>JAEIFL010000132.1:0-9017500 GCA_018901835.1 Scaptomyza graminum
TGCTCATTTACGTTCACTCTCTATTTTATGTGCGCGCTTTACATGTCAATCATAAAGTTTAATAACCCTACCTCCTCCGCACACACTAAATCAAAGCTAAAGGCTAAAGTACGTGTGAGTTTAGGCTATGCAATTCACTTAACTGCAGCCTCTTAGATACATATGTTTTGCTCTGATTCAGTGCGTGCGAAGAAGGCAGCGATACAACGCTCTTTGTTTGACTTGCAGAGCGCGCGCATACATAAGAGAGCCGAAATCATGATACAAAAAATATTGATAACGCATTGCGCATAAACAGCTGTTTTGCGTGACGTCACATGTGACCAGTTGTGTTTGATTTGCATATTGCATATGGCTGTTGATGCTGATCAAGAATATATATCCTTTATATGAGGTCGGAGATGCTTCTTTTTGCCTGTTACATACTTTTGCACAAAACAATTATACCCTTTTTTAACCCATTTCAGGGTATAAATATAACTGTGAATGCAAAAGATTTGTTGTTGCTGTTTTTGTCGATCGCTTCAGGCTTATTATAAGCCGTTGTATTCACACACGAATTTGAAACAACAAAGGAGGACTAAGAGGAATGCGATTGGCTTAAGAGCATAAAAATGTGATATTGTTCTGTAGATGAGATCAACTCACATTAATAACAGTAACTCTTTCAATCTCAGGGAATTTTACAATTTTTACTTTAGTGTGCCATTTGCGTATTGCTTCATTTCATTTCTAAAAGTGATACAAGAATGAACTACAAAATTATTGGGGTGCTTTGCCTGCTGTGGCCCTGCCACAGTTTTATATGCAGCCACAGCAGCAACAGTTTCAGCTATCTTCCTTCCAAATTTGTTGACACTAGCTCAAAGTTTGTTAAAGGTGGGGGAAGGGGGGCTGGGCGAGTTATGGGTGGGTATGGCATTCAAATTATTCCTGAATTGAAGAGCCACAGCCTAAGCGAAATGAGCTAGATGGATGAAATTTTTACACAATATTCCATGCAGGTAGTAAGTGAGTACCTCTCATACATTTTGGAGCACTTTGACCCATTCCAAACACAAAACACATTACCCATTCCACTACTGGCGCCTGATTGTCGCACAAGCTGAGGGTTTGATCGCGAGCGAGAATACAAAAACAAATGCGCAGTGACGCCTTCGCGTCGCACAAGCAAAGTCATAAAAAAAAGGATTGCAAAGGGGTACGGATGCGGCAGGGGTGTAATTTGCCGCAAATATTTTCTGATGCAGATGGGGATGCCACCAGCTATCTTCCTACCTAATTTGGTGACTCTAGCTCAAAGTTTGTAAAGGGTTGGGGAAGGGGGGCTGGGGGCGGTATGGGTAGTCCTGGCTCCAAAATATATTTGGGGATCGCTACCAGTTGTCTTCCTACCAAATTTGGAGACTATAGCTCAAACACTATGAAAGATACACGTATTCCCGTTATTAACGGAAAGTTGGGGCGGCTGGGGTGGACAAGGGCGGTATGGGTGGGCATGGCATCCAAATTTTTGATGCAGATCTTTGTGGAATGTCAATTGCTAACTTCCTACCAATTTTGGTGATTCTAGCTCATAGTTGTAAAAAGAGTGGGAAGGGGGGTGGGGGGAGTTTTGGGTGGGCGTGGCATTTAAATTTTTGACGCAGATCTTAGTTTGATGTCAATTGCTATCTTCCTTCTAAATTTGGTGGCTAGCTCAAATTTATAAAAAGTTGGTACTAGCTCCCCTGTGAGCAGTAAGGGGGGCTTGGCTCCAAAACAGATCATGCTGATTTTTGGAGATCGTTACCAGCTATCTTCCTACCAAATTTGGAGACTCTAGCTCAAACACTATGAAAGATACACGCATTCCCGTTTTTAACGAAAAGTTGGGGCGGTTGGGGTGAACAAGAGCGGTATGGGTGGGCATGGCATCCAAAGTTTTGATGCAGTTTTCTGGGGATCGTCATCACCCATCTTGGCGCAAATTTGGTGGCTGTAGTTCAAAAACTGAAGAAGTTATAAGCGTTTCTGATTTAAAATTGAAGGGGGGCTGGGGGCGGAATGGGTGGGCGTGGCTCCAAAATTTGTATGCAATTTTTTCGGGGATGCCAGTAGCTATCTTCCTACCAAATTTGGTAACTCTTACTGTAAGGGTGTGCGGAATAGGTGGATTTATCGATTTTTAGTTATCGAATTTATCAATTTGCCAGCCCCCCAGTTATCGTAGAACCCCAATCTTAGAACTTGATCTGTCCTGGCCATAGATAAGGACATTTGAAAAGTTTCAAGTCTCTAGCTTGAAGGGTGTGAAAAAAAACTTGCGAACATACCGACGGACGGACAGACATCATGACGGACATTGCACAAACCCAATATACTCTTTACCTTCGGTATCGAGTATAAAAAAGGACAGAAAACAGGACAAAAATTGTTCTGTGCAATTTTAAGCTTTTAGCATCAAAATGAAACTTGCACAATTCCGTGAGGTGATAATAAACATAAACATATGTAGCTAATACAGCTTCCTGGTGACAAGATTGGGGACAATCCGCCGGCTTAAAACAAATTATGCTTTTTTGTGCGAGGCACAAAGCGTTTTGCATATGTTTTTTTGTCGCCATATACGCGCGAATGTGATCTATTTTGCTATTAAGACTGCATATGCAGTATTTGCAGCATGCCTTATTGGTGTGCGCGGCTTATCCAATCTTTAAAATCTGGCTGCTGTAGCCAGCAATCACCAAATTTTTGTTTGTACGAATCTTTCGGCATTATTTAACTTTATTTTTCACTTTTGTTGTACATTAGACTACAAATGATATCGAAAATACATACAAAGTATGTAAAAAAGTGCGCCACACCGTTTTAAAAAGATCGCTGTTTTTAATAGATCGGTTGCCACAATGTTTTTAAAGAAAACTTTGAAAAAAAGATTGAAATAAATGAATCAAAAAAATCTGAAAAAGGCCAGATTTCCGGATAGGGGATGTTTGATATTTTATCCGGACAAAGCACTAAAAAAAAGGACAGATCTGTCCGGAAAAAGGCCAAATCGGCATCACTGTTGTTGAGCCCGCTCTGATACTTTTTGTTGGTGTCATTGATTTAAAAAAACAACAAAGCAAAACTTGGTGTGGCACCACAATTTTTCGGGGATGCCAAAATTTCCCACCAAATTTGGTAACTCTAACTGTAGGGGTGTGCGGAATAGGTGGAATTGTCGATTTTGAGTTATCGAATTTATCAATTTGCCAGCCCCCCAGTTATTGAAAAAACGTTGCGTTCATACAGACAGACGGACAGACAACATGACGGACATACTCCTAATATACTCTTTACCTTCGGTACCGAGTATAATGACGCGCCTCAATGGTGGCGTGGAAAAGAGAATGTTAAATACTTTGCTTTAATATTTTGTGAAATATTTTCTAATTTATTTATTTTATAACTTCTGTTGCTAAAATTTATATAAACTATCCGCGCAGCGAAGTAGCGGGCCACTTACTAGTATATATATATAAGAGTCCGAGATGGTTCTTCCATCATCGATAGTTTATGTTCATATCTCGTGAGTATCGATACATAACCAGGGGTGATATTTTACTTATTATGCTATTATTACAGTTCCAGGGTCTTCCATGATGCTGCATTCATCCAGGGTCATCCTTCTAAGCGCATGCATCCAAAGTCATCCTTCTATTCATGGGTCGTGGGCCTGGCTTATGCCGCACAGTCTTCTATAAAATGTTGTGCATCAGGGTCATCAATCCTGGGTCAATCAATCTGAAGCGATAAAAGAAAAATTAGTGTATTTATAAAAAAAAAACACATTTCATATTTACCCATTAGCGCAAGTATGCGACTGTTCGCCGGCCGCATGGGAAATGATGTTTTCTGCAACTGCGTCGTTTGCTGGAACAGCCTTTTTGCTCTTTTTCTTGTTAACATCAATAACAATTTCTTCAGCAATTCCAGGCGGTGGTTGTAGCAGCTGTTTTGTGTATCGAACCAAGAAGGATAAACTACATTGGTTCGACGAAGACATTCTTCTGTTATTGTCCTGCACAGGTGCTTTGAGTGCGGCGACTTATCGAAAACTTCGACAAAAGACTCGTAATGCCAGTTGCTCACGTGGAAGAACTCATCTGATGGGCGTGTTTTTATCAGCTTTATCAGGTCTTCATAACTCGTATGTGAAAGTGAGTCGATGTGGCTGAGGATTAAATCGCATATCGCGCAATTGAACTTTTCGCTTTCCTCATCTAACAGCTGGTTGGTGTCGCAAATCCAATCCATGTGAAGATCTTCGTCTTCATCCGCACAGTTGCCATTAGTAGGGTAGGTCATCACAGTCTTCATTGACATAAAGCTCGCCGTCAAATATTGCATTTCTCGTACTGAGGCGCTGACCCCCAGCTTTGAGCGCACAGCATCAAAGAAATGTTCAAGGCTGTCTTGGTTGAATCGTGTCGTGTGTACGTATTCAACACTCTGGTCGCTGAAAAGTTCGTCGGCAACGCTCATAATATTTTCAAGAGTCACAATCAAACCAGCGTGGCAACGGTTTTGGGAGAGTAATGCAATGCTCTTTATATACATTATAAACTCCATCATTTTTGGTTTATCCGATAATTTGTATGGTTGTTTGCAGGCATTGCAGCAGTTAAGCATATCGAATCCGTCGTTAAGTTTTATAGCAAATTCTGCAGTCGCCAATGCATTTTGCATACTTTCGGGTGAAAAGAGTTTGTTTTCATAGCAAACTCTTATCGCATTCCCTACTGATTTTGAAAAAACTTGGACCGCAAGTTTCAAATTTTTTTTCTTCGCATTATTCGGATAAATGTGGTTTCTTGTAAGATTAGGAACCAAGCGAGTTGTTCTGCTTTCATTATCAATTGCATAAAGTTCAGCAATTGCACTCCAGCTAACCAAGCCTTCCGGAGTCATGAAGTTGGACGTAATTAGGCAGTTCCTTAAGCTTTTAAATAAATGGATATAGTCATACATCCAGTATATTTTGTTGCCCTTATAAGTGAAGTTTCCATTTAAACCGCAAAGTCGTGCATAGATGCCCAGGTTGACTCCGGACTGGTCGCATACAATGGCTTTCACTTTAAGACCAATTTTATTTAAAGCTTATTCTCCAATAAGCTTTCAAACGTCATAGCTACAGAATCACGATCTAAAGTACCTTGACAATAGTAAGATAGTAGGTATTTCCATGGCTGTGTAATTCCTTTTACCAGGAAACATAGAAAACGGCTCGCAATAATTGGCTCGCGCTTTTCCCCGCCCCAATCAGCGAAGCCGTCTATTTGATCCGTTGTGCTGTTGTACTCTAGGTCTGCAGTAGCGCACGTTTCATCCCATAGAAGCACACAATTCCGGTCGCTCTCTTCCATTTGTTGCACATGATTTGCAATCAGTTGGCAGACCGATTCATTAATTCCCGGCGAAATACTTTTGATTGAGCTCCAATCCAATAATGTCCTTTGACTTGGTATATTCATTGATAAGGCATCACGCAGAAATTTGTAACCTTTTGTTGATGTATAATTAATTCTCATCAACAGGTTTTTTTGAGCATCAGTGAATTGATTTGAATTGCTTGTATTTAAAAGCAATGATGCAAAAAACTTCGATTCCTCGTTTGGCTCAACAATGGCAATGTCCTGTTGTTCCTCGTCTTCCACGTCCAGTTGTTCCTCGTCTTCCACGTCCAGTTCTTCCACGTCCAGTTGTTCCACGTCCAGTTGTTCCTCGTCTTCCACGTCCAGTTGTTCCTCGTCCAGTTGTTCCTCGTCTTCCACGTCCTGTTGTTCCTCGTCTTCCACGTCCAGTTGTTCCACGTCCAGTTGTTCCTCGTCTTCCACGTCCAGTTGTTCCTCGTCTTCCACGTCCTGTTGTTCCTCTGCATGACCTTTGTAAATTTTGTCTTAATTATACAACTATTTGTCAATGCAACCTGGCTGATTGAAACTCGGATAACAAATGTGAAATGGACAAAAATGATTGGAACTCGGCTACAATCAGTAAACAATGCAACCTGGCTGATTGAAACTCGGATAACAAATCTGAAATGGACAAAAATTAACGATTTCATATAAAATTATTATTACAATTATTTCATTGTTATAATATATAATATAATATATATATTGATGACGGATTGTAAAAATGGTTAAATTATGATTAAGATTGAAAAATAAAGACTGCCACACACACACACACAAAGAAAGCCACACATGCAAATGGCCACAGCACAACACAACACAACAACACAACACTCACAACATGGCAACATGGATTACATGGATGATGGACTTACCTAATCGTAGTGTGGGCATGGCTCCATGTATAAGTCTTCCTACTCCTATGCATTTCTCCGCGAAATGTAAATTACACACTCGTGTGGTAGTAGTCACACTGTTTTCGTCAATTTTTAAATAGGAACACCACTCCGCCTTCTCCTTCGTAGGAGCAGCCTTTGATCACACACTTGTAGTCGTAGCGCACTCGTTTTGTAGCATTGGCCATTTTAAAAGAAAAATAAAGTTAATTAATAGCAAATTAATATAAAATGAATAGTTTTAATAAAAACTGATTAATTAGCACTTTTAAATAATATGAAATGAATAGTTTTGATAAAAACTGATTAATTAGCACTTTTAAATAATATGAAATGAATAGTTTTGATAAAAACTGATTAATTAGCACTTTTAAATAATATGAAATGAATAGTTTTGATAAAAACTGATTAATTAGCACTTCTAAAATAGATAGATATCACCTTGTGGACAGCTCAGCACAAATGCGAAGCAAACGGGTGTTAAAACGCGCGAAGTTAATTTTCTGCATTGCACTTCCTCTATCGCCTCTATCGCAGGTTACTTTTTGATTTGTTCTTTGTCCTATGCGTTCAGCGCGGCCTGCCGATTGTGTGTGGGGCGGGGGGCGGCGGGTAATTTGTGTGTTTTACTTTGTGCGTCCGTCTCTACGACAAGCCAGCATGTGTTGTTGTTGCGTTTTATTCTATTCCTATTCCTATTCTCGAATGCCCACACCGTGCCAGCCACACGGCGCACAAAATGATGCACATGCACACACACATACAGGCTGACCTATGCCAATTTTTGAAATAAACTGCCAGCGGCAAATAAAAAACGTATGAATTATTTTATTAAAAATATAAAAATATTTTCAAATGAAATATACATTTAAATATTGATTCGTTCACTTGTAAGAGAAAAAAAAAAAATAAATAAAAATTGAATATTTAAAATATGTTAGCGCAGTTTTGATATCATGTTACATGTTAACATATACATACATAGTTATTTTGTTCGTAAGTGTTTATTATTCATCATGTCATTTCTATGCTACAAAAGAAACAAATGAAAAACATAAGGAACCTGCGTTTGAAAAAGTGAGGAATAAGGAAAACAAAACAATGCAAAAATATAATACAGTTTCGCGCGACTTTACATGCCCCGATAACCACCATCTTTCATCTTTTCCCTTTACCCTTTACCCAACCCCTTTGCTAGTTTTCTCTATCTCTTGAGCCAAAATAGCCTGCTTGAGATTTGCGAAGCAAACGAATTCATGCCATTTTTCTAAGTATGTTAATAGATAATGTTTATTCAACATATGTATATAAGTAGTAACAAAGAAAAGTTTACCTTTAAGTTTTATGCCCACGATATTGTAACGATAACGAAGTGAATAGACTTGCGAATTGCTTTAGGACCTACAACAACAAACACACACACACACACAAAAACAAATTACCCATTCTACCTTCTGCCGCCTGTTTGTCGCACAAGCTGAGAGTTTGATCGCGAGCGAGAATACAAAAAACAAAACAAATGCGCAGTGACGCCTTCGCGTCGCACAAGCAAAGTCATAAAAAAAAGGTTCATACACTCGCAAAAAAGAAACGGATTTCCGCTTCTTAATGAATAAGTGCATTCACATATAAGTGAACAATGCGCTTGAAAATAATTTTCAATATTTTATGTACATGAATCTTTTCGCACAGTGCACATTGTTTTTTTTTTCAAATTTGTGTGCCTTTGACAATTCATTTACGACCCAAGTAGCGTTTGTTGTTGTTGTAAGTGTTGTTGTTGGGCCCGCACTGCTACTTTTGTTGGTGTCATTGATTTAAAAAAACAACAACAACAACAACAAAACATAACTTGGTCCGTGTAGAAAAATTTTGCACACCAAAATACATATGTATGTTGTGGGGGTGGATTTGCCTACTTGCTGCTAATATAACTTAGACTAAACGTAACACACTTAATTAATAATATACAATTTCGAACAAGTAAAATAGGTTCGTACACTTGCAAAAAAGAAACGGATTTCCGCTTCTTAATGAATAAGTGCATTCACATATAAGTGAACAATGCGCTTGAAAATAATTTTCAATATTTTATGTACATGAATCTTTTCGCACAGTGCACATTGTTTTTTTTTTTCAAATTTGTGTGCCTTTGACAATTGATTTACGACGCGAGTAGCTATTAGCGTCGTCCACCCGGAAGATGCGGCGGCAATTGGAACAGTCCCAGCGTCCAGCATGTGTGTGAATAAGAAATTTGCAAACTCGATAAAACATCGTGCAAATTGTTCAGTAAGCCAAAAAATCCCAGAAAATAAAAAAAAAAGCCAAAAAAATAAAAAAAGCCAGAAAAAGCCAAAAAATAAGAAAAACAAAAAAAAAAAAAAAAAAAGCCACAAAATAAAAATAAGACAAAAAAAATTAAAAAAAAGCCAAAAAAATAAAAAAAAGCCAATAAATAAAAAAAAAGCCAAAAAATAAAAAAAAAGCCAAAAAATCCCAAAAAAAAAAAAAAAAAACCAAAAAAATCCCAGAAAATAAAAAAGAAGCATATGCAGTATCTGCAGTATTCCTTATTGGTGTCCGCTTCATCGCGGCTTATCCAAACTTTAAAATCTGGCTGCTGTAGCCAGCAATCACGAAATTTTTGTTTGTACGAATCTTTCGGCATTATTTAAGTTTATTTTTCACTTTTGTTGTACATTAGATTACAAATGATATCGAAAAATACATACAAAGTATGTAAAAAGATCGCTATTTTTAATAGATTGGATGCCACAATGTTTTTAAAGAAAACTTTGAAAAAAAGATTGAAATAAATGAATCAAATAAAATCTGAAAAAAGGCCAGATTTCCGGATAGGGGATGTTTGATATTTTTTCCGGACAAGGGACTTAAAAACATGTCAGATCTGTCCGGAAAAAGGCCAAATCGGCATCACTGTTGTTTGTGTCATTGAATTAAAAAAACAACAACTAAGCAAAACTTGGTGCGTCCAGAAAAATTTGGCACACCAGAAAATGTTGTGGGGGTGGATTTGCATACTTGCTGCTAATATAACTTAGACTAAACGTAACACACTTACATTAATAATATACAATTTCAAACAAGTAAAATAGGTTCGTACACTTGCAAAAAAGAAACGGATTTCCGCTTCTTAATGAATAAGTGCATTCACATATAAGTGAACAATGCGCTTGAAAATAATTTTCAATATTTTATGTAAATGAATCTTTTCGCACAGTGCACATTGTTTTTTTTTCTCAAATTTGTGTGCCTTTGACAATTCATTTACGACGCAAGTAGCGTTTGTGGTTGTTGTTAGTGTATTTCTTGGGCCCGCACTGCTACTTTTTGTTGGTGTCGTTGATTAAAAAAAAAACAAGTGGAAACGTTGCAGTCGGACGCAACCGACTGCGATATACTCGATACCAGTATTAAAACCGGTAAAAAGAGGCCTGATTGCAAAGGGGTACAGATGCAGCCGGGGTGTACGCTGCATCAAAAATTGTCTGATACAGATGGGGATACCACCAGCTATCTTCCTGCTAAATTTGGTGACTCTAGCTCAAAGTTTGTTAAGGGAAGGGGAAGGAGGCTGCGGGCGTTTTTGGTGGGCGTGGATCCAAATTTTTGATGCAGATCTTTGTGGAATGCCAATTGCAATCTTCCTACCAAATTTGGTGAATCTAGCTCGAAGTTTTTAAAAGTTGGGGAAGGGGGGCTTGGGGTAGGCGTGGCGCCAAGATATCTTTGGGGGGCCACTACCAGTTATCTTCCTACCAAGTTTGGAGACTCTAGCTCAAACACTATGAAAGATACACGCATTCCCGCTTTTAACGAAAAGTTGGGGCGGCTGAGGTGGGCAAGGGCGGTATGGGTGGGTGTGGCATCCAAAATTTGTATGCAGTTTTTTGAGGATCGTCATCACCTATCTTGGCGTAAAATTTGGTGGCTGTAGCTCAAAAACTGAGGTAGATATAGGCGTTTTTGATTTCAAACTGCGGGGGAGCTGGGGGCGGAATGGGTGGGCGTGGCCCCAAAATTTTTGATGCAATTTTTTCGGGGATGCCAGTAGCTATCTTCCTACTAAATTTGGTAGCTCTAACTGTAAGGGTGTGCGGAAACGGTGGTTTTATCGATTTTGAGTTATCGAATTTATCGATTTGCCAGCCTCCCAGTTATCGTATAACCCCAATCTTGACACTTTATCTGTCCCGGCCATAGATAAAGACATTTGCAAACTTTCAAGTCTCTAGCTTGAAGGGTGTGGAAAAAAGTTGCGTTCATACAGACGACAGACGGACAGACACCATGACGGACATTGCACAAACCCAATATACTCTTTACCTTCGGTATCGAGTATAAAAAACTTGGTGCGTCTAGAAAAATTTTGCACACCAAAATACATGTATGTTGTGGGGGTGGATTTGCCTACTTGCTGCTAATATAACTTAAACTAAACGTATAACTAACATTAATAATATACAATTTCGAACAAGCAAAGGCCGTTCACATTAGTTTTTACACAAATCTATGTACGTTGTTCGTCCCAAACTCAAAGAGCCGCTTAAAATTTAACAGAGCGCGCGCGTTGCTCTTATGATAATTAGATAATTTCAAATCTCGCTCCGATCATGCTCCTCTGTTGTTGCTCATTTACGTTCACTCTATATTTTATGTGCGCGCTTTGCATGTCAATCATAAAGTTCAATAACCCTACTTCCTCCGCACACACTAAGTCAAAGCTAAAGGCTAAACTACGTGTGAGTTTAGGCTATGCAATTCACTTAACTGCAGCCTCTTAGATACATATGTTTTGCTTTGATTCAGTGCGTGCGAAGAAGGCAGCGATACTACGCTCTTTGTTTGACTTGCAGAGCGCGCGCATACATAAGAGAGTGATCCGAAACCATGATACAAAATACCGATAACGCATTGCGCATAAATAGCTGTTTTGCGTGACGTCACATGTGACAGGTTGGGTATGATTTTCATATTGCATATGGCTGTTGATGCTGATCAAGAATATATCTACCTTTTATGGGGTCGGAGATGCTTCTTTTTGCCTGTTACATACTTATGCACAAAACAATTATACTCTTTTTTTACCCATTTCAGGGTATAAATATAACTGTGAATGCAAAAGATTTGTTGTTGCTGTTTTTGTCGATCGCTTCAGGCTTATTATAAGCCGTTGTATGCACACACGAATTTGAAACAACAAAGGAGGACTAAGAGGAATGCGATTGGCTTAAGAGCATGAAAATGTGATATTGTTCTGTAGATGAGATCAATTCACATAAATAACAGTAACTCTTTCACTCTAAGGGAATTTTACAATTTTTACTTTAGTGTGCCATTTGCGCATTGCTTCATTTTATTTCTAAAAGTGATACAAGAATGAACATACAAAATGATTGGGGTGCTTTGCCTGCTACAGTTTTATATGCTTTCCCTGCCACAGTTTTATATGCAGCCGCTGCAGCCACAGCAGCAACAGTTTCAGCTATCTTCCTTCCAAATTTGGTGACACTAGCTCAAAGTTTAGGTGGGGGAAGGGGGGCTGGGCGAGTTATGGGTGGGTATGGCAAATTATTCCTGCAGATCTTCTTGGATGTCAATTGCTATCTTCCTACCAAATTTGGTGACTCTAGCTCAAAAATTGTAAAAGGTTGGGGAAGGGTGCTGTGGGCGTTATGGGTGGGCCTGGCTACAAAATATCTTTGGCTGTCGCTACCAGTTATGGACGCGGCATCCAAAGTTTTGATGCAGTTTTTTGGGGATCGTCATCACCTATGTTGGCGCAAAATTTTGTGGCTGTAGCTCAAAAACTGAGGAAGATAAAGTCATTTCTGATTTGAAACTGCGGTAGGGCTGGGGGCGGAAAGGGTGGGCGTGACTCCAAAACTTTAATGCAGATCATTGGGGTTCATTACTAGCTATCTTTCTACCAAATTCAGAGACTCTAGCTCAACAACTCTGAAAGATACACGCATTCCCGTTTTTAACGAAAAGTTGGGGCGGCTGGGGTTAGCTTGGGCGGTATGGGTAGGCGTGGCATCGAAAGTTTTGATGCAGTTTTTTGGGGATCGTCATCACTTATCTTGGCGCAAAATTTGGTGGATCGAGCTTAAAAACTGAGGAAGTTATAGGCGTTTTTGATTTAAAACCGCGGGGGGCTGGGAGCGGAATGGGTGGGCGTGGCTCCACAATTTTTCGGGGATGCCAGTAGCTATCTTCCTACCAAATTTGGTAGCTCTAACTGTAAGGGTGTGCCGAATAGGTGGATTTTGAGTTATCTAATTTATCAATTTGCCAGCCCCCCAGTTTTTGTAAAGCCCCAATCTTGACACTTTAATTTACTATGCCATAGATAAAAGAGAATTGAAGAGTTTCAAGCCTTTAGCTTGAATTAAGTGGAAAAACGTTGCGTTCATACAGACAGACGGACAGACAACATGACGGACATACTCCCAATATACTCTATACCTTCGATATCGAGTATAATGACGCGCCTGATTCTCTACCTCAATGGTGGCGTGGAAAAGAGAATGTTATTTACTTTGCTTTAATATTTTGTGAAATATTTTCTGATTTATTTATTTTATATCTTCTGTTGCTAAAATTTATATAAACTATCCGCGCAGCGAAGTAGCGGGCCACTTACTAGTATATATATATAAGAGTCCGAGATGGTTCTTCCATCATCGATAGTTTATGTTCATATCTCGTGAGTATCGATACATAACCAGGGGTGATATTTTACTTATTATGCTATTATTACAGTTCCAGGGTCTTCCATGATGCTGCATTCATCCAGGGTCATCCTTCTAAGCGCATGCATCCAAAGTCATCCTTCTATTCATGGGTCGTGGGCCTGGCTTATGCCGCACAGTCTTCTATAAAATGTTGTGCATCAGGGTCATCAATCCTGGGTCAATCAATCTGAAGCGATAAAAGAAAAATTAGTGTATTTATAAAAAAAAAAACACATTTCATATTTACCCATTAGCGCAAGTATGCGACTGTTCGCCGGCCGCATGGGAAATGATGTTTTCTGCAACTGCGTCGTTTGCTGGAACAGCCTTTTTGCTCTTTTTCTTGTTAACATCAATAACAATTTTTTCAGCAATTCCAGGCGGTGGTTGTAGCAGCTGTTTTGTGTATCGAACCAAGAAGGATAAACTACATTGGTTCGACGAAGACATTCTTCTGTTATTGTCCTGCACAGGTGCTTTGAGTGCGGCGACTTATCGAAAACTTCGACAAAAGACTCGTAATGCCAGTTGCTCACGTGGAAGAACTCATCTGATGGGCGTGTTTTTATTAGCTTTATCAGGTCTTCATAACTCGTATGTGAAAGTGAGTCGATGTGGCTGAGGATTAAATCGCATATCGCGCAATTGAACTTTTCGCTTTCCTCATCTAACAGCTGGTTGGTGTCGCAAATCCAATCCATGTGAAGATCTTCGTCTTCATCCGCACAGTTGCCATTAGTAGGGTAGGTCATCACAGTCTTCATTGACATAAAGCTCGCCGTCAAATGTTGCATTTCTCGTACTGAGGCGCTGACCCCCAGCTTTGAGCGCACAGCATCAAAGAAATGTTCAAGGCTGTCTTGGTTGAATCGTGTCGTGTGTACGTATTCAACACTCTGGTCGCTGAAAAGTTCGTCGGCAACGCTCATAATATTTTCAAGAGTCACAATCAAACCAGCGTGGCAACGGTTTTGGGAGAGTAATGTAATGCTCTTTATATACATTATAAACTCCATCATTTTTGGTTTATCCGATAATTTGTATGGTTGTTTGAAGGCATTGCAGCAGTTAAGCATATCGAATCCGTCGTTAAGTTTTATAGCAAATTCTGCAGTCGCCAATGCATTTTGCATACTTTCGGGTGAAAAGAGTTTGTTTTCATAGCAAACTCTTATCGCATTCCCTACTGATTTTGAAAAAACTTGGACCGCAAGTTTCAAATTTTTTTTCTTCGCATTATTCGGATAAATGTGGTTTCTTGTAAGATTAGGAACCAAGCGAGTTGTTCTGCTTTCATTATCAATTGCATAAAGTTCAGCAATTGCACTCCAGCTAACCAAGCCTTCCGGAGTCATGAAGTTGGACGTAATTAGGCAGTTCCTTAAGCTTTTAAATAAATGGATATAGTCATACATCCAGTATATTTTGTTGCCCTTATAAGTGAAGTTTCCATTTAAACCGCAAAGTCGTGCATAGATGCCCGGACTGGTCGCATACAATGGCTTTCACTTTAAGACCAATTTTATTTAAAGCTTATTCTCCAATAAGCTTTCAAACGTCATAGCTACAGAATCACGATCTAAAGTACCTTGACAATAGTAAGATAGTAGGTATTTCCATGGCTGTGTAATTCCTTTTACCAGGAAACATAGAAAACGGCTCGCAATAATTGGCTCGCGCTTTTCCTCGCCCCAATCAGCGAAGCCGTCTATTTGATCCGTTGTGCTGTTGTACTCTAGGTCTGCAGTAGCGCACGTTTCATCCCATAGAAGCACACAATTCCGGTCGCTCTCTTCCATTTGTTGCACATGATTTGCAATCAGTTGGCAGACCGATTCATTAATTCCCGGCGAAATACTTTTGATTGAGCTCCAATCCAATAATGTCCTTTGACTTGGTATATTCATTGATAAGGCATCACGCAGAAATTTGTAACCTTTTGTTGATGTATAATTAATTCTCATCAACAGGTTTTTTTGAGCATCAGTGAATTGATTTGAATTGCTTGTATTTAAAAGCAATGATGCAAAAAACTTCGATTCCTCGTTTGGCTCAACAATGGCAATGTCCTGTTGTTCCTCGTCTTCCACGTCCAGTTGTTCCTCGTCTTCCACGTCCAGTTGTTCCACGTCCAGTTGTTCCTCGTCTTCCACGTCCAGTTGTTCCACGTCCAGTTGTTCCTCGTCTTCCACGTCCAGTTGTTCCTCGTCCAGTTGTTCCTCGTCTTCCACGTCCTGTTGTTTCTCGTCTTCCACGTCCTGTTGTTTCTCGTCTTCCACGTCCAGTTGTTCCACGTCCAGTTGTTCCTCGTCTTCCACGTCCAGTTGTTCCACGTCCAGTTGTTCCTCGTCTTCCACGTCCTGTTGTTCCTCTGCATGACCTTTGTAAATTTTGTCTTAATTATACAACTATTTGTCAATGCAACCTGGCTGATTGAAACTCGGATAACAAATGTGAAATGGACAAAAATGATTGGAACTCGGCTACAATCAGTAAACAATGCAACCTGGCTGATTGAAACTCGGATAACAAATCTGAAATGGACAAAAATTAACGATTTCATATAAAATTATTATTACAATTATTTCATTGTTATAATATATAATATAATATATATATTGATGACGGATTGTAAAAATGGTTAAATTATGATTAAGATTGAAAAATAAAGACTGCCACACACACACACACAAAGAAAGCCACACATGCAAATGGCCACAGCACAACACAACACAACAACACAACACTCACAACATGGCAACATGGATTACATGGATGATGGACTTACCTAATCGTAGTGTGGGCATGGCTCCATGTATAAGTCTTCCTACTCCTATGCATTTCTCCGCGAAATGTAAATTACACACTCGTGTGGTAGTAGTCACACTGTTTTCGTCAATTTTTAAATAGGAACACCACTCCGCCTTCTCCTTCGTAGGCACACGAAACATCTTGGTGCCCTCTGAGCAGCCTTTGATCACACACTTGTAGTCGTAGCGCACTCGTTTTGTAGCATTAGCCATTTTAAAAGAAAAATAAAGTTAATTAATAGCAAATTAATATAAAATGAATAGTTTTAATAAAAACTGATTAATTAGCACTTTTAAATAATATGAAATGAATAGTTTTGATAAAAACTGATTAATTAGCACTTTTAAATAATATGAAATGAATAGTTTTGATAAAAACTGATTAATTAGCACTTTTAAATAATATGAAATGAATAGTTTTGATAAAAACTGATTAATTAGCACTTCTTAAAATAGATAGATATCACCTTGTGGACAGCTCAGCACAAATGCGAAGCAAACGGGTGTTAAAACGCGCGAAGTTAATTTTCTGCATTGCACTTCCTCTATCGCCTCTATCGCAGGTTACTTTTTGATTTGTTCTTTGTCCTATGCGTTCAGCGCGGCCTGCCGATTGTGTGTGGGGCGGGGGGCGGCGGGTAATTTGTGTGTTTTACTTTGTGCGTCCGTCTCTACGACAAGCCAGCATGTGTTGTTGTTGCGTTTTATTCTATTCCTATTCCTATTCTCGAATGCCCACACCGTGCCAGCCACACGGCGCACAAAATGATGCACATGCACACACACATACAGGCTGACCTATGCCAATTTTTGAAATAAACTGCCGGCGGCAAATAAAAAACGTATGAATTATTTTATTAAAAATATAAAAATATTTTCAAATGAAATATACATTTAAATATTGATTCGTTCACTTGTAAGAGAAAAGAAAAAAAAAATAAATAAAAATTGAATATTTAAAATATGTTAGCGCAGTTTTGATATCATGTTACATGTTAACATATATGTACATACATAGTTATTTTGTTCGTAAGTGTTTATTATTCATCATGTCATTTCTATGCTACAAAAGAAACAAATGAAAAACATAAGGAACCTGCGTTTGAAAAAGTGAGGAATAAGGAAAACAAAACAATGCAAAAATATAATACAGTTTCGCGCGACTTTACATGCCCCGATAACCACCATCTTTCATCTTTTCCCTTTACCCTTTACCCAACCCCTTTGCTAGTTTTCTCTATCTCTTGAGCCAAAATAGCCTGCTTGAGATTTGCGAAGCAAACGAATTCATGCCATTTTTCTAAGTATGTTAATAGATAATGTTTATCTCTATATATAAAAGAGTTCGTCCGCGTTAAAATGGATAGCATATCGGCCTTAACGAAAAGAGCTAGAAGGCTGAAATTTGCACACAATTTTTTATGCAGGTATTCTGTTTGACCTAAGAAAGGAATTTTATTTTGGACAACTCCTTCGAGTACCTCCCATACATTTTGGAGCACTTTTACCCACTCCAAAAACAAAACAAATTACCCATTCCACTACTGCCGCCTGTTTGTCGCACAAGCTGAGAGTTTGATCGCGAGCGAGAATACAAAAACAAAACAAATGCGCAGTGACGCCTTCGCGTCGCACAAGCAAAGTCATAAAAAAAAGGTTCATACACTCGCAAAAAAGAAACGGATTTCCGCTTCTTAATGAATAAGTGCATTCACATATAAGTGAACAATGCGCTTGAAAATAATTTTCAATATTTTATGTACATGAATCTTTTCGCACAGTGCACATTGTTTTTTTTTTCAAATTTGTGTGCCTTTGACAATTGATTTACGACCCAAGTAGCGTTTGTTGTTGTTGTAAGTGTTGTTGTTGGGCCCGCACTGCTACTTTTGTTGGTGTCATTGATTTAAAAAAACAACAACAACAACAAAACATAACTTGGTCCGTGTAGAAAAATTTTGCACACCAAAATACATATGTATGTTGTGGGGGTGGATTTGCCTACTTGCTGCTAATATAACTTAGACTAAACGTAACACACTTAATTAATAATATACAATTTCGAACAAGTAAAATAGGTTCGTACACTTGCAAAAAAGAAACGGATTTCCGCTTCTTAATGAATAAGTGCATTCACATATAAGTGAACAATGCGCTTGAAAATAATTTTCAATATTTTATGTACATGAATCTTTTCGCACAGTGCACATTGTTTTTTTTTTCAAATTTGTGTGCCTTTGACAATTGATTTACGACGCGAGTAGCTATTAGCGTCGTCCACCCGGAAGATGCGGCGGCAATTGGAACAGTCCCAGCGTCCAGCATGTGTGTGAATAAGAAATTTGCAAACTCGATAAAACATCGTGCAAATTGTTCAGTAAGCCAAAAAATCCCAGAAAATAAAAAAAAAAGCCAAAAAATAAAAAAAAGCCAGAAAAAGCCAAAAAAAAATAAGAAAAACCAAAAAAATAGAAAAAAAAGCCACAAAATAAAAATAAGACAAAAAAAAAAAAAAAAAAACCAAAAAATAAAAAAAAGCCAATAAATAAAAAAAAAAGCCAAAAAATAAAAAAAAAAAAGCCAAAAAATCCCAAAAAAAAAAAAAAAAAACCAAAAAAATCCCAGAAAATAAAAAAGAAGCATATGCAGTATCTGCAGTATTCCTTATTGGTGTCCGCTTCATCGCGGCTTATCCAAACTTTAAAATCTGGCTGCTGTAGCCAGCAATCACGAAATTTTTGTTTGTACGAATCTTTCGGCATTATTTAAGTTTATTTTTCACTTTTGTTGTACATTAGATTACAAATGATATCGAAAATACATACAAAGTATGTAAAAAGATCGCTATTTTTAATAGATTGGATGCCACAATGTTTTTAAAGAAAACTTTGAAAAAAATATTGAAATAAATGAATCAAATAAAATCTGAAAAAAGGCCAGATTTCCGGATAGGGGATGTTTGATATTTTTTTCCGGACAAGGGACTTAAAAACATGTCAGATCTGTCCGGAAAAAGGCCAAATCGGCATCACTGTTGTTTGTGTCATTGAATTAAAAAAACAACAACTAAGCAAAACTTGGTGCGTCCAGAAAAATTTGGCACACCAGAAAATAATGTGGGGGTGGATTTGCATACTTGCTGCTAATATAACTTAGACTAAACGTAACACACTTACATTAATAATATACAATTTCAAACAAGTAAAATTGGTTCGTACACTTGCAAAAAAGAAACGGATTTCCGCTTCTTAATGAATAAGTGCATTCACATGTAAGTGAACAATGCGCTTGAAAATAATTTTCAATATTTTATGTAAATGAATCTTTTCGCACAGTGCACATTGTTTTTTTTTCTCAAATTTGTGTGCCTTTGACAATTCATTTACGACCCAAGTAGCGTTTGTTGTTGTTGTTAGTGTTGTTCTTGGGCCCGCACTGCTACTTTTTGTTGGTGTCGTTGATTAAAAAAAAAAAACAACAACAACAAAACATAACTTGGTGCGTGTAGAAAAATTTTGCACACCAAAATACATATGTTGTGGGGGTGGATTTGCCTACTTGCTGCTAATATAACTTAGACAAAACGTATAACTTACATTAATAATATACAATTTCGAACAAGCAAAGGCCGTTCACATTAGTTTTTACACAAATCTATGTACGTTGTTCGTCCCAAACTCAAAGAGCCGCTTAAAATTTAACAGAGTGCGCGCGTTGCTCTTATGATAATTAGATAATTTCAAATCTCGCTCCGATCATGCTCCTCTGTTGTTGCTCATTTACGTTCACTCTATATTTTATGTGCGCGCTTTGCATGTCAATCATAAAGTTCAATAACCCTACTTCCTCCGCACACACTAAGTCAAAGCTAAAGGCTAAAGTACGTGTGAGTTTAGGCTATGCAATTCACTTAACTGCAGCCTCTTAGATATGTTTTGCTTTGATTCAGTGCGTGCGAAGAAGGCAGCGATACTACGCTCTTTTTTTGACTTGCAGAGCGCGCGTATACATAAGAGAGTGATCCGAAACCATGATACAAAATACCGATAACGCATTGCGCATAAATAGCTGTTTTGCGTGACGTCACATGTGACAGGTTGGGTATGATTTTCATATTGCATATGGCTGTTGATGCTGATCAAGAATATATCTACCTTTTATGGGGTCGGAGATGCTTCTTTTTGCCTGTTACATACTTATGCACAAAACAATTATACTCTTTTTTACCCATTTCAGGGTATAAATATAACTGTGAATGCAAAAGATTTGTTGTTGCTGTTTTTGTCGATCGCTTCAGGCTTATTATAAGCCGTTGTATGCACACACGAATTTGAAACAACAAAGGAGGACTAAGAGGAATGCGATTGGCTTAAGAGCATGAAAATGTGATATTGTTCTGTAGATGAGATCAATTCACATAAATAACAGTAACTCTTTCACTCTAAGGGAATTTTACAATTTTTACTTTAGTGTGCCATTTGCGCATTGCTTCATTTTATTTCTAAAAGTGATACAAGAATGAACATACAAAATTATTGGGGTGCTTTGCCTGCTACAGTTTTATATGCTTTCCCTGCCACAGTTTTATATGCAGCCGCTGCAGCCACAGCAGCAACAGTTTCAGCTATCTTCCTTCCAAATTTGGTGACACTAGCTCAAAGTTTAGGTGGGGGAAGGGGGGCTGGGCGAGTTATGGGTGGGTATGGCATCCAAATTATTCCTGCAGATCTTCTTGGATGTCAATTGCTATCTTCCTACCAAATTTGGTGACTCTAGCTCAAAAATTGTAAAAGGTTGGGGAAGGGTGCTGTGGGCGTTATGGGTGGGCCTGGCTACAAAATATCTTTGGCTGTCGCTACCAGTTATGGACGCGGCATCCAAAGTTTTGATGCAGTTTTTTGGGGATCGTCATCACCTATGTTGGCGCAAAATTTTGTGGCTGTAGCTCAAAAACTGAGGAAGATAAAGTCATTTCTGATTTGAAACTGCGGTAGGGCTGGGGGCGGAAAGGGTGGGCGTGACTCCAAAACTTTAATGCAGATCATTGGGGTTCATTACTAGCTATCTTTCTACCAAATTCAGAGACTCTAGCTCAACAACTCTGAAAGATACACGCATTCCCGTTTTTAACGAAAAGTTGGGGCGGCTGGGGTTAGCTTGGGCGGTATGGGTAGGCGTGGCATCGAAAGTTTTGATGCAGTTTTTTGGGGATCGTCATCACTTATCTTGGCGCAAAATTTGGTGGATCGAGCTTAAAAACTGAGGAAGTTATAGGCGTTTTTGATTTAAAACCGCGGGGGGCTGGGAGCGGAATGGGTGGGCGTGGCTCCACAATTTTTCGGGGATGCCAGTAGCTATCTTCCTACCAAATTTGGTAGCTCTAACTGTAAGGGTGTGCCGAATAGGTGGATTTTGAGTTATCTAATTTATCAATTTGCCAGCCCCCCAGTTTTTGTAAAGCCCCAATCTTGACACTTTAATTTACTATGCCATAGATAAAGAGAATTGAAGAGTTTCAAGCCTTTAGCTTGAATTAAGTGGAAAAACGTTGCGTTCATACAGACAGACGGACAGACAACATGACGGACATACTCCCAATATACTCTATACCTTCGATATCGAGTATAATGACGCGCCTGATTCTCTTCCTCAATGGTGGCGTGGAAAAGAGAATGTTATTTACTTTGCTTTAATATTTTGTGAAATATTTTCTGATTTATTTATTTTATATCTTCTGTTGCTAAAATTTATATTCAACATATTTAAGTAGTAACAAAGAAAAGTTTACCTTTAAGTTTTATGCCCACGATATTGTAACGATAACGAAGTGAATAGACTTGCGAATTGCTTTAGGACCTACAACAACAAACACACACACACCTGTAGTTTACCACACACACACATACCATGCATAAACTTATAATATAATATAAAGAGAAACCCGTTACGTTATGCATTCAAAAATAAAACAAAACAAGAAACTAATAAACATATTGAAGCGCGTAGGCTTTATATAGCATGTTATATAGCATGTTTAAAAACAAAACAAAACAAAAACAACAACACTCAGCAATACGAGTATACACAACAACAACAACATTGAATACAACAATATTATTAGTAAAGAAAGAAAATCAATTAAATTAAACGAAATGCATTAGTAGCTGGCTTTTTTTATTTTTTGGCTTTTTTCTATTTTTTGGCTTTTTGGCTTTTTTTTTATTTTCTGGGATTTTTTGGCTTACTGAACAATTTGCACGATGTTTTATCGAGTTTGCAAATTTCTTATTCACACACATGCTGGACGCTGGGACTGTTCCAATTGCCGCCGCATCTGCCGGGTGGACGACGCTAATAGCTACTCGCGTCGTAAATCAATTGTCAAAGGCACACAAATTTGAAAAAAAAAACAATGTGCACTGTGCGAAAAGATTCATGTACATAAAATATTGAAAATTATTTTCAAGCGCATTGTTCACTTATATGTGAATGCACTTATTCATTAAGAAGCGGAAATCCGTTTCTTTTTTGCGAGTGTATGAACCTTTTTTTTATGACTTTGCTTGTGCGACGCGAAGGCGTCACTGCGCATTTGTTTTGTTTTTGTATTCTCGCTCGCGATCAAACTCTCAGCTTGTGCGACAAACAGGCGGCAGTAGTGGAATGGGTAATTTGTTTTGTTTTTGGAGTGGGTAAAAGTGCTCCAAAATGTATGGGAGGTACTCGAAGGAGTTGTCCAAAATAAAATTCCTTTCTTAGGTCAAACAGAATACCTGCATAAAAAATTGTGTGAAAATTTCAGCCTTCTAGCTCTTTTCGTTTAGGCTAACACCTATCCATTTTAACGCGGACGAAGTCTTTTATATATAGAGATAATATATATGTACATATATTGATGACGGATTGCAAAAATGGTTAAATTATGATTAAGATTGAAAAGACTGCCACACACACACACACACACACACAAAGAAAGCCACACATGCAAATGACTAAACAGTTGCTCTTAATATACATACATACATGTGTGTATGTGTGTGACCGCCAGCGTTCAGCTTTTGATTCTTTTGATTGTATAGCCACAGCCACAGCACAACACAACAACACAACACTCACAACATGGCAACATGGATTACATGGATGATGGACTTACCTAATCGTAGTGTGGGCATGGCTCCAGCTCTAATTCTTCTTATTCCTATGCAATTCACCGCGAAATGTAAATTACACACTCGTGTGCTAGGAGTCACACTGTTTACATCAATTTTTAGATATGAACACCACTCCGCCTTCTCCTTCGTAGGCACACGAAACATCATGGTGCCCTCTGAGCAGCCTTTGACCACACACTTGTAGTCGTAGCGCACTCGTTTTGGAGAATTAGCCATGTTGAAAGAAAACGAAAATTAATTAATAACACAATAATATAAAATGAATAGTTTTGATAAAAACTGATATTAATTAGCACTTTTAAATAATATAAAATGAATAGTTTTGATAAAAACTGATATTAATTAGCACTTTTATATAATATATTATGAATAGTTTTGTTAAAAACTGATATTAATATGCACTTTTAAAATAGCTTAGATCATACCGTGTCGACAGCTCAGCACAAATGCGAAGCAAACGGGTGTAAAAACGCGCGAAGCTAATTTTCTTCGGCATTGCACTTCCTCTATCGCAGGTTACTTTTTGATTTGTTTGTTTCGTTAACACTGATGAATAAGAAATAAGAAGCAACCTCGAACTATATGTAAAAGAAAAGAACAACTAGTTCTGCATCGAAATCAGCCATCATTATTTCGCTTTTTGTTTTGATTGCCGCATTTAATTTTTCTATTTCTCTTGTGTTTGTCACAAAATTTGAATCCACTTGCTGCCGCTCAATAAGAAAGGGGTGGTCAAACTGAATATAAACTTTGAACAATTGAATAGGTAAAAATGGTAAACATGAGATAGTTGAATATTATTACATTTTATATGTTTACATATATGATACCAATAAGGTTGGGCTTTCATTATTAATAAAACAAGTTGCACATTATTTAATTTACTAACACTAAAATAAACGTATTTTGTATTTATATACTTAAAATAAACTATCCATACATTAAAAATATATATTAGAGTTTTAATTGATTACTATTGAAAATTTGGGAAAAGGGTATTTTTCATTGTTCATTCATTTCATTGCGTCTCAGCCAGCACGTCGTTGTTTTGTTCAACTGTCCTTTGCGTTCAGCGCGGCCTGTCGATTGTGTGTGGGGCGGGGGGCGGCGGGTCATTTGTGCATTTGTGTCATTTGTGTGTTTTACATTGTGCTCGTCAACGACAAGGCCAGCATGTGTTGTTGTTGCGTTTTGCCTATTCTCGCTATTCTCGAATGCCACACGTGCCACACGCACATGCACATGCACACACACATACAGGCGGAACTGACCTATGCCAATTTTTGAAATAAACTGCCGGCGGCAAATAAAAAACTTATGAATGCTCATTTTATTAAAAATATAGAAATAGTCTCAAATGAAATATACATTTAAATATTGATTCGTTGACTTGTAAGAGAAATGAAAAAAAATAAATAAAAATTGAATATTTAAAATATATAGTTTAGGCAAGCAAAAAAAATATTTAATATACATATTTATGCAAACAAATGCAAACGATGACGCCCTTTTGGTTGAACACCCACGTTACCCACAACACCCACAACACCCTTTCCACCCTTTATCTTTCCCTTTACCATCCCCTTTGCTACCTTTGCTAGTTTTCTCTCTCTCTTGAGCCAAAATAGCCACTTAAGATAGTTTGCGAAGCTGCCGCTAGAGGTCGCAGGCCAAAATAGCCACTTAAGATAGTTTGCGAAGCTGCCGCTAGAGGTCGCAGGCCAAAGTAGCCACTTAAGATAGAAGCAATAATCAAAACAAGCGCAAGCAGAAAACCGACTTTTCTACTCGCAAGCAGTAAACCTTGTCACCTTCCAACTGCGCTGAAGTCGCAAGCAGTAAACCTTTCAGAGTTAAGTTTACTGTAGCTGCCGGTAGAGGTCGCAAGCAATCAATAGTTTCTGGAGATTTGGAGATGGCTATTGGCCTGCGACCTCTAGTGGCAGCTCAGCAAAGCAAAGCAATTGAATTGCCGACATTCAATTCAAAAATAGTTAAAACCAACTGCAATAGATTGCGCTTAACTCGCAAGTTGATTATTGCAATTGTATATAGTGAGTATTGTGTCATGTGCCGTGTGCAGGTAAACGCCCACAACTAATACGCCTACACCTAAATCCACACATTTTCTAGCACCTGTCACCTCGGCACCCAGGTCAGCAATTATTTTTTTGGCAATGGCGTCAGGTAGGCTTATCCAGCTATTGGCAACGCCTGACCGAAATTCAGCTGTCTATCACTTCAGAAGGAACGCAACAACAACAACGCAAGTTGTATCTAGTTGTATTAGGCATCTGTTAAGCTTGGAGCCTGCATCTCCTCCAGCTTGGCAGTTTTCACTCATGGCATGCAATTAAGAGATCATCATGCTGACGTCGCTGACAATGCAACTTTGAGTGGACACTTCATTTAGCTAGCCACTTCGATTTGCATGACCGTGCGCATAATAAACAAGGTGAAAATGTCAGTTCAGTTCAGTTCAGGTTGCAAACTATTGCCATATTGTTTTTGTTGTCGCTCTTCTCAGTCAGAAAAATTCGCACAGGTAATTAACTGCGACCGCAAGTTGGTTGCACTTTTTATATATAGATAGTATTTAGCAGCCGAGATGACTCGACAAATGTCAAACGAAAACAGTTTTTATTTACATATGCGTTAAGTATTTTATAAGGAAGTTGCCTTAACTAGTACAAATAGATCGGTAAGCATAATGTGGCAGACATGTCAATGAAATTAAATATTAAATGGTTAGTGGAAGATCGTGCAATAAAACTTATAAATAAAGGATAATAGTATGCATAAATGGCACGATCTTCATCAAATCAATATAATAAATAACTCAATATCTGCAGAATATAAATAAATTAATGAGAAAATGTATTAACCAAATTATTATAGCAAATGTTATTAAATTTGCTTTAAAAATAATCACAAAAATTCGGACAACATTTAAGTTTCAAAGTGAAAGAACAATCTTCGTAAAGACGAAGTTTTATCATCATTATATCAAAGAAACATTTGAATAGCGGCGATAATTTTTTTTTTTAAATATTTAATTTAATCTTAGTTGGAAGATGATTTTTAAAGTCGTTTTTCTAAAAGAAAAGACTAAGCACTTTGTGTTTATTTATTTAATTATAATTAACTTGGAACAATCGACAAAATAAAGATGAAATTATAAGTATATAAAATTATAAGTCAAATATAAAATTTAATAACGTATGCATGTAAATTTAAAATTTAAATTAAAATAAAAATTTAAATTTAATAAAATAAAACATTTCAAATTAAGAAAATAAATTAATCGTATGTTTCCTAAATAACTTAAATAAGTTGCGAATATTTCGTTTTATTCGTAGCGAATTACCTAAAATTATTAGAAAAATACTTAAATCGAATTCAAACAGTTTTAATACGCAAGAAAATAATATTCAAATCAAGATAAACTCTAAAGTGATTATTAATTATTTATTGACGAATTCAGCATTTCTATTCCAATAGAGAATTTCTGTTTAAGTATATGCTTTTAAGTAGAAAAAAAACTTAAGTATGTACATATATACTTAAATACTGAAAGTTTATTTTATATTTAACATAAAAACCAAGTCACAGAAAACTAGAAAAAAGGATCTCCGTTAAAATTGGGCTTTCAATAATTTCACGCAAAGGAATTGATATAATTAAATAAATAAAAATTCACACTTGTAATAAATAAGATTTTTAAATGAATTGCGAAGCCATAGTTTATATATATTTAAAGTTTAATTGTAGATTTTTATACTTAACTCGTCCAAGTTTCCCCATTATGTATGTATGTATGTGTAGACACAAACAGCTGCTAAAAATGATTACAGTTCTTAGGTGCGAGGTGCGAGTATTACTTGGTGTTTGCTGGCTAGACAAATACCAAAGGTAAATCGATGTTCGTGGGCGCGTTTGGAAAAAGTTCTATGTGCAAATTATTGCAAAAGCTTTGTTAGTTAAAAAATGCGAGAGCAAGCAAGTGTGGAAATGACACAAAGCCCAGGAGTCGAAAGACCAAGTTTTTGCTTTGGGGGCAGTGCAGGAATCAATGAAACTTTAATGCAAATTTCTGCGCCTAGTCAGAGGCAGAGACAGAGACACGCACACAAACAGAGACAGAGGGAGAAGTGAGAAATTGAAAGTTTGGGCAAATGTGCTTAAAACATTTCCGGATCATTAGCCACGTGGTTGCATTCACAGCCGATGGCTTGCTTTGGATTTGCACTGATGAGCCAACTGCAAGAAGGCACAGAAGCAAAGACGTTGCGGCAGAAGCAGAGTCGAGGGAGGGAGGGAGAGGCAGAGCCGAACGCGTGTGAAAAATCAACCGGCGGCGGCGTCCCACCAAATCGCAATGCGCACAATTAAACGGTAGCAATAATTGCTATCGAGTGAAATATAATAATGGCTATAGGGTAGATGTAGATATGTATATCCACATACATACATTTTTTTAAAGGTATGCCTGTGTGTGTGTGTTTGTGTTTTTTATGTGTGCTTTGTCGGCTATATCTTGATTTGGCTTGAGAGCTTTCGTTGTTTTTTAATATTTTTTAGCGGTTTATTGTTTGCACAATTTTCCCATCGATGCGATCTTTTTTGTTAACTCATGGCCAAGAACGAGCTGAAGATGAAGAGACAAAGAAGAAGCAGATGAGTAAAATAATATAAAGACAAGAATAAGAATAAGTATATATGTAATAAGTTCGAGCTGCTGCTGCTGTGGGTGTCGCTCGAGCTGGCACTGTAAAAACAAAAGGCACAAAAACACCATCAGCACTTGGCCAAAACAAACACACACACACACACACACACAGAGAGAGAAAGAAAGAATTGGTAGCTGCACTTGACGCCTAAGCTGAAGGGTAGTGTATTGGGCCTGGCTGTTGCACCCCTTTTTGGCAAAAGGTAAACAACATTTGCGGATTTCACGCCAGGATCAGACAGACAGTGACAGTGACACAGAAAGAGAAAGAGAAAGAGAGAGCATTACTGATCCTATTAGCCTGGACAATGGCAATGGACAATGGCAGCCCTTGACTGAGTGACTGGCGCCATGTCTAAATGCAATTAGACCAAGGCGGATTAAAGTCCGTCAAAAAAAAAATAAAAATAAAATTTAAGAACGAAACGGGACTTAATCCAGTTTTGCTTAACTTGGCCAACAGGTAGCAGGCTGGACTACATACGTGTGCAACAAGTATCGAAACTGTAGCGTCAAACCTTTGCCTAAAATCGTACATTTAGTTTCTTGCTATACCGGAAAAGTATAGCTCTTATATTATAATAAAACAGAATGAAATAGCAGCTGACGGTAAAATGTGACTACAAATTAAAACGCCATTGGCATTTTGGCACGCATAGACAGACGCAGAAAGTAGACGCTGAAGCAGACGCAGACGCAGACCTGAAGCCGCTCATCAGTCATCAGAACAACAACAACAATACTGTCAAATTATATCTTTTCAAGCTGCCGAGAATTGAATACCCTTTTGCTTCCCAACACATCAACTTTATGCAAATACATTTCTTGAAAAATACCACACAACGACCTGTTTTGACAAAAACTCAATCATCATTCGATTTTTATTCTATGTAAGTTTAATTAAATTAGTAGAACAAAAACAATCTCTACTAGAAAAAGTGATAGATATGATAACAGTATAACTAAAAAAAAATTTAATAGTTTAACCAAAAAACACTTGTAGGAAATATTGTCAAAATCATTCAAATTGTATATATAAATAAAATATTTGTTTTGAATAATGTTCAGTATGTGTGTTGTTTCTGTAGTATTTCTTACTAACGAACAATTATTAAAATTTAATTTAATTTATAGTAATGTATATATTAACCTACTAATTTGTAAGATTTAATCACAAAACAAAAGAGTTAAAATTGTTTTTTTTTATATAGTATATCTTCCCAACTCATTTATTAACTAAAATTTTGTATGAAAGCTATTTATCCAGAAAACAAATGGAAAGTTTATTCTTTATGTCCTTTAAACAAAGACGATTAAACAGTGATAGAAAAATGTTATACCACTTGTTAGAGCATTAAAACAACAACAACAGCAACAACGAAAACCGTAACATCAGCTCATTTTGGACAGCAACGCTTAAACGTTTCAAGTTTTGCCGCCTGACAAAAGCCAATTTGCCAATTTCTTGGACTTGATTTAGGTCTTAGTTTTGAATTGCCGCCAAAAGTGCCAAAGGGCTTTAAGCCAGCTCAACACTCCAGACTGCATTTAGGCGGCGCAAACTAGTGTTGCCTAGACTCCATTCAGACACTAATACACCCACCAAACACACACACACCAAACACAAATACGTTACAAGTCAGGCCAAATTAAAGTTGCGCTCACAATTCAATCAACGGATTATCAATCACTGCGCTACTTGTCTTGGCCAGTGCGTCAACAACAGCAACATCAGCATCATCATTCAGCTGCAGACTTCGACTACTAAGAGATTCTTGTTGGTATAGAAAACGTGGCCGGCCAAGTCAATCACGGGCATCAAAAGCCACAATTTCAACAATAACAATAACAACAAAAACAGCAACAGGCAACAGGCAAACACGTTTGAAAGTCATTAACTTAAATGATTCACTTTCTGCCTCATAAATTTCGCCACTAACTGGAGCCAAAGATGCTGGCGCTGAGATGTTGCGTTGCCTGAAAAATCTGCAAGCTTCCTCCCCCGTCCCACACCATCCTACATCAGCTTCTCCTGTCCGTTGTTGTCATAAATTTTGTATGGGCAAACGTTAAAAATTGCTAAATAATCGCCTTAAATGAGTCTATAAAACCAAACACTGAAGTTCTTCTCGACCAAACAATGAAATGAAGTAGCTCAAATAAAAATGGCTTGAAGTGAAATTTCATTACCAGCGGAAGTCGTAAATCAATTTTTTTGTTCTCTTATATGTTTTTGAGCGACCCCCCCCCCCCACACTTGAAACATAAATATATCTACATGCAACATTTTGTTTGTTGTTGTTTTGGACCTAGAAATCTGTGGCTGCTGGTGTCTAGCGGCGTCTGGAAACGCATCCGCCAGACAAAAGTTGCTGCCCAGTTCACAAAACCCAAAAACCAAAAACATTTCAGCTAAGACGACAGCTCTAATGATAGGGGCCACTTTTGCCGCCACGCAACACGCTATATGTGTGTTGTTAACTTGGCTCAAAGACAACAACAAGTATTTCTATTTCTATTCAGTTTTTTTTTTTTCATTTTGGGGTAACGCTTCCGTTTCAAAGACGCCATTATGGCGACACTTTCTGCCCCATTCAGTTGTCTCTCCTCCCTGTCCCATTAGTTTAGCTTGATCTTGCGTGTTTTTTACTCAGGTCCAGAGAATAGAGAACAACAAGTTGGCCAGCAACTGGGTGGCTCTTTGGCAATGACATAAGTGCTGCGAGTCACACAAAAGCGGCTCATTATAATGCCAATGGGATTATATCTAGGGACAGCACACACACACACACTTGAAAATAGGACAATCGCATTCATAATGCCTGTGAACTGTGAAATCCTTTTAGGCTGAAATTATGAAGCTGGACACAGTGAAGGGGCACAAGTGTTGCGGCAGATTGAGCAACAAAAGGGCCATAATTGTTAGTGTCCCACACACAACACAATGCGACACACAACCACAAATCTGTAGGTGTGGCTGGCTAGCCAACAGTGCAACAATTTTCCTCTCTCTTTCTCGCTCTAGTTACGTCTTTGGTCCTTTTTGCTGCAACTAATGAGCGGCAGTGAAAACAAACCATAAAAGATGTTTTAAGGTGCCACATTGCCACGTCGAGGGTTTGTCTATCTCATGCAACCTGCTGTGGCGGCGGCAAATAATTCTTTTGAGCCCACCTACAACGTCTGTTGACACTTGTCTTAAACTCAATAGATTTATGCCCCCAAAACATATTTGGGAAATTAAATCATTGCCGCGGACAGTTTTATGCGCTAGGCCCGTGACGGGCGAAGGCAACGGCAACGGCAACGGTTGCTGGATCCAGGCGGGAATCATTTTTTTTGTTCAGCTATACTAGCTATAGTCTTTAACAATAACTACATATAGCCTCCGTGTGGGTGCTTGAACAATGCCCGTTGAGCAATTGGGTAAAAAAGTCAATTATGCGCAATTTGCTTAAGCAATTGACATTTTGTTTGCTTGACTGTAGTTTTTATTGTTGTTCGTTGCACGCATACTTGGGCAAATAAATTGACAAATAGGATTTGCGTTTTGTCTATTTTCCATTTTCATTTCCATTTGAATGTTTTATTTTTTTTTATTTTGCTAGCCATTTTTGTTTTGTGAATTAATAAATTGCGGCCAATTTGCCGCCAGCCTTGCGAAGCGTGGAAACTTTTTTACAAGCTCATGGACCTCATGGATCAAAGTCAAACTATCTATAAAGGTATTTTCTTATTACAAACTCGTTTTACACTTATGCACAAATAATAACACAAGAATCTAAACTAAACTATAAATTTGTTGCTTTACAGTAAGTACATATTGAAAAAACAGTCAATAATAATACCAACAAAATAATAAACATAATTCAATCAAAATAACTTATTCGTTGAAAGAGTTTCTTAAACACACAGAAACATGAATTTCTTACACTGAAAATTGAGATTTATATTTTTGCAATTTTTTAAATATGTCATATATTTTATTTTTTTATAACTAAAATTCAAAATATTTAGTGCTCCAGCATTAAAAAACAGTCGAAATTGAGCCATCAGTTTATTTAAAGCTTAACATCATAGTTAACATAAAAAACACTCGGCCTCGGCATAAGGCCAATCCCCAAAAAAAAGGCCCGGAAAAACATTGAAAAATTTTGTTTATCGCTGGCACGCAATCGAAACGGAAGTTCAATTCAATTGATTGGTGAAATTATCCACCGAAGCAAGTTGGTCGAAGAGCACATCGGCCATGTGGATCTTGCTGTGTTGTTTCAAATAAATGGTCCATTGGAGCGAATGAAATGAGAACGATAACTGTGATGTGATCTTTAAAACTACAATCATTGGTTGCCCGCTTGAACCTTCAGCCCCTCTTTGTACTTGCTCTTCTGCTGCCTCCATTTAATTTGTGGCCAGTCATAGCGCCAAAGAGTGCGCAACAAGTTTAACAATTGAAGCAGGACTCATGAATGAAAACACATACACACACATACATATACTCACAGACATACATACATGTGTAAAAAAAAAAAAAACACTCTGCTGCAGTTGAAGTTGAGCCCATTTTCTCACCTGTTAAAGTTGTAAAGACGCAACTAAAATCGTTTATCGCTGTCGAGATCCGATCCTCAAGAGAGCTCAACATCTCTCGCTCCCACTTCCCTATCCCTAGTTATGTCTCTTTGCCTCTTACATAGGTCCGTCCGACTTGTCGATTGACTTCGATTGCATTGGCATTGCCGCCGCGTCATACGATTTAATTGCTGCGATTGTGTCAGCAGTTTTTTTCCTTCCATCTTACTTACATATATATTTGTTTTTTTTTGTTGTTACTTGTCTTCATCAACGGCAGCAGCCACAGCAGCATCACAGCAGCCTGGCAGCATTTGTTGCGGAAGGGGGCGTTTTGTGCCCAATCCCAATACAGAATGCCCAGTCTCGCGGAGTCAGAGCCCAGAGCTCATAGGCGCTCGAATAATTTGATGATCATAATCAATGGCTGACTGACATTTGCCGCTGCTTGGCGCAGAGCGCAGCTTTTCCTTGTTTTTTTCCTTTTGCCGCTTTGATTTGAACTTGTTGTTGTTATCTTTGTTATTGGACCCGCACAATGGCTTTGTTCGGTCTAACAAAAGGCAGCAAAACTTGTTGAAAGCCGTTTGATCCTTTTGATGAGGCGCTCACAGATCCGTCTAAGGCCATGACCTGTTGCAAAGTCAAGTACATGCAGCGGTCAGTTGAAAAGGATGCCGCAGCCAGGAGAAAGCCAACAGCCGAAACAGGATAACACGATTGGCAGCGTGGGAGACGCCCCAATAAAAAAGGCAACAAAACCGCTTTTCCAAAAATTCAACACCAACAAAAAAATTTGCTTTGTATTTGTTTCAGTTTAATGCTTGAATCGCATGCGTAGGTTTTCTGTAATGATTAAAACCCTCATATGTCAACTTAGCCCATTCATCATCATGCACCAAGGCGCATACGCTGAGGCTGAGACTAAGACCAAGACTGGGACTACACTCTGAGATTGTAACTGGAGATGGAAATGGAGTTTCAGTCGCCAGACACTTGTTCGCGTTCGCAGACACGAAATGCTGATGAGCTGAAATCTCATCAAGAAAGTCTGGCAACAAGCCACAAGCTACATGCTTAAATCTACACTCTAAAAACAATGGGATACCAAAAGTTAAGGAGTAAAATCTGTAAGAATATTAAGGCTCTACGAATTAAAAAGAGTTTTTCTTTGCATAACTCACTGCTTAACCTTAAAAAGGTATTTACTTGTTGTTATTAGTCTTAATTTGTCTTTGTTCTCTTTGTCATAGGGAAAATGCGTAATAAACAAATTTTTTCATTGCATCTAACTACAGAGTTCTGGAAAAGAAAACTTCTTATGTAAAAATTTGCAAACAACAAATTGTATTATTTACTAGTGGACCTCGACAACGCGTTATTATTACAACAATTAATTTAAATTATTTCCATAGAGACTTTACACCATTAAGAAGGTTCATAAGAATATTGCTTATTTTTTGTTTTAAAAAACATTTGGCTGAGCGCCAAATTAAATATTGATTTCAACCATTTTTATATAGATCAATTAATTAATGCAAAAAAAAAAAAAAATTATAAATAAACAATTCAAAAAATTATAAAGCTTTCTGTTTTTCGGCTTATAGTAAATCAGTCCTTGTCCGGTATATATGAAAATAAATAAACATTTTTTCAGTGCATTTAGTTTTATCATCTTATTTACAACGGTTTGTATCTTTATAGATTTTGGGACTTACAGCACCCACTTCAAAATTGGAAAGAAACACTAGCTGGCTGGCTGGCGGGCTTGATGACTTAATTTTCATTTCAGTCTGCAGGCTCTAGAGACCCTTCTATGACCCTACTGCGTACAAGCTGTATCTGGAGCTTGTATAACAGCAGCTGCTACAGGTGCCCTCTGACTGACTCTGACTGCTTCGAGCTGGAAATGGAGGCAGAGTTGGAGTTGGAGTTAAGAGATAGAGGCGCAGCTAGAGTTGAAGTTGGTGCCGTCGAGCCTCTTGAGCGTCAGCACAGTGACACACGCAAGTGTTTGGCTTGTCTCTGGACAAGTTAGAGACTTCAAACTGCAAACTGCTAACTCCGCTGTACGAACCCTCATCAGATGCTAAGTTTGAGTTTTGTGCTCTGTGTGCAATGATGCAGCGGTTTTTTCTTAGTTTTTTTTTTCTTATTTCTAGGCACAATCTTGTTCAAGTCGAAAGTATTTGCTTAAATCATTATGGTAGCGCCTGCTACACGGCAGATGATAAATGTATCTTTTATTAGCATTTCCATGTTGCATGTGTGTGTAAGTGTATGTGTCTGTGTGTGTGTTGCACGTGTTGCGCTAAATGAGTTGTTTGGACTTGTTTACATTTGTTACTGCTGTTGTTGTTGGCTGCTTGTGACTTTGACTTTGACTTATCCAATTAATCCAATTAAAATTACATTTTTCATCAAGAAAAGATTTTTTCTTTTTATGTTCATAGACCGCTGCTCATAAGCTCAGTCGCCATTTGCTAATAAGAAGAAGAAGAAGTTGAAGTTAAAGTTAAAGAAAAAAGAGCTCACAACTCAGACAAATTCAAGTGAAATCATTAATAAAAATAAAGTTTTTTTGTTTCTGAAGAGATTTATAGAACCGTAAGGAAACACCCCGAGCGACTCGTGCTTCGGCCGGCTCTGTGTTGCCTCTGTGGCATTTTGTATCTTTGCGCCATTTCCTTTCCATGTCCCAAATGGGTGTCGTATATAAATCGCGTGCTGCACTGGAGGTCTTCAAAAACGCTTACGAGTTGATGCCCAGCGGCCAGGTTTTGCTTCCACATCCACATCATCAGTGGCAGCAGCAGCAGCAGCAGAAGCGGCAGTGGCAGTCGCCTGTCTGCTGCTTTGTGGCCAGATCTCATTCATTTTGGGGCTGTGGCACTGGGTGTTAACCATGGCCACGGAAGAAGACCAGAAAGTCAAGATCAAAACATGCAACTGGCTGTGTAGCTTAAGCTGAAACCTCTCTCTCTCTGTGGCCTGCGGTCATGTTGAACGAACAAATACGCCAAAGAGCTGCCTCATGCCACATTCCCTCGTACCTTGCTCCTGCTGTATGCCTTGGCCTGGCTAATGATGAGAGCAATGTGGTTGGCTAGATGCGAGATCTCAAGTTAAGGGCTGCCGTTGTAAAACAATAAACACGAAATACCCAAAACTAAAAAATATATATCCAAATACGAAAACTGAAAATTCGCAAATGCCATGCGATTTTTAATGGTAAGCAGATTGATTTCCTGAAATCCACAATATTTCGCACAATATTTCCGAGTGATATGCGCCGAAACTGAAACCTTGAAACGCAGTCACGCAATGCGCCAAGGAACCAGTTCGCCGCACTCAACCTGACTCCGAGTCGTGCCTCGATCGTGATAATGATGTTTATGTTGATTACGTCTTTTCCAATACACTTGGCAATGAGCTTAAACACTTTGTTAACATGTATGTTTTTGATAGAAAAAGTGCGCTTATTTTGTCTGTAAAGTAATTGAGCGAACAGAAGCAAGTCGACTAGATCTATAACTAAAATGCATTGTTTTTGTTTGAATAAATTGAAATTGTTTTAATTAAAAGAGGCAAAGTGACTACATTAACAATTAAAGAAACGATTACATTCAGGATTTTATTAACAAATAAGAGCATGAAACCGGAGCATATTGATATTATTTTTAAACTTGTTGCGTTGTATTGTCTTATTGAAAAGATTTCTTTAATGTCGCATTGACAATAAAAATATTTATATTTATAAGAAAAAAGGCTTGGGGAGTTCCTACTGTATGTAGTTCCATTTTCAGTTACAATATTTGAAAGTGTTCAAGTGTTTAATAATTAGTTTTTTATAAATTGTAAACTAATAAGCTAATATTTTATATCTTTAAGTACGGAAAGCTTGAAATGGGTGAAATGAGTATAAAATACTTAAGAACAAACGAACTGAATAAATCGTACTTGAATTAAGAACGACATTCTCGATTTCCGTACTTTGTGAGAAATATAGTTCGAAATGTTGGGTTTTAAGTACGACAAACTTAATTATTTCTATCAGTGAAGAATATTTTTATCCACCAATAATTTCTTTATTTTGTTGTTGCCAGTTATTTTGAAAATTTAACTTTGTAAATTGCATTTTCTTTAATAATACAATTAAGTACATAAAATGTTTCCTTTTTTTTGATTTGTCAAATAAAAATAATACACCAACACTTCAATGTTAATTGGTTTTAGCAAGGGCATTTATAGTTTGAAGTGCTCAAAGCCGTAATGCATAATTTCTTGTGTCTGTTTTATTTCTTTTAGGGTGGCGGCTATCATAGCCAGTCACTGTGCTGTGTAAGCCCCGCCAGCGAAATGCAAAAACAAATTGTTTGTGGGTCAGCCAAGAGGAGCGAAGAGAAAAAAAACTGAGTAAAGCAAAAGAGGAGCAGACAAGGTTTTTGGGCAGCCCTAACAAGCGAAGGCAGCCAAAGCGAACGAAGCAGGACGCAATCGAGGGCGTGTTGCAATGTTTGCTGCTCCAAAAGCTGTTTGAATTCAAGGAAAACGAGCAAGAAGGCGCTGGAGCAACCTCTTTGGCTACCCGCAGGCGGGATTTGGCTGAATTGGCCTCGTCTGGGCTACTACCACATGGGCGACTATGTAGCACGGAAGCCTAATGGCCGCTGCCAATGTGATTTGTGATTTGTGTTTAAGGATTTTTCTGACTGCTGCTGCCAGTTTCCATGGAAAACGTTGGCGAGAAAATTTCAGCAAGGCGCATTATTTGTGGCATTCTATGCAATGGCAACGGCAATGGCAATGGCAATGACAAAGCTTCTGCAAATGTAGCGTCGTTGTAGCCAGCAGTAGGCAGCATGCTAATTTATGAACTAGCAACTTGCAGCGACATGGATGCGGTAATTATATAGCTTGGCAACTTGTTGCCAAACCCCGCATGTACCAACAACAACAACAGCACAGCCAAAGTACATGAATGAAAAGAAAGCCACAGCCAGAGTCACAGTCAAAGCTACAGTTCCAGTTTTCAAGCTGCATCGTCTGGCCAGCCATGTTGCACAGAAGCTGTTCTTCTAGTGCTGCTGCTGCTGTTGCTGCTGCTGCTACTCGGGACACAAAAGCAACATCATCAGGTGAACGCGCCCACTCGGTTAGCGCTTAGGCTGGCAATAAAAAAAAGGTTTTGGCCCCGTGGCGCTGATTTTGTTGGCCAGCCTGTGCAGAGCAACATTTTCACAGCAACATGCGGCAGCAACATAGTTTACACACCTACCAAAAACAAAATCAAAACCAAACTCGGGTTCGGGCTCGGGCTCGGGCTCGAGCTTGTTGTGCCGGCAGCAACATGCACTTAACTGGTAGCCGTAGTGCACTTTATAATACACAACATGGCCACGTTTTTGGCCAGGGGGAGCAGACGTCGTCGCTGTCATGATAGATGTGCTGCAGAGCTGGGGCGTTGCCAACGTGCAACAGCATCGACCGTTAGATGACTTGTGAGCTTAGGCCTCATTTGCATGGCAAGCAAACTGGGCCAAAAACTTATTTTGCTGCGCATGAGCATTGAAACATTAACCCAGTTGGCAGTCAACATTTAGCAGTCAGAAATTCCAGCCTGGCGCTTGAAATGACCTTGCTGCAACTAAGCCGGCAACCTGCGGCTTCCAGCCTTGTGCATCTAGCAGCAACGAAACTAGAGCAGGCAGCGCAAGCTCATTAAGACAAAACGCCCGCACAGCAGGCCACTGCTAACAGGTACAACTCATTATAATTAGCAACGTCGGAAACCCTTCCGAGTCCATGGCGAATTTTCCACATTCGCATTCGATTCGTTGCGATTGACAAACAAAAAAAAGCAAAGGAGTTGTGTTATACGGATTAGCAGCAGCAGCAGCAGGCTATTGAAACTGGAGCGCAAAAGTGTGAAGCCTGTACAGGTTGTGTATGTAGCGCAGCGAGCACCCAGCGTTGAGGGTGCCTGCGCAGTCTGCGCACAAAATTCTAAAAACTCAGGCTGAAACTGAAATTAAAAGCGCAGCCGCCTCTCATCATCATCAACCCACACACACTAAGATACAAGCACAATCACACATACACACACACACACACTCAGCCAGACTTTAAAGATGCCGACGAAGTCGACTGTGGCGCCGCCATTCAAGACAATATAAATCATATCACTCATACGCCCGCAAAAGGGATCCGAATCCAACAGTGCCTCATATCCTGCACTCTGAAAAAAATATCCTTTTGATTTGTATTAATTAAAGTATGTTTTATTATAGCTTATATCTCTTAAAAAAAATAGGACAATATTTTTTGGATATATTTCTTATTGTTTTAACACATATTCGAAAAATAAATATTAAAGCACTTATTTTTCTTAGTGTGATAGTCCGACTACTTTGCAATTTGTAATATATATATATAGCATATCATAAACATAGTAGACATATTTACATAGTACATTCGGTTTCAATATGATAGGCACATTTGAGAATCCAAATCCAAATCCAATCAAACAAGCTTTGACTTTAAAGTTTAACCGCCTCGCAAACAAACTAACTTGAGTTAAATCCATGCCATCGCCGTTGCTGGTGATGTGGATGCTTTTGCTGTTGCTGTTATTACCTGACGATGTTTATGGCCATAATGTGAATAGCAGCACATATCATTTCGCCCAGAAGGGCTGCGTTAAGCACAACAACACGCAGAGCATTACGTCCAAACAATTGCTGTCCAGCGCTGTGCTTCTGGAGACAGTGCTCTTTTGGGTGGCCGCCAGGTTGCTTGTTGTATAAGTATTTTTAATTGTATTCGATCATCCAAATTTCACTCACGCTGCGCATAAGTCAAATTAGAAATTGTCATTGTTATTATTATTATGTCACTTTTCCTTCGCGTTTGGTCGACACACGATAATTTGTTTTGAACAATTTTCCATTGCGTTCAAATTGTTAGCGATGGAGAGCGCAAATCTAATTAAATTGTACAAATGATTTCCACAGTTTGTTTTTTTTTTTTGTTTTTGTGTATTGTGCAGCCGTGCGGTGCTCAGCTTTGGGAAGTAGGATGGGGTAGGTCTTTGTCGCCCATTGGGCGCCATGATTGCCAGCAAAAACGCTGACAAATGTTTTCGTCAAAACACCTATTTTATCGTAGCTATGGTTGTTGTTGTAGAGTAGAGGGCTAAATGTTCAGTGGCTCAAATGTGCCTCAAAACTTTTATCCCAATGAAATTTTTTTTTAACTGTACATACTTCCTTATTGCCAAATTTTATATAACGCTTTAATTCTAATCCGTTTCAATTTTTTTGAGTATTTTATATCAAGTGTGGGTATAAGATTTTGACAGTAAATGCTTATTATTATAAGATAAATGTCAAGCAATTATTCGCAAAATAAAAGTGATTTCCATTTCGACAACTGCGTTTCACTGTGCACTGGGAACTATGTTCTGTTGCTGTTAGACTCTAAACTTTAGCCTGTCGAATGCATTCCAATGCTAAATTGGCCAAGCAAGAAAGGCAGCCACTGACGAAAAAGATAGAAGAAAGCAACATCAAGTACAATATCATTTAAAACAAATTAAGAGCGAAGAGACGTTTAAAACCCTTCGCAACTGGCAGTAGCAGTAGTCACAGTTTTTGATTCCCGGCGGCAGAGAGGTGCCAGTTCTGACGCATCCAATCAAAATTAACAACAAGTTAATTTGAGCCAAACGCCCCCGCCCGAAAAAATGAACTTTTCGTTGGTTTTTGTACATTTTTTAGTTTTGAAAAGTCATTAGAAAAAATGCGAGCTAAGCAATTTGAATATTTGATGGCATGGTTGTACATACGGTTGGTTAATTTAAGGTGATAATTGCTTTTTAATGTGACACAACTAAATTTTCGTGCCTGTGTGTTTTGTCGTTGTGTGCCGGAAGTTTTTCCTATTTTCCCTATGCGCATGTGCAGTCAAGAGGCGCACACAAGCACTTGTTACGTGGATGGGCAGGTAACAACAATAGCAACAATAACAAGTGTCAACAATTATTTTCAAATTTCAAAACATTTTATTTGGGCACTGCCGTTGATGGCCTTTTTTGGGTGACGCTGTTTAAAAGGCTTCCCAGGTGTGAAATTGTTTTACACTGCCGCTTGAGCAGGGGTTTTGCTTGTTGATTTTTGGCTCAAGAAGAATAGCATATTTTTAAAACGAGTGGGGTGTTAGGGGGCTCACTCAGCTATAGTTTTCACCCATATTTTTTTAAATTTATTTTTTATATATCTAATAAATTTTAAAAATCCTGGTCTGTATTTAGTCAAATAAAAACCATTTCAAGATTTTCAGCTTTCATCTAATAAATAAATTAAAAAGTCCCATATCAGTCTGAATCTCTTAGCAAGTTTGTCGCCTGAGTCTTTCGTTTAGGCACCTCGATTAAGATATCAAGAAAACAATTGACTGATTGCATTTGTGCTAATTGGCGCGATCGTGCGAGCTCTATCAGGTTGCAATTGTACACATACATACAAACATACACACATACATATGAAGGTGCCAGCTGCTAAATCAAATCATACAGCAGCAACAAACCAACAAGCAACAATAACAACAGCATCGATACTTTTTCAATGAAAACATCAACAATGGAGCTTAAGTTGTAGCCGTCGTCGCCGTTGGCGCTGAAAATTTATTAGCAGTGACGGCCAATGGCGGCCAATTAAAGCAGGATGCTTAAAGCGCCAAACGCCACCAGCGACGTTCGCTTGAAAAGGTGCCGCCAGGCAGTCAGGCAGTCGGAGCTTCAGATATTCAGAGAGCGTCAAAGCGCCTCCAAGCTGCAGTTCGGTGTGCAATGAAGTCGTTTGCCCCTCGAGAGTGTAGTCGTAAAGTCTGATTTATTTTCGAGCTGTATGGCAAAACAGACGGGAGCAGAATGCTCCTCCAAGCACCATGTGGACTAACAAAGCTAATGCCCAACCACGGGCGGTCTGCGCTGCTGTTGCTCCGGTCTCTCTCTCTCTCTCTCTCTCTCTCTCTGTCTCTGGTCTCTGACCCAATTTGGCGCCTGCTGCGGCGCTTTCATCACTCGCCTCGTACATCATAAACAAATTCATAAAAGTCGCCGTCGCCGTCGCCAGCTCCATTCTCGAACTCCAAGTTGCATTCATAAAATTTATGGCGTTGAAAGGCGCATCGAATGTGATTTTATTTTTGTACACATATATATTTTTTTCTTTGATAATGCTTTTCTCGTTTTGGCTGTCGTTCTTATTGTTGTCGTTGTGGTTGTTGTGGTTGGTGAGGTCAGCTGGACTCATTAAAATGCAATTTGAGCGAGTTGTTTCGCATTTCATTTGGTCAAGTGAGCGTCGTTTGTTCACTTCATTCAACTTTCTTAAGCAACACCAAACAAATGTTACACTCTCACTATCCTGTGCTCATGGCTATTTTCTATCTTGCTCTAACTGTTGCTGTTTGTTGCACAGGGTTTGATTGATTTATAGACACATGCTCGCTCTCGCTCACTTCGTCCCTTTTCTGCCTACCCTCTCTTCTCTCCTGTCTCTCCTGTCTTTCCTGTCTCGCTCTCGTCTCATTTGTGGCACATTATTATTTAAATGATAAATTGTATTGCTCGAGAACTTTGGCTTTTGGAGTCGTCCCCGGCAATTCATTCCATTTCCATTTGCTTTTATTGCCCGCCTTTGGTAGGTGTTTCCGTGTTGCCTTTTTATTTTGTTTTCCTTCTTTATTTCGTCCGACTTCACCGTTGACCTCTCCTCTCACCTCTCCCGCATGCCATCTATCCATCCAACCAACCATCCATCCATCCAAAACATTTTTTGAGAACCCTTGACGTTTTGCGCTTTCTTCTTTGCCTTCTCCCGTCGTGGGCGTTTTGCTGTGCATTTCGAATTTTCCGTTGATTTTGGGTTCGTTTCATGTGTTGTTTTTTTTCTTTTTCCTTTTGACTAGACCTATGGCCGCTAACAATATTAATCGTCTCATTTGTCCAACAGCATTGCGGCGCTTGGTGCTTTTATTTGGGCATTAATGTTATTTGGTAATAAAATCGATTAGGCTTCCGTATTTGAATGCTACGTTTACATAGCTCGGATTTTTTAACTTCACTTAGGTTAAGTTGTGCGGTGCGCCATACAAAAGTGAGACATAAACAGTTAAAGTACAGACCCACTTAGTTATTTAGTAGATGACCAATTAAGTCACACGTTATTGTTTTAATTAAATTGACACAGAAACATGACTTGCACTTGTTTAGTCATTAATATTTTTGTTGACAGTTTAGTTTTCTATTAACTTATCAAATGATATTGTTATTTCAATTAAGTCATATTCAAAAATTTATAGTGTATAGATGGTTTTGTATCTGACTGTCTGTCCGTCTGTATGATTATGATGATTTTTAAAAATCTGAGACTTGGTCCAAAAACTATAGACAAAATAATAAGCGTCGGTCAAAGCGAAAATAGCGTAGATTAATGAGCTGTACGCGTAACGTCTAGGGATCAGGGTATCTCCTAGTCGAGCCTTCTTACTTGTTAGTTGTTTTACTAAGATGAAATGTTGGTGACACATCTGGAAAATTTTATTTTTAGATATTTTAATCTTTTATTGATGTAATTTTGTGTAGTTCAAAAAATAAATAAGGCTTGTCAACTGAATTATCTAATAAAATAATAAGTATTATGCACAAACACTTTGTTATTCAGTTAATTTAATGGTCGACTATTGGTTGATTTGACTTGGTAAGGTGGGTTTTATTTGACATATTTCCACTGCACGTTTGACGACATCAATTCGATTTATGTGCAATTATTTTTGGACGGAGTGAACACAGACAAACACAAGCAGAAGCACACACACACACACACACACACACACGCACACGCACTGAGTTCACAATGGGAGAGCAAAAACAGTAAACAGTAGCAAAAGTCAATCATTATTTGCATTTAATAAATATTTCATTAACTAATTGCAACAATTACGTGCATTTTACTTTATGCCTTCAAATTAGTGCAGTGAAGCCGTTTGTGTCAGGGATTACAATTATAATCGGATCAGTCGGTGGCTATGGCTGGGCTGCCCTTTAGTTTTAAGCAGTTATTGATCAATGCACGTCTCTTGTCGAATAATAAGACTCAGCGCTAATTGCCACAGCGGCTGCTTATGAAAATGCAACAGCCAACAGCAGCATACCAGAAAAAACAATTACCGCCAAGCGGAAATCCTCGTCGGGCGCACAGGTGACAACTTTTGTTAAGGCAACTAAGGCGGTGGGAGGTGGGGAGTTCGTCGATGTTCAGCCAGCCTCGCAGTCCGCTCTAAAAATGTTCTGTTTGTCTTGTGCTTCTTCCAAAAAGTGACCTGTCTTGTGAATGAAATACATTTTGTTGCGCGCACGTTTTGTATTATTTTTTGTTGTTTTTTTTAGTTTGCCGACAGCGTGCGCTGCAAAGCGACAGCGACGCGTCGCCATTTTGAATTTGTTGCTCAGCAGTGGGCGGTGTCTTACCGAGAGAGTGCAAGAGCGCAGGCGTTCTCTTCAGTGTTCAGACAGGTGTGTGTGTGTCTGTGTGTGCTGTTTGTGTACGCTGCTGTGCAGGGGGCGTTCTTGGTAAGTATTCATGTGTGTGTGTGTTTTGTACCTGTGCAGTTGAGCGACGTCAAGTTGCTGGCCAGTTTGACTGGTTTATTGTTGTTGGTGTTGTTGCGCCCGTCAAGTTGCTCTGTTTGGGCAAATAGATGGCGCTAGTTGTCTCAAAGTGACTTTAATATTAAAGTAATGTCCTAAGACTTGAGCTATTAAACTAAACAAAATCTGTTTAATATGATAGATAAATATATTGATACGCATACTTTATACAAGCCTAAATCTATATGTCCATATGATATGTAATTATCAACATTAATTTCCTAAGCTTATATATATATGTATATCATTATTGTCTTACCATTCTTGAGCGCAACTGTTGATTGCGTGCCCCACAAAAAGAAAAGAAATTACAGGTTCAACAATCAATTTAATAATTGAAACCTTTGCATTTAATCAACATTATTTAAAATGTCAAAATATTTGCACTTTCAATGGCAGCACACGTCGGCGTCGTCGTTGTTTCTGTCCAAAAAACCGTAAGACCCAAAGAATGCCAGCTCAAAAAAAAAAACACACACCGAAAACAAATTTGCATACAAATAAATGTTGATAATGTTGTAAATCCCCCAAAGAGGGCAACACTGCTGCTGCTGGTTCTGCTGGCCACGCCTCAAGTGGGCACCTGGAGGGGGGTGCCATTAAACTAGACGACGACTGCCAACAACTACTTCAAAGTTAATACACAAACGACAAAGAAAAAAAAACCCCAAGAAGAGAAAAATAAAAACAGAAACACAACCGCATTATGCTATAGGCGCCCCCCGTCTGCATCGTCCCTTCATTGATAAAATTTATGGTATTGGTGCGGTTTCAACACCAACCGCTGCCGCGACAACTCACACACACGCACACACAGACGCTATGCGGCGGCAGCGACGCTACGTCAAACCGGTTCTCTGCCCTGCCATTGGTTTTGGCCAGCAAGCACAATAAGACAACAGCTGGCATCTCGCTCGCACGTTAAGCAATCAAAGCGCAGCTATTGCGCTCGCACGCGACAGCGACAGCGCCGCAAAGCGACACAACTGTGCAGAGTGACAGCCGACGTCGACTGGCGAACGGAGCAGCGCGCAATCGCAGCGCTGAGCTCGTACCTAGTCGTATACGCACTTAGTTCGTGGTTGGTCGTTGTTGCTGTCGCTCGTCGCAGCGCCGTTCGCCCGGTTCGTCTCGAGTCTCGTATTCTCTGTGATTCTCTTCGATTCTGATTTCGCGCTGCTCGTCGTCGTCGCTCGCTTGTGTGTTTTTGCGTTTGCTGGATAATAATTTTAGCGTGATTTTTGCTTGCCGTCGCGCAAACTGCACAAATTGCACACACGGATTGTTGCTTTGTGGATTTGCTATTTTGCTTGTTCAGTGTGTGTCTCTTGTCTTGGAGTGTGTGCATTTATTTCCAACTGAATGCCAATTAAATGCGCCACCACCACACAACAAAAAGCATTCAAATACAAATTGTTACAAGTGGTGTCATCAACATCATCAACAACAGCAACAACAGCAGCAACATCATCAACAACCTCATCATTAATAACCAGCATAATTAAAGGTTGACCCAATTGCGAGTGCAACAGTTTTCGAGTGTAAATCGTAAATCAACAAAATAAATAATTTAAATTATTTCCAACAAATTATATTCTAAAAAGTGTTCGCCACAAATGCTGCTAAGGATTTACGCGATCGTCTTCGAATAATAACTAAAAAAATAACAATCAACACTCCACAAAAAACTTATTTAATGTGCAATTAAAACTCACATACATATCACACACTTAACTTACACACACACAAACACGTTCAAAAATTTACACACACACTAACCTACATACACTCACACAAGGACAACGCCAGTCGTTGGCTTTGATATTTACCACAAAAAAAAAATCTCCTGCTCGCGCGTTCCTAAAAAAAGCCGCCAAAATTCTTGATAAAGTGGCCTCAATAGGCGCAAACACGCTCAATTTTACGGACCTCGGGAGCCCCTACGAGGGGCCTCCCAGCACCCCACAATCGGGCATGGATGCGCCGGACGCACCACACACGCCCAAATACATGGACGGCGGGAGCACCTCAGCCGTCAGCGCCAGCATCACGCCCGGCGTTCAAATACCCGGCAAATCCGCCTTTGTGGAGCTGCAGCAACATGCCGCCGCCGGGTGAGTCTACACAAAATCTATACACACAAAACTTGCAACATGCCACATTTCAAATTGTGCATTCATTGTTTGCCTATCAGCGCCACAAAATCTACCGAGCAAAAAATGTCAAAAGTGATCGCATGAAGGACACAACACTAGCTGACGCAACTGACAAACTGAATAGCTGACTGACTGACTGACAAACTGAAACTAACTGCCTGAGTGACTGACTGACTATTTGACTGACAACTCTGCCTGCCCCTTTGATCAAAGCTCAAAATTCAGTTTGAGGTTTAGTTTTAGTTTCGGTTTATTTGTCGACTTGGCTGCAGTTTTTGATTCGGTTTTGCTATCATGTCCGCGTCATCAGCTCCTAACATAGCACACCCAAAAAAGAAAAATGTACTTTAGGGCGTTCCCTGAGATTTCTTTATAAGATTTTAATTTTGATCAGTTGGGCGCCTAATTGTATTTGTTTTCTGTATCAATCCAGAGACAAAATATAAAATTAAAATGCAATATTTCACATACATATAAGTTTTTAAAAAATTACTTTGGTAAAAGTTGAAACTACAAAAATAGGAGTTCGAGAAAAAACCTGCAAAGTTGAAGTAAGAAGCCTTAATATGAAATCAAATGGATATTTTGCACATTGACATATTTATTTTTAATGATATATTTTCCTTTTTTCCTTTTAAGTCAAGCAGTTTTGGTATGCAAATTGTTTTTAAACAAACTAAAAAATGTTTATTTATTTAGAAATGATTAAAAAAAAACAACTCAAGTAAAATTATTGAAACATTCATGTTTATCACTCTTAACATATATTTAATAAATGAAAAAAAAAAAAAAAAACGATTAGAAAATTAGGCAATAAAATATATATATTTATAAATCAGAATAATATAATATACAAGAGATTGTAAAGTTTTTCGTTTAGAAAAATGTCCGCTTGAAATAAAATTTGAAAACAAAAATTAATTTTCATGTTGACGGGCGCACGAAATAAATCCGCATAAATATACATTAATTTTCTTATACATCTGAATTGAAGATACTGTTATTGTAGTTCCATTTGAAAAACGTCCATCCAAGTGCGTCAATAAATATGTATATATTTCCAAAATATAAACAATATTGCACAACACATACAAAAATATATGAAATTTGTACCTTCTGATAAGTTAATTACATGAAGTTTTATGCAATTAATTTTCGTAAAAATTAAATTTTAGTTAATTAAATTTGAAATTAAAATTTATATTAAATTAATTTAAATTATATGACTACTTTAAAAAAGATTTGTAATTACTAAAAATATGATATATGTATGTTAATAATGTTTATTGGAAGGTTCACAAAAGTGATAATTTTTTTAAATATTTTTATAAACCATTTGTTTTTTCACACAATCTTGAAAGTCTATAAAATTTAAATAAATTGTCTTATAACTTGAGTAAAGCCATTTTTTATATTTTTGACTTAAATAATAATTATCAAATAAAAATGGAATAAAAAAATTATTGCTATTGAGCTTTCAGGCAAACACCTGGATCTTAAATAAGAATGCAGGTGCTGCCTTGTCGGCATCAGTTACAAAACTGTTCAATATTCAAAGTACATGCAGCTGTCAATTGGTTTACTTTAATCGAGCTGAAAAAATGTCAGATATACATAGCTGTAATGTTAACCTTTTGCAATGTCTCAAACTTACGAGAATTTCTTTATCAGATTGGCAAGTAACATATTTTTTGACATGTGATCAGCGATCAGCCTTATCAGTTTGTAAAAACATCTATCGGATGTTGTGGTACTTATTCCCGTTTAAAAGCTGCCTTCGTTTCTGTAGTTAGTTTTTGTTTCTTGATTTAAGAAGTCTCTTGATTGCATTCTCATGTATCAGGGCAACTTTTCCGGGTTTGGTTTTATGCTGGTGGGACACAAGTACTACTTATATTGAGTTTTCAGTTCTCGCTTTTAGCTTTGGCTCCCTGCGGCAATGAACGGAAGCCAAAAATAAATTCAATTAAGTGCAGTTTAGACTGCGGACTACAATATACATAAATATGTATATGTACTTGCATATGTATTTAATTTTGTTTTAGAGGGGTGCGTTAATATTCGTAGGGTATACTGAAAATATTATATGTGCTACTTGCTTTTTCCTCTCTCTCTCTCTCTCTTTCATTATACTATTTTATGTCTGACTGTGTTGGTAAATATTTGCAACGCACGATTCGATTTTTCATTATACATATTTCATTGCATTTTGTGTTTTTGCGGTTTGGCGTTTTGTCATTTTTCTAGTGGTGCGTGTGTGCAACTCCAAAGTGGTTCGCTCGTTGGTTAGTTAGTTGCTAGCCATATTGCGGAGTTGAGTTTGCGGTTTTCACTTTGCTGCCAGTTGCCAGTTGCGGCGTTTCGTGTGTTGTTTCCGTTTCCGTGTTGTCTTTTGGCTCCCCCCGTCTCTGCTGCATTGAATATTTCATGGCTTATTATTGGGCAATCTGTTTTGGGAACGTTCAAATAAAAGCATGGCCCAAAGTTCTGCCGCATTCCCAATACTTGGCGACCCCTGGGAAATTGTTCAACTGTTTCGACTCTATTCCTACTTAGCAGTTGCAGTCGTAGTCTTGGCCGTGGCTCACAAAAGTGTTAACAAAATATTTACTAGCTGCTTCGGGCCGAGCCACACATTTTTATGTTTTTGTATTGATTTTTCTGTGAACGTATGCATACAATTTAGGACTTTAACAAAAATAAAGTCATGGAAAAAGTTTTTATTTTTTTCTAGCTTTTACATTTGTTGTGAGAAAAAAAGTTTATTTTCGACGCTTTGTGCATTAAACATGATATTTCAGTTGAACTGAGGTTTCTTTTATAGTAGGGCGCTGGAATTTAATGGTCGTTGTGCAGCACTGAAAAGTGTAGACAAAACACGCAAACTTTAGTTGACTCAGTTTTGCTATGTTTTTCCTGTTGTTATTTTAGTTGTTGTTGTTATTGCTATTGTTCGATAAAGCTTTTCATTCATTTGTTGTTCTTTGACCTGAGCTGGCGTGGCAAAAGGGCAACAATGAATACTATATGAGCCACACGCGAATGCAGCATACTCAAATAGAAACTTTAAATGTCACTTGCTTTTTCATTACTGATTTCCTTTAACTAAAATATTTACTGCAAGTATACTGATTTGATATTTTGATTTGTCATTACAGTTACGGTGGCATACGCAGCACCTATCAGCATTTTGGTCCACAGGGCGGCCAGGATTCGGGCTTTCCGAGTCCGCGCAGCGCTCTTGGTTATCCGTTCCCGCCCATGCATCAGAATTCCTACTCCGGCTATCATTTAGGCAGCTATGCGCCGCCCTGCGCCAGTCCACCCAAGGATGGTAAGTACACTAACTCTTATTTAATTCATTCCGATCTTCTTCACACTTAATTGTCTGCGCACATCATTTTATAAAGTTCACCGGCTATTGTTGCTTGCCCTCTTGAAGATCTCTTGAGCATCTCATGTATAAAGCTTTGGCCTCAGCTCAACAACAAAAGTTCTTAAGATCCCAAGCTCTTTAAATTCGCACTTTTTGGCGACACTTGAATTTGAGTGGGCAACGTTCTCTCTTGAGCGCTTTTGTTGTCGTGTAAACAAACCGAATCGACTTTGACTGTTTCCGTAAATAATTTGCACATTTCAATCAAATATTATATAAAAATTGTGATAGTTTGTTATTAGAGTTTAGAGTTAAAGTTAAGCTCAGAACACATCAGATTCATTTGTATTACTTTTGTTCCTTATTTTATTTAAAATTGTTTTAAATTAATTTTTTTAATTTTGTGAGAATTTCGACTAGAATATATCCTGAACCCTAAGGCGTATATTCATTGTTTGTAAATATGTGTGTGTGCATAGACAGAAAGTCCACAAAAATCTCAATCCTACCACTTTTAAAAATGTGTTTTATTAAAAAGTTGTTGTATGAAAATTGAACTTCTAAAGATATTTTTCCGAATTCTCGGGTCATTCGCAATCAATCTCGGAACGAATTTTAGAAGTCAGTGTCCACAATATCTGAAAAAAGTTTTACAAAAAAAGAAAAAGTAATTATAAATAAAAAGCCAATGCATTACATAAATTTACTCTTTAATTACACACTTTTACCAAATTTTGGTATTCCCGATGATTTTTAGAGGAATTATCGTGGTCACATATATATACCTTTTAAGAAAATGCCATCTCTTTCGCTGCTTGTTTATCAATACATAATTTATTAAGATTTTTTTTCGAGTTTTTATAATTATATTTTTAATAAGTAATTTTTCAAGCTGTAAAACCCAACACCCCATAAGGCAGTTTTTGAGTTTAAAAACTTTTAATTTTATTTGCTTGGCCTTTCAATTCAAGTTTTAATTTGATAAATATTTGAATATGAAAAAGATTGACAAGTGAAAAAAAGAAATGTTTAATTAAGCTTACAATATTTCACGTAAAAAGAAGAGATACAAATTCTTACAAAATACATTTGTTATTGGCTTGTAAAAACCGATTTGAGCTTAATAGAAGTCGTTACATTTAATTTCATAGGCAATCAGCTTAATTATTTACATTAGTATTTATCACTTTTCAGTTGCTTTACTTTTATAGAGTAATAACAATCATTTTATCAATCAACAAATCATAAAGTGAGCTAGATTGATTAACTTTCGTCAAAAACATTGTGTTTTAAGCCATTCTTAAGATTTAAGATACAAGTTATTTTATTATATAAATGCCCATACTATATACATATATTCTATTTGTTTCGATATAGACAGTGTCTGGCGTCATTGCGCGCTTGACTGTGACATTTTGTTAACTATCGCATTTTGTTAAACAATTTTGTTGCCGTTGGCTTTTATTATATTTATATTTTTTTTTATGCGTTTCGCTCGACCAGTTTTGTACTTTAGTGAAAAGCAATTCATTTCGAAAAGCTATAGTTGCTTGCCAGCTCAGACAATATATAGGTACTTTTTGAGAAACGCAGCTTAACTTTTTGTCACACACATTTATCACACATACTCCGCATCGTCTAAGCGGGTGGGCAATTAACCTTGACCGTTTGCTTTTTCAGCAATTGTAAAATTCTTACTGAGCAGCAGCTGTTAATCCCCCCCAAAAAAAGTTCAAACTTAAAACAGCTGATCGTCGGTCAAAATACAAAATAAAAGTTTGCGCGCCAAAAATACACTTTTGCTAAATGAATGCCTAATAATAAATGGCCCACTGCCACACACACACATGCACGCACACACATACATTGTTGTTTGTAATTATAATTGCCGTAATTACGCTTTTGTTTGACGTTATTAATTACACCATTCTTTGGTATAGTCGCTACCGCAAGAAGAGACATACATACATACATACATACATATGTGTGCCTGTGTGCGGTAGTAGCGATCCAATGGCTGCGAATCTTACACACACACACCAAACATACCACACACACGCACATTAGGGACCTGGTGTCAGACTGACTAATGGGCCATGTGGCATGCCGGCTGTGTGTGTTTTGGTGTTTGGGTGGTCGGCGAATAAGAAACACCAAAATCATCGTGCTATCTCGCTCGCACGCTGCCATTTTGTCATTAAATGCCACAGCACGTGCTGCAAGGCGCCAATATTTTCGACACACACACACACACACATACGCACTCACAGAGTTGGACAGGTAACGGTAACGACTATACTATAACTATATATAGACGCTTAATAATAGTTGCTGCATTCGCGTTATTTTGTCGTTTTTAAACAATTAACGACGCGTCGCCCCTCTGCTGCTCATTGAACTTGTGTGCACAAATCTTGTGTGTTTGTTGTTGTTGTTGTGCGAGTGCGAGTGCTTTGAACTTTTGCATTTGCTTATAGTATGGCCAGTAATTGTTAATTAAATTTAATTGCAGCACAGTTTACAAGTTACTTATCGTTCGATTTGGCATCACCCAAAATACTACGAGTCTCGAGTTCTATTTTGGTTTTCAGTCTCGTTCCGTCCGTCTGTCTGCAATGAATTCCAAAAGGTTGGCTTGGCGCACTACTCATAAATATGCATAAGTTGAGCACAGTTGAATGTTATGCCAGGTCGGTCCTCAGCAGCACAGAATTGCCATAATTCTTATGCCTTATTATAAATTCATCATTTGCCGCCGCGTTTGGTTCCTTTTACAGCAGCAGAAGTATAAATGCCTTTTTGGTTTGTTTCGCTGGCGCTCTAAAATATGTATTCTCTTTAAGTTTTATTCACTCATTCTTCTACAACATGTTTTTTTGCGTTTCGTTTCGTTTGTATCGTGCAGACTTTTCAATATCCGACAAATGCGAAGACTCCGGCCTACGCGTCAATGGCAAGGGCAAGAAAATGCGCAAGCCACGCACCATTTACAGTTCACTGCAGCTCCAGCAACTGAATCGACGTTTTCAACGCACCCAATATCTGGCATTGCCCGAACGTGCCGAACTGGCAGCGAGTTTGGGCCTAACGCAAACGCAGGTGAGCTCTTTTAATATTACAATCTAACTACCTTACATATTAGGATGAATATATATACCATATAAATAAATTATAATTAGTATAATGATTCACGTACAAAGATATAATATTAATATATTAGGATTTCTTATCATATAAGCAAACCACATCACAAATTTTGACATTAAAATTTTTAAACATTAATATTAATTAGCTGTTATTATAACGCAAATAAATGAAATATAGATATCTGAAAAGCTAGTTTCGATTTAGTCGATATTCTAGAGTGGCTACCAAGCCCTTTAACTTCTTTATACTATCTAGCACTCTTAAAGTCTAATGTCGCAAATGCATTAAGTATGTAAACTTTTTTTTTTTATTGTTTGTTCAACTATCTCAATTCCCTAGCGATGGTGTCCTGCCACAGGCAAAGAATAAAAAAAAAAAAAAAAATATTAAGCAGCAGTAAATGCATTTCAAATTGAATTGTTGACATGCCTCTAATGTTGACTGACAAACGAGGCAAGGCAAAGCAACCGAGCTGCAACACTAACAAAAAAAACAACAAACTAGACGTAACGTAAACTACCGCCCACGCCTGTGACCCTCACTCAGATACAAAACATATACATACATAGATAGCAGACTTGTACTAACGACTGCGTTTAATATCATAATGTGTGCTCTACTCTTTTATATGTTTTTGTTGTTGTTTTTTGTTGCTGCTGCTTTTTCACTCATTTTGCACGTGTGTCAATGTCAACTTCTCTATGTATGACAACTCAGCAGCAGAAGCAGCAGCAAAAAATAAAAAATAGAACAACATCGGGAACAGCGACGAGTATCTTTTAAATGCACGCGCTACTGCCCACGAAAAAGAGAGAATAAACAAATAAATAAAAAAAAAAAAACAACTATAATTGTTATGAAAAGGCAAAAACAAGGCCTGCCATTGTGGCTGCTTTGGCGACACCCACCCAGTTTTTCAGCTCAAGTTCCCGTCAGACATGCATAGTAGTACATCATAGTATATCCCCACGTCAAGCTGTCTGAATAGCGCATTGTTTTTGTACAATAGTTTTTCCACATGAAAAGCAACAGCAACAAAAAACTCAAATGCCAAAAAAAAAACTGTTGCAAAAATAAGAAAAGAAAAAACCAAACATAAAAAAAAGTAAATGTGAATGAGTCTCGTTTTTGAGAAATTTATTGATAGTGGGCGTGGGCTTCCTAATTGAATTAGTGTGCCACAAAAGTTCACGCACACACACACACACACACACACACTAGAACACATTGTAAGTCAGCTAAAATGAAACTTGTAAAACAAGTTGAAGACCCTGCTGCTGCTGCAGTTGTTGTTGTTGTTTGTTGTTGTTTGTTGTGTGTGTGTTGCGTGGGTGTTGCTCAGCCGCAAGTTGTTTATCAAGATAGTTATTTGAATACGGCTGCGTTGCTGCCATGCCACAGACACTCAAGTCTCGAGTCCCGAGCCAGGGCTCGATATGTCTGAGGTGGGGCGTGCCACACGGCGGCTGTGTAATAAATTTGTTCTCGGGCCAAAAGCAGTTTACTTAGTCACCCCATAAACGCTGATTTACTTTCAGGGTCCAAAGCAGCCCCCCTTGTAAGCCCGGCTCAGTCCTAGCCCCGGCCATAAAATGTGGCAGCCAAAGCTGGCAGCTGTCAATCGATGTCAGCGAATTTAGCTTTTTTTTTGGGCAACACAACCGTTAGCTAGCTAAACAAATAAACAGCCACGCCCCCTTAAAACTGCAGCAGGCAGGGAGACAGGGAGACAGGCAGGCAGGCAGGCAGGCAGGCGACGCAATCAATTTGCTGTATCTTGCTGACCCTGCGGCGCTTACAAGAAATATAGAAAAATAAAGGGGTTAAACGCAAATTTAATTTATGACTGCGCCAAGGGTGTTGCCCCAACTAACTGTTTCTTCGAGCCGATCACTCGGACCTAGTAATACTTAGTAGTAGTAAGTCCTGCCCCGGGATAAACTTTCGCTTTCGTTTTCGTCCGCGGCAGCGTGTTAATTAAAACCGCCCTCGCATTTTCAGTTCGGCAGCCGCAACGGAAGTTTTTTATTGATTTGCCAGCGAGCGAGCTATCGTTATAGCCATAGCTAAGTTGTAGTTGTTGTTGTTGTAGCTGCTGGTAAGCCAAGTGCCCAAGCCACGCCAATGTTTGACCCATGCAAACAAGCCATTGTGCTTTGGCTCAAGATTTATGCGTTACACAAACAACAACTGCATTGGCCACCAACCAACAGCCAACAATATCAGCCCCATAGCTTAATGGCCTTCAGGGGGACGCCAGCCAACTTGGCCAAGTCAAAGCATTAAGTTTTCTATTTTTGTTTTCAGGTATATATTTGCTTTGTTCTGTGAAATATGGAACGCATCCAATTTAGTTATGAAAAGTATAAAAACCAAACTTAACTTTTTAAGGGCTTTTACCAAATTATTTTTCTACAAAATCGAATGCTACTAATGTACTTAAAAACCAATAAAATTGATATACCATAAGACTTTTATTTAAAATTATTACTTAAATATATATCGATTTGTTTAAATTTAATATTTCAAGTTTTTCTACCACCTACATTTATAATATGCCTCAAGACTCACATCATCCGAGAGAGTATTAAATATGCGACATTATTAACATTTTCTGGTTTTTTGGGGCGTGTTATACAATTTGTTGTAACTTATGTTTTGCATGTTGAATACTCGTATTCTCGCAACCGCATTCGCATTTTCAAAATACAGGCAGGCAGGCGAGTCTCAACTCACAGCTGACACTGACAGCTCGTCGTTTGGTATATATAACCTCAATCTAGCGACACGTTCTAACACCTGCTAATGAAAAATGCAACAGCAATATCTATTGCTATGGATATGGTTATAAAGACTGTTCGATACATAATATACATTGCTCAAAACTGTGGCAGATTATATTATTTTTATTTTTATTTGCTGCTTGCTTTGTACCGATTTTTTATAGCGGCTGGTTTTTTCTTAAATAAACTTTTTTATTTCTGCCTGCAAAATATAATTATGGTAATTTCATTATTATTATTTTTTGCTTCTTCTGCTGCTGCAAAATACATACATACATATGGGAAAATAAAAACTTGTTTTTTGTTGTCGGTTGTCAGCTGCTTACCCGGTTTCACCTGCCCATTCCTTCACCCCCTTTTTAAGTTGCATCTTTCATTTGGCTTTAAGTACGCGCACTTGTTGTTTGATTTTGAAAGTGCATCCGGTGACTGCTGGGCGCCAAATCTATAAACGAACTCAATATACATGTAGTTGTGTGTGTTTTCTTTCGCTTTGATTCATTTTCAATTAGAGCCAAATGCTGGCTACTGTTTTTTCGTGTGTTTCCTTCTTTATTTTTTTTTTTGGGTTTACACCGCTACCGCTTAATTGAATAATTACATAGAACAGTTGATCGCCAATGCTTTAATATCAAAAAGCAAAAACCGAAAAAAAACAAAAACAAAAACAAATCTCAAGCTCAGAACTCAAACTCAAAACTGACAGCGCGAGACAAACGCAAACACTCAGCGTAAAAAAAAATAAGCAGAAAACTGAAAAAAATGCCAAAATTAAACTGCGCTGCCGTCCGTGCGAACCGCTCAACGAGCTGATCGGAAAGCTAAAAGAGAACCTTTTAAACTGCGTGTTTATGAGCTCATATCGGCACATTTTGATCTGGTTGTGGTTACTCCAACAACAACAACAAAAGGCCATACAAAAAAGGGCGCAACGGCTAAAAAAAAATTGTAGGAGGCCACGTTGACTCGAAAACAAAGGATTTGAGGACTTTGGCAGCAACATCAAGTTTATGTTTAGCAGATGAACTGCCAAAACGGCGCTTGTAGAAGCTCTTCACAATTCCAGGCTCTAAACAAAATGTTCGTGCTGCAAAACAGGTAGAGATTTAAACTAACTAGAGAAGTTAAAATTCCAGCGACTACAACTGCCAAAATAATTATTCAATAGTTCTTTGCAAAATCTAGAAACAAACAAAATTTAATGGTCAAACCAATTTTGTTCCAATATAATGCATTAATTAACAATATTTGAGAAGAATTTATTGACAAAAAATTTTAATTTAATTTAATTTTGTTGTAGATAAACATTGTAGATTTTTTCTGGACCAAAAATAATCTATTAATATGTCAATGAGTTCTATATATATAGAATGGGATCTTTTATAAAGTACATCGAAATTATTATTATTTTCTTTAAACTTGTTTATATTCATAAAAATAGAATACTTAGCCAAAGCGCATTTTTGCAATTGATTAATAATTACAAATTTATGCTAACATTGAAGCACGATTCCTTAATAACTTCTTATCACTGGAAAAAGGTAGTACTAACATTTTGCAACTGGGTTGCTTAGCTGCTCTGGCCTGTCTGCAAAAATCAACATCGCTTTATGCGTGTGAGTGAGTGTATGTGAGTGTATGTGTATTTGTTTGTGTGTTGGCTGTTGCACGCAGACGCAAAGGTAGACGCATCGCCCACGGTGCACACCTTCGCAGCAGCCTTTGTTACTGTTGTTGTTGCGGTTGCTGGCAGCGATAAGTCTGCTCCACCCCTAGCCCCAAAAGAGCGCTGGCACTGAAATCCAGCAAAGGTCATGGACATTACTTTAAACAAAAAAGAAACCAAAGAAAATAACAATAAAAATTTCTGTGGAATTCCAAAAAGAAACTTTTATCAACACATTTACAAATCTAATGAAATATATATGTATAAGTTAGCTTTAAAACATAAAATTAATTTCAACAGCGATCCGCATAGCGTTGAATGTGCGCAAATAGTTTTATTGTATTAAAGTGTGCAAAAAAAAAAAAAAAAAATGACAAGCGAAAAAAACTAACTAGCACAACTTGATTTAAATAATACAAGTGTCGAGTTAGTATGAGCGACTAACTTGAAGCGACACAGCGGCACAGCGAACACAAAAAAAAAAAATGAAAAAACTGTCTGACCGCATTTAAATGCTCTGAAGCGAACGTGACGGCAGCAACAACAATGACAGCAACACATTGTGTATCAGTGATTGCCTGATTTACGCGCGCAATGTCAATTAAATTATGGCACATAATACTACTATGTAACTCAGCCTGCAACAACAACAACAACGCACATGTCTTAATCACACGCACATTGCAACAACATCAACTGAGAGTGACCCATAAGCAGCAGCAGCAGCAGCAGTAGCTGTTGTTGCTGTTGATCGTTGTCGCCTCCCTATGTCGAAATTTTGCACCGTACTCTCGCGTAACAGGAACTTTGAATTAAGTTTGATCAGCGCTGTTGTTGCTGTTGCTGGTACTAGTACTTACAACAACAACAGCAACAAACGCTCAACAACAAACAAGTTGCCATTAACAATGATGATTACCCAAACCGGAGCCAGGGAGATCGAAAGAGAAAGAAAGAGAGAGGAACGGACAGCCGACGTAATGACGGTCGGCAAAGGGGGGATGCAGGTGGGGGTACTCAATTTCTCACTCGACTCATCTCACAGCTCCTCGAGTGGCAAATGACAGCATTTGCATATTTTGAGCGCATCTAATGCACATAGCTCATCTTGAAAAGTATCTTCAACTCGTACATTTACAATTTGTATCTTTCAAGAGCGTGCCTTATAGTTTTAATAGTTGTATGTATATAGACACAAACATATGTTGTATTGTTTAAATTTTTTAGTGTCTACGTGCTGTTTGCCCTATCTTGATTTGGTTGACATAATTTGACGCAAACAAAAATATACTTAAAGCTTTGGAGATCCAGTTGCTATGATATGTATTTTCAATTAAGTCATGTGCAATGTATGTGTGCCAATGGTAACTTAGATAAAACAATGTTGAAAAATATCTTCTATGAATAGATTCTCATTTCGGTTTGTTATAGTTAGTTAGTTAGTTACTTATATAAAATATTACTTGTGTTCTTTTTTTCAATTTTAGTTATAAAATTTAGCTATAAAATAATAAAATATGCATCTGTTAGTATTTGATGCTCATTATAACATTCAATTTCTTAACTTGCTTAGAAATTTTCTTTGCAACTTCAATTTGCTAAAGCAACAATGTTTCCTCTCACTTTTCGCTTGGTTCCCAACTCATTTTTCTTGTCTTTTGGGATTTGCATGTCTTGTTTATAACCAGTTCCTATATCTACAAACTGACATCCATTGGCTTCGTTTTTTTTTCTCTTCTTCTGGAAGCTACATCAACTTCATAGCTTGAAAGCTATCTGCAAGTACATATCTTTGCATCTATGTATCTTTATAGCAAAAGAAAGCAAGTTGGGCTCTTTTATGCTCCAGTTTTGCTTATTATTAATTTTTGTTGTGTTGTTTTTACTCGGGTATCAAACAGCCTAAACATCCTGTGAATGGGCGTCCGACAGCCGCATCCACTTCCTATTAGCAGCTTCAACCGAGTGGCCCAGGCAGCTTGACACATTTTACGCTTGTCGCCGGCGTTGAAAGCCAACTTGCCTCTCTCAGTTCATTCACAATATTTTTGTGAGCTTTCAAAATGTGCAAAACTGGTCAGCGGATCAACAGCAGCAGCAGCAGCAGCATCATTGGCAACATGGACAGCAACAGCGCGCAGGAAATTACAAAATAAAACGATGCAATAAAACTTAAAAAAATGTGTGTGTGTGTGTATGTATGTGCGTGCAGAAACTAGACAGCAACTTGAAGCAGGCAAATCTATCTTATGGCAAAGTGAGAGTATTCAAATAAATAACATTTTATGATTATTGAGCTGGCAGAGGGAAGGTTAAAGAGACTTTGTGTCTGGTTTCAGTTTTTGGGCATGCCCCAGCTATTGACAAATATTACGTGGCATATAAAGGCAACTAACTAATTGTCGTTTGGGGTTGGCGGGTTAATTACCAACACAAAAACACAAACCACAACAAGAACAAGTTGTAAACAGCAACAGTGAGCGAGGTGCGCCACCATGACTGTGGGGCTCCAAGGATGCGTGTAAGAGTCTTTGTGTCTACGCCTGCCGCTAAAGTTTGCGACTCAAGATTTCAGTTACGCGATAATCACAATAATTATTATTTTATTATGAAAAAAAAATCAACTTTATGACGACGGCAACCAACCAAGTTGGCAACACCCGCCAAGCTAAGCCAGACCCAGAAGTTGTAGTTGAAGTTCGAGTTCTGCTTTATGATGTATTTTTAATCGATGCGTTAAGATTTGCGCGTCGTCTTTTGCGCTGCGCTGCCCTCTGGCTGTGGGTGGGTTGCTCCACAACAACATCAACAACAGCAACAACAGCAACAACAACGACAACGTTGAAGGCGCTGACGTTGAGGATGACTCAGCAAAGAGCTCATGTTATAATTGGTTCTCAAATTTGCAAATGTGTAAGCTTGCTCGTGAATAGTTGGCAATTCGAGGCTACCGATGCAACCCTTAGACAGTTAACTCCTTCTTCACCCCTTGCTTATTGTATTCTGCTCTTACTGGCCTTGTAAATGCGATGCCAATTAAACTGCTCGAATATCTCTTGTTTTTGTTGCTGCTGCTGCTGCTGCTGAGGGCTATGTACTTTGACACCCCAATTAATGTATTTTTTTTTATATATATTTGGGTTCGATGGGAGATGCGCGCAGTGAAAAATCTTTAGAGACAGCAATTGCTACAGCAACAAATAGAAAAAAATAACATTTACAACAATAGCAGACAACTTTTAACGCTTGGTTAATTTTGTACGTTTTTCCACTCTTTTGTTTGTTTTTTTTTATTTTCTGTACTTTTTCGTGCTGTTTTTCCATTATCATGATCGCTGTTTTGTGATATCCGCTTGCCCTGTGTGAAAATGCATAGAAAAACATTACAGCAACAATAACTACAACTACAACAAACAGTAGCTAAAATAAAGAGACAAATAATAGTTAGCTGGCCATGATTTTATTTGCTCAGTATACAAAAAAAAAAAAAAAATATTTAAATTAGTACTAAACAAAACAAAATACGAAACACAACAAAAAACCAAAAAACTAAAACCCAAAGAATGCGCTTATATAAATTGTGCAATTACCCGCCACACTTTTTTTGTGGCTATCTGTTTGTTAAAATCTCATAAAGTGAATCGAGATCGTCAACGTCGCGTAATTATGAAATGCTAACCACAAATATGATTTGTACTAAACCCAGTATAACATGGTGTGTTCTATATAAAGTATGTAATAAAAATAAAAATAATGATAAAAATATTTATTTCCATGATCATATATGTTTATAGAGAATTAACTAACAACATTTCTTGAACAATAAATTTATATGTACATATTTAGCATGTCTTTTCTGTTATTTATTATTATATAAGCCACTAAGTTTCGTTTGTTTACAGGGCATCTTCTAATCTAATACTCTACCTTTGAATGGTAACTTCATTAAAAAATTTTTAGCCTCAATGTTTTCAGCTTTTTGCTCTTCTCACTTAATTTGATCGCCTGTTTGACAAAGTATGCACTGTTTTACTTATATATATAATTTTTTTGTTCCTATCCCCTAACTCGTTCCAATTTAGTGGAGTTGTGTGCGACGGCCCGGAAAATGTTTCAAGTGCATTTTTATGAGCGCTTTTTAATTTTGTGGTTATGCAGTGCCGCTGAAGAATTTGTGTGAGCAGCAATTTAAATAGCGGTAATTAAAGTTGTGGTTAAATAATTGACTAAGTGCAGAAACACCGGGGAGACGAATGAAAGATCAAAAAGGTATACTTCTTATAAGTTGCTTAGGTATTGCAAGAAAACAAGTTTTGGTTATAAAAAGTTCAGCTATAAATATTATTCTATTGAAACGTTTTTTTATATCCTCTAGAGTTCATCATTTCAATTTTACCACTTTACTTATCGCATCATCATTGGATCAAAGTTAAGAATTTATCACTTCTCATTGTTACAAACAATATATACTGACGTTCAAGCTTATTGTGGTTCATTTTCAGCTTTGATTGAAAGTCTCACAAAAGTCGTTACTTTCGAATATGAATACAGCACAACACGTGATTAAGCGTATAGTACAGAAATACATAAATAATCAATATACTACACAAGTATTTCTTTCAACAGAATCGCATTAATATTAAACAGACAAGTGTTGGCTTTAGGTATTTCCCAAAACAGCAGCAGCTGCAGCCCCACCGAAAAAAAGTGTATATTATTTGTTAGATTGACAGTTAGTTGCGTTTTTTGGCTTAGAAACCGCTTCATCCTCCTCCCCCTTGAGATTTGAAATGACATAAGCAGCAAGTCGCAAACGTTTATTGTTTTTTTGGCTATAGTTGACTGTCACCTGCTGCAGGCAGCGAAGCCGAAACTAAATTAAATATGACTAATATTTAGCAGTGACTGTAGCAAACACAATCTCACACATAAGACAACAACAAGAACAATAATAAGTAGAGACAGAAAGTACGACGACAACAACAACAACAATGACGTTGACTTAGCAAAACTTAAATACGCGTCGCGCTCTCAAGTTTTGTTCGACAAAAATCTTTTATATTGTTGCTGTGAGCGTTTCGACCCGTCACGCCCTCCTCGCAAGTCAGCAGCAATGCGACGTCAACTTGGAACTGCAGCAACAACTGCCCCGCATTTCCCTTGTTGCTGCTGCTATTGCTGCTTGGTGTTGTATCTGCTTAGAATCTCACCTTGGCAATTGTTGATCAAATGCTGCCGCCGATTTATTGTTGAAAAATTTTTGAGTCAGCTGCTGTTGCTGCTGCTGCTGATGTTTTTCATAACAATTTTTAAGCTAGTATTTCTGTTGTTTTTGTTATAGTTGTTGTTGCTGCTGTTGATGGATTACAAAAGCACAACTGCAATACTGAGTCAGTTTAAGTTGCTGCCAACAAATTAGAATTACAAAATTTCAAGGTCTTGCAGGTGAATCAAAAGCGAATGAGAATACGAATGTATACGTTTAGGTTTTTCGCTATTCGAAATTTTCGCATTGCATGCCACTCGTTGTTGTACGACTATTCAATAGTGTTCACAGCGACAGCGACTGTGACTGGAATGAACATGGGAACAGTTTCCGGATTTGACAACATTGTTGCACAACAAACACACACACACAGACACAACTAACTTTAAGAATGGGCAATCGACCAAACGCCGGATGCTCATCATCCGCTCGCTGCTGGGCAACGTGCAAAGCAGCTCTGTGACCAGTCGCGAGATTTATTTCAGATGTCGATGCCTGCTACTTTTAATTGTTTCTGCGTATGTGCTAGAAATGGCAAAAAGCGCATTTCACTGCGCCAATAAAGCACTAATTGAGTTAGTAAAATGCTCGATTCGTTACGCTAACTTTTCTAACTTTGGCAATTGGCATGCAGCCAACTTGTTGCACTGACTTTGACTTCCACGGAACCCAAGTGTTACAGCTACATACGTTAAGGGGATGGGCTTGGCCGTTAGACAAATGGCTAACAACTTTATCAGCTGGATAGACAAAAGTTCACTAAGAAAAAAAAAAAAAAACGCTCATTCATCGAGTCAACCTCAAATAAATAAATAATAAAATAAATATTTATTTCATAAATTTAGAACTGGTTTACAATAAATAAAAAAAAGATAACAGATAAATGTTTATAATTTAATATATATATTTTTTTGAGTGGAGTATTTATGTATTAATTATAAATGAGTTACAATAGATCGAAACTTGTTGAAAGTATCTGAATGTGTGCATCTTTCTCCTGTCACATTTTATGGCTCGCTTCAAGTACGTGACTGAAAGCTAACCCGTAGCAGCAACAACAGTCGCAACAGCAGCAGCAGCAGTTGGTGAAATGCTCATGCGTGGCAGCGATTAAGCAATCATTGAAGCAACAGCAGCAGCAACAGCAACCGCGACAGCAACATCAACCGAAGCCTATATAGAAATTAGATCAATATCTTTATTTATTTATAAATTGTTTTACGTGGCTGCCTCCAAGGAGTGCGCGCTCATTTCTCATTAAGCGCAACGCCACCAACAACCAGCAGCAACAGCAACTTGTTAATTGTTGTTGCTGTATTAGAGGCGCGTTGCGTTGCGCTGTGTGTTGCGTTATATAAACGGACCGCAAGTCTCTTGCCACAGTCTACAGCTTCAGCTTCACCGGCCTTGCCTAATTGCATATTTATTGTTTATTAAGCATCGCATCCCGCGGGGCAACCTCATAACTTGCCGATGGCTAATGCTGTTGTTGTTGTTGCTGCTGCTGCTGTTGGTGTTGTTACTGCTGCTGCGTCTCATTCACTTTTACGCATTGACTATATATGCATAAATTAATGAAGCGCGCGCCATTCATTGCACTGCGTCTAGCTTGCTCATTGATAAAGATCAATGGCATAGCCGAGACAACGTCACATACTCTTTCCCCGGGGAATAAGACCGTAGTCAGAGAAATAGTCGCAATCGGAGTCTCTCTCGCTCTCGCTCTCTCTTTCCCTCTCCCTGTCTCTAGACAAACCTAAAATGGTCAAGTTATTGCATATTTTGCATGACCGTCAATTGAAGCTTCACTGAGCCTCACTGAGCCAGCAGTATCTGCCACTGTTCGAAGCCACGTGCGTGCCATGAAAAACGAAGTCAACGAGTTGGGGGTCAAATAGCTAAACAGCCGTGCCCCGCTGGCCACGTGTTTCAACTCTGAACGTTGCTGATAATGATGCCGCGGCTGTTGCTGCTGCTGCTGTTTCTGAAGCTGATGCTGGTGCTTATGGGGCATCGATTTGCTTTCAATTTGTTGGTTGTTGCTGGCAAAGCGGTGTTAACTTGCGTTCATTTAAAACAAAGACGATGCTGCCCAGGCTGTTGTTTTAGCTGTTGTTGGCCTTGAAGCCTTTGAGCGTTTTTTAGTTGAAACCGTTGCTGTGGCTTTCTACTTTTTGTTGTTGTTGTATTTATTTATTTGTTCATTTTGTTTTAATACTTTTTTTTTGGGTTTTTCTTGTTTTTTCGGCGCTTTTGGCATGCACATGGGGTAGGCGTTGCCCCAAACAGCCCGCAACGATTTTATTTGGAAATCACTTTTGTTGCACCTACCAAAAGAGAGACGTGTACCTTAAGTTCCCCATAGCCAGGGCCAGAGCTGGACTTCAAAACTGAGAAGCGCTGGCCTGTACTATGTTCAACGTATACGCTGTGCTGATGTGTATTAGTACCTGGCATTTGGCCATTTTGCTGTTGGGGTTAAGCAGCCGCTGTTAACAAGCGGCTCAACGGCAAACGAACGACTTAGGCAACGAACTTGAAATACACAACAAAACAAAAACCTTTCGCCTTGACTGTAGAACGTTTGCATGTGGCTTTTAATGAGCTGTAGCTTAAAAGCTGAAGCTGAATACTGAAAACTGAAGTGGTGGCCAACAGTACAGCATGTGCGTGACACTTGGCTCTAGGGCATGGCACAGCTCGAACACAGACAGCGGTGTGGAGAGGAATACAATGCGACGTACGCTTTTCAAAAGAAAAAAAAAATGTTTCTTTCTATTTTTTTGCAACGACATGGCATTGTGTTTCTTATTATTATATATTTTTTATCTTTTTTTTTTTTTAAATTTTTTGTGCTACGTTTTAAAGTCATTGCTTGCCCTGCGGCGCAGTTGTTGTTGCTGTTGCTGCATATAAAATATAAACAAATTTTGCCGTTGCTAGCACATTTTAAAGCAACAACAGACAATCGCATGCAATGTACAAATTTTCCAACAATGAAAAGGCATCAGCAGCAACAACAACGACAACAACTACACCGGCAAAACAGCCAGAGAAATAATAACAATAATAAAATGAAAATGCTACGGCCGGCAAGTTGCGTAATCCGTCAACCATGGCAGTCAAAAGAGCGACGCAGCAAGAAAAAATATTTAACAACAACAACAACAGCCACAACAACTTTGTAGTTAAGACAAGTTAAGAAAATCTCAGTCGCCCATTGCTGTTAAGTTAGTTGTTTTCTCGGTTGGGGTGGGTGGTGTTGGAAATTGTTGCGGTTTCTCTTGCATAGCGCAACCACACACGCAACAATTGTGTAGCTCACACACATATTTAGCAGCTGCATGCAAAACGCCAGCAAACCAATGAGAGCAACATTAAGTAGCTGCTGGCGTTAAATAATAATAATAAATACGTTTTTGCTTTTTTTTTTGTTATTGTTGTTGTACAATATATTTTGTGATTGTTTGGCTTTTACTTTTTTGGGCAGATAAAAATCGTTTCCTTTTTTATTTTGGCCGCGTCGCAAAAGTTGCCGCGCTTTATGAATGATTGCGAGCTGTTAACTTCGCTACCTCCCTCTCTACCTCACCCCCGCTAACTGAGTAGTCAAAAAGCACTTGTTGCGCCAGCTACAACTTGTTATTGTTGTTGGTGCTGTTGCTGCTGCTGCCAGTCGCCGGCTGTTGACGAACAACTTTAGCGACAAGATCATAAATCAAAAGATTTTATTTTATTTTGCACAGCCAGCACAGATTTTTGTAAAGCTCGCGCTCTCCTTTCTCGTCTCTATCTCTCTCTCTCCTTCTCTTTGTTTTCCGCCTTCTAGCTCTTTCGCTCTTGGCGCTCATTTAAATTTGTATGGCTTGCTTTTTTTGTCTACATCTTTTGCGCATAAATTTAAAATTTGCCGCTGCTTCGGCGATTGCAGCGCGATTAAAATAGATTGCTGCAAGTGTGCTGGGGATGACGTCGCTGCCTAAACACGTTCCGGCCATATACCCACTGACTAACTGTCTTAGTGACTACCTGACTACCAGTCTTGAGCGACAAGTGGCAAGTGGCACTAACTGGCCACGGCGCGTGATACCTGTAAGGAAAGTTGATGGCCGTTAGCGGACTTACAAAAAACTGAAATGGAAAACACAGAAGACAAGTCAGCCAAAGTCAAAGCGGCGCTAATTCAAATTATAACAAAATGAAAGTGAACAACAGTGCGTATACGAAATTTACGAACAAGCAGATGTTTCTGCTGTGTAGCTGCTGTTTTGCTGTTTGCTGTCAATTCAGTAGCTTGGTTCATTTGAATGTGCCATTAATCAGGCTTAGCAAAATGTTTACAAAATGTAACAACAGGCGGGCCTGGAAAATGCGGCACAAGATAGTACTAATTCAAAGAGCCGCAAAGAAATATAAAAAGCTAAAGCAGCAGTGTCTTAATGCTTGGCCGCTGCTTTGCGGCCAGCAAATTGCAAATTCGCGCACCAAAAATGTGCTGCAAATATGTTAAAATCTTGTTGCATGGAATTTATGAATGAAAAGCCAAGAGCCGAAAGACCAGCTTACAAAAAACAACTTATTGTTGGGCAACATAACAAGCAGCAAGCTGAGAACAATGCGGGGAAAACACTGCAGGCAGCCAGATTGTTGTTGTTGTTATTGTTGCTCCTGTGGTTGCTAGTGGCCATAAATTTGTGAACAGTAATAACAACTGCAACAATCACAGCCAAGTGCAACGCTCGAGCGAAACAAACAAAACAAAACAAAAAGAATACAAATAAAAAATAAAACACATAAACACATTTTGCAGAAAACATTTGCAGCTATGCTCGAAATGTCCAAAATGGAAAATGCAACAGCAACAACAATGGGTATTGGTATTACTATTTTTTTACTTTTTGTACTTGGTAAGGCGTTGCTGTTGTCATTAACTAGGCGCAGCGTTGCTGTCTTGTCTATTTACTTAGCTTTGGCTCTGGCTTTGGCTTTGGCTAATAAAGTGGTAACTTCCTTGGTGCTAAATTAGTTTACGACCAGCTGACCGTCGAGAGTTCAGTTCCTCAGCCTTGGGGCGTGGCAGTATTATAAATCATCATAGAAATGAGAAGAGAACAAGTGAACGCGAACTGTTTGCCTCTTTTCTGAGGAAACTCATATTTATTCCTAAGAGCTCCCACACAAATCAGCAAAAAATCAAATGTGCTCGAACACAGACATGGCCATGCAAATATGCTTAAGTTATACAATAATCAATTGCGTTATCTTTTCCCACGTTTTAAATGCTCAACTGTCAAATGAATTAAATGCCCAACCGCGAGGCGCATTTATATTTGAATTAAGACCAACACAACGCACTTTGGCAACAGCGTCAACAAACCAGTTATATTTTTATTTTTTTTGAATTGCGCACATACAGGTGCACGATGCACGGTGCACACTGCACACTTGTCCACAAAACTCAAATCTGTGATATGCAACAGCAACAACAGTTGCTGCTGGACTAATAGAAAGCCTGCTGGGACGCATCTGTTGTTGGCCTGTTTGACCATCAATTGTTGTTCGGCCATACATAAATTATATGGCCAAGTGACATATTGCGGAAGTGATCAAGTGATCAAGAAGAAGAAGAAGCAGCAGCAGAAAAAGTGTTGGCATATCACTGCGATTATGCTTTGGTAGGTGGTATCATATGGATGGTTTCGTCATACATTCTAAAAATATAAAAAATTTGCATCTAAGACAACCTATTTTAAGTGAAAATAAATTAAATGAGCCTGTATCAAATGAACCCGTTTAGAAGTCGCATAGTTCAGTCATGACAATTGGTTGGATTTGGCATGGAAAATATGTATAAAAAAGAATAATTGCATTTCATATGTTCGGAAGTTTCTTGCATTTTGTGACACAATTTAAAAGCACAAAAGCATTAAAAGTCTGGCTAAGAAGACAGATCTCTTTTGGCAGCAGTGGTTGCTGTTGCTTTTTCTGCTGCTGCTTCAAGTGACACAGTGACATGCTAATTTCTTGTTATTTTGATGTTGCGTATCTTACGAATGCTTGCCATATTTGTCCATATGAAAGTGGTACAAATTGATGCGAAAGCCACAAAACCAATGGAGCTGCAGATGTAGACGACGACTTCAGTGTCCAACTTCGAGTCGGAGACCGAGTGCCGAGTGCCATTGCCATAACATAAGGCTGATTGACATTTGACAGACTGTCTGCCCGTCGTCCATCAGTCCATCAGTCCGTCTGTCAGACAGTCTGTCTGACTACACTTTTACTCTCGTGCGTGGTTTAAACTTCTCTTTTTTTAATGTGCTTTGCATAAATATTTATAACAATTCGAGTTGGGGTAAATAAAATTATTTAGAGTTTGCGGTAAAGTGTTCTCCATGAAATATGCAAGATATTTATGCATGTACATATATGTCTATGTTTTAATATATCGCATTTTTTCATGCGGAACTTGAGTTTTTGCCATAAGTCTTAAGACAATTTCGTTAAATTTTCTGTTATGTAATTTATGGTGTTTAAAATTTGTTTAATAAAAATCCGTCAAAACATGTTAGAAATGCAAATCCGACAATTGAGTGGTTGCTGACCATTTAATAAACGACAAGTGAATTTAGAGCTTTAAATAAATAAAATAATTAATGCTACGGGGAGCATTCAATCGATTTGCCTAAAACTATTTGTTGTAATTAGTAGGCTTATAAAAGTAAATCAATATTTTATATTCGATAGATTTAGTTTCCTATTGTTTAGTTGGATACAAATTTATTTTAAATGGATAGACCTTAGAGTATTGACCTTTACCACCTTTTATTTACGAGCTCTGACCTTTACAAGCCTTTTACCTCTCCTGTTTTGAAACCATTACCAAAACAGCAATATTAACAAATTTGTACAGCTTCATAGATAAAGATTTGTTTGTCAGTTCTCCAAAGCTATAGCAAATTGTGGGTACATCGACAATATTTTATCATTGAGCTCATATTTTTCGCATGGTTTCTCTTGCGTAACTGCTGACAGACATGCTGTTGGCAGCAAACAATATAAACAAAAACGCAACACATAAGAATCAAAGAAAATTAAAAAATAAATATTGTTGTAAATGGTGCCTTTAGCATCTGATAGTTCAAGAGCTGCATAAATCAAGGCAAGAATTAAACTAAACCGTTCAAAAAGACAATGCTTAAGAGTAATTTCAATTGATGCGGTGCGCCACATTTAAATTTGTGTGACGCTCGATTGCACATTTAATCGAAATGAAAATGAAAATGTTTATTTATTGTGTATCTGTGAAATTTTTTTTTTTGGCTACCCAGCTACATCGTCGTCAATGTCAACGATCCGAAAACCGGCAATCCGACAATCCAAAAATCCAACAACCCAGCAATCCGGTGATCAGAGCGATTAGCGCACATGTCTGTCTGGCCATTGTCAATACCGGTAGCTATCGCTAAGTTAAATCAACCGCCGGCGCTCACAGCTCACAGCTTGGAATGCACATAAAAATCGCAGGCTCAGGCGCAGGCCCCAAATGCCAAGCTCAAACATTGCCAAACTCTTTATAGGCGACATAAAAAACAGCAGCCAGTGAAATTTGCTAGTAAAAACAACATTAAAATGGGCAACAAAAGCAGAAACTGTAGTAGTAAAAACAACGTTGCTTTAGGAGAACATACTGGCTTGAACGTACCCTGTAAGCGGCTTTTTCCGAATCCATTTCATTACACTCCGATACCTTTTGGATGTATGTTGAAAAATGAAAAGCTCTCCACAATATTTGCTAGTGCAGCGCGTAAAATAACAAAAGCTCGACCAAAAGCCTACAAATTGTGTATTCGGCTTGGCCACTAGCTCGTTTCTACTGTTAATCGTCATTTACAATGCTCCAAGTTTTCCTCTTTCTTTATGTTTGATACAATTGCATAACTAAATCAAATCTAATTTTCTGAAAAGGGTATTAAAAGAGCAACAAAATAAAAAGAGCGCATGCCACGCTAGAAAAATCCAACCAACCGCGAAGAACGACCTTGAAGAAGTCGGTTATAGATAGATATATGTATGTATGTATAAACGTGCTACAACATAGCTACAGCTACAATTTGTACCTATATGTGTAAGATTGCAAGCTGTAGATACAGTTAAAAGCGCTCATAAATAGCATTAGATACGCGCTGCTGTTGTTTCTATATTTATACACACATACTACACACTACATACAACAAACACTTTACTCAACGGAGATTGAGCTAAGCGGGGTAACTGAAATGCTGCTGCTGCGGTGGCTTAGCTGCCTGCTGCTGCTGCTGCCGTTGGCTTTCAAAAGTGAAGTGCGCACAGCTCAGCGCACAATTAGTTCTACAAAACAACAACAACAACGACTCGTTGCGATTTTAAAATGGAAATTGAAAGTAACTGTGAGATACATTTTGTTGCTGTGTTTTTTGTTTTTTTTTGGCTCATTTGCTGTCGCTTCAAGTTTTTTGCTTTTGCAAATAATCGACGACGCTATGACGAAATTGGCGAGGCGCAGAAATTACACTGCACTTAAAAAAGACTCATAGATACTTATGCATATTCACACGTGAATAAAGACATTTGTGCAATTGTCACACGCTGCCAAAATGTGTTTTCTGTTTTCTGTTTCTGTGTATGGCAAGCCAAGTGTTGGATACATTTTAGCTGCCAGCTGCTTTTCACGAGCATTCACTTTTAATTTCATGTGAAAAGCCGTTTGAAAAGCCGTCGCAATGACCATAAAACTGTAACTAACTTAGTTAAATAGCACATTGTATTAAAAAACGATTTTATTCTATTGAATTTTAATCACTTTTGATAACAACTGCCAAAGATGATGGCTATCACTTAATTAAAGCCGTGTTTGCGCTTTTTATAGCCATAGAGAGCGGAGAACTTATTTTCTATTAAGTACGATAATTCACAACAAAAACAACACCAATAAGTTGAAACTCAAGCTGAGTTGTAAACGCCAAACAATTGCGTCATAACTCTTAGGTACCTATAAGAACATACCATATAGATATAGGATAATGCAAATTATTGTTTATTATTTACTCAATATGTTATACTTCTGTTTGTGGTTGCAGGTGAAAATCTGGTTCCAGAACCGTCGTTCTAAGTACAAAAAGATGATGAAGGCCGCTCAGGGTCCGGGCACCAACAGTGGCATGCCACTTGGCGGCGGCGGACCCAATCCTGGTCAACATAGTCCTAATCAAATGCACAGCGGTAAGTTCCTTTTTATAGCACTTTACACCATTATATGTTATAATTATTAATTATTAATGTATTTTATTTTTTGTAGGCGGTAATAACGGCGGTGGCTCAAATAGCGGCTCACCCTCACATTATCTACCTCCCGGACATAGTCCAACGCCATCAAGTACGCCTGTGTCTGAGCTATCACCCGGTTAGTTTAAAACCACTCACTTTGTACAAAAAGACTATAAAATAATAACTAAAGTCTTTGATTCAAGACATTTTTAAATATTTTTGATCTAACTTCTTTCTTGGTTTTTGGTTTTGATTCGCTTTTTTTTAGAATTTCCACCCACGGGTCTTAGTCCGCCAACGCAAGCGCCCTGGGATCAGAAACCGCATTGGATTGATCATAAGCCACCACCGCAAATGACACCACAGCCTCACACACCTCATCCATCGGCGCCGCATCCGCAATCGCACCACCATAATCCGCCACCTCAAATGGGCGGTTATGTGCCGCAATATTGGTATCAACCCGAGACGAATCCATCATTACTAACGTAAGTAAATACCGTCACAATAAACTAATCCACCAAAAATCGCCACTTGTTGCACCACACAAACATCGTCGTTGCCTTTTAAACTGACTTATTGTTAATTTCCAATTCTTTATTTCATGGTTTCTTTTTGCAGAGTGTGGCCGGCGGTTTAACAGCACCCCAACCAGCTGCACCCGCCGCCTTGTGGTGCGTGGCCAGCACCACAGTCTGCGCATTCGCAATCCTATGAGGTAACAAGGCCCTGCGCCGAACTGAATCCGCACCACAATCACCGTTATCATCATCATCATCATCATCCGAATGATGCAGTTTTCGTGGGCGATGGCGATATGGTCGCAACGGGGCAGTGAATCCCAACACACACACACACACACACACACACAAATCTTAGCCAATTATTGAATATTAATTGAGCATTGATTGATGATCATACATAAATACGTATATACTTATATATATATAAATAAAAGAACATTGTAAAATATTAATAAAAATATGTGAAGCAGTTGATAGGCCGTTAAAACGTTTTGTATATTTAAAATTTTAAATTGTGAATGAGTCGTTTTAAAATTAGTTTCTATAAGGATTAATATACCTATTAAAAAACATATATAATAAATAAAATACGTACACAAAATACACTGACAAACATTCCTCAAGATTATTTTATGCGAGTGTGAAACGTGTCCTTTACTTTGTTTATATATATTTTTTTTGTGTAAACTATAGCTAATTGCATATTGTATAAATACGAACAATAAAAATAAAATGAAAAACCGAAAAAAAAAAATAATAATACAAAAGGTAAAATCAGCTGTTGATCTTAAGTCTTTTTTTTAGAGCCAAGCAAACGTAAAGGTATTTACGAGTATAATTTGTTTTTGTTTAGTTAATATACCGCTACCTTTTTTTTGTATAGAATGAGCAAAAAACAAAAAGAATCAGTTAAAATCAGATCTCAACGGAACATTTTGCATATAATTTTTTTAATGATGCACTCGGAAACAAAAATAACAACAAAGCAAAAACAACAATATCTTTTTTTCATATTATGTGCAATATAATTAATAAATGAAAATTAAAAAAAAGCCGCTGTCGAGTTAATAATAAAAAAAAAAATTTAAAAAGACAAATTTAGCTGTGTGAAAAGTCGTTTAAAATTTTTTATTGTAAATTTGTGTAAAAAAGGACGTTTAATACAATAAGATAAAATAATTTTTAAAACCTACAACACAACATGTTAAACTTTAGACAACATAAGAAACAAACACACACAAAAAAATAAATTTTTATAAAAATGCATAAAATGTAAAGTTTGTATTACTATAACTAAACAAGAGAAAAACAATAAATTTTGAGCAGCTAACAATGCAAAATATAGTAAGAACTATCTATACAAATATATATGCCTGCATATATACTATATATTTATGTAGTGCTTGCTGTAGCTGTAATTTAGTAATTTAATTATTTAAGCGGTATTTAGTGCTTGTGGTTAACTGTAGTTTAATTTACAAACAAGCAGAGCAAATGCCTAATAAATCAAAGGCGAATTATATAAATTGAAATCAACAAATAAATTTAATTTCCATGTGCGTGTAATTTTCATTTGTATTGTAAATTAAATTAACAACCAAAAGAAGGAAATTATTGACAACAACAGCAAACATATTAACGTGTATATGCAAAAAAGCGAAAAACAACAACAAATTATGTGCTAGCATTTAATTAATAAAATAGTTTAATCTAGAAAATGGCAACTACTTTCTAAATAAATCAAAACAGAAACACAAAACTTAAAACATAACACAAATCTCACATATATATATATATATATAGATATATAGAGAAACAGAGACAGAAGCCTAGCCTTGAAGTTGATGCAAAAAGAATCCAATCCCATTTAAGTTGTAGTAATTGTCGTAACGAAACAATAAAAATAAAAAACAAATGAAATGAAAATAATAAAAGAAAAGAAAACATTATAGTACATATACAAATGTGTCAACCCCCGATTTTTTGATCTAAAGTACTACTTGACTGTGCTGCATTGGCTGCGTTTTAAAACGAAAAAAAAGTGTCGAGTCCTGTCAGTAATATTGTTAAGGCACGCGTCAGCACATTAATGCATTTACACATTTACAAGTTAAGTGGCATTTGTTCAGTGAGCCAACGGAAGGAAGCATAAAATCTGTTCCATTAATCATAAAGAATGCAAGAGGATATGCTTGAGGCTTCCAGGCTTTTACACTTGACGCTGAATGGTTCCATTATGTGCTCAAAGGCACAATTCTCAACAGTAATTTACAGATAGCGAGAGAAAGAGGATGGGCAATAAACAAATACTAAGAGCGGCTGCAAAGGATGCGCGTTTTATCAAGTTTCAAGTTGCTGCGATTGAGGCCACAGAGTCTGGCAGAGTTTTTATCTCATTTGCAGCTTATTATGATTAGGGGAGAAATTCAATTGAACCTTAAGGGTGAGAGGCTTTTCGGTTTGTTTTTCCTACAGTTTAATCGAAAAGCCAAAAATTTCAATCAATTGTATTTGAGTTTTGAGTCCTTAAAGCGCCTGCCTCAAGCACTCGGCATACCACAACTACAACACACAAACAGACACTTCACTCAAGTTCAAGTTGCACATTTCAGGTTCAAGCTTCAAGTCTAAGTCGGCGAAATACACAAAAACAAAAATGAAAAGACAAAGCTGCGGACAGGCCTCAACTGTCGCCTACTTGAGTCTTGTTTTTTGCTCATTAAATCAACACCTTGTCGCACCATTGTGCAGTACAATGGCAAGCGAGAAACTGAATCTGAAGCTGGGACAGATTTGTTGGCAAATCAAAGAATTTAGCTGGCAGACCAAACAAGGCCGGTTAACCCAAGACCAGACCAAACTCGATCAAGAACCTGGCCCTGGCCCAGGAGGACGCCGATTGCGACTGCGACTGTATTGCGGTAGTAAATGTCGCAAAATGGATTTTTGCATTTGAACGTTTTTGCGATTTCAATTTAAAAATGTTCATGCCCAAGGAATGGCAAGGAATGCACAAATTCCACAAAGGCACAAAGCCTCAATTATTTTTCATTGGCTTTGGGGAAAACGTCAGCAAGTACTTGAACAACTTGCACTTTATCTAAGCCATTTTGGCTTTGACTTTTAATTGATACAATTTAAACTTGCGAACAATGGCACATTTGTCTTCTTTTTGGGACTGACTGCTTACTTAGCTTAGTTAGCTAGGAATTTTTGCGAGGAGTATCAATGAAATTTCTATTCAAGGATATAGCCGCTACAGCTACACATAAATATACACACACACACCTGGAGTCATTTTGAGCAGTTTTTCTAGCTTTGAGTTCGAGTTGACTGCTCAAATTATTTGCTGTACTTAGTATGTTTACATAAATTAGCTTCGGAGTGACATTTGCAGCGCTGTTGCAGTTGTTGTTGTTCTCTTGTTGTTGCAGTTGCAGTTAAACTTTTCACAGGACGTTGCAAATGTTTTGTGCTAAAGAATTTCCTCGTAAAAATGACGCATACCAAACTTAGATACAACGGGGACGACGCATCGCCGTCGCGTCCTCGTCGTCGTCGTCGTTGATGTCGTTGCCTGACGTTTTATTCCAAAACTCAACAAGGTTGTGCCCAGGCTCAGGCAAAACCCAAGCAGAAGACCAAGCTCCATACCAAATTGGTATTGGTGTGTTGAACAGGCAAACTACTCGTACAATAAATAACGCAGCAAATAAAAGACTGAAAACTAAATTTTAAAAACAAAAATAAAAAAAAGTAAATGTAAAAAGTCACCGAATATTGAATGCTCTTTCAAATGTAATTATTTTCTGACCGTTTTATACAGACCACACTGCCATATGAACTCTTAACAAAGTTAACAAATTAGTTAACAAAAATATTGATGGAACTTTCATAAAACTAACTTCCGTGTAACGAAGTTTTCTATATAACGATTTCATTTACAGAAAACTGCAATTTGAATCAATCACAAAACCCAGTCTTTATTACTAATTTTCTCTCCAACTAAGTTTTTTCTTGTCCTTGTGAGATTCGTTGAATGGTCGTTGGACTGATATGATAACACTTTGACTCAAACTTGTCCAGTTGGTAAAGGCACGATTTTTAATTTATTATTGAATTCAAAAACATATGTACATACATACATATGAACATAAGATGATAACCATCATGTGGTTCATGTGTCTTAAATGTATTTTAAAAATGTTAAATTTTGTTTTTACAATAATATTTTAAAATAATCAGATCTTAATAAAGTTGAATAAAGCTTAAGGGTGCTTACCGGACTTTTGTGCAAATGTCCATCTGGGTGTTCGTCTCTATGAGCGAGTCGATTTCGGAGACTATAAATGCTAGAGATTTGAGATTTTGGAAAAATTATTGATAAATCTTCCACATTCCGATATAGTATACAGCTTCGGAAAAAATAATAGGATCACCAAGCAACTTTTTCTTACAGTCCAAAAATCAAAAATTTAGAGTACAAAATTTTTCACTGAACAAAAAATAGCATCACCATTCAAAAATTATTTTTTTTTTTTTATCAAATTAAGAAAAATATGACTTTATTGTTGCTTTAAGCTATTTTTGTGAAAAACTAATAGTATTAAATGATTTGCAATGTATAGTTCATACCGTAACACATGGCATTACAAAGGGTTAATATACTGTGCAAGTGTATTGAAAACAAAAATAAAAAAACAACAGCGCTGCAGTTAAAGTTATTTGTGAAATTCATCCGTCAAAGTAGCTGCTCGCTGCTGCTGCTGCAACGTCCCTGGCTAGTGTATACTGTCTACCAAGTTAGTCGCACTGTTTGTCGAGTCAGACTTTGGGTCTTTGGGGCTGTTTCGGGTTTAAGGCTGGCGTAAAACTTAAAAAGCGTTCCTTTCATGGCTATGCCATTGTCTTCTTACCAGCTACTGGTCATGCCGCACTCTGTGTGTGTGTGTGTGTGTGTTGCAAGTTTTAGCTGCTCTTTGCTTTCTGCTCTCCACTGACTGCTGCCACAGCATTCCTGGGCACCGTCCGCATGGAATGATGAACGATGTGTCGCTGATGACCTGATCAAAGTGGAGCATCTGCACGCATATCGATTGCACTGCGGCAGCAAAGAGAGGCGGGCAGGGGGAGAGAAGGTGTAGAGCGGGGGCAGGCAGCCGCTGCATGGTTAAGGACATGACATTTTTTGTCGTACCGTTTGCTAAAATAACTTTGTTAAGATTTTTGCACAAACTCGCTTTGGGGCATTTTGGGGCCGCGAACGGCTCAGCTCAGCTCACCTTAGGGGCTGGCAAGATGATGGGAGGGATGATGGATAGAAAACTCAAACATGCTATAAGAACAGTCACATCTTGCTGCGAAAGGGACAAATTTGACATGGCAGGGTCTCAGCCCTGGATTGGCTTTTGTTTTTGTTTCGTTGATGCTTTTTTTTTTTTTTTTACCAGCAAGCTGCATTTCAATGAGCTGCGATAAATCTTTAACTTGCCACCAAACCAATGGACCTGGCCTGCTGACCAGTCAGCAGTCAAGAGTTAACAGACAATGACTGTCGTCGTCGTTGTTGAGGTTGTTGTTTGTTTGTCTTTCACCAACCTGGCTCTGCCAGTAGTCCGGTGACCGATTTTATGACAAATGTATTTTATGAACTGTCAAAATAGGTGTTGAAAATGAATTAATTTGCTCTGCTGACTGACTGACTCGCTTGACAACAGCAACAACAACAACAACGACGACGACTTCAACATCAGCAGCAAATGCGTTTTGGCGGCAAACTTCAGACTCGCAAGCGTGTCATTTGTTACAGAGAAGAGTGAAGAGGGGGAGTAGTATATGAGTTCAGCTGCGCCTGCGCCGAAATATGAAACTGCCAATTAGCAAAGCAACTTCCTACGCAATCACCTCCGATCCATTCCCATAGTACATGGCTAGCACCCTGCACCCCATTATCCATTTGCTAAGCGTCTATGAAATCTGCTAATTCAATCAACGCTGGCGCGGTGGGCGCGGCTTACTGTTTGTGTGTGTATGTGTGTGCTAAGGCACGTGACAAACGCCTGTTTGAAGTTGCTTGCTAGTGCAGAAATGCAGCTGGCATACGTTGGAATACACTAAAAATACACAAGTAAGGTATCCAAAATATTTAATTTGGTCTTTATGAAAAACACCTCACAGATTTTGGAACTTGATCAGACTAAAAGACTTTTAAAGGTTTCAAATTTATTTCAGTAACTTTTGTAAACATGAATTATGTATTAAAAATACTTCCTGATCGAAGGCCATTTTCTTCTGGCACTTTTGTAGTTTTAGTCGGTCATTTCTTAGCTGGAATGCAGTTTTGAAAGAACTCTTTGTGAGTGAAATATATTTCTAAGCACATAAAAAAAGAAATATGCTCAGTTTCAAGGCTCTAGCTTCAAAGGTGTCGTTAAATAGTTGTTTCTAATAGTTGTTTTATATATTCAACATTGTCAATCAAGTCTGTTTCAATAAATCATTAAATTATTCAACAAACTGTATTATGTTCACTACGTCACATAAATACACATATCAATAAATATTTGATATCCTTAATTCGAGTAGTTGATTAGCTGTAAGACTTGCACATTTTATATTTTTATATCAACAAGATTATGAGCGATTTCCGATCTCGTTTGACAAGTGTTTTTATTAAATAAACGACATTAAATGACTCAAAAGAAAAAATAAACTTCCTGCTCTTTAGATCTTAACATATACACGGACAGATGAAATATTAAAAAATTTCGATTCTAAAATCTAATTCCGCAAGCCTTTTGCAATAACTCACATATTTATTAAACAGTTGAATATATTTGCGCGACATTCTGAGTGATGTAAGATGTATGCATCCCCAACAATGGATTGGCTAATGTTTTATTTATTTATATAATCGAGCAGAAACAGTAGAATACGCTTATATATATATATATATATATCATCCAATACTGGCATTAGGCATTTTAAAACAGATCAATGCAGCATATGATTATTGCAACATTTTTTATATAAATACATAAATAAATTGTCAAATAGCACACAACGGCAAAAAGTCAAGCAAGCAACAAGCTCCAACATTTGGATGACGGATGACGAAATGGAGGGAGGGAGAAGGTGACTGCTGCTTTCCCAGATCGTTGCACGGGCGTGAAACGCGTTTTATGTGAATGTGTGCCTCATGTTTAATGCGAAAGTATTGCAACAGCAGCGCAGCAAAGGAATCAGGTAAGCATATGTGTTGTGTTTTGTGGTGTTTTGTTGTGTTATTTGCGACACCTAACACATTCAGCTTGTGTTATTGTTGCAGTTGTAGTAGTTGCTGTTGTTGTATCCGGTCAGATGTTCACATGGCCACAACCACAACAAAGACTCTGGGGACAGTGCAGCAGCATACGCAATAAACACATTAACGTGTTATTTAGTTGTCAACGCGAACAGCCGCGAACTGTTTGCCGCATCCTTTGATATGCAGCGTCCAGCAGCAGTAGGAGCAGCAGCATAAGCAGGTCTGCAGAACAGATTCGGTCACATAAATTTCGTACATATGTACAATGTGCATGTTTATATGCTAAATGTTAAATTAACTAAATCTAAAGCATTGAGTTGAGCTCGAACAACTACGACTATTTGTGGCTTGTGGGTGCCTTAGACAAAGGAACACACAGCGTATCTCTCTCTTTCTTCATCTCTCAGTCTCTCACCAAAAGAGGGTTGACAGGCAAAACAATGCTGAGCCGCCGAAGCTGCGCGATGTGCTCGAGCACAATGTGGTGCGGTCAAGTGAAGCAAGTGCCCGTTGCTCAGTGGAACGGTTCCCAGGCAGATGCCCCAAAAAAACAACAACAACAACAGCAACAACAACTAATATGCCGCGTCATGAGGTGGATGGACAAGCGTGTAGACGAGTGCCAGTTTAAAACATTGCCCAGCACAGCACACATTTGAAAGAAAGATATGTCATAAATTGATTGAGCCAAGTGCTCAGCTGCTTGCTCAGCTACACCCGCTGCACACACACACACACACATGTGTTGTGAATTGTCGTCGCGACGACTCATACACAGAACTGATTTATGATTATTTCGCAGACAATTAAGACAAATAAACGCAACAACAACAACAACTCAAATTCAATTAAATCCATTAAAATAAAAAAAAAAATGAAGCTTAGGCGCTGGCAAATTCCGAATTGGGGTTCCAGGCAGGCGAATCCCACTCTCTACAGGCCATGCCGACTGCTGATGGGGATATAGTACTGCGGTAGATGCGACTTCTTACTGTGCTGGGTGCCCCCTTTTTTTTTCTTTTCTGGTTTTGCTTGTGTAGGAACTGTCTTTGTGCCTGTTGAGAGTCGATTGAATTGCTGCTGCTCGCTGTACAGCAAACAAAACAACAGCAACAATATTAATAACAATGACTTGACCTCTGGAGGTCAATTAAATTGACTCAATTTACGGACGGCCGTCGAGCGGCGCTGAAACAATTCGATTAGAGGGGGCACCAACAACAACAACAACTTGGCTGACTGACTGACAACATTCACATTCACATTCATTGCCTGAAAGTGTTTGGGCTAATTAAGATGTGGCTCATGCAAACAAGTTGAATTTAAGGTCGCCTCGCTCTCAATGTTGACAAATCAGCGTGTGTTCACCGACCGTGCGAACTAAGGGTGCACACACAAAAAAAGACACAGTGGGTTGATTTTGGATATGGCAAATGTTAGCAAAACTCCACACTGAATGTTCGTATCTCTGGCAAGGATTGCATATTCGTAAAGCTTGGCGTCATTAAATGTTAAGGTCTAAGAAGGTGATTGAATCTGTATTTTGTGTCAGGCGTGATTTTAAATGGTTGCAAGAATAACTTGGCTTATTATGATCCTTTATTCATTTGTACTTAAGTTCCTAACGTTAGAAGTTTATTATGCAGCACGTTATTTCACAAATCGGAAAATAAATTAAATAACTATTTAGTATGACATATACTTATGTATTTTCATTTAATGCAGTTTTTTTTTAAACTCGCTTAAAGATTAATAAAATAATTTGAAGCTTTGCTTGTTTTAAGATACATACTAGCTTAAATATACCTTTTAATATATAACATCAATACATTTTATTTGTTATATTTAGGTGGTAATAAAAGCAAAATTAAGGTTAACCCCCATATTATTGGCAACAGCGTCCATAATTTTAAAGGTATGGCTAAGATTTTTAAAAAGTAAAATTTATATTTCTATTGTACACTAAGCTAGGATGTGAGTTTGGCAGTAATTTGGGCATTCTTTTGGGCAAACTGTCTGCACTTATAGGCTGACCGCACTTCAATGACTATCAATGACAATATCCACAAAACTAATTTGGTATCAGACACAAATTCACACACACACACAAGCACAAATGCACATTCACTATATTACCGCAAAAGTTTGTCTGCAAATGGTAATGAGCAATGCACACACACACGCACACTGTGACAAACTCGGACTATCGACGCAAGTTCATATTAATGGCGGAACCGGAAACACCGTTTGCCATGTTTGTGGCCAAAAACTTTTTGCAACAAAAAAAATTGCAAAATAAAGAAGAAGCACATACACAACGCATCGAACTACGTGATGTTATTAAATATTTGCAATAACAACTAACAAACAAACAAAAATGTGTTCGTGTGTTTGTTTGTGTGTGTGTGTGTGTGTGTCTGTTCATCATAATCACACCTCGCACTTTATGCCCCGCACACACCTTTCCCTCTCTCACTCTCCTGACTGTCAATCAAATTGAAGTGAACAGCGTGTTTCCCCCCCCGCTGCGTGAAACACTAAATACTTTGCGATAATACAAATGCATCATGTGGTGTGTGATTGTGCATGTGTGTGCTGCATTGTGGCATTCATACATTTTATGGATTAGAATGCAGCGAACACGCCCACAGTACTGTCATGTACTGTTTTTCTAATGTTTATCAGTTGCATTGTGTGTTTTTGCAGATTATCATTGTCGCACTTTATGCACTTTTTTGCTTTAAATAGATCAATTTTCAATCAATACGGACGGCATCGAAATAGAAAGAGGCACATGAGCAAAGGTAAGAGCAAAGGGGCTGGAGCTCAACACAGCGGGCATTCCTAATGCACTTTTGGGCCAAAGAAGTAGCTGCTGCAGCCGCTGTCATCCCAAGCTGTTTTGCCTCCCATGGTGCAGCACCTCAAAACATTAGCTAGCTGAAAAAACAAAAAAAAAAAACAAAGAGAGAGAGATGGAGAATGCTGTTGAGTAGTCAATGATCTTATTGCAGTTACGTAGCGGGCGCGGTACCTCGAAAGAAATCGATTAAGAAAACAGAAAACCCACTGGGCAGCAAAAGCCCCATAGACCGACCGACCGACCGATCGACCGATCGAACGAACAGACCAAACAGACCAGATCCAGCCCATTGATCAATGGTGATGTTGTCGTCGTAGTCGTTGTGGCTGTTGCTGATCGCATCTGGGAATTTTGCTGCGATTTGTTGCTGCTGTTGTTTTTTTTTATTATTATTACTATGTACTATCTATTGATGGTGATCGGTGACCGGGCCAGGCAACCTGTTGCTCTCCGTTGATCGCATTTTGTAATTTAATGCTCGGCTTCTGGTTAATTGCCACTTTCATTGTTCATCGGACATTTGACGTTGGCCCGTTGTCCGCTTGCCGCTGTTTCCCCTCCGCTGTCCGCTGCCCCGGTCTGTATTCATTGATTCATTTGTATTGTTGATAGATACATTCAAAGAGCAAGACATGCGTATGCCTTGCCCTTCGATGTCTGTTTGTCTGTGTTTGTTTGTTGTGCTTTTGTTTTCGCTTTGGTTTAGTTTTGATTAATTTCAGTTTGAACTTTGCCGTGCTTGATCAGCTGGTGGCCTTTAACAATTTTTCATTTGAATGCATCACCAACACCGTCCCGTCGGCAGCTCTAAAGGCATCTCAATCTATTCGTTACGCATGTCCCCGAATGGCAACACACACAAAACACACACAGTGAATGAGCCGGTATTGTTGAACTTCATTCAAAAGCTTCTTCACGCCTCAAAGTTGGCTGATTGAAAGATTTTTTGCCTCTGTGCACATTTGAGAAATGGTTCAAATAGACTGCGCGACAGCAGTTTTAATCGAATCAAGCGCGCTCCCAACTTCCTAGAATCATTATTATTAGTATTCTTTTTTATAGACTCTTCTATACAATAGAAACTTGAATTTAATTATAAAAATGCATAGATATGCGTTACCTCAGAAGTTATCTAAAAAACAAGGAATAACTGACATTTCCTTTTAAACAAATTCTATGTGTTATGTCGTTTCGTCAAGAACTGTTTCCACAGATAGATAGAATTCTGTCAAAATTTGCTATGGTGTCAAGTCTATTTCTGGCAAGTTCTGGTAAGAAGCAGATATCGATGTAACCAGCTTAATAGTCTACTTAGGAAATCTATACAAATTTAAATTTTTTTAAATGATTTGGATGCGTAAAACTTAGTGTTATTGATTATATTTTTAATTTTAAAATTCAAATCAATCCCAAAAAATATTTTGTGATTTTTGATTATTTTGTTATATGTTTTTCATGTATTCTCGTCAAAGTGCCAAAATCATACATATACGTAAATAACATTTTTTAAAGTAGATAGGGTTTGGTTATTTAAAACCCACAGAAGGCTTATGTCATGTAGCCAAGGGAATAGGATTTGACTTCGCTTGTTACAAAAATGAAGTTTTGGGTATTCAAATTTTTAATCAAAATGTTATATCTTAGCTTTGAAGGCATGGCTTGGTGGTGCAGGTTTTTAAAGCAAACGAACAATTCTTAGTTTATATGCATTTATTTGTCAGCTGGCATATCACTCTTCAGATGATTTTTGCTATTGAACAATAATCAGAACAGCTGCACTTACAATACAGTAAAACACAGCTATATAAAGACTAACCCGTTAGAAACCCACAACTGGCATAACCTTAGTCGGATGTGGCCAACACCCACAGATTTCATAGATGCGATTGCAGCAAAACGGGAATGGAGATCATTCGCGGAATAAAAGAAGAAAGGAGAAAGCCACCCCAGATTCAAAGAACGTCGGTGGCAGCTACCCCTAACAAAAGCCACTCGAGTGGACTCGCCACGTAACGACGTTGTAGCGTCGCAACAAATGTGGCAACAAGGGCAAGTCCCAGTTACAGTTATGCCAGTTTCAGTTGCTCAGGCCTTTGTTTCAAGCGTTTCCGGGGCCAGCAACAGAAGCAGCAGCACTAGCACCAGTAGCAGCAGCAGCAGCAGCAGCAGCCGAAACTCAGCCGAGACTCTTAGCGGCAATCGCTATCGCAATTCAAATTGGATTCTTAAGACGTCAAGCAGCAGAACGATGCAGGAATTGTGCACCACAGCGTAGGGCGGAACTTGCCACTCGCTCAACAAGCAAAAAACCAAGAGCCCAGAGCCCAGAGCATAGAGCCTGAACTGTGAGCACTTCGAGCGTCCGCTCAAAATGTTGAAATCCCGCTCACCTTTCGCTTTGGCTGCTGGCCTTAGCTCTGGCTATAGCTCTTGGGCTGCATTGTGTAATCCAAAACGCGCCGGAAATCAGCGTAACAAAAAAAAAACAAAAAACTGAAAAATAAAGAAAGAAAGCAGCAGCAACAGCAAACAGAAAGAAAAAATGTATTTGGTTAACGCCCATGCGAGCGCTTTCAAAAATACAATTGCATAAAAAACGGCGACGGCAACTGGAAAACTCAAATTCAGATACTGAAGGTGAAGCCTCAACATACATACCTCATACATACATACATATGTATGTATATGCATACATACTACATGCGAAATGGAATCTGGCAGATACGCCGGCTGCGAAATTCTAGACGATCTCTTTGTTGCTGCTTTTGCAACCCTTGGCAAGACTGTCCCATTTTATTGTTGTATGAATTACAATTTTTCAAGTGCCTGGCCAAGGCTGCTGGCGCAAGGCATTATACCATATACCATACTACTACTATACAGCTATAGTTTTTGGGATCGTTCGATAGCAAAGATATGTCAATTAAATGTTGTGAGCACTCAATTACGCACTACACAATTATATAGTTTATTTGTGTGTATATGTGTGTGTGTTGACGTCATAATATTGGCCGCAACAAGCCAGCTAAGCAATTTACAAAATCAACTTTTGGCACCATCTCAAATTCACTCTCTTAGCAGCAGCAGCAGCAGCCGCAAACAATTTTGCGCACTGGCGCATTTCACTTTCAAGGTCGCCAGACATTTTTTTTTCGTCATCTCGTAGTCTATAATCTTATACTATATGTGTTTTGTGTTTGTGTGTCCCGTTTGCCCATTTGGCAAACATTAAATTATCATGTTCGGCTGCTTCGGCTTTTCGACATTCATTTTGGGCCAATTTGCAATTATGTTGGGCTTGTGGTTGTTGTTGCTGTGCGCGAATATAAGTATATTATTATTATTATTATTATTTTCAACAGACAACACAACAACAACAGCAGGGCACTGAAATTTCGTTTGTTATCGTTGCCCATACAGACGATGCCTCAACAAAGTGATTGACTTCTGATTAACTTGCTGAAATGTGCCGAACAGGTTGCGTTCGTGTCCAGACGGCTGTTGGAGTTGAACCCCAAACAAAAAACCGAACATGAATCCTTTGACCGCATTTTGGTTTACAATATCGATCTTTTTAGTAATTGCAGTGAGGCAGTCAAGTCAAAAAGGCTGTTATATACTTTATTCGAGAGCTGCAATTTATTTGTTTATCTAATGTTTTTTTTTTTATATAATATGTATTTGCTAATTAATAGTGCTTGTAAAAACATTACTTCGGAGAAAACATTATAAAATAAAAAAAATTAACATCGCAAAGTGTTTTATGAAATTCTTATAAGATGCCTTAAAATGTACTTACTTTTAAAATGATTTTGCTTGTAATATATAAAGTGAATAAAAGCGATTGTTTTTAAATGCACCCGAAGAGAGAGCCCTCATAAATGCACGAGTAAAACTGATCATAGTCAAGTAATTGAATTAATTATATCTCCTTTATTACATGTGTAGAGGCAAAAAATATCTTGTCTCAAGTTTTGAAATTTTGTAATGAATTGTATATTGTATGTTTTAATCTAAATTTTGTTAAACATAGGCCTAATTCATGTTATTTTCACTTAACTGCAGGTGAAATAGAACATTATACTTTAATTTTAATTACCTGTTTAGGCAGAATACTTAATAAATTCATATGCTGGCTACCTTGTGTATATGTATGTTTTTTTAGCTAACATTTAAATTTATTTTTAAAACCTTAAGTTTGTTTGTATTTGCCATTTTAATGTTTGAATCGATATTTGTTTTTAATTTATAAACTAATATTTTTTATAATTTGAATGTAAATATTCTGCACTAAAAATGCAAACTAAAAATAAGAAATCGACGTGTCGCTCGATATCTACGCAATAATTTCTATAAATAGATAAAAGACCAGGAGGAGCGAGAGAGAGAGAGAGAGAGAGAGAAATACAGAGATTCTATACTTTGTTGGGGCTGCTGTGACTTTTACGCATTTGTGGGCACATTAGCGCAGTTGCTGCACGTTTCCTCCTCCCACTTTGGTCGTCCTTTGGGTTCTTAAATATAGATAGCGTTTGCGTTGGACTCCGATTGGATGAAGGGGTATGGATGCTGGTATGTGGAAGCTGTACCAAATTGAAATCAAGTCACGTATTTGATTAAACATGGCGACTGCCATGTTAGAAGCTTAAATTCAAGCAGCGAGCTCCACTGCTTAACTAACGAGGCGACAGTCGCTTTTGATGTTGTTGTTGTTGCTGTTGCTGTTGCTATCACTGGCTGCGCTCACCTTCACATCCGCTTCAGATTCAGATTCAGTTGTAGCTTGAGCTTCGGCTTTTGCTTCGGTTGCGGCCATCAATGGCCTAATTGCACTTATTATAGTCGCAGCAGTCCGGGCCGCCGCCCGTTTAGATCTAAGAAGTCATTATGAAATTTCTCATCACACTTTCAACGCGCGGGCAGCAACAGCGACAGCAGCAGCGAAAGAGTTTTAACATTTCATTCTGTTGCTGTTGGCGCGGCACTTCATAAATCATTGCTGGCTGCACGAAATTGAATTTGAGAATTAATTGAACATTTCATGGCAACACTCATTTTGAAATAGCTTTAAAATATAATGTGTTACAACTCTTGGGAACTCTCTTCTAGTAAGTAGAGAACTTGGGCGGACTTTTATCCAATGGGGCGGTTGATCTAAAAAAAAAGCACTTGAGACGCCATTTTTAATAATGCAGCGCCAACAAACTTGCACATATACATACATACCATACTTACACATAAGTATTTTTTTGCGTAGGCTTTGCAAAAATGCCTTTTTTGCATGCCTAAAACATACAAACGCACACACATACACAGTGCAACACCCGCAGCATAGTCTGTGTAACCGCAAAAACTAAAAGACTTTGCCAAGTTTTGCTTGGCTTTCGAGTGGTTGCTGGTTGCCAAGTTCCTTTAAGCCGAGCGCAATAATGTGTTTCTTTTTTTTCCCCTTTTCTTTTTCATTTGCTCTTGCTGGTGCTGCGCCTCTACGTACGTACATATGTAAGTATTTATGCTTTGTTTTTTTTTGCTGCTGCTGCTGTTGCCGCAAAAGCGAGTCAAGTCAAGTCGTCTCAAATCGTAGTAAAAATAAGTTGTATGCGGTTTGGCCAGCTCTCGCTCCTCTGATGCGTTGTGAGCATTTTGGGCTTTTGGCTTGGGTGGGTTGACTCTCTCTAGCACGTTAAACAACAACAACAGCAACAGCTGCTACCGCCACAACAACAATGACGACAACGTCATGCCATGTAAGCCACAAGCGTCGGCCATAATGCGTTGTTGTCGTTGTTGCTGTCGTTGTTTTTGCTGTATATGGCTGCATATGTAAAAATATATACGTATATGTAGGTAGGTATGTACATATATATTTATGTCTTTCTGCACGCGTACCGCACGTACACGCAACCTGCAACAGCAGCATGGCGTCGCCACAAACACTGCCTACTATAAGTAAATGTGCATCTGTATTGGTAACCATAGCTGTTGCTATAAGAATACGTAAATGAGGTGCGGAAAATAGTAAGTATATACATACATGCATACATGTATGAAGTGAGGAGAAGCTCTTTCATTGGAATGCCGCTGTAAATTTGTATCTCTTCATCTCTTACATTTGTTTTTTTAGCTACAACATCAACAACTACGTTTTGCTTGTTTTTTAAGTGTTGTACATTAACGTTTTGTTGGCAATCGTCGTTGTTGGTTTTTGTATGTGTAATGCAAATAGCAGCTCTTCAAAAGTCAAGTACACATTGCGTATACGCAGCATCAGCCAAACTTCGCTAAATAATGCACTGCGGAAATAAAAGGCAAGTTCATGCATAAATAACAGGAATTTAATTCATGACTTATTAAACTGGAATCTTTTTCTATAAGGTATGTGCAGCTGTAAACATGACCTTAAGATGCATCTACACTCGACAGAATAGAATTCTTTATAACTGATATACCCTGCAGCACTATCTTTACTTTCTTTAAAACAAAAATTATTTGGTTTGTCTTAAATTGGAGTATTGGAGTATAACCCAAATGAATCTAATTGTAGTTGTTAACTTTCAAGTTGTTTCACTCATATGACGGAAATAACACCTTATGACAACTGTGGCAGCTGTGCTGGTGTTTTGTATTGATTGGGACGCAACTTTGACCAAACTGCAAGTTTGCGATGTTGTCGCAAAATGTAGCGTATTGATGGCCGCCTGCACCATTCAGCTGGAATGTCATGTTAGATGGCAACAAACACGCCGCTCCATGGCAAAAAGCTGGTCAACTAATTGCATATTTGCATAGGCAAAGAACGAGAGTGTGTGCGTTGTAAGTAGAACACGGGGCGAAAAACTAAGGTAAAACAACACCAGCTACGAACTACGTACAATAGCAACAGCCAGCAACCAAGAAGCAGCAGTAGCAATAGCAGCAACAGCGACGAGCAGCAAACGGGCTTTGGAATTGGTATTGCGATTGCGATTGGGATTCGGGGTGTGGCTGACATGGAGGCCATGTCGAATACGTCGGCAAACCAATTTGCATGTGACTGCAGCAACTGCAAAAGCAACAACAACAACAACAACAGGGGCAAAGCTGTTGCTGCAGCAGAATGCATCGCACGAGCAACAACTAAGCCAAGCAACAAAAACAAAGCAATAGAAAAAGCTATACGAATTGAATCGCATCGAATTTACCCAAACCACACACATAAAAACATATATGTAAGTTCGTATGCATGTATATCTCCATCAATTCAGTCTTACGTTCGGCCATCTATCAATGCATCAAGCAAAGCATTCACCAATCCATTCATTTCCATAGAAATGTGCGAAGATTATATGTTTCGTCAAACGCGAAATTGCGCACGAATATGCCAAGCGACGAAAAGCCCCCACAACACACACTCTCCACTTTCCCCTAACCCACCTACCTGAACAAATTTTTTTACCCCGCCAGCTTTACAGCTCTTGTAGAGTTTGCACTTTTTTTTTTCTTCTCTTTTATTTTTTTTAGTTTGCTTTTTTTGTACTGTTTTTGGGTTGGAACAGTTGAAGCGGTTTTGAGGCTGCAACAATGCTGCATGCATACGTAAAAGCACAGGCATACATGCATACATACAAAAATATATTTATTTACATACAAGAATGTATGTATGTATATGCAAACACACAATTCAGTTCACGTTGTTGTTTTTGTGGCAGCAACTGTTGCAAGCCAACTAAAACAAATCGTATGAGGATTGTGCTACCTGCATCCCCTGCCCCGCATTACGATACCCTGTTTCAAGTGCGGCCTACCCACAAAACAAATGGGTTTGCATCTGCTGGGCTACGATTGGGCGTTTTCTTGTATTTTTTTTCTTTTCGCTCTCGAAGTCTCACACAGTCTAGTTGTGAAAGTTCATTACCATTACGTGGTTTTTTGTGTCATCTTCATCTTTTGCTAACGGTCGTGTTAGGCAAAACAGTGGTCATGGTGCACATATTAAATAGTTGTGTTAACCAATACAAAATTTCTAAAATTTTCAACTATAATAGGCCATATCAAGTCTGCTTATGTTACAAGGACTAAATAATTTAAAAATATAATATCTATAATCGAAACAAAAATAATAGAATATCAAAATAATATATACACAAAAAAATAATATATGGGCAATTCTCTGATGGCGAATGCGATATTTGTACTCACTCAAAACAAAAACAAACATGTGCCAAAATTAATTTTATTTTTACGAAATATGAAACTTATAGCTCTTGGTTAGCACTATAATTGGTGCTAAGATCGATTTTGGGAATTTTTTTTTTTTCAAGATAATCACAAAAATGTTATGCATTCGCACGCGACACAGACAGAAGTCACTTTTTTCGAAGACCAGTTCAAGCACTGATTTCAGCTTTTCGAAACGCGCTGGAAGATTTTAATGCAATTAAATTTAAAATGTTATGTATTGATTGCTCTTAATAATGTATTTGGTTTGACTTAAAAATATTAAGCATTTTTTTTTTAAATTGAATTTTAATCACTGTTGCACGCGACATGTCGCACGCGACAGTGATAGCAACTGATGGGCTGATAAGAAATTTGCCGTTATAAGCTATCGCATCGTTTCTTTTACATTTGTATTATATTCTTAGAATATAAACCGAGATTTTAAAGAGTGAATATCAACGCTAAATGACTCTCTTTAAGAAAAGTAATCAAAACATAACGTGCAGTAGAAAAGTTCAAAACAGAACTTTCGCACCTCTTCGACTTTGCATTGAAATTTTTCAATATGTGTTATGAGTAAATGTAAAATATGCTTATACATACATATACATATACATAAGTTAAATATAATAGATTCCCTATAAAATTATGTGAAAAAAAACATACTATTTTAGACTTTGAACTTTCTGGTTGCGGTTGACCTTTCTGGAGAATTACCCATATATAATTAAATATTGTAAAACTGTTAAGTAAAACCGTGAAAGCTTGTCATTATTGAAGGATATCTCCAGCTATATATCTACCGAATTTGGTGACTCGAGTCTACGAACTGTGAAAGTCACACTCATTCCCGTTAAAGCGGCTGGGACGGAAGTAGTGGGCGTGGCCTACAAGTTTTTGATGCAGAATTTTAGGTGGACCTCATCACCTATCATGGCATAAAAATAAAATATAATAGAGTGGCCCTAGCAAATGCAATTGGGGCTGGAGGCGAAATGGGTGGGCATGGCACCAACTTTGATGCAATTTATTGGGAATAGCCAGTAGCCATCTTCTCAACAAATTTGGTAAGTCTTGCTTTACGGATGTGAAAATATGTGGATTTATCAATTTCAGTAATCCAATTTATCGATTTCTCTGTCCTGGATTTGTAGGCGTACAAGTCCAAAATGTATTGGAAATATTATACTGCTTTGAGATAAATTAAAAGAAAAAAACATTCTTAATTCATTTTGTAAAAAATATATTATTATATTGCCGATCAATGCTAACCTTAGTTAATTTTTTTTATTCCATTGGTGTTGTGTATTTAATATTCAAAATTAAAAAAATTTTGAAATGTATTTGTATAAAATAAACAATTTAATTAATAATTTAATAAATTTTAAAAATATATGTTAACATATAATTGTTCTGTGAACATTTAAATAATGAATTAATATATAAATTTAAGTACCCCAACAAAATTAGATATATTAAATACTTTTTTGAACAGCACAACCGATTTAAATGTTCTTAGCTCCTTTAGATTACGCACCAGCTCCTTGTGAATATAATTAATTAATACGCATGATCAATAAATAAAACAGACATCAATTACGAACCACTTAAACAACTTTTTAAATATTTTATTACAATATTTTTTAATTGTGCACACTGTGCAAAATTCTCATATTGCATTAGTTTGTGCAATTTTGTTTGTTAGTGTATGTGTGTGCGTGTGTGTTGCATGACCATGTGGGACGTACTGAAAAGTACTTTGCATACTTGCAGATAGGCCGCATGCCCATCCCCGTCTTCAGATTGCTTGCCGCTTACGTGGAGTAACCATTGTTGCAAAGTGCATAGTCTCAAACGATAACTTGCTCACGCCCACTCCCCCTAGCCAAGACCGATGTTCCCCCCCTTCCCTCTGTGGCTATTACGACCTTTCTCGACACTTTTTTTTTTTTTAAATCGCTTCTTTTTATTAGGTTTGGTTTTTCCTTCCGCTGTTATTCAGTGGTTTTTTTCTCCCTCTCTTTGTGGACGACCAACCCATTCTCGGATTTAATACTTTTGTAGGGTAGCTTTGTTTTAGTTACGGGCTCAGTAGTTACAGTTTTTTATTTGTTGGTACAATAACAATTATTTCTTAAATGCACTTTAGCAGCATGTACATTATAAAATTCCAGCAGCAATTTGAACAGCCAGTAGAAAATATTCAATTCGAATATTTCAAACGGCTCAAAATGAATAACGAATAGAATTTTATTTAGCTTGGCAGTACTGTTTCCGAGCATTACGTGTCTGTCAGACATTTCCGCATGGCGCATGCAAAAACTCTATAAAATGTGAAACGCGCCCAAAAACTATTTCAACTGTGCGAATACTTTTGTATGCAAGTGTACAAATATACATTGTATATGCTATATACTAGTTTCATGACAAACGCCATCACGAATACGAATATCAAAAGCTAAAACACAACAACAAAATCGTTCTTATCTCGCACAAGAAAAAGGAGTACGAAACCAAGCAACACCCAAAAGTTCGCTAAGGGAGCTGAGTCAGGAGTCTCCAGTGAACAGTGGCTGACGGGGGTGCCGAGCTAGCGGTCGGGGGGGACAAGCTGCTGTCAGCGTCAGGCGTCATGGCCGCCGTCATTTTCATGCGCGCCGCGTTCTGATTCGTTTCGCTTTTTGCATGACTTAAGATCATAAAAAAATATGAATATATTTTTTCCTCGTTTTTTGTATTTTTGTGCCTCGAGTCCAAAGCAAAAGTGAAGAAACCAAGTTTACGTATTTTGGTTGTTTTTTTTTTTTATATTTTGTATGGCTTTTTTGCTGTCGTTTATTTTTTGTGTTCAACATGCGGACTCGGCCTTAGCTTTACATAGCCTCTGCAAACTCTCTAAAAAAAAATGCGCGCGCGCACAACTTGGATTTCCTTTTTTTTTTATTATTTTCTTGTTGTTTTTGGGCTGCTTTTCATTAGCTTGCCTTGGGTTCTTGGAGGCCTTTTTTTATTTAGCCTTTATATACAAAACATGCGCGCCATATTGGCCCGATGGCTTGATAACCACGTCGTCCACATCGACATCCACCATCTTTTGCTTTGGGTCTTCGTTGCGCTTCATTTCGTTATATTTCGGGGCGCGCTGCCTTACAGATTAATGGGCGCGATAAGGTCGCTCTTACTGCCATCCTGGCTACCTTGGTTGGTAGGTGTAGTCCAGACCCAAACTTAAGCTCAGATCCAGACAACAGCTAATATTGATGGAAGGCTCCAACTCCATCTCCAATATGGTAGCTTTCGCACTAACGATATTAAGGCACCATCATGGGCAACTCTTGTTGTTATTCGTGTTGGTGTTGTTGTTATTTGGTATGGAATGCTGTTTGGGTAAAAAGCCAAAGGGCGCAGCACCAAACACTGTGGTATTTTTATCTGCAGCAACAAATCTGCAACCAATCCCGCCCATTTCAACAGAGTTTCAGTATGGGCCAGAATATGAAAAAAACAGAAAGCGCAAGGTACAAATATATATATTATTTAGCATGGTTGATATTCGATAAAGTTGAAGTTCATGAAATGCTTGATGGCTTGTCGACCTGCCACATAAAGAGTATATAGCCTTTTCGAATAAATTCACTGTGGGACATAACTTAAAGCAAAACTTTGAGGTATAAATTTCAATAAAAACTTTAAAAGTCAATTGAACCAAAAATAAAAGAAAACATAATTAATTATTAAAAAATGTAATTATTCACCTTGACCATATTCTTTGGCAAAATTAGACTTGAAGAATATTGACTATCTCGGAATATTTAGCAATTTATTCGTTGTTGACTATAAAGTTATTGTTTTTTGAACCATTGTCGGACGCATTACCATTTCAATTAAATACAATTTTGTTTAAAACATCATTAACAATGATTGCAGCACCAAGAAATGCATTGGAAATCGCAACGTATCGTAGTTAAAAGTAGATCGGTTGCGGTTTATCATCCGCAGATCATTTGACCCGTTATGAAAACCGCTGAACCTATTAAATGGGATCAATTAGCTGCATATTAATTGCAATTCAACATAATTTGACTCATTACTTCGTGCATTACAAAACAAAGAGCCGTTTGGAAAGCGGCAACAGATCGTTGACCAACCTGAGCACGTGTTAAGTGGCATTTTAACTGCACTTAATTCAAGGCAAATTATCTTTGATCAACAAAGGAGAAACACGACAGGATATAAGCTTATTCTTAGAAGATATTTTCCTTCTTCTTGGCTGACCCGTGCCATGTTGATGGTATTGCTTCCTTCCGTTCGCTTAATGCTGATCAGTGACCATAGCAGGACAAACCGGACCGGAACAGGGCCTAATCAATGCAAATCATCTCGAAATTAGATTCAAAACTAGCGCGAGCCAACAAAGTCAACAAACGGATGTTGGCACTCAACGGCAAGATCGTGCTCCACCCATTGCCCATGGCCCATTGGCATGTAATTAAGAAGCGGACAACTTTAAGAGACAATTGTGAGTAGCTCCATGGGCATTTAGGCATATCCGTTTGCCAACTTTGAAGGGCTTTCTTACTGCCCAGCCTACCACAATGTAATGATGTATGCCCTAGGATTTTGATTTTAATGGATAGCTTGACTATAAAGTAACTAGTGGAATAGAAATCAAGGTTGCAATTGAGCTAATGATTCCTTTATATAACTTATACATATTATGTTGTTCACATATTTCGCAGCGAGTATCGTTATGCTGCGCTGTAAAACAAATCAAACTTGTTGTAATTAGATCTTGGAAGTGTTCTCTTTAACAATGCTTTCTCCAACTTAATACATGTATCTTCCTAGTCGATCATCTGTACCCTGTGACTTTAACTAATTAATATTTAAAGTACAACATGTGTTTTAATAATATCCGGATTGCCCACACACTGCCTTCTTATGATGTTGTAGTTGATGAAGCTGCGCGTGCGTTGGACGCTGAGTTGTGGAAATAAGCGAGAGCCAAGACTGTTATAGACTACTCGAGGCGCTATTGCCAGCATACTTACAATTTGTAGATTATATTTTAATTGATTGAAATTCTATCACACAGGATATGAATGAATGAATGTTTTCTGCCACACGATTATTTTTTTTGCTTTTTCAGAAGATATGCTTTACTTATTTAATTTATTCAGCGTTAGTAACCATTAGTAAAACATTTTTTGGTGGATTTATTTTTAAATTTGAACTTAGAATCTTATCACTATCGTAAGATAAAAAGCCAAAAAAAAATACAAGAAAATATATAAAACACAAGAATATACAATTTTGGAATTGGGAAAGAGAGTTATGTTTCTTGGGGTACAAATATATATTGACATGATTCATGATTTTTATAATAATTGATACGTTCGTGTGAATTCGAGAATTAAAATTAAAGAAATAAATTTGAGTAGTTATTATTAAACTTTAAATTTTTAAACATTTTTCATAAAAGATTTGATTTTATTCAAATCAAAGTTTTTCTACATTGATTTGATATCAAATCGCATCAAATTCGATAATTTAATACGATTAATTTTCAATTACAAATTTTCGAATTTCATTTGAATCTAAAAAATGTAATGTAATACTTAAACTAAACTAGTATACTCTATTCTTAAAAAAATATACATATTTTTGTACATATATTTTTAAAGTCACTATAATGTAAATTCAATGAAGGAAAAATTTACAAAAATATAAAAAAAGCTATTACAATTCGGATTCCAGCTCGGAATTCAACGCCATAACCTAAAGAATCTAGATTCTTTACTCTTTGCCTAAATTAACATAGAAACAATTCTCACTTGTCTAGCTACAGAAGATAAGTCGACTTTTACTCATGTACTAAATGAATGGCTTTAGACTTTTTTTATAATTTATCTTTTTATGATTAGATTGTCTTTTTTATCCTATTAATTGCTATGGTATCGGCTCATTTATTTGTAGAAAAAGTTTAATATTTTGGTTTGTTTCAAATTGATAATCTCTGTTGTTGTTCAGCTGTTTTTAAGCTCTTATAACTTAATAGAGAATTCCCAAGTTATTCGTTTCCAGATATTATTAAAATTGAAAAGATAATTTCCACATCAGGAAAAATATATTGCGCGCCCTGTACTTTAATTGATATTCAATATTTGAACAAATGTATAAATATAAAGTACTACAATTCACACATCAACATGCACAGAGCACAATTGAACAACAGCAATAAAAAAATTGAGTGCTAATTGAGGTGTAAGGAAAACTTTGACCAATTACGAAAACTTTTGCCATTGTTGTTGTTGCCGTCAACTGACAGCAGCAGAAAACCAAATTAGTGTTGGGGAAAAAAATCAACATCAACAAAAACAAAAGCAATATATAAACAAAACTACCTCTCTGGCTAGGCTAGCTGGCTGGCTGGCTAATCAGGCAACAAAATTATTATTATTAAACTCGTTCGTTGAGGCCCGGCCAATTAGAATTGTTGGTGGCACAATACAACTAATACTCGAGAATACTCAGAATACGATTCTCGGTCATAGGTAATGCCAATTGAAATGCAATTAGCCAGCAGCATGAATTCCAATCTGTGTGTGTGTGTTTGTGTGTTTGTGGCTTATTAGTTTATTACATAAACATAAAGAAATCTTAACAAACGCTAATTAAGACACAAATATTCGAACGTGCTAACAACGGACAGCAAAGGCCAATAATAAGCCATATTGTAGTAGTACGTACAGTAGCAGCTGTGTGGCAAGAGGTTAAGGGGCGTTGTCTAACAGGGGCGGAATAGCGCTCGAGGCGGCGCAATAAAGTTGTTGAGGGCAAAGGACACTCGTAGAACAACTCAACAGCTTTTCCACGGAACCTCAAAACTATGCAAATGTTGCGCTTCGCTGGAACCATCGCTTTTTGGGCTCCCTTTTAGGTTTTCTTTTGGGGCGTAATAGCGTGAGCAACGCGGCAGCCGGCAGGCGGCAGGCTGGCAACTAACTTGGCCACCCACGGCCTGCGGTATTTGAATGACACGCCCAAATTGTACAAAGTTGCATGGCTGGCTAGCAAACTGTTCAAATAAGTTAGTAATACAAGAAAAAAAAAAACGAGAAAAACGAAAAGGTGGCGGTTCGGCTGGGGCTTAAGCCCTGCGCTGAAACACCAACCACCGCGCAGACCACAAACTTGCAACTAACAACCCGCAACCTGTAAAAAGTAAACAGCTGTGGGATTGGGTTGCTTGCGTGAAAATGTAACCGCAATGCGGCGGCAACAGGACACAAATGGCAGCCAGGACACAACAACGAAAGCGGGCGTTTGCTTATATAGTTAGACTAGAGTGTGTGTGTGTGTGTGTAGGTGTCTATACATAATACATAACGTGACAGCCACTATAGTAAAAGCAACGCGTAATGAAAAGGACATTTTTATAACTCACACACACACTAGCTAGGGGCGTCCATTGAATCTTTTGCCTTTCTTTGCCCAAAACGGAAGTGAATGGAACATTATGTTGCCACCGTTGCTGCTGTCGTTGTTGCTGTTGCCGTTGTTGTTGCTGCTTGACATGGTCATGTTGCTGTTGGGCTGTCGTCATCAACACAGTAGTTGTTGTTGCTGTTGTGCATCCGGCCCAGGGGTCGCAAAGGGCTTAACATGTATATTGAAGTGCCTCCTGGCCTAAACCCTAATTGGGTGGGTAGACAAATAGCCATAAAAGTTAACACAAACACACACACATATAGTACCCGATACACACATACTCGTTTGTGTTGGCCATTATGTACTTGTACTTGTACGCATTTGAGCAACAAAATGTCAACCAAATAGTTTTGACCAAAAAGTTTCAGACCACAAGCAAAGAAAATAAGTTCTTTTCAGACTTAAACCGTAAATACTTTCAATAGATATTTATTGCAGTTGAACTGAATGCAACAGCTACAAAAGAAAAAAAAAACCTTATGTGTGCAACAGAAGCATCCAGAGCTGAGGCGACAACAACATTGTCATCATCAAAATCCCATTAGCAACGTATTCAAATTCGTTCGAGTGTTAAACAAGCCACATTCAATGCCCACACACACACAGTGGGTGTTCAGGGAATTCAGTTACAGTAACGCCTGGCGACATTACGCATCCGTTTGTGAGCGCGGACAACCCCCTCCATCCAACCATCCAATCTCCCCTGGCAAGCCAATACGCATCACAGATCCAACAGTGAACTCATTCCAGTGCTCGCTCCATCAGCAGCCACAATCCATATCAATTTGCATGCAGTCGCCCAGTTGGCAGTGACTTTAAAATGAATGCCAATGCTAGCCTACTTATAGACCAATCGCAAGCCTATACCTTTCTATCTCTACAAACCCAGAGCTCTCTGTACTCCCCTTGCTCATGTAATCGTAGTTCAATCAAATCATCACTTCAGCAAGTCAAAGTTTCCCTCCCCTATTTGTTGTTTCCCCATTTTGGACACCATTTGTAACATCCAAATTGGCATTTTGTTGCTGTCCTTTTTTGGAAATTAGTGCCAATGGATGGTCAAATCCTTTGATGCCTCACTGAATTTGTAGCAGAGCGACTTTACATTAAACTACGCATAGGCTCTCTAATTTGCAATTTGCTTTAAAGGTTTATATCCAGTTTCTACTCGTGTTCGCAATGGTCTTAATTTACTTGCTGTCAGAAAAAAAAGTTTTATTTCTAGTACGACAAATTGCTATCAAATTTATTCGTTACATTTTTATTAAATATAGCGGCACAAACATTTTATTCTTATCTTACAGTTATAATGAATTTAAGCATCTTAAAATAATAAAAAACATTTAAACATCAAATATTAAAAATAAAAGCGATCACCAAATTAGCTTTCATTTAATTATTGTGTTTTAAAATGAGTTAAACATAATGTTCCAACTTTCGTAATACAAATGGTGTGCAAAATATATTGTTAGTTACATAGTATGTGTAACTAAAAATCAACATAGATAATAAAGAAATTTTAATTGCTCAAATTCTGATTAATAGACATGCAAAATATAATATAAATTCCATTTAATACAATCAATTTTAAGTAGAGCTCTTAGGATCAAATTCAAAAGAAGTAAATGAACATAAAATAAAGAACATAGTACCATCTTCAAAAATATATGCGCTATAGATTTTGAATATTCGAAAAGTAAAAATTTTTCAAACCATTTTAAATATTTTAGCAATATACAAATTATTTATAAATAAAACGATTGTTTGTCGAAAAACGATGTTGTTCTTAAAGACAAGAATAATAATATATTATTAAAACCAATTGATATTTATTGTGTTAAATTTTGAAACCAGTGCCCCGAACATCCTTTAGCACTAGAGTCTGGATCTGATAACAATTCAGTGGCATTCTATTGAAAGTACATATAATATTAAGATACAAAAAAACAATAAGCGCAATCCGAAAATGGTTTCGAATCAATGATTGAATGAATGCATAAATAGCTGAATGAAGAAATGACTTAACGATGCTGAGGACAAGCCAACGACCCTGAAAAGGCCTTTAAGGCGAATTAGCAGACCACACGCGCTGCACGCCCTGCATATCCCCCAACCTCTCTCTATTTTTCCCCTTATGCGTATACACAAAGTTGAATCAACGAGCACTTGATTGCAGGCAGAGGATAGGAAAGCAGCAGGAGCAGAAGCAACAGCATATGCTCAAGTCCTTGAGAGCAGGAGGCTGTGCCAGAAAGAGACAGTGATAAAAATATCAATCTCGCTCGCTCTCTCTTTCACTCTCGCTCCCTTTCGGTTGGTGGTGGCAACAGAATTTTCCATATGCGTGCGATTTGGATTTGATTTGATTGCGGCGTCAACTTAATTAAGCGACCAACTACCAACAATGGGCAACAAATTGAAACAGCGCCGCGCTTACATTTGAAGTTCAAGACGGCAGGGCGGCAGGACGATGGGACGAGCACGGAGCTCATAGCGATGTAATTTTTGCTGTCGCCAAAGTCATTGAAACGTGTAATCTGCAGCACGTGCGCTGCGCCCTCAAAGCCCAACAACTTGAATTTTTCTCTATTTTTTGTTTTTTTTGGTCACTAGCGCATCTTTAAGCCAGACTTTAAATTCAAAAGTATTTTATAGAAATGAAACAATAGATACACTGATAAAAGAAAAGAAAGTTTTATTTGTTTGTGTAAAAAAAAGACAGTCTAAAAAATATCATGGTTTTTCTTCTTTTAATTTTAAGATACATTTTTTATATATTTGAAAAATATTATGAAAATACATAGAATTCTAATATTTCTTTTCGCAATTCCAAGGTATATATTTTTCAACATTATAAATACAGTAAAAGTCCACATTTCAAGATATTTAAATTGGCCTTTTCCTACCTACTTATAGAAACAAGGTTTGAATATTCACAGTTTAAAAATAAATTAAATTATACTTATTATTGAACACTATAATTTTGTTCACACTATCCAGCTTACAAAACATTCGTTCACACCATCCACGTTACAAAATATTTTGTCACAGATACAAAGTTGTTTTAATACATTTTTATGTATTTTTTATTATTTTTTTAAGTGAATTTGAATAAAACTTACAAATTAAATGATTTATTTTGAGTTTCTTCTTGTTCACACTATCCAGGTTTGCCTGTATTATCATTAAAAATATATACTTTAGAATAGTAAAATTTGTCGGTTTATTTCTCAAGCTTAAGTGTTTATTTATCTTAATCTTAATTTTATATAAAATAATTTTGGTGAGTGTGTGTATATGAGTTATTGCTAAGGCGCGCAATTAGTTGGCGTTGGCGGCACAGGTTGCCACCTACCGGATGAGCGCAGTGGGTCGGCGGTGTAATTAGTGTCAGTTGCGAAGTCACATTTAGTTGCTGTCGCTGTCCCTGCTGCTGCTGTTGCTGCTGTTGCCATTGCCTGGCATTCGACAACGCCTACAAATGGCCAGGCAAAAAAAGATGGACGCACGAGATGTGCCGCCAGGACTCTCTGCGCACCCTGCTCATTCATGCATCCCAACATCGACATAATTATTATAATTACCTGCGTGAGTGCAGGTTTCCATAGACCGAAAAAAAAAATAATACCTACGAAAACAAAAAACAACACAATGAGGGATAGAAAAAAAACCAGAGACCTATTTCTATTTCATTGTCTACTGCTCATCTCAGCCGTCGGCGTTGCCTGCGTGCAGTTTACGTTTCGCATCGCCAGAGCCGGACACACAGGCTACATCTGTGTACGTGTGTGTGTGTGTGTGTGTGTGGCTGTGCGTGTATATAATTATCTGACGTTAATAATATTCAAATAGCCTCTAAATATACCCAACCAAAAACGGAACTCGGTCAGCACCTAGACCCAGATGCAATTGTCCGATAGGCATTCAACCGCACACACGCACAACTGATAGTGTCGATATTGTATAAGTGTGTGTGTGTGTGTTTGTTATCAATGATGAACCCAGGAACTGAAACCGACACAAATCGTTTTGCGAAAACAACTACTTTGACTGACCGAAAACCGATGAAAAGGTTAATAAACCCAAGCCAAAGAGCATGTGACCCAAGTGGAACAAGAAGGCCAGTTCGTCAGGCCAAAATAACTGGCAACAGCAGAGCAGCAGACCAGCCGGCCGGCCGGCCGAGGAACCCGCTAACAAAGCGCTGAGCGAGGCACACGAGAAATTCTTATCATACCGCGCGGTAAGAAACGCCGGCAGCGGCCAGCAAACTGCGTTTTGTCTTTGCCTTTGATGTATTGCCGCCAAAAGACGGCAGCGTAGATGTTGAGGATGTCAACGCTGCCCCGGCTGACAACAACAACAGCAGCGACTGTTTCTGGCCGAAATAATTTTTCTTCATTTTTTTTTTGTTGATGCAACTGAAAGTTTGCATTCCACTTGTTGTTAACAAAACGCCGAGGACGGGCCACAAAGCAAATTCTCACAATTCCCCGCAGCAACAGCCTTCACTGCCGATAGCAGAGGCAGCAGCCGCAGCAGCAACATTTGATTGGGATTTGAAGCTGCAGCTGACTGAGTGAATGACAATGACATGACTTCGCTTTGGCTGATATTGTGGCTTGAAGACTTCAAGTCGTTGAAGAGCTTCATCTGCCGCTTTGAATGAATGCTGGCAAAATAGCTTTAGACAGGCGTGAGTACATGCGCTGTAACCACAGCAACAACAACGACAACAACAACTACAGCAACAAGAACAAACTGACCAACAGCAGCTACAGAAATTGTGACACTGTCTGACGGTTGTCATTGACGGGGCTGCGTTTTGCCAAAACCGAATTCGTGTGCGTGAGCCACAACCACAACAGTTGAAGTTGAAGCTGCAAAATGTTGCCTTGAGGCATGTCTGCACGTTCCCAAGCGCGGAAATGCAAGAGGAGGCAGCGCGGTATGAAGGCGGCTTTTGCTGACTTTGTACTTGTCGCCGCTTTTGTTGTTGTTGCTGTTGTTGTTGCAGCAGCATTTGAAAAATGTCACATAGTTCTGCAAAAGAACTGACCGACAATGCAACAACAAGCTGCAACTGCTGGCAACTGTTGCAACTGCATCGCATGCCAGCAGCTTGGCAACTAGCTCCGCTAATGACTTTGTTTTTGCCTGACTAAGTTCAAGTAACTTCTCTACGAAAATTGCCGGCCCAGGGCGACGCTGCTAACAAATTGTTCGCACGCCAAAAAATCATGGTTAAATTGCTGTTGTTACGGCTGCTGCTGCTGTTGGTGCAAGTGTTGCTGCTTTTTTTTTATTCATTTACCAGCTGTGTCTTCACCCAATTAAATCGCATAATTAATTTATTAGTTGGCCTCAACATGTCTGCAGCAATTGTCGCGTTTTGTTCTCAAATTGCCAGCCAATTAAATAACGCCGATAATGCCTATTAAAAATGCAAAATAGTAGTTTACTCGCTCGGACTTAGTTAACCAAAGCAAAGAAAGCAAAAAAGTCAAAAACACAAAATGGTCATCATTTTTGTTATATTTTGTGCTGCATGCGTTTTGAACTGCTTAGCACTGCTTAGAACTGCTTGCTGAGCGGAACTGCTTGTCATGCTTGTCAGGATACGTATCAAGCAGTGAAACTCTGCGTTAGGGTGACCATTTATATCTGTATCTGTTTTAATAGCAATATTTGACAGATGTGGTAAATTTTAATTGAATTAGTTTGCTTGAATACATAATATTATTTTATACGTAACTTATCTTAAAACATTTTTAAATATCTTTTTGTACATATAGTATATGTTGCTGATGTTTGTTAAAAGTTATATGACTGTAATTAGAATACAAATAACACTTCCACATTGGTTTTTGAGGTTTGTGTTATACAATTTTCTATATAAGCTGTAATAGTTAAATCCTTTTAGGCAAATATGTAATTACCTAAACAGACATTGCTTGACTTTTCTAAAGTCCCTCCTCCATATAAATGTATAAAGTATATACATATTCTTTTATCAATTACAGGTTACTGCAGTTGCAACGATTTCCAGGAATCTTCCGAGCAAACTATATAAGTGCAGCGCTTCCTGGAATCTGGCGAGGTTGCTGAACAAGTTAGAGGACAAATCAAACAATAACAGTTATATCGGGATTATTAACGGATACATATGTTTTAGACGTAAGACCAATGACAACGCACTAAACTATGCAAATTGCCATAATCGAAAGCCAATATTTGATCAAATTTTGAATTACAATTGCGCGTTATTCCCAATATGTTTGTTTGAAGTAGTTGTGCTTTGAAGGGGGAAAACTGAACTGGGAAACATTTAGAATGCACCAATCTCTAAATAATTCAAACTTAAATTGAATTCAAATGCGATTGCGATTGCGAATGCGAATGAGAACACAAATCCGAACAAAGACAGGCAGGTTCATATTGTTATGACTCTAACCTATGTCACAGTTCTGAAGAACTGAATAATTAAAGAGGTGCTTACAAAAGTTTTGTGACTTAAGCGAGGACACATGTCCATATTGTAATTGGCTATGACTCCTCCTATGAACGGGATATGTTATGCAACTGCGTTAAAAAAAAATAGCATCACTTAGCAACTCTTTTTTACAATCATCAAGTTTTGCAATTATTTTTAAGTGAGTATTTTTTTAATAATGCTTAAAGTTTCCGCTAACCACAGAGTGTAAGCTTATATTGATACAAAAATTGAAAAATTTGCTTTTTTTCACGTTAAATCAATAATTTTCAAACGCAAGAAGTTGAAAAAAATTGGTCAAACTATGCATACTGGAATATTTTATGGCCAGATGCGATCGTTGAAAATTACTTTGGGTCTTTTCTAAAGCTTATTTCCTCCAAGTGTTGCTATTTTTCCTTCGAAGTTGTATGTACTATATACAGCATAAAGCAAAAGCCCCATTTCAAGAAGCCAATTTACTAAATCGTTGTCAGCAAAATTTGTTGACATATTGATGAGTTGACCGAAAAATATGTCAAACAGACACGACAGCCCAAAAGAAACGGGATGGGACAACCAGACTCCATCGACGACTTCTGTGACAGTTGTACCGCAATAATTGCAGCAATTTCATGCTTTTCTGGGCTATGGCTGGGAGTTTGCGGTACAACAGTGCGTATGCAAACTAAAACCATGAAATGATTGCACAAATCGACACAAACTTGAAGCGAGACTGAAGATCAGAGCCAAGCCACAGGCCACTTTACTTGGCCACACGGCACAAATACAAATCACATTGCCCACTTAAGTGTAATCAGACTCCGACCAAGCCAAGCCAAGCCAAGCCGAGCCGAGCCAGGCCAGGCTAAGAACTGTGGCACACTCCAAAGCGCAACAATTGCAGCTCATTACGATCGTCATCAGCATTATCATTATATTGCATTCAATCTAAACAAGAGTGTTAGGAAAAGAGAGCGAGAGAGAAATCATTTTGATGGCCAAACAAAATGCTAACACCCGCTAAAATGTTCAGACCTTAGGAAAATACCAAAAACACGAGAAGCGACACTTAAATTGCTTTAGGCCAAGCCAAGCTAAGCTTTGAGGCCTCTTGCTTCTTCAATTGCCGCACTAAATTTCACTTTCGTCTCAATTGGCATCAATTTTTGGTTTTGTTTTTTGGCTTTTTGTGTGGGATTGACTTTTGCTTTTGCTGCTGACCAGCGTTCAAGATGGGGATGGGGCTCAGCTGGTAATTTCCATAACAAATTGTTTACCTAATTGAGTCATTAGCCGGTGGTTAGCTTTTGCTTCGCCTACACCGAGCCACAACAGCAACAGCAACAACACCAAAAATAATAATAATAATAATAACAAGAGCAAGTGTTTCTGCCGGTGCTTCACGTATGACACACATACATATGTAAGTATATATATATATATATATATAATGATCGTTCAGGCAAATCAACACCTCATGGCATCATCAATTGCTGGCCAGTTTAGCTTCAGGATGAAGCGAACGTTCGACACGGATCCAAATGATTTCTCACATCAATTTCTCACGCACTAAGTGAGCCACTTAGCGCACATCAAAAATCAATAATCGATTAAATAATTAGAAAATTGTGAAAATTACAGTAATTTTGCTAAATCAATTCGTTGCATGCGTCGCCGATGCCGATGCGAATTCATCTGCCCATCAGTGTCAAACGAATCCGGAGCAACAGGATCGCCGCCCGAGCATAAATAATCACATTATAATCAAAAATAATATTATTCAACCGCAGTGCCCAGTGTGCCCAGTGTGCCTAGTGTCCAGTGCCTTGCAGTGGGATTCAATTTAAATGGAAAACACTTTCCGAAAAGTCGCTTCAATTAATATTCGCGGCGTGGCGCGATCGTCTCAACTTGATAAACTGCGGCTCATATATTTTGTCATAAATTTCAAACGCGCTCGACAGCTGCGCTGCTCATCAATCAGCCCGTCAGCGTCGGCAGTCGGTAGTCCACAATCCAGAATCCAGAGACCCAGAGACTAGAGACCATTCTCCTCCTCCTCCTCCTCCATCTCGTTGTTGGAGCGTGCGGACTTTGGCAAACACTCGATTAAAATCAACTTCAATTTGTAATAAATCAAAAGTCATATCAAAATATGCTATTTGGTATGGGGGCGTGGCAGGTAGCAGGGGGAAAACATCAAGACCATCGGTCTGGTCTTCACGATCAGGCAAAGGATGCGGCTGCCAAAGCTCGATCCAATGAAGAAATTTGCAATGTTGCTGCTCCAGCTTGTGGCCTAACTATTCGAGCATATACTTATTTGATATATGGTTATTGATTCGAGCGAAATATAGCTGGCTGGGCTGGGTGTCTGGACAGGCATAGGGTCAATTGTAAGTACCACAACTCGTGGTCAGATCATATCAGACAGACATCAGTTCTCTGTAGTCGAACAATTTACCATGCCAGACTTTACATAAATATTAAGTACTTATTTGTTTCTTCTAAAGTGATTTTAAATTAGAATTGGATACTTTACCAAAAGAAAATGTTTGATACATTTTTTTAGTGGGTTTTCCAATTTTTTTATGCATTTTATTAAAATAAATTAATAAAAATATGATTTCGCACATATTAAAAAACAAATAAAATGTTTTAACTTGTCGATTTATCGTGTGAGAGCATAAAATGATAAAGATTAAGTTTTAGTTCTTTGATGGATTCCTGTTTATTTAATGTTCCAAGTCGAGCATTCTAAATACATTTATATAAGATGTATTTGTGAACTTCAAACGTTCTTCATTTTATAAAAATCAAACCAAGTCTTACGCTTTTAAATCAAAGCTTTTCATATAGACTAAGTCGGAATTTTATGCTCAAAAGAAGTCATATCTTACCTTCACACTTACAAATAACTAAGCAAACTAGAAAATCTTTCGATGTTCAATTAAAGTTTTTCTGGGCAAACATATGCTTTATTATTAAATGTGATCGAATTTGTTTAAAAGCAAACTATAGATCAACTCTATTAATAATGGCGCTGAATGGGAAGACATTAAAATAAAATGCATTGCCGAAAAGGGCTTGACAGATGGCTAGAATTAACTGGAAAGCACAATAAGTACTACAGTGGAAAAACAAACGTAGTGGCGTGCTGTTCAAGTCCATCAAACAGACACTCAATAAAAATGTCAGTAGTTGTTTGGCATTTTTTGAATTGTTTTTTATTTTTGTTATTCGCAATGGCAAACTACAGCTAGTAGGCAAATACATGTGTACATATTAACTATATATGTATATGTTTGTAACTATTTTTTTCACGCCAGAGTGTTGGCGTTGATTTGCGGACTGACTTTAGGTCGTGATAGTTGTTGTTGTCGTTGTTGCTGCCTTTTTTTGCATGAGTCATGAGTTGGGGCTGGGTTTAGCTATAGCTATAGCTGCAGTTCAGCTTCGGCTTGTCGAGATGTCGTGAGTTATTTTACATTTGCCAAAGGTGCTGTGCGGCCCCACATGCATGTGCTGTAGCCATAGCCGCCGCATTTGGTTATCGTTGGGGTTATCTTGGCACGAAACAGCTAGCAAGTTGTTGTTGCTGATGCAGTTGTTGTCGATGCCAATTGCACTGTGAAATGTGCTTACAAAATGCCGCGCGTCAATATGCAAAGTACATGCCACCACAGCAACGGCGCAACGGCGCAACGAGCACCATCGCCAGCCACCACAGAAATGGCGACGGCAACGTCAAACGGAGGAGCAATTGGAATGTTGCTGCGGGGTGTTGCTGCAAACAAACCAACCAACCAAGACAATGAATTCTTAGCTGTTTTTTGCAAGCCGCTAACCGAAAGTGAAAAACAGCACAAGAAGCAAAAAAAAATTTAAAAAGAAAAAAAAATAAAAAAACAAAACAAAACTAGCTAAATAGAAGAAAAAAGCTGAAAACTAGCCACGATTCCGTGTGATTTCCATGAGTGCCGGCAGCAACGCCAACGCCACATTCAAATCGCTTGCTCTCGATATTTTTCGTTGTTTTTTTTTTTGGTTTTTGCTCTTTTGGGGCTGGCAAATTAAGGTATTTTTCCTTGAATTTTCCGACACCCGCAGTTCATGATTTGCCGCTTTAGCGCAAATCACCAAAAATATCGGCAACACAAATCAAACTATGCAATAAGCCAAAGCCCCGATCTTGTTGCTGAATATCGATGTCCAGCGTCCAGCGTGCAATGCATTGGACCCATTGGATTGGCTGACTGTCTGGTCTTTGGTCGTGATGTGATTTACTTCGTGCCAGGGATTTAAATGGAGCCTGCAGACGCTGTCGCGTTCTGGCATTGCGCACGCAGCAAACATTTCCATGCCCCATGCCTTATGCCGCACGAAATTAAAGTGTCTGCGGCGAAAAACCGCAAAAGGCACAAAACTAAATCTAAAAAAAAAAAAAAAAACAGAAAACAACAACAAAAATATACGTCCATCAAGCTGGCGAAGGGCAGCCAGCAAAAGCCAATAAAATTGTCATGCATTGACAAATAACATGGCCAGGCTTAGAAAATAGACAGCGCCAAAAAGAATACCCAAGTCCAAGTGTCGGAGCAGCAACAGCAACAACACCAACAACAAATCAAGACTAAAACCAAGTCAAGGGAAAATGGCGTTTAGGCCAGCAAAAAGCAAAAGGCAAAAAAAAAAAATGCACGTTGCTGTTTTGCTTGCTTCACTGCCTTTGTCTCTCTGTCTGTCTTTCTTTAAGTCTGTTTTGTGCCTGGGCTGCATAGTGGCTCCCACGCCTTCAAAATACAATATGTTAACAAACACGCTGCCAAGTGGCTGACAGCTTGGCCAACGGAAACGGTAGGGAGCAGAACATCGCGCGCGGGGGAGAGCAACGTGGCTGCAACTGACGCTGCAGATTTCTTGTGAAAAACAACAACAAAGGCAACAACAACAAAAATAAGCGAAGAATAAACGTGGCTGCGGCAAATGCAGCCATGCTGCCCAACAAGACCCAACAAAAGATAACCCAAAACCAGAGATGGCGAAGACGCCAACTTCAAGGGCCCCCAGCCAACCAAAGCGGCGGCGTCGGCGGCGGCGGTGGCGGCGTCGAAGTTGGACAGCAAAAACGTGCGCAGATTTCCAGCAGACGATAAAGCACAAAAGCAGCAACAGCCACAACAACAACAATAACATCGAGTCAAGCCAAGATGAAAAATAAGCAGCCGAATGAGGCCTGGGCCTGGGCCTGGGCCTGGGCCTGGTCCATGGCTCTGGCTCTGGCAGCCATTTTGGCCGCAACTGGCTGCAGCTGCACAAAAAGCAAAAGCCAACACAAAAAAAAATAAAATAAAAAGAAGAAGGCAGCTCAAAAAAAAAAGACTTGGCATGAAACTGGCAACAACAAATGGCTTGCATGCAAAGCGACAGCAGCCGAAGCCAATTTGAAATTTTCAAGAACACACAGGCACATCGTGTGTGTGTACATGTATATGTGTGTGTGTGTGCGTGTGTGTGTGCATAAAGTATCAGTCAGATACATGCGCTGCATCTGCATCTGTAAGTACGAATTCGATACTTTAGCCTTTTTGCCATTGACTGCTTGGCATCGATCAATGTTGTTTTTAAAATTGCTTATTGTTGTTGTTGTTGTTGCTCATCTCGCATCTTGCTAGTTACATTTTTCCGTTGTCTAGTTGTCTTTTGACTTTTACCTCCATGCCTGACATTGAAAGACACCTTTCAACTTTACAATCTGAACTTTGGCTATAAAATTGACTTTAGAGCGCATGAGCATGCTTATCAGCTGCATCTTTGGTACTCAAATACATATTTACTTAAATACATACTTAAGCATTTAAACATCTGAAATTGAAAATCAATCTTATAAAAGATAGTCCAACATCCGAAAATGAACAAGATGTCTTAGCTTACGAATGTTAATACTATTTAAAGGAAATTTATTTAACTTCAAAGTCTTTTTATGTTACGATATATATTTATATACATATAGAACTGATCAAACTGATGTACAGCCCAAACAATAATCGATAGGAAGCTGAATCTACAGTAGTGCTATTTTATGTCCCCATTTTGGACAATTCCTTAAAATATATACTCTTTATAAAATATATACTCTCTTCATTGCATATATTATTTCTGTGTGAAATTGAAATGAATTGGAATTAAAATAAAATAATTCACAAGGTCAGTGATAGTAGTAGATTAGTAAATTAAAAAGGTACAAACTGTGTTTTTGAAGCGACGAGGGCAACTTTTTAAATCGTAGGTGCTTACTAATGATAATGTCCTCGCGGCGTTTACAGTTGCTGCAGCTGCTTTGATGATGTCTTTGACTTTGATACACACTGCGGCTGCTGCTGTGGCAAGTTGCTGGCTCCAAGGCACACGCCCTATAAAAGTTTCTGTTGCGCCCCTAACAAGTACTCATATTAGATGGACTACAACTATTACTTAATAGTCAGCGAGCACGTATCCTGTGTGCGTTCCATGTCTGGCAGGAAAATCGACACGGATTGCGGCCGGGGCACTCCTTTTGGCCAAATGCGAAATGCGTGTAATTAGCCGCAGCGTTTCAAATTGCAAACTGCAAACTGCAAACTGCCAACTGGCTAGCTGGCTAGTTGCCAGTTTGAAGCTTGCAGTTGGCCAAAGATTGCATTAGGCCATGGCTATGTCCATGTTTCGTGTAATTTCCGCTGCACTTTTAGTGCACCTCATAGCTACCACAGCTGTGCCTCTGACCGTCTAATGATCACTCTCTGGCTAACACACACTTGTATATGTGTGTGTGTGCTTGTCTGGCAACTAGCTGCCGCCGATACATCAATTAAATTTGCATTTTAATTTGACGTTTCGTTTTGTTTGGCGCACTTTTTGTATATGATTTATACGAGAGCGAGGCATTAAAGATACAAAAAAAATAAAAAAGCGGTTGATCTTGTTGAGGTTATATGCTGGTTCGATCAGTGTGTAGATATCTGGTTTAACTTGTGCTTATTGAGTCAATGGAGCAACCGCCCCAATGCCAAAAGCCTGTCAACGTTTCCGTTCCAGCTATGGAGTGGAGAGTGGAGCTTATGGCGCCACCAGCACCACCAGCAGCACCACCCTAGACGCATGCAATTTGTGCTTGGGCTGAAACAGTTGCATGCCAAAGGTAAGTTAGTGCCAAACATTTGCCAAACAACCACAAAATATTACAACAACAATCAAAAAACCTAAAAGAGGGGCACACGTGCGCGCAAAGACGTTTACATAACGGTTTGCAAGTTGGTATGCCAGTCAGAGCGCAGACAGGCCTAACTAACACCCACACACACAATCACACTCAGAAAAAAAGTTCCTTAAAACTAAGAAACAATCTACAATTAAATGTTCCATGGTTAGGGTTATACAATGTAATGTTCCCGAAGGCTTTTCTTTAATATATTAATTTAATTGTAATTGCAATTGTTTTATATGCATGTTGTTTCAGTTTTTAGTTATAAAACTTTCAAAAGCCGGGAATGTGAAATTTAGTTAATATACATTTATTTTCATTATTCATTTTTTAGGCAAAATTAAATTTTTAACTCTTTAACATAAATTAATAATATACATTGAATAATATTCTTACTGCAATTATCTGTTATAAAAATAATTATTGTAACCAAAAATCATTATTATATGGTGTGCACAAATTTTTGTAACCTGGATGGTGTGAGCATAATACCACACAATGTTCCACACAGTGTTCACACCACCCAGTGTTCACATCATCCAGGTTTGCCTGTATAATATTTATAATTTTATAAATCAGAATCAAATTTACAATTCTTTTGTCTAAATAAAAAAATCAAATCGTTCACTTACCTTCAAAAAATCAATGCCCAGTTCTAAGTTCCTCTTATTTTTTCTATGTGTACAGTGGTCTCTAGACTCCACAGCAACTTCCCAACGGCACTGTCAAAATGCAAGGCGCGAATTGTAAATTTGCAAATGCCGGAAACGCAAATTTTACCCAACTTGTTACCCACGAACAACAACAACAGCAAAAGCCAAAACAGTCAGCAGTCAGCAACAACAACAACAACAACAATAACAACAGCAACAGCATTAACAAACTTTCTGGCCAAATATCTAGCCACAAAAAGTTAAATTCCAAATTGGCGGCAGGGCGTATTGCGTTGGCGTTGGTGTTGGGCGCTTTCGGAATATACTAACTTTGCATCACAATTGGCTGCAATTTCAGTGATGGGCTCCTGGCACGCAATGGCCGACAGAACTAGTATTGCTATTTCCCATGACTCCTTTTGGCAAATGGCTGCCGGCGCAAGTTTGTCTGCCGAAAAATATTTTCGCCGACGGATGCATAAATTTTGTTTGCTTCTTCGCATCAATTAAAATGCAAGCGAATGTTGTTGTGTATCTAACAGAAAAGCTGAGCATTTCACATACATACTACATATATACATATGCAAGTATGTTTTTTTGGCAAAGTCGCTGTGTGAGGCTGACCTATCATTAGCGCCTGCCAAATGATGCACTACATCCGCCAAGGAGTTCAACAATAATTCTTAACCTCTTGCGCACAGCAAACCAATCATTAGACTGGCCATACGCATGACGGGGCCCCCAAGAGACCCTGAGATCCAAGCCCTTGCAGACGCATATATCACATGTCCATGTCCGGTTGGTTATGTGAAGGGGGGAGAAACGAGGAGTCTGTTTGGAATATGCACACGCTTCCCGCAAATTCCAACACGTATCAATCTGAAAATGGTTAAATATGTGCACATCCAGCATTCAGATGGCCAATAAAGCTGAGACTCCTCTCCACCATCGATCTGTGCTGTTTCTTGGCATTTGGCTTATTTATTGGCGATTGGCCTGTCAGTATACCCCATTCCCCACTCATATATTGACCTGCGCCTTGTCCCTTTGCATACGCTCTGCAAGTATTTATATTTATTGTGCCATATTGTATTGACGTCGGCTGTAGTTAGTATCCCAGCATCTTTAGCTGTAGCTTAAGCTTTGGCTGTAGCTGTAGCTTTGTTTCTGTATCTCTGTTGAGGCTCGTTTCCACTCATAAATCAGCTAGTGTGACGCCTGCGGCAAGGCACACATGCGTCCATATTCATGAGTTTGATTGAAGTTATAAATCAGACATCCCAAATAATAAAAGTCCACAATGGATGCCATAGCGAAAAATTGTTTTTTAGAATCCATTTTGGCTGTGTATATGATATTTATGTCAATCAGCAATTTATTCAGATTTAACATAATATATAATTATTATACATATATTAAGGATTTATATAAATTACTTTATTTTAAAAGTCATTTGTTAGGCCAGCTTAAAGTTTCAAAATCAGGAGCCAGAAAAACAACGTTAACATTATATTAATAATAATCATTTTATAATAACTTTATATTTACCTCTAATAACAACTTTTAGATTGATTAACGGATTTCTTAAAACATATTTCCGACTTGAATTTATTGAATTACTGCATTCACGCATTTTATTTATATATTTTATTCCAAAAAACACTTTTTCCTAGTTGTATGAAATCTTTACCAAAACCACTTAACAAATTGTTAGAATATATATATGTATATCTTAAAGAGGGAATGATGGTCATATTAATAAAAGTGAAAACGAAAAAAGTCCAGTCGAGAAAGCTCAACTAGGAGATATCCGCAACCCTAGAAACATCGCGTACAGTCATTGTTTATATGTATGTATGAGTGTTCACACGTATAAAGAAAGTGCATACAAAACTTATGGTATCTTCAATTTTCGATATATGTAATTATTTTTTAGTTTTTTTGGATCAACTTTCAAATTTATCAAATTCTTAACTTTGTTATTATCGATTAATCAAGCATATCCGAAATCAGAAGAGTTATCGATAATTTGAACGAAACTTGCCCAGTAATTGGTATACACAAGAACTTATGTTCTTTTAATTTTAAGTCTATAACAAAATATTCAACAAAATAGTCTATAAAAAATAAACGAAAACCTGTCTCTAACAGAAGATGTTCGAAAATAACAGCAGTCTGACAGCCTGACATTTATTTAATAAATAAGAAGAAAAAGATTACAGTTCATTGTGTCTTTTTCACCTTCTTGACTTTTTATTTAGAATTCATAAAACGAGCTGCTCCGGCGCCTGGTGGATAGATGCAGTGTTGCTTAAACACCTGCCTGAGACAAGAAACCACTTTCTATGACCATGTTTTTCGTAGCTTTTCTCCTTGCATCACATCCGCAACGGTTGTGCCAAAATAAAAAAAAAAAAACAAAACTTAATTAATATGACACATATTGAGAGCTCTTTAGGCCACCTCGATCGGTCGATGGTTTTTTTTTATTATGTTTTTAAATATTTTTCAAATAAGAAATGCGCTAATGAAGTGAGTGAGAAATATATGTTTTTTTTTTTGTGTTTTTGGCTGATTTGGGCTTTGCGGCGCTTTTCGCAAAAGAGCGCCGAAAAGTCGCCAATGCATAATTAATCATGGAACATCTTAGGGCTATAGCTTCAACTTTAACTTAAGAGTTCCGCTTTTTTTGGAAGTATTTCTGTGTCTCCAGCTAAATTTGGGGCTACATAGTGTTACCTTTTTTTTTCGCCGGGTTAACTGAAACGAAAACGCAGTTAGCTAAGCGCAAAAAACAAAAGCAACATAGTTATAGCTACAAGTGATATTAACATATCATTATTATAGCCATTAGCACTTTTAATTGATGAGTTTTTGCTGCCGTTCTCCACTCCACTCCGCTCTTAGTCTCTTAACCTCTTGCACTCAGTTTGGCCACAACTTGCCAATCATTTGTCAATGGCAGCAGCGATAACATAATAACAATAAGATAAAGAACGAAACACGACTAAAGAAACCGACGGAGTCCACCGTTGAAGATGGCCGCGGCTAAATTCTGTGTACAACGAATATCTTGATAAAGTCAGAAAAAGTAAAAGAATATCTGTAAATTAAGTATCTAAAATTGATTTCACAGTTCTTGGTTCATTTTTAATGAGATAATAAAATTACATCGAAGCACGAACACTAAAAGTTTATTTTGCGGAAGGTTTAAACTAAATAAAGGATCTGTTATAGATATTTTGGAACATTCTATGCTTAACTCTTCATATATGTCAACAAGTTGGTAAACTTCTTCGAGCTGTCTTATATTTAAGATTTTTTAATTCTTGTTTCTTTCTCATCTGAGTGCCAGTTTCAAATAGAGTTGCGAACCTAAATTTGGAAGCATTAATTTGTGTGTGTGGCAGATGTTTTGCAATCCCCACCCACACACACACACACGACCTTTGTATAATTAATTAAGTGTTTCCAACTGGACTCGCTGGGGGTCAAAGCTATAACGACAGCCAACGTCTTTGTGTTCGTCTTTTTGTCTCTGTCCAAGTTTCATTGATGAATTTTGACAGATTCTTAAGTTTTGGGCTAATGGTTCGTTAACTTTAAAATAACAGCAACAACAGTAATGTTTGTATGTATATAGAACGGTCAATTTTCATATATGAATTTACAAAAATACGTCAATATTCATTAGTAGCAAACGGTTTTTTTTTTTTTTTACAAATTTTTGGAGTATAGGAAATAGTTTTAGCTATGTTTTTAAGTCAATTTTTAAGTGTGGTGTGGATAACATAACTAGGGACATAAGTATTTAAAAGTCTTAAGGGATTGCATGACGCATTTAACATTCCTTTTTCTAGCGAATTCCTTTGAAATACCCTTAACAACGAGATCTAACAACATGCAATTAAACACTCACACATACATATATATTCATACCCATATTAACATATATTTTTTTACCGTTATGTGCCTAGGCGAGGCTCAGCTGCCCACTGCCCAGAGCGCATGTCCCTTTTCAAAAAGAAAAAAAAGCTTTCGGTTTTTTTCAGGCAACGCACGCCCCGCCACAAATTCCTATAGTCCCTGATCCAAATGCAGGCCTGGCGCATGTTAGACACAAGTCTCTGTAGTCGGGCATCAGAGAAGATGCCACGCCTCCAGACGCCAATTATGTGTGTTTGTGCCAATCCAAGGATGCGCCGCGAGCACAGGATATGCTCAAACTGCGGCCCATTGTAGTAGCCGCCGGCGTCTAACAAAACCGAAAGATAATTTTGTTAATAAAAAGCAGAGCATCTACAAAACTGTAAGTAAGAGTGATTATGCTTAGAGTGCCAGCTAGGAGACACCCAGTATATGGATCTTAAATACATTTGTATTTATTAAATACGCAATAAAATTTAAATTTTTTATATATATAAGATTTTATAATATATATAAGAAAAACGGATTTTTTGGGAAAAAAATAAATAAAAATGGTTGCAAATATTTTTGTTTCTGACTCCAAATATTTCGATTGATATACTTACATATGTTTCTTCAGTTAACATAAGATTTGTAAAACACAAAACAATAACTTATTTTTTAACCAATTATTTTTCAAGTTAAGAAACGATGTTAAGACATCTATACTTATTGTTTAATGGGGAAAATCTACGAAAAATATATTTAATCTAGTCATCATGAATCTGTTTACAAATTCTCTTATTTCCTCGTTGGTTGAGGATATCTACAAAGAAAGAGGAAAGAGCTGTCTCTTTGTCTGCCTGCTACACAGATTGCATTTAACACATCTAAAGCTTTCTAATGAGTACAGGGTATACAAAAGGAAAGTCAACTTAACTTTTGATTTTTTTGTTGATATTATAAAAATATCAAATGCAAGCCGCTAGTGACGATGGCCCAAACAGTTAAGGAGGGGAAGACAAAGGCAAGGCATGGCAAAAGCGACGGCGACGGCGACAACAGCCCGGCGGCCTTAACGGAAATGGAAATGATGCGCGGAGAGGTGCACACCACACAGTGGTGGAGCAATTAGGCAGCGCCCCATGAACGTGGCATTAAAATGTGAGCCTGAAAGTGGCAGATACATCAAAAGTGAACGCAATCCATCATCTTGCGAATCACGGCGTGATGAGTGCCGCCAACAGTTCAGCTTCATATCCAGCTCTTTCACTAGTCGGCATCCTTTCGATTTTATTATTATGTTTTTTTTCTATATTTTGATTTTATGATGATGATGGCAACTTTAGGCGCGTTCGCCGCACGAGCTAAGCTCATAAAAATATTTTTGTGGCTAATTCTGTTAAACAGGCGCAGCAGCTCCAGCTTCTAATAGTACAAGATATAATAGCATATAACTTATCAGATACCAGCTTCCAGCTTTCAGATACACGCTATCGCATGGTCAAGGTCACAATTAATTGCTAGCAATGGCGACTTCCTCTATAACTGGGCGACGTTCTCTAATGCCGGCTGATCTACTTTCGGCCGACCGACTCTGTGGCAATTAAAACAATTACCTTTGCCACTCTGTAGTTGTATCTAAAGCTGTAGTTGCTGCCTGTCTGTATCTGTATCTGTATATATGTAGCTGACTGGCTGTTGCTGTAGTGCAGGGCTTTTTTTCGCTGGAACTGCTCGAACCGCAGACACATCACGCCCATTAGCGACAATCAATCTCGACCATGCTGCCAGAACAACAACAACAACATGAATTGTCCTGATAAAGATTTAGTTGCGCTTGTTTTGGTTTTATATTTTGCCGCTCTTGCCGTTTGGATTTTTTATTTACGAATGCGACTGCCAGATAACCCATAATTATGAAATTATTATTGAGCGCCAAGTTAGGCTCAAAGCTAAGCCATAAATATATACACACACATATGTAAGTGTGAAATACTAAAGCAAAAGCAGCAATATATTATAGATATCTTTATACGGTCTGGTCGGTCTTTGAATGCCGTCGGAAAAGCAAAAAACTATTTATTTATTTTGTTTCGCTTTAACAGGAAAAGTACACTGCTGGAGGGGCAGGAAGTTGCATAAAAAGTATTGAATAACATTTACTAATAAAAGAATCTGAACAAAGTTAAGAATTAGATAAGTATTCAGAGAAGTTAAGAAAAATTAACTCATGTGGTAAAGTTGGAAACAAGTTTATTTTTTGGCCATTTGTGAACTTAGTACAACTGCGCCGCGTGCAACCGTGAAAACAACCGAATTTATGCAAAATGCCCGCTAGCCAAATACTACAACAAAATAACAAAACAAACAATGTGTCCAAAACCCAAAGAGGGCGTTCTAGGAATTTTATTTAAGGAAACGCCAAGACGGACAGGAAGCAGCTTGTTATGTTTCTTGGGCCACTTTTGAATATTTATGATTATGCAAAAAAAAAAAGGGTCCTTGCTTGTTGCACATTGCACACATTGTATACTTATGTATGTATATGCCGTTATGAGTAATGAGCAAGAACAATAATGCAGTCACCTGGAGCGGCGTCACCAAGGACAGCTAACAAGTTGAGTCCTGTAAAGAGACACAGAAAAACAAAAAAAATTAAAAAGCATAGCAAATAATTTGAACTTGTGCAGCATCCTGTCAGTGGCGATCGCTGCAACAAGGACAACCACTAATTTTCACATCTAGCAAAACAGTCGCAAAAACCGAAATGTATCTTATGGAATACGTATGGGACACAGATACCCATTCAGGCTGACGAAACTTTGAAGTCGTCCAGGAGAGTAACAGGGAAACACACAGAAACAAAGAGAGAGAGATTGTGATAGAAAGAGGGGAGGGGGAGAAAGAGAGAGAGAGATGCTCATCGGAACGCATGTTCTTTGAAAATTGCCCATAATTATTCGAACGAACTTCAAACTGATTGTTTCTACCGGCAGCGGCGGCCATGGCTGTCCAAAAACCGCGTCTGTTGCATGCAACATAACCGAGTGGTCGGTCCACCAGCAAGAGACCCAGCCACAGCCCCAGCCTCAGTCTCAGCCTCAGCCTGGCATTGGCTTTTAGATCGACATTGGACTGGTCGAGACACTGCCACGGAATCGTCCGTTTGCAGCAGTGAAAGAGAATGACTGTAATTACGCATCACTTTTTCTTAATTTTCATGCTGTGTTTTGTATCTTCCTCATCTCGTCTGTTGCTGATGCTATTGCTGTTGCCGTGGCCGGTTGTGGAGCGCAGTGCCCACCATTTTGGCTTGGGAAGCTTTTAAAGTTTGGGCACTGAACTTGACCCACAAGACAAGTATGTTGTTGCTGTCGCTGCGGCGGTGTGTTTTGTGAGAAATAAATACGTTTTAAGAGTTTAGAAAATTACTTGTTGCGTGCAATCTTACGAAACAACGGCTCGAAAACATTTTGCGTGACTTCTGTGTGTTGTTTTCGTTTTTCTTTTTCCTTTTTTCATTTTTTTCAATGCTTTCGATGAGAAATCTAATTTAAAAGATACAAAATTTTAAATTATGGGGTTTTCTTTATTGCCGAAAATATTTTGGGTTTTTTTTTTTTTGTATATTTTGTGTTTTGGTATGATTGCGTCTACGTGCTTTGGAAAGGTATGAATTGCTTTCAGATGCCAGACAGGCGATACGCAGACACACGACGGAAGTGCTGAATGTCAAAGTTTTTGGGTCAAAAATAACGATTGGAGTTTATATAAAACATGTTCATATTGTTAAAAGCATCGTGGGAATTAATATTTACTTTCAAATTATTTTTTGATACACTATTTTTATCATAATTAAACTTTCGCATTATAAGCTGTAACGTAAATTTAAGTTTTAAATCTCTTAGTGTTGAACAACACTGATTATCAATAGCGTTTTGCACACGTACAATAGCGGCTTATCGACGGAACGCCACATGTCGATAGTTTTGTAGTAGCAGCACTGCAAGATTTTATATTGTTTTGGTTTGTTGTTGATAAATGAATTCGGCTAGTTATGGAAACAAGCGAAAACATTTCGGACTTGACAGACGTCGTCTCGTTTGCCGACTTTGAAACAAAAAACAGTGACGAGAATGGCAGTTTCGATAATTATGGCCAAGGCCAGACCAAACACGATATGACTATGACTCTCGACCTGTCCTTGGGCCAGAAGACAGAGAACCTCTTTGCATCTGACCAAACCCCAACGCCGACTCGGCTCATAAAGAACTGTGAAGAAGTCGGACTATTTGATGACCTGCAGCATGTGAATCCATTTGATATTGGTTTTCAGCGAGCCGCAGAGCAAAATGCTGTTGCAGGCAAAACAACGCCAGCGACGCCGACACGTTTCGAAGTTCCACCTACGGACGGAGATTCGTTGCACACGCCGCAGGTGTATCCGGTAGAAGCTGCACAAGTTTCAGCACCGTCAGCACCGACGGCTGCCCGACAGCACAGTAGCCCACTGGATGTGCCCATGACAAACGTGGAGGAGCTGCTAAGAACAAATTCTTCAGCAACGCATGAAGCGACACCAATAGTCACTGGTCCGCCACCACTGCATGTTATGCAGCCACAAGTAATCACTTGGGTGCTGCCCGCACAGACATTACCAATAAGCGCTATGCCTGCCAGCGCCATAAGTAAGGCACCCCGACAGACAGTGCGTCCTTTCATACTGCCCAAGCCCAGCAAAGGTAGGACCGCCAAGGCGCCAGTAAGTTTTTTAGTGCCCAGCACAACAACGCCTGTTCATGAGCCCAGCAGCGCTAGTTTAACGCCCACATCACAGCTACCCATCAAAGAGCGCCTTAAAGCGATCCTAAATAACAGCAACAATAATAATCTGAAGCAGCGCAGCTTTCAAACGCCGCCCGAAGCTAAGTCAAAAGTTCAACGCAACGAAGATTGTATGGAGCGGCGACGTGCCGCCGCGAGCCGTTATCGTCACAAGATTCGCAACGAACACAAGGACATAAAGGACCATAATGCAAAACTTCAGCAAGAGATACGACAACTTCGGGAACGCATTGCGTCGCTCGAACGAGAACTGCTACAGCAGTACAATAAGAATAGCACTGCTAGCGGTATGTAGTAACTTTTATCATTTTCTAACGGCATTCTAAATATTATAAAAATTCCTTTGCAGTTGTTGGCAATCAGATTCAAATACCACCCTCCAGTATACACCTTGTCATCAATGTGCCTAAGATGATAGTGCCTCCATAAGCTACTAAACTTCAAAAGTAATAACATATAAATTTTGTGTTTTATTATAAAATTGCATATGAGATAAAACAATGGCAATTATGTAAATTTGTGTATATAAATAAATGTATAAATACTACGTTATACATTATTAAAAGCTTATTCAGTTCTAAGAAGGCCTTATTGATTTAGTTATTGAAAGCTCTTGTGTTATCATAATATCAATTCTTGCATTGCTTATGTAATCAAACGTGTTTTAATATAAAAATAGATGTTAAAATAAATAATAATAATAATAATTGGTTAATAATGCACATTTGATATTTATAATTAGTTTTATTGCTAGGTGGTATTTGCATTTAAAACTGTCTTAAGTAAATCCATAAATATTGCGATGGTATGTTTACAATTGTTCTCTTGTTCTAGTGTAACTCATAATCTACGCGACCAACTTGATACCCTTTTACTTACTGCTATCACTGCTTATGAGATCCGTTAGCTCTTGTTGTATCTGAAAAATAGAACGTTCGATTTGAGAGATATATGCTTCCGGAACGCCGGCTGATGTAGACGGCTTCGGACGATCCAGTTTTTCCATGGTCATCTGCAAGCAAAAGATATATTTAAATTCAAATATTGATTTAGAGCGAAGAATTTGTTTCTACCTCGCGCAGATGTTGCTGCAGTTTGTCCCTCTCGCGGCACATTCTTTGTATGTTTTCGTAATACTTTTGGGCAAGAGGAGATTGCCTAGTATCGGTAAAGTAACGCTGTGCCAGAAGCTCCATCTCCTGGTTCCGAATCTCATCTTCGGCGAAAAGCATTTCCTGATTTTGGCGACGTCGCTCACGCTCAACGTTGTGCATTAGCTGATCTATGTCCTTTTGCATTTCCAATTCGATTCGCCGTTGTTCTGTCTCCTGCATTTTGCACATGATCTCACCCTTGCGTTGACGCACCTCCAAATGATACGTCCGAAGTATTTTGCGATGGCAGGCGATGCGCTCCTCTTCGCGCTGAATGGTGTCCTGATAGAGTTTGTCCATTTCCTTGAGCCGGCGTGTGTGCTCCTCCTGCCTGAGACCATTCTCTAAACGTTCCACTACTTTCATCTCTTCCAATTCCAGATGACGTATTCGTGCATCGATCTCCTGATGCTGTTTGACTAGTTCCACCTTTTGTTCCTCCTGCTTTTCAATCCAATTGATGGGATACTTCAGAAACTTTGGATATACACCTTTGGGTATAGGCGCAAATGCCGGCAAAAAGCGCTGAGGATGTAAGCTGATAGGGCACTTTTTCATTAGTTTGCGTGACCGCTGCATCCACTTGGTAACATCCGTGGGATTCTGATCGTGAAAGAACCAAAGCACAGCCTCCTTGTCCGGCAGACGCAGGATAACTTCTCGATTCATTAGATTATAGGCAACGATAACAAATATAACAAAATATGGCTTCTCCGTCAAAATGTTGTCCCACAGGGACAGCCATTGCTGCTCTTCTAGTACTTCAGAGAAGCCATTGGTTATGAGCGACCAGGCATAATCCTTTGGTTTCACATCCAGTGCTAAATAGAATTTGGAAAGTTGCTCATCCTGCAGCTGCAACAAATTCTCGCACAGCGCCAGATAATTTCCAGGCGGCAACGGATGAAACTCAAAGCATAGCTGCAAATGGTTAAGCAGGAGCGTTACGAGCAGCTCGAAGACGACCAGACCGTTCTTTGGCAATTGCTTGACAAATGGAAATACCAAATACGGTATAAATTCCACATAGCCAAATACCTTGCACCAGTGCGCCAAGCAGCTCCACACCTTAATCACAGCGCGTTTGTGGACATCACTTTTTATTTTCAGACTACCTTCGTGTTGCTTGACAATTACGGGCGGGCCGAGTTTGAGCAGCGCCTGAAACTGTGCGCTGTTCGAGGGCAGGTCCAACAGTGAGCTCCATATGATGAAACGATACTTTTCTGGATAACATCCAAACTCGGCTAACATGGCCTCCAACCGATCACGCTTCAACAGCTGTCGCAGTTCTTGACTCATGGAGCCGCTGACTCGGCAAGGTAGCTTTGGCTGCTTCACTGCCGCACGTAGCTGTGTGATGCATTGGCTTTTAGCGTGTAGAGAGTTGTATAGCCGGCATGTTGACCACACATTTACCTCGCCACACTGTGACACCACGCTGAGCAGCTTACCATCACGACTGACGGTCACGCTGACTGCATTTGAGCGCTGAATGATCAGCTTTAGATCTGTGTGTTCCAGATCCAACATGATGGCCGAGCCGCGTTCTGTAATAGCAAAGAGTATTCGCTCTTTGGGCTGCGGCAGCAGCTGCATTTGTTTTAAGATGAAGTCGCGCAGCCGAAACAATTTGACAAGATCAAGGGATGCTGTGCTGAGCAGCATCAAATAGCCATCGAGTGTGCTGAGGCACAGCTTGTTGCCATTCGGAGAGAAACTGTAGTTGACCAATTTGCCATCAGCAAAATGGTGATCATCACACTCGACTGACATTGCATCATCAAAGTTGCTATCCTCATCGTCAACGCCATGCAACACAATCTCTGGTATTGGTTTATCAGGTCGCAGCAAACGCAATTTCCGATGCAGTACTTTTATGGGCTGGGAGATTTTTAATGTTTGCAATGTGTGGGTGGACCAGATATGAATGGAGTCATTGGTAAAGCAGGTGAAGAACTGATCTGAGTTGGGTATATAGCTGGCAAACTTGAGTATGTCGTGCGACTGATTGAAATCCATCTGATGCGACACTTTGAGCGTTTGCAAATTGAGCAGCGCAGCGGACGCACCAAAACGCATAAGTGCATTGGGTGCACTGGAACTTTCCAGACGATTGCCCCACGAGATTTGGCTAATGGCCGCATCGGAGACTTTGTTGCTTTTGATCACTTTTGACTCTTCCACATCCAAGAAGAAGACATGGCCCAGTTCATCTCCTACAATGAACTCGTTGCGCTGCAGGGGCGATGCATGCACCAGCGTGGCATGTGGCAGTGACAAACTAAGACGCCAATAGCGTTTGCTCACAAAATCAAATACAAAGATGTTGCCGCTGTAAATGAAGAAAGTTAGAACCAACTTTTGGGCTATTAACTGCTTGAAAAACACTTACCGCCGATCAATTACAACTAGTTGGTTGCTCATTTCGTTAAAGCAACAGGGTCCAATGCGGATGCGCAGCTGCTGCTCCACATTTTTGATTGTATGATGCACAGTGAGTATATTTCTAAGATGAAAAACGTTTTTTACTTTACTTACTAGCAATATAGGGTTGGCATTTACCCAAACTCGTTTTTTGTTAACTTGAAAGAATACTTGTGCATTGGTATAATTGCACTGGGTGTGTTTCTAAGTAGGGTTAGTTTAGAGTTAACTTAAAACGCAAATACAGATTCGTGCTGCATTGATTAATGGCTTACCCAGACTCATTTTCTTTCGGCTTAAAAGGGTATTTGTTCATGGACTCATTTTGATTTCGAGCATTAGATGAAAGCGGCTGAAAAAAATCTCCTTCTGAGTAGCTCTCTTCGTCACCTTCTAAGGAGAATCCCATTTCTGTATTAAGTTCCCATTCGTCGTCCTCCTCGTGATCTTGGTCTTCATCTTCTGGCCCATTATTAGAACTTGTCAGTGAGCGGTCTGCTTGAGATACAATTATTTGTTTGTTTTTCTCCATCTCAGCCAAGTTTCAAATAGCAATTGAAATGATTTTGTTCACAAGCGAGCTGGTACAATTGAAGTGATAGTTTTCGATATCGATAACAAAAAGATACGCTGCTCACAACGCTTGCTGGCAAATTAACTAAAAATATTTTCTCGATACTTTGTCCAAAAATGCTGTAAACAGGGTATAAAAATACCAAAAGGAATAGGAGATAAATCAGTTTCATTCGATGGGCCATCTATTCTTGATTTACATAGGCGACACACAAGACTATACTGACGGTTAATAAGTATTGTGTATATTGTTGTTTCAATTAAATAATTGTTATGTGAAGATACATATTTAATTATGTGAGATTGACTGTCGTCTGCGATGGAACGAACTGCATCGAAATTACTTTTTCCAAAAATCGTAGACTGGTGCTTAGAACTAATCTCCCTCGACTTGCTGGGGATATTAAAGATCTCAATTAAAACATGCCACCATAAGGCGCATCAAATCCTTCATCACGCATGGCATAGCCAAATATGGTCGAATAGTTAATAACATTGCCTATCAGCGTCAGGGTGCACGCCGTCCAGGCGATCTATCAAAAAATATAAGATCGTTGATGAACAGAAACATTTTTTGGTTTTAAGAGTACCAAACTTACCACAGCAGTACGAGCGAGAACTATGGGTAGTGCAAAGGCACTTAGCACCATACCGGCGGTAAGGAAGAGCGCAAATTCTGTCTTAGGATTGGTCTCATTTCCAGGAGTCGTGCGTTTAGCTATAAAAACAGGCAGAACCGATAGCACGTAGAAGAGAAGTACAAAGAATGGATAAAATATCTTGGGATTGGGCACTGCGCAGGCAAGAATTAGGAACGTCATTCCCAAGCATGATAGAAATGCGCAAATAATTAATCTGCAAATTACAATATGCGTTATCAATAGCTGTATTTATGTATGTATTGTGGGTGGGCGACTTACGCTGCAGTTGTTGGTGTTTTTGTTGTTGGTGGCAACCAGTCAGAGAGAAGTTCATAACACGTTCAAAATGTAAATGATTATACGTTTTAGTCAATGTAGGCTTTTGTTTTTGCCCATAATTACCTTTCATTGCTGCCATTTTATTTGTTTATAATTTTTCCTTGTCGCTTTGCTAAAAAATGATTCACGGATAACGACTCGACTATCGATGATAAAAATGTATACAGGGAAGTATTTTCTGTTTTCGTTCATTTTTAGGACGTTTTTTATTTTTGTGTTGAAATGCGCTGTGAAGCAGATACAACTAATACTTAATGTTATTAATAGTCTTTGCTGTGAAGGGCTTCTAAATTTAACATAACATAAAGACGGAATTACAGAGTTGTTGATGTTAACATGCTTTGGAAGCAGTGTTGCCAATTTGGCCTTTTTCCGGGTAGATCTATCCTGTTTTTAACTGCTTCAGCCGGAAAAAATGTCAAAATCTGGCATTTTTTTTAGATTTTATTTGATTCATTTATTTCAATCTTTTTTTTTTCAAAGTTTTCTTTAAAAACAGTGTGGCATCCGATCTATTAAAAACAGCGATCTTTTAAAAACAGTGTGGCATCCTTTTTTACATACTTTGTATGTATTTTCGAAATCATTTGTAATCTAATGTACAACAAAAGTGAAAAATAAAGTTAAATAATGCCGAAAGATTCGTACAAACAAAAATTTGGTGATTGCTGGCTACAGCAGCCAGATTTTAAAGATTGGATAAGCCGCGATGAAGCGGACACCAATAAGGCATACTGCAGATACTGCATATGCAGTGTTAATAGCAAAATAGATCACATTCGCGCGTATATGGCGACAAAAAAACATATGCAAAACGCATCGTGCATCGCACAAAAAAGCATAATTTGTTTAAGCCGGCGGATTGTCCCCAATCTTGTCACCAGGAAGCTGTATTAGCTATGTTTATGTTTATTATCACCTCACGGAATTGTGCAAGCTTCACTTTGATGCTAAAAGCTTAAAATTGCACACAACAATTTTTGTCCTGTTTTCTGTCCTTTTTTTTTTAGATTTTCAGCCTGTTTTTCCGTATTTTAGGGACATTGTGTCCTTTTTTTCAAAAAAATATTGGCATCACTGTTTGGAAGTAAACGCACGATCCATAGACTAATAATGTAATATGTTAGTTGGTCGATGCATACACATATATATGGAATCTTAAAGGGACAAGTAAAAACTTTGTTATGGACAAAATTCGTAACATAGAATGCGTAATTGATTGAACCAATTTTCAGGGTTCTGGAAATTTATTCGTTGCATCGAAAACTTCGTTAAAAATAATAATATTGAAAAGACTATAAAAAATATCTTTGTTAATTGCATTCAGAACGTAGGGTACAGTGCGCCATACAGATTCCTGTGAATAGAAAGCTTTTGGGTTGAAAATTCATTGATAAAAATAAAGCGTCCTATCCCAAAACGAAAATGGTTCAGCGCGTGCCCACAAAAAGTTGGGGGAGGCTGGGAAGTTAGGGCTCTGCTTTCATGTCAAACATCAAGTTTGTATGCGTGTGTTTGTGTGTGTGGGTGTGTTTGACTACGTAGCGGCCACCTGCTAGCTGCCAAGAAGTCAAATTTGGCTTCGGCTTTTTCATGAATGCATGAATGTTTATTCAAAGAATCCCTGCGCATACACACACACACACACACACATGGACGTTTTGAGCTTTCTTATATGAATTAAAGCGCATGCGCTAAGCTCGGTACACTGGCTCTTTGTTGTTGGCTGGCTTGCTCCCCCTAAAAGCTGCCCGCAACATTTAACAGCGCGGGGGCGGACATAACATTTGCGTCACAGCTAGCAAATTGCTGCTGCTGCTGCTGCCAGGCTCATTCAGTATAACGGTATACGTCGACGGGAAAGCATTCGAAACGCGCAAAACGTCAACAAACGCTCAACAATTGTGGTGGGCAGCCTGACAAGTTCAAAGACACTCAGAGTCTGGCTGCAATATACAAAGGGAACTGCAACATTTGGTGCAAGTGTAGAATACAGCTCAAGTAGTCATTATTCAAAAACTCTTAGCCATAAGTGCTCTTCATCTAACGGATATTGCAAAAAATATTGCACGCCTACGCGAATTTAGCGAGCCAAGCGCAGAACCACCAGCTGCCTGTTTCGCTGTATGTGTAATAGCGTTTAAGTGTGTATGTGTGTTGAAAATCAATAAACTGTGTCGTCGGCAACGGTGAAAGGGCATCAACAGCAGCAGCAGCAGCATTGTCGCAGCATGTACTGGCCATATTATCCGGCCATATGTTAAGCAAAAATAACTTCTTCAAGGCAAAAACAACAATAAATAAACGCGAATAAACAAAGTTAAAAACATTATTGAAACAACAACAACAAGAATATGGCCAGGCAAATGGAAATAACCTGGACCCTGATTGCACTACTCATGTGCAGCATATTGGGTCACTGCGAAATGTCCGTTTACCCAGGTACATATGCCTAAAAATAGCACAACTCAACTCACAAGACCACCACCAACTCAACCCAATTCACCTCCCCATTAACACGCCCACCACCAGCCTTACTTACCTCACTTAGAACTACCGCCAAGTATTAGTGTGTGTGTGCATGTAATTTCGTCGTGAATGGCGCTGGTCGGCAGCCGTTTGCCTACTTCGTTTTGTGTATACTGTGTACTAGATATGCATGTGTGTGTGTGTGTGTGTGTGTATATAGAATAGTATCAAATATTCACGAATCAAACCAAAACACCCACGCAAGCTGCAGCGCCAGCAGTTGCCGTATGCTAGCCAGCTCCCACTCTAAAAGTTCTTTTGCCTGCTGCGAAATTTGCTTCGAGTTCGTTTTGCTGCAGTCGGTTCTTTTTATAGCCTACTTTTTAGGGCAGCAGCAGCAGCTATACACACACAAAAGCGTACATACTACTTCTATAAGAAATGTAATCAAGTTTATCCAAGCACGTCATAGCTTGTGTTAATGTATGTGTGTGTGTGCGTGTGGAAATTGGTCTATTTTAAGGCATTGGCAATTAAATGGACTTCTGTTTGTCTATTTTCGTGCTGTTTTATTTCTTTGGACGGGTTACAAGTGGAAGCTTTCTTACCACCCATATAAACCCTTTCTTCGTCTTGCCTTTGCTGTTTTCTATTTTCGTCGATTTTGTTTTTGGGCGCCGCATAGACACGCAAGTCCACCTCAGCATTAGCATAATGATAATCAATTGCAATCTTTTAATTTGGTCCTTGTAGGACTACGACGTCGTCCCATACAGCAGGCGGCAATGGAGACGCAACAGTATGAGCAGCTCATGGAGGATCATGCACGTCGCCGGCTTCAGCAGCGATTCGAACAGCAGCTGGAGCTTATCAAGCTGAAGATGATGCGGCAGAGGCAGCTGCTGGAGCAGGAACGGTATCGTCAGCGGCAGCAAGAGATGCGTGTGATGGCTGAATCCGAAAACGATTACGATAACAACAACGAAAACAACAACAACAATCCGAACAATCAGCAGTATGATCAGTACGATAATGCCGAGGGCGATGCAGCCTATGGCAGTCCTTTGGATGCCGTTCCTGATGTGCGCCCTCCACCGCCGCCAATGATGCAGCTGCCGCTACCCAATTTCAATCAAATAGACTCAATCGGTGGCTACGGTCGCAATAGTCCGGGAGTTCTGCGAGAGCGCATCCCCTTTGCCGTCGGTCCCAATGATGCACGTTTCTTTGACAACGCCAACGACCCGTCGGGTGAGCTGGACTCTCGTGCTTTGGATGACTACGAGGAGTATGCACCAGCACCGTCACCGGAACTGGCAGCCATCGATTCCGTTACGGCCAAAAGTAAGTCTGTCCCGGCACCAAAGCCAGTGGAGTCACAAAAGCTACTAGACACGGCCACCGCCAATTTCCATCGGATCAAGCCACAAACGGCAGCCGCTGCTGCCGTTGCCGGTGTCAATCTGCCCCAGCCAAAGGATGCGCCCAACGAGATCAACGCACTTATTGATAAGCTGCAAAAGCAAAGCAAATCCCCACATCCACACGCTTACCCGCCAGCCAGAACTAGTGATGGTGCCAATGAGCATATTGTGCTGCGACAGCATCTCGGCATCAATAGCGAAATGGGCGTCTACATTGTAGCTCTCATAGCGGGCGTCAGTGCGGCAGTTACTGTAGGCCTTTTAGCGCTAGGCGTTACCTGGTAAGAATGAAAGATTTATTTTGAAAATATATACATATATTAAATAAGGACCACGAATCTCTTTGCAATAATATCATTTCTAAAATATTGCTTCTTGACTTCAACTTTTGCTTGCAGGTTCCACAATCGTAGCAAAGCCGCTGCCGATGTTGACTATCCAGCTTATGGAGTAACCGGCCCGAATAAGGATGTTTCACCGTCGTGCGATCGCAAGTTAGCGCAGAGCGCCCAAATGTATCACTATCAGCATCAGAAGCAACAAATTATTGCGATGGAGAATTGCCAGGCGACCGACGGCAGCTGCGGCCTGTCCGATGTGGAGAGTGACGATGACAACGAGGAGGGCGACTATACGGTCTATGAGTGTCCCGGCTTGGCGCCCACCGGTGAAATGGAGGTTAAGAATCCGCTATTCTTGGACGAGACGCCAGCAACGCCAGCAACTGGAGCAGCCAGCAATGCAACGTCAACGGCAATTACCACAACCACCAAAGCTGGCACCACCATTACCACCACCACAACCACCAACAACAACAACATTACGCAGGCAACGCCACAGCAACCGGCTACGCAGAAGAAAGGCACCGTCAAGCCAACTATGAATCTGTTGAATGCTGCAGCAACAGCTGCTGCAGCTGCCACCAATGACAAGCAGAAGCGTAAGACCAATAAAAAGTAAATTCATCAAAGTTAAAGTTTTGTCTCCCTCCCTCTGTCGCTCGCTCTCTCCCTCTATCTATCTATCAATCCATGCCATGTGCTGAAGGCAATTGGTAAAGTTTGACTAATCCATTTTGTCAGCCAACAAACATTAGACACAAGTTAAACACACAAACACACACATGTATGTTTTCCTAATGAAACCATTAACATAAGGCCAAAGGAATTAAATTCCACGGCTGCAGATGCACTCGAGTGCAATTATTGCGTCAAAGTGAAAAAGCTTGAAGAAATCTCTCTTATCTTCGTTGGGGGACCCCCTTTTAGCTATAAGCTCCTCCCCAACATCATAATATGATGGATTACGTATCGTATCATAGTCGTATTTTTCAGCATGCATAACAATCCCAGCCCAAACTCCTCTGTTCCCTCGGCTGTAACTGTTATCATTTTTTTATTATTCCAAGTAAGATTATAACGCAGACAATATCCTGTTGTGTGCGATGTCAATCAAAAGCAGATGCAGATTGCACAACAACCTTTTATAATATCACACAGAATGTATCCCCATAACACTCGAACTTCAAACCCTGCCCTTTCAGTGGCATTAAATCATCAAATTTACTTATAATCCAAGCCGTGTACCTTTTTTTTATGTATTGTATTTTAAATAAACATTTTATTGTATTTTAAATCAACAAGAAGAAGAACAAGAACATTTTGGTGTCTGCAACAAAAAAGATCAATTTATAAAACACTATATTATAATCTGCAAATTGGCATTGGTGCAAGAAAAAAACAAAAACATCCAAAAAGTAAATGCAAAAAATAACATATTATATACTTATACATATAAAGCTATATAGTGTGTAATATAAACATGCATAAAATAAATATATATGTATGTGTGTGTTTATATATATACCAAATATATAGTATACCTACATATATTCGTGTAATTATTGTAACATACTTATTATATACTTACATACATACATATGGTAAAAGCCTAATGAAATTAATTAATTATGGTACTCCCAAGTTTATTTTCTAAATTATTGTACTACGCTTTGTGATCTTAAATTATTTGTGTCAATTTAGAAATACAATTCTGGTTACCAACATATGCATACATACATAGATACATACATACATACATATATACTATATGTACTTATGGGAACGCTAGTAAAAGAATGATATAAATTATTTACAAGTATGACTTAACAATAATTTCTTGCACACTATTCATGTAAAGTAAATGAAAAACGACTGATAAACACACAAAACAACACGCGTCTATTGTACAAAACGAATGAAGCTAATGAAAATGAAAAAAAAAAAATGATAATGAAATTTATTTATTTATTAGTTTTAAATTAACTGAACTACGAAATACTAGTAGATGTTCCGAAAATTCCCCTTAAGAACAAACTACTAGCGAAACATTAAATTGTATCTCAATTGCTGTAAATAAACAAAACGAACAAATGTATGAGAACTAACTACATAAAAAAAGAAAAAACAACAACAACAACGTAAACTATAGCGGCCGAAACAATACACTAAATGACGATAAAAAAAATAAAACTAACGAGTTTTAAAAAAAAAAAATAAATAAAAAACAAATACATCTTATATACACACAGATCTGCAATAATTCGAGTAAAAGCAACTAAAAATAAAAACAAAGAAAAAAATATGGAAAATCGACAACTGCCTAGCATGTTGGATAAACCTTGAAACTATTTTACATTGTTTTCAACAACAACAACAATTGGAAATATTATACTTTGCAACAATAATAAATGTGCAAGCAAACTGTTGAATTTGAAATATATATTTTATGGAGTTTTCTGGTGACCGAGTGACGTAAGCAGAAAACAGAAAAATTTACGATATCTTGATTGAAATTGACAAAAATACATATATACTATATGCATACCCATATGTATTGTGCATAAAGAATATTATTTAATTTATTTATGTATTGTATGATAACCATAATAACACATATTATACAATATGCATACAAAATAAACTAAACTAACCAAAAAGATAATCTTGTCACTTTTATTGAAACGGTTTCACATCAATTCAAACGCTATGGCACTTTACCGGGCTCCGTTTAGGAGGGCTGCCACACTGTTGAGCAGTCGGTTTTGCTTTGGCGTTGCCAGTTTGCTATTGCGTTTTCCAACACAGACGGGTTAGGTATTTCATAGCTTATGTTGCGATGGTCGCACTGCTAACAGAAGCCAATCAGTAATTGCGACAATAATAATTCAATGTGAGTTCGCCGCGCGCGTTTTTATTTCATGTTAATTAATTTACAAACACAATTTTAAGACTTGCGGGCATAAAAACGTGCGGAAAGTCGGTGCCGCCATCGCCGCCACCAGAGCTGTTTGCGTATTGGTCTCAAGTGAAACTTCGCTCTTGTAATTAAATTTTGCCGAAGATAGCAATTAAATATGCTGTTGTTCCTTAATACAGATGAACCTGCTGCTGTTGTTGTTGTTGCTCCTGTTCTTTAGGTAAGTTTAATAGTTTTTTTGTTTTTTTTTTTTGTTTGTGCGGCGTGATCGGGCATGCCTATAAATAAATGTCTACAATCTAAATGCAGTGCTTTCCATTCTGGTCTGGCACTGGCACTGGGAGGCCTATCAAGTACAATTTTATTTTGTATATACATATGTATGCACATAGATACATATATTTATTTGTATGTATTTGGGCGTACTTGTCGATTACGAAACTGGGTAGTCGCTGGGGGTGCGGGCAGGGAAGAATGGGGCTACTTTGGCCCCACTTTGCATACGATACGGCAAAAAAAAGTGGTTAGAATCGCGGGTGGGGGAGTATTAAGGGTATGTATGTATTTGTATTCATTGCTATCGATTTGTTAGGGGTGTGAATTGCTGTTAGTTCGTGTCGATAATTTTATTACCGGCAAATGAGTTAAATACTGTGATTCATCGCTGCAGCAAATCAATAAAGAAACAATTTGGCGTTGTTTCCTTAACATTCGTGATTAGATTATGTGATAAGCAAATGTTATCAGACACCGACTGTACAGTGATCTCTTATATACACAAATTACCAAATTCTATAAAATATTTTTATTTTAAAAAATAATATACAAGTATATATTTCTGTAATAATTCTTAAGCTAAAAAATTGTGTTTAAAACACAAAATGAAATTTTGTTGTTGCTACGATGTTTTTACTTGTAAATTGACGCATAGTAACCGACGCCCCTTGGTACGGTAATTTGAGTTTCACTTTGTTGAAATATGTTCCCAGCTGTTGTTTTGCTTACTTGTTAAACAGGATGCGCAGGCAGGCAGGCAGGCAGGCAGATGGACGGACAAACTGACTGGCAGGGTAAACGTTGCAGGCCAAGAGTATTTTGTTTTTGTTGTGTTTTGTTTTTGTTTCAAGGCTCCATGCGTCGGTTGTTTGTGCATTGTTATTGCTTCGCAGCTCTTTGGACTCTTGTGCTGTACTTTAGCACTCTTGGTAGTCGGCACTCGAAAGTACTTATGGTACATACAGATTGGCAACGTTTCTAGTTTCTGTTTCTAGGTTTGACCCACTTTACAGTGCGCGCGGATCACAAAGAGCACAAGAATCTACAAACGCAGCCCGTCGCGTCGTCAGCAGAAAACGAACCCCAGAAGCAAACTCATTATTCTGTGTGCTTGGCCTTCCTTTTCGTTTGTGTTTGTTTTGTTTGTGTTTTGTTTTTTTATTGTGTAGTTTCTCTTGTTACTATTCAGAGACTCTGATTACCAGTGCTTATTACACACGCATATTTATATAAATATATTCAGTATATAGTATATTGTAAATATGTTTAATGCACTTGACTTGCATTTGCATTGCAATCGCAAGCGTTTTGAAAACTGATAATTCTCAATGAATGTAGATCGCATTGATTTGGCATCTAAATGAATGCACTTGCATTTTAGGACAGTGCATTATTCCATTTGAAATTTAGTGACTATTCATTATTAAAGATTATTATTATTAACGAAACATGTTCGCAGAAGTGCGATAAAATACTTCTAAAAATGTATCCAGCTATAAATGTTTCTGTGTTAAATATATGCCAAGGGGTCACATCAAAAATTTAACGCCAAGATTAAGTATAGCAATGTGAATTATAGCCAAACTACCCTTGTGTCTGTATGCGTTAACCATATCAAACATTTACTGTACATTTTATTTTGTATGCACTTTTCACAATCGCGTTGGCATCGGGGCGAAGGTTATTTTCAATGGGTGTTCAAAGTGTATTCATATGTAAACATATGTATATAATTTGTTTTAATTTTTAAAATCAAATCAGTGGCGGTTATTGAACTTGACGATGGCATCGCTGTCAACACTGGCGACACAACCTGACCTTGCCCGCCATCCACAATTTTACCCAGCGCCTCCGTTGTAGTATGTCAAAAACTTTAACAAAAAAGATGAAATAAAAAGAAACGAAACGAAAAGAAAACAGAACTCAGTTTTTGTAGATGTACAAGATATAAAGCTGTTGAATGATCTGCTAAAGGGTCAACTGTGGTTGAAGATAACTACATACATATATACTAGTGGGGCATTTCCAAAAGGCGCATTCCACTGGCTCAAGAATTTATCAAAGTCAATTAAAGACGCCTCCTCCGATGAGAGCAAGTATATAATAAAAGTTATATGCATGTATGTATGAGTGTGCGACTTGTGTTTTATTTGAATACAGCTGCAGCTGCTGATAAACAAGCAAGTAGTCGAATTTGATTTCCGCGAACTTTGCAGCTGGTTTTGTTTGTTTTCCTTCTAGAAAGAAATTTATGCAAAAACAATACACATTTTATTAATTATACTGCGTATGTGTATTGTGTGTGGCTGGTGGATGATGTGGAAGATGTGGAAGCGTCACGTGGTGGGCGATGGTAGCCGTAAACAAAAGCGACCTGCGGGGCAGAGACGCCTCTACATTGGCATATCCCTGGCCACAATATCTCATACATCTTATGATGCAAATATGTATGTTGTAAAAATCCCTAAGGTAGACAGATCAAAGCTAAGCAAACAACAAATTTGAAAACAAAACACAGCTAGTCGGAAAAATAAATTACTATACATTTACTGGAAGATAACGCGGGAAACCTCTAAGCGCATATGCTACAGAAACAAAATATTATATTGAAAAAGTTCCATATCTTAGATAGACAACAACAACAACAAAAACACTCACACTAATGCACGTGATTGTTGTTAATTTGCTTTAATTGCATTGGAAGTCTTCATAAATCGATCCCCGGTCAAAACAATACTAAAACAATTGGCAGCTATATTCCAAGTGTATATATGTACTATATATTCTGTATACTACATCGAGTAGCTGTGTATATTTGGTACCGTTATAGTTCAAATAATCAATAAAATCCATTTGCTCGTGGAAAAAAACTTGAAGCAGTCTGGAAAATAATTCATTTGCGCTTTTGTCTCGCCAGAAATGTATTTTCTTTTATCTGCCCTGTTTTCTGGTTCTTCTCTATCTGTTTGTCTATATATTTAGTTAAATCTGAATACGCAGCTATTAAAAAAAAGCATTTCGGGGAGTAAGAGAAATGTTTTGTAAAACTAAATATTAGTTTAGAAATGAAACATAATAACACATAAGATTTGAAAGAAACCCAAAGTTGTGATTATTGTAAGAAAATTGCTTCTTATTTTGAGTTTATTTTTAAAATTCTTTGGATTTGCATTAACTGTTCAGAAATAGTTTTAACACTCATTCTTTGAGCACTTGTTTGTTGCGGTTTTTGTGATAAAAATAAAATAATAAACAAAGTTCTCATCGATTTTGTTTTATTTGAGTATTCAGCAATAAGAGCTAACAAAATATATGTATGTACTACATTATAGTATGAATTTGTTTCTTGTTCCCAGTCGAGTGCGCCATTTTTAAAATCGAATTGTACTATGTATATACAGTCTCCCTTGGGCAAGTCAGACTAATCGAAACAAGCGCCAAGGCATTTGGCGTTTGGTCAAGTAAAAACGTCATTGCATTTGATCAGAATTTGCTATAGAATGATTATGACTTAATTGAAATTAATTAGACGGGGTCGTCGTCAGGCAGTCTTTGAGAAATGTATGCCATCAGCGCATGTTCTACATAAATACACACAATACACATTCAATACACACATGTGTTTAGTAATTAAAGCTTTCTCAGTTCTGTATATTAAATATCAATATACAAGGCTATTTATATGTATGCATATTCACCTACCTACATACATTTGATAACAGATAGGGCATGAGTAGTGTTTCTTTGTTTGAATGCATTCTATAGGTTCGTTGACCGTTTTGGTGACTTGTTTTTCTATCTTTCTAACCAACGAAAATAAAACTTTCCGCTGACTCTATGCATAGCACTTATGGTGCATGGGCATCCATCCCCCAAAAAGCCAATCGACAGCTATAACAGTAGCTATAGCTGTGGCCGTTGTTGCTGCTGATGTTGCTGCTGCCATAAAAGACCAGATCCAGGCCTGTTCGTGCCGCTTGCCGCGTGACTCACATTGTCCGCCGCTGTGGAAAACGAGCAGTGAAGCGTGCCATACGCTGCAGTGGACTATGGGCAAAAAATACTTTTTTTTTGGGATTCAATTAAACAATTAAAAATAGCGACTTGAAGATTTGCATGTGTAACATTTATAATAAGACAGAATCTCGGTTTTAAAATAGTTTGATTTTTATAGTACGGAACAGCAACAAAATTTTAAATATGCTAATATTATCGACTGCCCATAGTGCAGTGGCTGAAACTTAAAGCCGACTTTTTTTCTGTGTTATGGAAGCATGTTATTGTTGTTCTGCATTGTGACTTTTGTTGCAGCCAAAGCACAAAATGAGTTTTAGTAAACAATAAGCCTGCCGAGAGCACGGTGCAGCAAGAGAAAATTTGCTCAGCATAAGTACTAAAATTAATAAACAAAAAACATATAATACTTAACCACATTTATTTCCAGGATATCGGATAACTTGTTATTGAACGTTTCGGGCTCTTTGCCATGATGCGCTATTCGGAAATTTCGCGCGATCTGTCCACGGATAATCTGCGCTACTCAGAGGTAATTTTGCTTATAAATACTTTAATGAATACAATATATAATAATATACTTTTCATCCTCCGCAGCTAAGCAGAAAACCCACTGCGGCCTATGTTGGCTATGCTGGACAAGCTTATGCCACGGCCTCCCCCACGCAGTTGCGCTGCCAGCAACAAACACTGCAGCAGCAGCAGATGTCACCCCAGCTGACGCGTCAGTCGAAGCAGCGTGGCTCTAATGGCAATGCAAACACTATGGCCTGTTTGCGTCAGGACAAGACACAGAAGGAGCAGCAAGCTGAGCAGATTCAGGCACAGCAGCCGACCAGCAAAACGTTGAACATTAAGAGCACTCGGCGCAAAAATTCAATTGGCTGTTTGACAAGCTTCAGTTCATCGCCAGACTCGCCCGGTTGTTACTACAGCATAGCGTAAGTTGAAAAAAATATTCATTAATTAATTAATATATTAAATAATTCCCTTTCAGTACAAACGAAGCGCCAGCGAATAAAACACAGAGTCTACCGGCGCATGGCTCCATTAAGCAACTGGATGCGGTAATCTTGAGTGCATTGCGTGTGCCCGCCGATCTGTTGGCCAATCAGATAACGCTGCTCGACTTTCCCGTCTTTGCTTTCATACAGCCGGATGAGCTGAGCAGCTGCGCGTGGACCAAAAAAGACAAGCATGTTGTAACGCCCAACATTGTTGCGTTTACCAAACGCTTCAATCACACCAGCTTCTGGACAGTGCAGGAAATATTGAATGCCGAACAGCCCAAGCAGCGTGCAGAGATCATGACACACTTTATCAAGGTTGGTGATAGTGTAGAACAGCTGCTTCAAATTTAATTGGACCCATGCTAAACCTTAAAAAAGATTCATTGAATTTGGACAATTAATGAGTGTTCAATAGCATTGGCACTTGAATCTTTAAGCATACAGAGAAAGTCAATTTAAACAATGAAACTCGTTAGAAAATAGGCAAGTTGTTAGAACTTTTGATTAGATAATATGGTTTTACTCTTGCAAATAATCAAAATAGGAACTTATACAAAAATTATCTTAACTTATTTTATTTTTATTTAAAAAAATTAAATTTAAACCTGAATTCCAAATCTAATATAAGCTTAATGAGTGCTAGCTCCTTAGGCCTTCGACTCGATATATAATATGTATATTAGAGTACAAGTGTTTTATAACTTGTACATATATTTTTAATTTGTGAAAACTTAACTTAAGATTAAATTTTTTAAAAGTCTCACATACTTATTAATTGATTTTAACTTTTAGGTGGCTAAAAAATTGCACGAGCTAAACAATCTGCATTCGCTGTTTGCCATTATTTCGGCCATGCAAAGCGCCAGCATTTATCGTCTGAAAAAGACCTGGGCCTGTTTGTCCAAGAAGGATCGGCAGTCGTTCGAGAGGCTTAGCGATATATTTAGCGATCAGAACAATTGGGCTAATCTGCGATCGTATTTGGAAAGTTTGCGTCTGCCATGCATACCGTATCTAGGACTATTTCTCACCGATTTAATATACATTGATTTGGCGCATCCGCACAAGGGCGGCCTGGAACCGGAGCAGCGGCGCAATAAGATGAACAACATTCTGCGCGTCATCTCCAACTATCAGCAATCGGATTATCGGCACATACAGCCGCATGATTCCACACAAAAGTATCTGACATCCATACGCTACATTGAGGAATTGCAGAACATATTCGAAGAGGATCAGTACAAGTAAAGCGACTGTTTAAACTTATATTATTACAAAACTAAAGTTTTTTCTATTTTTTAAACAGACGCTCGTTGAGCTTGGAGCCCGCCTCGCCATCTGGTCCCAGCTCGTCGTCCTGCAGCTCCAAGGAATCGTTCAACGTTGAATCTGTGACGCCAGCATTGGGTTGCTTGAACTTATCGCCAGCGAAGACGATTGGCTCCATGCGCATGGCCAGCGGCACCAAGTTTGTGCCTGGCCATCGCAAATGCCGCAGCCTGGGCACCAAGTAAGTTTTCTAATGCCTTCCTTGTTTTGAAATCTTGTGCGCGCATTTTCTAACTGCCAACAAACACTTTCGTGTCTCGTAAAAAAACAACACTAACTTTCAATTTCGTTTAAAATCACAACTCGACACAAAACTCACTGCGCAATTGGACTGAACCATGGGGGTCCTAATCAAACGTTAACATAACAACCTTAAATCGTTTAATATAAATATTATTTTACTGTTATTATCATTATCGTCTTGCCTATTTTTTGCGTTTTGCTTAGCTCTTGTTCTGTATCTTTGTATCTCTGTAACTCTATTTGTATCTATTATTGTAACTGCCTGTGTTTTATGTGGCGCACTAGAATTCGCAGCAGCAGCTTGCCACGCAACTTTGCACAACGTTGCCAGTGCTGCATTGTTATGATTGCGCCGGGCATTGGCACAATCTCCAACAAGCGCTGCAGATGCCGCCGGTGAGTGCCTCCTTCAACGTGTGTGTAGACCGTAGATAGGTTATTTACTCAGCTGATTTGTCTAACATTATCATTTCATATAACAGTCGAACTACCAAATAACGAATCTCAAAGGGACAAATAAAACAAATTCGTTAATATATTAAAAAATTCGGTAAACGGATGATCGTTATTTGGAAGTTCGACTGTATCAGATTGTGCACGGACCCAACATTAAAAGCTTCTATTTAAACGAGACCAAACAAAGAACAGTTAATTTCGGCATGCCGACTTTGTAATACCCTTGCAAATGATCTATCAATTAGCACACCTTATAGATATGCATTGTAGCTGTTAATAAATTGAGTTAATACTCTGCAAGGGTAATAAAATTTAAAATACGCCAACTTAAACAATAACACACGCCTACACACACACATGCTTTGCTCTGCTGTTTTTGGTGTCAATAATAAAATAATAAAGTAGTGTGAGTTTTGGCTGAATGATTTTCGTATCATTTCGCTCATCTACCCACATGCATCACCCACACACCCACACATACACAGTTGCGCTCTTAGCTGCTTTTACATTAAAACAATTTGTTAATGCCATTTGAAACGCTTGCCTGCATGACGTCCTCTTTTGTACATATATCTGTGTTTTAATCCCTATTTAAACACATTTGATTAAAATTGATTTCGTTTTTGCGTTCGCAGCATCTTTGGAAAAATTGGGACAAACAATTACGATGGACATCCGCATCACCTGCACCTGGAGCATGATTTGACGGCCCAACTGCCGCGTCATCATCTGCTCGACGATTCCGTGCTGGAGCACAGCGATGCTCTGTCCAATGCAGATCTGACCTCGCTGGAGAGTGCTGAGGGCATCCTCAGCGATTTCACCGGCAGCAATTGCGATTTGATGATGTCACCGGAGGCAGCCGCTGCAATGCAGGGCTGTGTGCGCCGCAAGACCGTTCAGAAGGAGGGCCGCAAGCCAGCTGTCGCCTCCTGGCAACGCTACTGGGTACAGATCTGGGCCAATTCGCTTGTGTACTTTCCGCCCAAGTCGTTCAAGGGAAGCGACCGTGGCGATTTCAAGCGTGAGCCGTGCAAGGTGTGCCCACTGGAGGGCTGGTATGCGCATGTTAGTGACAACACAAAACACAAGAACACCTTTGAGCTATACCACCGCAGCCTGGGCACCGTTTACAAGTTTCGCACCGATAGTCCACAGATGACGCATCTCTGGGCGAACGCCATTTGTAAGCTAGCAACGACACGCGTGCCAAAGCCCTTGCCCGCCAACCTGATGTCCTTCGAGTGAGTCAACAGCGTAGAATAACAACACTACCAGCAACCCTCTCGATAGTTATGTACTCAACAAATTAGGTTTAAGTTATGTAGTATATGTAGCTGTTCATTTACTCACGATGTCATGTTGCAACCACCAGACAACCACAACCACTGAACATTCCCGCAGCTCTCTGCTTGTTTAACCACCACGCAAAAGCAACACCAAGAAACAAATAAACAAAACTAAACAAACATAACAAACTAACGATCAAAATGTAATTTGCAAACGAAACGATTTCAAATGGTATTTCAAAAGACTGACAGACTAGCAGAGAACAAGATGAAGTAGATATAAATAAAAATAAAAATAATGAGGTTGAAGAAGTACAAGAATACACTCAAAAGCACACAGACACTCGATACATACACAGTCAAAAAAAAAAAAACAAAGCAATATAGCACCATATTCGAGCTAATAATATCTAAAGGAAATATATGTAACTAGACTATTAAGCTGTATTCTCAACTGTTACAAGATTTGGCATTCGAATGCTTATTTGTCTGTATATTTTTAAGTAACTCTCTGTGTATCTTTAAATCGAGCAACGATTTTTTTTCTTCTTTTACTACTATATATGTTTTCGTTTCTTGTAGTTCTTGAAAGAACCATTTCGACTTATTCAATTTTGTATTTTCTATGTTCATATGCACTCAGTGTGCCATATTACTTTTAATTAACATAATTTAATAAAACATAAGCAACGATTCTTATATATACATATACATATTGCGATAGAAACTGAAAATGCAACCGCACCTTATGCAAAACTTTGTACCGCCTTTTTCTTAGGCCAAGTCTAACTAAATTTAATTATATAATTAATGCATTATTTGCTATATTCCAAGTGTCTAAATGGACGTTTGCTTAACTACTTTGTTACAAAGAATCAAAAAGAAACGAATTAAATATTTATCACGCATACTCGAAACGAAAATCATAGGCTTTAAACGAATTAGAACAAATAAATATATAAATACATATTAAGTACTATGTGTTGCATGCTAGGACTTAGTTTGTAAGTTTAGATAAGATTTATAGTATGTTGCATGTTCTATAGACAAACTTAAACTCTTAACAAATCAAAATCAAACGAAATTTATGTTAACTATGGGTAACAGTTACTTTGCTTAGACACTTATATATTATATCAAATACTTATTTAAGCTATGTCCCCACAAAAAGCATAAAAGAAATGCAAAAACAGAGTCTATTATAAACAAATTAAAAAAACTACATCCGATGTTATATAATGCCCCGCGTACGTTATTTATAACAATTTTCACGCGTTGCTCGTGCAAACTGCTCTCGAATTTGCAATTCATTTGCGAGCTGCACGCTGCATGAATTTCAATAAGTGGCGCCGCAGCATTTCGAGCTATTTAACATTAGGAGAAAAGTCTAAAATGCTGTCAGTCGATTGCGAAACATGAAAGGGATTGGAGATAGTACCACCAACATGACATCCAACTCTGACTCTGAAAGGATGATGACATTGCACACCAAACCTAGTAGTTGTGGGCGTCGTATTTGTTTGCTGGCCTTTATATTGCTGTTGTTGCTCTGTTTGACCATTGATGACAGTGTGGGCGGCAAGACGACGACCATGTAAGTGTGTTGTTAGGATGTTATATAATACTTACTAGTCTAGCCAAACGACTTTCACTTCCTGGTTGCTCCTATTCATTCCCATTTGGCTGCAGTGTGCGTCATACGGATACAGTGGATCCACATTTGGACGGCTTCTGGACAAACAAGACCACCTGGAATGCGCGTTGGGTAAAATATTGGCGAGCCAAACGCATTTACGAGCCAGTTTGGAAAAAAGTATGGACGCCCACAATATTAACCGAGTGGGTACCGTTGCCTGGTGCACCAGCTCCAGATGCCTGGCAACAGGATACAAAGCAGCTGCTGCACTCGAGCTAAACTTTTCAAAGACTGACATCTATAATTAAGTATTTATTTATTTATTTGTTAATTAAACGTCTACTGATAATTTAATATAATAGTTGCCAAAAGCAAAATGGTGATCCTTACTTATACTAACGACTGGATTTACAACTATTTACAAGGTGCTTGGAACTGGGCGTGTGTGTGGCATATGTTGTTAGTCATATATACATATGTGGCGTCCTACGCGCCCGGAAACTTAAATGACTGTGATGGGGAGAGGGGAGCGGCAGCTGCCGTTGATTTTGTTGCCTCAAGAGTTTTAGCTTGAAAATCAGCACTGGCAACTGGCTGCAGTTGTGTTGGCCTTGCCGCAGCTCCACCTGCATTGCTGTCATCTCGTTTCCACACAACTTTGTCCTTGTCTTTGTCTTTGCGATCCCAGTCGGGGCCGACTACATGATGATCATGATGATCATGGTGATCGTGATGCTCATGATGCTCATGATGGTGATCGGGTGTGGGGAACCATTCGGATATGACAACGGGCTTCCAGATTTTCTTCCAACCAGGCACCCAGATTTCCTTCCAGCCAGGCACCCAGATTTGCTTCCATGCTTCCTTCCACTCTAGCTTGTCGGTCCAGATTTCTTTCTTGCCTGGTTTCCAGTACTGTTTCCACGCTTCCTTCCATTCAAGCTTCTTGTCAGGCACCCAGATTTGTTTTTTAGCCGGCTTCCAGATCTTCTTCCAGTGTGATTTCCAGACAACCCTTTTCTTCCACAGATCGTGGCTAGTGTACTCCCAGCCCTCATGATCCTTGCCCAAATACTTTTCTCCGGGAATACCAACCTAGGAGAATTATTTTTATTAAATTAAATTTTATTAATTTAAGCTATTGTTCAACTGAGTTACCTTGACTAGTTCGGGTGTCCAAATCTGCTTCCAATCGGGAACCTGAATATCCTTCCAAGCGGGCACTAAAATCTCTTTCCAATACGGCACCTTTTTATATTTATTAAATGTATATAATAGTAAATTATATATATTTTGAACAGTATTCGTTCAATAGTAAGTTACCCATATTTGTTTCCATGCGGGCACCTGAATCTCCTTCCAGCCTGGAACCTTGACCCAATGTGGCTTGTAGATCTGTGAACAAAGAATCATATTTGTAGATCTACCACTAATAATACTTTTCCGAAAATGCTTACCTTCTTCCACGATGGATTCCAGATTTGTTTCTTTGCTGGTTTCCAGATCTTCTTCCAGCCCTCTTTCCACGTGACTTTCTTCTTCCAATAGCCGGGATCGTGATGATCGTGATGGTCATGGTGCTCAACATGCTCGTGATGCTCATGCTCATGAATGTGATGCTCATGAGCTTCATGGTCACCAAGGCCAATGTCGAGACCCAGGCCAAAGCCATGCCCGATGCGCTGCTGAGCGACATCCTTGCTGCTCACCTGGGACTCGGCTGTTTGTTGATCTCCTACAGCTTTGGCATGGCTGCACCCGGTGACCACAGAAAGCACACCGAGCAAACCCAACTGCAAGTAAAGCAATGACAAAGTCAGCTTTAGTCAACAAAAACAAAAGACTTATGCAACGAACTTAGGATTAGGCCGAATTCGCAACGATTATGTTAATTAATTGAATATTCTTCATGTGAAGCGTAAAATCCAACAAACGGGTTTAAACTGGGTCAGCAACTCATTTTGCCCCATTCTGTTGATTGTGTTGTTGTTGGGTTTTTATTTTTTATTTTTTGTTCGCATTTGTACTGAGAGTCCATTGACAGTGAGACAACAACAAAAAAGGTAAGAGTGAAATGTTACGAAACTTTGTTGTTTATTATTTTTGATTTATGAATATGGCATATCATGAACATGATGATGAAGCATGACCTGACTGCAGGTCAAAATGATATTGTTGATATTTGGGCCTGGCCTCTTTTTATATATGGTGTTTTGTCATTATGCAAATGATGGTTGGCGTTGGCGTTGCCGCTGTTGCAAGTATAAAGCTCTATGTTTGGTATTGCTGGCGAGGTCAAAATATTTGGCGTCAATTTGCTGTCATCTTTTCGAGATTGGGTATTTCACAAATAGTATCATAATCTCCTAAATTCAAAACCCAATCAATATGCGCACGATCCGATTATGAAATTTAAATTAGCAACCGGCAAAAAAATTATCTCATCATCACTTGCACCGAGGGTGCTAATTGCGGCCTAAACTGTGGACGTACTGCGCTCGATGTCGACTTCAAACCACAGTTTCCGCAGTCTGTGGTCAGTGAAAGTCATTGGTAGGCACTCAAGTGGTAGTCGCAAGTGATGCCGTCTACCATCTTGACACGACTGGTTTCTGCTGCTCATTTGATCATCGGTCGTGAGGGAAAAGAGCTGGTGCACTGCATTTCATGGGCAACAGCGCTAATCAAACTATAGCGTTGTCATATTTGTGCGCTTTTAATTGTTGACAATGCGACTCAGCTCGATTGAAAAGCTCACAAAGAAAATACAGACTCGACTCGTGCTATTGACAAGCGACAATTGTCCGGGCAGGAAAGCATGCAACTTGGAGAATCGATTATGGAAATTGGCTGAGCACGCATTTATGATTTTCTTGGTTAGGCCTTGTGAATAGCTATTAGTTTTACTTATTATTTTCCCTTGATGGCCGTTATAAGGAAGTTCGACTGTATTTTGCTTAACTCTTTTCTTTGTGTTTTGTTTTAAAAATCTTTTGAACGAATATTGCTAATAAAAAAAAAACCATTGAATATTTTTTTAATTTCTTTTACCTAAAATTATTTCATATTTTTATGAGATTTTTAAGTTTTAGTTGATATTATGGCTGAATAAATTTAGACTAATATACACCATTCTTATAAACATGACATCCAAAATAATCTACATTAAAAAATCAATCTATAGAAAAAATATGACCCAAAAATATGGTTTTATTCACTCAATTAATTACATTATGTAAATACTTTCTTCATAACAGCAAACCTTGTATAGCCCAAAGTTCAACATTGCTGAAACAAATAGGTGAAGCATGCTATCGTAATTAACATGCATATGTATTGTATATGTATTTCCATATAAGTACAGCTTGGCTTTGTCGCAACTTTGTAAACAAATTATTCGCATCTATTATAAAACTGCACTAAACTGTCAAAAATGAGTTCCATTAGTTCCACTTGGCTGCGTAGACAATAACAAAAACACAAACATTTCACACTATCTTTTCCACTTGGTATGATAATAGTACATTGGTTATTACCACAAAATGCCGCTGGATCCTCATGGCGCCCGCTTTAAGTTTAGTGGGGTGTTGTTGGCCCTAGACCAAAAACTATAGCACAAATTCACTGGGACGCAGAAAATGATATGATTCAGTATGTAACTCCTTTTGGGCACCACTCGCTTGGTGGGCAACGCGCGCAACTCTCTAGGCCACTTTCGTGGATCTGACTGTCGCACTGGAGATTTGGCAGCCAGGTTAAATAGACGACGACGACGACGGTACACATGTGCTGCCGGCGCCAAGAAATCGACAAAAAAAGAAACCCGAAAACCAAAAACCGAATACTGAAAACTTAAATGAGAGCGACAGCGAAAATGAAAACGAGAGCGAGTCGCAGCAGAAGCCGAAGACCTTGAATTCTGATAACGGTTTCGTGTGTAAACAATAACATAGCAGAGAGCTTTTCGCCAGTCTGCCATAAAAGCTCAGCTTACGCTCAGAGAGCGATGCCGGCAAATGCAAAAGAGAGAGGGAGCGGGGTGTAGATCAGGTGCAGTTGATCCAACAAGATGTTGTAATCCCAGTCGCTGCGCTGCTTATGGCAATAAATGCTATAAATCTTAATAATAAAAAAACAAAAGACAAAATGCCAAAAACAACAACATTGTCGCAATGCAAATTAATAGCACGAAATGGGAAATAATCATCGAGACCCAAAATGTATGCCAACGTTGCGTGTATTTTTGGTTAGTTTGTGTGCTGTGGGTTTTTATACTGCATATTGTGAGTATTGATGAATTCTTGTTCAATATATTGATGGCTTGAAGGCCGTCACGCGTTCGTGAGGGTGATGTCAACACTTGAGGGACTGGGCAATACTTAAATCAATTAGTGGCTTTTATTGTTATTTGTAAGCCATAGATGGGCGCTGTAAATTGGTTAAGGGCAATCGATTGCCTTACATGCCAAATGGTGTATCTAAACAATAACAATAACAAACAACAACCTTCTAGTATAAAGTTCCCCTGACCACTTGCATTTTTGCATGTGCAACAATGTGGCAACACTTGGCAAAATGCCACTTGAAACGCGCCTCGCTTAGTTTCTCAAATTAATTTTGTTATTATTTGTTTGTATTTCCTGCATCTGAAAACATGCGGAATTCCATTCAAGCAACGAACGCTCTTTGAATGGTTGGCTACATTTTCAAGAGCCAAGTTAATTGCATGTTGATTTAGTTTTTAACAATTCGTCTGGTTTCTTACGAATTAAAAGACTTGGCCAGTCCCAGACAAAGTTCCAGGCGTTTCGCATGCGTGTGGCAGGCAGCGTGGTTCCGTTATAACTAAACCAATTTAGTGGGCAGCAAAATGGCCAATTACTTATGCAATATGTTCAAGTTAAATGCAATCAATAAATTAATATAAATTATGTGTATTTAAAGTTTTGTTTGTTTTTATTATGGTTGATGATGAGTTGGCAATTATTTCCTACTTTTTAAAATATAAATTTAATAGACAACATAATAATAAATACATATGAACTTTCAGTATGAAAACTAAGATAGTTTATATATTAATATATTAATGTAATTAATTATATGAATTGCATACATTAAAAATACTTAATTTGTATTAGTAAAAGTTATCAACAAATTTTCAATGGCTTCGGTTAGGCAAATGAAATGCATTAATATCCGTCACCAGACACCTGCTCCATGAGGAAATGACAGCATCTGGCCGAGGAGCTTGGCACACGATTCGCACCAAATAAACACTAAGCCAATATTAATATTCATTGGAGTAAAGAAAAAAACCTCTTCTGCCCCTGCCCAGCAGCCTGCAGCATCGTTTCGGTGCGTTTCAGGAAGTCAACTTGAGACTTGAACTATTGCAACTGCAACTGGAACCAGATAGGATGCCAGTGAAAACTCGAAATGCGTAACAAGATAAAGACCAGAGACGCTGGGGAAGGCAAAGAAGAAATGACAGCTTTTGGGCCGCCCATGGCCAGGCGAGAGAGTAAAGTGTTCGATTCATTGCTATGCTTGGGGGGCTTATGTCTGGCCATATACATTCATGGCTTCCTTTTGTGGCACACCGTTTGTCTTGATGTGATGTGTTATGACGACGAAGACGACGACGACGACGACGATGGCGACGGCGATAAACACGATCCCAAGCAGCCGTTGAACCACTTTTACTTTTGCAACAATGCGCCAAATTCAAATATGTTGTTAGTTGTAGTAAATGTTGTTGTTGTATTTTTTGTTGGGCTGTATCTATATATATATATATACTGCTGCTCATATCGCAGCGGTAATCAGTCAACGTATTAAAGGGTGTTTGCTTGTCTGGCATGCACTTCCTGCACGTTTAACCAAATTGAATGTCCAAAAGAGATTGCAGAGACAATCGCTGGCGTGGGCTGGTTTGTGCCAGGTGATAAAAAGTGATAAATGGGTGTGGCAACTGTTTGTTTTACATATTGTACATACATATGTAAATAGATCACAACTTTTTCGCTTATTTGGTCGCTCCTGCTTCTGGGGCTTTTACTTCCGATTGATATTATTGGCTTCCTGTTTGGTCACCAAAAACAACAAAAACAACAAAGAAGCAAATGTGGCGTTTTTGGGCAGCTGGCTGAACCACTTTGGCTACGTTACTATTACAGACAAGTTGACAAGTCCAACAAAGCTAACACGCACCAAAGGCAATCGAGATTTTGTTGCCCCTTTTATGGACATTTTGGCTAGCCACCAGTTTGTAGCATTTAATTGCGCCCACTTCCCTATGAGCAACAAATTTTGCACTTGAACTTCCCTAAAGTGTCAGAGAGGGAGAGGGAGAGAAGGAAATGGATTGACCACTAAACACCTTCCTCAAGGTCGCAACACAAGAGATTTGAGCTACAAGCTTGCCCAAATTGTCAGTTACAATCTTTTCAGTGTCCTTAAAGGGTCACAAAAAAGTTGGTACCCATTTAAAGACTTACACAAACTTGTCCATTTACCCTGAGGCAATCGAAACTATGATAAAATCGTTATTTATTTAACCTAAACCACTTTCAGTCCACAAGTTCAAATGACATAGTAAAGTTATTTTTTGGAATTGTTCAAACAAAACAACAAACATTTCCATTAGAATTTACAATAAAATATCAGCTGGCTTTTGCAAGTCCCATTAGAAAGGGACAAAAGGTTCACTATCCCAGTTATTAACTAAGAATGTCAGCCAATCCAATATACCAAAATCGTAAATATAGTTTGAGCTTCATAACAAAAGACTTAAGACGCAAACCTTTACATTTGAGCTTGAGCTGCGACATCGACTTTGAGATAATATTAAAGTTGTATTCTCGTTCTCAAGGTCACAGCAAATGCAATTTCAGTGTGACCCCAATCGGCTGTGGCAACCAAAACACAAAAAAAAACAAAAGTCTTCGGACACAAACTCGCTGTCAAGTTTGAGTTGTCATAGAAATTTCAAATCACGTCGTCGCGTTCAATAAACAACAAAGCAAACTGCATGAATTATGTCTTTATGCCCTTATGACTCCCACCTGGCATACGCAACTATTACTGACAACAATAAAATAAATATAAGTGAGGCATTTGACAAGAAAATAAATTTAACGAGACGCACGGGCGCCCAAAGCAAACGGAAATGCAAGCGACTACATACAGTAGGTACATATATATGTATGTATTTTGTGGTATCTGATAAAACTGGTTCTATGTTTGGCTAACGTTCGTTGACCGTTTGGCAGCCAATTGCGCAATCGTTATGGCCAAAAGACACTGTGCAGTTAGTTGTCAACAAGGAAATGGAAGCAAGGCAAAATGACTACAGAATGACTCAAGCTTCTTTTCGATCTATGTACATATATTTTATCAACTTCAATTTATGCTAATTCGATGTTTGAATTTGAATTATTTACTCACTCAATGATAAATAGGCATTTTCAATTGTAGTAATCGACTTAGTTAGTTGGTTAGTCAGTCGGTCAGTTAGCTGCAGTCACGCTCGCCAATTGTCGGCCACATGCAAAATGGTAAAAACTGATTGCATAATGGCTAAAAGCAAAGAGCAGCTAACGTGGCACGAAATTCAATATGCATTTCCAATGTCCCATTTCATTTAATGAATTCCAGGTCGATTGCTATTAAAGACTCATTGTGGCTTAAAAGAAGATGCACTTCAGTTGGTTTGTAATAAATACAATAATAATAATAATTCCTTAGTTTAAATTTAAATTAAAAATTAAAAAAAAAAAAAAAATAAATCGTTGTAGAGATTTGAACTAAATTTCAACAACGATTTTTTTTGTTTTGCACTGTGTTTCAAATGTACAACATACTTTTGGGCAGCAGTAAACCTTGTCACCTTGCTTTCAAAGCTGTGTGATAGGTGGCACTTAACATATAAAGTTAGTTTAAAAAAAAAATAGATGGCGCTCGCTTTTAAACAATATATAGCTTACCAACTTAAGCCACTAGGTGGCACTTAACTTTAGGCAATATTCTTTTTATGAAAACTGAAAACAGCGTTTAAATCATGTTCAAAATATATTTGTACTTCAGTTTTTTGTTCATCTCTTTTGCTTTTTATTTTACTTTTACGTTGGGCTTTCAAAATTACCTTTCATCAGTGCATTTGTTTGTGAAAACAAAATAAAGCGTTTGTCTTGCTTTTCAATTTATGCCTCTTGGTGAAGCTTTATTTAATGCAATAGCAGCTGACTACAGACTCAAAATGTATTTGTGAACTGCACTTCAGTTTGTTCTTCATCTTGTATTCTATGCGCTTGAAATGCAAGTCGCAAAAGATATCATCCACAGCAGCCAGCTATTTGAATTGTTCTTCAAATGTACATGTTTTAAAATTATAGTAAATTTTCAGAAATTATAACCTGCAATATCAATAATGACCCTTTTTAATTATAACACTTTTTTTTTTTTTTTGTATTTAATTTCAATTTATAATAAGTCAATCTTAACTTAACCTTAGAAGCTTACCTTAACCTTAAGCTTACACAATTTAATATGGGATCATAATATGATGCCTTAACAATAATTTATATATTTCTTAAATAGGATTAGGCCAGTAAAATTATGTAAAAATTTTTGAAGTCCAGAATTTATAGCCAACCCTGGGTTTGAAAAGTTATTATTAATAAGAAACTATATCGTTAAATTTGACAGCCTTGTAACGTTGTTTATGCTTAAGAATCTGGTGTTCTTGAAGATCGCGCACACTGAAATTCAGGCATTTAAAATATGTGCTTATTATTTTGTATTGTGGCATGCCAAATATTATCACAGTAGCAAGATCAAAATGCTTATGAGCTAAAAATCAGAATTTCAGCATGCATTGACGCTCGAAGCACCAAGATTAAATTTGATTTAATACCATATTGACTTAAATAATTTAACTGATATGCATAACTAAACGCAGCCAATGCGAACAATGTTTATACTAGTTGCCGATTGCGAAGTATTCAATTTGTCAACACTTTAGGCAAATGTGCAGTATTTAAGATGAATTCATAGCGCCCATTAATACATATAACATTTATATTCAGTTAATGATGCTGTGAAACACCTTGTCAAACCACTTCAAATTATGCGCCTAGTATAAAAAAGCTCGCGAAAAAACAATTGCGATGCCGCCTAACAATTGCGCATTGTCTCTTTCCCGCTCAGAGGAGGAGCTGCATAACAAATATTACAACATGCAAATATTGAAGAAGGAAAAAAGAAACAAATGAAAACTAAATGAAAATAGCAAAAAAAAAAGATCAGTCAAACGTTAAAACGACAAACTACAAGCTATACATGCTACTACTGCTGGGGTTTGGGGAGAGGGGTGGAAGCACATATTAGCCATTTAGCGTATAAGTTGTTGTTGCTGTGGCTGCTGCTGTGGCTGAGAGACGTCCAACTGCTAACTGGTTAATAATAATGCAGCTCGAGGAAGTCGTAAACTGCAATTGCGTTGAAGCGCTGTAATAAATACACCGAACCTCTGCCCCTCTGGAGGCTAGGAGAACCGAAAGAGAGAACAGAGACATAAATGAATAAAGAGGCCAACAAACAACACAAATGTAACAAAACAATGATTGACAACAAATTCAATTTGCATTTAATGAATGAAACTAAAAGTCACCAACAGATAGAGGAGAAGGAGGAGGAAGAGGCGTGCTGCCGACCACACGATCAGCCAACTGCCCCAATTTGGCAAACGAATTTCGCTTGTACCACCAGCTTTGGCTCTATATACATATATAAATAAATAATGTTTATCATATAACAAAAAAGTGTTTTTTGGTAGCCTTTTTACTGCATTTCTATGACCTGTTTTCAGCTGCTTTTAATGCTATTCGATTTGATTATGTTGTTGTATTGTGGTGCATAGGCAGGTTTAGCTTAGAGACGAGTTTAATAAGTTGATTTTGTACGCGTGCATTTGCTTCCTTAACATGTTCAATACAATTTTAGTTTAATTAAATAGATATTGATACGAAGTTTGAGTTATTCAACTTTAATTAGTTTTGTTTTGTAAGTATTAAAATGTAATAAAATGTACTAATTATTTAATTTAGTTAAACTTTAATTTTGACAAGTCGTCGGGATAAGTCATTTAGCATACACGAAAAAAATCATGTCAAGGAAAAGCATTTTAATTATTTCTTTAATATACAAATTATACTTAACTCTGGATTTCCTTAGGTTGCCGAATAAATCTACCGCCTTGTTTTTACGTTTGTATAATATTTAAATTAAAAGCCCATGAACTCATATTTTGAATGACATGTAAGTACTATTTTTCTTCGAAGAATCGATTGCTGTACCTGTTTGAAGTATTTTGATGTTGTTAGAAAACAATGATTGACTTTTTATAACGCCTTGAAGTTTTTTGTACGTGACGCAGGCGTACTCTAGTGTGTTGTTTGTCTATTTATTGAGAATACCGCAGTCAAATTATGTCATCAAACATATATTATGCACAATTGTGCTTTTGAATCGCGTGACCAAACAAGTTTGTTGCCTGAGTCTTTCATTTAGGCGCAACTAATAAAAGAGAGTAATAAGCTGCCATTTAACATACATAAGTAATTTGTTGTTGTTGTTGTTTTCCTTTACCGTAGCCGTTGCCACATTTTACCACTCACTGTGGGTGTTGCCATTTCGCTTTGTCATGGAATTGCTTTGACTGTTGCGACTGTTGCATGATTACCACATTTCTTTCAACAATGACTGGTGACCTTGCTAACGAATCTCGCTGCTCCAGTTCTGCACAGACACAAACACTGAAGGAGACTTAAATCGATGACCCAGATGCACTGTTTTCAGTTGGCAAAGATCAAGGCATGGTGGCAACGGCGTCAACTTAATCCGCAGCTGATGCGTGCAACAACCTCTTGCCGCTTCACGCTTGGCAGCGAACACTTCAGTTAGCTCACGTGCCACTTCTCTCCCGCTGTGTGCCTCGCCCCTCTCATTCCTAACTTATGCGCTTAGCTGTCGTCGATCTTCTTTGTAGTTGTTGGTTTTTGTCTTGAACCTGGGCAGCGGCTCGAAATAAATATATAATAAATAAATAAATAAATATTTCAGGCGTTGTGCTTTTTGTGTTTGAGTAAGCAAAAAAATTTATTACAGTAAATATTTCTCTTTATTATAACATATTATTATTTTTGTATTTTTTTTTTTTTAGCGTGCGTTTTTTTATGTTTCAAATTTATTTTTATTACTTCTTTTCAATTTACGTTTCGGCTGCGTTGGTTTTTTTTTGTTGAAGTGCGGCTTGTGCAATGTGGCTTCGTCTGCTGCTGCAACACTTGAAACAACAGCAACAGCAACAAGACTAAGTCTTGCTTCACTTATGCGTAAATGGTTTAGTTGTTGTTTTTTGTGTCGCTATTAAAAATTTGAATTTCTCATGACACTTGCGTGCATTACATAAAACAACAGCGTTGATTGGATGCTCATCAAAATGAATATTACGCATACGCCGCGTGCTGCGCAAAAGCTATACGATTGAGAGATTAGCTGCACTCATTACTAGCTCTCTGCACTCGACGGGTACTTGAATCAGCAGGCCCTATACATCTTACAATAACAAGCAGCTTGATTACGTTCGAGGTAACAAGCCTTTGAGCAACAACAACATAATCCAATCAACAACAACTACCACATCAATTAAAACAAAGACATGAAACATTTTTTATAACAAACAAAGAAAAGCCGCAGTCAAAGAGAAAAAAAACAACAACAACGAATGCGTTTTTACGTTTTTGCTTTGTGCAATGACTCCATTTGGGAGTTTTTCAGTATTTGGAGTTATGGAAAATGATTTGTCACCACTTTTCTGGAATTGTGTTGATTTTGTTAGGGTCCGAAAGGCATAAAGAGAGAGAGAGAGAGAGACCTTGGGCATGATTTTCATCAGCTGTGCTTTTGACAATTTCACAATTTGTTCACATAAAATAATACTTGAACTCAACCATAACTAAGGATCATTGGCTTTGATATTAGGTCGTTACATATAATATTATATACTTCATAACAGACATGTTTCGACAAGAGGCCAATTAGTCGTACTGCGAATCCTTCAATTTATTATAATTTAATTATTAATCTATTTAAATCAGCAATGACCCCTCCAACAAATTCAAGTAAAAACATTTTTTTTTTAATTTATTTAATTTAATACCAATTTCACATTTCGTATGTACAATATTTCAAACCAAATGTTATAATCGATTATAATACTTGCTCTTAATAATTTAAATAGTTCCCGCCCCGGTGTCAAAATGTAATAGGCTTTACATATGTTTTGGTACGCCCATCAATCGATTATTTTCCCACCACAACAAAAGGAATTGAAGCGCACAGCGTGAATGTGTCGATAAGTTAAAACAAATTGCACGTTCGTCTCGCTTCCTCCGAAATGTTTGCTTGAACTCGAACTTATGGTTGCATTATTGCTGCTTTTGTTGCTATTGTTGTTGTTGTTGGTGTGGCAATGTTACCTAATCGTTGCAATTGTGGTGTCTGGTGTCTTGTTTTGGTATTGACTGCAACAGCAACAGCAACTGCTTCCTCGACTGCTGTCGCCGCTGGCTGCTAACTAGACCTGCATCCAAATGTCAGTATGTAAGTCAAAAACAGCTGTCTGGGGGTTAGTTAGTTGCGGGTTGAGGTTTAACTGATGTCGGCAGCCGTTTTTTGGCACACAAACACACAGAGAGAAGCGAGTCAAGTCAATTAAAGCAGCAGCATGTTGCAACACCGGCGACCGAGTGACTTGGACTTTAGTTTGAATGTAACGCCACCCCTGACACCCTCCCTCCACCCTTCAACCAACCACAAACAGCTGCATACAACTTGAACAGGAAGTGTGGCGTTATTGTTGCTGCTTATCGGTCTGATGATGAGATGCTTCCTTGAGATTTATTTGGCATCAGCATCGGATGCAGTTGGCAAGTTGCAAGTTGTAAGCAGCAATCGCATCGCAATTGCACTTTTGCGGCAAGTTCATATGCATTGGCTTTGGCTCTTGACTGCTAACCGTTTGCCTGCTGGCTGTTGGTTGTTGGCTCTTGGCCTCCCGATGCTGCAAATGATGCTGCAACAATCGTGCATCAAACCAAAAACAGAAAAACTTGTCCATTTCATTGTGGGTGCGGTGTGGAGGGGCAAAGTCGCGACGCTTATCTAACCTCAACTTCCGCGTGTCATACAGCCCGAATCTTTATGAGTTGCATCTTTCCCTTAATGACCAACTAATGGCAAACTGGGAATGGCAATGGTCGATTAAAATGATGATGCTCTATTGCGCAATCGATGTTGCCAATGAAAGCAGATGCGGACTCAAATTTCATCATCCTATCTCTGCACTTGGATGGTTTTCAGGTAGAAGTGACCCTCGAACTGATTGAAATCTTGTGTGTGGTTCATAATTAAAAGAAACCTTTTGCTTTTTATTTATTTATTTTTTAATGATATTTGTTTTGTTTTTTAAGTTTTCGCTTTACAAGAAATTTTGTACAATAGTTTTAATGATTGTGTGTGTGTGTGCGTGTTTTTTTCTTCTTCTTTTGTTTAAGGTACATATTTACAAACCTTCAACTATGTTATTATTATTTTCTGTTTGTTTTAAGATATATTTTATGAGCTTCATTCTTCATTGAAGTAGAATTTCAATGGCAAATCCAAAAAGACCAATTAATAAATTTGTATTACTTAAAGACAAACGCTCGCATGACTAATTTGTACACTTAAGATATAGAAAGAGACAGAAAGAGTCAGAAAGAGATAGAAAGAATAAGGGAAAGAGTTGTTCTTGGGACATAAGTAAGATGAAAAGTGAATGCATTCGGTGTGTGTGTGATCGAGTTTGTTGAGGAATGAATGTTATATGCCGATGCAGACTTATATAGGTATTAACAATTGTAACCAAAAAAATGGATAGTAATCCATTTTGGGTGGGGGATGGGGGGATGGGGCCATGGGCAGTTATCAGATATATCAGTGCTGTCGCATAGTTTTGCGATATTTAAGGCCGGCTTGGTGGACTACTATTAAAAATTTAGTCCCAGCCATGATGATGGCTAATTGGCACCCAGACCTTTTCCCACACTGGTTTCCAGACCTTTTTCCATTCCTGCACCTTGACCTCCTTCCATACGGGCACCTGTTTCGATTGCCATTCGTCCTTCCACGCCTGCTTCTTTTCAGTGGCCCAGACTTGTTTCTTTTCGGTGCGCCAGATTTGTACCTTCTCCTCTATCCACGTTTCGCGTTTCTCCTTGATCCAGATTTGTTTCTTTGAGTTCTTCCAAACTTGAATCCATTCGTCTTTCCATTCCAGTTTCTTGTCCTCTTTCCATTCTTGCACTTTCTCGGTTTTCCACTCTTGAACCTTTTCGGTGCGCCATTCTTCCTTCTTTTCGGTGCGCCATTCCTGTTTCTTCTCGGTGCGCCAAACTTTCTTCCAGACGGGCTTCCAGACGAGCTTCTTGCGCCACAGATCGTGACTGGTGTACTCCCAACCCTCGTGATCTTTGCCCAGGAACTTTTCGCCAGGAATACCCATTTTAACCTACGGTTAATAAATATCAATTGATTGGGATAAAGTTTAGTTGGAGTAAAGATTGGTTCGATATGATTATTTTTATTCTTACCCATTGTGGCTCGAACATCTGCTTCCAGTCAGCAACCTGTACTTCCTTCCAGACTGGCACCTGGATTTCCTTCCAGAACGGCACTTGGATTTCCTTCCAGACCGGAACTTTAATCTCTTTCCAAACAGCCACCTTGGTGGGCACCCAGATGGGTTTCGTTATCTTTTTCCACTCAGCCACTTTAACATCCTTCCACGCTGGCACTTCACGTTCCTCAATCTTAGGCTTCTTTACGATTTTCCAGTCAGGCACTTGTTCCTCCTTCCAAACGGGCACCTATATATTCCGTACACTTTTTTTTAACTTGAGTTCTGCGATTTCTTCCTAGTTGCTTACCTGAACTTCCTTCCATATTGGTACCGAAACCTTTTTCCATTTCGTTTCCCATGCCTCTTTTTTCACCGTCTTCCACACTTGCACCCAATCCTCCTTCCATGTTAGCTTCTTTTTCCACACACCTTCGGGCGGATGTGCGTAGGCTATGCTAAGGATTAGAGCGCAGCTGGCACTAAGTAGCTGTGAACAGCATAAAATCAATTAGACAACTTTTCACTTCGAAAGGTTTTAATTAAAAATCTTTTGGGCTCAATTTATGTATTCTATGTATTATTATTTTTGTTGTTTGTTTGCATCAAGCACAAACATATTTTTCACACAAACAAAATTTTGTTTTTTTTTGGTTAAGTTCACTTTTAGTACAGGATGTAAGTAGCGTGTAGCATGCACCGTTATGTCGATTGTAATTATTATTTAACGCGACACTAACCAATATACTGAGGGATCTCATGCTTGGAATCCCTGTACCACCAACAGCGCGTCAAAACAAAAGAGCTGAAATGTGCCTCCGATGAGGTCTTCTATGAACACTATTCGCATTTCCCTACATGCACATCTATTTATATTTTGAATGCGAAGCGCCAAAGAAACGCAGCGACGCCAACCGCGCAGCAGCAAAAACAGCAATAATATTTGGGCAAAAAACACAACACACACACAAACAATAAAGCCAAGCGGTCGCAGAAGCAGCGACGCTAGCAGCGACTCTTTGGTCTGTTGCTATGCTTATGTAGTATCTGCAGGTACTTCGTAACTATGTGTATGTGTGGGGACACGGTCGATCCGCTGCTGCTGCTACTGCTGCTGCAAAGCTCTGCTTATAGTCACAGCTTCAGCTTCAGCTTGAGCTTTAGTCTCGGCTGAAAGCGCTCGGCTTGTCGCCCAATGTGCAAAATGCACGCAACTGCCGACGCTAGCGACGCTGCTAACGTAACTAAAAGCGAATGAGATAGAGAGTGAGAGTGAAGTGAAGTGAGGTTCAGTGAGAGCAAGATCAGAGCGATGCCGTTTGTTTTGTCTTGTCTCGGTGTTTTGTCTCGGTGTTTTGTTGTGTTGTTGTGTGAGACGACCCCAACTGACTGATGAATTGGACTCGGCCTGACGATGACTGCTCGGATTTTCCCAAGGTAAAGTATAGTCCCAGCCGCAGCAGCCGTCACAATCGTCAAATATTTAGTATAATGCTCTTGGAGGCTCAAGTGTGCGTTGGCGCATTTTGGTAGATCTTAAGCTCAACTCTAGTATAATTGTGTGTGTGTGTGGCTAGAATCGAACATTGACTGACTGCTAATAATGCTATTAATAATGATGTACAAGATGTTAATATACTCTATAAGGTCAAATGTTGCTGGTGTTGTTGGTGCTGGTGCTGTGGGCGTTACTGGCTGCTACAGTAAATTGTTAAGTAAGTGACTTCACTACGTGCGTGCATTTTATACGACATGTTTAACTTACTTAACCGCAACTTGAGTGACAAACAATTAGCACAGTTCGGTTTATTCGTTGGCCTGCAATTCGCCAAAAAACATAGTCGACCCAAAACCCCGACATGCATTAGAGTAAACAGAAATTCAAAAACACTACAATGACCTTCGCAACGGGACACAGCTTGAAGGCGTAGGCAACAATAGTAGTAATACATACATGGATTTTGTATACTTAGAAAAACAACAAACACGTTAAGTTTGTGGTGGTAGTGCTCCGCTTCAGTGGCTCTGGGTGTCAGCAATAGCTGACTGGCACTTAACATATTTTTAGCACTGTAATAAGTTGAACGTTTTATGTCAGACCCCCAAACTTAACAACTGCTAAAATTACCCTTATATACTATAATAAATGCACAATTAACACTCTTTGGTATTTCTCTGGTTTATAACAACCGGAAAAGCAGCTTAAGTTTTAACAACAAGCCATATTGCAACTTTTTATTAGTTAATCTCCCATTGAGTATACTAAACATAAATATTTGAAACGCATATCAAAATTAGTATTCTTGAAAATTCGATTACAAATAAATGATTTTGGGCGTTGCCGGACCGGGTGTGGCCAGGTGATATTTGCTTGCAGCCATCATTGTTACGACCCTCATAAATAATATGCAAAATTAAAACTGACAGTGTCCACAACAACAACAGTAACGACTTGACTCAAGTTACATCACAGCCAAAAAGCACGAAAGAAGTAGGGGGCGGGGGGCGAAGAGATAGGAATTGCATAAAATTGCAGTTGCGGCCTTCAATGCAAAAAGAAAAGAAAAGAAGCGCACAACAACAACAGGCCGAGACAGGGGCAGCGACATGTTAAGCCAAAGAAGCGAACAATAAAAAAAACCCAAAACTTGAAATTAGGTAAAAGCACAAACAGAGCGCGCAAATCAAGGAAAATGAAACAAAAGATAATGAAGAATGTGCAACGTCAGCAACAATAAACAGACAAAGCGTAACTTGGCTCAGACACAGGCGAACAGGCCCAGTTTCAGTTTCAGAACGGGCTTAAAGCCTTATTTTTGTATAAGCGCATTGACTTGGTTTTGTTTTGAGTACCCACAAATGAAATGAAATGAATTAAATTGAAATTCCTGCTACGTTCGCGACGCCGACGACGATTTTTTGACGTCGAGTCGTGCATCAAGTTTTGTTTATTTTTTGGTTTTTTTTGTCTTGCTTTCGGTTACCGTTGCTTTGGCGCGAAGATGTCGTGGACACAGGCGCTGCAGGCGCCTTAAACACCTTTCGCCGGAGATTCGAGTTGGAAAAAAAGCTGGTGTCCCTGCTGATTGCATAATTTATGGCATCTCTTCATTGATCTCGACGTTTATTTAGGTTATGCATTGCCACAGTTTCTGCATGAGATGTGGAACAAGTTTCTTATTTTGAATGACTGCATGGACATGGACTGCATAAGGCCTGACAGACTGCACCGAATTTAAAAATTAATCATTAATAACATGTATTTGCATTAAAGTCGTTTAAGTAGGGTGAAATTGTAATTTTCAATGGGTATTATGACTTTTAGATTGAGCTGTCATACATATACTTACTTAATATCTATTAACTTCAATTAACTTTGAACACTTAACCATTTTAACATATTCTTCATAACGTATACTTTATTTAATAAGCTTTGCATCTCAATCAAACAACAATAAGTCCATGCCGTTGGCCCTTGCTATATTTGGATCAATAATATGATGGTCTCGTAAGAAATGCTTTTGATATGAGGTTTATTTGAAGGCTGAATGAACACAAGTATAACTTGGCACTAGGACTGATAGATAACGCAAATATGGCACCATGGACCGAAATAAACGGTTCAACTTGAATGTAGGTCAAACAATTCTGTAAAATAAGTCCAAGTGCGAAGCAATTTAGACCTTGACAAAGACAATTTACAATTTAAAACAAAATATATAAAAAATGGAATAGCAATACTAGTGAGCCCCGACCACGTGTTGCTGTGGTGCTTTTTAAAGTTTACTCTACTACCAATGGAGCCAAAATTCTTGACACAGGATCCCCAAATTTGCCCAACCATACGCCTACATGCATTATTCTCACAGAATATACACAGAGAGATGTTGCTGCTTCGACACCTCCTTATCTGTTAGCTATAACTGTTCCTTTGTCATCGTTCTCACAAGAAATGCCAGAAAGCTCATTGCAACAAAAGGCGCACATGGATCAGGCGCAATCCGAGCTCAAGATCCCTGGGTACGCCTTCTGGTGAATCGAACAGTTAAACCAGTAACGAAACATACTAAGGGACCTTAGACCTTGAACATTAGACTTAATGATACTACTCCTTGTGAAAGGCTACAAGGTCTTTCAAAAGACAAGGATTTAGGCAAGTTCTTGTTCGATGCTTTGAAAACAGCAAAGCTAGGAATGAAGAAAAAACCGACTTATATCTTAACATCAAACTGTATTTACTCAGCAGTTAAAAAGATATTTTTTTAAGTCCCCCCCCCCATATTATATTTTACATATCAATCAAAGTGCAGACCTACTCTGGAATGTTACAACAAACCAACATAAACAATCAAAAGTGACAAATCACACGTTTGGCCTTCAATCAGGAACCCTTAATGGACACTAATCCCAAAAGCGTTCACAATGCTAAGCTGAAATCTCACATTCGAGCATCTTTAGGCTTCGTTTCCTGCAGCGTCATCGTTATTGTCAGTTGTTAACGTGTTTGACACATTTTGCTTGCAATTGCTTTAATTGCTTGTTTCAACTTGCGGCAATATCCCAATCCAACGCACCAATTCGTTACAAAGTCGAGCATCATCTGCTAAGCTGATGCTGCAGCAGGTGCGCTACGTCCATGACTCGGGTCTCGGGTCGGCGCTCAAGTGTTGATTGTAATGCTATTGTTACCACTCTGCTTCAGTTGACCCACAAAAAGTGTAAATAAAATTCCCATCGATTTCTTGACCAAGTTGCATCATCTCTGGCGGACAAGTGATTTTCAGAGCAGGACAGAGCAGGCCAATCGCAGCCAATTAGTTGCGACGTTTTGTCAGCACAATTTCAATTAAATTATGCATTAACTACTTGCTCACACACACACACATGTATAATTGAAAGTTGGAGTTGCTAAAGAAGAAAAAGAAGAAGCGTCCGCGGCAGGTGGCCAAAATATAAAACTTGTGCAGCGACTCACATGATTTTCTGTGGCTTGCTGGCTTTAAACAAAAACGAAAACAATATCGAACATGAAATCGAAATCCATAAGATCTTCAAAAATCTACAAAAAGGTGCGTTTTGCGCACCAAGGTCGTCTGGTTGGTCGAGCAATTTGCGGTTCATGCGATTAATGTGCTGGCCAAAACAACAAGTAAGCATTAACTGTTATTTATGGCAGCTACAAGCGATTTGGCACTGTTGCAATAATGGCCAATAAAGCAGAAGAAGAAGAAGAAGACGTCGGCATACCACAACACAACAACAACGAACGGGGCTAAGCTAGTGATTAAAAACATTTGCAGCAATGCTCATTCAAGGCGTTGTCCTGCAATCGTTGCAATTTGGCCAAAAACCGGCTCAGTGGCTTAGTGGCTCAGTTTCTTAGACGACTCTCTGCCCACAGGCTCGCAGGCGGGCAGTTGTAGCTGGCAGTTGCGTAACTGGGCTAAGCAAACGAAGCCACAACCAAGTCAAGCCACTGTCAGAGGTCTTGCATAGCCACTTGCGTAGCTGAAGCTGCTGCTGCTGCTGCAGCTGCACTCTGTGTTGATTTCCTCATCGGCGATGAAGACACCTGAAACGAGACTGCGGCAACGAGGCAATTTAGTTTTATTGATAGCCATTTGAAAAATATTTTAAATTAAACACACATCATAAAGGCAATTTGGCAATAAAGACACCCCCAATGAATTTGCAGTCGCAAGGCAAAGTCTGCGTCAGGCTCTGTACTTGAAGCGGAAGCGTCGCAGAGCCATCTTCCTGCAGACGACAGAGACGGACGACACATTTGCCAATTGCGCAATTGATGATGCCGCCGCTGAACAACAGTGTCGCTGCTGACGGAAGATGCAACCGTGTTACGTCAGTTTTGCCAGACTTTCACATGCCAGCCAGCCAGTTACCCAGCCTGCATATTCAGATTTCAATGATCTGCTGGCCGGCTAGTGGCAATCGGCAAGTGGCAGTCAATTTAATGCTGATTTTCTAAGTACACTCCATAGCGCGAGTATACTGCTATCTCTAATGTAAATGAAGCTACTATTTTATATGTGGTTTCAACTCATTAACACATATGTTAATTCATTCACTGCTTTGTAATGACATTTATTTGTCTGTCTGCATTTGCAACATTTGCGTGCATTTTGTCGTACGCCGCCTTTTTGTGATTTTTTGTACAAATTTGTATGGGTTTTTACTGTTGTTCCGCTTGTGGCAGTTAAAGAAATGCTGGTGCGCACAGTGGGTTCGCAGCACATAGATGCTTATCATCCCCGAAACGAAAACCCAACTTTTTTCCACGCCAATTAGCTTATGTTAAGATTTAGTTATGAAACTGTAATTCATTTTATTTTGCACCACTGTGCCTGCATTAACTTCTTGTCGTTGTTTTCAGTCAGTGGCATTTCAAAAATGTGTAAGTTTTGTTTGGCCAACTTTTTGTCAGCTCTACTCATTTGCCCCACACATAGACTGGCAGAAGCAGGCAACAGGCAACAACAACCAACACAAACAACAATAGTAATGACAACAAGGAAGTTGACAGCGCATCTTCCACGCGCGTCCAATTATGACAAATGGCAACAACAGTGAACAACCAAACCCAACCATCCCTGCCAGCCCGTTTGCCCATTGGCCGTGTTGCATGAGGCACGAGCAACACGAGGAACTAAAAATGGCTTGCAACACCTGCACCGGCATCTTCAACTTCATACTAGTTTGGCTTCGACATTGTCATTTTCGTAGTCACAAAACAACAACAATGCATATAAAACAATGTAATGTGGAACACAAAAATGATGATGTGGGTGAGAAGTGTGTTTATGACTACATAGTTGATTGCCCAGTTGCACTTCTCAGCTGTTGTCTATAGTATATTGACCCAGTGCACAGTTTTGGCTTCTTTGCTCGAGGCTAGCCTGGCTGTAAAGTGATATAATTTGGCAATTTAGCAAATGAGGATTTTTATCGATTTGTGCACTTAATATTATTGGCCATTGCTTTATCTGCAATTTATATGGCGCAAGGCACGAGTCTTGAATTTACGTGAGCTGCGTTTTACTATTACTACGAGAGGCACGCCCCTGCCTTATTTTATATGTTGCCGTTGCCGTTAGCTGGCGCAATTGTCCATTGAAAAAGATTGCAGCGTCACGGCAAACATTGTTGTATTACATTTGGGTCAACACATCTGCCTGAGGATCGGCAATCTAATAAAATCTTTTAACAAATTGTGCGCACTACATGATAATAATTATAATTACTGTTGCTGTTAATTTTGATGCTGCTTTTCGATCATTTTTTGATGGGTTATGAAATTGGCGCCACTACCACCAGCAACCTTTTAACTTTCAATTGCCGAGCGCTAAGCGGTATTACCACAAGGCAAACTCAGCACCGGAATAGGTGTCAATTAATTTTGATTTCGAAGGCATTGAACTTCGCACGCATCACCAAAAACATTAGTCCATTAGTCGGCTAATAACTAAAAATAATACCCACTCATTTGGTTTGATTTTATAGATGGACAGATAGTCTGGTGCAATGCGTTGGTTTCTGATCTGTCAAAAAATCCGACCATTTTAAATTGGTATAGGCTGGCGGGAAAATATGAATGCGTCGTATTAATTAACGGTTGGTTAACAACAGTGCTTACTTATTAACCATTAATTACTTATTTACCGAGTGAGCATCGACAATGGCTTAAGAAATATTCTCTGGTTCCTGTAAATTTTGTAGTTTGTGTTAAAATTCATTTCAAACATAAAATAAGTGAATATAATGATAAATTTATAAATTCAGTCTGAGAACGTTTATTTAATTATAATTTTTGTTGGTAAATAACAATAAAAACAGCCATAGCGTCATAAACGTTTAAAAAAATTTGAGGAAGTAATTTAATATTTAATTTATAGAAATGAGTTAGAAAACGGTTTTGTTTTCAAACTTTCTTGTTTCCACCTTCATCTGTTCATCTTTTGTTGATTAATAGTTGGCAACACTGGTCGCCCGCTGGGCTTTTGAGAGTGCGTTATCGTTAAGTGCACGTCATTAAAATTGGAACACGCACAGGGGTAAAGATGTGTGAAATGCGCATTGTTTATGGGCTGGCCAGTTAGCTGTTACCACCTGCGAGCGTAAGCAAGAGCAGCTCGCTTCCACTTCAGCCTAAGATGGTTGCATAAGTTGCGTTCCGACGTGTCGCAGTTCCACTTTCAACTCGCACGCAATCGGAACATACACACGCACACAGAAAGAAAACAACTCAAATTTTTCTTTTCTAATAATTTTAATTTATTTATGCGTGTGAACCAAAAATCGACTGCCGTGTTGGGCGGTACTCATGTATCTTGAAGTCTCGGTTTCAGTGTCCGTCGTGAAAAGTGAAAATTTCATAGAATTACAGCAGATGGCGCTCTGTATGTTTATTATTTGTTTTTGTGGGATTAGTCAGCGAAATTACTGTTTATGTAATTTAAATTTAGCAATTTTAAAGATTGCAAATCATTTTGCAATGTAATTATTTTAAACAAAGTTTTAAATGCGCGCCTACTTTTATAAAAGATTTTTCCAACACTGGTAAAAAAGCCGTGGTCTATCTTGCTCTTTTGCACATTTGAAATTGATGCGGCTGCTTGACTCAGCTAAAGACAACAAGTTAGAGCGAAATAGCCATATTAGTTAGTTTAACAGTTTGAGGCGCACTAGATCTTGGCGGAAACTTTGAATTTTGCTTACATTTTAGTCGTGAATAACGTAATGAGGGGAATAAATCCTGCATTATTATATATTTAAACTAGGATTGAAAACATGTTATATTAGATTTATAAATTTATTCATATTTACATTCACACACATTTAAGCTTACAGTAAAAAATCGCTGAATTATTAAATTTATACCTATGATCGTTATTGATTGACTTTAATTGAACTGCATTTATGTCTAGGGATAGAATAATTTAAACATTTATTATTACAATTAATGATTAGTGATCGTTAAAATTGTATTTCATACACATATATATTTATACTCGCTCTACTTAGGTCTTAATTTTAATTTTCTTTCTTTTCTTCGTGTTGTACAAAAACGCGTCTCAGCTGCAGTCCATGGTGGACTGCAGTGGAAAAGTGTTTTCGGTGGCTATTTAAACTTAAATCTAAGACTACACCTAGATTGCATATATACAGGCTCTATATAAAGCTAGGGCGGTAGGAGGCATAACGATAGGGAAAGCTTACTTCATGTAGTAACTGCTTGGCACTCGGCCCGATGTGTACGTGCTCATGGGTATGCCCTGTGGCCCGGGTATATGATTGTTCCCTGAAGAGTGCGTCACAGACTGATTCTGGGATCCATACAAATGATCGACGCTGGTGTTGCCGATGCCATTGCCCGAAGGCTCGTAGTCCACATCATAGTAGATGCCCGACTGGTTCTGCAAAATGCACAAACATGTTATTTAAGAATTAACGATATGCATTGAGATTGAGAGTGTTCACACTTGCCGCTATGCTGCCGTTGCTGCGACTCTTTGGGCGTGGCACTTGAAAGTTGCGACCCAGGAGATCGGCGCGATCCTCCTCCTCACTGGAACTGGAGTTCTCCAGCGTGCGCATACCATTTGCACGCGGACCCAGCCCGAGTCTTCTAAGTGCAGTTAAAAAAAAGGTATATGCAATTAAAGGAATTATATTCTTAGAATTTCTTAACGTTTGATGGACGATAGAAAAAAAACGGAAATAGCGGCACCGTTGAAGCAAACAATTTGGTGGTTAAAGAACTTTTCTGAAATCTATTCAAATAATTAAAGTTGCTTTACTTAAACATTTCCGACTTATAGATTCAATTTAAACATTATTCTGTCCAAATAAATTTCTTTCATCGGTATTTTAAACAGACAGGTTATTTAAGAAACTACATAAAAATGTGAAAGTTACTCATATACTCAAATATTATAAAAATGGATAAGAATTTATTTTTGGAAAGCATTCTAAATGAACATCTTGTTGAAGACTGCGGAGACGAACAACAGGTGGCGCTGCAGTAGGTGTTGAGATAAATACATAGATTTTTTTTTCTTACAAATTTTTCTACATAAGTATAAATATAATCAGACAGGGCTATTAACATGTAGCAAACAGTTCTATCTTTTACCTGTCATATAACAACCAAGTTTTCATCCATAATAAAGAATAGGGTTTAAGAAAAATGTGGTAATATTTGATGTTTCTGTTTTTACCTGGGCAATGGCACTGGTGGCGCCATACTGGCGCTTGGATGCATTTGCATGGTGCTCTGCATTGACATGCCACCGATTGTGCCCATGCCTATCGCACCAAGATTTGGATACGCAAACATGGCCGACGAAGGTCGAGTGGGTCCGATTGGTTCCGCCTGCGAAAGAAAAGCAAGATTAAATTTGAACATATATGCAAGATAGTGCAACAAAAGGAGCTTACCCCATAATGATTTGTTTGTGCCATAACATCGGCAATTTGTGCCCAGCGCATGCGATCCTCTAGCGTCACTTGGTAGCCTGCTTGAGGTAAACCAGCTGATTTTAATGGTGCCGTATTCATATAACCAAACACTGGCGAGCCCATGGCATTCTTTTGCTCCCGCTGCCAGCGACGTGACCACATGATGAGACAGACCAAAGTTAACACAATAATGATGACAGCTGCCACAGATGCGCCAATAGCCACACCCAACACTTCGCCGTCGATCTCGCATTGCGCGCCATAATGACTGGAATCACAGGCACATGTCTGAGTTCCCTCCTCGTTGTAGCTGCAGATGCCACGATTGTTGCAGTATGCATCGGGACAGGCCTGGCATTCGCGTCCCGCCCTTTGGGGTTGATCAGCCCAGGGATCACGCAGACCTGCCTCACAGGCACACTGGAAGCTGCCCCAGCTATTGCTGCACGTTGCACTCGCATGGCAATCGTTTAGTTCGGCGGATTGGCATTCGTCCAAATCATGGAGGGCAGAGACGGCGCCTTCTGGTGAACTCACATAAAGAACCGAGTTGCCAATGTTGTTGTTCCGACGGTGCAGCACTCCGAGCAGATGCTTCTGCACATCACTGCGCAGATTGGGACGCAGTGTCTCAACGCTCTCATCCAACTAATCGGGGGGATAAAATGAGTAAAGGCTCATGATAATATTGTTCGCTACTTACTTTCAGTGTCAGATTCACATAGACGCCATTGCCGCCCAGATTGGGATCACCGCGATAGATGTTATTCACCTTGGCCTCCATAAACTCATCCGAATAGGGTGTCATCGACATGGCCGAGTCGAGCTAGAAAAATAAGTATAAATGTCAGTTTATACTTTAACGCAAGGGTCTGGATTTGTAGCTTACCGCTCTAACCGATTCATAGCTCAGTTGTCCAAAGGGTTCGCTGGTGCGATCCATCAGCTTGTTGTCCCACACGATTCGATGCTCGTAGATGCGATCAACACGCATGCCCAAGTAGAAGGAGATAATACGACGGCAAGGCTCTCGATGCTTGCGACGAGAATAGCCTGTGAAAAGATAAAAAGTTGAAAAATTTGAAACAGAATCCAAAACTGTAGACAAGTAATGATAATCTTTGAAAATTGTATGTGCATCGGTTGAGAAACACCGGAGATATCTTTACTACTTCATTCACCTGGTCGACAATGACAGCTGGAGACACCGCTGTCCGTTTTGCAGCGTTCGTGTTGCGCCTGATCGCAGGTGGAATCGTCGCCGACAATGCATGTGTCGATTCTCACTGGTGGCTGTGTGGGTCGCTGGCGGTAGTGTGGTCTTGTTGGTCCCGCATTTGTTGTGGATGCAGCCACTGGCTTAACCGGACCCTGAGTCTGGCCTAGGCCTCCCTGTCCTGGACTCGTGCCTGGCTTTGGTTGCAGTTCAACGACTTCCGTTTCGGGTATCACATAGCCACCGCTGCTTTGTGTGACAGCATGCTGTGGTATACCAGCACTTGCACCACCACCACTACCACTTCCTGAAGTTCCCGTACCCGGTATTTGTGGCAGACGTGTCGCTGGTGTTGTAGCGCCCGCGGGCGGATCTGTGGGATCACCAAATAGATTGATGTAAGTGCGTTTGCCATCGATCGACACGAAGCCTTCGTCACCTGATGCCGAAACAATAATGTCCGCCTGTGGTGCTCCACCTCCGCTTCCACCGGCTGCCGCTCCATAAGCCCCATATGGCTTGATATTGATTGTCTGCTGAGAACCACTGCCCTTGGGTCCAGGTCCTTGAATGGCCGACAGGGTCACATCAAAGATCTCACCATAGCCGGGTGGCAAATGCTGTCGAGTAGGCTGTATGGGCAGTTGTGGTGCAGTGGGTCGTTGGGCGGGTCTTGGACGACCGCCGGGCTTGAACTCGGGATCGTCCAGCACAATGCCAGGCCGGGGATGGTAGGGAGCAGCGGGAGCGGATGTTGGGGCATTGGTAGTTGGCGCTTTTTCAGTGGTTGTGGTGGTTGTGGTAGATGAGGTAGTTGAGGTACTTGAGGTGGTGCTAGTAGAAGTAGAAGTGGTGGTTGTGGTGGTGGTGATAGTAGAAGTGGTCATGGGTGAATTGAACGTGGGCACAATAGTATCCTTGGCAGCCAGATCGCTCAGAGGCATGGTATGAATGCTACTCGCAGATGAAGATGACGATGTTGACATACTGCCCTCCAGTCCGGGTGTGCGATTCGCCGTCATAAAGATTACCTCCTCGGTGGAGGGATCTATATCATACCCGCTGGCCATGGACATGGGCACATAGCTGGAGGACATGCCCACTACGGTGTTTACCACCGAACTCGTTTCGATGATAGTCGTGTAGCCGGTGTGATCACCCTGCGGCTGCTTTTTCTTCTCACCGCTGGGTTTTGGCCTGTGCTTCTTTTTGTTAGCATGGTCTTTGGACGATGCAGTGGGAGCCGCCGCGCTCGCTGGCTCTGGAGGAGGCTGCAAGTCCTCCTCAATCTCACCACCTGCCTCGCTGTCTTGGTCTGAGACTTCAATGTATTGCGCATTGGCATCCTCATTGGAGAACTCTGAGTCATAGGTGGTGTCTGTCGGAAGAGCTGCTTCAATGGATTCATTAGGTAACTCTGCTTCCTGCTGTTGGTGCTGTTGCTGCTCTGGCTGCTCTTTTAAGTCATCCTGCTGCACTAGGTCCGGTCCGCTCGGTCGTGTGGGCAACTGTTGGGGCACTGGCTGATACTGAGGTAATGGACGTCGACTTCCGTTGACGCTTGTAGTTATCGGTGGGCGTGGCTTGTTCCTATACCATGGTGGCCGATTGCTCACGAAACCCGGACGCACGGGCACAATCTGCTCCGGAATAGGCACACCCGTAATGAAAGGTCGGTCCGGTCGATCGAAGGGATAAGGCGGTGGTCGCATAGAGGTGCCTGGCTTCTGTGCCTCGTAGTCAATGGGCATTGGTTGTACTTCGGAAATGCGAGGAGGTCCACGATTATTGATCCTACTAGCAGAGGGAGGACGTCGAACGCCCTGCGTATTGGCATGAACGTTCACATTGCCGTTTAGAAGTTTCACAATGCCGGTGATGATGTCCTGGATGTCGGGATTGCCATTCTGGCGCGGACTATGCGGTGCCTGCGTCGCACTGGCCATCAATGTGGCAGTACTGCTCGGACTCGGGCTGATAGGGGACCCCGACGTAGGCGGTCGCAGGCCCCCTTGCACTAAAAAAGGCTGCTCAGTGCTCGAGGAGAAGCTGCTGCCACTGAAAGAGCTACTGCTGGATGTGAGACCCTTGCCAGCACGAATCCGTTGCGAACGCTCTGGCTGCTGTTGCTGCTCCAGTGAGTCGTAGGTGCCCGTGGGTTTGATGTTGTAGTGAAAGTAACGTCCGGCGGAGACATCCTTTTCGCTTTCCTTGCCATAGCTGACATCATTGGGATGATGTTTTTGCTGTTCGTTTAAGATGGGCGAAGCGGAGCGTTCCACACGTGCTCTCGTCTCATTTTCTACCTGCACAGAGCCGGGACTTTCCGAGATGGTATTTATGTCGGCCACGGTGCTTTCGATGCTCAACGATGCTGAGTTCTCGATGCTGGATTTTGGCGAGATCTGTGAGATGCCATCATGCTGGGCAACTGCAAGAGGAGAGAGAGAGGAGCAGAGAAGGAGAAGTTAAAGCAGGTGAAATTCTTGGCATGCCAACAAAGCTTCAATTTAATTTATTATTGCTGCAGCATTCGCGTTTATCACAGTGAAAAGAATCTGATGCATCTGTCTAAAACAAAAGCGAGACAGGTTTCACTTTTTCAGGTAACCGCCCCACCTGCCACAATAACAACAACTGCCGCATGCCAAATGCGGTTGAGGGCAGTGCTTTGTCTTTGTCATGTGTACAAGTATTCTCCTCTATACTACTATATAATGCACTTTTCTTAGAAATTCAAACCAAGTAGAGTGAGAGATTTCAGTTTCAGCCTTTGTGCTGGCAGGCATAATTTATTTTCGATGTCAAGTTTGTGTCTTGAGTCTTTCGTATTATTTGCATTACATTTGTTTTTGGCCTACAGTGTATGTATGTATATTTAAATTACACACGTCTGGCGACATCTTAAATTACTGGTTGCCTTTTCATGCCAAGGCTGGGCAAACAAATATCTTTTCCGAGTCAAACTATCATCTGTCACAGTTGCAAACGCATATTACTTATTGCCTTGCACTGTGTACTCTTATTCCAATCCCCTCCCCCCTCACGTTCCTTTTCTGGAGCGCGCACAATTGCACTAGCAACGCCAACTTTGGCGAGGCTTAAAGATCTCTGAGTAGTAGTACATATATACGAAACGAGAATTTCACAAATTGCTACGTGAAGCGTTGAAAATATGCCAACTTATTCGCAGTTGTTTATTGCTAGAAAATAAAGCTACATACATCCATTCACAAGTATGCAAGAGAGCTTCACTTACTTGCCAGATGCTTGTGTATATACTTATATATTGTTATTATGGGGATGTGCGTGTCTGCACAAATAAATGAAGATATACAGAAAAACTGCTAAATAGCCTAAATAATAATAATCTAAGTTAGGAGAGTTAATATTGCACATAGAAAAACTGAACTGAAACGTTACCGACATGATAAATTGATTAATTATGCCACGCAAGAAAAAAGTAATTCAAATTAATTACTGAACTACTTAACTGTCTAGTTAATCTCGAATCCAGGTGCATAGAAGACATCTCTTCTTGGCAGTATGTAAATCATAGCCATAATTGCATTTGACCTAACAAAAGTCCCTCAAACTTAATACCAAAGATTTAACGCAATTAAAAATAACATGCATGTTTCTTTGAGAAACAAATACAATAAGTGCATACAAAAGAAATGCAATCATCAATTTAATTGATCATAATCATTTTTGTACTAGCTTTTATTTTTGTACTACAATTACTAACATTTAATTTAATAACAATTACCTACTGTAGCAGCTTGATAATTGACCAAAATAAGAGAATTTAAAATTAAGAGAAAACAATAACAATATTTCTACAATGTATTTGAGTGTTAAGCTTCTTTTATAGCATTCTCGGCATACAAATATTTTCTTGTGTGTGAAGTGCTTTCTTTTTCGAGACCATCTAACTAGAAAATGTCTAATGAAATTGACACCTGCTGATCTTCTTGACTTCAATACACTCGAACTCAATCGCTAACCAAGGCCAATACATGTGTTTGTTTTGTGTGTGTGCGAGAGTGAAGCTTTTAACACCCCCCGTCAAGCATTCAATGACGTAGTATAATGTTACAGGAATTTCTATGTGCTTATTCAGACACTCATAGCGTTGGGAAGATGAGAGTTATAAAACTATATGTTGTACAAGTGTTTGGCTCGTTATTTTTTTTTTTGCTTTGCGTCTCAACCATGACTTACATATTATGTACTGCGACTGAAGAATGCAACCAGCGCTCGAACTCTAACACCAACACAAAATGAAATTCTTCAAAATGTCAGGTGTGCAGACGGTGCAAATATTTGGCGAGTTCTGTTGTCTGATGGTTTAAGAAGTGGGCGCAATGTGTAAAAACAACCAGTTTAATAATATTTGAGGTTTAAGATGTTGCCGCATAATTCACACGCTACAAAACACGTTTAGTTATTGAGCTTAACCCAATTGCTAAGCGGTTTTCGTGGTATTACTTTTTTGATTAAGTTTTTTGGCACAGATTTTGCTTTCACCTTCATGCGCTCAACTGGCGCAAAGGCTAACAATGCAAAATCGCTCTAAAAACGAGAAACACAAATAAGTAAAAAATGCGAAACACGCTAATTGATAACAGAAATATTATTTGTTTCACTTTCTATGAGCTAGTTGCTGGCTGACCATGATTTAATTAGCGCTTCCTTTTAGACCAAAAACAAACAAGCTGCCCATAAAAATATGTAGTATAAATATTGTTTTCGCGTTTTCATTTTCTTTTTCACTTTCAATTTTACAATTTTTTTCTGCACTTGTTTTTCAACATATTTTTGCGCTATTATTGATACGAAATTGAATTTGAAGCAGGCTTTAGTTAGCTTGGTAAAAGTGTCTGGCCAAAATGAAAATGTTGCCGCCGGCTATTAAATTAACCAGCAAAGACAGCAGTAACAACATCAAGAGGGAATCGCAAAGTAAGTGCAACACACACACACACACACACAGTTTTTAAATTGAGACTGTGGCATGCAACACTTTCACGGACAACGAAAGTAAAACTCCTAAATGAACGGTCTTTTTAGTCAGCCAACTCCCGTCGGCTACGGATATATAAAACAGAAACTTCAACTGGAGTTCAATGCACCAAATCAAAGAATTCATGACTAATACTCGAGACACCAACAACAACTGCAACAACGTTGACAACATTGACGACAAGAGAGTCATTAGTTCCAGCGCTTGCCTACACTAATTTGGACGCTACTTAAGCCCACGACAAGCACACAGGACAGACAGAAGGCAACACGACATACTCCGACGGAGTGAAGAGATAGTCAATTGGGTTTCGGGCTACGTTCGTAACCCACACGCGGCACCAAAAATTGCCAATTTCAGCGCCTCCAAATTGACTTGGCACTCGCCCAAGACAAGAAATCACTTTCTATTTCAACTGCTTGAACAGCAAAAAACTGTTTCACAACTTGTACAAAAAAATAACACAGAAATAGAAGTACATGACACATATGAATATAGTATGTATGGTCTATGTATATAGGTAGTTGCTGCCAAAAAGGTAGCGACAATAATTACATTTTGTGCGCTTATGAAATGCAGCGATTTTGATATCTCGATATTTACCACACGTACGCAAGCATTACGCGTACGTTTTTGAGCGAATTAAATTAAGTACTTTGGCAGTTGTTAGCTGAGCCAACACTTATGTTTGTGTCTATTACGCAACATAAAAATTGTATACGAAGTGTGTATGTATAAATCCACCACTAATTTGATTGTGATTTGAATGTAATTAACGATAAAATGCTAAAGTATAGAAGTTGTCTTAAGGTAAACGATAGGTTTTCAAAGACAGCAAAAGTATGAAAAAATATAGTTAAACACATATACTATTCTATATGGCAATTATATGACTGATGGATTTTATTAAAAAAATTATTCAGATCTACCATGTTTCTGGTAGGCAGATCAGCTAAGCATGGTAAACTAAATTCCTTAAAGAACTCCTTCTAATGCAATTGTTTATAACTATTTGTTTAAAAGATATATTGTCTTGAGTTTTATTTGTATTTAAGTGCCAAGTTAATCAAAATCTGTAACATACATACATATTAAATTTTATAGCCTGAATATAATTCATTGGGCTTAGCTATAAGCCATAAGACATCTGCTTATGTCCGGCTTAAGAGAGCACTGCGTTAGATTTCTATTATAGATGTGTTCCGTGTTTCTCAATCATACAAATCGCAGTATCGCCTTGAAGCATCTTCGTGGGCCCACGTTCCATCCAAAAGACATTCGTTCGTTCAACTTGACTTGTTGTGGACGCCCATTCAGAGTCAAAGAACTGTGGTCTACGCCTCAGAGTTACCGGCACAAATGCAGAACTGCTGGAGATACTACCAACTATCTTGGCACGTAGCTTGCATTTGAAATATCTCCACAAATTTTATGGTCAAAGGGCGTGGTCCTAAGGCATGAGGCATTAAAAATCTTGATTTAGTGGTAATTGATTCTGGCAGCTTTTTTTTTCTAAGGTGGGCGCCTTAAATACACACAAGAAGTCAAACAAATGTTGCTCTATGGATACAACAAAGAAAGTTTGTGTAATAAATATTTGTTTGTCTCCCTTTTGTTTTACTAAACGTCTTGCCACTTGCAACGTGCAGCAAAGTCTTGCATCGCGTTAAAAATATGAGCTGAGATCGTATGGGTGAGATGTGCTTAAGACAAAACCTTGCCAGATATTCATTAGCAGTCCAAACAACTTCTGTTTTGGCTGCACTTGTGTTGTTAACTTAGAATCTTAATTTTAATTCACATAAAATAAATCCTTATTCATGTTAGATATATTCTGCAGAGAAATAAATAGGTTGGTTCAGTGTAAAAAAAAGGGTATGTTTTCTAAGTAAGAAGCTCTGTCCCCTTTTGTGCCTATAAAAACAGAGTGACAACAATGACATAGCTCAGCAAACTGATATTTATTGTTTCTAATTTTTTGTGTTTTAGGACACAATTGAAATTGAAGAGAGTTTTGCTGCTGTCATTTGAAGATAGATGTTTAAAGAGCAAAAGAAAAAGCAAGACCACGAAAATTGTTTTATTATTTGCTTGCTTAGCTTTCGGCGCGCGTGTCTTGCAATTAGATATGTTAATTTTCCAAGCAACGAATGCAATTTAAACGCAATTCCAACGCCAAAGTCTGAGCTAAAACCAACTGCAGCCATTGTGTCAGCACACAAGCGAATGACCTTAATCAAGGTCTTAGAGTCTAACTTCAACTCAGAGCTTCAGCTTCAAAAGGCAGAGCCGGTTGCAGCCTAGACAGTCAAGGTCTGCCTGCCTCCCTGTTGCAAGTTTGGTTGGCTCAAAGTCTTCGCTATACTATGTGGCCTGTCTAAGCCGAACAAATTTATTGGCCAAGCTGCTCGCTTGGTTGGCTGTGTGGAAAGTTGCGGATAACCAGTAGAAAACGAAGCATTGACCGCTGCATCAGCCTAAATAATAGACACACTTAACAGCCTAATTGTCCGATATATATATGTATGTATTTATAGTGAAGGCCCAGCAAAAGCCACTTGCCGCGCTGCAGCAACCACACCACCAGCAACAACAACAATAACAGATTCAAAAGCAGAAAACAAAGCCGCCACTAATAAGCAGCAAATACCAAGCAAGATTGCAACTATGTAAGTGGCTTAGACTTGGCCCAAGAACAGGGCTTAAAAATTTAACTAGCTGCAATTTAGCTGTAGATCGCTTATCTAAGAGCATGAAAAGAGCTGCTGCTGCTGATGTTGGGCTCAGCGAAAAGCTGAAATATTTGCCTTTTCATATGGACACGCGAATTGCATAGTTGTGCAAAAAAGTTGGGAGCCAGAGGCATGTTCAGGGTCAGTAACCCATTGAGAATGAATAAACTGCAAAGCTGCAGCTAATGTACGAGCATCTATTCAAGTTAAATGCGCTCAATATATGCGCCACTAATTGAACAATTAAAACTGATTAAATTGTGGGCAAAATAGAGCAAAAACAACGCAAACAGAGTGGGAAATGGGGACAAGACACAAGTGCCCCTTCGTTGCAAGCAAATCCGGAACTGGCCGCAACCTAAAAGACTAGTTGAGAGATGAGAAAAAAGTTAAGTTGTTTTGTGTTGAATTTCCGTCTTCTCAAAGCCAAGTTCAATGCGAAAAGAACGCAAAATTTATTGAGTGAATAGCGCCTTTTGCTTTTTCAGTCAGTCATTCAACTTTTATCCCTCTTTCTCTCTCTCTCTCAAAGCGAAACTGTGTCAACATGATCGCCAAGAAATCGGAACAACTTGCGACCAATATGGACAAACGGTGTGTGACAAGTTCAAAAGCAATGTGTAAGCAAAGTGCGTATGTATGTGTGTGAATGTTGTGCTTTCATACCAAATGTTTAAGACCGTTCACGTTTTACAAATGGCCCAAAGAAACCGGCCAGTCAGTCAGTCAAACAGCTTTTTATTAGGCTTTTTCTAACTGCGTGTGTGTGTGTGTGCTATTATGTGTCTGTCTATAGATAACTGCACGTATATTTAACGGCATTCTATTTCAAGTTTTACACAGATTTATGTGTCAAGCGTCGAGCGCCGTCAAGCCAACCAATTGGGCTAATTGTGTTTATGGCCATAAGCAATTTATGCTTTAGGCTATACAGGTGTTGCACCTACGCATCTTGATGAAGCTTAAAATATTGCAGAGCACGTAGAAAGTATTGTACAATTGCTGGCAATAGCAAGTTCGTTGCTTAACTCGCTTGATGCTTAATTCTTTTATTTACTATGAAGAGTCTTTTACTCTGAAATTCAGATCGCTGCCTATTATTTACTAAACCAATCACATTCAATGAAGCAAGTTCGTTGCCTAAGTCATTTGTTCTTTTACTCTTTTAGTTTTGCAAAGTGTCTTTTGTTAATCACTTTAATCAGCTGCAAAGAAGCAACCTTTGAAGAAAAACATATTTATTCCAAAATATCCATAAATGATATCTCTCAAAATAAAAACTAGACGCAAAACCGGTTGGCCAACTTTGAAAACAACTTCAGCAAGCGAAATGTTTTCATTGATTACCATTCAATCGTCACTCACACACACTTACACATATATTCATGTAAATACATATATACATACATACGTTCTGTCTCATTGAGTTGCAGCTTCATCAAGCAGCAAAGGTGAACGTAGCTCTCCCGCCTTGCGGCTGCGGTTTTCGCTGTTTTTGTGCTATTTTGCGTGAGCCGTAAAATCAAAAAAAGTCTTCAGCGCCGCAAGACATAAACATTTGCCATGGCCAGGGCCAAGAAGGAACTTGACCAAACCGAAATCAAGATAAATTGTGGGTTCGAGCTGCTGTTATATGGGTGTGTGTTTATGGTTATGTTAGTGGCTTTTGCTTTTGATCTGGCTAACTGGCAACTTTCGTTGTGCCGAATTTCATTGTACAAATTTTTGGACTGGGCTGTCGTTGCTATGTCTTTCTGTCTGTCCGTCTATCTGTCTGACTGTCTGTCTTGCGAGCGCATGGAAAAGGGAAAGTATGCATGCAGTTATTGATACGATTCCGATTCAGACTTCCAATTTGAGTCTGGGCACAGCTTCAACTCTAATTGAATGAAAAGGGTGGATAAATGTTTAAGTTAATTGGATATGTGTGCACAACGCGCAAACACAAGCATACATAATGAACATATATACTTGCTTTTGGGCCGATAAAATCATTGACATGAAATTGCGGTTTCCATTAATTTGAATGAAATGAAGTGCGGCCAGTTAGCAGGGCAACTGCTTTTCTTTTCCTAATTTTTTTGTTTTTTAATAGATTGCAATCAATCGATTAAGATTTAAGTACAGAAATAAATACTTTGCACAAGTTTTTTCCTAAATGATATCAATTTCAAATAAAATGATGTAATTAATAATCAGTTGAATTTTTAAATGTTTTTTTACATCTTTCTCGACAGTCAGCGCACCTGTTTCTTGGTATACGTTAAACGTTAATGAATTGCGTCAGCATGCCATGCACCGTGTGGCCCACCAAGAATGCAGCACAACCAGCATCATCGCCAAGCAACAAATGAAACCTGCCGTTTGACCCAATATAAAACCGGCGCCATAAATTTTTGAAGCGTTGCTGCAGTTGAATATTTGCGGCATCTTCATACAGTATGTTCCTTCTCCCCTGTCCTCGTTTCTTTTTTTGTGTGTGTCTTTTACTGGCAAGTGGGCCATGTAACCGAAATGTGCCAAAAAACAAAGTGGAAAGACAAAAATGTGGGGAATAGGCACAGCCACTCTGAAAATGTAAGCAGCTTAACAACAAAAAAGAAGAAGGAGAGAAAGAAAAATTCTAAATACTTGACACAAAATATATGTTTAATGCAACAAATTATTTTTTTGATTTTTGAAACAAACTTAAAGTTTAATCCAACAGGCTATTTAATTGTCAATGCGATGAGCTCGTGACTTTATTCCAACATATTAAACGCATCGAATATAAATAAAGAAGATCATACCGACGGTAAACTGCTTGATTATACTCGATATCGAAGGTAAAGAGTATATTGGGTTTGTGCAATGTCCGTCATGGTGTCTGTCCGTCTGTCCGTATGTTCGCAACTTTTTTCCACACCCTTCAAGCTAGAGACTTTGCAAATGTCTTTATCTATGGCATAGTCAGATTGGGGTTCTACGATAACTGGGAGGCTGTCAAATCGGTTAATTCGATAACTCAAAATCGATAAATTCACCTCTTACGCACATCCTTACAGCTAGAACTACCAAATGGGGTAGGAAGATAGCTACTGGCATCCCCAGAAAAAATGCTTCAAAAATTTTGGTGCCACGCCTACCCATTCCGCCCCCAGCCTCCCAGCAGTTTTAAATCAGAAACGACTATAACTTCCTCAGTTTTTAAGCTAGATCCACCAAATTTTGCGCAAAGATAAATGATGACGATCCCCAAAACACTGCATCAAAATTTTGGATGCCACGCCCACCCATACCGCCCTTGTCCACCCCAGCCGCCCCAACGCTTCGTTAAAAACGGATATGCGTGTAATTTTTATAGTGTTTGAGCTAGAGTCTCTAAATGTGGTAGGAAGATAACTGGTCGCGACCCTCAAAGACATTTTGGAGCCACGCTCACACATACAGCCCCCAGCCCCCATCCCCAACCTTTAACAAACTTTGAGCTAGTCACCAAATTTGGAAGGAAGATAGCTGGTGGCATCCTTATATGCATCAGACAATTTTTGAGGCAACTTACACCCCTGCCGCATCCGTACCTCTTTGCAATAGGCCTCTTTTTACCGGTTTTAATACTGGTATCGAGTATATCGCAGTCGGTTGCGTCCGACTGCAACGTTTCCACTTGTTTTTCTTTGGAATAGATTTTTGGAACACCGATACACACACACACATAGTCAGACACACTTGAATATTGGAGCTCATCACGCTTTCTAATATCATTACCTTGATAATATTGTGAGTGTTGCTGTTGTTGTTTTTTGGTGCTGCTGTCGACGCCTCGCTTCGTCGAACGACACTTTTCCAATGCACACTCACAAAACGAATTTTAATTTCTTGGCTCTAACATTTTGAAAGCCTCCAGGTACCGTTATCACAGTTGTTAACCAACCATCTGCCCATTGCTGCTGCTTAAGATTCTCAATTGGCCGCTTGAATTTTTGATTTTAATTAAGCTGCTGTAAAAATTATTTTCACTTTACCTACAATTTTGCCAGGCATTAAGAATGCAGCATCGCTTTGCGATTCATTGTTAAGAATTTTGTAACATCTTTTTGCAACAAAGTTGAATTAATATCTAACTGCTTAAAATGAACGTCAGAAAGAAAAAAGCTGGTCGTAAATAAAGTTCCGATAAAGTTGCTTTAAATGGGAATTAACTACTTAAATCAATTACAAACAGTCCTGATAAAAAGCAAAATAATGTTTCAATAGTAAAGCTCTACTTAAACCATTACTTTATTTTTATTTTTCTATTAAAAAAAAAAAAAAGTTTGAAAATTCTCAATTCCAAAATTTTCGCTCTTGAAATATTAAAAATAAACTTAAATTAAGGTTTGACGTTAGATATTTTATTTTGGGTAAACGTTGGAAATTTTTGACTTAAACTACAAAATATATTATGTTTTGCTTCGTGCATGTTTCGTAAACTCTTATGCTATATTTTATCAAGATTTTCAAGTAAAGTAATTATGCTTTTTATAGCTACAATATATAGTATAATTAGCAACACTGTTACATCAATTAAATTAACTCTTTGTCAGAGTATAACAGTTCTTTTTATGTTAATGTAAATCTTTCGTCGTGTTTGCTGTAAACTCAATGAATGCCGCCTTTATGTTAATTAGGCTTATTAGCTGGGTGAAAGATTTGCTTTGAAACTGCCAACATATTTGATTTAAATGGCCCAGTAAGCAGTAAGGCAGTTAGTTTTAATTGATTCAGCTGAAGTAGACAGGCAAGCGGTACAAACAACAGCACAAAAGTTGCTGTCCATCGTTGTGGTTGTGATGCAGTTGCATGTGCAGCCTTTACAGTAAGAGAGTGTTGATTTTTAATTAAAATTCATATGTGCTTGCTGGCTTTTCAAAATGCCCTTTCTACAAATATTGTTACAGCCAAGTGCATGGGAAGCTCATGTTATTTTTACGACTTGGGAGTACAAGTTCTTTTGTTTTTATTAAAAAATATATATATATATTTGAATGCACAACTAACTTATTGCCAAACTATTTTGCTTTTAAGTGCACTTACTTTGAATACTTAATGATCAAAGTATATATTTACACTTGTCACACATACCAAACTATTATTCAATTGAATGAAATGAAAGACATGAATATATAATCATATTGAGTCTATAATTAACAACAATTCACGCACGTCACGAACTTATTACAATGGCATACACATACATATTTAAAGGGTAAAGCCCGGTTCAACGAGTCCGGCATGAGTAATCGCATATTACACAATTGGTGAAGCCACAAAAGTTTGCAAAAGAAATGACGCATCAAACACAAAAATTAAGCCAAAAATTAATCAAAATCTATACCTACTAGATATCGTCCTCATAATCTATATGTGTCACAGCTGTCGTATTTTGGGTCGGGCCCCTATATTTCTTCTTTTAAGTGCTACAAAATTAGCATAACTTTGCTAAGCCAGAGAGACAAGCAACTGACTTGGCTACAAGCACTGCTAGCTTCTGCTACCCATCAGTCAGTTATACACCTGCGTGGTTGAAGATAATGTTGGCATACTTTGTACACAAAACAAAACAAACACCGGCAAGTACCCCTTCTCAATCGCTCATGAATTGGTATGAATGTGAGCATCTTGTTATCTACTTTATGTATCTATTCATTCTTAGTAACGCCCAATAAATTATACATCAAACATAAGCTTTCTAAAAAGAAATTACATTCACAAACACATTGTGTGTTGGGCTCTTAGCACGAGGAATTCGCTTGGCTCATCTTAACAATAACCGTCGACACTTGACTAATGGCTTGGAATTCAATGCTGTTTGTGAAGCATTGAAGAAAGTTATAACCACAAATAATTTATATATATTCAAATAGTTAAGAAATTCAACTAAGACTATCGATTTTCAAAAGAAAACACAAGATAAGTTTTAAAATAAATTTAAGTATTTAGAGTCAATGCCATATGTTAGCTTTGTATTTTTTATTAATTCTAATGAAAGATATATTAAAAATATATATGTATACATATATTTTTTTTTTTGTATTTTGCGCAACGTCAAACACGTTTCACTTTAAGTCAAGAACTTGGCTGTCTCACAGTCAGCAGTCTTGCACAAACTTCCCTCTTTATTCGGTATGTATATTGACTTTGGAGCCCACCGTTGTCTATTGCAAACATTAAAGATTCTTTTCAACACAATGTGTGCCTGTGAAATTCCAAGTAGAGACTCCCCTGGTGACTTTACTTACCCGCTGTGTGAACGTGAAGCAGCAGCAGCAGCAACAGAGGCAGAGAAATTGAGACCAGCGTCGCAGACAAGTGACAAATGTTCCACTGGCAAGTTGTCATTCTATTCTTCTTTTTCTTGCTGGTGGTGGTTGTGTTGGTTTTGTTGTTGTTGTCGTTGTTGCCACCTATACTCAAATGTTTTTGTGGCTTTCGTCGCATTTTTGCATAAATTGTTTTACTTGATGGCAATTAAGAAAGCCTCACTATATTCTAAGCTGTTGTCGAGTATTGTTAATTTTGGGATTCTTGGAGTTTTATTTTTCGTGCGTGTTGTGAAACGGCTTTTAGCTTTGGCATGACATCTTTTTCTCCATTCAATTTGCAGAACGATTGCCTGAGGGCTTACATATTTAAAGACGCTGAAAAGAAAAAAATTAAGTTTTAAAAGGTTTACTCTTTTTAAAAATTCAATGTTCGAGTTTGTTGCCTAAGTCTTTTGTATGACAATCTTTTTTCTACTTTTTTTACTCTGATTCGTATGAGAACGAGCCAAAAATCTGACAGTTTGTCGTTAGATTAATGGGGAGCATTAAAGTGCTCAGCATTACGTCAGCTATAAACAAGGTCAAAAGGGTCCGCTCATATAAGCTTATAAATCAGAGTTTGCCACATGAACAAAAAAACAAAACTTAGTCAGCGGCTTTCTAAGCTTCATTAACATAACCTTGTGTCAACAATAATGGGCGATACCTGTATTGACTGTGCGACACCTGAGTGTCGAGCAGCAGCAGCAACAGTTACTGCAAAGTGATTGAAATGCTAATTTTGATTGATGTAAGAAGAAAAATGTAAAGAGCGAAAGCTTCTACATCACAATTTTGAGAGGTGCCAAAAGGAAAAGTGAAACTCAAAAGCTGATAAATCAAAAAAATAACGTTAAATGACTTGTATTAGCCAATCAGAATGGCAACAGTGGCAGCCAACACGAAACATCAGTTATTACGATTACCCAATAATTGTAAGAGCAACAACAACAAAGCAAGTAAAAAGACGCCCTGCAATTGTCGATTAGCAGCTAATCAGAAGGTAAGCAAGCAAACGCTAAAAGCGACCACAAAAACCAAAACAATTGCGAGCCACACAATCTTAGCTGAAAGTGAAAGCACTGAGAGGGAGAGAAAAGAGAGCATGAGAGTGAGAGAAAGAGATAGTGTTAAAGAGTTGGAGAGTAAAGGTTGCCACGTGATTCGAAGCGAAGACTTGAAAAGCGATTAAGATAACACACAGCAAAAGCAAAAGAAGAAACAAAAAAAGAATTTAACTTCAACTCGAAGTTGAACTCATGCCCAATGATCGACAGAGCGATGCTCTGTTATTAATAAAAGAGCTTGAGCTATTATAAAGGTTAATCCGGGATAAATCCAAGATTTTTAACTGTGTGCCATCTAGGGAAACTGGTGGGCAGGATTTTGATCTGGTAGCAAGGGTTATGGGTGCCGACTTGTTTTTATTGACCACGATGTTCCATCTTTTGAGCCATGGCTCAAGACAAGACAGCTGAGCTTGAAAAATAGCCGATGCTGCTGCAGATTCACTTGATGTGGCCATAACATTTGCAGCCAAAAAGTAATGCATAGAATTGATTGTTGAAAATAAATAATCATAATTTATAAAAATAAAAAGTTCATTAATATGGCATTTTCAAAAAATTTCTATGTAGCCATTCTTCAAGAAATATAAAAAAAAATAATAGTAATAAATTTAACTTTTATTAATTTAGTTATTACATATGAAGTTTTTTGAAAACTTAAAAGTTTTCGTTTCTAGTGTTCTTTGTTTACATTGCAAAATACCCCATTTCGGTTTTCATCTTTGGGTCACACAAAAAGTATTTTGGCACTATTATGTTGTTGTTGTTTTGGCATTCCTGTTGTTTACACTTTGTGTGCAGGAAGTTGGTAAGTTTTTTCCATATGCCGAACCTTGAAAATGTTTCGGTTGTTGCAAGTGAAATAGAAAGTTTTTAATGCCAACAACAACAACAACAAGACAAAAAGTCGCGGGCGGGCTTGCGTTGTTGTTGTTGTTGTTGCTCTGACGACTGTCATTAAACGACTCCATTTTTGTTTCCAGTGCGTGGCTGCCCCATCCGAGTGCCTGTCAGCATGCACAGCACAGTTTGTTTCCATTCTGTATAAGCTGTTTATGAAGGTTGTTTGCTTTTTAGCGTCTTTCGTCGTTATAATATTTCGAGTCGAGTCTTAACACTCTCTGCCTGCCTGTTGCCTTTTCAACGGAAGTGTGTTGCATTGGTTGGGTTGTAATTAGTTGGCTGCCTGCCAAGTTAAATGACTCATGCGATTTTATATCGTTTTGTTTCTGACGCCTTTGCGTTGCGTAACTAAAACTGAGCTCAAGGCATATTGCATGTGTGCAGGCCAACAAAAGAAGACGAAGAAGCAGACAGTTTATGTGTGTTGGCAAAATGCGGAGTCAGATAATTGCTGCAGACTGCCGGCGACTGTCTTATGACCAATCGATTTTCATATCATAACTTCTAATACAAATGACTTGGGCAACAAACTTGCAGAGTTCCAACAAAGTTGCAAACAATTCTTTCCTCATTAAAATGCTAAAGACCTAAGGTCAATAAGTAAAATTGTGTACCTATTATGTTGGGAATATAGATGTCTATAATAATCGACTTTCTCACCTCAAAAATCAATCATTTATCCAAGTGCAGTACAAGTTTTTCTTTTTTGTATGATGGATTCGCTTTTCTTATTTTATGATTCCTCCTGTCTATCGCACGTTATTTTCAATTACGTTTAGCACACGACGAGCACAGCTAAAAATTTCACCAAAATAACAAAAACAAAAATCAACTGCAAAAACAAAAACAGGAGAAGGCAAAAAAAAATTGAAATTTCTATTAACATAATGGCCAAGTAAAGAAAGAATGAGACAGATAGATGGACTTGGACATGGGGACGCGTCTTGAAGCCCGTTTGACAGCAGCAGACGACGACGACGACGACGAAGAAGAAGAAGTTGGAGAAAAATGCGGTTTTGTGGCTTCAAGGAATGCAGCATTATCGAAAATCCGAATCAATGATAGCGTTACTTAAACATTGACAAGTGCGAAAGAGATGCAAAAATATTTAATGGGGAGAGCCAGCAGCTGCCAGTGTTGTACAAAGCGCAAAGCGCACCATAAAAAACATAAAACCAACAACAACAAAATTGGCACAAATGCGCAACGTTAACCGAAAAAATGGAACAACTAACCGTAAATAGACTGGAGCTGGAGCAAAAAACTAGAGCTTAAACTGAGGCAATTTAGTGACCGATCCCGATTCCAAATAGCCAACATGTGTGTAGGCTGTTTGACCGGCATTAAGCTGGTCAACTGAACAGGGGACAGGTTGTTGGCCCGAGACAGAGATCGAGAACGAGAGAGAGAATATATTGTTGGTGAATTAATTGCTTGAGATGTGCTGCTGGCAGATTAATGGCCATGTTTATACAACATATTATGCCTACTTGGCTAGCATCCGGCACGGATATATGTACAATCTTGCAGCTTCCAGAGCTTCGAAGATGGCGATTGGGTGCTTGGCGCTAATCTGCCCTTGTGCAGTTATTTAATTAAATTTTTGATTTAAGAATTTTGTTATTTTTGTTTTTTTTTGTTTTGTCATTTATCTTTAATTAACTGTGCAAAAATGTGGGTGTTTAGGGACGAGAAACAAGTTAAAAATTGCAACAAATTTCACAGCGTGAAAACCACGTAATTTGCAACAACAACAACAACAAAAGCAGCAGTAGAAACAAAGACAAAAGTCGGTGGCAAAAGCAAAAGGTAGCGCAAAAAAGAAAGTTTGGTTTTTTTTTGTTGTCTTGTTTTGTTGTTATTGTGTTGCTGCTGCTTGTCGTATTTTTGCTTTTATACACAAACACACACATACACACATGCATGTATAGGCAAAGACGCGAGACGCGCACAAATATCATTCATGTTTTGTTCCGTTTACATTTCGCCGAAGCAGCCGCTAATTTTTCTTACATTTTTCTTTTTCAACGTCAGCGCTAGCTTTGCGCTCTTTTTAGTTATTCACTTTTGATGGATTAACGCACAAACACATACGAGCACAACTTCACAAAGATACACGCACACTCGAGCGTCTTGTTGTTGTTGCAACTTGCAACAGATGCGGCTTCTCTTTCAACTCTTTTTTCAATATTTACCGTCAACAAATGCGCAACGCTCAAAAGCTATACGAGAACTGAAAGCCGAACGTGCAAACGAAAACCGATCTGCGCCGATGGCTCGTGGTAAGTTTCGCTGTCGTGGTGAGTTTCATCTGCCATTGACTTTCGCACCACCAACAACAATTGAAAGTGCCAAGTTATCGAATATATCCATTGAGCCTTGAGCCGAGACGCTGCACTTGCAAATGTTATTAGCCAAATCGTAGCAAAAAAAGGAGTGCATTTAAATTGCTGAATTACCAATGATAGACCTAAACAGCCCATTAGGCCCCTAATCGCTGCAGTTGCACTCACTAACAAGCTTCCACAGACAATTTCTTGCTCTGCTCTATGCTCATCTGCCTTATGGTGGGGCGGCGAAAAATACCTCTGTATGTATGTCCGTCTGTCCAATCAGCATCGTGTTCAACAATTACCTCGCGAATTGCAAACGCACGAGATCAAGATTAGGCATAGACAAAGACAAAGGCCGCAAAGCAATGGAAATGGAAAATGAAAACGAGTAAGAAAAATGCAATTGCTGTTAATGCTTTTAGCCGAATCTTGGATGCTCTTTAAAATTTACATACAGAGGTTTTAAATTATGAAAGTGTTTACAACTGGAAAAGTTAATGGACAAAAATTACTAAATTAATAAGTTTAAGTTGTGATCTGTTTTTAATCAGCGTAAAAATTTTAATTTCCTAGTCTAAAGCTTTTTTGATATTTAATTCTATGCAGCAAATCGACGTCTATTACAAAAGCTGCAATTGGCAATTGCAATTGCAATTGCGTTTGCGGCTTACCACGAGTATTCAATTGCATTGAATGAACATCCCAACACACCCACAGCAGCAGCAGCAGCAGCACAACGGCACGAACATGAAACACAAATGGAGCCGAGCCTATCACGAAACATCGGCGGTATTCGTTTTTCATGTCACCTCATTTGGCAAGCCCGAGCGCTGCGCAGCAAAGCGAGAAACACCGATTGATAAGAAGAAGACGAAGAGCATCGAAATCATCGAAGTGCTGGCGAAGGAAGTGGTGAAGAGAAAAACCATAGGCCATGACCAGTGAAATTTTTCTTGTGTGTACTTATCTCTCCACTTATTCTACACATTGTATTTACTTTTGTTTGGCACCTGTTAATGGGGGCGGGGAACCGTGCGGAAGTGGCCATAATTGAGCACATTGGCAGCTTCAATAGTTCTAAGCGCTTGGGTATTAATGTCAAGCTTTAAGCTGGAGTTGTTATTGATTGCGGTACTCGGTGAGGAATGCATTTTGCGGTCACTGGGCGCTGGGCTTTTTAAGTTTATGTTTATCTTCTCATAATTTATTTAATAAGATTGAGTACAATAATTTGAATAGCGAAACAAACTGAAGCAATGAATAAAACATGCCCGGCACAAGACGGGTTAAAACTATAGGTTAATTAGTAGATATATGTAAAGTGCGATTGCAATAAGAGAAGATATATTCATATTTAAAAAAAAAATGCCTAGTACTTGGGCAGCTCGGAGTAGCGTGGTGGCGTTGACCATAGAACGCTGGAGTTGCGTTTCAAATAACTGGGATCAATGTTGGGAAAGATCTGCTTTAGATCCGGAGTGGTCGGCGCCACCGAGAAGAAGCTATCAATAACGTCCGTGGGACAGAAGCTTTGCATCACAATCGCAGCGCCCCGCACATGAGCTGCAAACAAGAAACCAAGGGATTAGTTAAATATAACAGATACAAATTATGTTTGAGGACTTACAGCGACTCCAGGAGGGCACTGGTGGCCGCTTGTAGGTAACTTTGCCCTCATCATCGGTTGAATCATCCTCGTGCAACATTTCAAATGTGTATTTCGATTTCGGTGGCGGCGGCATCATTTGCTTTGCCTTCATTTGCTGCAGCAGTTCGCGCTCCTGCTCCTTGGCCTTGGCCTTCTTGAGACGGTCGACTTCCTCTTGTTGGTACAGCTTGCGTTGCAGCTCTTCCATTTCCTGACGCTTGCGTTCCTCCAGTTTCTCTTTCTCGTGCTGTTTCTTGATGCGCTTCTCCTCGCGCTCCTTGGCCAACTTGGCCATGCGTTCGGCTCGCTCCCGCTCCTTGGCCTCGCGCAACTGCGCCGCCTGCAGATGCTTCTGTTCGCGCTGCTTTTTCCGCTCCTCGGCCAGCTGATGCAGCCCCTTGCGGAAGTCATCGCCGCTATTCTCCCGCGTCAGAGTTTTGCTCGATGTGGAATTTGTGGATTTAAGGTTCGTGCCAGTCGCCGTTTTCATTAAGGTTGTTGCCTTGCACGCGCTCATCGGCGCCTTCTTAGGCTGTGCCGAATTAACAGGCAGCGCATTTGAGCTCTGAGTTGGTGTAAGGAAACGTCCCAACGTTGGCGCGGGCAGCTTGCCAATGATTGGTGTGGTGCTTGAACCAGACGCAGCCTAGTAGGAAACATTCAGAAAAGACAGTTGAGATACAGTAAACAAAGATCGTCAAAAAGGCATTTAAAAATACAAGTACAAGATTCGAGTATACAAAATTCTTAACTAATCTACATCTATAAAGAGGCAATGTATGTGGCGTTGTTCCTTATATAATCTGAAACCGCTGAACCGATTTTGATTTAAATTTTGGTGAGATGTTGTGATCATATCAGAGAGTAATATAAAACTGTATTTTGTAAATTGCTCGAAATGCTCCAAAAAAAATCATCAATTATGTGTTCTATATTCATAGAGTAGACGTCAAAGAGAACCACAGCTACGCGTGGTCAGGGTCCACTGGTATTCTATATAATTTTGGGAACAGTTTGGTACATACCACATCCTTAACTCGCTTGGGGCGCAAACTGCTATGTGCATTGGCCGCATTCTCAAATGCTTCTACTCTCATCTTAACAGGGCTCTGCAACAGCGGACTGCAAGAAAGATTGTTAACATACGAAGGGACGTAACTACGCTTGACTTATATACTTACTTAAACAGCTCGTGGGTGCGCGCTGGCATCTTAAGTCCCTTTAGTGTTGTGGGTATCTTGGGCAGAAGCAGTGGTTTCACCTGAGCCTTGGCCACACTGTGAGGCGACTCATCCTCGGTCATGATGCTGTTGTTCCGTGTTGATTCGGGCAAGCTGCCTTCGCGTGCCGTCTGCATGGTTTGATCCCGCTCCTCCACCTGGAACGTTGCATCGGCCAATGTCATTGTGGAATTCGAAGGCGGTACGTTGAATGTGAGCTCTCCGGCGGCAGCGGGCACTATGTTTATAGTCTCGTTGGCAATGGCTGGAGCGGCAGCGGGCACTATGGTTATAGTCTCGTTGGCAATGGCTGGAGCGGCAGCAGGCAAACCTTCGACGGCATCTTCGTAAACAGAGGATCGCGGTGCTGGCTGCGGCTGCGGCTCCTGCGAATTGCGAGTGCCTCGTGTCCGAGATGAGACTGGTGAACTCTTGCCTATATCACTAAAGCGTTCCACTTTGATGGGTTTGTGAGTTTCCTTCTTTTTGCGTCCCTTCTTGGCGGGTGCACCAGTTGTGTTGCTTGCCGTTGTTGTCGAGAGATGCGTAGTTTCATCTGCAACGCATTTTGTTGCTTCTAATGTGGCTGTTGTAGTTGCCGTCAAATCGCCGCTTTGCTTTTCGCGCTTGATCATAACGCGCAGATTCGTTGTGCTCAAATCTTTTTCATCTGATTTTCGCTCCCGAGCAGGATCAGGACCTGAGACAGCAGAAGCTGGTGCAGGAGTAGCCGGGGCGTCTGGTGCTTTGTCTTGGGCGGCCCGCATCAAACTGAATTCGTGCATCTGAGAGGCACGCTGCTCACTTTCCAGTTTGACTTTAGCCAGCTCACTTTCGCTGGGACGCCGCAATTTTGAATTGAGAGGCTGCTCCTTTAGGTTTTTTTCTGATCGCAGCTTAGCAGCACGTTGCGGACGACTAGAGCTCATACTGTTATCAACGGCAGGCACTGCCGGCGGTGGCATCAGATTACTCGTTGTGTTTATTACATCATCCTCTTCTTCTTGGGCAACGGCTAGCAGCTTGGAGTTGGTCATCCTTGCGCTCTGGCGCTGTGATACTTCGCTTGCGGTTACAGATCCATTTGTTATTGCTTTGAAATAAGTAGAAAATTACTTAAAATAATAAAAAAAATTTGATTTCACAACTTACAATCGCCGTCATCTTCAACTAGAGATGAAAGACGCTTGGGACGCTTTTTAGTCTGCTGAGGAGTTACAGAGCTTGGGGGTTGTTTGGCTGGCACAATTTCGGCAGGAATTGTTTCTCTTACGCTGGCCGAAGTACCAAAAAATGCCTGCTCCAACTCTTCGAAATGCGTCTGCAGGAGCACCAACAAAATGAAGAACAAGAAAAAATAGGGACGCGTTAACATTTGTTGTCAATACACAGATGCACTTTCACTATTGTCAGTACAAACCTTGCAAACAGCATCAATTTCCTGCTGAAGCTCCGACACATAACGCATTATGCCCATTAAGTCTTCCATTCTTACACACAAATAGTTATTATTGAAAATTGTAATTACAGTTTATTTCAAATGGCGGGAATCGCGGAGCGCGTCAGCAGTCAAACACAAGCTAGTTTGTAAGTGAAAAAATATCGATGTATAAAAATTAAATTTATCGATAGGTAAGGGTGGCAGCTCTGCTCGCTTAATACACAATTGTCGAACACTACTTGCAGCTGTTTTCCCGCGCAAATATTTTGGTTTTTATAAATACAACGCTATTTAAAATAAGCTTACGTATAAAAACTATGATTACAAGACAAATAATATATTTTGGATTAATTGAACGAAGTTATTTTGCCGGCTGCTCTGTTTGCGATGAATTTGCCCATTTCAGCTGCTATTGATTTGAGTGCTGTACAACACAAAAGGTATGCGCAAAAATGACTCTTTTTTAAAGTATACAACAGCTTAATAAATATTTAAAGTCAAATCAATGGTAATTTAATTTTTTTCAATACATTCTTTTCGTCACTGACTTCAGTTTTTGGCTTGCGATGTTAATTAATCGAGTATATCGAATGTTTTGCCCAGTGCTGCTAGGTAGTTGAGTGGCATGCTGGGCCCAATCAGTGCTGTAAAATACTCAAATACATTGTTAAAATTCGCCAGATATTCGCAAGCCAGCGAAAATTTAGTAATAACAAGGTAAACAAGCGAACCGCGAGCTGTTCGTTTACAACAAATAAGATGTATATATGAGAAACTAAAGGCCGAACGCAGACACTTGTCCATCACCAGTAACCAACACTAATACCACACCACACCGCATCAGCAATGGGACTCGACTTTGATGTCGTGGAGTACTGCAAAGGTGTCAAATCAAAACAGTCCCAACCGCCGTTCGCGTGCCCGGTGCGCGACTGCGATCGCAGCTATAAAACACTTGTTGGCCTTCAGGGCCATCTAACCAATTACGATCACGACAATCCGCAGCCCCTGACGCCCATACTCAAGCCAAATCGAAAAAAGGCGCGCTCAGCCCGCGCCCTACACTCAACGCCCAAAGATAATGGTCTTGGTGGTGGTGGGGCTGGTTTTGGTGGTGGCGCCAATTCGGAGAGTGAAAATGGCTGTGGCACTGGCAGAAGTGCCGCGAATCCAGAGTCTCTGGTCTCCTACAACGAGCAAGAGGGCACAGTTACCTTCAATATCGATGGAAAGAGCGTGCGTCTGGGCATCGATGATCCGCTGCCAGTTGTGGATGATGACGAGTTTGCCGAGCTTGTGGAGCGAGGCTGTATATTGAATGCGGATGCACCGCCGCTGGAGGAGAATGCTATGTGGGCGCTGGTGCAGGTGCCCGAGGCGAATGTGCGCGAGATCAATGACTACCATGTGCCTGATGCGCCACCACGACCCTTGGCCTACTATCGCTTCATTGAAAAGTCGGCCGAGGAGCTGGATGGCGAGATCGAATACGATGTGGATGAGGAGGACTCCGCTTGGCTAGAGCATATGAATGAGCTGCGTGCCAAGCAGAACCTCAATCCCATAAGCATTGATACTATGGAACTGCTAATGGATCGACTCGAAAAGGAATCTCACTTTCAAGCCGCCGCCAATGGCACACCCACTGGCGTCGAGGTGGATGACGATGCGGTCTGCTGCATTTGCCTGGATGGCGAGTGCCAAAATACCAACGTGATACTCTTCTGCGACATGTGCAACCTGGCGGTGCATCAGGACTGCTATGGTGTACCCTACATACCCGAGGGCCAATGGCTGTGCCGTCGCTGCCTTCAATCGCCCAGCAAGGCGGTGAACTGTGTGCTCTGTCCAAACGCTGGTGGTGCCTTCAAGCAAACGGATCATGGCCAGTGGGCGCACGTTGTCTGTGCGTTGTGGATACCAGAGGTGCGCTTTGCCAACACCGTTTTCCTTGAGCCAATTGGTATGAAGCTCGACTTACAGCGTTTGCACATTTGCATATTTTAAATAATGTTCTTTCTTGTCCCACTCATAGATTCTATCGAAACCATACCGGCTGCCCGTTGGCGCCTCACCTGCTATGTGTGCAAGGAGAAAGGTCTGGGCGCATGCATTCAGTGCCATCGGAACAGCTGTTATGCCGCCTTCCATGTAACATGTGCCCAGCAGGCAGGGCTCTATATGACCATGGACACCGTTAAAGATGGCCACAATGATAGCTCTGTGCATGTCCAGAAGTTTGCCTATTGCCATGCCCATACGCCTGCCGACGCCAAGCTTAAGACAAACGTACCGGATTTTGAGGATACGCGACTAAAAATGCGGGAGGCGCGCAAGGCGCTGGCAAAGAAACGATCATCGGCGCCGGTGGTGCTGATACCCACAATACCGCCGGATCGTGTCCATGAAATAGCGAGTATGGTGCACATGCAAAAGAAAAAGGAGTTCCTCGATCGTATCATTGCCTACTGGACGTTAAAGCGACATTATCGCAACGGTGTGCCGCTGCTGCGCCGGCTGCAGAGTCAGGGCAACAATCACGGTGTCATTCAGCGAAATGGCATCGAGGGATCACCGGACACCAAGGAGCTGTACCGGCAGCTCAAGTACTGGCAGTGTCTGCGGCAGGATCTGGAACGAGCGCGTCTGCTGTGTGAGCTGGTGCGCAAGCGTGAGAAGCTCAAAGTTGCGTTTGTTAAGATTTCCGAGGAGGTTGTAATGCTGCAACTAAATCCGCTCGAATCGGCACTTGGCAAGCTGCTCGATGCGCTTGAGACACGCGACACCATGGAGATCTTTCGGGAGCCCGTCGACACCAGCGAGGTGCCCGACTACATGGACATTGTTAAGCAGCCGATGGATCTGGGCACGATGCGCACGAGGCTGAAGGATTGCAGGTACACAACTCTGGAGCAACTGGAGGCGGACTTTGATCTAATGATACAGAACTGTCTGGCATACAATAACAAGGATACTGTGTTCTATCGTGCTGGTATACGTATGCGCGACCAGGCGGCGCCGCTGTTTGTCCATTTGCGCAAGGAATTGCAGCGGGATGGACTGCTCGAGCGTGGCCAGCGGGCCCATGTCGATCATGTGGAGGGTGAAGTGGAGCAGGAGCTGCGACAGTTGCTAGCAGCCCAGGCCAGCGAGGATATCGTACAAAAGCTGCTTATATTGGCCGACAAATCGCAGGTGCTCAAAAATCCCAGCTATCGCACCAAGAAGATCAAGCAAATCCGCCTGGAAATCAATCGTATGCGCAAATCTTTGCAAAAGGCGCGCTTTGTATCGGTATGTTATTTTCGTTCGAACAACAGGTAGTTTGTTATAGTTATTTGTATCCAATCCAATTGCAGCGACACGCAATGCACGCGCACTCCCAAAGCGATGATGATGACAATGGGGAGACGGGCGTGACGCCCTCCAAGAAAAGAACCCGCAAGAATCTTATTAGCAATGCCATGGATTTGGATGAGTCGCAGGATGTTCAAGATTATCAGCAGCAGCTGCAGCAGCAGGAGCACGATGACGATGAGGAAGACGAAGATGATTCGGATGACGATTCGATAGTCGAAGATAATGTCAGCAAGAATACCAGCCACATGATACAAACGCCGCCCTGCAGTCCTGTCAAGAGTCTTAACAACAGCAGCTCACCCGTGGGCATTAATCGAAGGTTGGTCTTCCTACTTATAAAGCCCATAAAAATCTCATTAATGATCAAAATTCTACGTTAGCCTAAGACTTAATATAAATATGTACATGGCGATGTAGCTTCAATGTCCCTCGCTTTATCTTTCAACGCGCAGCGCTCAACCCTGCCGCCTCCTTTCTCCCCCTTTGCAAGCAGTTTTCTTTCCACCTAATTTTTTATTTGTATCAGAGTGTACTGCAGTCGGTTGAGCCCGATTAAATACTTTTTACTTGTTTTTAGTGGTCTTAACTGACTTTTAACACATGTGTTTAAATCTCCAACTTGCTTATTACTTTTACAGAACGGCCATTTTACTGACGCGAAAGTCGCAGGCGGCGCTTAAGCGTCCATCAGAGCCTCTGACGACGCCTGTCAAGGAGGAGCATCATAATTCCCAGTCATCTAGCACGCAATCGACCAGTGCCAGCTCCAGCTCCACAACGACAGCAGCCACAGCCGCCTCCAGCGCACTGAATGCATCGCTTGCAGCGAGTGCCACGCCCATTGCAGCCAGCGGTAGCTTTGCATTGACGCACAACAGCACATGCGCAGCGCCAGCTGGAGTTGGTGCGGGATGCGCTAATCTTACCTCAATAAGCAACAAGCTAAGTTTAAGTCTGAGCGCTGGTCTGGCGTTGTCCAAGTCGCCCAAAAGACCAGCACGATATCGCCGCCTGCCTTCGATGTCACCAAAAAAGTCACCGAATCCCGTGTTAGCGGTTCAGGCATTGGCATTGCCGACGACGACAGTGCTAAGTGGCGTCGCTTTGGCGCCGGCTGACCCATTACCCTTTGAGCGCATCCCAGACAGCTTTCGGGTGTACAGGGCGAACACACAGCGGGATGGTAGCGATAGCGAAGATGCGCCCTCTCAGTCGAGCAGTCCGTGCAGCAGTTGCTCCGACTTTAGCATGTCTGGCAGCTGTTCGGACTTTGACAGCGATGAGGCGAGCGACGGGGATGCACATAGTGAGGAGGGTGATTCAGATAGCGTAAAGGCGAATGCAATGCACGATGATTCACAGGAGGATTGCACCACAGATGCAATGGATATGCAGCATGCGAGCCTCAACAATGCACAGGGCAATGGCAACATGGCCATCAGCAGCAGTGAAAGCAGCTCCGGCGACAGTGAAGATGAGGATGACGACATGGATGATGACGATGAGCAGGAGGAGGCGCAAACGGAACAAAGTGGCAAGCAGCGGGTGACACGCAACACGCCCACCATGTTACAGGGACGGGGCGGTGCCATGGCAGCCATTCGTGGCAGAGGCAAACGGCGCAGTAACCTCAGTGAATCCACCAGCTCAACAGCAACGCCACCGCCTCAACTGCTCTGCAAGGTGGGTAAAATTCGCTCGGCGACACCTAATGAATCACCGCTTGTAAACAGCATAAAGGCGCGACGGAGCACCACCACGGCGACGAGCAACCTAACCATCATAAACGCAACCAACAACAATCAGAGCAAGTTGAACCACGAGCTCGAGGAAGCGGGCACGCTGGCCAGCGAGGCCGTCCATGTGCGGCAAAATAACAGTATGCAGAAGGCTTCACTGGAACCACTTCAGCTGGTATGGGCCAAGTGTCGCGGTTATCCCTGGTATCCGGCGCTCATACTGGATCCGAAGACGCCCAAGGGTTTTGTGTACAATGGAGTGCCCTTGCCGGCGCCGCCAACGGATGTGCTGGCGCTGCGCAAGAATTGCATGGATGATGTTGTCTTTCTGGTGCTGTTCTTCGATGTGAAGCGCACGTGGCAATGGCTACCCGCTAACAAGCTGGACATCTTGGGCATTGACAAGAAGCTGGATCAACAGAAGCTCGTCGAGTCGCGTAAGCCGGCTGAAAGGAAGGCCGTTAAGAAGGCATATCAGGATGCGTTGCACTATCAGAGCCAGGTATCCGATCTAGAGGGTCAGGGCCCTGATCCCATCATGTGAAAGCTGTTTGCCCAATTGCATTTAAACCATTGTTAAATGCGATCCATCAGCCGAACTGTCCCGCCTTGTAATTATTTTTGTTTACTCCACGTCATGTTGAAAACTATTCAGATGCGCTCACGAAAAAGTTGTTAGTTAGGCGCTGGGAGCTGTATTTTGTTACTGAGAAGGCCATCCATTAGTTTATTTTGTTTTATTAGAATCTACATATTTTTAATTGAACTTGTTCCACTTTTCAACTTTGAACTGTTTTTAAAAATGAAGTCGGATGACTAATTTACCATTAGTTAAATTTTTTGTAAAATATATTTCGAAATTTCAATTAATTCAAATTAATCCTTCGCAAACGCAAAAACAACAACAACAACAAGGAGTTTATAGCCTCAAGACGTTTCACGGAAAATCAAATCAATGTTTAAGTTAAATAGTTTTAAGCATGAAAACAAAAACGAAACAAAACATAAATCCCTCTAACAAAAAAATGGTTAAGCTTACAAAATTAATAGATAAAGGTGTAAAAAGTAAAACAAGTAAAATCAAAGCAAACAACAACATTTACAAATAACATTAAATTGTGTACTATATAACTGTGTTTGTTTGTAATATATGAATGTATGTCTGTATGAGTGTTATATTAAGTGTGTTTCGTTTTTTTAATTTCCGTATGAACAAATATGCTAAAGTTGAAACATTATTATTATTATTATTATTAATTATTATTACGATGCATTATTATGATGATCATGACGATATTGTAATTACTCAGTGTAATTAATGCAAATTAATAGAATTAAGCAAATAAGTGCTTAGACAATTAAGTATTGCAGTAGATTGCATATTGCATAACAAGATTGAATATTGTTTAAATTTAACGGTAAAGTAAACGCAGAAAATAAAAGTTTTAAACGATATATACATATTTTGACTATGCTTTCATTATATGTATTTATATTTTTTTTTTAGCCACCTGTATGACATCCAGTAAAGCGCCAAATAGGACGAAGATGAAAACACTTCTACTCCTTCATTGCACTCGCCAGGAAAATATTAAAATCTCTGGAAAGCGCCTTTCTAGTTTGTACTACAAGTGTCAGGTGAATTCTATCCGGAACTGTGAAATTGCGATTACAATTAGCAATAATTTAACTTATTCAAAAATTATTAATTGATTACATAATCCTTTTGCTAAAAAGAAATGTGATAACTAGTTGATTACGATTACACATAATTGAAATTTTATATAGATTATTTAAGGATTAAAACAATGAAAGTATGATTTCTCTTGTAAAAAACTAAAAAAAAAGACAACTTTTTTTTTACTTTTAAGCCAAAAAATAATAATTTCTTATGAGTTTTTTTAATAATTTATATTCAACTTTCTCGTCCTCGAGCCCGCAAACATATCCTGCATAAAGTAAAAAGTTCGCCAACAACACACAGATAAAAGAAATAATATTTTTAGGTTCCCAAGTTCTATAAAAAATTAGGTCTCATCCTATGCAACTCAAAAGCAATCAAAATAATCATAAAAAGTAGTTGGATTAATTTTTAATTATTTTTGATTATTCACAATTTTAATGTAAAGGCACAAATTTTATAAAAGTTTCCATACCGTTTAGATCCAGGAAAATATTAAAAGCTGACGCTGGCTTACAGTTTGACAGCCACTGCGCCAGTTTGGAAGGTACGCACACTTCGAGACGCAATAATGAGTTTAAAGCCGATTAAACGTTTGAATAACATGCAAATAACAAACAAAACAATAATAACAAATTTCGAGCACCGCAATCCCACAGATATGAAACAGTTGACAGATTGGACAGGTGGCGCGACAGACGCAGTTAAAAACGTAAATACAAAACGCCAAGTTATAATAATAAACATGTTTAATTAATTTTAAAGAAGCAGCGCGTCATTATTTACGTGTTTAGGAGGACAAAAAACATATTTAAGTGTAGTTGCTGAGGTCGTACGCAGATGAGTGTCGAGACTTAAGTTAAAACCGATTGATTGGGCAACAGGTGAGCAGGTGACAACTCAATTCACTGCGAAAACACTACTGAAATCATAGAACGCCCCAAAATCCCAGCTTTAGATGGCCTTAATTACTAATGCAAATTAATTTCGCGACTGTCTACGATTGAAGTTTATTGATTGTAGCTGTTAACTGAATGCACTGACCAAAATAAGTGGATCGAATTACGTTAGACTAAGGTTTATTGGAGTACAAATATTATAATAAATTAGCAAAAATATAAAATAAAAAAAAAAGTGGATCGAATTACAACTAATAATTTATTTCTAATAAAGAAAATATATCACGATTTTTTAAGCTCTGACTTGTAAACAAAAAACGAAAAAATAAGTGGGGTAAACAAAGCTGAATTTTTAATTTTGTTTACTAAATAATCCCGATAATATAAAAAATTCAAAAATTAATAATTATTAAGCAGTTTTAATAAACAGAATTATTGTTATAATTATAATGTACCAATATTATTTTGATTAATCGGATATCTCTTCTGCCGATTAAGTTCTAACTTCTGGATTGTTATAAGGTAAAGATGGAAAAACATATAAAAGTGCATAATAACATTAATAGTTTTTTTCAATGTAGCTGCTGTGTGATGCACTTGACAAGTATGCTCAGTACTTGCTGTCGTGTAGGTCGCTGTGCGTTGGCGCTCTAATTGATGTATTTATTTATTAATTGCTTGTACAGCTCTCTATAAATGTGAAACGGAACTGCTTGGAGAAAAAACGTTAAAGCCAGTGTCCAAGCCAGGTAACGTCAAGTTGAAGCAAGCCAGGTAAGTGTATGTGTGCGTGCAATTGGAGCACGCTTCAATGCGGCTTTTGCTTTCGGGGTGGGAACTTCCCAATTGGTCAGTACAAAACAAGTTTCTTGGCAATGTTTTTCAACAAATTTCAACAAATGACGTAAATGCTACTACCATGGCGGCCTTTCAGCACTAACAAAGCTTTTATCGAAAGTTTATAAAAAGAATATTTTGTGCATGAAAATAAATGGCCTTGGCGTTCAAATCAAGCCCGACTTTTCTGAAGCTTTGTTTTTTTTACAAATATTTATTTTTATTCCGAAATGCCCAAAACATGATTCAAGACTCATATTGAAAGACGAATAAAAATACGTCTTTATAAGCCATCTGATCAAACTCACCCTCCCCGCTGTCACTATTAATTAACAACATAATTTTATAAATAATCAAAAAAAAAAGCTGTTCGGCAAATTTGTGTATATCGGGCTTTTTGGCCACAACAAACTTACTAAGAAAAAATATTTTTGCTGAAAACGCTTAATTAACCATTCACAAATATTCATTGACGCGCAGTTAGTAAATGTTGTAATACCCTGCACTTTTGAGATCGGATTATATGATATTTAGCAGGTGAAAACCAATTTCATTCATCAGATCAGTTAAATATTTTTAGATTTCAATTGGTTTTTGTGGGAACGCTTAAGGTTATTGACCTAATATCGGTGTCTAATTAGTATAAAAATCAAAAATAGTATTTTCAGCATTATAAGTGATAGCACTATCTAATTACCTATTAACAGGGTATTGCCCAACGAATATTTTCGACTAGAGCATGTTTGTTTGTTTTCATTGCGTTAAGCTTGGAAAGAAAGGGGGCAATAGAGATTCGGACGTAGGTTATCAATTTCCCAAAAATTAATTTTTAGGCAGCTGCAGCACTCAAATTTCCTCACTATGACGTCGTCAAAGTGGCTGAAACTTAAACTTGACACTATTTCTTAGATTTAGTCTGGGTTTTTTTTAGTATAGTATGCATAATAACAAGCTGAAGTTGAAGTTCTCTCAAGTTGCACGTGATGCGATGAACGGTGCTCATGAGTAAAGAACTGATACTAAAATTAGGAACTTTTTTAAAATCGAGCACGGTTCAAGTACGTTTTTTGGCCATTGGCTTTGACCTTGTCATGAAGAGGAGTCGGGTAATTATTATTGTTATTGCCTTACAAGGTTTAGTGGCAATTTCGCAAGCAACGACAACAACAGGAAAGCATCTCAAAATGTCACTTAAAGTTGTTCCTTTTTTTGGAAGTTATGTTGTGGTTTGTTTTATTTATATGGCCAGCCGACATCTTAATGAAGTGCGCTAATTGAATGTAATTAATTAACACCTGGACATGTACGCAACACACCGTAAATTTTGCCACACTGTGCGCACATAAGCACACAAATTTAAACACAGCGCCCTCGGGCTAATCAAAGCTCAGATCCAGTAACTGTTACTCTAATTACAAGGGACGTGCCTCCGTTTCCATTTCCAATACGTTTTAAAATTAAAAGACGCGTGAAACGCACATAGCCAAAATAAATATATAAAGATAAAAAATATGAGGTCCATTTGGTCATCTGCTCCAGGTCCAATCAACTCTGACGAGCATGTGATGTTCGAGTCGACGTTGGCGTCGGCATCGGCGTTAACGCTACAGTCTGCTTGACTGTGGTCAGTTCAATAATAGCTAAAAAAACATACAACCATATAAATAAAATCTATATACGCTTGGCAACAAGATTTCTAAACTTTTTTTTCTTCTGCAAGTTCATTGGAATCTACGTAATAGTACTCGGCGGCTGACTGTGAAAGTGGACCAGCGGTAATATTAGTGAAATAGTTATTGTAATAAATATCATTTTTCATGTGATATTTGACTTGAAAGTGTGAAGATCGACAAGACGCCTTGTGATAATGTGTGACTGAGCATCTACTATGTAAAGAATGTGGCATGTGATAAAATGTTGTAATAACAACGAAAAGGTTCAAATATTTAAAAAATTCTAATATGGCTTGAGACACATCTATGACTTCTTAGTGATCCGTGCAAAAAAAGCATTAAAAATTTTGTCAACATCATCTGCATCAAAAATTTGATGAGATTCCGACCTTACGCAACTGCTGACAACGCTATTCTTCGCTTTAAGTACGAATGACATGATTATTTTTCAGTGTAAGATATATATGTACGTATTTATGGAAGTCTGCGAATCGCCCATATAACGGCGCCGACTGAAAATAAAAGTGAGTTTATTATTAAATATACCGCAAATGCTGAAATGTTGTTCGCTTAACCGGTTCAGTCCGGTGAAACTTGCCCCCAACTTTATACCAGACTGATCCTCTACCTCCTCCCTTTTTAGGCACTGGTCAGCGTCATTAAGTTGCGTCCAGTTGGTGACTGTACAAACAGTTAAGACTTAAAATAAGGCTACACTTAAATTGGGGCTTTTGCAAGTGATCCCTTCTCAATTCTCCAATTGATATTTTGACAAATGTCAAGTCGGTCTAAATAATTGCCATGGTGCAAAAGGGCAACGAGTATAGAGATGCAAAAAAGGAGGGCGTTGATAAACCGTTCAACGATTGTGGTAAGCAGGAGTCAAGGGAGCGGAGAGAACAGAGCCCATAGGAGTAGAGTCTGCCTTTCGACGTGTTTAATTTATGCATTGGAGTATAAATTGACAGGGACTGCGACTAAAAATACACCAGGACTGACCTTGAGCTGATGCTAGTGAATGGAACGGGCTGCATAGCGGAGAAGCCAACATGCAGGATAAGACAAAACAATTAACTCTGACTGCACTAAAAAAAACTTTTTAATTATTATTAAATAAAATTTTAATAATAATAAATATAAACATTAACATATCTTAAAAGCAAAATATTGTTTTTTTTATTAAATAACTTAGATTAAAAACGGTTTAATTAGTTAGCCGGGTAATCTAATACTATTGTTGACAAACAAAGAGAATCACTGAAATGTAAGATATAGTTTTTCTGAATTTTAGCAAAATGTCTTATGAAATAATTTCAAGAAAGAAAACGAACAAAGAAGACTTACCAAAAGTACGGCGACTTTCTTAGCGTCAGTGTTCGTTTTCTCTGAGTGTGCATTGCTGGCCAGAACTCAGCAGTATGCCAGCCAGATAAGCGACACTCGATCTGAGACCTTAAACCTGAGACCTGTGCTGTTAGACCTAGGGTAAGGAAATGTTTATTGGCGCATCCTCAATTTATAAACCTGAAACTGAACGGGTCAGCTCAAGGACAAGACAGCAGGAAACAAGCTTCAAGCTAGCGGTTCTTTTTCCCCATCGACTATAAAAACCACAAATTCTGACACAGAGCCGCATCAGTCTGCTTTGAAGCATCGAAGTTGTAGCGAAGTTTTGGAACTTGCCGCACCAAAAGTCCTACTAGTCGAAAAAACTTAAAGTTATAAGAGCTCCGGGTAAGATGCGTCCATTGTTGTTGCTCAGCCTTTTGGCGCTGGGCGTAAACTCCCATTCGATTGGGTATCGCACAAACTTGTTGGCCTATGCGCCGGCTCGGGGCGAGTTTCCCGTACAGAGCGAACTTAGCCAGAGCTATGTGCGCTATTTGGACAACACGGGTGCTGAGCGTCTGCTGGCATTCAGTTATCCGGAACCCCTCTACGGCGTACGCAACACGGAGCAAGGAAGTTCTCTCGTGAGAAGTAACAGCCTGGAACAACAACAGCATCAACAACTCTCGAGCTTCCGTGCCTGGTGCGAACAGCGCTATAATGCCCTGCGAACTGAACTGGAACGTCTGCGTGCCGAGGGTAAATATCCGTCAGCGAATATGCTGGCACAGATTGAGCCGCTGGAGCAGATCATCAAGACGAACGCCTTTGAATCCGTACCCGCGTTGAGTCCAGAGGTGCAGCGGGCACGTGACGAACATTTGCGCATCTGGAATGAGGCTCGTTTGGAGGTATTAAAAGCAGAGGCAGCACTTCCCAAAGCACCACAGGAAGCTGTTCAGTTGAAAACACACACTGAAACAAAGCTTGTTGAAGAGACTCCGTTACCGACGCCCTATGTGGCTGGTGAAGCACCCAAGCCGGTGGAGGAAACAGCTGAGGTATTAAAAGCTCGCGAGGAACATCTTCGGCTATACAATGAGGCACTGCTGCAGCAGACACAGCCCAGCCTGGCACAGCCACAGTTCCAGCCCCAAATCCAAGCGAACTTCGTTAAGTCCACACCCATGTTCAACCATGAGGCACAGCCACCTCTGCCCGTGGCGGAAACGCCCGAGGTTAAGCGTGCTCGTGAGGAACATCTCAAGAAATACCAAGAAGCACTGAGCAAGTCACAGCAGAACCAGATCACAAACAATCAGCTCTTTATAAAAGCAACTGTTCCACTATCTGTGGAAAGCATTAAGGCCACCATTCCTACCACCAATTACTTACCTCAGGCCCCCACAACCATCAAGACACACGAGATACACACTAAAACAAAGCTTGTTGAAGAGACTCCGTTACCGACGCCCTATGTGGCTGGTGAAGCACCCAAGCCGGTGGAGGAAACAGCTGAGGTATTAAAAGCTCGCGAGGAACATCTTCGGCTATACAATGAGGCACTGCTGCAGCAGACACAGCCCAGCCTGGCACAGCCACAGTTCCAGCCCCAAATCCAAGCGAACTTCGTTAAGTCCACACCCATGTTCAACCATGAGGCACAGCCACCTCTGCCCGTGGCGGAAACGCCCGAGGTTAAGCGTGCTCGTGAGGAACATCTCAAGCAATACCAAGAAGCGATTCTCCGTCAATCCACCGAGGCACTGACCAAGTCACAGCAGAACCAGATCACAAATAATCAGCTTTTTATTAAAGCAACTGTTCCACTATCTGTGGAAAGCATTAAGGCCACCATTCCTACCACCAATTACTTACCTCAGGCCCCAACAACCATCAAGGCACACGAGCAGCAAATTCAGTTTCTGCTTCAGGACAAACTGAAAGCTGAGGATCAGGTCGCTGATATTGCAGACAAGATACGCTATGAGGAACGTGATCGCGATGTGAAGCGCCAAGATGAGCAAGATCGTCTTGAAGAAATGCGTCTAGCCGCGCTGGAAGCGAAGCGTGAGGAGCAGCGTATCCTAGAGGAGCGACGCGTGCTTGAGGCTGAACGCATTGCTCTGCAGCAGGCTGAGCAGCAGCGACGTGAAAACGAACGTCTCGAGGAATCGAAACGTCTGCAGGCAGAGAAAATGGAACAACAGCTGGAGCAGCAGTCAAACCCAATCAATCCAATCGAGAGCAACAACTATAAATTGTTTGCCCAACAAGAGCTAAGACCGATCAGTCCCATTGAGATGCCCATGGAGCACCCGAGCAGCGGCTTCAAACTTATTGTCCCACAGCAGCCTCAGCACCAGGTCCAGCCTCAGACAATAGCACAGCAGCAGCAGGTGCAGAATGGATTCTTTTTACGAATTCAATCGGGGCAGCCGAGTGCTCATCAGCCTCAACTGCCCATCTCTGATGCCTATGTGCTGGCAGAGCATGCGCAAAATCCTTTCCTGCTGCGTTATATCCAGAAGCCGCAGCCTCAAGCGATTGTAAAAACCATATCCACTGCACCATCTGCAACTCCTGCCAATTTCGCGAGCTCCAGCATTGCCTCCAGCTCCTCATCAACCTCCTCCTCCAGCTCACTCAGTGACCTCGAGCTGGCCAATCGCGCGCATTTCAAGGCCCATGACATTGCCCTGGAGCAGCTGCGTCTGGCCAATCTAAGAAGCCCTTCTTTAATTCCATGCACCCACTGATCAATCATAATATGGAAACATACCCAAACACTTACCCAGGCACTTTAACATTAATTATTTAGTTTTTGCACAATTCAACAAAATTCGATTCCAATTCGTTAAATTAACTCGTACTCATTCACACTCGCACTCACAACACATTCATAGCACTTACACATTCTCATACTCGTACACCTGTAGCGTTAAGCGATTCACGAATACTCGCACATTTGATTATCCGTAAGTTCTTTAAATGCATTCAGTTGAGAAACAACGCAAAAACGCAAATTAAATTATCATTTGTACTTGGTATTGAAGTTTTCATTCTTTATATACCCTTGCAGTGGGCTTGGTGTAAACATATTCATAGCTTTCAACTAAACCGAAATCACGACTCAGATGTTCATAGTGAAAGTTAGCGTAGATGGTGCTACATAAACATGTTGATAACTAACAGATTAGATTACTTTATGATATAGTTTTCTTAAATATTATTCTTAATTTTGGTTTGTCCGTAGATATTTTGGATAAAAATATAGTTATAGAGGTTTCAGCTGGTTCAAATAAATAAAATATTAATACATTTTTAATATGTTGAGCAGATCAGAACTATAAAACTATCTACAGCAAAAATTTGCAGGAACAAGAATAACCAAATTTTAGTTGTTTTACGTTTTTTATATTTTGGCCACCATCGGATAATTCAGCAGAAAATTAGGATTTTGTAAGAAACCCTGTAGACCCCCTTAGATATCTAGAAAGTGAGATACAAATTTGTTCTTATCATTCTACCATTTCCGTTTGCTAGTGTATTTAAATCTTCAACATTGTCAAAATTATACGGTTTCATCTGTTTCCTCCTATCATTTGGCCGGAGACAAAGGAAGTTGCCCCAATGAACAGTTATAGAACGTTCTGATGCAAATGAGCTGAGCTGTCGCCAGTTTGGCGGATGGAAACTTTATATCGCACGATCGCATCAAAATGCGCATAAAAACGAGCGACTCAAAAGCGTAACTGGAGCACTCAGCAGATGTATCTCATTTACATACTATGTACATACAAGTAAAATATTGTGATGCGAATATGCGCGAAAAAAAGATCCGCTAGATGCGCGGCAAGTGTGAAGTTGAATGCATGTAGCGTATAAATTTCGAATGCTTATGCGACAAGCAACAAGTAAAAATCAAAACCTACAAAACAATCGAATTAATTTGCATATTGTATAGAACAGATTAAGTATCGGTTTTAACTGACCTAGCACAATATCGAGCACCGGAACGTTCGGTACGGTAAAAAAAATTATCACAAATTAACCGTTAGGCCAACATTTGCGATAGGCAGGTCTATGATTGCGTGGCGTATGAGTAATCAGCGCGTGCTTGTCAGCAATATGACTAATTGCTCAGGTGCCACAAATGACCCAGTCTACAACAGGTTGCCATACATGGGCATATCTATCTTAAAGGAAGCTGCAACAGCAATTGATAAGACACTGAAAAATTGCTATGCTGTATTATCAGTATTTAGGAAATGAGCAATTCCCGTCGCTGTCTCATCATCTGTAGATCAAAGAACTCGCGTATACGCAACATGATTCACGGATGATTAAATATTGAATTACATTTTAAGGAAACAAATGGCAAAGATTGCACCATCATTTGTTGGCACTTGTTGTGCATCAACAGCTGTCCAAAACGGGGGCTAATCAAATGCCAATTTGATTTCTAATCTTCTGATACTAAATACAATTGGCTGATGCAACAGAGCACACGGTGTGCTGTCTAGGCCAAATGGGGTAACGTCTGATAAGTTGGCCTTCATGGCCTTCATATTTTCTGAAATTGGCCATGTAAAGTGCGCAGTTAGTTTTTAGTATGCCAAATGTCTTTTTTTTCCTGATACGATAAACTGATTCGTAATACAATTGTACATTTCGGTATCTCAAATAGCAGATTTTTACCGTCAGTTATTGTTTAAGCTTTATCTAAATGCTTATTTTTTTAAAGTGGGCCAAACTATAGGAAAAAAGTGGAAACGTTAAATTTTAGCTCTAATGAGTTTTAAATATATGTACTAGCACAAAACTGGAGCTACAAGTATTTTTACAGAAGGTTCGATTTGCTGTCTATCATTTTTAAATAATCAGTATGCATGTTCACACAATACTTGACTTTAAATATTCAATTTGTGTCCGACTTATGAAAGACATAGATTAATATTCAGATTTGAATTTTTATTTAAAGCTATTGTTGTGAATTAAGTTTCAAATGAAAAAAGAAACTTTGCTTAAATTTAACGAACTAATGTAAGCAGATTGGCAACGCCTTGAATAAGGTACATTTTAAGTTATTTTTATAAAAATCATATGGTCACACTTTTAAGAAGCGACGCTCAGTGTGTATGCGATTCTTGAGCGAATAGTTCGTAAGAAAATGATGATCAAACAACAGTGTGTATACAAGTCTTGATCTAGCAACATATTATGTACTCGAATCTCGAGCGAACAACATCGTATATATGTGAAGAAAAAAGAAGAAAAATTTAAACCCATTTCGGCATTCATTGTGAGGGTGCGACAACTGGTATTACACTTTGACACGAGGGTCTGTATTTCCGGAAACACAACGAAAGTGTATATTAACAGGTACAACAACAGCTTTTTCACTATGTTAAGTTTTTTTATTTAATAAATAAAATCTAATAAATTTGACAAAATTATTAAATTTATCAATCCTCCAAACCAGCCACTTTAAATCTAAATGTAAACTCATTATGAATTGCGGCATTATATCAAATACGTAAGTTACCCAAAGCCCAGGCAGCCTTGTAATTATACTCGATACCTTAAAAACGTATTAAAAGAGGCCTGATTGCAAAGTGGTAAGGATGCGGCAGGGGTGTGCGCTGCATTCAAAGATTGTCTGATGCAGATGGGGATGCCACCAGCTATACTGCTACCAAATTTGCCAAATATTTCTGAACTACTAAAATTGAGCAGCACAATTTCTTTAGGTCGTTTGTTCTTGATTCAAGAACACTTTAAATGACAATTTTGTTTCTTAATTCAAGAATTTTTGTGACGACAAAGCTGGATTTGTAGCCCCAAAAATTTCATAGATTTCGTTGCTTAGGTAAAGCTGTTTTAAATACTGCCAATTATGCTTTATTATTTATTAATTTTGCTTATTTCGCATTTATTTATAAATGGTCAACGAATGGTTAACTTCATCTCTGAGTATATTGGAAAAATCTCTTAAATGTTGTAAAATATTTTGATAACTTTTGTGGAAGTCCAGTCTGACTTGAATATTGTTAGCGGGATATAAAATTTGGGGTCTGATGTTGAGTTTGGTAACGTTGCGGCTTATAGCACGGAGGCGACAGGTATCAATAGTCACCCAAGATTTGTTAACCTCACACACTGGATTTGTCATTTTATTAGAGATAATCATCTAAAAGTGAGCGATTTTTGTATAGAGGATTCTGTCTTATGCGTTTCTACTTACCTTGCACTCTTTTATAAAAAGCAGCGTTAAAACAAGCGCTAGAACTGAAAGCGTTTGTGTTAGTTTCATGGTTTCAATTTGCACTGAAATAAACTCACAGACACTGTGATGAAATCACTGAGCCGTTATCCAAAAATATGTTTAGTACCCTTATCATAAATTAATAATTTATTTTTAATGGCTCAAGTTAAGCAAAGCTTGAACAAATTTAAACAAAACAATTAAAATAAACTTTATAATGATTTTAAAATAATTTTACTAATGATATATAATATTTAATGATATAATTATTTTGGTTTGATTTAAACATTTTCTGTAGCTACAAGCTTTGTTCTCTAAGTTACTAAGAATTAAATAAATATCAATATAGTCAACGCTCAAAAATTATTACCACGTTGTTTTTAAGATACTTCTAATTTCTGTACCTCTTTTTTATTATGTAAATAAATTTGTTGTTTTCGATTAAAATGCTAGAAACAATAAAAACTGTAAAGAGAGAGCAAATATAAGTTAACAATAACATTCTTTGACCTATTTTCTTATAAAAAGTTGATCTGCACAATCAGTTAAAGCCCTTTCAGAACTGCATTGGCAGGAGCATGGAAAACAACAAAGTAACGTATGAAGATTCAGTTTAAAAAAGATTTAAAAAAATGTTTGTAATTTTTAAAGTTTTGTGGCTTGTTAAAAAACTTGAAACGTCATTTTTATTTGTTATAAGAGTTTAAACGTCATAATTCAAATTGCCAAATAGTGAAATCATTAAAGACTCTTACTCTGATAAAAAATATTTTACTTAATCTTTGAGTATGTCTTGATAGAATATTAAATAAACTTTTGTTACAAACTGTGGCTTTTTATCAAATATCCAAGTTAAGATCAACAAATATTCACCACTTGGTAAAGGAAGTCTCATATTTGTAGTAGTATAGTGGAGATCCTTAACACCATTAAATCCCTATTATAAATAAAGGTTGAATGTATGGCTTAAAGTGAATACATTGTAATATACTTACTACATAGGGGCAAGTATGATTCATTGTGGAAAAGTCTTTTACAATGTTGTAAAACATTTTGATAACTGGATGTCCTTTCTGGCGCAAAAAGGCGCATGCATCAACTGTGTAATCCCAAAGCCAGGGCTTATATCCATTGGCCTTTTTCTGGAACTCCAGTCTGACATGAATATTTTTAGCGGGATATAAAATTTGGACCATGATGTTGAGTTTGGTAACGTTGCGACTTATAGCACGGAGGCGACAGGTATCAATAGTCACCCAAGATTTGTTAAAGGTCTCACACACTGCATTCGTCATTTTATTAATTCTATCCATCTAAAAGTGAGTAATTTATCTATAGAAGATTCTGTCTTATGCGTTTCTACTTACCTTGCACTCCTTTATAAAAAGCAGCGTTAAAACAAGCGCTAAAAGTGAAAATGTTTGTGCTAGTTTCATGGTTCCAATTTGCACTGAAATTGACTAATAAGCCATGGGACTAATTTGTTAAATACTTATATCACACATTCATAATATGTTTTGACATAAAACAATTAAAATAGTATTTGTAATAATTTAAAATATTGTCACTAATGATATAACTGTTTTGTCCAGGGGTTCATGCTTTATTCTCATCTCACTCATAAGAATATTATCTTAGTTCAATAAGTATCAATATTGCAAAATGATAACATATATAATTCAGTAAGATACATACTTGAACGTAGACACATTAAATTGGATACATTTTGAATTTTGATCATTAATTTTACTTTCCCAAGTTCTGAACGTATTTCACAACCCTATTAAATGTTGCCACTCGTGTGATTCCCCACGCTTTTGGTACGACTTTAGCTATGCGCTCTTTAAAATTAGTTTTTCTTTGTAACTGCGACGTCTGATAAGGTTTTTCAGGTGCATATAAACATACATTTGTACAAAAATATATTTTACTGATACAGATGTTTAGCGATTTGTTATTGTTATTGCGCGCTTGTTTGTTTTGCTAGTATTTATGCAGAACTAACTTGTTTGTCTTGAGTTAATAATAACTTTGCGCCAAAGCTATTTTTAGACCTATTCAATTTGTTTTTGGACATTCCCTAGAAACAATGCGTACAATAATTACATTTGTAGCATTTCTGATGTGATTTCTGCCCATCACAAGAAGTCGCGTTGCTAACCCCACACACAGTGAAGGTTTTGGTAAACATTGTGTGTAGATAAGATACAGTCACGCTATTATCGCAACTGAGAAGAGTCTCTTTAGCACATAAAACATAATAAACTAAGAAAAAAAAAAGCTGGTCTAAAAATACCAAATCATCAACATTTGTTGTCAATAGTCTGTTAAAAACGCATATTCATAATACATGAATGCAGTATGTATCTAGCCCAAATCCAGTATATAACATTGGTTAAGCCAAGTACAGTATAGAATAACATAATATAGATATTTATCAATTAACTTTATGCTGGGGGACGGCAGGGGGCCGGATCAGTGCTGCTTAGCTTGCTGCCAAACATATTCATACTCATTAACATTTCATTATCAGCGTTCTAGATATAAGATCGAATTTTAAGAGCGACACCGAAAAAGATCAAGCCCCATGGCCATTTTCAGACGTATTTTTTTTCTGAGTGTATATTAAAAATGTATACATATTATATATGACACACATTATTTGCGCCTTGGTATTGTATTTTTTTTAAGCATGCTTGAACTTGAGCGTGAGACATTATTAACTGCCCACACACAATAACTGATAAGATATCAGGGCAATACTTTTCCGCTGGGTTCGTCTGTCTTATTATTTGCCGAATGTTATGACATTAACGCGGAATGTGTTGTAAAATGAGGTTAATCACAAATATCGCACAACACGTTATAAAAATAGACATTACTTGGGGGTCTGCTTTCTTGTTCCCAGAAGCTAAATACAGTCGTACAACACTTTATTATTGAGGCTTGCCAAGAAGATTATGTTCTTAACCCATTGGCTTATTTGTAATTTTCTTATTAATAATGCAGCTTTTTATTGATAAGGTTGGGGTATTGTTTGGTTAATTAGAATTAAATAATTGTTGCCAGACCATCAAAGTAGACACATTGTGGGCTTGCTTTGAAGTTAACTTATTGTTATTGTGATTATTATTGATTATGTCCAGGTATAAAAAAGTTATTGTGGCTAAAAATAATTGTTGCCATGCCATAAAAATAGACCCATTTTGGCCAAAGCAACAGCCAAAAACGTGATGTACTAGCTTGTCACATGCTGTTTATCACGTTTGTGATAAGCCAAATTAATGGCAATCATTTTTAGTACAGTTTTTGATATATTTATTAGCTAAGACCACATCAATTTTGAAATAATACATATATACACATTATCTGTGGCGTCTTGCCAATTTAACAAATAAACCTCAAAGAAACGGAACTGTTTCCCTAAAAGATGCCCCGTAATTAGCTATAAACCTTAGTCTCTTGACAAACATTCATATTATATAAATAAGACAAAATAAAAAATACTGGCCACAGAAAAAAAATATATTGATTAAATTAAAGATGATGAGTAAAATTATTAAAATGAATAAGGGGAGACTGCAGAATAATATTTTTAGTTTATTAATAATATTTTCCGATATTTAGTCAATGTTCGCATAAGTATGTGGATTTCCCTAACATTAGAAATTATTTCATTACATAACCAACAATGGTTTGTGTTTTTTCAGTATATCTTTTTTATTGGCCTTATTAATTGCTTACATACAAACGTCAATTGATTATAAAAAAACATATGTAAAGCAGAAATTAACAACTTATTATTTTGTAAAGCCAAGAAGTTCTACTGAAATATGCACTCGCCAAAATACCTACCAATCAAATTGTTTAACTCGAGGGAATAAAAAACCAATGATTAATTCGAATGGGATTTTTAATAATATTTTTACTTTTAACATTTGCACATGCCAGATATGTTTGCATACGCATGGTTCTTAGCTTGTGATATAAATTGGTTTGACGTCATGAGTTTGCTTACGTCTTTTTATGACGTTTATTCCTGGAGTTTAAGGTCTAGATTACTGCATTTAAAGGCTTAAAATATTATAAGTAACCATTTGAATATCATGTGGGCTGCCTTTGTACTTCCCCTTAACGTGAAGGAATGTAGTTCCTAAAACAAAAGTTTATAAACGAATTGTTTATTGATTTTCAATAATATTAACTACACGAAAATAGCACAATACGCCCCCATGTGCAAGCAATGTTTGTGTTAGTTACTAAATATGTATAAGAGAATATTAAAGATACAAAATTGGCAGTTTTCGGATGGAATTCATTAAACAGAATCGGTATAACTTCATTAAACAAGCACTTAATGTGAGATAATCGTTAACATTTGATTTTAACTGTCGTTGTTAAATCGTATTAATATCTCTCGTAATACCCGAAAATGAACATGAATTCTCTCTCTCTTTGGGGATAAGCCATGATATTTGTTGGGGATAAGCAACAATTGAATTTGACTTACGTGAGAAATTTTTACGACTTTGACGCAGTTTGGCTGCCTGCCTGATTGCCCGTCTGCCTCCCAGTAGGTTTTTGGCAGGTTACTTTTGGGTGACTTGGGTGGTTCAACTTGCATAACGGTAAACGGCATCATGCTGCGTATGCGCAACGATTTGCGTAAGCAACAATATAACAAGGGAGACATGTGCACAATCCTGCGGTTGTTCAGGAATTTTATAACATTTTTTATACTCGATTGTGTGCATATATACAAATACATTACATATGTCGCTCGATCAATAAAAATCCAAACGCGAACTGAACGGTGCTTTTACTGTTGCACATTGCTCGTGCAAGACGTGCTCAGACATGTCGCAAACAGGTGACGCCCCACTCCCAGCGCACAGACCTTGAGATCGTCAACCTCTCTGCCAGAGAAAAAACACTTAGTATATTTTATACATTTGCGCTTATCGCCGCAACTCGCGCCAATCTCAAAGTCTCATTTTTGCATCTGCTGGCACGCGCTACGAGCGACAGAGAGCAAGTAATATATCAGAATTGAGCTTTTTCCAATACGCTGTTGGCAGTTCTTGTGAAATTCAACGCCGTCATGTTATCTGACGCCGGCATTAAAAGGGGTTGAAAATACCCCCAAAATAGAAATCGATGATGGCATTTAAATGTTGTTAGTCAAAGTGCTTAAGTTGAATGTGCTAGCGTGCTTCAATGGGCAATACCCTGTAGTCAGATCTAGATAGACTGTAACACAGTTTCTCATATAATTAATGAGTTGTGTTTTTTAGATTTTTCGATTGTTGAGAATTTTTGGGTAAACACATTATGAAATGGCAGTATGGCCAAAAACCCAAAAAAAAACTTCTTAGTTTATGAATGACAGGTTGATAAGTTTCCCACGGTTCAAGCATCACTTTATTTCTGTAAACCCTGTGTTTTGACTACTTTTAATCAGTGCAGGGTATAAATATTAAATAATTGTGCACGAGTCAAACAGCAGACAGCAAGTGATTATTAAGTACACTTAAATTTCACAATTGTAGGCTCAGTGTTAATTTGGCTTTGTTTGGGCTTACATTTAACTCAGGGGTTTATATCAATTAGATTGGAATTATGCGTTTCACAGGTGCAATTGCGTTTTAAGATTAACAAATGTTGCACTTTTAATATTTTAAATAAACAAAAAGCACACGAACATGTATTTAGTTTTATCATTTGCCACACAACTATTTACACATTATTAACATTTGAATGTTAAATGTATCTACACTCAGATAACAAATCCATTCTCTCCGTTGACAATAATCGGCGAGCATCCAACTTTCTTAATTAAGCACGATTTTCTTAAGCAATTTAAAAGTTTTAATTTTTATTTTTATTTTGTGTACCATAGGAAATGGATAATAAAATTAAAGCTGGGAGACGGCAGCGGGTCGGAATAGTAGCGCTGTTAGTAATAAAGTCAAACATTCCCATGATGACAAAAAAAAATTTAATTTACGTTCATTTGTTCAATCTTAACGAAAATAAAAAGCTATTCCCTTTGCCGATTTAAAAAACTTTTCTTGTAAAATTTCATTGCTAAACGAAAACAAGTGGATTACCTTTTTTAAATCGGGTTAAAAGAGGCCTGATTGCAAAGAGGTACGGACGCGGCAGGGGTGTACGATCTTTCGGCGATGCCAGCAGCTATGTTTATTGATTCTAGCTCAAAAACTGTGGAGGGTATAGGCGTTTCTGATTGCAAAATGCGAGGGGCTGGATCTAGCTTGAAGGATGTCGAAAAAAGTTGCGTAGACGGACCGACATTGCACAAAACCAATATACTCCTTACCTTCGGTATCGAGTATGATAAGCATAATAAATAAGCCTATCAGAGTTCTTAAAAGGTTTTTTTGTAATACACGATTAAACACGCTTATTTATTTGTTAAATATGAAGTATCATTTTCAATATCATTATTACGGAAAAAAAGTAAGTAAATATTTGTTGTTCGGTCTGCTAATAATTTAATTTAATTTGATTGTTTGTCGGAATTTCCCCAAGTTTTTGGTTATATTTTTTTGTACATGTAGATCTCGTGTTTATTTGTTTATGTGCTTTTTAAAAAACCTGTTTCATTCACAACAATATTCCGCTCGCATCGTTTCGTGCGTCTATTGCGCCGATTTGAGTCGTTTCCAATCAATGTGTTTTGTTTTTATTGAGCAGTGGAAAGGTTCACCGGTTCAGCCTCATACAATTATCCAAATATATTCGCAAACAAATCAAGATTTGCGTGATAGTCACAACAGACACAAATACTATAAGTGATAACTGTTTGGAATAACGAATAGTTTACAGTTTAAACAATAATTTGAGTACTTTTAAGTGTTTGGTGGATCCCACTTCTCAATAAACGAAAGTGAAGCGTTGTTATCTTATTCATAATTTAACAGAAATTCCCAGCAATAATACAATTTTTTACGGAGAGTATAATCCATATTTAAGCGCACTCAACACACTGATAAGCAAAGTCATTTTATAATGTTTGTGCTCAGTAGAATTTGCTTTTATGGGAAAAAAGACAATAAGAATTTAATTCAAGCGAATCTTATACGCAAATAATATAATAATAAAAACATGTTTTCCCGCTTTAATGGAAGTGCGATTTAAACGTAACAGTAAATATTCGCACGAACAAAATTCGGACTAGTTACGCTGAAGCTTTTTACTCGATTATATTGACATGCACTGGCCAAGCACCAAGGGAAAGGTGAGAACAGGGGTGAATTTCCGTGTCCACCTTGCAATTAGCACGCTTTTATGACAGTCACATGAAAACAGCTGCTGATGCTGGTAAGTGGGCATCATCATTGAGCCCGGCTCGGCTCACAACTGCGCTGATTTTGAAAAGTTGTCGCCTTAGCAAAAACTGGTAACTGTGTAACGGGTATTTTATTTAGTTTGATACATGAGAATATGCTAATTTTGGGGTTCGATATGAATCAATACCTTCAACGACATCACCAACATCGTTCGTTGTCTTTGAAGTTTGCACTTTGTATCCTTGGGTATTTTCAGGTCGTTTGCCTTGGCGGGTTCCAAAGGGGTGCCCCAAGAATTAAGTCTGAGTATAAAGCCTCCAAACCCTCCAAGCTCACCAATCTCATCTGTTGCTTTGGCAAGTCACGCTTAATGCTCTTCGCAAATAACTCACCTTAATGTAAACTACCCGATAATATTTCTCAAAGCTCTACTACTTGCTTAGGTGATGCCCCCACAGCAGACTGGTGTATGGGGAATCGGATTTCCCCACACTGCAAAACCAAGCCAATTTCAGCTGATCAATGAATATTACTCATTACGTTGCATGACTTGCCTCAAATCTTAAACGAAAGCCGCTTTTGCTCTGGGCTTTAAAGTTTTTGTTGTTGTTTGTTTCTCGCTACGTTCTTTGGAATTAACGTGAAACGGTGTAAAGTACGTCTACTGATATCTGTAGTGCTCATTAATATTGGCAACACCAAACAACATAGTTGTAAATTTCGCAGTTGGCGCTTTGTGTGGGGAAACTATACTTACCTACTAATTATATGATCTTTAAACCTGTAATAACCAGAAAATCGTTAACAAACAGCTCCAGATGATATAAGGTCTAATTAATTATTCAATGATTGTATGATTGTAATTATTACGAATCTGTGAACGTTTAACTCAAATAATTACATTTGATAGCTGAGTGATATAAATTAGAACAATCATAATAATTGATAACTTACTTAAACACGTGCAAACATTCAAATGTTTTCCAAGCCTTTGTAACAAAAAAAAAAAAAACACCAAAACTTTTGAAAAATCACGTAGACATCAATAGGTCAATCATTAGTATTGATCATCATGATTATACTAATTAAAGTTAAAATATTTTAGTTTTTCTTTCAATATAAGGTATACAGGTCAAACCTTATCATTGAGCAGCATAGGAGTTAAGTCCTAAATGTTGTCCTATTTTTTTTAACAAAAATACATATTTTAAAAATTAATTTTTCATTCAAGTTATTTATTGTTATATTTACAAAATTTGTAAGTATTTTTTAATATTCTTGTTATTTTTGAAAGTACCAACTGCCTTGTTTGACTTAAGTTTCTCGCAATTAACCTGACCTACTTGTGCAAATTTTTTTTCAATTCCCTCAAATTTTCCTGTCCGTTTTATAGAGCTCTGCAAGGAAACATCTTCATTTGCCATTGCCCCAAGTCTCGTTGTCTGCCATTGATTTCTCTGGCTTAAAAATGCCTTTGTTAGTAAAAGGCGACAGTTTTATGTACTTGGCAAACTTGTCGGGTTTTATGAGCGAGCATTTAAAAGTCGCTTACAATAAGTTTATTGCCTCGATTATATGTATGTTCCTAGAATTGATAAGAACGCGCCTTCATTGGGGGAATACCGCTGTTGAAGTGATAAATTGGTTGATGACATACATAATGGGACTTCAGCGTATCCAGTCTTAAAGTATTTAAATTCATACCAATTGACGTGAAGAATTTCGTCACTAGGCGGAAGTTCCAAAATGTGCTGTAAGTTGCTGCAAACAATTTGTGACAATGATAAAACATACTTTTTCTTTAATTATATTTGGTTTTTATTTCAAAAAATTCTTTTGTTTAATTTTTTGCTTAAAATTTAATAACAGTTTTTTGCTTGTTTTTATTTTTACAATAACTGCCAGTTATATGAAAAGCTATCATATCAAAACTTTAACTCTTAATACAAATTACAATTATTTTTCAATTTTTTTTTCCGTTCTAGTCTGTATTCACAACAATTACAACTTATTGCATAAAATCTGTTTGCAATGAACAAAATAATCGCCATTATCAATAATTTGTCTCATAAAGAAAAAAAATCACCAGCTGCTGCTGGTCACGCGTATAGCGTATGCGTATGCGTGTGTGTATTTTCCTCTGGTTGCGAAATAATTGCCAGATCAAAAAGAGAGACTGCGGAGAGTCAATGGGAGTGCTTGCACTTCCGCAGGCTGTTGTTGTGGTTGTTGCTGCTGCTGTTTGCTGAATGTTCTATTTAACTTTCTCGCATCCAACGGAGTTCGGCGTCTCCCTCTCTCTCGCTCTAATTGGCCATCTTCTTTCCTCCTCCTTCTCCTATGTATGTATATACACATACTACATATACATATATGCATATAGTATTTTATATGTAATTTGGGATATGTACATATGTCCCAACGTCGGTTTCCGCAGAACTCTCCAAACGTTCGGGTACATTAACCTCATTTTGAATGGTTGTTGTTGTATTTTGTTTCAATTTAAACCAAGTGCTGCCCCACTGTGCCGGGCATGTTCAACTGTTAACATCGCTGTTTCGTCATTCTGGCACACGCTTACACTGCCGGCAGCTGAACAATGGGATGTTGTGGGGCATCCCAGTGGGCCTCGCAATAGTCGACCAGTTGATTCTCGGCCTTATTTAGATGCTCCTCGCTCTGTTCGCCGCTCCAGGTCTTCTGCACCAGGCAGCACGATTCGATGCTCTCCTCGCCAAGAATGCGGCTCAGCTTGGTGGCGTCGTCCACTTTGATCACATAGATGTCGTTCTCATAGCAAAATGCCTCCAAAAGAACCTCGTGCATGTGAGTCGCGGAATCTCCATCCTTGGGCACCGCCATCAGGCAAAAGAGTGAGCCCTCCGGTGACTTGGAGAGCACATTGATTGCGGCAGAGAGACCAACGATCACTCGAGATTCGGATTGGGCTCGCAGCAGAGCCGTCTTAACTGTGCGTCCAATGGGCATGGCGCATTCGGTTAGCTCCATATCCAGCTCCATTTCTAGGTTGTGGTAGTGTTGTTGTTTCTGTGTAAAGTGATGCATGTTGACTGATTCCTCAACGACCATTTTGGATTTGTTAATTTCTGTGCTTATCACTTGAGCTTGAGCTATTTTTGTAGCTTTTGTTGTTGGCACTTTTAGTATTGTTTGCTTTTGGCACACTTTAAGCGGTATTTGTATCACTGCTTTGTTGCTTATGTTCTTATTGTTGTTGTTGTTATTGTTTGTCTTTGCTATTTTTTTTTTTTTGGCAATTTGCGCTCTATTAACTTTTGCTTATGAAATTCTTTTCACGTTGACGCTGCGCGCTTTTTAAATCCGTTTAGCAGTATCGCTCTGTGCTTGTTTCAATTTTGATTTGTTATTTCACAATGAATGCTCCACAGTGGCCAGCGAGCGCTTTTATAGCTGCCCTCTCCTCACAAACGAATTTCATAATCAGAGAGCGCAAATATACCCAAGCTCTTTGCAGCCGAAGCTTTTTGGGGGCCCGCTCACGCAACAGTCGGCGTTAAAACCAGCTCACGCTCACTCTCTCGCACACACGCGCTTTTACTCTCTCGAACGCTGTGTGTGCGTGTGTGTGTGCACTTTTTCCAAGTATTATTTCATATCTCCGCTCGCGCTCCAAAATGTGAAACATCAGCAAGTTTCTTCTTTTTTTCGGTTGCACTTATCGCATTTTTTTTGGTTTGTTGAGGCCAAAGATTTCCATTAATTAAGACAATTAGCAATCTTTGTCTTTATTTGCTTGCCCCCTCGCAGTATCCGACTTTGACTTTTAAATTAAGATGCGGCTTTTGAGTTCATTCTCACTTAAATGTCGATCCTTGTACCGAGAGTGAAGCTCACGCTCAATTGCATACAGCTGGAGTTTATTGCTTGCTTGAACTTTTATCAATCTCACCCACTCGCCTTGATTCACTTTGCTTTTCGCTGAATTTTATAAATCGCCTTTTAAATTTCCATCAAAATTGGTTTGTCACAGATTTTCGTGAAAATTGAAAATTTTGCCGCTGCCAAAATTGAGACGATTAATAATGTCCAATAGCCTGTTTTAATGGTTTCTGCCAATTTGTACCAGTCGTTTTTCACGCGAACTCAACGAATTTCGATGGAACGCACCACGCTGTTGGTCATGCACTTGGCTATGGGCCAGAATGGTCAACAGGTCGTGCAAACACATACTTCAAGGCATATACAAAATATATGTATAGCAATCACTCATGACTAAAAGTTGATGACGTCAAAGAGACCCCCAGCACAACGTTGCGTATACTTGGTGTCTGATCAAAAGTGTCACTGAGTGTCGTCTCATTGTTGTTAAATAAATGGGAGTGCGAACGGTCGCGCGTTTAACAATCACACATAAAACTGAATATAAGTTTGTTTTGGATTTTAAATGAAATTTAATGAATGAAATCGTTGCCTGTCTGGGGGGCTGTGTACAAGATCTGAAAGGCTGCCAAAAAGTGCAAGCAAACAGCAGCAAAATAAACGGCAAAAAAAAAATGATTTGCAAGACAAAAAACTGGTCTGGTATTTGTAGATAACAAATATTTGTAATTATACTCTTATACCGAAGCTTTGGTCCATGTCTGTGTCAGACAAAGTGTCAATATTGTTGCGATGCGCCTGCTGGGAGGCTGGGAAATTGATAACAAGTCGATTAACCGCGGGTTTTAAAATCGATTAGGCACACAGTGTTAAGTTGTAAGCATGTTCTTAAAATTCAATGCTTTCAATTATTAAAACATTTTCTATTTTATAGACACATTTTAATTTAAATTCAATATTGGTTGTATTTTTATAAACTTATTATTTTTCAAGTGCATAAATGAGTTTGATGTTAACTGAATACAGCCTATAGTAAATATCCAAATATAAATAAATTCTCAATGAAAATAAAAAATAAAAATTAAATCCAGGAACTATTAAATTTAACATCGTCTGAATCATTTAATTCAATTGAAATGTTCTGTTTGCTGATTGCGATTTAAAAAAAAAAAACACAATTGTTGATGAAAGGGGTTTAAATACCACGCATATTTATTTCAAACTGTTAATGCACTTTTTAAATGAAATATTTTTGCCCGTTGGTTTTGTTGTTTTATTTTTTCTTCTTTTTCGATTCGCCAGCATAATATTTGCCGTTGACATAGGGTGAACAGTTTTTTTATATTTGAGAATAACAAGCTCTTAAAAATAGCCACCTGCTCGAAAGCACGTACAAAAGCATAAATACATGTGTTAATACATATAAAAAAAATAATGAAGTTGAATGCACTATTTTTGAATATTAATTTCGGGTATATACTATTTTTTGAGTGAAAAGATTAGTACTACCTTTATTCAGTCCACTACTAACTGCATTTAACTTTAAGTTCTTTTGACTCCCCTTAGGTTTAACATAGTCTTAGCATTGCAATACACCTAATTCTGTTCTTACACGGTTTTTGGTTCCAGAAATACCCGTATAAAAAAAACCGTGTCAAATGGAATAAATCGTTTAAAAATATTTAAAAACAATTATTTCAAACCGTGCTATTTCAAAATCGTGTAAATAAATAATATTTATAAATTATTTAAACAAGCTTTAAATCTACACAACAATACCACCCCCAAAAGCAAGTTGCAACCAAAGACAATACTGAATAACAAGTTGACAAAAATAAATAAAAGTTTAAATTAAATCCGTTCCCACAGTATATTGCAAATACTATATTTCACACCAATCAGGAAAATGTTGACAAGTTTAATGAACTTCTTGGAAAAAGTTGTAATATGATAAACAATATATATGCACAACTTTGGCAAAAAAAAAAAAACGAAATCAATGAACTCTCCCTTAAAAAAAGACAAACAAGAAGTTAAGAAGAAACAAAGCAAAGCAATTGTTCTGTCATTTTAGAGGGTGAAGCAGGTTAATCACCTATTTAAGGGGGCCAAAAACTCTCGTCCAATGATCTGCATCAGCACTGACCTATCTGAAATCTAAATATAAATATTGTTAGCTTGCTGCGCATAATAAACAAAAACACGGCTTGCAAATTTTCGCACAGCTAGCTAAACTGCAGGAAAAAAAACGAAAACAATGAACATGATATACTATCTGATATATCACACCACATTGAATTTGCGCGCCAAAAGTGACACGATGTTGGCCAATGAACTTGGAGCTAAGACCACGCCCCGTTGTTTATAACCAACCCAACCTATGAGTAACTATGAGTGCTAGGTGCAATAACAAATAATACCACAACATAAGTTGCATGCTTCTGCTGCATGATGCGCCCATTTGCATTTGGGTCAGGGGTTTCATTGTTAACATTGTTATTGAACGGATTATTGGCCATTGTGCTGCCGCTTCAACAAGTGGACACCGCGTGGCCGGCAACTGTGTTGCAGCCATATCGATGCAGGTTACAGCTACATACTGCTGAGTCATGGTGCAAAGTAAAAATATATTATTTGGTCAGCATGAGTCAAAATCTTGTCACTCAACGCAGACAAGTTGCTGCATGGCGGTCGACCAAACCGCCAAACCGGTTTAATGAATTCCCCGAAACATGCGCTTCAATGACGAGCACAAACACGCACTTGAACGTAGTATGTATTGTATGGATATTTATTGGCCTACAGGTTTATATTTGAAGTGCCATGAGACACACATTCCGATGTGGAAGTCGGTCTAAAGTTCATTTCGTAAACATGCTTTGCACTGCGTCCGCTTTGAATGCGTCGCGTTTTGGCTCACGTGCAGTCAAACAGTTTGAAGACCAGTTAAGAGCTGTGAGTGACTGAAAAGCATGGCCAAGCTGCAATATGGGATTGAAAGTTATGTTAAAGCCAAGGGGGATTTTTCTGTTTTCGTTGCTGGGCAAATCCCGCAGTAGAACGGTTGAATATCTTGGGAATTCCTCAATGTTATTTATCGTGAGTAGCCAGTCTTTTTTTATGCGTAAAGTTTTGTTTTTCTGAGGGGAATTAACTCCACTTAATCTCATTTATAAGGGTATTTTTATGACGAAGTGTTAAATTGTAATTTTCAAGAGTGAGCTTAATTAAAATTGTATCGCCTTCAAACAAGCTTATTTATAGTTTATGGACAATGGATTAAAGTCTCATAGTAATAACATGTTCCATACATAATTTTAAATGGGTTTTCGAAACGCCCGCCATTGGTATTTCAATTCAACCCAAGTTGGCAGCGCCATGTGCTTTTGAAAGCTTAGTCAAGGCAAAAGCTTTTCGCTAGCTATGTTTTGCCGGCAATTTGATAAAGCTGTTGCTAGTCTTCTTCTTCTACATATGTAAGCAAACAAACCAAAACAGCTGAGTCTACAGAGAATAAAGTCTTGAATAATAAGTCGATTAGAATCATTATTTTTGCACGCAAGGGAATTTCCCATTAATATTCACAATGGGCTTTTTATAATTGAGCAATTTTTCGCATTCCCACCATTTAAAACTGAACTTTAAAAACCGCACAGGGTGACACTGTTAAGGAACAAACAGCTCACTGAATGTTAGCAAAAACAAAAAGCTTAGTGATGCAACTGGCAGCAGGTAAAAGTCAAAGAAGTCAAAGCAAAAACCACCAAACAATCTAAAAATATGACCAACAACAGCAACGACAAAAGCACAAACGAAGTTAAAATTCTTTTATTTGTGTATAAATGAGAATAAAGAAACAGAGAGCTTGAAACTAATTGCTCGGAATGAGATCCAACGCGCCAAGATAAATAAGCCAAACGAAACCGGCTCGAGCATTCAGTTTGACGCTGCCTGACGGAAGTGACGGACCACAAAGCTAAGCGCAACGATTTGAAATAGAGCGGGGCTATCGAAGTGAACGCTGTGCTGTGAATCAACAGCATCTTTTGAGGGGAAAGCACGAGTGAGTCGCGTTTTTGTTTTGTTTTAAAACTGAATACAATGGAATACCTGCAGTATGCCTATGAGAAAATATTTGGCGTGGACGAGACGTCTAATGGCACACAGGGTGTTTACCACACGTAAGTAAAAGAACACTTAGCCAAATATAAAGTGTTGAGTACTATTTCGCTCCCTGCCAAAAATCGATTGTTGGGACTAACTGCGAATTTGGGGTTTTTCAGGCCACGCAAAGTAGTTTGCTTTGGCAATGTGCTGCTGGATCGTAGTGTCAAGCTAGAGAATCCCGAGCTGCTGCTGCGTTACGGCTTGAAACCGGGTTCCAAAGGCGAAATGGATCTGGAGCAGCTAAACAAGATAGCCACCGAAATAACCAACGGGTAGGTGTTAAAACTCGGACCATTTGCAATAAGTTGCTAATTTTTTTTGTTTTGTTTTTTAACACAAATTAGCTCCAGCTGCCTGTGTAACCCAGGTGGATCAGCTTTAAATACCGTGCGCATTCTCAAGCAATTGGGCATAGACGCACAGTTCTTTGGTGCAATTGGAGCGGACAAGAATGGGGAGCAGTTGCGTTCGATAATCCAGGAAATCGGCATTGAGGCCAGATTACAGACAATTGAAGATGTGCCGACAGGACAATGTGTGTGCCTGGTGCAAAAAGATAATCCCACGCTCTATGCCAACATTGGTGCATCTGCGCACTTCTCGGCCGAGAAGCTCAAACAAGTTGCAACAGACGAGACGCAGTCATTTCTCCGTCCAATCGAACGCAAGCAAATCCTGTATATCGAAGGCTTCTTTGTACCACAACGGGAGGAGGTCTGCGACTATATTCTAACCGATTTAATGCGAGAACGCCGTTACTTGGCGTTAAATCTCAGCGCACCTTATATCGTGCGGCAGAATGCCCAAAAAATGATTCAGATGGCAGAGCGTGCCCTTTTTATATTCGGTAATCGGCAGGAATTTGAGGAGCTGGCCAGGGTGGCTAACTGTGAGAATGTGGAGCAGCTGGCACGCCAGTTGCTGCAGCATTCCGAGAATGCCAAGATCATACTCATCACAAATGGAGCTACTGGTGTGCAGCTGGCCACCAACTATGTGGCAGAGCTTGAACCACCTGGCGAACTAAGATTTGAGGATTATAGAGCACAACAAGCCGAGCAGCTGGTTGATGCCACAGGTGCAGGTGATTCGTTTGCGGCCGGCTTTCTGCACGCCTGGCTGGAGAAGCGTTCTTTGAGCGAATGTGTGCGCCTGGCCAGCAATGTGGCTGCTAAAGTCGTCACACAGGTGGGATGCAATTTGCCTTAAAGCTGCAGACAGCTTTCTTTTTCATCTCGTTTTGGAATGCTGGTCAGACCAAGAATACTGTATGGGTGTTAATTACCTCAGCTACCGCGCACACCGTGTCACCAAAGTAGATTATATTTACAAAATCATTACACATATTTTTCCTTATACATATTTATAAACACTTACTTACATATATGCCTATGTACTACTAATGCACTTAGTGAGTAATCTATTTACGCCCTGACTGTAAGAATAAATATATTAAATGTTGAATACATTTTAAAATGAGCTGACGAATTTATAATTGGGTTTGAATGGAGTAATATATTGAAATATTCCAGAGCCCTGCAATTTGGTTCAACGAAAAATTTTCTTCTCAACGAAGTGGTTTTGCGTCCCCTTAAGTTTGTACATATTTTAGCTACGGAACAGTGTTAATGCTTTCGTTACACAACCAAAACAAATATATATTTTATTTAAAATATTTTTTTTACTTAAGCGAAATAAGATCATTAGTGAACATAATAAAGTGAATGGAAATAAATGATAATAATTATTTTAAGCAGAAATTATCTAGGCCGGACTACATTGTTTGATATTCTCAAAATCTTTAAAGATTTTTGTTATGCAAATAATAAATATGTAAATGCGCTTTTATGAGATGAAAAATTGGCATTTTTAATCTATAAAGTCTTCAACAATTCATTTAATTTATAAGTCAGCTTGCCCACGTCAAACTGTCTTCATTACATAATTCGCAATTAATTTTGCGAAAAAGCAAATCTAAGTGCGCTTTACCTATATAGATGGATAAGAATAAACTTATGTATGTATGTATATGTATATAAATCTTGAGCAATTTTATTTTCAACAAACAATCACATCCCATTATCTTATGCTAACTTACTCATACCAGCGCCCACATGCAAAAGTCAGAGTCGGATATGACGCCGTAGCTGAGTTCTTACTTGACCTCGAATTTCTAGCATGTCTAGATATCATCAAAGCGAAATTTCTTTGTTGTTTATCGTTGTTTATTTGCCAAAGGGAGGTTGCTCTGAATCGGCATTAGAATCGGAACTGGAGCAATGTATGACTGTTTCTCTGTAGCAGCGTCACACGTGTTTGCAAATCGTTAACAAAACTAAGCCGCATTAGCCATGCTTGTTGAGTCCGTTGTAAGAGTATAAAAAGGGAACAACATTGCTAAAATCGTCCAGCTGATGCTAAACTTATCAAGGGATAGAGATGGGAGCATGTCGAAATGGATATAATTTGCCACCAATCTGACATAAAATGTAGAATTTTTATTTATGAAAAAATACTATTTATTTAGTACTTTTGTGTTCAGCTTTTAGATCAACACCGTGTAATAATTGGGACTCACCCATCTCTAGTTTTGGTATTGCTCTTAACAACGAACAAATGCCAAATTAGAGGCTTAGCAAAGCAATTTCAGTTTTCAAGGCAATTTCTCTCTAGCTCTTATTCATGGTTCGAGCTAAAATAAGCTCAGTGAGCTGCTTAATTGGCAAAAGCTGCTTAGAATTCGCCCACAACCAACTAGTAGCAAATGTGCTTAAGTCAATATTGACACGCCCACACAATTGCAAGCGGCAGCACCAACTGGTTAAAATCACGTCACTTGCCGCCACTGGAATCTGCTGTTAATTACTTGATATTAATTTTATAGAAGTTCAGCAAGGCATAGGACCAGGACCCACAGAAAACTAAAAGTACACGTAATTAATGTCATCCTGTGGTTTATGTAGGGTTAACAGGCACTCAACATGAGTCGGGTTGTGTGCGCAAGTATGTGTGTTTGGCTTTGATGTGTGCTGCTTCATTGTTGGAAAATCCTGTAGAAAATGTGATAATTAAATGTCGTCCATTCTGCAGGGCTTAGCTTTTAATTTAAAATAAATTTGGAAATTTTTATTGTTGCCCAGCAACGTTTACCAAAATGCACAGCAAATGCATTTTGTACCAAAAGACTGCCTGCTCCGCTTTTTGATTTATGTGCAACGCGTTGCATGAGCAGCTGTAACTGACATTGCATATTTGTAAGAGCGTGTGTGTGTGTGTATGTGTGTGTGTGGTCTCGCCTGGGCTTTGATATTGGCCATGTTTGCACAAAATATTGCGCATTCGCCACAGACATTGGCAAACACTCACACACACATGAACACTGAGAAGGTCACAAGGACACAAGTACTAGCTTGGGTTTGAGCTTCTGGCTTTGTCCTTTGCCTTTTTGCGGCATAACGCGCGGTTAAGTGGCCATAATGTGTGCCTTTATGGGCTCGGTCTGCCTTACTCCCTGGTCTTATTTTAATTCCCCGCCGTATTTGCTGAGCTGGCATTGTTGCTGAATTATGTTATGCCAGCCCGGGTGCTTGTTGATTTTTATATTGTTTTTTTTTTCGGTTCTCCCCCGCCTTTTGTCGTCTGTTGTCTCTGGGCACAGTCCGTTCGCTCAATGCCTGATAAGCGGCCGGCCTCCTGTTCAAAATATTTGGCTGTGGCATGTTTGCTCAGTTGTTTACGGATAATCCGGCTTTATTGTTTAATAAGTCATGCCTGGCCAGTGCCTGGCTCCCACTTCCTGTCCCACTGCCTGACTGCCTGATTGCCTGATTGCTGCTGGCCACGTTATCGCCTCGTTAGCTTTTCGCCATGGCAGATACTCTCGCAAATGTCCGATGATGTCTTTCTGAGCAGCACACCAATGTATTGTATAAGTAGTAGGCTTTTAATTAACGAATAACTCATAAACAAATTAGAAAACTTATAGCGTAACGATTATTATTTGTATATTAAAAATGAAAAAAGAACTGCAAGTTCTCGCTCAGGCGCTCCATTCCATTCCATTCCAACATGGAATAAGTTGAATTCCACCTTGTAGGAACATCAACGAGCGGCTGATGTGAACTTTGCGTACGAACTGCGGGTCTGAAAAAGTTAAATGTGGCTTTAAAAATTTTTGAATTTCAAATATTTTTAATATCATATAAATACCTATTCGTTGGTGTTCCCAAAGTTTTGGCGATTGCGCACGCACTATCAATGACTTCTTCGTGTCTGCTTTTCTCAAAAAATTAAAAAATAATCGGCAAAATATTTATTCAATTGAAAACTTAACGTAATATTTCGTATCTAATTGATATTATTACAATTGCCAATAATTAGTTATCAAGGTTGTATGCCAAATTATTATATAGCCTGCCAATTATAAAGGTGTCTTCGAAAGGTTGGCTATGGCATTTGCCTATAACACAATTGCGTTTTCAATTGAACAACTAACACACACAAAAAAGGGATATGCAGCCGTTGGCTTTCCACTTACATCACAATTGGCAATTTGGCAAATTATAGACTTAGGGCAACGCCTATCATTATTGAAGGGTCAATTGGCTATAACGCCTTTCGCCACAATTGTTGGCGTCAATGGGCGAAATAAAAGACACTTGCCAAACACTTTCTCGCCACAGTATCAAGAGGCTCCGACACTCGACTGCAATCAAACTGGAAGAGAGCATGGCGTTGGAGATAACAGATATTGACTTGGTAGCCATCAATGTTGGCATTTGGAGGCGTGTGGCAGTGCTCTACCCTACCCCAGCGACCAATTGGAGGAAGTACGCTTTTGTGGTGCCTGTTAGTGTGATGAATGTGATGCAGTTCATCTATTTGCTGAGAATGTGGGGTGACCTGCCCGCCTTCATACTCAACCTTTTCTTTTTCGCGGCAATTTTTAATGCTTTGATGCGTACGATGTTGGTCATCTTTAAGCACAAAATGTTCGAGGAGTTTCTTGCTGATCTCACCCAACTTTATCGGCAGATTGAGTCATCAAGCGATGAGTGCAGTAAAAAAATGCTGGATGCGGCAGTAAAGGAGGCACGTCGCGTAGCCGTATTCAATTTGAGCGCCTCTTTTCTGGACGTATTGGGGGCACTAATCTTTGCCTTGTTCCTCGAGGAGCGCTGTAAGCGGATAAAGTTTTGCAATTGTACAAGTTCAATAACTCAATTTGAATGCAGCACACCCATTTGGCGTTGCCTTGCCTCAGCTGAATATGCAACAGAGTCCCATCTATGAGATAGTCTATTTGCTGCAGGTGCCCACTCCAGTTGTGCTCTCCATGATGTATATGCCCTTTGTCAGTCTGTTTGCCGCCTTTGCGCTCTTTGGCAAGGCAATGCTCCAGATTTTGGCCTACAAGCTGTCTCGCATTGAGCTCCTGATGGATGAGGAGCAGCGTTATCAGATGCTTACGGCCTGCATTCACTATCACATCAATGTGGCAGGGTGAGTAAATGTGTGGATTTTTTTCTTTGTAATTTGAATTGCATGGAAGTAACTCGAATCTTGCTTCCTGCAGCTATGTGCGTAAGCTTACAGCTCTTGTTACCTACATTGTGGGCGCCGAGGCACTAATTTTTGGTTCCATCATCTGTTCGTTGCTCTTCTGCTTGAATATTGTAAGGCTGTTGAATAATCATACTTTGCAGAGGGTATTTCTCATAAAATATGTAAAGCAATAAGGAAAATTTTCGATCACGTTCATTATTATTATTGTGATGTGAAGATCTATTACGTGGATTCTTAACGATACCATAAGTCCAAACCTTCGTTTTTGTTTATCATATATCCAATATTCTAACAAAGTTTTTAATGCCTTAAAATATAGACCACGTCACACACTCAGATGATCTCCATTGTGATGTACATACTTACTATGCTCTATGTGTTGTATACCTACTATAATCGGGCCAACGACTTGGTTATTGAGGTGCGTAGTTCATCTTCAGCATGAAATGAAACAATTTCCAATTTCAATTAAGGACTCTTCTTCTCTGCAGAGTGCACGCGTCTCGCAGGCTGTATACAATGTGCCCTGGTTTGATTGCGGCATACGTTTTCGCAAAACCCTTCTGATCTTTTTAAAGCAGACGCAAAGGCCTCTGGTGGTGAGTGTGGCTTTGGGGGTAAGGGGTTGGGTATGGTTGTTTTTAGATTTAGCTTGCATTTCATTTGGCAGATTCTAATCGTGGCTTTTATATGTGCGCTCCATTTCATTTCTCGTTTCACGTTTCACGTTTCGTCTTGTTTTGTTTCGCTTTCAGATAAAAGTGGGCAACGTTTACCCCATGACTTTGGCCATGTTTCAGAGTCTGCTGAATGCATCCTATTCGTACTTTACCATGTTGTGTGGCGTGACCAACAAATGAGCTGGAAGCCAAAAACTTTTCGGGACATGCAACGTGGCCCGCAGCAGCAAAATGAAGTAGCAGAAAGTGGAAGGATTGGCAAAAAGTTGTTGTACTCGTTGTAGCTGCTGCATTTGCATATGCTACTCGTTTGCGTAGTTATTTTGAAAGGATTTAATCTGGCTGTTTGTAGTTTGTAGGGTGTGTGTGTCGCATGCAGATATAGTCGTAGTCTCAGCATGTTTTTTGCTTTGGTTGTAGCTGTTTTTGTAGTCGGGCATCTGTGCAAATAGTTTGAGCATTGCAGAGAAGCTGGGCGGCACTTTGTGTTATTGTTTACTTTAAATCTCTTGTATGCATAGAAATATTTTACTCAGTTATTTCAAACGGTGCCCATTGGGCTTATATACAAATAAGCTCTGCTATGAATTTCATATTGGATTGCAAGGCAGCTTAAATTAAAATAGCTTGGAGCAACATAGTAATAACTTTGATATATTACACCCAGTCTAAAAGTATTATTTTTTCTTATTTTTTTAATTATTTATTGTTTCGTGTCTAAAAGTATACAGGTATTATTAAATTTTTATTATTATCCGTCTTAATTGACAGTAACAAAATATCGTGATTATTTGCTATGGTTATGGCATTACATTTGTTTTAAGTGGGGCAGAAAAAGTCAGAAACCTTACAAAGGGGAATAATTTCGTTGATGAAATAGAATCAATTAACAATTTTGCATTCTCTTATTGAAAACCCCTCCATCGAAAAAATAATAAAAACACATTTGCCAAAGTTTATTAACTCTTAAATCGATTTGTGAGATTGAATAAATTAAGCTATATAACAATATTGAGAATGATTCAATTAAATTTCGTATAACAGAGAATTTATATAAATTCATATTAGCGATATTACTTAAGCTGTGATATGTTTTTGTTTTGTTGTGTAGTCTTTTCAGGCCTTGTTTATCTTTCCAGCTGCATTCGAGTTAAATCCTTTGAACGCGTTTTTTAATTAAAATCCGTACAACTAGTTGCTTCTGCTGCAACTTAATTAACATCAGTCACATCCTTTATTATGCAAATAAACAGCTTCTGCAACAGCATATAAGACAACTACAACAAAAACCCCTAAGCAGTATCGTTTAATGCCTGTAACAATAACAACATAATTTAAAATTCATTATAACTGACACCAACTAGTTAAACAATTCCCAGACAGAAGCAGCAGCAAAGTGCCCCAACAGCTACAATAGACAATAACTAAGCTATAACAACAACAACAAAAAGGAACAACAATAAAAACAACTAACTGGGCGCGTTTGAATATTGAAATGAGCGTCGCGTCGGTCGCACTTGAAATACGCAAATAAACTTCAAAGGCGAAACTCAAAAGCTGAAGCTGAAGGAGTACATGCTGTGTTGTCCTGCCTAGCCTGGAGCTGTCTCCTCCTGGCTGCCTGACTGCTAGACCTCCTGGCGAGCACATAAATAACGGTCACGGGCAGCAGGCACCAAGCAGAAGATGACTTTTGCGAACGGGGGCTCGAGTGGCGTATACTTAATTTTATTATGAGGTGTCAAGTGGGCCGGCGACTTTGCAGGCGTTGAACGCCTTTTGGCCTTTTGTTTTGTTTGTGTAATTTATGTTGTTGCCATTTGGCGGCAGGTAAGCGACTGCTTCTAACAACTACACCTACTGACGCCCCCTATTTGAGGGCGTGTCTGGGGCGAATTGCTTACCACCTGTGGTTTGCAAAATGTAAACTTCCTCTAGGCATTTACTTTTTGCGCGTATTTTCTAGTTTTACTGTTAGACTTTGCAGGGCTAAAAAAAATGAATATGCAAATGCCGCAGGAAGTGTAACTGCGACACAGACACAAGCCTGACAGTTGTGCCCTGGTGGTGTCGTCGTTGCCTCTGTGAGCCGCATAAAATTAACAAGTTTTGTCGTCTTCACCCGCCAAGCTCGAAAAAAATATTTCATTAGAGCCATGGCCATGGTCGTGGCCATGAGCATGTTATTTATCAACAGCTGGCATTGCCTAGCCAAACCTCAAACTCTGCCTCAATGATGCCTGGCTTTGTTGTGGCGCCGCATCAAAGGTGGCGCTGTTTTATAATTGAATTCATGTGCCTCAATGAAAGCAGTCACACAGCAACCACAACATTCAGTTTGCGTGGGGCAGGGTTCGCATCCCTTTGCATAAGGGATGTGTGTATGTGTTTGTGTTTAACACACATACACACTCACCGTCGCTTGGTGGCATTTCATTTAAATGGATTTTCAATTGCGGTTTGAGCATTTTGCATAAATTGCTGTAATGAGTTTATTTCGAGGCAGCAAGTGGCTTCGTTTGGCGTTCCCCTCGAATCGAATCGACTCGACTCGATTCGAATACTGCACTCGACCTGACTGTTGCCTCATTTGCAATTGTCAACTGGCTGTCAGGAGCGACAGTTGTATTGACATTTAGATTTTGCTGTTAATATTAATTGTGGCATTTTGTTTCTTTTCCATGACAGCATTTGATGGCTTTACAAATGACATTTTATTGTGGCAATGGATAATGGCTTAACTGAAGCCAAAAATATAATTTGTGGTTTTTTCAACATATATAATGATCAGCATATTACTATATCAGAAACCTTATTCGGCACAGAATTTATTAAGTCTACAGACATTTGATTGGAAAATTTAACTTCGGTACACAATTGGCAGATTAAGTTTATTTCTAATTGATATTAACTTTGTGTATACAATTATTGTCGATAATACTAAGTTTCTAAAGCTTAAAGAATTTATCTTTTCTGAAACACTTCTAATATTGATTATTTTTAAAAGTTATTTTAAGATCTGTAAATAAGAACGGGTGATACCGAAGAATAAAGTTTACTCAATGTTTTCTTCTCTTCAAAAGTGGATTGGTTTGTTTGTAATCAAGTCTATTTAAGCAATTTGCTAAAAAATTCTCGATGAACACCATTTTTACAGCTTAGACGTGAAATATTGCATCTACACATCATAGCTCGTTTAAATTAAAATCTTTAATGGCTCAATATAAAAAATTATTTTTTATATGGTAATGTTCGGTAAATGTTTATGATATTTTTTAATTTAATGTTTAGCTTTTATCCGGCTTCCATGATAGCTATAATTCATACAGGTAAAAGTACTCAGAAGAGTTATATGAATATGTCATGCGTTGTAGTAGCCATTTCCAAATACTAAATAATTGATGAAATCAATTGCTGCTTATGTACTGTGATGTTCTTTTTTATAGTTATCATACAAGTGCTGTCCTTCGCCCTGTAAAATTCATTTTCTATGCACAGCTCGTTGATGTCTGTGGGCAATTGCTAACAGGACCTAAGTAGACCACTGCTTTTGTCTTTGTTCCATTTTCAAATCTCTCATAAGCAAAGCATTCATTTTCCAATTATTTATTGATAACTTTTGTGTGTTGCTGGCAAACAGACTTAAGCAATACGCCCACTAAACAATAGTCCCAAATATACCTAGTTACCCAAACGCACTGGCAATCACCTGCAATAAATCTCATGCCCTTGCCAGGACTCAGCTGCGTCGGTAGAACAACAACAGAGTCTGTGGCTCAGACGCAGACGGAAACGGAAGCGCCGGCTGTGTGACTCTATATTCACAGTGCACAGTGGGGTCTAGGGTCGTGTGGACTGGCTGGGTGGCTGTGTGGCTTACAAGGCAAGCAATGTCTGGCAGTCGTTACCTGCATAATATTTGCATTTTCACTTTTGATTTATTATTGTCATTGCCATGTGTAAATTGCCAAAGCAAAGGTGCAAACAAGCAGCATAGACCACAGCCTCAGACCAAATATACATCTATGCAACAATACATGTGTGCATAAGAGTGCGCATGTGTGTGTGTGTGAGTGTTTTCTGCGTTGACAAGGACACATTATGTTGGCCAAATGAATGGTAATTGCGGCATTGAATCAAGTAATTGAAGTGCAACTCGTTGAAGCTATTCAAATAGATTTGTTCCTGTGGTTATTATCCATTTCCCTGCGCCTGCGGCTTTCTGCACTTGCCTAAAAGTTGATTTAGCTGGCTGTTTGCATTGAAAGTTAAAGTTGCGCTTTCCCAACGCTTCAAAAGCTCATTTGTGTTGCTAATTACAAGCCCAAATTGGACTGGCAAGAGACCAACTTCAGAACCTACTTGAACTCCTGCTCCAACTCCTGTTGCTGCTGCCATTGCCAATTACTTCCGCTTCTATGCAATTTCCGCTTGGCGCTTGGTCTAAGCAGCTTGCGCTCGCCAGCAAAATGTCAAACAGCGACAACTTTATATGGCCACAAGACGAGGCAATAATGACGACAACAACAGCAACAACAACAAAACTATGAAAGGACAGGGCTCAAACATAAGCAGATAATTACACGGCAGGCAACAGCGGAACTGCCTGATGTCCTTGCTCCCTTTGGAAGTGTAGCAAAAGCGCAGCCACATAGAAGAAGTAGAAAATGACAAAAATAAAAAACCACAAGCGGAAAATTAACAGCAGACATTAATGAAAACAACATCAGGCAGGCAGCAACAACCAAAATACTACATACAAAAATTAACCCAGGCTAGTATCTAATGTTTCGTTTTAGTCACGATCTTAAAGTTTCAGCCTAGTTAATGGCAACTTGTGTCTCATTTGTATTATGCCTACGGGCAGCTACATAACTTTATCAAGATGCTTGCTTATCGCTCCAAATGTAAAATTCCTGTTTAACAAAATTCCAACTTTGGGTTGTTGGAGCGACATTTCCAACATTTTTGACTGTCTGCGCGCCTGCTGTAAGCGAAACCCAAACAGACAACACACAGCCCCTCTCTTCTTTTTCTATCCCAGCAAACAAAGCCCGGCAGCTACATTTAAATGTGGCAGCAACTTTTAGCTGCGGCTCGACGCCATCGCAACCACCTGAGAACCACCCGCCACGTGACTACCGTCGCCGTCTGGCACTGATTTTATGCTTTATAACCTTCGATAGATGCGAATGGCAAACAACGTTTAGCGCTTTGCCAGCCGACAAGTGTGGCATTGCTACCTGGGGGCTCAAATCCAGCAACGAAAGGGACGTATACGCAATATATACAACTGTGTGCAAAAAAGCACACATACTATTTTTTATACATTTTACGTTTAAGGCGCCGCGAGGGATGAAAGTGCTAGGTGATTTTTGCTGTTTTCATAGATCAAATATTTATGCCATAATTTAGATATTGCGACAATGAGTTAAATCTGATGGAATTCAAAATTTGTCAGCATTTTGTTGCTTTTTGCCAAGCCTCTGCACCTGCGATAATAAAGCTAAGAGCTGATAAACGATTTTGCAATCAAATTATGCGCATAACCAGATGAGAGAACGATATCAAAATTGAGTATGAATATTTGTGTAGGAACACTGAAAAAAATTAAATAAGAACACACATTCTTAGTTTTTACAACTTTTTGTTCGAATTGTTTGGTATGAAAATACGAAAAGCGGTCTGTAGAACTTGTGTTCTATATGTATTAATCTTCATTAATAATCAAATTATGCCTTCTATGAACAGTGTTTCTTGGCGGGAGACGCGCACTCTCTTCAGATAAGTGTTACCAGAAAATATGAGAAGGTAATTACTAATATATATGATATCGATAGTTATCGTTAGTCAATATCGCGAGGAACCAGAACTTACTTACGCCGCCGTGGAGCTACCATACTGGGCTGTGGCTGGGTCGCCAGAGGTCTTTAAACATGTTCTTAATTTAGTTTTTGTTCTTTAATTATGAAGGAACGTTCCTGTTTTAAGAACTGTTTGTTCATATTGGTTCACAGACTATTGTCAACAGATGTTCTTGATTTTGCATGTATTTACTTTTTCAGTGTAAAGTTGTAAGGGAGGAAGTTGATAAAACTTAGAAGAGATAACTGCAACGAATATTAAAAGCGAATATGCATAAGTGACAGGCGTCTTTCATTCGAATTTGACTCATGAATGCAAATAAATAATCTTGATGGAAGGAATGCAACCGTATCTTGTTTCACTTACCACAAATTGTAGGCTTTCAATACAATTATCTGTTTGCATTTAATCCCTGTTGGAGGCAGTGACAAATTTGTGCATTTATCCAAAAGCCAAGGATGGAAATTGAATTTGAGCGGCTGCAAGACAGTTACCTCAAAGCTGTTGTCCTGGCAAATCCCTAACACATGATATTGTTATTTTTGTCGTAATTAAAAACCCATGAAAGCGACGACCAAACAACTGGCCACAATCGCATGAGCAGACAAACTTACTCACACACACACCAAACACACCCAAAAACACATATGTAAAAAGATAGACGTGTGTGTATGTGTGGCAAAACAAACATAAGCGTATTGATGGGACCAGCTCGGACGGCTAAAACTTTCATTTCAATTTTAAGCCAAAGTAATGAAAAAGTAACGAATACCAACGATAGAAGGCGAAGGCAAAAAAAAAGAAGGAAAAGTAAGGAACAAAAACAAAAAGCAAACGAAACGTTCCGAATGCTATAGACAAAGCATATTTACACAAGAACACGCAGGACCAAGCAGGACAACGCTGACGTTCACGCTCATCATGACGTTGATAATAATGATCATTGTGATGATATTGTTGCCAACACACAAAGCAACGCTTATGACAAGCAGAAGCAGCAGCAACGAAATATTTAAAAAAAAAGAAACTCCCACATCTAAGGATACTGTTTACACAGTGGAATCTAAGTAGGGGCACGTCTGCAGCTAAACGAAATTAAAAACCAATAAAAAGCTGCACACGAAATTAAAAATTATGTTTTCCTCTTACATTTTATTGCTGTACAACAACCATTGTAAAAAATATGAAGACGCGCATTAACAACAACAACGTGAAAACATAAAGAAAGTTTTGGCTTTAAAACAGTTAAAAAAATTATACAAGAAAAAAAAACTTCAGTGTTTGTTTTTCTGGTTATTTTGCTATTTGTAGTTGGTATTTCAAAAAGATACTTAAATTTGTAACATTTTAAGAAAAATGCGTGGATTAACATACTCTTAAATTTGATTTTTTTTGAGAATATTAAATGCGTTTAAAGAATTCTAAGCCTAACACATTTGAAAAGCGTATTCAGAATTCGATTTGGTCTCTAAGCTTAGTTTGATTATTGTTGTTTTTAGTGCTGCTGCCAGTTTGTAAACTTTTAAAATTAAGCAAATGAATAAAAGTTGCGCGCGCCTTAAATGCTGCTACACATTTCGATAATTGAATATTTGAGCCAAAGTTGAGTTGCAGACAGTAAAAAATGTAGTATACAGCGCACGGGCCGACAGTTAACTGGCGCATTTGGAATCCTGCACATACATATACATACAGATACAGCCATAGCTATGCGTATTTCTAGTTTATGCAACCTATAAAACTTTCACTCGACTGGTGCATGCTTTTGGCCGTTTTCACCAACTAAACGGTGAGTCGAGTGGGTAATTCGTTTAATTTACTACCTGTTATTCATCCCACTCATCCCAACATTTTCCCGCTTTCGCTTATACCCACCATCACCACCCCCAGCATGACTAAAGAAATGAATAATTTAAGCAAATCGCTGGCTGTTTTTGTCTGCAGAACGTGTCGGCTGTGCTGGCTGGATTAGACGGCATTTGCATATTTTAATTATTTAGATTGTTGTATTGAGCTACTTATTTACACGCAGCGTAGTCTCTGACTCCTTTCAGTGCGTTCAACGGATATAAAAGCGGAAGTGTTGGCGACACCAGCCAGCCCAAAACAGTCCAAAAACCAGTTGAAACTTAATTAAAAGCTGCTGCTTTCTTAGGAAGTGGAATTCGAATTGGTGTTGAGTTATTTGCTATTGATAGGTTGGGTTAAAGGAATTGTGAATATTGCTTTAAGACATTTACAAGATTGTGAAATAGCGCTGTTTAAGGATAAAATTAAATCACAGCAATTAAGAATCGCATTTAAACGAAGAAATTCTTTGCCGAAAACATTGTGCTAAGAGATTTATCTGTTTTATTTTCCGTTACCACAGAAGATTTAAGCTTACTTATTAAATTTAAAAAAAAAAGAGTTTATGCAAGAGTAAACAGTAAACTTATAAGATTTATAAGAGATTTGGACAACTCATTCGGTTTGTGTATCTGCTTTGCCAGAGCTAAAATTAAAGTTAAGTCAATGCCCTAAACACGAAAGTAAAACCCGAAAAGCATTCATAAGCATTTGTGGCTGGCTTTGGCCAATAAACACATTACAGTTGCTAGTTGCCAGTTGCAAGTTGCCAGAGCCAATCATAAATTCATAATGAAATATGAGGAGCGCAGCAGAGTGGCCAAAGATACATGCCCAAGCCAAAAGCCAAGCCAACTACCAATACAACGACTACAACATTGTGTTATATGTAGTAATAAACATGGGTGGAGATAAGGAGGAAGTGTATGGGGGGTTTATTGTTGTTGCAGTTTGGTATTTGGGCAAGCGTGGAAAAGTATAGCCGTAAAGCAGGCGCTTCCGACCGGCTGTGGCATTACTTTTATGATTATTTGTGTCGTTTATTGTGCTCCTTTTTCTTGCTGACTTTCAGCCAAAGTGACTTTAACAGCACACGCATATGGAGACGCTATATACAGTCTAGTCGGACTTCTGGTCAGTGGCAAGCAACAACGAGCATCCTTAATTAGATTTGCACTTTAGACGACAATGTGAAGATGGAATGGGTGAAACAGGCTAATGACACTCGAATCGGCTATGCGTTGCACGAAACAGCGCCTTGGAATGGACTGTTTATGGTCATCTTTTGGTGTTGGTGAAGATGCTGCTGCTGTTGCTGCTGGCTTCCAAGCCATCCATCAATAAGACTTAATTTAATTTGAGCCTTGGTATCTTTAAGCGCGTAGCAGCCAGCATTTCCACATCCTCCTTTATCTACATCTGTGCCTGGCCAGACTTTTCCACACGTGCGCTGCACATGATTATTGTTATTAGTTATGATGATGTATCCTTTTCATATGTGTTTGTGTGCGTAGGTGTGTTTGCGGCCAAGCCTGCTAAATATTAATAATTGTTGCCTGCCTGCCTGCCTTTCTACGCATATTTCTTTTTTTTTTTTCAGGCTCGTCGACGTCTGCGAAACAAGCTAAAAATTAATTAAACGTGCAGCGGTGGTGTGGGCGGGGTGAGAATAGACTTCCCCTATTTGTGGGTGGTAGGGGGGAGTTGTACATATTTTTGCTTGGCCATTTCGTGGTTATTTTTGCGCTTGATGTTTTCACAGCTAAGCCCCAACCCCCCACACTGCCACCTCGCCTGCTTTTCCGTTCATTCATAATGGCAAAAGGTCTGCGCTTGATTCATGTCCTTTTTGTTATTGTTGTTGTAACAGCCTGTCGTTGTAATTGTTTTTATTGTTGTTGTTGTTGTTGTGCAAACAGCACGCACTCCATATTGGCAATTTATATTTGTATTAATTAATGGGCCAGTAAACAATTGCTGCAAGCAGCGCCATTAGCACGCATCGAAAGCTCCGGCAAATAATGGCTGCTATATATAACGCATATATATGATCTAAAGGATTCACTTATCGTTGAATTTTTGTGTTGTTGATGTTGAGTTGATTACATTTTAGCTATGCAATTGCGCAAAATGTACTGTAGTTAATTTTAAAAATGTTGCATCAGACATAATAAATTTGCTGGAATTCTAAAAATATATTGATGAAAGGTGGCAAGAACTTCTCTCTGGTTTTAAAATCCGTGGATAAATAATTAAGCTTAACGCGTTTCCTAATTTAAATAACAAACCACATAATTGCTTGGAGTTTTTTTTTTGTTGTTTAATTTGTTATAATCACTTATTGCATCTTTTCATATAATTAGACTATCACAGTCTAGCCGGCTTTGCTTTGTAATGTATTACTTCGATTAAATTAGTGTGGCATTTAATTTAGATCGAACAAAAAAAAAAGTGCATAAATAATTTTCCGGGAATTTTGAGTTCTTAGGGGAACCGATTCTGCCAATTTGGAAAATCTCATGTATATTTATTTGTAACAACGATATTTTAACTTAGTTTAAAGTTATTTTGATGAATTAAAACATTCCATAAAGATTTTCCGGGCAATTTATTTGTGGGTATATGTGCCAAAATCGGGAAAACTGGTGTCGCTCCAAAGTCCCCCCTAGCCCAAAAGACTTGAGCAAGTCCTAAAATAACGCCTGGAGCCGACCAGGCTCGGATAAATATTTCACGAATGTATATTGTGTAGTTATAAAAATATTTTAAATTTTAATCCATCATATTAAATATCAATCGGAAAGAAAAACAATTCAAATATTTCGTACTTTTACTTACAAGTTTGAGTTATAGCAATTGCGTTATGTATATAAATATTTTGATATATACATATGTTTTCATATTAATAATTATTTATAGGAAATACTCCAAGTTCAAAAGGAAAATCGAGACTATGGAAATTATACTTTGTTTATTTGACTTTGAGCTGTAGTTTGAATGACCCGTTTGGAATGCAGTGCAAATAAACTTGAAAGTAATTTCGTAATAAAAAGGTAAATACAGCGTATTGGAAATGTGTGTGCAACAATCTCTTACTGAAAAAGCGCAACCGAAATGCCAGCAGCCAGCAGCTAGCAGCAACAATAAAAGTCACCAATACGAATTGAATGTGAGTGTGTGTGACATTCCTCTTTGGTAGAAGTGCCTCTCGGTTTGTTTGTTTGTTCATCCCCGGACAACGCATCGGTTCGTAATAACTGCAGCTGCACGTTCACAATTTGTAAGTGGTGTGTGTGTGTGGGTGGATTGTGGTTGGGATTCGTTTGGTTTCGTTATTCGGGCTTGATAAAAGTGAGCGTCGGAAATGCGAATATAAATTTTGCCATATCTGATGTACAACTGTGTGTTATGTGTGTGTGTGTGTGTTTTGCTGGATGAACGTAATGGCTGGCATTACACTTGCAGGCAGGCACTGCCAGGAAGCCATGCAGACAGGCGGACAGGGAGCAGACCAATCATCAGAAGTATGCAGCGTACAGTTGTCCTAGCAGAGGAAACGGAAATGACATGTAATAAAACACAAAGGCGCACGCATCGGGTCTGAAGCCATCTCGATCGTCAGTAAATGGGTTGGGTGTATGTGGGTGGTGCTCTGCTGCTGTCAACCACTGTGGATTAAAAACGCAAAATGGCAACCTAACAGCAAGAAATCTATCTGATCAAATGCATCGCTAGAAACTTTAACAAAATTACAATTGCAAAAAGTTGTGTACTTAGAAGAGCATTGGAAGAAAGAAAAGTGAGATACAGGCGTACCCGCAGCTGTTGGCCAGACAACACAGCCCTTCCATTCCCCTCGCTTTTTAACATTGACCAGACTGGATTGGAGTGCGCCTTTGTGTGCGTTAACGCCAAGTCATTTGGCTTATCAATGCCAGACGCAGACAATTTTGCCGCTTATCGCTCGGACGTATCGCACTTCGCATGCAGGTGGCCAAAACAGCTATCGATGATGCTCATTTGGCTCATTTGCCCCCAAACTGCACACACTGATATAATGCTTGTTGGGTGGAGTCTGAAATGTATTATTAAGCTGCCATTAAAAGTGGGCATTCTGGCGACAAAACAGGACTCGCTTGTTATGTGCATTTGCTGGTTAGGCCTTATTGACATGTATGCAAACATTGCTCTAATGATGGTCAGCCAAGTGGCCACTAACCGCCTATTGGCAATGACAAATAGCAAACATACTCTCCACCACCTCCGTATACTTCCCCATCTTTCCAATCTTCGTCTAATTCTCCCTTCTCCTTGCGTACTGCAATCACTTGCCAACTGCTGTCTGCTTTATTGGCTAATTATGCCCTGCAGCAAGCGTTGTTGCAGTTGCATGCATGCATGTGATTGCTTGTTGTTGTGGCTGTTGCTGTTGTTGTCCCATGTTCCATGGCAAGTTCTCTGTCACAGCCTGCCATAATTTGCCAGCAAGTTATTAGCAAAGGCACTAAAATACCGTCGCTTTTTTATATTCGATTTTAATTTCCATGTAGCAGCCTCTGGTAGTTTTATTTTTTTGCATGCATTTGCATAATTATAGATAACCAGCTTTATCAAGCGTCGCGATACTTACATTGAACAGAGGCAACTGAGAATCAAATTTCAACACTCATACTTTGTTGCTGTTTTTGTTTATCCTTGAGCTTAAGTGTTACTCGAGCGTTGGCTGATTCACTGTCTAAATATTTGTTAGCGTATTTGGCAGCAAATCTGAGAGCCCACCCTGTTTCTCTGTTGTAGTCTACATCTTAATCTGGTTTAAGCTTATCTCAGTGTGCTTGCTTTCCCTTTTTTATTACTCTCTCTCTGTTTGTTGGCACAAATAATTGCCAACAAGGTGCTGTAAAGAAAGTTTCAATGTTGCAACTGGGGGAAAGGGTGTGCAAATATTTGCTGCAAATCTTGAAAAATCAATTTCAAAAGTTTTGCTTAGGTGCAAGAGGATTGGTATTAAAGGTTAAGCAGCATTTTAAATTATTATGAATAAATAGAATCTTGTTTTTATAACTTAAAGACTATGTAATACGACCAACCAGCCGGCTAATATCAAAACTAATCACTTTTATTAACTTACACCTTACACACACACATACAAAACAACTTGGTTAGCTTTAAATACTTACTATTTTCTGATACTTACTTAATATCGAGTTAGAGACCCAGGCGTTAATTCAACCAGCCGGCTAATATCAGAACTAACCACTGTTATTAACTTACACCTTACACATACACATACAAAACCACTTGGTTAGCTTTAAATACTTACTATTTTCTGATACTTACTTAATATCGAGTTAGAGACCCAGGCGTTAATACATTTGTTTTGGATGTAAATAATTAATAAGGTCTCACTTTTGCCACTTTTTTAGCATTTTAATCTCACTTTTAATTTGCTTGTTTCTTTGAACTCTTTATTCATAGTATTGTTTCGTACATATTAGGTCCTAGTCTAGAATTATTGTAAGTATTTGAATTTTAACCAAATTTTATCGCATCGGTTTTTCTACTTATACAAATGCTTCTTAATGAAGTGTAATATTGTAAATAGTTTAAACTTACAATTCAATAAATACTAATCTGTATATGTATGTATACACGTATGTATGTATATAGTTCTTTTGATTTATCAAATCTTATTAAAATACAGGTATCTGTATATAAATATGTGTACATAATGCGATTTGTATAAAAAATATAAGCATATCAAGAAGTTTTATATATTAAGTGCTTACATTAGTTTTTCTTAACCGAGAATTTACTCTATATATATTTGGAACAGTTAAGAGAAACCCCGTTAAGGTCTTTAAATATTGTAAATGTTGCATTTTTGTAGGTAATTTAATTTCTTAACTAGGCGCCTTAAATCTCAAGTTGAACTTAACTGTTTTGTAAAAGTGCGGGATATGAGTTCTGCTCTCTCAGCTCTGCATCAGTATGAGTATGTGTTTATTGTATTTATGTTGTATATGTATATGAATATGTATGTATGTATGTATACATGTGGAAAATTTATAGCCATCAGGTGGCGGCTGCTTCGTTAGCATTCGGACGCTGGCGGCGCCTCATTTATTAACCAGAACAACAACAACAAGCCATTACGCAATCAACGCATAATTAAAATGCCTGCCGGCTTACGGCATCACGAGATGATGCAGTTCTTGTCCTTGTCGTTGTGCGCCTGCTCGGAGGGCTTCCTCTTGCGATCATAGGCTAGAGCATCGTTGGGCACATAGCTTACACGTACGCCGCCATAATGTCGCCGCTGGGGCAGCTGATACATCATCATGTAATCCTCGGAGCTGGATGAACTCGATGAGCAAGTAGAGCACACATCTGATTCCTCAGATTCTCGATCCCTTTCCCGATCCCGATCGCGCTCCCTTTCACGTCTGGGTGACTTTTGCGGCGCCTCTGCGACTTGAGTCGTTACCTGGGGTAGTGAGGGTGGTTCCTGGTAGGAGGATGATAGTGGCTGGGCTGGCGCATAGGTATCAGCTCGTGTTGTGGAATGCGATCGATGTCCGCTTCCACTGCGGTGATGGTGATGAGTCGAAGATGACTTGCGTCGGCGACGTCGGCGTGAGCTGTGACCATTTCCATGACGACTGCCATCCGCATCCCGTTCGCGATCCCGATCTTTGTCCTTGTCTCTATCTCTGTCTCGGACACTCTCCCTTTCGCCACCTGATGTGCCAGCGCCATTGCCGGAGTAGCTGCGTGAACGGGGCAACGTATCGGGTATGCCTTCAAAGCGAACACCTTTCTTCTTGGTCGGCTCTCCGCTCATCGGAGAGGAGGAACTAGCTCCGCTGAGTATCGATACGGGATGCGTCACGTGTTGCGTTGCCGATTGTGTGGATTGGGGCGTGTTCAAGGAACGATCACCGGCAGAGTGAGTCGGCGAACTCATCAGCTCCGTTGGAAGTGCAGTGGAGGCAACACTCAAATTGGGCGTGGGCAACTCAGGCAGCTCACTAACTGTAACAGTATTTGGAGGCGGTGGCGGTGGATGCATAATGTCCGCATATTCGTGCTGCGATGCATGAAACTGCTGGAAGGAGGCATGCAGCGGTGGCGCCGGCAGCTGTGTTGCAAAGTGGGGCAGCGTCTGCTGTGGATTGGCCAGACCCAGCTCCGGCATGCTGGAGGTATGGGAGTTATCCAGCTTGGAGACCTGCTGCAGTTGACGCTGCAGCTGATAGCTATGAGTGGCTCCTAGCGGAGGCTTTGCAGGCCATGCTGCATCCAAATTGATGGCCATCTCATTGAAGTTGTAGACGCCATCACGCTGCAGCTCCATGGGCTTGGGCATCAAATGCGGCTGAAAATCGCCGGGTGAATTCAGTGGCGACAAATTCTGCGAGCTGGAGAAGTCGGTGAAGTCACCGCCACCGCTGGCACTGCCCACATTATGGCTACTTCTCTCCAGATCCTTGACAACGCCCGCACCCGAGTCGGAAGTGAATCCAACACCAGCTGCTGCCAGTTGCTGACTCTGCAACTGATACATCGCCTGATTGAAGCTGGCCTGATGCTGCTGCTGCTGCTGCGGTGACATGGGCGGCGAACTAGAGGCGTGGCTACTTGGAATCCTGGTCTGCGGCTGCGTTCGCACACGTTGCGCCGGCGGTGTTGGTGTTGTATACATGCCCGTGCCTGAGCTATCCGACGGCGTTGGAGGCTCACCCTTGCTGCACGCTATCGAACAATAGATAGCGCCACGACGTGGTAGAAAGGCGCGTCCCAGCAAAGAGCAGCGACACGTGTTGCACGAAAAGCACTCATCGGTTGCGTGCCAATGCTGACCATCATGACTCATCTGTCCCTGATCGACACCAATTGCTTCTCCGCAATAATCGCAATACTCGGCGAACATGGCATCAAAGCAAAGCAGGCAATAGGGTTTGCCCTCGCGCATTATGTAACGCTGACCTCCCAACTGTTTGTCGCACTCGTGGCAAGCAAAGTGATTCATGTGCCAGGCACGTCCCTCCGCCTCCGTGCACTCATCCGCTAGAATAATCTAAGTAAGTAACACCAGTTATAGCAAAGTTTGACAAGAATGCGATGGTGTGTTTGTTACAAGTTACATACCTCATCACAAGCGGAGCAGCGGGGCTTGAGCGTTTCAGCATGATGACGTCCACAATACATGCGTCCATCGCGATGGAAGTAGATGAGATCCACGAGCAGCTCACGGCAAATGCAGCACGTAAAACAACCCGGATGCCAGCTGGCATTGGGACCCAAACGAGTAGCAAATACAGCAATGTCGCCAGTGGAAATAAGCTCATCGCACTGCAAATAATAATGGTAAGAGTTGGAAAATTAAGATTTGATTTGTGGGAGCATTAAAATACACCTTTTTTTTCTTTGTTTACCTTGTATAAAGAGTACATTGAGTTTTTTACAATGTTCGTCATGGTGTCCGTCCGTCTGTCTATCTCTATGAACTCAATTTTTTTCGACCCCCTTTAAAACTAGAGACTTGAAACCTTGCAAGTACTTTTGTTTTTGGTAGGGACAGATCAAGTGTCATGTAGAGTTGCTATGCCTACTGGGGGGCTAGGAAATTGATGCAACCGATAGCTGAAAAATCTACAAATTCACATATTTCCCACATTCTTACGGCAAGACTACCAAATTTGTTCAGTAGCAAGCTACTGGCGTCCCCCACAAGACTGCATCAAGCGACCACCCATACCGCCCGTGTTTATAAATCGGAAAACCCCATGTCTTTCAATGTTTTAAAGTTATGTCCCCCTAAGATGTCCATAAAACTATCTTAGAACGCATCGCTCACCCCTGCCGCCTCTGTTCTCCCCCTTTACAAGCAGACTTCTAGTCACCCGTTTTTATATTGGTTACAGCGTATACCGCAGTCGGTTGCTTCCGAATGCAACGTTTTCACTTGTTTGATATATAATAGAATGTGTGATTTTGTTATACCATGACACAATAGAGTAAAAGTGGTTGGGGGAATTTCTGAGTACTTACACCATCGCAGGGACGGGCGCTCATCAGCTGTCGGACGTTGCCTCGACCGAGTGCATCACGTTTGCGCTGTGTGGAAAACAGACGCAGCTCCTTGCGCTCCTCATCCGTCAGTGAGTGACAGTAACGAACCTACAACGACAGAAGAAGAACCGTTTGTTTTTAGACACCCAAACAGACAGGGCGACAGACAGAGCGAGAGAGACAGCCAAATCATATGTTCAAGTTGATGGTGGGCAGGTAAACGGCTGAAGCGGCTGTTGCTGCCTCGAGGGATCTTTCCAAGAAGTCAACGCTGGGGCAGATTGTTTGTCTGCAACAACAGTTAAAGCTTCATCTTCAGCTTTAGTAGTAGCCAGTGGGCTGCGCAGACAACCGCAGACAGCGAACGGTAGCTATGGGCAGCTGCTGCCCATCAACTACTGGGATATCTTCTAGTCCAACCGCGTCTGCTGCTCCTGCTTTGCCTTCTCATTCTGGAGCTTGCGGTCAGCTTCAGCGTCTCTCGTTTGTGTTGTATGCTAATTTTTATGGGCTGCCTCTTTTTTGTTGCCCCCAGCGCACAATTTGATTTAACTTTCGGCTTGGAATTTGGGCATTTGCCACACAACAACACACACACACACACACATAGACGCACGTACAACAGTCTGGTCAGTTCTCATGTATACTAGTCGTTAACATGGCAACCCCCAGTTACTGGCAGTGGATAAAAGTGGTAAATGCTAAAATGTTCGAATGGTAACTGATATCAGTAACAACCCAAATGTGGGAATCCGCTCAAGGGTACTTTTTAATTCCCTTATAAAAAGTGGAAGTCTACTTATGCCACTAAATAAATGTGTAACAAAATACGAAAACATTTGGTTGTTTATCAAAATTTGTTAATAACTAATAGAGTTAAGATATTATATTCAGGTATTGTTTACTCGATTTATGTTGATTTGCATACAACAAGATTTTGGTGAACAACAAGATCTATTGTTGTTTGGTTAATATTTTGTAATCTGCTAAGATTGATTCCGTTTGGCAGTAACCTGTCAGACTTTAGAGCAAGAGTATTAAGACATCGGTCATGTTTATTAAGGTTTTTTGTACAAGTTTTTTCTATACTCGATACCGCAGTCGGTAGCGTCCAAATGCAACGTTTCCACTTGTTCTTTTTGGTTTATTTTTGTCGTAGTTTTGCGGTTTTTGCTCGGGTGGCAGTTCAGTTAGTGCTCGTTTCCTTGTTTAAATGAAAGGCATAGGAATAACAACAACAAGAACGCCAACGAGGGGACAAGAATGTGTGGGAAAATCGCTGGCATTGACTTTGATATGCCGTTGCCGTAATTCGAGGCCATTCAATCAGGATAAAATGCACACACATTTGAATAAATACCTCGAAGTTGACAGGGTAGGGCCAGTGTCAGACCCCTGGGACCTCTGACTGAGTGCAGCACAGTGCATGTACATATGAATACGTTGGTATTCACACACTTACCTCGTTATCATGTGGCGGCAGTTGATGCAGCAATTGTCGCACACGATACTGCTCTCCGGGACTGTTGACGTATGGCACTTTGTCGTCGGGTATCTGCGAGAAGTACAAGCGAACCTGCAACAAGAAAAAAACAAAATATTCACAAAATGAAGAAAGTTAAAAAGAGTTAAGTGGTATGAGTGCTGCAATGGATTCCAGATGAAGCTGAAAAGGTCGCATACTGAGAGTTAAACTAAGCTTAAACTGAATGCAAAAAGGGCTTAAGCACATGCTACATCACTTAATCATCATCAACTTTTAAAGGCTCATCATCATGTTTGGGGAAGAGTTGGGTTGTCAAACTCCTTCTAGTGACTGCACAGCAGGTTGCTGCCTAAGGATTTTTGATTTTATTACGTTGATTTGGCATTTTGTCCAGGTTGAAAGGTGAGCAACGTGGTGCCTCGGTCAACTTCTAAGCTACCACAGCTGCTCAGTTTATTGGCCACGTTTTTAGTCAGCGTGTTTTTTTTTTTTTTTTCAAGTGCGCCGAATGCCGTAAAATTTAAACATGCGATCTGCCAACAAATGACTAACAGCCCAACGGCGTGGCTCTCAGTTGAAGGCGCCGTCAGCCAACTGCCAAGCGGTTGAACGGAACAGACGGGACTGACTGTACGGACCGGACTGGACTGGCCTGAACTGACTGGCTGACTGACACATGGCTTATGCTGCGTCAACGTAAATGGCTGTAAATAAATTTTCAATTCTGTTTGTAGCGTTTGCCAAAAATACAATATGGCAATGGCAATGGCACTGGCAGCACGACAAATACAAAAAAATCAAAGCAAGTATACTTTAGTTGAGATTGTGTGACAATGCGGATGCCCTGTACAAAATTATAAACTGGTGAAAAGGCCTATTTTGCACTGAGCTTATTTGTATATTTGTTCAGTATTTTTTTTCGAGGAGATTGTCGTGACTTATAAAAAACTATTCCGGACTGATGGGTTCATTGGCAATCAAAGTAGATACCAAACGTTTGCTTATGAGCTAAATGTGAGCACTAAGAAAGGGACAGAAAGGGAAAGTACAGAATGGAAAAGAATTCGATACATATTTGTGAGCAGCCTGCAAAACAAAGTTGCAATACGTAAAACTCCTGTTTTTAAACTACAGCTACAGGGTATTTAAACGTTTGTCTGTGCGACATGAGATAGGCAGCGGTGTCAGTTTGAGCGGGATTAACGCGATCCATTGCATTGTCACTGTGTGAGGCTGAGGAGGCTGCAAGTCAAAGAGTTGCCGTCTCCTGGGCTTGGCCCAAACCCAACATTGGTCGAGGCCAAATGCAAAAAATTCACTAAAAAATGTTAGTAGCGGTCTTCTGGGCGTCGCTGCCGTTGAAAAAGATTGCGCAAGATTTATTTGGCATTGGCGCATATTTTACGCAAATAATTTATGTGGCGTTAACGCCAGCCGAAAAAAAATAATTGAAAAAACCGTTTCAAATGGTAGCAGTGTGTTGTATTCTACTTGAAATTTTTTTTTTTTTTGGCAATACTCTCATTGAATTGGCCATAAAAGTCGCTTTGAAAGAAATGACTAACAAGTACAGGCAAATAGCTGCAGCCAATGCCAATGTGGGCAGCTTTTTAGTCTCAGAGTTTCCTTTCATTAGCGCAATCTAATTTCCAATATGCCGACAGCTAGAGAATGCACAGACATGGCCCACACGTTTAGAAGAGAATTCAGATACCAAAGAAGACTCGAATGCAAATTGCAGCAGCGAGAGGTGCTTGCTGCAAGGCTTCTTTCTGCTATCAGCTTAAGAGTGAGAAGAGTGTCTGATTTATGGACTGGGTGTTGCCAACAACTCTTAGTTTCTGAGTCTAAGTGACAAAATCACGCACAATAATTCAAGTCAAGCTTGCAGCTTATCGCAGAGCACAAATCACGAATCACAAATCAGAAATCTCCCCAAAGACAGGCACAAGACAAGGACAGAGGAAAACTCACCTGATCCGGTCGCAGGCCGGGCGGCACCCAAGTGTACTCCTCCAGAGCACAGCCACTATCGTCGTCAGAGTGCGACTGTCTTTGCATATCCATATGCGGACCGGCAAGGAAGGGTGCATGCCCGGCTACTGTGGAGCAATTGCCGGCCGGATGATGCAGCAGCGATGGCGGAGATGGTGTCGAAAGTGCCGGTGACTGCTGATGATGTGGATAATGTGGCTGCTGCTGCTGATGTTGCGCTGAATTTGCGTACTTTGCATTCGAGGAGGAGCAACCCGAGACGGCTGGTGAATACTGTGTGCCAACACCTTGTCCAGGCGGCAAAACTGGCAACTGTTGATGATGCGGTGGCAAGTATTGTTGATGCCGCTGCAACGGCAGCGGCGATGTTGGCAACAGTCCCGCATTCTGTGCTGCATACAAAGCACTCGCCGAGGAGCTGCTGGGCAGACCGATATTGCCCAGCGCCTGTGGTGGCAGTGAGCCTTGACTTGGCGAGAAGTGGCGCGGCAACGTGGGTATCTTTTGCAGATATGAGATCTGCGTCAGTGGTGTGCGACTTATGGGCCTGGAAAACACAAAAAGAAAGATTCAGAAAAAAAAAATGTGAGTATGAGTCTTTATTTATTGGGAATATTTTGTGGCGTGGCTAATTTAAACTCAATTAAAATATTTGCGGCTATTACATGGCAGGTTATAGGTTTAACTTGGTCTGGGAAATTGTTGCTGTGCTGTTGCTACAAAATGCTAAAAGCCTTTATTGAACGTGGTCAAATCATATGTTTGATGCATTATCAAAAACCGCACACAATATGTTTTTTTTTTTTACATTTATTTTATGTGGTTTTCCTATATGTACAATATATTTTTTTATTAATACGTTATTTTTCATTTCGATCAAGCTGCCAGTTTGAGTTTGTTTTTCATGCGACGCCATAAAAAAGGATTGTACGTCAAAATGAAAATACAACTACGCTTCACAGGGTTTACACAAACAAATCGACAGCCCATGTTGTTGTTATTTTTGTCTATTTGTCTGTTTTATACATACACATACATACATATATGTATGTAGTACTCTTATGTTTTGCTGTTGTCTGCTTTCCGGGCCCTTGGGCTGTCGCTGTTTGTCATTTTGTTGTACGCCTGACACTGTTATTCTAGCTGCGCTCGCAGACTTTTTGACTGTTTATCTGTGTGCTTGTATTTAGGTAGTATGTAGTATGTGTGGGTTGGCATTGATAAAATGCTGAAATTGGGGAGCTCTTAAAGGTGCAATCGGATCCCTTAAATTTTTGTACAAAAATACCTTATATATCTAATACGATCAATGGTAAAACTTTGTAGTATTAATTCATGTATTGTAAATAAAACCTTTCTAAAAAACCAATCAAGTTGATATAAAAGCTGGATCTGATTATTTAATGTTTTGTTACTGATTAATTTTGTTTTCATTTCATTGAGCACTTTTGATAATCATATTGATATATTTAAAAGTTTACTTGACAATTTATCAATTAAGATACTTATATACATGCTTTATAAAAAATATGAAACAATTTAAAGTCAACTAAAGTCAGAGAAAACATATATTTAAAATCCCTAACCGTCCGCAAATCTTAATTGTAGGGGATTTGAGGCTCGCCTTATATCAACCGCAGCACGCACCATTTCATGGCAGTTGTTTGTTGATATTGTTGTTATTTTTGTTGTTGCAGCTTTCAAAGGATAACTGTGCATTGTCTGCGCACATGTAACTGTAGCTGCGACTTAATGGGCAGGGCTACAATTGGTTGGGAGGGGGGGGGAATTGATGGGCTGGTGGGCGTAACCAGCTATGTGACTTTGCTTGTCTGAGAATCGGATAAGTGTAGTATTTGTGAGTGTGTCTCTGTGTTTGTGTGAGCGTGCGTCGATGCGGGCGTTTTATCAAAACAATGTGGCCGCCCTTTTGTTGTTGATTTTTTGTTTTATGTTGCGGTCCATGATGATTTAACCAGGCGAATTCATACTTTTTGTTTCCGCATCCGCTTTTGCGATTGCACATTCATTTCTAGTTCGCTGGATTTCAGCGCAGTTTTGCTGATGTGTCAATATTGTGCGAGGCGGTGCCAGTCTGATGTTGGTGGTGCAAGTGGTTTGTGGTTTGCCCCGCAAATTAATTGCGCAGATTTTCTTTTTTGGCTTTGTTCGCACAAACAAGCAAAGCTAAAATGTGTAGTTTCAGCCATTGTTTTTATGGAGCGTCAACATTTGCATTTTAAAGCGCAAAACGCTGTCTCGAATCGAGAATTGCAGGACTGGAGGTCTGGAGGTCTGGAGGAATGCGTGGCGTCGAGTTGCGGGCGTGGGATTAACAGAAAAAAAAAACAACAACAGGGGATACCAATTGCACGTGCAGAGTCGCACAGCTGGAGACAGATGCCAACGGCGGCTGGTTGCCAAAAGTGTTGGCTGCTGTCAAATCAGCCGCATTCAAACTCAAATTACAAGCCAAACAAACGGCTGGCAGGAGACTGCAGAGACGGCAACTGGGGACCGGACTGGACCGGACCGGAGCAGACCAGACCAGACCAGCCGGGAATGAAAAGCGAACCAAATGCCAAATGCCACATTGCACAAAAAACTATGCCTAAACATTTGTGTGGCAAAATGAGAGAAGAATGCAGCTGGGGACTGCAAACACAGAGCAAATGCAGTTGAAGTCTTTTGAATTTATTGTGCGGTCGGTCAATTGGTTGGTTGGGTTGAACGCTATTGATGTTATTGTTGTTGTTGTTGATTGTGTGCCGGTTGGCGACCTGCATTTCTTTTCATTCGCGCGGCATTTTAGCAATTTGCAAATTTATTGCTGACTGCAACGAATTGCGTAAAATTGGCCAGCAATTGTTGGACAAGTTTCAATTTGTTTGTAGACCAGCTTTATTAAGCCATTAAAGCTAGTACACTATCAGTTGCAGTCACTGGCTGGGAAATGGAAAGTGCCCGACGATTGAGAATCTAACGCACAAATTTTACGAATGTGTGTGGCGAAACATTGTTGCCCAGCAACATGCTGCCAAGCTGGCTGCTGTTGCTATAAAAAAAATTGCAACTCGTATTATTGGACAAAGATACCCTTCGGCTGTTGTGTGTGTAACATAAAATGCGGGCACTCTGGCCTTCGGGCAGCTGTTGGCAATATTTGTATTTGCATTGCCAAACCATTAAAACCAGAGAAAAGAGAGATGCAGTCGACTGCGAAATACTCTGATGTAAGTATAAAATTATTTGGTAAATAGTTCGTTTACAAACTATTCAACTGAAAAAATGTGGGAATGTTAAAATGTAGGAAATTTGCGTGTTTTATGGATTAGCACCCCGAAATTTATTGGTTTTCCCAGCCTCCCAGTGGGCATAGCGCTCCTATATGAACATTTTGTTTAACGCACACATGGGCCAATATACTTGCAAAGTTTCAAGTCTCTAGACTTAAGGGACGGACGGACAGGCGAACAGTCGGCCATTGCACACATCCAATATACTCCTTACTTTCGGTATCAGAGTATAATGATGAAGAAGAAACAGCAACAGCAGCAGTGTTAAAGAAGAAGGGTTTATGCTGAGGCTCACTTTGGCAGTCATTGAACTAACAATACAAAAATACAAAATGCATAACGAAAACTGGTTTCAACCACTTGGTTTCAGTCATTTTTCTCTGTCTCTCTAGGCTCATGGTTTCGCGCCCTAAAACTAGTTCAAAGCTTGCCATTGATAAACCGCAACTTTGTTTCTTCTCCCCCATCCCTTTCCTCTTCGTGTACTTGTTGCAGCTGCACGACCGTGTCAAGTGGCAGCTACAACGGCTCAAGCACTCACCATCAACTCTACATTATACTTATATAGCATTCAGGCCAAAGAAAAAGAAGAAGAGATCGACTTTAGTACTATATTTAGCAGGGCCGCTTATCTGGCGGCTGGCATCTAAATGAATGATCATTACATTATACTGAGCCGGAGCAAATGCGTTGACAAATTGCAAAGTCTCACTCCAAAGATCTGAGCCATGCCTAACAGCAACAGAAACAACAACAACAATAGCAACAATTGGCTGTCAGTTTGTGCGGTTAGCTGGGCACACAGAAATTTGGGTTATTGCTGCAAGGCAGGCGAAAGTTTCAACTGACACTTTTCCATAGCATTTGGCTAACAAAAGCCGCACCGACTGTCCACTGAAATGCCCTGTAGGTTGCTTAAGGATAATCCTTACGAACATTACCGTAAAACTTTGAATAAAGCGCCGTCAAGGGGTTAAGCAATATTGTTTTTTTAATTTTTGCACTCTATTAAAGCATCCAGGGTATCCTTGCAACTCCAATAGCAAGTACTTTAAGCCTCGTGCAAGTAGTATTGCTGTTGAGGGCTTTATTAAAACCCATGGCACAAAGCTCACAACTAGTGCGATTGTCATAAACGATATTTGAATTGTCAATAAAAATAGCCGTAAACTTTATGGAGGAAAAAAAACGTAACATCGTGTAGGTCCCACGGCGGGACTCCTCCTGCCCCTTCATCGACTCCTCTTTTACTCCTGCCCCGCTGTGTCTGGGTCTAGTTAAAGCTTCCAGCTCTAACTCCAACTCCCAGCATCAGTTGCTGTCTGCCGCTGTCAACATGACATTTGCCGTGTTGACATTTTTATTGACTTTGGCAGTGACTCGTACTCAGTTTGTGGCTGGCAAACATTCCACGTTGTTATTACTGGTGTTGCTGTTGTTCCTTTTTTTGTTGCATCTAAAAGTTGATTAAGAATGTCTGTCGCAACTGCAATATCAGAGCCCATGCTGTGGCCCATTCTCTGGCTGCGTGTGGTCAAGCATTGCATTTATTGCGCATACGCTAAGTGGCACTAATTGCAAACACAAACGCAGCACATACATACATACAAATGCCAACACATATTGAAATCAATTAAACGATTAACTGTAAATGAAAGGCAGCTGGTAATATGTATGCTCAATTTAGAAAGTCGCGCATAAGCAAAATAATTGCATAATTTCTGCAGATCACAACACGAATTTTCACACCAAAGCCGCTAAAGAAAACAAAGGGGCGGAGCTGGCTAATAGAAGAGAGGACGGGAAGGGGAAGGGGCAGGGGATCATCAGTAGTTGAACTTTAAGCTCCCAAGCGAGCGAGAACAAATTGTTTGCTTATCTTTTGGTAACAAAGCTGATGACCAATTAATATTGTTGTTGTTGTTTTTGTTGCTGTTGTCGCCAACGTTTGCAGGCGGCAAAAATGTTGCCGCAACATTTTGCTTTCTGGCTTTTCTGCTCTGCTAACGGCAACGAAAATTGTTTTGTGAGCGTGCAAATTTTCACAGCTGCTTCAACAGCAACAACTATGCCAGTAATTTGTGTCTGTGTACCTGTGTCTTGTTGATGTTGTTGCTGTTGTTGTTGTCGTTGATGTTTCTGTTGTTGCGCGGCAAACATCGAAGCAAAAATGCCACAACACTCTTCAACCGTTGAGATCTGAGTCTGTGGCCCAGGAGTGTTAGCTGGAAACAAAAGCAGGTTTCAGCACTCAGAACTGAGCCGGGAAATGCGAGGGAAAACGTTGGTGTGTGTGTTTGTAAGCTGTACTAAACTCGACTTGCTAGCTCCTTCTTAGCCTTGTATCACGGTTTTCCTCTCCTTCTTTCTGTGTGCTGTGAAATTGCATCATCAATGCAAATTTGGCGCGCTAAATGGTTGTTTGAAGTCAGTGGAGAAGAGTTTGCTGACATAGCGGCCAATAATGTTGGGAGCATGGTAATTGATTCGCAAGCGTTATTATTTACAAGAACAACAACAACAACAAGCTGCTGCTGGCCAACTTCTAATTAATTTTTAACTCGCTGTAAATTCATCAAAATTGAAAAGCATTCGTTTCGCATCGCCCACTGATTGAATGTTCCATTCCAACCGCTCAGGTCTTCCACTTTAGTATGTCTCCCTAGCCTCTGTGTGTGGCTAACATCAGCAACTCCAAGTCTACTTCCAAGTCCAAGTCCAGGCCCAAACAGGCCCACGGCATCCAACATCCAACTTCACCAATTTTAGCAACGGTCGTTGTCTTTGGTCTATGAACTTGTTTTGTTTTATTTTTATTTTTTCATCATCTCGTCTCTGTATCTCTCGTTGTTTTTAATTGAAGCCGTGTCTTTGGTTTTTATGCTTTTTGTTGTCTGTCGTCTGCCTCTGCTTCTTCTTTTATTTTTTGTCCGTCTGGGGCTATTATAAATTATGCGGCTGCTTCGATTTTCATTTTATACATTCATGTTTCTTTACTCAGTGCGTGGTGATTATGTTTAATTTTGTTTTTGACCATAATTACCACTGGCCAGCAGATTCGGGCCAACCATTCGTATTCATGTATCCGTTAGCTTTTAACGTTTCGTTTCGCTTTTCGGCTCATCTTTTGGCTCTTTTTTCTTTCTTTGTGTCTTTGCTGTTTGCTAAACAAATTGGCATTGATTGATATTTATTTCACCTTTGGCACTCGAAACACGAAAATCCCAAGTTCGTTGCTTTGGCAATTGTATAATACATCATCCAATACACATAAGCACCTTATTTTAGAGCATTCGTGCTAAGAAAATATTAAACTTATTAACAAACTGTGAGTATTTGCAGACCTTGGGCCTAAGAGCCTTCCAATTTATAGCTTTTTGAGTTATGTTTAAGTGTTTTGATTGTTAATGTATTTAAGAAAGAAAAAAACAAGTTCTGAAGCTCGTTTATAAATATTATTTATGCTCAAATGCTTAGAGTTTATTATTGCATTTGTCCGTTTGTATCTAAATATGAGATAATAATTAGCAGTTACATTAAGATATGCATTTGAACTATTGCAAATAGTTTCATATTTCACACTTAACTTCAAAAACATTACAGACATATAAATCTCTTGATTAGGCAAAGACTTTGGCACCTGCCTCTTTGCCAAGCAATAAAACCTCAACCGCAATTATTAATGACATTTGCAGACGCTTAACATGTCCACCCAGAAGTAGGGAAAGAGGCAACAGCAGCAGTCGATGAGGATGAGGATGATTTATGTGCCACGCTCCTGAACAAAACTGTTCACAAATTAACCGTAATATGATTTACAGAAAGCCGCTTTGTTGCCGCTTTTGCGCCATTTTTCCCAGAGTGCAAGTTGTGGCTGCCTTTGATTTATGGCCAACTGCAATCGGAATCTAATTTCTTGGCCATTAACAAAACCAAAGCAGATCAACAGCAGCAGCAGCAGAAAAGTAAAGTTAAGGAAGCTGCTGCCTACGCAGCATGTTTCGCCGCTGCGTCTTTTGAAATTGAACTCCTACTGCGCAGTATCGTGTCTAGTAGATTCGATTCTGAATAGATCTTGTTGTGGTTGCTGTTACCCTACTTGTATGTTGTGTGTTGTTGCTGCACCAACAAGACGATAACGACGACAACAGGCTCAAAATTAAGCAAAGAACTTTTGGCAAATGTTGACAAAGTCGAACGGTAACGGCGTTTAAGCTAAACTTGGTGACTAACTGTTAATTGTGGTATGTTGACAACTACGGCGCGGAGTAAACATGGCAAATAATTAGCTGCTAATTGCTTTTTATGAGTGCATGACATTCAATAAAATAGCATATGCATCTCATTCCTAGTAAAAAACGGAAATTGCTACCAACGCATTATCCACAAGGATTGTCGTTGCCAATGATAAGCAGTTTAAAACGCAAAATTCTAGAACGTAGCTTAACTTAATGTGCATAACGGAGACACTGGAGGAAAAAAAACTTACATCATGATAAAGTTAATTGTTTTGAGGACTTTAAGCATGTTAGTTAATTTTTTAAGTCACAACCTAATGATTGTTTATTAAGTTTTACCAATTTAATTTACCAAGTTTCAAGCAGGATTCACGAAATTTGGTGGGAAGACAGCTTGTGAAGTCCTTTAAAGATGTGATTCACGCATACACCTAAAGCTCTTATACCCCTCCTTATAAGTAAACTATTTACCGCATGTATTAATATTGGTATCAGAATATTTAGCAGTCGGTTGCACCCGAGTGCAAAGTTTTCACTTGTTTTTTTTGGCTTCACGGAAAACAGTTTTTCGGATCTGTATTTCGTTAGTCAGTTGGCTGCTTCAAAAAGCTGTTCTCGAAAAGGTCTACATCAATATCTACTGCACACTAACAATGATAATGTCCAACGTGTCGTCTCGTTTGCCAGCCCCCAAAAACGCTTATCATGATTAGATATGTACGTTTTTGCCGCCTGTGTCCAGCTTTCAACTTGCCACTTGCCACTTTGGTTTGGAGAAAAAACCAGAAAAGCTTGGCCACCAACTTGAGCTAGCTGGCAAGTTCAACATCTAACGAGGCAGGAATGCAAAGAGTGTTAATGCTTCAACTACCTCTCGCCTCCTCTGCTCTTCTGTATTTTACTATAGCAAGTAAGTGCCTAGTCGAGTGGCATGCAGGCAATTTAAATGCAAAGGCTGCACCTCGCCAAAGTGAAGCTGTCAATGAAAATTACTCGTGGTTTTTCCACTTTAGTTTTCATTTTTTATTTTTTTTTTGGCCGCATATCAGCAATAAATTGATAGTCAGCTTGTTGTGCGTGTATATATGCGCTTAATGCTTAATTAATTAGACAGATATGCATTAAGTGATTTGTTAAATCCTAAGAGCCAACTGCGTGCTGTTTGCCTTTGAGCCCTGTTAACTTGGCTAACAGCAGCAACAGTGTCCAAGACAAAACAATGAAAAATCTCTGGGCCGCGGCGCATGTCATTTAACTGTCAGCTTTTGACAACAAAAAGCATACTCTATCCGCATAATGCAAAAATACTCACTTCTTTTTGGACATTAATAATACTGTTGAACTTCCCTATGACGAACTTTTGTATAACGAAGTTTTCTATATTACGAGTTCATTTCCAGAACACTGCGATTTGGTTCAATAAAAAACTCGTCATATGGAAGTTTGACTGTATGAGAGTTTGTGTGTGTGTATGTCATATGCAAATGTATCAAAGTATTTAACTATAACCAATTGGCTGAGGTGGGCGTAGACATGCTGAAGCTCAACAAAATGTATAGTGAGTTAGCAAAACTGTTCAGGAATTTCCTAAGCTCAACTTGCGATGGGAGCGTGATTCGATTAGTTTACGCCAAGGGCTAGAATTGCAATCTCTTCGATTGGAGGGCATTAGCCTTTAGAAAATAGTTGATAATCTCTCCGATTTATAAAACTGATGTTTCCATTCATTCAAATTATAAAGAAGTTGAGTTTATTTAATTCATTCCATTTGGACCGAATCATTAACATTTCGTTACAATATTCAAGATCTAGATTTAGAACGATACCAAATAAAGTCAAAACCTACGGGCTTTTCGATTTTAGAAAATATGTTTTCTCTGAGTGTGCTAGGATACAATTTTTTTAGCATTGCTAAATTCAAAAGCATATAGACCTTTAATAGCATTCTAAATACATAAGTCTAACAAAGGGTGTTCCGTGTTTCCTGTTTAACCTGACACGCGCTCATCTCGAATGAAAAAACGATTTCAATTTTGTTTGTTTGGCTGATAGCTTCAAGCAATCAGACATGCTTCAACTGATTTTTCGTTTGGACATTTTAATAGCTGCTTAACCCCTTAAGAAATGCTTTAACGTGTGGAAGGGCAAGTTGTAACTTATTGCCAAAATCGCAGCTACAAAATCCACACTTTAACAAAATACAAAATGAATATGTGCGACGCAATTGTAGGTAAGATAAAAATATGTATGCCTGCCTAAAAACCCGACTGACAGTCCTGCTTCGTTATGGGCTTGTAATTAGCATGTCAAACGTGTGTGTGCAAGTGTGTGAGACTGAAAGATTAGCGTTAATTTTTTTGTGAACAGAATTACTTTAATAGCCTGAAACATTAAACAAAATAATATTTTTTCGCTTTGCATAAATAAATCAAGAGGCGGCTTCACTTGTTCGTTTGCCTGTCGCATTTGACTGGCGCCGTCTGCATGAGTTTCAGTCTCAGTCGCAGTGTGAGTTTTAGTCTCAGTTTGTGTGGTTGACTCCACCTTTTGAAAATGGCAAGTTGGCCAAATGTCTGGCGGGGCATGATTGTTGTTGTTGCATGGCATGCATTCCCCAAGATTTGTTGCGTTTTGTTTTTTTAAATTAAGCTGCATCTGCAATGCTGCAACAGAATTAGCAATACCAAATGGCAACAGGCTATGAGATGCCATGCAGCACCAGCAGCCGAGTCACACTCAAATGACTCAGTACCGCCCTAGAGTCATCAGTCATCAGGTGCTCGGGCAAATGTGCCAGTGGAACATGCCTCTATTTTATTGCGCTGTTGTTGTACATTCTGTTGAAGCTGAAGCTGTTGTTCTCGTTTTGTTTCTGTTGCCCAAGTGCCCTTAATGGCTTTTTTAATTAAAAACAAAATCAATATGAATGTTTTGCGGCATGTGAGCCATTCACATTGACAAATTGCTCTCCTTCTTATTGCTAATGTACATTCTGGAATCTTAGTTAAATAATAATAAGTTAACTCCAAGCCAAATGCTCTCGATTTAAGCACATCTTATATATATTAAATTTTAAGCACTAGCATAGCTATTATCAAAATAAGTAAGTCTTAAGGCAATCTGAAGAAGATGAGTTCAGGTTTAATCTGCCCTCAGGCCATAGTTAACAAAGTATATCCTTACATTTGTGAAATAGTCAATAAATTGCGATATTGCAATATGAAAACAGAATTTTTTCAGGTAAAACCCATTCCTCAAGTTAGTTTTTCAGTATCCTAGTTTTTTATGTTTTAGTAACGTGTAGCTTAATAGCGAGAATGACAAAAAACTCTGAAAAATGTCTGTGTATATGTATTTGTATCCTTAAGCACTCACTATACATTGCATGCATGCTAATAATGTTTTGAGCAAGACGTTAGCTAGCAAAAAGCAGCAGCTACCTGCAGTTGCCGTAAAATAAATGGCCCAACCAAATGGTTAAGTCCAAGTACACCATCTAAAGTAGGTAGTATATGTATGTAAGTGGAGAGTGGTAGCTTAAGCCAAATGAAGCTTAAGATTTATACAACTGTCGATGGTAGTTAAGATTGAATTGAATGCTTAGACACGAGCTGAGCGCAGCTTCAATTCACATTGCACCAAAGTCGAATGCGGCAATTTCAGGTTAAACCTGCAGCCATTAAGAACGAACGCAAAGAAAGTAGAAAGATGCCGGTAAGATGGTCGAGTGCAGAAGCTTAGGTGATTGGCGGGCAATTTTTTAATAACTTCATTAAGAGTCGTGAAGTCTTACAATTAAAATGCCCACTAAATCAGTGGGTGCATTAAGAAGCAGAAACTAACTGGTGGCAAACGATTTACGCCAAAATACCAACTAATCAGGAAAACAGTCAGTCAGTCAGTCAGACAGACAGACGGAGACAGTCAGTAAGTTAGTCAGACTTGACGCCGTTGGCGGTTTTACTGCTTCTTGACTCGCGTGTGGCGAACGGAGGCTTCTGAATTCCGGAATACCAAATGCTGCTTCTGATTTGGCTGCTGGCAGTTAGCTGTCAGGTCGCATCAAAACGGCGTCTGTTATTATTATTTATTATGCTTTCGAGTGCGTTCTTTGTGACTCGCTTGCTTGCCTGCTAGCTTGCCCCTTTGCTGTTGGCAGCCCATTCGAAATGCATTGATTTGCAGGCAGGCAAGAGTGTGTCGACTTCCCTTTGTGGAAATAATAATTCCAAAGCTTCAGCAGCAGCAGAAGCATCAGCTAATTAAGTTGTGTTTCTGCCGCGCTTTTTTTTTTTGTCTAATGTGCATACTTTGGGATTCAGCTTAAGGCAGCAAGTTCGTTGCCTAAGTCTTCTGTTTTTTGCCAGCATTGTAAATCAAAATGACAAAAAAAATGCACAATATATGCAATATTTTTGCGCTCGACTGCAGCCGAAAAGGAAATATCATGACACAGCAGAACAATTGCAGCAGCACATTTTGGCGGCCCTCTAAGCCTTTTGGGCCAGCAAAGGGCCAGCGCCCATATTTCATAAGCTGCGTGCTGCACAAACACAATAACTTAGGGCCACAGTATTTGCATGGCATTATGCACAATCATGACATGAGCCATACCAACAACAGCAAATACAATAACAGCGACTGCTGCTCATGTTTATGTAAAGCGAGCCGCGCCAAACAAAGGCACTGGTAAATCACACTTTGGCAGTCGCTGTCGCTGTCTCGCCTGTTGTTGCCTGTTTGCTGCCGGGAAATGTGGCGTATGCGTAACTTGAGAATGAGATGCCGTTGTCGTTGTCGCTCTGTTGTTGTCGCTCTGTTGTTGCTGTTGCTGACTAAGTGAGTGAGTGATGCGCATGCATGGCAACTGCAGTGCTCAATAAACAAGCAAAACCGGCCAGCCAGTCAGCTAGTCAGCCAAGCAAACAGCTCCAAGAGCCAAGCGTCGTCTCGCAGAGGTTTCAATTTCAGCAGTAACAACAACACACAGAGAACAAGTCGTTGTTGTTGTTGTTGCTGTTGCGTGCATTTTTGCGGTTTTCCTTCTTTTTTTTTTTTTGGTGTACCCTGAACCCATTGAAAATTAGTATAAAGGGTATATTCTATTCTGCCTGTGGTTTTGTAAACCACGCGCAGGTCTGTTAGAATCGTCAACAGATAGTAATAAAACCAACAATCTCAAGAGAACAAGCAATTAGATATGAAATATATATAAAATCGACGTAACTTTAAAATTATCGAAACTGTTAAAATTTCATCAGATTGACTAAAAAACAATTACACAGAAGAATTTTCATAAATACATTTTTTATTTTTGTGTTTGGTAACAACTTTTGTTGAGGGTATCTTCTAGTCAAGCTTCCTTTTGTGTTGATATCTTATTTATTTTTATTTTTTTTTTTTGCGCGATCGCACAGAGAACACGCAATGTGTGTTCATTGATCTCTGGGCTGCTAACTTGCGCAACAAGTTGTTGCTGTCCCTGCTGCTGTTGCTGCCGGGTAATCAATCATTATTTACACACAGGGCAAGAGCAGCAACGGCAGCAGCCGCAACCACTTTTGAAAAGTTATGCATTTAAATTGTCAGCAATATGCAAACTGACAAATGATCGGGGCAAAAGTTACTCACTCATTTGGCTCCTGCTGTGCATAAGCTGCACGTAATGCATCTCCTTGTTCTCTATCTCCATCTCCATCTTGTTCTCCTGTGCCCGTACCATTACCGTCAGCAAAGCCGACAACCACTTCCGGTGTTCCAGTCAGCTCGTTGAAAGTGAAACTGATATCGTGCGGATCCTTAAACGGCTTCATGCTGCGTGGCAAACTGCGCTGGCGCAGGCTCAAATTCAGAAACTTAAGATCACTGGCGGTAAGCGGCTGCAGTGCAGCAGTGGAAGTGGGTATAGGGGCGGGAGTGGTTCTTGCGGGTGGCGGTGGTGCGACGCGTTGTTGCTTTTGCTTGGGTGGCAACGCTGGCTTGGGCTCATCACGTAGCTCCTCTTCGGACTGCTCAATAATCTCCAGCACCGAAGCAGTGCAAGTGGCATCCAAGTCCGCCTGCGCTTCCAGCTGCATGCTGTAGTACTTGGCTATGTGCTCGGTGGCATCCATTGTACTGTAGTGCTTGCCACGTATCAGATCACCCAAATGATCCGCATCGATGCCAAACAGAAAGGGATCGTCTAGCACAGTTACCTTGGCATTGCGTTTAGTTGGCTCCTCTAATGGCGATTGCCTTTCTTTTGGTTCCTTTTGCTTGTATTCGCCCTTGACATGAGCACGCAGTGATCTCAGAAGCTTTTTGCTCCTATGCGGCGTCGATTGCGATTTGGCGGGAAAAAGCGGTCGATTGTTGCTGCTGTTTGTGGCTGTTGTAGCTTGGGGGCTGCTATCGCCCAGATCGATGCCATCGTCCGCATCTTCGCTGGCATCTAATTGCGCTGCGATAAAATCGCAATCGCCAGTGCCAAAACCGACCGTATCGTAGTCATCGCCCGTTCCCGTCAATTGGCAGTTATTGTTGTTGTTGGTGCTGCTGCTTGCATTGTCATTTTCATGATAAGCCTCGTTGGCGCTGCCACTGCCGGTGCTGGCCGCCAGTCGCTGTGCAGCTGCCTTGCTATAGAGCTGTCGATAATATTTCTGCTGGTCGCCATACAAAAAGCAGACGCGCCACCATTGTTTGCATGCCAGCAAATTGGCGGTACGTGGCACCACCGCCGGCTCCAGGCTGCCCGTGGTTGCAGCGTCTGCAACATATGTTGCTGTTGCTGCTGCTGCTGTTGCTGTTGCTTTAGTTGCTGCTGACAGGCTGCTCATGTTACTGTTGCAGTTTTGCTGCCTATTATTATTGTTCTTGGCTTGTAATTATTTTCAGTGGCTCTTTTTTTGCCCTCTGCTTGTTATCCATTGACAATTTTCTTTATTTTCATATTGGTTTTATGTTTTTGGTTTGGCTTAAAACATTTTCACGTTTTTTTCGATTTCTTTTTTCATTATATTTTCTTCTTATAGTTGCACTGCCCATTAATTTTTGTTTAAAGTTGATAAGTATTTTTATGGGTTTCTGTTTTGTTAATGAAATTTATCGACTACATTGTCAGGCGACTACACTAATTGCCAGGTTGCACGGGCCAAAACAATGAATTGAGCAAGCAATTAAGCCATTGCACTTTCACAACTGAAAAGGAAATCGAATGCAACTTTGACCGATCGAACGCTGGCTGCATATATTGTAATTTAGACTAGACTTTCAAATTCCGAAAGAGCTCATTTCGTATTCAGTGAGAACAAAGAACTTTCCAGAATAACAACGACCTAACACTTTCGAGTCTGCATCTATAGCATCTCAGCTGATGTTTTCAGATAAATGCCGAAGTTGAGAACAACAACACGAGGTTGCAGAGTTGCATTTGCTGCACACGGAAGCATTGGAATCGATTGAAGCACTTGAGCAACTTGGAGTTAATCAAATTTGCGGACATTGCCGCCGTTTACACATCGACGGAGTCGCCTAATAATGATTGCTGCTGTTGCATTTGCACAAATAGCAAAGCGTACACATTTACCACTAGAGTAGACGCTTGCGGACGCAGAGTGAGCAGCATTGAGGAGCAGATTAGTCACGCCTCAAATAAAGATAGCTACTGCTGCTGCTGAAGAACTCTTCAGCTGCAAAATACTAGCTAGCTAGAGCCGCAAATGCATTCAGTCAGTTTGCTGTGGTGTGCTGTTTCGTGCTACGATGCCCTTGTCAGATAATAATAACTTCATCTTCATCATCATCAGCAGAGGCAGCAGCAGCAACTAACTGCAGCAACCATAAGTTGCACTGGCGGCCACTTTGAGTGGTGGCCAAAGCCTTGGCAGCAATTGCAGCTTAGCAACTGTCAGCCAGCTTTTACGAGCGTTAGTGTGTGTGAGTGTGCGAGTGTATGTATGCTTGCATTAAGCCGCATTACGCTTCGTGCTTTAAGCAATATTCTCTCTATCTTGTTCTCTCTCACTCTCAATCTCTTTCTCATTCAGTGTGTAAGCTGTCAAAGAGGGCGTTGTTCAAGCGGCTAATGGATGCAGCTTATATTATTGGCATTATATCGAAGTTTTTAATGCAGCTGATCAAAGTGTTTGCTGTGTAATATGTGCATGTGAATGCGATATGAAATAAGTTTGACATACAGATGTCCATCAACATATGTAACTTATTTATGTAAAGAAAAAGAACGTCGATCAAATTCAATTCTGTAGACTTGCATAGAAATGCAGAGTTGCTGAACTTTTCGTAATATTGAGCTATTCTATTACCTTCTCTTAACAAGAAGTAACAGCTGCTAATTAAATTTAATATATTTTTTTGTGAATAAATTGATCTTCGTAATTGTTTGACATAATTATGTCTTGATCTTTGTTTGCTCCCCTAGCTACAATCAAACCTGAAGAACTGGCTGTGACTTAATTGCAACAAATTAAGCTCTAAAAACAGAACAACATGCAAACAATGTATACGTGCACATAATTGAATTAGAAAGAACAGCAACGAGGTGGGCGGGGGAAAATGCAATCATAACTGAACCGCCTACATAAACAACAAGAATCTGGCATTTGGCTTCCGGTAAAAAACAGAAATGAAGATGATTTCCAGCCAAATAACAATGTTGCGTTACAAATACATATACATATACATATATAGCATAGAAGAAGAAAAACCACAGCACGCGATGTGAATGTGGGCAGTGCGATTCGCAGTTAGAATACAAAGCAGCCTCCAGTTCGGAGCAGTTTGAAGTTGCGGCAGAGTTGGAGCAGCGGGTGTGATAGGCTCTGGTTAGAATAAGCAAGGTGGTGTGGCAAACCCGTTCAAGGCATCCAACCGTCTGTGGCACTGTGGCAAGTGATTCGCCAAAGAAATGCCGCACTTGGCCATGATTCACATGTGCCACTAAAGCTTAAGTCAGCTTCAAGTCGCAGCTTGATTCAATTGCATATGATTAAAACGCCATCACACAATAATCATAAAAAAAAGCAAGAGAACTTGAGATACTACTCTCAGACACAGAACCGAGGAAATAATACGCTTTACACTCTATGATTTATCAGTGCGTGAATTATTTTTAGTGAATATCAAATACCAAATGTACATATATGTAAATTCATCACAAAGTATCTTGATCAATGCCATGGCCTTGCTTTATGTTACACCACTTGTCATTTCGTAAATTTTTTTACGTTTATTTCTCATGCATACGAAGAAAAGAATAAGCTTACTATTTGAGTTTTATGCAGGCTCAAGAGCTTACTTTTTCGTTGCGGAGAGCACAGAACAAAAATTCAAGCAGCATAAAGCTTTGCAATTGACCATAAGAAGACCGATCTAATGAGTGAATTCCATTAGGAAAGATGCTTATAAGGCAACAGCAGCTAAAATAACAATTAAATAAAATAAATAATAACACAAAATATAGGCTATCCGGTATGAAAGTTGGTTCGAATGTGTTACCAATTTAATTGTACAGCTGTTATAACCCAACCAGGCCTTAACTACTAAATAGTATCGAGTTGTGCGCAACGGCAAAGACAAACAAAAAACCCAAGAGACTTGACTATTTGCCGCACAAAGACTTCCGGCGATGTTAAAGCCACAGTCGAGGCTGACTCCGATGCCAACTTGATGGGAAGCTGTGTGTGTGTGATCAAAAGATTTGATCGATTGAGAGGTATGGGGGGATAGACTACAATTACCGTTAGTATTTATTGAAGCTGGCACGGACATGTGTAAGCGACGCGATCGGTGTGGCGATAGTCAGCGCATAATTTATCAATAAAATACGATAGTTTATTAAATACATATATCGACTTGACCCAATGGCCGAGCAACAACAGCAAAACTTTTTGATTGGAATTGATGCTGTTGCTGTTATTGAAGTTGTTGCTGTTGTTGTTTTCTAGCCTCTGTAATTTGCATTAGCTTTGAGTTTGATATTTGATATGACTGCTAGTTGCAGTTTTGACAGTCAGTCAGTGCCATTCCAAAGCTTCTAGAAAAACTAACAGCAACTGACACAAGTCTCGTTAAATTGGCAGCAACTTTTGCTGTTGCTGCTTCTATTGCTGTTGTTTGCTTGCGGCTCTGCCATCAGTCATCAGTTAGATGCAATTGCCTTGCTGTCTGTCTGGCCTGTCGGCATTTATTTTGCATTTTAGGATGACTACTTTTAACGTTATTATTTTAAAGTTTTTTTTATTTCATATTGCATTGCAACATTTGTCAAGTTGCCAAGTTTTTCAATGCTGGCGGCACATTTCTCTATCTCCCTCGTTTGCGTGAAAATTGCGTGGAAAATTCAGAGACAGGCAATTAATATAATTGTTGTTTATGCATACTTGTTGTTAACTACAGCACTTAATTTGCAATTTCAGCCGAATGCAGGTTAAAAAGTCAATTGCTTTGTCTTGGTTTACTTTTTGAAACACATAAGTATACAATGATGGATAGGTCAAGTTAGTTAAAGAGTAATCGCAAAACGGTGGCAAACAACGTTAAACCGGAAATCATTACGATTACTTCATAACTTCATTAGTATCTAGGACTTCTTAAGATTGTACGTACTACAGTTGGCCCACGACTGGGCACGACTTTGAACTACTAATAACGCCCTTTTGTTTGCTACGGTCTTAAACGCCCACATGCAACATGCCACAGCCAACGCAAAGTGCACAGAAGCCGCAAGAAAAACCCAAAAAGGCTAACCGCAAAGCCAAATTCTTAGTAAGCATGTGAAAGCCGCACTCAACTATGATTTGAAATTGTGTTATCAAAAAGATCTCAGACAATGCCACAAGCTTCACAACTTTAGTTATCGTATCGGCTCAAGCCAAATAAAAAGCCGCTGACGAAGACGACAATTCACTTAGCTGAGAACTGTAAATTGTATATTTCATAATTTTATACGTGAATCGAAAAGAAAGAAGAAACAGGTTAAAGGGGAAAACATCTGCTGACATATATTCAATATTAGCATACGAATGAAGAGCCAAGAGTACAAAGTTAATCACACGAGCTACAATATACGATTTTCCAGTTGTGACTGTTAGCCATCTGCAAAAGAAACGTCAAGTGCCACAGAGACTTCGTATAGATGAAGTAGTAGCCAAAGACGACAGCGCCCGCTAATGGATTAACTTAGCTGAACTATAATTTAGATACACTCTCAGTAGAGAAATTTTAATAACACAGTGAAGACCCAGAAAAAAGCACTTTAGCTGCCAAATTCTATTCAGTTAAGAGGTCTTTGTCGATTCTTGGCGCTTTAATGAGGCATTGTCTTGCAAGTTGTTGCTGTCTCATATATCATTGGACCTAGATAATCATCTAACGCCTCGGCCTAATGGCTGCAGCGCCCAAGTTCGGCCATTAAGCTCTGCAAAACGCTTTTGTGGCTGGCAAATTGATTGCCTTTTAAATGAATTTGCTGTCATTTGATGGAAATTTAATTGTGCACAAGAAAAGTAAGCGGCAAATAGAAAATCAAATTCTGTTGAAGCAGTTGTAGGCGTTGAGCTTGTTGTTGCTTTAATTAAAAGCAATAGTCGTGTCTTATCTGCTGACGCTGAGCGCTGAGCTTGTTGTGTTGTGTTGCGTTGCGTTGTGTGTCAAATGCAATCAAAACATTGCCAACGTTTGCTCCAATTTATACTCAAACTGCACGGAATTGAATTGAAATCAGCACAAGCCGATCGCCCATAGCGATGGCTATGAACCAGTTGTTGTTATCTATTGCAGAGATGATTTGCACGCTAACGCAAACGGACAGCTTGACAGTTACAATTGCACTCGACATCGATAATGATAATGATGTTCGTTGTTGTTGTTAATGATGATGATGTGGATGTGGATGACGATGATGGTGAAAAGCTGCATGCGCGGTCAGCTTGAGCAATTGATGCAACGGCAACTATTTCAAGCTGACTGCACTATCATTTATCAATAAGCTAAATATCTAACGATTGCGCCCATTCTCAGCAACTAGCTGGCTGAAAAGCTAGAGCATCATTAAAGCCCGGGCCATAACTTAAAACTTCCTCATTTAAATAGTCGTAATGTTACCTAATTAATTTACGAGCAACTTTTTTGGCGCTCTCTATGATTTATGACTATTGGGTTTTATGTTAGATTTAAAACAAAAACAAAACTGAACAATTTAACAGCAACAACAAAATACAAAAAAAAAGAAGAAATTTCAGACACAACAATATTTGGCTAATTGCGTGTGCTGGTCAATTAGCGTTCAAAAAGAGGGATGAAAACATTTCGGATATGTAAATGATTAATGCGCTAAAATCATTTTCAGTTGCCAAATAAACAAATACAACAACTTCGAACATATTTATATACATTTTTTTATTGAATGCGTTGAGTGAATGAAAAGACTTAAGCAACGAACTTGATGCTGATGCTGGTGCTGTTAAGCGGTTGTTGACCCACAACAAATACACTCTCTTCACTTTGCTTGTTTATTGTTATGCTAAATTTTATATACAGATAACTGTTAGATACATCGATATTTTTAAGTATGTTTTATTTGTGGTTTAGCATGTATGTGTGTGTGTGAGTTTTGCTAGTAATATAGACTGAACCCATTAATGCCAATGATAATGTTTACGCTCTGGCAATTGCATAAAACGAACAGCTAACAACTTAACATAGGCGGCAATTGGGCTTAAGCAAGCAGAGAAAGTCTTAGCCATAATTGGCTTTTGAGCATTTTGTGGCCAATGGCTTGCGCTGCCATAAACAACAGTTTTGGTTGTAGCCGCCGGTTCGCAACAGCAACAGACGCCGCTTAATTAAAGCCAAAGCGAAAACATTTTACAGCCTAAAGAATTTCTAAGCCAACAAATGCGCAAAATAAGCAACAAATTTGAGTTGCTGCTGCTGCGTAATCATAAAATATGGCCGCAAATTGCTGGCTGCCTTGGCACTTTCCTCTCTATTGGCGACGCCTGGCTAAATGGACGCAATTAACCTGTATCTTGGCCGACACCAACCGACACCCTCCCCCTGCTGATGTTACCAGTTCCGCTTGTCAATCAAATAGACACCAAGTGTGCCATGTTAAGGCAACACTGTTGCGCCTGGTTTTAATTAAAAAGTGTTTTATATTTTCTTTTAGCGCGCAAGTCGAAAATGGTAGCATCCACAGTTGCCAGTTTTAATTAAGGCGTTGCTGTGTTGCATTGCCTGCCCGCAACATAAGTTGCCTGGCCAATGCATAGGCAATGAGACTACTATATTTTGTCGTTACATTCTATATAGACTATATTATTTTTTTTGCTCTTGTGATTTACAGACTATCAAACGCTTTGGCATTTAGCCCAATAAAAGTTAATGTCCAATAGCTATACACACATTAATTGGCATGTCAGGCAATTAGAAATCACCGATAATTTACTTTAAGCGCCCACACACGAGTCAAGTTTTACAGTCAGCCCGGGTCGCAAACTGAATGTTACGATTCTTGTCAATAAGGTGTACAAACTCTTAACATGTTTGCAGCCCACACACAGATACACACATGTAAATTGGCAATGGCTGTTGGGCTAACAAGCCATTGTTGACACATTGCAGCCATGTTAGCCATGTCATTGCATGCTCATGGCTTGTGGGAGTTTTTGGGACTACGTAATTGGATCAGGAGCTGCTATAGAGAAAGCCGCTGGCAATAATCAAATTATTTGCAACTGCCTCAATTGGCTTTATATGGCTGAAGTGCGTGCTTGCTAACAACAGACATATAGTATACATATACATATACATATATATTTTTATGGTGCTGTCCAGCTCAATGGCTTATTTGGTTATGACTTCATTTGCAGCAGCAGTTGCAGTCGCAGTCTCAGTCGCAGCAGTTGTTTGGTGAAAGTGCGCTAGACGCATCAAAATACATCAAATGGAGTGCGCATAATGTGCATGGCTTTATGAATGGCTATTAAGTTTGAAGCTGCTCTGGATCAAGTTTGTTGCCTAAGTCTTGCTTACTTGAGCACATTAAATTTCATAATGAACGCTCGATTCTCGGCTCTTGATAAAGACAAGACAATACACACTCAACAAAAAAAAAAAAAACCTATAAGCTGACACAAACATAAAGAAACGTCGTTAAGACAGCCACACCGACGCCTGTGCTTGGCATTTTAAATCAGTTTCAAATTTCATTTCGTAGGTTTTTCTTTTTATTTCTGCTATTTTTTTTTTTTATATTTTTGATGTAATTTTTTTTGTGTATCGCAAAGTTGACAATGTAGACACAAACCGATCGACGCACCTTTTAACACTTTGCCTTTGGCCTCAGCTTTCTGGCCTATATATGTATTTATATATATAAATCTTGCTGCCAGCGGCCGCGAGAACTGGATCAGCTATTTATCAAATTTTTGCAAAAGGCTTTAAGCTTTATTTTTTCTTCGCTTATCGTTTTAGCTGCTTTTCACAACACACGTTTTTTCGTTTAGGCGAACTCTAAGGTGTGAGAGTATTTTAACAGGTTATTCGTATAGTTGTGGCTTTCATTTCCCCAACTTGCGGAAATTATGCTACTTCTGTTGAACTTTGGCACTCGGAGGCACTGTATGGAGCAACGGGAAACGACAGATCAAACGTAAACGTGATCGACCCCGAGACGCGATCCACAATGACAATGACAAAAAATTATGCGCGTTAGCGACAGGTGCAAACCGTTCGCGTTCGCTGTCGCTCTCAAACTGCGCACTCGCACATGCCACAAATGTTAAACTCATAAAATGAGCTCTCAATTCTGTTAAGTTCTATTTTATTAATTATTGTTGCATGCTTTCAGGCTGAAAATTAAATTAAATCATTTATGTTGTCTATTTTATTGTTTTATAAATAGTCATTAAACTGTTATTGTTTTTATTTTTTGTTGAAGTAATTATCACAATTTTCAATATTTTTGCTTCATAACTTATACGCATTTGTTAATAGCATATGGCTACATGTTTAGTCATTGCTACAGCAATGTTAACACAACATCGTGACTGCCAGTTCTTAGTTAATATAAGTTTACGCTAGATGGCACTAGCCTTATTTTCAAACCAGCCAAAAAGATGCTTTCTTTTGTCCGAACTCGATTGTTTTCATTGCCTAAATTCGAACAACAACATAAAAAAACATAACTAAAAAAAAACTAAACACAAATTCTGTAAACTTAAAAAAAAGTTCTCTTCACCGACCCCATTTTACAGAATACCATTCCTACTCTATGATATAAAGTTGCGCACATACGTTTTTATTTTGCTTTGTAAAAATGTACATCATCGCTGTGAAATTCTTATTAGCTCAATTAAACACTTAATAATTGCTATACATTTTTTATTCAATTTAATTGTTTTTTAAAAACATGCATATGTACTTCTATTTTAGAAATTTTTATGCAGCTATTTTTAAACATTCTTCTTTAATGTCACAATTTAAGCCACCCAACTGATAATGATTTTTAAGACAAAGATTATAAATACAAATGCTTTGCGGTGTACATTCAATGAAATGTATGCCACTTAATTCAAGGTTGATGGTCAATGGTGTTAGTTGGGCAACATGTGTGTAAGCCATAAATAGTTTTTCTGGGCGTCTGGTCATTAAGTCAGATACGACATTAAAGCCTGATGCTTGTTGCGGTCTGTGGGTTAATTAGGAATCAAACAATGCTAACGCGAGCGGAAACATTGCTCTTTTTTTCCATGCGTAGCTGTATGATTTATGAGGGTCCAACCAGAAAGAGCACTGCAGCGTGTGAAGTCTGTGCCTGGGGGGCGAAAACTTACCTATCGCAGTGAATTTGGAAATGATGGGAATGCAATTGTTGTCTTACCTGTTAACGAAAAGATTAAATGAAAATCATATTAAATGGGTATTAAATGTGGACCCAAGTGAGTATTATATGTTTAGTAAATGAATGTTATGCGTTTGTTATCACGAAATCAATTTGGCTAATTGCAAACATAATGACCTCGTTTGTCGACACATTTCAATAGACACCAACTAGCAACGACGAAAAACTGCCAAATGAGCAGCGGATAACTTTTTGACACGCAACCGGCTTGATGGGAGCGTTTATTAGCCAAATAAAATAGCCCCCCAAAGTGCCATCAAATCAATGCAAAGTAGCACAAATCGAACTGAGAAATTCCACTAAAGACAAAGAAAATTCGATTTGGGAAATTCAAACATTTGAAACAGCTATTTAAGTACTTTTTCAGAGGACAAAAACGAGGTCTCAAGGCCCCAAATGGCGTATTAACGAAAATGGGCAATTCTGTTGCTCATAAAATGTTGTAAAAATGGGAAAAGTTAGCACCCAAGCAGAATGGAAGAATGGCAAGACACAGGTGTGTCCTGAAGCATGAAATAGTTTGCGATTGCCAAGCTAATAGATTTTGTTTGTATGTGTTTAGAAATCAATAGGCGTCTCCCCAGGGGTGTGTTGGGTTTCTCATAAATGACTTAGACTTAAAGCGCTTTCCGTGTGTTTTCACTTATTTAAGTAGAAATTAAATAGGAGTAAAAACAGGATTCCAGTTCATAGTATATACCAAGTGATGAATGGATAAGGTTTTTGCTTAAAATTCCCGTAGCTTCGGCTCAGAGCTTATTTCACCTTAAAAATATCTCAGTAATAAAAATTTTTCAAACAATTTCATAGACCTAATTTAATCAAAAAGTATGCTCTAAATAACTCATTCACAATCACCACTGCATATAAAATGAGGATATAAAAAGTATTGCATATTTAGAACTATTACATTAAGCACCATAGCGTATGCTACAGATTTGTGCAATTGCAAACGGTTTTTTTGCATTTTGCATTTTTTAGTGACACGATATATCGCAAGTGCAATAAATGGGAGCATTTAGATGATTTTTCACTATTACGAAATTCGGTCACTCTTCCAATAATTGGTGCAGCTATGGCAACGCGTGTTGAAATTTTAATTAATTGCAAAAAAGATATTTTTAAATTCTTCCTCAAAAGCTTCAAATTATTAAGATAAAAATTGTTTTTAAAAATTAGGCACGTCTGGACTGCACAGGCATATAAGTGCGCCAAAAATGAACGCGAAGCTTTGAACACATTTTTAAAAACAAAAGTTCCGTCCGGCGTTGTGGAAAATCTGGCGCGGCATCTTAATTGAAAAAAAAAAATTCGGAAAAATGTCGGGACCCGTGGGATGGACAGAAAATGTTTCGGGACAATCGGGATGGGAAAAGCAAATTTGATTTCGGGATGGGATGGGATGGGATGCAATTTCTTTCCCGATCCCATCTCTAGTGACTACTAAGGAATTATTCAGAGCTGTTAAATTACGATAACGACTACATAATAATAAATTAATTTTAAAAAAATAAGTCAATTGATTACGATTAGTTGTTGAGCTTTCACGATTTCTAACTGATTACGATTACAAATTTGTTAATAAATAAATATAATATATAAAGGACTTTACTAAATGTTTTCTGTGCTCTCTATAACTGATACAATGTTCTCGGCCATGTCACAGAGTTGAGTGTAGGTCTGCATGAACAGCGAATCCCTGAAGTGTTTCTTGCCCCTCAACTTTCTTAACAGATATACCTCTGGCTGATCATATTTTAGTTGCCGCAGCCAAGGCTTTAGCTCCTCATCATCCGAAGAGGAGTTAGAATCGCTTTCAATCCGTTGATCGGCGAGTCTTGCATAAAAGCGGATAAGTTCTGATTTAAGGCAGCTCTGCTCTAGGGACATCATTAGATCCTCCCATTCCTCGATGCCGTTTCCAATGCATCCACGGACGTAAATGAATCGCGATCGGTCCCTCTCATTTCTGTGTTCAATATGTGCAGAGGAGTCTGTGACTTTGCAGAGCAGTGGCTCTTGTATATCGAGAAAAGCTTGAAAAAAGACATCGCGCTCCTCTACTGTAGCCAATCGCAAAATAAACTTCCTAATCGTCGCCAAACGCATATCCCAAACCGGTTCGCGTGGCATCTTTACAGAGTTATACAATTCCTTCAATGACTCAATATCATCAAAGCGATCGCAATGATAACCAGGATTTGCAGCATTAAACAACTCGCGTTCATCAAAGACACGCTCATAGGGACACAAACGCTCTTGTGGCTGTATAAGTGTGGCCAGCTCTGCGTGATGTGTGGCCAGATTTTTTGTGGCCAGCTCGTTCGAGTTATCGATAACATTTTTCAGCTGTTTGTTAATCTTGTTAACATACTCCGGATGCGGCAAGCACTTGCCCTGCAGATGCACCTGTATCGAATTACGACGTGTGCAAAATACATTAGGAAAAATTCGAAGTTCCCAGCGTTCCGTGCGCAGAGAGACCCTACGTGGTTGATAGAGTACATGTATTATGTGTACTTCCCCGGGAAGAAGCATCCGTTTTTCGTGATCAAATAGGAAGCTACCACTTTTGGTGGCCTCCAACAATAGCCATTTGCAGGTCACAACTTTTGTGCCAATGTTTTCTAGACGTAGTACTTGTTTCAAATGTCTCTCGTACGGCGCGCATTCAAAGGTACCTTGTGCATCAAATTTTGGAGATATATCTCGCGAACCAGCAATGAAAGTTTGATCGTTGATTTTAATGCCAAATTTGATAGTCTCCTGACCAGCCGTCAGATGTTGCTCTTCCTCATTATCGTCCTCCCCATCCGAAAGGGTGTCATTATAGGCTGGAGCAATGGTAGTAGTGCTAACAGAATGCATTGAGTGTTCTAACACAAGATCGATTTCTTCATTGTGCTCTATGGGAAGCAGCGTTAGTGGATTAGTTCCGACAATCTCAAGATTGTCCACATCCGGATAGAATTCCAAGATACGTTTTATGTCCTCGGTTTCATTATCGATGCGTTCATCCAGCTTTTTCGAATTTAACCACTTGGTGCGCTGCCTTGAATTTTGTGCATTATTTACTGAATTATTGTCTGAGCAAAACAATTCCTGTTTAATCGCTTTAGGGAGACCCGAAATTTCCACATTTGTGCCCTCTCGCTCCGGTTGCGGCAGGGTCTCCCAAACTTCGTTTACATAGACACAGTCCTTATCAAGCACCTGAGGTAGCACGCCCAATAACCTTTGTTTTAAATTAATGGGATTTAATCGCGAGGCATAGTCCATAACACGTTGAACGGTGCCCTTGTCACGCTGCTCTACGGTGACGGGAAGATTAAAAAGCATTTCCTCGGCTCGCCGACCTGTCTTGAGGGATAATTTGTTCTGCAATTTAACACGATCCCTTAACGTATTCTGCCATTTCTTCAAACGTTTGTCCATATCCTCAGAATCCTTGAAATATTCAATAACGGAGTTTTTCGAACTTGATACACTAGCCGCTCCAATTTTGCGCTCAAAAATCGAATCGACAATATCACCGACCACCTTCTTGCAGTCATGTTGAGTCATACTTTTGAGCTTATCCGTCTTCCGAAACATCATAACAGTGGATAGGGATTTAATTGAATGCAGATTTTTGTGGCTGTCGTCATAATTTGTGAGTACGTTTGTTATCATAGATTGGAAACGCGCCCTGTTTTCCATGTTCAGTATTTACAAATATTTATGTATGTGTGTGTAATACGAATTTTTTTCTAAACCGATTTTTTTTTATTTTTTTGCTTATTGTATAGTCTGTATATAAGTTAAAAGTCTAGGCCTACACATGTTTAGAACTTTCGATTACGGAAACTATATTCTCGGCAACGTCACACATTTGCTCATAGGTATAAATGTATATGGAGTCCCGAAAGTATTTGGATTTTTTCAGTTTCCCGTGCGCTTCTCCACCATCCAAGCTTAAATTCACTTCGAACTTGCTTCTGGACTTAAGCAATTGTTCTGCCAGCAGCCACATTTTCTCCTCCCACAGGTCTATGCTGGTAGAGATAAGGCCACGTACATAGATATATATTGATCGCTGATATTGCACTAAGATTTCTGAAGGAGCTCTGTGATCTAGAGAAGTTGACTTGCCCCGTTGCTGCGACAGTAGCAGTTGGAGCTCTTCAAAAAGCTCAATGCGCCGACTCCTATTCGCCGTAGAACACACATATTTAATAAGCATGATAACGCTATAGTCCCAATCTACGTTACACGAGAAAACAATCCTGCAACGCTCAAACAAATTTTTAAAGCCATGCAAATCACTAGCTCTTTTGCAGTAGAAGCCCAAATTGAGCTGATTGAAAAGCTCGCTTTCGTCCAGCTCCCTGTCAAAGGGACAGAGCGTCTGTGGAGGTCTAAGAAGCAACATCTCACGAGTGCTTAATAATTTATTTTTTTGACAGTGTCGCCTTGTGAGCTCCATGTTTTGTTGCAGTATTTGTAGATACTCTGCGGGGGGTGTGCATCTGCCATGTATGTTAAGCGTCAGCGCACAGGGACAACGATAGAAAATTTGTGGTTTTGTTTTAAGATACCAACGCTGCTTCACAATGCCCACCTTGCAGGGCCGAAAGAACACAGAGACTTCACGTGCGCCACCGGGTGCTAATTGAAAGGGTGCCGCATCGAAGACAAATACCTCGTTCTCCTTGTTAAAGAGTGTGTTGTTATAGGCAAAAAACTCCGATCGATTCCACCTAAAGTGAATTACCTCCCGACCGTTGTTCTCGATGCGCATTATGGTGCGCAGCCTATATTCATAGGGATTACAAACGAATCTACGCTCCAGTATTGGCGAAAATTCGGGACGATATCGGCGATAGGTTGTGCCATTGATAAGCACTGCTAGTTGTGATGCAGCTGCCGTTAAACCCTTACCCTTTTCAGATGTTCCGCTTAAGTTCATCGCTCTGTCACCGACGCGTTCCGACAGCTCTGTCGTTAAATCCGTTATAGTGTGACCAGAAAAACGTTCGCATGGTTGCCTTACCCATAAGTTTCTGCCAACTATTTCAAGGTCATCGATATCTGGACAATGGTCTAGCACACTTTGTATGTCGGTTTGCAATTCAAGCAGCCGTCTAGCTAAAACCTGCGACTCGCACCACTTACTTGCACCCCTTAAAGACATAGCACCTTGCAATTCCAGTCTGACCAGCCTAGGTATGCTAATAATTTCAATCATTTCTTGTGGCTCTTGAAAAGTCGACCCAAGAGGCTCTAGTCGGTTGTTGGCTACATTACGCGAAACGTGATCCAAAATACGCTTTATGCTTTGCTCCTCGCGAATGTCCGTGTTAAATAACAATTGTTCCGGCTGTCGCGCCGTTGTAAGACACATTTTTAGACGAAGAGCTCGCCTTTGACGTATCATATCTTTCCAATATTGCAAACGTTTGTCCACAAGGCTTTTAGTAGTGCGAACTTTGCAATTGGAACACGAAGCCTGAGATTCCGATTCAACGTAAATACATTCTTCCTGATGGAAGGTATGATTAAATATTTCATCGACGAAACTATTTTTGCATTGTTTGTCCGAATCCAATGATTCGGTGTCTTTCAATTGATTTGCCATGGAAGCAAACTGGCTTAGTCACAACTGCTTCCAGTGACAGGTGTTTACCTTTATAATATGACATTTTTCAATTCTTTAGAATTTAAATGACAGAAAAATATAAGAAATAAAAAAATCATTTCGACTGTATCAAAAATTAAATGATTATATTATTATTAACTATTTCATTAAATCGTTGCAGAAAACGCATAAAATAACTTAACTTATTGCAAAACTGGAATTTGCTCTTTATATTGTTAAAAATCCAAATATTTGTATATTCAAAAGTCATCTTAACGTAAATGTTATTAACAATAAAATGTATTCCTTGTTGGTAGCCTCATTGATGATATTTATGTAGGTACAACGGCAGTGCTTTCAATTACAGAAACAATATTCTCGGCTATATTGCACAGATGCGAATATGTTTGTATGTAGAGGGCATCACGAAAATATTTAGAGCGACGCAATTTCCTAAAAACCGCAGCAGAGGCTTTCTCATCTATTTCCTCGTCAAATTCCGCGACATTCAAATATGAAATCGGTACCACATCTACATCCTCCTCTACGGCCTTTTCCAACAGGTTCACATAATAACGTTGTATCTCTGGCTTGTAAAATGACTCCTCAACGGTAAAGACGAGGTCCTCCCACTCTTCTATGCCATTGCAAATGGCGCCACGCACAAAGATGAATTTGGTGCGCTGTTTTTGCTCGTCCATTTGACAAACTCGCTCTAAACTAGTTGCAGCTCCTAGAAGCGGTTCCAATGCAACCACCAGTTTGGCAAACATTTGCTTGCGTTTGTCAAAGCTCTCATTGCGCATGATTAGCATCTTTATGGTATCAAGTCGGAAATCCCAATGGGGCTCACGTGGTTTTTTCATCTGTTTATAGATGCCTTTGAGCACCTCCAGGTCGTCAAATCGGGTGCAATTGTAACCAGGATTTAATGAATTGAACAACTCACGCTCATCAAGAGTCCGTTCGTAGGGACAGCAAGCGGGAGGTGGCTCTATAAGCGGCACGATCTCGGCCAATTGAGTAGTCAGCTGTTTCATCGCAATCGTATTCGCGTTGAATAAGGTTGTCCCTTGAAGTTCTTTCAGCCTGGCCATGTACTCTATGGGTGGAGTGCAGCGTCCGTGGAAACGCAACTGTAGCGACTCCTGGCTGCCACAAAAGATACGTGGCTCCACTTGCAGGCGCCAGAGTTCCACGGCCATGCTGACCTTGCGAGGCTGATACATGACAATCAAATTATAGGATTCCCCACAAGTCAGCCGAAAGTTGCTTGTGTCAAAATAAAATTCATTGTCTTTGGCAAGCAGCAGAGCACCCCGATTATAGTAATAGACGCCCTGGGTCCAGGTGAATGACAACGTTTGCTTTCCAATATTTTTAAGCTTAAGAACAAGCTTCATGCGTCTTTGAAAAGGATCGCATTTAAATTTGGTCAGCATGTCAAAACACTCGGTAGTTGACTGCCCACAGGCAATGTAGTCCTTCCCATTGATATTAAGTCCTAACTCTGGCAGCTCTGGCTCATATTTCAGTTCCGACTCCGATTCGATTGCCTCCGTCCAAGATTCGCACACCCGCTCCTCAGAACACCACTCATTTGAGCTCGTTGTAACTGTCATTAGCTGCTTCTCTTCGAGTAGCATAATTTGAGGAACAGGTTTTTGCTTGGCTATGTTTGTTCCTGTAACTTGGAGGTTGTCTAGATCGGGAACGAAATCGACCACTTGGAGTATGTCATGGAAGCGCTCATCGATTCGCTTGTCCAGTACGCTCGACTTTAACCAACTATGCTTTATCTCCCGATTGGCAGCATCGTTGCCCAGTAGCTCCTGTTGTGTTATTTGTGGAAGTCCAATGATTTCGACATGCTTGACACCCAGTCGCTCTGCTTGCGGCCAGGTTTCCTTGACAGCCGCCTGGTACTCGCAAAAGCAGGGATCATTGACCGGCTTAAGCTCACTGATTTTCTTTTTTGCTAGACTTTCCGGTTGCAAGCGTTCCGAGTAGTCCATTATACGCAACACTGTCTCTTTGTTGCGATTATCGAGCGTGGAGCGTCGGTTAAATAGCACATCCTCCGGATTTTTGCCAGTCTGCACCTCTACTCGATTCTGCATTTTGCGTCGCGACTGCAGCATTTCTCGCCAGTATTTAAGACGCTTGTCAACATGTATCTCAGCTGCTGGCTTTCCTAGTTCTACTTTTCTTATGTCACAAGACGAGGAAGTTTCAGGAAATTGTCCTCGGTGCTCTGCAAATATATTGGACAGTATGTCCTCTACAACACGTTCGCTGTACTGAAGCATGCTGGCATGAGCCTTGATCTGTCCTAGTGCCACATTCTTAAGAGAATCATTGGTGGATAACGAATTGCCGGCTAAGTTAACCACCGTATGTGTGGTAGCCAGCTGGCTTTTGATAGGCGCCTGCGAGATGTGCTCCAAGTTCGCACCTGACACTGCGTTGGAAACCAGTTTGTCAAGATGGTTTATCATAATGGTATATTGTTGAAAATAACGTGTATTATTTTATAATGCTTCGAAAAACGTGTAACAAGTTCAGTTCATTATGTGAGTGATTTGATTTTAACTTGAAATTGGAAGTGAAAATCATTACAAGAGTATAAAAATTTGTTTAAAGATAAATGGAAACTTTCAAAGATTTTCAGTGCTTTCGATGGCGGACACAATGTCTTCTGCGGCATCGCAGAGTAGCGTATAGGTTTGTATATAGAGAGCATCCTTTAAGTATTTGCAGCCAAGAACTCGCTTAAAGACAACAAATTCCAATTCATCAAAATCTTTGGGCAGCTTTTTATCCTGCTCTTCTAGCTCGATTTTGTAACGCTGCAGCTCGGACTTAAAAAACTGCTGACCCAAGCTCATGCCCATTTTTTCCCACTCCTCAATTAAGCTGCCGACAATTCCCCGCACATAAAGAAAACGAGTGCGATCCCGCTGAGTGTCCGCTTGCTCCCGTGGGAAAGCAGCATTGGTATTACAGCGCATAGATGTCAACAATTCGTTTAGGATATTTTGCAGAGACTCACGCTGCTGCACATTGTGCTGGTAAATACATTGCCTCATCGTCTCCAGGCGGTAATCCCAGGCTGGCTGACGCGGTTTTTTTATTAGCGCATATAGCTGCTTGAGTGTCTCCAGATCAGCATAACGCTCGCACTTAAAGCCCGGATTCTCTGCATAAAACATCTCACGTTCATCCAGGGCACGCTGGTAGGGACAGCTTAGGGTCAAGGGATCCACAATGGGTGCTAGTTCGGCATGCAATTTAGTTATGCGTTCGGCTAACTGTTGATTGCGCTTGTCAACAACCGAACGCAGATCCAACTCGAGACGCTCACTATAGATGATAGGCGGCGTACAGACCCCATGAAAGCGTACATAAAATCGACGAACGCCACAGAACGGGGAACCTTGCATACTCATGCACCAACGCTGCTTTTTGATGCCCACCATTGTTGGCTGGTACATCACATCGATGCATCGCTGCTCACCAGGAATCAGCACAAAGGGATGTGTGTCGAACAGAAACTCTGAGCTGTAGGCAGTGTGCTGATGTAGCTCCTTATTAAAAACACTGATCATCTTCCAACGTATCTGAATGAACTTGCTGCCAATGTTCTCTAGCTGAACGATCGTTTTTCTCATGCGCTGCAACGGATCGCATTTGAAGAATAGGTGCACATCTCCACTTAGGACACCGCTGCTTACACCAAAACCATATGATTTACCATTTATCATAATCACATTATTTTGTTCCCAGTTGCTTTCGGTTTCGATTTTCTTGGGTGTCAGAGGTAACGGGGGTAGTGGTGCCACTTCTGTTTTCAGTGCCGATTCCACTGTCGTGTCGGATGACACTTTAAAAATCATATCCTCGCCTAGGTACTGGGTTTTTGACACAGGTACATCGGCAATTTTGGGCTGAGTTGATATCTGCAGTTGATCCAGTTCCGGACAGTGGTCTAATACATTTCTGATTTGCTCCTCTTGCTGTTCAAGGCGCTTAGCCAACACCTCGGAGCGCAACCACTTAGTCTCGCTCGGCTGCGGCACTGTGCCTATCATTTCTATCTGTGTTACCTCCGGTAAACCTACAAACTCCAGTTTATTCAACTTTGGTTCCGTTGAGTGTAGTTCGGGTATGACGCGGCAATGCTCGGCATTGTGGCGCATTGGTAGCACACCCTTAGCACGAGTGGGGGGCACACCCTCGTTGCGCACGGCCGTGTCCAGGAGACGAATAATCATGTGTTTGGCCTGCTTATCTATGGTAGCATGACGATTGAAAAGCACATCCTTACCAAGTTTGCCGGTGTGACGCTCGATGCGCTGTTGAAGGACTTTGCGGTCCCGTAGCACCTTGTTCCAGGATTTCAGACGCGGATCCATATCTTCATTGTCATCATATTGATTATAATGTTGGATTCTCTTAGGATTGATTTGGCATTCACTGCTGCTAACTTTCAAGTAGCATAAGTTCTTTTTCTTGATCTCATCAAAGACCTCATTAACCAATTCCTCTGCTATGTCTTCGCTTTTATCCATTAAAAAAAAATTAAATTTTGATGAAGATTCTTCTGTTGCTTCATTTTGCGTTTGCATTTTGTGTTAATTTGAGTGTTGTTTCTTAAATTATAGATTTAAATATAATAAGACTGAATGTTGTTGCAAAGGTGTGCACACTATGTAAATATGACATACATGAGTATTATGTATGACGTGTGCTGAAGGTATTACAAAATTTAAAATATACCGATAAACAGTAGTCTTTAGTATAGCTCTAAGGTATGAAAGTTAAACTTTTGTTTACCCTGAAACCTGCGTATATTATAATATATTTATTCTATATATAATCTTTATAAGTGCGTCGATCTCGGAGACTAAAAATTTAAGATTTAAGTTCGTGAATTACACGTGCAGATTAAAATTCTTTAAAATCATCGTTCACTTTTCAGTTGTCCTAATGTCTAGGACTCAGGATATCTTGGGTTCGAGCTTTCTCGACTAAGCTTTGTTTTTCTTGACATCAGCCGTTTTGTAAGAATAGAAGTATATGAAAGCTTTAAAATAAAGTTGTTCTTGTCAAAATGCGCCTCTTGCAATATTACAATAATGTTAATAGATGTCATAGTTATGGGAATTGTTTATGATTTTGTGTTCATTTATGTTTTGCTTACGTGTTTCTCGGCGCTATATTATATTGAATGCTTGTCTATAAGTTTTGTTTCAAACAAATTGCACTGTGCTAATTTGCTAACAATCCACAAAGCTTAAATTAAATTTATGAGCTCGTGTGACAAGTCATCGTAATTTTCATTAACTATTCCACAGCACACTACCTTACATTTCTTTTCCCATCCACCAGTCCTGTTGCAAGCGACATCAACGACATTGACGTGCCGCCTTCACACAATTCAAAATTGCTTTACTATGTGACGTACGTTGTTGGTGTTGTTGTTGTTGCTGTGACTGGCAACAAAGTGAAAGGGGTTGACGTGGTAGAAAACAAATGAAATTTACCTGCATTAAATGGAGGGCAATCATAAAGTGAATTTATCGACAATGTATGAAATGTGTATGATATGAATACTATGTACATACATACAAATTAACATTTTCGTAGCTGCATGATTTATTAAAAACTTTAAGGAAAATTGAGTGCTTAAGCTTAAGTCAACAATAAAACATACAAAAAACTCTACGCTTTTGTTTTTAGTGTTGAATGGAATAGTATTTTATTGTGCATTGTTGCAGGAAAGAGCAACAATAGAAACGGAAACTTTTGCACTCTAACAAAACAAAGCCATATCAATTACCCAGCCAACAGGCAAGCTATTTACATGTATGTGACAACAAAAAGACTAAAATAAAGTAATTTAGTCCTGGCAACAAAGCCAACTAACCGCAGCAGACAAAGCATTACCCAATGCAAAAGAACAAGAACAAGTAGCAAAAGCACTGACCGCATTCCCTTGGCCGGAAATGCGCTGCTGGATGGCATTGTTCGCAATTTCAATACGCGCTTATTATTATGTCTCAGCATGGGGATTTAGTTCAGTTGTGTCTCGGGGAGCATGTGTCTCATCTACGTGCCTGGCCAAATGCAATCAACATATTGTAATTCTGAGATGCATATTGAGTACGTGCAACAGATATTCACAGCACTTGCAGTGTTCGCACAATGCACATGCAATGAAAACTTTGGGCTGCACTTAACGGGCCGGCGGACAAAAACAAAACGTATCCAACCCAAGAGGCAACGGGTGAGCGAAAGGGGCGTGCACTTCAACATAGACATCGACATCTGCGGCGCTGTACTTGATGCCTCAGCAGTGGCATCAGCATCAGCAGCAACAGCAACAGCAAGAAAAATCTGGCAATGTTTGCATTTTGATTTCCATTTCGCATGCACTCAAGTAATGCATTTATTATTTACCATGCCGTGCAACAGGCTAGAACAGCATGCAGGGGGACGAGATCAGCTTGTGGCTCGGGAAACTCAATTCAATTCAGCAGACTCATGCTGCAGTTGTCAACGGTGCAAACGAAGACACTTGTGGACGAGCTGTTAGCCCAGCCTTCTCTTTCCATCTTCCCCATCGTCTCTGTATAGATATTGCGTTCGCTAGCTGCTGCTGCCCCAATGTTGCACACCACTTGGTGCTGCTGACAGGCAGCAGCATAGCAGCCGAGCAACCGGCAGCATTTCTCAGACTGTAACTGTTGGCGCTTCTTGAGTAAAGACAGACACAGACAAATATTCTTATTTGCACTAAAAATATGAAGCATATGCACTTTAAAATTGGATACGCTAAGTTTTCGTGGCAAACACTTTATGTTGGTACAAAATGCATTTCAACTGCGCTTTCTACAGTGCTGTAAAATTTTGAAATAGTATGTTAATCAAATTATAGACAATTTATTGAATATTAATTTCTTGCAATGTTCGGCTTATTCAGACTTTAAGAATTCCCAACTTATACTCAAATAAATATAAGTTTGCAGTTTATTTAGAACTAGTGGACCACGACCACGAGTTGCTGCTGTTCTTTCTGACGTCTACTCTACGAATAAAGACCACATGATATTCTCTTTGATCGTCTGTTCCACATAGCAAATGTTCACTTGATTGTTTTGCTTTCCTTGAAAATTTCTTTACTATTTTAATATTTGTGAGGTAATAATGACAGATAAGACAAAGTGGGCATAAAAGGTGGACGTGTCGAATATATTTTTCAGAAGACTTAAAATTAATAAATTTCTAATAAATGTTGGTTCCTCGTTATATATACTCAGATGTGTATTTTTCATATCACAACCATTATTATACGTAAGGGTATTTAGGAAATCGACTTAAACTGAGGATAGTATTTCCATACAAATAGCAATTTATGTATGTATGTACATATACATATGTATATTATTTTTTGTCATTTGAATGCAACATTAAATGACGGCCATAATAATCAACATTTTATTGATTGAATAGCTGAGCTGTAAATTTACAGCATGTTAAAAATTTTTCAGACACGAGGCCATATCCATTAAGTAGCCAATCGTAATGGTCAGGCCAATCTTGCATGTGTGTAACTGTTTGTGTGTGGCCATAAAAAAGTGCGTTACGTATAACTGCACATCTATTAAACGATACTGTTAGACACACAACGCCCAATGCCCGAGTCCGGATCGAGTTGAGTCGAGTTAAACCTATAATGTATTTCGTTTTAATTGCTGTGCAAATTGTAAAACTAAAGAGCCAGTGGAATGTGCTGTCAAAACTTGGTATTTAATTAAAACATATTGAATGTACATACATTTGGGCGAATAAGCAGTAATGAATTGAACGACTTGGAGATATCCAGCGAAAGCTCTTAAAGTTTTTGTGTAGCCTAGGATTGTTTGCTATGTTTATAAAACTGCCATATGGCTTTTCCCAAAATAATTAAAATGACTCTTCCAAAATAATTAATGTGACAATAATATATTGGCTGAAAACTTAATTTAAAACCGAAATAGCACGACAAATTTGAGATTTTAAAATATAAGTTTCTGCGTGATCATAAGCCAGGCTTTATTTTTTATCATTAAATTTATTGTATACATATATTTTTTCAGTGCTTGCTGCATACTAGTTAATAATTGCCCCGTTAAAGATTTGCTAAGAAAACAGGAGATATGCACAGGAATTATTTAAACAAGTTACAACAGTCTTGGTGTTCATTTATGTACCAGGATCATGTTGTTGTTGTTGTTGTTACTCTTCTGGTTATTTACCTCACTTCGGCCGATTTTATGATCGCCTTGGGCGGTGCATCCCAATAGTTGGGTGCTGGTGGCACCCATTGGCGCAACACTTGATAGTTGCCCTCAAGAAGCTCCATTCCCTCGATGACCTCCACATCGGAATCTCCATCGTTATTGGCAGCAGCGGCAGCAATATTGCTGTGGTTATTGTTGCTGTTGTCATCATTTAAGTTATCAATGGATTCACTCATTGTCTGCTGCTATAAGCTGCGATTTTTGGGCGCCACATTTGCTGGTGTCATCGGCTCTCAGTTTTAGCAAGGTAATCAAAGATGCGCAATGCCATTTGCGCTGAGTCACAGACACACATTCACCCACAGTCACACATACTTTTGCACACAACACAGACACAAAGAACTATTCCAAGAAGAAGAAGAAGAAGCAGCTGCAAATGAAAGTACCAAAACAATGACAACAAAGACGAACCGCGCTGTCGTCTTGAACTTGCCGGGATTTTAAAACATATTTATTTTATTTTGTATATATAAGTGAATTTCGTTGGTTTTTACTATGTTGCTTGTTGTTTATAATTATATTAATTTACTATATATTTTTGTGTTATTATCAGCACTCGTTTTTTGACTGTCAGCGGCGAGCGGCGCTCACGTTGCACTCACGAATTGTTTCTTTCTAATCGGCGAAAATTTTCGTTGCGTTTGTTTTGGCACGAAAAATTGACAAGCACGGCGAAAACACATAGCACAAAAGCAGAACGCAACAACACCAACACACTTACACTTTCACACACACATACGCATCGAGAGAGGGGTTAATATCTAGCATTTGGGTTTGCATTTGGGTTTGCATCCCTTGTGGAACAGAATATTCGACGTCGCTGTTTTCGCCCCTTGTTGTGCCGCGTCCTTGGTCCGGTCGCATTTCTCTGTTTCAGTTTTGTTGTTTCGGTTTTCTTTCGCCTTTGCTTACCTCTGACTCGATAGCTTTTTTTTTTTTTTTTAGCTTTTTAGTGTGTAAAATAAGGGTTTGTAATTTAATGTGTTTATGTCTGATTTCGTTTTCGTGTGCATTTCAGGGGGTGGTAGGAAGGTGTTTTGCCTAACGCACGCATATTGTTGAAATTATGTTGCCAAAGACATAGATGCACGACGGGGAGTGCGGCTGGCTGACTGCTTGTGAGTGTTCACCTATTAAGCTCTTGAACGAAGCTCGAAAGTAATTCGCACAGTGGGTTGAATGTATGGAAAACCGTACTGGAAAACGATTGTTAGCTTGACATACACAAAAGAGAAAAATCATCGCAAATCGTATAATCAGATCTTTGTGGGACGTCAGGTAAAAATAAGATATACTATACTTGCAAGTAATTCTTAAATCATAACAAAAAGTTTAATTAATTAGCACACACTTATTTGTTGTACAATTTTTATTTTTGGAATGACACATATAGCATTGTTTTTCTCATAAAATATTTGACAGTGGTTTGCAAAATCTAATTATTTATAAATTTAAATTACCATTATGCACTTTTGAAAAAAAAAGCACAATCTTGCTAAAGAGCAACTGACAAAGCTAAACCTGCAAACGACTATTAAAAATTGCAAATCAAAACTAACATCCGTTTAGAAATTAAAATAAATCACACCTACAACAAATTATTTGTTCAATACATTTTTATTTCACTCGCACAGCATTATCATTGCATTTTTTTTTATTATAAGTTGTCACATTTATTTTTCAAATTCAATTCGCTTTCGCCGTGCTATTTTCACAAATGCAAAATGGAATTCGCACCACTGCCGGTCACAAAGGTCTGAAGGCACGATCCCCGTAAACTCATACAAGTACGCACTCTCACTCACACTGCCACACATCTACAAGGAGCGCAACCTTTTATGGCCACTCACTCACACTCACTCACACACATACAGGACGAACGCGAACCCCCAAAAAACACGATACAGGAAGTGAACGTTCGAACGTATGCTCATATTTTGCAACAAATATTTTTAAAAGAGAGAAAGATAGGAAGTGTGAGAGTAAGGAAGAGAGAGAGAGCGAGAGAGTCACGTACGCTCTCTCTTTTGTGACAGCCCGTGTGTTCGTTTATACGATGTTAGCTCTCTTGGCTGCGCTGCTCTCTTGATTGCCAGGTTTTCTTTTCTTTTTTAATTCACTCACTCAATTTGAAATGCTTCGATGTAGATTTCACCCTTAAGCGTCTTCACGGTAATTTAAGCACGTGTTGAGCAGCTGAGCGCTGAACGCCCGTAGTTCTAGCTTCGAGTGATAACTTCTGGACAGCACCACTAGACCTAGACCACCCGCCCAACCGGATGGGGTGGATTTCCGTCAGCGCCAGACGTTGCATCGATCGTTAAATTTAACGGCTTTGCTTTGCTTGAAGCTTATGCTGTGAGCTTTTGTTAGCAATTAGCGCGCAAGTTTCTTTTAACCCAAGCTCAACTGTACCGTATTTGTACCACCTTCCTCTCCCCGGGCGCCGCAAAGTGTGCAATGCACTCGTAAAAACAATCAACTTGGCAACACTTACGAGCCCCTGGGGGATACCAAATAGTACATATATGCAGAATGAAAGTGAAAGCAACGAGCAACGGGTAACGGTATTTAATGTGCAAATAGCTCATACTACCAAAATGAGCGCCACCATTCCATGTGTTATTATTGTGGACGTCGCTAGCAACAAATTGCGTCGTTTGCCAAATCAACCCTACACAACAGATCCAACAGACAGACACATTCCAAGGCCCCCAGCTCTTTAACAATAACAAACAAATATGCACAGCGACAACAAACATAAGCAATGGGCAAAGGGGGGTATGGTGGTGATGGTGGTGGGGTATAAAGGGCGACATTCAACGACACTTCAATAGCCGCACACAATATCCGTTAGAAGCCTTGACTATAGGGTTGTATCCACTGGATACATTACACTCTGTAAATTTTAATTAAAAAAATGCAGCTGGCAACATGTTGCTAGGCGTTCAATGTATGTATGCAATGGGACTAGCAACAAATGATATTTGCGTTTATTTATTTATTGTATTATGCATATAGTTAGCAGCTCAACTGGTTAAAATAGAGGCCAGCAAAGGGCTGGCTAGCCTCCAAGAGATGAGACACAGACGAACACACATACACACAGAGCGGCGCACTCCAAACAGTTATGGAATAAAAATAATTACATAAACTTGATGCCCCTTGTCGTTTGTCTGGCAATTCTTTGATTGTTAACCGAGCAACCGACTGTCGCGCATTTTCCACCCCATGATAATGTCGACGCCCACATGTTGCCTCCTTCCCCTTGCCACACCCGATCAACCCACTAACCGCACAGTTTTGAAAACATTCAAAACCAGAGAGCGGTATAAACATTTACGCCCGCTGGCTCCAACTCGAACTCTAGCTCTAACTTACCGGTATCGTTGGCCGTGGGCCCGTGTCTTGCTTTGGGTCGGTTTTAACATGATTTGTTGGATTTGCCAAGATTTCCTAATTCTATTTGTTGAGGGTTGCCAGCACAGCACAGCTGAGCGTTTGTTTCTGTTCTTGTTCTCGTTCAGCCCATTGCCAGGGGTGTTTTCTAATTTGTTGGTTTTTGCGGCATTGCATTTTCAAGTGTCGTCAAGTGGGTGTCCGAAAATTGCAAGGGGGCTGTGACTAGTAAAGTTAATACTGCTGAACATATGTATAGACTAATGTGAAAACTAAGAATGACTGGGGCTCCGGTATTAATCTTTAGGGAAAGATAACAGACCAAAATATATAAAGTTTTTATTGATTTCCATAAAGAGCAATATTTTTGTTTAAACTACTTTAGTAAAACAATCAACATACTTCTTCAATGTTCATTCCATTTCCAAAGACAAAAACAGTTTAACTTAAACTTTTAAAATCATTTAATGCTTTGTTTAATTGTTTAATCTTACTTCTTGCAATTGTGTACTTCCGATTTAAGGTTTTAATTTGATCAGAGCTACGACCATTTGCAATTTAACTTTTAATTTGACTAACAGTTCTTACCTTGAATAATTCTTAGGTAATTGCTCAACATTATCTACAATCAAGTGATCGTATCAAGGAAAGAGAACATTAAGCAGTGTGCTTAATGAGTTTGCCGCTAGCTATGCTACCTGTACTGCTCTTTGACAGGGTCAGTCCAATTTAGTTGCTATCTTGAAAAGGCAGTTGGTACTATTTTCATTAGCTGCTGTCGCCTAAAAGTGCTTAGCACTTCATTACGGGGGGCTATTAGCGGGTTGCATGACTTTGATATGCCCATTGTCGTGTCATTTCAAAGTTGATGTGGGAATATGCGAAAAAAGAGTTCCACAGTCGAAATGGCCACACAGATGTACTAGTACTCGCTACCATAAGAAAGTTAACATTGATTAGTGATCTGAGTACTTCTTTGCTTTTGGGCTGTTCAAGCTACTTAATTCTGTGGGTCGTTACACTCGCGAGTTGCCACTGAAATGGCTTTGTGCCAAAACAAAAAAGAAAAGTATATACAAATGCTCACACTCTACTCAAAGTTAATGTTGTTGTCTGGCAGTTTTCTTTCCGGCTTTGTTGTTGATTTTGAGACTTTCTACGCATCGTTTGATAGAACAGCCACATGTTGATGTTACCAAATCGCAATGCCACATCAAAGGCAAACACGCTTGTTGCCCCATCTCACCCCACTAAACAGCACCACTCACTCATTGCAGTGTTAAGCCTTTCCCTCAGCGTTTATTACGCCATTTAATACACATTTATTTCAAAATTGTTAGACGAGTTGCTTAAAATTCCAGTTAAATGTTTGTTTCGTTGTTTGTTAAACTCACCACTGCCATACCTCGTGGCGCAAATGAAGTCAAAGTCAAAGAATTTTTCGATGGCTACAGAAATAACTAAGGAATAGGCCAAACAACAACTGCGCCCGGCGGCCAAGCAGCAAGTCAAACAAATACTACACATTTAATGCGTATTTGTGTATTGTTGTTTGTTTATTATTAAAATCAGCTTGTTTGCACTTGTTTATAAGTGCGTGTGTGTGTGTGCGTTGGTGTACAGCTCATAAATATGCAAGTCATTAATAGAAATATGATGTACCCGAGGCAAGAGAACATAACTGAGCCACAGCCACATCAAAATCAACGTCAAAGTCAAAGTCAAAGCAACAACCCCAAAATGCTAGCTATCATTGATGAAGAAAGAGGGGGCTATGAGGGGTGCACACTGAGTTGGGAATCCCATGCAAGTAGGCTGTTGGATTGACAGCCTAAGCGCTCCATGGGGATTGGGTTATGGTAGTAACGGTGTAACTGGCACTCTTCCCCTGCCTTCCCACTCATCAGAAACTCCTTAGTTGACTGCACTTGGTTGCTCATAAATTGAGTAAAAATTACGCTTCATTTGATTTAACACAATCGAATTTGTGTTGTTGCTTTTATTCTGTCAAGGCATTTGCTATTTTGTGGCAAAACATAGTGACATTTAACATTGTTACCAGTCTGTTTTTCTCTACGGATATGAGGTCTGCCATTCAGCGACAATTGGATTAGGACATCATGACCATGATGGGGAGCAGTAACCGTGCAAACCGTTCGCCTAAATGATAATGGGGTGGAATCAAATTGAGCATATTTTAGGTATTTTTTTGGAAGCCTAAGGCTTGGCATATATGTAGAAATGTGGGCCAAAATGCACTGTTATCAATTTAATAAATTTTCTTCAAGTTTTCTCTTAAGTCGGATTAGTTTCCCTAATACGAAATATATAATAACTTTATTAAATTTTTTTATATTATTCTTATTTTTTGTGTACTTTTAAAGACTTCGAAATGTTTTGAAATGTCTTAGGTCCAAATCCAATATTATTGTACGTTTGTACAAAGTTTTTTCTGATCAATTTTAAGTAACATATAATATTTTATACTATCCGATGAAATGGAAATCTATTATTTTTTTTGTTTTCCCATTCAAAAATATTATACAATAAATATTATCAGGCGCAACATGAAAAAAGTGTTGGTGAAATTGTTAAAATAAAATCACATTACTTTATAAAAAGCAGAACACATTTTATTGGTTCGTATGTACATGGATATTCTAAATAAACTTTATAGTTTTTTTATGGCACTTTCAATATTTACTTAGTGTAATGTTTTGTTTTGGTCAATTAATAATATTGGTTTTAATTTTGCACAAATAGCGTGCAATTATTCAAATCAAATCTTTTCCAGATGCTTCAGTTCTCTGCGATCGTTTCGACCTGGCCCCAAATGCAATAATAAACACATTGTGTTTTCTTCCTCTTCTGTTGCTGTTGCTTGGCTGTGGTGTTTAAACTTTATAGCCTTCTTTTATTTGCAGTTAGCCGCACAGCTAGCTGAGCGCATTTTCTGGCAGTCAAGCAGAAGGCTAATATTTCCGCTATTGGCGGCGGCGGTGATTTCTTTCACTTTGCCGCGGGCCACTGCAACTTGCACATGTTGCGCCTCATTTTGCTGCATATATTCGCCTCCTTTTCTTCGCTTTATTTACCCATTCTTTCTCTTTTCTTTTATTGACTAGCAGTGCCTGTTACATGTAACACAGCTCCTGGACTGTGGGCTGCTGCCAAAGTTGGATCTGTGTAGTATTTGTAGCTGTTGTTGCTCTGCTAGCGGCAATTGCAACATCCGCAACATCCGCACATGTGGCCTGAGTTGGGTTGGGTTAGGTTTAGTTTAGTTTAGTTTGGTTTGGTTTGGTTTGTGTCTTGTACTTGTTGTGGATCTCGGCTAGCCTAGCCTGGTCGGGCCTGGAGTTTTCCTGTTCGCGTCGTGGCTGCATTGTTATTGTTTATTGATGTACTACTTTGCGCTATTTTCGTGTGGCCAGGCAGCAGCCAGAAGCCAGGCAGTAAGCAGATGGCGCACGAGTGGGCGTTCGAGATGAGAACCAGAAACCGAAACGTAACACAGCTAAAATGGCAGCAGCAACAACAACAACAACTGTTGTTTGCTGCAGTTTGCACTATAGCTAAAAATACATAAATTGTTTCATACTCTGCAGATTCACAGATTTACAAAGATCTCCAGATGTGGCTGGCCAGAAGAAAGCAGCGTTTTATGTGCACACAGCAAAAAATTATTTCACATAAATAAATTCAATATACATATAAACAAATAGTTTTTTCTAAACAGAAATTACTTAATATTACTTAAAAGGCCAATAAAATATGCATCATTTGCAATTTGCTTCCTTCAGGAAGCAATAAAACCTATTAACTAATATTCATATTAACAAAAAAAGCAAAAAACATAATAAATAAATTGCAATCTTGTATAATTTACATGAATCTATTCTCAAAAGAATTCTTAAACTTAAAAAAATTAAATAAAAGAAGATTATAAATCAGATGATAAATTATTAGTATAAATAATGTTGTCGGGATAAAATTCGTATAACTCCCTTAACATTTGTTATTTGTTTTTATTCATTTCAAGCACCTGTCCTTATCATAATTTAGACTAAACTAATATTAAAGCAAATCCCAAAAAGATACAATACTGAAAATCTGAAAGGGCAAAGTCTAAAATAAAACAAAATTTCTAATTGTGTTTTTTTATTGTTTCCCAAAATTATTTAGAGTGTATGAGTGCATGCTGCTACGCGCTCAACTGCAGACGTAATGAACCTTGTGGGCGGGGTCAATGCAAATTGTTGGCCAAGTGGAATTCAATTAGTATACGAGTTGCGCTTAACTTTGGTTTAACTGTAATTGCAACTGAAACTGGCAATTGCCACTTGACAACTTTCGCCCACAAAGCGCGTTTATTCATTAGCTAGTCCAACTTGGCTCCTTCCCTCTTTCTGGGAATTTTGACAATGGACTATCACATAAACACAACGGCATAATTAGGATGGCCAAAACTTGCAACCTGATCTGGCACCGCCACAGAGGCAGCTTCAGTAGCTGTCCAGCTGTCGCATTTTTATTGAATTGTCAAGCCAGCGGGAATATATGGCCAAGAGTTCGACTTTTTCTTCGCTGCCTGCCAATTACAATGAAGACTTTGTCGCTGTTCCTGCTGTTGCTGCTGTTGCTGCTATTGTCGTTCGGCAATTGCGGTAAGTTTAGCTTGAGCAACAATTACATAAAGGAGAGCTGTTGGTTTGCTTTTTCTTTTGGCTTTCATGTCGCATGTAATTAGTCACGATGTTGGCAGACATACTGCAGGCCAACCCAGACTCACGGCCAGCTAATGTTGAAGCCTACCTGGACTTGGGCGCTATAGCTCGGCGATTCTTGACTTGCAACTTGGCAGTCGATGCAGCCGCCTGATGCTGACTGGTGTCTTGGCCTTTGTTGTTTGCCGTTCAGGCCAGATGAAGGTACTGCCGAGAATGGGAAAACAAACTTAGGTGATACTTCTGTTCTTGCAATTGCGGAAGTGTGAATTGCAGTCGCAAGACTTGATGCTTGCTAACTGTGTGCAATTTATGGGATGCCGCCTGAGCTGCAGTTTTGCGGCCTTTAATAATTAGACCAATTAGCTCGGCAAACTGCTCATAAATTATACGAATTTTCAGTTAAAGTCAATTTTTTGCAGCAGCTGCCATCGATATTTGTTGCAACGTGCAACATATTAACATTTAGCACATTCATTAGAAGTTTAACGCCGGCAAAAATAACACAGACACACACACACACGCCATTTGGAGAGAACAACAAAAACTAATTTATAGTCACATGCAGCGCTCAATAATAGAGTATTAATCAAAACACAGTTAATTTTAAATTGGATAGCACAATGAGAACCGGTTACTTCGACTATTTCGAAACACTTATTACCTAGAGCCTCAGCCAACGCCAAGCCAAGTTGAAAATATGAAACAAAAATTCAGAGTTTCGAAGTTTTGTAAGCACTTGAAAAACTTGGAATTGCTGCGTAATGCTCCCAACAACATTAACAACAAGAACAGCAATAATAATAATAACAACAACGACAAGCACATAAATACACAGTCTATAAACGTGTATTAACAACACAAGAAAACAGCAACAACAAGAGTTTTTCAGCAAAACAAGTATATTGTAGTATAGAATGCTTGACGTTCGAGATACCCTCTAAATAGGTGTGAGATAAGTTTAATTTATAAAGGAATAGCCTATTCTATAAATGGTTAATTTTGCCGGAATATTTTATATATTGTCTCTAGGAAACCCTAAAAGCACATGACACTTTAAGATTTTGCTAAAAAGACACGTTAATGCCACTAAAGATAAAATAAAAGTCTTTGCTTTGCAAATGCTTCCATTAGCCTACAACGTACTTTATTCGCTCATTACAGGGTATAAACAGTTTGTTGATAGCTGATCATTTGGATGTGCTCGCCTCGCACTTGAGACTCTCAACTCTCTACATATCGTGCACTTGAATCTGTTACGCAAATGTGCGTAATGCGCATGAATATGGATGGATACATGGTAGCGAAGTATGAATAAATATAAATGTGTGCTGTGCTGTGCCCACATGCAAAAGGCCAGAAATGGCGAAAGCAATAACAATAGCAACGGTAAAGCGTTCCGCTGGGTAGACTTTTAGCTTATGTTTTTTTCTTTTTCGGCGGATAGGCGAGTGGGCCTTGGCAACAAATTTAAAGCTAGGAACTTGAGCTGCTGCCTACAAAGCAAAAGGTCTCTGTCGGTCGGTGAAGTGCCTTGAAGTGGCTGAAACAAAATGGTAAAAAGAAAACGCTGTCCCATAAACTTAAGCAATTTGTTAAAGAAATGCTTTAGACCAAGTTTGTTTCGTGTACAAATCTCACATGAAATACTCATTATTATTATAAATGTATAACATAAGTTGTAAAATAAAAAATAGCTTAATGTCAATTGTCCAGTTCCATGTTCGGCATGGAGATCTAGAGAAATAACATTTTACAACAACTGGCATTAATTGAAGTTCAACTAAGTTCAGCTGGGGGACGCAGTATTTGCAAACATGTCCCAGAACCGATGTCGTACACATATTACAGGATATCGGGCTGAACGGAGGTTGCAAAAAGAGCATTGATTGACTGACACAAAGCTGTGCAGCTTGATTGTTCAGCATGTCTAGTAAATCAGGCGCCTGAGCAAGTTGCGCACAATTAATCCTTTAAGCAAGTGGCAAGCGGCACAGTGAGTACATAAACTCAATTTAGCTCGCGCACACACACAATTTGCTGTCACACAATTCGCAATCAGTGCGCCGAATACCATATACTTGATACAAGATACATTTTACCAAATAGCTTACAGCTCATAGGCCAACTAAGCAGTGCGACTTTTGCGCGACGTGTTGGGTAATTTGGAGAATTTATGACAAGCATTATGGCAACACTGGTTCCACACTGGAGCTCAGACTACATCAGCATCAGCAGCAGCAGCAAATGCATCTAGCTGCAATTGTATCTGTATCTATAGGCTCTAGCTGCAGCTCAAGCTGATGCCTGTATCTATGTCTATTCTGACCGCCCAAACCAGTTTCATTATTGTACTTTTTTTATATACAATAAATATATACATATATATTTATTTATGCAACGCGCTTTGCTTTGTGATTATTACTCACGCTCAACTGGCCACAAATAGTAGATACAAGAACCCGCTGCTGATCGTGAATTTTCTTTTAGCTGCCAACTTCAAATCCAGCTTCAGTTTCAGCTCTTGACTTTAGCAACCAACTACCATAATGGTCGACGGGGCGATTCCCAATGCGCTTTCGTTGACGTCGGCGTGTATTTTGAAGATTTGATAAATTAGAAATGCCAATTATACAAATAGTCAGAAGTTGCAGCTAAATTTTTAAAACTGTTGCCAGTTGCAGCAGCGCGCACAGCAACTGTTTGCTGCTGATTGTTAGCAGAGTTGAGAGCGTGACACGACTGTGATACATGACCCAATAAAACTGGCGAGTGCATTTATGCAGAAAATTATTATAAACAATTGCTATCAACACTTTGGCTTTTTGATTTCTTTTAATATCAGAACATAATCTTTGAATTCTTTTTATAGTAATAATAATAATAAATTTTTGTATTTCTTTGAACAGGGCTTTTGAACCTTTATATTTGTAAAAATTTTATAAAAAAAAAGGACTAACTTTGATAAAAAAAATTTCAGTTCTTTGTTATTGTCTTCCTTGATGATGGCGGAAAGCATTTTTATTTTCTTCATACGATCACAAAGTATATAAAATATATATTTAAATATATTTGATTTTTAACTGGTCGTGATTAAAATTTTTGTTTGATTCGTGTCTTATTGGATAATATCGAACACGCTTTTGTTCGTCCCTAGCAGGTTGAGTGGCCAGTTTGACAGCCCGCCAAAGGTGCGGTAGAGACTCAGGCTTCAATCTCAGGCGGCCTTAATACAGTTATGGCCAAATCCCTGCAGCTTTTAAATTGCTTTTGCTCTCTGCTAGTTCGCCAGTTGCTTTAGTTGTTGCTTTAGTTTCCAGTTTTCCAGCTGCCTTGCTGTTTGTCTAAATGTCAAATGCAATTGCAGTGCGCTTGGATGCACATTGGCGAGCCGCCTTGTGGCTCTTGCCTCTTGCTCTTGCTCTTGCCTCCTGACGCTTGTCGCTTGCCTAATGCCTTAGTCATTGCCTTACTCTTGGGCGTGTTGTGCTGCTGTTGCTGTTGCAGCTAGTACAACTCCAGCTTTAATTGCGCAAACTCTTCAAAACTGTGGCAAAATGCTAAAGTTTGGACTTTGTTTTGTATTTTGGGTGTGCCAAGTAAAGCTTCAAATTGGGAATCTGTCTCTGTATGTATGTGTATGTGTGTGTAAGGCTCGTTGCGTATACGCTAGCGCGTTCTCTGCATTTCCGAGGGCCTGATTCAATTAGCTAGTCGCGGAAATTGGCCAGAAGTACGTGTCGCCCGTTCTTTTTAGACGTTTCGCTTTGCAATTTCAATAAATCATCAGCGTAAGTCGACGTTTGAGTTCTAGTTCTCGTCTAGTTCAACAATTTTCCCTGTGCTGTCGATGCATTTAGAGTACGTGCCGCATGCCCCAGACTTGTGGCAAGACCTTCGTGTCTCAAATCTGAGTTTATGTGTGTGTGTGTCTGCCAATTTAGTCTCCCTCTCTCTCACTCTCTCCCTCTCTTTACCTGTACATGAAACATAGCCTTCGCCTCCGCCTGGCCATGCACTTTCCAATGTTCGTGCGGCTGCTCTAGTTTTTTGTATTTTTGTTTTGTTTATAAGATGTTGTTAGTTGTGCCTATAGGCCAGGGTATTACCGTGCGATAATACCGCAATTCATCATTATTATATTGTGTCTGCAACTATTGTTTCTGTTGTTGGGTTTTTGTGTTCTAGAGCCATGCTAGCACGTCAGTTTGCCGGCTCTCTAATGAACGGGTTCCGCATTTTGATATATTGACACGACAACAAAACACAACAAAAAAATCAACAAAAATCTCTCAGGAAACGCTTTAAAATAATACATGGTGCTAGTTCATTTTGCTTATAAATCTATTTCTCTACAGCTGAACATGGCTTAAATTCCAAGTATGTATGTATGCACGGCTTATGCATATGTTGCGTGTTGTGGGCGTGGCCATTGCCTCAATTAGGCGTTAACTGATTGGAATTCTAACGGGCATTTGCAAATGATTGCCGCAAATCTTTGTGCTCATTAGGCGGCGGGTTAACAAACTTGGCTGCCAGCTTGTTTATTTAAATCTAAGCACAAGCATTTGTATCGCTAGGTACACAAAGTTGGCCACAGTCAGAGCCACCAAATTATAGCAATTGGCCAAAAAGCAAGCCGCTGCAGGCTGGTGATTCCAACTGGAACTGGAACTGTGTGCCGCACTCTCTAGTTGAAGTTGAAAAACAAATGCTAAATAGGCTGGGCAGCAATCATTAGGCTTAAGCTTCGGCATGCTGCGATAAGGAAACGCTAACCTAACGAATTTACAGCCTCAAATTTAGATCAATAAAAAGCACGCAAAAGTCCACCAAAAAACAAGTGAAATCGTTTCAGTCGGACGCAACCAACTGCAGTATACTTGATACCTCTATAACAAACGGCTAAAAAGAGACCTGATTGCAAGGGGTTACGGATTCGGCAGGGGTATACACTGCGATAAAAGATTGGCTCATGCAGATTTCTTGGGTATATCACTAGCCATATTGCCACAAAAATTTTGTGACTTAAGCTTAATAATATTGGAAGATATGGTGTGGGAAGGGGTGGGCGTAGCGTCAAAACTTTTGATACACATCTTTGTGCGATGTCCTATCTTCTTACCGAATTTTGTGACTATAGCTTTAAAACTGTGGAAGATACACGCATACCTGTTTTTGGAAGGTGTGTGCTGGGGCCGGTATAGATGGGCCCGGCCTACAAGTTTTTGTTAAAGACACCAAAAAAATTCGGTAAATGTAGCTTTAGGGATCTGGGAAACATACGGATTTATAGATTTTCAGCTATCGACCTTATCGATTTCCCAGCCCCCAGAAAGCGTAGAAACCCAATCATACGGACGGACAGACACCATGACTTACTACATTGCACAACACCAATATATTCTTTATCTTCGGAATCGATTATTAGAAAGCCAACGAAATGTACACAGCAGCTTATCGGAATATTTTGAATGCTCGTTTTAAATTAAGTTGCCTCAATGTATTAAATAAATGTTGCGAATAAAAGATTTGAATAATGAAAGTATATGTTAATCAATATTTGACATTTTCTTTCTAAATAGCTGCTTTATAAATAATGCATACCTTCTCAACTGATTTGGTTTTCTCTGCATAAGTGATCTTTACTAAAGTCTCGTTGATTTTTATAGTAAGTCCTTAACCTATTCTCCGCCTTCTTAAGTGCATTCCCAAATGTCATAACTAACTGTATATACCCTATCTCAAAAGGCATACAATACCACTTTGTTGGCTGAAGTTTGGCAAAGTTGGCTACGGACCAACCCAAAAAGCGCACAAAACAATGCCAAAAGCGTTGCTGACCTCAGTGCGAGGATTTGGCTAACCGTGTGTGTGTGTTTGTGTGGGCGTGGGTATGGGTGTGAGTGTGGGTGAGTGTTTGCAAGTCTTTGTAAGTGTATGTGATTGTGTGCTAAGCTTTACCCATTATGGCGCCTAACGTACGAAACGTTGCACACGAAGCACAGAGAAAGAGAGAGGAATTCAGGAATAAGACAAGTCCAACAGTTCCAATGCTGGCTGTTGTTGTTTTTGTTGTTGTTGCCACATCGGATGCTCATCACAATGATTGCATCACGAAGAACAAATTTAAACGGCGATTACCGTCCAAACGCCTCTCGACTCCTGCTGTCAGTACAACGCTGTCCACTTTTGGGGCCCGGGCAATTTATATATATGTAGTTAAACGCATAAATACAACAACAACAACATCAATGACTATATGAGTATAAGTATGAGTCGGACTCAAAAGTCAAAGTCAAAGGTAGTATGAGTCGTTGTCGTTGTTCGGGGTCTGCTGCTTGGTCCCGGACTTATGGGCTTTCACAAAATGCCGCTGTGATTAAGTTGCATGAAAATTATAGTTTCCCTAGAACTTTTATGTCGCTTTAATTGATGCATCTCCGGATGCGGTCCATCCAGTCTCAGCTCAGTTGTTGGAAATTATGTATGATCTTTGAGGCGAGTTGACAGATGGGCTCGCAGCATGCAGCGCAGGCAGCATGCGACTTGAGGCCAGTTGCAACAAGCAACTTTCAACAAGCTCGTTAAGATGGTACATTGTTGCCATGCGTGCTTGCAGTTATATGTACATACATAAATAAGTAAAAAATACTATGTATGTTTCATACATAAGAAAACTCTGTCGTCCCTAGAATGCCTCAAGTATGAGCTACTCCTATGAAATAGAAAATATACTTCTGTCGTTATTAACTTTGAAAGTACAGGAAGACAATCAATAAACCTCAAGAGAAAAACTCAAAACTCACTTTGATCCAAAATGTGAACAGTAAAATATTATAAGATACTTTGCAACTTTTAAAACTGTGCACAATTAGTTGGTTAAATTGCGCTCTGTAATTGTCGCTAACTTGTCCGCCTTCGCTGCCAAGTTTTGTGAGGCAAATTGGCAATTGCATATTTGAGGGACAAGTGTAAATATTGTGATAGCAATTTGCAAATATGCTTAAAGATTTATTACCACAATTATATGCATACACACACACACTATCACACAGTGAAATACGTTTATTGCCTACATACGTATTTACATGCATGAATATGAAATCGTGCGGCAAACGTGTAACTTAATGCGATTTTGTTGTAAATGACGCCAACAACAAATGCAAAGCCGCCGACTCTGGCACTGAAACTGACTTGCCAACAGAGCAAGAGAGAGAGAGAGAGAGAAAGAGAGAGAGATTGATAGAGAGATGAAAAGAGAAGAATGAGGAGGAGAGGTGCAGAATTGACAAAGTTGCATGGCGCGCAAGCGCAAAGCATTCGCGCCTTTTATTGTCGGCCAGTTTGTTTGAGTGGGTCGGTCCCACTGTCCCCTGCTGCAGTCAGTCCTTCAGTCTGTCCAGTTGTCAGTTTAATGCTCGACTGACTTAACACGCAAATTAATTAAATGCGACTGCGCCTGCATCTGCGGCTTTGAGCACGCGTGTGTGAGTGTATGTTTGTGTTGCCAACAAATTGCTTTGTGGTTGTTGCGAGTGCAACACCAGCAACAAAATACAACAACAAAACAACAGCAACATGTTGCCCACAAATTATGGCTGCATGCACCTTATATCATGTTCATATGTATACTACATATATTTGTGCGTTGTGCCTTAAACCAACATCCTGACCCTGACCCTGACACTGACACTGACACTGACCCAGGCCATTAAGATGATATCAATTTCGCTACTGATTCGCATTCATTTCAGCTTGTAGGGAATCTGCGCGTTAAATACTTTGGTTTTGGGTTTTTTGATTGAGTCAGAGGACTTATGTCTATTTTTTTTCGCTAGCAGCATTTTGAAACTTAAGTTGACGTTAATCTCAACAATCTAAAAAACGATATTAAATACATAAATCAATATTGTTATATTATGTCATATGGTACGATCTGGCTTAATACGCTTCGTTTATTGTTATTGTATCAATCAAAAAAAATATATATATTAATTTTGTTGTAAAGTCTGATTTTACAAGTGTCTTTTAGCGCCCTAACATAATAAATAATAATAATAATGCTATATATAAAATGATAATCTATTAAAGAATGCGTTATCATCAGACGCTTAAGAGGTTACCCCATATGCAATTTGAAAGTTTCGAATTTTTTTTGCCTGTTTTTACTATTTATGTACTACTATTTACTATTTGTTACTATTTGAGAACAAGTCCAGCCGACAAAAATTGTCTGAGATATGAGCGTTGAATGAGGAGAATCCGTTGCGTCGAGGTAAGGTAAGACCCTTTATTCTTCTAGTGATATTTAGAAACTGCTATTGCAATATTTTATAAGACCTTGAAATCGCTTTAACATATCTGTGTTCCGCTCACTTGTTCTACAAGTGATAATAAACCAAAGTGGTTCACGAGGGAACTATCAAAAATAAAAAACGAGAAGACAAGAACTTTTAAAAAATTTACAATGTCGGGAAATAAAAGATTTATCTTCGTTCATAATTGAAAGAACGTTGTACTTTAAACATTTTATAAATCTGTTTGTTCATTTCCCAGAGCGTTAACGTGAACTTTTCCTTAATTTTAAATTTACTTTCTGATGTAAATGCAATTTTATATTTTATTTTCCAGGTTATTTGGCTTGAAAATCTACTTTATGCTTTAAATGTTCGGGATTTTATTAAAAATTATAATTTTTTTGAAACTTTTCGATCCAAGACTAGTTTATATTGTTCGTTAACTAAATTCAATAGCACTTGGTTAATCGACCCAGTTCTATTCAATTTTCAACAAAATATTTCATCTTTAAATGATATTTTGTTTTATAAATGCATAATGTAGCATTTTTGACTCCAATAAGTATATTTAAAACTCAAGTCACTTTCAAAAACTGAGTTGACTTCACGCATAAGATTATTTTGTGTTTTCGGTAACTCCCAATTTTTGCCTAAATCTATAAATCCGAAACTTGATGTATGCGTATTTTAAGGTCACTACAAGTTAAATCAGCAACTAATTCATCGTACAAAATATATAGATCAATACAATACTTACTGTGCATAACTTCAATTCAGAATAATGCTTGCTAAAGGATATGTCTGAGTCGAGTTGACTTAACTGGAACACTTTTTCATATGTTCTTTTGTTCTTTTCTGTTGCTTCCCACCTGACGCTGGGGTAATTAACTCAACCGGAGCGAGCTCTATCTGCCGCTCTACAATTTAACAAATTTATTGATTGCAATTCACTGCTCGCACTGCAACTCCCGACTCGACTCGAAACAAAACAAAACGAAACGAGCCGAACTCAAACTCGAACATGAACTCGTAACTCTTGCCCTAATTTTGACGGCGGCATGTGCATGACAAAGAGGCGGAGCAAAAGCGGGGCGTGGCATTGCTCACTTATACTCTACATATGTACGTTAAAGACATGAGTAGCGTCATCGGCTCTAATTGGAGTAAATTATGTTTACACATTACCCGCGCAATTAGGTCAGCAATGTGTATGTGTGTGCGTGTGTTGCTAGCTTTTCTGATATGACATGAAATGCATACTGTAACTCGATTTTACATAGTTATTAGCAACAATGTGTGTGTGGGGGGTTGAGGGATGGAGGGATGAAGGGGTCATTATCTCACATTCAGATTTCGGAATACTCAATTAGGCTTCGCGCATCAATTTATGTACAAACTTTAGGCAACGGGCATCGAAATGCATTAAGAGAATATCGTTGAGACATACGTATATATATATATATATCTTGTCTTATAGGTTAAATGCATAAAAATGTCAGATGGCAGTTAGAAGTTTAACATTTGACGTCATGGATTACTGCAGCAGGAAATCGAGGAGCTATGAGTCTTGCAGCATTACAGATAACATTTCTAAAAATAAAACAAACATTCAGCTGGTTTTTTTTTTTTTTTGTTATTTTTATTCGCTCTCTCATGTCTTGCCGATATGGCCAACATTCTCTTGTTGACGCATCAGGTTTGGACAATGCACCTAATGCAAACCCACTCGATTCTACAAACTTAACCTGGAATCGAGAAAGTCGAATCGGGTAGCCAAGTGCATATTTTCCTTTATGTAATTGGAATTAACAATGCAATGGGGTTTTTCCTAAGTCAAGTAGCTGAGAGCACTAAGAGAACTTGAGTCGAGCGCATGTACAAATTCGCTCAACTGGTTTTCTTAATTTCGTTTCTGTTTTTGCTCACTGCTCGTCTTGAAGCACCCACTGTGCAGCCGGTGTGAGAGACGGGGGCAGCGTTCTAGACCGGTTATCGCACAGCAGAACAACAGCTCATCAACAGCTTAGCTCGCTCAATTCTCAATTCACGATTCCCATATTCTCCATTGGCACTGCTTGGGACTTTTTGCCAAGATCAGTTTTGTATTAAAGCTGCGCGCGAGCTGAGCTGAGCCAAACCAGACGGACGACGGAGCCAAAACGAACGCAGCGCGACGCAAAAAAAAAACACACACACAAAACGAATATAAAAAGCAGTAAACGAGTTCCTCCCCTCCCTCTCACAGAGTGCAGTAATTGGCAGCCATGTCGTGCAAATATTGTAAGCAAGAACAATTGTGGCAACAGTGCCCGAGCCGCTAGCCCCAACTTTTCTAACCAGCTTTCAGGCTTCACAGCGTCATCAATTCAACTTCTACTATTCAGCTATCTAAGCCTATGCCAGTTCTCCGGCTCCTGTGCCCAGGCGGGTTTTTACATCAAAGTCAACAATGCCGTCTTTTCCAATAGCGCCTGGGTGCCAAATGAGCCAAGAGCTGTTCAGCCCAGATCCGCTTTCAGTACGCAAGCTGCTAGGGCAGCAGCAGCTGCAGCTGCGGCAGCAACAGCCGAACAGGATCTGCAGCGTCCACAGGAGGAGCCCAATTCAACAGGTCAGCAGTCATGGAATGGTCAGCCCAATTCAGAGCCTAAATCGCCCCACAAGACGCAACAGCAACAACCGAATTCGGTTCCTAAGCCATTGCCCACGCCTCCTGTAACCGTGCACGGCGTTGATATGCCCAGTCAACAGGCAGCTGGTCAACAACAATCAAGTTCGTCGGGACCCGCTCGTCCACCGGCGCAGTATAACTACCGGGAACGTTTTAGTTCCACGCTCTTTCAGCCCATTGCACGCAACAATGGAATGAGGAATGTGGTCTACTCTCCAGCCTCGATGCACTCTATGATGGGCCTGCTGTATGGCGCCTCGAGTGGCCAGACGAGCGACGAATTACAGAGAGCGGGTCAATTTGGCCCTGACAAAAGGGCAGTCGCTCTAGACTTTCAGACACTCGGACAACTGCAACGGGAGTTGGTTAATGCACAATTGATTGTGGCCAATAAGCTGTTCTACAATCGTGAGCTGTCCACTCTGAATGATCGGTATGAGAAGTATGCTCAGACATACTTCAGTTCCGAGATTGAAGGCGTGAACATGAGAAAATCCGTGAATACGGCAGCCAAGATCAATGACTGGGCGTCGCGTGCGACACGTAATATTATTCGAGAGTTAGTTAGTCCCAGCGACATCGATGAACAGACAGAAGCGCTGATGGTGAATGCCATATACTTTAAGGCGCGCTGGGCTACCGAGTTCTCTGCCATGGACACAACAGCAGAGAAGTTCCGTATGAACGGGAATGCACCCATAACGGTGCCCATGATGTACAACGATGATATCTTTCCTTATGCACAGCTCCCGGAACTAGATGCGACAGCACTGGAGTTGCCCTATGCGGGCACAGAGGCATCAATGCTGATCATCTTGCCCAATCAGCCAAATGGTCTACAGCAGCTCGAACAACAACTTGCTAGTCCGAATCATGACCTGAATGTGATTGCTTCGAGGTTACGCCGCGAAATGGTCACCGTGCGTCTGCCCAAGTTTCGTATTGAGTTCGAGCAGGATATGTCGGGTCCGCTGCAGGAGATGGGTGTGCGACGCATGTTCTCAAGGGATTCGGAAGTGAATGCGATTCTCCTGAAACCAGTGCGTGTCTCCAAGATACTGCAGAAAGCGTTCATAGATGTAAACGAGGCGGGTTCCGAAGCGGCTGCAGCATCTTGTAAGTTAAACTTTACCACACCAAAAATCCATCATATACTGACCCTGTACTATTTTTAATTTCTTTGTTTGGAACAGATGCAAAGTTTGTGCCACTTTCGCTGCCAGTGAAATCTCGCGAGTTTATTGCCGATCACCCTTTCATCTTTGCCATTCGGACGCCTGATACTGTGCTCTTCATCGGTCACGTGGTGCAACCGCTCCAGATAGCTGGCAGCCAATAACCCCTATTCCCTTAATCCGCATTGAGCGCCGTCCCTAGATTTTAAGTTAAGTTTACGCATTTGCTACTTGTAGTACAACATACTCGTAATTCTTACATTTAAATACATCTTAAAGTCTTTTCAACATATTCAGTATTTGAGTTTTTCCGATAACCTTTAGGCAGCTGATTGCTCAGTTTCTGTACCTTTCCCAGCAGCTGTGTTGTATTTCAGGAACTCATGTTGAATGGTTTTTGCCCCGCAGCACGTAATCGCAAATAGCTGGTAAACCCGTTTTTAGCTCACGACAAATAAGAACTCTCGGGTGGAGCAGCGAGCTTGAAGCTGCTATCTACTATAAAGCTATGAAAATGTTCAAGGTGCTTCTGACGCTAAGCAAATGCAAATTTCTCAATTACATTGTCAAAACTTCCTCAATTGAACACTCGAGAAACAAGGTTCACTTTTACTCGGTGAAGTCCAGCTTTGGAGAAATTAAAAACAAAGAGAGAGTTTTAATTTGATGAGCAGTTGAAAAATCCAGTAAAATATGCCAAGAGTTAAAATAACAAGGCGTTTGTCAACGCTTATTTAATCATAATAAATAGATTTACATATGTATCAACTAAGCAATGACAATAAGAGAATACTGAGAAGCAAACTCGGAGAACAAAGTTCTTGGACAACAAAGAGCGACGGGGAATCAGACAATCTTGAACCATTAATCGAATAAGTTTATTTGTTTATTTCAAATTCTAGCTGATAAGAAAACTTGTTTCTCTTTCCAAGTATTAAGGGAGAAAAACGAAAAATACTAAATACCCTGACCGATATTTAAGTAATATTTCTTGTAATGTTGTAATCTGATATTTAGATTCTTAGATAAATGTTGTGGCTGAGAACATCATTAATATAGCCCAAATAAGTTTCCGATAACCTAAATGATACAAAAAGTATATTTAATATTAAGAAAAAATAAATACAGCTTTTGCGATTTAAAGTTCTTTTATGTTTTTTTCTATTTATTATGGTCACATTTCGGTAAGAATTTCCTAAGACTTTAGAATCTGAATAATTTTAACTTTATTATTATACTTGAAAGAAAACAATCGGTTGGCTTTATAACCACTTATGTAACCTTTCAGGTATGTTCTTGCAAAGGTTACATAAGTTACAAAGCCAACCGATTTTTTTTATTTCAAGTATTATAAACATGCTTATGCTCTATGAATTAATGTAGATTATAAATACATTGAGTGCACGTCCAAAGGCATTGTAATCATCTTGAATCTTGACACTGCTGTCAATTAAGTCACTTATTAGAGAACCTACGACGATTATTTCATTCAGCCGATACGCTCATCCCATTGCCCCACTCACACTCATTTTAGATTTTTTAAGAATTAAATTAAAAAACATCTTCAAGAACATTTTGTTGGATTTCTAAACCGACTCAATGTTGCCTTGTTTGTACATAGATTTTCCCAATTGCGCGTGTGTACTTGTTTAATTGACTGTGAGCACTTAAAGCAACAGCAGCTAGAACTAGAAATTAAAGCTTGGAAATACCCCAACTTTGTGAGCATGACAAACGGCAATTGGAGACGACTTGAATTTGCAGTTGGAGCCCTGTTGCTGCTTAGTACCCATACAACCGGCAATACGGCAGCAGCCGCTTCCAATGATCGCTTCGGACTGCGTTTGGCCACCAGCTTGGGATTAGCGCAGCCTCAAAACAATGTAGCTGTTTCCCCGCTCCTGCTGCAATCAGCTCTAACACTTCTTTACGCTAGAGTCACACCTCAATCATCAACAACGGCCCAGCAGCTGCGTGTGGCACTTGATCTGCAGCAGTGGGGCGACTCTGAGCAGGCGGTGCAACAATTTGAGCAGTGGCTGGGCCAGCTGAAACAGTCATCGGCAACTAGCTGCCAACTGCGCTTGCTCAGCGAGTTTTATGCGGAACAGCGATACACCTTCAGCTTTCGGGATGAGTTTGAAGCACGGGCAGCGTCTCTTGGAATAGGCGTGCAGCGTCTGGACTTTGACAACTTATCAAACGTTGCTCAAATGATAAACTATAAGTTTCTCACACGCAGCAACTATAGTGTGGGTGAGTTGGTTAGTAATGGAATGCTGCAGTCGAACAGCGGCTCGGACACACCGTTTCTACATGTCTCGGCACTGACTTTTCGGGCGCCCTGGGCTCAGGCCTTCGATCCACAGGAGACGCAACGCATCAACTTCTTTAGCGCTAGCCAGAGTCACAAACTTGTAGATGCCATGTTTGTGCAACATCGCTTTAGATATGCTGAGCTGCCGGGGCTAGATGCGATTGCGATTGAAGTTCCCTTTGCCACAGCGGGACTCAGTTTACTGATCGTTTATCCCAATCAGCCGAAGGGTCTGGCCGAAGTTGAACGTCAGCTGCAACGCACTGATCTGCAACAATTGCGAAACAAGCTGAGTGAGCGAAAGTTGGCTTTAACGCTGCCCAAATTTAAGTTACTGACTCACACAGAACTGCGATCCGTACTGGAGCAGGTAAGTGAATTTCAAGAATTATAGTTTATGACTCTGTTTCCCAAAAAAAAGAAGAAAACTCCAATGGACAGATTTCCACTGATAACAGGGTCTCTAACCGTCTACAATTTGCAACCATAAGCTCTTTTACACTATCTTCGATTGCAGTTGGGCCTGTCGAAGCTCTTTACTCCAGATGCACAGCTGCACAATGTGTTCAGCACTTTGTTGGCCAGCTCGGCGCCACATTTGACAGCCGTGCCGCATACAGTGCTACTGGAGCTAAATGAACAGGGTGGCGCGTCGGATCAAACTTTTGGTGAGTCGCGTGGAATTATCTAAAGGATTATGAATAGCATTTAAACAGCTGCATTTTGGTTTTTGGTTTTCAGTTGCTGCCTTTACCGATCTGTTTCGCAGCACTCTATCCGTGGTGATCAATCATCCTTTCTTCTATGCCATAGGCAATGACAAGACACTGCTTGTAGCTGGCCATGTTGTAGACATCTAAGCCCAGGGACGTACTCACACATGTATTCGAATGTACGCAAAAGGTTATCATCCTTATCAGTAACGCTCAAGAGCACATCAACATTTCAAAGGCGATAAACGATCGGCAAACAGAGCTACGAACATCTAAAACGACAACAAATCAAACTCAGCTGCTTCTGCTCAACTAAATTGCGACTAATAGATATTCCGAACATCAGATGTCGCTCACTGCCAGCCTCAATTTTAGTTCACATTCAGTCGCGCAACGCTCAACGCCAATCAAAAAAGTTTAAAGCGCAAGTTATCAATTAAGTAAAAACGAAAACAGTGTGTATACATATACATATATGTTTAGACAATCATGATGTTCAAAGCAATGCAGTGTCTATTACGTAAGCCTCAATTACTGCCTGTAGCTACATACTCTTACATACATACAAAATCTTAATAAACTTGTACTCAAGCCTAACAAACAAAAACAAAAACACAAACCAGTCTCAATGGTCTACGAAAACAAAATGACAATATTTATGGGGCGATATTGTTAGAATAACAAAAAGAAATAAAAAACAAGAATGATCCGTTAAACTTGTGTATTCAAAGACTTAATACTCTTCCAGCCATACAAATTAGCTGACAAACGGGTCTATTGCGTATCTAGAGCAAATTTATATTTAACAAAGTAATGACTCTATCTAAAGTAAATGACTTAATCAAAAGTGTCGAAAATAAAATAAAACTTCTTCAATCCAGTTATCCGATTTTTGTCAAGATTGACACACAAATGTGCACCAAGTTATTTATAAATTAATTATGCAAATTTAAATTCAAAATTTAATTTAATCCAACGTTTTAATAACAAAAAAAAATTATTGCCTAATTCGAATTCTTATATAATAATAAAAGAATAAATGTTAAGATTCAAATTAAAGAGTAAAGTATAAAAACATATATTTGTTATTGATACTTCGAAAATACTAAATACCTCTGTAAGAGTATTGAAAAATAAAAGAAAATCTGTTAATAGTCTGTCATAATAGAACCAAGGCTTTTTTAATTAACACAACAAAACACAACACAAACACATAATTAAATCGGAATTTTATTTTAAAATATTGGTATTATATGCAAATCTCCAAACGTACAGCTGAGGATTATGCGAATCTGTCTGTCAATATAACAGTAGAAACGCCTAGTGATTAAAGAATATTAAAAACAAGAGACTCAAATGTTTGACTGATCAAAATTTTCATTCTACTATTTATTGGCAGTTACATTGGCAATCTTCTTCGTTGGCGGTTGTCAAGCGAAAACCTTAGCCGGCGTGGATGCAGCACGGGATCGCAATCTCTTGGCTGCCGATCTCTACAATGCTGTGGGTGCAGAGCGACTCAATGAGAACATTGTGATTGGCACTGCGGCCATTCAGAGCTCAATGGCATTGGCCTTTTTTGGTGCCAAGGGACAGACGGCCATCGAACTAAAGGAGGGCATGCGTTTGGGTATTGGTGATGCGGATCAGGTATCACAGCGCCATGGCACCTTCCAGCAATCAATGACGCGTGACAACCATCTGCGTCTGGCAAACAACATCTACATAAATGAGAATCTGGAGTTCAAGGGCGCCTTTCGCGATGTGGCACAGCGTCAATTCGATTCCAACATTGACAAACTGGACTTCCATCCGCCATACAACAAGCGCACAGCCGATGGCATCAATCGTGCAATTGCCACCAAAACGAATAACCAAATCACTGATATACTCAAGCCAGAGCTGCTCAACGATCGCACTGAGGGTGTCATTGTAAATGGAGTGACGTACTCGGCACCCTGGCAGAAGGCCTTCAAGTTGGACAAGACGAAGAAACGCTCCTTCCGCACCGGCAACGGTCAGTCTGTCCAGGTGGACACTATGTGGACACTAAACAACTTCAACTATGTCGAGGTGGCCAGTCTTGATGCCAAGGTCGTCGAGTTGCCTTATCAGAACTCGGAGTTCTCTATGCTGGTGGTGCTGCCCAATCGCAAGGATGGATTACGTGCTCTTCAACAGAGCCTCGTGGGCAAGAATCTGCTTGGGGAACTGAGTGAGATGAGTGAACACAAGGTCGAGGTGGAGCTGCCCAAGTTCAGTGTGACCTTTGGCGTTAGCCTCGAGCAGCCATTCAAGCAGGTAAGATTAAATACTTCTTAGATGTGTATAAATCTTCGCAGCTGAATTGCAACAGAGGATCATTAATAATAAATCTGTTATAATTGTTGCTTTGTATTTTGGCTTAAGAGCCAATTTAATATCATCACAGAAACCGTCATTTTATGATTCTTCATATAACATTTCTAAAACCTATGTGTATATTATTTTGACACTCGATAGCGAAGGTAAAGACTGTCTCGATAAATTGGAAATGTGTGTATATTTCACAGCTTAAAAGCTAGGTTCACGAAGTTTGGTGTCAATATAGCTAGTGCCATCCCCCAAAGATCCGCATCAAACTATCCTTCAACGGAGCGTAAACCTCTGCCGCTGCCGTATCCTTACGTAATTAATTAACTCGTTTTTTATACAGGTATCAGAGTCCCTCGCAGTCGGTTGGTAACTGTTTGACATTATTATCTTTTGACTTTTCTTTCAAAAACTGATAGATATGTATCACCACTTTTGTTTTAAATAAATTATAGACAATTTTTTTATTAATATTAAAATAATAAATTTTCTTTATTTATTGAATTATATTATGTATATTTAGCTTGGCGTTACAACTATGTTCTCGCGTGCTGGCGACTTTGGCAACATGTACCGCATGTTCGTTAGCCATTTTATTAACGCCGTTGAGCACAAGGCTCATGTAGAGGTGTCCGAGGCGGGTGTGGAGCAGCCACTGGAATCGGGTGGTAAGCTCAAATAACTAATTAATAAATTAAATATTTTACTGGTTTCTCTATCCATTTAATAGTTTTGAAGAGTCTGTTTTCGCGGAACAAGAAATTCGAGGCTTCGCATCCGTTTGCCTTTGCCATCAAATATAAAGATTCCATTGTCTTTATGGGCCATGTTGCCAACTATGCATATGTGTGAAACAATCCGATGTATACTCCACTTTGTTTTTGGACTTGACTTGAGGTGCAAATTAAATACATACTCGATTTGTTTGTTTGTTTGTTTTTTTTCTTAATGTATGCAAATTTTATAAACACTCAAATAAAAAGCGAATAAAGTAAAAAAAATATTATTTATAATTCATCACATTCGATCAGATGAATAAAATGCTATGAATTATATTCAATACCAAACAATCATATATTGAGAAGAATAAAAAATTTAAAATTGTCAAAATTGTTTAGCGATTGGACTCTAACTTGCCTAATACACTATAACAAATGAAAAAGGAAAAATGCTTTTGTGCATATTTTATAAAGTACAAAGATTATTGCAAGCTTCATTTCTTATTATTAAACATCTTAAAAATCAGTTACCATGGTTTGATTCTAAAGAAAACAACATTATTGGTCCTCTGCGATAGATTTAAGCTTTTAAAACTAATTTACTTTATCAGAAATAGGTTTCCAATATTAAAACAAATAAACAATCAGTTTCCTAAAGTTATGAAATATGTTTGAATATGTCTTGACAAATTTCAAATACCCTTTGCAAGGTATGTATTTAAGTAAGTCAGTGTGTGGGGGGCATACTTTATTATTATCAGTAGATGCCATCATCATTTTGAACTTACCTTTCAAGCTCCACATGCATTTGATTTGTGTTATCCATAATGCTGGACAGAGGGACGATGAACAAAATCCTTTTCTTATCTTAGACGTTTATCTGCTTTGTTTTCGCACACATATTTTGCAACACATAAATTAATATTTGGATTTGAGTAGACAAATTTCGCAACAACAAAAATGTCAGGCTCAGGCTTTTGGAGGGCGACGAAGAGGTTTATTTTTCGAAGATTAAACCGAACGCAGCCACAGCCTTTTTTATTTATTTTTATTTTGGCTATAATTTATTTATTTTTTGTCACGGCTTTGGTAATCGCGCACATAAATCAACAAAAACAATGCGAGTGAATACGTTTATGGTTTGATTTTGTTTCAACTCTTTTATTGTAGTACTTTTTGCCGTTGTTGTTGTTGTTACCAAACAAATTCCAAAATTGACGTATGTATGTATATTTATATTCGTTCAATGCCTTTCGGGGAACTGGTTCGAAAATCGAATTCCAATTGCATTTGTTATTGTTATTGGAAGCGGGATTTGGATTCATATGTACCACAAGTTTCACAAGTGGCAAATTTAACGCGATGGATTAATTGCAACATATTTTTTCATTTAATTTCTTCGTTTTGTGCGCTTCATTTGATGCGAAATTGTCGCACTGCGGGCCAATCGTGCAGATATTTAAGGCCATTTAAAATAATTGATGCGCCTTTTCCACTCTTACTGCTTACAGCAATTTTTCGCATCACACACACACACACACACATTCACACACGCACACTCTTTGTGAGAGTGAGAGAGAGAGATGGGAAAACGGGTCACTATTTCTTTAATTTCAGGCTGCCGTTTCCTTTTTAAGGCACCAAAACACAAACAGCTACCGATTCTGGCCGCCAGATAAGCAAACACACGCGTGGGCGGCAATGGACGAAGTAGCGACAACGACGAGGAGCGCGCGGGAATCGCACGGTGGCTGCTGTGTGGATCACGCACAGCAACAACAGCAATGACAAAATTTTTGGTATTTATTCTGCGCGCGCCATATTCGTCTGTCTCGCTTGACACCAATACACAGACTGAGCGATCCTCGCTTGTACGGCAACTGTGCACCTTTCGCATTTACTAAAACAAAAAACAACGCACACTCTGTTCTCCGCGCTCTCGCAGTCTGTCTCATTCGGGCCCCAACAGCAACGCCAACTCCATATAAAAAACAACAACGCCAATGCAACTCCAACAGCAAGAGATCGAGCGCACTCGCGCTCTCACGCTCTCGTGAGTGAAAATACTGGTTCGTGCTGGTGCAGACAAAATACTGGGTACGCTTGTAGTACTGTGCTCGAACACTGGCTCTTAACAGCTCTGCCCGCGCATGTAATAGTCGTTATAATTGTAATTCTTGGAGCGCGCCCTCACTTCGTTTATGGTCGGTCGGTCGGTCAGTCGGCAGTCGCCTTCGTCTCTTGACCGTCTCTCCCTCTCTCTCTCCATGTCTGTCTTGCTTGTCCCTTTGTTAGATTTGTTTGTATTGTTTGACAAGTTTTTCTTTGTTTCTTGCTCGTTTTGTGACTGGAATTTCAAGTGGGAAACAAGCCCCCTTCCACTACCATCTCTATCTCTCTCTATCTGTTCCCTTTCACGGTTCAGCAGCAGTCGCAGCAGGTGCAGCTGCAGGCGCAGGAGCAGGCGCTTTTAAAACAAATGCCTCAAATGTCTTAAGAGTTCAATTATCTGATGGATCTGATCTCGGGTAAGAGAGGGTTAAACCTGAACTAAGCATTTAAGATAACTTAATACCCTTCTTAAGGTATTGTACAACTTGATCTTAACCTTATGCAATATACAGGTTTACATGCTGACTTATGAATATTAATCTTAATTATCTCTTTAATTAAACTAATATGCCTCATGCATAATATTAAAAAAATTCACATTATTCGAATGGATTTACTTTATTTCTTTTCTTTATTACATTTTACATTTAAAATTTTGTTGGGACTCTTTTTGGGTCGCACGTAAGCCCCAAATTACTAATGTTTGTATTTATTTTTAGCATGTCGAAACATGAACATCCCAATTAAATTTTACAACCTCAAAAATACCCTAACTTGGTGTAGATAATCAATTTGATAGGGATATTAACCACGCTATTTGTTCGTTTACTACCCAAGTAAACTTTATTTAATGGAGTTTTTTTTAGCTTACCAAACGATGAAGTTCGTTTTAGTTCATCTCACAACTTTGGGTATATTTTGTATATTAACTATTTTAAGTAAATCAATTACTTATAATGAAAACTATTTATAGGGCTTGCATTAGCGCTTCCCTCCGTTTGTAGGAGCTCCTTGCCCTTTCTTGAAGTTTGTGCCTATGGCGGATGTTTCTTGAATATCGCTCAAAATGATATGGAATATTTGAATTGCGATCGAAAGTTGAGGGGAAAGCCACGTAAGTTATACCAAAAATGATAACAGGCCTTTAAGTCTACTACTAACCGATTCCGATTAAATATCCTATCAATAGCATTGCTTTTCCATTCGGAGGGAAAATGTCATATAACATTAACTCCCAAGTGCAGACACTTTGATTATTGAAAACACAATAAATACAGACATAAATTTTGATCTAAAAAGTAAATGGACTTTAATAATAAAAGTTACAATTTTGTTAAGAATATTTAAATATTAATTAATCTTTACGTTTATTATAATATGAGATATGTGAATAAATTGTCTTTTGTATATTACTTCAGAAATATTTAAGATCTAAAACTTGACAATGTGTCCCGTAAAGTATACGGCATGTTGATCGCGTATAATGAACACAAACGGATGATCGGCCACAAAAGTCTTTGGATCCAGGGGCAGGGACATGGGAACACCAGCAGCATCTACGGGAATCAGAAAAGAATATGCAACTGCAATGTTGAGTTCAGGATAAATTAACGCCGGGTTACTTACAACTGACACCAGCTGCCTCGCAGCCAATTTCATTCACATCGATGAAGGTTTTGTGTTGCACTTTTGTGATCCGTGTCCCAATTGGCGAATCTTCAAAGATATTGCTGAAGTCTGCCGCATCCGAGAACATGGCACTGATGCCCAACTAAAGCAAGAAGAATTACAAATAAATAGATCCGAATCCCCCCCGGACTATACACAAACTTAACTAACCTTATTCAGTGTAGGTTTCAGATCGGTATCAAACTCAAACTTGAACTTGGGCAAGTAGACGGCAACACTTTGCCACTGCCAGCGTTCCTCGAGCAACTTGAAGTCGACTCCCTTGAGCTTCTGTTCCAGTTGCTGGAGTCCTGCGCGCTGATTGGGCAGAATGAACCACATTGTCATATTGATGTTCTCGAAGAAGAGCTCAATTGCCTTGGCATCCAGTTCGGGATAATCGGCATAGTAATACCAATTGTCGGCAAACATTGTGGGCACTTTAACCGAATGCGATTCACTCAGCCAGAAGTCGCGATCCTTGGTGTCGTCATCGTTAAAGGGTCGCGCCCAGCGCGCCTTGAAGTAGATGGCATTGATGAGGGCAACATTTGTGTCCGGTTCAATGGAGTCAACCACTTGCTCGATCTTCTGCTGTGTCTTCTGCTTGACCCAGCTGTTTATGCTTTGTATTGCCTGCGATTCCTGCTCAAAGTTCAACCCTTCCACTTCGGAGTCAAAGTACTTTTCGGCCACCTCGCGAAAATGTGGCGCCACTTTGAGATTCTCCCGTGTATAGATCTTGTTGGCAATTTCCAGAACCATCTTGGACTTGATATAGGAGTGAAGCAGGCGGTGATAGCTTTCGGCGAGGCCATCCTTGCTCTCCTTGGCGGAGGCATGCAACGTACGCTGCAACTCCGCGGCAGTTCTGCCCTCGGCACCATAGTAGGCCAGGCCCAAGGCCAGCTGCACTGAAACTGGCGATATAATCACATTTTCATGCTGTCGATCGGTGGCAAGGGTTTGAAATAGTTCGGTTGCAAAAAGATTGCGTTCCTTGATCGTATTTGCCGCAATCGAAAGCGGCAGCAACAGCAGCAACAGCACTATAATTTATATACAAAATGCATTAGTCAACAAAATATTGAAAGAAGGAAGCGCGCCCTTTGTTCAACTTACTGCAGTTCATTGCGCCTGCGTTGACAGCTCAAGACTAAAAGTGAAAAGGCTGCGCAGGCTGTCATTTATAGGCAGCAGCAGCAGAAAACTCAGCAGCAAACGAATGCTAAGCAAACAAAGGTAGAAAGACAAAAAAGAAAGGTAGGCGCAGGAATTGTGAGCTGCTGCTTCTAGTTGGTTCTGCATTCTGACTGCACATAAATACTGGGAACACTCTCTTTGCGCACGATTGATATGGAGAGAGTGTGTGTGTGTGTGAAGCAGCGCAGTTGAGTTTGCCATTCGCCTTTGCACTTGTTGCACTTGGCTTTGTATGCTTTGTGTGTTTGATTCACTCTAACATATGTAGTAGGGCTCTCCTTGACTTTTTTGTTGAGTGTAACTCGCCTGTCAAATTGGTGCACTGTGAACGGTGCACTGTGCACAGTGTTCAGAGCAGCATTAACTCTAATTTTGTGTTTGATGTGCTGCCATTTAATGCTTTATTTTCGTATTTGTTTAGATAATGCATGCGTAAACAAAAGATCAGCCCCAGCAAAAACAAACATTCACGCATTACGCATACATTGTTTACCGACTATTTCATAACTTTACACACACACACACACACGCACGCGCATGCGAAGATACGAGCGTTCCAATTAAACGCAACACGCACACATAAATTTTGTAAGCACTGAAGACGAAACGAGTCGCAGGTTTGGCCTTATCCGATTCTTTTTTTTTATTATGTTCAGTTGGAAGGGGAAAATTGTGTGGAGGGGGAAGAGTGCATGCAGTGAAGCATCGTTTTTTTTTTTTAGTTTTTTTTCATTTGACTTTTTTTGGGCAGGGGTATCAAAGTACCGAAATTTGTTATTTATGCACAGTTTGTGTGAAATGCTAATAAATTTTAATGGAATTTTAAAAACATGCTTTATGGCCAAGTCCAGCAAAGACTGACCAGCCGAGAGTACATAAATAAATCTTGCTAACTGAGCCTTTTGCTCTGCCTCCTTTTAGCATTATTGCTGCCTCATCTGCCGCCCCCCGTCGCCCTGTTGCTGTCTTTTGATTCCTTATCGTTACTTCTTTGCTACTCAAATCGTATCATAAATGATTTTTGGCTACCGTATTAAAAACGGTTTATTAGTTGTAGGTGCAACATTTGTAGAAAAACTTGAAAACCTTTAAAGCATATTAGAAAGCAGCTTAGTATTTGACGGAAGTCTTTGGAAGTCTAAAATAATGTTTGAAATACAATTATTATGTATGTTTATTAATACAGTTTTTTGGAGAACAAAAAGCTCGTTAGAGTTTTATGATATCCGTAAACTTAGTTCATGGAATAAAAACTAAAAAATAAATAAGATTTATTTGGCAATCAGACTAATTTTATATTCAATAATTTAAATGCAATCAAAACTACGATTCTTATCTTATGAGAATTTTTGGATCCTAATGTTCTAAGCTCTCAGCGAGCAGCGTATTATTATTTTCATGTTTATCCATATGTGTGCGTGTGAGTGTGTATGTGTCTCTGTGCGTGTGTGTGTGTGTGTGTCCTGGACAACGACCGGAGCAGCCAAAGCGCTGACCGTTCTGATTGAATGATTTCACTGATCGAGACAAAACATGTTGAAGATCGTGATGTTGTTGTTGTTGTTGTAGCGTGGCTCTTGTTGTCTTTATAGATACACACACACACACGGCAGCCAGCAGCAAAAAGGCACAAGGCAACAGCAACAACAACAACAACAAAAAAGGAATGCCGATAAAAAAAAAAGAGTCTGAGTCTGAGACACAAGTTGATGCTGCAGGTCGACAGGCGACAACGAGTGGTACGGAAAAGGGGGGAAAGGAGCGAAGTCAGCTTTAAGCGGATCGGGCTGTGGCCTTAGCTTTCGACTGCTGGCTGCATGCAACGGCAGCAAAATGCTGCTGATAAAAATAACTTGCCACAAAACTTCTTTGAGCCATGCGGAAAAGCACAAGAATGATGAGACAGCAAACAGAAAACAGCAACAAAAACAACAAGCAACACCAACAACACCAGCAACACGACGAATTATGTGATCGTCTCAGCATCTCGAAGAAGCTCCCAGTTCTTTTGGTCTTTTAGTCTGCGTGCAAGTAACCCAAAACCAGTTGATGATAGAGCAAAAAACAAAAAAACTAACATTGAAACAAAAGGCCCAAAGCCCCCAAAGTGAAAGAGACCGAGCCCAGAAAATGACAGCAACAACAACAACAACAACAGCAACAAATGCACAAACAAACAATGGCTCTTATCGCCTTCCGTACCTCCCTGCCCTCCACCCCTTCCGAAATTCTGCTATTCTTTCTAAGCAAAAACAATAAATTTTCACACAACTACTAAAAATAATTGCAATTTGCATAGCAACAACAATCATCTTGAAGATCATCTTCCTTTTTTAAGCCACGCTGCGTGGGCAGTTAAAAAAGCAAATCTGCAACTTATGAATTCGCGTCAATTTTGTTCAAATATATTTATAATCGAGTGCTAAAATCTAAAATCACAACTAAGTTTTAATTTTTTTTTTTTTTATCAGAGAAATAAACTATTCATAATTGGATTTCAAGTAGCTTTTAAGCTAATATTCTTTAAAAGGTACGCAATAATATGGCTAATAACAAAGGCGAAACAACGCTAAGAACCTAGGTTTCTGTTTGTTTAATGCACTGAGGCATTGATTGATAGATATGTTTCATTAAATAAATATCAAATTTCTAAGCTTAATAGTAGCCTAATAGATGAAGAACTATGGGTCTAAAGCTACTGTGAAGAAAATTAGTTTCAAAACATTTAAAATGTAGGTAAAAGTCTCAAGTTAAATTTTGTATGTTAAAAATTTATTTTTGGCATAAATGTACTAAGCCAATAAGACTAAATTCCATTACAATAAATAGCATGATTTCAATGTCTTATAGTTTAAATGTATTAAATGATCAATGTATAAATAGAAATTACTATTTATAGAAAATAAATATATTTTAAGATACAGCGTGTGATTTTCTTTATTTAATAATATATTTAATTGTGAAACAAAACATAACTATTAAAATCAACATCAATAATGATAAAATCAACAATAAATATTCTTATTAATTAGACCCAGGAAATAAAATTTAATTAAATGAGATTTTAGCACCACTTATCATATTATGGAGCCAATTAAAATGCTCGTATGGTAATTATAATGTGCATAATAATAGTCTAAGCTTTAAAGTATTAAGTGTAGTCTATAGAGCAACTCTAAATGGCAGCTGCTGACTGACAACTTTTTTAGAGGCGGGTTTTAACAAGCTGCAAAATTAGCCAATTGCAATGTGCTGCAATCTAATCAAAAGCGTTTTGGAAAAGCACTTTGCAGTGAAACCGAGGCGAACTTTCATTCAATAACCAACACCAACAGCAATATTGACAGCAACAACCATATCGAATGGAGTTCATGCAAAACCAAAAACTCGCCACGCTTAACGACATGGCGACAAACACGAGACCGGGAGACAAACACTCAACACGTAACCACTTGACGAGAGACACCAGAGATAGACAGAGAAAAAGAGAGAAAAAGAAGTTCGCTGACAAACGCAATACAAACAACAACAACAACTGAAACAAGTGAAACACGACAACATGGATGACACAAACGACACGTCAATCTACTAGCTGCTGCCCACATGCGGCATGCAACATTGAAACAGGATTTCCAATTCGAGACGTTGCCGCGACAAATTAAGCTGGAAAAATGCAACAACTGCAACAAAAGCAACAACCAGAACAACTTGATGCGAATTTAGAACTCGTTGTTGTAGTTCTTCTCGTTAATTAGCACTAAAATAAGCGAGACTGAAGACCCTTAAACAGGCAACAACAACAACAACACTGCATGCAGCTTGCCAGCGGCTTGCAACTTGCAACTTGTGACTTGCGGCTTGTATCTTTTCCGTTGCGTGCCTTTCAGTTTCTACGAAATCATCGACATCTTTCTGTATCAAATAAGGCGTCCGCCGATGCAACATGTTGTTAATGTCCGTTAAGGCAACTGACAGCCGCCCAAGTCAATTGATAGCACCATCATCTGATCTGCATCACAAGTGGGCACAACCGAGTGGGGTTCTGCTAACGCTAAGCAATCGCAAGAGCGCTTCACAGCGACAAAAACATTTTAATCTATAGGGCATATGGAAGTGATCGATGGCAAATTAGCACATACGGATAATATTAGAGTCTTAATGGCTAAGAATGACAGATAGTACTTTTAATGTTTAAGCAAAAGAGCTTTCAAACTTTTAACTCAGATGACATTCCAAAAATATAGTTGTTATGATTTTCGTGACAAAGTTAAAGTTAAAAGTTGCCGTTAATGCATATAGTTAGTCTAAAATAATAATAATAATATATTTACCTAGAAGCAATGAGTTTAATAATGCTCTCTCATCCATGGCATTGATAATTATTTTGTTTTCCGACTGACAAATAATTTTTGATTTTTAAATGTCATTGACCAGGTTTTGAAGTTGTTTTTTTGTTCCATTGTTTTGTATTTTTAAATTAAAATATAGAAATAATTGATTGCAACAGTGCAAGGGTTTCAATAAATAGGAAATTAAAAAAACATATTTATTTAGTTTTGTAAGTTTTATTGTCATATATGATATGGAATAACCTTTCAAAACAACATGTTGTTTTTTTGAATAAAAATCACATATAAAACCAAAATATTATATTTTCTAAATGAGCACTGTAGCAATAATAAAAAAACAAATAGGATCTTAGCTTCAAACAAATCTATTTGACTCTCTTCTAAGCAAACTACAGAACAGAAGCCGATCAATCGATTGATTGGTCAAGCAATTTGATGTGATCTAGCGTTGGATTCGATCAAAGGATCGTTTGATTAAAGTCGCATGCTGTCCATCATAAAATGTCAATTAGCTGATTGAAATCAGTGCTATGCGCTATTATATCAATTTATGGCAAACGGGAAAACTCCAAGCCAGAATCACAACAACAACAACAACAGCAACAAGGCCAGAAGCAATGCTGCAAACCAATGACAAGATCAAGATGGTGCATCAGCATTTTTGTTGGACTCTGGCTGCGCCTATTTCTATTTTGTGTGGTACTTTATGTAACGATTCGCCTTTCAAACGTCTCTCAATTTGAATTGCAAATGAAAATGTTGCCAAACTACAAAAGCAACAACAACAACAATGGCACACGCGATCATCCTCGCGCTTTCAGCCTGAGCTTGGGGACCAGCCTTAACAAATGATGCTGTCTGAATGTATTTGGCACCCTTCCATCCTCGCCTCCTGCTTGACAGGGGAAGATGCGGCTGCTGCCGTCTGAAATTCGTATCGTTTTGCTTACTGCGTATGCTAATTCTTAACAGAAAACATCGATCAATAAAGCAAGAGCTACATAGAGCGAGAAGGAGCGAAAGGCGGACCAAAATCGACTGGGGAATGGCAATTGCAGAACGAATATTTTTTCATCGTGGATAAGCAGACCGTTCAAAAGCAGGCAGCATTTTTTATAAATAAAGTTTTTAAAGAGAGTTTGTGCAAACAACTTCAAGCTTGTGACTTGTGACCAGCTACATTTAAATATCAGTTTCAAAGTATGCACCATGATTATTTCAGGTCAGCTTAGTCAGCAACCCATTGTGTCCTTGGTTGCACAGGTTCAGTCCATTTTGGGCGCACAAAAAACCATGCTCACAGCGGGATTCAAACTCACAACTGAGATCGTGATACGTTGAGCCTATTTTCGAGACTCGACACACACGACCAACCAGCAGGCAAACACAAAATCTATATTACTGATTTCAACTATCAGTTCAACAACTAGGATGGGAATTTGGCAAACGTTTTATTTGCACCTAAATTGAACTGTCAGGTCTAGCTATTTTTTCTCTACTCTTTTAAAATTTATTGACGTATTGGCTGCCTTTAAGCGACACTAGATTTTGGCACGAATTTATACCGACTTTAGGCCGGCGTGTGAACGCGAACAGCAGGCAGTAAAGGCAGAAAAAGGATATAAAATCAGGCTGATCCGATGACAGTTGTCTTCCCATACTGAATATGCAAATGGAATGAAACAAAAGCCGCCCAACCATGGAGCACATGTGCGTTTTAGCAGCGGATTTCCAAAATTGCACCTCGCTTTTTTATCGCCGAAGTTTTTCGGTAACGGTTTTAGTGTTCGGTGTGATGGGAGGCAAAGGACTGTGGAAATTTATTGTGCGACACGAACGCGAAAATAGTTTTTGAGAGTGCGTTTCATGACGTTGGAGCTGAAACCCGCTAAAATGTGTTAATGTGCGAGATTTGCTTGGCGACTTTTGTTAGTGCCTGACGTCACTCTGAAATTCTATTTAACGCCACAGCCCGAAAGTATGCAGCGGCAATATTGTGTTGGCCTTGTTTGCAGCTGCGTTTTGGTTCGTGAAGGCATTGGAGCATGGAGGCGTGGTCCACTCTCTCACACACACACTCCTGCACAAAAATTGCAAAGTGTAAAATGTGTTAAGCCAACTGAAATGGGGAAACAAAAAAAAATCGAGGGTTCTCCAGCCACCATTTGGAAGCTTAGCACTTTTGTTTGCCTATGTTGCTGCCCTGCGACTTAGTTTTGCTTTGATGGATGTAAAACCCCATTGTGTGTGCACATGTGTGTAAGTGGTATGCGTGTGTGTGTGTATTTGTGTTTTCTTGCTGGATTTATTTGTGGCAGCACAAAGATTTTTTAATGGCATCTTTTGTAGCTATTTTTTATGCCACACCAAACCCAAACCCATTTCATAAGTGCTCATGTGTGTGTGTGTGAGCTAAACACTTGATATGGGTGCAGACGAGGGTGGCTTAAAAACTCTTTTAAGCACAAATAAACTTACCACATTGTTGCTCTTTCATTCAGTTCGCCACCCCGCTGGCTTCTTGCCGCCTGCGAAACCTCTAAGGCAGTGCGCACTCAAGCAAGGTGTTTGCCTGTTAAATTATATAACAATGCAATGAACTGTAAAATACGCAGCTAAGTGATGCTGCTTAGTGCGGAGTTTCTCAAAGCTGCCTCCAGTAAATGCCATAAATGGACATGGCTCCCCAATAACACATATGGGAGAAGGGTGGGGTTAGGTCTGCTGTCATAAAACCATTAGATAGCTTAATTATGGCGCGGAATTAAAGTGTTTTCAATATCTGAGTAAACTGCTTAGCTACCAACTAACATACTAAAAATCGTTATATCAAAATATTTTTATTTCATTGAAATCATTTTCTTGTTTCACTAAGAAAAACGCAGAAAATCACACGCCAAACAACTATGAAAATAGTTCATTTTATTATTCGGGCTTTAACTATGAAACGTTAGTTTAAATATAAAAACTGTTGGTTCAACTGAAAACATAGTTAAACAGCACAGTGAACATGAAACATATGAAAGTTTAATTATATACAAAAACAATATAACAAAAATTAAATATATCATTCAGTACCACCGCAGTTAGTTCTAACATTCTTTAGAATAAGTATTCTCTATTAAAATTATAGAGCAGACATCCTATTTTTGACCCAAAGCTTGTCATACATATTACTTCCAAACTAACTGCTTACGAAATATGTTTGGCAACAGAGCAATGGCTAAGTCATCCTCTTTGTGCCATCATATTTCGTGATTGGTAAGTTTGATCTTATTAATTTTCATTGTATTTCTAACAATTTAAATAATGAAGAATAATTAATGCGAGGGAATACAAAATTTAATGTTTTAATTTACCCGAGATATTAAATTTCAGAATGCGTAAAATTTAATTCTTATATATTTGTATAAATATTAATACGCAAACACGTTAAATTAACAACGATAAATTTTTTGGTGCTACTTTTTCCTGAATACAAAATACATATTGATATTAAAAAGGACCAAAGAAGAAGACAGTCAAAAATAGTTTGTTTTAGAAATATTTACTCAAAAAACATTAATTTCGATTTACCTAAAAAGGTAGGAGTTCTATTCTATATACCATACATATACTTTAATTAATCCCTAAAAAAATAGCCAAATACCCAGCATTTGTCCCGTCAAACTATCCTATCAAGGTATACCACACCCAGCCCCAGCTGTTGTTTACCACTCTAAACAAAAATTCCTATAAAAAATATGAAACAAAAAATTGTATAAATAATGAAAAACTTAACTTCGCATTTAGATAAAGGTAAATGTGAAAATTATGCAGTGCCTCTGCCTTATTAATAAAACAAACAACAACGCATAAACAAACACGTGGCTTGAAAGTGGTCTAAATATGAACTACCCAGCAAATAGTGCGCAGTTAATTAAAACATAATGAGCCTTTAACATGCAGCCAAAGAGCCGCAGCCTTTAAAAATCAACTGTAGCATAGTGTGTGTGTGTGTTTGTGAATTCATTCCTGTCAATGTCCGTGTGCTGTCATAAAAAAATAGCTCACTCTCTTTAATGTGCAAAAAAAAAACTTAAGTTCAAAGAGAGATACCTTGCTCTCAGATTTAAACTCTCAGCATAAATGGTAAAATTGCTGTACTGAGCCGCAATAAAATTACTAATATACATGTAGGATTTCCGAGTGTTTAATGGATTTTGTATGTTTAATGTTTCTTTAACTTATTGTAGTTTAATATATTTTTAATAAATGCTTGCTTATTTTTATATATTTGTTTAACATATAATACCAGCTTGTTCAGCACTTTCGTTATCGGATTAAATATCGGCTACACCGCCACTTTTTATCGAAATAATAACTCAGAGTTGCATTATTCAGTTTAGCATGCAAATGAACTAAAACTAAACTAAAAACGTAACAATTCAACTGTCTTAATCTAACTCCCACATACATACTTAAAATCTTAAGCAACATAATATTGCGATTTTTTTTTAAATATAAAAACGTTTATGCTTTTGTTCAGTTCTGTTAATGAAATTATTGTTTTGAGTCTGTGAACTTTGACTACACTAATCTGTTTTGTCTCTCGTTCTTCAAAATGTTAGTAAGGATTCACTCTACAATAGTGTCAAAAATCTTTTATGCATGTGAAATACATTTTGACAACTTCAAAAGACCCCTCTAAATATTTTAATTGTTCGCAGGGTATAATAACTGCTGGCTCAATTAAAATTCAATTCAAATCGAATCAAAATGATTTGTATTTAGACATACTTATGTGTCATGTACGGCTTTTGCAGGGAACGTCAGCTATGAGGCTGCCTTATTTCAGTGGAACGCAACCTCCCCAATCAAGCGCCCCTTAATTTAAAGATAACTTTTTCTGACTCCCCCGTTCTGTTTGCGTTCAATTGTTTTTATCAGCTTACTTTAAAAAAAAAGGAAACAAACCCCAACGACAAACAAATAAAAGTCTTGATGGTTTTTCTTCTTTTATTTTCAAACGCTCGCAGAGATTTAGCTGTGATTTAGCCAGCAATCGCTAAAAACACATACATTTTTTGCCTGCTGCCTTTAAATTTTATTGGCACTGAGAGGGTGGCCACAAAAAAAGGGGGCGGAATCGTAGTCAGATGGCTTTGTTTTGCCATTTGTGTTTTTGTTTTGCTTCGAAGTGTTTCTGCAGTAGCTTAAACTAAGACAAGTGCAAAGCTTCGATATAGTTGAAACTTTTCTCATTAAATCGGCACTGAAAGTTTTTATTGAAAGGATATCAACTAAATGTGATAGCTATGCAATAAAATAAGATTCTTATGTACGACAGTGAAAAATTAAATGCACATATAGAGTCCGGATATCTTAAAAACAATAAAATGCAAACAGCGAATCAAAAATTTCCAATAATCAAATGATGTTGAACCATTTTTGACGATTTGATGACGGTTCGAAACCTTTATTAAAAAAAATATACAAATTGTTACCAATGTCACTTATTTTGTATGATGTCTTCAAGATACTTAAGTGCGTACATATGCGATCTCTAGTATCATGCATGTATATATAAATATTATTTTTGCCAGTGACAGGAGCGACAGGCAACAGACTACAGAATTTGTGGCTCCATTACTCATCTGACAGCTGCGGAGAGAGTGACGCTCATTTTCTTGCGGATGTCGCCCTGGCAAGATGATGTTTGCATTTGTGAGAGTGTCTGCAGCAATGAAATATAATGAATGATGTCACAAGACACGAGGCAGCTTGTCAAAAACATCTGAGGTGCACACGAGAATGCTACGTCTGAGTATAACTGTCAATGGGGCATTTACAGCAGTCAGCAAAGAGAAAACACAGAAGCAAATGTAGACAATGATAATGATTGTTGGCACAAAACTTCCCTTGCTGTTACTCTAATTCAGCAACTGACAGATGAGACAATTTGTCATTTGATGCAGACGCGACACCGGCAAGAGCCAAAACTGCCAGCTATTGCTGACAATGGCACCCAAACAAGCAAGCAACTAGTCTACAACTTAGTGCCCCATGTGTGTGAGTGTGTGTGTGGACGCATTGATTGGCAAAGCTGTGCGCAGCTGTTGCAGCAAAGTAATAATCGTGCCAAACAATAGCAACAGAAATAAAGCTCAGCTACAGCTATGCAAATAACTGCGAGCATTTATTTTCGTCCCTTTTTGGGGTCGGCTTTAAAAAGCGGCTTTAATAGCTGGAGAAATAGCTGGAGGCGCAGAAAACGGCCACAAAGGCGATTATGCATAACGCAGAACGACGCAAAAGCGAGCACTGAATAATTATAAAATGTCAGGGCAGTCACACACACACACAAACACACTCATAGCACACGCATGCCATTCATGAAATGTATAAAAATGTAATGGCATTTAAGTGGCCGTCGGCATCGTCTCTTTTATTTGCTACCGCTGTTGCGAGTAGCAAGGCGCAATTAATATTATGGCGTGGCAGCAAAAGTTGATATGCCACAAGACTCACACCACCGTCAGCCACCGACTGACTGCTGGCCGCCGGCACAGGAAGCACTCAGCGTCGCAACATGCGAAATAAAAAACTGTGTTGCCCGCTTTTTGGGGCAGCAGCCATTGAACTTGCGACAACAAACAGTAACAGCAACAGCAAGACCAACAACAAAATGAAATGCCGCATAAATAATAAAAATGCTAAAAATTTATAAGTGCTTGCTATAATTCACAACCTGCTGTCCCTCTCCAATTACCGTGTCCACGCAAATTACCTTTGTTCGCTCAAACTTTCTTATCAGCAAAGACGTTTGTCAAAGCTGCAATTTAAAGTTAAACAAATTTATTTATGTATGTATAATATATATTTAATGTACAAACATTCACATGCATATATCGCAGACAGCGACACTCTAATTGAGCTAATTCTTTTGCCAACTGTAGCTTCGAAGCCGCTTCGAGCTGTTAGCTGCGAATTTCCCGGCTTATGCAAATAAATAAGCGAAACGTACGTGACCAAGTGCGTAATATGCAAAAAGTTGAGCAGCTTCAATAGCAAGCAGCTGCAAGTCATCATTACGCTCTGCGAATTTCAAATGAATGTCAGCCAAAGGACACAAAAACACACTCATACACGAGATGTAGTAGATGTGAGACAAGGCAAATAGCGTGGAGTATGTCAGCCATGTAGGCGACAGTATTTGAATTCCTAAACAGACTAGAGATGAGTGCGTGAAACGTTGTACGATTACACATATTTATCAGAAGCTATAGGGCCAAATTTTTTCAGTCACAAATTTATTTTTTAACCCATAAATTGAAAACGATTTAACTCACCAAAAATCAAATATTAAGCTTTCCGCTTATTACAACCCGAACTGATCGTTAAATAATTTGTTGTACTTATCGGCATTAAAACTGAAAAATCTATACATTTAGTTAATACACTCAGACACAAAACATGTTGCTTCCAACAAACACAAGTGCCAAAGTTTCCATGCCAAAGGTACTAGCCCCTTGTTAAAAAACCTTCAAAGAATTTAGCAGATGTTGCCTTTACCGGTTAGAGAACTCCGGAAACATACTTTCAATCCAACCTTTGGACAAAATCGAAATCCAATTCATGCCTGCTGTGCTACTTTAAAGAATTGTTTTGGCTGATTATTTTATACAATAAAAAGTTTAATAATAAATTGCTATTTACGAGAAAAGACACAAAGTATGAAGATCCTTGACAAAAACACGAACCCAACACTAAAGTCTAACAACTGCCACGCCCGTAACGAACAGTCCCACGCTCTTGCTCCTTCTCTCTGTTTGTGAGGGAAAAGTAAAAGTTTGCATTTAATTTCACAATTTATTTTCATTTGCTGCAAAAGAGTGGCACCTCTTTGTGCCTCTTGCCGCGTTTCTTCCTGCAATTACGGGAGGGATGCATAAAGTCTGGTCAAAATATGGTAGCAATTAGGCGACGCATTCAGCAAATGGCAGCGAGAGAGAACAAGTGGCCGAGTGCCAGTTGGTAACGCTTGAGGACAATTCCCCAAAGCCTTGCATGCATCATGATGGTGCCAAATGCAAAAGTCGACTCCCAGCGCAACACGGTGCGTATGATTGATGTGGCTGCTCCAGAAAATGTGTGTGTGTGCTGTGTTGTGTTGCAAATGCCGCAAATGTAATTTGTGCGTCTCTTTGGGGAACCGAACTTGCGCCTTGGCAGCGACTTTGACTGATGACAACAAACTTTGCATAGTTGTGTTGTTGTGGCGGCTACTTAAAGCTTCTGGGGCGCTACTTAAAGCCAGTCGCATCGATCTTCATTTCATGGAATTCAATCAAGTTTTTCCATTTGCTGGCAAATTGAAAACATGTGTTTCTATGCACAGACACCCACAGCCACACCCACACACAGACAGCCCAGCGTTTGTACTCATATGACGATGATGCGACCAAGTAAAACAAACGTAGCCATAAAACAAACAGACTTGAGGCACAAACACAGCGCACAACTTGCAAACACGGAAAGAGAAAAGCTACTTAAAAATGTTACACACGTACAGCCAATTGTGGAAGCAGCCCAAACATTCACACATACACGTAGAAACACACACACACACATAAAAAGAGAGAGTCAAGAACTTTGCCGACAACGTCGCCAAATTCTCTAGAGTCTGTGTGAGTCCAAAGACCGAAGGCAACTTCATCAAGCGCTTTGTTATCGTCTCAGCAGAATCCTCAACATTCTCATCTTTATCATCATCATCATGATGATAATGATGATGATGAGTCTCATCAGTGGCAGGCAACTTGTCTGAGGCATTTTGCCTCTCCCTCACATCGTTCACACTCACACACACTTATACAAACTTGCCTTTACATGGCACCAAGCACAACTACTAAATTTCACGCAATCACAACTACACACATTTTCACACAAGCACACACACACACTCAGACACACACTCACACGTTGTAAGCAGTTCTTGTTTGCTGACAGCCTAATAAAATATTTAGTTGGTGCTCATTGACAAGTTTGCAGACACTGCAGACAAGGTCCACAGTTCGTTCTACCGTCTGTCTTGCAGTGGCTTTTGAGGTCTCTTTATATGCTCGTGTCTGACATTTGTGGCAGGTGTCATTCACGCGCTTAGCTAATCATTTACTTCAGGACTGTAGCTTTTGCTTTTATGTGCCATCAATTTTATTAAACGCCCATCAAACAAACGCTCAAACACGGAAATAATGAAAAATGCAAAACCAATATTTAAAATGCCATCAAATCAAACAAAGTGTAACAATGCTTTTGTGTGTGTTTGGGGCAAAATTGAACTGAATCCCCTCGCTTGGCATCCTTTTCGGAGCATAAACAACGTTTAATATCTCATCAAGTGTTACGCTTTACGACTACTTAAAAACACATAAAAATTGCCAAGCAAAATCATCGTTGAAAGCCATAAATTCTTCTTGCATAGAAATGAAAAGCTAGAGGGTGCCGTTGTTTTTTTTTTTTTGGGGAACTGGCCAGAAAACCAGCAAAAACGAAAGCAAATATAAAAGCGAAACGGAGAAAGCAACAACAAATTCGAATATAAATACAAAACAGCTACCGCATCCCTCTCACAGCGAACAGATTTAATGATGCAGCATGATTTGCGCATAAAAAATGGAGAATGGCACAGACAACAGGACCCAGAATAAAGAACCACGGACTTTGGACACCACCGACTCTGAGTGAGATGGAAGCAGACAGCCATTGGCAACTGGCAGTTGGCAGCTTGAAACTGGTCGCTGCCCTGCTTTGATAAACTGCACTCAAGTACACAAATACACATATGTACACATACACCCACACATACACATAGTAACTCTGCTTCGATGTTTTAGTACGCGCATAACATTTTAAAGGCGTTTGCATAAGAGCAGCAACAACTCCTTGGCAAAATGAAAGTTATGCGCGAACGGGTGAATAAACCCTATAGCCGCATTCATACATTCAAGTACACTTGAAGAAATAAATCATCACTTAAAAAAAGTCCATTTGTTATTGTATCATACATATACTTTGCATTAGATGTTTAATGAGAGAAATTAAATATTTAAAATAAATAAATAATAAATAAAAAAAAGTAATTTACATATTTATTCATAAATATATGACCACCTAGATACTTTTTCTTACATATTCCATAAGATTTTCAAACAACATACTTTTTTTTTAATAATTTCGAACCATTTTTTTTCAATACACAAAATAAAAAAAAAGTTCTAACTGTTGTGTCTATAAACAATTAATCTTTCTTAAATTGACAAACATTCCCTGCTAGAGCAAGGATTGTAGTTTTAGTCCGGTACAGTTCGGATTCCTGGATGATCACACCAATATGAATTATAGTCGCCCTTATTATTGGAAATGACGTTATTTATTTTTCCAAAAGCTCTTAGAAAGAATTTTTTTTTTATTAAACTACACATTCGGTAAATCGAATGAACAATTAGAAATAGTTAAAATTAAATAATTTTCGTCGCTTATTATTTTTATACATTTATTCTTCAACCATGTAGAAAATTGCAATAATGTAATAATTTGGTTTGGCAAGCTCACGGTATTTTCTAGTCTATCAAACTCCCCCAAAACATATGATAAGACCAAACAAAAGTATGTTTTAAAAATTATTCGCTTAGTATCAATCAAATGGACAAGTCGTGCTTTCAATACTTTGGGCTAATACTTTTTTGTATAAGCCTCATAAATATTGGCTATACTCAAGTAAGTATTTTGTTCAAATTCAAAACTATTTATATAACTAAATATTCAACTAGGCCATGCTTTTCCAATTTACAAATATAACTTGCGAAAGTAAGGATGAATCGGTGATCGCAGTTGAGTACTGCTACATGCAACAGGTGGACCATCTGAAAAATTTTATCAGTCTTCGTTACACGTTGGTTCAGCCAATAGATCATGATTATAAGGTACGAATCTATCCATATCTAAAGTGAACTTGTATTTAAATCGATCTGCAGCTTAAACTCAGGTTTATGATCAAAAACAACGGTTGGCAGCCTTTTCTTTATACCATTAACATTGACATGTGCACTTTTTGGAAAAGGCAATATAACGCAATTGCTAAATTGTTTCTAGGATTTACGAATGGTCACACCAATATGAATCATAGCTGCCCCTATGTAAGTCTATTAATCCCTTTTTGATCCCTTATTTATATTTAACTACTGCTTTTTAGTATGAGAAGTATTTAACTTTTGATAATATCATGAATACGGATATATCGAAAAACATGCCCAGCATTCCGCTGGCCACAGGACACTATGCAATATACACCACCTGGTCCTGCAAAAATGTTACACGAGCTCATGTGAACATTTACGTTGAAATAGTCAATTAATAGCCATTAAAAAAATATGAAAATCTGTAACTATAAAACAGAAACATTACTTCTTATCAATTTGAAAATAAAACTAGTGGAAACGTTTACCTTCGGGATCGAGTATAAAAACTAAGAACATTTGATCGCATATATATCCTTCTGTTTCATAGCTTACATTATCTTAACACTACCCCAACAGTAGACTGTCCTAAGACCGTAACCTTAGGATTAGACACGATAGATGAGTTTGACCGTGCACATATCGAAGATACATTTTTCTTCTGCAGTGTCATTTAATATACATGTAAATTTTCTGAAATTATAGTTCTCTATTCTGATTTACTACTTTTTTCTGACTGACAGAACGCCAACAGATGACAAACATTTTACAAATTTCTAAGCCCAAAAAAGCCAGTCACAGTCTGGCAATCAAACCATCCATCCATTTCACTGAGTTTCCTAAGCAAACTAACTAAATATTTAATTACTGGCATTTTGTTTTAACGCTCGCGGCTAATTTGCTGTTCAACTGTTTACCTCCAACGTTGTGTGTAGTATTTTGTATACAGAGTCTGATTCTGACTCCAACTCAAAGTCAGAGACCAACAATCAGTCAACATGCTTAAATATTCAAACCGTAAATGCAAACAATGCAATTCCTTCGATAGTTGTTTCATAGTTTTGTTGGTTGTGTCTCGCTCATAGCTTTTGTTTTTTTTGTCTTACAAATTAAAGTTGCAAATCATTGCGTAAGTGCTTGAATTGACAGAAAGATTATTAGCTTAACACTGTTGTATAATATAAATGAAAAAATTTAAAAGCAAATAAATTTATCAAGTTGGCAGTTTTTTCTGGATGTCCGTCAGGCCTTTGACAGGGTATGGCACCCAGGACTCCTCTAGAAACTTAAAAAAAGTCTTCCAATACTACCTGGTTCTGAAGTCATATTTGCAAAATCGTAAATCTTTTGTCAGGTGCAAATTCGGTGAGTCGGAACTGTGCCCTATTCAGGCTGGGGTTCCCCAAGGCAGCGTGCTTGCGCCAATACTTTATTCCCTATTCACTGCTGATCTACCGGTAACTAATGCAGATCGCTCCCTTATCGCCACGTACGCGGATGACACCGCTTTCCTGGCCTCAAGTGCAAGTGGTCTTTACTCTGGGATCCCTCTCATGCCCTGAAGTTCACCTCTTTGAACAGATGCTTCCAACAGCGTCAAGTGCTAGGTACCTGGGCCTCACTTTGGACAGCAAACTTAATTGGAGAGCTCACTTGGCTAACAAGAAAGCCCAGCTTAACATCCGTTTTAAGCAACTTTACTGGCTGCTTAGACCCGCTTCTCGTCTTAGTCTGCGCAATAAGTTACTTATCTATAAGGCGATCCTCAAACCTATATGGGCTTACGGAATTCAAATCTGGGGTACAGCAGCGGTTTCTAATATCAAAATTATTCAGACTTTCCAAAACAAAGCTCTGCGCACCTTAGTGGGTGCACCTTTCTATGTTAGAAACAACGTTTTGCATAACGACCTCAAGGTGCCCACTGTTCAGGAATCAATAACGAACTATAGCCAGAGATACATGGTTAAATTAAATTATATAATCATGTCAATGTGCTGGCGCTAGAGTTGCTGGACACCAGCGACGTGGTCCGATGGCTTTCGAGATTCCACCCCCCCGACCACCGTCTCCGCTTTGACACCTAACCAGTCATAAATATATTTTTCGCCATTGAAAAATGTAAGTAATCGTCATATGTATTCCTCCCTAAAATTTAGTTATTGTCTTTAGTAGACAGATTCTAAATAAAGATTGTTAATCCAAAAAAAAATAAAAAAATAAATTTGGCAGCTACACTATGATCTTACTTCATCACACTTGCATTAAGATCATTGGACGCGCTTTCTTAAGTAATTTAAAATATATTTAAATACATTTATATTAATTTTCTACATTAGACATACATTATTTTTCTTACGATAGAATTGGAAAATTTGACCAAAGCGATATAATATTCTTAATATTCTTGAATGATAAAAATAATTAAAGTCGGTAATGGAAAAAAATACTAAGGGATTTGAGGGCATTATGACCTTGAGCTCTATTATTGTTTCATTGAACGTCTGCTTAATAACATAAATAATCTCTCAATCCAAAAAATTACGAAATTAAATCAGCCAACCTCCCAAAGATGGGATATCTGCTTGACTGGTAATTTTTCTTTTTTTAATATTATCTGATGCAAATTCTTCAAAATCTCTCAAGTATTTTTTTTATTTAATAATCTCGCTTTGCATTACATCAGCCGTAGCCATAGTATCAATCGATAGATAAGAGTTAAATCAACTGGTATTCAAGAGTATTGTTACGATAAAAGTACACTGCACTCTCTCATTTTAGCTCTCTCTCTCTCTCTCTCTCTCTCTCTCTCTCTTACTGAATTTCCCACTCTGTCTGTTTTTATCGCACCTGTATAGCTTTTTGGGATATTATATTTTTTTGGAAGCTTTTTAATTATCTGTCAAATTGTATAAGGAAACCCAAATATGTTTTAATGATTTGTAGGTATTTGAGTATTTTCCAAAGCCAAAGCTATTGTCAGTATACGTTCAAGTTAAGATGAGAATAGTCACATGTTGTTAACAATAACAGACAAACATTTTTTTAAGTTGAATTGTTTGAAATTCTTAACACCAAGTCAGTAATCAGTTATGAGAAAATCAGCTGGTTAACGATTAGCATATTAAAAAATTCCATTTGATGTCACAGAGAAAAATATCTTTAAACTATTTTTGTATTTGCTCAACTAGATGGTAATTATGTCTATAGTGTAACGGATTACCCCAAGCACAACTAGTATTATTGAATGTGTACATATGTGTGCTATTTAACACCAAATATTCTTGATATTTTCAAAAGTTATTTAAACAAATTAATATTTGAAAAAGAACCCCCCTTTGCCTAGAAATGCGTATAGAGTGTATACAAGCTGAGAACTTTTATCTGAACGGATTTGTTTCTCTGTGATGATTTAAGAGAGGGAATTCTGAGAGTGCCGGTAAAAAATAGCAAGTTCTAAACTGGTTTATTTGCAACTGTTTTTTTTTTTTTTGCTTTAACTGCGAGTATAATCTCAATCACATTTTTTTTATCGGTACGTATGTACACATACGGCGTACATTGAATCGCCATATAAATACTCTCTCACTCAGAAGTTGATGTTTAGTTCTAGCTAAGCAGTTAAGGCAAGCAAGCTAAAAGTTTCGTGGTCATCGAAGATTGAATATGGGTCTGCTTTTATTAGTGGCCCTAGTAGGGTTTTTGATATTCACCTACAAATGGGCAACAGCCAAGCACAATGAGTTTGCGAAGCGCGGACTACCCTATGAAAGGCCTATACCGATTTTTGGCAATAACGCGGCTGTCGTAATGAACAAGGCCTCGTTCCAGAAGCTGCTCTACGGATTCTACTTGCGCACACGACAACAGTGAGTACTGAGCACAACTAAGTCAACAAGAGATAACGTCTCAAGTGTTTATGATTCGATATTTCAGCAAATTGGTCGGCTACTTCAATTTTCGCACTCCGATGATACAAATTAACGATCCGGAAATTATAAAAAAAATAACCGTTAAGGACTTTGAGCATTTTCCGAACCATCAGCTCATCTTCACTACCAAAGAACGTCTGGTCAATGACATGCTGAGTGTCATGAAGGATCAACGCTGGAAGCACATGCGCACTACTTTAACACCTATCTTCACATCAGCCAAGATGCGCAGCATGTTTGGCTTAATGAACGAGAGTTTCGCCGAGTGCATGGAGCACCTGGACAAGATGGCGAAGACAGATGTGAAGCCGGGTCAAGGATTTGAACTTGAGCTGAAGGAGGTTTGCAATCGGCTGTCAAATGATTTGATTGCAACCACAGCCTTTGGACTAAAGGTTAGCTCCTACAAGACACCGAACAACGAGTTCTTCCAAATTGGTCAATCCGTTGCCTTCTTTCGCGGCAAAGCACTGTACAAGTTTATGCTCTCCAACACATTGCCGTTGTTATTCAAGGTATAAAATTCCTTTAATCGTTCATTCCATATCCTTAAGCATGTCTTACCCATTTCAGTTACTGGGCTTCAAGATCTTTGACTCGCAGAAGACGGAATTTTTCATTCGTCTCGTTGTCGACGCCATGAAATATCGTGCGGAAAACAATATTGTGCGACCCGACATGATTCAGCTGCTCATGGAGGCCAAGAAGGAGTCCACTGAGAACTGGACAGACGATGAGCTTGTAGCCCAGTGCTTCATATTCTTCTTTGCAGCATTCGAGAATAATGCCAGTCTTATTTGCACCACAGCCTACGAGCTGCTACAAAATCCAGAAATACAGGAGCGTCTCTATGAGGAGATCAAGGATACCCACGACTCACTGAAGGGCGAGCAACTGAACTATGATGCTGTAACCAAAATGAAATATATGGACATGGTTGTCTCTGAATCGCTGAGAAAGTGGACTCTCGCCGCGTCCACAGATCGCCAGTGCTCCAAGGATTATACACTCTACGATGACGATGGCACCAAGATGTTTGAGTTTAAGGTTGGTGACCGCATTAATATACCCATTGTGGGTCTACACATGGACGAGCGTTACTTTCCCGAGCCAACCAAATTTATACCAGAGCGTTTCAGCGACGAGAACAAGGACAACCTCGTTCCCTACACCTATTTGCCCTTCGGTACCGGACCTCGTAACTGTATAGGTGAGATAGTAACTTATTCTGGCAACTGGGTTATACTTTATATGTCCATTTTATGTTTTGTTGCAGGCAATCGGTATGCTCTGATGCAGGCCAAGGCTATGTTGTACAATCTTGTGCTGAAGTACAGAATCGAACGTTCTCCAAAGACAGTTAAGGATCTCATGAGCGATTCTCGTGGTTTCCAATTGACACCACAAAGTGGTTATTGGGTTCATTTGGTGCCCCGCAAATAAATAAAGTTTACAACAATGGTTGAGTTTTGCATTCACGATAAAATACACATACATACGTAAATATTTTATTTTTAATTATGATTATTCCATATACACTGACTTTAATTATAATGATATAGACTTAACGAAGCTCAAATTAAAGACATTCGTAATACTTAAAACTCATCATATGTATTCGTCTTAAACAACTTTTTGTAGGCTTCTGCATAACTTTTAATTTAAGTGCTTTGTTTTTATACAAGTCTTTTTTAATATTACAAAACTTTCTCAAATATTCTTGATACATTCCTTTTTATATAACTCTTTCACTTTCACTCTGTGGCGAAAGCGTTAACATTACATAAAACACAAAAAACAATAGAATCTTTGCCAAAAATAAAACTTGAAAGTTGACAAAGAAACTGTTAAACTGAATAGAAACCTCTTTGCATATAAATATTTATGTAGAGAATTGTATATTTATGTTACTTTGTAAATCGTGTATTTTTTGGAAGGAGGGGAAGTTATTTTCTTTATAACTTAAGTTATTGCACATATGCTATGCGAAGACTTTCACTCATCTTTCGTTGTTTTATTATTGTTATTTAACACATTATTTTTTGTTTAAGATGTACAAAATATTTTTGTTGGCAGTTTTAAGTTTATTGTTCGTTGATTGTGTTCCTGGTCTGGCAAAATCTCAGCTTTATAACACTAACAGTTTTAAAATATGTTTATTATATATAAGTATATAATATGTATGTAAATGCATTATTGATATACTTGAGAGCTTTGTACAAAGTTTGGAATACTTGTGAACTGGAAACTAAAAAGTTTTTAAATGATATGTATTTAAAATAGCAAATGTAAAAAAAAAAAATTGATTTAATAACCAGCTCACTTTTTTTTTTTTTTAAATACATACGATATTTGCCAATATACCTTAAGTTTAAATTATATATTGTTCACATACACATTTACAAAGTATTTGTTTGTTTTTTATACACTAACGTACATAAAAACAGTGACAGCATGCGAAATGTCTGGGGTTCAGGGTATCTCCTAGTCAAGTGTTGTCGACTAGAGCCTTCTAACTTGTAATTTTTCGATATGTTTAAATTTACATCACCCGAACCATTTATCTAGACACTATAAAGACGCTGTGAATTTGAGGCAGGCGGCTTGCCTAAACCAAAAAAGTTCCAGACACGCCTCAGACAGCCAGGTTTCTTCTCGGGCAACAGGCTAAGACTCTGCTCCTCTAGTATGGTGTCCAGTATATAGTAGCTGCTCAGATTTAAAGGCGGTGGCGGCAACATCGGAGGCGGTCATGATATTGTGCAGTTCTTGCTCTCGCTCATAATCGCCGGCATGCCTGACTGTGTGCCCAAACAGCTGCCTGGTGCAGCTCCTCCCAGAGCGTGGGATGACTCACTTACATTTTGGGACAGCTTCTTCTTTCGCTCATAGGCAAGTGCATCATTTGGCACGTAGGCGACGCGAACTCCGCCGTAATGCTTACGTGCTGGCAGTCGGTACACATAGTCGTCCATATCGCTGGAGGAGCTGGAGCTGCACGTCGAGCAGATGCTGGCCACATCACAATTGTCCAGATTGTTCAGCAGGTTCAATGTGCCAACGCCACCACCTCCCACCTGCGTCTGTGCATTGTGCAACCTAAGATTCGTTTGATTAATTTGCATCTCTGAAGAGCTGCGCGATTGATTGCGACGCCGACGCCGTCTTCGGGCGTTAGAATTGTCCGTGTAGCTCTTGGAGCGTGACATGGTATCCTGGACACTGTGGAAGCGTACCTCCTTCAACGGTGGTCGATTATCTAGCTGATCCTGCTGTTTCTCGCATTGCTGCTTGGCGGCAAAGAGCTGCTCGTAGCCATCATGGGGCAGGTTCAGCTCTCGAGCGGAGTCGTTATCTAGCTCCAGCTCGTTGCCCAACTCCTGAGTGCTCTGCGTCATGTCCGAATTGCTTGGAGAGTTAAGATTGATCTTGTCAATGCTCTGATAGCTATGCGAATCCTCTGCCTTCGAAAGCAACATGTCCGGCATCGAACTGGTCAGCTGGGTATCTCCAAAAATTGACTTGTCAGCGGCGCAGATGTTATCCAGACTTAATGCCCAGTTCGGTCAGATCTATGGGTGGCGGATGGGCAGGGCGTGGCATGCCAGGCACACAACCACCCAGAAGAAGATCAGCAACTCCCGCCGCCTCCATGCGCTTGCGTTCCTGTCGCTCCAGCAAATCTCCAGCGCTGCCCGCACTTGTTGCATTCTTGCCTGGCGCATGTCCATGACTTCCCCCACTCTTGCCACGCCCCGCCGCTCCTTGGTCAGCAGAGCGTCGTGGTGAGCGTGCAATCTGACTGGAAGTAGAGGCGCGATGAGTTGGTCGTAGCTGTGGTCCGGAGCTAGTGTCAGACGGCGTTGGTGGCTCACCCTTACTGCACGCTATCGAGCAGTAGATGGTGCCACGTCGTGGCAGAAATGGACGACCTAGCAGCGAGCAGCGGCAGGTGCAGCACGAGAAGCACTGATCGGTCGCATGCCAGTGCTGACCGTCATGGCTCATCTGGCCCTGATCGACGCCTATGACCTCGCCGCAGTAGTCACAGTACTCGGCGAACATGGTGTCAAAGCAGCCCAAGCAGTACGGCTTCCCCTCCCGCATTATGTAACGCTGGCCACCCAACTGATGTTCGCATTCCTGGCATGCAAAGTGTTTCATGTGCCAGGTGCGACCTTCGGCTTCCGTGCACTCATCCGAAAAAATTATCTAGCCGAAAAATAAAGATAAATACAATAATATTATAATTAAAATGATTTCTTAAGATGAACAATAATATGTATAAACAAATATTGCTAAAAGTATATGGCTTATAAGCAATATTCGTATTACTTTTCTTAGCTATGTTATTTGTCCTAGGCTATACATTTACAAGAGAAATAAAGCAAGTAATAAAACAGCCTGAAGGCCCCCGTTGCTCTGGCTATACATATATATAAGATTTGTAACATAGAATTAATTTTAAGTTCAAATTATAAAATTAATAAATAAATAATTCGAAAAAAAAATTTGTCTAGCAAAAACGTGTCTCAGGCACGCTGCCTTTAACAACATTATAGTTCTGAAAAAATAACGACAGTATAAAAGAAATTCATAACTACTATCTAGACACTTGAACGATAGTCTTTTTAGCTCGCTTTTGAAAAACCTATAGGATATGAATGATATGATATTGAATTTACTGTTTTATTGCCATTTAACAGTAAAACGTTTAAGAAATTATAATTTTATTAAGTAATTTGAATAATGTTTAATAAACACAACACATAAGAGATTGTATTTGACTAAAATAGAATCTCTTCCATTAATTAGAATATTTAGCTACAATAACTCCTACAATATTATTTTACTCACCTCATCGCAGGCGGAACAGCGTGGTTTTTGTGTCTCGGCATGATGGCGGCCACAGTATAGATTGCCATCGCGCTGAAAGTATATAAGGTCCATCAAGAGCTCCTTGCACACGCTGCACACAAAGCAGCCGGGATGCCAGCACAATTGGGCGCCCAGGCGCTGGGCAAAGACCACAATGTCACCGCCGGAGAGTGGTTCCTGGCACTACCAAACCAAAGAGAAAAGATGAAAAAGAAATAAAATTAGAACGAAAATGGAAAGGGAAACACAAGGTTAACCGTATAAATAACAGAAATATGCTAAAGTTGGGCAGAGTCGGAGGCGATAGAAATCTGCAGCGTCTGCTTTGGCTTGGCAAAATATTTAAGCGACTATAAATGCTAAATAACGGTAATAAAACGCTTAAGCCCCCGAAGCGAGGACAAGGCAGCAACCAGCACGAGAACAGTGCACAATACTAAACTCAACACCGCCCCCATAGAACCCCCACGTTCCACGTTCCACTGTTTGCGGTTTTGCTTTTTCACAACGGAAATAATGCAAAAATTGCTGCCGGCCATGTGCGCGGAGTCGGCTCCCAAGTGCTCCCCAGAGAGCGAATGGGCGAGTGGTGCAAAACAAGAGACTTAAAACTGTTGGAAAAACACGAAACTCGAGAAACGGCCTCGAGGAATATGCTGGTGTCGATGTTGGTACCCAAGCCGGAGAATTGTTGTTGCTACTGTTGCTAATATCACGTTGCTCGAACGGAAGCGCAGTTTTTAATGACTTAACCTCAACTCGTTAATGTTGAAGGCATTCGCATAATGAACTCATTTACGTACAGCATTTATCCTAATTGGGTCAGCAAAAAGCTGATGTCTTTGTTGTCCTTAAAGAATACACATATAAGTATTACGGATTTGTAAGGAATGGTCTGCAACCATTGTGAGGAGAAGATATTAAAAGGCGTAACTTTAAGAACTTGAAAAAAGAGGTAAGGTAAAGGCATAAACTTATATATTTTATTTTATGGCATATGTAAAAACATACATGTTAATACAATACGAGTATTGCATTCTGTTATGTAGACGAAAATATAGCTTTTTGATTAAAGAAAAGCTCAGTTGGGTTTAACTATCAAACAAACTTGACTTAACACACAATAAATAACAGTTTTCCTCCGCTCACATTAGAAAATCTTGTTCCGGTCTTGCTTAGCTTTGCGAAATGAAGTCAAGACTTTACTCCATATTAGAAGCATGCAAAGCAATTAAAGCAATTGCTCTGATTTATGAACGCTTTTAAGCCCCCAAAAAGTTAATCACATGCGACGCCAAACGGTGCCATTTGTGGCTAGCCCTTAGCTTTTGGATTGAACGCCCACCCTTTAGCCAGAAGCTCTTAGCCTAGACCAAGCCTTCGCCAATTTACGCCATTTTCGTTTCAATTTTTATTTCCGGTTGCCCCCTGCCGCTCACGGAGCTGTCTTCATTTCGCGCACGCAAATTACCCAACAGTGCCGCAAAAACCACAAGACGCTGCGAGGACAATGAAAGTGATGGAAAGTGGGAGCTTGGCTGGTTGCTTAGTTGGTTGCCAGCATTCAGCTTCTTAACTTTCCAAGCTATTAAACCTCAGTCGGTTGCCGGCTGCCTCAATATGCGCCCACCCCCCTGCAATCAACATTTACTTTTGCGAGCCATTAAACATTGACAGCCAGTGCCAGGCTGTGCAGTACAGGGTTGATAATTTCCATAGTCAGTTGCGTAAGTAGCTCTAAACTTGGCCCACTACTGCATGCGTCGTTAATTGTTAAATACACACAAAAAGAAAAAGAAAAGAGGCAGCAACAACTGTGTCCTTTAATTAGCCTCAGCCTCTGCTTTGGGCCCGCTAATGATGTATTTTTGCAGTTGTGGTTGAGGCTTCCTTTTTTCTGAACTTAGCTGTGGTTTCCAACTCAACGAAGCAGCTTTGGCCGGAAAAGCTCTTTAAGTAGTTTGTGTGGTGATCAAGTTGCGAGTGCAAAACTTTTTGCAGCCAAAACCGCAATGGAAAACTCCGATCCAACTGATTGGCATTGTGTCGCCTTAAAAGGACATTTATCAGGCGCTGTCCAAAGTCCATGTGTAGTTACAACAATCGCTTGTCATTTATCTTATCAATCCAATTAATCCCAGTCGGTCAGCTCTAAACTTTCTGACCCTACCGCCTGGCGGTGCACTGCAGACAATTATGTTATTGACAAATTGACGCTGGCTGCGCGATGCAGGCGCCACCTGACGACGCGAAGTCCTGAGTCCTTCTTTACTTCATAGCCCATTTCGTGTCTGTCCTAATCCAACATTGACGCTGCGACTTCCGACAAACTTTGCAGCAGACAAGCAAGACAATTTCCTGCCCAGTCGTTGCCTCCCCAACCCTTTCAGCCCAATTCTCTCTTTCCTTCTTTATCTCTATCTTTCTATTTATTCTTTACTGTCTCTTTTTGGCTTTTTGCACAGTGCCCTCAAATTATTAATGACGCTCGTTATCGTGCCCTTTTCAGTACATAAACTTTTAGCTTAACAGGCACCACCAGGCAACAGGATTTTTAGCAAACTTTTTTTCATCATTTTGTGTTCCGTCTCTGCAACAGTTTTTGTGAAAAATATATTTCATGGCTTTTCATAATAATTATTTTGTATTTCATCGTTGCCAGGGACGACCTTTAGTGTCACATCCTTGTCAAGTTCTGCGCTGTCACATCCGCTCTGACCCCAGCCACTCATTCAGTGCTCAGTTTTGACTCCATTGTTGTTCGTGTGGAAAATCGGAGCTGGCCAAAATCATTACCAGTTTTGTTCCCGGATCTGACTTTGACGCACGTTTCTCTGGCCCAGGCCATGCTTTGCGACTCATTTACGCTTGAGTGAATACGAAGTGCAGCAACATCAACAGAGAAGGAGGCATCATTCAGGCTCATTGAGCGTTTTCATAAGTTTTCTTTAAGCATAATTTCTGCTTGGCTGTCCTCGCATCCCTATCCCTCCACGATTTCCCGATTCGAGCGGGTGCGGCGTTTGCTTTGTTCGCATTTTAACCTTCGTTTAGCAAGTCTCGGTTATGGTTTGTGAATTTTAAGTAGCCATTGGCAGAGATGAGTGAACGCTGCTTTGGCTCGTCAGTTTTGCACGTGGCATTAAATCTGACTTGACTTATCAGATTTCATTATTAACGCATTCATCTGCAGTTAAACTTAAACAACCTTTAACTTGTATGGATTCCACTATAATCGGCATTCACTGCACAAATATGTAAATTATTTTTATTGCTTTGTGTGTGGCTTCTGCATAAAAGAAATTCTCTTCATTACCATAAGAATACTATTTAACTTAATTTAATCAACTAAATCATTAAGCTTCTCAAAGTTTTAAATTACTAAAATTATTAAGCTGAAGCTAAACTATACAACATACTCAAAAACTTTTTTAATAATAATTTTCAAGTTAAGACTTCCTTACCTTAACAGTTACATTACATTTCCATCAAAAAGCTTTTCCAAGCTCATAAAAACAAATGAACTATCCACACTTTAAGAAAACAAAACTAACGCCAACTTTCCAAGAAGTCATAAAAGTCTTTATATTTGACATCATAAATAACAACTGAAGTATCTTATTCAGTAAGCTCTTGAATCATTGATCAAACATATATGGAATCAAATACGCAACTGCACTTTGACATTATACTTAAGCGGACAAAACTTATTAAAAAGTTTACACGCTGCTTGCGTTGTCTGTCTCTAATGAACTTTAACCTGGACTGGTTTTTGGTCTGGTCAAAGAGCTGCTGCAAGTTGTGGCTTATAAGTTTCTGTGGCAAGGCGTAATAAATGCAACTTGGCTGCCAATTTGGTAGTCTCCCCGCAAAAACCAAAGCAAATCACTGAAAACTTGGGCACAACTTTAATGCAAGCAACACCTCTGACACCTCCATTGCACAAACGCCCACGCACATAACAGACAGAGGGGCGCGACACGCAGTTGGGAAGTGTGGGAAACGGAGACAGTGCAGCGGACAAATGGATGCTGCATGTCCGTGTAGTCGACGCCTTTTGTGGCCCAGACACAGACACGTAGAGCCGCGTGGCAGCATGCGGCATAAACTTTTTAATAAGTTTTACGAGTGGCGAATGTGAACACAATAAAATCAAGCTCCCAACTATCTGTGGCAGCCAGCGTGCCAACCATGCAACCAAACTGCCAAGCATCCAGACGACGACAAGCAGCTATATCTGTAGGATATCTGGATATGGATGTGCGCCTGCAGACTGTCCAACTACTATTCCTGAGCGCAGTTTAAATTGAAGCTCGAAGTCGATGCTGAAGTTGAAGTTAAAGTTGGTTAGCCAGCACGCACAGACAACCCCGTCACCATCTATCTTTCACTTTCTCGTTCAGAGACTGCCAGCTAATAACAATGCAAATTTTTAAAGGGAGAGAGGGCGGTTTTTCTGAAAAGGTGGCGCTGCTTCCTCCTGCTATTACTGCTAGCATTATATGCTACTAGCATTGTGCTTTATTGCCATTTCACTGCGATGCACAGCTTCACTGTATGCACATTTACTTCTCATACAGCATCGGCAAAACAGACAAAACAGCAAGCAAGTGCTTTTTGCGTGTTCACAACTATGAGATGACCTGTAGGCAGTGCCTAGCATTTGAACAAAGAAGAATATACTTTCGTTTTAAATACTGCATTTACGATTGACGAAAAGTTCCAGTTGTGTTTTACTGGTACCAAAATAATAATATTTTATAGGCATTTATAAACAATATACTTTGATAACTAATTATCTGCTTGCTGCAGCTTTTTCGGTATTGTGCAGTATTTATTTGCACAGTAATATGTAGTAATATTATAAAGCTAAATAAATAACAAACAAAATGATTAAAAAGTCTGGTCTTTAAGTATTTATTGTGTTATTCTATAGGCAACTTTTATCTTTTGATGCTGCTTTCTGTTCTATTATACCCACTTGAGAACGAAGAGCAGGATATATAAATTAAGTTGCAGCAGTCAAATTGCTCAGAATAGTTCAACCTCCACTATTTTAGTGTGTGGAGCAGCCGGCTTTGGTCTTTTGTATTGCTGTTACTGCTACTGCTGATGCTGCAATGGAAGCTGCAACAATTGTTTTTGCAACAACGTTTTTCATTTGCAGTTTTTTTTGCCACGTTGCAGCACTTTGCCGTTTGCTAAAAGTGTACTTAATGAAATCTTTTTGTCATCTTTTATTTGAGATGCTGCCAAGTTGCGACGCGACGTTTGAAAGTTAACCGTTAGCCTCGCTCGTTTTTCTTTCCCCACCCTACCTACAAGTTTCTCTCTTGTTCATTGTTTCTTGCAGGCTCCATTGTACATTTTTTTTGTTTCGCATTGTGCAAGCACCATCCATACACCCACCCAGCCACCATTAACTTATAAGCAGCCATAGAAGTCGGAGCGAGTCCTGTCAAAGTTTGCAAAAAACTTCGCCCTGGCGGGCGGAAAAATGAAATCGAAACTCGCCTTTTTCTTCAGCAGGACGCCTTTGTTCATCATAATAAAATGCAAATTTCTTGGCTCACAATTAAGTTGCAGGGTAAATGGGAGAGTGTGTACTACTTACCCCCTTGCAGGGCCTTTCATCGGACAGCAGACGGACCGCCCCGCGTCCGAGCGCCTCCCTCTTTCGCTGCGCCGAAAATATCCTCAACTCCTTGCGCTCCTCGTCGCTCAGCGAGTGGCAATAGCGCACCTGTAAAATAAAAGCCAATGGGAAATGTATAATGGTGGTATTGAAAGTAACTGGCAACTGAGCAGTAGCAACTTTCTTTTATTGTAAATATTAATTAAAATCTCTGTTACAGCAGCAGCAACAGCACATGCAGCAAAAGCTCAAAAAGGCAACGGTAACTTTTTTAATCTCGTACGCAGCCTTCAGTTGCACAAGGATGTGCCTTGATTTTTTTATACAAAATTATTTTCCTTGTTTTTATTCCTTTGTATGACCTATTCATGTAACGAACAACGTAACTAAAAAGTGTATCTGCAATCTTTACAAGTTTCTCAGTGAAAAACGGTAACTTGGTGTATTTATTTTATATTGAAACTTTGTATAAATTAAATGCTCTAAAAAACTTTTTTAAATTGACAATACATATATGTATGTATTAAATTTTTTGATACCACGAGTACTATAGATTTCAATATCTAAATATTTCTTATACATTTCAAAAACAGGATCATTCGATTTATAAGCTCTTTGCTAAGCAAATATTTACAGATTTAGAAACGTTGTAAGATTAAATTGCTTTCACTGTGTATGGAAACATTATACGAGCCCAATTCACTATTAATTCGTACGACTTGTCAATTTTGCCCACTTTTCATAGCAATTTTAGCAATTTTCAAATTATTATTATTATTAGAATTAGAATTGTTTGAAGTAACTTTTTACATCAACACATTTTTTGTTTAAGCCAGGGAAAAAAGTTAAAAAGTAGACTGTTACGAATTACGTACTAGAATTGAAAACTTTCAATGGGTACTTAATGGGTTGAGAACAGTACTGTATCATTCAAACGGAAATTTAATGACCTTTTCATTGATTCCATACTTTGACCATACATTCCATAAAACATTGCGCATACCTCAAAAAACAAGTCGTACGAATTAATAGTGGTTTGGGCTCGTATAATAAGTAATAATTATTTTTAAAATTTTAAAAACTTCTTTGTTTTTAAAGATCTTTTGACTCACTAAACATAATCTTTAGTGTCATTATATTATATACATACATACATATATATATACAATACATCACAGAATTGTATGCATAATTGTGCTTGATGGGTATAAAAATCATTGGCTTTTCCCAGTTGGCTGTTCTTTTTTTGTTTTCATTTCGTATTCTTAAGGTTGCCTTTTGAATTCAACTTATAAAAAGTTGGCTGAGCTGCTTTCGCATTTACTGCATTTTTATGATGCTTAAGTTTTTTTATTTTGTCGCCATCGTCATTGAGTGTGCTCCCTTGTGCTATTGCGCTGATGTTCTGTTCTGTTCAGTTCTGTTCAGTTCTGTTATCTGCTGTTGAGTTCATTTGGTCCTATGGTCTTTTGGCTAATACTCACTTCGTTATCTTGGGGCGGCAGCTGGTGCAGCAATTGTTTTACGCGATACTTCTCGCCGGGACTGTTGACGTAGGGCACTTTGTCGTCCGGCAGTTGGCTAAAGTACAAGCGAACCTGTTAACGAGCAGAGAGAGAGATGGAGAGTGAGAAAGAGAACATCAGATATAAAAACTAATGTACCGGAGTTATGTATTAGCCATAACCTGAAACGAGTTAACGATTGGACAACTGTCATCATTTCATGGCGTTTTAAGAGACGTGACAAATTTCGTGGGAAACGTTTTCATTAGGGACAGGCCATAACGAATTAATCAAAGTCAAGTGACAAAACGCTTTCACTAACTTGGCCAAAAGAAACTAGTATAATACTGTGAACGCCCACAGCTGCTTTAGACACACGAATATCGACAAAACAAGAAAACAAAACAAAAAGTAAAAGCCACGAACCAAAAAATTGATGGTATAACTTGCAAAAGAGGAAAATGTTGCAAAAAAGTCATGACAGCCAAACAGAATGCAGCCGAAGAAAAACAGTAAAAACAGAAAAACAGAAAAAACAGCCGGAGATTTTAGTGATTGTTTGATTTTTACTCTCTTAAACGTTTTCCCAGCTTGGTGCGCTAGTAGTTACGTAAACATTTGGTGCACGTTTGGCCCCCACTCTTGACCAGCTCTAATTACAGCCAAATGCGGGCAGTCGATTTAATTACAAAACGCTTTCGCTTTCATTTTGATCGCCATTCAATCGCTATTCGATTTGGCGATAATTTTACACAAGCCAAAAAAATCAGCTTTGCTACAATTAAAGTTGTCGCCGCGTTTCCTTAAAAGAGTCGGCCATTAAACTGGGCTGGGTTTCGATTTAGTTAGCAATGATGCATGCCACAAAGGAAAGCAAAAGTTCAGCCAACTGCATGTGGCGGCAACCACCGAAAGTATCGAAATCGACAGAAACCAAATTAGCTGGCCGTTGGCAATTTTTTGATTTCACCTCAAATTAGAGACAACAAATTGCAGCGTGTATTGTGGTCAAAGAGTGGTTAGAGCCCCTCATATCTTACCTGATCTGGCCGCAGACCCGGTGGCACCCAAGTGTACTCCTCCAAAGCGCAGCCGCTGTCATCGTCGGACTGCGAGTTGCGCTGAAAATCTAGCTGCTGGTGGTGACTGTGATGGTAGACGCTGCTCGCCGATGCTGCCGTCTTGTAGCTGGCAGTGCGCAGTGGTGTTGCCACCACCACAGAGTTCAGTGGCAAATGATTGGGTGGTTGGCAGTGGCGTCTCTGTAGCGGTGACACAAAATGCGACGATGTCCCGCTGCTGATGATGCTGCCAGCTGTCGATGCTGCATCCACATTGTTGCATGCACCATTGGATGACGTGTGGCTGCTACTCGGCGGCTGCTGCTGCGTAGCTGCTGTGGTTGTTGTGGCGGTTTCCAAAGTCGGATCACCACGATGCGGCGGAAACGGCGCAGCACCGCCAGCCTCCAGCTGCAACAGTTCACTCTCCGTCTGCGTGTAATAACTGCTGCCAGGCTGCTGCATCTTGTGGTATCGTCTGCTGCTGTACAATGTGTGGTGGCTGCTGTTGGTGGTGCGCGGTGCAGGTGTAGGCTTATACTTGTGTTCAGGCTGGATGCTATAATCATAAATATAAACAAAGATGATTAGGTAAGTAATACGTAATACGTATAAATATTTTATTATATTAATATAAATATTTAGAGCTATGCCGAAAAATTATTTTAGAACGTGTTTCTTTTCGGAATGCATAAATACCGAAAAGTTTGGGAACTGTTGTGTACACTTTGCGTCACATTAGAGCCCCTGAGATCAGCTTATCTAGGAAAGCTCTCCTTAGTCCAGCTTAGCCTTAGCAACAAGGTGTTGATCTATAAAACTAAGCTGTAAGATAACAAATGGCTCGTTAAGAACAAATATTTTTTGTCAGAAATATCAACCCAAGTTTCCGCCACAGCCAACAAATTACTCATACATATGTCGCTACTCAGGCCGATCTGTATGTATGGCATTCAAATCTGGGGAAATTCACAATATTGCATAATTGAGCTACAAACTGCCGTTTACTAATTGGCCATGTTTAATTGCTGTTGCATTTTCAGTCCAGCCCAAATGCATTCGGCCTGCGCGCCTTCTTTTGCTAACTAGACTAACAGAAAAACGTGTTGCATGATAATTTGTTAGACTTTTAGCTGAAAAATTGCACATACGCAATGTTGATCCATTTGCTAAACGAGACTCAGAAATAAATATTCATAATCATGTTCATAAGATGAATGCTGACAAACCCATTTGCAATTTGCCAGCTGAGATGCAACGAAACTCATTTAAATTCAGCGCGCCGGACATTTCTAATCTGTTCTGACTGCAATTGCGGCCAAATCGCAGCTGCTGCTGCTGCAGTTTGTTGCAGTTTGTTGCTTTTTGTTGCTTTTTGCTTGTTGCAGCTGCTGGCACATGCGTGTTGCTGTCCAATTTATGAAATTTCGAAATTGCCAGCGCATGTCGAGCCATCAGCATGTGGCCATCACCATGGCCAGAGTCATAAACTTTAAGCCCGACTGACCGGTATATGTAGAGGCAAACGTTGGAATCTGACGCTTCTTTCTGCTCACCGCTTTCTGTGTACTTTCACTCGACACACTGTGGCACACACTCAACGATTATGCAGTCAAGTAACAGCAACAGCAACAGCAGCAGCAACTATTAAATATTGCTCAAGAAATTCCAGCAACAGCTTTAAGCCGCTGTTCATATGGCACCCAACCTAATTGTGTTTCAGTTTAAATTTGCTCTTAAATACAACAATAACGATTTAAGCATTTGAATTAACTAAAACGATAAGTGGTTTTAAATGTATGCAGATAAAAATTATATATTATTTTTACAATTTATATATTTATGTTAAACCTAAATTTATTCGTTTTTACAGGGCATCTAGACGTCAATCACTTTAGATTAACGCATTTTTACATGTTTTCTCTGGTAATTTAAGCTTGCCCGCTGGCTTCAAGTAAATTTTTGTTTTGTTTGTTGGAAGTGTTTTTTAATTTTGTGTAATTAAAGTCATTTGTGTGACTTAACGCCAAATGCTTTATGCGTTTACCTCTCGGAAATGCAAGACGCTTTGAAGTTTTACATTTTTATTCCATTTATATCATCATTCAGATTCAGACTAGTTAACATTTCGATTTGTATCACATTGCACAGCATTTGGAGCATGAATAAAAACAAACCAGCTCTGCTTGGGGCTCAATTAATGTGAGAAGTTTGAGGAGCAGCTGAAAGTTATTTGCCAGCACGCGAAGCTATTTATCTGCATAGCTTGTAAATTTATGCAAATTAATGATAACAACAAAAACAACAGACTGTAACTTGACCAAGTCAAGCGTTAACCTTCTGTTAAATAAACGCACAAATTTGTGAAGCTGTTCAGCAGACAAAAAAGCTGACTGGAAACCCTTTCGCTAAGCCAAATTAATGACACCCTCTTGGCAACTTGAAGCCATGCAAAAGTGAATGTCTCGTGGCAAATGTGGCAGCAGCCGTACGTTGCAAGCAAAAACAAACTGATGGGCAATGTCACTAACATTAACACCATGCTGTTAGTTCAACCGACAAATCAGCTACGATAATATAAGACGGATCGTTACAAAAAAGAAAATACGTTACGGCCTAAACTTTGTGAAAGTCTCATAGGCTACGTTTATTTTGCTTTGATATGTTTCAGTTTTGTTCGTTTCCAATGCAAATTCATTTGTTCGTTTGACGGTGGCAGTGCCAAAAAAAAGAAAACAAAACTTTTCCCCACACCTGCGTGCGATCAATCAAAGGTTGCAGTCTATGTTGGTCGTTGATCGCCAAATGTTGTCCGATTCGATATCCATTCATTGCGATAATCAACTGCTGCCCAAACACAGTCTTGGCATAATCTGTCACAAATGAATTGTGCGCTTGTTGATTGACTTTGATAGCCAACACCAGCGTCAGCTCAAATCAAATCCAAACAAATCCAAAAAAGTAAAAAACTATTGCCAAATGTGTCCAAGACTATTGACATACTTACAGCTGTCTGGCTAAGCTACACATACTTTCAACTCTTGGTCAGACTAGGCGGTTTTCTCTTTTCGTCTTAGAAACCAGAAGCCCAAGTACAAAGCTGGCAGATTACCTGTGCACGGACTCAACTGAAGTGTGACTGCTTAAAAAATCAAACAGAATGAACTTTTATGCAGGAAACGAATATGCAAAAATAGTAAAAAAAAAAAAAAGATATGTTATAATTTCTTATTTTTTTTTTGCATTCCAGAGAACAGGAATATCAAAAAAATAAGAGGATTCCTAGAAAAAATGTTGTCTTATTGCATTCCAGAGAACAGAAATATCAAAATAATTAGAGGATTCCTAAAATCAATTGAGATTTAGTCGGACGACTAGGATTGAGATGATTTCAAAAAGTTACCTACAACAATTGTGGACTTCAATGCAAATCGGTAGATATAATTGTCAAAAATCAGACATTAATGACTTTATATTCTATCCAAATAATAGCGATGATAAATATTTTAAAAACATTTGGGATAAACCTGTACTTTAATAATAAAAATCAATAGTAATTTTGTATTCTGATTTTAGTTTATAAAATAATTTTCGCAGATAGTGCTTATTTATAAAAACTAACTATCACTGTTTCACATATATTCCATATATCAAATAAAGGAGCCTTTAGTTTTGTTCCCTCAATTTTCTTACTTTAAATAGCCTATCTTTGCTTATTTCATCTGTAACTACAGGGTATCATGAGGATTTTCATGCAGCTACATATATTTATTTGTTTTTTTTTTTTTTTTTTTGACGTACGCAAACTGTCTGCACTAAAAATGCCTGAAAAAGATGGATGGAATTGACGTGCATCTGACCAACTATGGTGCGATCTCTGACACATGCATAAATTTGGGCTAAGAAGATTTTGAGTTTAAGCTTGATTTTATTTGGTTTTTCAATTTGATGTTTGTCATTTCCATGACGTGAAGTTTGTGTGTCGCAGTTGCCAAAACGAATACGAATGAATGAGGATAACTAAAAATCAATTGCTTAACACTTATCTACTATAAGTATCTGGAAAAAAATTATAATAATTTACAAATTGAGAACGGCTGCACTGATTTGGCTAAAACATTTTTGCATTTGTTCGTAATTGCCATTAGAAGGTTTTTCGATAGAATTTTGGGAAAACCCTCCAGAAAATTCGGGAAATTAGAACATCTTAAATTTATTTTTTGTGAAAGTCTTACATAAATCACAATGCAGACCGTGGTTTTAGGATTTAAAACATATAAAATTTAAATTTTTAACATAATTAGTTTCCGCGTTTAAAGTGTCCAAACCTTCGTTCAATATTAAGTCAAAACGTTCGTGATAATCAAACGCAAACTGAACGTTCAAAACAAAAATGAAAGGTGACGTGCACATATTGTACGGGTTCGCGCAGCACAATCCGACAAAATGTTACTGGAAAATTACCAGCCGTAAAAGCGATCGCCTTCGCTATCGTTGATATCGTTTATTGTTTGTCGTATGTCAGCATAGCAATGCATTGAAGTTTTAGTCGGTAGCCCCCGGCTTATACTGTTCTGGTGGAAAAGTGAAATTGCCGTTGTCACTCATCCGCCGGAGGAAATCATCACGAAAGTGTTTTCCGGCATTGCACAACATTTAAAAATATCTCCATTGGATTAGTGGTTGGGCAATACTAGCAGCGAAGATTAAGGACGTCAGTAGCTTGAATCTCACTATTTTAAGTGACATTGCTGGTGAACTGCATTCTTATTAATTCATTGATAGCGTGAATGAAGCGACCAAATATCTGACGGAAATTTCAACTCGTTTGACGTGCCAATTACTCCGTGGCATATTTTACAGATGAATCATGTTGCGGAATCGGAAACATATAAAATTTTGTAACGGTACAAAGTTTTCCGTCAAGAAACTGGGATTCATGCGATGATCATCATGAGAAAATTTAATGGAGATGAAATCCTTATCACACAAATGCCGATCTACCATTTTGATTCGGGTGGATACCAATCGTTTTAAGTCTGTGGGATAAGTCTGGAATTTCCCTGTTTTTCGCACGATCAGCTGTAATTTTTTGCGCCAAAGAATAAATCGAAAAACATTGTGTATCAAATCGCTCTTAGCTGATTTTAATTCCATTCAAATAAAGCTGTAGCCGAAGCGGAAGCTGTAACGCAATTTTGCTTATCTGAAGGTTGTTTTCATTAAAATTATTTCAAAGTATATATTTTCCACGCCCAATGAACCAGAGGAAAATATTTCCACACCAATTTGGCTCAATGGCATAATTTAAAGTCATTTGTGTCTTGGAAAATGCAATACCCAGCTCATTAGGCGAACATTGCAACAATTGCGGCACGCTTAATTTAAAATGTCAATGCTGCGTGCCGCTCCACCAATAATATCTCAATTATCCGTTGCACCACCAGCAAGCCTGATTGGCAGCAGGGCACTCAAGATCGCAATACAATGAGTAACGAATGCATTTCAATGATGCTTTCTTTTCAACTGGATACCCATAAATACATTTATACTTATACATACATATATCTAGGCAACATTGCGGCAAATTTCATTGAATTTTAGACACGCAGCTATCACAGAACTGGTTCAAAATCATTGAGACACACACAGTTGTGGATGCGGCCTCTAACCAGTTTCCCAGAATGAAAGAAAAAAAAATAGTGTACTTACGACACGCAGACGTTTGTGTCCGGGAACGGGGGGTCGACTGGCTCCGTAGAAATTAAAACGAAACATGCAATTCTTGGTAATTGAAAAATGTAAAAGAAGCAGCTAGAATAGCTTAAAACAGCATCTAGATACAACAGCAGCGATTCAAACCGAATCCGCATTAAATTACTTTCACAATTGGTCAAAAGATAAACGTCAGTTCCCAATTTCTGTTTGGAGCTCTATAACTTGGCTGAATTGCTTGAATTATCTGCTCCGCATAGCCACACGATCTACGTTCTCAACGATTTAAGACTGCCATTTAAGCAGATCGCACCAAAAGCACGCCTCATCCACAAATCTCAGAGCTTGTCTGCGTCAGTGTGTGTGTGTGTGCGTGGGGGCTGCTGCTCTAGAATCGAACGCTGTTAAATTAAATTGTTGCCAGTTGGGCGTGTTGCACTCTGTAGGTCCCCGCCCTAGACTCTCGACCTCTCTAAGCTCGAATATCGAATCTCGACTCTGTGTCTAAATGCCTTTTCCCAGTTCATTACGAAATCTCGTGTAGCAGCAACTTTAGAGCCGCAAAATTCCGCTCATTTTTCTCGGCTGCTGGTTGCCCTGACCTTGCTGTGATGTTGCGTGTTTTCAGAGTTTCATTGTCTGGGCCCAAAAGGGGCGGCAGCGAGTTAAAGTGCTCAAGCCGCGTGTGCTGCTCTAGGAAATACCCTGTATATAACACTACGAAGCATTCCTGGTTCTCTAACAATTTGAAACCATTTGATCATTTTTGATAATTTTAGCATCCCATTTTGACATTGGGGCTTAAAAGTTCACCCCAACGCATTGAATATCAACTTATTGCCAAAACATAAAGTCTAAACAGTCTTTATTATCTGCAAAAACTTTTGAATATAAAAAGAACAACCAGAGATGATGTGAATACCAAAAAAAAGCAAATAAATCGAGTTTTTTATGTTATTAGGGGAGCGAATAAGAGAACAAGCGTAACAATTGTGGTAAACTATAATTTAAAATAAAAAAATATATATATAAATAGCTGCAGATTAAACTAACCAAGTGTATTTTAAATTGTTTATCTTCCAATATTTGTAGCAATTATTACGAAAAATAATTAAAAGTAATTTTTCAATTAATTTGCACAACATCAGAACGTTGTAATTAGCCCAATTGTTGTGTGGTTGGTTACAGGGTGTCAGAGAAACCACGGAAATAGCGAGCTTATAATACATGTTTATTTGAAAAAGTTCAGGCCAACTGCAGCGTTTGACTGCGTTTACGTCACACTCAAACAAAGGCCAAGACTAACACGCAGACGGGCAGGCCACTGTAAAGCATGTCACACAACAACACGTGTTGATGTCGCTCAAACTTTATGCATTTTTTATGAGCATGCACAGCAAAGAAACACACGAAAACATAATGTATGTGTGTGTGTGTGTCGTTGTTTGTTGGCTGTCTGCAGCCATTTCTTTTAGTGTTTCATGGGCGCAACCTGTAGCTGGTTGCAGCCCGACGACTCCGGTTTGGCTTGTTGCACAAGTTTTTGTGTATAGATAGTATATGTAGTATGTGCAACGCCTCTTTAAGTACCGCGAGTGATTTAGTGCAATTTTGCCGTTAGACGGCTAGGCTATAGCTGTTGCCAGCCTGCTGATAAGCTGCAAGCAGCAGTGGCAAGCAGCATCAGCAGAGTCAACAACATGGGCTAAAATGCATAATTAATTGAACTTGCAAGGCGAGCACGGCTCGAGATCGTTTTGTGGCTTGCCACATGTGGCATATACTACGCTCAACACACACATAAACACACACAACTCACTCCACTTGCAATGAGTCGTTTCGTTTGAGTTCATTTTGTGTTGGCTTCGACTGAGAGCTGATTTCGCGTTCTTTCATTAAAAGCTTTTGCATAATTGTTTGCAACCTGGCAATGCAAATGGAGTCGTCTGCAATCGCAACAAATATTTACCCCCCACTACTACCACTAACACCAACCACTCGTGCCCCAACGCTTGCCGCTGCTGTCAGCGACCTTAGACACATTTCTGTTGCATGCAGCCATACAGCCTTAATTTATACTGTTGTATAATAACCAACTTCTTTGTCTATCAAAATTTGACTTTCAAGTTCACAGTTTGCCTTCACATTGGCCTAAGTTTATTTATTTCGCTTTTGATAAATTTAAAAAATTATACTTAAGTAGAATGTTAACAGATTTATGTGGATAACATTAAATTTTGGCAAGTGAATAAATTTGTTTACGATTTGAAGCGGAAACGCTTAGGGCGCTGTGGATTTAAATTGTTATTAAAGTGGTTTTAATGTGCCTGTTAAATCTTATTAGTCTAATAGAGCTGGTTGAGGTTAACAACCTATTTACAGCAATCAACAGTGGAGAAACAATTGGTAGCTTCTCGAGCAACAAAGTTTGAAATGTAGTTGCTGCAGATTGGGAGTTATTAGAGAAAAAAAACTCCCACAGTTCTTAGACATAAATTAGAGATTTTTCTTCTTTAATTAAATGGGCGCGCTGTTATGAAGACGATTGTCATCATCATGATGATGATGCTGCTGTTGATAAATTTAATTGCGTTAAGGCACTGTCAAAAATTAAGTACACGTAAAGCCGAAAAATAGAAACATTGTTTATGAATAGCACAAAGGCAGACAAAACGAAAATAATTGACACACGGTGAGTGAATGAGGCATTTTTCGTAGAAAACGCCAACGGAATTAAAGAATCAGACAAAAAAGAAATCGGTAGTTGTAGCATAACAAAACTTGTATACAAGCCCAAACGAAGTATCTATTAAATTTATTATTGTCGAGTCGCGTATGACAACAAACTAAAAATAAAACTACAAAATCAACGAAGCGGATAACATGGCTGATGGATGTGTCTGCAACTGGGCCTTTCAAACAGGTGCTTCTTCGCAGGGAGTAGTACCTGTTGAAACGTGGGAAGCTTCAGTACAAGTTGTTGCAGCGACAATTACCAAAAAAAAAACTAGCTCAGCCCTGTAAAACTAAAGAATCCAACCCTGTTGCTGCGGTTGCTGAACTCTAGCTGCAAGCGCAGCTGACCATGAAAAGCTGCCAGAAACGGCAGGCACTCAACTATGACCAAATGGAATGCGCTTCAAACTGCAGTTTTTGAAGAGGACTATGCCACCGGAAGTGTGGCATATAATTAATAATGGCATGTGAGAAACATGACGCATCACTTGAAGCAGCAAACAATATTTTCTCATACGACAATTGGTCAATTGGAAATGTGCGTGTGCACTCAGCCTTAAAAGGATTAACTGTGCATGTGGCACACACATACACTGCTTTGATACGCCGCCTGTTGCAACTTCCTTGTTAACTGTAATGCAACACTAGCGGGCAATGATATAAAACTGGGCCAACTGACAAACGAACAAACTAACCAGCAAAACGGACAGCAGCATTTCAATTAACCAAAAGGAACCCCAAGAATCTAGGCAGCACAAACACAAACAGACATAGAGTGAAAGAGATATAGATATAGGAGAGAGAAACAAACATCATCTAATCGCCGCCTGTCACAACGCAACAGTTCTATATGGGCAGAGAGGCGGTTGTTTTTGTTGTCTGCATCTGCATTTGTATAGGTTTTCCAGTTTAAAGACTGTTAAAATGCGCAATTAAGTAATCATATGTATGGGGTTGGCAAGTGTCTTGCAGCAAGAGCATCTCAGACGCAAGGCGAAATCATTAGACAAATGCTTACTCTTCCAAGCGGCAACCAGGAAGCCAGTCAGCCAGTTGGCCAGTTAGCCAACTAGTCCAGAAATTAACTTTTAGCTATTTATACTCTGTGAGCGGTAAGCATGTGTATATTTAAAGGTAAGCAGTCTCCAGTTATTTAAGTGGTTAAGCTCCCTTTGTTGTTGGTTTTTTTTCTTATAGGGTACAAGAAAAACGTTCGTAACATAGAATATTCCTTAAATGGAAATGTTTAAAAACTTCTTGAGGAATAATCAAAATCTGGATACTGAAATATGAAAAACTTAAAAATAACCATAATAAAATTATAAATAAAGAACCGTTAATATTGGCCAGAGGAGAGTGCATCTTCGATTCAATAATCTCGGATTAAAGTTACTTTGTAAACCAACAGGTGCTGGGTGCTGAGAAACTGGGAAACAGTTGAGCTGATCAACTTTTTAGCTAATAAGCTTGAAGCTCAAGTCGGGCGGTTCTGAATTGGAATGAGTGAGCAGGATCTTGTTAGCGGTAGAAAGCGCCGTTAGTTATGGCGGAAAGTTCCTCGCCCAGTTTGCCAGTTGGTCCATAATTCTGTTGGCCGGCAATTTATCAAAATGCGATTGTTAAGGCACTGGACGGCTCATTAGCGCACCACTTGCCACAGTACTTGCAACACTGTAGCTGCTGATGCCGCGTGGGCGACCCTGGTCAGGCAGTAAAAGAGCTAAAGACGTTGTTGACCTGGCTTTTTGGGCATGCCACTCACGCCACAAATGTAGCTCTACACATGTTTTTTTATTTTTTATTTAAACTTAATTGTGAGGCAGACGCAGACATGAATAACAAATGCCCAACATCAACAACAGCAGCTCTCCTGTTGCTGCATTAGGCTGCATTTTTTAAAACACGGTCAGAGTAGAATGCAAGTTGGTGTAAGAGGGTGAGAGGTGCCTACGAGAAGACACACACACACACAAGTGGTGTGTGCAGTCAAGTGCCTGTTAATAATTTGCACGAATCGCTGGCCAACTTAACAGAGCTGCTCAGTCCAGACGCTGCCGCGTATGCCAAATAAAAGAAATATTTCAAGAAAATCACGATTCACAACTCAAAAGACCTTTTTGGCTACCACCTCGAGTCGCGGCTATGTTTCTATGCGGGCAAGCAAGCGAGCGCGGTGTGGGATTTTTATGGTTTCTGATTCGCTTGGACACTTTCACAAAAAAATCCACTAGTGCTTAAATTTGGCTTATCAGACATTTGTGCTCATTTATGTATAAGTGAGAGCAAATCATTTGCATGAATTTCTACTTTGAGCTCATTTGGTTCAAAGCCGCCTTTTAGAATTTTGTGAATATTCATATGTTGATACATTTTTAAAGCAATGACAACGACAGAGGACCTTTGCTATTATAATAGTTATTTGAACAGGTGAAGGCTATTTTCGTTTGATACTGATACTTCTTTAAATTTGTACAGAAAGTTACATAATATGATTTTTTTAATAACAAAATTTTGAAAAAATATATTTAGAAAGAAAATCATTATATCTTCTTCTATATTCTATATTCTTTGCTGCTTATGTGGTAAGACGTTATAGAAGAGAAAGATTAACATGCAAAATTCTCCCGATTAAATGTTTGAAGATAAGATAAATCAATCAGCTTTTGTCATTCTGCTGCGGGTTGCAAATTTAAATTTAATTTAATTTAAATGATAAATTGCCATATTTTCTAATTAAAGTGTTCTCTTAAACTATACAACTTTTTTTCGATAAGAGCAAGAAACGGGCCCAAAATTGATCAAATAAATAATAGCAATCAAGTTTTCGAGATAAAACGGCAGATGGAGCTTGTTCGTTCGTGCTATAAACTGCGTTCCTGGCTTGTCTACAGCTATATTTTGTCCAAGTACTGTTTTAAAAATTAGTTTTCACACTAAACTCTTAAAGAGAAATAAACGATATACAAAAATTGGAAATAGTTTTGCCAATCGCATGATTGTATGTAAAGAAACTATACAAATTATAACATGTCAGTCACACTATGGATGAGGTAAGAGTATTTAGCCTTCGGTTAATATTAGAGTAGATATTCTCGTCAATTAAACTGCTTTCAAGTTGGCTTTTGTGTTACAAAATTATGGCCATTAAACTAATTAATCTTTGCTTTTATGCCGAATGATTAAAGATTAATTTTCAATCAAAACTAGTTTTATTTTATCGTGGGCGCAAATACATTAACTGGTTGTTCAATCTTCAAGATCGACAGGCAATTGGAGATGTATACATTTTTATATGAATGTCGGTTTGTGTGTGCTGAACGAAGTACATACATATTTGTATGTAAACGTTCCAAAGCAAGCAAAGATCTCTGACTAACTTATGGCCACTAAATTGCTGTGTCAGACCAGAGAGACTTTATGTAATAACAATAATCAAAAGCAAGGAAACGTAATAAGCCCACTGCAACGCCCTTCAATTTAGCTGGTTAGCGCACCCAACCCTTTCCCCTGATGACTGACTGCTTGGCCCTTTTGGCTGTGGCTTTAGGCTTATTTTAGTTGCGGTTTTTGATATTTTTTTTATCAACACATTTTATGTTTTGGTTGAATATTTTTTTGTTTTTGCCAATAATTGTTTTTTGCTGCTTGAGTGAATTTTTGATTGATTTTTGTGTGTATCGTAAATTGAAATTCCCAAGCCGACAAAATCAATCAACAGACCTTTTAGCTGTTAGTTAACCAAGTTCTCGCTTTGCTTAGCTTACGTATTTGATTGAGGCTCTCAACCTTAACACCTGCCACAAAAGCAACTCTTACAACGTTTAGGCCAATGTTTTATCATGGCTTAGAGGGCCGAATATACGAGCTGCGTATAATGTCTAAGACTATAAAACTGAAATTACTTTAAGCTAGCAAAATCTCTGCTCTTTGCACAGTTGAAAGACAGTTACTAAAAATACGCCCAACGTTTAAAGAGAAAGAAAAAATTAATGTGTACAAGAAAATTAATTACAAAATAAAAACTATTTGAGTTACGCTTCTTAAGAGGCGGTCATTTGATATGTCTGCAAATCAAGCAGAAATCCGCCCAAACACATGCTGGCGCTCCTCTTAACCAACCGACTTACCTACCCCCACCGCCGCTGGTACTGGCCTTTGCCATTTCAATTAAAATGCCATATATCATCATGGAAGCTTTTGCGCGCGCACATCGAATGCAATTAAAATCAAATGCTCGGCTCCATTTTTGAAATCAAAGCAAATCGTAAAACGATAGGCTTTACTTTGCCGCCGAGCCCTCCTTCTTCTCATCCTCACTGCGGGACCACCCGGATAACACTCAACTGGTCTACTGGCCACTTTTGCAGTTCCATAGCCTAATCAAATGATAGATCAGAAGCCGACTAACAACAACTTTAAGATCAAAAATGGGTTAGTTTCTATAAATATAGAATCGTTCCAATATGTATCCCTTTGCAGTGAGTAACAATTTAATTTCATCAAAGCTAAACCAAGTGAAAATTAATAATCAACTATTTTATGAAAATATTTGATATTGTATTCAGATCTCTAACCTCTTGTCTCTTCGCATCTAAGTTATTTCATTTTAAGTGGAAACGATGTTATTTAATATAATATAAATTAAACACAAAAATCAGGCACACAAACAAAGTATTTCAGGGCACATTGTTGTTGTACAGTTTTCCCCCTTTGAAGTTATGCTAAACTCTAATTAACAGCAACGTTGCTTTATGGAAATCTTGTATTTTCAGCTGTTTCAATTACAAATCTAGTGGAAGGGTCGATCAAAGCTTCTTTTGCAGCTACTGCAAACAAGAGAAGCCCATAAAATAAAGGATCCAAAGTATAAAACAGCAACGCAGACCCTTTAAATGCGAGTCTCTGTCTCTGTCGCTTCTAATTAATGCATTCATGTGACACGAGTCCCAATTTAGTTTGTATTGACATGTGTACCGAATATATCTGTTTAAGATATAAGTTCAAACAAAGAATGAAAGAAAGGCCGTGTTGAACGAACTTTTCGTTTTACATATAAAGTAAGGTCACTGTCACATCCGCACATTCATGGAGAGTAACAATTTTCTATTTTTTAAAATTATTTAAAAATAAATTATAATAAAATTTTTAAAAAAGCTTTTATATTATTTAGTCTTCTCATATTGTACATCAAATAAAACAAAGTAATAAAACAAGTTTTATCAAAATAACGTTAAAATATCTTTAAATAAATATCAGGTAAGCCAATGGAGTTATCTGCTATAAAACTTCTAATCGCCCAATTAGAAACCAATGATTATGTTTTATGTGTTTGGGATTTGTGTGAGAATTAACTTCTGCTCTCATTGGCAATTGTTAAAGCTTTTACGAGCATTTCAAGAGCGTTCAACGCCCATATAAAGCTATTAAACAGTCATTAAACTAGCTCCTAAAATCTTTTTCATATCCACAGATGAAGCAAAACACTTTGATGGGTTTGAAATGGAAGTAATGACAACCTAACCCATTCCCCTAAGCCCATTAAATTTATTAGCTGCTTCCTCTTACCCTTCTCTCTCTCTCTTAACTATTTGAATAACCTGTTGTTATCTTCTGCCCTTTTTGTGGGCTTTGTAGATACATATTAGGTTGTTGTGTGTGTTTTTTGTTGGTTGTTTTTAAGTGCTTTTTTAAAACTTAAACTCACGCTTTGTTTTCTTTTTTTGTTGTTGTTGTTGTTGTTTTTGTTTGCCATCTAACTTGGCTAATTGTTCCTCAATATCGCTTAGTTGCATTTCATCCGTCGTCATTGCCGCATTCAAATAGCAAACATTTCGCATCTTCAAGTCCCCACTCCTGCTGCTTCCCCCCCTCCCACCACTGCCGATCAGCTTTTCCGTATCTGTTGCATTCTGGAGCCAAACAGCGCTTCGATTGCGACAAATATTCAAATTGCGTAACTCGTTAAAAGTCAACAATTTGGATTGTTTTTGTTGCAGTTGTTGTTGTTGTTGCACGTGTTGCAGTTGAGCTGTGGTGAGGCTGCCAGTTAGCATTGCCACCTCGACATCATCGTCCGTTTCGCCATTGCAGGATATTCCAGAGGAATGAAACTGTTCCTGCTCCTGGCCATGGCCAAGGGCAAGTTTCTGTGCCGAAACCGAGCAGCAGCTGGATAAATCGCTGCTAATCAAACTCGATTGTTGCGAATGCAAAGCTCTTGCCAAGCTCAACTGCTGGCACTCTGCCTCCTCTCCGGCCCTGCCACATGGCGCAGGCAGCTCCAGAGCAATTGGATTGGGCGCCAGTGTCAAGTGTTTGGGTTTCGTTTTGGCCTTGATGGCAGATTTGATTTGTAGCTTGGAGCAGCTGGATTTGGGTTTACGTTGAGGCGTTGTCAGCTTAGTGACCGTTGATTGGCGCGACTCCAGTCCGCTGCACTGCACCTGCTGAGCGGGCACAGTGACCGGAGCTGGAGGCAAGGCTGCGTCCTTTCGCTCCGCGGATCGCCTTCGACTCTGCCTTATGCTGGGCATATTGCGTGGAAACAATTTGCCCGCATCAGGCTGTGAGCTCTTGGACAAACTATCGCAGCTGAGACTTTGGCTCGGAGTGCTACTGCTGCTGCTGCTGCTGGTATCCGTTATGGCCAATACGGATGCATCTTGGTTGTTGTGCATTATAATCTCGCGATAGTTTTTTGTTGCATCAGCTTGGGGCTGTATGCCGGGCAGGCGGATGTGCCACCAGCGCTTCTTTGCGATTAGTTTGGACATATTTGGTGCGCTGTTGTAGCAATTAGCACATGGCCTCGCTTCACTTCACACTTCACACTTCTTGCCCCCCTTTGCGATGGAGCGCGTCGTCAATCAATTGGCACATTACCAAGACGAGAAGACACTGTTGCAGATTGTTGCAATTAACGGGCAATCCGTTCGTTCTAATTACGTGCGCAAAATCAATAGATAGATCAAGTGAAAGAGAGATGTCAAAACTCCCGACAATGGGCAATTAAAATGTACGAGCGCCGTTTCGATAAACCGACAAACACACCGTTCGCTTTGAAGACACGAAATCAACTAAAGTAGCTGGGCGCGCACGCGTGGAAAGTTGTTTGTGCTGCCAAGCAAGCAGCAGAGAGTCAAAAGAGAGAGAGAGAGAGAGAACATCAACAGCAAAAGAAAGTTAGTTGAGTTGCTCTGCGCTCTCAGGCAGTCAGGTTGGTGCAGGTCAAACTCAACACTAATCTGCTGATCGCTGACGCCAACTCACCACACCACTGAAAACAACGCTCTCTCGATCTCTTATACACCAAACAAGTGCAGCAACGTGTATAACAGGTGCCGGCTACTGACAAGTGTGCGTGAGAGATTTTAGGAGCAATTTCAGTTCATTTGTTACTTGTGGCCGCATTCTGAGGGCTTATTAACAAGTTATTGGGGTGAGTTGTGAGCGCTACTGGTTGTTGTTGTGATTGTCTTCAGGCCATTTGACACATTGCAAGCACTTTAGACTGAGACTGACCCATTTTATTCAGACCGGAACTGACTGAAACACTCATCGATTATGAGTGAGTTTTAATTTGAGCTTTAAATTTATGTTTTTAGTTTGAGCTTATGGCATTGGGCAGAAGTTGTTGATGTTGGCACATCAGCTTTATTATTATATATTCATACCTACTGACAGTTTAAAGACCCAAAGACCAAAAAATAAAATATTTTTTCATATCCTACTTTCTAAAATCTTGAGGCGTCGTCTTAAAATTAGTAAAATATTTCCTTAACAAATATTTTCACCACTTCAATTCTAATGCAAAACTGGTTTTTCTTCACTTTTCCAACTTGCATTCAAATTTCGCCCAGAAGCGGTTCCATTTTCCATGCCAAAAATCAAATGAATTAAAAACCGCTTTTCAAACTTAAATATTTGTGCACAAAGTCGTGCGGGGGGTGAAGGGTTCTGGGGTAAATTGTCGAAAAATATGCAACTAATTGTGAAACAAACAAAGCGAAAGTGCAAAAGTATTTTAATTACCAGCATTGCAGAGTATCAAAAACAAACGACTCTTGAAACACCCACACACACACACACACAACACACACACACACACCCTTACGAAAGTGCGTCAAAACTTTATTTGACAGTTTCTGAACTGAACAATTCATGAAGTTAAATGCGCAAAACGAAGAAATTTTGATTAAAATCTGCGTTAGTTGAAAAATGTCAGCCAAAATGTAGTTGGCAGCTGGCAATGAGGGGTGGTGAGAAGAAGAGTGGTGAAAGGGGGAAGGGGATAACGCGCAAAATCCCTGACAATTGCCATTTGTGCTAAGTGCAGAATGCACGGAGAGGGGCTGACAGGCAGACGAAAGGAAGGAAGGAAGAACAGGTAAAAAATCAACGTCAACAGTGCCAAAAAAATACGACAAATGTAAAAAATAAAAATACATGTAAGCCTGACTAGCAAATACCCTGTACCCACCCAATCACTTAATATATCAAAAACTCATTATATTAAAATGAATGCTTAACTTAGTAAAAAAATTGTTATCTTCGACTAATAATAAAATTCGAAAACCACAAATAGGAATGTAAGCACTCTGTTTTGTTAGTTACATGGAACAGGGTACAATAATAAAACTCTCTCGCGAACCAAACGGCACCAGCGACAGTGCGAGTGTCCCCCGCGACGCGTTGCAAAGGTCGTAAAAGTTGAGATTTTAACTTGCGCTCCTTACACGTGTTACAGTAGTTGTATTCTTTGCACTCGCCAAGTGAGAGTGTGAGTGGAATTGCGAGTACCATTGGCATTGCCATTGCCATTGTAAGTGAGAGTGAGAGTAAGGAGACGGTGTCAGAAGTCAGAGCGCGGCGCACTTTGGCTCAGCTGACGCCTAGGAAAGCAGCGCTGCCACGTTCGGCCAAGATGGCGTCATAAAGCACTAAAAAGTATTAAAACAATTTACACTTTGTAAAAACAGCAGCAACAGCAGCAGCAGCAGCGACAACTGTTATGTGGCTTGATTGCTTGTTGCCAGCCTGCACGTGTCCGAGAGCCTAGTGAGAGCTAGTGAGAGTGAGATAGCGTATTTAATCCCATTTGCTGCTGCTGCTCGCACTTGGTGCGTTATTAACTTTTTCATCTGCACAACATGGCGCCAGCTCCATCCACTTACTGCGCTGCTGCTGCTGCTGTTGTCATAATCATAACGGTGCTAGCATCATCGCAAGCAAATGCGACATAGAAAGAAGAAAAACGAAGAAACTGGGCGTGTTGACAATCACGTTACCATAATTCTTTTCGCTAAATTCAAATAGAATTTTGCGCTTATTTGCATAAACAATGTGAAAGTCGTAAAGTGAAAAATTGCATAAAAGTATAAAAAATAAAGAATGGGGAATTGAAGTGCCGAGCTTCGTTCTACTGCAATTGTTTGAGCACTGAATCAAAGGCACTATGGAAAAAATCGAAGCTTTTCCTTATTTTCGAGCGGCAAATGTAAATTTATTTGATTGTGAAAATGGTTGGAGAAATGTGAATCTGGCAATATGAAGAAAAAAATACAAGTTTACAGTTATCAAAAAAATGATGTTATTGCGTTTTCAATGTCATAATAATATTTTCTTTATTTCAAACTAATACAAAGGGTTTCCGGCTTTAATGGGCTAAATACTTCCGAAATATATTATGAAAATATTTTTTTTATTTTTTTTAATCATTTCTTTTAAATTTTGTCAACTCACGCAAATTGTCCTAACATCCATATTAAGGGCTGACAGAAATGATTTCACATAACTAAAAGTTTTAACTGCATTTGACACCATGGTGCGTCATCATTCACAGTCATTCGTTTTGAATGACGCTACCGTTACGTCCGCTTCCATACGTTCCATATGCGTTGCCACAGCATTGCAAATGTAGCAAAGACCTCAACCAAACCCCCTCCATATATACCCAGGCAGCATACTTCAGCCAGCGACTTCCTCTTATAAGACAATGTAAGCAGCGAGCGTAAAACTCTGGAGTAGCAGTTGGAGGAGTCTGAGTCGTTGGAGTCGAAGCAGCGGGAAGCCGAAAACAATTGCAACCAGCTCAAATCTCCCGTCGCCCATTGCCCGCCGCCCGTCTCCTCCGTACTTTAGCTTCCTGCGTGGGCGGCCCTAATGATGACGTCTCCCGCTGCTGCTGCTGCTTGTTGTTGTTGTTGCTGGAGAAAATGTGGCTAAAAGTCTCAAGTGCCGCCTCCCTGCCTGCCTTGGTTGGAGCGACCCGTTATATTTATGAAAAATATTTATTTGGTTGCATACATACATACATACATATATAAGTGAAATGTGATGATAAAAAACAACGAGCCGCAATCATTGCGTTGATTTGCAAAATGGCGCTGATGACAACCGTTGTTTGACAGACTAAACGGTGAGAGCGTGAAGGGGAGGTGAGGTGCACTGTGTGGGCTTACTGATTTTTAATTAAAAAAGCAACAAGCAGAAGTAGCAAAGAGCAAAAAACAAGAATGAAAAAATAAAAAACACACAGAACTGAGAAGAGGAGATCTCAAAAGTGCGCGTCAGAAGGTTTTCTTTTGTTAATCGACTTGATTGTAAATATTTTCTTGCTACCAAACTCAACCAACACCCCGTCCCTCTATGTGTGTTGTTTGTCTTCGTTGGCTCTAACGGCACATTCACCCAGCTTCTTCGCAGTGACAGTGCCACAATCAGGCACTCCTCGCTCTCTCTCTCGCTCTCACTCAGTGTGGCACCTGCCCCTTTCCAGCAGTCGCTGCGCGCGTCCCCCTTTGCAAGTGTGTCGCAACATTTGCCTTTGTTATTTATGGCAGCATTGTTCAGATTCGTGTTTCTTGCTTGCTCTTATTCCCTTTCGTCCCTGCTGACGCGTTGCGCGTTTTTTCACGCGCCAACCTTCTGCTGGGGTGACATGGGCGACACGGAGGGGAAAGGGAGAGCTTGTTTCTGTCACTGCGTTTTTAATTTTGATTTTGACGCGGTAAAAACAATAATGTCAACTATGTGTACGTCTGTCAGCGCCAGATGAGCTAACTTTTTGACAACAAGCAACAGCCACATTTACCGTTAACATTGTTAGCAAACAAATAAGACTAGCACAAAGTATACAATAAATTACTCGCTATTAACGATATATACTTATTCTCAATAATTTGGTGGTACATATTTCGCTCGTCTAAAAGATACCCTGAACTACAGTCAATGTTTGTATGTTTTAATTCGTGAGCAATTCTGCGATTCTAACTTACCTTAAACCTTCAATGTTTTCTCTTAAAAACTAATAATGGTTTGTATTTATAAAAATTCATTGAACATATGAAAATGTAAATTTAAAATTAACTCTGATGTACATTAAGCGTGCACTAACTAGCTTTCGGCTTAGAAAAAATAAAAAATAAATGCTATTTGAAACAGATTTTTTATCATTCACGAAACTGACTTTCCATATTCGTTACTTTTCTATTTTCAATAAAATTAACAATTCGTTACAAAATTCATTCTTTCACTAATTTCAAACAATTTTAAACATTTGGTGGGTATTCTTATTTACATATTTTTTTCTTCATATATTTCTATTTGAGATTTGTTTCTTTTTAAAAAATGCGACTTTAATTAAAAGAACGTGTGCTATTTATTTTTTTTTATAGGGTTATTTTTTTTTTAAAAAAAATTAAATTAATCAGTGTGAGTCGGGGCGTCAAGCTTAAAAAACAGATTGCTGCAGGTTCCGGTAACAAATATTTCGGTAAGCTCAACTGAACTTCATTTCCATCAGGAATTAAAACAAAAATTTTTAAACAAACCCAGTTCGCAGGAATTTGTTTCATTAGGAGAGCGGTGCAATTCTTGTCCATTTAGGAAGCCCATTTAGGTACAAATGGCCAATTGGTCGCATTTCCTTTTTCTCTGTTGTAAAAATCGCTTAAATTATTTATTTATAATATACATCTTATATATTTAAAGTATATTAGTTTGTAGTTCGGTTTTCCCATTTATTTGTATTCGATAATTCTTTTGGTTTTCGATACACACAACAAAATTTAGAATTTGAGAATTTTAAAGTTTGATCCAAAGCAAAGGAAGATTTGTTAAAATTTAGATACACTAGTAGGACTCTGATTTGGATACAAATCAAAACAAGAATAAATAAGAAATTTGTGTCTGGTTGAGTAATAATTAACTTATTTAATAAGAATTCAACTGTTTGGTTGCCCGATTTCGGTAAATTAGGAATAGAGAAGAAGTCGCATAAGTAACGATGTTCACTAAACTGCATTATAGAAAGTTATGATTTTCTCTAAAAAAGTTATATGAAAAGCGAGTTACTAAAATTGTTGTTGGTTACTTGATTTTAAGCATTTTTAACAGATTGGCTTTAGTTACATGGCATTAACATGTTGATCAAGCAAACATCTTAACGTCTTAGAACAAATGTAGTGATGAGAATGATCTTAACATTTTGTAACTAATGTCAACCTATAAATTCTTTTCTTAAATACAAATCAAATGAGAAACAGTGTATATATAAAGAATGTTTGGCTATTATCAACTAACACCTTATTGTTTGTTACAAACTCTACTGTCTTATACAGGTGGCTATCACTAAGTCAATTGACCTTGAGTTATATTCAGCTTTAACTCTTTGCAGTTGTTGACAGGTTGTTGAAGCATTTATGTTTAGCTGCTGCCGCACGTGAAAGCAACAGACAACATCACTTAAATAATTTACAGTCAAAAATGTGATAGGCCGATGCTGCTCTTTGTGTACATTATTAAATGATGTTGAATGTAGCAGATGATAGGTTCAATATAGAGTTAAACGCAGCTGAGCAAAACACCCTCAGTTAAGCAACGTTGACAGCAAACAAATGAAATGAGAACCAAACACTGAATTGTCCAAAAGCAAACAGTTGCCGAGTGCAAGGCTTTGCAAACTGCACACACACACACACAAAACTCACCCACACGCACACACTTATTATGAAGATGAAGAATTATGAATATTGAAAGACCCCTCACGCTAAAGAATATATGGCTATAGGACCTCATCCCGAAAGCTTACATCAAATCAGTTGTAAAGACCCTCTAAGCAAGTATGTGGTGTCTGGGCTAATAAATGTTTCTGCTCGTTTGTTGTGCTTGGATGTGTGTAAATAATTAAATTCTTAATTATCTCACACCAGCACACAAACCAGCACCAGCACACACACACGAATACTCGAAAACTCTTGTAAAATGTTTTGGCCGGGATGGCACATGATTAGCCACATTCAACTTCATTTGCACTTTGCATCAACAAAAAAAAAAAAAAAAAATTTATTTAATTAGTTTTAATAATTCATACGACACAAAACTCACACATGACACAAAATTTGGAGCTTTAAAGCACAAATAACTAAAAGTAGAAATAATGTTTTCTCGCACGGTGTCATAGCGTTAATGAGCGAATTAGTATTCATTATTAGGTGTCGCTTTGAGCGGTGCTTTTTCCACTGCATAATTTGCATAATGCTTGCTTATCTCCAGCACAGCTAGTAAGTAGTGTGGGCGTGGCACTTGCAAGCAGAGTGAAGTAAATTAATATAAATGGCGTCAAACATTGTCATTTTTAATGGCTGTACTTATACTTGTGTGTTAAGTGTTAATGATATGCAAATAATTTATCTTTCCACCATGCTAGTTTCCAATAGTTGCGTGCTGCAATTCCCTAAGGAATATGTACTATGTGTTTTTAAAAAAAAGGAATATAAAGTTAAATAAACACAGAAGCAAAGCACATTCGTTGACCTAAAAGCGCACATTTAAATCAACTTTAATGTTGATTAAAATTACACTAAAGTTGACAAAGGACAAAAAACTTGATTCGAGTTTTTTTTGCATTAAAATGTCAATTTAGTTAATTAATTACAATATTGAATCCTTTAATACACACTTGAATCATTTTAATTATTTTACAATAATGACGATTCTGCAAAACTAAAAAAAAAAAATAGCGAATAAAAGCTGAGTTTAATTATTATTTTTTTATTTATGTCGAACACTCGATCAATTTAATTCAAAATACTTGTTGGGTATAATATACATTTTTTTCAGACGTTATTTGTTTCTTTCAAAAAATTATAACTTAATTAAAGCGAGGTGGGCTATTTTTTATATGGTACTAGCTGTCTCGGTCCGCGTCGCCCCCCCTTGCCCTATAAAAGTTTAAATACTTGTGAGGTTGCAATGACAGATAATACTGTGGTGCTTAATGACGTCTTCTCTACGAATATAGAACACATACTCCCTTTGTTTGTCCAATGGCAACATCGTCGTCATTTCTGTAGTCATAGTTCTTATCATAATTATATGCCGCCAACATCAATTCATTTTTTTCTTTTGAGGTAATCAATCTTACTCGATTGGTGACGCGTTGTGTTTAAAGGCGATATTCTCATTGTTAATCTGTTCCAACTCTTAAATGTTCTTTTTGTTTCATTGCTTTCGTTGTTTTTTCCCAATTGATTTTTTTATGGGGCATTTCGAACAATTCACTTTTAAAAACTAAGACAAAGTAAGAAGCGCCTACGTATTTGTTGTTGTTTTATGGACAAAATCACATGTTGAGATTAAAATACATAACTCAAAAACGCGTCGACCGATTTAGTGCCAACGTAGAAAAATACAATCTACACGACCATACAAATAAACTCTAAGAATTCCAGCGAATTCGGTTGGACCGTTCGTCAGTGTAAAAGTCACATTACTCTTTGCAACATATTTTTGTATATTTAGATTTATTTGATTTAAAGGTCAGTTGAGTGGTATTTAAGTTCAATACAAATAAGAGGTTTTGGATAACAATAATATTTCGGATGTAAATCGAGAAAATAAAAATCGCAACATTCCTGTACAATTAATTGTCTTATTAATAAATAAATATTGTGACCTTTTCTATATCTCTTATTTGTAGAATCTCTAAAGACATATGTAAAAATAAAATTGTATCAAGAAAAGGAATACACACCCTTTATTCATTTGAAATCCTGTCACTAATCATAAACGGAAATTGAACTCAACAAAAGCCTATTGAGTGTTTTAAGGGCTTAGAAATCGGAGTCAGGCCCCAATTTAGTATTCATATCACATTACACTGAACTGACTGCCTGCCTGTTTGTCTAACTGACTGCCTGACTCATTACCCGCCGCAGTTCCCCGTAGCAATTAGCTGTTGTTGAACCTTGAACAAGGTTTTGATAGTGAGGCACGGTCCACTTGTTTGTCAGTTGGTGAAAGGCAGAGCCCAATTGGATGATGATGTTGAAGTTCAAGACGCTTACCTTGGCGGGTTTGTTGACTCCTAATCCAATTAGAAAATTTACTACCAGCACGTAGTTGGCTCTTGGACTCTTGGCGACTTGGCTCGTTAAGCAATTTAACTTTACGACGGCGACGACGACGACAACAACAGCGTCGAAAGCCAAGTAGAAGTTTCTTGGCACAATTCAATTGACAGTGGCAGTGGGTAACAGTGCAAATTCAATTTGTTAACATTTCAATTTTCACCTTCGTTATTCAATTAGGCATAAATGCAGACACACAATCACACACACGCGTCTCTCACACACTCCGCATGGTTATTAAGAAATTAACACACGCCTGTAATGATATGCGAGCCTTCAATTCAACCCTTCGATGCCTTGAACTCGAATAATTTAAATCACAAAGGCTAAAAACTCAGAATGCAACGATGTGGAAGTTGACGCGTCCTGTTTCCAAAGTGCAAACAAATTTGATTTGGGGCAAGGGCTCTTGGCCAAACAAAAAACGCACGCAAAACTCAGTAAAAAAGCGTATCGAAGCGAACACATTCACATTCAAATCAACCGGATCCGCTAGCACGTTGTGTTGTGCCGCGTATGCAAACCGCAACTGAATTGGCCGCAGTCAAAAGCCGGAGACAAGGACACGCTGTCTGCCACTGGCAACTTGCCTGGAGACGCCAAGTCTGCCATCGAACAAGTGTAATCTATGAAAGTCTATTTGTGTGCGTGTTTGTGTTTGTGTAAGTCTTGGCGCGTTTGGTTGGACACATTGTTTTGGTTTACCATCCAACTAGCTTCAAACCGCGTTGCATACGCACAGGCGCACTGCAAAATTTACTCTTTATTTGATTTATCTGTTGATAGCAAAGAGAAAAGTGGCATTTGTTTTGCTTTTCTCTTCTATTTTTATTTTGCGCGTTTAATTGTCGCGATTTCTACTATTGGTACTGTGAGCAAAGTATTAAAGACAGTTTTAACAAGCTCAAAAAAAAAACTTTTAAAAGTCAATTGCTTACAAAATTGTTGCACATGCTGTTTTGGAAACTTATAGTCGGACAAAAAAAATAATTATTAATTTAAAAAAAGCGGATTTATTTCATAAAAGCATAAATATAAACTTTAAATAACTGCCTACTAAAAGAAAAATAAAAACACTATAAGTGAAAGCTATAATTTCTTTTGAAACAATGACAGGTTAGAGAGTCAAACAGATTTGTAATAACAAAAACACAAATGTTTTTTAAATTAAAATTAAATATAATTTTACATATTTTGTTCTAATTTTATCTTAATATAGTTGAGATAAAGTGCTTGAACGTTAAACAATAAACTTGAAAGCAATTATAATTTTAATTAATGATCGCAATCTCAACAAATCCATCAATTTTACAAGCTCTAACCGTACTTTCAGACTTGCCCAATAAAACGTAATGAATGTAAATGCATGAAAATTAAAATCAATCAGTTTTAGTGTTAGTTAAACCCCGACAATAATGCAGCCACTTAAGCCATCGGCCAGCAGCAAAAGCGAAAACTGCCAGAAGAAAATGATACAGAAAAAGAAGAAGAGCCGAAGCCAAGTTGAAGGACAACATTTATGCCACCCTTGAGATTTGGCATTTACAAGAGGCGACACGTCGTCCTTGCGGCAAAAGCTTTGATGAGGAAGGCAGGGGTGGCGAAGTAACCAAGTGTCTGCAATGAGGGCAACGGTCGAGGATTGGCGGTGGGTTGTGTGAGGGAGGGGGGTACGTCTTGTGGCCAGCATAGTTTCGCGATGACTGGATGACAGGGTGGGGCAAGTACTTGAGCTGGGTCGTGCGCCCCGACAGCTTTGCTTAAAGTTATGCGCGATTCTTATAAATGTGCATGCGTTACGCAAGGTTGGACAATTGCCGTAGTGGGTGGTGGTAAGGAAGGTGGTGGTGGTGGTGGAAGGCCAATGAATAAAATGTGAGCTTATTTAGCAGCATGGCCTGATGATGTTGCCAATGATGAGAACAGCTCGAAACGAAGGTGCTTTATCCTCTACTCCAATGGTGGGCCCTTCAAGGTGCATCTACCCCACAGGAATTGACTTTCTCATTTATTTTATATGTGTATGTATTTATGCTTTCTTTTATTTGTGTGGGGTGACTTTGAGGGGTTGCTGTTGCTGCTGCTGCTTTCAACTTGTCGTCTGGAAATCTGAAATTGAAATTACTAGGCGTTTTGGCAACTTTTATTGCCCAACGAGAAATGTGAATAACGCTTTGCGAGCAATGCACACTCTCATCATCAATGTTGCCCGAAATGAATGTGTGAAAAGGGGCAACAGCAAAATGGCAAGCCGATGTCGACTCTGCCGACTTGTCATAAAAGCCCCGTATACTATTAAATAGTAATAACGATTCCAGCCCAGTTCCCACAGCAACAAAAGCAACTAGAATGGGGGCCCTCACAGTAGTCAACACTTTGTTCGCATGTGTCAGTCGCAATTTTACGAGCAGAAATACTTTTGGCCAAAAGTTTTTACGGCAACAAGCGGAAATGGCATTTTTACTGGCCATCTAAGCAGCACAGATTGTGTCCAGCTTCAGTTCGAGATCTAGCTCCAGCTGTGTGCCATTTGATGGCCAAATTGAAAACTATGTTGGGGGGAAAAAGGGAAACTTTTTGAAAGCAGCATTTTCTGCTGCAATAGCAGAAAAATTGATTTGTTGTCGATTTCAGTTGCCTGCCCCATTCCAACCTACCCCCTTTTGACAGGCATTCAGTGTGTTACAGCTTCGTTTTCTATATAATTTATAGCACTGCAAGTGCAAGTAAACATGTGCGACAAACGACCTTATGAAAGCCAAACAAAAACTTTTTCGGGGCCAAAAGCTGTTTAATAAAATAGTTGCTGATTTTTTTCATTCTGATTCTTTTTTCTTATTTGGCATTTGGCATTTGAGTTGGGGCGAATGAATCGAGTGTGACTGCAGCTGGACATTGGCCAGGATGCTGCTGCTGCTGTCAACCACAGAAGCGTTGGCCATTTGTCTTCTTGCAAATCTTTTCGAGTGCTGCTGACAACGAGTGTCGACCGACGGAGTGTTGAGTGTTGTGAGTGCAGGCCGAAACGAATTCAGATTGAGATTGCAGATCTCGCTGTCAGTGATCGATCGAAAATGAAAAAACTCAAACGGCGACAGACAACAGAGTTGCCATATCTTTAAATACTACAGAGGTAACACGTAATCAATAAATTTTAGATTTTTAATACAAATTTAATTCATTTTTAAATATGCACTGTAAATAGCAAAAGCCTTATTAAATAGGATAATGTTTTATTCAAAAACAACTTAGATAACAAGTAAATCAAAAAAAAATTTTGAAGACATGCTTTTATACGCTTTTTTGCATACATTTGTAATAGATTTTTTACCATCATCCATGCAATACCCAAATATCAAACATGTTTGTTAAAAAAAAAAGAGATAAAAAATCTTTAAAAACATGTATTGTCATCTGAAACACATCTTTGGTGAAAATTTCAGAGCTCTAGCTAGTCGGGAGCTTGGTGAAAATTTGATTACAAGATTCCGAGACAGACAGACAAACAAACAATTCAAGTTAAATAAAAGCATGTAAAAACAAGTAAGATGGCTCTAGTCGGGAGGGCCCGACTAGAAGATACCCTGAACACAGTTGCAATAAATATATTAAATCTCCTTGCGCCCTTAAAGTATGCTTAGCTATTAAAAATAATAATCAATGTAAACAAAAAACTGACTTTACTTCAATCGATTCAGTTCGATATCTCCGGTGTTTCTTAACCGTTACTCATTATTTCAACCCCCATTTTTACATTTTCCAAATTCGATATTTTTTTGTAATCGATACCATGTGTATATCGGAAACCAGAATAGTTATCGATATGGTATAGGAGAACTTATATTCAAAATCTGAAGTCTCTAGCTCTTGTAGTCTCTGAGATCGACGCGTTCATAAAGACGGACAGAAAGACAGACGGAAATGGCTATATCGACTCGGGTGTTGATGCTGATCAAGAATATATATACATACCTTTTTTACCCATTTTATGGGTTCAGGGTATAAATATCTATATTTACCTACTTTACAACAAGCAAGGAAAGGTACTCAATTTATAAAAAAGATTATTTAAGATTATTTCACAACAAATACAAATCAAAACACCAATTTACACTGAGCACTAATTGAACTGAAATGGAATGGACATTGTTGCAATACTCCACAAAATTTATTGAAAAACGCTTAGTTTACTGGAATTCATTTGTACATTGCCTTTCTATGCGCTTCTCACAAGATGCAATTTGACAATGAGCTTGGTATTTTTGCCTCCCTCAATGCTGCTTGCTCATTAAAGTTCCAGGCATATGCAAGGTATCTGGCCACAATTCTACAGCATTTTTGCTATGTGCGTTGCGTCTTTTGATGCGATTCTCATTAGCTAGAAAAGAAATTACATATGGTTAACCTGAAGGCAGGTAACTATGCACACACACACACATCACACGCAGCCAAACAGACATAGTATATAGAGACGGAGCAGCCCTTTTAACTCTGTTACCAATTTCCCTGAGCAACTAGTATGTATTTACGAAAACATTCTCGACTTCGACTTACGTCCACCTACTTAATTATTTGAAGCATTCGCACAATTTTCACAAACATGTTCGTCTTATTCACTTAATTCACTTTTTGTGTGTGTTGTGTTGTGCTGTGTTGTGTCTTGGCCAGTTCAGAGAACAGGTTGTCAAGGTAGTACACCCAATAGCTTTATATATATATATACTATGTATGTATGTATTTGCAGTCTAGATAGCAGCCGCACATTCCTTCGTTGGAAGCTTCACATTTATGCCAAAGTTAAGTGAACTTGAAGCCTTTTTGCCCGTGTCTTGACTGCTGGCTACTGGCTCTGCATTTGCCCTTATCTGTGCGAGCCCCAATACCGCCCGGCCCTGCTTTTCTACCCTCCCCCCTGCTTTCGCATAAGTTGTGAGTTTTTTAATTGCAGTCTAAATGGACTTCAATGAATGCAGCAGCAGCAGCAACAGCAGCAGCAGAGTTGCACACTGGCGACTTGCAACCTGCAACTGGCGGCAGTTTATCTTTTGATTGTTGAGTCGCTTCTTGCCGCCTGCACTTGAAGACTAAAGCGAAACAAAGTCACAAACAGAAGACGACGACGAACAGTCGACGACAATGATGACGCCTTTTTAGTCAAAGATTTTAATTACTGCAGCAAATGTTTCTTGCTGGCTTTGCTGCATTTACAAAGTGCACTCAAAACTCGAGACTCGAGTGCAAGTATACAATATTGTATTTAAAAGAAATTAAGAGTTTTGCACTAAGCCATGAGCTTAATGCAACGATTGATATGGCACATTAAAAATCGCCGACAACTGGCATTCGTAAAGCCACAAGATTGATGATGCCCAATGTACGGCTTATCGGCGGCAGTTGGCAGTCGGCAGCCAGAAACCGCAGCAGGAGCAGCAGCTGCCCAAAGTGCACGTACTTTGTCTAACTGCCAATGCCAATGCCGATGCCAATGCCAATGCCAATGCAATATACACAGACTATACGAATACGAATGTGAATGTGAATGCGGATTGCCCACATGCCGCGCACGGCCACAATTCGTAAATTTATTAAACGTCAACACGGCACTGAGCCAAATAAACTTGTCTCACGACAACTGCCGGGCTTCCAGCAACAACAACAACAACAGCAACAACGAATTCAATACCAAGTCCAAGAACAAGTCAGCCTTAGACTGGCACGCAGCAAACGGTTAAAATTAATAAAGCATCTTTTCTTTCGTTCGTTCGTTCGTTCGTTTTGCTTTCGCCTGTTAGCCAAGTTCTAGACACAGAGCGCAGGGCAGGCAAGAGAGTGAGGAAACAGCAAAACGAAGACGTTTCCAATCTATGGCTCGTCTTACCATTTTCTGTTGACCACTTTTTCCCAAGTGCGCGAGTGCAAACAACGTCAACTTGACCAGAAAGTTGCTCTTGCTATTGGTGCCCATTCCACTTTTTTAGAATCTCAATCCTCCCTCCCCCCCTTGCATGGCCAGCCTTACATCATCAGAACCCATCGCAATTGCAGTCATGTGGGTTTTCTAACAGTGATATTTATCTGCTGGTGCAATTACCGTTGTATGGACTCGATTAGGGTTCGGTGGCATACTCATTACTTGGAAATGAGCAGCGGTTACCAAGCTTGACGTTTGCCCTGAGTTGCATATTTTTACATATATATACAATACATACATATTGTACATATATCTGCATACATACAGGTATGCATGTTTGTGCATGTCATATTTGAGTGTCATAACTTTGCCATGCAACATCTTCTATTGCAATAGGAAATATCTTTAACCAATTTATTTGCCAACAAAATTAAAATTATATTAAGCAAAAGAATGAAAATGATTAGAGGTTTTTATGAATGATTTTTACCAATAATTAAAAAATTAATTAAATTTGTTTATTGAATATGTTAATCTGACTTTTTAATGAAATAAATCCAGTTTTAACTATTTTTAAATAAATAAATTATCATTGCCAAATAAACAGTCATTATACCAACTAATATCTTGTTCCAATTATAAATAACCAATTAAAAGAGATCATTCCAAAATAGCTTGGTACCTTATAATAATGTTGTACAATCATAAATTAATAATAATATTGATAGCTATATTGGTCAAAGAGCTAAGTAAATATTGTGCAACAATGGGTGCAACATATTAAGTGGCAAAAGAGAAAATAGTATAACAGATCTTAGCTTGTTGCTGATGCTGTGTAATTGCCTCAGGGACGCTCAGGCGCTCAGGTTTTCTTGCCTGCCTTCTGGTTTATGCAGCTCGTTGTGTTAGTTGTTGTAATTAAAGTTCGAAAATGTACGGCTACAACAAGATACAAAGACAGACACAAGCACTCGATTTAAAAGGAAAATTTCTGCAGAATTGTAAGCAGCAGACGACAAGGGAGTCTCTCGCTGATGATCATGGTGATCAACAACGAGAACAACTACAGCAACATCACCAACAACAACAACCACATATCGTTATTAGACTAAGAAGCAATTTACAATTTAAACTTTAATCTTGTTAGTTCAACCTTGGCCGAAAGTGTGAGTGCAACCGGCTTGGATTGCGAATTGCGGATTGCGTGTCCGCGTATCTAGAGGATGTGGGTGTGGCCCGACCAAACACGGCCAGCGACCACGCCCCAAAACAAGCGCATCCACAGATGAGGTCAGTTAGCGGCAGACAAAAACGAATAGCAACCAAAAAAAAAATATATATATTAAATTGATGATAAATATAAATGCATGATGATGAATGTAGAATGCCCTTCTAACTGCTTAGAATAGCGCAAGGATGAAATAATGTATATGTAATTCAGAATTACTAAAATATGTAATAAGTAATTCTTCTACAACATTCTCTAGCGTTTACTTGGAAAGCAGATTATAAAGAAGTGCACATTTAAAAAAAAAAAGCTCAAGTGAATAAATTTTGCGGCGCTTTTTTAATGCAAAATCATCCTATTTTGCAAGGAAATATTTAATTTTGTTTATAATTCAACTGTATTCTAGTAATTACTATAGCAAGCGTATAGAATATCTTTTTGATGTTCCCGACAAAGTATTGATTAAGAACACATATGTAGGGTTGGCAGCTCCAGCAGAGCTAGCAAAATGATGAGCAAATGATGTATCGAATAAATAGTTGTAGCATTAAACTATGTTACTAACAAACAAGCAGACAATGTGAAAAGTGAACGAAACATTTAGTTATTATATAGTACTTTATTCTACGAAGTCTACAGTTTTTTTATTTTACGGTGGCTTCAAAAGGAACAGCTCTACACATATTTATGTATGAAGTGTTACACACCTTTCAACAATATCAAAATACCCTCCATTAGAGTATAACATGAAAAAAATTGAGCTGTTGTCTTAGGACTGGGGGACAGGGGACAGGCAACTTGACTCTTACATTTGGTTGACTCCTTGTGACTTATGTGGCAAATTACAGAGTCTTGGTTTCCAAGAAATTGAAAAAAGAAGGCGCCAAATTATCTGCATTGTGTTTTATTGCCCTGCCAACAACAACACATTCAACAACAACTCTTTCGCCTTGATGCGCTATGTGGCACGTCATGGACGCCTAATTGAATTTCGCAAGAGGCGCTCGCATGGTCCTTGATCGACTTATCCTTGCCAGAGTTCCACGCTCTGTGCTTGTGTGTAAGTGATAGCTTTGTTTTGTCTAAAATATATGGCTACAGCTCATCCAAGTTTAAGTTGGCAGCTGGAGCCACGTCGACGTGGACGTGGCAACAATTAATTTTACACACAGCCACTTTAACTTTTTGGCTACATTAATCCCACAAACTTGGATTGCTTGGCTACCCTCCCTCTCTCTATCTATCCCCCCGGCCAAAAAACTTTAAGCCCTAAGACTCTGCTCAATGAGTTGCGGCATAGTTTTGTGTGTTTTGTGGCTTGCGCCAGCTTTGGGCCAAAACAATTTACAGGCTTCCCAACTTGCCTGTTTATTGTTTATGGCATCATTGTGCGCCATTGTTGTCTCTCTCAATGGAAGTGTTGTTGCTGCCGTTACTGTTGTTGTCAAACTTAAATCCTTTTAGTGCTTTGTTTATGAACTTGCATATAAATTCACAAATTTTGCGCTACAGCAAAAGTTTTTCATCTGTTTTTTTTTTTTTGTATTTGCCAGATAATCCTCTTGGTTGCCACACACACAGTCACTGCACTGATTGTGTGGCATGAATTGGACGTGTGGCAAGTGTGCATAAATAAGTTGCAATTGCTTTATTAAAATATGCACAAAATGTGCAATCAATTTGCCTGTTAGCAGTAAAATCAACAACATAATTCATGGCATAATAAAATTCATAGCAGCTGATGCTAAAAGAGTTTTTAGTAATATGCAGCAATTGTTTAAGAGTGCATTCTATAACATTTGGATAAGAGGTAGTATGATTTTATTATTATGACATCGCACATCAAAATGAAAACTCTTAGCTACTTGACATTCTATGGAAGCTAAACAGGAGTCAAGCAGGTGCGTTTAAACAACAACTGTGTAGCTCTGTTGCCCCACGTTTCCTTTCAGTATTTGTCTCACCAACTTCAGTTCAATTCGATGAACATTAGCATATTCCTGGAATGTATTTGCCTTTAAAGAGGACATCAATCTGGAGTGCTTGTATGCTGCCTGCAAAGTGTTCGATTGTGCCAAGAGATGTTTCTTTAGCAACGTTTCGTTTGCGTTCCAAGGATGTCAATGTGATGATGCTATGTGAACGCTGAAGGCTGGATGAAGGCTAGGGCACACATTGGACAGTTCCTAGTAGCAATCTATGTATGTAATTTGATGGTTCTCTACGCGTATAGAGCTGACAAGCCCAAGTTGTTGGCCATTGTCGCTCGTTACTTTCATTAGGCGGCCCGGCACTTGACAATGATGTATATCGAAGAGCATGTGAAAAATTCGAGATACCAGAAGCAACAAAAAACACTATAGTAGAAGACGACAAAGAAGAAGAAGATGATGGTCGGTCAGTTGGAAAGAGCCGGTCTTTGCTCTTGGCTCTTGCTTCTGGCCGCCGCATGTGTGAGAGACAAAAGGCTTGCAACTGAAATTGGGCTCCCGTTTAACTTGGGCTCTTCTTTTGATTGTTGATTTTTTGTTGCTGTTGTTTGTTTTGCTTAAATGTTGCATTGTGCTGCGGTTGGGGTCTGCTTCTAGCTAGCTGGTTCTGTTTCTGTTAGCCGTTGACTGCATTTAGCGTTCATTTGATGAACAATTCAGACGCGGACTTTGCCATACACTTGTTGGCCAAGGCGTGGGCAAACAAACGGTAGCTGCCATCTCAAGCCATTGCCCCGGCCCAAGCCCAGGCCCAGTCACAAGTTGCCATCCCCATCTCTCAAATGCATCTGCCTTAGTTGTTGTACTCATTGCTGTTGTCATCGCCGTTCCCGAACCCGATCCCGTTCTTGTTGTTGCTGCTGTTGTTATTGTTGTTGTCTTTATCGTTGTTGTTACCACTCCCCGATACCGGGCTAAATGACTGTGACATTCTTGCTGCCAAGCATTTCTTATGCTCCCTTATACTCTTGCCAAAAAGTTAAACAATTTTTGTCTTGATTGAGATGCGTTTGAAAAAAAAAAACCAATATGAATATTCAATAAGAGTTTCAATCTACAATCAAGAATATTGAAAGACTGTTAGAAAACTCAATAGCTCAATGAAAATAAATAATATATTAAACTTGCCTTGAAGTATTCTTTTTTATCCGGATCGGTTTTAAAATTTAAAAAATAGAATGGTAAAAAACATTATATATACTATTTATACAATTTAGGAACGTAGTTTATTATTAGCAAACAAATAAAGGACAACAGATATTCCATCATCTGCACCATTAACTGTCTTTCAATATTGTATCCTTCATGATAAGCTCTTAGATCATTTATATAAAAGGGTATTTACACATCGACGTGCTGCACTTATTTTGTTTGCCTGCCTTGCTTTCTGTGTTTTTTGCTGACTACTGTGGCATGTTATGCGACTGCGATTTGAATTCAATCAAAATGAGGCACACACACACACTCTCACATTCACGCACACATACTCAAAACACAATCTCCTACATATGAACGAAAAAGTAAAAAAAGAGATATGCCGCTAAATTGGCCGCTGGCTTTTTATGTTTCCTGTGACGATTCTTTGTTTATTAAACTAGCAATTTCTACTTTTATTTCACAATTTAAATGATCCCCATTCCACTCAACCACAAGATAGTCATGTCAGAAATGAATACATGAACTTTGCTGACCGCCGCTGCCCGAGATCGAGATTTATGTGCGCATGCGCAGCTTCGCAGCTCTCAGCTTAGCGCAGTTTGCTGTTTGCCGTGATCTGTTCGACTGCGCCGCCAATTGACTTTAATTTATGGCATTGGCATGCAGTCGCAAGGCCTAACAAGCCCAAAATGCAAGCAGCTCTCCTGCCCTCCTGCATCTTGCCTTTACCGAACAAATACAAAAACAAAGGCAACAAAACGCTAAACTTATGAACTGCTTATGAGTATTTATTTTTATAGAAATAATCAGAAAGGCAGTCAAATTTATGGGACCCAGCAAATGGCCGGGCCCAAACAGTTGTCTTATACACACATATGCATAAACATAATCGGCCATAGCCTGGACAAAGGTGAGGCTGCCACAATCTCTTGGCAAAACAGCAACCGTACCACTAGCAACAGCAACAACTGTTGGCTATAAAGGACTCTTTGGTTTATCAGCAGCGGCTTAATGCGCTGACATGTTTAATTTTCGGGCGTGTTCGATAAGGAATTCGCTGTCAGAGCACAGTTCTATATGCTGACGAGGGCTGCATTAAATGTACTTAAAAATAATTAATTGAGTCAAATTTATCATAAGTTACCTAACGTTAGCTCTCTAAATAAATTATTGACTGATAATGATAATGAATTTAATAGACATATGTATATAACATATTTTTGGCGGCTCTTATAGATAAACATAAATTTAAAGTAACTGTTGATATATTCTCAATACAAAAATGAGATCGTCTGATTGTTTAAAACAAAACGAATAACCCTCGCTGTTAGTTTTACACCACCTGTTCATAAATTTGTTGTGGTATACAAGAGGCTACTGGCTGGACCACCCTGGACTCCATTAATGGCTGGCGAATGCTGATAGTTACTTTAAATTAACGTTTACTCAATCCCACAAACCTTAAGTTGAAATTATCTGCAAGTTGGTTATCAAAGCTTCTACTTGAAAAGTCGCTGTTCCAATGCGATTAAAAAGCGGCTCGTTAATTGAAAACGAATGGAGTTTAATGTGTTTTTGATATGTGGGAATTTCCAACTACCATACAGTGGCAAAGGCTATCAAGTGACGTTTAATGTGACAGCATTGCACAAACGGCAAACAGTTAACGTGGCCACTAAACATTGTCAATTAACTGCTTTGCAAAGAGCCACAAAACTTCGATGGTAGATGAAGGGGATAAGAGAAAGTGGATGTGGGGTTTTAATAATAACATAATTCCTTTGTAAGAAACTTACATAGAAATCAACATTTAAAAAACGCAAGCAACGAAATTAGTCAATTTTTGATTTTCACGCGTTTTCCGCGCGATTTGTGAGCGTTTTTTTTTGGCATACGAAAAAGGCAGATGCGATTGGTTGTAGCTGTTGTTGAACTTGCTTTTGCCGCCTATCTCAGATGCAACAACTGTCGATTTTTTCAATCTGGACAGTAAAATTACATGCAAATCCAATTAAGTTGTTAACTTTTCGGTCGATGCCGCGACTTTTTCGGTTTTGTATTTTTATTTTGTTTCGTTTACAATTTATTTTCATTTTCATTTTTGTTTTGTTTGTTTTACTTTTGCATTGTTGTCTTATAGTGTATATGCTTTGTGTGTGTGTGTGTGTGTGTTGTTTAAGCTCTTTAGGGTCAGTGTGGTGCACTCTTTGCGTTTTTAATGAGCAAGTGCTGTGGATTCGCCTCCATTGGGGTTTGGGCTGCCAACGTGTTGGCGTTTGGGGCTTTTGCCATTGACCAGCTGTGATTAAATCACAATCCCAGCCGTTGTTGTTATTGTTGTTGTTGTTGGACTGTGGCCAATGGCTCGTTTATTTATTTTTTGTGCACACAGAGTTTTGGTTTAATTTAGTTTAGTTTTGCTTTGGTTTTATTTCGCTTGTAGGCTTAATCGCATATCTGCAAGCCGCTTATAATTGCCAATTTAAAGCCAACCCCAATAGCGGATGTTTAAATCAATTGATTTCATGTAACTATAAGCCATAAAGACAGCGATTATATTGGTCTAATGACACTAGCTTTTATAGATACAAACTATACATATGAGTAGTTGTAAAGCTTATATTGTCACTATAAAAAGAGTTTATGAGGAAACATTTCAATTCAATACCATTTAGATCAAAATCTCAGATAAGCTATTTTTCAAATTTTAAGACCAAAGTTTAGCAAGTGTTTTGTTTCCTTAAAATAATATAATAAGAAAAACATGTTTCTGATAGTAATTAAGGTATTTGTGAAACTTTTCAAATTTGGTGTTGCTTGGCTTAAACATTTATGCAATATTTAATTCTAATTTAAGTGACAATTTAAGCTTGTGTGATTATTAATGGCCAACAATAGCGGTGCTGCATTTAGTGGACACGCCCTTGTCATTAACAATCTACCTCCCCACAAAAGGAACATTAAACATATACATACGTACAATTGCATAGGTATGAGTTTGTATCTTTTAGATACATGTCTACTCACCCTGTGGCTGAAGTTTGTAATCCAATGGTGCAGCTACTCTATAATTGAATTCACATAACTAATGGTCCATAAGCAAGTCGTTGTGTTGTTGGCAATTAGAAAAGCCTAACAGTCACACACGCACACACACACACTCACGCACTCACACACACACATACGAAGAGGTCGCATGGAATGCATTGCGGCAATTGCGTTAAATGCACGAATTTATGAGAATTTAAACAGTGATTTTCACGCTTTAATTACCAAGCAATAACCGACTAATAATAGTTTTCCGACTCTTGACTCTCGACTCTCCAACTCTCGGTCTAGAGAAAACACGTCCATGCATTCGCTCTTCGCAGCCAAACCCGACCGATGCTGAGGCGATAGCTTCTGCTTTAGCTTTGGTGTGGTGTGGTTTGGTTTTGGTTTAGTCTTCCTGGCCGCGGGCGGAGTTGCGGCTCTGCTACCTTTCCCAAAAGTAGCCCGACAAATGCGAACGCGAAACTGCAACCGTGTAACCACTGCTGCTGCTGTGTTTGTTGTTTTTGTTGTTTCTGCTGCTGCCGCCGATGCCGTTCACAAATTTCGCATTTCGCATTTTAGACCCGCGGCACTATTCGGCATTAATTTATTGCAGTTTTGCCGGCTTCGCACTGGTAGCATTTTTAATATGCATTCGCTGTTAAGTAGTCGTAGTCGTTGGTTGTAGTAGTAGTAGTAGTTAGATTACTGATCTTGTTGATCATTTACGTTGAGTTTATTTAGTTTGCATTTGTGGTTGTGTCATGTTCGTGTGTGTGTTTGGTTGTCGCACTGCATCCGTGCTTTAGTTCTGCACGCGTTGAGCTATGTTTTTGCACTGGCAATGTTGTCGGCATTCGCGCAGTCGCTGCTGCAGTCGACGTCTCTGCGCAGAACAACGAGTTTCGGGAAACGGGAATGGGATTGCGAATGCGAGTGCGAATGGAGGACGAGAGCTGCTGCTGGTGCTGGTGCATTGGAAATGTGCAAGTTCTTTTCTTTACTCGCCGCGCAAGTTTTTATATTTTCAGCTTTAGTCGTTCTGTTAGGTTGAAATTGAACTTGGAATACAAGAAAAGTGGTCGCAGCAGCAGCAGCGCCCAGTAAGTAGAAGTGGGAGAAAGGGAGCTTCAGTTTGTGGCGCTGCCGTATGACAAAATGTGTGTGTATTTATTTAAGTTGGCTATCAAGTTATTAAGCGAATCATATCCTTGGGCAAGTTAAGCACATTTTGACCTGAACAATGATAATAATATGCCTGGCTTAAGCTTATTGAGCAGAATCCTTCAATCTCGAACCTCGAACCGGTAATGCGCCTGTCGGCTTAGTTCCAGACTGGGACCTCAAAGACTTTATCGCCCTAACCACTTTGCCTTCTGTTGACCGCTGTGCAGCTCGACGCATTATATTTCATATGCAATTTCAATCGCTCGCTGAGACAGGCTAGAGACACTGATGGGCAGTTGAAGTTCGCATGCCTTCGAGAGCAAAATGCATCCATTAAAATTGCAAGCCTTTTACGCTGTATAATTTAATTGATTTTCAAGCACCTTCCAAACAGTTTATGCTGTGACTCGATTTTAGTTTGCCACAGCACGCAGTAGCAGTTAAGCTATTAGATAAAATGATAGTGTTAATCATCAAACGGGCCAACAACTCTCAGCAAGTTCCTAGTTCGTAGTTCCAGTTTAAGGCGTGCCTATAAATATGTACTAGCTGCCATTAAGCTCACAGATCATCATAATCACTGCCTAGTACTACTTTATGATGTAAGTAATTAAGCCATAATCGTAAAATACCGTTCTTTTCTCATTTAAATTAACATACTAAAAGCCGTAGGCCTCGCTAACAAACTGGAGCACAAGCTCCCCAGTTCGACAACTAACGGGCCACGACCAACCAGACGCCTTTGGCTATCCATCGATCTATCCAGCCGTCTATGTGTCCTCGTCACTGATCTTGGCGACAACAACAACAACAACTGTCTTGCTAGCTGTCGCTTTTGCGAACTGTGAGTTTGAAAAATGCAACACCATTCATTCAATCTGGTTGTTGGCCAAATAAAATTATGGTCAACAAGTTGTCTACTTCAACATCTTCTTCTTTTTGTTCTACCCACGCCCAGTGTCCCCAAGTCTCAAGTTCAATTGCCTTTAACAACAATTAGCATAAATGTTCCGACACACCCATAACATTTAATAAACATAAAAAGCCCACAAAATACATGCCACATACTACACCTTCCTCCTGCTACTTGTGCTTCCCAATTTAAATTGCTTTCTAATTTTACTAGTTGCAGCTTGCCTGTTGTGCAATGTTTGGCCATTTATGGCCCGTTGCTCATTAGGCTGATATTCCACTTGGCTAGCAATTTTAATGGCCAATGTCTGTGTACTTTTATTGGCGGTGGCAATGGCAACTTCTTTGGTGGCATAGCTGCCAATTTGCAGGTGCAACAGGTAGCTGAGCTAAAACGCGCTATTACAAATTGCAGACGGCTACCAATTTGGCCTTTTGCTCACTTCCTACGTCTACGGATGGGGCAACGGTTTTTTTGTTCACACATAACTTCTTTTCTAACGTTTTACTCCAAATCCAAAGGACAAACATTTTAAAGTTGCTTTGCTATTGCAAATTGTATTAACATTATGTTTAATATCGATTTAAGAGTAACTAATAAAATAAGTTTGTTTTTGGCTTTGCAAAAGAAGTATTATCCGACAGCATAAAGGATATAATTATCTTGAAAATATACCGAAACGAAAATCATGTCATTTGAACTTAAAACGAAGCCTAACGGTGTCAGAAGTTGCACATACTTGATTTTGAGTTCCCGAAAAATTTAAAGATAGATATAAAGCCGCAAACCATAGCAATGCTTGTGTCATTATAAATTTTCTTCTTAAATAAGCTCAATATTGACGTTGGAAAATAAAAACAACAATTCAAGAACTTCAACGTAATTTTTTATTTTAAAACATAGTAACAAATAAAATCCAATTTTAGGCATAAAAATGCGTTATTAGCTGAGTCAAATCAGGTTAGTTGAACATTAGCACTAAGTGCAGCCGGAATGTTTTTGGAACTGGCTCAACAGCTAAGAAACCCGCCGCATTAACAAGAGACCGCAGGTTCGTTTTAATCCTGTTTGTTCTAACTTCTTACATTTTCAAATGAAGCCTGATTGGCAGCTTTTACTATACCTGCGTTATGTAAAAATCTTAGAAATTACGGGATTGAAAACACAAATTGAAAAGAGCCATTCGTGGGATTTTAACCCGCGGAGCGTATTTGATCGTTTTTTTCTGGAGCCATACTTAATTAAAGTTCACTCAGTACTTGACTTATTTTAAGAATAATTGGTACAGGAAAATAGCTCAAAATTACTATAAAACACTACTTGTTAAACTTGCAGAAATAAAAAATACATTTTTTTTAATAAATTCAACACTGTGGAAATGTCTTGAATATTTTAATTAAATTAATTTTTAAACTTTATTAATGATTTTCAGTAGAAAGGATAGATTTTTATTTGGAGGCAGATTAGTTAGGCATTATTTTAAAATGTCCATTTAGCCAAATTAGTTACAAAGTTAAGCCATGTTTTTTATTAAAAAACGATATGCCTTAAAACAGTTAACAAGCGTTTTAAGTAAATAAATTAATAGCTTACAGAAGTTGTTTATAACCACAAAAACTTTAAGTATAAACATGTTACCATAACGCTAAATTGCACTTTAATTACTTCAAACACCTTTTCTTTTAAAAGATACTAAGGCAAAAAAAAAAAAAAAATAGTAAACATGTAGAGAATTTCACTTAGCGAATATTACACCTCTCCCAATTTTCTCGTGATTTTTATTTTCTCAGCTCACCTGCAGCTGGAGCACCTGAAATGTGCCTCCGAATGTTGAACGTGAAAGAGCAGAGCATTCGTCACGTTTTTTAATGTTTTTTGTTGCTGACGCGGAGCTAAAGAACGTGGCCTGGGAAACGAGGTGCCGATGAGGATGGTAATGGCAAAGGGAAAAGGGGAAAAGGGGAAAAGTGGGAAAGGAGGTTGGCAAGGTATTTTCATTTCTTTTATCGCACATTAAATTTACAAAAATAGTTTTAACACCTTTTAAGCTTACAAGCATGTGTTGGTCTGCTTTTCAGGCCTCGTTGATTTATCCTTTGCCCTGGCGTACATGATCTTTGTTGCTAGACATGCGCTGACCATGGCCAACAACAAGGGACAACCGACAACAACAACCATGATGACGACAACGACGACGTCGACATGATTCGTACATAATCCAGCCATTATTTCTTCTCTGTCCTGGTGCCGTTCTTGGTTTTCAGTCTCATTCTTTTGGCCGGGTCTCGCTGTGGTTGCGGCTGTCGACTTATCGCGAAAATTGCGTCAAGATGTTTTTATGCGGTTAAGTTGGCGTCTCGCTTAGTAGCGGCTATAAAAATGAAAGCAACTTTAGACGCAGAGAGTTACGCTCGCCGCCAACATCCTTTTTAATTTAAAACATTATCGTAAATTCTCTGGCAATTATGCGCGATGTTCAAACGTTACACCTCCCATCTCTTTCCTGGCCAAATATTATCCGCATCGCATTCACATTTCGCATTGTCCGCAGTCAAAACACATGTCGCCAGTTTTGTGCTGCTGCTTCTGCTGCAATCCCCTCTTTGCAGTTGCAATGCTAATGCTAATGAATTGCTGTTGCGACCCAGCTTTGACTCCTCTCTTTCTGGCGTGCTGCAAGCAGATTAGCGCATATTCACTCTCAACTTACCACCTGAAGGCGCAGCACTGCGACCAGTTCGTTATTCCTTGGCCATTTTGACCAACTAGACAGCGCGTATCTTATCGCCTTGGCAACAACGTCGACACGTCGTTTGCTCAAAAGATATCACCATTTCAGCTTCGTGCGTGCATTGTTGTTATAAGTCAAGCGCCCAAGCCCTTGGGCATAAGTCGACAGCTGCTTTGGTTATAATCGCACCACATAGTCAGACATATAAAACCACATCTCCGCATACTCTTACACTCTCACACTATGTGTGTGTTTATGTTTGCTTCGATTCTACATTAATTTGTGTAGAATTACAGACTGACAGGCGTAGCAATTTACAGCTTCGAAACATAAATGACGGCAATTTGGAATTGTAAAGAAAGCACCCACTAGCATAAAAGAAAACAACGTCAGAGCATTTTCTCTTTTGTTCTTAGTCTTTTGTTAATAACCTGTAAATACTCAACAAAAAATATGAACCTTTTCTTTGTTATAACTGAGAATGCATCAGGATAACCGACTTTATATCCTTTTTGTAACGGTTTAAATGAGGCGTGGTCTATTTATTAAACGAATAAAAAAATGGTGAAATAAAAATTTAGCTTATTTAAAATATTATATAATTTTTATGAGTACAAAATTACTAATACTAAGTTTGTCCTTCTCTTTATATTACCTATTTAAACATAAATATACAGTAAAATAAAGTTCACCGCACTCATGAAAAGTTTCAAGATCTCTAGTTAAAAAATTGGGCTAGCAATAGCAACAAAGCAATTAAAACTACATTTGGCTGAGTTAAACAAAAGTTCTCAACATCTTGTTCGCTGCCACCATCCTTACTTATATTATACAACTACTACATGAAGACGCACATTTATTTCATTTCCGATAATGTAAATGCTGCATTGTCTGCATATTTTACGAACTGCAAAGTAGACAAGTTTTGTTTTAAAACTGTCAACGCAAATCTGCTCGCAACGCCTACGAACCAAATTCTTTCAGCAAACCAACCAAAAATAAAAAAAAGGGGCGAAAATGAAAAAAGAAAAGTAAGGAGCAGGCAGAAATCCTGCGTTGAAAAAATCCTAATAAAATAAATTGTTTCAATGCACGAAAAGTAATCCGCTTTGCCGACTCTCATTCCTTGTGGTTTAAGATTTATGCACTGCAAAGTCGCTTTCTACTTTTCTTAACGCTATTTCCAGTGGCGTTGGCGGCGAAAGTGAAAGGGGTGGCCATAAATTAGCTGTGCGGAATGTCCTTCTGCCACAGCAGCTGCCACTGTTATCCTGCCAGTGGCACTTAAACACAGTTAATCTCCGCATTGCTAGCTGGCGACAAAAGTTTGGCAATTTCGTTTTAAATTTTTCTTCGGTTTCGCTACCTTTGAGCAGTTTTCAATTAAAGTGTTGAAATTTTAAAGTCACCATTGATGCAAAGCAGCAAAAAACATAACAAATTAGCTTCCTAATGCGCTAAGACATAAATCTTGACATGCTTTTGGCACGCACTCGAGCAAACAGTGCTCCACCTTATCACTCCCATCCCTCACACACCATAACACAAGCCTAAACAATGAGCTGGAAGCTGTCCCTCACCCCCTCGAATGTCTTGTACACGTGTTAAGGCAAACATGAAAGCATGGCGATGGCATTAAGGCTTCATTACAAGGAGTTTCAGTTGCTGTGTTGATGTGATGTGCTCCTTTGTAATGCTGCTGTTGTTTTTGCTGTGTGTGTGTAATCCAAGCCATTATTAAAATGAACTGTTAATACAACGACAGCGCCACGCTTGATTAAATTGCATAACATTAATTCGATTATAGCAAAACTTATATACAAATAATAAAACATTTAACTTAAACAGCAAAACCCAGAAAGAAAGCATAAACTACATAAATTAAGCCAAAAACTATTTGAATCATGTGACTGTGATAAATTATGTTTAAGAATCAGGATGAAATGACATAACTTTTATTACGGAGTATACGCGCATAGGCATGGCTAAGATTCGCATAGTTTAATTTTAGATTAAGTCCCTTTTCCAATGCTAACTGACAATATCCCAAATTTTAACCTAACAATGAATTGCAAAATAACTTTGAAAAATGTGACACTTAATACTTATCAATAATAGTAGCTTGTAAATATTTAAAAGGCATTTCATATTTTGTGCTTGCCCTTACATAAATCCCTCAAGCAGCTGTTATAAATAATAAAAGAGCGTATATTTAAATGCCCATTTATTTGCGATGCGGCTTTAGGTCATTAAACTGTAATAAAAAGCAACAAAATCAGAATAAAAATCACTGCCTGCTTCTAGGCGCACACATATATTATAATACTTGCGTATAGAGAGCACATATAAAACCCTCTGCTCTTGACTGCCATAATACTCCAAGTTGGCTATTAAGGCACCATTCTTGAGTCCATTCCAGTACGTATTATTAGCATAATAAAAATACAAGCACACATTGCACACTCTCTGGCCATGATGATGAGGGCTAAGCCAGCAGCGATTTGAGTTTGTGGGGGTCTGGGGAAATTGCTGGACAGCAGCAAGAGCACTGCGTGGACAATATAATTTTATGGGCACACTTTTATTGTGGCAAAGTGTCTTGAGCTCTGGCTCACAGGCCACATCATCATCATCATATCCGAGGGGAAGGCGCTGAAGCCCAGCACCCGTAAAATTCAAATGTTATGGGCTGTGATCACACACACACACACAAAGGAATACCCATAAATGATGTAAAAAAAATTTCTTCATATTCTTGTACTTTTATTATTCGAATTGCTAAAATTGCTATTACAATATCATGTGCACATGGCGTTGACTTTCAAATGCGGCCGCAGTTTTATTAAATGCTCTCACCGGCTTTAATCACAAATTGTACCCATAAGCTTATTGGTCAGTCACAGCTGATTATACAGCTGAAGCTGACAGCACCTGCCAGATACTTGACTGCATATGAAGCTAAAGCTACCTAGTAATACTAACTAGAGATGGGCGTGCATGCCATTATTTTTTTATATACAATACGAATATAATCAATGCACCTTAAGTATGCAAGCCTAATATAAGCGCTTATTTATAAGCATTTAATAAACTAACTTATTTTCAAGCTTAATGCTTATTAATATGAATTTAATTTACAAACCTTATTTCCAAAAATTATAGAGATTGGGTAAAATAAATATTTAAACAAAGCTTAAATATAAAATGATCAGTCCCATTAAATCTCAACAGACAGCCAACACAAAAAAACAATCGTTAAGTTAAGTTAATGACATAAACTTTTGCTCACATAAGTATAAAACATGTTCGTGTAACGCACTCACCTCTATTGTAGATATGTCTGTGTTCGGTTTAATTAAATATTCCATTTGCCTAAGCCATAACCCAAAACGCACACTTAGTTCGTACAGTTGTTCAGTTGAAAAGTACTGTTCGGGGTGTGTAGAGTGCATAATTTTGCACTGGCAGTGGTCAAATTGGTAGCACTGATACCTGGTCCCTATGTTCAGCAGAATCCTGCATGTTTGCATTAAGGATTGTGTGTGTGACTGCTCACGGCCGCATTTGCGGACGCACAATAAAGACTGGTGGGTTGGGAGCAAGAGGGAGAGAGCCATTAACGCATGGTATTGTGCAGGGCAGCAGGTGCTGTGTGGTCAGATAACTTTAAACCTTTAAAGTACCTGACAATGCACTTTTTGCATACTTTTCTATCATATTGAATTTCAATTAGCCGTGTGGAATAACGTTAAATACATTGTCGTAAATGCATTTAAATGCATTGTGACCAATAATGAACCACAAACATTTCACAACTGAATAAATAATTTGCACATTAATTACGTGTATTTAATGTAAACCCTTAATTGCGTAAACGTCACGCCGTTTTTTTATTCTTTTTTTTAAGCTAAAACCAGCTAACGACCCAAAGTGGCAAACGTAAAATAATTAATTAAAATTTAAGAGCATAAAACTTGATTTACAATTATTTGTTGCTTTATTAATTTTGGAAATGTTGTAATAGTCAGATTAAATTGATTTATCTACAAAGAAGCAAAGTTTTTGATTAAATTTATAAATTAGAAGCAAAATTAAGCTTATGATTTTTGAAACTAAAAACGAATATTTTTTATTTCCTTGCACGTACGGACAGTAAATCATTTATGGCTCGAATTCACACCATTTTCAAGTGCTTTGCATGAGACTAATTTGTGCCGTCCAGTGTACCCGAAGCCATAATTAATGGAATCAAAATCCTATTGTGTTACAAATCATTAAAATTCAATAGAGTCAACCATAAATTTCGGCACATTTAATTTGAAAACTGCGAGCTATGCGACATAATTCACTTTACGCAACAATTTTTAATGAAAATGTCAAAGAAGAATAAACCGAAATGGGAAAAACGAAAAAGTTTTCTTTTTCTGCCGCCAAACAATGGCATCATGCAAATAGCTACAGGAACTTCAGGAGCTGATGATGATAATGGCGACTGGTTTGAGCCAACGGAAGCGGAATTAATGCCAAATAAGTGAACGGCACACGGCAAAAAGGCAACGTGGAAAAAAGAGGGGGAGGACAAGAAGAAGAAGAAGGACCAGCAACAACAATGCAAGAAACGAGAGAATAAGGCGCCAACATATAATAATAATAATAATGCCATCATCAATGCCAAACAAGCAACGGAAAACGGCAACTCAATCCAAAGTATCGACAATGGTTAGTGGCGGGTGTGCCGGGGATAGAAGGGAATAGAAGGGAATGGGAGCTAGCAACAAATGATGGAAGATGCTTTAAATTAACAAGCAAATGCAAATAAGCCGAAGCGATGCTGGGGCAAAAAACGGGAAATAAATTAGATAAAGGCAAAAGGCAACAACGCAGAACAGCGCAGAACAACAACAAGAAGCAAAGGACTCGGGACACAGGACAACGCCGCATGCCGCGCAGCACGCGCTGGGATTATAGCATACAACAGGACAAAGCTACTGCAACAACAATAGCTAACCAACAAAATAAAAGGACAACGCGCCCTGAGGCCAAATGGAAATACATATACTCGTCTTTCTTTTTTTGTATTGAAGCAGAAGATTTTGCTGGTTCGTTAAGTATACGATAGGAGGTAGGAGGGGGGGGTATGGGAGACCAGGCCAAAAGTCAATAAGTTAAGTGGGCATGGTCAAGTTAAATGGCCGCCAGCCTGTGTGACTGGCATGCCAAAAAGGCAACACGCCCCAAAAGCAAGAACCAAGAATCATCCAAACTTGCAAGACTTATAAATATGATTAAAACATATTTCGAAGCGACTTGATAAATGTGCAAAGTTTCTCGCTAGCTTTTGTTGGCTTAAAGCTCAGCAGGCAGGCAGAAAGATGCCGATATAAATCCAATTTAGTAGCTACCATAAAAGTAGCAGCAATCCAGCGCTCAGGTCTATGCAACTATTTGCATGATAAAATCTTTCATCAAGCGCCAAAAACAATCTCAGCTCCTTCGCCTCTCTGCTGCTCACAATTGCTGCATAATTCGAAGATTGCAGCGAGAAGCGTCAGCTTTGGCCTTTGTGTGGTAAACACCTAAAGTAGTAAACTGGGATTTAAGCACACACAGACACAATCACTCACCAACACACATACATACACCTACGTGTCTATAAAAATTTTACGTTGCTGGCATCGGCAAGGACAAAAACTTTTGCCTGGGTCTGTCGAAAGGCAAAAGGAGAAAGCTGTTGGTAGGGGGGAAAAAACGTTATATCGTTACACAGGATATGCCTTTTATTGCTATGCGAGCATGGGAAACTGTGATGCCTGAATACATACATAAATTCTTAGCTGTAGTCTGCTGCTGCTGCTGCTTGAAGTAAAAACCCAATAGGGACATTGCGACTACATACCTTCTACTGCAGAATCTATAGAATATGTAAAATACTTTTCAAAAAGATTAAAATTTTTACAGTTTTAAAACGACACACATACGCAGGACGCAGGGGAAGGTGAACCCATCAGAGAACACAAACATACTTGGGTTGCCAGCACAACTTGCAGAAGAAGAAGAAGACAAAGTCTCAGAGCAAACAACGAAATTTAAAAGTTACTCAAAAGCGGGCAATGCAAAGTAACTCTGTTGGGGTCCATGTTTGCAGTGTATGTAATTGTTTTTCGACAAAGTTTCATAAGCAGCTGTGTTTATAGCAAAACTCTGGCATTTACTAAAGCAACTTTTTTTTTTTGTTCAGTTAAGTGATGTGAAAGTCTGATTATATTTATATTGTATTTAACTGGGAATTTCTTTCAATACTTAAATAACTAACTGTATATGCTAATCCCACCAGCGTCTTTTTATACTTATTTTTGTTTATTTCGGCTATTCAAATTTGATTTTATGTGAATAGCTTATTTTTATTCTTTTCGTTTTGTGGAAATGGGATTATTAAAACATAATACTATATATTAGCCTTTACTCTTAAAAGCAATGAAAATCATCAGCATCATAGTACTTGGCCCAAATTTAATACATATACATACATTCAATTATTTTTTGTCACATTAAAAAATGTATTGGGAATTTTAAGAATTTAAATTTTCGTTTCTTAAATTTCGCATATTTTCGATCCATTTATAAACCTTATTAGTTCCTCTTTGGCAGCTTTTCCGTTTTTCATTTCCTTGGTAATTTTCTTGTTTTGTTAGCCGGCACTATCTTAAATCATTCTTACCCTACTAAGCTCGTTGGTCACGCTCTTCCAGCACGGTATAGCTAATAACTCAGTGAAGCGTTGTCCTGACTGCACTTTAAAGCCGCTTAGGTTCATGAATTCCACCAAAGTCCACTTCCGGCAAGAGCGTTCGCTTAATAAGCAACCCGCGCGCACCTTGAGGCTACCTCGTTGCCCCCCGAGACGCAGTTGGTTGCCTAGCATATGACCAAAAAATGTACATATACATACAAACATATTAAGGTAACCCAAAAGAAGACGTTAGGACACCGCATACAAAGAAAATTTGGGCGACCCCAGCCCCTGGACTTGGCATTTAAGATAAATGATCGCCTGCCAACAATGCACAAAGAAGAGTCACAAAAAACTTTTGGTCACGTTTGTGCTATTTGGCGGCGCAGGCATATGCTACTTGGGGGTGGCTGTTATTAAGGAGATGGGCTGGGACGTTTTTGGTTGGGTTGGGTTGGGTGTTGGCTGGCGTCTAGCTTGCATTTTACCTTGCCTCAATTTTAATATGAAGCCAGCAGTTTAAAATTCAAGACACATGCAGCAGCTTAAACGTTTTAGAAATCTATTTTTCAAAATGCCGGCTCCGGACAGGCGATGAATATGTTGGGGGTGCGAGTTGGAGGTGGGTTGTCCTGGCAGCGCAGTCCCATGTGTGCGTGCAAATTGCCAAACATTGCGCGCATTTAATTGAAACGTCGGAGCAGAGCATAGAGTCACAGGTGAAAGTGTTGCAGAACAACCAAACACACGAAACCCAACAGCCACATTAAAAGAAAAAGGACACCAAATAAAGACCAAGTGCTAAGAGCAGCGCATACAGGATATACAACTCAATTTTGGGAGCAGAGAATAGCTGCAGCTGATCCAACGCTTTTTGTGCTGCCTTCAGCCTGGTGCAGTGCTCGTAGAGTATCAACGTGTGCCTTACAATTGTATGCTCCACCCGTTGAATACGCTCTAGCTGCTTGTAGAAGTCTGTAAAGTTCAGTGTGATCATCAGCTCGTAGATCCTGTCCAGCACATGGCGTGGCATCTGCGTATCCATGCTGCTTATCACACTTGCATCCAGTTCTGGCAGCTGCAGTTCGTCAATTAAAGTTTCACAGGCGATCAGCGAATCCATTTTTTTCATGCCCTGCAAACGATATAGCAACTGAGTTAAAATGTGCTCCTGTTCTGCGGCCAGGATACCGCGTGAATAATCCAACGCCTTCAAAGCTTGTACATAGTTGCCACGACAAATGCTCATGACTATTTCATCAGCCACTTTCCGTTGCTGTGGTCTTAGTGTGCTTGTTGTGTTGTAAACCATACCAAAACAAACTTAGGTTGTGGATTCAATCGTTGAGTGCTTTCCTCGTGTATCGTGTTATGTTGTAAATTGTGTATTAGTTGCAATTACTTACAGCATATTTTGATTATTATTTCCTGTGTGTTGTGATAAAATTAAGCTTTAATAATTCAAATGAGCGTTGGTTTTTATTATTTTTTAATGCATAGTATCAAATGCGTTTAATTTAGAAATTGGGCCTTAAAGTTGACGTTGCCATACCTCTTGCTTACAGCCAGCACAGCTGGCAACTGGCTCCATAAATCGAGGCACATATGTATCTGCGCGACATTTCAAGTGGCTGCCGTCTGTGCGCCCAATTCAAATGGAAATCAAAGTGGGCGTTCATGAGTTAAACACTTGAGTACAGCTACAGCTGCAGCACCAGCTCCAGCTCCAGCTCAAGCTACAGCTCAAAGTTGGAGTCCTGGCAGGAAGTAGCAATGTGACAAAGTCACTGGCAATGCGCGCACTTGTGGTTTACAACCTGGCGCTGGGTTTTCAGCTCTTTTTTGCTATTTTGCGGCATAATACTTAACGGGGTGGGGAGTGATGGTGGGTAGGTGGTATGGTATAAAATGGCATAGCATTTCCGCTCTTGACTGCCACATTGCTCAAAAATTTATTATTCTCATCTAGATGAGTTCATTATTTTGCAGCATGTTGCATGCGGAATGTTGAATGTAGAATGTCGAATGCGAAAACAATTTAATTTTATTGTTTTGCACATAAATTTTTCGGTTTGGCATACGGCAGAATTATGCATCGTTTTTCATTCTCATGGAAAGCAAAAGAAAAAAGAAAGTAAGTCCCCATGAAATTTGAAACTCTTGCACACACACACAAGTGTGTATTTTCATGTGTGTTGTAGGGTGCTGCTGGCCATATAATTGAGTCACGTTTGGTGGGGCTTAGATGCGCCTGTGTAAAATATTCAGATTTATGCCGTCATGTCGAATCCCATTGGCTGGAGTAAAATCACATATCGAAAAATAAATACATACACTCAGAAAACAAATCTGCTCTCTCTACCGCAAAGCTAAGAACATCTGTTGATAATATTCTGTCACCATCCAATTTTCTTAATTTCAAAACAAATTTCTTAAATTAAGAACGGTTTTTTTCAGACCGCCGTTCTTGTAATAAAATCGAAATGTTTTTTAAATTTTTCTTAATGTGATAACATAAACTTTTAAAAAATTTCTTTAGAAGGTTGCCAAACATAAACATGAAGCTCTGGATTAGATATATTATGGTTAAAATATTAACTTGATAAATCTTACCGATACTAAAAAACCATCGCCTTTGTCGAAAATCTACACGAGACCTCACGTTTTCTAAGCAGAGAATGCATATCTATCCTGATTTTGACCAATAAGAACGTATATTAATAGAGTAGTCACCAGCGATAGTCCGACATGTATACATATATATTATATCAACAAAAGACACAAAGATAAACGCATCCCTTAGCAGATATCACAGTTGCCGTTAAGACCACAAATAACACTATTTTGTACGTTGTTATTAAAGCAATATGCCAATGCGCTATGTTCTCATTTTGGCTACGTGCTCATAATGCCAATTACCTGGCCGGCAACCCAAAAACCCAACCTAACCAGGGCTGCACACACGTCAATAAACAGAAACTAGATGAGAGCAGGAATCAAAATGCGTGCAGGCATGCAAGTTCAATGTACAACTTGAATTCCAAAAATTTAATTTATCTGTATCAGTTCCACTTGCCTCCAAGTTAGACGACAGACAGGCAGCAGGCAAGAGTAGTCTAAAGTACGGAGGGGCGATGTGTTGCCACAGCTGGAGGAACACATGTTTCGACAAATTCATCTGCCATGTCACAATGCGCAACGGTATGCAGAATTTTTGGGGCGATGGCATCAGCACCCCTCGGTTATTGACATGGATATGGATATGGATATGGCTATGGCTATGGCTATGGCTATGGCTATGGCTATGACCATGAGGGTGGCGGAAGATGCTGCTGTTAGTTTTCTAGCCAGGCTGCACATACTCACACACACACACAAACTCATGACGCTGCACGTGACAAGACTCAACGAAAAGTGAAACTTTCTGTGCAAATATTTTTTAGGCAAACAAGTCGCACTTAAAGCGTCTCCACAGGATGTGCCTTTAAGCTGTAAGTGTCATTAATCAAATGGGGCCCAATAATTTTACCAAACGCGTCAGCGGCTACCAACCCTTTCAGCTTGCTTCCCCTCCAAATCCCAAACCCAACCCCTAACGTTGTCTCATCCTTTTGGCTGTGTTGCCTCAGTTTCGGCTTGTTAGAAGCCATTTTTGATATATGAACTTTTTGAGCGCTGACGAATGCCGGCAGTCATTAATAAATTAGGGGTTAAAATGCCATAACAGCATGAAAGTGGGGTAAGGAGAGGGCAGTGCTGAAAAGTTGTTTATTTAATTGAAAGTGAAACGAGCGTGGGCCATGAGGCAAAAAACTTTGATTTTACGATTCTGGCACTTGCTTACAACTTATAAAATTATACTTTAAAAACAATTTCAGTTTTCGCTTTGGATATTGATAACAAAATACTTGCAAAACGAAATTGATTTGAACGAAACAACATTTTTGACAAATTTAGCTAATGATTTTAGTGGCCTTTTATAAAAACTATCCGCTTCCCTTAAGGACGTAAATACTTAATTTAAGTTTATACTCCATCTTGAACAAATAGTTGCGATTACAAATAAAGATGCAGTGGCAGTTTAGTGGACTCACTATTAAAGACAATTTCTGCTGATTTATTATCATATTATAAAATTGTTGTTTATGCATTTTTAATATTATTTAATTATCCTGTGTGAGCCTTACTACACATTAACATCAAAGTAGCTTTAAAATTGTTAGACTTGTAGGGCTGAAATATTTTTATTTTTTAACAGTATCAGGTTACATATTTAAGTTCAACACACTTCTATTTTCAGTTTATGACATGAATAAAATTTTAAGCAATTGGTATCAAGGCGATGATTGTCGCGCTCCTGGCTTGCAAAGCTCGGAGGAGGTTGAAATTTTAACAGCTAGTGAAAGCATTGAGGATGCAGAAGAGGAGCTCGACTATGATTTGGCCCAAGATGAACTGGAAGCAATCAGACAGCGTCTGGAACATCTGCGGGCTAAGCTGGTGGTAAAGCCATCCGATCCTTGCCAGCCTGAGGGCACATATTCCTCAGAAGAGGTTGTTTGCCGTCGTACACCCAACCAGATCAAACTACAGCAACTTCGCCATAGAAACTTTACTCTGCAGTGCGAGCTGCAAAAGCAAGTACAGCATTTGCGTTCTTCACGAAAGGAGCTTAAGTTGCTGGACTCCTTGCACTGCCAGCTGCAGGATAAGCTTCAGAAGATGAACACCTATCTTAACGCTTTTAAGCATTTCCAGCATTTGGCCAAGCATCAATTTGGTTTGTGCATCGAACGGAACGAGCAGATCAAGGCGAGTAAAATTGACGAGTGCGATTTCAAGCGCCTCGTGCGAGAGGTGGTCAGTCACATGGAGGGCAGTATGCAGTACTTGGTTCCAATGCGTTGCCACAATCAGATGTCGTACACTTTGAGCTTGGAGATTTTATTTATTCGTTTCTTTTTGCACACCCTCTTCAGTAATATGCTAGAAGACTGGAACTTTTGCAAAAAGCGCTTACAGTAAGTAATTTAAGTTTTTCCAACTTTATTCTGTACCTATGAGGCATAAGAGGTTTATATATAATTTATATTTTATTTAATCAGCCCACATGGGTACAGAGTATCTTCTAGTCGAACTTTATCGACTGAACCTTTCCTATATACTTATTAATACTTATTCATATTGCTCAAAATACTTGCAGAACATACTGTCGCTCCAATAAGAAGAAATAAGAACCGCCGCCCGCTAACTTAAATCCTTTCCGGCCCTAATGCAATTAAAATGTTGACTAGACTTTGTGTCGTTAATGTTTAAGATTTTTGTTTTTTATTTGTTTTTATACTCTCGAACCGAAGGTACTGAGTATATAGAAATTTAAATGAAACGCACCCATACCCCCCCTTAGTCAAAAAAAAAACTATTTACCATCTGTTTTAATACTGGTATCAGAGTATTTGGCAGTTGGTTGCGGCCGACTGCAACGTTTCCACTTGTTTTTATTTTCGTTTTATTGGTTTGGTTCTGGCTCAAAAGTTGGCCGGTTCTAATTGCTTTTGCAATGTGGCTCAATTAAGATTATTGGGCGCTTGGCGGCGTTTATGGCACTTTTGTGGCTCTCAGCTATAATTACAAAATTTCAACTCTGTGTGCTCCGGAATTGCCTTAAATTAATGGCGTTCGCTTTTATTTCGAGGCGTTAAAGTTAAAGTATCATATCACAGTTGCCACCCCAAGCTCAGCTCAGCCTACCCCACCTCGTCGTCACATTCTAATCCCTCTTTGGACGCCAAACAAATGTACGCATTCCCACCAGGATAAGACGCTACGGCTAAATACGAAATTGAATCAGATAAAAACAAAGCAGATTTGTCGCTAACACACACACACACACACAAAAATCCTGATAGAAAAAAATGGAAAACAAAGCGAGCCCTTGACAGCCTGCAGCTAAGCCAAAAGGCAGCCAAACAATGTAGTGTGATGGCTCCACATCCTTTGGAGCTTGTCGAACTGCGTAAAAACTCAATTGCTGCGCATTGGCAGACACCGACAACAAACCAGGGGCAGAACATCAACTAACTATGGATTGAGATCGCGGCACTCGTGTCCTGTTCACTGTTAGAGCTATTCTCGGGTCTAATTCAACATGGGTTAAATGCGTCTCGGTCCTTGTTGCTGAGTGAGATAGCGCTCAAAATGGCAAAAGCGAATTTATTGGAGTCATGTGCTGATAAGCGTTCGCTTCAATTCCATGCCAAATTACATTGTAACATGGGCAAAAGCGATTAACAGCAGCATGACAGCGAACTTGTAAATACTCTATAGTCAAGTTTGTGTTAAACATTATTCTACAACTTGGCTTATAATAAAGAATTTAAAATTGTATAATATTAAATATTATTATTTCCGATTTATATTAAAAATTATGCCTTAAACCTTGCGCGTTTATTTTAAACTATTATTTTTTTTTACAAAAAAAGATGAGCTCTTCATTAATTATTTTAATTCAATTAGTACCCGCATATTACTGAACACCATTCCAGACAAACTAATGAGTTTCGAAATTAACAACCATGATAAATAAGCCAAACGCATCGAAGAACTGGTCTTGAATTCCTTCACGTGTTTTCAGGGTATACAAACATAGATAGACATATCGAGATAGAGGAAACGTTACACATCAGACTACAAGGCTAAAACACAGGAAACGCATTAGATACTTTTTGGTTAGTTCTTCGGCTGGTCTGTGCTGTGTTGTGTTGTGTAGTGGTGTGGTTTGAGCTAACTGTCCTGCTGTGGTTATTTTGACCAAAAGCGGTGGCTGATGTTGGAACTGCGATAAAAATCTGCGTAAAATGATGCGGCAATTTGATGAGCAACTAACTTAAGGCAATTAGTTTGGTCAAAACGGAATTACAGTTGGAGTTCGTAGTTGTCATGCGTGTTTCTGTTTGACAAACTGTTGCACTTGTCTAAGGGAAATGGAATTGAATTGTTATGGCAGTTAAAATTGCTGTTGTTATGAATGGTATTTATTGTATTATAGTGTTTGGCCACTTTGATTCATGAAGTTCGCTCTGCCTAAATTTGAAGACTAGAGGGAACTTTTAAGAAATTGACACCTGTTCAAGTTTCTAACGATTTCTGTAAGATGTGGAAATAAAATAGCCTAGGGTGACATTCAAATCGAAGCATTACCAAAACAAAAAGAAACTTACGAAAATTTGTCTACCAATTGAAAAGCCTCAAAGAAAACTCTTTGACAGTGGAAACTGTGTCTCCCACTTTCAAAAGTGGAGTGGAAAGTTGTGAAATAGGCAGCTGCTGCGTTTTGCCTTTGGGCTATTCTGCTGTTTAGCAGCAGCAATCGCAAAGATACATTTCAAGTACTTAAGTTTGCTCGGTTCTTGTGGCAGTATGTACCCGGCCGGCCGCAAGAGTACAAATAATTTCCATTTGGCCAAAGAAGACGACTTGGCAGTGGCAGCGCCAACATTTGCATTTATCTTCAGCTCTCACAGCCCCACCAAATAGACAAACATGCCTGCTAGCCAAATAGACAGCCAACCAGGCAACTAGAACTTCCACTAGGCGGAGTACGTATAGTAGCATTTGTATTTGTACAACCGAGAGATATGTCTACTTATAAATACTTTGTCGACGGCGCACAAGTTGTAGATAAATATGGCATAGATTACATAACTAGTTCTTTTTAGCTGAACAATAAAAAGTTTTTCGTTACATATGCATTTGCTCATTCTCTTTATTTCTCTCTTTGTGTTTTTATGCTATATACTTACACATAAAATGTATTAAATATTTTCATCTTACCATCAACTTCAGCATCTTCATACAAATGTACAAACGCATTTATTTATGATTTTTGTTGGCAGCATTTTTCAAGCTTTTAAATAGTTTCTTGACGAAGGGCGCCGTGGCTTAGTTGGTTAAAGCGCCTGTCTAGTAAACAGGAGATCGTGAGTTCGAATCTCGCCGGGGCCTTCCTACCACAGCATATTTCTCCGCACATCATTTGATTGTGCACCTATTTTTCAATATTTATTTAGCAATATTCCTCCCAGGAGTAACCGTTTTTTTTTAAACTTGCTTCGCACCTTCTGCTTCCTTTTGCTATTTTCTGACGTTTATTGTTGCTTCCTTTTCCGTCCGTGCTGCCATTACTGTTGCCGTTTCCATTGCGGTTGTTGTTGTTATTGTGATTGCCTGCTTGCCGCCAACACCAACTGACGCACTTGCCATTAACATTGTTCAATTGCCGCAATAATTGTTTCCATTATCGTTAGAATCGCGAATATTGCCCGGTGCTGTGAACATTTGTTGCACATAGCTGTAAGACTTGTGTGAAATAAAAACAAAAATTAAAAGCTTCACGAAAAAGCTTTTTTTATATTAAGCTTTTTGTAGACAGCTATACTTAAATCAAAATCTTTAAAGAAAAAAATAACAAAAAAAAACTATAGAAAAGAGTATGCTGACTCTAAAATGCCCTGTAAAAACGTTTCGTTAATAAACTAAGTACACTTCCTAATCATACAAAAATTTATTTTAATAGTTATTTGAACTAAGCAGCAATAATATTTGATAAAACAAGTTATATTTTTGTAATTATTTGACATAATGGTTAACTTTTAGGATTTCCAAAAATCAATTCAAAACCAATAAGATATCAATATCTGCACGTTTATTTTTTTCATTCTGTTTAAATAACCATCTGAACAAACATTAATAAAGACAATTGACTTTTTAAATAGCAAGCCCTACATAATAATTTCCAAAATCTATTTTTTTTTTTAATTGTCTATTTGATCGGACTTAACACAACGGTGCCGTGGCTTAGTCAAGTAAACAGGAGATCGTAAGTTCGAAAGCCATCAATTAACATTATATTTTTTAGGTGGCATCATTATTTTTTACTACTTGCTAAGACTCTAATACTATGGAACAGTCCTTGAAATAATGAAATTCACAAGTGGTTTGTGCAAAGGCTAGCCAAGCTTTTCTTGTTAGCTTTAAAAGCTTCACCAAAGCTCTTACAACTTTCACTCAGCTAGTCCTTGTAGACCAAATACAAGACAACAATCAAGAAGTACGTGGGTCGCTCGAAAACCAGTTGGGTAAAATTATCACGCCTCTCGTCCATTAGATGGACCATTCTCTGGTAGATGCCCTGGTTCTGCTTCTCCACAATTGACAGCAGGCAGACAATACGATGGCTGTAAAATTTTATATTGGGGTCATTTGGGTTGTGCTGTGGCTAAATTATGATTTTGCACCACTCACCGCCTGTGGTTTAGCTTCTTGACCCGGTCCCGTATCTCTGCCGCCAGACCCTCGACCAGTTGCAGCGCGCGCCATGAGTCATAATTGCGACTAAAACGATCCCACAACAAGCGCTCCTCAATGCAATCCTCAATAACTTTAAGAGCACGTTCCATATTGAAATTGGTGTGAAAGAATTTCCAATCATTTTTCGGTTTCTCCTTACGCTCGCCGCTCCCATCAGCACCACCAGCCGCTACTCCACCGCCACCGTCACCATCCCCACCGCTCTGCAACGCTCGCCGCCGGCTCAGCATGGACTCGGAGAGAAGAGCATTCATCCGATTGGTGGTGCGCACCGATGCGGTGATGCTGTAAAGTGAAAGTGGAAGAATGCTTAAAAGATATTTATAACCGGAAACCCATACCGCGTCTTCATTGCGCTCCAGCTGGAGATGGCCATAGCCCCGGACATATGTATCTATATATTATATATATATGTAACTAATCTATTGAAAAATCGCAGACAGCCGGCAAAAAGAAAACAAACTTCATGCACTGCTATGTGCACACTGACAGAACAGTAACGTCAACAGCAATGACGATGACGACGTCGACGACGATGAGGACGACGACGTTGAGAACGACGCTGCTGGCACTGACATGACTGACACGAGGAGAAAGCCTATCAACAGGGCCTAGAACCCATCTATGCCCGCCATGGCATCCACACATCATCAAAAAGTTGATCGGAACTTTGTTGGTTTTTTGCACCAAACCCTACAGCCGACCATTTTAGCCTTTCGCTCGCGTGTCGCTTTTCATAAACCCCAAAGCCAGACGCCAAGCGCTCCAATTGCAACAACGTTGACGGAGACTTGGGTGTCCTCGCCACCCGATTTGACTAGACCTGGCCACACCCAACACGACCGGTACAAAGTGTTGCCATATGGACGCGCCCTACTCGAAGGGTAGTTGTTTTTTGAGTTTTGGTGGCACGCGAAGCCTTTTGAGTTTATGTCTTTTGATCGGTTACTTTGCGACACCTGCGAAGGCATAACGAAATTGCGGCCTTTGTGCGGTTTGCGGGCAAAGTTCAAGTACTTTGATTGCATTTACGACACTTGATAAAACTGAGTTTCCATCGAATATTCAATACGTATAAAAATAGCAACGAAAGCGTATACAAAGTTCGTGCTACTGGTAACTGATAGTTATAGTTATATTTATGGAGTAATCAAATTGATAGTTCCCTCAACGTTAAAATACTTTTTCAAATGGAAAAGAGGAGCGCTCTAATTGTATTGGGGTAGTGCATGAAATGCATGCCTCTACAGTACGCGACACATCAGTAGAAACCGCTGGAATATTAATTAATTAATTTTTCTTATGAGATATCTGACGGGCTAGAAACACCTATAAGACAAAACATGGTTCATATTCGTCAAACTATATAAGGAAACGACGTTTTTAAAGGAGTGGGGTCAAAAATAAGACTAGTTTGTTCGACTAAAACGAAAACTGTTTTTTGGATTATATCGTCTTTTCTCAATTTAACTGTGCAATACACTTTTAGCCTATTTACTCCGCAATATTTAAAGAAATAGTAGTAAGAAGTAAGAAATAAAAAAATCATGCATCAACTATGGTAGATTTGGTAAACATATTATATAATAATTCTTTCGAATTTTTGTTGAAACTTTTTCGAAAAATAAAAATGTAAAATACATTCCAACTATTGTATCAATTAAAACTTATACTCTACGGATAACGAAAGTTCTCATCATAATAAAAAAAATATTCACTTAAAAGACAAGCATAATTTTCTGCAATATTCTGAAAATACTTGCATGATACGCGAATTCTAATTCTATTTAACTCACCAGCATTTATGGGTACCGCTGTGTAATTTATTATGCAATATACGTATATTAAAAAAAACCACATTATTTATTTAACCTCAACAAATAAATTAATTTCTTTGAATATTAGGTTTAAAGAGTATTTCAAACATGATATAATAAAGAACCCGAGCTTACTAATCAGGCTTTTAATCAATTAAAATATTTATAATGCAGCCCCCCAGGCGACGCTGGGAAATCAATAACAAATCGATAAAACACACTTATTTCAGAGTTTTAATTCTTTTAGTCACCTAATTTGGTGGAAAAATAGCACCAAAGACCATTTTTTATTAAAGTTATTTACCACATCTTTTTTAATACTGGTATCAGTATGTTTTAATTTATACTTGTCTGACTAACCAAATCTTCAATAAAACGCTCTAAACTTCCTGTTATGTTATCTTTACATATATATAAAATTGAATGTCTGTGTGCATATCCCTTATGGAACCGTAAACTATGCATTTGATCATGTGATGATCTTCGGCAAAGTTGTTGTGCATGTGCCGACGAAGGTTTCTGAGTTGGTACGACCAATTTTTACCGTGCATTTGTGCCTTTCATAGTGAGTTGAATTATTTTTCAATATGGCAGTAGGCTATTCAAAAAATCTACTTGCTACCGAAAGGGAAGCTAGAATTTCTCAAATTCAGTATACCCAGTTATTCGAATTTAAAGCTACAACGCTCAGATGTGGAGGGAAAATCAAAAATAGATGTACCAACTCAACAAAAAACAGATCTCAAATCGGAACGATAGGAGCGCCACAAGGGGTAATTCCGTGAACTTTTTGATCAAGGTGGTACATAAAAACAGTATTTTGATCTAAAAAATTTACATTTTCTTTGCGTTGTCTGTTCATTGAGTTAAAATCAAAGAGGCCACAGCAACGCGTGGGTGGGTTTTCCTAGTATCCTATACAATGTTTAAGATAATATAATTTGATATAGAAATGAGGTCAAAGCATTTTTAAACAAATACCTAACATACCATAAAATTGTTTGGGAAACCTAACCAGCTCATCTGATATAAGGTTGGACCTATATACTGATAATGGCGTCATAATATAAAACTAGTGCTCGTCCAGTGGTTAATTCGATTTTTATCCCTTTACGTGACAAATTGTGAAGTGCGAAAAGCAAATTCTCAAAGCTAGGCAAGGTTAAGCGACGTTCTTTAAGTTTTCTGATACTGCATATGTTTTTCTTTAGATTATGCATTTTTGCGGTATTTAAAGGAATCAGAATAGCTTAAGAAAAACATTCAATCATATTATTTGTGTGATTTGTTAAATTTTAGTCAGAGGCTTAAAATGCAAAACTTGGAATTTAGACATAACCCTTTAATGGGCCGTGATGCATATCTGCAACATACCGATAAAATACCAATATCTTTTAAAATAAACACTGCAGGTGATAAGGCTTTGTTTAATGTTGATCTACAATAAGCATTTTTTTCATTTTGTGGTCTGGTTACTCTCTATTGTGTGTTGTCCAAAACATATGTTCAGTTGTTCCGACAATTTTGAGAAAAAGCGAAATTGACTTTATTGCACGTGCAAGACACCAAACTGTGTTGTATTTTTGCAAGTTATGTGCAACAAATGTGGAGTTGCGCTACGCTTCAATAAAAAAGCAATTGTTTTAAGGATTTTAATTTTAATTAATAATAATAATATTAAGTTTAATTTTCCCACAAAGCATATGTGACGCATTTGTGAAACATACCTATTTTCCCTAATAACTCTGCTTTAAATCAAAATCTGGCAAAACGAAAAAATAGTGTATTTTTTATTTTCGAATATCTTTCCAATCCGTTTTCATTCCCTTTAAAGGGATAAGCTTAATATAAATTTTTTATGTGTATTATGACGATGAGCGTTAGTGACTCTTTAGGGGAAAGTGTTGACGGCTCAGCTTTATATACTTATTTTATTACTTAAGTGATAAAAGTTGTCAAATGTGTTGGAAATATAATAGATTAAAGACAGCAAGTACATATAAACCTAGTCACACGTGTAGACGTAAAATGATGTAAGAACATTAACAAACGCACACAATAAGCTGGTTAGATGTTAACTATAATTGCTGCCAGTGGCAGTTATTTTGGGTTACTAATTGCCATGCACAAAACTTTACGACACGTGAATATATGCCAAAATTAAGTACCGAACCCGCCGATGGCAACAAATTAAGCAATTTGTAGGTAAAGGCGCTGCCGCCCCCAACTTTGTTTTGTGTATGACTGTTGCTTTTGTGTGGCAAGTTATTGGCACCTGGCTGCACGAATGCCACAAAACAAACAACTCTCTTACTCCTTGTCTCTGTGTGTTTGCATAAACTTACGCTTGCATGCGACTCATCAGGCGCCGCAAATTATGCTACGGCTTCCTTAAGTTGACTTTAACGTTACTGTTAGACAGACCGTTAGACCGTAAGTTAGTTCCGAATTATTTTTGGGCAAAACTGCACGTTCGCTCGTCACAATTGTAACTGGCTTTGGCTTCAAAAAAATTAAAAGCGCAAAACTATCGTCGCACATGGCCCAAAAAAGCCGAGCCACCGACAGCCGCTCTAACGGTATATGCGCTCTGGCCAAGGTGTACGCTCTGATGGCGTTTGCTTCACTCTACAAGGGTTAGAGTAGCAATAGCAGCAGCAGCAGCGGCAGCAGTTTCCCCTTCCACAGATGATAATATCTACATGGGGTTTCATGGCTTTGGTTTCAATGGCATGTCTAAGGATGGCTCTGATTGTATTTAGTATAAGTAAAGAGTGCCATTGTATGTATGTATGTTTGTGCAGTCTAAATTGTATTTATTTTGAGTAATTTCGTTTATATTTGACATACAGGCATGTCACACTCGCAAACACACCCGCACACACACACACACTATTTCACAAAGTAGGCAGTGAGGCAATTAAAAACTTAGGTTACAATCTGTCGACAGGACTGCATGCAAACCGTTTACTCTGACAGCGTTTATATCCATTTGTGTGTGTGTCTGTGTGTTAGAAAGTTCGCGTGCCAAATTCGCGTTAAACATGTCCACTTAAGAATTGCATTTAAAAAATCCACTGAAATCGGAACTGTACATGAGCTCACCGTTTAGCTGTGTTAGCCAAATTGTTTTGGCCCATCGTATTACATTGACACACTGTTATAAAGTAGAACATTTCAAGCTACGATAAGTATGCGATCTCATAAAATACAAATAGGGGGCGGATGCAGGTTATTAGCTATTAAAAGTTTGCCAAAACTATTCCGAATTTCGATAGCAAAATTTTAAAAACATACTAATATTGATTCCATCATTAAATTATTTCCTAAACAAAAACAACCAGTTATGTATATTTTAACAAATCATTTTAATTATATGCTGTGTTGCAATCAAATCAGTAAAAATTATAAATTTAACTAATCGTTTTTGTTAACTTGTTTTTCAACTTCATTTACATTTTAGAGTATACAAGTGCTTTATTTTGGCCAAATTTAGACCAGCCTTGTATATCTGGATTGACGTTGCTCCTTAAAAAGGGTGGTGCCCGAAATGGTGCCAAACAGCAAAGCAGAACACTACAAAACAAACAATCAAACACAAACAGTTGTAGTTAGTTACTAATTAAATATAGATAAGTAGACTTACCTCCACTGCAACTATTATATAACTCATTACCCTAACGAACTTTATGGCCTTTTCATAGAAATTAATCAATTTGTTTAAGCAGCCGTCAGGGTAAATAGTGCGTGATAAGGTAGCAGAACCATTGCTGTTTTTAGCATAACAGCTCTGAGGAATGGTCCGATTAGCATTGGTATAGTCGATGGGGCCGTGGATGCCACAGCATTTAAACTAACAAATTAAACATAGTGTTAAAAACAATTTAATTAAGAAAAACAATTTTGTGGAGCTTACGTTAATGTGGTAGAAGGACATGGCTTCTGTTTCATTCTTATTCCAGGCCGTGTTCAGTTGATGCTCGGCGAACTTATCTTCATCAATCCTTTTGAGATAAACGAAGCACAGCACACAGGATAGTACCAGTATGACGGCATACTATAAGAATTATGTTAACAGATATAAGTATACATTTAGATTAATGTTATTAATATACTCACCGTCCAGTTCAGACATGTGTTTTCCTTGATCTCGCCACAGTAACCAGATAATGAGATCAGACATATAATCGATCCGATGACAATGAAAAATATGACAACGGGGCGTGCCTCCTCAGCAACATCTTTGAGAGCAAACCAGTTAACAAGTATCACGTGAATCCCCAGAAACTAGAAAGTATTGGAAAATTTTGAATAACATAGTATTACAATATTCTACAGATATCGCCCGGCAACTTGTATGACAAAGACCCTGTTAAACTGGGCTCAAAACTAAAAGTATACTCAGAAGAAAACGTCGTACAAATAAGCATATTCATGGTTAATTTAACAATTTTCGTACATAATTGTTATCCTAATCCGAAATTGCTTCACTTGACATGTGCACATGTTAAATCAAGAAATTACTATGAAATACACGTTAAATTTGTTAAAGCTTGCCAACTGTGAAGACTCCTTTTTTACGTCAGTTGTTAATCGTTTAAATATTTTCAACACAGCTGACATTGCCTTTTATTTCATTTCATTCATTTTCATTTTTTACTGAATAACAAGTAGTTTGTCGGAGTTGCCAGCTCGTTAAAGTGTTATTCGTTAAGCCGGCATTCTGTTAAATTTACAAAAACAAAATACATGTAAAACTTTAACGATTAACGAATAACAACGTTGCGTGTGAAGACCCCTATTGTTAATTTAAAGTGTTGACGTATTAATATTGATGCACAAAAATATTAGATTCAGTCGTACTGAAACTTAAAATGAAAGAAATTTTTTATTTTAACATCTCGAGTACATTTAAATCAATCGTCAATTTTTATTCACTCTCATTACTTATTAAAATTGCTAGAAGTGCATTAAAAACTTATTAAACCAAATTTACCGAATACGAAACATGGCCTGCAGCGGGATTCGAAATAAAACGAAAAGCTTCGGGACGAAAGTATGATGTCTGCTCTTTAATTTGAATAGGGAAAATGCTAATTTTTAATATCAAGAATGTATCATTTAACTATGGTGGCAATAAATCAAACATATTATTATTTGTATTTATTTTTCAATAAAGTAAAGTAAAGTAAAAGTAAAATTAAATATAGTTCAACGTTAAATTGAACATGGAATGCCATTTTTAAAATGCACGCATATTGTTGATTTTCATTTAACTATGTTTCATGGTCGCTTTGCTGTTTTGCTATGTTTTTAGTTGAATCAACATTTTTTTAGTAAAATTTACTAAGTTTCATAGCTAAAATCCGCATAGTAAAATTAACGACTATGTATATCATAATTGATTTTCGGGTGTCTTTTTTTCTGAGTATGTATACATAAATGTACTACACATAAACAATGATAAACAAACAACAAATTCTGACGGCTGACTCAGAGTCTCTTTTTATACTTTGATAACGAATTTACAGAGAATATTGATTTTTTTGAAATGATAAGGCTGGGTTTTTTGTTGGCAATATAGCTGGTAACGCTCCCAAAGATCTGTATCAAACGATTTTTAAAGGCCATGCCTTAGCCTGCCACCAGTATCTCCAGTTCATTCACTGGTGTCACAATATTCAGCAAGTTTTTACTTGTTTTCAAATATTGTTGTTTTACTCACCAAACAAATACCATTGAATATGAGGACTAGCCATTTTGTCGTTGCCGTTGCGCAACCCATTTCTATTTAATTCTTTACAAGCTGTATGGCCAACAACAACTTATAAACACTGTACAACAGGTCGTTGCGCGCACGTTGACGACTTTTTTAGACTGAATTACTAAAAACAACACAACTGCCTGATTGTTGCCAAAAAAAACTGTATTAGAATTTATTGGTTAAAGATAATAAAAATGAGTAAGAAGGCTCTAGTCGGGAGAGCCCGACTAGAAGATACCTTGAACCCAGTTGCAAATGACATAATTAGGGTATTCAGATGTGAAAGCTTTACAACAAACACACAGAAGCATTTTTAACACAGCAAACATGGGTCTGGGTATGTTTGCTACTATTGTACTATATGTGTTATTGAAAGTTTGCCAGACTATGTATGAAAACAGCTGTTTTCGAGATTATTGATGTAATGAAGGCGAGTTTTGGTTGTAAAAGTAAGTAAATTTGATTATTTAATAATTTAAAAGACTTAACTGATTTAACAGTGGCAGAAGCGACAAAAACAAAAAGAGTGCTGGAGAATGAAATAAAACGCTGGAGCGAGGATGATGTGTGGAAAATGATTGTGTATGTTCAATCGCATACGAATTTTGAATTTGATTGCTTTCAGCTAAACAATTGCTCAATTCAATTTAAGTATCGATTGTATTGTCATCGAACTGGCAAAAAGCTGACTTAGCACAAATGAAATATATAACACTTTACGCACATAGCATAGCAACTGAATACCCTAAATGTTTTATTTACTCCTTCCGCCCTAAAAGTATGCTTAGCTATTAAAAATAATAATCAATGTAAACTTTTTTTTTATATTTAAATTCAATTTATTATGAGTCAAAAGGAATCGTTCAGTATTTTCTCAACTTAACCTAATGGGTAGCTTAAAAAAGGTTATATGGGATCGCAATGTGATGCCTTAACAATAACATATATTTTTAAAATATGATTAGGATACCCTGCGTGTAGAGAGATCGCTGGGATGGGTTCTCTTCAGACGTCGGAGGGAGATGGGGTCAGCGAGATCATTCGCCAACTGTTTTGGGTGGGCCATAAGCCTGTTGGCATATCGGCTGCTGTGAAAATTTATTTTGTCCCCAAATGGTATAAGATTTAGGTCCCTTTCAATTACGCGATTTGTCACATACCAGGGAAGCCCAGATGCACGACGTGCAGCGCGCGATTGGACTACTCTGAGTCTATTAAGCTGGTTCTTAGCAAAAGTTCCCCACACATGGATGGCCAAAACCATTATACCCTTTTTACCCATTTTATAGGTTCAGGGTATAATAATAAACTAAGGGTGTGTAGAACACACTCTTTGGAAGGAATACTTCTCTTATTGTACAATAATTCAAGTAAGTACTATTTGTACAGGCAATACGGTATGTTGGATATCATATTTAGTTTTCCAGATGTTAAAAAATATATAAAAAGGTAAATAGGTGCTAAGGGTAAATAAATAATTAAATCTTGTTTAACAGATTTGTCAACAGATTTATTTTGATATTAATAAAAATAGAAGCGGACATATTATTATTTATGAAAAACAGAAATGATTGGATTATGGTAGCTAAAGTAAGAAATTAACATTTTAGGGTTTAAATTTAAATATCTAGTAAATATGGCATCGATTGTTATGCCGCTTTACGCTTGGTTAGGGATCGCTCAATACTGCTGAAATGGTATATATATATATAAATGTATATATACTTACATATTATTATTTTAATGCAGTTCAAATTTCATTTCCATTAAACTTTTATTTTATCAATTTGTTTTTGCTTTTGATTTAATGCACTGCATATTTAATGCATTAATGCGCAACTCCGTACATTTAACACAGTAATCGATCTAAAATATCGATACTTTACTGCCAAATCGTTGCAAAGTTTGACAACACTTTCAACTTACACAACACATCACATTTATAAAAAATAATATACATGTAGTTGTCTCAATCTTTCTTGCAGTAAAATCTTCACAAAAATATAGCCATTTTTTCTCTCTTATACATGGTATGTAGCGTATCCCGCTGTTACCCGTTTATGCACCTAAAAATACTTAAATCAAGTACAAACGTTCTCAAAATAAGAATAAGAGAACGTGAATCAAGTATAATTCCAGGAATACTAAAATCGAGTACGAAATTCTTGATTCAAGTACGAGTTTCGGGTTCGAATCTCAGCGGCTTTTTAAAAATACTTTTTTTTTCAACCTTTAGAATCGGATTATATTTGAATAATTAACTTTAAATACAACAACAAATAAGCTGAGCTAAATCAAGATCACTTAAAATAAACCTTAAGTGCAATAATAATGTGTTAGGAATCGGCTCCACAGCTAAGGCATTCAACGCAATGACAAGAGATCTCAGGTTCACTTGGTCTCCCCATGTTTATACTCGTTACCGAAGCCACGCCCCTTCATTCTGCCCTAGCCACCCCCAGCTGCCCCAATTCTTCAATAAAAACGGGAATGCGTGTATCTTTCAGAGTTGATGAGCTAGAATCAAATCAATCAAATTTTTTTGGAAGAAAGATGGTAACGATCCACAAAGATCTGCATCAAAGTTTTGAAGCCACGCCCCCCTTTCTCACCTTTAACAAACATTGAGCTTGTGTCACTAAATTTGGAAGAAAGATAGCTGGTGGCATCCCCATCTGCATCCGCATCCGTACCCATTTGCAATCAGGCAATCTTAATTTAATCTAAATTATTTCCTAAACAATAACAGCTAGTTATGTATTTTTTTACAAATAATTTTAAATTATATGCTGTGTTGTAATGTCATTATCAAATTGAAAATTATTTATTTAACTAATCGTTTTTGTTAACTTGTTCTTCAACTTCATTTATATTTTAGAGTATAATATAAGTGCTTAATTTTGGCAAAATTTATAACTGCCTTTAATATCTGGAACGACGTTGCTCGTTGTTAAAGGTGGTGCCCAAAATGATGGCAAACAGCAAAGCAGAACCCTAAAAACAATCAAATAAAAAAAGTTGTAGTTAGTTACTAATTAAATATAGATAAGTTGACTTACCTCTACGGCAATCATTATATAACTAAATACCCTAACGAACTTTAAGGCCTGCTCATAGAAATTAATCAATTTGTTTAAGCAGCCTTCGGGGTAAATAGTGCGTGATAAGGTAGCAGAAGCATTGCTGTTTTTGTCATAACAGCTCTGAGGAATGGTCCGATTAGCATTGGTATAGTCGATGGGGCCGTGGATGCCACAGCATTTAAACTAACATATTAAACATATTGTTAAAAAAAATGTAATCAACAATTTTGTGGAGCTTACGTTCGTTTGGTAGAAGGACATGGCATCTGTGTCATTCTTATTCCAGAACGTGTTCAGTTGATCCTCGGCCAACTTATCTTCATCGATCCTTTTGAGATAAACGAAGCACAGCACACAGGACAGTACCAGTATGACGAGCATAACGACGGCATACTATAAGAATTAAATCAACAGATAAAAGTATACATTTAGATTAATTTCATTAATATACTCACCGTCCAGGTCAGGCATATGTTTTCCTTGATCGCGCCACAGCAACCAAAAAATGATATCAGAAATACAATCGATCCGATGACAATGAAAAATATGACAACGGGGCGTGCCTCCTCAGCAACATCTTTGAGAGCAATCGCGTTAACCACTATCACGCCAATGCCCACCAACTGGAAAGTATTGCAAAATTTTGAATAACATAGTATTACAATATTCTACAGATATCGGCCGGAATATTGTATGACAAACACCCAGTTAAACAGGGCTCGTATTTAAAAGTACACAAATAAACAACACGTAAACGATGATAAACAAACAAATTAGCTAAACTCTGACGGCTGACTCAGAGTCTCTTTTTATACTTTGATAACGAATTTAAAGAGAATATTGGCTTTTGAGTTAGAGACACCTAATTTTTGTGGCAATAAAGCAGGTAACGCACCCAAAAATCTGTATCAAACCTGCCGCCGCCCTTTACCACCGGTGTCACAGCTTTCAGCAGACGGCTGAATGTTGTCCGACTGTAAAGTTCTCACTTGTTTTCAAATATTGTTGTTTTACTCACCGCACAAAGAGCATTGAATAGGAAGACTAGATATTTGATCGTTGCCGTTGCACAACCCATTTCTATTTAATTCTTTACAAACTGTATAACAACAACTTTTAAAAACTGTACAACAGATCGTTGCGCGCACGTTGACGACTTATTTCAGACTGAATAACTAAAAACAACACAACTGCCGGATTGTTGCGAAAATAACTGCATGGGAAGTTATTGTTTAAAGATAATAAAAATAAAATAAACAGAAAGTAAATAACAATAATAACGCTAATCAGCGGGTGTCGCATAGTACACAGCGAGAAATGCCCAAAAAACCACCTTAAACATGAAAAATCAAAAATATATATTTTAATCCCAATCTTATCAGGCATGTTAAAACTCGATAGAAATTAGTTTGACTAAACGTTTCGACCAAACGACTCATGATTCGTTTTTATTTATAGATTACATATTGGGTAAAATAGTCCGAGAACAATAGAAAAACTTAGGTTATTTTAGAGTCTTGCTTCTCCTCTGCCTGCCGCAGTTTGACCCTGAGCAAAGTGTAGGGTAATTTGCAGATAAGTGTCCGCAACCATACACACACAATTATTATCAAAACTGATACTAACCGTTGACAATGCGCTCTTTCTTTGGCGCGCTCTCTGCTAAAGTCTAAATGGTCAAAATAATTAGTATAATGCTTGTAGCGTGCTGGAGTGCATATCAAACTCGCTGTATAATTGAGTGCATTGTAACAATCGATTTTTGTACTCGCGCTACTCGAACGCGAACTCGCATTCAGATAAAGTTGATAAGCTGCCGCAGAGCACAGCTGTTTCGAGTTGGGGCCAACGTTATCAGTTTGTAGCTTCTATTTGCGCTATCTCAATGCCACTAAGCTTCAATGAACACACACAAATATATATTCGTGTGTACTGTATTTGATTTTGGCTTTTTCTTCGCTTAATTCTCAGTTGGATTCTTAACGACGCACTGAACACGCGTACTCGCTAAATATACTATTTACAAAATGAGTTGCGGTACAAAAACCTTAAAAATCTCCTCATTTATTTTAGATTTTCTTTGCTGTGTGAGTGTCAACCTTACAAATGTTTGTATGCGTAATAGTTATCCAACTGATTGGTATTATTTTGAAGGTTTTCAGTGCACTTTCTATAGCAGCTTGTTCCTATGCGCTAATTGTATTTAGTCATAGTTTGGCAATACGCATACCCTGCATATTGGGCATTGTGTTGGGTGTTCTGCTCTTTGGCAGCACCATCTTTGGGTGTATAGCAGCGTTAAGGGAAAGCATTCGTCTTAGTTGGATTGTAAGTACCTATGAATATTTAACAAATTTTAATTTATTTTAATTATATTTTTTTTGTTCCAAAAAGTATGCAGCAATTTTGTTGTTCCTTATATGTGCGCAAATTACCGTTATATTTGCACAACCCATTAATTTTGAGCTGCTGGCAAATGAAACAATCAACAGCGCCTGGCAGCATCAGCTCTACGAAAAATATAGTATGTCCCACTATGAAATCAAGGTGAGTAATAATTTCGTTCTTTTTTTTCTAACTAAATCAAGTTGAATATTTTATTCCACTTTAGTATCACTGCTGTGGCAAAACGGGACCCCTGGACTATGCTGCCAGTGGATTACGAATACCGCCAAGCTGCTATTTAAACCAGAACGCGACCATAGCGATGGATCTATTCACTGTTGGCTGCGACAAGCGTCTGGCCGCAGCATTTATCATGGGCACGAAATATGAACGCATCAGTGACTGGTCTGTTGTGGGCCTAGAGGTAATTTTAATGAGGGATAAGTATGTTTTTTTACTTTTGGTTTTTTGTTTAGGATCAAAAACTCAAATACTTTTATAACAACACAATATTTCTCCAAGCCTTGTTGACTCCAGGCGTTATTTTAGGTCTAGTGGCTTAGGACTTTGGAGCGTCTCCTCTCTGGCTACTTAATCAGATCATTAAATGTCCTGCGCTTTAGTCTTCTGACTACACTTCTCCCTGCGAGCACACTAGCCAAAACGGGCGTTACATCTGATGGAGTAATCCTCAACTTGGTTGTCTATGGTTTTCTGTGGGCATTGTGTAAGGTTGAGTTTCCGACGTACCAGTCAGCTCCAATCATTCGGCACAAATTTTGTAGTGTCTGGATACGCCGTCGGCGAGCCCGAGATGCAATGCCCCCGATCTAAACACCATTTGGGGCTAAGCATCCCGTTGACCTTTGTCAGCTTGTGTCGACAGATTTTAGGGAGGCCATCGATGTGGCACGGAGGCAGTGTCCTTTGTCCAAGGTGATAACGAGGTACTTGGCATGACTTCCATGCTGCAGAGAACTCATCAAGCCATCTCCTCGTCTCAGAGTAAAGTTGACAGCCTGACTCTTTGATGCGTTGAGCTTGATGTTCCACCTGCGAGCCCGGCTCTCAAGCAGGTTGATTTACTCCTGGGCTGCGAGGTGCCTTGAGGTCCTCAAGGTCGTCGCTAGTGGGTATGTCCGCTGTGTGCAGATTATACCTTGGGCTACGCCCTACCTCATTTTCCACGTAGTCGAAAGCGCTGTCCTCACCTTGACTTTGAATCTGCGTTCCGTTAGGTAGAACTCCAAAAGGGTGAAGAAGGGAGCAGGAAGGCTCGTTTTTATGTTTTGGAGCAGTCCTCTGATCTATGTTTATATGCAATTTATATTAATTTGCTTTCTTTATTACAGATACTTACTGTAATGGTTGCCGGACTGTTTGCCATTACATTGCAAAATGCGGAGCGAAGACGTCTTTATCGTTAGTTCAGAGTCCGAAGTCGATTTGTAAACAGTATTAAGAGTTGTACAAATATATATATTATGTTTTACTTCAATTTATATTCATCGCTGATATAGTTATTTTGACTGAAACCCAAATATCTTATTAAAAGCGCCATCTGTTGTGTTTCAGAGGAAATATACTCATTTAAATTTAATTTAGCGCCTCATCTTGCATGGCATGGCGTTGCCACCTGTAAGCTACAGCAGTCGAGTCGCACTACCACCACAATATATATCGGACCCCTATCGATATATTGATATATTGCTTACATATTTACATCAAAACAAAAAAATTGCATCGCCTTTCCGCATAAAAAGAAGAGTTTCTCAGCAAGCAAAATGCATTCATACACCATTTTGCAGTGTTGGCAATAAAAAGTCATTGCCCACTGCATGTGTAAACGGCTATCAAAATGTTTTTAGTAGCCAGTAGTACATTGGATTTAGCAGCGGTCGGTCGCCAGTAGCCACAACAAATAAAGAGATAAATTTCGACGCTGTCGCTAGCTGTCGGCAGCGAAGAGAAGCTTCACTGGCGAGCGGGCTTTTAGTGTTTGCTGTTTGGGCTTGAAACCGCCGTTGCCGGTCATTAACACAGCGTAGCTGAAGGCAACAACAACGCGCGCGCTGAAGAAGACGGAAACATATTCATATTGGTATAGCAGCAACGTTCGGGGTGTCCAAAATACAAGTTCGTCAATATGGGTCTGCGTTTCCAGCAGCTAAAGAAGCTCTGGCTGCTATACCTGTTCTTATTGTTTTTTGCATTCTTCATGTTTGCAATTAGCATAAACTTATATGTGTCAAGTATACAAAACTCTGACGCAGAGCCCCGGTAAGTAAACAGAACCACACACATTACTATAGACAACAATTCTGTTGTGTTCAATCTAGCAACGCATAAAATAGTTTGTGCTTCAGGAATTCGAATTTGCAACAAAGATGCAATCAGGCCTAGCATTGCAGCCACATTGCATAATTTCCTTAAATTCAACTAAAATGTGTTGGATGCTCGACTGGTCGCTTTGGTGTTGCAAGTCGCTTTGCGTTGGCGTCGACTTTTGTTGCTGCCGGCGCTTATGTTTCACTCGAGTGAGTTGACTGGACGGACGGGTCGTCTCTGAGGTCTTAAGGGGCTCCAACAGCCTTGCTTTCGATTTTATACCTACTTTGCATTTTTTATATGGCATTCCTAGTTGTTTACTTAGCTGCTGCTGCTGCTGATGCGACTTATTATTAAATGCCATTGTCATCTTTTGTTTGTTGTCAAACCCTGTTGCCGCCGAAGGCCGACTTAGTATATTGCCCTTATGATTGACCGTCTACTCTTTGTTTGGCGTCAATTCGTCTTAATACTTCTTAGTGCTTTAATTACAAGGTAGTACTAAAAATCAAAAAGACAATTTTCAATATTTTTTATCATTCAATAATTAACAAAAGTTTATTGCGCAGTATAAAGATTCCGATTTCAACCTTATATACTTGTTTTTTTGGTCAGTTATTATTAACAAATTTTTTTTTCTTTCATCGTGCAAAGTCATCCGAAACCACCGCCCAAACGACGCTCACTGTGGCCGTATAAAAACATTGTGGCCCACTATATTGGCAAGGGAGACATCTTCGGCAATATGACTGCAGGTTATTATAGAACCACTTAACAAATGACACAACACATCTTTAACACAATGCAATCAATGACTACTCATTTGCAGACGATTACAACATTAACCAGTTCGAGCCGAAGCAGGGCGAGGGCGCCGATGGTCGACCCGTTATTGTGCCGCCGCGCGATCGATTTCGTATGCAGCGCTTCTTCAAGCTAAACAGCTTTAATATATTGGCCAGCGATCGCATTCCCCTAAACAGAACGCTCAAGGACTACCGAACGGGCGAGTAAGTGCAGCAGCTGCCTTTAATTCTATTTAAATTAATTATTCTATAAAATGTTCGCAGATGTCGCGATAAACGTTATGCAAACAACTTGCCCAGCACATCGGTAATCATTGTGTTCCATAATGAGGCCTGGTCTGTGTTGCTGCGAACCATAACTAGCGTCATAAATCGCTCGCCGCGCCAACTGATCAAGGAGATCATTTTGGTTGATGATGCCAGCGATCGCTGTAAGCAATTCTCCAATCTTCAATCATACATACATATATCTTATGTTACTTTCAGCTTTTCTAAAGCGCCAATTGGAGGCCTACATCAAAGTTCTAACAGTTCCAACGCGTTTGTATCGGATGAAGGAGCGCAGTGGTTTGGTGCCAGCTCGTCTACTGGGCGCTCAGCATGCACGGGGCGATGTGCTCACATTTCTAGACGCCCACTGTGAATGCTCGCGTGGCTGGCTGGAACCATTGTTGGCGCGTATTCAAGAATCACGCCAGGTTGTCATCTGCCCGGTGATTGATATAATATCAGACGACAATTTCAGTTACACGAAAACCTTTGAGAATCACTGGGGTGCCTTCAATTGGCAACTGAGTTTTCGCTGGTTCTCTTCGGATCGCAAACGTCAAACAGGTGTTAAGACCAAAGACAGCACTGCTCCTATAGCAACACCGGGCATGGCTGGCGGTCTGTTTGCCATCGATCGGAAGTACTTTTACGAAATAGGCTCCTACGATAGCGACATGCGGATCTGGGGTGGTGAGAATGTGGAGATGTCCTTTCGCATTTGGCAGTGCGGTGGCCGCATCGAGATCAGTCCTTGCTCCCATGTCGGCCATATCTTTCGCAGCAGCACACCATATACATTCCCTGGTGGCATGAGCGAGGTGCTCACCGCTAATCTGGCTCGAGCTGCCACTGTCTGGATGGATGACTGGCAATACTTTGTCATGCTCTACACCGCTGGATTATCGCTTAGCGCAAGGGATAAGGTGAATGTGACGGAACGTTTGGCATTGCGGGAGAAGCTGCAATGCAAGCCGTTTTCATGGTATTTGGAAAACATTTGGCCGGAGCATTTCTTTCCAGCGCCAGATCGTTTCTTTGGCAAGATAATTTGGCTGGATGGAGAGACGGAGTGCGCTCAGGCCTACAGTAATCACATGAAGAATTTGCCGGGACGAGCGTTGTCACGCGAATGGAAGCGCGCCTTTGAGGAGATTGACAACAAGGCCGAGGAACTTATGTCACTCATCGATCTGGAGCGTGATAAATGCCTGCGTCCGCTACGAAACGATGTGCCGCGCTCTTCATTGCAACCGGTTACTGTTGGTGATTGCTCATCGCATGCCCAGACTATGGACATTTTTGTCATTACACCCAAGGGTCAGATTATGACCAATGACAACGTTTGTCTCACTTATCGCCCGCCCAAGCAAGGTGCATTTAAGCTGCTCAAAAATCGCAATGCAACAGTTTCGAATGTAATGCTCGTACAATGCGCTGGCGAGGCAAGTCAACAGTGGACCTATGACATGGACGTGAGTAATCAGCAATTGCCTCTGAATCTTATTTAGTTAATCACATGTAAATCTTGCTCATTTATCTCTGTGCTACAGACTCAACAAATATCGCATCATGAGACGAAGCTTTGTCTTACGATCAAGGCAACTACAAATGCGCGCAATCAGAAGATGGAAAAAGTGGTGCTTAGCATGGAGTGTAACTTCAAGGACATTACACAGAAATGGGGACTCATTCCATTGCCCTGGCGCATGTAATGCTCATTCAAAAACAAAACCAACAAAAATTTTATTAACGCAAAAATGCCCCTGCCAGCGATTTAACACAATGTGATATTTATTATTGAAATGTTTTAACGACCCGCCCCACACATGATTTTACATTGTTTGAACATTGTAAAATCCACATACACATATGTACACCCAAACACACACACCGTGACACACGCCCACAAGAATTGTTTTGAGCGGGTGCTAGGAAAGCTTTTCTTACCCGGCACTGCGACTTGAATAGTACTCTATGCAATTCTATGTCATATTTATTAAGCAAGTTTTTAGTCAATTTTAAGGCAATAAGTAATCAATTTACTTAATTACAAAAATACTTTAAACTTTTTGTAACATTTTAATAAACTTAAAAATAACAAAAAGTCTCACTGTCCTATCTATACCAACTGTTCAGTAGTCGCTCAGCAGTTTAGCAATTCCATTTCAAATTGATAAAACAATTAATTTAAATCGCACTTTAATATTTGCACAAGTAGAACTACTTGAAAATGGTAATTAATGCGCTTATCGAGCGATTCTTAACATATGTATGTATATATATTTATATACATTTATATACACTTTGTAGGTTATCAATATCACTGCTGCTTTAAATTTTGCACATCTGCTAAAGATTGTCGCATTCACAAAATGATCTGCTGCTATAACACAATCAAGTACACGGGACTCTTGTCCAATTTTCTGTACATGGTAAGAAGCTTTTTCGCAATTTATTGACAAATTATATGTAATTATTGCCTACTCTTTTACAGCTGCTGGCCATTGGTGTCATGTCCGCAGCGGCCTTGAGTCTGCAAATTGCTGAGCCGAATACGCCGGAGCACACATACTTTGTGGAGAGTCTCGTGCTTGGTGCCACCATCTGCATTATAGTTATATTCGGCTGTTATGGACTCATCTGTGATCTTCTAAGCGTTAATGTTATAGTAAGACTGCATGCTTCTTATTATATTTGATAAAATATTATCTTAAATTCCTTTTAGTTCACCTTTTTTATACTGATCGTACTTGGCGTGGAGTATTTGCAACTGCACAATTATCAACCACATATACGTAACAGTGGCGCCTGGCAGCAGCTTGATCTGAGTCTGGCCTGGAAAAACTTGGACATGCAACCACAACAAATGCAACAGTATGAGCAGCAGCAGCGTTGCTGCGGTTACTACAATGCCAGCGACTACAAGAATTTGCAGCTGCCAATACCAAACAGCTGTTATCAGCAGCCGGGCAATGAGAAGCTCTTTGCACGCGGCTGCCAGACGGCAGTGAACCAAAGCCAGAAGCACGTTGAATATCGCGATAAGCTGTATATGTGGTGCATTATTGGCCTTGAGGTAGTCAACCACAGCAGCAGTTCATGGCTCTTTACTTACGAAAATACTCGAACTTTTTTCTTCTAGATCTTTATACTCGTTCAGACTATTGTGCTTAGTCTGCTGCTCCACAAGATGCGACAGAGGCAGCGGCATGTACGGCAACAGGTGCCGCCAGGTGTGCGCCGAGAGCCGCGCTCCAACCATGTGGGCTCTCGGGCACATCTGCTAGAAAACGTATGACACCCGACCCGGGACTTGAACTGACTGAGGTCGATGTTTATAATATCATATAAGTTGTTTATTGTATAGCAAATGCAGCGTATAAATCTTAGCTCTAATAGGCATAGCGACGTGGTTTAGTGGTCAGTTGACAGCTCAGCGTTATGGCTAAAACGATGCCCACAATCTATAATTACATATAAACAAAGTTAATATTTTGAGTGTGTTGTTGGCGACTTTCCACTTAATGCAGGGTGTGTTTGTCAGCTCGAGGTCAAGAATTATATTTGAAGTGTTACAAAAATCATTAATTTTTAATCGAAACACTTAGTTGTGTAAAACGGATGCTTATATCAGATACCATATACCTGGAGGAGATGACAGAAGAATTTAGACTGCTTTTAAAAGACTATTATTTTTAACCCTTTACGGCCACACCTCACCCAGGCCACCCAACGATTACATGGGGCAAATCTAAATTAAAAACTTGTATTTCAAAAGAAGACATCATACTTACATCATCATATGTAGCTTTTATGGCCCACTGTGCCGAAAGTGAACACTCGCCAAATGTTGATACACCAAAATATTAACAACACACAACAAAGAGATATACCATCGAAATGCTGCATATTATAAACACACCGACAAACATACGACTTCCAAGACATCAAGCCGGCAAACACACCCCACATAGTTAATAATGAGACTAGAAAAGTGTTTTAAAAGTGTTAAGCGTTGCTTACCTCATAGCCAACAAGTGAGCTGTGTGTCCACTTCTCAGCGCGATACATGTTCAGATGGGCACGTTGAACAGCTGTCATACAGCCCTCGGCATATGGATAAAGCGCATGCACGCCGTCTTTTGTATGGAAACAGCTTTGTGGCACTCTCATGCCCAAGCTAGTGTAGTCCGAAAAACCCTTGTCGCCGCAGCATTCATACTGAGTAAAGAAATCATATCTGTGGGTTAGTACTATTTCACAAGATATAATAAATTTAAATATATAAAGAAATAAAATATATCGCAGTCTGTTATATCAAAGCAATATACTAAGTTGCTGCTTTAAAAACCGTTTATGAAACGTAGAAGTGAATTTTTACAAAAGTCATAAGGTGAAATGATTTAGTTGAATTAAAGAATATTTTAATATAAGTAATGGCAATATTTTGTTGCCGATTGTTATGATTGTTGTGTTTATAAACTAAGTATTATACACTTACCCTGCGCTGCAACTGATGCATTGCACCCGGATGAACTAACTCCTGCATCCAAATGCCCATGACAAACACCTCTGTGGCATCCACATGCTTCGACTCATTGTAGTGCGCAAGTCGCCAGATGTGGGCACCAATCAGCACCACTAACAACAACATGTGCTGAAAAATCAAAAGATTATATCCTAGAATGTTTTTTATCTTAAAAGTTGTCAACTCACCACGACAAGCACTTTGATGGAGCCGAGAGAGGCGCCGGTGCAGCCAATAACAGCGGCCAATATGAGTGTGCCGGCCATGGCTAATTGCATGATATTGTCCACATCAATGTGATCCACTGATTTTTCGTCCAACTGGAACAGTAGCTCATAGGCACTGGCCAAGGCAGCCAGGCTGCCAAGGAGCTTAGTATATACAAAGTGAAAATATAGTATAATAACAATGCGAAAATCATGTGAATTAACAACGTCACAAAAACAAAATATAAATAAAAAGATCCGGGAAAATCAAAATAAATAATATACAAATTTTACTTGTCTTTGTCGGTCAGCAGAAACCAAAATAAAAACAAATACCAAAACATTCATACGTAGATGAACATGCATAGATTCATATACATGCATATATGCATGAAATTACTTTCAGCTTTATTTTTGAACGCCTGGCCGACACCGAGACACACAAACACACACACACTTAGTCACAAAATGTTGTGCGAAAATGTTTGAATAATTAAAAATAAGTAAAATGACATCTTGTCTGACGGCCGCATGGAATCAGGAGATTTGTTTGCTGCCAAATTGGCCAGATAGAAAATAAGCAACAATTAAATGAAAGCTTAAGTACATTTAATGTGTTATACCATATAGTATGTATATTTGTTTTTGTGCGAAGCAATAAACTCAAACCGTAGATCACATATGCGCAGTGTGAATCAAGCGGAAAACTACTTATTAATAAATAAATGTTATTTAAATCACTTATGTATTCACTTATTTATATCATTTTTTTTATATAAAACTCACCAAAGTAAATGTATTGAAAACCACCGCTGCCCATTGCAGACACACCTGCACTGTTGGCATTTTGTGTCGTAGCTACTTTGTTTAAAATTGTGCTTAAACTTAATATTATTAAATGTATGTTTTTTTTATTAATTTTTATGTGCCATTCGCTCTTGTTGTACAATTTCTAACGTATGCCGGACGAAGACGCGCGCTTCTCGTGTCGCCAGAAACTGTTAATGCTTTTGCGGATGCCAAAAAAGAGAACTCAACTCATTCAGTTTGAAGATGAAAAACTGCGAAATGTTTACAAATCCGTTGAGTGGTTGCTGCCGCCTCGGGCCAGACGGGCAGTTTGCTCGTTACTCAAGAGACAGACACGGCAAAATAGACCAACCCCTTCCCCAACCCCTAGCACCGGGCAATAGGCAGCCAAAAAGTTTCATATGTGTTTTTATATGCGCCTTTATGGGCATTCCATATATCCATCTACTTATCTGCTACTTATACACTCATGCAACTTGTATAAGCAGTAAGAAAAGTTAAAAACATAAAAAAAATAAAAACAAATTCACTTTTAAAGTTTATAGCACATATTGCCCATTTAATTGTATCAATTGGAAAAGTATAAATCTGATACCGATGGTAACGAGTATATTGGTTTTGTGCAATGTGTGTATTGGTGTATGTCCGTCTGTAAGAACGCAACATTTTTTTCGACATCCGTCATGCTAAAGACTTGAAAATTTGCAAATACCTTTATCTATGCCCGAGACAAATGAAGTGTCAAGATTGTGTTTATATAGATGTGCATTAAACTGTCTTTGAACACAGCGCCCACCCCTTCCGAGCCCCTGTACTCTCCCTTTGCAAGCAGACTACTTACATACCGTTTCTATACAGATATCAGAGTATACCGCAGTCGGTTGCTACCGACTGCAATATTTTTACATATTTTAGGTATAAGTTTGAAGGCTTTACGAGCTAATGAACTATTAAAAAAAAAAAAACAGTCAGAAACGCTCCCGCCGCAATTTGTTGCGCACTGTGATTCCCAAGTGGGTGGCAGCGCTCAAAGCGCAAAACTGTGCAGATAGAAAAAAGAAGGTGAATAAAATATAAAAAAATACTATAAAAATATTTTATAAATCTATTCTGGGTCAGTAAGGCCAGACATAAACTAAATGGCTTTTTTAGTTAAGGTCAACTGCCTTGGAAACTTGCCTCCAGTCCAAACAGCAGCCATTTGATGATCAGACCCAAAACTACATTGTCTGTGGCATGCGCCTGTACAGCTTCCAAGCAGCCATCGCTGAACAGCTGACTCTGTACACGCTCCCGTTCGCCATAGCAGCTAAGTGGAAAGCCAGCTCCCTGGAGTATATAGTCCTGTGGTCCGTTTTTTCCGCAGCAAGAGTACTGACAAGGAAACAATAAATGTTAACAAAGTTCTCTAAATTAAGCTTGCCTTTCGCTTACGTTTTGCTCCAAAAATGCAATCCGTTCGGCGTTACGTCGCTGATACTCCCAAAGGGCTACAAATTCATCACGAGCTCTGTCCACATAGTCCGTCACATGAGCAGCCACAATTATATAGACCTGCAAGCCTATCAATATCAGCATGCAACTAACATACTTTATATTGTATAATTAAAATAATTACAAGTCAAGCAAAAAATTAAATACAACATTAAGCTTACGCTCCAAATGAGGCCCAAGGAGAGACGGGCAGCTGCATAACAACCCAGAAACGAGCTGAGCACCACAAAAGAGCCCACAAAGATTTGTACAACGTTGGCAATGTGTTCAAAGCTGCCAGAGGAGACACTGTTCAGCTCGTAGACGGACAGTGCAATCAGCGTCACGCCAATTAGCTGCAAATCAGCTGGACAGTGCCAAAAATCTCATAATAGTTAACAGGAATATTAAGCATACGCACCGATAACAGCACATTCAGCACGATAAGCACTGCTTTTTGGCAGGATACCCCATAGACGCAGGACATTTTGTCAGCGTTATCCAATCGATAGTGCGTTAAATTGTGTTACAACAAGCTTCGGAGAATATACTTTACTGGGTACTGTATAAATAATAAACACGCTCAGCTAGTTCGAGCTCTCCAGCCCTTTTGCCTTTAACGATGAAATGCGACTAAACGACGCGCATTTATTTTGAAATTATGGCGCCTCCAAAAAGGCCCACCAGCACCGCACAGACAGACAAACAGCAAAACACTCGGACACTCTAGCAAGCTATTTGGTATTGGTGGCCTATCAAAAGAAATCAACGATTCAATGTTTCTTCCTCTTCTTCTTGTTGTTGATATACCCTGTTCTCACAGACATTAGAAATGGGGTAGCAAAACCCTGTGCCAACGTGCTTATATTGTCTTTTTGGTGAAAGCTATTAAAATTGTATCCACAAGCAGGACTATATTGCATTGGGATTTTCATAAATAACTTTTGCGAAACTCGAAAGCATTCATCTACAGGGTATCTGGTACTTTAATTACTTTCCCCCTGCGACATTTGACTTGTTGTGCTTCTTAGCGGTCGGTCACAAAATATTGTGGGTGGTATGATGTCACTAAAATGTGAAAAAGCTTTTTGGCATTACCGTTACGCGGTTGCAAAGGAGCTTTTGCCCTACATAGTATAACGTTTCATTGATAAAGTGCAAAGCAAAACGCCATTTGTAAATGATACTAAGATCATAAGACAAAGGATATTATTAACATTATTGGGTAAACAAGGCAACCTTTGCTAAATGAAAAATATTTTGCTCATAATCGTAATGCTTTTTCTATAGTTATGCGTAAAACTTGTCGTAATGTCTTTGTTTAAGTTGCTTACATTTTCGCTTTTTATTTTGGCTATTCAGGCTTATGGGGAATTTACAGTGCTGTATAGCCCTAAGTCAATTGAGTTCAGAGGCCGTGATGAGCTGGAGAGCTTTTATGTTGGCGATGTAATCCTGGCAGCCATGGGCGACGCAGTCAGTGGCAACAGCAAATGGTCTGGCATGTTAATCAACAGCCCCTTCTCGCTGGCTAATACTACGTTGGTTATCGTGCACATACAGGGTGTTTTCCATGTGCACACAATTGGAAAAGGGAAAACCTATGAACTAACTGATTCGGAAACACAGAATTCTCTTACTAGCTTCGTTGCCCAAGTTGGACGAAAATCTGTAGCTGAGTTCAACTTTAATAATCACTCGAAGGGTGTGCAAGCGTTTCAGTCCTACTTTGGACATGGAAAAATAAACGTCAACAATTCAACTAAGAACTTCAAACCCATTGAGTATGTGAGCCATCAACATTTTCTGGAGGAGATCGCCTATATGCATGCAATCGCCAATAACATGACAATGCTTCTGGAACCGGGTCATGTGATTCTCATCCGTATTTCGCTGGATACTTTAATCAAGAATGCAAAATTTGGCATTCAAAACGAGGCCGAGCAACTTATCGGTGATGCCGTTAATCATTTGTTGACTACAGCAAAGAACTACACCGACGCCTTGTTCTTTGTCCAAACCACGGATAAAACCTTGAGCAAAAGCCCCACAAAGCGTGGCAGTGAGTCACACAAAAAGAGTAATCCCTTTGAAGATATCAATAGCTCTGAATATCCAATTGTGTTCAACATTGTTTTATGGCTTAGTCTGGGACTTGGCTTAGCTTTGGCTGTTATCTGTCATATCATTGCCAACATCGATCCTGGCAGAGATTCAATCATATATCGTATTAGCTTCGCCCATAGATTGAGCAAAAGAAGCAATAAGCATTTATAATTTTGATAGCTTATAAATTCTTAGCAATAGCAATTAAAATGTACCAAAAAAATAGTCTACCCCATAGACATTTCCAAAACCTTGACTTCTTCTTTGATTCAGACGACCTTTCCGAATGTATATAGTCATCTGACTTCCGATTTTACGATAAAAATATTATATTGGCTGTGAGCTCATCATATTTACACCATATTCAACGTGTTTTGTTTACCAATTGGCCAGCCATCGTTTTTAACCGAAACGCATGCCAAAAAAGTATAACATAAATATGACAAAAATACATAAATATATATACACATGTACATACGTACATCTTTACATGTGCACAAACAAACTTACATATTTACATTTATACCAAGGTGTTAATAAGTCAAATGAGCAACAAGTTGTGTACCTCTGCTAGTGTATATATTCGCCCTTATATATTGTGGTCTATTAATAAACAGCCAAGACAAAAGAAATCGTACTATACTTACTTATTATAGAAGAAAAGTAAAGGGCAGACTAGCTTTACTAAAACTATTTTTAATTCAGATAATAAACAAAAAGGAAGATCAAAAGTTGTTATCAGCTCAAGTTTTTTCCCTGCTTAGCTTTAAATAAAACGCTTTAACTTTTTAACACACACACAAAGATATATATTAAATATTAATATTTTTATTTGTTTAATAAATATTTAGAGCTACTTTAAATGAGAACTTAGCTTATATGTAGAAGCATTTATAGTGAAAAGTTTTCTCGATGTTTTATATGCTAATTTGTTTTTGGGTAGAAAACAATATCTATGCTCGAATAGGCAAAGCACAAATCGAAATACTTTATATCCTCCAGCCCAACATGAATGGGTGTGGCGTGACTTGATCAAACACACTGTTTGGCCCAGTTTTGTACTCACGGCATCGATGTCACCTGTCAGCAGCAGTTGGCCATTAAAATTGCATGCGCCGCTGCTTGTTGCGGAAACTGATGGCCAAATAGACGGCCAGGACAAAGCACAACAGCTGCAGGTTAAACGAGAATGTTCACACAGTTAATTTCAAATTCCATAAGTTCTAAATTGGTATCCAGTTTTAGACATGGATCAATAATCACCTCAAAGGCCACCAACACCCAAGAGACAATGATAAAACGTTGCTTATCGCTCTCATAGTGACTCTGAAGCTTCTCAATGCAACCATCGACAAAGAGATGCTCGGGCTTCTGCTGCAGATCCTCGTAGCAGCTGGGCGGCATCACTTGACCGAGGTGGACATAATCTTGGGCACTTGTCTTGCCGCAGCATTCGTACTTCTGCTGCAATCCATCCATGTTGTTGGCCTGCCAGGCGAGCTCCACTGTGTCCTGGGCGCTCTGCACCTCGAACTGGTGCAGAAAGATGCAGGTGCTGACAATTTGCGGAATGGCCAACACCAACAGAAATACTGCACTCTACAGTAGGCCGAGCAGATATGGTGACAATTACAGCAATCACTCATTTGACATGCAATAAACTTACCGTTGCGGTCAGACAGACCGACTCTCGGATGGCTGCAAATATGCCCAGTAAGGCAAAGAGCACAATTATGGCGCAGGCCACGTAGGCGGCGATAACAAACTCCTCGCTCTCCGTATCCGCATTGTAGGCTATCCAGCCAATCGCACCCACAGCGAGGAACTGTAAGTATAACGAATATCAAACTGGAAATTCACACATCGAGTCATATTTGCGTCACAATGCAATATACTATATATAAATGTGCATTGAAACGATAAAATATTGATGAGATGAGTCGAAATCGAAACGTTGTTTACATATCAACAATGTACTATATAGTATTCGAGCAGCTTTTTAATTGTGGTTGTGAAATTGATATGAAAATGCATGGTAGATATGTGTATGTATAGTATGTGACACAGAATTGTAAAGCTTGCCATGTGAATGATTTGTATACGCTTTGAGTATTGAGTATAATAACTTTTTAACAAATTGTGTTTAGTAAGAGAAGTCTTATATGATAGTCTCAGTATTTTTATCAATTTTTATGTGGTTGCCATAGACAAAGTTTGGATCACTACTTAACAAGTAGTAAGTTTTCAAGAATAACATGTTTTATATTTGGAAAACTGTTTTTATCATCCTACGGAAATTATTATCCAAACTAAATTCTTTAAACATTTTGGAAAAGATAAAACATTTTGTGTGATTTTTGTTTTGTGGCCCCAAGAGACTTTTAATTAAGTTAATTAGTTAAGTAATTAGTTAATAACCCACTTAGTTAAGCAGTAGAAGTTGTCACATTCAAAATTGAAATTTTGTTTGGCTAAGCTACAAATTTATTATTTTCAGTATGCTCTTCTAAGATTACAGCATAAACACGCCATCAAGATAACATCACAATATTGCACAAGTCTGCGAAATGTGCGCAAGAGTATTAAGAAGTCGATAAAAATAAGTGTTTTTGGCTTGTTTTCTTAAGGACAGGCAATTGGTTGGTTACTTCAGGGATGGTGAGTGTGGCAAACACACCCTGAATGGTATAGAGGGTTGGGACGTATGCCTGGATTCGGATAACGATATATAGGTCAAACTACAAGTAAGTAGTGCTGTGCCATGACATCATCGAGCTGCCAGGAACTGGTGCAATTGTACAGCTCTGGCGCCCATTTCTTGCGCGTCAAAACAAAAGCTGCAAGTGTAAACATGTTTGTCATGGTTACACAGGGTGGAGACTAGGAGCACGCATAGGGGCACGGGTAGGGGTAGGGGCAGGGGCAGGAGCAGTGGTGTGTGTGAGTTTGTTGGCCATATACCTGTCGTCGACGTGGCTTAAGTGTGTGAAACTGACAAATGACAAAAATATTAAAAATACAACATGGCCAACCATAAGTAGAGAGAGATTGGGGGGGATGCAAAGAGATGTCCAAATAGCATTGGGGGCCATGTGCAGGGGAATTTGAACAGTAGTCTAGCATCTTGGTTATGTGTGGTTAAATTAGCTAGATATTCTTAAATTATTTCTTTTCGCTTTCGTTTCGGGCATATGACATCATGCTTGCAAGTGGCGTATTTCTTTTTTGTTTTTATTTTTTAATTGAATGCATCAGTGCAAAACTTAATGTCATTGAAATTTTCATATAACAATCAGTGCAACTGCATATAAGTTTAAAGGTGTGTGTGTGTATGTATATTTGCATAATTTTCATTTTATTTAGCCATATAGGTGTGTGTAAATAAAACTTACCGCCAAAACAGCATTCAGAACGATGGAGGCAATTTTAACGCTGGTTGTGGCGCAACCCATTTTTCAAAATAAGCTTTGGCAATTTGAGAACTATAAATAGAAATCAAAGTTTTAATTTTCTTGAAATTTCACTTAATTACTCGAACTTTTGAGTGTTTTATAAATGTTTATTGCTGTATTTAATTGCTCGAAATTGTGCATAATTAGCTTTGCTGATTAAGCACTTAAAATATATAAACAATGAACACATAGTATCAAAGCACAAAGTTTCTTAACCTTTTGACTTCCAACAGTGAAACGCTCTTGATTATTTTGAAAATAACAAAATAAATGCCCGCTGTACGTTGCCACTTTCGGTATTTGGGTATATGTTCTAGAATCCGTTTTAAGAACTGGCGCGTTCAACTTTTGCTTGCAAACTGAATCCAAACAAAACAAAAGTTCGTTATTTTGTACATTCAAAACGACTCACACACAGGCACACATACACTCAGGCACAAGCACCCACATAAACTTTCTCACATGCGCGTATTAAACAACATAGTATGTACAGAGAAAGAGAGAAAGAAAGAGAGTAAGTCAATGCGCTCGCGCAAATGAGCGTTACAAACAATGACGTAACCCTCATTACCCCCATATACGTCATATCGTTTCAATCGTATTAATTTGAAGAAGATAACATTTCCTCTTTTCCATTTAAAGAATGTATCGAATCGAGCCTTTAGTTAGGAGCTTGAGCTTGCTACCAATTTACAAAATCCTGCCTTATATGTTCTTGTACTTTAATTTAAAAACCGCCAGACTTTAGTGAATATAACATGTTTTTGACAAAATGCATAGGACAAGTCGATTATGAATGAATCAACATAAAAAACTCAGGATTTTTATATTCGGTACCGAAGGTAAAGAGTATATTGGGTTTGTGCAACGTCCGTCCGTCCGTATGTGCGCAACTTTTTTCGATACCCTTCAAGCTAGAGACTTGAAACATTGCACATGCCTTTATCTATGGCCTAGGCAGATAAAGTTTCCAGATTGGGGTTCTACGATAACTGGGGAGCTGGCAAATCGATAAGTTCGATAACTCAAAATCGATAAATCAACCTATTTCGAACATCCTTACAGCTAGAACTACCAAATTTGATGAGAAGATGGCTACTGGCAACCCCAAAAAACTGATCAAATTTGGTTGCCACGCCCACACTTTTACAAACTTTGAGCTAGAGTCATCAAATTCGGTAGGACGATAGCAATTGACATTCCACAAAGATCTGCATCAAAAATTTGGAGGCCACGCCCACCTATATTGCGCCCGACTGCAAAGTTTCCACTTGTTTTAGTTACTCATTCATTCTTAAACGTAGATAAAAATGTTTGCCCTGGTTAAGATCTGATGATTATAGTTAGTTAAATAAATATTGGATTTAAATGGGAAGCTTTTCAACGAATGTTTTGTAAATTTGGCGTAATTATTTCAGATTGTGATTTTAACATCTCCCTAAACATAGTCAACTCAAGTTAGTTTCAAACTATCGATGAATCTTTCGGTTAATCAATATCAATAATATTTCACAATTTATTATTTGTTTTAAATAATTTTTTATTAGCTTCACTTGTATTTTTGTAATAAAAAGACGCCCTAAAAGTATGTTTTATAACAATTTTCACTTTTCTGTTTTTAAGTCTGACTTAACATTAATCATCATAAAATAGTTTTTTATCTCCATTTAAAAAAAAATAGAAGTAAAAAAACCAAATTTGAAAGTTCACTGAATACTCTTTAATAAATTAATTTTATTTAAACAAATAATTTAACCAAATTATAACGCCATACTCTAATCTTGTACCATCAACATCTTTCGTTTCAAGTTCTTTATCTTTTTCGACAGTATAAAATGTGCAGTCTGTAGTAAAAAAAATATTATAATTATGCTTGTTAATAAAATAAATCAAATTTTTAGCAACATACCCCAACAATAATGATAAGTCCGGATAAGCTGAAAACTTGCTTTTCATAATATCCAACGTATCCAAACAGACAAAGAACTTTATACACATCTGATAGAATATCTGTTAATGTTTAATCTGTATAATTAATATCTGTATATGTGTATATGATGATATGGTACTATTGTAGTTAGATGGAGCATAACTTACTGAACATATTACAAACTCTACAGATGGGCCAAATAAACATTATTGAGTCCATTTGTATTGGAAGTTGGTACCACAATAGCAAAAAAACTCCTCCTTGTATAATACTTATACAAAAGATAACGTATGTCGTCTGAAAATTTTGGTAATTACGCCCTAGTATGCATGTTTATTGAAAAACCTTACCAGTGAAATCAAACGAATCGACTGTGTTGCGCAAGCAATAATACCGCAGAAAAATAAACAGATAATTATCAGACCCGTCGGACCAACTATTGGTGTTAAGATCTCAAATTTGTCCGATTCAAAGATAGTAATAGAGAAGGCCACAACGAGACTCTGTTACATAAGGGCAAATGTTTAAATTTGATTAGCTTATATATAGAGATACTAAAGACATAAGGACAAGGATTTAAAGCTTACCAGCCAAATACAATTAAGAACGACCCAAACATAATCCCAGCAGCTGCGTGCCATAGTGATAAGGTTCCTATCTTAAGCCTATTCGTTTTCTGACAGAATTTGATAAAAGCCTATTACTCTTTCTGTACTTTTGATTTTCAGGAATTTCAAAACTTCCACTTACATTTCCCTTTGATAAACAAGCCAGGCCTGCTCAAGTTTAAATACTGCCAGCTACTTTCTGGACTTGTATCTATTAGCTGGAGATGTTTTTAAAAAGCTCCTGTTCTTGGCACAGCTTAAGAAACTTATCACTTTAGCGAAAGTCATTGGAGACGCAAATATTTTTCATCATTTAATAACTTATAAGAGACTGCAAAAGAAATCTTATAACTTAACTTTAATTTTACTTTAAATTTAAGGCTACAATTCTAAAATTTATTAATAGCCGATAAACATGTTTGAACAACAAAATAAATCTCGATAGTAAATAAACACATCTGTTGTAAGCTTTGGCGACTAAGCTGCAGATATGATTTTCCGCTGGCTGAGGAGAGTATGGTCTGGATTGTATTTGGTTTGTTGCCCTGACGGTTCGATCAGTTTGCCTAATTGATTTGAAGAGCTTTCGAATGTTGTCATTTGCACAGTGAAACACAGCTCGTTTTCAAATCAATTCGTTTGCTTTATTTGTACATTTATTCGACTTTAGTTGTATATATTTTAGGCATTGGATTGATTGTTTGGCAAGTGAGCACATGGCGCTCTGTGCGATTCGAAGTTACATTAGTTAAGTAGGTACATTGGTGACACTTATGGATGAGGTACTACGAGTACATTTCGACTGACTTAGGTATTATTAAATCTACAATACTACTAACTAACTAATAGTTATAGCGGCGCCTCCGATTGGTGTAGTGTATCGCAAGTATAATAGCCAATCCAAGTATTATCAGCTTAAAAACAAAAGACAAATTGTTAATGCAATTAATGGCTTTAAAAGCATGCATGCATGTGGTTGGGCACTCACATCAAATCCCAGCAGGCCCCATTCACAGTATCGTGATGTGATGGCCTCATCAGCGAAGGCCGCCTCCACTTTGCTCAGACAACCATCTGGATAGACATTCATTGGATTCAGGCAATTATTGCCCCTGCAACAACTCGAGGGCACCGTATTATTCCTATGACCAATGGCAATGTAGTCACCAGCTCCATAGCGACCACAGCACGAGTACTAAACAAACGAGTTAACTAAATTTAGAAACAACACTTCCACACTTAAGCGTTTAAGCATCGTCGTCTCACCGTCTTCTGTATCAGATCCATGCTGCCTGGCTTGGTCAGCTCCAGTTGCCAGTGATCCTCTACCGTTTGCACCGCATACTTCTTGAACACATCGCGGGTATTGAAAAAGATGAAGACAGCTATCAAGAAAAGCAGCACTAGCAACAAAGTCACATACTGAAATATTGAGTTAAAGTTAGTCAGAAATCTGGTAGCTTGTGCCTAATAAATAGTATGTACTACATACCGTCCAGAGCATACGCGACGATTCACGTATGGCGCCGAAACAACCGAACATCGATATCAGCAGTATAATGCCGCCCAATACCATTATTCCGATTGCATACTGCTGCGGCATGGCACCCCAGCCTAGGGCTCCAAACACTATGACTAATATGCCAAGTATCTGAAACAGACAAGTTTATATTTAATAGGAAATTAAACACATTGCATTCGAGGCTTACTCATGGGGGGAATAAGGGGCGTATTTTTATCCACACGCCCACATAATTTTTAATTTAGCCAATTCCAATTTAAATTGCTAAGCTTAAAAAGTTATTTATATTTCATTTGTACTCCGTTCTTTTCTGAGTGTTAAGGTATCTGAAATCATCGTGTATCTGATGTCACCCGACAAATACTTAAGCTATGACAAAATAACAAAATAACTTGTTATTTATCCATAAGAAGGCTTATAAATTTATGTGCACTCATGCTGATGATTGTTTTATACAAAAAGCTAAGCCAAGAACTTTCGCTTGTTCTTAACTTAATTAATTTAATTCCTTTAATTCCTTATTAAAGACATGTTTGAAGTTTAAAACTTTTCAACTGATATCATGACATATCGAAGCATGTGTAAGTAAATATTTTAACGGTCAATTTGTTGCTTTAAATTCCAATAAACTTTTAACGGCTTTCATCGTCAGGTGTTGACTTTGGTGTCTTGTGTGTTTTCTAATCCGGTTTTAATATTTTATGTTTTTTAAAGTTTTAATTATTATACTTAATCTAAAAGCATGACGTCGTCGTCGCTCGCTGCTTGTTAACAAAGAAGCTTTCCAAGCGGCTCAAGAAATGCAAAAACCTTAGACAATAGACACAGATACACTTACACACACGTATTTATACTAGGAGAGCTAAAAAAAATTGCATGTGTATGTGTGTTTTTTGGACTAACATTATTTGTCGTGAACTTAGCACGCATAGACAAGATGATATCATCTAGCTAGAGCTACAAAAAGTTTCTTATACATACAGGAAATATAAATATTTGCACATATTGTCTGTTTTATGCTACGCTAAAATGCAATTTTCAGTTTTCCAACCATCAATTTTCGATTGCCATATGTTTAATTTCCAAAATATTTTTATTTTTTTTTTGTGCTTTGCCGAACTTACCGCCCATAAGGCATTGAAGAGAAATAGTGAGTATTTAATGGTGCCTGTGGCGCAACCCATTCTTGCAAATTAATCAAATTTGTTTAATTAATTGTAAATAAACAAATGTTGTTGATGTCGATGGCTGACACGTGCAACAGTTTTCCAAAACAAAATAACAAACTATTCGAATGTATGTATGTATGTATCTGGGTACTCCAATGTGTACTTGTTTTTTTGTCTATTTTCAAATTCAAACGAGAACTGCGAGCTATAGCTACAGCGGACACGGTCACGAACGAACTAAAAACTGAAACTGAAACTGAGGCCGCCGAAGCTGGCGGCAAAGTAGCTCGCACTCAACACAGCACCGTTCAGCACCACAACGCAAACAACAAAAAGACAGTAAACAAACATGGAAAGCAAAAGCACAAAAAGCCAAAATCAAATGTTGATGTATGTATGCATTGCGTGCATGTGTGTGTGTGAGTGTTTATGTACCAAAGTCTCGAGCGATGTCGGAAGCCAAACAAACAAACAAACAGCCGGGCGGTCTAACCCAGCCGGAGAGCAAAACGATTGAGCGGCCACCAAGCTCCAAAGTGGTGTACTCTGGAACTGAGTCAATGGGTTCTAAAAGAGCGAAAGAGAGAACGCGACTCTATGGCGATCATTATACTCAATAAACTAATGCGCTGTGATTATCGAACATATTGCGTCATTGATTGAAGTAGTCCATATGCATAAGTAGCTGAGTAACTGAACGAAACGGGCGTTCGAGAATGGGTTGAACAAGCTAATAATGAAGCCAGCTCAGTCAATAATTTTACAAACGGATAATTAATGCAATTGAACAGCTTCTGGATTTGCCATAATTCATCGACTGTTTATTTGTAAATGTCTAAAACATAAAGCTGAGAAAAGATCGAATATACAAGATTGATTCGTAATAATCAATTTGTTTTAATAATGATATGTGTATCTTTGGCGTTCCTTGCGAAAGCGTCGCACTAAATAGAAAGAACAGAAGCACAACAGAGCCTGCAAAAATAAATAAAAAATATAATTTAGCATAAATCATAATGAGAATATTTTTAATCAAACGTACCGTTACAGCAAATGAACCATATTTACTGTTGTTGGCATAGTTAAAGAATCTTAGGAACTCATCGGCAGCTCCCTTCGCACAGCCCGTGGTATAGTAGGGTATATTGGTTCTGTCATCAGCATAACAACTTGCTGGCAATGTGGGTCGTCCTATGCTCACATAGTCGTCAGGACCATTACGGCCACAGCATTCGTACTTAACAAAAAAAATAAAATAAAATTAATATTTAATTAGAAGGCTCTCAAACTTATATTTTAACTACCGTTCTTTGTATCTTATCCATTGCGCCTGGGCTGATCATCTCCAGTTTCCATTTGGCATCGACATCTTCGACCGCATAGCGTTTTATGTAGTCCTCATCGAAACTATTACCAAACAATCCAAACAATTGCACAACAAGCAATGCCAACAGAATGAATCCATACTATGCAGTGGTTTGGATTATACAAATAGAAGTAGAGAGTTGAGATGTTTGTGTTCCTATCAAGGTTTGTTTATCAAGTTCACTCACCGTTGTGGTCAGCCACACACTCTCCTGGCAGATGCCACAGCAGCCGATAATAGAAGATGCAAACAGCACGCCACCAACGACATACAGATAGACAATATATGCAGTCGGTGCCTGTTTCAGACCTAGCGTAGCTATACCGATTATCAACAGGCCAAAGAGCTGCAAATTAAATATATAATATACAATATATAAATGTTTTTATTATTTCAGATTTAAAGTCAATATGTATCTGCATTAAGTCATCTTAATTCACATGGCACAAAATTAACAATTTACAATTTTATTTGAAATAATCTGTCATTAAATAAAATTTATTCGGCTATTTTTGTATAATTCCGTACATTAAAATACCAATTAAAGAATCTGTTCTATTTGAATTCAATATTAATTTAAAAATAAATACATATGTAGTATATTCAGAATAATTTGATTAATAGTATTTTTATTTAAAGTGTGAACCAAATATTAAATATATTAAGTATTATAAGACAGACCGATGTCTTGAGAAGATTGTTCTTTTAATTTGTTTTACTAATATTACATACAGGTTTCAATATCAATTTTTTTATTCAAATATTTAATTGATACACCTGGATACTTCGTGGTTAAATAAATAATATAATTTTTAAAAATATTTTGTTACATGTATCCAGTGTTTTACATATTTATATTACCTATTGTGTTACTATCTATTCCTGTATAGCTATATTTTAGCAAATACTACATATTAATGTATATACATATATTCAATTCCACACAAAAGTTGCCGGCTGTTCCTTATGCAAAGTTTGTTGTTGTTTAGCCATAAAACCGGCTATAATTTTATAATTTATACTACTACATTTTGAAACACTTGCAAACAGCAATATAACTCAAATACGTATTGTATTTACAAATAAATTCTTGTATATATAGCTAAATATTATAAATAATGTTCCTGACATCGGGTAGTTATTGTTGCAAACTATCTACATTTTGCTTATGCTGCTAAAACTTACCGCATAGAGAGTGTTAAGTATGTTAAGAAAACACTTAAAACAACCGGAAGTACAGCCCATGTTGATTTCTTAAATTGCAAACGCTTTAACAAATATTGTATATAGTAGAACCGTTCAGATCGGCGTCAACTGCCCGAATGATGCCAGACGAAAAACGAATCGTCTTAAAAACAATATTTATATAGCTCTTCTTTATTTTGATTTCGGCCAGTGTTGTCGATCTGCTGGAATTGGAATTAAATTCGCCAAATTCTGACAACAAAATGTTAAGTATTTGTTCGCTACTTTTTTATTTCGTTTATTTTGAAAAATAAGCACACAAATTAGCTAATTGCTATTCGATTGATTAATTTGGCATTGCCAGTGGCTCGAAGTACCATTTAACTAACTATGTATATTGGACTTAAAAATGTGCAGCGTTTGGCTTAATCCTCATTGATTGGGGCCTCGTCATCCTTGATCTTGGATAATTTGCGTGCCTTGCCCATAAGGTAGGCAAAGAGCATGCCTAAAAGCTGTAATGGAAGATTAAAAAAAAAAACAATCAGATTTACATTAATTTGCCGTTGTTACTCACCTGCAGTGCAAATATGACAATGGTTGAGTAATAATTAATCTCAGCCTGAAACTGAAGATTGTTTGTGGCCTTTACGGCGCAGCCTTCCTCATAGATATGCGATACATCTGTGCAATCAAAGGCATAGCAGCAGCTGGCCGGCAAAGCACCATTCTCCTTGGCCAGGTAGTCCTGTGGCCCCTGCAGACCACAGCAGCGGAACAAGCTGTGTATTGGCTGCATGGTATCATTATTATGCGACTTCTCGTCAAACAGACGATTAATGCGTTCCTCAAATTGCAGCAGCAACTGACTCTTCATTTTCGAGAAGGTTGAGAAGTAGGTGGCCAGCACAGCAATGACCAAAATGCTGCAAAAAATAAACTGCAAGAAATATGAGTTTTATTATAATTAGCTTACTTTTAATCGATTTGGTTACTTACATAAATGGAAAACTTGTAGGATTCTTTGAGGGCCACATAAACGCCCAGAAAAGCGACAGCAAATGTTAAAAGACCACAAAGGGCTGCGGCATAACCGCCATAAATCGAAGAAGCTGAGCCCCAAGTAACAACGCCGCACGAGAAGAACAAAATGTTAAACGTCTGTGAATGGATGTTTATAAAAAAAACGATATGAGTCAAATAGTAATACAAAACAAGTGGAAACGTTGCAATCGGACGCGGTATTCTCGATACCTGTTTAAAATCGGGTTGCAAAAGACCTCATTGCAAAGGGGTACTGATGCAGGGGTGCGCTTTGCGAAAAAAGTTGCGCACATACGGACAGACGGGCGGATGGACGGGCGGACAAACACCATGACGGACATTGCACAAACCCAATACACTCTTTACCTTCGGTATCGAGTATAAACACTATTATTATTTTTAGCTATTTGCTTTAACTTGAACTTTAATTTTAAATAACATCAGAATTAATACAACTGCATAATTAAAATGCAAAGTAAATTGTTTATTTAATCAAATAAATACTCTTTGAAAGTAAAAGGAGGGGACATTATTTACCTTAATTTTCACTTTTATTATTTTTATTGATTCAGAAGAAACATTAATAAAAATTAAAGAAAACCTCGCACTCATTCCGCTAAAAGTGTTACGCAAGGAATCACAATTATAGGGGTGCCCCCAATGCTCTCCAATATGCAAATATTTTATTATATTGCATATTGCGTATACCACATGTATGGCAAATGAGAGCGAATGTAAACATTCAAATAATTAATAGGAATTGATTGCCATGTGCTGACAGCTGCTTATTGAGTTTATAGCTTTAATTCGCAATAATATCGAATTTTTGCGATAATGGGTTCTGGCTACGCTCCGTCTGGCCGGTCGATAGACCGGATAGACGAAACGACCTTCGTGGCATTTGTTTGTCTGTGGTCAATGACTCGATTACGAACTTACCGCAATTAGAATGCATGTTGTGAACAGCGCATATTTCCAGGGTGTGATGGCAAAAGACTTCTCCATGGTGCAAGCAAACAAACTGTGTATTGTTAACACACAGCAAGAACAAGAATAACGATCATACTAGTTAGGTGCAGCCCAAAACAAACTTCCTAATTAGCCACATGGGATACTTTTTCACACTTACGAATGATTTTCACTAGCTGCACGTTAGGCAATTATGCTTCAACAACGAATGCGACAATGACAGTGAACCTAATGTCTAGCTGCTGCTCTGTTGTGGGGCATTTTTGTCGGGCCTCCAACTAAGCCAAGTACGGAAATACAAGCGTCGCTTACGTGTATGGCCCGAACACTGCCAGTCGACTGACAGCTGACCCGGTTTCAGCTGCATTTCGCGTCGTGGAAAAGCCAACAACGCCCGTCTGGTTTGGCGCAGGCGCTTTACCGGCTAGTGTACAGGGTGACACGTTCAACAGATGAATTGAACAAACATAAGATATGTGTGCGGCAATATCACACAAAATTAATTTAAATGGATAAGCAAATAAAATTAATAATAAAATAAATGTGCAAGACTTTTTTGTGGTTTTAATAAGTTTGCTTACTCCAAGCAATGTGTATCTAATATTCATCATCCTTGAGCTACGTAAAAACCGATTTATTATTTTAAATAATGTTAGAAGTGTTTTTATTAAGCTGCAATTTGAAAATTAAACATACCATGTACTTTATCATTGTCTCAAATAGCAATATGTTAAATATATAGCTGCAACATAATATCTATGTGCAAGTAAGTATTTTAATCTAAAACTGACCTTAAAATTCCAGACAAACTTAGGGCATCTTTCTTAAATTGACAAACATTACCTTCTAGAGCAAGGATCGTAGTTTAAGACCGGTACAGTACTGTTACATTAGGCACGTGAACCATCTCAAAAACTATAATAGTGTACGATATATGCTGCTAAAAACTTAAGCATATAACGAATTTGTAAGTATTCAAAAGTAATTTTAACTGAACCAACTTTTTGCAATTAAGTGCAGTTACACTTTCGATTTATGATCAAAAGCGATGGCTAACATCAAATTATGTATTCTGTAGTTTTGCAAAAAAAATTGGAGACGATGCACTTTATACCAGGTGGTCCTGAACAAATGTGACATGCGTCGAGACGATTATCTTCATTGAGGCTTTGAATGACTTAGCAAGTTAAGTGTTTAGTAAACATTTAAAAATTAGTGTTTATCAATTTAAATAATACTTAAGGCTTAATGTTAAAACTCATTCACATCCAAACGGCATTATTGCGACGATCTTGGTTCTTCAAACCCGTCAGCAGCAACCAACCAAGACCCGCGCCAACAAACTGAAAAGGTTGAAAGTTAGTAAGTTTTGCTTGAATCGAATTTAAATAATTTTTAACACTTACCTCGCCCACAATAAGCAGCCAGCAGAGAATCTTGAATACCAATAGCCTGTCATCCAGATATTCCACAAATTGCGACTTGCAACCTATTTTGTAAAGGCTTGAAACGTCTACGCACTTTAAGTCAACACAACAACTCTTGGGTATAGCATGATTTATGACTGCATAGTCCTCGGAGCCATTGACACCGCAGCATTGTAACCAGGACTCATAGTAGGCCAAAGCGCCAGTCTCATTGCGCTCAGCATCCCACAGCTTCTCAAATCCTTCATTAATGCTACCTGAAATCCCATCCTGGGTGCCATGAGAGACCATGCTCAAGAACAACAGCTGTATCAATATTAACACCACCACAGCTATAGCATACTAAAAGGTAAGAGAAATAGAGAGAGTGTTGCAGATACATTAAAGTATTGAAGTATCCAGAACTTACGATCAGCAGACGTTTAGGAGATTCGTGTATGGCCGCCAGGCAACCAAAAATAGAAATTATTATAATGATGACGCCGAGGCCGATAATTAAACCGCCAGCTACATTTTCGCCAATGTTAACTGTAGTTACATACGCACTGCAAAGAAAAAATAAAATTCTACTATTAAATTTTAATTGAAATGAAAATAATACCAGCAAGCTATTATAATGAGTGAACTGAATTAAATTAGACAATAAAGTGATTTCTTTTTATTTTATACCTAATTTGCAGTCGTTCGAACGGTATTTGAATTTGCAGACGATCAACAATTGGCAACTAACCAAATTAAATATATTTTTTACAATTTTCGATCGACCTTTTGAATACATATTTTTATAAAATTACTTACAGAAAGAAAACGCCAAAACCAATTAGCAGCAAACCGAGCACCTGTTATTAATAGAAACAGCATCAGATTTGAATTTTAAAATGCAGCAATGTGCATATAATTTTGGTTCATACCGCATATACAAAGTTTAGCAGCAGCAACAGATGCTTCACTGTAGTCTCCGAAAGGCCCATTTTGTTGTTGTTCTTATCGTTGTTGTTGTTGTTGATGGCTGCAGTTAGCGAAAACTGCGAGATGCTGACGGGGCTGCGCCAGCTGTCGCACTGAGTAACTGACTAACGTCTCTGACTGGTTAGCGATTGTTGGTTTGGCTATTAAAACTCAGCGTAAATGAGCAGAATGCATTAAGTAAATGTTACGTATAAGGCAACAGCCAGTTTTGGGAAAGGTGCGCGCGTTTATTATGACTGCAAAAATACGTATATTTTTGTATATGTCTTAGTTGGATACGCCAATTGTGATCAGTGCTGACCGCTGTGTTTCAGTGCTGTGAATCAACTGAAACATTGTGTGTGTGTCTTGGTTTTCAAAAATGCGGGTTGTACAAGTAGAAGACTCTATATACATATGTACATGTATATTCTATTCATTGATCTGTGTACGAACAGCGAGCAGCTCGAGAAAATCATCGCCCACATCGGTGCTGTTATTGGGAAAGGCGAAGGCGCTTCTCCGTGTGTTTGTTTGTGTTTTTCTATTTTATCTTTTGGCATACTGGTTTCTAGATTGTTATTATTGTTTTGCCGTTTTCATAAGATTCAAATCCTACTCATTATTTTTACGTTGAGATTTATTTTTGTTTTTGCTGTATTTTTAATATTTATCGAGCAGTCAACATGAAATTAGTCAATAGCAACAGGTTTTAATAATATGTATATATTTATTATTGCGTTTGTTTCTGTTCATGAACGTGGGCATTGGTTTACAACGCAGCAGCATTGATATTTCTATCAATGAATGATGATATTAAAATATTTTCTTTTATTTTTTATTAAATAGCTGCACTAAATACAGATCACATTGGCACACAAAAAACTTAACTAAAGATAATAATAATACGGGTAATAATAGCGACAATAATCAACAAATGAACTTAGTTATAGAAACGCACGCGATCGCGATGGTTTCGTATGCTATCCACCAAAAAACAGGTAGCCACAGAGCCAACAAACTGCAAGTAATAGAGTAATTATATAAAACAATTGATTGTTGCAGTAAAGGTTTTGAGTGAACCTCGGTTATAATTAAAATCCAGCTTATTGTATGGAAGTTGGCCGTCTTTTTGCTAACATATTGTTTGAATTGGCTCTCACAGCCATCCATAAACAGATTCAAGGGTTTTGTGCAATCTCGCTCGAAACAGCAGCTAGCAGGAAGATCTCGCTCTAGGAGAATATAATCCTCAGCATTGTTGCGACCACAGCAATGCAGCTACAATATTTCGATATATAAGTTCATGTATTAATGTGTTAATTCAGCATTTTTCAAACTTACCCATTCCTCATACATGCTGAGTGTGCTGTTCTTAATGATTTGATGATCCCACAGCTCATCGAATCCCTGTTTTAAGCTCCTTGGTAAAGCATCCCTGCTGGCTGCAAAACTCATGCTAAACATAATAAGCTGTATGACCATTAATAGCAACAACAATACTGCGTACTGTAAATAAAACTTATTAAAGAATTTGTTTATAAAATTTTTGACCAAATTACTTACACTTATTAGCATCATTTTGCATTCCTTGGCTAAAGACACAATGCCAAATATGCTGGCTAAAATTATGACAATGCCCTGCAGAATGCAGAGTATGGATGCCAACTTCTCGCCAAGATCAACGGCATTGATCTGCTCGGCAATGCTATTCAGCAACCAGATGCCATACCAGATAAGCAGACAGCCAGATAGCTACATAAGATAAATATTAATTTTTAACATTTTAGGCCGTTCCGATTCGATTTAAGTTTGAAGTTGATCGATTCTGTATATATTTCTTATAGTAGTTTCTATAGTAGGTAACATGAATAATTTTTCAACACTGTTACATACGAAATTGTTTCAGCTTCACTTGTTAAACTTACAGCACAAATCAAAATAATGACACACAAAATGTAGCGCAGCAGTCGTGAGGTGCAATACATTTTCATATGGAAACAACTGCTAATTAAACATGACACACAACGATTAAATTTTAACTAATAATTAGTTACGTTTAACTTTTCACAAACAACCAAAAAAAAAGTATCAAAATAACAATTGAATTAAAAAAAAAAAAACACTATTTTGTTGGATGTCTTCGTCGCACCTTGAGCATCGGCAATGGTCACAGGGCAAACTGAGAAACGACTCAGAATCAGATTTTGTTTTGCCGCATCTTGCGATGACTTCGCTGTCAGATGAACGATTAACCCACAGTTCTTGTCGCCAGTCGTCAACCGTCGCGACAGCGATGCAATAGCTAAAATATACAACGAGCCCCACTGAGAATTGTCGAATTTTTCTACGTATAGTTTACACACATAAACACAATATCAAAGAAATCTCGTCACAAGAAAACACAAATGATGAAAATTAGCGTAAGGCGCCCACGCGCAAACACATGAACATACAAATATACGCATACATACATACACAAATATGTAGATAGACATACAGATGACTAACGGAAACTGCGGGCTGGCAGCACCAGAGGCCAACTGTTTGGTCAGAAACAATGATGTCAACAAACCAAATTTAATCTAAGCACTTTGTATTTCGGCTACTTAGCATTGAAATTTCCCTAAAATACAGCGGGTGGTCAGCAGCCAACCACATAAATAATAAACTAAAATGATCCTTTTAATTTGTGTACCCTATACCCTGTAAAAACAGCCCCAAAAACAAACCAAATATGAACAGAATAATCAACCAAGTAGCTTTGTTTGACTTAGTTGGATTTTTATGTTAATTAATACAAAATCTACATATTTGTTTTATTGCTTGTAATTTTACATATTGCTTGATTACTTATCGAAGTCACTGTGTAGCGCTTGAAATTATAAGTATAAGAAAAATTAATACATGCATTTTAATATATTGTGCAATATAAATATTATGTATACATCGAAATCGGCTTGAACACTGCTTTTGGCACAAATTGTTGAGCTGTGAACCAGAATAGGATGTTTTGTTGTTTTTCATATGTTTTGTGATGATAAACATGAGGTAGACTAGCAATATCCACAATAAATATATAGACTGGAAAATTTGATTGCTTAGTTTAGTGTTTGTGAGTAGTATTTGCACAGTATTGAGAAATCTTTGGCCTTGAGTATGCGCAGTATGAAGTGTGCTGTTCAAACATAACTTATTTTGGAAAGTATTTTGAGCGTCTCCAGCGATTAACAATGCTATTGGCCAGAACATAAGCAAGCAGTGCACAAATAATCTGTAGGTGAAGAGGAAAATGTATTTTAGATAGAACATTTATAAGATTAATATTCAAAACCTACCTCTACGCCAACAAGAACAAGTGCAAATATCTTAAATGTTGTCCAGCGCTCTTTAATGTAGTCCACGAACTTTTGGCGACATCCATCCATGTTCATTTTATTTGTACTGCTGTTGTAGCAGCTGTTTGGTGGCAGAATATAGTCCTTATAGCTGGCATTGCCACAACAATCGAGCTGAGAAGACAAATACAAACAATTAAAACTCTAATTAAGATGCGCCTCAAATCAATACTCACCCAACGTTCAATGCTCGCTATTTGGCTAACATTGCCAGGCTTAATTGGAACGGGCTGATCACGCCACAGTTGATCGAATGTTTTGTCCACGTTGATCAGCATTGATTCTTGGAATAGCCAGAAAAAGGCCACTGTCATCACTTGCAGTATGGTCAATACAACAACAATAACCACAAACTGTTTTGGATAGCAAACCAAAATAAATAATGAGCTTTTCTATTCATACAAGGTTAAGGACTTACCGTTTTGGACATGCGACTGCTTTCTCGCACAGCGCCATGAAAGCCAAAGAGAGCTGCCAACACAATGACGATGCCAAAGGCAAAAATAACAAAGGCAGCCGTATCAAAATGTTCGAATTTGAAAAATATGTGCACGGAAAGTGCAATTACTATCAGGCCAAAGAGCTGTAAGTATTCAATAATTAGTACAAATCAAATATATGAAAAACAAAAATCAACCATTTAAATGTCAGTAAGTAGCTTTAATCTGGCAACTTAATGCGTATACTTAATAAGCATATGCAATAACAGCACGGTATATTACTCATACGCATCATACTCAAACTAATAACATACTTTATTGCTGCTACTAGCACAAATAACAATCTAATGCAACGTTTTCACTTCAATTGCATTTAGTTTAAACCTTTCGTTACCTTTTTGTATAATTTGTTGTTGATTTTTGCCAGCCCAATTAGCTCGATTTTGCCACCATTGCATTTGAAATTTTAACAATGAGTCATTTGTACGAGCCCATTTCACACAAGCCCGCAAATGTAAACAGTTTTTGAATTTGGCACTTGGCACACTTGGCAAACGTTTTGTGTTTATTGCGTGTACATATGTATATACCATTTGAACTATCGACGATCGGCACATACATGCTACACTCAAAATGCTTAAGTAAATGCGCAATAATTATTTATACATTGTTTAACATGTATACATGGTTTGCTAAATGTGTACAATAGCCAACGTAGTTGTGAATAATATTACAATTGTATAAAACCAGTTGAGAGCTCAAGACAAACATCTATTTTGTTGACACTTTGCGCAAGAGATGACGGCCAGCTTGATAGTCTTAAAACTAAGCTGAGTCCAGCTCCCACCACTGACAACTTCCGATCAATGTTTAGGTTTTGGTTGTCACGTTCAGCAGCCCCCCCATTGGCTTTAAGATTTTCCAAAGCCTTAGCTCACAATTTTGAGCGCCAATGAGGTAATTATGACTAATATGTTTGTATTCAATTTGTGTTTATTATTTGTTGGGTTTGTCTAACGTTAACGCATTTGGAATTTGCTGTTAAATGTTGCCATAACTGATTTTGATGTCTTCACAAATACTTAGATGGTTTATCTTTTGCCTTGCTGCGCCTTTTTAGGTTCAATAGTGCAATATACAAAACTTCTCTCTCTCTCCAACTTAAGTTACAATCATGAAGTTTTTTCAACAGCTTAGTACACACAATTTTTAATGTTAGCTTAACGAGTCGCATTTCAATGAATGCCACAGCTAAATATGGCCAAGAAAAAGTATTACTTGACATCAAATACTGTTAAGTGGCTACTAAAGCAATTTGTATGCCGCTAAGCTTCTCATTGTTTTAAAACAAAGTAAATAATTATCAGCACCCTCAGACAAAGTCGTAAATTCAATTCTAATAAACTGTGTACAGCTCATCATAGATAAGAACTCGACGCACACTCGACAGCATGAACATAATTGAATGCTAAGCCTTTTGGGCATCTTGCCCTATGCTCAAATACAACGCCATTTAATTGTTATTTATTACACATGGCGCCCAATTGTTAAGGGCCCAGAAGGCGCTGACATAACACTGGAGTGGTATATGGGCGGGCAACCAAGCATAGAACAGAGAATCAAAGTGGCAATGGCAATGAATCCACATGTACATAAGTCATGCCTGCCAAATGAATCGGTCTCAATCTTTAGCATACTTTAAAGTTAATGCTGCCTCCAGATAGTTGTGTGTGTATGTACTCTAAAGCATTGCCATATATAATCATAAAGAAATATTAGGTTACATTTAATGTCACTTGTGCTATCTCTCGTAGTTAGAGCACTTGGAGTCTAAGTATAAAATCCGATAAGAGTTAAAATGGTCGCACAGCAACAGCAAATGTTCAGGTAAATAATAGTACTTATAAACTAAGTTTATAATACTTGTTAGACAAAATATTAAGTTTGATACAAAAATTTAAGTAAATATGCATAAGTATATATGTATTTTTGAGTATTATGAATGTGATTTTTGAAAAGGAAATAGTTTGAAAAATAATGTAAACTTGTTTATTAGCAAAATTAGAAGTGGTATCAAATGTGCCAGAGTAAACAAATAAATTCTATCGTAAAATATAAATAATTATAATATTAGGACTTTTAGTAAATTCGGACGTAACCGACTGCGGTACATATTTCCCGATAACTGTATAAAAACGGGTACGCCCAGGGTTTAATGCAACATGTCATCTTTACATTACTGACTATATTTGAAGCTGTTAACTTATTGCTTTGCTGAATGGAGCTAGTACGATTGATGAACCTTTGTACTATTGTTATGTGCATTAATGATCTCATATAATTTGCTCTTATTTGATCAGCAGACAAACAATTGTTTGCAATTATCAAATATACATGTTCATAAGCGCGAAAGCAAGGCCAGACACGTTTTAAATGCTCATTTGCATGCTGCTCTAATTGATAACAAGGAACAGAGACTGATTAGACTTTGGCAAGCTAACCAATTAAATCAGTTGCTAATCTTACACTCACACACACTCAGTAATAGGCCTAGTTGGAAATGCAATCGGCGTGTTGTCCAAAAAAACAGCAGAGTAGAACAGCATTAAACTAGAATAACTACATTAATGTCATTGAGCAAAATACTTTGCTGAGATTTATGTGGGTTTCAAAAAAAACCCCAGACTTTATTGAACATAAAGCCTACAAACGTGTGTGTGTAGCTGACAAAAAAAAAATAGTTAAAAAAGGTTGTGCCCTACCTCAAATGCATGGCGAGGCTATAGGCACAGCTGGTATTTAATTTTAAAAATATATATAAAATGCCAACCACACCGAAATAAGAATTTAAAAACTCTAACAAAAACAACAACACGAGAATAGGTGCTCATCAGTAAATCAAAGTTTACTCGCATGGAACCAATGTGGAATAGTTACGCATACGACGCGTTGTGCCCTGTTTCTTTACGGCATTTCCTATGTGCGGCAGAAATTTCTTGTTTTTATTTTGTCTAAGGTTATTGCCGAAAAATATTTATTTTTTTAATTTTGCAACGCCAGATCGTCTGAAAATGACATCAACAAATTTTTAGCTGCTGAAACACAAACACAAAAAATATTCTCTACCCCCAAAAGTCAAATAAACTAAAAATTCTATACGGCTAGGAGCAATGACGCGGCTTTCTGTGTGTACACATAAACATACACATTTTCATATTTTGGCCGCCTTTTGCTCAGGGCCAAGTTTTTGTGGCGTGGGTGACCAAGTTTGTTAGCTTTTTCTGATCATTTTTGAACGCAAAAGTAAAAAGTTTTTATTTTAAAAAAGAAATAAACAATAATTTAAGTGAGTTCAGCATGAAACAATTTTTGGCATGTGGTTGAAAACAAAACACAATTATGGCAAATATCACTTTCAAAAAAATATTTACTTTGACTGTGTTTGAAATTATACCATATACTAAACATTTTTCATCTTTTAATTTCTTAGAGCTTCAACGAATATTAAAAATATAAAATACTCATTACCCATTCATTTATTTTGTTTTCTATTAAGCTCTCTTAACACGACTCGAATAACGATACACACCTGACACTCTACCCACAACATGTCCATTAAAAATGAACTTCAACATTTGATTCGAAATTTTATGTCTGAAATTCGATGAGCTGCGCCCAGTCTAGGCAAATTAACATAAGAATAGAACAGCATATTATTATTTTAATAGTCGGCCGAATAAAAAAACCTTCAACCTTAATTGAAATGCTAGCAAAACATTTAGCTTTTCAATCAAACTGTAATTCTATCTGGATATGTAGGCACAAATTGTTTGAAATTCAGCAATATCAACTTAAATGATATGTTATCAGAGTGTCTGTTTCGGGCGCATTAATTACACAACTGTAAATATTTATGTGATGAAGTCAAGGCTTATGTTATGTACTTTCAACAGATAAACAATTGCCAATGTTGCTATACGTTTTATAAACATGTACAACAAAGAAGGGGCTGGGAGTGTGTATGAAATTGTGTAAAAAAAAAAAAAAGCATTTAAATACTATTCATACTAACAACTAGCTTCTAATCTTATATGAAATAGTATGTAATCAACAGTAATTTAATAAAGTACACACATTACGGTCAAACAATTTTAAAGACCTTCAACTAGTTTGATCTTGTAGCAACTTTCAACTTGGGGTTCGTGGACTTGGAACGATTTAGCCGTGGCCAATGAAACTTGTCTTGTTCTATGTAATTATATATTTTTTAGCATTAACAACACTTTGAGCTTTAAATTAAGTCATTTGAAAATGAAACTTTAAACGTTAAAATTTCCGCCAAAAGACCACTTTGCCTAGTTTCTGTCAACGTATTTGCAGACTTACCACATATATTATATCCCAGATCAAGGAAAATACTTTCAATAGCTTTGTGGAACACGCCATCTTGCCTGCTTATGTTGTTTTAGTGTAAGCTTTTTGTTTTCTTTTTATAATTTGCTTTGCAAAAATGCACTCTATAAGTGCTATTTTTAAGTAAGCACTAGATACGCGTAAGAATTCAGTTTTTGTATTTTGATTTCACTCTGCTTCACTTGGCAACGCACAATTGAAAAACACTTGTTAGGAATTAAAAATATTTATTCCAACTATTAACGGTCGCTCTGGAAACCAAACCCATCATGTTCGCGCACGAATCTAAACTAATTTGTTGATAGCGAAAACTTTTAGCGAAAAGCAAAAACAAAACTTTGAAAACGAAACGGTCTTCGGAACGTATCTGAAATAAAACAAAAAATGAGCTTGCTGTCGTCGTCGCCGCCATGCATGGGCGTCACCGAGAGGGGCTTGATTTCGTTCGTTTCGTTTTCATCGTTTCCATCGCTGTCTGAAGAGCGTGCTCAATTGTGTATGTTGTAGACATACTATTTTTAATAAAAAAATTCAAAGCGACAACAACTTTTGCGTTGCGCTATTTTTATAATAGTTGGTTTTACATACTTTTCAGCGCACATATATGTAAAAAATATAAATGCAAATGGCGTAAAGTTTTCAAATAATGATTCATTGGATTTGCATTAGATCAGCAGTAGTTTATATTAAGTTCAATCAAATGGAAAGCTCAATATTTATAAATATTATTTGTTACAAGTTAATTTCTTTGTATGTCTTAAAAATAAATGTACATCGAAAACGGTTTATATTTGGTGTTTATTTTTATTTAAGGGGGTATATACGTGATCCATGAATCAGATTCACTCCTGTCCGTGTGAGTTTAAGCAATGCAACTCCCTTGACTGCAGCCTCTTAGTTCTGATTTGGTATGTTTTTTGTGCGTGCGTAGGAGGTCGGGATATATAGGCAACAACAAAGCTTCATGAGAAAAGCTTGATTTCAAAATAATTTGAAATCATGCAACAATCATGAAGAGCGATGTGCGCTCTCTGTCAAGTTGTGTGTCGCCTCTTTGGCCCACGACCCAATACAATGATAATCTAATTCATTACTTCAGCGTATACCCCCTATAAGAAGCACAATAAGCCACTTGTTCAATAACAACATCAAATATTATACATATATGAATTATATCAAAAACGATTTAAGCTGTGGTGTCTCGAGTTTAAACGTTTGACAAGTTTGCAACATTTTCAAAACTGGTTTCAAAATTAAGGTACATTAAAAAGGCTAGCTGTTTTCACTCTTTCAACATCATATAAAAATAGTATAATAATTTAAACGCCATATAATAATATTTTCACTTTCAACAAATGCAAATTCCAAGACGAACAAACTTCTTAAAAGTATGAGCGGCGATGATCGTTGCGAATACTATTGCAAAGGCCACATGTCACAATGCTAAGGATTAACTGCAAGGAAGGAAAAATTTAATTAACAACTTGCATATTTATTTATTATATATATCTATGTATATAAAAACTCACCTCAACGGCGACTAAGATCCATCCGATAATATTGAAAATTTGAAGGAGATGCTGCCAATAGTTTTCAAATTCTACACGACAGCCCGTATGGATGAGATTATCCGCCTTGCTTCGATCATGATCCCGGAAACAGGTAGCCGGTGGAAGGCGTTCATTAACAATGTAATCCTGAGGACTACCGCGACCGCAGCAATGGAACTATAATCAAAAGCTCACTTATAAGTGTTGCACAACATAACGTAAGAGATAACTTACCCAGTTCTCATACAATGACATGGCACCAGGACTGTTCAGCTCCTCCTCCCAGGTTGTCTCCAAGGAATTGGCCAAATTCGAAGCTGCTGTGCTTTCGTTTTTGGTGAGCAAAAACAAAAGTGCCAGTTGCACAATAATTACCACATACAATATGGTAATGAACTATAATACAAAGGTTGATTAATCATCAAAAATACTACATACAATGTTGATGTCATACTGGGTTAACTAATACTTACAGTCACGGAACAGCAGACATTTTCCCGCCAAGCGGCTAGATAGCCCCATAGGAAGATTATGATGGCGGCAACGCCAATTCCAATATACGAATAGGCTGCCAAAGCACCAATCTCATTTGTATCGTAGGACAACAGGACATAGACGCCAAAGGATATCAGCACCAGTGCCAGCAGCTGTAATCAGACAACAAATTTAGCACATAAATAAATAAAATCTCAAGCATAATAATAAAATTCCAGAATAAAAAAAATAGTAAACAGCGAAAAGGCAACTTTCAAACATTTTGCCACTTTTATGTCTTTGACCTTACCCAAACAGAAATGTCCTCCGACACAGATATACTTATGTATGTATGTGTGTGTTTCTTACCATATTAATAGCTGGCTAAGTTACAGGCTACATAGGCGTCCGCCAGACTAGTCTGTCTGGTGCCAGGAAATACCCCAGCAGTAGGAACACAAGGACATTAAGAAGAATATTAAGAAGGCATAAGGAATAGACTGGGCAATATCCTGTGCCCTAAGAAAATGTATACTTCAATGTTAAATATAATTGGGAATCTTTTGACAGACTAATAGACAAACTGTTCTAGATTTTACCAAACATAACTCCATTTTTTTCGTAAAGCCGCCCTTCATTATATTTGAACCAAGTACAGGGTAAACTAAAACACAAAAATTGAGTAACATTGGCGTGTGGGTTTTGCTTGTTTGTCATATAAGTACATAATATATATTCAAACAGGAATAAACACATAAACAAGGTCCTTTCATTTATATTGACACACATCACAAAAGATTGGCTAGGTATATGCATACGTTAACAAACTTTGATTGGATTTAATTAAAAGGGTAAATCTTATTGAAGCATCGTTTATAGACACCACCTTCATAACTACGCAGAAACTTTCTAGGTATTATTAAATTTAAAAAAACAATTTTTAGTCGCTTATTGGAAAGGATTTTTATTAAATCCATCTGGTTGTGTGTTAATATATTATCTTTAAAATGTAAGGTACAAAATTTTCACATATTTTGTTATAAATGGGGGAATTATGTTAACTTTTTAATTAATACAAATCAAATATCGAAAATTTTGATCGTTGAAATACTTGCAGGTGATATAAACCATATTTTATACAGACATACATACATACATATATATATTTTGATGTACAGATATGTTTAATTTGTGGCCTAACTAACATGTGTTTATTCTCCGCGTTTGCTTGTAATTAAAAATGTAAAATAAACTAACAAACGAAACTTTCGCGTTTAATAATTAAACACAAGTTTTGTTAACATTGATTAAGGAAACTCGTTAATTGCAATTGGTTTAACGACAAAGTATGTTTGCCTCAATTACTAACAAATAACAAAATCGTCATTGCACCAGTCGGCCGGTATGGGGTACAAGTATACTTTATTTCTAAGATTCTGGCTGATATAACAGGAGGATAAAGATAACGGTTTGGGTAACCGAAAAAATTATTTAATAAAACGCTAGCAATTGTTGACAAGCAAAGGCCGTAGCGATTTTGCATTGAAATTTTGATAATGAATGTGTCACGGCATCATAATCGACTAATCGGCATATAGTATGTGCCTGCATAGTATTAAATAATTGAGTCAAGTGGTCAGTTGAAACTTTCGTTTACATCAACAATGCAAAGGCGCCAATTGAGGCTATTGACATAATTGGCAAAGTAAACAATCAAAATTGGAATTGTCTCCGACAATTGATAGAAATTCTTCCACTTACCGTACAAAGTATGTGCAGCGAATAGGCAAACACCTTATATCCCGATGTGGATGCCATTCTGTATCCACAAATTTCACATTCAACCTCTCTCTTACAATGTTTGTATTTTTAAAAAATGCTTGAAATTCCTGAACGAAGCAATGATAAGTTACTAGCGCAGTGCTCCAAAAAACTTGTTTTTTCTGTTTTTGTTTCGTTTTTGAAACGCTTTGTTTCTCTTCGGATACTCTTAGTTGATTACTCTGCACTCTCAGCACATAAGATGATGATGCGAGTATTTGTATGAGATCATGAAGTAACCTTTTCAGCACGAGCTAGATTTTTAAAGGTGATTTATTAAATTTTGCATACACCAGCGATACATGATGTCAATACTATTTTTATTGAATCACGAACTTGATATGAACAACACACTATGCTTTCATACGCACATATCGGTCATTAACATAATGCATAGGTGCGTCTATGTTCAAAATAGATATATGTATGCACACAAATACCACAAATAGTATCAAGAGTATGCCGCGACGTTCCTCAAGACTGATTGTCACAATTCCGCTCCGCGTCTCACGAATAACTGAGCGTTCGAAACTTTCTGTTTGTTCACGCTTGTCAAACAGCCTTTGCCGGCAAGCAAGCTCTGCTGAGCTTTCATACAAGATGATTGTTGGCGCTCTCGTGCATGACGTCACAAATAATCACTTTAGAGCTTTTATACTTAAATATTGGTGACTAGCTTTGAACCATGATGCGTACTGGCATCGCCATTATAAAAGGGTGTTTCGACCTCTACTTGTTTTCTGGGAACTTATCTGTATATATCTTAAATATACATCGTTAGGATTAGGCGAGAACTGTTGATATCAAAACTGTAACGTAAGACCTAGTTTCTGATGAAAATGAAGATATGTGTAGAATTTGCACAATATGACAAATTTGCACAAAATAATTATACGCAAGAGCGATACAACCAATGTTTTTGAGCCTCTTAATTAACGGTGCTACTTTTTCAAAACATTGCGCGCTACTTTTATCCCACCACATTAAAAAGCTTTCATGCCAATGCAAAAAAAAAAAACATATAGTGTGTACCGCACACACACTCTGTAAAAGTTATACTACTTATGGGTCGAATATTTAAATATTAATAATTAAATATTTATTTATACTTATATTTAAAGCATTTAATATTTTTACTTTAATATTTATATTTTATTACAAAATACGTATACAATTATTTGAATTTTATAATATCATACACATGAGTATGGAAAAATGTTCCAAAATATTTTCAGTAAACGTATATTTAAACGTATGGGTCATACTTACATATAACAATATATTTGTATTCAACTATTAATGCTTTTGCGCCGCTGAATAAATCACGGCAAAAAGTTAAGCCGGCTGACACTCCCAGGGGAGTGCCGCACATAGACCGCTAAAGGGTCCTTAGTGAGGCCAGTGGTTGGAGATGGTTAGGACTAACTCGATGGACTATCTCGATGTGTAGTCCTGCGGAGTGTGTGTGCTTCGGGCGAACGCCAGAAGCTTTTTCGGTTCCAGCTTGCTAGCTTCTTCGAGCGAGGCGTAGTCTTTGTGCTGCCAGTGCTGGGCAGCTGCAAAGGAGGTGCTCTAGCGTCCTTGACACCTGGATCTTTGCATTTCCTGCATTCGTCGTTGTTTGTTATGCCTAGCTTTTTCGCGTGTACTGCGACTAGGCAGTGGCCTGTCAGGAGACCAACCAGCCTACGGCAGTCATGCCTTTGTAGCTTTAGCATATATTGCGTTAGTTTTTCGTCGTAGGTTTTGCACAAAAACATCAGCACAATTATAAAATGGCGCTTTGTATCCGAAAGAAATATCTAATAGGGATGGACGATATACATCGATGTTTTAAAACTACTCAATGTTTAGTTCCGATGCATCGCAAGCGCTTAGATGTATTCGATGCATAGACGTTTTTTATTCGATGTAATGAAAGTTTGAAATTTTTTCTTTTAGAGAATATGTGCATAATCTTCCAAATTTTTTGAGCTAGAGTCACAAATTTGGTAGGAACATATCTAGTGACATCCCAAGAATATCTGTGTTAACGCTCACCGATATTACCAGCTTTTGTGTTAATGAGCTTGAGTCACCAAAAAGCAACATTTGAACGCAGCGAACACCCCTGCAACCGCCGTACTCCCCCTTTTCTATGAGCCCACTTAACACCCGTTTTTATTCTAGTATCAAAGTACACCGTAGTTGATTGCGCCCGTCTGCAATGTTTTTATGTTTTTTTTTTTTTAAATTTAATTTTGTATATATTTAATCTAGCAACCCTTAAGTTAATTTTTTACGTTGTTCTACTACTCTGCAAGCAGCTTTTTACCGAATAATTATAATAATGATTTGATAAGAGTAAATGGCTAGTGGTATGGCTTATTATCAAGTAGCTTTTTATATAAACGGATGGGTGTTGACATAAATAGGTTTTATAAAAATATGTGTTGTTAGAATTTACAAGATTAATCTACTTTCTACGTTAAAGTCTTCTCCAGATTTATAGTCGGTGTATTCATCATGTTTTGAGGAGCCCCAGATTGTTGGGGTCACCTGCGATTTTGTGCAGATACCGAGGTGTCTGCCTATTGGTAACGTCTTCAACCGTTCAATAACCCTTGTGCGGATGTCACATTTAACTTCCGTTGCGCGCCTAAGCAAGCGAACCTCTCTCTCTGTTATATTTTCAAGCTTTTCGGATTTACAAAGCTTTTTCTACATGATTTTGTGTACTAGGACATACCATTATAAAAAAAAATAAATAAATAAATAAAAGTTTAAGTAAAACACAAAAATATGTTTCCCCTTTAATAAAGTAAAGCGGCTTCCACATGAAAATCAATAGTGTCTTGACCAAGTAACTAGAGTTGTGTGTCAATGTTGGGGATTTTCAATGTATGCAATTCCACACCATACACCCCACTTGTAGCCAAAGTAAATAAGCAGCAAGCTAATCGCAATGGTAAATACATATATATAGTATGTCAATATGTGTAAGAAACTGAAGGTCACAATTATCCGCTACCATGTCAACGGTTGGGGGCACAACAAAAGCTGCTGCAAGGCGAGAGTAATTTGCATGGCAATTAAGTACAGTACGAGGCATTGGCATTGTCGAGACTCATTTGCTTCTGAGTTAGTTACATCGAGTTAAAATGAGTATTATAAAGAGCGCAATAGAAACACTCATTTCGGTTGCTTACAGAAAAACAGCGGCTGTATGCATTGTATGTATGCCACAAAAACAAAATATATATATATATAGTATAACTGCAGTTTTCATTCCATTCAATTGCCTCTTCGTTTGAATGTTAGGCGACGGAGAACGTCTTGAACCCACAAAATTCACTTCTAATCGGCTTTGTCGTCGCATTCTATTCCATTCAATTAATTTTATGCATAGCATATTCGAATGTTATTCATTTTAAATTCATGCAGCTCTCTAGTACACACGCAGGGCTAATATGTTTTGATAAAAACAAACACAATAAGTTGTTGTATCGATTTTCGTTTTATTTTTGTAAAGGTATATAAATACGTTTTTAAATGCTTTAATCATTCACGTTCTATGCAATTCGAGTTTATCTGAGTTAATTTTTTTTTTGGTTTTGCATTTCACAATTATATTTAATTGTTGCTTAAACTTCAAGAGATTCCAAAGTACATACAAGTAAAATTATGAACAGCTTCAAATGTATACATACATTTATAATACATATGTAATTATATATATAAATGCATATATATAATATTTTGGACACTTGTTTTTGCCAACTGGTAACTGGTACAAATATAGCATAGGGCTTTAGCACTACATGTTTGTAAGTAAATCTAAATTTATAGAAATGAAAACAAAAATTTTTAAAACTGTAACATTGATAGATTGCTTTTATCGAGTTGTAATGTATTTGTATTTTATGTTGCAGATTTGTTAATTTTTATTTTTTGCATTTTACAAGGATCCGTTTAATTAAGTTTATGAGCAAAAATACGCGAAAAGCAGAGGATATTCAAAAATGTATTTCTCGAATTTAATAAAAATTTCATTTTGTAGCAAAAACAATTTTTTAAACAAATAACTTAAATATTTTTCAACCAAATGGTTTACTTCAAATATATTCTCAATATTTCTATTATTTTTTTTATCATGTGCGTTCTACGACAATACATATTAAAGAATTAATGCGAATGTTTGTGTATGCCATGTATGTTGTGTGTATGTATAATATGGATAATTGTGTGTGTTGTGGCATTTGTTTTAGTAGCCATTGCGGCGCTTATGGTTGCGCACATTGTTGGCCAGGCAACAGGCAAAGATGAAGCCAATCAGCTATAAAAATACAAAATATAAACTCAAGTATTATAAACAAATTCCACAGCTAATATCAAGAGACAAAACTCACCTCCACAAAAATCAAGCCCAGTCCAAAGTATTTGGCCTTCTCAGTGCTGCCGGACATAAACTGAACAAACGCGGGACGGCAACCGCCACGAATATTCGCGGGATTGAGGCAGGTACCTTCGCAGCAGCTCGATGGCAGTCCCTGGGTGAGCAAGGTCAACGTATAATCCTGAGGTCCATCGCGACCGCAACACTTCAGCTATTATAATAAAAAAGACATACCAAGGTTTAAAGTTAAGCAATTGCGTTAGGCGTTAATTCACATACCGATTTCTGTATGGCATCAAAGACACCACCCTCACGTGCCTCCCGCGAAGCCCAGGCCTTGTCAATCACCTCACCCATAGCAGTATCAAACTTGTCCTTATTGGTGAACAACAGCACAACGATTGTCAACTGCAGAATGAGCAGCAACAGCAGACAGACAGCATAGCTCATGGTCATGCAGACAGATTCGCGTATAGCACCACAGCAGCCCAAGAATGAGATGAACACCACAATTGAGCCCAGGGTGATCATAATAATAGGCAATGCTGCCTGCGGTGGGAAGCCGGTTTGTCCATTGACCTCGATGGTGCCAATGCTCTGCAGAATGAGCACGCCGTAAACAATGCCCAAAACGCCGAGGATCTAAAAAAAAGGTTGGAACACAAAATTTATTATTTATTTTGTTTAATATACAATTAAAAATTATAAATACTACTAAGCCCTTAACTAATTTATTGGAACAAGATATAACTTTAAAATAACCGAATGAGATTTATTATCATAAAGTTACGTAATTGGCATACTTATTTCCGTTGCCATATTTCCGGTTGCATACAATAATAAATGAATTACGCACTAACTGTATACTTTGTCATTGAATCATGTTCAAGTGTTGTTTTATGTGTGTTTGTGAATATTATTGATTCAACTCACGTCGAATAACGTAAATACCACGGTGCAACACATATAATAAGATTCGATTATTTATTTTGAAAGAGCTAGTAAAAACTAGAATTACTGCATTAAAAGTTTTTTCAAATTGGCTGCTTAATAATTATATTTTAATGGAAGTCCTTCGTTAAATTTGACTCTTAGCATTTTGGGGCTTTTTTGTTGGGGACTATAAGTATCTCTTCAACGGTTGGAAACATATTTATTATTTTTTTCTTGTCTTAGGCAAATCTGTAAGTATTGAATAGGCAAAAAAAAACTGCAAAGCAAAGTAATCCGTATAAAATCGTCTCAAAGTCGCAAGAATGCCAAATACATGCCATTTTTCGCGTTTTAATCATCCAGCTCAGTACAACCAATCCAAATGTAGATACATATATGAACATTGTTTGACTTCTACCATACAGCTGGCAACCGTACGAATTTTTCGGTACAATTTATGAGACATGTTTCAAATGCTTTTGTACTCATTTCGTTTGCAAATATGATCAATAAAATGATGTATCAGAAATATTATTGCTGAATTTTTTGTCGGTTTCCATGAACTGAAAAGTATTGCGCAGTGTACTTAGAATTAGGTGCCACAAATGACACATCGAGCCACAAAGTGGACAATGCAAACACCAGACTGCAATTGCGTAAGGTTAATGCTGCAGTTGTGTTCTGTGAGTTCAACAATGCTGCTCTAATTTTGTTTAATTGAAAGAGAGAGAGAGAGAAATGGGTGCGAGCTCGAGAGGGTAGCATTTAGCATGCCAAAGATAAATTATAACAATTCTTAATTACAACTGTGCCGCCGCCACTTACGCTGACCTCAGGGATAAAAGACACAGAACGTGGCAAATGGCTATTAATACTATAAAGAGTCGCAAATGATGGTTACGTAATTCAAGCCGCTAACTAATTAGTTGCGTTATTTTAGTTAGAATTTTAGACAAACATAAAACAAACTCTTCTCAAACTAAAGTAAGCACTGTAAATTATGCATACTTTATCTAAATAGTATGTTTGGGCATGCGGCAGTTCGTAAGCTTTTTCCATGTTTGTTTGTACAAGGCAAACGCACATTGGTTCAAAAATTGGCGCACTGGTGATAAGATAAGACGCATCTTTTGCACAATTTCAGCTGCCAACAGCTGTCAAACAACCCAAAAAGTTCAAGGTGAAAAGCAATTTACTTCAAATTTATGCAAATTTTGTAAATCTTGTGAAATTTATATTGGTTGTCATCATTATTGTTGTTGCTGTTGTGGTCGTTGCGATTTTTACTCAATTTGTATCTGAGCTGCAGAGAGCAACAATTGTTGTTGCTGCTGTGGAATTAATTGAATTTACTTGATTTCATTATACACACACACACACACGTTTGCATGCTTGTTTGTATGTATCCATACGTATCCAGTAAGCTATAGCAGTATTTGTATCTGTGTATCTGAGTGTGGGCTGCTTCATTAGTGTGGATGGTGGACGTTAAACATTATATACATCTGAGTTGAGTGCAAGCAACGACACTAAGCTAAAAACATATCTTGTTCAAATATCTGTTTAATTGACCCAAAAATTTAACAACAAAAAAGAAACACAGAAACATTCAGGTTTTTAGGCAGTTAATTGTTCTACTTTTTAATGAACAAAAGCGTTGCCTAATGAAAAACATCTTTGAGTGACGAATTCCTTGAGGCACAAATAACAAATACTTGTATAAATATACATGTACATTTTTACAGATATTGAGAATCTCTGAGTTTGAGCAGCTTCCTCCATTCATTGGATGACGTCACGAGTCTTAAATACCTCGATTGCAAATTGCCAAAGCAAATAGAGTTGGATAATAAAAGTCTGTTCACTGTTAAAGCTGAGCAAATAACTAATGTGCTTGACTTAAAGTTACTCAAAACAAAAGTCTTTAAAACTGACTGCAGATTTCTTTGAATAAATGATGGACCTGCCTATATAGCGTATAGACTTTTAATGAAATGTTCAAATATTAGCCATGTATTTTTAAAAGTTTCGAAAAGCATTACTTGCATTGCATATCAAAGAGTTAAATAAGGCTGGGATCATAAAGTAATTCAATGCTTTTCTGTGTGCAGAGACCACACCCAAAAAATCAGAAGCCACAAAGCACCGACGAAACGGCGCCGAATTGAAGTCTGTGTCGTTGTTGTTTGAACGTAATATTACTCGGCGGTAATCACAACAAGTGCCAAACGAGATATAGTCGTAGAAAACTACAAGCTGGTGCCACACACACACGCACACAAACTACATTCATTATATGCATGTGCTTGAGCAACAGGACATATGCGTGCTGCGGCCTCAACAAAATGTGCCATTTTTATTGAAAGCGTATCGCAAATTCAACGATAATTACACACTTCACGTATTTATAGTTCTATAACACGATACAATACAGCTTTAAAAAAATACATCGATATTAAATTCTAAAGTACCTTTAAAAAAAAACTGAATTTGTCATTAGACATTTTCCCTGAAATTCAACTTTTTGTTGTTCTAACTCGCATTTATTTCTCAGACATACATACATTTACAGTAGTGGGCAAAACAATAGCAACAACATTTTATGTTTTTCATAAAACTAATGATAAACATTTGCTCTTTACACTTTAATTATATTAAAAAAAAACATCTTTAATTTTATAAACAAAATCAAAACTATCAAAGTACCTAAAAATTTGTCTGGATAGCAATAATGCACACAACAAAATGAGATAAGCAAAGAACCGAGATAAATGGCAAAATAAAAAAAAAATGGATATGATTTTGAAAATCTCTAAGAAAAGTTTGTCGATTGGTTAGGTTTTCGTTTAATATCATACAAGATACCTAAAGCTATAAAGATAAGGCTACAGCACGTGATCAATGATGTGTTCTGGCCCAGTTTCTTGACAAAAATTTGTATACAACAATGCTGGGAAATGTCCTAACCATTAGGGCGATAGCTAGTATTATCTCAGGAAACATAATTTAAAAGCCAAAAGCCTTTGTAGAAACCTCTTTTTAAATAACACACGGTGCTATCAATAAATTACAAATGCAAAAAGTTTGAAAATTCTGTCTTAATCGGTCAACAGATCCATGAAGGAATATTCAATGAACGTTGGAATGATTGGTGAAGTCCCAAACCCATTTTTAAGCATAACAGCTTCAATATCATTTGTTATTAAATTATTCTCTCATTAATAAAAGTGTGACAAGGATTTTGTTGCTATTGTTATGCTCACTACTGTATTTATGGATATGGTGTACTCCAAAATGAGTAAATGAATCTGGGTAAAACACACGTATTGAATGTTAATGTGTATGAGTGTGTGTGTGTGTGTGCGCCAGTTCATGTATCTGTAATTGTTGTACCTGTAGTTTCCCTTTTTGTATTTAACCAAGCGCATTGCACAATGTTTTCTTGCTTTCTCGAGCGTTGCGTTGCTTTTGTTGTTTTGTTACTCATACTCTTACAAAGAGTATTGTTACTTTATCATAAAATGTGTAATGCATTAAAATTGCCATAAAGTAAATAATATATAACTAAATTGCACCTGTCTTGATTCAGAGAAAGGTGTTGGATTTGTTCAAGTTAAGTTTTGATGGAAACATCTCGTTTTGAAGCAATCATTTGCAAAGTGTACTAACTTTTCGTACAAATATTTGCCGGCTCTCTTACTTTATTTTATGAGTTTTTTTTTTGTTAGCCAAGCCAAGCAACGCTCAAAGGCGGCTTTTGTGTTTTGTTGCCTGTTAATTTGCTTGCCTTAACTGTCAAGTGTGTTATGTACGCACGCACACACACACACACACACACAAACGCAGAGCGACAAGCTGAATCAGATGTGTATTCGTGTTATGCATACATACACACAATCCGAACTGGCAAACAATAACCTGAGTTGCACGTGTAAATGTGGACTATGTATATGCGTATGTATGTATGTATGCTCATTCTTTCCACCAGTTGCTGTGTCTGGGTTATTGCAACAAGTTTTGTTATTTTTTGCTGACTTATTCACTTATTTATTAACTTGTTGGAGCTTGTGCTCGCAGTATTCATGTTAATGTTCTTAGCTTTGTTGAGGCGTCAGTTTTGAGAGCATTTAAAATTGCTAACACATGTTTATCAGTATAGTAAGTATATAAGTATATTCATATATGTATCCATTTTTCTGCTTAAAGGTGTGTGTTGTGTATGCACAAATATTTGCCTTAATTAATATTTCAAAGGCGTACATAGTAATTTGGTTTTTATTTTATTTTTTAAGGTCTCAAAACATCAAGGTTTTGCTTGAGGTTGAGGTTATTAGTGTTAGTTGAGGAATGAGTCACATTATATGTATATATTCATTGAATCTGCTGATCGAACTGTAACGTTAATTGCACAGTTACACATTCATCTTATCATGAACTGGATGAGAGAGAGCAAAACTGATTCATTTGTCTATAATATGACATCATGCATCATCACCGATTAGCAGCAATATGATATTCAGCCCCAAGCTAAGCAAAAATATGCGTCTTATTCATAATATTTAGACAATTGCCAAGCCAAGCCGTAAACAAAATTCTGTGTATAGAAGTAGCTTAAGAAAATAAGCAAATAAAGCTAAGAAACAATACTACACTCATAAACACTGAGAAGTGATTAAACCGACAACACAGAAATGCCAACATCAGCAGCTTGACTTGTCTCTCGATACAGATACAGATACAGCTAAAAGTTGCTCACACATACAAACATACATATTTGAAGTGGGGAAGTTTCAGTTGGGAAGCTGAATGTATACATGTATGTATATATATATTTTATATAAGAGAAAACGATGATGTCATAGCCATGCTGGCCATGCCAGAAACAAGGCTACCGTGGTGCCAAAATTAAAAAAAAAAAAAAAACATGTTAGCTTGGGGAACAACTGCAATCAGCAGGGGATTTACAATTAAAAAAAAAAAAAAAAACACTTGCAATTCTACGGAATATTAAATATTTATTTTAATTTGTTTAACTTACCGACACGAGGGTATTAAATACGAAGAGTATATATTTAACCATAGACGTTCCGCAATCCATTTTGATGTTTGTTAGTTGACTTCCTGCAATGCAATAAATAAACGTGATATTATAAAAGAGTAACGCAATGATTTAATTTGCTGTCGAGCAACAAGTTCAAAGAAATCATAAATGGAAGCTGAACCATTTCATAAGAGCACAACGCATGCGATTAGCATGATTTGATTAAGCTAATTAATTTTATGCACCACGGTGTTTATACTGTAGTGGAAAGTTACAATACAGACATAAACCGGTTTTGTTTTCATTCGACATTGTTTATTGCATAAAATTCGATGCGTTTTTCAAAAGAGTTTGGCAACATTATTATTTGGAGTTGCCAAATATATTATAACTTGTTTAATAGTATATTTGTGCAAATATATTTTTAACAATATGTACATTTTTCGCCGCTAAAAACCGGTTCGACCTCAGCGCAACAAAAAACAATTACTACTTACAACAAAAATTATAAGAGCTAATCTTAACTAACGATTCGGTTTTTTTACTTCATTATTTTATTTATACATATGTATGTATATAATGCACATATGTATGTATGTATGTGCATTTTTTGAGTTTCGTTTGGCAACACTCAAATTTAGATTTGTTTACGCTTTAAAGTTTTCTGATCCCCCATTTCTATCCGCACGTACATATGTTTGTATGTGAATACATATGTATGTTGTCTTGGAAACCACTACAACAACATGAATGTAGGACATGTACACACAGATGTATGTACATACATACATATGTACATAAATGCATATATTGTATTGATAGGAAAAATATAAAAAGTTCACTGCACTCGATCAGAAAAAACAAAAGCATCAGCCAACGACAAACACAAGGCATTGTCATTTTATTAAAATTTTCTTTTGTTTGGTGCGTTTTTCTTATACACAGTAGCTAACTTTTCAAGTGCGTCGTCTTTATTTTAAGTGCGCTTTCGCACTTTCCGTTTTCAACTACTTTCACACTCTTCGTTTCTTACGAGCAGCTGCCAGTGCAGCTTCAGCATCTTCGGTAGTCCAAAGCAAGTTAATAAAGATTTAACAACAGCAAACATATTTATATGAAAAAATATATATCTGTAGCGCATTCACTTATTCGCTTTTTTGCACATTGCCACTTAATATTTAATTATATTACCTTTTCTGGTTTTGTTTTTTTTTTCAATCGAATACGCGCGCGGCTCGTCTGTTTTGACGAAAATCTGTTTTTGATTTGACTCAAGTAGCAGAGGAAGCAAAATCCGAAGACTGCTTGGCAATGTGACCAAAGTTAACAATCACTTAAATACCAAATGGAATATATTTTCATGGTAATTTTTTTCTCGGTACATAAAATAAAAATACTGCCGTGCTGTACTGTTACGACCCTGGTTTCATAGTTGCTCAAATTTTTAAAATGTTGAATACAAATGATGTATTGCGTAAAGGCTTTAAATATGTTTATGAATGAACAATTAGAAACATTCACTAAATCATACACAGATTTACAGATCTACAGATTTAATTTTGAACTCAATTGATCAACAAAAATACCTTATTTACGTTATCCAAGAAAAAGTCGGAAATGCCATATACATACATACATATAGGGCTGCCACCGCTTAATTAAAATAAAATAATAAATCACACAACAAATTTATACAAAGCAATACTCCTTAAGATATTTTTGTAAAGCGCTTATCATTATGCTTGCAATTAATTTATGTTTTATTTTTAACTGTAGCTAACAATTGCAAAAACCATAGATTCGGAAATACATGTGTAAATAATAAGGAGATACTTTTCACAATTGAATGGTTTAGCGGCTGACCGGGTGACATTAATATCTCTGGCGTCTTTCCATGTTGCGAGTTTGATTTGCCAAACAGCAGGCAAATACGAAAGCGGCTAGCTGTAATCAGAATAATTATATTAATATGTATTCAAAAATTAAAAGTTTTGATATGTACCTCAATTGCCGTTACACCAAGACCAGCGTATTTGATAATGTTGGCATTTGTGTCCCATAGAGAGTCAACGGCAGACTTGCAACCGGGCTTAAACATGACAGAGGTTAGGGCGCACGAACCATTTGTTGGTGCGTCACAGCAAGATGCGGGATAGCTAAGTACGCCATAATCGGTGAATTTGTTCAGACCGCAACATTTCAACTACAAGAATAAACGAAATATAATATATTTATTATAATATAGTATTAATAAAATATGTTCTTACAGATTTCTGTAGCGTATCCATTAGAATGCTATCCGATGACTTTCGTTGATCCCAAATCGTTTGGACAACTTTTTCGAGAGACTCACGTATTTGCACATGATATAACCAGACATAGACAATCAGTGCCAACTGGCACAAGAACAAACCGAACATGATGACCGAGTACTACGAATGGTGAAAGATTAATAAAACTGTTCCCCAACTTTGATGATTTGATGATTTACCGTTGTTAGTGCACAGGAGTTTTCGCGAATGGCGCCGCAGCATCCAAGGAATGCGACTAGAAAGATGGCACATCCCAGAATCAGTATTACAATAGCCACACTATTCGCTGTGAATGTTTCGTTGACGTCCGAAAAGTCTCGAATTTGCGAGACCATCAATGAACCAAAAACGATCAGCAAAATGCCGCATATCTGAAATAAAAACATCAATAGATATATATTTGTCTAAAGTCAGTTAGAACTGTTTTCAAGTTAAGTTGGTCCAGTCACCACTTAAAAGTATTACTCATTGTGCGTTATCACACAATTTTTCATTGTTCCGCAACATCTGCTACTGCTCATTAGCTCTAACAATTACTCTCAACATTGGCATGTTGGGTAAATCACGACGTTCTTCAACATTGCTCGATATGAGTCGGTTTTTTTTTTTAAAGTGAAAAACAGATAAGATAAAAAGATATACACAGGAACGTACGTAATACCAAAAACTTTTTTTCCACTTTCGAGATAAGGAACTATGTAAGTACTTGTACTACAAATATACTCCATGCGTAACTTCATGATTTGCTCAAAAAACTTACCACAAATAATATATTAAATACAAAAAGCACATATTTAACAAAAACACCACCGCAATCCATATTGAATTTCGCTTGTAACTTTCGATATACTAAAAACTATGATGTTAACAGTTTCGCACTGAACCACTAACTGATAATCTTTCGACCGTTGCAAGGGTACTACATATTAGAATTCCGATGAGAGAGAGCTTTCACGAGCATTATCTCCAAAAGCACTCTTTCGAACTTGTTGAAAGCCACAAAAAACTACTGCATACCTTTAGGTAGAATTATGCGATATCGAAAGTTAACTTTACTCGTAAAATTAATTAAATTGGTATTACATGTGGACTTTTAAATATTATGCATATTTAAGTATGTGTGATGAAGTATAAAATCGGAAACGTTCTCGATAAGACTTCTATAATTCTTGGTATTTAGGTTTTCCTATATACGTAGGTATATTTATTTGATTTTTTTTAACGTATTAACATTTGACTGTTAGAGAGATATACAATTAAGATCACGATCAGGATCTTTGATCAAAAGCTTTTAGGCGTTGACTTGTCTACCGGAATTTCCATTGCGCATAGTTTTGGTCAAGGCGCCGGCAACGATGAAGACAATGAATTCGTATACGCAAATGCCCAGACCAGACCAGAGAATCAGATCCATATTATCGTTCCAGAAGTCGTAGAATTTATCGTTGCATCCTTGGCGCGTTTGGTAAATGGAAGCTGGACAAGCCTCCTGGCGATTGGCGTAGCCACAGCAGGTGCCGGGTACTTGAGCGTTGTTATAGTCCGAGTAGCCAGTGTCACCGCAGCAGTTGAACGTGAGCTCCAATGCGCCCATTGGATAGCCATTCGCTGCGGTGTTGTCTTTCCAAACGGTATTCACCAGCTTGCGCATATCCTTCAAAAAGTCCTGACGGTTGACAGCGATCCAGCTGGTCAGCACCAGTTGCAGCACAAACAGCAAGAACATCATGGCAGCATACTAAATTATAAATTGGTTATAGCTCTTTAATCTACATGAAAATTTATAGAAATTATCACTTACCGTGCCAGTCAGGCAGGCATTCTGATACCACACTCCACAGCAGCCAAAGAAGGATACGATGAATATAAGTGCGCCAAGAACGGTCACACAGATCGGTATGGTATCTGTGCTCGACAGCTGCTCCACATCACTTAAGCGGTTGAAGTTCGATAGCATTATGGAACCCAGCACAATGAGCAAGATACCAACAATCTATTAGGATTTAAACATTATTAAATTGGTAATTTCTTAGGAATAATCAAGTTGCTTATTTGAATCATTAATCAACTTAAGCAAGTTCAAACTCATTTTAGGACTTTTTATTATGATTTAAAAAATATTTCAACTTAATTTTATATACTAAATTGAACTATATATAATAATTTCTTTTATATACCCCAAGTACGTGTGCATATATTTTATCAAAAGTATTAAAATATTGTTACAGCATGTTTAATATTTCGTTTATAGTTATCATTGGTGCAATCTAGACAAAATCCACCATTGATAACGAGTGTTCTATTACAATAACAGTAGTCTTGCAAATGACCCAAAAGCATTAAAATCGATATTTTGTTTGCGTTTTGTTCAATTGTGACAGTGATTATTTGTGATAAGAATAGGCAACAACTTATCGTATAAGCTCATTATCATGGGGAAAAAAATACAAAAATAGTGTTTCCAAGAAACAAGTTGAGGGACATGTTAACGATTTGCAATCCAAATGCAGGTCTCCTTCGTAATACGCGGTACTTCTCGAAGAAGATACTTCGGTACAAAACAATTTCGATATATCGCGATTTAAAAAATATAATTTGGCTTGTAGGAAATTATTTTATATTATTTTATACGCCCAAGGTCTTAAGATATCATATTTTTTAAACGTTCATGTTCACTGTCTTCGAACAGCATTTAATGATTTTTTTAATGAATACTTAATATTTATGTTTCGTAGTCTTTTATAACGCGAATCACATAACGCGGAATTTTTTCATTTTCTAAAATCTTATATTGATAGAAAATCAGCCTAGTAGTATGTCTTTGTCACATACATTTTTTTCACATCGTTAAAAGTTTTTCGAAAAATTTTAATATATAATTAGCAAATGAGATTTTCATAATTTAACGAATATTGATTAAATAGCACTCTGAGACTTGAAATATATTTTCCAACTGTAATGTTATATTTCACTCGATTAAATCGTTGTTTTTTAATTATTTATTATTATTTAATATAATTCGTTATCAACTCACCAAAAACACTGTATTTATAATATACAAAAGGATATTAAATATTCCTGAAATGCAGCCCATGTTGAAGCCGTTTCTTCTTCAGGTCTAAGGAAAATTTTATTTAAATTTTTAATAATTTCCTTATGACTTTTCGCGTTTTGTTTGCGCGTCGGTTACTTCGATTCGACTGGACACCAAGCTGTGTTAGCCGTTATAAATGAACCGAGGCTTTGTCATATCTAGATAGATTCTCCATATGAGTATCTTATCGCCCGGAAGCACTGTGGGGAAATCGCCTGGATCTTATCTAATATTCCCTAGAATGGAAATTTTTTTATAGATATCGAGAGCTAAACACTTTGTATTTTTATTCCTCGCAAACTTTTTGAAAATATTTAAATCATTTATTACAATAGTTGGAAATAGAGGTCTGGTCGGTAGGAGACGGTGCAAATTGTATTAAGGACAGGTTTTTAAGGCTGGTGGTTAAATGTAATCTAGATACTAGATTTGTCATTCAATCTGCTTTTGGATTAACTATGTATACAAGTTATTTTAGAAACGAAATAAACTTTTAGCCAGAGAGTATGTATAAGAACCTTGCTTACAAAGAACTTTTATTAATATTAAGTCTACCGATCTGTCTAATCTATTACAAATTAAAAAAGTTATAAATATTTTAACAGTCCAATAAATATTCTTTTGAAATCTTCTACTATTTGGGTGGGCCATTTTGACTACAGTAAAGTAAGGGAACGCCGACATAATGTGCAAAGCGATAACACACGTTACGCTGGGTCTCTGCCAAAAATAAAAAAACTATGGAAAATTTATTAAATAGTTAGTGATTCATTGATAAGCAATGCATCAGCTTCGAGGTTTGATGACGTAATACGCACCGAGAGCCCAATGGCAATGAATTTCACCGCCGATAAAACTAAAATAGCTGCTAATAAGTTTGGCGATACTTGTAAATAGATCATAAAATCGACCGAAAACACAGTAATAAATTATTCAGAAGTATTAAGTATCTAACCTTTTTGTTTATTTATGACTATGATGAACATTTTGGCAGGTAATGATGTAATGATGTACAATGTATAGTTATTGCTTAGCGATTTCTCATTGCGCTTGCCAAGCAGCACGAAATCACAAAGATGGACAACTCAAAGAGCGCTATTATCAAACTGCTCCAGCTAATAATATCTATATTTGAGCTCCAGAAGTCAGTGAACTTGCCACGGCAGCCAGGACGCTCGGTGTAGATGTTTGCTTCGCAGACTCTGTCGCGATCCGCGTAGCCACAGCACGAAGCCGGAACATTGGCTGCATAATCCGTATAGCCATTCTTGCCGCAGCAATCGAACTACATTTTAAAATGTTCGAAATGCAGTATGTTAGTTTTTTTAATTGCAGGTGACTCATTCACATTATTTACAACTCACAGATAGTTGGAGAGCATCCATGGGAAATCCATTCGCGGCATCGTTCTCTTTCCACGCTGTGTCCACCAGTTCACCCATTTTGCCCACGAAGTCATCGTTCTCAACAAAAATCCAGATCGACAGCGCCAATTGCAAAGCGAACAAAATAAACATGCAAACGGCATACTAACGAAATAACGAAAGAAATGTTAATTTAAAGCTTAGTTGTTGCATTGATGTGTGATTTGTGTACTTACGATTGTGGTGCAGCATGCATTTTCACGAATTGTGCCACAGCAGCCAAAGAAGGAAACCACAAATATAACGCAGCCAATGACAATTATGCCAATGGGAATGGTGCGCGCATTAACCGTATCACTAAAGGATCCAAAGGTGCCCATGCTGGCCAGCACAATGGATCCAACAACAATCATCAATATGCCACCAGCCTGCAAATTTCCATATTTACACATTAGTTATGTTATGCAGTTATGTAAGGTTTTCCAACTTACCACAAAGACAATATTGAGCAAGTACAATAAGTACTTGACCGTCGCAGAAAGGAAATTCATTTTGATAAAATTTGTTCGTTGTTTCGTTGGAAAATTCCCGTTAAATTCTTCTTCGAGTTCCGTTCGCAGCGAGAGCTTTCGTCGTTATTAAACGTACCAACTGAGATCTGGGGCCTTAATAATGGTATTGTCGTGCCAACTACTAGCTTATCTTGGGCTATTATCTGCCAACAACAACAACAACCACAATAAATCGCATGCAATAATAAAGTTGTGCTTTTTATACCTATACTTAGTTAGCTTATCAATGGACCTTATCAGTTAGTACCCAGAAAAGTAATTTTCGCCGGTTACTGGTTGGTCTGAACTGTCAACTGTATACATATATGTACGTATGGGCCATGTTACTGTTGTCACCTGTTCATCTTATATGACTCATTGTTGACAATTATCAGTCCAAGAACTTGATGTGCTTTGGTCTATAAGCGGCGCGTTGAACCTGATAATGATTCATCTGTGTCGTAACTTTGGGAACTTTAGTATTGCTAATTTTATTTTGCTCAGATTATCGATGGCGAATACATAGCGGCAAGCCTAGCTCATGGGTCAAAAAGTCGTTATCAGACACAATATTTTTTGTTTGTGCAAAAGCCATCGCGTCGGGAGTTCCCCAATCACTTTGTGACTTGATAGGCATTATAAATAATACCATGTACTTCATTGATTGTGCCAATAGCATAACTAATGAATAGTCAGTTAACCAATGTCAGTAAGATTGAAATGAACTTAGTTGCAAGGGCGTAATGAGGGTAAGTAAAAATTAAAAAAAAATATTTTTCATTAATCAAAATTAAAATATTTTGTATATTTTTATTTAAGTGAATTACTTCCCTAAACATTCAAAAACTTTGGTGTGCAACACTAATCAAAAGAAGTTATCAATAGACAGCAATCTACCTAATGTAGTTATCGATTGTATTCTTACCATCAATAGCTTTTGATATTTGGCCAGCTCTACCATGCTATTTACAAAACAGCTGTTTTTGTTTGTTTTGTGAAACATTTGGTCGAAATTACGGACATTAGAAACTTTTTCAGTAGTACCAAAGGTAAGTATGTAATGGAGTTATTGGTACAGTTATATCTAAACAGTTTTAAGAAATTAGCATTTTAGCAGATGGGACAGCAGACATGGCTGGCAAAGAACAACTTTCAATCGGTGTCAGATTTTTCGACCGAAACAAAAAGGATATACATACGTGATGAATATGTTGAACTCATGGCAATGGATGCACAGAAATATAGCCTTAGTGAAAGAAAAGCTTTGCATCGAACCCTAGAAAATTTATACTTGAATGAAAATATGAGATTTGTTACTTAAAGTTTTTTTTTAGCCTATTCTACATAGGTATAACTTAGTAAAATGTCAAAGTTTTGTATTCAAATCAAAAACGGGCAATCTTTAAATAGAATATATATTGAAATAATGTCTGTACAAAGAAAAATTACAAAACATACAATTAATATATGATTTTATCGGATTTTGTATAAGTCACTAAAATTGTAACAGATTCATTTCTTTAATACAGTTTAAAAAAAAGTAGCACAACTATATGGAAAACAGTGCAAAGATTATATATATGAATATACATATATTAATATAAATTTCAACAGTGTCAGTTAACTTAAACGTGCAAAGTCAAAATAAATGATAGAGAGAGAGAGAGAGAGAGATTCGATGTTGATATTGAAATGGCCATCTGAATAATTAATTTGTAAATTGATTGATATGATTTGTATCAAATTGGGTAACATAATTCGTACTTTCGGTTTTTGCATTAAAATTATTTTGGCTTAAATGTCCGGGAGCCAGGATCCGTAGAATCCATTAATAGTCTGCTCGGCGTCGATAGTTTCGAATGCTGTTCGCCAAACAGCAGGCAAAAATAACGCCAACAAACTACAAAAAAAAAGCTTTGTGAGAGGTTTTGAATTTAAATAAAAAAAATGGGAGATTACCTCAATGGCAGCAATAACCAGGCCAGTGTATTTGATGATATCAGCATTTGTGTCCCAGAACTCAACGAATTTCTCCTTGCAACCACGAGGATAGACGGTCTCCCTGCGACAATTGTTTGTGTCCCTGCAGCAAGAGGGCGGGAAGTAGCCCTGGAAGTTGTAGTCAACATAGCTGCTGCGACCACAGCATTCCATCTACAAATTGATGAGAAAAATCTTACTTAACTTATGTAATGCTTAATTTAAAGTCTATGAACGTACACTAATTTGTATGGCATCCATGTAGTCGGCACGGCGTGTTCGTCGATCCCAGGCCTTTTCAACCGCTTCTCCCATAATGTGGAGATATTTGTCCTTTTGCAGCCACATGTAAGCAACCAGTGCAAGTTGTCCAATCATCAGCACAAACAGCAATACCGAGTACTAAAAGACATCAACAATTTACTAACTGAATGAAGAATTCATAGATTATTATTATTAGGTACTAACCGTTATGGACATGCAGTAGGATTCACGTATGGCGCCACAGCATCCAAACCAAGATATTAACAATATCACCGTGCCCAGCACAATCATTGTGATCGGCACCTGTTGGGTGCGCAGTGCTTCGCCAAAGTCATCGATATTGTGAATGTTGCTGAAGAGCAGGGCGCCAAAAACAATCAACAAGATGCCGCATATCTGTTGATGAAATCATATCATTAGTTAGCCTTCACGCAAAATAAAATAGCTGATGAAAAAGTTATGCTAAGGAAGGAATATCAACGAATATATTTTTGAAAAGAATCCTTTAATTTTTTATTGGCTAATGCCTAAGGCCATGTGTTTAATTATGAATTGAATTGTTGTTTACCAATTGATTCAAACACTAATGCTTATCAATGGCTATATTATCTAATCGATTGAGGCATTCCAATTAAGCAATTTAGATTAAATGATAACCTGAACAATTATTTATATGCTAATTGCAACTACGTCAACTAAAATAACACAAAAAAAAAGAAAACAAATTTTCTAGGTGCAAAAAGCGAGCATATTAGATGGAATAAGGCAAAGCAGTGTAGATAATCCCAATTCGTAGCAACTAACGAGAGGGCTTGAACTCCCATATTGACCTATATTAAAGATGATTACTTTATGATTAATTTAAGAACAAAAGTCAACGAGCAATTATATGCACATCCATTGAATGTAGCTTAGACGAAAAGCAGACAGATGCTTTTATGAATGGACGGAATAACTGCGAGTGCCAAAGCACTCACATGCAAACATTCAAATACTATAAATTATTACTCAAGCCAAATAAGTTCAAGTGTGCTGTCAACGCCGCCGCCACCACCGAATATTCATTTCCATTTCCACATCTTTGCAATGTTTTCGAACCCAAGTTTTGACTGTCTGACTGTGCCCAAGTTCATATATAATTAAGTCAGCTATTTTAAGCGTGGAAACACCCTCGCCCTCGCCCTCAGCGTCTCCGTAATTGCGCAATTTTCCATTTACACATTGCACAACATTTTTTTGTTGCTTGGTTGGGCGTTTTATGTTTGCGTGACTAGAATACAAAATCTATTTGAAAACTTTTTATTATATAGTAGTATGTTTGACATTTCGCATATGAAAATTCTGACTCGCAAACTGGTTTGAAGGTACAGTTCTCGCTAATGGAAGTTAAATGTTGGTTAACATTAATGAAAACTTGCAACTGGCCAGCGAATTGAAAATGGCATTGCCGTTAGAAACCAGTTGCTACAACTGGTCAACCTCGAGCAGTTGGCCATTCTGCACATTCTAAGTGTTATATAGAAACTGAGGAATCAAAATAAAAACAATATAATACTACAATAAATACTCGGCATGTATGGGCTATGTCATGCATACAAGCTTTAAGATATGTAGCCCAATTTTAATAACAAGTTTTGCATTCTGATGATCTCAGGTCGCCCTCTCTTTATACATACATAAATGTATAAAGAAAAGTTGAATTTTTTGGCGAAACCGGTTTATAGGCCTCACGTCGCTGGCTTTAAAAGCCTAAGTTAAATAATAAACAGTGAAACCTGACTAGCAAGAACGGTAAACCTTTTTATTAGATGTTATATACTTGTGCATTGTGTGCTAAATATTTTATTCTAGTATAAGTAAAATTTCTCAGTTATCTAAAGATACCATTTACTAAGGTTGTTTTGTACACATTTCACATGTATCGATGTATGTGTATATACTATATAAGAAACCAGTTTTAATGTGAACTGAAAACTACAGGAAACTTATGATATCTATATATGTTTTTGTTTGAGTAAAAAAAATAAAATACAATTTATTTCTTTGCATATTTATCAGTTTACTCACCGAGCACAGCAAATTGAATATAAATAGTATATATTTGACCATAGAAATTCCGCAGCTCATTTTGATTGAGATTGAGATTCGTTGGGACGTTTGAAGAACTGCAACGGTTTTTGTTGGAAGATTTTTTGTTAAAGCAAAAATATTCAAATATTTGTATCATTTTATTCAGAAACATTGTACATATCTATTTTAACACATCCATCCATACACCCATACATATACATATACATACGCACAGATGTCATTCGTTTGATATTTAGCATTCTTTCGTTAATTAGCAGAAAAACACGTTCTGCTATTTTGCTATGTTTCCGTTTCACTTAAGTTACATTACCAAACAATTCCAATGCCCTTAAGAAACCTAAAGAAAGTATCTATGGAAAGACGTGCAGGTGGATTTAGAAGGGGCGGGGGGTATATAGATGCCTAACGTACAAGCTCGGGCAAAAGTTTTTGCTTGGGCAAGAGCGATGCCTTCAGTTGATTGAATTGTTGCCAGATAAATGGATAGCGCGCTAGCCAGGTCAGCCACGCCTCCTTGGTGGCCGTACGGGTTTCCACCTTGCGCAAGTGTTGGTAGTATTTGCTGTTCCGCTTAACCGCCGCCGCCACATCCTGTGCGAATTTGGCAAAGCGCAGCTTAAGCAACGTCTCCGAGACATCCAGCAGTTGATTGCCCTTGGGCGGATGCACCAGGCACAGCTGGCAGACAACGTAGTCTTGTGACTTGCTTTTGTTTAACGGCAAAAAGGTCGCATCGCGTCCAACGAGACACTGCTGCAGCCAAGCATAGCCATTGGCATTGACCCGCACGCCCGGCAGCTTGACGGGCAGCAGGCGTTCGCGACTCGTGAAGATGGGTATCAGTGGGCGATGCTTGATAAGCAGCAGTGTGTCCTGATCGCGCTGCTGTATGCCGCGTATCTGGCCGGTGTGCATTATCCGTTCATTGATTATACGTTCGGGGATGTGTGACGGCTGCTTAAACTGGCGCACCAAATAGGCGGGCTTGCGCTTTATGTACGCGACGATCAGCATCAATGTGGAGGTGCCATAGATGGCCAACTTGCTGCCGATTGTGTCGCGCTCCAAGTAATTACATAATCCTTGATATTTCTCCAAGAGATAGCTTTTCGTAGTCTTGTCGTCCATTTCGTTGAATATTTCGAATAATGGCAGTTAAGTACACTCAAGCGCCTAAAACTGTGCGAAGGGAAACGGGTTGGGAACGTTGAGTATTTTATGCAATTGTTTTTATGACATCATTTTACTTTAATAAACGCCTGCGATGTTGTCGTCTTCCAACCGCTTCGTTATGATTTTTGGTTATATACGTGAATTACTTATATATACACACATATGTTTACGACGCTGTAGCTATTTCTATTTATGATTTTGTTGTCATTCGTACGTCTTCTCAATGTTTTGTTGTACGAAGAAGACGACAGACAAAGCAACTAAAATCTCTCACTGCACAACAGAAAAACACTGGCATTAACGCATGCCGGCGATGCCTAAGTGCAAAAGAGATGACTGCTTGATTGCTGGTTGATCTCTAAGTACTTTCCAACACTTTAAAGTTTTCGTCTTGCAACACTTTCTGATCAACACATACACACACCCACACACACCAAGCCATATAATTTAAAAGCTCGCACACACACATACACACCTTTGGCGTGATACTTTCCGTTTTGTTTTCGAGATGTTGATTTGCGCGCGCTACGTTATGAACGGGTGCCGTTGTCGTTACAGACTGAGATCCAGCGGCCACAACAACCGCCTGTTGCTTCATGCGGTCGGTTGGGTCTCTCACACAAAAACAAAAAAATACAACAAAACAGAAACAGAAACAAATAAATACACACCGACGCTACCAACGGGGCACGTTGGCGTTTTTGGCAATCGTCTCCTAAGTATATAATATTGCTGCGTACCCCGTATTGGCGCGTAGTATTTACTTTTGTTTTTGTTTTGTTCATGGCTTCCCCAACCCCGACACATTTAGCTGACGATGACATCGATTTGGGTGTATTTTATAATTACATCAATTAGCTTATTCTCTCACAATTAAATATTTTTTGCATATTTTTCTGACTAGCCCTTGTTTATTTATGGTAATGCTCAATGACTTTATCTTATTGGTATGAACGTGACTTAAAACGTGTTTTTTTGTATACCTGAGTTTTTTTTGATTACCGCTTAACCATAAACCTTGCATTAAATATTAAATTACACCATGCACTAGAATGGCTTGGGAGCTTCCGCTTTAAATTGCACTGCGAACTTGGTGATTTGAATTTAATGCGTCACAGATACTTTTCCTTGACACCAAAACCAACAACAACAAAACTGGTTTACAAGCCACTGTAACTTGCGTAATCCAGTCGAATAAACGTGGCTTTAAAAAAGCCCACAACTAAAACTCTCATACACACATACATATGTATGTATATAATAAATACATATGCAGAACTTTTGCATTTTTTATTGGCGTTGCCGTCACAGTCACCAAATCTAATTAACGAGAGCGCACTGTACACTTAACCTCGGCCAAATTATTTATATTACATACATTCATTTCGTGAATCATTTGTTTACTACCGCCGCCGCACAAACGGAATAGGAACCAGCGAGATAAATTACAATTATCTAGATAATAACAAGATAATCTAATAACGTTTTTTTTTTTTTAAATAATAACAACGACTGTCAGAATCAAATGCAATTTCCCAGCTTTTAGGTTTGAAGATTTCCCATCTTATAATGCTTTTAAGTCAAATGAAAATAATTTGTTTTCGCTCAATTAGCAAATTGCTTAGCTACAAAAAAAAACATTTCCATCCCTCTTTTCGCTTAAATAGACTTTTCAGCTACAGCTGAGCAAAAAGCAACGTGTGTGAGAATAAATAAAATGTCAATATGTTTGCTTATATTCAGTTAGTCGTTGGAAAAAACGCTCCGAACACTAATAAAAATGCAATATGATCGTTATTATGGGTAAAAAAAAAAGAGTATAATGATGATAATTTGGTGACTTGTAACGGACAGTTGGAAAACATCTCCAAACACATCAAGTACATATATTCTTGATAAGCAACAACAGTCGAGTCGATTTGACTATGTCTGTCTGTCGATATCAGAGACTATGTAAACCTAGAGATTTAAGATTTGGAAATTGGGCTCTTTTAGCCCATAATCAGTACAAATTAGTTTCAAATTATCGATAACTCTTCCCGTTTCAGGCTTTCACATTTAACCGATAACAATACAGGCAAACCTGGATAGTGTACAAGAAGAAATTCAAAATATTGAAATTTGTTCACACTATCCAGTTATTTTTTAATTTTTTGAGTAATGACACTGAGCATATAATAATATATTATGGTAATACATAGTTAAATAAATCCTTTAACTTGTAGGTTTTATTCAAATTCACTTTAAAAAAATAAAAATTAAGTCAATTTCCATAAAAATTTATTAAAATAACTTTGTTTTTGAAAACTGGATCGTTTGAACAAAATATTTTGTTCACACTATCGAGGTTTGCCTGTATCACCTTGAATTTGAAAATTGTGAAAATTGATTTATAAACCATAAATAAAATTTTGAAAATCTTTGAAATTTCCATCGAAGTCGATTAAGAAACACCAAAGATATCGGATATTGAAGTTTAGTCACATTCATACTAACAAAGGGTATCTTATAGTCGAGCTTTCTCAACTAGAGCTTTCTTAGTCGAAAGCGAATCTCATTGTTGGTAGAAAACATTCGTAGCATTGAATAGTTTTTGAATTGATCCAAATTTCAATATTCTGAAAATAAATTCATTAACACATAATAATAATAAAAAAAACCGTAATAAAGAAGTTCGTCGGTATAATGTATAAATAATGTATGTACGATCTTATATGAATACCTTATTCTTTACAGACAACAAGAAGTAAAGCCTTTAATGAAAGTCGATTTGAATAGAAGGACGCCATAGTTGTGTGCTTTTTATTTTGGTGATGCTGCGAAAAAGCAGCGTAGTCGAAAATCGAAATAATGTACAGTTAATATTAGTAATTTGATGAGTGTGCTTAGCTTAACGGAATTAATACAAGCGTCCCCTATATTGTAGCTGTTGGCCAGCAGTGGTGCCAGCGCTCGCCTGACCGGGCAGCAGGGACAGTTGCTGTCTAGCCAATTGCTGGTCATATACACTGGTGCCGCGTCCCGGCGCATAGCCTTGTGTTATGCTGCCGGTTGCCTTGGGATTCTGCACAGATTTAAAGATTAAATATTTATTGTGTGTGTGTGTGTGTGAAGGAGTAGCTCACCTGTGTTGGACTGGTGCTGATCTGCAGCACATTGGGATGCAGCGATAACTCGCTAAGCAATGGTTTGTATATGACCTCGGGCAGTAAATGCGGCGGCGGCGGCACATGACCCGGTGGCGGCGCGCTCTCATGCTTGACCTCAATATGATAACGATCGGGCAGTTTCTCCATGGTCACCTGAGGCTTGGACGTTTGCACGGACAGACTGCTGGTAGCAGCTGTCTGCACTTGAACGAGGTCAGATTGCGTTATCGGCGGTTGATCCAAATTGATGTGCAGCACCTGCATTGGCTGAGCCTTTGCCGATGGCGATTGGGAGCCGGGTGCCTTGCCGACCGTTGCACTGGTACCGGCCTGAAGCTCAACATGGTAGGCCGGGCGCAATGGCAGACTATAGTTATATATGGATTGCTGTGTCGTCGGTGGCGCTGCCGTTGTCTGATAGAACAGCGTTCCGGTGCTTGGATACTGTGCGCTCGACTCTGCAAGTAAAACAGAAAGTGGAAGAGAATTGCTGTTTAAACTGAATCTGAATTGGATATGATGGTAGTTCAACTGGTTATTATGATCTTATTAGTCATATTGATTAATGTTCTCACTGTTCCAGGACAATTTTGCATAGTCGGCGGCAAATCGAGTTGTAAAACAAATAACAAAATCAAAATAAATTGTGGGTCCGTGCTGGTTAGAAAATTAATGCGCGCTGACAAATACTAGCTCAGAACGGATATATAAATAAATTATACAGGTAGGTTAGTAACTGAAGTTGTGGGATCGACGATGAAGACACTTTTTGTTTTACAAATATTATAATTAGCAATGGGTAAGACAATAATGCCGAGTGAATGCAGGCAGGGCGCCGGCCACTGGAAACTTGCTTACTCTGTTGCTGCGTTGGTGCATAGTTGGCCGAGCTTTTATAGTACGCCTGATGTTGCTGACTCGGCGGCGATGGACTTCGTCCACGTTTTCCCGACGTCGGTAGACTGCCGGACGCTGGCTGCGAAATAAAATTATCAATTTTTAAGAAACGTTTATAAATTTTGTAATTATTATTATTTTATACTTTTTGGAGCAATGGCAGCTGAGGATGCAGACGCATGGGCGAGAGAAAGACTTGTGCCGTTGCAGCCGCCGCCGCTTGCTGCATAGCCTGCACTTGCTGCATGGCAAACATCTCGTTTTCTTTCGCTTGCTTTTTGCGCGTCTCGTCATCGTTGAGAACTTTCTTTAATTGCACCACCAGTTGATGCTTCTTTTGATGCAGATCAGCCAACTGCTCATCCAATTCGGCTATTTGTCCACGTGTTTCCTCCAGTGCCATATTGTTTTCACGCTCCCGGGCTTCGCGTTCCCGTCGCAGACGCAGCTCTTCGCACTGTCTTTCATACTCTGTAACAATTGATTGAGGTGATGTTAGTTTTTGTCGATATCGGTTATATACTGCTATTACTGCATACCTTCTTGTCGGCGCTGACGGTCAGCTAGAATGAAGCCTCTAAGTGAACCTCGAAGTTTTTCAGCTCGTTCTGCTGCTGCTGCTTGCAAAGCTGCATTGTTATTGTTCACCGCAGACGCTGGCGGCATCTTTGTATTATTCTTAGTTATCTTGCCAATTTTATAAGCTTTTATGACCGCCGCGCAGCTTGTAAATTGTGTTAAGGAAACACGAAAAACAGAAACTGAAATATTTAATGCCAAAATGGCTTGGTGTTGTCACTCCTTCGAGTGCACCACACTCTTTGCTTTTTGGTTGCGCTAATAATTGCGACTGTGAGTTGTGAATCGCCAAAAAGAATCTAAAATTCTCCGATTTATTTGCACTTTTATAATTGTTTATTCTGTCTTTTTACTAAATAATAAAACATTTGTTGTGCGCAGCAAATGCGGGCTGGCAAATCTGCACTCCGACTCCTATAGTTGTCCTCCTTGCTCTGAAGCGCTGAACAGCTGTTTGCTTCCGATTAGCTATCGCTTTACCGCCACAATATCTTTAAAAAGTCGCATCAGGTATCGATAGCGACACTCATCGATAGTCGCAATAAAGGAAGCCAACGCAGTTGCAGTCGAGTTTTCTTTGCGTGCGCGTTGAGAATTCGCGAGAAAAAATCCAAAACGAAACAAGAAGTGCTTGAATATATATATGTACATATATTATTGATAGAAAGCGTAGCCTCACACGCTCCTGTTTTATTTTGTGGCACGAAAGCGCGGGTGTCCATTGGAAGCACCAAACACAAAAGCTGCGAAATGTGTTCAGTTATTTGATTAACCTACTTTGTATTATTTCAAAACTTGGTGAAAATCATTTTGTGCCTGCCATAAGTATTTAATAGTAAACAAAAAAAGAAAAAAAAATAAGAGAAAAGACGGCGAGAAGAAGAAGCAACTCAGCGGAAACTCAAGCAAACAGCAACAATTTAACAACAGGAGAAACATGGCCAGTGAGTAATATTACCAACTTAACGAATTTAGAATAAGAAAATACATTCAAATTGTATTTGAACACCAAGACAACTCTTAAAATATTCCATCGGTACGTTTACGTACGTACATATGTATGTGTATCGTGCCCTAGCATAAACAAATGTAACTCATGCGTGTCATTATGTGTGTGTGTGCATGTGTGTGGCAATGTCTGCATTTTATGTGCACCTTAATATTTACGAACTGCTTCTGAATGCACAACAGATACATGCGCCCGCCGCCAGACCAGGTGCTTCAAGTCCGTCTGTCTGTCTCGCTGCCGGCTACAAAAAAAAGTTGTTCAAGTGAAGAGTGGTGGTGGGGACTGCAGTTGCAACAGCCTTTGCGTCAAGGGAGTCATGTGTGAAAAATCAATACACATATACATAAGTGCTTTGCCGTTTGTTGTTGTTGTTGTTTTGCACCCAACTCTGTACACTTTACAGTCTGCGAGTAAGTTGGTCACATTTGAATGTTAATTGCCAACTGGAATTGATTAACTGTAATCTGATCTCAAAGAAGCTGGTTGTGTCGATTTTAACATAACTCTTTACCTTCAACCCTGCTTTGGTTACGCATAGTGATCGATTTTGCATCACTAACTGATTTGAAAGCTAATCTGAGTTTTTCTTACTGTTATGTGGTTCCGATTGGAGTTTTGCTTTTCTTCTTCCTTTTTGATCATACGGTGCTTAGTCATCTCATATCTTTAAGCTGAAATTGTTCGTTGGTCACACTTACCTTTCACCATTTTTGTGCAAACAACTAAAAAATGACAATGAAAAAATTAATTTCGTTAACAGCGAATCACTTTTAACCATTATACTAATTTGAAATTAATACTTTTGACTAGTTTTACATGTGCTATAAGCAGTGATTTGATAACTCAACTAAAGCTGGTCTCACTTTATCACTGATCGTTTTTGTTACATTTTACACTGCTATTCAATCCAAATTTCATTCCATTAAACTGACAGCCACCTTTCAGCAGCAACCACTCAACAACGCCGACGACGACGACGACTCCCATTAATAAATAAGTAGTAGCATGTGCGGCAACAGTGGCGACACATAAGGTGACTGTTTTACCGGCTTTATCAACATACAACCCCCCTGGGCTGAACAGCAACAACAATAAACACAAACAACACAAGTTTTGTATGTGGTGGCAGCACCACCCATAGCCAAGTTCTCCCCTCTTGTATCTGGGTACAGCTGCGCCCCAAACTCACTTTATATTTTAATTGGTCCTTTGTGCCTCAGCAACCCCCCGCACCGCATCGCAACGCACCGCCTGGCCATTCTGATAAGACATATCGCTGGCTGAAACACCCTGCGTACCAAATTGTTGGGTTTTGCGTTTTGGGTTATTCCCTTTTTTGTTCTTTATTGTTATTATTATTTTCGGGCTTTTTATTCATTTCACGCAGCTTTCGCTGCAGATTAACTACAGACGGAGTTTTCTTAGTTTCGTTACAAACTTTGCTAAGTTGCGACTTTTTACTGCTAATAAGATTTTTGGTCTGCCTTTAATGGCCTTGAGGCAAGGGTGTGAGGGGTTTGGGCAGAGTGAAGGGAAGACTGTGCGCTATTTTAATTGAGTTTGCTATCCATTCAAATTGGCACAGAATTTAATTTCAATTAACTGGAACTTTTGAGTTATAGCCAAAGGACTCGTTTCGAGGACGAAGCCTAAAAGAAGATTGAAGCATACTTTTGACATTTAAATGGTGTCAGATGTCAGGCTGTTGACCTACTCGCAATCAGCTTGCTTTTGTATTAATTTGACAATTGAAAAGGTTAACTTTTTGTGAAAATATTAAAGGTTATTTATTATAAGAATGGTTTCTCTGTGTATGTACTATGAATAATAATATAATTAATCTACTCATAATGTAAGATACATCTTGTAACTAATTTTTTAAAGATTGGGTTATAGATGTTCTATTTTAATTGAGCTTTAGTTGTAAGTCTACGCAATTGATTTATAATGCTTTATGTGGAGCAACTATAGCTTTCAAACTATAGCCTGCTCTGTTATAACATTTAAATTGTATTGTGTTACGTTTTTGTGTGAAAATCAATGCCAATTGAGGAGACTGTGAATTGAGATTAGTTGTCATCAGTTTGTTGTGCAGCCCAATATAAATTCGATGTTTACAAGTTGAACACTGCACTCTGGTCAGCACACACCTACACAAACACCTTAACCTACATAAATATATACATATATATACACATGTATGTCAAGTCCAAATTTTTGCTTACGCACGCTGCCCCAGGACGCAGGAGCAGCGCAACAACAACAGCCACACAGAAGTCACAGGCCCAAAAGGATCAAAATTTGGTATCCAAATACTTGGAGACAGCCGTTTGCGAACTAAGCATCGGCAACTATCAGCTGGCCATGGCCAAAATCAATGAAGCAATGCAAAATAGCAACAGCAACCATGAGGAGATCACAGCTCTGCTGGAACTCAAGAACATCGTGGTGCGACTGCGTCTGAGGCGTGAAACCGCAGATCAGATAATTGGCCCGACATGGAAATCACAAGCGCTGCCCCACAGTTTCAGCGTGGAGATGCTCGATGTGGTACAGAAAGTGTTGCGTTGCCGTAATCATTATGAGCTGTTGCGTTTGTCGCATCATGCCACATTCTCGGAAGTCAAACGTGCCTACAAACGTCTAGCGTTGCGCTTGCATCCCGACAAAAATCATGCGCCCGGTTCCGAGGAAGCCTTTCGTCGCATCAACGAGGCAGCCGATACGCTCACGGATAATCAAAAGCGTATTGAATATAATATGCTGATCGCTGTCGGGGATTGTTGTGGGAGCAGCAGCGCGAGAAATGTGGCAACAGAGCCAGAACAGGACTTTGAGCCTCGACGCTACTATCAACCGGCCAATCTGCGTGTGCCGCAACGCCAGTCGCTCTACCAGACTGAACAGTTGGTTATTGGATTGGTTGCTGCTCTTGTTTTTATCATCATCACCATTCAGTACTTGGCCATGGCGCCCAACTACAGTTTCACGCAATCCAGGTGAGTCCGAATAGGCAAATTTGGTTCGTTCGCTAATCCTATTCATCTTTGATACAGCACGCACAGCGTACGGCACGTGACTAGCCGAAACCGTATAAACTACTTTTTGACGCCACAATTTGCGGCAAGCCAAACGCAAGAGCAGCTGCAGCGCCTGGAGCATGAAATCGAAAAGATCTTTCTGTCGGATCTGAAGTACAATTGCAAGCAGGAGCGTAAGCTGCGTAAGTGTTTTCTCGTTTTGTTAACTTGACTATATTCTATCATATGTTGCAGGTGACAAGCTGCTGCAACGTTCTCGCAAATCCCACAATCTTAAATTGCGCGATCATGCTTTAAGGATGCCCACGCCCGCTTGCCTTGCCCTTGTTAAGCTGGATCAGTCAAAGTTCGAGGCGCCGCCTTTGGACAATAACTCGGATACCAATGATCCCTTAAAGACACAACCAAAATAAAAGTATTTGTGACCAAATTTCGTGTAACAAATAGACAATACAAATAAATAAATGTAAATAATTCATTATGCTTTCTTTTTAATTTTGTTGGGGCTAAAAATTATGAATTCCATTAAAATAATTCCCAGTGTGCCCAACTATTTTCTTGACTTGCAGCTCCTTAAATTTAGACCAAAACTTAACCAATTAAATTGAGGATAATACTTATATTATCTGGATTGAGTTAAATTTCAACCTACTTTAAACTTATCCTTATCAAGTTCTGTTGTGATCGAAAATGTAAAATATGAAGGATTATAAATTAATGAAGCGGTTACCAAATACACGTTTATTGTCCTGTGCGCTCATTCCTATGACCCAGTTTCGGATTGGCACGATATTGCACGGATAAACAAAAAAAAAAAGCAACCAAAAAACTTTAATGCCCCAAAAGCAATTGCCCCACAATTTTGCAACCAAACAAATTCCGGCAGGCATAGCTCCACCACGCCCTTCGGCTTCGTTTAACTCTCTGCTGAAAAGCTAACGAACTTGCCACATTGCATGGGGGCATACTCTGAATACTGAATGTTGAATGTTGAATGTTGTATGTTGTATGCTGAATGCTGAATACCAACGAGTACCAGTTACAGCAAAATCACCAAACGAATGCCAAAGCACGCAAAAGGAGCCAAACGAACATGAACAATAGCAACAACTACCATGTTGATGATGCGCGTTCTACTCACATAAAAGGAGCCAGGGGCGGGGGGCTGAGGCAGTCACTGAGGCGGAAGTGCCACGCTGCACCTGCCACGTCTGTCACATGTCAAATGGTGGCAACTGTCCAATTCCAATTGCATTCAACAACAAATGCAACAATTTCTCTCAATGGATTGCATTCAGTTCAGTTATTGCACGCATAAGGGCTACAATTTCTATGTGCATTAGTGTTGCAGGGTTAACGTATCCAGGTGCTGTTCTTGTTGTTGTTGGTTTTTTTCTTTGCCAAAGGCTTGTATGTATGTTTGTCTTTTATATACCCCGCATAAACATTCAAAATTGTCACAAGAGATGGAAGGTTAAAGTACAGGAGAAGTATGCAACGGACAGAAATTTCCTTACTCTTATTAAGTAGTGCAACAATAGTCGTGCTACTGCTATCTATATATTTGGATAACATAAATTAATTTCGCAATTGTTTTTATTAAACTCTGATGCGATTTTTATATTTTGTCATTTAATTGATGGCAGTAAAATTTCCCTTTTTATTCTTTTCGTTTTATTTTGTTATTAACTATTTCAAAAGCTAAGAATGACTCAATCATTCTTGAGTCGTAGCTATATAGATATTTTAACTTGTGGGAATATAACTCAGGATGTCTTAAATGAAACTCACAAATCGAGTAGCTGATATTAAAGTAATTTGAAACTTGCAATTTCCAAAACTATTTTTGAAAATTAATTTTCCGCTTTTGCCTCAGCCTCATAAGTACTTGTCACCCACGCGCTAAATATAAATATAATTTTAAAAATTCCAACACTTTGTATCTGTATGACATAAACACATACGATATAACGTTCGCATTACATCGTATTTCAATTATTATTATTTTTGTTCGGGTTTTTTTTTCAAATGCTGAAGTTTTAAAGGTTTAAGTAATTTTATTTAAAAATAATAGAAAAACTTATCAAAACCCATTTCATAATCCTGCTCTCTGTCCTCTTCGCAAATAGGCCTGATATTGATATCCTATTCGCCCGCCATCATCTCCATAAACTCTGCAAAAATAAATAAATTTCGATAAAAGATAAACATTAATCCATTTGGCATGGCATACCATCAAAATCAACTGTGCCAGAGCCGTCGGTATCAATTTCAGCAATGATGCCATCAAGATCACTCGATGAGAGTTTGTCATCGAGTGCGGCGAGAATCTCTTTGAGCGTGGAAGTGGTTATGTAACCATTGCCCTCGCGATCGTACAAGCGAAATGCCTCTTTCAGCTCCTTTTGTATGGCCTCGGCGTCCTCCTCTTCGAGAAAATGCGCAGCAATAACGCAGAAGCCATCGAAATTCACCTTACCCGTATCCTCCGGATCGTTGTCATCGATAAGATCCTGCAATTCGCTCTCCTCGAACATTTGACCCATGCTGTTCAGGATGGTCTTCAGACGCAGCGTCTCAATAAAGCCCGTCTTTGCCGTGTCAAACATTTGGAATGCCTTGCGCATTATGTCCATTTTCTCATTGTCGTCCTAAAATGTCCATCGAATAACGCCAATATTAGAACAAAACAATACCACCGTATGATATAATAGCCCAATAACAACAACAACATCAGCAATGCGTACCATTTTGCTGCTGCTGGTGGTGGATTGTTCCGTTCCGTTCCGATACGCGATTCGATTATGAATGTGAGATGCGAGTGCGAGTGCGAGTGCCTTTGCCTTTTCTTTCTCTGTACGAGTACGAGACCGAGTTGCTGCGTTAGAACGCGAACGTGCACTAATCCGATCGTCTGGCCAAAATCATTATTTATAAACAACAAAATATGCTTTGTGGGCTGTACGTCACCCTCGCCCCTTAACCCACCCATCACCCGCAGAGCGGTTCGTGCACCCACCTCGACATGTTCATCCTTCAAGTTCGGTTATTGTTGGTTTGGCTTTTACGAAACGCTTCATTAAAAACGACAAAAAATAAAAGAAACGAATTGGAAGAAAATGAAACCAACCCCTTCCCTTTACCTATCGCATCATCTCCTACTCGGTAATATTGGAATGTGATGGCAGAGGCTGGCCAGACGCGTTTAAAACAAAGTGGTACAGAACACAAATGACGCGACGTCATTTTCATCTCTTCTACCTCCAATCGGGCAGCCGGAAAAGCCACAAGCACAAGCACATCGTGCACACCCACAATTACACAATATACATACATATACTATACTCAAACAACAACAACAACAAGCGCAAAGAGGCAGCAACAGCAATTGCCCAAGTCGAACATAGCCAGTCACTAAAAATCGACTATAAACGTCCTCACAATCAGTCACAAAATCAGCGCAAAATTTCTCACGGTAATTGTATTTTTAGTACTTTATAGCAATTTTTTGTCCATATGAGTGGGCCAGATGTCGATGACGATGTGGTTGCTGACAAAATGAAAAAAAAAGAAACAAGAAACACCAAAACGTTACGGAGCGCCCGAAAATTTCACCTCTCCGGCGGCGCAAATTGTTGTCTGCTGCTGCTGCTTCTGCTGCGGAAAAATAAAATTGTTGATGTGGTTTTAAATTTTTGCGTTAAAACAAACAAACAGGCATTTGAGGCTGGCAAATGGACATTCAGAATAGTTGAATGTGCACCATAACCCAGTGTGCATAGTGTGTGTGTGTGTGTGTTTTCATATCTGTATGTACATATAACCTTCTGATGAATGGAATTAATTTTTGGTGTGGCATTTTTGGCAGAAGCCAAAGGCAAAGGCAACTTTTGATGGCCATTTTGATTATAATTATTTACTAAATGGTAATACCCCCGCGGTCTTGCGAGAATAAAAATATTAGTTGGATTCGTAAATTCTATCCACGTGTGTGGGTTTATTTCTTTTGAAAGAATTCCAACGCAGCTATAATGCACTTTTTTTTGTCGTTCAATTATATGATATGTATTGATCAAAAACCAAAAGAAAAATTAATGCAAAAATTTTGAATGTGTTATTTGACTTTTGCGGAATTCTTCGATTTTACCATTTAATTATCGGATTCAAAGTGATTTTTAGTTTATTTCTTTATTTTGTGCCCACTTTTGTCATTCAGTAAAGATTCTTTTCAGCAATTACTACAACAATTGTTTTCAATTTTTTGCATAAAACCAATATACTCTTTACATTCGGTATCGAGAAATTTTTTTTATATTTTTTCATTTTACTAATTAACAATTAGAGCTCCTTATACTTGCTGCCACATTTGTCTGTTTTGTAAAACTTTTATTTATTATTTGCACTCCACAAAGCTTCCTCAATGCCCTTAATGTGCGCTACTGCAAACCGAGTTGTCTTTGCTGTTGTTATTGTCCTCTAGTGTAGTTTGTTGTTTGTGCGGCTTTGTTCGTTTTTTGTCTGGCCCTTGCCCAACGCTTCGCTTGACTTCGTTTATCAGAATAGCATTAGCCATGTGCTTTTTATTTTTTATGCTCATGCCCTTTCCCCAAACCAATAAATAATAATCACTTGTTGAGAGTGTCAAGGGACTTTAATGCATATTTATACTGTCTAGAATTAAAAAAAAATCATAAAGTAATCTTTCATTTAAAATTAATAAATTATCTTTGTCTCTAAAGAGTAACTATAAATTATTTAATCGTTACACACTTTTTTGTCCGTCTTTTGTCTAAAGCAGTTCTCTGACTCAATATACTCAATCTGCAATCACCAATTCCTACCCAGCAAATGAGCAGTTAATGGGACACGCTTAAAGCGTTTGCACATAACTTTTTGGAGCAAATTGCGACGGCCTGACAATTCGCAAATAAATGGGATAACATTTTAGTGGGTCGGGCTCTCTCGAGTAGCCAAACCGGAATCATTAGCAATAAATTTACAATGCAAACAATAGGCAAAGATGGGATGTGACGAGCCGTGCTTTGCGTGCCTCGCATTTAAATTATCTTGTTGGCCATAACCCGGGTAATGACCAAGTAAAGATAAGACCCTTAATATGAAGTTAATTTGCACTTTAGCTTAAACCGAGAAAAATATAACTTTGATAATTTTGTCTGTCCATCTGTATGAAAGCCACTTTTTTCGACACCCTTCTTGAAAATTTGCAAATATCTTTTTCTATGGCCGGGACAGATAAAGTGTCAAGATTGGCTGGGAAATCAATAAATTCAAAAACGGAAAATCGATAAGAGTTGCCCGACTGCAACGTTTTCACTTGTTTCAACTTGCTGTTATTTTAAAACTTATAACAAAAAATTAAATCATTTGATTAACAAAATATGAACAAATGATTTTTTTTTTTATATACATAGTTTATTTCATTTAGATTAATAAATGAAAAAAAGCAAATATTTATCTTGCTGTCTTTTATATAACTCTTTTTCACGGAAAAGCCTATACAAACTTTAAAAAATCTGTAACAGTATAAAATTTTAAATTTAATTAATTAAAATAATTTAAATTTTTAAGCTGAAATGGACGAGCTCATTGAGCAGCTGAAGACGACAAGCGTAAGTTTGGACAATACGACGACAAATTTGCTGTGCGAGATATCGGCCACAAAGGATCCCAAACTGTTTGACAAGCATGAACTGGCCGAATGCTTTCTGCGTCTGACACAATGCGAGGACACAAATGTACGCAAGGAGGCAGCCAAATGCATAGCAGAGATAACCAAGTCGGAGGTGCAACGCATGAAGTTCACAAAACGCGAAATCATTGCCGCTTTTCTCGAGTGCCTGCGTCATGTGCCAGCGCCAGATGGTAGCATGGAGCTGCCTATACAGATATGCCGTGCGCTGGGCAACATCTGCTACCTGAACGACGAGGCGCGTGATCTCATATTGGAGCTGCAGGGCGATGCGGTGCTGCTGCGTCTGCTCGATATTGACACTATCGAGGATGCAGCCAATGCCCCACAATTCATCAAGGTGCGCGGTGGGCTGCTCTCCAATTATCTGCTGGGGGGAGAGGGTTTGGCCAAGCGTGCCATGGAACTGGGAATAATGCAGCAGCTGCAGCGCATTGTGGATACGGGCGCCAGCAATGTAGAACAGCATGAGGATCTGTTGCTCAACACGTTGCCACTGCTCAGCATACTAACCGAGAACGTGGCCGACCTGAACTTTGAGGCTCAACTCAATTTGCAGCTGTCGCGCATTTTGGCCGCTTCCACGAATCCAGATTTGGCCGAGATGTGCCTCGAACTGTTGCACTATCAGGCCGAGAGCGATGAGGTCAAACTGCTGCTGGCCAAGGATGGACTCTGCGAGACCATCTACAATCTGCTCGAAAAATACAAGACCCTGGCCAGCACCAGCGAAGCGCGCGCTCTCATGAAACTAGCCTGCGAACTTATTGTGCTCATTTTAACAGGCGGTAATAATAAAAGAAAAAAATTTTTTAATCTTGCTTTATTTATATTTCTATATATCCCATTTCAGATGAATCCATGCATTATTTATACACAACGTCGCTGCTAAAGAACATGGTTGATTGGCTGGACTCGACGGATATTGATCTACTAACAACAGGAGTGCTGGCGTTAGGAAATTTTGCGCGCACGGACAGCCATTGCATCTACTTTGTAGAGCAGCAGACAATGAACAAGCTGCTGGAAGTGCTGGCCAAAAACAATGGCGTCAAGGACGATGTGCGTCTGCAGCACGCGTTGCTCAGTGCGTTGCGCAATCTGGTTATACCCAAGCCGAACAAGAATGCTGTCATTCAGGCGGGTCTGGTGCAAACAATATTGCCAATGCTGGAAATCCATCAGCCGCCAGTTGTTTTTAAACTACTTGGCACGCTACGCATGACCGTAGATGGTCAGGGTAAGTCCGAGTCTTTTTTTTTGGCTTCTGCTATCTGTTCTAACTTTACTTGATTTACGTTGCAGAGAAACTGGCGCTGGAGCTGCTAAAGAACAAGACACTGATTGAGCAATTGGTGCACTGGAGCAAATCGTCGGACTATGCAGGCGTCACGGGCGAATCGCTGCGTCTGATGGCCTGGCTGATAAAGCATGCGTATCTCAGCAAGATTGCCTATGCGCTGCCTCGCAAAGGTGACGCACCCGCTGAGCAAATCGCTGATAAAATACCATTGGCCCAGGACTACGATCGTAGCAGTCTCAGCGAGTTTCTGGCAAATGCGGGCACCGTCGAGGCAATGGTCAGCATGCTGACGGCACAGCATTTAGTCATGCAAAATGAGGCCCTGATTGCTTTGTGTATACTCTCTGTGGTGTATTTGTCGCAGCGCAGAGAGGTTGAGCAGGCGCAGCGTCTGCAGGATGAGCTGATAAAGTGCAATGTGGGCGCTAAATTGGCAGAGCTTATCACCAAGTCATCGGATAGCATGACCAAGGAGATTGTAGAGAACCTGCAGAACTGCATTAATCTGCTCAAGACCGCTGACAAGCTAGTCGCACATCTCGAACAGCATAACATAAACGAGCTGCTCAAAACGATTCCCATTCTGACAGAATACTGCACCTTGTAAAACATATATTCAAAGGGGTCGGGATGTGCCGGAACACATAGCATTTATAAAAATACGAGTATTTTATAACCCTCGCTGTCCAAAGCACCGGCAGTTGCCTAACTCAGCACACACACCCACTTACACTCACACATAGACACATGTCGCCAAACAACACATTTGGCTATATAATATGTAATTTTTACCTTAGAACAACGATTCAGAATTAGACTTTAGATTGTAGTTTCATTCAATTGAAACCAAACAGAACAGAAAGGCACACATAATAGAACAAAATATAAGAAAACGGGAATGTATTTTTTAGACGCAAGCGTATTTTTACTGCATTTACCATAAACATAAAATTTATTAAATACTAAGTATGTAATTAATGGACAAGATTTCTGTTACATGATTTTTAAGAGCACAATAACAACAAATCGTGGTGATATCGCTAAGTATATTATATAAATGTATTTAACGTATTGTACTTATAATTTTTAAATGAACATTTTACAAAAAATCAATTTGTGGGCAAACCAAAAAACAAAAAAAATTCAAGCACAATACATAAAATTTGTATTTATTTTTTAAATTGTTGCACATTTTAAAAATTTATAAGTATTGTAAAACTCACCGAAGTTCTCTCACACAAAGTTTAAAAAACATTTTAACATTTTATATACTCATAATAATAACAAAACAGCAAGCAAAACAAAAAAAAATTGTAACCTAATAACAATCAGTGAAAAATGCTTAAAATTGAATGAATATGCAAATTTTACAAAGCGTAGTGCTAGAATATACTATATACATATATAAATATATTTCAAATTTAAACAATTATTATTGTACTCAATTTTGTGGTCACCAAACAACAACCAGAATAATTCGTAAATCTAACACTTAAGAAAGTTTAAGCACAATTTAAGGAAATAATATTTATATAAAACGTTGAAACAAACAAATTTTTATGATTTTGAAACACAATAATGTACATTTTAATAGTTCAAATGCAATTTGAAAAAAAAATTTAAATAAATGAGATAGAAAACCAAAGAAAAATACCAGTAATACTGCTATGAATAAAATTTATTCAATTTGAAAAAACTTTTTTGACAGTAGTGTAAGCCCCAATATTCAAAACGGAATATTGCTTTTATTTATTAACTAATTCAAATTTATTGAGAAAAACGTAAAAATCTGAGCTAACGTTAATTTTTTATGTCCAACTTCATTAGTGGGTTTTTAAACATTTTTGCGCTTAACAAGAACGGTCACACTAATATCTAAAATAAAGTCAGACGCTAACGCTACGGAAAGTTTTGATAATTTTTTGTTTGAATATGCAGAAAGAGTGTTTTGGTTCAATTTGTGGGCGATACTCGTGCTAAAACTTGTAAGACTGCATATTTTGTGCTGCATTAAAATATAAACAAGATTTGTGATGCGCAAGACCCGCTCGCAAACTCAGGCGGAAAATGCCGCTACAATTACACACCAGCAATCAGCACCAATAGCAGTACACGTATTTGATGAGGCCAAATTCAAGGTAAGTTCACCGATATACCTTTAATTTAGAACGATTTGCACTTAGAAAAACAATGCATTATTATTATGGAGGGGGGGGTTTGGAAAAACAATTGATAAGTAAAACAATGTGACCGCAGGCAAGCCTCGTCTGCAGCGCCCTCTGTTGTGCCAAATTCAAACATTTGCCGAAAAATATGCATTTGCTTTACAACACTGTCATCCGCCATATTTCCTCCGACAAAACAAATTTGTGCGATTAAAAAGATAAGTGCGGGGGAATTAATGTAAAAAATGTTTGTTGAATATCAACCAATATTTTAATATATGTTAACCAAATAAACAAGCATTACAAAGCGCCATTTGTGATTGTGTACGGATGGCTATTCCTACTAACGCCATTGTTGCCCGTGCCGTTCAAGGTAATGAACAAATCGGGACATGCGATTTTATGAATACTGTAGTCGGTATATCTCGACAAAAAGTTGTTAAATTTTTTATTTGTGCAAAACAATACGCATCGGAATAGACGGCTTCTATTAAGTGTTTAAATTGTGATTTTGTCTTGCACCAGTTTTTGCTTTTACGATAAGACATGCACATGCAGAAATGTTTCTTGTACACTTCGGTAAAGGCACATAACCATTCACACACACATAAGTATATGAACGCTGCATACACAATTGTCATTTGCTGTCTGTGTTCGTGTGGGTGCGTGCTTGTTAGTGTGTGTGCGGCGTCTTGTCTATTGACAGCTACTGTTATTTGCTTCGTTTCCTTAATTGTCAAATTTTTGCATTTCAGGAATGTGAGCAAATGGTGCAGATGCTAAGAGTCGTAGAACTGCAAAAGATCTTATCGTTTCTAAATATTTCATTCGCTGGACGAAAAACCGATCTGCAAGGTCGTATCCTGTCGTTCCTGCGTACTAACCTTGAGCTGCTCGCACCCAAGGTCCAAGAAGTCTACGCTCAATCCGTGCAAGAACAAAGCGCCACACTGCAGTACATAGATTGCAGAATGTACTCGCACATGCAGCTGCCCAGCGTGCAGGCAAATAATGCGAGTCTCGTTGGCGGTGCACCCGGAGCCCAGGTGCAATCAGTGGGTGGTGTCAATCCCGGCCAGATGCCCGTCGCCGCTGGCGGTGCGTCCCACAATATGATACCCAGCTTCCTGCACACGCACAGTATGAACAGTCAGATGCCCATTCATCCCGATGTGCGCCTGAAAAAACTTGCATTCTACGATGTACTGGGCACTTTAATCAAGCCATCGACACTGGTGCCGCGCAACACGCAGCGCGTGCAGGAGGTGCCTTTCTATTTTACACTGACGCCACAACAGGCAACAGAAATTGCCACAAATCGCGACATACGCAACAGTTCAAAGGTGGAGCACGCCATTCAAGTGCAACTACGCTTCTCTCTCGTCGAGACCTCGTGCGACCAGGAGGACTGCTTTCCACCCAATGTCAACGTGAAAGTTAACAACAAATTATGTCAGCTACCTGTAAGTTTTTATAACACCAATTGTATTCGTAATATGGAAAGAAGTCTGTGAGACTATCTTGGTCAAACTTTCTAACAAATCTTAACTTTAAATAATTTTTAAAAACCTTTCACACCTGAGTCAAAAATTAAGATAATTGTAAACAAAATATACGCAGAAAATTCCCTTGGAATGGGCACTTTGTAGTTGCTCGCTTTAAATAATTTCTCTTTATGATTTGTTTCACAGAATGTCATTCCTACAAATCGGCCAAACGTAGAGCCAAAACGTCCACCACGGCCAGTGAACGTAACAGCAAATGTAAAACTGTCGCCAACGGTGACAAACACAATAATGGTACAATGGTGCCCAGACTACACTCGCAGCTACTGTCTCGCCGTCTATTTGGTTAAGAAACTAACATCCGCACAGTTATTGCACCGTATGAAGACTAAGGGCGTCAAGCCAGCGGATTACACACGTGCTTTAAGTGAGTTGCTACATAAAATTCAAATTTGATTGCAACTTAAATTGATTTATCTTGATTGCAGTTAAGGAGAAACTTACCGAAGATGCTGACTGCGAAATAGCAACAACTATGTTAAAGGTTTCGCTTAATTGTCCATTGGGCAAAATGAAAATGTCGCTGCCGTGCCGAGCATCAACCTGCTCGCACTTACAATGCTTTGATGCCAGTCTTTACCTGCAAATGAATGAGCGCAAGCCCACCTGGAACTGTCCAGTCTGCGATAGACCGGCCATATACGATAACCTAGTAATCGATGGGTACGCTCTTTTAACGTGCATTTTTAAAAACACAAATGCATAATTATTATATTTCTGCAGCTATTTTCAAGAGGTATTACTTTCGGCGCTGCTTAAAAGCGACGACACTGAGATTCAGCTCCATCAGGATGGCTCGTGGAGCACACCGGGCCTGCGCACTGAGACTCAAATATTAGACACTCCATCGAAGCCCGTCTCGAAGGTTGAGGTCATTTCGGATGATGTCGGTGGGTTGAATTTAAAATTTGTGTTGTTTATTTATATTGTTTTAGCATAAAGCTTAATTCCTATGCTTAATTTGATAACTCTTATGTTCACAGAATTGATCACAGATGACACTAAGCCGATGAAGTCTGATCTGTCTCCAGCGCCTGAGGAGCAGCCAACGTCCACGTCAAACAGTGAAACCGTAAGTTTTTGCACCAGCCATAATTAAATACATTCTGGTTAATTTTTTTTTGTGATTTTGTGTTTTTTTTTGGCAGGTGGATTTAACCCTAAGTGATTCGGATGATGATATGCCGCTGGCAAAGCGGCGACCACCAGCAAAACAACCGGCGACAACATCAACACAAAATGGTAGTGGCGCCGTTCAACGTGCCTATGCCTCGTCGCAGCAGCAGCAGCCGCAAAAAACTGGTACGTTAGATATATTTTTGTAATAAGAATCAAAGCAAGACAAACATGCAACATTAAAGTGTTGACTATTATGTATAGAATAAAGTATTTCTTCAAAATATTTTATCAAACTTAAGGCTAGTACACAATTAAGGCAATATTCATATACTTCATAAATACGCCCACATACTCACACACATACATTACGCACCCCAAAAACAGATGCAAAAATAAAAAAAAAAACAATTAGAGCTCCCACAATATTCTTAATTTTATTTCCAAACAATTGATTTTATTTTTTTACGTTTTCTGCACGTTTAATTTAAAAATTGTATATTTTAGGATGGTTCAAAGGTTGGCTTTGGCCAAAGTAGTGCCAGCAATGTTCTTTTCAAATGTGGATAAGGAATTAGGGCTTCTTACTTGTTACAGTCTTTGATCTTAAGAAAGTTTCGTTATACTATTTTCTTATAGATGTTTTTAATATGCCGGTTGGTCTTCGCGCACGTTTGCGCCAACGGTATGTTGTTTGTCCCGTTTTTTTTTAACAATCCTTGGAACCTGTATTATCTGTGTGCACATGTACTATTACTTACAGTAAACAAGCAGTTAACAAGGAAATGCCGTGACATCCACGTATGGACATTCCCATAATGTACACATGATCCAATGGATCTGTTTTTAATTCAAGTGTTTCAATATACATATGTACAAGTTTTCTGCTTACCGTTCACACAAATATGTTTTTCGTTTATTACTGATCTTGTATTTACTATATTGTCAAACGCACCTATACACAATGTTACCCATTAATAAAATTTGTAGATAGTCCTCATGATGAGCGAACATTTTAACACAAGGCGTTTTAAAATCTTGACAAAACAGACAAATTATTGTTGACGATAGTTTTTAGTAACTTTAGCATATCTTTCATTTCTTTCTCGTTTCTTTCTTTCCCTCTAAATTTCTTTATATATATATTTGTTTGTATATATATATATATGTATATTCTATTCTCTTCTCTTCTCTGTATTTTTTTGCGTCTATCGACTCTACGAAAGATTCCCCCGAGCAGCAAGTAACGCTATCGCCTGAAACGCATTCACTACAACAACATCACCAGCATCTGCAGCAGCAGCATGAACATCAAATGCTTGTTGGAGAACATCCGTCGACTGCTGTCCATGCCAGTCTATTGGAGTCCCTGGCTGCTGCAATGGCGGATCAAAAGCATTTTCAACTCTTGGATCTGGCTGCTGTGGCGGCCGCTGCTCCCACCTCAGCCCAGCATCCAAATGCAGGCCCTTAGACACATAGACAACCAAATACACACTCACACACGAACACATTTGTAACAATTTACACACACACAAACGCCAACTCAAATTTGTGCTTTTACATAACGTTGGACTTGATTTGGTTTTAGTTTTTGCCTTTTTTGTTCTGTTAGCTTTATTTCCCGCTGCCATTTGATCTATCCTTATCACTCTATTGCTGGCATTTAATCCTGCACACACACATATCCAAAATCTCAGAGGCTATTTAACTCAATTTTCATGTCATTCGCTTCATGTACATTTTCCATCAGACAAATACAAATATAAGTGTGAACGCAGACAAAACAATATTTTGTTGTTTTATTTTTTTGTAATTTTTGATTGTGTTGCAGGACGCAGTTAAAAGAAGCTGTGCTGCAGTTGCGCAGATTGTAAATGGTCTGTTGTTTGCCCCCAAAATGTTGCTGCTCGATTGTTGCTGTTCCTAGTCTACCATACCATACCATACTATACTATACTAAACTATACTATATTTTTTTCTAAATCTTAACTTGTGCGCTTCCGCATTGATTTACTTTCCAGGCCTCTTCACTTAATTTATAAACATAGTTAGGTATTTCTTTAAATTTTAATTTATCTGTGTTGTGCTTGTCTCGATTTATACACACAAACGCACAACACACTCACACACACAAACACATACAGACACACAGTAAACGCTTCTACTGTTTGGCAGCAACCAACCTACTTTATAATATGTAATTTTAGTTAAAACACACACAAACAATTAGACCTATGCATTAAACAATAGCCTAATACTAAAAATAAAAAAAATATTAATCAAATGTTATAATTTAAGTCTTTTACAAAAATTCCTATTCATACAAAGCAAATGGAATGGAGAGAATCGCATCGATTTTAAGTTATATATTTTTGAACATAACTTAGCTTTTAAGTTGTCACCACTTTGTTGTTTGAGAGTTGCATTCGATTGAAGCATTTGCAAATAAAAGCAAATATCAAGAGCAACATCAGTTTTATCCATATTTAAAAATACCCTATTTTTTTTTAAAGAGAAGCAACAACAAAAGAAAGAAAAGATATGCAAGTGGAAACAAATGAGAAATAAATTTCCCCCAATAACAAATTAAGCTTGTAATATCGTATTTAAAAACCTTTTTCACATTTATACTTATTTATTTAGGCACGCTGGATTTCTATTTTAAGCCCATTAGACGGTGAAATACATACATACATATAGGAACATACACGAATATCCATTAAAATCCGCACAATGTGCATACACATACATTTATGTCTCTGCAGTGACCAAATGAATATGACCCCTTTACCCTATAGAGAACGACACTCGCTGACGATTATTGTTTGAAACATAATCATAAAACAACCATTGCATGAAAAAAAAAAAAAACAACAATATATGTAATTAAGTCATCAAAATCTGCAAATTAAAGGTAAATAATATTTTACAACAACAGTGTGTTTTATTTATTGTACAGCAATATCGGGAAAACTATTTTTTATTATCTGATGTTTTTTATCTTTTTCTTAATAATGTTAGTTGTAATTCTCATTTGACAGTGTTTTATTATTTTTAATTGAGTTATATCCGAAAATTGTTTTTTATTTTTGCAGATGAAGGAGAAGCGGACACGGATAAGAAAGAAATTTCCGTCATTGACATATCAGACTCATCCTAAAGCATTTGAAAATAAAAAAAAGGAGACAGCCACAGAGCTCCAAAGATTATAAGCATATTTCTTTTATATTATGTTTTTAAGGCCCAAAATTAATTATTAATTTAGTAGATTATAAACGTTATGTATACTTTATAGTTAGATAAGTACAAACAGCGAATAAAACAAGTACATTGTCCATGTACATATATCTATAATATACTTCAAATTTCATTCCGTTACAAAATGCCGGCAAACAGCTGTGCAGAAAGCGTTGCCACTCATTGAAGTTTAATTATTCAAACAGTTGGCAGTCACTTTTACAGTGTGACCGCTTACAATAAAAAAAACTTTTTTGGTGTATTTCATATAGCCCTATTATTCCATTTCTTGCTTGATTTGCTTTGTCATTAGATTTGGTTGGATTGAAAACTCACAAGATCCTCATTCTCAGAAATGTCTCAAAAACCAATTTTGTATTATGCACTCTTTAGTCCTCCGGCTAGGGCCTGCATTATAACTGCCAAGCTTATTGGCTTGGATTTGGAGCTTAAGTAAGCGTTTAAAAGAGGATTAGGAATTTTATATATTTTAATTTTATATTTTATTTATAACAGAGCCGTTGACTATTCTAAAAAGGAGCATTTCAGCAAGGAGTTCCTTAAGGCATGTACTAAGTATATTTTATGACCCCCCCTCGCCACTGTAATATGAAATCTTTTTCTACTTTTAATATATGTAGATTAATCCCCAGCACCAGATACCTGTTTTCGTTGACACTGATAGTGAAGTTTATGTGGACAGGTGGGTTTTTCGCATAATTTATTAAAAATCGTTTTTTTATTGAATTTTGGTTTATGTTTACAGTCATGCTATAATTTGTTTTATGGTGGCCAAGTATGCTAAGAGCGATCAACTTTATCCAAAGGACTTAAAACGTCGAGCGCACATCGATCATCGACTGCACTACGAGAACGGTGTGCTCTTCCAGGTGATCAAAGACATAGTTGCACGCAATATGTACGGTGGCGAAGCGGAGTTAAACAAACGATCGCTGGAACTGTGCCAGACTGCTTACAGCACGCTGGAGCAATTTCTTGAGCAGGGCAGTTTTGTAGTTGGCAACGAATTGAGTGTGGCCGATATATCCATACACACGACGCTAATTACATTAGACCTACTCATGCCAGTGGATAAAAAGCGCTATCCCCAAATCAGTGTCTGGTTGGAGCGCATGAAGCAACTGCTGCCTGACTATGAAGACACCAATCTTAAAGGCGCCCAGGAGCTACAGCAGCGCATACAAAGCTGCATGGCCGAGCATCAAATAAAAGTATCTGCTTAAGTGGAATCAGTGAAACAGTAGAACACTTTGGATTTGAGTCATTAATTCTTTGTTTCCGCTCATATGTTTAATATTTGAATTTTGAATTTATTTGTTAAACTTATTGGATTAAATACTCACTAAGCTAACTCTTCGTTTGTCTTTTGATTTGGAAGTCAAATATATTTTTGTATTTTGTTTCTATTCGTTTTTTGCTCGTTAGTTGCTCGTTACATTTGTTGAATAAGCCACTAACAGTTAACACTAAAAATGTTGCCTGTTTTTCTCAAACTATAACTACTAAAAATAATATTTAAGGTTTTGTATGGTATCATATGTTAATGCAGGTTACTTTTGCCCGCTCTCAACGCCTAGCTATACTGTATATACAAACACAATCATAAACCTAATCACACTTATTTTGGAATACTTTCAAGCACAAGCTCATAAGAGGGATCTAATCAAAGGTCGTCCAGTTATTCATGCCTTTGCCAACGCCAGATCCGGCAGTTAAGGCTGGCGTTGTGCTAGTCTGTCCCGAAGCTGTCGCTGCTGTAGCTGTATTTAAAGAGAACTGATCCAGTCCATATTTTCGCAACAGCTCAAAATCATCATCAGGCTTCCCGCTGCGCTGCAGTTGTTGTGGCATCCGATTCGTGACAGCGGCCACAGTGGCCATGTGCTTGGGCGCAAAGTAGGGATATAGCGGATTGTTGACACTGTTGTTGACCTGATTTAAAACGCTACTCATGACGCCGACAGGCAGCGTGCTGGACTTGGATTTAGTGCCGTTGCTGGTATATTTTTTGCCCAACGGCGGGAGCGGTCGGGCATTCTGGTTAAGTGGATCAAAGTCTTCCAAATCAAAGCTAGTATTGTTGCTATCGTCCAGCGATATCAGATCGTTCATGCTGTCCTCCGGGCGCGTCTGAGTGCCACGTGGCGACTGTGCGGATTGAAAGAGTATGAGGAATGGGTTAGTTTGGCTGGAAGCTAAGTTGGCAGGTTACATAGTTAGACTATAATACAGCATGCAGGCAGGCAGATGAAAGCGGACTTGTGGCGAAGCTACTACAGGAACTTGGCTTAGTATTGTGATAGCTCTAACAGGGTATAAATGTGTGTTAGTATTTAATGTGGGACCGCAACCAGGACGCATTTAGTTAACTTGATTAGCGCGCAGCTTTTGTACCTCTCTCTTGGCCCGCGGCGTTGGTATTGGCGCCCCCTCGGAGCCCGGCGATGACACATTAAAATGCGAGAATCTCGAGGCGGCCGTTACAAACGATGCAGCCGAAGAACACGACGAGGACGTCGATGACGATGATGATGACGATGCTGTTGATGTGTTCGAGCCTCGCAACGAATCATGTGCCTCATCCTGCCAGCAATTGCGCTCCAGTCGATTGATGCCGGCACTGACAGCGGCTGCGGTGGCCGCGACCACCGCATTGGCGCTGCACTGACGCCTCGGCGGTATTGGTGGCGATGGCACATCTGGCGGACTGTCAAAGCTTGAGTCTGCTGTTGCCAATGATGATTGCAACTTGCTGGCGGCGGCTGTCGAAATGTGTCGAGGCGGTTTGGTGTTAATGTGCGTATGCGTTAAAGTGGTGCTGCTGATGCTGGAGTTGGCCGACGCATATGGATGATTGTAGTAGGAGGCGGGCTGCTGTGGTAGCTGCGTGATGTTGGTGTTGATATTGGGTGGCGGTGGTCGTACAGGTGGTGCTCCATTGCGCGAGCGTGTGCTGCTGTTGCTGTTGTGTTCAGCTGGGCTTGGCTTCAGCTGCATGTCAAGTAGCGGTGGCAGTTGCGGTGGCAGTGATTTGGTGTTTGTGCAATGCAGTTTCGAGAAGATGAGGCAAACAAGCGACAACAAACAGACAGATATAGACAACAACAACAACAACAAACACACACACACAACAAAACACATGAAAAAGTCAATGAAAAAGAATAATGAAAACATAAATATTTTGCAAATACAACAAGAACAACAGCAAGAATGAAATACATGAAGTAAATAGAGTGGCATTAAGCTAAAAGCTAGAGCAGCTGCAGCTGCCTTTCGTAGTCACGCACTAGGCTACTTACGCTGCGATCAACGGCGGGCGTTTTGAAAAGCGGATGATTTTGCAGCTCCTGCGACAGATTCATCTCCGATGAGCAAATTGAGCTTGCCGCGCTAACAGCTGGCGACTCACCCACAACAACATGATTTAAATGAGCATTATTTGGCGCACCCATGGCATAGCCATTTGGCGGTATGTGACTGCTTGAGCTGGACATGGCCAGCGGCACTGGACCGCGTCGCGTTTGTGTGGGCAACTGCAACGTCGGCTGCTTTTGCTGCTGCTCTCGCATGGCGATGCCATTGAAGTTGATCTCACGCTCTAAACGCTTGCTACACACCGGCGAGCTGGGCGCCGATCGATGCGTTACTTTGCGACCGTAGCCCGCTGTTCCGTTGCTGCCGTCCGGACGATCCGAGTGCTGGGGCGAGCTAAGGCCGAAGTGGAAGTGATGGTTGGAATTGGGGTTTTGGGTGCCGTTGTCGCGCCACTTCTTGTAGGCGGTCTTGACACCACGCGAACTCTCCTTAACCTTAAGCAAAATGTTCAAAATTAATTCGGTTGCAACAAAACTAAAATACTTAAATCTAAACACATTTAGTAAAGCTACCACTCACCGATTTGACGGCAGACTTAACAGCTGGATTAGTCTGCAAAGGTTAGGCGCATTTGTGATAATACAGTAAGTATATATAGAGGGATCGATCGTAACCCAAAGAGAGCGAACATTAAGCACAGAAGCACAGCGTGAGTTTCCAAGCAGCATATATGAAAGACACAAAAATTTAATGTGTGTAGATATGAATATACTATGTTTGTATGTATTAATAGATATGGGTGGGTAGCAGCACAGATATTACAGTCAAACTACTATTAAAATTAATTGTTAGAATGACAATGATACACATAATAATAATAAACTAGGAATGAGCCCTGAAAAAGTTTGATATGTATTATCAGAATTCATTCTTCAATAATGTCATTTAGATTTTAAAATTTTAATTAATATGGAGTGCAACATTTAGAGCTTGGATTTAATTGTGTTTTAGCTTATGACAACTATGAACTCTTAGAAATGTTGAGTATAATTTCTAAAAAAAAATACTACAGACACAAATTAAACAAACAAAATAAAAAAAACAAATTAATAAAAATTATTTTTTTTAGTTTTGCCATTATACAAATTATTTGGTGCAAAAGTTTGTTAGGAGAGAAAGTAAATTAGGTAAACTAACTTTTTTATGAATATTTTTCGTTTGTAAAAAAAAGGTGTTTGAGTGTTTGTGTGTGTGTGTGTGTGGAAATTCTATTCATATATTTTTGGTGGTGGACGATGGCAATCAGTCTAAATATAGTTCTTGGCAAACACTCGCGAAACACTGCGCTTTCCCAAATAATACTGCAAAATAGATCAAATTGAAATTAAAGAAAACAAAAGATATATCAAAAAATCTTAAAAATACGATACATCAGAAATATTATAAAAATATGGGAAATTGTAACGGGACAGCGCAGAGGGCTCAATCCGTGTATGCACTCCAAACAAAAACCAAAAAAAAAATGAATAATGTATGTACAATCACATATTTAAGAAGAATAGTAGAGCACAACTTAAGGTGGGAGGTGAGGTAAACTAAGGATGTGGCTGGTTGCATAATGAGTGGGTGGGTTAAGGCAATCAAGATGCCAGCCAAAGGATTTGCTGAATCCTGTTTTCTTTTTTCTGCCTACCTTGTCTTTGACATGCTTAAGAAAGACATAGTTACGTCCGCGTTTCTTCATCTTCTCCGCATAGCGCACCGTTTCCAGCTCGAATTCATCGGAGAAGCCCAAACCGCTGTTCAGCATTTTGAGTCGATCGTCGACGAACTGTGCAAAGATCTGTAGCTCCATCATTTTGGTAAGAAACGGACGCAAGTGCGCCGGCCGAGATTCAATAAATTTGTCGTTATTGAACGTTTTGCAGGTGTCGTGAAACTCAACAGCATCACGATAGCCGCCAATCAGCTGGACCAAGGCGCCCAAGAATATTTTCGACACACGATCCCCAATGTGATCCTGTGTGTGAGTCAGGTATTTCTTAAGCTGTGACACAATCTCTGGCGGCAGCGTGCGTACATCATCAAAGGGACTCTCGAACAGCTTCGTATCACAGTTTAAGATCACAACTTCGCCGAGCTCATCGGCAGAAACCTGCAAACAAATATCCATAGTATATAATCATTGATCATTTTGAAAGTGTTATTAATTTACAGTTTCGAGCACGGGCTTTGGCACACCAATTAGATATGGCATGGGTGCGCCTAGGTAATCCTTAAACTCCCAGGGCAGCACCGGTATGAATATGTGCTGCCAGACCATGGGATATAGGAATGCATTGGCCGCCTGTATACAGGAGGATAATCGATCCAGATGGCTGGATGTGAAAATAATGCGACGCTCGGCCAGCATGGCAGCAAATACACTTATCATCTCCTTGGGATCCACAAAGTTATAATACAAATTTAGGTTGTGCTGAAATTGATTAACTAACAATTAGATTATATGGATTATTTATTGAAATCATTTGACTTACATTCTCTGGTATGCTAGGCAGCTGAAACTGCAAGGGCCGTTCGAATGTAAAATGCTGTAAAATGGTAAAGAAGTATGCTTAGAATTAAGTTGCAATTATTTATTTATTAAAGAAATGCTCACACTCTGGCCACTATTGTAGAATACCGTCAGACTGCCACCCGAATCGGGTACTCCTCTGTTGTAGGCCTCCGATAGGAACGTTCGAAATCCATTTCGATCTGTTCGCCTTAGCTCGGCCAGCACAATCAATAGCTTGAGGAAGGTATCATGCCACGGCAAATAGGTTATCAGCACCATGGCCGTTTCGGTTTTGGGATCGTGCCGGCAGAAGCCAAAACGCCATTTTGAGTCGCCGGTGGTATGCACAAATGAATACGATTGCACAGAGCCCCTATAAATATCATAAAAATATATTTATTATACAGACATTGTTAGTTAAATTGAAACTTTTCAGTCTGTTTGCGTTTGGGACTGGACAGATGTGCACATCCGGTTAGTAACGGCTTCATCCTTATGACCTAGACAACCGCACCTGCCAAGTTCCTCAAGAAACGCTTCATCGCTTTTGTGTGCATACTAAATACATACATACAAGTCGGCTCGTCTTTGGACTTTATGAATGACTTATGCTGTTCGTTAGTGCAAAAAGTAGATTCTACTTTTTCTGCGTTGCCTCCTAACACAAATTAAAAACATTTGGCAGACAACTTAAATATCCAAAGCACACCAACAGCATAGTCTTCAGAATCCAAGCTCTATGTAATCATGAAAATGATTTATTCTGGTTTTTGCTTTTGTGGTCTTTGTTTGTGAGTTGGTTGTGTGACTATTCGAGTGCGTTGATGATTATATGTATGTTAATAAATCACAATTTGCAACGACAATCAAAATGAACAACAGCTCCGCTTTCAATGCAAAGTCACTCGGCCTCCAATTTTGTGTTTTGCAGCTCTTTCGCAATTCGCGGTCAATTCCTTGTTGCTGTGTTTTGTTTTGTTGTAGGCGTCGGATTACGTAAAGTCGTTAGATGCGCGCAATATTTAATAAAATATGCAAAACAGTCAAGCGACAAATCGCTGGGCTCGTTGGACAAAAAAAAATGACAAGGAAGTGACATTGCTATCGCTCCAGCTGTACATGTCGGTGCATTGACTTTGGCGATAACTGTTATTTACAATAACAGAAGCCGAGAGAGAGAGAGAGAGAGGGCGCATTAAAGTTTACGAGAGCGCTGGAGGCTGTTAATGTTGTTGTTTTGTTTTTTATGCCGTTAAGGTGCTTAGCATATGCATATGAACATACATATTAACATAGCTACATATTTGCCGAATTTTTTCACTTTTCAAATTCGATTTATCAGTGTGTTTGCTGTGCGATAATAAAAGCAATGTCCGCTGGATTGGGTGGATGGGGAGGGAGGGAGGGAGGTAAAACAAAATCAACTTGTTGCCCCCGTCTTAAGCACAGCTGCACAGATAAACCAGAAATGTTTTCGGCGTGACTAACACAAAGGAGACTATTGAACTGACGCATGTATTTGTAAACATACATATGTAACCGATACACTGGCGAAATACTATAAAAATGGAACAACAAGCGTAAAGTGCGAAAATGAATTGCGTCCAACGTAATCCAAATGAAATAATTCATTCCCAATGTGGCGCGTTCATAGTATGTAAACAAACACAAAAACTACAACACAACAGGTTATACAATTCATGGACAAACGTGAAGTGGACGACGCTGCTGCTACCGCTGCTGCCGTGAGTCATCAGCGTCGACCATTCACTCATTCACAAAGCAAATACAGTTATCGCTCAAACAGTTGGAACTTCCTTCAACTTCATTTTTTATATAACTCTTAGACTACACTTTTGATTACTTTAATGATATTTTAATAAAGGGCAACAATGATTTTTGGCATATTTTAAATATATGTTCATGCAAATTGGTATCTTCGTTCTAATTAGCAAGTAACTACTGTACCAACATCATTTTGTTGCTTCTGTGTATTTTGTTGTCTATTAGCTCTTTTTTTTTTTTAATGACTAACGCAAAATAAACCGGAAATACTTAGAACAAGAATGTGTAACGAATTGCAGCATCAGACGAACCTTTCAAGATCGCAGGGAAACGCAAACGATGGGATGCCGGTAAGAACCTCCTTATCGCGAAAGCCCTCTGGAAAGCTTTCGATAATAACGCCAGCGGGTGTTGCGCCTGTTCCGCCATTGCGATTAAATGTGCCTCGATCTATGCCCCTTGTGGGTTTCACTTCGCACCAGAACTCAAAGAGTTTTTTTACGTCGTTTCTGTTGTTGATGACAAGAAGAAATAATATTATTGTTAAGTATGTATATAAAAGATAAAAGCGATAAGATAGATAGATGTCTGCATTAAATTGTAGCTATAGGATATGGTTATTAGATGATTTTAAGCAAGCAGAACTTTTATAAAAAAAAGTCGAATTATTTGGTTACGGAGTATAACAAGATGCAACTGTTATAAGTTTCACTGTTCAGCCATGCGTTACGCCCACTACAAAAACATACTTGTACACATGTACATATGTACATATACTAGTATGTACATATGTATGTATTTATTTTTCCCAGCCACAGTTGGAATCTCGTCAGCAGATAAAATACTCACTTGATACGTGAACCCATCTGAGTTTTTTTTCTTCTGGATTTTAGCACATGTTTAAATTAAATTGATTTGTGTTTTGTTACTCTATTTAAGCTATTTAGATTTGTAAATTTTTGATTCAAGTGTCAATAACAACAGCACAGCAGCAGCCCGCATAAACATACAAATTATATGCGGCTGTTCGCTGACACTCTTCTTCCCTTCTCTTCTTTCTCTTTTTCTTTGACGATTCACGATTTCGTTTCGCGACGTCATTGACTCAAATCATTCAATGTTTTTATGTAGCCACTGCGTCTACAATTTGCAATTTCCAACTATTGATACGATCACTGTACAATTGATTCTGGGCGTCTTATTTGGCCCCAATATTTATTGATACACTTGCCACACTTATTTTTATGCGAAATAGTCGAACAAAAAACACTTTTTACGACAAAAACACCAACAACGCAGCGACGCAGACGAACCGACCCCGACAGCAGTTGCAATTGTACTCGATGCTGCATACTCGATACCCAACTTGGCAGTCAGCTGTAGTGTTTCTGCTATCGATAACAGTACAATAACTAATTGACAGAGATGGCAGTCATTGAAAAACAACGACTGCATTCTAAAGTTCGCCTTTTCATTTGTATCTACTACTCGACGAGCATTGTTATATAATTTTTTAAATCGACTGTTTGTCTGATTTAATAAATGCTTTCTGTTAGTAACAGAACCACACAATGTTAATCAATGAGCGAACTTACTAGTTCACTTGAACAACATCAGTTACTTTTCCATGTGCACTAATTGTTTTTGTTTACAATTTGAGTTTGTTAAAAATAACTTGTTAACGTTGTGTTTATGTTTATAAAATCCGCGTAAATATGCATGTTATGGATTTTGTTATTATATAACTTGTTTGTGTAAACCCGGAGCTTCTTTCGAAAAAAAACCAAAGTCGCTTCAAGTTGAATACGACGAAGGCAAAAACAACTAAAGCGCTGATAATGTACAGCATGTTAAGGCGAGATTAATATAATATATTAGTATTCAGATGTGTGCGTCATAATTGGCACGGTAAATACGCCACCCAACATAAAATTGGACAAAAATAGCACAAAGCTTCACCCTACATACCCTTGGCCATGGCTATTGATTTTGTTGTTTCACGTGATGCTTAGTGTGTGTGTGTGTGAAAGTTTTATTGTGTCGGTGTATGCCATAGACTAAACGGCCATTTTAGCTTTTGAATGCAAATCCATCGGCCTAGAATCAAAACAATGGCTCATTGCTAAACTGTGAGCCACTGGCAACAGTACAAACAACAGCGCAGAAAAAAATAATTTAAATATAAAACATTTTACGTCATTGTTCTATGTTGATGTGACACTCAAAAACACAAAATTATCTAAATTTGTATCTAAAATTTTTTGTTGGTTTACATTTTTTTCAAGGTAAGCGCACTAAAAACCAAACAAGACCATTTCCGGAGCAGTAATATGCAAGGCTACAATAAAAGAGTGCCAATATATATGTACATACATATATACAAACTTATCGAGTAGACAATAAAAACCGTTAGACGAATGCTAGTAGTTTGGCCAGAGAGTGCGCGATAGGCTTAAGTGTAAATTATTTAGCCGCCAAACCATGCTGTGCGCTTTTGTTCAGATGCCGCTCAAGGCGGCGGCAAGTCAAAAACAAAAACAAAAGCTGAGTAACGAATTGCTCAGCATTGGCCGATTTTCACTCATGATTAATCACAATAGCCGAATGGCGAGTGCAGCTTTAACTCAACAGCTGTCCCGTTATCAGCAACAACCACAGCATCCACAACAACAACAACAACAACATCGACATCTACGACTTAAACAGGATTTGCTGTGAGTTTGCAGAGAGAGATTAAAGAAGAGATAATAATAAGATATTCGGGCTACCGAATATTTATATACCCTTTAAATTAGATAGATATTTAAAATGTTCTTATATACTCTGTGCAAGGGAACCAATTAAATTGTGTACGAGAAACACAACAAGACGCTGGTGCCAGTGTCCGAGCTCTAAATTGAAAACGATTCATAAACTAACGTATACTATAAGCCGTATACTATGATAAGATATGCCCCGTTCACTGATTTTAGTTTTTTAGTAGTATATGTTGTCAAACCGTGTAGAAAGTTCAGGTTGAGCAATTCGTTCTTTGTCATAAATTGTAGTTTCGCACGCTTTTGCTCAATTGCAGACGCCCGCCCGCTCGGGATCAAAGTGACAAGCTTGCACTGCGAGGAATACACACAGAGGTCGCTTCAGTCACTATGTTCTATTCCATGTATGCGTATCTGTCGCACTTGCCGCGCCTGCATGCGCTCGGCCTGGCCATATTTGCCTATGTTATCTATTACCTCATTCAGGTGGTGAAGGTGAGTAGTGATGCTTCACTTACGTAATTATCGTAATTAAACTGTTCATATATCCAAATATAGCGCCCGATCATTGCCTGTGCCGATGGCCCATTCAAGCAGTATCTGATCAAAAAAGTGCCAACGCTGGAGAACAAATATTGGCCAACGTTCTGGTGTGTGGAGAGTCGTGCTCAGACCGTAATTGCGAGCCTGCTGCGCTCCAAGGGTCTGCCTCGTGTCAATTATCGCCGGTAAGTTGTTGTTGTTGTTCTCATTATTGTTGCTTGGCAAACTGACCTTTGATTTTCGTTGTCGAACCAAAAAGTATGCATAAGTTTGTCATTTTTATATTTATGCAAAGTCATTAAGCCATTATTCTACAGTTCTCGACCCAGCTTGCAGCTCTGACAATGACAATGAATTCGTAATATAGAAGGTTTTGTTATAGCGAAGCTCGACTTTTTGTACATATCAATTGAAATTAGCTGAATGTAACTTGTACATGATTTAATAAAATATTTTTCTGTTTTTTATAGCGAAATACTCAGACTGAAGGATGGCGGTGAGGTGGCATTGGACTGGATGGAGGAGGGCTGTGACGAGCGCGCACCTTGCGTTCTTATATTGCCCGGCTTGACTGGTGAATCGCAGGCGGAATACATCAAGTGTCTGGTCTTTGCCGCTCAGCAGTCGGCGATGCGTGTGGTTGTCTTTAATAATCGTGGCCTTGGCGGCATTGAGCTGAAGACACCACGTTTCTACTGTGCCTCCAACAGCGAAGACTTGAGCGAGGTTGTACAACATGTGCGTCGCAAGCTCCCAGCTCAGTGCAAACTGGGTGCCACCGGCATATCCATGGGTGGCCTTATCCTAGGCAACTATTTGGCGCGCAAGACCGATGAGGCGCATGATAATTTGTCGGCAGCCAAGATAATATCAGTGCCTTGGGATGTGCACAAGGGAAGCGCGAGCATTGAGAAGCCAGTCCTCAATAACCTGCTGGGGCGTCATTTGGCAAGCAGTCTGTGTCGCACGGTGCGCAGCCACTTGGAGGTCTACAGGGATATTTATAAAGATTCGGGCATAGACATGCAGCGCATATTGAGTGTAAGTTCCATTGGAATATCCATGATACAGCCAAGAATTAATTTTTCTTTCTTTTCGCTAGTGCAAAACGATCAAGGAGTTTGATGCGCTGTTTACGGCCAAGCAATTCGGCTATGCCCATGTCAATGATTATTACACCGATGCAACGCTGCATAATAAATTGGATCACATTACGGTGCCGCTGCTATGCCTGAGCGCAGCGGATGATCCCTTTCAACCACTCGAAGCTATACCCATCAAGGCGGCCAATCAGTGTACCCATGTGGCGATTATAATAACTGCACGTGGTGGGCATATTGGTTTTCTCGAGGGCTGGTGGCCATCGACCAAGGATCAGTATATGTGCCGTCTCTTTACCGAATATTTCACCAAAGCGCTGTTCGACGAGGATGGCGAATTCGAACGTGCCGCCAACAAAATGCACGAAAGCTATCTGGCCAAGCGAATTGTAAAGTTACCTATCAGCCTGAATACATCTCCTCCGGCGGTGCTGCTTGAACAGCATAAGTTGAAGCTGATGTAGAAGAGGCTAAGCAGCAAGCTGGCGAATACTTTAAGCACCTAGATACTATACTATATAGCAAGAGTCAGCAGAGTGTCAGCCGGTGTCTTGTGATATGAATCTTGAACAAAATCCAAAGTGCGTTATACCTTAGTCAATTAATTACATAGATTTTGGAAACATTTCAGAAAGCCGTTAGAAACTGAACATTTTTTTGCTGCAATACAATATGTGTTAGTCACATATCAAATTGGAACAGTAAACCTTTAGCTTTATATCAATTAAATCTATTAGTGAGTAAAAAAGGGTAGTTCTCACTAAAAAGAAATCTATGACATAAATTACTCCAAAATTATTTTTTACATATGTATATATTTTAATAATAAAAAATTACAACGCTTAAGAAAAATGTACTTGGCTTTTTAGCGAATTGTTTGTAAATCGAATAGTATAGCGAATAATTGAAAACCGCTTACAGCTTAACATTATTATTATGTTAGTATAAAAAACTGTAAAGTATTTGGGGCCTGGCCTAAATAGGCTTGTAGAGCAACGTTGTGACATACTTTTTGCAATAGCGATGCGTGGCACTGAGCACCATGACACCATCTTTGATGGACAGGGCATACAAGTGATTCAACATGACATGATTTGGTTCTGGCAACAAAGTCGGCTCGCACTGCAAAATAATTTAAATTCAATCACTTACAAGCATATTTAGTTTGAAATGTTGGTATTTTTACCGATAGTGGTGTATCCTTGTTGAGTATGACCTGCAGAAGATGTGGCGGCAGCACTGGTGGTCCAGACACCTTCTCCCAAGGCTTCACCTGGGGCACATCCTGTGAGTACTCCTTTTCGGCATAGTTTGGCACATTCTCGCTGTCTTTGGCCAGTGCTTGGAACACTTCAAAATCCGATGCTCGCACCGATACCAAGTTGTTTTTATCGCCATCTTCGTTATCTACGCTTTTCTGTAATCGATAGACAATCAAGTCTAATTAGAACGCCAAGCAATAACAATTTCGATCAGATCAGCATTGCCAGCCCCGAAACCCAAGCTCACAGCTGATGTCTCTACTCGCTTTGCTAACATTCCAGCAATGATTACACAACGTAGAGACTGACCGACAACGTAATGCCCGACTACGTAATGCACTCTACACAATGCAATTACTTGTAAGGTTCTTTTAACATAAATAAAGGTACTTTTACCGTATAACATTACTACCTAGAAGTAAATGTTCTTACTGTTACTGAGAATTCTAAGGATATACCAAAGTTTAAGTCAGCTATTAATTCTCATTTCATATGTTCACTTTAACCTTTACTCCTTTTACAGACTTTCAATGAGAACAGGGTATTCAAAAATTGAATTGCGTCAGCAGAAATTGTAAACATTGCGCGAGTATCGATTTTCCCCACATCAAACATTCTTAACTTACCAGCTTGGGATCGTGCTTCCATTCACCATCGACACAAAATTTGTACTGATGGTCGCCCTCGGCCAGATCGATAATGGTCACAAAGTTGCCATGGCTCCGCACCATCGGGATGGGCTTCCACTTGGAAAAAGTGCCCGATATGGTCACATTTTTGCCACCATAATCCCAGCGCAAGACAGTGGGCAGCGCTGTATTTCTTAGCTCAAAATCTTCGTCGCCCAACTGCAGTGATCCTACTGCCTTTTCCGCCTGCTCCTCATCGTTAATCTCATCCATTGTTAGTTGCTCTTTGTCAGCTGCTGCTGTTGTTACAGTGGATGTTACTGCTGTTGTTGTTGTTGCTGTTTCGTTATCAGCTGTGCGCTTAGCTTCAGCTCTCGGTAAATACTCGTCTTCGTCTTCTTGCGACGAATTCTCGTTCAAGACTGCCGTATGTTTTTTATCGAATGAGAAAGCTTGCCCACCACTACCGCCCGCTCTAATACCGCCCGAAACTGCAACGCCCCCGCCACCACTAGCTGCAGCGCCAGAGCTTGACACTGAGTCGCGAAAATGTGCGGGAGAGCTTGGCGTTGAGAGGTCCGTCGACTTGTGGCGCTCACGATTCATATGCACACTGGAGCTGCCCGCATTGCCCATATTGCACTTGCAACTCTCTCTTTTTCTCTCTCTTAAATTGTTTGTCTACTGTTTTGGAGGTTACTTAAAATTTAAATATGTTGGACGATTATTGTTTTGGCACTTTGTTTTCCTTGATGTTCGCCTTTGTTGTAACAAATGCTTCGCTTTTGCGTATTTAGTCAGTATCGTTTTTCAGTACTTGTTCTCGTTTACAGGAAATATTTGTTGGATCGTATTATTTAATAGTTTGTTTTTGTCGCAAAATGGCTAATAATAATTACAACTATTAATGTCTGTATGTATGCAATAATCGCAGTTCCAATTGGATTTGATTCATTTGGTGAGAACAGCGTAGAGTTGCATTTTATTAAATCGACCAGGGCGTCTAAGTCGCTCATTTAGTGAATTGTTGAAGACGAATCTATTTAAGATATATTTAAGATATAAATAATCTTTGATCTTGTAAGTTGAATTTTGAGCACCGATTACAAATAAAAAGTAGCATTAATTTTGTTTGTAAGTTTTTACCGATTGAGCTAGTTCCGTTCCGATGAACTAATGTATTTGTTGCTCTCGCAGCCCTGCGCAGATATGCAAGGTTTATGTGTGAAAAAGATTAGAAGGCAGGCTCATCAAACTAATTAAGCACTTTTAATACATAACAATGGCCGAATTGGTGAAAGACTGGCTGGCGGACTATCAGCGCGCACTCCGTCAGCCAGCGGAGACCGAGGCTTTTGTCGTTGAGCATGAAACGGATCCCGAAATCGCCGAGGCCATCTTTACAATATTCAACGAACGGCAGCGCAACGAGGACCTGGTGCACGACATATGTCAGCAGCTGTTGTCCTTCTATCGGGCACCAGAGGTGACGCTGCATAAATTCCCATTGCAATTCCTGCCCGTGTTGATATACACGTACCTGCAAGCTGTTGCCGCTAGCGATAAGAAGGCGTCGCGCGGCGTGGAGACGCTGCTGATATGCATTTATAACGGCGAAGTGTCCACCGACGATGGCGGCCAGAAGGTAGTCGCCTTTCGCATGCCCATACTCGCTCAGGTCTCTGTCTACCACGAGCTGAAGAACCTGCCCATGACCGATCTGCGACGCTGGGAGGAGAACTGCAATCGTGAGATCAAGTGGGGACCTCATTTGCGCATTGAATCGATAAATGCACAGAACCGGATGCGCATCCTTACTGCTTTGTTATTCTGCTACAATCAGCAGGTGAGCCTTACGCAAAAGTCCTCGTTGTTGCATCTATGTAGAGTGACGTCACAGCTGGTTAATCAGGGATTCACTACTAAATCTGGGCATGGTCATCGCATGAGCTATGGGTAAGCAATGCCATCTAGTTCAATGCTTTGTTGTTCATATATTCGATGCATTTAAGATCGGATCCATCAACTGGTGCCACATTTCCAAAACCCTCTTCGCCGCGCATACCGCTCTCCGCAACGTTTCTTATTGAACTGGTGCATGCGATCTATTATGCGATGTTTAATGGCTACGGCACAGTTGCCATACAGACACTCGAGGACATACATAATCGTGCCTGCTATGAAATGTACACGGAACTGATACTGGTCACAAATGCGGTTCGCAATTCGCTGCATGCAAATCCATCGGGTCAGCCGAATGATGGGCCGATGGGGTTGAGCGTTGCGTTAACACCAGCAACAACTACTGTGACAACGGCTGTCTCGAAATCGATGATAACGAATGCTTCGTTCCGTACGAAAAAGCTGCCCGACGACATTCCGATACAAGTGCAGGATCTAACCATTCCACAGGTGTCACAGCAGCATCTGGCCAGTGTGACGGAGGAAACAGAGCCGGGTGCTAAGGAATCGCCCTCGACCAAAGAGAGCAGCGGCACACGCACTTCGATTATACGGCCCAGCATGGAAGGGATTAAAGCGCAGGCACACAAAGCCATTACCGGCTTCAAGAAGTCCAAAGACAAGGACAAGGAGAAGGATAAGGAGCCACCAAAACCACCGCAACGTAAATTCGACAAGCATACACAGCGCAATTCGCTGCTTCAGTTGCAAACACCACCAACCACAGACGCCGGCGCGGTAATTGACTATGAGAAGAGTCCGTTGTCGGTCAGCAGCACGTCGAAGGCATACGATGCCGGTGCGGATGGGCAACCCACCGACATGCTGCCAATGCAAACACTCTCGCTGATCAATGAGAATGGCAGCAATAGCTTTAGCATTGAAAGCGACATGATCGATTGCATTGGGACGCTGGCCGGTCCGGGCAGCGGCGTTCTGGCCAACAGCAACACAACTTCCATAACGAGCAGCGATTTGCTAACCAAAAGCTTTGACTCCAGCGTGGAAATCACACAAATCGGTCACAGCAACAGCAATGGCGCCAAGCTGACCGAATATGGTCTGGAATAGAGTTCAACAACAAACCAATTAGCCAAATTTAAGTATATTGATTATATCATTACTATATACATTTATATACATACTATATATAAATTCGCACGTTACTGAACCGTGTAAAATGTACCGCAGCAATACTTACAACCGTTAAAAAGAAAACAAATTTGTTGAATATTAATTGTCACTCTTAGTTGTTCGTACTATGTATTATTGTATTGTATTCTACTAATTGTTGGTAAATTTGTACTTAACTAATTATGTAATTTTCGTTTAGACGTAAGGACAAATTAAAAAACCTTAACACAAACATAGCTAAGTTACCCGTTGTCCTAGAATGAGATTATTAACGAGAGCAGCTGGTTAACTTGGTCTACAGTTTGGTTAATTAATATTATATCATAATATTAATGACACACAAAATGTATTTAAAACAAATATTTATTCAACATTGCTTGCAAGCAATGTACATAATTATTATTGATTAAAACTCCAAATAAATATATACACATAATTGAAATGGTGAGAAACATATACATATATCAATGTGTTTTTGCCAATTTTCTGAATTTGCCTTGCAAAAAAATTCGTGGCACATCAATGCCCTCCTTCAGATTTAAGGTGCGCCGATGGACATAACAATTGCTTAATACCTCGAACCCGTTCGATGTAAATAGCTGTGCCAGTTGCTCCACCTCAAAGTAATAGCTACGCGTGCCATCCTGTCGCATATATAGATTCTCAGAAATTTTGTGGCCCGGCTTGAATCGCAGCTGTGCCATGTCGTATAGACCATAATCCCGAAAGAGCACCAGGCCACCTGGCTTGAGCAGCTGCCACAGATTGTGTACGACATTTGCGAATTTATCGGGGTGTATGGCGGATAGCACAAAAATCATTGTGCACACATCCAGGCTCTCGCCAGGGATTTGTTGCTGCACCTGTTGCGTCGTTATGTCGCAGTGGAAGGCTGTTATATGTTTTGGATTGTACAGTGGATTTGCGCGCACAAGGTCAACGGCACGTGGTGAAAAGTCGCAGGCGTAGAAAAAGAATCCTTGCTCATCATCATTATTGTTTTGCTCCTGCAACAGTGGAAAAACTAAATTGCCTACACCGCAGCCCACCTCGAGAAGGGTACGCCTTTGGCCAGACAAATTGGCGAATTGTGTTCCGGTTAGCAGTTCCTGAAACTCGCGTGTTGTCCAGTGCCGATCTTTAAAGAAGCGCGTTTCGTTACGCTTGTAGAATAAATCCCAATGACGTTGTGCATCAATTTCAAGTTTGTTTGCTTTAAATTCGGGCACCAAACGATTGTTTTGTTCTTCAAGTTTGACTCTCTCAGATGCGGACAGCTCTTTTGCCAGTGTGCTTAACATTTCCGCTTCCATTTTGCTTATATCACTGAGCATATAATAATATTATTATATGGTCAGTGCTTATATTCAATTTAAAGTTTCACTTGACTCAAAACCAAAACAAATGAAAGCAGCGCGTGTTGTCGATAAGTATTAAGTTCCATCCTTCGATGAACTGCGTCGCTGTCAGACGGAGCGGTTTTACTGTAAATAACACTAACAGAATCGAGAAGTCCCCTGGAAATTCCAGGGGACTTCTCGATTCTGTTAGTGTTAGTTTACAGGGGACTGCTCGATTTGTTAGTCTGGTTGTAAACCAGTGCTGTCAACTTTTGTTGAGCAAAAAAAGCCAGATAAGCGAAAAAATAAAGCAAAAAAAGCTATTTACATTCAAATGATACCAAATGACTCGCACAGAAAAAAGCTGTCCCATACAATATTTGAAAATTTTTCCCGCAATCGCGTTTTGAAAAAGGCCAGATCTGGCTGGTAAAAGGCTAAGTTGGCAGCACTGTTGCAAACTAACAGAATCGAGAAGTCCCCTGGAAACTAACAGAATCGAGAAGTCCCCTGTAAACTAACACTAACAGAATCGAGAAGTCCCCTGGAAACTAACAGAATCGAGAAGTCCCCTGTAAACTAGGAAGTCGTTATACATACTAAACACTTATTGCTATTAAAATGTAAGCTTAAATACTACTACTACTACTTTAATTTGTTCGACTTTAACTAATAAGGTAAATATGTTTAATCGTGTCATCTAAACTGATAATAAACGGTCTATCGATATCTTATCGTGACTAAGAACCGTGCGACCCTCAATTTTATGCCCGCGCATATTTAAACAAGCAATGAAAAACTAGCGTTGTATGATAGGTAAACAAATTATTTCTTTATTTTGCCGTGCAGTGTAGATAATTGTAATTGTAATTTGTGTTATTAAAATAACAAATAACAATAGTTTAACAAAAATACCAACCAACAAAGATTGGTTTGGATTGCTTTGGTCTTTGATTGCTGTACAAAATGGTGGCACTATTATCTGCCCATTATGGTGGGCTCGTCTGCCATTGCGATCTCATCAGTGGGTGCCTTGGCGCCCTTTTTCTTACCCGAGTACCAGAGGAACATTAGACCGCATAAAATATTGGTCACGAAAGTAAACCACGCTAAATAAACGCCATAGCCATAGCTGAACAAAAAAAGAAATTGTTAATTGTATAAAAAAAACACAAATGCCATACTTACGTCAATTCTGCACCATCCGGATAGGCATAGAATAAATGATCCTTAGTGTAGTCAATGGATGAGAACAACACCTGCAGCACCACAAGTGCCGTAGATGCGGCAACCAGATGTATGCCGCCAGCCAAACGCTTGAACATATAACGCGGATTCATGAACGTGTAGAAGGAAAACACAGCGCCCAGGCTCATGACGAACAGCGTGATACAGGCAAACGATGCCTGCGTTCGGATATAGTCTGCAAGAGAGTGCCACGCCCCTACCAAATAAAATATATATCAAGCTACAATATAGCATTTACCTACCCATTAATTCATCGTCAAAGCCAGGCTCATTTCGCAGTGTGTTGGAGTTGGGAAACATGTCGATGTACTTACAACGAGCTGGTAAATAAATATAAAATAATTAAATATAATTTAAACTCTTATTTATTATAAGATAATGTTTGCTTAACTAATTAGTTAATGTGGATAAAATTGGCGAAAGACTTTTTTTTTAAAGACTCTTATGTTATTTAAAGTTTAAAGCAGCGATCGCAAATAAGAGTTATGGGGTTGATAAGGTTAATGCGAAAACAGCCCTATACTTTTTCTTAAAGCTGTGAATCCAAAAATATAATAAACTTTTACTTCAATTTGTATAAATAAATTTATACTTAACTCTTGTTTTTGAACTAAATAAAATAAATATTATATAATTGTTAAATTTCAATTTTGTATTAAAAATTGTGAAATAACTCTTATTTTTCAATCTTATTTCACAATTTTTAATAAAATATTGAAATTTAATAATTATATAATAATTTATTTATTTATGTCAAAAAATTGGCGTTTTTGGTCAAGTAAAATATAAAAAAAACTGGTAAATAATTCTTACTTTTCAATTTTGAATATAAAAAATATAACCGTTACAGTCCCTGGCTTAAAGTTATTGACTTACGGTATGGTATATAGCTATAGAAAGTTGTTGGTCCGCTTTTCTTGGGTGGCAGTGGTGGCACCAGTATCAGAATGACGCGGTCCTCGTTCAGCACGAAAGCTGGTATGCCAATGTCGCGGATGTAGGTGCCGAGGAGTCGCACTACCAGCGGATAATCGGTCCAGTTGCTAAATATGGATTGCTGTGCAACCTCCGGTATAACGTAGTAGGACCAGGTGTTGTTATATTTGACTCGCTGCAGTGCCGAGCCGAATGTTTTGCGGCTTATAATGCCGCTAACATCGAGAGGATCGATGGGTATAGGCTTGACGGAAGTTGCATTAAACTCCCGCTGACTGGCCTCTGTGGACATGACCAGTTTGTGGAAGGCGCTGCGAAAACTTTGGAAGTCCTCCTCCTCGCCTCGGGCCCAATGCGCGAACATGCGTCGACGCGCCGGTTCCGTGAAATTGCCCGAATCGTCGAGCTTTTCGGCGGCAAAATGCTTGATGAACTCCATGTGGGTGAGCTGGCGCTTGGCATCGTTGATGTTCGACTGCGAGGTGTACGACATCGAGCTAAAATTACGTACAACCTGTGCATTGCTTAGAGCATTCGGGACAATTGTATTTCGGCAATGGCGCCACAACCCCGAATGAGAGTTCATAAAAAAGCGCCGCGATTCCGGTATAAAGATGCCTAGAAAATCAAATTAGAATTAAAATGAAAAATTTCAAGAACTTTAAGATTTAACTGACCCGGCTCGCCTGATATTATTATCCAGTGATCTGTCGAGATGGCCACAATCCATACAATCAGCGAAATGACCATTAACAGACTGCAGCCGAGCAGGACACGACGCTGAAACATATATGCCTCCATCAGCGGACGCCGGGCCTCATCTCGCCCAATTGTCGAGGTGGAAACGTCGCGAATCATTATCACGCACGCTTCAACACGCGTCTAATACTAGTACCTACGGGGTCAGCAGTTGCGCTGCCAACTGTTCGCGCTCTCTGGACGATACCAATGGGAAATCCACACACACATGGGACGGGGCACGTTCCTTAAAAACAAAAAAAAATTACATTTCGAATGAGGCTAATGCTTGGAGTTATGAAGTCATGTTGCGTATACGCATAGTTGTATGAGGGAAACTCATCATCATTATTATAAATCAGCAGGTGTTTGTTAGTTGTTTTTTTTACTTTTTTTTATTAATGCGATTTTTGTTTAAATATTGTTTGTTTTTTTGCTATTTTTGGCTGGCAGATTCAATATACAAAACAAAAACAATAAAATATATTTTGTGCACATTTTTTGTCTGGCATGAATTATGCTGATTTGGAGAATTTATTTATTTATTTACATGTTGTTTTTGGCATCGTCGCTTTGGCAACGAAAACGTTTCAAAAACCATATTTTGTTTTTGTTTTTTTTTTATTTCTTTACGTTTTGACAGAAACTAAGCAAATTAGTAAAGACTTTTACGAATGACCAACAATATAATGTGAATTCTTTGAAAATAATGTTCCATTCTATTAGAAATTTTTTCAAAATTTAAAATACTATAAATACTACATATTTTTTTTTCTAGCTAATATTTTGCCAAATATTAGGTGCTGCAGCGTTTGTGGGTGGGTGTCGTGTGTGCGTGTGAAAGTGCCATGAGGCAGCAGGCAGAAGTAGTGTGGCACGTTGTCATAACGTGCACATTGTCAGGTTTTTCCTGCTTAAATACACATCTATTATATAGTATTATATGTAAGTGCTTTAATTGCCTTGTTGTCCATCATTATTAAGAAAGATATACTATACCATCAAATTAAAGAATGCGCATAATAAAGTGGGAAATAGAATGTCGCTTTAATGTTTTTGGGAAAACCCACAACAACAATTTGCATTAAGTTAAATTCATCAGCTTTGATGGTATGTTGTTTTCTTTCAACTTATTGCCTTGTGGCTAACACTTCCGTGTTTTATATTTAAACAAGCTGAACAGAATGAGTTGTTCAGTTGTTGCCTGTTGCAGTTGGGAGTTGCGCGTTTGCGTCACTCGGCTGAAATGCGTCACATTTACATAAAGACAAAGATCGCTTTAGCGGAAGAGTTTATTTTTCTGTTTTATATTACACCCGCTTGTTCTATTTTTCGCATGTAGTTCTTCTTTTGAAACTTTTTTATTTTTTGATACATTTGAATATTTTTTTGCACGGTACGATATTTTGCTAAACGCATTTGGCGCGCTCGCCATTTGTTTTAAACAAATTTGTCTTCAACATTTCGTATTTTTAGACAAAATGTACAGTTATCAAGCTGTGTCTTTACAATATATAATATGAACATCCATCCATTCGTCTTTCTGAATGATCTCGCATGACAAAATCGCTAGAAAGCGTAATTTTTCACAAACTCATTGTCTCTTATGTTTTTGGGGGCTGCTACTTATATTGACAGTTTTGACGTTAAAAATTTCGTATAAAAATAGTATAACGCACACATACATAGGTGTGCTTCGCAAAAGAAAAACACACACACAAATACCCACTCGCACAAAGAAAATTCTAAGTTCTAAATCTAAATAAATAAATATACTATATTATGCAAACACATTTGTGGACCACATTTTACTTTTTAATTATTTGATTTTACTCGCAAACATTGTCTTTTATTTTCGTTCATTCTTGTGTGCTTCGTCTTAATTTATCTAAGGATAATGCCAGCCATAAATTATGTCAGCGCAATGTCAGATTTGAATGCACAGCGTAACGAATTTCTTAACTGCCAGACAAAAGTTGATTGTTATATAAATGTACGTTAATGCAAATGCAATCAAAAGTACATCAATTGTTTACCATTAAAGCTTCCGATCTTGCAATAAATTAAACTTATACTTCACGTTCAAACTGTGAGATTTTTATGATTTGTTTGTTAAATGATGGACCGACCGTTTACGATGCGAAAATGATATTTGCTAATTCCGCAGCAATAAAATCCAAATAAATGAACCGTTCAAAAATACAGACAGCGGCACGGCTAATAATTCGACAAAAATTAAACAATAGAACAAAAACCAATCCGACGGACTGATTATTACGTCGAGATGAATACTACCGCAGCTAACTGGTGCTGTTGTCTGATGCGCAGAGCACAGACTGACTGACTGCCAGAAGCAGCAGCATTGCCAGGCAACAGCGCCAGTGGTTGCCCTGGTTGTACAAAATACAAAAGGCCTGTGTGAGCAAACAAGGAGCGAGCCCCCATTGTTGTTGCTTTGGCTGCCGAAGTGGCCGAAATCGCCGGCGGCGGCGCTGATTTGGCGAACGTTAAAAACAGCCCCACAACATAAACATAATTGTGGCGTTGGCGTCGCGCGTTCTACATACTACAAGAATTTTGATATATGTATGTATTTAGGCAAGGAGCACATGTAAGACACGAGGTATAAAAATACATTTACATAAATATACACACGCCCGTCGCGACAGCAAACAGTGCATGGCCACCTGCAGAAGGCGAAGTCGCTGGCTAATGGGCCAAGCCCATCCGAGCTAGCTAAATTAACTCTCTCCCTCCCTCTCTATGTCTCTCTGCATTGTTTTGAATCTCTGCGTCATTGTTTGTTAATTGCGCCATAAAAAACTCTGCACCAGCATCTCTTGTGTGTGTGTGTAGCAATATAAATTTAGAAATTGATGAATTTAGGCATCTCTCTTAGTATTTTTTAATGATACAGAGCCATGGGCAGCTATTAATAGCCCAATCTTTCGTACAGTACTATGCCAGCCAGTCAGCCGCATGCCAGCACGCATTGCCGCCCCAAAACAGTTTTTGGGGCCAAAATGCTATTAAACCGTTGACAACGACGAGTTTATGAGTACTTTAGAACTTTTTGCTCTCATTTTTTTTTTAAATTTGTTTTTTGCCTTTTGGCATTTACCATTAGCGCATCATTCAGCCAGCCAAGTGACGTCGCGCGGGCATCCACAGCTGACCACTTGTTGGTGCTTACACTTAGCAAATGGATAGCAAGTTGATTTGTAGCAGCTACAGTGAACGCTCGGTCAAAAGAACCTTAAAGCAAGTTTTTGTTTTGAATAATTTGCTTTATTGCTGTTTATCCGATCGATCTTTGATGCGCAAAGCTCCCATATCCAGATTCAGCTCGCTTAGTATATCATTTGGGGCAGCTCCTTGCATGGTTAGACCAGCAACAACTTGTTGCGCCTCGGGGCAGTTGATGCAGGCATTGCGTATAGCCAGAATGCTCCACTCGCGCATCACTGTGGATGATAAATAATAAATAAGCCAACATGTTCAATATTATACTTAGCATACTTGCAAGGATTACGTGCATCCATATTGGTGCATTCTAGCAGAGTCGGCAACAGTTGTGTGTCCAAGCAATAGCCTCTGTTTGCCGGATTCTCGTACAGCAAATTGGCTGTGCACCGTACCAGCAACGTTTTTAGTTCGAAGGACACCTTCGCCTCGTAGCTATCATCAATATTGGAGCTTAAGGCCACTTCCTCTAGCTTTGTCATGGGCTTGTCCAGGCTGCCAATAACCTTGGACTCCTTGTCAGCGGCAACTACACATCGCAGGAGGCTGCTAACATTGATAAAAAGTGATTGATCGCCGGCATAGACCTTTTCATACTTCTCCGAGCCGCTGGCGCTGGCAATAATGCGCAGCAGCGTGTGTACCTCACGCGGATGCAGTTGGTTACGCAGTTTGATCGTTTCACGTAGAATACAATCAGATTTAAGTCGAAACTCCTTTGCAAAGAAGTGCAAAATTTCAGAGTTGAGTTCGCCATTTGGGCTGTCTACCCTCAAATAATGGACAACATAGTCGAGAAAGGCAACACGCTCCTCCACCAAATGTAAACGTTGATAGCAAACAACACAGCTGCGCCCGCTTTGGACCAAAAAGTGTTCCAGCAGAAAGTGCAAATATTCAAAATTGTATTCCGATTGTGTCTCATTAATTGCCTGCCATAAGCGTACGCATGATGTGAACACCGCGAGATCACTGACATGCTGCGTGCCTAAGCTCAAATATATGTTGTACATTATCATGAGTAGCACATTGTTGGAGCTACCCAGCGGTAGTGTATATGCATGCTCTGCCACTTGGATTCCATGCGTCTGCCAAATTGCCGCTTGTGAGTCTTTGTTGTTTACAATACTGTTGGCCAGGACTTGAAGCGTCAGAGTATGCACTGACGGTTGTTGTGTTCTCATACTTGCATTAAAGACGATATTTTGCACAAATTGTGCAAAATCTGCACTGTTTGCCAATGTTATCTGACTGTCGCGACTCTGTGTGAGCATGAAGCGCAAACTTTTCAAAAGCTGCGTGATTTCTGCTTCATTTTCATTTACACTCAGGCTTATTATTTTCTGCAGTATATTTTGGGTTTCGATGTGCTGTAAGTAATTAGTTTAATAAAATTAATAAGCAAAATTCAAGATAGTTTTTGTGTTGTTTACCGGCTCCACATGTTCCATTTTTGTACATCTTCCAATTAAAATTTTATTACAATCGATAGTCTAATCGATGCTATCGTATTCTTAATAAATCGATATATTAACGAACTTAATGTTTTGTTTTAAATTAAATTAAACATAAAAAATAAACACATTATGTGATAGGACAAAAACCGCCTTATATAGCTAAAAAAAAAGTTGCACTAAAAAATAATAAATTTTCGATATTTATTTTCCAAAGAAAAATTGTACGTATGCTGTTAACAACATTTCGGTAAAATGTTAAGTTAACAGACAGAAAAACAAAACGTAAATCAAAAAAATAAACAAGTGGAAAGAATTAGCAATATTTATTGCTTTATGCGAAACTCTAAGCTGGAAGCGCAGCACCAGTGTAGACACAAGTAAAATTAAAATAATACGCAAGAGTAACTAAATTAAATCGATGTAAAACTCCTTAGACCATCAACCAGCTGTAGCGATTCCAACCAAATCAACGACAACGTGGGCAAGCACAAACCAGGGTTCTTAGTCGATTGAATTCCACAGAAACAAAACAACATACATTTTTATGTTGACTTGCTTTGCTTTTCAGCAAGCACAACACAAATAATTTCTCAAAATATCAAATTTTTATGCAAAATTCTTGAAATTCGTACTATTATGCTTGTCAATCGCGCGCTATGTCAAAGTTGGCTAACTCAGGTGACGTAAGTAAGGACGCAGCAAGACGGCTAAAACTGCAGTTATTTAATTAAGAATTTACTACAGATACAGACTACATGGATGTCGGCACAATGTGTGTACACAAAAAGCATGGCAGCCACCGCTGCGGCACTTTCATGCCTGCCGGCCCCGTTGGAGCAATGTCAAACTCACAGCTGCCAAGCCGGTGGCGACAGCTGCGGAGGGAACGATACCATCAAATAATATAGTCAAGGCGATTGCATTCACAGGTGCCGTAAGTAAATTCATTACCATACCTGCATACTGATCTGTATTCTCATCCCTTGTTTAGTTCAGCGTCGGCTGCTTTGCGGGTGCCACGATAATGGAATATGAAAATACGCGTAGCATGATTATCTCGAAGGCGAAACAGGCGCGTTTTGGTTTTTGGCAAAATCGATCAATTGTGGAACGCGACAGTATATGGAAATTAAAGCAGGACGTGCAACGCTTCTGGGATTCATTGTCGCCCGGTGATAAAACCTTTGCGCCCTTATTGGTCTGCAATCTACTAGCGTTTGGGCTGTGGCGTGTTCCCGCCATGCGTAATACTATGATGGCGTATTTCACATCGAATCCCGCAGCGCGTAAATATGAAGGAACCAACTATCTGAGCTACCCTTGTTAACTGTTTTGTCTCTTTTGCAGGCATCGTTTGCTGGCCCATGTTCCTCTCAACATTCAGTCACTATTCGGCAATGCACATCTTTGCCAATATGTATGTGCTGCACAGTTTTTCCAATGCAGCAGTTTTGTCCATGGGTAAGGAGCAATTTATGGCTGTCTACCTGAGCGCCGGCGTCTTCTCCAGTCTAATGAGCGTCCTCTACAAAGCGGGAACTAGGCAACCGGGCATGTCGCTGGGCGCGGTGCGTTTTCTCTCAACTCGAATATATAATTTAATTTGTATTAATAACTTAATTTCGTTTACAGTCGGGCGCTATTATGACAGTGTTGGCGTATGTTTGCGCACAGTATCCCGATACACAGTTGAGCATATTGTTTCTGCCTGCTGTTACGTTCTCTGCCGGTGCCGCTATTAAAGTTATAATGGGCATTGACTTTGCTGGCTGCGTAATGGGCTGGAAGTTCTTTGATCATGCAGCACATTTGGGCGGCGCAATGTTTGGCATGTAAGTTGTGTGATTATTTTATTCCTTTGCCAGTTGAAATTGATCTTACTGTAATCTTTTACAGCTTCTGGGCAAACTACGGTGCTCAAGTCTGGGCGAAACGTATTGGCCTGCTAAATTATTATCACGAGCTACGGAAAACGAAACAAAAATAATGACAAAACTTCGAAAGTGCATTGTAGAATCCAAAGATATCGTTCGACCTTGGAGGCTCGTGATATCTTGCGTTTGGTTTAATTAAATAAAGAACAAAACATTAACTAATGTTTACCCCAACTGTTTTTTTCTTGCGCTTTGCCGTTGGCTGCTCCGACAGATTGCGCTGCAAGCGATATGCAATCTCTTTGCGTCGCTGCCCGAACTTTTCTCTCAGCTCTTCGGCCGTCTCCCTTTCGGGAGCATAAGAGATGTGTAGTATTCCACCATAGAATTGTTTAGCATCCAGCTGTCGCTTAGCTCGCCGCGCGTTTTCCAACCGATCAAAATGAACAGCAAATACATCTGTAAAAGCTTCCAGTTCCACTATCAACAGAACATAATTCAATTAAGTTTGTCTTCAATACAACTTCAATTCTTCACAAACTTTTTCCAGCAATTTCGGTAGTGACACAAGAGCAGGACCGAAGTTTTCCAAAGCATTGCAACTTGTTTTTGATCTCGTTATGAAGATTGACTTTGGGTACGCCAAAGACCAACATGTGCCGCGACTCACTGGCAACTGTGTAAACCTGCAACCCAAGCAATATAAATATAAATCCTTTATTCATGGCAAATAGATAATTGTACCTTTACGGCTTTCAATTCGCGACCCTGTCGATATTGCAATCTTGTCGTGCAATATTCGAAACGTTTGTGATGCTTTGTCGGCGTCGGTTCCATTATTAATTACTATTGTTTTAGGTTTTATATTGGCAAATACATTTTAAATACGGTGGACTGCATACTGCGGCTGCAGTTTCTTCTTCAGGGTAGCTTCGACCCATAGTTGGAAAAGACACATTTCTTTTAACACTTTACAGCACTTTTCGGCATTCACTTGTTGCGTGCACACAGCTGTTAAGATATGAATGGCGGGAAAGAAAACTGTACGCGTGAAAAACGCGCTTTCAATATAAAGCAAAAGGTGCTTAGTTACTTGAATCATTGCCCTGTGCAAACCCATAGCGAACAGAACTCAAACCATTTATCGGCCAACGCTTTATTTAACGCGCTTATATTTCAAGAAAAAGTAAAACAAATATCACAACAAATTGTAGCAGAATGGCACAGTCTCAAATTGCCGGCAAAGAAAACATTACAGACAACATGGAAAAGTTCTCGCTAAAGGTAAATGACACGTTTCTTAAACAAAAGAGTATATTCCCAATGTAGATGTAGTACATGCGTTAAATTAAGTAGTTTGCGGTCGTTTAATATATGTCTCGCATACATATTTATATAATGTTTGTTTTGTTATTGTGCACAGAGCCCGAGCAAGAAAATTCTGACGGAGAACGCCACCAACGTTCGTAAAATGTCGATACCAAATGAAGACAATGGCGGCATCAAAGACGCCAAGGGCACCATTATGGAGAAGAACGCGGCACCCTTTGATCCTTCAATAGAGCCATTGTTGCGCGAGAATCCGAGACGTTTTGTCATCTTTCCCATACAATATCATGACATCTGGCAAATGTACAAAAAGGTACTTATAAAACATACATTCATAGAAAATGGATGGGGGCTTGGTGAAAAGGGCGGGAAATAAATGATAAAGCGCGGTAAAACGCAAACGTGACTGGTTGAAAGCAACAACAACAACTAATACATATTTATATGTTTAAGATAAAAAAAAAAACAAATAGTTGCTACAATTGTGAAATTTCATTCGATAAAATTTGTTTATTTCGTTAGGCCGAAGCATCTTTTTGGACGGTGGAGGAAGTGGATCTGTCCAAGGACATGTCGGACTGGGTACGCTTAACAGACAATGAACGTCATTTCATTTCACATGTGCTGGCCTTTTTCGCCGCCTCCGATGGCATTGTCAATGAGAATCTGGTCGAGCGTTTTAGCCAGGAGGTGCAGATAACAGAAGCGAGGTGCTTTTATGGCTTTCAAATTGCCATGGAGAATGTGCACTCCGAGATGTACAGCGTGCTAATCGATACATATATTCGTGATCCGGCACAGCGTGACTATCTCTTCAATGCAATCGAAACAATGCCGGCTGTTAAGCGCAAGGCCGACTGGGCGCTCTCTTGGATTTCATCGAATTCGGCCAACTTTGGGGAGCGCATTATTGGCTTCGCTGCCGTTGAGGGCATCTTCTTTAGCGGAAGTTTCGCCTCCATATTTTGGCTGAAGAAGCGCGGCCTCATGCCCGGTTTGACCTTCTCAAATGAGCTGATCTCACGTGATGAGGGCCTGCATTGTGACTTTGCAGTAATGATGTTCCAACATTTGGTGCAGCGTCCTAGTCGTGAACGCATTATTGAGATTATAGCGGAGGCTGTGACCATTGAACAGGAATTCCTCACTGACGCCTTGCCGGTCAATTTAATTGGCATGAATTGCGCCCTTATGTCCGAGTATATTGAGTTTGTGGCGGATCGTTTGCTGGTGGAGCTCGGTGTGGGTAAAGTTTACAATACAAAGAATCCATTTACGTTCATGGAAATGATTTCATTGGATGGTAAAACCAACTTTTTCGAGAAAAAAGTGGGCGAATATCAGCGCATGGGCGTAACATCAAACAGATTGGACAACGTATTTACACTTGATGCTGATTTCTAAGTTCTGTCGTTTGCGTAACGCTATCCTCACTGCTGCTGGTTCCGGGTGTTATTTTAGCAATTGCAACTAAATTTACATTTATCCTTAACTCATTGCTCTAGTATTTAGTGTTAAGCTTTTTTTATCTGACGCATACAAACACAACAATCATTAATGTCACTCCACTAAAACAAACATACAAACAAACGAAATCTAACTCTATCACTTGACATTTTTCAATTTTAACCATTTATTATTATATTGTATCGAATTATCATTGTACATAACATTTAAAACAAAGTTTTAGACAAATAAAAGAAAATACTAAATAATTTAACTATTAATTATTAATAAAAATATAGCTTTGCATTGAAATCGTTTTACACAATATTTGATTAATGTTTTTTATACTGTAAACGTGGAAAACAAATTATGTTAAACTAGTGACCGAGTTAAAAAAAAAAAAAAAAAAAGCAAAAAAAACATAAATGCATATAAATGTAATACATACTATGAACTTATGTATAGTAGGGAGGACGGCATTTACATAGATGTTCATTAACCGTAAAACAAAATAATTATTTATCTCTGTACATATGCATAGTTTAACATCTTGCAATCATTTTGCCGTTTAGTTCATTCAAATATTCAATCTGGCTAAAGAGTTACAGGCAAAAAGATCGCGAAGGTCGTTGTTAGGTAGGCACAACATATGCTGGTTTTTGTGTATGTATCTAGTTTTTGAGGGTTGTTTTTACACAAGCTCATCTTGCGGCTGCTGGTTGTTGATAGTATCATTATTATTTTGGTGCTCAGAAGTGTAAGACGTAAAAAATGAAGTCAAATATAAGTAAAATATAAAGCAAAAATTAATAATTATAAAATGGATTCAAACAGAACTGAATATTTATCACCAGCAGCATATAGAAGGTAAAAGTTGTAAAATATAAGAAAAAATGAAAACAAATACTAATTTTGTGTTTTATGCAGACTAACTGACGACCAGCGAGCTGCTTATATACAGTCTATATTTGTTGACATTTGCAGTGACGACGATAATTATGAAGCTGGTTCTGAAGATGAGCAAGAGCTTGACATGAATGTAATTCAAGAGTTTGTTCGTGATGACGATGGTGAAATTGTGTCTGAAATACCTTGTGAAATTGACTGCGATTATGAACAATATGACGAAGATGACGAAAATGAAGAAGATGACGAAAATGAAGAAGATGAAGTAGTTTCTGCTAGTGTCAATAAATTTGTTGCACGTGATGGTACTGAGTGGAACAAAGAACCAAATGTCAGTCGTCAAGTACTTAGACAAAACATCATAAGAGAACGCTGCGGACCAGCGAGGTCCACACAAATGATGTCTATTGAGCAGACATTCAAATGTTTCATGAATATAGAAATGGTTGACATCATTATGCGCAACACAAATAAATTAGCACAAGAAACGTAGGCTTACAATAGGCAGCACCCAAGTGAAAATCCAAGGTCATGGAAGCCTGTGACAGTAGCAGAAATATATGCATTTTTTGGCGTACTACTCATAACTGGAGCAAACCATAGTAATACGGAAAGTGTTCGTGATTTGTGGAACGTAAAGAGCTACCCCTTGTATCGCGCCACGATGGGAGTCAACCGTTTTTGTGCCATTTTGCGTTTCATTAGATTTGATAATAAGAACACTCGTGCAGAACGCCTACAAACGGACAAAGCTGCACCAATTAGTGAGTTGTGGATGATGATGAACCACAACCTTGCTGCACATTACAAGCCAAGTGAACTCCTTACAATAGACGAACAATTATTTCCTTTCCGTGGACGCACACGTTTTACGCAATACATACCCTCTAAACCTGCAAAATATGGCATAAAAGTGTGGTGGATTTGCGATGCCAAAAATGCTTATCCACTGCATGGACAAATGTATACTGGCCAACCTGCAACCGGACGGGAAACAAACCAAGGTGAGCGAGTTGTTAAGGATTTGGCTGGCCGATATCAAGGGAGTGGCCGGAATATTACAATGGATAATTTTTTTACAAAGTTGCCAGTAGCCGAACTTCTTCTGACGTGGAATTTGACAATCGTTGGAACTGTTCGCAAAAACAAAACTGTAACTTTGCTGTCATCGTTACATAACGATGGCCAGATAGCTGAAAGTGGCAAACCAGAAATAATTGAATTTTATAACATGACCAAGGGTGGCGTGGACAGAATGGATCAATTGTTCAGCGAATATCCAACACAACGTATGACGAAGCGTTGGCCATTGTCCATGTTCTTCAATATGTTAGACATTACAGCTCTGGCTGCATATATAGTCTATAAAATTAACAATCCAATGCTGCCTGTTCGGTCAAATATGCGTAAGAACTTCCTGCGCAGCTTGGCGGAGGCGTTGTGTATGCCCATAATTGAGGAAAGAGCATTAAATCGCGAAGTGACGCGAAATTTTCCAACAAAAATTGCTATTGAAGCATACTTCAACAGACCAATTGAAACCATGCTGAACACGGCACCATCTACCTCTGCCGCAGCACGTATACCGAAACCAGTAAGTGGCTCCTGCTATTTATGCTACCTGCAAGAAACAAAACGGCGTAGGAAGACAAGGAAGACGTGCGCTAAATGTAAGATGCCGATGTGTCTTGAACACTCTGTCACAAATAAAATATGTACTAATTGTGACGATAATTCTTCCATTTAATATAAAATTTAATATTTTTTTAATAATTAATCATAAATTTAACATTTATTCATCTTATTTTTCATTTTTCTAATAAAAAAACATAATCATAAATGCTTTTCTTGCTTATTATTTACATATAAACTGGTGGGGTACAAACGTATCCCGGGGGTGTGAAGTCGTATAAGGTTTTTGAAAAAGATCATAGCTCCTCAACCAATAGTCCGATTTGGATGAATTAGGTCTTGAACGACTCAGAAATGTCTATTCTTCCTAGATCCGAAGTTTGAATAGCCTAACTTTAGCGGTTTATGAGTTATATCACCTCAAAGTCAAGTACCCGGGTGTGTGTCGTACGGTTAATGTTTTTTATACCGTAAACGTGGAAAACAAATTATGTTAAACTAGTGACCGAGTTAATAAATAAAAACTAATAGCTGCAACAAACATAAATGCATATAAATGTAATACATACTATGAACTTATGTATAGTAGGGGGGGACGGCATTTACAGACAGACAGTGGAGATTTGGGCTGCAAAAACATCGATAGTCAGTACATCTATGTTTTCGACATCGATGTTTAGAAATATCGATGTATCGCAATGAGGGATACCTATGTATATGTACCTCCTTGATGGCTTCGCTCAAAAAACATTGAGAAATACCGCCAAAAACATCGATATTTTTGTACATCACTAGCGATAGTTGGAAACAGCTGATGTGTTAAATGTAAAAAAAATTTAAACGTTATCTATTATAAACAATTATTTGTGGAGGACATGTGTACAATTAGATCACCTGTGATATAATAATAATAGATAAGCGTCGTTGTACTGACAGCATGTGCGCAATTGGAACGACTCGTATCAGGTGGAAAGCAAATTGACAAAGGATAGCGGGTTGCATTAAAAAACGGCTCCATCCGTGCTGCCTCGGACAGGGCACATAAAATGGTGCATGCTGCACGTGACCTCGCGGAAGAGGAGGAGCAGAGCTTATTGATTGCAGAATTAAGTTCTGGCTCAGCTGCATCCGATAATTATGCACCAGCAAAACACAAACCTCGTGGAACAACCCGAAGCCAACAGCGATGGCAACGTAAGCGCCACCCCCTGCCTAGAAGCTTGAGGCGATATGGCGTTTGCGTATTGTTCGCCATTGTTTTCTTTCTACTTACGTACACTTACCTGTCCAACATCTACTTGGATGTGCAAAAGCGACATGGTGAGTAAAATTGAAGTAAAGCAGTTGTACAACCATCTCTAACAATCTTGCAGTGTCTTTGCCGGACTGGTCGTTTAACACGTCGCTTGACATTAAGGGCTACGTACATGCGCAGCAGGACACGGCACTCATAATGCCGCGTGACTTTTGTCGCAACAAGACCTTTTTGATTATTGCCGTCTGCACGGATTTGAAGAACTTTGTGGAACGACAGACGATACGTGAGACGTGGGGCAATACAACGGATTTCAACTATACAGCATTTGCCCGGCTACATAGCCATATGAAGGGACGTTACCTACCGGCAATGCCTTCACGCATCCAACTGTATGGCGATTATCTTAGTGGCACGGGTGACTCATTAACGGCCAGCGTACGCGTAATCTTTATTGTGGGCCGCAGCAGTTATGAAGCACATACAGGCAACGAATCGCTACTGCGTCTTCAAAACGAAGCCGAACTGTACAATGATATTATTCAAGAGAATTTTATTGATACTTACAATAATCTGACGCTTAAGTCAGTTATGGCACTGAAGCACATTAGTAGAAGTTGTGCCAAGACTTGCGCCTATTTTCTTAAATGCGACGACGACACCTTCGTAAACGTGCCAAACCTGTTGCACTTTTTGCTGGGCGGCACTGTGCCACTGTATAACGATACACTTGCCTATCACGATCGTGGATCGTTTTTGGTTATGTCGCCGCATAATCGACTCAATGCCACCAGCGGTATTATGCGCGGCCATCAATTTTGCAATGTGGTTCCCGTTAGTGATGTGACCAGTAAATGGTATATGCCCTACTACATGTACCAAGGGGAGACTTATCCAAAATATTTGTCCGGTGCGGGCTATTTAATGTCCATCGATGTCGTGGAGCGACTCTATGAGGCAGCATTAAATACATCTCTCGTTTATCTCGAGGATGTCTACATAACAGGACTGTGTGCAAATCACGCAAACATCAAGCGACAACATCATGCGCTTTTTAGTTTTGCACACTCGCGACATTTATGCGCCTTTAAGGGCAGCATAACACAGCATCAAGTGAAGGAGGAGAGCATGGCGGATGCGTGGCGTTATGTATCGAATTATAGTATACAGTGCCCGCCACCAGAAAAATACTTAAATCATATGCGACTGCGAAATCGCAATTCGTGTTAGAACAAGTGCTGTGAGTTGGCCTCTTTAAAAAATTGGCTTGGTAGAGTAACCTAGGATTTAAACCACTTCTAAACGTCGCACAAACAAATACAATAACAAAATATTATTTGTTGCATTTGGGAACTCAAACAAACCACTCGCACACATATTATGAACGCACAAGTTTACTTAATCAAAATATTTTTGTTCCTGAGATTACTTTAATAACAACGGCACAAAAATTAATAAGATTTGTTTGATGAAGCTAATATATTTTCATACTGTCATATCAACTGATCTTCTGGCCAACAGTCAACAGCGAAAAAGGTTATAAGAATGATCAGCCAAATGATACTCCTTTGTCAGATTTCTGACTAATTCTGCCACACGTATGTAAACAAGTGTAATCAAATAACCATTAAAAATTACTACGTAATTTAGTTATTGTCAATATAGACAGATTCTAAATAAACATATACAGTTAAAAATGAAATATAATATAATAATAATAATAAAAAAATTAATCTGATACCGAAGGTTAAGTGTCTATTGATTTTGCACAATGTTTGTCATGTTGTCTGTCCGTATGAACGCGCGTTTGTAGGACACCCTTAAGTCTAGACACTTTAAAATTGGTCGGTAATAAAAACTTTTTTTTGTGTTAAAATTTATTTAAATTGCTGCAATCTTGCGATTTGATCATTTGCTTGGTGTACTTCACAGTTTAATAGAAATGAAATGCGGTAATAAGGCATACAAATTAAACAAAATATGAACCGTTGTCCTTGTCATCCTTTTGGGTGTTAAATGAAAATTGTCTGAATTAGCATAGTTGCAACAAAGTTGTTGTGGAGATATAGCATATATAAGAATATAACATATAACTCTAAAAACGATTTATTACAAGTGCATTTGTGCTCTATCCTTTGGGATAGTTTTTATTTGAAACAGCTCGCTAAGAGTTCCTTTTATTTAGTGAACCATTATTAAATGTAAAGTATATATAGACATAAACATATATATTGGACAATCTAATTGCGACAAGTATTTATTTTTTTCACAATTCAAAAATAAATGAGATTACAAATATAAATAATTAATGCAGTTCTTGTTTTATGTGTGGAAAAATTGTGTTGCTTTTAATGGGTTTTCTTTTGTTGGTTTGTGCCTAAACAAAATGAACTTAAGAAATAAACGACTATGAAGAAAAATATTTTAGCTCATTACAATTAGTAATTTGTAATAACAAGTGTTTTCACTTAAGAAGATCATATACATTGTGTCTCTAATAACTATAATAACAAAGTACATTCGAGCTTAATAACTTCAAGCAAATCAACTGTAGCAACAAAAATGTGAATATGATGAACTAAACTAGCCGTGTAATCAAAGTGCACTGTCGTTGTTGTCCGATTCTCGAACCCTAGTATGATCGCTGGTGTCCATTTCAATGTTTTGCGTGTTACTTTGCTTACAGCCTAATTTAGGTTTTGATTGGCTGGAAGTGCTAGGCGTATCGATCTCGGCAGGCTTATTTAATTCGGGCGTTGTAGGTTTTCCCGTGGCAGCTACAATATTATTATTAGTTGCCTGCTCAGCAGGCACTGTTGCTTTGCTATAATCGTCGACAGTGTCAAGAGGTGTAGTCTCAACTGTTGGAACTGATCCTGATTGGCTGACTTCACCGCCAGCTGAAGCATCTTCTATATTCGCCTCAGTTTTATAAGCTTCGATATCTTCCATTTCAGTCGCATTTTCATCTTCGAATATTTCGCTTGTTAAAGATGCAATTATATCTGTGACTTCCATTGCAACATCACTTTCAATACTTTGCATTACTTCCATAGCCTCTTCTAATTCAAAATCATCTGTTGGGCTATCAGGCATATGTTTTTCTATATCATTAGTCTTATCAGCTTCTGTGTCCTTGGCTGATAAGGTATCATTTTCTTCTAATATTTCATTTGAATTTTGCCGTTCACTAGTTTTAAAGTTATCTTTAGAGCATTGGTCCGTTACAATTTTAATATCTTCCGATGTGTCCATTTTGCCATCATTGCCAGATGTAGAGTCTTTATTAACGGAGAAATCAGTTTCGGTATTATTTATGGAATTTAATGCAGCAGTTTCTGCTTTGGGTTTAATGGTTTCATCAATAAGTCCTGCTTTGACATTAGTAGCAGCATCAAGAGACTTAACTAGTTCTGGTACATCCATTTTTTCCAAAGTTTCAAGAATTTCCATAACCTCCATTGTTTCTAAATCTGTGTTTTTTTCCAGGAGGGCTACTGCTGGTGTCAGTCCTTTATCTGCAGGCTTTTCAGCTTTGTGGTCTTTAAGGGCCAAATTTTCCTTACCAGTGTCAGGATTATCCACATTTTCTGGATTATTGCTTAAGTTTGTTTCATTATTTGCTTCGGGTGTGTCAGTGTTATCTACTGATATTTTATCTTTAAATTTTTCAGTGTCGTCAATTTTCTCAACTACCTTGTCATCACATGGTATTTCCTTGTCCTTAGCTGCATTCTTCTCGATGTTATCTTCACTTTTTTTTAGCTCCTCATTTTCTATTGCCTCACTAGTAGATTTCCGTAATCTAGCATTTTCCTCAACCCATTTACGCGCAACCTCGAAATCTAACTCGGCGCGTCTCAATTTGACGACAAGTTTCATCTGAAGTTTGGCATCATTACGCTTTGTTTCCTGAATGCGCTGCCGCTCCAAATGAAGGAGTGCAGGATTCGGCTTGTTAGTCGTTTTTTTCCGCGGCTGTTTTTTCGGTGCAACAATACCGGGGCCTTCCGTTATATCGACTTCCAGTAGACTGGCCAAAATCGATGAACTGAATGCCACAACATCAATATCTGTGTTTGGATCAATGTTTGCTGTTACTGGGTCCACTTTCGCTAAGTCCGGTGCCGGTGCCGGTACCTCGGCCGTCGATTGAACGGATGTAATTTTCAAGCCCCCGTGTTCTGTAGCCTTCGAATCCGATGAAGGGTCTTCTTCGTTGTCGGAATCGATGGTGATCGTATCTGTTTTGGGCTCCACAATTTCAATTTCGTTGTCCTCGTCGTCACTGGCTTGTTTTTCTGCAAAACGATTTTAGTTAATTAATATTGCAAAGCTACTGTTAATTATAAATACTGTTGCAGTTCATATGAAATGAATATTAAAATGTCTTTAAGTTTGAGTTCATTAACAAGATCGCGTTTATTAAAACATGGAGTGTTTTTAAAATTGGATGTAGTAAGCATAATATATTTAGTATGGCAATAACCTGTAAAAATATTCCTAGCTTAAATATTAAGAATCCGCATTTCCTCGAGAGGAAAATTAGTGCGCAGCTTTTGCAAGGTTTCCTCATTTGGCCGCGGCTGCCGATTCATTTCGCGAGAGTAGCACTCGTAGGCAAACTTTGCCATTTGCCAACGCAGTTTGCAAACGCGTGCGTCTCGCCGGAAGCGTGGCAATCGCCTGGCAAGTTCCGCCCACAGACGTTCGCGGGCACCAACATCATTATAGTCCACATGCCGTGGATTCCACAGAGTGGGATAGGCACGCATGGCTAACACCAGCTGCTGCACAAACTGTTTGTCATCGGGCATGTCCTTTAATTTTCCAGCAGCATCGCTGGAGGCGCTACTACCTGTTCCACCATTCTGTACACAATCCTGCAGTGGTTCGTATTCTTCACGTAAATCTTGCTCGTCAATCTTGTAGAGAAAATATAAATTCGCCAAATATTTGGAATATTTCAACTCAAGATTGGCAAATGTATGCTTGTCCTTAATAGTTTTCAGTCGAAAGGACTTGTACATTTCATACATCTGTTGCCAGCGTTCCTTAATATACTCGCAGCGGTAATCTGTTAAAAGAGAGTTTAATTACAGGATCCACACCATTATCTTTACACTACTCACTCGGCGCGGACTTCCAAAAGTTTAGCCACAGTGAATTGCGTGTTTGTTCGTCAATACTGTTGAACTCCGGATCGGCGGACTTCCGCCAAAGTACCGGATGACTCTTTGCAAAATTAATTATGCGCATATCGATGGGACGCACCTCCACTGGCAACCGCGGGTTGCCACTTCCTTCTAAAGCGGGCAGCTTTTGTTGTCGCTTATCGACAAAATTCTTTTGATCTTTATGTATAGAATTCTCAATAGCATCCAATTGTTTACGCTCAAAACCATCGCCATCGGCTTCGCCGCAATCGACGGGTTTCCACTCGCTGCGTGACAAATCCCTGTTGGCCAAGTAATTGGTGGCCTTATCAAAGTAGCCTTTGAAACGTTTGCCCTGTTTCAGCAGTCGCTCAATGCGCACGTAACGTTTGCGTATATTCTTCCAGCGAAGCTTGATGTCGTCGCCGCGTGAAAAGTGGCTAGCAATAACACGCCACTGTTTGCGTGTCACATCCATATTGCCATAGTCCGGATGACGCGTACACCAGATCGAAGGATATTCGCGCAGCAGGCGAGTCAGTTTGCGATCGTAGGCATGCGCCTGCTCGTTGCGATTCATGCTCTCCTCGGTGCCGAGAGCATCGTAATCATCATCTAAATCGTCAGGGTCTTCGCCATCGTCAGCATCATCGGCATCATTATCTTGTTCATCATCCTCATAAACATCATGCTCATCGTTTTCATTTTCAACGTTATTCTCTTGCTCATCATCATCATCTTTAGGATCACCTTCAGCGCGCACGCCAAGCGGCATTAAGGGTGGAAGCGGTTCAATGCATTGGCCATCTTTAAGGTTTGCTTGCAAACTCTTGCGGTACTCGTAGACCTGATTGTGAAAGCTGTTGCAGCCGGTATTAAACAGATCAACATCATCCAACTGGCCGTAGCACACATAATCCACCGCTGCAATAAAACAATAGTGAGAGAAAGAGAAAAAGTTTAGCGAAAAACTGCTGCTGAATTCGATTCCATTGCCTTTTTTGGATACTTTGCAAACACATGGACTAAGAGCTACATCAAAACAAATTGCCAATTAAACACGAACGTTGGGCTGAATTCAAAAGCCAAGGAAATGGAACTCGCACAGTTTTTCATAAACACAACAAAAGGTACTTACATGCTCTCACAGACCATATATATCATATCAAATGGTTACAATTTTCATTAACGTTTCGATTCTTTTTTTTTTTTTTTTGAGAAACACCCGTCCATGTGTTTTAAATATTCACAAAAGACAATGTCTACTAGTTAGGATAACAATTTAGCTTACACAGTCGCCGGCGACCGAAGCTTTTGCTAAATGTTAATCTTACTTTTAACAGGCCACGCGATCGGTTGTAAAATTCAATTTGATTTAAACAAAAAAAAAGTAAAGCTTAATGGGATATACTTGAAAAATTTGAACGTAAGGGAATTTTGTTAAGATTTGTTTGGTAATAAAAAAAAATTGAAAAGAAGTACTAAGATCTTAATTCGTTAAGAACTTACCGGCAGCTAGTTGACCGTTCTCCAAACTGTTTGCATCGTTCTTGAAGCCCATTTCGCGCATATCTACAAGGCATTTCTCCTGCAGCTGTTTAAAGCGTCCAATAGCATAAGTCGTAAGATAGGACAGATGAATGTAGAGCTCCTTCAGATCCATATAGCTGCGTGCCTGATTGTATGCATTGGAATGGGTCAGCGATTGTACTTTTCCCGTCAGATGCGTGCATATTTCCATTGCATTAAAGATTTGATCCTGCAGCTGTGAGCGCGCTCGGCCAATGGCATGGGACGGAAACACATGACGCACAAGAGTGGCACCTTTGGCCGCCGGCGGTGGCGTCATCATAATGGTTGTGCCGCCGTTACTGCCAACAGGCGTTGATGTCGATGCCGGCGCTGCAGAAATATTTATCGAATGCTGCATCTGGCTGCCATTGTTGACGCGCACCACATGCGGTGCTCGTTGCTGCTGGTTAGTTTGAGGATTAAAGATACCCATGTTGGAGCCAAAGCTAGGACTGTTGTGCGCAATGCGCGGCACAGGCCCCGGCGACGTTTGAGACCGTATAATAACCTGTGGATTAAACGCAACAGGGCGGATTAAACGCGTCGCGGTTGTCGAGGGCTGAGTATTGGGTGGCACTTGACGCTTCACCTGTCATTTGATAAGAAAATATGTTAGTTTTTATCTTAGCCTCAATATTTTATGCCTGTGTTTACCTGTATTAGGCGTCCGTTGGGCAAACGATAGGAGTCTTGTTGTGCTGCACTATTGAGATCGACACGAAAGCCATTTATCGTATGGAAAACGGGGCCCGCACTGCGTATGGCGTTTGGAACTACGGTACGTCGCACTATGGCATTATTGGGCGGGGTTTGGCGATAGCGCATGCCCGAACTACTTAGCACCAGTGGCGGTGGCAAACTATTGAGCGGGGTAGCAGATAAGCTACCATTGCTACTGGGACTACGGCTGGGACTGGGACCAGTATAATTCTGTTGCACGGTTACGATGCGCGGCGTTGTGGTGATACTGGAAGCTTGCACTTGGGCACGTGGTGCTGGCTTTTGTGCAACAGAGATTTGGCAATCGGGTTCCAGCATGCTGAGCAAATCGGGTGTACATACAACTTCATCGTTTGACAATTTGGTACGCTTGGCTGACTGCACCTGCAGTTTTGACGATTTCTTTACCGATGGAACAGAATTGGCATGGCTGCGCTTGGAAGCATTCGACTCCAGGCTCTCCATGGAGTCGGAAAGACTATTGGCCTTTGCTTTGGCCAGTCGGCAGCATGTGCTGAAGTCCTTTTGCAGTTGCTTTCGCATTTCCGTTTCTGATAACTGCATCAGTTGCAGACCCCTGTCAAAGAAACAACAAATTGTTAATAATAATTGTTAGGGTTAAATAGTTTTTAGCACTTACTTCTTCTGTGTTTCAATATAGTTGATAAGGGCCCAGTGTTGGGCGCGGAGTGGCCAAAGTATTTTGGATGTGCATCGGAAACAATTCCAGTTCTCGTTTTGCTCAATGTCCACAATAACGCCGCGCGACAAGTTCTTTATGATGCACGATTTACAGAAGACAAATGGGCAGGTAGAGCAGCAGTATACCTCTCCACCCTGACCACACCAGCGGCAATATAGCTCCGAGCCATCTTCACCCTTCGAGAACTCGCCACTGTTGTAAAATTCGTGGCATTTAATGCAATGCGTTACGCGCAGTATGGGATGCATTTTGATGTTGTTCTCTGCGCTGGGCGCGGTGCCTATGTGTGCGCGGCAAACAGTACAGTGAACCTTACGCTGTATAACCACATCGACGGAGGGGTACATTTTGAGATAGAAGCGCCGCTCCTCTTCTGGAATGCTTGCATCCGTTTCATAGTTGGTACCTTTACAAACAACGACAACAACACGCTAACATTAGCCAAACAAAATTAAACATGTCAGGGAAGCTCCCGTCACTTACCTGAAAAATCAAAATCAAAGGCTTTAAGGGACGGCGACGGCGTCGCTGGAGTTGCCTGCAAAGTGACCGTCAGCGGCGGCTCCTCGCTTGGTGTGCTGCTCATTTTGTAGCGTGCCGGCTTAAGTACTTGGATATCAACACGTGGATAAGCAGCCTTGCAATATCTTTATAATTTTATATAGATTTTTGTATATACACATACACAGCAGGCACGAACTTGTGCAAAATGCTGGCAAAGAAGGAGCAGCAGTTTTCACGCGTCGCGCTTGTAATTTGCAACTGTGAATAACACTAACACCAACGCATTTTTAACATTTAATAAAGGCTACCAACAAAGCGGTGAATGATCTCTGCCGTTTTTAAAAAATTGCTTTCAAATTCGGGTATTATAGTTTGGTAATTTTTAAAATTGTGCCAGGCAAATGGCTGACAGCAAATAAAAGATTTTTCATGCGACGTTCTACTCGTTTACAATATGGCCGCCACTTCGTGCAAACCCGAGCAACCCGAACAACAAAGTATAGACACCAACTTTTACCGAAACTCTAGCCGATAATGGAATAAATCTTCTTGGATGGATACATATGTATGTATGCTGTAGATTTGTGGTCCTTCATATTTACAAATATCATAGTTTGGGATAACGATCTAGGAATCTAGGAACATCTCATTACTACTGATCTCATCAAAATTATAAAAAATAACATATTCTAAAGGCAAAAAAAAAAACAGTTTATCTATTATCAAAGTCAAACATTTATAAAACAATTTTAAACAAAATTTGAAGATTTTTTAAATATCTGAATTGTATGGCTGGCAACCCTATCAGCAACGCGTCATCTCTTTTGCACTTATGCAACTTTCGTAAAGGCACGAACATGAATGTATGGAAACAAATTATTCAATTTAATTGCGAATTGCTATTTATTAAAGCGATGGGCAATAGTCAGGCTGTAATGTAAAAAGAGCTTATGTTACAAATTTAGAAAAATTACATTTTTAAATTTCAACCAAACAATCCTCTTAAGATTTCAAGCGCTTTTCAGCACTGTTCGAAATTTGCAACACTGATAACTTTGTTTGGCAAATTTCATTCATTCTCTTGTTGCCGAAATCACTTGGTAAGTGATTAAATTCTGCTATATCGACAAATTATATTTTGTATTAGAATTTATCAGAAGTAATGCAAAGAAAACTAAATACGTATTTATAAATATAAGGAGGCGCTGTGTGGAAGGTTTTGTAGAATTAAGTACCAAACAAAAAACCATTGTTCGGTGTCATTTAGTTGTTTTTATTTCAAATAAATAAATTATTTGTCATCTCTTCTTCTTCGCGGTCAATCGAAACGCAGACTGTGACTATCGACTTATTTCGAATGCGATAGCCGCATGCGATGTTTTGATAACATTTCATTTGTGTATTTTCTGTCTGTCATTATAAAAATATATTGAAACAACATGTCTTTGTAAAATGTCATCGTTTTAATTTCAAATCAGTTTAAAATAATATCCGCAGTCAAAATGGAGCCCTCAAGTTCTAGGTCAGTGTCTGAGTCGCTGAGTTCTGACTTCTTTTATGGCTGGGACTTACTATACAAAACTGTAGATGGCTCAATAAACAAGAAAGCAGATGTTTTGATAGTGCTCAGTCACTTTTTACTAACAAAGCATTACAAATTCCGCTGCGTTGGTATTGGCGACGATGTAAGTGTAGATTATATACTAAAATTGTAATTGATCACTAATTATATGTGCTTCTAGAAAACTCTGCAAGAAGACGAAGTAGGCAGCGAATTGCTGCCGGATAATTGGAATGGCGACAGTACAAAGTACGCACTGCGATATGTTCATAATAAAGTGCTTTATTTGCTGCTTGGTCATATTACGGAAGATGACTTAATTGTCAATCTGCTGGACATTAACACAAAGAACGTGTCCAACATCTGCATCACGCCCGAATCATTGGTAGTTGAGGTAAAAGGTGGCATTGCAAAAACTATGCCAACTGCAACCGAAATTGTGGAACGTTTTCGCAAAGAACTTTGTGATCCGGTAAGCGGCTGCATAAGCCAAAAATAAGTAACCAGAGTTGTATTCCCAAATATTTTTTTTAGATATTTACGGGAAACTCACGTGAGGTAACGACACAGACCCAGGTTAGCCAGCCGACAACACCACAAACGGCTGATCCTCTGCGCATTGGGGAACCCAGACGTCCGGGGTAAGCACTTAACTATCAGCTTTTATATTTCATCATTCATAAACCTGTTTGATGTTTATTGCAGCTCATACATGCCGCATGGCTTTGAGCCACGACCTTTTGGTTTTCCTGATGTTGGCCGTGGGGACCTGGATCCGCTTGGCCGTGGATCCGGTAATTTGTTTCCGTTCCCGGGAAATCCAGGATTGGCGCGTTTCGATCCATTAAATCCCAACCCAGGATTGGCCCGTTTCGATCCATTAAATCCTTTAAACCCTAACCCAGGAGCCATGGGACCAAATCCAGATCACATGCGCCCGCCAAACTGGACTCCCGATTATTACATGTAAAATTCGACACAGTCGTCCCAATAGCATCGATAGCCTATCAAATCATTAGTTTATTAAGCATTGAGCACTAATTTGAAGTTTTCTGAAAACAGTAATAAAAATTTGACTAAAAAAAGCGCTATGATTTTTTGATACTAACATACATATAATTTTATTGTTGCTCATTTAATATACAAAAAAATTCAGAACAGACAAATCAGCAGAAATGTATTGACTTAATGTAATACATATGTAAGTACATATTATAATGTGACGTTACAATACATAATCAATTTATGTACATTAGGCTTCGGATCGGGTTTAGTGCAAACAAAGAGAAACGCAATTAATGTACTACAACAAAAAATATCCCTATAAGCTACACAATGTAATGGCGTGTTATTGTGCGAAAAAGAGTCAATTATTTTTATAATTGTACATATAAGTATATAGTATGTATAGAATTTTAAAGTGCGCTTTCGTCATCTCAATATAAAAGAACAAAAATTTAAAATATGCGCAACTATTAATAGTAAGTATGATAATAGAATTATTTTACATAGTTTAAGTATACATAAATTGTATTGTGGTAAGCATTTAAGTCTAGCCTAATATTATTTGTATATCATAATATTTTGCTAAATTTGTTAATTAATTTCACTTTCAAAGTTGTTTCAAAAACGTTTTTTGCTCAGCTCAGGTTGACTGACGACCTTAGTTATCGCTGCACTTTCATAATAATAATTTCTTTATTAAGTTACATATTTTTTAAAATCATTTTGTGCCTTGGGGCGTTTGTCTGATTGTAGTGCGTTTGCTTGTGTTTTTTTGTTTCTAGCGATGCTAGATTTAGCTTAATCCATCCATCACCACCATCGTCTCAGTCCCATTCCCCAATAAACATACGTGGTGTAGGCACATAGCCGCGAGTTGGCAGCGGTAAATGGCGTCCATAGATGTGATTGTATGGGGATTCGACAAGCTCGGAATCTACAAAAAGCGCATCAAACTGACATTAGCAAAAGTGTACATAATACCTGTTTATCGTATTCATTCTCTATGATTATGATAATGATAAGTGTATGGATAATGATCATCGTGTATGTAAGTATGTACAATGTTAACGGTAAAGGTAAACTGTTTGCCGTCCAGTGTCCAAGTTAATGTAAAGAGTTAAACCAGTTAAACCAAGGTGCTACTAAACCACCAAAAAAACATAAGCCATATTAAATTTTGCATTTTGCAAGTACTATATACACAGCGCATATCCAGATCGGGTATATTGGATGATTATAGCATTAACCCCAAACAAATAACCTCATTTTCAATAGTCGAGTATTTGGATTTTCTTCAGGCTGAGGCTGCGCGGCTTGCGCGGCTTTAGGTAGCCATAAATGGATTCCATGTCGCTGATGTCAAGGCGGCTGGCAGTGCGCCCAGTTCTTTGTGCAGTCGGCGGTTCATTGTTTGTTGTTGGTGTTGGTGGTTGTGGTGGTGGTTGTGGTGCTGCTTTTGTTGTTGGTGTTGCAGTCATTGCTGCTACTGCTGTTGGTAATCTCTTTGTTGCTGCTGCTGTGCCTGTTGTAATACTACTTTTGTTTTTACTACTGAAATTGTTTTTGTTGTTGCTTTTCAAGACGTCATCATTGTTTTTCTTGGCATTGCTACTGTTGTTGTTGATGCTCTTGTTGTTGTTCGTTAGCTGTCGCTTGTTGTTGTTGTTGTAGTTATTGCTAGTATTGTCATACGGTTTTTTGTCAGTTTTCTGTTGCTGCTGCCGTTTGCCCCGCCAACTTGGCGCTGGCAGCTTGGGCTTATTGTAATATTGCGCCCGCCTGCCACTCTCCGGGAAGCCGACATCTACATCCAGAGAGCTTGGCACACGCTCGTAAATGTTTAGCGGCGCGACGGCTGCTGCTGGCGCTGTTTTGGTAACAATGCGCCGCCGTCCGCCGTACATGTACAGTGAGCCCTCCTCGTTGGGCTGCTCGAAGAAGCTCTCTGTCGACTGGGATTTGTGGCGTGCGGCAAGCAACGCTGGCGCTGCCAACTGACGCAACTGAGCGCGATCCATATACATGTCCGTATCCTCATTGCTGAGCGGATATTGCACGTGGTGCAAGTGCTGTTGGCTCTCGCCATGTCGCATATAGCCAATGTCGGTATTGGCCGTTGTCATGCTGTCGTCAATGTCAAAGTCCCGGTCGAAGTCATCGTATTCGTAGCTGTCATCGTATGTTGTCGGCACGTCCTCTTGCACCTGCTCCAGCACCGATATATCGCTCTCGCTGCACCACTTGGCCACGCCAGCATGTTTGTCCCACAATCCGCCACTCAATCGCTGATGTTGCCGCAGCTGCTGCTGACTGAGACTGCGCTGTGGCCGAGGTGCCGGCATCTGACCACAAAGCGGTGCCAGCGCATAGCAGCTGACACAGTTGCAGGCATTCTCGGCTAGCGTTTGGGTGCGTAGCATGGACGGGCGTCGTGCACCTTGACGCACAGCCATTGCCTCAAGATCATCATAGTACTCAGTTGGTGGAAAGAAGCTTTTGCTCTGCTGATGCTGCTGCCGATGCTGCCTATGCTTGCAGTGGCGATGTTGCTGATGCCGATGATGCAACATGTTCCCATGTTGCTGGTGGTGGGGATGTGGGTGGTGCAGGTGCAGGTGCTGATGCTGGTTGCTAGTACGTGTTTTTTGGTGGTGGTGCTGATGTTGGTGTTTAACTTTCGGCGCCAAAGAGGTGCATTGTGTCTTGTTGGTTGTTGCGATTGCAGTTGTTGTTGTTGGTGCTGTTAGGTCCGTTGGCAGTGATTGTGGTTGCATTTGCATTTGCATTTTATGCATTTGCAGAGCGTGCGTATTGTGTTGTTGTTGTTGTTGCAGTTGATGTGGTGCGAGTAGCTGGGCTTGATAGCAGCCCTTTTTATTATTATAAATACCTATGCCACTCTCATAGCTGCGCGTTTGCCAGATCTGATGTGGATGCTGCTGCTGCTGGTGATGATGACTCGATGGCTGCTGGTTGTGCACGGCATGCGCCGCTGCCGCTGCTGCTGCCGCCGCCATCAGTTGCTGTTGCTGCTGCGTGATGTGATGGCCATGCGAATGCATGCCCGCCAACTGATTGTGTATCATTGAAGTCTTTTTTTGGGTGAGCGTGCTAATGCCGTTGCTGTTACCATTACCATTCATAATGATGTTGTTGCCATTGCCGTCCCTTAGATCCTTCGACTTGGATGACTTAACAAAATTGGGTACGCGTGCACGCAACCCACAGTAGTAAGGATCATCTGCAAAAGTTGCGATTATTATTTTCTATTTAAAAATCTCGTTTGCCGACAATGTCTTACCATATTTCTTATTGTCTTTGCCCTTGTCGGACTTGCCACGAGACAATTTGATTCTGCTCTCCACATCAATGTCATCATAGTCCGGCTGTGAACGGGGAAAAACAAAGAAATCGGCTTAAATATTTAAAAAAAAATAATAATAATAAAATCCATGTTTACGAATTATAAATTTTGCAAAAAAATTATTGATTCCAAATTGCTTTGAATATTTTTCACTGACAAATTTGTGCCTACAAATCGCAAACATTCTATCTTTCCTACTGTACTTATTATATAATCAAATTTTAATCGTGGCATTTTATTTTTATTGTCAAATCCTTTCATTTAATTTTCTTCTCTAACCTTTATTTTCAGACTTATGCATGTACTCTGTGTTAAATATTATTATCGTAATAATTATTGTGTTTATTTAGTTTAGCAACACTAACAACAAAAAGTATTAATTTTCAATATTTAAATGTAAATGCCTGAAAGTCCATGAAAAGTAAAAAAAAAAACCCAACGAAACGAAAAAATTCAAAAGACTTGGGCAACAAACGCGTTGGCTACACTTTGCGCAAGGTGCGCCAGCAACAGTCGCGCTGCACACGTCGTATTTTTGAATGTATGTATATGTTTTTGCGTTGTAGCGTTGTATTAGTGCGTCGCTTACAGTTAGCCATAACTGTGCAGTCTGGCCAAAGATTGAGGCAACGAAGTAGAGGCGTAGAATTACTAGCTTGGTCGGTCGTTGGGCCCATTGGCAGCCATTGGCAACATTCCGTGCATATTAATTACACGCGATTCGTTTGCAGTTATTTTTTCGAATATTATTGAATGCAAGCCGAATGCTTGGTGAAGCTCAACGACGCGACGTCCAAAAAAGCGAAATCGTCGCCGCAACAAGTGGCCTGGTATTTATAGCAAGACGGTATTCAGTGTTCAGTGTTCAGTACAGGGCTTATAGCCAGAGTCGTAAACAATTTTGCAAGTGCTCGCGTTGCGCATGTAGCCAAGCATAGCCTCTGTTATTTGTTGCTGTTGCTGGACTAGTTGCCACACTTCTTGCTCGTATTATATACGTATATACATATATACATATATAATTGTATGTCAAAATTTATTTATCATGCATTCACACATACTTAACTAGTACAACAATTGTTCCAACGCTTGGCTACAAAATACTTGAGCAACTTAACTTAAAAGTTTTAAGATAATATATTTATATATAGTTATTTGCAATTTGTCTCACCTTTGGAATTAAATCGTGTGCATAGACATTATCCCTGGGCGGCAATTTAGGTGGCTTCTCGCTGCGTTTGTGCGCCAATTGTTGCGTCTGCAGCAACAATTGCTCTCGTGTGGCAGCCACATGACCATTGCTGCTGCCATGATTCAAATGCTTGCCAAACTGCTGCTGCTGTTGAAGCTGTTGTTGCTGCTGCTGCAGCTGTTGCTGCTGGTGGGCGCTGCCAAAGCCCGAGCTGCCTGAGCTACCATTGCTGCCATTGCCGGCAACGCTGTAGGGATCCTCATCGGGTATGGGGATGCGCGGGCGATTCTTAATATCTACAATGGGACGTTGCACTGGACACATAAAAGAGGCAACAGTATAAAAATATATTAATTATTCAAGTGTATGAAAAGCCAGGATGCAGGAAATTTTTTTGGCAATCGGTATTAAAAAGTTAAAAAGAAAGAAATTATAAGAGAAGCCTTTTTATGTTAATATTATATGTTCTTAAAATTCATTAAAAGTTGGCAAGTAACGAAAATATCAAAATAAATTCGTGCTCATCTTTACAGCATTAATCAAAGCACAAACTCATACACAAGAGACACAAGAGACACTTGTGCACAACTCACCTGGCGGCAGTTTGCTCTTTAGCATATCCATGGCTACCACATTCACAATGAGCACCCAAATGGGGCACTCCAAAATGTCATTCTCCGATTTGACAAAGGCCACTGCCGATAGGCATTGCGTCTCCAAGCGTCGACGATCTGGATAGGCACGGCGCAGTTCACGATTTACGTTCGACTGAAACTTCTTCATGTCGAAGAGCTGAAGGCGACAAAAAAACAGAAAAAAACAAACAGCAAATAAGTTAACAATAACACAATTTGCATATGCTCGTAGTACTAACAACAAGGTACTAACTTTATTCTTGATATTTTGATTTATAAAGGAGATGCATGTTTAACTTACCTTGACTATTTTTTCACTTTCGAGCGCCTGATTTGGAAGCTTTAATATTTCGGCACCAATGGAGGTCTCCTCGTTGGGATTGCTGGCGGTGCTCTTAACAAAAACGTTGCTCTTGGCATAGCGACGCACGAGTATATTGCCAGCATCGTCCATTTTGATCTTGACGCCCTGTACGTAAAATACAAAAATAGATATTTAAGAACCCACTTAGAGTTAGCTGTAATTCTATAAGTATTTTTGTCAGGTGGCGCACTGCTAATGGCTATTCCTTGTAACCCTTACTCAGTGTGCCGCCCATCAAATATGTTTATTCTTTTTTCAGGTATAATATGCAAATTAACAGAACGCTCTTTTGAAACTGTGTCGCTCACTTTAATGAGCCATTAAATTGAATTCACGCTTACCTGGCCAATGACGCGTTTCATCTCGTCCGTCTTCTGATCTCGCATGGGATTGTCAAAGCCGCACAAGCCAATGCTACCAAAAACAAAACAGACAAAAAATTCGGTTAGACAATTATAAGCGCACAGCAGTTTATTAATTGCAAATCAATCAGCTGCCGCATTAGGCAAACATACAAAATACAATATAAATAAAATAGAAGTGGCAGTCGCATTTAGCACTTTGTGGCACGTTCACTTTTTGAATTGGAGTGGTGCATGAGTCACTTTGCTGCTGCTGTTTCTGCAGCATTTTGTTACATTAAACGTTTGACAAAACATTTGGCTGCATTTTGCTGCAGCAACATCACCCCAGACTGCGCATTCGCCTGCCACAAATTCGCATTGACAGTGATTTATGCGGTCGCCGCAATGTGTGGCAGCTGCAGCCGAATAATATGTATAGTACAAATTTCATATTTGTGTGCGTGTTTGTTTTTTTTTTGTATTCATCGGCATGTTTAATTGCTAAACGCGCCTGCAGCTGACTCATGTTCAATAGATGGTGAAGTTTGTGGCTTAAGTCTTTTGTTTTCTTAGCCTTGCCAAAAATACTGTCAAGCTTAATTTTCACATACATAGTATATGTACGTATGATCATACTGCGCTGCAGGAAGCAGCACTTGGTAATGTTGCTGTTGTTGTTTTAAATTTGTATCTTAAGGTCGAAATAAATGTCGGCTAAAATGCTAACAAGAAGCCGCAGAGGAAGCCACAAACGGCACACCAGCAGCAGCAGCAGCAGAAAGCAAAACAATGAAACGAAGCTAATTGTAATTGTCTTTTGCAAAAAGGCCACCGCATGACTGAGGCCGCCACAGAATGTTGCTATTGCCTGCAGCAACAGTTGACGCTGTTGTAGCGATCATTGTTGGTGCTGTTATCTGCACTGCTCCTGTCTCTGCCGCTGCTGGCAAGCTCACTTGACGCCACGCTGTCACTATTATGTTTTATGTTAATTTGTATAATGAAGCGCTGCCAGCCAAAGCGCAACAGCTAAAAGAACGGCAGCAATTGCTGTTGGCATTTGGCCATGTGCCTTAGTTCTGTTCTGCGCATAACATCTGCCGACGCGACGTCGAAGTTGCGGCTGCTTGGCGTTGATTTATTGGCTAAATGCTTGTAAAAACCGTTGAAATGTGTGTCAAAGTTTTCCATCCAAATGAAATCGACATGGACTAGTGCTGATGCTACTGTTGCTTCTGCTTTTGCTTTTGCTGATGCATGTCTTTCAAGGTTGTCCCTAAACGAAGCTGAACTGCAGCTATTTTTTTTTTGGCTTATTTTTCTCAATTTCGAATAATATTTCGTTTAATACCAGCCCAGCCGATTATTAGTAATATGGAATGCAGAAAAACGCCAGAGCACAGAGCATGAACCAGTATCAAAAAAGAGAACCCAACGCCTGGCAGAAACACACTGGTAGTTGACCAATTCATGGCCAGACACAAAAGTTGCATTCACTTCGATGTGGCCAACATACCGCTGCTGTTATGTGTATGTGTATACATATCGGTTGCAAGGTCGTCCACTATAAAATACATTAAAAAAATGCATATATTTAGTAAAAAAAAATAAACAGAAAAAAAAAACTGGACCTGACACGCCTAAATGAGCTAAAAATGCGAAAGGCAAAAAGGCAGGCCAGGCACAACCAACAACAGTCTGTGCTTTGTGCTGCATTTTTACGCCTGCCAATAAAAGCGAGAGTCCAAGTTGTAGCGGGTTTTTTGCTTTTCTGCCGGAAAGATGCGAGAAACTGCACAAAATATATATTTTTTTTGTAGTTCAAGTTAAACGTGTGCAGTGGGTCAAACCTTGCACGAGGGGAAGATGCTGTTGGCTGTGGTGTAGTTGGTGCTTTTTCAAGGAAGCGACAGCAACAATGCAGTTAACGGCGACTGGTTTTAAAGAGATCCAAAAACTGGCACTGTCACCGCTTTGACCTGCAGCTCGTTTTGCATGGACAACAGCAAAACAAAGCTGACAAAAACAACAGCAAAAACAACCGGTTGAGCTAAAAATAATGCTTGGCATAATGTAAGAGAAAATCCGAGGAGCAGACACATTAATAAATGCAAGAAGTAAAACTTCTTTAAACGAAAGACTTAGGCAGCGAATGTGACAGCCTTTGTTCAGTTACTAGCTACAAAGTATAGTTAGCTTAAATTTGCTCCAATTAGATTATTTATTTCACAACACTTATTGGCCGCAGCTTAAAAATTGCAAAGCCCAAGTTATACTACACTACTGTTCTGGGCTAACACAAAAAAAAAGTTATATTAAATTAGCACGTGTGCCAGAGACAAATGTTTTGTGGAAATCGCTGACTCCAATCCGCTCCAATTGTAAGCAAAATTGCTAGAAAAATCGAGAAAAAAACACATTACAATCAACAAACTGTCTTTTGTGTGCTGTAAATTAAAGCGTGGCCTTGAACAGCCAAGGCAGGTCGCGCCTTTTTTGCCTTAGTTTTGATTCGCACGAAATGAAATGTTGCAATCAAATGGTCGACGAACAGTGCCCTGTTTATATCACGCTGCGCCCGATATTGCCGCAAGTATTATTATGATTTGATTTTGCCAGCGACATGCTAATTTTTTGATTGGCAACGCCCACGCAACGGCAACAGCAATAGCATTCGCAACAGCAACAGCAGCAACTACAACAGGAACAGGCAACAGCAGCCGACAACTGTCATAAGCAGCATAATTTATATTGGCGCCATTTCAATTGTTGCACAAGATAATGGCCAGACATGTAAGTGGTGGTTTTGCCATGAATGTTTAAAGGGTTTGCCCATTAATTAAATGCGCTTGTTGCGCACACTGAAAAAAAGGTTAAGAAAAAAACTGCGTTGCAGCTGCAATTGTTGCTGTTGCTGATGCTCCAACAAATGTGTGGTCCTTAGCCTCTGCTGCGTGTCACTTGGCGCAACTCCTCCACAACAGTCTTATTAATTAATTTACATGCAGCAGCGATGGCAGCACCATCTAGCTATAGACGCGAGGTGTGAAAATTGCCAATCGGCAACATGCAACGAGCCAGCTCTAGGCAACTTGATGGCACCGTCCATGAACTACCCTTTCAGCAAAAAGAGTTCATTATACGTTTAATTAACATTTTAAGCTTATACCATTAACAAATAGTTAACGTTTCTTAAATAATTTATTACTACTTATTAATTTATAGCTATTAATAAAAATCTAAGTTTTGAAGTGAGAAACAAGTAAACACGTCCAATAACATACATAGTAAATGCACAGAGATCAGGAAGAAGTTTTGTTAGCTGGCCAACATGTTTGCAGTGAAAGTCAAGCTAAAGCAGGTTTAGTCAACAAATCTTGAAATCTTGTTAACTTCAATAGTATAAATTTATTAAAATACCTGTAAACTAAATAAATAATGCCAAAACTTGTAGAATTTGTGTTATGCTCGATGCAAAAGTAACTGCTAAACGCTTCGGTTTTATTTGCATTTAAGCAGATTTCCAATGAAAAAGGTTGCGTGTGCAAGGAAATGCACTATGCATATGATAGCCAAATCTATGTAGCATTCAAATGCAATACCTATTTTTAAATGGATGGTAAACCAGAAAAAAAGTTTCTACTTAGATGCTAACAAGGACTGACAGCAGCAGCAGCAGCAGAAGCAGAAGCAGCAATTGTTTGCTAATTAAACAACATGAAGACCCTTACAAGTTGTTGCACCTATTACTAAAATAGACAACCGACAAGGGACCACACACGAACTGCAAACAAGTTGCCTGTTTGAAGTCAGCGGCATGCCATTTGATTAACTTGACACTTTCAACTCGAAATCAGTTTCAATTTTCCACGTTATTGCCCATGCCCATTATTCGCCTTACTACACAGGGCATATTTAACCTGCAATTGACATGAACAAGTAGCCAACAGCAATAGCAATAGCAACAATAACAGCAACAATAACACTCGTTATGCTGCTGCTGCTCGGTAAAAGAAAGAGGAGCCGGCTGCAGCGTCTTAAACTACAAAATGACAATTGCAATTTGCATCTGACAATCTTTGATGACCTCGTCACGAACAAACGAATGACTTTCGTTATTATTTTGAAATTCGTTTGACTTTTGTTACCCTGCCGGTCATTGGAAATGGGTAAAAGGCAGACTTGAGTAAATTTCAAAAATGTCTGTTCGTAAATATTTGATAAATAAAGTAATGGGAAACTCTTAGTTTATCATTTTAAAATTAACCTCTTTTTTTTGTTTAAACAAAATCTAATTAAGTCAATGACGATTAAATTTTATTTATTTAATTTTTGCTACACTGTGCAACGTTTTTGTTGTTTTTATTGTTATAACAAGGTATAATTGAAGTTGTTGACATTTTTGTGGCAGCATCTTCACTTCGGTGTTTTGTGTTGCACGCAAAGGAAGCCGCCATGCAACAATTGAAAGCGATGCCCTTTTTTGGCCCCATTACTACTCTCGTTTCTGTTGTTGTTGCTGCTGCTGTTGGGGCTACTGTTGACCAGCCTAGGTTTTTTTTTTCATCGAGCCACAAAACAAACTTGTATTGTTTGGCTATGCGTTTAATCAGCACATTTATGGACTAATACATTATGCATTCGATACTCATTGTAATGCTTATATTGAGGCAAAATATATATGTAAGTATATGTATATGTATGGGTACTTGTAAGCTCCACTCCATTATGCAGACTTCTTGACATTTGGCTGGGAGTATGCGAGTTGAGCACTTCAATAGTTGAATGTGTGGGCTGTGCAGAAAATTGGCATAGCAATTGAGGCAAAAGTGTTTGGCATTTGCAATTTCTGGCACGCAACTGCGAAATCATTTTGAGACGGAATATGTTAATTAGCTTCAACTGCAGCACGTCTGGCCCCAAAAAGATACAAAACTGCAGCGAAAATCAAAATCAAAACCAGAACCAAAACCAAAACCAAGTAACTGCTTAGCTTAGTTACCAAAAACCTCAAATTCTTGGAAAATAAAAAAAACAGCAACTTAAATTGCTGCGCAACGGAAATTGCTCATTTTATTGAAATACGCGCAATTATTAAAACATTTTCACTTGCTGTTGGTGTTGTTGTTCGTCATTTTGACGTTCGCTTTATTTTTGGGCATTTTCACATGCTACAAATTGCCGCCAGTGAGTGAGGTCACAAATGTCGTAATTTGCATTCGCATTCGTCGACAATTTAGCTGAAGGTTCTCTTGTTTATTTTTTTTTATTTTAAAATCTCTTGGCATTACAAGTTCAGATTGACAATTAAATTGTAATACCCAAAACCATCAATTGAATGGGCGTTGCAGACGCGATGCCTGGCATGCTCATTTGGGAGCATAGCAGGTGTAATTTTATAAGTAAATAAAAAAATAAATATTTTAAAAAGAGATGTTGGCAAAAACTTATACAATATTCCTCAAAAGCTTCGCCCTGCTTCTACTGCCGCTGCCAATTTTTGTTGCTTGTCAAGGGCATTTGCCACAAACCGATTTGCGCCAAAGGTCAAAGGCATCATTTGCTTGAGTTTGTTGAATTTTTTCATACCACTTTTTTTCTTTCGTTAATTTATATTGTATAAATATTTGTTTGGCTTTGTTTGCTTGTGTGCTGCCCTTATTATTTGCATACTTACCGCATGCCATCGAAGCCATCGTCGGAGCCATTGATGGTCAGCACCGGTGCACGTGCGTATGCCTTGGCCACTCGACGATTCCGCTCGAAGACAATCACTTTGGCCCAAATCTCATCATCGATTTGCGTCCATTTGTCCAGCACTTCCTGTATGTGTTCCTGCAAATTGGACAGAGCAAGAGAGAGAGATAGGTGTTAAAATGAGAGCGTGCTAAATGGCATCAACTGCTTTGGCAATCACACAAAAGACTTAGGCGAACAACTTGCTGTAGACAAAAGAGATCCAAAAAAAGCTGCTGGAACTCTTGCAAATGCAAACTAATGCCAGCAATTTTCACTTTCCATCAGTAGTGTGTGTGTGTGTATGAGTGTTTGAACTTTTTTGCAGCAGCAAAAGTGAACGGCCTTGTTGGGCGCTTGCGTTTGTGCCTTTATTTTTCACGTTGTTGTGTTTCACTTACTTTACTTTTACTATTGCTTTTTTTTTGTTGTGTTGCTTTTTGTATTTTTTTTTTGTTTTGTTGCTGCTTGCTGCCATTACAAGCGACTGTGGATTTGTAGTTGCTGGTTAGTTTTGTTGTTGTGCTGTTAGTTTGTTAAATAAAAGTTAAAATAAAATCGGAGCAAATGCTGGCACGAAGCTGGCGCGCCAGCGAGTCGTGGTGCAGCAAGACATATAAAATTATAGACAGCGCGCGTTTACTGTTTTTATTGCTGCTTTTTTATATTTCAACTCACTAATGTAAGTGTGTGTGTGTGTGCACATATATCTAAAGTGTTGCAAAGCTTTCGATTGCACTAAAAAAAGGAAAATGCAAATCGCTTGCGCTTGCGTCATGCCTAAGTGATCAGCGCATATTTTACATTTTGATATACTTTTAAACGCAAAAGAAAACATATACTATACTAAAAAACATATAGATATCTTGAATCTGCACATAAAGGGGCAGTTTTATAAATTATAAAATCGTTATCACATTTCGAAGCATTAATTATTAAAGTTGCAACACAAATATTATAGCACCAGCAATACTACAAATATTTTTTCACTTTGCTACAAAAATTTGCTTATATGTAATTCTTTAAATAATTTTTTAACTCCATTTAGTTTAAAATTTTTTTGGTATTATTTTTTATATTGTTTGTTTTGATCGATTCTATAAACTTTCAGTGAATTTGGCAAAATATACCAGTTACGTTATATAAAAGATCTGTGCTTTTGAAAAAATATTAAACAACTTTCACATACGCCCGGTTTATAAGCCTGTTGCCAAGAAGGTGTTATAAATATGCAAATTTTAATTGAACATTAACACAAATAACATACATAAGTGTTCCATATAATTTTAAGATTATTTTTTTTTGTAAGGAGCACAAATAACAAGTTAACTCAATTTAAATTTGAATGTCTTAGTACTTATTGTACCGCTCTCGTATTAACATACATATGCATGTATAATCAAGGCTGTAAGTGCCGCACAGCTGGCAATTAAATGGCTCGACATTATCATATGTTGAGGCGAACGGATTAAAATAAAAAAAGAGTTCAATTAACCCGAACAAAGAACAGGGTCATAAACAAAGCCATTAGCCCAGTAACCAACATGCCCACAGTTTTAAACTCATTTTCGGGCAGAGTTCAGTGTTGCCTTTGTAAACAAACAGCAACAACAACAACCAAAACGAACAAAAGATATTATGACGAAAAGTCAGGCAAGCAAATCTGTATCTAACGTTTCTTTTTGGTTGAGTTCTACATATAGACGACGTTGTAGTTGTTGATTATACAGACAGTACAGACATAAGACGAGTGGTAAACTTGTCTAAGCAGCCGCTCAGATGCTGCCACTTCGTTGGCATACGCGGGCCAGGCCGCATATTAAAAATGCAAATAAATCATGTAGTAAAACTTGTTAACCTTTTCGTATGCTTTTTGGTTTATACATACAAATAAATATATATATAAAGTGTGTGTGCTTGTGTATGGCGTACTTTAGCTTTAATTTGTTGCGAGTCGACATCACTTTTGATTTCACTTCAAACTCGCGTAGATTCTTCTTTTTTAGCTCCGGCTTTAGTCGTCTGGGCAGATTCACTTTTGAGGTACAGGTTTTTCAAATATTTTTTTGTGGCTGCTCAGCAAGAATGTTGTAGGCTCAAGTGTCGGTGGCCAAATCAAGTAACAAGCTTTTTCTGTTGTTGCTTAAAGTTTTTGTACAAAATTTCTAGGCCATCTTCATCGGCTTCAAATTATAAAAGGCGACCTCAAAATGTCGAAGTTCAGTTTGCAAACACAAATGCGGTTAGTTCGGCTACTATCTTAGCTGTTTTATGCACTTTTGCTTGTTATTGTTGTTGTTGTTGCCATTGTTGCTGCTTCTAATTAGCCCGGTTACCCAGGGTTGGGCCTGAGCACGCCAGAGCAAACCAATGGGGCGCGTGGTTGTGTGCTACGTATACGTAATATTTGTTGTGCATGAAAAATTAGCACAGCTTTTAAATACATGTTATATGTAGTATATTTAAAGCAGTATATACAAATACATAAGTGTCTATGTACTAGCCAAAATGCCAATCGATTCTTAAAAAGCAACTGAACTGGTTTTTTTAAAGGCAAACATTTGTTATGCAAATCATTAACCAATCAACTATGTATAGCATGATATTTTAAAGCAATAAAAACTTCCAATGAATATATATAAAATTTGATTGTTGGCGGCTCTGACGCAAATCGATAAGCATTCGAATAACTAAGAAGAGGCGTTTGTTTTGCCTTCAAAACCATTCAAATTTAAAATAAAATGAAATATAGCTTATGAAATAATTACAATTCTTTCTCATTATTATTAAAACAAAGTCAACGTAAAATTAAAGCAAAAAAAAAAAAACCATCTTAAATAAATAACTGTTTCCCTAGAGTGGAAATTTAAATAATGTAGGCAATTTTTTACAAAAATTTCTGTATTTCAATGTATTATTAAATTTTTTAATGAACAATGACCAAAAAGTTGATGAATGAACTTTTTAGATTAAGATACAAAATTGTTAATTTAAAATACATACGATTAAATAGCTTTTTGAAACCAATCATTTAGCCAAAATAATAATTTTGTTCAAACTTCCATTTACTTTTGGGTGCCGTTTCATAAAGGGCACAAACGCCATTAAGGTGTAATTAAAGTAACTGTCTTCGTCTGCTGCTGCAACTGCAGTGGGCTTAATAAGTTCTATAATTGACACCCAACAGCACAAAAAATGATTTAACAGCATTAAAAACAGTAAAAAAACAAATGCACAAGTGCAATTCGCTGCGGAAGTTTGATCAGGTCGTTGTTTGAGGCACTGTTGAGAATATTTTTTTTTGTTGTGTTTTGTGTTTCTTTCGAGTTTATTAAGTTTGCACTTTTTGTGTAAAATGTTGTTGAACTTTTGCAGTCACGACTTTGGCGCAACTGCCAAACAAAGTTTGCCGTTAGAGCTGGAGTCTGAGCTTGAGCTGAAGTTTAAGCTGAAGATGGCAACAGATGCGCCCAGGTCTCAAAGTTGACATTTAATAAAATGAATTTAGCTGGTGGCAGCAAACAAGCGAACGATCAAGCGGCAAGCTTTGTTGTAATAGATATAATCATCATTTCGAATTATTGCAGTCTTGATAAATTTATTTATCTGTGACAGGTTGCAGTTGCTAAGAGAAATTGCAAACTATAATATCATTGTCATATGTCAGGCGCAGAGCTTCAAATGTCGTCTGACCCATTTCCACTGCTCGCTCTTGATGGCTAAATAAATATTATTTCATAGCTGTGCGATCAAGTGAAGAGCGCGCTTGGACGTTTGTCTTTGATTATTTATTTTTGGAATGCGCACACAAATTTATGCTAATTTCATGCATAGGTTAGGAGCTACAATAATAATAGCCGACGGTGTCTTCCGTCAGCGCCTATCACAATGCAAATCAATCAATATGTTTTCACCAAGCAGGAAATTCACAGCGCAGCCATTGATTTTTATAAGCAAAAAAAAAAAATGCCTGTTTATAAGGCATATTAAAAATACTGTTGATGAAGTGGCATGAAAAGCGGCGCGAATAAATTTTCCATTGAATTGTGGCCCCCTTGGCTTAAAAGCTAAATTACGCGCCAAGTGACATGTGTGTACTTGTGTTGTGTGTTGTTTGTACGCTGTGTGTGTTGTGTTTGTTGTGTGGTTTTTCCTGCTTGCGCCAACGCGTTTTGGCTTTGGCGGCCAATCCTGTTGTACAAGTCGCTAGCGAACGTGGCAGCGAAACCGAAACCAGGTGAACAAGTGGCCAAAACATGCGCATGGAAGTGGGAAGAGGAAAACTGCAAAAGCGACAACAACACCAATCGACAAACAGCAAACAGCAACATACACAAGCAAGCGAGACGAAGCGAAAACTTGTTAGCTTGCCGAAATAGAAACTTTCATTTTCATGCCACTTTCGTCTGTGTGGAAAAGTGGTTAGAAGAAAACGAAGAAGAAGCAGAAGTAGTATCAGCCAGTATGGCAGCCAATTTGCCGCTATGCACTTAAAGTTCTGTTTGCACGCTAAACAATTTCGTTGCCAGAGTCATTTGTTTTGCTGTCGCTGCGTATGTTCAACAACTCTTGCAATCATTTTTTGACTTTTGTTCCCAGCATATCTTTTTTAAACAATATTGAAAATAGTTCAGGCCCAATAATAATAACAACAGCAACAGCAACAACTACAACAACAGCGACAGTTAGCACAGATTGCTCAATAAATGCCTGGCAGCATAAACAAAAAAAAACTCTAGTCAGACCATTTCAAAGGGCCCTCAAAGCTAAGCAACGACAATAGGAAAATGTTGCCATAATTTGTTTTTGTTTTGAGTTTTTTTTTTTGTGTCTATCTGCTTCATGGGAAAACTATACGCCTTTTGTATTGCTAAGCGGAATTATATAGACGCTCACGCCAATTGCACAACGCAGCACAGTTTTAAGACGAACGCGTGGGCGGTGGCATTTTCCAACCGAAAAACGCTTTATATGACAAAAAGAGTGTCGCGAGGCATTTCACTTATTGCAACACAATTTGATGGACTGATGGGTGAGGCTTTATGCAAATTTAAATGAACAAAAATAGTAAACATATGTATATTTGATATAGGGGCATAACATTGTTAAGTTTGGATTGGTATAAATTGTTCACTGGCCGCAGTTAACCCAGTTAAAATATGCCTATAATATTTATGACAACAATAACAAGTTATGGCCAAGACTCTCATGAGTAGGAAGCAGTGATACTTGCCAAAAAAAAAAACCTGAACATCAGGCGACAAATGCTTGGTTTATACAATGAGAAATATATGTTACGAAATAAATCTGTACCTGAAATACATTTTTGTAAATTAAAGTTTGATATATTCAAGCTCGATGTTGTAAGAGAGTTAATCTAGAACATAGAATTTCTTTCCAGATGCAAAATATTATGGCTTAGCAATCATCAAAGCAAAATATAAAAAGTTTTGATAGGTATAGGTAAAGAATCAAGATAAGAAATTACTAAAATTCTAAATGTTCTAAAAATTTATTTACTGTTGTTATTCAAATAATATACCTGAATAGTGTATCAAAAATACAGCAAACCGTTGAATATTTCTTATGGATTTGCATCTGTCATAACAAATTATCTTCTTTAAGCTGTATTGCAGTTTCTTAAGTCCTCCCGGAAATTATACTAATTTTAAAGATTCTCTAGTCAATCGATTGTAAATGCAAGTGAAGAAAAGTTATGTTATGACTTACTACGATTTTATATTTCATCATAATACGCTATGTATAAACGTGACGGAAGCAAAAGACATCTTTTGTAGACAAAACAAGCGACGATTTTATTGTCTTTTGAAATGCCCACACATGGATACACAATCACACACATATACACTAATACTTTTTCAAGCTCGTGTTGGGCTTGTCCATTAGGGCTACATTTGTATTTCATTATTTGCTGTTGTTAGTAGTTGATTTTAGTGGTGCGACGTCTTCGTTTTTGTTTCTTTCGTGGCTAGTGTTGTTGTTGCTGCGGTATCTGCCAAATGGCCAAAGGCAAATTAAAAATGCACAACGCAATGCGATGGCCTAACGGTAATTAATGCAATTGGTCAATACAACAACAACAACAGCAGCCACAACAATAACAATAAAAACTTTGAAAACAGCGCCTGTGGCTAAGGTTTAGTGCTTACGCTGACCTCAATGCAGCCGTTGCACGTGTCGAGAATAAGACACTGTGGAAAATGGCCACAAATCATAGAAAAACCCCAACTGGCTAAGCGGAAGTCCAAATTCTTGGGCTGTCAGTTGTTCAAATCGTCGTGGTGTCGTGCCGTGGCCTCCATTGTGGCTCGATTTTGGATTTTAATTCCTCAGCATTATTATTCGGTAGCTTTTGATCGTTGACACACACACACACACATTCACCTAATCAAAAACACATCTCAATCTCTCCCCTATACTTAGCACACTAATAAATTGCATTCATTTATTGCCGCATCATCAACATATTATATCGTTTGCTGATAAACATCACTTTGGCGCTTACCTTGTACAGTTTGTCTTTCTGATACCAAACATCCTCTTCTTCCTCCTGTTGCGTAAATGTCTGATCCAGGTTCAGATCATCACGTGAACGTGATAATATTTTTCTTCGCGATACCATTTTTGTGAGTCGCCGGTTCGAAAGGGGTAGAGTCTGCAAAGATAAGTATATATAAGTATAAAGCTTTTATGTGTGCCTCATTTTTTTAATTTTATTTGTGCAAGTCTAACTGTATATTTTACACGGAAAATTCCATTTTGGGTGAAGATCTTTGTGCTGACAGGCCCTAAACTGTGCAGCGCCAAATTGCAAACCAAACAGAACACAAAAACCCAACAGCAAGGTTCAACGCACTCAAGCACAATAATAACACATATTGTTTATGACCTGACTTCCTTTTTACAAGTCATCCACAGACGGCCTCAGCTGTGTACATAAGTTTTGTGGGAGCTGTTGTTATCCAATAAAGATGTTAGCCTCAAAAGAAGATGAGCCTGCAGTTGTGCATAAATACATATATAATATGTTTGCACAATTACCAAGCTTAATTTTAAGTTTATTTCTGATACATAGTTTAAAATTTATACCTTTGTCTATTCTTAACATATAAATCGAGATTATGTATAGTATGTAAAACAAGAAAAAAATCCAAAGAAGAAAATAAAATATCGCTTTTACACAAATTTGACACACACTTTTTTGTATAAACATGAATCAGTGTGCACTCTGCGACATTGGCATTTTAATGACCAGACACAGAATTTATGTTAAACATGCAATTCTCTTTTATTGAATTACTTGTCATTTGGGCTGAGTCTCAGGCTACGCACTGTAGATACAGTTAAAGATACCGATTCTGATTCCGAAACGCCATTCAGCCCAGACATATAAAACTCACCTGTCGGCCTTACAGTAAGTCGTAAGCAGACAAAGAGAAAATAACAAAACAGAGAATGTTAAGCAAAGCCAACGCCAAGTCGTTTGTTTTTTTCTACGGCTCAGTTTGTCAAGTTGATGAAAAAAACGTTCATTGCATAATAAACACCTCACTGGGGTCTTCGAATCTGGCCGATCGACGCGTGTAGCGGCAAAAATTTTTTAGTCTTTATTTTCTATGCTCTTTAATCCCGTCTTTCTTTTACTCACTCTTTTTCTGGGTAGCTGTCTCTGTCTCAACTCTCTGTCTGTTTGTTCGTATATACATACATATGCAAATGTGCGAGGTTCGCTAACCTGTTGTCATATTTATACGCTTTGTTTGTTGCTCATATTGCTGTTGTTGTTGCTATTATTATCATTATTATTAGTGTCTATAATTGTCTGTCAGCTTTCTTTTACCAAAATGCCTGAGTGCCTGCCTGATTGAATGATTGACAGCCTCAACTTTTGGGGGATGCTGTATGGCCTATTGCTATCCATAAATCTTCAACGCCTTTTGCGCAATTGCAGCCAGTCGATGCCATTTCGAATACTACTATTCGTATACGTATTTGTACTCGATACGTATTGTCAACAATCGGCGCCATTTTGTGCGATAGATTTCAATCGCATAATAAATGTTGCCTGCTGCATTTATGCAACAAAAACCGTTAAGTTGTACGAACGTCTTACACCGTTCGTTGTCTTTGCATCGATCTATTTGCGTTTGAACACTCTTGTCGCCAGTTTTCTGCTAGTTTATTGAGCTGCATTAGGTGTTGGATTTTTTTGCACCTTTCAATTTTGGCTGTTGCTGTTGCTATTGTTGTTTCCACTACGTGCATACATTCTACTAGATGAAGTCTGTCCCTGCTATTGTTATTTATTCATCCGACTCATGAGCTACATACTTACTTATGTACATACATATATATGTAAAATGACATGCTTACTCCCGTTTAGTTGTTTTGACATGGCACGTACGCCTTGTACAAGTTCTCCGGGCAGACGTGTTCTAGTTTGTACCCCAACGAGCAATTACGTGTGCAGCTTGCCAATGATATGGGAAATTGGTTATAGCACAGATGCATATATTACTAGTATACCCTATGATATTTAATAAAGTTAGGGTGTGACAGCTGATTACCGACAGTGCAACAGTTGTGGATTCAAAAATATTTAAAATTTGGTATTGTACATTTATTCTTCAGATAAAAGTAAAATTCCTTAATATTTTTATTCTATTGAATTAAAATAAAAAAAATGTAGAATACAAAAAAGTTTAACTATTATTTTTGAAAATTAGTATAAGTAAAAATAAATAATTTCGTGTACCTCTTATTCGGAAAGATCTAAGAATTTTCTGTTTTGCAGAGACGATTTGGAAACTATCCAAAAAATAAATTATTTTCAAAAAGGTTAAACGATAAGTATACCGATGATAAACAATAACATTTATTTTCATGGCTGGAGTCTGGCAATCAGGATGCCGATCAATTTAAGTAAATTTTTAATGCATGTTTTTTATGTGGCATGCTTTAATAAAATTTAAAAGAAACAGCAATGAGTTCTTGAAACATTTAAGTGTTAGTAGAATGATGATATATCAACAAAAATTTAACATTCAATTTATTTATATTCAGCTGATAGCCGATGTTAAACTAGATTGTTGAAGTGGTGGCAAAGTTGTGCTTAAAAAGATCCTGCACACTCATAGCGGATGGAATTGAAACTAAAGACGTACTTCTGTCTAAAGAACAGCTTAAGCGAAAAATGCAATTATGGAAATAGTACGCCTGTGTTTTAGCTTATGGGGCTCTCCAAGTGTTCTTTGTAACTGCTATGTTATGATGTTGTTTTTGTTGGGCTTCTGTAAACATAAGAAGAGCGAAAGAGCCGTTGGGGCCGAGTGGTGATGGACACTTAATGGCAATGTAGGAGATAAAGTCATCTCAGCATCAGCTGCTTGCGGTGTTGACTTTGCTGATTTATCTGCATAAACTTAAGCACTTTTACTGTTATATTTCACTTTTGTCAGAAAATATTCTGAAAATAAAAAATTTAACATAAAGCCTGGCATTTCTCAAAGTCATCGTAGCCAGCGCAGCGTATTCACTTTTACATATTTTGTTGACTTTTATTCGAACTAAGCTGTTATGCGCAAGCGCAATTGACGACTTTCACAAAAAAAAAAGAAAAATAACAATAAAATTTGTCTTTTGATGTATAACACTTACTTATAACTACCTAAATACTACCATTTTTATATCTAAAAATATCCGGTAAACTTTAGCCAACTGCCCAACAATTTGAATGTAAATTGACTATCACTGAACTTTCACAATTAGCAGCGTGTTTTAAAATTGTTTATTAACGCAATGACTGCACATGTTGCTTCAATATTAAAAAACATATAAAAAAGCTTTGAATCAATTATTAAAAATTTTTTCCGCTGAATTCGTGGAGTTCATTAACATCGGCCGCAGCATCTGCTGACATTTTTGTCTCGATGCAAGCAGCAGTAATATAAAAAAATGCTTTCGCTGTTGAAATTGATGATCATCGAAATAGAAAGTAAACTATTTCGCAATTCGATGCTGGGCAACTGTGAAAAATCCAATTTCAACGTCAGCGTAACGAATTTCAAACGACTGTACAAGTTTGTTGCCTAAGTCTTTTATTGCAAACGATTTTCGAACAGAACTTTCTTTGCCTAGGACTAGCACAAGCTACGTATGCACTATTAATAAACTAGCTACACGTAATGCATATTAAGTACGCTTGCTCGTTTTATGAATGAAAGTCAAGCACGAGTATTTTAGAATTTTTTTTACGAGCCACAGTCAATAAAGAATTTTCATATAGTATTGTCGATGACAAACAGTCATTTCAGTCATTGTAGACAGACAGCGCTTGCATATTAATTCTATTAGACATGTAAATTTACTTTAAATGGGTGTGAAGTGGGCCTGCTGCTTAGAAATTCAAATGCACTGCAACAAACGTTGTCGTTGTTGTTTGTCGTGTTTGAAGTGTCTTCCAACACAGCGGTCATTGGCTGCAATCGTTACACACACACATTATGATGGCCACTTTTCACTTAATATTTGCTGACTGCAAATAGTTTTCAGTTCGTTTACCTAACGTTTGTCATTGTTGTTTGTGCCGAGTTCAAAATGAATGCGAATGCGTCACGAGATTTTTGCTGTAAACAGACAGCACGTGTGCTTGTGCTTTTGGGTTAGCTACTGCTAGTTGAAAGCATCATTGAAAGCTTGTATGAACATATATTGTAGCTGATTTGTTTACACTCCACAGCCGATGTGGGTAGATCAAAGCTCTAAAGTGACTAGTCGCGCCATCCACGACAAGTTTATATGTATGTTGTGTTTGTGTGCTGCATTGAGAGGCATCACATTTGGCAAATGACAACCACGCAGTCAATTAGGTTGTAGCTGCAACAGACATCGCTCTATGAGCAACCGCAACAACAACGAAAATATGCCAAATGTTGCTCAGGCCACAATAAGTTAAGATCAAACATATTTTAGCTAGAAAGTATTGTTATTTAATTAGTTGGTTCTTTGGTTCATTATGTAACCAGACCCGACATGAAAGTCACGCTAATTAAGTGCTCTGTTAAGCTGGGAACATACACATTTGATACTTTCGTCTTCTTCATCGTTGCTCTTTTTGTTGGTGTCTGTTGCTCTGGTAGGAATTTGATTGATTGGCTATGGCCAGAAATAAACAAACCTTTATTATATCCCCAAGAAGAAAATAACCTAGCGAAATTGTTTTCACAGTGTGCCCGAAAATTCTTGTTGGGGTCAAGAAGAGAAGTTCAAGAACAAGATTCACCCAATCGAACGGACGGCCATTTGGCATGGGCCATTGGTTTTAGCCAAATTAAATTAAGCAGTCATTGACTTTAAAACTTTAATATTTGGTAAGCGGAGTGGGGAAACTCACGAGTAAAGTGTAAAATCAACGCACACGCATCAGATGAGAAGTTGGAGTATAATGAAAAATTATTCGTTATATTTGGCGCCCGACTTTGGCGGTACCGACTGAGATGGATATGGCTAATCAATTGCTTTAATTTGCATAAAAACGCCGTGAAAGTGCTCGGCAGCAGCAGCAGCAGCAACAGCAGCATGGTACGGTTCAGTTAATCTCATGTCTTTTGTGTGTGCGGTGTTTGGGGTTAAGGTTTTCATTATGCAAATTAAGTTTAGTACATACATGTTTGTTGTTGTTGTTGTTGCTGTTGTTGTAAGTAAGCATATCGCGTGTGTGAAAATAGGAAGCTAATAGTGCAAATAAATAAATAATCAACAAAAAAAAAAAAAAACACTATGTTGCGGAACTTAATACCAGTTGCTGTTTTTATATATATACACGTATATTTTTTGGCTATTTAACACCTGAGCGCGTAAGGTGTAGAAAGCAGGGCTATCACCACCGGCAGCGTATCTAGCGTATCATAAATACATAAATCATTTAACAAAACCTAATAAGCATATTGCATTTCGCAAGTATATATTTTATTACAAAAGCACTCAGACAAATAACGCACATCTGGCGTCGCTCATCATTCACAAAATTATTGAATGAACTTATGTTAAATCTTTTGGTTTTACAATATTTTTGACGAGATGTACGAATGTGCGTGTTTTTGTTGGATTGCGCAATATGCAACAAAAATCAAAGCTCAGCTAAAACAAACGAACTAAACGTAAAGTTCAACACAAGTTAACATTTCCATTTTTGAAGATGTTTTTTTGTTGTTGTTTTGGTTGAGTTTTGTTAGACTGTTGTAACATAAGTTGATTGATTTTATGGGTGTATTTTTATCTCTTTGGCTGTTGCGATTGCATTTGGTTTGGTGTGTTGTGCCTAAGCAGACTCTCAAAATGTAAGCTTACAAATAAATTGCCACGTTTGGAGATGCAACTGGTTCGGAAACCGGCTTAAATCGAATGACTTAAGTCAGAAGCCTGCAGGGTTTAGGTAAATTAGTATGTTTGGTAAATTGGTTTGATGTTGGCCTGCACTTATCCACGCACTAATTTATTTATCCATTAGCAATACTAAAAAAAAAATGGCGCACAAAATCTGATTATTATTATCCTTCGGTCGATTAAGCTTTAGTGTTGAATCACAAATACTCTTAGGCTGTTTGCCGAATGAACGACGCTCTCATAATAAATCAATCTGTTGGATGGATTATAAAAGCGAGTGCAGTGTCTAAAGCGCAGCAACTAGTTGATACAACATTTGACTTCGAGCTCCAGGTGTTATCAAAACTGGATCAGAGGGCTGTCGGGCTTTAGGCAACGTTTCCTTCAGTAACAAGTTGTCGCTTTCATTATGTGCAGCACTAAAAGTTTTCCGCATTTTTTTGGCGCGTATTTTATATTTGTTACGTTTTGGCATCAACAAAACTTGAGCTGACCAAACGAGACGAGTAAAGCTTGCATGGCCAAAAAAAAAAAAAAAAAAAAAAAAAGCAGCATATATATTTTGTTTTTTTTGTGTGTGAGGTGAAAAGCAAAGCAACTTACAGCAAAATCAACACACAAAAATTACTTGCAAAAAAACACAAAATTAAAAGCCAACAGCCAACAGCTACAACAACGTTTGGCGGCTGCTTTCGTTTTCAGTTGTAAGTTTTCAGTTTGCATTTTGGCCTGCACGCTTCAACTGGCTGGAGCCTGCCTGGCAACAACAGAGAGCTGTAGCGTGCAGCCAATGCAAACGAAGCGATTTTAGCGTACAAAAAAACAACTTAAACAACAACAGCAACAAAGTTGAGCACTAAATTTTCCACGAGCGAGTGAGTTTGAAAACGAAACTGAATTTCTTTCTTTCAACATTTTAAGAAAAAAAGAAGAAGAAAAATAACAGATGGATACAAAGAGAGTTGCGAGTTACTCAAGTTACGTTGACCATCATTAGTTGGCTAAATAAATGAAGCAAATCACACTGAACGAAAGCAGTAACTATTTACGTACATTACTTTTTTTCGGCTATTTGTGCTTATCACATGACTGCAATCAAAAATACACAAGCAGCAAAACCTGGTCAGATATTTTGTTTTTTTTCTGTTCCCTTGCTTTTCACTTTTCGAATGCGCCACGAAAGTTTGGCTTTTATTTATTATACATTGATGATGATGCTGCTCTTGCTGTAGTTATTGTTAAAGACCGGAAATGTGAAGTAACACCGCATACAGATCATAATATTTGTGTGTGGTAGAGTGTGTGTGTGTGTGTGTTTGTTTAACTAGCGTTTTGTTTGCCCGATTGTGGCTAGCAACAAAACAGAACGAGCAATCAACAACAAACACCCTTTTGTGGCCTACGCTTGCACTTAAAATGCAATTAATATTCGTCGTCACAATGCCAAATGATATAATGTTTTAATAATGATGCCCACAAACACAAACTGAGGCTGGGCTTGGACCTAACGCTGCTGCTGTTGTGCGATAAGCAATTCAGGTCCATCAGCTAACACTGACACTATCTGTCTAACTGTCTACCTGGCTAATCGTCAACAATAACCCAACCAACAATAACAACAGCACAAAAATAAACAAAAAACACGTGGCGTGGCACTGTCTTAGTAATGTTACATTTAATAACACATTTGCAACACGTTGCAACAAAGATTTTGGTTAAAAAGTTTAAAGTTTCTTATAGACGCAAATCAGGCATTAAAGAATATATGTATTAGAACTATCTGGCAGCTCTATTTGATACGATACCTATTCGCTCCATGTACTCATTCAGGTGAAATGCGATATTAGCAGATGTATTGATATCAAGAGAATACCGAAACTCAGTCAGTTGGAACAAAAAATAAGATGCGCAAACTAAAACAGATGGTATGATGAAGAAAGTCTACAATATACAAAAAATAAACATTATAAAAATCAATTTCAATCTAAGATCATCTTTGAAAGATGGTCGAATTTCATTTGTCTACACCAAAAGAAGATTTTTCTGGAATAGTTAAATTTATCCCAAAATAAGCTTGTCTTGGCTTCACATTCCAAAAGTGTTTTTGGTGAAATTAGCATGTTCCCTGCATGTGATTAACCTATTTTCCAGTGTTACTAATGAACAAAGCCCATAAATTGTACTTTGGCAACACACACACACACACACACACACGCACAGAAACAAATCAAAGCAAGAGCCAACGGAATTGGCAGCTCATTAAAATGCGCAGCACATTTGTAAACAGTATCTAAAGAAATGCCAGCACAAAAATGAAATGTGGCTAGACTAGTGTGACACCGTTTTTTTTTTTATGTTATTTTGTATTAAAAAAACAAAATCTTTGCAAGATCTGTATTGTATTTACATCTGTATTTACACATAAATATTTTGCAAACTGCCGATCCTAATTTTTGTGAGCAAGTGAAGGTAGTTTCGCAGTCGTGCACTTTGACACAGTACAAGTTGAATTCAACAGATGTAAATATATAAAAACATATATAGTATATGTGTCGATTGTTTGTGAATTGCGCCTTTAGCGTGTTTGTTTTGTCATTGTTGTGAGTTTTGTTGGTGTTGTTTTTGGTAGCTGTCATTGCGTTTTTGTAAGTTTGCTACGACCTTTTTTATGTCTGCGCGCTCGAAAACTCATTTGTTCATGCATAATGTTGTTGTAGTTTTTCTTTTGTTGCTTCTGAGAAAATGAAGTCAACTGTTTGCCGTACGCCTGTGACTGACATTTCCCATTAAATTGCCACGTTATTGTCTAATGCCGTTGTATTCGTTTTTCTTATTTTTTTTATGTTTCTTGGTTCTTGCTACAGAAGCTCCGAAAGGGGTGCAGAAGAGATCGGCTTGTTGGGCCATAGACCAAGTGAACTTTTTGCATATTTTGGCTAGCGCATTTTCAACACGTCTCTCTGCAGCTTCTTCTTTTTCTACCTAAGGTCTTTTATTCGATTGTTTACATTTATGGCTGAATAATTGGGCGCCTTTCGATGCTTCAACTGTTGCCTCTTGTTGCTGTTGTTGTATTTAAATTTTTGCGCACACTAATTGACTCCCACAAAGAGCTGATGCTGGCAGCCAAGTCAAGCCAAGCCAAACTGCAATTCACGGCGACTTCCTTTCTCGACAATTGTCGCAACACCTACTGCAATTCTTTTTTATTGTTTCGCTTAAATTTTTTAGGCACGTCGTTGCTTTATTAACTGCATTTGTTTTCGGGGTCGTGTTGACTGGCACCGATGATGACGACTCATCAGTCAGTTTGTCTCCAGCTATTCAGGGCCAACTTGAGCTAAACAACTAACTAGCTAGACTGCGGCCTAAAGCACAATTTGACATTGTGTTATAAATTCTGCACTAATAGTTTTAATTAATCCTAAAAGCATATCCAGTTTTGCTTTAACTTTATGCATATTGTTAAATATTCAAACAAGTCTTGTAGAAAAACCTTCCAAAACAAAAACAACGTTGACAACCTTGAGCTGAACTGCGTCTTCGACTCAAAACGTACAGCATATTATTTAATATTTAAATGGAAATGAAAACTTTAAAAGAAACATAAATGAAACGTTATATATAACGTAATAGCACAAATAAACAAATAAAAAGCGAAGCAGGAAGTGCAATACATACTCGCAACGATGTGGGCATGGCTGTGGGGCGTGTGAATATGCATTCGCTTTGGGCTAAATGTTACGCATACGCCATGTGTGTTTCAGGGCGAGTGCTAGGGCTGTGTTGCATGCAGCTCGACGTTTGTTGCATGCGTGTCTGACATGCTACTCACCTTTTGCTCAATAACTTTTGTTGCAGTTGCTGTTGTTGTTGCAATGTCGAAATTGTTGCAAAATTGCAGATATTTTCTCAATGATTACGTTTGCAGACAACGCCTGATTCCAGCTCTTAATGTTGTTGTTGTTGCGGTTGTCGTTGCACTTTTAATGCTGTAATAATTATTTATATTTTTATATATATATTGGTTTTTAAATTCAGTTGTATGATTAAAGGCAATGGTTTAAATTTTAATTTCCTTAGCGCTTTTCACTTTGACACTTGATGACGTTTTATGACAATTTAATATATCTTAAGTTTCACTTGCTTGCTTTTTCTTTTCTTTTTAGCCAAAAACTGGTTTAATAAAAATTCACAAATAATTTATTTGACTTATGGGAATAAAAAACAAATTAAAAGCGTTTATTTAACGTTTTGAAAATCGTAATAACTTTTTACCGTACTTTCTGTGTGTTTGATTTATTTTAAAGTTTATTTTTCTCGGAGCGGACGTAATTTTCAATTGCTATTGATTAGGTATAAGCTAGATGTTTTCTTTTCACAAATTTCTTTTTATTTGTTTTGATTTTTCGTTTTTGAACTCACTTCAATTGCGTAACGAATACGCACACTTCAAAATTTCGTGTATGCGAATGACGAAGAGATTGATGACGATGATAAGCTTGATGTTTAGTGTTTTTTTTCTATGTTTTTTTTTTTATTATAATATAATTTTTTAGTGATTTTGTTTGCTTATGCTTTTAGCCACTGTTACACGGCACCACTGGCTGGCAGCTAACTCGATGTACATACATGTGTGTGTTGGTGTGTGTATGGTGATATGTGTGTGCGTGAGTGTGTGTGGTTAACACTGTACCGCACCGACAGCAACAAAAGCAACTGGCAAACGCACTCGACGACTTTCGCGACACGACTGACGACGGGCGATGATGGCCAAGACGGTCTTGGGCCTGGCTTACTGGCTGGCTGGCTGGCTGGCCTTACCGTAAGTTCGGTTACGTTGGCCGTTTGTCGATCAAGTTCGGCTTTTTTGTTTTGTACTCGTTTGTTTTCAAGCTTCATGGCTTAACTTGGCTTAATAGCATTTAGCGTGTCGAAGCTTGCAGAGCGCTAAGACTTAAGCTTTTGGCTCCACGCTTAAGAGTTGTCTGCTGCTCTTTTAACTTTATTTTTGACTCTCTTAAGTGCGCAAGAGAGCATTCGTGAAAAATGTTCTTGTCGGACAGGTCGAAAGGCTGATAACCAAAAGCCATAATTCTCTAATAAAAATTACGCTGATTTGCATACTATTTCTATCATAAATCATTGATCGCAAAGATCGCCAAAGAGCGACAGAGAGTCATTCAAAGCTTTCTATGTGATAATTACATCATCAGCGATGCGACGATCTTAGCTTTTTCTTTCTTATTTTTTTTTGACAAATTAACTTGTTTTTTTCGGACTGTATTTATCATTTCGTTACTTGAAAGCTTTAGCCGACAGCGCACCGCAACCAGCTCAGCCAATAACCAGATAGAGATGGTATTTACTTAGTATGTACATATACAGACAGAAAGACATTTATTTTTATAACGGTAATTTTTATTTCGATGCGTTGTTTAGTCTAACGGCATTTTGAAGGTCAAGTGATCATCAATAAGGTATGTAAGTGTGATGAAGCTCGTAAAATGTCAAAATGCTCTTAGCACAATGTTCTTTTACATTGCACCCACGCGACACCCGACAAAGTCATAAATCAGAGCAATGAATGTAGCGCTTTTAGATTTATGTGACAGCAATTAAACTACCTGAGCAATTGCACTATTGTTGCAATAAATGCATTATATGTTACAAGAAAAATGTTTACAAATAATTATAGTGGCTATAGTGCAACAAGTGCAAAGTATTTGCATATAAATTCAAAGAACTGCAGCCCAGTTTGGCTTTTTTATCTTATGAACCTGTTTATCTGCAATATATACACTGATAAAAAAAATATAAGAACAAATGTTCTTAACATAACAAACATGTTTTGGAAGTAGCTCAACAGCTAAGGCACCTGTTGCATTAACAAGAGACCTTAAGTCCGAATCACGGTACGATAAAACAAGAAAATTTTTAATCGGTTTCTCTTATTTCTTACATTAATATTGGCAGTATTTAAAAAGGCTCTACCTGCACTTTCTATCTCTCTTACAATTATCGTGAATTAAATAAATTAAGTATTCTCGGACTCATTCGAAATGTTGAGTTTCAAGTACGAAATACTTGATTATTTCCATAAGTGTTATACAAATTATAAGATAGTTTTTGAGAACTTTTTACTAAACTGTTATCTAATTTACGTTGAAAGTTGTAATTAAAAACTTTTAAACTATTCCGTGCCTTAAACCGCACCTCAAATATTTTATCAGCAGCAAGAGCAGAGACATTTTAAGTTCAAGCAACAGAGAAAAAAAACAGCAACAGCAACAACAATGCTGGGAATGTCTTGAAATCGCTGCTAGTTGAATAATAATACATATATTATATTCATGTGTTTGACTCTTTGGCAAGTGTGAGTCGAGCCAAGTTCGTTGCCTCAGTCTTTTGTTTGTTTTGACTGCCATTGTTTGAAGTATCAATAATTAAAACATGTGCACCTCACAATTTTCTCACACACATTAAATATGTTTAAATAAATATCAAAACACACAAGTAAATCACTTTATTTTTGGACCAGCATTACCTAACACTCGCCCCCGAAACAGAAGACAGAGTTAGAGCATCATTCTCTCAGCTAATATTACAGTCTGTACAAATTCCGACTGTACATGTGTACACATACAGGTGCAGAAAACCAAAAGCACCACTACTAAGCTACTTGTCTTACAACCTAAAAAAAACATCTAGTTCCTAATGTAGTGTTAAAATTAATTTTTGTTGAAAATCTCACTGATAAGTTTGACGATTAATTAGAATTTCGATTGAAAATATTTAAAAATTGTTTTTGGTCTGATGGAAAAAGTATCTTTGGTATTTTGTTCGCAGCTATACATAAAGCAAAGCACGACAACTTTATAAACATTTAGGTGGGTGCTAATTATGACAACAACAACAATAATAACATCAGAAACAACAACAAGTAAAAGCTGTCCAGGTTTTATGCGCACTTTTAGTTAGTTTAATGGACACTTTAATTAGGTAATGAGCAAAGCACTCATGATGCCATCATAAACGCTGTGACTTAAAGTATGTTCGTTCGTTGAGTGGGCGTAGCACGTTTAGCATACAAATGTCAGCTGTATTATACTGGAAATTATGAAAGTTTTAACATGCAGTGCATGGTCACACACTTTTTGAAGTATCAACTTGTTGCTTGGCACATTTTGCACTTGTTTTACTTTTCGACGTTAACTGAAAAGGACTTTCAATATCAATGGCATGAGGCATTATATAATCCGTAAACGAATCAGCCGGAAATCGATTGGACGCGTTCATGAAACGAAAACGAAAAGTGAAAGATTTGGCTTAGTGTCCAGTAAAAGACAAAACAGTCCTAAGCGTCAGTCTAATTAGATATGAAACGCTATATGAGTAAAAAGCAATACCTAATTGTTATATTGAAAGCCAATTAAAGTCAAGTTCAAATGGCGTACCTCGTGCCGTGCCACAACAAAAGTCCCACCAGCCTCGTGTATTTGTAATTAAAATTGGGCGAGCGTTGAAAAATTGCTAGAGAAAAAAAACAGAAAGCAAAATAAAAACAAAAACAAAAATGGATAGAGGTAAACTATACAAAGTCAGCTATTAAACTTGCAAAGAGCCAAGATAAGGCAATATTTATGAAGCTTAAAAATATTTATAATAATCCAGCTGCATGTGTAAAATCACAAACAAAAAACAAAAAATGCTTACCAAATCGAAAGCCATAAACCAAAGCGAAATCCCAGCGTAATTTGATTATATGCGGTTAAGGGAGTTGTGCTAAATTAGTAGAAGATTAAATCTGCCTATACCGTATAGAACTTTCAATCATATTAATTAGTTTCTATGATCAAATGGGTCAAAAAAGCTTACAAGTTAATGATAAAGATCTTATTCACAAACTTATGTTATATCATATGTAGGTATGTAATTCTGTGCTTAATATTTCAGTATGTTTTTGTTTACACTGCCTTAACTGTTTTAATGTTTACAGGGTATTATGAAAAAAGCTATATGCAAACCACTTGAACTACATTTTTAGAGCTGCAATTTTGTTGTAATCTGTCATTAGACATAACGCGAACCTTGGTATTACCCATCTTAGCTTAATGTGTGTTCAGCAAAAAACAAAATAAAAGAAAATTAAACATACACACAGAGAGAACAACCCAAAAAGGTAATAACAAAATAACAAATAAAATAAAAAAAAAAGATACAAAGTTCAAGTCCACAGAAGATGTGGGTAACATTGACCCGCCACGCTTATCGTCTAACCAAGCCGCAGACGCTGCAACTCATTCATAAAGCCAAGCACAGGGGCCCATGCAGCACTCATAAATACTTGGTTAAATATTTTTGTTATTAATTTTTTGGCAAATGATTCTTGGCCGGGCAAACAAAAGACTTGAGGCAACAAACGCGCACTTCCCTTCAAGCAATCAGAGATTGGCAAATACACAATTACGATGCGGAAACACTTCACACACGCGATTTTGCTTCGAGCAGTTTGTTGCTTATTATATTCTTATACCGAAGGTAAAAGTATATTGGTTTTGTGCAAAGTTCGTAATGGAGTCTGTCCATCTGTTTGTCTGTCTGTTTGTATGAACGCGCGTTTCTTGGACACCCTAAAAGCAAGAGACTTCATATCTTGCAAGTATCTTAGTTAATGTTTCCGTCAGACAAATTGTCAATTTAGAACCGCTCCGCCTACTCTTCGGGGTGCAAATTGATAAAACACAAATATTTCCCACATATCAACAGCTAGAGCCACCAAATTTGGTGGTAAAATAATCCAGAGATAAGCAATCAAAAATGTTTGATGGCCATGCCTACTATAGCAAACTATATTACAGGCGTTTTTATACTGGTATCAGAGTATTTCACAGTTGGTCGCGCCTGACCGTAACGGTTTCACTTGTTTTTCTTGTATTTGTGTTTTGCAAAAGTTCGACAATGAAATTAGATTTTTTTGGTATATGGTTGGAAACCTATAACTCGCATATTCATAGTTGTTTCTTAAGCCGTTTATAATTCAAGTGAGTTGAGTTCTTGTGGGCTATAAGTCGAAGCCGAAGAAACCAGCCTTTGTAATCAATGTCGCTCGATCAGCGCCACTTGGACGCTTTTTGTTCAATTGTTCAGGGCAGGCTGTGAACTTGATGGCAATATGTCACACACTTGAAAACGACTCGAACCGATTGGCGTTAATGGTAACAACACATATAACACATATGAGACATATTCACACAATATTTAGCTGAGGGAATACAAATCTTTGGCTGCTTAGCTTAATTAAATCATTTAATGAAATGATTGTGCGCTATTTCGGCATTTGATGTCATTGGCTCAATGCGAAGGCTAACGCCAATGGACCAAAAACACAGCCAAAACATTTGGGCGTGCTCAGAGCGACAGCAGCTAACAGTAGCAGCAGCCAGCAGTAGCCGTCCAAGATTGCGCAATGGAAAATATAAAAACCCTTTTTGCTTGGATGTGGGTCAGTTTATTGTGGCTCGAAGGGGCTAATGTGGTTAAGCTTGTGTGTGGTGGTACGCCTCTAGCAGCTGGTTTTTGCATGTTTTTTTTTTGCTTTGTGGCATGCCACAACAGGAAACCCCTGAAACGGGTTTCACCAGCTGTAGCAAAAAGACAGCCAACATTAAAGAATTATATAAAAGGGCTGGGCAACAGCATCAGTAACATTGGACGCACTTTCGCTGCAGACGACACGACCTTTGACAAGCAACAGCAACTTGTGGCCAAAAGCTTCACAACTTACCACTATTAAAGTACTCGCTTAGTTATTCGTTATTTAGCTGGCCACAATTCTTGCCATGACAACGACAAAAAAAATTTGACCAAGTTTTTCGTTTGCAGCTCCTGGCCAGCTACTGTTTTGCTGTTGTTTATTTTTGACCATTTTTTTCTTTTTTTTTTTTAATGTTGCTTGCTAACAAAAATGCAGCTCTTAAATTTGCTATCTGATTTACGCTTTGTCGCGTGCATGTTAAATTTTTTTCTATGTACTGTCGCTTTTGTTAGTGTGGTTGTTATTCCTGTTGGTTTTTGGGCAATGCGTCTCGAAATGATATCATGTAATTTGAAACAATGTGCTTAAACAATTCATTATAAGCCACCAACTGGTTGCTGACAGCTGTGCTTGTTAAATGATATTCAATAGTATATCGATATATATACTCATATACATATACCTATATATAGACTTTTTTGGGGTATTGTGGCTGCTTGTTGGTAAGCGCGTGCGGTGGATTGATATTTTTTTTTGTATCTTATTTTATCATGTCGTTGAGTCGTTTATTGTTTTGTGTGCTTATACTCTGATACCGAAGGTATAAAGCATATTGGAACGCAACTTTCTTCGACACCCGTAAAGATTAGGTTGCTCAGCCTTCTGAGGGGCAGAGAAATCGATATATGAAAATCGATTAAGCCACATATATCCCAAATTTGGTGAGATAGATGGTGATGCCGTCCCCCCGCCCCCGGTACACCTCGTATGCAAGCACATTTGTGACCATCCGTTTTTATACTGATATCAGAATATACCGCAGTCGGTTGCTTCCCACTGAAACGTTTTTAGTTGCCTTTTTTCGACTAAGCAGGATTTGTCAGCTTATGGAATTTTCTTAAAGTGCTTTTGTAGACCGCCGCTGCCTTTCACCTGTACTGCACTTATTTTTACTGTGCAACACAGTGTTGCATTGTGGTGTATTACTACTAATTGCGCAATTGGTGGGCCTGCTGCTGTTGTCAAGTGCTGTATAATTTTGGGGTGGGCGTTTCATTTTCTGAACTCATTTCAAACTCGGCTCGCACAAATAAAATAATAGCCAAAAATGAGTTGGCCTTTTTGTTTGTTGGCCTGCAAGTGAAAGGCCTGCGGTCCATTACACAATCAACAAATGGGCGAAAAAAAAGTTTAAAAAAAGAGTTAAGTCGAGCAGCAACCAGACCTGACCCATGTGCCCGGAGTGCAATTAAAAACAACGACGGCGCTAGCTACAACAAATTGTTATAGAAAATTATCGGCGAACAATGCGCAACCGCCCGCGCCACAAATAAAAACTAGCAACAGCAATAAAATGAAAAAATATCTCGAGCAGCTGCGAATTGAATGGTGGCCAAAACTTCAGTTGCAGCCATATGGCACAGCAGCAGCAGCAACAAAAAATCAGCTCCTGAGCTCATATCCATTGACTCTGCACCTCGTTTGCTCAATCAGCACTCGCCGCAAAATGTAAGCCAATTAATTTTATCGTTTTTTTGTTTTTTTTTTATTCCTATGTTGCTTGTAGTTTTTTTTGGTTAGCCAATTTGGCTGGCCATAATTGACCAAAATATGGGCTTTTAATTTCATATTGTGCAGCAATTGAAATTCAATCGTTTGCCGCTCTAAATACATTAGAAGACTGGCAAACAACTCAACAAGTTGACCCTTTTTGGCATGCCAATCTAATTACTACACCTGACAAAAGGTACAAAGCAATTACAAAGACTTATATCTGCATGCATGACATGTGTGTGTGTGTGTGTATGTAGGTGTTGCTGCGTTTTCAATGCTCCATTCAGGCAACAAAAAACTTAAACCAAAAGTCAAGCAGCCACTGTGAAATTGAAATTGCTCAAGGTTACCACGTGGAAAATTATTAGCGTCTGTGATTTGCTTTGCCCTGTAAGCCATGTTTGTATATTTTACAACAAAGGTATGTTAGCTGGCTAACAGATGAGAAACTAAACAGAGCAATACAGAACGTAGTGTCTACACCAGCTACAAGATATTCAAATTCTGTAGGTAATATATTTATGTACCTTAGTTAATGATTAAAAAATAAAATCATCAAATATATAAATACTAAAATAGCTTAATCTGTTAATATAAATTCCCGAAAAATATGTACTAAAAATTAAAAAATATTTAATAGCAAAAGCATCAAATAATAAATAATAATATTAATTCAAAAATATATTTCTAAAACAGTTTCCACAACAGACATACGAAAATATCAAACATTTTAACGATTATGCTTATAAGATGGCCAAGTGTGGCATTCCTTACTTACCAAAATACATACTGAACAGCCTCTAGTTATCCTAATATAGGGTATTCAAATAGCTGAGCTTTCAAGACTTAGAGCACTCCTAGTTACTTGCTGCTGTCTAAGCAGAATATGGGTTGGGCTGAACTGAGCTGGCATGCAGATACACGTGCATAGTTAACGCCAAACAGACAAAGCGACAGTTGAAGTAAGCGACTGGTGCTCGTTGTCGGGTGCTTTGGTTGTGCTGATTGTCCAGGCTTTAAGCTACATAGGTAGTTTGTGGTGCTGTTGTGGTGCAACCTTAAAAGATTTGAGCAGTCGCAGCAGTTGCGGTTAATTTGCTTGTCATTGCCCAGTTGAGTGGCGGCTCAAACCAAACGCGGAGGCTGCCGTTCGCAATGGTCTACTATTTGAATACGAAATTTAATTTGAAATTGAAACGGCTGCCGCTGCCTTTATTTTAATTTTATTTTTGATTTTTTTTTATTTCTCTCGTTCTTTGTTTTATTTTTTTTTTTTTTTTTGTTAAGCAGGCATTTTGGGCAGCTGTTTTGCCACTTGGACGTGCCGTTAATCAGACGCTAGAGAATGTTAGTTGAAAAGTAACATGCATTTATTAAACATACACACAAGCAACAAACAAAAATGGATGGCGACCTTAAAAGCCCGTATTACTTGGGGCATTTGGCCTCATAAGTTTGCGAATAAGTACAAATTCGGGCCTTTGCTTCAATTTTTCTGTCAAAATGCGCCCCAATCAATTTATATTAAATTTAACCTGCATCGCCTTTGAACCACAGGTCAACACACAGCCCCCAAATGTTAAACAATTTTGTTTAATCAACGTTAATTTTTTGTTTCTTCCATAGCGCAGCCACTGTCTAAACAGGCCGCACGAATTTTTGTTTTGTATTTTTACAGCCCGATCCAGTTTCAGATTCAGCGCCATAAGTGAGCGGCAGGAACAGCGTTTACAACTATGGAATTTATCTTGTAAAAACGTTAATATTTTTAATGTGCCTCAGTGCTTGTACTAGACATAAATTTTTTTGTAGTATTGAAAGGAAAACCAACTTATAACTATTGTAGAAAAATCTTATATTCTAATTATTTTTATTCAAGACAGGTTCACAGGAATAAGAAATTTACCTGAATTATCCAAAATGATTTTTGAAATACATTCACACTTTGTCCAAATATTCTATGAGTATCCTTATGTCAGTTCGCATAACTTATAAGACGTTAAATTTAATATATAGACACTCAAAAGAATTACTCTTTATTTCTAATCTTTAAGCTCTTAAAAAAATGTGGTGTTGTAACAACAATTCTGTATTGTTAATTTTTGTAAACCTACCCATAAGGAAATGATTAAAATTTAATTTTCTTGATCATACTATAGGCCAGCCTTAACGAAAGCTCAGAAACTTTGTTGTGGCAGCTTAAAAGCCACTTATTCATAAGTCTCATCTAGTCTTAAAGCTTATTTGTTGAGAAGAGCATTATTAGTCGATTGTATTTGGCTACATCAACTTGTTGTCATTTGAACACAAATAAATTGTGCTTATTCGTGTCACGATCAAAAGCACGTTAACCCGCGCCCAGCTCTAGGCCTAATCTAGGCTTTGTTGGTTGTTCATTTTATGAGAGTATAAGTATGAGAGTATAAGTATGTGTATGTGGTGTGGTATACTCGCCTTGTTCAGCTATTTTTCCTATTTATGCCATTCTTGCGCAATTATAGTACAAAGAGCATTGCACAGGTCCAGTTTTAAAGCTTTCAGTATTTAGTATTAGCTATCGAGCATTCGTATTTTTACTCTAATACCGACGGTAAAGAGTATATTGGGATTGTGCAATGCCCTTCATGGCGTCTGTCCATCTGTCTGTCTGTTTGTATGAACGCGCGTTTCTTGGACACCCTTAAAGCTAGAGAATTCAAATCTTGCAAGTATCTTAGTCAATGTTTGACTATGCTTAACAAATACATATTTCCCACATATCAACAACTAGAGTCACCAAATTTGGTGGGGATATAGCTATTGAAGTCATCCAAAGATATGCTTCCAAAACTGTTTAAGGGCCACGCCCACAACTCCCGTTTCAATGCTCACCCTTGCTGAAAAACTATTTAACACACGTTTTTATACTGGTATCAGTATATTTCACAGTTGGTTGCGCCCGATAGCAACGGGTTTACTTGTTTTTTTTTTTTTGTGTATTTTTCTTGCAGTTCCAGTTGCTGTCCAGCTTAAGTTGGCAACTTTTGCTTTCGCTTCTAGAGCAAATGTTGATTTGTTGTTGATTTGCAGCACTTTTATTTTCAGCTAGTTTGTGGTTGTGTCTGGTGGTGGTTTCGTTGTTGTTGGTTTGTCAGGTTGGTGGGTTGTCGTTTGCTGGTTTTAAGTTGCTGCCTGGTTGGTGGTTAGCAACGCGCACTTGTGTCTGCTCCAATTTGCCACGCTTGATTTAAGCAGTGATTAGAGGCGGCACCACCACTGCCCACTGTTCGCAGTCCGCAGTCCGCTGTCGTTGTAGTCGTCATCTAAAGAGACGTCTAATTTATGCGGGATTGCGTAGTCTTTGGCGATTTTTGTTAGACTCCATGTGAATACACCACCACCAATGCCGTTGTCTATCATAAAAAGAAGGCTTTTTATTTGTTGTTGTTGTTTTTTGTGTGTACTTTGTAGATAAAGTTTTCTCTGCTGGCTGCTGTGACTAATTTATGCGCCAAGGCTTAATTTGGGCAGTCGTCGGTAATTTCAAATGTTTCGAGATTTAGACCCAGCTTTAAATGGGCATTGATGTGTTCATTCAGCGAGCTTGATGGATGCGTGTGATTCGTAGCTAGCGTGGCCCCAAACTTCAGATTGTTTTGACTCGCGATTTGATGTTTAAGTCTCAGGCTCGTTACTTAAGTAGTTTTGCATACACAATCTGAGACTGTCACTAAATCAACAAATTAGCGCGACTTGTAGCACACTTTGCCATTTGTTTTGCTGAGGCACACGCCCCCCCTCGCTGCCACTGTGACCCACCCAACTCTCTAATGAAGATGAATTGGGCCAACTGCAAATGAATTTTGCTTTGAGTTTTGTTTAATTGGGTTTTTGCCGAGTTTTTTTATTCACGTTCGCGTTTGTTTTAGTGTTTGTTATTTAATATTAATCAAGCTTATTCATACTTTGATTGTTAATTAATGCAGATAAGCGGGCTGAGCAACTTAAACTACAAGCAACTAGTCGAGCGAAGAACTTGCCGCCAACACGGACAACAAACTGAGTCTGAATCTGAAACCCGTTTGTTGGCCAAGTGAATGCGGGTGTCACTTAACTCATAAATCTTTTGCACGGCCCCAACCACAACCAAATGAATGGCCTTGAATGTTCACATACGGTCGCTCCAACAGCCTGTTTCTTGAGAGTCTTTACAGATGCCGCTCTGTGTGTCCTGACAAAAGCAAACTTCACTGGAATTTGAACGCGCTTCAACTCACATCAACTTGATTAATTGCTGGCTAATGTCAAATATTTGTCAGTGTGTACGTGTATGTGTTTGTGTGTGTGTGTTTGCATTACGCCCCATTCAGTGGCATCAATGGAACCTAATCTCTGCAGCAGGGCCAGTTCTAGTTAATCTTATAGCAGCTCAGCGCATAGATTGACTGCTATCAATGTCTGTCAATTAAGCTCGCCAGCAAGCCAGCCAGCATATGTCACAACAGACTTCGCCACTGACCAGCACCAGCAGCTAACGGTATAGCTCCCATGTTGTGCTGTCAGCTGCACGTCAACGCAACTGTCAGCCGATGCAAGCTTAGGAGAAATACATAAAACTAACGCTGTGACTGTGTTATCAAGCAGCGTGTATTTAAATTATGGCTGTCAACCGAATTGGCTTACATAGGTCAGGCAGGGCGAGTGCAACAACTAAGTAACTGGTTCACAGTCTCATTGCAAATGGCTGCTTGGCTTGGCTAATAATGCTAGTTCAAGGCGTAGTATGTGTGCTTATAAACATATTAACTTAACTGCATAATAAGGCCACAAGCCATGATATGTCGCTCTTAGTCTGTCGCTGTTTTCTGTCAGCACATTTAATTAAGCAAATTTTATTACAAATATTTCTGGCCAAGTTTATAGCAACTTCTAAAACCCTTACCCTGCCCCTCGTTCACCCACCACCAAATGCATTGCGCAAAAATTAATATCAAGTCGATAATGTTAAAGTGTTCAGCAACTGAAACAGGTAAAACCAGCACTCGATCGCGCTCTCGCTCTAGCCGCTGCAAAAGTGGCGTGGCCAACGGGAAATAAAGCTTCAAATACATTATAGCACATACACTTACACACAAAGAGCGCATAGTTACGGAAAAGCTCTTCAGCGTCTTCGCCTTCAACTGCAATTTAAAAAGTGAGAGTGGTTCGGCCAGTTGGCGGCGCTCAGAGACGATCAAGAGTGTGTGTCGGCAGCGAGTTGGGAGCGAGTAGAGAGCACCATTTAAAGTTAAAGCTTTTGTGCTCTTAAGGTGATTTGCACTGCCACAAATTTTTTCTTCGTTTTATACTTAATTTTTAATTGTTTGCATGCAAAAATGAACAGTTGAACTTGCGCCAGCTTTTAAAATATTTCAAAGCTTAGTTATCATTGCATAGTTTTAGGCTGTGTGTTATTTGAATTTGCATTAAAAAGCAGTTATTAAGAATTGTCAATAACATAGGAATTAATTAATATATTTTCATATTGTTATTAATTGCAATATTGAACAGCTTGAATATGTACCGACAATGTATTTTTTCTATTTTATTTCTTAGCTGATATTAATTATATTCAACTAAATGTAATAAAAAAAATTCTATTTATTATATATTTTTTCTAAAATATAGTCTTAGAATAAATGATTTATTACAAACTGCTCTTCCAGCATTATTTCCCAATGAAACATTGTTGACATCATGGTTCATAAAAATATAATGGGCGATCCTGTTCCCAATCTATCACCCCCATATCTCATTTTAAGTTGTACTGACGCGCTATATCAAAAACAAGTTTAAAAACTGTAGTTATTTCCTAGAGCCATAAGAACACCCTCGAAAAAAGATTAACCTTTCTGAATACACAAAAATACCAACTAAAATATTTCTCCTCAAACTTAATTCTGATTTCTAAACTAAAACAAATGACTTAGGTTACAAACTTGGACACATTTTTGTCAGCTTAAGTTAAAAGCACTTGTAGCCTGGAACCATACATTTGGATTTTTGTAACTGTAACGTTCTGTTTCGCTTTCGTTGTTGCTGTCGGTGTCGTATAACCGTTAAGCGGACAAAAATAAAGATTCTTATAAACAAGAAGTGTGTCAGATTATTTTTAAAAGCCCAAGCATTTAGCAACGATTCAATTAACACATGACCGCCATATATAATTTACCATTGGCCAAAGCCCCAGAATGCTCAGCAATCGTTCCGCTTTGACGCTGCCAACCAACTGGAACTGGAAGTGCAAGTGGAATTGACAGTGTAAACTGCACCTTACAGCCGCCAACGTGGTGTGGCGACTGTGTAAACACATGTTCTTGCAACTGATTACAAATTTACGATTATACGATTACTGACTGTAGATTTTTGTTTCATTTTGCCCGGTCTTAATGCGATTTTTATTGCAGCACACGCTTGCCGCCAACTGCAACAATAGCCAGCCCAAAAGGAACACAATGCAGACCTCAAAGCGCGCTGAATTCGCGAAAAATCAAAAAGAATGGCATCTGAAATTGCATTTGGTTAGTCATGCGCAAAATAAAAGTTCGAGTGGCGCACAAACAAAAAGAAAAACAAAATACATAAAATATAATAATTATAATTGTTAGGTGCAAAATTCGAAACAAACAATTGCGTTGCTGCCGTTAGCTGTTTGGTATTTTTGTTGTTGGTTTTGTCTTTGTGCTTGTTCCACTTGCCATTAACTTGGCAGCAGCAGCAGTTGTTTTAGTAACAAATTTTCTTGTATCTCCTTTGTTATTAGTAATGATTTAATTTCCATTGTTTTCCCGCATATTCTGCTCAACTGCGTCAAGGACGCGTCCATGCGTCATCTACAACTTCAGTTTTAGATGGACTGATGGACTGAAGCAAAAGGCATTGTAATGACGCTTGTCGGTTGACTCAATTGACCTTCTGAAATTCCTAGCCAAACAACAATATGAACTTCTGTTTATCAATATGTATATATAAATGTGTCATATTTATTTGATACCATCTGACTCCATCAACCCATTAAGGTTCTTTTCACCTTACTAACTTCGATGATATCGTTTTACACAATTAGCCAATTAACGAGCCTAAAAATAAGAAAATCGTGTCATTTTGTATAAAAATCTATGTTCTTGATTTTCGATCTCCATTAATAAACTTGCTTACCAAGTCAGTTATTCCAAAAATATATTCTCTTAAATACGACCTTTACTCTGAAATGCCTAACAAATTTTTGGTAAGTTTGCAGCATATGTGCGAAATTCAATCCGGATCTAGATGCGGTCATCATAGTTATATATTTACTTATTCTGACATTTATTATAGCAAAATCAGTAACCATATAGCAGCCACAAGTATTGTAAATGGATTTTTTAGATCACTAGTTAAATGACAATGTTCCCTTATGATAATGCTAACAGACTTGAGTGACCTTCAGTCTGAAATTCCTTGCCAAACTACCATATGCACTTCACTTTTGCAGTAAGTATATGTGTTATGTTCACTTTATATACATACGAACATATATGTATTTGAAGTATCAGTTCTTTTACTTATCATTAACAGCTTCGTTCTGTTCACCTGCTTATCGTTATATGAACTGCATGCCTCATCATTTGTAGAACTTTCACCAAGTGGAACTGATGATTCACAGACTCTGCAAACAAATGAAAAAACCGAAAAAATTCTGAAAAAACCAGCATCAAAATCTTAATGAATGCGCCATCATAATATAAGCATGCACAATATACGGAAAAAATAAAAGCCCTGAATCAAGGCAAAATGTTTGCGGTTAGAACGACGCGACGATCATTTTGCTACCCAGCTGAGCTAAAACGGTTCACTGTTTACAATTTCCAAAAGCAGGTCAAGTGAAAAAAAAACAAGGAAATCATTTACATGGCAAACAAAACGTTTCTGACAACAACAGCAACAATAAAAACATTAAGATCAGGAACAATTTGTTCTAATTTCCAGCTGAGCCATGGCTTGAACGTAGCTAATAATAATGAACAGATTCAACCATTTCTGCCTTGGCACCCCATCGTCTCACAGAATCAATAAATCGATTTCATAATTGGCGCATGGCATGATGAAGCGCATTCCCAAAAGGCAACCAAGTCTGTGTTCCTCCGTTTTTGGTGCTGCCCGTGTTCCTGTTGACCTTGCATTGGCTTTGGGCTCTGGGCACTGGCTTAAAATTTGCATAACGGCAAATGTGACTTAATTGCTGGCCCATGACACAATTGTACGATTTGGGGCTGATTGCTGATTAGGCAATCCAAACAAACAAACAACAGTCGTGTCGTCTATGTGTGTTTGTTTGGTGTGTATGTATGTGTGCGATGCGGGCGCCAGGAGTTCAATGTCAATAATTGAGCATGGCGCACACAGCTCATAAATAACGGTGCAGTGTCATTGTCAAACGGTCTGGCCAAACAACAAGTAGGACGACAGCGACGACGACGACGACGACGACGGCGACGAATAAAGTTATTAACAATGCGCCAACATGTACGTGGACTCTCAAAATGGATGAACGTGACAAATACCAAAAGGCAGACTGCTCGCAGAGTCCCAGGTCCAGTCTTGTGGCTGTAACAGCAACAACAACAACATATTGTCCATCATCTAAGGAAACCAGGCGGGCGGGCAGGCAGAAAGCCATTCTACTCCAAGTTGAATAAGGGCAAATGCACATTGCCGTCAACGCCGCCAACGTAGCTGGCTTTTAGGCCTGGTTGCAAGAAGAACAACAACAACCGTTAACATTTTATTTGACTGAAATTGCCTTTAAATTATTGCTGACGTGGCAACATTTCGCATGTGCCATGGCTACACTAAGCAAAATAAAATCTTATTTAGGCGTTAAATAATATGAAGCATTTTCCACATTAACCCTATACCAATATATTATTATTATTTTGCATCAAAATGTGAATATTTATATAGAAAATCATATTAATTTAGATTTAAAATTTGATAAAATATATAATATTGTTTTAAATCATGACTTAAACTACTATTTGGGAATAAAAACTTTTAAAAATTTTGTGCTAAAAAGTTTGCTAAAGTAAAGTATTTGTAATAAATAATATAATATGCCTCAAAGCCATTTAAATGGATTGATTTTCTATCAAGTATTAATTCTTTAGCGCAGCTCAAATAATTTTAAAAAATTTTTCAGTGTAACTGTATCTCTAGCTGCATTAGTTGCTTTGGCATTGGCAACCTGGTTGCCTGGCAATGTTTTCATTGTTGATTTTTCAGCGTGGCAGCGTCAAGTGGCACTTGTTCTAATTTTTCCATTTCAAAACCAATCAGCACATTGCCTGTCTCTATCTTCCCTTTTATAACCTCCACTTCTTATTGTTGTTGTTGTTGTTGTTGTTAGGTCAGTTATAGCCCAAAGTCAATGGCAGGGCTTGGTCCATGCACAGGTCTGGGTACTAGGAAATCGATGCCTGGAAACCTTTTGTGGCATATGTTTTACATCATAAATAATGTTGTAGAGACTGGCATTACTAAATAAATCAATTAAATGCCGCATTGAGACTTTGTCTGCGGTTGCTACTCAAGTTGCGAAAACATTTCTCGCGGTTCTAAATTTCTTCCCCCCACCTTCTTTTGTGCTGGCAGCCAGGAAGCAACAGGTACATCCATGATGATGCTGACTGCAAGTTAAGGACATGCTTGGCCCGCAGTACATGAATTGAACACGTGTAAAACCAAATCGCACAATCTGCTTATTTTTGGCACGTACATAAAAATATTACACGAGATAAGAAAGAGCTGATGTTGTTGTTGTTGTTGCTTTTGTCGTGTGGGCTAGCTTTGGGGTTGGCCCTGCATCATATCCGCATTTTTAATAGTAACAAATTAGAATGCGAAGCTTAAATGCAGCGTAATTAATGCCACAGCAGAAAGAACAACCTGTCAACGCTAAAGCTCAAAATCAAAATGACAACTTGCGGTATTTTTGCATGTACACGCCCACACCCACGCCCAGTTTTGACACACGACAACGGCAACGACTGACGACTACAAAGTGGTCAAAAGCCAGAACAAAAACAACAAACAACAACAACAACAATGCTATGCAATTAGCATATTAACCGTTTGCAACAAGTTGCTTTAAAGTTCAATATGAACTGCATTGGCCTCAGTTCGACTGCTCCAAATCCTTTTTAGCAAGCAAAAACTTGGTCAAATACTTAAGCTCAAGTTGGCATTGACTCTTGCTAAAGCATCTTAAGCAGACTCAAGCAATCGACTGAGTTAACTGGGTCAACGCTGTCAGAACACGTCAAAATGGCAAATGCGAAAGACATCTGTGGAGGAGTTCGTGCCACTCAGCTGGGTGCCCCATTACCAGCAGCAACAGCAACGGCAGCAGCAGCAACACCAACCGCCAAGCAGCTGGCATCAGGCAACGGGCAAAAGGCGCCCAGTGAAGTGTTTGACAAGCTTTGACAGTTTTACGCGCGCCAATTTTGATGGCATCCAACCGAATCCATCAGCACAATCATGTAAGAGCTATTGAAGGTGTTAACTTCATTTGCATATACATATGTATGTACTACTCTTTTGGCCATTGTGATTGACCATTGTTCACTTATTGAAAGCTGCATATCATAATGAAATCAAGGTTAGTTGCATTTTTGAAATCTTTCAAATAACTTTCGTTCATATTATTCAAATTTTTTGATTGAAAAGTTCTGTCGTGATTACATTTACTTAACATTACTGAGTTAAATAATAGTATTTCAAATATTTTTTGTAATTTTATTTAATTTTTGCTAATCCTTTCATTTATATATACAAAGTTTCTAATATATGACAACTTCTTAGGCGATTAGATAAGGAAGTTGTTTAGGTGAATTCCACAAAAAACTTTTTTACAATTGATTAGGTCGGCTTTTCAGCTGAATACATTTTTAGATTAATAAAATGCTGTTAAAAAAAATGTTTTCTAAAAATGTTCACTTCTTAGCTTAAATTTTTATTAAAAATTTTATTTTCAAAAACAAACAATTTTTTTCCTTTTGTTTTTAATTAATGTTTAATTAAATTTCAAGTAGTCGATAAATGTGATAAAAGTGTTGGTGGCTATAATACTTTGCGTATTTCTGCAAAAGCCGCCAACCACAAATAGATCGCCTGCAATGTGGCTTTAAATAACCACAAGCACATTATCGACAGCAAGCAGTCCATTGCCCAAGGCACAAGGTGAATACATGAATAGAGGAAGAGAGAGATACAAAGACAGAAGCAAAGGTGGAGGCAGTGGCAGTGGCAGCGGCAAAGGCTAACTACGACTGTTGCTGGCTGAGTTGCTGGCGTGTACATGGGCAGCAGTTGCAGCAATTGTAATTGCAGTTGACCTCACAACAAGCAGCAATCGATGCTGTTGACGTTGCCGCCTCGTTGAGCTCCTTTCACGCCTGCGTTTGCGCCTCTCCCTCTGTCACTTTTTGTTGGCTGTATGCAATTTCGACACTTTCCAAGATTTTAGTATAAAAATTTGCCATAAATTTGTGCGCCACATCGGGCGCGTATAGCTTTAAATGTATTTGAGTCTTATTGGAGGCTGTGCCCTTGCTTGTTACCAATTGTTGTTCTTGCTTTTTTGTTGTTGTTGTTTTTTGTTGTTGTTTGTTGTTGTTGTTGGTTGGTTGGTTGGATCCCTCTACCTACACGCGCATGTCCAGCCTGATGATATGTACTTTCGCAAACATAACTGACATGTTTGCCTAAGAGGCAATAAAATAAATCCCAAGCTAAACACAAATCCAAACTGAACAACAACGTTCTCGTACCAGAGCAGAATCGCACGTGTCGTTTGCCACAAATGAAGTTAACTCAATCATGGGCCCTTGGCAAGGGCATCGTGTCGGTCGGCAATAGAATACAAATGTTAGACCAAACTTGTATAAAATGTATCAAGGCGCTCTCTCTTGTTCTGCACAAGGGCAAAAGCAGCAACAGCAGCAACAGTTGCTGCAACTGCAACTGCCACACGCTCGAAAGGAGCAAAAAAGTGATATTTATGCCAATTGCTAGCTTATAAAAACTAGTCAGCTCTACATGCGAATGCGTGTGTGGGTCTTAGAAGTGCCAGTAGATGCAACCAGGGATTGGACATGATCGTAGGACTACTACCTAAAGCTAGAGCAAGAATATGTATGTATGAAAAGGGTTTTGCTGCTCTTGCACTTTAGAGCCAACGAGTTGAATTCAATTTATTACGCGAGCATTTCAAACAACGAAGGTTGAAGTTGAGGTTCAGTGATGTTGTCGGCTCAGAGTTGGAATTGTTGTTGTTTGACTTGGACTTGCAACGTCTTAGTCTTATCAAGCTAGCTAATCCTTAAGCCAGGGCCAGAGAGTAAAATGCAATTATGTGTAGTTTATGCGCTCGCTGGCTTCATACGTTTGCCTGATTGACATATAAATTAGAGATGCATGCGAGACGATAGCTACTGCCTTGGATAAAACTCTAACGAGCGCGCACTGAAAGTGTGTCTAAGCAACCCTCCCTGTTGTCTCTCTCTGTTGTCTGTGATAAGCTGTGATTGTTTTCCATTTCATTGTCATCAGTCAAGGCGGCTAATTAAGCGCCCCAATGCAATCAATGTTTTCACTTAAGTGCAAGTAAATGCATAGTATCACAATCAATTGATGGACTCCTCTTTTGCTGTTGCTTCGCTTCCTCTATTTCTGCTTACCCTGCACAAAACCAGCTGTGCACAGCTGCAGCAGCCGGAAACTAAAGCATCAGCATTTGTTTGTAGTTAGAATGTCAGAGAGTTGGATTTGTTTGGATTCGAACTGAAAGGTTGGTTGGCATCTTGGTCATTAGTAGTGGTTGTCAATTTGTTGGCGTGATTTGTGTACCTCTTCCTGGAGGTTGCAAGCGGCAACCCAATCCGCAGTTTTACTTTCCAGTTGTCGCTGTTTTTTAATTACATTTTTTTTTGCATATTTTTGCGTACGCATTGCCAATTGCAACTCAAAGTCAAAAGCATTTGCCGCCTGCCCACGTAGCTGGCCAAAGAATTTATAGACAATGCAACTACTTCAATTATGGCGATAAGGCGCAGGCTCTATAGTACATTTCCTCTACCACCCACCTATCACCATCCCCTTCACTTTGAACATAAGCCCATGTCTTTTGCATAAAAATGTCGTATGTCGTGCGGCGTTTGTTACTTATTACATGCGACGACTGCGACTGCGACCGATATCGATATTGTTCACACACATACATTAGTATGTTTATTGTACAAATACACACACACATACATACATATGTTAAGTATAAGGCTGGGCTGCTGTCCGACCTTCAACTTTGTTGGCAACCTTGTTACTTAGTTGCTGTATGTTTCTGTATATGTTTCGGTTGTTGTTTGATTCTTTTTTTTTTTTTTTTTTTTTGTATTTTTGTTCCTTACACACTGTTTTGGTTTGGAGTTCAGTGCAATCGCGATCACTTCTGGTGATTGTATTGCGGCAAAAGAGGCAACGCCTCCAACGCCGTGCCACAGCACGGAACTGACAGCAAACAACAACAATAACAGCAAACACCCTCAACAATTGCACACGACAACTAAACAGTGTCACAACTGACTGACAACAAGCTGGAGCGCTCCTTTGTAGCCTGGCCAGAAGTTCAGTTTTTTGGGTTGCGTTTTCATTTTCATTTTCGTTTCGTTTGGAGCCGCAAGTTTGTTACATTGGCACTTGGAGAAAAAGAGTGTCTCGTCGTTTTTATAAACTTAAGATCAAAAAGCTATATATCTTATTGCTCCCTTATTTGCTAAACACTTTGCATAAGCTTATATACTCGCTGTTAATAACAAAAGTGTATATGAAATCTAAATTTGTTAAGACAAAATTTTGGAGCTTTACTTTTTCGTAAGTTAGCATAAACTTCTTTTTGTTGAGTGTAGTCGTCCCAAATGAAGCCAATCAGACGGCGACAAGAGCACTGCTAGCCATCATTAAATTGAAAATAAAATAATGCGACTTGTGCCCGCCTTTGTCACGCCAGTTTTAATAACTTTGTACTGCTGTAGAGGAGCAGTATGCTGCAGCTGCTGCAGTCGCTTGCTATCGTTGTCGACGCATCTTTGGGGCACACAGAGAGCGCGTGCAACTTATTGCTCTATTTTCGCGCATTGGTGGACAAAAGTTTCGATTTCAGTTTCACTTTCAGCCACTCATTGTTTGCAGCCCCATTTGCTGCCCATCATGTTAACAAGCATTTGGTTGTCTAGGGCCAACGCCAACGCCAACTTACAGCCCCATCAACAATGTAAACGAGCCCATAGGAATATAGCGACCCTCTGGCATTGGTGGCGACTATGTAGTTACAAGGCAGCAACAGCTGCAATAAACACGGTTGTCGTCTTTGAGTGGCAGCCTAGTCACAAGCAATACACACACACAGATTCTGAACCATCAAGCCATTCACTAAATCAAAAATCCATCAGTTTCTTGAAAATGCTGCATTCTTTGCGAATTAATAAAAAGTCTTGTCGCCTGAGTCATCTTAAGATGAGCACCTTTTCAGTTTACATGCTGTTGAAACTGGTGGTACAACATAATTATCAGCATATCGTATCAAAATCTAAAAGATGTGACGTCACAAGGTCATTGCTTGACATTGGCACTGGGAACACTGGAAATTCCTGTGAGGTAATCACACAACAACAAAACCTATACTTTATTACACTCGCTCAGTTGCCAGGGGAATCAACCGCATTTAGCGAACGAGCAACTTTTTTTTGGCTAGCTACAATATCATTCTAAATATTCATAAAAAACAGAGAAACGAGAATAAGTATATACTGTATCGATCTGGTTTAACTTGTTAAACTTGTCAGCGTTTTATTTCTGATGTGCTTTCAATGTGTATAACGGTAAATCTCAAACACACTTTGCATGCTAATGAAAGCAGTTTAGTAGCTCCTAAAGTGTACTTATCGCGTTGCATTTGACATTTTGGATTATCAGCATTTTGGGTGCAAGTTAATGGCAACGTGTGTGTATTGTCCCGATCATAATTTATATTTATAAATAATTTGTTTTACTTATTTTTTCCTTTCGTACATTGAACTTATTGCATGCGACGCGTGTTTGGCCACAGCTCCAAAATTTTGATCTTAAGTTTTTGGCAAAATAAAAATTATAAAAATTGACTATTATAACTGTGGCCAGTTGCTAAGAGCCCGATACACACCCAACAAGTATTGCTTTCAAGTTGTACAATTCAAACAATTTAGTGTGATTTTTTTCATATTCGTATTTTAAGAACTGGTTTAGGCTCTGAGTAAAATACTAAACGCTTTTTAGCATTCAACATAAAACTTAATATTTAAATCTTACGTTTGCTTTGTCTACGCTGATAATTTATATGTGTTTAAGAAAACATTTCAACTGTTTCACTCGCACATTCGAAAATTCGAACCGGATAAATTTGAGGTGCACACGGGCAAGTTATGGTTATGTGTCATGCTTCTATTTGCGTACCTTAGGAAAAGTGAAATTATTGAAAGATGTGAGGATAATAATGATTCATCGCGCATGTGAATTCGCGTAAATGCAGCATAATTGTTCGTAGTTAATTCGATTAGTCCTATATGTTGCTTTACCGATAGCCCCGGGCCAAAGCAATAAAAATATTAATAAACAATATTGTTTTGCAAAAGTATAAAACTGCGTTTGCTGATGAATTCTTTGTTTAACGTCATAGGAACCCTGAATTATTATCAATTAAATAGTTTATAAAATGTTCAACAAATACCATTGCGGCTATCTTTTGAAAGGAGAGACAACTTATGCTACTTGAGCAGGCCTACGAGCAATTAATGTCGCGTTAAGTATGTGTGCAGAATATAATCGACAACTTCAAATCAATTGAAATATTCAAATATAATATTCGCTAACGGAAGTAAAATCTACACTCAGTTAGAGGGAGATAGATGGGTTGAGACCATGTTTGTTGCTTGGGTGGGTTAAAGCCATTAACATTGACTCTGATGGTACAGATATGTACTCGAGTTTCATTAATCTTCCGTTTTGTTGATGTTGTTGTTTTTGCTTTATTTGGTGCACACAATAGAATGTATATTTATTTTTTGTTTATTAATAACAAACCAAAAAGCCAAAGCACACCCGTTTTAATTTTCTGCATATTAACCAAATAGGAAACCGCGCTAATTGCTTAGCGTCGCTTTTTTTTGTTTCAAAAAGTCAGTTCAATATACCCACGCCTAAAAAGAACTCGGATCGATCATTGTATGTATATTGCTTTTATTGTTTGATCATTTAAGACATCTAGCGGGAACTGTTGTTTATTTTTTTATTAATTCGTGCTGATTTTTTTATGCATATTACAGTGGTCCCTCGAAGCAGGGAACTTATTAAAGCCGAGGGTGTTCACTCTATCGAAATGTTCAATGTATCGAGGGGAGAAACTAAATGTACTTTTAATTTATTATACATTCTATTCAATACTTTTGATCACTATTGTTTTATGTTAACATAAAAAAAGTATGAAAATTCATTTTTTTTAAGTTTACTCTTGTGAGTTGTTCACATAATCGAGAGTTCACTCTTTGGAGAGAGCACTGTATATGCATATTTAAGTATTTCATTTAATAGTAACAATTTAATAATAATTAAATAACTCAACCCAACGCATTCCTCAAGCAGTCAAAATAAGTAAATGTTGTGCCATCAGGTTTTTTTTTATAAAATAAACCAAAAAAAATCTGTGAATAACTATAAAAATCGAAAACAAATCACTTTTATTTTCAGTTGCCAACTACACAACGCCAGCTGGGCAGCATTGAAATACATATATTAATTATACCCACAGTTCAGGCTGTCACAGTTGCCGAGGTTCCAGTTCCCCACTTTGTTTATTTTTAAGCTCTGTGCTCATGTGAAACCAAAAGTTAGCAGGAGCTCTCAAGTCAGTGGCCAGCAGATACAAACGTACACACCTTTCGGTTTCTTAGCCAAGTTCTTAAGTATATATGAATTAGTATTAAGATTGATATCATTGCCTGATGCCAAAAAACTTTAAAACTTTTAAATAAACATAAAGCCGAAACAAAAACTGGTCTCAAAAGCCAGCCACGTTCTAATTGTTAGATTATAAGTTTGGTCGCTGCTGTGGATGTCTTAAAATTTTAACTTTTGTCACTGATTTTCATAAAAATGGTATTGTATCAGATTTCTTCATGTTTATTTACGGCCAAAAGCCGTGTGGGACAGGCTGTTTTCGGGCGCACAGCATTATTAGCATACTCACACACTATCTAAGACCCAACTTACATAGTATTTAAGCAGATTAAGCTACCAGTATGCAGATGAAGCAATCAAAAGCCTAGACCATACTATTAGCAGCTATTGCTCGCGTGATCTAAAACACCTAATATAAGACGTATGTACTTAGTGTGTAGAAAAGTACACCTGAAACACTGCAAATACTAGCTGCAACTAAATCATAAATCAAGCGTCTATAAATAAGTCAACCTTAATGCTCTAAGCCAATAGCAATGTCCGAGTTGATAACGCGCCATAATCACTCACATAACTATTTATAGAGAGGCGGCGGTAAAATATGGCTGGCAGGTTCAAAGTGTCCTCGCTCATAATTCCTTGGTTGTCCAATCGACCGCAATAGCCTAACGCCAGGCAATCAAACATATAACTACACTCAAAAAAACGGCAGACGGTTACATCAATAAAAATAACTGTCCCAATTAGATCTTCTCGTAACTTTTGAGTTTGATTAATTTCGTTTTTCTATTTTATTCCGTCATCTCCTTGGAGGCCACTATTCCTGGTATTTAGTACAAGTGAATATTTTTTATGTGAATATTTTTTTTATACGTGTAATACATACTTATTTATCGCCAGCTACTTGTAATTGCCACAAACTGTATGACATTTTTATGCCATTTGCCGGGATCGCTGTGCATAATTGATTTACGCGCTGTTTGTGTATTTTCCACACTAGCAATAAATTTTTATTTATGTGCAGTAGCCGCAATTCTGAGGTGCCTTATCGTTTTCGCTTTCTGTTTTCGCCTACCCGGCACCCTGGCACCCTGGCAACCGGGTAAGCTTCACACTAAAGTGCCCACATTAATCAGCTGGCCCCACAACAACAAAAAAAGTGCAACAGAGATGTGAAACGCCTATGGAACTTACACCCCTTTTAGTACATAGTATAAGATGCGCTCTAATAGCGCAGATATATTTCAGTTGCATTTATAAATCAAACAATTCCCCTCCCTAATTCCGAATACAGATCCATTATGATACTTTACTGTGGTGCAGTAGTCGCCCCCAATATTTCAATATCTCGCGATGCCAATCGTCGAGCGTTGAAATCGCAATTAATGCAATCCGCCAGTTTTATCTTAAGACATTAGTTAGCTTATATATTTAAAGCGACTTGCAATTGACTTCCAATTCAGCTTGAGGCAGATTGGACAACTTAATTGCGTTAATTACGTATTTGCTGATATGGAATGAGGTTGGATTGTCCATCGATTGAATACTGATTCTAGTGGTGACCACACTTAACTGTTGATATGGAACCTTATCGAACATATTCTTAACTTTACAAACAATCTAGAACAACACTGGCAGAATGCATTTGGAATTCACATTAGTTGCCTTAATTGCATATTTAAAGCTGACATTTATTATAATTTAAGTTACAGCAAGAACTGTGTTGTGTGATTTTGCCTGTCTGTGGTTCGGTTTCTTAGCTGTCTAGCTGTGCTAATTTGCTTGCAATTTGATTAATAAGTTGCCATAAGTTGCTATCACAAAACAGCAGCTACAAACTCCAGTCCATTCATTTTCTAGACAAAAGAGCAGCTATCGAAGTTCTTCTTGCCTCGGCTTCGAAGTGCTGAAAGTTAAATTCATTTAGCTTCATCGTGGCCTTGAGCATGAGTTATGAGTGCAATTACTCTTCAGGTTGTCATGACGGGAATCCCAGCTCCAGCTCCAACTCCAAGAACATCGCCAGCAACCGGAGTCTCAAGAGTCTAGCCAAGATGTTTCAGTTCCTGTTCTAATGTCGAGTAAAAGTGCAAGTTGCCAATTACGATTATGGAACTGTGCCACTTGTTGCAAGTGCCTCTTTCTCTTTCTCTAATGGCGCTTAGTGGCAGACTGAAGACTCAGCATCGTTGGCACTTAATTACGGCTCGTTGGCCATGTTGCAAGTCAGCGTGTGCGTGTTGCCTGGCACGTTGCCTAGTGTGAAATGAATGTTGGCTGTCAGCAAGTTTGGTGCATGTTTCTTGATATCATCGAACATCGAGCTGGCCCCGGTTGCAACCTCTGCGATTAGCATCGCGCGTTAAGTTTGTGATATGTGAAAAGTCGTTTGCTGACTCAGCATCTCAACAGCCGCTGGGCCACTTTTGACGCGTCTCAAGTCAAGGCCGCGCTCTCAAACAAAAATTAATTAAAAAATACTTGTTAGAACACTTGTCAGCTAATTAATACGCATTACCTACTACCATGCCACATACCATTTCATCAATTAGCGTATTTTGCGGCGCACATTTAAAAACACTTTCAACTTGTGCTACGTCATCGGGGCGCTCATAAGACAATTGTTTTAACACGTTAAGTTAATGTGGCAAACAAATTATGGTCTAAATTATACCAAGATGGATTTACATGCGCCCAAAAAACTTGCCTGCCCATTGATTGTGTGGAGATTTCTCAAGCACCAAGGTTAACTAGCGCCAGCTTATAAGTTGATTTCTATATGCGGAAATTGTAAATAACTTAAACCACTAGACCAAAGTGCCTGAACTAGTTCAATTAACGCCCCAAAAGTCAGTTTCCCACCAAAAATCCATTAGCTTACGCTTTGTGATAATCACGAAAAAGCTACTGTTTGTCTACCCTGTATACTAAACAGGAGAGGGGGATGTGCGCACTTTTGATATACTATTACAATTGCAATCTCAGCCATCGAACTACGTTCGATGTCCTGCACTGCTCCGCAACTTATGTGAGTTATTTTTTCTTGGTCAAATAAACGTGTAAATTAATTTAATTTTAATTTAATCGAAGTCAAAATGGCTTTTGACTGAAAATTCACATCTAAACTTAACGTCGAATGTTGTTTTAATTTGTGGTTCTTGTAATTGTGCTAAGAATTGAACATGAATTGCTTACCCGACTTTTAAGGTGTGTTTTAAAATTTTATGTGGGCCCAGAAGCAATCAATTGCAATGCGTATTACATGCCAAGAGCGGTTATGTTGTGAAATTTGCCAGCATCAAGGTCAATTAAATGTGATGACGACAACAAAAACTTTCAGATGCGTCGCACTGAATTCAACTGCTTTGACCTTTACTTTGGTTTCTTTTATTTTGATAGTGTCGTTGACACTAGGCTGTTAATTATGTATCATCTCACTATTTATACTTTGTTCACAAAGGATAAAAGTATATTGGTTTTGTGCAATATCTGACCGTCTGTCTTAAACATCCTAAAAGCTAAGGACTGGACACTTGAGACTTGGTCTTTGCACGTTTCGTTGTCAAATAAAGCCATAGTTAGGAAATCGATAGTCAATAAAACAAACATATTTCCCCCACTTTAATACTGCGTAAACACTGCACAATTGTTGAGCTAGAGCTGTAAAATTCGGTGGCAAGATAGCTAATAGCATCCCTCAAAGAACTGCATCAAACTATCGTTGCGTTCGACTGCAACGTTTTCACTTGTTTGGTAATAATTATTGTGACGTCATTGTTGGTATCGCTGTGCTTTATTTGTTTTTATTAATGTTGCTGCTGTTGTTGTTGTCCTTATTGCTTCAGTGAAGTAACAAGCATTTCCGTTTCGTTGAGGGAGTCCTTATTGATCGATTAATTGAGGCGAGGCGTGAAAAGACACAGGCGTGTCATTAAGAAGAATGGCTTGTGTATAAATGACGTATACGCAATGTTTGTTTTAGACGCCCATGCAGCGCACCAACTATTTTATTGAATTTTTTTTTAATATGCTTATCAATCATACGCAGCGTTGTCTATGGCTGCTGCCCACATTGCGCACTTGAGTTGGCACAAAAGAATTTTTGTGTGTCAGCATCGCACGAATTATAAACTTAGATCGCAAGCAAACATACAAGAAAATAAATAAAAACAATAAAAGCAACATCAATGTAGACGAGCAAATATAATGTTAAATCTGTTCTAGTGTCATGCGGAAATTGCTTGTTTTGTAGCTGTAGTACAACATGGTAAAAACAAACCAAAAAATCACAAGCAAAAAACAAGTGGACGCGTTGCAGTCGGACACAACCGACTGCGGTTTACTCGTATACTGTATAAAATCAGGTAACAAAAGACCTGTGTATTTATTGGTGTACAGATGCAGGGGTGTGCGTTGCGTTCAAAGATTGGCTGATGCAGATCTTTCGGGCATGCCAACAACTATATTGCCACCAAATTTTGTGACTTTAGCTCAAAAACTGATCACGCAGATACACGCATTCCCGTTTTTAAGGAGGCGATGGGGCCGCTGGGGGTGGTATGGGAGGGCGTGATATCCAAAGATATGATACAGTTTTTTGAGGGATGTCGTCGCCTACGGACGGACAGACACCATGACGGACATTGCACAAATCCAATATACTCTTTACCTTCGGTATCGAGTATAAACACAAACAAAGACTCACAAAACACGCGCAATAGTCAATCAAAAAACAAAAACAATTCATTATTATTATTGAGCGATGAGCTGCAAATAATTAAACAACAATCGCTGTTTAAACATTGCTTTGCCCAGCGGCCATTGCAGCTCGGTTTGGAGCTCAGATTCGGCAACATCGAGATCGATTGAATTATTCATTGCCCGGTTAGAATTTACAAATGTTTTCAGCATGCTGCTACAAAATGCTTCAGAGCACTGACTGACAGTCGGCCAGTCGCTGAGGTCTCTCAATTTGCATATATGCAACAAACATTTATTACTCGAGAGTAGTGTATATTTGTCATGAATTAATGTTACGCATTGTAGCTACAATAAATGGAAATATCTTGAAAGACATTAATTAACATAGCTGTATTGAGTAAATGTTTTTTAAATTCTATTTATTTTAAGACCCTAGCCCCAAGAAATGGGGTAGAAAAGGGTATAATAAGTGTAATGCTAATATATGAAACGGACAGTGGGAAGCTATTCCAACCACAAAAATATAAATATATTCTTGATCGCGTCGATCTTAGAGACTATTAGAGCTAGATACTTCTGATTTGGAACATAATCTCAAAATTTCTATATTATTAATATTTACTCGTCAACCAATAGCTCCTCCACAAATAACTCTTACTGAGAATTCTATGCTATTAAAAATTTTTGTTTTCGGCATAGCCCAGCTAATGAGTTGTTCTTATCTTTTTTAGGCTACCATATCACTCAACTTGACGCGTCGTGTCGTGTTGACGTTTTGTGTTTGTTGTGAGCGTCTTGGCATTCGGCTTTTTTCTTCGCCTAGTATTTCCCAAGCTGCGGCAACTTTTTGGTTTGTAATTTTACGAAACCTTTTTTAATTTTTGTTTGTTTTATTCGTGTGTTTTCGTCTTTCTGTAGTTTGTATTCGGCTGTCGCAAAAGTGTTGTTGCCGTTTCTTTCATTTCTTTATTTTTTATTAAGTTGTTTGTATAGCAAGGTCGTTCGTTAGTCCCAATGTGTTTTTGTTTCTGCTTCTGTGCGAAGCGAAAACAATTTGTAATGTTTATTAAAACAACGAGCCCCACTTGCCACCAATTGGCTTATAGCCACGATACCTATGCAAAACGAGGCATATTTCGGAACAAATTTTTACATTTTTTCAGTGTTTACCATTCACCGAGCGCTAAACTGTTGTTGTTACAATTTAAAAAAAACAATAACACAACAAGAAACGCAAAAAGCCAGCTATAATAATAACAAGGCAACAGCTGAATTTATATTGGATTACAACACGACCAGTTCAACAAACGTCGTCACCTACCCCCGTTGCCCGCTTCTACCACCCTCCTTATGTATGTATTATTCTTGAGCAATTATTACCTCATATGTTTGTGATACATTATGTGATTGAATATACATGAACATTGATTATGACAGCTAACCACTCAAAAAAAACGTTATATTTAAAGCAACAGGTCACAGAACCAGGTAAGAACATTCTTTTGCTATATGCTCGCTGTGAATTGTAACACAAACAGAACTTTAACCATTTATACAATTCATTTATTCATCAGTTTCCGTATCCTCGTTGGCGGGCTCATTGTCATTGTATTAATGGGGTGATTTGAAACATTGAAAATTGTGCATTAACGGTTTTAGGCTGGTCAATTACATGATTGTAAGATGTATTTTTTTAAAATAATTTATGAGAGAATATTAAACTGGAAATAAGAAAATAAAAATTTATTTAGTAAACAAACTTAAATGTCTATCAATAACTTATGGACATAAATACTTAATAAGCATTTTTTTAAAATAAGAGTTTATATATATATATAAAATAATTATATTTGTATAACGTTTCTTGTTTGTTTAATTCAAAAAAAAAACTTTGATTAAAACATTATGAAAACTTGCATTACGGGTGTAAATGAGAAGCGTTTATTTGTTTATTTATGAACTTTAAGGTGATGATTTGAATTATATACAATTGATATTGTCACTAATGAAGATCAATTTGTTTTGATGCTGTCGACTGACCATAGCCATTAAATTGGAAAATGCCACACCCACTGGCAACAACAACGTGAATCACGCAATCAATTCAACATACTACGTAAGCAAACAGCTTTTCGCACAATTTGACATATAAGACAATTGCCATAAACGTACTGAATTATGTCGCTCGTTGAGTTAATAAAAGTAGTAACAACAACAAAAAGAAACGGAAAACTATGGCCAAATAAAGAAGCTTGTAGTGGTTTTGTAGACATAATGCTGTAGCCAGGAAATACCCCGCAGCAGAAGCAATCGAAAAAGAAACAAAAACAGAATCAGAAACAGCGGCACATCCGCAAACTGTAGTCTCAAAAGATACAATTCAAAACTAAATCACACGCCCAAAAAAAAACCGAATTAAAATAAGAGAACCTAACAAATTGGGGTGCCAATTGAAAAAGCTGTGAATTATTTATGTTAAATTGAAAGCGTCGGTATGTTTTGGAGATTTTTGTTTTTTGTTTTTGGGGCATGTTAGCCATGTTCTGAATTCTCTAAACACATAAGAATAAATGCTGAAACTGAGTGCGTCATCCAATCGAAATAGCCAAAAAGACAAGAAGGCTTTGTAACGACACAACCTCATCGTAGAGCTGCTGCTAGTCTTCTAAAACTTATGTCTGTCTAGGCAAAAGACCAAAACTGCAGTTGACTTAACTTGTCTCGACTCGGCTCGGCTTCACTGCTGCTCTTCGGCTTGGGCTCAGCTGACGGGTTTTTGGCATTCGTGTTCGGAGTCGTGTTTTTGTCGACTTGCTCGGTACTTTTTGGCCGCCTCTGTGTTTTGGCGCTGTCTTTTGGCTAGGCCACACCGTTACTTGGCCAGTTCGCATACGCAGCTTGAGGCGAACGGTTCTAGCGCGCGCTTCTTCAAAAGGCTTACAGCTTAAGTTACAATATACTAAAACACTTAATAAAAAGAGACACACAGCAGCCGTCGTTAAATTCGCGCCGTTAAACCGTTCTAAAATCAGCAAAGAGTGTTGTGCAACAAATCAACATAACAAAATAGACAGCGTTCTAAACAAATAAAATTGACGCCAAAAACCCACAGTAGATTTTAACCAATCTCAAAAAATAAAGAAGAGAACTTAAAAGAAAAAAAGCTAAACATATTAATTTTAATTATACAAGATATACATAGTATATAAACGTTGAGTGACTGTGGGCGTTTGGCCAAGTACAAATTCTGAATCAGCAGCCGGCCAAAAAGCTGTCAGTGCGTCTCATCATCAGTTGTGGATTTTTTTTGCTGCTTGCTTGGATAATCCAATATTGCACATACGCCGCGTTGCACATTGCACAGGTAAGTGTTCCAATTGTTGTGACTTTTATATACATTTGAGTATAGTTACAGCTATAACCTTGACATTTAGGAGATTCTCACATCAAGTATATAATTTGTCATTTGCTAATGAAAAGTGGTCATTTGATTGGCAGCTAAGTTGTGCAATAATATCTGGATTTGTTGAAGACGCTTTGTTGTTGATTGTTGTGTTAGCGCATTGGCGTTTAATTAGCAGTTGGCTAAGTCTTATAAATATACATGGCTGAGCTTTGGTTTTAATAGTGCATGTGCTTCGAGTGTTTTGTATGTGGTTTGCTTTGGATGTGCTAAACGGCAAAGGCCACTGCGTATAACATATATGTGTGTGTGTATGTAGTTGCTGTTGTCCGTGAGTGTATGTAATAAAAGCTAAGCAGAAAACAACTTAAACGCTATGTTGGCATGTAACTCACAAAATCAAGTTCGTTGCCTGAGTCTTTTGTAAGTAGCAGGCACAAAAGGTTCTTAAGCATGAAATAGAAACTAAGCCAACGCATTTATTAATCACAATAATGCTATCATACCCATACACCATACAATGAAAAGTGGATTAAAATTGTTGTGCAGCGATTATTGTGATTGTAGTTACTGTTGTTGCCTTGGCAATTTCTGTAAAAAAAAAAACCAGTTCGGCTTAACGTTGGACAGCGTGCGCTTAATTTACGCCCAAATTAGCATTTACATTAATACAATTTCAGATTTTGTTCAACCAAAAATGTCAGACGTTCATTTCATACATATATATATTTTTTTTTTTTGTGGCTTACCTTGACAGAATTCATTGCCTCGTGAGTCTCATCCACACATTGGCGATGTAATCTGCAGCTGAACAAACGCATGCAAAGTTCCTAGAGCTGAGAACACATACATACATATCAAAGTCGTAACGCCCGTTTTGGGTCTCGAAGTGTCGTTTTTACCTGTGACAGATTTTTATCGTAATACCTGGTTGGGGTCTTTGGCCTACGCTGTTTTTTATGAAAGAAAGCCGACTTGGTTAAAGTTCTGGGCTCTTTTCACACATAAAAAACATGTGACAAGCCGAATTTGGAGCTTTTGCTAAAATAGAAAAATAACTGAATATGGGACTTTTTTTTATTTTTTTAACACTCTCTCTCAAGCTCATTTCCATGCGACCCAGTTCTTAAAGTGTTTTTTTTTTTTGTAAATTAAGAGTATAGAACTAAATCCCTAATTAATCACATTTGGAGCCACTATCATGGTATTTATTTGCGAATTTTACTTGAATTTTTTTTTCCAAAATCAAAATCGAGTTTGCGTCTTAAGTCTTTTGTCCAAGAATCTGTTGATTACTTACTAGAAGCTTACGCCAAATTATTAAGCGCAATTGAATAACCTAGCACTTATGTCTGTTTAATGATATATCTCAAAAATTTGTTAGCTATTTCATATCCAATTAGGTATTGGATTGTTCACACAGCTCCATATCGAATTATTTTGAAAATTAAAGTCCAAATTAATGAACTCCAATTAAGCGTAAGCCAAAAAAACAGACAAACATACATTTGCAAAATATCTAAAAAGGAAAAAAAAAACATGTGTATTGTTATTTGCCCAAACTCTTTGACGGACCGTGCGACTGTGTCTTAATTTGCGTTATTATATTAAACTGTATGAGTATTTATAAATACTGAATATATATATATATAATATATACATCGTATACTATAAATATTGTTGTTTAATTTTATTAATGATTTGCCGGCTGCTCTTTCTTTGATTGAATTACGATTGGCTGGCTTCAAAAGTCGACTGTTAAAATGAATTTATGATGTAAGTGGTAAATGGAAACTAAATGCAATAACATCAATCTGTAAATGAATCACAATATCATTTACAAGTACGAGTAAATAATTGCAAAAAATTAACATAGCCAAATTGATTGGCTCTAACTGACTGAGTGACTAATTGAATTGAGCTGCTGTCAACTTTGAAGCATAACGAGACGCATAACAAACTTAATCAAATAACATGCTTAAGTCAGCATTGTTCTTGAATGATTCTGGATTTTTTCGCCACTTGTCGCAGCTAAAGAATAAAACACAAAAACAAAATAGCCAAGGCCCAGATCATGCACGTTCACAACAATTTTCGCAAGTAATTTTATTGTATACACACTGAAACAATGCCGTCGTGGCATATACCGGTATGAAAAAAATAATCACTCAATAATAATAACAAATAACCGAATAACAAAATAAAACCATAAAAAATATCAAAAGCGGAAGTCAAAATATCATTCGAAGCCGCACGAAAACGCTGTGTAATTTTTGTTTTTTCCTTTCCGCGCCTTCCTGGCACGAATATGAATACGAAAAACAGTGCGAATGCGAATATGAATATTTTTGTGAGAATTCTCAACAGTTGCAACAGTGGCAAGCAGGCAGGCAAGCAAGCAGACAGGCGATAGACAAATAACTTAACGAAAATATTATGAAAGCTCGCCGCATCGCTATGAAAATGCAAGTGAAAATTGGAATTTTTAATTTCGTGCCATGCAGCGCGGACGATTTTCAACCACAAAAAGGTGCCAGCCGCGACCCCGCCTCGCCTCGTTCCATGAATGGTTTGGCAACAGCAACAGCGAACACTAACACTTGTCACTGAAGATGCCACTGATATTGTTGTTGTTGTTGTTGCTATCGTTGTTGCTAATGATGTTCATGATGATGTAATGAGCGACATGCACATCAAGTGACAGAGCACAAGTTGCGCATACGCTGCATTGTACTTGCCCCGTGTGCAACACAACACACCAACCAAAACAACAATGACAACACTCAGAAACTTTAAAAAGCAAAAGCAAAGCAGCTGCACACTTCAATTCAAAGCGACTTGTGTGCAGCTTCTGCTTTATTTTGCCCCGCTTTGCACACATACATACTGCTTTGGCCTACAAACCTTTAAAGCTGATACCAAATATTTTGAAAACGAAGCGCACAAGATTTATTTCAAGATATTTTCTTGTTAGTAATATTTAAAAGTTAAAAGTTCTTAAAATATTAATATTAATTAAATAATTACTTTACAAAAATCTCATATCTTACGATTGTCCTCGTTATACTTCTCTAAGTAATTAAGTTCTTCACTCATTTTGTCTTAGCAAAATGTATGTAACTACAATATCCCCTTATCGCTAAATAATGAAGAAGAAAAACCTCGTGCAACTCGTTGTGGCTTCTGCCATATTATTTTGACATTTGCACGTGCTGAGCGCATTAGACAAAAAAAACAACTACAACTTTACTACTTAAGTTCAACACCCATTGCTATGGCAGCTATATGGCAGTTACTTGTCCGTTCATGATGTAGCGTGCCCCTTTGTTTTGCAGCAGGTTGTAATCTATGTATGTATGTATGTGCATATGTACATGTTATTTGAAAATTTTTAGCTTGTCTTACATTAAACAAAAAAGTAACAAAGGAAGATGAGAAATAAAGTGCCAACTCATACATATAATGTTTACCACAGTTATTGTTGCTCGTGTCATTGTTGTTTGTTACATTTTCTTGGAAATAACAACAACAAGCAGAGCACCCTGCCAGCATCATTGTGCAAGCAAGTCACAATTATTTTGTTTGACTTTTGGTTATGATTAAAATATATACTTCTGTATATTTAAAGCTTACAAACTTATTAATTATGATTTGAATATTCTTTAGCTGCAGCTGATTTATGTTTAATCGTCTAAAGTATTAAATTAACTCATTTGTTTGAGGCTACTTAACAGCAGCACAAGACATTAGTTTTGCCTATTGGTCATAAAATTTATGTTTCACATAAAAGATAAAAAAAACTTAAAATAAAAGTGAGCGTAATTTAATAATAAAAAAAAAACGCCAAACTCGTTTTTAGCCGGAGTTATAGCCGGACATGTAAGCCCCCCCAAGACAATTCCCCCCAACCATGAACAACAGCAAAAAACAGTAACAACGCATGAGGCATAAATGCGCTCACAGTTCAGGTCGTTTAGGTTTCCAACTTTCAAGGTTGCCGTGTAGCACCAAGAACTTGCGCAATATCATATATTCAAAACTAAAACAGAGCAAACTGAAAGGCGGCAGCTGTCGTGCATTTGGGTGTGGGTCCGTGGTGCCCCACTTTGGCCACTCTTGAGGTTGACAAGTCACTACAAAAAAATAATAATACAAAGGCAAGCGCGCGCTCCAAACAGTTTGAAAGGCGCACACAAATCGCAAATGCAATTACAATTGTTGTAGTTGTTGTGGCACATGCCAAAACGATAGTTGCGCGATTTGCGGCATGATTCATAAACACCAATTAAACAAATAAGCAAGTTTTATTACTTAAGCCGCTTAGCAAAGACGCAGACAAAGCAAAGAGCAAAACTAAAAGACTTCCTTCTGCGCAGAAAGAACCAACGGCCTTGAAGTGCGAGACGTAGTTTTATTTTTACGCACGCCGAGAACAGTTTCAGAATGCGCTGTGCTGTGCTATAAATAAAAGCAACTGGTTGTGTTGCCTGCTTTTGGCAGCGGCCTTGAAGATTGCGAGCCCATCTTACATAATTAATTGCAATCAAGAGCTCGTAGCTAGGCGGACACTTATTCCAGCTTACTATATACGCGTTGGTTAAGTTGGCATGCGGAAAATGTGCGCGTGCAAACGAAAGACTTAAGCCACGAACTTGCCATTGCAACTGTGACGCACATCAATCGACAGCGACGGCTATACGTATTGTTAGTAAATTTGGCTTTCAACTTATACGATTTGCCCAGCTGATTTATAAAATACAAAAAGCAAACAAATATTTCAATATTTGCTTTGCTTGTGTCCCTCAGAATTAACGAAATTATTACTGTTAATATAAATACATTTTGTGGTTAATTTTGCTGCAGCTACATTTCAGCCAACACCGTAGCCAAAAGGCCAGCTAGCTGAGTAAATTTCATGTATTTAATGCTTGTGTGTTGGTGTGCTGCTGCTTATACCATGTGCTCATCGCTAAAAATTAAACAGCACGTTCAGCACACAAAAAACAATTTATATATATTTTAGCAAGCAACAACAACAACAAAGATTCGGTGAAATAAACGAAATGTTATGCGTTGTATATTATACAATACTATAAATCAGATGAGTGAGAAAAAGAATAAAAATATATACACAGAAAATATCATCGAAAATGAGCAAGAAATCAGCGGTTGAACAAAAGACATTTTGGGCTTCTGAGGCAATTTAATCACAGCACTCTTAAATAGAAGATGAAACACACAAAATGTTGAATGTAAATATTACCTTAGGTATTTTTTGCCAGCGCAGATTTGACACTGAATGATAACCATTAAAATCATTGACTCATTCATGAATTTTAAACTATGTTACGAGTTCTCTATAAAGAACAATGCATTTAAGTAACTCACTCTTTGAATTAAATCTCATTAACACCGCGAGCTGCACAAGCGATTAAAATGCTGAGCGACCTGACAGCTATTAAACGCTAGCCTAAAATAGAGCGTAGTTGATTATTTAGATTGCAGTACACGTTGCGCCCTTAATTTTTCACTGACTCTCCCTAATGTGCGCCATTAGATGTACTATAAGCACTATTAAATGGTGCTAAACGCATGGGTGAGCTGTAGATTAAGCTAGGAAATTTTGTCTATGGAAGAAGGTCAATTGGTTCTCAGACTCACTTTCAGTTCGTGTGACACACATTGCGTACAACACATGTTGTATCGTTTTTTATTGACTTATTGCATTGGACAAAAGGAATGCCGATCACGTGTGTGTCCGCCAATACACCTGATATGACAAGCTGGTAGCTGAATTTTCGTCACAAAACGTTGACAATGCGTATAAACAAATCAGTTTGATGCCTGCTTGACTTTGAAACTGTTTTCAACACCACAGAAAACAATAAAAAAAATGTTTAAAAAAACCAAAATAAAAATAAGAAAAACCAAGCTGCCAATTGAAATGCAATGCAAGTAGTTCTGTCTGACGAACAATACAAAGTAAAAAGTTGTGTCGTCAAGGCGAAAGCAATAACAAATAGTGGCATTGATCAATTCAGTTGCTATACAAAATCAGGAGATTTCATTTCTGTTAGTTTTCTAAACTTTTATTTGAATTTTTTAATTTTTAAGTCAAATTGTTTGATGTAAATCTTTTGACAAGTTTTCTGATAACTACCTAACGAATTTGGCCACTCTAACTCAAAAAACCGTGAAAGACATAGGCGTGATCTGCGAGCATTCTAACCAAGCAGTTCACTAATATAAACAAAACTGCTTGTTTTGTATAATTAAACTCCTTGCACTTATACAAAACAAACAGTTTTGTTTCAATTTCTTATGTTATCCTGGCAATCCTGGTAGGACACGAGTAGCAAATTATACAATTATATTATTATCATCGATGCTTAACACATTTGCAAATTTGGAAGTTGGTGAAAATTAAGTTGTTAAAACAAATTTACATACATACAGGTGGAACTAATAAAGGCATTTAAAAAAAATAACTAATGTCAAGTGAAGTTCATTGGCTCGCGGCAGATTGATTGGCTGATTGCTTAATAATCTTATGGCGGATTAAAAGTTTCTACTGTAGAATACACATAATTTAATTCCTTTTTTGTCGTTTTACACGCCAACAATTTAATGCCTCCCAGATCTAATCATTTTCGAATGGCGCTCAAAAAGACATTCGCACCAACACAAACGAGAAGTTAAAGATTTGTTGTTACTTTTGTTATATTACTGCCAGCCGTAGCTGTAATTATACATACAAGCAAACAAGCAAAAAATAAAAATAATAATAATAATTGGAAAAAACGATAATTTCAGAACAGTGTAAGCAGAGCCGCACGAGAATGATTTCGCGCCGCAAGATAATTTCACGTTCCCTGGACAATCTGGATGCCATTGGGCAGGATGAGCAAGAGGAGGATGTTTGGCACGATCGCGAAAAGTTGTTTCGCGTAAGTAGAAAAAACAAAAAACAAATTCTAATAAAGCCAAAAATGCTAAGAAAATTCGTCGTGTTACAGGATCACATTAATGAAGTGCTGGCCAAGTGGGAGCAAATTGATGATGAGATTTGGGCCAAGATCATTGTGTTTGAAAAAAATCGGCGTGTGGCCAAGGCATATGCACGCTCCAATGTAATAACCATTAATGGATCGAAACATGGCTTCGACGGCGTACGGTAAGTAAATTTAGAATATTTAATTTCAACTGTTTCGGTATATATGTATTTATTTGTAGAATTGGCTTGAACGGATTTGAGAATCCCATGCGCGATGCAGAAACAAAGGTCATTAAAAAATCCATTGGAGATGGATTTAAAATCAAAATGGACGAAACTGGCAACATATTTATTAAGCGCTATGGCAAGAGTAGCATCTTTGTGAACAACACCTCGCTGGCCAACGAGGAGACAGTCATTGGAGCCGACATTATGCAAATGCCACAAATGTCACTAACCGTTGGCACCTCCGCCAAATTGTTCGATATGAAAAAGTTCCAGACAAATATAAATCGTGAATGCTCACGTAGCTATCCGGAGCGAACCCGTTTGGAGCGTCAGTGTCTGTCCGCCATCTCTCTGGTCAAGTCAAACAATAATCTAATCAATTCACCACTGTGGATAATGGTTGTCAATGTGGTTGCCATGGACATGCTCAAGAATCGCTTGCAATCAGTGCCCAAATCAGTGGATGCGCTTGGCATGCGTGTCCCACTGACACTAGCACAGACCAGCGAGGATCCGTACTCCACAATTGAAAGCCAAGTGGGCCTCATCTATGCAACGCCATCCGCTTCCGATGATTCACAAAATTCGAGCAATTCCAGCAAGGGCAGACGCAGCGTTTTCAGTACAGCCTTCCTCAACGAAAGTCCCTATGTCCCAAAGGTGAGTTTTAACATTAACAAACAAAAAAGGACAGGTTAAAAATGCATTTGATTTTCTTTCCATGTCTAGCCGGACTATGAACTGGCTGCCCCCATGCCGCCGGTTTATACGGAAAAGAAACGTCAAAAGAACACACAACAGCAGCAGCGCAAAAAGCAGGATGATCCCTACTATTGCGGTCTGCTCGCACGCATACCCAACTTCATCAAGTCATCGAAGCAACAATGCGCCAGCAAACCCAAAAAGGAGCAAAAAATATCGCGCAAAATATCGGCACAGCATCATCAGTTCCTGTTGGCCGCACAGCACCAGCAGCAGCAAACGCCACAGACGACAGCACCCATTCCAATAGCCACGTTTCATCATTCGTATTTCCCGTATAAGCTCTATCCGCCACAGCATCGGCTCTCACAATCGCAGCTGTCACTCTGGGATGCGCGTAGTCTAATTAGCGCACATGGTAGGTTTACAAAAACCACTTTTTCAAAATCAATTATTTTTACAAAAATGCTCTCTCTTTTCTATCGTTGCAGAATGAGTTATGTGACTGGCCCTAATTTATTCCATCGTCTAGCATTATTCTACAAAATTATTTAGTCAAAGCAAATATGTTTTAAGTTTTGGTCAGTGGAATGTATTTCGTAAGTTTTGTGATGATAAATTATGCGAAATGCAGCGTATAACTTATTATAACACTTATACTAATTTTCCCGGCGGTTAATGTTTAAACAGAGATGAAATTTAATAATTATGCAATTTATAATAATTAAAATTAAAATATTGCCATAGTTTTTAAATCGTTTAAGACTGAGAACGTCCTAGAGTCGACTTGTGCGCAATTAATAGGCAAATGAAAAAAAATAATTATTTTAAAAATTGTCACATTTCGAAAACAATGAAGTAAGTTTGAGGATTTGTTGTCATAAGCAAATTGTTTGCTACTTTAGGCGATTAACTTTTATTGTTTTATTATTTCCTGTAAATACATTTCATATGTAAATAAGTTCGAATATTACACACTATGTAAACGTTTGTGCATTAAATGAAAATTTTCCAAACTGATTGTTTATTTTTTTTAATTGTTTTTACTATCATCACGGTTAACAAGATAAAAACAACAAGAAGATTAATTGCAATCACAAAAGATTGTTCAGGTAAAAGAACATTTATGTATGTATCAAAAAATTTTAAAAATGAAAATAAAACTTATTGCATTACAGATCCTAACTAACAAGAAAACATGAGAAAAATATAACATTTTATTTGCTGACTATTTTCAATCGGTATACTCATCGAGTTTATATAGTTACAGTAATTCCTATCCTTTTCCAGTTCAATCGTCGAATTGCATTTATGTCCCAGTTATCACTGAGTCTACGCTCCTAAGTGACCTTAACTCGATCAAACCCGGCTACTTGCCTGGTCCTGATGGAGTGCCAGGTTGTATACTCAGATACTGCGCGGATTTACTTTGTAAGCCCTTAAATAAATTATTTAACTTGTCTGTTGACTCAACTGTGTTTCCTGATATATGGAAGGAATCCTTTATAGTTCCACTCCATAAAAATTCTTCTAAGTCTAACGTTAAAAATTATAGGGGTATATCTAAGTTGTCTGCCATTCCAAAAGTCTTTGAAAAAATTATATGTTCTCAATTGCAACACGTATGTAGTTCAATTATATCGCCTTATCAACACGGTTTTGTTAGGCGTCGATCCACTACCACTTACCTTCTTGAATTCACTTCGCTTGTTATCAAAGGGTTTCAGAAAAAAAAAAAATGCAAACTGACGTTGTTTACACCGATTTTAGTAAGGCTTTTGATTCTGTTAGTCATTCTCTGTTGCTTAAAAAATTAAATATTATTGGATTTCCATCAAAACTCTTATTGTGGCTTTCGGAGTACTTGTGTGGTCGAACACAAAAGGTTGTTTTTAAATCATCTGTATCAAAACCTATTTATGTTACCTCTGGTGTTCCCCAGGGGAGTCACCTTGGACCTTTGCTATTTAATCTGTTTATTAACTCATGAACCATTTCGTGTTATATGTTCTGACTATAAACAAGCTTTATTCCCTTGTCTCCTTGGAGGCCTCAATTCCAGTACTAAAAAGATCGATTCTTTTCGCTTTATCTAATCGTAACCACTAATCACTAATCTTACGTTGGTCTGATTGGGTTTTTCTGGGTTTTTCCCAATCCACGCAACAAATGTTGGACCACTCATTTTCTTGTTGAACTTCCCAGAGCTTAAAGTTAACTTTTTAAATTTCTTCTTTAATTTACTTTCAGATTTATACATATATAATTTTATATTGCAATTTTAATTTCATTATTTTAATTTTATTTTAATTTGAATTAATTTTTTTATGTCAGCTGCTCATAGCTGACAATAAATAAATATTTTTTCATGGCATAAAAATTGTTCACAATGTTAACGTAAAAGATGTTATTGTGAATTGCTTTTTATTGGCAAAAAAATCACAATTTATCGATATGTTCTGTTAACAGCTTACTCATGAAAAATAAAAAAATTCAAATTAAAAGTTAATTTCAGAAATTAAGCTAACGATAATGAATTACGTTAAATAATGTCCTTTTTTAGCTAGCGATTATTAATAACAATGAATGAATAATATGACATTTCGTATCGATATTTTCATACCGATACCATTTGTGCAGCCCTATTCGACTTCCAAGCGGCAAGCGTTCGCTTGTAATTTATCTTTTTTGTACTTGTTTTGTAATACAAATTGCAGAAATGCATTATACTTATAAATAATAAAAGTTTTAAACATATAAATGCTGCAATTTAATTACATATATAAAACAAGTTTCATTAAAGGCGACACAAATAAAAGTGAACGAGTTCTGTTGGCATTTAAAGGAAGCTAAGAAAAACAGTAGTAGTTCGCCTTGTAGTTTAATTCATTTCTCGATTGTAAATTATTCTTAAATTTTTGAGTCTTCAAATTGAAATTTAATATATCTTGGACCTAACATGGCAGGTAAATGTGCGTTGATTTTGGTATCATTGCACACCTTATAATATTTATTCATTTTCTGGTGCAGTGATAAATGAAAATTATATGTGCAATTTTGACGAAGGTGTTGCAGTCACAACGACCTCTGCAATTGCCATAGCCCCAGCGATTGCCCAGATGACACCCGAATTCAGGGCTACATCCAATGCCAAGCAAACGCCCGAAATGGCTTCCAAACAAGCTCCCCATCTTTTCCACTTGCAACGCGATCTCGACAGCCCCAGCGCCGCATTGCGCTCACGTGCCATGCGTGCTCTTAAGTAAGCATTTGTTATATTTGTTCGCTGTAAATGTAAACATTTTTTTTAATTTTGTGTAACAGAAGTCCCACCAAAGCTATTTATAACAATTTTGATGTGCCACACCATGAAATAAGCATCATCACTGCAGAAGAACGCAATCCTCGGCCGCCGCCAACACTCTCCGAAATATTACAGGACGTGATTGTCTACGTTGAGGTGCGCACTGGCAATGATAATCGGTCCGAGGGTGTGAAGACCATCATTGCCAAACTGGGGGCTCAAGTAAATGATCGGCTATTGCGGTAAGCTCAACCAATCAAATTAACAAAATACAAAAAAAATATAATAATGAACTATTATTGGCAGCAATACAACACACGTAGTTTTTAAGGACGGTCTTTTGTCAACCTACAAACGGGCTCAGAGCTTGAATATACCGATTGTGTCCATTTTGTGGATTGAAGCCTGCAAAGTGCAACGACGGATCTGCGAGCCCCAGCAATTTCCCATCAGCAATATCCATATATATGAATATCCAGAGCTATATGGCAAAGTGTCGGTAAGTGCAGTTACTTAAGAACATATATCACAATCTTAATGCCTTTAGTAATGCATATACTATATAAAATCTTGAGCTATTAGACTATCATAAACATAGTTAACTCTCAATAATTGATTGCTGCAGAAGCATAAACTCCTCTTAAAGCTAGTGGCTATTTAATTTAATATATAATCACTACTAAAGAAACAAATTGTTTAGTTCTTAGGTTTGCTACACATTTTTGATAAGGCCAAAACAAAAACGCCGCATTAACTACGCACCCGTCGATAAGCAAGCGACATTATTTACTATATAGTATATACATAGTAAGGTAAAAAGTAAAAAAAAAAAAAAACCAACAAAACGCTTGAATAGGGATTATCCGATAACCCGTATTATATTCAACGGAAATGGTTTTCTAGGAATACTTATTAACTTATAGATTTGCCAATAAGCAACTAATTTAAATATTGTGATCATGTTGCCACCTTAAACCTTTCAAGTGAAGAATACCTCATTTATTAAACGGTTAGTCCCTGGGTATTGCACAAATGGTAGTAGTCTAAATCCCACGTAAAAGTTGCTTTCAGTGCCGTCTGCAAGTTCGCGTTGTACTATTTTGACGAAGTACAAATTTCGCTCGCTCGTCAAGTGAAGTCAAGTCTTATCACTGACAAGCACTTAATGTTTCTCCGCGTTGAGATATCTAATTCAATTTGCATGTAACAACGTTTTTTTTCTGTTTATTATCAGCGCAAAAAGTTGGTACAGCATTAGAAAGCGCACAACAAACAGAAACGAAAGATAAAACAAAACGAAACAACAAATGCTTATCTCATATTTTTATACATATTGTACAGACATCATGTTTTATTACTTATAAGTATTACGACATTTTAAAAGGACACACGCTGACAACTTAATACCTACTTCACATGCACGTCTGTTTACCGCAGCAGATTCTCAAGAATATAAAACAAAACTCTGTTGTGTCATTTACATAACTGGCTAGAACTCTAAAATATTTCACGTTACTTATTTATAAAGAAATACTTAGTTACAATTGTGGGGCTTTTTCTTCTGGCGTTTAACGCGATATAACTCTATACATAATATTTATGTACATACAAACATAAATACTAGACAGCACAAACATCGTAGTCTGTTTAGGATCATTTACATACAAGAAGACATGCAGTAAAATACTAAGTACGTGCGAATTTTGAAATGTACACAATTATATGATTGATGGAGTTCGTTGCTGTCAGCCTGGAATCACGCTTAGGAACATGGTTGTATGTAGGCTTTTTGTTGTTTTTTGAGAGGTGGTCACATCAGGAGAGGGCAACCTCAAGGCACATCATAATTAGAAAACCAGAGATTGTGCCCCATGTGGCAATAGTGCCATTGCCACTAGCATGTGCTTCCGGCAATATATCATCCGCAACGATGTAAATCATAGCGCCAGCCGCAAACGACAGCGCATAGGGCAAAATGAGATTGGCAAATGTAACCGCAACGGCGCCCAGTACACCAAAGATCGGCTCCACCATGCCCGACAACTGGCCGTACCAAAGGGCGCGTCCGACACTAAATCCAGCTGCATGTAATGGCATACTGACTGCCAATCCCTCGGGGAAATTTTGTATGCCAATGCCAATAGCCAGATTGCGTGCACTCTCAAAGGTCGAGCTGTTTGTGGTGCCTACAGCACCGAAACTGACACCCACCGCCAAACCTTCTGGTATATTGTGCACTGTGATTGCCACCACCAGCAGCATGACACGTTTCCATTGCGAGAGCGCTTCCTGTGCCCGCTGTTGCTCGAGCGTCGCATCAGCTGTATAAGTACACTGCTCCATCTCATTGATGCTGCCCTTTTTGCGGCGTCGCGATTCGCCGCTATGTTGTACACTCAGGCAATCGGAGAAGCTGTCCAAACTTTTAGACGCATGACGCGCACTGGCAGCGGCTCCATTGCGTTTGAGCTCATCAATGGCAATGTTTGCTTTATCCTTACTTTGTGTCATCTGTATCATCATGTTGGTGCTGTTAAGTCCCAGATACGACATCAGTTTGTCACAGCCATACACAAAGATCGAGCCAAGTAGAAATCCGCCAGCCACTGGCAGAAATGAATAGATCCCATACAAGTTTGATGACTCGGCCATTTCAATGGCAGGCCCAAGCAGCGACCAAAACGAGGCGGCAATCATAACGCCGGCCGCGAAGCCCAGCGCTGCGTCCAATGAGCGTCGTTGGGTGCCGCGGACAAAGATGACTAGCGCTGCACCGGCGGCTGTTAAGCCCCATGTGAGCAGGGTGCCCAAAAGAGCTTGCGTCACGGGTCCATAGCCAGCTATCATCGCGGAAGCAGATGTTCTGTTTGGTTTGGCTGGTTCAGATATAAACTATTGTTGCTTTGTTTTTGTTGTTGCTCAGCTATCATACATATATAATTTATGTACGTATATGCGCGCTATCTTACTGCAATGTCAGTCGGGAAACAAGTGTTCTTAATTGTTTTTCCAGGCAGACGACACTTTCTGTCAGTAGCCAGCCTCAAGGCACAGAGTAGCGGAGGCTCCCGCCCCGTTTATTTACTTGGCTGCAAAGTGCCACGTTCTCAGATTTAACAGATATACGCACCGATTCTGTTTTGCTCTCTAAACGTATTTCCTTTTTTTTTATTTGTTACTGTAATTCAGTTGATATGTGTTGACAAAAAACAGAACCAAAACAAAACTTGAAACAATATTTGATTTGTTTAGTTCTCTCAGCTTCCGTATTTACTTTGTGGGGTTGGGGTCACACGTTTAATGCTTCGAATGATTTAAGTTTTTGGAAATTGGTATTTATAATACTGCTGATTTGGGTGTTGCGTTTTGATTTAACAACTTATTAAGCGCGACCGACTGTGAATGAGCCGTAGACTGAGGCTGACGGCTGTGCTGTAGCAATTTTTATACGACATCGGTGGTTGCTCTTTGTTTGCTCGCAGTGAGTTAAACCAGGGCTACAGGCACAGCACATTGGCCAGTGTTGCCACATATGCGTTCTATTCAAATATCAATTGAAGGCGCAATACACTTAAAAATTATTTATTGAGACATTTTAAAAATATAAATTTGAAACCTAAGTTTTTAAATTCATATTTATATCAATAAAGTATCGCCCAAAGAGAGAGCAAGCCAAACCGGTTTCCACTACCTCATATCCAAAGAGAGGGAGCTAAAGAGACAAAAGTCGCTCTAATATTGACATAGACAAGCAAACGGCTCTGATATCACGTACATTATAAACAAATAAAACAGTGGTTTTTAGCTAAATGTGACTGGCAGAACCAAGTAGCGAAAACGGCAGCAGCAACACCTTTATCATTTTTCAGTTGACATTGCGTCTGGCCAATCCCTATGTTATCGCTATTTAAACTCTTTTACAGCGAGTTCGATGCATCCAACCAGATTCCGAACTTAACAAGCGGTCACGTAAGCGCCAAGGAACACCGACTAGCACAAAGGATAAAGAAGTGGCCAAAAAGCCTTGTGGTCTACACACGCCTACATCTACTCCTAAGGTGAGACCCTGGGTTGAGTGTGAAATATTAAATAAAATATTTTTAAATTTCAGAATGATATATCACGCTTCTTCAAGCAGTTGAGCCAGAATAAGCAACTTTCAGAAGGCGAACCAACAGACTCACCAGATACCAGGCTACTGAATAGGTAATATATGCAATAGGCACCTTAAAAGGGATTTTTGTATTTAGAATTAATTTGTGTTCTAAATTATGTTTTATGTATATTTACAGAATAACCAACGGTTGTTTTACTCCGCTCAAAGCGCTGACTCAACCAGATGACAGTGCCCAAAAGTCCACAACAAATGAGACTGAACCGAACGTCATCGGAGATGCCGCCAGCAAGGAGCAAACAACTGCTAGAAAAAGTTTAAACTTCAGTCAAGAGAAGCAAGTTAACAAGCCGCGAAGCAGCTCGGTGACATTGGAGCCGTCAGTATTTAAGCCATTGAATGCTAGTCGACGAAGCACATCGATGCATGAATCCACTAGAATAGAGGCAAAAGAGGAACAAGTGCAAACAGCGCCGCGTCTGACCCGACGGCGCAGTTTAATGAACCTGAGTCAAACGTCCAGCATTGATGATCATTTGTCGCAGTCGACGGCTAAGTCACTGCCACAGTCTGAGCCACGAATGACGCGTCGGCGTAGCTTGCAACTAGCTGCAGCATCAATTGTTGAAAGTGTACCAGAGGCATCAGCAAAGGAAGATTCGCAAATTTCACGACGTCGTAGCCTTTCTACAATCTCTACCACGGAGCCTAGTACACCCAAACTTGTTACAAAGCCCTCATTTGAGGCCATTGCTGAGGAGCCTTCGGTGGAAACACCTTCTACTCCACAGTCGCTTGATATAAGCTCTTCAAACGTTTACACAAGGACGCCAGTTGTCAACAAAACCAACTATGTGCAACAAATGATGGATATCAGCACTTCCCGAGCTGTCATAATTGGCAAAGCAACAGGACGCCGCACACTTTACACACCCGAACATATGGAGATAAGCACAGTAAACGGTAAAAATGCAAATGCTGAAAACATAAATCCGTATTTGGGATATAGCGCGAAGGTGAATGTGACGACACAAACATCGCTAGGCAGCATTAGTGTGCAGACGACGCCAGTGCCAATTTTTAACTCAACACGACTGCCAGGCAGCGCTGGCTCCTCCAGCGTCAATCATCGGCGATCACTTTTTAACATAGACATGGAACTCATTAATGAGCGTATAAACAAAATAAATAGCACATCGCAGAGACGCTCACTGGCATTGGCCAATGAGGCTGAACTGGGCGAGTCTCGAGCCTTGGCGCCACTGCAGGCAGTGGTGAACGAACAAAAGTCAACCGAACCAAAAATGCGACTCCTGTTTACACCAAACGAGGAGATTGTTCTATCACCAGCATCAAACAACAAATCGCGAAAAAGCATCAGCGGCACCGCAAAGCGTAGACGCTCTATGACAGCGTTGAAACCGACTACAGCTGTTGGACCGATATTGCAAAAGGATTCCAAAAGCAATGCGGAAAAAGATCTATATGAGACAACAATCGCTTCCAATAGTACCATTGACAGCGCTACAGAGTCGCATGGAGACTGCGTGATGCCTGCATCAAAGCGACGCACACTACACACCCTGGTTCACACCAATATGCACAAGGAGCAGGTGCAGGTCATCCACAAGGTTGGTAATACTGCAGAGCGGCGATAAGCGACAGTTTATTTATTTTATAATTATACATAGTTTTATACGTCTGTCAATTAATTGTATACATTGCCTAAGCAATTGTCTCAAACATTTTTTAGAATGTAGTTTCTTAATTGTGATTATAATCACAATTTAGTTTAGTTTTAGTTAAGTTTCTTTTTGTATCATCATCACGAATTCAGTAATTATTGATAAAACTTAGTAAGCACGCAGTAGTCGTAAGAATAAGAAAAATATACTAAACTTCCTAAGCTTTTACACAAATAAATAACATACATAAATGCATTGGCTAAACTCTATTAGTTGAATTTATTTGATCTCATTTACATTCGCTGTCATTAATTTACACATCCACTGAAGTATAAATATGAATCCTTCCGCCCGCATATCAATTGATCGACCTACACCATATCAGGCCATACGCAAATTACGTGGAATGCGACTGGATCCAGCGGTTACCAAGCGCACCACACATCTGGTTAGCCTGGAGCCCCGACGTACGCTGAATCTGTTGCGTGGTCTTATGCGTGGCGTTTGGATTGTCAGCTATGAGTGGATATTAGCATCAATGAAGGCCGGCAGATGGCTAGATGAGGAGAGATACGAACTAACCTCATTCTCACGTGCCGTCGAGGTGAGTCCATCATATTATTACAAATATTATATATAAGTATATTTAATTTGCATTTATTTTGTTTTGCGCCAGATTTGCCGCACCGAACGACAAGCATTTGGCTCATCCTATCGCTGCGAATTATTCCGCTACATGGAGGTCTTTTATGTGTCATCTCTTTGCCGTCCGATCACATTTAGTAACATTAAAGAACTACTGCTGCTTGGCGGCGGCAAGATAACTGAGAATCGCTACAAAGCCAAGTTTATTGTGGGCGACAAGCGGCGAGCCGTCGACGATCGAATCTATCTGTCACCCTCTTGGGTTCTGGATAGTATAACTGCAATGCAAGTGCAAAAGTTTGGAAAATACCTGATGAAGTGCGCCATAGTTACACCACATGGTATACGATATGGGGATCCATGTCAAGAACTTGACGAGCACCACCGACGCCAACTTAAAGTCTGTTACAGAGATCCGGCACTAGTGATTAATAAGTGAACCTATTGGACTTCAGATAGTTTGTATGTACTATTGTTAATTCTAGTTGTTAAGTTTCCGAAAATGGTCATTGCGTTTTATGTTAAATAAAACGACAGTTTATGTCCCAAGTGGCAATTATATTCTTTATTTCAATCTCTGCATTTGGTTCAAGTAAATGAGGTAAAGTATTGTTGTATAGTTTTGCAGTTCTTCCTTGTACTTTGTTTGTTTGTACTTGTATATTTTGTATGGCGATGATGACAAAGCGGCTAATAATAAAAAGCGGAATCAGGAGTAGAAAGGCAAATTTAAGATCGGCGCTGAAACCAAAAAAGCAACTAAAACATGTGGAAATGTTTTTGAAAAACGAATAAATTCAAAATGTGGGGTTTTTATTTGTGGTAAATAAAGTTGTTTATCTCTTTTATATCTTCTAGTATTGTTTTCTTTCAAATGGTAGTGTACAAAGTAGTTGTGCAAAAAAAAGTGTTTTATAAAATCAAAAATTTAATTTTAACGAATATAGTACGATATATAAATGCTATACGCCTGGCGCTACTGACACAATTGTACGAACTATGAAATATGACATTATAACATAAATGTTGTTTTACAATATCATATGTACATGTAGGTAACCTAAAGATTGAAGGCAATGCTCTTGATTTCTGCTGTTGCGCTGCTCCTCCCAATCGTCTAAGCGGCTTTAGTGGCGTTTAACATTCGTATCCGACGGAATTCTTTGCGATGGAAAAAATTAAATTTTTGCTTTTGCTGGAACATCATTTTATCGTTTATGTTGCCCAGGACAGGTGTTTGTGTTTCACTACTGTTGTGCATATCATCGTTGTTGTTGTTGTAATTATTGTTGTTGTTGAGTTGTGGCTGCTGCTTCATATTGATGTTGTATAGGAAGGAAACCAGCTACTTCTTGCCCTTGACGGCCTTCTCGGCGGCCTTGGTGACCTTGCCACCGGATAAGTCCTTGAAGTTGACAGACTTGATGACACCGACAGCGACAGTCTGTCTCATGTCACGCACAGCGAAACGACCCAGAGGAGGGAACTCCTGGAAGGACTCAACGCACAGAGGCTTGGAGGGCACCAAGTTGACGATGGCAGCATCACCAGACTTGATGAACTTGGGGTTCTCCTCAGTGGTCTTGCCGGAACGACGATCGACCTTCTCCTTGATCTCAGCAAACTTGCAAGCAATGTGAGCTGTGTGGCAATCCAACACTGGAGTGTAACCGTTGGCAATCTGGCCAGGGTGGTTCAGTACGATGACCTGAGCAGTGAAATCGGCAGCACCTCTGGGTGGGCTGGCCTTGGAGTCACCGGCAACATAGCCACGACGCAGCTCCTTGACGGAAACGTTCTTGACGTTGAAGCCAACATTGTCTCCGGGAACAGCCTCGGTGAGGGCTTCGTGGTGCATCTCCACGGACTTAACCTCAGTGGTGATGTTGGCTGGGGCAAAGACAACAACACAGCCAGGCTTCAAGACACCAGTCTCAACACGACCGACGGGTACTGTTCCGATACCACCAATTTTGTAGACATCCTGCAGAGGTAGACGCAGGGCCTTATCGGTAGGGCGGGCTGGTGGCAGAATGGCATCGAGGGCTTCGATGAGGGTCTTGCCATCGGCATTACCATCCTTGCGCTCCACCTTCCATCCCTTGAACCAACCCATGTTGGAAGATGGTTCCAACATGTTGTCGCCGTGCCATCCGGAGATGGGGACGAAGGCAACAGCCGCTGGGTTGTAGCCGATCTTCTTGATGTACGAAGACACTTCCTTCTTGATTTCCTCATAACGGGACTCGCTGTAAGGTGGCTCAGAGGAGTCCATCTTGTTGACACCAACAATCAGCTGCTTCACACCAAGGGTAAAGGCAAGCAGAGCGTGCTCGCGGGTCTGGCCGTTCTTGGAGATACCAGCCTCGAATTCACCAGTACCGGCAGCAACAATCAATACGGCACAATCAGCCTGGGAGGTACCAGTGATCATGTTCTTGATGAAATCTCTGTGGCCGGGGGCATCGATGATAGTAACGTAGTACTTGGCAGTCTCGAACTTCCACAGAGCGATATCAATGGTGATACCACGCTCACGCTCGGCCTTCAATTTATCCAAAACCCATGCATACTTGAACGAGCCCTTGCCCATCTCCTGAGCCTCCTTCTCGAACTTCTCGATAGTACGCTTGTCGATACCACCGCACTTGTAGATCAAGTGACCGGTGGTAGTGGACTTGCCAGAATCGACGTGTCCAATCACGACAATGTTAATGTGAATCTTTTCCTTGCCCATGTTGGTTTATAGGAGCTATTGGGTTCATGTTGTTTTTTGCGGTGGGTGCGTGCATCAGGTTTGAACATATGTGTTGGTGTGTGTGTGTTTATATGAGTTCGCACAGGTACAATTCGCAATTTGGGGAAGAAACAAATGGGTAAACAAAATTTGTTAGCAATAACATAATTAACAGCACAAACATTAGTAAAAATTAACGAGGAAAATATTTTATGCGTTGCACTAAAATTTATTTTTTTTCTTTTTGCATTATGTTCTATTTAACTTTGTTTTGCGTGCAGCCGAGCAGTGCAACCTAACCTCAAGCGAAACGTGTTTGTTGCTTTCGCATTTCGCACACTTTGGCTTCACGAAGCACTTTTCATTTGAGGTTATGTTCAGCTGCTGCCGCATGTCTCGGTGGTGGAATATTGTGTATGTGTGTGTAATAAAACCACAAACGGAACTGCCAACACAAAAGAACGTGCAAAAATAAAAAAAATTTAATTATAAAAATAACCTCGATTTTTTCAGTGATTTGGTATTTTTGCTTTCGTCAAAATTCTTCAGTAGCAGAACTGAATATTTATCATCATATAAAATCGAGACAATTTAAATTTAATCAGATGAAATAATATGTGTACGCATGCATACACTCAAACTTCCAATACGTGAGCAAAGAAAATTCCAGCAAATTTAATCTAGACATGTGGCTTTCTATGTGTGTGTGTGCGCCGCTGTTGCCGGCCGCCGTAAAAGCGCAAGAGAGCGAGAGAGAAAGCGAAGCAAAATGGCGACGGGATATGATTCGAACAAAGGCAAACGGGCGATCAAGCAGTCGTTGGGAGCGCGATAGAGATGCAAAGATCAAGAACTTTAGTGCACTGCAGGCCGGCCATCTTTAACTAAAGCTCATGCTAAGATATTTACCTCACTAAAGTTAAAATCGTGACTTTTAAAAAAATTATTTGGAAAAATTTGATTAGTTCAAATTGCACCCATGACAGCTGGCGATGGGGTACTACTTGACTTTCTGTTGCTGCCCCAGCACTCATTTAGGCTGTCACACCATTGCTCGTGAACCGCCATCTTGAAATTCTATGCCATACACAGAGTGAAAGGCCGGAAATTTTGCGCATGCAAAAAAAAACACGTTTGGCAGTTTAGCTGGTAAATTTCTTCTTTTTTTTTTTTTACCATTTTAATGCCGTTCAGCATGAAATAATTAATGAAAATTTTCAATTTAACGCGGTATTGTTGGGGGTAAGCTAACCAGCGACCACACACAATGTGCCACGCACATGTGGGCGTGACATCAGCGGAAATTTCACCATATTGCAGAAAACGAACTGACTCATTTAAGTAATAAAATATTATAAACAATTTTCCGTTGTGCAATAATCACTGTGCTGCTTGCCACGTCTTTACGCCTCAGCCATCGGCACCACCTTTCACTTTGCGTATTATAGGTTAGTTCTGATTGCACACGCACACACACATGCCTAAAAAAATATGCATTCTTTAAGTGCACTTGCATATTTGATTATTAACTTATTGTTTAATGCACTTTTGCTGGTTCATTGCACACATTTTCTTTGTACAGGTATATATTTAATTTATTTTCACTTGGCTTAAAAACTTACTCTCGAATAAATTGAATGAGAAATCACAAAGTCTATGCTTTTCCGGCGACAGACTTGAACAAAGTGAACGAGCGTTCGGTTGCACAGGAAGCTTGTAGCCTCGTTTCTGCTAGCGTGGCGTTTTAGAGTTGCTTTCAAAATATCGAATAAATTAGTGACACTGTGTAACCATATATAATTATCATGTCAGGGCTGCATCACAGTAAATGTGTATGTTAAATGAGGAGCAATATCTGTTAAACTGTTGTAGAAACTCCCAACAGTGTTATAAAATGTCAATGACGTGGCTCCAGTCATCGAAGCGAATTTAATTCTCGTATAGCATTTGACCGGCCTGGACGTAAAGTTATTTGGAGTAGGCGGACAGCATTAAAAAAAAATATAGATATATTAACTATATCTGATTATAATAATAGTTCAAATACAAAACATACAATATGAAGCACTCAGTAGCTGTTGTGCTTTTATTTGGCTTAATCGCAGCTGTTGCCGGAGCCGAGCAAGATGTACTGGATCTCGGTGACGACAATTTTGTATCGACTCTGAAGCAGCATGAAACAACATTGGTTATGTTCTATGCACCCTGGTAAGTGCAAGGGGTGGGCGTGGCACTTGTAATTGCCACTTGGCATGTATTTATACCAATAAATGCACTTGTGGCGCAAATAAAAATAATTCAATTCAAAGTACACGTCAGCGCTGCCGTGCGAAAAAGGAAAATAAATCGGATTTGACATGTCAGCAGGGTCGGCCATTTTAGTGATGCATATGTATGTACGTTCAAATATAAGCTTTTTTATGTTGTGTGTGTGTGTGCACGCTTGTCTTCATGCATGAACTTGTACACATACATACATATGTGTGTTTGTGCTCAGACAAAGAGCTATTTAGCCGGCCGGCAGTTAATAAGTATTTGTATTTCTTTAATGCCACATTTCAAGCGAACCTTATCAGCTGGAGCATAAGCAACATACAAGCTATTTAATTGAGTCGAGTATCATTTTGTTTGATAAGACGAACATAATTTGTTCCCTGTGATAAGACCCGCAACAAAAACTATTTTTTCTAATTATATCCCATACTTGCTACAAAAGAGTTAAATGGGTATATCGCGTCATTTTTAAGTTTGTGTCGAGAGGAAACAGGCATCACACCCAGATAAATTTTTAATATTTGTTTAAATATTTTAGGTGTGGGCACTGCAAACGCTTGAAGCCCGAATATGCCAAAGCAGCTGAGATTATCAAGGATGACGATCCTCCAATTAAACTAGCTAAGGTAAAAGATGCTGATATTTAATTAATCTATACAGAACTCCAATTTTCGATGCTCACATAGGTCGATTGTACAGAGGCTGGCAAAGAGATTTGCAGCAAATATTCAGTTAGCGGATATCCAACGCTAAAGATTTTCCGCCAAGATGAGGTATTGCAGGACTACAATGGACCACGCGAGGCACTTGGCATTGCCAAATACATGCGCGCCCAGGTGGGACCTGCCTCCAAGCAGGTGCGCAGCGTTGAGGAGCTGACTAAATTCTTGGACACCAAGGATACCACAGTCTTTGGCTACTTCAGCGACATTGATTCCCAATTAGCCAAGACATTCCTAAAGTTCGCGGACAAGAACCGTGAGAAGTATCGTTTTGGACACAGCGAAGACAAGGAAGTGCTGAAGCAACAAGGCGAAACGTAAGTGAGGTTCAAGTGTTGGTCGACTCCATGCGCAAGATTCAAGCATCCATTATCCATTAATTATTTCCATACGTCATTTATATATATTTTTCTTAGCTTAATAAATATATAGTTTATATATAGTTTATAGTTGCTCATGTTGCAATACTAGTCAAATTGCAATTCGTAAATCACAGCATTTTGTGGCACAATGCTTGTTAGAAATTCGTTTGGTAATGTCACAGCAACCAATTCATCATATTGCATAAGTAGTCTGGAAGCTGATGTACACACAACATTTAATGCCATATAATTTATATTCTTTCCATGCAGCGATAAGATTGTGCTAATCCGTGCTCCACATTTGAGCAACAAATTCGAGTCTTCCACTATTATATTTGAGGGCAGCTCCGAATCCGATCTGAGCACATTTATCACAGATAACTTGTAAGTTACTTCTCACCTGATCCATATTTTCCAGTATATATATTTAACAAAAGTTTTGCTTTTGTAGCCATGGATTGGTTGGTCATCGCACGCAGGATACATCGCGCGATTTCCAAAATCCCTTGATCACTGCTTACTATGCCGTCGATTATCAAAAGAACCCCAAGGGCACCAACTACTGGCGTAATCGTGTGCTCAAGGTGGCCAAGGAGTTCGTTGGCCAGATCAGCTTTGCCATCAGCTCCAAGGATGACTTCCAACATGAGTTAAACGAGTACGGTTACGATTTTGTTGGTGATAAGCCAGTGATTTTGGCACGCGATGCAAAGAATCTGAAATATGCGCTAAAGGAGGAGTTCTCTGTTGACAGTCTAAAGGACTTTGTTGAAAAGTTACTCGACAACGAGCTGGAGCCGTACATTAAGAGCGAACCGGTGCCTGAATCGAACGATACGCCTGTCAAGGTGGCCGTGGCCAAGAACTTTGACGAGGTTGTCATCAACAACGGCAAGGATACACTGGTCGAGTTCTATGCCCCATGGTGCGGTCACTGCAAAAAGCTGACTCCCATTTATGAGGAGCTCGCCGATAAGCTGCAAGACGAAGATGTGGCCATTGTCAAAATGGATGCCACTGCCAACGATGTGCCGCCGGAGTTCAATGTGCGCGGTTTCCCCACGCTCTTCTGGCTGCCAAAAGATGCCAAAAACAAGCCTGTCAGCTACAATGGAGGTCGCGAACTGGATGATTTCGTTAAGTACATTGCCAAGGAAGCAAGCACAGAACTGAAGGGCTTCGATCGCAGCGGCAAGCCCAAGAAGACCGAGCTGTAATCTGACCGGTGTATATCTTAATCTAGCGCGTAACTTAGCATTTCCATATTTCTGTAAGATCTAATGCATTCTCCAGCCAAAATCTGTCAAAATCGATCAGCAAATGCAATAATAATAACAAAACAAGGCGTGTATTAAATTAAAAATTATATAATGGTTTGACCGATTTCTTCAAATTCAATTAATAAACTGTCAATAAACGTAAAACTACTTTCTTCTTATCAATATGATTCAATATTCAATATCGATCTTGTTGTTGATTACACATGAAACTTAACTTCTGCATGTAGATGATCCATATTCTCGTTCATAATAATGCGATACCAGTCCGGTATAAAGGAATGTTCATTAACTTCTGCGGTGGCTCGATGAGTGAGATTACCATTTTGTCCGTTGTACTCGAACTGATATACCGAGCTGGCGCAGTCCACGTTTGCCACCACCTTCCTAATTGCGCCCAAAAAATATTCCAGGAAGTTTGCGCACACGTTTGGTGACCAATCGTTTTCCTTAAAATATAATTATTAAACTATAGATTAAAGGAAATGCAAATCATACTCACACACTCGCGATATAGATCGCGCAATGTGGCGCTGTTGATGCTGTGAACGAGTCCATTATTATCATGATGGGCAATAAACACTTTCTCAATTCCCACCAAGAAGGACTCGGCCCACCACTTAAGGACATGGTCGACATTATGCCGCGACCATTCGACACTGTTCATCGTATCACAACGAAGCTTCAGATTCACAAACATTTTCGGCATTCCTATGCTACAATAAAAATGGGGGGTTATCTTTGTAAAACCGTGGCCAATTGTTATGGACTTGCAATGGACTTGGATCATGCTCCGCTAGCACGGGTGCATCAAAAAGCACATGAATCCCACCAATTTCAATAGAAAATACACCGTAATATTGTCCGCTGAGATCTTTTTGTTGGTAATGAGCATTGGGCTCCGGCTCCTCAGTCTCGCCATCTGTGCGAAGGTAGACAATTTGTTTAGAATACAGAATAGACTACAGAAATTTTAGTTACCAGTTGTAACCAGGCAATGCTGACGTAGCGCCGTCATATAGTTGTCAGCTAGGCCTTGCAGTAGGCGCTCCGATGGGCTGGTTTTCTGGTCAGGCAAGTGGCACATATAGATTGTATTGCGATACTTGCTGACGACTATGGTCCAGTTTCCTCTTTCGTACGGAGTGCACATAATCGACTGCAGCACCTGCCAGGAGCACACAAAATTCTGTTCCAAGACCACATGTCCACGATTGTTGCGCTTGAACATATTCGCTGATCGCAAGAAAAGGAACATATTGTCCAAATATTTTCCATTTGAGTGTTTTGCTTCCTCATCCACACTGATTACATTGCAGTGTGCATTTAAAGAAATGGGAAAGGATTCTTTTCCAGTTTGTTTTAGGAAATAAAGGCGCGATCCCGAATTCTCGAAAACTCCGTCGGGGGACAGGCAGTATTCGCCTATTTGAGTTGGCATTTTAAAAACACGAGGAAAGCGTGTTTTCGTATGCAAATTATGAAATGATTTTGTGTTGGTGATTAAAATGTTATTATTGGAATTCATTTTAAACCTGACTGTGCGTGTTGTTGGCGTGAAAATTTTGAATGGTTCTCATTAGCAACATTTATTTGCGGCACTCTTCTTCTATGCTAACCATTCGCAACGAAAGTATAATTACATGATTTTGCAGACATCTAAATAGTTGGTATTTTCGCTGTTTACGGTCACACTGCAACCGGGCGATTGCACTACACGTGTTTTAAAAATTCGCGTTGTTGATACGTCGTCTTTTTTAATGCAACTTAAAACAATAACATGGACGTAAATATTAATATTCTGCGGCGAAGTGTGCAACAGCTCTTGCAGCTTACTGCCACGGAGCCCGACGAAGACGTATTTATTTTAGGTTTAAAGAAGTTCCTTAAGAAAAAGGTAAGGCGCTCCCACCAAATAAAAAAACGTGTTCACAGCATTCAAATTTATTAAAGCGATATGTGCAACAAGATGTGGAGCGTTTGTTTGATAGCCTGAGCCAGCAATTAACACTGCCTAGCTACACTGTGCCACTGGCCGTTAGCTTTGAGAGAGAACTGATACTATTGTTGACCATGTCGCTACATTGTGATGCAGCTGCCCAAACTGAGCAATATAAATTGGAATGCATCGCTTTGGCCAAGTTGTTGCAGTTTTCTGTCGATGCCAAAAGGTGAGTTGCTCCCGAAATTGTAGTATAAACACATATCTCCAACATTATAATAATCATTTATATTTTTTCTAATACAGATTTGCAAAAAGATACTTTTGCAAACGACCAGCACCATTTACGAAGCTAGAAAGCAGCGATCACGTGCAAGTAGCCAATAAGAAGCGAAAAAAAATAAATACAAATGGATCTATGGTTACGAATGAGCAGCAGCAGTTGGATTTGGAGCTTATCAAGTGTTGTTACCAGTTGTTAAAGACTGATGCTGTCTACTATCGAGAACTGTGGGATTGGTCACAATTTCTAGACAGCTATTCGCAAAGCAGTATTAAATGCGAGCTGTCGCAGCTTTATTGCAATCACATCGTGGCCATGCTAACGAACATGACGAGCAAGCAGCTGCACACTCTGAACGCCCGAATACCCATCCAGGTGCAGCTTCAGTTCGATGAGCAACAGACTCTAGTTATGCAGCCAATATGCGATTATCTGCCAGATCTGCCAGAACAGCAGTTAACCATCAATCTGGAGCAGACCAAACACAAAGTAACAAATATTGAAGGCGTGCTTTTGCCCATATTCAACAAGGAGAATCAGCAATTCTATGCGGACACCGACGGTTGCTACGATCGAATTGTGAAAGTTGACTCAAGTATTGTGAATTTGCGCAGCATTGCGCTGGGTGTGGCTGCTGCTAAACCTATTTGCCTATCTGGTCCAGTTGGCTGTGGAAAGACCACACTGATTGAGTACCTGGCGCGTAAGACTGGACGCATTTGTCCCAAGCCAAAGGAAATAGAAGTGGTGCGACAAGCGAAAGAAGACGACGAACTACTTAAACCAAAACTTAAACCGAAAGCGTCTAAATATACTGGAGAGAAGCGTAAAATTTCTGAAGAACCCATGGAAGATCTATTGGTGGTAGAGGACAGAAATGGACGTTTCCAAAAAAATGGTTTCTTGCGCATACAGTTGGGTGATCAGACCGATAGTAAAATGTTGTTGGGTCAATATCGATGCACGGATGTGCCCGGTGAATTTGTATGGCTACCCGGCGTTCTGACACAGGTATGCCATTTTTATTTGTGCATATCACTTTACTTATATTCATGCCACTTGTTTACATTTACAATTTAGGCCGTTATACATGGGTACTGGCTGCTATTGGAGGATCTGGACGCTGCCACACAAGACACTTATACGATATTAAGTAGTCTCTTAGAGCGAAACTATCTAAGCGTACCTGGCTTTCGAGATTGTGTTAAAATAGAGCCTGGCTTTCAGCTCTTTGTAACAGTACGGTAAGATGCATAAAAAACTTTAACTTTAATATAGAATTAACAAATATATATTTCCACCAGTTCCAGCAAATCATCCAGTAATTGCAGCCAGAAATCTCTATTCTCGCTGCTTGAAAAATATTTATATACCATTAACATTTTACCGTTGTCCCGCAACGAGCTGTGCAAAGTTGTGAGCACCAACTATTCGAAACTTGCCACCGTTGCCAATCGCATTGTGGACGTGTTCTTGACATTCTCTAGTGGAGCTCACGCGTCTGCCGATAATTTGCGTCAACAGGAGAGCACCGATAAGGCGGACACAACAGAGAAATATGTGGCACTGCCTTTTGAACAGGTCACACTTACCGGCATGCCGAACTCTGGTCGTCTGGTGTCGACACGGGATCTCATCAAGCTGTGCCAGCGCGCAAATGCACAGTTTTCTGTGACCAGCGCCGAATGTGCTTATTTCGTCTTCCAAAATGCCGTCGATGTCTTTTGTTCGTACTTGCCACAAAGCAAGGAGAAGACCGCTGTGATCACAAACATTGGCGCCAAGCTGGGAATCATACGATCACGCTGCGAGCACTTTGCGAATGAGTATAAACCGGACGTGGAATATGGCAAGGAAATCTTTAAAATAGGACGTGCGACACTCCCGACAGTTTCTGAAGACGAAAAAGAGGAGGAAAACGGAAACCAGAGCGCATCAAAGAGACAAAAAGTATCGCAGCAGACGCTTAAAGCAATTCCAAAATCATATCGCAAGCGTGCAACTTTCTCATTTACTCGCTTGGCCAGCTGCATTCTCGAGCGTATTGCTGTGTGTGTTAGCCATTCGGAGCCAGTGTTGCTGGTAGGTGAAACTGGTGTGGGCAAGACGTCGTCAGTACAGTACCTAGCAGAGCGCACGGAACATAAACTGGTTGCCATCAACATGAACAATCAGTCGGATGTTTCGGATCTGGTTGGCGGCTTTAAGCCCGTCGAACTCACCTATGTACTCGCACCGTTGCGCAACGAATTCGAGCATCTGTTTGGCGATACTTTCAATGTCGAAAAAAATCTACAGTTCTTACGAATATTTGCCACTCACTTCAACAATGGGCGTTACAGCGTTATTATACGTACCATGCTCAATGTTAGCAGCAGCATAATAAGCAAGGACGAGCATAAATTGAGTCCGCAACTGCCACGGTGGCGCACGCTGCACGAGAAGCTACAGCGATTGCAATTGCAACTGGAGAAGAGCATTAACATATCTTTTGCTTTTATACCCGGTTCACTGGTCAATAGCATCAGCAACGGCGACTGGGTGCTTCTCGATGAAATCAATTTAGCGACAGCCGAAACCTTAGAATGCCTATCTACCATACTTGAGCCGGAGGGCTCTGTGGTGCTGTTGGAACGTGGTGATTTTATGCCCGTGAAGCGTCATCCCGATTTCCGCATATTTGCCTGCATGAATCCTAATACGGATATTGGAAAAAAGGATTTACCCGTTGGCATACGAAATCGATTTACAGAGTTTTTCGTGGATGAGCTGACAACAGATGCGGATTTAAGTCTAGTTGTTAGCGACTATCTAACCAATACGGGCATCCAGCGCAAGTCTGTGCATAGCATTGTGCAATTGTACAAGAAACTGCGACGTCTCTCTGAACTCCAATTGAACGATGGTCTCGGCAATCGTCCAGTCTACTCGCTGCGCACACTTTGCCGTAGTCTGCGCATTTGCGCCCGTAACTTGTGCGGCTCGATTGAGCGTAATCTATACGAAAGTTTCTGTTTAAGCTTTCTCACTCAACTGGATCCGGAATCGCATCAGCTGGTTCTGTTGCTTATACGTGATGCGCTGCTGCACAATGCCAAGGTGGTGCTGAATCAATCGCTGCCTCAACTGGGCGAAAATTATTTACAATTTGAGGGCTATTGGATTCAAAGCGGCAATCTCGAGTTGCAGTCCTGCGAACACTATATATTGACAAGTAGTGTTAAAAAAAATCTGCAAGATCTGGCGCGCATCATATCCATTGGAAAGCTACCCATCTTGCTGCAGGGGCCCACTAGTGCCGGCAAGACGAGTCTCATTGATTATGTCGCCCGGCGCAGTGGCAATCGTTGCCTACGCATTAACAATCACGAGCACACCGATTTACAGGAATATTTAGGAACGTATGCGGCCGATGTAAGCGGTAAGCTAAGCTTCCGTGAAGGCGTTCTTGTGCAGGCCATGCGTCATGGCTACTGGATTATCTTGGATGAGCTGAACTTGGCCTCAACGGACATTCTGGAAGCTCTGAATCGTGTACTGGACGACAATCGCGAGCTCTATATTGCCGAAACGCAAACGCTGGTCAAAGCGCATCCCAATTTTATGCTTTTTGCAACACAGAATCCGCCGGGACTTTATGGTGGCCGCAAAACACTTTCTCGTGCTTTCAAGAATCGATTTATTGAACTGCACTTTGCAGACATACCACGGTCTGAACTAGAGATTATATTGGAGCAGCGTTGCCTGATACCCGCCTCCTACTCACGCAAGATGGTTCAGTGTATGACCCAGTTGCAGCAGCATCGCAAGAATACATCCAAGCAGGTATTTACGCTACGTGATCTGTTTCGCTGGGGCAATCGATATACGTTGGCGGATAAGTCGCTGCAGCTAGATGATAAGTACGACTGGAACCAGCATCTTATTGAAGAGGGTTATCTAGTGCTCTCTGCCAAGGTACGTAGCAACGAAGAGCTGCAGCTGATTGAGCAGACTCTGTACGGAAACTTTAAGAAGCGCATCGACTTGGAACTGCTTTTTGATATATACACGAAACGGGAGAGCTCACAGGTGAGCAGAAAAATACTTAATGCCATTCGGAATTTTAAGCAGCGTGGCGACATTGTCTGGACTCGGAACATGACCCGCATGGCAGTACTTACGGCTAAGGCATTGCAGTTTGATGAACCCGTTCTGTTGGTGGGTCCAACGGGGTGCGGAAAGACAACAGTGTGCCAATTGCTGGCCAGCATTGCGGAGGTGCGTCTGCGCATCCTTAATTGCCATATGCACACAGAGGGCGCAGATTTTTTGGGTGGACTACGTCCGTGTCGTGGCCAACAAAATGGCGAGGAGCAACAGTCTCGAAAACTATTTGAATGGGCAGACGGGCCGCTCATCTATGCCATGCAGGAAGGCTCATATTTTATGGCTGATGAAATCTCACTGGCTGAGGATTCAGTGCTTGAGCGTCTCAATTGCATATTGGAACCAGAGCGTAGCGTCTTATTAGCCGAAAAAGGTGGTGTTGTGCAGGAAAATGTGGCACCAGCTGTTGGTACCAGTGAATCCGATGTAAATGAGGACTTTGTTGTGCAGGCCAAGACCGGCTTTCAGTTTCTAGCGACCATGAATCCCGGTGGTGATTATGGCAAAAAGGAGCTGTCGCCGGCGCTGCGCAATCGCTTCACAGAAGTTTGGTGTGTTCCATCGGATAAAAAATCCGATCTCATTGAGATTGCACACAATTGCATGCAGCGAAGAGCAGGCTCTAGGGCAGACGTCCGTTTCTCTCATAAAGTCGCGGAATACTTGGTCGATATTGTACTTTTTATCCGTGATTCAACTGAAAAGTTCAAGTTCTCCGTGCGTGATATACTTGCCTGGGCCAACTATATGGTCAGCAATGCACAGCTTTCATTTGCAGAACAAGCAATCTTTGGACTAGAGACCATATTTCTTGATGCACTCGAAATGTTGCCACATGAATCCGAAGCGCAAGTTGAGGCACTCAAAAGCAAGATCATTGACCATGCAATCAAGCAGGCAGCTGTCATACTTGATGAGCATTTTGACCTCTCGCAGGTGGAGGAGAAACGTGGCCAGCAGGTGCAGCTGAATGAGCAGAGTTTTGGCATTAGTCCCTTCTTCATCGACGTCAATTCGAAGCGGCTGACGCTTACCAATGTGGAATTCTTGTTCGATGCGCCTACAACAAAACAGAATCTATTTCGGCTGCTGTCAGCATTGTCACTGCAGAAGCCGGTTCTTCTAGAGGGGCCACCGGGTGTCGGTAAAACCTCTATTGTTGAAAGTATCGCGCATGCTATTGGCTATCAAATAGTGCGCATCAATCTATGCGAACACACCGATCTGGCAGATCTGTTTGGCACCGATTTGCCCGCCGAGGATAATTTGCTAGAGCGTGTTGAGGCCCAGAGTCCGTTAGGCAGCTTTGTGTGGCGCGATGGTCCATTGCTGGCTGCACTTAAAGCTCCGCGCACTTGGATTTTACTGGATGAGCTCAATTTGGCGCCGCAATCTGTGCTCGAAGGTCTCAACGCCGTGCTGGATCATCGTGGTGAGGTGTACATACCGGAACTAAACAAGAGCTTTCATTTAACGGACTCAACACGCATCTTTGCCTGCCAGAATCCACTTAAACAAGGCGGCGGACGCAAAGGCTTGCCGCAGTCTTTCCTAAACCGATTTAACAAAGTCTATCTGCGTAAACTGAGCACCGAAGATCTGCTCCATGTGGTTAACATCAAGTACGCCACTTACTTTCAACAGTTAACCGAATATTTTAGTGCAATGATTGTGACTGAGCAGCTGCCCAGAGGTAACATCTTTGACCTGCACAACGGACCGTCGTCGGAGGTAGTTTCATCAGAAATAAGTTTTGATTTGGCTATTCGTTTGGTGCGATTCTCAGAGATGCTTGATCGCGGCGTTGCCTCCATGGAGTTTGGCTACAAGGGCGGCCCCTACGAATTCAATTTGCGCGACATTCTTCGCTGGTGTGATTTACTCCACAATACGGCCACTGGCTACCTCATGCTGCCGGGAGCTAAACATTTCCATGAAGCTTTTCAGGACTTTGTCTTGACGCTTTATGAGCGCATGCAGCTGGTCTACTATCAGCGCATGCGCTGCGACCAGGATAAACTTTACATACGCAATACCTTTGCCAGCGTTTTTAACTGCAATGCAGAGCAGCTGCACGCCATTGCCGAGGATGTGGCAGTCTACTGGACGGCTGATAATATATATTTAAACGATGTGGTGTTGCCGCGCGAGAAGTTAGCTCTCGGTTCGTCGGCACAGCGGCAGGAGCAGGCGCCACTGTTGCTTGATGCACAGCGACAGCAACTTAAGCAAATTGTCGAAACGGTGCACATGGAGAAGCCCCTGTTGCTTTGTGGTGGCACGGATAGCGGTAAAACCAAACTAATTGATGCGCTCTGCGTATTGTCCAATCGCCTGTGCAATTCGGACAACATTGATGATTCGGTTACAGGAAGTTTTCAACAGGTTAGAGTTATTCAGCTAATAATTGTTTAATAATATTCTAATGCTTTTATTTAACTAGATCGATCTCAATCGTCATCTGGAGGATATCTATAAGAATGTGCAGTCTTTAATATTTGCCGTTGCTCAAAAAGCTTATCTACAGCAGACTGAGTTAGCTTGTGTCCAGCAAATGTGGAACACTTGGAGCAAGTACAATCAGCTTGTTAGACTGACGACAGGTGAGCGTCTACAGTTGCAGTTAACATATTCATTTAATAAACTAATTTTGATCTTGACACTTCTTAAAGAATCGCAACAACATAGCGTTGCAGATGAGTTGCAGTTGTTTGAAAGCCGTTTGGTTGCCCTAGACGAAATTATCGCCAAGCTTGAACAGATGCCACTTAATTGCCGCGTTGCACTTTTTCAGCAGCTGCCACAAAACAAATCCCAGCTGCGGTTATTGCAGTCATACATCAAATCGGCTGAATCACTTAATACGGGCGGCTCTTTTGAATGGGTAGATTCACAAATTGTAACCTCTTTAAAGTGTGGCCAGTATATTTTGCTGGAGCACGTGAACCTGTGCTCCTCTGCTGTCTTGGATCGTTTGAACCCGGTGTTTGAGCCCAACGGAAGTCTATTAATAGCAGAGAAGGGCATTAGTGCACACGACAGTGCTGAGGTGGTGAAAAGATCGCCAAACTTTCAAGCATTCCTCACGATTGACCCCAAAAACGGAGAGTTATCACGAGCCATGCGCAATCGTTGCATCGAACTGTCATTGTCCGTCTCCAAGGAGGCCTATAGCATGGACGACATGCGTGCCATCGTCCATGGCCAGGGAGTGCACCACATTGCGGCCATTGACTGCATGCTGACAATACATAGGAATGTTGTCCAACTAACCGAGTTCAATTCATATACCATATCACATCTGAAACAGTTTGCGTTTCTGAGCGCCGCCTACAAACGTATTGGCTATAATCTAAACCGTGCCATTTATGTGGCCGCTATGGAGGTTTATGTGTATGCAGCCAGCAATGACCTAATGGGATATGGTCTGGCCTACTATCAGAATAAGTTGCGCGAAGTGGTGCTTGCACAGACTGAGATTAACGTAGAAGCCGCTGAAGAGCAGGAGGATTACCTGTCTGACGTAATACTGCGCACAGATGAACTAAATGCCCTGACCTTAATCAAACTGCAGACTGTGACTTTAAGGCTGCTATTAAAGACGCCAACGGATAGAGAGTTGCCCAAAGCTCAGCTTGTTTCCTTATTTCATTCTATCTCAGCTCTGAATTTGGATCAATTGAACGTCAAGCAGCTCACTCGGTACATGATCTATATGCTATACGAAATGAGCTCCTTTGGTGAGCTGCAAACCCTGCATCTATACCTGCAGCCATATTTTGCGGATCATCCAGAACTAAACAAACTGTCAGCCAGCTTGTATTCATGCTTGATGCAGCAGGGAAAGAGTTTCCAGAAGATTCTTACCCATTTGCCCTGGCATCAAAAACTCTTTCCTCGACTCCGTGATTATGCTTCCCAGCCACAGAAAAATGACGCTGGCCCAGACGCAGCCCTATCGCTAAGTGTGTCCTTGTTGGCTCAACTACTACTTGCTCAGATACCCAAGCGAGCTGTTACCCAACAGCAGCATATGAATGCCCTTCAATACTCACAGGCACTGCGAGAAAACAAGATAACAGAGAAATACGCAAACGATTTTTTGAGGCATCTTTGCAACTTCCTCGAAAACATGCAACTGGCATTGCAACAGCATTTAGGTGCAGCCAAGTTTGAGCTGTCACAATATGGCAAGTTTATAACTAAGTTGAAATGGTTTAATCGCATGCTAGACACAGCCCAAGAAAAACTGCTACAACAAAATGAACTGCATGCGCCTGTGATGCACAAACTCATGCTTCATTTCAAGTGGCTAGAAAAACATTTGCTTGCCGCCATTGTGGAATCTTTTCCCGATTTTCTTCACATTCATGAAGGCCTTCGTCAGAGTTTGGAGCAGATAAGCGCCTATGTGCACGAAAACAAACGACCAATGAATGTGTCCTGCAAAATTTATGCCAAACAATTTACGCAGTTTCAACCCTTTTATCTGGAGAATCAGGTGAGATCTTAAATAAGCTTGAGCAAAGCTGAATATTTATAAAATTTTCCCCTTATTTGCAGATAATGTTGCATGATAAATCATCGCAGCTGCAGCATTTGCTGAATGTGGTGCCACTATACGGTAGTATAGATAGCAAATTGTGGATTAACAAATGGCTTGCTCTGCAATCGGATGAAGCGCATAAATGGCGAGCCTTCTTGCGCATCCACACCTCCAGCTGCCAAATAAAGATGTTTGAGCTAACCGCTAGTTCTATGGAAAATTCTGAATTGCAAGCAGCGGTTCGTAGATTGCAGCAACAGCTGAAAGAGCAACAGCAGCAACAACAAGATCAGGAAGTGATCATGGAAATCGACATAGAAATCGAGCAAATCAAACAGCAGTTGTCTGCTGGCCAGAATGAGGATGAGGATAGGCATGTGGTTAATTTAAATGATGCCCAATTAAAGACCTATCAGCTGCTGCAGTCCGCATTGCGTGATTTCTTTATGAATCGTGCGCTAAGCAGAACACTTCATGCGGATTTTGATGAATCAGTGAATGAGCTTTACAGCGAACAACTGCTTACGCTTAATGCACATCTATGGCAATGCCTAAACACGCTCAATAGTGTGACACATGGCAACATAATGTTGGCCTGGCGGGAATTGAAGGTTGCACTGCAGCAATTAGACAGTCCGGAGGAGCTTGGAAACCTACTGGAACAGCAGCTCAACAACAGCAGTTGCTACAAGGCGCTACGAAGCTATCAGCGTCAATATCGCCAGGCACTACAATGCTATCAGCTGGAGAATTTGGCCACACGTTTTGACTGTGCTCAAGTTCCTAGTGAGCAGGAGCTGGAATCTCGCTATACCTATCAGGGACCGGCTTTAAGTAATGTTGTGCTTGCATTAGTTTGTCAATCCAATGGACAGTTGCTATCTGTGCCGCTCAGTGAACTGCAGCCCTGGCGTCAAACGCTGCATCAGACGCGTCAATTACTCTGGCAGAATTCGCTGCTTCTAACCAACCGGTGCAATCCCGAGCTTAACAATCAGCAGCTAGTACAGGAGAGTGGAAGGCTGTTGCTTAACGAATTGGAATATGTGAAAGTGAAAGTGAAGCAGCAACGGCAGCAAACAGATGCGGGCTTTGAGATATGCATAAGGGAACTGCAGCAGACTCTGCAACAGTTGCAGTTGCCACTAGTACAAACGCCACCTTTAAGTTCGGATCTAAATGCGGCTCTGGCCAACACGCTGATAGGCGCCTTGGAGCTGTGCGTTTTAACCCATGCGCCACTCATTGATCCTGTAGAAAAGAATCGTTTAAGAAACCTCTACATAGCTGAGGATATTAGCTGCCTCGAGCATTTAACAGCTACACATGATTTTATGCGCATCATCATGAAGTACCAGCATTTTGGCCATCAAATCTATGACCAACTGCAGGAGCGACTACATTCAGCACAACAGCAACAACAACAGCTGAACCAGAAACTAGCATTGCGACCCGATCAATGCTTGTATGCCGCCTTGGTTCAAGATTTGATGCATTTTCTCAAATCCAATTGCGACTGTGCCGCACTTCACAAGCTGATTACGCTCATACGCGAGAACTGGTCACACTTTGTGGGTCAACAGCGTGCAGCTAGTGAGCAGCAGCTGAGACGTGGTGCGGAACTGCTTAATAAACTCGAGCTGTGGCTAGCGAATGCGCAACGATTTGTGCACCACACGGTTGCCCGTTATGATTGCTACTATCAGGACTTTGTCCAGCCCATCAAATGTGCCGTCAATCAAATGCGTTTCGGACTGGAACAGCTGAAACAGCTCTTTAGTCGTCTCCTAATAGCCGGCAGCGCAGCAGAGGCCGTAAAACTGCAGAAAACCATCGCACAAATCGGTGAGTTTCCAGCACAGCGTCCATTGGCAATCAGAAGTGGTCATGTTTATGGACTGCTTGACAAACTGCCGCACAGCGAACACGAATACTTCCGCTTGCTCAAGGCTAAGCTTAGCGAGCTGCGCAACTTTATATGTATCGCTTCGAGCATTGATGAGACAATTTTTGAGGCATACGATGATGCGCTGAGCATTTGCAATCGCACTTGGCAACAGGAAGAACAGCGTCGTAACGATCAACGTGCTGAAGAGGAGAGTCTCTACAAGACCAAGACCTTGGGTGGCGTTGAGGATGAGGAGCTTGAGGCGCTGCAGGAAATTGAAGAGCATTTTCCCACTAGCCTAGAGGAAGATTTTGCTGAATTTGTAGATCAGCCGACGCTGGAGCAAGTGCTCAAGCTGGACAAGAAAGCCACTACTAAAGCCAAGCTTGCACAAATAGTCAACGAGCAGGATTATGTATTCCTTGCGCGAAATTTCATCGAGCTAATGAGCCAATACACAACTGTTAGCTACAAGAAGCGTGAGCACGATAATCAGCAGCTGCACTTGCAACTGATTCAGCCATACCAGGCGCGTCTGCAGGTCTTTGTGCAGCTACATGCGCATTATAGAACAGCCTTGGGAGCTTCGCTAGATGACAGCGTCTACAATGGTCTAACCTTTGCGATTGCGCTTCAACAGCGACAGCTGCAAGATATTCACCTGGAGGATGCCGACGGCAGCTCTACATATGATTTTTACAAGGACTCCAACATTGCTGAGATAACTGGTTGTCTCAATGTTATGGAACGCATTGAAAAACGCGTATTAGAGCAACTCGAACTGTATCCGGAGCACGCTGGCTTAGCGGATATTAAGTTGGTCATCTCACGGATACGCAAACTGCCAGCCAATGCATCTGTGGTGCGCTTCAACACTGGCTTCCAGCTGCTGCGTCAGAAGCTGGCGCTTTGGAATGAGCTGGCACACAGTAAAAACAATTTGGTATCGGAGGAAATTGAAGTTGCTGAGTTTGTGCAGCGTTGGACCAAACTGGAGTTGCAGCACTGGCGCAATTGTCTCAGTCAAACCGCCCAGCTGGTGGAGCTGCGCGCCTATCGCTACTGGTTTTTCATCTACAACCTTCTACAAACGGACGCCGAGCTGTCCGAATTGATACAATCATTGCGTCAGTTCGTGGAAGCGTCATGCTATGGCGATTTCCATGTCCGTCTGCAGCTACTTCATGGCTTTGAGATGTACCTGCACAATGTGGAACGTTCGGGCAAAGCAAAACTGAATGCGATACCGCTTATTGCTGGTCTGCATAATCTTCAACTATATTTTGATCAGTTCGCTCAAGAGGTGGCGGACACTGTGAAACAACGTCGAGCGCCCATTGAAAAAAAGCTGCGCGAGTTTGTCAAAATTCAGAGCTACAACAAGGATCTTAGCTACTTTAGCATGCGCAACAATGTAGCCAGTGTGCATCGCAATCTGGGCAAATTTCTAAAAGAGTATCGCCTGCTGCTGGAGCAGAAGATCATCGAAGTGTTTCAGCCCAAAGATTCAACTGTCAAGGACTACAGCATGGATAAAAGCAGGCATAAGCATAAGTCCATGTCCTATCACTTGGACAGCCAAAACTTTGTGGTTTCGGAGCGTCTGCGGCTCAAATATAGCTCACTAGATTTGGGATCTGATTCGGGCTCAGGTTCAGTTTCGGTGCCATTGCTACAGCAGCTGGGAAATCACTTTAAAACCTCACGCAACATTGTGCGGCAGACGCTTGACCACACGGGCTATGGCCCGCTTCTGACGGAACTGGATGAGCTGGTCACGGCACAATTGTCGCGTTGTCAAGAGCTGCGCAATCTGAACGTTGATCGGAGTAAGGAGCGCCCGCAGCAAAAGTTGCAGGCCAAGCAAATACTGCAGCAGAAGCGAAAAGCTTTAACCGATCTTTTCAAGATGCTCGCGCGACTGGGCATTAGCTACAAGTCCGGCCTGATGGAGCTCTCGCTGCGTGGCGAGTTTGAGAACTTCCAACTGGCACCGTTCAGCATTGAGGCAATGTTGCCGGAGCTGCACTCTAGTGGACGGCAGTTCAATCAACAGCTGGATCTGTACTACATGAAGAGCGTATTCAAGCTGAAGCTTTTGCAGAACATAATGCTTACACCGCTCTCAGAGCTGGGTCCACCGAACATTGAACGCATCAAAGGTTTCGCAGTCGATCTCTTTCTACACGTGCAGCAGCAGCGCGAGCAGCTATCCAGCGCCACCCGGCAGCTTCACGAGTTGCGCAATGCTTTGCACCAGCTACGTCATGTGGCGGACATAGTGCTGCCCGCGGAGGCATCGATTGAGCAGCTAAGCTTTTATCGCAATGCTGATGAGGCAGTGCAACTGAAACACAAGCTCTGCCAGATACAGTACGTTCTCCGACAGTGGCAGATGCTGCTGTTTTGTGCACCTTTGGAGACCAGCCGCGAGAACAGCGTGCTGCTTGAAAGTCCCATACTGCATCAAAGCGATCTGCTTGATCTTTGTAAGATGATCTTGAGCAGCAGTCGCGCATTGCAGCTGGAGCTGGAGAGTGTGACATCAGAGTTCCTGGACAGCAAGAAGCTAGCACAATATCAGTGCAGTTATCACAAAATCTTGGACAGCATGCAACAGATCCTGACTCATTTAAATGCTGGACATGAGGAGCATTTGCCCTTGGCGCAGCCGCTTTTGGCGCTGCTCACCCAATTGGAGAGCAGCATTCCAAGTGATATCTCACGTTCAGAGTCCGTTGAGCTTAACAATGTGGATGCCGAGCTGGCCAACATAGCTCACGGTGTGCTGCTGGCGCTGCAGAAGATTTACAAGCAGCATTGCAAGCCGGAGATCACGGAGGAAACCAAGGAAGAAGATAGCCTCAAGGAGCAGCATCTAAAGCAGCATTTGACGGGTCAACTAAATGCCGATTGGCAGATGTTGAGCATGCCACGGATAGTAAGCAAGCTCTCCAATGTTCTTCTAGTGCTTAGGCACGCCGACGCTAGCAACGAACAGTTGATCTACTTGCGGCGGGCTGTAGCGCTGTTGCCTGTTCTGGAGCAGTATCAACTGCTTGCAGACTATGTGCTCCTGCAGCAGTTGGGGACACACAAGGTCTCCGCAAAAATGCTTTCAATAATGCTCACCGCATTTGTGGAGATTGGTAGTCAGGGTTTCTGTGTGCCACCAGACCTAATGCAGGACGAGGAGGGACAGTCCAAGCAGGACTCGAAAAATGGCGAGGGCTTTGGCCTGGAAGACGGCACTGGTGAAAATGATGCGTCCGATAAAATCGAGTCCGAGGATCAACTGGATGATGCCAAGCGGCCTGAGGATCGTAAAGATGAGGGTGACAAAGAGGAACCCGACTGCAAGGAGGAAAAAGGCATTGAAATGAGCGATGACTTTGATGCCAAAATGCAGGACGTGGAGAAGCCGGAGGAAGATGACAGTGGTGAATCCGAAAATGAGGATGAGCTTAATAAAGAAATGGGCGATACGGAAGAGGGCGCTGAGAAGCTTGATGAACAGATTTGGGGCGATGACGAAGAAAAACAGCCCGAAGAGGAGGAGCCCGACATGAATGAAGAGGATCAGGGCAAGGGCACCAAGGACGAGAAGGATGATCATAATGATCTAGACACCAAGAACGATGCTGCCAAGCAGGATGAGAAAGATGCGCATGAAATGGATGGTCTCGATGCAACAAATGAGCCAAGTGCTGACGATAAGAAAAAGGAGCAGGCCAAGGATATTGATGACATGAAGGAGCCAGAACTCGATGAGGAGCAAACGAATGCTATGCACAATGAACTTGAGGAGCCACCAGAGCCCGATGAAATGGATTTGAGCGAGATGAACAACGTGGACGAAGGTCATGACAACGAAGCCGAGGAGCCAAATAATGAAAATCCCTTTGACATAGATGCTATGAAAGAGAATATGCAGCTGGCTGAGGACCCCAACGAGGCAGATACCTCCGAAAACGAGGTCAAAGAGGATCAGCTGGAGTCAGATAACAGCGAATCCGATGAAGATGAAGCGGACACTGAAAAAGAGAGCACAGATATTGCCAAAGACAACAGCGAAAACGACGTAGATAATGAAGAAGACGAAAAGAAAAACGAAGAACCGGAAACACAAACACGCGGTGAATTAAATGAAGAAGAGCAAAAGCAGGAGGAAACACCTGACGACCCAGAGGCACATGAAGAAAAACCAGAGGAACATACACAATCGAAGGACAAGTCTAGCAAGGAAGACAATGTGCAATCTGTGCCCGAAACCGAACAGAACAGCTCAGCAGATCAAATGGAACAGCAGCCGCAAAATGAAAATATCAAGCAAGATCAGAAAATGGACGAGCAGGAGACGGGTGAAGAAAAGGATGGCGTGGGTCAGGCCGAAAATGATGTAAGTTTGAATTATTTGTCTTCGTAAGAATTTGCTTAATTTAAACATTTCTTATAACTAGACAAACGATGGGGGCCATCAAGGCGTAGCCGAAACCAAGGAAACCTTTTCCCAGGAGGAGCGTAAAAACGAGAAGCAAACACAGGAAAAGCGTAAACAAGGACGCACCAATGAAGAACACACGCTGGGTAGATAAGCGGAAATAGATATACTTTCAATCTTATGACCTGTTATTTTATTCTATAGGCGAAGCGGAGCAAAACAAATTAAAACAGCTTAAGACAATTGAACAAATGAAAGAGTCCAATCAAAATGAAAATGAGCAACCAGATCAGACGGATGAAAATGTCGAGGCCGAGGAATATCAACATGTTAAGGAGCCAAAGAGCAGCGATAAAATAACGTTGGACAATGCCACGGAGGAGCAATCAAAACAAATCAAACATCAAGAGGATGAAGAGGTGAAAGACGATGAAAACACAGACATGGAAAACGCAGACGAACTAATGGCAGAGGAAGAGCCAACAGCGCAGGAGCAGGAGGATGCGCAACTAGAGCAGCTAAGCTCAGAAAAATCTGAACAAAAGTCTGAGAAACCTTCGAAGACAGAGCAAGCAAAGGAGCGACTGGAAACATCGGAGCAAATGGAAATCGAAGGCGAAGTGGTGCCAACAATGACGGTGCCACGTAGCACTGAGACCACTGCGCACAGCAAGTAATGCCAAAAAAAAAAGAATTATATTTATTAACAATTTACATATTAAAAACTTTTTTGTTTCTGCAGCGCTCAGTTATTGCTGGACAAGTACACACAGGCCCAGGAGCTGAGCATAGCCGATCAAATTGAATTGCGGCATATGTATCAGCAACAATTGACCAGCTCAAATGCAGTTAGTTAAATCCACATACAAATATTAATGAGTGCTAATCACATAATATTTTTCAGATTTTGCCACACCACGAGGACTATGAAAGCTGGTCCAGCATTTTCAATCGCATGACCCAAAACGCCCGTGAGTTATGCGAACAATTGCGTCTTATATTGGAGCCAACGAAATGCACACGCCTGAAGGGTGACTATCGTACAGGACGTCGCATCAACATGAAGAAGATCATACCATACATAGCGTCGCAGTTCCGAAAGGACAAGATCTGGTTGCGTCGCACAAAACCGGCACAGCGTGACTACAAAATAACCATTGCCATCGACGATTCCAAATCGATGCATCACAACAATTCCAAAATACTGACACTAGAAGCCATTTCATTGGTATCCCAGGCGCTGACGCTTCTTGAAAGTGGTCGTCTGAGTATAGTTTCGTTTGGAGAAGCGCCTCAAATCATTCTGAACCATACGGAACAGTTCGATGGACCGCGTTTAGTAAGCGCACTCAAGTTCGCGCAAGATAAAACGAAAATAGCGGGCTTGCTCGACTTTATACGCACCGTTAACGTTGAGGAAAGCGGTCATGGTGGCGATAATGGGCTATTTGAGAATCTACTGCTCATATTAAGCGATGGACGAAACATTTTCAGTGAGGGCAATCAGAAAGTAAAAAATGCCATTAAATTGGCACGACTGCAGCGCATATTTCTTGTTTACATTATCATCGATAATCCGGAAAATAAGGTTTGTTTAAACTTTGAACTTAACTTAAATTGTGGTTATTTTTAATCTATGTATTTTGCTCTTGCAGAACTCGATTCTCGACATACAGCACGTGGAAGTAAATGCTGATGGTTCGGTCGCAATAAATTCATATTTAGACAGTTTTCCTTTCCCATATTATGTGATTGTTCGTGACCTAAATCAACTGCCACTAGTGCTCAGCGAAGCAATGAGACAATGGTTCGAATTAGTGAACAGTGAATAGTAATTTAGTTCTTGTATATATAGGATACCAAGCACAATTAAGCCAATATTATATTTTGACCAACTTTTTAATACTAAATTTGAACTGATAACGTTTTCCTGCTTTCATTATGGTCATGTACATAAATAGGTCAGTTAAAGAAAACAATGTACTTCTTTGAAAATTTTTATTTTAATCACTTTTGTAAATTGTATATAAATATATATATAAGTATATAAATATATAGTATATGGTTGACTTTTTTACAATTGAATATGAAAACCTTCTTATACATAAGTAAGCACGTCCTATCCCGTTGTTAGTGCAGTACGACTTGCAAGTCAAAAGGATATTCCCTTGAGTTAAGACCCTGTCTGAACAGTTGGGTATGCTGCCAAGCAACATCGCCCTTGCCGCCGCTTAGTTTGGCCACAATCTGAAATTCACTGGCGTTTTCGATGCACTGATTGCCATCATTGGTTTCCACTCTCACATTAATTTTTCCCTCTCCAAATGTTTTCGATTCGAAAGAAAGTTTATATGATTTCACCTTAAGATTTGATTTTGTTAAATTAAATTTCCAGACAATTTCAGCGCTCTCCGTATCTTCTGTTAAAATATGATTATATAAATATTTTTTATAGATATTTTATAATGTTGGGGAGTATTCTACCTAAGCGCGCCAAATAGGCCATTTTCCAGTCACGCTCTACCTTGCGAAAAATGTTCTTCGACGCGAATTGAGCGCTCTGCCATGTTTTGTACGTTTCAAGTACATTAACCCGTTCGCCATCTTTAAAAAGAAATTAATCGCTCATCAGTTACAAAGATAACATTTGTGGCAAAAAATTCGCTCTTTTAAATACCTTTAGTATATCGTTCGTACGTATCGCTCGCACAACTGTAGCGTAGATTTAACTGACGGTGTTCCAACTCAGTGTCGTTTGGCGTAAATACAAATATCTGAAATTAAATAATCACGCTCATATGGACAATGGAGGGAGATTAACATCAGAGCTGCTGCTGACTCACATTGGTAAATGTGTGTTCGCCTCGCGACTGTCGCCACGACAAGCTGCCTGAGCTTCGGCCTTTTAGCTCGCTCTCTGTTGGCGTGCTGCGTGTTTTGAAAAATGTTATAATTACAAAAAACAACAACAATAATAATAATCAATGCATACCGTTCAACGGTCATTGAGATGACCTCGCACATGTTACGCTGGCTGAGGAACTTTTTGCGTTCGGCAGTTGAAAATTGTTGGCGCTTTGCTCTAATCACATTCAGCGTTTCAATGAGCTCCTTTTCAGTGCAGAGTTTGCGTAGCTGCAGTATTTGCTGATGATTATTGGTGTAGCGCCAGGTCACGTCCTGGGCATCGTCACGCGAATAAGCAAATACATAGTCAATGCTGCGCTTCCAGCCATGCTGATACATCAGCGGCGAGTCCACAACATTGTCCGATGGGTCCACATGCAGCCAGCGCATTTGCGTTTCAGAATACACCTCGGTCCAAACATGATCAAAATGGGAGTGCACCAGCCGCGCATCGAATTCCAGACAGCGGCACAGGAATGTAAAACAATTGGCGAATTCGCCGCAACGACCCTTGCGCGAGATTAAAAGCTGTGAAATATCGTTGTAGCGATGGAATTTGGTTTCTTGGCCACAGCAAACGGTGACCTCGACGCGCACATCGCCTTCAGTTTGGGTACGACGTAGTTTGCCATCTTCACTGCCGCACACCTGGCAAGGTATGTTATTGACCCACTCGAAAAACTGCGTTTTAAACCAGTTGACCAGCTCCACAAGCAACAAATCCCGTATACATGGCTCCTTCTCCTGACACTCGCCCGACGCGATCAGCTCTTGCATGGCAACAAGTTTACCGCTGGCCTCCGATGTCAGCTCGTCAACGGGTATAAGAATGCGGCCGCTGGCCAGCAGCGCTTCGTCCTCATACTGCATAACTGCATCGCTGTAAAGTTCCAGCGATTGTAGAAAACGGTTTGGTGTGCGCTAATTGTTATGTGAACAATAAGAAAAGTTTCTGCATATTGAATTCTGTATCTGTATACTAACGAGTTGGCGTGGAAAGGTAATGCGTTGTCTATAGGGCACCGAAGGTTGAATAAACAATGGCGTTGCACAGGCTGCTGCCATTTCTGGCCTTGATGAGGTTGGTATAGGCTTTGCATGTGCTTTAATTGGACCTAAAAACAAAACACATCAATCAATTGAAACGATTTATATAAATATGTATCTTAATTAAGTTACTTTTTGCAATTGTGCCGTTTAGCCACGCCTCCCGTCGCTTGCTTAAAACGTCTCTGTACTTTTGTATCTGCTGCAGCGGCACCTCGCTGGGCAGCGTATAAACGTTGGAGCTTGGCGTTCGGCTGAAACCGATTGCAATAAGCAGCCGCTCACTGCCCGGCAATGAGAGCAGCTTCTGCTTGATCGCTTTGTTTTCCAAACGAATGGTGCGAAACTTGAGGTTGTTTGGCTGGCTAAGCACATTTTCAAGCAAGACGAGCAGTATGCGTGTCGCTTCTAAATACTGCTGTTGTTGTTGCTCTGTGGGTGTCGCCTGCTGGGGCTCAATCAATTCCACGCATTCCAAGTTAATGTCAACCATGTTGATGAATGCGCGGCGCCTATCAAATAAGTCGCAATGCCGCTACAGACGTCGGGTGATGTTGTTTTGTTGTGGGTGGGTGGGTGGCTTTCTGCCTTATTTTCTAGAGATGAGCGATATATCGAACGCGATTATAAATTTAACAAAGAATATTAATTGCACATTTAAATTTATGTTAATTAAGAAAAACAACAAAACAAAAATACTGTAGAACTCAAGATCGGCGGCTTAGGCAGCTGTTGCGTTGTATCGATAATCGATAGGCCAATGGCATTTTTGGCATTTTCAGTGCGGTATTTTCGTGTGAGGTGGCAACCTTAAGCCAGCGGCGAGTTTCAACCACTTTTGAAAAAAGTAGGCGTCGGTTTAATTGTGAAGCGTCAGTCATTGTGCAAAGTTTACGCAGCGGTAGATTCAGAGAATCAGTTAACAAAAAAAAAACTACATTCGTCTCTTATACTTCCTTAAAAGGTAATAATTTCAGTCGTTCATTGTGCGTGTTGGTCGAGCTCAGTTCTGAACGCCGACAGCGACGTCAGTCTGATTTTTCGATTTCGAGTGTACACACATTTTGACTTGTGCCTTTTGTCTTCTTTTCTGTTCTTTTCTCAGAAAACTAATCAAACAGCATAATAATGTGTGACGAAGAAGTGGCTGCATTGGTTGTCGATAACGGCTCTGGCATGTGCAAAGCCGGCTTTGCCGGTGATGACGCACCGCGTGCCGTTTTTCCATCAATTGTCGGCCGTCCGCGCCATCAGGGCGTTATGGTGGGCATGGGTCAGAAGGACTCGTATGTGGGCGATGAGGCACAGTCAAAGCGTGGCATCCTTACGCTCAAATATCCCATCGAGCACGGCATTGTGACCAACTGGGATGACATGGAGAAGATTTGGCATCACACCTTCTACAATGAGCTGCGTGTGGCACCCGAGGAGCACCCCGTTCTGTTGACCGAGGCGCCCCTCAATCCCAAGGCCAATCGCGAGAAAATGACTCAGATTATGTTTGAGACATTCAACACGCCCGCGATGTACGTGGCAATTCAGGCAGTGCTCTCCTTGTACGCCTCCGGTCGTACCACTGGTATTGTTTTGGATTCGGGTGATGGTGTCACCCACACCGTACCAATCTATGAAGGCTACGCCCTGCCCCATGCCATTTTGCGTTTGGATTTGGCTGGTCGCGATTTGACCGATTATCTGATGAAGATCCTAACCGAGCGTGGCTATTCTTTTACCACTACTGCTGAGCGTGAAATTGTGCGCGACATTAAGGAGAAGTTGTGCTATGTTGCTCTGGACTTTGAGCAGGAGATGGCCACCGCCGCATCCAGCTCATCGCTGGAGAAATCATATGAGCTGCCCGATGGACAGGTCATTACCATTGGCAACGAGCGTTTCCGCTGCCCCGAGGCTCTATTCCAGCCCTCATTTCTGGGCATGGAGGCGTGTGGTATCCATGAGACTACCTACAATTCGATTATGAAGTGCGATGTCGATATTCGTAAGGATCTGTATGCCAATACTGTGCTATCTGGCGGCACCACAATGTATCCGGGCATTGCCGATCGTATGCAAAAGGAAATCACGGCACTGGCTCCGTCAACCATGAAAATCAAAATTGTCGCGCCACCCGAGCGTAAATACTCTGTCTGGATTGGTGGCTCCATTTTGGCCTCCCTCTCAACATTCCAACAGATGTGGATATCGAAGCAAGAGTACGACGAGTCTGGCCCATCCATTGTTCATCGCAAATGCTTCTAAGCTGCAACAAAAAACTGCTGCTGCTGCCGTTGGGCGTGGTTCTGTCTACACTATTTGCCCCCCTACACCCATACCCACAAACCATTCATTCACATCACACAAAGGGCCATCCACTCTTTGGACGAAACATTTTGCAAAGAGAGGACCTGCAACAACAACAACAACAGCTATCAAATAAACAACAACAACAACATCAACAAATTTAAACTACTCTCATTGTATTAATATGATATAATATTATTTTTTTTGTAACAATTTTATACGATATCATCATACTCATACCCCCCACAAACACTATTACACTTAAGTAATAAGCACTTTTTTGTGTTCAATCAAAATTCACGAGTTCATACGCACATCGATTGGTATTATATTAAAAATAATCATATTTGGCATTAAACATTAAACACTCCTACATACTACTATATCCACATACATATGCATATGTATATGTATTACACATACCCAAAAACAAAACAAATCAAAACATAAAAGCTAAAATGTATTTGTATAACCGCTTGAAAGCAAATAAAAAGCGATGAAGAACTGAATATGGTAAAACGACTTTTATTGTGTCTTTATTAATTTTGACAAAAAATGACTAAGACTATAAGCTCTTGATAATGAAGTTTGTCATCGCGCGGGGGCGTTGGCGATAAGTCGCTTACGTCAAGCAAACATCGTTTGATTTGTGATCAAAAATAAACAAAAGACAGCAAACACACACACAAACATCTCAACATTTCGCAGGAAGTCTTTGATAAACAAATTGTTTATTCATCTCAGATGTCGCTGCGGCGGGGTTTGTTTTGCCAGCGGTCATCGTTTGTTGGCTTATCAGCGGAACGAACCGCACCCCTTGCTGGCACAATCATACCATCCAAAAAAAAAAAAAACCTGATCGATTGGCAAATGCCGAAAACGAATTTTGACACTGTCGTTTACCTTATAAGGCAATATTATTGTCTGTACAATTGTAGTTTATGCCCGAATTAATCAGCGACTGCAAAATCGAAAAAACAATAGTGAGCAACGCAACCAGTAACGCTCCGCTTGACTGACTCACCCACAAACAACATTTGAAAACGGAATCGTCATCAAATGGCATTGTTTTTGTTTGCCTGCTTGACCACACACACATACACACATCCAATGTCATGGAACAACAACGGGCGGAGAGAGTTGTGCGGTGCGGCACAAACAGACGACATTTTAGGCAACGCTTTTAATGCGTCTGTTTTTGTTTAAATAAAACAAAATAAAGTCGAATCGACCAAATTCAATCAACTATTGAACACTTGTGCCACACACGCCCATATATGTGGCGTGGCTATAAAATACATAAAGTGGCAATATTAGCATCAAAATCATTTGCCATTTTTAACAACGTTCATATACTTACTCACATATACTTGCTTTATTCTATACCATCAAATTGTCAAATGCTTGCATATATTTCTATTATACATTTTTTAAGTACATACATGTATAGGTTCAAAAGTATTCAATGTATATATGTATGAATATAAACCATATATATATACATATGCATAGGTGTGTTTTACAGTAATTGTTTATTTCAATCGTTATACATATGTTTTTATTTAATTTTTTTTTGAAACTCCCTCGAATATTGTGTATGTGTTCTAACAACCAGTTATATTATTTTATATGAAAAGTATTCCACGATACTAAAATGCAAATATTTTGATTTTTAATTAAATTATGTATAAACATTTAAAGTTTCTTTTTTAAATAAACTCTCATTAATATGCAATTTCAGTGTCTTAAACAAATTTGAATGCAATGGGAATTTTTTTTGATTTTCTTATATTGATTACAATTGTCTTTATTTGTCTTTCCCTAATTTTTTGTGCTTAAGTATTTGTAGAAGCAAACATAAAGTGGACAGCATTTAGATACATACTAGATAAGAACACATATGTATGTAAGTACTAAGGTTAGCATTATAAAATCAGCCTTCAATTCATGCTTTCTTGGTTAAGATGTACGTAGATTAGGTATTAAAATTATTTCGATAGTAATGTATTCAAATCAGAATTTATTTTCTTCTTTCAATAACTGAAAATGAATTATGATTTGGGATGAACAAAAAATTTGGCATTCAATAAGTAAATAGTACTCACCAAAATAATTATATAAACTAAATATAAATGCACTGAAAATAAAAACAAAATAAACTTTAAGCAATGATTATTTAAGTTTTTCTGAAACTTCCATGTTTTTGTTTTTTATAAATTACGATAATAAGTTTTATTTTTGTTCTAAATGTACATGATTCGTGGTTTGTGTGTGTTTTTATGTACTATATACCTTTAAATATATAATTTAGTGGTTAAAAATTACAACTAAAATGTAAAACGTTAAACATATGGATTTTTCTTTATTGCATTGCATTAAGTTTTTATATATTTTTTTTTTACTAGCATATTCTTCTGTTGTGATTTATATTTTGTTTGTTTTTTATTTTGATTTTGCGTTTCTTAAATACACAATAGAGATAAAGCATATAAGTCGTTGATTATGTTGGGTGGTGTGTGTGTGTGTGTTTCGAATATAAGGTAAGACACGTAATGTTTTAACTAAGACCATAAATATGTTAATATTTAAATATCGTTAATAATGGCTATATAACTAAAGAAAAATATGCATTTATGTATACATATATGTATATGTATGTATGAAAATCCTATTATAAACTGTGACTTTATGCGTTTCGTGTATATATATATATATGTATGTATATAAATATAATTATATGTTTATATGCAGGTGCCATATGATTAGTAATACATCTGAATTATATATAATAAATTAGCAATCCAAGTTAGCGCCTGATTGATTAAAAACACATCAACATAAATCATTACTTTTTCGCACAAAATTGTCGATACATGCATTTAACGAAACAAAATAAACACGTTTTTTAATCGAAATACAAATAGAATTATTACACATACTTTCATTCTTAGCACACTGCAATTCTCCTGCCCTAAGCTCTAAAAATATGCCTGCCTTAAACTCTAATAACATTTATAATTTCTATATATGTATATATTTAAATATATATATATACCTATACGAACACTCAGTCCCATGCGGGATGGGGATATATATTTGTTTTTCTGCTTTGTAATGCTTTTGAAAAAACTCTGTGCAAATTGAAAAAAAGGTAACTGAATAAGAATTGTCCGTGTGGGGATGCTGCCTATGCTTCGATCTTATTTATCGGCTCCGCTGGGCAGGCTGCAGCATTGGGCGCTACCTTATTGCAGCCGCCGCGTTTGCCAGCGGGCGCATAAAGCATTTATCAGTAAGCCTGCGCCTCCTTATAGTCGCTCTGATCGGATGTATAGAAATCCTCAAGCTTCCATTGCAACGTCTCGAACGTGGGTCTGCGCATGGGATCTTTGTGCCAGCACTCCAGCATTATCTCATACAGCCGCTGCTCACAATTTGGCGGCATGGGCATGCGATAGCCATGCTCCACTTGGGTTAATACTTCAGCGTTGGTCATGCCTGCATAAGGATAAGTGAATAATATTTGTCATAAACTGTTATGTACAATTGATATAAGCAGCAACGCACCTGGATAGGGTATGCGTCCATAGGTGACCAGTTCGGTAAGTAAAATGCCAAAGCTCCACACATCAGATTTAATGGAGAATTTACTGTAATTGGCCGCCTCGGGCGCTGTCCATTTGATGGGGAAACGAGCACCCACACGTGCCTCGTATTCATCCTCCTTGATGAGTCTGTTATATGGCAGAGAATACATATTATTATAAAATCTAATAAAGTGAAATGCTTTTGTATTAAGTACTTACCGGGCCAAGCCAAAATCGGCAATCTTTACGATATTTCCATCACCGACAAGCACATTACGCGCCGCCAAATCTCTGTGTATGTAGTTCTGAGATTCCAAATAGGCCATGCCTGCGGCTATTTGGGCAGCCATATCGATCAGCGTTTGCATTTTGATACTACGACATTTGCCTGCAATGGCTACAAAAATTAAAACACATGCATCAGAAATATTAAATGACAGATGATTGAAGCACGTCGGTCGGTTCGGGCAAAACGTATACAATTTAAATTGTATACTCTTTGGTTCGGGTAATTTTGATGTTAATAAGTTAATGCAAGCGTGATATGTTTAAGTAAAATGGGCTATGCATTGCCTAAGTGTAATAGTACCTTGTAGATATTCCAAAAGTGAGCCGTGCTTCATGAGCTCTGTTATTATATAGATGGGCTCCTCGACGGTGCACACCGCATACAGTTGAATAAGTTTGGTGTGGCGTAGTTTCTTCATTATTTGAGCCTCGGCCAAAAAGTCCTTGGGATCCATTGTGCCTGTTAATTTGAATATATATATATAAGTAAAATTCATATTCAATTTTTGGCAACATTTTGGTTATGAACCGTAACCTAATAGTATCTATAAAATGTTCCTCTTGTTGTTGTTGTTACCTGATTTAAGTGTTTTAATGGCTACCGGCGTTGTATTGTTCCATAGGCCCTCCCACACATCGCCAAACTGTCCTGAGCCCAGTTTTCGCACGAATTTCAACGAAGTTCTATCGATTTCCCATTGATCGCGTGTTCGATGCGATAAGCCCTCGGTTACAGGTTTCTCGATCTGCGAGTAAAATAAATTCAATTAGTTTGTGATTGATAAGATCTCTTTATTCATGGTTTGTGTGCTTATAGGCTGGTTTCAATGATTGTGCCAATTGATAGGTGCTAAAATGTTACATACATTTAGGCATTGTGTACAAGTTGTTTCAATTTTTGTTAGTTGTTAGTAAGTTGTCTTGTGATGTGGGTAAATCAAGCGAAGATGTTGAAAGTGTAAATAACGTTGTAATTTGAGTGTACATTGCTTGCCTTAAGCCAAAGTCAAAGTGCAACTGGTTTGAATTCAGTTCATTTAATCTACAATTATTAATAAAAAAAAATTTCTGAGCGCTGCAAATTTGAAAGTGCATTAGTGGAAAATTGTGCACGCCCTTCGGAGGCATTTTTTTGCATACATTAGACACGCGATTTGGCAGTTGCGCCAACTGTATGAAGTGTTATGAATCATACACTTTAATGCCAATAGTGTTACAGTAAGAAATACATTAACAAATTATTTAAAATTCAAAATGCATTGCATTTTTAAGTAAAATAATTATTTATTAGTGCTTTTTATAAAGAAAATTTGCTAACATTTATTTTTTGTTTCGATTTCACTTTGCACTTTGACTATTTGTGAACTTAATATGATGAATGGATTTTCTTTTAGCGTAGTAGTGTTTTTGGTTTTTTGTGGGTAGTATCAAACCCACACACGCACACACACACACATATACACACACATTAACGTTAATTCTTAAATACAAAATCCTACCTCAAAAATACCCGTAAATGAATTTGTCTTTTATTTGTTAGTATTTGGTATATTATTTGAATTCGTTAGTTTAAAAGTTAAAGACACAAAATAAGTAAAAAAGAAAAAACAAACATTTTATAATCGATTTCGTTTAGTATAGTACGTAAATAATTAACTTATGAGAAATACAAAATAACAATGAAAATGTTGATGTAATGTAAAAAACATGATTATGTTAGCGCAACAGCAATACGAAATGTTAAATGCGTGTTAAGTGCATGTTTTATGCATGTTCGAGCAAACAATAAGTCATACCATGAGTTTCGTTTAGTTAAAGTTTTATAACATTTGGGCTTACCTGTACACATGGTTTGCAGAGATTAACGCACAGGCCATCCGAATCCTTGGAATAGTGCTCGACCAGCTCTTGTAGGGTTCTATTTACAATATTTGGTCAATAATATAAGTTCAATAATGCAATCTTTAAATATCATTACAAAACTCACCTGAATGTTGTGCGTCTGGCAATGAAGAAACCGCCTTCATCCAATTGTCTGATGCGGTAATGCTTGACTGTATCGCCATCGCGCACTATAAAATGCAATTATTGAAATACATATAAGTAAAATGAATATTCAAAATAATGGCAATTCGTATGGCTTCTACTATAGAGCACACCCACCTGATAGCGAGTAGTCATTGTGACGGCTCTCGGAATCGCGTATTAAAAATGCACCGTGCTCGTTCTCAGGCAGTAGCAGTTTTTTCTCAGCCTCAATGCGTTTGATTTTGCGGAAGTACCAACTGCAATTGTAAAACAAAATGGAAATTGTCGTTAGTGAAATGCATATATATAAAAATGTTTAGAGCTGGTCATAAATAGAAGGTTTTATAAAGGAAACTGCAATTGCAAGGCTACGAATCTAAACTTCGATCATGTCATCATGGCAAACACTTAGAATGTGGCATGTGCGTGGTCGGGGTTCAAATTCGCAATTTTAGCTGTTTGATTATTTGTGACTTGAGCTTAATTAAATAATTTCAATTTATAAACTTTTTGGAACGTGTTTAATTTCACCAAAAATATAAAAAATGGCAATGAAATAAGTTGAATCTTAAACTTGCACAATTTGTTTAAATTATAATGTATTTAATGCTAATTATCTTCTTTAATTTCATTTGTGAGCGACTTTTTTTTTTGCCACATCGCAAATGTTTGTAATTTATGCAGCATTTTTTCACACTATGCATTAGTTTTTAAATAGTATCATTATTTCTAATTATTATCGACAGTATTTATTTTATTTATGCATTTTATGAGCAATTTATATTCAATTTTTACCGCATTTCCGATTCGGAAGTTGAAGAACTTGGTTTAAGTTTTTTTTTTATTGTTTATGTGAGGTGATTGAGAGTTGGGCGGTTATTATCTATATGAATTTATTTAAAATGTTAATTTATACATTTTGGTTTCATATGTTTTTTTACTTTATTAAATATGTATGGCGCTCAGTTTAAGTTCGAATGACCTAAGATTTTGGGAGAACACTTTTAAGAAGTTGTACTTTTATAGAAATATTAAAAAATAAACAAATAAAAAGAAAAGTGATTAGATTAAATTTCTAATCAAATCATATCATCAATACATATAATCAATGAAGAAAATCATTTTTTCGGCATTAACATTGACCTCAATAATAAATAGCTAACACATATCGTTGTTTACCTTCACATCTCTTTCTCCAATTCCTTTGTATGCTTAAAGCAACTGTTGCTATAATTAAAATGTGTTAAAGAGATTTGTTATGCAATCGAACAGAAACGAAACCAATTCACATGTTGAAGTTCGTGACAACAGGGCAACGATGACAAAGCATTTCCAAAATGTGCCATATCATAAAAATGCATTTAAAATATGTTGTAAAAATTGACACACGATGAAAAATATACACAAAATATGTTTATATTTACAGTTGCATTGCAAAATTTGACACACACCTATTTGCATATACATATGTAGACGAATGAACGCATTTATAGTAAATTTTTATGTGGGTTATGTAGAAACGAAGCCATTTGCGATCTTTTGTCTCAACATTCAAATGCGGTTTTATGCGCCCCTCACGATTTCGCTATCAACCACTAAATGGCGTCAATGCGATAAAGAAAACTCAACAACAAAAGCAGCAGCATCAGTAGCAGGAAAACATTTTTCCGGGTCGACAAAACTTTTCATTTCAAGGGATACGACAACGACAACATCACTGAAACCCCGCCATTTGGTCAAAGTGGGAGTGAATAATAAAAAGTGAAAATTCATTTACATTTTTTGCACAAGGACATGACTTTACATCACATTAAATTAAACAAATAAAGTTTCGTCTTTTGATTAAGTATGATGCACTTGAATTAAAAAGTTAATTTATGGACTTAAATATGCAAATTTCGAAAACTCATAAAGTAAATATTGTATTTAATCGCTAAACCAAGTTCTTGGTCATACAAAATCCGATGTTATGCTCAGAATTGTATTTAATACAGTTCAGATTCTTTGTAATTGTTACAGCGTTTATAACACAGATTTCTTTTGCCGTGTGTTTTTTTTTAGAAATACGGTCACACAATTATCAAGATGATAGCTCTTATGCAGGCACAGGAATAATCAAATAGCCTGGAATATCCAAATCACAATGATAAGACCCACAAAAAATTTGCATACAAAAGAGCTTGCCAACTTTCAACGCAGTCTGTGGCACTAAGCTGCCTTAAATGTGGCACATTGGTGAAGTGTTTGCTTCTATCCCCAAGCTGCCTATTTCAGCTGCATAGAAATACACGAAAGAAGTCAACTATGCTGTTTTCTAATGAACTTATAGATAGCTCTTACAAAATTGTCTACTTAAAACGCACATATTTTCAAAAGTAGAAAATAATACATAGAAGTACTATTAAAATCCAGGTTTTTTTTCATTCAAAAGCAGCTTAAACGGTGCATAATACCCTATATGAGCAGCACGTTTAATGGGTATACAAACATGGTCAGCATTTGGCAAGACAGGATTGCATGTGATTCAAGATGGGCTTCATTCGCATTTGCCAGTTCTATTGAATTTCACTTTGGTTAAGAACGCATAAAAGAGATATGGGAACGAGTTGAGTTTTGTGTTTATGTTTTTTATTATTAATACTCTGATACCGAGGGAAAAGAGTGTAGCTACACACAAGTATACACACACACACTGGTCGGAAAAGTGAAACACACACACGAACAAAAACGTAACGAAAATATGATTATATGAAAATCGATTCTTAAGGAGTAAACTCCACATTATAAAAACTAGAGTCCCCAAGATTGGTGGGAAGATTGTAGATTAGTTTCACAAAGATCTGCATTAAAAGTTTGGATGCCACCCCCAGCCACAATTCGTTTTGAAAGGGAAATCCAAACAACATACACAGTTTTTGATCTAGAGTCCCCAAAGGATAGAAGGATAGCTGATATCATTATGCATTGGCTCTGATGGCACGCCTACCCCTCGCCAATGCTTTAGAAACAGAAAATGTCTATATATCTGACGAAATCTTTTATGTTAAAAGCTGATGGCATTTTAAAAAGATTTGCATTCCACGCCCAACCCAGCTCTCCCGCATTTCAAAAATGAAATTCCCAATACTCTCCATTGCTTTTAAACAAGAGTCAAGAAATTTGGTGAGAAGGTAACTGGTGAAGTCCTCCAAAGATAAACATCAAAAAGTGTTTGAAGGTCACGCCCACCGTACCTTTCTCTGTAAACAAATTATTAACTACATGTTTTAATACTGGCATCAGAGTATTGCACAGTTGGTTACGCCCGAGTGCAACGATTTTACTTGTTTTCTTTTTTTTCTGTGGCTACGGCCTAGAGCCATTTAGTTAGCTGGAATTTAATGGAATGGACAAAGCTGAATGTAATCTGATTGCGGAAAATAAACAATTTAAAGCTATTATTAAGAGAACTCGCACTTGTATTCGGATTCAGATTCAGCTCGGTCTCGGACTCGATTTAAACTCAAATTAGGTTTACACGACGCGACTCTTTAAGTTAGCTGGCACTTTTAATTGGCTGTCTGTGGTTGGCAATGCCAGGAGAACAACGTTGTTGATTAGCACATGTTGCAGGTGTCATCAAGCAAAAGCTTGACTGTCATTTCCAACGTCATCATCATTAGCTTTTGCAACAAAGCTAATGGTTATCAGCAAGTATGCCAGTCAACAGTAGGCAGCAGGATGCCAGCTGCTTCTATCCTTAATGCCTGCCTGCACTAAGTTGGATCAATAAATCATATTAATATTGTATGCTCCAATCAAGCACGTGTCTATTATGCCAATGAGGGTTTATTAGACGCCATTATTCTGTTTGCTGTCCATGCTCTCAAGTAGTTGGCCAGCCTATAACATTTAGCCTATTTATAGACACAACGATTGAGGACCGTTTAAGCTGTGTGCAGCATGACTTTCATAAATATGCAGAACTTTAATTGCACATACATGTAGATAGACATGTGCATCCATTGAGAACATTGTGAATTGAAACCAATATGTACACTAATGTTAGCAATAGACGACTATAAGGAGAACTTGACAGAGTAAAAGAAGAATTTTTCAAGCCATAAGACTTTCCACGCGCAGAACTTGCTCAAAATATGTGTTTTCAAAATTTTTAATTTTTTTTTCAAACAATTTTACAAATTTTATCAGTATATTTGTGAACCATAGACCACCATTAAACATCTGCAACACATAATTATGTTCAACTGCAGCTCTGTTATGCTCTTTGTCTGTATCGGTTCAAACATGTTCATATTATCTTCATAAGTTCATATTGAGCCGAGAAAACATGATTGCAGTGTATACACATACAAAGATAGCGAGCGTAACATAAAAAATTGTTCTAGAAAAAGCGCAGCGTTATTTATAGATTATTGGTAGGCTGGGTTTTGCTTGCAACCAAACAACCAAATGGATAGTTAGACTTGAGCAGCAACACACACACATATTACGATTGGGCCAAAATCAAATGCGTTGCGGCAGGCAAGTCGCAGTCCTAGCCTCTTTATAGCAGCAGCAAGAGCAGCTTGGCGAGTGGACTGCAACTATTTTTAAACAACGCAAACGCAACGTAATGTCTAAAAATATAAACAACCAGCAGCGAGCCAAAGATACAAACGTTTTTTTTTTCCTGGTATTTCTTAGTTTATTTACAATTTTTCTACGTCAATGGCCAGTTTTTGGCCATGGTTACTGGAACGACGACGACGACGACAACGAGTATCGATGGCAACGCGGCTGACACTTGCTTTGGGGCAACGTGTTTGGCTTGTTTTGGCTGCTAACTTCATTGCGGAGCTGCATTTTATGGACAAACAAGGCGCACATGAACATGCACTTTGGAGTTAAAATTAGATTAGATGCAGCAAAAAGCTGACCAAAATAGCCAAAGAGGCAAACGAAGACGGAGCTACCTAGACCTGTGTCCGGTCTGCACTTTGCATATAAATTGGCATATTGGGAGGCATGCTCGACTCACATCTTCATTGGGCCTGCTCCTGCTGCTTGCAATCTGGATTCCAGTGATTGACACTATAGGCCAGTTTGTCGCCGTTTTTTCTTGTCGCTGTTGTTGTTGTTGGTTTCACCGTGCCCAATTCTAGACAATTGCAGCACAAAATGTGCCAGCACAAAACTAATCCAAGCAACGGTTTAAACACGGTTCCACACTGTCAATTGTTAAGCGGCTGCCCCAAATTGCCATTTGGCAGCCCGGGCTGGCTATTCAATTGAATGGGATTTATTGAAGCAAGTCATGCTGTTGCTTTTGCATTGTTTGTGTAATTAGCCATATACATTATAGTCAATACATTAACACACACGTGCAGCACATATATATTTATACGTATTGTAACATGTATGCACATGTAATTTGCGCTTTCTGTAAGCGGACGTCTGGTAAACGAGTTTACGTTAAGAAACGTCACGCATGATTCAGAGAGGCTGTGAATTAACTGCGGATTACCTCAGAAGATTACTGACAGCCGACGTACGTAAGAGAGTTTTTCAGCTGTTGGCTTTTGGGCCGGGCCAAAACGAAAAGCCATCAATTTGCTCGCCGTTAATTTGGCCATGTTCAAAACTTTTCGTTTATTGTGTTTTGAATATTTCCACTTAATTTTTGTTCATATGTATAATTTTTTAACTGATTTATTTTTTTTTCTTGTTGGCAGTATTTCTGTGCATACACACAGAAAAAAAACATGCGAAGTAACATCAAACTTTTTTTAGATTCAGGTTTTAGATTTTTGATTTTAAAATTATTAGTATTAAAATTTCGAACTTAAAACGAATCGTCTTAAAATCTAAAACGACTATGTATTCGTTTCTAGAAATCAGTAAGAATCATATTAGAACTAAGGTGTATCTCTTATAAATCGTATTTTTTGATTTTTAATTTAAACAAATTAGAAAAATCGAAAATATATCTTAAATATTTAATTTAGCCATATTTAAAAATTCATGTAAAATATACGATAAAAATGTTTTATCTCTGTGTGTATTAATGGGAATAGCAAGTACATATATATTTTTCTGTTTTTTTCCTCGCATGGCTAAAATGCAGGCAAGTTACTTTCTCTATAATTGTTGCCTTGGTCATGTTTTGATTTTATTTATATTTATTTGCATTTATTGTTTTGTTATTGTTTTTTGTCTTTTGCTTTTCCGATTTCCGCTACCTGTCCACATGCATGTATTCATTTTTATTTTTATATATTTAATTAGAAACATTTATAAAGCCAAAAACGAGGTGCGCTCATTAAAACCCAGTTAATAAGATATAATGTATAATGCAATTTTGAAAATAATCAGTTCGTAAAACACGACGTATGCTAAATATATCATTGCGGCTTACAACTAAAGCCATATAAATATATATTATACTAAGCCAATAAATTGTTTGTTTTGATTTTAGGAGTCATCTTTGTATCGAGTGCAAACTTACCTGTAAAAAGTTATTAAAAATATAACTAAGTTACATTTATTTTAATTGCAATAAATATTGGGAGCACTTTTGACACGCGACATTTGTAAATAAAAAAAATGCAAATACAAGCTAGAAAGCTCTAGTCGTGAAAGATGAGATCTTTGAGATCGGAGCGTTCTTGGCTGTTGATACTGTTCCCATTTCAAGAGTTCAGGGTTAAAAAAAAATTAAAAATGATGGCAAATGATTCATTTACAAGTACACATTTCAGCCCGATGCAATTGCACTGCACTTGTCAGGGAAAACACACAAAAAATAGATGATATGATATTGATTCATCAATGGAAATTGTATGTTAATAGAGTTGGGGGACACATGAATGAACTTGCGAAACGTCCAGCAGCTATGCAAATAGTCAATACAACGTCAAATTGCACTTGGAAATGACAGTCATGGTAGCTAAATAGTGTAAATTGCATATTTAATAAAGGTAAAATGCATTAAGGTCGAATATGCCTTAGCTATTTGCCTATTATAAACAATAGCCATAACAAATACACATATTTTAATTGTCAACAGAATGTCATTGATATTTTTGAATAGCTGACTATAATTACACCTATCAACAGAAAAATGGACTTGCTAGATGTGTTAAATGGTGTATTTTTATGCGTATCACATTATGTTGCAGGCTAAAAGATCTTATAAGGACATTTTAATTTCATTTAAATAATTAAATTATTATTTATTTATTTTGAAGTATTTTTAAAAAAAAACTACAAAATTGTTATACTATTAAAAAATCATCAGAACTTAATGCTTAGTTGATAATCATTTTTATTTTAATTTTACTTAAATTTGTTCAGTTCAGTTTTAATGATATGTTAGTAATATTGAGCCTGTTTTTAAAGAAACAGAAAATTATAAAATATCTTATGTAACTGTAGCACAGCTGTTAAAGACAAAAAAAAACTTGATTTCTATATAAATCAACAAGTGCAAAACTTGCATTCTCGATAGTGCTATGCATACCAATAATGAATAGTGAAAAAGTTGAAGTCGCACGCAGCTGACTGTGAAATACTCTGGATACCAGTATTACAACATGTGGTTAAGAGTCTGGTTGCTAAAAGGGGTAATGGGGGTGGTAGAGGTGGGCGTAGCCTTAAAAAAATGTTTTTGGAGGGACGCCACTAGCTGGTTTTTAAATTTTTAGTTATAGATTTCGAAGCCTCTCTGTGGGCGTAGTACTTCAACCTTAGCACTTTATCTGACACACACACGAACAAAGATATTTTTGAAGATTCTTCTCTCTAGCTTTGGGGAAAATAGTTCCGTCTATTCGGACGGACGGAGGGTCAGCATGACGGACATTGCACAAGATCAATATACTCTTTATTTTCGGTATCAGAGTATAAAAATTGATAGACAATTGCTGATAAATCCAATGCTCCAATTGGATATTCATTTCCTGCATTTGCAATGACTACACTTCAACGTTAGGCAGCAATCGTTCGCTGCCTATCGTAAGAAAAGTATGGACATGGACAAACGCACCACAATTGAAAAGTCGACCACAATGGGAGCGAAGTGTCTATTTATAAAACCGAACCACACACAGAATTGTTGTTGGCGCCAATTGAAACAAACTTCCAATGAAGGAGCAACTAGAGCTGCAGAGACAACAAGCTGGTTGAATAAGCGCTAAGGAAACGAAAAAATTGGAATAATTATAACAAGCAGGCCAATGATGGCAAATGCTGTTTAGCTACTAGTTACTGCTCGGTGGCACCACATAGGTAGGCACAAAACAATATAAACGCAGCAGCAGCCTGTTGCCGGCTTTTATTTAATTGTTGTTTGCCGCTGGTCAGTTTGGACAGGATGCCGGCCTAACACGACTATCAAACGACATTTATTTATTTTAGGATTAATTTTATGGTATGTGCGAGGAACAGACAAGATGAATAAGGGGTGTAGAGTAGAGGAGCGGACTTGGCTATTGCAGTTCGTGCGAAACAAATTTCAAATCAATGCAGACGAACACTTAATTGCAAAATTGCAAAGCTAAAAATAGCCGTACTACCAACATAGTATTTACTAGTTAACATCCTGATGCTGCCCCGCTGCTGTTGTGGCTAATATGGCCAGGCACAACAATTTTATGCAGAAATAATTTGTTAATGCTAGGCTTTCGATTTTGCCTCAAATGCTACATTGTGTATTTTTTTCTCCCTCTCTCTATCTCTTTCACTTTGTTGCTTTTTCTTTAAAGCTTATGTTGCTAATGCGAAGGACAAATGTTTTCAGAATCTTGTCGGTCTGCATCTTGCCATTTTAGTAGCGAAAATGTGCAAATAGAAACGGCCACGGTCCATAAAAAGCATTGTAAGTAAAAGGCCAGAGCCAAGAGGCAAGAAAATTATCAAGTTCCGGCAACAGGCACCGTTTGCTGACCATGTGTTGCACTTTCCAGATAACATCACATGCAAAATATGCAGTCAGCTTAAGAGAAAAACAGAGAGAACGGCACGCAAATGTAATTTAAGTGCTCGCTAAAATAAAAAAAATATAAATCTCTGAGGCTGATATCGACAATTTGGCTAGCCAATTATGACTAGCAAGAGAATGTTTAGCTAATGATATTTATTAGCAACTTGTGTATCTATTGAAATCAACCGTAAGTACATAGTTTGTTTTGTTTTTTATGTATTTTCTATGATCAGGTACAAGCTAAGCTGTTGTGTGTGCGGTTTAATGTCAATTGTAAGTATTGTTTGGACTCGATAGAAAAGAATATAAAATGAGTTTATTTACTTAACATAATAACGTACATAATATATACAGTAGAATCCGGTTGTAACGACTCTGCTTAAAGCGTCCGTCCGGTTATTAAGACGAAAACTCGATGACTTGGTTGGTCCCCATACAAACTTATATGAAAAGGCCTCCGCTTAGTACGTTTCCGCTTTTAGCGACAAACCACTTATATCAACGAGATACCGTGATTGCTCCAGCAGATAAACTTTTTGACAAGAACCCAGGTCAAAACACATTATTTTTTGCGTGCCTTTTCTTTAAAGTTTTTGGTGTTTCGTAAGTTAAAGAAAAAAGTCGTAAAAGTCAGAAAAATAAAAAATATGTTCCAATACTATCAGTATCAGTAAATTATGTTCTTTGACGTTAAGAAGACGTTCCTCGCATAGTAAAAAGTACTTCCTTAAAAGTCTTGCAAAGGCAGATGTTTGATATTTAGTTTGTAAGAAATAAATCTTCGTAGCGCTAATATTTTTCGCAGCTGTATAAGCCCGCTGTTCCTAGATACATTCTCTGCAATGGTATGCGACAATTGTCATCAACAAATACAAGAAACTCAATTATGGCGATTTAGATTATCACATTTACGGGACGTCTACATTTTGGCTAGGTTCGGTGGGTGACTTTTTTTTTGTTATCGCAACGCTTGAATGCTTATTAAGTATTGGCTTTAGTTCGTAAGCCCAAAATTAACTTGTTCAATAGAAATAATCATGTGCTACAAGTTGCATTTCGCGCTCTTATATAACGCTTATTGCAGGCCAGAAGCGGAGAAAACTCATGATGAACATTTGGCTAAATGGGCGTTTAATTTTTCTGACGAGATGGGTGGGTTGACACAAACGATCACACACACCCCCATACATAAACACACATACGCACACACTAGAATAATAGAAACCGCACCCAAGCTATTTGCAATTGCAAATTAATGGGTTGACATGGAAGCCAAATGTTATCATTGTGAAAACTCAAATAGATAAGTATACTGAAAACTGAGCAGAATCCAGAAAAGTTGTCAACAAATTGCCGTCTAGAATTTTTTTAATGCTGGTTAACACTCTTTTAAAGCTACGTTTAATGTGTTTTTAATTTGCTAGTTTTTTGGTTTTTTGGTGTAAAGTACGTAGCTGGTAATAAACGTCGCCCCTATTTGGGACCACAATACCAAGTAAACGTTCGAGTCACATACAGCTGGTAATTTTATATTTCCAAAAACGCTTGCAATAATTTGTAGTTCATGACATGACTTTCATTCCGTAGTAATAATTGGGAAAAACAAAACCAATCTGTTAAAAAATGACTAATAACATTGCTACTAGCACTTGCAAGGCACTTGACCATTCAGCAACAATAATATTTGTTAATGAATGACAAATGCAAATGTCACACAATCAACGCAAAAATCACATACGCAATCTGTCAAGTTCAGATCAGTAAAAACCCAAAGGTAGACGGTTTTTTTTTTGTTACAGGTAACTGGGAAATCGATACTCTTCGAGGTGCAAATCGATAAAACACACATAATTCAGCAAGAGCCACCTTATTTAAGAAAAAAAAAAAGATTTTTCAAGGTTCCAAGCCCATTCCTTTATATGTAAGTTTAACAACAAGGGCTTGATAAATATTTCTATAATGAAAAACAGCTTCTGTGGAAAATCTATGCCAGCGTCTTTGTCTCTTTCTCTTCCTGTGATTCTTGCTAACATACTTTGTTTTTTTTTTGTCTTTTACGTTATTTGTATATAATTTGGGTATTTGCATTAGTAACGTGTCGTATCGTGTTTGTTACCATTCCTTAAAATGTTCATTAGATGTATGATAATAGTAAAAATACACAAAATGTGTAAAAAATTTCGTGTCAATTTTCAAGACACGCTGGTTTTGATTAAGCGTTAAACAAACATTGCTTGACACATTTAAAAATGTATATTTTTTGACGATTTTGTGTGTTGTAGTTCTGCGTTTTGCTTTGTTGTTTTGATTTATGAACAAGTTTGCATTATTTTTACTGACTTGTCTAGTACATGTTTCTGTTTTCGGGCTTTGCTCAAGTGATGCGGACAACACGTGTGGCCCAAGTACAACAATAAAATTGAACAATATCGTTTTGATATGCAAATTGTGGGGACTAAACCAATTTAAAATTTATTATTATTATTATTATTATTATTATTATTTGACGAGCACACTTGTACATATTTATGTATGTGATATATATTTTTGAATCATGTTTTTAAGACTTTAGCCAGATGTTGCATATATAATCCTCATGCGCTTTTAATTATTGATAAAAATGGATGAATTCAAAAAAGATGTTATTCAAATAGATTCCCTAGGGTTATATTTAAAACCTTAATAACAAGCAATAAATACCCAAAATTTTAGTTTTTTTTTTTTTTTTTGGCTACTCTTTGCACCTTTTGAGGGCTATAAATACGCAACTGGTTTGTACTGTTGAATGGAATCAAATCGCAAGGCAAAGTCGTCTCAAAAAGGCGCAATAGTATCGAATGGAATAATCTAATCATAAATTAATGAATACAATTTGTGTTGTGTTCATTGCGAGGTTGGAAACTTACGATTTTTCATTTAAAAATTCACCACGCGTAAATTCCGAAAGTCGTCGCGATTTGCCTTTCTTGATCGGCGCTGTTATCTTTGTTGTTGTTGTTGCTGTTGTTTTTGCTGATGTTTTGCTGTAAGACTCGACAGAGCCGTCGGCAGCGGCAGGCATTAAATTAACGCACGTATGCGAGGAGCAGGCAACGGGCAGCGAGCGGCACTTTTCAATGACAGACAATGCAGAAGGGGGTGGCGGGTGCGAGGGCGTTGGGCAAGTGCAATGGCTACTGTTGGTGTTGTTGTTATTGCTGGGATTGTTTTTGGTCTCCTCGAGTGTCTGGCAAGTGCATTTGAGCTGCATTTGATTGGACCAGCGGCGCTGTGGTTGCTTGGGCGGTGGAGATAAACAATTATCCAACGAATGTTTTTTTATCAGCGGCGGTAGCAGATGATGGTGTTGCTGTTGCTGGCGCTGCTCTTGCTGTTCTCGTTGTTGTTGTTGCTGCTGCAGGCATTTGTGCTGCTTGAGACTACGACGCGGACGTGGTGGGGAGGGTGTTGTCGGCGGTGAAATAGCCACCGACATGGATATGGCATCCAATGAATTCGATTTGATTAAAGACGCCACGTGACAGTCAGCATCACTGCTGGAATTGCTACTCGAGTTGTTGTTGCTGGTGTTGCAGACGCATCGCTGCTGTGCAATAATGCGCGTATAAAGCTCCTCAGAGTCCATCGGCAGCAACAGATTGCTAACACCAACACGACGCTTGGCCTGGCTGCGATTTGCTTGCTGCTTAGGCGCATTATCGCTACTCTCCATGCTAGTCGATGCATTCTGTGTTGCATTGTTGCTGTTCGATTTACTATAGCTTAGAATATTGGACAAGCGACGCATTTTACTACATTTGCTGGCGGCCTGCTGCTGCGTTGTTCCCGTCAAAGCTGCAGGTGCGTTCAGCACATTGCTGTTGTCAGCATCATGGAGTTGTTGTTGTTGTTGATGCGGTTGATGCTCATCCACATGGCTGACGACGAAACGCGTTTTAGCAACTGCAACTGGTTTGCTGCAGACAGTGGAGTTGCTGGAGTTGGCTCCAGCCTCCTCACTGGCTTCAAATTTCTCTCCTTGTAGGATGTCATAAATTGTGCCATATTTGTGCGTGATATGCGTGACCAAATTTGTGGTGTCTGTTGTTGCTGCATCCTGTTTCTGTTCCAGCAATTGTTGCTGCTGCTGCTGCTGCTGGTGCCTATTTTCCTCCCTTTCACGTTGCTGCTTTTGTATTATATCATAAATCACATCATTTGATTTATGCATTTGTACTGCTTGTGCTGTTGTTGTTTGGGCTGTTGCTGCCGTATCGCGTTCTAAAATTGAACTCAAACTCTTACGCTGCCATTTGTCGATGCTGCCCGCGGTCAAGGAGTTGCTGCTGCCATGCATGTGAGTGGACTTGCGATGCAATATCTCATAGATGGTGCCATAGGTCATGTACTTATCGTACTTTTGATACGTCAGCTGATAGATATCATTTTTGCGCTGTATTATGTCATAGATGGTGCCATACACCAACTTATCATAGATCTTAAAATTTCGCTTATAGCTGGCACTTGAACTCACGCTCGAGCAGCAACTGTTGTTCCTGGCCGCCATTTTGGCATATGCCTGCAACTGTTGTTGTTGTTGCTCGTTCTTCTCTTTCTCTTTCTCTGGCTCATTCTCAGTCTTTGACTCTTTGTTGGCCGAGTTGCGACGCTGCAAAAAGTAGGAGGCAAAACTTTTGCGGTGTCGTGAATTCTGTCGCTTGAGCGGTAATGTTGCTGCTGCTGCCGCTGGTGTTGTTGTCGTTGTTCCTGTTATTGCCGTGGGTGTGTCCACCACCAACTGACATTCCACCGCCGGCTGCTCAATATTGCCGGCGTCGATTTCGCGCACGAGTCGCTTGAACTCCTCGTACGATGTGCGACGCTTGTGCGCTTTTGCCCGCTGCTCCTTGGCCGCCAATTGTTTGTCAAGTATTTGTGATAGAAAATCGGAATTCTTGCGCATTGCTTCTGTGGTGGTGGCGGTGACAACAGTTCTTGTTGTTGTTAGATCGTCGCCGGTATCCATTTCATCCGTTGTTGTTTTCGTTGTCGCCGCAGTAAACTCGTTTACCCAATCCGGTTTGCTGTTGTGGCTGCTGCTGGTTGTGGTTTCTTGTTCTGATATTGAGGCGAGCGTTGTCATCACAGTGTTATTGCTGTTGCTAGTGGTAATATTTTTTGTTGTTGTTACGTCATCTGCCTCCACAGGCATGACTGTTGCTGCTGCTGGGGCCACCTCATCAGTTGCATCCACTGACTGCTGCTGCTGTTGGTCCTGCAGTGGAACACATCGTCGTCGCGTTTGACGCGCCAACGCTTCCGACTGCTGCACTTTTGTGGAATCGGCAAACATGGCTTTGAACTCTTCGTACGATTTGCGACGATTGCGTGACTGCGTCAAGCATTCCTTGTAATTGCGTCGCGCGATCTTTTCACCCGTTGCATTGGCCGCAGCGGCAGCGGCCAATGCATCCAATTTGTGTTGCATCTCCATGAAACCAGAGTCCATGGAGCTAATAGTGCAGGTGGAATCAAAGCTGGTCTTGCGACTAGAATTGTTGCTGCCCGGTGAATTGGGTTTGGGTGGTGTGGGTGGTCCTGTTGCTAATAATGACAGCAATTCAGTATTCTCAGCACCAGCATTATTGTTTGCGCATAACAAATCCACTTGTGAATTCTCTCTATCATAGTCAGTAATAGCTGTTTCTGTTCCTGTTGTTGCTGGATTGGCTAAGCTAGCGTTTTGCTGTTGATCGACAAAAATGTCATCATCATCCTCAAAACTAATTAGATCTTCAACTGCAGCCGCTGTCATTGCTATTGGCTCCTCAGGTACGGCAGCTAACATTATAGTATTGTTGTTAGTATTTTGATTGCTTGAATTTTTATTGTTCTGTTCATAGTTTTCAATGTTCGCGGCGTCACGCTTTTTGCTCACAATCGCATAAAGCGGTGTTCCGTTGGTTAGATGCGATGTTGACAGTGCCGCTGTCACCGATAAACTGGCCGACGCCAAGCAGACGCTAGTTCTAGTAGCCGCTGCTGTTGTTGGGGAACTATTCGAAAGATTTGTTGTTGGCACGCCTACGCCAGCGATACATGCGCTATTATTGCGATTATGAAAGATTTTCACACTGTGCATGGCTAATTTGCCATGATGATGATGATGACGATTGTTGCCGCTATGGCTGTTGCTGTTGTTATTGTGTCGATTACGTGCAATAGTTGCCAGCTGTTTGTGCCGCTGCTGTTGCTGTCGTCGCGCATACTTGCTGGCAATGCTACACACAGGATTTAGATCGAGTTGTAGTTCATTGACATCGCTGTTGTTGTTGCTGCTACTGCCGCAATGCTTCAAAAAGCGTTGCAACCGTCGACTGGCACAGGTTCCGTTATGATCCGAACGCTGCTCATTCATACATTTGGCACAACACAAGAATTCATAGAGTATTTCTTCGCCCGCCTCTGTTTCGGACAGCGAACTGGGCGGTGTCAATGTTGAATATTTTGGCTCCAGTAAAAATTCCAATTGTGCCGCTGCCGCAGCAATTGCTGTCGGTGAGCAATAAGCATTGCCTGTGCTTGTTGTTGTGCCTGATATTGCTAATGATGATGATGTTGTTATAGTTGGTGCTGGTTTAGTGCTTACTGGCATAAGTATGTATGTGTTCTTGGGGTTCTTGTTGTTGCTGATGTTGTTGTTGTTATTACCGCTGCTACTGCTGACGATGTTGCTGTTTTCGACGTGACTGTTGTTGTCGTCGGTTGTGCCATTGATGGCAGTCTGTTTTGCCAATATGGAGCTCTCGATGCTCAGACCGCTGTCAAGCAACATAAAAGTGCCATCCGAGGGCAGTATAAGACGTCCCTCGGCTGCCGCATTCACCATTTCACGCAGCGCATTCACCTGCTTCTCTGTCACATTGCCCTGCAACTGTATGCCGTGCAGGGCAAATGCGGTCGGTTTGTTGTTCACCGAGTTTGGATCGGTGCACCAAACCACGGGCATGGTGGTCATCTTACTTGGGTTGCACAACAACAATGACAGCACCACAACAACAGTTCAATGCTCTCTCTAGACAAGTGTTGCTGTATTTTATTTTTTTAAGTTTTTTGTGTCACTCTCCGCTTGGGAGAGAGTAAGAGCATCGAACGGGCAATAAACTGTTTAGAAGAAGAAAAAACACTTCAGTATTTAGATTTGTTTTTTTCGGTTGTTCAACTTTCTCGCTTCGCTTAAACTTTGCTGGTGTTTTTCCCTTTGCTATTTCGTGCTTATGTGATTTTACTTGTATACAATGTATTCAGTTTCAGTTACAAAGCCTACACAACTTTCTTTAGATAATCTTAATAACATCGCCTTCCGAATCAAAATAAACTAATAATAGTCATGTTCATTAGCTAAACTGTTAATAGGCGCACTTAAACTGAAGAATAAGCTAACACACATCCAACCTCAAATATACAGCACACTTTTCAAGCTAGAATATGCAAAAATACACAAATAATCTGCTGAGAATTGTAACACTTTTTTAGATAGCATAACTAACAATAGGCTAAGACCGCTCATGCCCTTGAGTACTTTTAATCTGCTTCGATTTCAATCGACTTAACAAATGCTTTTTATGCATTTTGTTCATTTTTTATTGTTGTCGTTTTTTGTTAGCTAAACAGTACATAAAACTGAAATCCTATGGCGACAACCTTGAAAACGAAAAAAAAAAAACAATTGCAGTGAATGCACGATAGATAACGAGTACATTTCACAGTTTACGACTCACAGTTTAGTCTCGTATGCATTGTTTTTTTTGGTTTGAATACAAAATTAAAATGCTTTGAAATGCTGGCTCTATGTTCGTTTTGGAATTGGGAGTGCTATTAAATAAATGTATATATATATTTGCAAAATCACGAAATCTAAAAATTATTTGCGTTTTAGTAAACGATTGAAGATGTTTAAGCAACCTACACACTTAGTTAACCGCTACAGCAATGTTTAACATAGCGAACACTGTTAAAGAACTGTTATAATATCAATTTAACTATAAAAATCTTTGTTTAGTTCAGCATGTTCAAGAACTAAGCTAAGCGGCTATTAAACGATTAAAGGTATTTGCAAGAGGATTTAATAATCGAATAAAAAATATCTCAAATTGTATATGTAATTGAACAAATGTTAGTTATGGCATTTAGTAAAACCTATAGTCAAAATTGACTCGATTGCCAGTTAAATTATGTTACAGCTGCGTTTTATTGTTGATATCATAGAATTGAAGTATGCAGCGACAAGCTGAGTAAACAAGCTTTTTTATTTAATTATCGTTCTTGCTGCTAGCTGTGTTTAGCCAACACAATACTGTGATTTGATCCATTGACAAATTATGGTAAAGTTCCATGAAAATATTTATTGTAATTTTTGTATTTTTATTATTAAAATTCTGTTATGTCAGAGACGCAAGTTTATTGCGACCAATGACCACAGTGTCATCTAGAGAAAGCAACAACAATCACAGCTCTGAAGGTGGGCTTCATTAGCTGACCATTCAATTTTTTTATTTATGCCATGCCATGTAAATGTATAAGAGTGGGTACGCAATATACATTGTATATTGTATGTAGTATGCTACATGGTATACTTATATGTAAATAAGTGTGACTTCAAGGCTGCAAGTGCCGCAATTGGAAATGGAAACAGCTTGGTGTTGGCAGCAGTCGCAGAGCAGTTCAAGTTTACGGTGACTGACTGACAACTTTGCCGACAAAGAAAATAACAAAAGGGTGCAGGGACCGAGGAGAGTTTCGAGGGCAGGCTGTAAGCAGGCACTTGAGACAAAACGATTTAAAGAACTCACTAGGCGCAATGTAAGCATTGGAGTGGACAACCTGGGAGACAGGCTGGAGACAAATAGCTAAGGATATATATTCATAAACAGCCCTTACCCCACCCTACACCTCTTCATCAACCGGCGCTTGCATACGGCCAATTTTTGCAGAGACAATGGAACAGGGGCTACTACTACTTGTACTGCTATATATAAAGTCAAAATAACAACAACTATATAAACACCCGCTGAGCAACAGCAACAGAATTAGCAAATGTCAATGTCAGCCCATGACAAAAACCTGAAAACAGCAAACAATACACAAATTATTAAAGTGTAACAAAGGCAACACAGTTTTGTTCCATTAAATAAATTGAGAACTCGTTTTGAATACATTATCAGAGTTTGATAAGCGAATCAGTTTTGCAATGACTCATCTGATATTAAACAAAAGATGGATAGCAATTAAGGTGATATTAATAAAGCTAAGACGATTCTTATCTACAATTATATGGCATCTAGAAAACATTTTTTAAGAAAAGTTGAAAATACATTTTTTGCTTATATTTTAAATTTAAGATGGTTCTTCCCGCTACAATTTATAAATAATTTCAAGTCACATGATTGCACATTGTTTTTAATAAAACAGATTTGTTGCAAGACAGCATTAACAATATAGTGTCATAAATGTATACACATATTATTTATCACGCACAAACCTGTGGAACCAGAACCCCAGACGAAAGTCCATCTGTGTGTGTGTGTGTGCCGGTAACAGACAGGGTGGGTGTGAAGTATTGTTGAGTATTTATCAGCTGCATTTTGTTATAAGACCTAGTTGGACTTTAAGTATTTGCTGCTATGCATTTTGGACTCAATTAATGCGCATACTGGCAGAAAATAAAACAGCAAAATATAAATGACAAAACAAAATTCAAAAGTGCGAAAAAAGCACGAAATGGAAGGCTAGCAAAGTTATTTAGTCAAAGCTGTGAGTATGCAAAATAATCGCTAATAGATATTTATTAAATGAACGATTTTGTTTCTAGGTTTTTGATGTGTCTTTTAAATTTTTGTTTGTGTTATTGTTGGCCAACGGAATGCCATAGCTTTGGCATTAGAACCAACAAGGTTAGTTGTGGAAGACCTTAAGGGTGGCCTCTCCTCCCCTCCACTTTTGTCGTTTTTTAAGCTCAAAAACTGACCTATGCTAACCGAATCCGAAATTCGTTACAAAACCCATTCAATTGAGTAAGTGTAGTTGGCTTGAGTTTAACAGCGCGTGCCAAGAAAACAGAAACAAGACCAACATAATAACTATCATAATGAGTGGAAGTGTTGCTTTTGTCTAGTTGCTGCTGTTGCTGCTGCTGCTCAAAGGTAACATTTGCACTCAAAAGTACTACGACCCAATTTGAACCGGTTTGTTTTTTCTGCTGTAATTTTTTATTTTTATTTTTATTTTGCCCATTGTCTGTTGTGTGTGGTGTCTGAGCCAAGTTAAAACAACCCATTTGCTGCCGCAACATTGTTGCCAAGCATTTGCTGCCTAGCAAATTATGAAACCCAAAGCCCAACACGGGACACGCCTTATACTAAATAATAATAATCAATTAATTTAACTTGTCAGACAGCATCGGCAAGAGGCAATTCAAACTAAAGCTCAAACTAACAGGTAAAAACTTATACTTTCTCCGACCACTAAATAACAAACCCGTGTTTTTCGTAGCCTTCGCCATGAGCGCAGTTTCCATTTATGTGTAAATTAACAATAAGCCAAAAATGTTTTTGAAAATAGCGTGTTTAAAAATGTTAGCAAAAAATAAAACACTCAACCGATTTTGAGTTTGATTTGGGTCATTGCACAATGGTAACAAGAAATCAACTAATTTAAGTAGCGCAAAATAACTTTAACCACCAGCCTCCAAAAAGAGCACACCAAAATAAAAAAAAAAAAACATAAAAAATCTACAGATACAGACAAGCGTTTTGACAGCCTTGGATGCAATTATTGCAAGTGGTGTGAAAATTGTTTCAGCTAGACTTACAGAAAATAGGTCTAACAAAAAGGTATAAAAGCAAAAATGAAAAAAAAAGAAGAAATATGAGTGAACTTTAAAGTGTAAAATAAAAGTGAAGTTCCTTCTACAACCAGTTTCGAGTTCGACAAACGTTTTGACAGCCTTGGATGTAATTTTTGTAAAAATGTAATTGGTGTGAAAATTGTTTCAGCTAGACATACAGAAAATAGGTCTAACCAAAAGATACACAACCAAAAAAAAAAAAATCGAAAAATGAGTGAGCTCTTAAGTGTAAAATAAAAGTGAAGTTCCTTCTACAACCAGTTTCGAGTTTGAGTTGCGATCAAGCATGAAATACAAAAAAAGAAACCTTAATATTTATTGTTGTTGAATTCCAAGAAGTAAGCGTCATTGTGGGAAACTTCCACAGCTTAAAATTCGCAATAATTTTAAGAAACGTTCACAACTACTTTTTAAGCTGATTATTCTTAATTAATATCGATAAACTTATTTATTTATTTCAGTCAACTTTAATATAAATACTTTAACTCGAATAAGCTACCATTCGTAGTTAACAGATAAAGCTGTTGCAAAATGTTTACAATATGAAAACAATTGCGCTGTATTCGCTTTGTTTCATTATCAATACCACTATTTTGTACTCTTTGCGCCATTTTAAGTTAAAACCGATTTTTTATGTACAAAACAAGTATGTACTTTTGCATGTACGGTGACTGACGACCGCATGACTCATGGACAGGAAATTAACGATCCAAAGAGAAGAGAGAGCAACAACAGCAGCCGTCGTAGCAGCAGCCACACGTCAACTCTGACGCAAAGTAGCTAAGAAAACAGCCGCATAGGATAGTGAAAGAAGTGTGTGGGAATATCAAAAAGTCTCTCCAAACAAATCAAAAATTATTGAAATTGATGTACATATGTACATATATGCGAACAATGACGGAGACACACCCTTTTAAGCGTTTCGGTTTGAAGACCTAAGAACCTAAAAGATTCAGAATTTACCCTGTCAAGTTCATTTAACTAAAGCTTCTTTGCTTGATTTAAAAAAAAAAAAAGGAAATCAAAGCTTGATAAAGATCAAGTAAGAAAGCTCTACTCCAGAAAGTTAAGAAACCCTGAACCCTAGACAGTCATTTTTGTATGAATGTGATTGTACTTGCAGTACTGCACTTCTAAATGCTTGACTTAACTTTAATCTTCGATATCTCCGGTATATCTCTTCATATTTCGATGAAATTTTCATCTTTGGTTTACGAGAGCTTATGTTTAAGCTTCCTTTTAGTCTCTGATATCGGAGAATTCATACAGACAGACGTGATGATGCTGATCAAGAATATATATACTTTATGGGATGGGAGATGCTTCCTTCGGTCTATTACGTACATTTGCACAAAACCATTTTTCCTATTTCATGGGTTCAGGTTATAAGCACAGAATGTAAATAATTTCCAGAGAGTAAAAGAAATAAAATGTATAAACCCATTAAAAGTTCTTGAATATTTAAGGCTGCACACTTATTCTATATTAAAGCAACAATACATTAAACAATGCTATAGAAACCGGTGCAAGCTTAACCAATCTATAAATGTATTTATGTACAACGGGTTGAAAGCTGTACGTATGTGCAGAATATTGCAATTTGTTCAAGTCACGTAAGTTCAAAACTGATATGGCAGTGAAGTGGATAAAAAAAAAAACAAGTGAATACAGTGCAGTCGGGTGCAACAGACTGCGGAATACTCTAATACCAGTACAAAACCGAGTGAAAAGGAGGTCTGCTTGCAAATTGCTGATTGAGGGACGCCAGCAAGCTATCTTATCGCCAATTTTCTTTACGCTAGCTCAACGGGTGTTGGAAATATGTAAATGGGTGGATCGATTTATCATATATTCCAACAAAACACAACACCAATGTAATCTTTACTTTCGGTATCAGAGTATAGAAATAAAATGAGTGCTATGTGCGCAAGTGTCATTAACTAAATATTAATATCGCCGGTTTAGAGTGGTATTTTGCTTTTTTTTTATACATTTCCAAGCATACAATTATACCTATTTGCAGGCAATGTGAAGCAACGGGTTAAAATATTCACATTATAGCACATAACCAAATATAAGAGCTGAGGATACATATAGACCTACAATACCACTCTTGCGTTACGTAAATGTTCTCAATAAAGTCAAAGAAAAAAAACTACAAAAAATTGCCAAGTAGGTTTTTTGTTATTCTCAGCAGGCATTTTAACGGTTAATTTTCAGTTTCTTATGAAATTCATTCATTGAAATTCTAACAGCTACCAAAAGATATTGTACACGTATACGGTATAAACAACTATAAAAGCATAGCACGAAACAGCAAAGAAAATAGAAAGTTCTGCGCAAGCGCGCAACTTGACAAAGCGGCAAAACAGATAACAACAGCAACAACAATTGCAACAAATAAATAACCAATAGCAACAACATCAATATTATGTTGCACATTTGCTTTTTGTGTCGTTTGCCACTTTGCCAAGTTGCATTTCTGCTTAAAGTTCATATTCTTCAGACTCTACCTTTTGTAGGTGTGTGTTGCAGCAACATGTATCCAAGCTACGAATATGTTGCTAAGATGTTGCGCGATTCTGCTGCTTCATATCACATAGTAAGTGCACTTTAAACACTAACACACGGAAACAAGCGAACGAATTTTACAGCCACTGTTGAACAAAGAAAAACAGTTGCTACTAAAAGTATGCTGACATGACGCGCACGCGTGCAACAAGTTTATATATGTTACCACAAAAAGCTTAGTTCATAAGCGAACTAGATGTGATGCAAAAAACAGATGGAATTTAACAAACACGAATCACGAAATCGACGATGATATACACAATAAATAGTTGGCACTTGCGATTGAAATTTAATTTCCTATATATTCGTATATTTATATTTTAATATTTTATATTTTGTGTGTATTCATTTTTGCCACTTTCCGTTTTAACGTCCGTTTTGTGCACCGCTTCGCAGACAACTGATACGTTTATGAAATTTTTATAGAAAGGTTTTAAGCCGCACGACACGACGCACGGTAAGTCTTGCACACATACACTCACAAAAAAAGACGTGCGTGTGTGTATCTATGTGCGCATCGAACGCCATTCGAGCCAAGCTTTTAGCTTTGTATGCGTGAGACGACGACGAGTTGCGCTCTTTGAGACGGCTCTTATACAGGCTGTTGTTGTTTTTGCAATGGTCAGAATCGTGTTGCACTTTGAAAAAGATCTGCATGTTGTTGTAGCAACAGCTGATTGCTGTTGCCAGTCTTCGCTCTTCAGGCAAAACAAAAGAGTGACAACAAACAGTAAGCAACTGTTACAGTATCTCATTGTTAATGACAAGCTTATGCTCTCTTAACTGGTGCTGACAAGCTAAATGAGTTTACTGTGTTTGACAATTACGTACGTAATTAGTCATAAAGTGCGTTCGTTGATTATAAAGATCAGCGTCAGGCTTATTATAATTGACTTGTTTTTTAATTGTTGTTTGACATTTTGTTAATTAATTCGCGTTTGTTGTGTTAAAAAAAGGGAATAATAATAGCAATACAACACGCATCACTGTCATCATTGCAATCCAAATTATGCGCTTTATATGCCAACTGCCGAGTTCTGGTGAACGCTATTGAACTCGTAATTGTTAAAGAATGCTTAAAACATCAACTGCTGCTGCTTTTTATTCCGTCTCAGCCATGTTTTAATCGATTCACGTTCAGGCGAAATTTATGGTAACAGAAGTTATGCATAAAACGCATGAGATAATCGGAACACATAGATAATAATTTTAATATATATATATATATATATTATTCTAACTAAAATGCGTCGTGACTCAAATTACCCGAACAAATATATTTTTGCCATCAACGAATTTTAAGAGAATTTACTTACCTAGAAAGAACAAGAAAATATTTATTTTATTTTTGAGGGCAATTGGCGAATGAATATAAGAGTCTAAAGCGAATTAATAGATTCTTTTTGAATAACATACGTTGTTTTCTCCCTAAAGGTGCTCTCAATAATTTGTAATCCAATAATATAAATATCCTAAGTAAACATAATTTAAGTATATTCATGTAATATATTTTCAAAAAGATTAACTTCCATAGATAGTATACTATTAAGCGACTCCCAAAGCATCAATTAATTAAGAACAGTACTCAGTTTAAAGGCTTAACAAAAATAAATCGGAAGTCTCATAATACTGAAAACAAATAACTATGAAACCAGAAACAATACTACTACCCCATATAATACTTGCCAATATCTAAATTGGTCGTAATTTAACAGTTGGTCAACACTATTGCCCCCCTATAATTATCTGAAAGCGTTTTGAGGTCATCAGGAAAGCAATAAAAATGTGAATTAACTGCCAAATTTGAATGCAAATTCTAGTCAAAGCAATGCATCCAAATGGGTTTAAAATGTATACCCGTAATTGTCAACTTTAACAGAGAGTGTAGACAAATTGAACAGCTCAATTTATATGACAACAGGCAGACAAAATGTTAGCTAACGTATTAAAAGCTAATAAATTCGACGATATAATTTGTTAATAAGTTCCACATTCATGAGATTTTCTTCCCAACTTCCTGTGCTATTTCTACTTATTATAGTTGATTGAAAGCGCAACACTTTTGTTGCGCTAGTTTTATGAAATTATTAAATTGTATTAATTGCTCAAGTGAAGTTGTTCAAATATTATTCGGTAAACATAATTTGACCTTCTTTCATTGAGAGAGCATTGCCCGAGCGTTTTGTATCTTTTGCTGTTGATGACAAATTTTTTTCTGTACAATTGTTTGTTTTTAAATTTTATTCTACTGAATTTTGTAAACATGCCACATTTATTTGAAAACTTCGCTGTCTCGCCCAAAACGTCATCAATGTTGTCGAATACAAAACAGCGAAACATCAATCGAAAAACACAAAATTGTATTGTATTTATAATCAAACTTATATATTTTTATAAAGTATAGCTTGTTGGTATGTAGAAAATGTGAAAAATACAGACACGCAATGCATAAACAAGCTGACCAACAACAATCGATAAACAGTTCGTTGACATATTGTTTCATATTCAATAACAACCATTGCAGTATTCCCAAATACAAGCCACATTCAATAAAATTTGTTGACTGTTTTGGTAGTAAAACTTTTTTTTAAAGTAAATAACATTTTTTTAATAGCTTTTTATTTATTTGGAGTAGCATACATAAACAAAGATGTAAACTAATACATTACAGTAAACTTAGAATTTGCATTTGAATTTCCCAACTCATTTTTCGCAACTGTGAAATTGTGAAATAAGGTCGACATGGAGAACCGAAACTAGGATCGATTTTGCTTAAGAGCTTAAAATCCAAAATGATTGAAAATTGACATATTTGCATGCAATTTAAAGGGATTTAAGCATTTCATAAAAGCCATTAATATGCACATGAGAGTTTTGATGCAACTTCGTTAAAATTTGCTAACAAAAAAAAAAAAACAATCGCTAGCAAAAAACCAGATCAAAAATAAAAAAAATTTAAAACAACTACGTTTGATTAACAAAGTCAAAATAAATACACAAAAATAAAGGAAAAAACAACAAACAAATCAGCAGCCACGTCTAAAGTTGCCTTCCGTGTCGGAAGATGATAAAAGTATATATAGTCTATATATATATATATATATATTATAAAAACGAAACACAAACACGAATCAATTAATTGTTGAATTGAATTTAAACTTGCACTTGCGTTAGTTTCGCATTTCAATTGAAACGCCGGCCGACTGTTAAACCGGTAAAGAAAATATATTTGTTGTTCTATTATTTATAGATATCAGTTTCAGAATTAGAAGTACGAATCATTCACATAATGCGTGATATATATTTTATGATATATTTTTAGTTGTGTGGGTGGCATTTAACCCAGGTTTTGAGTTCAATGCGCCATAGAACTTCCGATATGATATTCGGATGCGCCTCTTGATCGCCAGCTCATTGGCAGTCAGCTGGGACGGCGTATTATTAGCGATTTATGTGTTCAGATAATGGCCATTTGCGATTTCACGGATCAAACTCTTGGCCAATTGCCAAATAGTTTACATTCACAGTTTTTCCCACCAACGGAAGTCAATACACATATACAAACAAAACGAAAGCGCTCACGCATACAATTTTAACGAACTACCAGGTATTTCCCCTCAAAAAAGCATACCCGAAATTCAATGGAATTTAATCAAGTTTAAATTTAGTCTTGTCCAATGTATTAACACCTAAAATCATTGACGTCATCAGCAGTTTAGTGCAGTTCGGTACCCCTGTGTGACCTAAATATGCATGTATTTATAATTCAAGCGTTAGGTCATTACGTTAATACTTTCATAAAAGTTGAAGATGACAAAATTTCGGCTCAAACTTATGAATTACTAACTTAGCTTGGATTTTTCTCAATTTCTCGCACAACTTTGATAAGAATTTCTAAATAAATTTATTTAATATTCATAGATCAAGTTTATAAAGTCTTTTGTCTATGCGGAAGTAGCTTTAAATTGAAATTTTTCAGATTATCAATAAAGTTGACACAAAAACAAAACTCATCGATAATTAGGTCAATAAGTGCTTTTAAACTCAACGAAGACATCCGCAAAATGAAGGCATAAATTATGCAATCGCAATGGCCAACATATATAACAATAAGATATAAGAGGCACACTTCTCAAAAGATTTACAGCACTTATTGGAAATTTTCTGTTAAAATTGCTTAGCAAGAAAGAAATTGTTCAGCGTGATTAAAAAGAAGAAAGCTTCCACTTCCAAGCCAGAATACAGTTAAATGCAATTTATTGCATTGCAAATAAATACACGAAATTAACGAAGCGAAGCAACTTAATGCTGAGTTATGCATACAATTATATATGACAACAGCAGCAGTATTAACAGCGACGACAACCAACAACTGTTGGCCCCAATTAGGCCAAAATAATAATAACAGCGGCAACAATCGTAAGTTGGCCTTGAAAATGCTTAAGACATGCCACATGAAATGCATAAAACTAATGCACTCAACATTGGGACAGGAATTTCGATTATTCCTTTATTTTTTTTAAGTTAACTATTGTTTGCTGCATGTCAATTTAAGTGGCTACGAGCGAGAGAGATAGAGCGAAATGAAGAGAAATACAGTGGAAGAGAGGCTGGAGGTCCGAGTATATATACCGTTATGCACAATACAATAGCAGCAGCCACGCAAAGATAAATTTAATTAATGATAATAAAGATTTTGAGTTTTATTTTTTTTTGTGTTCGATTTACCGGTTTTGGAATTTCTCCCTACGCCCAAACCAGATAGCCACACAAATTATAAAGTATTTTTCTCTATATAAGGTATTCCTCTTCCTCTCTCTTACGGGTTTATATTTTTAGCATTTCGTTTTCGGTTTATTTTTTAGTTTGTTTCCTTGACAAGAAGGAATGTGTGTCAAAAAGCTCTAGATATAATCCTTAGGCATTTGCTTGTCTCTTAAGGACTTTTATATGGACTAGAAATTGGGTCAAGTCTATTTGCTGGTTTCATGAGCCATTTGATCTTGACACTGACACGCATATTGATGTCAACTTGGCTAATAATAATAATAAAAGTAGTAAACATAAAATAATAAATTAACCAGCCGACTGCAATTGTAATTGAATACAATGTTTACACTTTGGATAAGAAACAAAAATTGATATGTTACTTGCTGTCTGCTCATAAGGTTGCCCATTAAATCTAAATCACTCTGCCGGCATACTAATAATATTACGAGGGTCGTATATTATGTAATGAAAACTAATACTCTTATGTGGTACTGTTAACATTATGATATGGAGCTGCGAGTTTCGAAGTTTGTTAATTAGAGGTGCATATAAATTGTAAATTTATTTGTTATAATTGTTTTTTTAAGTACAGATTCGATAGTGCAAAAAGTGAACATTAATGTCAATTCTCCATTTTACTTTGTAATAAAAAAAAAAAAAAAATGGATATCATAGATACAAACTAATTGTAGTATATGTACTAATAAATATATGTACCTTAGGACTGTTTAATTTCGTTGAGAAAAGTGTTCGTCAACAAAAATGGCATTGTGTTATGTCTGTAGACATATTCCCTTGGGAACAATACCTGATATAATAATTAAGTTTCTAGCCCGTTATTTACAGCAAGTTATTAATATAATTGGGCGCAGAAATATTTACTTATTGTTGTTTCATGTAAACTCTTATCGCCCAGTTGGGCTTAATCATTTGTTAGGTAAACTGATGCTTCTTACAAAAACGAACCTAGGAACGTTTTAAAAATAAAATAAAATAAAAAATAAATAAAAATCAATGCCACACAAAATTACAAACTAATTTTATAATGTTTGCTAATTCATATAAAATGACATTGCTTTTAATATTTACTGTATTTAATGTCGAAAGGAAATCTTAACAATTGATATTTTGCTACATATCAAAAGCTTCAGCTTTTGTGCCAGTTTTTATGATAAATATTTTGTTTCTTCGATATATGAATATGTATGCCATTAAAGCATAAAACACAGGCACAAGACACCCACGTACAACATTTGTTGTTATGGAAACCTTTTTGATATTTTTTGATATTATTGTTGCCGTTTTGGCAACAAATGAACGCCTGCCGGTTGGACATTTGTTGAGATTGGGTGTGACGCATGTGGAGAATGCCCACAAACCATGCGATGATATTATACACCGTGCAGACGGTTGAGGGAGATTGGATTTACGCTGCAGCGGAATAGCGCGTTCTTTATAATGCCCCTAGTAGGCAAGTTTTTGTTTATGTTCATTTATGCTTATTGCAAATTAAAAAATTAAAAAAAAAAATAAAATAAATCGTTGTAGAGATTTGAACTAACTTTCAACAACGTTTTGACAACGAAATGCATAAATTGCATACTTTTAGGCTGTGCTGCATTTAGCAAGTACATAACACCTGGCCTGGTGAAAGTAGAAACTAAATAGTAGTAAAAACTGGTAAAAATATCCCAGCAGTAAGTAAAATTTACATAAGGTTCAAAAATTCGACAAAACAAAATATTTCATAAAAAATGTACTTACGGTTCTGCTTCAATGGATTTTAATTTGGCCACATAATTGGATGGTATATAGCCCTCTTGGCGTGTTTTCTTGCTGCGCGCCAGCCACCAGTCACCCTGCAATGGAAAAAATTGAGCAATTCAATAAGGTACATGTGCATGTATGCGGATAATTTCGTATGGTAGCAAAACAATAAGATACAGCTACTCTTAAGTGGCTCTTTATCGAAGGAATTGTAATTTATTTACTTCCGAGATAGCCCACAATCGTCAACAATGAATGCATGGATTGATGAAGAGATATAACATAAAAAGCCAGACATAATAAATACACAAACTCAACCATTTTTAACTTTCTTATAAGGGATTCAGATTTTAAGTCCCATTGGAATAAAGTTAACAACGGATAATTTTGAAATTGTGTATTTGCTGAAGCATTCAAATATTTAAAAGCAAACATATATCGTAAGAAATGAATTAACATTCGTACAATTTTATTCCGAAGTTTCAATCTCGAGAATGCAGAATAAGCCAACAACTAAGACGGCCTAGCCATCAACGAGCGCAGTACTTGCCAATTTGCAGTATAGTTGGAAATTCATACATAGTTCATATTTGTATCGGTTGGTAATATAAATTAACTTGATTTTTGTTGTTCGACAAACAATTTACAGAGGGCGATGGCACAGCTGTTTAAAAAATCGAACACTCACGCAACGAGCCAGCCAACATCAATAACAGTCAACAATAAGCACAAGTCAGATACGATAAGCCACAATTTTATGTTATACCTTGTAAGCAACGCAAGCAGCGGGTATATAAATTACACAGCTTCCTAATTTGAATAGTTTACCAGGCACAGAACCTACTAATACTTGGATATATGTACCTCTGAGAACTATTATGCTTCAGTAAAAAATAAAACATCAACTTTGGTTTAGTCACATTAAATTTAAGTTATCATAATACAAATTGCTCAGACTACAGCCATGTCCAAATTAATAATTTAATTATTTTTTCTTTTAAAATGGAAAATCTTTGATTCAAATTTTATTTCAAACTAAATAAAGAAACCGTTAAATGAGTTTTTAAACTAAAATTAAAACTTTTATACAGAGCATCGGCAAGTCGCTCAATTTTCATAAAACAGTTTTGATTTTTCGTTATTCGTGCAGTTTACCATTCACGTTTTGCTTCGTTACAGCTGGAGAAAAATCCAAGCAAGCAATTGAAATGAAAATAACAAAGTTGAAAATTAAATTAAAACTTTATACAATCGGTTGGCTCGTCATTGGTTTTTGGTTTATTTAACTCGCGCTTACGCGCTTTCCATGTCTGGTTTGTTTTTTCTTTTTTGTTGTGTTGTTAAATCATAACAACAACAACCAAACCAAAGCCACAACAGTAACAAAAACCAACAGTAGAAACTGGCTTTTGCCAAGTTAGTGCAGTCGTTAATATAAAAGACAATTACAGTTAGATATTTATAGGACTATCAAAACTTGTTTTCCTTATCTCCTAATTGTTAACAATAAATTGCAATTGATTTTATTTTTTATTTGATCTGAACCTTTTCGTATGATGGCCGTCTGACAAATCACAACATCCAACAAACATCCAAACAAAGTGCCTTTGCTATCATTAGCCTGGCGCACGATAAACTCTGTGGAAAGGTCAATGGACACAAACATTTTAGGGTTCATTGTTTATGTGCTGCTGCTTGCTTTGAGTTTTTATGTTTCTTCTCATTTTTTTTAACATGCTCTACTTGCCTCTTTATCCCTCCTACTCTCGCTCTCTTGCTAGTATTGTGTTTTCTTTACAAGTGCATTTCATAATCGCTTGTTGCCTTTCGATAGCTACTGTTGCAAGCATACATATGTACACAATACTATGTTTATGTGCGCCTTGATTCCAATAAAAATTAAAGTGATTTTATTCTTAGATACGCTTTCTTTGTAAATATTCGGATTTCTTTTAGTTTTCAGCTTAAGATAATTTCGGACTTGGGATTTATAATAATGACTGATTTTGTATATATTTTTAAAGCTAATCATATCTTTTGGTTAAGCAAATGACCTAAATTTGGACATTCCCTTTGGCGAAGTTCTTTAAAACAGTTGATTAAATCTTTAATAAATTCAACACCTTAACTTATTTTATGTTAAAGAAGTTAATGTTAATATTGCCTTATACGGTTCAATGGGAAGTAAAGATCGAGAAGTTTAAGTCCTTGTACATATATATTGCATGTTCTAAATAGTCCTAGGCATAATCTTAAAACGTTTGTACAGACATAAAAGAACTAAGAGGCTGCACCAACAACAGTACAAACAAACAAGACTTGCGTACATAAAGCAACTGGGAAAGGGGGAACTATTTCAGCTGGCGGGGAATCCTTAAAGGGTTTCACTGAGCTTCCTGCTGCCTAAAGTGCCGAGCCCAAATGCGTCAAGCAACTTCTTTGGTGCATAAAGTATGAAAGCGCCTCATTTTCTTTCTTTCATTTCTTCTACTTGTACTCTTGGAGCACAAGAGAGCGTGCATAGAATGTGCAATTTGCAAGCCACTAAACTGCACATGTGTGTGTGTGTGTGAATAATCGTAAATAAATGAGTGTGTGTGTTGTGTGTGTTGGGTGTTCATGCGATGGTTGTTCACTAAATGACAATGAACAGTACAGAGACGACGGCCACAAGCAAACACGAAGACGAAGACGACGACGACGAAGACGAAACTGACGAGGCACACCCATAAAGTGTTTGAACATACATATAATACATATATATTTTTGATTTCTACGCATGATGTTGAGCTAAAGCAAAGTTGCTGCAAGTGCTGTAAAAATGTTTACAAAAAAGGAAGTTGGGCAGCTTTTTTATTTAGTTTACATACCCTGTAAGCACTAAGAGCTTGTAGTAGGGTTGTTATTTGTTTGACACTCACAGTAAAGTATAATTTGCTGGTCAGAAGGGCCATACAGATTTGGATATTATACAAAAAATGTATATAATTACCGAATTATTGAATATTTTTATATTTGGTAACGAAGATCTAGCTTTGTGACTCTAGCCAGTTTTTAAGGAGGCCACTGGGGGCGATTAAGGCGGTATGGGTGGGCGTGGTATCCAATGTTTTGATGCAGTTTTTTGGGAGGATGCCAGTAGCTATTTGCCTAACAAATAACTCTAATGTATATGAAATATAGAGATCTATCGATTTTGAGTTATCGAATATATCGATTTGCCAAGCCCCCAGTATTCGTAGAGCCGCAATCTTGACACTTTATCTGTCCTGGCCATAGAAAAAGATATAAAAAGATATATAGACGGACATTGCACAAACCCAATATACCCTTTACCTTCAGTATCGAGTATAATAATTAAAAAACGCTGCTGCTGCTCGCACAGCTACCGGAAACGGCTGCGAGTTGCTAGCTGATTACTCCACTTGCTTGGCGACAGCTGTCTGATAAAGAGAGAAAGAGTAAGAGAGACAAACATCTTTGTGGATGCTATGAGTATACGTTCAAGTATTCAGGGCTACCGAAAATTGCAGCACATTCTATGGCCATTCGAATGTCCGAATGTGTGTGTGCGAGTGCGCAACTCTTGGCCCTAAGCCAAACGGTACGTCATGCTTTTAGGCGCCTCCACTTGTCTGAGCAGTCAGCCAGGCGGCTACAAATTGGCCGAGCGGCCAATCATAAGGTGGTCATGGCTATATACTATGCTGACGTAAACTCTTTGAATATGCATGCCATTATAATTTGATCTGTGCCTGTGTGTTGTTCTTGTAGTTGTTGGGTCTTCTGCAAGAGTTGAATCGCCCATGTGGGTGGGGGTGTAGCATGCGGCTTCCACGAGGCTAATCATAGAATCCGAATCAGAAATATTTCAACTATGTATTTGAATATTTCGACTGTCTGGCCTGCTTTGATTCGCACTTATTGTTCTTTAAGTTAAGCTGCAGCAGTTGGTGTTTTAATTACAAAATTAACTGCGTTTAGCCGATAATTGTATGCTCTTTTTAAGCTCTTTCAGCAGCTAATGAAATTTTGCTAAGCTGGCACCAACAAGAACATATACAAATAGAGTCGTCAAACATGGCTGTATGATGATTATTCAAATTAACGCTTAATAAAGATTAGCTAGAATATGAACCTATGAAGAATAATATATATTTGGTTTGGCTTTCCCATTAAACTGGCTCTTTTTTAAAAATTACGAGAAACTCAATGTAGTCAGCTATGTATATACTGACTTCTGTTGAATCCATGTTCATTGCAACTTATACTTTTTACAAACCCAATTGACTAACAAATTAGCTTTTTTATACCTAAGGTTGCCGAAAATATACACTGACATTTATATTTCAACGTTTCGACCGGGAAATTGCATCCACTACGTTTCATGCATCTTTAGATGAATAAGATTTCGGGTTTGTAAATTTACGTTTAACTTTTCTGCATCTGATTCAAACTGTATAAGCGATTCGCAAAAAATACCTTTAAAAAAGACAAAAATAAATAAATTAATTTTGTATATTCTTTTGTGGGATAGCTATCGCTTTCCACCTTTGTCGTGTATCTGTTAAGTTTTCTTCAGTGAAGCTAAAAATCATAATTTGCTATTATTTTTAATCAAAAACACAGTAGAAGTGAAATCAAACTAAAAGCTATAGATTAAATTAGCTAATTAAGTACATCCATTAGTTGCCGCTTAAGAGCCCAACTATGAAAGCTTTGGTGTTTACTCTTAATAAAAACACGCCAAACTACGCAAATTGCGAGACTGTTGGACGGGCATTAAAAAAAACATAGTCTGGTCTAGAGTTGGGAGTTGGAGTTTAATTGGCTGCAGGTTTTTTTTTTTCGGTTCTCAAGAGTCGGTGGCAAGTTGCAAGTGGGGGCAGCAAATACAGCGTCTGGTTTTGTGCCAGCTTAGCTTGCCCCCCCTTTCCATTTAAAACAAAAAACAAAAATACAGCCAGTGACATTGACACAAAAATAAACGTAGGAAAATGCAAGAGCGAAATAATGTAAAAAGTTGCACATAGTTTAGATTGGTCAGATGACGCATTATAATAAAGAGCTTAATATGAAAAATGGTCGCTGAAAATTAAATGTTTGTGATAGGCACAACAATTTGTTGCTGAATATATTCAGTATTGTAAATAAAAAATGAGAAGTGAAGATAAGAAGTACAACAATAAGGAAGACACACAAATAAAATAGATTAATCAGCTTATCGATAAATCGATTCGATAAACAAGCTCTTGTTGGGAGCGTTAATTGTGCGACTAGTTAAAAACTCTGAACATCGAATGGGCATGACTAAAATAAGTAAGTATTCATGATTAAACACAAAATGGGTATGCGGGCGGCTTCAATGAATCGAATAATTAAAACTCTCACGAACTTTTCACAAAGTTGTAATTTATGCACTGCTCCGGCAATGGCTGTGTAAAAGCGCTGCCAATTGGATAAATGCCTTTCGTATACATACAAAAATATTGTTGATAAGATATTCGAACGAATAAACTGCTCAGTTTGGCTATCAATGCGCTCTGCCTCTCCGCAATTACATGTTTCTCCGATGATTCACACTTACCTGTGTGTCATTTAATATCTCCAAGTGCTCACCCTTGCGGAAGCTCAAGTCCTCGTCGGTGCGCGCATCGTAATCGTAGAGAGCAACAAATATTTTAGCATTTGCATTGGCTGCATCGCTATCGGGTATCTGTGGCACTGGACGAATTTGCTCCGCTGGCTGTCCGGGCATGGGCATCGCTATTTGTGGGATGCCAACGCCGACGCCAACAGCACCGATGCTGGCGCCGGGATCGTCGAGCGGATTGCGTACATCGCCTGTGTGCGGATTATCGTTGACCGGTTTTTGTGTGCGCAAGCAGTTGCCCATGGTGAGGAGGTTGTGGAAGAAGATCTCTCACTGGAGCTAGAGAGCCAATAGCAACAGCTCGGATTTGTGATGTATGTATTATGTCGTAAATGCAATGAATGGAAGTCAAGTTGTTTGTAGTTGCTTTGGAAGTGTACGAGTGTGTGGAGTTACTGTTACTTTCACTCACACACAGACGCAGCTTAATGCACGCCAATTACAATTCAATTGCACTCGTTTGTTTATACTGAGGACGACACACACCCACATGAACACACACACACTTTATGTTGTTGTTGTTTATATGCTCACTCGCGATCAACATGGGGTGTTGGCACTTATCTCTCTCGCTCTTTTGTATATGTACATACATATGTAGCGCGTCGTCAGTTAATTAATCAACTTATCAACATGTTCTCTTTTTTTAATGTTGGATTTATTTTATACGGTACACGGTAAAGGGTATTTTGTATTTACAATTTTATAAAGCACTCTCTAACTAGTTAAATGCTTAGACACAAGCCGGATTTACTGTTGTTAGTGAGTTTGGATGTATGTATTTTTCTGGTATTTTTTCTATGTATGTATGTGTGTGATGCTGAGTGGCCAAACAAGACGGGACGCGACAATCAAATAAACAATTTAAAAACACTTATAAACTATTGAAGCACATGCATACATAATTACACTACTCTTTTTAACCATTTGTTGCAATTGTTTTACATTTTACAGTTATTTAATTTACGAATTTCAGCAACTTTCAGTGAAAATGGCTCCCCGATGAAAATCTGCGCGACAGTCGATAGCACAGCTACAGCGATTGCATCGATATATCAGAGCTAACAACAGACATGCATACCGATTTTGCAACAATGTTACGCTTTAACTTTTTATCGAAGATAGTTAATCGAATAATGTTAAGCACGATTATTTCAAGCTTAAAAAATCTATTATAAAATCAAATGACTAACCAGAATAATTCTATAATTATATAACAGTAAACTTTACTGTACCGGTAAAATAAAGCACAAATAAATTTGATGGCATCTAACAGAAAATGTTAAGCAGAAGTTAGTTCGTTTGTGAATTTCTGAGAGTCGCTCCAGTGAACTAGTAAATGTACTAGCTCTGCATTTTCTCAGTTTTTATTTTGCATTTGACAAGCGAACTGAAGGGAGAAAATCTTTTAATTAAATAAAGAAAATAATTTTGTGTTTTTATTAAATAAAATCTTTGCACAAAATGGATATAAAATCATTCTTATTTTCCTACTGTGCCAAGAACCAAACAGAGCCCAAGTTCGAAGTGCGCCCAACCGGTAAGTAAACATAGAAAGTCGCAAAAAACCAGATACATTTTTGATGCGAATTCTTGTGATTAAGGGCCAAAACACCGCCAGCGTTTTCTGTGCGAAGTGCGCGTCGATCTTTGTTCATACGTCGCTGTCGGCAACTCGACCAACAAAAAGGATGCCGAAAAGAACGCCTGTCGCGATTATGTCAATTATTTGGTGCGTGTTGGCAAACTAAATATTAACGATGTCCCGCCAGAGGCGTGTGCATCTGCACCAGCTTCATCTGGCGGTGGCGTTGCAGCAGATGGCAATAATGCAAGCGTGGGTATGGGTGGCGGCGGTGGCCAGCAGCGTCGTGTCTTTAGCGGCGCCTCCGGGCCCCAAGATTTGGGCGAGGCATATCGCCCGCTCGACCATGAAGAGGGTCGCGAGCGCTTCAGCATGTTCAATCATGTCCAAGAGCGCAAGGAAATGAACGAGGCGGAGTCGATTGATGTTAATGCCGCCATCCATGGTAACTGGACCATCGAGAACGCCAAAGATCGCCTTAACATTTATAAGCAGGCAAACAATATTCGGGACGATTATAAATATACTCCCGTGGGCCCAAATCATGCCAGGTATGTGTTGTTTGCTGCAGTTAACTTCTATATCCATTTCCACTTGCTTTATATTCCCTTTGTTTATTTATTTATATAATTTTTTTTTAATGGCAAGCTGCGCACTGGATTTAGCGTTTTTTTGGCCTAAATCTGGAGCGCAGCTCGTAGTAATGGCTGTGCGCAATTTATAAACAACAATCCTACAAATACAGTACACGCTCGATAAAGTAAACACCAAATAACAAAAAGTAATAAGTACTATTTTACTCCTCTCATTCAAGTTCAATTCACAATAGCTGTGATAGAGTGAGTAATGTTAACTTTGACTAACAGAGTTGGGCGCTTAACTTTAACAGTGTTAGCCGCAATATTCAAATATTCAATTGCGTGTTAATACTATAATTATTGGGTTTTGTCCCAACACGCTTAGTTTTAAAACGCAAATATACTATTTTTAAAGAGTGTTTACTTTGTCGAGCGTGCACTGTACTTAATTAAAAATATTACGCCCGGCTGGGCTTTCAGAGCAACTTGGCACAAGAAAAAAATACACATTGGAAACAAAGGATTGAGTCAATTTTGAGATACTATATTGAGATATATATGTGTGCGCATTGTGGCTCTGAAAGTCTGGCCTAACATTTAACGATAGAAAGTTTCATCAGTTGCGCACAGCACACGTTGATTTTTCGATGATATTGTACGCTTTTGGTAAGTGTAGACGAAACGAAACAAAAATCATACAAAAACCATTTAGTAACGGTTACTTATCCGATATATATGCTGCAGGAGCTTTATGGCCGAGCTGTCCATATTTGTGCCGGCATTGAAACGCAAGGTTACCGCACGTGAGACGGGATCCAATAAAAAATCGGCAAGCAAATCTTGCGCCCTATCGCTGGTGCGTCAACTGTTCCATCTGAAGGTTATTGAAGCGTTCAGCGGCACACTCAAAAAGAAAAAGGATGAGGAACTCAAGCCGTATCCAGTTAAGCTCGATCAACAGCTTATCGATAATGTGGATGAGGTGATTAAGAAGCTTGATCTGCCTGTGGTTAATCCACGCAACATTAAGGTTGAACCTGATGGCGTGCCCATGCCCCTAATTGTAAGTAGTTGAGAGTTGAATTTTCATCTTTCATTAATCACTTTTCATGATACCAAACACAGGTGACACAAGCTCGCTTGGACATAAATCCGGATAGCGAGGGAGGAGGAGGACGTCAGGAGAACGCTGCGGTTATAGCTTGGGCACCGCCGCAACCCAATTGGAATGTCTGGCATGCATGCAACATTGATGAGGGCACTTTAGCCACCGCTACATTGGATGAACTCTCCAATGACTACGAGCATCAGTTGCGCGATCGTCGCGAGAACAATGCTGCGTATCGTCAGTTTCTGGATTTTCGCGACAAGCTACCAATTGCAGCGATGCGCACCGAGATCATGACCGCCATCAATGAGAATCCCGTGGTGATAATACGCGGCAACACTGGCTGCGGCAAGACCACACAAATTGCCCAGTATATCCTGGACGACTATATAACATCGGGCCAAGGTGCCTATGGCAACATTTATGTTACCCAGCCGCGTCGCATTTCAGCCATTTCGGTGGCTGAACGCGTCTCGCGCGAACGCTGCGAACAACTTGGCGAAACGGTTGGCTATTCGGTGCGTTTCGAATCCGTTTTTCCGCGTCCCTATGGCGCCATACTCTTCTGCACCGTCGGCGTACTGCTGCGCAAATTGGAGGCCGGTTTGCGTGGCATCTCCCATATCATTGTCGATGAGATCCACGAACGGGATGTGAACAGCGATTTTCTTTTGGTCATCTTGCGCGACATGGTTGCCACCTATTCGGACCTGCACAGTGCGTAATCAATCTTATATAACCCATGTATTGTATTCATTCCTTAATAATCGGTCTTTGTAGTTATTCTCATGTCTGCAACAATTGACACAACGCAGTTTTCCAAATACTTTGGCGACTGTCCAGTCTTGGAGGTACCGGGACGCGCTTTTCCAGTGCAACAGTTCTTCCTGGAGGACATCATCCAAATGACTGGCTTTGTGCCTTCAGCCGAGTCGCGTCGCAAGCGTAAAGAGGCCGACGACGAGGAGCTTCTACTGCTTAAGGATAACGATGAAGAGGCCGAATCGAATCTGAACAAGGTGTGCGAGGAGAAGTATTCAATGCAGACACGCAATGCCATGTCCATGCTCTCTGAATCGGATGTCAGCTTTGAGCTGCTCGAATCGCTTTTGATGCACATCAAGTCGAAAAATATACCCGGCGCCATTCTGGTCTTTTTGCCCGGTTGGAATTTGATCTTTGCTTTGATGAAGTTCTTGCAGACCTCATCGAATTTTGGCAATCCCTCATATCGTATATTGCCCTGCCACTCGCAGATACCACGCGAGGATCAGCGCAAGGTATTCGAATCGGTGCCCGATGGCGTCACCAAGATAATTTTGTCCACAAACATTGCCGAGACTTCGATAACCATCGATGACATTGTCTTTGTTGTGGATATATGCAAGGCGCGCATGAAGCTATTCACATCGCACAACAATTTGACCAGCTATGCGACGGTCTGGGCCAGTAAAACCAACCTGGAGCAGCGCAAGGGGCGTGCGGGACGTGTTCGTCCCGGTTTCTGTTTTACACTGTGCTCACGGGCACGCTTTGCCCAGCTGGAAGACAATCTGACACCGGAAATGTTCCGCACACCGCTGCATGAGATTGCCCTGACGGTTAAACTGTTGCGTCTAGGCGCCATACACCATTTCCTGTCCAAGGCGCTGGAGCCGCCGCCAGTTGATGCTGTCATCGAGGCGGAGGTGCTGCTGCGTGATATGCGCTGCCTCGATGCCAACGATGAACTGACGCCATTGGGCAAACTGCTGGCACGTCTGCCCATTGAGCCGCGTCTGGGCAAGATGATGGTGTTGGGCGCTGTGTTTGGTGTCGCTGATCTTGTTGCCAGCATTGCCTCCTATTCCAGCACCTTTTCGGAGGTGTTTGCTCTCGATATGGGCCAGAGACGTTTGGCTAACCATCAGAAGGCGCTGAGTGGACGCAAGTGCTCGGACCATGTAGCCATGATCGTTGCCTCACAGCAGTGGCAGTCGGCTAAGCATCGTGGAGAACAGGAGGAGGCACGCTTTTGCGAGTGGAAGGGACTGCAACTGTCGACCATGAATGTCATGTACGAGGCGAAGATGCAGTTGCTGGATCTGATGCAGCAAGCGGGCTTTCCCGAAGAGTGCATGGTTCCGCATCGCGTGAATGCCAACGCCGATGATCCCGAGTTGGATATCTCGCTGGCGCTACTCTGTCTGGGCCTCTATCCGAACATCTGTGTGCACAAGGAGAAGCGCAAGGTCCTCACCACTGAATCGAAGGCAGCGCTGCTTCACAAGACTTCGGTGAACTGCAGCAACTTAACTGTAACCTATCCCTATCCATTCTTCGTCTTTGGCGAAAAGATTCGCACTCGTGCCGTTTCCTGCAAGCAATTGTCCATGGTGACGCCGCTCCAGGTGATGCTCTTCGGTTCGCGCAAAATCGATTTGGCGCCTGATAACGTTGTCCGCGTCGATAACTGGCTTAACTTTGACATGGATCCCGAACATGCCGCTAAAATTGGTGCCTTGAAGCCCGCATTGGAGGATCTGATCGTTATTGCCTGCAATAATCCTGGCAATGTTCTCCAACTCGATGACAACTATGCTCATCTTGTGCGCGTTGTCCGTGAGCTCTGCGAGCAGACTGCCGGCGATTATGGGCTGCAACGTGAGTCTGGTATTATGCCCCACATGTCTCGCATTTTCCGTGATAACAACACCGCCTTCGGTGGACCAGCCAAGCGGGCACGCTTCGATGGCGATGGCGGCAGTAGTTTTGGTGGTTACGGCGATAGTTCAGACGCTGGTGGAGGCGGTTACGGCAGCAACTTCGGTGGTGGCGGTCGTGGTGGTGGTGGTCGTGGCCGCCGCTCGGGTGGATTTGGTGGTGGTGGTGGCAATCGATATGGTGGGTATAACAGTGGACGCTTTGGCGGTGGATTCAATAATAGTGGAGGAGGAGGAGGCGCTGGCAATGGCTTTAACAATAGCTATGGATACGGTGGAGGCAACAATAATGAAAGTGGAGGAGGCGGCGGCGGCTTTAACAATGTAGCCGAAGCCAATTTCGGGGGTTCCCTAAGTGGAGAGGGAAACTCATTCGTCGTCGGTAGCTTTGGCAGTGCTGATGGCGGCTTTGGTAGTGATGGAGGCAGCTTTGGCGGGAACGGAGGTGGCAACAATAACAGGCGCCCCCCCTACTCCAATCAAAACTTTTAATTAACTTTTCATATACCATAAACAAATCCTCTCCCTACAAATACAATATTTAAAACGTAATACTTAATAAAAATAATGCAGCTTAAATCTTAGCAAGCAAAAATCATGTTGGTTTTTTTGGCAGAGCTAAAATCAAACTAAATCCTTAATGTTAAAAATGTATAAAATAATATAAATAATACTGCTTGCTTTGTTTAAGTCAATTGCTTGAGTGAAAATAGTGAAAAATAGATTGCTCGATACAATTGCTAAATGCTAGAGACTTTAAAACTGTGAAATCGATAACAAGTCCAATCCTGAGCGCAAATGGAAGGAGCCCAACCATCCCCTTTACCATCCCCTCTAGTTTTCTCTCTCTCTTGAGCCAAAATAGCCTGCTTGAGATAGTTTGCGAAGCTGCCGCTAGAGTCGCAGGCCAAAATAGCCATCTCGAGATTAGTTTGCGAAGCTGCCACTAGAGTCGCAGGCCAAAATAGCCATCTCGAGATTAGTTTGCGAAGCTGCCACTAGAGTCGCAGGCCAAAATAGCCATCTCGAGATCTGGTCACACTTGACTGGTCAATGACAAATAAAAAAAAAAAATGACTGTAACAAATTCAACAGCGTACCCTGCTTTTTTGCGTCAATCCCATATTATTAATCGATAAAATCAACGATAAATTGCAAACAGCGCCGCCATTCAATTAAATGCTAGCGTCATTTGGTTTTTTCTCCGCGCGGTTTTATTTTGGAATTGAGTGGTTTTGCAACTGCGCATTTAAGTTTTAATAAAAAAGTGATAAAATGGATTTCGATAGTGCAAAGGAAAACATTCAGCCCTTGGCAAGTGGGCGCAATGTCAGTCTGTTGCAGGCGTCACTCTGCCAAGATGCTTGCCTCGAGCTAAGTGCCCAGCGGAAGCAACTGGAGTTGGACATAAAAAACTACACAGGCAACGATCCGCTGGAGCCATGGTATGCCTACATATGCTGGATTGAGCAAAGCTATCCCGCCGGCGGCAGCAATTCTGGCCTGCAAAAAGTGCTGCATAAATGCCTAACCCGTTTCGAGCAGGACGAGCGCTACAAACAGGATCGCCGACTAATAAAACTCTTTATTAAATTCGTAAGTTTGTTTTTGTTTGTTGTTACCATGCAATGTTTATCCTTGTTGTTGTTGTTGTAGATGGGCAACCAAGGCGACCAAATCGAGTGCTATCAGCAGATGTACAATAGCGGGATTGGAACAATGCTTGCCGATTTCTATATAGCCTGGGCCTATAGCTATGATCTTAGCGGCAATATGCGCAAGGCCAACGACATCTTTCGCCTCGGCGTCGAGTGCCGCGCCGAACCGCTCGAAGAGCTTAAGGAGGCCCAACAACATTTTGGCTACACGGTTGCCCAACGCATGCTCTACAGGGATGGCGAGGAGACGACGGCTGTTAACCAGGAGCTCAACGATCGCCGTCTGGCATTGCGCTCGCTGCGTTCCCAGATCCGCGATAATACCATTACTGTGGGCAGCGTGCGAACGGGAGCAGCTATTAAAAGCAATATGCCCGGCGTTGTGCAGGTAAGTTTGGAATACACTGAAAGAAAAAGAAACCTTTTCATCAACTTTATATACAGAACTCTGGGCCCAGCACAAGTCGTGCCAGTCGCAATGCGAATCGTCAACTGGAGGTTTATAATGATGAGAATTCTGAATCAAATGTGATGCCGCCGCCACTGCCGCCGCCGCCTGCAGAGCCTTCAGCTGAGTCGGCGTCCAGTTTACGTTCGATTATTGATGCGGCAAGGCAGCAGGAGAATCTTAAGGAGCCAATCGCGTGGAGCAAGCCGCACAAGCATGGCAAAATCTTTGATACGACGACGGCTGCACATGATCCGGCATTTCCCATACACGTCGATGAGAACCCGTTGCCGCCCATTGTTAATCCGGAATGCAACGATTTGGTCTTCAAATATCCGCCCAATTTTGTGCCGAGAAATACTAAGCAGACCGCTTGGGTGACACCGGTGACCATTGAGGAGGAGCCAGATGCGGATACGTTGCCGTGCTACAACAAATGCATGCTGTATCCGCGTCCCAACATGGAGTTCTCACCGGAAGAGTATCGAGCCTATTGCTGGTTTAAGCAAAGGGACGATCAGCATCCCTATGTCAAGCGTAACGCAGCCTGGTGGAGCAACGGTGCTGCTTTCGGCGTACGTCGCTATCCAAACTTTGCCAGTGTCGCCAAGCCGCAAGAACGCGGCGAGCTGGATGCCTATTATAAGCCGCCGGCAGCACCGTCCATAGCCGCATTGCTGGAAAAAATTTACAACGATGAGGAGCAGCAGGAGTATCAGCTGGAGGAGCTGCTGGTAGTTAAGTGGCGACAAAAGCAGTTTGCCGCACATGGCGTTGCCGACATGGAGGAGACTGTGTGTCTGCCCGGTGAACAGATGCCGCGACGCAAAAGTTTCTTGCCCGCCATACTAGCGCCGGCATCTAGTCGAAAATCGATTATGCCCCGCCCATCGTGTGTCATGGAAGAGGTGGAGGAGGAAGACGAGGACGACGTAGAGATCGTTGAGATTAATCAACCGGTAGATAAGCCTAAAACACCAGAACCACTGGCTTATCAAATATGGGAAGATCCTCCTTCAGCAGCAGAAGTCGATAGTAAGACTTTAACTCCAATGCCAACAGAAGCTCCTTTCGATTCAGCTCCCATTGACAACAAATTTGTACTGCCAGCAGCACAGCCCCAAGCTAAAATCGAAATATTTGAGGATAAGATAATGCCGCCGCCGCCACCAACGACAACAGTGAAGCATTCTCCACACAACGCATTCTTCGATGCAGATGAGACGTGCTCTACGCAAATGTTTAATATATTTATCAAATCGCAAGCAGTAAGCACGCCCAAGGTAATACACAAACAGACATCCACCACACGACAATTTGGCACCATACTTAAGGAGACGACACCGACGTTGACGACGTCGCCAGCAATGGCAACAGCACCGGCAGCGGCTAGCGAGGAGCCGGTGGAGTCGTCGGAGGCAGTGCCTGTTGTATCGCCAATGCTGCGCAAACAGCTCTCAACAATACTGGAGACATCGGAGCATGCAATTGGTGGCAGCACCAAATCAACACTCACGTCAACGGGGTCCGCCACATCGCCGGGTTCGACATTGCAGGCCGGTGAATGTACGCCGGGACCGACGCGATTGCAGCGTCAGCTGTCCATGGTTGGCGAGGAGCTGCAATCATCCGCATCTATAGCACCAGCTGCCGGCAACTTTGAGCGCCTGGAGCTATGGGAGCCGAATGCTCCGAGTGTGCCGCTGCTGAAATCTCTACGCTTCCAGGAGGATAAAACGGAAACGGTGCCCCGTCCACTGCTATCCTGCTATCAGGAGGATAAAACCGAAACACTGCCACGCCTCGCTCTGACATTGCCGGACACATCGCTGCAGCATCAGCGGATGGGGCAGCAGCCAACGACGGTATTGCAGTTGCCGACGCAGTGCGACGAGGATGACATGTGCGGTCTGTTTGCCCAAACGCCTCCAAAAACAAAAGCATATGGATCGCCACTCTATTCGGGCGGGTCCAAGCGCGTTTGCAATCAGCGCACGCCCGATATGTTTAGTAAAGCCATGAAACAAGCGGAGTTGTCCCATAGTAATTCCATTGAGGAGGTCAAGCCCGACGTTAATAAGCTGGCCGAGTCATTTATGGCTGATTTATCCTTTGTGCCAGAGACGCAACAGCCGCCAAAAACTCCAGCGGCTACACAACAAAAATTTGAAATCTTTTTAGATGAAACAATGCCGCCACCGCCGGCGCCAGTGGTGCCGCCAATGATTAACTGCACCTTACCGGAAACTCAAACGGATATGGACATAGTACCTGGACCAGTGCATTTAACCGCCTCATTTATGAAGGATTGCACGCAACTAAGTAGCTGTCCCACTCCGGATAAGAGCCAAAAGGCAAAGAAATTTAATATATTTGAAATGAATGAAACGCAGCCGCAGCATGAAGAAACACCACATTGTGAGACGATTGGACCAGCTCATTTAACAGCATCTTTTATGAAAGATTGCACTGAGCTAAGCAAATGCCTCTCAACGCCAGCAACAACAACATCTACCTCAGCTACAACAACTGGATCAGGAACAAAGCTCAAGTTTTTGCAGTCATCAACTAGTTCAGAGCCGAAATCAACGTGCAAACAGTCGAATGATTATTTTGAGCTTAATGCGGCCACCGAAATGTTTGCCAGCAACATTAGCATGATCAAGAACTCAACGCTGCTGCCCAGTAAGTCGCCATTGGACCCAGTGGCACCACCTAGAATCATTGAGAATGCAACGGATCATGATGTTGCTGATAGGAGCATCTACTACAAGACAACACCATTAACGCCCAAGCAATCGTGCCACACTTCCTGGCAAGATTCGATGCCCAATGAGAATTTTGAGCATCGCAAAAACAATGTTAACGATTCCGAATTAAATGAAACGCTGGCCAGTGGCAATGTGAATCCATTCAGTGTGGATGTTATTAATTCGTTGTTGGACTCTCTTGACATCACGATGTTCATTGAAAAGCTGCCCAATTGCCAGTTGACGAGACATGTGCAGCGCCTGCATCCACAGTCTACGCTCCAGGTCAAGGGCGAAAAGTTTGAGGTGCACAAAATAGTAGGCAAGGGCGCCTACGGTACCATTTTCAGTGGCATCCATTGCAAGTCTGGCAAAAAGGTCGCCCTCAAACAGGAGAGACCCACCAACTATTGGGAATATTACATCTGCCTGGAGGTGCATTCTCGATTGGCCAGTGAGAATATGGTAATATATATGATGATATACATTTGTGGACTTTACTAAACCAATATTTGTTTAACTTTGTACAGGTCCCTGCTTATATGACCATCGACTACGCTCTAGTTGGCAACAACAGCAGCATTTATATATCAGAGTTTTCGAACTATGGCTCGCTCATCGCCGTCTGTAACAAGTTCAGGAAGCACACGAACAAGAATCTGGACGAGTATGTTGTTATGTTTCTCTGTTGTCAGCTGCTCGATATTGTCGATCATTTGCATGCTTTGGGCATCATTCATGCCGATATCAAAGCGGATAACTTTCTACTCATGAAACCGTAAGTGTGAACCTCATGATAACTAAACTTTATAAATCACTCAGACGATATATAGAGGATCTAATATTTAAATGTTGTGTAATTATTTTGGTTAGAGCTATCAACCTTTGCATTCTTCCCACATAGCTATATTCTATGAATTTAAAAGTTTAACTCCTTGTCTTTTCTCTGCTTACAGCTTGAGCGTGCAACCAAATGAGCTCAGTGTGCAGTTGATTGACTTCGGTGTTTCGATTGACACCAATCTCTTTCCGGCCAATCAGACGTTTGACTATGTTCACAATGAGGATGCCTTCAAGTGCATTGAGATGCGCACGCAGCGCCGCTGGACGTATCAATTGGATTTGTTCGGTCTGGTTGGTGTGATGCATGTTCTGCTATTTGGCTCGTACATGGAGGTGACACAGCGTCAGGCTGGTGGTATTTGGATGCCCAAAACGGCATTTCCACGTTACTTCAAGCGTCAGACATGGGAATCCGTATTCCGGACGCTACTTAACGTGCGCGATTGTCGCAGCATGCCAAATTTACAGCAATTGCGAACGTTGCTCAAATCCGAGCTGGCTGAACATGAAAAATATGCGGAGGCAGCCATAGCTAAGTTCAATATGATTATACAAAGGCCGGATAAGTAAACCAAGTCCTATATGTTTATTGTTGGTTTTCAAATTAAATTTTTAATTGTGTCATAATTGCACGAGAGAAATCTGTATAAGTTAAGTTACTAACGCATTTGTGTCCCAATAAAATTTGAATCCTTTATTGCAACAATATTAAAATGTTCTTTTTCGACCACAATTAAACGCATTGTGCCGTTATAGTCGCGGTTGTATTTAAAAATTGCCATTCGCTTTTGCGCGTATAAACAAAATAATTTCAACCCAATTAAGCGGTTTTGCGTAAATTTTACAATGCGGCGGCGTCCAAGCATTAACTGAACCGTACCCAAACTCCACAAACCGCACTCCCCGTTCCCGCCAACGTCGCGACCAACTACTCGATTCAAAGTGCAATGTAATTTTTGGTTGAATCAAATAATTTGGCCATTTTGTGGATGTAAATGTGGATTTGGATGTGGATGTTGGCGGATGTGCTGCTGGCGCCATTTGCGTTTTACGGACATTTGTCGTTTTTGGGGTTAGTGAAGTGTAGTATAGTACTTCTATATATATGTTTATATATGGGGGCGCTAACTGCTGCTGTATACGTTTTTGGCCATGTCGTCTGCGTCGCGCATTTGGCCGTGCGGTCGGTCGGGTGTGCATATGCACAGCATATAAATCAAAGTCAAAACAGCTACATCTGATTCACAAATGATCAAAAGAGACGAGAGCTGGCGTCCTGACACAGTGCACCAACCATCTAAGCGCCGCCGTATGAAAGTCTTATAAATCAACTTGCTGATGCTGCTATTGTTGTTGTTGTGTTTGCTGTGTTTTTGCACGGGCTGCTGTAAGCCGTGGCCGGCATTGTCAATGCATGCGGTTGACTTTCTGGCTGTCACTGCTAACATTTGGCACAACATTTTTTTTTTTATCCATTTCGCGCCGGCAGTACGAGTAGATTGTCAAAAATTTTGATTGCCACTGCCAAAATGGTTGGCATCTGTTTTTTTTCTTCAATTGTGTATACGCCTAGTAAGCAGAATGAAATACTTTTGGCAACAGTGTTACCCAGCACTCGCAATTTTAATTTAAAAAGACATTTCATTCCATATCAAAGAAAATTGCACTCTGGTCTTTATTGTTATTATTACTTTATATTATTTAGGAAATCATGTTTTATTTATCAATTAGTGAATTTATTTGCAGAATACTGCAAAAACAATTGGCTTGGTCCCCTTGAGATTTGCTTTATGAAATTTCGACTGTATTTATTTTAATAAGTTTTAAACTTTGATCTAATTCATAAGCAAAATAAATAACCAATTTTAAACTAATATTTAAGTACACAAATAATTGCTATCATAGTTGAAGTAAATGTTTTCAATTCAAAACATTTGATTCTTTTAAGAAATAGTTGAATACACCGCCTAACCCTAAAAGCTATTTATATAACACCATTAGTTCTTGAAATATATTTAACAAAAGACAACTTCAAAAAAATAGATAGAATTAAATAGTAATAGCTGTAAAACATTCTTATGTTAGACTTTTACTTTAATGCAAACAAAAATTGATTCTCAAATATATTCAGTTAATATCAGCCGAAGCATTGAAAATACCAGTTTTAAGCTAGTTATTAGTTTTAGCACCCAGTTGTTAGTATTTGAGTCGTTAAGAGAAATCAGTTATTGAGGCAAGTGAATATCGAAAAAAACATGGGACCGATAATACTAAATAATTTTATAAGCATTTTTCTTCAACTTTCAAGCGTACATTTTACTATGTATGAAGTATGTCAGTATATTTCTTCCTGTTTGAATAAGGTAATAAAATATGATATGCTTTATAGTACATACCTACCTACATACATATGCATATGGCACACATATCAACATATATAAATTTGTGCAAATTTAAAGCAGCTGCTGTCTTAGTCTGCCCGGAGTTTTATTTACCAAGCAATTGTTGTGGTTTTATTTGAGGGTACACACACTAATGCAGCCTGGGTCTTACATGGACATACATGATTTATGCAAATTGAAAATGACCTTAGATCCTGACACACACACACACACACGCACGCATACATGTACTGCACATTGTCCATTTACCATGTTATGCTTGTTTTACGTACAAACACACTCACACACACACTTACGTACTATATCTATGTGTGTTTGTGCATTTTTCGGCTCCTGTTGACTTGGCAGCTGCTTGCCGCTTTGCTGCCGTTTGGGCCACATCCACTCGATCTACAGCCATTTGCAGTTGCACAGCTTAGCAGTGTGGCAGCAGTAAGCTCTTTAAATAGCGGGGTGAGAGGATGCTTCTATAGCCTGCCTACATGCTTCCATGAATTTTGCATCATCAAGTATTTTTGCACCATTATTTCATGAAATTCACATTTATTTTGCAGCTGTTTTTGGGTTAAAGCACGCTCTACGGCCAAACAATATCTGACACTGGCTATACTAAATATTGTACATACAGACATACAAACATATACACACATATATATGCATATAGTATTTAGGAAACTGATCAATGCCTAGAAAAGCTTCTTGTCCTATAGGCAAATATAAAATGCGTAGTTTGCCAGCCTTTAAAAGACTTTTACGTTAAAAGGATGATGTTTGAGAGGTATTCAAACATTTTATGCATTTTATTCAAACATTTTATGCTTTTCTAAACACATGTATAAGAAATGAATAATAATTGCACTATACTCTTGTCTAGGCTTCATCAAATTCTACATCATTTTTTTTTGACAATGATTTAAGAGTTAATTAATTAATTTATTTTTTTGTATTTATTTTTATGTCATATTGAACATTTTTGCTGAGTGTTCCTTGAAATATAAGCTATTTTTTCTATAGCTTAATTCTTTTTAATCAAGGAATGCTGTTATTTTTTCATGTGGTAGGAAGGAAACTGCAAAAGCGTTAAAGAAATTCCACATTGGTCAAAATACATAGCAGCAGCAAGCATTTTAATTAAACAAACGACGCATGTTCAATTTTCAGTTTGTGCAGTGTTTTGTCACTGTGTTTCATTCATGTGCAATTACTTACCATCGATTTTGTCTGAATGGTGAAAACTAAGTGCAGTAGCTCTGTTTTACAAGATTTTTGTCTCTAGCTACTGGTTTGATTCCTATTCAAAGCGCTATGATTAAATTTTTTTATTGCAACTAAAACGTTTCGAAGGTAATATCTACGCTTTCAATTGATGATAAGACTTGGCTACAGTCTTCATTATAATTGTTGAAGATGTATCAAAAAATAAAACTGTATAAATAAAACAATATTACTTCTATATAGTTCACTAACACGATGTACAAAAAAAAAAAAAAAAAATATATATATATTGTTCAATAAAGAGAAATTAATACTGATATTAATATCTAAAAACTGATGAGACAACTAACATGCTTGTCACGCTTGTGTAATCAAACAGTGTGTTTAGCTATTCTAGTACTAAGAACCGCTCGCGAAAGCAATATTTTAACCAGTTTTATATAGTAACGTTTGAAAACCATTTTTTTTAGATGCACGTTCGTTTTTACTTTACTACTGTGCAATTATTGCTGAATCAAAATTGCCATCTGCCACAATGATGTATTCATATTTGAATTATGTCACTGTTGTTAAAAGAATTGAGAGAAATGTTCGCTAGAGCGAAAGTCGTTGTATAGAGAGCAAAATACACTGAACATTGAACCAAAATGTTGTGTACTCGAAACTAACTCGTTACATAGAAAAGTTCCTCATATGGAAGTTCGACTGTAGTAAGAACGTTTTCTATTTATTAAATTAACAAGTTCGTTTAAGTATTATTATAAGACTAAGATTAATAAAATAAGAAATATTTAAGATCGTTTTAGATATGCTATGAGATGTCTTTCGAAAATTTATTTTTGATTCTAGATTTTATTTTTACGTTTGAACTACGTTTTAGACTTATAATAAGTATGCAAATATCTAAAAACGAATCGGGATAGTTCTAGCACAAAATTCTGAAATATAACACAAAAATTTTTTTTTTCTGTGCAATAATTCTCCAAAATAGCTGTACATCATGTACATTTTTGCTCTTATGCAGTAACAAAATATCAGCGGTTATCGCACTCTTAATCAGGCACACGATCAAACATATTAAGGAACGTCTAATTGCACTAATAAATGCTTATTACTTGTTGTATTTAGTATATTAATACATACATACAGTAGTATTTTATATGACAGGCGAGGCTTTCAAAAACTCTCAGACGTATTTCAGATATTGACAAGTGTGGACGCTTTGAATGTTTGTAGGCAGTCTGGCAGTGAACGAATGTGCACACATATTAAAAAATAAATAGCAATATTATATGAAAATATAACTAATTATTGTGACGGCAAAATGAGTGCTGCTGTTGAAAAAACAGGTGAATATTTCCAATGGAACAAAAAAGGAATACTATGTAAATATATCGGCCAGATAAGAGTGTGCTTTACTAATCGAATTTTTCATTGCTGGCCGGTACTGGAAATGAAAACTTTTATTTTGTGCAACGAGATTATACAAATCATTGAATATGTGTGCGTGATAACTAATATGTAAGTTGATTTAACTGTAACAACATAATAATAAAAAGGGTTATTTAAACATTAAAAAAATAATATACATACAAAAGAAGAATTAATACATACTTCTGTTATTTATGAATTTCAACACAATCAATAATGATATAATTATCGGTTTCGGTTCTAAATCAAAATAAAAAAGTATAAAGTGGTTTTTATGTTTTTTTTTTTTTTATGAACCAACTTTATCACATAGCTTTTATTGAGCGGTAGTGAACAAACATCAGCTTTAATAAGTAAATACGAACGTCATAATTCTGTGATAAGCGGAATTTTTATTTCTCACAATAAGATACAAAACGGGTTCATATCGTAGTATACAAGTATGCCAAATATTTCATTGGTCATTTGGTCCAGAAAAAAATAACTTGACAAATTTGACGTTGTTTGTTGGACAACAAACAAATTGAAAGATAAATTAAAAATTAAATAGTTAACCAATTATATAGTTCCTTTTGTTCAACTTTTGCGTAACAATCTGACGGCTTGCCCAAAATTAGTGCTTCAAAATTTATGTTTGTAATTTGTTAATCAATTGAGTATATTTTATTATTATTTTTGTTATTAACTTTTTACCTCTTAAGGCCCATGCATCGGCATACGACATTTGCAGGCAGCGTTGTTATTTTTGGCCATAGTAGTCAATTATATAGCACGGCTTAATGTCAGTGTTGCCGTTGTGGCCATGACAGATGCGGCCACCTCAAATCCAGACTTTCCGGTATATATACATGTCTTGAGTATATTCACGACAAGAACTCTAACTGTTTGTGTTTTTGCAGGAATTCGATTGGACGGAGGCGCAAAGATCCTATATACTCTCGAGCTTCTACTGGGGCTATATTGTGACTCAGTTTCCCGCTGGTTTTCTAGTGAGACGCTTTGGCGCAAAGATAGTGCTCTTCATACCCACACTGGCCACAGCGGTGCTGAGTGCTTTGACGCCTTACTGCATCAGCTGGGGTGGCTGGGTGGCGTTTAGTGTTTTGCGTATTGTGATGGGTCTATTCCAGGGCCTAATATTTCCCTGCGTACATGAACATTTGGCAAAATGGTCACCACCCAAGGAACGCAATCGTTTGGGTGTTCTTGCTTACTCCGGCTCCGATTGTGGATCAGTTATGGCCATGGCTGTAAGTGGACTTATTGCGAATAGTTCTCTTGGCTGGCCGGGAATATTTTATGTGTCAGCTGGGCTGTGCGGCATCTGGTGTATTCTCTGGCTACTTTTCGGAGCCAACAATGCGCCCAGCTCACGTTTAGTTGGCCAAGTTGAACGGGATTACATTGAGCGTTCGATGAGGCGCAGTGATGGCTTCCACGCCCAGAAGATACCCGTACCGTGGCGTGCGATTTGGACATCTGTGCCGTTCTATGCCCTGATGATAGTGCGTAGTGCTCAGGGCTGGGCAAACTCAACGATGCAGCTGCAGACACCAGCCTATATGAACGGCGTACTCGAAATGGATATCAAGAGCAATGCGTTGTATTCGGCGCTGCCATTTCTGGCCATGTGGTGCATGTCTTATGTGTTTTTGGTGTTTGCTGATGTGGCCATGGCAAGGCAATGGATGTCACTGACAACGCTGCGCAAGTCCATCAATACGGTAGCCTTCTGGGGACCCGCGATTGCGCTGATTGGCATTGGATTTCTGGACAAAAGCCAGACAGAGCTGGCAATTGCGCTGATGACCATCAATGCGGGCTTGAATGCGGGCTCTGGCATTGGCAGCATTCTAACCATTATCGATATGTCGCCTAACCATTCTGGCATGCTTATGGCAATCACAAATGGAGTTGGCAATGTTTTCCCGCTGCTAACGCCTTTGCTGGTGGGCGTCATTGTCACCGAAAGAGTAAGTATTCTAGGCTTATCTTTAATTGTGACTTCAACTATAAATATTGAGTTTCTCGTCTGTATGTGTATGAAGTCCTCACGCAGTCAATGGCAAATTGTGTTTGCATTAACTGCGATTGTTTTCTTCTTTGGCAACTTGGTGTACATCATTTGGGGCACGACTGACCAGCAGCCCTGGGATGCGGCAGATTTTCTTAAGCAGCACGATGCCGAGCACAGTCAGGATATGCCGACGCTGGAGAGGGCAAAAGATAGAACAACAAAAATTAAAAGCGAAAAGGCTATTTAAATAAGCTACAAAAAACACACCAGATTAGCAGTGAACTTATTATAAGTAGCAGTTAGGCAACAACTTAATATGCCGCTTGGCACGCGGCGTATAAGCAATGTGTATTTACAACTGCGAAATCTATAATAGCACCACCAGGCAACTTTTTCTTACAGGCCAAAAAACAAACATTCATATCTATAATTTTTTCAAGTAACAATTTTTTGTATAATGCTTAAAGCTTCCCCTAAATGGAGAGCACATGTTTTTATTGCACATATATTATATATCTTTAATTTTTTGTTTGGTAAAAACATGCGATCGAAATAATTTCACAACTAATGCATTTATTAAAATTTTCGGAGCTGTGCATAACAATATATGTGTATTTAGCATTCCATGAAACGAAAATGTGGTTAAACGGTTATGTAACCCAATTGTAGGCATTTCTGTTCGGCTTTGCAATGGCGTTGATTTTAATTAAAAATTCTAAAAACGTTTTTGCGTGTATTTTAATTTCTTGTTTGCTCTGGGCAGCATTTATCCTTTCTTCTTCTTTATGTTCTTCTACTGCTTTGGCCGCCCGCAAAATCTAATAGAAAATTCTTACTACTATTTCTTCTTTTGAATGAATTCATTTTCTTCTTTTTTTTTGTTTTTTTTTTACGCAATGCATTTGCATGACCAGCAGCGGGAGCAAGGCATCCAGCTAAAGCCTTCCAGTCAGTCAGCGCCAGGCGACAGGGTAAAAAATTAAAAAGAAAAAAAAATCACAAAAATTGGCCAAAACTTTGCACACAAATCAGAAAAATGGACACTTGGTGGAATTTATGCACGAACGCGTGCGCAGAGTACGTTTTCCGTCCGAGAATTGTTTGCTAGCAGTCAGCAGGCAGCAGTAGACAGCATCCTAACAACAGGGCCAAGTGAAACCGCAGCGTCAGCCCCCAGCGGCTTACACAGCCCTTCACAGCTAGTGGCAAGTGGAAAGTGGCATACGGCACTTTTTTTTCGCAATCTCCACCATTCTACCAGAACCCAAAACCACACCGAAAACCAAAACGAAACCAAAACGAACATGTTTTTCAATTAAAACCGTTGAGCAGCGCACAAAAATTCATTTGAATTGCCCACAGCGGACAACAGCCAAAGACAAGTCATAAATGACCACTCATTCACCCACACACATACACATATACACAAACAAGCACACAAAAACACATACACATGTATATGTTTATGCGGACACCATTCAACCAGCAATACAAAAGAAATGTGCGTATTTTGTTTGGTTTGGCGCAGGTGTCAAATGTTGAAAAACCGTTTTTTGAATATTAAAAATTCGCTTTTGGACAATAATTTTTTCCTGAGGTGAAGATATTTGGTAAAAAAAAATAATCATTAGAATTCGAAAAATATTTTATAAGCATTCAGTGAATGCTGCCAGTTTATCCATAAATGAGTTATTAACAAGGTTTGAATGATTGAATACACATGAAAGACTCATAAGCAGGTATGTATGTGTGTAAAAGTACTTTACAAACAACAAATTTAATACTTGGGAAATAAGTTAATGGGAATATTTAAAAGGATTGAATTGATAGATTTTCGGAAAATTATATTAATGGCATGACCACAAGAGCTGTAATTTTGATGCACATTATGCGCACTTCATTTAATCCCAAAAAGCAGCATGGGCAAAACGGCTGTGGCAAGCATGTTGTTAGTTAGTTATCATCATTATTATCATTTGTATGCATTGTAAATATATTTGCATGTGTGTGAAAGTCAAGCTGCTGTGCTGTTTGTGGCAAGCATGCAACCAATGCATGCCCCTAGCACATCCTACAGAAGTTGGTGGTATATATTGATGCATGGAATTCGATATACTCGCAACTAGTATTGAGCACATGCAGCACTCGTAATCGCAATTGTGCCACTCGTGTTTCAGCTACTATTTTAAAGTGAGGTGTGTATTTAAATTATAATTGAAGCAGCATCAGCATCAGCAACATCAACACCTGAGGCAAACAATACTAAAGATAGCTTTATTGTGTTTTGTCAGGGGTCAGAGTCAGTGAAAGAGCCAGAGACTGAGTTTCTATGGAGATGAGCTCGTGTCACGGCACGTAACAAAAAAATCCTAAAACTGGGAGTCATATCTAAAAGAATGACATGTTTATTATTGTGTTTAGAGCTTAACGTAAATGCTGTTAAACTAAAAAAAGGTTTTATTTTCGTGAATATTTACAAAATTGCATAATTCATTAAATGGCGTCAACAGCTTTGTCTAGTGGTTAATATACACCTATCCCTCGATTTACACGGTAGATTGATTTCTTGAAAATCCGTGCAAAACAAAACTGTGTAAAACGAGACAGAAAATTCACCAACGTTTTCCATGGGGTCAGCTTCACTTCGTTAGTTTAAAACAACGCTAATGTGAATGGCCTTTTGTGAATGGAATAAATATTTTCCTTATGTTTTGCAAACTTATACAAATAAAACAATCAGAACAGGAAACAAATTTTTTTGTTGCGATTTGAAAACCTTGTTAAGCGAAACCGTGTAAATCGAGGGATAGGTGTACATACCAGTGAGGTTTTTTAAATTTGTGGAACTTTTAATAGATCAATTTAACTTCGAGCTAACACACAGAAGTTAATGAAACGCTGCAATTGAAATATAAGTCACAAATAATTATATGTAAGTATACATTTAATTTTAGTCTGGCCAAGTTTAAGCTTTAAACACATTGTGTAATCGAGGCACGAATTGAGCTCAACTCTTATCTGAAGTCAGATCAGAGCAAAAGTCAGTATTGGTCTATGTCTAGAAACCACATGGACACCAATATACAAATACTCACACACGCATACACAAGTATCAAGTGGAGCAAGTGCCGTCAAGCAGAGCAAATGCTGAAAATTTAATTTATGCCCGGCGCTTTCAATTGAAGCACGACCAGTCGAGAAACAATAGCTGGAAATTAACAGGCACAAAAGCAAACGAGCTGGCTGGCACTCACTCTCCGGTTTGATCTTTTGTTGCCGCTGTTATTGCATGGGTCGAGGCGTCTACACTCACCACAGCTACAGCTGCAGCTCATCCGGAGCCTACAGTCATTGGCATGGTGTTGTCCAATGACCAGCAAATAAATATGTCCCAGCTTGTTTTCTTTCTTTAAATTTTGGCTGCTTAATTAATATTGCGTTTACGCAGTTTCAGAAGCTGATGCAACTGGCTTTCGAGGACATGCAGCAGCATCTGTTGTCCCTTGGCGTTGCACTGTTCATAATTATTATCCTACTCCAATCCACTCCACTCCACTACGTACATACATATACAACATATGTATTCTTCTTCCATAACACGAGAAAATGTATGCACTGCGCTTTCTTTTATGCGCGCAATATATATGATGTACCATGACCGATGTCTTTTATCACTTCAACGCCGCGTGAAAACGCCATCGGCATATTTTTATGAAACTGCCAATAGTTCGCTGGAACAATTGTGGTCCATAGTGCCAAATACGTTATCAGCTTGCGGTTGGCTTTTAAGTGCATTAAGCCAACATTGATCCAAATAGTTAAACACTGTCTTTGTGAGCTTAGCCAGCTGGTATTAGTACTTGGTAATTAGATATATACAGAACTTGTGAGTTTAGGTCAAAGTTTGATATAGCGTAACTAAATTCTTTTCTTTAAAAAATTCTTTTCCAACCGAACATGTTGAAAATTTTATTGTTTGTCAAAAATGATACAAATAACTTTGCCAAAAAAAAATACTAACGCTTTGGTTGCGATCAAACGGATTTCGTTTTCCAAAATATTCAAGGCAGTTGCCAAATCTTAATACATTTGATTACTGAAAAAATTATCATGAACTCCCAATACATATTCGTGATACCTTGCCCTTACCCTTTAGGGGCAAACATAGTAGAATTATTTCACAGTTGTACATATGCACATTTACCGTAAATGTAAGTAAGGGTAATATATTTTTAAATTTTCGCTTAAAATTCGCTTTTAAAGTTGAAAATGCAACTAAATAATTAAAATGTTTGGGGGAAACTGCTGCTAAAAGCCCGATTAACAGACTTAGAGTAGTCCAATCGCGAGCTGCCCGTCATGCATCTGGGCTTCCCTGGTACGTGACAAATCGCGTCATTGAAAGAGACATTGAACCTTATACCAATAGTTTGTAACAAAGCGTTTCAGAATTAAGCGAACAGTTTTTTAACGAAAATATTCTGCAAGATAATTATTAATATGGAACCATTTCAAGCGTATTAAAACAACGCTTTAAATTCATTTCAGCTAGTAGTTTTATGTTATTGTTACTTTCATGATTATTTTTGCAGTCGATTTTAATTATTGCTGATAGCAAGAGTTTCATTTGCAATTGGTATATTCGTTTGCATTTGCATTTTCTTTACACTTTTACTGCCTCGGTGGTGGTGTTTGACCTTGTTGCAATAGCTGGCACCTGCCGCACACGTTTTAAATAAATGAAGTGCAGATCAGGGCGCTCTGGCAGTAGCAGTAGCAGCAGCGGCAGAAGCAGAACAATGGCAACAATGTGGCGCCACATTATATTGTTAATGTGATGACTACAATATTCTGTCGACTTGTCGTTGTTCGGCAAAAGCAAAAAGCGTAGCCAAAGTGCAAGCCAACAAAATGCGATGCCAAACGGCAACGGCAGCCGAGCTGCAAAAAGATTTTTAGAATTCATTGAATTTTAAAACATAACAATAAAGCACTCAACATTTGCCATGTGCCAAACGAAGCCAAAGGTACGTTGCACTTGCATGTACATATGTATATATATATTTATATTTGTGTGTATATAGAGAGAGAGAGAGAGAGAGAGAGAGTGAAATGTATCAGAGCGTGTTTATCTTTGCTTTAGCAAAGTTTGCTGCAAGCGCGCGTTCAACGAGCTTGAAAATTGCACTGCACAAATGCAGTAAAGTAATGCGCGCTGATGCTGCTGCTGCTAAAAAGGAAAATCGTCTTTTGTAATGAATTGCAGCTGTTGCGCTGTTGCAACAACTGCAGAAGCGTGCAACTGATTTGCCATTATTTGGCATATAAAAGCTGGAGCGTTTTCTCCTTTCAATATTTGCCAAATTAAATGTCACATATCTTAAGGCATTTACAACTAATCGAATATATATATACATATATTCAAACATAAGTTTGTATGTATCTATTTATGTATGTATATGCTCATATGATGAAAGTTACCCACTCAAAAAGCTCAACGCGACTGCGGGTCCCAAAATACATTTACAGCAATAAACGTGTTGATTTATTGATTTTGCACGTCGCATAATTTACTTTGCCTGCATGACAGCATACAAAAATAACAACAACAGCAGCATTTGCAACACCAACGCCAACAAGCAAAGCAAATGAAATCCTGTGCTCCTGTTTATTTTCCAGCCATGCACGAACGGGCGGGCGGTCCTGATATTCCTTTTTTTTTATACACTGTTTCCAACAGAGAATATAATGTATTGTTTTGTTCAGACTCAATAAACTCAAAACATTCACATTTTTGTAATAAAATGTAATTAAATAAAAATACATACATTTATAGGGAATACTAGGCCTTTTCCAGTATCCACTATTTTTCACAGTCATAAGAGTATATCACAGACGTATTTGTCCTACAACGTTCTTACCTTTTTCCCCTCAGAGCATTTCACTTTTCTCCATTGCTAGCGAGCAGCGTCTGCCTGATTGTCATCTCGTTGCCTTGTTGTACTACGTTGCAGTTGCTACTTTTTTTTTTTTTGCACCTATCTCTATCTGATGGCTGCAGCAACAACTCCAACAACAAATCAAGCAACCAACCGACGCCATGTCGTGCGCCATTTTTAAAATGTTTCTTGAAACGGAAACGAAAGCGGTTTTCATATGCATGTACGCGCACACTAATACAAGCGTGTGTGTGAGTGTCTGTGTTTATGTGTGGTGCTGCATGCCGTTGCGTCGTTAAGCTGCTTCTATGTGTATGTGTGTCTGTGCTATACACCTTCTATACACCTACATATAGGTGCCGACGACAATGTGAAATACGGCTCTAGCTGGAGCAGATTTCTTGCTAGCTTTCCCACAGGCATATGCCAAATGTCTGCGACAGTGAACTGGCTAAGTATGCGCACGGCAAAAGTGACAATGCAAGATTGCTAAATACTTTTTAAATCTGATACGGTATAAGCCAGCGATTTGTGGGTGTTTTTTAAATTTTTAGGTCAACAATAACTTGTGATAACATCCAAATTTAAAACCAAATTTATAAGCTCTTCTCTTAAAACAAAAGGGAGTGGTAAAAGGGTTAAAACTAATATTACAAGATTAAGGAATGATAATTTTTGTAATATGCGATGCATCAATTAATAAATCACTAGCTTAGATTTTCATTGCATGAGTAATGAAAATTGATTACATTTATACAATATATTTGCGATTTTTTATTCAATTTTTGTCCTGCATACATATATAGTTAGAATCAATACGAATAAAAATGTTTATTTGAATAATAGTTGATAAGTCAATAAATGCATTCTGAATTTGTTTTTTGACCAAACATTGCCCCTCCGTTGATTGTTTATTGTGGTGCCTGCATATTTCTTAATTGCTCTTAGAGGTTCCTTTCCCCCAAGAGGTGCCTTTCTAGCTATCTCGTTTAATCTATGCTCCTCTCGCTCTTTGTGCGAGCATGTTAAATAAATTTGCATATTTAAGTTCATCGTTAGTTTGGCAAAAGCTCAATTTTCTATGCAAAAATTCAACACTGATGACAAAAAGTGAACGAATTACAAAAAAATGCGAAAAAAATAAAATAAAGAGAGTCAGAAAAGTGGGAGAATAAAAGGAACGACGAAGAAGCATTTTGAGCGAATGGCAACAAAAAACTATTTTTGCATTGTGACTTTGCAGTTCAAAACGTTTTGCATGTGTTGTTAGTGAAGTGAGAAAGGGACAGGGAAAGAATCAGAGACAAAGACAAAGACAGCGAATGGGTCTACAACTGAAACTGGCGACATGCTAATGAGGCATTTGTTATGCTGCATAGTTGCAGTTTGGGTATTTTGTTTTTTTTTTTTAATGTTTTTTCCTCATATTCTGTTTCCTTTGCAGATTCGTCCCTATGAATGATTTGGCACAGACAAAAAGAGACAGAAAAAGTGAGCTCGCATGCTGTCAGCGTTTCGTTTGATTTATAAAGCCGCATTCTGGGCATTGCTGTTTTTTTTTTGTTAGTGTATATTACAGTACTCAAATCTAAGCTTTGGCGATGCGAGCGTTGCGCTCTTTGTTTTACCCCATTGCGTTTGTTGTTATTGTTACTTTAATGACACATTTAAGCGCAACCGCAGCCCGTAACAACAACGAGGCATGGCCAGAATAACAGAATAAGTGTGTATATGTGTGTGTGTGTTTGTAAATGGATTGCATGTGTGCATTTTATATACTTCGGTGCATGTGTGTTTGTGTGTGTGACTTGTTATTATTGTTTTTGTTGCTTTTGGCCAAAAACCGTTGGTTAAAATGCCGAGACACACGCTTGCGCGAAATTTTATGATAGTATTTTGGTGTAATGGCGTACCGCAGTGTAGCAACAGAAGCAGCAGCAGCAGCAGCAGCAGCAGATACAACAACAACAGCAGCAACAATAACAATAGCAACAGCCACAACAACAACAACAACAGCTGCTCTCGAAGCTACAACCACGGCATTGCCTGTTTGTGTAATCTAGTGTTGAAATATGGTTTTAAGGTAGATTCAAGGCAATTTACCATATTGGCCGCAATACAATTTCCGCCCAGCAGCAGCAGCGCAGCAGAAGCAGCAAAAGCAACTAAAACAACAACTGCCGCATAAAGCCACATAAATAGCCAACAGCAACAACAACAACAACAACAGCAGCAACAAGCTTAAGAGGCAAAATACGAGCAGCTGCAATACCAGCGACATGTGTATTTAAATTTGGTGCGGCTTATGTTATTTGTCGCCGTTGGATAAATGTTGTTATTATTTTGGATCTGCTGCTGCTGCAATAAGGGCAACAAGCTCGCATGCTTCAGATTTGAGCATTGTACGTATACGTAGTCACGCTTAATTTGATAAGTCCAGCGGCTAATTAAAGGTAGCGCTTAAGCCAAGTTATGAACTAACAAAATGAAATCATAGTTCTGTAAATGTTAAACGTACAGATTATGAATGTCCAGAAACTTGATTCACTCGCTAGCGCATAAATATTTAGGTGTCATCCTGGACAGAACACTTTCTTCCAAAAATCATGTCTCATCGTTGCAACAGTCATTTAGAGCCAAAGTTAAAAGGATGTCATGGCTACTCTCCTCTAAAAATAAGCTGTCGCTTGAAAACAAGGTTCGCTCTTAGCCTCTTCTATGTCTTCTATGGTATCGCAACCAAGTCGCACCTAAACAACGATAACTGGCGCCCAATGGTATATAAGGAACAGCAACATTGAGCGTGACCTTAAGGTGCCTAAGGTAGGTAACAGGCTACAAGCGATTGCCAAATAATACACTGAGAGGCTGGGAGCCCATCCTAACAGTCTAGCACGACGCCTTTACACTGCTTGTCAAAGAGCAAGGAGAAGATTAAAGCGCCACCACCCTCAAGATCTCCTGCATCGGATCTTGAAATAAAGTCCCTGAAATGCTATGCTTATACCTTTGAAACCAACCCATCCCTTCTTTTTAAATAAGTTACATCACTTCCTATGTCATTATGATAAATAAGTTTGTTATTGTTTTTAATTTTTTATTTTTATTTTTTTTTTAAATTTATTGCTTTGTATCTAAAACTCAGATAAATTTTTATAACAATACAGTCGTCTACGTTAAAGTCTGCAAGCCTGGACTTCAGGCGTAGTAGGCTGACTTCCATCGGAACGCCACCCGGTTACTCTATAAGGTTTCTAAATAATCTGCGCTTAAGTCTTGTAATGACACGTCTCCCCGCAAGCTCTCCAGCCAGCCGGCTACGGTGCTGCTGCAAACGTTCATTGTATTTGGTGGAGTAGGCCTTAACTTGGCTGTCTATGGTATCCAGTCTGGGGTCATTGTGCAAGGTGGAATTTCGTACGTAATTCTGTATGTATGAGTGTCTGGATTCGTCGTCGACTTGACCGACACGCAATGCCCCAAATCTGAATACCATATCTCCAAGTTAGAGCAACCAAGGTTTTATACACAGCCCGTTTTCAGCGTAGCGGCAATGCGCTATTGGCGTTAATCAGCCAGTTGGCCTTGGCCATTTTGCATCTACAAAGCTTAACGAGTCCGTCAATGTGCGGACGGAAGCAGAGTCTTTTATCCAGGGTGATTCCCAGGTATTTTGCTTGATTCCCAGGCTGCAGGGGGCTGCCATCAAGCCAGACTGCTGGGAGCACCTCCTCGTCTGAGCGTAAAGTTCACGGCTTGGCACTTCGATTGTTGAGCTTTATATTCCACCTGCGAGCCGAGCTCTCAAAAAGGTGAATGAATTCTTGAGCTCCATCAGCAGCCTCGTATGCACAGGGAGCAGAGACGACGTGGCAGTGTTTTTAGTAACTTCCGATTTGTTTAATTTGTTTAAGTTGCCCAATAAGGTAGCAGGACACTTGTCTTGTTAAATTTCATTACATTTTAATTAAAAAAAAAAAAAAATATTTTGAACAATCAGTAAAAAATTAATTTTATTAAAGTTCAATAGGCAATAAAGGCTAAGTTTCTTAAAAAAAAATGGGAAAAGTCTCATTTGAATGTGCTTGCTAAAATTTAAGAAATGTTTTAACTTTGTATCAGTCTGGTTAACTGCTTTCAAGTTTTTTGCAAATAACCTCAAAAAACGACAAAAAGGGAACTAAGGTAAGAAAGCCATGCCGAAGACTACCTACCCTTATAGAGTAGAGTCCTCCAGTTTAAAAATATACAAGAGGAAAAAAGGAAATTATTTGTTTATTTATTTTTATTTTTATTTATTAAAATTAACTAAAATACATTATTTAATAATAATATTCTAATTAATTGTATGAATTCGAGCGCTAGCGTCGAGGCCTTCAGCTCTGTTTATTTATTTAAATATTAGCTATTATACATTAACAGTTAATAATATTATAGCTAATAGTGGAACAGGGGTACAACTAGTTACAAGACCTTAGACTTACATACTTTGTATTGAATTTTTGTTGCATGTACTTATACAAACAGGAAAGTTATAAGGGGATTGTGAGAATCTTGACACTACCCTTCGCCTGTTAAGCATTATCATCACGACCATCCCTTTCCCCAACCGAACCTAAAACGAGAACGCAGAGTCGACTAGGTTTTTTGTTACTGCCGCCATCGTTACCCAGTCGATAGGCAATTTGTTTGTCATTGCATATACACACATACGGTGTGTGTGTGTTAGGGTGTGTTATATGCAGCATTTTCTTTTGGTTGCCTCTTTCTGTCTGCGAGCTTACCCTTTCAGAAAGCACCCAAAGCTCTAAGGGCCAATCGTCCTCCAGGATTGTGTAGACAGACAGAAGATTTATGCGCTTGCCAAGCTGCAAGCAAGCAAACGGACAGCAATTAATTTGCATTCTGGTAATTAATTTTGCATTGCTGCAGTCGCTTTTTCGTTGCTTTGTTTTTTTTTGTGTGTTATCAGATACGCCATTTCTTTGTCTTTTCGCTTGTCGTTTGCCAAATTGCTGATTGCGTTTTAAAGGGCAACGATCCTCAGGCCAATTAAGTGTGTTTTCTCCCAATAACTCTCCTCTCCCCTCACTGCTTACCTGTTGCTATTTTTTTTTTGCTGAAAATCAATCACAGTGCGTTCCATTAATTATGCATTTGTTCCTTGTTACAACACCATTTTTAGATCTGGTAACAACTTGAAACTTTTCTCTTCCACCCACTTTCCAACCATCCCGCATATGAAAGCCATGTATTATAAGCTGAATACTGCAATTGAAATTGTCAGCGTTTAAACGCAAATGGCACACGAAATACAATGCAATGCATAAAATGCTACAACATGCACACAGTACAAACTCTTATGTTCTCCTCCTAAGTGAAGTGCACTTTGGGCGCACAGTTTTGTATCTTGAACTTCAAGCACCTCCTACTACACGCGCCTTATTATGGCGGCCAAAAGACAATTGTTGCAGCGCTTCTTATTCTGTGTGCCATTTGTTGCCACTCTGCTTGTTAATACTGCTTCAACAATAGTCACTGGGTGCATGGGGCATGCTCAGTTTTCTGAAAATATTGCAACACTATAAATAATTCATAAAGCTGAATCCCTATTTAAACACATGAACTATGTTTATAATCGAATATATGAAGCTAGGTTATCTAAGAAATCCACTTTTCTTAGGTATTAGAGTGAAAACTGTACTCACAGTTTTCAAGTAAAAGATTCTTACCTCATGGGTCTATTTATTTCCACTAAGCATATTATTTCAACTTTACTTCAATTATTTATTTTATTAGCCTGTCAAAATTAGTAATAAGTTATTATTTTATTTATGAATATTGAAACAGATATTTTAATGAACCGATAGTTATTAAAAAAAAAAATATTAATATGTAGTTCAAAAAAGCACTAAAAAATACGCTTTTAAAAACATTGAATTAAAAATTTAATAAATAGTTTTTAAAATACGTTTGAAACAATAATGAAAAAGCTTGGAACAAGGGTTGGCTAAAGTTAACTTCTTGCGCCCTAAAGTATGCTTCGCTTTTGTGAGAGTTACATACAAGCTCCGATTTATTTATTTAATTTTTTTTTTTGTTTCTAATTTTCTATTTAATTTTTCTGTTATTACAAATATCAACAACTTAAATTAACCTTAAAAGAAGAATGTGCTAAGCTTCTTATTTGTGTTAAAATTTATACAATATAAGTGTGGTGTTTGAAGTGTTTAAGATATAACCCTGTTGGGCAAGTCGATGGGGTGCACCCATCTAAGACGTCTAAGACAAGTGAAGCTAAAAAAGCTGTTATTAACTAAAAACAAAAACTCAACTCTAAAATATTTACAAGCTTAACAATGTGTGCGTGTTTGTTTTCTTTATTACAGTCTCCTTTCAAATTTACAAGCACCTTAACTTAATGCACTTAGACTTAGGTTTATTTACACTTCTTCTCTAACTTTATCGGAATTTTGGTTTTAAATGTTTTCAGTAAAGTTTTCTCTGAATTACGTTTGAACTTTCATTGGCTCACTGAGTATTGCTATCGTTAGTTTCAAGATTCTGTAAGTGCTCAATTTTAAATAGGGTATATAAATGTCGAGTACTTGGGCCGTATTAAGGCCCTGTTGTGGGCTGTGTGAATCACAGAAATGCAATTGTCGCACTTGTGTTTGCTGTCCAAGTGACTTGCCAGATGTCGTGGCTGTAGTAAGTTCATAAAGCCTGTGACAGCAGCTGCAAACATGAACTTATTTCGATCAAGGTACTGTGAGAGGATGTCCCAGTGTGTGTGTGTGTGTGTGTATTTGTTTGTTAGTGCAGTTCATTATTTTGTTCATTTCCTCTTAATGACAATATCAATTGCTATTTACCGCCATTGTCTTGAGTTTCTATTGTCTCAGTCGGTTTTCATTTGGTTTGATTTTCAATTACGTATAATTAATTAAGTGTAAAAGCGTTGACTCACACATGCTCACACAATCACTCTAGGGCTTGGCAAAATGGCAATAATGCCCCAGCCAGGCTTGGAGCTCAACAAGGAGAGTTGCAGCAAATGGGGTGTGTGTAAATTGATCAATGTTTTGTAAGCATCAGCCAATCTAATTTGAGTTGCATGAGCGTGCAATCCGCATACATATGCAGGCATACAAATATTACGTTACGTAAAAGGACCCATTAACGATTTTCAATAACTGTTGTCGCAAAACTCAAATTCGAAATGTTCAGTGTAATGCATAAAAAGAAAGAAGAACTACACTCAAATGTTGTGCGTCGAGAGAAACTTGAAAAGTTTCTGTGGAAATATCCTTTCCGGGTCCCATATACATATGTACGGACGTGCTCCATTGCCCCCTTGTTACTGCTAGCTTATGCAAGCCGCGTCCTTCGGCAATGTATTGCAAGTTAATTTAAGTTTATTTTCAACAGTTTTTTATTTTAGTTGTTGTTGCCTTATGCATAACCCTTGCAGCATGGCACTGTAATAAATTCATTACAAAATTGTCGCTTTATAAAAAGATAAACAAATGTCAAAGCATTGCGTTGGCGAGTGTGGGTTGGAAGAGTTGGTGGGATAGCGAGTGGAAATGTTAGCTGAATAACATTTTTATGCGCTTGCAAACGGGAAGTCAAAACTTTGGCGCAACGGGAAAATGCACTCAAAAATAAAAAGCCAACAACAAAAATAAGGCCATCAACAACATAACCAAGAAGAAGAAAACTGAAAATTTTCTGAAAACGCGCACAAAATGAGTGTACAAAAATAATTTCAAAAGTTGCGCTATTTGTATTGCCAGCTGAAGTCGCTGCGTAGCGACGTCACCGTACATTTTTGCAATTGAGTTAATGTTATTTATGAACAATTTTCAGTTCTTACACTGTGTATGAGTAATTTATGGTATTTATTTTAAAACTTATGCTCCAGCAGTTTCTTGACCATCGCCACTATGAGGAATGCATGAAATATATATTCTTACAATAGAAAGTAAAATTTCACAAAGAAATAAATAAAATTCTAAATGAATGATATGCTTAATGCCATTATGAAGCTAAATTTAGGTTTTATTTATAACAACTATAGAAAAATGCTATAAAATTTAATCTTCGTAAAATATCGTTAATTAAGAGTTATAAAACTCTGACACCGAAGGTAAAAATAGTGTATTCATCTATTAATTTTGTGTTAATATGTATTTAATTTGGAACATGCCTGTATACATTTTATTTGCAGTTAAAATCGAATCACTTTCTAAAAATACTAACTAGAAAATCCTACATTAAGTAAAAAGAGCTACCTCAACCAATCCGGCGACGTGTTCAAATTCACAGAAACTGAGTGCGGAAGCAATGCGAAAAGTTCGTCTTTGACTAACCCAGCATAAAACTCTACACGTATGGCTTAACATTTTAGAACGCCTTTTAAGTTGCGTTCGTTTTTAAGCTGCGGGGGTGCAAAGCAGTGAGCAAAATAAGAAAAAAGTATAAATACTCAACGCGTTGGCAGCCGTTGGCCCTCGACTATGAATGTACATATATGTGTAAAAGACAAAAGCAGAAAAAAATTCGCATATGCTTCAAAAATAATCACATATATTAAGTAAAAACATAGAAAAGGATTCGCAGCTGCTGCGCTTTTTTTCTGCAACTCCCGATGCTGTTTTGTAGAGACTAAACTTGTGCAAGTGTTGTCGGCTCGGTGTGTGCCACTGCGGAGTGCTCTACTTGGCTAGCAAGTTGTCTTAAAGGATAATGTTTATTAGATCTTTAAGCCCTTAGATCTGTCATTTGAATAGCATAAGCTTGCTAAAAGACAAATCAAAGAGTGGCCAACCAGATGGTTTGTTTTGGCCAATGCTTGCAGCAGTTACTTCCAGTAAGTCTGTTGGCCAGTCAACCAGTCAACTGTCTTTTAATTATACAACTAAACTTGAAATTCATGCAGGCGCATTTACGGTAGAGTCGAGTTGGCTGTGTGGACCTTTACCCTTGCCCGTCCTTCCTATTCGTAACTCCATTTTATGTGTTTTATTGTACTTATTGTCTGCACAACGAGACGTATACGTTATATGTACGAAGCATAGAGCCTCAATTCGTTTATAGAATATACGCCAACGGCTCTATTATGACTTCTTCAAAAATTTACAGTCTGTTGCTTGACGCAACATGGAAGAAGCGTTTTTATATTGCTTGCACACACATACACTCAAACACACACACAACTACACGCGAATTTTTCGCTCGGTTTTTCTCTCTAGTTTTGAGCTCGTTTTTGTGTTTGTGGCAAACCATAGCCAAGTTTGCACTGCAATTATGATTGCTGCACGCCTCCACACAAGCGACCGCCCTGCCCCAGATACGCTTCCCCCCTAGCTTTACAGTTCGCTGTCTCCGCCGCTCTGTGGCCGTTTACATGCCTTCTTCGCTCATTTAATGTATTTCGAGAGTGTTTTTTTTTTGTCAGCTGCTGTTTTATTTTATTTTTTATTCTTGTTTGGCAGCCGACAACGTCGACGTCGACGCCGCTGTTGCAGCGCTTTTGTTTTTTAGCCGGAAGTTGCTCAAGTGTTAATAATTTCATTATTTCCGCAACGCTGCACCCTATACACACAAGCACCCATACACTCATACACACACACAGGCACAGGCGGGCACATATGTGTATGTTACAGCTGCGGCTGCAGGTTTTGCTCTTCTGACTTCAGGCGTTGCCCGGCTAAGTTTCAAATACCCTTACAAAGGACCAAGCGTATTTTGTGATGTTGCTCGTCAAAGCATAAAGTCTTAAAATTAAAAAACATGTCACAAATCTATAAAATATCTGTGTCATTTAAGTTAAGTTACAAAATATTCACGCGTAAAAGTTAATATTTAAAGATTCATGATTTGGATATAATTTTATTTTCCTAAGAATATTTTTCCATTTCTTTTTCTTTCTTAAACATTAATAATATAATGTTAAAAATCAATAACCAATATATTTTTTAATATGAACAATAACTAAATTAATATATTTAAGAATTATATTTAGTTTGGCATTCTAATAGAATGAAAAAATTAGTTTTTTAGTAAATTGTTAGATTTTTATTAAAACCCATTTCAATATTTGATCGGTAAATGGAGTATTAAAACTTCGTTATGCGTTTAATCTTCACTAGTATTTTTTTCTTGGTCTCGTTTGTCTATAAAAACGCTAGAAAACTGCTGCATGTGTAATTTTTACGCTTTTTCGTGTATGTCCTAGGCGGCATCTAGTTTTTTGTTGTTGCCGGTTTTTTTTTGTGTTTAATTTTTTATTTTATTTTTTTAACTTCTTGTGTGGAAAAAATGTAATTACATACGCCAAAAGAAGTTGAACGGGTTGAATTGGGGATGGACTTAGCACAGCAGCAGTACCAGCAACAAAAACAACAGCGACAAAAAAGTTGGCAAAAGGCAAGCGAACCAAAGAAATGTATGCTTTACATCAAAGGAAATAATTTAAAGGTCTTAAATAAATTAATACGCCGCTTGGCTTAAATTTCAAACTTTTTTAATCTGCTTGCGCCGTCTGTCTATGTGTGTGTGTGTGCCGGCAGATAACAAGCGACCGTTCATTGGGCCTGGGGCTAAAGGACTTAGTAAACGTACTTATTTTGGGCACATGTCAAAGGCGCCGGCTAAAAATTTAACAACTAGTTACAAATTAGTTTTGGTAGTTTGGCCTTTTTTTTTAAGGCAATCCGGCCATGATAAGCTTTGTGGAAATGCAACTTACGAAAACAAAAATGACAGTTTTGTAATTGGTAGGTTATAATGATAAGCTTATCCATATCAAGTAACTTTTTCGCTTATTTATATGCCAGCAAGTGTATATGAAAATTTATTTATGTTATAAAGACTAAATATTGTGGATCTAAGGGTTTTGTAACGGAAGTAGAAAGTTATTTCATTTAGCTAGGTGAGCCTTGTTTTAAGTAAAGTATATATTATTGTAGCTTTTTATATTAATTTAAAATCCCATGAAAGCCGTGTTTCTCTCGAGAGCATTTAACTGTTTACAATAAACGATATAATTGCAAATAAAAGTCAATGATTTTTTTTTTGTAGCATATAATTTAAAAAACATTTGGGTTTTTTGGAATGGCAGCAATGCTTAAAAGTATTGCAACAACACATAATATCTGTGTTCAGTCGATGCATTTCACTTGATACTGGATTTATGTGCAACAAAAATGAGCAGCAAGTATTGCCACAGGCCACACACATACATACCATTCATATACAATGTTTTGAAATGCATGATTTTTATACATATATTTGGCTGGCAAAATGGCTGCAACAACAAAAGGCCAAAACGTATGGCGATGCTTACATTTGTTCAGCGAGCGCATAACTACCGTATGAACATGATGAATTCATAAATATAAATAAACCTTTTATACCATATGCAATCATGCGTATTTGTTGGCATCGTTGTTATTCTCATTTTTGTTGTTGCTGCGGCTATTGGGAACAATGGCTTGTAGTAGTAGTTGACCCGGGCCGAACCAACAGTCAGCAGCCAGCATTCAGCAGAGCAATAACTAAACCCACTCTCAATCTCTTCCCTTGGCCCCCTCGCCACTCTTTCTTATTTCCTCTTTAGGGTGGCATCATCAAAAGCAAACGAAGCAATCAAAATAATGGCGGCAAATGCATACAATGAAAATAATTGCCGGTAATCCTTGGCTACTAATTTGTATACGCTTCGCTGCTGTTGTTGGATTTGTAATTGTTGTTGTTACTTATTACAAACGTTCGCCATTTTAGTTCCCCTCGCAGCGCCAATATTCATTATTTACGAAAGCTTATTTGGCATGAAAATAGTCCAAGCTGACGCACAGCATCAACTAAAACACACACACACGCAAAATCACACCCACATACACACAATTTCTGTGCCCCTTATTAATAGATGCACATACTACAAATATTACGCTTGCAGGTTAGTTTTATATTTATATGAACGTGTGTTTCCTGTGTTTACTTAACGAGATGGCATATGTGTGTGTATGTGCTAATGTGTTTGATTATTTACGAATTTATTTTTTAAGCCCAATTTGACGCAAATAAAGCGCAGTTTTAGTTTCAAATTAATATTGATTTATTGCCTTGATCAAAATGTTCCCAGAATAGCCCCCGCATGGCGCACAATTTTGGAGAAAGTAAAAGAAAAATATTGGCTCTTCACCAATTTTTTTTTTATTTTTTTCCTCTTATTTGCATTAAATATTTATTGTGATTAAAAAAAAAAAAGCTCTAACATATGATAACTTTGAATGAAATTTTTGATTGCTAATGCCGTGTTCTCGCTGTGTTAGTCGTTCGAAGAAAATGGTCGGCTGCTTGTACTTGGGAATGTTTGTTAGGGTTTCCCTTTTCGAGCCTTGTTAAGTTTAGGGTTTTTGGGAATGTACACCCTTTAAAAAACATGTTAAATTTAATTAAACTAAATTATAATGATAGGTTAAACTTGGATAAGTTATAATTGTGGATATTAAAAGATATAGAAAAAATATTTAAAAAAAATTTATTATTTTTTTTTTTTTTTTTTTTTTTTTTTTTTTTTTTTTTTGGTTTAATAAACAAGTTGCCAAAGAGTTGCAAATGAAAACAGTTCGGCAGCAGTGACAGCACCAGCAACATCAACAACAACAACTATTTGACAACCGCAGCGACTACAAGCGACTAATTTTAAATGCAAGCGTTGGAACACCGAGCAAACACAAAAAGAAGCAGTTTACAATTTTCCAAATAACGGCAACAACAAAATAAAAAAACAAAAACAAAAAAATTAAATCAGAATTTGCGGTCCAGCGTAAAACATGCAAGGCTTACCCACACACTCACACATTTACGCTTCCATGTAAGAGCTGTAACGATATTAAACTCGTATAAGAGCGCAACAGTTGAAGGAGCTCGAATATAATATGCTCTATGTGTGGCAAGAAATGTATAAAGGACTTTTATGTTTCAAAGTTTACAAAAATACATTTTTAAAAAAACAAAAATAAAATGAAACAATCTAATCAAATTATAAACAATAATATATCATTTAAATCACATTGATAAGGTGATCTCAAGCTCAGTGAAACCTCTAAAAAATAAGATCGTATGGAATATACATATACCCTGGCAAAAATGATGCACACTTGGTATAAACATTTATAAGCACTCGATACAAAAACGAAGCGGGTGCAGATAACAAAAACTTGTTTAGCAACCATTTTCGGTGTGAATGTGTGTGCGGCAGTTTGTGCTCCATTTTTGTTGTTTGCTTGTTTTGTTTGCTGTTTTATCGTTTGGCAATGCTCCCAGCCGTCCACACACACTCACACACTTAGACTGAAGCGGCAGGCTGCCGACAGAGTCGCCTGGACCTGGACTCGCACTGCCCCTTGGCTCGGACACATTGTCGGCGCCATGCCGAGCTGCTGTCCAAAATTGTTTACTTATACATACATGAGCATGAATGTGCGTGAGTGTGTGTATATGGTTGCCCCATGGGGTACGTGCATGCTGAGCCGTGTCTGGCATTTTCTTGTGGACAGCGTTGGTCGCCATTTGGCCGCTGGGTAGTGGCGATATTTGGCGTGTCAACTGGACGCTGTTTCGAACCAGCTTTCGTTCTGCTAATGATTTCAATTTTAGGTTGAAGTCGCTCTCCGATTTAGTTGAGAGCATTTGTGTGCTCTCATTTGGCAGGTCCCAAAGCCACAAAGCCAAATACATAATTCTCAAAATGTATAACATAAATTTGCACAACTTGCCTTTGACTATGCTTCTGCTGAAGCTGCTGGGGAAAACTCGAGCAACGCTTTCACTTTTCGCGCTTAAATGAATCCTTGGAGTGTTGCTTGGTTTTGCCTTTCCTTTTGCTTTTGCATTTCGCTTTCGCCTCTTCAAATTATCGTTCCCCAGTTGTGTAGACAAATGTGCCAAGTCTCTAAGCTACTTGGCATGGAAATTGCATTGTGTAGTGGCATCTCTCTCTTTTCTTTTTTACCGCCCTCCGCCCTTTCGTTACTTGCAACTGATGAACAGTTGCATTCTCAATGGCAGTCATAAATTGAAAAGGCAAGCAAATTCTTGCTCGTTTTTAGGCATGTTTAGTCAACACAAATCTCAAAGCGTAATTTGACCAAATGCAAATTATTGAATTATAGAAAATATTTGGTTGACATCAAGGGTGTTTTATGGTTTGTGAATTATTTGAAATTGTTTGTACGTATGTGCTTGATTGCATAAAGAGCTTTGATTGACACATGTTTGCAACAATAAAGTTGTGAGTTAATTGAAATATTGTAAGAGATTCAAAGTCGTTTGTATAATTAATTGGGTATTAAATAATCGTTTGTAAGTAGATTTATATTGCTTACAAAATAAGCTGTGGCTCATTTGTATTCATTCAGAATCAGAAGGGAATTCAAGTTTCATTAATTAAATCAGGTTTATTTGAGTATGTTTAGAATGGAAATGAAAGGTTTGCCAGAAATTCTAACCAACTGTTATTTGATATCTTAGACTTTGGTAAATAAAATAATTTAATTTGTTATCAACAGTTTTTTGAATATATATTTGTTGACACTCAATTGGATATTATCCATATGACTTAACTTAGAATTTAATGTTTATTCGCATAATTCTGCACACTTTCTAATTAAGCCACATTAGCAAAAGTCGCGTCTCCATTGTGTGATTAGCGAATAACTTTGCATAAGCATATACCACAACTATATACAGTATTTAGTACATAGTGGATATTTGTATTTGCTGTTGTTAACGTTATTTTTGTTTTTGGCACTGCTGCTGCAGCAGTGCAAACGCCAATAAAAGTCAATTACATGCTTGCAATTTGCTAATGTAAATTAATTAGTAGTTGTAACCCCAGAGTCGGTGGCTGCGGTAACTAGTTCATTAAGCGTCAAAGTTTTTTTTTGTCGGAGTTTGTTGGAAGCCACCAGCACTAAAAGTAACAAACGTGTAAAAAGTTGTAGCGCGTATAATGAATTTAGTTTTATTTTTTTTTTTGCTTTCATCAGCAAAAAATAGCAGAAATAAATTAAAAGTAACAACTCATTAGAGCTGGGTTAAAGGTAAAAATCACAAAAATTACATTAAGCATACGACACATGGGTGTGTGTGTGTGCTGATATTCAAAGGGTAAGCAAACACAAAAAGCAGCGATGGAATGCAAATAACGTTAGCAACGGGATAGCAATACCAAACACCACAGCAACAGCAACAATAACCGGTCCATTGTGCTTGAAAGGTTTTTAAGACAAGAACAATGTTGCTGTTGTAGCTTGTTATGTTATTGTTGCCGTTGCCGTAACCCGTTTTAAGAGACACTTGCGTAATTTTCGACAGGTGCTAACAAAGCAAAAGACGACACTTAGCACAAAGCGCTAAGCAAAACAAAGAAACAGCAGCGGAAGAGCCAAAAACGAAAATGAAAAAGATCCTTGGCAGCAGCAATAGCAGCAATAGGAAAAAGCGGAAAAGGAAAAGTTCGTTGAACAACAATTACAATGAGCGGCTGTTGTGGGTGGCTTGGCTTGGCTCAACGGACATTGTACAGCCTGTCGTCGCATTGTTCCAAAAGCAAAAAATTCTGTTTCTTATTACACAATACAATAATAATAATAATAATAGTTACAAGCGTGGCGCACTATGACAGATATGTCTTTCATTTCTCTTGTCGTCCTGTCGCAACACGTGCGAATATAAATTGTGACTTTGCCACAATAACGACAACAATAAAAACAACAGCATCGGATACAGTACTATTTGTAAGCAACAACATAGCAATAGCAACTCGTAGCAACTGACAGCAATACAAATTTTTGCAAATTAGTTGCACTTAAGTATTATTTAGTGCGTAAAACGTCGCGACTCGCGACTCGCAACTGCATGACAAATTAACAGCATAATAAAGTGGTCCACTCTGGTATTGCTGTAAGTAAAATACGAAACATTTCTGGGTTTTTATGAGTGTTAAATATATGTTAGTACATTTTTTAAACATAAAACCAAAACAAAAAGCTTGTCGCTAGTGCAGCAGATACCCTGTGACTTGAACACATAATTTTGAGTATTTGTGATTAAACTCATAACTTCAAACAGCCAATAATCGATTGTAATTTTTATGTTGAACAATATTTGTTTAATGCTGAATACTGCTGAATAGACTGAGCGCAAGGTAAATTTTAGGATCAGATCGAGCTAACATGATAAGTTCTTCAAAAGTTGAATAATTTGAAGCTAAATAAGTCTCTGTTTCATCTCTTATAAGTAAATTAATGTCACAGCGAGAGTTCCTAATAGATATTTAAGCTAGTAGTTCCCATACAAATTTTAAAAAGTCATAGGTGTATTAACTGTTTTATCCTCAAGAGCTTAAAATGTCAGAAACTGTAGAAATAAATACGCTTTTTTTTTTGTTTTCACTCAAAAACACTTTCTACAACATTTAAAAAAATGGGAACAGGGTATATATGCAATTATGCGACTGCCTTATATGAGTGCAGATTAGCAAGGCGAGCATTATTTTTGCTGCTGTTTTTTAAGGCAGACCAAACGCTGCGCATTGACACTATGTATCGGTGTATGTGTGCGTGTGTTAGTGTTGTCTATGCGTGTGTTTGTAGCGGCGCCTTTATGTATGCTACATATGTATGAACATACATATCTCCAGTTTGTGGCAATCCGCTGTCCTCGTGAGTCGTTTTGTCTTTTTTTCTAGTGCATTGTCGTTGTTGTTGATGTTGCTCTTAGTGTTGTTGCCACAGTGTTGTGTTTTTCTCCGTTTTTTGAGTTTGCTACAGTTGGCTGGCTGGCAATTGTTGGGCCCAAAAGTATGCTACTTGTTTCTGTGATTTTGTACACACACACATACATACGTGCAGGCTGCAAAAACCGCAAAAAGCACAAAAAAAAGCGAGTGCAAAGCGAAAACGACAACCGACAACGACATGCAAGTGAGCAGCCGTCCGCAGTTGTCGACGTTGAAGTTTCCAACGCAACCGCAGGCCAACAACAGCAACAACAGCAATAGCAACAGCAGCAACATTATTAACAACTGGAACAACAGAAAAAAGAAGCAGCAAAATCGTGTATACAAAAGTTTGACAAAGTTACAGCCAGTTGTCAGTATAAATACACGCCCGTGCTCTACCCACCGCGTACACCCCCCTAGACACACACCATTCTCTCAGACACAAACACACAACACAATTTGTGTTACACAAAGCTATTCGCATTTCATGATAATTGTTATGGTCGCCCTTGCGTTGGATTTTGTTTATTATTAAATTTGGTTTTATCGCCGTCCGTTTACTAAAAAGTCTCTCATGCGATAAAAATAGTGCTAAGAAAATATAGCAGTCCTTAAAGGCGCATGCCGATAATCGGCCTTTGCAACTAGCGCAAGCACACCCGACTTTAATGAAACTATCCCAGAGAAGAGCTTGCGCTCTACGCCTATATCAGCCCTCAGGCGAGAGGATAACGCCTCTTTTTCTGATCGGAGATGCAATTAAACTCCAAGTCGAATAGCTCTGTCTCGTTGCTATCGGGTGATATAAAAACGTGCGCCACCTTAACTTATTAGAAAAAAAAACTGGCCGTAAATAACGCATGTGAACCTCACATAAGACTTCTTCAGATTGGATCAATTCTCCATCTTATATTATTAACGTTTTGTACTCCAACAAGAAATATTCCAGATATTTAAATGTGTGTTATTGGATTACTTAAAAAAAAATCCAGAGTTTAAGATTTTTATTCTATAACAACTAATCAAGTATAAAATTTCCTAAGCATGAATCGTACATGAATATTTTATGTAAGAGTTTTGATAATTCTATACAAATTTCTAAATTTGGAACACCATTTTTCACTCTCCACAATCGTCAGGCCATTTGCAGTAAGTGCGAAAAAAGTATCAGCGGTTATCGCACTCTTTATCAGACGTATGGTAAAACATATCAAGGGACAAAACTCAACAGAGCAGATCGTCTAATCGCACTACTAAATGCTTACTATTTATTGTACCTATGCTGTAGTTTTATATGAGAGACGAGGCTTTCAAAATCGCTCAGTAGAATGTTAGATATTGACAAGTGTGGACGCTTTGTGTATGTTTTTTAGACTGTCTGACAGTGAACATATCAAATAATAAACGTTTGACGGCAGTAATTAATTTGGCTAAAATGAGAGCTACTGTTGAAAAAACAGGTGAATAGAATTAAAAACTAGATAGTTTACCAATTATATAATTCCTTTTGTTCAATGTGTGTTTTTTATAATCTGACGGCTTGTTTATAATTTGGTAATAAATTGATTACACATATTTTTGTTACCAACTTTTCACCTCTAAGGCCCATGCATCGGCATACGACATTTGCAGGCAGCGTTGCTATTTTTGGCTATTGCTGTCAATTATATAGCACGGCTTAATGTCAGCGTTGCCGTTGTGGCCATGACAGATGCGGCCACCTCAAATCCAGACTTTCCGGTATATATACATGTCTTGAGTATATTCACGACAAGAACTCTAACTGTTTGTGTTTTTGCAGGAATTCGATTGGACGGAGGCGCAAAGATCTTATATACTCTCGAGCTTCTTCTGGGGCTATATTGTGACTCAGTTTCCCGCTGGTTTTCTAGTGAGACGCTTTGGCGCAAAGATAGTGCTCTTCATACCCACACTGGCCACAGCGGTGCTGAGTGCTTTGACGCCTTACTGCATCAGCTGGGGTGGCTGGGTGGCGTTTAGTGTTTTGCGCATTGTGATGGGTCTGTTCCAGGGTGTAATTTATCCTTGCTTACATGAACACTTGGCAAAATGGTCACCACCTAAGGATCGCAATCGTTTGGGCGTCCTTGCTTACTCCGGCTCCGATTTTGGATCAGTTATGGCCATGGCTGTAAGTGGACTTATTGCGAATAGTTCTCTTGGCTGGCCGGGAATATTTTATGTGTCAGCTGGGCTGTGCGGCATCTGGTGTATTCTCTGGCTATTTTTCGGAGCCAACAATGCGCCCAGCTCACGTTTAGTTGGCCAAGTTGAACGGGATTACATTGAGCTTTCGATGAGGCGCAGTGATGGCTTCCACGCCCAGAAGATACCCGTACCGTGGCGTGCGATTTGGACATCTGTGCCGTTCTATGCCCTGCTGATAGTGTATAGTGCTCAGGGCTGGGCAAACTCAACGATGTGGCTGCAGACGCCCGCCTATATGCACGGCGTACTCGAGATGAATATCACGAGCAATGCGTTGTATTCGGCGCTGCCATATCTGGCCATGTGGTTCATGTCTTATGTGTATCTGGTGTTTGCAGATGTGGCCATGACACGGCAATGGATGTCACTGACAACGCTGCGCAAGTCCATCAATACGGTTGCCAATTGGGGACCCGCGATTGCGCTGATTGGCATTGGATTTCTGGACAAGAGCGAGACAGAGCTGGCAATTGCGCTGATGACCATCAATGCGGGCTTGAATGCGGGAACTAGCATTGGCAGCTATCTTACCAACATCGATATGTCGCCTAACCATTCCGGCATGCTTATGGCTATCGCAAACACAGTTGGCAATGTCTTCCCGTTGCTAACGCCTCTTCTAGTGGGCGTCATTGTCACTGATACAGTAAGTATTCTAGGCTTATCTTTAATAGCCGCAAATATAAGTTTCAAGATATTTGTCTGAATTTTGATATAGACCTCACGCAGTCAGTGGCAAATTGTGTTTGCACTAGCTGCGGTTGCTTCCTTCTCTGGCAACTTGGTGTACATCATTTGGGGCACGAGTGAACAGCAGCCCTGGGATGCGGCAGATTTTCTTAAGCAGCACGATGCCGAACACAGTCAGGATATGGCGACGATAGGGTGGTCAAAAGATAAAGCAACGAATATTAAAAGCGCAAAGGATATATAAGTAAACAATAAACAACAGACGAGATTATCAGTGAACTTAATATAAATGGAAATTACGAATTTGTGTTTTAACAAGTGGAAACTGGGAGGCTGAGAAATCGATGAAATCGATAACTGATATTCCATAAATCCACATATTTTATACATTTTATACAGCTAGGGCTACCAAATTTGGTAAGGAGATAGCTACTGGTATCTCCCAAAAAAACTGCATCAAAAATTGTAAAGCCACACATACCGCCCCCAGCCCCACCTTCCTTTTAAAAACTGGAATGCGTCTATTTTTTTAGCCTGCCGCAGCAAATTTGGTAAGAAGATACATAGAAAGTAAAAATGTTTATGCCTCGCCCTCAAACTATGCTCGTTAAAAACGAGAATGCGTGTATCTTTCACAGTTTTTAAGCTGGAGTATCGAAATTTGTTGTCAATATAACTGGTGACAGATATGCATCAGGAAATTTTTGAAAGTAGCGCACACCCCTTGCCGCATCTTTTCCCTTTGCAATGAATTCTCTTGTCACCAGTTCTTAAACAGGTATCGAGTATACCGCAGTCGGTTGCGTCCGTCTACAATCACTAGTTTAAAGTTTGTGTTGTTTTTGATTCCTTTCTCTCCTAGATATGAGCATTGGCCTGTGAAATGGTTTATGGACAACACTGCCCAGCACTGCCAACGAAAAATAATGTCGAAAGTGATGAAATGAACACATCCGGTTTGGGTTACATGCTGTGGAGTAAACTGAATGCTGTTGGACGATGACAATGAAGTCACCCGCTTTAAAGCAATAAATTCAATTTAAAAGATTTCACAGTAATTTTATTTTGTTTCGTTTTATTTTATATTCATTTGTGTAGGTATTAAGATTTATTAAGCTTACAAAATAGCATACATAACTTTTAGTTTTGCGTTTTGTTTAAGTTTATTTTACTAAATTACAATTTGTGTTCGTGTTGCCAAAAACATGACGCACTTTTTGATTGCATTTGCATTTCGCTGCCAATTTGCTTAACTTTATTTGCTGATGCTGCTGTTGTTGTTTGCGGCACGTAAAAAATTGAATGCAAATAAAATATGCAAGCCCGAACAAATGATGGTAATTGTACAACAAACTGCAAGCAAGATTTTAAAAAATAAAAAACATTTTATTTTATATTTTGTGGGTGCATAGAATAGAATGCGTGATAATTCTGACGAGTAAATATATGTATATATGTTTTTCTTCTTCTTCTTTGTATTTGTTTGTTTTCTTACTTTGCTGCACGTCAATCTCGTATCTTTGCGAAAATGAAAAAGAGGGCAGGACGCGGGATTAAGGCACAGCAATTGACATATAAAATATAATTAACCTAATTGCAGACATTTCAATTCACTATTTAATTGCATTGACCGCCTCTCCGGGAGGGAATGGGACTCTAAAAATTTGAAGATGTTATTGTCTTTTTATGTATTCGATATTTTGGCTTACTTAATGTTGGATGTGTGCGTATATTTGTTTTATGTGTTTCATGGCAGCAGGCGCGGATTAAAGCGGCCCATGAAGAGGATCATGCCCGTTGGATTGTGGCGCACAAAATAAAGGAACGGCTTATCGAACCGGAGCCGAGGGGCATCCGGAACACGTGCCTGCCGTGGACGTAACGGCAAGGGCAGCTCCAAATACTTCGGATCAAGCAGATCATCGTAGAAGCCACGACCCAACGCTGACTCCTGCACAAGCGATCCAAAGTCAACAATGGCTTCCGATGAGTCGTAAGCATCATCGTCCGTTGCATCCATATCCTTGTTGCGTTTGCGCAGTGGCGGTGCCGGATACATTTCTACGTGATGATGATCCGATATCTTGTCCTCGCCGCAAGTGCTGAACGTGTTGATCTGTATCATGTCCGATAAGAATATGTCGCGATTGCCAGCTCCTGTTAGACCACGCAAATCTGCAAAATCGGATTTGAAAAGACCCTTAAGACCCATCTTCTGAAGACCCAGCGAAGCGTTGACAAAGGAACGATGTGAGAATCGTGGCAACTGCACCTCCATGCCCGGTCGATCCATCAGCGCCATGAGCAGTTTGCTCCAAACATTCTCCTGTCCAAATGCCAGCTCAACCAATTGACGTTCTAGTCTATCCAGGTTATCCGTTGGCGACACTGAGCTTTGATGTCCAGGCATCACGTATATTGTGCTAACCGTATCTTGTATTCGTCCAAAAGCCACAACCGTGGCATCCAACTTGGATTCATAGCCGGCTGTGAATCCACTGCGATAAAGGACCGCTGGAATGGGCACCAAACGACGCTGACGCACCGTCGGATGAACTTGGAAGAACATCTCGCCATCGCGATCCGTTGTCGAAGCTCGACTACAATCAGTCTGGAAGAGATTTGCTGACACGGTGGCCAGTGGACCATTTACCCAAACGCTATTTGTCCTCAAATATTCCAACACCTTGCCCATGGTGTGACGCTTCACCAAGAGATTTGTACGACGTCTTACAATATCGTTGACAACATGGAAGTTGACCTCCTCCACGTGACCCGCATACAGCTGTTGAGTTTTTTCCTTAAAAAAGGGAAGAATCTTACCATTAGCCCGATCACTGAAAATCTCTCGGACAAATGCTGCGGTTGCAATCTCGCTTTCCATTGACTGCTCCACAGAGCTAGTGATGTTGCGGAAAATCAAATGCGGATTGAAGCTGACCATATCGTCCAGCTTAAGTATTTCGTTCATTTCGCCAGATGTACTTCCGCGTGCACCCAAAAATACCATCGACAGCATTGAGGTCAGCGCAAATGGTGAGATGACCAAACTTCTTGCAGAGCTTATTTTCTCCGAGGTGATTGCCTTCCAGTAACTAAAGGCCAACTCATTGCATAGTCGTGCAAAAGAAAGCACATCGTCATCCAAATAACTCGTGGAAGCCTCCAAGCCCTGGGAACTCATTGGACTTGGATCTAGCTTAACTGGTGGACGCGTTGCTTGCGTGGAGGTTGCCATTAGATTGGTCAGCGACGCGGGTCGCAACATAGGTCTCTGTTGTGATTGTTGTCCTAAATTGTTGCTGTTACTAATAGTACTGTACGGCAGCACCTTGGGTGGTTGTGCTGGTTCCAACTGATTGTAGCCGCCTAACAGGGAAGGCTGCACATAATAAGATACGGGTTTCAATGTGTGAAGTCGCTTAGTTGTTGTGGGCAATGCTGTGGTGGTGGTTGTGGTCGAACTAGTTGTTGATGTAGTCGGAACTGATTTCTCGGTTGTGCTGCTGCTGGGCAGCAACATGGGCAACTGATAGCTATTCTGATCTTCCTCGTCTTCCTCATCCGCCTGTTCAATGAGCTGGTTAGCATAGCTGCCTAGCGGCAATGTGACCTTATAATTCTGCTCTGCTTCAGCAGCCTCCTGCCCCGGCTCGTTTTGCTGTTCCAGTTGTTCAATCTGCTGAGGTTTCACCACACTGGCTGTCGTTTCGCCCAGTTTCACATAGGGATCCTCATTGTCTAGGCTGTCGTATTTTTGTGCACTCGTTGTTTCCTCCTCGCTTATCGTCGCCGTCAACTCATCGGATGTATCCTCTAAAGTCTCCTCGCTTAGCACAGTGCTAAGTTGCAGCTCTTCAGTCACTTGCTCCGAGCTCAGTGACATATCCGAGTCCGATGACACGATAGACATATCCCCGGGTATTTCCGTAGCCAATAGCTCACCACTGGCTGTAGTCGATTGTTGCTCATGTTGCTCCTGCTGCTGATACTGGCTCTGATCCTGCTGCTTCTCGTGCTCATTGCTTCCAGCTATTAGTACTTCAGCTGGCTGTTCGCTGTAATGTAGTTGCAGCTGTGCCGCATTTGTTGCGCTATCCTCAGCACTTTTCATCAAGTCCACCTCATCGTCCTCTTTTTGTGCTTCCTCTGTGCTTTGCTGCGTTTGTTGTTCCTGTTGTTCCGTTGATGTTTGTTTTGCTGTGTCTTGGTACAAATTTGTTGATGCGCCTGTTGTTTCTGCATTGGTTGTCGTTGTCAGTTCGTCGGTTCGCACTGGCACCTGCTCTGTGCTGTCCACCGTTTGGGTTTGCTCATTGTAACCGTTTTTCATAATCTCGGGCATTTGGTCCTCATCATCCAGCTCCGTATCTGGCTTTTCGCCATTGAGTTGTTCGATTGTCGCCTCCTCACTGGCTTTGGTTTCCGTGCTGGTTTCCTCGTACTGCTGCTGCAGTGGTTCAGTGGCTGCTGCTTCTGTGCTACCTGCTGGGAGAGCTGTTGTTGCCATCCCATGTTGTTCGTCTTTCATTTTTTCATCAATGACTTCCTGTTTGATTGTTGCCGATTCTGTTGGTTTAAGCAGCTCTAGTTGCTCAAGCTCATACTGCTCATCTTCCTCGTCCTGCTGCTGTTGTTGGGCATATATGTTTGACAGTGATAAAACAGGCAACTTGTATGTAGAGCTCATTACTGGAGCAGCAGTTGAATCTGGGAGATTGGGGTACGCGACTTCCTTGTCATTGCTTGGCATCATGGTTGTGATTTGTTGCTCCTTTAGCGGAATTTCTGTCGTGGACGTGGTTATTCTTTGGACCGGTTTATCTTGTTTTGGTGGAAGCAAAAATGACGTATTAAGCTGAGCAAAGCTGGTCAAGCGATGTGAATCATCTACTACAGGCTTGAAGGATGCCTCCTGCTCCTGATCCTGTGTGATTTGCTGAATGACATCGGACATGAGGAACTGCAGTTCATCTTTCGTCTCGTTGGAGCTCATAAATACATCAGAGACCAAAGTATTGCTGCCATCCACCAAAGTAGAGGCGACAGTCGCTGCCTGTGTCTGGAAGTTGGACATTGAGATCTGATCTGTTGGCCTAAGCACTTCCAGATTAAGCTGCTGCACCAGGTTAGCTATCATGGGAGTTACCTCAGTGCTATCCTCATCAGCAAAACCAACGGTGGTGCTCTCTGAGACAGGTAGACGTGGCATAGTTGGTTCGGTGGTTGCTACTATAGGTCGTTGCTGATAGTACCCACTGGTAGTTGACTCCTCAGTTAGCTCGGCGATTACAGCCTCCGGCACATCCGCATAGAGTGGCTCAAATTTAACTACATGATTGGCCTCAGCAGCGGGTTTGTTTGTGGTAGCCTCAGCATCACTCTCAGTTTCTTTTTCAGTTTCGCTTTCGTCGAGTGACACCATTGGTGTGGTCATTTCGAATTGTGTATGATAGGGCAACATTGTAGTTTCCAGTTCTTCCAAAGGTTTCTCTGTCCTGCTCAATGGTGGTGGTGTCGGTGGTGCATGTGAAGCTGCAAAGTATTGCGGCTTAGCTGTAATCAGTACAACAGTTGTTGGTGCCTCTGGTTCCACCTCCATGCTGCTTAGCGTTGTCTCCTGCTGCGGTGCTTTCTTGTAGTTTGTGGATTCTGTGGAGTCGATTGGTTCTCCATTTGTGGTCGTGTGTTCATCCTCATCTAACATAGTAGACAAAGTGCTGCCCCCGTAATTAAGTGTCAATGGCTTAAGTGTATTTAATATGGTTGACGTTGTCTTTGAAGTTGTTGATGTTGTCTTGGACGTTTCTGTTGTTGTCTTGGGAATTTCTGTTGTCGTTGTGCTTATGTTTATTTTCATTTTATTGGCTAACGTTTCCATTTGAGTTTTGCTGTCAGCGCTGTCATATTTAACGGGCTCAACACTATAATTTTCATCCTTCTTATCGCTAGCCACAAAGTCCTGCGTCAGGCTCTGCATAATCTGATCCATTGAATGCATTTGATCCGCAGACAGTTGGGGAACGGTTGGTATTGTCGATGTACTTTGTTGCAGTTGTTGTTGCAACAACGCTAGTGACGGGAGTGGTGTCTTCTTTAAGTGGGAGCTCTCGTCGTTATTATATAAATTCTGTGTAGCAATAATTGAAGGTAAGTTTTCAGTGGCTTCTGCATAGTAAGTGGGCACTGGATACAACGGTGCTTGGGTGGTACTTGTTGTGGTTGTTGTTGTTGTGAATTTGGATGGTAAGGCATTGATGATTCCATAGCTTTCGGTCTGTTGGCTGGTGTGCGGCTTGGTTGATGCAGCGGTGGCAGAACTATGAATGGGTTTCCCGTTTATTTTATGGTGGTGTTGATTAGTTGGTCGTTTAGTGTCGCTGGTGGTGCTACCATGCGAAGATTCTGCATGAAGTTTTTCATAATGCAGAGTGGGTCGGCGTGTGGTGCTGGTGGATGTTGTTGTTGGTGCTGTAGTTGTTGTAGGCTCTGCAGTTGTTATTGCTGTGGCTGATGATTGCTCCTGCTGTCCGGGTGGATGTTTTTCTGTCGCAGAGTCGTGATGTGGTGAATGTTGTGGCTCCACGCCTTGTAATGGGTCCTCTTGTATTGCTGGCTCAACTGCAGCCTGAGGTGGAGTTGCAGTGGTGGTTGAAGTGGTGCTGGTTGTTGGTGTGGGCTTAGGTTTTTTGTGTGGGCGCTTTGGACGCTGCGGTTTCTGTGTACCAACCTCCTGCTGCTGTGGTGCTGATGCTGCCACTACAGGTTCAACGGTTTGTTGTTGTGGTTTTGGCTTGGTGGTTGGTTTGCGCTTGGGTTTGCTAGGCTTGCTGCCACCAGTTGTGCTGGTGGTGCTTACTATGTTTCCAGGTGTGCGTGTTGGCTTGCGTTTCTTCTTCTTCTGAGTGGTTAGCACTGGTGCTCGTGTGGTTGTTGTTGTCTCTGAAGCTGCCTCCGTAGTTGAGATGGGAGCAATGGTGGTTGTTGGTGCTGGTGTGGTGGTAGTTGTCTTCTTTTTAACCTTTTGCTTGCTGCCAGTGGGATGAGCGGGGCTGCTGGTGCTGGCATTGCCATTACCATTTGGCTTCTTAACGCGAACTGGTTGGGTGGGTTTGCGTTGCACGTTGCCGGGTTTCTTAGACAGTTGTTGGTACACAATGAGCTTTTCAGTGGTGCTTGGCTGGCTGCTTGAAGACATGGGTATGTGAATGAGCTCCTGATTGTTGTAGAAGATGCGTCGAGTTGTTGTCTCCGGCTTACCGGTCGTGCTGGGCAGTTTTTGGTAAATGGGTTGCATGTGGAGCATGTCAAAATTGTGCATATTGGCTGCCGCCTGTTGATACTGTTGAATGCCCGTGTAAACGGATTCTAACGGGTCCAAATCCTCTTGCACCACTTGTGGTGTCATCTCAGTGGTGGTGCTGGTCTTGCGTTTATTGCCCGGTTTTCGTTTGGCTGGCTTTGGTTTCTTCGTCACTCGCTGTGTTGTTGTTGATGATGCCTGGGTTGAGGTGTCCACAAGCTCGGATTCGGGCGTCATCACAATCTGTTGTGGTCTCTGCTGTGGGAAGATATCCCCACCCGTATTTCCAAAGATGGCGGGCAGTATCAGCGACCAAGAGGAGGAGACATCAGGCGTATCCAGTACTGGCAGAAGTTCACTGGAACTGTTCTTTGAAGTACTGCTAGCCACCTCCTTGTTGAGCACATTCTGCACACTGTCTACAATATCCTGAACTTTTTTCTCGGGCTCGTGTTCGGTTTGCGGTGCTGTGTGTATAAACGAAGGTCCATCGCCATCGCCATTGGCCACAATGCTCTGGATCTCTTGCATTGTCATTAAACGCTTGACCAGCTCGCCATGCTCATCGAACGTATAGAACTCGTAGCGATCGGGATTAAGCAGATCTATGGGGCTGGCCACCTGTAGCGATGGCTGCGGCTTGGGTACCTTTTGACCCACGGCATCCGTAAACTGTGGTTCATTTCCATCCAGCACAACAGACACCGAGGAAGGCGTGCTGGAAAATAGAATAACATTTTAGTTGCATTTAAATTACACAGTAATGTTTTATTTAATAGACACATTCAATGTTGAATTTAATTTTTCAAATGTATAAATACATAGTTAACAGGCATGCAAACAGGGTATACAAATGTAGTGAAATCGGATATTAAGCCAAACACAAAACATTCAAAAATCAGTCGTTTGCAAAAGCAAGAAGAGTTCTATTATTGAGTGTCGGACAGAGATTAATGACAAATAAATGCGATTAAGTTTTGAAAATGTTCGTTCTCGTCGCTAGTCATGATGCATACTTTGCGGCGCATTCGCTGGCATTTTAATGGAAGTTGAATGCCATACATTCGCTGCACAGTCACGCTTAGTTGTCCCACTACCGTTGCATTTGCATTTCTCCCATTTGCAATTTGTAGTAGTTAGTTAACATATCTACACGTTTGTAGTGTGTGCTCATATATGAATGAACAGGCACTTCAACTGGATTTAGAATGGCACATCATTAACATATAAGCACGTGAGAGGCGCGTGCTTCGTCATATGCAGCTGTTGCTGCATTATTATAATATTGTATGTTTATCTAACTGCATGTGCTTGTCTTGTTGCTTCTGTGTTAGCCATGATTATACAGTACAAATCAGTGCCACTACTAGGTGAGTGGAAAATTAAATCTATCCTTAAACAATGTTTTTGCCTTATACTTTTTTTTTAAATTTATTTATTTCTAGGCTTAAAATGTTTAAATAATATCAGTTGTGATATTTTTGTTTTTTGGGAAACCATCGAAAAGGTTGAACAAGCAAGACACCAATTTCTTGCAACCTTATCAAGTATCTCTGAACAACAACAGTTTTTACATTATTATGATTGTTGAAGCGTCAGATGCTTGTTATTATTATAAAGCCGTAACCGACAGGTGGTATTTGTTTGTTAAAGCGCGATAACTAACATGGAAACAGTCCTGGTTGGGTTCCTATTGGGAAAGAAGAGCACAAGAAGCAAGCGATTCGCGTACGGAATGTAACTAAAGAAAAACAAAAATATTAATTTTAATTTTCTTTTGCAACTTTTAAGAGCAAGCTGCTTAAGGGTTACGACCCAATAGCATTTACTAGCCCCAAGCCAATTTACAATAAAAAGCAAACCAAAATTAAAAAAAAATGCTTAACGAAAGCCAACTGATTAGCATTGATTTGAAGTTAATGAGCACTCAATTTCAGTTGGGCTTCCTTTTGTGTTTTGGTTTTTTTTAATGCTATTCCATTTTTTAAAGGCCGCGAAGTATGCCACGTGTTTTAATGGGACTCCCGTCAAGTGGACGTGCGGTGCCTGTTGAGCAAATTAATTAAAATACTAAGGAATTTGCCAACTGACCAGATCTTGAGTTACCCGACCACCGGCCACGCAACAACAAAGGGAAATGCTATTTCAATTAGTGGGAAAATTGCTAAAACGCTGTGCAAACAAAAGACTTTTGACTAACATCAGCGACAACAGCAACAATAAACGCAAACAAGGCCCAAGTAAAACAACTAACTGAGCTAAAGTCAAGAGTGACGATCTAGCTCCTACCCTGTACACTTTTTTTTTTGAAATTAAGTTAAGTTAAAAAAAAAATCTATGCAACATAAGACCCTTAAGCCATACTTTTTAAGTATTGATATCGATACGTTCCAAAATATCTTTTTAAAACAGTCCATTCTTTCGTGATGAAAATTATTTTTGAGAAAAAATGGTATTATATATACATCAGCTGTGTATAGTTTAATAGGTTGGTTGTTTTTTTTCTGTCTCAACTTAAACTAATGATTCCCCTTTTCAAAAAATTTCTATCTGTGTAGGGTATGGATGATGGCGAGGGGGTTGAAATGCCAGCAAATTTTAAATCGAGCACGTTACCCACTGGGAGGGTGCACTCACCTGGAACCGATGACTTTCTTTGATGCTTCTACCGGTGCGTTTGCTGCTGTGGGGTAGGTGCTGCTGTTATTGGTAGGACGTTCCTCTTGCTTTGGCATAGCCGCTTCGTATACAATGGCTGGTTGCATGGCTGAAGCATCGTTCCTGTGGCTAGACGTGCTCGATGTGGTCAGATAGGTGTAGATTGGCTGCTTTGACTGTTGCTGTTGCTGCTGTGTGTTGATGTTGTTATTATTATTAGTGCTGGTGTTGGTGTTGGGATAGGCCATGACAATGGTGGCGCCCATCGTCAGGCACAGCCCGAGCAGCTGTAACTTGCGCAGGCAACGCATTGTTGTTGTATTGCTAGCACAAGTTTTAGTTCGAGCTCTTCTTTTTTCCTCGCTCTGTGTTGATTTTCTGTTTTGGCGCGTTTGTTTTTATTTGAGCTTGGGACTTATCCAAAAAATAAGCCTGCTCCTAGCTCCGTGTGACCTTTTGGAGTCCGGTAATGTCGGTAGTCGAGGGGTGACTGTTGCGTAAACATCAAGCAAGGCAAAGCTGCAAAGTAAATGAAAACAAAAACGAAACAAAAAATTGATTCAATGTTAATAAAAACGAAAAGATAGAAAACAATATTTATGTATGTTTGCAGTATAGCTATGAAAATAAACATAAATGAAACTGTTATTGGGCTTTCAAGCAAGTTTGAGCTATTAGTCTGTCATAAACAGGTAACCAAGCCAATTCGCCCAGCCACCTGAAGCCCAAAGCCGCAGCACGCTAATGCGCCTGTAATTATGTTAATAATAACAAGCAGCCAAATGACTGCCAGCACTCGTGTAAGTTTGTGTGTATGAAAACCGAAAATTACTTCGGAGCCAGCTGTAGCCATCTCGACGTCTTTGCAACTAAACATGGTTTCAATGCAGCTTCCCGTAACCTCAAAACTCCCCCAGGAGTGAAGTGCTTAGCAATTTAGACATAAGATGCCAGCATATGCATATTCACATCTTTTTGTTACTCAAGGCAGCAGCTGCTATTGCACTTTACTACAGCCAAAGAAAGAATATTGTAAATCGTGTGCTATACACTTCAATCTAAAAATATTTGTTTGATTTTTTAAAAATTATAAAACTATGTTAATAATAATAATAATGTATATAAAAAAATAAAATTTTCATTATCGAATATAGTACTTAATACATCAGTGAATTAGTTCCGTTTTTGAGAAATTCCATTTTTAAATGTCCAAATACTTTCGATTACAGCATTCCTCTAGGATTTAGTTGATTGGTGGCAAGCTTTTGGATTTTTTTTTGGGCTATGCCACTAAGCTTTGTGTGTGGTGATAACAAAATGAATTGTCAATGGCTTGACATGTGAAAAACAACAATATGTTAATAAGCGCCAACGCTGACAACAAAAACAACAACTATAGTAGCACCAACAACTATAACAATAATATGGCTAAAGAACGCGCTGACAACTTAAAGCCCTTGCTGTCAAAATGTTAACAGAAACCCAGAACATGTTTGCCAGGGTGTGTGTGTGTGCACTGAACCCAAAAACTTTTGATACAGCACGTACTCGTAGCTTTGTGTATATATTTTATATATATATATTTATGTATAAAATATCAGCAGCTAAACAATTTTTGCCCATTGCGAAAAAAAATCGCGCATAAATATCAAAAAAGCCGATAAAAATATGTTGGCTTGCTTAAGCTTGTGAGTGTGTGTGTAAAACTTATATAGCAAAACTGTGGTAGAATTACCATAAATTGTGCGTAAAGTATTTGAACATAACGTTTAAGTATTTTAAGCAAAGCTTTTAGGCAGCTGCCGATGATTCTTCTTATGCATATCGGCGCGCTGACAGAAGCAGGAAGGACGGTAGGGAAAGGGAAAGCGTCTGGGTCGCCAGTCATGGCCATAACTTGACAATTGATTTGTAACGGTAAATTACGAAATGTCTGCCATCTGAAGTTCACAGCTAGAAGGGGAAAAGAATGGGGAAATCTTGTGTTCTCAACCTGACATTGAAAACGTAAATAAAATGCAAGAACGGAAAAGAAGGTGTTAACGGTTAAACGGGAGGGGAATAGTGGGAAGCAGATTGAGGGCTGACTGCTTGGCATTGTCTGCATGACAATGGCACTGAGTGACGTGACAAGTGGACGACACACATACACTAGCACACTAGTCACACATTCAAAGTTACAAAACCAGAGCAAACTCTAGAAGAAAGTGCGGTCGTTTCGGATTGGGTTAAGGGCAAAACGAGCACAAGATTGTACCTGACAGCTGTAGGAACAAGCAAACGGATCAAACACACACACTCGCCACACACTCACACACGGACATGCTCATTTTGGACGTTTGCTTAAACAAATCAGCCAGACATTTACATATAACAAATATATACCAAATACACACCGCAAATACTTTTGGGCATACAATAAATCAAATGAGAAGATGACAAAGGAAAAAGGTGTATTTATTCGAAATGACATTTTGGGCCATGTGGTTGACAGTTTTTGTTTAGCACAAGAGCAGGAAACAATTTTTGATGGACAAAGGTAGACCGAACAGTTGCCATAGCACCTACTTGAGTACATACGCAATGCTATATGGAGAGTGGTATTCAAATAGGCTTGGTGCTAAATAATACTTTAGACATGAGCTTTAAATAAAATTAATTTTGTAAAAATACTAAATTCTTCTTCGCTGTTGATTTTTTCTAAAGCACTTAGCACAAAATTAACACTTAACGGCCCTTTAAGATATTTATTCAAAAGTATACTTTAGTAACCAGAAACCAATAAGCCAAACAATTGCCATGTTGCGTGTGACGAAAATACAAAAACAGAAAATTATTTTTGAGGCTAACCCTTATTGCTTTACCCAAAAAAAAAAAACAATGTTAAAAGTTGAAAACAGTTTTGTGTCACGTTTCAGTTAAGGAAAATTAAGATTTTGACCACCCCTTGAACTTGTTTTGGTTTGTTTTTTGCTTGTTAGACATTGATTTTTCAGTGAGCTTCAGCTTACTGGATGTTCTTGAACTTGTTCTCAATCAGTCTTTGTTTGCTGCGGGAAATTAAAGCAAATTGCATTAGACTTTTTATTTTATTTGGACGAAACGATTTTTTATCGAAGTTATTTTGCTGCTTTTTAAGGGCCAGATACACAGTCAGTACAGAATACACTCGTAATTCACACATTGGCAGTCAGTCGACCCTGTAAGCAATGCCTCCACCGACCACCACCTCCTACTCCAATCCAAAATGCAATGCAGTTGAGTCTCAGTCACACATAAGCAAGCTTTGAGTATGATTCCTGCGATTTTTTTTGTTGTATACCCTGTGAGCATTTAAAAGGGATATTAAAGGAGACTGCGATAAAAAACGAAAAATCTTTTCCTAACCTGCGGTATACAGTATAAAAATGTAATGCCCTAGAATTAAATGCAACAATAAATTTATGTTTGCTATATCTGACAATATTGTAAATAGTAGCAGTTAGTCGAGCATTTGACAACTGGAAGAGTCAGAACACGCAGTCAAGTGTTAGCCGACATTTACACGCTGCTGCTGATGATATTTTTTGTTGTTGTTGTGCTGCCGCTGGTAATACTGTGCTCCTTCCGTAAGAAACTGTTCTTGGTTGTGTCTAAGACGGCACAGCCATGGCCACAGAACTCGAAAACCAATGGCTTCTACGACTGCTAACACTTCTACTGCTGCTGCTGGCTGGGTCGCAATGGTGCGCGCACTTTCGCACTTTTACGCTCTCGTGGGCCTCAAGTGTGGATTGGCGCTAGCTACACTAACAAAAGTTTATCGCTTTGTTTCCTTTTCCGTTACGCTGGCGTTACGTACACGCCGTAAAAGGACTGCGCGGAGTGGCTTGCTCCCTAAAGAGTAACCTCCAGACGCTCATAAGATGTAATTTCAGCGCTTTGTGCGGGGGTGTGAGTGCTGCGAGGGTACAGACTCCGCACAGTTTTACCTAAGTTAGCTCGGCAAAGCCAAAGTTTTCCCACAGAACATTTGATTTTATTTATTTATTTCGATTTGTGCGCTTTTCTTTGTGCCAACTTGCGCTGTTGCTAATACTTTTGTTGTTGTTCTTATTGTGGCTGTTTCTTCTTCTTCTTTTGCTTTTTTGGCCTACGTAACAATTTCCTTCCTATCGCTGCCTCCGCTTATGCCGCAGGCATTTGGTTGCCGCTCGCTCACTGTGCTAATGTGCATTTCATTTTCCGTTTTGCCACTGCCACTCAATTCGTTGGCCATTTTGCTATGGATGTGTGTGTGTGATTGTGTGTGCCCAGTCAACAGTGTTGTGTTGTGTATGACATATATTGTTTTTGCAAAAGGTTTCTTTACCTTCCTTGGCTTCCTTGGCGCCACAGGAGCCACTTAATTTCGAACTTACATTCCAATCACGTGCATATCTATGCCAATCTTTATTTTGCTTTTGCAACTTTTAAGCTCGTTTCCCGTTTACTTACACACACATCTTTCGATGTCTATTATTCTTATATCATACATACACCAGAGTATCTCCTGTTTTTTTCACATCATATTTATTGCCTTTGCGAAGGGTCGCATAATTTTCTCACTTAATAAGTAACGTATTGAAGATACGAGCTGTTTTAATGAAATTGTTATCTGAACCTTTACATATGTTAACATAATTTGTGTTTATGTTGTATTCCATTTTATGGTATCTTAGAAAAATTTGATACATCTGATTTTTTTTTTGAGTTTTTGTGTTTATATTAAAATATATCCGTAGTTGTCATAGAAAATGTATTCCATTTTATATTTTTTCAACAGACGAAGATATATTTATTTGTATCCCAGGTTCTTTTTAAATAAAAAATTTATTCTTAAATATTTACTTTACTATAATTTTAAATAACATTAGTAGTACGATTTTACTTGCTAGCGGAGTAATATATGGATTTTTTAAAAAACTAACGGTTATATCAAGTAAGTGAATTTGAAAAAATCGTTGTAAGAAAATAATAATATAGTTTTTCTCAAATTTGTATGTTTAACGTTTACATGTCTTTAAGGGTATTTTAAGTTTGGAAACTCTTTAGTGTTATTCTTATTTGTTCTCTTACCCACATACAAACAAAGGTACATGTTTATATTTTTATACTTAATGTCGTTTTTTGTTGGCTTTGAAACCATATTATTGTTTTGCGCGTCAAAACGGCGCACATGAAGCATGTCTGTTATAATATCTATCATTTTTACTTTTTTGGTTTATTTCCTTGTTATATATATTTATAATTATATATATATATTTTTGGCTTATATGTCTGAGACATATTTATGTGCGAATATTTTATGTCGGTCACAATGTGATTGTGACTGTAAGTGGAAATGCTGTAGGCGTCTTTCCAATCGCTGAGTTAGCTTGCCAGCACGGCCAACAGGCAAGTTGGCAGCAGGCTTACTTTTCTGGTTTTTGGCTTCGGTCACATTCGTCGTAATATTGTGTGCTGTCGTCTGGCCTGCAACTGACACCTAAACTGTGGCCACAAAAGCGCACACACTTCAATATAAATCCTCGCCGAGATGCCCAAACTTTAATCTTAGTTTTTTCAAGTTTGCTTAGCTACAATAAACTGACTGGATGGCTTTGGTGGATGGTTGGTTGGTTACTTGTGTTGGAGATTTGATATGCGTTAAGAGCTGCCCAAAAGCTCACATTGTCGCATTGATTTCCGCACAAAATCCAAACACGTTTCACAGCTAGCAGGGGCGAGTTGAAGGCAACGCCCAACTGTCTAAAGTTATGAGGCTAGAGCGTGCAAGGGATTAAACACGTGGCAACAACTTGGGCTGCAGCATTTTAATATATAACATTTGTGACATTAATTAGCAAAAAAGTTGCAATGTCTTAGCGCCAGCCAGGCAGCCATACAGCTCGTATACGTGAGCTGTGCCACAATTGTTTGCTTGCCAAGCTGCAACTTGGCGCAATATGGCTGGGGCAAGCAACTTTTTGATTGCCATCATTTGACAAAATGGCGCATGCATTGCTCATTTGCATTTTACATTTTGCGTTTGCAGCTCAACCTTATGCCCTCGGATGAATTTTGATTTGGCACACATTCCCATTGAATTGAATTGAATAATATCGCAGCTTTAATTTATTGCGTACAGTGGCAACAGCAGCTGCAATCAGCTGCCACAGCGGCGCTTTAAAAATTAATAAATTGCTGCAAATTAAGTAAATGTGCAAACAGTCAATGCAATCCCAATCCCAATCCCGGCTCCCCCCCACCAAGCGGGTCAGCCTTGTGCGTCATGTGGCATTCGCGGTTGGGCTCGCATTCACATTGATAATGGCTTAAATATAACGACAAACAGCAAACTTAAAAGGGCAACAACAGTGCCATCGACATCCATATCCACATCCACATTGCCACTGGCATTGGTATTTTTTCCCAGCCCAGAGGCCTGGCACTTAATCCATAATGCAATCGCTGCCATTATCACTTCTGTTATATATTTATTGTAGTCGTAAAATATTTTGCATATATGTACATGACAAAAAATGCCTGCGTTGACAACTGCAATGCAAAAGAATTATTCTCAGATAAACGAATATGCATAAGTAATATCAGAGATTGTAGCGTGCGGAGTATCCGATTTTCACAAAGTTAATTAAATATTTAAATACAAATTGTACTGGAAATTCTTTAATACTGCAGATAATTATAAAAATTTATGGAATATCCCTGCGTTGACAGCTTTTTGTTATTGATCAATTTACAATGTTCGCGATGGACTCTTAGTGATCGTTAGTTCGGGCTCTGTCAGATATGACAACTTCTCAGTCAACTCCAACTGTGTCTTGACCATGGCGGAGAGTGCAATGCTCATCAGCATATCGCGCACATTTTGATTGAACATGAGACGAAATGAGTCTGCATCCATCAGAGGCACTGAAGTTAAAGCATCGTGCAGATCACGTCCAATCTTATTATTAGGCAGACGTTTACGGGCAAGTACATCGTTAATATAGCGCAACACCAGATCCAGTTTCTGCTCCAGCTCATTTGTGGCATTGACAACATGCATCAGTTCGGGCAACAGGCGGTCAGGCTGCTTGGTCTGAGTCAAAGCGTGCTTTTGCATGTGACGCAGTGCGGCACAATCATCCAACTCCTTTCCCATCTGCAACAATGGCAGCTGAGTGAAAAATAAACCCTTGGTGCCGCCGGGCACTCCAATTGGTACGCCGCAGTAGAGACGTGACTTAAGCCTGCCACCACGCAACGTTAGATCAACCAGCAAATGCACTGGCTGTGAATCCGCTCCGCATTCGCGTGCATAATATGCATACAAGGCGGCAGAGGAACGCGAAAGTGATTTGGCTGTGCTGTACCAACCAATGATCTTCTCCTGTGGATTGTTGATCTGGTGCAGCGCGAACATTTCCGAGGCATACTGTTTATTCAGCTTAAACTGCTCCATCTCCCCCATCTGCTGCTGCTTGTGCAGCACGATAAAACTGTTAGTTATATCAATTGTGTCGGTGCTTTTGTCGCGGCGACCCAACAATGTGCCAACAGCCATTTCAGCCGACTGTGGACGACGTTCGTAAGCGGCGATTATTTGGAACAATACTAGCGGTTGCAGGCGCACCTTGGTCTGCATTTTAATGTAAGATATCGACCCGCTTAAAAATTATTTTAGGCACAATTAGTTGCTAATAAAATGACGTTATGTTAGCTGCGCTTGATTTGACGTTTAGTGCTGTAAAATGTTTAAATCAGTGCTCTTGGGTAGGGATGAAACGATACAAGTAAATACAAGTATATACTCGATACTTTTGTCTCCAAACCAAGTATTTTTGTAATCGATACTTTTACCAAGTATACCAAGAAGGTATCGGAAAAAAGTACTTGTATCGATGAATTATATTTTATAGCGATTTCGATATTGTATAGGTAACTCTGTTAGTGGCGTCCACCAAGTGAAGTGTAGTACTGTGAACATAATTAAATTGCGGTATAAAAATCTAATAAAAAGAAGCATATCAAATAAAAATTACATCAAATAAAGGTAAGACTAACACGGTTTGAAAATAATTATTTTTTAATATTTTAACACGATTTAACTCCATTAAGCACGGTTAAAAATTTGGTTGGCTTAAATTTTATTCGTCAGTTTTAATTTCTGCGAAATATTTTCATATCACAAATTAAGGGGAATTCCCCTTCTGTGCTAACAAGCAAGTTTACTGTTCGAGCAATTGTAAAAAGCACAAATTTAGGGTAATTCCCTTTTTGTGCATACAATTTTAGCATACGATCAATGTCTGTTTTTTTACACGGTTTTTTATTTGCACGCTTTTTTCAGGAACCAACTTTCGTGTAAAAACAGAATCAGGTGTATTTAGTATCGAGTAGGTACTGAGTACTTGCAATACTTCGTCGATCCAAGTACAAGTACTGATTTGAGTAAGACTTTTCAGGATCGTTTCATCCCTACTCTTGGGGTGTCATAGCACGCAGCTATCATTTATCGTTAATCGTTGCCAGCTTATTTTCTACAACGATTTTTATTTTGAATTGACCAGTGCTATACAATGTGTGTATCCAAGAACGCACACTCAGTTAGGCCCATTTTAAATTTTCCTATTTGCGAAATAAAGTGGTCAACAGGTTAAGATCAACAAGAATGTTGGCCATATTGATAAGTTTATTACTTATTTGACTAATAGAACTTCTAGTTAAAATATACAAATATACACAAGAGAACAAATCTAATCCCAATCAAAATACTTTCCTAGATCTATAATGTAGAGTATGGGTTATTGTTATAAGTAAATCCACTTAGTTATATATTAAGATTTGTTAATAGTTTTATTAGAAATAGTTTAGAGTTTGAAAGTAATATTTAATCAATAACTCGTGTTAATTCTTAATTCGTCGTTCTGTTGAGCTTCTTAGCAAACAGCCCTTTCACCGCGGACTCTCGATCAGAACTCCCTAGCTTCACCTCAATGATCGATAGTTATCGTCTATTCGATTATAGTGATGGGACGGCTGAGCGGCGCTGCCAGACCCATTCCCACAGTAATACGCCTTTCAATAATTTGATCAAATAAATTGCTAATCAAAAACACCATTTGTAATGCCAAAATTCAGATATCGATTAAACATTGCCTGTTCACCTCACAAATCACTTGAAAGCGTCATAAGCTTTTTCTTTGTCCTCGTATATGATATATGGTATGAATGGTTGTCATTGCTGCAAATTTGGTTACTAAAGAGCATATCCTTTATGTCTTGCAGGTCTTCCCGCCTTGCTTGCCCCTCTAACTTCCACTTCCACTTGGTAGAACGGCCTTTGCGCTTGACCGCCTGTCCGGGTTTCGACATATGGAAATGCCATAAAAGCAAACACGTAGATTTTGCTTGAAAATTTGCACAACAGCAAAGTTTTCAATTTATAATCAAAACAAGTGAAGCAAAGAAGGGCTAGCGAATGTCCTGCAGGACTACTAGCTGATTAGGACAGTGATCCTAACACATACAAAGTCTTTCAGTTTTTTTATATGCTATGTTTTTTCTATTTGTTTGGGCCTTGGCCCTGGCACATCCATTCATTCAATCATCATGCATTCATGCATTCACTCGAGCTAGTAAAAAAATAAGAAAAAACTGTAAAAAAAAGAACGAGAAGGGATTTTGAAAGGTGCGCAAAATCCTTTTTACGTATTCAGCAAACAGCAGAAACAACAAAAAAAAGTTGTCGTATCCTTTTATGGGTAAATGCGTTTTCTTGGTTAGAGATAGTGGCTGGTATGTGTGTGTGTGTGAGTGTGTGTGAAAGGATAAGGTATCCCAACATTTTTATGATTATACTCATCCTCTTAGCTGGGGTCTGCGATGACGCCTCTGAATGATGGCCATAATGCAGACACGCGCTGCGCGCAAATCGTCCGAGTCGTGACTCTGACTCCCTTTGAGTTATGACTAGCACAATTTCTCTTTAGCTTTATCAGCTTGGTGTGTTTAGGTGTTTGTATGTGTCGTCTCTGTATGTTTAAGTTTGAATGTGGGTGTGTTTTGTGTTCTCTAAATTAGTTTCAGTTAAGCGTTTTGTGGGCGAAGGCAATGTGACATGTCCGCTGATTAGCCACTAGATCATTAGTTGGCACTTAGCTTAACCTTTGTTGTTTCTGTTTCTTTGAACTATGACTCAGCTTAGTAAATCAGTCATATTAATTAAGTGAATGGTCAGTGGTTAACATAATGTATGCGTAGTTGGGCAAATTAAGGACATTTGAGACGCCCAAGTAAAGTTAAATCTATATTAAATTGCATTTAAAATTTTGGGATTTGATGGCAACCGACAACCTGAAACAACCCACAATCCACAACCGACTACCGACAACCGACAACTGACAACACAGGAACGAGGACAGCAACATCACTTAGCAGTTAAAAATATGCTACACTTGGCCCAGCGGCAGTTAGTTTCTCTGTAACGTGCCGTACATACTCCAACTGCGTGCCCAGGAAAGCAGCAGCAGCAGCAGGAACCCGTCTCCCTACTGCAAGAGGCGTCTATTAAACATGAGCACACAAACACACACACACACATAGGAAGATAAAATGAAAGACAGGTGCGGATGCGGGTAGTGGGTAGAAGAAGAGGAAGAAGAAGAGATGCATGCCTGCCTGAAGAGCTTCTTCCTCTTTGGCAGGGAGTGCTGTTCACATACACACACACACACAAGCATACATACAGCAAACCAAAACCAAATGCAAAGGAGCGTAGCCAGGATGCCCGAGCAGTTGGCCAAGCCAAGCGAGCGTGTTAACAGTCAGCAGCTTTTGAGCCAAAGGCGAAAAAGGTATGTGCGAACATTTTTCATGTGAATTTAGCTGCTGATGCTTATGCTCAGGCAGCGGCTATCTCATCGTGGCTGGGCTTAGCATTTGGCTAAGTTGGTTGCTGCTTTCTGGCCCTGCAATGGGCCCTGGCAATGGCCGTTAAACGCGTGCGCCGAAGATAAGATTCTATTTGCTGTCACAATTGCCGCTGCCGACGTCGTTGGCAACTGATGACAAATACCCAAAGGGAAGAACACTTTAGCGCCCCACCTCTCTCCCATTCTCTCCCTCACACAATATCATTCTCTGCAGTACACAACGAAAATGTTTGCCAAAATGTGCAAACTGTAATGAAGATTTGTGCCTGTGCCTGTGCCCCTAATGATGGCTTTAAATGTGTTGAATGTGTGCGCTTTTGTGTGTTGTCGTTTAATTATAGCTCGAGTTTAAGTTTTTCGTTGTTGCTCTGTTTTTGATCAATTTGCGAAGAAGTCGATTAAGTTTGGCCTGCATTTGAACGTTAGCCGGATAAAAGTTTTCATGAACCGCTGCTGCGATTATTTCTCTTTGTTGGCAACAAACATGCGCTGCTGCTGCTGTCGCTGTTGCTGTTGCTGACCCGCATTGACATAGCCATTTAACCAGCCCCATCCATATTCATCCCACCCTTTCATCTAAACACCCCCCCAACTATACTCAACCATAATTTAGTGGCTCGCTGTTGAGTTTCAGTTTCATGAAAGCTGCTTTACCTATTTAGCATAATTTTTGTTATACACTCAGCGGCTGTTGCTGACGTGGCTGCTGCTGTGGCTGCTCGTGCAGCCTTGGACGTCAGCAACAGCTGCCTGGGTCCTTTGGCTTGCGGCGCATTTTGGCCACTTTTGTGCATCGCTTTCTCTCTCTTTGGACATTAGACTGCTGTTTAGCATTTTGTGTGCAGGTGAAGCGATGCTGTTGCTGCTTCTTCATTTTTTTCCCTCCATTCCTCATTCACTTTTTTGTGCAATTTTGCATGCCAAACTTTGTGGATACAAATGCACACACACACTGTTGTTGACACAGTTAAACGTTGGCCATTTATTATGCGGAATTTATTGCGGCGAGGGGAACGCAAAATGCAGTTGCAGTTGGCCACACGAGCCTTGAGCCAAAAATGTCTTGGACAACTTAATTAAGGCATTGCGTATACAGAACAGAACACATGTACATGTGTATGGATATGTATGAACAAGCTTATGAACTTTAGAGCAGACTAATGTATGCAAACAGAGATACACATACACATGTGTGTATGTATGTGTCTAGATATGTATGTATGTATAACGCCCTGTTAGACACACACGCAACGAATTTTCGCACTCGCGTAATTTACCAAATAAGCGACGTGAGAATTTGCCTGAGTGTAGATGTATATGTGGGTGTTTGTGTGTGTAACACACATACATATGCCAGGCAAATGTCTGCACCTAGCGTTCAAAGTTTACCTTTGGTTTTTGGTGCAAATTTGATTTGGCTGCGCCTCTGACGAAACTTTAGCTAGAATTTTCGATGCTGCTGTTGATTTTGCTGCATGCCTGATTTTTGGCAATCCATGTATGTGTGTGTGTGTATGTGTATGTACGTATGTATGTAGTTAATTTGCGGTAGAATGCAGCTGTTGTTCGAGCTGCTACTGTTGCTGATGTGTGTTTGTGTGTGTGTGTGTGAGAGCGTTTGAGCGTATATGCGCATCTTTGCCACTAAGTGGTGCAAAGAGCTGGTGTCCCACCGCTAACAGCTACTAAAAACTCAATTACCAGTCAACTCATTTTCCCAGCTCACACTTACACAAACACACACCACCCAGCCACACACACGTTAAGGCTTACAGTTTACTGCGCACACCGGTGTGGGTGTGTGCACAGGATGTAAATTGAATTCTTACTTTGAAAATCTGAAGTATTTAAGTTCCATTAGGACCTGTTACTTTCTATGTTTGCCACTTAACGCGAACCAGACTTAAAGAATGCAATAAAAATAAAATTATTAAAAAATCAATAAAGTTGGATACATAAATGTAGGATTGGGATAGGTTGGCAGAGCTGAGAACAGTGAGTGAGATAGTTTTAAATAATTTGTCAGAGTCTAGTTAGGCAAAGCATTGAGAAAGCTGGTCACACTTATCAAATAATAATGGTAGTCGCAGAGTTGAACGCGAAGAGATAAGACATTCGTGTTATAGAAAAAAACTTGAGTTTTATGTATCAATTTGTCTGCTTGATTTATATTAAGTTAAATTTGTATATCATTAACCCCACATAAATATTTCAAACATATAAATTGTAAGTGTTCCAATATAAATTCAAAATTATTGTTTTTTATTAACGAAGGATTTAAAAACTTTATTTTGTTCATTGTCCTTAATATGCATAAAAAGTTGATATACAAATAAATAATCGAGCAAAACTTTTAAACTGTCAACAAACGTTAACAACATCTTAAAAAACCAAACTTTAAACAGAAAATTATTTGCTTATTAAAATTGAAAGAAAAGTTTTAGCAAGAATTAAAATAATTGTTTCATTTCATTAATTTCGTATTAAGGTAAATTAAGGAGGGTATATAATTTAAGATTTACTGTAGATACTTTAAAAATTCTAAATTTTAACTCTTTAATGTTTATTTTAAATTACAAATTCAATGCACTAGTATCTTCCCCAATAGCCAAAATAGCTTTGCAAAACTTTCCATCATGGCAGCCCGCACGTATTATAAATTTGGGCATCAACAGCAGCAGTGCAGGTAAAGTACAGGATGCACTGCGCACGAGAATCGAAGGCAAGGAAGGGTGGCTAACAGTTCAAACTAGGTAGGTAGCAGCTGACGTCCGTTTCACCTTTAGTGTGTGTGCTGCCTGTAACTAATTGCGAATTAGCGCCACCCAATTTTGCAGAGTAGAGACAGCCTCGTAACCTCCCACCCACTCTTTGCACACAATATATGTGCATGTGGTATTAAAATATGTTGGATAAACTTTGCTGAAGTAATATGCGCTCGAGGGTGATATGCAGTTGCAATTCAAATTCAAATTCATACGGGGTAAAGTTGTGCGTATGCTTTACTTAAATTCAAATGGTGGCGCTTTAAAACGCTATTAAAACGCTCACAAACAACGTACACAATACTGACCCACATGGTGTGTGTGTGTGTGTGTGGCAAACCCACAACTCTGACACTCTCCACCCTCCACCCTTTTCCCTCCTGGTTGATAGGTTGGTAAGTAAGTTATCCTCTTTGCCCCTCTTGTAAGTTGTTTGCGCGACTGCAAGCATATTTTGGGCAACATTTTGTGCGCACATTAATTTATGCAAATAGTTGAAAAATATTAATGGCTGCCTGGCAGCTGCTAGCTGGTGTTAGCTTTGCGGAAAAGGGTCCAGCGGACAGGACGAAAGGGCTCTATAAAGCTGTTAACAGAACGTTGAAGGAACACAACAACTGTTTTGCCCAAAAACTAGAAAAATGGTGGTGATGGGGTGGCGGGTGGTGGGTGTAAGGCGACATTTAAATTAAATATTTATATCTTTTAAAAGTTGAACAATTTCCGTTACATTATGGCGCATAAAAGCCAATAAGCCTCACAAATACAAAAACTCAGCGCCAACTGTCGAACGCAAAACTTAATGCCAAGCTCCACAAACACAAACACACATACACACAGATATAAGTTTGTGTGCCTGAAAGCATACTGCACGCCAAAATTTATATATGTACATATGTATGCATGTATGTATGTGTAAGCAAAATGGCGCTCAAAAAATAAACTTATGGCGCACTTCCGCCAATAGTCAAACATTTCATTTTATTTCATTCCATTTGAATTCGTTTTACATTCTCTCGGCGCCTCATCAACAGAGAAATGGTCAAAGCACTTTCCGAGTATGAAAGTTAAAATGAAACACAACGGAAATGCTACAGAAATCAGCCAACTGGCATCAACTTTCCAGCACTGTTCCCAAAACAAAACTTTTCTTTATATTTTTTCTCGTTTTGTTGTTGTTGGCAAATCAAGTAAGAAATTTCCATATTGTTGTTGTGGGCCTATGGAATATGGGCGTTTCCCGTCACAGCACGTCGATTAATTAAAATGGTACGCAAAATAAAAACAGTCCAATAGTACAGTCCAAACAATAAATAGTCAAAAACAAGGCCAATCCTAATAGGTTCATTAGCTAAAAACACAGTACCAATATGCACACATGGAATTCTTTTATCTATCTGTTTTTGTATATACAAAATATTTGTTCACACCGACCAGGTTGTAAAATATTTGTTCACAGATACAAAGTTATTTTAATACATTTTTATGGAAATGGACTTTATTTTAATTTTCCAGTGTTCACACTATCCAGTGTTCAGGCTGGCTAGGCTTGCCTGTATTTAATAATTTTTTTTGAAAAACTGTCAAATTGTGGTCGGTACTTTGTTACAATTTTTACTTTCCTGAACATCTGTTTCGCGAAGATCTCGTATGTTAAGAATTCAGGTGTTGCAATTATCGAGGAGTTGCGTGTAACGAGGGTTGCGTTGAGCGAGGACGTACTGTATTAAGTAGTTAGCCAAAGGCCCCAGCAGGCAATGCTTTAGTAATAAGTTAGACTTAAATTATATTTGTAACCTAGCTCTTAACAAATAATCAAAAAAATGTTTGACTTGTAAATTTTTTGTTTGTTTCCTTTCACAGAAAAATCTATAAATCGAACAGTTCGTTTGTCCATTTCGCATTTTTGGGAGTATTTGCATTCATGCACAGCGTCAATAGTCAGAATGGACCACAAATGCCCAAATATGCATACAAAATTCTATTGACTTGTTAAACTAGCTCTTGCATACAGCGTAGTTGCAATTATTTGCTACAAAGCATTTGCAACTGGAAAAATTTGAATAAAAATCAAGAAACGGTATTCCTCCTGAGTGTACTAATCATATATACCTATGAGTTTGCTTAATTACAGCATTCATATATCAATCTTACATTAAAGCATACAAGTATTAGGCACTTGTAATATTGAATAAAGTTACTGTTATATTGACTATTTGAATACAGTATATATGGCTGAAAAAACATAGAGGTAGGATCTTTTTAGCCCCTATCATTTAAAACTCGATGCACATTTCTTATACCAAAATCATATCCATAAATGGACGAATAACAGACAACAATTTGTATTTATTTTAGCTCTTCGAGTGCTGTTCTCACATCAAAGTAGTGCCAACAGAAAAAACAATGGGGAACGGCGCAAACGAGTGTGCTGTAATACCAGATACCCTATAGGCCCAAATTTATTAATTGAAGGATAATTGGTAGGCGTAACTAATTAAGAAGATAGGTAACTAGAAATGTTTTGTTTGTTTAATTTATATATTTGATTTTATCTAACACACATTTACCCCTTGATATCAATTTGATTGCTGCAGGGTATAAAAATGACATGTGCTTGTGCTCTCTTGTATTCAATGCTCAGCATTCGGAACTCAGTATTCAGTACTCAGTATTCAGTGCTCTGTACTCAGCTCTTAGCGGCTTAAAAGCTCAATGAGCGAATATTGTTTGATTTTGTTCAACATTTTGCTTGGCATCCTTGTTTATGTTGTTATGTAGTTTTTTGTGTGCTTGTTTCTGTTTCTGTATCTGTATTTGTATTTGTATTTGTTTTGGTCGTTGTATTTCATTTGCATTCCATGGGTGGCGAGACGCCCTTTTTTGCCTGTGTTTTGCCACTGACATTTGCAAATAATATCGTTGGCCAAGTTTCTACACGTTGCTTTTCAATAAAATCGATGCGCGTGGAAAATGATTGGCATCGCGCAAAATATCAATCGAATTGGAATTTGGTAAAGTTACAGGCGCAAAAACTGTATGTATTGTTATTAAGCACATATGTACATAGTATGTATATACAAAATTATGTTCATTAGGATTGTCAAAACCCTGAAAGCATCTAATCATGAGTATACAGAAACTTAAACAAAATTTAATTATGCTTTTCAATGAAATCAAGAGATCATAGAAATATCTCAAGTTAAGAACTTACATATAAAATAATTGCAGTTAAAGCATCTGTTTACCGTCAACTAATTAAGAAGTTCTATTTTGCTTCTAACCATTTAATATAATCGGCAATTCATATTGAACATTGGCAAATAATTCTCGCATTTGCCAAACATTTGATTTTGACTAAAGCCAACTAATTGCCAGCAAATGTGGGTTGGACAAAAATATTTTATATTCGCTCGACCATTTAAATAATCAATCAAATAAGGCTGTAAAGTGACAATAGTTTCAACTTAACAATACCCTGTATTAATATTGATGAGGTATTTTAAAGGCAAACAGTGAAACCAAATTTTGTACAACAATTTAAGTTGATAATAAATAATTTTATATTTTTGAGACAATTCAATTCAGTTCAATTCAAGAAAAGTTCGTGTTATGAGTAAAGAGTATTTAAAATTAAATTGGATTGTTTTCTTACCAAATGCAGTTAATTGTTTATCAGGCCAAACATTTCAACAGTCAATCGAGCATCTGTAAAATAAGAGTAAAATGTAATTTACATTAGCTCAAATCGTAAATTGTGTGAGTTTTGGAATTCAATTCAATTCAATTTGCCACTAGAAAAAAAAAAATAATCAGCTGCCGCACGTGTCACTAAAGCCCGACCGTTGGCTTTTATTTAATTAATAAATTGGCAACTATTTTTTTAAACCATTATTATTATTACATATTTTTATTCCATAACAAAACTGAAATCCAAACGGACGCAACCGACTGCGGTATACTCGATACCTGTGGGTAAAAAGAGGCCTTGTTGCAAAGTGGTATGGATGCGACACGAGTGTACGCTGCGTTCAAAAATTGGCCGATGCAGATGTTTGGGAGATATCACTAGCTATATCACCAGCAAATTTTGTAATTCCAGTTCAAAAGCTCCGCAAGATATGGCGGTTCCGATTTTTAAAGGCGGGTGCCATGGGTGGGCGTGTCATCAACATTTTTCATACAGATCTTTGTAGGATGTTACCATCTCTCTTCCTGCCAAATTTGGTAACTCTAGCTTATAGCTGAACAAGGTACACGCATTCTCATTGCAACGGTTGGAGCGGAAGGAGTGGACGTGGCTTACATGTTTTTGATGCAGTTCTTTGCGGGATGCCAGTAGATATCCCCTTACCGAATTTGGTAAGGTTGTGGGATATATGTGGATCTATTTTCGATTTCCTGTAGTCATAGATACCCAATATTGATACTTTATCTATCCCAACCATAGAAAAAGATATTTGCAAATCGCTAACTCGGACAGACACCATTTGTCCATACATTGCACAAAACCAATATACTCTTTCATTCGGTTTCGAGTTTAAAAAGTCTCGAAAACGGCATGCAAAGATGTTGAAGAGTGTCAGCCGTGTCTAATTGAAGTTCAATGGAAAAATGGCAAAAAGTTAATGATGACATTAAGACCGTCTGACAAATGCCACGAACAAGTCAACACGAATCACAGAAAAAACAAGAAGAAGAGAAGTTTAGGTAAATGAAGAAAACACGAAAGTATAAGAGATAGGCGTTAATAAAATTGCGCTTTGCCTTCAGCATTTGGCTCAAATGAAAGCGTCAAATGTATTATTTAAAATTCCAGCCGGGTACGTGTGCGAAAAAAAAACAGCAGCAGCAAAAAATGTACAAGAATTTAAATGCTCAAATTGAGCAACAATCAACCGAGGGGAAAGGGGCAGCAATTTGGTTTTTTGAAATGGGCTAAGAGATTGATTTCATGCAAAAAAAAGAGAATAAGAAAGTAAAGTAAAAGATAAAATGAAAATAAGAGAATCAAACAGCAAAAAGCAAAAAGCGTTGTAAAATAAAACTGGCTGCCGGTTTGAACGGCTGCTGCTGCTGTCGTTGTTGTTGTTAGTGCTGTTTGTCTTGGCCGAACAACATCGACAGATTTAACGGGCAAAGAACATGACCAAACACGCCAGACAAGCACCAGCTGCTGCTGTTCCATAAATGTGGGTCACCTGAATGCGTAGCTTTCAATTTTTATAACGTTCAAACAAAAATACAACAACAACAAATTCAAAAACAAAAGAAGAATAATCATCAGGAGAGCTTTGAGATAAATTTTGAATGTGTTCTTGAGAATGGCACTTAAAAGCCCTTCTATAAATACAGGTGAAAAACATATTGGCTGTCTGATAACAGGTTATCAACAGCAGCAGACTCGGTTGCTTCGACTGCTATAGTTATTGCAATTGAATCTGCTTGCATCATTTCGTGGCATGTTCGCTGCTTATGTATGTACATGTGTAGTAATTGCCGCACTTCAGACACTCTGGAGAACACACTTCAAAGCGCGTCAAAATACACTAGACAACAAATAACACAAGAAGAACAACAACAATATGATCAACAAGCCGCAGCACACAATGGCTTGAGCTGTAAGCTTTGTGTACGAGGACGGGAGATGGGTGAGATGGTTGTCAAGTGCGCAAAGCGGACTAAGTAAAGTGATACAAAAACAAATACGCACACACACAAATTGCTCGATACGTTTTTTTGTTTTTTGTTTTTTATTATCGTATCATTTGTCTATTGATATTCTACGGCAGCAAAAATGAAAGTTGCTTATATAGAAATGAATAAAAACTAGAAACAGAAGATGATGATGATGGAGATGATGAATACACTCATAAATCGTTGCCGCAGACACTAACCGGAGGCTGTACAACTGTTCCAGCCGGTCATCTTCAGGTGAAAAGAAGTTAATGCCAAAAATCAAAATAAACAACAACAGCTTAAAAATTGCAATATCATGTGATTGTCGCAGGCGTTATTTGGCTAAAGTGAGAGCAGAATGATGCTCAGCATCTGTGACAACCTACTGACACTTTGACCGATTTTTAGCATACTAAATATAGTAATTTTGTCATTATAGTATATTATGGGCCTTTCGCCAGCCACCAACGCCGCCACTTGCTTTCTGTGTGTGTCAAGTCATTCAATTTCACAGTTCCACAAGCAACAGATACAGATGCATATATACATACATATATACAGAGATAGAGGTAGAGATGCGTGCTCATTTCCAGTTGCATTCCTCGCACCTTTGTTGGCTATAATTAGTTTGTTCTTGTTGTTTTCCAATGTGCTGACAGACACAAGCGTGTGAAATACATAAAAACTGCTCATAATTCTATTACACCAGTGCACTTGTGCATGGATTGTGGAAAGTACTATGCAAAAAAAAAAAAAGAGAAAATTACTCAAAGTTTGAGTTGTGAGTTAGTTTTGCAATGTGCTAATGAAAAGAAATGCCGTATCAATGGGAAACTTTTTGACCCATTTAACGGGACGAGTTAGCGCACCGGACAATTCTTATATTTCTTTTGTCAAATTAAACAGAACTGGTTTGAATTCGGCTGTTGGCTTTTGATTTGGTTTTGGTTTTTGCTTGGCTTCCAAGTTCCAAGGGGTGCTAAGCATATGCTAATGACTATTGCTCTTGGTATTGCGGTCAAAGTTATTAACTAAAGTGGCATTTTGCTTACTCTGAAATTCTAGAACTGTAAATAAACCAATGAGCGAACAATAATCATCATGTGAACATGAATGAGTGAGTGTTGCAGCTCTTGATTGCATGCACACCGCACAATATAGGGTTGACCAAAAAACTTGGCCCAATTCGATGCTCATTAGGCGTTAAGCTAAATGCCCCAGCAATCATGGCCAAATGAAGAAGAAGAAGTAACTATTCAAAGAAGCCGTTCAAAAACACAAATACGTATTCATTACTCATGCGTATAATTGAGCCATCAAAGTGACCTTTGGAGCTTATGTTTTGGCTCTCTCATAAATAGAGCATTAATTGGGTCATGTGCAATGTTGTGCTGGACATCAATATACTGCTTTCAGCAGTTAATTTTAATAGTCAATGTGCCGCAACATATTCAAAAAGTTGAACAGCCATAAATAAGTGATCCAACTCATATATTACAAGAGTTTTACATTTGGAAGTTTGCTTCATTTTTATGAGCTAAACTTTTTGTTATGGTTGGTTACCAATTTTGTGTGCTGTGAGATGGTCGAATAGAAAACGTGTGCTTTGTTGTTGTGGCTTTTACAAGTCTTTTGCACTCGCTGCATACTTTACAGCGCACACATTTTGCGGCGACTTCCATGAATTTGTTGTACTCCCAAGTGCAATAAATCATAATTTGCTACTTTTTCTAATGGATTATGGACAGCAAGCACTCTGCGTTTAGCTTGGCATATTGTGGCTGCCGGACATGGTTCGAAAAAGCGCTCTCAAGTGCTGCTGATTGAGCTCACCATGAATACTTTATGATCATGTTGAACGCATTTTGAATTTACTTAAGCACACACACAAACACACAAGCACAGTGACTCATATATGCAGATGTACATATATAATCTATAATAAACTGCACATTTAATGACATCAACAAATTAATCACTTTGTTCAGTATTTATGTTATCTTTGACACACAGCTCACAAATGTGTCTGAAAATGTTTATTAATACTCAAAAAATTATTATTATTACTCATTTAATGAGTATCGTATGTAAACAAAAACCACAACAACAATAACTACAAAACAAAGTGGCAAATCAATTACAATGATTAATTGATTATTGCGCTGAAAATTCAATTTGTTTACTGTTTACTGAGCTCCTGACCCTTTGATGAATTGTGAAAGTGATTGCGTAAAACTTGATTAAGAAGCAAATAAAAATTATTAAAAATATATTGACTTGTGAGCGTCAGCATATTGTCCAAAAATATAATTATATTGATTATTGTATTATTTTAAGGCACTTTTTTCCATGTGCGGTAAAGCAAACATACAAACACAAGCAACACGTGTGTATATTTTATATGAAAAGAATTATAAATATTGTTTAGTGCATGATGAAATATATAAAATCACAACACCCATGTTAAATAATGCGCTTTTAAAAAGATTAAAGGCACAATAATGCACAATAATCGGCGAGCAATTGCCGCTTTTGTTAAAGTTGAAGGTCAAGTTAAGACAACCCGAGTACAAAGCCAAAAAATAATAAACAACAACAACAACAGCTGCGGCGGCTAGCTTACAGCTTCTCCGCTTGGCTCCGATAAAAAGGTATGTTGGTTGAGATCGAGCCCGAGCTCATGTTGGCCAACGAAAGCATAAATTCCCCAATGACCTATTACCCCTTTTTAGCCAACTATGACAGCCAACTGCCAAATGTGTCAAGAGTTCAAAGTCATGCGCCTACCCAATAACCAAAAGACCCGGCCCCATGTCCAAATTAGTTTCAATTGGATGTGAATGGGTTCAAATAAGGAATATGAGTCTCGACACTCTGACAAGCAGCAACAGCAGCATAATATTAACACAGTTGCGCATGAATTATTTCAAATACGTATTTGCATTGCGTATATACCGAGAATGGCGGTCTTGACTTGACGTTCTCTGACTTTTGAAACAAGAATAGCTGGCCAGGCACGCAAATAGAAAACTTCAAACGGATAGAACGGCGCAAAATTTCGTGTGTCTTGAGCCAAATGCAATAAATAAATAAAATTAAAAATTCCTCAGTAGCAAGTGCAAAGGCTGCTACATAAAAAAAAATGTTGCCGAATGAATAACAAAAAAAAAAAAACCAACACCAAAACAAATACAAAGAAAATCTTTATTAATAAATGTGCAATGAACAAAGTACGAGTAAAATATTTCACTCCCATGGTTTCACAACTTTTGGCTGCAAACTATTTTGAGCGTTTCGCGTCGACTAAAAGTTCCCATGACATGTGGCACATTGACTGACTTTTTGGTTTTGTGTGTGCATGTGTGTGTGTGTGTAAGTTTGTCTATGTATGTGTGTCATGTTGGCTGCTGCCAGCAACATGGCCACAACTCAACGTCAGGCAACAGCGCTCATGGTGAGCGGGCGGCTTTGGCTGCTTTGCCAGAATCTTCGCCCCAACTACACTACCGAGCGGCGGCGTGCAACCTTTAAACTAAGATGCTGTCAAATTAACCTGTACCCCAAAAACTGTGCAACCAACATACTTTCATTGCTTGCCACTGACATGCACCACGGCAAAATTCATTGTGCATGCTGCAATCCATGTTGCATGCTGCTTTTGATGGCCAACTGAGTGCCTTCTGAAGCTTTGATTAAACTATGTAAAATTATAATTTCACGTTTTAAAATGTGTCTGGTCACAACTTTGATAGTAAAAGTCTTATAGTATATTCTATTAAATGACATAAACTACGATTGAATTAAACTATTGATTCAAAAATTGATGCATACAAATATGTCAATTTCGGCTAAGCGCTTTTTCTTCATGTTATTTTCACCTAATGGTTTATTGGCTTTTTATTTGATAGGACATCAGAGCATCCATTGACTTGTTCGACTGTAATTGAATCATAATGTCCAATAATAGCACTTTGATATTTTACAGTGGCAAAGAAAGAAATTTATTCTGTTAAGCTAAATATACTTAATAGTAATTTTTAACAGAGTCTTCCCGACATACAAGATGAAAAAAGAACGGTTATATCCCAGCTTGTCTCAGCTGATGATGTTCGTGAATATCTGTGAATATTTGATGCGATAAGTTGAGACATTGTTGCATTGCATAAGAAGCTGATGAACTGGCACATAACAAACTTATGGCAAATGTGCACGCCATGCACCTCGTCGCCATTAAAAGCTGCTGCTTTTTAATTAATCAAGAAAACAAACAGCGGCGGCAGCATCAGCAACGGCAACGGCGGCTGCAGCGGCAGCTACTGCCACGTTCATCTGTCAACAACAATGCGCGCCACAAATTAATTACATGGCCCTTAGTGAGCAGCGGGTGGTAAGCCTAAAAAACCATAAAACCATAAAACCAGAATCCACGGACCCTAAGCCCCAACAGCAGCAGGCAAGAGTAGTGCATGATTGGTGAATGCGAGAGAGGCTGGCTTTTGTTTGCATATGCGAGGCGTGCGATTGCTAAATTAGATTTTACCTAATTATGGCATTGGAAATGCAACAATACTTGAAGAAATTGCATCCAAAGAAAATCAACAGCAAAATAAACAGCTAAAGCGACAGACACTTAGACAGCTATAAGCTGCCGGAGCAAAAAGATTTGGCGCAAAAAGACAAGCAAACAAATAAATGAAAATCAGACTTACTAAGAACGAGAACAAAACTTGGATGCCAAGACCTGCAGTCGACAGTCAGACAATCAGAGAGACTGGGAAGTGTTCTGGCGAGTTCTGCTTCTGAGTTTTGTATAGCGTTTTGGCTTGGCTTTCGAAGCTGCACTTTATAATAATTAAATAATTTTCGCCAATTATAGAGCCAGCACATAGCTATCTAAACGGGGCTGGCTTATGCGCTCTGCTTCGCCTCTGCCACGGTCTTTATCTCAATCTGTATCTGTATTTGTGTGTGTGTGTGTGTGTGCGTTGAGCACTAATAAATAGAATTGCGTTTAATTAACAAAAAGAAAATTGTTGCCTGCCGTCGAAGTTGTTCCCAGAGAGAAAATGAACGAGAGAGAGTGAGAAAGAGTAGTTGTTGCAAAAACTTGCTCCATTTGCCTGCCCAGATACTACAACAGCAACAACAACTATGTATATGCAGCAAGCAGCAGTCTCGTTGCAACATAAAATTTAACTTGGCTCAGATAATGGAAGTTGGCAACACACAAAGAAGCAGCACAAAACGTTCAAATTTAAAGTGGGCCTATATATATACACATTGTAGTAGTATTGACTGTCGCCATCTCGTTTGCAAATACACTCAAGTTTGGCAAACTGCAATCTATATTCATTTTATTAGATTATACATTTTATGAAAGTTTTGATTACTTTAGGGTCTATGCAGATGAAATAATGGAAGAAAATATTAAATAATATTTTTAATTTCATCCCCAGATGTAAAATCAAATTACATATTTCTTTCTGGCTTATTATTTTTCTTGTCATAAATAATAGCTCACTCACATAAATAGTACCTACATGTGTTCAAAGTAATTGCTTTATGATTATTCATATATTAATGTATCCAGAATCGGATTTAAACCTATGTAAAGTTAGTATTCTAATGCATATATTTTAAAGAGGTCAATACACTACCTATGCTGTTAATTTCCTGAAAAATGGCTGCTACCAAACCATTTGTAATAATTGAAAAATGTGCAAGAAAATGCTAAGCTTACACAGTTTTATTAGCTGGTTGCTGATAGTAGGCATGCAGTATACGGCATCATATGCTAATGTTACTTTGACCTATCTACTTGTTGGCTAACTGGTTATTATGTCAGCTGAGAGTTAAAGATATTTTGCGTGGTTAGTTGGGGATGAATGTCTGACATTTGGATTTAAGCAAGCACTACCAAGTTTAAGAGTTATTCGAACTAAGGCCAAGCCTCAAACAATTCAAATAGTGTGCTGTGAAATGTTGCACGCTTTGGCCATAATAAACACACAGCTTGGCTTGCTCGCAAAAGATACTCGTGCGAGTGCTCAAATTACAGATGAGCCGCTATCTTGCGGTTATTACATGTGTCTGTATGTATGTATGTATGGATGTGTGTAAGTGTGATTGCAGCTTCGGGTTGATTAAAGCGCTACAAATTGACTGACTGTCTGGCAGTTATTAACTGCAGCAGCAACAGCAACAAGCAATAACAATCAACTTAGCTATAACATTTAGTATGGGCAGAAACTAAAAAGGAAGTGGGTTGGAAAAGCGAACGGAACGCATCTATAATACCTTCTGCATTTGTGCAAAGTCACAGCAGCAGCAGCAGCAGCAGCGGCCACATCTTTTACAGCAGCAACATTTGAGAAGTAGCTGTTACTGTGTGCTGTTGCTGTTGTTGTTGGAAAAGAAGTGGCAACAATGCAATTTCTTATTTGCTGAGCTGAGGCAAAACTATAAGCACGTCGTTGCCTTATTTATTTAACCGCAACAACAACCGCAATAAGAACAACGGCAACAAAAACAACAACAATTGAAACTGCAACTATAGAGAATACGGCGCGCGCAATGCAATGCACTGCTCTAATCTCAGGCCAGGCCAAAACGTAAAACTACGCTACTTAGAAAGTAACTCAAACTCTGTAGATACATTTGCCACCAGCAGCAGCCGCTGTCAGCTTAAGTTTTTATTTTTACCAGAGCTGAGCATAATACCCCAAGAAACACTCACAGACAGACAGACGGACAGACAGGGGAACAAAGATTGTGAGAAGGGACAGGGATGGTTAGTACAGGATTTGCCTGTTAATGCTTGCATAAATATGGCGCATTGTTTTCTGCTTTTATAAAAGTATCGTTTTATTTTTTGGTGAATGGGAAGAAGAATGGGAAACAACATTTAACAGCAACATAATAGAATATAATGGCAAAGTCAAGCTAGTTTTTGTTTGACTGTTTGCTGGCTGATGAAACTTTCTGGCTGTGTGGCTAGTTGGTCAAGTTCTTAGTAGGTTCATTAAAATCACACAAAGCTGTTTTAGAGAACCTGCAACTTCTACATTTTCTCTACTTGGGTTATGTTATGTGCTTTGTGCTCTGGGCTCAATGTAAACTTGACCAAATGTAGCTGAGGCATTTCAACTTGTTTTCAGTTACACACACACACACACAGCTCATGAGTGTGCGTGTTACTCGTTTCTGTTGCTGCTGCTGTTGGTGTTTCTGCTTTTGCTGTTGTTGCACTTGTTTTTTTACTTTGCTCCTTTGCTTTAATTAAAGACAAGTTTTCATTTTTCATTCTTTTCACCTGTGTGTTGTTGCTCTTGAAACTATTTTTGTTATTGGCCAACATAGTTTACAACATTGTTGCCTAAAATGCTGATTGCAACACAGTTTCAGCATCTGCTGTTGCTGCTGCATTTAATGTTGCCTGGCAGCAGCAGCAACAATAACAAACTAAGTATGAAATATGCGAATATAAAAACAAAAGGACATCACGTACACCACACCAACAAATAAACACACTCACACTTTCTCACACATATAATTCAAGGCTTGTAAATATTTGTTTAGTTATCCGCTTAAGCGACACTCAACCATGGGTCTAGGGCTTGACTTCATTTATGTGGCCCTGGCAAATGCGCCTGTTTGTGTGATTGCCGGACTTTTGGATCAGCTACAGTATGGTATGCTACTATCTGCCGTCTGCTGTCAGCCTGTCGCTTTAGTTGTTTCAACAGTTTAAGCAAAGTTAATCCTTTCTGAATGCGAAGCTTACCTGTTGATAGCGCCGCGCTTCGTGGCCTGGAGCTGCAATAGAGATTCGTCGTGTTGTACGTGTTAGAGCGCAAATGCAAAAAATATTATAAAACCAGGCAAATCCATAAAAAACAATAACGGGCGACAACAACAACACCAGAATGTTGTAAAACAACTCGCGAGCGTAATTTGCAATCAGTAGCTTTTGGATTTTTTTCTTTCTGTATTTTTGAATTCTGCAATGCGATGTAACTGTTATTTATTTACTATGTTTGTGTGCAGTATTTTTTTTTATTTATTATGACCGTTTGATTTTTATTCAATTACTGTTGGCTTTAATTAAAAAATCGTATTACTTTTAGGCACTATTGTCACAGCTATTATATGTTTGAACGTTATTCCTTTTTGCATCCTTATTGGACAAGGCAATTACGTATATTGTATGTGGTTCGTTTTGGCTTTTTGGAGTTTTTATTTGGTTCAAAACACACTTCCGTTACAACGTACCAAACGCTTGCAGCGCACAAATCGTACTGAATGTGGTCTTGGCGCTTCCAAAAGACTTTTAAGCATGCTGGCAAGAAAGTCCAAGAAGTTAAAGCCAAGAAAGAAAAGTTGGAAGCTTCCAACCAAAGAGCCGCAAACACACAGCACACACATATATGGTCAAGATGATCATCATGATGATGATGATAGTAATTATTACGTTGACGATATGTAACCGGCAGACAACAAGAGCGCAACAAACAGAAAGAGAGCAAGACAAAGAGAGAGAGAAAATAAGAGAGAGATGGAGTGAGCAAGTCAAGCGATCGCAAGAGCCGTTTTTGCCGGCTGCACATGCGCACAAATTGTTAGCGCACGCTCTTAACTTGGCTAAGAGAGCGAAAATTGGTTTTATTTGAAGCATTGACAGCTTGTTTGGTTAAGGCAGATGTGATTGCAGTGTTGCAAAAAACGTCAAGAAATAACAGTTAGACTCGAAGTGCCGCAGATTTAATATTCTTTGCAGACCTTTCTTAAACAACAAAGTTTTTATTTCGATTTTAGATAATAACATTAAGCAAATAATAATTAACTGTTTACTTAACGTTTTGAAACTATGGAAAAAAGTTACTTGAAATAAATTTTCATCAAAAAATATAAGTTTTCATCAATACTTTAGATATTTAGAAGCTAATTCATCTTTGTTTATAAACAAGTAAAAAAAAATTATTATATTTTATTTTTGAAACATTTAGACATTTTAATTCGCCAATTGCATTTAACAATCAATTATTTAATAAAAAAACTTAATCACACACTGATCTGACGAACTATTTTGTCTTGTTCTCGTTATGTATTGATTGATCAATAAATTAAACATTATACCCAGTACTGTTAGTTGCTTAATTTTAATGTCAATGTTAACTAATGATGCTGAGCGCCCCAAAATGGCTTAGAATGAACTGCAACTATTGGATTAAACACAAGACTAACTAAATGCAAATTAATTAGCAGCAAGTTATGGAGATGCGTTATGCAACTTGTAACGCGATGAACTTTGACATCAAGCACAATATTGCCGACTTGGCTGCAATGTAGAAACTATCGTTAGTTTAAATATCAACAGCATTAAGCATACAACAGCATTGAGCAATGCCAGGCAGCCAGCTCCAGCTCCAGCTGTGAGACCGACCGACTGGCCAATTGAGAAATGAAAGCACACAAATGCTTCGCATAATTGTGCCCGGGAGAAATCTAGAATTCGACTAGCAATCAATGCGATTCAGACGGCAGCAGCAGCAGCAGCAGCTCAGCAGCACTTTCTTTGCCGATTTCAATTTAATGCATAGTTACAGGAAGAAAACACTTGCCAACTAACATACACACATAAACATTACAAACTCACAAACTAACAAACAAGACGGACTGTGTCGTGTATTATAGATACATTTCATTTTATTGCATCGCAAATGCTTGTGCTTGTTGTTCTATGGCATGTATATTTGTATTTGCGACGACAATCGAGCCCATGTGCTTGCATGTTTGGGCTGCTGGCACGTCCCTGGCTGGCAATGGCAACGAGCAACGGAAATAAGGATGTAGATAAAGATACAAATACATACATATACAGAGTTAGAAAATGCTACATGGCTTTGGTAAATTACTGCCAACTTAAGCGCATCTGCGGTAAATTCAATTAAACAATTTAGCATTGCTGTTGATTTTGTTACCCATAAACAAATCCTACCACACTACCCCACAACCAACTCATAGCACTTCTGCCGCCTACAAACTGATCGAAATAAGCAAAATTTAGCAGATTGTTACTGCTGTTGTTGCAACTTCTGTTTACATTTAGCAAGAGTTCTATCTCGGAATGGGTGTGTGTGTGTGAGTAAGTGTTGCTATAGCATTTGCTAAACATGAAGTGTTATGTAAATATTTGTGTATCACATTTTTTATATTTTTTATTTTGACTTTGTTTTATTTTGTGTACAGTGCTTGGATTGAAATTACCTACTTCATTTCCAAATTTGCAAGTTTTGTAGCTTAAAGAATATTTTGAACGTTTACTCATTGCCAATCTCTTTTCACTGCATTGAAATTCATTGATTAAAAATTCAACTATTCTTTAAATCCAAATACAATTATCGAACTAATTGGATAGAATCCAATTATCAACTCCACTTAAGAGCAATGCGAGTAAAAAACTGTAAATAAAATTGTTTACTTTTTAATAATGACAAACGTGATGGCTCAAAGCTAGCTAGCTGCATTTAGTCAGCGGCAGATAACGATTGTACTTACGAGAACCCTTCTATCCCAATTAATTGTAGACTAATAAATATTTAAACTTACTGAAATGTTAATAAATTTAAATAGATAAAATTGAGATGGCGTTCCCTTAGCAATCTTTGCCTACCAAAAGTCGAAAACGATATGGCTATTGCACAATGTTTATGTGTCTGATAGCAAACCTAAGAGCTCTTGCTGTATTACCTAAATAAATTTAAATATTCTGAATCTCTAGTGCTTTGTTTTTAATTACCGTTTGTTTAAAATACCGTAGGCAGATGATATTGGTATAAAAATATTAAAAAATGTTCTGTTTCGATGTAAATATCGATAAAAAATACAATAAGAAGTTTTTAGGACTTGGTTCTTAAAGCTTGCACGACAGTTCAGCGCTAATACATCTTACAGACCAAATACGATATAAAAAGGCCAGAGTATCTTATTTTTTAGACTTTGAAAGTTTAGCCCAATTTTATAAATCATATTTATTTATTTATTTATGTACGTCAGTGTATATAACTATTGATATATACTTCATTTTATTTAAATTCAGTAGTAGATTCCTTCTAACCAATATTGGTAACTTGAATACATAGTATATGTGGGCTTAAAGATTTTCCTTGACATTTTGTCTGATAAACACATGGATCAAGATATTTCCATCCAGATGGACAAATGAACATTGCACAAAACCATTATACACTTTACCTTCGGAATCAGTGTATATCATAGATAGAATTCATGCAACATTCAGTATTCAACAATCAGCATTATTCATTAATCATATTAATGGAGTTAACAGAACTAACTGATTTGCATGAGGCATATGAAAAGTAAACGATTTGGCAATAGCACTTAATCAATTAATTTAGCATTTATCAACCGGCTATTGCGAAAACAATAATAACAACAACAACAACAACATGAACGTCAGCAGCAACATCAGCAGCAGAAGCAACTTCACTAAAATAACAACAACAATAACAACAACAGCCACACACGTTGTGGCAGGCAGAAGGCGGCAGGCATAGTTGCCACAGTCGCCATTCAAATGTCGCAGTCGAGTGTCCACAACGGTCAGCGACGACAGGCAAGTGTTGTTGTTGTTGTGGCAAGTGTTGCTGTTTGTTGGTGCGCCTTTTGCTGCTGCTGCGGCTGCTGCTGGACGGTGTCAATTTGGCTGGCTGTTATTCTCTCTGCCAACTCTCGTTACAAGCGATTTTTGGGCGGCATGTGGGCAGCATGTGTTTTTGCAGTTAATATTTTATTTTGACATTTCCATTTGTCAATAATAACATGTTGACCTGACCGGCAGACAGCGCTTGCCCAATAACGGTGGCTGTTAGCTGTCTGTTGTCACTCTTGGTAGGAATAATTGGATTTTTGGCCAAAAATACATCATTCAGCACACGTACACGTAATAGATGTGCATTTATTTGTTGCAACAACTGAATTTGGTTTTAGATAACACACAAGCATTTCCCACCCCCTCACTGCACTTGACCAGCAGTGACATTTCAATTACGCACCGTTACAAAGCACCGTTATGGATAGACAATGCAACTGCTGACTGCTGTCGGTTAACATTTGAATGCTGACCATGCAGCTTCATACAGTTGGGTTTATTATACAACGGAAGAGTTCTAAGGAAACTCAATGCTGACATGAACAGCTTGGTCATCATTATCATCAGCATCAGCGTTAACATCTCTAAGCCAGCATAATCGACCACAAAGCACCCACATGCTAATGAGACGCACAAACAACACAGAGACCGAGAGAAAGAGAGAGAGAAGGGGAGACAACAAAGGGGTTATAGGCCAGGTCTGTTCACGTATGCGTTGGCTTGTTTAACTCTCTCACACAACAATTGTTGATAGGCTTAAGTTAAATTCTGGTTAAATGGCAGCCATGAGAATGATCGATAATGCACCCGTGGGGCAAGTGTTGAATGGATCTAATTTAGCTGCAAGAATACGCGTTGAAAATGAAGTGAAATGCACTTGCATCGACTCTACACTTCAATCACAATAAAACCACACGCAAAGAGAGCCAGAGACAGAGGGAAAAGAATTTCAAGTTAGCAATCTGGCAAACAATCTCCGCCTGAGGCAAACAGTTGATGCTTCCAACTCCAGTTCTTGTCACTGTTGTTGTTGTTACTGTTGCACTTGCACCGCTGTTGTTGTTACTGTAAACTACTGAGATGAAGAGATGGTGGCTGCGATTGCCATTCCCATTGACAGTTGAAAAATGAAATGATGTTGCGCCTGCGCAGCGGCTGCTTGTTCTAAGTGGCCTCAGTAGAGATTGTTGTTGTTGTTGTTGGCATACAGAAACACAGTTAAAGTTAAACAAGCAAAAGTTTCCAAGCAGTCCCGCTTTGTGTGTTTGTGACTCGATTTCTTCGGGATGCATGCCACAGACAGCATCAGCATCAGAGCCAAAAAAAAAGATCAAGTCCGACTCCAACAGCGTTCACCCGACTTGGCCACTTGCGAGCACGCATTTTACCGTTTGAGCATGCAACTGTGCGTGTTTGGGCCGGGCCTTAAACATTCTCACATGGCTCTGTTCGTTTGTTTTGTTGTTGTTCTTTGCAGTTGTTGTCGTTGTTGCCGCATGTTTAACCGCAATATGTGTGAGTGCAGCAGAACAGAAAGAAGAAATGCTAGCGTATCATACATAAGCAGAAATGAGCAACAATTGCTGGCTGTCTGTTGATGCTGTTGCTGTTGTTTTTATTATTGTTTGTTTGTTGTTGCTGTTATTTTTGTACACAACACTCGGACGGAGAGATGGCTGGCAAAAGTGTGTCATGTGAAGGCAACATTTGCCAGCTCATGAGGTGCTTTACCAATCAAGAATATTATGATTCTTAAATAATTGTTGTGCATTTATTCGAATGTATATTTTAATAAATTGTAGCTTACATATATTTTCTTAAAAGATAATAATTGTATAATAACTTAAGTAATCCATTTATAAAAACTAGAGTTAGTTAATTATTTTTACTTCAAACAGCTTATAAGAAAAATATTTATCACCATGCTTTTGTAATTATTGATGTAATAGTATTTATCAATCAATATATTTTTATATCTAACAAAATTTTGCTAGATGTGATGCTTTTATTTATAGGAGCATTACTGTAGCACTTCGTGAGTATCTTTTAATGAATAAATAAATGAATAAAGTTTGGTAATTATTTTCTCATTATTTTTATTAAAGTATACTTTAAACGTATTTAGGGTATCTATATAGCAGTTTGTTAAACTGCTTCTCATAAAATTTCTACATGCAATTGTCAGTCCAATTATTTGATTTATCGTTCAGCATTTGGCTTTGTAAACATTTTTTTTTGGCTGCGAGAATTTATTGGCAGTGGCAACGGCAACGGCATCAATGACAGGCTGCAACCATGCAATTGTCAAAGTTACGCCAATAATTGTATTGATCAACAACTAAAATCACAGCAACAACGATAACAGCTAAATCTAAACAAATAGTATAACAGTTGAGTAATATGCGAAAGATAATGGTCAATAACCTTTTGACCAATAAATCAAATGTTGGCGTTTTGCTTAACTATAAATTAAATACCACAGTCAACGACGGCTGCTTTAGGCCCTGTTTTCGGAGTCGGCTTTTACAGATAATCATAGACACAACGCAGCGATAAACAACAACAAGGCAGCAGCAACAACAGCAACAAAAGCAAAAAAGCCAATGACAGCGGCCATAAAAACCAACAACTAAAATAATCGCTCGTAAATGCCTAGTGACAATAAAATTGATGATAAACCAAATCAAACGAACAGAAAAGAAACCAAGTAGAACAGAGCCAAAATAGCTCAGAGTTAAATTAAACACAAAACGAATCACAATAATGCAAAACGAATTTGCGTTATCCGTTTTATTCTTTCTGCTGCCGCCGCGTCGTCGTCGTCTTCAGGGTGTAATTTTTGTTAATACCCTGTTATTGGGGATTAACATAGCATTTTAAATACTATGTTTAACAAAGGCTTAGTTGAGTAAGTTATAGCTAAGAACTGGATAACTGTGATTTTGTGACAAATTTATTGAAAAAGTTTTATATTATAGAATTTAACTAATAACCAATAGAGTAATATTTCATGTTTAAAAATTTAAATGTTAATGCAATGATTATATAATAATAATAATTATATTAAAAAGTATTGATTTAGAAATTTATTGAAAGTAAACTCTTCATAATGTTTGAAGAAAAGATATAATCATAAATAACCTGAGATATAACATAAATTGTTCAGTCAAAATACGTCATAAGATATAGCATTTATTTATTAATGTTTCTTCGAGAAGTATCATCAAGTCTAGTTTATTTTTATACTTTTTTGTTGTTGTTGTATTTCCTTAATGTTGGTCAGCGTCCAAGTAAGCAATTGCTGTTGCTGTTGTTGCTGTGTGCTATGCTACTTGAGCGTTAAATTAAATTAATTTGACGTTCGGCTTGATTGGTATTCTAGAGGCCAAGCAATGTCGGTTTACAATTGACTTTGTCTTTTTCACTTAATCATTTATATTGTAGTACCATCGGAAAATCAAATATATACGTACGTAGACACACAAATACACAGCAAATGCAGACCACTAATCAAGCAGCTTCTAATGACACTGCAAGTTCTATAAAAGCTGTCACGCCTCACCCCACCCCCTTTTTCCGTTTTTATGTTCGATTATGTTAGATGCCTGGCATACATACACACAAATAGTAAGCACAAATCAACTGCAATTATGCTGAAATCTCAAAACTGTACTTAATTTCAAATTTTCAATGGTAATCAATTTTGTAATTGAACATTCGGTTAGAAGTTTTCATCGATGATGCTGATTCTGTTGCTGCTGATGTTGCTGCTGCTGCCGCTAGAGGCTGTCCGCTTACGACTATTGTCTCTTGAGTGGCCGCATCAGAACTTGATTCAATGGCCAAAATGAAACACAGTACACTGACTGTTCTGACAGTTATACTGAGTTTTTTGTTCGCCGGCCCTTAGAATGTTGCTGTTGTACTCGTTATTGGGTTGCTCGCTGCTTCACTTCCCCCTTTGGCTCTGGTTGTTCGCCTTCGCTACTTTTGCTTTACAGTTTTGTGCTTTTTATGCTTATTTAAAATTGGATGCTCATCTCCTAAGTGGGCATGCTGCATTTATTTTTATTCATTTTTGTTTCTTATTAAAATACATGCACACATATAGTATATATGTATATATGCTTGAGTATGTATGTTTGTATATACTCTATTTTTCATATAAATACTTTTTGTTCGTTCTTATAAGCCAAGCGGCTTAGCTGTCGCTTCTGTTGTTGCTGCTGTCCGTTACGGACATTTTCCGTATTGCTGTTACCAATTTTTTTCCAAGACAGAAAATATGCTTCTATTAGTTTTCCCCCTCTCCACGGCGATTGCGACGCCTGACTGCACCACAGGGCTGTTATTTAATTATTTTGTCAATGTGCTTTTTTTGCTGATTTTTTTTCTGTTGACCTCAAAAAAAAAAAAAAAAAAACAGAAGCAACTGCAGCCAGGCTGAGCCGAGCTCTGATGATGCTCTTGGCTTATACAGCTTGCCACTTATGCTGTGCTGGTTTTTATTCCCATTGATTTTATTCGTACAGCAAAAATGGCACAATGTTTCGTTTCGTTTCAATTCGATTTGCTCTGGTCTGTTTATTTCATGGTTTTTTTTCGTTTGCATTTTTATTTATTTTATTTTGGATACGTGGCATTAATCGCCATCAAATCTGCCACCTTTTAAATGGCTATATATCTTTTGTATATTCTATTCAATAGAAAACAAACATACACACAATGATTGTCCACACAAGCTTAATTATTGTTCAGGCCATATAACTCATTTCTTTTCTATATTTTCTTTATTTTTGCCACCGAAAATAGTTTGACAAAGAAAGTGCGCTCGAAAAAAAACATCATAAATAATGTGCTAAGAAAAGACGCTAACAAAAGAGCCTAGAAAGATTCGCTTGGCTTTGGCGATCTAAGTGTTTGTGTGTGTGTTTGTGTGTATGTGTGTGTGTGCACCACTGAAACTGCTAGTTGCTGTAGAGGCATGCACACAAAAAGCCAAAAGTGAAAAAAGTTTATTCTGGTCAAACTGCTTCCGTCTGCGGAATTGACCTAAAAAACACAAAATTAATAGAAAAAAATAAATCGCACAAAAAAACAAATAAACCGAATTCAAGAGCATGCGACAAGCAAAAGCGAGTAATAACAAAAAAAAAAAAATCAGAAATAATTTAAAAACCTAATTGCAGTTGCTCTTTAAAGCTTAAAGTACATTTCAATTAACTAATAAACAAGCACAGGTTCAATAGAATTAAATATACATTAAAATCTATTTTTTTTTATTTCGACCAGTAGATAAATGGATAAATCTTAGCTAATTTTGTGCAAATCTTTTAGGTATTTTTTGTTGTGTTTTATAATTGATAAAAAGAAACAATTTCAAGAATATATAATACTCTTGCACGCTTTGGAAAAAGCAAAATTAAACAGTAATAAAAAAAAGAAAAAAAAGTTGGAAAATAGAAACAGCTACGAAATGTGTGTGACAAAAACAAATGAAAACAACAAATAACAATGGCAAAACAACGAAAAGAGTCTAGCCCAAACGAAAACTGGCAGCCAAAAGCTCCAGCTAGTTTTGAAACGTTGTTTTTAGATAGAAAAAGAGCATATTGTGTTGGTGATATGAGTTAAAAACTTAAAATGTTTATGTGGTAGAATGTGTTTGAATTAATATATATAAAAGTCTTTCACTAAACATTCTAAAAGACTTTTTTCAAATTTGTTCGATCGCATATAAATGAATTATAGAGTATCACACAGTCGATAGTATCATGTTGTTGCTGCTGTCATTCTAGCCAAGTATTTTCGCTGGCCTGCGAATTTTGTTACTGTTAAATAAATCTTCTTCAGCTAAGTTTTATGTCTTCATGCGGCTTTAATGAAGCCAGCGGAACGCGACGCGTGGTACGGTGCTGCCGTTCTCTTCCAGCTGTACAAGTTGAACAAAGTAGCCGGCTTCGACGACTTTGCCGCAGGCTGTTGACATTTTTTTTTAATTCTGGTACTATGAAAATGTTTTCGGTTGCTGCTGTCAGAGTGTATGTGCTAGTGCTGCTGCTGCTGTTGTTGTTGTTGCCATGTAATTATGTTTTCATTTGAGCAGCAAACTCCAACTTAATACGCTGGCATAGAACAACTTTCGTTTTGTTGAACCGCCTGAGCTACTGAAGTTTGATTTTGATGGAACAGCACTTATAAAACACTTTTCGTAATACTCTCTCACACACGAAATTTATTTTGCACGTTGCGTGTGGGCAGACAGACAACAAATAAAGATTCCAATTCAAGTTGGCAGCAACATAAACTGTCAATATTGCCATTTGCTGTTTGTCGTCGTTGTTGTTGTTTTCCACTTTGCCACTGATTTGATTTTAGTCTGTCCGTTCTGACCGCTCTGACCGCTGACTTTTTCAACATCGCCCGTGCTTTTGCCTTTGCTTGTGCTTGTGATTTTGCCCTCACCATTGCCATAGGATTCGGCTTTATGGCCAACTGTATTTTCGGCAAAAGTGTCACTTTTTTATTGTCTTTTTATGAGCGCAGCGTGTCGCTGGCCAACTCTCTGTCAGTTGTTAAAACGTGCGCCGCAACTTTCGATTAACGAAAATTATTTCACTACATTAGTGCTACAATGTGTGTGAGTTTTTGTGAGCCAAGGGCCTGCAATAATTGGGATTTGGTTTTATGGAGATATTTCTCTTTTATGACAGGCAACGACGACATTTAGCTAACTGAATCGTCCAACTTACTTCTTAATTTTTTTTGTATTATGCAACCGTATTATAACAATGAGGAAATGTTTTTATTTATCTTGGGGGCCGTTCTAAAAGATTACCGTGTTTGACCGTTAAATACAAATTAATGTTACAAAATATTTCGATGAAGTTAAATAAAATAAAATAAATATCTCCGTCTCTTTCAACTTTCAACAATTTAAAAGAAGTAGTTTCCAGCTTGTTGTATAGCGGTTATCTAATTTTTTTCATTCAGGGTGTCATCAAGCTGTTCTGTATCCTAGTTTCAAACATTTAACAGGGAATGCCTTAGTCAATCACTTTTATGCAGTGCAATTTTGTGCTTTGTACGCGTATGCGTTTTTTCTTAGTCTAATGCGTTGGGCATTCCAATTGCAGGTTTTGATAAATGGCCAGAAAACTGAGCGTCAGCGCTTTCATCGCACTAAGCCAGTCAGTCAGTCAGTCAGCCATTCAGTCAGGCAGGCATACTGAGCAACAGCAGCACATTTGACGGCTGTGGGTGAAAATCACCAAAAATGGCATTCAGCTTTCGCCCATTTATGTTAAAAAAGACTTAAGTCCGCTAGCGATGAGTCCGCAGTAGTTGGTACCAACCATGCTTCGAGCCACAAAAAACACTATTTTCTAGCGCAAGGTCAGCTGTGGTTCTTGTGTTTACCAACCTAGACACACACTCACACATATACTTTAATACTCTCTTACACACATACAAATACACTCACTCAGTCACTTACATTCATAAGTAAGGTTTGCTTTTTGGAACTTAGTTCCGTTGTGTGACAGTCATGTAGACAGCTAGTTAGCTGCTTTGCTCCAGCGACACAAATAACGTGCCCAACACTCTAGTCATGCGCGTTTCAACTTGCCGCATGCAAAAGCTGAAGTTGTTAGTCACTCGACGTTCATTATTCTACCAGTCCCCACACCCCATAAGGAAAGATGAAAAATAAGCATTCACAGCAAGTTTCACGCCTCTTCATCTGCAGCTAATTTTACTTTCGGCTACAGCAACAAAACATATTTCAGTCTTGGATAGCAATTGTATCTACATAAGTCCCAGACGCATGCGCATGCGTCTCACGTAGCCTGTCTGCCCGACAGTCTGACAGTCTAACAGTCTATTTGCCTGCCGCTCAGTGTGAATTGTAGTATTAGTTGCTGCTGCTGCTGTTGTGAGCTTTCTGTGAAAGTTCTGTGGCTCTCGAGACTGAATAAATCTTCCACATATTTCATCGCATGTTGTAGCACATAGATACAATCTCTTACTGTAAGTATTATTATCTTTTGACTAGTTCGCGGCTTTTGGCGCAATATTCCCACATCAATGGCATTGTTCTAAAAATGCACGGCATTGTTATAATGATAATTAACTCAATGAAATATGAAATGACTATTGTAATAATACCCAAAAAATAAAAAGTTATCATAGCGATTATTAACACTCAGCGAATTCAATTATCTCTTTCACGTTTACCACACTACTTTCACAGGCTCGCAATTAATTATTTGCCGAGTCATAAAATTAATTAACAATCTTTTGACCACTTATGAGTATTTAAAAGAAAAATCAAATTTATTTTTGCCAGCTTTTGCATATCAACTTTGCGGTCTTTTTACCTGCCTCACATTTTTATGGATAATTTATATGTTTTTAAACATTTTTGGCTCAACTGGATGCTATCTTCACGCGTCTTTAACTGCTGCTGCTGCTGAGACTTGCATAATGTTATTGACGCATTATGAACGCCTTTGTTGTCACATTAAAACAAACATAACTGCTACGTGACTAATTATGTTTATGTCAAACATGTTTATATATGTACTCATATTTATGAATGTATATGTATATGTATTTTATTCTTTCGTTTGTTTGAAAGAAATTGAAACTAATGTTAAGTGCGTGTATAACATGTTTGTATTTGAGTTTCATTGTAAGGGCTTTGACTATATATATTTTTTTTTTTCTTCAACATATGTCTGTAAGTATAAATATAGTCGCTATCGTTGATACAGAAATGCTACAGAAACGTGTTTTGTATTTTCATTAAAATAAATTAGAGGCTTCCGTGAAACTGTCTTAATAAAACAAGTTAGTTGTTAGCTTGTCTGCTTTGTACAGCCTTGGAGCTTGAGATGCTTTATATGTAAGTGTCATGCTGATATTAAGCCGTATTTTCAATTCATATACTTGAAGTTCAATAAGTGCTGTCCTTAGTTTGTTTTTCTATTAATCGGTCGCCATTATATTGCATGTTCTTTGTCCACACCAAGCTGAAATATATATTTCGATTTTAACATCCTTTAATTTTGATAAGATATTTCGCACATTTGCTGTATTAAACTCCGTTTTGTAGAATTATATTTGTTTTTTTTAAATATTGTAGTCTATTGATTTACTTTCTAATCCTAAACAAAAAACATCCTAAGCTTCAAATAACTTCGCTTACACATGGTGTACTCTATACGCAAGTTCATTGATCTTAATGTACTGGTCAGTTTTACGCTTATAACGAACTAAAGTCCGATGTTGTATTGAGCTTTCCTTTTCTACGTCTATCTAGACTGTTTCAATTTATTGCCAAATTTTTTGGAACCCAGTCAAATGAAAGTGATAAATTTTGTGCGACACGCAGTGAGAATTTTCACCAAAAAAAACAAACACCAAAACTAAATGAAACAAAACAATGCAAACGACGCATTTAAAAATAGTTGCACGTAATTTAGTACATGACAACAACAACAACAACTTAAACACCAACGATGGCAACAGCGAATGCTACCTGAAAGGTAAATGCGACCTGATAATAAAAAGAAAAGTGAAAAAAAAAACTTAATGCAAATACATTGCTTTTGTCTACTACAACTTACTCTTCTACTTTCTGTTGTCTTTGTCAAGCGAAATGTACAAAGACCGCAATGAGTACGTGGTTCGGTGCGATGGACATTGAAACTGAAAGTGCATATTTTATTAATTGTAATTTTTGATAATTTCACTTTTCGTAGATTCACATAATAAATGCTAAGCAGGCTCTCTGCTTTTCTAGAACGATGAATTGAAAAGCGTCAAATATAAAAAACAAAAACACTTTACCAAAGTGCTTAGCCGGTCAAGTGGGGCGTATGCTTGATTTATGTGTGTGAGTGTTTCGTTGTGTGTATTTAAGCTAAAAATAAAATGCACAAGTGTAAGATTGAATAAAAATCGTATATTTCAAGCTGTCAAAGGCAATTTAAGCTGATACGCAAACAGACACGCTCACACAAACACACGCCTACACTCTTGTGGCACCCACACAGTGGCAGCCAGCAACAACAACAACAGCAACAACAATAACGAACAGCTATAACAACTGATGTGCGGTTTTGGTTTCATGGCTTACGGTTTTGATTGCTGCCATCGCTCAATTGATTTTCCACTAATGCCATCGATTGGCACAAACCGAAATAAAAGTGAAATGCAAAGTATTAAAAAAATCTCACATGCACTCACACACACACAAATCATCAAAACAAACAATTTGTGATGCGGCATTATTTGTCATAAAATCGAATCGCAACGGAAATAAGAATACACTCATTTAATTCAGGCCAAAGCATTCAAAACTTAAATGGGATTAGTTGCGGCTACGCTTCAATTGGCAGTGGCAGTGTGTTAAATGTTTGTCAGTTCTGGTATTTTTTTTTTTTGTTATTTGTTCACCATGGCGAAAAGTGAAAAGCAGCATAAACAGCCACAAGCAGATTAATTCTAAAAAAAAAACAGCAAATAAGAAATTAAATTATATTCTGCATGCCGAATATTATATACACTTGCAAAGTCGACTTCTTTTCATTGTAAAGTGTTTTCACAGATTTTGCATTTGTATTGCGGCTTTATGTTAGCTCATCCGATATGTCAGATTTTGACAAATGATATTACTGCAACAATGACATTGTCCAAAGTTTCAGCTCGATAGCTCAATGACTGAAAAACTAGTTTGCTTAGCAACATACAGACTGTCGAACAACAAACAAAGCTATATCGACTCCTCTCAAAAGTACGTATATTTTTAGTGTTCGGATAAGGTTCCTTCTATGCGTTACACATTTCATGACAAAATAAATATTCACTTTTCAAATGTATTTAAATTAAAATCGTCAACAGCTCAATATAAAACAAAGCCTTTTTACATGCTTTTATTTAACTTGACTTGTTTGTCTGTCTCGAAATCTTGTAATCAAATTTTCACCAAGTTTCCGACTATTTTCACCAAAGATGTGTTTCAGATGACATGTTTTTAAAGTTTTTTTATATTTTATTTTTTTTTTTTTACAAAAACATGTTTGATATTTGGGTATTGCATTGATGATGGTAAAAAAATCGATTACAAATGTATGCAAGAAAGCGTATAAAATCATGTCCTCAAAATTTTTTTGATTAATTTGTTTTCGTTGTATGTTTGAACACATATTTATCCATTGTTTTTTGGAGAGCTGTTAAAATTATTTGCCGATTGTTTAAATTGATAAGCTGCAACACACTTAAATCTTCTCTGACGCCGTTTCGCCACGTTGGGAGTGAAGGGAGATTCTCTTCCTGTTATATTTTTTGGACCACTTTCAATTACATATGTTTGTGTGCGAGTGTGTTGCATTGAGTTTGTGGTCTGTCACACCCACATATTTAGTGACAGTCGTTTGCGCATTTTGTGGGCGTGACTCTATACCTCAAAGCACATAAATGTCAAATGCATGCACCATAATAATTTATTTGACTACGGCTGCATTTGATATATGGTATGCAGTGGGCCAAGCAAAGATGCTCGTACCTGCAACGAACCCTTCGCGACAGCTTTGAATGCGCGTGTCAGCTAACTTGGGTGTTTGTATACCCTTTTTGACTCTGCTTCTTTAAAAGTGGTAAAAGGTGATGTTGAACTATTGCACTTATAATGAGGCAAATTAAATTTAAATATTTATGCGTAAAATGAATGAAATGAAAATATATATATATATATAGTATTTTTTTAATTATGAAGATAGCTGGTAACGACCCCCACAAAAATATGCATTAGCCAATCTTTGATCACAGCTTAAGCTTGCCGCATCCGTACCATTTTGCAGCCTCTTGTTACCCAATTTTAACCAGGTATCGAGTATACTGCTGTCGGTTGCGTCCGACTGCAACTTTTCCACTTGTTATTAATTATGGAATTGATGACAAATTCATTTGCCTTATTATAGTTTCATATTTTAACACGAATTGCATTTTGCATTTTTAATTTTTGCTTTTTGCATTTTGTATCAGACAGAATTATGTAATAAATTTGTAATTATAGTTTGGCAATGTTATAAATTCTTGATATCAACATTTGTCAGCATTTTCATAATGAATTCTTTACCGTAAAAATGACAATAATATTTTAACAATTTAATTATCAATTGCTTTAGTTACAATAGATAGATAGAGCATGGCATGAGCTTTTCATTTTTTATATTTATTTAAAATACCATTTATATTCTAAGCCATTAAAGCTTACAATCAGTGATTTCTTTATCACAGAGTTGCATTTGTTGTAGCATTTACTTTGGTTTTGCTGGCTAACTAGCGTTAGTCAGCACTGGAAAGCCACACTGAAACGTGTGCCGTGTGAAAAATTAACGCAATAAGAAAAAAAACGCTAAAGGAAGAAGGAGTTGGAGATGGGGAAGGAGAAAAATCTGCGCTAATTTGAAACTGGAAATCACGACTAATGAAGATTTAAGGAGCTGCATCTGCGGCAAATGAATGTGTCTGTGTAGTGGTGGTGATGGTGGTAGTGGTGGCTGTGGCTCAGCTGCAAATCTCCAATGAAACAAAACGGCGCCCAAGGAGCGCACAAAGGCAAACCAGCGTAGTGCCAAATGCATTATTAATAAATGAAAACGTTCCGCGTGTAGATTGCAATTTATGCATGCATGTGCTTTTGTGTGTATGTATGTAAGTGTGTCTGTGATTCTGTATTTATATATGTGTTTGTGAGTGGCACAGTGAACGTACAGTTCATGGAAAATACCAGCTTGAATAAGATGTCCTCTGCTCCAATGTTGTCTCTCTCTCCCTTTCTCTCTATCGTGTTTTTATGATTCTGTGTGTGTGTTTGTGTGTGTAAGCAAGCGCGGACATCAGCTTGTGCGTCGCTGCTGCTTTTCCGGTGTGAATTAGCGTCGAGTGCCACATGCAATTTCCTGTTGCTGTAAATTGCAGTAGCTGTAGCTGTGGCTGTAGCAATCGCTGCGTTTCTTATGCTTCCTTTAATTGCTGTACATGGCGGCGTTCGCTTTAATATTGAACGCATTGCAAGACACTTAACACTTAACGCACTCTGCTCAAACTACCCAACAGTTTTTGGCCAACTTTTGGGCGGTTTTTGTTGTTATTTGCTGCTGTGTTGTATCAGCATTCAATTTGCTTGGTTTTTAGCAGCAGGAGCATCAGCATCAGTGGTAGCGCACAAAGCTCAACTAGCTGCGGAAATTTGCTCAGTTACTTTTGTGCAATCCCCAAATCCCAGTTCAATTTTATCTATGTATCTATCTGAAACTACTTGGCAAATAGCTTCAGCTCCAAAGCTGGCTCTTCCGTCCCCACAGCTGTATTTGTATTTGCACTTGTATCTGTATCTGTGTCTGTTTCTGTAACTGTGTAAGTGCTGTGTGTGTGTGTGTGCAGCTTCAATGAAATTGTTGACGTAAATGGACAACAAAGCCCGGCACTCAGCTGCGTTTTTATTTTGCTGCCCTTCTCTGCATCTGATTTGCTGCTTCTGACTGTTGTTGTTGTCGCAGCAAAATTGCATGGTTCGTTTATTAGCAACGTGGCTGAAATTCATGTTTATTACATTTTTAATGCGGGCATATAAGCGCCACACCACGCACCAGCCCCGCATTGATCGCATATAATGTATAAACATATATGCATATAGTATGTATATACAATATTCATAGAAAAATCACCGCATCCTCGGCAGCTCGGCGAAATTCAAAAGCCAGTCCATTGCTTAGTTTTTGATTCAATATTTTTTTGCGCTCTGCATTTTTCTTTGATTTCCCATTTTATGAAATTTTTTTTCTATTTTGTACGCCCCCAAAGAGTGCTGCTGACCACAAAGCCGCAAAGCTGCTGCTGCTGCCGAGCTGCTTTAAAAAACACATACACCTTTGCTTGAGCAAATAGACTTGATTGGCCAGCTGGACGTGCGGCGGTGACCTCAACGCTCCCTCAATTGCATCATATAGTACTCGTAATTAGTGCATTTCACTGCCTCACATGTGCCAGCACTCTTTCGGTTGTATTCAGATTGATGCCAGTTGCTAACTGCTGCTGCCTTTTTATTTAGTTGTGTATGTATAGTCATACTATATATGCCAGGCTATGTGACTGGACCGCATGCACTAACTGCCAGCTGAAAAGGTAAAGTTGAGTTCAACGGTGGCTTATACACAATGCGTCTTTTTGTACTCTGATACCGAACGTAAAGAGTATAATGATTTTGTGCAATGTCCGTCATGGGGTCAGTCCGTCCATAAGAGCCCGCGTTTCTTGGACGCCCTTAAATATAGAGACTTGAAACTTTGCAAATATCTTGATCAATGTTGGCTACGCCCACTGGGAGGCTAGGAAATCGATAACATGTCGATACACCTCAAAGTGCAAATCGCACCTTAGTAGATAAGGTCACGAAATTTAGTGAGAAGATAGCTGGCAACTTCCCCAAAACATTTACATTGGATGCCACTCCTTCAAAATCTGCACCTCGCCCCGCTGCCTTTCAACACCGAGATGCTTTTATATTACAAAATTGTAAGGCTAGGGTGACCAAATATTGTAGCTGATATCATTTTAAAATGATCTGCCCTAAAATTTGCAGGCCACGTCAACACTCTTCCAAATCGATATTGGGTGGTGTTTTTAAGACGCACACACACACTACGCCTCCAAACCCCTCTTTGTAAACGGATTATATACCACCTGCGTTATTTCTGGTGTCAGCAGAGTATTCGTTGTCGATTGCGCCCGTCTGCAACGTTTTCACTTGTATTAATTAAGCCCGCTAGCAACTCTCAACGAACAATTTGCCACTGTCTAATGCAGCTCAATGGCAATCGATTTAATTTGCTCAAGGTCTTAGTACTTCATCATTATAAGCATCGTCATCATAATCATCATCATCATCTTCATCAACAACATCATCATCATTCTTTGACTGCACATCGAATGCACATTTTCAGGCTATCCCCACAGACAAAATGATTCACAAAGAGAACATTTCTCGCACAGTTTGTCTTTATTCACACACACACACACAAGCACTATAAAAATACAACTTCTTTATGCGTTGCCAGGCAGAATTGTTGTGAATTTGTTTAGCGTTCGCTGCATTTTTCAAAAGTTCTGTTTGACATAAGCAACAAGGGAGGCGTGCGCATAAATGCTGTTTATTGATATGTTAAATTTATGTACTTGTGCAAGCAAGAATATCATCCAATTTGTGCTTGGGGAAGAAGTTTCACCAAAGCTATAATTATATTCCGCTAAATTTTAACCAGACTTTATGTGAAAAAAATATTAATTGGTTAACATAGACAGTCATACAATAATCAAAATAATTATTCTAATGCGACATTAAATAATTGCCAAACGACAAAATTGATTTAATTTTTATTTATTTATTGAATAAATGAAAGCTAAGATATAAGTCTTAGAGCTTTTCTATTTTAATTCTTATAAGCATTAACTTATTAAACCATTTTATTTATTGGGCTTCAATTTCCAATTTACCTCGATTTATTCGATTTAATTTGTAACGCAATCACGCAATGAGAGTTGTTTGCAAGTTGTCCATTATAAGCTACAGTTAAATAAGCTTAAGAAACTGTTTTCAGGTTGAACTTGCTATTATTTACTCAATTGGTCCAAACAGTAATTGCAGATAAGTTTAATGCAGGGCTTCTGATCCTATTAGAAGCAACCAAGTATTGTATTTGGTCAAAGGGTGCACATCACACACGTTAATGGATATGTTGTACATATACGTATTGATGTTGCTTAAGAGCCGAAGAAGAAGGTCATTCCAGCTCTTACTTTAAATAATATAACCAACGGATACTGATGCCGTAATTACACATTTCATTTTCATCTTCCAATTTCCATCTTCCATTTGCAAACCGATTAAAAGGGAAATGTTTTCTTTGTACTTTTGCGCAGTGGCAATCCCCATCAGTAACTAATAATACTGACAGCCCTGTTAAAGGATATGTGGATTGTTTTTCATACTGAAGACTTCTCATTGCCATTTCAAAACCTCAAAGTCTTTGGCAGTGGCAATTAAAAGTGCTGTATAAAAAGTGAACTGAAGATTTTTATCAGAATCGTTAAATAAACATTGAATATATGTTAAACATGGCTTTATATTAACTTTATTGATAGCTACTTTTATGAAATCCTACTTGAAGATTTATGGCTTTGTCTATGGCATTAAAATGCCAAATGGCCAAAACCAATAATCAAATTCCGAATTGGTATCTGTGTAACAACTCATTTATTCAGAAACTTGGCATCAAAACAGTAAGATCTTTCGAATAGTTTTTAAAGTCATGCCATTATATTTGTGTATAAACTCTAGAATTTGCAAGCTAATTTATAAAAAAAAAAATTAAAATAGAATAAAAAGTGTTTGGAAAAGTAAAAGAAAGGGAGGGCAATGAAGCCAACTGAAAAATGCAGCTGGGAGCTGCACAAGCATCGATAAATTCATTCATTGCCAAGAAATAACTCAATAAAAGGCATGGCATGAATGACAAGAACTTGGCAAACTTTAAGATAAGTATAAATGCCCTTAGATTTCAAGACAATAAATTAATAGGGGCGTTGCAGGAGTATAATAAGAGAGAGCGAGTAAGACAGAGCAGGACAAGGCAAAAGCGCAGCAAGGAATTTAATTTCAAGCGTTGTCATTAAAGAAAATGTACAAGTACAAACGGATCACAAAAGAAAGCAGCAGCAGTAAACCCAGAGAAGTGAAGTGGAAACTGAAAAGTGAGCTTGTGAGTCTTTCTCTCTTGCTCTCTCTCTCTCTCTCTCTCTCTTTCTCTCTGTGTGGCACTTATTATGCTGCACTTACCATACAACAACATAGATTTTTGCTCATATTCAATGGAGTCGAACAAGCAAATAAATTTTGATGTTGCGCTACCAAAAAAGCATTCAATCAGTTCACGGCTAACAGCTGACTTGACTGCTGGAATGAGGCAGAAGAGTGAGCAGTTAAAAGTCAAATGGCGCGCACACAAGAGCCATAACAATGAGAAATGCCAGCAGCAGCAGCAACAACAACAACAACAAGCTGCTGTGGCCATGGTGAGGATGGACCAGTCCACTGCCAAAGCCAAAACCATTGCAATGGTGGCATGTCCCCAACCTCTCTTTCTGTCTATCGTTAGTCCTTTGGGGACATTACACAAAATCGCTTGTAATCAATCAGCAGCAAATTAAATTTCCAAGCACCGCGGCGCAGATTAAGTATGAAATTGTGCGTCGCTTTGTGCAGTAGCGTTCAGCTGTACTATATGAGTGTGTTTGACTGCTAGTATTAGTCACTTGTTGTCGTTGTTGCTTTTTTTTTTTTTTTGTTGAACTGTATTTGGTTCCGTGCGTACATTTAAATACCATCTAGCACAGTTTGCTTTATTTAGCGCATCTTTATTCGGCCTGGAATATTAATAGCTTTGGCCAAAACGTGCTGCCCCCTGCCCTTATATACCCCTGCTTCTGCTCCTGCTCCTGCCTGACAGCCATTTCTCATATTTCAAATGGACGTCGCCATGGCGGCCATCACTGCGTTACTTAGGCGCTCAAGTGTGTGCGTGAGCTGAAAAATTTTTATTGCATACATTTCAGCAGTCAGCATAATTTCTCAATTCTGCGTTAGCGTCTGCGTGAAGTTTATTAGGCGCCGGCACGCACCAACCACCAGCCAAAAAAATGTTTCCAGCCAACACTTATTTTGATAAATTTCATAACGACATATGCTTGTAGAAGGTGAACTTTTAGTCAACTGGTATGCCTCAACTTAATATTGCTTATCATTAAAACAAAGGTTTCTAAAAATTATTGGGGCGTTAAGGCCACTTGGGTATGTGAAATTATTTCTCGCCTTACTGCCTTTACTTTGAACGTCTATGAACATTTTAGACAAAATGGACAACAAAATAAAATCTCCATAACTAGATTGTAATTAAAAGTTAGTTAAATTTGAATTTTGTAATCTCTTTAGGATGTCCATCCACTTTGAAGTATTTTTGTGGCTATGAAATTACATTAAAAAAACTTATAAATATTGTAAAAAGGTAAGATTTGATTTAATTCTAGGAATATTACAAGCTAATAGCAATCAATTTGAAAATTTATAAATAGTTTTTATTTTTTTTGTATTACAGCCAAACCTGGATAGTGTGAACAAAATATTTTCTCCACACCATCTAGGTTTTTTCACACTATCCAGGTTACAAAATATTTGTACAAATTAAATCATTTATTGAACTATGTAGTGCTCATATATATCAATTTATTAACGAAATAAAATACCTGGATAGTGTGAACCAATTTAAAAATTTTGAATTTCGTCTTGTTCACAGTATCCAGGTTTGCCTGTATTATTTATTCAGATACAATATATACTTAGTGCTTGGGAGTAGCAGCTAAAAAGGCCAACTTTATCCGTTGTACATTTTAAGTTGTTAAAAATTTGATTAGTTTTCAGCTCTGACACTATCGCAGTTGGGGCACGAGTCAATGATACGCTCGTTTTTCAGAGTGGATACACAGGAACAGACTTTGGCCGGTGTTGTTCAGCAGTTGTTTGTGTGTTCGGTTAGTGTTTTAATAGTGATTGTCAAATAACATATGTTTATACTCGATAACGAGGGTGTCTATCTATAATAAATATATTGGATTGTAACAGCCTTAACAAGTGTAAGTAAGAACTATTTTTTTCAATTAACTGTAGTACTTAGGACACTATTCGAACATGCGTTTTCTGCGCTGCTCATAGTTTATTCAATATTTTGAATGCTGTAAATTATTTTTTTTCCAATAAGTCAATAGTTCAATAGAAAATCGCTAACATATGCAAGTGTATTTCACTCCTAATGGATATCTTAAGTTCTTGAATGTAATTATGCTTTGTGTCAATCTACTCGTTAAAAATCCTAAATGGTTTTTTAAAAACAACGAAATTGTATGATGTTAAATTTCATTTATCTTGCATAACTGAAAACAAACCCTACTTCAGTTATGCATTATAGTAGGGTTTTTTAACAGTCGTAAACTTCCGTTGGCCAATTCAAACCAGAATCTCGCTCTTTTTTTAAATTTTTTTATTGGTGTGTGTGTGCAAGTCCTTGTGTAACTTTTGAGCTGTCTCAGAGCTGCGTGCCACAACAATATGAAATACTAAGTAATATTCTAGCATAAACAGTTTATTTTAATGAGTTTTCTAGACACAAAGACACGCCCACTTGGCGCTCATAAATAAACTGATGCTGGGTTTTGTCGACAAGAACCATCTCGAAACCACAGAGACAGCGCCGAGATGATGAATTGTTCTGATGACTCATTTCAAAGCATTATTTTCCTGCTTTTTGCTGCTGCCTTTATCCTTATCCCTTTTGATGCTGTGTAGTATTTATTCGTGTTTTGTGTTTCGCTTTGCGTTGGGGTTTTTGCTGTCAGCTGGCACCCGGTTTATTAGGTAATTAGTCTAATTAACGCTGAGTTTTTCAAAGGCTTTAAAATGAACCTGGACTCATGTTACGCACTCCGCTAATTAAACTTTGTATCAGTAAGTTTATTTGTTATTTTTCAACCATTGGTTGATGATTTTCGCAGCTCTTCCTCATTGGTCAGCCCTTTGATATGTTGTATACCTTGGTTTTGTGTTTTATTCCGGCCAAGGGGCCTACCCCTTAACAATTTAAACCTAATCAGAAGGGACGACTAGTCCAACTGTTTGCCTGATCTTTATGACAATGGGACTCTGCCGGTGGGTAATATAAACCAAAATGTCTGGATTTCTTTGAAAATACTTTAGCAGTCGGAAACAGTCAGTGCTGAACAATGCAGAAACTAATAAAACTTTGTTTGCCGAGTGAGGCAGTCTTAAAAAACAAGTACCAACCGTTCGTATGGGGAATGCAACTCTTAAACTCCAACTCGACACTTAATCAAAAGTTAAAGAAAGCAGCTCAACGTTGCTGCCAGGCTAGCTGGCTGCATGGCTGCCTGGCTGCCTAGCTGCAGTCGCTACGTGAGAAAATAGTGCTATGAATTTATACACTCGCCGCATGCCAAAAAAACACACACACACACTCCCATACACACAAGCGCACAGGTAAAGGGCCGGAAGTTCGTGGCCCATAATGGCTCAAATCTGAATTATGCGGCAAAATTGCAAAGAAAACGAGTCAAACAGAAGAAGGAAGAGAAGACAAGAGTTTCTCACAGTTACGTCGTTTTGGAAAGCAATGGAAATGACATGCGGACATCCGACATAGGTCAGAAATCAGCATGCTAAGCACTGTGGCGCCAGCAAGCGGCTTCTCCGGGCAACTGCTGCTCTACCCATGTCCAGGCGTTTGGACAGCTTAAGCCCAGACTCGCCTTCTCGTCTTCTTGTGCCCGTGTCCCTCCACCCCCGCCCAACAACTTTATCAATTATGCAAATGGTAAATTTAACACTTCGGCTACGTGCCACATACGAGTTGTTTCCACACGTTGACTTCAGCCCTGCCTCTGCATTCTACTCTTCGGTGGTCATAAATTTTGGTCTGCAACGCCAGCAAAAGCCGCTGCAATGAATTTCAACTACTTTGGTGCTCGCGAATTTTTTAAGTGCTGCTGTTTAATTTTACGTCGCCCTCGTCCGGATATCACGGCAAAGTGGATTTTTCCGTCAAACATAAAGGGAAACTTTCGTAACATTCGTAATTAATGGGAGTGGACGGGACAGTACGGGGCGGAACGGAGCGTGGCATATGCTACTCAACTGCAGTATATTTTGCGCAAATGAAACACAAATGCCCAGCGGCCTATTAATTTAAATGCAAAAACGAAAATGCGCATAAAACAACTTTGGCAGCCGGAAAAACCGAGCGACATTTTTAATGTACTGTTTACAAAAGGGCGAATGGGCGGTAAAGACTGTTCCGATGCAGCGCTCATTCATCTACTTCATCAATACAACTTCAAGTTTAAACTGTTCTAGTGAAAGCTCTATGATTATGAACCCATCGACTATGTGTAAATGAAACACATAAGAGTTTATATTGTGGGCCGAGTCTTAAAAACGTATTTGCTATGGTACCCAAATATATATTAATATTATTCCTTGATAACAAACATTTTAAGCTTTGTTAAAAAGGGTATTTCATAGTTGGGCACCTGCTGATTCAGTTTTGTGCTTTTGTTCTTTTTATATGATCCATAATTTTCCAATTCTTTGCTTGCATAAGCATATTCTTTTGACAAAAAATATACATATAAATGTATAAATATACATACATCAGGCCAAAAACAAACACATGCGATACTTGGCAAATGACAGACTTCGACTCCAAGACAGACTCCTACTCCGGGGTCGACGTCAGCTGCTGCTGCGCTCAGCACAAAATGCCTTTGCTTATAATATTAAAACAGCCGGAAGCGGAAATTCGAAACGCCATTGCATGTGTATATATTTTTGCCAGTCCCTGTGTGAGTGTGTGTGTGTGTGATTGCATATTCTATTTCGTGAGAAATAGAATGGGAGAATGTAAGAGAAAGCGAGCCCCTTGCATGTCACAAAGCATTTGATAAAAGTTGCATGCATGTGCCTTTGGCTACTTGGACTGCGTCCACCACTCAACTCCCAAGCTAGCCACTTATAAAATCCACTAAAACATACAAGCACACACACACACTCACACATAAATATGTATGTAGGTATGAAGTGTTGTTGTTGTTTATTTGCACGTACTGTAACAAATTATAAGTGCCGCTTGTCGAAGACACACTGCCGTGTGCGGGCAGCTGCTTCAAATATACTGCCAACTTGTTTGCATAACAAACACGTGCAAAGCCGGAAAAATACTGTTTTGTTTTTTTTTTTATAATGAGCACAACTTGGCACTGCGGGCAAGTATCAGCATCAGCAATACCAGCCACTCAAAACCGGTTCAATGACTGTCACTTGGTCAGCCAGACGGGAAGCAAGTTGCTAGTTGGCCTTTTGAGCCGTGCAGGCAGGCAGGTAGGCAGGATGGCTTAAACCTTTTTTTTTTTTAAACCATTTTACATAGTCAACCTGGCTATCAGAGTCAGCAAGGTCATAACAAATGTCAATGCTTAGTTTTGCACTCTGCACTTTCCGTGTCTCCTCCTCCTTTCCCTGTGACATTGGTGTTGAGCGCGTCAATTATGTTTTATAGCGACATGCAATCTACAAATGTGTGCCACACGCACACGCACTTGCACCCGGGAGACGCTCATTAGTTAGCGACATATCACTTAGCGTGTGTGTGTGTCTGGTTTTCCGTTGCATATTCCCAATGTGATCCACCTACCATATCCTGTTCATTAAAATTAATGATTTCGATTTAACCTCGTATACATACATGCATATACTATATTTATAAGTCACACACACACACGCACACATTAACATATGCTCATATTCAAGGCTGCTGCAGTGAACTTTACTCTAATAAGAATTGGATATTAGGCAACAAATACTACATATATGCATAAATGTTTCCATCTATTGGGAGCGCCTCTAAGTATGCAATGACATTTGACTTAACCTGCGATGGCTTTTAGTTTAATTGTTTCGACAAGGTCTCAATGTCAAAAGGGCTTTGTGCACTGCACTTCAGCTGTTCAGAAACATGTTTTCAATTGTTAATCATTAATGGTGATCGCATAGTTTCAGTACAAACTGTACTTTCATATAAATAAAAGGACAGTCTTAAAACATTTTTTCAAACAAGAGTGTAGTTTCTATGTTTGTCTATTATAAATCCAATTGATTATTAACTTCCTAAGCTAGATGCACAGTTTGGAAAGCATGACAAATAGCGAAATTATATAACTTAACATCATTAGCGAACAAATTGTTGATAGTTATACTCTGATACCGAATGTAGACCTAGTTGCCTGCCGCCTTGTTAAATCGCATTCGCCCAGAATTTCAACTATTACGTCCCCAAATTTGGTAAAAAGGTAAAATCCCACTATGCCCTGCATAAAATGTTTTGATGCCTCGACCACCCAAGCCCACCTAAAATCGTACATCCCCATATCTTCATCAGCTTTTGAGCTAGAGTCATTAAAATTGTTGGCAATATAGTTGGTGACTTCTCCCAAACATCTGCATCAATAAATGGTTGACCGCCGCTGCTGCCCTGTATCCCATTTTGCAAGCAGACTCGTTACCACCCGTTATTATACTGATGTTATAGTATTCCGCCGTCGGTAAGGCACTCCAAGTACTTGCGTTTAACGAATTATGCCCTCTAATAATGATTTTAATTGTAATGTAAAAAGACAGCCTCAATTCGGTTCAAAAAAATAGTACCACAACTTAAAAGAGTAGATTACAATATGTTGCGCTAAATCTAAGGTGTTTGAAAATTTTTGTTATCAGTTTAGAGCCCATGTTGACTATAAACGTCATCACACATGTTGTATTTTAAGCTTAATTTTGTTATTTCCCCAAAAAGATTGGGTTTCTTTTCATTTTATTTTCTGCCCTGTTTCAGTTTCTTATTGCATATTTGAAGTACCAGCATACTTAGCTGATCTCGTAAAAATTTTATTAATTTAAAATTGTTCCTAGTGCTTCTGATACGTTAAGTAATGCAGAGGTCAAGGCTAAAATAACGATGCATATAGTATATATATTTTATTTCTGTTTGGTTTTGGTTTAAAGTTTTATCAAATTAAAGAATACTTTTAACTTTTCACTTGCGCTTTTGTAGCAGCGAATGCCGCTGCACATGTGGTGAACTTTTTTAATTATGCCATTCAAAATAAAAATAAAACTTTTGTAAACTTTTTTCGACCTTCGTTGTGCCTTCGAGTCCTATAGGACAAGTATACTTGTGTCGGAATGTGTGTGTTTGTATGCGCGTGTGTGTGTAAGGTAAAGTTCATATGTATGTTTCGTTAGAGTGAACTTCAGGAGATCATTGCATTTCAGTTACCAACGAGCAATTGGTGATAACTTTTTTCAGCACTTGCGCACTCAATACACAAATGTGCCGTAAAATATGTGCAAAATATTTGTTGAGAGGGGGCTAGTATGGGGGTATGGGGAAAACCATGTAAATGGCTTTTGGCTTTATTTTATGGTGTGCATCTGTAATAGTTGTTGTTGTTATTGTTATTGTTTTGCCTTTTACCAATGCTGCGCACGGTTGCATCATCAATTATGCTTATCAAAGCACAGCGAGGGGTACAACTTTTGCCGCTGACCAGACCAACAGCGCTTGGTCACTTACTACCTCTGCTACAATTTTACCATCACCTAGCCTTGGCCAACCGAATGAGGCGCAAACAGCAGGCAACGGCTCCAAGCTGGGAGCAAGTGCAACTGATTTGAGTGCACTCGACAGGTAATAAATATGAAGTGCTAAACACGAGATACGCGCATTTTTCTGCCGCGAAAACTTTTGCAACGCACACACATCATCAACACAACATTGTAGCATATTGCTGGCGCTGAAAAAAAGCTTTTAAACAATTGCTGTGGCCTGCCAGAGCGGAAAAGTGGTGGCGGGAAGGGAAGTGCCGCGATGTTTTCTAATCAATTACAGCAAATGTGTGCAGCACGGTGAAATGACACGCCCACGTGGCATAGATTTCCACAAATGCACAATAATTTCTGGCAGCAGAGAACATGACAGCGACAGCTTAATGCCACCTTCAGCTCACTTGAGCATACACTGCTGTCTGTCTGTCTGTGTACGAAACGTATGTGCACCATTTGAATGATTGTTTCGCGTATTGTTTGTTTCTCCCCCCTCTTACGCTGCTTCCTTATCCGCACACTGTGTGTTGATTACAGTTATTGCAAGTTATTTCCAATTTATTGTATGCACTTTTGTCGCTTCTACTTTGATTGATGCGGCCCAGGCAATGGCAATTGAAATCGAATGTTGCGATTTGGCAGACACATGCAAGAATAATGTTGGTTTTTTTTGCTTTTTCTAAAGCCTCATTGAGCTCTTCGATCGATAAGATTCACACAGTAAACTAAAGCCATTCAGGCAGTTGAGCTTGACTCAGATTGCTAGATAAATTGTTTTTACTAAAGGCTGCTTTTAGAAAAGGATCTTGAGTGTATGGTCGGTGAAAGCAGTTTCTTATATTGGCGAGGTTTATTGTAGCTCATAACTGATTAAAGTACAAATAATAAAAAAATATTTATTAACGAACACATTAGAGAGAGAAAAAACTAATGCGTAAAAAAATATACATATATATGTGTGGGAATGGAAAGTTGTGTTAGTGTAGCCCTGGTCAGTCAGCTGTTAGAATACGGCATAAAGATAATTATCGTTAAGCAGACTTGCCATGCCCTGCGATCGCCGTTGTTGCCGTAGGTATCGGTATTGATTAGTTTTGTAAGAGTATGCGTTGTCTCGTCGTAGAAGAAAGATCGTTTGACTGAAGTATCGCGAATATTGTGAAATAAACCATACAAAATGTAGTCAAAACCCTTCACATGTACATATATCAGCATGTTGAAAATTTCAATTCTATAAATACTACAGTGACATGTTATACCTGACAGCTTGTGAAAAAGCTTTAAAATTATTAAAAACTTTCATCTAACAGATACTTATAAAAGTCTCTAAAATCCAATAACAAAACACTAAGTTAAATTTCCCCATTAGCACGATTTGGTTTTACATGTATAGTTTTTAATGCTGCAAGTTGACGCATTTTGTTTGGGATCATTGCACAGCATTTTATCTTGAACACTAATGTAGGATTGGGATAGGTTGGCAAAGCTGAGTGAGATAGTTTTAAGTTATTTCAGAGGCAAAGCCCTGAGAAAGCTGGGAACACTGATGAAATGAGTACAGTAGTTGAAGAGTTGAACGCGAAGAAGTGAAGGCTCAGTTGTCGTGAACTGAATTTCAAATTCTGTTTTCTGCAGGTTCCCAATTCAATTCAATTCAGTTCAAGTTGAGGGTAACCAGCAAGCAGTGTTTTCCGTTCAGTTTAATGGATCAGCTGTTTTCACAATTCAAGTTAAATTCAAGATAAGTTCGGGTATCTGGGCCTTTAACCTTAAGACGCTCGTTTCGTATGAAGAAACCGTTGTTTATGTATACCTATATTATTAAGCAAACATGTATATCATTAACCCATGTTAAATAAAACTATTTTGTGAAACCCACACTAATAATACATACGTACATGTACATATGTATGTACATGTAAAAGTAAGTATATATAAAATTTTACATTGCCTTGCTTTTCAAGGCAAAAATTAAAATTTAAAAATTTTAAGCGCTGACAAAAATATTTAACCGAATAATCGCAAAAATCTTGAATAAACGTGTAAGGAGGCTCTAGTATAATAAGCTCGACTATTAGTTACCCTAGAACCCTAGACATAGTGCGTACATTCATTGTTTGAATGTATGTGTTTGTGTGCAAGCGTATCCAGAAGGTGCATGCAGTACACCATTCTGAAAGCTTGACTTAACTTTAATCTTCGATATCTCTGGTGTTTCTCAAGAAGGCTATTTTCAAGATAGCCTGGCTGGAAGATACCCTGAACCCTAGACGCATTTACAGAAATGTATTCCACAGTGAGCGTCTAAAAGCTTGGCTTAACTTTCTACTATGATATCTCTGGTGATTCTTTTAGGTATTATATCCTCCGAGACCGACGAACGGGCAGACAGACAGACATGGCCAAATTGGCTCGGCTTTTGTTCCATACGATTACACAAAATCATTTATCTCATAAATTCGATAATATTCTGTTTCGCGAGACACAATGTAATTTCATTAAAGTTAATGCTCTAGAAAATTCGATTATATAAAATGATTAGCATAAATGGCAGCTGAGTTCTAAGCCGCTTTTAAATATGTATCCATTTGGCTTAATGTTTTAATATTCAGTTCAAGTGTTTGGTACAATTAGTCAGCGTTTATTTGCTAGCTCTTGCGTGTTCATACTGTTAGTTAACGCGCGAAAAGTTTTTAATCAAAACAGCAAATCAAAAATAGAAAGCGGGAAAGTTTTCAATCTCACAAATGTCGAAGTACTTCGACACACTCAACTCGAGGCTGTCAACAGCCAATTTTGCCCATTTGGCCTGCTTGTGTAAAAGTAGAAAACGAGCATTGGCAGGTTTTGATAAATATCTTACCATGACCGAACACTAAATACACTTATAAAATGATTGTGGATTTGACTAAAAATCTAAGGCAAATTAAGAAAAAATATCGCGAAGACATTTATCGAGCTTGACATCAATCAACCATCAATCAATTAAACCTGAAATCTTGTCGAATGTAGCTGCTTGCCAAAACAATTCATGCATTCTTACCATTAAAAGCAATCGCAAAATAACTTGTGATGTGATAAGATATGATAGAGTACGTACTTGAAATGAAATTTTGCTATTTCGCCTTGGATTCTAGTCTTCTTTGATGCTCTTCGAAAGAGTATCGAGGAAAGTTTTTGCTTGAATGGAGGACGGTGCATGTCCGATTGCCAGACCAATTGCTGTGCTTGTTTTTTTTTACTCTTATGTGTGTTTGTGTGTGTGTAATTCTCGATGAAATTTCTCCATTACTTTTACAGTTCAATGTTTTACTTTAACGCTCTTTACCGGCTGCTGTTGCCGTTTGGCACTTGTGCATGGAAAATTTACTTGGGGTTCATTTGATTTGCCCGAAACTTTGGTGGCCACAAAAGTTTTGGCTCTCGGTTCTGCTGGCGCTGGCTTATAATGCATTTGATTTTGTACGCCCAGCCAAAGTTTTTGCCTTTAAGAATTGCGAATTGGAAATCTGAGTGTGTGCGTGTGTGTGTGTGTGTGCTTAAGTGCAACATGTTTGCTGCCGAAATGAACGGCGGCGCGTTGAATAAAATGTTGACAGAAAGCAAACTGCAAAACTGCCATCGATGGCAAAGAATGTCGAAAATATAATTGGCGCACAGTCGAAAAATGATTTAAGTATGCAAGCGTGTGCTTGTGTGAGTGTATGTGTGTGTGTTTGTGTGTGTGTGTGTGTATGTGTGGTTGAGTTATGCCAACAATGGAGTCCAATTATAGCGCGAGACGTGGCACAATCGTCAACAATTTGATGTTATTCGAAGTAAGTGTAGCAATTGCCGCTGGCCCACTGATTGACTGGCATTGGCCAAAAGTTACAAGCATAAACGTAGCCTACTTTTAAACGCAGCCCACCCACCACTACCACTCTATAATTATAAATAAAATAAAGCTCATAAATATTTGTAGTTATTATTTAAATTACATTTATTTTCTCATGATAATCACTTGGTTTTTTATTTCAATGCATTTCTTATTGGTATCAATGCAATCATTGCATGGCTAAATGATACTTCTGTTTTTACTCTCTTACCCAAGGGCAAGAACAGTGTTTTTATATATATATTTTTTTTTTTGTTTATTTAAATTCATATTCATCGAATGGTTGTAAAGTTTAAATTTAACATTAATGCTTGCATTGAAAACTTTTTAATGATTTTTTCGCTTGTTTTTCGTCTATTTTTATTATTTATTTAATCTTTAATATTTGTTACCGAATGCAGTACAATACTTATAATAATTAATGGCTTTATGTTTTTCCATTAACTAGTTAATGGCTATTATTGGCCATACCATATGCTTTCATTAAAATATTTACAGTGGAAAATGCTTAACATTGGAAACCAAACGATATTATTTAATTTTTGTTTACTTCTTTTGTTTTAAACATAAAATAATATCGGGAGAACTATTTTTTAATGGGGCTTTAGGCATACACAAACACATCAAGGAAACCAACATTTGGTTTTATATCGGGACTTGATTTTAATGGTGATTTCGGCTTTGTTCTCGCTTTATTATAAATGTTAATATCATTATTATATTGAATTTTGCATTTCGCTTGTTTTTTAACTCTAATGAATCTACGTATGTTCATGAAATTCTTAACAGTTGTTTATTATATAATTTTAGTGTTTGTTATGCTTTTTATGGCAATGACTGTATTTCTATTTTAATTTCTTTAATGTTATGAACTTTTTGCTTAAATGTACAACACACAAATATGTTTACTTTATTTGATTTTGGTTTTTCTATTTTGCGAATAAACAGTCGAGAGAATTGTACATATTTAATTACGTAGATGTTTCGGGTGTTTTGGCTTAACGTAACGAGCATGCTTTATTTGTGTGCCTCATCGAATTGAAATGTTAAGAGGGCAGCTTCATAAATGAAATATATTTTTCAGATTATTTATTGGTATCTGCCATTGTCAAGAAAAGGAATTTGTAATTAATTTGTAATGTAATGTATCTAATATGCTTTTTTGTTATGTTTATTTGACTCTAGTTTCATTAAGTGAAAGCAGCAACATCTAAAGTAAGCCTCTTCGCTCTATTAACTTTGGTTTTAGTTCTGATTCGCCTGATTGCTGTCACTTACACTTTACATTGGATTGGATTGAAGCTAATAGCTAAGTTGTCTGTTTGCAATCGTCGTTCGGTTTGGGTTTGCACTTGACACTTCAGTTGTTGTTGTTGTTGATGTACAACTCTTTTGTTGTGCAATTAATTACAGACACGACTCTGACAGAAGTTTCTCTCCACCCCTAATACTTACACTCTTACATGCGCATACTCTCATACTGATCCAAAGATTACAACAATGCCGCTTTTATTTTGGTTGAATTCAGTCATATGTTTGTTGTTGTTGCTTTCGCTGTATATTGTTGTTTTTTGTTTTAAATGTATGTATTTTCCACTTTTATTTACACTTGAAATAATATTATTTTTTTCCTGTGTTGTTGTGTGTGCCATGCCATTTGCAATACAATATATTTTATTTACAAACTTAATAATGCAATTAATTATCGTGGATACTGGTTGTTGCTGTGTTTTATATTTAATTCATTAGTTTTTTTACATGCCTTCGTTTTCAATTAGTAATTAGTAACATTTACAATTACGCTTGCTATGTGTGTGTTTTTCAACTCTTTTTTATTTTTGTTTGTTTTATGGACTGAAATTGGCTACTTATGCAAAATTCTTTTATGTATTTTTTGTTCGTTATTATATATGTAAATATGTATGTAAGTAATTTGCATATGCATATATGTATGTATGTCTCTAAAGTTGGATCCATGCAGATTTTATCTGCTGTTGACCAGAAACATAACGTTATTAAATTGCGATTAGCTTGCGATTCGCAGAACAACGGCCAATAATTGCTTTGGCAAGGCAAAAATGTTTTAACGATAAACCCAAGATATGAGCAAATATTTAGTACACATAAATCAATTGAAATCGAATTAAACACAAATTGAATTCAACTTTTACAATTACTTTAACTAATGCATATAGCATTACACATAGTATTCAGTTACACACATACATAAGTGATAAAAAACTTTATTTAACATACTGTACACAATTATGTAAAATGATTTCAAACTTAACTTACGAGACTAACGAGAATCTAAACTTCTTCTTGTTTTAAATGCCTTACACACACACACACACACAAGTACACACACTTACAAATAATTATATATGCAAATATGTTTTCGCCCACAATAATATTTTGGATTTAAAAATGATTTATACACAGTTGCTATGAGACATAGCTTAAGAATTACGCTAGTTCTATAAATATATATGTATGTGTGTGTGTGTGTTACTTTTATTTAAATGTCAATTTGATTTCGTTATTTATTGGTAGTTATATATTTGTTGTTGTTTTTAAATTCTATCAATGAAATAGCTTAAATAGGATTCACATACTTTACTATATATTCAATTTTGTTTGTGTTTGCGCTTTAACTTGTCTTTAATTTATCCTATCGTCTTGTAGATTCTTAGGTCAAGAAAATGCGTCTGCAGAAGGAAATTAAGGGAGAAAACCATTTGCAATCAGTAACTGTTAAATATTGCTTGAGGGCATCAAATTCAGGATAAAGGGGTGGAGATACTTACCTAACGACAACCGTGTTTAGCAGCAGGCAGGGCGCTAGCATTGACCTAAATATGTGCGTGATGCGATCGGCTGATGAGGTCTTGCGCCGTGAGATGGCCGCCATATTGTCGCCTACTGGTGCCACAGAGAGACAGAGAGAGCGAAGAGAGGAAAGGCAGAGAGAGAGAGAGAGGGAATAAATTTGAATTAGAATTTGTATATAAAATTACTGGCGATAGATACGCTGCATTTTCATTAACATTTTAATAAGCTGCAGGCGAGAGCGCACGCTATTTGCATATTTTCATTTACACTTCTTATCGCGATGAGCGCGATGGCTATTTAAATGCTAAAATCACAAGAAATTCAATTTGGCCGCGAGGCAGCCATGCAAATTGCATGCAACTGTTCAACGTGTAACAATCGCTGCAGTCCACAACCCACAACCCACGCCCACGCCCTCTCCTCTTGGCTATTTGCACGCTAATGCTTAAGCCGAGCATCTGCATTCTCACTGGTGTGGCTGCAGCTGTTAAAATCCCAGTCCCTAGTAAGTTGACTAAGCCCGGTACTCATCAGCGATTCTCACCTTTTGATACAAAGACATAAATGCTAGCTGGCTCGGTATTGCTGGCGGAGCAGGTGTAGTTGCCGGAGTCGGTGATTTGGGGCTCCCGTATGATAAGACGGCTCTGTGTTCGCGGCCCCGGTGTCGTCTCAATGGATATGTCCCGCCTCGAGTCATAGTAGTTAATGAGACGATCATTTTTCTGCCAGTACACGTACTGAGGTGGTGTTGGACTCTGTTTGAGTAAATGAAGAAAAACAACCATAATTATAGGCACTTGATTATATTATAAACGGTTATCGATTCTATCAATCATAAAAGTTTCGTTTTGCAATTCAAAACTCTTTATTCTTTCCATTAATGATTGATTTCGTTACTTGTTCTTGATTCAGTTGATTTTTGTTGATTTTTTTTGCCAATTGTACTCACCTTCTCAATAATGCAAACCAAATTGATGGTTGAGCCCATGTCGACATGCAGTTCACCGGAGCCAAGAATGAATGCCTCGGGCACAACCACTTGAAGATTCACAAAGTGCGAGATGATGCCAGTCGGTGTCGAGACCTGTGCAATAATACAAGCAAATTCAGCAATTGAATGCGAGCACGAGTTCGAGTGCAAGAATTTGAATTTGATTCGTATTCGTAATCAACTCGAATGTTAATGCATCAGTAAACTCTGAGCAGGCGCCAGTCAGTGTCAGCATTAAGTTTATACTAAGGTTTACCCTTCACCCTACACACTCTTTCACTGTTGGGCACGTGGAGCGTTTTGACTGCAGGAAATGTTGCACTCATTGAAATGCAAATCAAACAATTTCAATTTGGCACGCAAAATGAAACAAAAACGAGCATTTCTATATAAGTGGAAAAGTGCTGGCGCTTCCTACACGTTTTATACAAAAAAAAAAAAAAAAAAAACCAGCGGTCAGGATGGCAGGCGAGGAGGTTCAGCTCAGTTTGGGCACCAATTGCACTGGCATGCAAAAGGAAAAATAATCATTTCGGCATATTTGCATGCAGTGCTCGTAGCGCCCAGTAGCAACTGACTGCCCCGCCCCGCATGCCCGAACTGACAGACTACCTCGACTAGTACTGCCCCGGTTGGCAGATAGACTGACTGACTGTGCAGCACTGGCATGTGGACTCTCTTTTTCCCTCATATTGAAATTGCATGCAAACAATTTTTGAAATTGAAGCTACGTTCTTGGGCTGCCTGCCCCACCTCTCTGCATCCGTGTATCCATCCACACAGCAGCTAGTCTCGAAGCAGCACTTGTGTGGCTGCTGCACAAACAGAGTTACTGTCAAGAATCCATTTCAGGCGTTGCCAAACTTTGTTGCTTTTCAGTTAGTTGTCTTTTTAGTTCCCCAGTTGCTTTATGGGTGTATGTGTGTGTGTATGTGTGTTTGTATGTATTTTTGGTCTTTTTGTTTTGCGTCTTATTTAACCTTTCCTTTCTTTTTGTGGTAGAACTCGCCTTTTACCATATCCGGATGACTTTCGGCTTTGTCTGCCGGCTTACTTTTGCATTACTTTAAATGCATGTCAGCTCACACACACACACACACACACACACAATCACACACACACACAACATGATCTGGGGCATGTGTGTGCAAGTCACTGGCTAAATTTGTCAGTGTCCAGTTTATCTGGCTGCCGCAGCGTCTGCGCTTGACAGTCACATGGTTTCGGCTGTGCCAACCGGCGAGCCTGTCAACGTCACGAACATACAGATGCGGATGTGGATGTGGAGATGCGGAGATGCATGTGGATGTGCCAATGCAAATGCGTATGCGCAGATGCCCAGCAGGCTGGCTTTAAATCGAAGCCATTTTTCCATATAAAAAACTCTATTTGCATATTACAATTAAATCATGTATCGTGTAAAAATGTGGAAATCATCGTAAAGCCAAACCAAAAACGAAACAAAAAGCAAGCGAAAAATCCCAAAAACCTCAATATTGCGTATACGCTCCAAAATGGAGCATATGCAAATGCACTTTAGTTCATTTCAACTGCATGGCATGCATAAAATATGGAATATCCCTGTATGTAGTATATATATATATGCCTTTCACTCACCTGGCACTCGTACATGCCGTGATCCCGGCGCTGCACAAACTTTATCTGCAGCGTCCACATGTTGGAACCGGGCGTGTGGAGTATCGCAAAGCGCTCATCATTTGTATAGAGCTGAGCGCCCGATGATAATATGTGCCAGTCACGACGCCGAATCCAAGATATTTGATTCTATGCCAAAATAAAATATTCACATAGTATATATGAGACACACACTTGTATTATCGACTGAACAGAGTTCGTAGAAAATGCAAAAAGCACTGCGATGAAAGGTAAAATGGATAAAAGCTCGAAAATTAGGAAACACAAAATTGTAAATTCGCTAACGTTTCATGCGCAATTAGTGCTACATATTGTTGTGATTTGATAAAACACAAAATGGTATTAAAAATTGTGTCTCTGTGTGAGTTGATGTTGGTGTTAGTGTGTGTAAAATATAATTTTATTATGGAAATAAATTATAACTTATATTAAACTCAACAACCTGTAGTTTTATAGTGCCGAAAAGATTTAACAATGAAATCAATGCAGTTTTGCGTGAAATATTGGTCTACAAGTAAGCCCCACAACAAATACTCAGAATACCATCAAAATAAAAAGACATTTCTGAAAAGCTCTAATAACAGTAGGTAGTTAGACAATGGATGCGAAAAAAGTGGTTACACTTCATATACTAGAAACCAATTAACTGCACTACAAACATCAATGTTTGTGTGAAGGCAAGTGTGCTTTTTCAGCTGTCTATTGTTTTCTGAAGTAGGTTAGGCGCATGAGCCTTAAATCGGGGGCACATTATTCGAATTTTAACTTTTGCCTTCAATAATAATTATGTTTTTTGGTTCTAATGAAAAAATAAAAAACACTTAACTTTTTATAAAACGGAAGAAAAGCGAGATCAAGTGTCAGATGTAAGCTGTTAGTACATATTACATTCAAATATAGATACAGCTTTGGTTGGAAAAGTAAAAAATAATTTACAAAAATTAGTTTATTCAACATCTGTTTTATACACCACAGATTGTAGAACAGTGTTCGAGATCTATATCGTGCTTTCCATTAAGCTTTTATAACTCAAGACATTTGACAACAGTTGAGTCGATCCATTTATATTGTTTTGGGTCTGGCCGTGATTAATTGATGTTTTGGCACATACTTGGTCAAATTATGGGGTCGTCTGTTGGATTGCTGTTGAGTTGTGTGGCGTTCCGTTGCTGTGGGTTCGGCTTGAGTTGCGTGTCACATTTAGCCATTTAATTGCTTGTTAGCCCACGCTAAAGGGCAAACAAAGTGTACACAATGTCATGGCAAACGTTTTCTGGCTTTCAGCTTCAAATTAAGCTCGTATTTGTTTTTCGTGCTCAACTGCCAAACAAATTGGTCTTTTGCGTGCCCAATTTCAGAAAAGAACAAAAAATAAAAATGAAAAACAATACAAATCAGCAGAAAAAACAGAATACTTTCAAAGAACAAGTTAAATTTCATATAATTAAAAATTGAAAATTTAAATAAAAATGCAACTCAAATTGCAAGCAAACAGATTGGGTCTGAGCCACTTAAATGCTATTTTATCATGCATAAAACTCAAAAGCGATAAATTTAGATTATTATAAGTACAAGTCGAAGTCGGAAAAGCCGTGTGCTATAGGCGTTACGAGAAGAGAATCAAAAAACAAACCCAATTTACACCCACTCTATCCACGCCGGTGACCTTACAGACCAGAAAGGCGGTGCCACCCAGCTGGACGGTCGTATTATGCGCCATCAGCTGTGGGAGAAAGAAGGAAATAAAAGAGAGAAAAAAATACAAGACAAAAAGTTAAAAGTTCTTTTTTTACGTGCGGCCTGCATAAGTAAAGATATAAAGTGTGAAGGGCAGGGGCAAAATTAATCAGCAGAAACATGGAAAACGTTGGACATTAATTATCTATATAGCCCTGTATATATATTGGAGAATAACTAACTTATATGCTCGATCTGAGCGATGTTCAAGTATATGAATGGAAGTATGTAAGTTGAGGGCATTTGTGGCTTGGCCTTTTTGGATAATTAGATTCGTTTGCGAGCGCGAATGAAACACTATAAATAAGCACTAAAGATTAATTAGACTTGGCCCGTCTTCATGTTGTCTGGCAAATAGCATTTTTCTGGCCAAACTTTATTTGACTGTCCTTTGTGCGTTTTATTTTCATCTTTCTCGTTGCTACCATCCAATTAACATATTGATCAACCTTGTCCTTGTGCACACTATTTATGGACACAATTGCCAATTGCCACTTGCCACTCGAACTTACTGCATGCAACGGTAGCTACAAGCTACTGCACCAGCAGCTTCGAAGTCAATTCAATTTGAATTTAAAACACACTTCGCTGCACTTCATCAATGTCATCTGAAATTGGGGCTAACAGTTTGAACAATCATTTGTGCTTGTAATAGAGTTTTTTTTTATCGACCTACCTCGCTGTCCTCGAACATGGGACTGTCGCTGGAGTCAAGATTATTATCCAATTTTGAGTCGGCATTTAAACCGCCGCGCATCCATAGCTTCTTCCAATCGTTATCTGTGAGTATTGACTTTTGGTCTGCAATCAATAGTAGAGAAAAAAAAAATACTTAGACAATAGAAAGACAAACAAGCTTACAGCTAAAGTCCGAAGCGCAATCATCTAAATTGCGTTAAAGGTCATTTCGGCCACACTTACGTTGCCAGTTGCCAGTTTTCAGTTTCAGTTTGAGTTTGCGATTGAGATTGCGAATTGGGTTTCCAATCAGCAAATGCGACCCAAATATGTTACTTTTAAGGTGCGCACTTCAAATTGGCAGATAACATTTGTGAAATTGTCGAAATCATTTAGTTTTATTCTTTTTCTAAATGCTGGTTCAGCACGGTCCCCCCCTCTCAAAAATCAGTCACAACTGTTGAAATAATAAAGCATTCGATTGACATTCGAAAACTCAGCATGTTATACACGATTATTGTCGCTACATGGCATTTATTGATTTACCCCCCACTTTGCTCCTCACAAAATATCATACACAATGATTGAAAACAGATTGTTTTTCATGTCTAATTTGTGTGTGTGTGTGTGTGTGTTTATTTTTGGAGCACGCAATTGTGCGTCTATTATTGGCTGGAAATTATGAGAAATTGTATGTAAATTGTTCAAGTTTATGTTCAAGTGTTCTCCAGCTAGTAAGCAACTGCAATATAATTATTTTGTGTTTGCTTAATAATCGACACATTTGAAAATTTTAGTTTTCATGTTTAGATAAATGAGCTTATGTTCCAAGAATTTCGGTTCATTATTTGAAAGTTCCTCAGCCTCTTTCAGCCTTTGACATATGTTTCCATTTAAATTTAGCTTGACAATAAGTAAGCCTTCTTTAAGGAAACATCTATTACTCAAATTAGAATAACAAAATAATAACAACAGAAACAATCATCTTCAAAAAGGGCCATAACCTTGTTAAGGGAGTGGTATCGACTTGACACTTTTAATTTTTTATATAAAATATCAACACCTTTAAAGTATTTTTCCAAAATCTCTGGTCATTGGGACTTGAACTCACTGAGATATTGAGTTTAGAGCCGTTCGACTTTGATCTTTGCTTTTTAAGTTTTTATAGCATTATCCTTTAAGAGTGTTTTTCTCTGCATGACTTCTTAGAGGTTCACAGACGATGTCTCAAAACGACTGGTCCAATCCGATTCTTGTTGATAGATTTTTGTAAGTAAAATGAAATAGATTTTATATTTTTGTCTGCTTAAGACCGATTTTACAGCTACACATCAAATTAAGGAATATCGTATTGAATATGAGTATGGTGATGGCTGGGCTTAACCATTTCTAATTAAATGGATAAGAAAACTTCACTGACCCTAGTACAAATATAATTTCTTTATAAAAAAAAACTCAACGCGTGCAATACTGAATCGATAAGAACTGCTTGCACACAATTTAAGGTAACTTGATTCTTCTAGCCGAAGACTTGCCTAACAGTTACCTCCTTACTGGTTATTAGTATGCAATTTATTAAGTATGCCAGTTTTAATCAGGCAAGTGCAACCACAATTGTTAAGTTGCTGTTTACTTTAATTATGAAAATTTTGATTGCCTGGGCAGCCTGAGTAGCCGACCTGTAATAGACAAATTTAATTTACCCCACGTTGAGCCCAAGCCGGGTCTGTTACTTGATGTAGTATTTTTTAATGGGTTGCGTGCTCAAGCAGCTGGAATATGACTTAACCATGGTAGAGGAGGGCAAGAAGGCAGGTAGGCAGGCTGTTCATTAAACTGGGATTGGACTAGTGTTATACTATAAACTTGGCTACAGTGTTGTAAAAATGGAATTTAATCAATCAATCAATCAATCAGCGTTGCGTAGTTCAGGAAAAGTTTTAAGCAGACAGCCACACACACACACATGAAAGCTTGGCCTCGATGTGGCCACGCTCCTCCTGCGTACCTACTTGGCAAATTGGATGTGTGTGTGTTTGGGATTAAAAAATTGAAGCGGTGCTCAAGGTTTTCCCGCTACTCATATCCACCGCCCAATCTCTTTACCCACTGTCTGCTCTTCTGTTGGCTATAAAACACAGCGTAGCAAGCTCGCACTTTTATTGCCTCGTAAATTTTTATAGTTCATACTTTAGCCATGCGTATGCAATGGCCCAAACCCTAATTTTCTCTTCTCTTATCCTCACTTCTCCACCCAATTTCATGTGTGTGTTTATGTGCGTCTGTGAGCGTCTTTGGCTTTGCTGTGCACTTGTCTTTGTGTTATTGAATTTGTATTCGTTTACGTACATATTTGTTGAGTACATGCGCATTGTCCTTTGTTAGCGCGTTCTGTAATTTATGCGCATGTTTTGCCATGACGTCAAGATTTTTTTGTTTTTGGTTTTGCTTTCTATATTTTGCTGTTTTTGGTCACGCTGCATTGAGCTTAAATTTGTTTATTTATTTGTATGCAGAGACATTAAAAATGTCTGCGAACAATAACAATGTGCCATTAATAACAAAAATTTGGCAGTGGCAGGACAAAAAGCAGGGACTTTGTGACTAGTCTGGTAGAAATCGGTGGTCAACAAAAAATAGAAGGGAAAAGAGGCTGAGGAGCCAAAAAAAGAAGCATCAAAGCCTGTAGAAATTTTATATCTTTGCATTGGTATGCACGACAGTTGAAACAGACACACACACACACGCACATACAGATACAAGGAGAGTCTTAAGTCAAAATATATTGCGCATATTAAAAGGAATCGCAATGCTCTAAAAAGAACCTTGAATACATGCATAGCAAGTCAACGCACGCCCAGCCCCAAAAACATAGAATTTAAGGTCAAGTGACTGCCACAGTATGAGCATAGTAATAGTGATAGTGAATAGTAATAGTAATTTAATGGTAAAAAAACACGCACTGCTCATAAAATGGCTAAGAGTCGCGTATTTCAACGCGTCGCTTTCCTGTCACAGCTTTCTCTCGAATCCTGCTACGGCTGCTTGATTTTGTTGCTACTTCTGCTTGACTACGTGCGCATGTCAGCTGCCTGGGGCTCAGGCGGGTGAATTATATTATGCCCGAAAGTAGGCAACTGTAATAAAAATTGCGCAAAAAGCAATAGAAATGGCGACCCGTTGCGACTTCGTCCAATGTATTAGAATTGCCGCCCACAAACCGGATGTTGTGCAAAAATAGCAAAAGCAGCAGTAATATGTGAAAAGTAGAAGCAATACTTGGCTTAAAAAATGCTCCTTAGCAACGTGCAAAATGTATTTAAATGATCTGCCATTAGCACCTAGCTTCTATTTTCTTATTTGCCCGTAAAAAAAGACAAAAAAAAATTGGAAAGCTCCGGGAAAAAACTACATTGAATACCGAACTGTAACCTTACTTGCTCTATCACTAAATTTAAATATAAGCATATAATCCTTAGTTATGATTGTGTCAAATCGTTAAAAAGAAAACTTGCTTAGTAAATTTCATTGCTTATTCAAAAATACTCATAATATGACATTGCTTAAATATCAAAAATATATTATTATATTTTTTGTATTCTTAACAGTTTTTATAACATTAACATTAGAAATCATGTACATACATCATACCCTCTAGAATATATGTGTATGTATGCATATTTAAATATGTGTATAATGTTATTAAACTAATTTTTTGTCGAGTGGTAGCTACTGGGTATACAAATTATAAACTATTCGTTTTTCGTTATTCATTCTATTTCCCGTACTTTCCAACGCCTAAGCACACAAATATATATAAATAAATAAGCCTGAAATGGAACGGGTGGTTGGGGGGGTTATGAAAAGCAATAAATTATGAAGTCAGAAAGTGCGACTGGCGTGGCTTGCATGTTCATTATTAATAATAAATATTTCTTGTCAATCTTTCGAGCATTTAAGTTCTATGGCCCCAAAGCACGACAACTGGCTGCTGATAGCACTCAGTGCTGTTTGTTATTGTTTTTGCTGCTTGTGCGCACTTGTCATGTTTGTAAAAATGATGATTATTTATCTGTCTTCTTTTCACTTTCCCCATCCACACATCCACACACCCCAAAACTCACGACTCACTCTCTCTCTCTCTCTCGCTCTCTAATTCTCTACTCACACAAAACCTGACTTACCGTGGGGTCTGCGTAATTTTTAATGCGCTGCCAACATGTTGGCGCTGTCTGCCGCCCCGCTAAGTCAGAAAGCTGCTTAAGTCAACGCTCTTCTTGGCAGCGTGGCCAAAGTGCTTAGCAGTTTTTAAGCTGCCTCCCGTTCGCTGACGCCTTAGCCCTGTAAGCTAATGATCGCGCGTCTAGCGTTACAAATGCCTCGAGCTTAATATGAAAACCACTAAGAAAATTTGCAAAAGAGCTGAATTTTACAGCGCATTAGGATAGCATCCCAAGGCAAAAGTCATTTGCAATTGATACATGAGCGCTAGCGTAAACAAAGTCAACAGGGGCCATTGCGAAAGAGAAACACTGAAAATGTACGTATGTATTTCATATGAGTGTGTGACATGTGACGTGTGAGTGTGAGGTGTGAGGCTGCCCTTACGACCTTGACGCAGCCAAATATGCCAGAGACAAGCAGACAGGCAAATATAGAGATAGGGAGAATCGAAAGGAGAGGACGAAAAGAGTGTGTGGAAGAGAAAAGTTGACACGTGTGTTGTACTTGCTGTTGCTGGTGTTGTTGCCTTGCTGTCAGTGCTGAAAGTGCTAAGCTAACTCTTGTTTTGAGACGAATATAGATTTTTTTCTGAGGCAGCAGGTAGCTAAAATACGCTTTATAAAATGTTTATATGTACTGTATATCAATCGCAGCTTCAATATTTGCCATGCTTGATCAGCTAACTGTTTTGAAAATAAATAAAATGACAGTCGCTTTTTCCATTTTCTGTATGCTGTGAATTATTTGCACTTATCGCATTTTCATTTGTTTTGGCCTTGGCTTTTTAAACATCAATTTAAAAAGTTTAATTCACTTCTCATTTTTAGTTTGGCTTCAGCATAGCATTTTAAGCCGCAAGGCGGGGCAATAAATTTTCAATTTTAGCGATGTCACGCGATCTTGCCACATTCTCGCACCTACTTCAAGCAGAGGCCCGCAGGCCCGCGCACCGATAAGGTGTAGCCGTTGCCACTGCCGCTTTAATAATTTATGCACAACGCGTTTGGACAGTCAAAAAAAATTCCTAAAAAAGCGAGAAGAAAAAATCAAAACCAGGAGCAGAATCAGTAGGCGCACGGAACTCATGGTGCTTTTAGGTCAAATCCAAAGCCACAAGGTCAACGGTAACAGCGACGGCTACAACAACAAGTTAAGGAAGCGAGAGCAACAACAACAAATGGCAAGTTTGCCCCTTAACGCTAATCTCTCCCCTGTGTATTTTTCATTATCCTTATTATTTGTGAATGTTACGTGTTGGCCATAACTTAGAGGGGCTAACGATGCGTACACGTGATGCCGTGTAGTGAAGCTTGAACACACACCCACCAAAGAAATGGTGCAGAGGTGTGGCATGCTTTAAGTCACAACCGTCCATTTAAAGCAAAATTACAAAAAATAATTCCGCGAGTTCTTGAACTCAACAACAGCTTTAAAATGTTTATCTGCTTAGGCTGGGGAAAAACCTGCTCTTGCTTGTTAACTAACAACTGTAACGAAATTTTAAGTTTGGTTTTCCTTTTTTTCTTTTAAAAATCCTTACAACTGGTTTTTACTCGATACATGTTAAAAACAATAAATAACAATGTTTATATGAAACAAAGCTAATAGCTTTTTCTCCTTATGCAAAAATATTTGGATCAAAAAGTTTGAGCCGCAGGTGAATACTTATGTAGGTAGAACTTAATGCTCTCTCTGTAGGCCTAATAAAATTGGCTGGCATAATGAAAAATCAGCAATTTGGAAAAGTTACCTGCGTCTAGTATTATTCATTATTTTTATGCCGTAGCAATTGTATGTATATTTCGCCAAGCTCATTTCGTTCTTTATGAAAAAAATAATAAAATAAATTGCTGCATGCTTTGAGGCGCCTTTTAAAGTCTTATTTAAATTCAATTATCAGGCTACTAAGCCCAAAAGCTGGTAGTCCGAAAACATTTTTAGCCAGCATTTAAACAGTTTGCTGAAAATGGATCGAGTTATATTAATTAAAAGTCTGGTGCTCACCTGGCTCCAGTGTTGTGGCGAGCAGCAGCGTGGGCAGGCAGAGCAGCAGAATTCGTAGTTCCATTAAATGCAGCGGCACACGTAGTAGCCGCAAACGCAGCAGACGTGGCGGCAACATTTGTGGCAAGTTTACTCTCTCTCACTCTCTCTCGGTGTTTCTTGTTTCCTTTTTAGTTCTGATTGTTGTGGCAACTACAGCTGCTACTGTTGCTGCCTCTTTTTTCTTCCCTTTTTTTGGGCGTCTTCAAGCGCGACTACAGCACACAATGGCACATCGATGTTGGTGTTGTTGCTGTTGTAGTTGCTCGCTTATTAGGGTTAATGGCTTTTTGAATGAACGCGCTGTTTCCTTTCAGCAATGGCAGCACAACGGCACAACAGCACTAACAACTAACAACCAACCAACACACACATATGCCTGATGATGTCTGGGCTGATGCGCTGATAAATGATGCTGCCGGCTCAAGTCTTCTTCTTCTTACTTCGATGGTGGTGCAGTCAGCGCAGCCCTTTTTTCTACTGCTTTTATATTTTCTATTTTGTTGTGCCGCTTTGTTGTCGCTTGTCAATGCGATGTTGTCAGCTCGTGTTGTTGTTGTTTGTGTGCTCTATGCGCTATTTTCTACACCCGTGACAACGATAGCAACAAGCACACAACAAGCACACCCACCACCTTTTCTCTTCTCTCTATATAGATGGAAATGTATAGGTTTGTTATATATATATATATATATATCAAATTTGCAGCTTGTTTGTTTGGCTCTTTCTTTAGTCGAAGTTGGCTAGTTTGCTCCTTGTGCTAGGCGACGGCGTAAACGGGGTAAAACTTGCATGTTCTCCATCATTTTTCATGTCACTGCGCATTAGAACATTAAGCCACGAATATGTATTGTTGCTATTGTAGCAATGTTGCTGCTGTGCTATTTTGCTATTGTGTCGCACAGCAAAAAATTAACACTTACTTTTTATGAAATTACATTCAATTTGCTGTTGTTCCTGTTTTTGTTTTTGCCTTATTGTTTTTGTTTTGCGTCACTTTGATGATGAATCGCTTTTAATGTAATTTCTTTTCCAACAACCAACTTTTTCCGCCTTCCGCCCTCTGCATAAGGAAGTTGTTTCAGTTGTTTTCGCTGCTCTCTTTCAATAAGCTCCGACTGCCCCATGAAGTCAACGAATTCTGTAAATCACAAATAATATTTAAGTACATAATCAGTTTATATAAAATGGATAATAATCAATAACTGATGTAAAATTTATGGAATTTGATTGGCCCATCAGAAAATCAGTCTTAATAAGTTTTGATAATTTAACATAATATTTTTAAATTTGAGATTAAAATCAATTTACAATTATAATGTCTTCTGATTTGCATTTTTGTTTGTAAGCTGACGATTGTTTTCGTTTCAAATGCGACTGTTTGCGATTGTTTTTTTTTGGGGGGTTTTTAAGCGGATTTTGGTTTATTTTGCAAAAAATTTAATGGCCTGCTGTGCTATAGAGCTTTTGGCATTGTAATTGGCCAGCTTCCACTGTGCCTTACAGTCGTAACGAATTGTGTGTGTATACAAAAACTGTAAGCTCCTTCACTTATTTGCATACTGAATGGAATCTATTTATTGCGCCAGCAAATTTGCCACATTATTTATAGGTTAAACAGAGAGCCGCTCACCACAACTTGGCACAGTTTATGCAAAATGGACCGCCACGAGTAATGAATTGCTGCCATGACTGTTGAGGTCAGAGCGCATAAAGAGCTCCTTCAGATTTGTTAAGAAGATGAAGTCGCTGCTTTTCAGTTGCCTTTTTTATTATATATTTTGTTATTATTTATTTGTTTGCAATCACGATTTACTTTAATATTTTATGTAACAATATTTAATTTTGAAAATTTGGTCAAAAACTCGTAATTTGTATCTGCTTTTACTCTATTTTTCTTTTGCTAATTCTATTTGGTTTTTTAATACCTTATATTTGAATATACATATCCCAGGGCTGGCTCTATGGTCAGCACTCAGTGGTTTTCTAGTAGAATATGTAAGTATATTATTTTTTTTATGTTTTTTGTGTGCTGGCATAGCTAAGCAAATAATGCTAATGAATTTACATAGCAACGTGGATGAAAATTAAAATTGAAATTTGTCCGCAAAACTGCAAAAGCGGCTGTTACACACATTTAAATTACAAAACAGAGTGGCAAGGAGCATAATATATGTGTTTGTAAGTATGCGTGTGTGTTAAAATATGTTAGTATATTTAATTAAGCAACGTCCATGGCAACTTATTTGCAACAAACATTAGCAAATGTCATGTGGCATGAATTTATGACACACTCGTGTGCAATTCATTTAAATTGATAAAAGCAGCTGATGGTAACTGGCAGAGGATTGGTGTGGGGTGGAGAAGCGATGTAAGTATGGTGAAGAGGTAAGGTTGTTTAGCTACTTCTGCTACTTTCGTACCAAATGCAGCAGTTTAGAGTAATTCGCTGGCAAATGTCATGCAAGTGGAATGCTATTTTATTCGCCAATGTCTGCGTCTCTGCTTGTGGCAGTGTATGTGTGTGTGTGAGCAACACAGCTATGCACTTAAATGCAGTCACGTATGTATACACACACACATACGCACACACACATTGTGACACATAGAGCAAACGTACATATTATTATCTTGACACAATGGTGCCATAAAACTTAAAGACCCCCACAGCAGTTGCTGCCACTGCCTTTTACCCAAGCCAACAAGAACAACAACATCAATGGGGCAACAAGGGCAAATTGGTACAGAAAAGGAACACAGCGCTATGAAGGACATGCCATTTGCCACCCACCCACTTGCTGCCCTCCTCCCCAGCCCCGTCGCTTTTTCTCTGTCTTTGTTCCATGCCTTGCCTGTCTCTCTTTTTCTTTTCCCTTCTCTGCTTCACTCTGCTGCTGTTTCTTGTGCATTTTTTTCGTAGTACTCGCACTCGCATATGCACATTTGTTTGCATTTTTGCAGATGCGGTGGTGGCCGGCGTGTGTCCTGCTGCAAGGCGCCTTAGGGCGCGTTGGAGGTTATATGGAAATTGTAATAAGTTGAAAACCAAAAAGCTGATGTCATGAGGTTAGTTGCTGTGGCTCAAGTTTCAAGCGACAATCATGTGCTTTTCTTTTGTTTACTTGTTATTATTGTTGTATTTCGTTTAGTGCTCGAGCTCGATGTTGTTGTTTTTCTTGTTGTTGTTGCTGCTACTGTTATATGCTGACCTCATACTTCATTTTGTAGCTTTTGTTTGTCATTGCATGCGAATGTTTTTGTTGTTTGTTTTGTTGCTGTTGTTGCATAATGCACTGAGCTTGGGCCCGTTGTCGCTGTCGGAAATGTAACGGCATGCCACATGGCACACACACACACACACACACACACACACATACTAAGTCAGTCATAAATATTTCATATGCAACTGCTGTGCCGTATTATTGTTGACAGTAATTGAGAGAGAGGCCATAGTAAATTATTTAAATGTTTATTTGGGGACTTGCAGATACAATTTTGGAGCTCGCTCAGACACAAGAAGAAACTGAAACTGTTATACAAACTGGACCACAGTACGTATGATGGATGCCCAAAATGCATTGGGGAGTCGTTAGCTAAAGCCAAACAAATCGCTTTTGCCTTATTTATATTTAAAAATTTGCCAGCTTACGAAACAAATGCCGTTGATTAAGCAAAGTTTTGCTGTTCTTGTTGTTATTAGTGTGTATTAGGGCACATTTGTAACACATTGTGGGTGTGGCTCACACACAGCCCGCATGTGTCAGAAAGTTGCAAAAAAGTTGTTTGCATTGTTAAATCGTGTTGTTGTACAACAATTATTTTATTTTTAATCTTTTATCAATTTGAGACCCGCAGATGTTGGCTTTTTAATTAGCGTTGCTAATTTGCGCCATTACATTTGTCGGTCAAAATAATCATAGATAACCAACCATTTGGTAATAATGATATATAGACGGCACATGACCGAGCCATGAAATAGGTGAACTGCATTTGTGCCCTCGCTCTAGGCATTAGCCACAAGTATAAAGCGTTCAAATGCAACACCACGAAACAATTGCCAATAGCCATAAATATGCACGGGTATAACAATATCCATTTTGTGGCCTGTATTGTGGATGCCACCAACCCACCCTATTCTACTATTGCTGTAAATGAAAATTGCGCGTAACGCATTTTGATTGCACTTGAGTGCGAGCATAAAAATGCGCATTATATAAATTTGCTCTTTAAGTGCTGACCAGTTGTGTTGTGCTGTTCCACTTATTTGTTGTAATGTGCTTGTATCTACATATACGTAGGTATGTGTAAGTGCCGCGTGCCTCTCACTTCCTCACTCTACCTCTCTCTCTCTCTCTCGCGTTTCCCTTTCAGGCTGCACGCACGTAATTGTTTTGCGCACATTTCCGTTTCTGCTGCGTTGCACTTGAATGACTTTAATTTTGCGCTATTTTTACTTACAGTCTTCTGGCCTTTGTGCCAAGCTGAATAATTGAGCAATTGTGTTTTGTATGCACCAACCAACACAAATAGCAGTGCATTTTTAAATACCCAAAATTAAGATATTAAATTGAGAATAAAATGTACAAAAGTATATAATTATGTATATCCATCCACATTACACATTATGTAGTCTTGTTTTGTGCTCGATATCGTTAATAGTAGACATTGGTAGCTTGCAGTTTAATATATGTAAGATAAGTTATCAGTTATCAGCTTACAAATAAACAACTCAAAGCAGCATGCTGTGTTATTTTTGCTTAATTTCATAAGTTGTTTGCAATGCCTTTGAGCAACGCGCTTAGGATACGAACTGTGAACGGGTTAAGCTCCATAAAATGGTCTGCTTACACGCATATGCAGTTTTATTTTTCTATTTATTTATTTTTTTCATTTTTTGTTGCGTGCTTGTGTGTGTTTGCGCGTGACCTGTTTGCTTGGTTGCCTGGCGGGCTGCAATGAATCCTGCCAAGTTCTTGGCAACGCACAAGGGGGAACGAAAAGAAAAAGAATTATTCATGAAACTTGCAAGTTGCAAAAGTTTTTCAATTTAAGCCAGTGCCATCCAGCGACTATTCTCATGTAACCACCCAACATTTCGTGTTGCATGCTGTGTATATGTGAGTGTGGGTGTGTGTGTTAGCGACGCTTGTTAATTTACTACTTAAAAGTACAATGGCAATTGAATTATTTCGTGTCATTGCCTGCCTGCTGTGACGAGTTTCGTTGAACTTGAGTCTGAGCCCGATTTTAATTAAGCCATAAGCAATCCAAGTGTTTGTGTGTAAGTGTGTGACTGACCCTAATTTAAATAGCCAAAACGTCAACAACTCATTAAGTTTTGCCCAAAACTATTTCACAAAATATTTAAGACGCCATTTGGTTGAGCTCAGCCCTCCTTACTGTGTGTTTCTCAAGTGAAATGGTGCCAGTTATAATAAAAATAAAAACCATTTTCGGTGTTTATTTAAGTTTCAAAATTGTACAAATTTTCGTAAATTGTTTTGTGCTCTGCAATGTTTGTTTCCACCGGCCACAGCCAAAACAAAAGTTTCCACACACACACACACAGTTACCTCGTATGTATGTATAGTAATATTTACCCCCACCATAGTGCTTTTTTCTGTTATTTTTTTCTTCCGTGACTGCAGCAAAGTTTTAGTTTGGCAATTTTGCTTTTCCGTTCGTTTCGTGGCGTATTTTTATTTTTCTTTTAAATTTTTTGTTTTGTGTGTAGTCTAGTTTTGTAGACTGTGTAGACTTTTTTGTTGCTTCTGCTCGTTTTGTGCTTTGTTAGTTCCGTTTCCGTCCGCACCACCTACAAAACAAAAACAACTACGTGAACCCGGTTCGCTCAGTGTTCCATTTAGATCGTTGGTTGGCTCGCTGGCGGGTGGCTCGTTTTTATTTCATGTTGTGTGTTGTCAACTTATTTCAGAATACAGTGATTTATTTTCTAAACAATTAAAGAGAAACAAAAAATGGCCAGCATCGAGCTGCGAGCAGGATATACACGCGAGCAGGAGATACATGGATACGTGGATGTGCCACAGCAAGTGGTGCAACTTTATGAATTTTTCAGTTGAATTATTTAGAGGAAAACGCTGGATAACAGTTTGCTGTTGCGCCAGTTGCCAGTTGCATCCAACAAACCAATTTCGCCCAAAAACCTGCTACTAGTAACATAAAAAATGTTTGCTAAATGGCAACACATTTGTGAGTAGCCACAGCAGTGGACAGCATTGGGCAACACTGGGAGATTTACCAACAAAACAAAAATAAGTAATAATAAAAATATGTAACCTGGATTACAGGTAAGAAAAACATTATTTGCAGCTGTTGTTGGTTATGCAACATTAAAGTAAAAAACGAGCTGAGAGTTGTTTTTTAAGTTTAACTGGAATCTTTTGTTAAATGGTATAACATCAGAAATTGTCAACATATTTTGAAAGTTAAATTTGTGGAATATGAAACGCTAAATTTTTTAGCTTGAGTGCAACGTTTTAAAGCACGTTTAACAATGCGCGATGACGGCACTGTTACTAATGGAAAATTAATTTCTCTTTTTCCTGTAGGTTATTTCTTTGTTTTTAGTCAACTGGCGCATAAATCGTGGCAGGCATTTCATTAAACTAGCGTCAGGTGCTGTCGCATCGCATCTCTGCTCATAAATAAATATACACCAGCATGTACACGTACACTATAAACAACCACCGCGACACAGGTATAACGTATATTTACCTATAAAGTCATGTAATCGTCTTTATAATTCCGCCAAGACAAACCCACCCAGCTGGCATAATATTTAACACGGCACTGTGAACAATAAAGCACATCAGCCATTGCACGTTACACACACACACACACACATACGCAAACATGTACATACGTGACACAACCACGCGGAACACTTTTTGCTGCAATTCCTCAAGAAAAACTACTGAAATTATGCGCATTTATCAAAGCAAGAGGAGAGATGCGGGCAATAGGGGACCGGCGACAACAGATACTGGTGCAAGTGAAAGCACACACACACACACACACACACACGGATGGGGAACGTGCATGTCATTGTGTGTCAGAAATTGCAAACCTCACACACACACATACGTGTAAGCACGCACACAAACATATATTAATGGCAAGGCGCTGGAGCTGAAAGTGTTGCTCCCAAAGTAGGAGTAGTAGTCGTGGCAGCAAAAGAAGAAATAAAAGAATAAGAAGAAGACGAAGACGAAGCAATGTAAATCTCGCGTGGTAAATAAATCGGTGCAGTTGCACATTTGCAATTGTTGCAAAGTCACTGCGGCGTATACTTGATATTTTGCGTCTGATTTCATTTTCATTCTAATTTTGGTCTATGCATTTTAAGCTTTTGCATTTTGCACAAAATAATCTTTGCTGGCTGGCATGGCTTATGGAAATTGTCGACATTGCGTATACGCCATAAATGCCTGAAATTAATTTATATTTTCATTTCGTTATCCTATTTTGATTGATTGTTTTCACTTTGCGGTAAAAGCTTTGGGCCAAGTTTAAAGGTTTCAGCAACTCTTGATGCGTTAGTTCGTATGTGTGTGTGTGAGCTGAGTCACAGCTGCCAGAGAAATGCATTTGAACTTACAATGTGTCAAAGCTGAAAGCACCATTAATATGCCACTCTACATTTGTGTGTTGGTGGGTGTGTCTGTGCTTGAAATGCCTAAATTATGCTACGGTTTTTGGCCAATAGCCGCATATACTTATATATATGACGGCTGAGGCTAAAAGTTTGCCAATGCATAAATATATGTATATTTTTTTTTCACACGCCCAGCGCAGAATAAGAAAGAGATAATAATGTTCGGAATTTACGATAAAAGCCTTGCCCGCTGGATTTATTTTATTTTATATTGTTATTTTCTTTCTTCTCGCTCAACATTTTCAAGGACAATACGCAGGCCGTCCGCATAATGTGAACCGGTTGCCATTAAAAAGGGTCCAGCAAACTGCTCGAACTTGAACCCAGGCGGAGCAACAAAGATTGTCCGGCCGCAAATGTTTCTCTTTCGTTTTCGATTAAGCGCCGGAAGTCCGTGGCAGTTGAATGTGGCCATGTCCATGCCAAGAACGGCTGCTTTTGGCCGCTTTTGGCGCTTCTGTGCGTGGTGGTCATCATTGCCGCCATTAAGCCCTAATGACCGTAATAAATAATAATTTATTTCACCTGCAAGGCATGCCAAAAATCCGCTGCCTGCCCTTCCACTCACCCTTCCACAGCCTTTGCATACATGTGGATTTGTTTGAGTTGCCCCCTCCTCCTTGACTCTTTGACGATCCGTTTGAAACACATAGAGAAAAACCTTGTTGATCGTTTTAATTAACACTATTATTCAAGAACTTTTGCAATCGGTTCAGAGAAAGATGCCACCTCTTAAATTAAAAAATTTATTAAATTTCGTTCAAAAATCATCAATAAGACTTTTGTTTTAGTAAATTCTATAAATAAAAACCGAAAAATAGTAACAGTCCAGCTAATCCCAACATGACGAAAAACCCACGAAGAGCAAAAAACATATACAAAATAAATAAACTCTCGCTCTGAAATGTTTATTTTAAGCTCGTATTTTAGATATTTTAATGCATTACAATTCCCGGTTCTAATTTCTGGAAATTCTTATTACTACTTTAATTTCAAACACAAAAAAATGTACAATTAAATATGGTCGGTATAAATTTGCATTTAAAGATGGCCAGTTCTGAAACTTAAAACTTTTCATTTTAGGTTTGAGTAGATTTGTTCAAATCAAATTTTTTCCTCATTGATTAAAATACGAAACGTTTAATTTTGAAATCAACAAATTTTATATTATAATTATTTATATACGAAAAATTTGAATTTTTTCTTTATGCACAAAAAAAGAAGTAATTTTTGGATACGGCAATATTAATTGTTTTTTCAAGTGGCATTTTTATAGCGGCAGAGTCGCAAAGTATGTGCCAGAAGCGAGCCCACAATCTTATCCAATCCAGCAATCCCCTTTTGTCAAAACTCGCTCGTTTAGATAAACTAAAGGCGCGCTTCCTGCTGCTCTTTTTGTGTGTTTTTGGTAATAAGCAAAACACCAACTTTTCGGGTCGAATGTTGACTTTGGCTGTGACTTTGGCTTCGGGCCTGGGCTTAATGCATGCTTATTTAAATTTTGCTGTCATTAAAAGAAGCCGGAAATTGGCTGTGCCCAAGTTAATGGCAGAGGGGAGGGATACCAGTATGGTATACGGGTGCTTGTTGCGTGCAGGTGTTGAGCTGTTTTGTTGGCATTTAATTGCACGCCCTGGCCGTGCCTTAGTTGGCACCTCAGCCTATGGAAAATTAAATTTGATGACCATTTGGCATGAACAAATCATTAAATTAGCTTCATTCTACTTTAAGGCCATTCGATATTTGTCAGGTTCAGAATCAATAAATGCCAGAAAAAGTGTTTGTAGTAGGCTGACAGGGTGGTAGTACTAGAGATCGATACTCACAACCGATGAATGTGGAGGTCGGCTAATCGAGTAGATAATAGACGCGATAAATAAAGATGGAGCAACCAACTTAATGTAATACGGAGGTTGTAAAAAGTGTGGCGAACAGAACGCAAGAAAAAATAAAAACATTGAAATATATATCCGGCTACATGTTTTTCTTTTTTGGCTTTAACTATAACAGAATGTATTTATATGTGTGTTTTTTTTAAGTTTTTATTAAGAATAAATTACTTTATAAGAACAAAAATATTGATTCCTTTGTTAAAAAACTGATCAGGGCTCGAACAATGTATCGGGAATCTGGCATTGGGTAGCAGTGTCAAGGCTATATTAATGTCAGCCATTGAAAACAATTATAAAGTTACTTTTTGTCTACTGAACGATTAAAAATATACCTTTTAAACAGCATCCTCAAATATCGCAATATTTTTTGCCATAGAAAAAGACAAAAAAAACTGCAGCAAAAGCTGAAATATAAGGTGCTTAAGCGAGTCGGCTGTTTGGATTTTGGCTGGTTTTTAGCTTAGCTGAAATGCGGCTAACGAAAAAATAAAATCAATAGAAGAAGCGGTTGCCAACAATGGGCAACATATGCGGCCGCTTGCAATAAACATGGGCGTGAAAACCACAAAATTTTATGCAAACTCATAAAATGATTTTTACAGCGCGCACTCTGAAATATGCCCCGGGGCTATTGTTATTGCTCTTGCTGCTCCTGTTTCATGTTTGTGGTTTGTTGTTATTTTTGTTGTTGTTTTTGTTGTCGCTGGCAGCTTACACACATACAACAACCAACAAACAGACCCATAGATGTGCCACATAAAACTCTAAACAAAAACTGCAGTAAAACATGGCCCAGAGACTCGGGGTTTGTGTTTAACTTTGGGTTTCGGGTGTTTTCGCCCCACGGCATCAATATTTTCTCTAAGGCGATTTCCGTGCCGGTCGAAACAAGCACAACGACAACAACAAAAACAGCACAAGCGGTTTAACAATTTTTATACATATTTTGGTGTGCTGCAAACTCGCCAAACACAAAACACAACAAAAACGAAAAACCGTTCCGAAAGGGCAGCCAAATCAGTGGAAGACCATAAAGTGGCCTCCATATGCACTGCGGCTAAACTGAAGCTGTAGTTGAAGTGCGCCTCAAAATAATAGAAATCGAAGTGCTCTCAATATATACAATGTATATATATATATATATGTACGTATGTGTGTTTGATAGTTTATGTATAAGTGTGCGCACATTTGTGCGGCCGCAAAAGTTTTGGCCAGCATTTTGGGCTGACCTCAAAGGATTTGCGCACGACACGGACCAGAATCGGACAGGCGAGTGGTGTTGAACTAATATTGAGGCACACATGCGAAGCTTAAGGATTCGATTTCAACTCGGATTTGCCTTCACTATTGGCAGCGCATGTTAAATGCTCCCCAAGCGACATAACTTTGTGCATTTCATGACGGGCATTATCTTTGGCCCATGTATCTACATTCTTGTATATGTGTGTGTCTATATATGTGTGTGGCTATAAAAAAAAGGCGTTCGAGGCGTGACAAAGTAGGGTGGGGACAGAGAGGTCAATATTCGAATTAAGGTCACACCTAATCAGAGAAAGCATACAAAAGGAAGACAAAGATAAAAAAGAACGCTGGCTAATAAATGCTATTTTTAAAGTTCATAATAAGTTAAAATTTAATTTTGACAGTATTTATTTGATTTTTCTAAATTCATATTTTTTTTAGACAAGTATTATTATTATTATTTAATATCAAATTGCTTTTTTACAAATTAGTAAATTTTTCACTGAAAATAGGAATAAGAAACCTTCAGTTTTAATATTCAGCTATAGTTTTGTAGAAAACAGTTAGTTATTTCGGTACAACAATTTAAGTTCCCCATATCTTTGCTTCAGGACATTTCTAGATAGCCAAATATGTCCTGTGATTTCTATTACAAAGTCATGCAAATTAATTATTGCTTGATTAGATACTAAGTAACACAAAATGATTTAGCAGTTAAACACATTAGATTCATCAGCCTGGCACAGGCCTAGAACAAACATTAAGACAACGACATCTGTGGCGACCAACAAAGCGTGGCGGACACATCAAACGTTATTGACACACACAAATACACGCGCACACAAGCGTGAGGGAGGCTGCTTGACTTGCCGATGTGCCACGCCTTTTGCAAGAAAACAGCCGATGCGCCTGGCTAACCCCAGCTGCCATTTAAGTGCCAGTTTATTGGTGTTCTCATTCAAATCGGTAGAGTGTTTAAGCAGAGCTGTGAAGTTCAAGCGCGACGGCGGTTCCCGCACATGTGAAAAATGCGCAAATCAATGGGTAGCTAAACTGTCAGATATTTGCATATTATTGATTGACTGACAAGTGGCCACATGCGCTACTGGCGGCTTCATTTGCATGAGTAGCAAGTTCAAGCGAAATGAAAATCAAATGCTCTAAACCAAAAAAAAAAATAATAAGATAGCAAGGGTCGAAGCGTTGCGCATTCGAACTGTGTGACGCAATCCTCTGGATAGTTACAAAATGGGGATGATGTGTGTCCTGGCGTGTTGCGATGTGCTGCTGAAATTAAGCAAATCCCAGCTAAGCAATTCTTAAGCATTTATGAGCCAAGAAGGTGGCTCGAATGGTGCGATAAGCCGTAATACTCTTGAATGTTCCTTCCTTGCGCATGCATGCCAAAGTTCATCAAACTGCTGAACCCTCACATAGTACATTTGATTTACCCTCACCTACGTGCGATTTTCTTAACAGCAGCATCCCCGGTTGCCAACAATCAATGCAAACTCAAACTTCGCAAATTGCTTTTGCCTTTTGCATTGGAATTCGATGTAAATGCGAGCAGCTTTGAGGACGCGTATTTTCAAAATTTATAATTATTGCATGATAATAAAATAGCGTCAAGTTTTGGTTGGCATGCGATGCGCCAATAGTTTGACCCAAATATCAAGAGTGCCAAGTCAGCTCACATTAGCGGCGAAATGCAATTGGCATACAAATTAGGTAGGGAACAGCGCCAACTTCATTTCCATTGCCAATTTCAATTCCGACTCCGAAACTTAAACTCCATTTTAATTTTCATTAACATGCTTATTACAAATGCAACATGCTCATATTGGATGTCTAACACGAGGATGCAGGCAGGCAGGGAGACAGCGAGTCCGTGAGAATGGGCTTTTACTGACGGCTAGAAAAGGAGCAAAAATATTACATTGCTGCTCGTCAGTGCCGCAACATTATTTTCTTCAGTTAATTGCGACTGGGATCATCATGAGAGCACAATGGCAGGAGACAAACACACGAGGCGAGGAAGAGCGGACGGGGGGCACTGGCACAAAGCAAGAGTTTCATTTATAAAATAATGAGTTTCCGTCGAGGGCGCATGCAAAACAACGCTCAGCGCCAGAAAGGGATGGGTCAAGAGAAAGGGCAGGTAGGGTAAGGGGTTTGCAGAAGTACAAGTGAGTAGTCGCACTATGACACAGTCAGAAAAAGTTAACTTTTTCTTTAATTATAAAGCTGACAAAACGCTCTGGAGCAGCGCACGAAAATTGCTAGTGCGCGCTAAGAGGATTTTTTAAGAGGTAGTGGGGGGAGAGGTTAGCTATAGCAAAAGTCAGGGGCCAGGCACTTGTCAGAAACGAAAGCCCACACGACGCCCCCGCAGATATGCTAAGCATCCTAAACCCGGTGCCAGAACTGAGACGGGCAAGAGTGTGCCAGAGGTGAACGAAAGGGATAGATAGAAAGAAACGGCAAGAAGACTGACAGCGGACTCTGGGGCAACAGCGAGCAATCCTTTATGCCGTAGAAAACCAAAAAATATTCTGAAGATGTTATTTTCATGCGGCGCTAATCATGATAATTTCCAAGGGTTAGCGCAATAAAGTGCCTCCGGGACCCGGACCCGGGCTCTACGTTACGCATACCTGACCTTTTGAATATTTTAATTAATTATGTGGCCTCAGTCCAAAACCGTCTAAACAAACAAAGCAAGCACTAGACACATAAACGATAATAAAACGAAATAAAATATGCAAATGTATAAATATATATAAATTGTTCAGTCCTTAGTGCAAGCCACTAAGCAAACCATTATCTTTTATGAAAACTATTAGGACAAATTACTCATGATATTTGATAGAGGAATAATTGTTAATAGAGCCTATAATGACAATATTAAATGTGTTTCTTCTCATTGTTTTGCGGAATTTTTGTGAACATATTGTATTTAGTTTAACTTTTGTTCATATGTATTTTTATCTACAAAATTGTAGCGCACTTAAATTGGATATTGTTTTCTGGTTGCTTCTCATTTTAGCGGCTTATTTACAAATGCCAAATGCTTCGATCGTTTTATGAGCTTTTAAATGTAATTGTGTTACATTATGCAGATGTCTGCATGTGTGTGTGCCATAGTTATGTGCTCGCCATAAATACTGTTAGGGGCAATAAACGAATTGCCATTTCATTTGCAGTTTCAGTTTGTTCCGCACTTGTAATGCCCATTTAGCATATGTACGTTTCTCTGTGTGTGCGTTTATGTTTCTATATGTGTGTGTGTGTTTGTATGTGAAAACGTATCTTTTTGTGCATCGTAAATCTTGTTGACTTTTCAGCATTTTGCACAAAATTTATTTCCTTATTAAAACTTTTTTATTTGATTTAATTCGGAGCGCATGTGCAGGTTGCCTCAATCTCCTAAGCTGAAGCGCCCGTTTTCAATCCCAATTTTAACTGCTAGCAAACGCTTTGCATGTGTGTTAGTTAACTGCGCTCACGCACACACAAATACACTTACATGGACGCCCAATTTGTGATAAATGTAACGAGACTTTGAGTTTGTATTTGTAAAGCGTCTACCCTTTGCTCAAAGTCAAATAGTTTTTCGAAAAAGCATTCAACTTTATCGTGCGTTTCCTGAGAAATTAACATTCCCACCCATATGCCATCGCACCACCGCTCCTTTGTAAATATTTTTGTGTGTGTGTCTGTGCTGACGAGGTAAACGAACCAGCAGCGATAAAAATATCGTTTGTGAACTTTTCTTTCTCATTTCTCTCTCGCTTCTCCTCTTAACCACTCACACACTCCACCATGGCCTTTTTGCCACTTTTCGAATAAAGTTAATAACTCAAAGACTATGCGGTCGATTGTCAAAAAGTTTGTTGCTTTGGTACATGTATTTATGTCGTTTAGGATAGTTTTTGACACAATGGGCGTGGCACCACTCCTCCTTCTTTATAATAGCGTATGGTTTCTTTTAGTTTTTCTTTCAAAGAATCCAAACAACAATCAATAATTAAAAGTGTTTTAATACTTTTAACCTTTGTACAACAAATCACCAAAACCCGATAAAAATATCAGAACAATCACTGGAAAACACAGTGTTTGTGGATAAATCTTGTTTGATTTGAAGATATTTCCGTACAATTTTGCATTTCGATTGATTCCGATATATACAGCTTTTTTTTACAGCCAGTTTAATTTAAGATTCTATGTATATAAAATCAATGCATGAAAATTTTAGAAATCAGCTCAACTTGAAAAAATGAATTGAATCCCATGAAATGGCAAAGAGCGCCATAGTGCACTTGTTCAATTTGTGTGTGTTTGCATGTATGTCTGCATGACTAAAGTTTTATTTTAGATTAAGTCAATTTGCGCCAGCCCCAGCGAAAAGTATTTTCCATTTGCCTGACTGGCCTTTTTAGTAACAAGCTTGGCTTGCCCGGAAAGCTGCGCATCGAACTATGCACGTGGGTGCCTGCCTTTTTTTGGGGCTGGTTTTCGATGATTACGACTATGTTACAAACGATACGGTTTCGTTACGTATACGCAATGTGGTTTAGGTCTCGACGGTGTAATCGGCAAAGTTAAATTTCGCTCTTTTGCAGCAGCCAACTTTGTTATGGCTTTGAATCTGGCCCAGCCGCATATTACCAAGCGTGTATTTTTGTTTCCCTTCTGTTTTCGATGATGCGCGCTAGAGAGTAATTTTTGGGCAGCAGCAAGTTTAAAGCACTTGCCATAAATTATGTTCGAAGCTGTCGGCATAGCCCTTTTCGACCTGATTGCTTGATTTATCCGCCGTCTTTAGGCTAAAGACTTTATTGGAAAAGTTTGATTGGGTTCTACTGAAGCTGCAGATGTCTCTTTTGTCTTTTCCATATCTCGCATTCCTCCGATTACTCCACTTAACTATGGTTCTTACAACATGAAATAAAAAGAGCGGTTGAAAACTGATTGACGTCAACGTCAGCTCTGGGACCGACCATAAATCAAAAATGCATACGTCAAAAATGGCCAATTTTGAAATGTTTAAAAATTAATGTAGCTGCTCCAAGAGAACTCAATCAATAACAAATCCGCACGCTTCACTGCAGCCCAAAAAAAAAACGGCATTTAATATATACACACATCTCGTGTGTATATATATGTAGGTGTGTTAACCTTTCCAAAGTGCGTATTGTTTGTAGTTATTTGTAATTGCATTTGTAATGAGCGCTGTTAAAACGGGTTGCATTCACTTTGTTCAATTAATATCGCATTAAAACAAAATTTCAGCAAACATTTTCAAACATTTTAAAGCGTTATGAAATTGGTTTATTTAAAATGATTTTAAGCATCGTTATCGAAACGACGATATGTAATAAATACAACATTAAGTGTGAAACATACCTCCACTTGTAGATAAAAATGAGAATAAAATTATAAATAAAAGAACATCAACAAATTAATGGAGGCAAGGTCTGCAATCTGCACTCGAAGCAGGAGGGATGGGGAATGGGAGCTGCGGAATTGTTGAATTTATTATCCGTTGCATAAATCAACGTTTTAATTATGTGGCAGCCAGGCAGACTGCTCGCCAAAAAAAGTACATAAAAATGTTAATTACCTGCAGACAAGAGAAAACGGCTTTATCGGAGAAATGAGAATGAAAAACGTTTGAGCTTTTGTGGCCATCAAAATGAGTTTAGTAAACAAACGTACAAACGAGGCGCTGGTTAGTACTCAAAAAGCTGCTTTAATTAGAGACGCGCTATAAATACAAAATTGTAACATAATATAACTGCGCTAACCGCACTGATGACCAGAGAGAGACAGATCGAGAAAATCGTATTGCTGTGTCGGAATTGCGTTCTTTAGTGAGTGACAATGAAGTAGACAGGCTAAGAATGCAACGAGTTCGTACTCATCAAGCACGAGAACAGCGTGCACGACAAAATGAAATTGAGCGGCTACGGAGACGCAATGCTCCTGTGATTCTGGAACGAGCAGCATTCTTCTATGATCCGGAAATATATTATTGTGCCGACATATCGGTAACAATTGGGGACCATCATTTGTAGATATTGTAAAACGCTTAAATACGGTGGTGAAACTACTGGATTATGTTGTGCTGGAGGCAGAGTAAAATTAACACAATTGGTCCCACCACCAGATCCTTTACGCACTTTAGTTTCTGGGATTGGAAATGATTCTAAGCACTTCTTGGCCAACATTCAAAAATATAACAGCTGTTTTCAGATGACATCGTTTGGCGCTACACATACCTATTATACAGGACAATTTTATGCCCACTTTCAAGATACAAGGACAAATTTATCACTTACTGCGGGCGCTGTTACCACTACCAGATGCAGATCATCAATTTTTACAAATTTATAAGCGTTTTGCTTACAATCCAAAGGTGAACACAAGAAAGTTTAACTCACCTACCATTGACGAAGTGGCTGTTGTCATTGTGGGAGAAAATGTACAATCAAGAGATATTGTACTTCATCGACGGAATAATGATTTAAAACGTGTATCTGAAACACACAGGACTTATGACGCGTTGCAATATCCTTTGATCTTCTGGCAGGGGGAAGATGGATCGAAATGGTAAATCAGTGGATTTGTATATCCACAAGTATTGCAAAAATAAACTTATATGATATGTATTCTTTGTTTTGTTTCTCATTTCTCAACCATTCAATCACAATGGGCCACTGCGAAGCGTGTTTGTTAAATGTTTATTGACAATTATCTGATCATACAATATAAGGAAATTTGGTCTTTGAAGTGTTTAACTTGAAAATACTTTACTGCAAGTTTATAGCTAATACCGTCTAAGTAGCCTGAAGCTAGCTTTAGAAGCATGCCTGCAATCAAATCTTTTTAATTCCGGCACAATTATCAACGCCGCTGGCATATGCAATTTCGCAAGGCATCTTGGCCTTTCGGGCTGCGGTTGCCCTCAACGGCACGTTTTTCTTGTGCTTGTGTTTGTTTACGGCCTTTTTGTTGCTAATAATACCACCATCCAGCACCATTAAACACCACCCAATACACAGAAAAATATGCCATTCTCAATTTGAGAATTTTGTTCTGGACTTATCCCCATCCGTACTTAGAAATTTGATGACGATGTTAGCCCAATAAATTTAGAACTTACTTCAAAGTAATTTAAAAAGAAAATCTTGAATTAAGTAGAGGTTTTCTTAAGAAATCTCGTAACAAGTCTAAAACGATATTAAATATGTCTCATTTTATATCAAAACGTTTTTGAAATTGAAATATTATTCCTGATCCTTCACCAATAACTTTTTGTAGTTTCAATGGGCTCTAAGTTGCTCTGTTTCGCCCTATCTGGTTACTCGGTTCTAGCGACGGTTGACATTACTTACTTACTGAATTATCTTATCAGTAGCTACACATTTAAAACAATTATATATTTTGTATAATTCATCATAATTCATATTTGATTACAAACTTATTAGACCTGTCCGGGGTCTACCTCACAAAGTACCTTTCATTCTAAGTTAAGAAAGTTTCAAGCTTTATTCAACAATTTTCGTTGTTGCACGAGAAATAATATCGAAAAGTTTTGATATAATGTTGAAAGTCTTAATATTTCTTTTCAGTGTGCTAGCTGCTTGCAACCGGTAGGTAATAAGGCTAGCTGGCATTTTGGTACTCTCTCACAGTTTTGTACTTTCATTTTATGATTTTTACAACACTTTTATTACTTAATTTGGCCAAGTAAATACTTGCTTGGCACAAATTGTCGTCTTGGCTGGCAGCTGCTTAGAATGTATTTTCCGGCCATTTTCAATAAAGAAAACTTTTTATGGCGTTTTTGTGGTGATTTCGGGTTTCCCGATAGTGTCCTAGTGTCTAATGTATCCTTTATACGTTTAAATATGCAGTTAATGTCTTTTGTACGCTTTAATGACAGCTTTGGCATACATTTATTTATTTGTATTCATAAATACACGAGCGACAGTTGTGCGTATAAATCATACGCCCCGTGTGCCACATAAATCAACATGAATGTCACTATCTCACACTTTAGCTCGTACTCCTTATACCCTAATATCCAATACAACATATCCTCATACCTTGCACTTATGTGAGTTATCATTGACACGGCTGAACGACTTTCCATATGAGTCTTTAAGTGCTGAACTTCGTTTCTTTTCTAATCGGACTTCACATGATTAAAGCCTTTTGAAGTGTTTTTGTGACCTGTGTGCTACGTTACTTGTAGCCCTGCAGTTGGCACGTTAATACAAGCAACGCAACAAGATTTATGGCGCGCAATCCAAACAAAAAGAAACTCTCAGTTGCTGTCCTAAACCAAACAAAGTCAAATAAATAATAGGTCAGTGACAGCTGCCGCCTGCTGGGACAATCGCACCCTCAATTGCTTAATCAGCCAGCCTATCAATACAAAATTTCACTTGCTAAAAATATGCGCCTGCCACTTAGAAACAGCTTCAAAAAGTATTAGGTAATACGAAGCTAATATTATATATCTAGGTCTATATAACGACTGTAGGCAACTTGATTATCCCGACAAATTGAGGTGCTATGACAGCTTTTTGCCAAATAATGTGCACTCATTTTCTTGTAGTTATACCCCGCAGCCATAAAAATGGTTATACGCCGAATATAAATTAGTTAAAATATGTGACATAACTAATACACGAGATACGGCTTATTATAAAAAAGATAAAAAAAAAATAAAATAAATTTCAAATAATTAAAATTAAATTTTTAATTATAAAGGTATAACTATAAATTTCTAAACGGGAAATAAAATGTTAAGCTCATTTACAGGATATCTTTTAGTCAATCTCAATCGTCAATTTCTATACTTGTTTTTGGGTTTGCCACGTTGCATTACGTTTTAGCGAGGGGACAGCACACAAAAATAAAAATAGCAATAAAAAAACATCAACAAATTTAAAAGCAGACAGCAAATTATGCTGCGATGCGTATAATTAATCTGTTGGCATTAATTGCACCAAGCAAGGGCTGCACAAAAACCACAAAGCGTACGGCGTCAAATGAAAAGAAAGCCTGAAATTATTTTCACGCTCAGCCAGCGATATACACTAACCAAGCATCAGCCCCCTCTCATCCAGTGCAGAGAGCCCTCACGATTTTCAGTTGAGTTTTCTTCTTGTATGTCATTCGAGGCCAGTGAAGCCTGGCAACCAAATATAAATCTGCGGCAAGGACAACGCAGCTTATTGAGTGATCCAGCGATGGCTGGCTTGAGGCAGATTGGCCCAACTAAATTGTTCGCCTTAAATGCGCTTTTAAAGCTGTCAGACACAACTCTGATGAACTGTTGTCTGAGCAACCGACAGACTGACAGTCGTTGTGTGTAATTAATTGCTGACCAAGTTGAGCAGCAGTCAAACAGGCAACACATTCCCATGCAGCCAGGTGCGCTTGCTGCCAGGTCAGAGGCTGAGGCCAGGCAAGAAAAACGACAGCACAATTTATAAAAGTCAACACTTAAGCACGTTTTGGCATTTGAGGGAGACGCGGAAAGGAAGAGATGAAAACTACGCCGACGCCGCAGCACAGCGCCTGGTTGTGTGAGAAGTTCACTTCATTTTATTATCAAGCGTATTTCTGCACGTAATTGTTTTGACGTCACTCTTGCAAATTGTCCTTTTTATGCTTGTTGTAGTTGTAGTCGTTGCTTTTTATCTGCGCCAGGGCCATGACATGACCCGCTGAATTTTGTTTTATTTTTTTGTTTCGTTTCGTTTTATTTTGTTTATTCTTTTTGCTCAACTAGTTCATTAACCAAAGCCATTGCAATTAATTGCTAAATGCCAGAGCTAATGGCACATAGTCACACAAACACTCACACACGTAAGGGGAATTCATTTTGCTGCAAATGACCGCGCAGCACGCGCACATTCCCGACCACCTGGCGTAAGCGCAATATACCCAACAATTTGTCACAAGCCGCCGACTGATACAATTAATAGCGATATCTGCTTTTGCCAATCATGATTAAACGTAATTCAGCAATAGTTTTGTACTAACACGCTTCAAATTTAAACTCGGATTACCTTGAATTTGGCAAATGGCTTTAGATAAGCGACTTTGACTTACCCCTTGCACAGCTAACAGCTTTCACCAGTTAACAATCTGTAAATAAAAAAGAGATATTGTTATATTGATATGATATTGGGAAATTACAAAAGTAGGGTGTAAAAAAAAAACACCGACAGAGAAATGCCCTGTTTTCGATGGAATATAAAATTACTTGTAAAAATTTATATTTTCCAGTAGCGAAGCAGTAACAGGGAGAGGAAGTGCTTAGTAAGTAAATTAAATATCCCCTTTAAAAGGAATAACAACGTAAAAAAATTTTAAAAACAATCCATGTTTCTAAGAACTGGAAGTGCAATAAAACATGGTTCCTTTATATAAAATGGAAGTCTTTTTTTGGGATGTGCAGTCAAAATTCTTTGTAACGAATATCACGGTGACAAGAAACAACCTTTTTTTAGGGAGAAAATTCGTTATACAAAATTGGTTTTTCATTCACTCTACTAAATTATTTCGAAATTTGTTTACACCATTGTTTTTATTTGTTTGGATACTCTGATACCGAAGGTAAAGAGTATACTGCACTTGTACAATTTTGTCTGTCCGTATTAACTCATTTTTTTTCCACACCCTCAAAGCTACAGACTTGAAACTTTGCAAATATCTTGGACCTGCCGTTCGTCAGACAAAGTGTTGTTGCGCTACGCCCACTAAGAGTCTGTGAAATTGAAAACAAGTCGATGAGGTGCTACTCGATAGAACACAAATGCTTCCCAAACCTAACTTTTTATTAAGCCTAAACAATTATTATTATTTTTGTTTATACAAATCGGCTGGAGGACGTTAGCCGAATCTAATTAATTTTCTATTCAACTGGTATGGGTATATCAAAACAGTCCGTTGCCTGCGGCAGCGTTCTTTGTTGTCTGTCTGCTAAGGTGGGCGTTTTTGCTGTGCCCTCACATGCAAATCCAAAAAATGACACAAACAAACGTAGATACTCATGAACTCACAAACACACATGCGCGGATTGAATATTGACATTGAACTATGGGCAAGAAAGAGCAGCGGGAGAAACAGTTTGTTGATTGCCGCCTGCTGAGTCAGCGAAGTTACTAAAAGCAACAGCAGCAAAAGCAGCGAATCCACATCAGCATCAGATCGCATGCTGTTGACATTAGAGGCTAGAATCTGTATCTGAAACAGAATCTGAATCAGAATCTGTTTTGTGCGTCTGCCTTTGCATTTGCCTTTGGGGCTTAAGTGCAATCAATACTGCCGAGGTCACCCAGCACCCAGTCTCTAAATCAACGTCACGCCCTTAACATGGCCATCACTGCCAACAGCACCGTCACCGTCACCGTCAACATTATCAACCGTTCTAACGCACCATTCATCATCGTTAAGAAATTTGAAAGGAGTTTTGCATTGTCATCTGATTTGAAGTCTGCGCATGAAGCGTTAATCCTTCTGTTAGTTATTAAACTTAACTCTCGGGACGGCATAATATTATTTATAAGTATTTTCTGTATTTTTTCAGCTACTGTTTCAAATAATTATTGGCAATATTCTATGAAGCACAGAAATAATAAAAAAGTTGTATTCCTGCAAGAGCAATAGATAAATAAATAACTAATTTTTGCCTTTAGCAAATAATTAAAAAGAGACGAAAACTGGCCAAATCTGAAAAAGTAATTATTTGAAGCAGGCCTCAACCTCCCATTGATGTACAAATGGCGCTTGGGAAAAGCCAAAGTTTTGCAGCGAATTAAAATTAATGAAAATAAATTTTCCAAATTGTTTTGGCAACCCTTTTTTGTTGTTGAGTTGACTCTCGAAAATGATTCAAGTATGTATAATAAAGTAAAGCAAAAGAAAGAAGGGTCCCGCCAGCTGCCAATTGAAGCGCTTAGATTCATTCTTTGAGAGGAAGGCCGTTGCTTTAGGGTGAGGTTGGGGCATTGACTTGGCACATGAAAACACTTAAGAAATTTATTTCTTGTTCGCAATCTTGTTTTTGAGGTTATTTTTGGGGCTCAGGAAATGCTTCTTGACCTTTTCTAGTTTTCTTTTCACTCTGTGTTTATTTTCGCTGTTGTTGCAAAACTGTTTCTTGGCTGTCTTCAAGCTCATTTTCCAACGTACTAGCCTAATTAAATATTCGATTAGTACTTTAAGTGCAACTGACAAATTATAATGAATTGACATCAGTATTTTTATAAGCTTATGTTATAAAATACTTTTTAAATTTTAGTTATTACCCTTAAGAACAAGTACTTCGACGAAAGGGGCAGGTTAAAAAAAGTTTGAGAGCAGGGTTTCAAAATCAAAGACGTTCTATAAAATAGATCTAAGCGATATCATGCGATCTACTTTAAATTGTAGAAGCATATATTGTGAAAGACCCTAGAGTTACAAAACTCTACAAAAAAAATTTAAACACTTTCTGTATGCAAAAATACAATGAATTAACGTGCGTTTTAGAAAGTATAAGCTATAATATTTAATGTGTTTGACCCTAAAGTATTGGTTAATGTTATCTTCCAGTTAAGCTTCCTGGGCCAGAGCATTCTTACATGATTTTCATGAAGTTTTAATGCGACTTTTGCAAAAGATTCACTTCTATTTCTTTATTTTATTAAGCGATTTGCTTCTAGGCCACCCAACCACTGTCCTTGGAACACACACAATCTCTCTCGCTTTCTCTTTCTATCTCTGTTCTTTGGTTGTGTGGGAGTGTTTACTGTGCGTTTTTCCATATGTCAACCAGAACACATACAAACATATGCATAATTAATAACCAGCTTTTGTGCCTATCCCACACCCCTTTTTCATTTGGGCCATATTGAGCTTTGTGACCATATTGTTACTCTGGTTCTTGCAGCTTTTTGGGAGCTTAAGCATATGTTGAGCCGCAAAAGATTTTTTAACTGGCTGTCATTTAAAACGCCTAATTAGCTGCGTACCCAATGCTGTGTAGTGTCATTAAATAATTGGAGCGTGCGACGATTGCAGGACCAAACCACCGCATCACCATCGCACCACCACCACACAAAAAAAAAAGAAAGAGCGCTGGTCAAAGAGTGCTTATAATACTGAGCTGCAGATAGATTTAATTTATTCAAAATAGCACACACACAAAAACACAATGTGCGGCAGCATGTCCTTGCCAAACTTGTGACCGCACACATACATAAACAGCTTCGAAAAATGTTTCCCTTACAGTGTGTGTTGGAGAGGGGCTGAAATTCCATAGTCCATAGGCTTCTAATTTTCACGCATGAGCGAACTTTTGAGTATACTGTTATTTAAAAAAGGAGCAGCCCGTAACAGATCCTTGACCATTCGTATCAGTGGCATGCTCAATTTAATTTGAATTGCGCCAAATCACCGCAGCACCCAACCCAACAACCATCGTTGTCTATGTTATATTTTATTTATGTTGCATAAAGGTTAAAGGTTAGCACTGGATAGCTCTAGCTTGGGCTTAGAATTCGGCCATAAATTAGTGTACTTCCTGCATGAATTTTGGACAGCACAAAATTATTATTATGGGCTAGTTCGCCCTATAATGGCTGTTAAGTCTCCCTCTCAGTCTCCCACCGTAAAGTTGATTGAACTTTATGAGCTCGGATTACCGAGCATTCCAAACTAAATGACAAGCTTTGCTCTTGGTCTAGTCCGGAATGCTCTTTCTGAATTATGTGCTGTACGTGTGACTGACAAGTTTATATTTTCATTTTTTTGTTTCATAAATTTAACAAATACTTGCAGATTTCGAACTAAATTGGGCTATAAATTTTAAGGGACTGGAATTTTAAGGTTTTTTGGTGAAGTGTCTGCTAAGCTTAAAACAATATGAATACCTTTAAACCGCAAAGCCTGCCGAGCTATTGAAATGTGAGGCAAATTAAAATAGAAAAGAGAGAAGTACGAAAGGTGTGTGTGTGTGTGTTGTTGTTGTTGTGTCAGCGTAGAGTTAGGTACACATTTTATGCTCGTTTTTGTTTTTTTCGCTCGCTTCAAAAATGTTTGTAATAGCATTATGAACACTTGGCTGCATGTTGTGGCCAGAGCCAACTCGGCGTATGCTCAACATCGATTTTCAATGAACTACACTCAGAAAAAAAACACGTTCTAAAATCGCGTCTTGATTTTTACCGGGCTCGTTCATAATTTTTCGTTCTTGTATTAAGAACGCTGGTAATAAAATGGTCACGATTTGAACTTTTTAGAACGGATTTGGTACATTTATACCGGATCAAAAACGAAGTTCGTAAAATAAGAACGCATTTACCACCCGAAGCCGAACCGAAGTTTGATTGGTTAACATTATACTTAACTGCGGACGAAACATGTTTGGCAACAGCGCAATGGTTAAGGTGCCCGCGTGGTAATAGTGAGGTCTCAGGTTCGAGTCGCGGCAAAGGTAATGGCTTTTTTTCGGGATCGGTAAGAGTAAACAAATTAATTTAATTTTTACTGTATTGAAATAACCACTAAATGTAGTAATATTGGACTGATTTCTCAGGGTGTCAATATATATTAAAATTTTTTTTTTATTCCAATTAATACTAGTTAAAATTCAAGCACAAATTGTTCATAAATTAAGAACCAACCATTCATATGTTAAGACCAAACCGTTGATAATAGCCGAACGGAGTTCGTTCATAAATCATGACCAAATGTTCATGGATCAAGAAAAAGCGTACTAAACAGACTATTGTCAACAAATTGTATTGATTTGGTCTTCTTAAAACGAATTTTTTTTTGAGTGTATGTATGTGAGCGTAAGTGTATTTGTGTATTTGCTCATATGTTGCTCATGGTATAATTTGGTGTTTATTCTGTTGAAATATTTTTCTTGAGAGCGCAATATTTAATAAACTTAACAGCCATTTAATGAAATAATGTGAATCTCTCCAATCTCCCTCACTGTCACTTTTCTCAGTGTCTTGGGCTGTCATCATGTTTCAAACCGGCACCGAAACGTGGTTAAAAAAAAAAGCATCTCTGCGGTGTGTTTAAAAAGTTTTTTTTTGTCCAAACATTCAAACTGCAAACTACAAAAACAACAGTGCCTGGAGGTGTTTAGTTAAAAGCACGAGTGAGTAAGCGACTGTGTGTGTCTGTACTAAATTTACTTAACCTTACTTCAATTAACTTTACTGAGAGACAAAGTGAAAGGGATTTGGAAAATTTCAATTTGTTCTATATACCTTTTAAAGCGAAAGTAAAAATGTAGCGCCTAGCTAAGTAAGTTGATAGTGGAGCAATATGAATAGATTAATCCAGCTCCGAAAAGAGTATATCAAAAAATATCCATTCAGTTTTAAATCGATTCTCGATATAAATGAAAATGTTAGTTTGCTACGTAGATTTGTGTGAATTATTGTATTAGCACAAACATACGACCTACAAATGCTTTGTATATAATCATTTGAAGATGAAAATTTGTGACATTTAAGACGAAAATATTTAGTTTTTAATTGCACATCTAAGATTTTAAATTGTAATCTTGATGTGTATAAACATCAGTTATTTAACAATTATCCAATGAAATGAACATAGAAGGCAAAAAATACCAGAAGATTTTATTTTTAAGATATTAAAACCAATTAAGTGTGCAATATACATTAGAAGGAGAATGCTTGTGAACTATAATAAAAATAGCCATAAACTGTTACTAACTAAATAGTTCTTTAAAATTTATTATGTTAACACATAATTGAAAATATTTGATAAATGAAGATAAATTTCTTGAGCCTTAAGTAAAAACTTAAGATTGTAGGGGAAAAAAAACTAATAGTATTATTATTAATATAAAGGATACATAAGGTTGCGGCTATTTTTATACCCTGAATCCATCTCCGACCCTATAAAGTATATATATTCTTGATCAGCATTAACAGCCGAGTCGATATAGACATGTCCGTCTATCCGTCTATATGAACGCGTCAATCTCAAAGACTACAAGAGCTAGAGACTTCAGATTTTGAATATAAGTTCTCCCATACCACGACCAGAACAAGTTTGTTTCAAATTATGGATAACTATTCTGGTTGCCGATATACATATATATGGTATCGAGTACAAAAAATGATCGAATTTGGAAAATATAAAAATAGGGGTTGATATAATGGATAACGATAGAACTTTTCTGAAAATTTCGTCCAAATCGTCCAAATTGAATCGATTGAAGTTAAGGCAGTTTTTTGTTTTGTTTACATGGATTATTATTTTTAATAGCTAATACTTTAAGGGCGCAGGGAGATTTAACATATTTATTGCAACTGGGTTCAGGGTATCTTCTAGTCGGGCTCTCCCGACTAGAGCCATCTTACTTTTTTATTTTGTGTATGGAGTAGATAAGATTTATAACTTTTAATCCCACAATGATATGGCTTATGTACGTACACTAGAACGTACCAAGGGCTTTTAACAAAGTAAAGTAGCCTTAACACAGACCAAATAAAATGTGAAGTTTTAACTGCCGCCTTGTTAAACCGTATAACTTTGAATGGAGTAATATTAATAACTAATCTAATTAAGGGGGCAAAATCTACTCATCAGATGTTTTTAGTCGAATAAACATAACTGTGCCAATTAGATCTTCATGCAACTTTTTACGGGCAACTATTAAATTCATGAACCAATTCGTGTTATATGGCACTGACCACAACAAGCTCCATTCCGTTGTCTCCTTGTAGGCCTCAATTCCAGTTCTAAAAATATCGGACTTTTGTTCTTTATCTAATCGACATATTTACGCAAAAAATGTTTAACCACTAATTTTCTTGTTGAATTTTCCAGAACGTTAGTTCAAATTTGTTAACCTGCATTTTAAATATATTTTCAGTTTTAAATCTAATATAGTTTTATATTTTAATTTAAATTTAATAATTAAACTATATTTTTATTGAACTTAATTATGATTTCATGTCGGCTGTCCGTAATTGACAATAAATAGAAGAAAAAAAGTAACAAATTTGAATGTACATCTTTATTTCAAGGGTATCTGTCCGTTGGGATCTAAGATCTACAAACGATATGTTTTATTTTTATTGTTGCTGTTGCGCTTCGTGGCGTGCACTTTGGAAACATGTATGGTTGCCGGCTTCCAAGCTGTTTTGCTCATTGTGCCGGAATGACCAATTTTTGTGATTTTCAATTAAGTGAACTGGACGACCGAGTAAAAGAGGGTGGGCGGGTCAGGCTAACTGTATTTCTGTTACAGTTTAAACAGTACAGCCCGATCCCGAAACCCAAAACCTACCACCAAAACCAGAGCTAAGGCCAATCCCAATCAAAGTTACATCCAGTAGTTGAGTCAGTGGGTCTGTGGCACTGGCCACGTTTCATTGCGGCTAGCCGAGCGCTCGGCACCATTAGCTAGGAAATTTATCTACATGCACTTGACAGGTGGCCGTTGCTGGACGTTGGCCAGTGGCAAACAGCTTTATTTAGTTGGGCTTTGAGACGGACCGAGATAGCTGCCACATTAAATTGGAGCGCAACAAACGTCTGCGCCACATGACGTGACCCGTTCTTCACTTTGTGCAGCTGCAAAATGCACCGTGGTAACAGCATATCTATAGCTCAAGGGTAATTTGGAAAGCTTCCCCTCTCTATTACTTCACGTGTGATCAGCTAAGTGCCTTTGGCTTGCTAAATTGGCTTAAATTCAATAAGTTAATGTTGGCCACCTTGTCCAAGAAAGAGACAGGGGATGAAAGAGAACAAGCTGATTGACAGGCTACACGCTCCAACGTAGCGTTGTTGTGAGTTGCACTTAATTTAATATTGAATGTGTTTTTAAATGCATTTGCCTTGATTACATTAAGCATTAAAATGTGCCACACTTGGAAATTAGTTATAAGAAGTTCTACATTTACAACTGTGACTGCTACAAGCTTCAAGTTGTCGTAATAATTTCGTTAGCGGCTCTTGAACTCTCTTTCTCTTCCACTATTGGTGTGTATCGCGAAAAACCCACGCAGGTTCCACTTCATTTGCCACAATCGGCAGCGACAGCAAATAAAATCGACTTCAAATGCCATTTGTCCTTGTCAGCACACAATTTACGATTGACAAATGATGTGTGACGTCCTTCTCGACCTTCTCTTGCACTTTTCCTCTCTTCCGCTCTCCATCTTATACCTAGCGAGGCTGGCGGAATAAGGCAATGTTCACAACTGTAATTCAATGCCTGCTGGAACATAACAAATGAGCGCTGGTGCCGCAGTCGTCAGCTATCAAAAATAATACAAGTTATGCGCGTGTCATACAGCAGCAACAGGACCTGTTAGCCCAAAGAGACACAGTGGATAGGTGATTAGGGGTGGAAGGTAGAAAGTGGAAGGGGGGAAGAGGCTGCATTATTCATGTCAGTCGGACGAAAAGAAAGACAGACAGACTCTTGTGCATCAATTCATCAGCAGCGAATATGCCGCACCAACACCTAAGTCACTTTGACACACGTGATTGAGGGGTCGTGGCATGGCATGAAGGCATGGGGCAAGAGGCAAACAAACCCTTTTAAGCTGCCAAGTGGCGTTTTTGTTAGCATGCCGCGTCTAATGAACGATGACACTGATTCACACAAAGAGAAAGAGCACAGACAGCCGCAGCTAGCCAGGAGTTTCTAGGTTGATCGGTTGCTAAGCTTCTAGGCTGCTTGGCTGCTTGGTTGCTTGGTTGCTTGGTTGCTATGTTGCTAGGTGCAACCAGGCTGCGCACACGAAGTGTCGCCACAGCTAGTCTGCAGTCTTTTGCTGCTGCTGCTTGTTTTCATACTCAATTAGCATTGACGGTGATTAATATTGAGAGTAATTTCATTAAATCGCCTTTTGATACGACGCATCGCAGCAACTCGGCCGCTGGCCGGCTGACAACACCCATTCTGCGCATACATAGCCCATGACATAATTCTGTTACAATTTCAGGTCTGAATATGCGTGCATTTGCGTGTGTGCACGACATGTATTTCGAAGGTTGCTTGGTTGAAAATCCATTTATCTTCAAGAAATAGAATCATTTGAGCATTTTTTTTTTATAGGCTCCATGCAATAATTATGTGTGAACTGGATATTTTAAGTTAAAGTGACATTCTCTTTTATCATTAATTAATTTATTTTCATTTAATTAAATATTTATTCATGTAATTTATAAAATGCATTATCATTTAATATTTATTAGATTCCTTATATGTCTTTAAATTTATCAAAAGAAATATGGTTAATTAGCTCAGACCCTGGGCTTGTGTAGCCAGCTCAGTGACTTCATATGAGGCATGCCACGTTTTTGGGAGGGGTGACTCTAATGGGCGCATTGCGCTCGATATTATAACTTCGACCTGGCTGCATATAAGCGCTTGTTAGCTGTCAAAATAATTGACATAAAGTGGCATGTGTCTGTACAGTTGTTATTTACGAGCTCTTCCAGCATGATAAACAAATTCTACAAACCTTCACACACATATAAATGTGTATATATATAGCACACAAAGAGAGTAAAAAGATGGTGATGGTAGGTGAGAAAATGACACGCCCACAACTATAAATAAATGACAAAGGTGCTGACGGGCGCACGAGTGGCAATGTCCTTTTTTTTTTTTTTTGTGGCACCTTTTGGCGTAAGCTTTATTTATCTACGCATACATGCTAACACACAAATTCACGCACCCACACAAATACACAAGCTTTTGCACAATTTATTTGGGACTTGTTTTAATGCTCGTAAAGCAGCAATTGAAATATGTTGCATACTTCAGGGCGCATGCATAATTAAACGCCACATAAAATGTAGACCAATTTGCCAGATATCTGCGCAATTTCTATACTTGGATCTTTGCTCAATTTTATACCCGAACAAGCCGCTTTTAATATGTAGGCAAAATAAGCCAACCAGAATATAAAATATATTTTTTTATGCACTAAATTATGTATGCACGGGCAAAATAACTATTAGTGAAATGTATTGATTCTGTTATATATTTAGCTACTGCTGCTTTACAAATATAAGATAAGTATGAGGCCCCTTTCTTAATTAAAATTATCCTTGAGCAAAAAGTAGATAAAAAAGAAACAGCAACAGACAACACAGTTTAAGTGATCCGGCTGCTGTTATGAAATTCACGAGGTTCAATGTCATTGGAAATTTTGAGTTCATCAAAAATTTAGCATGAGACGCAACGCCAAAAGATGGCAAAAATTCCGGGTTCGCAAAATTCCGTTAATGCTCATAAATGTGGTACAGACACCGGCAACGACAGCCGAATGTAGTTAAATGTGCCGACAGCATGCGAGGCTCCTGTCTTAAAGTCTACACGTAACACACGCACACACACACTCACTCACACACACATAAGTGTACTGATGCGTGTTTATTGAAACTTTGTGCACATGGCGAATGGAAAAAATATTTATGGGAAGGTAAAGTTATTTTAATAATTCTCCTAGATTGTTCCAGATTTACTTAAATCTTTTTTAAGTAAGAGATTACTTTAAAAATTACATAGAAAACAAATTAAGAGTTCAAAAAAATGTTTATTAGAAGTTTTACATATTTGTTCACATCCGAGTCTGCACTTGTAGTGAGCGGTCGATACTAGGTTAAAAAAACACAATATCCGAGCTCGTTAAGTCTAAGCTCTGCACATGCATGTTTGCCTACAAACGAGTGATTCTGGAAACGTTCGCTGAAGATCAAGTTTGTCCATGACAATGCCAAGCAAGTATGTCGTGCACAATGCAGTTGATGAGAACTGTTCGACTGGTCTTCAAAAAATCGAGGAACATAACCAATAGATTTTACCGGAATGACCTCTTATAGATTTCGACATGTCATCAAAGTTTTTTGTGAGTGGAATGTACTTGGTCGTATGTATTGCGGAGGCTGAACTTACAATCAAATTTACTACAGGTAAAAATGATGGTATCAGAGTATTTCACAGTCGGTTGCGCCCGACTGCAGCACTTTTGTTTGTCACATTTTAATTTTGCTGGAAGCATAACATTTTCATTTGATGCGTTAAAAGAGAATGCGCTGCGATATGCCAATTCCTTTCCTAAAAAAGAGAGAAGCTACCGGAAAGCTAAGGAATGCCATCAGTCACGTATTGGCCATGTGCTCGCTGGCTGCTGTTGTGTTATGTCATATTTTTTCAGGGCGTCATTGATATGTGTGAGTGTGTTTGAATTTACGTGTAATAATACCAAAAGAAAAGGGTTGTCGAAACGCACCCTTGCTTGCAACTCCCAACTCGCTACTCCAGAGCCAACATGCCGCGTCAATGTCAGCTGGCAGCGACAGTGGCTTTTGTTTGGCCAACAAGCGAGGCGCAGAGCGCTCTGACAGTTCACAGATTTGCAGCAGTTGTTGACATTGATTCATCAAAAATTAATCGAATTCCCAGTGGAAGCAGAAGCAAAGGACAGAACGTTGCCTGCATCCAAACTGTCAACTATCACGCATGACATTGACGGGTGCGTGTGTGTATATGTGTGTGTGTGTATATATGCTAGTGACACCTGTACCGAAACCTGGCTTTCATATCATAATCCGTTTAAACAACAATTCGAAGTGGAATTGACAGGAACGCAGCAATTGACATACCATTAGAATCGCCAAAGCCACTGACTAAAACAGCTTCAGTGGTTAACTGGTAGGCAACCACAAGAGCAACATCAGAAACAACTACAACACACTAACACCTTGCACATTTTGATCACTATTTATGGCAACAATGCATGTAGCGTATGAGAGGGAACTGGGGAGAGCATTGCGTATGCAATTAATTGGATGTCCTTTTGTGTGCAAGTATGTTGCAATATTGCAAATGTGGCACTGTCGCCATTGCTGACAGCGTGTTGTCGTGTTGTTGCCTGTTGCCCCTTTGGCATTGCGAAATTGTGACTATGTGACAGGCTTGTGCTTTTGCCAAGTTTAGCTGCGGCTTTGTAATTTCACTTTTATAAATATAAAAGCATTCATGACCCGGACAGGCGCACACAGCAAAAGCAAATGCAAAACCAAACAATCACATTAATAGCATCAGCCAAGTACTGCAATTTATTAAACTTCAATGACAACACTTATGTGATTCCTCCTATGCGCATTCATTCTCCAAAAGTGAAAAATATAACGAACACATCATAGTGGTGCAAGGATTTTGAACAACCATTAAGCTGGTCGACAACAACACAAAATTAGCCAGCCATGGCGAATGGAGCTTTATGCTCTATTTATTACCGAATTGCCAAGCCTCTATTAATTTAACGCTCGCGTATGTGTGTGTTTGTGTGTGTGTTGATAAGGTGTGTCCTTGAGCTCGTAAATATTTGTCAAACTCATTCGTGGTTGCCTGGCAGCCCGCATGGCGTATGAGTGTTGGCCGACGCGACGCGTCGCCTGGCGCTCATAAATTTCTGTGTCATAAATCCTTCGCACTTTTTGGCTTTCACTGTGCCTGGCCTGCTCAGCAGGTGAGTACGCAGTCAAGTCAGTTTAAGAGCAGGCTGAAAAGACTAGGATGGGAAGGGGATTGAGAAGCTAGAGGCGGGCAGCACCGCAAATGAGCTGTCAGGGCTAACAGTCGTGTCTGTGTCGGATTTATGCGCATGCAAAACTTTTTGCCACCATCTGACCAAAGAGAGTGCGAGAGCCAAATAACCGAATGCGCAACCTGTCCTAAATGAGTATGGGTGTGTGTGTGTGCGTGTGTTGTCCTTCAACTTTGGCCCATCATCCTTTGTGTGTGTCAATAAATGAAGCGTGATTGATTACGTGGTAAAGTTTTTGGGTAAATTCCATTCCATGTTTATGACAGTGAAAATAACAACAGCAACAACAACGACAATAGGAACAACCAAAGCTGGCCGGACAAACTTCTAGGTGCTTGGTGTTTTATTTTTACTTTAACAGTTGGGAGCATTTGCGGCATCCTGTTAACGTTTATTGTTTGAATTTCGTGTATCTTTTTATTTCCTGGCTTTTGTGTTTTTTTTTTTCTTTTCCGCGTTGCTTTCCTGCTCCAGCTCGATGGCATTTTGTTTGGGCTACGGACCTCCAGCGCACCTTCCTCTGCCCACCTTAAAATTCTGCCCTGCTGCCGCTCTCGCTGGCCGTGCCTGTCATAATATTTTGTCAGCCATTTTTATGCAAATGAAATAAATTTTGCATAAAAAGTCAAACATCAACAGAGATTTATGACTTGTTGAAACATTGGCATAATTTCATAAATATTTAAACCTTTTCCTGTGCGACAGCATTTCAACAGCAACAGCACATAATGCACGACATACACACATATTAAATGTCGAAAACCAGGAAAAAATGGATCACTATGATTGTGATTATGTTCTTATTACGCAAAACTGACAGGACATCAAATTGCAATACCTACTAACTAACCTTCAAACTAGCCCCCATAATCGAAATGCAAGTGCCCTAATTAATGGTCAACAAATCCGTAAAAATCAGCTTACAAATTTCTACCGAACATTCTCGCCATAGGGCAATTAATTCACTTTTATTAAGTGCAATAGCAGTTTTGTAAAACTTATGCGAGACTACAAGCTATTAAATTTAGATAGCTGGTATAATTCTGATACCGAACGTAGAGAATATGTTGGTTTTGTTAAAAGTCCGTCTTAGTGTCTGTCCTAGACGGACAGACGGACATGACCGCATCTTTCGACTGACATTAAAGCAGATCTGCATCCATTAACCACATAATTACACGAGAAAACGTTGCAGTCGGGTGCATCTGACTATGCAGCATTTAGACCTGTACCAAATAGTTTGAATAATAGCGGGAGGGGTGGGCAAGGCCTTCAAACATGATATGATGCAAATCTTTGGAGGACTTCACCGATTATATTGCAACCAAATTACGTAACTCTCGCAACAAAGCTGGGTTGGAATTCTCAGCCACACTGTGTCCGAAGTGGCCCTAAATTGACACTTTGTTTGACGCAAACGTGAAAGAATAAGTTTCAAGTTTCTAGCTCTAAGCGTGTCGAAAAAACGCACGTTAAAATAGATGGACAGGCAGACGGACCCATCATCACAATTGCATGTGGCCTTTGAGCAAGTTAAAGGCTCAACTGAAATGAATTGTGTACTTGTTGGTCTAGAGTACTCGACAGAATTCCTAGAAATAAATTTGAAATTTAATTTGATTTGCTGAAATTGTACTTTTGTGAAACCCTTTTCCATTTGTGACCTTTGAGCATTGTGATTCCACGAATTCGTTTATATATTAATTATGTTTTCATTTTATAGTGCCACGGGAAAGACCAAAGATCTCTCACTGGAACGGCTCGAAATTTCTTCAATTATGCTTAGCAATTGAATTATTGATCGCTTTTTTGAGTTTAAGCATAATTTCATTAATTTCTCAAGCAAAAACGTTTTCTTGGTATTGAAACGCGTTAGCCTAATTTTCACATAAACTTTTCTCTGGGCACCATTTGTTTTGGCCAAGTTTTTTCCCAAGCACAAAACAATAAAGAACTGAGAAAAGCGTTAGCTTAAGCTTTGAAATAGCTAAATGCCTTGGTAGTAGTTTGCGTGTCACCAATCCCCTTTCCATTTTTATTATCTCAATTAAAAATGCGCTTGCCCTGGCCAAAAGTTTTTCCCAACTAACTGTGCTTAAAGCCGTAAACGCCATATAAAAGTTATTTATATTTGATAATTGTGTATGTTCACTCATAAATCAATTCCCTTCTCTCCAGTGCAAATTAATAAAAGATTAGTTAACAATAATCTGCCAGCACCCGATTTGGTTTAATTTTAAACCAATTTTCATCTCTTGTTTTTTTATGTCTTTTTTATTTTTTTTACCGCCGTTTTTGTTTTAAGATTGAAATGGTTTTGCTATTGTTTTAATAGGATAAAATCTTAATTTATTAAGCATTTTTGATGAAGACTTAGTGGATGAACATGTTCCGTAGCCAGTTAAGTCTAATGGTAAACGAAAATACTTTGGCTGATCATCGGGTGGAACAAATTCTATCTATTTGTCCCAAACTAAGAGCCAAAGTTTATTATATGGATCAACATGAAGAATGGGTTTTTAAATCAAGAACGTCAGATCATTATTGAAGACCAAAAACTAAATTAGGAACATGTTTTAAGACTGCCGTTAATTTTTTAATACCACAATAAAAGGAACGAAATATAGGAAAAACTAAGAACAGATAGCAAGATTGGATTGCTCCTCCTACTGAGTGCTCGAAAAAAACCAATATACTCTTAACCTTCGAAATCAGAGTATAATATATAATCAGAGTATAATATTATATTCAACGATTCGGTATCAGAGTCTAATTAAAATTGACTGACTTGAAATATTTTAATTTAATTTAATATTAATATAATTAGAAAATAATTGTTACCATAGTAATAAGTCAATATATCAAAAAATATTTTTTAAGTTTTCAGTTGACAATTTAATGTATTTTTTTTTAATAAGCTTATTTGGAATCCTAAAACATAATAATGTTGACCGCAATTGCTTGTTTTTGTGGGTGAATGTGTGTGTGTGAGTGTGTAGCTGCTGAACAGTCACTTCAACTAATGGGCACATTGCTAATTGCAGACGGGACCAACATCATGCAATAACTCAGCTGCACACGATGGCCAGCAGTGCGCTTGAGCCAACTTATGTATAACGATTATGTTTGTGTTTGTATGTAGAAGTATTTGCCCAGAATGTGCAGTCACTGTTGGTGCTGCCCAATTAGGACACGCCAAGGACACGCCACATACACCAGCAGCAAGAACAACAATACCAATAAGCGTATTTGATTAACGCATTTAAGCTACCGCAGCTGTTGGAACGATAAGCAGCACGTAAGTTGCCACGAAATGGCAGGCGACAGCGCTTATCGGCTACCATTTTATCGCTTGCAATATTTGAAGTTAAGTTACATTGCGACTTTGATCCTTTGGCAAAGTCCAGTTGGCAAACTTAACTTTTCAGATAAATTTCACGTTCTGAGCGACAGCCAGTCAAGGAAATTGCAAACAAAACAACCAAATTTATCAGCTCAATATGTGATTCTAAATACATATTTGGAGAAAACTATCTGCTGTTTAAACAACCTCAAGCACTCGATTATAAAAGTACGAATTTCCTTGGCAAAATAGTATATGTTTATGCGCCACAAAGCATAAGCTGCCGAGTGTTTACAAGTAGTCAAACTTGCAATAGTTGTTGGATTAACGAAAGGAAAGAGAATAAACTGGATGAGGACACTAGGGGTAGACGGCGGCTGGTCGAAGCTTAGCCAGCTGACAAGTGATTACACGATTGCTGCTCAGGTCTTAGGGTTGCCAGAACGACCAAATGGCAAAGTTACTCCACGTTCTTAGCACAGGAACTGGAGGGAGGCCCCGACGCGCGTATCATGCCTCCATTGTTCTTAATGTTGTTGTTCTTCCTTTTGTTGTTCTTATTACGCAATGTGTGCCTTGTTTTGTTTTTGCCTGACATGAGCCGTGTAGATAAGCGAGGACGACAGCATGGATAATTTTGGAATGAGATCGACAACGGCAACGGCAACTATCCAAAAGTTATTTGAAAAACAGTTATTTATTTAGTGCTGGAAAATGAACATATACGTTATGAACAAAAGACGCTTAGAAAGTGATTAGAGTATCTGAAGTATTTTTTAGAAGAAATTTCTTCTTAATTTTATTATATTTATTTCTTTCTGAAGTCGATGCAAATTCTATCGCAAAGTTTAAGAAAGGGGTAAGCCTTAACAGTTTAATTATATATGATAAATATGTTTAAAATTGCAAATACGCTTAGACATCAAATTGTAAACTGTATGTTGTTAGCTGTGTCAAAAAAATTACATTATTTCAACAGCTTTAAGACTAAAGAATACATTTTTCAAGTGTCCTTTACTATTTGTAACTACACACTACAATGTATATATTTATAGTGAACCGAATTTAATGCTTCAAGCGTTCGTTTCTTAGGTCGTTTTAGATTTGTTTAGTTAAGTTGCCTTCCTGTTACTTTTGTTGTTCTAATTTCTCGTTTAAAATCTTTTAGGCGCTATTTCAGAACTGTTGCCGTCCTGCGCCATCATATTGTTTGCACACCTTAACTGCATGTTTGCCAGTGTGTGTGTGTGTATGTTTGTGTGTGCAAGTTTGCGCCATTTGCCATTGGCAGCCATTGCATTGCTAATGCTACAAATACAAATAAGTTCAAATACTTAAGTCGGGATTGTAAAACTCAAAGATACTTTGCAATCACTAATTCAAAAGATTAAAAACGAGTTTTGTCTTAATTTTTTTTTATTAAAATAAACATTTCTCCATTAATTGTATATTGTATAAGTGAACTACAGTTGCAAAACTCTCTAATATACCCCATATTAAAGAAAGACCTTTATTTGCTACAGGGTATAATAAGCAGTCGCAGTCGTTGCCATTGCCAAGCTATCCCCGCTCGTCTCTTGCTCACACTTCGCCCTTGCACAATCATTCCATTTTGGCCCCTCTAGCATTGCGCTTTGTAGCTGTTGAGATTTTATAGCTTGCATTTGTTTCACGCTCACTCGACGTCAACGGCATTGACACACATACAAACAAACACAAATGCCAACATTTGTGTAACACTCACATCACTTAAACACTCACACACACACACACAGCTAGAGACACACATACACTTATGCACTCATATGTGCATTCAATTTACGTTGCACTGCAAATGGAATTTTGTTTGTTCGTTTGTCGACGCTTTGAACTTTCGCTTTGGCCCCGTTCGGGCTGCTGTGGCCTGCTATTTGAGCTGCATTTTGTTCGGCGCTCTCAACCTTCTGCATTATTGTTATGATGGCCCAAACGGCGCTAATGCAATTTTATGGCTCGCCAGAAGCAAACAAAAACGAAGGGGAAGGCACAAATTTATTGCAAATTGTTTATGCCAGAGATTGCTTCATTAATTTGCACTTAGCTTGGCAACGAAATAACTTCAATTTCATAGAAAAGGTATGTATAGTGTTTCTAACGTCACCGCAGGAAGCACTGAATTGCAGTTAAAGCCCAGCGAGATGCAAATTGAGAAGCCTCAAACTGTGCTCATCTCTGCAGGTCTAAGTGAAGCAACTGCAATTAGAGAAGCAGCAGACTGTGCTCATCTCTTCATGTATATGAAAGATAGTTTCCGTTTAACGCAGTTTTCTATATTACGAATTAATTTCCAGATATTTGATATCTGATATTTTGTTAAATGAAAAATTCATTCTATATTAAGTAGTTTTTTCGTGTCCCCTTGGGATTTTTTTTTAAAGGATTTTAATCAAGATTTGCATAAATAATTTTTTATTGATGCAATCTTATTTTAAATGCTTAACTCGACAGCTTAGCTTAGAAATTCTTGCAAAGTTTTCGCTTCACTCATCGCAAGAAATACTTGCTTAGTTTCCTGCTTAATTTCTTGTCTTTGCTTTTCCCTTTGCTTCGCTTCGTTGCTCGTGGATTTTACGCTCATGTGTTTTTCAATGGAACAGCACGCAGTGACATGTTTATGGCTAGTACTGTTTTTGTCCAAATGCAAGGAAAAGTCATGAATAAATTGCAATAAGTAAATGTATGGTGGAATGGTCGCTTGTGTTTTAAGCGTTTTATTTATCATATTTTATGCGCTGTGGGTTATTCGTTGGCGCTTTATGTCAACTTTCGGTTGCATTTTAACGGCCGCAGCGCTTTAATATATTGCAGCATGTCTTAACGTTGTCCCTGAGTGGCGTTTGCCATCACTTTTGAGTGACAGAGAAAACGCTGGCGTTGGCAAGCGAACACTGAACAGCATAATTGATGCCAATGACAAACTCTTTCCCACACTCAAAGCCACAGCCCAGGATCATGTTAAGGGCATAAAGCATAAGTTCATTCGCTATCTATTCTGCTCTTAATGCATGTAATTGAGATGAGGAGCGCTTTTCCCATAGGCTAGTTTGCGGGAAGGCAGGAAGTTTCTCATTGCCATTTGCATGGGATTAATCGGATAATATTTCGAATGTTTTTCCGACTGTTTAACCAAATTAACTGGCAAATGGCACAACGCAAATTCAGTTAAAGATGAACACCAGCTGCTCACAGCTGTTATTTCCTTTAGTTGTTGTTGTTGGTGAATGTCACTGTCAACCGCACAAAGATGTTTATTAATTAAGTATGCCCTGCTGCAAGGCAGTCCATTATCAAATTCAAAGGCCATTTTATACTGAGAAGTGACTTCAAACGTGTGCCATATATTTTCCATCAGTTGTCTTGTCAGCGACACCTGCTGTGTGTGCCTCTTTCCGTGTGTTCGTTTGAGTTCTTTATTTTATAGCTTATAGCTTGCCTACCTTGCGGGGCAAGAGTCAATAAACGCTTGGAAGAAGTACGCCAGGAAAGAATGAGATATACATTTCGTGCGTGGGCAGGCCAATGTGGATCCTTGCTGGCACTAATAGCACACACACAGAGCACATTAGTACAATAAATATAATGACAACAATCATGAGAGCCAAACAGCAGTCACAGCACAAATATTTGTTGACAATCCACAAAAAAAACTTTGAATTTTTTCCACTCGCTAAGCAGACAATTTATTTATTTATGCTGAAAGCGGACAAAATCAGAAAGCGGGAAAGCAGCAGCAAAAAAACACAAAACACAAAATACGCAGGCCAATACAAAAATTTATCAAATATGCAAATGTCACATTTTCAGTGCGTGGCGGGCTGAGTTGGTGACAGAAATTAAGCATCATCAAAATAGCACACAAACAGAGTATGAGGAAAGCGATGTAGTACAAAAAAAACGAAAATATTAAGCAAAAAATTTGACATGCGACAAGCAGCACGCACACGCCATCTTGCGGCGAGCATTTGAAGCGGGTGGTAAAGGTGAGTGTGCGTGCCTAAATTCCAGAAATACAACATACAACAAAATAAGGCACCCACACACACACAACCAAGGTTGGCCCAAAATTGATCAAAGGAATGCGTGTGGCATGCCTCTGCTGCCATGCTGCCTTACTGTCTTACTGGCTTGCAGCAACAGCTATGTGGCATACTCTCAGTTATCCTGTGGCTGTGTTGTGTGGCCACTGTGAATTTCCAGCAACTCAATGCTGACTTTAAAACTTTTACCCACACGTGCTACTTCCCAAAGGCTGCCGGCCATGTTCGATGAATATATATGTGTGTACATATAAATATTTTTATTTTTATATTGGTTTCTTGGTACAGCCGGGTACTTTAATCAATACATAATATCCCAAATAGCACAGCAAAATTTGCAAATCAAAACTCGAATAGAGAGCATTTCCAAAGAGTTGTTTTCTGTGTGTGTGCCAAAGCTTTAGCGCCTGCGGCTATTTTTATTTTATTGAAAAGTTTTGTAGACTTCAGAGAACGGAACGAATGGAGAGAGAGACTGCCAATGCAGAAGCCAGGAATTCAATTATAGCTAGAAATATTTTCTAATATTTTTGGGTTGCTCGTCTTTTCACATTTTTATACTCGTTACCGAAGGTAAAGAGTATATTGGGTTTGTGCAATGCTTTTATAAATTTTGAGCTAGAGTCATAAAATTTGGTTGGAAGATGGATGCAATTGACATCCCACAAAGATCTGCATCAAAAATTTGGATGCCACGCCCACCTATAACGCCCCCAGCCCTTCTTTCCCAAATTTAACAAACTTTGAGCTAGAGTCGCATCTGTACCCCTTTTCAATCTCTTTTTAACGGTGTTAATACTAGTAACGAGTATTTCGCAGTCGGTTGCATCCGACTGCAACGTTTCCACTTGTTAATACTTTAGCTGTCAAAGTCATGCAAGAAAATAAGCAGAATAACTGCACTTATGTATGAATAAAAACAGAATTCAGACGGACTGGGAAAATAACGGACTTTGCCCAATAGCAATATTCTATAATTAAGAAACAAAGGCACGAAAGGTCAACAATAACAGTTTGGCTTGAATGTGTTTTTTTTATATGTGGTTAAAGAATTAAAGTCTTATTCGCTTGTGATCGACGCTATTAAATGTGGTACACAAAACAATTGATATTTAATCAAAGAACATTTAATTTTTTATGCTCACAGCGCGTTAAATCGTGTTGCGGAATATCAATAAATAACACTTTATGTGCGGCGGATCGTCATTTTTATTGTACTTTATTTTTTAACTGCTTGACAGCAACCTGTGCGATACAAGAAACATTACCAAAAAAATTAAAACGTTGAACGGCAAAAACGGAAATTGCTTAATAAGCAACACAGCAGTCAACGTCAAATGTCCCAGCTGGTTGGCAACAAAATCGCGGTCATCAAAAGTAATGGTACTCCCCATAGAGCGCCATCCATTTCTAGTTGAGTTATATCTAAGCAGCCGAAGTGCTGGCAAAAATGCCAAATGCTATAAACAATGAAAATGGCAAAATATAAAAAATCAAGCACAGTCTGTAGCCAACAATTGCCACCACACAACCATCAAGCAGCGCACCACTTAAAATGACCAAAATCAAGGTGAATCGAATTTATTTCTGCTGCAGGCAGGCAGCAAATTAATTTTGGCCAGCCCTGGACAACATTTTGAGATTTTGATGCCAGGACATTTTTGTATTATCGCCAACGCAATTTGCCCCTCATGGAAATTGAATGGCAGCAGCTAAGCAACGCACGAGTCGACACCTACCCACCCCATCCCCTACCATTATACACACACCCAACGCCGTATTTTGTTTCTTTATGTGTCCGCAAATTGCAGCTGCTGCCCCGGGTCTTAACAATAATCAAAATACAAACAGCACCAACAGCAACATTTAGAGTGGTGTTGGTCGGAGTGAGGTGAGGTGGTGGGAAGCTAGATGAAACTGTTGGCGTTACTGGCCAGCTTTCTCAGCGTCTCATACTAATTGCTTTCAATTTAATGAAAATTTTAATAGGAAAGCGCTATGGCTGTCCAAAAATTGTCACCAGAGTTGCTGTCGTTGTTGCTGCTGCACGCTCGTTTTGCCGCTCGGCATGTCTTGAGCCTTAAAATGTTGTCGTCTCCAATTTCGTTGCGTGCATAAAATATATAAAATACACATATAGCAAACAGCAATAAGAGTGAGAGTGAGAGAGAGAGCGAGTACCAAGAGAATCAACAGCAATTGCGCCAAAACAATTTGCACTTAATATTGTGCATGGAACACACATAAAAACACACACATACTATACAAACACAAGTACATTAAAAAACTTGATAATCAAAAAGTTAACATTTTGTGGTATGTGCAACTGGATTTCATTTAAGTTTCGTATTTGCATTTACTGCACAAAGTTTTTGTGACCTGCCGAAATGCCTTAGTGCTGACAAAGGACAAACCAACGACAAACAACTCCGAACAACTCGCAAGGACTCTCAAGGGTTAGCAAGGCTGTGCAGCTTATGTCGCTCGTTTGTCGCAAATCAGGCTTCCCAAATCTGCCTACAATTGCGGCGTTTTTGCGAGTTGTCAGAGAATTGCAAAGCGGCTTTCGGATTGAATCAATCGCACTTGCTGCTTGCTGCCTTCACAGCAATTCTAACTGCAACAGCTTAAAACTTTGTTTCCGTACCGTGAAACGTGCAGCCATCCCATACCCCTCACATTTCTTAAAAAGTTTATGATGAAGTTTTGGAAAAGTGTGATAATGATAAATTTTTTGTTTGCAGCCTAAATGTTCTATAAAATATCTCGCCAATAAAACCATCAACCATATCAGCATCCAAGCAATGTAGGAAAGTAGTTTTCGTTACAGGGTGTTTCCTAGCACGGCACACTTTAGTTAGCTTATTTATTTCTATTAAAGTTTCAAATTGCATTGCACACATTTAGGCGTCGACTTTCACACCTTTCACAAGCACACCTCGAAACAGTTGCTGTTGACACCTCGCAACAGTCGGCAACGAACGGCCAAAAATCGTTCTGCCAATCAGCTAATGAAGACAAGGCAATAGCAACGGCAATGTCAACAACAACAATAGCAAGAGCTATAGTGATTTGTTATTGTGGCCTGGCCAGCATTATTGATGGCTGGAATGGTGCCAGGCCAAATTGTCAGCCATAATTCTTTGGCATGGCTCATTCGCGCTTCGATGAAGCCAATAAACAATGACGAATCACTTATAAATTGTTGCCATATTTCTAGTACTATAGCGTTAAATATTTACTGACGCCACTGCACTCTCTCTATCTATCTTCAAGTGTGAAAATTGAAATTGATGTTGTTGCTTCGACTGCTGCTGGTGTCGCTGACTTGTCGCTAAATGCGTCTATAACGGAGACACTTCCTTCTCAGTGAGGCAGTGCCTCATTGAGGTTGTTTATTTGCAAACATTAACAAAATAAATGACATGCAAATGACGATGAATAAAAAACGCAATTTAAAATACAAGCAAACACCAAAAATAACTAAAACCAAAAAATAGTAACTATTTACTGACTTAGAAATACCCTAACAAGTAAATGTGAAGTGTTGAAAGTAGTATTTGGGGACTTTAGTTTGAGAAAACATATTGGTGATATTCATCGTTGTTTTATTTACAATAAAATAAGTTCTGAAAATGACATTGTAAATCACCTTTTATTTTAGAAATACTATATAGCTTAGTTACAAGCTTTTGAAATTTTATAGTCAAATGATGTTTGTCTGGCAAAAAAAAAAAAAAACAATCTAAAAATCATGAATATGCAAAAATAAAAAATTAGAGACAAGTTAGAGCAACTCAACTCATTGCATAATAAACCCCAAATACCGTACGTAAAGTGTATAAAAACACGTTTAAATAGACAAATTTGTTTTGCCGCCAGCCAAGAAGAATATCCCAAAAACCTACTGACGGAAATTTGCAGCGAAAAGTTTGGTTTGGGGGGTAAATTACTAATGGTATTGGCGTCGGGTGGATGCGAACGGACAAACGCTAAACGCAATTCATTCTGCTGCTATCGAATCCACGAAGAAAATTTAAGAAATCCTAGGACGAAGAGCAGACGAAGAAGAAATTGGCTATCGAAGTATTTTTAATTTTGCAGCCAAATGATTCGCGATTCTTGTTTAATTTTGTGTTGATTGGTTTTTAGTACTTCTCTTTCTTTGCTCTTTCGCTCACTCTTTCAATTCCGTCAGTCAGTGAGCCTGTCAGTCATTCAGTTTCTTATTGACTAAGTATTGATGTTGGTCACGTAATTAAGGACAAGTTTATTAATCGCTCTGGCTGTCGACGTGGCTAATTAAGTCAAATTGGCCGTAGCATTCGAATGTGTTTAAATAAGTGTTGCATTTTTTTTTACTGATTTTTAACAACAGTTTTCAATCGTTTTCGCGCTGACGTCACAGAAGCACGTGAAAATTATGCCAATACCAAAAATAGCCCATTTTCTTGGCCTTCGCTCCTCGACACTCAAAGTGAGAATGCGCCAAGTGTTTAAAGGGGTGATAGAAGGTACCTTGCCGTTTGGCATTTAGCTTACTGGTAAATGTGGCGAATGCCTGCAGCAGCCGTTGACGGCAAAGTTATAGGGTTAGGGTGTTTGCTTGGTGTAGGTGGTTGACTGTAGACCAAAACATTTTCAAAATTTCATAATAATTATAATTTGTGTGTGTGTGTGTGTGTGTGTGTGTGAGTTTGTGTGTGTATATTTGCGTGTTACGCAAAGCAGATGAAGAAAATTCAGCTCTTCAGTTTTTTGGTCGTCGACTGTGGCAGCTGTGCGTCTAACATGCCAAAAGTTGCGCATAGCAACAAAGTTTGGACGCCTTTTACGAAAAAATTTGTGGCAACAAGCGCGTCAGGTACAGCGCCCGTAACTAAGTCTAACACCCACGCACACATTTTCACGTTACGTCACATCATTAAGCTGCATGTTTAACAATTTTCATAAAAATTAAAACAATTTTGTTTTAACCACGAGCACTGTTCGCTCGACAAGCTCAATAATTGTACAACACACACACTTTCAATATTGCTTATGTTTATATTTTTGACATAATTAAAATTAAAACAAACAAACTTCTCTCTCAACTATGTTATCAAATCGCCCAAGAATATAAGATTTCATATTCATGCGCACTTAAGCAGCAAAAGCCTTTTCTCAATTTAATTAGAGTTTTGCTCAACTAATCTGTGTGTGAGTTGCTTTGACCTGATGCAAGGAGGTGTGAGCAGGATTTTGTTGCAGGCGGCATACCGGAAAATGAATTTTATACCAGCTATTAAACTACATTTAAACTTTTAAGATGCAATCTTCTACCCGCATTAATTATCGTTTAATAATTTATGACAGAAGAGTACTTTTAAATGCCAGCAACAAATAAATGTAGTTGCAAAACATTTTGCTTAACTTTTAAAGTATGTTAGGAAGTATTTTTGTGTGTGTACAATACAAATAAATTAGACTATTGTGCATGGCTAAGGTGTAAAGTTTATTTTCGTTATACTTTGTTTTCAACTGATATGCTACTTGAGTAAAGAAAGTGAGCTGTGATTGAATAATAACTACATATATTTAGAATAACAAAATGGAATATTCCAGAATACTTCAGCAAACTCTCATCGCACCCAAATCATCTCGAAAAAAGTCTTACACGGCTGTACAGCTTAGCGACTTACCAACCAGCGATGACGCACATTCAGAATAGAGTCTAAAATTAACTGATAATTAAGGTATGTTAATAAAATACGTAAGCTAACTGTTAGTTTTTTAAGTAAAGATTCAGTAAAAAATAATAGCAAAGTCTTAAGAAAATACACAATAATTAACTTATAATGTTAAATGCCCATAACACAGGAGCTTCACTTTAGGTTCAGTAACAAACATATGTTACTACTTCGGCCCGCACATAATATCCATGTTGTATTCAATGTTTGGTGATTGCAGAATATCCTTCACTGCAAAACACTTACACCCTTAGTTTGTTCTGCGTGTTTGAACTGTGTATTCCAATCTGGCAAATCGCTTTGCTCTCTCATTGCTCGCTCATGTATTTATTTGACTGTGTTTAATATAAGTGCAGCTTTTGATATTTTGCAACACTGCAATTGACATTTTATCAAAGGGGGCAGTACAATGGTTTAATGCTGCAGCTCATGTAAGTACACATAAAATTTCTATTGTGTTGCATGTATCTACTAAGAGTCGCCATTTCTTCCTTCTTCCTTTCCACTTTTTTTAATGCTACACAATAAATTGAAAAGAGAGCAAGCGTAAAACACAGCCAACACAACAAAAGCAAATCCAACAGTTACATTGTAGGCAATGCCAAGGCGACTATCATTTGCAGACAGTCGTAAAAAGGGGAGAGTTTTACAATGCCATTCGCTGAAATACAATAATACAATAGTACTCTACAGATGTATATACACACAAGCTAACATATGTTTGTATGTGTGTGTGTATAAAGCAATAGGAAATCATCATCAGTCGCACATTTGGAATTGCTGTATGTGGGCAGCTGCGATTGAAAAATTTCGCTCGCTTTGTTTCGTTTTGTGCACAGAGTTCATTATTGATACCATATTCCCGCTAAAATTGACTGTATGTGAATTGTTGAAATTCAATTCCAGTAAGACAAGAAGCAAAATGAATCTCTTTCTCTTATTAATTTTCATTTATTTACAGGGTATCTGCTTGTAAATCACTGAAACTTTTCTTGATTTTTGTGTGGCTCAAACAATGTAAATACTCGTATTCACAGTACTTTTCATTCAATTTTCAACATCTTTACGATTTGTTAGTTGCCAGTCAACCCCCTCCACCGCAAAGCCCGCCCACAGCTTCCACTTTGTGCCACATACACACACACACTAACACACATAAGTACATGCTGGTCGTGTTTAATGTCACGTATTTGATCAGAAAATTAAGGATCAAAAAGGCATTTGTGTAAGCATCTGAAAATGTTGTGATTTATTGCGCCAAAGCGTTTTGCAACTAACTCCTCTGGTCGCCAAATACCCTCGACAGTTCATGCACTAGCAGCTGGCTTATGTGGATGTGGAAGGGTATGTGTGAGTGCCTGCCTGCCAAGCCTTTCTGTCCTTATGATGTATGACTAAAAGCAGCTGCTGGCTTGAGCTCTTCGCTTGCCGCCTGTTTTGTTTAAAACTGGGACGTGTACAATTTAATTTAATCTTTAGAATTTCTTTTGTGCATGCCCCCCCACAATTGTCCAACAGCACAGTCTTTCCTTCGCTCTCTTTCTTTCTCTGTCTGTGTTTTTGGCCGCTTGTCGTTACCTTACTGTGACAGCCACATAAATTTAGCACATGGCTTGGACACAAACAAATAGGACAAAACAAAACATATTTTAACAAATTTCATTTCTTACTCTCGTTTTAAAGCAAATAAACACACTTGCTCTTTATTTCAAAATATAAGATTTGCAATCAGACAAAATGGCTGAAGAATTCACTTATGATTTAATTAATACAGTTGAAGTAAATTTTGGAATAACCAAAAAGGTTTTAAAGGTTTATATTCCCACAACATGGAAGCCTATTTTCCCATTTGTTCTTTACAGGTTTTTATTTCCACAAAATAGGAGTAAATTTTCACTTATTTCTTGTTTTACAACTAGAACTATTTGTTACTTACTTTTAAGTTGAGCACATAAAATGAATTGTAGGTTCAATCCATGTTCTTTCATCTGTATGAGCTATTTATTTGTAAAACTTACCTGAAAATATAAAATTAATAAAATAAGATTTGAGGCAAATGTTGAAGGTGTAATAAATATATTGAAAAACGACGCATCGTAAAACGCTGGCACCCATGAAAAGTCAATTTAATTTGCTGAATGTTATTGCTTTGCCGGGCGCGTACAGAAAATTGCATGTGACACGTTGATACAGCAACTGCAAACATCAGCTGCTGATGGCTAAATTTAATAAATATAACACGTATCAGATATGAACATACGTTCACTGTCCCGTCTGTATAAATGGGATTATTAAAACCGCTGCCATCGCGCATACGCCACGTGTGTCTGTCAGCCAGTACTCATTGCAACCACTGGTAATACTACAGATATCATATAGAATGGTATAGGTATATAGATACACATACTTAATTACTTGCCTACTTATATGAACTGCGTTGTTATTACGCACTTGTTAATGCATTTTGTAAAGTGTAATTGTAACATCAGCGCAATATTTTCTGTCTACACTAATGGAAAATCAATACGAATATCAATTCTCTTTTATTTATTTAATTTTTTTCTGTTTGAATGTTGATTGCTTGACGGTAAGCACTATAAATAATACTTCGAATTCTTATTAATTAGCTGCGCTTGATAACAAAAAACAACATTCAGGAATATCTGCTGGCTGGCAACATTTATTAAAATAATTAAATGTTTGGCTGCCAAAAACGTGCAATCTGCTCTTAATTGGTCCTAAATTTACAGGCGGATTTAATTGAATAAATTTGATTTGCCATATTGATATATGAAATTCAATAAGTGATATTATTTTTGATTTATATTTTCTTTGAAATATTTGTCATTGACAACAAATTTATTAAAATCTAAAAGTTTTACTGCATTGAAATAGTTTTTTCTCTCCAATTTGTTTTGTATTATGCTTATTCTCAGTTCTGCAACAGTTTAAATTTGAAATGAATATATCAATATCTAAATGAAAATACTCATGCACAACAGTATGTTAGTCCAATATGTAATAAATGTTTATAAAACCATAATAAAAACGTTCCTTCGGTTATCGATTAGTTACATAAGTTTGAATTCATCAAATATTTAAAGAGTTCATTTTGCTTTAAGAGCTCTGTCAATGTCCGTTTTATTAAGTCTTCAGTATGTAACGTGCCTAAGAATGTTCTATATACTATGTAACCGAGTCAAATGCCAAATTTGTTTTGTATTTTGCTTAATATCAGTTTTGATTGCATATTATGCACATTACGAGTGGTTACCACCACAATTCAGAGGGCACGAAACGAATGCGAGGCAGACACATTGCGTTCTCGCCTTAATATATGTATGTATTTATGTACATAATACAAATACGGGGCGTATACTTAATCTGCACAACGGTCACAGTGGCCCAGCCCCAGCCGCGAATAGCCGCTGGCGGTTATTTTTGCTCTTTATGTCAAATGAAGCATGCAAAAGCCACAAACGCCCGCCCGCCCCGAAAACACAGAGTGAACATTAAATGCGCAACCAAAAAAAACATGCACTGCAGGCGCTAGCCAAATAGCATGAGCAAGGTCAGGACCTGGAACCAGCCAGGACATATATGCATAGTGGATTTGTAAGTATGCAATTGTGTGTGTGTTACTGTTTGTTTTATGTATGTGTGTCGGTTTCAGTTTGTGCGGACAAACGTTGGCACTGATAAAGTCATCAGAGCAAGAGCGACAAATCGATAAATGAAAGGAAAGCGCCAAATAACAATAAATATTTTGAGCAAAGCACCAAATATAAAATTTTTACAGAGTTCTTTTGGGGTGTTTCCAGTACAATAAGAAGAATTTGACTTTTTATGAAGCCGATTTCCGACTCATTTGCCAAGCATCTAAATGTAAAATTTATTTCCGGCCGCTTAAAGCAGCTGCCTGCCAGCTGAAATCACTCTGCACCCATCCAATTCACGCCCTCACACTCCTCACAGTGGTAAATTAATTGGTCGCACGTGACGTCATTTGGTTTACGGTTTTAAGCTATTCAATTAAATTCTGCTCAGGCCCAATAACTAAAAGTTGATGGCTCGCACAATAATAAAACCATAAATCACAAATTTCCATGCGCCGTATTTAATAACCAAATAATTCTGCAATGGTAGTCATTTATTTCGAAAATATATATTTTTATATTTATTCCTTGCATGAATTACGCAAAATAATGCATTGACAGGACACGCGTCCTGCTGTGCTTATAGCTGATTCAGTTCTTGTTTGTCGGTTTATTGTTTATGCGCATGTTTAGCATGAACTGTTGGGTGGTTGGTCGGTTAGTTCTCGCTGTCAGCTCATAATCGAATTAGTTGCAATAAAGCACACAATTAATTTCCGCCGCTGCGTGCCCGAACAGCATGCAACGCCCGTGCGTCTGCCAAACAATATGATTTAAGTAAGTAGAGTGCAAATCTTGCCATCCAAATGCTGACCGTTAAACATTTTATCTGCGTAAAATAGTTTTTCTAGTGCGTAAAACCCAGCCTAGGTACTGTGCATTGGGTCCGCTCTAATGGCAATCAGTTTGTGCTGTTGAAAGTGAATGAGATAATAAAATGAAAGCACAAAGAATGCAGCATAAAAGGATAACAGCATAAGCACACATGATACACGCTTTTATCTTTAGTGTAGCTATGCCGGCAAATATGACTGGAACGGACTCCCACTTAAAGAATATAGGCAGTCCGATAGTCAGACAGACAAGTAAACCTTTGCCAGATAAAGCCGGTTGCCTGGCGATATGACTTGGATATAAAACACACACACACATATGCATTGTCCACTCGTGTTCTGCGTAAGACCAAAACAATACTATATACATATACATATATGATCTGAGAATGGGATGGTTGGCTGTAGCTGCTATGAAGCATACATAAGTTTACAGTCGGCGTAGGCAAAGCTGAAAGAACGAACACAAATTCAATATTTTTGCATGCGGCTAAGCTTTTGTCTAAGTGGGGGGGACAGCATTGTGTGTATGAGTGTGTGGGCAGCTAAGCTTTGGCATGCCTCGCATACCCTCAACAGCAAGCATCTTTATGCCAACGTCAATGATTTTCACGCTGGCAAAGTCTGCGCATATTTACCAACTTCCATGGCATACTTACACGCAAAAATTCAAAAGCATCATGGTCATGGATACAGGAAATCCGGGCAGAAGGCAAGCACAATAATTCGACTCAACTCGACAAGTCGCTCTCGACAAGTTGTTGAAACTCTTTTTTTAAGTTTGGAGAATTGCACAAAATATGCCATCAGCCACATTTCAATACACACTATAACAAACTCCAGCTAAATGTGTTGATGTGTGCATATGGATCTAAAACTAGCCGCCCTCCTACATGCTGTAGGCACCCAAATGTATTGCCAATGTTTTCTCTATTGCCATGGCGTAATAGCCGAATCCCTAGCGGGCATCCATTATTGCCATATTTTTTTAAGCCTTTTGTTTATGTTTGCGTACCATATCTAGCTAGCAACATGCTTCATCAGATACGGAGACAATAAGTCAGTTAGTCATTGAGACGCCTGGCTAAAGATAGGAAGATGAACTAGATGAACGCTATTGGTGCCAGGCACTAACACACTTTAAAATCCACCAGGCAGCAGTTAAAAACTTTTTTGGCCAAAGGGGTCTCTTTTTGAGCCAGTTATTGCAAATCCCACATGCCCTGGAGTGCTATTACTGATATTGAAGAATATCTATGTATAAGTTCCGCTTCCAACTTTCATTTCGCTTTTCATTCTGTCTGCTTCGTTCTTTTTCATCTTCATTGTTTTTTTTTTCTCGGTTGGCTTTTTTGAGCTACTTGGGCCGTGTTCATATGTGCGTTCAGTCGTCGCAGTCAGTCACTTCCACTTGCTTTTAGCAACGCTTTTATGGTAATGAGCTCACATTACAAGCGACAGCAGCACCAGCAGCAGCAGAAGCATCAACAACGATAACGGCAACAAAAGTCAAAAGAAGTATTTTGACATGACGCCCTCTTTGATAGACGCAGAAAGTGTCAGAGCGGGTTGCTTAGCACGTTCTCAAAAGCTCAACATAGGCCCAAGCTAACAAAAATTTCATTAACAAAACTGTCATTAAAACCTCAAAAGAGCATAAAACAATAAACAACATCAAAATTTCTAAATAATGTTATGAATTATATTCTATGTATTATTATTGTAATTTACAATGCAATTCGCATATGTATTACTTTCAATAAAATAAATAAATGCAAATGAATATATTGATATTGAATTTATTATTCATTATTTTTTTGTTGATATAGAATTTTTTTTATAAAATACCTACTTGATTGTGCACATTACAGCGTCGTGGAAATGTGTTGAAGCCAGGGACCAAAAATATCAGATATTCATAATATGTTCTTTAAAGTGTAAAATTAATTGACATACAACGCTTTGTGTTTGTTATACACATATGCAATAAATTCAAAATCATCAGAAAATAACTGATAAAAATAATTTCGTATAATGTTTTCATATGTTTTTAATGATACAAGTTTTGCAATAACTGTTTAAAGTAAGTTTAAAAACTCCCAATTCTGAACCGAATTGGGCTAGCTGTTCTGCCAGAAACCTTCTTTACAATAACAAGTAGTTACTAGTAACTGGTTTCAAATTATAAATATAAAAGTATCTAAGCCGTTAGTTAATTTACTGAATATCCCTCGTTGTCGTAGAAGTGTTGGTGAATTTGCTTACGCCCATAGCTTTTTCAGTTCTCAGTTTGCAGTCTTATCACGCAACAGAAAACGATTCACTGAGCCCAGACGACAAGAAGTTTTGCCGTTTTAAAGGCGCTGCAGCGTGCAAAATATTTATTTCCGTAATTTTAGTTGAGCATCTTTTATTTTGCGTAACGCGTTGTTAAATTGTTGAATGAACGCAAGTCAGTGGGTGGAGGAGGGGTAGTGTAAAAGTGAAAAAGTGTGAGGAAAAACGGCAACATTTCTTCAGCTTCAATGCGCTTCATGCGCTGCCTTTGCAAATGCAACAACGTGAAAGTGAGCCAGTATGAGTGCGAGTGTGAAGTTAGAGTGTGCGTTGTCCTCGAGCGAGCAGCCATTCTAAGGCCAGTCACACTCACACTCACACACCGACATCCACTTGCACACCTGCTCTGATTGTCAAGTGGTTGCCTTCTTTCTAGTTTGCGTTCCTTTACATTTCATTTGCGCCTCTTTTCATGCATCCATTCTCAGTCTTTCTTTTATTTTGCGCGTTGTGTTGCTTGGCGGCTTATTTAATTTTCCTCCCCCTCAATGCCCTTGATAAATGTTAAGAATCTTGATGTTGTGCTCATTTTGGCTGGGTATTGTTTTTATTATTGTTGACATTTACATGTTTTTATTTGTGCGCCTCCCAACAACTTGATCCTTGTGACACAGGACCTTGAACTCATGAACAGCGAGCCTGCCAACGAGTTACGACAACACACAGGAGCAACAACAAAAGCACAATAAAAAATGTAGGTGTGCAAATATTTCATATTTATTTTACGTTCTTTTTGCGAGTGTACGCTGTTAGTTTTAATTGAATTTGCGAAAAAAAATCGTTAGATGCATTTAGGGCCAAAAATGGCAGTAATTCGATAATTCAATTATATGCTCTCTATACTTAATTGTCGAGAGCGTTAGCTCGACCGTCTGCTCTTGTGTGAATTTCAATTGAAAAACTCAAATTCAAATGCGCATTTTTCTGTTGTATGTATTTTATGCAAAACAGCAAAGCAAAGCAACAGCAACAGCAAATAGTGTATTAAAACTAGAACACAAAACACAAACATGCACGAGTAAGCAGCAAAAGCTATAAGCTAGAGTACATTGTAATGATGTGTGTGCGTTTTGGCGTAACAACATTATTGGAATGCGAAAAAATCAAAACAAAATCAGTGTCAATCAGAGCGAAAAAATGTATAGCGTAGACATTAAATATAAATAAAAATGTAAACATGTATGTATATATTTCAATGTAGATATGTTAACGTACATCTTTATAAGCACATGCTTCAGTGAACTGGACGCTGAAAACAAAAATCCGAGGCGCATTTGTATGTAAAGCTACTATGTCAGGACTACAAAAGCAAAATACAATGTTGTAACCTAAAAAATAAAGAAAAATATATATAAAAAAATTATAAGAGAGGAGGAAGCTGAAGCTGGCTAGGAGCGAACCAAAAAATTCAGGAGACAGTTTGAGTTGTGTCTCTCGTTTGTTCTGCTTTTGGCACAAAAATGCTTTCAATAAAAATTACAAAGTAAACCCAATGCAAAAGACATAGAATACAACAGCGAACAAAAATAAAGGAAAATACCAAGCAAAGGAATATGCTGCGTATTTGTATGTTCGTTTGTGTGTGTGTGTACACATAGGGTAATTCTTAGTCAACGAGCAAGCAAAATGTATTCACGCTTTGCTTAATCCCCAGGGAACTCATTCAACTTGTACAATGTGAGCGTATATGTGTGTTCGTGTGCGTAGGACAATGCAATGTCTCTGTATAAACAATTTAAGCCCTAATTGTGGGCAATTACTTTTTGCTCGGCTAATAAAAACGTTAGAAATATTTGCGTATTTTAACTAATGATTTTCTGCTTAAGCGCAGGGCTCGACACCAGTACCAAACACACACAGCACCAGGCCAAGTAAAAGCCGCCTAAATAAACAGCGCCTAAGTTCTACTCCCTTTGTTCTTATGCATGCGTACGGTGTGTGTGTGTGTGTGCAGTGTTTATTGTGTCTCCCAAGGTAAGCTCCAAAGTTGCCCTGTTGTTTCTATTTTCATGACTGTCACAGGTTTTAATGAAATTGCACAAACACACATAATATGCACAGGGGTTAGTGTGTGTGTCTATTTATTATGTATACGCCCCTTTTTATCGGTTTAGTACTTTGCGACACACACACACACAAGCACGGAATTTACACACGCACGCACACCTTGTTAGCCAGACCACATTGACACACTTATTAATAATTCATTTTGTGCTAATAGAATGTTCAGATTTCGAGGTAAAACACTAACACATGCACACACACACACAATTTTCACCTACGCACACTCGAGCATAAATGTATCTTGACAAAATAAATCAGTAACATAACACGCTCTTAGTGTTTGGTGTTTTGGTGCCTCTCTGTTAGTTTTTGGCTCTTCGTATAATTAGTTGATTTTGGTATTCAATAATTTAGCACAATTCGAAACCAAATGAGACTCTTCAAATAGCTATCATAACGGTTAGTAGGTGACAATAACAAGGACAACAAAAGCTTGGGACCTGCGATCTGATTCACCTGGTCACAATCCAGATTAAACCTGAACATTAGAAAGGTATTCACATTGCATGGTCATTTTACAAGGCGAAAACCTCCTTGATGCCAGATGATGTCTTCGAACATACATACATATCTACTATATGCATATAGCTTTAACTGTGTTTTCATAAACACAATGAGTAGCCCTTACTAGTATTTGCGCTACGCCTTCGTCTTTGATTATGCAAAGTCCTCTTATTACAAGCTTAATTTGTTGAGCCCACTCAAAAGTGATGTAAATTTAATTAGCTCATTATTTTATAAATGTTTATGGGATACAGTTAAAATTCATTTCATTTCGAGCCAAAATAAGGCACGCTCATTACACTGCTCCCGTTTGGGCGGGACTGCGTAAAATTACCAAATATTTAACAGGCGACTGCGTAAATTTAAGCTGCGATGAGCATTAAGTATTCGCCTCGTATAACTCGTGAAAATCTACATTAATGATAGACATATCAAATAAAATGATTTGCCCTCGGCAAGCGCTGGGCACTTCACTCAATGTTCAATGCATTACTTTAAGATTAACGCTTGATAACCAACATGCCACGCAGCAAGGAATATGTTGTATGTTAATTAATCAATTTTAACTGCCCTAGCTCGATATTGAAATCATTTGCCAATAAACTTCTACTGATAATGCGTTGTACATAAGCTGCAAATATGTTTTGAATATAGTTTTCATAAAATTATCAAGCTTTGGTAAACTACCATTGATTTAAAAGCAAACGAAAACTTCATGAATTAATTCACTCAAGAAATATTATATAGGTAGCTTAAGAAATTGTCGAAATTTAACATAGCGATTTTAATGCTCACACTTAGTAATAAAATGTATCATCCTTAAAATTTGATTTTTGTAACGTTATCTTATTTAACATCTTTGACTTGTAACTATTAAATACCGTTCTCTCTAAAAAAAAGACTGAGAAATAAGTTTTTCTCAATTTAAAAGAACTATATGATATATGCATCTATCCATATAACAAAGGACCAAGCTACTGCTTTTTATACCCTTAACCCATAAAATGGTATATATCTGCAAAGAGCTTGCACAATGCGGGTAGCAAGCAGCCTGAAGCAAGGACCATAGCCAAGGAGTCAGCTGGAACACATAATGGCTGGGCAGCTAGGGGGCAGCCGATGGGAAAGCAAATGCAGGGATGCAGTGTAGCCGATAAGCCTTGGGCATCAGCTGCACCAGAAGTCGGCCAAAAAATAAATGCAAATTAAAAGTTGGCAATAACCAGAACAACAAAATGAAAGCGAAAACCAACTGACGCCAAAAGCTTTGCATATGAAACATGCTAAGCACAATGACGACCAAAGCAGCTGACAATGCTTATGAACAAGCAAGGATTGAATAAAATTTTATACTATGTAGATGTGGCATGCTTGCAATTTCTTCAGTATGTAGAAATACATATGCTTAGCATAATAACTGGTTGTACGTGCACACAGAGAGAGAAAGAGAGAGAGAGAGAGAGAGAGAGAGAGAGAGAGAGAGAGAGAGAGAGAGAGGGAGGGAGTTGAGACGCGTTGTTAACATGACATCATCGTGCAATAAGCGGGACAATCCACATTCTAATGAATAAAAATGAATTTAAAATAAAAAAAGGATAACAAATGCCGTGGCGGAGTTGAAGAGAAGGAGACACAAATAAAATATATGCGGCGACATAGGCAGACAGAGCCCAGCAGGCTGCCAGCCAGTCTACGCACCCAACAAAATGATACAGCTTTATATATCCAGCTAGAGTCCTGCTAGGCAGTCAGCCAACTCACAAACAAACAAAACACACACACACACACACATACAGAGTCAAGTTATCTATGTTGTGCTGCTGCCTTTGCTGGTGCTGCAGGCCAAGTTAGCTGTCCTGTCTTCATAATCCTTTATTTAAATATTGTTTGCTTTTTATTTGCCATTGTTATTATGCTTGTAGATATTTTCCATAAGTAACTAGACACACACACACACACACAGGCACACACAATCAAATCAAGACAACAATCTTAAACTTAAAGTGCTTGCTTTTAAATATTTTGCCAGCCAAATTTGACATTTTGGCTTTAGCGCTTCGTTGGCTTATTTTCATATACACATGCGACGACCAATTCATTAGCAATTCAGCAATTATATTTGAGCCCTATGGGAACGGGCAGAGCTGCCTTCTAAACTTTGTTTAAACTTTCAGATAGAAGACATGCAACGAAGAAGGTAATACAACTGAGAGGCCCAAAGGCGTCGCCATATTTAGCATGTGTGTCCTCCAGGTGCTGAAACATTTTTGTGCCTCAAATGACAGCATGTTAGCTGGCCTCGTTAAGTGTTTGACAGTCGGCCTGGTCTCTTGTCAGCAAAACCACGAACACACAGTCTTGCCTACATCAGCCTCCTCTTACCCCACTGTGCGTGTGCGTGCATGCTTTCAAATATCAAACTCACATTAATTCTGACATCGAAGCGGAAATATATTTAATTGCTTTCCAGCCGCAGCGTCACTTAGTCATATTAACCCCACATACGCACACGCAATACATTTACACACACATTCACGTGTTGCGACACACACACACATACACACAGAGTGTGACTGCCGTACTTTGCGACGTCTTTCGCCATTAGCGACATGTCTCTGAATTCCCTATGCAAATATTTGGTTTTTGCTAGCAATTTTCACGTGTTTTTATTTTGTCTTCTAGTCGATGTAGATATGTCTGCGATTTCAATGTCCCTTCCCAAAACGGCGTTTCTTCCATTTCCCCCGCCTAAATAGCGCTTATTCAAGCGGCTTTTCTTGGGTTGAGCTGTAATCGTATTGGCCTTGTTTATGGCAAGTTTTAACCAATATAATCTCACGACACGAAGCAATCGTTGCCAAATTTTGATTAGCTTAGGGGAAACTTAATTAACAAATTTGTTTGGTTAAATGCAATTTTAACGTCAACGGAAATTCATTTAAAAGAACCTTATTCACAATTCATTGCTTACTTCGATATTACATTTAAGTGGCCTTTTTAAACGATTGTGCATAAACAGGAATATTAATCTATGCTTGTGTCACATTTTAATGAGATGAAATGGTTACCACGTTACTTAAGATAAAATGCCTTAGAGATAAAAACAAGTTAGGTTGCTCAGGGCAACACTTTTCTGCCGAACGGCACAGTAGAAACGAGAACGAAATTGTTAAGACGCGGTGTCAAGAGTTTCATTTATGCGACGAGCTATCCTTATAATATCGTTAAACACGAAACTGATTAATTAGCTACATACTTATATACGCAGACTATGATTTGTTATTCCACTAAACAAATAAACTAAGTATAAAAATCACAACTGTTCAAATATTTCCAGTGCCTTTTTCTGAGGCAGTAGAGTTTTTTTTAGGAAAAATACCAACTTATTTGATTCATCATTTTCTCTTATAATCACTGAGATCATTGCTGCTACTCAGTCAGATCGTTAACCGAATTAAATATACGTATATTATGATAAGATATGTAACAAGATATAAAAAGTAAGAGTACATGTCATAAAAACATAAAATGTTTATTTCAAAACACAATTGTTTGACTATTTTTTTATTATTAAAACATCAAAACATTAAAACAAAATAAACAAATTTGTTTGGCTATCAAGCATTATTACAAATGCCATATGCATGAAAATATTGTGTTTGTTGATAGGCCTCTAAACATTAATTTCCTTTTCATTTTGCCTTGAATGTTGTGCATACAGTTTTTTCGCGACCATCAAATAAATGATAACAAACGATATGCTAAAACTGCCGCCAGCTCGTATCTGCCAGATAAACACACGTATTTATGTGCCCGTAAATGTAAATGCCGTAAAATATGATACAGGAAATGTAGTTTAGGGAATATGGTTCCTGATGAGATGGTATGGGAGTGGGTGAGGACTGTTTTTGTGGAACTGACAGGCCGACAACTTTACGTCTGCCGCTGGCCATAAACTAACGAATGTCAAACTTTCAAATCCATGCAAACGGATGAAGAGAAAATCGAAAGACCAAAGCCTGGAGTGAAGCAAAAGTGAAAACGAAAACAAATATCAAAAGTAAAAGTAAAAGTAAATGTCATACATTATCTTTGTAGGTGTGAAGAACTTACATACATGTTTGAGATTCTGCTAGCTGAGTATTTTTACAGTGAGATTGCCGAGTCTGAAATGTGGCAGCTGCTGCGTCAGTTGAAATGCACTCAAGTCGAACTTTGCGCGCACACGTGGCGAATGAATAAGTAAGTACACAAAACAGATTTACTGTTTATCTGCGAAGGTAGTAGGTACTATATCCTTTTACACTTTGATAATTTTGCTTGCTTCACTTTGTGTGGCACTTTGTGTGCACTTGGGGCAACTTTTATCTGCTGTTCACACGAAACTTTTGTCACGGCATTGACACCTGCGCTTATCGGTCATGCATTTAACACATATTCCAATTGCAGCGCACACACACACATACACATTGTACAAGCACACTCGCACACACACACTCGTACACGCTAAAACACACAAGCGCGATGCATGCGATTTGGGTCAAAGTGCTAACAAAGCAACAATGCAGCTACTGCGGCACATGGCACTTTTGCCGCTTTGCCACTTGTGATATGATGTGATGGTCCCTCTCTGCCTGCCTTCCGTTTCCGGTGCTGGTGCTGGTGCTGGTCCTGGTGCTTTCACTTTTTAATTTTATTTTTTATTTCGATTTTTTTTGCCACCAACTTTTGATTTAAGTTGCGTTTACAGTCGAGCTGACAATTTGCTGAGCAACATTTCAAGCTGCTGCTGCTGCTTCTGCTACAGACACACAGAGATACGGTATGAATTTCACGCCTTGTTGCTGCCTTTCACTTGCACAGCTATTTTTCACGCTCGCTAATGCGTTTTCAAGGATATGCTTGCACACACACTTGCACACTCACGCGCGAGCCGTCTTTTGTTTTGAACTTGAGCGACTTGAACTTTTGGCGCCCGGATTCAAATTGTGCGCTGCCAAAAATAATACTCGAACATAACGCGTTGCCGGCGGCAAAACTTGACAAGTTAAACAGCACTCTTGTTTTCTATAGTTGTGGCAAGCGTATGCAATTGTTGCTGTTGTTGATGTTGTTGTTGTGAATATAAATTTTATTATATTACTCCTGCGTTTTGACGGCTTGAGGCTGCCGCTAACGTGTACAGCTTTCAACGAGTATACGAAGTGAACTGAAAAGGACACTCTGACGCTGCTTAGCCACGGACAACGAGCGAGGACAAGCGAGCAAAGACGAAGACGACGACAAGAACGATAACGGTGCACGCCCGTGTTTTTTAGTTAGGTTGCGTTTTGTGCTCGTGTCTGTCTGACAGCTGGAAAGTCACAGAGCGCCAAGCATGCGCACTTTCACAGCCAGAGAGTGAGAGAGAAAGAACGAAGGCAAAACGAGTAAGAGTTGAGTGTGGGAGCTTTTGGTTTTTAGCTTTGCAGGTCAGATAGGCGCTTTCTTGGTTTCGTTTTCATTTGACATCCAATGCGCTTCCGGAGAACTTCCAGTTGCGCATGCAATTTAAGAGAGCAGCATCATTAGCATACATTCTCTTTAGCAACAAGTTTCTCTTTGCTGTTTGTTTTTTTTCAAAATTCTTTGATAAGTCGCACTCTAATGTGTGTCACAATTCAAAATTGCATTGACTTTGCCTAATTTGCGTGCTTATTCCGTTACCCTGTAAATTAAGGCAAGCCAAGGCAGCAAGAGCCACAAGCAAACGAAAATTAAAGTCGGACAACAACACTCATGACAAGATTTCAAACTATCAAAGCCGCAATGGGTTGAAGAAGGTTCGATTGGCATGGACAGCAAATCAGTGCTCAAAAGAAATTGATCCTGTAATGCTCGCTGCTGGCAGCCAACTAGCGGCACGCACTCTGGGTAGGTGGGCGAGGGAGGATGTGGCAGTGGCAGGACTGTCGCAACTAGCAGCTAAACTTTTGCGGTGACCAAACCCAAACGTGAAGTAAACTTACACCGCATCTTCCCCCCGTCAAGCCCCTCGAGCTGACAACGACAACTATCGCTCCGGCAACATCCGGTTACGTGCGTTGGGCTGGCTGAAAAACCTAAGGAGATTGCAACCGCAGGGTGAAGAGAGTAGAAGGGGTGTCTGCTGCTGCTCGGCAAAACGTTTGCCCACATGCCGCTTGTCGTTTTCCATTAGTGTGGCGACCAACCTCAATGATTTCTTACTTACAGCGCGCAATTTGTAAGTTTGAGTGTGCACACACACACACACACACACACACGCACACACACACCGACACAAACTCACATAGCAAAGCCGCATAATCGCAGTCGTATTGGTTTTCGAATGCTGTCGAGTGCCGTTTGGCCAATGCGTTTCAACAACTGAAGCTCGCGTTCGTCCTGCCTTTGTGTTTGTGTTAGTGCGTGTGTGTGTGTGTGTGTGCGTGTAGTGGGGTAAAAACTTCAGGAAATTGCTTTTGCATGAGCGCTTTGGCGGCTGGAGACCGCAGCGAAGTAGTTGTAAAAAGGAAGCTGCGGCAATTGCAAAAGACGCAAAATGTATGTAAAAAGCAAAAAAAAAAAAAAAAGAATAAAACAGACACCCAACTCTACTAGCAAACACAAGCGAACATAATTGTAGAAAAGATAATATGCCGCCTGCAATTTGCCAGTCACTCCAAAATGAATTTGCTGTTTCTGATTTTCATTTTGTTTTATTGAAATTAAATCATCGGGCTGCTCTCGCTCCTCAATAAATAATGCAAACAGACAATCAAACACAAGCAAACTCAAACAAAATTCACAGATACAAATCACACACACACATACACAGATACTAGGCTTGGCACAGCATTTGGTATTTTTTTCTTTTTTTGTTTTTAGTTGTTGGCTCGCATGTTTGCCAGCTATTCAGTCAACGGTCAATACGCTCGAATCGCATTCATACACTTTGACCTCGTTTAACTTTTGTCGTCAGCCACGTTCGAAATGATTTCGTTTCTGCCTGCAAACATCGCCAATACCCCAATGTACCGCCACGTCCGCAACCACCAACTACTACGACTATACACCCTATTTGACACTATCAGAGTGTAATGTTTTGTTGTTACTGAAAATGTAGTTTTTCTTGTCAATTGAAATATGTTGTCTACTTTTTTGCAGTCAAGCAACTTCAACAAGAAAAACAACAAGAAAACAAAACGAATAAAAGAAATTGTGTACAAACGTGTTAGTGGACGGGAATCAAACTGTCAAGCCTATAGTAAGCCTACCCCAACATAGATAATACTATATACAGGCAATGGTATTTGCAAAATTAATAAAATAAACACGTCGAATCCAAGAATTTCACGTGGCATGGGTATAAGTTAAATTTTGGTGCCTCAATAAATAATAAGAGAATTGGACAATTTATTTTATTATAAGCTTTATTACAATAGTTTTGAATTTCCCAAAGAAGTAATTAAAAAAAACAAACATAATTGATAAGAATAAGACAATGTTACCAAATTAATCCAAAATCATTAAAATAAATTTAATTGTTTTTATTCTTATATAAAAGCTTTTTTAACAAGATCAAATTTACCTTATTATAATGGATAAGGAGAGGGAATAAATTATAATTTCATTAAAATGAAACTTCGAAACACTGCTTGATGTGCAAACAATGTGCAGAAATACTAATAATAATAATCATAATAATAATAGGCAAGTTATAATATCAGATTTACGCATAATAAATGTAAGGATTGCTTGCTGTGCAAAACAGTCAATTAATGCGGCTAAACAGTTGTTTATTGCTACCGAGTTACCCATTGTCTGCCCTCTTTAGCACTCGCTAGCTTCAACGAGCTGTCTCTGTGTCTTTTGTGTGTTTGGCTTAGTTCAACAAGCAGAAATCTATTGACAGGTTGAACAATGCATTTGAAGTGGTTTTCAAGTACATCACATGTTGGTATTTATGGGATATATAGAAAGCAGACTGGACTACAAACACGGACATGACTGTGTGTGTGTGTGTTGCCCATACTTTCCCTGTTGCCCTCATCCCACATAATGTAGATATATTAAATCAATTTTAGTTGTGGCTTTTTTTTGTACTACTTTCACTGTGGCTGACTAACTGATTGGCAGGCAGACAGACTGACTGACGCCACTGACTGATTGACTCACTTTTTAACTGACTCGCTGTCTTGGCAACATGTTCAAAGGGAGCGGTTTATTCTTTCTGTTAGGCTGTGCAGGTAATATTTGCGCCCAGGCACATTCATTTCATACATGTATGTATTATGCCTATGTGTGTGAATTTAATAACTTGCGAGATTGTTATGAACTTCAAATAGGCGTTGCGGCTGTGCAAATATTGACGCTGCTCAACAAATTACCTGATTAGGTTTTGGGTCAAGCCATTCTATGTTTTTTTGTTTTCCACGAAGCGGCACTAAATGTTAATGTGTGCTTTAATTTATAATATAATGTTTGCCAAGTCTTAAACATACTTGATTTGTAATATGAAATACAAGTCTTGATCCAACCCCAAGTACACTTGAAACCTCTTTAACAAGTCTAAAACGATCTTCAGGATTTATTTTTAGTTTCTAACATTTCATGCTGAAACATGAAAATAATTCGAAGAATTTAAAAAAGCTCTACCTGTTCTATAGTGGTATCTATTTTACAATTATCGGGAACTAAACAATCAAGTATTGCCATACATGTCTTTGACTAATAATCAAAATATTCATTTCATTTCTAAGTAAACTGGATATCAAACTAATCCATTTATAAAAGTGATTGGGTTTTAAATAAGCCCGTCCTATACTAAAATCAAACCCAATTCAAGCTGAAAAATGACTGAAATTAAGAATTTCGTTTAAAAAAAGTTGAGTAGAGTACTTCGAACTAAATTTTAGAAATTTAGGAATTCCTTCCTGTGCAACTTTTGACACCGCTAGTTCGTTACTTGCTTGATTTTTCAGCGTGTTTGTGAATTTGCAGTTCTTAAATCCAGTGGGCTTATTCTTGTATTCAGCTTGTCAGATTTCGAATTCTTAGAAGTTTTTTAGTTAATTCAATAAATTGTACGAGTCTCAAAATAAAACCTTTTTTAAACCACATTCTTAAATTAGGAATACGCGATCTAAAAAGTTTAGAATGTTTCAAGCTTGTTTCAAGAATTTTCGTTGTTACTTGGTCTTTTTAGTGTACGTGTACTTGCGTTTCTCACAGACGCAAATTAATTAAAAGTTCGTGTGTTGTCTGGCATAAAATTGTATATATAAATGTTTATGTATGCAATGTACATATACATATATGCATATGTATGTTTATTTGAGCGACCTTGTAGACAAGTTAACAATTTGGGGCACTCGCTGCCGCAATGTTTACAAATGATAATGGCATTTATGACCCTGCTCTACACCCGCTCACAGCTTTTTCCTCAGCTTTAAACTTATATGTGTGTGTGTGTGTGTGCGTGTTTGTGTGTACTTCAGGGTTGCTAGTTGCTTTGGGGAATTCCGCTCATCATCATTTTATTTTCAGAACACACACACAAACTTGCAGCAAAGCAAAGCAGAACAGCCGTCAACCAAAGTGCATTTTATGAATGGGATATTTTTATTTTTACGAGTTTTCCCGTTTAACTGAAAAAATACTAAAATTAATTTAATGCTTGGCTGCTAAATTATTCTAAGCAATTTATGCTTAATACATACCTACATACATACATACATATAATTTTACATTGTATTTTAACATTTTTTGCACGCTTGTAATTTTAAATAATTTGCCGCACTTTAAGCAACCCCTACAAGCGAAAAAATAGTCTCAAAGAAGAACTTGGCTTAGATCTGAATTGGCCAAGCACTTGCTTTTCTATACTTACTTAGAACTTAACGAAATATGTACAGGAAACCTGGATAGTTTGCACAAGAAGAAATTCAAAATTTTGAAATTATATTTCCAACCATTTAATAATTCGAAATATTTAAAGAATCCTTTGAATTTCGAATTAACGAGAGTCGACTGTATGTGAATACTACTTAGTTAAATAAATCATTTAATCTATATGTTTTATTTAAATTCACTCTAAAAAAATAAAAATTAAGTCCATTTCCATAAAAGAAACACATATTTTGTAACCTGGATAGTGTGAGCAAATATTTGGTAACCTGGATAGTGTGCACAAAAAACTATCCATTTATATCTTATATCCGTTTTTATAAATGCTTGCTTTTCAAACACTGCAAAATTAGTTAGAAAATTTTTATTTTTTTTTGTTCCATAGCAAAGATATACATAGTATATTATTGATCGGCATCAACAGGGGATTCAATTTGGCCATGTCCGTCTGTCTGTCCGTTCGTCCGTTTGAGGGCGTCGTTCTCAGAGACTATTGGAGAATCTTGAGTTGGGATTTAAGTTAGTGTAAACCACTCGCAATCAAGTTTGGGTAAAATTAAAGCTAATTCTAATGATCATCTATGAAAAAAATAATGATCATCTGTAAAAATTTCAGCTCTAGCACTTGTAAGCACTAAATAGTATAGAAAGTAAAGTTCGAGCTATTGTAAAAATGTTATTTAAAGAGAAAAAAACACTTGTAAGCATTAAATAGATTATATGAGTTTTGTTATAAAAATCATCAGTTTTTATCAGCTTGTTTAGGTAACACAACTTTTGGTACTTATTTAAATGTATGTATGTATTTAGAAATTAAAATATAATACAGACAAACCTGGATAGTGTGAACAAAACGAAATTCAAAATATTGATATTTGTTCACACTATCCAGGTTGTGTGAACAAAACGAAATTCAAAATTTTGAAATTTGTTCAAGCTATCCAGGTTGTTCACACTATACAGGTTTTTTTTATTTTATTAATAAATTGATATATGTACTATATGAATACCACATAGTTAAATAAATCATTTAACTTGTAGGTTTTATTCAAATTGACTTTAAAAACATCAAAATATAGTCAATTTCCATAAAAATGTATAAAAATAACTTTGTATCTGTGTATGTAGAACTTTCTACGAATTAAAAAATTCAAATGAATTCGCAGGAACTGTTCTTACAAATGTCGAAGCGACATGAAAAATAAAATGTTCGTACAGAGTTTAACGGTCCCTACACCACGAAAACGCTGTATACATCCTTAGTACGTCCTATCCTGGATAATGGATCTTGTGTGTATTCGATTCACCAGGAAAGAATTAAATCTGTGCAAAAGAAATTTCTTCTATCTGCCCTTTTAACTGGGTTCCTAGAGTAGACTTACCCCCGTATTCTAATATGCACGGAGTATTATTTGTTACTAACCTACTTAATGGTGAAGTCGACTCATCAGTTCTTTTGAGTCGAATTAAATAAAATGTACCAATTAGATCTTCACGTAACTTTTTACCCCATAACCATGATCGTTGCTTGAGCAACTATTTAACTCATGAACCATTTCGTTTTATATGTTCTGACTAAGTATAACAAACTTTATTCTCTTGTCTCCTTGGAGACCGCAATTCCAGAACTAAAAAGATCGATCCTTTTTGCTTTATCTTATCGTAACCTCTAACTACTAATCTAACGCTGGGCTACTTGGGTTTTTCTGGGTTTTTCCCAATCCACGCAACAAATGTTGGACTACTAAATTTTTTATTGAATTTCGCAGAGCCTTAACGTTAACTTTTAAATATTTTACCTTAATTTATTTTCAGATTTATTTATAATTCTAAACTATATTTAATTTAATTATGTTAATTATTTTTTTAATTTAAATTAAATTTGATTTCATTTTAATGTCAGCTGACAATAAATCAATAAATAAATAAATAAAGAGGTATTTTGTTCACACTATCCAGTGTTCACACTATCCAGGCTTACCTGTATAATAAAATATAAGTAGTTAGCCCAAAATAAATAAATTAGCAAATTGTTCAGTCATTTGCATTATACAAGATTTAAGATTTAATAACGTATGTTTGAATATTTGTATGCCATATTTGAAGCTCAGTCAAAGGCGGACAAGCGCGTTTCGTTGTTAACTCCTTTTATTTGCAGCATATCAAAAAAAGATTGACACTCCAGTCTGAATGGGTGTTGGTGTGCGTCTCTGTGTATGTTTTGGGCTCTTAACAAGATACAGGAAGATACATACTGAGTGTGCGTGTGGCATCCTTTTAGGAACCAGTGTCCTGTACGTTCTCGTGTGTGCCCACACCTGTGTCAGGTGTTTGCCGGGCTACGAGCTACAAGCTGCGAGCTGAGCGCTGAGTTACTAGCTATAGTGAGATTATGAGAGAGAGAGAGAGAGAGAGCGAGAGGGGAGTGAGGTGAGGAGTCCCAAATCTGTGTAAGCAACTGCAAACATGTTCGTACAGCTGCGCACTGTGGCATTAATTTCCGTTAATTAAAATAAATACGTCAAGCGGTAATAAATGACTCGCTGATGATATTAAATGCACAAACCTGTCAGCCAGCCAGCATCCCTGCCATCCCACCCAGCCAGCAGCCAGTATAAAAGCCAAATATGACACGCGTCAACTGCAATTAGTTGAGAGGGCGACAAATATTTAAAGTACCGAGTGGGGGGATAGTGGGGAGTAAAAGTTTCTAGGCCGTGTTTTTGCTTGCCAAATTGGTTCTAAGACATGTGCGCTACATTAAGTGGCTTAATTGAAACGCTACGATTTGGCTGCAAAATAAGTTTTGCTGGCCACAGAACAGCTGCGACCACACAACAGAATTCGCCCTCTCTCTGTCTCTGACCATGGACCAGGTTTTTCTTTTTTTGGCTTTATTACACTACATAAATTCCAAACAAATTCTGGAAGACGTCAGCACGTAAGCTGCGCTGTCAGGCAACAGCATATGATATGAGTGTGTGTACTATGCCCAACACCTGGGTGTAAGGTGTGGAGATGTGGGTGGGGGTGGCAAGTAGCAAATAACTAAAGCAGAACACAAATACTACGTTGTGCCCGAAATGGCAGCAGCTACAAACAACAACAACAGCAACAGATACAGAGCATAGCGTCTGCTTACCTGGAGCTGAATGGATGTTGGAAAGAACTGAAGTGTGAGCTGTACAATAGCAAACAAAAGATTATCCTTGCCCTTACTTTACGCGCTGCCTTTGGACACAACACACTGCTTTTGTACACAGCACACACACACACTCATGAGTGTAGCCTAGCTGTTGCTGATTCTATTGAAATGTTGAAGTAATGAAAAAAGTGTCAACTTGTGCACAGCGACTAAGAGGGATCGAGAGAGAGAGAACGACAGGGACAGGGAATAAGACGGAGACAGTAGCAGTTGAAGATTGAGGTAGCAGTAACAGAAGAAGCAAGCAGCACAACTCCCTTCTGCCTGCGAGACGCAAAACAAAAGCGACAACGACACCGACAACAAAACATGTGTCAAACGCCAGACATTCTGAGGAATATTAATAACACTCACCGAACAAATTTTTCATTAAAGCTCCACTGAAATGTCAAGCCGATGATGTACACATAAACCCACACACAGCGCAAACAGAGAGTTGCTTTAAAACAGATAATGCAAAATGAATTTCGTTGTCAGTCAAGCAAATTAAATAATTCCAGTTGAAATTTTCCTGTAGTCAATGTTATTAAAATGCTTTGCTGCAATTTAAGCTTGGCTATACCTCCAAGCCTACTACTAAATTATCGAACAGGAGCGGGGACACAAAAAACAAATACCAGTAAAATTCTAATTTCTAATTCTTAGTTGTGAGTTGAGTTCAAGTTTATTTAGCTTACAGACGCGCTACACACTGACTGCTCGCCCAGTCAATTAAACACAACGGAGCGGAGAACGAGATATCCTCAAGTGAATAATTAACAACATCAAAAACTTTATTGCAAACTTTTGTGACAGAATCGAAAACTTTAGCTAACTGTTGCTCCACCAACAGCAAAATAAAGATTTGCAGCCGAGGCTTGACAACTTAGATAAAATTAGCATCCTGACCAAGATGCTCTTTAAACTGATCAAGGACACGCCATTAACAGAAGATTGGCTATCGGGATGGCTGCATTTATCTTACCGTGCCATGAAACTTATAGGCTGGATACCACACATGTCAGAGCCCTTAAGCCATATGTATCTGGATTTTTGACGTAGATATCTGATCATCTCAGTATTAACTTGTTTACTTTTCAGATACCCAGTCTTTGTTAATAGGCGTTGTCCTTGGTCTCACCCAGATAAGTGTGTTTTTCTTTTTACTTAGACCGGTTTTTTTTTTTATCATTTTGCTGCAAACGTTTCTCTTTTGCTACACCTGTAATCTAATTTTGGATGACTGCGGCTGACTTGCGAATGCCCTCTTTAAAAGTACTTGGATTGATTTATCACGATATCAGTCATCGCTATTGTATTTTTGTTGTTGATACTCCGTTTTTTCTGTTTTAAAAGTTCGCTAAGTTTGCCATTTTGCTCATCACCATTACCAAGCAAATGAACATATCGGATGAATTCAAAACTAAATCATTTTTAGTGTGCTTCTACAAACAGTATTTATTAATTAAGCAAGCGTTTAAAGTTTAAGCAAACGTTGTGGCGTCATAAGGTTTTACTTTGGTTACAGCAAATCGTATGGTTCTTTAAGGGTTGCAATTGATTAATAATGTTATTTCAAGTATTTTAGCTGCAAGTTTTTACATCTTATTAATCTTGTATTTTGTCTAAAACATAAGAAGAATTTGAAATTATAACACTTAAAGTTCTTTATAGAAAATACAATTTAAACTTACGGTATGGGCATTAAAAGAACGACACCAACTATATTTTTATATCAGCTATACAACTTTTAAGCTTATCGTTATACTTCTGCAGCTTGATATTCATATTCGGCATCACTTGGCTTGGACAGTTTTTCTGCTAGATTCACTTGCTTCATCAATGTGAATACAGAGAATGAAAATTTGGTAGCCTATAATTTGGTACATAATAATTTGTTAAATTATAAAAAAAATTTATACGATTTTAGCCGGCTTACATTCAAGTTGGTGGCAACAGAAATTGCAAATATATTTCCAGCCATAAAAACAATGGGCTTTTGTAGAGATTGCAAAAACTGAAGCAAAGTTCTCTTGTAACGCTGCTCCTGATCAATCCAGTTAGACTCAAAAAGGGCATCGGCCAGTTTATTGCAATCGTCTGCCAAATAGTTACAGAGTATGCAGAACGGCGTTGTCTCCAAAAGGACAGCTGACATGAAAGAAATAGCCGCAATGCGTGACCCAATGTTGGCAAACATTACAATATTAATGATTGTAAATCCCAAAACGAGACCGACAACCAAAAGTTGCACAAAGATGGTGCCACTAATCACGGGACGCAAGGTATCACAGAAGCTACAACAGAAAATATATATAATGTATGGATTAATCCAGGGAAAGAAAGGCAATATAATTTGTATATAGTACTTTATTTATAAAAGAATGTAAAAAAAAACATTCACCTTAATATGACCTTGTGATCTTGTATGCATTCGATTAGCTTCTCGTAGCGCTGCTCCGGATTTTCTTCTGGATTATTGCCCAGTTGACGCAGACGATCTGCAAGGTTGGCCATATGAGCACGCAGTGGTAGAACAAAGTTGATGGGGTAACAATCGACGCAGACGTCCTGAAAGCAGGCACCCAACATGGCAAAATACTCCAATCCTGACTGAAGCCAGAACTGCAATTTGCTAGCCCGCCAGTCCAGCCAAGGATAGTAGTTCTGAAATGATGGCACACCCATGGCCGCAGCGCTTACAGCCGTGCTCGTTGCATAAAGAATATAGACGGTCGTAAAGCAGAACAAAATGCGATTGCTGCTTGCGACAGCACGATGGGAACGGGCACGCTCACTGGGCTTCGTCAGTCGCTTGTCCAGTTTATCAAGTATAAGATTTGCCTGATCAAAGCGTTTGACATGCACCCAGACAATTATGACCTTGATGGAGCAGGACCACACATTGAAGGCCACCTGTAACGAGGTGAGAAACTCACCTGGCGAGAACTCTGACAAGTGAGAAATGTAGCCCGTCATAAAGCCTATGGGCTGATAGAATGTCGAGATCAGATTCAGCCCAAAAGCCCACAGACAATAGATAAGAAAATAACGCTGCGGCGGAGTCCGTATGCCCATCAAAAAGACGCCCCGGAGCAAATACACCGTCGCCTTGCGTGATTCGGGTGGAGCACTGTCCGGTTGTGCGTACAGGCTAGGAAAGATATTGCGGAGCACCATGTTGCCAGTTAAGCTATTGTAGGGCCTATGAAAGACTGTATACTCAACTGTCTTATTTTATAGCGCTGCGTTGAAACTTAATCCTATGATTATAAGCTCATCAATGTGCAAAATTTATGTGCAGCACTTTCAAACGCGTTAGTTGAAATCCATTTAAGTCTATTAAAAGATTGTTGTGCAGCAAGGACGCATCGTTGTCCTCTGAATCGCCTTAAACTGTACTGCGAGCAATCATTAAACATCAATGTCAATTGCCCTTTGAAGAGATTTTTTTAAATTCACTTCTTTTATGTTTTAAATTATATTTTTGTGAGCTGATAAATTTTTCTTATGAAAAATAAACTGTGTCCATTTTTTCTCTAAGTGCACCATTAGGCTACATTGCTCGTCACACGTAACACTCCGAGAAGTGTTAAAGCTTACATTACCCTATAAATAATTGATGAGTCCAGAACGCTGCTGCTCGAACAGACTGTGGCTGTTCTCATTGACCAGCCGTGCCATCAAAATGCAATATTCAATTAGTGCGCGAGTATTTTATAAACCTTTCATTTACAGAAGAAAATTGCAATTAAATAACAGTTAAATACAACAACGAGCAACCAACGAACGACAACAAAAAATAATATGCGTTAAACAATGATTAAAGCGACTTCAATCGCTGCAAAGTTGAAAGTTAAACAATGGCAGCAATTCAATTGATAAAATCATAATAATTGCAATAAAACAAAAAGAAATGAATGCGTAATATTTACATTAAAGAAACTTTTAAATGCGTAATTGTTATCTCAACTCGCATGCTATCACCAAGCGCAATTATGCAATTAATTGTGGCACAAAAAGCTCCAATTATTTTACACAAATGTATTTGTACTTTAAAGCGGATAATGATACTCAAACTCCAAATTGGAATTGTATTGAATCGGTAAAAGCATTCAAAAATATTTATCCACCAGCTGTGTCCTGCGCGCGTTGCTACACCACCGACTAAACTAAATTTGCAGGAAAGACTTTACACATCCATGTGCACTGATAGAATTAATCAAGTATTTCGTACTTAAAACCCCACATTTCGAACTTGATTTCTCACTAAGTACGGAATTACTGAATCCGAGAATGTCGATCTTGATTCAAGTATGATTTCTTAAGTTCGTTTGTTCTTGATTTAAGTTCTCTTTGAACTTTGAACGATTTAAATTTTCGAGTACTTAAAATGTACGTTCTTAAGATAAGAATTCTAAGAATTTGTGTACTTGATCCAAGTACAACCTACTTGATCCAAGTATAACATATTTGATCCAAGTATAACAATACTTGATTTAATAAATTAAATAAAATTATAGGATAGATACCAGAGAAGTGCAACGATCAAAAATTTTTCTTGTGTACCCGATCATTGATCGGATTTTTTGTGACGCGAAACTTTGCATCAGCAAAAATTAATGATCGTTAGCTTGAGTGATCAAAGTTCGAATCACTGCCGATTGATTCGTACATCATTGTGTTTGATCGAACGTTTTGTATGAGCAACAAAGAATGATCTAAAAATTTTGTCGCAATCAGGTCGCTCACAATCATGCTGTTTGATCGTGATCGGGCTGATCGACTCAACCTGAGCTAGCAGCAGTGCAGCCGCTGAACGATCGTTTTCTTTGACTGGAAACGTTAAAACGGAGAAACAGACCAGGTTCCTTTGATAGCTTGCTGTTTTTTAAGTGTTTTTATATAAGTTTGGGTATCTAACAATCAGATGTATCAAATATATTACTGACTTTTATTTGAATTTGAATTTAATTCGCTCTAATATTGTTAATTGTAAGCATTTCACATAAAAAACTATGTTTTTATAAGATAAAGAAATAATTAAAATGATATTACGATATTATTTCCTCAAAAACACAAATATGTAGACACATAAATATTTTTAAAGGTGCTGGTTGAAATGAGCAGAAAGCCACAGCCATACAATGACTCACATTTTACAACGCAACTTTCGATATAATTTGTTCAAGTTCAATCATGACATGATCAAAATCTGAGTTTTGATCATTCGTTCGAGCCGATCGTAGTTTTCATTCCGATCATTTTCGAACGAATTTATTTCGTGCTGTGATAGAAATGATCAAACGTTTGACTGGTTGTGATCAGATTTAAGCGATTTTGATCACGACCAAAGCAGCTCTCTAATAGATATATAGCGCATCAAGAGCATTTTTAAAGCTAGAAATTTAAGAAATAAGCAACAACCTTTACAAATTTATCTGGTTATGCTTACCGTGACGGGGTTTTAAACCTTCGAGTGCCTAAGCTTTTGAGCCCGTTCCAAACACATTTCGACAGCAGTTAATACTAATGTTAACTGATCTTGATTTAGCTCAGCTTAATTGGCATTCTTATGCTAATAAATGACTTATAAAAAAATAAGAACTAATGTTAACTATTGGCGTATATTCCGATTTTCCAGACCAAAAAAAAAAAAAGAATTTCGTACTTGATTTCAGTATTCCTGGAATTATATTTGATTCAAGTTCTTTCATTCTTATTTTAAGTACGAATGTACTTGATTTAGGTATTTGTGTACTCATTTCAAGTATTTCATTCTTAAATCAAGAACTATATTCTAGAATCGCGAATACTTAATTGAAGTACGTTCGTACTTAAATTTAGCACTGCTTTTTTCTAGCAGTGTGAGAGGCATGGATCTCCCAATTTAACCCACACACTTGCAACGATTGTCTTTGTGCTTTGGGGTAACCCTTTAGGCCTTATTTAACTCGTTTTTAAACAGCCATCGAGTATACCGCAGTCGGTTGCGACCGACTGCAACGTTTCCACTTGTTTTCTCTGCATGCATGCAAAGTTTTAAAACACATTTAGATTATATTCCCAAGCGATGGTAAGTTCTATAAGCTGACAGTTTTGACAGCGATTCGTTTTATTTACTTTAATAAAATTCGCACGACTTTAAATTTCCGTTTGAAAATCAGTTCGAATTCTTACCTTAGACATTGTGAATGGACTAACCTGTTCGTGTCTGCGTCGGCAAATGGAGCAGCTGCAGTTTGCTCATTTAATTAAGAAAGTGTGACATATTCTGACCAGACTCTGTGACAGACCTGAACGGAAAACTTTTGGCTAAGAACTTTTAATTCAAAAGCTTAAGTTCAAGTTGCAAACATTTTGAGAAAGAGGCTTAAATAAAACGACACCATTCTCTTTAACTTTTTGGTGCAGCCTTTTCCGAGCTATATCAGCACACCTGAATATTGACTTAAGCGTTAAATATTACAAACCATAAAATTTTATCAGAAGATTTTATTTTGTAATTTTAAATCAATTATATTTAAAATTTTTACTTTTAAATTAAAGGACAGATCCGAGCTTAACTCAATTTTCTAGAGCTAAAGTATCTTAAACTTATAATGTCACAGCAGTCAACAATTGTGCACTTTACATTAAAAGAGCTGCCATCTTAAGCTGACTTATTGACGTAGTTCAGGGGAGATTCACTGGGACAATAAATAATTAAAATAAACGTTTTTAATCAGCAGAGTAAATTGAATTATTTAGTGCAAAGCAGATTTTAGTATAGCAGCATTGAAAAGTGCAATCAGCTGTAAAATAATTGTGCTTAAAGCAGGACGATTTAAAATATATATTGACAAACACTTACTATATTTTATACTATATTTTTTTTTGAGTTCTTTTACGGTGTTTCTACTTGGTATAAAGGGAAGAGCACGAGAGGGGCAGGTCAGCCGCAATCAACACCAACTGGCTAACGCGCAAACATTTGATTTCACCTGGCTGCTTTTCTAACTGTGGCTGTATTTTAGCCAGCGCGAGGGGTGCAACAGGTGTCACATTTTATTGCCAAAAGCAAACTCATTTGCACTTGATGCCACAGCAACAAGTCTGAAGCGGACAAGCGGAGGACACCAGTAGCAGCCTAGCGAAATGTTGATATAAGCTCCGAGCTCCGAGTTGGCTCAAATCAACAGTTGGCTTTGGGGTGAACTTCGAAAACGGCAGCTACTGCTCTCAAGCGTTTCGACTTCAAAGTAAATAAATATTGAATCGTATTTTAGTGAAAACAGAAAAAAGAAAATAAGTAGCAGATAGACAGGGGAAGAGAGAGGATATAACATGGCCTTCTCTTTTATATCACCAGGATTTGTAATTGAGATAAATATCGTTTTGCTGGGAGTTGGCATTATCTTCCTGGTGGATCTCTACAATCATGTCACCTTGCGACGGCAAACACTCTCCGAATTGAATATGTCCATTCGCATGTTGGGTTTGTCTACACGCGTATCCTGGCTACGTGGCACTATTCTGGTTGTCTATCTATGCAATGCCCTACTTGGCATAGCCATGTCCAGGCATCCATCGATTTTTAAGTTTGCTGGTTATATGCTCATTGGTTTTATTTTGCTTCTCTTTACAATCTCTGTTACCGTGTCGCGGTATCAAACAAGCAGCAACTTTGGATACTATACCAATATGATGCTGCACAGCCTTTGGATAAAAACCCAAATCGAGTCAATGGAGGCGCTGTTCGATTGCTGTGGCATCCATGGACCCATTGACTATACCATTGCAAATCGATCCTGGTCAAAGTCTGGGTGCTGTGAATTGTCCCATTGCGATGGCTGCCAAAACATGTTTCGCGACTATTTACATAACATTGAAATGGAAATTGCTCGCGATAATATTGCATTGTCTTTATTTTTAGTTATTGGCATGGTCTTTATGGTTTTTTTTTATCAACATGCGCACTTGGTTGACGATCCCTACGAGTCTGAAGACGAGATTGACGATCCCAACGAGCCTGAAGACGAGGAGTCTGAAGAGGACGACGATGCATAGCCCGCAACAAATCGTTGTTTTAACACAAGTCTTGCATTTACAAATCCTAACAATTAATTTTAATTCGGAAATTATAAATGACACTTTTTAATTAAGGCATGACATTTTACACAAACAGAAAAGTTTTAGTTCTTTTGTGATTATTTGTAATTTCATTAATATTTTTTTGTGACTGTATTTATTACGTTTTACGAAGCAGAAAGCTGGGGGGTGATACGCTCAATAAACCCTAATCCGCATCGAAATTTAAGCAGCTGTTTGTATTGCTTATCCTACCAGGCAAACTGGCGATTAGTAGCTTTATTAACGACCCTTGCCATGCTTTGACCAATTGAACTTTAATGCAACGATGGCCCACCGACAGACCTGGCGGCAAGTGGTGAGTGTGTTTGCCTGCTTGCTTGCTTTTGCGCCTCATTAATTGAACTTGGGTCTTTTACCGTCCTCAACTGATCCCCTCTCTACCCTTATGCTCGATTGGTAAGGAAAAGCTGGCGCGTCTAATGGCCGCACTTAATTAGCTTTCAAAATAAAATGACCTGGAAATATATTTTAGTGGCTTCGATTTCAGCTGCGTTTATTGTACAGGATTGAACAAACGACAATGGTTTTACTTATGGACTTAGGTTGAGATTTATACACGCATAAACGTGTGTATATCTTTTTGATTGTGCTGCCGTATGATATATGCACTGCATTCGGGGTCACATGGAAAAAATGCAGTAAACGCTTAATTTCACATGGTCATTAGGAACTTTAATAGACTTGTTATGGCATGAGCACTCAAAACTTTTAAATGCCGTCACATCTGAGAGCAATGGCACTGACTCATCCAATGCAGCAGCAATAAGTGCTATAAAATTACAAGTACGAGTATTTTCATAAAATGAAATTTTCATGAACTACTGCAGCAGTGTTTCTTCCACTGCTGCTATCTCTTTATATTCCTCCCACTCTCACTCTCACTCTTGGTCTACTGTCTTCTCTCTCCCACTTGAAGGGAAACAGTTTTTGCAACTTGCTTTGTCATTTTGCAGCGAGTACGGCCTCAGATTGTGGTGGGTTGGTAGGGTGGCTTGGCTGCACCAGTAGCGGTTTGTATAAAGGAAACGCTGCCAAAAAATAAACAGCCAGAAAGGATGCGAAATGTAACGGAAGTGCGCGAAATTTTTGCACATTTTTGAAAGCGTCTACTTACACAGTTGTTGTTGCAACTATTGTTGTTACATTTGTTGCTGCAGCAGTTGTTGTTGTCGTTGCTGTTGTTGCTGTTTTTGGTATGTCTGCGAGGGCGGTTAGTAAGCCCGGCCCAGCCCGCCTGGGCGTCTGGCCCAAGTTTATGGCATTTTAATGATGTCGACATTTATGACAGTTGGCTTGAAGATCTCGCAATGCTTTGACAGTTGCCCTTTTGGTAACTGAGCGCAGCAAAATGCACTCGTTAAACGCTGTGGCAGCCACCGCAAATTGAAGTCCAAAAATAAATCGAGTTCTTTTATTTCTCATTTTCCTTTTAAACCCGCTTTTTGTATATCTGACAATTGCAGCAATCAAAAGTTTAACTAAATTTGCCGCGAAAATAAAAAAAAACAAAATCAATAAGCACAGCTTTGAGATGACTGTCCTAGACATAACAAATTTTCTTAAATCAATATTGCATATGCGATATTTTGTAGTCAACTTTATGATTGAAACTTGCTTTAAAACACATTTTGATTTTTTTGGTTGCTTCCAACGCACTAAAATAGTTGGAAAATTTATTAAAGAACTACAACTTATTTTTGGTGTGTTTTATAGCTATATCTGGAAAAATGTATATTAATGAGAGCTCTTATTTTAAAGTCTAAGTAGTAAAGTCATAACAGCTGCCCTAAGTTGACTAATAAATAAATTTAAGCTAGTCTTTCAGTCAAAGTATTAGTTTCCATATCAAGCCAAAGTGCAGTGTTTTGTTATAGACACAAGTATTTTTGCTCACCGATTTCAAATGCTATATTATATATACTTATATATATATATATAAATGTATTATATCTTCGTCAATTTTTTATCAGATCGACTGGAAATTGAGAACGTATAATCAGATAACTATTTTTCAAAAATATAAAATACGAAAATTTCAAAGTCGCAAATGTGGGTTAACCATAAACTTAACTAGTTCTCTTACTTTATTGAAAAGATTCAAATAATTTAGAAGTCCGGAATTATCAGCTACCCCTTTGGTACATAAATTGGCGTTGCTAGAATGGATTTTTGGAAATACCAATTTATGATATAGTTTCTACTTTAAGCTATGTACATTAAAATATAACATAATCTTACTTTTGACCAGGATCAAGGAACTTTAAATAATATATAAAGAAAATAATAGTTAAAGAAATTTGTAAATGAGCAATTTAAGAAAGTTTCATAACGTGTGGCTATTGTTTGCACTAAATATTTCTTAGCCGTTTCGTTCCAATTATAGTAAAAGATGTTGTGTACTGCCTGGCAACATTTATATACCCAATGCTAGTGTATACAAAGTGTTTGCTTGATATATAACTCAAACGAGCTGTTGAAATTAATTTAGCACTGTTTGTAAGTCACCCACACACACTCACACGCCGCCACCCACAACAGCTCTGATTTGTTGGCTTCGTTGTGATTGCTTACCTGTTTGACAAAGGCAAAGGGTCAGACTCGGGAGAGCACATATTGAGATGGATTTGCTGGCAAATACTGTGACATAAATCAATCACTCAGCCAGCAAACAGCATGCAAAACATGACATATATTAAAATTCGTATAAATTGTGTGTGTGTGTGTGTGTGTGTGTGTGTGTGAGAGCATATGTGTAGCGTACCAAAAATATTATGAATTGCTTAGTGTATTGTGATTTGCTTCTTGTGCATGTATGTAGCAGCTATGTGACAAAGTAAATCCGCTGAGTTTTAATTAAATACTGTGCAATGCTGACAGCTTGAGTAAATGCAACATATTTTGCTATCATTTAAATTAATAGCTGTTCAATGCACGAGCTGCACACAGCTTAAAGCTTCGCGAATGGCAAATTTAAGTTTCAAGGTTGGGCTACGTTGTTCATATCCTTGATAACTGCGCCAAATGACAAATGCTTGTTGTCCTGCGCTCTCTACGTTGTACCTTTTATTAAGTTTTGTCACGGAAATTGGAGAACATGCAGCCACACACCAGACGACAAAGTTTCGCTGACTTTTTACATTTGCATTTTTATTATTCCCTTTTTTTAACTTATTTTTTATTTTGAATTATATACCGCACACAGAGCAATAATTATTGCAGTGCCCAACAGCAAGTTGAAATTGTTATTTTTATTTTGCTGTAAAATACAACTTAATTGTTCAACTTGCCACATAAATAAAACAGCTAACAATGTGGTGTGTTAAAGGTAAACAACAAACCAAACAAAACAACACAAAAAAGGTCATCAAAAGGCAACTTTGCTCTTGGCTGACATAAAAGTTGTCGTCTCTTTAGTTAATGCTTTTACCTGGAAGGGTGCTCGATTATTATTTTAAATACCTTTCAAACAATAACATTTATTAAGAGGCTATTAAAGTTGTTAAGCTTGATCAAGCTATCCCTACACTTCACTATATCCAGACACGACTGTATTATATAATGTCGCTAAATATGTGTTTTTTTTTTCTAATTAAATTTATAAAAAACAAGTGCCCATACCCTTCACACATGGATTAATTTTTTTTTGTTTTCTTTTTGGTCAATTTGTTTTTTGGCTATGTCGTAGAATGCTTCGAGCGGGATGAAATAGTGACGAAACCCGACATGATCAAAGCAATCTGTGAAAGTTTCATCAAATTCGGTTCAGCAGTTCGGCCGGAAATCGTGTTGAAACAGACAGACAGACGGAAAGACGGACACGCGAAAATCAATTCCTGAGCTCGTCCTGATCATTTTGATATATAGTTTATGGGGTCTTCCATAATTTTTTTAAGGCGTTACAGATTCATGACAAACCCAATATTCCCTGTTTTTCATGTGTCAAGGGTTCAAAAAACAAGTTGAAACGTTGCAGTCGGACGCAACCGACTGCGATATACTCGTTACCTGTATAAGAAGGTGCAGGGGTGGGTGGGAGAAGGGGGCTGAGGGTGTTATGGGTGGGCGTGGCATCCAAATTTTTGATGCAAATCTTTGTGGAATGTCAATTGCTATCTTCCTACCCAATTTTTTGACTCTAGTTAAACATTTATAAAACGTGGGTACTCCCTGGGGGCAGTATGGGTGAGCGTGGCTCCAAAACTTTGATGCAGATCTTTGGGGATCGTAACCAACAATCTGTCTACCAAATTTGGTGACTCTAGCTCAACAACTCTGAAAGAGTTTTCAGTAGCTATCCTCTCAGCAAATTTGGTAGTTCTAGCTGTAAGGATGTGCGAAATGTGTGGATTTATCGATTTTGAGTTATCGAATTTATCGATTTGCCAGCCCTCCCCAGTAATTGTAGAGCCAATTTGGACACTTTATCTGTCCCGGCCATAGATAAAGATATTTGCAAAGTTTCCAGTCTCTAGCTTGAAGGTTGTGGAAAAAAATTACGCACACACGGACGGACGGACCGACGAACAGACGGACTGACACCATGACGGACATTGCACAAACCCAATATACTCTTTACCTTTGGTAACGAGTATAAAAAGGATATAAAATCCTTTCTAAATTTATCTTCAAAAACAATTGCTGGTTATTATAACTCCCACACTTATTAGTTAGGGTATAGGAAAGCAAAAAAGCAGAGCCATCGTCTATTAGATAGTAAGATTAGCATGTACTGAAAGACAAACAATAATGAGATCCCCACACGCACACACAGACACAAGCATACGTTATTTTGCAGGTTGGGCATAAAGCTGGCGTTTCGCGTTGGCATCCTGCCAGCTATGGTTATGAGTAACTGCTCTACAGGAAATTATGTTTGGTGATGGATTTGATAATCAGTGTTTGAACGATTTAAATATAGTTTGGGATTCCCAAAGCACATTTATGTAGAAGTGCAAAAGACGGTTGACTTAAAGCACTGATGATTGCTTACATATTTAAGTCGAACGCATGCTAAAAGCTGTATAGAGTGAGTAATATTTAATTTATGCTTCAAATAAGAAAACTTTGGGCTAATCCTAACATTTCAAATGAAACGCACTTTTTACTTTAATAAAAATTCACTCTTTGTTATCGTTGCTTTTCTAACGTTTTTGTTTTTTGACTGTTTGTCATATAAGAAAATTTCAATTCAAGTTAGACAGTAAATGTATATAGCGCAAACTTTGACATGTCGCAACCGTCAAACGTTGCCAGTCAGGCCTTGAGGCGTCAATCGTGGCGTATGGGCAATATTTGCATAAGCAAATATTTAAGCGTTTTCGCTGCGCTTTTGCCTTGGACGTGGGCTTATGGCAGCTTTCATGTATTTTCCAAGTTTGAGTCAAAGGTGATTTAATCCGAGACCACATAAAGTTAAAGTAAGGTTTTCGGTTAAGCGAAGCAGGAAGACAGTGAAAAATATTGGAAGATGAAGCATGGTATTCATTCTTTCTTTACATTTTTCAATTACACTTAAAGTTATGGGATTTTTGCCACATGCTGCAAAAATATTTCATAATGTGCTTCACAACTTTTTATTTAGCTTTCAGTGTTTATGGGCTATATTCAAAGCATTGGCTTTGTTTTCACGTCGTTCGAAACATGTCTGGCGTTTAAATGGAATATTAAAACACTGTATGTGTGACCCGCTTTGTTGTTATTCGCCTGTTGCAAAGTTTTGCATTTGTTGTGATAGTTTGGGTGGCGTCGACTTCAGTTCATCTGCGGCTTAATTTAGTTGAGCAGACGAGTTCAGGAGAGTTCTTCTTGTTGCCGACTGTCTGGCCCAGTAATTTATCAGCAGACGTGCTAGTTGAGAATTTTTTGCAACACAACCAAACTACTTTTTTAGCTCTGCAGCATTTGGCCAAGTTCGAAGCCACTTTACTTGTCTGCCATACCGTGGCCATAAGCCATTAGCCATTAGGTGCAAATCAATTTCAACTCACTCATTCCCACAAATCTTTTGAGGTTTTTGCGTTAATTTATGCCTTTTCCCAGGCACAACATCATCAAGTTTGTCAGCTGCGGCTTTGCGCACAAATCTCGCACACAAATCACAATTTGAGCACTTGATTAAACGCTAAGCATTGGACTTAAATGGCCTCAGCTCTTTATATATGACTGTGGCTGGCATTAATTATCTGCGTGCCACTTTTCATTGATAGATTGATTGATCGATTGAGGCACACTCCAACGAAAGTTCTAATACCACAATATAACAAGCACAAAAATGAAAATCTCCAAAAATTGTCGCAATTCCTGTAGAAAAAATGAATTGAAAATGCGATTATTTATAAAAGCAAAATATATTACTAGTGCCCCAACTACACAAACATTTAGATTGTCAAAACCATGCACAGGTGCACCCAGTTACAGTTACTGGGGCTGTGTACCTGGGCGCCGCCGGTTGAGTTGACAACGCTGCCCAAAACGAATGCAAAAAGCGTAATAATAAACCAAAATAAATTTTTGCTGCACCATAAAATGCAATAAACGAGCAATTCACATTTCTGCATAACAACCTAGAGCAGGTCTTGTCTCCTCAAACTGGCCAAAACATATGAATGTCAACTGTCACCAGTAATAAAAGAAAGAAAATGATAAAAAAAAAGTGCAACTATAAATATGAAACACATATGAAAAAAATATTATTGCATTGCCTGGAAAAAGTATTCCACAATTTAGAATACCAAAAAGATAAAAAAAAATATGACAAAATTGTAAAAAAAAAAACAGTTTGGTTTTATGATTTTACAATAAATAGGTTAGATAAAACCGCGTAAGAACCCTGTGATAAATGCAACTATAGCACATTTGTAATTTAGTTTCTTGAAGTAAATAAGCAATTACCTTTTATTATTTATTATTTTAACACAATATAAAATTTAGGACATACCAAATTTCATTTACACTTATAATTTTATTCAATGCTTGTTCCCATATGCACGAAACATACAATTAAATATTAATATGCATGTATGAATAAATCTCAAGAATTTCAACAATTTGGCTTCTTGCCAAAAAATACTGTAAATCAATATCAACTAACTACAGTCATTGGTAAAAATCGAAAAATCGTTAGTCGTAAACACATCACCTAATCGAAAAAAAAAAAAATGAGAGAAAAACACACACAAACTAACGCACAGAGCTTGCGTCTTAAGCCTGTTGTCCTGTTGACAGGCAATTTGGCTGTGAACAAACAGCAAACAAATTGACAAACAATTTCAAGTGTTCAAATGCTAAACACAAAATACTTAACTTGACCAATAAAAAGTAAATGGCGAACACTCATACGCAAGTACACACACATACAGATACGCAACACCACAAGCTGTCCGCAAGCTAAACACACACGAACACACACATATAAACATAGCCAACGCCACATTTACAGAGCGCCGTAGTCTGAATGAATGGCAATGGCTTTTTCTGAAAGCGGGTCGACAAAAGAATAAAAGGACGAAATCAGTCGGAAGCCAGCAGTCAGCGTCAGCAGTGGGCAGCCAGTCAAGCTATTTGCATAGCACTTAAAATAGAAAGACACACGAAAAAAAAAAACCAACAAGGAAATAGTAGAATCGAAAGAAAACAACAAAAAAAAAACACACACAGACACACACAACCCGAATAGGTAAACAGGAGGTGCAAATCTGCTGCAGTGAAAGATGCTGAGTGATAATTCGACATGAGGCTCATGTATAGGCGCTGGTAATTGACATTGTTGGGCGACAGGCCAGAACACGAAAAGGCAAGAAGCGGAAGAGGAAACAAAAGGACAGGCCAATGCTGTTTATCTGTAAGGATTGTACCGAACCGTTTGCTGAGAGTATTCGACGTTCTCGTGCTCGTGCTCGTCATCAGCAATGCAGCTTTTAAATCCTGGGCCCAGAATGTCCTAATAATGTTCATGTCAACGCAGCAGCACAGCACTAAAACCTGTCCAAGTTGTCACAATGACATTTGCAGCCGAAAGTGTTTGTCTCCCACTCACTCCACCCACTAATTCGCTCTTCCATCTTAAAGCACTTTTCTCATTGAAAACGAGGATTTGCCAGTTTACAAATAGACCACTAGTCAGACAGACGGCTGACCTGATTGCCTGAAGAGTCATCACGGTATAGTGCGTCACACCTGGCGTATGCGTAATTTGTCAGTCATTTATTGCCTGCTCGTTGCGTCAGCTGCAGCCTGTTAGCTGTTAACTATAGTTAAACAACTGTGACAACAACAACTAATTAACTTTGACAATAAAACCTGATGCGACAACGACGGAAATCGTGCAAAAGTTTTACAGCTCACTTCAGTGTCACATTTGAAATGCATTTCTCGTTAAATTTACAAACAACTGTCAAGCCCGATTGTCCTTTGAATTGTAGACTTGCAACTGAACTTAACATTGCTCACAAACAGACTCAGCACAGCTGTCAGAGCTGAGTTGCCACAGCTGCAAATGCGCTTTTGTATGATGATGCTAATGGCGCTGAATGTTGCCAACTGCTGTCGCCTTGAGGTGCGCCTCAGTAATTAGCGGTTTGATGTCAGCCAGCAATAAAGGGCAAATAACAATCACAATCGCAATCAACATGTCATTACCCATGCACAGAGACAAGCACACACACACACAAAACTGAGGTATCACACACAAACTTAAACATAACTGAAGTGAATCTCAAATAAACAATTGAATTTTTAAGTGCCACCTAAGAAAGTTCTTCTCATAGAAATTATTGCTAATAGTCAAACTGCATTGAGTGAGTGCGTTTCACTTTAATACAAGCATAAGTATACTCTTCACAAGTGCCGACATAGCATATAATTTGCAATTGGCTTATTTAAAGAATAACGCTGTATAAGAACCAGTTCGAATGCTCAAGTAAAGAGAGCCAGATTTGAAGAAACCATCAACCATATTGTTCCAGATGGTAAAAATGTTCAAAGCAGATCTTGAAATAAGACGCTTACTGATTTGAATCTTCCGTGTATCAATGTCCAAAGAATCTATGGCTTAACATAAATCTTAAAAACATATAATCTTATTACTTCTTATTATTGGTCCGCCTATAGCTCAAAAGAGTTTATATTCCGAATAATAAATCGGTGCACTTGTAAAGATGGATAAAAAAACTTTTTTTATTAATACCTTTTTTACTATTTTTAATTGTAACGCAAAAAGCTTTCTGACGGATAATTGCTAATTTTAATATGGGGGAAAAAGATTTAAATTAATATTTTACAATTGAAAATCAAAAATTTAAATTATTTATCATATATTGTTTTTTTGTTGCACACTCTTTACTTTTTATACCCTGAACCCATAAAATTGGTAAAAAAAAGGGTATAATGGTTTTGTGCAAAAGTATGTAACAGGCAGAAGGAAGCATCTCCGACCCCAAAAAGTATATATATTCTTGATCAGCATCAACAGCCGAGTCGATATAGCCATGTCCGTCCGTCTGTCCGTCCGTCTGTCTGTCGATCTCAGAGACTACAAGAGCTAGAGACTTCAGATTTTGAATATAAGTTCTTCTATACAATGAGCAGAACAAGTTTGTTTCAAATTATCGATAGCTTTTCTGGTTTCCGATATACACATGGTATCGATTACAAAAAATGATCGAATTTGGAAAATGTAAAAATAGGGGTTGATATAATGGGTAACGATAGAACTTTTCTGAAAATTCCAAATCGGTTAAGAAACACCGGAGATATCGAATTGAATCGATTGAAGTTAAGTCAGTTTTTTGTTTTGTTTACATGGATTATTATTTTTAATAGCTAATACTTTAAGGGCGCAGGGAGATTTAACATATTTATTGCAACTGGGTTCAGGGTATCTTCTAGTCGGGCTCTCCCGACTAAAGCCTTCTTACTTGCTTTCACTTAAGTTGTGTGTGAGTTTGAGCTGATGATTCTCGTTTTAAAAACGATGCGTGCTCTGACAGCGCTATTTATTACCTCTTTTTTGTACACACACTGTGCTTTCTTGTTGCTGTTTTTGTCTAATTTTTTTATTTGGTTTGTTTTGCGTAAAATAAGTGCCACGCCTTGATGTACGATGCATCCTAGGTGGTCCAGGAGCTGGAGTCAGCGTTGGGGCTGCTGTTTGAGCTAGGCAATATCTGCATTTTAGACTCTCTGCTGCTGACTGCTGTAGCTGTTACTGTTACGTGTTTCTGGCTTCTTTTTGCTCTTTCGTCAGCTTCCGCTCGTCGGCGGCGGCATCCGCCATCATCATTGCTGCCATTTTGTGCGCACTGACCCGCTTTTTGCGCTTTTCCCATTACATTTGGTTTGCTATTTCGCTTTTATATTGTTTGTCTTCGCTTTTCGTTTTATTTTATTCGCCCTCTTGCTTACTTATTTATAGTATAACTGTTTCATTGTTGGCTGCCGGGCATGAACTATCTCTGTTTATATACACATACATATGCATGTATGTGTGTGTGTGTGCTTCCATGTGTCAGTGAATTTTTGTGTGTGTGTTTCTCAGTGTGTGGCCAGTGTTTGCACAGGGTGCACGAAATCAGTTGTGCCATGTAGTTTTCATGTTAAACGCGCTCAAAATTAATGGTCACACATAGACACACTACACGCACGCACACACAAACACACACACATATATATTTATACTTTTGGACTCCCAGTTGCGAGTTTAGAAATAGAAACGAACGTTATCGTTACAAATGTGCTTTCCGCTGCCTGTCAGCGTGGCTACAATTCGCGGCCGGCTCCCAACTGCAGTCGCCGCTGGTTTTTCGCTATGTTCCTCGTTGAATTTGATGTTGTCCCGTTGAACGCTGAACGCGGGGCACGGTCCATTCCTCTCAGTCTCGCTCTCTCGCTCTCTCTCTCTCTCTCTCTCTCTCTCTCTCTCTCTCTCTCTCTCTCTCTCTCTCTCTCTCTCTCTTACTCATATGCAAGCACCCTTTTGCTATCTGTCTCTCTCTATCTGTGTCTGTTCACATGCATTTAATATTTGCCTGCAGCTAAATCAAATTGTTTTTCTGCATCAGTTTTTAGTGTTTCTTTTTCAAGCTCACAGTTTATTCGCTTTTTTTTCTTCCTTTTTTCGCGTTGTTGTTTCTGTTTTTGGTTCTCTGTTGGTCGCATAAAAAATTGAAGATAAACGTCGGTAAATGTAATTTTTAAAAGCCCTAATATCCTGCGTCCATTTGCGCAGCATTTGCTATTTGTTCTGCTGAGCCTTAGAATTTTGATTGCATGTGGTAAAAAATTGTGCAACTTTATTGCTTTGAAAGACAAAAAAATACAATTTTATACCACATGCAATCAATGCACGATTAAGTTGAACATTTTGGGGAATTATAATTATTGCATTTTTTCATCTCATCCAAGGAGCTAATTGTGAGTAAATGTAATTCTTCTTAAAAAAGTACTATCCACCATATTATTGTCTCAGTACGTTACGGCACAACCGACTGTAAATTACTCTGATACCATTATTCAAACCTCTAGTTAATAGTTTGTATTATTATTGATTATCACCTCAAGGTGTAACGATTTGTTATCAATTTCCCAGTCACCCTGTGGGCGTAGCGCCCCTATGTTGACAGTTTTTCTGACGCTCGCATGACCCAAGGTATTTGCAAAGATTTGAGTCTCTAGCTTTAAGGGTGGCGAAGAAATGCGGGTTAATACAGACGGACGGACAGCATGAGAAATATTGCACAAGCCAAATTTACTTAATACCTTCGATATCAGTGTATAAGTTTTGCCGATGGCAGCCAGCGACCGTATTACCAGCGTCCAACATGGCATTAATATTTAAAAGTCAGCTTTGAAACTTGTTTGACAGGCTGTCAGGATATTATTACCAGCAGGGGGTAGCAATGTTACCACCCAACTGACATACACAGTTTGTATTTACTATGTATGGCAGACAGACAGTTCTTGAGTATTTGGATTTGAAATAAAAAAACTAAATAAAAGTAAAAATCACAAACTATACAAGTTGGATCGTTAAAAACAACTGCCAACGAAATTTCAGGCTAATATCAGATTATATAAGAAGGTTGAGAAAAAATAATCCGATACAAATTGTTTACCATTAATTGGTAGCTATAATGACGTTTTGTATTTCAATTACATTTTATTAATTTATTAAAGTTACCATTTAAAGCTTTATACAATTTTTTAATGAAACCCGCGCAGAAATATTTATCCGCTTTTCGCTTTTCTAAAATATTTATATTTGGCGTAAATGTTCATTCAGTCAATATTATTGAGATACAGAATATGTAATTTTATTTTAATCCATTTAATTTTGTTATTTACTACCATTGCAAATCATTCTTATTTCATTTACCACTCCGCCCCATTTTTGACGGTGCAGAAACTTCGTGTTAAGTCCATCAAAAAGTAAATATTCAATATGATCACGAGCACAGTTAGCCAACCGCTAGACGATGTCTAAATGTCAAAAAAGGCACAGATGCGTCAGTCGCATGCCACATTAAAGACCTTAAACGTGTGTACCGCACCGACATTTGCTTGACAATGGCCACCCAAGCCCGTCAGCTGCCAAATAAAACAACAAAAAAACAACATCAAGAGGCAAAACGACAATTGCAAGAAGAAAAAAAACTTCCATCATATTTTGATATTTTTGCATAAATACGAGACAAGGCGCTCTCTCCTTTGTCAGCAGTTTAAAATTAATTTTATTTTTGTATATGCTACTCCGTATATAGTATGTATATGTCTGTATGTTTGGCATGCCGCAAAGTTTGGCTGTCGCCCTGGAGTTAGGCATCGTGTCGGGAGGGGTCTCCTACATATAAGAAAGAACCGCAATCTAGACATGCTACGGGTTTTATACACAATGTTTGATGCGACTTGTGATTTTTTTTCGCCTTTTTTGCGCTCTTTATGCAGATGGATTTGCCTTAGCACACACACACAACAAATACTCACGCAACACACACTTGCTAAATCACAATCTTTGCTGGCAACATATGAAAATTGCGTTTTGCGTAATAAAAAGTCGAGTTTATCTGCGCTGCGTTCGCTCAGAAAAACTGATTTACTTTGCAATTTTATGACTTTATTAAGAATTATGTGCTGTTTTGTATATATTTACAATACACAAAACAAACACACACACACACACACACAAAGTATCTGTGTATCAGGAAGTTAGAGCAGCAGCAGCAGGAAACTCTCAGAAAATGCAAGCCAAGTTGAGTGTGTGCATACATTACCCAAAGTCCTGGCTGTATCTTGATGTGTTTTGTGTGCTATGCTGTTGTTGTCGACTCACTTGACCTCTAGCAAATGACATGAAAATCCTTTGATAGAGCTGCACGCATTCATTCATATCATGGTCACAAGTTATGAGTGCATATTTTTATGCAACAAAATCGTACAAGGATTTCAGGAAGCACAGGATACAGGATACCCCAGTACACTGCCCCCACAACACCACGTACGTTTCTTTAATTCTCGATTTCTGCTTGCATGTCTATTTGCTCTTTAGCTTGCATTTCCAAGCACAAAATTTGCTACAAATAACTAAGAGTGCTCATTGTGAATGTCTAACCAACAGCAGCAGCAGCAGCAAGTGTATGGGAGGGAGAGGTAGTGAGCAAACGATAGGGTGTGCTGACAAATGATAATGTTGTGCGATATGTTTGGCATGTAAGTTGCCGGATAATGGTACGTATTTTGGATATTTTTATGGCCACTCATTGCGTATATCAGCATTAGAAAACTCTGACGCTGAGTGCAGATGCTTCCCATTGCCGATTGACTCAATTTGAAGATTTTCGTCCACTTGGGGACAGCAATAGCATCGGGAACAGCAGCAGCAGCAGTTGCTGCAGACAAAACCTTTGACCTTTCACCTTAGCACTTACGCTTGCGTTTGTCAGCAGCGTAATGGACTTTAATCTCTGATGACCCATCTAGCGCTTCTTTTTGTGCTATTTAATTAGTTTTATATACCCATTAAAATAAAGTTACATTGGGTATCTTTATTGAAAGAGATATATAGTTAACAATTACAACGAAACGAGTGAACAATGTTTATTTTCTTTGGTAAGTAGAGGAATATATTTAAAAGCATCTCTCTGTAGTCACTGTAACCAGCATTGATAATAATGAACACTAAGAATAAACTTTTAAATAATTTTTTTTTCAAGCACAACAATTTTTAAACCGACCTTTCTCACTTAAATGTATAATTTTTATACCTCAAAACTGTTATCTTAAAAGAACTTTACTTATTATTACGAGGAAATCATTTGTTGATTGTCTGGCTGTTTCAATTAAAGATTTGATAAGTATAATTTGCTTTCTATTAAGCAAATCTTGTTGGCGTGTGTTATAAATTGCACTTTGATTATTAAATAGTTCGCTAAGCAAATCAATAGATAGATAAAATAAATTTCAAAATTTTCTAAAATTGATTTTATTTAACGGCCTAAATAAAAATACGTGAGTGAAATAATGCCTCGAAGAATGTCAAATTTGGGCCGTCGCTCTCGCCACGCAGAAGGATCCAGAAGACGGGGCACTGCGAAGCGTGGCAGGGTATTGCTAGTCAACAATTAAAATGTTCTTATATGAATATCGAGAACACATGAGCGTTCGCGCAACGGCTCAAAAAAAATTTGTAATGGAGAAATATTCGGTGTAAGGAAATTTTTTGAATGGAGAACAAAACATGTTGAAAACTGAATCAAAATACAGTGTAAAAAAATATTCGACTGTACCAAATCAATTTAACACTGGATAAAGTTACCTTTAAGATTAGACTTATTGCCTAAATAACAACAATAAATATACTACACTTCCGTTATACTATGTGAAAGCTTTCGCACACACTCAACAAAGCTTTTGTTTTTTTACAGCTAAGCAACGTTATTTCGGATGTTAAATTGCAAAGCTTATAGTTGCTCAACACAAACGCAACAGTTATCGACGTGTGCTTGACCTACACTGCTTTAGTACTAAAGACAGGATAACATTAAGTCTACTTTATTTGTTGGCATTTTGAAGTGGCCTTTTTTCAGAACGCTCTTAAGCCTTGTTCGCACTTTGGTATGTAGTAAGTAGCGAGTCGAGTAGACAGTAGCTCGGTAAGTAGCTACTCGCCAAAAACTGTTCGCACTATAAAATTAACTGATTTGTACAGTGCATTAGTAGCTGTTTTTCAGCTGTTTGCGTGACGTCACATGTGACCAGTTGGGTTTTGATTTGCATATTCCATACAGTGAATTTGAATAAGTTACGAGTGAATTAATTGATTGAAAATGCGCTATGCAGTTTTGGATGCAACAATAACAATTTTAAGAACAATTTGTTATTATTGTTTCATCTAAAAACTGCATAGCGCATTTTCAATAAATTAATTCACTTTTAACAGTCGTTAATTATTCAAATCCACTACAATGTTTGTGTGCAATATGCAATTCAAAGCCCAACTGGTCACCGCTGACTGCTCAATTATTAGCTCTGCCGCGCTACTGGCACCTCTGCCGCGCTACTGGCACAAAAAAATAGAGTAGATTCTATTCTGATTTTAGTCGAGTAGCGAGTGAGCTGACTAAATTACTCGACTAAAATTTTGGTGTTCGGACACTGCCTACTCGACTCGCTACTTACTACTTACCAAAGTGCGAACAAGGCTTTAGTCACATTAAAGCGTTACTTTTTTGTACTGTACATGAGGATGAGAAGTTTTGGCCAAGACACTTGGGAAAAGGGTTTGTAACTTGAATAAAATGTATCAAAGAGCACTACCGCAACAGGCATATACTAGATACATAGATTGAAAGTCTGTTTACTTTATGTGCTTCAATATAATCTCATTTTATATTCAAAAAAGTGAGGGTGGTGAAGGTTTAAGAGATAGACGCAACTACAGCCCTACAATTTTGAATCGACATGAATGGCAACAACGCCATCATCGTCAGAGTTGCGAATCGAGATATTGGCACGCCCGTCGGAACCAACGTAGATGGTCTTGCCGGTGCAGCCGGAACCGTTCTTCTGGCCTGAGATGACATCGCAGTAGCTGCCGGCAGGGAGACCAGTTTGCAGCGAGTTGTTCATGTCGTAGTTGTCATTGTTGAAGGCCACAAAGCCACGATTGCCACGGCTAAAGGCAATCTGGTTGCTTCCGTTATCCCACCAGTTCTGCTGCTGGGCATCGCCAACAGCATTCCTGAATCCAACCATGTTGTAGATCTGGCGCCAACGATGCTCGCACACCCAGCCACCGCCGCAAGAGTAATCGGCATTGAATGTGGGTGAGGCAATATTGTTTCCATCATAGGAAGGTGGTCCCTGGTCGGCGTCAGTGAAGGCGAAGGAGGACATGACACGCGGTGTGCCGAAGGGATGAGCCAACATGAAGGCGGAGGCCATTTTGTAGTTTCGGCCCACCTTGTAGGTGAGCACATTGGCACCACCAGCACCATGGCCGCGCTGGTTATCGTGATTGTCCACAAACACCAGAGAGCGATCGGAAGCGGCAAAACCCCAACCGGTTCCCCAGTTGGAGAGATAGCTCAACTTATCCTTGCCACGGAACACTTTGCCAATTGAGTCGGAGTGACTGAATTCGGTAACAGCACCCATGCCAGTGTATTCGGATTTTTTGACAGCCTCACCGCCCAGATCGATGACCTCTTGCACGATATAGGGACGAGCACCATAGTTGAAGCCATGATCGGTATTCAGACTCTTAAGACGTCCATAGATGGCAGCCAGATCTCCGGGCCACATGTGCTTGGCGGCATCTACACGGAAACCAGCAACACCCAAATCAATCAAGTGATTGAGGAAATCAACAACCTTGTCTCGCACATAGTTGTTACCCTGGTTCAGATCACGCAGACCGACCAGCTCGCAGTTGCGCACATTGTTTGGATCACCGTAGTTGGTAATGGCACAGGTGGGATTGAAGTCCAGCGACGAGAAGGGCACTGCTGGGAAGCTCTTTGAACCGGGATCAGCATTGCTGCCGCCTGTACCAGATCGGCCGCCACCAGCAGCCATATGATTGAACACTACATCCACATAGGTGCGCACTCCAGCATTGTTGCAACGCCTAACCATGTTAGCGAACTGCTCCTCGTTGCCAGATCGAGTAATAATCTTGTAAGAGATGGGCTGATACCGCTCCCACCAGGGACGACCGCTAATCACAGCGTTCTCATTGACAGGTGAAACCTATATGGAAGAATATGCACAAACGGCTGTTATTAAAATTGCACTAATTTCAATATAATTTAAATAAGTATAAATTTACCTGCAGACCGGCATAGCCATGGGGTCCTAGGAAGTTTTCGCATTCGGCTGCAATATCGTCCCATTTCCATTCGAATAGGTGAACCATGCCGTTGCGGCCATCTTTGTAGTTGGTATTGAATTGGGCGCTGGCCAAAGCCACAAAGGCTGTAATAACTAGACCCTTGGTAAAAAGCATGCTGCTGCTTGATTTGGAACTCAGTTCCACACTGAAACTAGCAAAGACGCTGCTTCACCTTTTATATGCGATATCTGCCGGACGAAAAAAGCAACAATGGGCATTGAGTGTTAATGATTTGTGATGCAAATTCCTTGCTTATCACAAACGTCCATTTGTGACTAGGGGGTGGTATAGCCAAGCAGTGGGGTCTATTTGGCATGCGACTTGCAGATTAGATATGAATTCGGTTGGACGTTGAAAGTGCTGTCAGCAATCGGTAAACATTATTTACTAAATTTGTAATTGAAAATTGCCAAGAACCTAATAAAAACTTAGCATTTAAAATTATTTATTATCATACATAACACATACTAAATCACCTGATTAGAATCGCAGTTTATAAGTGAATCATAAGTATGTACCACCCTCGTTCCCACGTGTATTATTCGAAGTGCATATTTGGAATGTGGCCTCTGTTCATCTAACATAAAAGAAATCTCTGTCATCTTGCATTAATGAATCTGCTGTGGTCCCTTGTTACGTACATTTAGCTCGTGAAGTCGCTTTGCTAGGCGATTTATTCAGCATTGGCCTGGTGCACATGAGAAATGTGTTCGACAAAATACACAAAATTCTTGATTTAGTTTTTTATCTCTTCAGAAAATAAATTTTCCATTAACTTCTCAATCCCTGTGAAATGCACCATGAGCTAATTTTAATATCTTTAAATACATACAATCTTATTTTATTATAAACATCGATTGGAAGGTAATCAAATAGTATCTTCATATAGATCGGCATACGACTTGTTATACTCGATACCGAAGGTAAAGAGTATAATGGGCTTGTGCAATGTCCGTCATAGTGTCTGTCCAACTTTTTTCGATACCCTTCAAGCTAGAGACTTGAAACTTTCCAAATGTTTTTATCTATGGCCGGGACAAATAAAGTGTTAAGATTGGGGTCTACGTCACTTGGGAGGCTGGTAAATCGATATTTTCGATAGCTCAAAATCGATAAATCTACCTATTCCACACACCCTTACAGTTAGAGGTATCAAATTTGGTAGGAAGATAGCTACTAGCATCCCCAAAAAAAATGCATCAAACTTTCAATGCTACGGCCACTTGTTCAGCCCCCAGTCCCCCTTCCCCAACCTTTTACAAACTTTGAGGTAGATTCATCAAAATTGGAAGGAAGATAGCTGGTGGCATCCCCATTGAGGCAGCGTACACCTCTGCCGCATCCGTACCTCTTTGCAGTCAGGCCTCTTTTTACGGTTGCGACCGACTGCAATGTTACCACTTGCTTTTAATTTATTTTAAGCGCATAATAGCAATACCATTGCATAAATGCACAACCCGAGATTACCTTCGTACACTGCAGGATTACATCTTCCATATCGTTAAACTATTTCCTCAATTATTTAGCTCCAACTTTGGGGCACGTCATGATTGGCATAACTATGAAATTCTTTCAAATATACCAACTTTATTTAACATGTCGAACTTGCAACGAGCGATTTTATTTCCTCAGCTAAACCTGATTGTGATGACATCTCTTCCTTCATTCTTATAGCTTGTGTTGTTGAACTCTGTGAGCCGCTTAAAATAAGCAATGAAAAATTGAACTTGTGACGCCCATTCATAAAAACTCCTCAAAAAGTTTAATAATTCATTACAGAGCTATTCCCCAGCTGGGCAATGTCTGTAAGCTATTTGAAATCCACTGTTACCAATCTTTGCATTAAAGTACCTAAGAATCGTTTTCAGGTGGACACAAATTACTCAGGGTTTGCCGATGGTGCCAGCATTTATGTGAGATTATTAAGAGCTCAAAGCCCGATATTATTAATGTTTTCATTGATTGTTTCTTGCCGAAATTAATCTTTTGACGTTGATGTCATTTTTGACTCTAAGATCGACTTTATCAACCATCTGGACTATCATTTGCCAAAAGCATCTACTATGTTTGGGTTTCTTAAACGTAATTCTGCTCAATTTAATGATCCACTTACTTGGATATGTCTGTATATTAACAAACAAGTAAGAAGTCGGGTGAGCCCGACTAGAAGATACTCTGAACCCAGTTGCAATAAATATACTAAATTTATAAAAAACTTTGAATAAACTGACTTAACTTCAATCGATTCAATTCGATATCTCCGGTGTTTCTTAACCGATTTGGACGAAATTTTCAGAGAAGCTCTATCGTATCTCATTATTTAAACCCCCAATTTTACATTTTCCAAATTCGATATTTTTCGGTAATCGATGCCATGTGTATATCGTAAACCAGAAAAGTTATCGATAATTTGAAACAAACTTGTTCTGCTTATGGTATATAAGGTATTAAATTCAAAATCTCAAGTCTCTAGCTCTTGTAGTCTCTGAGATCGACGCGTTCATACAGACAGACGGACGGAGAGACGGACATGGCTATATCGACTCGGCTGTTGATGCTGATCAAGAATATATATACTTTATGGGGTCGTAGATGCTTCCTTGTGCCTGTAACATACTTTTGCACAAAACCATTATACCCTTTTTTTACCCATTTTATGGGTTCAGGGTATAAAAACTTCGGTGTGTGATATAAAATATTGATAAACAGACAAGTAAATGAGCATTACTTAATTTTTATTCAAAATCGGCTTACGGCTTATATTGTTAACATGACAATTTTATAGTTTTTATATAAATAAACATATTGACAGATATATTAAGACGTTCTTAAGAAATTCGCTTGCAATATGGTCTGTCATAAATTTGACTTATTTTTACCGAGGGAATCATAAAAATATTGCATGTTATCAGCGATAACTTGGCTTGCCAACTTTGTGCAAGAAAACTGAGGTCGAATATTTTGATTAATTTTTCTAGACAAGCTTCATATGAAACACTTAAACAAATAATTTATCCCAAAATCCTTGTTACTGCTTAAAAAAAAGTAATTTAAACAATTAAGCACGTTTTTGGTGGACTAGCATCCAAACTTATGATGCAGATTTTGTCGGGTAGTCGCCAACTATCTTCCCACACAATTTTGTGACTCTGGACGGAACAGATAAAGTGTCAAGATAGCCGCATCCGTACCCCATTGCAATCAGGCTTCTTGTTACCCCCTTTTTAAACAGGTATCGAGTATACCCCAGTCGGTTGCGTCCGACTGCAACGTTTCCACTTGTTTTTTATGACTTCACACCCACATGATTTGCAATTCATTTGTGTGAAAGTGAGATATGAACGCTGCGCTAGGTAAATCTAACAAATACTTGAATTATTTAAAATTCTTTCTGAAAAACTGAAGTGAAATGCACTGTGCGACAGTTGGAGTGGAAAATATTTGATAAATTTTTAATTAAATTATACAAAGCACTAAAAATCTAATTGTTTTTATTTGCAAAGTGAAACAATTTCAAGTGCCCGCCCAGAAAGAGATAAGAAAAACTTACATATATGTTTTTGTTTGTTGTGTGTGTGTGGCATGTTATGAAGAAAAACTTACATATATGTTTATGTTTGTTGTGTGTGTGTGGCATGATATGGCATGCTGCTAGGCGTATGTAAAATCAAAAAATCACAAAATTTTGCATTGTCATCAGACGAACAATAAAATTAACTGATGCAATTGCAGCTGGACAAATTTATTGTTAGCTTACTAGAACAAGAACCTTAATCAATCTTTTTACTTATGAAGTATCCAAGCATTAAGTGTGTGAATGTGTGTTTGTCTGTGGAAAAAGTCAACTAAATTATATAAGCTGGTGCAACAACGGTGGAAAAAAGTAACACTTATGTTAGGGCTTATTGATTTGCATGCAAAATAATTTTACATATGCAAAAACAGCTAGAAGAGCAAGCGTAAAGGGGGCTAGACCAAATCTGAAGAGTTATAGGGACAGACAAGCTGTCTAAAAGACAACTTTATTTACAAATATTTACTTTAAAGTACGTATACGTAGCAGCAGCAGCAACAACTGAATTTCAGCATTTCCGCACATTACACCTGAAGTTGAAAACTTTACTGCTGCCAAAAACTTGGGTCCAAGAAATATGCTATCGTACATATAGTCTGTCCCTCTTAAGCTTACTCTGTCTCTTTCTGACTAGCAACGCCAATTTGAATTGTAAGCATATTCGGATATGGCAAAGTTCTAAAAACGGAAACGTTTGCTGCACTTTCAATGCCAAAAAGGCAGCCACAAAATGCGTTGCCAACTAACACTGACACTGCTCCAAGTTTTGCACCCAGACTCAAAAGGTATGCCCGCACCCAGTATAAGCCAAGTCCCTATCCATATCCCACTTCCCATTGCCATCTCTCGCCTTCTCTTCCATGTGGCAATCTATAACTGCAACCACAAACGACAGACTTTTGAAATATAGTTAGATAGGTAAACTTAAAACTTTACAATGCCCCTAACACCTACCCTCTTTATCCGTTTTCACTTTCTCCATTTCACACACAGCTGGTGCTGCTTGTGAGAAAAATTAATTTACATTTAAATTAAATGTGTATGCCGAGTTGAGCACTAGTTGTTGAATGTTCATTGTGGTTATGCTGACAGTTGATGAAACATTTGCAAACTGGCTTATTATTATGATTATTGCAATAAAATTGAAACACGCACAACTCATTTCCACCATTAATGCCCCGTGGCCATAACAAGTTTATCAAGAAGCTTTATAAACATCAAACTGTTAAATGACTTTTTGCGAATACAATAAATGTATGTACAAATGATATAAAGCTTTGTTATAGAGCAATTCTTAAAATCAGCATAAATAGGTATCCCGTAGCTGTGTGTTTTGATTTATTGACCCAACCCATTGTTTCAAATTATATGGTATATAAAATCATTGACAATAGCATCGATTGAAAACGGTTGATGCGATATTTTTCACAAATTGTTGGCCATGGAAAGTTTATAATATTTTTTATAAAATTTTAAAGTATTTCTGCCCAATAAAGCCATAATATTTTCAAGCTGATGTATAGCTCTTAATGCAGTGTTGTCCATGCAAATGAGTTAATTATTTTAAGCGTTTCCATTAGAGCTGGCCGCAGAAGTCAAAGCAACTTAAGTGTGCCCTTTTGCCGGAGTTTCTCTTCATCTTTTTTTATTCTCATGACTTGCAGGTGCCAAACACATTACTGAAGAGTCAACAGGATAAAGCAAAAAAAAAAAATAAAAAATAAAAGATAAAAGTTATGTTCAGCAGACAGCGAAGTATGGGTCATAAACTCGTTTACATAAAGCACTTAACTGCAACCCGTCGACGCAGACGACATATGATACACATACTTACACAACGTATGTGTGTCAGCCACGTAATGAGTTTTACGTAACTCTGTTACATTTTCCATTTTGATTGCAATATGCTAAGCATTCTACACACACACAAACAATGCGTGATGTATAGTGTGCTTACCGTTTAACACGTTGAACAATTTTATAGCATATTTGCAGGCTGCACTTTTATTTTGAACGATCTGTCTTACAGAATTTGTCATCGCTAAGACCAACCGCTTTAAGTCCTTTAATAACATAAATTTGTCAGCAAAGCTAATAAAATATAATACACTGCCATCCACAGTCTGGCGTCCAAGAGACTACAGCAAAGCTGCCGCAGCCGCTCATTTTTTCATACCCTGTAAACTAATCAAGAATCAACACAACGGGTTTGTGTGCAAAGTTAAATTTATTTGTAACCCAAAATTTTTTTTATATTTTAATTAGGAATTTGTAAGTTTTGTTTTTAAATTTGATGTGCAATACCAACTTAAAAGTACAATGTTAAAATTATAATGTCTCGATTTTGTTTAATTACGTCAAATCTAAAAAAATAAAATGTCTTGAGTTGCCAGCCAAGTATGATTAAAATATATATTTTAATATTTTTATGAATCCTGACCACAAGCGAAGTATGATTCTAATTACTTTTAATCATTGTTACTGTTTAAAATATAAATTATAAATTTTTTATGAATCCTGATCAAAAGGGTATATTTAAGTTGATTTGATTTCAGCGTTGCTTACAGCAATGTGAGGAAAAAAGTGACCAAATGAAATGCAAGCAACGAGCTAATAAAAACCAACTTTGCTTCTACAGCAGCGTCGACTTTGACTTTTCGCTTCCTTTTTAGTGTCACACAAAAACAAAAATGAGAATAACGAGCCAGCTGAAAGCGACTGGCCACAGCGAGGCCGGGCCACGCCCCCCGTCGCCAAACGCCAACGCCCGCGCACAGTTGCACAATGAAATGTAGTTGAAAATTATGAAAATTATCTGCCACGCCATTTTTATGCCAGAAACTTTGCATCTAAATGTCCATAAAAGCGGAAGCGTCGCGTCGCATCGTGTCGCCAAACGGCAAAAAAAAACCAAAAGTAAAGCAGGAGCGCTAAACAAAAAAAAAAAAAATAAAGAAAAATTATATGGCAACGCCAGCGCCAGCGACTACATTCGTGTGCCCGTATATATGGTGGAAACGTGTGGGCATTTGAGGGAGGGGGACGTTTCCAGGACTGCTGGGCAGCCTTTAGGAGTCGCTTTTGCTTGGCAGACGGCATGTCATCATTATAATAGAAATTAAGTGCAGCTCCAGTTGCAGTCGCAGCATCCATAGCATCAGCAAGCAGCAGAAGTACTTCAGATCGTGGCTCCCTTTTGCAGCATTTGCTCTTATAATGGGTAATAGAATTAAAATTACTTGGACGCATGCCACGCAAAAGCCAACGTCAACGGCAACGGCTACAGCTATAGCCACGGCAATGGCAACGACAATGACAACGACGACAGCGGCAAAAGCCAAACAATAGCGACGAGTCATTAAAAACAAAGAACCAAAGCCAGCGCCAAGTTCTGCTCCCTATGTATGTCTGCCGGTCTTTAAGCCGTTTGCACTCGCAATCACATTTTTAAATTCAATTCGTAATATGTACATATATATATACGAGTTTTATAAAGAACTTTCCATGAACGTTTGCCGCTCTTTTCCAAACATACTCAGTGAAAAAATATATATTTTATGGCTTTATTGTGCAATTCAAAATTAGTAAACCTCATTCTGACGATTGATAAATATTTGTTTAAGACAGTTTAACTGGTTTCAATTAGATTTTTGTTTTCCCAGATTTTTGATTAAGGGCCTAAAGCATTTTTTGTTGAAATGGAATTCATTGTGATGGCCGCGGGCCTTTAAAATATGTAAATTGAACATAATTGAATATTTGCGTGTTTTAAAAATTTATGTTTTATTACCAGTAATAAATGTCAAACGTTGAGAAGACACAACTCAAATATTAATTTTTTAAAACAAATCAAATTAAAAATATAAAATTAAATAAAAACATACTACTGTAAACAAAGAAGTTCACAAAATCATTATATTTGTAAGCAGTATTGTTCAGATAGTGAATTTGATTTTTGTTGAACACATTTGACACGCTCCCATCGCTAATGCGGGCTAAAACCGGTCCGTGCTTACAAATGCGCTTGAAAGTAAGCAACACGTCATTGGAACTGCTCCCCGTTGTTCCACAATCTGCCACCAACCTTTTAGCGCATATATAAACACCACGTGGATTACCAGCATCAGAGATTACCACCACAAGCACATTGCAATTTTGCAGTTTTGGCCAATACAAACATACAATATTTGCATACATATGCGCACATATGTACATGTATGTGAAACCATTTGACATGTGATTTTCCACATTTAACATTCAGCTGAATTTACGCTCCACTTTTTTATTAATATTCTGTTCAACCATTTTGCGAAAACTGCATATGCAATTTATTTAAAATGAATTTTAAAAATTGCAGACATTGTGTTTATAAGGCATTTAAATGTGAAAAGGACCACAAAACAAATGCAAAAGCTGCCATAAAATATATATAATTAAAGTCCACAAACTTTTTTTACAGGCACAATGGATACTCTGTTATGTTTTTTAAAACAAAAAAAAATAGAATGTTAAGCAACTTATAATAATAATTTAACAATTTGCAAGAAGGCTGATCTTAAGTTAATTCAAACGAAATACATATTAATCAGTGCATCTGAGAAAATATATTTCGCAAAAATTACTGCCCTAATTTGAGGCCAAGTAAAAATAGTAAAAGTCCCTTGCAAGCCTCAGATAAACCAGACAAATGGTCTCTTTTAAAGACAGAAATATCAATTACCAAATTATTGGTTGTATTATTTACTCCCACAAACTGAGCCAACAAATGCATAATGCTTTTAGTATCGGAAGTGCATTTAAGGAATGCAGACCAAATAAAGTGTAGTCCTGTCTGTGACCGCAGCAATGAAAGGTGGTTAGCCACGCACGCATATACAACTACAGAGTAGTACAAGTCAAGCGGATGGGGAAAATGCAGGCAGATAACAGCATCGCACCAAAGATGTCCTCTTAGGTATTTAGGTTGGTACTAGTATGTAGTAGTATGTTTAAAGCCAGATATAAGCATAAGCTTTCTCATTCATTTGGCATCGACACTTCTATGCGCCCGAGGACTGGTCCAATTTATAGAGGCAACGTTTATGGGGCAATGATAAGAGAGCCGAAAGCATTCAATTTGTCTTAATATCAGCACAAATTGCATGTCATAAGTTCAATTGTGGCACCAAGCACAAATTTCAGTGCCCTAAAGTAAACTGCAGCCGCCGCTGGCTGACAAGACAAGACAAGACAAGTAAAACCTATACAGAATCTCGAAAAACAATAGCAATACAGGAAATCGTAGAATTGAGCGCCCGACATTCTCGCTTCACTGTCGCAGCAGGACAATCAATTTTATGGCAAAGCCAAACACAACAGCAACAACAACAAGACTTACAACAAAAATAACAGCGCATTATGAGCATCAAATAAACATAAAGCCATGCTCGTTGGCCGTTTTGGGTTTATGGGTCACAGTCACATCAACTAGTTACGAGCAAAGTGCGGCCCATCTATTGATATTCTTGTTACAGTCCACTCTTTCTGCAACATTTTGATTTTTTTTTTTTTTTTTTTGTTCGATTTCTTTTATTTTCTGTCTCGGTTTTTTCTTTCGCTTTTGGACTGACACGTGGCCGTCATTTTCAATTTATGGCACACTATTTGGAAATGGATTTACTTGGGTCGCCCTGCCAACTTTGATATGTCCATTAAGGTAAATAAATCAAATCAAATCAAATGAGTTCTGATTTGTCTGTGTGTGAGTGTGTTTGTGTGTGTGTGTGTGTGTGTGTGTGTGTGTGTAGGAAATTGTCACTAAAAGTAAGAAACATAGGTGTAATTTCCTTCAAGTGCTTTTAACAATAACTAAACATAATTTTCTGGTGTGAATGAAATCACCTCACTTTTTTTTGAACACAAACCATTTCCGGTCATTGTATCGGATTTGAATAAATTTACAAAAGCATGAGGTTAAGGTGGCAAAATTATGCAATTAATCTTGATAAGTGTTTTGTATTCAAACAAAACTTAAGTTGTTTGTGAAAATTCTTATTAGTATGTTTGAACTTAATAAGAGCTGAAAATAGTTAAGAAGGGTTATATTGATTTTTTAATTTAAATTCATTTCGTCCAACAAAAACATAATTTCTCTGAATCACTGAATAGAATCAGTTACTAAAACTTTTGCTCATTTAATTCGATCAATCGATTCAAACACAAATAATAAAGGGAATGAATATTCAAGCTGTATACAATCTGACTTAAGCTATTTAAATATCCATTTAACTATTTTTGAAGCTCCTGTGATATTCATCACTCAAGTGTAAACATTTACAGCATTCCGACAATAGTCATATGCCCAAATGAATCGTATGCGCCGAGCAGTTAGATAGAAGCACACAAAAAGTCTATTTTAAGCACAGTTAGCTGCAGAATTGCACTGAACCGCATAAGAGAATAAACCATGGAAATGCACATTAAAGACTGTAAAAAATTTAGCTGTGCTTTTGACAGCAGACAAGCATCTATCAATAAGTTTTTGTAGGCATTCAAATGAAAGGTTTTTGTTGGCTCTCTCGATTGGGACGACTGGCTATCAAAGTCTGATGTTGTAACATTACTTGATTTGAGTGCAATGGCAAAACATTTTCAAATAAAGTCAAAGCTATTGGCGAGCAGGCGTAAGAGTGAGCTCCCCCACCTGTCTGCATGCAAATCACCAAAAATGCTCAAAGCTGTGCAAAACGAATTATCAAAAGGGAGAGTGTTGAAACAGGGCACAGGGAATTTTTTGTCACAATGACTAAAGTAAGAAAAACATTTTGGACTTAAGCAAATATTTTTGAAATAGTTTACAAGCAAAATGATTTTCGGGCTTAAATAAAATAAACTTGTTTTCGAAAGTTTATAAAGTTAATAAAAATAACCGACATTTGTTTTTCTTTTTTTTAATTTAAATAAAACATTATTTTCTTGGTTAGTTTTTAAATATTTTTTTCTACGTTTTAGAAAATAATCTGAAATTTATTGATTGCTAGATCTGTCTTTAAACTTAGAGACTGTTTAGGTTAATGGCAAAAGGCATTTTTAACTAAAAAGTATAATCGACAAACACCAGAAGCTTATTAAAAATTCTGTTAATTTGAAGATTTTTGTTGACATTAATTTTTAGCCAAAAAACAATTCTTCCTTACAATCTTGAAAAATTATAGCACGGTTATTAGTGCAAATTTTTTCAAATTGTTATTTTTAACATAGAACTGAGATACACTCGTCGACAAAAGTTTATTGATTCTAAAAGTCCTTATGTTTTTTTTTTTGAGTGTATGAACTAGCATCCTTTTCAGGGAAAGATAAAGATAGTGTGTGTGTGTGCTGTATACGTTCGTATGCTAACGGGCAATCACTAACCGCCGACTCATTTTTAAACGCAATTGGTCAACACACACACACAGCGATCGCCCAGACGTGACAGTTGGGCAGAGGCTGGCAGCTTCATGAATATACCATGAGCGCCTAACACCAGACCAGTTAGCAAAAACAGTCAGGACAGCAGGCAGCTATGCAGTTAGGCAGAACGGAGGCAACAAAATAGTAAAGCAGCGCTGCAGTCACAGTCATTGCAATGCATTTTCAGGCGGCTTTAGCCTCGGCCTACAATGGCCAAACTGCATATTTTGGCTGCGTTGTCTCCACGTTGCCCCATACCACACTCTCTCTACCTCTAATTCATCCCCCACCACTTGACGCTTACAAAAGTGCTTAGCATATTTTGCACGTAATATCCACAGTTGCAGCCGGTGCGCACTAAAAGTCTTAATTATTTCAGAAGGTATGCGCACATGAGCCAAAAAGTTTTTGGCCTTAAACAGTTTGCCCAAAATTAAGGACACTAGTTGAAGATGCATGTGGCAATGTGCGAGATGCAACAGAGCAGTTATCAAACAATTGCACGCATGACTGCAGGAGCATTAAAATTATATGTTTGTTAAAGACATAAACTAATATAACGCATATCTAAAGGGGAACGCAGAGAGAGAAGTTGTTGGTTGATGGGGTAAAAAGGAAAAGATGGAAAAAGGGAAGAAAGCGTGGAATGCATTTTAAGCAAGCGTAGCTTATCAGTTTTGGCCACACTGCAGCTGGCTAGCACAAAGTAAACAGAGCGCACAGAAGAGGGTCAAAACTGAATTTTGGTTGCTGTTTATCCGCTTGCAACATGCAACAGCAAATCGCAACTGGGTAAGTGGTAAGCGTTAAACGTAAAATGCATTCGACTTGAACATTTTTATGAAACTTGAACACAAATTAAAATTCAATGGACTATCGACAGCAACAAACAACAGCAGCAGCTTTATAGTTGCCACAACTTTTTGCCAAACAGTTTTAAGTAAAATGTCTGAACACTCATACGCTGCGCTCCGTGTGGGCGCAGCAGTCTCGAAACGGCTGCCAGCAAATACACAAATGCGGCCAATTTTCAAGTCTCAGCTCTCGGGCTCGATTCAGCTTTGCCACGTGCTATTTTTGCAGGGAAAAAGCACAAAATAAAATAAAAGTAAAAAAAAAAAAACAACAAGAAGAAAACTTGATCGTTAGCAGGAAATTTCTGTTAAAAAACTTTGCTGCTGCCAACTTTGCACAGTCTTTTTATGCGCCGTTATAGTTTATCGTTAAAAAGTTGAGCCAGCGCCGTGCTAAAAATAAACCAGTACATGAAGAGCGACTCTTGTGTAGCGGCCTGACGAAGTTTAAATACTCTTATACTTCATCAACTAAGAAGGGAATACATATTCAAGTCGGAAGTTATCATTCTTTGTGAACTAATCTTCTAATTATGTGATTTTTGTACCTCATTCCCACAGCTCTATACATTTTACACCAATGGTACATTTTCTAGTGCTTCGAATTGTATATCTAAATTATTCTCGTAACAAAATTTTATACAACATCTATCCAGACATTTTGAAGGCACATAAACAGACATAGAAAATGTATATGGAGCAAGATATACATATATTTATAGCTGGCTTAAGGCGTTACATATTTGATAACAAAACTTATGGTACCATCGGACAAGTGCAGATCGAGAAATATAAAAGTTGTATTGGGATTTACGCAAAAGCAGGGCCATGCCCTCCACTTTTGGCTTGCCTCGAAGGTAAGTAGCCAATACTTGTAGTTCTCAAAAGCTGATGATGACGTGGTGGAGCGTCTCCCCCTCACTACCCCCTCATTCATTCAACCCACCCTAACCCATATTTGAGGTTTATTTCGGTTTTGGCTAAGCAGCCAAAAATAAAATATAAAACTTGTATACAAAATTCTTCCATTGCGCTGTGCTGAAGTGTTAATAATGCACTTTTGCCAAGAGATGAAAGTTGTGGCACATTTTTAGAAGCATCAGTAAATGGGTAAATGGCAGCCAGAGTAAGGGGAGAAATTCGCAGCAGCACGCACAGTTTTAGTTTTATAAGCCTACTTAGTGGACTCTCTCACTCAGGATTGAGCTATAGCCACCAGTATTGGCACTGGCTCTTAGTTTGGGTTTGGGCTGTGTCTGCTGGAACGACCTGTAGTCGACCTTGAGGGAGTAGTGTCGTGCTGTCTTGCATTAATTTCAAATAGATTGAAGATTCAAGCACCTTCCAAATGTGTGTGCGTGTGCAATTTATAAGAACGTGCTTCGCTCACACCAACAAACCCACTAACACACACACACACACATACCTGCTATCATTCATTCTAACGATTGTATGATGCCGCTGTCTGAGCCAGCTTTCAACCAGTCTGCGTCTGCCACCGCAGCTGCAAACTTTTGATGATTTCCTTACACACACATTAACTAACGCACGCACACACATACACCTTGGCATTTATCTGTGCCAGGAAAACGTTTAATTAAGTCACTTGAATGCGCAGCCAGTTGCTGTGGCATTTATTCTCAATGATGTTGCTAATGCTGATGACGATGACGATGATGCCTGCCTCTAATAGAGATACAGAGGGTTAGAGTTGGCAAAATACCTCAAAGACCCACTGTAAATGTGTGTCACCGCCTTTCTTTGTCGTTATATGTCTGTGTGTCTGCTGTGTTGCTGTCTTGTTTGTTTGGATGACCTTATCAAGCTTGTCAACCTATCACATTTCTGCTCCCAGATATTTCAAAGTTCGCATTGTGAATTTTATGTGTACTCATTTATACACAAGCATGTATGTATGAGTACCTTTGTACATATGTACATATATGTGCATGTTTGTTTGTATGTACAAGTGCGTGTGTCTTGTCTATTCATTTAAATGGAGAAATGAAATCGGGTTAGTGGTGAATATAAAGCTGGCTAAGTATGACTTTAACATCCAAAGAAAATCGTTGGAGTGAGCATAACCATGGATCCCTGACATTTATTAACTCAAGATTATATAACTGAAAGGCAAATTAACTAAGAAGGGAGGCATTTAACAAAGAAACTTAAGGTATTCTTCGGCTTTATAAGAATAGTAAATATCTGGTTTGTTATCATTATAAGCTATAACTATTTCGGAAACCAAATTGAACAGCATATGTCAATTACTTGGTAGATTAAATATTTTATTTCATTCCAAAGATATACATATAAACAGAATACAAATATATCTCCAACAATTTAAACGCAGTAAATAAATCAATAAATGCTTAAAGAAATTGATGTGAAATTTCAATCCCAAAAGGCCTTCCTTTAAAAGCACTTTAAAGTAATGTTCTACAATATTTATTGTTATGCACACAGCAACAATTGCAGGTGTGTGTGTGTGTGTGTGTGCTTTTCAGTACAACTGCAGTTGTTCTTTTATCTAATCAACACTACTGATATATGTATGTGTGTTGCTACAACAACAAACATACATAAGAATATAACATATTATTTAATGGCCACTGCTGACCTGTTTCGGTGTGGCAACCACATAAAGACAAGGCAACCGCAGCAAGCACATAAGTAAAATGGTTTTTGCGGCCAACGCATAACTAACACTCTTTCAGTTGTAGTTGTTGTTGTTTTTGAAGTCATGTTTGTTGGTAAGGTTTAACATTATTTATGCAAGCACCGATAATTCCCATGATTAATGCGCAACTTTGCAGTTTGCACTGTTTGTAATTAGTGTTGGCAAATGTTTAGATAGGCAACTCCTTGGCATTAGCTTCTATTCTGTGTGTTTTCGTGTTTGTGGCTTATTTATTTTTTGCCATGCGCCATTTATTTACTGTGTCTGCTTAGATTCAACGGACACTCAAATATGCTTAAGCCAAACACAAACACATTATGTTTAGATACTGCTACATAATTAAACAACAACTGACATTTGAGTAAACACAAACAAGCTGAAAAAAAATCGTTGAAAAAGCACAGCACTTGCATATGTCAACAACTGTCAACGTTCTATGTAACAGGCTTCTACTGTGGGTTAATATATTTTCTTGCTTTTAATTTAGCTTAGCCAACTAAGAATGTCGCTAAACGACCCTTAGGGATTTCCACCAAAGTACATATCTACATATAGTATTAAGCGCTGCTTTTATTGAATTTAATGCGCAGCGTTCACTGCTTGCAATTATGCGTATCATTCGTATTCAATTAAATAAAACTACTAAAATTTTATAATTCAAAACCACGAACCAATAATAATTGTTTTGGTTAAAGCAATTAGATTTGCAATTTTACACACTCACTACACACACACACACACGCATATTAAAGCAACAGTCCTGAAAATCTGCGCATATAAATGGGCGTGCTGTGTTTTAAAGTGTTTAATGAATTCACTTCAAACAGCGGGGTGAACAAAAAACACTCACACACAAAGACCCAAAAATAGCAACGGGGGCGTGCCAAAGCCAACAAGTCAATTTGTCAATTTTAAAACAAACTACACCAACAACAAGAGTACACAAAAAATAAGAAAAATCAACCGAAACCCAAAAAAACCCATTGACAACGAGAGGTGTAAAACAATAATGTATATATCTATCTATAGGTATGGGTGTGTGAAAATGTGTATGTATGTTTGTGTGTGTGTGTGTGTGTTTGTGTTGGCTCACAATGTGCAATATTCAACGTGCCAAAAGCCGCACACACAAACAACAATCGGGCAAAAGCGCGGCAGTGTTCAGTTAGTCAGTCACTGAGTCAGTGAGCCATGGCGCTTGGTGACGGAGTTGAGTTCGAGTGGCGCTTCCGTCGAAAACAAAATCAAAGTTAAGCACTCAATTTTCAATTAAGCTCACACAATGCACACACACAAAAACAAGCAGCAGCATAAAGCTAAGGTCTAACGTCCCTTATTCACCCGTCGCTGAGCTGTCGCAAAAAAAAATAAATAAAAAATCCCAAAAAAAAAAAGAATGTGAAAATAAAATGGTTTGGTGTAAATGAGACACACACGTAACACCACCACCACCACAACCATCACAGCAACCAAACAGATATACTTTTTAGGCTTGCCCTATCAAACGGGGATATATCAAGTTTGTGATGTTATTAGAGAGCACTCGGTGTACAAAAAGAGTATGAACGAGCAAGCGAGTACCAATCCAAGTAGGCATGAATCAGTCAACAAATCGAGACCAAAAGATGCCCTTTAGATAAACGCATTTGAACTCAAGCCAATATGAAGAATGACGAAATTCTAAATCTTATACTGAAGTTCTTTACACAAAATGTGTTTATCATAATATTTATTCATTTTGAAAGCTTCAAAAGTCAGTTTGAATGATTTATAAAGAAAATAATAGAAATAAAGTTAAATAGAACAAAAAATTTAATTATTTCTGTTTTCTCGTTTCAAAATTAGCAAAAAAAAAAAACAAAAGTGTCATTCATATTCCTAGAAATTTGACGATAAATACGTTGACCAGTTCATTCGAACAAAAACATTAAAAAATGTATCCTCGCAGAATCATGTTCCACTGCCAGGTTTTTAAGAGATTTGTAAACCAACCGTTGGTGAAATCTCTAGAGTGAAGTTAATGTTCATTTTGGATTTTCTTTTTTTATTATTTCAAGCAAGAAAAATTAATTTATTTTGCACGACACAAAAATCGATAAAAATATTTGAACAATAAATAAATTCAAAAAATATTGAAAAAATATCAAAAATTTGAACTAAAAACTTACAATCCAAAAGTGTGTATGACAATCAATAATATCAAAATATCCATCGTTCAATCATTTTGTACTAGTATATCAACAGAGTACAAGCAAGTTTCATGCTTTTGAGTATGCCCAAGGATTGGCATCCCTTATTTCCTGGAAGGCAAAAAACACACACACACACAATAACAAAGACACAAAGGCGCAGTCTCAGCGGCTCGCAGTCATTGAAATGCTCAAGGCACTTTGTATTAAATTCACTTTGCCTGTCACCTGCCACTCCACCTCCTTCCTTACCTCCTTCTACTACTGTAGTCCTGTCTGCCGTCTAGCAGAGGCCAAGTTACCTTTAGTGTCTGTCTGGCAACAAACACACACCGACACAGCGCACACGGACACAGCGGCAGAGACCCCAAACGATATTTTTTACCAGTTTTTCTCTACTGAAGTAGGTTCTTGATTTCGTTCGTTATGGGGCTCGATGATGGTTTCGTTTGTGTTTGTATGTTTGTGTGTTTGTGTGTTTTTGTAAGTGAGCTTCGTTTTCAATTCGCACTCAGCTTTAGGCCAGGCAGAAAGCCGGGCAGGATAACTGGTTCTGACTGACGTTGCTGTGTTCTGTCGGTAAAGTGGCAGTCATGCCGTCAATGTAATTTGTTTGACTTTCTAATTACGAGCAGAGCGACGTGTTTGTGTGTGTGTGTGCTTGATAGCAATTGCCATTTAGACATGCGATTAGATCCAGAAGCTAAATGTTTTAATGTTTAATCTGTGCTTCATGGTTTGTCAGTTATCGTTAACCGGCTGCACAGAAAAAACACAAATTGTTGCTTAGCAATCAGGAACGCCTACACATACTCACACACACACGTATAAGGAGAAGGCCATTTTTAGCCTTTTTTAGGCAACCCACTCCCCAGAAGTAATACTTAATCGTGATCCCCTTTAGGCCAGCCCTACAAAAAGAATAAACGCAATCAGAAACATCATCATCAATGGATTCAGCGAAGGCAATAGATCAGAGCTGTGATGGTTACGTAGTGGCTTGCGGCTTGCCGGCTTCACACTCGCTCCTCTAGCCTGTTATTCTCCGATTGGCGTACAGAACTAACTATTCTCTTTCCTGTGCGTTTGTTTCCCTTCTTTTGAGACGCATATCACATATCTGTTTCTTTTAACTATATAAACTCGGCCTTTGCTCGACTCTCGTCCGTCAAATCACCACGAGCTTTTGCAATCTTGGTGGGTTCTAGATTGAGGACCGCTAACTCTGTTTTGCGCTCTCGCCCTTATCTGGCTAGTCGGCACTAGTTTTGGTTATACTTTAAAACTAGCTTATTCAGTATTTACATTTTTTTTAAACATGATCCTCAATTGTTTCATCAGTTTATTTATGACGATATTTATCCTTTATAAATCATACTTAATCATAATTAAGTTCATCCAACATGTTATGTGCCAGGAGACTTACGCTGCCTTCCTCAAAACTTCTAGAAAAAAAATTATTGATGTGCTTCTTAGCGAATTAGTGCATACGTTTGTATTTTAAATTTAATTTCGCTCAGTGCACACGGAATGTCGGGTTTGCACCGCTTTTTTTTGTGGGCACCCTGGGCTCAGACCAGTGTTTCCCAACGGGCGTTTAGGGCGGAGCAAACACCAACACAAATGAAGAAATACACGAGGCGTATACGCAGCGTTTAATGTGGAAGGCAATCGTGGGAAACAATCGTGGGCGTGCCAGCAGAAAGAAGAAATAAAAAGAAAAGCCATAGAAAAATAAATGCTTAATTCCAAGAAAATTAAATTTATTCTCGGTTTTCTATTTACTTTTGCTTCAAAAAGTGTGCTAAAAGGTGTAAGTGAAAAAGCAACACGCAGCCAAACAAGTAAAGGAAATACGCATGGAAATGGCATGCTGCAAGTGTGGTGAGACAGTAATAACTTGTGTTGTGCATTTCCGGACACCCATTCTAGGCAATAAGTTGCCATTGCCTGTCTATATACTTTGACTTTAGAGATGGAGCAGCGATGGGAAGAAAAGCTTCCTCAGATACTAATCGAAATCGTATTGTTTTGTAGGCTTCTCGGGCATGAAGCTTAAACGCTTTGACGCAAAAGAGGCGCAACCAATGGGGGAGTGAAAACATGGAAAATTGTGCACTTATTTTTTTAAAAACTATTCGCAATAAAGATTGAAAAACATTTCTTGTTATTTGTCTTATAAATTTTTGTGTTTAATGCAAACACATAAAGTGAGGGAGATAGAGCCCTAAAATATTTATAATTAGGATATTCAGTTGCTCTGCTATGTGCGTAAAGTACTAATTTGTTATGTGAAAGCTTTACAACAAACACACAGAAGCATTTTTAACACAGCAAACATGGGTCTGGGTATGTTTGCTACTATTGTACTATACATACATATGTGTTATTGAAAGGTTGCCAGACTATGTATGAAAACAGCTATTTTCGAGATTATTGAAGTAATGAAATAAGGTCACACTAGGCGAGTTTTGGTTGTAAAAGTAAGTAAATTTGATTATTTATTAATTTAAAAGACAAAACTAATGTTTTTAACAGTGGCAGAAGCGACAAAAACAAAAAGAGTGCGGGAGAATGAAATAAAACGCTGGAGCGAGGATGATGTGTGGAAAACGATTGTGTATGTTCAATCGCATACAAATTTTGAATTTTATTGCTTTCAGCTAAACAGTTGCTCAATTCAATTTTACTATCGATTTTATTGTCATCGAACTGGCAAAAAGCTGACTTAGCACAAATACGACAAATGAAACGTAAAAAGTGCACTCACTAGCTACACTGTGTTATATATACAGTGTGCCACTTAAGTCTTAAGTAACACTATACGCACATAGTATAGCAACTGAATACCCTTAATAATAAAATGCGACGCTAAGAAAGAATATGTCAAGAGAGAGAAGGAAAAAGGGGTTTTTAAAGTAAGCAAATATCAAACTACAAATTCAATTACTCGGAACAAAATCCACACGTGAATCATCTATGAATCATCATGCGGGTTTTAACTATGAAAAGTAGTAAATTTAACTATCGAAAATGTTGGTTCAACTTAACACAAAGTTAAAAAGCAAAATGAGCAAGAAACATATTTAAAACAAAGTGCGTGCACTTTAAAATTACATGCTGTGTTCAAATAGTTGGACCATGTTTAATTTAACAATACACGCATGTTCAAAAATTAATATTTATAATATTCGTTTATTCTATTCGCTTAGTGAACAAGAGATCTCACGTTCGAAACCCGTTCGTCATAGTAAAATTTTGTGTTCAGTAAGTTTTATTTAAATAATTTTCATTGTATTTCTAACTATTTTAATGAATAATGCGAGTTCATTAACAATCAAAAATGTCATACTTTGTTTTGATGTACCCGAGATCTTCGGAAAAGTATAAATTGTAACAAAGTACACCCCTCAATTACTCAGCTTTATTTAAAAATAAATTAAATGAAATCCTTGCTTTAAACACAGATTTATTCGATTTACTTTAATTTTAAAGGTTAGAAAAAGCATCTCTTTCTGGAAATAGGTCTCGTGGCCAACAGAAAATGTTCCCTTCAATAGGTTGCGTTGAGCGAGGTCGTACTGTATTTGAAAAGCTTATCATGAAGTGAGCAATGCGAAAATTACGATTTATTGTAAAACAACTGTTGTTGTCTGAATTCACACAAATGTATTCAAATAAACAAACATATATAAATGCAGTCTGCTTTGTTATGGAATGTTTGATATGAGTTGGAAGCTAAGCGAATACTCAAACATTTCTGCACTTAAAGCAACTCAATTGTACACTTAATTATTAATAATTGTTGAATATATTTACCGATCTCTAATAAAATACGTATGTAAAATATTACTGCGGAAAAACCCAATTGATTACAAGTGTCGAATGCAAACTGTTCCAACTGATCTTCATCGCCATAAGAACAGACCCTGAAATTGAGTCGCAGCGTGAAAATCACTCAACTGACAAAAGCACAAACTGAGAGCTGAGTGCTTTTGAGCGCCATGCGTTTGGGTGCTCGCTAATCAACACTCGTGAGAGTGAGGGAAGATGGGCAGGGTACATAATCAACGAAAGCGATGACGTATCCATATACTAAATCTTGCATACTTAACTTATAACACTTGCCTACTTGTATCAACAGGCGCTCCCGAACGTGAGCAAAACAAGTGAGCGAGAATAAGACTCTTGCTGCCGCGCTCCTTTTCTCTTTTACTCGCTCTGTTGGCTGCCGTTCTGTGGCCCTGTCGCTGACGCTTTCAGTTGAACTTCATGCGTCGATGGTGATGTGCGCGTTTGCAACGGTGATAAATACGCTAACCGAAATAAAAATAATGCAAATCGGTGTCGTGCTAATGATCTTGACAACACACAAACACGAATAGATAATGAAAAAAATAACGAAATATACGCGGCAGTCAAAACAAACAAAAATCTTTTAAACAAATGTAATGTGATATTTAAATAAATCGTACTTGTGTTAAAGCCATATACAAAGTATTTAATGTTTTAGTGTGATTGTATACCGTGACAAAGTTGAAAGAAAAAACTTTTAATGTATACCATTAAAATCACATTTCTGCTTGATAAAAAATAATTATTAAAACAACAATTGTAATACAGAGTGAGACTGCGCCCAAGTTCATCAAAGTACAATGTAAACAAAAGTCGTCATGTAAATAATAGTGGGAACTCGTAATCACGTGAAAAGGTACTACTATCTCATCGACGCAGATAACTCAATTTAATTTTTTTGTATTTCTTGTTTTTTTTATCGACGCTACTGACATTTGGTGCTGATAACGGCATTCTCGCTCTCACACTGTTGTCGCAAAAGCTCGTTTTTTAGGTCTCTCTCTCCCTCTCACTCCCTGTCTCTTGCACTCGTTCGACCGGCTTCACGTGCTGATGCAGCTGCCGGTAAAAGCGCAGCTTCTGCACATAAACAACAACAGCAACAACAACAGCAACAACAACTGCAACCACAACAAACTAGATCGATCGCAAATGAAAACAGCAAACACCAAACAAAAACAAAAGCAAAAAAAACCTGCTGCGAAGGTCAACGTACTGAGAAATCACGCAAGTGCAATAAGTGTTGTTAGTTTATTGTTTTGTTTTCGTTATTAAAAAATGAATCAGACTTTTTAGAAACACACACAAATACAAGTTGAAAAGTGAAGTTGGTCGACAAAGGGGGGTATGGGGTTGGGAGGTGTGGGCGTGGCCTTCAAACATTTGGGGAACGTCACCCACAAATTTCGTAAGTCTAGCTTAAAAGAGAAAGCTTAGATGGGCGTAGCATCCAAACTTTTGATGTAAGTTTTTTGGTGACTTAAGCTGTTAAAATGTGTGTGTCAAATCGATTTGCACCTGTTGACATTATACTATATTATATATTGACACCTTTTCTGACACAGAAGTGTACCAAGTTATTTGCAATGTTGCAAGTCAAGAGACGGACAGACATATGAACAAAACCAATAAACTCTTTGTATTCGGTATCAAAGTATAATAAAAATTTATTACAAACCTTAACTAAAACTTCCATTATTTTAACGAAAGTTTATAAAAACCATGCGCAATGACTCAATTTAGAGATTCTAAAACAAAAGCCGTCGAAAAAGACAAAATAAATATGTAGTAGCCCCATACGCAGTGCAGGCGGCCATAAATAAACTGTTATAAATGGAAATCACTCCAAATGTGAATGGAAATAAAAATAACATCAAAATCACAAACAAAATCAACAACAACAGCATCAAACAAATCTCGCTCAAAATTCTGTTGTCAACAATAATAAATTCTTTTCAAATCAGTTTGCCGAGTCCCGTGGGTGTATATGGTACAGCGGGCGAGAGGGGGAGACAGATTGCAAGTCTATGAAAAGTGTGCCAAGCGCACGTACATTTTATCAATAATAATCAAGGGTATTTGCTTCTCAAAGTATCTATCTATGTTAACTTACGTTTATAAATATAAATTTAGTATTAAATAACGCAGTGCTACACATTCTTAAATCCGAGTGGAAGTTCGACAATTATTACTGAAAAACCTACTTAAAAACTAGAATTTCTGCAGCATTAGTTTTTTTTTTCAAATTGACTGCATATAGTTCTTATTTGTATGGAAGTTTATCGTTAAGGTGCGGCTCCAGCGCAATAAAAAATTCCTGGCAGGAATGTGTGATAAATTTTGGAAGCGTGGGCACAAGAATTTATTGTGTGACCATAGTCAACTAATTTGTGGTAAAAATATGGCATTTTGCTCTATATAGCTTAGGAGATACGTGGTCACACTGAGGCATCACTTTTAAGCTCGACTTCCCGCATTTTGGGTATGCTTTAACAAGGCCTATGTCGCGGCAATGGAAATTAATATTTGTTTAGGCAAAGTTGTAGGCATTGAATAGGCAAAATTAACTCCATTCACACTATCCCGAAAAAAAATGTATCGCGTGTCACAACGTCGCAAGAATGCCGCAGACATGCCGATTTCCGAACCCTTTTGCATAAAGTATGTGACTATATGATCGATTAATGACTTTTATCATAATGCTGGCATCTGGGCGATAATAAACTTTTTAGGACATCTTAATGCGGTGTGCAAAAATTTAAAAAAATAAAAATAAAAAAGTTTAAACATAAATTTGATGTGGCCTTCATTTCTTAGTAACAAAATTTTTTGTTTCTGTCGTTGACGAATGCCATACTTCCTAGATCTTGTACAGGAAAGAGCCACTGTACAATTTGTTGTTACTAAGTTAATATCTTTAAAAAAAATTAAAATAAACACATATACAGGCAAACCTCGATAGTGTGAACACAACGAAAATCAAAATTTTGAAATTTGTTCACACTATCGAGGTTTTTTATTTTGTTAATAAATTTATATTTACGGGTACTGTATAGTTAAATAAATCATTTAATGTGTTGCTTTTATTCAAATTCACATTAAAAACATAAAAATACATAAAGTCCAATTCCATAAAAATTTATTAAAATAACTTTGTATATGTGAATGTAGAATTTTCTACAAATTAAAAAATTCATATAAAACATAGTCAAAGCGATAACAGGGCAAATAAAATGAATGAAAAAAAAAATGTTCATACTAAAGATGTTTTTTTTTTCAACCTCGATAGTGTGAACAAAATATTTTGTTCATCCTATCGAGGTGTTCACACTATCGAGTGTTCACACTATCGAGGTTTGCCTATCTACTAAAATATCAACGACTTATCTTATCTTCTTAAATGTTGGTCTTACACAAAATAAGTAAAAAAAAAAATCCAAACTTGCTAATTGTTTATCAAACATTGTGTCAAATTGTGGTTTAAATAACTTGTAGCTTATCAAATACAGACCACATATAAGCAGTAAATCATAGCTTGACTTAACCACACATCAAAAGGCAGAGTTCTATAAAAAAGTAAAGAATTGTATCGCTTATCGCAACTTCGCCAAGTCCCCTATGGCAACAATGAGACCATAAAAAAATGGAAATGAAATGATAAATATACACAAAGTTACCCATGGCTGATAACATGGCAAAGGCCAATAAACGTTGGCCAAGAAACTGGCAAAGACCAAACAAAGCGTTGATAAATGTGTTAATAAGTTAAATGGGTAGAAGTTAGCAATTTAGGGAGTAGTGGAAAATCCACATGGTTAATCCACAATCAAATATTTTCACTTGATTCTAATTTTGAAATCTTTCTGCCCAAGCCAATTGCTTACAACATTATAAGAATTATAAGTAAGGAAAGAGTATCTAGTGATCTACTTGATAATCTGGAACCAATACTCATAAGCAAACTAATCACACCCCCATACACAAATATAGAATATAAGTTTGAGAACAAAGTAAACTCAACACAAACACTCAAATTATCACACACACACAATAATTGTATCAAACTAAATATATTTAAGTACAAGTTTTTTGTTTGTTACTCTCCAGGCAAAAAAAGACAGTGCAATACGCCTAATGATCCAGCAATAATGACAATAATGTGGTTGAGCCAGACAACACTTCAATGGAAGATGACACACTCGCACTAATTATGATGAATGCAATGTAGATAAGCGACCCAGCCAAAGCTCAAATCAAACACTAACACACACACACACATACGCGCGCCATAAAGAACTCGTCGAAGACGAAAAAATATAAGAAGCAAAAACAATGTCAAAATATCAAAAACTTGACAGCGCTCTTGCAGCAACAATGTACGACGATGATAATGACGAGAGTTTTTCACTTTATGCGGATGATAATCAACAAGAGTTGCAACAGCAACATCACAGTACTAGCAGCAATCGTATAAGACTGAATGGTAGCACTCACATGCCAAATGGTAATCCTAAATACCACTACAACAACAATAATAACAGCAATAGCAATAGCAATAGTATAATAAATGCAACAGAAAGAACAAGAGTGGCAACAGCTGGTGACACTTTGCAACTGGAGGAGCACACATGGGAGATTCCACTGTTGCGTAACACAAGCAACAATAATAGTGGCACAAATTTGGTAAATTTTTATCTTCATATTTTCATAATTTTCATAATGCATGCATTAGTGATATTAAATGGCGCAAAGTAAGATTTTTCTAATGTAGAATGCTTGTTACATAATCATACGCTTTAAATGTTCCGAAAGGGCAATCATCACCTCTCATAAGGTGTTCTTTAGCCTATTTTGTCGTATCTCTCTTTATCATTTTGGAGTGCTTTTTATGCTTATCTAGAATAAAGACTACATATATATATATATGTATTTATATATATGAAAATATCTTAAAAACAAAATTTTAAGCCAGTAAGACGAATCCAGATCTTAATTCCAGCTACTTTTGCAAATATATTTCTTAAGCAATACTTTCATACTAAATACTCTAGTATTACCTTCTTTTGTACCTCAATTCTGTAACTTTATATAAAACCATAAATTGTTCAATTAATGTGCTTATTACAAGCGCCCCGAAATGTATGCTTTGAAAATTGCATGTCCTGCAGTCAGCAGCCATTTATATGCACACACACACACACACAAGCTAGGGTGTCATATATTTATAAGGCAATTATTACCGTTATGTTTGCAGCACTTGGAACAGAGTGGCGATGCTTTCGATGGCTGTCGCAACTCCCAGCCCGGCTTTAGCGCAAACCTTAAAACCAAATCGGCACAGGAGGCGAAATTTAAAATTCTGCTCGCAATTTCGCTCTGTTGCATATTTATGGTAAGCAAACACACACACACACATTAAGTCTGAATACTTGATTTAATTATGATAAATTTCAACTAACGTATCGCGTCTATATATATATAATTCGCGCAACCACCAGATCATTGAATTCCTTGGTGGCTATATGGCCGGAAGCCTGGCGATAATGGCAGATGCAGCACATTTGGCATCTGATTGCATTAGTTTCGTCATTGGCCTTGTGGCCATTTGGCTGAGTGGCCGACCGCCGGACGCACGCATGTCCTTTGGTTACAAACGCTTCGGTAAGTACCCAATTATAGCCGACACTATGCTAATAAGTGAACGACCGACCAGTTGACAGGCCAACCACTCCCACACTCACACACACACACACACTAGCACTTTAATTGCATTTATGCCAAGCACACATCGAGTCTATTATAAGGCTATGTCCTGCACAACACGTGCATTTAGCTAGACATTAGACTTAAAGCTATTTGCACTTTACTCTCTCTGATCTGTTCTCCTTTTGCACAGAGGTCTTGGGCGCCTTGGCCTCCATCCTGGGCATTTGGCTGCTTACAGCAATGCTCGTTGTTGTTGCCATCGAGCGCATCTACTCGCAAAACTTTGAGCTCGACGTCAACATAATGATGTGCATATCGGCCATTGGCATTGCCATTAACATTATGTAAGTAATCAAACTAGAAACTAAATCATTATTTGTTACAAACAACGAGTATATATACTCGTTGGTTACAAAGCTATAAATGGAGCTGATTACCTTTTAAAGAAATGAAAATGAAAAGAAATACATTTATAAATTTTATCTCATTAAACTTTGAAATGATTTCAAGTAATCTTTACTCAACTTCTGCAAAAAAATTAAAGCTTTATCATTTTATTTGTATCTACAAATATTCATTAAAGCCAATTAATTAAATACACATTCGAAAGTTAAAGTAATTTTAGTAAAGGTATATTCAATTAATAATTTATAAACTGAGCGCAATTCAGATATTTGTAACATTGCAATTCGTCGCAGTTGAAATGATTTGCATGCACTTTTAATGAAATATAAATATTCATATTTTTATTTTTATTTTTTTTTGACCACACAGCATGATATTCGTATTGCATGGGTCTTGGTTCATGGGACACAATGGCCATGGGCATAGCCACAGCCATGGACACAGTCACAGTCATGGACACAGTCATACAAATGGGCGTGGTCACGCCCAAGCAATGGCTGGCAGTGCTAGCGATGAGCTCCATAATGTTGTTATAACAAATGGCTTGAAGCCAATCCAACAAAACGGGTAGGTGTGTGCCAAGTGGTAAGTTTTTTATATGCATACATATGTTTGTGGCTTTGACCCTTCATAAACATACATATTTATAGATGTTTTAATATTGTTGTATACGTTTCCACTCCATAGTTTATTTATTTGTATAGCCAATTGCAAATTGTTAGGCCTGTGGTTGAAGCACTCATGAATTTGTACTTGAACAGTTGCAAAACTGAGCTGAAAAGTGTTAGTCGAGCACGACTTTGATATATCTTATTGTTTAGCAATAGTTAAGTTCGATGTTAATGTAAGTTCACCTGCGTTTGGTATAAGATAAACTACATTAAGGGGTCGGTAAGGTACAGTCAAACTTCCATATAACGAACGAAAAACAGGGTATAGCAATAACAACACCAACTTCAAATGCAATAACAACCAAACAGCAGCTACTGTTGACTGCAGGCAATTGTTTGTTTGATTAAACGTTATTAGAATTTGATTAAGTTAGGAGAGAATGAGAGAGAGAGGGACCGAGAAAGCTGCATTAGTTATGCTTGACTTAAAGTTATTAATTTGTGTCCTGTTGTGCCTGGCCTATATATCATTTAACCCTTTCAGCAATACAACGGAACGCAACATAAATCTACGAGCAGCTATGATACATGTCATTGGTGATCTGGTGCAGAGTATTGGCGTCTTTCTGGCCGCTGTCCTAATCAAATTCTATGTAAGTTGAGGTCTAGACACGACAATTACAAATTATGCTTATAGATGACTGGCATTGCTAATTTAATTTGCAGCCAGGCGCCAAGTATGCGGATCCATTGTGTACGCTGCTCTTCTCCGTTATTGTGATTATGACAACGGTGCAGCTGTTCCGAGAGTCCGTCTCCATTTTGCTTGATGCAGTGCCGCGCAATGTGTGTCTGGCATCGCTGCAGCGCGAGTTGGCCAGCATTGAGGGTGTCAAGTATGTCAATGAACCGAACCTAAACAATGAATCGGTTAATTCATATTTTTTTCACTTCCCGAACAGATCAGTGCATCATCTGAATGTCTGGCAGCATACCAGCGAATACAATGTGCTTATGGCTCATCTAATTGTGGGTAAGACACGCACAACTATTCACTTTAAAAAATTACTTAAACACAATCAGGATAATGATATGTGTTCGCCTTATCCCTGACAGAAGTGCAGAGCGACTCGAATGCGGTGCTGGAAATGGCAACACAATTGGCCTGTGGCAGCAGCAAGTACAACATCAAACATGCGACCATCCAAATCGAACGTTTGACTGAGTAATTCAATTATGAAATTAGCAATAGCTTAATTAAGTTTTATATCGCCCCTAGACATAAGCGACAACAACAAGATATTTGTTTGTATATATACTGAGCGACCAAAGTCTGTGTGCTGCCGCATTATTAACCGGCACAATTTTATGTGATTGTATTTGTATTTAGTGCTGACAATTTTTTATCAAATTGCTTTTACGACGATTCAGATAAACGTAATTCTTTTTAAGAATTTCCCATTACGAACCCAGTTGACTCATGAGTTGAAGCAATAAGTTTAAAAAAAAAAAAAAACTAAAACATGTCATAGCTTTAAAAGTTGAAAATTTATTTGTGAAATATAATTTAGTCTGATACCCATGATTAAGAGTACATACTATATTAGTTTTGTGCAATGTCCGCCTTGGTGTTTGTCTGCTGTCCGATTCAAAGCGAAGTTTAAGAGCTGGGAAATCGATAACAAGTCGAGTGTTATTTGGTAAAATTAGAGTCACAAAATTTGGTGAGAAGATTACAGAATATACATCTTCCACAAAATTTGTGCTAGAGCCAGGAAATTTGGTGGCAACATATTTGGTGACGTTCCCAAAGACTTGCATACCAAAATCCCGCCACCATACCAGCTTTTAAATACTGGTTCAGAGTATTTTGCAGTTGGTTGCGTCTGACTGCAAAGTTTTTACTTGATTATAAATAGCTTTATGGTATTATTATAAGTTTAAGCAACGTACAAAAGAACAATACTTATCAATAAAATAATTACCTAGAAATTTAAATATATATTTTTTTCTGATTTTGACTTATTGCCAAATACAGGTAATTGCCAAATAAAGCCACCCACACAAAAATCCTTATAGCTGTCGTCGCATGCAAAAGTGTTTTAATACATTTGGATAGTGCTAACCAACTTGCTCTAACGGCTGTATACTGCCCCTTGTTTTGCCATTTCTGAAGACCATTTCAGCAGGAGACTATGCAAAAGCACGCACACTGCTTTTGATTAAAACTGCAGCTCCACCTCACGCTCTTTCATTGGGTTGGTTGATGTGTATGATATCGGATCCGCTGATATCGAAATACGATCTAAAAATAAGCTTTGCAAAAAGAAAATCTGATCGAGTTGATATTATTAACTTATTAAATAAAGTTTTAAATTTATCCAAAAATCCACCTCTTTGGCAACAAACATACACACAAATACCGCAATGTTATTATTAATAATAACATTTTCATTTGTTTAGATAGATATGTGCAATGAATATTTATAGATGCATTGTTATTAATGGGCAAGCAATCAACTTGTTGTATGTACATACGAATATACTGATTGTACATAATTATTTTTGCGCTGCTAATTGTTGTTTTAATAATTTATTTGCTAAATGTGGCACACACACGCACAACAGTTGTCACACAATCTGGGCACATAATTCATATATTGGACAAACACACAAATCCGATTAGAATATTGCATCTCAACACATTGGAACACTCACACGCAGAAGCCGGAATTCAATGAACCGAAAATTAGCAAATCAAGCATGAAGCACACACTCTAAGACATACACAAACACACACTAAGGCAAATATCGCTGTATAATGTTAACACATGAATGAAGCAAGCCTAAGCATCTTAATCAGTAGACCAACACACACACACTCATGCACAAACATATTTTGAACGGTGCCTGTGCATTTGTCAGCCGTTAAGCCGCATCAAAATGAACAAACTTCTCGATGCTTGAGCCTTTTTTAGTGCCGGGGTCTCACAGCCCAATACCTTCGGACACGATTAAGTTATTTATAATTTATGAAACTTTATAAAAGCAAAATAAAAAAATATATATAAAATAAATACAGATGTACTATATGCATATACTATAAACGTATACTATATGTACAACAACAAGGAAAGTTAAACGAAATGGATATTTCCATTTCACTGCCAAGTAAGTTGCGTTAAAAGTATGAAGCTGTGTGTGTTTGTGTGTGAACGCAGAAAACTTCACAATATGCACACACATGTGAAGGTCTTATCCGAACACACATGTTAAATTACCGCCAACTGACTGGACGCCTTAACCATAAGAGTTAATAAATCAAGCCGATCAGCCCAGGCACGCCACTGTCCTGCACTCGTTGAATATACAACGTATCGAACTGGAGCTTAACTAATTTAATAACTGACCCAATAGCCTGCAGCACAAGCGAAATATTAAAAAAAAAATTAAATAGAAAAATTATAACGCAGAACAAAGAAAGATATCAAGTATTTTTGGATTGAACGAGGGAATTGGGGGGATGAGGCAATTGCTAAGTACCACGTGCTTGCCCATTTTTTCAAGTGGGCGTGGCACACTTTAAATGCGCAAATGTAAAATTAATGGCATACTTGACTTGATGCTTTTCTAATTAGAATTGCATATAACAAAAATCGTAGCATACATTTCAGCTGCAGCTCAGCTCAAAAAGGCGCTTAAAACTGAACACTCGAGTACTCAGCTTGCACTTAACACTTAGCTATAGCTAGCTCACACACACACACACAGACAGAAAACAGAAAAATAATTGAAGTGGCTATGCACGTGCGCTGCAGCCACTTGCTTAGGAGTTCAGTTAAAAGGGGAAACTCGTCGTGGACAGCGCAACTGAAATTATCTTACGGTGATATTAGGAACAGCACTAGTCGTGGGACACGTGTCGGTGCTCCAAATATGTAATAGCGACATTAAAAGAAGCCAAATCGAATAGGTATTTCATATACAATTACTAGCAGTACTTCTCTGCCTTTAAAACATTTTTAACAGCTATCTGTGCAATTGCTAATAACCAGTTTAATAAAATAAGAACTACAAATATCGAGATTTGTCAGTTATATCTCTTTTTTATATTTTATTACAAAACAGTGCCACGTTATCGTACTTAATATTTAACAAGATGTAAGTAAATGATAATTGTTGCCGAAGCCAATGTTTAATAAATAAATCAATTAGAATTTTTCAGTTATATATAATTTAACCAAAATAAATTATGCATTCTATAAACCATTAAATGCAGCATATGCATCCTGGACGTATTCAATATTAGTTATTCATTAACAGCCAGTATTTCTTATACACTTAGGGAACATATCAAGGAAAAATCATCAGTTCCTCAACCACCATTTATGGAGCACTTTGGCAGTATGCGACATTAAATTTAGCCTGAGTTATTGGTTATACATAAGTTAGATACTAGAACATAGTCTTAAGCTTAAACTAATTGTAACTTTGTGGATGACCATAGATGAAGCTTTCATCGCGATTTGGCGAACGCATCATGCGATGATTGTACGAATTGTTATATAAACCTGTTAAAAAGTTAAAGGATTATGATATATTGCCGGTATAAAGTCGATGCCACAAGACTTACTATTTAAAGAGTTATCTCGAGATCTGTTCGATTTATTTGATCTATTAATTGATCTGTTAAACATTGGCGAGGTTGGCAAGGAAGGTGACGTTACACTGCAATCTCCTTTTTGCTGAAATGCTGAGGAGTCAAAAAATAGATTAATTAAAAAAAAATAGATTTATCAAATTAAAACATATTTATATATAAAAAATTATCTTTAATGTGGTACAGGATTTGGTATGCTAAGGTATGGATTTTTGCCACAAATAAAATTAACCATGTTACATTTTTGCCTATAATCTTGCTCAAATTAAAATATGCATGTATGTTAAGTGTGTAAATACAGCCAATCAAAACATTTGTGTGTGTGTGTGGGGGGTTAATTAGTAAAGCGTTCCTTAGGCATGCAAAATTAACGGAGGAGTGCCAACAATAACGGCAAGCAGCTAACAATTTTAGCAACACAAAACACACACACAACAAATATTTTAGCTATTTAAATTAGTGTAAAAATTACGTGCGGATGGGCGAGAACGAAGCAAATAATTGAAAAGTTACGTTTGGTGAACGTTGGACAACTTGCTGACCTCGCAAAAGTGTTCGCTAATGAAGGAGGAGTGAGGTGTGCCACAAATCTTAAGCAATTAGACTAATTTTGTAATTAAGGTAATTTTACTGCTGGCAAGTTGTGGCCCGTTGCTGATAAGATTTTACAATAAACAAGCAAGCACCTATCGCAACAACGAAACAACAACAAATCTTCAAAGTCTTTAAAACAGAAAATTCGAAATATAAACACTAGTGACTGTAGACTGTAGACTTTAAGTCCATGTCAAGTTTATGTAATGTATGGGCGCTGCAATTGCATTTAATGGCAACAGGCGACACAATTTAGTGCACGGAGTAACAACGCATCAAATTGTCTGTCTAGCTGAGGTTCTTTGTAACCTATTGTGATTGCATTTAAAATTAAATTGATTTGCAACGGCTTGCGAGTTGTTATCTATGCGAGCCAATGGGCTGATTGGCAATGGGTCAGCTGCTTACTTTCACTGGAGAGTATCGAGTGCTTTTAATACTTGACGCTTCTGACTACAATTTGCAGTCACATCACGCCTGAGCGAGCCTCCTGATAGCAAAAACTAAACCCGATAGACGACCATAGGAGATACATAGCAAAAGAAGCATAGATAGAAAAAGTAGTGGGAAAAAAAATCTTGAAAATCAAAGTTTAAGTCATAAATAAAATTTTTTTGTTGAACACTGCTTCCACTGCTGATGATGATGACGATAGTGCAAAGACTGCGGCCTGTTATCGCTGGCCAAAAACTTTTTGGTATTCATGCACGAAATGACTAAAAACTTAAAACTAATAGAGAGAAGTGTAGCAAAAGTTGTGCGTGGAAGCTGCCACACAGCCTGAGGGGCGGGCTGCTGCTGCTGCTGTGCACTCAAAATTATTAATTAAACTTACCCTCGGAGTTGACTTCCTTTACGCCCTGCTTCTGGAAGTACGTTATATATACTAAAAAAAAAAAAACAAAAGTAAATATAGATATAAAAATACTGCAGGCAATAGATATACAGTCTATATAGTACATACGTACGTACACATATAAACTAGATAGTCATGCATGTAGTGTAGCTTGCAATTAATCAAGCTGCAAGCTGCAAGTTGCAAGTCGCTGAGCGCTTGTTATTTTTGTTGTTGTTTATGTTTTTGTTTTGCTTCTTTTTTGTGTGTGTGTGTGTCTACGCAGAGTGTCAGCATTGTCAGAAAGTGGGAAGGGGAAGGGCTGTGGAAGGTGCACATAGCACAACAGCCAAGCGAAAAGTTGCTGCTTATCAGTTTTGTGGTTGGCAAGCGAACAAGGTAAACCCTAGTTAAGTTTTGTTAGCTACAGTTTTTCGTCTTCCTTTTGCATTTTTACTCATTTTTATTGGGTGTAAAGTGTTTTCGTTCCGATAACACCCGCTGTCCGTCCGTCCGACCATACGACCAAAGACCGAATAGACAACATTGAAAAATGGCAAACACGGGCGGCGTCGGCGCCGAAAAAGCAAAAAACTTTTGCCCACCCAAAACTACGGATGAACTAAGCAGCAGGACGCAACAACAACTCGAGTGGAGTCGACTCGAGTCGAGTCGAGGCGACTTGACTTCATTCAGTTTGCAGCTGCGTGTAAAAATGCACGAAAATGGCAAAGTTTAACGAAGCGTTGTCCTAAAACGCAGGTCGCATGAAGCGTCACTAAAAAGGTCTGCGTCAAAGGATAACACCCAAGGATGATGGCACCCTTTGCCCCTGCCTCTCTTTGGACCTTGGCTGCAGCACAGGTAAAGCAAAAAAAACGGCTGCTTCGCGTTTGGATTGGTTAAAGATTCATGGAATTTACAATTAACTGCAAACAACGACAGCATAAACAACAACTCCAAGCTCAACACGGCCTGAGTCGCAGGCGCGTATGATTTATGAGACTTGGGCTCTAACAATGTTCACTCCATTTTGTCTTTTACTTATTTGCGCTTTTGCATGGCTTATGAATTTATTAATATTTGAATTTGCTTAGCTTAGGTTAGTCGTTGTCGGTGGGTGTACTTACTCCATATCGAGGCGATGACAATGATCGTTGTTGTTACTATAAAGCCTATGTTCTCGATTAGATGACTGAGCAATGGTCCGCCCGGACGTCCAGAACAGTCTCCCAGCGTCGTTGTCTCCGCAATCACGGGCACCTGCAATGACACCAGTAATGTTTTACATATGAGGGTTAAAAAGCGGCAAAAACTTTACTTTGCAAATGGATTTGATATTTCTTGGCTTTGGGTTGGCCGCAAGCGAATAAGAAAGATCCTTGGGAGTTCGCTTTGTGGTCGCACACACACAAATTGAGAAAATGAATAAATAAAATAGGGCAAGATGAAAGTTACCAAAGCAAAGAATACTATACAGAAAAGCAAACAAAAACGCACAGAAATCAATTATAAGCAATTGCAAAAAGTTTTTGGCCATTTGAACCACAACTGCAGCTGCAACTGAAACTGAAACTGCAACTGGCCATTCAATTATCATTCAAAGTATTCACTTGCTATTTCGAATGTATTGAATGTTAAATCCTAATGCCAAAACCCACTAAGCAAACAAGGCCAATGAATATAAATGCTAAAACTGTAATTTAAATCACACAACTATCAAATACTTTGAAAGAAAGACTGTGAAACCGAAACAATGTTTTTTATTTAGATCCTAGATACAATTTTCAGCTTTTAATCACTTAAACATTTTTTTAGGAATGTAATGTGTGATACCCAAATATTTATTTGTGTATGGAAAGTGAAGATAACTAGTAGTAATTGGCCCTTCTAAATATAAGAGAAAAAATAACGAGGAATCGAATTTACGTAGGAACAGTATTTGATTGATATTTTGGCATTTCAACTATATTTTCTTTGTTAATCAATTATTTCAATTAGTTCATGGAATTGAGTTAAATCAGTTTTTTTTATTTATTAATAGAACTCAATTACAGGTCAAAAAATTTACTCGATTACTCGAAGTAAGCAGTTAAAACATTGTTGGGGCGAACTCAAAATCAACATTCATACCGTGGCACAATACGCCGTTTGGGAGCTGAGTTGGCCGAGAAGGAAACAACGCATGAAACTGCCTGATGTCTTTTGGGGCATATAAATGAGGATTCGGTGCTTGCGAGACGGCGAACAAGCGATCGACTTATGGAACTGAATTTATTGACATGATGTGTGCGTCCCCAAGCGTTGGATGAACACACCACAGATGACACAATAGCCATAAGATGGGGTAGGGATGGCACATACTTAACGACTTTTCCTTTGTTTATGTGCAGTTGTATGCGAGATAGCGTTTATAGATGAACACAGTCCAATGGGGAATGCGTCTCCCTTTCTCTTTACTGTGCCTTACAATCGCTACAGAAATTTATGCAATTTGGCTTTAAGGGTAACGGGGGTACTGGTGGTGGTAATGGTGGGAAGGGGTGCTGGCCAACGGACATGGAATGGTGCTGCCTGAGCAAGATATACGCCATTTTGTTGTTGTTGCTGCTGTTGTTGCCGATGCTGCTCCGGCTCTAAGTGTAACGGACAACTGACCATTCGTTTTCGGGGTATATAAACGAAACTTATTTATGCAATTCCGCTTGGCTTTTTACATGTACAGCACAACATTTTTGTTGTTGTACTTTTTGGCTGCCCTTTGCTGCCTTTTTGACTGCCTTAAATGCAACAACTGCCACTGCTGGCCACAACCGTGGCAACAACGTGCACAGGAAGTTAAATTGCAGGAAATGGCAAAAACTTTAGCAACAAATTCATACGCGCCTCCGCCGCCTTCGACTTCGCCTTTGCTTGCGACTGGGACTGCAAGTTGGCTATCAGTCTGTTTGCACTATCTAATGGCATCAGGTAACCAATGAAAAATGCCAATGGCAGCGTATTTACATTTGCTATTGCTGTTGTTGCTGCTTCGGACGCCAAGTGAAAATAAACAAAATTTGGCGAAATTGAAAAAGCAGTCGAATGTGTACACAAAAGTGTTGCATTCGAAATTTAACGTTGAAATATTATAAAATAACGTGACGAAGCCGAAAAAAAAACAAATACATACGGAAGCGGCAACAAAAGCTTCACAACAATTTAAAGGAGAATAACAGAATATTGTAAAAGAAGGTGATCGACTGTCGGACTTTCTTTATCAGAATCAAAATTTAATTTTATAATTGACTTTTTTGGTGTTTACCAAACGATTGCAGTACAGTATTTATTTAAGTAAAATTTAATGTTATTTGATTTTGAGTAAGACGTTAATCTCGCTTAGCTAATTCGCTATAAAAAGCCACAAAATATGTGTTATAAAGTTTGGTATTAGAAAGACTTTGCTTAGCTTAAATAAAAATCGAGGTTGTTAACACAATAAACATTTTGCGTAGTGTATATATATATATTAAATTGAAGCAAAACGTATATCGCCTCAAGCATTTGTACTTATTTAAAGGGTGTTTTTAACTTAAAATTTCAGGCTCCGATAATCAACTACAGTCAACTCAAAAATGTTTTTTTTTTTTTTTTAGAAATTTTTGTCATATTTGCATGCAGTCACAAAACTTGGTTTGAGTAAAATCACTCAAGATTTGTGTAGCCTTGAAAGGGCACTTACCTGAATGCTCTGATTCGTGTCCGGCGAGTGCACTAGCACATAAAAGTGCTCATCCAGTGGGATTTGTTTCAAGAAACGCACACGATATTTACTCATGCCATGCGCATGCTCAATTAATTCGATGGCAAAGTAGTTGGTGTCCGATGCTTTGACCTAAACATCGAGGAGAAATAAAACGAATTTAACTAAATTATATTTAATTGAAATCAAATATCTTTGCATAATTGTATATGTTGGTTTAAAAACGAATTGAATAATATGTTATTTATTTGCACAAACATATTGTTTATACATACATATATATTTCATTAACAAAGCCAAAAATTTTAGTTAAAGCCTCTCAGATAAATTGTAAATGCTCATTAGCAACGCACACACAATCTAACTGCTGTTGGAAAGAACAGGAAAAGCAATCTCCGAGGTGAATGGGGTAATGGTAATGGGCTTGTGTGTATGTTTATGTATTATAACTGCTGCAACATTTGCAATTTCCTTGAATACCAAAAACACAATGCGAATCAAATTTTGATATTTGTGTGTGTTTGTATGGCAAAGTCTCAACGAGCTCGTTTCGGGTGTGCGTTTGCGAGCAAGTATTTTAAAGTGTTTGTCAAATATGTTGTTGATTTTAATGGCTGTTGTGATATTTTTTGATTTGAAATTGCAATTTTCTCACATTGTCGCCTGATAATCTTTATTTTTGCAGAGGCAGGCTGCAGATTTTTCACATTATTTTAATTGTTAACTAGAAATTCACATTTAGCAATACACATATGCATATGTACATAGATATTGCAATAATAAAAAACAGTTAAGCTAGCAACATTTAAAATCGGGGGCTAATTGTTTAGATACTTCAATGCGATTTGCCATTAGGGTAAGCTAAGAAATATTGGCAATGGCAACAAAAAAACAAAATTGTTTGAAAAAAAACATAAAACAAATAACTTAAAGTTCTAAATATCTGGCGCAAATGAATCAATTGGCGCAATTGGGAAAATGTAAATAAAATGGCTATGATCCGTAATACATTTAATAAATAAATAAAAATAAATATGACTCATTTGTTTGTCATCAAATAAGCGTTTCTTTAGCTTTTATTTTCTGCTATTCAAAAATATATTAAAGTTTCAAACACAATTTTAAACTTAACCTACTCTACCACTTAAAGCCTCAGAGCTGCATCAAAAGTACCTTAAAATCAAAGCAGTATTCATTTTGCCATAATATTCGAAATCAGTCTTAGTGAATATTTTATATAATAGAACTATAATCGACGAGTATGCCCCATGCTCGCATTATTAATCATATAGTTTCTGCTTTCCATTTTTGTTTGCGAAATTAATGTGAATAATGAAAACAGAAAACGCAGATATTATTGAAACGGATGTGCACGAAGAGCAACTGCTGACACATCCGACGTAAATGCAGAAAGAAGTCTGTAAGCAGAGTGTTCGACTGAAAGATAGCCTGCAAACAATTTTAAAGTAGATTACAGATAAGTAGAAACTGTGTAAAAGCATCATTTAATATCTAAACAAAAAGGATTAAAGCTTGTTCTGAACATGTATACATAAAAATATATATTTGCTTGTCAGTTTATCTAACAACTTTTCAGTTCAAAAAGTCAAAAATTTAATTTTATGTCACACCAGAAAGATGCTTTTTAAACGGAGTCCATATGTTAAAGGGTATAAGCATACTCACATATATAAACAATAATATTTTAATGTGATAAAAAATACTTTAAAAATAAATATAAACATTGTTAATAAACGGATGTGCAAGCATATCAACAACAACAACAGCAACAACAGCAGCAGAAACAGTGGCAAAAAACAATTCTTATTAGCCCACTGATAATACACGAAGAAATATATTTAATAATTAATTGAAAATTATGCAGACCAGTGCACTTTTAATCGGGCCCATATAGGTCGCACATGCAAATTGTATACAGATGTAAGCTATATCCCTATTAATACGTAAATATGTATGTATATATATATTATATATATAAATCCATACTTTATTTATAGTATATTATTTATACTTATGTATGATCTGTTGTGTGGTCGACACTGCTGTCTGCAGAAAAATGTGAGTTTTTATAAAATTGCCAAGTGCACTGAATATGACAGCCGCATAATTTGACTTTTTGTGGTCTACAGCAACTTTATATGATTAATCGATGTTCATCAACTAACAAGATATTAATGCTTTAATATGTATAAATACTGTAAAGTGACTTTGGTTATAAAGTATATACAACACAAGAAAGAGCAATTTAATGTGTGCTATCGAATCAACGTAAAAAAATATTTATTCAAAATTGTTAACGAATCTACAAATCTTAATCAAGAATATACTTTTTTAATGTTTCAGTCGAACTTCTTTGCATCGCACTTTCGTATTACAAAGTTTTTTATATAAAAAATTTATTTCCAGAAACCTGAAATTTGGTTCTTGTCCCCTTGAGATTCGTTACATAGAAGTTCGACTGTACTGAATATGGTAATTAAAAATTTTTAAATATTTATATCAAAGTTATATAAATATTATGTTCTCCAATAGTTAGACTCAAATCTAGAACACTTTGGTTTTACAAACAAGCATTTAATTTGCCAAGAAATAGCAATAAATAACAAAACCAACAACAAATGTAACAACAATGACAATGGGCTGTATTGAATGTCTACTTCACACACTTGACACTTTGAAGTTTTAACGATACGATTTGTGATGGCCACAAGTGGTAGTACAGTATGAGTATATGCGCCATTGAATTGAGTGTGCCAGTGTTGTGAGCATGTTCGGACAACTGGCCATTGGCTTTAAATGGCAAAGCCTCAGTTGGTAGATGGTTGCCAATTGCAATTGCAATTTCAACAGCAGCGCATTAATGCGGCCAGCGCACAGAGTTGGGCCAAACTGCAAATTTGCAGCTAATGCAAACTATGTGGCATATTTCAAATGGGCCACTTAACTGTAATTAGAGTTGCTGAAATGCAGCTAATATTTTAGAGTGCGAGCACAAGCAAAGGCAAATAATAAAACCAGCTAGCCAGCCAGCAGCTAGCCGGAAACGGAAGTCAAGCAAAATGCTGTCATCTTGCATTTTTTAAAGGGAGTTGAAGTAGCAAGACCGGTGAAGCATTCATCCCTGAGGGTGGACATTGACATTGCAAGACAGTTGCTTCTTCTACAAGTGCTGCTGCTGCTGCTGCTGTGGCATAAGGAGCCACAACTACTTGCGGCAGCTCTTGCGGCACTACAACAGCAGTATTGGCAACAATAGTTCTAACTGGATGGCTGGCAAGGACAGTCCATAAGCAAGAACTTTTGAACTTCATTGAATACTCTCAGTCTCTTAGTCTCTCTCTCAGTCGCAGCATCTTTCAGCATCTTAGTAGGACGGACGCACTCTCAACACTTGTCGAACATAATATTGTACTTTAAGAGCTGCTGCCAGTGGCGATGGCAATGGCCATAGAAAAAACGAATGCCTGGAAACGGGAGCCTACATTGTAAAGCAATTTCCTGTATTTTATTACCACATAAAATGTGCGTCCTTATGTTATATCAAATGCTTCGGCTTCTGCTTATGCTTCTGTCTCTGCTGCTGCTTTTGCTACTTTTGATTGTTTCTCAAGGCAAGCGAATAGATAGGTAGAAATGCAGCTCAAATATTCGACGTCAAGCAGCAGAAGTCCTGAGGTGCACATGTATGTCTAAGGGCATGTTTTATATGTGGATAAACGGTCAAGCTTTCTTACAGTGAGAACCACATTATTATATAGAAACTTAATTACATCTGTTAAAAACGTGAATACTGTTCTGTGTAGAGCAATATTTATATGGTTTTACGAGGTTTTAAACAGAAGTTTGACTGCATGTGTGCTAAAGAGATCTTCATTTTAGGTATTAACCCAAAGCTTTTTAAACAAAATACTTTATGTAAAATAATATTAATTTACGAAATTTGAACAATTCATCTCACTCACTGCAAATTGGCAAAAACAAAAAGTAAATAATACTTAACCCACTTAACAGCGGACATCCGCTCATCAATCTTCGGTACATTTGCTATAGTTTTTGTACCAACTTACCTGAAGCTGTTGCAGTGACCTGTCCAGGCCACTAATGTGCAGCTCCTGCGCTTTTAAATCTTGCACTTGAACCGACTCCGGGGAGACTCTAATACCCGGCACTAGTTTCAGCGACATGGTATCGAAAATGTCATTCGGCATTGCCGCCTGCAATTAATGCCATTGCCAGAAAAAATAGTTTAGTAAATTGCATTCGCTAAGTACACATTTCCATTACGTACCTTTAGTTCGAGGTACACATTGTTCGTCTTTACAACGGACAGCAGTTCCGTAAAGCTGGATGTAAGTCGCAGCTGGCACGCATACTGACTGCTGGCTTTATCAATGATGGCCTCGGACTGATAGAGCCTCAGCAACTTTTTGCCGAGTTCGTCCTTGGCAACCAAGCGACAGGTGAATGCATCCACAGTGACTTTGTCCAACTGATTTATGCACATTGATATGTTCTGGGCAATCTAAAATAATTGTGTGTACACATAAGTCATGTCACTTTCCAGTCGTGCTTTTTTTTGTGCAACTTACCAGATTGCTGAACTTGTCCGTTTGCATGTGATTTCGCAGCAACAGCGGCGCATTGTACTCCCAGCCGTTGAATGTGTCCAGCGATTTGGCAAACACAATCTGTACAATCATTGCAAGAGGTGTCACAATTTTGAGTTATGACAATTTGAATTAGGCTAGGGAGTTTGCTAGTACATACCGAATCCGATTCGCGCAATTCTAAATCGTATTTGAGGTAACCGCCGTGACGCGATTTATCACCACATGTCACCACCACCTTCTCGCCAAGTCTGTGCTGATGATTCAGTACTCTTGCAATGCCTGAAATCAATAATCAAACTTGTTTACTTTGTTTACCTCTTCATTAAAATCAAATGAATAATTGAGTAGTCAGCAGCAATAAAATAAATTGGTTATTTATTTCATTTAAATATTAAAAATAATTACAATTTACAATTGAACATCTCTTTTGACTGTTTTGTTAAGCAAAAGCGCAATTATTTTTGACATTCCGTCAAATTTGATGTTTAAAAATTTCACAAATATCTTAAGTCGTAATGTTATACAAAGAAGCCTAAAATATGCAAATAATGTCGCAAGAAGTTGCCAAACAAACAACGACAACGATATTAATATTTGATGGCATTAAATATGCTTCAATGATTTTCAACTACCTTTAATTCCCCTAACCATCTCATTCCACATACTGTTTTTCCACTGGCATGTCAATGAAAATGGTGCGCCACATTGAATAGTAAACAACATCGCTCAGCGAAGCATAAATACTGCCTTAATACTAGACTCGCCTAGACTTGAGACTTGAGACTCGTTAGCCTTTAAAGGGAAGCAAACTCTGCTTGAGATGGAAATTTTGTGTCTTTGTCGGCAGCTACTAAATGGGCCAGCTGGCTACTCAAATGTAGCATAAATGATGAAGCGCTGGGAGATGGGATATGTGTAAACGATATGAGAGGGTATGGACTCGTCGGTTCTAATCAAGTTTGGGTATGGGTTTGGGTATGGGTATGGCATTTCAATGCGATCGATGTGACAGCTTAAGCATTTATTGTGTAAAACTCGGAAAGTTGTAACAATGTTGTAGCTTTTAATTAATTTATGCGACAACATGGCTTGGCACTCTCGACATTTTGACATTGTGTCCTACAAGGACCAAATAGCAGACAGTTATCATAAAAGTAAACACATAATTCGCATACGCCTACGCATATAGAGAGACATTGTGTCGATTGCCATTGTTAAATTACTAAAAATGAAAAATATAAATATGTGAATATGTGTAGTTAAATTAATTTTGAAGCACTGCAGGCGACATCAGACTAATTGTTTTGGGAGCTTTATTTTTGCTTTTGCAGCCATGACAAAAAACAGCTTTGATTTTCCGCTTTTCCTTTTGCACTCAACAACAGCAATAGCAACAACCACAACAACAACAACTGAAACTAATCTGCAGCTGTGTGGAATATTGGCTGTATAAATTGCTTGGGGATTTCTTGCCGGTCGTCACACACTGAAGAAGACAATGCCAATCGAAAAATAAGTAATCACGTACGATACATATATATATATTTATATATATATACTTATATACATTTCTGTTCTTTAATGTTAAAGTAGAAATAAATTCATCAATTTAAAATGTTTGTCTCTTTAAGACTATTAGTTCTTTAATTTCTGATAGCCATATCTGCCAAATAATTGTTAGTTACAAGTTATTGTGTGATAGAATTTTTAAATACTTTTCATCCTGAAATTAATGTTTAGGCTAAGTTTATATGTTGTGCAGAATTGTACGAATTAACCTAGTCTTAACAAAAAATATCTATGAAGAACTGATGCTTTTGAGCCATCATATGTTTGACTACAGAGAAATATGAAAGACACCTTCCAATCACAAATTAATATGCATAGTTACTACAATCATACAGCTTCCCAAGTCAAGCTTAACAATGGACGGACATTTGCAACTTTGATGGCTTTTTGGAAATAGTTTGTCCAAGTTTCATAGTTTTACCTTAATTAGACTGCAACGTTGCGTTGAGAGAAGACTATTGGCTGCTGCTATTTCTAAGTTACTGAATTCCCATGCATCGAGTTTAGGCAGCTTTGCATTTGCACATACTCTGTCAATCTATTTTGAGTTGTGCTCTTGCCATAACATTTTCATTTTCCATCAATGCTGACAGCGACGACAGCAGAGAAGTTTTTGTGAGCCTCAAACAGACACAAACACACTACATACATACAGACCGATACATATGTACATATGCAAATTGAAGTCTTGTTCGAGTCGATAAAATCCTAGAAGAGCCGGCACTGTTATGCCAAGCTTTTCGGGCGCACACACACTCACCAACATGCATCTCACATATTGGTGTTTGGGAAATACATAGATACTTTATCTTTATGCTCGATTGCAGTTAACAACAACTAACAAACAAATACACACTCACACACACAGAGATCCCCAAACAAGTTGCATAATCGCGATTGCTGTTTTCCCTTTGTGTCCTGCAAATAAATGCTTTATCCTTTTACCAAAGCGACGCGACGCTTCGCGATGTCTCACAACGTGCAAAGTGTGAAAAATTGTTTTTCTCAATTTTTTTCTGTCGCTTATTTTTTGGGAGATTGGATTTTGTGCCAAGCAGCAGAAGGCGGCGCCACTTTATGAATAATGTATAACGCTTAGCTGCGTTGTGTTGTGAATTACGTTGGAGAAGTTTACTTTTGCAATCGCTTTACTTTTTGAACCGTGTTGCTGTAACTTTATATTAACGATACCACTCACAACCAGGTAGTTTATATTTCGCCACAAACTAGACACCACAATTACTTAAACACCAAAACTAATAACAGTTACGAAACTATATTAAATCTTATACCTTTACTCAAATTTAATTTATTAATTCTTAATAAGGAATCTATAAAGCTTAAAGTCATAAAAAATATATAATATATATTCCTGTTTTATAATATACTTCGCTTTTCAAGAACACAGGGTATCAAAACCCACAATAAATAAAACAATTTCAAAAGTTTGTGCAAAAATGTTGAACTTACTCGATATTAACTGTACTGAACGCGCGACAATGTTTGTTCAACACTTTGCGCGCTACTCAAAGGATATAGGGACACACCAAACACACTTAACCCCTCTACCTCTCACCGCTTCATCATCATTTTGTAAATATTATTTAGTGTGTTGCATCCGAAAAGAAATATCCAAGAAACAAAATTGAACAAACACAATAATAAAACTGGCTGCTGGCACTGTAAAATACCGCCATTGCCACTCAAAACGATAGCTTTAGGTAATTAATTCAGAAATTATAGCACCAAAAAAGTAGATCCTGTTGTTTTGAACTAGTTTTCTTTTGTTGTTGTTGTTGTTGTGGTTGCTGTCATTTGTTGGATTGTTTACAAAGCACCCGAAAAATATGCCTAATTGGGTTATCAATAAATCGTACGTAAAATATAGTTCAATTTACAGCAATTTTACTTTAACAAGCGGTGGCGTGTGTGTGTATGTGTGTGCACACAAATATGTAGAATATAGAGCTTGGTTGGGTGGGGGGGACTAAAGTCAAATAAAACTATGCAATTGTATTGAAAATTGTAAAATGCAGCGCATAAATAAAGCATTGAAATAAATACAAACTGTGAATTGTTTTCATAGAGGATTAGCACCCAACTATACAGGATTCGCGAATTATAATGAAATCAAATTAAAACCAATCGATAATACATACTATAAATAACAATAATGACTAGATGATACGCTGTAATTGGGTTTATATATGAAGATTTTAAATATTTGAATATAAAAGTATTAATTTCAACAAATGCAAAAAATAAATATAAATAAGTGAAATTATTGAGGATCTCCCTTGATATTTTTTTGGGAGAAAGTTTGTGTTAAAAGTGCGCCACAGCTTTGGTGCAAGCAACTCACCTGTGTTTTTATTAATCGCCACCATTTGCTCATTGGAGCTGCTCCAAATCGATGACAATGTTAGCGGTGAATCGAAGCAAATGATGTCACCCACAGAGAAAATTGTCTGTTGGCGGTTGTCATTGTCGTTGGCATTGCCGTTGCATTTATTGACGGTTTTCAAGTTTGGGTTCGGGGGAAATTTGCGGTTTTTGTATTTGGTGTGTGTGTTGACAAATCCCGTAAAATAGTGACGCAGTTTGCCAATGTTAACAGTTATTTGTTGGTCACATGAGAAAATATGGAAGGATAAAAGATAAATGAAAATAGATTTATGAGCACACAAATTAGCTACTTTGCTGCAAGCTGCCACAGCTTGAAGTATCAGCTCAAAATAATGAGCAACAAGCTGATGCTAATATATATATATAACTCACCTTGGTGGGGAAAATGTGTTGGGACTCGGCCACAGACAGTTTGATGTAATCCTCGGCATATTTAATTCCGGTTGAATCCTTTAAACTGACGGCAATCATGTTGCTCGTCTCGCGTTGCAAATTCAACTATGCAAAAACAGAAAATACATATTTATAATTATTTATATGCAGGTTGGTAGTTGGGAGTAGTTTGGGTTAGTTTTTTCTCAGCCCGTTTTTTATTTGGGCATTTGAAGTTAATGCATGTATTTGGCTACACTGAGTACAGGAGCTTCAAGAGTTTTGTGTGTTTTGTGGTTGACGTGGTCACTCGACAGCCGCAAGTTTTAAGAGCCAAAAGCTGCAGCATGTGCAACAACGCATCGTTGCATTTTTATGTGGTGACATCAACGTGCCACAGCTCAGTAAAATAATGCAGAAAACTAAAAAAATGAAAAAACCAAAACCGTTTTGGTGGCACTGACTGACGATTAAATACCCTTTAAACACAATCTGTAAGCTATATTAGGTAGTCAATTTATTTCGACATAAAACCATTTAATGACAGCTTCATCATGTTATCAACGATTATCATGTTCTGAACTAAGAGATTCACTCAGATAGTCTGATAAATTTTTCTCATCAACTCAGAATGTTACATATTGAAAGAAACTAAGAACATCTGCTGTGTGTGTAACAAAACGAGAATAGTGCTGGCCAAGCCAAGCGACGTGCCATGCGGCTGGTCGCTGAGATTGTTTTTATTTTAGATGTTTTTTTTTGTGGTCCATTTTTTGAGACAGATAGAGAGACGGAACCCGACGAACGAGCGCAGCTCAGGTGCCAAGGCAGGTATTTGCGGGTGCATTAAAATGCAACGGTTTTGTTGTTAGCAGGCTCACAAAAATGAAATTGAAATAACTTGCTCAAAGTTTAAAATACATTAAATTTACATATAAATGAGACCCAGCAGGAGGCCAGCCCAAGCATAAGAAGTTGCTTACAGCAGTACATATATATATATATATGTATACATAAAAAAAACCTTGTCCAAATACAAGCATGCCACAAAGTTGCAAGTATATAGAATTCGGCACTTACCGCAATTGTCAGATTATTGCCAATCTGTGCATCGACCACACCCTTAATGGCCAAATCATAGCGCAATCCATTCACATCCTCAATGTTGTGGGAGAACTCACTGCCGAGATTATCGTGCAGCGACACTTTAAATACGAAATTCATGCCGCGTGGTACTTTATGCTCCAACTGCTTCAATTTGATTTCCGGCTGCAGTGTCACCAAAATATACTGCACATTCTTTACTTCAATGCCAACGGAAAGGGATTGGTGAACAGTTTTGGCCTGCAAAAAGGAAACAAAGCAAAAATAGATAGCTATATATTTATATACAACAATACGAATCGAATCAATACTAAGCCAGTCACACACATCCCTACAGTTTTGGTTTGGGCTAATTGCTTACACAGACTAGTCCATTGGTAAGCTAAAATGGACGAGTTAAGGGCTAGTCTAAGCGGGTGCAAAAAATTGCATTTGTTCGGGGCAGTGTTTCGGGGGAAACACAATTGAAAATTATCATTGAGCATTTGCGTGTTAACTGTGTAGCTGGACTAGTTCACGGATTCGTCAAAGTGGCAACAGCGCTATGGCTAAGGCATCCGCTTAGTTCAAGTTCGGAGCCCTTCATAGACCATCATGTATCATAATCGGTAAGTTTAATCTACATTATTTGTATTCTATCTCTTCTCTAATGTTTATAACAACAATTTACATAAAATTGAGAATATTTAAGAATTGCATTTTTTTGCATCTACTTATTTTAACTTTTATATGTAACTTCAGAATATAATGTGTTTCGTAGGCTCTGTTTTCCCTAGATTGTTTTAATATACTACTATCCATTTGGCCTGTTTTATAGACTAGTCCACGTGGCAGCAGATGCGGCCGAGACGTCCACTCCAATGATATTCCCTACTAAAATGGAATAGGAGAAATACATTGAAATGTCATAAGCGTGGACTAGTACTAGCCCATGTGGACTAGTGTAAGCACTATGTTTGGCCTAGTCAAAGTCACTGCAGGGACTACACACACACACAAATATACACACACACCATCACACAAACTTACAATAATCAGATCACGGCCGAGAGTGTCCTTTGTTTGGACAACACCATCTGGTGTCACCGAGACAATTCCGCTGCTTTGGGCATCCAACTTATAGACCGCATCATCCATATTACATTTCAACTGAAGCGAACTGCGTGGTGCCGCCAAAATCCAACCCATTGTTATGGGCTTTGGTGCCAGTAGCTCCGGTGTTTTTAAAACTGTGCGATAAAATTTCAATTTGCGACTGTGTTGACAACATCAAGAGCCTAAAAAGTGGGCAGTGGCCACCACCACCCACTGGGACATTGGACTACGGGACTACTTACCAATTAGTTCCACGCTCGATGCTGGCAGCTTGACGCTATCTGCCAACTGCACAGAGGCAGTGATGGTGACCTTGCCGGGATTAAGACCACGTATCCGCACGGAAATTAAATCGCTACTTTGATATTCGATGCCTACAGTGGCGACAGAGAGAAACAGCGAGAGAAAGAGAGAGAAATACAGAGACAGACAGAGACATTAATATATATAAATTAAAGTCGTGTAAGTAAATCTATTAACAAGTCTAGAACGGCTACACAAATTTTTAAAGATTAATTAATCTTCCTTCCCTGTTAAACCGTAGAACTATGCATGGAGTATTATTTATTACTAATCTACTTAAAGGTGAAATTGACTCATCAGTTTTTTTGAGTTGAATTAAATTAACTGTCCCAATTAGATCTTCCATTAACTTTCTACCTGTTAGCGTTGATCGTTGCTCGAGCAACTATTTAATTTATGAACCATTTCGTGTTATATGCTCTGACTATAACAAGCTCAACCCTTTGGAGGCCTCAATTCGAGTACTAAAAAGTTCGATGCTTTTTTCTATATCTAATCGTAACCACTAATTACCTTTCTAACCCTCGTCTGATTGGGTTTTTCTGGGTTTTCCCAATCCACGCAACAAATGTTAAACAACTAATTTTCTTGTTGAATTTTCCAGAGCGTTAACGTCAACATTTTAAGTTTTTTGTTAAAAATATTAACAGAAAAAATAAAAAGACCCAAGAAAAATAAAAATAAAAAATATGTCAACTGCTCATAGTTGACAACAAATAAATGTATGTTCCGTATCTGTTCTTGCACTGAAACTCAACCATGCAAGCTCATCGGCGAACAGTTTGATATATGTGCTCTTGGTGGGCATTGAGCTGAATTCTTTGCGCAACAATGCGGTATCTGGGCACACTTAAGTTTCAACAAAAATGATCAGCTTACCTGCTGCTGAAAACACATTGAAGATCTCAACGACATCTGGATGATTGACCGTCCAGGTGATACGTATATTTTCCAGTGTGCCCAACACCATGGGCGACAGATCCGGCTGACCCCACAGCGTGGCGGGCATAACAGCGCCAGCATGAATATGAACAAGTGGCGTGCGCACTTGGACTGCAGTCAAAGCAACGACACGCACCTCCACCGTATCCTCCGCGACGATCTCATCCTTACCGCTAATGGGATTCTTAAGCAAACACTTGCCGGTTATTTTGGTTGCACCTAGCTTATGTGCTGTGAGAATGGCTGAGCTCATGGCTGGAAAAAAATAGTAAAATTGAGCATGACATTAACGTGATCTTAAAATGATGCAATGTTTAAACTTACTAGCCACCTGGTGCTTGTGCACGCTGTAGACAATATTTGTATTGGGTTGCGGTCCACCCTGGTAGGAGATTTGAATGCTGGAGCCTACAACTAGCGTTGAGTTTCGCGGGTAGAGGCGCAGGGGCGCAAAGACCTGGACATTGAGCGGCTCACTGGACACCTGACCGGACTGGAACACTATCTTGGTCTCACCAATGTTGTTGCCTGTTATGCTGTAGCGTATTTCTCCAACTTCCAAGCCGTGTTGCTCATCCAGCTTGACGCTAAGTATGGCAGGATCAACGACCAATTCGGCAAGCTTATAAACGCTTAGCATATTCGAATCAATATGCAGGGGAATTTCGTTGGTATCAAACAGTCGAACGATGGCCTCAATGGAATTGGTGCGCTCAACTCGATCCATCGCTAACACACTAATGGCACCTATACCCACCACAGAGATGGACAAATGCGCTGGATCGTTCATGAGGCAACGATCAGTTAGCTCCAATCGCACATGGCCCAAACGCAGGGGCGTTAACACCAGCTGCCTTTGCTTCTCGTCATGGGTGACGTTCACGATGCCTTGTTCAGAGAGTTCCAGCTGAAAGAAGCCGCTGCCTTGGTCAATTGATATGCGTTCGCTGTGCGACGTCGACAGATAAACGCTGACATGATCGTTTGGCAACATAGTTCTATTAACGGTATGAAAGCGTATCTCGTTCTCGATCACAGGTTTCGTCACTTCGCCAGTTTTAAACTATGAAATTATTAATAATTACCAAAAATGCATTATTTTCTGTACTTATAAAAGACTACTCACGTTTTTCACACCAAATGGTGGACGCTCTGCATTGATGCTCAGCTGGCTAAGCAACTTGTCTTTGTATTTGGCCACAGTGCCTTTGATGCGAAAGTTTGGCGCAACCTCGCTTAATGTGAGCACAAGAAGATTTCGTCCGGGCAGACGAACGTTATGCATGATCTGCGCTTCGTCCACCAGCTGGTGCGGAATGCTGTCCGTTTGATAGCGCTCACTGCCAGCGGCAAATTCCCATTCGAGCAACAGTGAACTGATGTTCATGAGTTTACGATTCATAGCGTCCTGAACATCGATCTCAATGTCAAACTGGTTCTCCTCCTCCTTAAGATACAGCAGCGAGGAGCGCAGCTCTATGGGGCACGATTGGCGCAGCTGCTGACGAGCATACAGTTTAAGGAAGCGTGGTCGGACGCAGTGCACCTTAGTCGTGATCGTTGCAATATAGGCGGCAAATTTGGTCGTTGCCAGTGTATTGTGGACGCGATACGTAAACGATGTTTCGCCCAGTTCACGGCACAGCACGGTGAAAGCCGTGATGGCATTCTGCGTATCAAATTCTATTTCTGAAACTTGAATAACTTTGCCATCGAATTTGGTATCCTTGCTAAGTTCCGCCTCGAGGGTGAATATGCGTTGCGGTCCATGGACATAGATGACATTACGCGAGGCGCCAATTGGCAGCACTAGCTCATTCTCCGCAGGATTTAGCACAGATAGCGGCTCAAAGACGTGCAGATCAACGGAATCCTGCAGCACCTTTTCCTGAAAACTATAAGAAATACGTAACAAAGTGCTGCCAACAGCCGTGCTGCGTAAACGCAACACATGACAAGCATCCGGAGCCAATGCATCGGGTGTCGCAGCGCCATTTTCCAGCTGAAATATCTGTTGCGAAAAGTCCAGTTGAAACTGCAGATTGTCGCACTTGGTGTAGGGCACATAACTCCCATTGACATGGGCATAGACAGCCACGTGCACATGCACATAATCCTTGAGGGCTGTCTCAAAGTTATACTGCTTGATTTCGAGTCGTTGCGGGGGCAAAAAGTAAATCTGTGCCTGTCGCGCCAACTTCTGGTTCTTGGTGAGAGCTACCCGAACGGTGGTGTGCGCTGTCAGCTGTACGCCAGCATCGATTAGGTCCTTGGAGCCGCCAGGAATGCGCACATCACGAATCTCCGTTGTTGCCAGACCCTGACCGTCGATTTGCAGCACTTGCGGATTACCCGAGAACCACATATAGTTGTAATCTCCGCCGGTGGCATAAAATTGGAATTTCTGTGGCTTGATGGTATTTGGATCGTAGGGCAAAATCACTTTGATGGGCTGCAGTTGCAGTTTCTCAAAGATTTGCATCTCCGCCTGCACAGAGAGATCTTTGTAGGAGCCATAGACTTGTGTTGTGCCCTGTTTGAGCGCCTCGCCATACAGTCTGCTGCCGTTGTGCGTCTTTTTGAGGACTGTAAACAGCGTTTCGTCCAGCTCGGAGCCAATAGCATAGCGTGTGCCCAACGTAATCTTTTGTCCATCGCCTGCGTACAGATCCAAAGCAACCTCGTGACGTTCGCCCTGCACTGTGATCCAGTTGTTGTGCGGCAGCAGACTTATGCCCAGCTTTGCGGGTTCGGCAACGCTTAGCAGAGCGCAGGGACCTTTTTGTGTGTCCGCAGAGCTGTCGCTGTCCTGCGGCATGTTGTGATCCCGGAGGAACACTTGGGTGCGACCAAGGCGTGAGCCTGTTGCGCTGCCACCCTTCATGTAGGCAATATTGGTGTCCTCCACTTCCAAATAGTACTGACGATTCGCCGTTATGTCATGCAGTTTGTCCATTTTGAGCTGCAAAATGCGAAAATTGATGGTGTCGCCAGCCATGATGGTCACCTCGGATGGTTCAATAATGATGTTAGCCAGCACGCTGATGTACACCTCAATGGGTGAGACATGACGGTACTCGGATTGTGGCATACTTATTGCTACCTTCGAGGTGCCCGTATTGATGCCTTCCAGCAATATCATATAGCCCTTGACGCCGGCGGCTTCAAATTTCTCCAGTGCCGGCGGCACCACATGAAAAGGGCTGTCCGAGAACGTTAGGAAACGCAGTGCTGGCGGCATCTTGCTGCTCGACGTCGATATCTCCCAGTTAAACTCAATGCCCTCCAACGTAAAGAACTCATTACCCTGCGAGTCGAAGGCGTGCAGCTCAAAGGTGGCCGGCGCCTCCTCCAGGTACAGTTGGCGCGTCGCTGTTCGCACATTAAGACGATCAATTGTATCGACAATGACGTCGCAGCGCAGCGTTGCGCCCGTTGCCAATTCCTCAGCGAATACAATGGCGGTGTTGCGGCGTCTTTCGCGCGTTTGGACCGTGACGATCGCACGACTGGCGCACTCACTGAATCCATTATATACGGGTGTCACCGTTATCAAGTCCTGACGTGATGAGGTCCTATCAACAACAACAAAATTAATTTCAATTTTAGGTTATAAAGCCGGCATCGGCTTGCGGGGGGACGCACCATTTGTAACAGTTTGGATCGAACACTTCTAGTGTGAAATTGATGGATTTGTCTTGGAATATTGGCAGCAGTACACGCGGGTGATTCAACTTGGCCGATTCAACCACATATTTACACGCAAAAATCAGCAAAATCAAACAATACGCGTTCCTCATTTTGGCGCATGCAAACATTCCTGCAAATTTGTTATGAACTAGTTCAATCTGATGTTCGATAACATACTGAACTGATAAGCGCGCGAATCCAATGAGTATAAAAAATACCGAAGATTCTATATCGATAACTGATACTCTGCCAACATTTGGCGGTAAATTTGTTCATGCATTTATTTATTTAAAAAACAAAACGACTATTACAATTTAGCAAATGGTCCCTCGTCATCCATAAAGATATCCAATTGCAATTTATGCATATTCTCAGGATGGCATGCATACTTGCTAAAATCCTTAACACCCACATCCAACAAAACCTCATCGTCCATAAAAAAGTGGCCGGTGTAATCCCGAGCATTGCGACATATTATTGCGTATGCTGCATCTGCCATTATCTCCGGCTTACGTGAATATAATGCGCCTTCCGCCCCATGCAGCATCTCAACTGCTGCCGTTGCCACAATTGTTCGCGGCCATAGACCATTTACAGCTACACCTCTATCCCGAAACTCCTCTGCCATGCCCAACACACACATTGACATACCATATTTAGCGATTGTGTATGCAGTGTGATTTGCGAACCAGTGCGGCTTCATATTGAGCGGCGGCGACAGGTTTAAGATGTGCGGATTATCGCTCTTCAGCAGATAAGGTAAACAAGCCTTTGAACTGTTGAGTTTGAATAATCAGAAATCGATAACTCTATAAGATAAGATAAAGTTTTTGTACTTACACCAAAAATGTACCCCTTGTATTAATATTTTGCATCAGATCATACCGCTTCATATCCGTATCCAGCGTTGGCGTTAACGAAATGGCACTTGCATTATTTATCAGTATATCGATACCTCCAAATTTAGCAACCGCCGCCTTAACAGCCTGTTGAACTTGTTGCTCATTGCGAACATCAACAATACAAGGCAGGGCTTTACCGCCTGCTTTCTCGACTTTAAATTAAGATAACAACATATTATTGGCTTAGTTCAAATTCCAAATGTCATACAAAGTACAAAGTAACTTACTCTCCTCAGCGGCCGTGTAGATAGTTCCAGGTAGTTTTGGATGTGGCTCAGCTGTTTTGGCAGCTATAACGATATTTGCTCCATCGCGAGCCGCCTTCAAAGCAATTGCCTTTCCAATACCACGAGATGCACCCGTAATAAAGAGTGTTTTGCCCTGTAATTTTCTGTTTACCATTTATTTGCAGCACTTAACATAAATCATAATGCGTTTCACTAGTCTCACCCGAAGTTCTTCATTGCCAATTGCTATAGTCAACTGCTATTGAACAGAGATGCGACCTGACTGAACGAACAGGTGAGCAATGTGAAAAAAGAGCAAGTTAACATGTTCACCAATGTGACCAGTCTTTATACCAACGATAACAGGCAGACCGGAATTCAGAGCCAGCCACTTTAACAGAAAATATTCTGTCCTAATATTAAGATTTGAATGAATTTTATAGCTATGATTAGTATCATTTTATGTAACTGAATAACAATATCAATTTGTGTTATATAAATTTAACAATTTTATTAGATAAGCATATGTTAGAATTTCAGATAATATAAATATTTTTAAGCAACATTTATTAGAAATGTATTTTGATTGTATTCATTTGTTTACCTACATACAATAAATAATATTAACATCTATACATATTCAACAAACTCAGCGCACTCAAGCAATGTGTGACGAAAACAAAACAGCGTCGGTCCATTAACAATACCAACCATTTTAAATATATCGGCTTGCCCTGAAAAGTTAACAAAATATAATCAAAACATAAGTGGTTATGTACCACTTAAATTCAGTTGGCAGCTCGGCACTCTTCTCTGTCTGTTAAATATGAATTCCGTTGATTATACTTGTTGCAGTTCTCTGTGCGTGTCACGCACGTACTTCTCTTTAAGGTCGCACACCACTAATATCGATAGCAGAAACATAAGCCAGAAAAAAAACATTTGTTGCCGGGAAAAAGTTTGTTTTGCGACCGTAAAAACTCATAATCAGCAATATGCGTACAGCAATGAATTACTAAACCAGTTTCAATCAAATAACCGCTTATTAATGGCAACAAAAGAACCTGATGCTCGACAAGCATCTTCAGAGGAGGAAAAATCAGCACACGATTTCATCGACTTGAAACCAATGAAAGATGTCAAGGCGCTGGAAAAAGAGGAGATCTATGCTTACATTGACAAATTACACGGCATTATAAGAAAGTACGACACAAACATTGCGTCATACAAACAAAAACTAAAGCACTTTGTAAGCGACAACAACGAGTTTACAACTACTTTAACTTATACAAACTTCTTAAACAATTGCAGCTAAATAAGGAGTCGCAAAGTGCAAAGTGTGAAAAGTGCACACAAGTGTCGAATGGCGACTTTCAAGAAAGTAATAGTGAAAAGGGGCAGGAGGGCCAGGAGGTAGGAGTCGCCAAGGAAAGTAAGTGCGCAAAATAATTCATCAATTATCATTTTATAAGTATGTATTATTTAATTGTACTTGGAACTTATATAGTTGATTGACTTCATTTTGTTTTACTGGCAACGGCGGCAACTAGCGCTGCTCCACGCCCCGAACCATCCTCGGATAGCATTATTTCAAACTCCTTGTCCGACTTGACCAGCTTGTGCATCATTTCCCTGATGTAGGCATCGAATTTCGGATGATAACGATAAACAGAACCATCGATGCCAACGACTACCTTCCGATCGTGAATTCTATTGATTAGGCCACTTATGCCAATGGCCACCAGAGTGGCTGCACGCTTCGAAACACATTCGCAAATGTACTTAAGTTTCTGGCAATCCTCGATAGAGGCCTTCTCCAGTCCGAACAGCTGCTTGATAATGCGTCTTGTGTTTGAGAATTCAGGAAATGAATCAGCCTCTACCTCAGATATATGTTTAGTCTCAAATATATCAATACCCTTCTGCAAAATCTCAGCAAATTCAGCTCTTTTTGAGCTCAGCTTAAAGATTATATTGCGCTGGAGCGCTTGAAGCAGTGATAGACGCACCAGCTCACCCAAATACATGCCCGATGTCATTTTCTCAAAGAGCTGCTGGGAACGATTGATTGATTTTCTGTCCACCTCGCGATCGTGTTCAGTGCGCACAAAATCCAGCTGTCCATTATCGCCAAAGGCGCCCCACTCTATATTAATAATAACATGTTTCTTATTGCGTTTGAATTCCGGCTCCAGCAGATCCACATTATCCACATGCTCCACATAGCAGGCATTACAGCCGGTGCCAACAATGACGCCGATTCGGCAATCGGGATTGCGATGAGCGCAAGACATTAGCGTGCCGGTTGTATCATTGAGTATGGCGACAACAGCGATTTCGGCGTCACCACGCCGCTGGATGGCATCGTGCAGCATGAGACCCACATCCTCGCCTTCGACTCCCGGGCAGCCGAAGCCCTTAGTCCAGCGCGTCAGCATGGCCTCCTTGAGGCCCACCTGCACGCACGGAAATGAAAATGTGAATCCCAACGGTAAATACGCATTATGCATATCATGCTTCGCCACAAACTTGGCCAGACAATCGGCAATGTGATCGAAGAGCTCAACGCCCGGTCCAATCATCAGGTCCTTGGGCACTGCATAGATCTGTGACTCGACCGTCGCCTCATGATGACCTTTGAGCATGACGAGCAAGACACGAAAATTGGTGCCGCCCAGATCCAGTGCCAGATACTTGCCAATCTCATCGCCCGTGGGCAAATCCTGCACATACGTCGGAAAGCATTTCGTGACAGCTTGCGCCTGGGTGCTGCGTCTTAATCCCTTCGAGATCTCCAAGCAGAAACGACTGTACAACTCTTGCACCTGATAATCGCTTAGCACAAAGGGTTGCATAAGTTCACGCAGCTCCACATCGACCATTTTTTATATATTTTTTTAATTTGATTTGGTTTCTCCAACCGTCTGGTTCGAACTATGAGTAACGACTAACCAGAACCACCTGTCATTGCAGCGGCGATGTCGTCGTAGTCGACTTCTGCTGCACCTGATAAGAGTTAGCTCAAAATTCGCATTGCAATTTTCCTGTTCGTAGTAACTATAATAACAACTGTGCACAATCTTTACATCAATAATTAAATTGTAAAAACAAATCGAAAACACCTAAATCTGCTGGAATTGAAATATAAATACGCAACGTGTGCTAAGCGACAACCCCTGGTGAGATAGTGCCCACAAACTCTGACAATTGCATTAAATAAGTTCATATGAATATGTCATACCTGTCACCCTTTATTCAATTATTCTCCCTTGTCCCTATTTAAATCATTTTCCAAAATTAATTTGGGCATTTTTAATAATCTTTAGGGTGATATTTCATAAATAGCTTTACTACTTCCAGGTAATATTATGTACGAAGATAGTTCAGTTCCTTAATAGTTTAATAATTCGACCTTTTAAGATTCTTTATTCGCAACCTATCGTAAATTAAAAAAAAAAAAAAAACTGGGAGTGTATTTAGCAAAATGATAAGATGGTATTCTAAAAAAAAAAGTTTATATTTATTTTACTTTATTAAAGGTATTACCTGTTATAAACGTTTACCTTCACTAATCTTCCCTTAATCTAATTAATGTTGTTTTCACAATTCGCAAGGCTCGTGCGATCAACTAGCGCCAGTTTCCGGTTTCAACTGTGCATTAATCGATGAAAATTTAAAATTGGCAACAAGTGTACATAATAAATAGTTTAAAAAATCTTGATTTTTTTCAGTTTCGGAAACAGATGCCTTCAGTTTTGTGGATGAAATGCGCCAGGCGGCCAAACATGCCGAAAACTTGAACAATTTTGTCTATGAGCCCACATCGGGCATGTACTACGATCCTAAGACCGGCTACTACTACAATGCGGTAAATTAATTTACAACAGCCTAATCTTTATGACGTGCTTGCTGGTGACTTTTGTAGGTTATCACTAACGATCAACCTACATATGTACATCATAGCGCCCATGTTTGTAATTATCAATATAGCAATTAATTCTCTGTCTTTCTGTCTCTCTGTGTTTAAGGAATACGGGCTTTACTACGATGGCAATACGGGCTGTTATTATAGTTACGATCAAGCGAAAGATTCATTCGAGTTTCACTCACAGGCACAGGTGCAGGTGAGAGAACTAGTGAGAATGTGGCACAATACCACATTGATTAATAACTGTGACTCTTTCTCCTTCTTCCTTGTACTTGCAAGTGTTCGTTGAGCGAGTGCATCGAGCAACAACGCCTTGATACTAGTAGAATGATAGAAAGTTTACGCAAACTTAGCATAGAACGCGTTCGTAGAACTGCATTAGGTAAGCGCTGTAACTTAGAATGTGCGATAAAAACGCGGATCTCTTTTCTTCTCATTGGTTTCAGGCGAACGGCAGTGAGCAGCAGCAGGCTGAAAACGATGACCAGGACGATGATGTGGAGTTCGACGAACATGGCGGCGTCATAACTGATAAGGCCACCTTACAACAGATCAAAGCGGATAAACAAAAGCAGAAAGATCGTGCTGAACGAAGCAAACGCAAGGCCAAAAAGAAGAAGAGAAAACTAAAGAAAAAGGAAAAGAAACGTCTCAAGTCCAAAAAACGACACAATGATCGACGCAACAAAAGCGATATTGAGGACGATGATGAGAACAGTGATAACGAAAAATGTCGCAAACGGGCCCGCAAATTGAATGATGTCGAAGATGGCGAGCTGTCACATTCGTCAAGCAGCTCCAGCTCCGGATCGAGTGACGTCGACGAGGACGAAAATGGTAGCAATAGCGACAGCAGTGTGCCCGTCTTCAACGTCTCAAGTCGTTTTCAAGGTGTTTAAGAGATGCGCGTTTCTATCCTGCACACAGCTCATAATCTTCGCACAATATATTAATGTTTGTTTCTATTTAATCATCACAGACATTGCCAAGCAGTACCCGCCTAGCTTACGCATCATTGTGCAGGAGACTAACGTGCCGGAGCTGACAGTGGGCAGTCTGCATCTGGTCACATACTTGGGCGGATCGCTGGGCCGCGAAGGTGAGAGCGATGTCATCATACCGGATGTGAATGTCAGCAAGTGCCATATGGACTTCGAATACGACCAAAGGAAGGGCGTTTACAAATGTCGCGATTTGGGCTCGCGCAACGGCACCATCCTTAATGGCCTGCGCATGTCCGATTCGATGGCGACCAGCAAGTGGCAGGATGTGGTGCACGGCAGTGTTATTAACATTGCCCAGACCAAACTGTTGTGTCATGTACACGAGGGCAACAGCACATGCGGCTTATGTGAGCCCGGCTTACTAATTGAGACACCAACGCCCGCCGGAGGAGCGGCGTCATCAGCCAATGCTAATGTGCTATCACACAGAGAGCAGCTGAAGAGACTACAAAAGAAATACGGCTTAGAAAACGAAAGTGAGTGAATACTGATAATTAAGTAAATGACTTATACTAAAAGTTTTTTGTTTTTAGAATTTGTTGAAGCTAGCGGTAATGCCAATCCCAACTATAACGATCGTAGCGCACAGAGGCGCATCAAAGTAGGCAGCAGCACTGACAAAGAGAAAACTGAGGTGGCTTGCGTGAACAGGTACGTTGAAATAAAGACAACAAAAGCTGCGTTCATAATTAACTTAATTGTCACTTTGTAGCGAGATTGCAAGCTCCAACAAAGGATTTAAAATGCTAAGCAAACTGGGCTGGCAAAAGGGCGACACTTTAGGCAAAACCAATCAAGGACTCTTAACACCTGTGAGTAATATTTGCACAAAAACTTTGAATTTTTTTAATACTGATTTTCTCTCTCTCTCTCTCTCTCTAGATCAATGTTGTTGCCAATGAGGGTAAAACTGGTCTGGGCAGCAATGATCCGCCAGCGTCGAGCTCCACGCGTCCTGTGGATAAACGTAAATATGCCAATTTGAAGATAACGCAGGCGCGTTATGAGCGCGCCAAAGATATATTTAAAGAGACTGAAGAAAGCGATTAAAAAACGTACACTTGTTTTAAGTTTGAAACACATTTAATTAACAATTACTCAAACATTATGTGGTCAAAAATATATACATACTATATATGTATGTATATACATCATTATTATGTAATCAGAAAATCCTGCTATATAAGGTTAAGCTATCAGTCATTAATTAATTCAGTTTTGATCAAAACATACAATATCAAAAAAAAAAAACATGTGTATATATTTAAAAATCTAAAATAAATAAAATACATTCGCTTTGTTTTGTGGTGAACTAAACTAAAAGTTAAAGAAATGCGTGTACCAACCAATTTGTATATTAACTAATTATGAATTACATTATGTATATGTATATGTTTAATAATACAAAAGCCTCTTAAGATATGTGGTTTTCTTTCTGCCATGAATGTGTAACACATAAAGTACTATAGTATACATATTTAAATATGAAAAGGTGTTTGCTGTTATATTTTTGATAGTGTTGATAACGAAATGTGGTAATACTTTGCATATATGTAAATATTATGTGTATATGTTTAGAATATATGTATGTATGAATGAATAAAGGAAAATTGGCAGCAGCCCTTGCAGGCCCTTGCACCGTTTACGATACGATACAAACAAAACGCACAACGAGAATCTTTGGATGTTGGAAACTACACAGAGAGATGCGCTCCTATATAAATACGCCTTTTATATGTATATTATATATGTATGTATGTATGTATGCATGTGTATGTATATATGTTCTAATGTAATGTTTTGTTTTTGTAGATTTTACTAATTTCACCTAACACACACCCGTCGATCGCACACCAATATAATAGCCGGTGGCGCACGAATCCTTGCGCATCTCACACCAAGAATTGTATGTGTGATTGTTGTTGCCACACAGTTTGTCTGCTCGAAATGACTGTAAAAGGGAGAGAGAGAACAAAAATGTGAAATCCTTTATGGGTTATGGTCAATTGCAGTCACTCACTGTTCGATGCTGCTTGCGGGCGCATTTGTAGCGGCAGGAGACGCACCGCGGCTTATGAGTCTGCAGGTCAACCAGGCATGTATCCTTCGTGCCACACTTAATATCCGAACAGGTGACGCGGTCCGCTGCTAAAAAGAAACAACGCAGAAAACGAAAATAAAATTATACGAGTCATACATTTAAAGCAGCAGCTCATCCATTAAGTTGATGGTTATAAGATTATTGTTTTTGTCTTTTGTTTATGTCTGGCAATTTCAGGTGCAGTTTAATGGCCGCTCGTAACACATAACCTGTACGAAACGAAACTCATTTGAATTTTGGCAGCTGCTGTTCGAGATTTTTTTTGTTTGACCGATAAAATACCCCTACACAGAAAACTTATAAAGATAGTAAGAAGGACAGAAAAAATCAAAAAATATTTATATTGAATAAGTTTGTTTCTTAACGACAGTTATTTGTATTTGTGCAAATTTGTTTAGTCATGGTGAATTTTAGCTGCAACAAATTCAAATTGTATGTACATTTTTAAAAGAATATTTTTCAACCAACATTGCTGCCCAGGTTTATTACATAGTTTCTGGCCATTCCTTAAAATTCTTTCAGGTGTATTTTGCCTTTTTAAATTGGGTGTTGTCTTTAAGGTTATTGCTTGGTCGGTGGGTCTAAAGCCGCACACTGCAATTTTTAACGCTAGCAAATTATTCACACCACAGGCAATGGCAATCTGTACACCACATACAATGTATGGGGAGCCCGCCCCATTCTTGATATGCGCAAGACGGTAGCCGAGTCAGCCCGGCAGTCAGGCAGCCAACTCAACTTGACTCAAGGCATCCAAGCGGCGCAGCCGCAGCCGCAACACACACACACATATGTATATGGACATATATCGTACTCATGATCTTGGAGCTTGGCAACATTGTTGCAAAATATACTGCGGCAGATACTGTGAGCAATTGTTTAGCGTGGTCTTGCGAAGAGACGTGTGTGGCACATGCAGATGCAGATACAGGGAACACAACCTATCTTAAATATAAAAAATATAAAATGGAAAAACTAAATGTTAAAATTCTAATATAATTTTTTTATTGTGTAAGTTTTAGGCACAAAGTTAAAATGTCGAAATTTCTTAAATTAATGTTCGAGTCGCTTGGAAAAAACTATGAAATATAGGCATAAAATAATCAAGAATTTACAAAAGTTGTTCGAAAATCGGATATTCAGATGCGATTTTTGTATAGCGAGCATTCACCGTTGTTGCATTATTGCTGCTGTTTTGCTACGGCGTCGATGCGTGAAAGATTGACCGCCTGGCGATTCGTAACAGTTAAAGTTTATTAATTTCAACTGCCAATTTGCGCTTTAGGCTGGAACATCCTTTGCAAAGGGCAGCCCCGTACTTGTTGATTGTGATGAATATGTCGAGGCTTGGCGGCTTGGCGGCTTGGCGTCGTGGCTGCCCAGCCTGATAATGCCGTCACAATGCAAGCCAACTGTAATTTGTTATGTCGACGTGGTTTAATCAACGCCAGAGGCAGCCAGCCCAGCCGGCAGCCGGCAGTCCATTGCGTCTAAGTTGCTTCTGCCACTGTTGTTGTTTGTTGCTGCTGGCAGGCGGAACTTATTGCAACATTGTGTGGCTGAGAGATTCGTTGTGGTCGTGGGTCATGTGTGTGTGTGTTGTTGTTTGTTGCCTTGGCTGGACTTGGACTGTCGTTGCTGTCGGGCCATTTTAGCATTGCGTGTTGTTTAAGGTGATTTTAATACGATCGTAAACTTTAGTCAGCCCAGACGCAGCGGACGCAGCAGACGCTGAGCCAGACAAGAGGGTTGGACTAGGGGAATTGAAGGGACTGAAGCTGACAAACTTAACCGGACCGGATAGGCAGTTGCAATCACAGAACCCCTGCATCGCCCCTCCTCTCTCTCACTGCATCGTCGTCGTCGCGGCGAAATGGCGTTTTTAATGGCTTGTACGTGTAGTCATATTTCTTTGGGGCTAGTCTTTTTCGGGGTCTTATTGGCCCGATCTCGACGCAGCAAATATTTATGTGAAAGCACACAAACACACACTCCAAAACCATAAACTTACAAACCATAAAGATAAAATGCTTAAAAACACCAACAACAACAAAAACAAGCGCACAGCAGACAGAGACCAAGAGGTAATATTGCAGTTAAGTCTGGCATTATTTTATCGGCTGACGATCAACATAAAGTCGCTAAAAGAAGATGGGTGAGAGGAGGAGTGAATGAGAGAAAGAGAGACGCTAACTGCTAACTGCTCAAAGAGGAAGCCATGTAGCAGGAACAGGAATAGGAGCAACAGAGTCTGAAGCGTTCCTATGTCAAGATCATCATCATCAAGATCCTAAGAAACAAACTGCAAGTACACACGCACGCACACACACACGCACATTTGTGCTAAAAGCAAAAGTGAATAATTGTTAATGATGTTAATTTTTTGTTTTAGTATCCGGCTACCGTGCTACAACTTAGCCAGCGGTGGAGTGAAGGTAGCAGAAAAGGTGTGCAAAATTTATGAGTTTTCCAGCGCAGACAGCCAAACTAATGACGACGAAGTTTCAGGCACAGCCTTGAAGAGTCGGCAGCTGAACGAATGAATGAATACATGAATATGTGTATATGTTCATACGTCAGCTATATAATTGGTAATTATCAACTCAATAGGTTTTATGCTTAAAAGCGATTGTACACAGTTTGAAAAGCCAATAATCGTATTTTTAAAAATGTTCTAAAAACAGTTTTTTGATATCTGTGCCTATTTTAAAATGAATACATTAAATATATTTAAGGCACAAAATAAATTTCGTATTATTATATTTTTTTCATCGGTACAGACATCATTCTATCCTACTAATATATAAAGGGGAAAGTTTGTAAAGTTTTTAAAGTTTTATTTAATCACGTAAAAACTACTCAATGGATTTTAATAAAACTTTACAATAACATAGCTTATACATCAGAATAACACATAGGGTACAATTTATAAAGATGAACGCGAATAAATTTGCCACGCCAACCTTATCCGCCCACTTTGTCTTATCTGTCATTAATACCTAACAAATATTTAAACAGTTTAAGGCAAATCAATCAAGTGTATTTTTAAAAGTGTAAAAAGCCACGTAGCAAGAATTATGCCGCGAAAGCGTACGTCTAATCTTTCCCAAAGCTCTAATAATGCACGAGCTAGGAAAGTCGCTAGACTCAACTAGGAAGGAACATTGTGAAGGCCAAAATTTTAACTGGAAGCCAAGGGAGACAATATTCTTATACCGCGCATCCCAATCATACCCAACAACTTGCCATTAAATTTTGAACGCCTGCAGCTCGCATTAAAAGTCGCGGGAACCAGTGACATATATAAAAACGGTATTCGGATTTGACATTTTAATTTGTGTTTTCTGTTCATAGAGTAAAAATCAAAGAGCGCCACAGCAACGCGTGGGTGGGTTTTCCTAGTTTTTGCTTTAAGTTGGAAAAACAGATCATCTCTATGATCAGAAAATCACCCTTGCATTCCAAAAATATTCAAGAAGTTACTTAGCTGGTCGCTCAAAGACTCAGGTGGTTGACGAATTGATTTTTAACAGGTAGGAAATTGGAAGCCCAATGCATAATATAATAATAGTTGTCTTTATTAAAAATACATATGAAGCTAACTCAATTCACTTTAAAACACAAATCTCAGTAATTAATGGTAATGCTAAGCAGTTGTTATGTTACGCCTACTGCTACTTGCTTTAGAAAATGATTTCATAATTTTCCATCTAAAAACTTTTTAAGAAACTTATCATTTCTGATTCAAGCCTCATTCCGCTACGAACCTGCTATAGAAAATGCAAATCAAATTAATTGAACAAGAACAGGCGCTTTAAATATTTCTAATTACTGGGCAGTTGGCTAAAAAATAAGTAAATTATATTTGAAGGCAGCTGTAGCTTGTACGCTGTTTATAGTTTTGGTTGGTCTGCTTTTGTTTTAGTTACTTTTTGTATTTCAACATTAATTACAGGCAACAAAACACTGCAATTAGCACGCAATTGCAGCCGGCTGCCGCCTCTGACACACTAAACCAGTTTAGGCAGTCGTTTGTCTGTTTGTCTGTCTCCATATCCCCCTGTCTGTCCCTCTGTCCACTGTCTGACTTGTCGCCCAGCTACAGATATGGCGCACGAGAATGCAACACCCGCCACGCCTTTGGTTGGTGCGGCGGCGACTGACACCAAGGCGGCAACGATGGCTGGTGTTGTTGCTGGTGTTGGTGAGCAGCAGCAGCAACATCCCATTGTAGGCGTGCAACGGCAGCTGTTTGCATGTAATTAATTGGAAATCGGAGTCGATCAATCGCATTTTTAACCACAAAATTAATAAGCATGAATTATGCCGAGACTCCAACGATGTCGTTGTGGATGCGCGGCAGTTAAAGTAGAGCAACGCTGACAGTGACAACAACAACAATTGCAACGACAACGGCAACAGCAACTGGCTAATCAAATTGCTGGCAATCATGGAGCCGTATAAGCAAATGTAGCAATTTCTGCCAACAAACGCCAAGTGTAACTTGATATGGCTCGGCAGTTTCAGACGACAGCGCGACAACACAACAACAGCAACAACACTACCAACAATGGCAGCACCAATAACTTGTGGTTGAGCGTCGACTTGAAGCCTCAGCCAAGTCAAGTCAATCAAATGAAAAATTGCGGTTCTGAGTTGATTGTTGTAAAATTTGCACAGCCGCGCTATCGTTAACAACATCTACCAGTAGTAGCCGCAACAGCTACAGCATCCATCTCTGAGAGAGCGAATTGCAATAAAAACAACTACAACTGCAATAATTTACCATTCCATCGGGGAAAACTGCGTTCAGACTTTCAATTAATTTGATTGAGTTATAAAGCTTATCAATCATTAAAAGTAAACAATTGCAAAAAGTTGCAATCGGGTGCAATTGACTGCAAAATACTCTGATTCTAGTATTAAAACTCGCGGTGAAGAGTCTGGCTGTAACTGGGGGTACGGCAGCATTTTTTGATGCAGTAAACTAGGGGAAAACAGTAGCTAACGCTCAAAAAGTATTGAAGGTATGGTTTCATATGCCTGCGATATCTGATATCGATTATTACATATCACACGAAAGTAGAACCAAAGATTAACAGTACTTACCTCGGCACGGACCCGGGTATGCAACGGCGATTGATCGTCCAATTTTGCAAATCATTCGATTTATATCACAAGTGCTCCTGTATGTCTTGCCATCGACGCCGCAAACCGCACGCTCCTCAACAATTGGCGACTCGTCTGCCCGCCCATCGCCATCCAGATCGTATGCTATATCATCCCAGGGACATTCAATTTTGCATGTTATGCAATGCGGCATCATAAACTGATCCTCGACGCAGCTTAAACCATTTATACACTGAACGCCATTGCAGCTTGCTGTGTAAATGATTATGTAATTCTCATTAAATTTTAATTGCAAAATAACTAAGCCTATAAATTAATTATTTTTAAAGCAACTTGACAGAATTAAGTCAAACTGCTTGAGAATGCAAAAAATACAATTTTTAAGTAAAATGGTTCGACGAAAATGCTGATCCTGAAAGAGTCAGATTTTTAATGTATGTGTGTGTACACTGATACAAAAAAGCCGTCCTAAAATTAGGTTCGAATGTAATTGAGTATTCGCAATTATAGAATTTTATTCTTGGCTCTAGAACGGAATACTTGAAACGAGTTAGAGAGTCAAAGTTACATAAACGCGAACCCATTCTACCAATTTAATGGGTTCAGGGAGAACAAATTTAAAAATAGTAACACTCCGAAGAATTTGTAAAAAATTAAATGTTTACTGTTAATCTGTCTAGATTAGCCTTCATAAGAAAATATATCTGACATAAGCAACATTCAATAAATAGCACAGACATACAAGGATGTCAAACATCATACGTACATAGGAAATATTTTCAACAATAACCTTGCCAACCAACGTACTATATATTTCATTTTGTATACATTTAATGCAAATATTTGTGAATATACTAAAAATAAATCGCTTGCCAATTTTTATGATTAGCGCTAAAGTCGCACATACCAACTGTGTGTATAAATAAATGTGTGTGTGTGTGTTTGTGTGTGATTATACTGTATATGGATAACTATAAACTGTCAAATTTATCATTGCACATGGGCCGTTGAAACGCCTTGGCGCCAACTGTGCCTCGCCAAAAAAAATGGCATTCATTTTTCTGCACAAAATTACGAGTGAGTATTATTAAAGGCGAGTTGTTGCCTAGACAGAGATAGAAAGAATTAGAGAGCGAGAGAGGGAGAGAGCGAGAAGGAATTGCATGGCCATTGCCAGATCTTCAGATTGCCGATTGCACATTCCACAAAAGCTGAAGCTGACTCTAAAGTTGGAGTTTGGAACTGAAGCTATAGCTAAAAACTGCTGCCATGTCGGCACGCGCCAATGTTAGATCGTTGTTGTTTTTGTTGTTGTTGTTGTTATTGCTGTTGCCAGACATTAAACGGCAGTGGCAGCCAGAAACACAAACTGCGACAGCACCAACAATAACAACAACAACAAGCAACAGGCCGCTTGCTGCTTGCGGCTAATCCAACAAGTTCTGCCTGGCCTCGCAAAACAGTTGGCTTCTCATCGTTCTTGTACGTTTTTATTGATCATTTGAGCATGTTTGCGAGTGCTTCCTGTATCATTAAATTATTACACAATATTTCGCAAAGGGGGCAAATCCGAGGATTCAATCGATTGGCATGTTCTCTCAGTAGCTCAGTCTGTCTGTTCTGGCCACTTGTTGTTGCTTATTTGGCTCACTTGATTTCACCACTGGCGACAAGTTGTTGGCCGTAATTGAAATGTGCAATAATTTTTAATCTTATCTAATTGTAACGCTCCTGCATTTTGGCACGCGACCATACTCAAAATATTCAAACTTTTAAACTCTTAGCTTGCAAAACAACTATAAATATTAACTGTGTAATGTTGTTAATATTAAAAATGAAATGTAAGCCAAAATATTTCAATAAGATCGCTGCAACAGTCTATTTTGTATTAGATGCTATTTTAATCATTGGTCATTCATACATAGTCGAACTCATTTTGATACTTACTCTTACAGTGGCCGCGATAGGCGACCTCTAGTTGGGCGTTGTTGGTGCGGCAGGCACGTTTGCGCAGCTGGCATTCTGTATTGTAGGTGCGACCATCGCTGCCGCAAACCGGATTCGGGTGTTGTTGTTGCTGCCGATGCTGTTGTTGCTGCTGTTGAGAAGAAAAAGCATTTGCTTGCCCCAAAGAGTATGCAATGAAAATGTGTGGCTTACCATTGGAGCTGGCTCATAAAATCCAGCCAGAAATGCTAAATCATCGGCATTATCCAAATGGCCGTGGCTGCTCAAGCTGGATGACGCAGCCGTTTCACTTCCGGGTTCAGCCAGATAGAGACGACGACGTCCGCCAGACCCAGACCCAGATCCAGACCCAAATCCAGACATTGTGGTATTCGCTCCTACTATTCTCTGTTGATCCTTGTGGTTGTGCTTATGCTTACTACGCCTGCGCTGCTGCTGCTGCTGCGTTTCATTGTCGTATTGTTGTTCGTGATTTGGACCATGATGCTTTTGTTGCTGTTGTTTTTGTTTATGTTGTTGATGTTGGTGTCTGACTCGAGCTGAAGCATTGTATTGCTGCTGCTGTTGCTTCGACTGTCTATTAATGTCGTTGGTGGGTTCATTAGCATTTGCCAACTTGTGTCTAGACTGAGAAGTCTGCGCAGGCGTCGCGGACGAGTCATTGGCTCCTGTTGCCGTCGTCATTGATCTTGTTAAGTGTTTGCCATTGTTGTTGCTGTCGCTGCTTGGGCTTTTAATTTTTCTATGTCTGCGCCGTTCGTTTCCCCGTACTGCCCCTGGCGATGATGGCGTCATTCTCTCCATTTCTACCTTCATCTGCATTTGCACTCTGCCGCCGCTGCCTCTGCCGCTGCCTTTGCCTCTGCCCGTGCCACTGCTTCTGCTGCTGTTGCTAGTGTGTTCCATATGCAGTCGTCTGGTTGTGGGCTGCTCTTGCAAATTGCTGCTGCTGCTGCTGCCGCTGTCTATAATCAACAGTCTTCTATGCTTCGTTTCGCCCTGTGTGCCCCTTGGCTGACTTTCTCGCTTTGGCATACGTTGTGGTCGTTGCTCCTGTTGCTGTTGTTGTTGTTTTCTTTGGTTATCAGCACCAATTTTGATATTTTTGTTGCTGTCGTCACTTTGCTTATGCTGGCGGCGAGCACCATCTACACCAAAATTGCTGTTAGAAATTTCGCTACTTAGACTACGTGAACCGCGCGTCGTCATTGACGACAACAACAACGACGACGATGATGACGACGCCCACTGTTGCTGTTGTTCTGTAACACTGTGATGTTGTTGCTGCTGCAGTTGCTGTTGCTTTTGCTTCCGGCGTAGTGCTGCTCCACACTCGGGTGCACACACACACTTTGGTCTGCCCTTGCGTTTCACGCACTTTTTGTTTGGCCCACATTTAATGCCCTTGCAACTCTCTGCAAAAAAATCAACGTATGCATAGGAACGGCATAAATTATATAGCTCATGCTATAGCCTAGTAGTATTTGTTGCATATAGTACTTATATGTAAATCTAAGTCTGGCTGGGAAACGTACCTATGCACGGCGCACATTCGACTCCGCCTCCGATGGCCGTCGCAAAGAAGTATTCGACGCTGCTCAGTTCACGATCCGTGTAGGAGAAGGTCTGACTGGCGCCACAGCAATCGGATTTTGTGATGTTCGTTGAAAATATTTGATTGCATTTCCCGCTGCCCAGATGCGTCTGCCAGCAGGTGCCAGCTGCAACGATTCAGGCCAAACATATGCAACTTATTAACAATCAGAAATTGCCATTTACCATCGATAGTCGCATTTAAAATCATTTTGAGTTAAGTGTGTAGAATAAATTCTTGATCGATATTTACATCACCTCTTACTGATAAGAAAGTAATAATTTATTTTATTTACCGTTAATTTTATTAGCCCTTTAATTTGCCTTCTCATACACTTAAAAAGGAAGAAAAGAAGGAAGCATTTAAGGCCACATCAAAAATGAACAGCACCGAAAATTGTAATAGCACCACCAAGCAATTTTTTTTTTGGCCAAAAAAACAGACAAGATTTTAAAAAAAATTCAAGTGAGAATTTTCGTTATAATATTTGGAGCTTCCCTTAAACGTAGAGTATATGTTTTTATTTATAAGATATAAAAAAATTGTAAAAACATTATAAAAAAAAAAGTTTGTTTTTATTATGTTTGACAAATTATTACTATTATTTTAAGCCAATCCTTTAGAATAGTTCAGAGCCATTTCCATCAAATAGTACAACGTTACTCATCATTAATTCGTAAGAAATTTATGTCCATGTTGTCCATGGCAATATGTTTAGCAATTTGATTTGAACATAAAAAAATATTTAATAAAAGTTATACATTTTGTAGCTGTTTAAAAAAAAAGGCAAGCTCGAAATATAGACCGTTTGAAAAAGTTTGTTTGATTGATTTAGCATGTGGAATAAACAAATAAGAATGTTGTGAGAAATTGCGTCATATTTTGAACAATGTGTCACATTTATGGTTCAATCACATCAAGGCAAATGAACGCAAATAAACAGATGGTCAAAAAAATAAAGAGAGATATCGAAACTCTCGTTGGATAAACTGGCGCCACTTTCATATACATACATAAGCGTGTGTGCTTGTGGCACTTATGGCAATCATTTTGATTTTGGGTCAAGCTGGAATCATGAATCAAGAGTGTGAAATGTATCTGTCGAGCTACTTACCCGATGCCAGGCGCATGCTCAGCAGCAATGCAATTAACAAAGTCATCAATGGCAGTCCAGACTTGCCCGCTGCTGGCAACATGGCTTTCGTTGTTGTTGTTGCTATAAATGTCGATGTTGTTGCTGGTGCTGGTGTTGTCGTGCAGCGGCTGCACTTTTGTGGACTAGAACTAGATAAATTCTGTTGCTGCTGTTGTAGTTGTCGTTGTTGTTGTTCACGTGCCGTTGACACCTCATCATTAGCTTCAAAGTTGTCGTCGTTGTTGTTGTTGTTGTTGTTGCCGTTGCTGGCGTGCGAAGTGCGTGAATGTGAGAGTGAATGTAAGTGTAAGTGTGAACGCGGCTGTATTTGTGAATGGCTAGCATTCACATACGCATTCCCAGCAGCATTATCAGCATCTTCAGCAACATAATCCACATCATCATTGGCAATTATTTGGGCAGCATAGCGCAGGCAATTGGCCATTGCTTGCAATGATTTCCATATGATAACTATAAATAAACTAAGAATTGTGCTACACTTGCGGCGAATTGTTGTTGCTGCCGTTGCTGCTGACGTCTTCGTCTTTGACAATGTTGCCGCTAATTGGTTTGGCTTACGCGCTTCGAGCGGAAGTGTACGCATTATTCGAATGTTTCTGCGCTTGTATTTGTAATTCGATTTTAGAAATGTCAAATTGTTCTGATTGTTTGTTTGTTGCTGCTGCATGACAATGGCAATCAACGCACACAACGATTGATGAAAGCTGCAAGCAAACACAAAACACAACAAAAATAAATCATATAAGAAATTTCAATTAAATAACGCTCAAATATCTTCGCAAAGTATTTTAGAAGCAATGTTAGGCGGTACCACGTACGTCCTGCAATAAGCCACTTGAATGAAGCACATGCTTCAAGTCACATGATGCAACCACAACAGCAGCAGCAGCAGCAGCATCAGCAACAGCAGAAACATCAACAAGAACATCCAGACAGACAGACAGCAAGCCAGCCAGCCAGCCAGTCAAGCACAAAGAATGTTTTAAACAAAAAAAATGTTTTGAGTTTTGCTGGTAGAGAATATTTAATACCCTTTCAGACATATTATTAATTTTTTTAATCTAGCTTCCTGATGCTCTGAAATGGATCTTAGAGCGTGACTTTATAACATATGTATAATTATCAAACAGTATTATAAGGATTGGCCCAAGTTATGACAAAAAAAATTATCAAGAACTGAGGCTCAGATAAATTGTTGCCATAATAATGCTGCCTGATGACAATTATATATTGTAGCTTATAATCTGTAAGTGTACAAAACACATTAGAAAGCCAATTAAACTGTTTTATACATTAAAGCTAGGGTATTATAATAAAACAGCAAAGAGGCAACATTTAAGTCTCAAACGTTGAGTTGACATTGAGCAGGCGGTTTCTAAAATGCGACTACTAAAAATAAAGAACCTGTTGCTGTTGCTGTCATCGCTGCTGTCGTTGTCTGCAATATTGCCCCGGCGTAGCTGACGCAAACAGCGACTGCAACCGAGGCTGCAAAGACAGAAGCAGAGGCAGGTGCGCGAGCTTCGGTAGGTTCGGCGTATAATGCAGTCGCGTTTGTCTTTAGCCAGAGTCTGTATCTTTGGTCTTCAGTCTGCAGCTCGAGCCTTTAACTCCAGCTCCAGCTTTGTCTGTCATTATGTCTGTTTGTCTGTCTGGCTTACTTGAGTTTGTGTGACTTGCAGTTTTGTTTGACGCGCTAGTTTGGCATTTGTTTTATTTTGGCTGCTGCCGTCATCGTCATGACATTAAGGACGTGCTCAAGCCAACATATGCAGACGTCTCAGACAGCGGCGACAGACTGAAAAACCAACGACTGCGACGCTGGCCAAGAGCGACATGCAACAATTGCATTGAGTAGGCGAAACGAAACGAAACGTGACTGGAGTGTGACATGTGCATGCGGCTGCTGTTAGTTAACTTAAGTATCCTAATTTGGCTAACTTGTCAACGTCCTTGAGCGCTACCCTCAAAAACGGAGCAATTGTCAATGTCTTTTTATTCAAATGAGTGGTGCTGCCTCCAGCTACCCTTCCACAATTAGCTCCATCATGCATGAGACATGAGTCGCGATACGACATTTATCTACTTCTTTCGCAAATGCGTTTTACCTTCGACGCGCCGCGCCGCGCCAGACATTGCACATTTCCTCGTAAACAATTAATGACCTACTGCGTCATGGTTCATGTTCATAAAGTAACAAAAAACAAAAAAAATAAAAAATAACAGAGTAAAAAAAACTATTGCGTTAACATGCGTTGCGACATTTTATATGACGGTCTTTGGCTGGCTGGTTAGCTGGTTGGTTCGTTTCACCGGCCGGCTGGTGGCTTTCCTGGTTAGCCCCGGTCTGCCAGACGTTGTCTGCATCCACACACACACACACACGTACACACACAGAAACACACATGCACGGACCACGTCCAAGACCAGCACACGCACTTGCATTGGAGCTGCATTCCTGTCGTGCCTCGTGCAAGACGCTTGGCTATTTTTAGAACTTAACGCAGTCAGTGGGTTTTTTGCTTTAATTTATTTCTTTTTGTTTTTGTTGTTTTTTCTTTCTATTTTTCTAGTGACTGCCTTTTAAATTTGTGTGTGTTTGTTGTTGTTTTTATTGTTTTTTGGTCTGTTATTATTGATTTAGTTTTTCCATGTCATAAGAGGCACACACAAATTTCGAGAGTTTACTGTACTCAAAGTTTTCTTGCTTTTGTTTGTATTATTTTTGTGCTTGCATGCTTGGAATTCCACAGTGTTTACGAACGAAACAACAACAAGAACAACAGCAGCTAAAAATTGGGTTTGAAGGAGCACAGCAAACGACAAAAACAAAAAGGCAGCAGCAACATCGAAAAATGCAAGGAGCAGTAGCAGCAACAAGAACAACAACAACAACAACTAAGGCATAAAATGCATTCGCCGCAGCAGGCAAAAGCTTAGCAACTGCATTGCCAAACCGCAATAACAAAGCACACACACACACACACACAAATATATAACTTATATATATATATATACATAAGCATTGTTATGTACATATATATTCATGTATAGTCTGCCTTTAGCTTGATGCAGTTTGACCGTTGGCCGACGTGACGTCGGCTTTAAAGACCTGTTTTCATGTTTTTTGGGCATTTATTCTGGATATTCGCAAAAAAATTTTTTTTCTACTACTTTTTCTTTTTTGTTTGTATTGAATTGCATCCTCTGGTTTCTGTTGTAGCTGCTGTTGCAGCTGCTGATGTTGCTGCTGCTGGTGCTGTCGCCTGCTGCACCTTAGCAACAAGTGCATCATATTCTATAACAAAATCTGGAAAATATGCTAAAGAGACGCATGAAGTTCATGCGCCTAAAAAATAAATATGAGGAGCAAATATGTCTTCAGTTTCAGCTTTTGCATTACCTGCAACTTGCAACTTGTAGCAAAATGTTTTATATTCGGTTGTTTATTAGAAAAATCAAATTCTGATGAACACAACACGCTAGTTAGTCTAAAATATATCGCTAGTTATAATTAACTCAATTAAGCATAAATAACTTAAAAATATTTAAAGAATTTGATTATTTATTTTATTATTATTATTTTTTGAGTTAGACGACCTCGTTTAAATTAATAGATATAGTATGTACAGCGACGGTCATATAAATGAGGACAGTAAATAGGGACCGAAAAATTTCCCTAGTTGGCAACATATTTTTATACCCTGAAACCATAAAATGGGTAAAAAGGTATAATGGTTTTGTGCAAAAGTATGTAACAGGCAGAAGGAAGCATCTTCGACCCCATAAAGTATATATATTATTGATCAGCATCAACAGCCGAGTCGATATAGCCATGTCCGTCTGTCCGTCTGTCCGTCTGTCTGTCTGTCCGTCTGTCTGTCTGTATGAACGCGTCGATTTCAGAGACTACAAGAGCTAGAGACTTCCGATTTTGATTATAAGTTCTCCTATACCATAAGCAGAACAAATTTGTTTCAAATTATCGATAACTATTCTGGTTTCCGATATACACATGGTATCGATTACAAAAAACGATCGATTTAGGAAAATGTAGAAACACCGGAGATATTGAATTGAATCGATTGAAGTTAAGTCAGTTGTTCAAAGTCTTTTATAAATTTAATATATTTATTGCAACTGGATTCAGGGTATCTTCTAGTCGGGCTCTCCGACTAGAGCCTTCTTACTTGCTTGTTTTATTTACATTGATTATTATTTTTCAGGGTATATTCTAGTCGGGCTCTCCCGACTAGAGCCTTTTGACTTGTTTATTTTTGTGTGTTTGGAAACTTTCGTTAAAACAGTGATGTGCTTTAAGGTCTGCAGCTAAGCAAAGAAATTTTCTTACTAGTATTAGAGCAAAAGTGCAAAATGATGCTAATATATCAGAAAACATAATTTATAAGTTAGACAGCCGCCCTTTTAAATAACACAATCAGTAATTTACATACCCAAAAGGTTGGAAAAATGTATATAAATTGTACAGCTGATCCAAGATGGAATATTTTTGTATGTATCAAACTTATGCATTTTAAATTTAAGCATTTGAAAAAAACTATAACTTTTTATGATCAATCAAGATTTTTATTCTTGTAGTAAGAACGTTTTCTGCTTATTTGATTAACAGGTTCGTTCTAGTTTTATAGTAAGTCTTTTTAAGATTTGATCAAGAATTCTATTACATTATACTCAAATAAAGTAAGAAATATATAAACACATTTTAGACATGTTATGAGATTTCTTAAGAAAGAGTATATGTACTTAGTTTAAGTCAATTTGGGTTATGATCAAGAATCTTGTTTTTAAATTACTAATCAAGAACTTTTAAGACTTAATGTAAAACTTTTTAAGCATGAATCGTTCTTAAATATAGAGTAATTAATTTGCCCAATGTCTCTAACAAAAATAATCAGAAATATGCTTTGCTTATTTCACACAGTTTAAATAATATTTGTGCTGTGCATATTTATCTACAGCTTAACCATTTACTCAAGCGCCCAAAGTCAATCTTTTTATTGGGCATTCCTCTGGCTTTGGGCTTTGCGGAGTCTTAACCCCATGTCTGAGAATATTTGTGTCGCTTCCTGCTTCTGGTGTGTGGCCACAAAGTTGCCGCCGCGATTGCGCAATAACTAAGGACGTAAAGGCGGTCGGGGCGGGCCGGCAACAGTCGCCAAGTCTCTGAATGCCGACCCAAGTTATTTTTAGCGCACGTCGCACTTTTTTGCGGGTCTCCGTCTCGGTCTCGGTCTGAGTCTGGCTTAGGGAATGTATTTGGGTCTCTGGCTTTCAGTATCAGTATCTGTATCTATGTATCTCACTCGCTGTGTAACTGTGTTGCGGATCACAATGTGTAGCGTAGCGTTCCAATTGAAAACAAACATAACCGAAAAGGGTCATAAATAACAGCAACAACAAAAATCGCAGTGCGGGCGCTTCTTTGAAAATATGGCAAAACGAATAACAGGAAATTCCTTTCAGCAAACTCATCAAGCCAAAGTAAACGACACGTCAAAGGCGTCAAGTCGCACAAATTTTGGCGCTAGATTAATGACATTTGGATAGTGGCAGTAGCTCTCACCCCTCTTCCTCCCGGCACTGCTAAGCCATCTGTCAACCAATGCCGCCCACTTACGCACAAGCAATTTGCATATTCCAGCAGCAGCAGCAATAGCAGTTTCAGCAGCATCGTCGTCAACGTCGCGTCGTCGTTTGTTATGCAAGCAGTAAATTTTCAATAAATATACATAAACCAACAAACAAATCAAATCAAATCGACGACCGCAGAGCCACACGACGACGATGCGACGTCAACAACAACAACGGTCAATCGAGCAGCCAAACTGACGCTGCTGCTGATGCTGCTTCTGTTGGCCAGTGGCGGTTGCCGGCTATCGCTTGTCTGGATGTGTGCAACAGTATGTATGTTGTTGTGTTTGTGTGTGTGTGTGAGTCGAGCCTCCCACTGAAAAGTCAGCTATAGAGTCGCATCATGTGATCCATTGGAGCGTTTGTTTATTTTCTTAGTGCTCGAACGTCACGCGTTCGTTTGCATTGCACATACGCAACGTTGGACGAAAACAGACGACAATCCAAAGTGCTGGGCACATATTTGTTGTTGTTGTTGCTGCTGTAGCTGGAAAGCTGTGATCAAATGCACACAGACAACAACAACATCTTATTAGACTCCAACAACAACAAGAGCACCAGCTTAAAGTTAGGCTTTGTCTCAGCTTTGTCAGTGTTCAAGTAAACAGGAAATCGGCAGGATTTTAATTGCTGCTGCCAAAGTTTAGAAAAGCGCGCGCGGGTTTATTTTAATTTTAGTTCTTCTTCACAGATGGCTTTTTTTTTGTATTGGCTGGCGTTGTTTATGTTTAATTTTAGTTGCGTCAAATTGTTATTTACTTTTGCGCCGTCTCTCCTACCGTCTCGCCCTATCTCCAAGTCTGTGTCGATTGTTGTTTCATAGCTTGTTTTCGATCTCAAGTATTTGGCAGTTTTGACTGTCTGCAGCCGGAGAGCATAATATATACAAGAAATAAACCATCTAGCCGTCGTCGCAAACGAAATGAAAATAAATATCGGCGCACATGAAATTGGATCTGTTATATAGTCTTTCGATTATTCTGTTGACAACTATGCAAGAATTTTGTTATTGTCTGAGTCTTGCCATTATACGTGGAAGTATTATTTCCTCACTTCTTTTTTTTTTAGTTTGTGTGTGTTTTATTTTCGTGATGTTTTAAGTATTTTAATTTCATTTGCATTGGTAACAAGGAAGTGTACCGAAAATTAATCAACAACTTTTGCAGCTGCAAGTAACGCATTTGCTTGCTGACAGTATTCTAAAGAAAACATACACATCAACAATTCTTCACACCTTGTTGGCCTTAGCATAAAGGTATTAACAACGTTTCAAAACACATCGAAAAATAGATCGAAACGATTTGGAGTTGTCAAATATTGTTGTTAATTACAGTAACCATTTGACAATCTTTTTGAAACCTTTATGTTGAACAATCTTAACTTTTATGTGTCGCAAGTAGTTCTTTAGTTTTCTCTTACCTGTCTTAGCTAAAATTTGGAACACAACTTTCAATTATTTTATAATTTTAGAGCTCTGCTTTGTCAAATGAAATGACATGGCATATGCCAATAATTTATACCGTTTGACCGTACATTTATTCAGTGTAATTGACATTAATAATTTAAAATTCGAATTGTGTTTTCTTTGACGCAGTTAACTAGCGTGGCTTTGCTTTGACAAATTTTACATTTCATGCATGAGCACAACATTAATAAAAACACACTTTTGGATAAGTAAGAACTTTATTCCAAGTGTATTAATAAAATACTGCAACGCTAAGCAATAATTGACGTATGTATTTAGTTGTCTCTTCTAGCGCGATTTTTCTGCTTACATTTCACATAATAACAACAAAATAGTTACACAATCTTTTACATATGATGAATTAATGAATTTAAATCGAACAAATTTTGGATTTTATTATTTTTAATTTGAACTTTAAGTTTTGTTCGATTGAAGTTGATAAATTTTCACTCGGGCGGAGTGATAAACGTGAGCCTCAACTGATGGTCGAATGCCGACTGAATTTTAAAAACTAAAGTTCTCGTTTAGGTAGCAAACACAGACAGCGGCGAAAGAGACAGACAGCGGAAGAGAGAGAGAGAGAGAGAGAGAGAGAGAGAGAGAGAGAGAGAGAGAGAGAGAGAGAGAAAAAGAGAGAGAGCGAGAAAGAGAGTGGTAAAAAGAGAGATTTGTTGTTGTTTACTTGTTGCTTCGTGTGCAAGGACTACTTCGCTTTTGGCCAATAGCATTGCCAGCATTTGAAGTGTGCCGTTGAAAATTGCAATTCAATTTCAATATGCTAAATGCCTAGCGACGCACTCGGCAAGAGCACGAGCCATTGAATGAGATGCACTGCGAGATTAAAAGGTTGAGAGAAAGAGAGCGAGAGAGTGAGTGAGAGAATAGTTGGTAAAAAACCTGATGTTGCTGTTGCTGCAGTTGCAGTTTATTATTTTGTGTTGCTGTTGTGTTTAGCTGCCTCTGACTCAGGAAAACAGCTGATGTTGCCCATGGTGTTTAAGTATCTTGAATATTTTGTTGCTTTTTTCTTAATGCCCAGTTGCACAGTAGCCCATTAAAAACTTGTGTCTAAAGAAAAGCCGCTTATAAGCATATTCTGGCATTTCCGACTTTATAAATGCAGATGCCTTTTAGCTTAGAAAACTTTGTCAAATTTAAGAGGAAAGATTTAATTAAGATGAAAATAAATTTTTAAAAATAAATATTTTTTCAAATTAAAAATCAATCATACCTTGAAATAAAATAATTTGTGTTAATTAATACTAATTTCATTACAGGATATTTGCAATTTAAGCTTCATTTAACTATCTGCTTTTTGCTTAATGTTATTGTAGGACTGTGTGCATTTCCGGCCACATGTGTGTGTGTGCTGTGTGGCATGCTGCCTGGCTCATTGAATGCAGCAAGTGCCACGCTGCAACCATATAGTAAACATCAGCATAAACATAAACATAAAGATATCAAGCCTGGCCTTAACTGTCTATTGTTTGCAAGCACCGGCAGCAGCAACACGAGCCGCAAGCGAGTAGCAACTACATTGGGGCAACACTGGACTGAACTGCTAACTGGCAAGCGGGAAAAGCGAATTCTTTATGGCGCAAACAGCATCATAATTTTGATCTAATTGCCAGATATTTGTAAAGAAAAAAATAACTACACATCTTGCGCTGCTCTCCACTGCCCGTTGCACGTTTCCCTAGTTGTAAGCGACTTTTGCAAAAAATTAAGAAATTTTTTATGTGAAACGGCCCAAAGACGACGCGACGACTGCTCGCTGTTGGCCCTTGTTGCGCTGAGCGTTTTATTGGGCAATGGCGTGCCGCGCGTGCATTAAGATTCAGTTGCAATGCTCAAGCTCCCCCTCTCTCTCTCTCTCTCTTTGTGTGTCTCTCTTTAGCTTAACTAATGACTTAAACATCAATACAATGCATGAGTCTGCCACATTTGGTGTCTGCAGCATTGCGTGTGAACTGTCATAAGCTCCAGCGAGATTTCGATAGAGCGAAAACAAAAACCTTACACAGAAAATAACAAGCGTATACCACATGACGTATACGCAATCAGATCAGATGGTCGCATCCTAAACCTAGCACATTAATTAACAGTTTTGATTGAAATATTTATTGTACATATAATGCATTCGGATTTACTGCCCACACTCGTTTACGTACACTTTTACATATCAATTGCATGGAAATAGCCATGAAATTGAGAAAAATTTGGCATTTTCATTGCCGCTTTATTTTATTTGGCAATTATTTAATACGCTTGCAACAAGGTTTTAATAGTTTACTAACGCATTCAACTTTTTCAAATACATTTTTGAATTTTAAAATAAAAATTACTGAGACATCTGAAAAACTACAAAAAAAACCGTACATTGGATAGGGCAAATGATGTTTTGTGAGGCGTTTTATTATTAAAATAAATATTAAATACAGGTGAAGTTAGAAAGCAAAAGAAGTAAGGGTATTAAAAATTCTAAAACGTAATCGGTTCAGTTTTCTCTCGCAATATTTCTAATTTATAAATGAATTTCAAATAGCCCCGCCACCACCGCTACAGCATCTCTATTTTCCGATTGCATTAAATTGAAAATGCAGATTCTTGTGTTTGTTTTGATTTCCGGGCGTCGAAATAAATCAAAATTACATCAAAGCGCAATCTCTGACATTTGAGCAGGCGCAGGAAATGATTCAGTCCCAATGATCAATGATTATTAATAAGCTGATGCATTAATCGTTAAGTATAAATCTCATTGGGTCATGCGCTGCGTATGCTTAATATTTATCCTCTTAAAGGCAGCTAAAGGGTAATTTTTACAAGAATAACAAGAAAACGCACTGTTAAAGTATTCGAAAGGTTGGACAATAGGTAGTTTGTGTATCGTATATCAAATGAAATGGATGACCAAACAAAACATCAAAGTGAGCTACAGTTAGGCCTAACTTAGAGAGATTTGCGAACAGCTTTTCAAATGCAGCATTTATCAATTTGAATGCGTTTCTCACGCTAATTAGTGCACTGCACTTTAGCCCATTCAGTGAAAGGGTGGGAGGTGTGGGTGGCTGGACGGGACGTGGTCGGGGGCAGCTTAACTGGCGGCAATTTGCGGTGCCTCAAGGATATTCGATGACAAAAAGAAATTGCTTTGCGTTAAGCTGTCTGCCTGTTGTCTCGTCTAGACTGATTTCTCTGTGTATGTTTTGTGTGTGTGTGTGTGTGTGTGTATTAGTCCGCTTAGGCTTGTTCTGCTGTCGGCACTTTACATCAAAGCAAAAGCCATTGCAATTGGCTAGACAGCGTCATTATAATCCTCGTTAGTCGGTTTGCAGTTGGACAGTCAATGTATGCATATGTGTGTGTGTGTGCAAGTGTGTGTTTTCACATGTGCAACATTATTGCACTGTGTGTGTGTGTGTGTGTGATGTGCTCGGGCACATATGAGTACATAAATTAATAGATGCGATTATTTCAAATCTTAAATTATGCAGGTTAGTCTCTCTCGTATGTGTGTCTGTGTGTGTGGGTGCATATAGGCCATGTGTCGAAATAATTATGGAAAATGTCATGGAAAATTGAAGCATTTCTAAAGTAGACAAGATCAACAGAATGTGCAAAGTAATAAGGTAATGGAAATTACTTTATGGTTAAGCGATTTCGAAACGATTTTAAGCACACATAATCAAACTCCATTTAAATACAGTACGATCTCGCTCGCTCAACGCAACCCTCGTCACATCAAGCGAGATACAAATGGCAGGCTTATCAATCAATCAATCACTCAACATGGCATCCAAGTTCTTTTGCTTTTGCCACACACGATACTCAATAATAAAATATCTATAAAACCAGAAGTATGACTTTAAAATGTGCATTATTATAAAATTGTATTAACTTACCCGACACAGCCCACAAGCATAACACCCATAAGTATTATCAGTTTGGTGGAGGTGCATAGTTGTGTGTTTTTACTTTGTGCGTCTCGTCAACGACAAGCCAGCATGTGTTGTTGTTGCGTTTTGCCTATTCTCGAATGCCACACGTGCCACACGCACATGCACATGCACACACACATACAGGCGGAACTGACCTATGCCATTTTTGAAATAAACTGCCGGCGGCAAATAAAAAACGTATGAATGCTCATTTTATTAAAAATATAAAAATATTCTCAAATGAAATATACATTTGAATATTGATTCATTCACTTGTAAGAGAAATGAAAAAAAATAAATAAAAATTGAATATTTAAAATATGTTAGCGCAGTTTTGATATCATGTTAACATATAGTTATTTTGTTCGAGGGTGTTTATTATTCATCATAGAATTTCTATGCTACAAAAGAAACAAATGAAAAACATAAGGAACCTGCGTTAGAAAAAGTGAGGAATAAGGAAAACAAAACAATGCAAAAATATAGTTTCGCGCGACTTTACATGCAATAATCAAAACTTTTGTGGCCATTCAATTAGGAATCATCAGTAGATATAGTTTAGGCAAGCAAAAAAAAATATATACTTATGTATATATTTATGCAAACAAAGCAGTAGTCACCCACATCACCCACAACACCCACAACACCCTTTCCACCCTTTACCATCCCCTTTGCTAGTTTTCTCTCTCTCTTGAGCCAAAATAGCCTGCTCGAGATTAGTTTGCGAAGCTGCCGCTAGAGGTTTTTCGGTCGTGAATATATTTGCTCCTGCCCGAAAGTATGCAACAGTTATTTACTTTACCCTTGATTTTAAACTGCTTGCGTCTTAAAGCTCACTGCTTGGTGCACACCACAGTCTGCACTGCTTGTTAACGTGCGTTAGCCAGTGCACAAACCTCAACTTCAGAATAGTTGGCAGCGCAGTCATGCAAAGCAAAACTAGCTTTTGTACCAAGTTTAAAGCTGCAAATAGTATTTTCCAGTAAAAAAAAATACATTAAAACCAATTTTATTTTTACGCGGTAATCAAAATTACCATATCGCAATTTTATTTTATATGTTGCTCAGCTATTAAATTATTTAATTTCAGCTTGTATTTTATGAACATCAATAAAACTGTAATTTATTTATATACATAAATAGTTTATTATTTTAATACCCAAACGGATGGCAGCTGCAGCCATTTACTCTACACCAACTCTTTATTTGTCTTTCTGCCGTTTGCCTGATTTGAATTTTAATTGCGACGACGTTCAGGTCTTTTTATGTGATGTGTAAAGAGCATTTAACAGATAGTTTGATTATTTTATGACGACGACGACGTGCCAAACGCAATGGACGGGTGCCAATGGACAGATACCAAAATAATATATCTCAAATTGTCAAGAAAGAGAAACAACAAAATCAAGTATGACATTGGGTTTTTTTTTGTTTGTTGTTAATGGTAATAGTAAACTCTCTTTGTTACTCGATCGAGATACAAAAGACCATGAGTCAAATATTGTGTTGGCTGTTTTTATTCGTACATATCTTCAATTACAACAACAACAACAACAAACAAACAATTCTGCAAGATTGATTGCTCGTCTCGAATTTAATGCTACACACTTGATGATGTCTTTGGCACAGTTGCGACGCCTTCGCATGACCGGAAAAGGAAAAGGAAAAGGCAAATTTATGGCAAATGGAATGAATTTGAATGTTTCTCGCTTGCACAGCGAAAGTGTCTCACAAAGAGATCCGTTTAACTATTTCGCTAGAAATGTGACATTAAGGTAGGCGTCTTCGTCTTCGTCTTCTTGCCTCGAGCACTTAACATTACACCGATCACAACAACCACGCACCTGCGACTGCTGCGACACTTTCCGTTTCAATTAGTCTTTCTTGTCTTCTTTTTTTTTTTAGCAGTTTGTCTTTTTATATACACTTGTAAGTACCTGCAGAACGGCGCCTCGCAAAGGGTTGAAACTGTCTGACATTGAGTGGCGTGCACCATGCGGCATGCACCCACCGACGCGTCGTTTCCTCCAAATTGCATTGGTTTTATGAAATTATTTATGAACTGTAAGCACAATATTTAGACAGGGTAATTCACACACACACACACACACACACACACAACATAAACAACTTCATAAAAGGGATATAATATTGCACCAAGCATTATTTAAGTGTGTTGTATTTGTTGTTGTATTACTTTGAAGTGTGGTGTTCTTTCAAGAGATTTAAGCTGAAATCAATTTCGAAATATTGCGCTTTATACTTTATTCTTAAAAATTGACAGCCGATTGCTTATCGGAAAAACCGAATTGAAATTGAAGTGGTACAAAATTAAATTAAGAGCCAGTTAAATAATACAAATAAATAAAACTATTAACATTTTTTCATTATAATCGGCATTGCTAATTTAGTTTATAAGGCATTTATTGAAATATTTACTGACTAATCTATTCTTAATCCAAATAAATCTAAAAACGAGTGAAGGAAGTATGTAACCAAATTTGGGGTTGGGATCGAAGCGCAGTTTGGGGGCTGTCACCAGCTTTCTTCTTGCAAAATTTGGTGACTAGCTTCACCTTCGGTATCAGAGTATAATAAATTAATTTGCAGGCCCAAGCTAAAGTCTTAAAAATTTCTTTAAAAAAAACCCTCATATTATTTTTGTATAATTTTATGACTTGAGTACAGAAAAGAGGCTTTGAAGAGGTTTTTTTTATCATAACCAACTTTATTAGTTATTTCTCATTAAGACTTATCTTTCACGATTTAACCCATCGTAATAAAATGCATTAAGTTGATTAAAATTGTACAGGCAAACCTGGATGGTGTGAACACTGTGTGGTGTGAACAATATATTTTGTAAACACCATCCAGATTACAAAATATTTGTTCACACCATCCAGGTTTAACTGTAGACACATACACAGATACAATGTTATTTTAATACATTTTCATGGAAATGGATTTTATTTTTTAAGTGAATTTGAATAAAATGCTACAAATTTCCAAATTTCAAATTTCTTTCTGTTCACACCACCCAGTGTTGCCTGTACATACATAAATATGTCATTTTCGTGTGTAGTAAATCGAACTTGTCAATGAAACTTGAAGCGATTGTTGGCCTGCAATGTGTCACTTTATTTAAAAGCAGTAACAAATCAATGGAGCTGACGTCAGAAGGCAGCGGAGCACACCTGCAATGATTTTAGCTTTAAAAAAAGCACATGGCACTTCCTTTTGTCAGTTGTACCACCCCCAAGCACACACTCTCTCCCCTCCGCCATCAAACAAAATCAACAATACGACGACCAAATAAGGCGCCGCTTCACAATATTTTCACAGCTGCAACAAAAGGCGATAACAACAACAGCAACAAGAGAGAGAGAGAGAGAGAGAGAGAGCGAGAGAAAGACTGCGACTCTAGAATTATTTAGTTATTGTTCAAGCGACTCCAACTACTATATAGTATATAGTATAAAGAGAGATTTGTATGTATGTAAGCATATACATATGTTTTTCTTGTAAATGTTGATAAATTGATAAATGCAATAGAGTAAATACGAAGCGTTCGGTAAATGTGGCGGTCGCAAGTGGGAAAGAATAAAACTTCCGTTAAGCATGGGGCGACAGATAATTATGAGTACGAGTAAAATTCATTGGGGGCATGATAAAAGCAATACTGCTGCAGCATCAAGCAACACCAGCAGCAGCAGCAACAGCATCATTCACAACTTAAGTTGAGTGTGGAGATCATCTCAAGGGCAGCTCAATATATGGACATGATCCGCACCCTCTACAAAAAAAAAAAAAAATCGAAACGAAACTCATTTTCAACAGTTCAATTTGCGCTCGTTTGCGATGCCACATGTTGCAGCCTTTTCAAGTGCAACAAGATTGAAGGGGAGCACCCACACGCACGCACACAGAGAGCAGACGCGTGCGAGGGCGAGGGCGACGGTTTGGGTCATGAACTTCAATTGCAAGCCGCAATAGTGTTGCCCCCGCAGTTGCTTAGCCACAGAAGCAGCAGGTGCAGTTTGTGCTGCCACTGCCACTGCCACTGCCACATAATTGCCATCAAGTCAACTAGCGAGCGCATAATTATGCGTTGCATTTTGATTTCCAGCAACGCCACCAGGCGTGGCATCAACAATCGACACGTTGCATTTACCGCAGTCAATGTTTAGTTTGAAACTTTTAAATGGCTTTGCCAAGTTCCTCAAATAAAAACATAATTATTATACTCAAGATTGATTAACATTTAGATACCCTATAGAACAAAGTTCACTTAGACAACGTTACAAAATTTCTTACGAAAATAAAAGAAAAACAACTAATAAAAAACTGTTAAAAACCTTTACACAAATAACTTTTTTCGATTTTTTTCGATAATAATCAGTTACAGGTAATATTGTTAGTGTGTATTTGTTTGTTTGTTGTTGTTCGAACAGGCCACCCCAGACAAAATAAACACAGATGTTTATGTCCTACAACTACTTTGGTATTAGGTATTTATGGCTTTTAAGATGAATTTTATTTATGCACAAAACGTGTGCGTAGCATTCGAATTCGAATTCGAATACGAATTGGAATTGAAATAGTAAATTGAAATTGTGAGTTGACATTTATGGGGTGATTCAAAGTGGGGCTTATCAGCGCCGTGAGCTTTTATTGTTTTACAATTGTGCTTGTCAAACTGCATACTAATTGAATTACACAAACAGTCAATTGAGACAAATAAATAAATACACAAGTTGTTAGTTAAGCAGCAAAGGCAATGAATTGAATGCCTTTATCAGCAACTCAAGCAAAGCTGTGTAGCTAGCTCTCTCTCTCTTTCGCTCTCTGTCATCCGCTCCCTTTCTCTCTATCTCTGTATGTGCGTTTGTTTAGTTGAGTGGTTTCTAATTGAGCCAGTGAACCGACCCGGGCGCATGTCACAAAGCGACACGGCAAGGCAAACGCATAATTTGGTTCAATTTCTCATGTCACGGCAACATTAGCTTCGGTCAGCGGTTGGTACAACCTACCCCAACAGCTTTTCAGCGTACAGCGTACCCACCCAGCTGATAAGCTGATAAGCACTTTTACTTGTGTTGTGTTGTAGTAAAGTATATAAACAATCGCTTCTAGTATACATTTAGCCTCCAAGTTCAATGACTGGCAACAGCATAAGGAACCAAGAAGCGTTTTGGCAATATATGTATATTGAAGCAAAAGCATTTGTATGGATAACTTATTTGTACATATGTATGTATGTATAAATATACATATGTATGTCTTATGTATCGTCATCCTTTGTTGCGTATTTATGGCCGACATGTGCTCTTCATTTGCATGTCCAAACTGATCATTTAGCTTGCAGCTTGCGGAGCTGCGGGCATTTTGAATGCTTAATATAATTTTTAATTATAAGCAAATATGTATTTATGCGCATTTCGAAAATCAAGGCTGACAAATAGCTCGCCACGGACGGCATAAGGGAGTTGTTATTCCTTATGCTAAAAGGAACAACAACGTCCACTCACTCACCGATTGTATGGTGACAATAGTCTGATTGTCTCTCTCTCGCTCAGTCTCTCTCTGGTGTGTGTGTGTGTGCAAAATTAAAAGAGTATTGTGTGCATGGCATGCACGTGCGGGTGGTGGTGTGCACATTTCAAAGAGAATTCACTTAATAGCCAGCCGACAAAAGATTTCTTCTATACTATAGCCATTCAAGCACTCAATAATATCTTGAAATTATTTAGAATTTAAGACACGAATTGAAGACTTGCTGATTAAACGAAGTTCGATGTTATGCCCAAATAATTATCTGACGGATTGAAACATGCTTTCAGTGATCCCAAACCACAGAACCCCAAACCAAAACTGTGTATATTTAGAATGGTAAAAACATCAAAATGTCTAATCTCAATATATTAAGTAGCTTATGGGTTATATTATTTATTTCAATTTAACTAGTTTAATTTTAATTCGATGAATTTCCGGTTTTTTATTGCCTTCAACAAATAAATCAACCGATCGTTTATGACAAACTTGTTGGCTGCACCACATTACACATACAATTATGATAACTCATGCACACAAGCAAAAACAAAAACAAACCAAAACACAGCCCAGAGACCGAAACAGAGACCAGACAGAAGCAATTGAGCTGCCGGCAGAGCGCATTTCATTTCGTTGCAAGCAGTTGGCGAGTAAAGTAATGCGGAGATATCGAGGACGGAGTCCGGCGGCAAAGACAGAGACGTGAATGTGAACAAAATCGGAGACATAGTAGATACGCATGATCTGTGCGGCAGTAAAATATCTGCTTGCAACATACTGCAACGAAATACGACGAAATACAAGAATTTACACAAGTGCAATTAAAGCGAAACTGTTGTGAAGCGTGTCTCGGCAATGACAACAAATTAAAACAAAAGTCGCAGACAAGTTTCGTATTTTATTATCTGTCCTTAAAGTTTAAGCAACGACAAGCGGTTTGGATTGTGCGAATGGCGTTTGAATACAATTAAAATAAATCAAGTTGGATAACAAAAAATGCGTGTTAAATCATCAATTAAATTTAATAAATCATAAGTAATTATCCCTCAACTCTGAAAAGTTTTGAATTGTGATTTATATGTGCAATAAAGCTGAATGTGAATGCGAATACGAAAACGAATATGTTTATTGTTAATAAAAATTAAATTCAATTCAAGTGAAATTACGCATGCGCAAATTTAATTTAATGTCTTTCAATTCAAATTGAATTTTAACTGCCAAACAACAACAACAACCATAACAACAAAGATGTGCCGCCTGCTACTGTCGCTGGTTTTGGGGCTGGTGCTGCTGCTGCAACTACAGCCACGCCCCCAAGGCATTGCGAACGCCTTCAACTATGGGCCGCGAGCGAATTTTGTGATACGCTCACCAAAAGACTTGAAATTTCATTTGCCGCAAGCCCGCAGCTCCTACTTCGGCTACACTCTGGTCATGCGTCAAACCAGGTGAGTGTCTCAATACTTATGTATATGAATATGTGAGTTTGAGTTCGAATAAGTTGGTATCGGCATTCGCCATCTGCAAATATTTATTGTGTGAAGTGTTGTCAGGCAGGAATGTGAGGTGATGATAAACAAATGTTTGTATCTATTTGACTGCACGACGCAATCGCTTTCTGTTTCTCAGACACACCTCCCTGCCACTCCCCCTGGCTGTGAGTTTTTGGTTCGGCAACACCTTTGTCAACACTTTGTCAATTTCATGACGACTGCTCTGAAATTGAATCAATGAAGCTTCCTCTTCTTAGTTTTCCAACACCAAAAACATGAGAAAAACAAAAGAAATATTGCACAGTAAACATGTGTCAATTAGCGCTTGTGGGGCTGGGCATTTAACACCACATTAGCTGACTTCTTTTATTTGGCCCATAATTAAGTGTTTGTTTTTGGCATGGCCAAATAATGGCGATAGTTTGTCAGCAACCGCAACTATTTGTTCACCTCAAACAAAAATAAAACCGAAAACAAAAACTCGTTCCCAGTCGTAAATTTGTTGCTATGGCAGCTGCATAAGTAAAGCAGCTCTAGAAAAAACAAAAACCGCTCGAAAAGTACAAAAACCGAAAAAACACTTACAGCAGCGTTTTCTAAAAATAACAAACTTTAACTACAATTGCCTTCAATTCCAATTGCCTCAGATCGCAGCTCACAGATCTCGGACTCGACTCAATTGACAAACTCTCACTTCCAAGCAGCGCGACCAACATACTCGTGTATATAGTATGATACTTGTACCTAGACCCGATGGCGTCCATTCAATTGTTTAGAATACAGTCCCAGTCAATGACATCTCGCCAACAAACCAAAAAGCCGCAAAACAAAGCAAGTCAACCTTTAAAATTCATGCAAACCAAAGACAGAAGAAAGTCTCATTAAAAAGATGCTGAGTAGACGCTCTTAAATGGGGAAAATAACTATAAGTACCATATGATTTTTATGACTAATGCAAATCTCAAATGGGTTAAGCGAGAAGATCCCAAATGGAGTTGAATATCTTTGTAAAAACCATAACGTTTGCTATCTGACTTTTGTAAATGCGAATTTCAACTTGATACTATAAATGTATTGCACATCTTAAATGATTCAGTCGTATTTAGCAAGTACTTAATTCCCCCCCCCAACAAGAAAAGATTATTGAAAATTCAATATAATTTTCAAGCTCCCCTTTTGAGAATGATTCATTGCAAAATTAACCAATCTAAGGCAATGCACAATGCATTTTTTGTTCACAATTGTTTTTTAAGTTAACTAGTGGCAATTTTATAATACAGTTTAGAGTGGGCCAACCATAGTTGCTCACTCAATGTGTACTTTTTGGTAAGGGCCCAAAAAAAAAGTTGCCAAATTTGGGTCACAAAACATGACAAAGCATCAAATTTCATTCTGTTTTTATTTCGCGCGCGCAAATTTATCATTTTTATCGCATTTTATTTTGTACGCTTACTCGATCTTGGATTTTTTAAACATATAATGTACATGTGTCCGTTTTTTTGGACAATTGACAATCTTGTTTGTGTGCGAGTGTTTATAATGAGTTTCGCATTTGAGTGTTGAGCGAATCCGAGTGTTTTTTATTCGGATAGACGATCATCTAACTACATACATAATTGGGATACTTCCTCTGTTCGTTTGTTTTTATGACTCGCACTTTAAAATTTAATGCAATGGGCAACAAATTTGTTTTTTATTATCATTAGCCAACTGCGCCCTGCAATTAGTTTCGAGTAAGTCTAATTTTTTTTACGGAAATTACGCTTTAAATCACGTCAAACTGTAATTTGATTCACATCAAATGAATTGTGTAAAAACAAAGCTCGAAAAACTAAAAAAAACAATAAATTAAAATGCTGGAAAAATGCTCAACTAGAAGATACTCTATAGTTAGCCTTGAGTTGTCTACTTGTTTTCACTTAATTGTTTAGATCAAATACTTATTAGTTAAATCGATTTGATGATTTTGATTTAAAATATTATTTATCTTAAGGCATTATTGCTTTTTAACATTGTATGAAAAAGGTCTGAAATATCCTACTGGAAGTGTATTTATAAATTAAATAATAATGATTACAATTGTTCATTTGAATACTATATACTTCAAAATAATTGAGCACGATGCCGGTACTTTGAAAATGTTATTAGTTTGACTTATTCTCAGGAATTATAACTTTAAAAAAGGATATAATGTCACCTTAGACTTGAAACTTGTTCTTGTTTTCGAATGGCTTATAAAGTTAAAGAATATCCGCTCGTATTTCCCAAAACCAACCCGATTATTTATGCCCACAGCATTGCCAGACTAAAATATTTCAAAAACTATAATCAAGATCTGCATTTTTGCAACAATTTTGAATTTTCTATTGAGCTATTGAAAGTGGCAGCAATATACACAAATTTGTTCAGGGATTTGAAATATAGATTGCCATGTCCAAGTAAAATGACCAAAGATTCAATTCTGTTTTCGACCTTTTACAGTTTATGATTCATTTCGCTTAAGCGAATATAAAATGTTGCAAGTGAGCAGCAAATGATTTGGGCGACACTCTTGGCGACAATTTGCTACTGTTGTGGCGTCTGCCTGCAACATCAGAAGGAACAACAACAACTTCAACAACAACTGCAACAGCTGCACATTATAATGCGTAAGACGATTGTCTGTCAGGCAACGTCGGCGCCATATCAGTGGAGCACAGCGCCCCCGCGACGCCACTGTTTGGACCGACGCATCGGAGTGACGAGTTAACACCAGCACAAATATTTTTAGCCGCTTTTCTCTCACTCTCTTGGTCATTAAACCCAATTCCAAAACGAACAACAAATGCTGCAACTTTTGCTGCAGCGGCTGCTTTTGTTCTTAAAAACATTTGTTGACCGCAAGTTTATTTGTTATTGCTGCTGTTGTTGTTGTGGTTGATGATGATGGAGATGGCAGCAAGCACAGGGCAAAAGAAAAGAAATAATATTTGTGTGGTCCACAACGTGGCTTAATCTTATTGTACGCTTAAATGCGCACATAAACAGCTTAAACCAAAACACGCCAGTCTCGCAAATCCCTCAATAAGGAGCAAGACGTAAGATAAAATTATGCATAAATATGCATTAACTCATGCCTTATACGTAATTGTCATTTGTAAGTTAATATTTTTTGCAATCTGTGAGTTGATTAAACATGTTTTGTGAAAAATCGGAGATATCTAGACTTAGCAAACTACTTCTGCTGCACTTAAAAATGTCATTCCTTGCAGTAATTACATTTTTACTTATAATATGTAACACACTCCGCAACCTAAACATAGAATCACTGAACAAGCTAAATTTAAACAATTAAAGAAATTATTAGGTTGAACTTCCGTTTAGCTCCAACACCTGGTTTTGTTCAAAACCTACTTTTCATTCTTTTTGAGGTGCTGATTACGAAAAAAAATAGTGAAACTTGGCGAAAAATTCTTTTTTTTTTTTGGAAAATAACCCTAAAAACATAAAAAGTCTCAGACAAAAATTTAAGAAACTTACAAAATACCTATTCAATGTCAAGTGCATTGTTACCGGTACCCTAAAAGTATTCGAGAAAAACGTCGAAAGAAAAAAACTATTCGAAAGTTTATTCATTATAATAAAAGTCCATCAGTAAATGATCATATAGAAATGCCGTAGGGTGTATGTATAGAGCTTGTGGATGCATTTATGTCTGTATGTTTGTATGCATAGCTGTGTGACTCGTTACATGGTCTTTGAGTGAGTCATTCATATGAGCTACAGCTTTTTTTTGGGAAATACTCAAAAGTTTGTGTTGGTATGACGACGCGACGGTCAGTTACGAGGCAACGGGCTCTTACACACACACACACACACAGTTGCATTTGTGCTCTTTGTTGATTTCTTTTTTGTTTTGTGCCCTTTGTTTCTTTTTCCATGTTTGGCGCTTAAGTAACAACAAATATTTGTTGATTGTTTTGCATAAATGAGTACATTCCATCTTAACAGGTAGCCAACTGACATGTGCTTGTTAGCTGGCAATTTAATTACACATATGTACATATGTTTGTACGTACATACATATATACAATCACAATTATAAAGCGTAACAACTGCCTGCAAATTGGCACAACGAAAACTATTGCCCGGCGTCAACTGGCATCGCATGAAAGAAGATGTTGTGATTCATCGTTGATGCTGACTAATACAAAAAAAAAAATAACTCAAACGCATTAAATTGTCTATAAAGTTTATTATTTTCTACTCCAACCGTTAAATTCGAGTTTAGAATAAGACAATGACAAAGTGTATTAAAATATTTCTTCATTTCATCTTATGATATTTACTATTAAAGCTGATTAACCGGTTCCACTTATGTATTTAGTTTGTTTCCAATCTGCTTTGTTATCAGCAGCTAGCTGTCGTTTACATGCACACACACACACGCATTTGTATGCGCTTTTTGGCTGAAGCTGCTGCTTCCAATGAAAATTACATGCTGAGCTTGAAGGCCAAAAAAGTTGACTCCAGCTAAATATGGAAATAAAGATAATCACTATAAACTAAGCTTTATGTCACACACTTTTCACTCCCACTTCCCTTACAAACAACGGTAAAATGAGTAAGACGCTCACGCGCGTTGAGCGCAAGAGCAAGCGAGCGATTGGGAGAGAGGTGAGAGTGAGTAGCGCACAATAGCAAGGCCGCTGCGCACTCTCAAAAGCTACCTGTCGCTGCTGCGGCTGCGATGCACAGAGAGCGTGCTTTTCAGTTACTTTCAGACATTCGATCGAGACGGTTGTAGTTCGCGCACACATCAATTCAGAGAGTGTGTTGCTCTTCGCATTGTGCGTGTTTGTCGCTGTGCGGCATTAGTGATAATACAATCATACATCGATACATAATAATAACGATAAGTTTTTCATTTGAAAACCGTTAAGATGGCAAAGCAAGTTCACATGCCTCAAGTGTTGTTGTTCCTGCTAGCTATCTGCCTCGCTGGCAGCGCTAGCGCCTACAATTTGTCACCGCGACCTAATCGAGAGATCAAAGATCCACAATTTGCAACCGTTATGCCGAAAATGCGTGCGTCATATTTCGGTTATACCATCAGCTTGAGACCGCACGGGTAAGTGCCGTTCCAAGATCGAAGATATTGTGGACCTAAACTTAAAGCTTGGGGCGCGTCTTCTCGCTCGCTCGCTAACTGTTAGAGCAGCAAACAGGTTGGGAGTTGTTGATGATTCATTCGAAATCGAAATCAATGTACTAGTAGTGGGAGAGCGAAAGAGAGCTGCTGTGCAAGATGGAGTGGGCTATTGATGTTTGTGGTTTTATGTTCAATGAGAGACAGACAGGCGCAATAAAAAAAAGTGAATGAAATAAACGACCGAAAAAAAAACAATAACGCAACAACGAAACATACATTTAATAACTTGCACAAATGATGAAGTCATTTTATTGCTATCAATTGTCAATTGATGGCATGGTTAAGGCATGAAGCGGCAAAGTAAAGAGAAAAAGGTAGCCAAACAAAAAGCTAAAGTTATTTGCATAAATATTTTCCATATTGCACGTTCATTTTGTGCCCTTATAACTTGGCTGCATAATTGCACATACATATTATATAGATTTACTATTTACTGAAATACTATTTACAGTAACTAGTACAATTCTTCGAATTTTTAACTAAAAGTTAGTCAATGCGAATATTTGTGTTCTGTTGCTTATCAGCTTTGCTGTTAGTCGATTTTCTATGATAAGATTACCAGTAAATACATATGAGGCATTGCATATGAGTGTGTGTATTGTATTTGTAAAGGGGTCTTTCGTTATGGAAAAAATGGCAAAAGCTAGAGATAGAAAAGTTGACGAGGACGTGACGCGTAACGTTCTATTTGATACTAACGGGGTTTCACTCTCTGATTTTTTGAAAACCGCGAAAAACCGATGCACGCCCTTATGCACAGTTTTGAATAGAGAATGATTGAACAAATTTATATAGAAAACAATTGAAATAGACGACTTCTGTTTAAGTCTCAAAAAACTTAATACCATTCACAGTAGAGTTTCTTAAGTATAAATAACCATTGCGCTATAAAGTGCAGACCATATACTACTATATACTTTAACATCTATGTTGAAAAGTTGCTAGCGATTTATCGCTTTGAATACCACGCCTTATTGGAATGTTTATTTTCGATGGTAAATGTATTGCTCCGCACTTGACTTGATGCTTATCAAGTATACGCCAGTTATGCTCACAGATAATGTCCTTATCTTATTGGTCACCGTTTTTCTAAAAAGTGTGACAAATATCGGATAGCTAAGAAATATGAGTGTTTGCAATTGCAAAATGCACCTTAAATAAATGTTTAAATGTCTTTTGCTGAATCTAATTTTTGCCGATGAGGCATAACCAATTGTTATTGTGTTCTGGGTGTTCGTAATGCATACCATTTGAGTGTAACTCTCATGCTGGAATATTATAAATCTTTGAAAACTTAAAATAAAAATACTTCTTTATTACGAACTTTTGTACATTGAAGTTGTTTTATATAACGATTCATTTTCACAATTTGGTTCAATGAAAATTTTTCTATAGCGAATATTTTTCTTGTCCCCTTGAGATCTGCTATATGGAAGTAAGACTGTAATAATGTTTTGCTGTGGTAACTAGGTTGTTAAACTATTGTGCTTAAAAGTTGTTGTATGTCTTCTGGGGCTTGTTAAAGAATACTTATTGCACTAGTCAAGAATGTCCGACTTATTTATCAATAAATTAATATCCAAGCACAAAAAGAAAACTGATTTTTGATTAACTACTTAGACCTCCCGATGAATATACTAATGGTACAAATCTATTACATTTATTAGTACTTGGAAGTACTTTGTACTGATAAGTTTGAGAACAAAAACATAATTATATTTTTACCATCATAAATTTAACAGATTTTGATTTTTTATTCAAATCTCTTTTTTAGCATTATTGTTGGTGCACCTCAAGCACAATCAACGCTCGAGGCGCAGCGTAAGGTGAATGAGACTGGAGCGATATACAAGTGTTCGTTGCTTAATGGAACCTGCAGTCCATATATCTTCGATGGACATGGCAATCGCAATATTGAGAACAGCGAGTATACGTGGGACTCGGAGCGCCGCGATTATCAATGGCTTGGTGGGTCCATGGACGGCGGAACGCGGGACACGGACAAGCTTCTTGTATGTGCACCTCGTTTCATAGCGCCATCTTCGAAGGATTACCATATGCATGGCATATGCTACTGGATAGCAGATACGCTTGCCGATCAGCCGCAGAATGTGACAAAGATATCACCGCTGCGACTTAAGGCGGATCAGGTGAAGGAGGACAATGATCACAGGTTCTATTACTATATTCTGGCGGAGCAGGGACTCAGTGCTCATGTCTCCGATGACAATATGCAGTTCTTAATCGGTGCACCGGGCATCTTTACGTGGCGCGGCTCGGTTATTCGCTATCGTAAGGTCTCCCTTGTCGATGATCCATCGGCGAGTCGTCGCGATACCAGCAGCCAGCGTCGTCGCAAGGCACGTGCCGGCGGAGATTACATAGACTACGAGCCGGATGTCACCTACGAAACGGACATACCCAATCCAGATCGCTGGGGCCAGCCCGATGATTCATATTTCGGCTATGCCGTCGGCTCCGGGCACTTTGATAGCACAGATCTAAAGCGTCTGCTCTACGTGGCGACGGCACCGCAGGCGAATGAGCAATCCGGAGAGGCATACATCTTCGATGTGCGCGGCAAGACCATTGAGAAGTATCACGTGTTCCGCGGTGAACAGTTTGGCGAATACTTTGGCTATGCGGTTCTAGCTGAGGATCTCAATGGTGATAATCTTACAGACGTGATAATATCAGCGCCACAGCACTCGCTGGAGGACTCGCACGACAATGGTGCCATTTATGTGTTCCTCAACAAGGGACGGGTGAGTAATTAATAAAAAATTGCCTTTGCTTGGTTCATCTTTGTTGTGTTGTTGCCAACTTATGACTAATGTTTCACAATTTATTGCAGTTCAATTTCGAGCTGAAAGTGCTTCGCTGCCCGCTGCCCATAACCGCCAAGGCACGTTTTGGCACCACGCTGACAAGACTGGGCGACATTAATCACGACGGCTATAACGGTAAGTTTGCGTTCAGACAGCGACCTGATTCCATTGATTCACCCCCCCCTTTTCAGCTCTCCTCCCTTTTAATGTTCAGTGCAATCCTACAACATTTTTCGCTTCCGTATTCTGTATCTTTCTTTTAACACATCTTTTGTATGTATTTGCTTATTATACTACTCGCTCACTGTCTACTCCATATAGATAAATGTACAATGCACAGAACAGCAAAAGTTTCTTAAAATATTATTAAATTATAAATTATAAGTCGTAGCTTAAAATAGATGTGAAGGTTCAAAGAAAATATTAGATTGTTTCTTATCTTCTGTGTTACTTTCAAATGACAAAGATACATAGTTATCTGACATATTTTACAGGATTTTTTTAAAATATTAAGCAGTTACGATCACAATACTAAACAGTTAAGTTAACTCGTAAAGTGTTCGACACTTTCCATTATTTCACTTAAAAAAGCCTGCGGTGTACTATACAATATTCTGAATTAGATCGTTTAAGTGGGGAAAAGAAAAAATTACGTTACAAAGAAAATGTGTTACGATAGAATTTGTTTTTGATAAAAACAAATTACAGGTTTCTGGAAAGGTTTTATAGACAATTTCGTTGTACGGAAGTTCGTTATATTGAAGTTCGAGTGTAGAAAAATGTTCCCATTTTTAATTGCTTTAAATTTTTCAGATGTTGCTGTTGGTGCTCCGTTTGCTGGCAACGGCTCGGTATTTATTTATCTGGGTGCTGAGCAGGGGCTAAGGGACCAGCCGAGCCAGCGCTTAGATTCGCCGCAAAAGCAGCCTTCCAGGTATGGCCAGCACATGTTTGGACATGGATTGTCTCGTGGCTCCGATATAGATGCGAATGGCTTCAATGACTTTGCTGTGGGTGCGCCCAATGCGGAGGCAGTGTTCCTGTATCGCGCATATCCTGTGGTCAAGCTGCTGGCCAGTGTACGATCACAGAATCGCGAGATTAAGCCGGAACACAATCGAGTGCAGATCACAGCCTGCTATGGCCTAAGCACAACGGCCACTGTAAGCTCTGCCCAGCAGCAGGAAATGGCCATGCGTATTGTGATCGATTCACAGCTTAAGCGGGCCAAGTTTATCCAGACGCAGAGTCATGAGTTGAGTCTTAATGCAACGGCGGGAACAACGCAACAATGTCGCGTCTTTGAGTGTGAGGTACGCTATAGTGAGAAGGATATATTCCAGCCCATCGAGCTGGAGATGCACTACGAGTTGACCAAAAAGGTGCCAGACTCCGAGGGTAAGTTTTAAATATAAATATTATCATATAAAGTACACACAATATATAAATATTTAATTCATTTAATTTGCAGTTTTCTGTGAAACTTGTGTGGCTGTAGATCCCGAGGATGCCAAGGTGTACACAGAGAAGATCATCTTTAGCACTGGTTGTGCCACAGATATTTGCGTTGCTGATCTTCAGCTTAGCGCCAAGGATGTGAGGTAAGTCGAAAGTTAACATTCACCAAACAAATTGATTTATTAATTTATTCTAACATTAACAGCACCAGTTATATATTGGGCAGCGACGAGACGCTGCGCCTCAAATACGAGGTCACGAATCGTGGAGAAACAGCCTATTTGCCACAGCTGAATGTGACCAGCTCAAGTCGGTTGAATTTTGCTCAAATTCCGGGCAATTGCAAGGTCAGCGAAGCTGTCATGGTCTGTGATTTGAACCAGGGACGTCCTTTGGGCAGAGGTGACAAAAATAGCATCACCATTAGCTTCGATATGAGTAGCCTGACAGGCAACTCGTTGACCATTAGTGCGGAAGTCTTCAGCACCGGCTCCGAACGAAATCCTAGCGACAATAAACTAAACAGCTTGATTGCCCTCAAGGAGTACACGGAAATCGATGCTTCCGGGTAAGACTCTAATGACATTTAATTTTAACAAAAAACCTACAACATTCTATCCTTGCAGTGGTCAAACGAATGCGCAAATTGATTTGGAGCACTACAAAAACTCAGCGCAGGTGATCAACAACTATGAGATCAAAAGCAATGGCCCCAGCAATGTGGATGGCCTTGAAATTGTCTTCCACATACCAGTCGCATTCAGGGTTGCTGGCTCCACGACAACCATACCGATTATCAATGTGAGCAATCTGACCATGCAGGCGACATACGATGCCCAACTGGTGAACATTGAGCTGCTCGACCAAAACAACACACAAATCATTATGAATCCTGTCTCAAAAACACGCACCACTCAGCACTCGGAGCGTGTAATGATCAATCAGAATGGAGAGCATTACGATATTAGCAGCAGTGGTCATACGCAGGAGAGCTGGCAGGCTTTGGACTCGGATGTGGTGGCAACGGCCGCGATGACACGCAAGCGACGTGATCTCAAAGCACTGACTGCCAATCGGGAGCAGTATGCACGCATAACCAACATCAAAGCACACGATCTGCTCAGCGATGACTTTAAGGGCAAGCTACCCGTTAATCGCACCATTGTGTTCAACTGTCGCGATCCGGAGATGACCGTCTGCCTGCGTGCTGTGATGCGTGTCTATAACTTTAAGCCGGAGAAACCAGTCAATCTAAATATGCGTTTTAGCGTCGATCTGAATGAGGTCAATGCCATACTGGTTGACCCTTGGGAGTTCTTTGCCATACTCATCGATTTGAATATGCGCAAGGAAGGTGATCCGTTGGGCAGCTCGCTGTTCATTCGGCGCAAGATTGATCCCAATGTTATATCGAAACATTTGGTATCTTCAACGCCCATCTGGATTATCATTGTGTCCATTCTGGGTGGTCTATTGCTGTTGGCAGCAATCATTTATGGCATGTATAAGGTGAGCTTGAACTTGAAAAGAATACACTGTAATCGAAAATATAATCAATATAAAATGGTTTCATTGTAGGCCGGCTTCTTTAAGCGACAAACTAAAGATGAAATGGACAAGTTGGTGCAACAGGGCGCCGTGGAGCCCGAGGCTGAGAACCTGAACAGTGACAATAACTAAGCTCAACATTGTGATCTTCATTGCTAAACTAGAGCTTAAACATTACGTTTTTTAAACAGAGAAACGATACTAACTGACTGATCAGTTGGCAAATACCAAATACGAAAACTAATAACGTCTTGTTGACAATCAACAGTCCGACAGATCTAATTGTGTTCTTTGAAAAAAAGAAACAACAAAAACCTATTTGTATAAAAATCTATTAAATTATACCCTAATGCAAGATGTCAGCCATAACGCGCATCGAATGTTTTGTTGTGGATTTTGCAAAGTGCCTTGTAAATTGTTATTTAAAACGAAAAGAAAAAAAACTCAGTGTAATTTATATGGATTTAATCTATGGGCCCCAAGTCAAGCCATATTGCCATTAATTGTAAATATTTATAAAACATTTATATAAATATATCCTTGATAGATTTTAAGAAGTGGCAACGTAAAAGACTTGAAACTTTGTATACAATGTAAAAAGGAAAGAAATACAAAACCAGGAGTTGAAATAAACCCAACTATATAGATTGTAAAGATTAATGCATTCTAGTTTATAAAGTAAGGTAAAGATGAATGTGAAAGTATTAATTAAATGTTTGACTAAGCTCATTTGTTTTTATAATATAAATTTAAATTTATTTCTTAAAATCAATAAGTACATTGTTTTCAATATTTTTAAACTCTAATAAAATGCAATAATATTTTTAACGTTGCAAACATTTTGCTAACTAATCATGAAAATCTTTTTTTTTACCACGAAGCAAAACGTTAACAACTTTTTTTTATTGATTTGGTAAACAAATAAATTTGCATAGTACCTAATATACTAAACACTTATACTAAACACATACACTCGCACATTAACAAACACACACATACATATACACATAAATAAGTTACATGGACTAACTAACATTATAGTTGCTTAAGTAGCTGCAGGAGCGTAAGTACAACATGTTGCAATAAGTATAATAGATATTCATATATACTATAAATGTATATAGAGTTGGGGCAAGGTTTTTATTGGGTTTTGCTTTTTAGATAAGTTCGTATTTGATTGAGGATATGTGAAATTACAGGTTTCATATCATATGTATGCATATATATATTTGGAGTGACTATTACTATTCCATTTATAATATGTTTAAAGTTTTGTTTGAAGGATATGACACGTTAGATATAGTTTTGCTGGTGGTAAGAACAGATGTTTATTTTTGTATGTTTTGTACGTGAAATGCATGCATTTTATTTTCCTTTTAACTATATTTGTTGATTAAATAACAACAATATAAATCGACGACACTTGTAAATAAATACATCTTATAAAAATACAAATAATCTATGTGTGTGTACTATGTATTGTCAAAAATCATTAATTTGCGTTGCATATCACCGGTCCGATCAAATTACATACATATTTGTTGCAACATGGATATGGACTCAGTTTCTAACACCTATTGAGTGCCTTGTTGTATTTTTGCCGGTTTGCTGTACTGACTAGTAACGCTATTGAGCACACGGTGGATTCACTTACTAAAAAATACATATACACCTAACAAATACACATACATATGCAAGTACAAATACACATATAGGCAACATCAACAGGGACATAAACATCTATCAATATATATGGATAGTAGGTGTTTATCCTATTTTAACACATTGTTTCATTATATGGCGGATCATTTTCGGATTCAGTGCTGCTTTTGATATTGGACGATAGCTTGGCAATCTCATCTTGCACCAGATGTGTGCTAATTTGCGGTATAGATAGCGCCACATTGCTGCTCTTGGCGGATGAAGATGTGGTGGCTGGTGTAGCCTCACCATCGCGAGACTCCTCCGTGCTGGAGCTGCTCTCCTTGAGCACATTCATGCCCAGTTTGCTGATGTATGGCGGCTTTAGCGTCGAAATCAGTTTGGCGCCAACCTGCGTGGACAACGGCGATGCCGACGCCGAGGCCGAGGTACTTCCTTCAGACGCTGACTCCCCAGCAGCAGTCAGCGCCTCGGCGCTCGTCTGTGCCGACATCGGTTTGCCCTGATCCATGCTAAACTGTTTCTTGAGCTGCATGGGTCGCGATGGCAATGCTGGCGCTGCCTGCGTCATTACTGGCGCTGCGCTCATATCCAACGAGCTGGAGCTATCGTCACGCAGGCGTCTGCCATCGGCAGCGCCAACGGACGCCGTGCGCTTAGGCTGGTAACGCGCGGTTGCAGCGGCGCCAGCAGTGCCAACGCTCATGCTAATCCCTGTCGCCGACTGTGAGTCTCCGGCATCCAGAGACGGTTCGGCCGTCAGCGAGGGCGTGTCAACGTTGAATGAGCCGGTTAGTGAGGTGTTTGTCTCGTTGGAGCTCTGCTTGATGAAGCGATACGGATGCGCCGAGTAGTCTGTTTCCGTGCTGGAGTTCTTCTGCAGACTCTCGCTGGACTTCTTGAACAAACGACCGCTGCTTTCATATGGAGGATTAAGAAAGTCACTGGTGGCCCGTATAGGAACAAGTGGAGATTGAAACGACTGCTGCTCCATGGATGAGTAACGCTGCCAGGGACGCTCATTCTTCAGCTGAAAGCCACTTGAAACAGCATGCTGCCCACTGCCTGCTCCACTTGTATCACTGCTGTCGCCAGCAGTTGCGGTTGTCCCAATAAGTCCACCCTCTACTGCGGGTTTGGATGGAGATAGCTCAACAGCTGTCTCCCGGCGGAGCGGATAGCGATGGCTGTAGTCCACAGAGACGCCGATCTACGATTGCCAAAAAGTAAAGATTTAAATATTTTTATTATTATATTAACTCATTTAATTTAATTCAATACTTAATTTTAAATTTCGCACTTATTTTTAGAGAGCAAAAATGTTCACGTTATGAAAGGTTTGTGATAAATAAATTAATAAACTATTCAACAAAAAGTTTGGCACAGGCACCGATTACGATATCCTTTAAAAATTTCGTATTTTTATATATCTCCTTTCTTTACTGCGTTCAATATTTAGAATAAATTACTGTGTTTAAAATAAATGAAGTTGCAAGGTTTTAATATAAGCTCTTAAACATTGCACATGAACTTAAACGAAAATCCACATATGTGTGATATTTGTGTCTCTAATAATGTATTAATTCAACGTAAAATTTTTTTCTTGAGATTTTTTTGAAATAGTTGTGGGCTATAATACGTTATGGTAACATCTTGATGTAATGCCGATGCAGATTCAACAACCTCAAATTGTTATTGTAAACATGTTCAGTTGAAAGAAATTGTATTATAGTCGTGTCTGGATATAGTGAACACCCTAAATAGTGAAAACCTCGAAATAGTGAACACCCAAAAATTTAAATGGAGTACTCTAAATAGTGAACAAACGAAAAACTCGAAGTAGTGAACAAAATTTTTTAATAAACTTTAAGCAGAAAAATAAAGAAATAACACACAAAAGGGAATGCTCACACTTACACTACTAAACATTCTAAAAATGCGCAGTCTACGTAAAAAGGCTGTCCAAAAATTAATTTCTGGACGCAAAAAGCAAACATTAATTCGCGATTTTTTTCAATAAAGATACATATTTACTTTACAAATTTATTTAATTGATTTTAAATCTAGCATTTCCATACGCTAATGTGTATTTTGAGCAAAAAATGTGAGTCTGGAAATAGTGAACAACCTCGGAATAGTGAACAGGCCTTGCAAAAATTAGTTCATTATATCCAGAAATTGTGCGGATGAATTTTAATTTTATGAAGTCAAAAAGAAACTTAAGAAAGAAATAACCAAATTAACGTAATAGGTTAGTTGTGACAATTTATGTTGCCTGTTTCTAAAGTTCTGTGCAAGTAAATAACAACAAAATTTTATTAAACTATTTTAAGCATTATCAGAAATTAGGCGCGGTGTTCCTTTTCCATAAATACTTTTTTTCATAAATACTTGCACATACCTCGTAGGGCTGCACGCTGGCATCGATAGAGCCGCGCGCCTCGAATAGATCCTCGAGAATTCTATAGTCATTCTCCTCGCACTCTTTTAGATGCATCTTCTCCTGCAGGGCGGCGGCCTCAGCTCGCGACATTTCCGTTTTGGGGCGATCCAGGGAGGCTGCGAAAAATGCGGCGATGTTGCCGATTAGTTTGGCTAGGAGATCAGCAAGGGACAAAGGCAGGCGCAGGCGCAGGCGTTTTGGTATTTTGTTTTTGGTGGCACAAGCACAAGGCAATAAATGTTACGCATACGCCTAGTTAGCTCTATATACAGATTATAATTTCCAATTTGATTTCTTTGATGGTTCGCTGTTGGACACGCTGGATAGGCGCTTAGGAGGTTAGGGGATGTTTTATGGTAAGGGGGGCGTTGGGGGGGCAGGGGCAAGAGACGAGGGTTGGCACCGTTGATTTGAAACAACGCCAACTTACCTTTATTGCTCTGCAGCGAGACGGTCGGCGATGCAATCAAATGGCAGACGCTCTCCAGTTCGTCTGTTATCGATGTATATTCGCTGTGCAGTTTCAGCAATATATTTCTGGAGGGTTTCGCATGCAAAACTGATTTACCTAGAGTTTTGAGGTTAGGTTTGAGAATGGCGTCAGAGATATAAGATCGAGTGTTTGTTTGTGTGTGTGCGTAGAAAACGTGAGTAAACAAAAGACGAATATTGCCTTAGTACTTAGTTAAGAATAACAACATCAACAACAAATACAACAACAAATGTTATCATGTTTCGTTAAAGGCTTAATTTTGTTTGGCCAATTTGGTAGCTTGGATTGGTCATTTGGTCGGTGTTACTTATGTAATTGATTAGTAAGGATTTGGCATGAAGATTAGTAAGATTAGTCACCAGAATTTTGGAGCGTATTACTTGCAGCTGCTATAAAACTATGGTATACTACTGTTTTTATTCTAACAGACCCGTTTTCTTATGTTCTAGTGAAGTATTAAAAATAATAGTAAGGACAGTACTATTTATAACTAGTAAATTTCGATATCAATGAAACTATTAGAGATTTTATATCGTTATGCCTAAAGAAAGTTCTAAAAATTGTATTCTATCGGTTTTATCTGCAATCGGAAACGGGAAGAGTTCTCGATTATTTGAAATAAACTTGGGCACTGCCTATCACACGGGAAACGCCCAAATGGAATCCTAATTTTTACCTCAGCATTGATCAAATATTGATTAACCCAAGCTACACTTAAGTATACCTTGGATTAAACTGTAGACATATTGCCACGTAGTGTTAAGCTGACAGTATTTCAAATCACATGCTCGAGTCTATACTTTGACTAAAAACTAAGTTTTGCCATTACTTCATTGAACATTGAGAAAACGGGCACAACTCATTTGATTTCTATTTGTTGAAACTTTAACATACCTGGTGGTAACAATGGTGGCACATCCTTGTCACTATCCGGCTCGGATTGTGTGAGGCTCAACTGGCGACGTGAAAGTGACGCCAACTGATTGAGACTAATGTGGGAGCGATTAATGTCCACACCGGTTAGCGAGTACGTCTCCGAGTTGCGGCGACAAAGTGAAACTGTGCGCTGGCGAAGCGCTCGATGCCTGGCAGCTGTATGCGAAGAGGGCGAAGAATGTTTTTTTTTTGTTTTTATAATAAACCCTTACAAAATTATGCTCGGCTTTGCGGAACACATACAAAACAACACAGAACACAAAGATAACATAACATAACAGTAACAAAAGTAGTAAAAGGTACAAGTTGCAAATCAAAACGTAACGAGGAAGCGAAATCGGAAAGTAGTTTTTAGTTGCCAGAGGTTTGGATTTGGCATGGTAATGAATTACCCTCAAAGTTCATGTCCGGTGCGGCATCATCGGAATTGTCACCACCGACGAGAGTCTGATCATCATCGTTGGTGCCCATTGGGGTTAGAGTGTCTTTGCTTTCGGTACTTGCGCCCGTATCCTGCCGTACCGTCACATAAGGCGTTCGCTTCACCGTCTCACACGTCGAGGGTCGCTGTGAGAGGGGTAAATAAATATCCGAGTCTGGTTCCGATTGCATAGAGGCCTTTCGCACCGCCTGCACGTTGAGTGCCTCTCGCGATTTGACCACCTCGTCGGGCTCTTCCGGTAGCGGCACCACCTCAAAGTGTGTGCCCTCATCTAGGATGTATGCATCCGGTCGCACCTCAGTCAGCGAACGATTGAAGCGCCTTCGATTGTTCACCTGGTGTCGAAAATAGTAATGTATTAATTATGTCTAAGCTTAGCAAACAATTCAAGTGAAACGCACCTGCAGCGAATTTAAAGTAAGTGTGGCGCCCAGACCCAAAGCCGCAGCAATTCCCAAACTACCTCCACCACCACCACTACCACCACCAGCACCGGGACCACCACCTCCGCTGCCAGGGGCCTCATTATCCGACATCGAGATGGTGCGAACGCGATGCATTTCACCCGGAATGTTCATCACGGAGCCGCGCAGCTCATCGGTGCCGGCAGTGTGTGCGGACATAAAGCGATGTATGACGCCCAGGTGGGACAATATCTGCTCCGATGATTCCTCCATTTTGCGCAAACGGAATTCAATGTTCTGCAACACACACAAAATGAACAAAAATGTCACAATTGCAACAAGTACAAACGAAAGTAAGTGTGCTTTACACTAGAGATACCCTGTAGCTACTACTTACACATACACTTAAAATAAGTCTTTTTTTCAAGTGATTCCTAAACGAAGGCAAAACGTTAAATACTCTGTTGTTATTTTGTCAAGACAACCTTAATGTTGTTTAATTTTAATATGTAATATTTAATATTGGTATCAACACAAAAATAAAAAATTTAAGTTTTCGTTTTTAACTTGATAATTTCACACCATTTTTATGAATGGGTACTAGATATGGAAAAACAGTTTTGATGTTTGCTAAAATGCTGTATTGGTTAAGTAACCTAAAGTAGCACCGTTTGTTCAAGTAAACTTGTTGATAAACGAACAGATTGACTGACAGAAATCAATTTGCTTATTGATGCATTGGTGTCGAATACATTTTCTTCTGCCTGTTGCATGCGTTTGACGAGTTCAGAATAACCTTAACACCCATACCTAACTAATACCCAGCAACATACAATTGAATTTCTAGTTCAGCTTAGCTAGACATTTATGGACATTTTCAATTGAAGTACAGCGGCTGCTCGCTATCAATACGAATAAAATCCAAATCAATGTGTTCAACAAAAAAAGGATTGTGAATTTGCATCGTGTTCAATATTGAATGTTCGTATGTGAAGATGTGAGTGTTTTGCACACCTGTACAGTGGCCGTTTGAAGGTTCTCCTTTTGATTGATATCTTCGATTTTCTGTGACATCGTCTCGACACGCTCCGTTGTGTTCTTGACGCGCTCATCGGTTGACTGATTCAAGATGTGTTCCTGCTCGTGGAAGAAGCCTTCGACGCATTCCTCCTCAAAGTCATAGAGCCGCTCCAGGTCGTCCTTTTCGAGGAATAGCTTGAGACCGTTGTCCCGCTGCACCTCCAATCCTATACAGAACAATATTATTGGTATTATTGGTGTTTTTCGTAATTGATTAAGTAAATGTTACAACAGCATTAAATCAGAAACATAAACAACACGCAGAATATACATTTATAAATTAATATTTGTTTTTTTTTTTTTGGAGACGATGATGCAGCATTGCGGCAGCAGGAAATATATAGAGAGATATAGAGATTTGTACATTATTCACGTTCTATGGGACTGGGGGAGCACGGGCTCTGGTTGTTTGACTCACAGGGAACAAAGCTAAAATTGCTCATGCCGGGCTCACCTTTCGCTTTGCGCACGCAATACTTGAGCAGCGAATAGAAATGGCAGAAGGCGATAAATGGCGGTGGCAGCACCGGTTTCTGTTGGTACTCCATCACGACAGTAAAACGCTGGAACATCCATACCTTAAAGCCAAAAATATATCCATTAAAAGCTTGAAATTTATTGAAAATTAAAATAAAAATTAAATATATAATAAATTATATCAAGTAATCCATTTATAATTCTTTACCTAACAGAAATCGAAAACTTGGAATCTTTTTTCTCGTTTTTAATGGATATTTCTAGTAAGCATTAAACATTTAAATTATTGTTTTAATTAAATCTGTACATCTTTTATGTTAAGATTGCAACAATAATATATTTCTGTTGAAAATATTTTTAAATTAAATGTTTATATATTCTTTAATTCATATATAAATTGTAAACCTTAAAACTTTTAACATTTCTGGCAAATGGTTTTTTTGTTGTTGTTGCAATACTTAAATTAAATACAGAAGATTCGCTTACCTGATGTGACACCGAATTGACTTCATTGAATATATTATTGAAGACGGCAATGAGCAGATTGATTAACAGTATATTGGCAATCAAGAGGTACATGGACATTGTAATAGGTGTCACCCAATGGCCTGCGAATTGCAATAAGTACACAGTATGTTTTATTTTGTATAAGCAATGTAGATTGTTTTTTGTTTATGGTTGTACAGGGCGGCGTAGGGAGCATAGACTTACCCGTAACACAGGCGGGCTGACGCGGATCTTCACCGCAGGGTGGATCGATATCATCAGCAAAGACCTCGCCGTACAACATGAAGTAGGGCTGAAAGGTGACCTGTTAAACGATAAATTAAAATTGGGAGGCATCATTAAACGGCTGCTGCTGCTGGGCAACAAAAAATGGCCAAGGGAAATTTAATTTGGGCCTTTACCGACCGCCACACCCCGACTGGGTCAACATTTATGCAAGTTTTACACATCAACACAGCGAGATAGAATGATAGAGAGGGAGAGAGACAGAGAGAGAGAGACAGACACTGAGAATTGCTAAGGTTAAATATATGTGTCATTATATGTGTGAGTGTGTGTGTGTGCGTGGTTGTCTGTATGTATATGTGAGCGTTTTCGTTTAGTTTTAACAGCATGCTACTGTAGTTAGGTAAGTTCATTAAATGCAGCCCCATTTCATTAGCATTTGCCAGGTTGCCTGGTTGCCGGGTTAATGGCTCGACGCTTAAACTGGGGAATGGAGCATTGGGTGGCATCAGCCCTGCGCTAAGAGTATGTGTTTAATTTAAAAAAATTAAGTTTGTTTAAAAAATAATAACAGCTGGTAGTTAATTAGTTAATTGCAAAGCATGGCATATTTGTTGTATATATTATCCCAGCGGATATTTACGTTGAGCATAGAATGATCAAACAAATACTATTATATGACAGCATTACTTAAACCTTTTTAATATGCAAATCAAACTTTTCATTGATAAGCCTTGATAATAATATTTATCTGTATCCTCTTAAATTCGTACATTTTTAATTGCTAGATTCTTATAATTCTTACAATTTTATTTAAATTTAACTTTGATTTGAAGTTTAAGTTTATCGCAACAATATCATCGAAGAGTTGTTTATACTATTTGAAAATTGCATGCAAATTGCTGCTAGACGTGTTTGAATTGTATCAAAAAATGTTAACTATGGCAACCTTGCTGCTTGACTGAATGTTTCGAATGATTGGAGAAAAGCAATGTCACTGCATCACAATGCAGCTGCAGGTCATGCATCTCGTGGAGTTAAGGGGGGCCGGGTTCAGGTCCTTGTGTATGTCCTTATGACATTCAACATTCAAATGAAAATAGCGAAAACATTTCGCATGCAAAAATAATAAAACGTGTATTATGTCAAACAAATATATTTAGTTTGCAAGCATACTGAATATAAGTAAATAAAATAAATAAATTTATAATTATAGTATTCGCGAATTGATAACATTTATTGGAGCAACTGGAAACTGAGTACACACATTTACTTCTCAGATGCAAGTATGTAGATAAATTTTGCAATTAAAAATTGTAAAACATGCTTTTTATTTTAAGTATTTATTATAGAAGCAATTCAAATTATATGATAATATGACATAAAAATCAACCTTGTTTACGAGCAAGAAACTGAAGTACAATAAGATATCCCGCAGGAAGACAACCAACGCAGAGAGACAGAGAAAAAGAGAATATGAGATAGAGAGGTAGACAGAATAGGGTATTTTTGGGGTCAACATCGAGTATATATTATATGCAAACTAAGCAAGAAATTGATAAGAAACCAATTAAGTCAAAAGAATTTGTTTTTTACAGCAAAAAACCAAACCAAAATTTTGAGGCACAACAACATCTATAGACAGCTTGTAATATATCGTATTTTAAATATATCACATACAGAGTAGGGACGCCAGCTAGGATCAATTCTACAATTTTTTTTTTTTAAATATCAAACCAATATGATTGTTGTACATTTGTGATATTTCCGTTCAAAAAACTTTGCAGTTGAGGACTATCAGCTTTATGGTCTGTTGTTGTTGTCATTGAAGGCGTCACAGTTGGTGTCATAGTTGGTGTTTCAGTGCTCGGTGGCATCGTTGTGCTTGTTGTTGTTGTTGTAGCTGCTGCTGCTGCCGCCGCTGCCGCTGCCGCTGCATGGCTGCGATAATGGGCAGCTAATGCGCTGGATCCGAAGCCAGCGACACGTGTATTGTGTGAACGAGTATGGCTGAGAGCCCCTTGAAATCCGGGTGCTACTATTGAGCCGGCAATAACCTGACATTTTGCGGAGATTCATTCAAAGCAATGCAAACGCAAGAGTAATATGAACATGATGATTAATGAATGGAAAAGTGAGTTAGTGAGCGAATGAAAAGTGAATGTTGTGGAATAGTGGGATAGATGTTACGCATAAGGAACAAAAGATTGAAAAATACGATACAAGACACAATGAAGAAAATAGCAGCAGTTAGTCAATCAAGTATCATTGCAAATCGACTTATTGAGCGTGAAAACTACTACTTAGTAAATAACCAAATTTATATCCAAAACTCGCTTCAAGTAACAACTTATGTAAATACTACTTATTGTTTTAATCTACGAGTAAGTGGTTGAGTTATTAAATCGTTTTGCTTGCTATATTATATAAGTAAATGCATGTACTCCGTTTCTCTCATAAAAAATACACACAATTTTAGCGCTGCTGCAATGGAAATTGTCAGTGTACATAGAGCATGTACATTTGTACATGTATATTACTATTATATACTTATATACAAAAAAAAAAATAGACACACACACACATTTGATCAGACGAAGACACCGACACAAAATAAAACCGACATAAGCAGCTTTTCTAGCTAAAAAAAAAAGATTATTTATATATAAAATTTAACTAACAAATTGCATTGTGTTGCCATTTTTAAATATGCTTTCTCACACACTTTCACACACATTTACATACACAAATAACAATAATTAAGTGCTAGTTGACTTACCTCTCTGATAAGACGCCAGGTGGGCTCATTGTTGGGATACAGTATGGCCTGTCGACTGACGCCAAAACTCATGAGAACCACAGCCAAAAGGACTACAAAATATATCATATTCTTAACCATTTTGCCCATCATGGTGACCAAAGGACCTGTGGGTAACCAGGATTAAAAAATAATTAGTACTTCACAAGTACAGATACTAGATATGTACTTGATTACTTACCCAAATACTTGTTGACTCCGAGAATGTTCAATATGCGTAAATACCAATAAATGCTGTCCACACAGTATATGACACGCCCAATGTCCATTGTATTGGGGCGAAAGCGGAACGCGAGTCCGATAAGGAAGAGTATTATGGCAGCGCCATCGCAAGGATTCCACATGTTCCACGCCCACACCGAGAATTTATGCCTGCACCAAAAGCAAAAGAAGGAGCAAAAGCAAAAGCATATGAAGAAAGCCGTCACAGAATCGTATTAATGAAGTGCGCCGCAGAAATCGAGAGACATTAAATCAAGTGTGAACAAACTCACAAGCCGTATACGCACACACACACACGCACACAGAGGATACAGGATATAGATAGGAATCCAAGTAATCAAAATGCACAAAGGCGTAAAGTATGCGTCGATGCGGCTATCATTTATAATCATTAAATTAAATGCAATTAAACCGAAACACACACACACACGTATGTATGTGGGAAGTAATGTTGGATGGTTGAATTCAATTTGTGAATTACTTACGTAATGGCCACCGGTTCCGAGGATATTATTTCGCGCACTTTCTCAAATCCAAGCGTCGTTATATATGCTATCGAATACCATTCCTGCCAGCGCGGCATGGGACCCATTTTGACCAGCACCGTAAACGAAAACATTATCAAAAAGAACATGTACGCAATCTGAAAAATAAGGACAAGAACGAAATAAATTAAATACACTCTCTCTTATCCCAATAGGTTGTCAAATGCGAGTGAGCGGAAATTAAGCACTAGCTTCTAATTTCCGCTAGCCAATAATTAAAAGAAGAAGAAAAAACAAGCTTAAATACTTACCGAATCTGCCCAGAATTTTGTGATGGGAGCTGTGTAAAACTCGTGAAACTTCTTCTTCAGGCGCAACGGTTGATGCTGTTTAATTTCGTTACTGAATTCGGACAGGTGAAAAAATTCACGAAACTGCGATGGATCCGAATCTGTCAGTGAGACCTGTGACCCGACAAATTATTTGTCACATTTGTAAAGAAATAAGAAAAAACTTTAGTTTGTCAGTCGCAGAACCTGCTGAGTGCAGCAAATGAAATACATATGAAATTAGTTTGAAATGCAGTTGAATTCAATTATCAACATTAGCCAAATGAGCGCAGCATTCAAAGTGCGTGATAAATAGCAAATGTACATTTACACATCATCTCTGCATACTGAATACATGTTTAAGTTGAGTATACGGAACAGTTGGTGCAGTGACTTCACCTACATAGTACAAGTAGAAGTACATATATTCGTATGTTCATAGATATACAGTAGTTATTTAGTGAAAGTGAATTAGCTAATATAAATTGCGTGTGCAATGTGACGCCATGTGGCTGATTCCTAATTGAGTTACGAGCCAATTTGGTGTAAGCCACGCTAAACGTGTTTAAAACATGCAACAACAAAAAAAAAAATGAAGAGAAGAATCTGTAGGCAACTACTTGTAAGCAAATAAAATATTTTAAGCAAGTTAGATTAGATTCTTATTAAGATACTGAATTGAATAAAATATTGTGAACAAACAAGATTAAAAAATTGTCTACAGGTTAAACTAGAATTGTGTTTCAACACTAACTTTGGAGGGTGGTTCATCCGCTCCAGCAGTGAGATTAACCTGTAAAATTCAAACGAGTACTTTACGAGTAGTACTTAAGAGAGGAGCAACAACAATTGAATGAATGGAATCTGGGTGTTAAGGTGTTAAAAGGACGAGTACAACCAACAGAAAAACAAAAAACCCGAAAAGAGTTCTCGATATTTTTTGTCAGTTGCTTATGGCAGCATTGCTCAGCTTAAGGGTATTGGACGGTCTACATGGCTTTCTAGTAGTACACATGATATAACTCTGTTGAACTGTTTTTGTTTTTTGTATGCTAAGTATATTTAATTATGTGCTAGACGAACATTATTATTTGGACACACAAGTAAAAGGTTGGACTGTATTTGTACGAAAATATGATGGAAATAGTATTTATATGTATGTATATATTGGAGTACATTTAATAAAAACTTTTCAATGACATGAATAAAAGTGTGTCTGAGCGTTGTATATAATTGTATTTGTGTAGCGACATTAAGTACAACGTTTGAGTGATTGTGTGGGTGTATTTGTGGGTTATTGTGAATTTACTCACTTTGCCATTTTCGTGTACTTTTGTATCGCGCACCGAATAAGTATCCGCCAATAGAGCCTGCAACGGGTTGAAGGGGGAGGGGGCACACGTTTTGCATATATATATATATGTTTTAAAAGATAATAATGTACGATTTTGTTGTTGTTGGTTTATGTCAAAACCATCTAAATCTATCTATTAATGCTACTAGAGTTGTACGAGTATATGAAATAAATACATAAGATGAGGAATTGTAGAATTTGTATGTGCTTATGCATTCTGATTGTTAAATAAAAATCGTGGTGAAACAAAATTGAAAGAGCTTTTTAGATGCATGCCACAGGTAGTACATATAGTTGTTGTAGCTACGACGATAAAAAAGTAACGAAAACCTTAATAAAAACCGAGTTTGGGGGTGTTTATTTAACTTAATTTTAATCAATGGCAACCCTCGACGTCATCATCCTTACAATTTTAAAGCTGTGCGCACAAGTAGATTTTTAACTGCTGTCATGTCTGTGTGCATGTTCATAGGTGTGTGTGTGTGTGTGAGTGTAAGTGAAAAACAATATTTGAGCAACTGTAGAGTTTCCATCTACAACAGCTGCAAGCACAACATACTATAAGCAAACAGTTTGACTTATCTATAAGTATGTAGCTGGACTGATTTTCCACACACAGCTGCGACAATTATAATAGCACCACCAACTTGCAACTCATTCCTACATTCCAAAAATCAAACGTCAAGTTTTCAAATATTTTCAAGTGACTATTTTGATTACATCGAATAGAGCTTCCACCAACCGTGGGGTAAAAGATTTTATTAATACGACAATGAGAACAATTTATTTCACTTTTGCGTCAATTTACAATTTATATTATTTATAAAATTTATAAAATATTTCATGGACAGAATCGAGTAAGGTCGGTATGTTTGAGCCTTAAAATTTCCAAACTTGTTTAGAATGGTTGCTTGGTGGTGCTATTATAACTTTCGCGCTGTACATATACGCATTGCTAATAACTGTGTGAGTTTGTGGATGTGTGAGTGTGTATGTGCTTACAGCGTTTATTACTTAATTGAGCTGCAAATTAAGCTGTTAGCCATGGATACACTGGTCGCAAAGGATTTTGTAAGGACTGCTAACGGTTGTTCGCACTTAATACAAAACCCTTACAAGCACAGCAATATGTGTGCGTCAAACTTATATAGCTAATAAGGGGTCTAAGGCACACAAAATTAATAAGGGTCGCTAAATAGGGAGGCGTGGCTCAAATAGAAGAAGACTTACATCTGCGGAGTTGGCAATGCTGTGAAATGATGGCGAATGCTTGTCGGCTGGTATTAATTTAATCTTTTTAGAACGATTTTAAAGATTATTAACGAGTTAAAAAGTGTTAAGAGATAAATATAAAAATAAAGTTTGGAGATAAAGAGGGGTATACAGTGTGTGTGTTGAGCTTGACTAGAATTTAAGTACCTGTAATTGACTGTTAATAGCAATTTTATGAACTGCTATAAAACTTTTATACAATTCACTAAAAACTAAAAGTATTTCAGGACAACGTGTCCTGTCAGCGAATGGCGACTGGTTTATTTCGCTTGACTAAAGAACCGTACAAATCTCCAACTTAAGTCGGGCAGTTGGTAGAAATCAATAAAAATCAACTAAACACACATAATGCGTCAAAACCAAGATGCCATAAATTAAGGTAATGTATAGATATACAGATTAGATATACAGAATACAAAAAGAGAACAGAGACAGTACAACAATACATAAAAATATAGATATATGTATAGAGAACGAGACAGAAACAAACAGACAGTCGGAAGAAATACGAAATAACAAATACGTTTATAAATATTTAGGTAGTATAGATATAGAAAGACGAGTCTTAAACAGGAAATGATTGAAATAATGTAAGTTATTTTCGTTTTTAATTTGTTTTGTATTTGTTGATTTTTACTACCTTGTCGCGATTATTACTGCCCGCGCCCATCCTATATCTCAAAGAAATGGATCTTTTGGCTTTTAAAAGGGCATTCTAAAACAAACAGAGTTAGATGGTATTTGGTAGGGCATTTGTTAGGTATGATAGCACGAATTAAAGGTACATAGTTAGGTTTAAAAATATATGATATGTGGTTAGTAGTTAGATTAGCTTAAAATTAAATAATTAAATAATTTAAGGACTGGCACATTTAAAACCCATAACAAAAAATAAACATATTTCAAAACAAAAACTTTTCAATTAAACATTTTGTTAACCAATACAAAAGTTGAAAGAATTAATAAAGAATGACAGGCACTGTGAAACTTACCTCAGCGTCTGGTTGCGAACGATCCGAATCATCGTTATCCAAATTTTGATTCTCCAAATGCTCTTCCTCGGTCTGCGGCATTTGTTGTAGTTCCTCTTTTGATTTGAAATCCAATTGTCTGATGTACAATGGCATTACTAAGCCCAAAATGACCTGTTTATAAATCAATAAGGTTATATAGGAAATTGGTAAATCTTAAAGAATATTAAAACTAACTTTAAAAATAGTAAAAATAAAAAACTGACCTTAAAATTTGTATTCTTGCGGGTTCGCAGGCCACCCATCCAGAGATCGGCGAGTATGACCTGACTACAGGGATGAGCAAGCAGGGCACGATGATTGGCTGCGACGGCCAGTGATAGGCAGCTTTGATTGGACCACGAATGCAGCTCGCAGGTGAGTAAACGTTGCGCCTTCTCCGCATCTTGACGATAGCTGAAGTCCAACAGTTTATTGCCTGCCATGTCCACAGCAACAACCACAACCAGAAACACAACCGTACCCACAAAGCAAAAGTCAATTAGTTGGCCACAAAGGTCAAAGGCTCATTAATAACGGCAGCATGCGCGTGACTCATAAATGTCAACTATACTTAACTTGATTAAATCAAAAGCATTGCCACAATTAAGCACCGAAAAACTAACCTTTGCTCTCAAACTCTTTTGCATAGGAGCGCAGCTCCTCATAAATTTCCGTATCCAAATCATCCTCGGCCGCTTCGTGTGCCATTGCCTTATACAGTTTGCAGGAGACAAGCGATTTGGCCAACGCCTCCTCGCCATGTGTCCACATGAGGAGCGCCATTTGCTGCCGCTTGGTAAGCACCGCCCAGATCTGTAAAGAGCCCAAATGGCTCAAATAAAAACCGGAATGACCGAAAATGCGAATTTATTCATTACGCACCAGCAACTCATTGAAGGGAAACTCGAACAGGGCCATTTCGGTGGTAAATGGCAGTAGTCCTGTTACCAGGCTCAATGAATTGGCACCCGCAGAACGCTGATAATGATATGTCGAGGACTTGCGGCAAGCATTTGCATAGCTGTTCATCACCTTCGCATAGATGGGTCGAAACTTGCGACGCGTATAATACGATCTGCAATTGGCACGAAATATAAAGAACATTTATGCTGCCATGAATTGTCTTCAACTTTCCGCAAAGTGAAGTAATTTTTATTTAACGACATTTGCATTTAAGCTAAATTTATTACATCAGCATCCAGACAGAAAAATTGTAGTAAGTACCATTAAAAAAAAGGTGGGCTTCTCTTTTGGATTCACAAATACTTGCTAAGTTCTGTCAGTATTGCAATGTCTTTGTTATCGGCGGGGACGTTCTTGCCGGTTGTCCTCATAATGTTTATTATCTAAGAGTTAAGAGCGCTGAGTGAGATAAACAAGCGTGTGGCAAATGCGGCAACAACGCATTTATTCCTAACACACAAAATGTCGCAAATGCGGCGACAACGGAGTGCAAAGGATTAAAGAAACCATATCTTATTACTATTTCTGCAAGGATATTTTTATTTCTTTGGTTATCATATAATTTCGTGAGCGGCTCGAATAACATAAATATTTGTTTTAAGCTTCCTTGTACTTGCGATTTTATGTTCAGCAGTTGTACTTCCGTTTTTACAAGCAAATAATTAAAGAACGCTTAAACAAAAAATCAAAACAAATTTATGACACATAAAAGTGCGACACTTTCAAATAAAAACTTGATGCGAAGCAAATAAAAAACTTTAACGCTTTTAATTACGCACAAATTCGCTTAGAGCCAGTCATGTTTTGAGACTGCTCGCCTGCCTGATGCTGATGTCTAGACAATGGTGTCAAGCAACGACAGCAACAACAACAGCTAAGCTGAACGACAAGCAAACAGACACAACACTTCCCCTTCCGAAATATCAGTGCCAGAAAATGTATGTATGTAGTATTTGCCAAAGCCAAGCAGCCAGGCGAGAAAATGCCAAACACGAACCGTAATTTAATCGAAACAACAGTTTTGATGCCAGTTTTCAGTTCAATTTTGAACTGAGGAGCATTTAGATGGGCATTTGTCCGATAACTTGTGACCTTTTCATTGAAGCGCAAAAGCCAAGCACACTCCGCTTTTGCCAAATTAAGTAGTTTATCTAGCTGAACGACATCAATGGGCTCTACGGCTAACTAAATAAATGCCGTAGACCGAAAAGGCAAACATGTTAAATTAAAAAGTGCACAAAGCAGACAATTTATTTATTTCATTTGTAAAATATATTTACATCAGATCCCGAAATAAATTTCATTTCATTCATTTTAAATAAAAAATCTTCAATAAAAGAGTCATTTGAATGCACAACCCTTTCGCTTTTCACATTGTGTTTTTAGGTCTTTTAAAGCTTGAGCAAGTTTCCCTCCGTACAATTCGTTCAACTTTTAATTAAATTATTTGATTGATACATTTGCCACTTTTTAGCGTGCTACTGAAACCCCAATCGGTTAAAAGGATGATGAATACAATCGACCACAGATTTGATACTCTAACCAATGAGTCTTTTCTTTATTTATTCGTGTTAGCAGGTACAGTAAAGTTGTATTTAAAAATAATAATGGAATTATTGAAAGTATTTCTGCACACATATCAATTAATTTATAATACTCTACTGCAAGTGTGAATAGCTTTAAAAATGTTAAAGACACCACACAAAGCGACCACAAAAGCCGCCTTTACTAAATTTAAGCCGCCACATTTTTCGCTCCTCCAGTCGAATGGTAATGAGGAATAATTACAGGCGCCTTTTGCCAGTCATGCATACCTTGTACTTTAGCTTTGGTTATTTTATTTCTTTTTATTTTGGCCTCCTGGGCAACGTTAAATTATTATGGTTGGGTCAAAGTTAATAACACACAGACATTAACTTAAAGCGCTGCTGGGGTAAACTAATGTGCAGACAACAAACCCACTCACCCACTTGTTTTTGTTGCCTTAAAGGATTTGTTATCCACAAACGGCTTAAAGCACATCACAAACAGCCCGACCATTCGGGTCACGTTGAAACCGATGCGTTTAATTGCCGAACGATTTTTATATGCTTCAACTAAAGTGCAGTTCTGTTTATTCAGTTGACTGCAATAGAGTCTGTTTAATACCGTATACTCGAGCCGCTCGATTTTATAGTATTAAAATATGCTATATTTCTGTATTTGTTCAAGATGATATATTATATTTAATAGCGGCCATTTAAAGAATTATTTTTTAAATTTAAATGCATGCTTAGCTCAGATATAAAGACAATATCAAACGCATCGGTTCAGATATAAAACAAAACAAAATTCCACATTTACATAAGATTATTTATACCAGTAAGAAAAATTCTGGGAATATATTTTGCATCAGAATAGCAAACTTTTATGAGCGGCACGTGTGTTGTGTTAGTGGCTGCATGTGACAACACTTACCGATAGGCGCCTCCCATTAGTTTATTGATGACAAGGCCAATGTCGTGTAGCGTGTAAATGTAGCCCTTAGGTATATGAGGACGTACGTCACGTAATATGTAACTGCAATTGAAAATGGAATGTAAGTTATAATAATTGTTGGACAAAATAACAAAAAAGAGAAAGGAAAATGGAAATAGAAAAGATACTTATAAAAAAAAAAAAATAAGTGCATATGTTGCAGTCTGATGCAACCGACTGCGAAATACTCTGATACTATTATTAAAACAATTAGTAAAGATAATTATATGATGCAGATGGGGGACGTCACCTTTAAAAGACGGGGGCATCCAAAATTGTTATGCATGCGGGGGGCTTGGGTGTATGCATCACGAAAGTAGTACGTTTGTAAGATGGCTTTTTCATAGTAAAATAAATTGTTGGCCTGCTGCTGCGTCTGCCCCATCATTTCACATTGTTTAGTAGTAAACTCACCCCAAAGTATTGGCCGGACCGTGTTTTGTGTTGTAGAGCTCCTCGAGGCGGGGTATTGTTAAAAATTTCTTCATTGAGACTCCGTTCTCCAAAAGTAATTTCACAAAATCGATTCTATCATGTTCGAGTGCCTGCATCATGGCCTCGTCCAAAGCGCCTAAGGGTACGAACAGAAATTGTAATGAAACGTAATGAAAGTGTATTGGAAAATATGCAAAGACTGGATATAAATATTCTTGTATATATGTACATATTTAAATACTAGAAGACCCAATTACCATTCGGCCATTCCTGTCCGTAGACAAATATCTCACTGCGCGCTATGTCCACACGATTCCATGTTAGAGCCAAACTCAGTTGCTCCGGCGGACTGAGATGCTGAGACTTGAAGAGCGCTGTTAGTATTGTCTGATCAAGCTCCTGTGCCTCGCCTTCGGGCTTTTCCTGTATGCGAAAGACTGTAATCTGTGGAATGGCATTCCCAAATGGAAGAATAATATAATAAAAAGCCTTAAACGCCTTAAAATATAAAGTTAAGGTCGAAACAGAGCCCATTTGAAATCAAATATAAGTCCTAATTACGACGAAGACGAAATTGATCAAAATACTGTTTTAGAAATAGCTGAAATTTAAGCGTGGCGGTGGTTTAAAATTCATTGCACGTTCAATTAAATTTCGTTAGCTAATTATTTTTACTCACTTAATGCTTGGTTAACTGGGCCAGAGCAATACAACGGCCACGTGCTTGAATACAAGTGCTCAAGTTCTGCTTAAGTACTAATTAAATATTTAAATCTGTACGCGAAAAAGTCTTAAGTGATTGAAAAGTTCACCACGAGATAAAATATTCAGGTGAAGTTAAGTGTTCGGTGAGTGATTTTTATGTGCGTTTAATTACTGCAAGTCTTTAAAGGAGCATCTCCAAGATGCTTGTGAAAGTAATTTATGTTGGTAGGGTTATTTTTATGGATATAAATTTTTATACAAAACCACTTCCTCAAGGAATCAAACTTAATAATGAATTAGTGAAACCTTGTTCAAAAACTTCTTACTGCCCAGTCATCCGTCGTACTCAGTTACAAACTTTAAAAGTAATACAGGTATAACTCTTGAAATAGACAGAAAATTTCTAAAGACAAATTAAAGCTCAATATGTATCATGTACAAACACAAGAGATTTTTCGCAAAACTTGTCCATGAAGTAAATGTGTTTGATAGTGCTCGACTGAAATACTATAAGGGAAACAATTCTTTATAAGAAACAATATTTAACTGAATTTGATATGTACGATAAAATCTATTGACTGTTAGGAAGAAATAGTTTGCCATCAGCTTTTTATCTAACTTTAACTATTTGCTCAACATTTGTTGCCAGCTTAAGACCTAAATAATTACCAAATTCTTATTGCGTGTGCACTGCAGCAGCTCCTGGTAAAGTTTTTCAGCCGATTCCAGGCCAACTTCAAAGGTTTTTTGAATAGTGCCAATAAGATAATCACGCATAGACTCCAGCACAGGTTGTTCCTCGCCATCAGATGCATATCTACAGTTACATGTGGAAGTTAAAGTCAAAGTAAGGCATTGAATTTAATTAAACAATTTAAATTAAATGAAGCAATTCAAAAGGGGCACAGGATTCTTTGCTAAACAGTTCCAAAATTAAAAAGAAACACCAAAAAGCACATCACACAAAAAGTTTGTAAAAACAAACAGCAAACGGGCTTCGTGGCGTTTGCGAAACTTTGTGGCCTGAATTTTGTCGTTTGGGTCCCAAATTTGTGTAATTAGCTAAATGTCGTGTACTTAATAAACTGCCGGCTCTGCCTGACTGGCTGCAGCAGCCACAATTAATAAAAATATCAGCGAACGTTGCAAGCACCGCAAATTAAATAAGCAAGGACATCATGCCGAAAACAGCAGCAGCCAGAGTCACCGTGCATGACAACAACACGTTCCTAATTAAATTTACAAAATTAACAGTAACTGCGGTTGCTCATCAATTGCGTTGATGCATGTCTAGCAACATCAGTCCGGTGCTGTAAATTGTCTAAATGGCCATCAGTCTATGTTTCTGTGAGAAATCCTGGCAATCCGTTTAAGCTTACTTGTGCACAAAAGCGAGCAGATCGGCGGCACGCCCAGAACCATCGCATACAACAACGGGAACAGGGGGCGAGTCCGTCACGTATTCCAGGACAGCACGTATTGTGTTTGTGCCGCCTTCAATCACCAGACAGACGACGGGCGTACTGGAATGTGTAACTGCAACAAGGGCGAAAAAAAAGCAAACAACAACATGGTAAGCGAGGTGTGAAGAAATTATGTTAAACATAGTACATCAAAGGTGCAAGTCAATGCTGTAACTTGGCTAGGATAAGATGAAATGAGCTGACCTTCGGGTGATTTGCCCATACATATTTATTTGGGTATAACAAAACTTATTATAATGCCACAAGACAGCACTCATCTTGTCATACTTATGTCTCACACAGACCTCAAAGGCAATCCCAACAGTAGTGTGGAAAGGTGTGGAAAGAAAATGCTTGTGTTTATTTATAACAAAACCATTTAAGATCATTCTAATAGTTTTATTCTTAGTTTTTAATAGTTTTCTAGTTAATTAAACCTTAAACATTAATGAATATAGTTTGAATCAAATGATATAATTTCAGATAACATACATAACTTTTCTTTTGTATACGTTTCAATAAGATTATTTTTTTAAATTTTTAAGAATTAAGTTCCAATAAATACACAGATAATCCTTTTAATAAACCTTTGTATTCTATACTTGCAGACAGTGTCGTTGCAGCTTTAAAAATATTTTCAACATGGTAACTGCATGCAATTTTGTTCTCGAACAATGGAATTAAATGAAAATTGTGCTGTGCACAATGCTTAGCCGACTTTGACTATTATAAATGAAATCCTTGATCCGCAAAGCATGTAAATCAATACCACAATTCCGTGCATTCGTTCTGAGAATTGTAATCCAAGTAAGCTGATTGGTTTTTGCTTGCAAAATGTTGCCAATGATTTGACTTGGAGTACTTACATGGATGCAGTTTTAAATTCGAGATGAATTTCTCCAGTTTGCGTCGCAATATCAATTCGGCGCCGTATTTTGCCTGAGTGCCATTGTCGACGAGTAAGAAATATGCATGCCGATTGTTCAGCACAGCCAATTTGGATCTGTAAATAAATGGAAATACGACAAATGTTCAGTTTAACATGGGAATTAAGCCATGTGGCAAGCGTTTGTCAACTCATCAATAGAAGAAACCATTTGCAACAGGTGGGTTGCAACTCAGGGTTAAACAACAATTATATGGGTCCTGTGGCTGACACATTAAATATGCATTAAAAGCTGTTCACTTACCTAGGCGAGCTAATACTGTGGCAGGGCACCTCGCGATTGTGGCCCAACAGCTCATGATTGCGCTCCACAATGCCCCAGGGCGCGATACCGATGCTGACCACACGTCCGGTGCGTTGTTGCCCCTCCAGGAGCAGGGCGTCTCCCACTTGTTTGGTGACGCCTGTAAATAGACATTTGGCAGAACAACAATCAAAGTTAGTCAAAGTCACAACCACACAACCATAGCTACTCTAACAACAATGTCAAGAATAAATAGGTTTTCTCTTGCGTTTCCTTTTTGGCATTTGTTTTATTTTATTAGGTTTTGAAAGCCGAGTACCTTGACTTTGACTTTCACTTTAATTTTTTCTTCTTTTGTATGTATAATATATATGATATAACTGTGTAAGTGCAGGAATTTTCATTGGAGGCGGGTTGGCAGCAAAGCAGAGTGTTTTAAATTTAATAACAGCTTGAGCACAAAAGAGAGTCGACAAAAACAAGTACCATAATAAACAATGTGAATGCTCAGTGCATTCTTTATACTCTAACAAAAATAGTGCACAAAGAAGCTGAGCTCAGTTTTAATTAAAGAATTTATTTAATACTTGTGATCCCAACATGGAAAACAAAACGAATGTTTCTTTATCCAGCAGATGACAATATCATTTCATTTTATTTTTATAAAGAATAAGTTCCATTCTGGATATATTTAAGCCAAGTTCTCATTTGTTTTTTCAACTCATGGATAATTTCAAGATGTTTTCAAGATGACAAGCAGCGAAATTGTTAGTGTATTGAATTTGTTGAATTTCTTACGATTGCGATTTTCGCTTGGGATTTTTATTTATTTAATTTTCAACAGACTTGTTGTAGTTGCTGTTATTGTTGACGCTGTGTGTGGGTCATAGTATTAAATATTACGCTGTTTGGATTTTAAAAAAGTTATTTAAGTTTGGTCTTGCATTTAAACTTTGCCTGAATAGTGGGTCATAAGAAATTGTTGGTTCTGTCGTTAAAGTTAAATGAAACTCACCCGTGTTGGTGCCGCCAGTGAATATCCATGCGCCTGTCGTCTTGGCCGCCTTTAACAGTCCTTTGCGAATCTCCTGCGAAAGCGAAAAATCAGATTGTCAAGCCAAAGCCAAAGCTATTCAATTAGCGTCAGAAAGATGAACTTGAAGGTTATAGAAATATCGAAAGACGCATGAAAAAAATAAAACTTTTCGTTCACATACCTTTTTTAGTTTAGCCTGCAAATCAAAGTTGGCTTTTCCTCCTTGCACTGTGATCAAAAGTTTTGGCAATTCCAGATTCCATTCCTTGGTGAATAGCTGTACCAGCAGCTCCGGCCGCGTATCGAATGACAAACGCACATACTACCAAATTACATACACAAGAAACAGATGGTCGGAATTGGGGAGTTATTCCAAAAGTAAATGCCGGTACTCAAACAAAATTTCGTTTCGTTTAAGAGCCACATGCCACGTGCCATACATGGGTCTAATGAACTCACCTGAGCCTTGGTGGGATGTGCTCCACCTTGAAACTCAATGGTGCCATAAGCATCAGTGGGTTGAGGCCGGGTGTGTTTCGTGGGCAGCCACAAATCTCCTGGTGAGCCGCTTTCGATGCCGGCTATCGTCTGATGTGTAACTTGTATTTGGCCGCAGCAACATCTGTCGTGTTGAAAAGCGAGTGTATGTTAATGATTTTGCAGTTGTTGCACGTTGCAAAATGCATCAGATATGGCACCAACCATATTGCTGGCCAATAAGTTTGGTTTGGGAAAGGCCAAAGTGTTTGTGGGATGTGTAGATTTATTGACAATGTCAAAATTGGCAAATACAAGTCAACCGCACTTATACACACACAGACACACACACACCTACACCAAAGTATTCACGTGCCATACTTACGCACGTGTAAACTGTTATTTATGAATGTGCGGCTCCTGTGTGTGTGCTTGTCGTGATCGGCCTTGTTTCTGTTAGCTGTTTTCTTGCAACTGTAACTGTGCTTGTTCTTGTTTACTCATACAGCTGTCAAATTTGCCTTTATGCGTGTGTGTGTCTTGGCTGTAACAATAGATTTTGTCAGAGACAGGCTGTCTGTCACTCGGCTTTTGGCAGTTGCTCACAACTCTTGGCAATTACAGCCAACTAATACAAGCCAACAAGCCATGCATATGCATCTGTCAGCAACAAATGGCTTAAGAATAAATCAATCACAGATTAGCCTTTAATACTATTACTATTCTTGCTTGCATTATGCTTGCCTCATCGTAAGAACCTTCAAAAGCTAAAGGAATCCTTTGAATACTGACTTCAAATCTGTTTTCTTAGGTAATTTAGTTATTATTTATTTTAAAACCACTGTTCCTAAACTATTTAGCTTATTACAACTAATTCACACCATAAAAAAAACTAACATGTTCTGTCACGATTTGATAAGCTGGGTTTGTAACGCGTTTATAAAAATACCCCACTGCCATTGCCATCTTACGAAAAGCGATGTTCGTAGCCTTTTTTGTACGCCATACAAATTAAATAAATCTGTGAATTTGTAAGTGGCACATGCAACACGTGTTTCTAGTCTACCAAACAAGCTACTAGAGTCTCGCATAGCCATGAGTAATGTGAAATATACACACCAGAATCACACACACACACCACGCATACACAAACAAGCACAAACGAACGTGTGCAAATAAACTAAATTATTTAGTCAGGACGAAGAGAAAGAGAGCGAGAGATATTCGTTGGCATTGGATTGGATTGGCGCGGCGAACAATTGTTAACAACAAGAAGAAAGAACAAATGAAACAGATGCAATAGGGGCCCAAAACAGCTGCCGGGCAAAGGCTTATGATTGTGGGTTAACAGCGCTGCTAAAACAAAATCAAATATTTGAGCAGCAGCAGCAGCCGACAAAAAATACTGATAAGAACTTCAGCGTCAGCATCGCGTCGAGTCAAAGCCGTAAAACCTTCATAAAATATGTACGTTGTATCAAAGAGTATTAATATTACTCTATATATACTCTATTGTCTTTGGTTGTACATATACAATATGCAATACGTAACTGAAAAACTTTCACCACAATAAGCCAAGTCAAGCCATAGATAAAAAGAGATTGGAGAAGACGAAGTCCAAGAAACGGCTGGCTGGTAAGTTTATAACGCATTTATCTCAATTGGTTAGGGACGGGAGCGCATCTTGACGGATCACACGAACGTAGGGGAGAGGGGGCGTGTTGGAGGAATGGGCTATCTGCCTGCCAGCGATAATAATAAACAATAAAATGCCAACGCCAAAAATGAAACTGAATACACAAAGCCTTTCCTCCCTGCCCTTCCCAAAAAAATAGACACCCAGAAAACTAGGGCAAATACATAGCGTCTCCCTGCATCAAAAGCGTTTTTGATACGCAAACTGGGTCAAAATTTAAAGTCAAACGCGAACTGGCTAAGAGGGATTGTGTTCTACAAGAGGGGTTTGCTAAGACTTAACCACATCAGATGCACTCTAAGTGCTTAGTTAGTAATTTAATTGCTATTTGATTTAAAAGAGCCGAAAATCACTTACCTTGTATCTTCCTTTGGGCATGGTATGAATTTGATGCACTCGCGTTTTTGAAAATTTGTCTCGATCCAACTGCGCGGCTGATGCTAAGAGATTTTTTGGACAACAGACAAAAGAAAATTTAACAAGTGGGAAAATCAAATTAGATGAATAGTACAAAACTATTTTTACAATATATCAGTTGGTTTTTACAATCTTTATAAGCCATAAACTTAAGAGTTAAAGACAATATCATAGTTATATAAGCTATATCCAAAGTTCGAGTTTTTGAAATATAATAAATACATGAAAGTCAACATTTGTTGCTACTGCATTGCTGCTGTTGTATTGCTTAAAAGTGCTTTAGAACAAAAAATACACAAAATATTTTAATGTGTTCGGCAAAGTGCGTAGTGAAACAGATTCTAATGTAACACAGCTACAACATATAAAATCATAAAATTATATCAATAAAGTATTTTCTTAAATATAAAGAAAAAAAATTTAATTGTAACCATTCAATTCTTAGTACGTTTTTAGTTCCAATGTATTAATCACCAATATTTAAATAAATTTGTTCAAACTTGGGCCTATGTATATCATTTTTACAACAAATTAAATAAAAAGGTAAGCAAAATTATATAAATTATATAATTATAAAAATTACTTGGATTCCATTACCCACTTTAAACGTTCTAACAAACTTAATATTGTTACAAACTAAATCACGTACGACTTATATGCACAAGAATATATATATAAAAGCGTGACAAGGCATATTATTATTGGCATATTGAAACTTTACGCAACTCCAGTTAGAATACCATAGCAAAGCCATGCAAAAAAGTTGCAAACAACAAATATAAAACAAAACAAAAAAAATTCAAATTAAATCGGGAAACTTGCGGGCTGGTAAATGTAAAACTATTCACTTAAACTCAAACTCAAACGCGAATACCAACGTTCACTTAAAGTTGTAACAAATGCAACAGTTGGCCATAAAAAGAAAGAAAGAAACGAAATTAAATCCCCAACTAAAGACTGCTAAATCTGGCTGTGATTAGTAGCATTGATTGTCGGGATGGCAGTTGGTAGTTGGCTGGTTCTAGTATATTCGAGTACCTGTTCTGTTTGTTCGTTGTTTGCCTGTGCTTTGAGCAAATCACGCACGTTGAGTATTAAAACTTTCGATAACGTCGACGAGACGGAGGAGCGTTTACGCGTTCGCTGTCGTTTGCGAATGCCTCGCGGCGTAGATGGCAAATCCTCTTCAGCTACAGCTGGTGTGGCTGGAGGCGCGGCTTGGGGAGCAGTTATAGTTATGGCCGGTGGTGTATTACTAAACCGTCGAACCGTTGAGAAATCGCGCGAGATGCGACGCAAATATTTGTGCGCTGCGTGCGGTGAATCGATAATCACCATTATTAGAGCTATTATACTATACGTAGTATATGTAAATGCACTCGAATTATTTCAGGTTTTCCATTTCTTGTTTTCGTTTTTATTGCATTCGCTAGTCACTAATGCCAGCTAATATTTTCTTGCTGTTGTTGTTGCTGCAGCGGCTGCTGCTGTTGTGGGCAGCACAGCGGGTGAATCTCAACTGACACGCACCTGATGCTGTGAACTGATTCTGGAGCTAATGGGAAAGGCGAATGAGTAGCGCCGCCGCTTGATAAAGCTAGAGTTATTTACAATTTAATTATTTGCACGGCAAACGAACGAGCAAACGAGAGAGTGCAAGAGAAAAATATAGAGTACATATATGCACTTTGAGGTTTTTGTGCACACAACAAGTCCAACAGCGCTCAAATTAGATAAGCCACAGTCATTACACGGCCAAATATAGTCGAGTACCAACCAAGCGCAAAATTCACCACTATTTTTAGGTCTACAAAATTCCGAGTGCTTTCAATTATTTAAGAGCCAAAAAAGTTGTTTTTCTTATGTAACATTTCAAAGGATTAAATTATCATCCATTTGTTTTGAGTTGAATTTACTCAATTATTGACACATTCTCATATTACAAATTTTTATTTACTAAATGAATCGATTAATTTTAAAATCAAAAGTTTTCGTATATAATTCTGAAACAAAAATTTGAAAAATCTGAATAAAAAAAAACAATTATTGATTTTACGTTGAATTTTGTTTTTTTGTGTGTCATAAAAGTATGCACGTTAAAAGTTTTTCTTTTTATTATATTTTTTTTTAAACTGCTATTTAAAGATTTAATAGCCTGTTCCAGCACAATGCGCAAACATTTACTCGAGCTTTTACACATACCCAACAAAATATTAGTGCTTTCACACGCTATGCTAACAACTATAACGAAGAGCTTTTCATTGTCTCACACACGCGCAATAGTTATCTATGTACTCGTTTGGTGTCTTTGATGTCTTTGGTAAAAGACAAAATAAGTGATTTTTTCGTGACACGGCACGCAGTCAACTTTAGAGTTTGGAGGTTGCTTTGTTGCTGTGTTGTTAAAAAATGCATTCAAGTGTAACAAATCAATTTGGCTGCTAGCACAGTGTGCGTGTGTGTTTGTATTTGTATCTTAGACGCCAGGACTCGCTTCATGCCGTTACAGCGTACAGTTTCAAACCAGTTAATTAAAGATTTGCCGTAATTCGAGATTTTACCTGGCATACAGTTGGACAACTGGCCTGCCCAAATGCATTTAATTATTGAGTCTTCCAATGCGAAAACGAGTGTGACACGGAAAGAAGGTACTAATTAATTACATGCATAATTGATAAGGCAATGAATTGGCCTCAAGCATCACACGACGTGCAACACGAAAGGAGCTTCCACCAATGCTGAGAACTTAATTGGGATTTGATTAACTATGTCTAATGTGGGTATTACTATTTAGATATTCTTTTATAACCAATTAATACAAAAAATTTTGGATTCAACATAGCGTTAATAAAATTATTTTTTTAAAATTGAGTACCAATTCCTACATAAAATTTTAATTTTTTTGTACTTTAAACTCAACTTTTCTTCACCTTCTATTTAAATTTAATTATAATCTCTATGGTTTCTTATAAAACAAACTCAATATTGTCAGAGCTATAAGAAATCAGGTATTTTATTAATAATTTTATCTGTACACCAATCTAGAAAATGCATAAATTCATACAGTTTTGTTCAAAAAAGCAAAACAAAACAATAAAAATGTAACAATATTTTTACAGAATGTACAAAAAAACAACATACAAGTGATTGAAGTACCACAGTAAAACAAAGGCATGTGTAAATGTGTAAACAATAGTAATAAACAACAACAAGACGTGTAACAAACAACATAAAACAATTAAATGATTGTACAATCTGACAAATTAGAGTTTATTTTTAACTTTATATTGAAATGTTGATATAGCTTACCCTGGGCACAGTTATATTTATCAGACCCCAACAGATTTTTTTCAGTCCCCATGGTATCTTTGTTGTGTGTTTGATATATTGTTGCGATTTTTTTGTATAATTTTTTAACATGTTAAAAACAACATAATTGTCGTGTATGCGATGTATTTTTGATATTTATATATAATTGATTTATGTATAAAATAAACATACATGACATTGATATTGTTATATTAAATTGATTGATGGATGGACAACACGTATGCCATTTTGTTGTTGTTTGTTTTTGTGTGCAGTTTTAATTGTGTCATACACACACACAAACACACACAATAGGTGCATTGACGCACAGGTGAACAACAATTCGGTTTTTAAATAAAACCGTTTTTATTTTGTGTAAGAATAAAAATGAAAAAAATAAATATATTTTTATAAGAAATAATAACAGTTATTTTGTAAGGATATTGTGTTATTAAGAATTGTGTTTTCAACCAATTTAAGTGTGTGTGTGTGTAGAAAAGGGAAAGTATAATAAAAATGTTGCATTAAATTAGCAAAGAATATAAAGCAAAATAGTTGTAAATAGGGGTTGTAGATAGAGTTTGGTGTATTTTTCGAATTATGTGTGTTGTGTGGTGCAAAGCAAATTTGTAAATAGAAGAAAAATATATAATTGTGATTTAATTAGTTGGGAGGCTTTCAGTTGTAGCTCAGATATCAATATTATTATTGTTATCAGGGGGCGGGTGAACATATTTGCTTACACCGACTTACTACCAGACCACTTTGCCGGAGGAACTTGTGATTTGCGACTTGTTTAAATTTAAATTAATAAATAAACATATTTGTTAACTCGAGCGGTTGTTAAAAAACACTAATAAATTGATTACATGAAAGTACTTAAAGTTATTCAACCGATAAGCCTAAAAGTATGCATTACAATATTTTACTAACATATGTATTTATATTCAAACATACATACATATATGGTACCCTGTATATCTGTGAATTTATAAATACAATACACAATATTAATACAATACACAACATTTATACCCATTTTCAGTAATTTATCCAGATTAAAGAGTATTCAAACTTCAAAACAAAAGGCGACACTTAACAAAGCTGAGCTGCAAGAGCAAAAGTAAAAATACAAACAAAATCTCACACACATTCACGCGGACAAACGAAAACACACCAAACATTTGGTGTGCTGCACATGTTGCATGTGCTGCTACTCAAAGTTAAAACTGAATGGGTGTGCCCACTTATCCTCCTCCTAACTGCAGCCATTGTAGGAACCCCCACAGTCAACCAGTTTACATTTCATTATCACACAGCTGGAATGTGACTATGGGTTTTGTTAAAGTGCTGAGTGCTGCGTATAGTAACAGTTACAGTTATAGCCAAGTGTTGCAACAACCTAACTTCCCACCCACCCACAGACTGAATGCACTTCTCTGTGTTAAGTGCTCTTCACGAGACTTTTAAATGCCAGCTCGCTCTCTACTCTTTTGCCGCTCGTCGCCTACATACACAAAACCAAACACAAACACAAACTTAGTCACAGATTTGGGTAGCCGCAAGGCAACTAACTGATATGGCCACGAATACGGTTGACAGGTCTGACAGCTCTGCACCATACACAAACTCCACACAATTTGCAAACAAATTAATTGCACGACCGGAAGCGAATTCAATATTTGTAATTCAATTAAATTGCCTAATGGTGGCCCAAAAATGATTGTGCCTTACAAATGAAATTGTAAATCAAATTGTATACTTACGATATACATACATATGTACTAAGGTGTATAAAACATATGTGCGAATTGAATTGTTTCTATAAATGATTAACTAGTTGGGGTCACACAATGATTTTTACATTAAGACAAAATTCCTGATAAATTCAGTTAACTTTAGTTATAAATATATTTTCAGATAACTAACGTCTATACAAAAAAGTGAAGAGCTGCTGCATACAAAAATAAGTGTATGAATTGAAATGTCATATATATATGACATCGCACCTTTGTGAAGAGAAAGAACTACGCGACTAGAAATGCATTTGCTTCACTCAACGTTCGTGAAGCAATTATCGAGGAAGAGAAAACCAAACCAAAATTACGTTATATATGAAATGAAACTCAACTTAAAAGCTAATTTGCTTAAAGTTATATTTTTCCCCACATTATTATCCACATTTTGAAAAAACTAAACTAAAATCGAATCGAAAATATATATAATCGTAACAGCTTGATATTTAAAAATAATAATAAATAAATTGTTGTTAAATGGAATAGAAAGGTAAACATCTTCGTTGCTACTAATACTTTAAAATGTATTATAAGTGAATATACCTTCGTATTCGTATTCGTATACGTATCATATGTTTTTCACAGTGAACTGGACCTCCTGCCACTGTTGCTGGCTATTAAATAAAAAATATGGCCATCCAAAATGTTGACACATAAGATATATATTGGCCCTAAACAAACAAGCACAGATAAGCTTAAACATAAAAAAAAACTAAAAGCTTTGACATTTCAAGTGAGCGCCCCAAGGCTTGAAAATGGCAACATCTTTTGGGTGGACTATAAGAACAACAACAAAAACATAAACTGAAACCGAAAATCAAATCGTCAAAACAACTCAAGAGAAAGAAGGATTCAAGATTTTCATGCTAACATTAAGTACGGAAAATATGCAATTCGTAAAAATTCTTGAAAATGCACCGACAACTGGTTAACGGTTGATTGCAATCACACATTAATGGATGAGGAGAGGGAGGGGGGGGGGGGATTCATTAAAACAAATTATGTTTGCTGTCAATTGGAATAATGTGCATATTGCAGTCGGCCGTTAACGGGAATTGCCACAAACCAATTAGCCCCCATGGTGCCACGTGCCACATATGAAAACAACAACAGCCAATTCTGTGGAACTTGTACAACGCACATGCACAACTGAGCGGTTATATAATTGTGTGCAACCAATAAAATTGGTCATCCTGTGCGTCCTGTCGATGAATATTAATGTTTGTAGGTTGCGTCAGCAACGAAAAGCCACGAAATATGTAGATAAAGAAAACTAAAACTAGGTCAACAAAAATAAAACTAACATCTTTTGTTTTGAAATCAAAAACACAATTGCATATTTTACGTAACCTTACAATAAATATTTTACGTATCGTAACTTTGTCTACGTAACATTTGAATATTAACAATTTCCCAGAATCCAGCTAACAAACGAAAAGCTTGTCAGTTATTCAATGCAATTGCCTTTAAATGGCTTCTCCTCTTTCTTGAAACATAATTGCTTTCACAAAGGGCTTAAGGACAACTTCGTTTATCTAACAAAGTGCAGGTTATTGTTTAATTGCAGGTTAAGCGAAAGGGAAAGATTTGTTTTTATCTTGACTCCAGCTGTTAGCCGAACATAGACATACATATACATATGCGCAGTGCAGCAACAACTAGCGGCAACATCTTAACAAACCAACAGCCAATTTGTCAGTCTTGGTAGCAGTTGACTGGCAACCGGGGGAGGGATGTTGGAAGCAGATGCCTGCTCTGCATATTCTTGTGTTGCACAGTTTCACATTGATCTGGAAAGCTGGCAGGCTGGCAACTTTTCCAACGCGGCAACTCAATAAAAGTTGCACGGCAACATGAACTCCATTTAATATCCACATCAAATGGCTCACTTCGTGCGTAACGGTAAACCTCAACTTTTGCAACAGCGACTTGCAACGTCAACAACAAAAAGTTCCTATTGGCTTGTTGTTGCTGCTGTATTCACCTGCTGTCGACTTCATTTCAGCTCGTTAAAGTGGAAAATTGAAACAGAAGCTGTGCATAGTTGCTGAAGTGCAGCCAGCAACCACTCACCAAATAGCAGGGCGCTCAACTGATGGATCGTACGTCAGCTTTAAAGCATTTATCTATAACTTTGAACAGAGAAGAGAAGAGAGCGTGTCACACTCAATCAACACATGCTTGCTAAACAAACACAGATTGAGTGACAGCGACTGAGCGAAAAAACCAGCTGCTAATTAATGCTGCTCGACAATAATAAAAACAATAACAATAACACACAATGCAGCATATTGTTTTTAAATGCACTTGAATCGACTTAATGCAATGCAACAAGCCAATTAAATTCATTTGCTGCGCTAAACTCAACTAATAAACAATATAAGTTTTATAAACGAAACTTTTTGTAACTTACAAACGTCCAGTTGGTCTCGAAAAACATTTGCACGCTTTTTGTTCTTCTTGTTTTAGATTTAGTTATTGGCAATTAGAAGCCGCAAAATAACTATTTTGTTTTGTAATACACTTAGCACGCACATCAAATCAACGAAACGTATAACAAAACAAAAGCAATAAATTGTATCAAAAAACGAAATGGAAGTAAAGTATTTCACGCGCTTTACAGTACTTCACTCACATGGCGTTTTCAAAGTCGCGACGCATACTGAGTAAACTTTATTTTCGAAGCGCTCAAACTGTGTCAATTGACAGCGCAAATAAACACACACTCACATAGAAAATAGAATTTCGAGCAATCGAACGAGCGACAACGTAGATAAAATAAAACTCAAGCAAGAGCAGGCAGATAAGCCGAAGAGCGATGAGCTGAAAGCTACAGAAGAGCGCCCAGCAATTTTAATGGGTATTTTTATTAAACGCTTGTTGTTTGTTTTTTGTTTTGTTCTCTTGGCGATCGCCGGTCGCAAAAACAAACTTCATTACAGACTTTCGACTTAAAAAACTTTAAATGCGCGTCATAAAAGCTTAGGGCACACTACTGTAAAAGTAATGTTTATATTATGAGCACATTTTCTGCAGTTGCCGCAACTTGCAGCAATTTAAACTTTTGCTGACAATTACTTATATTTTGCGGTGACGTCACGGCTGCGAAAGGCAGCTGATTGCGTATTGATTAAGAGAGAACGCCCCCATTCATTACATATTAAGAGCATACTTTTAGGCTTACCAATTATTTCACTGTTTATTTTGAAATTTTAATTAAATTCTTTATTATTTTAACTAGAGTTATTGTAAAAGCAAGCTACGAAACAATTTTTTGATTTACAAGGCAGGCAGCCAACTATCACATATATAACAAACTAAACTACTTATTAAATCGAAAATAGTTATCTACTTAACATTTGATGCTCAACTAGTATATCATTAGAAAGTTTTGTTCAAGGCTACTGCCCAAAAGTTGGGCAACCATAGATTCAAAATGGAAAAAGAGCAAACATATTAAATGTTAGAGTAAGCAGAAAAAAACAACTGAAAATAAAAAGAAGAAAATGTTTTACAGCAATGTAACATTGCATTCAACATTTCTTTTCATTAATTTTATTTTCATTGTTTTTTGTTTTTGTTTCGCCTTTCACAACAAAGCGGTTTGGCAGCAGTCAATGTAGCAAGTAACAGGAAAATTAAGCGAAAAATAAGGTTAGATATGTGTAATATCATTTTGGGGAACAGGAAAGAGATAGAGAACTACTCAATAGTTTTGATGGAAAAGGGTAAAAAATAAATAGAGTTAAAGGTTTGATGTTTCGTTTTTTTTTTTTTTTATTGTGGGATTTGGTTAAGTTGCTTAAAAGTGTTGGTCAATATCGAGGTTATGTGGTTAGTTTGCTTACCGGTTTCGCTTTGGGCTTCTGCTTGGCCAAACGTTTCGGTTTCAACATAGTCCGCTATGGACGCACAGAGACACACACATACACAGATATAGAGAGAGTTTAATAGAGCGAAACGGTTGGAGCGGCACCACACCTCGAGTGCTCTCACGTGGTTAACGTTACGATGATGATGAACCTGAAGGTGCTGACGGTTGACTGTGTTGAGGGAGTTTATCCTGGACAATTCGAATCTTAGTTAATGAGCACAACTTGCAGGCTTAGCAGCCTGTATTTCATTAAGGACCGCAAGAGTGGAAGGGAGCGAGAATGAAAAATATATTGTTGAATTATCGAGTTTTAATTTTTTTTTTTTTCATATTAACTTGGGCATGCAGGAGTGTAAAACATAATCTGTGCTAAAGCTTGGCACAATTTACTATATAATAATAATAACAACACAGCGTATTTCGTGCAATTAAGTAACTAGGCTTAGCAAAAATAAAAATTGGAAAGCTTTAAGCATTCTACAACACAAACTGCTTAAAACAAAACACCAGCTAACAACTTTCATGTGCTTTAAAAGCATCTCGCCAACATAATTTAAGCTGACATGTTAAACTGATTAAGCTTTTAAAACTCACGAATTATTTTTATTATAATTATTCTTCAAACATTTCCCCATATTTGTGTAGGATGTCATTAAGACAAATACAAAAAGAAAAACAACTTAAGCTTAACAAATAAAAGGACTAATAGAAAATCCTTAACCGGCACCCAAATACGAATGACAAAAAATATACAAAAGAAACGCGCGCTGAAAATGAAAAATGACAATGACGGCTTCTGCCTTCAACAGTATTTGAACCCTTGAAGGCACTAACAAACGCATGTAACACTAATTGTGTTTACTTAGGCAACAGCACAAACAAACAAATCGGGGTCATGAAATATACATGCAAAAATGACAACAGCAATCACAACAGTTAAAACAAGAATGATCAGCATCCCAGCACATTCAGAACTTACCTTGACGGGCTTCTTTACGGACACTGTGCGCGTGTATTGGTGATAGACCTGGACATGGTTCGATGTGAATTTACCCAACATGTGTAGCTATTTTTCTGGCGAACGTTGCAAGTTCCAAAGGTGCGCAGCTGTTCTGTAAAAATACAAAAACCGAAATCACTTTAGTTACAAACATGTCTTAAAGTTTTACTGGAACAAAATTTAAAGTTTAGAGCTTGACAACAAGCTGTTAAACTGAAATGCTTTTGAAGTTATCACAGCTCATAGAGCAGCACAACAACTAAAAACGCAAAGTTTAAGCGAAACTGAATGCCACTGGGCTCGGTCAATTGGAGATGTCTATTTTAAGAAAATGAGCATTTAAAATGCAAATTGCTTCGTTAAATGCAGATTATGTTGCCGAGTGTAAAATAAAATACTCGAGACAACGCTCGCTGTCTGGACCCGTGTTGATCCCAAAAAAATGTTGCCACGCCTAATGGCAGGATGACATATGGCCAGTCGGCAGCTCTCAGTTTCGCCCAGGAAAAGTTTCATTTACAGTTAATGCAAAGTGAAGAAGACAGGGAGAGGGAGAGGGAGATAGTGTGTAAGAACTGCCAAGGACTGATTTGGTCGAGGCCAACACAAGGCCAAGACCAGACTATGACCAAGCACAGGCGATTTGAAATACTCGAAATAAAGAAATGCCCGCCGTGACAGCAAAAAAAGAAAAGCAAAAGTTATGGCAAGCATTTAAGCAGCTTAATTTTAATCGTGCGCTTCAACAAACACGCACGAAAAGTCCAAGAAACAAACCAGTGAAGAGCTTACGTAAAATAAGCTGACAAACTGAGAAATACCTAATATAAAAAATATTAGAACAATTATACATTAGAAAAAATAAGAAAATTTATTATGTTATTATACATTAATGTATGTTCGAATCGAACAGAGAGACTTAAACATTCTACCAGTCAAAAAGGTAACAGCGGAACAAATGGGAAAATGCTTTTGCAAGCTATAACCTCACTCTAATCATCTCGTCAACGGTCTTTCATATTTGTGCACCCGATTTCGACTTCACCGTAACGATTTACCAAACTAGTAATAACCTAGTAACACAAAGTTTGATCAAAAATCTTCAAGCTCGCTGATAACACATTTATAAGTTTAATAAAAGTATATATCCAACGCATTCCACACTCTTGTGGGATAAAGTTAGAACAAACGGAAACGTCCAACAAAATGACAAGTTTTATATTTTCTGATGTTATAATTGTTTATCAGCTGTCGCTGCTGCTGCTGATTTCAAGTTTTCTATTTATTGATGTTATAGATGTTGTCAGTTGCCGCTGCTGCTGCTGCTGCTTATTCTGATGCTGCCACTAAGCTGCCTTAATTTGTGGAACTCAGGACATTCTCTTTCATTTGAGATAACGTGCATATTATAATCCGCTAGCCATGCGAGTTGAGTGCGATTTCGAGTACGTACTTCTGCCACAAGATAAATCAAGGCAGGCTGCGAATGTGATTAACTCATGTGCAGTCAGTTATGCAGAAAATTGAGATAACGCGCCATTAAATATATATTACCTGAACAAAAGACATTTTAATACTGTGCAGACACGCGCGCGACTTTATCTAGGTAACTGAGTTTAGATAAATTTCTTTTCCTTTTTTATGATTTTTTTCAGTTATAATTTGACTTTAATAAGCAATTGGGTGCCCGTTGAAGTGTATGAGCGCCTCGAAAACCAAATTCTTGAACATGCTTAAGATAATAATCACACACAAGTTGGGCAAATGCCGAGCTTAAGGTTATAGCTGCGCTGTGCTGAAAAGTATGCTACGTTTTTGCCTAGCTGGATGCGAACACGTAAACAGAGCAAGCAGCATTAAGATGTTGCCTTCAAGCAAGCGTTGAGCGTGTTGCCTAGTTCAAGCAAATGCAGTATAAGTCAGCAAGTATTTATAGTATTTTTATAAGTGGGAGTGATCGATATGGAAAGTGTAGAAATAAGGGTAAAATTAGAAAGATATAACTGAGACGAAATAGGTAAAATATAAAATAAATAATCAAGGCGTAGTGAAGGTAGATAATTTGAGAGGATGAGATTCAGAAAGAGAACGAAAGAGAGAAAAGGAATGGAGTAACCACAGAAAAAAAAGCAACGTGATATAAAAAATTTGTTTAAGATTCAGATTTTTCAAATTGAAAATTTTTCTAAATAATTAATCGAATTCAAATATCGAATTAAAAACAATTCGATTTAAAAATAAACGGGTATTGCTAGAAATTATTTGTATTTTAGAACAACTGTTTTCATGAATTATTTCTGTATTTGCTAATTTAGAAGCTTCTAAAAACCGCTGTAGTAGAAACAGGATATTGAAGAGTGAAGAAAGAGAGGAATAGAAAACTTGTACATACATACATCCACATTCACACACATGATATATTATGTACAAATGCATACACAGAAAGCGAAAAGCTTTTGAGAGTGCCTTAAGAACTAATTCAACACTTGTATTCATTACTTTCCACTTTGTTGCTACCAAAGCCGCAATGAATAGAAACCACAAGTGTACTTAAACGTATTGACATGAAAGTAAAATCTATTATACAGTCAATCTCTTATTTTAATTTTCTCTAAAAGCGCTTTAGAAGCCTGATCAAAGCAATAAGAGTGACGCCAGAGAACCATTAAAGTTCACGACAGTTAACTCAACTTTTAAATAAAGAAAGAAGAACTTCAGAACTTTCAGTGGTTCTCATTGGTAATTTGCAATGTTCGCTTCAGACGCCTGCTGTTGCCAACTTGGCATAAATCCGTCAAGGCAATGTGAGTTGTTTAGATTTGAGTTTTTGAGAGACAGCGTCGCATTTACGTCACGTTCTTTTTCACCAGATTTCGAAATCCTTTCTATCATTGTTGGACAGTTGATGGCAAAAGCTGGAAATATACAATGGCTGCTTGCACCCAGAAATATGCTGTTACTGTACAGCAAAGTCACCATTTACAAGTCCATAATAAGTCCCATTAAGTAATATGCACTGCAAATTTACGGCACTGCGACAAAATCTAATAATAAAATTAGAGTCAAAGATCATAACTCATAGAAAGCCCAGCTTAACATCCGTTTTAAGCAACTGTTTTGGCTGCTTAGACCGCTTCTTGCCTTAGTCTGCGCAATAAGTTACTTATCTATAAGGCGATCCTCAAACCTATATGGGCTTACGGAATTCAAATCTGGGGTACTGCAGCGGTTTCTAATATCAAAATAATTCAGACTTTCCAAAACAAAGTTCTGCGCACCTTAGTGGGTGCACCTTTCTATGTTAGAAACAACGTTTTACATAATGACCTTGGCGCTAGAGTTGCTGGACACCAGCGACGTGGTCCGACGGCTTTCGAGATTCCACCCCCTCAACCTCCCTCTCCGCTTTGACACCTAACCAGTCATAAATATATTTTTCGCCATTGAAAAATGTAAGTAATTGTCATATGTATTCCTCCCTAAAATTTAGTTATTGTCTTCAGTAGACAGAATCTAAATAAAGATTGCTTATCCAAAAAAAAAAAAAAAAAAAAAAGATCATAACTCAAATATGCAACAAAGCATGGCATTTTCAAAGTAGGGACATCAATAGGGATAGGAGGGTTCCTAATGTTGGCAATGTTATGCAACTAAATGCACCAAATTATTATTTTTTGCTTCAGATTTTAAATTTTTGATACTAAAATTAATTGTGTAAAAATATAAAATTTCAAACGGTTCGTTCTAAAATCAATGTGGTAAAACTTTGATTTAAATAATAACTACTCAAACCTAAAAATAAAAATGTTAAATTTGAGAACGTTGAAAATCAATTTAAAACGATTCATTTATTTTAATTCTGGAAATCAATACGATACCTATTATAATTAATGTGTTCTTATACTCTGATACCGAAGGTTATCCGTCCGTTCGCCTGTCCGTCCAAATAAACGCGCTTTCGATTTTATCGAGCTCTGAGCCCCCAGTATACGTAGAACCAAAATCTTGACACTTATTTGCATGTGTTTTGCTGCCGAAACTAGATTATTGGCTAAACGAAAGGCTATCAAAGAAGAATATATTTTACATGTGCCCCACAAAGTAGCATTGCTTGCCTCACACACTCACTAACACACATACACAAACTCACATGTACAAACATAAGAGTGCGGCTGTGTTAGTGCAATCATTCAAGCTCAGACAAATGCTGTGGTGCTTGTTAATGTCAACAAAGTGTCCTTTGCCATTTCCACTCTCATGCTCTCACTTGAATTTAAGATTCACTCTCGCTTATTGCCCCGCATCCTTTTCAATATCCTGTGCAGGAAGTGCTATAAAGTACATGTGCGTTAAAAACTAGCAATAGAAGACGACAGTGCTATCGGTATACCCTATTATCATTGATTTTCCAAACGGTTTACTGAGGAGTTGATCAATCTACTATAGCTATTTTTTTGTTCTCATTTTACGCTCTTCTGCAGCACATCTAAAAGTTAAATTATATGCATTCGCCATTTGTCCCGAAAATATCAGCACGTTGTAAATAAACAACAAATTGAACGAGGACATGGCGCTTGCGATAAAAGACAAATTTGAAACACATGTTCCTTTTGCGTGCGGCGCCCAGGATAAGACCCATTGATTGTTTTAGTTTATCCATGGCCATGGTTTAACCGAGGCGCACGTGAGACATTCAAATGCCATGAAGTTCAATAAAAATACGGCCAAGAATGTTAAGCTGCAAACAGGTGGCCCGACACATGCAACACCAACGCAATCAACCAATCAATATGCAATTCAAAAGCAATTTATTGGGACAACACACACACAGAGATGAACTTTAGCAGTCCTTGGCAAATGCCTGGATGCGCTCTTCAATATACGGTGCAAATTGTGTTATAAGACCACGCGCCACATTTGCTTGACTATCGGAGAGTGCACAGATGGACGTGCCAACCATTGTCTTGCATATTACATCAACAAAGTCAATCATTTGCGGCACAGATTCACCTTTGGTGAAGTTCTTCATGATTTCCGGCAGAAAGATGGCACCATCGCGACAGGGTGTGCACTGTTTGCACGTGTGCTCCATATAGAACTCAATTGTTTGCTGCATGACGAGGAGCGGATCACAGTCTTTGCTAATCACAATGATGCCACCGGTGCCGAAATCGCTGCCAGCCGCTTTCAGGGAATCATAATCCATAATTAAATCCTCAGCTGTCACTTTGCCAATCAGTGGTGAAGACAATCCGCCCGGAAAGAGTGCCAAAAGATTCTTCCAGCCGCCGGAAACTCCACCCGCGTGCTTGTCAATGATTTCACGCAACGGCATGGACATCTCCTCCTCCACGGTACAAGGATTCACAACATGACCGCTTATATTGAACAGCTTGGTGCCAAAATTCTTGTTGCTTCCGAGTCCCGTAAACCACTTGGCACCACGCCTCAAAATGGTTGGCACCACAGCCAAAGATTCCGTATTGACAACCAGGCACGGATGATCAAAGTAGCCCTGCTCATGCAGATAGGGCGGACGCTTGCGTGGCCTGCCCAGCTTACCCATCAGACAGTTTACCAGAGCCGTCTCTTCACCCGTCAAATAACGATCACCTCGCTGCACCTGTATGTCAAACTTGATGCCCATATCACAAGCATTGCATCCGATGAGACCGTAGCGATAGGCCTCCGCCAGGGCGAATTGTAGATTGCATGCCTCGTTGTATAATCGATTGCGCACATAGATTATACACTTTTCGCAGCCCATGGCATAACCAGCCAGTAGACACCCTTCAATTATTTTGTGCGGCTCGTGGCGCATTATTTCCCGATCCTTGCACGTGCCCGGCTCACCCTCAGCGCAGTTGAGTATAAGTATCTTATTTTTGTTTTCCACTTTTTGCAGAAACTCCCATTTGTTGGCCGCATAGTAACCGCTCCCACCCCGGCCGCGCAATCCACTTCGCTTCACCTCATCCATAACCCAAGTTGGACCCATGTCCAGCAGATCTGCAGTACGATACCAATCCCCACGCTGGCAGGCACCCTTTAAGCGCCAATCGTGACGACCATACAAATTTTGAAAGATGCGATCGCAGTCTTTTAGTGGTCCAAATTCTGACTTTGTGTTGCTTAACATCTCCTTGGGTGGGTTAATTTTTGCGGTTTGAACAGGTGTAAGTGATTTGGTTTCTTTTGGCTTTACAGTGTCCTTTTTGCTTGCTTCTTTTGGTGCTTCAACTTTGGATACGACTTTTGTGTCCGGCTTTTTGCCAGCATCTTTACTAAACGCCTTAACTTCAATAGCTTTGCTGGTATCCTTTTTAAAATGCAGCAGCGGCGGATTGTCCAATTGACAATGGCGCAAAAGAGCCAAGCCCCTTGGTCCAAAAATGTGTGTTAGCATTTGTGTGAAAATTATTTATGCAACAAAGTGTAGATCTATTCAAATGTCTTTAATAAATATAACCTAATATATTGATGAAATTGTCGGAACTGTCATTTGACAGACAAAAAAGAAAAAGCTTGCTAAACAGCCAATTTTTAAGTCAATTAATTTAGTATTTAAGAAACAGAGCACAGCTCACTGTACATCACTGCTTTAAATCTATGTCCTTTCGTTTTTATATTGTACGTTTATATATCTAAAGTACCAAAGTTGTTTGCATTAGACTGCTCAGCACACATATGTCTGTACATAGATACCCATGCCATGTGTGCAAATATCATTTAACTGGTTAAGTGCTTTACGAGTTATTTGATTTTGAGAGCAATGCATGTTCATAACTCAACTATGTTAAATGGAATTTCAATTAAATTTTTTTATTCATATCAGATCCTATCAGAGTTAAATATACTTGACGCATTTTTTACAGCATTTCTTTTATGCAAGTGCAACCATTTCAATAACGTTAATTGGGATTTCTTTTGTGAGGCTTATCCAAACATAAATTTCAACTAAGCTTTTTTTTTATTCAAACAATTTCTCACACATTTGCAAACATACATATGTGAATAGATATGGTATGATGACACTTTATTCGTTTTATTATTATTCGTTTATTTATTATGATATTTAAAGGGTGTCGGAAATAGTTGCGTTCATAAGGACGGACAGACAATATAGAGTATAAATATAAGTAGGAGTGCTGTAGTCGAGAGTGTATTGCGACTAGATATTACCCTGTTCGCTCTTTCCGCTGGGAATCAACGTAAAGCAAATAAATGTTCTAGGTTTTATTACCATGGGCCAGAATTAAATTTTGATTTATTTTGGAATAACTAAAACAATTTGTTATTTTGCGAATGATAACTAATATTGCAAATTTAAATTCTTCATCGCTTTAAGTCCCTTAAATCTCTTACAATGTTTTCTGATCCGATTACTAAATAAAATGTTTTCTTCCTCTGTCTCTCCAGTCTCTGCCTGCTGCTGTATTCGTTGTGTTATTATTCGTTTCAGTCCTGTCAGTCGCGTTGGTGTTACTCTGTGTCTTCTGTTCTTGGTGTTGGTTTATTAGTTGCACTTAACTATATCGCATGAGTTCAGAAATGCATTCATCTGTGCCTTACATAATTCATGATATCTTATTATTATTAAATTTTATCTTATCTATCTTATTATTATTATTATATATTATTATATCTATCTTATTATTATTAATTTTAAGTATAAGGTAAAAAAAAATTTATTATTATGTGTATCACATAAGTGCACATAAAATAGACAATAACGACGACAAATTGAACCTACTAACCTAAGCTCTAAAAATTTATTTCAAGCCCAACAGCACTGAACTTCACACACTTGTCAACAAACAAACACACACTCATGGATTGTTATCTTGCTGCGTATACGTAATTTTATCAAAAACGACATTTGCTGTTAGTGCAGGATCGAATAGCCCTGCCCAGCGGTTTACTGAAGCATCATCAACAACAACAACAACAGCAAAAGCAAGAACAACAAAACCGCTCATTTAATATATGCACCCATGCGGCAGAGACATTTCTGCCTTTAATAAGCAACAAAAGGCATCTCTCGAATGAAAGTGTGAATGAACAGCAGCAGCAGCAACTCGAGCAAATACAAGAAGAAGAACAAGAGCATTTAGAATTGGAGTATGTGGTGTGTATGTCAGTGACAGGTGAACAGCTAGCAGGCAGCAGTCAGCAGGTGGGTGGTAAGAGACAACAGGTGCACGCAGGGGAGCAGACATTCATTCAAGCTCTGAAGTGTGCTCAATTAGTAGACATTGTCGTGTCGCATTTCACTCCACTCCTCTTGCTATGAAAATCTCGTCTTCTCCTAACCATAACACATTCGCACTTAGAATGCCCTTGAGGCACAGACCTAGAAATTATTTAGAGACTGATGAAGAAAGGTGTAAAGATCTTTAATGTAGAATAAACTCTTTTTAAATTTAATATTTTCAACATCGGATAAGACTATGAAACATTAAAGTTTCCCAAAATAATTAATTATTAATCTTAAAAAAACTTAACTACTTTAAGCCGATCTCGGTTAAAATCAGATAACTAGGACGCATGTACAATTAATTGAGTGCGTGCCTATGTAAGTGTATATGAGCTTCGACTAGCGATACCTAACCGTGCTCTCCTGTTGCACATAGCTTGAAGTGCTCTTGCAATTGCTCATAATTGCATTTGTGCCGCGGCAGTTGCCACTTCATTAACATAATGGTGCAGCATGGCCCACCCATTAGCTTGATGCAACTCTTGAGTTTGTCATCTGCAATTTTGCATTTTGACTGTTGTATTCTTAAATGATTGCAACAGTTCACCGACTTTAAAAAAAAGATTGGGTCAGGTTGACTAGCTTTAATAACGAAATTAATCATTTAATATAAATCTATGAAAATTCTGATATTCTAATTTTTTTCCTTTTTTTTTGAGCACAGGAGCTCTTGCATTTCGTTTTATTTTGTTTAAGCAAAATTAAACTAAAAAGGAGAATCCCCATTTTATGTATGTTATTCGTTCTTTGTTGTTAATTCGACGCATTTGTATTTATTTTTGATATATTTCTGTGTGTATTTTGGCAGTGTTTGTTTAAAAGTGGAAGTATATCCCGAAAAACGTTAAAAAAAAATACTTTATTGGTTTCAAAATCAAAATCTTGGAATCTTGCCCAAGATTTTAATGTGAATATTTAATTGAATAAATATCGTTTTTCGTTTTTATTTTTGGAAAATATATTTATGGAATTGGAGTGAATTTATATGTTTTGTTTTGTTGCATCTTTTTTTTTTTTGATTTAATGTACATGTACATGTATTTTTAATAAAAATATAACTTTTTACTTTCGTTTTCGTGTTTTAATTAATAGATTTAGAATTAGAAAATATTTGTTTTATCGCATCTTTTTACACTAAATATACTCCAATTTTGTAAATTATTCTATACAAAAAAAACCGTCCAGAAATTAAAACTATCCCACGAACCGTCAGGTTCTAATTTCCGAGCGTCTACTGTATTTGCAAAATTACACATAAGTTGGGTATGTTATAAGCCCTGCTCTGGCACATTTCTTTTTCTTACGTTTTCTTTTAAGCTTACTTAACTAAGCGACATTCGCTACAAGCAGTTCACTGTTAAGGCCGATTTATTTTACTTTATTGTGCGAATATCAACACAATTTACTTTGGATTTGTCATTTGCACGGATTGTATTTTAATATATGTATAGTATGAACGTTTTTTTATTTGCCAGCATTTACAACGGTTTGTTGTTGCTGGGCCAATTGGCTCCTTAAGATAAGTGATTCGCTTTCGCTGATTTCATTATTATTATGCTGTGGTCGTGTTGAGGTGCTATATAACTCTTTTTTCGACTGGTCATAATTCTCTCTCCCCTTTTTAATCTATCTTCCTTTACTCTCACGTTCCCACTGTTTAACACAGATGCTATTACAAAAGCGGCGTTGACATTAAAAATAGCATTGCATACTTTTCGTGCGCACCATAACCTTGGCAGCAACAACAACCGGAACGGGAAGTAGACAATAATAACACAAGTAGCGCAGTGGGATTGTATTACACAGAGATTAAGTCTAATGGAGTTACTTGCTTTTGCAATAAGCACTAAAAAGGTGGCTTATTCCCCAGAAAGAAAATCACTAATTCTTATTAAGATGTGAAAACGTTGCAGTCTGGCGCAACCGACTTCGAAATACTCTGATACCAGTATTAAAACGGCTGCCAAGAAGTCTGCTTGCAAAGAAAGAGTGCGGGGGCGCCAGCGTTGGGCGCTGAGCTTAGCTAAATTTCCACCAAATATGGTCACTCTAGTTTATATGTTGTGTTTAAAGATCTCCAATTTCTAAATGTATGAAGTAATCAGTTAAATATAATCACAGCACGACCAATACTATAATGTAAAAAATAAAGTAGTTTTTTCTCAAATGGTAAATAGGAAATTTATGCAACATTTGCTACTCTTACTAGGTGTTTTTTTTTAAGTCTGTCGATTAAAATTCATTCTTTTGAAACACGAGGCCCTTAATGGATATCTATACTTCTAAATTGGTTGCAAGAGTGTTGTGACTTTATAACTCACGAACGGTCCAACCGAATTCGATGAAATATATAGAGCTGTTTTGTATGGGAGTGTAGATGGTTTATGTTTAAGCTTGCACGAAATCGGTCGACGCGTGCGCGAGTTAATGACCACTTTGTCTTATCTGTCATTATTTCCTCCTTACTTTGTCTTATTTGTCATTCTAACCTTACTTATATTTAAACAAAAAATATTTTCGTAGAGTTTTTAAAATTTAACTTTGTTTGTAAGTTGTTTCAAAGGCCTCCAAAAAAAATCATCAAATGCGAGAAAAACATCAAAAGCTAAAAAATCCAGTGAATATATGAGAAAAGGAACAGACGATCAACGAGAAAATCATGTGATCTATATTCATAAAGCAGGCGTTAAGAAACACCACAGCAACGCGTGGTCAGGGACCACTAGTTTTCTAAGCAAATCAATGATGTTGACAAATTATATAAAAATAAAAATGCAGTGAAAGCGTTTGCGTTTGATTAAAAACTCAGCAGGGTGGATTTTTTGCAGCCAAAAAAATAAATGATGCTTGCTGTGCATGCTCCTACTTCAGCAACGATTTCATCTACCTAAATATTTAATGCAAGAGTGGCACATGTGCAGACAAATAGTCTTCTTCGCTGCGAAGTGGCAATTGTATCTTGGCTTGGCTGCATTTATTGCACGTTCCTACGCATCTCTGACACTTAACTGGTGTAGAATGTTGATGCTGTAGCAGCTGACAAGGCGTTGCCTGTTAGCACACACTGAACAGCTATCACTAGACTTTAGCTAAGAGCATCAACTCAAGGACCCAACGCCTTCAAATAAGCTAATTTGCATGCACACATGGTACACAAACACGCACACGCACACACACACTTACATGAAACACACATCTTGTACTAACAAATAGCATGATAAATCGAACAAATTTTCTCAGCTGCCAATTTCGAAACCAGCTGCCAAAGAGTTATTGTCGTAAAAGCCGTTTCAGCTGCCGTTCTACTGGCAGTTTGCACTTGCCACACAACTAATCGCTGGCCTCTTACCACCACAGACACACTTAGCCCACCACTAAGTATCGCCATTGGCTCTTTTTTTTCTTTGTTCTGCTTTCCCCTCACACTATTAGAATGTGGTTGCCGCATTGTTTGCCTCATTTATTATCCCTGCAGATAATGTGCAGCGGTTTGCAACGATTAAATAGAAAGATTGCTCGACGGTGAAGTGCTACAGTATTAAATCATTTATCATGATTAACAATAATTTTTCAGCTTAATCAATCACATATTTTGTACCTTATTAACGAGCAGTAAATCAGTGCTTAAATGACATATATTAGCAAATGAAGCAGTAAATATTTTAACATTGATTGAATTAAATATACCTTGAACGTAGTAGAAAATAAATGTTTTTTTAACCGCAGTGCAATAATTTAATGTGTTTTTTTACTCTTATATTTTAGTGCTCGGCTAAGAAATAGTATTTTGCACATTGCAAACAGCTGCCAACAAGAAAACAGCTGCCAACAAGAAAACAGATAACAATATTTCTGGGATTTTCCGGAGAACTTTAATCAACAGATTTTTAACTTAAATGAATTGTTTTATACTTTATGGTAAAATATGTTAAAATTGCGTATGTTAAAATTTGACGACAATCGGTATTCTTTTGACAAAGAAAAATTTCTGTCTGAAATCTGTTTCATCATTATGTGGATTTTTTCAAGAATTCTGAACATTTGATGTTGCATTTCACTACTTTTCCGTACTTGCAGCTTTACATGGCTATGACCTAATGCGTTTTGCAACTACTATTTATTTATGCCACACTTAGCTAAGTAAGTAACGTTAATTATGCCCCTTAAAACCGGTTTTATACGGGATTCAATTTATAATACTAACCCAATGCGTTCATATCATGATTGCGCGCTGCGACATAAAAGGCTAACAGCAAAAATTCATGCTTTTTCAACAACAAGTATAACAAAAACAATAAGTGGCAATTAAAAAATATTTAGTAAAAGAAAATATGAGTCGCACAAGGTTGAGTTCAGCTATGGAACTGTAATACGGTTAGCGAAAGACAGAGATTATGTGAGAGGAAAAGAGAGAAAAGTCAAAGTGAATGTCCCTAAGTGAAAGGCGTTAAATTCGCATTCATGCAAAGTCGCGAACAGTCGATTGTGTGTGTGTGTGTGTATATACAAGTTGTTAGTGGTAAGCCATAAACAAAACTGAAAGTATTTTAAACATGCAAACACGCGTCGCATTTATTCGACTGGATCTGGTCCCCGACCAACGCATGGTCATTTGCATATGACACACATACATGTATGTATATATGTATGCAAACAGTAAACGGCATGGAGAACAGCGTGGACATTAAGAACCATGCAAGTTAATCACGTGGCACGAACAGTCACGCTTACGTAGCTGACCTCCAGCTGTTGTTCCTCAAAATATATACAGTCGACCTTTCATAGGGGACAAACTATATTTCGTTATGGATTAAATTTGTATTAAACAATGGGCTTTTGATTGAACCCATTTCAGTGTAATGGAAATGAATTCGTTATACGGAAGTTCGTAATAGAGAAGTTTGACTGTATGTATAAATGTACATAAATACCTACATACCCACATATATTCCCCTCAAGATATTATTAAAGAGGGGAATAATACAACAACAAAAACTTAATGCAGCGTATGCAACTGCACCCAAAAACAAAACAAAAACAATTAAGAAGGATCAAGTCGAGAAAGCTAGGGACTAGAAAATTCCCTAAACCCTAAACTCTATCATAGAACGATACATACAGACGGAGAGACGGTCAGACAGACGGACCCATTATTCCCGTTATTTCATTACATGAAACATATTGAACCATAAAACCACATATTCAGGCAAAAGCTTTAGTTATATTTTTTAAATAAAGTCAATTGGAATTTTTGTTCCAATTAATTACCAAGCTTACTTATTTATTTTCACTAAACAATCCTGATTTTAATCACAGAACATCATTTAATTAGTAGTTAAAAATTTGAGTTAACAATTTAATAAAAAAATTTCGCGATTTACCTACATTTACAAACGAATGCATTCGTCCATTCCATTCAAATGGGATAAAATGTTACTTAAATTAAAATTTTTTCATAGGTTTGAAACGAAATGCACTTAGTAAGCACATACATACATCACTTGTAGAGAACGGTTTATGTTTCGTATGTGCGCTAAAAAGTATGCTACTCAGATACACTTGGGTTATATGTTGACTTTCTAACAATGGTTTTTACATTTAAATAGATATTTAAAGCAATTAAAACAATAGGAAAATCTTCATTAGCAGTCTTTAAGGTCTCCTGAATTTAAAGTATTATTTTGTAGGTGGACTTATTTTAAATTCAAACAGATAGATAAACATCTCCTGCTGACAACTTCACAAAAAAAATGCAATCATTATTTGCTTATTCCGGCGCAGTGTCTGACGCTGCCCGTTCACTGGGGCACGTACATAAATAAATTTTTAAAAATTGCATTTGACCTCGTTTGAATGCACTGCCAATGGGAAGTCAAAGGCAAGTACGGAGCTTACGGCGATTGCATAAGGTGTTTTTTTCATTTTTAAGTTTGGATTTTATACTCTGATACCGAAAAGGTAAAGGCACGCCCACTCCTTACGCCCCCAGCCGCGATATCCCCAAGATGTACATCGAACTATCTTTAAACGCAACGTGCACCCCTGGCACCCCCGTACTCCCAGACTTCTTACCACCCATTTGTATCAGAGTATACCGCAGTCGGTTGCGTCTGACTGCAACGTTTTCACTTGTTATTTTTTGTGGTTAAGCAAAAACTTTGTCAGCACGTAACTGTGCTTAAACTTTCTAGTGTGGCGTGTTCTACGAAATTGTGAGAAATTTTCGCATTCGGGTTTTGCTTTTAGCTGTTTGTCCGGTTTGTCGTGACAAATGCTTTATAGGTGAGCACACTCTAAAATTCACATTTAAGCACACGTAGCCAGATGTTTCACGTATCACTATAAGCCAGTATGTCAGCCATTAAGCCGCCTTGAAGAGGTGTCGAGAAAAAATATTTTTGAACAAAAATATATATAAAAAATAAACAACAACTATAGTTTTATCTATCTCAAATATGACACAATTTAAATTAAATTGCATGCATTTATGTTAGTCCAACAACAATGAACTGAAATGTATGCCCCAATCCAATATAATAGCAATAGCAAAAGCAAAAGGCACCCAAAGGTGCAGACCGGGCTGGCTGGAAGGTCAGTTGGCGGAGCATAAAACAAAAAGTGCCGGTCTATTTGTTAAAGTGGGCATGCCTGCCAGTTAAATTCTCGCTGCCTGTTAGCGTGAGTCAACAGTACACAAGGATTTTGCAGTCATATTTACAAGCATATATACATTATCTGTGTAAGAGAAAGAGTGAGAAAGGGTGAACAAGGTAGAGAGGGACTTTAAACCTATTACAAAATATGTGTGGGTTTTATTAAAAATTTAAGAGGCCTCTGTTGGACAGGCTTAAAAATAACGTTCGTGTTTATGGTATGCGGCATTTTTTTTATCGTTTTTATTGCTCATGTGCATTGAAAATTCTTCAGTGATGAAGTTGTAAATATTTGTTGTTGGTCGTGAAGTTAAAATATATCAAAATGCGCTACAAAAAAATTCTTAATAGACTAATTAAAGTCACATTAATAATATAACCTTTATTTATTATTATTAAGAAGAATATTTATATAACAAAATCGCTAGCTATGCGCTTTCAGCTCAACCTTAAAGTAATATTTTTTATTTACATATAAAAAAATTAGTATATTATAATCTGAATTGTTTGTTTAATATTTGCGTTTTAATAATAATACTTTTCCTCTAAAAACTGAAACCTGATTGAATTTTGTATAAATTAATAAAAAAGAATTTTTATGAATATTTGGTTTGTTGGAAACTACAATATGCTCTTTAACTGTTCATAAATTGTGTGGCCTTATATAATATGTATATGAAAAATCCTGTTATTGAAATATTTATATCCAAAATGAGAATATAAATCATCATGGCATTGCTGAAGACATATAGAACTTGGCTAGCCAATCCTTAGTATATGTTTGGGCGCCAAGTGTTGGCATAACGCTTGGCCTTTAAGCGTCAAACGCATTTGCCTACTCTACCAGCCACTTGGCTGCAGCTTAAATCGATATAACCTAATTTAAACAGACAGGCACAAAGCAGTTTAAAGAAGGAAAGCTTAAAAAAAATTTCATAAGACCAGACGTTATTTGCAAAACTGGTTGAAAATATGTTAACAACAACATTGCTGCCTTGAAAGAGTGAAGTAACAATTTTGCAATTTCCTCTGACTCTGGGTCAGTTGATGTGCCTTTTTGTGATAATGTGAACCGACTCAAATATCCTCAACGGCTGGGTGCCTGATGTTACCGAAATTTGAATGCCAGGCCAGCTCGTATTTGTAGGTTCGAGCATGATACAGGACATTCATTAACAACCCAATGGCCATCAATATTTATGGGACTGTACGAACGGATACTGCACTGGCCAAGGACAAACTGAGTTTATTAGCATTTCGTTAAAGGTCAGCGGGGCGCATACTTAATATGCAAATATCTAACAATCGACACAATACATATACACTAATATATCTGTCATTTGCTGCACGTGCAACTCTTGTCAATTTTTATTAGTTTATATGATTCAATTGTATTACGCAATTCAAAATTTATATCCATTCTTTCCAAACATATTAACATTGTTAGCTCATTATTATTTGCATAGCCATTGTAAAACAATTGGCTTTTATTATGACACGGGATAAACGAACTCTGAACGCGTTGCATTATAAACAACAGTTTTATACGCTGCTCTTATCGCTGACGTTAACGGTTAGCAGATGGTTGCAAATAGTATACTCACTCTTTCAATACCATAAAAATAGTACATTGGGCGAAGCGATGCTCTCAAGCATTAAGCTCGAAAGCGAATTTTAGTTTATGACTAGCAAATATATCACAATTTGCCCACTGTATGCCAGCGGAGTGTGTAATAAATTTGATTTATTGTGTATTCACTGCGCTGAGAACCCGAAAAACAGGGAAACACAAGTAAACTTAACCGACAGTCGATTTCCAGCACGGTGCTAAAAGAAATGTGCTGTCCAACAAATCGTTATTTGAACTTAATCAAATGAAGTGCTGCAAGCTAAGCAGCACAATTTGGTTGAATATGACAAATTAGCTGAGAATCTTCATCTTTATAGTGTTTATGGATAAATCATGCAAGCTTTGGTTTTCAGTTACAAATCAACTATAAATCTTATACTGCACCCAAAGACTGACCTAAAATTCTGTTTAAAACGTTGTTTTAAATCAAATTATATAAGATCCGTTTCTGATTTTGTACACGCATTGTTCTACCATTTCGTGACTATATAATGTTTTCTAAGATATCGCCAGCATCAGATATTTATTATGAGCTAAGCCTTTCATTCGAAAAATACTTTTTAAATCATTTTCAACCAAAACCAATTCTGTTGTTGCAATAAAATTTATAAAGAAACAAACATAGTTAAGCAATTATTTTATATAATTCCTTTGGTGTCACAGAGTATAAAAATAAAGTTCATTAATCAAATTAAATTAGCATTTTGTATAAACATACATTTTGTGGCACTCTCAACAATTTAGCCATGAATACCGAGAAAACCACAACTCACTTTTCCCGTCAATTCCTTACAAAGAAATCTATCAGTCGACAATTTTGTGGACCGACACCGACTGAAATTTTAAAGCTTTTAACGCTGACGCAATTTGATGCGAAATCTGATTGCACAAACTGAGAGCAAATAGATCTTAAGCACCGTAGAACAAACATCTTATTATAACAGTAGAGGTTTTTATCTAAATCACAAAACTGACTTTAGCCTGACATTCAGACGCGAGTACCTTGAAAATCTTACTTTGTTTGCCCTGTCAGCGTCGCGTCTTTAGTTCGCACCTCCCTTCGACCCTCTCTCTCTCGTCTTTCTGTTTGTTTTTATTGCGTCGTGTTGTCGTGTAGACGTCTTCGTATCAAGTTTATCGGCTTGCATAGCAATGAGGTGATATGAAAGTGCTTGTGTGTGCGTTTTTCTTTTTTATACTCTCGCACACAGCACTCTTGACTAAAAAGGCCGTCATTTCTGTTTGTATGTGCGTGCATGTGCAAGCTGGAACGCTGCTATAGCATCACGAATCCTAAAATCTTAACTTCCTAACGGTACTTTAAGTTTAAATGAATCTTAATGGCCGAAAATACACTTTAAGATCTTTAACACAAATGTTTTCAGGCTAAGCCTAATATTAATAACATTATAAATTCACAATTTATAAAGGATCGAAAAGGGATTTAAATTGCGATTCAAAAATAAATAAATATGCTTTGCCTTTAACACAAAAGATTTCCTCTTGATTCATTGCAATGTTAAACAATATTTCGGCCAAAACCCACAACTAAACATCAAAAATTTACATAATAAACGATTCAAAATTGATTAATTGCATTGCAATTGTTTCCGAAATCGATTTTTGATGTTGCTTTAAGAGTAATTAGTAGTCTCTACTGTATAATTTTGTTTTTGGCACATTATAGATAATTTCTCACAAAGGAGTCGATATGTTGACGGTTTGCATTGTTTTCCATTACACTTTTTTTATAATATGAATTGATTTTAACTTTGTAAAAGCTCAATCATTTTCAATAATACATATTTTTATACGTATCCAGAGTTTATGTCAGCCATATAATCGTGCAGATTTTGTGACGATGACGTCGGCTGCCCTTTTGCAAACAAATCTACACCCACACACACAGACACAAGATCTATACACTCGTGTGGCAGAACATAAGTTGCAAATGTTTGTTTTACGTGGCTTGGGCTTGGTGACTATAAATATGTAAGTGTTCTTCAGTATATTTGTATACGTGTTGTGTGAAAGAGACCGATTTTTTTCTTGTGGCTTTTACTGGCAGACCGTATACTTTAGCTGCTTTTGCTTCTTCTAGGCTATTGCATTAAGTTGATTAACCGCTTCAATGAATTTTGTTGCTGCAACTTTTACGTTTGGCTTTATTTTGGCAAAGGCACTTCGGACTTTCTCTCAATGAATTATGTCGCTAAGTCACTTTTACACGCTCAATCAAATCCGTACATTTTAGCCCACAATACAAACTATACAAATACGTGTATTTATTTATACATAACGATATTCAGCGTCACAAAATATCCAAGTTGATTAAATGTGCAAAAGAAAAAATAAAGCATAAAAAAATGGTTAAGGAATTCATAATTAAATGCAAGCTGCTGGCTCTTAAAAATTGTTTTCTATAAATTGTTATCCTTTTGTCGCCTCGACACTCTCATGACCTTCGGAATAATGAAATCTAATTAACATGGCAACACAGAAACAATTTTATAACAAATCGAGAGCAGTATTTGAACTCGTCCTCTCTTTATTCAAAGCTTGGCAAAAGTCAAAGGCCAAACTAAACTAATTCAAAAGAAAATTTCGAGTTATTTATAAAGCAATTAAAATCCCTACCAAAAATTAATAAGACGCAGGCTTGTTGCGAAAGCGGCAAAAAAAATGGACCCAAACAGAAAGCTGTGTTTTGGTCTTGATTTAAAGCTATTGTATGGCTGACTTGACTTTTTTAAAGTAGTGCCTTAACAAGTTGCACACACACATATACAAAACTGCTAATTTATGCAAAAAGTCCATAAGAACGTTGAATACATCTGTCTGAAAAGTTTAAAGTTTCAAATCAACTTCATGTTCTGTTTACTTCTTTTTTTCTTAAAGTTTTCTTTGCACACAATAATATTTAATACACTGTTGATTAAACGAAGAATAACGAAAATCAATATTTTGTTTATTGTTGCTTCATATATTACCACACTTTTTAGAAATCATTTAAGTCATTAAACATGTTTACACAAAAATATATAAATCAAAAGTAAACAACACAAAATTTGTATAAATAGGTGTGGGTGTGCATTTTTAAGGAAAACAAATAGACAAATACCATTATAGAATGTATATTAAAAATATTCTCTTTAACGAAGATTTTTCTTGTCCCCTTGAGATTCGGCTATGCACAAAACTTTTCTCTACGTTCTTTCAATTATTTTGTTAGAAATTCCGTAAACTATTTAAAATGAATAAAGTTTGCATTCGCTTGATGTTAACGAGTGTTAGGCACAGTTAAAAACTATTTTAGCTTCTCTATATTAATGCTAATTACAGTTGTTTTAACTTGAGATCTTTATCTGGTAAAAGCCGCAACAACATTCACCGAGTTTCGTCAACAAACTTCAAGTTTAATTTTTGTTAATTTACTATGTGCCGAACGCAGAACGTCGCGACGTGCAGGGGTAAAGGTGTGTGAGGGCAAAGTTTTATTTTCGGTTGCTTTAAGCGATGTCTGAGTGTGAGAGAGTTTATTGTGCGCCTAATTGTATGCAGTAATTTATGTTGAAAGTTTTGCAAATTTCTCATTTAATGCGCCACTGAGCGCCCCATGCATTTCGCTTTATTAAATAATTCCTGCAGGTAAGGGATTTATGCCACAGCCATAAGAATGCCTTTGGCAGCTCCTCTATCTAAATGTGTTATATTATATAATATTTTAGTAAATTCCAATATGACAGACAATGTGAATTCTTTCGTTTCATTTGCTTTAATAATTTCTTAAGACTCACCTTTAAGATTCTTGGGGCATTTGAGTAGATGAATCGCCCGAAAAGGCTGAAAATAGTTTAATGATTGTTGTTTTTAGCTGTCAGTCTGTATGTGTTTGTTATTTCAATTGAAGTCTATTTTTTTATTATTATTATTGTTGTTGTAATTGTTTTAATGGATAATTTCGCAAAATTTGAATGGATTCGATAAACAAACTAACATGTTTCCACAACATTTGCAAAGTGGCGTTAAGGTAAGAAAAAAACACTTCAACACAATATTTCAACACACAATTTTTTCCGATTATTTAATTGTCGAATTTTAAAAAATTTCATTTCCACTGAATTTGTATCCAGTATTTAGACTTCTTTTATTGCATAACATTTTATTTATTTATATTTCAACTAGAATCTGTTTGTTTTTCCAGCATGAAAGCAAACTCTTAGCATGAGGCAATTTCAAGAACAAGAGATGTTGGCCATTGCCATTGACCCGGAAGAGTTTTTGCTCAAAAAATAGCTTATCTCGTTATTGCTGTTTGCAAAGTGTACCAAATACCGAGTACCTTACACCGAGTACCAAGTACTTTGTTATATACTTGTGTATTGCTTCATCGTAACTATAAACATTTTGATTATTCATGAATTTTTTCGATGTTGTGTAATTGTTTACGATATTAAATGGCGTTGCTTGAAGAAGATCTAAATTTTGGAATCAGTTTTTAGGGTTCGAGCAAAGCGTATTGTAAAACGGGCCTTAAGGAGCAGAAGCTATGTGACTGACACCCTTTTTTTAATTTTTATGATTTATGAGACTTTTTGTGCAGAAACCATTTCTCAAAATTGTATCTATTTACAAATGTTTGCCAAACTGAATGTACGCCATCAAATATGGATTTTTAATTTTATTCACATGATAAATAATTGGAAAAAAAAAAGATTATTAGAATAACAAAATATAATTCACATGCAACACGCTCCGCTCCCCGACACGCACCCCATTTGTGGCCATTGTATTGCATTAATTTGTAAATAATCGAAACGTTACGTGAGCAAGCGAAACATCAGATATTAAACATAGTAAAGAGCGCGTGGGTGAGTGAGCGAGCAGCCAGAGAGCGTCAGCCAAAGAGAAATGGAAGCGCAAGGGAGATGGAAGTGCAATGACAGATCAAGCAAATTGAAAAGGCACGCGCAAAGTTCATGGGGAGAGAGGGATTTTCATAGAATAAGTTCGCTCCCACAGGCACATTGGCGACGATCGTCACTGACAGACAGATGCTGCTGCGTAGCAAAAAAGAGCGCGCGCTTCGACGCTGACTGAGATTATACGGCAAGGTAGAGAATTGGGAAAATGTAAACCAAACAAATAGGCACAAAAATAAATGCTGTGCGTCTGTGCAAGATGCTACACTAAAATAAACCATAATCCAAATATATATTTAATTTATTTTACAACAATAGCAGCAGCCACACAAATGTATTTATACAGAAATATTATTAGCATTTTTGAATTGTTGTCAAGTTCACGGAAATCACATGGCATCTCCCGACACCAAACTGCACTCGAATTGTTTACGCCGCAAAATAATAATTGAACTTGATATTGTTGTTGTTATGTTCCACAAAAGTTTTGCGTAATTGCATTTTGTTTAATTGCGTACTTTTTTTTTATATATTTCTCACGATAAAAACACACACAGAATAACTTTTATTTTTGCAAAACAAAAATAACACGACGTCGGCATAAGTTATAAATTGATTTGATGGAAAATATATATTTGATTTTTGCATGCGCTTCAAGTGCAATATGAACCGAACACGTTGAGACCGCAAACGCAAATGTAAGCACAACAAATGCGACGCTAATGTTCTGAGCGCCAACGTTTTGTCTTTGCGTTGTTGCTTTGCAGCGCTGAACAGCTGTTGATCGAAACTGGGGTAGTAGCAGCAGTGTTACCACACCAAATCCGGAATGCAAAAATAAAAACGTTGCTCTTTGAATTGCTCTAAATTATTATCTCTTTGTACATTCATTTCATATGCAACGTTTAATTAATACATTTTTGTTTCATTTGTCGACGACGCGCAACTGTTTGCTGACCTTCACTTTTGTTTAATTGCACGTTTAATTGCACGCTGCGATTCAATTTCGAAGTAGTAGAACACAACAGACAGCAGAACAGGAACTTCAATAAGGTCTTAACACTGTCACAGTCCGAACGCGACTGAATCTCACAATTCGGAAACGTGCTTTATATATGGATAGTTGTCGTCGTTGTTCTGGTCGTCATCGGTTCGTTGGGTTTTAAGGGGTTAAGCATTGAATGCGCAAGCGCAAAGCATAATAATCGGTGTCAACTCAATGCAGAATGTTTTCGGGGTGAAAGCGCGCTCCGTGCCACAGTGCAACAACTTTCGCTTTCATAACTCTAAGTGTTGCAACCGTCAGAACACACCATTGTCAACCCTCCACCACCTAAAGGCAATATCCTGCCAAAAATCATAAGAGGTCAGCGTTTGCGTTTGCCCAAAAAACACATCCATGTCACGTGCAACAAACTGTGGCAACTGCCATGACCCAACTAAATAGATGTCTTTACGGAAATATTGCATTTTGTTTTCTCATTTATATTAATTCTATTTTATTTCAACTTAATTCATTGCGCAGTCGACGCTCTCGTCTCGATTCCCGCACCTTCTCCCGCTTTATGTCGTTTCGAGTGCGGCGGGGTTGCGGCACATGGACATTGCGATGGCGTAGCTTTGTGGCATTTGTGTCGAATGCTTCGAAATGGGTTACCCGGGCTGGGAGCTGCCCAACGCCCAGGCCGGAGCGTTGTTTTCGCAAAACAGTCTTAATCGGGTAGAGGCGTCCGTTTTGCGTGGGTCCCAGGCCGTGTTCTTGGTCCCAGCCCTGTTTGACCATTAGCTGCAGGCCACGATTCCTTGGCGGGATATTGAATCTTTGTAACCTGTGGGCGGGCGGCGATTTGAGATTAAACTGATGCACCGTGGAGGTCTGGTGAGCTCGCAACGTCGATTCCTTGTAGTCCATTTCGCAGACTTGACAATAGAATGGAGTGACAGCAGCAGCAGTTGCTTTTAGTTGCTCATCTTCTTCACATTTACCCTTAAGGAGTTGCACAATGCCCGAATGACCTTTTCTTATGGCCAGGTTGAGGGCTGTGTTGCCACTTTTATCAGCAATATTTGCATCGGCACCCATTTGTAGCAGCCAGGCAACAGCATTATCGGCTCCTTCGCAGGCTGCCATCATTAACGCCGTCCATCCATAGGCATCACACAGATTTAGCTGTTGCCACTCGGTGAAGCACATCTCTGACAGCCCCTCCACATTGTTGCTGGTCGCCAGTCGAAATAAATGGTTTTTGTTGAAAGGCAGTTGTGGTTTCTCTTTAACAAGACGTGATATTTTGTTTGTGTTTGCTTGAATCACTTTCCTTGTCTCTGGTGTCTCGATAATTTCTTTGTAGAACTGCTGCACCTCAGCACCACTCACGCCTTCGATTGTGTGTTGTTTTTGTACAATGCCCTTTTCTTGTGCAGCAGCTCCAGCGCGAATAAAGCGTTTGAGTGGCACATGCAGTGTGGTTAAGGCAACCCAGTTTGGATGCAGTTCGTCGCCAGCTGAATTCATAAGTTCTGAAGTAAATAAACAATGTTTAAGTAGTGTTGGATAGTATGGTACAGAAGTGGTACTGTGAAATTGATGTCTGTATGGTCACACCTTTGCTTACATTTTGTCATCGAAAACGACGTACGCAGTGATTCCGCGTAATAATAATTTAAATCACTTTTTAATTTTTTTTTAATTTTCCAAATATGGTCTGGAACAAACAGTCAAATGTGTGACGGCTTGCTCAATTTGCCAGCAATAATTACTCGATACTTTTTACTTAAACAGCATATCGGCTATCGTTACTTATCGAACGTCTATCGTTGCATTCTGGCCCCAACGCGCTATCCTAGCGCGAAAGATGTTAATTTCGCAATTTAGTTTTTAAGAGATAGATAAAATCAAAGGACGCTTTTTGCATTAACAGTTAAATTAAATCAAATCAAGTCGAACGAAAGATTAAAGTGTGATTGGGAAACGTTAAGAAGACACGAGGATCCCAAAAGTACGCAGTAAAAATCAATAACTGTAAGTGGAACAAACACGCACACACACGCACATGTCAAACGGTTAGAGTCTGTGAGCAACAAGCACCGCCACACAATGTCCGACGAAGAAGAAGAATCGTTGTCGGAGGGCTTTTCTGCAAGCGAAGAGGACGAATGGAAGCCTGGAAAAGATGTGCGCGGCGGTGAGTCGTCGGATGACGATGACAGCGAATTTGAGGAGATGGCCAACAGCGCTGCTGCCACAGGTGGTGCTAGTGGTCGCTCATCAGCGTGCGCCACCCAAAAAAAGAGGCAAGTTAAGCGAACGATTTACAAGCATTATATTTATATAAATTTACTTATATGCATGTATAGGGAACAAAAACCGCCGAGCGGTATTAAGGGTGCCTCCGTTAAGAAACGCAAGCCGAGTGGTCAATCGCTGCGTTCTAAACTGTACAATAAATACCGGCCGCCGCCAAAAACGTTTACAACATCGCCCACACAGAACTCACCGTCGGCGTCGGGCTCTACCAGTCGTTTAGCAGCCTCAAAAAACTCAAAAACGCCCAATGAAAGCAACAACGCGGACTCCAGCAGCGAATCGAGTGTTGATGACTATTTGGTCAATCCAGATGAAATTGATCTGCGCTCCAGTTTCTTTACGGCAACCAAAGAGAAATCGCCAGCGCCACAATTCGATTGCAATGCGGGCATTACAAACTTGTCCGATTCGGGATCTGGTTCCGAGGACAACAACGATAGCAGCCTCGAGGACAATGCCAGCAACAAGGCTTTTGATTTCCGTGGCCTGCTCGAGAATGCCAATAGCCTGGAACGCACCAAGGAAGCACTGCTGAGCAAACGAAACGCCACGGCCACGCCCCCAGGCAGCCAGACGCGTCGTAATAGCAACGCTGCAGCACTGGATGTCAACGCACTGCTTGCATTGGGCGAAAATCAAAACTACGCAAATGAGCCAAACAAACAGCGAACGATTGTTGCCACGGAGCGTCGACGTTCTGTAGCAAGTGCAGCAGCAGGAAAGGCAACTGACAATCAGGAGCAACCGCCGCCGTTGGATGCTCCCTCGCGCTTGAGCAAAACCAAATCGACGCGCATTAAGCGGCATACAAAAACGCGTCCAGCATCGACTGTGGTCCCAGCTGGCGATACAGACGACTCTGACTTTGAGGAAGTTGCAGGTAGGAAACGAAAGTAGATATGTTGAGGATAACTGTTAGTAGTGATTTAAGCACTAGCTTATTAGGGCTTATCAAGTTGGTTGTGGCGTCGCATACTTGTTGTTTGTTGATATTCGATATTGATAATCGATGTTGATCTTTGATGGTAGTTAGAAAATCTCTTATAATTCTGGTATCTAATTTAAAACCAAAAAATAGTAAGCTTCCAAATTGCTCCATATGAGACTGCGTAGTTTTGTGTTTTAAATTACAAACTAAAATAAATATATAAAAGAGAAGAGAAAAAAAGAAATAATGTGAAATATAATAATATATGCACATACAATATACTATCGCTATACTATAATCTAACCTAACTTTATTTTACTTTATAGTCTATTAGACTAAAGTATAGCATAAGAGCTATGTTGATCGAAAAAATAACTTTTAGAAGGCTTTTTTTGGCACGCCTAAAGCAAATCCTTTTCGAAACTTAACTACAAATACGTAACCAAACATATTATATACAGTGGGCACTCAGAATACTTTTGTTTCGAAAACTTTTTTTCTTGATTTGTAAAATTTAATTTTACTAAACATTAAGGGTTGTATTTGTGTACTAACTATATTTTCACGAAGCATTATAATTGGTTTGCGAAGAGTTCCTAAAATGACAAAAAGAAAGTTTCAGAATGTTGTGATGTATGAGCCTTCACTGTATCAAAATCTTTTCCAACTCCAAAATACTGTTCGAACTCAAAATAAAGTGCTGATAAAAGTATTTCAAGCTAGTCTCTGAACTATCGTTTTAACAAACAGCTCAAAGTCAGCTTAGAGTGAATAATAAGCCACCAACACTTCTCAATGTATTTTGCAAATAGCACAAAACAAATAAAAAACGTCACTGAATAGATGTTTGCGTGTTGTTACATGGTAAAATGTTTATAATAATTTTACATGTGTGTTCAAATGCTTGCACATTAGTATAATGACTTTAAAAGAAAAAAAAAAAACATTTATTTGCAAAAGACATGAACCCAAATCAAACGTGTTTTGTAGGACTTATAACTTGTATATGATCACAGACTATAAACAAATAGATATTGCACTGCATAAAAACAAGCCTGTCATTTGGCGGGCTGTAATAGTATTCACGGCGCGTATTCACAAAATACAGTATAAGCCATATGAGTACTCGTACACTAGGATATGACAGCTCAGAAACTGAACAGCGTTAGACAAAGCGAGCAACGACTGACAAGCAAAACCTAAAATGCGCAGTTGTGAATAAGTTTTGCGTCAACAAAATCGATAACAAAACGTGTCAAGAAACCAGCTCATTGCAATAACTATGTGTTCTATAGTTTTTGATAAGATTCAGGTCGCATTTAAAACCAAATCCAACTAGTCAAATAGACATTTTATCAACAAATGTAGTTTTCAATATGAATATTAATTATCGTCTTTATTTTGTTAACAGGGACCGTTTATAGTTTAAGTTCAATGATATCACCCTGCCTTGTTTTTTATGTTTTCTTTTTTTTTTTTAATGTTCAAAATAACATTAGTTTTTTAAGCTTTATTTCTCTCACATCTTACTTTAGCTTGAAACTATTTTCCTACGAAAATATGTATTTAAGCTCATAGTAGGCACTTTAATGTCCTTTTGGAAAATTCGTTCCCCCAGCCCAATCCCTTGTACGAAACTATTGTGTTTTTCAATTGGGATACAAACTTTTTTCAATTATCTTCCATTATTAATTACTAAAACAAGCCAAAATAACAACCGACTGGAAAAGTTGTGTATAAAACTTTATTTTTTCCGACCGAATTGCAGCTCATTTTCATCTGAGGCTCAATCATCTACATCTACATCATCTATTAAAAAAAAAATATATCATACCAATATTTCGACCCATTTTGATATTGGGTGGTGAATAGGTGTAGGCGTGAACTTTTTGATGAAAATCTTTGGAGAACTTCACCAGCTATCTTACCTCCAAATTTCTCTAGCTTAAAAGCTGTGGGAGATATGGGCATTCCCTTTTAACAATGCGGTGTTCTAGTGGTAGATGGAATGTGCTTTTTTTTTTTTTAATAGATTTTCACCACGAAATTGACGACTGGTTGAATATTTCCCAGCCCACCAGTTATGGTAGCACCCCTATAATGACACTTTGCCTGACGCAGATATGGTCCAAGATATCAAAGATTCATGTCTCTATCTTGGACACCCTCCAAGAAACGCGTGTTCATACAGACAGCGTGACAGACATTGCACATAAACAATAAACTCTTTACCTTGGGTATCTGATTATATAAATAACAGATTCATTTTAATCATTTTGCTTTATTTTTGTACGGTCCCTGCAAAAATCAAGACTTTGAAATCAAAAGTGAAATGCAGTTTTAAAAATAAAATATAAATACACATAAATAATAAATACACTTATGTACTTACTTTATTGCAATTTCAAGTGTTTCAACAATAAATTATAAGCAAAAAAAAAGAAAAAAAAATTAGAACTGATGTTAAACGAATTTACTTTAGTAAAATTGTATTCATTTCACCAAATACAAAGCAAAGATTAAACACAAATAATTCAAAAAATATTTGTAATAAATAATAAATGCATAATTTTAGCGCAATTTAGTAAATGTTAAATGTTTTTAATTCAATATTTGAAACTTGAAATGCACTTCAATAAAATAGATAAATGCAAAGTGTTAAAAATAAATAAAATCAACATAATAGAAGAACTCAATTTAAACTGCTTTTTGCATTGCCCATTCATTCGTATGCCCACAAATGTACTTGAGGGTCTTAAGATTGTAACAGTAGCTGCTTGTCACATCCATCCACCCATTTCTCTTTCTCTCTCCACAAACTGTTTAATTTTGCAGACGCTCAACTTAGTAGCGATCAAGAGGATGCAACGCCAAATGTCTCTGGTGATCTGGAGATTCATGTGGGAATGCCCTCGCGTCATATGACCAAGGAGCAGAAGACTCAGCATGAGCTGGAAATGGCGCTCAAACGTCGCATAAACCGCGATATTAAGGATCGTCAGCTGATGATGCACAAGGTCAGCCTGCTGCTTCTAATAGCACGTAGCATCAAATACAATCGGCTTCTGGCGGATACGACTCTAATACAAGCGATCTTGAAGTTGTTGCCTAGTCGTAATGCTTATCCCACGGAACAAGGCGTTGATATTAAATATTTGCAGTCCTTTGTCACCTGGTTCAAGACGGCCATCAAGCTGCTTGGCCAGGAGTTGTATCCGCCGAAAACAGCCAACAAAGAGGCTGCAATTATTGCAGAGTTGCTGGCTCTGATCAAGCGCAAGGAGGCTCGCTGCAAACAGGATTTGATCTTCATATTCATTGTACTTGCACGCGGCATGGGAATGAACTGTCGCCTCATTGTCAACCTGCAGCCTGTGGCATTACGGCCGCAGGCCGGCGATTTGATACCCATTAAACTAAAGCCGGATGAGAAAAACAAAAGTAAAACGGTAAAAAGCGAAGAGGAAGATGAAGAACAGGGAGAGGAGTCCGAAAACAAAGCAAGCACGTCCAAGCAGGCTAAAGTTGCGAAAGGCAATCCAAAAACAGCAGCTGCCAAATCCAAAGAAGCTGTTAAGAGTTCGAGCTCTAAAAAACCAACTGCGAGCAGGAGCTCAGGACCCAAAGCGCAAACCAAACCGAACAGTTCGCCCAAGTTAGGCACAACTAGCAAGACTGTAGCCAGCAACTCCAAGGCAGCAGCAGTATCAGCCACGTCCAGGAGTTCGAGTTCAAAAGAAGAGAGCAGCAGCAGTATTGAAACCAAGGCCAAGCCGCAGCTTCAAAGACTTAAACGTGGAGTCAACAACAATAGCAACAAAGCTGAATCAGATGAGTCTAAAAAACCCAAACTGCAACTGGAGCAACAAGTTGAGGCAACGCCGGTTGCGCGACGAACGCGAAAAGCATCCGCAGACAAGGAAAAAAGAGCAGAAGCTGGCGGCGTTGAAACATATCCTGCTGCTAAAATAGGCTCACCTGTTATACCCAAGCTGGTGCTGACCAGTGCCAAACAGAAGAATGTCAGGCACAGTAATACGGAGAATGCCAATCCTGGGGATAATCAACGTACGGCGCTACGTGCCACACGCTCACGCAGTAAGTCGCCCAAGGTGCACATCTCTCCAGCGTTTCTCAAGGGTGGCAGCCCCAACCAAGTGGCAACCACATCAAAGAACGTTCCGTCGCGTAAAAGCAACGATGCAAAGCCAAAAATATCGCCCACATTTCTTAAACTTGCTGAGCCCCCCCGTACGGGAGCTTCGCACGCGCCAGCAGAAGGCCAAGGCGTTGACCATACCCCAACTGGATGGCGGCGATGATGGCCTACCCTTGCCCAAGAAGCGGCCCAAGCTGGAGAAACTACAGAAATCGCACAGCCAAAACAGCACCGATGAACAGAACAGCGACTCTACACCTAGCAGGCCAATTAAAAAAGCGCCTGTGCTGCCAAAGGCAGTGCAACAATTGCGCAAGGATCGACGCGTGCTCTCCACGGATGATGAGGCTGTCAAGGATAAACTCAAAACAACTGCCTCCGACATGTGGGTGGAGGTATGGTCCGAGGTGGAGGAGCAATGGATTTGCATTGATTTGTTTAAGGGCAAGGTTCACTGCGTCGATACCATAAGGGTAAGATTTCTTAAAGGCTTTAACGCTAGTTGAACTATGATATGAGCAAAATTTCTAAGCAATCTAAGCTTGCAGCGTAATGCATCCTCAAATCTGGCCTATGTTTTTGCATTCCAAGATGATCTTAGTCTTAAGGATGTAACTGCCCGGTATTGCACCAGCTGGACAACCACGGTTCTCAAATCGCGCGTAGAGAAGGCGTGGCTGGATGAGACCCTGGCTCCGTATCTGGGGAGGCGTACCCAACGCGACATACGTGAGGACGAACAGCTGCGACGAATACACTCTGACAAGCCGCTACCCAAGTCCATTTCCGAGTTTAAGGATCATCCGCTCTATGCTCTTGAACGGCATTTACTCAAATTCCAGGGCATCTATCCACCAGACGCGCCCACTCTTGGCTTCATACGCGGTGAACCTGTATATTCGCGTGACTGTGTCCATCTACTCCATTCTCGCGAGATTTGGTTGAAGAGCGCCCGCGTAGTGAAGTTGGGCGAGCAACCATACAAGATTGTTAAGGCTCGCCCCAAATGGGATAGGGTATGTATTATACAGAAAGAAAAAAATGTACATGAGATATACATTAATAAGCACAGAAAGTTAGATCCACGTCTGTCCGTCTAGATAAATAAGGAGATCTAAAAGGCTGTAAGAGTTGGTAGCACCACATTTGGAATTTATTTATCTGCATTTCGTAAGCATGTCAAGTTTATTAACAACGATAACAACGATTCCTTGAAGTGGAGCCCAACTCGAGCTAGTTTTTAAATGTTCATTTAATAAAATAAAAATATTCATAGCTCACTCGTACGGTTATCAAGGATCAGCCGCTTGAGATCTTTGGCTATTGGCAAACGCAGGACTTTGAGCCGCCTACAGCGGAAAACGGAATTGTGCCGCGCAACGCTTATGGCAATGTGGAGCTGTTCAAGGAGTGCATGCTACCCAAGAAAACAGTGCATCTTAGATGTAGGTTACAGTTCGAAACCAACAGCGATCTTATTAATATATCACCCTATACCAAATTTTTACAGTGCCTGGCTTGCTGCGCATATGTAAGAAACTGAACATCGATTGTGCCAATGCGGTGATTGGGTTTGATTTTCATCAGGGCGCATGTCATCCCATGTATGATGGCTTTATTGTTTGCGAGGAGTTTGGCGAATTGGTTACAGCCGCCTGGGAGGAGGATCAGCAGATACAGGCGCGCAAGGAGCAGGAAAAATATGAAACTCGAGTTTTTGGCAACTGGAAAAAGCTCATCAAGGGGCTACTCATTCGTGAACGCCTTAAGCGAAAATATAACTTTTAATTTTGTGTTTCCCTTTATTATATATTTCTTGTTTACTGTCAAATTGAATTGAAGATAATGTATTTTTTTATGTAATGTATGTATTAGATATATGTAAGTGTTCCAATAAAATTACCCATCGCAAAATTGCACTCAAACTCTTTAGAATCTTGCTTGTGGTAATTACTTTATATGATATATATAATGTATATATAAAGCAACTCTCTAGCGAGGCAGTTTCAGGTTCTAAGTTAATTTTGAAGACTTTATGAAGTCACATTCAATAAAAGAACATTACACAACAAGTCGTGTTGTTCAAGATCATTCTTTATACTTACCACAATATCCTGACACATATTCATCGCCTAAATCTTATCTTTATTCTTTTATTGCTTATCTGTTGCTGAGTTTGTAATACTCAGCGTTTATCTTAAAATATTCTCATGTTATCGTCGAGTTTGTTAGGCTGCAGAGTGTTTATAGTTTACTTTAAGCGACAACAAAAATATCTTGTTCAAAGATCAAAAGGATCTGAAGTAATGAGATCCAAATATTTTGAGACGATACCAAATCAAACAAAACCACTGTGAGGCTGGGAAATCGATAACAAGTCGATACACCTTGGTTTCAAAATTGATAAAAACACATACAGCATACTTTTACAGCTAGAGTGTTGAAGGATAGTTGGGTACGTCCCCAAAAATCAGCACCAAAAGTTTGTTTGCAGAGGACTGGGGGCGGCAGGTGCTGGCGTAGCATCCAAATTGGTGGCTCTAGCTCATAAACTGTTGAGACGTGTCACATCTAGCCTGCATGCGGAAGGGGTAGGCGTGGCAAGAAAATGATCTTACAAAATCGTCTCAAAACATTGGGGGTTTATTATCTTTGACCCTTTTGATCTTTAAAAAAGATGATTTGTTCTTAACTAAATGTGAGGTAGACATTGCTTAATATTTTATAATCTCAAAATCAGACGTACAAATGCACTTTACACGCAAATTTATTAATTTCCTAATCACGTTCCAACGTTATGTACGTATACATATTTGTGATCAGCAAAGACCGTCGATCGCAGAGAATAAAAAAGCCAGAGGCTTAAAATTTGTAAAATAAGCTCTCGTAATCTGTATTTTTGATTATATATGATATTTCATACAGATATTACACCGTATCACATGTAATCGATAGCAATAAAACTTCTAATTTCCAGAAACTTACAACTTGATTCAGAAAAGATATCGAAAAATGAGATTGTTAAAATGCACGTGGTAAACGGAAACTCATATTAAAAATCTGAACTCGCTACATTATGCTGTCTCTGAGATTGATGAGTTTACACATGGACGAACAGACGACATGGCTGTTCATTCTGATCAAAAATATATACTTAATACTTAATGGAGTCGGAGTTCCTTCTTACTTTTGCACAAAGCCATCAGGGGATTCAGGGTATAAATACAAGCAGTTAGTAAATCGCTAGGTCGTAAGGACTGTTTGGCCTCAGTTTGTTGTTGTTTTTATACTAAAAACTTAAACCTGGGAAATAAGTTATATGCGAAGTCAATAACTTTTGTTCTCCTCATCAATTTTAATTATTTAACCTATTTTTGGATACAGGCCCCGCAATTTATTAAATGTTAAATGTTTTTAATTCAATATTTGAAACTTGAAATGCACTTCAATGAAATAGATAAATGCAAAGTGTTAAAAATAAATAAAATCAACATAATAGTAGAACTCAATTTAAACTGCTTTTTGCATTGCCCATTCATTCGTATGCCCACAACTGTACTTGAGGGTCTTAAGATTGTAACAGTAGCTGCTTGTCACATCCATCCACCCATTTCTCTTTCTCTCTCCACAAACTGTTTAATTTTGCAGACGCTCAACTTAGTAGCGATCAAGAGGATGCAACGCCAAATGTCTCTGGTGATCTGGAGATTCATGTGGGAATGCCCTCGCGTCATATGACCAAGGAGCAGAAGACTCAGCATGAGCTGGAAATGGCGCTCAAACGTCGCATAAACCGCGATATTAAGGATCGTCAGCTGATGATGCACAAGGTCAGCCTGCTGTTTCTAATAGCACGTAGCATCAAATACAATCGGCTTCTGGCGGATACGACTCTAATGCAGGCGATCTTGAAGTTGTTGCCTAGTCGGAATGCTTATCCCACAGATCAAGGCGTTGATCTTAAATATTTGCAGTCCTTTGTCACCTGGTTCAAGACGGCCATCAAGCTGCTTGGCCAGGAGCTGTATCCGCCGAAAACAGCCAACAAAGAGGCTGCAATTATTGCAGAGTTGCTGGCTCTGATCAAGCGCAAGGAGGCTCGCTGCAAACAGGATTTGATCTTCATATTCATTGTACTTGCACGCGGCATGGGAATGAACTGTCGCCTCATTGTCAACCTGCAGCCTGTGGCATTACGGCCGCAGGCCGGCGATTTGATACCCATTAAACTAAAGCCGGATGAGAAAAACAAAAGTAAAACGGTAAAAAGCGAGGAGGAAGATGAAGAACAGGGAGAGGAGTCCGAAAACAAAGCAAGCACGTCCAAGCAGGCTAAAGTTGCGAAAGGCAATCCAAAAACAGCAGCTGCCAAATCCAAAGAAGCTGTTAAGAGTTCGAGCTCTAAAAAACCAACTGCGAGCAGGAGCTCAGGACCCAAAGCGCAAACCAAACCGAACAGTTCGCCCAAGTTAGGCACAACTAGCAAGACTGTAGCCAGCAACTCCAAGGCAGCAGCAGTATCAGCCACGTCCAGGAGTTCGAGTTCAAAAGAAGAGAGCAGCAGCAGTATTGAAACCAAGGCCAAGCCGCAGCTTCAAAGACTTAAACGTGGAGTCAACAACAATAGCAACAAAGCTGAATCAGATGAGTCTAAAAAACCCAAACTGCAACTGGAGCAACAAGTTGAGGCAACGCCGGTTGCGCGACGAACGCGAAAAGCATCCGCAGACAAGGAAAAAAGAGCAGAAGCTGGCGGCGTTGAAACATATCCTGCTGCTAAAATAGGCTCACCTGTTATACCCAAGCTGGTGCTGACCAGTGCCAAACAGAAGAATGTCAGGCACAGTAATACGGAGAATGCCAATCCTGGGGATAATCAACGTACGGCGCTACGTGCCACACGCTCACGCAGTAAGTCGCCCAAGGTGCACATCTCTCCAGCGTTTCTCAAGGGTGGCAGCCCCAACCAAGTGGCAACCACATCAAAGAACGTTCCGTCGCGTAAAAGCAACGATGCAAAGCCAAAAATATCGCCCACATTTCTTAAACTTGCTGAGCCCCCCGTACGGGAGCTTCGCACGCGCCAGCAGAAGGCCAAGGCGTTGACCATACCCCAACTGGATGGCGGCGATGATGGCCTACCCTTGCCCAAGAAGCGGCCCAAGCTGGAGAAACTACAGAAATCGCACAGCCAAAACAGCACCGATGAACAGAACAGCGACTCTACACCTAGCAGGCCAATTAAAAAAGCGCCTGTGCTGCCAAAGGCAGTGCAACAATTGCGCAAGGATCGACGCGTGCTCTCCACGGATGATGAGGCTGTCAAGGATAAACTCAAAACAACTGCCTCCGACATGTGGGTGGAGGTATGGTCCGAGGTGGAGGAGCAATGGATTTGCATTGATTTGTTTAAGGGCAAGGTTCACTGCGTCGATACCATAAGGGTAAGATTTCTTAAAGGCTTTAACGCTAGTTGAACTATGATATGAGCAAAATTTCTAAGCAATCTAAGCTTGCAGCGTAATGCATCCTCAAATCTGGCCTATGTTTTTGCATTCCAAGATGATCTTAGTCTTAAGGATGTAACTGCCCGGTATTGCACCAGCTGGACAACCACGGTTCTCAAATCGCGCGTAGAGAAGGCGTGGCTGGATGAGACCCTGGCTCCGTATCTGGGGAGGCGTACCCAACGCGACATACGTGAGGACGAACAGCTGCGACGAATACACTCTGACAAGCCGCTACCCAAGTCCATTTCCGAGTTTAAGGATCATCCGCTCTATGCTCTTGAACGGCATTTACTCAAATTCCAGAGCATCTATCCAGCAGACGCGCCCACTCTTGGATATATACGTGGTGAACCTGTATATTCACGTGACTGTGTCCATCTACTCCACTCCCGTGAGACTTGGTTAAAGAGCGCCCGCGTAGTGAAGTTGGGCGAGCAGCCATACAGGGTTGTTGGACGTCCCAAATGGGATAAGGTATGTACATAGTACTTATATATTAAGGTCGTTCAAAATGTATTACTCTTAATGATAAATGCATTTTACGCTAGTATTAATAATATCCCTTACTATATAGACTTCTAATATAAGTACAGTCGAACTTCTATGTAACGAATTTCGAAGGCACAAGATAAAACTTCGTAAAGAAAATACATTTTCATTAATTTCGAAAAATTCAAAATACAATTTTTTTACGATTTTAATAAAGGGAAATTCGAACTTCCATACAACGATCTTCCGTAAAGAGAAATTTTTATGTAACGATTTCATTTAAAGACCCCTGAAATTTGGTTCAATCAAAAACCGATTTTTTGTTACGGCTTTTCTCTAAAACGAAGTTTTTTCTTGTTCCTTTGAGATTCTTTATATGCAAGTTCATTTGTATAAATATGAACATTTTACACAACATAAAATAGTAGTACATAAAGTAAAAGGTATCTCCGAGTCCCATTAGAGCGGTAATTCTATCTAACTCATTTTACGTGTAAAATAAATTATTTCAGCTCACTCGGACGATTTTAAAGAATCAGCCGCTTGAGATCTTTGGCTATTGGCAAACGCAAGAGTATGAGCCGCCTACAGCGGAGAATGGACTTGTGCCGCGCAACGCTTACGGCAATGTGGAGCTGTTCAAGAAGTGCATGCTACCCAAGAAAACAGTGCATCTTAAATGTAGGCTAATGTTAGAAACCAATAACGAACTTATTAATGACTTATTGCCACCCTCTCCTAAATTTTACAGTACCTGGCTTGATGCGCATATGTAAAAAGCTAAACATTGATTGTGCCAATGCGGTGATTGGGTTCGATTTTCCATACGGGCGGGGTACATGCTATATACGATGGCTTTATTGTTTGCGAGGAGTTTGGCGAATTGGCTACAGCCGCCTGGGAGAAGGATCAGCAGGAACAGTTGCGCAAGGATCAGGAAAAATATGAAACTCGAGTTTTTGGCAACTGGAAGAAGCTCATCAAGGGGCTACTCATTCGTGATCGCCTTAAGCGAAAATATAACTTTTAATTTTGTGTTACCCCTTTTCAAATATTTTGTGTTTATCGATCAAATTGAATTTGAATTGAAACTAATAAATATATTTTTGTACTTTGTGGATAAAATTATAAAAGTGTTTCAAACAACCTGCCCCTCGTAAATTCACAAAATGCACCAATATTGAAGCGCTTTTCTGGCTTTATTAATCTGTCAACATTTAAACAAATATGTCAATTGACCTTTCCTGTTTCAGAATGCATCTTTTAGCGATTGTTAAGAAAGTTAAGATATCCGATAGCCCTAGAGAAAAGGCATTAACTGGAAAAAACGCAAAGTATATTTTTAAGTTCAGTTAATTTGAAAAAGTAATTACATTTTCTTTTGGATTGGAACAAGATTTTGTTTTAGTTTATATTTAAGTACATAGTTTGCTGAGATTAAAATTTTAAGCGTGTAAAAGTGCGGAATGCTAAAGTAAACATAAAGGTTAATTTCATTTGTCCCGTTTAGTTTGTCGGCAAGCAAGTCGAACTTAAATAAAAAGTAAATGCTAAAAACTTTGGTTACACAAATTTACAAATAAACTAAATTTACTTATTTTTATTCATTTTGAGAATTTAAATACAGCTTAGGCTGTAACTGTAACCTGAGCCAAACACTCATTTATTTAACAATCTCTTAAGCAAGTTCAGCCCATTAATTATTCAGTTCTCTTGTCAGTTTGCATCAGTCCGACTTATGCTATGTTTGTGGCTTCTGAGCTGCTTTTTGGGGCAGCTTGCGGGCTACTCTGACTCTGCTTGCGATGAGCCTGCAGATACTCAAAGTACATGCGTCTGGCCTGATTGAGCACTCGAGTAACATCGTGCTTGCGCACCATCTTGTCAAAGTGCATTGCAATCTCGTTGTAGTCCATCGACGTCTTGATAATAGTATTTCGATGCTGAAGAAGCAGTGTCAGGCAGAGAAACATGAGAAAGGCATTGCCGCCACCAAATTCACTAGGCGGTGGCAGTGCAGCAGCTGTGCCGTTCAGACTGTTTAAGGGACTGGGCGAGGAGCGCTGTGGCGAACGCGAACAGGAGTTATAGGCACTTTCGTCATCAGCATTGGTTGCTATCTCCACAAGCGTTGGCGCTTCCACACAATTCGGTTCTGTTGAAATGGGCATTATGACCTCGGGCAGGCTGCTGCTGTTGCGCATGCTTCCGTTTCCGCTGCCAGCATCCAGTACCTGGCTTTCATCGACAAAAGGATTGAGCGTTTGCATCTCGGATGGCTGCGCGCTGTAACTCTTGGCAGCTGCCAAACGCTGACGTCGGCGCATGAGCAGCTTGCTGACATCAGGGCAGGTGATGATCTCATTCTCTTTCAGATCATCCACCATATCCAGCGTATCTTTGTCCAATTTCTCGTACTCAATGTCATCAGGTGCGACCGAATTACCTGCAGCAGCGCTGGCGGCAGAAGATGTTTGCTTTTCCGTAAATGGCAATCCAAACACCTGACGGTCAAGATTCTCGGATTCGAGTCGCAGTTCGCGTGTTATAGCATTTGTCATGGGATAGTATTCCTGATCTTGATCCTGATCGGGTGTGCCACAATCGGGCTGCTCCTTCAGCTGTTTTGGTTGATGCTCGGGCGACACTGCGTTGAGGTCTAATTGTAGACTGTAACTACTTAGCTCCTGGGCCTGCTGTATGGCCGTAGCCCCAGCTGTGGAGGCACTCCAACTGGTTTCTGGTATGGAAGAGGAATCGGATTCATCCAATGAACTGCCCAGCTGACCGCTCTTGATCAGCTGCACCACTGGCTTGCTAGTTTGCTGCTGCTGCTGTTGCTGTTGTGGCTTCTCGTTGAGCTGCAGCTGGTTGGCTAGACGATCCGAAATGCGATTTTTATTAATCGATGCAAAATTGAGGAACTCGTTAAAATTCTTCACTAGTTTGGGTGGTGTTTTGTTCTCGATATCGTCGACGCCATCAAAAGAGATGCCCATGCGACTGCTTGCTGCGATTTTCTCCTTGAGATCCTTGAAATGGCCGCCGCTGCTGCTGCTGACGCGTTTAACGCTTTCGCTAACGGTGCTGGCATTGGATGCCAATTGCTTGGCAATTATATTGCTTACGTTCATAATGTTCTTTTGCTGCAACTTGGCCAGGCTTTGGGCGACAGTGCTCTCCTTGTCCTCGCCCAGCATCGAGGATGAGGATGAGCTGCCTAGGAAGGCTCGTGCTGGCATATTACTATTAATGTTATTGTTGTTGTTTGGCTGTTGTGCATCCTCCTTAAATGGATTGGTTTCATGAAATTGCGGCGCAGTTACTGAATTTTCATCCTTTTGATCAAAGACATCGTCATCGGTGTCCTCACTGGCCGACAGCTCCTGCACTGACCTAGTACTATTCTCCATAACGCCACCCTCGAGGAGTGCCAACATTTTGGACTCGTCTAGACTCTGATGAGCCTTGGCCGAGGCGCGTTTTTGACGCCGTGCTGCATGCCTCGACATATTGTCATCCAAACTGTGATTTAGACGCTTTGAGTTGTCCAGCGCATGAGTACTGGCGGCGCCCACTGAAGAGCTCAGCGAGCTAAGCGATGCCGACGAGCTCTGGCGGCGCAGTGCACAGACTTTAGTATAAGGATTCTCACGCGGCTTTGTCAGCAGATATGATGGACTTGTTGGTGTGGCGCTGTATGATGTGGAAAATGTACTTGCACTATTTGGAGCCGATGTCTCTATAATGGGCACAAATTCCTGAAAAAAATTCAATTAAAATATGATTTCATTATTTTGATCTTTTTAAATATGAATACATCAAGTAAGTAATTACAGCTAGTCATGAAAAAATCACCTAAAAATATACAAAAATATTAAAAAAAAAATAAAAAAAAATTTGTTTGAATATTTTCAATTGCGCCTGTTTTAAGCAATATGTAAGTTGGCTAAAAAGGCTTAAAAAATTTAACAATTTTTAATTATGAAAAGTTGTGAACGGACATTAAAACCACTAAGCAATATGTGAAAAAAAAAATTAGTTGTTAAAATACTCATCACGCAATACTTTAACAATAGAATAGGGAAATTGTTTACCTTTTCGTAAAGGGGTAGCTCTTTGAAGCCATTATTGTCGTAGCACAATGAGCTCCATTGTACCTCCAGCATGCGCAAAGCATCTTCGAAGGGGAACTCACGCTTCAGTTCGAGCAGCAGCCAGCGATAGCAGAAGAGCAAATCATCCGCCTGCTGTGACTTGAGATATTCCCAAAACTCAGGATCGTAGAAACTGAGTGCTTCGGTAAGATGGGCAAATTTTTGAGTCATTGCAATGCCGTCAAGCATGAAATTGCCACGCACACGCGCCATTATCGCACAGAAGCATATATAGGCCTGCGCCTCGTCATTCATGGTTACGAGCAGCGGTGAGGCAATGTCCGACATGCCCTGGCAGTAGCTAACTACTGGATGATTCAGCGCATATGTGGTGAGTATGTTGAAGAGCGAAGCAATGTTCTGATTGTCATCACTGCCCGCATAGAACGGATGCAGGCGATCCGTACGTAACACATCTTTCTTTACCATGCTCGTCACATAGGCCAGCTCGCCGGCGGAACAGCCCCGTTGCACCGCCGCTTTCCACGTGTCGCGTAACTTATAGTATTGCTCGGATTTGCGACGCATAAACTCCATGCGCTGATGACCATCCATGGTCAAGCCATGCATGCCGCTTGGATAGACATTTAGCAAATGCTTCCAGACAACGCGCCGCAAACTGGGTTCAATGCCGCCCAGAAAGATCACCTTGCGCAACTCATCTCTGCGTTGGATTTGTCCCAAGGCATCAAGAAAAAGCCGAAATTCGCTATCGCACATTGGCAGTCGCGGTGGCAATTTAGCCATATGCTCGTCGGACAAATTGAAGGCCTTCTGCACAATCGAAAATGTCTTTTCCATCTGGTTCATTATCAAGCCCGGTAGCTTTGTCTGCATATGCTGTACATATTTCTGTGATACGCCCAATGATTGCAGTGGGGACACACTGGCCGAAAAGGTTGCCGTACTGCCTATGTTGTTGGATCTGCTCGTCGCCGTGGATTCGGTTTCGCACTCACGGACTACGGTGAAGGGTTTGACATCGATTTGTAGCATTAGACATGGTTCAGAGGCGGTTTGTATAGATATATTGTGTATGCGTAGAAATGCAGCGTCCAGATCCCAATCGGAGAGCACAGCCAAATATATTTCATTGCCAGCTGGATCGAAGGCCTTGTATTTAATTGAAAAATCCGATTTTATATCAAAGGCTTTTGCGAGCAGCGAATAGAGGACCTCCACTGTCGTTATTTGCGGATCCACAGAGAATTTGCGCCATTCTGGCGGTCTGCTTGCTTCACATTTCTATGTGGGAGTAGGGAGAGCACCAGGGAGAAAGAGCACAGAAATTTGGAAAAATTGTTTTCTTTGTTGTCTGGCTGGTAAGGCTGTCAGCCAAACAAGTTAAACATTACTAACCTTAACTTTGACGCGTACTGCCTCCCTGGGATAAATGCTGGCCATGATTTATTATATTGTGCACTAATTTAACTAACATTATTCCATTATTTGTATGTTATTATTATTATTTGTTACATTGAGCAAGCGACTATTGCTCTTTGTCGTTACGCCACCTATGGGCTACAGTGCTGTTAAGCGCTGTTCACTTTCAAACATTTGCCAACACATATAAAAGGGCTGCCACACTGATATGTGCCAGTGTGTACTCTTTTTACGAACGTGTATGTGTATGGTAACACTGCAAACAAGAAAACATCAGCGCATACAAATATGAGAACATTAGTGCAAAATTTGTTGTTGTTATAGTTTATTTTCGTTAGTAGATCTGTTAAATCGCAAATGCATTGTATGCACAAATTAAACGCGACGTGTTAACGCTTAATGATAAACAATAGAAGGCGCGCGCGTCAGAACGAAGCAGCGTAATCTCATCATCATTGTCGTCTAGAATTTTGGGTGTGTATGCATGTGTGTGTGTGACTCGGGCGTGTATGTGACGTGTTCGGCAAGCAAACAAACACACGCTCACATCACAAGCAGGCATCCACAGAGCACAGAAATGTCAAAGCTCCAAGGATCAGCAGGATGACGGGCAGGCCAGAACAAACCGCCAATACCTGCTGCTTTAAACGACTCCAGAAGATTATCTCAATTGGAGGCCTCGTTGAGATAACTTTTGTTTAATTTATGATCGCTCGCTTATGTGCTGTTTATGAGCTGTATGCGTGCCCAATTGTACTTGAGTTTGTGTCTGCATGTGTGTGTGTAGTGGCAGCGATAAATTCTCTCTCAACTCAACGCTGTTGTAGTCGTTATTAGTTGTTGTGCACACAACAATGTGTAAGTTAAATTATTATGCAAAATAATGCTCAATGCTTCCGTTGACGCATTATGCTTGTATATATGTATTACATATTGGTGTGTGTACAATAACGAATATACAGCATGTGCGTTGTGTGTGTGTTTGCGTGTGTGTGTGTGCGCGCGCCTTGTAGCGGCATGCTTATATCACACAAGACTGATACGATAACTCCTCCAACTGAACAGCTATAGCTACACATAGTAGTTACAATGGCATTATCATGAAATTTGCCAGCCAAGCTACTAGCTGACCGCATGACCTTAGCTGCTATAGTATAATAACGAAGATATTTATCAATGTACATATTTGACTTGCAGTTTGGCCAGCGTTTAATGGATGACACATCATCATGGGAAAGTTATTATCAAAAATTTTCGGCAACAAAGAAATGCGAATTCTTATGCTCGGCTTGGACGCTGCTGGCAAAACAAGTAAGCAAATGAATTATTAAATAGTAAATATAAATATTTTACATTTAACTAAAACCTCCTTTACAGCGATTCTCTATAAACTGAAACTGGGGCAATCGGTGACAACGATACCAACGGTGGGATTTAATGTGGAGACCGTCACGTACAAGAATGTTAAGTTCAATGTCTGGGATGTTGGCGGGCAGGACAAAATTCGACCGCTCTGGCGGCATTACTACACAGGTAAAGCGCAAAACATACATAACCACAAACTGTATATGAACTACAGTACAATTTTGCAATCTCTCAACAGGTACACAGGGTCTTATATTCGTTGTGGACTGTGCGGATCGAGATAGAATAGACGAAGCGCGCACTGAACTCCATAGGATAATTAATGATAGAGAGATGCGGGACGCCATTATACTAATATTTGCTAATAAGCAGGATCTTGCTGATGGTAAAATATTCCTCAACTTGCGTTTATCAAAATTTTATAACAGTCTTTTAAACGTGGTCTCTTTACAGCAATGAAACCCCATGAAATCCAGGAAAAACTAGGCTTAACTAGAATAAGAGATCGCAATTGGTATGTTCAACCATCATGTGCCACAAGCGGCGATGGCCTTTACGAGGGCCTCACGTGGTTAACGTCGAACCATAAATTATGAGAATCATAATCGAGAATCACAACGTATTTCTATGTATGGCATGTATTATTCGAAACGAAACAAAATTATTATACTTTTATTTATACACACAACCGCAGACGAAAAGTGAAAACAACAAAAACAAACTCAAGCAAAACAAATTCAATTCCGAACAGAAATTAAAAAGCTGAAAACAAAATACTATATAGCAAAGTCGATATACATAAATTACAATGCTGATGATGATAAAAAAAATATATAGATATGTATACATACATACATAATTAATCAATCAATACTCTCACTAGTAAAAATAAACTATAAAAAATAATGCAAAATTAATAAATAAACCAATTAATTACCTACAAAGAGGAAAAAATAAATAAAAGAGCACAGCCAGAAAAACAAAAGTAAAATATAAAAAAAAATAATAATTAAAAATCAGTATAACAACAGCAAGTTTAGTGTTAAGTAAGTTTTTCTTGTAAATTATAATGATGATGAGCCACGTTAGCAATTTAGTTGATTGCTGGTTTATTGCAACTGTTATTTGACTTGGAAACGAAAAAGTCGTAAATAAAATAAATAAATTGTAAATAAAAAAAAACTATTCAACAACAACAACAAACATATTCACAAGGACAACAATCGAAACTAAAAATCTCCAATAACTATCTTTTGCTTTAGATTAAAACAAAGTCTTCATAAATATACCGTATAGTAACTGTGCCTTCCTCAACTCTATGAATTCTTTGAATTTATTTACAGTGATCATTTTTTCTACAGCTCAAACCAATTTTTCATATGCATAATAATATAATAAAAACGAAAACATTGATGAAGACTGGCCAAACAAGGATTATTTTCGTATTTGCAACTTATCAATTGATATGTCAATCAGTAGCCAGGATTGTAACAGCTTGACTTCAGCAGCAGCAAGGCATCCTTTCAATTGTTGACGAAAGTTGACATGTAAATATGGCAAATCCATGACCGCATCCTGAAGCGAGTGCGGAATGCAATAGAAGGGAAACTAAAAACCGAATATTAATTGTTAAACGAGGCGTTTTTAAATTGTTCTTTGTTTCGTAAATTGTTGTGCTGCGCTTCGGATGAGTTTACCTGAAAACGGCACGTGTCATTGACTCCACTTTGTATTTGCTTACACATTAAGAACTTTGCTGTTTTGGACATGATAATTCAACCGAATAATGTGCAGATACATATTTGAAATTGCGATTCTAAAGATTTGCTTGCTTTCACCAGCAGATAGTAATCGCTCCCATTGTATTATAATACAATATATGATGATTATCATCTCGATACTTGATACGTTAACTAGATAGGTTCGATTGAATAACAGAAATCGTAGCGGAAAGCACAACATCTGTGTTTATATTGTTTACATATTTGTACAAGTGAAAATGTTGGAGTCGGACGCAACCGACTGAGTTATACTCTAACACCTTCATAAAAACGAGTGGTACAAAGTCCGTTTGCAAAGGTAGAGTACGGGGGCGACAGGAGCTAAATCTGCGTTAAAAAATATAGTTTGATGCAGATCCTGGGGGACATTGATTGCAAATTTGTTTACTCTAGCTCAAAAACGGTGGAAGATATGGGGATTTCCAATTCAAAAGGCGGGCGTTATGGTTGGGAGTGGAAGCCAAACTTTTAACACAGATCTCTATGTGATGTCACCAGCTATCTTCCTACCAAATTTTGTGACTTCAGCTTAAAAACTTTTAAGGATATAGGCGATTCTGATATAACAAGGCAGCTGGGAGTGACAGGAATGGACGTGATCCAATTTTGAATGGCACAAACATTTTTATGCAGTTTATTAGGATACGTCAAAAGCTTTTTTCATACCAATTTTGGTAATTCTACGTGTAAGGATGTAGAAAATATGTTGAAAAAAAAAATGTAAACTATAGATTTAATCGATATCCTAGCTCTTCAGTAGGCGTAGAAACCCAATCTTGATACTTTATATGTCCCGCCCATATTTAAAGATATTTGCAAAGTTTCAAGTTTCTAGCTTTACGGGCGACGGACAGACAGACCGAAACCATGACATTGCACAAAACCAGGGTATAAAAATGCGTGTGTATATAACGGTTGAAGGAGATGAAAGGTTTGATTACATATTCTAATTTTAAAATATATACATATATATATAAATAAAAATACTTAAGTTTTTACTTATACATATATAGTTCAATTTAGGTACTAAAATATAGCTAAGTACCTCCCTAACAGAAAAACTATGCTAGCTCCTAAACTGAATGAATGTTGTGATGTAGACTCGGTGTGCGAATTTTGATTGATTAAATAAAGTGCACTGCACTTGATAATACACAACAAAATAAGAGTAGGGAAAAAAGGCCAACTCATATTCACATCCATTCACAACCATACAATCCGTGTGTATGTGACTGTGTGTGTGTATGTGAGTGTGTGTGGCAGAGAAGAGATGTCGCCCGTTCAAACGTCAAGAACCAACCCTCTCAACAATGTTTGTCTTGCTCACACTGTGGCTAGCTAGCTCGCTCGCTCACCAACTGTTCTGTTTTTCAGTTGCTGGCGGGCATTTTTGATGCACGGATATTACAGGATAACGCTCTTGCTCGCTCCTCCTACTGGCGCGTGGGCGTGGCTAGCGCATAGCAAAGCGCTTTGACTTTTGCGTTTCTTTCACTTTTGTCCTGTCCATAAACTTCTGCCAGCGTCACCTGCCCCCACTTTGCTCTCTCTCCGTTCTCTCTTACTGTCTCTTTCCCCAGCAGCCAAGGAATGAACGGAAAATGAGAACAGGGGGCAAGTGGGAGTCAGATAAGAGTGTAGAGAAGCTGGTAGGTGATTGTTGTATTCCGACATCTCATTTGTTACAAAGTTAATGTTGGCGTATTAAGCGCAGCAAAAGCCTCAACAACAAAAGCGCCACAGCAAAAAGAACAAAAACGAAAAAAAAAAAGTGAACAACAAAAAGGACACGTCAAGAGGATGTGGCCGGATGAACTTTTATCGATTATTGGATTTGCCTGTGTATAAAGCAGCAAACAGGCTTTGAACATTAAATACATTCCATGTCATTTTGCCCATTTACAATAACACCACCCAACCAGAAGTAATGATGTCATGCAATTAGGAAAATTAAATACTATACATACATACATACTCCACAAAGATATGATATATGTACATATGTATGAAAAAGTGTATAAGCATTTTGAATAACGTATACGTTACTGTCATCGTTTTGGTGAATACCAAAACTTGTTTACTTCCATCATGTTTTTTGTTTCTTCAAAGAACTTTGGTATTACTTTTATATGTTACAAAGTGACTATTATAAATATCTTACCTTAATTACACACAATAGGTGTAGTTTACTTAATTGTTTTTCGAACACAAATTTTATTTAACATTATTTTAAATAAATTCTAAAATTGTCTTTCGTTTAAGATTTAATAAAAACAAATCTGAATTTTAATCAGAATACTTTTAGCTCTTGAAGTTTGAACAATTCTCGGGAAAATGCGTTTTGACTGTTTTTATAATTTAAATTAAAAATTAGCATCATATTATAAGTTAAAGAAAAAAACAATAGAAACAATAAAAAAGTCACCAGATTTAGAAATGTTGTAACTGCATATAATTCTTTTGTATTTATTGTTGAATGCCAATAGAGCGAAAATTAGTTTTCATAAAAATTTACTAGAAATTTTTGTTATCTCTATCATCTTCGTTTAATTTGCTAAGAATTGGAAGTTTAAGTATATTTTCCTAAGGCTATTTTCAATCACTGATGAAACATGAGTTAATATAATTTTTATCAAGATTTTATGTGCAGATGTGTATACAATTATTGTTTTGCTTATAAATCTGGCATACTTAAGGTCGGGAAAAGTGCAACAAAAATAACAAGAAGCGAACCACAAACTGACACTCAATATGAACAGGCCACAGCAGACTTGCGTTCAATTCAATTACAGTTAACTGGTAGATAGTGTTGGGTTCGAGGACCGCAAACCAGCGACGACGAGGCCAAGGATGACGACAAAAACAAGTGATGGAGATGGCGATGGAGATGGAGAAGGAGCAAATTCGAAAGCACTAACATCACAAAGGTATTACAAAACAAAAACAAAATGTCAAAACCCAAGACGATTATGTGAGCGAGCACCCCGCGCGCAGCTGCGTCACGGTTTGATTGTGAAACGGGGGGGGGAGAGGGAGGCTGCTCCAAGCTACCATTGCGCTATATTTTTGCTGCTGCTTCCTCTTCTTCTTTATCCTTGCCAGTCATGATGGCGGCCAAAGTTCTCGTTGTGTATGTATGTGTCTGTGTGTTTGAGAGCAAGAGAGCGCAGCTCGGGTGTTTATTGGAGATTGAGATTGTGGCTTGGCTTACCTACACTCAAACAGCAGCGTCGCTGTTGACGACGGCATCGATGTTGACGCTGACGCTGGCGTCGCCGCAGCATCAAGAAGGAACGAATCAAAGCAAGCCAACAAGCAAATGCGCGCCACCAGAGTTGCCACTAAAAGTCTTTGCAACCGTAATATTCTACCACCCACACACATACACAATCACACGCACACACACAGAAACACATCGATATGTATACAAAGGGGGGTTGGTTGGGTGACTGTTGTTGTGGCGGATGTGGATGCGGTTATCCTTGTTGTTGCCGCTCACTGTTCGCTGCTTTGCTGCTCGCTGCTCGTTGCTCTCTGCTCTTATTGCGCCTAGTGGGTGGCAGTGCCATGCTATTGCTGTGGTGCTGTCCTTGCTGGTGGTGGTGTGCTTTTTGTTCTGCCACACACACACACACACGCCCATGACCGACCTCTGCCCACTCACCGAGCGCGGATTATATCTACAGAGATTCTGTATGGTTTTTTGTGTTTGTTCTTGTTTCGGGCTGGTTGGCTGCCTGCCGGGCGCTGTTCTGCTGTACTGCCGGACACATCACTGTTTAGCTTCTGTCATGGTTTTATGATAAATCTGAAATCGTACATCGAGACGTGAACATCATAATCGCGGTAGCCGTCGGACCAGCAAGCGGCTCTCTCCAACTGTTTGTCCTAAAATTCCGTTTCAGATCAGCTCTCATTTTGACCGTGCGCGTTGCCGTCGCAAAGCATCTGAGCTCTTTTACGGATACGAAATTGAAATATATACGTTGATGTACATACAATGCGTTCAAATCAAAGTGCACGACTTATATACTTATCAGAGTGAATCACAAACCGTGTAGCCAGCTTTAAAGAACAAAACTTAATAGCATATTGCAAATTTGAACATCAAGTGTTCAAAGTTCAAAGCGATTTAAAAGTGTTATTATTTTAAAACTAGCTATGAATAAAGAAGATAGTTTATCGGAAACGCGTCCTGGATCACAAGGTATATTTTAATGTGAATTTTTAAATTATTAAATTAATATTATTGTGAATTTTTCAATTGTTAAAAAAAGTACAACAATTAAAAAAATAAACACAGTTCATTTTCTACTGTTATGTAATTAAATCCTGGAACATAGTATTCGGATTGTTGTAAGAATCGAATTTTGTTTTAAAATCAATCATTTGCATGTTACAAAAAAAAGTGAAAGCAATTGCTTAATATTGTTTACAAATCTTTTTGAATAGTATGCCGGTCGTCAATTTGTTTATATAACGTTTGATTTGCCAAATATACACATTTGTGCACGTTAATCGAATATTCTACAACAATTAATTCTTAAATTAATATTATTTATATGTTTTTTTTATATTGGGAACAACGCCTAGGACATGAAAATGTAAATGTTTGGATTTTTTCTCTTTTGTATACGTATTGCAGTCGGACGCAACCGATTATAAAAAGCGGGTGGCTTGGGTGGGCGTGGCTTCTAAATTTGATCCATATCTTTGAGGAATGCCACTAGCTATAGTGCCACCAAACTTGGTAACTCTACTTTTGTGGAAGATATAGGGATTTCTGATTTTGAAAGGCGAGTGGTATGGGTGGGCGTAGCATCCAAATGATGCAGATCTTTGGGGGATGTCACCAGCAATATTCCCACCAAAATTAACTTAATCTAGATTAAAAACTGTCAAAGATATAGGCGGTTTAGATTTTTCAATCCGGTGGCCGAAAGGAGTGGGCATGGCCTACAGCTGTAGAAGATATTGTCGATTTCAATTTCGAAACGCGGGGGGCTGGAGGTGAAATGGGTGGGCGTGGCATCAACATTTTTGATGCAGTACCTTTCGCCTTACCAAATTTAGTAACTCTAGCTGTAAGAATGTTGGAAACATGTGAGTGGATTTATCGGACTTCAGCTATCGATTTGATCGATTTCCCAGTAGGTGTAGAATTCCAATATTGACACTTCATTTGTTCTGCCTATAGAAAAGGATAGTTGCTTTCATACAGACGGACTAACCGCCGGACAGACGGATAGACGGACAGATGGACATAAGAATAGACGGACAGACACCATGACGTACACGTACAAAACCTTCGTTATCGAATATAAAAAATAAAGATAAAAGATCACAGATACATACTTATACTGAATTAATAAGGGACAAAAAGGTCATCAAATAATTTATTTAATTAAACAAAAAATGTGAATTTGTATTCATAGAAGCATGTCAGTAAATTGTATGTGTAAATACACATAATTAACCTTTTTTTGTTGACGGTTCTTATACTCATTATCGAAGTTAAAGAGTATATCGGGTTTGTGCAATGTCTGTCCGTAAGAACGCAAAGCTTTTCAACACCCGGAAAGCTAGAGACTTGAAACTTTGCAAATGTATTTTTCTATGGCCGGGACAGATAAATTGTCAATATTGGAATTCTACGCCTACGGGGCTGGAAATTTAATAACTGAAAATTGATAAATCCACATATTACCAAATTTGGTAAGAAGATAGCTACTGGCATCCCCAAAAAAGTACATCTGAAATTTTGGAGCAACGCCCACCCATTTTAGCTAGAGTTACTGAATTTATTAGGAAGATAGCCGGTGGCATTCCACAAAGATTGATAACAAAAATTTTGATGCCACGACCGCTAACTATGCCCCACGCCCCACCGCCTCTTTAAAAACGGTAATGCGTGTATATTTTTAATTTTTTTTTTAGCTAAAATCACCAAATTTGTTGGCAGTATAACTGGTGACATCCCCGAAAGATCTGTAGCGCACACCCCTGCCGCGTCCATACCCCTTTGCAATCAGTCCTTTTGATACCCTTTTTTAAACAGACATCGAGTATACCACAGTCGCTTACGTCCGACGCAACTTTTTCACTGGTTCAAAAATTTTTTTTTTTAACCTCTGTGCTCTTATCTGTTGGCAAACCCATTAACTGGAATTTTTTAACACTTAGCCTTACAATTCAAGAATTTAAAATTATTTTTTGTTGTTATATCAAAATAAGAACCTTAACTATACATTTGTGGTGCGACAAAAGCATGCCAAACTAATAAAAACAAATAGATAGACTAATAGATGTATGACTGTACCAAAAATTCAGATACACAGGCGCACAAAAAAAAGAAGGAATCTGATCTGGGTTTGTGAAATAGCCCAAACCTCCAATATGGCCAGTTTTCATCTATTTGGTATTTCGAAAACTTGATCTGATGGAGAGAAACTGATCATGGATCCGAGTTATACATATTATATAATTATATTTATTTTATGTTATGTTTTAATAAAAGTATGAGTTCTCCAAAAATGTCTATTAAGTTATTCAATTGAAACCACATCCTAGTACAAATAAAATTGTAATAGATCAAAGAAAGACAGAAATCGAAATAAATACCCAACAGTAAATCGACAGTACAATGAACGCACGAAAGGACTAACAAATTGAATTTATGATAAACACCAAATTGAATTAAACTCGAAGTCAGGCTGCCAAAATTTCAAAATTCATAACACAAACCAAGAACAAGGTGGTGCGGGACGAGGCGGGGCAGACCTTTAACACTTTTGTCGTATTTGCAATGCCGTCGGTAGGAAATGGGGTTACGCTAAAGTGAATTTCAACGAGCTCATCAAAATTAACAAAGAGTGGCAGAAAATGCAAGCATATGACGCTAATCTGGCCGGCATTAGACCGCAGTTGGTACTAGCTACCAGCTACCAGAAGGAGCAGACGGCATGAAAGCCAAACCCAAGAAGAACGCTCCAGCGCACTGGCAAGTGGCGAGTGTAACAAATGTGGTCCGAGGGTTAAGTGCATCAAGGAATCAGAACGGAAACTACAATCAAATTAGGGTGTGATGGCAAAACAATTGTCCCCCGAGGCAAATTTATCCACCAAGAAAGACATAGAGAGTCAGAGAGAAAGAGAGTGAGAGAGCCGTTTGGCTTAATGGCACCCTAATTGAATGTGTAAATATATTTTGCGGATTACAGGGCGTCAATGTCGTCGCGCTGGGATAAGATCAGCCGGTTCTCTTTTTTGGTTGTTGACAAATTACAATTTAATTTAAATGAACTATATAAGTGATTTTTTATTGCATATGGTTTTATAGAGCTGCACAGTCCGTCGCGCCATTGCTATACACCGCCGCCTTCAACCCATGGACAGCAGCAGACAGCCAATTCAGGGGCAGCAACTGCATCACAGCCCACGCTGACCACATCGAGTCGCCTTCTGGGTTGGAATCACAGTGCAGCCGCTGCTGCAGCCGCTGCAGCTGCAGCTGTTGCATCCAATCATCAGGCAGCCATTGCCTCTGGTCAGTCATCAGTCGGGGATCAATGCTTGCTGCCACGGCTGAAGGGCCAGAATCTCGGGCTCATCTGTGTGGTGTGCGGCGACACCAGCTCTGGCAAACATTACGGCATACTTGCCTGCAATGGCTGCTCCGGCTTCTTTAAGCGCAGTGTGCGGCGCAAGCTCATCTACCGGTACGTACCAAAAAAAAAAAAAAAAAACATAAAGGCATACCCCTTCCTCAAATCCTGCATAAAATGTCGTTTGCCATTTAGCAAGTGGGCGGGTGGGTTTCGGGTTTGAGTTTGAGTTTGTGTGCCTCATCCACTGTCTGGCGGCTTAGGAAATGTTTCGAAATTTATTACAATTATTCAAATCTTTGGGATTTGAGCGTCAACTTTTGAATGCGTTGACTTTGCCCTTAGGCAAATCCCAACGAGTAGCAACATGTGCAGCTTCTAATTTATTTGCTACTTTTTTTAAACAAAATGTAATTGAATTTAAAGTGCGCATTTGATTTCGAATATCTTTTATATTGCATGCTTATTTTTTAAGGACAAGACTCGTATAACCGAAGTTTTTGTTAACTAGATATTTGTTACATTTTTATAGCAATAATATCGTACATATTCTATGACAATTGTTTCAGTTCCAATTTCAATTATCATTAAATCAACGCTTAGTTTCCCCTACTCCGCTTTGGAGAAATAACTTTGACGACAAATTCTTTGCGAGTCAACATAAAATTATGATTTAGTAATGTATCTCCTGTTAGGGCTGTGTGTGTGTGTGTGTGCGTTCTGTATCCTGATGCCTGTGCTAGGGGGCAACTTGTACGGTAAATCACAAACGTCGAAATCTCTATATCCTTACGGTCCCATGAGATTGATATGGAGGGCTTAAGCGCAAAACACTTGGCCAAATGTGACCGCCGCACCAAATCTCCGCAATCCGCCCAAAAATAGACCCTTGCACTCTTACACCCCAACCATCCGACCATCCGACCGACGACTATAGCTAAGCCAGGCCAAATCGCAACAAAAAAATAGAAGAGAAAAAGATGAGGAGTATAGCGCGGCCCTCTACCAAATAGAGCAAAAGTTTGAGCGAGGCTGAATGGGGAATATATACAACACACACACACACAAACAGGAACGAGTGAAGCTGAAGTGGAGTGAACGAGTATATTTTTTGCTACGTGACATGTTTTTCGGATAGTCGACGAAGTCAATGTGCCAGCAAAAGGATCTGCTTTTAATATATTTCTCTCTGGTGGCCGCATTTAGGCGATTTCAATTATAATCAATTGCCTCCAATCAAAACTTTTATATTGTTCTTGTTTTTTCAAAAAGAGGAGAATGCTATTAAGGAGATGAACAGGTTTGTGTGTAGAAATGTACAAAAATAGTATATTACAAGCTCCTTGTGTTGAATAAAAATTGTTTAAGGGACAACTATAAAGGACACCATTATAAGGTTTTCAAGATTGAGTACAACAAAAATTCTAGAAACTTAACTAAACTAGAAAGACCACTCATTTTCTTGTTGAATTTCCAGAGCGTTAACGTCGACTTTTTAATTTTATTTACCTAAATTTAGTTATAGACTTAAATATATAATTTTAATTATTATTTTATTTATTCGATTTTATATGAACTTCTCATAGTTGACAATAAATAAATAACAGCTAAATCTTGATTGAGAAGGTCGATGCATATTTAGTTTCCACCTAGGTGCTCTAACTTATTCAACTGTTTTTGGCCTGGACAGTTTTTCGGCCAAATTCATTTGTTTTACCAGTGTGAAAACAGAAAATGAAAATTTGGTAGCCTGCAGGATGGAAAATAGTTTTATATCAAATATTTGTAGTGATATAAATTAGGAAAAAACATCTTACACTTATATTGGTGGCCACTGAAATGGTTAGCACATTGCCTGCCATAAAAATAATTGGATTTTGCAGACTCTGTAAGAACAGGAGCACAGTTTTCTTGTACCGCTCGTCCTGATGTATCCAATTGGACTCGAAAAGTGCATCCGCCAGCTTAAAGCAATCATCCGCTAAATAGTTGCAAAGTATGCAAAAAGGCGTGGTCTCCAGCAGCACAGCGGTCATAAAGAAAAGTGCCGCCACACGTGATCCAAAGTTGGCAAACATCACAATATTAATAAGGGTAAAACCCAAAACAAGACCCACAACCAAAAGCTCCACGAAAATGGTGCCCGAAATCATGGGACGCATAGTATTACAATAGCTGAAAGAGTTATATATAAAAAATATATTCAGTACCGACTCCTTCGTTGATACGATATTTGAACAACTTCATACCGCAGTATAACCTTGTGATCCTGTATACAATCAATGAGCTTTTCGTAGCGCTGCTTCGGACTCTCATTTGTATCGTTGCCCAGCTGACGCAGACGTTTCGCAAAGATCGACATGTGAGCACGAAGTGGCAACACATAGTTGATTGGATAACAGTCAACGCAGACATCCTGAAAGCAGGCGCCCAGCATGGCAAAGTACTCCAAACCCAATTGCAGCCCGTACTGCGATTGGCTTGCTCTCCAGTCCAGCCAGGGATAATAGTTCTGGAACATTGGGACGCCCATGACGATAGCACTTATAAATGTGGTCGTCGCATAGACCAAATAGACGGTCATATAGGCGAAGAAGATGCGATTGCTTCGGGACACAGCAAGGTGCACTTTATTGCGCTCGTCGGGCTGCGTTAGTCGTTTGTCCATCTCGTCCAGTATGAGATTGGCCTTGTCGAAGCGATTAACCAGCACCCAGACAATGATTACCTTGGCCGAGCAGGACCAAGCATTAAAGGCCACCTGCAACGAGGTGAGTAACTCACCCGGCGAGAACTCCGACAAATGAATAATGTAACCTGTCATAAAGCCAATGGGCTGATAGAACGTGGAGCTCAGATTAAGTGCAAAGGACCACAAGCAATAGAGCAGAAAGAAAGTCTTTGGCGGCGATCGGATGCCCATCAAAAAGACGCAGCGGAGTAGATAGAGCGTCGCCTGGCGTGATTCGGGTGGCTCAGTGTCCGGCTTGGCATACATGCTTGGAAAGATTTTACGTAGGGCCATCCTGCAGAAGCAGCTATCAATTTGACTTTGAAGTACTCTCCGCCCAGGTGTCTGCTTATATATCACACAAAAACTCATTTAACTCTTAAATATTCATGAGTAACACTTTGAAACTTTTTAGTTTTTGTTGTGCAGTCAATAAATGGAATGGACACGCCACGGTGTCTAACTAGACCTAATCCTCAATGTAAGCCTATCAAAATGCCTACAACTCAATCAATTCAGTTGTGTACTGCTAGTTGCGTAACGCTTAATAAACTGTTCAAGGTTACACCTTACCATCAATAATTGAAGAGTCATCCTTGTCCGCCCGACTGTGCCTCTTCACAGGCTGTGACCGTTCTCAGAAATTGTACGATTACGATACGAAATTCCTAACCTTGCTTAAAATAGGAAAATAATGAAATGTTGCAAAAACATTTACTTGGGTTTTTAAAATTATAAGTGTTGGGTTCAGATAAATCGGGTAAAAAAAAGGTTTTGTTCCTGCAATTTTTTCTAAAATAAAAGTATGTTTTAAATATAAGAGTATTATAATTTTTTGCTCGATAGCAAAATTGTGAAAATATTACCTCTTTGGCAGATTTATTTACCGACTTCTTCGTTGGTACGATAATTGAAAGATTTTTTAATTTTTGTATTTTGGGAACAGTGATGAAATTAATACTTATTAGTTATTATAAAAGCACCGCTTATGCATTCTTTGTAAAAAATCGATATGTTAACCAATTTAGTTTTTATAAAAAGCAAGTGCTTACGATATTTTACTCCTATATATTATTATAATAATCAGGTCAGAATTGTAATTAAAAAGGATCGTAAAGACCACAGAAGAGCTGAAAAACCAATTTAGATCTTATACTGTACAATGTACAGTACATACTTTCGAAGAATATTGTACTTAGTTTGTCAATTATTAACAATATTAATTATACTCGATTCTGAAGATAAAGAGTATATTGGTTTTGTGCAATGTACGCTGGGAAATCAATAAATTCGATGACTGAAAATCGATAGATGTACATATTTCCCACATCCTTAAAGCTAGAGCTACCAAATTTGGTAAACAGATAGCTACTAGTGTCCCCCAAAAAAGCTTCATCAAAAATTGTGGAACCACGCCCAACCGTTTATACATGTATTAAAAGGTCATAGTTTAAAGGAAAACCCGTCCCACAAATCCAATTTAAATCAAATATTAAACTAGGTACAAAATTATCATTAACCTCCTAAATATTTATACTCTGATGCCAAAGGTAAAGAAACTTTGCAAATAAAAAAAAATTACTCATTACTTGTTTTGAATTTTTTATTTTACCAGCGCTTACACTCAAATTGCTATTCGATTCAATTTACCTAATTTACAATTACATAGGAGTGTAATAATATTTTTTTTATTTTATTTCACAAGTAAAGTCCAGGAAACGTGTAAATAGAGAGAATAATAAACAACACTAAGCAGACTCATAGCTCTTGAAAAGGCGTTTAATATACGTGATTTGTTTTAGAATGCGAAAAATTTGCATATTTTATGGACAAATAGTGGGCGACATGGAGTGGTTGTGTGTGTGTATCTGAAAGATACATTTAGCTAAGTGCTTTTTTAGTTAGTCAAACTTCAGCTGCGGCGCCACCAAACACATAAAATGCGACAAATTGAAACTTGAATGGCAGACGACTCGACTCTCAGCTCTAAGAACCTTTGCCATTTTGTGTTTTGAGTTTTGGTTCGCAGGCTTACAGAGCGACAGGGATGCAGGACGATGACTAGGCAGATTTAGCTGGTAAAGGGGGATGCAAGGAGAGGCAACGGTATCGTGCACGCCACTGAGACTCGATTCGTGTCGAGATTTGATTAAAATGCCACAAGTGCCACACAGTGCTAGCAAAACACAGAACAAAGGCCAACAGATCCGCTCACAAATTTTTTGATTTTTTGTTTTGCTTGTAGCAGCAGCAGCAGCAGATACTGAAGTGCTTTTGTGTTAAGTCGTTGGTTGGTTGTATGGCTGGCTGGCCGAATTCCGCTTCGTTTGAGCGCCGCATCTAACAAATGTTGCAATTTTTGACACGACAAATCTGGTTAGGAGGAAGCATAACTTAATTATGGTACAGCATTAAATTCAACTTCAATTAATCGAAAAGCGTTCTTCTTTGATTGCAGCTGTCAGGCGGGCACCGGACGCTGTATTGTGGACAAGGCACATCGGAATCAATGCCAGGCCTGCAGGCTTAAGAAGTGCCTTCAAATGGGAATGAACAAAGACGGTACGTACTTTACCAATACATATGTACATATGTATGTTAATCCCACAACTAACCGCACACTGATATATTCATAAGCTGGTAAACGCTCTAATGAACTGAAGCACGTTTAATTGCTCTTTAACATGACCTCAAAAAAATAACCTGGCGACACGTGCATACGTCCAAAGTAAATATTATACTACCAGTGCTTAGCGTTCACTCTAACCCTTTCCCACGAATGAGCAGCGCTTAAAAAGGTTTCCTTTGGGGGTGGCTGCTCGTGGGTGCACTTTATTTACATATTGCTCACTCAATTGATTTGTTACCTGCTGGCCGTTGTTGTCTTTGACAGATTTACAAGCAGCTTGAGAGCACTTGAATAAACAGTTAATTTTGTTTGATTGATCAGACAAACTTAAATATCCATTTGCATGTTTGCTTGCAAAACTTTTATTTGCATAGTTTTGACGGATGTGGCAAAGCGTAACTTATAAGCCGCCAGTTTCCTTGGATTAAATGCTTATTATATATACTTACTTATTAAATAATACTTAAATCGATTTTTGATTATTATGTGGCCTTTCTCAGCATCCGAAGTACTGCGTGTCGCCAGGTTTCGAGTTCTAACTGTCTTTTAGAATTTTCCTGTTTGACTGCTCTTTGTGTAAATGCTTAGTGGGTCTGTTCTAATAATTAACTTAATTACTTACCTTAACTTGTCGCCTTGAGATTTATTATGGATATGGAAGATTGACTGTATATTGAAAAAATTTGTTAGCAGTATGTGGTAGATCACAATCAATAACACTAGTTTTCAAATTTGGATAAATTGTGTGAATCTGGGCAAGTGAGAACAGTTTCTTATGCATTTTGGGCCGCTGAATACGAGTCCAAAGTCTGTTTGTAAGTATTGGATTTTATTTTTTAAAACCCTCATAAAACTGAAATCTCATAGATAATTGCATATCGATTGAACGGAAAAATTAACCTCCATTGGGTGGAAAGCAGTTAGAAGGTATTATCGGAAATATTTTAGTTTCCGTCCGATTAAGTTCAAACAGTTTTTCGATGATCTTAATGAAAATTTGTGCTAAACAGTATATTTACTTTTGTAAAATTCAATTTAAAGAACATACTGTGATAGGTAAGATGGATTATATGCAATTGCAAGTGTTGATATGCTTGAGACGATCGGTTTGTTACACTTATAGGTTGACGTTCATTGGACACAAAAATGTTATCTTCTTTTTATTTCTTTTTATTCGTTCTACGTGCAAACTCGTTAATTTTACATTCAATTGTTTGAGCATGATGGTAGGTATAATAATTTCAGTTGCTTATTAACGACTGTTCAATCAATGGCCACACTTCATTATGGTTATACTCAGCCACTAATTTAACCATAAATTATGCGAAGCATATGCAAAACGGCAACAGTTTCCCAAAGGGGAAAAGATGCTAGGCCTAGGCTCAAAACCAGCGCACGATCCCATTCAGTCGGTTATTGTTTCTGTGTGTGGTAAAATTGCATAAACAAATGGCAAAACAATTTGTGGGCGTGAGCGGCACGTGACCACAAAACCAATTTCTCATGATGGGTTGGGCGAATGATTGAGAGAGATTCGCTAAGAGAGTGAGAAGGCACACGCGCTACCTGCTGAAAATATTTAGCAAGGCGTCAAGCTATTTTGTCACTGTGACATTTTGCTCATTATGCGCACGGATTGGGACTGGGATTGGGCGGTGCTTCAAGCGGATTCACTTTGTGGTACACACAGAAATACAAATACAGAATAGAGATGTGATTTACTTATGTTAGTGTTGCGTTTTGTTTTGCAATTACAGCGGTGCAAAATGAGCGACAGCCACGCAACACGGCCACTATACGGCCGGAGACGCTGCGGGAGATGGAGCACGGACGGGCGTTGCGTGAGGCAGCCGTAGCTGTTGGTGTTTTTGGGTAAGTGTTACTGTTGTTGTTGTTCTTGTCATTTGCATAACACTCCAATTTGCAATTTGCAGACCTCCTGTGCTACTATCGCCGCCCTGCTACGGTTCTGGTCTCTTGCCACCGCCCTGTGAGTAAACTTAGTGTGTGTGAAAATGCGTATTTATGTATATGTGAGTAACTAACTTCTTGAACAGCACTGGGCAGTTTGCCGACGGGACGTCTACTACATCACAACCACCTAAGCTCGTCCATGCAACTGGCTACGAGTCACATGAGTCACGCGAGCAGCTTTCCCATCTTTAATGCCGCTGGATTGCATCATTCACCCAAGGACAAGGTCACGTATGGCGTTTCCATGGAGCTCTCCAGCAGCGGCAATGTCTCGCATTCAACCAACTCAAGCAGCAATCACAGCATTGATCCCAGTTCACCGGCGCCGGATGCAACCAATGATAAGAACCAGGCCGGCGGCAGTGTCTCCTCCATCAGCTCTTCCAGTCCAACGCCGGAGAATGATAATGATGGTGTGTATACTGTTCAATTGACATCAACTTCAACAACAAGTTATATCCTGACCTCATTAAAAATTGTAAATCGTAGTTGTGCAAATGTTTGTAAGAGGCAGATTAAATAAGATTTTCACTTTTGTTTCGGACACACACGTTAAGAACTTGCTATGAAAAAACATATTGATAGTCTTTGAAAATTTCACTCAGATCGGTTAAGAAAAGCGTGCGTTTTTATATAATGAAAGATACTTACCCGTTTGCAAAGCAAAATACATATATAAAATATCCTGAACCCATGAAATTTATATGGTCTTGTGCTAAGTATAATATAGAGAGACGAAAGAATCTCCAACCACATAAAGTTGACCGGAATCAACAGCCGTGTCGATACAGCTCCGTCCGTCCGTCCATCTGTCTGTATGTATGATAGGCGATGAAAAGACTTCAGATTTGAAATTTAAGTTCTCCTTAGCCATATGAAGTACAATTTTGATTCAATTAATCGATTACTTTTTTAGTTTTCGATATTCACATTGAATCGATAACAATATAATCTTGAATTTGGAAATTGCGTAAACTTTTTTCAGAACTATTGTTAAAATAATTAAAATCTGTAAAATGTTCTACGAAATCGGTTATTTATAAGCAAAGACATCGGAGATTAAAGATTAGTCATTTTGCAACAGAAAAGAAGAAGCAGAGGCCCATATTTTTAAGTTTTCATTTAAAAATTAATCGTATTAAAATATCAATTGAAATATCAATATCAATTGATTTGAATAATTACTAACCTAAATAAAAATTTAAAACGACCAAACCAGTTCGGAAAGAATTAGAATAAAATACATACATTTTTCTTAAATTAAATCTTAAATCAATATATAAATTTTTTTTTATTCAAATAAATTAGAAATATTATCAAATAAAAAATGTAAATGTTTGATTTTAAATTGTAAAATAATAATTTAAAACTTATTAATTTTTTATTCAACCATATTTAATTCTAGCACTCTTCATATCAAAAACAAGTACGATCCGTATTTAGATTAAAATGCAGGCATTTTTCTTTCGACCCGAAACTTTTTCGTTTTACATTAAAACTAACTGCGTACGAAATATGTTCGGCAACAGCGCGATGTCTACGGCGTCCGAGTAGTGGACAAATGAGTAGGCCATCATATTTCGTATTCGGTAAGTTTTAACTAATAAATTTTTTATTCAATATCTAGCATTTTTAACCATTTTAATTATATGTACTTACAATAATTCTTTAAGACGCTTGACAATTTAAAAAACAAAGATTTTTTTTTTTTTAGGTATATCAGATGTTAAAAAAATCATTTTCATATTGAAAATCAGTTTGAATTATATTTGAATCAAATATTCTTATGCGTAAATTTAAATATGTTGAATCTTTTTACTTTTTTAAATTTTTAAAGCATCTTCAAGAAAAATGTGCAATTATGAAAATTATTAAGAGTTCGTATTCAATATGCTGGTTATGCTGCCTTTTCAGATGACTCCATTGATGTGACAAACGATGAGGAACCGAATGCGGGCAGCAGATCCGATTCAAGTTTCATAATGCCACAGTTTATGTCGCCCAATCTGTATGCGCATCAACATGAGACGGTCTATGAGACTAGTGCCAGATTGCTCTTCATGGCCGTGAAGTGGGCCAAGAATCTGCCCAGTTTTGCAAGGTTGTCTTTCAGAGATCAGGTCATACTGCTGGAGGAGTCGTGGTCGGAGCTGTTTCTACTGAATGCCATACAATGGTGCATACCCTTAGATCCCACAGGCTGTGCTCTCTTCTCCGTGGCCGAGCACTGCAATAATTTAGAGAATAATGCTAATGGTGATAACTGTGTCACCAAGGAGGAGGTAAGTGAAGTAAAGCTTACGCTAGAGAACAACATACTATTAAATTCTCCAAAAACCTCAGCTGGCTGCAGATGTTCGCACTTTGCACGAAATCTTCTGCAAGTATAAGGCAGTGCTAGTGGATCCGGCCGAATTTGCTTGCCTCAAGGCAATAGTGCTCTTCCGACCCGAAACCCGTGGCCTTAAGGATCCAGCGCAAATTGAGAACCTGCAAGATCAGGCACATGTAAGACTTTTATCTAAATAAGTATACGATACTTTTATTGACCGACAACCGGAATAGTTTCGAAACAAAAGTGTTAATTATTACTTAATATTTATATGGGTGGGCGTGGTATCCAACGTTTTGAGGGTCGTCATCACCCATCTTGACACCAAATTCGGTGGCTGTAGCTCAAAAACTGTTAAAGATATGGGCATTTCTGATTTCAAAATGCGGCGGGGTGCGGCTGGCGTCGGTAATTGTGGGCGTGGCTCGAAAATTTTAAATTCCATTTTTTGGGGGATGTCAGTAGCTATCTTCCTACCAAATTTGGTAACTCAGGCTCAAAAGATATACGCATACCAGTTTTTGAAAGGTAGGTGGTGGGCGGCTGGGAGAAGTATGGGTATCGTTACCAGCTATCTTCCTGTCAAATTTGGTGACTAGCTTAAATAGTAGTAGGCTCGATTCGACCCTGTCCGTCCTTTTGCCTGTCATAGCCCCTCGTATAACCCACGCTGTACAAGTTTTTATTTAAATTAACAATAACATTAAACTAAAGTTTGCAATCTTGTTTTATGTTGCAGGTGATGCTGTCGCAGCACACAAAAACGCAATTTACTGCACAGATCGCTCGGTTTGGGAGGCTGCTGTTGATGTTGCCGCTGCTACGAATGATTAACTCGCATAAGATCGAGTCGATCTACTTTCAGCGCACCATTGGGAACACACCGATGGAGAAGGTGCTCTGTGACATGTATAAGAATTAGCTAATATCGTGGCCTAAGTTTTTATGTAATTTAAATAAATATATATGAATATGTTTTTGTGTCTTGGATGTTAAAAGCTTGTATGTCTTTTTATTCGTATTTATTTAATCAAACGAAATGGTTTCAGAGATTTATATTCAAACCAAATATATTGACTTCCCGAATCTAAGCCCTGATAATGGTCAACAATATGTACATAATATGTTACATATTTATTTATGTTCGTTTATTAATAAGAATAAAATATATTGTCTTCAAATTTCAAATCAATCAAATATTATAGTCTTCTAGCTGAGCCTAGATAACTCACAACAACTCACCAAAATTTCATCAAAATCGGTCCAGCGGTTTCAGAGTCAATAAGGAACAGCTCCACATACATTGCCTTTTGTTATATCGGAGATTATTATTGATCCTGATATATACTTTTTAATAAACATTGAATTTGTATGATGCGACTAACGGAAGTTGCGTGCCTAGAAAACAAATAAGAAAGTTATAGTCGAGAGAGGTCGACTAAGAGATACCCTGAACCCAAGACATAACGCGTGTGGTCATTGTTTGTATGTATGTATGTGTATGTTTGTGTGTGTGTGTGTGTGTGTGCACGCTTAAACAGAAAGTGCCTGAACTTATACTTCCATGCTGCATTATGACTAGACTTTAATCTTCCTATGGCTTAGAAGAACTTCAATTCTAAATCTAAAGTCTCTAGCTATTATAGTCTTTGCGATCCCCGATCCAACATACGGACGGACAGACGGATCGTCTCGGCTGTTGATGATGATCTTTATGGGATCCGTCAGCACAAAAAGAAATTTCATTGGATCAGGGTACAAAGAGGATTGCTGGAATTAATGAAAACATTTTAAGTTTTAACAAAAAGTTGGCTCAAGTCACCTCAAGTTTTGGGACAAATAAGATAAGATAAGACCGTCAGAGATTAAAACTGTTTATTTATTTTGACCAGCAATACCTTCCACATTTCTATTTGTATTTTTACGGGCTGTTACGAATTTGTGGCAAGTCAAGTAAGTACCAAAAAAAACGGTTAAGATAATGCCTAAAATCGCAAAAGCTTTTTTGTGAATTAAGCACGGTTGCCACAATTGGAGTTTTGGAACCAAAACTGGCTCTTTTTTTCCTGATGGTGCAATGGCACTTTTTTTTTTCAATTTGGCTCTTTTTTCTTGTGATTGGCTTCAGAAAATATAATTTTAAATATTACTCAGCACACAATTAGTATCGATTATAGCATGAAAACTATCGATACATCGGCGTACCAAAATAAAAAAGCAATTCTGTAAACAATCGTCGCATAAGCCCATCGCCAACTCCGGTTTTAAGTTGATGAAAATACATACAGTAGTACTGTAACAGTACGACCTCGGTTAACGCAACCCTCGATACACGCAACTCCTCGAAAATTGCAATACCCAAATTTCAGATTTTCGCGAAACTGTTGTTCAGAAAAGTTAAGCTGTAAAAAAGAACAAAAAAATTTCTAAATTTTTAAAAAATTAATAAAAAAAAGTTGGAAATCCCTCCTTTAAACACAGTCATATTCGATTTACTTTAATTTTAAATTTTAATCGCAACTGGCCAAATTTTAATAGGTTACGTTAACCGAGGTCGTACTGTATTTGTTTTTATTTAATATCATTCATCATCACTAAATAAAGGTGAAAATGTGATATACGTTGGAGTTATACTCGTAATATGTTAAAGCTACAAGATTTTGTGAAAAAAATATTTTTTAATTTAATTGCAAAAAAAATTGGTTATTTTTTAGTGAATTTGACACTTTTTTTTTTTGGCTCTATTTTTAATTTTTAAGTGGCAACCGTGGAATTAAGCATTATTATTGCTTTTCAAAGATAATTCAGGCCGTAAAAATCTATGAATTTTTGTATGTAATGTTATTAGTTTTTTTTTTTTCAAATTTTTTTAGGGTTTTCTGGCTAAATATGCATTGCATTTGGCTTTAATTATTTTAAGCTGATTGGTACATTTTTGTATTTACATATTTTCTTGATTGTTGATTGATTCTCTGAATATACAAATTACAAAGAAAGTCTAGTCAGAAGAAACTTTAACTTTTTTTTGTATTTTCGTATCAATACAGCTTTTTATTTATTTATTTGTTTATTGTCAACTAAGATCAGCTGACATAAAATCAAAATTAGTCAAAGAAAAATAAAGTTATGTATAAATCTGAAAGTAAATTTAGGTAAAAAAATTAACGTTCAGGCTTTGAGAAGTTTAATTGTATTTTTGTTACTATGTATGTATTTTGCATTTTTGAGTGTTGACTTTAAGAATTACTCCAAAAAAATGTCAATTGCCTTAATTAAATTTCTGCTTTGACTCTGGTTTGTTGTTACGGATTCAAAGGTTCATGCACAGTTAAATACTCCCGCCAAACATTCACAGGGTGAACTGTGTCCAGTTACGAAAACAGTTTCAGAGTCGTCATAATGTTTGGAAAGCACTGAATTTGGTTTGTGACTTCACTTATTATGTTCTACACTTATACTAGTTTAACGAACCTTACCACTCAACGAATTGATATCGACGTAATGTTATTTAGTTTGCGAAGCTGCCGCTAGAGGACGCAGGCCAAAATGGCATGCTTGAGATTAGTTTGCGAAGCTGCCGCTAGAGGCGCTAGGGGTCCACCGCTACAATTTATCGATTGTTGTTGTTACTGCATACAAGCAAAAGCTGGCTGCTACAAATCAGCTGTTTGTCGGCTTTTGGCGCTAGGTGTCGCTTTGTATGTCTTTCTTTTCGGTTTAGTTGGATGCTGTTAGCTTCAGGAGCAGGTTCTGATTGAAGTAGCTGCTGCTGAGTTATGGCATTGGAATGTGTTCCTTAAACAACAAAATGATAAAAAAAAGCACGTGAAAATCCAGCAATTAAAAACTTACAATAGTTAACGCAATGCGTTGGTGTATGTTTGTCGGTAGTGTTATTGCCGTTAGTCAATTTGTTTAAGCCAAAAGTGAAAAGACAGACAATAAGTCTCCTGTTGTAGGTGCGTTTGTGTGTGTGTATGTATGTGTGTGAGTGTGGGTGTGTGCGCACACAACAAAAATATAAATAAAACAAGCACACAAGCAGCAGCAGCGCCCCATCGTCAATGTCAATGAATGAAGTTGATAAAAAGTGAAATAAAAGGCCTTTAATTGCCGCTGCAGTCAATAAATCATCAAACGAAAATATGAAAGCATCTCTGGAATTTTGTATGTAAAATTAGAATCACAGGAAAAAGATACAAAATAGTAGCAATGCCAAAGAGGCATACATCGTAAAGTGCGTCCCACCATGGAGAGAGTAACATCGGCAACAACTCTGCTGCTCTGTGCTCTCCCCACTTACACTTCCTGCACATATGTATGCCTGCACCAGCTCCAACTACGCCAGTACTAACAACAAAAACAAAACGTGCTCCTGCTACTGGGGATGCTGCTGCTGAGCGAACTTAACTTTGAGAGAGCGCGCGCTACGTAACAAGAAAGAGAGCTAGAGAGAACGGAGTGCGCTGTGAGTTTCGTTACGTACACACATGTAAAAAGTGCCACAAGTGAACGAACACAGCGCTTGACTGAGAGCTTGGTGTCATTCCGTTTCGTAACATCAACGCAGTCGCACGTATCGCGCACAGTCGCGCTAAAGACACGAAACGCGCCAAAGTGAAATACCGAAATATAACGAAGATCGTAACACGAGATCGAAGTTTTTATGCGGGAAACTCAACGTACCGAGGAGAGTGTGCATATTTCCAAACGTGTGCTAGTGTGAGTGCCTGAGTGTGTGAAACGTGCGTTTATGCAGCCGAAAGCAACGAACGACAGCAAACCATAACAATAACAATAACAATAATAACAATGCCGCAATGATGAGTTGATGATGAGTTGATATTGAAAATGAGAAAGCACCAGCAGGATATTTGAAACGGTGTGCGTGTGTGTGTGTGCCGCGGCACCACAGGCAACATTATGTGAAGTGTTCAATTTTAATGAAAAATATGTATGTATGTATATGTGTGGATAAATATGTGTGCGTAAATATATAGAGACACATACATCTATGCAGCTGGTGGCATCAACTATAAAATATCGACAAGCAGGATACCGAGTATGCACTGCAACAAATAACAACAACAACAAAAACAAACAAAAATCCTCAGACTAAAGTGTATAAGCGATAAGGTTACAGATGTCCTAAGCACACACACACTCTGATAGAGTGAATGAGAGTGAGAGAAGGAGGGAAAGAGATAAAGGCTATTCAGGCAGGCTTTAAAAGGATACGCAGGATACACGGCACTTGCATACAATTTTTGTAACTGGATACATGTTTACTCATAAGAAGGTTTTGCTCTGTCTTCGCCCAACGCTGTCGCACTGCACCAGACAACAAATAGCAACAACAACAACAACTAAACGTAAGTAGCTACTTTACTTAGCTATAGTACAGTAATCCCTTGCTAACTGAATTTTGGTACAATAACGTAGTATTTCTTTGAATGGAATTTGAATTAATTTCAGTATAACTTAAGAAATTCACAAAATATTATAATCCAATGCTGCTGAAGTTTAATATAAAATAAAATCATGTCTTTTGTATTCTGTTCAGGCTATTTATGTAAGTAGGGAATAGTCCAATTCGTTGTAGATATTCGTCATCGGGTGCTCAAAAACCTAAAAATACAGTGAACATTTTGATTTGGGAACAATTATATTTAAGCGAAAGTAGTACTTAGTTGCGAGTAAACACTGTAATAAGACGCCTTGCCTGGACTTGGACAGTTTTTGTGGCCAAGACAAAACGACACAGCGGGAGTTGTGGTTGGGGGGTGTTCATACATACATGCATGTTGACAGCGGCCGCTTCCTGCGCCGCTAAGTATGCAATTCTATTTTTAAGCGCACGCTAAAGTGCAAGCGAAGTAGGTGAAGTGCAGTGCAGACCAATGCGATGCCGGTGGTGGTGCATTGTGGTGTTGTCGTCGAGTTGAATGAGTGAATGGTGAGCAACTAGCATAACCCACCCAAACACACAAACACACGCGAGTCGGACATACACCAAAACACAAAACGTATTCAAGTGTAACTAAAGACGACCAATTCACAAACAAACAAACAAACTGCACTGAACGGACGCCAGCGAACCATGAGAGCCATGAGAGAGAGAGAGGGAAGAATGTAGGCGGAGGCCGAAGAGGAGACAGGCGCACGGGTCGCTTGGATCGCCGCCAGTGAGTGACTCGACAGGCTGTCGCTCTGTCGCCTTTTTGTTGTTGTTGTTGTTATGGAAAGCGTGCCCTTTTAACCGCCATCGCATATATTCGTTTTTATTTATATTTTGTTTTAATTTTTTGTTGGGTATTATTTTATGATTTTGGTTCTACATGTGTGTGTGTATTTGTATATTTTTATTTTTGTTTTTCTTGTCAGCCGCCCGACGTGACAGGGTAGTGTGGGGAGGGACGGCAGCCCTCATAATGAGTGCTGCGGCACTTAATACATTGATAAAAGATGCAACAACAACAACAACGGCATCATGAACGACATCAACTCGATTCGAGTACATGCCGCAAACGCAGGCAACGTTCGCGCAATTACTGTTATAATTTGGGCATGTAACCGTTATTCAAATTCAAATGCGTATTGCAATTACCACGAAGATCAACCACCCTTTAAACGAGGGCAGCTCATTAAATAAACGCATGGGAAAATTGACTTGGCCAACTTGTGTCAGCAGATCTATTAGTTACCTTCTCATAAGTTCTTTATAGCGGGGGCCAGATAAGGTGATCATAAAACTGTGGCAATAAAAACCGAAAGATCAAGAGACATCAAAAGTCAGTGGGATACAAATTATTACTCGCTTGACATTTATATTAAGAATTCTGTTGTTGATTAATGAAATATTTTTTATAGTATGAGCAAATACAATTTTTTTAATACGTGGAAAATCACTTAATGAGATAAATGGATATAAAATAGGAGAATGGAAAACTTTATGGGATAAATATCTAGTGCCCAGATTCCGGCAGATATAATTACTTATACATGTATATATGTATAATAAGTATGTATACAACTAAAGATATTTAAGATTAGTAGATTATATATGAATGCAAAATCAAAATGTATTGAATCAACGACCTCCTTTGAATGTTTATATCTCAAAACAAATCAATCAATTAGTTGGAAATCCCTCAGCAATTGTTAAACCAATTTTAATTAATTGCATTTGAGTAATATGTTGGGTAATATTTGATTGAACAAGCGGGTACTAATACAGCCGCCCTCGTTTGTAACGAGTCGCTAACGAGTGGGTAACAAACAATCGCCAATTGGCATATAATGACGCCTTTTCAAAACTGGATGCCAGTCCGAGTCTGAGTGACTGACAGACGGACAGACAGGCAGACAGACAGGCAGTGTGACAAAACCAGCAGCGACATTCAAAATAATTCTCAGGCATTAAACAAATGTAATGGTTATGATTTGAATGCAACGACTCACACTTTGATGTTTGGTATTTGGCTTTATGTTTTATTTTTTAACAATTTACGCGAGTTGTTACCCTTTCTAAGTCACACGCTCACACACACGCACACACACACACACACGTAATGCATACGATACTCGAGAAACAGGCGGCTAGTCATAATTTTAGGGGTTGTATTGTACAATTTGAGCAACCTACAGCTTACAGCTGTTGTTCAACCAGGGTCCCTGTGTTTCTAGCTTGGCAAACAACAAGGGTTTGGTTTAAGGACAAGAACAGCGTCGATTGGCATGGGAACGTCATCAGCGATGGGATAGGGATTGGGAACGGGAGCGAACATACTATATACCATCGAACATCTTTGACTCCTGCGGTGATTAATTGTCATTCGAGCACAGCCCCAAAGAACAAGACAAGAACAAAAAAACGCATGTTACATCCCAGCCAAAAGAATTCAAGACCAAAACGAAGATATCTCTCACTGCTGCTGAGAGCTGCTACCTACGCACGACAAGGCGCAGGGGCATTTGGGCATTTGGGCATTCGGGTTCATGGGTTGCGACTTAACATTGGATTAGATGTCGATCATCGATACGCACACAACAGCGGATCGACACAGAGAAATACTACTTAGATGCGAGTCGAGGTAACTTTTCGTCTTTTGTCTCGTTGAAAGCCGAAAGTAGGTAGCTGATAGGCCGCCAAATGAGAATGAATGAAAGAAAACCCACCATAAATTGTTGGCATCGATTTCGATATCGGCTTTGGGCAACACAAAATGTATAAGCTAGAACTATCATACAAAGGGCATTAGCATGCAGCGTTGATAAATTTTTCGTAAGGTACCTATGCTTTATCTATAGTTAAGCGCATTAAGGGTAGAAAGTTATTTTTCAAGTAACACAATGTAAAATATCAAAGCGGAAATACTATCGATAGTAGCCATTGAATTGAAAAGGAAAATAATGGTGAATAGTGTCGTTGTCTTATGCAAAGTATCTATACCTGTAAAATAATAAATAAATATGAATGAATCCGAAATTGATATGTTTTTGTTGTTATCATCTCGAAAGCTTAAAATTCCTGGCTATTTTCAAGTTGACCCAAATTTGATTTGAAATTATTGCCAAAGTATATTCACGTTTAAATACATTTAAAAAGGTTATACCAAGACTATTAATATACGATTTTCTAAAATAAATGATATTATATACTAGGCATTGCAGTTGCAGTTTTCACTTAATTTAAGATTATTGTTTGTTTGAACTAATGTATCCTCATCTTGAATCCTATTTTAAAACAATTTTATTGCACGAAAATCTTTAAAGTTGTTCTTGCAGCCAATAGTCTTTATTTGTATCCACATTGGATTCAAATATATACCCCAAATAACTTGTAGCCTAGTGTAACGTTAAAGCCAAAATAAATATGTGGCTTGGCATTGAGCGAAATCGTCATCAGTTGGTTGCCATCGATTTGTTTGTCGTTGGGCATCATAAATTAGCTCTGGCCCAAGTGTGTGTGTGCCAAATAAGTTTCGCTTTCCCCCTCCCCTGCATCACTCACATTCTACCACACACTCCCCCTCTTACAGTTAATGTTCAAATGCATGCTGGTCAGCATCATCGAAAACGAAAAAGTAGCACCAACTTTTAGCTAGATTGAAACTTTTCTAATGAGATACAAATGATAAAGAGTCATCAGTTGTGCAGTTGTTCATTTGTTGTTCAGCTTGTGTGCCACTTATTTAACTGATGTGGCATAATAAATAATTTGCTTATTGTATGCATATGCCCAGCCAGCCAGCCAGCCGACCATCCAGCCTTTGCCGCCATCTAATCTGTTGTGTTGCATCTGTTGTAAGTACATATGTTTTATATAAATGTATCTATGTATGTGTCTGAAAAGATACGGGGTACATAATTCATGGCTGAAACTTTTGTTTCTAATTCAACAACAATTACGCTTAATTAATTTAAAGATGTTTGCCGTTTGCCGTTGTTGTCGTCATGTCTAATGCCTCTATCTGTTCATGCAGCGAACGCTTAAGTTCTCAAGTTCTTCTCTCCAACCCCTAACCCTCCCTCCCTCCGCCAATAGTCGAATAAATTTTTGAGCAGTTATGAAGGAAGGCGTTGTGGCAACAGTTGTTGTTGCTGGGGATGGTTTTGCCAGCCGAATCGTGCACGTCTTCGCTTATAAATAGATTAATTAAAATCATCTTTAATTGTTTGATTACAAGCCCGAAAAAATTGTGAAGAAGAAGGAAATTAAAAGGCAAACGCAGAACGAGCTCACAATAGCTCGGCTTTATAATACATAGAGCAAGCAGCTCAGAAAGAAGTTCACAATATGTGTGTTTGTTGTGGTGTGGTGTGTGTTGTGTGTGGGCAAAATGTGCAACATGTGAAATCCACATGCGGCAAACGATTGCCACAGTTACCAGCACACAGCACACAGAAAAAGAAATGAATCAGAAGCTGAGGCAGAAGCAGAAGAAGCAGCACGGTCCCTTGAGCTCTGAAGATTTCATTTGAGCTACAGATGTTCAGAGATTGTACAACATAACTACACACACACACACACACACACACACACCCTCCACCAACGCACACACAAAAGTCACACGCAATTGAAGCAGCGGCATCTGCCAGATACACTTCAGCTTTTAGCTACCACCAGCTTTCATCTTCAGGCAAGTCGCGCATTTCGAGTGGCATTTGATTTTAGTGTAGTGTAGTGTATTGTAGTGTGTGTGAGTATTTAAGTGTGTGCGTGTGCGTGTGTGTGAGTGCTACAGAGGCATACAAATTATTGCTGGCAACGCAAGACTCAACGACTGAGTCAGTCAGTCATCAATTATTTTATAGAATGCTCACTTGTTTTCTTGCCTTGTACTCAATGCGCATTGTCTGATGCTGTGTGACCCTCTGTCTTCGTCGTCGTCGTCGTCCCTCCAGGAGGGGTGATGTTTGAAAAGTTCTGTAGAACAGACACACGCACACACACATGCGTACTTCCTTACACACAGACGTACAGGAAGGGATTCGTGGCAGCCGCAATAGTTGTGAAATTAAATTGAATGCTACGCCGATTATCCCACGCAATCTTTCATTCATTCATTCGTTCATTCATGCATGCATGACGGCAGCAAGTGGCACAACTTACAACTTACGACTTACTCCTCCGCCAAAAAAGAAAGTTGAGCAAATCATCCAAAGTTCAAGCGGAACAGCTCCTGCACAATTTTACACCCCTCCCACGCCACCCGCATTATACATATATCCTGTACATCCATATAAGATGATTATATGCACACGCAATCTTTCGTATCTGGCAATAAATCTAAAGCTCCTGTCTGTCATTCAGTCCATCTGTCTGTCAGCCCCTCCCTCCTTTCGCTTGCGTGACAAAATCAATGCAAAGTTCGTTTATTTCTTTTGGTTCTGCTTCGTTTTTTTTTTTTTTTGATTTTTATGTCTCTGTGGTCCCAATAAATAAAATCCATTTGATTATAAAGTGCACACAATGAAAAGCCGCTGATAAGCGCTTTACACAATCCATTTGGCCTGCTTTACTTCATTAAAAATCTATTAAAAAACAAGTAGAAATGTTGTAGTTTTCAACTTGCAATTGATTGATTCATAGATATCCTGTATTCCGATTTGTTTCTTTGAACAATCTACCCAGATACAGATTAAGTGATATAGGTAGGGGCTAAGCTATACATTAATGTCTCTAGGTTTGTATTGAGAGTATATATTTTTTTATGGCAACACCCCTTTAACAATCCTACAGATTAAAAGGTATTAAAAATGTGAAAACATGCAGCATTACACTAAAGCACATCACATGTCTGGCTCTGATACTGCGATGGCATTCTCATTGCATCGGAAATTTCAACGATTTTATGTGTGGCACATTTTGATTAATCTTTACACACACAAACACACAGCCAGGTCGCCGACAATTTTAATGGCCAATCATGTCACAGATAATTATGCTTGTAAATTTTGCATGCAAATTTGTTCGAGGAAGTTGCAACAATAATTTCTGCCAAAATTTGCACATTTCACACGAGTTCCAATCAATCACAAGACTTTTTACTCACTTACCGGCCTGCTTGTGATAGATAAGTAGTAAGTCTGTTATAGTTATTCTCTTGTGCACAGATTTGCTTTTGTTTATATATGCGTTTCATGTGTAAGGCCAAAAACTAATTTCGCTAAGCAGCCTAGCGTATATCTAAGTATTATATAAACGCATGGCCTGGCTTTGGCTTTCTCTGGACAAATTGAAAACAAAACCAACTTCAATATTCAGCAATAATTGAATGCACACAAACAGCAAGAATGTGTGCGTGTGTGTGTGTGTTTACCATCGGGAATACTACTATTATAATCTGTTTAGTTATATGAGAAACAGGCCAAGAATATTGACAGACACTCAAGTGTCCACAAGCACCCTGTAAATCCAATTGAATTACGCATAAAAGGCGCTTAAGCCAAATGAAAAAAACGCTCGTGACGATGACGATGATGTTGATGGCGAAGGAAAGGGAAAAACAAGACGCTTAAAAGGCGATTGGAAGACGCCTATTCAATAAAAAAATATATATATGTGTATGTACTTTTATATGCATTTAATTTGTTATTACCCGATATTTTATAGCTACTGTGCGCTAAGCGTGAGCCACGACGAATACCTCGTTGTTGCCTCTAATCATAATTACATACATTTGACATCAGGCGGCATTTCCGCAACATTTGCATATCAAATTCACAGCGCATCGCTTTGTAGACATTAAAAAGCAGAAAAAGCAACAAAAAGAAATAAAGTCGCTTCCAGTGTGGAGTGGTGGGTTGAAGTTTAAACTTATGCATGATTAATACATAATTACAAAGGCAAACACATAAACTCCAACGAGCTGGCATGCCTCGAAAGAGACTTGCTGCACTGTTGGAGTTGGAGGTATTTTAATGCTTTGGCCAACGACTCAACAAACTAGTACATAATAACATTTAACAACAGACAAGACAAAAGGCTGCGTTCCCACACACAGCACGTCCTGAATGACGCTACCAATAAATGAATACCGCCTATCTATCTATCGTAGCAGTCAGTGGTCATGGCTATAAGTATATATGTATGTATAAATAGCTGTTATTAATATTTCGATTTGGTACCAGCGATTCGTAGAACTTGACACATGACTTGCATAACTAATAAGACAATTTTCGTCACTTGCGGCCAAATGTCGCCCCGCTCTCTCTCTCTCTCTCTCTCTCTGTCTTTCTCTCGCTCTCTGTTGTGTCCATACACCATGGTCCCGGGCATATCGCTTGCCATAAACTAAAGGCTGATTGATGATGACAAACTTGACTTCATCAATAGGAAATCGATGTAGTTATTGCAGGATGTACATATACTTGTACTCGTTGAAAGCCGGTTTATTGAAGTGTTGTACCAATTCGAATAAGATGTTTATGAAGTGGGTCCTTTGTGTAAGATGATAGTTATATTTATTCTGTTATGTTACATGATATTCATATTTATGTTGCTCCACATTACATAAACATTTTAATTTTTGATGCTCGAGTTTCTGTATATTAATTTTATTGCTGCAGAATGTTATATCTAGGAAAGAAAATCTTTAAAACCCTTATCCAAATAAACTTTCTTACTTTGAAAAGAAATTTAGATAATTGTGTATTTAAGTTTCTATTGATTATTAAATTAAATTCTTCTTGTTTTCATTTCCAATATGTCAATTATTAATACACTTCTAAATGTAGAGTAACAAGTCTCAATTTCCGTTCGCTCCTACAATTTTCTGTCTTAGCTGTAGGTGCTTAGCTAGTCGATATGACTGTATCAAATTAAACGCAAGGCATAATAATTATTAATGCGCTGATGCACTAGTGTTTATGCATATGTGTGCGTGTGTGTATATTTCGCTGAAGATATGAACACTTAAGTCCATTCATGGACACTTTTAGTGGCTTTAACAAAGTGCTGCAGTATTTGGTCGATTGTCAAGTTAAGTGGGCAAATTGCATACAACACTAGAAGTTGGTAGAGTTGGGAGTGGGGAGTTGAGAGAAGAACTGACATACATATAAGCATGAGTATGAGTATGAGAATGTGTAGGAATGCAAGTGAAGTAGAACGTGAAGTAAAAGCCATTTAAATGTATTTCTTATCTGACTTTTTAGATTGCCGTGGCAACATCAACGTAATCCAACTGCAGCTAATGCCAGCATACCACAACAACAACACCAATACCTATACTAGGAGAGACAGCAGCACAGCACCTGCTGCTGTTGGCGTACAGGAAACGCATCAGGCAGGACAACAACAAGAAAAGTGACGTGCATTTCTGTGACAAAAAACTGACAACGAATTATTAACGACGAGCCAAGACGAGAGCAACGAACACGTTGCATACAATAGAAGAAACGAAACGGAACGAGAAGAAAAGAGAAGGAAAGCATGATGTCGTCATTGTGTTTGGTGTTTAACAAAGCCGGAAATGTAATTGTAGTTTTAGTCAGCCTACAGCTAATATGGCTTACATTAGTGGGCTGTCGGGAGCTGTCGCTAAGCAGCGATTATGGCAGCATGTCTGCCTCCGTTGAGGATGCGGAAATCATTGATTCCCAGGTTACCGAGGAGGCCTCACCTCCACACAGAACAAACATCGAATCAACGTTGAGTAACAGCAATGAGGACAGCAAAGCCTCAGCTGCAGCAGCAGGCTCATCAATTTCAGCTGCTTCGGGCACCTTGCTGGAGGAGTTTAATGGCGGCAAACTAACGCCTGGTGAGGCCAGCAATACGCTGCCCATATTCTTAAGCGAGCCAGAGAGCGTTTTTGTGGTCAAGAACCGACCGGCGGTGCTAAAGTGCAAGGCATCGCATGCGTTGCAGTTGCACTTTAAATGCAGCGGTAGTTCTCAGCCGCCGCCGTCGACGCACGACAAGCACGTGGACCCACACACGGGTGTGCATATGGAGGAAGTGACTGCCACCATACATCGCGATCTCGTCGACGAATACTTTGGCAAGGGTCCGTTCAAGTGCGAATGCCAGGCCTGGTCGTCGCGTGGTGTGGTCAAGAGTCAAGCGGCTACGGTGCATATTGCATGTAAGTATAATACATTAACTACCAAGTAGGGGATGAACAATTTTGCAACAGCTGCGTCATGTGCTAAAACTCACTCACCCCCTTTTTATGTCCCTGCACTGGAAATAATCATTTTCTGATTTAAACTCATTTTAATCGCTTTAAGGTACAAATAGCTCAAAGTTATCCTCGACTTGAACTATTTTATGGCCGAATATGAAAAGGTCCTTTAATGTTAACGGTTATTACCTACACAATTATGTTTATTAATTTACATAGCCGATAGCCGACAAGTGCTTGTTGTCCATATAGGTGCTTGAGAAAACATTATAAAAAACATCCATGTACCGAATCTTAAGGAGACAGGAAAAATCTTCGTTATAGAGAAAATTCGTATTAAAAAAGAATGGTTTTTCATTGAACCTAATTTCAGGGTTCTGGAAGTGAATTCGTTATACAGAAAATTTCGTTGTAGGGAAGTTCGTAATGTACTGTAGCATTGACTTGATGTTTTCTTGGAAAAGGAATGAACCGGACAGGATAGACTATAAAAGACGCATTGAATTTTAGAGATGCCATTTTTAAGAAATTATTACAGTACTTGAATTATTAGTTGAAAAATTAGTTTTCTCTTCTGACAACCACAAACAACTTTGTCTCGCTAAACTTTAAATTTTAAAAAAATCGTACTATGTATAAAAGTTATATCCACTCAACTTTCTATTCTTTCTGTGTATCCTACCTGCTGCAGATATTCGCAAGTCCTTTGGTCAGTCGCCCACATCGCTGCGCCTGGAGCTGGGCAGTCGTGCGGAACTGCATTGCGAGCCGCCCGGCGGCTTTCCAGAGCCGAAGCTCAGCTGGCACAAGAACAATGTGGTCATAAGCGTCGACACTGAGCCCAGTATCAACGTGGCCGGCAGCAGTCTCACCTTCCGCCAGGTGGCGCTGCAGCACATGGCCAACTATAGCTGCAGTGCCGAAAATATTGCCGGTAAACGTGTCTCCGATTCGGCTGTCCTTATTGTCTATGGTCAGTATATTTTTGTCTGCACACACATATATTTTTATGTGTACCTTTCTATGTGTGTGTGTATGTGTAAACCATGTCTTTCTCCACACCTTTCAGTTAACGGCGGCTGGAGCACATGGAGTCCATGGCGCGAGTGCAAATGCAGCGGGAAACCGAGTCAGGGCCGCAAGCGGACGCGCACCTGTACAAATCCAATGCCCTTGAATGGCGGCGCCCAGTGTGCGGGTCCCCAGATACAAAAGTCCGCCGACTGTGCTGCATGTCCAGGTATGCAAAACGTTTCCTCTGGTTACCCACAAATTTGTGGGCGACGTCGTCGGTTTTGGGTGGCTTTTTGGGTAGCCCACTTTTCGTAACTTTTTAAAGTGTAACCATAATTGAAGTGCCAACAACAAAATTGTCAATTTAAATGGCATCTGCACAGCCTGTGGCCCCCCCATTTGCCACCTGCGTCTCTTTGACCTAACTCCCTAAACTCCCTGCAGCAATCCGGCAACCAACCCCGCACCAAAAACATTCCCTTTTTCGTTGAGAACGCCGCACATTTTTCACACCAGCACCAACAAGCAGAGAACCAGCAAACAGGGAGTGCAACACAAAGCAATGCCACGCAAAAGTTTAAGGGACGTTTCAAAAAATAAAAAAAAAGACAATGAGAGTAGGCGAAAACAAAGTAAATTAGCAAATCGAACGTTTAATATCCTTTCCTTATTTCAGAAAGAAGAATTAAAATTTAATCTATGTTAAGTAATTTTATATTCAAAAAAGTCGTTAAAAAGTTATCGTTCGCCATGGGTAAATTTGAAGAGACCCGTAAATAAGAAAATAGATCAACCCCGATATGGAAACAGGACATTTTATACATGATTTAACTTTAATAACTTGGTGTGTAGCGTTGTCAAAACTGATGCCCTAGTTGCAGTACCCATTTTAGGACAAAAGTCCAATAAATTTTTGAGTGAGCGTTGAGTATTTCATTTTAAACATGTATTCAACTGCGGCTGCTGTTGGTTTTTGTGGCTGCCTCTTCAAATGACGACAGATATCTCTACATGCACGAATATAAGTATCCATCCACACACGCACGCACACACAAATAGATGGATAGATTGGACGTGAGAGGGCAATAACGGGGTCGGGAGGGGGGCTTTGGACCCAGGGGCGTCTGCTGGCGGCATTCCTACCAGTCACAGGCACTGACTGACTCTAAATGGTGACAAAGGCATTGGCGAGGCGCACAGCAAGGGCAAGCATTTACCGTTGGGTGGCTGGCAGCAGTGGTGGAGTTGTTGGTGTGGGTGGTGTGTTGCACAACGGGATTCGGTTTGGGTTTTCTTTCTTTTTTTTTTTTGGATGCTGGGATGCAAGAGCTATATTGGGCTGAGGGCATGTTCTCTTCATCTTGTGAATGATTTTTTGGATTTTTTTTAAACTCGATACCGAAGGTAAAGAGTATATTGGTGTCTGTCCGTCTGCATGAACGCAACTTTTTTCAACACCCTTCAAGCAAGAGACTTGAAACTTAAAATATGTAATATCTATGGCTGGGATAGATAAAGTGTCAAAATTGGGGTTCTGCGCCTACTGGGTGCCTGGCGAACCGATAAATTCGATAACTCGAAGGTATATAAATACTTATGTTTTTTACACCCTTACAGTTAGAGTTACCAAACTTGGTAAGAAGATAGCTGTTGTCCTCACTCAAAAAACTGCTTTAAAACTTTGGATTCCACGCAAACCCATTCCGCCCCCAGCCCTCCGCAGTATCACGCCTATAGCTTCTACATTTTTTGAGCTATAGCCAACGAATTTGGCACCGATAGGTGATGACATCCCTCGAGAAACTGCATCGAAACTATGGATGCCACGCTCACCCATACCATCAGACGCCCCCAGCCGCCCCACCGCCTCGTTAAAATCGGGAATGCGTGAATCTTTCTCAGCTTTTAAGCTAGAGTCACCAAGTTTGGTAGGGAGAAAGCTGAGCATCCGTACCTCTTTGCAATCAGGCCCCGTTTTTTAACAGGTATCAAGTATACCGCAGTCGGTTGCGTCCGACTGCAACGTTTCTACTTGAATTTTTGTGTGACAGACGCGAGGTCGGCATGTGTTTGAGACTCTTCACTTTTATTCATGTAAATTTATTGTATTGCACATTGTATTGTAGTGCTCACAAATACACACAAACTCACACACACGCTCACATACACACGCAGGCAGATACGCTTTGGCAGGCTCACAGCGGGCACTGCAATGAGCAATTGTTGACAGACAAGCGGGGCAAATGATGGCACAGTAACGGAGGGTGGGGGGGGTTTCTGCTCAAGAAGCAATAGCAATACACTTCAAGTGGGGGGTAATGGTTGGGGGGTGGTGGTATGGTCTCCGTTTTCTATGAAAAGTGTGTCATAAAATTAATTTTAAATTTCGCTTCGGTTTTGCTTTTTTTTCATTTTCGGTTCTATCTTCTTCAACTTATGACTTTTTCATCCCCATGGAATCGTGTCAACCTTATGGCTCTTCATCTGCTGATGCTTACCGTTCGGTTTGGTTGCCACGCCCACAACGCCTGCCAACGCTTGTGATTACGCTGACGCTGGCAACGACAACAACAACAACAATAATAACAACAACAGAGGACACTCAAATTGTGAGCGCTGATGGATTTGACATTTCGTCGAGTAAGCGCAGTAAGTTGAACACGAAAGCCTGACAATGTGCATCTCATTCAGCAGAAGCAGGCTGCCCAGCTCTCGTTGGGTGGGGTTGGGTTTGGATTGGGGATTGGTTGGGTGGCGTTGGGTTGGATTGATAGAGTTCAATATGACATTGTGCGCGAAAGCCGTTAAAGTTGAATGCTTAACGAGCCAAGCCAGTGAAATTGTTAGTTGGGCATTGGGGTACGGAAGTTTGTTGGTGGGGGTTGCGCTTCACAATTCAATAAACAATTGTGTTAAACTGAGCCGAAGGCCGTAACAGCAACAGCAACAACAACAGCATCATCCACATCCACTTCCACATCCGCAAACAAAACGCCAACGAACCATGGAGACTCATTCATTCATTCATTCATTTTACAAGCTGCAAAAAGCTGTAAAGCTATATCTGTTGCTGATTCCCTGATTCGGATGCTAGCTGAGTTACTTACTTTGATTCTTGTAAAGCACCCCCCACCAAAAAGGAGAAGTGACGTCATTGTTGACGCTGCTGAATGGCGGACAGCAACTTAAAAATCACTTACCACGATTTACGCTGTCTGATTCATGCAACAGTCTGGCGACGACCCTTGAAGCCGGACGGACCCAACAGCACGAAAGCAGCAGGATGCGTTAGTTGGAGTGGGTGTTACACACACACACACACACACAGTGACACTAGCACACGCACACACACACAAAACTAAATGCTTGCCTAGTCAAAAGTGATGATGGGGACGACAACTTCGCAGTTGTTGTTGTTGCTGTTTTCGCCTTTGACGAGGGTGGTTTTTTGGGCACAGGAAGTGGCGAATGCCGATATATATATGAGTTTGGCATAGGCATACATCTTACCGACAACGACAACAACAACAACAACGAATAGAAGTCTCGCATTTTGCGCTTTTTGTTTAGTTTTCGGACTTTGCGCCCCCAACAAACAAAAGCGAGCAGCTGAAGAAAAAAAAAAATTGAAATAAACGAACCAAATGCGAAAATAGAAAAGCATTAAAATGACAATCACTTTTACTCACACACACACAAACACACAGAGACTATGTAAATGGAGAGGGGGTGAGACAGCATGAGTGAGTTCGAGGGGGTTTGGGAAATTTTTGGTGTGTCTGCTGTTAAATATGCTGAGAACATTTTTTGTCGACTGCTCCCCAGGGCCATAAGAGGAAAGAAGGAATCTAAACTGGGCGTCATAAATTCTGGCAATGCATTTAGTTCAAAAGGTGGCATAATTGCGACGCATCTATTAGCTAAAGCGTTGCTATAAAATGTAATGGGAGACCATCAAAGCCAAATCCCCTATCATATATGTACATCTCAATCTATATAAGCGTACTCTCCTTATACTAGATCGTTACGTTCCACGTTGGGCGCCTTTCATTTTTGATAAATGGCACTTGAACACACATGGATGCTGGCATGGAATAATGTGTGCTAAATCATGTTAATATGACTTTTGATTTCTAAACTGCTTTCTGCCTTTTCTTTTTTTTTTTCTTTTCCACATAGTTGCTCGCTGGTCCGCTTGGAGCGAATGGAGCATCTGTTCCGCGGAATGCATACAAGTGCGTCGCAGAAAATGCCTGACGCACGCCTCCATTGCCTTTGCTGACGTGACAGATGAAGCCAATGAGCTGCTGCTGCTGGCTGGCGGTGTGGGAGCCGCAGCACTCAGCACTGGAGCCAGCAGCGAAGGCGCCACCAGCAGCAGCAGCGCAAGCAGCACGAGCAGCATCAGCAACAGTAACAACAACAATAACAACGGTGACGCCGATGGCTCAGGATATGGCAAATCATTGTGCGCCGGAAAAGATATACAAACGGCCGAATGTCGTGGAGAGCAATGCCAGATTGGCAAGGATGGTAAGTGTGTTTATGACAAAAACAGGCACCCAGCCCATCCAGTCAGCCAGTCAGCCAGTCATTCCTGTCGTTCTCTCTCTTAGTCAGCAACAAAGTAGACAGTTAGACAACAATAACAATCTCAGTGGGCAACACAACAATCCACACAATCCAGACGTTGAGAACAGGCTGCGCTACCACACAAAAGCCCAGCACTCAGCGCTGATTGTCACAATGGGAAATTAACCAAGTGCATTTTGTTTGTGCATGTCCCACCCAACCACTTTGCACCAAACCCCCCACCTATAGAATAAAAATGGTAAAATAAATCAACCACCCAGCAGCACTAGAAAAGGCCACTTCATTTCATCTGCACTTGTTAGCAATACAAATCCCACTGTGTTAACCATTTTTGCCTGAATAAAAAGGGTCTCAAATCAATCGCAGCCCAAAATTGGTTTTCATGAATGGGGCGCCCTATGTTTATGTGCTTTTGCCAGATAATTAGGCATGCGGCAAGGACGACGACAGGATATTATCATACAACTATAGATACCCAAAGACCCCTTCCGAACGAGCTTTTTACATGTCATTGTTGCTGTTTGGGTTTCGATTTGCGATTTGAACCCAACTCAAATATATAGTTTTTTTTCTTCTCCTTTCTTAAGGGGTAGCAACTGTGATCCATTGGGATCAATTATACGACTGTCACAGTGTGTAATTGAAAGGAACAGCGGTGGGCAAGTTCCTCAATCATTCAACACATAATTTTTGTAACATTTTGGGGTTTTTGGGTCGGTGTGTTTTTTATGTTGTTGTTATTACTGGAATACTGTTATTTGATTGCTGTTGAAAAGTTTTCTGCAAATGAATGAAGAGTGACACTTTGTTGGTTTTGACTTGAGCCTTTGGCTTATTTTCCATTTTATTACATTTGCTGTGGCACTGAGCTCCCCAACCAGCTTCCTGCTCCAGGGCTAATATCCCTTGGGGAACTGCAACAGTTGAAGCTGAATCCTCAGGCTGTATTATGTGGCTATTGTGGCGACAGGCGGCTGAAAGTACCACCTCACACCCCCCCGCCGTCCTCTTCTAATCTCTTAGCATGACAAATACGCTTTTGATGTCCCAGGCAGGAGTCTATAAAAAATCAGCATGCAAAATGCACATAGCAAAAGTAAAATATAAAAATAAAAAAAGCAAAATCCGAATGGAAAACGAAAGCGCAAGAAAATGTCTAAAGTTTGGATCTGGAATGAGTTGGGTTGTGTGCAGCTAAGGATGCTTCCGATGTTTGAGCAGCTCTGTCGCTGATTTACAGCGAATATAATTGCTCATTTCATACATTGTGTAATGCGTTCTCTGTGTGTGTGTGTGTGTGTGTGTGTAATAATCATAATATATACATATATACAGACTTATTCCTTGCGCTGCAGCGATTCCTTTTTTGTCCCGGCACAGCGCCAACCAGTCACCGCCAGCGCCACCAACAATGACGACAACAATCACAGCAACGGAAACAAGCAGCGCAACAATGGCGCTCTGAACTGAATGGGGGGTTGGGGGGAGCTGTGAATAACGCGGGGAGTAGAGACGAGCACCCGACAGCGAGCACAATAATGCGAAATAGACGCCGGACTGGGAAGTGAAATGGGTATTTTGTGAAGGAAGGGAAAATTGGGGTTCGGGGCATTGAGCATACAAACATAAAACATTAAATACAGACATATACTGCATACACTGAGAGAGAGAGGGCAGCAAGCAGCAGCAGCAGCAGCAGCAGATACGGATACGCATGGCTGCTTTGGATTGATGGCAACTTTTTGGGATGCGAGAATACGAGTGGAGAATGCGACCGCGTTCGGTTTTGGTTGACTCAATGTTGGCGTATGTGGCGGAAGGGGAGGGGGTTGAGGGTATGGGTTTTTGCGGATTTACGCAGAAACATGTAAAACTTTCCTTTCATTTTAATACAAAAGACAAAGATTGAGATTGGCATGCAGGCAATCGGTTGAGTGGCAGATTAGAGAGCCAGAGGAGATTGAATTGAAGGGGAAGTCCTTCGCACCAAAAGTGTATATTAAAAACCAAAAACCAAAATATCAGCAGTTTTTCACTTTCATTCTGTCTTTGACCCCCAAATCAATGATGTTCTATTTCTCAATCTTGTATCAACCGTTTGCAGACTTCGATTGGACACTGTACTTGGGTCTGGCGTTTCTTACAGCCGTTTGCTTTGCCTTTGGCGCTGTCCTCATCTGCTGTGCCCGGCGTGGCATACGCGCCAATCCGCACTACAACATGGCCCGTTCAGGTAAGTCCGACGACTTTACTCCTCCATCTCCTGTCTACTGTTCCGACTAACGGCAATTGAATCTGTGTGCTTGCACTTCCGTCCTGTCATTTTTTGCAGTTATGGATGCGGATTATATGCCCGGCGTTGTCGATAAGAAGGAAATGCGCATGCACATCGAGGCAGCCAATTTGGGATACGATTATGTCAATCCCGGACATCGTTATTTGCCCGGCGACCACATCGTTGGACTCGGCGTTGGCGTTGGCGTCGGCTGTGCCGGCGTAACGGAACATCACTACGATGTGCCCAACTTGGCGGCCAAGTAAGTTGAAAACTCTCCCGCGAAAATTAAATCTCGCAAATCGGATTATCAATGTAACTGTATTGGTTGGGCTTGGAACGAATTCCGATTCTTGCAGCTTCACTGGCCCACAAATGCATTGCACTATATACTACAAATTAAACAATCCTCAATACAAATTCCAAACATTAAATATTGTTTTGAAAATATACATATTATATGTATATGACAGTGGAATTATTAAACTTTTTTTTTTAAATAATTATTGTTAATAATAATTACTAACCATAATAGTTTAAGTGACCAGAAAACTACGGTTTGTTAGTATGAAAGTTTCTCATAAAATTATGTTACTTTTTTCATATCATTTTTCATTCAAAATCGGGAAATTAGGTTTCGATTTATTTTCCGTTCTTAACTTCCAAACCAAATTTCGTCCCGATCAGACGATTTTGAAAATTTGTTCCTTATAAATTTTCCGGAGGCGGAAAACCGCTTAGAGGTGGAATTTTCCAATACCCTTTCTTTGTGCTGAAAGAGCACAGACGTAAACTTGAACTTTCTATCTCTTACCAAATTGCCTGCCAATCAGGACAAACTATTTTATAAGCATAAGATTGTTATACCAAATAAGGAAATAGAATTATTTATTTATTTTTTCACTTCCCCTTTCTCTCTCTTTACAGCTACACAAATCCCATAGATGATTTGAGTGCAGATTATTTATCGGAGACAGGCGACTCCTCCACAGCCGATACCTGTAAGTAGTTTCTCAAATCCCAACTAGTAAAAGATTATCTAATTGTTCTCATTTGCCACAGCTAACTCAACGTTTGATATGAATGCAAAACTATCCATATTAAACGCATCGAAGAGCACTAGCTATGAACTACTTGGCAGCAGTGGAGGCCAGTTGCGTTTGTACAATGGAGAGCTGTTGCTCTTTGTGCCGGAGCTGGCAATTGGGAAACACTTGAAGAAACATGTCTCGCTGATGCTTTTGAGCGATGAGTGCAGTCGCATTTCGTGCGCCACAGATAGCTCCATTCTGTGCAGCAGTGTGGTGCATTGTGCACCACGAAACTATGGCTTCATCAAGCCAGTGATACTAAAGATACCCCATTGCCTGCTGTCGCCGGAACAGTGGCATGTGCACATCTACCACGCGGACAGCGAACATGATGAGCTCAATGTGAACTGGCGTCGAGCCGTCTCCGTCGGGGAGGAGACCATCAATACGCCCATGTTTGTGCAGCTGGAGCCGACTCACGTTTACATCATGACAGAGCAGCTGGGACACTTTGCTGTCGTTGCCGAGCCACGGATCCAGCAACCAGCAATCAAGATGAAGCTGCTGGCATTTAGTCAGCATACACCGCCGAGCAGTGCCAATTGTAGTCTGCGCATCTATGTGGTCAAGGATTTCCCCAACAGTCGCGATTTGTGTGCCAATGTCGAATGCAAGCTGGGCGGAAGCTTTCTGGGCGAGAGTCAAATCTTTGGCTTTGTGCTCAACAATTTGAATTTGAACATTCGCGTGCGCAATTGTATGGATGCCGAAGCGGCGCTATACGAACACGCAATACCCTATCAGCACATACTGGGCAACAATTCCATACTGCATTGTGAGTTTAGTGTGCGGCGGCAGGAGCAGCATGCGCTCTGTGTTGACTTTGGCCAGGACAATGACTTGGACTTTTATACGTTCAGTTTGCCAGCACAGCAGCAGCAGCATTTGCATCTGCAGGATGAGGATGAGGAACTGGTTTCGACCACAAATACAACGATATCGATTGATCGCCAAGGCAATTATGTTAACGAGAGTTGTGTGCTGGACTTTGTGCAGCTGCCACATGCCACAAAGCGTTTAATATGCGCCGCTCTCGATCCTCCAAGAGCCGACGAGCGCGACTGGCGACTGCTGGCTAACAAACTGAGCACCGATCGATACATTGCCTACTTTGCCACAAAGCCCTCACCCACCGAGCAGATACTCAATCTGTGGGAGTGTCGCGCGAACAGCGGCAACAGCAACAGCAGCTCCTCGAGTTCAATATCGCATGCGAATAGCATTATGGCGCTGCTGTTGACGTTGAAGGAGATGGGACGGCAGGATGTGCTGGACATCATAGTCGATACAATTGGGCCACTCTGGATTTAGGCTCGAAGGAGATGTTCAAAACAAGAATCAAAAAAACTATACAAAACGAAAAACTGTTCATGAGTTGCCTTTTATTTGAAAAATGTATTAAAAGTGCAGTGTGTGGAGCAAGAGCATCCAAGAACTGGAATTGGAAATTGAAGAAAACACACAAAATCGATTACTAAATCGAAATGAAACGAAATGAAAATAATAAAATCAAAGTCTAGGCTTAAGGCATAGGCGTAGTCATAGTATGTACTAGTTATAAAGGACACTAAGTTAAATATATAGTGTTCGAGCATGTGAAACTCGAACCTCTTTTCTGCTCAACGAACTCTGTTCCCCATGGGTGCCATGCATTTTTGATACTACCTACTATATACTATAGGAATAAGTTTAGTTATTACAGTGTAGCTTATAGTTATTTGTGGCTTAGCAAACTTATAGTTTAAAACACTAGATTTTTAAAACCAAAACTATTTATACAAATACATACATACATAATACCCATACCTATAATGTACACAGTGATTGCTCGAAACTTTCTTAATGTTTTTACCAAATTAAACATTTAACGAATCTTAAATTTTATTGAATGAATGTGTTATTTTGTCATTAAATTAGGGATTTTGAATTGTCTTTAAATTATTTATTTACTTTTGTGTGTACAATATTATTTGCAAATACATTAATACGAAAGTAATATATGTTTTCTTGATAATTTAAATATAATAACAATTTATTCATACGATTCTTTCGAGCAAGCACTGTCTGAAGTTTCTAGGCGGAGTTCGAGTAAACTTCACACAAAATCTCCCCAAGAATGAATTCCTTTATGTAAAGCACGCCTATATATATATATGTATATGTGCAAAGGTAGTTCGCAACTGTTTTGCCAAATCGTTGAATTTCTCAACCAACTCTAGTTATAGCTCATAACATGCAGAAAAACTGAAGCATAAACAAACAAAAAATGTAGCATACCTACTATATTACTGTAGAAGTACATACATCTAGAATATATATACAATTGAATTTAGTTGGTAGAAAATCGAGAGGATGTGGTTAAGAACATAAAGAAAACGAGTAGCTTGTTTGACATACTCAAGTGATAACCTTTGTATTTGTCTCTAGTTGTTAGGTCTAAAACTGTCGTTTATAAATCGTTAATCAAACATAATTTCAAACAATAATAACGAATATATAATGGCCCAATGAATATGCATTCAATTTAGTCATATAAGCAGAACAAAAATAATGAAAACAAAATGTAGTTTGAAGATTGTAACTAAATCTGACAAAAATAATTTGAACAGTTCCCGTTGCTGTTGAGAGACTAACAGTTTAACGTTATTGTTTTTTTTTTTTTTATATATTTTTGGTTTGATTTGTATTATTGACAAGCCACAGAAAATGAAATTAAATAAAGACGTTACTTACTGTGAAAATATATATTGTAATGTTGTTATTTCTTGTATATTTTTACATAAATTAAATTTACCACTAATATTTTTTAACGAATTTCCAAAACGGCTCTTTTTATATTTCAATTTTGTGAGTGCTGAACAACGGAAACAGATTCATGGGTGTGTCTTAGCTAAAACTTAGCCAAGTTTCAATTCACTATATGAAACACAGCGTTTATCTCGAGCAGGCCTGTGACCCTCTAGCGGCAGCTTCGCAAACTAATCTCGAGCAGGCTATTTGGCCTGTGACCCTCTAGCGGCAGTTTCCGTCCGTGACCAAAATAAAACGAACAATAGGAGCGCCACTGTGTTGCTCGCAAGTGCCATGGTATCGATACCAATTGCATAATTGGGTGCACTTTATATGGCGGCAAAACTAAAAGGTTTCAATTGAAAAACTTAACTACTAAATAAAAGTCGATTGAATAGGTTTTATTGTTAATATATTTGTACATATTTTCTTGTGTATAAATGGCATATGATGAAAATGCTTTAGTTGCATTTATTAAATATTAACCTGTTTTGTTTTCGAAAACGTTTTCACGTTGCGTAGATAAAATTGAACAAAGACGAGCTATCTCGTCTTACGCAACACGCAAACGTTTTGCTTGGACGAGTTAACTCGTCTTATGCAGCTAGCAGGTTAAGGATGCAACAAAATAGTAAGTATAATTTATTTTATCGGTAGTACTATGTACTTTTTTTGTAACAACTAATTGAGACTACATATAAAAACAACATCTAAATAATGCAAACATTAATGAAATAATTTTAATCCAGTTCAAAATCGTACAAGTGATAAGCTTACTCTATTAACTGCCTGAAAACATGCTGCAAGTATGCCATAGCCAAACACTTGCCACATTTTTGTTAAAAAAAAAAAAAACGCTCAGCAATTGCCGATTGGCAATTGGCATTAATAAAACAAAATTAAGATACAATTATTAGTTTAGGCAATCAGGAATAACACCAACAGCAACAACAACAACAACAACAACAACAACAACAACAACAATGTTGCATGCACACTCAAAGCATTTTAACAAGCTCGCGCGGCAAACGATCCAACAAATAACAAATCAATAATTTCATGCAACTGCCACAAAATGATTGCTGATGCTGTTGTTGCTGTTTTGGCTCCATTGGCGGCGCCTTTTATATCGCTACCGCATCCGAACGTATAAATAAATTTAAACGATTTTGTTTTTCTTATAAGCTGCGGCAAATAGAAATCTACGAAGGCCACTTACAATACATGCAGCCAGGCGTTGCACGCTTTTTGCGCCGACTGTCCGTCCACACAGAGATTCAGTACAATAACCATTGACTCCTTGTTGCCACAGCAACGTCGGCAGCTGCGACGCTGGCAGCAACAGCGACAGAGACTGCTGTCATCGTCAATTAGTTTTCTCAAAGCAGACATAACAATATATTTTATGTATCGCTCGATTGGTGCTTGTATTTTTTTCGGTGTGTCCCCATTTCGCATCCTTGACCATGGCGAAGGTTTTTTGCATTTTTCCGCTTAAATGCCCTTTCAGCAACCAAAGCAGACAAAGCAGCCAAAGCTGCCAAAATCAGCAACAGCAGCAGCAGTCAAAAAATTTCCTAATTGGGTCGAAATTCCAATCTAACAACGATTTCAAATCGCTTGACAATTTCTTGGCTGCTGTTGCTGTTGCTGCTGCTATTGATATTGCTGCTGCTGTTGCTGCTGCCAACTTATTTTGACAGCCATAAAATTGTGGGCCTTGATAAGGTCGCTACCGTTGCTGGCAGCAGCTGTTGTTGTTGCTGTTGTTATTGCAGCTGCAAGGTGCAACATGGCAAATTACTTAAAGCTTTATCTACGCTTGCAATTGAGTTTGTTGCGCGCTTTTCTGCGCTCTCATTGATTTCGTTTGTTAATAGGTCGAAAAATTCGATAAAAAAGTTAATTATAATAATTATATTTTAGAAAATTATATTAATTGGCTTAGAAGGTAAATTAAACATTAAAAAAACATATACATAATTACATGGAAAATCGCAACAATTAGAATTAAAACTTAAAATAATGTTATTTAGTTTGTTCTTGTGTTTTCTGTACAAAACGGTTAAATAAACATACAATCAAAAAAATATGTGAAATTGGTCGACTACGCCAAAATAAAAAAATTAAATGTGTTCAGATTACAAAAAAGTATTTGTTACATGAAATTAAAAATGAAAAAAGCTCTTTGAATATTTATTGTGATTTTTATACACAACACTCAAGACCTGCACAAATATGTCAAGAACGGAAATGTTCGCATACACACAATACAAACAACCACACACACATACACCCACACACTGGCACATACACACTTGAAGTAATGAGCAAATACTAAAAGCCAAAAGCGGAAGTTGACACGCCAACAGGCAACAATCAAAGCAGCAACGTTTACACACACATACATACACATAAAATCATAGATGTGCGCGTGTGTGTGTGTGTGTGTGTGTGTGTTGGGTTTCGTGTTCTATCACTTAGCCAACTAGCAATCTGGCAATCTCAAAATGCCAATGAACGAACTATCGATGTCAGAGGCGGCATCGAGCAATTTTTTGTTTTGCATGCCACAAATCGCACACTGCATGCTGCATGTAATTTTGGTGAAAAACAAATCCGTAAAGCGAACCCTTGATTAAAAGCTTCACTACAAACGGCTTTCAATAATTGTGCAGCAGCTGCCATTTTGAATTTGTCTGTTGCAGCAGTCGGCAACGGCGTGAAACATGAATTATGCTGCTACAACTGAGAGCGACAGAGAGAGAGAGAGAGAGAAAAAACATGATATAGAGAAAGACTGCTACTGCTGCTGCCACAAAGCGTTGATCGCAAGGCGTTGAAAGAGCTGGATAAGCCGCAAAACACAAAACAACACAAAATGTTCCAAAGCAGCAACAAAAACAACATCATGAAAGCAAAAATAAATACAACAAAAACAACAAACAAATTGAAACTGTTATCTTTGGTATGTCGATGATTTAATACCCTTACACAGCAGCCATTTCAATTTTGATTGATTTGAACGATCATGTCAACATAACTCAGGCACTATATAATGCTAACTATGATCGTGTCAAGAATCAAGAATCGTTATCAAAATCATATATGTATATGAACTGAGTATCTGAGCCATTAACTAAAAAAAAAACTTAAAGTTCAACATTTATTTAAAAATTTATGTATCAAGTCACTTTTGGCACCATCAAAAATTGTCTCAGTTTGCTTAATTGAAAGTTAAAAAATAATTCAAAATTAGTTAAAATTGCAACATTTTATCTGATGGCTTTAAAATATATTAGTTGAAAGTACAACTTGTCGATTTAATCAGACGGAAACCTAATTTGTTGGCTAATGCATATTTGACTTATTTTTCCAAGTTTAGATATTGAATTTTTCCCACAACACAATCTTAATGAAATAAATCAGTTATATATATCTTTTTAATAGTTTTGCACTCTGTCTTCTTGCAGTGCGTTACACATTTGGTGACAATATTGATATGCTTGTTGCAAGAGTTGCAAGAAAGAAAATCGAAAATGCGCCACTGCTGGCTGCAACATGTGCCATGTCCAGACTTAAGTCTGCGGCTCTGGCTCTGGACAATGGACAAACTTAAAGCTGTTGTTGTTGTTGTTGTTGCTGCTGCTGCTGCTGCAGTTGCCACAGCGTTTCAGACAGCCCGCAGTTGTATTACGAATTTATCTACCTGAGCAGCAACCATCGTCAATCGTTGAACGTTGCTGTTGCCTTTTTTTTTTCTTGAGCATGGTGGTGCTGGTCCCAAAGGAGCAGCTACATATAATGGCCACCGTACGTCAACGGCTGCCGTTGCCACTGCACTGCAACGTTGCGACCTCCACCAACAACAAACAACAAAAAAAACAGCAACAGCAACAACAACAATCAACAAAAGCAGGCAGAAGGCAGGGAAGAGGCAACCTTGCAAACAGGCCAACAATGTTTTTGCCGTTTTCAGTGGAAAAAAGGCCTGGCTTGGCCCAAGGTTTTGCAGCTTATCAATACATTTGATATCTGCGCTGTTCTCGTCTTTTGCAGACCTCGTCCGTTGGAGGCATCCAATTGGTACGCTGCACATACGTATTCCATTGCCCCAACCCAAGCCCCCCCTTCGTCCCGTTTTACTATTGCTTCTCTCGTTTTCTCTGTTAAGCTCCTTCCTTGGCTGGCTGTCAGGCATTTCTGGCTGCCTTTAAAGATTGGCTGCGTTTGCGTAGGACTCACGTATGTACTTTGATGTGGATTGTTGGCCATTGTTGTTGTTGTTACTGCTGCTGCTGCTGTTGGAGTAGCTGCTGGCAGTTAACATTTCGTTCGAATGCCATACAAATCGACTAGCGGACATTGGAAATGGGCAACAAACAAACACACACACACACACACACACACACACACACACACACATAGACAAAACATATCAGCAACATTTTGCTGCTGTCGCTGTCAATGGCTGTTGTTGTTGTTGCTGTGTGTTGCTCAGTGGCATTGTTGTATTGAATTGTAGCTGCTGCTTGTGTTCTTTTCAATGTTTCAATTCGATTCCTGTGAAATTATACAACAACAAAATAAACAAAACAACAACAAGGGAGAGCAAAAAAACGCCTTAACTTTTGAAGCTACAGTTGCAAAAATGCTTAAATCTTTTTTTTGGAGCAACGTCACGTATACGCAACATTGATATTTAAGCAGCTTAAGGCAAACAGGCAATCGGCTTTTCTCACAGTGTAGCTTAGCCGCTAAATGTAGTATGTAGTCTTGCATTGTGTGTGGATTTAAGCTCGTCTCTACATTATTTTGTAGTTGTTGTTGTTATTGTAGTTGCGGTCACGGCGCAGCTATTGTCGGCAAACGTTGCATTAGCATGCAGGAAAAGAGCAAAAAATAAAACAGCAACAGCAATAGCTGCATAATCAAATTTTCAATTTCGATTCTTCCTTTTGGCATTTGCATAATTCCAGCAAAACAGAAAAAATAGTCGCTACTGGAATTGCCTGAAACTAGTTGGAAGCATCTACATAACATCTTGGCTCAAACACTAAGTTAAAGTTTGAAAATTGTTCATTCGAATATAAATAAATACTTTTAATATATGTAATAAGTTGATATTGCAAATATATTTATTTGTACTTTTTAGTTAATATGCTAGTTACAATTAATGTTTAAAGGGTTCAAATTTCCATCTTGTTTTGAGTTGAAAGCTGAAACAATAAATTGAATAGGTGATATGTGTGTAAAGTGTGCGAGAAATTTGTTTATATTGAGTCGGCTTATAATTTGTATTCATATTACGATTACCTAACTAAATATAAAGTATGAATTACACTGAGCCAATAATTGTTTTGATAATAAAGTGGAAGGCTGTCACAATTCAAAAATGCCATTTTTAAGCTATGGATTCAGAATTATTGATTAGGACTTGCTTAATATTGTTTACAGATTTCATATTAATATTTTATTTACTCCCATCGTAAAAGCTTTTTTATTATCTACGAGTAAATTAAAAACGTTGAAAGCGTTTTCTTATCTTCCTTTTAATAAAAATTACATACAATATTTTCGTGTTAAAAAGAAATCGCTATACATTTTTGGGTCTGTCTACAAACATCTGAATATTTTGTTGTTAAAATTCGCACTGATATAAAATATACCATTAAACTTGAGTACAAATAACACACAGGTAAAAACAAACAAATGTAATACATCAATTGTCACCCCGCAAACATTTATCAAACGTAATCGTTGCTTGAAAATGTGTGCACATCAGCGAGTGCCAAACGACAAAGAGCCATATTAAATTGCAAAATGCTGAAAGATGGAGATGGTTGCAGATGGTTCGGGGGCCACTTTAACTTTGCCTTTTTAAGTCTTGAGCATTCACAGCGATACGCATTGGTAGAGCCAAAACTGGACTTGTGTCCAGCAGCAGCATTGACAGCGTTGGCATTGTAGTGCGGATACAGCTGAATTGCAGATACAGATACAGATACAGCTTTAGATAGATAGATACTGGAGTAAGGAGTGAGCAGTGTGAGCTTCGGCTTGTGTTAGCCATAGGCCAAGTTGTTGGCGCTGTCATGCTGCGTATTCTATTTATTTATTTATGTATTTATTTCTAGTTGTTGGCAGCCTTTCAGCTTTCAGCGTTTGCTTTTTTTTTTTGCTGCTGCTGCGTTTGGCAGCTGCGTTTCCCTTGTCTGCCAAATGTCATGAGCTATGTTTGCCGCCGCAATAGTGGAAAACCTAATACAGAGGATCCCGAAACCCGATGATGATGTCGATGACGATGACGATGCTGATGGCGATGGCGATGGCGATGGCGATGTCGAAGATGTATTTTATTTGCCCGTTTGGCGGCCATTTCTTCTGCACTGCGCCTGTGCGCACAAATGTTTTTGTATAAGTATCTGTCACTACATAGTATCTCCCTCTTTTTTCTGTGTGTGTGTGGGTTGGTGTGTCGCCATGGGAGTACACAAGAGGTTGCAATGTTGTATTGTTGTTGCTGGTGGAACAACCACTGTCAGCAGCATCATCCGAGCCAGCCATTGTTTCCCCACCCCCCAACAACACGCAGCCCCCCACACAAACAGGCAGCAAAACACAACCCAGTTGAATTTGAGAGGTTAAGATAATATTTGTAGCTTTATTTTACATTTTAAATTTACCTTTATATGTAGTACTTGATGCATGCATTCTTTAGAAAGGACATACGTCATGCATACTGTCAGTAGCTTAAATTTAAATGATTTGTTAGAAGTAACATCATTTCATCACGACTACAAACTCTTTTTTTTCGGTTAACATATTTGCTTTTTTGGTTTAACTGGGATCTCTCAACCATTTTATTTTTATTTTATTTTACGAATTCGCAGTCCCCATATTCGATATGCGATTGCGTTGATACTTGTTGTTGTTGCTTTTGTTGTTGTTGTTGTTGTTGTTGATGCTGTGACTGTTGTGATTTCCATTTCCATTTGCAATTCCTTTTGTGAGCGTTTTTCCTTTTGGGTTTCAGGTCGTTTATATGTCTCTCGTTTGTTTGCTCGGCTGCTGGAATTTATTTTGCCATTTTGCGCATGTTTTATTCATAACTTGCAATATTTGGCATACAATGAGTTGGTCCGGAGTTAAGTTTATGTAAATTCCCAACGAACAAACTGCATACACAAACTATAGAAAATACTCTCTAACAGAAGCAACAATCAGTAAGAACAACCAATCAACAGCATAAGAAACAGTCGAAAACTTTAACAGTTTTACATTTTGTTAAATTGCATCAATAATGAAAAACAATTTCAAATACATGTGTACATGTGGATTAAATTTGCCATAAATATTATGGCAGCCATTTTAAAGTACTATATTGTTTGAAATCGATATGATGTAAAGTTCGTTGAACTGAATAAAGCTTTGGTCGTGGGCTTTGGCCTTTTCAATTGACTATTTTGCATTTGAAAATCTCTCTGTATATGTGTGTCGGTGTGTGTTTGTGTGGGTGAGTCAGCAATTCAAGTGCAGTACTCAGACGCAATGTGGGAGACAAACGGAGCGAGAGTGAGATAGAGAGAGGACGCAATACTAGACAGAGAGCGCTAGCAAGGGAGAGCGGCCTCTAATGCTCTTGAAAATTTCAAGTGTTAATTACTCGTATTTGCCACCACACACACAAACACATACTGGGGGAGCATGTAGGTACATATATATGTATGTATATGGAACATTCATGGATACATGGCTGTGCCAGACCTGGACCCAGACACCGACAGTGAACGCCCGAGCCTAATTGTTCAAGGTCACAGACATGCGCATTTCTTCGGCAATGTATTCAAAATTAATTAAAAACACAACTAAAACAACAACAAAATGGAGCAACAAACAGCAGCAGCGTCAGCAGCACGACCACAATTAAAACAGCAACAACAACTTGGACGACGCTAAAGTCGTTCAGGAGAAGGAGGAGGCTGCAACGTGCAAAATTAGCTCAATGGCCGCAAATGCTGCGTGAATGTTACTGTAGAGATTTCACTTTTAGCTAAATTGTAAATGGCTCTGTCTTTTAAACTTGGGCGTCGAGGCGAAAGTGTTAGTTGATGTAATTGCAGCTCTCTTTCATAGATCCAGAGCGACAGAGACAGCAACATCAACTAATTGCAGTCACCTAGCACTCACACAAACACACAGAGAGAAGCGCGCACAAATAATGCTCTCAATTTGCTATCTTGCTCAATGAGCAATGCTCATGTTCGGCAGTTGCTGCTGCTCAGTTTACTCAAACATGTGTTTGTAATTAAGGCGCCAAAACAGTTGCAGCTTCACTGATCCTACCTGATTACGTGTGTGTGTGTGTGTGTTCTCTTTTTTCTTTCATTTAACTTAATTCACTTGCCTTATAAATACTTCGAGCATTCAATTTGTTAGCATTCATTGTTCTTATACAGCACTCTTATACTTAATAACAGCCGATTATCTTCCTGGCAGCTCTAATCGATCCTTGTTAGAGCTCTCCCTCTCTCTCTTTCTTTCTCTCTCTCTCTATAATTGTTTGCTCTAAACTCTCTAATAGCGTTGCCAACCTTGCATTACATTTTCTTAGCGTCAATAAATGCTATTACAATTATTATTACGATTCCAGCTGCAGCACACAACAAAAAAGAATGTTTGTGTGTGTGTGTGGTTCCGGATTAATTCAATTAGCCGCAATTTACATTTCGTTTAGTTATCATATGGGCGCACACGCTGTCGTTGACACTTGTAAAACGCAATGAATTTGTTTCCATTTGCCTCTTGCCTTTGCTTGTGTGTGTGTGCTTGGTCGCTCATTCATTGCTGTGATTTACGCTCTCCCCGCCAAATTGACCAACACCCGAGACTAAGCCCCACCTCACCCCACCGATTCGGCTTTGGCACAGTCTGGCGGTTAGCGTGCCGGCAGTCGGCACTGTCGCAGCGCCAAAAATTCAATGCTCAGTCAGTTGGCTTGTCTCGCTCCTCGCGCTCCTCTCTTCTCTCTCCTAGCCCTTGCACATGCGCCGCAAAAATGTTTATTCATTTTCATTTTCATTTACATTGCAAATTGCTTTTCATTCGACATTCGCCGCTTTGATCGCGTGCGTTGCACGATTGTGCGAAAACTCGCAGTCAACGTTAGCTTGATTATTTTTTTTATTAATTTGCATTCGCATTGTCAACACTTATTGCTATGCATATTTATAGCCTTGTAGGTGTTTGAATTGGTTTTTGTTGGGGGCTGTATGAAATAATCAAACAATTCTTTGGCTAAATGTTAATTTTTCTTGCAATATTTGAAAGGTAAGAAGCATATCTATAACAAATTGTTAACAAAATATCTAAGATTGACACGTACAATTTCATAAAAAATTAAATTCAGGGACTTGCTTTCTGTAAATTCTGGTAACATGAAGCTCTGATTCTCAATGCCATAATTCATTTCCACAATCAATGCAATTCAATCAGTAGGAGGAGCCCCAGCCAAGCCAAACAACTAGCAACCTAGTACCTACAGTGGCTACCAGTTTATTTTGCACAGGCAAATAAAAAGTTAGAAAAAATCAAATAGCCATTTTGATTATTACTGTATTTATTATAAAAAATATATTTATGTTAAGTTGATTCTTTGATATTGATAGCTTAACTTTAAAAATTAAATATTTTTGTCTATTTACTAATTTTGTACAAATCATTTATGCTTAAGAATATTACGAAAAACTTAAATTAAGTTTTTGGTGTGATTTTTTACTTTAAGGTAAGTTTTTAGAAGAAATATGCCGTTTTCGAATGGACGATTCTAAAATCGCCCACACATTTACAGTTGTAGGAACGGTGGGATAATTACATGGGAAAGCATAAGTCCGGTATTGAACAACCCTAGTTGATCTGGAACTGCCCCCATCTAATTAATCTGCTGCTCATATCACCAGAATAAAATGTGATTAAAAATTTGTATCCGACTTGGACTCTGCCATAGAAAATGATTTCCAATAAAAATTACCTTGAATCTGTTGAAACTATGACTCAATGTAAAACAGACTAAAAGCTATTATGGAGCAAAAGGAAGCAGACACCAACGACGAATTTGAAGTATTTTGTATTTATTTTAGGCTTAATTGATGTATACAAAATATGCAGAATCTGTAATTTTTGTAATAAATCCTATAATTAACAAAATGGCGCTTAAATTTTTTGGTTATCGTTTATAGCTTGCAACTCTGTTTTTATGCCTGTACAAAACATGCTTTGAGCCACTGTAGGTACATACGTATACTACATTTTGTACACATTGTATTGTGCTGCCTACCAACCAATGAAGCCCGAAACCAGAAAAGCTCTCAAAATAAATGTAAATACTTGAGATTTCATGGAATTGAAGTGCAGGCAGGTAGCAGCAGTCAGCAAATAAACAAAATTCCAAGTAAGGCAAACAGAGGGGAGCTGGACTCGTTCCTCGTACATAAGAAGACGAAGAAGAAGAACAATGGGCGCATATAAAAATGGTTTTTGCTTTTATTTTTGCAAAGCAACACCGATTGGATAGGGAGTGAACTATATGGTATGGGGTAGGGGTAGGGGTTGCAGGGGAGCCACACTTGCACAATTGTGTCGCCTTGTCAAACGAAAGGTCCTTGCTGCAAAGGGGGCAAGCATTTTAATCGATGGCATTGCTCGCCACCTTCGCTTCTTTGCCATTAGTTACATTTTTCTTTTATTTGTTTTTTCTCTTTTTTTTTGTCGACGTTTTTGTTGCTATTGTAGGCAGCCGAAGCGCCGCCAGCGAACATTGGGTCTCAGCTGTCACTGCGCAGCACATAACGACACCCTGTACGAGTGGCAAGTACGAGTTGGTGTTGTTGCTGTTGCTGTTGGTGTCGGCTCTCGTTTGCTTCCTGCCCCACGGGCCTGCCATTCGCACGCGTACTTCACACGTCACCACCCCACTCCACCTTCTCCGCTACCACATAGCCATTGCCCCTTGCCCCGTGCCCCTTGCTATGTGAAATGTGTACGTGTCGCATGTCGCTCGCTCTCATATTCCGATCATTTTTTCACACGCAAATTCTTATGCTTATTCTTTTCTACACGCCGCAAGGACCAATCGCATAATGGGGCGTGGTGACGACGACGACGATGACGACGAAGGCAACAACAACAGCACCACCGACGGCTGCCAGACTGTGCAACAAAATCGTCGTCTCTCCACTTGATGTTGCTGCTGTTACTGTTTATGTTAGGTTTTGCGCAGTGGCAACAACAACAGCAACAACAACAATAGTAACAGTCAGGCAAGCAGGCAGGCAGGGAGCTGCTTTTTCTTAAGCAGCAACATAGTTTTTCCCTTTGCTCACGCGTGCATCCAGACGCTGCCCCAGCTCTCACCAAACTGGCAACTGGCAGCTTTTTCTATTTGGCAACCATTTGCCGTTTGCCAGCAACAGCAACAACACCAACAACAACATCATCATCATCATTCGCTTCTTCATCGTGATTTTCGTTATCCACTTCAGTGGCTAGCTACCTCAAATGGTTGGTTTGGAGTGCGGGGTTCAAATGCCGCAGTTAAGCGAACGTAGCGCGTGGAAAATCGATGCGTTCCTCACAACCAGCAGCAGCAGCAACATCGAAAGCAACAGCAACAAAGTTGATGCAAAGCATTGCGCATACGCTGCGTGGGGCACTGAAAAGGCAACGCTGACTCTAGACTCTAGCTGTGGCATCGCATCGCATCGCCTTGGCATCGACTGCTGCCACCGGCGCAAAGCTGGCGGCGGTTGTAGTAAATATGCAGACAATGGGCTTAACATTTGTTAAGCTGCTTGCTGCCTTTTAAATCTGCCATTTTGCACGCCCAACAACTGTAAATGCGCACTGCTAACTGCCAAAAGTTTGATCAAAGTGAAACCAATGGCAACTATTCAACTACACCAACACAAATATACATACGGATGTATGTATACACGCTCGTAATCATAGTTACCCTGTTTTCACGAGTCCCCATCGGCGAGTACTGTTCCACACCTATGCCATTTCAATGTATTTCTTCTATTCCATTTTACTAAGGCAAAACTAAGACAAACCAAATGGACTAATATTAGAACAATCTGAGAAAAACAGTGCCTACGACCCGCATAGATTGGTCCCTGACTCGTCCATTATAGCCAACCAATGGACCAGTCTGTGTGAGCAACTAGCCCAAACCAAAATTGTAGGTATACTTACTTACACACACCCACACATACATACTTAAATATCGTGCACACTTTAAGCAATTGCCACGTTTTTGTCTGCAAAAGTTCACGTGACAGCTTAAACAAAAGCGAAATTTTAAAACGCACAGAAACAATCGCACGCATCCATAAAGTTCAAAGCCGAGCAAAAACAAACAAAAGCAAAAGCACAAAGGCAGGACAAAAATTTCGCTTGAATCCAACGATAATTGGGATAATCCGTGATGTCTTCTTCATGTCCGCACAATGGCACCTAAAGCTCAATAAACCGCTTAAATTTTGGGTAACTGTGTCAACAGTACTCGAATATAAGATTGGATCTTCTTAAATTTAAGTTGTTAAAAAGTATTTTAATAATAAATGGAGTCTTTATAATAAGTAAAACAAAAGTAACTTATGCTTCTGTCATAGTTAAACAACGCGAAAGAATAATGCGCAGTGTCTGGGTGGACACGATAACAAGGTCATCCGACATAAAAATTGTCAAAATGTATATATATATAGGTCTAGTTTAATTTGTACTTAAATGAAATCTTTAATTTTTCTAATCGTTTTTGTTCATATTTTTCTACAAATTTTTATCATTGAAAAATAAATGTTCCGTTTAAGTACATGGTATTTCTGTATACAAAAATTTTAGGTTATCTGTGCATTAGTTTTTAAGTTTTCAGTTCAGCCTAAAGACTTTCTTATTAAACGTTAAGTCAGCCTAAGTCTAGTTAAGTTATATGTACAATAAATATTGCTTTTTCATTTTTTTTAATAATTATAAATCCTATAACTTTCAGTACAGGTTTATTTAAATTTCATCCACCGTTCGTTCCGTTTTGCTGCTGCCCAATCCCAATTCCAATCCTTCGACTTTGTCTACAGTTGCCTTTCCATATTGTTCGTGTCTGTCTGTCTGTATCTTTGTCGGCTGCTGGTTGCAAAATGCCAGCCTTTGTTTGCCAGCCTGGCTACAAACTGATTTTTCAAGTGATTTCACGCCAATTGCTCTCGCACACTACACACAGAGCGTCGAGTCCATCGATGCAGACAGTTGGCATTTAAAATTATGAATAGCAAAGGGTGTGCAGCACAGCTTGCGCATTTCTATACAAAAATATTGTTTGAAGAGCAACTTAAAAGTAAAAAGCAGTTGCCGTTGCCATTGCCAGTTAGCAAAAGTGCGAATTATTTGCCATGGCATTTCAGAGGCAACGCAATTGGTTACAATGCTGCCACAAAATCAAACAAATCGCAAACGCACAAACAAACAATATATAAAATTGGGGGTGGATGTAGTGGTGGGGTTAAGCTCAAGCGACAGGTTGTCATACTTTCGATAGGGCTGGCAGCCATTTTTAATTTCCAGAACGTGTGGGAGAGAGAGAGAGAGAGAGAGAGAGAAAGAGAGGGAGAGAAAGCGAGAGTGTGTGACAATTGCAGCACGTGGATTGTTTGTACATTGGGATAATCCTTTTTGCTGTCAGCTGAGCTCACTTTTCACTGTAAAGTTGGCAGTGCGCATTATCATTAACATAAATTGAAGTCGGCAAAAAGCAAATGCAAATGCGGCGCGCTCTGCCTTTTGAAGGGTTATCGCGGCAAACTGCACCTGTCACAAGTGTCTGCCCCGATGAGAGTCTGTGTGTATGTGTGTGTGTGTGTATGTTGTGACCTCATTCGTAGCAGACGTCTTTTTTTTAAATGATTTATTTTAATTTAATCAGCTGCCAAACAGAGCAATGATAAGCACCGCACCAAAGACCAAAGACTCGGCGAGTCGGGAGTCAAAGCAGCTCCAATTATAGCGTGCAAATCGGCAGCAAAAGCCATGAAGCAAGCACAGACATACATATGTTGCACTCATTTCACAAAGCACTAGGCCGCCGAAGGGATGCGAGGGGGTGGTGATGGTGGTGGTTGAGCCCCGGCAATGGCCACATAATTGAGGGTTCAAGTAGCGTGGCTCAATTTGTGGGAGCGTTTCGCTTTATTACACACATATTCGACACGGCAACGATGACGACGATGCTGAGGACACACAGTAAAGAGTATCCGATACCTGGTTTGTACCCAGCACACATATGAGCGAGAGAGAGAGAGCCTAAGTGCATACTACGGCTAGTAGTAGTAGTAGTAGCAGCAGTACTCATCTTCATCCGGATGCTCTTAGGTTTTGAGCTAGCCAAGCGTAGCGGGCCCAAACGCCAAGTGAGTAAGTACTCTCTGAGTTGCCAGCCAGCCAGCCTGCCTGCCTGCCTGGGATCTTCTGCTCTAATGACTGCCTAATAGCAAAATTTGCTCGCTCAGGGGCAGGAGGCAGGGGATTGCAGCTTGGCTTGCTTACGTTTCTTTGACTTGATGTGCGCACGTTTCTTACGACGGATTGTCGTAATAAACTTGTGTAATAGAATAAACGCCACACGGCGCACAAACAAACTCCCGTCGAGTTGCATTCGCCTGAGTGGGTGATGAAGTGGGGGTGTTAAGTTATCATTATACACTACCATAAAGTAGATTTTGAAGTTGAATTGATGACGAAAATCCTTTGAAGTATACGGCCTTAGACAAACTATATGGACATCGATCAACCCATTAAATGGCTTAAGGAAATTTATTTTTTTGGTTGGTTGAAGTCATTTTAAATAACTTAAGACATCAGACTGCTAGTTCAATATTGAATATTGGAAATCCTATTCTGTCTTTTAACAAATATTTTTCAAAAAAAGCAAGAGTATTTAAACGTCGATACACACCGCAACATTTCTTTGGCTTGCTTTATTTATTTTAATGTTTTTTTGTTCGTTTTTGGTTTTGGTTTTGGATAGCAGTCAAACACGTGCAGCTTGTTGGGCATTGGAAAAATCTTTGCCTTGAGCACGTGCACGGGATTTTACATAATCAAGCACCGACAACTGCACAGAACGCTCACACACATACATACATACACACACGTACATATGCAATGCATACGTCATTCACGTCAGTCAAATTCGGGCTGGGCTGGGCTAAGGCCTAGGGTAAAATATCATGCCTTTGTATTATGCGCACACCCACCGGGCAACCCGCTGGGCGCTGAACACAGCCCACCTGAACCCAGAAAGCGTGAGTACACTGAGCTTATGTTTGCTCAAAAGATAGATTTTGACTTTTACAAATTTTCGCACAGCCACCACCAGTAGCAGGCAGCAGTAGCTGAAGAAGCAACACCACCGCCTGGTAGAGTAGTACCACCAACCCACCACACGGAGAACACACAGCATGTGACCGGTATAATAGCCTTGGTGGGGTTGCCAGCACCGCCGCAGGTATTTCGACGGATTAAAGCACGCAAACCGTGTCATTTGACACCACTTGGGTAATCTGAAATGCCGCAGCAGCCACCACGACAACGAAGCGACGCAAACATCGTCTGCCACCCATCATGCCCACCCACCCGACCAGCTCCACTTTCAAAAAAATACAATTTCAGTTTCAATCCCACCGCCCTCGCCTTCGCCCTCGCCTCCGCCCGACAAATTGCAAGCATATTTATTTTTAATGACGTAAATTCTCAGTAGCAATAAGTTACAGCATTTGTTTAAATACAACACAAACACACTTTGCCTAATGGCTCAAGAGGGCGTGTTTGAAAGGGGCGTGTGTTTGTGAGTGTGTGAGCGTGTGAGCGTTCGGTATAAAATTATAGCTATCAGATTGACTATAATCAATTATTTAGATAGATATTATTGTATCAGCGATTTTGGTTTTTTGATTGCTACCAAAATATAAATTAGAATTAGCCATTAATTGAATATTGAATTTAACCAATTAAAAGTTTTAATAATAATAATTGCAAATTTAATAATTATTTTAAATTATTTAGCAAGTCGACATATAATTTTGAACACTTTTCTTTTGGGCACAATCGACTGCGGTATTCTCTGATAACATGATATTGAAAATAGTTTGATGCACATCTTTGATGGACATCGATAGCTTTATTTACACAATATTTGGTGACTCAAGCTCAAAAATTGTGGAGGATATAGGCGACAGAAATCCCAAATCTACCACGGCTTTTGAGAGCCACAAAATTTGGCGTTAAGATAGGTGAAAGGTAGATGACATCCCCCAAAAAACTGCGTGCTACACCCACCCATACTGAGCTTAGAGCTAGAGTCACCAAATTTGGTAGGAAGATAGCTTGGGACATCCCTATAAAATCTTTTGACTATAACTTAAGTATATAAAATGAACACGTCATTGGCTTTGGGGTTGCCTTATTATTCGAATCTGAATTTCCGCAGCTTGAGGATGTTGTCCAGAAGTGAGACTGCCCGTACAATGTCCTGCGGGTCGAGTTGGTTTAGGTGCGGCGAGTGAAGGCAGCTACAGCTTAGCTAACGGTGTTCATCTTCAAGTTGCGTTGGAACACGTTAGTACATACTGGTGAATAATGGTGTAACTACTACAGTGCGCAGAACCTAATAGGTTTCAGGATAGCTTTATTAAAAAAAAGGCAATTGTTTCGATGGCTAGAAGAACAACAACCATTGCTCCATATACTTTGGGTAAAGTTATGCCTTGCAAGTCTTTTGGTTTCAATGAAACACTTGATTACAAATAAGAGAAAAAATAAATGAAAAGAAATAATGGATATGACTTACTTAGTATAAAACCCAACGATAAATACAACTCTTCAAGTATTTCGGCTATTACCAAACGATAGCTCATAATAAAATGATTAATACAATGGGCAAATAAGGAGCCAATCGTTTAACATCAGCCTTCACGGAGGCAAAAAGAAATGATCAAAGTATTTCACACCTTAAACCGATGAAGCAACTTGCTAATGTGATGTGTAAACTTGAGGCACATAGAAAAGTACGCCTCCAATAATGTAGCCATGGCAGAGACTACCGAACTACACGCTGCGTTAGTGATGGCAAAGGCAGAAGATGCCCAAAGACGCCATTAATAAACAAAGTGAAGCTGAGAATGGAATTGGGGGCTAGTTGCACTGGCCAAAAGTCGCACCTACGCCTCATCTCGGTTTTGTGTAGGTATGGGCATGCATATAATCAATATAAACAAAGAAGGCAACCATCTATGTATTCAATCTATTAGTGGCCCAATCTTAAATACTTTTTATGAACTCTCCATAGTCAAATAAAAGTCGACCAAGCGAAGAACAAACTTATAACAACACTTAAAAAAAAAACAACCCTTTATTCATTGTGATATTTAATATAACCAAATTTCAATATTACACTGTCTAAAACCTTATTCGAAATATATTTACATGATCTCTTACTAAAATTTAAGTTCACGAACAAATTATTTTTGTTTTGAACACTTTATAATCTAAAATCTAACAGGCTTCCATTGAAGTGTATTTTGCTTAATGCTGATCTGTTCTCAGTCCCAGGCTGTAGGTTGAGGTATTTTTCGGCAGAACAATGTGAACGTATCGCTTCCGTTTGTCAGCAGATATGTAGCTGTGGCATATTCGACTCGATTGTGACTCGAGGTATTGGAATTGGGCCAGTCAGTCAGTGAGAAGACGCCAAAATGATAAAAATTACCACTTAATTGGATTGGTAGCCACCCAGAGACGCCGCTGGAGACTAACGCTTGTTAATACACACAGTCCTCCCAAAATGTAGATAAGCATCTAATTTATGGCAGCGCCTATGCCGTGTGAGACACACATCATGAGATCCTCCACACAAACACACACACACGCAGGTAGCCTTGCCCAGGGGCCCTTTTTGGCGTTTTAAAAAATTCTCGAACGAAATATTTTTGCTGAATATATATTGGTATATTTTTTTAATAAACGGCTACCGAATTTCGCATTTCCTGTGGGCCTTCTTCGATTTGACTGTGTTATTGCTATAATTTGGCTGGCAATTTGACTAACGCATTGTGTCATTACGACGCCCTCAGAAAGATGAGCAAGAGCCAGAGAAACCATCAACAGAATTATAGAGCACTAGGCTGGGTCTTATAATTTCAGACGTACGTGCCGGCATTTTTCTCTTGTACGACTGTACAGGTGGGTCGGGCGGTGCGAGGGGTAGATGAAGGGACAAATCCCACGACAAGTTGATAGGAAATGCCCATGAAATCAAAAGCCGGCAATGATCATGCAAAATTCTTACCGAACAATCAATAAATGTTGACGATTTAATTTAACGCTGACGCATGCAGTCAGCACATGCACGAGATACATACATATGTACATATGTATAAATACTTAACAATCGTATATGGCACTAAGGTAAGGCCAGCAAACACTGACCGATGATGAACACATGAAGCAAACGGCAACTGGTTTCAGTCTTTGGAGTCTCACTTTTATTTCGAGAACCCCAAGACCAGTAGCAAACGGAAGGAGGCCTGTCAGTCGGCCACAAAGTAACTTAATTTACACTACAACCACAGCCCCAGAAAGTGAACAACAATTGTTAGTACCCTGTATCGGTTGGCAATGAAAGTGGGCGTATTGCTAAGATAGACAGACAATATAAACAAGATCAAAATATTAAAATTACTGATCGACGAGAAGGCTCATATAATAACTAAATATTATTATAACGTATTAAAGTAAAATCGTTTGTATTGGTTTCTAACTACATACTTACAGGGTATGTCTGCTCTACTTTCATCAAACTTGTTAAACGTGACATTTGGCTTTATAGTAAGTTGCGGTCCTGGGCGACGTGTTCAAACGTGCTCATGACGTTGTCACAATTATTATTACGATTTCTTCATTTTGATTGTTATAGTTATAATATCAGTGTTGCTGCTGTCTATTGTTGTAAATCATTGTGCGCGACTTTATTCACACTTTCTATCGCCTTGTCCGCTGTTTATTGTGATTTACTTTTCTTTTGCCTGCTTTATCGCCCGTAATCACAACAAACTTGTACAAATACACAAACACGAACCGCGGTGCCAAACAATCTAACAAGCATAAATAAAATACACAGCACAGAAAAAACATTATACAAGAATAAAAAAATATTTTACTGTGGTTTTTTTCATTTCTTTTGTTTTCATTAGACAGCGGTAGCTGCTTTTGGCCAGCTGCTGGGGTCTCAGGCGCTACTGGAAAGTGTATCGCTTGACAGTGTGACGTCATTGGCAGCAGCAAATAGCAAAAGCCGCAAAAAGTCAGCGAACCTGGCCCACAAGAGCCGCTGGCGGCACTCATTTAAGCCCAGCTAATTACAATTAGCGCTTGTTTACCGTAAACAAACCAAAATACGCTAGAGAGTTTGCAAGCAGCAGCATAGTACATGTTTATATTGAAGTAGACTATTTCGAATACCAATCTCCGCAACCCTTACTCTCTCACTGCTGTACCCCTTTGAATGTTCGACCAACTGCGATTCATTGAGACATCACAAAATTGCTGGGACGCAAAGCGAATATGACGTTTATTTAATTCGAAGTAATGATTTCATCGCGCGCTGTGTTATCGATAAGCATCTAGTACTTGTACATACAAAAACAAACAAAACATGAACTAATTTTTGATACTGGCAGACGAATTGTGAACACACTTCCAAACTCAATATAGCAAAAGTTTCTTAAATATTTATTTTATGTTAGCTGTTTTTATTTTAAATGACTGCAAGTTATATCTGATGTATTCTCCATTCTATCCAACATTTATGTGTAAAAATATATTTTTGGAACATTTATCTATGTAAATATTAATGGAGTGCTAAACTTAAGCAATTTACAGATTTTTGTTTTGATAAACTCAAATTTATCTATTTGTATCGAAATGTTTAAGAAACACTTCATATTACATTGCAACCTCAAAATGTATACCCTATAAGATTTCAATTACACACTTCGTGTCAAAATTGTAATGCCCTCTGTTAGGGTAAAAAGAACTCAAGCAAACCCACACAAAACAACATACATACAAGCAGTGTAGACAGTAAGGGAGGCAGGCAAAACTGTGTCCTCATTGCATACTTTACGGGCAGAGGGTCGAGCACTTGAGATAATCGCCTTAGGGTTGTTTTTAGGTCGAGTCGAACGGGTACGCGACCCGTACACGTTGCCACGTACCATAAACGATCCTGTAATTTTCGTTGCTCGAAGGACCTTAAAGGCAGTCAGGCAGGCAGGCCGGCAGGACAAAGGCCATTGTTGTTCATGTCGATTATTATCGCGGCAATGAGCAAAACTATTGCCGACACATGTATCCGTTTATTTGTCATGACTTCGTTCGGTACGTACCCCAGCTCACACACAGCCCGCGTCCCTAAGGAACTTTGCCAGCCCTCGCACCCTTCGCCCCTTCTCCACCTCTCCTCATTGCAGAAACACAGGCACAAGCTTTTTGACATATTGTCTGCTAATCAGTTCCGCCGCAAAAGGTTCGCTTTTCAACTTGATGAAATCCTTTAGCGCTCCCTTGGCAATATCCGCGCGCGCCTAAACGAGCAATCGCAGTCAGTGACATGCCGCATAATTTCAATTAGGGTTGTTTGCTACTTGTTCAAATCACCCCCCACCTGCAACAGAAACAGAAATAGCACCCGTACAAACACTTCCCCAACCCGCCTCCCCCCCAAAACGAATCAAACACAGTGCAGGGGCGTTGTCGGCACGCTTAAGAGCGCATTATCGCAGTCATAACTCAATTTGACACTGGTCCCAGCCCAGCACCCAGACCGTGAAGCAAATCATGACCAGCTACTGGCCACTTCATTAAGATTGTGGCCCAACCCGTTAATGTCGCTAATCAAATCAAATACTTGAACATATGTTCATCAGCAAATAATACTAGTCAACGCTGACTCTGACAGGTAATTTAATTTGTTGACTTTCTAAACATATATAAAATAGCAACGGCGACATTCGCTATAGTTTCCTATGTTAATTTTCTAATATATCTTAATCTTTCACTGAAATACAAGTGGAACCGTTGCAGTCGGGCGCAACTGACTCCTTAATACATGTGGTTGATAGTTTGTTTGCACCTCGTCCGCTTTTAATCACCAAAATTCGAGTCCTTCTAAATTTGTTCACTTTAGCTTACAAATTGTGTACGGTACAAGCATTCTCGGTTTTCAAAGGCACGTGGCAGCCAAATTTCTAATGTAGTTCTTTGAGGGATATCACCAGCATTACTCTTACCAAATTTGCTGCCTATAGATTTAAAAAAACTGTGGAAGATACAGCTGTGGCAAACAAACAAGTAATGCAGATCTTTGAATGAAGTTACCACCTATCTTTTTATCAATTTTGGTGACAAAAGCTTTAAAAATGTGGATAATTTCTGTGTTTTAAGGATTTTCACCCGAGGTGTATCGACTTGATATCGATTTCCCAGCCTCCTCGTGAGCGAAGCGCCAATATATACACACTTTGCCTCACCAGACATGGACTAAGACATTTACAAAGTTGCAAGTTTGTAGCTTGGACACTTTGACCAAGAAACGCGCTTTTATAAGGACGGACAGACATTGCACAAAACCGTTTACTCTTTTCTCGGTATCTAAGCATAAGAACTATGGAAAGGGTTATAATTCTGGTGAATTAAGTAAAAAACCGAAGGTACTTGTAATCATTCCGAGTCGAAATCTCAGGGGCTGTGAAATCGATTTGCTTTGTCAAATATGGCGAATAAGGGTGTGGCCAGATTATATGAAAGCTAACAATGCATTAATACAGTGTCAAATACACCGATTTGATCTGACACCGTAAGATTCCTTGCATGTATTTGAAGAAAGATTCTTACCCCCTGAGCCTATAGATATATACTTACAAGTATATGCATTAACTATACTTATATTAACTTGTGTAATTCAGTAAAATACATTTTTAAATCAAGCTCTGGCCAAAACAATGATCATTATGACTAGCTCTGTGCAAATAGTAAGTTACCTTCGCCATTACGGGCCTGAGTAACGTGTGTCGCTTGTAATCATTTTTTAGGACAACGTCGCAGAAATTATGGCAGTCAGGCAACAAGCAATCGGCGTGTGCCTTGGGGACACATAAAAGTTGTCGTTTGTTGCCGTTGTAGTTGTTGCAGCTGCTGCGGCTGCTGTGTACATGGATCTCGTGCCATAAGGACAAAGAGTCAATCTGTAGCAGCCGCAACATTGGCAGCACTACCACCAATCGGCTTGGACATCGTGTTTCACTGTACAGTGCAAGTCACAAATTAGGACCCAGGGGATCAAATTATTTAAAAAGCCTCGCACTCAAACAGTAACCATAGACCGAAGACCATCAACCATCAAAAGGCTTTGAAGCTACTACAAGATTTTACTACTAACATTATTATTGTAATGGCTCGCATGCGTCGCACATTGTTTTTATGGCTGTTTGAGCAGAAGAAAAATTGGCAACCTTATTTGGCACACGCCTTGCACATAACGGTTGTTCTGCAATCCTTAAGAGCTGTTGACAAATGTTTGATTCTAATTTGGCATCCCGACAGGGCAAACAACAGCTCTTGATAAAGCCAACTAAAAGTTGATTGATTGAAACATTGTTATGTTATGTTATGTTATATGTTTTTATATATTTTTAAACTGGAAAACAAAAGGTCCCCGACACATAAAAAATATCTGTGGTCGATAGAAACATCTTACGCTTTATTATGGTTTACGTAAAGAAGCTGAAGCGATAAAATAAGTTTCATTGAAATTAAAAACAGCTTCGTTTCTAGGGCATTTCACTACCTTTTCTTGACAACCATAAAAATTATGTAAGAGTTTTCCGCATCGATATAAAATTGTAAGTATAATGTTGCACTTTCGGTACATATCCATATTTCGAAAATTAATTAATTTTTTTTTTGATTTTTTTTAAAGCTAAGACTATAAATTTTATAACTAAATTAAATCGACAGATCCCTTTTGGCAAGATTCTTTATAATTTTGAACATTTATATCACCTTTTTACACAGTCGACTCTCACAAATAGGAACCACTCTGAAGGTAATTCTAATTTCCGGTAATTTTATATATAAATAAAAAAAAATGTAGAAATTTTACTCCAAAAAGCTAATAAAAACAAGAAAACAAAAGCTAACAATCCAGTGCAATAAACATTATAAGTTCTCTCTTTTAGTAGAAAAAGAAACAGTTAAAATTAATAATCGTTTTTTTCTTTTAAATTTAAACACGAATTATGTAGATTAATATTTTATTTCAAAGTAAAAGAAAAATATACATAAACAACAAACAAAGTCAAAATATGCGACACTCTAATGTTTAGTTTTTTTTGATGTGTTAATTTAAAAAAATCAATTTTATCTATATATGGTATGAAACCGATTAATATGAATGGTGTAGCTTAGGCGTATGTACAAAGCAGATCAAAACTAGATTTCAAAAATATGTTTAATTTTTAAAAAATTAGTTCATAAAATATAATAAAATCAAGATCTATATATGTTGATAGATATACAAAAAGTTCCCCGTTTTGTTTAATTTAGCTTAAACATAATAAATCGAGATTGGAGATTTTCTGTGCTCAAAATAAGAAGATCCGAAATTAGAATTTTCAATTATAATTTTAGAGCATTTAATGTATTATTATTATTATTATATTGGAAGTAGCACTGCGTCCAAACAGATCTATTGTGCCCCCTTCTTGGCCTATAGCTCTTCAATCAGGCCAAGGTGTTGCATAAAAGCTAGTATCTTTGTTGGGTCGATGGTTTCTAAATCGCTAAGTTGCACAATATGTTTCCCTAGAAAACTACTTCTTTTCCTTACTAAGGCTACGCATTCTGCAATAATGTGCAAGGAGAATTCTCCTTAACTTAACAACACTTAGTCTTAATATCTGGAAATTTGAATTAATGAAGCTTCTTATTTGTGAGCGTCTTAAGTAAAGTAAATTCCATAATGTTGTAATATAGTAAATTAAATATTTATTTCGAACGCCTATCAGCTCTTTAAAATGAGCTTACCGCATGCAAATACATGTTATATGTATGTATACATATATATTTGAATTTCTTCCGCGTATAATCAGCGCTATGAATATCTGAAAATTTTGTTATGTAAAATGGCAAACAAAGCGCATGCAAAGGACATGACAAATAAGCTCTTGACATCGACTGCATATTGTAGCTGTATGTGTGTGTGTGTTTAAGCCCATGTAAGCAGCTCATTGATTAACAAAGCGATTCGATAACACAACAAAACACGACGAGACCAGCAGCGATTGCAGTCACAGCGCATGCCACAGTATACCCACTAAAGTCGCACTCATTAATTCAGTGTCAATGACAATGGGAATGGGTGTGTGTGTGTGCGTGTGTTTTTGTGAGAGTGTGTGAATGTTAGTGAACGTGTGCCGGTCATTTTTGGTTGAACTTCTTTAATAGACAACGCGAATATAGATGTTGTAGTCGTAGAGCTGGCGGGCGTGGCATGCGTGCGAATCAACCAACAGCAATAAGTCGTCTAGCTCACCGCACAGCACCACACCGCCGAGGAGCGGCCCTGTTGGCGGGCTGCCCTGCTGCTCCTGGTATTCGTGTACTCGTGCGTGTAACGCATCTGAAGTGATTTGTAAACAAATTAAAGGCGTGCACGTGTCGGCCTCGTTAAGCTTCCACTACCACCGTCTCTTTCTCCGCCTCTGCCTGCGTCTCCGTCTCCTGCGGATGCGTGTGCGCCACCATCGTCTGATATCAACTACAGTGGTGCAATGAGCTTTGCGGTGGGCGGTGGGCGGTGCAGTCGGTTCGGTTGGTCGTTTTGTTGCTTGTTCGGTTTTGTTGAACACATGTCGCACACAGTGGCACAGTGGTAAGCTGCATCATTTGCATTTAACGCTCATAAGTAAGCGAATCGCAATTATCAGTTGATGTAATCAATGGGAATGAGATTGAGAACTGGCGAGATTTTCGTGTGTGTGTGGTTTTAACTTTTACTCTATGGCCCATAAGCCAATCTCTTTGATAATATTAATATAAGCGCGTGCTGGCGCAAACAAAGTCGAGAGCGCTCAAGAGCTGAGGAAGGGCAAAGGGCTAAATTGAGTTATTCAGATTGTGATCAGATTGTTTTGGGGTGCGGTTATTCGACTAGTTAAATAGAAAATATGCTAACAATTATGATACGCTAGAAGCAACTCGAACTTTGAAGGAAATGTTTATTGACTTGACGAAATTTAAATCTGAAATATTATCTGCCGCATTTGAGACTTGGAATGAGTTCAATAATGAGTACATACTCGATGGGATTCAATTGATTATGTCTAAAAAGGAAAGGAATATAGTCATGACACGGTTAGAAGTACAAAATAATCACAGGACATTCACAATAGACACATAACCGTACATCTAGTTACTATTCCAAATTAAATTAAGGTTTTAATCTGATTTATATGCTCCTCTACTCCTTACTTGACAAACACATTTGGGTGAATTCCGTGAGGTATACAAAATATAAATTTAATTAAAATTTCTATGCAATGGGAAAAATGAAATTGTGGAAATGTGTGGATTCCATAATACTAACAAGTTGTAAAAGTAAAATCTTAAATTCTTAACATGTATTTTTTATCTTCAGTAAATTAAAAAAATTTTGATTATCTGTACTAAATTTCATCAAGATTGATCAGAAATCGGATATTCAAACCTAATAATTTTTATTATTTGTACAATAGAAAAAATAGCTAATATGAGTTAGAAGATACGGTTACACAAAATCATGATACCCTTTTTAACCATTTTGATTACTCCAGGGCATTATACGAACGCACCCGGCTTCAGAATGCTCTTGTATTAGCACAAGTGAAACAAATAAGTCGAGACAGCTTGACAATTAGATATCCTGAACCCTTGACATTACGCGTACAGGTCATTGTTCCTATGTATATTTAAAATTTTACGTTTCTAGTGCTTATTGCCTCTGAATTTGTTCATAAACACCGACTGATTAAGAATATATATACTTTGAGAGCTGGGAATGGCTTCCTTCTGCCTTTTACATTTTTATAAAACCTTTTTTTCTATTACATTGATTCAGGTAAAAGGCACATGATAAGGACATTGTGATTTTCAGTGGCACAAGAAAATTCTAAGAAATTTTGGAAACACAAAAATCAAGTGTTGTATAAAGAATCGTCATAATTGGATCAGGTACATAATTTCTTGGAACAAAAATCAAAATAGTACTCATTTCATTTATTAGTAAAAAGAACTTTAATCGAGCGTACAAAGCTTTCTTTTAGTGTTTAAGTTTTAAAGTGTATTTATATTAAGAACAAACGAAATTTAAAAATTGTACTTTATTCAATAAACTACATTCTCAATTCCAGTAATTCAGACTTTATTGTTTTTATCCGCTGGATAAGCTTCTCATCACTTTATCTCATCGAATACATAATTCCATGAACATAAATATCCATAAAAGAATTTGCTAGTGAGAAACTTTTCACCAAAACTTTTCTTTGTAAAAAACATCTTGGCACGCCCCCATGTCGGCTATGACAGCTTCCCCAACACCAAACACGCAGCACCCGATCCCAACCCCAATGCGAAAGTTTCGACCCAACCCCCAAATATAACATTGAATTCACCATCTTTATATATGATATGCGCATATGCCTTGCCAATGCCCTCGCGACCTGGCCTGGCAGCCGCCCTTTGTAGATGCTTGTGCAGCGCGGTATTCAAGAATCAAAAATTAAAGGGAGAATGAAGGAAAAAGGAGAAAAAAATCCATACGGTACGTTGTGATGCTCTTAGCTTTCACAGAGTCTTTCAGTAGTCAATGATGCTAGGCAACGAATTGAAAAATCCAAGCTTACGAAATTGTACACAATTTTCTGTCTATTTAACTTTGGTTATAGAGAGGGTATGGCTGAAATGTGGTGAGCGGGTGGGAGAGGGGGTGCAGGCGGGTAGTGAACATGGCGGCTGTTGAAAATCCTCTTTGCCCAGCGCCCACATAAAGAAACATAAAAACCATTTTGCTCTTTGAAACTTGGGCAAATACACAACACTGGCTGCCTCTGTAAAGGAATTGAAGCGCTTTTTACTCCAATACCCCGCCCACCTAACCACGCAATGATGACTGCGTAGGGACTACTCTACGCCAGAGCCATGGTTGTCAAAAATTTACGTTTCACTTCGAGTGCGGTGTGCGGTGTTTTTCTGCCGCTTTGTTTTGTTGTTGCTGCTGTTGTATGTGTGTAGGGCGAGGCGCAGGCTCACAGCACTGGCCAAGTGAGTATCTGTAAGTGTACGTGTGTGTGTGTGTATGTGTGTTTGTGTATGAGAGGCCATGCCCTACAAAAGCAACCTTTTGGTATTTCAAAAGTACATATAGTCGGTAAAAGGAACAAAACCAAAAGAACTACTGCGACGGCAAAGGCGACTCTTTAACTTATGGCTGTGTGTTTGAGTGTGTGTGTGTTCAGGAACCACAGTTACGTAAATACGAAAATCCGATATTACGTTTCCACTTCTCAACGCACCCGTCTATGTGTGTGGGTGTGTGCGCTTGTTACACAAGTGCTGCGCTTTGGCGTTGCACTCAAAAAGAGACGAAAAATATACATGTAAAAAAAGATATAGAAAAATAAGTAAAACGACCGCAACGGCAACAAAAACTTTTCATGCAAAACCAAAGCCCTCGTTTTGAATCCTTTTAGAAAATACTATATATATATATATATATATACTGTACGTCAACGCATACGATATATGTATGTATGTAAGTATGGAGTCCTAACCGAAAAGCTGCAATGTGGAAGCTGCTTCAAAACAAAATGTTGAAATGGCAAATTCAAAGGCAAAAGACAAGTTAAACTCAAGACTCGTGCTTTTTGGCGAGGAGTAAGTGTATGTGTGTTTGTGTGTGTGTGTGTGCCACACGCAATACAAAGCGTGCTTATGAATAGCACAAGCCCAGAGGGAAACTACAACATATAACGCGGACTCATAGTTAACAACTGCCTGATGCCCTAGAAAAGGAAAGAGTGTTTAGTTAATGTAAGAAAATAATGTCAGTCAATCAAGGCAACGAAATAAGAAATTTAGATAGTCACAACCAATAAAAGTTTAGTGCCTAATTTAAGTTTAGAGTCGGATTATAATCAACCCTTTCACACCGATAAAAAGGGATATTTATTAGAGTCCATATAACGAATCTCAAGGGGTCAAAAAAAACTTCACTATAGCGAAAATTCGTAATAAAGAATCAATTTTTGATTGATAAAAAATTGCAGTGTTCTAGAATTAAATTCGTAATGCAGAAGAGTTTGACTGTTTATTGCTTAACAGTTTCAGGATTTAATAACAAAAGGTATCCCATGATGCATTGATTTTGATTGATTATATTGAATTTATGAATTAAAAGCATATATGCTTTATATATAATGTTTGTATAGTTTTTGATATGTAAGTCAGGATTTTTCACAGAATTTCTTATATTAAAGCCCACACAATGTTCCATTTCCAATTTAATAATAAAGGGGCAACTCGACATATAATTTACCATTTAAGCACATTTATAACTTATTTGTAATCCTCCTTTCAGATATTTTTCTGTTTTAAAATTACTTTTATCCTCACTGAATATAACTTAGGGCTTAAAATACGCAATATAATACTTCTCCTAAGCCGCATACCCTGTTTCAGTAATTATTGGATGTAGGGTATAACAAAAATGCAAACTTCGTGTACTGTAAAACGGCATAGAAAATGTTGAAGAGCGTGCCCCAGGCTCAGCCGGGCCCAAGCAATGGCTGAAACTGAGGCTGCTGTATATGGGGCTGGCGAATAAGCATAGGGTTGTGTACGACGACACCACCTTTGTAACTTTCCGCAGACATTCAACACTTTCGAGCAACAAGAGCAGCGGAGGTAGCAGCAGCAGAAGCAGCGGCGGCAATACAAGAAAAAGTGCTACAGAGCTTGAAAAATACGAAAAAAAAAATATATAAAAATAAAAATAAATAAAAACAAAACAAGTAAGAAGCTCGACTAGAAAATACCCTGAGCCCAAGAGAGAACGCGTCCAGTCATTGTTTGTATGGATGTGTGAACGCTTTACTAAAATGCAATCATCTATATCTCCGGTGATTTCAACCGATTTAGATACAATTCTCACAGATGATAATTTTTTTGTACTGTCTATCTGTCAATCTGCACAAAACCATTAATAACAGAAAATCAAATACGTGTGCGGAGGCAACTGCGTTCAGCAAATGAAAGAAAACAACAGCAACAGAAAAAGCAGAGAGCGGCAGCAAACTTGAAAAAGATTGCAGCGCATTGTTGTTTTACGCTGCCTCCTCTTGTTGCTTTTATTGTTGTTTTTGTTGTTTTTGTTGGAGCTGTTATTCACAATTGCAAGCGCACACAACAAGCTAAAAGTCTGCTCTTGCTTGACTATATGTTGGCTTGTTTGTTTATTTGTTATATGCGCGTTGATGTACAAACATGCCACACACACACATACAAATACAAATGCATACACCTGCTGGCAGTTTTATATATACACAATATATACATATATGTTGTGTATATGTGTGTGTTACCTCCTTTTGAAACGGCTGCACATGCCCAGCACTTTTGAATTTTTATTCTGAAATGCGAAACTCAATGACAGCCATCGACAACGACAACGAAAGCAGTAACAACAGCTAAAACAATAACAAGAGCCAACAAGACAACGTCAACAGGAGCTGGAGCTGGAGCTGGAGCTGGAGCTGGAGCTGCAGAAGCTGAGGCAGCGCCATTGTCGCATAAAAATCACATTGTCAACTTGAGAGCATCTATCAATTCTTTTAATTGATCCTTCTCTTTTTTTTGTATAGTTTTTTTTTGCCATCATATCGAGCTTCGTGCATACAAAATGAATGTATTCATATGGAAATATGAATAAGCGGGTGCATATCGTTTTTTTTTTGCTCTCTTTTTCATCTGTTTTGTTTCGTGTTTTGAACAATTGAAAAGTTTCAAATTTCAACAAGTTATTTGATGGACAACCGAATGAAAGTTCTTGACTTGAAAACTTAGCAAAACTGAGCAAACTTATACTTCATTGAGTTTCAAGTGGAGGCTTAATTAAAACGAATCACTCAGTTGATAAAAAAGTGATGTCTATTTTCGCATAAATTTATATTGTAAGAAATTTAAATAAAATTAAAACGACTGTTCGTTACGTTTGATCTTATATTGAAAGATACGTATTGGCGTTATCGATTATAATCGATTTTGTTATTTCTAAGTGTTTGTTTGACGCTGACATGCACAAGTGTCCAAAGATATTAACGTAGAAGTATCTTAATCTTAAGTTACATTTCCAAAACTTAACACAACATGGCGTATACGCTATTTGTACGTTCACTAGATTCTGACAGAGCAAAGCAGAAATTGTATTTCGTTTTCGTTAAAAGTTGATTGAAGATTTAAAATGTGCGTTACCTGCGTGAAGTTTGTAAAAGAACACTTGCGTTTGTTTAAAACATTTAACAGAGTACTTGGCAAATGCTCAAAAGATTTCACTTAAAGCCAAATAAATAAGCGCAACGGCTCCGAACCTTATGTACACAACATATATATACATACATACGTACATTTGTATGTATGTTTTTGTCAGAAAAATAAACTGAATAAGAAAAGCTGACAATGCGAATCCGATACTTACGGCCAAAAAGCTGCAGCCTCAGCCCCCAAACCCTTGACTGGTTCTATAAGCCATCAAAGCAATACAACAAAAATACACCAACAATGAAGAAGAAGTAGCAGAAAAGAAATCGACAGGGACAGCAACAAAAAAATGTTTAAAGCAGCGCAAAAAATAAAACGAAAAGTAACAAAAAAAAAAATAAGTATTAATAAAATGAATAAGAAAAAAATATATCATAAAATGACCAAAGAAAAGGAAAAGAAAAAAAATCTAAATAAATACGACCTGCTCGATTTTCTTCAAACTTGCTCATGCCTTTTTTTTGAAGGAATGGAGCATCGAGAAGGAGGGCAGCCATCGAGGACCCAAGGCAAACGCACACAATAATACACACATACGTACAGCACCCAATAGCAAAAACAACAAAAATAACTACAAAAACAACGACAACGACAAGCGACGTCTTCTTACTTGTGGCAGCCCAGCAGCGAACATCTTTTGCGAGCGAGCGAAAAATTCCTGTCATGGGGTCTCGAAGTGATGCCACAATCGGCGGCGGCGGCGGCGTTGTCGCTGCTGCTGCTTCTGCTTCTGCTGCTGTTGCATTATTCATGTTTGGCAGCCAGCCATCGTGCCCCCAACCAACTCTCCAACAGCACCGGTGTCAAACAGCAGTAGCAGTAGTAGCAGCAGTCGAAGCAGCAGCAGAAGCACACAGAGTCAACATGCTGACTGACGATGACAACACCACGCCCTCAAACGGCACTCGTTGTGTGGGTGCGAGCGAGAAAGTCATACAAACACAAATCAGCTGAGAGCGCCGCCATTTGCTGCGTACAGCCAGCGAGAGAGCCGTCGAAAGGAGAGAGCCTACCAGTGGCGAACAGGCGAGTGGAAGCGAGAGGCCGCTATAGGTGGTTGATTGCTGTTTGCCGGAAAGAGCGTGGCTCTGGAGTTGAGCTTGTGAATTCGCTGTAGGCACAAACACACAGTAAAACGCCGCTACGCTGACTGGTTGTCTGCGCGGATGTTTTTTTCATTGAATCAATATCGCAGCGCAACGCAACGTAAAGAGTCGAGTTTTTATTTCACGTCGCAAGTCGCTCAGTTTGAAAACGCGTGGCAACAACAACAGACGCCGTCGTTGATACGTCGCTCGGCTCGTCATTTTCGTTTGTTTTTTATACAATAACAACAAAAACCGCACACTATATAACAAAACGGCAAAAAAAACTTAAAAATAAACGAACTCAACTGAATTCAACCCGGCCCCGTCGTTTTGAGTTTGCCGCGGGCGTAACGTAACCTTTAACCTCGCTGATTACGCAGGCAAGACTTGCACAATTGGCGCCGTCGGTTCATCACAAGACAACAGAACACCACAGAACAGCACAGAACACTAGAGAACAAAACAGAACGGATCGAAACGGAACGGAATACAACATCAATATAAATACAAGGAGAAGGCAAGCAGCTGCGAGACAACCGTCCAAAGTCAAAGTCTTATTTAGTTATCAAATTCAACGCAAATACAATCGGTAATAAACAGAACAGAACAGAACAGAATACAGCGCATCCGCCTCTGACTCTGAGCGCTCTCTAATGCCTTATCAATAGCAATCATCTCGGGGGCTGCCGTAGAAAAACCACACAGAGACTGGACTGGACTGACCAGCCCGACTCGAACAGGGACCGACGAAGCAGACCTTGTACACTACCACTTAATTTTCGAAGTGATATTCTCGCGCTGTCTCGTAAATTAATGTCATAAATTAATTTCGGGAACCTCTGGGACTGTTGTGTCGTTGACATTGCAACCGGTGCTCATCATCAACGGGAGTCTGAGACTGAGACTCGGAATCCGTAGTCCGTGTCGGTTCAGGAGCCCGCGTTCGTCGATCGGCCGGCCTATAAAAGTCAAAAATCAACTTTACCTGCCGCCTAAAACAAGTCAAGTGTGTGTATTGTGTATTGTGTGTGTGTGTGCATGTGTGTCTGCGTCACCTAAAATCCAAATGTTCCTTAATTTACCTTGAAGCTGAAAAAAATAAATAAATAAGAAGAATATAATAAAGTGAACTAATTATACATACATACATAAGTATTTAGTGAAATAAATAAATTAAAATAACAAAAAAGTATTTGTATATGTGAAAAAGCTTCCTCGCTAACGACATCGGAACTGCCGGCAAAAACAAACAAATATCAAAGAGCTGACCGTAAAAATGTAAATCCTTTAAATCGGTGTTTAAAGTGTTTTCTTGTTCTCCAAACTCGCTCGTTAATTCAGTTGTTATTTTGGCAAAAGATTCAAGATACACACAACAAGCGAAAGTAACATAAAGTGTTCCCAAAAAATCAACTCGTGGCTCTTAAATAGTAGGTCCAACTTATTACCCCTTAAGCAAAACGCACAAATTACTGGATTATTGGACCAAAGTCTTCGCATTTGTTTTTGCGACAAGTCGCTGCACAACAAACCCATTAGGATATCAAACCACAATAACAACAAACATACACCAGACAGATATCATCATCGTTGGAAATAGACCTCGTGTCATTCCAAAAGGCGCACATGGGCGTCTGCACCGAGGAGCGCCCTGTGATGCATTGGGTAAGCATTAAACAGTAAACAAAATACTCCTTAATCGATAGTCCCATAACCCACCTAAAAATATTGATAAGTTCATCGTGCTATCGATCAGTAATCGATCGTGTTATCGACTGCCTAACCCAAAAAGTCTGTCGACAAATGACAAAATGAAACATTTTCATATTTCATTTTCCAATCTACAAAAGTCAACAGAAGCATCAGGTCTTTGGGCGGTGATTAATTTGTGATTTATCTCGCGCTCGGGTTACAAATGTTATCAATGCCAGACCATAAGCTACGCTCCCAACAAAACGGAGACAGCGACGGCAACAGCCAAGCAAAGTTGCCGGTGCCGGCATTGGCGATAAGCAGAACCCCTTATGCATTTGGTTTAAATACAATTACAGAGACACAACCACAACACACACAAATCTTGAATTGACTCTTGTGATGTTTTTTATTGTTGTCATGCATCGAATGCGGTTCCAGAGAAGAGCCACTAGCTATGATTCAAAAATTCAAGCAATGCTAAATGGGAACATTTTCGGAAGTTGGAATTTAATACACCAATTTGTAGAGCTCACTTTTTAATAAATAGCACACACTTTCAATATACAATATTCAATTCATGTCGTTCATGTTAACCAATGTAAAAAGCACACATATTAAGTATACGCAGAGTGCATTGAGCATTCAAATAGCACTGAAATTTGAATCTTACAAACGTTTTATATCAAGTTATCAGACTAATTTGTCAGTTATGTTGACTTGCATTAGAATAATAGTCCAAAATTAATGTTAAATGTTTTGACTAACGTCCCTTGTTTTGGTAGTGATTTATATTCTGATCATTTTGCACATCTTTTATCAAATGACAAAATGTAACACTTTTCAATACTTTTAGTTTCTGGCATGATTAGCGTTAATAGTTATTTGTTATTGTTGAAGTAGGCCTACCAAAATATCTTGGTTTCCAAAATCATTGCTGCAACGAAAAATATTTTTTTAACTTTGTTTTAATAAAGGCACAAATATTTTGGTTTTAATCTTTCAATCTGCACAAATTAAAAAATTGTTGATAAAAGCTTAAAAAAAATAAAATAAAATACAACAGTTGCAATAATTAGGTGCCGATACATTTTTTGTTTGCCATGTTTGTACAACAGTTGCAAGTGCAACATAAAATTGCATTCGAATCTTTGTATTTTCTCTTTCATTAAACAATTTGCATTAGACAACAGCTAGCTTTAGGGTTTCGATTACCCAGCTGGTGTTACGTTTATGCAGCACTTTCAAGTCAAACATAAAATTTAGATTGTTGTATCTCAACGAGATTAATTAATAACACATTCCTTATACACTTACAAAAATATCGCACATATTTTAATGACAATCCAAGAACACCTAAATATTAATGTTCATGTTTACAATATCAAACATCGTAATGAAGAAATATATTCAAGTAGATTACAGATCTATTGCGTTTACAGGGACATTATAAATTAGTTTCGCATAAAAATACAAAAAAAAAAATAATAATAATAGTTTTGTTTCAAATGAAATCTATTTATTACGTGTTTTATGCTGTACTTTTGGTATTTTTGTTGTTGTTTCATTCGCTCTTTTGACTCTGCAAATCAAGCCATCATTTTGCACAAAAAAAAAATGTGTTGCCATAAAAATGTGGTTATGCCATGTCAGTTGGGGATTATGTGTAGTTCAGTTTGCTATAGCCGAAATGTTGAAATATCAAAACAAAAATGGCAGACAGAAATGTGCGCATGATTCGTATTGCGTTTTGCCCCCAAAGGTAATGTGCCCAAAAAGAGAAACAACTACAGCCAAAAAAAAAAAAAAAAACAACAACAACAAAATGCTTGTACATAATACTAAGTAGAGGGGCAGAGAACCGGAAAGTGCAAAATGCACAAATCTGAAGTTTCGGTATTTATTTTATTTTATTGGGAAAAAAAAACCTGTCATCCTTCCAAGTTAGAAGCAGCCAAACAGTTGGAATCTATTTTCAACTAATTAATCAAAAAATAAGTAAACTGGAGCATCGATGATACGTACCGAGTCGAGTCACAGCATAATGAAACAAATATATGTATATAATATTCTATGTACTTGCATTATTTTTTCCTGTTTGCAATGTGCGACATGATGCCTGTTCACCGTATTGTGTGTGTAGTCTGTGGTGGTTGTCATCTCGTCGCATGTATTTTTTTCAATGAATGTCTGGGCTTGGCTGTTGTTGCATTTGGGGCATCATCTGTCGCTGGCTGGGTTTCCCTCACATGTTCGTAGTCTTCAAATGTCGCGCAACGTTTTCTTGGAAAAACGCGAAACGCAAAAGTTGCCTAATTGTAATTAACTTTAGCAGTTTGCAGTTGCCGCCATTGAAAATTTCATGCATCATTTTGTGTTCAGGCACATCCTTTGAAATTTGTGAACAAATTTCAGAGCTGAATGACACGGAAATGATCCGACCCGACCCGATCTCAGACTCGCATTCCAAGACTCCATTTTGTTTATTTGCATAGCTTGCTTAAGTCTGCCTTCATAATTAATTTATGTATTTATTTTATCTTTGAATTTACAGCAGCAGAGCGCAAGATTTCTTGGGCCTGGCGCAAGGGAGAAAAGTCCAACACCACCTGTAGCACATCAAGGGAGCAATCAATGCGGCAGTGCTGCAGGTGCAAATAACAATCATCCATTGTTTCGCACATGCTCCACATCCTCGTGTCCAGATATTTGTGATCACAGTACAAAGCCATTTGGCAATGCATACGGCAGCGAGTCATATAGAAGGTAATTTATAATCTTACTTCACTACTATTTCCCTACAATTACAAATTGCAATGAATAATCTCTATATTCAAATTATTTCACAGCTATGAAACTGCCGATCGAGCCACATTCGAAGACTCGGCTGCTAAATTTTCAATTAGCCGCAGTCGCACGGATTGCACGGAGGTCAGCGACGAGACCACATCGGGCATATCATTTAAAACGGAGCCCTTTGGACCACCCAGCAGCCCCGAATCCACCAACGATAGCAAAGTAACCCGCAATCCAGACGATTGCGCCGGCTGCGGCAGGCAAATACAGGTAAACTACATAATTTTTCACGGAAATACCGACGGCAAAAAAAATATAAAAAAAAAATAATTACTTAAACAAATCAATATTTCAATAAGAATATTTTGTTTACATTTGAAGTATTCATGTTTATTTTAATTCAAATAATAGATTGTTTTTTACTTTTTTTAAAAAAAAAAAATATTGACGAAAGAGAACGTACAAATGGCATTTGATAAATCAAATTAATCAAAACAGAATTATTAAATGAAAAGTAAATCTAGGTAATGACAACGGCTTTAATTTAAAACAATAATTACTTTATCAAACATTTTAACAGATTTATTTTTTAATCAAGCCATTGAACGTTTCATAAAAATGATATGCCTAATAAAACTAATACTGATAAGATATGAAAATATTAAGAAAAAGATTATAGTTCATTTATTGTTTTGAATTGATGCTTCATTGCAGGATCGTTTCTACCTCTCCGCTGTGGAAAAACGCTGGCACGCCAGCTGCTTGCAGTGTTATGCATGTCGCCAGCCGCTGGAACGGGAATCCTCATGTTACTCACGTGATGGCAACATTTATTGCAAAAACGATTATTATAGGTAAGTCGCACTTAAGTCCAAATGCCAATTTTGTTCTGACTCTAATGTGATGGTGCACAGTCTGAAAAGTTCTGGGAATCAGTCAGGGGCTTAAGAATTGGCGGGTTCAGCGGGCTCTGGGGGTCGTCGGATGAATCAGATAAAGCCTCGAACTGCATGCCAAGACATTGACTAGAAAATGATTGCCAAACACGCAAATGAAATATTTATGCATGCATTGTTTTGCACCACTGTGCGAAGCCTTCACCCGATGGTGATGGTGACGGCAACGGCAAGAAGCAGACCGCGACCGATACGAAGACACCACAGTGGCAGGTACTCCACCAACACTACCGCCACCGCTTCTCCTACCACCTACTCCTTCACAGCTCAGCTTTAGACGGAGCTCCGCCTGGCTGAATGGGCCTGCGTGTGTTCTGCTGCTTGCATTCTCAATCCCATTCCGCGTTGTTTCTCAATTCTCAAGAACGCGACTTCAACGCTCGCTCGCTCATCTCACTTTCGGCACGCTAGACTCAAACAACTTGCAGCTTGCAAAAGCAGTGCCACGTAATCAAAGCCACGTTGCAGCTGTTGCTGATTTGAGGTTGACACTTGCGCTTGGGTGGGTGCTGCTAGCTAGGAAGCTGTCTCAGCTACAACTTCTACTACTTCTACTGTTGCTGCAGTGCAATGTGATTTCACGCGCCGCAACAAACACGCGAGATTGCAGCAACAACAATAACAAATATTCAATAAAACAGCAGACGTTGGTTGGGACTCGACAATACCCTGCTAACAATTACAATACTTAAATAAGTATATCTGAACTTTTCCTAAAAAGTAATTTCGTAAATTTCGAACATTTTTCTTTTGTCTATGTTTTATTTATATTTATATTTAATTAAAATTTGGTGACTAGCTCAAAAACTGTGGTAGATATCCTATTATAAAAGGCGGGTGGGCGTGCCATGCAATTTGATGCAGAAGCTAAGGGGACATCGCCATCAAACTTTTCACGAGATTTGGTGACTCTAGCTGCAATATTATTGTGGGACGGGGAGGTGTCTGAGGGTGGATGTTGTGGGCGTGGGGATGTTGGCATCTATCTTGTCACCAAATTCACACAGACAGGTATCATAATTATCATAGACATTCTAGATAGATAATAATCATATATAATCAAGATTCTTGTATCTCTATTCTATTATTTGTAGATTTACAAGCAATTTCCACCAACATGTTCAAAATCATTTTCATAACTTTATTCTACCTCTTTTATACGCTTGAAAATATCAAAGAGTATAAAAAAACCGTGGCTGCAGCAGCGGCAACAATAAATTAAAAAAAAACCAGGCTATAATTATGCCAAATTTTTAAGTTGCACACACAAACATGCACACACTCTTAGAGTGAACTGGCTCTTAAAATTGTGCTTGGCAACGCCTACACTTTGTTGGGGCATGGCAAATAGTAAAGCTGCAACTGCTATTTACAAGTTGCAAGTCAAAAAAAAAAAGTGTTCTAGCGGCAACAACACCTGCCAGCAGCCACTGCGTAAATCAAAAAACTTTATCATTCATGCGGTCTCAAGAAGAAGAAGAAGAAGAAGTGTGGAAGAAGTAGCAGAAGCAGAAGAAATAGAGAATTTTTAACTTGCTGGTCGGACGCACCATAAATCCAATGCAAGTCACGCTCGTCACTCGTATTTCCTCTCAAATGATTCTTGTGACATTTATTACCGCTCCATATTTCAAAATACAACATACGCAGTCGCAGTTGCAGCCTCACAGATCGGAATCGGAGCTGCAACAGACGAAGATCGGATGATGATGCTGCATGCTGCAGGCTGCTTGCTGCATGCTGCACGCTGTCTGATCCCCCTTGCATGGCAGGCAACGCAACCGCTTCGCTCCGCTTCCAGAAACACACTCACACACACACGCACATATACACACACACGCTTACATGCATGCCTTGTCAGCTTGGGGGCATGGGGATGCGCTTGGCGGCCGCCATGTCATGTCATACACAGTCCAATCCACAATCCATTCCGCCGTAATGTTTCATTTCGTTTCATTCCGCCGGCAACTTAGCTGCTAGGCATTATCAATCAAATCAAAAGCAAGCTCCCTTTCCCCACTCCAAACACACAACTCCGCTCTCCCCCCTCACTGCCAACGACATTTCTTGTTGATTTATAGAGCTGATGTCAAATATGACAACGCCGCGTCGACAAAGTTTACATGCAAGGGGGCAGGGGAAGGCGAAGGGGGACGGGGTATAGGAAACAGGCCAAAATTTATGCCCTATGCACCGTTAAGTCTGTGGGGACAAAACTTGTGGGTGTAAGCGAATCTCGCTCTCCATCTCTCTCTCTCTCTCAATCTAAAAATGAAAAATCATCAATGCATCAGTGCAATAAATTCATGTTTTGTTAAATTAAAAACGAGGCGATATTATTTATCCGAATTAACGAAAAAAACATCACACGAAAGAACAATTTGGTTTGTTGTGTCAAAGATTAAATATCATGTAGAAATAAAACAAACATCCTTGTTTCTTTATGTGTGATTCCGATAATTCATGAATGTCTTTTTATTTATCAAGTAATGAAAACTTTGTTCACATACAAAATCCATGTTTTGTCCTTATCATACAGAGGTTTCATGTTTATTTCCTACTATATGTATATGATTTTGTCTTCATATAATGTGGCTTTAATGCGAATCTCTAAGCGCATACAAAATACTCCATAAGCTATGGAATTTTAACCTATTTGCAAAAGACGAAAATATGTAGAAGACAGAACTATCATAAGATCCATAGCGAATACTAAAGCACAATAAAACAGTAAAAAGGAATCAAATTATATTTCTAAGGTGCTCTTAATTAAGTTTTCTTTGATTTTTGAATATAATGAGTCCATGTCATAGCTATAAATCGTATAGATTTAAAAAGTGCCTCTTATGAATCATGTTAAATACTGAAACTTAAAAATTACAAATGATTTTCCCACAAATAAAAGGACTTATTTTTCAAGGAAGTCAACATATTTAAATAAATTTCCTATGGCTCTTACATAAAGAGCATAACAAAATTCTATAAAATTTAAATATTTATAAATATTGCTCACATTCAAAACATCGAAGTCTGCAAGTGGTAGCAATTGCCCTTAAGTATCAAATTTTTAAATACACTTTGTGTTTGATATCAAATTGACTTTAATAAGTCTTTTTTAATTGAATAGGAATCTGAGCGCATTTATTGCAAGCTTATTAATATCTTAGAAACCATTTGAATTCAGTGCCATTTCTTGTATATGTTTTCAATTGAATTTCTGTTTGGATGTTTCTTTAAGTGGTCAATACAAATCATAAGTAATTATTGAAAACTAAGTACACACACACCAAAGATACACGTGTCATAAAAATTTGTGAAATGTTTTATTCAAACGCTATTTTGTTCTGATAGTTTCAGCGACCTCAACAAATCATTTAACGTAAATTCGAACAGATAAAAATTCACAAACAATGTTTGAAAAAGTGAATAAAAGTCAAAAATTAAATTTTATAGTTGGATTAAATTAAATAATTAATAAGAACAGATTTTCTTTATGGGCAAGGAACAATTTTAATTGAAAATCTTGATTATTTGCTGCTAATAATATCTTATTTGATGTATTTTTTATGCGGCTTTAATCTGGTTGTGGGTTGACCTTCGCCACCGAATGTAAGAACAAGCTATAAGCCATAAGTCTCAGCATGTCTTAAGCAAATTTGTTTGTGGTTTGCAATATGCGGATTTTGATGCCAATAAACTTAAAACAAAACACCTGATAACCACTAAAACACATGTCACACTGGCCGGCTGCTACCGGACAGTTTGGTGGTGCGGCCAGTTAAAATTTGAAGAATTACACTCTACAGAAAATATTTATGTATTGTACAATTTTCAGTGGCTCTAATCGGGCCATCAAAACATATGTTTGTCACCGCCGCAACAGTGTTAACTATATATATGTATGTATATATGTGTGTGTCTCTTTGGGCCTGCCTCATAATTTTGTTGTTTAGTTTTTAAGCTCGGAATCCGAATAATTGGATTGCTGTGGATTACATTGAGACCGAAACCGGCAGCATTGAAAGCCGTCGCTGTTGCACTTGCTTCCCCCTCTGCTCTTGTGGTTTTTTGTTGTTTTTTTTTCCAACAGCACTCGTTGACATTTTACAATCAGGCAATGTACCTGTTTCGGTCCGCAATTTTTGTTTCGCTGCCAACAGCAACAGAAAAAAATATACAAGAGCAAAACAGAGAAAAAATAAAAATAAAATTTGTTGGCTGTCACCTCATTTCTGCATATTTCGTGGCCGGCCGTCCTGCGGCGACACCGTCATAAAAGTCCAAGCATCGCAAACTGAACTCAACTTGACTGAACTCAACCCAACGGAGAGCTCTTATCTATCATGATGATGTTGTGCTGATGGCATAGCGGATAAGCCGTTGGAGCAACCAAAGGGGAGCTGTCTCAAAGCAATGGCTTTATCATGCTAGCATCTTAATACAAACATACACATAGAAGAGTTAAGTATGTACTCGTACAGCAGATAGATAGTAGATACTCATGCTAGACAGAGTGTCATAATTTAAATGTGGCAGCGAGTTTTACCCGCGACCCAATGAGGAATTTTGCTGATTGGCTTCGTTATCAGAGCGCAGTGAATGCCCAATAACGAAAGAAAATGTTTGTACGTTAAAAACATAAAGTAAAAGAAAAATCGTAAAACAACATAAAAAATAAAAATGCGTTTGCAGGGCACTGCGCGAAATGTCTTAATCAGCGACTAGAAGAACACAGAAAGGCAGACAGGCAGTTAGGAAGGGTAGCGGCTTTCATGTTGACCACAGGTTGACCGTGGCTGGAGGAAAAAGTTTGGCATAAAATGTTTACAGTTTGGAAAGTCAGCGAAGCGCGTCCATTTAATTGTGGCCAACGAGTGGCCAAGATACTCGAGCACCAAATTTATGGCCAGCCTGAAAACGCGCGTTATGCAATAAAATAATTTCTTGCTGCTCCTTCAAGTAGAAGAAAAAAACAAGAAGAGGAAGCAGCAGCTGTAGAAGCGCACCCCAACCAAACAATCATAGAAAGTCTCCAGAATTCATTAAGCAAACAGCGCAAAAAATATATTAAAAATAAATAAATAATAAAAAACTAGCAAACATAATTGAAAAATCAAAAAACCCACAAAGCAGCCGTAGAGGAGTTAAAAACAACCAAGCAGGTTTAACGATTCTATCTCACGGCGTTTTTTTATGTTCCCCTAGTTTCCCTTCGCTCCCACTTCCTTCGTGTCAGCTTCAGCAGCAGACACTTCACTCTGTGGCGTCATCAAAAACTTGAGCAATGTGGAAGGCACTGCACAGGAGGCACACAAAAACACAAAAAAAAAACAAGAGGCTGAGAAAAAAGCGCAGTATTTATTTTTTATGAGCACTTGTCAGCGATCCCATGTAGCGCCGTTGTCAGCACCAGAATACCTCAGCACCCAAGCATTTCGTGCCTAGTTTCCAACATACAATGGCTGAGACTGGAGAACTTTGTGACCAGATTTACTAAGCTTGGATTTAATACCAATTACTATCAATAGCAAGACAAACTGATATGTTAATTAAGAAAAATATTTTGTCCAAAAAAATAAATACATATAAGTAATAGAATAATACTGAAAAGTTTTTATTATAACTAGTTAACAGATTAGTTGTGAATTATGTTATACTGTAAGGAAAACTTACGCTTAAATAAAAAATAATCTTAAATATCGTTAAAAACTTGAGAAGACTTTGCATCTTTACGCTTTAAAATAAGATATTCCAAGAATACTAATATAAATCCCTACTTTATGCATTTGTACTTATATAAAATTACACTAATAGCTTAAAATCAGAATTGGCCTAACACCATAAGTTTTCAATATATTCTTACCTTAAGGTACAAAAACAACGTTATTTGACATGTTATGACATAAGAAAAACTTTGTTTTTGCACCGAAAAGTTCGTATGATTTTCTTTTAAAAGTCATTTGGCGACAACATAGTTTTTTGGCAAAATACAAAATATCTCAAAACCTTGAAGGCATTCTAACTACAGATTCGAATTCAGCGGGTCGATGTATGAAATACTCCTAGGCGGGACCGATTGATAGCGTCATTCACATAGCTTAAATATGTGTTTAAAAATAATGTGGATTTATTTTTGTTTTTGAATGCTAATTTAATATTTTATTTTAGATTCTATTGCACGTCCTGTACATACATACAGTCGGGATTGTGTAAGCTCAGCGTTTACATTAAAATAAACAGTATTTTGACCACTTTAAATTCGAAGTATATATATACAAGTTTTCCTTAGATATCAAGGCAATCACTTCTGTAAAAACTCATCCAAATGTATTGTTGTTGAGCTAAGATTAAGATGTTCCCTTCCAGAAGCAATAACTCATCCATTGCCACTATCTGAGTTTTTCTGATATTTATATCAACGTTATCCACAGTTAAGTTCGGCGGTTCGGTTCGGTTCAGCAGTTGCTCGTTGCATTATAGCTGGTTCGTTTAGGCCAAATTGCATTGCAGGTCGTTCGCTTCGCTGGTCAACAATGGCTTAACCTTTCTTGGCTATCTCTTTTTATCACACTTGAACAGGGCAAAAAGAAAAATACATCAAATGTTTATTATATGCATTTAAAAGGCAAGAGAAAAAAACAACAACTAGCGGCGCGATAATTAAAATGTTTAATGGGCATCTTAAAAATCATTTTACGCCGAATTTATGCGAGAGCGAATAGACTTGACCGACACTTAAGAAACCCAAACAGAAACTGAGCCGCCACAGGAACCCAAAAAAAAAAAGAAATCAACAACAACAACAAAAAATGAATAGCTTTGCTAACAATGGGGCGCTAATCTAATCAGCAAAACTATAAAAAATTAAACATGCAATTTCAGTGAGCATGATGCGGTTCTTGGAAGCCGGAAGAGTCCTATTAAAGAACGTTTAAGCATTTCAATTTAAATGTATGTAAATGTAAATTCAAACTATTTGGAATCATGTCTTTTGAGAAATGATCACTATAAACAAGAGCACGCTAACATTAAATCGTATGAGTTGAGGTAAGGTTTGTTATATTGCATTGTTTCCAATGCGGTTTAGCACTAATCCCATAGTGCTCTACATGCAACGGGGGGGTAGGTACGTGCGACAAAAAGACAGCAATACAAACTAATTTTCCAGCACATTTAACATGTAAAAAAAAGTAAATCACACAAATCTCAAACAAATAACAGAACTTGTCGCGTCGCGCTGCATTTTTTAGGGTCACAGTCATAACAAAACCAAAACACAACACTCAAAAATAAGCAAAAAAAAACTTCTTAATGCAAATAATTATTGTATATGTTTAGGCAGGCATTCAGCACATGGGCAGAGCCTAGAATCGAATTAACGCCATGGGACGTCCGCTAGGGTTTTGGCCGCGTTGCGCTCTCACGAAATCCGGACCAAAAATCCATCTACATATTTGGTTTTGTTTTTTTTTTTTCATTTGCAACTGCGAACGGGGTGGCGTCTGGGAAATCCGTTTTGCAAGCACCGGTCGATGTAGTTGCTGTTTGTCGATGTTGTTGTTGTTGTTTTTGTTGTAGCATGTATAGTTGGTATGAAATCGGAAGAGTCGACCACAGCGGGTGGCACTTGAAAAAAAGAAGGAAAAAAAACAAACCTTGAGCGCCGGGCGAGCAGAGCTCAAATGCTGCAATCCCTCCGTGCGTTACAAATGCTCTCACGTTACAAAACGTGGCCAGCGATACTCATAGTACCACCGATGTAGCATGCAGCAACCGGTGCATCAACAACAGGATCCCCTTCAAAACAATAACAGCAGCAGCAGCAGCAGCATTAAAAGCAGCAGCCGCTGTTGCTGCCACACGTCGATTTACACTTCAACAACATATACGTACGCACTCTATTGCACTCTGAACTCTGTGTGTCCTGCTCTTTGCGCTCTGCGCTCTGTTTCCGCCTTTAAAAACAGACGGACCCTATTCATGTTGTTTTGTAATGCCCGTTGTTGGGGTCGAGACCATCGCTATCGAGCTATCCATGGAGTGGCCGCCGAGAGTGGCCCGAGTGGCAATGCCGTGCGCCACTTAGCCACGATTTCGTCTGTCTGTTATCAGCCAGGCCTGAGTTGAAACTTCCAACCACCATCACACCACTAACTAGACACAGCAAACCCAACAGCCCACTAGTATCAGCGCACTCGAACTTATCTAGTTTCGTAATCAGAGGCCGACAAACTTGACTTTTTACTGTTTTGAGCCGTATGAGAGCAACAATAAATAAGATTAACTAAAGAGAAATTTAAGCTAACGAACATTTAAATACACTTTTGAACATGTAACCTAATACAAACTTTGCGCCAATATCTTAACTCAGGGTGAGCTTAACAGATATTTCCCCTTTTCGGCGAAGGTTCAATTTTCAATAAATACATATAACTTTTAGAAACTTTACTTTAGATATTTATATAACTGCAAAAATCAAACTTTTTTTCCATCTGTTTGGTTCAGTTTACTGCAAAAAATATGTCCAATAAAGCCTTTAAACCTGAGGGATATGGTGATTATATAATAACTACGGATATCTTTCTCTCCGTTGCGTTGCACATTACTTGACATAATCCAAACACTCTGTGCAAGGGTACTAAGCAAGGTCTCTTTCTCTCAGACTATAGTCGTGGCTATCAGGCAAAAATCTGCATCAGCGACAGCTGCTGGTGCTGCTGGTGCTGATGTTGCTGCCGATGCGGATACTGATGCTCACATGTGTCGTAGCCTCGCACGCTTCAAGTGGGCAACGCCTCCGAAACAAGTGCAGGACAACAACAACAACAAAGCTGAACGACGCGGTTAGCCCAGGCAGTCAGAAGGGGTTTTGGGATCAGTTCGGTTTTTTGGCTCGGGTCGGGATTGATGTGCGCTATGTGGTGGGAAATAGTCGTTGCACTGCGGCCGAGCCGGGTCGTACCGGGTAACAGCCACAGTAACAGCCGCAGCCGCAGCCAGAAGCCAAAACAGCGACAGCACCAACAACAACAACAACACATCACAGAAATGACATTGAGGCTGCGGTTGAAGTTGGGAGCAGCCCAGTGTGTCCAGACATGTTCTCTGCATGTGTGTGTGTGTTTGTGTGTGAGAGAGTATCAGATTTCAAGCGCTCGAAAACATAATCATATATTAGGCGTTGTCACTTTGACATTTCGCCTGCTCTTTTACATGGCAATAATCATAATTCATTTTTCTCTCGCTCTCTCTTCGTTTTCCGTTCCCCGTTGTAGTAGCAAAGGCGCAAAAAGGGGCGTGGCAGGTTGGTTGGAAAGGGCAGGGCAGGGTAGTGGGGGGGTTTGGATGGATGGATGCCTCTCTCTCTCTCTTACTTAAAACAAAGTGCCCACGAAATGAAGGCATCGCCTGGACCCGTTCTTGTATGTAGTTTTGTAGTCATGAAACAGTTTTATGAGTTTTTGGTAGCCGGGGAACAGTGTCGCCGTCGCCGTCACCGTCACCGTCGCCGTTGTCTTTGCATGATGTTGATGCTGCCTTCATCCATGTTTAATATTATTTATGGGGCTTACGTCTTTGCGGCACAAGGTACTATCTGCCACAGAGTGAAAGATCGAGTGAGAGTCAAGCGACTGCGACTGTGCCAACTGTGGCAACTGTGAATGTAAATGTGACAAAAATCTCGGCGTCACATCCCAAATAATTTTCAACGAAATGCGCGAATGGGAAATGAAAAGGGAGCTACGACCAGAGAGTTGAAGCGCCTTGAGTGTATATTACATACATATGTATGTACATGTATATTGTAAATATGATAAATTTATATGGAATTGTATTTAGCCAGTTTTGCCAGGCATTTTTCATTTTTACTTTTGCAAAGACAACGGACAAAGACAAAATGTGAGAATGAGTCTGTTAAGCGAAGTTGAAGTGAAATGCGCCAATTATTTTGATTAATGTCAAAGAAATCGCGTGTCTCGAGCATTTGATGTTCCCCCTCCCTCCACCTCCACCACTTGGTGCTGTCTTCGGTGCTACGGTGTCTGGAAAATGCCTATGCACCCGTACAGGGTCATCATTATTTGGCACGAAACCAACGAATGAACAAACCCCTCCTCAATGATTATTACTGATGCTGGTAATCTTTGATCTGTCATTTTGCGAAAGTGAAAACAGTAGCCAACGCTCCAAAGTGGTGCCCAGACAACTCTGGCGATGACTCTGGAGATGACAATGAGTGGGCGTTTTGTTAACCGCTTCATTGTGCTCTGGTGGAGTCTAGACTCTTTTTGGAGATCTTGTTTGCCGCTGCTGCCGATGATTGCACAGACAGACAGTTCGGTAGCTCAAAACTGTTTCCTGTCCCCTTCAAAACATGTTATTAGTAGTAGTTGGGAGACCATAATTTTGTCTGGCCAAAGGAAAGATTATTGATTACACACCTATACAAAATATTGTATTATGACTTTCGATTTTTATTATCATCATGCCACATAATTGTGAACAGTTTACTAACTTTTAAATTCTTTACGTTGAGTAGAGGAGCATTAGACTTAACATACCATTTTTATATAAATACGAAAAATAAATAAAACAAACATTTCAGTCAATAATATTTAACTTTTGAATATATATATGTAAGCTTAAAATCTGTTGACTCAAAAAGAGTGATTTAAACAGTTCAAACAGCTTAAATTGGGAATTATCAAAGATGTGTCAAAACATATTAAGCTGAATTCTTCACGTATATAACTACATATAATATAAATATAGAAAATAAATTTTATTTTATTATAAAATGTTGGTCAATATGTATATGCAAGCTTTGCTAAAAGTTTCGAATGCTACAAAATTTCACAAAAAATAACCGTTTGACATTTTAAATACTGTAATGAATTTCGTTTGACTTAAAACCATTTTCTTAAAATCAGCTTTCAGTAATGATACCATCTATGAATATATTAATGTTAAGGATAAACTGTTTAGGATAAATTTATTAAAAAACAACTAAGAAATATATTTTCGGCACGCCGATAGTTATATACTATGATCTTCTTACTTATCGTGTATTATTATGGCAGCTATATAATTATGTTGTCCGATCTGGTCGATTTTGTCAAATGATCTTAATGCAGTAAACAGAAAATATTCAGATCGATAGATCAAACACTGAAAAACAGACTGACAGGCGGACATCGATACATCGATTCAGTACTTTATGGGGTCTTTGATGCTTCCTTATAACCGTTACACATGTCATCACAAACTTATAATATTTTTGTATGAACTTGTTACAATAAATAAGATTTTCATGTGTGAACACATATATCACAATTTATTAATACTTTTTGTATAAGAAAAGTTAAGTTGAGTGTTTTAAATTATTTATTTTTGTTGCTCACTCATCTGATTAATGTAATGATTATAACAGATAACTTATACGATTTTAATATGCGTCTAATTGAGTTGGAATTTATTAATAAACGTAGCATTTATTCTTTGATTATTCTTGCAGTTTTTTTGGTACTCGCCGCTGTTCCCGCTGCCTGGCCTCAATTAGCTCCAACGAGCTGGTGATGCGCGCCCGCAACCTGGTCTTTCATGTCAACTGCTTCTGCTGCACGGTCTGCCACACGCCGCTCACCAAGGGTGATCAGTATGGCATCATCGATGCGCTCATCTATTGCAGGTAAGTTTGTTAAAAATTATCCAATACGTACACAGATAATTGACATGTTTCTTCTTTCTGTTTGCAGAACACACTATAGCATAGCGAGAGAGGGAGATGCTGCCTCATCGAGCATGAGTGCTACATATCCGTACAGCACACAGTTTGGATCACCGCACAATGACTCATCGAGTCCGCAGTCGGATCCCAGTCGTAGTATTGTTCCTACGGGCATCTTTGTGCCCACATCGCATGTCATCACCGGGTTGCCGCAGCCAGCGCGTCAAAAGGGGAGGCCGCGCAAGCGCAAGCCGAAGGATATTGAGGCATTCACCGCGAATATAGGTAGGTTATAAATACCAATCTGGTAATAAAAAAAAAACAAAAACAACGATGAAGACAAAGCTAAAGCAGCCACATGTTGCTTGCAACTTTATGGCCGGGTGGCTTAACCTTCTACGGACTGGCGCCAAAGCAGCGGAATTTTTTTTTATTTTAATTTCTTTTTTGCTTTATACGTTTGCGTCATAAAAGTCTTGCACAAAAACTCTAAAAGTCAAGAGTACAAGGCATGTAAAAATAATTTTTGTATTGCTTTGGCTTGCAGATCTCAACACGGAATATGTGGACTTTGGGCGTGGCTCACATATGAGCGCCTCGTCGCGGACCAAGCGAATGCGTACGTCGTTCAAGCATCATCAGTTGCGCACCATGAAGTCCTATTTTGCAATCAATCATAATCCCGATGCCAAGGATCTGAAGCAATTGTCACAAAAAACCGGTTTACCAAAGAGAGTCCTGCAGGTAAGGATCAAATCAGATCAGATCAGTTCACTTCAGCATATAATGTGTGATTCGATTCGTTTCGTTCAGGTTTGGTTTCAGAATGCACGAGCCAAGTGGCGTCGCATGATGATGAAACAGGATGGCAGCGGCATGCTGGAGAAAGGCGATGGCACTTTGGATCTGGATAGTATTTCAGTGCATAGTCCAACATCGTTTATGCTGGGTGGTGCAAACAGCACACCACCACACAATCTCGACTAACAGCTGCTCAGGGAGCATCACAATGCCACCACCAATAGAGCCACAATCTCTGCCGCTGCCTCAGTCGCGGCCTACGCAATTGAGTTGCAACTGCTGCAGTCAAGTGGCAATGGACGCAACTCGCCGGCGCTGCTATCGTTGGCGGACCTGTTGAATGGCAGTGACGATTAGCTTGTACTTGAATTTTCAAAAAAAAAACAAAAAATACTCAAATCTCCGCAGCGCGCGCCTAGAGAATGTTGTTAGACGAGAGAGCTGCCTCCGTGTAGTTGTAGTTGTAGCTGTTGCAATTAAGTATTTTTGTAGTTGCTTCTAGCCCCATTCATTGCCAGCACATCAGACTACAGACTACAGACTTTACCTTGACTGGAATTGTGGAGTTGCAGAACTCTTGCGATGTTTTTTGTAGCAGCTTATCTACTATTTTTAGTGACAGAGATCAGATCCTACGCACACCAAACCATCATCATCACCATCACCATCCCCACAATCACCAACACCCCAAAAATGTTGTTTCTATTTCTATCGTTCATTTGTAAATATTGTACTAGAACCTCAGTAATTGCGCTTACCACAATATTGTTAATACTTACATATATATATTATATATACTATATACAGATACATGCATACATGTACTAAATCTAACAACACTTTAAATAAACAAATCTAATATATATATAGAAATTAAATATTTATTGCAAAAATTACATAGTTAGAGACGAATTTAGTTTAATGAACCGATCTATATGATACACATACATATATACCATACATATGTATGTATATGTATGTCGTAGTATTACGGTACTCAACTTGCTTTGCAAAAAAACGAACACATAATTGAAAACGTTGCAGTCGGACGCAACCGACTGCAGTATACTCTGATACTAGTATAAAAACCATGTGGTAAGAAGTCTGCTTGCAGAGGGAGAACATGGGACGGCAGGGGTGGCTGCTGCGTTCAAAGATTGTTTGATGTACATCTTTGGGAACATCGCCAGCTAACTTTAACCAAATTTGGTGACTCGAGCTTTAAAACTGTCAAAGATATCTAGGCGGTGAGGCGACTGTGGGCTAATGGAGTGGACCTACAAATTATAGTCAGTTTTTTGGGGGACGTCATCACCTATTGTGGCACCAAATTTTTTAGCTCTAGCTGTAAGGAGCTGGGAAATACTATGTGGATTTATCTGTCCCGTCAATTGAAAAAGATATTTGCAAAGTTTCAAGTCTCTAGCCTTACAGGTGTCGAATATAGACGGTCAACCGGACAGACACCATGTCGGACATTGCAAACCACCACTTTACTCGGTATCAGCGTATAATAATAAACAAGCATGACGAGATGATATTTAAGATGATTCAAGTTATGATGAGCAATGAAAATGCAATTGAAGCTAAGTGAATATCAGAAAATTTGTACTTACAAATAGTTTAACCATAAGTCGTACCATAGAAGCCAAATAAAAATTATTAAAAAAAACCATATTCATCAATTGATTTTAACTTTATGGTGGGTAAAAACTAATAAAACCAGCTTTAAATAGTTTTGTGAATTTTTTTTTATAACTGAACGAGCTTTAAAGTTAACTGATCATTTTTTTATTTCTTTTAAAATAAGCGATTTAATCCTTCTTTTTAAACAATTAAATTCGTATTTTGTTTCCTACATCAGTAGAAATTAATTATTACTCAGATTCAACTGCTGGATAAACTTGTTTGTATATTTTTTAAAACGAATTCCAGTTTGGAAAATAGTAGGACCGATTTTCATGATCCGGCTCAAATTATAAAGGAGTTTTGTTTTACAAAAATGTAAGGCATGAGAATTTAAGGGAACTTTGACTTAACCCAAGCAAATAAATTACCAATTGACTTTTTAGGTGAAAAATAATTTATTACAAAAAACATCATTATAAATTAATTAAGATTGAGATTTTGTTTTCCGTATGCGGGTGTGTTTGTGTGTTTGAATTTCTTGCAGAGTAAATTACAATTTTGATCAATCTCAATACATGCCAAGAAAATATATTTAATATAGTTAAGATTGCGTTGCGTTACAAAAACTTTGAATATTGAATACAAAAGGTTTCCTTATTTTGTTATAGTTATATTTTTGTTGGTGTTTATATATGTGTTGCACTTAAGTCGCTAATACAATTACACAAAAATTAATGTCTTTTATAAATGTCGCATTTTGTAAAAGCAAAACGCTTGTAAAAAAATTACAAACAAATATTTATTTATTAATACATATACTATTTTTGTTTTGTTTTGTTTTGATGCACAGCAAAATGATTTAACGAGCAAACTACACGTAGATAAGGCAAAGCTTAAAAACAATTTGTGTTAACAATAATTACTTTATTTGTATTTATATGCAATTCGATTTGTTTGTTTTTAATTTTTTGTTGGATATTTTTGTTTTGATTAGCAAAAGCCGATAATCTGTTGTTGTTTGCTGTTGTTGTTGTGACAACTTGTGACACGTTTCAACTCTCAATTGTTATGCAATAGTTAAAAGCTCCACACCGTGAGAATATATATATATAAATCTTTTCTTTCTTGTTTTTAGTTGGGGACTAGTTAAATGGATTAATTCAACTAAGTATTTTTTTAAATTTGTTTTTTAAGGTTGATCCGTGAAGTGAGTGTATAATGTGTAGTTTTTGAGTATATATGTATGTGTATGTGTATGTGAGTGAGTTAGTTTAACATATACATATAACTAGAGAGCATGTTTTCTTATATTGCTGCTTAGTGCGGCGGCCACACGTAATCTGTGCGATTCAGCTGCTGTTCTTAACGGCAATGTTAACAACTTCATTCACATCTCCGCCATCCGCTTTTAAATCTCCATCACACAGTGCTGGTTGTTGATTTTTGGCAGCGGCGGCTAAGGCCTCACGGCGCTGACGTTTAATTTCCAGCAACTGTTTTCGTTGCGCCTCGCGCTTTATTGCAGTCACCGAATTAGATGCGGCTGTTTTTGTTTTCACATTTCCAGACTTTGCTGTTTTAGCTGTACTTGTTGCTGTAGGCTCAGCTTTGGTTGGTGTTGCCTCGACAATGCGCTAAAATAAAGAAAAGCAATTAGTTACAACAACAATTACTGCTTTTATTAATAAGCCAGCTGACTCACTTGCCAGTCGTTGCTTCTCAGTTGCTCAATATCTGCAAATATGGAATCGACTTGCGTCACCTGCAAATACACCATATCCCAGAAGCCCTGCAAGTCATCGATGGTTGTGGGGAATGCATCTTCCGGCGAACGATTCAAATTGTTGTGACATAGACCTGCGGTTATTTAGACGTTACGATCAAAATCAACATGCCAAATATTTTCGAAATGTTTTGTAAGTTTTACCCTCAAACTGTTTCATTTTCTGAGAGGCAAGTAGACGCGCCTTGCCTGCGGCTGAACGCAATAAGCCGAAAGTGTCCTCCGAGATATCGGGATTGTTCTGCAATATTTTGTTGAACATTATTTACTATTAAGATGGTCAATTAAACGTGTCTCCCATAAATGGTACTCACTGTCAAGGCATCAATATACTTCTCCGCTAAGGCAGACAGCGCAAGCAGACGAACCTGTTCGCCTTTTAGTATTTTCAGAAAATAGTTCCCATCTTTTGCAATGGCGCCAGCAACAGCAGAGCCTTTTGTCTCCGAGGGAATCGGCTTTGATATCTTTGTGGCACCGATATACTTTTCGGCGCGCACTGGTTCATGATCAACAACATCAATAATGCCATTAATGGTGGGTGGCAGCACCACCTCTGGTGCCGGCGAGAGGCGCGGCACATTCCGCTTGGGCGACACCGTTGGCAACTGTGCACGAAATTCGTGCGACAAATGCCGAAACACAGGCAAATCAACATCCCCATTGTGGGCTGTCGTCGTCGTTGGGGTTTGCTCCTCCTGCGGGCGTGCCGTGCAATTATTGTGCAATTTCTTGCGGAATTCACCATAGTCCTTGCTGGGCGAGAGCTGTTTGAACTTGCGTGACAGCTCCGTGCTCTGTGGTGGTGTTTGCAGCTGATCCGGCTGCATCGGCTGATGCCGGCTAGTAATTGGCGACTGGCTGCTGCTGGAGCTGGAGTTGTGCTTTTTGGGACTGTAGAAGCCTTGGGCTAGAGCACCGGGTCCATAAAGACGCTCCACACGCTGCTGTATGAAGCTGCTGGCTGTTGTTGTTGTTGTTGTTGCACCAAAAGACTTTCCATTGAAATAGCTATGTTCACCATTCTCCAGATGACCGTTCTTGCTATTGTTATTATTATTGTTGTTATTGTTGTTTGTCTCGATAGTTGCATAATTGCTGGCCATAGCCGTTGCAGGCGGCTGCTTGGTAAGCGGCATTGTGTGCAACACTGGCGCTGCCAGCGAGTTGTTGCGCTTACAATACTGCAGACTGCTAGTCGAGGGGCGTATGGGCGACACCTCACGCGATTTGTTAATGTCCTGACGTATCTTGGAGTCGTAGGTGGTCAGATTCGAGTAGCCGTTAACACAGCACGCCAAATTCAAATAGCTCGGTTTCTTCTCAACAGCATCCACGACGACGCTTCTCGCATTCGCCACCTGCGAGTCATCCACTGCGTTGATTGCTGGCGGTGACAGCACCATGCGCACCACGCCGCCCGTCCGCGGATCTAGATTGATGTGGGCGGTTGTTGTGGTTATTGTGCGCTGTGGTTGTAGCGGAGAGCGCAGAGTGCAACGCTCTCGGATATTTGCAGTAAACTCGCGCGTTATGTCCTTCACGGAGATTGGCGTTGGAAAGTTTAAGCTACCGCTGGTGTCTGCAAATATTTAAATTCATTTAAACATAGTTTCACTAAAAGTTGCAGCAAATCCAAAGATAACACATAAAACACGAATTAACAAAACATAAAGAAATCCAAACAAATAACCATAAAAATTGTTATTTTCTTCGGTATGCCGATAATTAAATACCCTTGCAGACTTACTAAGTATAAGGAATGCTTGGTCTATTATGTTTTTGTGCTCTTGTCACACAACTAATTTAAATTTTGTATAATAATTTTGATTAAAAAAAGCTTGCTGATAAATGATAAAATAATATTTTATTTAGTACATTTGTTTGACTCGAGTAGCCTCAGATCTTCAAATCACTGTTCCTTATCATTTTTATCCGCCGCACTTGTATTCAAATTGAGGTTAGGTGCAACGCTACTGTGCGTGTGTAGTGCGTGCATGTGTGTGTGTGTGTTGGATTGGAATACCTGATATATCGGATGAATCGGCATCAACATCTAGTGAACAGCTGCCAATGGAATCCAAGCTGCGATCCATGGGAAGAACTTTTGGCTGCTACAGACGAATTATTCAAAGGGTTTTTTGTGTGCACTTATGTATTAATTTATATACATTACATTAAATAAAAAACAAATACAATCGAAGAAACAACAATCCAATAAATTGATTGTTGACTTCCGTAAAGCTTTCTGCAAATGCGCTCAAAATATACGCCCACTTCTGCACTTGGAACGGCATCCAAAAGAGAAATGCAATAATTTGTAATTACATGGAAAGCAACAACAAAACAACTACAATATGTAAAATGGAAAAAACAACTCAGCGGCAAAGCAAATACCAAATGGGCGATGGCTTTATAATAATTTTGCCATTTATGCAAAGCGGAAACAATGGAAGGGGGGGGAGCTTAATCAGGCTGCAGATCAGTTTGTTGGCCCGTTTTGGACAGCACCAAGGCGACAAAAATAAAAATATCTGTGATCGAGGCAAGAGCGTGGGGAGTGGGAGCAGCTAGCGTTTTTGAACTTCGCGCTTTTCGAGATTGATTAGTTTTTTTTTTTTGCTTCTCTTTGGTCTTGTCTTTTTCTCATTTGCGCCATATTATATGTTATTTTTGTTGTTGTTGCTGCTGCTGCTAAGTCGGCAGCTTAAAAGCTGGGAGCAGCTATAACGGCACCGATCTGACGTCTACATTTCCAGTTCCGCTTTGCTAACTTTCGCCGTTGCTTAACAGTGTTATTGTTGTTGTTTTTTGTGTTAATGTTGCCAGCCATCTTGAACGCAACGCAGTTTGTTCTTCTCTTTTTTTCCAACTTCTAATTCCCATAACATGAAAATACTTGGAACTAATTACACAAACAAATAATTGGCAGTAACAGCGCCCCAGCGGCAGATAGCTCTGCCGCAACGCTTACAACGCCAACTATTTATAATCCGGGCACAGAATAACACCAAAAGGGGAGCAAAAGCGAACACAAAATAGGTAAAAAGGAAAACAAAATGGTAAATCGGAGCGACACGTTAAACGGCAAAAAGTCCCAGTCCCAGAAAACATGATGATGTCGCTCGACGGCAGCGGCAGAAGCACAAGCAGCGGCAGCTCGCTGGTATTTGGAGTCAACAGCCACAACCGCAGCGGCACGCAATATGTTCTATTTTAGTCGTTGAAACTTATTATAATGAGCTAACGAATCGCATTTACTGAGGCCGCTTAAATGTTTGACACAAAACTGTTGGGTCCTTTGAGTTGAATGTTGGAATATGCAAATTTATCAAAAATAATTTACTAATAGACAAACACACACACACAAACACAGACAGCACAAATGCAAACGGCACACACATACACAAAGATGACAGCACTGCAGCTCACGGACATACAACAAAAAAGAACGGCACACGCACACATGTAGACATTAATTAATAAACAAGCCAGAACCACACACCTCCAGCGTTTCTTCGGACTTTCAGTTGATATTGTATTTTTAATTGTAGCAAATATCAGCTTTGTGACATTATTTTAATTGCAGTTAACTCGCGAATGAACGTTGCATCGTTTGCGTTTTTATCTTTACTGCCGCGACAGACGAACGATAAGTTGTGGTGGTAGCCCGATAAACTTATCTTTAGGTATGGCAGTTACCCAAGTATCGATGAACTGCCAAACGATACATCGTTTTGCGTACAAATTTATAAGCAATTATACATATGTTTTGTTAATAACAATTTAAGGTTGTTAGCTAATAATGAACTGAAAATGTCTTCATAATTTTTACTTTAATTTGTGCTAGAAAAGCGAAACACTTGATATTTAAAAAGCAGGTCGAAAAGCACTTGTTTACACATCGAACAAGTCGACTGACTCTCAGTAGGCTGATTTCTCTACATTCTCTACGCCAAATCCCACACATACAAACAAACACAATGTTGATTCGCAAGTTTTCTTTCGCTCGCGTTCTGCATTCTCTACTCATTCCCACTTTAGAAGCCGGAAAGGAAAGACGTTTAAAATTCCGGTGCTATTCAATTAAGTCTGCAAAAATAAATTATAATAAAGTTAATAAAATGGCCGAGCTACCCAATGAAATGAAGCAGCTATTCGAGTAAGTAAAATGACACTAATGTTTGTTTTTGCCAATGTGCGTGTGAGATTTGTGATGTATTTGGGATGACGATGGCACGATTGCGTGCAATCACAGTTGTATATGTATGTATGTATGTATATGAAGTTATATATATGTACATACATATGTATCCTGCTTATCTCCTTGTTGTTTATGGTTATTTTTGAATTCATACTTGATAATAAGGGCGGCAACAGCTGACGCCGATAACAGTTTGTAAGGGAAAACATAATTAAAGTGCACTTTCACAGTTTTTTAAAAATTTGGATTTTTTTTCTATCATAAATAAAATATTTTATCTATTATTAATTAAATTAAGTTCAAACTTCGGCTTACAACACTATTTAAAAAAAGTTATCAAAATGCAGCAATCTAATGATAGTTATCGATCCTATTCTAACCACCAATAGCTTTTGATATTTATTTAAAGTTGTTTTTCTGGACCCCCCCAATAAATAAGGTCTGGGCGACGACAAAGGCGTTGTCGCCGTATTTTGCCTGATAAATTTGCATTTGCATTTAACTGGGCGACAACGCCTTTTGAAAATGAATAAAAGAATCTCTTCGTCTTGTAGATTTCTTTGTCCAATCAAGAAAATGACACAAAACAAGATAAACGAAGCAAATAGCGAAATAAACGAAAGTGTCGAAGTTTAAATACTCTTAAGGCAGCATCAAATAATAGTTTATGTATAAATTATAAATGAAAATAATGTATTTAAAAATTGTATTCCATTTAAAAAATTATTTCGGTTTAAATACTCTTGAGCCAGTACTTATCTTTAAAACTAGATATAAAACATTAAATATACAAACCTAATTTAGACATGTTTTAAAGATTAATTTGTATAAATGATAATAATTTTATTAAATGTATAAACATTCAGTCGATCTAAGAAATATATTCAGGAATATATTCAGAAAGGTCGCTTAGAAATTTGATCTTACATAAATTAGATCTTTTTAAGTATTAAAACTACCGCTGATTCCAAGGAGCTATAAATTCTGATCAGCTATCTGTACTTAGTTTATTTTGGACTTTCAGCTAGATATATCTACTATCATACTAGATAAGAAATCTGGATTGTATGTGTATAAATATTTAAAACAAAGGCTGTCTAGGACACTCTGTTGAATGCAAACCACTTTTCCTGATTAGATTGTGGTTTTAACTAATGATTATTTAATAATAATTTTCTGCTTGTAGGTTTGTGAATAGCAAGAAAGGCGATTACATCGAGACCCTGAGAACCGCTGTGGCCATACAATCGGTGTCCGCCTGGCCGGACAAGCGCGGTGAGATCGACCGCATGGTCAACTGGACGGCTGATAAGCTTAAGGCACTTGGCACCGAAATCGAACTGGTTGATTTGGGTCAGCAGACGCTTCCCACTGGTGAGAAGTTGCGATTGCCCAAGGCACTGCTAGGCACACTGGGCCATGATAAGACCAAGAAGACCGTGCTGGTCTACGGTCACTTGGATGTGCAGCCGGCCCTCAAAGAAGATGGATGGGATACCAATCCCTTTGAGCTAACCGAAATCGATGGCAAGCTATTTGGACGCGGTGCCAGCGATGACAAAGGACCCGTTCTGTGCTGGATTCATGCCATCGAGGCGTATCAGAAGTTGAATATTTCTCTGCCCCTGAATGTCAAGTTTGTGTTCGAGGGCATGGAGGAGAGCGGCAGCGAGGGCCTTGATGAGATGTTAATGGCCCGCAAAAACGATTTCCTTGCTGATGTGGATTTCGTTTGCATCTCCGACAACTACTGGCTGGGCAAGAAGCGTCCCTGTCTCACGTACGGCCTGCGTGGTCTGGCTTACTTCCAGGTGGAGGTCGAGTGCGCTTCCAAGGATCTGCACAGCGGCGTTTTTGGCGGCACCGTGCATGAGGCCATGCCCGACTTGTGCTATCTGCTCAGCAACCTGGTCGACAAGGACACCAAAATTATGATACCAGGCGTAGACCGTGATGTGAGTAGAGATTTCATAAACAATAATAGTTAAGGTTAGGTTAGGTTAGGTAGTGCGAGGTTCAAAATGAAGACTGGATACTTTTCGGGTTAGTTTCAGCCAATTGAGAGAAGTCCGATAAAATGAAAGAACGAAGAAAAGGTGGGAGACTGTTTCCTCCTGCTCCAAATAGTTAAACCAATAAGTAATTGTTAACTAGAAATACTTTCTCACTAAGGACCCTTTATTGATCTATGTGTGACACTCCCCTGGTAGGGTCAGCCTAACCTAACCTATATGTATAATATTTTTTGGTAGTATGTATTTCTTAATTCATTTGTTACTAAGGCCTTCGATTTCTTTATTTTCTCGCACAGGTTGCGCCACAATTGCCAAACGAGGAGGAAATCTACAAGAACATAGACTTTGAAGTGGCTGAATACAAGTTAGTTGCTTTAATCTAATCTCCAATCATAAATCACAGAGCTTAATACCCTTTTTTTTTTTTTATTAGGAAAGACGTTGGCGTCGACCACCTCCCGCACAATGGCAACAAGACACGTTTGCTGCAGGCCAGATGGCGTTATCCCAGTCTATCTATACATGGGATTGAAGGTGCGTTTTATGAGCCCGGCGCCAAGACTGTCATACCGAAGAAAGTGATTGGTAAATTCTCGATACGCCTGGTGCCCCATCAGGATCCCAAGCACATTGAGGCTTGCGTTGTCAAGTACATCAATGACATATGGGCTGAGCGTGGTTCGCCGAACAAGATTAAGGTGGGTAGAACTAAAAATTTCAATAGGTCCTTTGAAATGTTATTGCTTTTTTTCCTCAGGTGGCCATGTTGTCCGCTGGCAAGCCCTGGACTGAGGATCCCAATCATCCGCACTATGAGGCCGCCAAGCGTGCCATCCGCCATGTGTTCAATGTGGATCCCGATATGACTCGTGAAGGTGGCTCCATACCAGTTACACTCACGCTACAGGAGGCCACCGGCAAGAATGTGATTCTGGTGCCCGTTGGCGCCTGCGATGATGGCGCACATTCCCAAAACGAAAAGATTGATATCTACAACTATGTTGAAGGCGTATGTATATATACATATATTTATTTACTATAATTATTAATTGGAACTCTTTGCTATTTGCAGACCAAATTGTTGGGCGCCTACTTGTTCGAGGTTGGCAAGCTGTAAAACAATTCTACAGGGATTAAATCCAATATTATTTCATCACGATGCAACATCACAAAACTAAACAAAGATATACAAATTCAAAAACAATCAAAACATAAATATATTTTAACACGCTTTATATATATATTATCAAACAAGCGAATAAACAATAACAATTGCATTTATACGATAGAAACGGCTCTTAATCTGTCCAGGAATCGCCGTATTTGTTCTTTTTGCCGGCGTTTTGTTCGTTTGCTGGCGCCAAGGGACGCTGGGTTTGTTGTTGCTGCTGCTGCTGTTGAAGGGGCGCCTCATAGGGCCTGGAGTAGGGGCTTTGTTGATGCTTCAAGTACTCCTCGCGATTCTTCTTGCGCAGATCCTCATATGACTCGCCTGGCTTGGCTGGACGCAATGGCAATTCCGTGTCCTCCATTGTGCTAGCAGCTGTTCAAAGTAATACAAAAAAGGGTTTTAAAGAAAACCAATATAATAAATAGTATACGCACAATCTAAGTTGGGCCTGTAGATATCATCGAGACCCGATAGGTTCGGACGCGAATCCGTGTCCAGATTGAGAGCTGTATTTCGCGATGGCTTGAACCCATCATCGGTGTACACATCCGCCGAGCTGGGCGTGAAAGGAGCCAATGTAAAAGCACGACCCAGATTCTCATCGGGTGTCATGCTGCTCATGATGCCGCCACCACTTTCCATTCGGCGTTGTCTGAGTAGTTCGCCCAGGTGTGAGTTGGGCAATCGCATTATCTTTTCAGCGCATTTCTGTTGGTAACTGAACTTGCCCACAAAATAGCCCATGATGACGCCCAACACTATTTTGGGCACAGCACCGTATTTACCATTGCCCTGCAGATAGCCGTTCTTGACACCAAAATAAGCCATCAGACCCAGACCGGTGCCAATGGGCAGCGAACGTTGGAAAAATGATTCCGAGTTGCATTCACGTAACGCTCTTAGCTCGTCGGCACTGAAATGGTAATCCGTCTGGAAAAGAGCAGTGATAGTTGGGTCACAGCAATGATTGCATTGGGTTGGGCTTTGAACTTACCAGCGGATGCTGATTTGGCGGTGGTGGATTGCTTCCATCATTAAGTGTTAGATCCATAATTATTAATATTGAAATTAATAGTAAAATTCACGAAATTCACCCAATTCCACTAAGCGGTTATCGCCGGCCGCAACAATTCGATAGCTTATCGATGTATCGCACGGTGGCACGTCGTGCAGTTTGTCACACGAGTATCGATTGCTTGAATATTCTATTGCATACTTTCAGGCTGAAATTTAAAATTCTTCTTCAATATATCGTTTGGCAAAAATAGCCTTTTTGAAATTACTTTAGCGCTTTTTGTTTATTTAGTTACTTTGATATAGTAACTTACGAATAATAATATTACGAATGCATGCTTGTACGCATATGAATTGCATTTTGATTGGCATGCATTGGCATATACCCTTTTAGCGATCAAATCAGCGATTGGTAAAATTTAAAAAACAAAACAATATAAATGAAAGTCGGGTTACCAAAATTGGTCAAAACTGGTCAAAGTCAATGCAATGTCTGATGATGTTGCCGACGCTGTCATGCAATCGTCAGTTTCAGTCCCAGTCCCAATTGCAGTTATTGGACAATTGACAATACTTGAGGCAGCACCTTCGCCTTCGCCATCGCCTCCGAGTTCGCCTTGGCCTGCGCCTGTTTTCGCCTTTTTTGCTTATGTTTTTGCCTGTTGCACATGGTTAATTTCTTGTGAAAAATCTCAGCTTCATGTTGTCGAATGAATTAAAACAATAACAGCGCCAAATGCAGCAGCCGGCTTTTGATTGAATCTGTATGTGCACCAAGTAAAAGCTCCTTGTTGGAGCCAACCCTCATTGAGGTGTCATCTGGAACGAAAGCGAGTTTTTAGAGTTGACCTTGACCCAGCGGAAACGTCAACGTTAGTTGCAGTTGAAACGGTAAAAGCATGTTCATTGCGTCGCTGCCTAGCCCATTCTAGTCAAACCGGCTAAAAGACCAAAGACCATCCAAGCCATCTTCAGTTCTCTTGATTGTTTTTTTAGAACTCGACTCTCGACTCTTGGCCGCTGCCGCATTTAGCATCTACTAGTATGAGTGTTGTTCTTGGCCCGATTACCATGTGCAGCTTGTTGCATTTTGGCTAACGATGTTTGTTCAATGCCCGCCGTTGATTAGCGACCACCTGCAAATCTCAATTTGCATCCAATGACGGCTCATTGCGCTGTTGCAGTATTAATCAAATGGTTAATAAATACAAATAGTATTTTTGACATTGAAAGATTGACAGTCAAACCAACTGATTGACCAACTGATTAAGTGATGAACTGGTGCCATACGCACAGCCCAAACGGTCTGTGCTTGATTCAATAATTTTAATAAATAAAAACACATATCTTTTGCTATATACTTGAGAAATTATAAAACAAATAGATCTCTTTAGAAAACTCTACTGATGAAGTCTTTAAAGGGTTTGTTTCAATTAACAGATGCCAAAACATGATCGACCTTAGGATTATTTTTATATTTTACTTTCAATTTAATCTTTTTCTTTATCTAATACGTTTTTAAAATAAAATGAGTCACTTTTTGATGTGTTTATTATCCAATTCAATGCATATTTTGTGTAAACGAACCCAATTCATTCCAGGAATCGGGCTCGGTTGACAGCGCCCCAAAAAGAACGTGAAACTACAGTTATCTATCGTATGTATATATTTTCATGCTTATTACTTTTACATGCTAGTATCATCATGACAATTTGGTAAGACGAGACAAACACTAACTGTAATTGGGCCCTAAAGAAAAGGGTGCCATACCCAAAATGGGGATCACGTCGCGGATAGATCATAATTCCAAAGTGATTCGCCTGCTGTTTATGTATTGCTTGTATGAACATGCGTTTGTAGAACAACACGTAGCAACAATTAATGTTTAGATTTCTTTGATTCAACAAAAAGAGAAGTCAGTTGAGAATTACATACTACACCAAAATGTCCAGCGGGGGCAATGAGGCGGAACGGCGCACGTCGCGACGTTAAATCTTTTTCTTCTTGGCGCTATTTTCCAAAAAAGTACGAAGTCTCTGGTTGATAAAGCTCGACTAACGGATGCCCTGTTAGAATTCAGACTAACAGTTTGTTATACTGATCAAGTGTATATATATATATATATGTATATATGCACCTTTTGGGATCGCAGATGTTTCCTTCTGCCTGTTGCATACCATTTTCACAAAATCATTATACCCTTCGTGGGTTGAAGGTACAAACAAATTTGAATTTCCTGCCTGGGCTTCGATGCAATTGGTTATGAAACTTTGGGGCTGGAGGGATCGACGGTTAATTGTAAGTTTCCGGTTCAATGCAAACTCAATTGTCTAACTGCAGTTGCAGTTCGTCTAACTCTGTCAGTCAGTCAATCAGTCAGTGAGTCAATGAAACGCAAATGAAAATGAAAACCGGGAGAGTCTATGAAATTTTTGTCGCTATTTAGGTCAAAACGCCTAGCCGAGAAATGCGGAAATCAACCAAACAGACAGATTAAAATATACGTATGTGCATAAAACTCATCATGTAATTAATGAGATCTCAGTTTTTAATAAGCACAAAGAAATGGAGAATTCTCGTAAGTCGAGAAAATTGTGTTTTTGCTACTTTCGTTTGGCATATGATTAAAATTGAACGATAAACTGATATCATATCGGGGCTAACAACATCAATATTGACTGAAATTAAATTTAATCACCTTTGTCAAAAAAAAGTATCACATGTGTAGAAGTAGAGATAGTCATGCGCTTTGTTAGATAGATTGAGTAAGCAATGCGGCACCGGTTGAGTTGACAAAGGGGGGAAAAAGAAGGTATAGTATAAATATATATTGATTTAAAAAGAAAAACTCTTAACTGTCAGCCAGATGTAGTACTTGAAGTATTGTGGAATAGCGAACGAAACCAAAAGAAATGTAATGAATACTCGAGATCCTTGTACCAATGTGTACCGAATGCCTTAGAATATGTTTGTTTGATTTACAATCAGTAAATGATTAAAAATGTGCAGTGATTATATACTATACTTACTATATATTATTGATAATTGATAGAAGTTTGTGTTGTCCAAAGTGATAAATTTATTTGTCAGCTCGCTTTAGCTAACAGCATTTATAAATATCATGACTATCTAATCGAAAAATCGAAAAATAAAGCACAAAAGCCAAGTCAACCAACTCTCCAACTGAGAAAGTAGAAAAAATACTTTGCCGACCTTGAAATATGATTATTAGAAAGAGAAAAGAATCGTGCTTATAAATAAAGTTAATTTGTTTATAATATAAATAATCTCTCTATGAGAGTCTAATTCTTAGAATCGCGAATATAATAAGCCATTTAATTAATAAGCTGTGACAATTTGCAGCTCTGCTGTTTGCTTTTATCAACTGTATTCCATTTCTTATTGTTATTATGTAGTATTTGTTGACCGAGCACAAACTGTTTGCATCGACTGTTACGCAAGTTCCCAAGTATAGGTGTGATATATGTACTATAAAATGACACATGAACGTGTTCTATTTGAGAAAGTACTTCACTTCAGATGTTATCAATATACATTTTGTATTTTAATATCATTATATGTATTCAATGACGACATATATGTATGTACTTAAACACAACTCATTGGAGATCAGCAAACATTCTCCTATGATCTTCATTCAACGCTCTCTCTCTCTCTCTCTGACGTCAGTTCGGTTCAAGGTTAGTCCGATTTGCAATTAAAATTTTGGCTTTTCTCAAACCGAAACAAAAACAATTCAGGTCGGTTTATTCAGCTATTATCATACCGGTTTTTGCCAGCATTTTGAACACTTCCGATACAATTGACGTAACTGCAGGGCAGGGCAGGTGAGGGCGTCTTATCTTTTCGCAAAAATCAACCACAAGATAAAAAAATTGTGAACTTTTTTATCGATTCTCCAGTATTTTCAATAAATTGTGAACCATATAACATTACAGGAATTAATTAATTAAATAAATAAATAGTAAACAAATATTAAGTTTATAAATAAAAAAATAAACATTGTTTATTTTAATTACTTACAACTAAACTGGCGATAATCGAAAAGGGAATTATTCAAAAGTTGAGATTTTTTTAAAATTATTTTTGTATATTTATAAGAATAAGAAATTTATCAATTAAACAATCTAATTTAAAAACATTATCTAAAACAACATAATTATTGATATTAAAAGAAATTCAAAATATTATAATGATGTAAAAATTTTCCAATTTTTGTTTTAAGGATCGAGGAACTATACATATGCAAACCCAATAAAATCAAATGTTAGAAATATGTAAGTGAGAAAAACAGAAGGGAAAAACTTACTTTTACAAAAATTTACATCATTTTTTTTATTGTAGAGTATATTGTAGCGCAGTACAAATACATTGAATGTTTAGCTACATATTTTTGCGTTTGTTTTGGCGTTTTTCTTTGTAATCATTCAAGGTCAAAGGCAAATAAGTGCCATGCCTTTTGCTGTTCTTGCTGTTTCTATATGTATAGCATATTGTATGATTAAAGAAAGACGAATACTTTTTAAATGAGATAAGCCAGACTACAAAGTTATGTGGACGCTTTAAATTTAAAATCTGTTTAATTAAAGGCTAAGCAAGTTAGCTGGCGAATGACTCGTGTCTAAAAAAAAGAACAGCGTCGAATTCATTGGATAGATACAAAGAGAGTTAGTTATGACTGAAAGTTTTGGAATGGTTTTTTGTGGTTGCGCGGTGATATCATTGAGCATACACTGAGTAAGACAAATAATACTGGCTCGGTCTCTGGCACGAAAGAGATAAGATAAATTAAAGCTCAAATATTTAACATTGGTATTAACACAAGTTCTGCCACTCGGTTTGGTTCTATACCTCTGCAGATTGGATTCGCAAAATATTCGATAGAAACAACTGTTCGTACCTTTGTATGCATACATGTAAATATGTATGTATATGTATGCGTGCTTTGAACAATGAGAGAGCTGACAGTGACCGTTAACTTTGACCCAGAAACCCACTAAAACGTAAACAAAGCCACCCACGCAGCACATGAATACAATTTTGGATTACTATTTGGCTGCTGTTCTCAGACAATAAGCTTAACTTTAGCTAAGCAAAATGAGCACGCAATTAAACAAAAAATACAAATTGTAATTGCTAAACGGAGGAATGGATTAGATGTGTATATTTTCAGCGAGATTCTAAATTGATAAAATATGAATGTTTTTTTTACAGGGTGTGAGCAAAGTTGCAGAGTTTTGCAAGAGAAATAAATCAATTGCTGATAACTTTGTAGCGAAAAGCTTATTTAATCTCTCGTTATTGATAACACACCACGAGCTTTTCAAAAGAAAATACAAACATACATACATAAGTGTAATGAACATGCTCACACCTTTGCGAATTCAATAAACCGACAGAGCAGCATTGTGAATGGCTTGGGTTATTAACTCAAACTCGCAATTTCATAACTTCACGCATTCTTTATGGCCGCGTGTCCACGTGTTCCACTAAGGCGTAGAGCACACCGGTAATAGTTGGGCAGAGTTTATGCGCTCAGGGAGCGAACGATCAACATTTTCGCTCAGCGAATCTCACTTCAGCCCGCATTGTGTGTGCTTTAGCTGTAGCTCTGTGTGCTCTCTGCCGCTCTGCCGGTGTACGTGCGCTCCCAACAGTAAGTATGTAGTAGCATTTATACATGCATATGTATGTTTGTATGTGTGTGAAGCGGTGTTGAAGTTTCAGTTCGGTTTGCTCAGTGACGCTTTGTGCGAAGGTTTCATTTAGCATTGCGTTTATTCGGCGTAAAGCTTTCTCATCGCACGGTCGTGTGTGTCTCCGCTTCGATTCGCTAGTTTGTTTCGGCGCGATTCGCAGCTGCGATAGTCAACGCAAACGGATCTCTATAGTATAAATATACATTTTCGGCTTCGATCGTGCCGCTCCGCAAAAGCCCGTGGAGTGCGTATGCAAAGCAAAGCAAGCCGTGTGCCGAAAGCCGAGTGAGAGGCACAACACCCGAATTCCCACCCAACCCGAATCGTGATCATTTACATATCTGTCGCTCTGTGTGCTCTCTAGGTAATTAAAAATAAAACAAATAGAATGTTTTTCAAAATGTGCGAACAACTTGTAAATTCAACAGATACTATATAACAAAATCAAAGACAGACAGCAACAAACTTTGAGCAATTTATGGCACTGCAGTTACGTATTTTGCTTGTTCTTGTTTCTTTATTGCCATCTCACTGTCTCTCTCTCTCTCTCTCTCTCTCTGTGTGTGTGTGTTTTTTGTGTGTTTGGTGCTCGCTTTTACTCAATGCTTTTTCGGTGACATTTTTGTCGGCTGCTGTTTGCGGCATTTCGCGCTCGCCTCTTTCAGACTCGTTTTCGAAATTCTTTTTGTTGTATCTTTTAGTATGTGAAATTTTGTATAGGCCGATACCTAAAATTGAAGCCGAACGCCGCCGACAGTCTCAGTCGCGCAGGCAGCCAGGTCGAAAGATCTTCAAATGTGAAGATCGACAGCGCGTTCAAGGACTTTCTGAGCAATACACACGAAACAAACCAGAAGAAGAAGATAATTGATATTGAAATTGAGTGCCGGTGCAAAGACAAAAAAAACAAACACGTTTAATAAATACATTTAATACAGCTACAAAGATACAAATCTATCTTTAGATACAACAAGAAAGTGTGCAAAATTATTACTATTATATGTAGTGTGTTCTGTGAGTAAAACCCAAAGGAAAACAAAGCCAAGTCTACGCGTGTTATCTAAGATCAAGGCCTTGTGCCTTTGACTATTTGCTGTGATAAGGCAAAACAAAAAAATCGCGTGATTTTGTGTGTGTGTGTGTGTATGTGTGTGAGTGTGTGTTTAAGAACGTTTAAGAGGCGTAAGAGACGTATTAAAATATTAGCAGTTAACTCTGCTCTATAATTTAATCGGTTCAGGCCCATATGAATCAATACCAAAACCAATAGAAATCACAAAATCATTCGGTGCAAATCGTAATTGTTTCTTTTATATTGGGTATTATTTCATTTGAGCTTTATTTTTGCGGTTGTCGCTGATCTGTGGCCAATCTTGACCCTGTTTCTCAACCAGCACACAGTTGCAATATATCGTTATATAATTGCCAAAAGCCACGAAACAGACAAACTGAGAAACAAAGTAGTATGAGGCAAGGAGAGATACGAGACGAGTAAACCTTAATAAAAAGTGGTTACTTTAACCCCTCCGGTCAAAGCAAAGGCACTTAAAATTACTTAAGCGCTGCAATAACTACAAAACAACAACATCAACTGAAATATAATAAAAAGCCAAAAAATTACATTGTGTTTTTGCCCAGCCATCTTGCAGCAATTGCAAAACAAAACAAAACAAAAAAAAAACAGAAAACATTTAACAAAAAAAAGTTGTGAAAATTTACGTAGATGTGAAATCTTGATTTTGAGTACCCTTTGAATACACTCGCACTCATTCACACGCATACTAACAAACACTCGAATGCTGATTCATTCAAAACCACACAACTTCTAGCTGCTTTTAACATAGATACAAGATACATTCATTTATCTTTGTATCGGCTTTTAATGTGTGGCATAAACATTGGCCACCCCCAATGCCCCAAAACATTAACCGATAAACATAGCTTATATTACAAATACACTTATCTGTTCGAAAAAAAACTTTTATACTTTTGATGGGGTATTAAATTCTAGTATTCGAGCGTTCTCATTCGAAAACGATTTCTAATTTGTTTGTTTAGACTGTAAATCAAGTTCGATCGCTGATTACAAAAAATACTCAATATTTTGTTATGAATTTCGAATGAATCATTTTACCGCAACGTAGGCTGGTGAAGTACCAACAACTACCATTAAAACCGAGATAAACAGAGAACATATCTTGCACAAACATGAGGTGGGCACTTGGCGGAAATTGCGCAACAGTTGTCGTATACATATATGTATGTGTGTGTCTGCGTGTGAAACAAAGTTTCGATACTCCTACTCGCCCCTTTCAGACAGGTGCTAATATGTGGCGCATTATTCACAGAAATGTGCGAGTTACAGCCAAAACTTTTTTACTGCCCATAACTCAGCGAACTCAGCCTAACACTAACGAAAAGCAAACAATATCGATGACGTCTTATCTATCCATATGCAGTATATAGTTGCAGGCTATTTTTACGCAACTCGCTCATTGCTAAAAAAAAATATAGAGAAAAAACACAACTTCCGTTGCATTATCGATTCGTAGGGAAAGTGCAAATTTCACTGGTTACCAAGTCACTTTAAGAAAACAGTCAAAATAGTAGATCAAAAGTTGCGTTTCATGAGACGCTTTGCTTATTGACTAATAATGCTACAGTCACGACGCGATCCATAAAAGGGGTTTTATTTTATTTTCGATTGATCGAATTTTTGAACGTTTTTTTTTTATATTTAGCAAACAAAGTCACGAGTATACTATATGAACATTTTGTATGTGTTGAAGATTCGATGTAAAAAGTAAAATGTAAAGTTTATTTTATGAAAATAGTTTCTCTTCGGAAGTTTGGCATCTGACAAATGTTTTTCATATGTATTTATTTGCACAAACATATGTATATCAAATACTAAACAATTTCTTAAAACGCTAATATATTTTCGCATCAGCCATTTTCATTGGCGTCCAGAGTCTGGAGTCTCAAGTATCCAGCGTTATTTGTTAGTGTTTTGTTGCGTCTCTGCAATCGGAGCGTTGTGCAAACAAATTTAGTATCGTTGAAGTTGCAGTCGTCAAACACACACTCACATATTGTGTAAACACATGTTGCACGTTGTTGTTGTGCATTTGGGCGTTATGTCAACCTTGCCCCCAATAGATAGAACTTCGCTGTGCGTTTCTGGGATGAGCATTAAAATGATTATACTCCACATACTACTTTATGTTTCGATAAAGAACCAACACAACACGCACTTATCAGCGCGCAATCAAAACAAATGCAATGAAAGCTATTTCCCCATAACAACAAAAACAAAAGAAATGTATAAAAATCCAATGATATTAATGTGGTGTTAGCTTCAGAGGCCGTATTGTGGCGTATTCAAATATATGTTTATGCGACTGTTTAGTGCATTTTGTTATTTCGCTTGGAGTTTTTTTCTTCTATTTTTTGGGTCACAAAACAAATCCCGGGCTTAGCGCCAAGTGCACATGACTGTGGATATCGCTGCAGAGTTGGCCAGGCGTATCTATAATTAGACCGTTTCCCCAATACGATAAGATAAGCACTGTCAACCAGCCGCCATCTTTGATGGTGACAATCAAGCAAAAGCAGCGAACAAGTATGAAAGCTATACTGAAATATATTTTCAGTTCCAAAAAAATCAGTATTCAGTTCAATAAAATAAAAATCCCCCGGATATAAAACATTAAGAGACATAAGTTTGGTGAGAACATTTTTTGCATATATGCACCAATGTTTTATTTTCCGATTTATGCAGGGTATTTTCTTGTATTATCTTCTCGACAAATAAACAGTCTGGAAACAAAACAGCAATAAAATAGAATTATCATATCTTCTAAATATTTGTGTAACTTTTTTGTTCTTCTGGAAAATAATACTTTTGCCAAACGTGGCGTTCTCTTGTAAACAACTGCGAAATTTTGTAGCCCATTGTTATAGTTATTCTTTGAATTGAAGTGTGTTGGGATGTTGGCTAGTTTACATCTGGAAAACAGGTGGCTTTTTAACAAATCGAATACGAAAATGTTGAGCACATGCTGGCGCTTTGCTGTTAAATATTTCTTACACTTGATTAGTTCATCAATGAGAAATATATGTATATTTGCATACGTTTAATTATAGCCCACGCCAAACCATTTGGTCAATTGGCCAAAGGCAAATCAAAGGCACAAGCACGACAAAAAACATGAATGAGGCTCGTTTTTCGTTTTTTGTTTTATGCTTTTCGTTTATTAAATGGCATAAAATTTAGATCGTTGCGACCTCGTCTGGGATTACTGGACTGCGTTGGCTGCAGTCGCTGATAGTGAAATGTGCGCTTTGACGGATCGATTGCATGGGCTGCTTTGTCACAGTAAGCCATGGCGTATGAGTAATATGAAGGCAGTTCGGAAACAAACTAAGCTGTGGTGCGATAGATAACTGTTTTGTATCTCTAAGCTCTAAGAACAGCTGCGGAACTAGGCTCAATGGCACCCCAAATTGAGCGAGCTGTCAAAAACGAGTCCACCTTAAGAATTCTACCATGTCCGCTTATTATTTGACTCTATCATATTCTTTCCCCCAATGCGTTGCGTGATAGTATTTTCATATTCATCAGCGGTCAGACAAACAAATAAACATATTCGCTTGACACTCTTTTAAGGTCACCCCCTCCTGTGCGGCAAATGCAACCGACGCATTATGGCAGCTCATTAGACCGGTGATTTGTATGGGAAATGCATTGTGGGGTGTTCCAAGATTTGTATTAACATAGTCCACGCATTATCATATATCAATGTATTCAAAGAGGCAAAAGGTGCTTTGGCATTTCTCATTTGACAACAGAGGCAGAGGTGGCAATCAAACTTTTTCTGCTTATGGTATAAAAGACTTTATATTCCAAAAGTTCTTAGATTTCATAGATTCTGCGATCAGACGGATGGACAGTCGTTCCTGGCTATATCTTGATACTGAACAAGAATATATATCCCTTATGGGTTGGCAGAGGCTTCCTTATGCCTGTTAAATACTTTTGCACAACATCATTTTACTCTTTTTATTATGTATTTATTATAAAGTTATTAGCTAAAGTTTCAAAGTTGTTGCCAGCTTGATCGGTTGATAAATATATAATCTTACCGATGTTACTGAACTTATTTGAAATAATATCAAACACTCAAACAGTTTTAGCTATAGTTAAAAATCGGTGAATTACTTGAGAAATATTTTTGGTTTGTTCAATTTATTGAAACTGAAGCTTTTTTGCATTTTTCACAGTTCAAATAAACCAAAGCTCTTTTATAATAATATGCTTTGTATATTGATATTTTCACCCATTTGTAACTATCTTTGTTTTGCTTTACACTTTCACACTTCATTGGCAGTGAAGTGATTGCCAGCCATGGAAATTTGCAAATGGCTTAAATTAATAATATTGCAAGGCAGCTGCAGCAGTATTCGTAGTAGCCAGGCAACAGCAATGGCAAAGTTATTTAAAATTGAATTAGGAGACTTGCAATTAAGCGCTAATTATACACAATTAAAATCAAAGTCAACAACAGACGTTGTAGCAGCTAACACAAATACTAAAAAGTAGTTTGAATAAACATGCGAAAATCTCGAAATATCTGACTATAGTTATAAAATAAAATATTATTTCTATTTGTACACATGAAATTCACATGATTTTTATTTTTGTTAATATTTTCAGCTGTGGATCGGACCGCTGACCATTTATGTCTTATAAAAGGTAATTAGCATTAGCACATTAGCATACCATAAATCACAAAATAACAAAAAAAAAAAAAAAACAGCACGAATTTGTTCCTCCAAATTGAGCTGTAGCATTGGCCATATCCCACATTCGCTAAAAGCTCAGATCTCCCAATTTAGCGGCTGCTCGAACGATTAAAAACTGCTCAGACAGACACAGCCACAATAACAACGGCAACAAAAAAAACTGCAACTTCATGATCATGATAATGGGGAAACCAGTTTGGTAAAAAACCAGACAGCAAAGTTGCAATTCGCATTGCCACTGCCACTGCCACTGCCACTGCCATTGCTTTTGTTATTCCTCCCGCATTTAACCAACTCTCCCGGCAAACTTTGTTTAAAAGCCCAGGCAACAAGTGATCATAACTGTCAAATGCGTCTATCTCTATTTCTATCTCTGTCTGTACTGCCTCTACGTACGACAGCCACTGCCAATAGCCAACGGCAAGTGGGCCACTTTTATGGCCAGGCCAAGAGTCGTGCGTGCTCTTAACGTGTCAACTGTCAAGTGTGGCAACCAACAGCAGCCACAGCATCTGATCATGCGATCTTCTTCTGCACATCGACAGTTCCAGATACATACCACAATACTATATATTTATGCATAGTTTATTAAACTGCTACCACAACACAAACCTTAACGCAGGCTAATTTGTCTACACTCTGGTCGACTCTTCTCTGTTATTCTGGTTGCTGGTTAAAGGGCTTGTCTGCTGGCGGCATGCTTCCCCCCTTTACTTCTGTGCTACATATAACATTGACCAGCCTAGCCGTTTATTTTCATTTTTTGCTTCTTCACGTGGTGCTTAACTACACTGTGCTACACAATGTTGTTATATTTAAACAAAATAGGAATATCTTGAAACTAGTTCAACTCGAGTTTTGTGCTTTCGATTTTACATTTTCATTCATGCAGTGTTAGGTATATTTCTTGCTATTCTTGTAAAAATTGTTCAGTTGCGCAGTGTGAATATTGCTGTCTTCAGCACAAATATCTATGCATGTAGTCATTCACCTTGTTTGTGCTTGTGAATATACATAACTATGTGACTTACGACAGACAGACAGACACGAGTCCAGTCGAAACGCATTGGCATTGGCGCAGGTGCAATTGGCGAATAATTTCACGCTGCAGTTGCATTATTTATCGCATGTTGTAAAAGTTTATTGATGGCCACAAATTGTTTGGCTGCTGTTCAGTTCAAAACGATTGAATATTGAAAGCGAAATTAAAACGAAACCGAAATCAAAACTTTTGAATTTGAATGCTGGGCAATAATCGGCCATTTAACGTTCCTGGAATTTAGAAATTGTTTTGTCTTGCAATACCCAAATATTTTGCATTAACCTCGAGCTATTAGTTAAACAGCCGGTTCGTATTAAATCGGAAGTAGTTCAAGTGTTAATGACTGCAATTAAGTATGGACCGTGGACAAGCTCTTTGGCTTAGTAACTGCTATAAATAGTAGTCACGCAATAGAATCTGAACTTTTGGTCTTCTCTCATTTTTGAAACGGAGAAACCCCCACGCAAAATTGAGTTTGTGTTTAATATTCTTGTTTTGGTGCGAATTCAATTTAGTTGTCACCCAAGCTATTCGTTCCCCTAAAGTCCGGCAGGGAATATGCGATCATCCAAAAACATGTTCTTTGTTCGTCAATTAACGCAACCGCAGCTAATAATTAAGCTTAACTAGTGATATAAATGTATAATGTTTTGCACTATCTGTATCTGTTTCTGATGATGAATGTATATTTGCTTCTCTGTATCTCGTTTGTTGGGTTACTTATTATGGATGTGTGACTTGAGTCTGGTTTGAAAACTTGTTGAAATTTTTAAACAATTATAAAGCATTGATTAACTGGCGACTTGAACTGACCGCAAGTCTGATTAAATTAACGTGCTTCTAATTATAAACGGGCAGCAAAAAAAGTTCAATGAAATGTCAATTTGATCAGTGCCGGCGCTTCCTTGAAGCGTCATTGGAGGCAGACAACAGAGTATCATTACTGGATGCTGAATGCTGTTTAAGCACTTCAACAGATACTACTTTTATAGTTCTATAATAGATAAAATGGCATTGCCGCTAATTGTTACCTAATTGTTATTGCAATCAATCTGTACACAATCGCAATACAGATAAGTTCTCTCGAACTGTAGCATATAATTATCAGCTTAACAACTACATACTGGTTACAAGCACGTTTTAATCCTTAGTGTGAAGGCCACAAAGAGACGTTATGATAGTGAAGTCAAAGATCAGATCACATAAGCAAATACTAACTGCTGGATCATGTTGATGATCAGTTAAAATGTATGAATAAATCGCGGAGTCTATTTTTGTTCAACAAATATCAGACCAAAGATATATGATATGATGATCAGCTGTTGTTATATGAACTGCTCGGATCACTTAAGCATTTTTTTAATCCCCCATTTGCAATTGTCGGCCACACACAATAGGGAACTTAGGGAGATAGTTACGAAACGACGACGAAAGTGCAGCCGAATGAATGGGTTGGCGCCCAATTGAAAAGTGCAATCCCATTTGGCACTAATCAACGTTCACTTGTCTACGAGTAAATCATCATCATCATCATCATCCTCATCATTATCATGCTAATGATCAGCATCATCTGTGCATATGCAAATGTATCTATGCCAATGACATTGAGATACGTTGGCGTCTCGTTGTCAACGCCACAAAATTTGGCGTAGGTGTTCGTTTCGGCTGTTCAAATTTGCACACAGACTCTCACCAAAGAGTATATAATCTAGATTGTATACTCTTGGCTCTCTCACACGGTCAGACAAACCGACGTGGCTATAACCGGACTCAATCTGTTGGTCAAAACTGAATAAATATGAAATATAATCAAAGTATTTATAAACACAGAAAAAATTGCAATGCAAAATCAAAAAAAAGAAAATATTATATTGAGATTTTTGTTTTTCAATTATATACGAAAGTTTTTGATTATCATGTTGTTGTTTGTGGGGTTGCTGGTGTTACAAGTGTCTTTCTCTTGTTGACACTTTAAATCAAATTCAAAAATTTTGAAAACAAAAAAGTTCTATATTTAAACAATAAGAATTACTAGAAAATAATTGCCAATGTTCTTCAATTAAAGTGTAAATTATACGATATGCAATGATTTTTCTCTGTGTGTATTGAATTGCTGTGTTTGTTGTTACTTGTCTCACTAGCGCCTTTCTCTTGCTGTTTGCTGCACTTCGTCCAGGCAATCGCATGTGGTCAGTTTAACGTCTGCTTTGGGATAAGATGCAGCTTTATTCAACTTGAAATGTGAAGATAGCTAAGGATATTTTTATCGGTTTCCTTTTGTTATACTTTCAGCATATTTTTAGAAACAAAGTAGAATTGTATATTTGCTGTTGAGGAATGATTAAATGTTTGCAATTCTTAAGATATTTTAGTTTGTTTTCATGCACAAGGCAAAAGTGCATTTAACAGTAGGTTTTAAAAGTATGCAGACGGCGAAAGTCTTATTAAATAGGATAAGATTTTACAATAAAATCAAATGTTGATTTTTGGTATTAGTGAAAAGAAAAATCAAATGTTTATTCCATTTTGGATGGGAACACAATCTAAGATGGTTTGTTATTTATTTATATCTTCGATCGATTGTCAATCAAGTTATCGATATATCTTCATATACGATTGCAAAATTAATGTAAAATAACAGTGTTGTTCCACTGCGTATGTATGTAAATACCCAGATGTAAGAGGTAATAAAAAAGTCGAGTTGAACGTTTCCTTTCTAATTGCTAGCACAGCTTTCTCCAGTGATCATGTTTTGGGTTTTTGACTTTTTAATTAGTTGTTCAATTTAAAAGTATTTATTAAGTAACATTTTATGAGTCATTTTCGTTAGTATTTTTCCCATTTCCGACCATTCACTGACATTAGTAGAGATTATAAATAATGGAAATCTCAACAAATATCATAAGCCCGCATGAATCAGTTTTAAAGAGAATACATTAAGGTTACCTACGGCTGGCACCCAAATAGCCAACTGGTGAGGTGGTGGGGAAATGTGTTTCAGTTTTTTCTTTATAAATTTGGCAGCGATCACTTGTTGGCTTGACGAGTTCAAGTTCAATGGAAATAATACGCTAACGATAGGCAATGTTTTTGTTTTTTTGATTTCTGTCTCTTGCCAATTTTGGGTTAACATGGCGAGTGCGTAATGTGAGAGGTGCAGTTTTGTTTGGTTTGGTTTTTGCCTTGGGTGGTGGTGCATTGACTTCAAGTGTGGAACCCACGTTTTTGCTTTAGTTTTGATTTTTTAATTTTTCTTTGCGCTTCACCTTTAAAAGGGGGCTTTATTTTTGGGAGAGAGTCCAACAACACGTTTTGCATAATGTACATAATTTTTTGCTTATGCTTTGCGCTTTTTACCTCTGTTTAAGCTACGTATCTTGAAGATTGGTTTCGTTATTCCATTGTTTTGCCTTCTTCTTTTTTGTTGCGTTGCTGGCTTTTCGTGGAAATCAATAAAAATGTGTATGTACCTGCTTTTGTGTTTTGAGCTTACGCTTAAGATGGGCTGATTTGAACTCGATTGGCGTTGCCACACTTTATGCAGACTTAAAAAGCGAAATGCTTAATTGGCAAATTGAAGTCGCTTTGCATATTGATACTACATATATACTACTTCAATGTTGATAACGCAGATCCAGCTCATGCTCATGCTCATGCGGGGGGTGTGGTGGGCGCAACGAATTGGGTCATTAGACCCCGGCAGTCCGAGACACAGAGAGCAGTCGTCGCCGACGATAACTGTTGAGTGTATTTTGCCAGCTTGTGGTAATGAGCTCAGTGCTTGGCTGGGCTAGGCTAGAGATCGAGAACAAAACAAAATTGAAATATGCTAATTGTCTTTAGCGTTGCCGCCACTCGAAATGTAAATGTGTATGTGTGTGTGTGTGTGTGTGTGAGTATACCTGCCCACAAGTTATCGCAAAATGTTCGCTGCTTGTTTTCTATGACGACATGACTGTGTAAAATTCGCAGTTCGCCTTGAATGAATTGGCGCTCTCTGTGTGTTTTGTTTGTCATTTTATAGATATTTAAGTTGTTTTTTTTATATTATGTATATGAATATATATTTTTGCATTGTTTATGTCAGCTTTGGAGTTGGCTAGCTTCGTTTGGAGAGCTGGCTGAGTCATTAAACGCTCCGCTCTAAGGCTGAAACGTCATCTTGGCAACAATTCGACGAGCTTGTCTTAAAAGCTATTTATATATTGTACTACATGTATTCATACATATGCATATTCATATGAGTATGAGTGCAAAAAGCGAAATCACCTGATATTTTAATTGCGGAGCGTCATCATTTCGACTGCGTAAACGCGGTCAGAAGACAGAGTGGAAGCGAACACCAAAGACTGTAGGCAAAGGGAAAGTATAGAGAGAGAGAGAGAGAGATAGCAAAAAGAAAGGCGCATACTCAATAAATGTTTGTATGTAGAATCGTAGTCGCTGTAGTTCAATAAACTATGACAGCAACCTCAAAACTTAACGGTAGCTGCACCGTCATACTTACACTTCTCTCTCCCTCTTTATAAGAAATGCATTGCTTTGTTGCGTAGTGTAGCTTATTTTGCATAGCCAATTGGCAATAGAAGCAGCCGCTAAATTGAGCTCAGGTTGAGTAACTTTATCTTTTTGCATCTATTTATGAACCGTTTGATAAATAAAATCGCAAAAAATGCTTTCAGTATTCGAGAACGAGCATACATTTAATGTGTCTATTAAAAAGAGATTTGCACAAATCTAAATACACACACACACACAAACGAAAGTTTGCAGAACTTTGCCTTCCGCACTTTGTGGATTTTACGATTGTTTTTTATTTTTTGATTTGTCAACACTTCAATCTACTTACCATATGATATAGTATTATAACAAGATTCCCTCGTATTTTATGAGTGGAAATAAAATCGAAGCAAGCCCAAACGAAATAAAGAATCATTTATCATATTTTCCAATGGTCCGGGGAGAAGAGAATGCGAATGTTTCCAAAATCTATTGTTCAATCAAACATATTTAACTAATAAAAATTTCTATCATAACAACCAATCTTTCGGTGTTGATTTTACATACATATTATCAAAATTATCTTAATATTGTCGTTCATTTAATAGTTGACGGGATTTTTGATATTTTTAAAAATGTGTTTATTATGAAAACTAACTTATTTAATTTGTAAAAGAAATCCTATAAAAAATGGTGCCTCTTAATTCAAGACACGTATTCTCGAAATTTATTAAATTTTATTTTAATTAACGTATACATCTACACGGTGTCTGCCAGCAAATTAGAATAAATCTTAGTATATGTTGCTGATGCAGTCACTTTTGTTTTCATTTATTTATTTATTTGTGATTTTTTAATTTTTTTTTTTTGGCATCTCTCAGTCAAGGTTATTCGCATTTGTCATCATTTAACTTTAACGCTAATATTGTCGTTGTTTCGGGTTGATTTCTTTTTTTGTCGCTGATTTCTTTCAATTTGCAAAAATATCTTTGTTCTAAGTTGGCTCGCCATTAAATGCCACTTGGCATTCAACCGCTTCAAGTTTTCCCCCCCTCCTCTAGTTTGAAGCCCATATTCAAATATTCAAATATTTTGCCGCCAGACAGAATCATTGCCATTTTCCCCTCGGTCTGTCCACATGGCTAATTTTTTGCATCCTGTTGCTTTTTCTTCTATTTATATATATGTATATTTATTTTTTCTATATCGCACGTGTGAGAACGTCGAGCAGATCGCAGTCAATTAAGTAAAATCACAATTAAATAATGATAAGAAACATATTTTATAAATGCAATTAAGCGCAGACATAATCGAAAAACAGGCCAAACAGGTGGCAAAAACCATTGAAATTTAGCAAATTGACAGATTTTGATAAATGGCACCGCCAAGTGCGCTAAGCTTTTGCATTTCCAACTACACCAGCAGCAGCGGGGAGAAAGTCTTGGCCAAGACCAGCAAACAGCAATTTGTCAACACCAGCCCATTTGAAGAAGACATTTGTTAGTTGTTGTTGTTGTTGTCACTTGTATTTGGTCACGTTTAACCAAACGCAATGACACAATTTGTTAAGACCACTTTTCACATGTCAACCAGCCATCCAGCCGGCAGCCTCCTCTTCATATTCAGCAGCAATCAGTAAACGGCAACTGTTTATAGTTAAGTTGACCTTGAGCCTGGCAGCAACTTACTCTCTCTTGCCATACTCTCCCTATCTCCCTCTCTCTTACTTTGTCAAATTCTTTTGTATGTGTATCTCAGAATCATTTGCATATGTGTGCCGCCTCATTTCCAGTTGGCATTTTTCGCTGCGCTTTAATTATGTGCCTGTGTGCCACCAATTGCGTCCCTTGCACGCAGCAGCTGCTGCACATGCCGCGGAATATCTACTGTGTATGTAAATATATGGCTGGCAAAAATTGTTGAATATTGGCACGCCGCTGCGCACAGTTGCCCAAAAAATATTTCCGTCCTTGGGTGGCGGCAAAGCTTTCTATACCCTTGCAAATGGTATTCGATGAATGTCATGAGATGTGCAACGCTTTCAAAAAGATATATCTGGTCAATCTGGTCTGATTGAGCTTTTCCCAATCCTCGCAACAAATGTTGGACAGCTAATTTTCTTGTTGAATTCCTCAGTAGATTAAGTTTTCAACTAAATAACTATATCTTACACTAGTCAAAATAAACCTTGATCTGAAATTCCAACTTAAAGTAACTTTTATATTATTCAAGTGTGTTGCAAAATTGTTGGTTGCAGCCTATTTTAGCGTGCTGCGATTGCAACTATCAGATACTTTAGTAGCGCAAACAAGTGTGGGGGCTTACAATCAGTATCTTTATCGCTATATCTATGTCTGTATTGATGCAAATATGTATTAATTCATTGTTTTCCAAGCGTTTTGCGGTCAGAGACGGTGCTGCAGCGAGCTTATCAACTCCACGAGATAGACGTCAATCAGATGGCGTTGCTCAGTTTATAAATGCCCAAGAAATCACACACACACACACACACCACACTTACAACAGATTGAGATTAAAAGCAAGCCGCTTGTTAGTCTGGATGAAGCAGCTGCCTTGCTCCCTCGACCTCAACCCGCAAACCCAAAGCAGGCGCATACTAAATGTACTTGATCTTTATCTCTGCAAGTGCATTCGTGTGTGTGTGTGTGTGTGTGTGGGTTGTGACTAGTTGAGCTTTTTAAGAGACAAATGTTGACAGGTGTTTCACTTATTTAAAATTCATACCGAGGAACAGTGAAAGGCACATGATAGATGGTTACACAAGTGCTAATCGCCATTAACACAATTTTTAGTTTACTTTGGTTTAGTGATAAGTATAAGTATAAGTATACTTATAAGTCCCTTGCAACTTAACATAATCTATGAACCGTTAAAATAATAAATTCCAAGATTGTTAAGAACTAAAAGTCGATTGAACTTTATGAATGGATCCGCAGATTCACTTAACATTCACCAGCACAGTTCTTATTCGTTTAACTCAAGCTAACCCTTCTTTACAATAGTTCAGATAAGTAGAAATTTCTGGTGTATCTCAAGCTTAATAGAACAAACAACCCATTGCACTTTTTCAAATTTTCTTAATGACAATTTAATAGCAGCATCAACTTTTCATTAATTTTCATGGATAAGTTGATAATTGTGGCTTGTTGTTGTACTGTTCACATCAAATGTTGAGGGTTCGTTTTTGTTGCTCATAAAATCAACTACATTTTTAATCCCAATATACTTAATAACACAACATTAGTGATTTTCGACTCGTTAATAAATTTTTTTACTGAATGACTCAGAGACACTCGATTGTCAGGTGCTTGAGTTGGCTGCTGATGTCACAGTCCACGTAAGCCCAAAAATTATTATGTCAAACTTGTAGACTTATCAATAATATGGCGAAAAGAGAGAAATTTTAACTACCCAAAGCGTAGATAACACAGTATATTTTTTACCCAAGCTCAAACAACGCAACAAGTGAGCGATAAAGAAATCTAGGCAAGATAGCATTTGAAGATACGTGGAGAGCAATGGCAAAGTTGAAAGAGAGAGAGAGACAGAGAGTAAGATAACAGAATGACGTAACTTGCGATTTCTTATCGATTAAGGCGATTAAAGCTCATGTAATCAACCAGAGACAGTCGTTAGTTTTCATTGGGTTGTTCTTCGAGGTTGTCGAAACTTCATTAACTTAACCATATATTAATCAACTATTTTGCATTCTTTGTATATTTGCAGTTAAGAGCGGAGCAAGCAATTAGATCCAACCACTCACCCTACCCCCATCTCAGAGAGTTCAGCCCAATTAGTCATGGCCCGTTTAAGCTTGTCCGTATTGTTGGCACTGCTTCTCTGCGTGTGTGCTGCTGCTTCACCCGCCTACTACTGTCCTGAAGATTGCACTTGCGTTCTATCGCAACACACACACAAACCTCTACTGCACGCTAAGTGCAACAGCACGAAAGGACTACAGCTGTCAGAGCAACCATTACGGGCCACTATCCCAATACATTCCATTGATCTGTCTTACTTGGGACTCACACGAGTAGAGCATGTGTTGGACATGCTGCCCAATCTGACCTCAGTGGACCTATCGCACAACGAGCTGCATGAGATTGGCCATCTGAGCAAGCGCATCAAGAAGCTCAACCTGAAACACAACCGCTTGACGTCCGCCAAACTGTTGAAGCTGCCACAGCACTTGCAGGTCCTCAATCTGCAGCACAATGACATCACGAATTTGCCCATGGAGCTTAAGCATTTGCATCATCTGCAACAGCTTGAGCTGGGACACAACAGCATCAATTGCTCCTGCAGCACACTAGAGGTGCGCAATTGGCTCCAAGAGCGTCATGTCTACATGGAGAAGCCGGTGATTTGCAGTCTCCCGGTGGAAGCTCGCGGCAAACCCTGGTTGCAAGTGAAGCAGTCGGAGGTGTGCGAGAGGGAGCAGCGTGGCTTTTCTGCTAACGACACAAGCGATGAGAACGAGCTGATGATGGGCGACCAACCCATGCCCGACATGGGCGAACACGGTGAAGAGGAAGAGGAATTGGGCAAGGACTTTCTGGTCATCGATGACAAGAAGACGCAGAGGTCTGTGCCAGAGCCAGCACCGACGCATGTCGAGAGCGATGTTGAGGGTTCCGGAGATCTGACCCAGTCGAACATGGAACTCTTAGCGGCCAAACCAAACTCTGTGGTGGATGAACCCAAAACAGAGACACTGTTGGGTGAGCCACCGCAACAGGATGAGCAGGAAATGGATGAAGAAGGCTCCGGTAGTGGTGGTGGCATGCTTATTATACCCTCTATTGCCTTCGATCCCATCAGCACTGATGACTTTGAGTCACCAGATTCTGCCGAATCCGGTCAAGATCACAACGATAACGACGACACCTACGACAATAAGCCGGCTACTCCCTCAGCGGACATATTCAAGAACATTGGTATCTTCGAGGATGCTGGCCACGAATCGGAGCCTGTTAGCGAGGAGACCATTGTGCCAGCGGTACACACCCTACTGGATGTGGATGTACCGTCGGATGTCGTTACCGATGGCCCGCTGGACACAGACAAGACCTCCGATGATATTCTGGCCGCCAAGATAGGCAAAAATGACAAAGATGACAGCAATGCCATATATTATCTGCTGGGTGTCATCGCCCTCATAGTAGTGGGCCTGATCCTGTTCGTGGCCATCAAACGTTGCAAGTACAACAGCAATGCGGCGGCCCGTGATGCTGAGGCGCAGCGTCAAACGGAGCTACTGGATATGGACAAGAAGGAGCTGGGTAAGCCGCTAGCTCGAAATGGTCACGAGCATGCGCCGCTCATCGGCGAGAAGACCAAACTGAACGAGGCCCAGATTGTCAAGAAGCCCTACGATAGTAAGGACAATGCTGGCCATCAGCCTCTGCTGAATGGCAACGGTGCAGCCAATGGCGATGCCAAGGATGTGCCTAAGATTGTTGAACCTGTGGGTGGTGACGCGGCACCACATGAATACTATCCCATCACACCGAGGTATCCGACGCCACAGTCGCCGCGTGCCTCCAAATATTCCCAGCATCCACAGGCTGATGCTGGCGAGCAGAACAACAACAATGAACCGGATGGCGCCTATTTGCCATCCTCACCCAAGTCCGGCCGCTACTCGCCCGTATATTCACCAGAGACCGGACGCGTTAAGATCAAGCTAACGGAGACGCCCAAACCGAAGACACCAATGCTTGTGACGCGCAGCAAATCGAATGCTGGTGAGATTATCACAACGCCAATTTTGGCTGGCAACAGCTACCTGGAGCCGACGCACCAGGTGAATGGCATCGCCGGCCACTGAGCTGCGTCCTCGATGCCGAAAGTTTACTACAGGTGCCAAGCTAGACGAAACGGCGGCAACAGCAACAACAACAACAGCAGCAATAACACATAGCATCTGAGCTAAGAAGCGGCAATCGATGATCAGTAATCGGTCATCGGTAATCGGTGCTTTTGAATACAGCTAACAAAAAGCAAGAACTATTCGATTTAAGCTCCCGCTCCCCTCTTAAATATACCTACATATACATATACAATACAGATATATATATAAATACATATGTATATCAATTGTAGCCTTTGTAATTCTAGCATTAAGTAAATTAATTATACTTAAGCATAAATCTAGTTTAATACCAAAGCTTAAAAATATTTTGTATGTAAATTTGCATCAGCGCGAAATACAAGCTTCAAAGCTATGATGCAACACTTTGCAGCTCTATTTTTCTACTGGCAAATTCAACTGCAGGTGATTTGCACACACTCACACATGCACACACATCATTACTTACGATACAAACACGTATATGTATAAACATATGTGTACTTTTATATCCGTAATGTACATTGTTGTTACTGTGTTCGTGTGAATGACTTTTCAATTCAAAATAGTAGGCTTATCAATAAAATAAATATTTAAAAAAACCGATAGCATAAAAAAGCTCACTCAATAGCCTTTTGAAATGAACGTAAAAGCTTTATTTGTATTTTTGTATTGGATAAGTTTCGTTTTGTTTTGAGTCATGGTTCTTGTCTCGGCTACATCCAACACACAAACCATAAACAAATAATAACTGCTAGCTGCTCGATGATGTTATGTTAATTAACATTTGTACTGTTACAGCAAAGACATACACCAGGTTGCATTATTGGATAAGTCACCCTCATGTACACAAAACTCAAGCATACTTATACAAGCGTAGAATAAACGAAAATAAAAATTCTTGAACTCACCCATAACAAAAACAGTTTTTTTTGTTGATCTTACGATTATAGGATTATTTAGCAATCTACAATGGCTGTCGGATAACTTTTTGCCAGTTTAAGTATTTATTTTTTTTATCCTAAGATGCGTTACATGAAATTTAAATAAGTCTTAAGTGGTATATACTTAGTAAAATCAAATGATTTTAAGTTACAATAGTGTCGTTTTCAGTTCTTAAAATAGGGTTTCTCTCATGGGCTTGTGTACTTGAGCAAAACGCCCCGCGTCCAAGCTAGAGGAGGAGGAGGAAGAGCTATTTGCAGCCGCCGCAGCGCTAAAATTGCCACTGACTCTTCGGCTAGTCGAGTTCTTTCGCTTTTTGCGCTTGCCGCGCTCCAAGTCCAGTTCCGAAATGGAAGTGGAGCCATTTGATCGGTTCTCATCGGGCAACGATGCGATGTCTGCTTCGACCAGCTCTTGGAAATCGCTGGCAATTGTGGATGAGGAGACAGCCTTCTGGTTCTGTGCGATACTAAAGTAATCCTCCACAGCCGGATCTAGCTGACCCGTTTCTAGTGTATAAACCTGAGCGTTGACCTGCATGCTTGCTGGCAGCTTGGGCTTGCGTTTGGCAAAGGGGCTGCCCGATTTGCTGCCCAGATTTTCGTATTCGGGATCGGTTAAAAACTCAACACTGTCGGCCATCATATTAACTCGCTTGAAAGGCGGAATTTCGGCTATCTTTACCTTACGCTTCGTATAGGGACTGTTCTCGTAGCTCTGGAAATTTCCAATTTGCTCGGCACTTTGTAGATTCTGCCGCTTCAGATGGGCGGCTGGAAAACGTGAGTCCTCTATGCTAAAGCGCCGACTGCCTGACTGTGTGTTGTACTCCATGTAGCCCGTGCGACGGTGTGGTCCATACTGAGCCCTGCGTTCCTTATCGCGATTTGAAAGCATCTCTACGCTACGGAATCTTTGGCGTGTGTCCAGCTGCAGATCATCCTCACCAGTGGAAGGCTCACCCTCTGGATGTGTCTGGGAGCGGCGCAGCTGCTTTCGTGTCCGCTCTGTGGCGGTCAGGTCTAACATGGACTTGGCTGGCCGTTCAATTTTGGGCATGCGCAGAGCATCTTCGTAAGAGGGCAACAAACTTATCTCCTGGGCCTGCTGCAACGTTCCCAATGACTCCTCTCGCATCATGCGTTCGTTGAGATCACGGCTAGAAGGTTTGAAAATAATTATAAGATTTTAGACTTGCCGTAATAAGCTTTTAAGTAATGTTAACTGTACTTACATGCGCCGGAGCTCTTCATGATTTTCGTTGAGTTCCCTGCGATTATTTCGCTTCTTGCGCTGACGCAATGCTTTTTGCAAGCAGCCATACATAAGTGCCAGCAGACCAATGCCCAGAATGCTAAGCATAATGGTGGACCAGACCTTTTCCCCCCTGCTGCTGCGGGCACTTACTGCCCAGTCTGACATGCAGGCATAATCCCAAACTTGGCCATAAAAGATGGCGGGTGAGGCGCAGCGCAAATGATAACGATCCTTTAGCTGTTGGAAACGAAGTTAGCCATAAGGTTAGTAGCTCGTGTTATTAGTATACAATTCCAGGCATACTTTTGATGGCTTAGCTGTCAGATAGTCATAAAACTCCACGAATATCGGATTCTGGCACTCGCATATCCAGGGATTGTCGCCAAGCCAGATTTGATCCAAAAACTTGTTTCCTCGAAAATATGCTGGCTGTATGGGGTTTGTCAGTCGATTTCCGTTCAAATGTAGGTCTGCCAGCTCGGGAAAGCCAGAAAAACTATGATTTCTTATGGTTGACAGCCTTGGGATAAGAAAGTAATAAATTCGTTGAACTAATTATTAATTCGAACAAAGAAAAATAATTTTAGGGCTCACCGGCAATTAGCTAAATTCAGGTGTTGCAGTGTCTCAGAGCGCAGCAAGTTGGGAATATCGCTGATCAGATTGTTAGATAAATCCAAGCGCTGAATGGCCGATAGACCTGTGAGAGCTGTGCTCTCAATTGAGCTTATTTCGCACCAACTCATATTAATCACGCGCACCGAGTTAGAGACAATTTTTGATAGTTTCTGCAAGATGTTACGACTCAAGTTAAGCTCTAGAAGCACATCGTTGCCACGAATAAGATTGCGGTCCAGATAGGCAATCTCATTGTATGCCAGATCTAAGTGCCTCAGGCGTTTCAATGAACTAAAGGCCTCGTTTCCAATTAGACGCAGTACATTCCTCGATAAATCGATTACCTCAAGCAGGGTGTTGTTGGCAAAAGTGTACTTATCAACAGAACGTAATAGATTTCCACGCAGACGCACATCCATCAGCACAGGCAGCCCACTGAGATCAATTTGATCCAGATTGCAGTAGGAGGTGTCCAAGCTCCTCAGCTCATAGGCCACAATCAGATCTTCGTCTATGCTGCCAAACTGTAAAGCCGTGTTGCGCGAAAGATTCAGCACCTCCAAAATGGGCAACGCCTCCAGAAAGGCGGAGCTTAAACGCTGTAGACTGCAGTTACTCAAGTCCAGTTCTCGCAAACTTTTCGAGGGCATACGAAGCAGCTGCGTCAACTGATTATTTGCAAGGGACAGTCGTTGCAGGTTAGGCAGCTGATTCACAAGAAGATCCCCGCCAACGCTGCTAATTTGAGTAGCTGAAAGATCCAGTTCGGTCAGATATTGACTGTTTAGCTGCTGATTCGAGTCGTCGCCACCAAAGTAGCCCAGTTGATTCCCACTGAGACTAAGACGCTTCAGACTCTGCGCATACTTGAATGCCTCGTTGGGATTGATGTGTGACCATAGAACAATTGAATTGTTGGCCAATAGCAAAGTACGTAGCGATGTAAACCCAATTAACGCATCCTTCGCCAGAAATGCTATTTCATTATTGGACAGATCCAGATATAGTAGCGAGTCCATATCACCATATTGAATTGGAAACTCCTCAAAGCGGTTGCCCGACAAATCCAAATGCTCAACGGGAACATCATTAAAGTTTGGATAGACGCTGAGTCCTCGATTTGAGCAATTTGCATAAAGGCTGTCCACAACCCAGTTGCACTTGCACGACGCCGGACAGTTAACAGCAGCAACTCCAGACCCCAGTGCAACTAGAAATATCGGGAGAAGATGCAGCCACATATGCTTTGCCATGCCTGGAAAAGACAAAGACGGAAAATTGAAGAGTGAGCTCAAGTACAATCAACTCTAGTCTCTATCTATTACACATACGCTTGAGGTGGAAAAATGTGACGTCATTGTTATAAGTAAAGATTCCTTGGTCAGTTTTCTTCTTTACAAAACTTTCACAAGTCTTTAAAGCTAACTATTATCCTTGTATTATCAGTTTGAGACTTTAACAGAGCAAAGAGTTGCAATTTTGACGCAGTAGCATTTTTATAATGCTAGGTCCAATCAGCTGTAGAGTCAGTCTATAACACAAACAAACATACATACAGTACCTCCCCTCATTCGATTAATTGTCTTAGTCTTAATTGCGCATGCAATTTATTCGGACCTTATCATTTTCATTGCGCGCAAAGAGCAAAAGCGAGGGCCATTACGTGGAAAGTGGAAATTTTTACAAGCTAGAAAATTTAAACTGAATTTTATGTTATCAATAAGATATTAAGGGAATGTAACAAAACAATCTTTGTTCTTATAAAATCAAATAAATCCAAGCCAAACTTTCTAAACGAAGCTAACTATTATCAAGTTTTAATTGCATTTCCTCTCTCTTCTTGCAAAACGAGTGACCACTGTAACTATATATATTCATAATAATAAACAGGAACAGCGTCGTTTTGCTTAGAATGTGTTATGTGACGTCACTGTTTGAATTTATTCACCTGTTTCAATGTTGTTATGATTGGTTCCTTGCCTCACGGCACGTCTCAAGCTCCACAGCTCTTATCTTATCGATGGGCTTAAGTTGTTGGGGAAGAGTCTCAAAAGTGGAGCAACAAACACAGCGAACACACAATAAAAAACAAACACTATTCAAAGTTGTTGTAATTTTGCAATTTATAACAAGACTTAAACGAGTTATTTAAGCAACGTTTTAATTAGTTGCGGCCTGAATAAATGTCTACATTTTATAGGGTTCAATAATATTAACTTGAGCACGTTTAATGCGCAATGTCTTCTCAATGTCGCCTAATACTGAATGACTGAAAAATTATATTACTCACCTGCCGCTACAGGCATTGTATTATATTGATAAGATAAGCCACTGATAACGCTACATATACAGTGTTGGACAATTGCTGGGGCGTCTCTCTCTCTCTCTCTCTCTCTCTTACTGGGCATTTAAGTTTGGTAAGTGGGAACAAAACTATCGCAAACAAAAATACAGTTTCTTAAATACTGCTCGTAACTGAAAAAAAAAAAATTTGATTAAACTAAATGCAATTAAGCTGACCAAAATACTAAAAATGGAAATGCTATTAAATTGTAAAAAAAACACTAAAACGGTAAATGCTACTAAAAGATTTTTAGAGTTAAACTAATTCATAGCAAAAGTTATATTATTATAATTATTATTAACAAAATAATCATGATGTTATACTAATTTATGTAACAGACAAAAACAAGATAGAAAAGCTTTAGTTCGGGGCAGCTCGACTTGCAGAAACCCATACAGTAATTGTTTGTATTGATATGCTTTCTTCTGCTTTTAACAAACCTTTTCCCATTACATGGTTAGGGGTATAAATTAAAACCAAATGTCTTGCCCTGTCTTTGCATCAGTGAAATTACAGGTTCAGCTTTTGATACAATTATTATACTTTTAAGTTTATGGAGTTAATTACAGATTAATAACGCTTTTTTTAATCCGACAATAAATGAAACATTAGTCTATATATGAAATGATTTTACTAAACATAACTCTAATCCTTAGCACTGTTATACTTCAAAGTCACGGCTTCTTTAAAGATTCTTATACAAAATTGGCGATATCAGTTTAAAAAAAAGTACACAACTAAAGCATTAAATTCAACTGCATTTTAGCTTCCATCTTTTAACTTCACAACACGGATTCGTACAAGGCAGCTAAGCACTGATTCACTTGCCTCAGAAATTGTCAAAATAAATAAATAAAATAGAATGCGAAAAATTTAGCGATTGTCATGATGTCCGCATTTAACGTCGACTCCGTTTGGCATGTGGTGAAAATGCAACTGCAAATTACTCCAAATGTGTTGCTCTGTGTGTGACTAGAGTTGGAGTAAGAAACTACAGCGAGCATGCAACCGACTGATAGGGCATTAAAATTACCCCTAGTCAGCGAATGGATGCAGGTGACACTCACACTCTCTGGGTAGGATGTGCAGAATGTGGGTGAGATGATGCGCCAGACACATCCTAACCGGATTTATTGTAATGAAGCGTGCGCAAAACAGAAACGACGCTTTTGCTCAGGCAGAGCGATAAAAGATGCAGTGGAAAATAAAAAATACGGACAACCAACAACAGCCACAACAACAACAATAACAGGAACAGCAACCAAAACTGACGTGTTGACAGCAACAAATTTGTGTGCTGTGTCAAGAGAGCCCAATGATGGAGATTTATACAATATCAACAGGAAAAAAAGAAGAAAACTAAGGTGACAAACGTCCGGAAAATGTTTCTGTACTGGCCATCGTATACCTTTTTATTATTATTATCATATAAAACCAAATTATGCTGAAGGGGGATTAAAATAAATACAGAAACATTTCATAGATTCATAAAAAAATTTATAATCTTACTTCTTTTATTATTGAAGTTCTATTCGTGCAGGGTTCTGATAAAAGTTTAGCTACCTTTACAAATGTATGTAAATGTTGTTAGTGTATTAAGAGAGAAAATGATTTTTAAAAGCATAGCAACGATACAAGTACAATAAATAAGTTGACGCTTTGCTTTTAAGGCAATCAAGAAGGAGAAGAAGCAGCGCGAAATCGTCCAAGTAGAATGCAGAAGTCAGCATAACGCCAAAATGATAAGCAAGCGACAGGATGTAGCAAAAGCAGTCGTGCAACAACCACTCAACCACTCAACCACCCAACCACCCATCCGCCCTCTGGCATCGCATTAAGTTTAAACTATCGAATACATTGAATGCGGTCTGTCTGTCTGTCTGTCAGGCTTGTCAAGGGACAAATTCTGTTGCCTGGGCAGCAGCCACGCGCTCGCGGATAACTTCACAGATAATGAGCACCAGGAGCAGGAGGAGCGATGTAAGATGTACGAACAAAGCCAGAGATGAACGGAGCGAAAGAGAGAGAGAGAGAGAACGTCCTTGCCGTTTTAATGAAGCGCAATGGCTTTGTTGGCCGCTACGGGGGAAGGGGCGCTGTGCTTGGTGACGGGATAATTAGCGGCTCGGGAGATGCAAAGCCAGGCGATGTCCTTGGCATGGGCGTTGGGAATTTGCACAGTTGGAATCACAAGTTAATGCCGCACTCTTGCTTGGCCCCTTTGTGTGTGCTTTTGTTAATGGATTGATTTTCAAATTTCCCTCTCATCTAATCTGGGTGACTTGATTTTAAGCGTCTTTTGCCATCACTTTGCTGTGTTATGGTCCAATTTCTTGCTGATTTTTAATAAGAAAAGAAGTGCTTTTTATTTATTTTTAGGTTTTTTTCTTTTCGTTTTTCTTATTATTGCGCCACTCTAACTTAGTGCGAAAGATCCGAACAGCCACGTCCCATCCACAATGCAGGCAGGCGTCAAGCGCAGCCAAAAAGTTTTCTACGCTGAATGACAGCTGCGGTGTCCAGAGATAAGCGCCACCCCTAACCACGCCCACCCCCTTTGCTAGCGACTGTGACACAACTGGCGATAAAGCAAAATTGTGAAGTGCCTGGCAACTTTTAGCTTTCCTGCTTCCTCTCTTCAGCTTCCAGGTGAGTATCAGCGAAAGTCAGCTGGCAATGACAATTCCTGCCAACTGACTGTCCAGAAGTCCTGATAGCTTAGCACAAATGTTGTTAAGCATTTGACAAAAACCACACACATACACGAGTGTCTTGCGCCGATGCCATAAAGATAAGTTTATTTTTTTTTTGCGGGGTGTCTCATTATAGACCTTCTAATCGGGCCTTCAATTCCAATCGTCATCATGAGAAGTGTCCGCGTAGCACATAAACGACATCGTTTTTATTATTTTTATTTATGCTTAAGCGCCTTGCCCTCCCATGTGCCTCCAAAATTAGGTTTTTATTGTTGGTTAGATGGGGGCGGAGCGAAAACAATTTGTGTCTATCTGCTAGACGATACGTCACAAGTGGCACACATAAACATAATAACGATAAAGTTAAGAGCTAAAATTTGCATACTTTTATTTCTGACTTCAAATTCCTTTCTTTTTACTGTAACTTTAGGCAGCAACTGTTTTGTACTGTTGCCAACTGTGACTTTAATTACAAATATCTATCTGTGAAGGATTTGAGAGGCGGCGTGGTAGGCATAGTCGACATGCTTGGTCGAAATCAAAGCGCTTTAGAAAATATCTTGAATAGCAATAAATTTCGATTTTTGTACACTTTATGAATTATAAGCTTAGAAGCTGGGCAACTCAACCATTCCACCCCGTTTTAAAAGGGGAGCAGCAACAGGACTTAGTGCACCTCAACCATTCTCAACAAGCCAGTGTAAAAGTTATGAGCGGTGTGCTGCACCCCACCCCACCACAAACTGACAGCCTTGGCAAAGATTTAAACAAAGACGCCAGCCCAATTGCTGTTACTCGTACTGATAGCAAAGTAGGTAGATGCCCCTGCCCACATATCTTTGCTCCTTAAATGGGGGCACAGCGACTTAACCGAGCACGCCGAATGGCATTTTAACATTTTTAAGTCGCGGCTACCAAGTAAAGGCTTCCCCCAACCAAATCTTTAGCTCTCCTTGCCACCTTCAATGCTGTATCCAGCCTGGCGCCGCAAGCCTTTCCCAGAAACCTGCCACGCTGCGGCGCAATGCCATAAATCAATTCGTATTAGTTTTATGAAATGTGTACCTGCGGCGTGCAAAGTTACACACACATACGAAGCAACACATACAATTACAAGCAGTTAGCCCGTTTATGCGAAGTATGTAAGGATGATAATTTGAAACATACAAATATTTGTGTTGGTGTTGAAAATAATATATCACTAAAACAAGGCCGTTATATATTATATATATAACGATACTTATCAAAACACTTAGTAATTGGATTAAGTTTTTTTTTTTGAAAAATAATCAATTAGTGACGATTATTTTCAAAATAATTTATTGTTTACGATTATAATTATTTAAAAAAGAAGAATCGAAAACAACTAAAAAGAATTGTAAAGTAATCCAATTACTTTTTATAATTCTAATTATGTGCCCTTTATTATTTTCGTATTTCAGGATTAGCATCCTGTTTTGAAAGAATTTGGATTTCCTGATGTTAGTTATTACATATCTTATAAATAGCATTTTGCAAAAATGTTATGTTTTGTTGACCAATATAATACTTAGTAATAAAATAAATAAAAAAATGTCTCACCAAGTTAACAGACTTTGAGTATTTATCGCGATTTCTCACAGCACATAAACATCGCAATCAGTAAACGTTGGCGGTTTAATGAGCAAATCTTTTTAGGCAACGTCTTCACCGGCATCAGCAGAAAAACGTTGCCAATTAAGCGAGCCAGGTAAAGGACTTGGCATAATTCATGTCCTTGAGCCAATGTCTGTGCCACTGCCTCTGCCTCTGCCCAAGCTAACACACACACACTTACAAAGAAGAGAGAGATTCCACAGAAATGAATGTCGAAATATGCATGCATATTCATTGCATACTTTGAGGCGAAGACTTTTTCCGACTTTCGGCATTTTTTTCACACTTTTTTTTTTTTATTTTTGGGGGAGTGTGGCTGGAATTTGCATAAATCTTTGCTTGGGCAAGAATTACAATATTTCTTGGTTATTTTAACTAGCTGCCCAGTGGAGTCAGATGTATACAAGCGCTAGACTATGCATATTTAATGGAACTTTTGAATTATCGCCTGACAATGGGATTATCATTTTTACATTGGCGGCACACTGGGCAGGACAGCGATGGACAATAAGGCAGAAGGACAGTGGAACAGTGGGACACTGAAGAAAAATCAAAGATGCACGCACACACCTTGAAGCAAGCCAAAGCTAAGCCAAAAGTCTTGACTGGGCGCTTGCTCCCCTGGGGGTAATTCACAGTTGCCATAATTATCATCGTAAATTATGCGAGGAAAAGTTCCTTGGGATTTTATGAGGATGATTGAGATTTAAAAGTAAAATGTATGAATATACAATTGATTTAAATAGTCGCAACGCTAGCAGCACTAGAAGTAGGAAAATCACATTAAGGAGTAGTAAATCAAAGCATCTTCCAATCTACAAGCCCCTGCAACATCTTACTCCTTCCATTTTGGGCAATAATCTGCTGCGCCGAGTGTCATAAATAATAATTAAACAACTCGCGTTGTTAAGTCTTTTTATTACGACCAAAGCAAGCTTCGCCAAGACAAACGACAGTTGACAGCGGGAGAGACGGCGACGGCGAAGGCACCAAGGATAAGATGCCGTTGCATGAAGGCATGAAGGGAAGGCTTAGAGAGCTGGTAGCATGTGCGAGCTTTGCACACTTACCCCCATGCCAATTTCCTTCGAGTAACAGGATTGCTGAAAAGAAGACGCACAATTTTCCACGCAACGCGTTACCCATGTATCGTCTGGCACATGAGGCAGACACACAGGAACTGGCGTCCAGGATACACAAGCAGGTGCCAGTGGCTCTTTTTGCTCCAACCCCTCGGGCTACACTTCAAGGAGGATGTTAAGACGTAATTAAGAAAATAAATAATAATCGCCCGATGCCAGCTAGCAACTACAAACATGAGTTTGGGTTTGGGCTATATGTATGTATGTATATTACCATTTTGGGTGTTTTTGTGTGTGGGTATTTCGGCTGGCGCTTTTGACTTAAGCCCACGTTGTCATACACTTATAAAATATCTGAGCTGGAACAGCAGTGGGGGACAGTGGACGCTACCCGGACGCTCGTTTTGCGTAAATCTGCCAAGACTGAGACAACTTAGAAGAAGAATTATTATCATTTAATGGTACATTTTGCAAGTTATGCCTAAGGTTTAATAAGCTCACGTATTCAGCTTAAGGTTGGTGGGGCGTAGGGTTGTGGGAGGCGGAAGGGGGGCGGGGGGTATTGGTAGTTAGTGCTGCAGCTGACCCAAAAAAACTGTGCAGCAAAGATATGGAGCGCCGACACAACGCAATTCAAAGTAATGAAATCGTAGAACTTTTTTCTTATCATAATAGCTGCCAAATCAATCTAGAGAACAAACATAGTGAAAGTGTGAAAATTAATCTAATTTTTCTGTTGCTAATATATGTTATACATATACATTTTGAGACAGTTAATTCTTCAATCGATAAATATCAAACCCCTTAGAGTTTGAGATCTGGCACTTTGAATATAAAAATATACCCACTTGATTTAAGAAGTGACAATTCTATATACACACTGAAAAAACAAATCAAGTATTCCGTATTTAAACTTTCAAGTTCACCTTTGTAACAAAATGAAGTGAACATCACTCGAAGTTGTCCACCACATGGAACGACTCGCCATTAAACGGTACACCGGTACCAATAAAGGCTCTAGTTTTGGAGTGATAGGCCCTCGGTAAGCGTACCACAGCTCCTGGGTAAGCACACCAGCAAATCGAACTGGGCAAGGACACCTGGACTCAGGCAATCCAAATATCTATCGCTAAAAGTAGATAAAGTATACTCACTGGTCTTCTAACAGGCCATTGTAGACTTAAAGGTCACCTAGTATATAATCCTTCTTGCACGCTATAGCAGAATTCGTAGCCTAAGCAAGGAATAAAAGTAGTTGTCTGGGAAAACATCTCATCCAAATTAGAGATTGATCCATCAACGATACTTGCTTTCATGCAGGACCTGGGTCTAATGGAAGAGCTATAGGCCTAGAAGGTGCACAATAGACCCCTTAGGTTGCAGTGCACTCATAGTAATAATTAAAGTGTTTTAGTTTCAGTTATTACAATTTAAACAAAAAAGCTAGACCTATAAAGTATATATATTATTGATCAGCATCGCGAGCGTATTCAATATAGCCATGTCAATCTATCCAACTGTTACCATGCAAACCAGTCTCTCAGTTTTGGAGCTATCAAGTAAAACGTTGGTCAGGGTCATCTATTGCAGCAGAAAGATCAAATGTCGAAGATGGTTAAATCAGACAGCGCTATAAGTCATAGCTGCTTCTCAAAAATATGCTATTCACATAATTTTTAACACTGCAAATAGTTTCCATACTTGTTTAAATTTAAAATGATGTAGTTTTTTAAAGTTTCAAGTAAAACTTTTTAAACCCATTTCAAATAAACTGAAAAAAAAAAAACCAAGTAAAACCCTACATTCTTATAGTAATACCACTAAGAACGTAAGATAACGACAACGTAGTTGTGTCATTTACAGAATTGTACTTTGTGCTGTTGCCTTATTTGGCTCTTCCCTTTCCCTTGCGCTTTTCATGCAACACACTTTTGGCAATATTCTCATTAACTAATTTGGCCACAAAGACCGTAAGTGCAGCGTCAAAGAAATGGTCGAGGATGGGGGGAGTGGTACGAAGGGATGCTTTCGCAGTTTTTCGCTAAAACTGCGCATTGCTACCATGGAAAATCGCCGTGAAAAGCGAATGCCACAAATCAAAGCAGAATTATTATTACTTATGACCATTTAATTGGACTTGCGTTTATTCATTTGAGTTTCGCTCGACGGAGCTGAATCTTAGTTGTTTTTGTTTGTGCAGTCAATTTGGCAAATTGTTGTGCCACAAACATTGGCAAGCAAGTCACCACAAAATTCACCACCCAACCGACCCATTCAGCTAAAACAACAACAACGAAAAGGAACGCCAACTATTTGGCTCGTACGCTCATTAGTTTTATTGGGCTCGCATATCAGTCAAAGCCGCATAACTATTTATGCGGCAAAGCAGCGACCACAGAGCCCAGGTCCAAAAACAGATACAGCTCCAGCTCCAGCCACTGTTTCTGTTTCTATTGAGGACCATTCACAGTTTGTTCCTTTGCTGCAGTTGCTTTTGGCATTGCTTCTTTTTGTGTGTTTGCTTAAGCCATTAATTGCCGAAAAGAACCATGTCTTGGGAAAGTGGCTGAAATTGTCCTTTTAATGAATTGGCATCTATCCTCAATTGCAGAACCACAAAAGCTTCTAATAAATTACATTAAACAATGCACAAAACCCTTAGACCTTTCAGCTTCAATTAAAGTCTTAAAACGAACCTATAGCATATGAATTTGAGGTGAGGTCAAGTTTACGATTACCCAGAGTGTAAGGAAGTATAATAATACGGTATTTTTCTTTGAGACCGGACGTAGGAAATACTAAAGCAGACCATAGATATATAACAATATCACGCTGTTTTCCAGCACCTGAGCTTATAGAACTTTTATAAACTTAAGTTAATTGTAACTCTAAGTTCCACTCAATTACGTTAACATCGTTCAAGATATATTTGCCATTAAACAATATTATGATATCAAGTATGAATAAGTTTTATGGAAAGCACGATTTATGCTTCGCAACTACCTGTACAAACAGAGCAAAAAAATTATGGGGATTTTTTTTTTGTTTGGTTTATTTATTTTTTTTTGTTTGCTGAAAAAGTTACACAAACGGTCGCAAGGCCCACAAGTGCGGCTCAGTTAGCTATGTAAATATTTCTCGCTGCTGTTTATGTATTTACTTTTAATGCCACTAGAAATAGCGGCTGCCTGAAACCAAGTAGCAAGAACCCTCCAAGGCGAAGGTGAGTGCAATTCCACACAGCAGCAGCCAACCAGGGAATGCTTACAATTTTAATTAATGGATAAAGTTCTATAAAATTCCACGCCTCCTCAATCTCCCCAACTCCAGCACCGGCCAACATTTCGCAAGTGGGCGACCACGAATAATGTTATATATTTTTGGAGGGGCACGAAATATTATGTACTTTGTCTAAATATTTATGCAATACCAGCCAGATTTGTTGCTACTCAAAGCATTTTCTTTTGCCAGCTATTCGCAAAGGTACTTTGAATATTTTTGTTGCTTTGTGTTGCCTCATGGCATATTGGTAGAATATAAGTTAAAAAGTTATTAAAGGATGTGACTTTCTTTCTTCATTAAATCAAGTCAGAAATGCCATAATTTCTCATTTTTGATTAAAGTTAATTATTTGTATTATTTAGAAAGGATTCGAATAACAAACATATTGTGCCTCAATAATATATGGGCAGTTTTCAGATGTCGAACGGGACAATCATATACATAACTAGTGATAAAAAGGTCAATATAAATCCGCTTTTACATTAACAAAATCATTAAAAAGTAACTCTTGATGAACCCTTTAATTATTTAATTTAATAAGGTAGGATTGACTTTCGTGGCGATCAAATATTAGCAGGTTAAAGCAAACCTGAGGCAATATATCGATGCGTTTTTTTGATTAAAGTGTGATATGTATGCCAGCTTTAACGGCGAAATTATACAATAATTTAACTAGAAACAAAGTTTAACACCAAAATTAACATCAAATCAAAGTGCTTGCACTTGAAAATTACATGCCATTTTACATTTATCGTTAAATCATATTTAACCACATACAAATTTTCAAAAATTTGTGTTTATAGTGAAAGGTTTCATTTACATTTTTGTACCCTGAACCTATAAAATGGGTAATATGGGTATAATGGTTTTTTGCAAAATACATACCATAAGCAGAACAAGTTTGTTTCAAATTATCGATAAATATTCTGGTTTCTGATATACACATGGTTTCGATTAGAAAAAAAGTTTGAATTTGGAAAATGTAAAAATAGGGGTTGAAATAATGGATAACGATAGAACTTTTCTGAAAATTTCGTCCAAATCGGTTAAGAAACACCAGAGATATCGAATTGAATCGATTGAAGTTAAGTCAGTTTTTTTGTTTTGCTTACATTGATTATTATTTTTAATATATTTATTGCAACTGGGCTCAGGGTTTCTTCTAGTCGGGCTCTCCCGTCTAGAGCCTACTTACTTGCTTATATTAAGAATTAGTATGACTATTCAAATTAAAAAGCTTTTCGTTTTACTTGTAATTTAACTGCGCAATGGCTAAGACATCCGCTTAGTGAACAAGAGACCTCAAGTCCTCAAGTATTTCGTGTTCGGTAAGTTTGACCTAATCAATTTTCGTTGTATTTCTACCAATGTAAACAATTAATTATAATTAATGCGAGTTACTTAAAATTCAAGAATGTCTCGGTAAGTTCCAATGTGCCCGAGAAAAACCGGGTTATACCCTATAGTTTTGTATAAATAGCGAAAAGTTAAATAATTAGTACATGAACTTTTGATATTTCTTACGAGATTTGTGTATTTTATTTGAAAAGTAAAAGTAAAAAAAAAAGTATGCAACAGTTTTCTTTATGAAATTCATAAATAAAAGCCAGTTAATATAGAAGCCTAAAAATGTGCTCATAAATTGCGTGCGTCGCCATTTCGTTAGCTACATTTGCGAGTCCCATTCCACCATTTTCCTCTGCCCGCTTTCCTGGTTTTCCCGCTCACTTTTTAATTTCAAAGTTTGCGATAACGAATGATGCACATCCCTTGTGAAACACACACACACGGACAGACACACACATTCGCCAATTCAAATATAATGTTAAAATAAGAAATAATGTTGACTGCTGATTTAGGGCCTCCCTCCGCACAACCCGCCGGGCTACCACACATGCATTATTGTACTTATATTTATCTATAAGAGCATATATGTATGTTCCTTTGTGTTAGTGTGTGTGTTTATGTGTATGTGTGCTTGTATATGTGTAAGCATGTCTACAATTGTGGCTTGCACAATGGCGAGCGAAAAAAAACGAATAAAGAAATGATGCAAACTTTGGCGCTAATAAATTGTTTCATATCTCGTTGAAGGCAACAACGCTAATATACTCCGCTCATGCAGATAACTCATACGCAGCGTGGCCAACAGCAGCCGCAGCAGGAGGCGAAGCAAACGCTCAGCATTGCCAGCTGCCAGCGCGACTCGCAATTTTTTTCCATATGCATATTTATTTCCCGTTTGCTTATCAGCGACTAACAAAAATGAAAGAAATAAAGCAAACCAAGTCCTGCCACATGAGAAATTGCCAAACACATTACCACACATTAGCCGCAGCATCAGACTCAAACTCGAAGCGCCAGAGGCAGCGTCATGGGTTGCGAAAAAGGTGCCCTGCCTCTTTATCATACCGTCGTAGGACCTACAACAGCATATGAGCTTGATTTTTGTGCCACAAGCAAGTACATACTATGCAAATAAAACAACATTAATATTTTAATGTTCAAACATCAATTGATTGTAAAATCAAAAAGAGAATTGAGACTGTAGCTTTTTGTATCATATTTTGTTAAATAAAACAGACATATTCTAATGATTTGAAATCCGAAATCGTTTACATCTAAGCATGAGCGTGCGAATGATGGGCAACATTTAAAATAAAGAATCCAATGCTTCGCAGCACAAATGATTTTTTAAATTTAAATATTAACAACAAACAAAGGTCTTACACAAGACATTCGTAAATTAAGAACAAATTGTTGTCAATCATAAAACAAACTAAAACCAAACCGTTCATATTAAAAAAAAACGATGCTCATAATAAATGCGTTCATACAATTGATCTACAAACACAAATTAAGGAAACTTTTAGAACGAAATTGATAGAGCTTTATCCAAGCGAGCTCCCAAGGCTAATTAAGCCCTAAGCAACACTATGCTAAAGTTGGAGCTTCTGTTTGAGACGCACTTCCCAGGAAGTATCCCCTGGCAACACAGCAGAACTATGCAGCACGCATATAGGGCAGGTCGATCATGGCACTAGTAATAGCAACTAAAGAAGTAGCAGGTTGTGCATTTTAATACATTAAGGGAGCCTCGACAATAATTCACATTTTGCAGCCAACCCCAAATAGAAGAGGTTTGGACAGAACCACTAAAAGATAAATTTCATCCTTACTTAGATCCAGACAGGCTCCGGCATCTATACAAGATAGTACCGTAACAGTTACAAACACATGAGGTTTTCCACAAATAAGTGTTTTCTCACCACTTATTTGGAGCAGACTTGCCAGCAAGGGCATCCAATGTCAGGGCTGTGCTGATGACATTGTGATAATTCCACGGGGCAACTACTTAGAAACACTCTGTGACTGTGTAAAACTGGAAATTAGGATCACGCATGAATCGTGTGTGGAGGTTGGTCTCAACACAAACCTAACAAAAACCATCATCGTTTCATTTACTAGATTGAGGGAAATAAGGCTCGTGGGAAGTCCAATAAAAACAAGCAAGGAAACTGAGTACCTTGAAATCACTTTTGAAAGCAATACAAAAGTTGCAAAGAATGTGTTTGAATCACGGGAGCGATCAGGATTTTCCCCACTTCAGCATTGGAGGTTCTATTATAGATCACCACTCTATCACACGATTAGGCTGCAAAAGAAAGCAACCTTCTTCAGAATGTCTGTAGAAGGAGTTGGGAGAGTACACATTCTAAGCCAAAAATATGCAGATATGCTGTCTGGTGAACTGCTTCTACTAACACAACCAAGAATGAAATGAAAGCTGAACACATTTTCGAGCAGGATTAGCAAGTTCACCTTTGTAACAAAAGAGTGAACATTTCTCGAAGTGGTTCACCACTTGAAACCACACACCATAAAATGATAAAATGGTAATGCAAAAAAACACACATATTTCCCACAACTTAACAACAGCTAGAGTCATTAAATTTGATTTGAAACTAGCTGGTGACTTCCACCAAAAGCCTGCATCAAGTTTAGATGCCACGCCTACCTCTGCTGCCCTAGCTCTCTGCTTTCTAAACAAGAAATGTCTATATATTTCACAGTTTATGAGCTAGTCAGAAAATTCGTTAGGATAATATCTGGTGACAGGCCACAAGGATCTGCATTAGGAATTAGCTTGCCACGCCCCCAAGTAGCACCCATCGCTTCACTGCATATGAAATCTACGCCAACCCAGCCTCTCACCCTTTTACCAACGGCTATGCTTTTACCTTATACAGCATTGAAGCAAGAGTCACAAAATTTGGTGGTGAAGTCCTTTAAAGACAAAAAGTGTTAAGGCCACAACCAAATCACTCGTCCCATATCCCCTTTACAAACTAACTATTTACCAACTGTTTTAATGCTTGTATCAGAGTATTTCACTGTCGGTTCGTCCGACTGCAATGCTTGCACTTGTTTTTGTATGCAATAGAATTGATCTGCTAAATAAAATATGAAAATAAACATAAGCTACAACAAATTCAAACATTATTTCTTTTTATAATGTGCGCTAATTTTCCATAAGTCAGTCAGAACAAACTATTTAAACTATATCCAGAACCAAAAATAGACGAGACAACTAAACTAGGACATAACTTGATTATGTAGGTTTGGAGCATTTTTAACAATATTTAAATATCATTGTTTTATTATTTTAGCAACATCACTATATAGTAAAAGAAAACACATTGACCTTAGCTCAAGTTTGACATTTAAAATTGAATTTATTTTATTATTTTATAATTACTGGGAATACATATTATAATATTATGTATGTGTGTGTTTGTAATATGTATTTGTGTGCTATAGTTGTTTCAATAAATTACAAGTAATTTTAAATTGTTTTTATTTGCGATGTATGCTTATGGATTTAGGGGAACAATTCGTTAAACATGTTTAGGTGTAGGTATTAATGTAAAATCTACTCCTAATTGTTAGCAAACTCTTGAATTTAATTTATCCAAATACAGAACTGAAAAGCTGCTGAATAATTACTTCTGATTTTTGATTTTTGAACAAAATTTATATTTTCTTAGCATTAGCTTTTCTGCAGGTATTAAATACCAATTTATGCAACAGAATCCACTAAAGATAATATATTATTATTATTGTTTTTTGTTTCTCTTTACATTCAATGATCCAAAGATATGTGCTAAGCTGGAAAACGAACAAAAAAAAGGCAAAAACATTTAGAAATTAGACAATGTATTTAAAAACGAGGAATTTCCAATACTCGTAACTAGTAGTATTAATATATAGAATAGTTTGTAGGCAAAACATACTTATTTACACATGAAGTTAGCTTTCTTTGGTTACACGCCTAACTCGAAAATTTGATAGAGAGTGAAACTTATTAAGATACATAGTGCTATTAGATACATATATTTAATTATGTCATGCTACGTCGTATGTCAAAAGTTTTCTGCAATAAATTAAAGTACTATTAGTTGATATAATTGTAATTTGTAACTAATTTTTGCTAAATATTCAGCGGCAACTGCCTGGCTTACTGGGTCCTTAACTGGTACACCTCATGCTATAATACTTGTAGAGAAATCGCTTACTGGATTATGAATTATTTGTTTACTTTTTATCGTAGCTGCATAGGATATTAATCTTTAAAAGTGTAGATCTGTTTTTTATGGGTGGTCAGGGTTTATTTACAAAAGGCTTTAGCAAGCGGTAACATGGCCTGACATGTTACATTTAACAGCTTTGACTTTAATACTATCGCATCTAATCACGTTCCTCATATTTGGGCACAAATGAGCCTAAGCCTCCCAGCTGATTGCATTGGCTGTTATCATACAGCGACATTTTAAGGCGCTTGCACTTGGCCCGTCGGTTCTTGAACCAGAATTGTACGTTCTTGCTCTCCAGTCGCGGAAACTTTTGGCTGAAAGGACATTAAAAAAATTGTATTAGGTTAATTGTGGTTGAATGATATTGCATGATAATAAATATTTATAGAGTTATGAATGATTTATCTTTTGTCTTGTACTGGATTTTATTAATGTGCATTCAATATTTTTATTTTGAATTTAATCATTGCAAAATTAAATTCTAAAGATTTTCAAATAAATTTTTAGCATTATTAGTTTTTAAATCTTATTAAAATTTATTGGTTCTTTTAGGATTTAAAATAGCTGCATTTTGGACTTTACTTACCGGTAGGGCATAGTGTTTAGATCTTCGGTGTACTTAAGGATTAGGTTGTGGGAGGGATGCGTATTCATGGCAAACCACTGCTCCAACTTGGGCACCTCTGTAACCGGGTCGATAAAGGTGCGATTGCGCTTGCGACGCTCCTCATTCGATATGCTCGAAAGATTGAGTCCTGCTCCGCCCATTAAAGCGTTCGGCTGCAGGCCAGCGGCAGCAGCAGCGGCTGCCGCATGATGTGCATGTGGATGGGCAGCTGCTGCCTGGCCAAAGGCCGGTATGTAATGGCTCATATACATGAAGGACTGCGAAAACATTGAGTTGGGCACCATGGGAAAAGGCAGCTGATCCTTGTGAGGTGTCACGCTACCGCCCAAATCTGGCGAGGGCGAACGAAACTCATCCAGGTGGCTAACATCATTCTCGTTGTCCTCATCTTCCTCGTCCATGTCTAGGTCATCATCCTCCTCTTTGGGCGTGCTGCGCTTTGTTGGGCTGCCTCGTACTTCTTGCTCGCTATTGCTCTGGTTATGTGAGCTATTGTTGTTGTTGTTGCTGTTGTTATTGTTGGATGTGACATCATCGCCAGCTGGCTCGAGAATCGCATTTGGATTCGCATTAGAGTTAGTGTTGCGACAATCGTCATGTGCTTCACGTCCATCGTCTGTTTTGAGCACTGTGGGTTTTTCATCGCGTTCCTCATCCAAGCCATTAACGACATCGCTGCCGGCACTATTGGAGCGCTCCAGCTGCTGTGTGGACTGATGTTGATGCTCACCTGAGCGCTCCTCCTCATCCTCATCCTCCAGCATGGGAGTGCTGCGATGTCGCTCGTGCGTGGTTAACGAAAGTGGCAACTGTGGCGTCCCGGGTCTGCTGGGCTCCTCTTCCAGCTCATCGGAGTGCTGTGACATGGTGTCTATATCCTCGGACTTCAGGCTCATCGGGCTCTTGAGATAGTCATGAGACATGGACAGATTGCCCATACTCAGCGCCTGGCTGCCAGCGCTGCTGCTCGAGTTCTGGCCCAACGGAGCATGTTGACTCAAGTATCCATTCATGGCAGCATGACCCAAAGCACTCATAGCATTGCCCAGACTACCGCCACGCATCTCGGCGCGTTTTTGTGCGGCGCGTGCATTCTTGAACCAGTAGACCACATTGTTGACATCAAGTGGCTTGCGGCCGCGTCGCGATTCCAGCGCGTTGAGCTGCACCACATAGGTCTGGATTTGCTGGCGCGAAGGATGGGGATTCTCCTGGAACCACTTTTGCAGCTTTGGAAGCTCCATCTCCGGATCGAAGCTGGTGCGCATGCGTGTCTTCTGGCTGGGATACTGGGCGCCATGCGATGCTGCATGATGATGATGATGCATCGAGGCATGCATCGGATGCACAAGCATATTGCTATGATGGCCTGCAGCCTGCGCCGCCTGGCTTACAGCCGCATTTGGATGATGTGCAGCCGCCGCTGCCGCTGCAACGGCCGCTTCGTTGGCAAGCATCATCGATTCCCGACTGCTCATCGCGCCCAAAGGATTTGCAGCGGCGCCAGCGCCAGCTGCTGCAGCATGTGCCGCCGCTGCGGCAGCTGCCGCCATTGCAGTGCCTACTGGAAAATCCATATCGCCTGGCACCACTGGCACCGTTGAAGGTGCCGACATGAATGGCAGCATCTTTGGCGTCATGGCAGACTGCGGTGAGAGCTGATTTGACCACCACTGATCGAACTTCCTGCGCAACTCATCAGATATATCGCCCCCGGGCAACGCATACGTATTCTGATGTGAACTGCGGCAAATCTGTGAGAGTGTTACCTGAAAAGGGTAAATATAGGATGAAACCGGATTAGCCATGGATTTCTTCAAACCGCAACTATGAGTAACAAAATTATTAAAAATAAGGTCGCCTACATGTTCTTGTGTCTCGTGTATTTTGGAGTCGAATATTTTAACTAGAACATCTCGGTGGAAATAAACATTAGGGATATATTGCCAAGGAAGCACAAATGAGGAAATATTTGTTGGCGGAAAAAGGTAAAGAAAGTACACAAGTAATAAACACTTACTAAGAGAGTTATGCAGCAGAAATATTATTAAAATTACTTAAATGTTATAAAATATTGGAAGACAATTTTAAATAACAATTAAAATATGTAGCTATAATAACAAATAAAATATTGAATGAACGATGTTTAAATGGTGTACTAGTTTGTTATTAAATTTGACGACCAATAGTCTATAGGTCACTTGTGTGGAGACGTTTCAATCTATGTTTGACCCTAAGTTGTTGGCCAACATTGTACCGACTAGTCTGCCCATTTCGAGAAAAAGAGAGGGTAAAAAGGTGAGGATAAGATCACAAAAAATATCTTCACTGACTTAATTAACGGAACAAGTTTATAGCTGGATCATTATTCAACTGAGAACATCGTGACTTAAATTAGCTTTAAGGGCCAATTTCTCAATGTCAGGTTAGCTTAACTAACCAAAGTTTTGTCAAAATTGAGTTTCTCAATGTCAGTTTACGAGACACAAACTAAACTGAAGCCTGAGTGCCGGTCAAAATTTATACCCCCTTTTAAGTGCCGATATAAATATCACTCAAATCATCGTAAGGCAAACAGCTGACTTAAGCTGACACTTGCATTGCCGCTAGAATTTGACACTATTCAGCCTTTTGATGAGTTAGATTGATTTGCACCGTCTAGAAATTGTGAATAGAAATAAAATTTTTTTTTTTTTTTTTGGTAAACAATCTTTATTTAGAATCTGTCTAATAAAGACAATAACTAAATTTTAAGGAGGAATACACATGACTATTACTTAATTTTTAGGTTTGACAATCGCCTTATACTTAGGTTAGTAACTTATTGCGCAGGCTGAGACGAGAGGCGGGTCTTAGCAGCCAGTACAGTTGCTTAAAACAGATGTTAAGCTGAGCTTTCTTGCTAGCCACTAATTAATATGCTTGAGCTAGGATTTTCAATTGATGGCCATATAAACACAAAATGAGCTGCTAAACAAAATAGCTTGTGCTTCCCTAAAACATATTTTTAAGACTATGATTAACACCAAAAAAACCGCTGATTTGCTCGTAAAGTTTGGCAGCCCTATCAATGCGATAGTATCATATCGATTCAGTTTAACTTTACATTGAGAAACCAAATTGGTTAAAGGAGTTTTTTTTGGTAACAGGGAGTTTAACTAACTGCTTCTTTAATTTTACATTGAGAAATTGGCCCTTAGTCAGTTATTTTAACATACATATTGCAATTTTGACACCGACAAGCAACACATACATATAGCAACACATACATAGGTAGGAATCGCTTTGTGTATAGCTGGAATAACTATACCATGTTGCTGTCGCCAGTAGAGTTAGCTGGTCTAATACCACGTCTGCCATACTAAGCGTCTGTCATAAAAATCACAGTTGTTTGGGTGGTTTTGTTATGTGATGGTGGTTGAGTAAAGTTGGACTGGGTTGGGTTCGAGTTTGTTAAGGCCTTCAAGTGGCGGGATTTACTTAGCCATAAATGTGCGGTTGGCTCTGATTGTGCCAAACTCAAAATTGCCTTTAACGAAACCTGCTTACCTGGCCGGCATACGGCATACGGTATACGGAACTGATACCACACAACTGATATTAACTGACGGCCCCGTCAAGCGCAAGTCGTGATAAATAGATAGTCCCCCCCGTTTGGGGCCGATAGGGTACGACGACACATCAGCTTATGCGATTAAAATTGAATTTAATGTTCAGAAATAGAAACGAATTCATAAGTTCTGCGTACCAGGAAAAATCGGTAGCAATGCCAATCAGCGATGAGGGAGGGATAGTGCGGTTTTACCGAATTAAATATTTAATAGATACGTGCGCTTCTCCCTCTGCTCCGATGTATGTACGCGTATAATAGATAATGTCTGTCGCTATCAGCTAAGGAGGCGCCCCAAATCACTTAAGCTGCTCAAAACACACACGAACTGGGGGTATGGGTCGGGGGTTTGGGTGTGTAGGGGGTGTTATAGACAACTAATTGTAAATAAAATGGACTGACGCGCATTACGATCGCAGTGGCCTCTGCTGGCGACAATTATTAAATTGATTTTCATATCAAAGCGATTCCCCCCTTGCGCAATGCTCGGAACACACAGACGACCGACCGACCATTGGCCACGGGACACAATCACAGTGCATTTGTCAGTGTAAATGTGTGTGTGAGTGTGTTTGTAGAGAATTATGGAAAATGCTTATCATGTGATTAGAGAAACTGCTTTGCTAATATTAATCAAGGGCCAATAAAATCAGAAACAATATCAATTGAAGGGTATTTCGGTCGTGATTTCTGATAGTGCCAATTACAACTATAGCTATAGTATAGAGTATTTTTAAGACTGTGATTTATGGCTGGCAGCACAGGGGATTTAGATGTGGGTCATGTGCTGACGCAGCCCCTTTAACTTCTTAAGACTATGATCTGCCCTACAGTTTTGTGTACAACTCGAGTTGCCTTAAGTCCTCTCATACAATTTAATAAGCCTTCAATCAATGTACAAACTTGTATATGTAAGTATATTTGTATGTATATTTAAAATCATCAACCAAGTTGTTTTCAGCGTGCTTGGCGATAAGCGTAAAGCTGATGAAAATTGAAAACTATTGCAGCAAAGGATTAGTTAACTGAACCAAACTAAATGAACTCGGCTTAACAACATTTCTTTGTAGTCGTTATCAAAACATTTTCTATAAATTTCATATTCATTATACGAAGACAAACACGCATAGAGCGAGAAGGAGCGAGCAAGAGAGAGAGAGAGAGAGGAGAGAGATAGACAAAGATGACGGCATTGGCTTGTACGAGTTTGAAAAGGGGAAGGCTCAAGGATATGCCAAAACTTTTGTTGCCTCTTTTCATGTGTGCGTATGTATGTTTATGCCTCAATTCACGCAAATTAGCGGTTTGAGTTTTTAAGTTTGCTTTTATGCACCAATCCCCCCACCCCTAGACCGTTCCGCTTAGCAACAGCTTAGTTTCATACTGTCTACAAAAGTAAATGGATAAAGAATGTGGTGGGGAGTTAAGGGGCTCGGCCCACAAGAAGTTTTAAGAAACTCTTACGAGTTGAGGAATAATAGAGTTAGGCCAATGTGTGTGGTGTCATTATAAACCGCTTATAAATCATTATTATTGTCAACTTTCGTGAGAGAGTTCAAAGCGAATGTCTAATTAGCTCCCTCTATATTCCACACTCACCTCATCCAATGGGCAGCCGGTGGAGCGCAGCAGAGCATGCGATTGTAGCACAAGCAGCTTAAGTAGCTTGTCCTTGATCTCACCAAAGGGTGATGTCTTCGGACGCAGGATGACAATGCGCAGCGTTATCACTGAGATCAGTTCACCAACAATATCGCTAACCGGCACAGCCGGATTATCAGAGATCTGTTCCAGCGGTATTGGCTTCCAGTGTTTGATAATAAGAGAGCCTACGTAACGAGACAAAGTAAAAAAGGATAAATTACTTACTGCTGCTCACTTGCAGTTGTCATTTAACTCACCTCTTGCTGTGTTGGCCACCTCCTGGGAGTAACCTAAACGCTGCAATGCAGTTTGCACTATTTCGCTCCAGGGCGTTGCTGCTGCAATGATCACATAGCTGTCTGTCTCAATGTTGGGCCGCCGTTTCCATGGCTGGCGTGTGTCTATGGTAAGCGAGGCATTCAATGAGTGTACAGACTCAACCACGCAGTGCAGTGGAAGCGATTTGGCTGCAATCACATGAAAAGGGAGACAATGGGCAACTTTTAAATTTGTTTTACTACAATAATCTAATTAGGTATGCTGCGCCTCGCTAAGTGGTTGCGAGGATTTCAATCAGTCTACTTTTCACTCTTAAATTAGTTGCATATTAAATACGCTTATAATCTGATATAGGGTATACGCGACTTATGTGATACATAAAATATGAGCCCTTTGGTCGAGAGTATTTGGTTAGGAGAACATTTTTAACCTATCACAGCTTATTTTAGCCATTTAATTTCACATCTTTAATTCAACCAAAAGTATCCTTAACTAGCAACTCACGAAAATCGCAAAATAGCAACTCACAATATGTTTGATCTTATGAAAATTTGAGTAATTTTATATTAATTCACATTGAACATGAATAATTAATTTTAAAATTTATTTTCCTACACTATTTATGTTCTTATAAACCATGTATTTGTGCATGTAAATAGAAAGAAAAATATCTTAAATTGTTTTTAATATTCTTAACTTGTTTTTATGTCTTTGAGGGTATTGCTAAGTCTGTGAACAAATTGGTATTTGCAATTTTTGCCTAATTTTGAGGCTGGTGCTGCTAATCGGTTTAGCGTTCAGTTTGAAACGCTTCAAATGGCGGCAAGTGCAAATCGGCCAAATTAAAATAAGCAATTAAAACATATTTTATATGCATTGGCCTTTCTACCCAGCACATACACACTCTAACACAAACGCACGCACACATTGAAGAATTTTGAATAAATTATTTCATGCTGCGGTTAGCCACAAAATGGTTTTAGCCGCTTACTCCTTGCCAAAAGTCCATTGCAAGGATTAAGAATTTGTATGTGCATAACAGGCTAAATAATTATAAATGAATAATGTTGATGCAGTATTGGCCTGCCAGACCCATCCCAAATAAATGAACAATTTGAAAAATTAGCAGGAAATGGGCCAACTGATTTGATTTGTTAGTAGCACTCGGAAGCAACTTGAGTATACATACTCTATAAACATAAAAATAATAAGCGAGTGCTTGCACGTAAAGCTCTTTGAATATGGTCTAAAACAAATGATTGGCAACATTTTTGCGACCAATTATGAACAGCTTAAAAATAATTTACCAAAATTGTATACCAATAGTGGACGCCAAGTGCATTGCGCCCAATGCCCAATGCCCAATCCAAAGCGCAAAATGCATTTTGCCTGCTGGGCATTGCATGATTTGTGGAATGGAAAGCGGGGGTGGGTGGGTCAGTTGGGCGGAACAACAAGAGCAGCAGCAGCAGCAAATAGGCTTAACGCCCGTTGCTGGCCACCATTATGGTATTATTAATTATACCAATTATAAAAATTGTAAGCAGCACAGATTGGCGATTGGCCTTTGGGCGCGTTTTAAACAGCCAAAAGAACGATTCGAACGACCAAATATTGCTTCCACAATTATGAGCGATTTTTACTACAAACGTATGTACATATGCGTACATATATAAATTGGTTGCAAATGAGTGTGTGGTGTTGTTTGTGTGTGTCTGCAAATCTTTTAATTGCCATGAAATCTCCAATGGGCATTAAAAACAAATATATCAATTGTATGAACATATTTGCGCAATACGTTAATGAAATATATATAAGCTTACTATATAAACGTGTTTAAGAAAGTCTATAATAAAAAAAGAACCAATCGGATAAAGGGACTAATGGCATTTTTAATATACCTTGTAACTACTATATTAAGATTTAATTTTTGGCTATAATTTTTATAAGAATAGCCTCAAAGTACAATTTGTGAAGCAAACTAATTTGAAATATTTCTTAAGTCTGCAAATTGCTAAATATTTTTTAAATCTAATTGAAATAAATTTTATTTATTTTTGGTTTCCTAAAATTTTGCAAATAATTTTCGAACATTTCACTTTATTCGCTAATGTCTTAAAAATTTTAAGACATTTAAGATTTCATTATAACAATTTGTTAAATAAAATCTCAATTAAAAAAAGTTGACTGTATTTTTTATGTTTTATTAAAATTAAATTTTTGGTAAAATAAATTTTTCAATATTTTTCAATTTTATTTGAGTGTATGGGGCTACAGTAAATACGTTTTTTATTGACTCATCACTTTTTTGAATAAATGAATATTATATTCTGAATAAATAATAATTGGTTCTTTCTTTAACATCAAAAGGAAATTACTATCATAAAATCAAATGCCAGATATTTTAGATAATGTACAATCTTCGATCTGCGGCAAGTTTAAATAATAGCATCATGGAGCATATTCCATGTTCCATATACATGCACACATACTATTTATGTCAATACTTATTTAAGCACTGTACGATGTATTGTGTTTTTGCGTAATATACGCAATTAAGTTTTTGGCATAGACGTAAACCGATGTGTCGGGTAGGTTGGGGGGTAGAAAATCAACTTTGCATATTGCTGACCTGTTTGGCTTTGGCATTATGTATGCGCTTCATAAATGGCGGATAAAGTTTGACGGGGGTGGGAGGAGTAGGGTTTGCCCCTAGGTGGCATAGGTGCGATTTGTGGCAGACGCTGTGGCTGGAAAATCGCGGCCAAAGAACAATGGAGGGAAAATGCGTGGCGCAATCGAATAATAAACTCATTAAATCCATTATCCTGGCCCATGGTTTGGGGGCTAACACAAAAGCGGATTTCATGTCCACATGCATATGTGTATGTACGAACTGTATACGTGTTAGTCTGTGTGTGTTAGTGTGTAGGGCCTCGCCCAGCGCAGTGCCTCTTTTTTAAAATCGCCCTGTACTGACAGCATTCAAATGTGATATACGTGGAAGTAGAGAGTGGGTGGGTGGTTGGGGTGGAGATCGTGGAGGCTGGGGTGGTTATAAATTCGTCTGCAGGCTGTGCCACAGCGCTTAAGTAGCCCCCGCGTTCGCTTATCCTTATTAGCATTATCAGTGGAAAAAATAATCGAGACAGCCCAACGAAGAACAGGGCCAAACAAATTGAATTAAAAACGTTTGAGGCATTAAATCTCAGCCAGCACAGGCAGGGAGACAGACAAGGGAGGGCAGCCCAGACCACCCGACCTAAGCTGACAAACGATTTGTAATGAACTCCACTTGCATAGGCTTAGACGCTGTCGTCGCGGTGCCTTCTCAGCCTTCCTTCCCAGCTTCGTCGAGCTCTGAGTTTTCTCCCATTATCTCTATGTTCTTTATGTTTTTTTTTGCCCTGTGTCGCAGCTTAAGATTTATTAACCTGCGCCAGAGTCGAAGTCGATGTCGATAATATCGTTGCTAGCACTGCGCGCGCAAAAATAATGAAGTAGCCAATTGTCTGCGTTATTCTTTTTTATAGTAGCTAGCGACCAATAAATTGGCATACCCTTTACAAGTTTTAACAAAGTTTAAGACCAAACCAATAATAATCAGCTTAATAGTTCAAAAATAAAGAAGGTATAAGTTATTTAAGTTAAAGTAATATTAAATATGTGTGAGCTATTCACAATATATTTAATAGTTACTATTTAGTACGCATTTGCTATTCAGAACATAGATACTTTACAATTTGCAGAAATTATTAATATAATTACTTTTCAATTTCTTTTTTTCGACAATTGAAAGCGTCCAGCACAGTTTTAAACCTATGATAATGAAATGAATCAAACACAATAAGGGTATTTCTTATTTGTTCTTCAAACTGTCGCACGCTCGCTGATTTTTGATTACTCCACGGTTTGCCTTTTGCATAAGGTGGTGAACGTTGTTTCTTGGCTTATCGCAATCTGAATTGAGAGTTCAAATAAATGGAATATTTGTGAATCGGTTTGTGTTTGTTAGTGCCGTCAGCTTAGCTGCTTGGAGTATTCAATGGACAACCAGGACGAGCATGATTACGCAACAGCCCAAGGGCTTGCCAACTAGAAGGGGCGAGCAACCCCCAAAATGATTTTAATCTTTGAAAGTTTTGCGTAGCATTCACGTGTGCAGATTGCCATGAAATTTTCTTGTGTCATGAACTCAAAACCTCAATAAGACTGTGTGAGTGAATAAGTGTTTGTGTGTATTGTTTGTGTATGTGCCCATTTGGCTTTCTTTTAATAAATTGACCAATTGACTGACCACAAGAAGCGGCATGGACTGAAGACATACCAACAATAATTATAAATCGCCTACGCACAACATCAAAACGACTTAATCCAACAACTAAGAAACACAAACACACCCACACACATATGAAAAAAATTGAGTGGGGTGCTGGAAGTGTGTGTGTGTCTGTGTGTTTGTAGGTGAGTGTGAAAAGGACAGATGCATAGAAATTTAAGTGACTGCTGGCAAGGATTATATAAGTTTACGGTTTAGTTTGCTCTGGAATTATTTTGACCAACAAATATTTGTAGTTCTGGTTTTTTGTGACTGCTAAACTGGTTGAGGTTGTCCTGAGTCCTTGTTAGAGGGGTGGGTATGGTGTTTGATGATTTGTCGGGTGGACGAATAAATTGTGTATTGTTTATTTATAAGAAAATGTTCATAACTTACTTATTAAAATGATTTGAGTGATTTGGGTATGAAAATTAAAATTTTACAAGTTTTAATAGCCGTAAAGGATATTTGCCTAATGTGTAAAAGACATGATGCAAATGTCAGGGCAACGGGAATAGCAGGTTCGGCTATGCGTAAGGGTCAGGCTTAAGCCAAGTGAACTGTTTGAATTTGCTTATCAGTGGTTGACCAGGAAAATGTCTTAGTGCTTAGAGCCGCACGCAAAAATTTTAAGGATTTTAAAGGACTTATGTGTCAGGCATTTGTTTGTCCCTAGTATGTGTGTGAAATCTTAAGAGTAAGAGTGACCGGAAATTGAGCAATAGTCTTAAGGAAATTGCCACAAGTTTTTTGGGTGCCACGACGCAGGCAATTTGATGTCTTTTCTGAGACTTCTCTTACAACAGTCCTTAAGTTCTTAGATGCTTATGTGTGTGTGTGTGTGTGTATGCATTTTTATTTACACTTCAACTTAAGTCCTACTTAATTGCGAACTCTTTTAAGTAGAATTTTTAATGCATGCATTTTAATTTATAATGCCAAGCCAACAACAACGGGACTTCCTTAGAACTTTACACAACAATAACACACACACACTCACACTCAGATATGCATGTCTGCCTTCTTCTCACACCTTGGTCGCTGCGTATCCCTGTCTAAGTCCGGGTTGAAATCCTGCCCATCCTACCCGGCGGCTGTGATGCAAAGTGCAGCAAAAGAAAACATATTAAGGAAATCAACTTGGCTGCCTGGAGCCATATGCCGCAGGAGATCAAGCATCAAAGCATAGAGAGAAGTTGGAAAAATCATCATAAATAAAGAAAACTAGAAAAAAGTAACATAAGCAACTAAATATACTCTACAAAACAATTCAACAATTTAAGTTCTATAACTTTAAGAGGATGAACCGAATGTAAACATAAAATTCAAATTATTCCGTAAAAGAAGAACTTAATAATAATAATTAAACACCTTTGAAATTTCAACATGAAACAGTATATGCATATTAAGTAATTATTTTGATTGCAAATTTAATTTTTAAGTAACAAACAAGTTAACGTAAAACTCAAGAAATGCGATGTGGGGGGAAGTGTTAAAGTATAAAAGTTGTAACTTTTGTAAAGGCTGCACATTGTTTATAACTTTGAAGAGTGCGTCTTAACTGAAAGTTTGATGCGTTCTATAAACTTGCTGCAGTAAAACTGCAAGCTCTTGTTAAACTGAACGGAGAGGTTAAGATGGCTTATGGCCCCCAACCCCACCACCACTTAAGTTACTATTGATTATGTGCCGCGTGCTAATTTGAAGACGCTGCTCTCTGTATCCAAATCTGCGTGCAACATTTAACACCGCGACATACATTCATACATTCATACACACTGACGTTGTTTATTTCGTACTTTTCAGTATTTTTTGCATTTTGTTTGGCTGAGTCATTGGCGTATTTGGTATTTTTGAATGGGCTTTCTTTGGAAAAACATGTTGAAACTTTTAAGCGGCTTATAATTAATGCCGCTTGGCATTTTCTTTCTCTTATCGTTTTGCTTTCGCGCTAAGCACCAAACCCACCCACTTTTTCATAAGGTGTTTAGTGCGCTTCTGTTTCTGTGTCAGTAACAACACATAACCGGAAATCAACGAATATCTTTCTTGCCTGCCCCGCCCCTTCCAATTGGCATGTAAATAGTCTTAGCTAATGGGTGTGTTGCAAATATCTTCGTTAGCCGAAAAAGAGAGAGACCCAGTCGAAATAATCCTAATGAAATAAGCATGGCCTGCAGCAGTAATTTATTTAAACCCAGCCCCCATTGTTGGCGCCCCAGCTGCAAAATTCACCTCGAACTCTTTTTCGGGTATTAACGAACGAAGCAAAGGCATTTAAATTGTCTCAACTTTTGTTTTGTTGTGTAATAAATTCATTTTTTGTCCTTACGACTTGTAAAACTTTGCATGTGTGTGTGTGTGTCCTGTCTTAGATTTAATCCTTTTTGTTGCTGGCGCAAGACAACAATTATAGCAACAAACACATAGCATGCTTAGGCTACACACACACACACTTTCACATGCGTACATACATACATATGTATGTTGATTTGGGAGGCAGCAGGTGAGGCTGTTGGCCAGAAAAACTTAACTAGCCCCAGGGTCCTCTGAATGGATTTTCTTAAGTGGTTCTAAGCTTTGTCTGTGAAGCAAACCAGAAAACATGCTTATACATGCGGCCAAGTGGCTACTGCTGATGCTTCCTTCGCTCTCCTTCTACTTCTGCCCGAGCTCAAGTGCAGGCAGCTGAATGAGTTCAGACAGCTCCGACTCCAGCTCCACCTATGACTCTGGTATCGGCTGCTCCGGCTCTAGTGGCATTAGCAGCTGCTTAAGGCACTGCAGCACTTCATTAGTTCCAAGTTCGAAGACGACAAGGACATCCGTCCTGAGACAATGGCCAACTGCGCACAATAATTGAATGCATGCAAAGCCAAGCAAAGAAAACGTAGTTCCAAATCTACCAACTAAACCAAACCAACCACCCATCAACCGGCCAACTGTGAACCCAACTGTGAACCCGTCGACAGCCAGAAAAAGCCATGTGCAACGAGTTGTGGCAGAGGGGCAAAATCACAAGAAGTTGCCAAATCCTTACAAAAGGATTATGATGTGTATTTTTGGTCAAAGCACGTTGATGAGTGGCAAACGACTTTGTTGAATGTTGTGATTTTTCTATTCACATACATATACATATGTATACATATAGATTTTTTGTGAGTACATGTGTGTGTGTCAAAATGGTAATGGGAAAGGTAATGAATTCTGTGCTTGGATCTAAACAAATTCTTACACAAAAGTAGCTGGAAAGGAGTGTTTATTGACTAATTGATGACACTCAAGTATTGCATATCAAATTCAGCATAGCTCAACTATGTAGTAATAGAATTGGGAAATAATGTTGAGTTGACTTACCCTACGGCATAGTGAAATGTCTTGAAAATAAACGTCAGCACAAAATTTCTAAAATATTCTTCTGATATTCTATCCATTTCAAGAAACAGTGTTGTATATAAAACATTGTATATTTATCTTTTTCATTGACTTTTGCTATCTAACCACTTTAAGGATATATGATTTTAATCGTATAGTACTTATTTGAACAATGGCACAAACAAACCCTGAGCAAAGTCATTCGAAGAAGTGCTTGAAACAAATATGAAAATTTCATGAATGCAAATAAACCGAAAATGTTGAACAGGATTAAAATTATGAGCGCAGGATAAGGCAAACAGACAGCAAGCTGCATGCAGCCATGTGTGATCACACACACACACACACACATACAACACATATACGGAGACACTTGGCCACAAAAGTGCAGGCCGCACAAAAGAAATGCTAGCAAAGGCGGTCGCACAAAAGGATTTTCAATTTGTCAAATATTATCAAGTGAAGAACAAGCCAACAGCGTTCGTTGCCATTGGCATTGCCTCTGCTTGTACCGCTGCGTTTGGACCCCTGAGTAGGGATTTAAATGTCGATAATGTCTACAACACACACAATCGAAGGATGTGGCGGAAAGTCAAATGTTTGCGCAAAATGTCAAAAATCGACTTGTAGTGCAGTTGAACCAGAAATAAGCGCACCAAACAAATGCCATTGACTACCCCAACCAATAAGAGTTAAAACACACACACACACACACACACATACACTTAAATGTCAACTTACATTATCACACTTGTTTACGCTTTAAACTGCGAGTCGAGTGCTATGTGCCAGCTGCTCAAATCGATCACACATTTATGAAAGGACATCTTAAAAGTAAGTCTGGCTATTGTTATAGGAACGTCTGGGCAGCACAGTGAATGCTCACACTGAGCGAAAAAGACGTGATCTAGATTGATTTTTATATTTTAAATGTCTAAAGCTCTATTGAAAGATAATTATTTGATTCAAAAAGGAGATTATTGTCACTGGAATATGTATATTCTTTTAAGTCCTTTTATTGGTTAAAGTATTGTTATTATCTACCATTAATATACGAAACGGTTTTTTTACTTATATTAAAAATGGCATATTTAAAGAAACAAAAAAAAAAAATGATTGGCTTGAAAATCGATCTTTTGATTTGACCTGGACAATGCCAAATATGAATACATTTTTTAAATTAACTAACATCTATTTAATTTCATTTTTAAAATAAATCTATTAACAAATTTTTTTAAGTGATGCACTTCGACGCTAATTTGGGTACCGCAAGCCGCCAAAATAAAGACACACCTTATTTAACCAAAATTTACAAAATTTTCAAACAAATAAAAATGTTTAAAAAAAAATTAAAACAATTGCATGAAAATTATGGTTTTTTTGAGTTGCCAGTGAAGACGAAGCCTTAAGTAATAAAAACAAGCAAATTTCAACGTTGTTTAAACTTAAAAAGGATGGCCAGTGTGTTAACATTTTATCTGCAAAAAATTTTAAAACGGTAATTGTTGTTGAAAACCCATTTCCGGGTCAACTTTCTTGAGTATTTTTAACTGATTGAGGTCAACAGGATGGATTTTCCACAGAACGAATTCCACTTAAACATATATATACTTATATATAGTACATAACGGTATAAATGCTTAATTTTGAGATTAAGAAGAATACATTTTGCGAAAAGAATAATGAATTTATGTTGATATAAATATCGAATTTGAAATGTTAATAATTTCATTGCTTTTTACAAAAAACCGTTTATTTACTGTGTACTATTTTACTATTAGCGTATCTCATCTTATTGACCTTCGATATGTGATTGTAATTTCAACAGATCGTTAACCTACTAAACCTTTCCCCTTTTTAATTAGAATACTTTTTAGAGTCGTTTTCTTTTTGAATGAAAATGAGCAACAAATTCCTACTAAAAAAATATTCATCTGCCGTTCTTATTTGGACAGGTTAAATTATTTAAAAAAGCAGAACGACAAAACTGGGACCAACTACTACAGTCAGCATCAGAATTTTGCATTTATATTCGTAGTTGGTTGCAATCGGATCGGGAGTCAACGTTGTCGTTGTTGTGTCGTCGTCATCGCTGTTGCCACACATGGCGGCAACCTTAATCACTTTAGTTATCAATATTACTTATTTACGTTGCTCCTACTTAACGTTTAAGACGCTTTGCCTTTTATACTGCACACACACACACACATGCGAGTGTATTATAGGTTTGTGCACATACATATACATATGTATTGGACTGACTTACTAACTGGCTGACTGGGCGGCCCCGGCCGCCTTTAAATCTTCCTGCTTAAAGCCAAACAAAGTTTTTGTGAGGGGTGGGGGAGGGGTGGAGCGAAAGGAGCAAAACCGCACGCGATCTGGCCTTATTGATTCAATTAAGAGAGCAGTCGACTCTTGAGACAAGGTAAAACAAAGAGACATACACGGATATATATATATATATATAGTATATATACTTTAGTATATGTAGGTGGACAGATATACGTAGGTGTGTTGGTTCAAAGAGGAAACAGAATACGCATACGCCTAGTTGGTTATGAGACAGCAGCGGCAGCATTGATTAATATAATCCGCTTGAAGACGCTCCACGTTCGTTGCCCGACTGCGATTTAAGTTACACCCTAGAGACAAGACGAATGAGGAGGGAGGAGGAGGGGTGGACGCCGCTGGCCCCCGCCGCACCTGGCAGCACACACACAGTTTTAAGTACAAGTTAATGGTGCTTATGCATATTACCCTCAACCATACACACCATACCACTGATATCGAGGCCATTATTACCCACAACTGATTTTTTCTTCTTCTTATTTTATATATATTTTTTTTGTTTCTTTATTTGTTCGCTACGTTGTCGTCGTCGTCGTCGTCGTCACTGTATTTTAAATCGATCCAATGGCAAAGCGTCTTTGTGTTGCTCGCTGCGAGTGCGCGGCGGCTTAATCCGCTGCCAATGAACTGAGCGAATGCGACGCCGGCTGCTGCTTTTGCTGCTGCTGTTGCTGAGGTCGCCAGATGAGCGGCTTTGAATGCTTTTGAGTTTACGCTGTGGAGAAGGCGGAGGTGGAGATTGGGTTTTGTTTAAGTCAGTTGTTGTTGTTGGGCCGCACACTGGCAGCGCTGCTTGGTTTATTAGTAAGCGTCCCCGTCTTTGTCCTCGTCCTTGTCGTCATCTACTCGAAGCGGCTGACTTGGCAAAAGGATGTCGTCGTCGATGCCGTTGTGGTGTTCGTGGTGTTGGTGGTGTTGGTGTCGGTGTCGCATTTGCCAACTCGCATTGGTATTTTTGGTATTCGGGCTTTGTCTGGTGGGGATGAAATTTGATCCTCTGCGCGCCAACAGCAGCAGCGGCAACAGCAACAGCGACAGCGTATTTGCATTAAGCGTAACCTTTTGCTGCTGCTGCGACATCAGCTACAACAGCAACAACAACAACATCAAGCAACCACAAAAGCGTAAAGGGTGGTGCGCTGGAAGCTCTGCCGCCGATACGCGACTGCCAAGGAGCTTAATTTGAGGAGGGATTTACGCTGTGGCATTATAATTCTTTCTTTCTTTGCCCCTTCTTTTTTTTTTTATTTTTTATATTTTTTTATTATTATGCTCTTTGGTAACTGTGTAGTATGTGCTGGCATCTTATTGTTGCCGAGTGCTTCTTGTTGTTTTCTTTTTGATTTCTGCTGCGCTTCACAGGGATTAAGCAAATTTCTTAACAGATTGCCAGTTAATACTACGTCAAGTTCCCCAGTTCCCCGTTGCATTGATTAGTTGCCATTTGTGCGCGGATTAGTTGCATCGGGTTACGCTTTTAATGCCACATACATACATATCTACACACATTCCCATCTCTGTTCGCAAAAGCCAAACCACAGACAAATAAACAGAACCACAGACAGTCGACGCACCACCACGCTACTGACAGCTTAAGTCCAAACAGCTACAAAAAGAATGAACAGAAAAAAAAGAGCTAAGGCCCGCTAAAGATATGTGTGGAGCCATATTCTCTGTGAATCCACCAACGCGGCAAACAAAACTTAAAATCTTAAACATTTATCCGCGCCTATTTTGTGGCAACTCTGGCTAATTGCCAGGCCGCATTAAGCGTTGCCACACACACACACACACACACACAAACAGTCAGCTACAATCATACCCATAGCATACATAACATTTGTTTTTGTTATTTTATGCTGGGTCTCTTTGGTGGAGTTGATGGAGGCAGCTTACAATAGTTGCCTCAGTGTGTGCGAATTGAGTGTTGGCTGTGTGTGTGTATTTTTTTTTTTTGCTCAATTGTTGTTGGTCTTTGTCACTGCCATCAACAGCAACACCATCTGCGGTATTCAATTTAAGGGGATTAACTGCTAATTTTTTGCGATTTCACTCAGTGCCAGTAGAGATTTTATCTCTCATCACGTTTGTTTTTTTATTTGTGTGTGTTTGTTTCTAGGAGGGATATCAAACAACCGCCTGTGGAGTCAACTTTGCGAAGAACTCAAAACAGAAGCCACATTTCGGCATTTAACGGGCAGTTTTCACTGAGTAAGTGTTAATAAAAAAAACTCTGATAGAACTTCCATGTTTTCGAGAACATCCAAAGGAATTTGGCAATGCATCGAGTTAAAGCAATCGGAAGATGAAAAAATATACCGAGTATTTTAGTCAAGTGTATTTAACTATAAAATACCCTGTTAATAAATAATAATAAAAAAATAAAAGACTCAAATTCAGAATACTCGACCCTTAAAGCCGGGCTTCTGCGAGCTTGTGCATATTTAAATTTCGAATAAGCCTTGAGCATTTCAGATTTTATAATTAATTCTGTTATCATTATCTTTGTTATCATAATGGATGCCTCATCTGTCTCCTCAATTATTGGCATATTTTCACATTTTGATGAAGGCACTAGCAAACAAATTAATTAACACAAAACATATTGCACTTACCATTGATTCAACCACAGCTCAAAAAATATATGTGGAAATTATAAATCACATTTAATAAAAATTCTATTATTCGCAAATACTTTAAAGTGTTCTTATTGGATGTAGATAAGATCAAAGAATTTCTTCAACAATCAAATTGCCTCTTTTTGCAGGTCCAGTTTTTAAAAGCTATACAAAATTAAATGCCTATACAAAACAAACTTCATTTGAATACGAATCAAAATCGTATGTCAAATATTGTAAAAACTAGATTTAATTTTAAAGTTATTATTATAACCTAAGCATACAAACAAGAAAATGTTTTTTTCATATTTGAGTTCAAAAAATATTCAATAATTATGTATTCTGTGAATTATCAAGATTTCATCACTTTTTCGAAAATCTACATCGGTAACCCCAATAAAGTTGAGAAATATTTTATCCTTAATGTCACCTATTGGAATTGAGCTCAATTTTAATTTTTTAGTTAATCAACTCAACATACACACACACACACACACTTGAGCACTCATACATAGATTGCATTAGCAACCTTTAGAGCAAAATCGAGCTATCCATTTCTATTCTCATCCCGTCAGCTACTTTCACTTATCATTTTAGCCTTTATTTTATTTTCACAGCCTTATTCCTGTTGAGCGCTTTGTGCGTTTTTTGTTGTTGTTGTTGTTTGTGGTGGTGGTGCAGCTTAGGATGTGGAATGTGAGTGTGAGTGTGGCACTGGTAAGGCGCTAGGATGAGCGCACTTGCCACTGTTTTGAGTGCAAAAGCGCGACCGCATTGTTGTTGTTGTTAGTATTATTGTTGTCACATGCATTGTTGTGATTGTTGTTGTTGTTGCTCTGCCTGCCATCTCTCGGCTGCCAGCTTTAGAACTGCTTAGTGTGTATATATATATATGTGTGTGTGTGTGTGTGTGCTCCACTGGGATGCCAAACAGTAGCACAAAACAAAATCTAGTGAACTTCATAGGGATTAGCCTGCACGAAAGCAACAGATTTAAAAGCTTTCGCTCTGCTTTTTAAGTTCATTTGTGCGCTTTGTCTGTGTGTGTGTGGATAGCACTTTATTTGTGTGTTTGTGTGTGTGTGTGGCATTGTTGCTGCTGCTGCTGTCCCTTTTGTAGACAAATGCGACTTGACAGTGGTGTGGCAAATCTTGTCTGGCGACAACGGCACAAGCACAACCCCATCTTCAAGTGTTTCTTCTTTCTTTCTGTGTTTGTTGCACATGCCGCTTCCACATGGTATTGGTGTTTGAGCTCACTTTTTTTGGTATAGTTCATAGTGCACTGGCTGAAGGAATCGGAAATCGCGTTAAATTCATTTAATCGGCATTCACTCATATGAAATTCGTTCGTTTGTTCTACTACCCATGCGCGCACGTTTGAGCCTCATGCACCTTAATGCACCACAAACAATAAGAATCACAACAAACAACAACAACACACTGTTTGACCGTCGCGAGCAGAAATTCGTTTGTTATTAGACAGACACAGAGAGAGAACTTAATGTAAGACCAACCTTCTTCCAGCATGTTTGGCACGATACTAAAGCCAAAACCAGAGCGTACGGCTCGTTTTGGCGCCCCATGCGACGAAACTCACACACAGACGCACACAACGAGCGCTCAGCGCACACACACATATACAAAAGCAGCTGCGGATAGCAACATGTGGCTCTCAGCAATTGCGTGTGCTCACAGTCAACAAACACACTCTCTGCTCTCTGAGCGTGTTGCGCTCTACAGTTCGTTCGTGTGCTGGCTTTGCGTTGAGACTGGGCGGCATTACGCTTATCAAAGTATATCTCAGGGATTATACGAAATGAATGGAATTAAGGATTAATTTCCAAGGGATGTCATTTCGTTTTCGGATAATTCTGTGTGTGTGTGTGTGTTGGTGTTTGGTATTGCCAACAGCTTACGCTATAATGGATTCAGGTTCGCGCTGCTGCCACAGTCGCCCGTTACCATTTGCCTTGGAGTTTCGGTTATAAAAATACCCCCTAGTTTATAATGCCAAAGCGGTTTATAAGACAGGGGCGGCGAAATATTGCAAATGTAGAAGGATTAAACTCGCTATGAGTAATCAAATAAAATGATTTATAAAATCTAAAGTATTTATAAAATCGAATTCGAAAAAATTCGTAATTTTGAATTGGATATTCATTGAACCAAATTGCAGTGAGCTGGAAATAAATTCGCAATATAGGAAAATTTGTTATTCGGAAGCTTGTTAGATTAAAGTTTAACTGTACCATAAACCTTTGAAAATCTTTAAATACAATTTTATTATAATAAACATAAATTAAAATTGGAAGTCAGATATTAATGTAAAAAAAAGAGGCTGAATCTTAGTTAAAGTCTTAGCTCAAATCAAAAATCACAAAAAAAATCATTTACCAAACAATATCTCATCTTTGTGGTACTTTGAAGTCTAAGCCCAATTAACAAAATGTTTAAAATATGAACCGATTATGCACTATTAGGTACTCTCACTATTTTAATGTCGTGCCAACGACGCCACTGCTCATTATAATGCCAAGCGATCCATAAAACGAAGAGTTAAATCCCAAATAATAATCCCGCACGAAATTAAATCCCTCGCCCACGCCACGGCCACCAAGCGCAAAACCCAAACCCGAAATACTACTGAATGCCACCGTCTCGTCTCGTCTCGTCTCGTTTCGTCTCTCCCCTTATTTCTCGTCTCTCATCTATCATCTTACTCCGGCCTCCGGTACACTGTTTGGCTGGAAAAAAGTTAATCCCCCCAGCAGCCGGCAGCAGCGCAGTCGACGTCATCTCATCCAACAGCCAACTTTGCCCGCCAAACTTTGGGGGGCAGTCACTGTGCGTCGCGCTGTGTGTGGCTGCACACTCCCCCCCCCTCCCTCTCTCTTAAAGCCCCTTCTCCACAAAAAGTTCAACATCAATTCAGTTCAGCATGTTTTTGGGCCTCTCGCTGCAGTTGACTGCGACGCTGGCAGCACTGCTGGCTTAAGGATTAACGCAGACGCAAGCATTGCCAACACATACACATACACACACACACTCACACATACATGGACAGCTAAAGCACGCAATGGGCAGCGCACAAAATCGTTGGGATTAATGCGGGATCTACTTTATTGCGAAAATATGCTCGACCTACACACCCCTCCCTATAGCCCCGCCGCTGCCCACTGCCCATTGCCCATGTTTGAGGCAGTGGCAAATAATTTTGCACGATGCTAGTGGATGTTGTTGTTGTTGTTGGGGCTGGCATGGATTGTTGCGATTTAAACGAATTGGGATTACGTTGCGTATGATTCATATGCAGGCTAAAACAACAACAGATATGTAAGTTGTGGCATGGTGTGTGTGTGTGTGTATGTGTGTGCGTATGTTTGTGTGCGGTCATGTGCGTTTCCATTTATGCATGCTGCATTTGGGGGGCATTGAAACGGATTAGAGAGCAGAGCCAAAAGCTCTCAACCCGCTGCACAAATTGAAAATGACGAAGGCAGCCAGCTGCCCAATCTGCTGCTGTTTGTGTGGACTCCCTGGATAATCCTCGAGCCGATCAATAAAGTGCCAGCCAGCCCGTCAGCCAGACATTCAGTTAGAGCCATCACTCGGGACAACCAGACAAATGTGTGCGTGTGTGTGTGTGTGTGTTGGAAGAATGGGGGCCATTTTGGCATGTGATGGGATTGGCATTGGGATTAGCAGCCCAGTCTCGAGAGCCAAGCTGCGACTATAGACTATAGCCAAAGACTACAGTGAGGCATGCACCTGGCACTGGCACTGACACACACACACACACACACAAAACTTAGCTGGCGGCCTAATCCCAAAGTGCTGCCTTCCCCGCTCTCCTCGAGCATTTGAGCAGCAAACAGGGACGAAAACAAAAGCTTAACTCGCTCGCTCCGGCAAATGGCACAAAAAGAGGAGTTGAGTTTGAGAATTGACGTTGCTGCGTATGCGAAACGTGAAACTTCTCTTCATTTGTGTCTGATGGGATTAAAGCTAAAGCCAGATAAAGGGATAAAGGATTTCAAATTCGAAGTGCGTGCCCTGCCTGGCTCTCTGTTGCTCGTTGTTGTTGGGCAAAAGTTTGTTCTTGTTGAACCATCATCATCCCCTCGAACCATCATGTCTCTCTAGCAAAAGTTTTGGCGCCAAATTCGCATGCAAAGCAGGCAAACAGACTGTAGACAGACAGACAGACGGGCAAAGAGAAAGGAAAAGCCGAAGCCAACGGTTCTACCCTTCGGTTAAAAAGTCGTCGTCGTCGTCGTCGGATCAGGTTGAGGTCCAGGTTGTGGATAAGTCGAAAACTTGATGCTTTCGACTATTGTCCTTGGTTTTGTGGTGGTGCCGTTGCTGGTGGTTGTTGTTGCAGCTGATGACGATAATTATCATGTTGATAATAATGATTTTGTTTGCGCTAAGGGATTATTTAAAATTCCCTGCTTGGCAGTCAGCGTAAAATGCAAACTAGGGGATTAAACTAATAGCCCTAATAATCATAGATCTGACAGTTATAATTAAGGATCATCAAAGTAAAATCTACTTATGTTTGGATTGCTATAGGAATATTTTATTCATTGCGCACTCTTTACTGATAAACTATCTTTTTGAAAGCAGAGACAAATCCATTAAGCTCCAAACTTTATCATGCTGATAGATAATATTTTTAAATTATTTGTTAAATTTCCAATATGTGAATCACGTTCACTGTTAACAAATTAATCGCGTGTTAAATAAACGCAAAGCTCACAAAGACACATTACTCAACTAACGACAATAGATATGAAAAACCGATCATACACACATAATATACATAACTTGGTTTATTAGACCCAGCACAATAACTTCTGGTCTCAAAACTAAACATTAGCCAGATTTTTGGTTTTAAGCCGTAGCTGACGTAATAACAACAGCAGCTACTAATTACAAGTATATTCCAAGACATGCTTAAGAAAACCAAAATGTAATTCCACTTGTGTATTAGTACATTGCACACCAACATACATACGCACACACACACATACGTTTAAGTATCTAGCCAAAGGTATCGTAAGTGATTTATCATTGTTATTGTTATTGTTGTTTAAATACTCAGAATAGATATACTCTATATTTGTGCTTTGAAGCTTACAGGCATGAACATACATACATAACACGACTTTTATGAAATATTAAAATGAAAAATCAAATAATATTGTTACATATCTTAGATAGAACTGATACAAAAATTGTAGATGGAAAGTTGTACAGCCGAGGAATAGAATATTAATGCCAGCAGTTTGTAGAGTAGACGATATTTGAACAAACTATTCTGGTCTTAAATACCATATTTCTATATATAAAATTTCGTTCTTAGAATCATTACCCATTCTTATCAATTAAAATTTTTTTTTTATCGTATTGTATCGTACATATGTCATATTTTATTATCGAAATTTATATGAATTAGGAAAATTTCGTTGTTGATTTATTAACAATTTGTTCTTGGGCTTGGACAATTTATTGTTGTTTTTTGACAACAGCCAGAAAACAGTGCATAAGATTGATTTATTCAAGTACAATATAACATACTATAGAAAATATGTTTTAGCACTGTTTATTTTGTTGTCAAATACTCTCATGCTGCTAGAAATATTAGATATGCATATAATTTAAACGTATTTGTTTAATCCAAACGAATATGAAAAACCATTGCCTTTATCGAACCTGAGACGAACGCTTTCGCCATTGCGCTGTGGCCGAACATATTTTGTATGCAGCTGACTCTCATTTTTGAATAGAAAAGGTACCAATTTCATTCAATTCGTTTAATATTAAAAAAAATGGTTTCATTTGTACTAAATCATGAACATTTCATTTCCAGCGATCTTGATTTAAGAACGAAAAATAAAGAATGATCCCGAATAAAATCAGCAAAACGGCTCGACTTTAGATAGTGATGGTATTTACGTCATTCGTTGAACCAGATAATATTTTTAATCTTCAGCCTTGCAATCAACTTCTATCGATAATCAGATATATGAAAATTGTGTATACCCTTAGCGAATATTATCTACAATTATATTTGTTCTTATAATTATTTGCAGCACTGGCTGCTGGCGCTTTAAAGTGCTTTGATAATCACGTGGCAGTCAGTGTGTGGGATGCAAAAGCATCAGCATTAGCAGAGCTATACTATGTATGTTAGTTGGCAACCAGTAGTATTTATTTGATTATAAATCAGTGGTTGGCCGATAGAGAAGAGGGTGGGGCAAAGGCGGGAAGGTGGCCATATGCGTCGCTGAAGACTTTAAGCCGTTCGTAATGCTCACTGCTTGAGTTTATGCACAACACAAAAGGTGCCCAAAGGATGCGGATGTGGATGTGGCAGTGGATATGTGCTATGAGGATGCAAAGGTCTATTCAGCTTCAGTTTAGAGCAATAGCAGCTGTTGTTGTTGTTGTTGCTGACTCGACTCGATTGAATTCGATTTGCTTTTGCACAACATTTAAATCCTTAAAATTTGTAGCTTGTGCTTCGCACTGAACCAAAAACCCAAAACCAGTAGTAGTAGCCTCCTTCCCTCACATTGGCTCTGAAGCGGAAACTGTCGAATTCTCAGTGCGTACCAGATAAGGATTAACAGGCTCCAGCTCCAAATAAACACACACACACAAAACAAGAGTAACTGCGACAACTGCAATATCACTCCTATCTAAGACCGGCAGAGACAGACAGAGAACGAGAGGGTGGCAGGTTGGGGGGGAATCACAGAGCATACACAGATGCTACTAAGAGCGAGTACATGATGTTGGCTTAACTCAATCGGTAGCACCTGCAACTGCTTCTGTTGTTGCAATCAAAGCTGATGCCGCTGCTCCTGCTCCTGCTTGGGAGCACTTTTTTTGTTTTCGTAAATCCCTTTTTGCTTATAATTCGAAAATGTTTGGTTCCTGTTGCTGCTTTTAGCATTTATTTGAATTTGTATTTGAATCTATGCGACGGCAAGCTGGCGACATATTGTGCATCTATATCGGGATGGGGGGCGACGGGTGTGGGGTTGGTGCACAAATCCCTTGCACAACTTGGAATTTGTGTCAGGCTTGCACACATGGTTCAAATCCGAGAGTATCAAGTAAACCAAACTCTACCTACAAATGCACTGTTGTTGTTGCTGCTGCTGCTGCTGTTGCTGTTGCTGACCGGTGTTTGTCTCTGTTTTCTCTTTTTCTGGCTCTCGCCTTCTCTTTATCTCGGTGCATAACGCTTAACACAGCAGGACTCTCCTTTCTGCCCTAAGGGCCAAACAGTACAGGATTTAGCTTACGGCACTGAAGAGAATCAGTTCGTTCATCATATACATTTGATTCTGGATTCGAGTGTTTGCTAAGGTTTGTAGCACAAACTGTTGAACCAACTATCCGCCGCCCACTACCACTTGTCACCTGGCCGTCAATGTTGTGCCTCTGTATCGGTTGATTACTCGGAAACTGTGCGACAATCTTGATGATATAACACAGACTATTGCTTTTGTACCGTTGTACCACAGTACTATGTAAATTTAACATCGCTAGTTATTTCCTCCGTATTATACAAACCGAACCCAATTTTTGTCTGGTTTGAAGTTTTTGTAGGGATTTGAATACTATTATCATAAGATTTCTTAATCTATATTTAGAACTAGCCCTCAGCGTCGTAGTGCACTCATATTTGTTTGCATATAAATTATATTAATGATCATATAGCATTTAACTGATTGAATTGATCTCTGATTCTGCAAGCAACATTTTCCATTTCCTACAATACCCGTGCAGCAATTGTGAGTGACTCGAAATTTAAATTGAAACGAACCGAATGCCATACACTCAATCACACACACTCACGCACACACACAAACACGTAAATACTGGCGATCCGTTTGGAATATGCATAATGTGAGATGCGTATTTTTGAATCCAGAGCAGAGCGTATGCTTATGTATACAGAAAGAGCCGCCTAGCTTATGTCAGTTGGCTGGCTGCAGCTACTACTACTACAGCTGCCACATGAATTTACCAAATGGGACGGTGACCCTGGCAACTGAACAGCAACAACAGCAATGAACCTTCGCCCAAACAACAATGGTCGAGTGGAGGTCAATTGGTGACAAGTGGAGTGGGAGAGAGGGAGAATAAGAGTGTCGGGGGGGGAGAAACAAGAATGGGGGTTCTCTGATGAACGCGTTGATCCACAAACGTGTCGTTAACTAAGGCGCAGTGATTTTCAATTGCAGAACGCGATATGTATGTGTGTGTGTTAGGTTGAGGCACGTGTGTGTATGTGTGTGCATAAGCTTATAGGTGCCATTGCCATGTGGCATGTGCTGCAAGGAGGTGAATATGGGGTGGGCCAGCATATTGACAAGTGCGGCCATTCGGGGATTTATTAAGGCTAACGCATGGAAATTTTGCATACTAAACGCTGCATAAATCGAATCGAACCGAAATGCAAGAAATAAAAATTGCCCAAATATGAAAGCTCTGTTTGCAACAGTATTATTTTTGTGTGTGCTAGAATGAAACAAAGAGAGATAGAGAGAGAAAGATAGTGTGTGGGAGTTGGAGGGATAAATATCGTGTTGCGTCGCTGAGCAGCTTTGGTGCAACAAGCACACGCACACATGCAACAGCACAGCAACAGCAACATAAACAAAACAAACAGATTTACATATAAGCACACACATACAGATATAGCTGTATAAAATGGCAATGTTAAATGACAATAATAACAACAAATACAACAACAACACCTCAACCTTTCCATTCTCGCATTTTCACTTGATGCCGTTGTGCTGTGCAAAGCCTCAAAATAACAGTACAAAACACATTACACACACACACACACACACACACATAACGCAGACATAGTCGTACATACAAATACGAGTGAGACATTCACAAATTCAAACAAAATTCAAATCTAACGCACGTTTGTATCCCAACAACTATCATGCAAATGCTCCCCCCCCACCCTCTCTCACTCACAAGCTGCCTTTTAATTCAGCCGGTCTCCTATATAGATATAATACAGGCAACGGCTTAGCAACAGGGGGACACAAAGTGAACCAAACAGAGCCGGCTATCCCCAAAACTAAAGCTTCTCTTGTGTAAATGTAATGCAAGCGATTGCAAAAATAAATGCAGACATAAACAGATTTACAAAATTTTGGGAATATATTAAGTCAAATATTAATAGGTTTTGTATTGAAATTATCTAAAATGTACTTATATAAAAAAATAAATAAAACCTGGCAAGTTGGTTAAAATTAAACAATAGAAAACTAGATTACCCAAACCATATCTCTTATCATTAAATTTTTCATTTTCAAATTAATATTTATGATTATTTAAAATATTACTAGAGGACCCGGCAAACGCTGGCTTTCCATATTATTTATTTCCAGGAAATATTAGGAAAAAAAAGTGACGGCATATAAAATCAAGAAATCACCATTTGGTATTTTTTAATTTATTGTGATTTCTTCAACTATCACAACTTTACCAAAAATCAGTGTGAATCCCTAAGTGAAATAGAATGTACACAGATTAATTTAGTTTAAACAGATTTACTCGATGACCATGCTTAACCAAATTTCGTGTGTTTCTAAAAACGATAAAAAATCAGAGAAAATTCACAACTTAAAATATGTTGTGAACAATATTTAAGATAAATTATTTACTAGACAAGAACTTTGTCTATACAAAGTTGTATTTGTTTTAAGATTATCATAACACCTGACACACATTTAAGACCCAATTTTATAGACAATATTTCCAGAAGTACGCATCCCATGGACGTTAAACACTTTTCAAAACTACTAAGTACCAAGTTTTGTGTATGCAAACGCGCGAATTGAAGGCGACGCAATGCCAAAGAAACCATAAATTGGACATAATACCAGACCCTGGCAACAACCTGTTGTTAAGCCAGCCCAAAGGCAGCCTCCCCTCCCAATCCAAAACAAAAAAAAGGCATTAAATGCGTTGCGTATACGCCGCCAGTGCCGAGCTCCAAGGAATAAACTGTAGCTGTCACGCCTTCAGAGTAAATTCCGATGTTGTTGTTGTTATTGTTGTTGGTGCTTTGAGCGGCTATATTGGCCACATCCACATGGCTAAAATAGCTCCACAAGTGTGTGAGCTGACGCTCATTTGACGCAACACACACGCCCTTGCCCTTGCCCTCTTCAACCCAACTGCGTGCCCGTTGTTACAAAGTGTTTGTGAGTGTGAGTGTGTTTAGATATCTGTGTCTGTGTGAGTGTGGGTCCTCTCTTGCTGTTGACTGCCACAGCCAAAGCAAAACGAATGTATTTGTTTGCTCACAATTGAGACTGGGATAAAGGGATAGAGCGAGCGAGCGAGCGAGAGAGAGAGAGAGAGAGAGTATAGATAGCAGGAGGTAAAATAAACGTTATGAATGCTTCATATGCTTAATCCAAGGGATTTGGATGCATATACGATGAGAGCATGTTGTGTGTGTGTGTTATTGCTATTCCAAACTAAACCTGAATGGATACCAACTGTTTCTCTGTGTGTGTGTGTGTGTTTGTGTTCTTGTGTGTTGGTATACAAAAGGATTTGAAATTCGGCAAAGCGACAAACTAGTATCTGACAGATACGTTCGCATTCTGATACAAATGCTAGCTGCTAGTAGCATTTGTTGCGTAAGTATCTGAATATGACACAAACACAAACACATACCAATGATTGTGAATACTTTGTACAGGTTCAGTTCAGTATTTGTCCATGACTAAACTACTATTGATGAACTAAACAAGATTACCACAGTAGGGCCACTCAAAGATCCAAAAGACGTGTGTGTATGTGTGTTAAATGTGATTCAGATTCACATTCTACTTATTAGTAGTAAATGCACATATGTGCGTCAATATACACAACCCGATTTAAAGTTGGACAAATCCTTAAAGCTACCTATTGCACATAATATAGTCACCAGTTGCGAGTTTGCACGATTGCCACTGGCATTTTTATAATGATGCGGTTGCCCCTTTATTATTGAGCGCTCTCATTGAGGCGGACGACTGGTCTCTGTCTAGCATAGCCGGATTAAGGGTATTTGTGCAACGTTACGGAAATAGCAAAACAATCTCTTTCCACTCGCTTTTTTTCCCTTTCATTTTTCCCATTCTCATTTGCTGTATCATTGAGTTGTTGCGGCTGGGTGGGATTAAGGCTTATGGATTAATGTGATTTATGCTACTTTTGTTTCGATTTAGTCGAATTTTGATTGCACATTCTAAAGCAGCATACAAATATTTGAGCATGAGGACAGATTTGGGGTTAGATATTGGTATTTTATCAAATGGAATAATTAAATAAGTATGGTATTTAAAACTTTTTACTTTATGCTGTATTATTTCGTGTTTAATTTAATAAATTATGTTATTAATATCAAATATTGAGCTTACGTTGGGTGAATCAAAACAGCAAACAACATATATGCTAATAAATATAACCTATTGAGCTTGCGAAACTTTTGATATATTTCTTTAGCTACTTCTCTTTGCATCTATATCAAAGGTATGTCTTGTTAGATATATATTTTAAAGTCTAGTCGTCTTTGAATAAGTATTATGTTTCTCTTACACATTTCTTGATGAATTTATATACATTTCTGTTAGAAGAGACCCTTAGTCCACAATGTTAAACTTACTTTTTCTTTAGATAACTCGCTGTTTGTATTTAATATTGTGTCTATATAGTTACTTTCAGGTTCTCTTCACCTTTAAATTATACAGTCTAACAACTTGTTTTATTAAATAACTTTATGAATAATCAATTATTAATTGTCTACTCACGATTCACTTTGCTGACATCGAAGTCGCGTCGGGATTCCAGAGCTGGATGGCTGAGCAGCTTCTCGGCCTGTTGCTGGGCCTGCTGCACGCCCACGGCCATGCCCAGAGCAGACGGTGGCAGGCACGAAATGCTGCCACGCTCTTCGCGCTCACTCTTTGGCGTTGCCGCCAGGGATGCATTCTGACTAGAGCCCGCAGACGAGGACAACGCAATGCTGCTGCCGGCATCTGAATTGTGCATATGTTGTTGCTGTTGCAATTGCTGTTGATGTTGCTGCGGCGCTTGGTGTTGATGTGGCACAAGCCCCATAGCCGGCGGACTGCCCTCTGTGGAACGTCGACTTGTGGCACTGATTGCCTCAGTGCTAGACTGCTGCTGCTGATGTTGCTGCTGCTGCTGTTGCTGTGTGTGTTGCTGTTGCTGGTGATGCTGATGTTGCATTTGCAACTGGGTGAGTTTTTCCTGCACGCCTTGCAGCGATGCGCGTCTGTGCTGCAACTGACCAAGCCCAGTGCCAGATTCCTCGGGGATAACGCTATGAGGTGGCGACAATGAGTGCTCCTTCTTTACGGCCATGTCCATGAGGCTAGCAGCAGCCGAGGGTGATTTAGCATTGGCATTGGCATTAGCGTTGGCAGCAGCAACCACAGCCGCCGCATTAGCAGCACGGGTAAGGGCTAGTGCCTGGCTCTGTCAATTGAAAAAGTAACAGTTAGAAAATTCGATTTGCTTACAATAATGTTTTGCTATATATATAGATTAAATAACTTTTAATTGACTTAAGATATACATTATAGATTGCTTTAAATATCGATTTACCCTACTAGCCTGCTTTTTGAATGTAAACACAAAGAGTTGTTTGATTTTAAGCAACATTTATTTGCTGTGCCAAAGACGTCTTCCATTTTTCCACGTGTACATTTATGTGCTTGTTTGCTTTTGTTTGTCTAGCTAAGTGTTTGCGTTTGTCTTCAATGCGAAATTTCACTTCAAGTCTATAAAGCTTAAAATAAACACAAACGCACTGAAATCAACCTAAATTCAGTGTATTGATTGATTAAGTCGCCAATAATGCAAGCTCTCATCGATATTGGCAGCTCAAAAGATCTAAAGCTATACCGATACCAAGCGTCCAAAGAGTCCAGCTCTTGAAACTCTCGCAGCTCTGACAGGCGTTGATTTCTATTGATTTGTGTTGAGCTCGTTTGGGGCGCCGATTTGTTTGCTTTCTATAATTTAGCAGGTAATTTGGCGAATCACGAAATTGTCTTTAATGACGCGAGGCTTAAAGCCCCAAAACGTTAACCCGCAACCCGCAGCCCTCAGCCCACGCCACCAATCTTCAGTCTTTGCTTTTTTTTGGCGTTCAGCGGAGCGTAGCTAAGTTAATGTTTCTGGCCGTCTCGTCAGTCTCTTCGGCCATTAGCAGGCTATTTTTTCTTTTACTCTTTTTTTATTTCTTTCAATACTAGCATGATCGTACTATTAATAACAAAACTTCATTGAAATCGAGTCTCAAATGAAACATGGAAATCGAATTCAGCGACGGCTTTGCAGTGTATCTCAGTAGCCATAATCGTAGGAGCCTTAATAATAGCGGTGCTACCGTTTACCGTTTGTGCGCAATTTTTTGTTGTGTTTTTTTTTTTGGGCCACTGATCTTTGCCTGGCACGCAAAGAATTTCTTTAGCAGCCTACACACATTTTTTTTTCTTGGATTGTGCGAGACCCAAAATTATGGCATTCGAATTCATTTTGGGGATCTTCTGTGCTGATCGTGCGGATAAACTTAAATCGAGCCGAAGCGAAGGTTGTCTAAGGACCAGAACCATATAACCTCTGCTCTTGGGCTGCTTCTTTTGCTCCTACGTTTCGCTTGCCTCTGGCTAGTTTGTCAAATACCAGGCAAAAGCTTGCCACAGCCCCATTTGCCAAAAAATGTGAACCCAGTGCTTATCCAGAGATCAACAAAAGTAATACCCTAGCAAAATCTATAAATATATAAGTAACGTATAAATTTAATAAAATAAATAATATGTTAAGGAGAGTTGAAAAAAAAATTCCGATATTCATCCGAATCTTGAAAATCACAACGAAAACATTTTGTCAACTGAATTTTATATTAATACAAAAGTTCTTGATTTTGTTTACAAAAATCAAAGTCAAACGCAGACATTGAAAGTTTAATCAATGGAAAAATAATTAACCTAGATTTTATATTGAAGTTAATTGCTTATAATTTATTTGTCAGTCTGGCATTTCACCATAGACTACATATTTCGATAATCTATGCTTTATCAATTTTGTGTGCAGGGTATAAACATGATATAAGTTTCACTAGAGCATCGATACTGAGATACAGAGCGTCCTCGTTCTCGTTCTCGTCATGTTCACATCCACAATTTTGATCGGACGGCGTCTGCTTTCTACAGTAGCCGCGTCGAGTTAGCGATCAGCGACAGCAGCCATCGATCTTATGTTATAATCATCGTCAGAGAGCCCCGACCAGCAGAAAATTCATTTACGCTTTAATCAATTTCATTCAGAGTGCCAGCCAGCCAGCCAGCCAGCCAGCCACCGCCTCTGCCTATGCATTTGCCAAACACTGCACTGAAGACAGACCCTGGACAGAGACAGTGGCCCAAGTGGGGCTCAAGTCGAGCAAAGTTGGCCTAAGGCAATCGCCGACAATTTCAGCTTACATTGATCTTGGTACGAGTTTGCACATACATATGTATGTATGTATGTACGTGTATGTATATGTGCATGTGCATATTACGAGTGCAACTGCGGGGCCGTGTCCGGTTGAGTGCCACGCCCCATTGTTGGCTTCTGTTGGCCACATGTCAAAAAATTGACGAAAATTCGATCAAAAATTTTAATTGATCGCCCTGCAGTGATTCTGTTCACAAAATTGATCTTGCTGTGCGTAATTTTCGGTTGCTCCAGACCGACCGACCGACCGACTGAAAGACTTACCAGACTCGTGTTGTGATTATGTTAATAGAGGTAGCCTCCCGATCACCAACGTACTAACCACCAACCCAAACACCGTAAAAGACCTCCTCCTGAACGATTTGATGCGTTGGCGCTCAACTGCAGCCGGAAACTGATGTGCCAGCGGCACACAAAATGCCAAACAATCAAACATACTACTGTGTATGAATATATAGAAGACAAGGAATGTTCTTAGCCAGCTGATCCTGAGACTCGAATATACATACTATATGCACATAAAATGCTAATCTTTTAAATTTTTCTTATAACTACAGCATATCAGTGTGTTCCAGATCTCTGATCTCTCCCTCCATTTATCCAGCGTGCATCGCCAAAGTTAAAGCATTTTAATATTAACCTGTCAAAGGCCATAATTGACAACGATTAACTTTGCCTTTGGTTCGTCCAAGAGAGTGAAATTTACATTTTTATGGTTCAATAAAATAAATCATCGCAGCGTACAACTAAAAGAAAACACAACACAGAAAATTTGTTGTTGTTGTTAGTGTTGCACAGTGGCTGCGAAAAGTAATTGCAGCACATAATAATCTCGCATTTAATAATCCTCATTAAATCGCAAAATCACGTTGCAGCAAAAGCAGAAGCAGCCGACCAGGCAGAAATGAAAATAAGCTTAACCAAGGCAAAGCTATTGTTGTTGTCGTTGTTGTTGTTACGCAGCAATCTTAACTTGTAGAAGTATCACCACCTCAAAAGGTGACTTTCAACTCCACTGAAGTGGGCTCTGACTATGGTTGGTGGTTAAAATTCGAGAGCACCCAACATTTTTCGGCTACCCAAGCTACAACATTCCAAACAAGCAGCCAAACAAGCCCTCTACAGCTTCTGTTCTTTTTCGGCACTGGACCCCAAAAAATGCCTGTGTTTGTGAGTGTATAGGAGAGAGATAGAGGAGGGATAGGGGGAAGTCAGGAGGACTACTCGCATCAATCGATGATATGATGAGCTGACGTTTGGGTTGACGTTTGCTTGTCGTCAATACGTCGCCCTAATAACACGTCGCAACAGGTAGTCCCCGGCCATCAAGCGGACTGACGAACTGACGGACTGAATCTGATTGCGACACAGATACAAACCACCAAAAACAAGAACAACAACGACAAGGATTCAGATACAAATACTGATGCAGGCCAGAGAGCTAAATAACTGAGCCGAGGTAAGGCAAGCAGCCACCGTTTTTGGGCGCTACGGAATTTCAGCAATTGCATGAAAAATATGAAATTAGTTGCCTTGATGCGGCGAGCGGCCAGCGTTGCCAACAGTGTGGAAAAAGTCGTCAAACTCAAACTGAAATACACAAACTTCAATACAACATCTACTCACAAACTTCAAAGTCAACCTTCAGTGAGTCAGTCAGTCTTTGGTTTCGTCTGCTTCTTAACTTGCTACTGCTACTGGATTTTTAATGTGTTTTAATCATCAAAACAGTTGCCTGCCCGTTTACTCCCCTCCCCACTCCACTCAGCCTGAGTGCTGACTAAATTGTTTTTTATTATCGCTTGCTGCGTTCGCTGCTCTGACGATTTTCATCTCTGATCCTTTGGCATCGTGGCACATTCCGTTGGGCTATAAATCGTTTTGCCTGGCACCATGGCGCTGATGATGCTTGTCCCTCTGTCCCTGTTCTTGTCCTTGTTCATGTTAGTGTTCTGGTTGCTTGTTCTTGTCCTTGGCAATATCATTTGATTTAGCAGCCATAGGCATTAATTGTTTTTGTGTCATTTAATCAGTTTTCAAGCGACTGATGCGTGAGCTGAATGCCAAATGTGTATTTTTGTGATTCGATGCTGAAGAATGAAAGTAATAAGTCAAATACATACATAGTAGAGTAAAGAGCTGCAGATAAAGTTGTAAGCTTGACTGACCAGTGATTGAGTGGGTTCTTCAATTAGTTTATACAGCCAAAACAAATAACACTTTATAACATAGACTAAAGTACTGATTAATAAAATTTGAAAAAAAAAAATCCATTACAAATATGTATTTTATAAATGTGTTAGCATTTAAATAGCGTATAATTCAATAAGGATTCAAAATGTAAAATATGTGTTATTTTTTAATTTAGCAAACACACAATCACTTTATATACGTTTTAAGGGTATTTTAAATTTTTTTAGTATTTTTGATCTGCATTAAAATTATACAAGAAAAGTTGAAATGAAAAATATCTTTAGATCGAATAAATTATTAATATCATATAAAATAATTTTTATATCCTGAACAAATTCAAAATAAGATAAACTGTACTTAGTATTAACAGACAGAAGGAAGCATCGCCGACCTCATAAAATATGTAACTAATTCATAATATGTTTATTGGTTTTACACGTCAAACACAGACATATATGATTTTAGGGTTGTACTTATACATAGTGTAAATTATGAATACTTATTTACAAAAGTGTTTGTGGGATTTCTAATTATTTGCCATAGCTTACATGGATTCTAATTGCACAGTTGTTGTCACTGTCACTTAACGTGTCGCTGTCGTGTTGTCTGTCAGTTTGTTCGGTTGATGTAGGCGTTGATGGTGGTTGATGGTCAATGCAGCAGCAGTGACTCCTGATCGATACTTCAGTTGTGATCTTAATCGCTGATGTTGATGCTGATGCACTACAAGAAAGTTACGTGTAGCCATGGCAGCTACCAGTTCCAATGACATTCCAGCTCGTCTGAGATTATGTCTGCTTTAGACTTGTCTGGCTCTTGCTCAGACTCTGGCTTAGTTTTGGTTTTTTGTTGGCCAATGAGTTGGCAGCTACCGCAGCGATCATGCCATTAACATTACCATTGGCTGCCCGGTTTTGGCCTTTTCTGGATATAGCGTGCGTTTTTGTGATTGGGTGTTGGCCCGTTTTTATGCCCTTTAGTTCGAACATCAACATCGCGCAGACGACACAGAGGGCGATCATCGTCTTCGTCATCATGTTTTAGCCGAGCCTGAAATTCCCAAGCGGGTCGCAGACTTTTCGAACCAGCATCAGCAGCAGCAGCTAGCAGTTTGGGGCGAGCACCAGAATGCGGTGTGGGTATGCGGCATTTGGCATTCGGTTCTGTGCAAAATATCATTTTCGTTTGCTGTCCGTTTCTTGGGTTAAGTTCAGTTTGAGAATCAGTTTCGATGTGTTTCGTCTGCGTCGTCGTCGTCGATGCTGTCAGCTTTGCCTTTTGGTAATTTGTATGAGATATTTCAAATTTCTTAACATTTGCCATTTATGTGCATATGCAGCAGGCATCCGAAGCCACTCTGTTGCAGCAGCAGCTCCTTGGCATGCCCTTAACGAAATTGTGATTAAGTGTTTCAATATTGAAGTGACGAAAGACCCAGCTCGCTGATTGCCAGGCCCCAGCTTCACTCTTTTGGCCATGGACCCAACCAAACTGATGCCATTTCCAATTCCATGTGACCGAATCACTGTAGCTGCAGATGTAGTTTTGTATAGTATCTACTAAACTGTGGCTGTGGCATTGCCAACGATGGCGAACATCGTGCAAAATAATTAAAAATCAGCCAGCATTTTGTTGTTGTGACCGCCTCGGCGTCTCTCTCTCTCTCTCTTCACCATGCCCGACGCCCGCGCGTCTGTGAGTGCGAAAAAACGCCATTTAAAGATGCCACAAAGCCGCAGATAAGCAAAGCCACAACACACACAAACAAGGACAGCAACAGATGGAGCAAGGGAGACAAAGTGGGAGAGAGTCAGTTGTAAACCGGTTAACAAAAATGCTTGACTGCTTGACGATTGTAACACAGCAACAAATTTTTCATAGGCTTGCGATTTTTAGTAAATTATTTATTTTATATCGTTCTTAATATTTGATACGGTACAATCGTATTATTCTTTTGGCCAACAAGTAAGCGTCTCCACACATATGACCCATCGACTTTTGGTCGTCAAGTTTTTGTTACAATCATAATCATATCATTATAAAATTATCTTTAAGGTAAAATTGTTTTATGAAATCTCAAACTAATTCAATCAATTTCGGCATTAAGAGATTTTCTATGGTTTATTAAATTTTTAACAGTGTATGCGATTTGCGGGCAGATAGCCAGCCTCGTCTGCAGCTCCTGCTGCAAAAGAATGTGAAGCAAATGACAAGCGCTACCAACTACGCAGTCAAAGCAACAACAACAACACAAGCAGCAAAAGCAAAAACAGCAGCAACAGCAGCAACATTGATGCTTAATTATATTTCATTCGATTTTATTTTAGTGGCGGGTTTTTGGTAATGCTGCTTGCACTCGCGCGCATTAATGATGACTTGGCCTGAATTGCAGGCATACACTCAATAATAACAATAATCATAAAGGCTGCGCACAAGGGAGCCCAATCGATGTCCATGTCCATGTCCATGTCCATGCTCAAGTCCATGTCCAGGCCTTGATTATGCGCGCGTTCGTCGCACGTCGCCAACTCCAATTGCTGAAATCTCTTTCCATCTCTTTCTATCCAGCATCTTCTTCATGTTTTAAGTTGAGGCATCAGCAGGCTCATTATTTCTACTCCAGCCATCGTTGGGCATTAATTTGAGATCATTGCTACTGGTCCTACTGCTTCTGTTGCTGTTACTCTTGCTGCCACAATTTGCTGCAAGTGCGTTCCATGTTGCCATGCAATGCGAGATGACACAGACGATCGACCGAACTGAAGGTGTCGAGAGCTTGAAATGTTTTAAATACAAAAATTAATAAAGCTCTCTCGTGCCATAGCTCAATGTCTGCTGGCATTTTTCAATTATTCCCAAGCCCAAGACTGGCAAATTATTAACTTAACACTTTGTCCCATCACTTTACAGGCAAACAGCAATCTAAATAGGGAAGGGAGTTGACGCGATTTAAACAGAGACAATAAAAAAACTTATGAATGTGGGATGTCATGTCTTGGGATAGGAAAATAAATAATCAACTAAGTTAGAGTCGAACCCGAGCTCGTTAAAATCAACATTAAAATCCTACCTCAAAACTGCAGAAAGTTTTTTTTCCAGATGCGACAAAGTCGTTTTATAATATCGGACTTTTGGGCAATTTAATTTTCTTACGCCTTTACCATTATATACATTTTTGCATACATTTTGAATATGCCAAGACCCTTTATCTTTGTCTTTATGAGTCTTACCTACATCCGTAAAGCTACCCATAATCTTAATTTTATCAACGTATTCCTCACTTATTAAATTTTGATCAAACAAGTTCTATCTTTTTTGAATATTGCGCCTTAGGACAATTTTACTGACTTGTAATATTGAGGTATGTTTCTCAAAGTTTATAATTTTGTATTATTGAACCACAATGAACAGCGTAAAATTAAAAATGTGCTGTATGCTGAACGATATTTGATAAATTCTTGTTTTAATATGACACAATTAATATCACAGCCTAAAATTATAGTTATTTACCACTTGTGCAACTCTTTTTAACCCTTACAAATACAAATTGCAGATACCTGGCTCTGATCGTACGCATTGTTTGGGTTTTGGTGTTCAATATCTGTGTACCGTTTGCTCAACAAACACGAACAGCTGACAATGAACACAATTTAGAAGTAGACAGGAACAGGGCAGGTTCAGCTTCAGCTTCAGGTTCAGGTTTTCGACACAGGCTCGGACCGACCGGTGGTAGCGAGTGTTGTTTGGGTTCTTTGTCAACTTGGTCTGGCATATGTAGGTGCCCTTGCCAATGCCAATTACAATTTCAAGTTCAACATGGCGGGCGGCATAAATTGCTTGGACAAACGCGCAGTTGCACCCTTCACAATATATGTATGTACATTTTTATTTTATTTCTTCTTCGCTATTCTCTATGCACCATTCTTATTTCCATACCCATACCAATTCCGCTTCCTCGGGCGAAAGCAAAAACTCAAAACTCGTTCAACTGTAACTTTGCCGGTTGCTGCATTTGCGCGCCGCTTACTTTTAACATGTTGTTGTTGTGATCCTGCCGACTACGACGACTGCAACCAAGGGGCCAGGGTATGGATGTCCACGACGTCCAGTTAGCCTTTCCCTCTGGCCCCTTTAGCTGCACATTTGTTTCATTTGGCTCTGTTGCGCTTGACGAATTCCTCACACAAAATTATTAGTTACACATATGCTGGTCTGCCAGCCACTTTTCCTCCCCTCTCTCACTCTCTCTCCATCTCTTTCACATTCAGTATTTGTGTGGACCTCTCCAATTATAAGTCAATTAAATAGGTTAACATTTATAAAAGTTAGAAATTAAAGGCAAGGGACACATTTTGTCAAGCCCGAATGAGCAAAAACAAATTTATGAAGTTGACTTTTGGGATCAGAATCGAGGAGCATCCCACCACGCAGCACGCAACCCTAAACACACAGTTGACAGGACACATTCTGTGCAAGTCATTAAAATTATCTGGGAATGAGTATGATTTTGTTGTGCGTGCTCGCATGACAAATACCCTGTAAACCGCAGACATCAAACTATCATACTCTGATACCGAATTTAAAGAGAATATTCGTGTGTTAAAAAGCAGTTCGTCGGATAAAGTGTCAAGATAGGGCGCAACGCCTACTGGAAGGCTGGAAAATCGATAACAAGCCGATACACCCTGGGGTGCAAATCGATAAAGCACACATATTTCCCTCAATTTAACAGCTAAAGTCCCACAAAGATTTCCGCACAAAAAACAAGAGTTCTTTTATCGAACATAATTTAATTACAAGTTAAATATATTAATATGTAGGGGCCTCAGGAAATGCCAACCTTCAAACTACATTGATAAGTATTGTAAATTTTAATAACAAGACACTGCTTTTACAACCAAAGTGGGGTTGACTGCTGAACACCTTTATATAGCGAAAGGTCAACTTGAAAGGGAATAAAAAGTAAGTGCGTTATGTAATCGCCTGATAGATAGACAAATTAATTGCTGACATACATAGTTCCCTGTGTGTACGTGATTTATGTATATTTATTTATCAATCAATAATGTCACAATGAATAGCACAATACAAGAAAAAAAAAAATCCAGCACTGATTGCCCAACTCTTGACTGAATGCTCGTCTTCGAGAATCATGCAAATTCTAAACTGTCGAGGCCTGAGATCGCGCCTGAGTCGCACATTGTCACAATTGTCTCATTGATCAATCATTTAAGCAAATCGAGCGCGCAAGCAAGCGCAAAATACAATATCAGAGCAATCAAGTGATCTGTGAGCCTAATCGACACCAAGAGCAGGGCTGCAGCAAAAAGACATGGCGAGATGATGAAGGAAGTAAAGAGTCTTACTGTAGCCAGCAAGTGGCAGCAAACGATTTTAATTCAATCGCACCAATTAAGCTTTAAGATAGTCAACAGCTACCGAAGGCGCCCCCAAATGTGGCACGAGCGTTGGCATTGGACAATTAAAACAAAACGCAAAAATACAATATATACGAACATCGTACAAAAGTTTATGTACACCGAGAAAAACCCGCTCTATTAGTTTTACAATGACTATGAATTTATTTACTTTAAAAAAGCTAGCTAATAATTTTGTGCAAATTCCTGTAACAGTCAAAATAAAGCATTCGATACGATAAAGAGTATATAGAAACTGTAGTTAAACAAATCAAGTCTGCTGACAGTCTGACAGACTCCAAACATTCCTTCCACAAACCACAATTCACTGAAACATTACAATAAACAAGGAGTTAAAGTATGTATTTCTGTTGCATGCTTATACACTTTTAAATGTGTTTTTAATTTTTATATCATGAACTGACTTTATAAATTATATATATTCTTCATCAGTATAAGCAACCGAGTCGGTATAGCCTGAAATCGACGATCTGAGGTTATAAAAGACCTGCATAAAATCTGTTCCATTTAGGTATTAACATCTGTCTGGGTAGACAACTGTTGAAAAGGTTTATCAGTCACGGCTACCTCAAATTTTCCACCGCGATTATATTAATTTCTTTAAATTTACATTTTTCTGATAAGTGTTTAGCTGATGGGTTATCAATTTTAATAAAATTTTGGAAAACTTCTTACATATTTTTTGCCCTTAATTTATTTTAATTTTTTCAACAAATATTTTCAGTGCATTTGTACATATGTGGAAAGCGATCAACAATACGAGCAAATAAATAAAAATACTCGCCGCTGCAGCACAAAAAAAAAAACTTGACAATTTGCGTCACTGAAAATGCTCGACCTACTCAATGGCCCCCAATGTGAAAATACACTATATGTTGTCCAGAGTCGGAGTCGCAAGAATGTTGGTTTTCATTTCTTGTGGTCCACACTAATCTGTTAGGGTCAATCGATGTTAAGTAGAATCACGAATACCAAATTAATTGATGCTGATATATGCACCATACTAAAATGGTCCATCTATTGGGGCGCCTTTCCTCAGATATGCTGCTCAAGTTTTTATTATTTTATCATCTCTTTGGCAATATGATCGTGTGAGATACATTTGATCAATCCCCACATATCGCCCCTACCCTCCTTTTTCATACACTTCTCGTAATAGATGTGTGTCAATCTGTGGCATGTGTATGTGTGTGAGTGTCAAACGAGTAAATAATACCCAGTTCATGTTTTGAATTAATTTTAATTGTGATTCATTTGTAAGCAATCAGTTGGATTGTTCAGTTGACGCGCTTAAGATGACGACGATTTTGATTCCGTTTAGTTCAGTTATTCAGTGGCATGCAGATAGGGGTTGAAGTGTATACACACACACACACATAAAAATATATATAGGCACATATTTTACTATATATATACATGCATGTATCCTTGCTGACCGTCGTCACACACGGCCAACTGTTTAAATTGGTTAAGACTCATTTGGTATATCCTACAATATTTTAGCTGGTTTTATGCTTCATGGGTTGGCATGTGAACAGAAATGTTTTGACTACAACTGCAACAAATTGAATGCGCAATTAAACACAAGAGCCGAAGAACAGAATGGCGAAAGGGTGGTAGGGTGGTACGGGTTGTAGGGGTTTCCATCTCTTAATGTGCAACTAAATGGCAGAGCTGATATACGTAATTAATAAAACACGCCAACAATCATAATTGAAACATGTCTCTTAGCGCCAAAGAGCACTCGTTGCAACAACACGTAGTAAACAGCAACACTTAGAAGCCAGAAGCACTGCACACAATATCAAACAATCTTTAACTTAACAAGCCAAAACACAAACACCTGCAAACTTGCAACCTGCAGCCTGCAACCTGCAAACTGGCACCGCCTTACCATTCAACCAACAAACAACGCCAGCGCCCTCCCCCAAACAAAAAACACTGAATCGGAACGCGCCCCGCAATTGTGTTTGCCCCTGTTAAATTTTACAAGCTGCCACAACGTGGGGCTCCCTCTCGCTCTCTCACTCTTGTGTGTGTGTGTGTGTTGCATCTATTAGCTACTTGGCAGCTAGGAAAATACCAGTTGCTTCTGTTGTTGCAGTTGCACGTGAGACAAGGCAACCAATTGGCCCCAGACAAGTTGCGGAACGTGCGGCCAGCCAATGCAATTAAGCTAAAAATGTGAAAAATACGAGTAGCAACGTCAACAACGATAACAGCAACAACAACAACAACAACGATTACACAGCTGACGGCATAGCTGCGAGGATTTGGGGGCATGCCTCAGCATCTCTGTGGCAAGCCGCAGCCATGTCTGCCACAATGTACACGCACAGAAATTAACTGATCAACTTCTTTCAATATATTGTAGTAGAAATGCGAACTATTATTATTTGTAAATTGTGATAATAGATTTAATTTAAAAATTGTTAGCAATGTGTGATTGAATAAAAGAATCTGTGGTTGCATTGTGGTATGCAACTTGAGCATGGTCAATTTATTGCAGTGTAGTCCATGCTTAACGTTTAAAATACACCAATTAATGCTGTTATCTGATCTTGTATAATTAAAGGCGTTGTTTTAGAATATTAAAATTTAATTATGAAATGGCCCACAAATTTTTGATGCAGTTTATTGGGCGACGTCATCATAATCTTTTCCTTCGGTATCAGAGACAATAAAACGCTGCATGAACTTTGTTGTTAAGTAATTTACAAGCTGAAATAAGTAGTCTTCTTTTTCTTTTTCATTAAGAGGTTTGGCGCTTTATTAACATTTAAATTTCCAACGCATAAGACGAAATGATAGTTTTATCCATTTTATTATATATTAAAAGTTAATCAAATTTCGTTTGTTAGTTGCATATTTAAATTTTAAAACCAAATTTTAATTTGTGCATCTGAATCTTTTAAGAGGCACATTCTTACACGCGACAATGAACAATCACAAGATTAACGCGGCAACAAAAGCAACAACAATTGGGTTATTTGAACAGCTGTGCGGGGCGGCGCAGCAACTTTGTCTTCCTGTAACTGCAATTGCTTCCACGTTGTAAGGTGTAAGACACACACACGAAATAAGAGACAACAGGAAGCGGCTCAAAACAGCTACTGGGACAACTAACGGCAGCAGCAACACACGTTGCAGCAACTGCCGCTGTTGCCCCCGATAGCCCAGAGCCCTATATAGATAAGCAGACAAAAAAAAAAAACTGCAGTGCAATGCATTGCGTTGGTGAGCGCACAATGTCCTGTGCCTCTTGCAGGACTGCATTCAAGTGGAAAGCATGCAAGCGGGGCATGCAATGCAATGTGTGTCAAGGACGGGCGCCAATAGTCTGAGGCTCAGCACGAAAAAAAACAGCTGTCGCGGGAGTCGCCAGAGTTGCCACAGTTGCCAATTGCCATTACAGACAGAGTTCAGCCCACACACCCCAAAAACGGAGGCGGTCCAGTCCGGTGGGAACACAAAACAGAAGGACTAGCTAAATAAAAAACCGCAAGCCACTTGGGTCAAAAATTGACCGGAAGCTCTTATTAATTTGCTATTAGCGACAGACAGACAGGAAGTTAACTTAATTTGTGTGTGGCTTGGCAAAAAAAAAAAAAACAAAAAAAAAAGAAACCAACTAATAAAACAAAACAAAGCAAATGAAACAAGTTGCAGACGGCGGTCGAAAATAACATTTTCTAAACATCGCACAGGATATGAAAGCAGACGGACAGGACTCACAGGACACACACGTACGTGTGTGTGTGTTTAACATCAAAGGCTGCGTTTTATTGTGTTTTGTTTGGCTTTCGCTTTTCGCTCTTACTTTTATGCGGCTCGGTAATAAGCCCAATAATACAAGCGAAATTTTTTTTTTGTTGGTCAGCAAGTAGATGCTTTTAGCGTTAGCCTTAGATGCCATTGATTAGATCAGCGCAAATAGAGTGACTAGGCTAGGCTGTTTTTGGCCATGGCCATGGCCAACAGCAGCTGAATTGCTTGTCAGCCAATTAAAATATTTGCCAATTGTGATAGGCGACATCCTGCAGTCTATCCCGTCTATCCCAACAGCAAAAGCAACAACTACCTCCCTCAATGTAATTGCAGCTGGGGCGCGTGGAGCAGCACAAGTGCGATAGCTTATGCAACGAACTTCTGTGCCTCTCGTTTGTAGGCCTTTTGTTTTCACTTTTTTTTTGTTTTACATTTGAAGGGGCAGATCGCAGGCAGGCGATAAAGGTCAAAAACGAGAGAAACGAAAAAATACAAAACGAAGAAGTTTTTAATGATAAAACCAAATGACAAGCAGCCCTCGCTGACGGGGGCGATTAAATAGAAGAAGACTAAGCTAGAGAGAGACAGAGAAAGAGAGAGAGAGAGCAAACAGCCGCCTTGTCTGCACCTTTAACATTGTACAAGTTCCCGTTTTTATTGCCAATACAAACACACACACACACACACACAGGCAGGGGCAGGAAGCACTTCAGGCCAGACCAGACAATGGCAGAGCAGAGGAGGAAGAAAGAGAGCGCGCAGGCCTAAGGCTCACTTTTTTTAGAGACCCTTGTGCAAAACTGAGGTGCGAGCTCTCGATTTTGAGAGAAAGATTATCATATCAGAGTATCAGAGCACATCTCAAGCATGTTGTCCTCCCTTCCCCTTCCCCCATTCACAAAGTGAGCACCCAGCACAGCAGCAACAGCAGGCAAAGGACTAACCTACTTCGGAGACTGGCAGCCCGCTGCTGCTCCTGTTTCTTCTTCTTGTTGGTTGAAAGTGAAACTAGCGACAGGAAGCCGAACGAACGTGTGCCAATATTGTAGAATTATCAGTCTCTCTTTTTAGCACGTACTGCTGCTTGTGACGTTTTCGAACAAATAAACATTTATTTTTTTCAATGTATATATTGGACGTAGTAATTACCGCTAGACGCGCTTCCGTTTGACGTTTGTCAAACAATTTGCCAATATTTCTGGCTAAACAAAAATAATAAAGACATTTTGTCATTTTGGCAAATTTGAAAAATATTTAACAAGCTAGTATTTTACCACAGTATTGAGGAGAGAAATGAGTCAAATCTATCGGCGGCTGGCTCGTTAAAAGGCCAGAAACCATAAATGCTACATAGTTGAGATGCACGGAGTTGGGGGCATGCGGCTGGGAGGCTGGCTGCTGGCTGTTTAAAATGCGCTTAATAGTTTCAACATGTGCCGCAAAGACACACAATTAGGCAATAAAATTAATTCACACCAAGAAACGCATTAAAGCGAAAACAACAACAACAACAACGGCGTCGTCTTCTTTTCTGTGTGGCAGCCAAGGTGCCACTTGCCACACCGTCGCATATGCCTGCCTGCAACATTTTTACACGCATAACTCCAACTCGAACTTAAACTCGGTACTTGCAACTTAGCTGCTGGCTGCTTGCTACTTGCTGCTTGCTACTTGCTAGTTGCCACTTGCCACTTGGAACTGCCGCCCATTTCATGGCACGTGCCTCGTTGACAGTTTCCCTCTCCATAATCGTTGAGCACTGGTATTAGTTGCATTTGTAGTGTGGCATGCCACATTAAAAACACACAGCCAACACTGCTATCAACTAAAAAAAATATTGCATTTTAATTACATTTTTATGCAGCATGACATCTGCCTCACATTTCGATGTCTAATGCCACTTGCACTTGGATCTCCAACTGACCTGAGGCATCCACCAATAAAAAATGTTAACCCAATCTATTGTTGTTGCTACGACTACAACTGTCAACAAATGCATTAAAAATTGTATTCGCAACAACTTAAGAATCATAGCCTGGCAGACCTATTTGATTATTTTTCAGTGGGCTTTACGACTTTAGGAAGTTTGACGCCAGCCTGCAAGCCTGATGGAGAATCATTTTTAAATGTTGAATGAACATTAAATATTTTTAGTATCCCGTTATCTATATAACATTATTGAACAAAATTCATTGCGTCAAAATCTTGCTTAAATAGAAATTTTAATTATAATTTTGTAAGGTGGTAAACACATTTCAACACATTAAATCAAACTATTTAGGGTAATTATGAGCAAATATTACAAATTAATGATCAATGTTGTCACCGTTACTGCTTCATATTTGTTATGCATCAACGGCATCAACATTATCAACGAAAATCGAAAGTGCGTCAATTTGTTCGAGGTTAAATGACGGCAGAGTATTTATTTATACTTCACCTGCCATAGTTGTTGTTGGAGTATTGAGTTTGAATTCTGGAACAGGTCAGCAGTTGCGTCTTTTTAATTGCACGCGGTGTTGCCCTCTTCTAGCTGCTGTTTTCTACATCTTTTTTTTTTTCCTTTAATGCCACTGCCATTTGGCCAAGTTGTTGTAACGTACGTTTTTCAGTCAGTTGTCTGAATTTCCTCATGGTGTTTTTCCTCAATGTTTCCCGCTCATTTTTTACGTTTCTCGATTCTTTGTTTTTTTTTGTTTTTTTGTTTTGTCTCTCTGTTGAGTTTTGTACGATGGGTTAACGTTAACCCACACACGCACATTGCTCACTTCCCTGGCTGTGTGTCCGTTTAGCTCGATTACGCTTCCGGTTGATGGGCGCTGCTACCGCTGCTGCTGCTGCTGCTCCCCCTTCTGCCAGTCTTTCCTCTACCTCTACCTCTTTCTCGATGTTTGCTTCCTATTCATTACTTGCCCGGCAAACGATCCTGCGTCCACACACACACACACACAGCAGACAGAATGACACAATTTTGTTCTGTCATCTGCCCCTGCCACGTTGTACCCAAGCCACTGTCCCAGCCACTGCGCCTTTCCCCTTGTGCCTGCTGCAGCAAGACAAAACGCTTGCAGCAATTGTCGAGTTTGCCGCCGTTTCCTCTCTCTCATTGCACCGCATTGTCATTAGCAGCCAGCAAGATCGAGTCTCTCTGTGTGTGTGTGTGTGTGTGTGTGTAATGATCGTGGCAATTAGCTAAATGTGTGTGTGTGTTTATATATAAGTGAGCTGAAGGCGAATCCATTGTGAGAGCGCTGCAAACATAAATTACGGGATAATCCGACATAAGCGCATTTCCATGATCTACTCTCTGCTTGCTGCAAGTGTGAGTTGGTTTTGTTTGTGACTGTTTGGGTGAGCGATTGAGTAAGTAAGTGAGTGTGTGTCTCTATGTGTGTGTGTGTGTGTGTCAAGCACTCGTTTAATGCTGACAACTTCCTGCACACAGCACAAAAATGCACCGAATGCAATGGTTATGGAAATGGTAATGGGGGAATGAGAATTGAACTACACACTAATTAGTGTTTGCTTGTGTAATTTGCAACCGCTCTGCATGGATATCAAACTAAATGGCACAACACTGACTCAGATTAGCTGACATTCACATTCTAAATACAATCAACCCCACTGCCACCCCCACCCCCTACGCCACCACAAGACTGCAACAGCAATACTGGATTAGGTTTTAGCTAACACGCAAAGTTTAGCTACAATACTATGTACTATGTATAGATGTGTGGCATATTGTTTGTGCAACCGACCGACAGGCGACGACAACACCGATAAGCCCGTGCCCAGAGAGTCCAAAAGCCCAAGCCAACTCGAGCTGACATGCAATTGTCAAACACAACAACAGCTGAAATAGAGATGGGCTCGTGCCTTAATTTTATTTTTGAATTAAGCAGAGCCCTTTGGCACTCACAATATGAATGAGGTGTGAGTATTGAAATGGATCAAATCTATACTAAGCAATGTCTGTATGTTGAAAGGAAATCATCAAAAACTAACACGAAGACGGCCACGATCGGAAACACGGCCCATGCCCATTTCTAAGCTGAAAGCTTGCAATTTGTACAGGAATTGATTTGTTTCTTTACATTGTTTTTTGATTTTATTTGGCTTTGGCTTTGGTGTTGCTTAGCACGCAAAGCGGCAGCAACAATGACGTTTTGGATTTGTGTGCATTGAGGCATTGATGGTGTTGCCGGTTCGGTTCGGTTCGGTTAGTCGCATTGGCCGCAAACTCAGCCCAAACGGCGGCCACTTAACTTGGCACTCAAGTAACCCTGAACACCTAACGACAACATACAACATTGTATTTAAAGAACTTCAAATGAAAATTATAGAACAAATATGTATTTGATTGAAAATATCTGTAAATTGTATTTTAAGAAGAATAAATATTAAATATTATTTACAAATTCGAATTTATTTTTAAATTATATATGGCAACAAGACACTTACTATATTTCTTTTTAATGGAATATATATGGATATACTTTACTTTTTACATGTTCCCTCGCTTATTTTCTGATATTTCTCGCTTATGGCTGATCTAAAATATAATTTTATTTGTTTTGAATTTTCAAATGTGACACAAAACCTTATTCATTATCCAGTTTGAAGGCACTTTCGATAATTGTGTGCATTAAATCCCTCAAACGCTGTTTTCTTTTTGTTTTCTTTTGTTTATGTATGTACATATGTCGGGGGGCTGCGTAATGCACTTCATTAAGATAAAATATAATATATCGAAAATTGATTTGATAAAACCTAGACCACACTCCACATACCACATTCCCAATTACCCTTTCGCCCGTACACGTTCCGTTTATCTTTCGGGCTGGTCAACATGCCCGTAATTCGCAGTGGCGTCGATTAGATTAACCCAAATGCCAGCAAAATTGTTGTCGGCCAGGAGTAGGGGCAGGGGCTGGGGTAAACGAGGGCGGACATACTACAATATATGAGTATATCGTAATGTGATCGGTTGATCGGTCGTTTGTTGAGCCCGTATGTTCAACGGAATGTCTTTGATAAATAACACAAACAAATATGACGAATTCAGATACAGTATACAGGGGGGAGTATGTGTATAGGCGAAATCGATTAGATTTGGATAAAAGGCGGCGCATTATATAGATTAAAATTGAACCATTACCGATTTGCTTTACAGGTTTTATCGTCGTCTAACTGGCGACTTTTTACGATTGTGATTAACAAGCCCAAATATAGTTTACAACTTTGTAGCAATGGTGCTGATTAGAGAGGGTAAGAAATTTTTATTGGAATTGGATTATGTTGTTGTTTTATCGTTGATCGTGCAACAGAGCACAATGCTCAATAAATTGCTGGTAATTTGAATCAATTTAGTTATTGACAGGCAATGTGGCAGCTGAATGTGAAATGGTTTATTTTCTCATTTCGCTTTGCGACGCAAATTCTAACTAATCCGCTGTAAAATGTCTACACACACACACACACACACACACACAGGCACAGACATGGTATGAGATCGCGAGTCTCTGATTCTCAGTGGCCCCGAACGAAGTTGGAGTTGGAGCTGGAGCTAAAGACCGTTGGTAATCGCCGCCAAGCAACTTCCTGAGCGTCAGCGTCGCAGTCGGCGTTAATGTGTGACTTTTGCTGTGTTTTTCAACGACATTAATTTTGTGTCGGATCTTAAGCCGGATTTAGTTAAGCAGCTCAGCGATCGCCAAACAGCAAGCAGCGATCACTGCGCATTAGGCATTTCCACACACACAAAGCAACAGAAGAATCAGAGAGAGAGGGAGGGTGAGCAGAAGATGCTCGATCACATTTTGTTGGCAGCGCTTAGGAAATATAATCCCTTTTGTAGATGCTCGCATGATCACCGCTTCATCAGCTTCAGCTTCCAGCAACAGCAACAGCAGCTTTGGGCACGGCTACAGACAGCATCACCTGTTTTGGCGTTGGCGTTGCCATTGCCGTTGCCGTTGACTCTGGGTAGCACCTCAGTCTGGACTTGTGTGTGTTTGTGAACGCCATCGCTGTGGTCAGTCTGGTTATTGATATGAACAACAGAGATTTACTCGATTTACTCACAACACTACAATGGATCGACGGGTATATTCAGCCAAAGAACCTGTTGACATAACTATTTTTGAAAAAATATAAGTACAACATAAAAACTTTTATTAAGAACCATAAAAGTATAAACTATACTTAATACTTCTCAAATTTATCTTTTTTACCATTCTCTATTAAATTATTGATAACAAAAAATTGCATTTCCTTGAGTAAATGAAACATACAATTTTCCAATTTAAAAACATACATAACATCTAAAATCAAAAATCTCATCCATATATAATTTATCCAAAGCTGACAAGTAATATTTCATGATGCCATGTTGACATTAGCTTTGCTATTACGTGGAATAAAATATATCTAATCCAAATGCATGTAATTACCGTAACTTGATTCACTTTAGTAAATGTATTATATTAAGAAAATAGATGGTAATACGAAGTCGAGCAGTCAAATTGTATTGCGATTTAGTTGATGTTTGTTGTTGGCTCGTTATAATGTGTCGCACATTAGTTAGCAGTTAATACTTTAAATAAGACGAGGTTACCGACATTTTTTCATCATTGGGAGCTACTACTATTAACGAAAATATGTTGAGACGACGACGACGACGGTGACGGTGACGGTGACGGCAGTAGCCAATGGTGTATTAGTTTAAGCCGATTGTCGCTGTGACTTGTAGAAATCGTTTGTTGGCGGGGCGGCTTATGATTTTCAACGGGACGTATTAGTAATATGCGCCGACGACTTAGTCGAGCCCCTTTCGAAATTAACGAAATGAAATGTTATAAATCTTTTATAAAAGAAACAACAAAAAATAGTATGCACAAAATACATATAAGAAAAATAAGTAACTCGGCTTATGTAAGTTTTCGTTGATATTTATTTTTATTTATTTTCAAAAATATCATCGGCATCCTAATGAAAAAAAAAAAAAAAAAACAGACACGAAAATATCCAAGAAATGATTTGCTATATGAAAACATTGAAAACGTTTTGGATTTATTATTTTCACTTGTCTCTTGGAAAACACTGGGAAGAATACTCTATGCCAGCCCACTTGTCATAATTTTCAAATAAAATTAAGTCAAATTTATGCATGTGTGCTTGTGGAAAAAGGCACAGTCTTGGATTTGGATGCGATATATAAATAAAATATAGTGCCACAGGGGAACCAGATGCGACACAATATACTATATAAAGACGCCAAATCCACTAATTAAGCGAGAAAGAGATACTAGGTGACAATGTTTCGGGTGCGGGTGGGGTAGAAGCTGTGTGTGAAATTAAGAAATGCGCATATTGTAAATGTTATTCATGTTTCGTATTCGTGTTTTTTTACGAACAGACGTTGATTAGGCTGCTTAATAAATGTGTTTAAAAATACATAATGGCAGAGGTGACAGCTTCGAATGAAAATAGTTGTGTGAGGGGGAAGAAAGAAAATGAGGATTATATGATACATATGTATATTGTGGAAATCTCAATATCGTAAAGATACGATCTTGGTGTATCATTGTATTAATATCGTTTATCAGAAAGTTTTACGGCTGGTTTTGGACTGCCTTAAGCTACAAAGCTTGAACCGCACTTATCGCAATGTCTTACAAATCGTTTTATCAATGTGTCATTAGCTGTGAAACAAAAATGTTTTACGATTGTAGCTCCAGCCACAACAACAACAGCCACGACAACCTCCAAACTCGTTCAGTTGCATGTATGGGCAAGGGGTAAGAGGCAGAAAGTACTGGGTGCAAAGGCAAAGACAGCAACAACAATAACAACAACACGCACACACTTTTTGTTGATTATCACATTATCACAGAGGGCGGCATTCTTTCAAAACGATCCCCGGGAATGGGGCATAGAAACAGAAACATGCCACAAAATTGATTTAAAGCCATTTCATTTGAGCCGGCAATGTCAAAACTCACACACAACTTGACAAGTTGTAATTAACTTAAAGCGTTTTTCGAATGTCACCACGATTTTCGGCAAGTGTGTTTCGAAATCTATATAACCTAGGGTGTAACCAAAAATATAACAAAGAAATCTATATCAAGAAACTAACATTTATTGTTGATATTTGAGTCGAATACGGAAAAAGTCAGTTCGGTTTCATAATGGCGCAAAAGAGATTATTATATTATATTAATATAAATATTATTGCAATAAAACTATTTAATTTTTTAATTAAAATATGCTTTATAACGTGTTTAATATCAATTAAATATGATTGATTATAAATTAAATGCGAAACAGGTTGTCATTATATTTCTTTATCTTTAAACATAAGATAGATTATATATATAGTTAGGAACGCAGTAATCTCATGCCCTGCCCATGCTATTGTCAGGTCCAGTTTTAGTTTCAGTTTCAGTTTCAATTTCAGATTCGGTTCGTGTTTGAGTTCCATTTCAGACTTGCAAGATGCCAGGCCAAGCAACTTATGGTAATAATGATTATAAATTATTATAATCCAATCGGATTTGAATAATTAATATATGTATTTTTTTTTATTAAAAATCGCATACGCAAACTGAACAACGCATAATCGGATCGTAAGAAGGCGCTGAACTTAACTTTGGGTATGTGGGGGGGTGTGGAATGCGGCATAGGGGGGATACTGAGAAAGCGAAGAATGAAATGCCAAAAATGTGTGTTACTATAAAATTGAGAAGATATTTGTGTCGCTCTGTCTGTCTGAAACACGCCTAAGCCCTGATCAATGCAGCATGCCCACAGTCAATGCGGCAGCAGAAAGAGTTTTTAAAAAGGTGTTAGACCCGACACACACACACACACACACACACACAAACCTGTCGAAAAGAAAGCCAAGACAACAATGAGTAGAGTCTAGGCGTGCCACAAAAGCCATACAATAGACGCGAGATGAGAGGAGGGAAGAAACGCAGCGAGATGACAAACAGTTTGGACATTTATGAGCAGCATTTAATGGACATTTGACTACTGGAATTTACCGAACGCCGCTAGGTGCGGGGGAAAGGAAAGTGGTAGGGGCGGATCTACAGAGATTTGTGATCTGAATCGTATCATGATTCGTTGAGCTGCTCGTTTGTTATTGATTACCGTGTGCGGAAATGAATGCGTTCGTTCGAGCAGGAAGTTAAAAGGCAAGTGTATTGCAACATTGTCTGCCTATTTTCTCGTCCACCTAGATGTGTGTGTGCGTGTGAATTTTAGTGGCTGTCATCACAATCACAGCGCCTTATAATACAAAAGTCGCTTAGCTAACGTACTATCAGCAGCAGCAACTGATGTAACAACAAAGCGGCACGCATATTTTTAACTGATGTCTTTTGTCAGAAACTATCAAAACAATAAAACTAAATGATTCATAATTAGTTGGCAAAATCAAAAAAACACAGTTAAGAAATATAGAAACTGATTTGTTATACTATATTTTGCGTTTTTTTTTTTTGTTTTATTGTTCGAAACTGGGTTATTTATGTTTAAAAAAAAATATACGCACAGATATGAACGTATGTATGTATATAAAAAAAACCTACACACATGCACAAATACCTCAAGCTTTATTATCTTTTAGACGGACACCAAACTTAGTCTTATCTTAATCCCATTCACGATTCACCAAGCGTATTCGCCGCAACACATAAAACTGTCAAAAATAAAGCACAAAAAAGCAAACTAAATTCTTGTCGAGGTTTGTCTTTAGCTACTTCAAAGAAGGTAATGCTCGAGGCGTGATTTAGGCAAGAAGACAATGCCGATAAGTCAAACAATTCGAGTGTGTGTGTGTGTGTGTATGTGTATTGATATCGCCAACACCAAATTCACTTAATACGTTGATTTATTAAATATATAACACAATTTTATTGGGTTTTTTCCATTTAGTAGCTTTCAAAATTAATTCAAAAATAATTAAGTTATTATATATGAGCTTAGAATAAACCATATGATCAAATCAAAAATGTTAAGACATCAGACTTCTATAAATTTTACGAATATTTTTTTGTTAATATGGAAAAACAATCGGCTTATTGTGCAAAGTAAATAAGGCACTGACTGTACTGGGTTCTGTTGAAAACTCTTTTAATTTACTTAGACAATTTTCTTTCGGGCTATATTTTTTTCCTATCTACACTGTTAACTTTACAATGACAACTAAATATAATTATATAAATCTGAACATAACATATCTCATATATAATTTGTCTATAATCATATGGCTCCCACAGAAGAGAGAGTGTGAAAAAGAGAGAGAGAGAGAGAGAGTGCGCTAGGGGCTTCGTTGAGTGAGAGTGGCAAATGTAGATAAATAATAATAATTACACTCACACGACATAATCAATTATGCCTGCTAATAAATGCCCCCCTACACCATATATGTGTGCTTGTATTGTATGTGTGTTTCTGTTTGTGTGTGTTATCCACAAATGTGCGTTGCACTAATCACGCCAGCATGTTCATAATCAATTTTATCGCATTTATTTGGATTAGTTGCGATACCCCAATGATAGGGTGACAACGGGTGATGGCAACGTCTCTGTCGCCGTCGTTGTCGCCGTCGATAAAAAAGCTGATGACGATATGCGACCAAAAGTTTCAAATAATCACAGTTAAAATTATAGTAACAGTTACAGTTACACGGTGTTATCACACTTCTCGTTGGCACCATATCTAAGTGTTAGGTGAAATGGGTTGGGGTTGAGGGGGAAGGGGACAGCGGCCTACCTCTTATGCCCAAATTAGCAATAAGCGGCAAGTCGCAATTGTTGTTGTCGCACCACCAACAGAGGATTATCTTATCTGTAGCTAAAAGCCATTCAAACTGAACACAAAACCCCAAAGGAGGAACAACTTGGTTATAGGTTCGGTTCGGTTTGGTTGCGAGGTGAGTTCTTTAAGGTGTGGCAATGTTTGGCCAAGACGCATAACAATTAGCCAACATTCTAAAATAAGTCAATTTGTTCTACATACTGTGTCAAAGAAAACAAAAAAAAAGCATCGTTAAATTAAAATATAAAAATGTTCATATTAAAATGCAGTATAAATAATATTTGAATCACGAATTATTGTGCACAAATAATGAAATGTTTACAATTTGAATCAGGTACAAAAATGAATTTAAACCGAACGAAAATTCAAACAATTTACAATGATTTTTCTCTGTGTGTATGTATATTATGCATGAAGCTTATCGTGCTCCAATCTCAGGTCGCAACACCGATAAGGATTATCTCTTAATCTGCATAAATAGCGAACAAATCGTCGCACATAGCCATAATTCTACATGGGCTCGGGTTTTATCATACGAACAAATGAACCCGTACCCATTCCAGGGACCAGCATTTACCGTTTGTTTGAGTTTAGCTATGCACTTTTATCTGTAAGTTGATTCACTTTCCCATTCACTTTGCATACGTAGTTGAAAATTAATAATTTTAATGAAATAATAATAATGTTAATTCGAACAAAGAATTTGAGCTTAGATTCTTAGGAATTCAAAAATAAAAGACATCGGACTTAATCAGCATTTCGTAAAATTTCAATGAAAGTCCTTTGAAAATACTTTAACACAGAACAATTTTGGTAATCTAATATGGACACTTATTTATCGACGTTATTAAGACTTTGGGCAGAATTAAATTATTATACTCTGATACCGAATGTAAAAAATATATACCTATGTTCTGAGCAATGTCTGTCGTGCAAGAGACATATCTGCGCCAGAAAAATTTCAATATAGGGGCACTACGCCCACTCGCTTTGAATCGATAACAAACACCTCGAGTTGCACTTCGATAAATCAAACTTATTTTCTACATTTTTACAGCTAGAGTCGCAAGTTTTGGTGACTTCCCTCAAAAGTCTTCATCAAAATTTTATCCAACTCTTTGAAATGGATTGAACACTAGATTTATCCAATATGACTCTAGAGAAATCTTCGATTGTTATATTAAATGTACAAATATTTTTACTATCGATTAAGTTATTGGAGAAATATTCATGAAAATATTTCGAAAAATAAAAATTATTAATAACAAAAACAGTCATTTTGACTGAAGTCTTATTAAGTTATTATCAATTATTAAAAATATAGATATTAAAATTAGCTCATGATTTGGCTGCTTTTTAAGCTACTTATATTTAGCTAATATAAATTTTTTTGCTAAAGAACAGAGTATACAAGATTTGATAAGTGAGTTCTAGCCATTTTTTTTTTTTGCCCCTTTCTAGTACTTGTGTTTGGTTAACACTTATTCAGTTAGTTGCCGGAGTCGTCGGCTGGTTTTTAAGTTCAACGGTGACTAATTAGCAAAAATACTTTAGCTGAGAATGAAGTTCTTCACGGCTGATCTGGAGCAAAAGCAAACTCTACGCTGTTTTGAAGAAAAGAAATAATGTCTAGACGCCCTTAACACTAAAAATGTTGTGCCACCAAAGCGGCGGCACTTGAGGATCACTTTTTGAATTGGTTACAATTGTGAAATTAAGTACTTGAAACAAAGATTTAGTGATAGGAGTAATGCTCACCTGCTGTCCGGCATTGGCTGCGACCCAAGCTTCAGCAAAGGTTTCCATTGCGCTTTGAAAGTCCATAGCGATCGATCGGTTTGGTTTGGTTTGATTTCGTTTAGTTCTGTGTGAGTTCTCGACGCTGTTTATCAAGTTTTATATTAGAGAGTTCACTTTGGCATTAATTGGTCGGTCTTGGTTGGTTTGCAATGCATCAATTATTCTACTTGTCGTCGCACTAAACTTATTTATTGTTATTTGCGATAAGGCGAAAAGCACGCTTTGATTTTCGATTATGGCCACAATGCACACTCAAAACATGCAACTGGGTTTGCCGGAACGGATCGACGGATGACGCTGCCACAGCTCTTGGTAGCAACTCTCGACGCGACATCATTAGCACTGGCGGCACGGGCACGCCATTTAACTAAGAATCGTTGTTAGAACTTGCGTATAGTTTCTGCTCATGAGGTGGTTGTTTGTGGATGAGGCGTGGGTTGCGGGGATTGGGGGGTTGCACCGTGTCAAAAGTCGAACACCGACGGCGGCGATAAGAGGACCGACCCGGCTGCACTTTTGCTTCTGTTGTTTGTAGATCCTTTTGCAACTTGCAAGTTGGCGGAAAAGAAACGCGACAGAACGGCTCGAGGTGCCAATGACGACTGACGACGATTCGACGATATCGAGAATTTGTTGTGTTGGGGCAGATTCTCTGATTCGACGACGACTGACTCAACTATATTTGTCAGCTGAACTGATTCGTTCTTGTTGTTGTTTGTTATTGTTGTTTAGTGTGATAAGCGCAAGCTGTTGTTTTTTTGTTTACTTTGTTGCTTCGATTTCGATTTGTTTTCTCTTTTTTGATTGTTTGACTATCTTTCGGCTTGTGAAGGTCCACATACATACATACACATACAGATATGTACTTGTCTATCTAGCTTGTCTGAGGGCAACTGGCTATTATTCTGATTGTCAATACAACTAATAACGAGAGACAGCACTGCTGCTGTTAACAATTCGTTAACGGCTCTTACACTGCTGCTTTTGCTAAGCGGACGCGCGTTAGGACATCCTTCCGCAGCACAAGTTGTCGCACAACTGACAAATTCTTTCGCATTCGCACTGTCAGCGACGCTGCTGCCGCTCAGCGCCTCGCCTCGCCCCGCCGCTCCATACTATGCCGGCCTTAACCGCCCCGACCGGCATTCGGGCTGCACCGTACGATGTTCGCCGTTCGCTTTCGTCTCTGTTCATTTGCTGCTTGGCTTTGCATTTGTGTGAGTCACAAAACGACGCTCTCTCTTCATCTATTGCGGGCGGGCCTCTCTCAAATTATGTTGCTTTCAAATAGTAGCAGATCTGTCAAAGTGTAGTAGGATTTCGATTTTGAATACTACTTTTTAGATAGAGATCATATTGAGTTATTGTCAAAAGGGGAAATCAGGCATCAATAACTAAGAAGCTTTATCTTAAAAGCATTGCCCCTCTTTTAAAAATTGTTCACTATTATTTATTTATTTATTATTTGGTGAGAAAATTATAAATTTGAGAAGATGAAACTGTTCGAGAATAACAACCAGCCTTAGAAATGAAGAATAAATTTGACGATTCCGATTTTTCAAAAATACGACACGCCACCATTGAATTTATTTAATCCAATTTATTCCAAAGTCTTTAAAAATCGTCAAAAACGTTTGTAAAATTAGCTAATTTAGTTGAGCTTTAAATTATGTTGAAAATCAATTTAAATTTATAAATATTTGTGTTAAAGAACCAACATTAATTGGTAAATTCAATAAAAATTCTTTAAACTCGCCGCAGAAGTACGTTTTCAGAAAAACGTAGTAAAAATACTACTATTTATTATTTTCATAGAGAGAATGAGTAATTGTGTTTGCGTTTTACCAAAACAAAACACACACACATTGACAGCAGCGAGAGAGTGAGCAAGAACGAGAGTGACGGAGAGCGAAATGAAATGGCAGAGAGCGAACTCACACACATAAGGAAGCGCTGGGTGGGGGAAACCTGTTTCGGAGCAGAATTGCACTTGTCGCGCGACAGGCTCATCTAGAATACATATGTATGTACATACTCCCCACCCACCCCTTTCCAAATAGTTAAGCGACAGCCGCTCCGATGCCCCTTTCTTTTACTTTTTGTGCTCTGTAGCGAAATTCAATGGATTTGCCGCAAATTCGGGTGGAATTATGCCACACACATACATGCACAAGCGCACACACAGATAGCACCGACTGAGCTATTGAGTTGAGAGTGGGCGTGAGCGTGAGCCACTCGTAAAAGCGACGGCTAAGCGGACAGCGAATACGATTGCGAGTGCGAGCGATGCGGGAATACTTTCGCGCCTGTGCCTGGGATGAAAGAGTAAATCGTCAGCGCTTATTATTATTATGTCGTTATGGGGAGCCGAGTCACAGCTACATACATATGTATATATGTATAAGAAGAGGCAGAGGCGGAAGCAACACCCACTCCTCATTTAGCACCTCGGCGAATGGAATTGGATGGCGACTATGTCGCTGTGTGTGTGCGTGTGTTTTTTTTTTTTGGTTTAGACACGAAGTTCGGTTTTGACCACTTCGCCGCCGAACATGCTGAACGCAGATAAGAGCGCAGATAATGCGCGCGCATTACATGTGATTAGGTGTTTCGGCGAGTTGGGTTTAGCCAACCACTGCGGAGAAAGCCGACGCTGAGTAAATGCTACTACATACATATGTATAGACAATCTATGTATTTATTCGACAGGATATGTACATACAAGGAAATTTTGGGTGGGGCGTTTCATCTACATATTGCTATTGCAGTATAATTACTCTCGAAAATTGCAAGTGCATTTCAATTAAAACTCTCTCTATACAAATATTTACATAGATACCTTCCCACTCACACACATACATACACACATATTAACAAACATATGTGTATAAATATGCAACGTTTTTATTTTCATTTACTGCCAATTTGTGCAGATTATCAGCCGGAACAGTAACAAAAAAATCCATCCTATTTTTATGTCTTCCCACTTCGGCTGTATACAAAAAACATCATGCACGCTCTCCCTCTCTCTCGCTCTCTCACTAATCAAACTCGCTCACACACACAAGCTCGTACAAATAAACAAGCACACATACTAACGTACTCGCATATATTCGGGCAACACTCGCTCTCTCCCTTTTGCACTTGCACGTGCGTGCCAGAGCGAGATAACCCATAAAAATGTTGAGCAAAGCAAAGATGAGCAAAGTGTAAACGTAAACGAAATACGCAAGGCATACCAGCTACAACAACAACAACAACAGCTGCAAAACTAACACGAAATAAACATAAAAAGCGCCGGCAAAACCAGTTCGGATAGACTCCGCCCTCGGCGTACGCTGATTGGCTAAGCTTTGCCTTTGCCCAAGACTTCATCTTTTTTTTGTTTCGCCCTGCATTGTTGCTGTTGCCGGGCCGAGTGCTTGCGCCGCTGTCGCTAAATTGTTGCTGCTTTTTTGGCTGCGGTTTTATCGCCTCCAACGACGACGACGACGCCGACGTCTTTCCACTTAGTTAACAGCTTCGCCCCCTAAATGATGTACTCATGCCCTACCATGCCACCCCATCTAGTGGAGCTGCACTGTACGAACGTCGATTGTCACTGGGGAAGGCTTTAACAAATATCAAGCCTCAAATTATTTTTATGCTTTTAATTATACAGCTATTTACACATTTACATTAGAATTTGGAGCATACATATGTACAACTGCGGTCATATAAATAAGGACAAAAAATAGAGGCACGAAAATATCCCTGGTTGGAAACAACTTCTGTGGCTGATTGTCAAGTGAGTATTTGTTTCTTGTATAATGCTTTGAATATTCCCTAAACTTAGAGTATAAATTCTCTTCAAAACGATAGTTGGAGCGTGTTTTTTATATTTTTGTTTCAGGAATAATGGTAAAAACAGCGATGTCCTTTCTGAACTGCAGCTAAGACGTGTTCTAACCTTTATTGAGATACCGCAAAATGTTGCTAATATCTCGAAGAAGAATAAAATGTCTCCTTTTTGAATTAAACTATTTACAGTCAATAATTTACAAACGCAAGAAGTTGGAAAAGCTTGCCGATCCATGGAGGAATATTTTTTAGACATATGTAGATTGTTTAGTTTCCATAAAATATTCCTTATAATTCTGATTGGCAAACTATTTGTAATGAGGAAAAGCATTATAGGGTAAGGATTGTTCTAATATTTAAAAGTACAAATTATTTATATTCCAGAAAAAAATGTACAAATATTACAACTACTCTTTATATATTGTAACGTATAAAATAAATTCTATAAATATACCCTATTAATTTAATATATAAGAAATACTACTGTGTAACATAACTTTAATATAACCGAAGGCCTTAGCTATAATTTCTATGTTAGTTAAGCTTTATAAGTTTACCTATCAATGTTAATAAATAAATAAAAAAATTTATATTCGAGCCTAATATTAAATATTGTCACTAAACATGACATAACTATTTTACTCAATACTGAGGAATAAAAATGTGTAAGAATGGTTATGCAGTGCTCGCTCGATAACGTGAACACCATAATTTGTGCACAACTACAGTAAGCCCGCGCTCAACGCAACTGATATAAATTGGCCAAATTGCGATAACCAATTTGTTTAAGTACAAAATAATTTGTAATTATTTATGTGCCTTCAAATTAAGGTTATTCGAATAAAGTTATGTTAAGAGAATAAATTTATTTTGTTTTTATTTATTTGAAATTGTTCAGATCACCGATTAGGTCATTTTTTTTTACATTTCTAACAGAAGTAAAAAGTATCTAACAATTACTTAAAAACAAGCAAAAAATAAACGAAAATTGAGAAACGACCAGGAGATGATTAGAATATTAAAAAACGATGTTTAAAAATTTTGAAGACAATTGCGAAAATTTCCAAAAGTGAAATTCTTAGTGTTTTTTATTAAATATTCAACGATAATCAATATTATATCTAAGGTAATAAAAAAAAAACTAAACTTTTTCTTTAAGGTTTCCATTACTATTTTTGAGGAAGAGTTATTGCTCATAGAAAATAAACTCGTCCCGACAAAAACGCATATTTTATTTAACTTCTTCCAGTTTCAAATATCGACAACAGACATATGAACATGGCTATAGCGACTCGTTTGCTGATCAAGAATATATATACATAATGGTTGGGTTGTTTCCTTATGTCTGTAAATTGTAAAAACTGTTTGCTTGAAACTTAAACTTTTCTCTTTAACAAAATATATATATCAATATATCAAATTGATTGTGTTTATTTTCAATGGAAATTATTTTAAACATCTCGGTTGAAATAAAAATATGCTCATTGCAAAAGGACTTCCACATGCTGCTGAAGCCAACCGAGGGAAAATCAATAATTTTATTAAAGTTGTTTCGGGAAAATAAGCTGCCGATGCTTCGGATGCTGCTGCTGCTGCTGTTGTTGTTTTTTTTTTTTTATATGTATTTTCTTTCGCGAGACAAACAGGAGCCAAAGCGCGAGCTAGATGGCTGGATGGTCTATGTGACAGGGGCAGGGCAGGAACAGGAAATGGTACAACCGCGACATAGAGTGGCTCGCTATTCTGCGTGTAACGTGTGGAAATTTTCAACTTTAAGCACTGGGAAACGCACATAACAGACGCACCCGGACTCGTTGCTGGACCCGGACACGAATCGTTCTTTTGACCCTATCATCAGCCCCAATGGTTGCCCACTGTGGTGGGCCTAACTTGTGTGTGTGTGTGTGTGTGGCCTCCACTTAATATTGTTATTACTCAATGTGCCACCATCAGCCGCGTAAACGGTCGTTGCCGTCAGCCTCTTCCTCATCCACATTCTCGTCCTCGTCCTCGTCCTTGTCCTTGTCATCATCAACATCATCTTCATCATGCGCTCCACATCCTGAATCGCTGCAATAATGCCATCACTTCATTCCCTCTTTGTCTCTCTCTCTCTCTCTTTCTCTCTTGTCAACGTTGTGGGCATAATGACAAAAGGACATTCATTAAGTTTTTGATTTCTGATTTTTATTGTTGATTAAACGCCGCACATCCCCCTCTTCAAAGAGAATGCAGGCCACTAGCCAGGGCAGGGCTGGAAGGAGGGTAAATGCCTGAGAAGGATACACCGACACCAAAAAGCAGCGATGATATGCTCGGCATTGTCCTATCTATCGTGCTGAGCACTTCCGGCGAGAGCGTCAACTTGACGTTTCCGTTTTTTGGCTGTGATGATGTTGCCTGATGTCTCCCTGCTTGCCAGAAACACTTGGGGCAACCAGTATCTGGCTTATCACCCGTCACCCCGGAAGGGGTATACATACATACATACATACATATATATATGAACATGTATTGCTATATGGCAATGCCAGCCAACCAATTCGAGTTGGAAACATTTTGATTAAAATGTATGCAGCATTATCCTTGCTTGCGAATCTGTTGGAGTGCGGTTGCATATGTATACGCACACACAAACACACACACACACATATATATACATATACATATAGCCGAAGTGAAGTGCTGCCATTCGCTTGGCTCAAGTATTGACATCGCCCTGGCGTGGGTTGGGGCTGGCGGTTTTGGCACTAACGCCTGGCGGTGCCATTGGAGCTCTCAGACGAGCTCTCCTTTCCAGGCGACCCAAAGTGCGCCTGCGCTAATTTAGGGTTTCACTTGATTTTTATATTCCTATTCTCTATATTGCTTTTGTTTTTTTCTTTTTTGCTTCGGTTTCGTTTTAGTTTTTATTTTACTTTTTTTTTTTGTTTGATGAGGTCTGCGTCTATATTTATATATATACGAAATATGGTTTTACAAAACAAACAAAAATCGCTTAACGACGCATGTGAAGAGACGATTGCTTCACGGCGCGTGTACAAAATGTATTTTGTAGAACAAATTCTTAGACGAGACATTTTTATTAATATGTAACAACTAATTTTTTTTTAATTTTCTGTACCGATATGCAGACAAATCATATCCACATGTCCGTGCAGAAAAGTTACACGCGAAATGCAGAAAATCGATAGCTTCACAAAATGAGCAGACAAAGTATTTTGTAGAACAAATTCTTAGACGAAATATTTAGAAATAAGAAATCTGAACGTATTTTTGCAAATTATATGCCGAAAAAATTTCTGTGCAGAAAAGTTTAGCGAAACATGTAGCTGTTTTAACGGTGTTCAAATTCATACGATTATAAATCTCGAATTCTAACGTCCGAGCTACACAAAATATGTAAGTTTTCTGCAAGATAATTTAGAATCGCTCACTCAACAGCACCTTTCTTTTGTCTGCGCATCGCCGGGATCCCAAAAAGAAACCTTTAACTTCAACAGTGAACGTATAAAAGAGATTATCTTTAGCTAAAAATCGCAACCTTTCTCCATTTGTGAGACTTTCATATTCACCAACGAATGTTAACTTGGGAAAAAGCTTGCTTTTATGAAAAACATCAAAAAACATCCTTTTTATTCCCTTTTCCAAAAGTCGTAGAACAAACATTTCTAGAATTATGACATGGAACTAGTAAAAACGCTCTGATCCTAACATACATCTAATTATCTCATTCACAATTCCACATAAAACTTAAAAAATTTTCAAGGAATAGACCTAAGAGCCTCACCCAAACAAAATTTAAAATTTCAACAAAACTTATTTTATTAAGATGAAAATAATTTAAAGCTAATGGGGTGTAACGAAGTGTGTTGCGAGATAAAAGGTGTAAAAACACTGAAATACTTATAAGTTCTCATATGTAAACAATGGTGACAACATTAACATCGTATGCTGGATATATAGCAGCTGGTCAGTTTTCAACATTCTAACGAAATCGGCTTAAGAAAGCATGTTTAGGCAACAATTCAGCAAATTTGCAAAGATAAGCATATCGGCATCAACATCAGCTTCAAAGTAATAATTTTTAAAGCCACAGTCTGTAAATGCCTTATATATATGAGCCATTGTCTGTAACCGTCAAAATAATGCGAAGGCCAAATTAATTTCTGTTACCATTTGAGCTATATTCAGCAGAATTGACTCCGAAAGCTGCTGAGTTTCGTGCCATTGTATCTGTTAGCCCATGACAAGTATAGCCAAGAAAACTCTGGTGATTCTCAGACCAAATGTCTGCTGTGGTACATATTCTTTTATCAGCGGTATTTTTCTCTTGCCTTCAAAGGGATTGCACTCCACATCTTAAGCAACAGCCTCATTTATTGGGACCAATCTTGGTTTTCGAGACAATGGTCTTTTCCTCTTGCCTTCCGAAGGACACGAATCAATTTCGTCGAAGCTGTTGCTAAATAGGTTAGGTTTGGTTAGGTTATGCGGTTAGCCGGCGTATACACATAATCCGCTCAGGTACCTAAGTAGGGCGGTAAATGAATATCGTTGGGACTCTCTTGGTGCGTGGTCGTGCTCAGAAGATTCTGAATTCGGTGCTGTTTGTCCACCTTACTTCTTCGGATCTTGTGCATTTGTCTCCATGGCGTTCGCATTTATATGGGTACAGCACCAGGGTCACTGCTATATCCTATTACACCATCGCTTAGCTAATTTGCTGTCTTGTTGCCAGCGAAGCCCGGCTTCTTGGAATCCAGTGTATCTGTTTCTTTGCTCTCCCAGACGTTTTGAGAGCTTATAGAGTGAGCCTAAAGAGCTTTATGTGCTCCTGACTGTCGACGAATATGTTTACTTGATCGCGAGTTGTGCTAGTTCGTATGACCCCTTCTGCATCTCTCCTTATTGCAAACATATCCGCTTGGAATATACTGGCAGTGTTCTGGTAGTACTTTGAAGAACAGTCCCAGTATAGTTTGACAAAGAGCTTTAATATTGTATTAATTGTATTTATCCAGAATTTCACAAGGTACTTAAAGATTTCAATATTGTTAAAGTTGTTGATTGTTTCAAAGGCAACCTTGAGTTGTCGAAAATAAACTCACTTCAATTAGTATTGGGGGTAGGGTAGGGTAGGTTTGTAGGTAAATGGTGACAATGTTTGGCTGTGTCAAATTCCCCACCCCTCACTAACTGGAAGAACCACATTAACCACTTGAGGTAATTGAAAGCGACTAGAAAAACATGCCACAAGTACACACACACACACACACACACACACATAAAGCTGTCCAGGTATGTATCGATAACGATACCGATAGCTATATGCCTATAACATTGGTAAGCATGTCGCACGGCGATCGGAAAAAGTTCCACTTGAAAGCCTTAATTGATTTAACTGATACTGATGCCAACCAACAATGCTAAAGAAACACTCAACAAATCAATAGATAAATTCCATGCTTGGCTGTTTATATCGCGTCAGGTATCTGGTATCGAATGTGGCACTGATTGCCGTCGCAACACACCCCCCGCCCTTCCGTTCTACTAGCCCGCAATGGCATGTGTTACCGTTAACCACAATTTGAAGCAGCCCAACCCTCCAGTTTGCACTTATTCCAAACCATGCCAACCACCACCACCACGCGTCTTTACGGCATCTTCAAACGCTTGCTGGCAATGGCGGGACGGGAACAACCGTGAAAACACGCCATCCCAACAAGATACGGTACGCGAGTATACTAGCATATCGATTTGTAAATTTCTCAAGTGATAAGAGATAAAAGCAGCGCTTTTGACTTTGTGAGCTCGCGTTTTGACAATGAAAATAACTAAGCAATGAAATCAATGTTTCAAGTGAGAAAATAGTATGCCACGTTTTGAAACCAAATAGTACGAATGCTCGCTCTCTTTTACTAATGAGTAATGAGCTATAGCCGTAACCAACTTCTTCTTTGTGTGTTGCCGCCGAACATTGTTGACACTTTGTGTTTTTTATCGCGCTTATCGCGATCAGAGAGTGTTGCGGGAGAATACAGTTGGCGATGAGATTGTCCGGTGTTTGCTGACATTGTAGGTGTTTTGTTTAACAAATCCCTAATTAAAAACGATACCTGATAAAAAGCATCTTCGTGCGGAAACTAGACTGCAACTGACAAATAAAACCAGCTGATCTCCTTTCATCAACTGGCAACGCCCAACAACAACTACAACAACTTGGTCAGCCTCTGGAAGCACTCGATTTTGTTTACCAATGCAATTGAGTACTCGGTCTGGGTCTGGGTGTATGTCTGCCGCATGATGTCTTACTTTTCGTACACTTTTGCCCACCTTAGTTGAAAATCCCTTGGGATGTCAGCGGCGTTTGCAGTTGGCGTGTGTCGCTTTTTGAAATCTGTTTACTCATTTCAATAATGCTTGAATTTAAAATGAAAAACATCACAAGCTTTAATCAATTTAATGACAGTGTTTATTATGTAAGTAATTTTATTCTTTCAAAATAAGTTAGAGTAAAACTTAAAATTTTTTATTTATTTTGCTCGATACAAAGTTTAATGGAGCTAACTTTTTCTTAAAAACTCTTTCAAGTTTAATGAAGCTAACTCCGACTTTAACAGAAAAATTTCCATTTAAATGGCATCAAGCGTATGGGAATACTAAACATTTTTATATGAATATTTATTGATTGCTGTTCAAACAACTTTTACATCACATCATAAGAGCTAATATTATTATCTTCCGATGAGTTGAAAAATTATTTGTTTTGTAATAACATAATAACAAATGACCATTAGGTGGCTCGACGTTGTGAAATCAAGAATAGTTTTCATTTGCCCATAACATATTTCTACATGTTTGGGCTGACTTTATTTTGCAACCTTTATGCGTCTTTCCTCTGCTTCCGACTTTTAATTTATGTGTTTTGAGACACTGAGGAACTTTTTTCAGTATCGCAGGAACAGGATCATTTGTTAGTTTATTTGCACTCGTGATAGGAATCCTTGTGTGGTCGCAGATTATCCTTTTGACATTTTTCAAACGGTTATATAGATCCAATGTGCACTTGATAATCCAATGTCCGTTTGATAATGTTTGACCAAATATTCAGTCTGGCAATTAAAATAAGTTTATTCCAATTTTGTTTTGCCCGTTGAATCCAACTTTTTAGTCGGAAAATCTTATCTAGGTTTTATCCTAGAAAAATCAGGTTTTGTTTAATCCACTACCAATAAACCTTAATCGGTCAATATCAACCAAACAAAAATATTTATAGAAGTACTTCAGGAAATTCATTATTTTTAACAACAAATAACAAAATGCGGTCTATAAAAAAAAAATATTTCTAGCAAATGATGCATGTTTTTTCTTAAGTTTTTATTTTCATAAACCTACATTTATTAAATATTATCTAGCATAGTTAGTATGTATATATAGAATAAATATAATCAAAAAAGCAGAACAACTCAATTTGCACATTTTCATTAACGGCTAAAAGCATCTCGTTTATTGCGCACTACAAAAGATAAAAACAAGTTTGATGCCTCAGCAACAGTCGCAAACGAGGCTAATGAGGATGTGGGTGCTTCTGGTGGCCAGCGGTCTTTGGCCAGTTAGCCACCCACTCAGCAAAGTTGGATACGACCACATAATTAAATTAATTGCATGAAAAGTGGAAACAGGTGAATTCCCGCAAGGGAAAAGAGTGCGAGTGAAGAAGAAGGGTGGAGCTGGACAACGTTCAACATTTTTAGAGTAACCGCAATGCAAATATTGGTCAGCGTTGCCGAAATCAAACGCGATGACCAACAGCCAGCAGCCACTCACCTCCATCCCCCACTATCCACAGGGTTCACGGACTGGACTATATAAACAGCGAAGCGACACACTAACTCAAACAAAACCAAATGAAAATGTTGCAGTCGGACGCAACCCACTGCGGTATGCTCTGTTACCAGTATAAAAATGGGTGGTAAGAATTCGGCCTGCCAAGGGGATGGTCGCAGCTTTTAAAAATAGTTTGATGAACATCACCAGCTAACTTGTCACAAAATTTAATGAATCTAGCTAAAAATCCGTGAAAGGTATGGAGGGAGTTGTCTGATGTGAAAAGCTGGGGCGGCAAGGATAGGCATGGCACTAGCTATCTTTCTACCGATTTGGGTGACTCTAGCTTAAAAACTCTTACGGGGCGGCTAGGCGATACCGATTTCAAAATGCGGTGGGGCTGGGAGTAGAAAGGGTGTAGGTGGCCCACAAATTGTTGATGTAGTATTTTGGGTGACGCCAACAGCTATCCTAACTCTAGCTGTAGGAATGATGGAACTATGTAGAAATATAGGTTTTCGGTTATCGTTTTTATCGATATCAACCTAGCAAACTTCACACTTTATCGACGAAGACAAAGTTTCAAGTCTTTAGCTTAAGGGATGTCGAAAAAAGTTGCGTTCATACAGACGGACATTTTACCTTATCAGAGTATCAATAAGTAGAAATAATAAAAAATAAATGTTTTGGAAAAACCGGGCACAAACATCAACGATTCAAAATCAAAACAAATTGCGATAAGAATCCAGGCAAACAATTTCAATGAATCGTTTGCCTGTCGCTTGGCTAAAATATATCCCTATTATCTATTATCAATTATAATTATCTGTATCTCGGCTAAATGCGACCTCAAGTGATTGGTCTGCGCAATGGGGTGGAGGGGGATAGCGGCGATCTTTTGAACGACTGCTGCGATCTTCTGTTATTGATAAGTTTGAAACGTTCGAAGTTCGTTTGAACTTAAGGCGCTGCTGCGATTTGATTAATATTGACTTAGGTGCGATTTGTGTTTGTTCAGCTATTGTGTTCAGCTGTTCAGTTGTTGCGTGCGTTTTGATTAATTTGAGGCGATAAAGCTTAATTGGATTTTGCTTAGATAATGGGGCAACGCACGGCTAGATTCAAGTGCTCACAGCTCCAGTGCAAAAATACAAAACAAAAGAAATAATAAGAATAAAAGCCACCTTCTGAGTCTAGTATAGCTGAAAATCGCAGCTAATCAATAATGACAAATATATAGTGGTAAGCAAACAGTAAAATGTCCAACAATAATCAAGTAGCTAAAAACAAAATGCAACCAGTTGCACTTCAACGATTTAAACGCAAGTGATAAGTCGAATAAGTATGTTAAGTCAAGTGAAAAGTAAAATTAGATTGTGAAATTTGTGATTAAAACCGTTCGAATAGACCTGGTGTCTTCTCCTATACACCGAGTAATACAAATAATAAAATATTTATGCATAATTTTGCACAAGTTAACATCTCCTAAAAGTTTATTTTAAAAGGATTAAACCTGAGAGACAATCTAAGGTAATAGTATGACATAGAAAGCTTGTGAAAGAGAACAATGTACAATGTTATAGCATTAATCCATAATGTGATTATATTTAACGAATCAAAGCCTACACAAATAGCACCAACTACAATCTCGAGTCATTTACTTCATCTAAGATGTCCACTTAAGTGAAATAAATGTATATTTATGTTTCGCCGACTGAAACTCATAAGCCTCTACCAACTAATGCTCATATTTGTAGTTCGAATCGTGCTCATATCTTGAACACACACAACGGTTATGGGGTTGCGGGTTGTGGAAGAGGGGATGCTCTCTCCCCCTCTCTCTCTTTGTCTCTCACACAATCCTCCTAAAAGGCAATAAAGTTTATCATGCAATTAAGAACGAATTACGCTGCTAATAGAATAATTAATGCAATTTCCCACAACATTAGGCAGAGAGCGAGAGAGAGAGAGCTGCTTTCCTAGGCCGCAGGCAAGGGCGTCGAGCCCGGTGCGAAATCAAGATGTGAGCTACTCACTCGGACTGAGAAATGATTGTGGGTGTGGGTGTGGGTTTAAGAGTTGGTGGTGGGGAGGTGTTTGTTCTTCACAGCGACAACTCAACTGTCGACGTGCGTCCGCTATGTTTTCGTTCAGCAAAACCCCAAATAATAAGCCATGCCAAATGGGTTTATGTGCGGGCTGGTTGCATGTATATGTATGTATCTCTTTTTATATGTGTGCGGGCGTGTGTGTGTGTGTTTAAGTCTGCTATTGCTATTTTTATTTCAGCATCAAACCGCAAGCATCGCGTCTGTCTGTGCCAAAGTGACTCGAGCTGGGTCTACGTCTCCTGGCTCTCGTCCTCCTCCAATTCTCCTGCTCCTGTTACTGCTTGCGACTCCTGCTTTTTGGATGGCAAAGTGTTTTGTGGCTGTGCCGCACTAATGAAAATGTCAAGTAAATTCCTGCTTTTCGGACGGAAACTGCTACTGCGATATCGACTTAACTATCTCTCGGCTGCCTTGTGCCTTTTAAGTGCTGAAGAGCTGAAATGCATTTTAGTTTCGTTTGCCGGCTTCAACTTAGTTTCCGTTTCATGTCGCTGCCACCCACAGTTTGGGTTCTGTCATTGTGTGTTGCTGTACCACCCAATCAAGCCCATTTTCCCGAACTTTCAACCCCTCAGCTTGGTTGTGCTATATAGTATAAGCTATGACTGCTTCTTATTATGCATACATTACGTATATGCAGCAAGTGCAGCAGCCGCTGTAAATTATTTGGCTTCTAATTTACTTTGCACATTCTCTTTTTTTGCTTGCTTGTATCTTACTTAGCGCTTCGTCTTCTTTTCTTTTCTTTTTACATATATTAGGCACTTTTTTCGCAGCTTTGCTTCATTTTATCTATGTGGAAATTGCTTGTCAAGCGGAATGTAGTTGTCAAGATTGTTAAGTCCTTATTTCATTCTACTCCTGTGTCTGCCAGCTAATAGCTTCTGCTTTTAGCTGTTTGCCATGCATACACACATAAATAAATATGTATGTATGTATATGTATGTTCCTATATGAATTTTCGTTTGCCTTAAGCGTAGACTAGTATGTTAGAAGAACCCAAAAACTGTTTCCGTTGCCTGCTCGCATTTACCTTTTCATCGTTGAAGTTTTTGCTTAGGTTTCCTATTGGTGCTGTTGTTGTTGTTGTTTCAGTGGAATCGTGGTGATGGCACATGTTTTTGTAGGAAATGTGCAAATTTAGTTTTACATTTTATATTTGTTTGCTAAAAATCTTTTGGTCTATGTCGGTTAAACCTGGCAGCGTTTAAAAACTAACAAATTGTTCAATATGTTATTACAAAAAACATACAAATTAAAATTTAATACAAAAAAAAAAATCAAAAATATATATTTTTTTTTTTTCCTGTAGGAAAAAAGTATTTTAATAAAACCTTTTTTTGTCAAAGTGAATAGAATAAATAATTATCTATCTTGCTCCTCTACCTCACAGTTTAATTATTTATTTGGTCAAAAAGTATACGTTTTGAATTATAAAGTGATTGAGTACCACTGTAAGCGGCTTTCAGACGTCTCTCATTTTTAATGCAAATACTCAATGACTGGCACTTTGTTGAGAAAACTACAACTACAACTGGAAAGTCTTGCCTCAAGACTTATTTTGTGGTTTTAATTTGTGTGCTTACATTGCATCAACATACATACAAACATATGTAACAGTAACAGCGAAATCGAAACGCTGCGACAATTTTGTTTTGTATGGCTGGGTGCGTTATTCAAAGCGCAGCTAATTAAAAGTGCTGCCAAAAAGTATGCAACACAAAAGAAAATCGGCTGAAGCAAAAGTAAAACTAAAAGCCGTCAGCGTAAGTAAGTGTGTGTGTGTGGGTGAGAGTCAACCCTTTCAAAGAAGCTTTCTCCACCTATAAATAGGACTTCTTAGCGCTGTCAACGTCAAGCTTTTGATTTGCGACTTATATTTGCACCAACAACTCTGTGAGCTGAAAAATAAGATGGTTAACTGGAGGACGGGGGGCTCCTTTACGCCATTCCTATATAATTACGCATAAATCCTTTTTACACGCCAAGCATATTTTCTGCTACTTTATACTCGCCTTTGTGCCACAGAGCATTTTATGAAAATTTGATTAATCTTATCAAGATACTGGCGCTTCCATCATACGCACCCAAACACATAACCATAACCGTACCCCCTGTAACCTGTTTGCCACCCAGTCGGAAAGGGTTGCACGAAGTATAACATCATCAACTAGAACAGCAACAGCAACATCAACATCATCAGCAGCAGCTCAGCGTCGACGTCTTGTCAGCAGCCGTCGACGCGACGACGTCAAAGTTAGTCTAAACAATAAAAACAAAAGTTGCGCTAATCACACCGAAGCTTACATACGCTTGAATGTTCATAGAAAGTATGTCAAAAAGCGTTAAATAAAATCTCTCTTGAATGCATACAAAAATATTTTAAAAAAAAGTCTGTCCTATGTTTTTTTTACTTTTGTTTTGTTTTTTATTGTTTTAATGAGAACGTAGATCAAATATGAATCGTGTAATAAATAATAAACATATTTATTCTTATTTGTTAAATTTGTTGTTGATTTTCCAAGCTAATATTCTATAACTTTATTGGCAGTGTACTATAAAATGAATTATCAACAGTTTTTTTCCTTCTTTATGGATTCTGTCTGCTTGGCCCTCGTGTCTTGTGCATTTTTGCCTATAAGCAGTCATCAACAAAGACAGTTCCAGTTCCCAGATACCAGCTCCAGCTTTCAGTTCCCAGCTTCAGCTTGAGTAACGTTGCCTTTGTTATAATTGAGTTATCAACAGTTTGAAGTGCTCGCTGCCAATGTGGAATTTTATTAAAAGCCAAATGTCTTGAGTCTTGCATCGCTGCTGGACACTTGGCCTGCTTTGCCTACTGCTGTGGGCGTGTCAACGGAACGCCCCCAACAGCAACTTAAGTTAACTTTATGTCAGCTTTGATATTATTGATATATGTATTTGTAGATACATACATATGCGAATATAAGCTGGCAATTAGGAGCAATTGATTTTGGATACAAACTAACGCTAACATATTCATAGAGTAAGTTTGAGAATCCTTCCAACATTACTCGAATGGTCAATATTAAAGCTTGATAAGAACTTTCCCCATGTTCTCGGGTCTGACCAATTCTGAAAATAGCGTATTAGTATATATTTTTTATTCGTTTAGCAGAAACTTATTTTCTACAATGCTCCCCTTGCACCCAATGCTTTTTGTAAGCGGCATCCCTTCAACGTAAGCTGCTTGTATCAATAAAAATTCGATTATATATACATGTTGCCCTCCTACAAGTTGCCTTTTTCGTTTTTAAAAATATTATAGCGGTGATTTATTATGCTGCTGACTTTATCGTCTAACACACACACACGCACTCACATACACTTATGCACATACATATGTATATGGACTTCTGGTTTATATTACACATACGCCTAGTTAAGCCTGTTGCCTTTTGAAAAAATCAGCTTATTTGTATTGTGTATTTGTGTGGATGGTTGGGCGGGTGGGTAATGGTATCTGTTTGTGTGTAAGGAAGCTTTTTATGGCAGCTTTTCATATTTTCATAAATATTTTAAGCATGTCCCTTGACCGATACAAAAGTAAGAGAGAAAAATAAAATACAATACTGCGAAATTCAGCGTTGTTCTGCAATCGCTTTTGCTGCTGTAGTAGCTTATCAAATGGACTTGTGTATGTATGTAGCTACGATGACTGTCCAGCAACAACAATGACAACTATTGCACAAGTTCGAGAACTCTTGCGCCCTTATCCTGCTAAGCATATCAAGTATCAACTGCCAAACAAGCCAGCAAATTGGCAACCACTTGCTTTTGTTGGTCTCCCTTTGTCCAGCTTAGTCCCCTTTGTCCATGTTAGGACACTCCACAAGCGACACTTGTACTATAGAAAATATATATATTCGTTTATATATTCTATAAACGTAATCGACTTGATATGTTTCCGCATCTGCTTCTTACCACCCTTTATTTCGCTCTGCAAATTGTTCGAAAGTTTTCTGCTATTTGGTTTTTATGAGCACAATGTCAGCGTTTGCTTATTTCACTTGTGTACTCGTCGTCCGAAAGCTGTGACCGAAATTTAAGATCTTTGTCTTCTGACTCCTTGGCTCTGACTCACTCTTTCCATCTCTATCGCTCTTTCTCTCTCGCAATGAGAGCCAAAGTCCTAATTGGTTATGTAATTGTTGGCATTAAGTGATTTCTTGTTTATTTCACGGCTGCCTGCATCGCAATTGAAATTAGTTTAGAGCACAGATTCAAGTGAATTTGTTTGAAAGCCAAGTTTAAGCAGCTAGAAGATAGATGCAAGTTTCATTTTGAAAGGCATGTAGATGAAAGATACAAGTTAAAGTGGAAAATACGGAGAGTAAGATTGTTGTTAATTTTATTTAAATATAATATATCTTCTTATTCTTTTGATTAAACGTTCTTTATTTAGAATCTGTCTGGCTGAGACAATAACTCAATTTTACAGAGTAATTCATTGACGAAAAATACATATATGATGGGTCAAGTTTACAATTGGTCAAAGTGGAAAGGGAGGTGGAGAGTATGGAACCTTGAAAGCCGTCGGAGCTGATCGCTGTTGTCCAGCTAACTGTATCTACTTATTGATAGATATCTCGTTTCTGAACATTCAAAAAAAAAATAATCTGCATGTTTAAAATATGTGTGAGAACTGTACAGGCTGGAAAAAGATATATGAACATTCCTATTAGGCATTGCCTAAGATGATTGTGTAAATAGTACTTTATTCTTTATTGAACCTTTACATTAATACCGAAAAAAAACACGGAATATGTTTAGAAAAGATTTTTTTCACTTATTAAACGCGCTGCAGAGCAAATGATGAGCTAATTAAAAATATAAGCTCTTGCAAATTGGTAAACACCGAGGAAATAAAAAGAAAAGTTTATACATCAAAGAAAACTTACGGTAAATTAAAAGACAGATTAAAAATTGTGAGCACAAAAAAAGTGGAGTATTTATTGCATTTGTCAAAGAAAAAGTTCATAATTAAACAAACACAAAACGGAATATTCAATAAATGTTAAGAAATAAAAAATCAAACTGAGGAATGAGTGCACCAATTCAACACCGAGAGCATAATAAATGGGAAGCACGACAACGCTAATCTCGTCTTTAAATTGTTTCGCTTTTATAAAGAATCAAACCTGAAGTTTGATAAGATGCTATGCAAAGGAAGAAACAAAACTTTACAAAAGAAAAATTCGGAATGGGGAAGCCGCAGTTGGGCATAAATACACTAGACCATTAAAAGAATTAATAGACAGCAACGCATTTAAATCCAATAAGCCGGCCCGGAAGCGAGCAGAGCTCAGACCAGACGGTCCCCCTCCAACAATACTAAATACAGTACGACCTCGCTCAGCGCAACTCTCGTTACACGCAACCCTCGATTCGAATTCGAGATCTTCGCGAAACAGCTGTCCAGAAAAGTATAGATTCTAACAAAGAACTGAATTAAATCCTTGCTTTGAATACAGATTTATTCGATTTACACTCATTTTAATGGTTAGCAAAGGCAGGACTCTGTTTTCGCAACTGGCCAAATTTTAATCTGTTTCGTTGAGCGAGGTCGTACTGTATGTATCTGTCTACCCCTTTATGCATATTGAGCACCCTTAAGGGAAAGCACCCGAAATCGAAAAGAAACGCATCGCTAAACGTGGACATCGACGGTGCGCATAAAATCTGAGGAAAAACAATAATTATCCTTGTTGACTGGAAGCGTAAAAATAATAAAACGCCGGCGACCGTTTGCTGAGGACAATGAGCAGTGCGAGCAAAGGAACCGTGGCGCACTTAATTAGAAAACATTTAATGCTAGCTCTGAGACTTCGATGTCCTTACGCTTTCTCGACCGAAAGGACACAGCCTGTACCAGGACATGAATAGGACCAGTCAGACAATTGACTGTTTCTCGCATCTCAGTCGCATTATGCCAAAATCGCTTCAAAATTTATATGCTCTTCAAACTTTTGCATTTTCCACCAAGCTGGCAGACTTTAGTTCACTTCACTACAACACTTTCCCATCCGCAACAATAGCTGAGGCTTATGGATGGCCGAACTGAAAGAATTTGGAAATGTTTCTGTTATTTTAAAGACAACATCTAAGTACATGTAATTTTCCAACCAATTTAGTTGTAGTATCTTGTTGTTGAATGCAGATTCCAAGCCGAGTATGAGCTTATTGAGAAATGTGTCCAGCGAAATCAGGACATTAAATTAATAGCATTCCAGCACTTTGTTTGATGACAAATTTGACAATTAAAATAAAAAATTTTACAGAGCGGTTTTTAAACCTTAACTAAACTAAACTATTGTATATAGCAGATTGTGCTGATTATTAGTCAGTTTGTTTCCATGGTTCCCAGGAATGTTTGTTAAAACCATTTTTTGGATCAGTGTTAGCAGGCTGCGACATTAAGATTCATAACAATCATACATCCGCATAATCCGCAGCCATTCGTGGAAAAACAAAACCACACTGTAAGACTAAGTTGCCAAACCAAAGGCCCGCAACACTTATCAAGTGAAAATGTAATGTGAGCAACGTGCATATTTAGAATTGCCGAGACTTCTTAGTTGACATTTGAAGCCGAGGCAATTGACCAAGCGACAATATGTAAGTATCCATTTAACTCTCTCTTTCTTCTGACATACATATGTATTTAATTACACACTTTCACCGTTCTGCTGCAATAGAACATAATGAATATACAGAAGAGAGCTCTGGAGCTGCGCTGCCAGTGACGCCGGCTTATACTACCTTAAAGAAATACTGCACAATCAATTCTAGAGATACAATACAATTGAACAGAAAATCCCAATTTATATACGAAGCTCATCTGCCGAGAATTGATCCTAAGATCTCTCGTTTACTTAACCATTGCGCTTATACCAAACATGTTTCGTATGCATTTAAGTTTAATTTTAAACAATCAAACTTCTGCTTCAAACGCAAAAGCACATTTTCCCCAGCACATCCTGCGGATAATATTCCTTGCTCTTTTCCATAGTGCCCAATAACAGTCCTCAGATGATATCGAAATCACAACAGAACAAGCGTGTCAAACCGCAAAAAATGCGCCACATGAATATATTAAATTACAAGATCGAAGAGGGGAGACTGCCGGAAACGTCACAATCCCAAAGTGGGTGCGTGTGGGTGGGCTGCTGCTGTTAAGAGGCAACAATGCGGCGATGTGGAAGAAAAATTAAAAGGGTCACTTTACAGGGACTTAAATGCTTTTTACACAACATAAGACACAAAAACAAAAAAAAATTCAGATGAAAAGTAAGGAAAATAAATTCATATTTAAGACCGTTTCGTTGGTGGGTGGGTGATGCAAGGGGTTGGGGGTGGATAGGCAACGGCTGCTTCAATGTTTGTTCATGATAAAAAGCTCACCGATACGCCCCTTGGGCTTTTGCAGTAGCACGGCTGGTGGGAACTGGTTTTTAGTCTTGGAAAGCAACGGCTCTTGCCGCTGTTTACAAACATAATCGGTGAAAAATTAAGTTTTTGAAATTGCTTTTTAAATTAGCTGCTTATGCAGATATGAAATATGGCCAGAAGACTTTGCGCATAACTCAAACCGGCTGTCTTAAGTGTGAAGAATTTTAAATGCAAAGGCTCTTAAGGTTTAATGTATATTTTCTTATAATCTATTACCCATTAATAAAATTTTAAAAATATTTCTTCAATACTTATAAAATTTATCAATGAATTAAAAATTAATAAAATCAAGTAAGAATTCTCTAGTCGAGAAAGCTCGACAAGCAAAAAATTATGAAATATTTTTCTTACGCGACTACCATTGTTTGTATGTACCCGTTACCTTTGGTATCAGAGTATATTAAGGTAACGTTCGGAAAAATCATAGTTTACAAAAACACTTTAAAGTAAATGTTAGTACATAGAAAATCGATGCAAATTCAAAGAGGAAACATTATCAAACCGATTGCACCATCTTCTGGTGTACTGGGTACAAAAATTACAAAAAATAAGAGCGTTATAAAAATAATGACGCAAAAGACACAAAAAATTACAATAAAAACAATTGAGAACGTGATTTCGTTGATGCCCAACCCAAAGGTCAACGCTGTGCTGGATTAAGCTGCAAGCTTAGAATGCTTAAGTGGGTATGGACAAGGATACTTACAACGGATGCGCACAAACAATCAGAAAAACGCCTAAGCCCTATCCCAAACGAAGAAGAAAAGAAGAGTACGATATCAAATGTAATGGAGAATGGTCATTGAAACGTTAAGCGGTTGGAAAGTGTGGCGCGTGGTGGTTGGGGTTGGGTAAGGGGGTAATGCGCTATGGCGACCGGGTGGTCCGGGTTAGAGCACGTCTCTAATTGAGCAAATGCGACTGTGCAACGGAACGGAATCGCGTAAAAAGTAAGAATTAAAATCGAAAGAACGAAAGCGAATAAGAAAAAAAAATAATAAAAGATCTTAAAATAAAATACAACCACAATGGACAAAGGACTCGAGCGGTTGGTTTGTTTGCTGCTCCTAAGCTTATTTTTGCGAGCCGCTTTCGGCAAGTGCCGTCCGTGACAGCCACAAGAAGCGTAAAAATGGGGGAAAAAACGAATCAAAAATTTAAAGCATGGGAATTAAAAATGGTCATGAATGTCGACGTTTGGCTAAACAAAACAAATGGAAAGCCAGCGACCCGCAGCAGCCACATTACAATTGCCAAACGCTAGGCTTAATCCTTTTTTAATTCGACCCCTGCGTCACCCCAACCCTTGCAGCTCATTATGCGCCCGGCACCCAATGCAAATTTTAATGGCCCAAATCCGGGCAGACAAACAGCAAGCCATTGTGTTCTGTAAAAACTACGCTTCTTTTTTGATTAATTATGTGCGGAATATGAATGGGCCGAGGAGTTTCGCAGTACACTACCTGCTCGGGTGCACACAAAAGTAATCGCTGCATTGTCTATTTTGACATTTGCTCTCATTTTGCTCGCATTTGGTGATTAGGTCGGCTGCACCTTGTCTGGTGACCCATCCACCCCACTCACTCCGCAACCACTTCATGCTTAATTTATCAAATGCGTAATGAGCGCACGTGAGCAGAATGCCACATGGAGGATGCCACAGGACGAAAGCTTATGCTTTTTTTTCACTATTTCACTGGAGCAGTCGACGGCTCTCGGCTGTTAATTACAACTTAAATTGACAGCAAAATTGGCTAGCAAAATTGTGGGTTTTCCATGCGGCCGGCATATTAAGCATAGCTGTATATTTCAAGTATGTCCCGAGCAGACAAATGAAGACTTAAGACCCCGTACCATATAAAAGGCGAAGCTGCGTAAAAAAATAAACACATTAAAATGAGCTGAAAAGCACATGGCATGGGGGCATGACATCAGTTAACCCTAATTTGACACGGGAAGTCACAAATAAATACATGTATGTTTATTAAGGGTTAAGGACAAATAAAATAAAAAAAACATGCAACAAAATATAAAGAGTGCGACGTAGCGTATGCTAAACGCCATTATGCCGGGAATATCAATAAACGAAGGGGGTGACAGCGCCGGCGGAAACGGAAATCACAACAAAGTGCTGACATGTGCCGCGGTTGGCAGACGCTCTCATACACAAATGTGTGTGTCTGAGTGTGTGTGAGTGTTGTGGGTGTCAAGTTCCTTTTCACGCGCAAATTGAGTGCTTAAGCGGTTTAGTTCACACGTCTGTTTGGGCACAACGAGCACACACATGTGTGTTAGGTGGCAAAAGGGGTTAAGGGCAATACGGAAGTTGTGGCGTCAATAAGCCGCAGCATTCGTCTTAGCATTATTCATACACTGAGCGAACTTTACAAACATCCTTTTCAAGACTTCTCTGATACAAAACAGACCTTTAAAAATTGTAGATAAGTTTTAACGATTTACTTAGCCTGTCCATTTATTTGCAAATCAGAATAACTATGCGTTTAGTTATCAGCTGCGTGATGTGAAGTAAAAATAAGAAAAATTGAACGCAAATTTCTAAGAAAATGCATAATATATTTTTTTTATACTTTGTGTGTTTTAAAATCTCTTATTTTTATTTAAAAGATTTAGAATACTCCGTTTCGGGTTGTTTTTAAAGCTTATCATAAAATACATTATTTAATGTTTTGAATAAATATTAAATTCAATTAAGACTTTAACGGAATATGTTGATTCTGAGTGTAAGAAAAGTATAAACTACTATAAAGCTGGCAGCGTCACAGAGACTGCCCCAAAAGCAGCAGGGTGAGCCAGCCACATTCACACGCCCCTAAATTTACTGTGGCTTTGCGAAATTTGTATGCTGCATTAAAATTCATGGCGATTCACTTGATTTGCAAATATTATTTATTGTTAACGCTAGCAGTTTGTACCAGTTCCTTACCCACCCACACAGGACATGCTTATGTGTGTGGCAGCGATAAGGCCTTTGGGAAAGGGAAGTTGGCACAAAAGTCATTTGCATACGGTTTTGTTGGCAACAAAAGGAAAGCGTCAAGGAAATAAAATCCTCTACCAAATAGCAACAACTGGCAGCGGGTCGCGTGCCAGCAGCATAATTTGCAGTGGCCGTTGTTTTTTATTCCTCTCTTCGTTTTTTTGCATAGCATACTTACAGGCAGCGCGCAAAAGTGCCACCACACATACAAACAAACATAAACACACACAGCACACACGCGAAAGAGATAAAGATGCCGTCTCTAATAGCAGCAGTCTCAGCCGCTGACTCATTTGTTGTTATTTATGCTGAGCCTTGCTCACTGGCCTGGTATTGAAATTCTCCCCATCCTAAACGCGAACCCATTTACTTCATTACATGCTGCAAGTGCTTACATGTGCGTGTGTGTGCGTGCGCGTGTGCGTGTGCGTCGCACACAGCTGTGGCAAAATTGTCTTTGTCGTTCGACAAACCAAATACACACAACATATTATAAGAAGAAACATGCTATTCAAACTTTTTTATTGCCGCTCAATTGATACAAGAAATTATGTTTTTGATTATTATTGCTCTGACAAACATATGATGTTCAAAAAGTTAAGTTGAGAGTTGGCCAATTAAATGGCAGCTTTTGCATGTAGCGGGATTATTTTTAAGCGTTTGCATTCGGTTTCTTGTAGCCCGATTTAAAAACTGAAATTTAAATGCAATGCCTAACAATTGTAGTCGAACTTTCATATAACGTGTCTCAAGTGAACAATAAAAACATCGTTTAACCAAGTGGCAGGGTTCTGGAAATGAATTCGATTTACAGAAAACTTTGTTATATGGAAGTTTGTTCTATGGAAGCTCGACTTTATATCCTTGAAAGCTTAAGTGAGATTAAAACTGTATATATTGTAGAAACAAAAACATTTTAACATTTTCTAAACATGCAAAAATAAAAAAGATAGTTATGGTTTTCATTAACTTTTTTTAGAGTATAACCTTTCCTGCTATAAACCTCTTTTGTAAAGCAATCAATCATAACCTTAGAAACTTGTGTTATTTCTTATGATTTTGTGGCCGAGCATCAGGCATGGTCACATGATCGAACTAATACAATTTGGGGTACCGAAGATCAGAGTCGGTCAGATGTTCTTAGTGCAATGAGTCGAAAATTCAAACAAATACCGAGTAGCAAAACGCACTCTCAAAGTTAGGTGTCAAGCGAGCAGAAAAATATTCTTTCCCGTTCGCACTTATACGTTTTATCAGTTGGTACCACGCTGTCAAAATTGAGCCTACCTTATAATTCCATTATGCATGCACACAGCATGCATTTTGTTTTGTTTTTAAATTTATCTTCTCATGCGTCTAGCTGGCGTCTAAACGCATACATATTATTTTGCTGAGTGGCTTTACCGACTTCGAATTACTCTAATACCAGTATGAAAACAGGTGGTACATAACTTGTCTGTAAAAGGGGGATTCGAGGACGGTAGGTATGGGCGTTACCTTCAAACTCTTTTTGAAGCAAGTCTGTTTGGGACGTCGCCAGCTATGTTCTCACCAAATATTTTGGCTCTTGCATTAAAGCTGTAGAAGATATAGGCATTTCCGTTTTTGTAAAAGGCGGGGAGACTGGGGTAGGCGTGGCCTGAAAATTTTGATGCAGATCTTCTTAAATGTCATCAGCACACTTAATACACTCTTGACCTTCGATATCGGTTATAAAAATAAAAATCTTTATAGGGAATTCAAAAGTGCATGATAATTAGACTTCCTGTCGTATAAAGAAAAGTAGTAAACAAATATTCATTAAAAGTAATTAAGTTATATGGAGAGCAATAAACACATTTAACCAAATTGCAGTGTTATGGAAATAAATTCGTTAAGGAAAACTTCGTTATTCGGAAGTTCGTTAATGGATGTTTGTCTGTGTTAAATTTCATATATTATTATTATTTGTTATAAGTATTAAATTTTTTGAATTTTCCCAACCTTACAAGATGTTAAAATTACAAAAAGTTCTAATTAAGTCAAGCAGATTAAAATATTTGAAGACGCTATAAATAATATATCAATTCAAATTTGTGTGAACATAAACAATTAACATAACAATTTACAAATTTTGAATAAAGCTAAGAATTTGCTTAAGACTCATTAAAATCTTTTCTTATCTTATTTTAAAGAAATAAAATACCTTAGAAATTTATTGGTGATCTAGGGTATTGTTTAAGATCAATCACTTTATAACTCTCTAATGATTTCAATTTAATTTAAATCCACATAAATGCTGAAGCACGCCAGCTTAATGTGCTGACGATATGTAGCTGAATCTGGGCTTAGCTTTGGACGCACTCATATGGCTACTTAGGACACCAGATACCAGACGATTTGGTTGTGGGATTGAGTGAATCAGACGGCGTGAATTTTGCCTAACCGCAGACATCGAATTGGGGTTAAACCACAAGTCACAACTTTTGATTGAATTGGGTGGAAACATTGTAAAAGGGGGTGGCTTTTGGATCTACTATACTAAATTGATACATTATGGCTATCAAGGTTGCTATAAAATATTTTATTAGCAATATTTCCGTATCAATAAACGATTTTTTTTTTTATGTCTAACGAATCTATGACACTCTACTGCCATACTACAATATGATGCATTTAAAAAATGTATGATTTTAGTTTTTATTCAAAAAGTTTCACATTGATATTGAAAATGTATTTACTCACGTAAAAAATATGCAAAATCCAAAGTTGTATAATATTTGATAGTCAAATTAAAATCGATATTATTTGATTTTAAAAATAAATCGTATTAAAATCAATTTAAAAAAATAAAAAATGTTATGCTTGCCTTAAAAGGTTGCCCAAATGTCAAATAGAAATGTTCTTATTAAAATTCAGCATGAATAATATTTGAATGAAATATTTTTGTGCATAAATATTAATATGTTGACACTTAAGTTTCGATAGTGAAGCAGCATTTTAATAGAAAATTATTGCCAAAATTTTTCGAGTTAAAATGAAAATGATGACTTACAATGTTTTTTCTCTGTGTATATGTGTTTATTACACTTTTGAATTTGTATGATCCAAGTGCAAGCAACGCCAGGCAAATCTAATAAAAAATATATACACACTAACATGTTAGTTTGGAATTGATGTCAGTGACACAGTCACACACACACACACACCACTCACTCGCACACAGACACACTACCCATTAAGAGACAATCCACAGCTCGGAGATCAACGCTGAATTGGAATTAGCTTTTAAGACTCGAGTTTCTTCCATTTCCATTTCCAGCGAGACGAAACGAGGCGTGGCGGGAATCATCACTGGTCTTAGAACACAGCTTTCTACAGGCATCATAAATGCTGCGTTTAGCTTAGTTTAGTATGACTACGGTTACGGTTTCGATATCATCTTTATCGGGCGCACTTTTTGAGATCAGCACGTGTAGAGCTTTTAATTTTTTCATCTAAAAAATAAATGTTGTGATGTTGTTTTACTGCAAATTTCGATACAGTGAAATGATCAATCAGAGTGTCAAATGAATAATTGGCATATTTGCAAACAAATAAAGTGACAAAACCTATTTTAAATAGTATGTGATGAGCACTTAAATTAAAAGCTTACTTAAATATATTTGAGTTGACACTTATGTATACATATATATAAACAGATTATGATTCAAGCACAACATAATCAAGATAAAGTTCATGTGATAAGCAGCACATAAATTTGCCAAGTGAATAGTGGCGTTGACGACACACACACAAGCACCAATTGCTTATGTATGAGTATATAAGTACATATATATAGACATACATGTGCCTACACACTCGATTACACTCAAGCAAATACTATATTCGTATTTACATGCATTAAATAATGGACCACGTTGAGCACACCTACACACAGATCTCGAAAATCTAAATAATAACAAAAGAACAGCCGGGAAAGAACAGAGAACAATAGCTGAATCGTAAAGATTGCTTGCCCTTTAAATAGCTACTAAATAAAGCTTCAATGAAAAATAAATAAAAATAATAATAAAAATAAAATAAAATTAGGCTTTTGAAAATTTTCCTACTACAAGAAGTCTGTGTGTTTTTGAGTAAAGATAAATTGCTCATAATTCCACAAAAACACAATAATTTTCCAAAGAAAAATATAAATGAGTAAAATAATAAATTTGTATACTAAATTGTCTTATGGAATAACTTAATCCTAACAATGATAAGGTGCACTTAAAACTTATCAACAGCTTTGCCAGTTAGTTGAGTTGTTGTCTTTATAATTTTGTATATTTACAACTAGTAGTATATGCAAATGACTCACACACCTACATACGATTGTATGCATGTATGTGAAAGTATTTGTTCTTTTCTTCCACATTTGCAAACTTAGTACATTTTATAAATTAATTGTTTGCAAACAAGGAAAAAAAACAACTGTATCTTTGCCAGTTATTAACAGAAGCAATGTGTGATAAAGATTGTAGGTGTAGGTGTATCATGTATCACCCCCCCTTCCCTTGGTTCGTGTCTCATATATTTAAGATTAGAGCAGGTGATAGCTCATGCGAGAAGACAATCTTTAGCAAACCACATCGGACAACGTCGCCTCTGATCTTGATAGACATTTGTCGACAACCGTGACAACAACAACAACATCAGAAGTGTTCAACTTTGGGTAAATAAAGGCGCGCACGCTGCAGGGAGATACCGACCGAACAGAAGTCTGCTGCTGCTGCGGCAAGTCGAGTTTTCAGATACAGTTTAGGTCGCTAGTAATTTGGGCACATCATGCCACTCGATCCGCAAATGGAGACGCGTGCGGTTGCTCTACAAAATCACCAGCAAAATCCCCAACAATACAACCCTAATCGCAGTCACTAAGAAATATAAAAAACACTTCTTGAAATCACAAAAAGAAGAAGAAAAAAAACATAAGCCAGCTAATTGGTCTTGAAATATCGTGAAAATTAGAATAATTACTGGACACCGACAACACATACTTAAGTGTTTTTTTGTAGTGAATGTGTGTCTCTGTTCCCCAGCCGGAAGAATCCAATGTGCAGCCCATAAACATTTTCTGCCCCACACCTCGAAAAAAAAATAGTATAATAATTATTAAGAAATGGTGCAGAGCGAGGAGCACGCAAATGCGCGAAATGCGAAGCTAGAAGTGCAGTTGCCGCACGACGTTGAAGCGCCCACACACAGAATTTCCACTGTGGAGCAGCTGGAAGAAGAACAAGAAGAGGAGCGCCACGTGGCAGCCGATGCCAAATTGCTGGACAATGGCAACGCACACAGTAGCGCTGCGGGCGACAAAAGCTCCCACGCACGTATTAAGGCCAAGTTAAAGAAAGAGAAGTCCGCACAGGATCGCCAAATGACAGAGGAAATTAACAAGTTGCTTAACGATATGCCACTGGAGCAGAATGTCACTTGCGGATTTTGGCTTTTTAGAGGAGCATTCTTTCAGCGGTAAGTGAATACAGAACAAAATGAATACAAAACAAAAAAAATAGACTATGAAATTTAAAAATTAAAAAAAAAAGTATTAATAATTAATAACAAGCTTATGAAAAATAATGAACGAAATTTGATCACAAACTTAGCAGACCTTAGTTGTTCCTTTTTCATAAAGCAAGCATCGAAAGTAAAGTAAAGTAGTAATTTATTAATATCGTTAAGCAACTGGCGGTTATAAGGATAATATTATAATTATTATAATATTATTAAGCAAATATATTGGGATACTTTAAAAAATTAAATTTTATGATTGAATTGTTTATTTTTAAGGAGAATCCTTATCTCTGTATTAAAGTATTCCTTTCTTCTCTCCCCTTGCAGCTTTGCCAATCAAACTGCATATGTGCTGCTATATGGCATTGTTGGATGCATCTTTTCCATGACCTATGCCTATTTCAATGGCACCATTACAACCATTGAGAAACGTTTTAAGATACCATCGAAGAATACGGGCATCATTTCGGTGGGCAACGACATTAGTCAAACGTTAGTTTCTGCCGTATTGGCCTATTACGCCGGCAAGGGTCATCGACCACGCTGGATTGGCTTTGGTAAGATGTGATATCAGTTTCATTGATTGCACAATTATAAAATCTGTTCTCAAATTGCAGGTTTATTAACGATTGTCATATTTTGCTTAATGACCACCTCGCCTCATTTTTTGTATGGACCCGGTGAGGATGCTTTGGCCTTGACCAAGGAATTCGGAGCCACACCCGATGAAAACGTTACAATGGAAGCAATCGAGGAGCAGCGCTCAAAAACCCTTTGCCGTCCAACAGGAGGTGGGGCCGAGTGTGAAGTGGGTGAAGGTAACTTTGCACCGCAAGTGCTGCTGTTTGTGGCCCAGTTTATCTCTGGAATTGGTGGCTCACTTTACTACACACTCGGCGTTTCCTATATGGATGACAATACAAAAAAATCCAAGACACCAGCTCTTCTGAGTAAGTTTAAATAACAAATATGTACCAGTTTTATGCCCCAATAAACCCTCTACAGTTTTCAAATATAAAAAGTGGGCACAAGGCCAAATTGCTTTTGGATCTTAACAACTCCCATAAACTAGCGGGGCGCCAAGGCGCTCTGCTAGATAAGCTAATATCTCTCCAAATTATACCCAACTGTCGCTTCCGCTGATCAACTAGCGAATTTACAGATTATTCTCCGGGCTAATGATCTTCAAAGAAACAATAAAATACAGTTAATACAATTAATAAACATCATAAGTTTGGGTTTGAAGGAAAACTTTCAAAAGAAAATCTAAATTTTTTACACATTCTTTTGCTATACTCCCATTTTTAAAATCGCATTACCTTCTGTGAACGGTTTCTAAAGCGAACGTTTTGGGGCTCCTATTTAGAAATTGAGCTTGAAATTAAGTTATCGTTTTTTAATTACTTTTATAGCTTGTTTTAAGATTTCATGGAAAATAATTTTCGAATGCATATTCCATTTTATAATACAGGTCTTTCATACTTTTTGCGAATGCTTGGACCTGCCATTGGTTATGCCTTGGCTTCGTTCTGTTTGCGTTTGTACATCGCACCACAGCTCCATCCGGTTATTAATAATAAAGATCCACGCTGGCTGGGAGCCTGGTGGCTGGGCTGGTTGGTCATGGGCGGATTACTATCCTGTTCGGGCATCTTTCTATCCATGTTTCCCAAAGAGCTACCCCGCGCCGCAGCCAGACGTATGGTGGAGGAAAAGCGGCGTCTCGAGCGACTCTCAATAAAGCAAAAGCAGAGCTCGGAGAAAGAGAAACTTACCACCGAACTGGAACCTCAAGCAACCACTGAGCCGAAAGCATCGTTTAAAGATATGCTGATCACGTTCAGGCGACTGACTACCAATAGGACATACATGTGCAATACACTGTCGAACATCTTCTATCTGATAGGCTATACGCCCTTTTGGATCTTCACGCCCAAGTACATTGAGGTGCAGTACAAGCAATCGGCAGCCACCTCCAGCATGGTCACGGGCACTGTGGCACTGGCCTTCTCTGCAATTGGAGTTCTACTCTCCGGTTTTATTATCTCACGGTATAAGCCACGTGCGCGCTATATGGCCGCGTGGAATGTGATTAGCGCTTTTCTTGTAGTCGCCGGCGTAGTCACCTATGCCTTTATTGGTTGTCCGGATAACGAACGTTCAGTCATTGTGAATATTCACAACAGCGATCTCAACGACACAACCACCTGTAATTCGGCGTGCTCCTGCGACTATGTGCGATACTCACCCGTGTGCGGCGAGAATAGTATGACTTACATTTCCGCCTGCCATGCGGGCTGCAAGATGGAACATGTTCGGAGTGATGGCAAAAAGGTAAGAGCCTCAAGCTTAAAAAAATACGCCCTTTGAAGCTACAAATAATAATAATTTTGACAATATATTCATTCTGTGTTCTGATATAAATTAACACTATATTATTTCTAAGATCTTCTATGACTGCTCCTGCATACCAGGTCCAACAGTACCCAACAATACGTTATTTAAACGCCTTACCGAATTTGATCTGGTCAATGATAACAGCACTTGGGATCTGGCTGGGAAAGCACTGGGATCTTCAAAAACTTATTTGGAGGTAGCACTTACACGATGCATGTTTAAATATAAATTTGTTAAATTCTTTTCAATAATTTTTGCATTCTCCAAGTCACTGGCAGCTGGTCAGGCTACTCCAGGCGCATGTACCGTCAACTGCTGGACGCAGTTTGTTGCCTTTTTATCCGTGATGTGCTTCCTGAAGTTCATTGGTGCCGCGGGCAGAGCATCAAATTTTCTGGTCTCTGTACGGTGTGTGCCGGAGAAGGATAAAACTGCAGCTATGGGCTTTGGTATGATGTTATGCTCAATGTTTGCTTTTATACCCGGACCCATATTCTTTGGCTGGATTTTTGATCGTATGTGCCTGGTGTGGGGCAAGACGTGCACCAACAAGGGCAACTGTTGGCTCTACGATCCGGAATCCATGAGGTAAGTTAATGTCAAATCTACAAATTGCAATTCATGCAACATGGTTCTGACTTTTATTTAGGTATACGCTCAATTTTACGGCTGCTGTTTTTATAACTCTGGGCGCTGTGTTCGATTTTGGAGTGTGGTATTATGTCAAAGACCTAAAGATCTTCGATGAGGAGGTCAAAGAAGTCGAAATGCAAATCGTGCAGCAAGAAGAAGCCAGTGCTGAAAAGAATACCGAAATATAAGTTACTATAATTGCTATAATAGTTATAATAATATCTATAAGCTACGTTTAGCTAAGATTGTGAGTGATTTTGGTGCCCATCGCTTTTATCATATGTAATGACTATTTCTGTCTTTGTGTGTGACTTTAATGAAACGAGTCTGTGTCGGTACAATAAAATCTTTTATGGCGGTAAAGATCGTGTGATAAATTTAACCGTCATGGCTCTCATTTTATTAAAAACAAACTTGCTACTGCAACAACAACAAAACTACAAACAACAACCAACAGATCTATATGATTATGTTTATAACGTATTCAAACAATCAAATGTCTGTATTTGAACAATCTAAAATAAAGTACATACTAGGACCTAATCTTAACTAGTTTATCTAAAGCTCATGGAATTTGTAAGCTTGTAAACTGTAAGATTGTATGATAATTCAGATCAAAGAAATGCATTGAAGATGTAGTAATTGTTTAGTTTGACAAAGAAGCTCGACAATGGCAGATGAGGAGAGTGAAGTTACTCAGTTTTTAAAAGTTTCAAATCAAAAGGAACCGCCTAAGCAAAATAAAGAAAAGGATCAGCTGGATAATGATGATACTCTTTGTGGCTTTGGCATATTCAAAGGTCCACTACTGCAAAGGTATTAATATAATAAGTCAGTTTAACTAAAAGTCTAAGGACCGTTTGAAAGAAGTTTGAAAGTAAATGTTTTCCGGGAGTTATTAAATTTGTTGTCTAAATAAAAAGTGTTTCGATTTTTAAAAAATTCTTTAAATGATAATGAAAAATTCTGTGGCAGCCTTTGAACAACAAGAAAAGATTTATTTTGCAACTTTATGTTTCAGTTTGGCTACAGAATATGTGTATGTTGTAATTTATGGCATAGCTGGCTGTTTTATAGCTATGGCGTTTTCATATTTTAATGGTACGATTACTACGCTAGAGAAGCGCTATAAGATACCCACCAGAACGTCTGGAGTGATTTCAGTTGGCAGTGACATAAGCACTACCTTAACTTCTGCCTTTTTGGGATACTATACGGGGCGAAGACATCGTCCACGCTATATAGCCTTAGGTAATATCCAACAACTGCAACAGTATATTCTCTTTAGCATAATCACAGTTTCATTCAGGACTCATCATTTTGGCTATCTTTTGCATGATGATGGCCTCGCCACATTTTATATATGGTGCTGGCGAGGATGCTTTAAAGTTGACACGTGAATACATGAATACAGGATATTTGAATGCATCGCAGGAGGCGGATCGCACAATCTGTCAAGCCAATCTGCCCAGCTGTGTTCAGGAAGCCAGTCATTGGGCCCCTATCGTTTTGCTATTCTCTGCACAGTTCATATCCGGCATTGGATGCTCTCTGTTCTACACGCTTGGCCTTTCCTATATGGATGACAATTCAACCAAATCCAAGACACCCGCAATGCTCAGTAAGTCTGGAATAAGCCCAACAACTTGCCTCTGTTTACAACTCGACTTTTTACTATTTTAAGGCTGGTCCGCTTTTTTGCGCATGTTGGGTCCGGCATTTGGTTATTCCCTTGCGTCCGTATGCCTACGTCTTTATATCGATCCGCAGCTGGAGCCCTTAATAAGCATAAATGATACGCGTTGGTTGGGCGCTTGGTGGCTTGGCTGGATCATTTTGGCAGTCATAATGCTCGTCTCAGCCTTTTTTATATACATTTTTCCAAAGGAACTGCCTAGCGCCAGAGCTCGAAGATTAAAATCTACAGATGGAGCTGGCCATCAATCATTGACGGAGCTTTCGCTGCAGGACATGTTGCAGGCCGTCAAACGTTTGGCCAAGAACAAAGTCTATGTCTACAATACAATCGCCTCAATGCTCTACTTTTTTGGCTACATACCCTACTGGATATTCACGCCCAAGTATATTGAGACACAATATCACCAATCTGCCAGCACAGCGACAATGGCCACGGGAACTGTAGCGCTGGCATTCTCTGCAGCGGGCGTGCTTATGTCTGGGTACATTATCTCCAGATATAAGCCGAGTGCTCGGGCAATGGCCGCATGGAATGGCATTGTTGACATATTGACTGTAGCTGGAATTCTCTGCTATGTGTTTGTTGGCTGTGATGATAGCGATAAGGCGACGTCCATGGCACCAAGCACAGACAGCTGCACTGCCTCTTGTCACTGTGAATATGTACATTATGCTCCGATCTGCAGTCCAAACAATGTCACTTACATATCCGCCTGTCACGCTGGCTGCACCGGCAAAACCAAGGATCAACTAGGTCATCGCATCTACACCGACTGTAAGTGCATCGGATCCTTGGATATTGCAAATGCTACCGAGGTAGGTAATTCATTTATAACCTATGTAGATTTTTTTTTCTAAACTAAAAGTTTATATTTTTTAATAATTTAAACGCAAGGCAACGAATTTTTGAAAACAGTTGATATGCATCGCCATAAATGTTTGTATAAATATATTTGGTCTTTTTTCAGGGCCAATATGCCCGTCAAGGACCCTGTCCCGTTGACTGTTACAATGAATTCCTAATTTTTCTGGGCGTTATGTGTCTTCTGAAATTCGTTGGAGCCTCGGGCAGAACTGCAAACTTGTTACTGGCCTTGCGCTGTGTGTCCTCTGAGGATAAGAGTTTTGCACTGGGACTCAGCAACGTGGTAGTGTGCCTAGTCAGCTTCATACCAAGTCCAATTTTATTTGGCTGGATACTGGATAACAACTGCATTGTTTGGGGCAAAACTTGCGGCTCTAAAGGCAATTGCTGGTTATACGACACTAAATCACTGCGGTAAGTATATAAATATTTAAAATCCTTGTTCTGTTATACATATACATATACATACTACATACTTTTCAGCTATACTATGAACATCTTGTCTGCTGCCTGTATTTTTGCTGGCAGCTTTTGGAACATTGGAGTCTGGTATCATGCCAAAGATTTACAGATATTCGATGGCGAGTCGGAAGAGATAACTCAGAAAGAACAATTTGATTTAGTCGAAAAACCCACCGAGATAAAAACAAATTAATTATGATTAATACGACCCAAATGTCATGCATAATAAAAAGTTATAAATTATAATAATAACACTCAGTTGTTCACTTCATGAGATTTATTTTAGGCTTATCACCATTGTCAACATCACGCACAGATAATCTTTGTGGACTATTCTGGGTTTTTGCAAATATTGAATGAACATAAAATACTAGTTAAAGTTCACATTAATATTTAATAATAAAAAAATTTATCTTGGGCCGTGAGAAAATCTTTTAAAGTTATGTAAGTTTTTCGGAACAAAACAAAGAATCTATAATTGCCATTCGGCTTCCCGATTTATATTTAGCACAAACATCTTTCAGGTAATTTATCCAAAATAATGAAAAACTTTAAAAAAATTTCAAAAAATACAAGTTTTATGATGAGAAAAATCAGATATTGGCATTCTGTAAGAATCGACTAGTCCGCAAGACAAGGCATGTTCCACCATTCTTTAAGTAAAATCTGATACATCAATTGCTTAAGGATAAAAAAAGTTGATCGATAGTTTAAAACAAACGTGATTAACACATAATATTAAGATTCATATATTTTTACTAATTGTCCTCTGGGAAATCTAGATTAATAAAGCAAGTCACCCTGAGTTCACGTTTGTTGTGATCGTAAAACACAATGACATTCAAATTTATTAAGCTTTTTTGTAAGATAATATGTAACTCTTGTTAACAATCTCAAAGACTTTTATGATGCTTTAAGTAATAACTGTAACAAATGCCTAGCAAGATATACTTTATGGGGAATAGTCTGGCTAAACTCGTTGACGAAGTAGGTTCAAAATGAGCAAAGAAAAAAATGATGATCGAGCTGAAGATTCCCCATTTTTGGATGAATCTGCGGCTAAACTCAACAATGGAAAATTGGCTAAGCCGCACAAGGACATAAGATGTGGATTTTGGATATTCAAAGGATGCTTTTTGCAAAGGTATAGAAAAAAACTACTATTTTAAAGCCAACAGTCGAAGTAGTTATCATACTTTACAGCTTGGCTACCGAGAAGGTGTTTGTTTTGGTTTATGGCATAGGAGGGTGTCTCATGTCGATGTCTCTGGCCTACTTTAACGGAACTCTAACGACCCTGGAAAAGCGCTATAAAATACCAACAAAATTATCTGGAATTATAATAGTTGGAAATGATATAAGCATGATGATAACTTCAGTGCTTGCAGGCTATTTTATACATAAAGGACATCGAGCACGCTGGATAGGATTTGGTAAAAATTTTGTCCCTACACTCAAGTATATGAGAGCTGTCCTAATACTCAAGTATACTTATCGCGGTTTTTCCTTATAGGATTCTTCACGGTTTTTATATTCTGTTTGCTAACTTGTTCGCTGCACTTTATGTACGGCGCTGGCGAAGATGCTTTAAAACTGACCCGAGAGTTTGGGGGCTATCAAAATATCAGTGATTTTATAAGTAACTCACATAAGGATCAAAAGCTGTGCATGACCCAAGAATCGAATTGCATTAAGCAGGATGGTACTTGGGTGCCGCCGTTTGTCTTGTTTCTTGGACAGTTTATAGCTGGCATTGGAATATCGCTATTCTGGACGGTGGGTATTGCCTACATGGATGACAACATATCAAAGGCAAAAACACCTGCAATGTTGAGTAAGTTGAAATCTACACACTTCAAAATTATGTGAAATTTCGAGGAAATTTTTACGTAACCAGAAACGATGACCAGAAATAATTTAACTGAATCCAAATATACTAGCCTAACAGAAAAATGCAGGTTCTTACGCATATCAAAGTGATAAGTCAATTTTATATAACTTGGTTAAGAAGTTTTTTTTAAAAGATTATTATCACTATTTGGGATGCATGCATTATGACCTGGGAGGTCTATTGTGCCCCTTTATAGGCCTATAGCTCTTTAGGCCTACCTCCTACACAAATGCAAGTATTTTGGATGAGTCGAAATCCTTATATCAAATGACATGTTTTCCTAGAAAACCATTTCTTTTCTGTTCTAAGGCTATACATTCTGCTGTGATATGCAGAAAGAATTCTCCTTTCAAGCCGCCAAACCTGTAGATGCCGCTACTGACTATTCCTAGCTTAGCTAGATGAAAGAACCGATAAGAATCACAAGTCTAGTTTTACATAAATATTGTCAATTGTAGCGAACCATGAGACATTTGTCTTGCCTCAGTTCTATTATTAAAGCTTCAGCGGGGGTAGTCCCTGCTGAATGTACCTCAAGCACAACTTTGTCCTTGAGCCGCAAAAATATTTCCTGTTTTCCTCCTTGCTATCCACAAGGTGTCGCCGGAAAGCGTTAAGGGCCCGGAGAGCATTAAACAAATGTAAACAAAAATATTGAAGTACTTTGTTACTGTTTTAAGAGTTTGTTTAACTCATATATGCGTTGTTTTTATTCCGACTTTCTCATACTTGAAGGTATATCGGCTTTTCTCCGCATGTTGGGTCCGGCCATTGGATATTCATTGGCTTCTGTGTGCTTGCGTTGGTATATAGAGCCGAATTTGATGCCCCTAATCAAGCCCGGAGACCCTAGATGGCTGGGTGCCTGGTGGATTGGTTTGCTCGTATTGGCAGCCTTATCATTTTTAGTTGCATTTCTAATGTTTATGTTCCCCAAAGAGCTACCCAGCTCAAAGTCAAGACGTTTAAAGTTAGAACAGACCGGTATGCAGGATCCAAAGGAACACAAGGATCTGTCATTCACTGACATGATTCGATCTATGAAACGCTTGGCGTCCAACAAGATCTTCATGTACAACACATTTGCATCAAGCTTTTACTTATTTGGATATTTGGCGTACTGGATATTCACACCAAAATACATTGAGACACAATACCGACAGTCTGCCTCAATGGCGACAATGGCAACAGGAGCCATAGCACTTGGATTTTCTGCTGCCGGAGTGCTTCTCTCCGGGTATATTGTGTCCAAATATAAGCCAAGCGGTCGCTCAATGGCTGCTTGGAATGCAATTGTTGATTTTTTTACCGTTGCTGGAATATTATGCTACATTGTTATTGGCTGCGAGGGAAGCGACCAGCTAAGTTCCATGGCGACAGCCGGTGCAGATAGCTGCAGTCTCTCGTGTCACTGTGAATATGTACACTATGCTCCGATCTGCGGTCCAAACAATAATACCTACATATCTGCATGTCACGCCGGATGCACTCATAAAAGCATTGATGCAAATGGACATAATATATTTACTGGATGTGCATGCATTACTTCTCCAAACTCAACAGGTGTATTAGATGTAAGTCAGTCACTTTATTTCTAATACAAATATATGTAAGTTTATTTAATTTTATTTTTAGCTTCAGTATGCTGTGGACGGTGCCTGCCCCGTTGATTGCACCAATCAGTTTATCATATTTTTGGTTGTCATGTGTTTGCTAAAGCTAGTCGGATCTTCCAGCAAATCAACGAATTTGCTGATATCATTGCGTTGTATAAAACCAGAGGATAAAAGCTTTGCTCTTGGATTTGGTGGCCTGATCGGCTCCTTTGCAGCCTTCATACCCAGTCCCATTTTCTTTGGCTGGCTTTTGGATAAATACTGTTTGGTTTGGGGCAAAACATGCAGCAACAAAGGCAACTGTTGGTTGTACGATACTAAATCATTAAGGTAAAAACTATTGACTTAAAAAGTTTTCAAAAAAACAAGACATTGATTCTCATTTCAGATATGCGTTTAATTTAACGTCAGCGTTTTTTATATTATTGGGCGGCATCTTAAATATTGGAGTTTGGTATCATGCTGAAAACCTAAAAATTTTTGATGACGAGCCAAACGAAACCGTCAAGTTTGACAGTAAAGTTGATAATGTAAGCATAACTAACAATACTAAAGTAGTTAAGATATCCGATGAATTGGAAAATGATAAAGAATAATGTATGCAATACTCTTTACCAGTAGTATGTATGTAAAATTAAATTCGATGAGTCTACTATTTTATTTGCACTAAAAAATAATGTTACTTTTGTTTAGCGAGAAAAATTAATAATGAAATAATTAAAATAATTAATTTTTTACAATTTATAGATAAAGTTAAAATAGGTAAATAAATTATAAAATAATAAGAGGTTGTATTCAAGCCAAATACAAAATTGCTTTATTAAAAAACAAATGTTCAAATTATGCATATTGTTGGGAGCTACCGAGCTTTTCGGCAACTTTGATTTGCACTGAAAAGAATTTAAGAAAACCGGCACAATGTCTTTTAGTTTTCAGAATTGTTTATTTTGCAGATCGCCTGACATTTATTTCAAAAAGAGCGTGATGCGTTTCCTTAATGTTTTCTTTATCGATTTTTACAATTTAGTAATTAGCAATGTTTAAAGCTTCGCTAGCTCGCACACGAAACCGATTCCAATGACGGACAATCAGAGAGTACAAAAAATGCATGCGTGTTCGGCTTAGTAAGGTACAGCTATAGATGAACGGCGAGATAACTTAAGAGAGCAGCGCTACTTTAAGCGCTTGCAATTTAAGAGCGAGTGCAATGAACTCAGACATCATCAGCTGCTGCCCTGAACACATATAGTATTATAACAATGATAAGCGCATTATATTAAACATATACAAATATATTAAAAGGAAAGAAGGTTTTCCAGGTTTTAATATAACTAATTAATTAAATTGATGCTCTACACCAAGTTGTCTTGTACTAGATAACCTAATCATTTCATCACGTTATCTCGACTGCATTCACTTAATCGTGCTATCATCTGGAATGGTCTTTAATTGACATTGAACGCCTATATAATTGCAAGCTCGTAGAAGTTCTTTGGCTCAGTTTATCAAAGAGTTTGAATGCAGCAAGTCTAAAATGAGCGTCGAAATAGTAAAAGAAGATAGTGAAGTGTCTCCGTTTTTATTGGATGCTGCTAAGATATCAGCCAATGACACCAAGGTGAAAGAGATTAAGGATGCACAAATGAATAGCGAAGATACTACGTGCGGCTTGTGGTTTTTCAAGGGGCCGATTCTACAAAGGTTTCAAAGCCAACTATATAATTGTATTCCCAGTTATAGTAGCTCAATGTTTTTCTTAATACTAGATTTGCCACCGAAACAATGTATGTTACAATTTATGGTACTGCGGGCTGTTTTATGGCCATGTGCTTTGCTTATTTCAACGGCACAATTACAACATTGGAAAAGCGGTACAAGATACCAACGAAAACGTTGGGTATTATCTCGGTCGGTAATGATATGAGCACAATGTTTGCCTCCGCCTTGACAGGCTATTACTTAAGAAAAGTGCATCGACCACGTTGGATGGGATTAGGTAAATATGTATAACAATGTAGCATTAGATTTAAAACATTTCAATTATACTGGTCTCTTTTGACTGTTTTAGGTCTGTTTACAATTGTTATATTCTGTTTACTGAATTGCTCGCTCCACTTTATATACGGAGCTGGCGAAGACGCTTTGAAGCTGACTCGCGATTATGGCGGTTTCAAAAACACATCTGTAAATTTGAAAAATTCACTTAAAGATCAAAAGCTTTGCATGTTGGAAGAATCGACTTGCGTACAGGAGGAAAGTGTCTGGGTACCCCAGCTAATCTTGTTTGGAGCACAATTCATATTGGGAATTGGACAAGCACTTTTCCTTATTGTAGGCATTGCCTACATGGATGATAACACCACCAAATCGAAAACACCAGCCATGCTGAGTAAAGACACAATTATATTCAAATAACATAATTTACAACAACATTATTTTGTCATCTTAGGCTTCTCGACTTTCCTGCGCATGTTGGGCCCGGCTATCGGGTATTCCTTGGCTTCTGTGTGCTTACGTTGGTATATAGATCCCACGGCGGAGCCTTTAATTAAGCCTGAAGACCCGAGATGGTTAGGCGCCTGGTGGCTGGGTTGGCTCATTTTGGCATCTATCACTTTTATAATCGCATTCCTCATGTTGTTGTTTCCAAAGGAACTGCCCAGCACGAGGGCAAGGCGCCTGAAATACGAAAGTTCCGGTATACCGAATCCAAGTGATCAGTTGGATCTCTCACTGAGCAACATGTGGAGCTCATTGAAACTGTTGGCGGCCAACAAGGTCTATGTTTACAATACTTGTGCATCAATTCTTTACTTTTTTGGATACATGGTTTACTGGATATTCACACCAAAATACATTGAGATGCAATATCAACAGTCTGCATCAATGGCGACAATGGCAACTGGAACTGTTGCTCTTGGATTCTCTGCTGGAGGCGTCCTACTCTCTGGCTATATCGTGTCCAAGTATCAACCCAGTGCTCGTGCAATGGCCGCTTGGAATGCAATCGTTGATTTTCTGACTGTTGCTGGCATTTTATGCTATGTAATTATTGGCTGCGATGGCAGCGATAAGTTGAGCTCCATGGCAATAACGAGTGTCGATGACAGTTGCAGTGCCTCTTGTCATTGTGAATATGTGCACTATGCTCCAATCTGTAGTCCAAAAAATGACACCTATATATCCGCATGCCACGCCGGCTGCACTGTTACGACCAAGGATCCACTGGGACGGTATTTTTATACGGGATGCCAGTGTATAGCTTCATCAAACTCAACAACAGATCCAGATGTAAGAACCACAATTAATTTGATTAAGAACGTTTACTTATTAAACTTTATTTTGCAGTTACAATACGCAATGGATGGAGCCTGTCATGTTGATTGCTTTAATCAGTTTCTCATTTTTTTGGCTGTCATGTGTTTCCTTAAGCTAGTTGGTGCCAGCAGTAAGTCCACGAATCTGCTCATAGCATTGCGTTGTATTCCGCCAGAGGACAAAAGTTTTGCTTTGGGAGTTGGCAGTATGGTGGCGTCATTGCTTGGCTTTATTCCTAGTCCCATATTTTATGGTTGGCTAATTGATAAATACTGTTTGGTGTGGGGCAAAACTTGCAGTAATAAGGGCAACTGTTGGCTCTACGATACACAAGCGTTAAGGTAAACACTTATGCAATTACATATTGTATTCACAACATTATTTATACAATTTTCTTTTAGATATGTTCTCAATCTTTCGGCGGCATCATTTATCTTTTTGGGTGGCTTTATGAATATCATCGTTTGGTATTATGCCAAGAATCTTAAAATATTTGATGATAAAAAAGAGACGAGCGGCAAAGCAAAGAATAGTTTAGAAGATATCACCATTAAAACCTTGGGCAGTGCACTTAAACTTCAAAAGACAGGTGAAAATATGTAAGCGTTTTCATTCGGTTAGTAAACACTAATAAAGATCTTGAGATTATCAAAAGGCTTTTGGGACTGCGACTGATTAAATACGCTGAGCCGCATAATATTTAACGATTTGAAATCAGGCACAAGAGCGATAACAGCAAGTGAAGATCAGTTTAATAAGGGTAGCCATTCATCTGGAATTGCAGTATCCAGTGTCGGTACAGGGGACTCCTCTTCCAGTTCATGGCCATCACAAAGGCACCACAATGCGTCAAAAAGAATCAATTGCAAGAGGCCACCACCGGCTGAGCATTCCTCATATGCGATGGGTGGAAGGTCATTTTGCACTTGGACGCTGTAGACGTTTAGTCTATCGTTATTTAAACAAGCCAGTGAAATGGATTTGTTTTTATGCTCTTCGATCTTCCACATGGCTTGCAATACAGCAGGTAAAGCCGTTTTATACTTGTTTAACAACCAGTCGCCTTCCAAATTTTGTGTGTGGTGTTGACAGATGCCGCTTAGCTGTTCCATGTACGTGCCTTTAACGTATTGCTCGTGTTCCAACTGTGATAGACATCGCGCAGATTTGGAACAGAATATAGTTTCAAAGGTCTTATGCAGATGGCATGGATCCAAAAGTATTTGTGGCATCGTCTGTCCTGTGACCATCTCAACCTCCATAAGAGCTTTTAAGTAGAGCTTGTTATTTTTCACAATCACGGCTACATAATTTTCCAGTCCGTTGTGCTCGATTTCATATAATATGTTTGTCATAACTCTGCCGATTTCATCGTTTGTGATTAGCTGCAGAAATGAAAATGGAATGCATTTCACATACACATACACTAACAGCTTACGGGCATTTTAGGTTTCTCTGCATTTGTACGGTTGGTGCGCATTTTTGCCAAGCTTCTGGCATAGCACAGACGCTGCTCCTCGCCGTTGGTACGCGATACAAAAACAACAAAAATCTACCGAGATGTTAATTTTATATTAATATATGTAAATACGACGATTTAAGTTGACTTGCCTTGTGTATATACGGTTCTTGCCTCACCCAAAACTCACTGATGTGCAGAGCATATGTCTTAGCGCGATCTATTCGATGAAGCACACCAGGGTGATAATACTCCAGCCCGTTCCCACAATATGTATTGTGTATGCGGCGAAGCCGCCATTGTACTTTTTCCGAGTACACAGCGTACTCATCATCGGTCATGCATTCAATTTCCGCAAAGTCATCAGGTTGCACACAAGCTCCCAACTTAATAATTGGCGACCTGCCGGCTCGCAAGAAGCCCTGCGCCTGTGTCTCGGCCTTTTCGTGCCTTGCTGTCATTAGGCGGCCTTGGAGGTCCTGCTTAGTACCTTCAGTACTAAATCCACGTCCGTAAAGTTCGCGAATTAGATCCCGTAAGTTAAAATCAGATACTGACAGTTCCATAGTAATTCAAAGCCCAATTTTGAGCAATTTTATTGCGGTCCAGCGATAAAACAACCATTGTGACTATTTTAGTGATGTATAACAATTGTTGATTGCAAAATAAGCAGTGCTGGAAAGTGTTTGTGAATTGCAGTCGATATATCGATATATCGATATACATATGTAAAGTAGAGAATCCTGGATTGTACAAGCTTTTTAAATTAAATCATGTCAATAATAATTAATAAAAATAAATTGTTTGTCATGTTTTAAGTTACACCCAAAATTATAATATTCAATTGCATTTGTTTTATTCCTTTCAATCCCATCCCAATATTATCTGTACTTTTAAATGGCCGAAGCGGCAAATAGCTGTTCTAAATGGAATGCAATCATTAGAAAAAATAAGCCAAAAGTATGTCCACCGAATTGTTTTCAACCGTTGCATGGGCCATGTCCTGATTGCAAGATCGTCGATGCAGTTAACCGCAAGCCAAGTTATGTGAGCCCAGTTTTTGAACCCGAGCCGCCTGTGAGACGGCTAATAGATACAAAAGCACTGTGTTCCATGTGTGACGATGGACCAATCGACCAAACCAATTCGTGTACTCTATGTAAGGCTCAAAATGGAACCCAGAAAAATAATTTTTGTTCCGCTGCCTGCAGGCCACTTAGCACGTCGTTGCATTTAAAAGAGGTATTTGTTCTTAAATAATAATTCTCAAGTTTTAAATTTCCTTTTTAATTTAAGTGGACAAAACGGCCGCGAATTAAACCTGGGTACAAGCACAGCTTTTTACTGAATAACGAACTTTTGGTTGGACGTGTCTTTCCCACTAAATATTGTTTACGAAGAGTAAAAAAGAATTGCACCGACTGTGGCAGGGAGCTATACTTTCGGGATCCCATTACAGACTTAACAAATGTAGTTATGCTTACGAACTGTTGCGATGTCCAAGTCATTCCCGACCGAGTAATGCAAAACTGGCATCGTGTACCCATCCTTTCCATAACCGGCAAAGGGGCTATGAAAAAAAAGACGATTAACGAAATATGCCAACTGGAACCGAAAAAAATTCCGCCACCTCCTCCCCCGATGCCAGTGAAGGATATCATACCAAAAATACCTGAACCGAAAAAGAAAGGCAAAGGCAAAGGGAAGAAGAAGGGAAAGAAATAGTGCATTTGAATAAATTAGTAACTTAAAAAACCACGCGTTTAATTTTGGGAAACTTTTCAGAGACTCGGACAGATTTTTTTATATGTATGTATGATGGTTATATCCATGTTGAAATCAATTATTGCAACACTCCTCGGTTTCTACTGTGTTCAATTTGCATTTAATTAATTTAAATTCAGTCGCATTAAGCACACTTAGCGTTATTCTAATAACTAAAATGTATATAATTCAGCTTAATACAAAAACAGCTCTGCCAATCCACAATATGTAGAAATTTAAAACATATTTGAATGTCTCCTATAGTTTGTAAATCTTTGTTAAAATTTAAGGAGTTGAGTCTATGTGTGTGTTTTATATATACATATTATTAAATACTGTTGTTAAGCATTTAGTTACATAAGACTTGCACAATTCTCTCAAACTAAATAACTTAAATTCTTTTTGTTGATTTTTAATTATTGAGTTTGCCTGCTTTAATTTTAATGCTTTTTTTGGAAAGACTATGACGCTGTAGTATGTTGGACTTAGTTGAGCAGTTTTTGTAAAACTTTTAGGGAAAGCATTTGCTTAGAGATTTACTATTGATATTGTTCTGCGCAAGGCGTTGTATTGCAGTTGAATCGAGTTTTGAGTGATTTCGAATTTCACAACTATTATAATAATCATAATTAGATATACTTGTAAGTTGTAAAAACTAGATTATAGCTACATATGCACTTGAATATTAATTTAAAAATTAGCTACCAATTGTTAAGACTACTTCTATATGGATTATTACTATTTAAGCGCCTCTTATACTGTCAGTGGCTAGTCACTAAGTAAAATGAATATTGTATTGTGGTTCCATTACTATTCATCCTATCACTCTCGGAAGCCTATGTCTTTACAACAACAGGAAAAAAGTCTTTGAGGAGTGTAGTGCGACGCTTTTCAGCAATATCCATTTGATTTTCGAGATCACCAAGCTCCTTTGTCTCAGCACGCTCAATTTTCCACGATAGATTCTCAATTTCCGCCTCTAATTGTGCCTAAAATACAAAACATGTTAAATACTTTTATAATACTTGATATGATCATCTCTCGCCACCTTACCTGCTGATACTCAAAGAGATTCTTTCGTGAGCCTGGCTCCATGTAGTAGGCATAGGGATACGTGTATTGCAGCGTATAGCGGCACTTGGCCAACAGCGCTGCCGCATTGAACAGATACTGCCAGTCGATCCAGGTACCGCTGCCGTTCATCACCTTCGCATTGATGCGCTGCCGGAGGCGTTCGATTGTTTGCTGCTCCAGTTTAAGCGATTTGGAGTGATTCTCCCAGCGCTCATAGTAATGTAAATACTTTTTGAGCGCCTCGCGCGCCTGCACGTGCACCGATTCGTTGGCAATATTGGGATTGTCCTTGTAGCGGGAGCACTCGTAATACTCGGAGCCATGCGTTTTCCAATCGCCCAGGCACATCCAGCAAAAGTCGTGCTTACAATTGAAGCACTGCATGTGATTGCAGCCGCCATTCTTCTCGATGCAGATGTGACACTTGGGGCAGTCTTTGGTGTGTGCGCTTATATAGTTTGCCGTCTCGCTATCATCGGCGCATTTCGTTAACCACTTCTTGATGATCTGGCAATCAGTGGGCGCATGATAGTCCATGCCACACTTGAAACAGAAGCCCGTGTGACAGGACTTGCAAATGGCACGCTTGGCGGAGTTCTCCGCTGATTGCACAATGATTTGGCAATTGGGTCCGGGGCAGAAACGCAGCTCCGGATGCGATCTCACATAGTCTTTGAACGCAAATTGCTGATACTTGTCACGCATAACCGGACGCGTTACGAGCGTCAGCACCAAATCCTCCGGCACACGCACATTGCACTGCTGCGCCATGCAACCAATCTGTATGGAAATGCCCTGAAAGATTTGCGTCTCAAAGTAAGTGGTCCAGCAGTCCTTGCAGAACGAATGGCCGCACGACAAACTGTAGAACTTATCATTCGGCTGTGAGCTGGCGCACACCGGGCACATTCGGCGGTACTGTGACTGCGTGATTGAACTATTCCCGCAACTGTGGATACTCGTTGAGGAGTGCGTCGCTGCTGACCGATAGCCACTGCTGCCTATCTTCACGAGCTGCGCACTTGCCGCAGCTGCGGCTGCACTTGTCGACGCTGCATCCGCTACAATCGTGGGTGGTTTGATGCGCGCTGTTACTAATAGGGCGTTGGCATCTTGGCGATACTTCTCTACCACAGCACTGTTATTCCACTGGTGTTCGAGCAGAAGCACTTTGGCCAGCGATGGTGTTATCTGCAATATTGTGTTTAGTTTCTCAACGAGCTCATTTAGCAGCTTTTCAATGTCCTCAACGGTTAGGCAATCGTACTCAAAATACTCGGGATCAGCTCGCTTCGGATCGAGCCTTTCGACATCGCAATCTTCACCTAAAAGTATCCAAAAACATGTTTATTAATACGGAGAATACTCTGCATTCTTAAAGAAAACTTTTCGCATGCATTATTGGTCTAATTGGATTTTAATATTACGTCCCACAACCCTCCGCATGTTCATGCCTATATGTAATCTAAAAACAATCACCAGGTGCAATAAAAAATTGGTTCGGGTTGCTACCTGCTCTTTTATGAATTACACAGAATCCGTTGGGCATGAGCGGAAAATTGGAAAAACAAGAAACAAATATCAATATCAATTCCAAAACCAAAACACCGAAAACAAAACAAAACACGAATTGAAAACAAAATTAGTCGAAGCTGCAGGCTGCTGGATGGTTGAATTGATTGCCATTTTAACGACTGTTGGAAATGAATTGAAGGCCAGATATGAGATTTAGCCATGTCGTCACAGGCAGCTTAAAACGTGAGCATATACAAAGAGCGATACAGAGAGAATGAAAAGGCACATGTGAGAGGGCCAGGTCAAGAGCAGGAAAACAGTTGACGGATGAAAATTTACGTTAAACATCTGACGTCGTCTTGAGCACTTGAGCACGCATTTCAAAGTGTGTGCAAGGGGAAGGGAGAGCAGGTAAACAGCGTCGAATAAAACAAGTAACAAAAATAAAACATCAAATGATTTGGTCAAGAGTGCTGGACTTAAAGATACCCTGTACTAAAGAAATTTGCTGCAAATCACATTTAAAATGTTTTATATTCGACTGATGGGTGTGAAATAAATCAAAAATAACTATAATCAACTTAATAATATTTAATTAATCTTACGTAAAACATTGTCGATTGCAAAACGATTATAAGCTGTTGAGTTATTCTTGCATCGCTTTACATTTACATTTTACATTTTTACAGGGTATATAATAATAATAACACTGAGCAATAAGCAATGAGACCCCTTATGTTTTGGCGCTGGCCGAGCTAAATGAACGACCATTTCAAGTTCAATTTCATAATTTAAGCTTCATGGTCAGAAAGCAAAACGTTACGAACCAAGCACAGCTTTAATACAATATATATTTTGTATGTATGTACTATGTGTGTATGTAAATTAAAATTGAATTGTAGTTGTGGTTGGAAAGGGCAATCAATGCAAACGGTAGACTCAAATGCTTGAAAAAAATAAATAAATAGTTGCCAAGTTGAAGAGAATGAACAAGTTGGTAAGGAATTGAGGCAGAACAGCTAGGGTAGCAAGGCGAAAAGGCGAATGTCAAGAGCCAACAACTATGTACTTAACTGCATGCAAATGTATTGCAGAAGGTTAAATGCAAAATTCTAGGCCCTACGTATTTGTGTCTGTCACAAAAGGTGAATATCCAAAGCGGATACAAAAAATTATCCCAATAATACAACAAGAAACTCATTGCTGCGTTTGTGTTTTGTTTGTGTGCGTGCGCTAAAGTTAAATCGATTTGGCGAGCGTAATCGATAAACTGCACAATGTGTCCTTGGGGCTATTTATGCACCTCTCTTCTTACCTGTATTGTAGTAATCATAATCGTCATCAAATTCCCCATCGTTGTCCGATTCCAAATCCATTTCAATGTCCGAGTCCATTGCAACTCTGTGAGGACCTTACGGTGCTTGCGTTGTGTTTGTGTGCCAGCACCCCGTTCCTTTGATCGCGTTGCCCAGCCTTGCCGTACTGTGCTGTGCCTGGCTGACAACTGAAGGGCGAGTAAAGCAAAAACGTAAAAATACTTTTTTACAAGGCTATTGCAAGTGCGAGGGGGTTGGCGAGATTCCCTTTGTTGTTGACGCTGCTATATTTGTAACAGTTGCTTTGTTGTTGGTGTGATGGTGTTGTTGTTGCTGGTTAATTATGTTGGTGGTGGTGAAAGACGTAGTTATTGTTGATAATGTTGAAGTTGTCGTTTGATAACTTTGCAGTTCTACATTACGTCGTGACGATGAGTTGCGTTGGAAGAGCTTTGGCTAAGCGGGGTGGCAAAAAGATCCCGGAACATGGGCCGTTTTATTTTCGTACACATACATATATATGTAGATATTTACGCACACACCCCGATGAAAATACACCGCTACATATGGTGCTGTGCATTTGATTTATTCATAACAATCGACATAAGCATTGATTATTCGGTTTTCTGGTTCACATTTGTTTGATGCTAGGCAATCAGTATGCAATTGACTTTTAATGGCAACATACAATTCTTTGTCTTTTTCTTTTTTCTCAGTGCCTCGCACTCGCGCACTAGCTTCGTTGTGCTCCCTCCCCTCCTTTATTTCCAACGAACAATTTACTTATATACCAACAAACACGGACACCAACACCCACACGACACACGGCTAGCACACAAACACGGCCACTCGCACGAGTACGACGCCCTGTGAACGCAATTGATAATTGCGCAGTTTGTTTTATGAGCTGTTGCACTTTTGAAATTTATGAATATTATTACTTTGAAGACACGAAAAAAACACAGCGCTCTGCGAATCAGAGCTACAAATCAAGCAATGTGACCGTAGTATGATAAAACATAATAGCGTTATGTGGTGGGCGGGCGATAGGCTCGTTAATGCGCTTACGTTCTCGTTATTGCGTTTTATATCGGTCAGCTCTGCGTTAACGTAATCAATAATCGACACCAATTACTTATCGCCAACAACTTGTAGCCGATATATGTATGTATCGAAACGGGAGACCGGCAAAACTGCGTCGATTGCTACCATTGCGAAATTGCTTAGAGCTAAATTGTCTACAAAATGTCGACAATTGAAAAACTATCTATACAAGGCGTTCGTAGCTTTGGCGCAAATGCCGAAGACATGCAGGTAACGACATAGTCTTAAATCGTCTTCGCTGTATTTGCTCATATATTTTCAACTTCCAGAGCATTTCATTTTCATCGCCAATTACACTTATTCTGGGCCAAAACGGTTGCGGCAAGACTACTATAATAGAGTGCCTTAAGTATGCGCTTACCGGCCAGTGTCCGCCAGGCAGCGATAGCGGCAAACGATTTGTTCACGACCCAAAAATCTTTCGCAAAAACGAATCCCTTGCACAGATTAAAATGCAGGTGCGCGACCGACGAGATGCTCGGCTTTCGATTTGCCGCAGCATGAAATTGTCAATTAGGCTTGACAAGATCACATTTAAGACGATCGATTCAACGATCAACTTTCTCAGAAGCAACAGCAACAAACAGCACGACAATCAGGAGTCAATGAGCTATCGCGGAGTAGACACCGATGTGGCCATCGCCGATTTCATGGGCGTGTCGGAGGCCATTATCAATAACGTGCTATTTTGCCACCAGGAAGATTCAAGCTGGCCCCTGGATGAGGCCAAGAAACTAAAAGAGAAATTCGATGCCATCTTTGGCATAACAAAGTACAACAACGCGCTCGACCGGATAATTAAATTGCGCAAAACAGCAAAGGAGGAGCTCAAAGTGATGGGTATTGAATATAATTAACATACATAATAATAATAATAATTAAAAATAAAATTTGTAGAGGCCAACATGAGGCTATTGGAGCATTTAAAGAAAGAAATGGATGAGAAACAGTTGTTGCTGCAGAAAGCTCAGCGCAAATGCGAGGAAATTAAGGAGGAGTGTGATAAATTTGATGCGGATGTGAAACCAATTGATGACCGTTTACAGCAAATACGCAATATCGAATTCGAGATTGGCAAATATCAGTCGCAAAAGGTCGAAATGGACACCAAGTAAATGTCATTAAAATATATCGGCTTGAATAAAATGTAACTGAATTCCCTTCTCAGGCTCAAAAACTGCGACGAACAAATACAAAAGCTATCCAGGAACATCAAAAACCATTTTGCGGGCTCAAGCGCTGAACTTGAAGTAGAAATACTCAGCTTTAATCAGCGCATGTCCGAAATGAAATTTCAACGCACCGATGTGGAGGAGCAACTGCTGCAATTAAAAAAAACAAATACCGAACAACAAAGCAAGCTTGCCATGCAAGACAAGGAACGCTGTATGGCCCAGCAAAGGCACAAGAACGAACTAAGCTGCAAGCAACAGCTGGACGATCGCATTCAGGTCCTGTGCGCACAATTGCAAATAACAGTGGCAGCCAATACGGTTGATGATAGCCAAAAACTAGCCACTTTGCTCGACGAGATCGATGAGACGCTTGTGAGCAGGCAGTGTGAGATCACCGAGCTAAGCGTGGAGAATGATCAGGCTGATCAATTGCGTCAGGCCAAGATCGATGAGCTACGCACCGAGATAACCAAGTCGGAGCAAAGTGTCAGCACGCAGGAAAAACAAAAGGAAGCCAGCGAACGGGAGAGCGAGTCTCTTGAGTTGGAAATTAATAAAATCGAAACGTCATTGCATCAGCTGAAAGTGCTGGAAACTCAAATTGCTGAAACGGATGCGAAGTACGAGCGCACAACGCGCCTCTTTAATCAGGACGCCTGCCGCCAGGTTATCACTAGCATTAAGAGCTCCATAGCCGAAAAGCAGGCTCGCTTTAGGAAGCTGGACGAGCAGCTAACATTCCTCAGCTCAATATCCAAGTTGATGGCCGAAATCGGTCTGAAAGAGAAGGAGCTAAAAAAGAGGCAACTGGAAATACATCGAGTTCGCAGCAAGCACAGCGACAATTTTGGCAAATTTTTCAACGAACCCATTTCCCATAACTATCGTCGTAGCATGCAAACTGCCTACGATAAACTGCGTCGCGAAATCCAGGAGCTAAATGGCAAGGTCAATAGCCAAAAACTGGAAGAGCAATCTCATGAAATTAATCGCAAAAATCTCATTGGCGACATATCGCGCATGGAGAAAGAGTTGCAAGAGTTCGAGGAGCGCATATACCAAAGGTGCCATTCAGTGCCATACGACGAGTTGCTGTTGCGCACCAAGACAGCCATATCTAAATTGCAGTTAGAGCACGGTGCTTTTAAATCAGCCGAGGCCATGTTCAAGAGGTAAGCTCTGCTTAGAATTACATATACAGTTGCTGAGATAAACAAACAATTTATTATCCCAGGTATATACAAAAAATCAACGAGGAACCCAGCTGTCCCTTGTGCCATCACAATATGACTGGCGATGAGGTAAGTGATTAAGTCAATGCAATGCAAACTATTGACGAAAGATTCGATTTCATAGGCCTGTGATTTGACAACTGAGCTAACAGATGAGATTCAAAAGCTGCCGGATAATATAACCAAGTCGGAAAAGGCCATGAAGGCAGAGCAACTTAAATATGAAAACTTGTTGCAAATTAAGCCTGCTTTTGACAAGGTTAAAGAACTAAAAGCAACGCTGCCCAAGAAAAAGGAAGAATTGCGCAAGATTGAGCAACGATTGGGCGAAATAGTTGCTGAATATGATACGCTAGTGGCGTTGCTGGGTGAGCCCACAATTAACATGGATTTGGCCAATTCAATGCTGGGCGATATGACGCTGCTTGATGAAGCGCTCAAGGAGTCGGTGCGCCTCGAAAAGGATTTGGAGCAGCTTAAGGTAAAATATATACCAACTGAGGCTATTGTAACTGAAATGTTTTAAATTTTAGCTCAAGTTGCCAGACAATTACGATGCCAGCGAAAATGCAGAGGCTCTGCAGGCGGAAAAAACTAAGGTGTCCAAGGAGCTCGAAGCTGAGTCCAAGTCTTTGGAAACAAATCAGCATAACTTTGAGCAGCAAATGGAGGCGCTGAATCATTTGCGCGAATTTCGCAATGTGTAAAGCTTAAATTATTGGTTTGCAATGTTTACAAAAAAATAATAATTTCTGTTACTCAATTAGCTTGAAGGACAAGAGGATTAAGTTGCAGGAGGGTGTGCAGAGTTTGCCGCAATTGAAGGATAGGCTAGATGAGCTAACCCGCTTGCTTATCACTATAACAACCGAAATAAGTGAACTCAAAGCGAAGATTCAACCCCTTAGAAAAGAATTAGGCGCTGCAATAGCCGAAAAGGCGCGCCTCAAGGAGAACGAACGTGCAAAATTGTCCAAATTGCAGAGTAAATTCCAGGAATACAAGAGCACAGATCAGGACATACAAAGGTGATCATGTTCGAGCTTAACCCAAAGTTATAAAAACTAATAAATTCTAATTTATCTACAGATTGAAGAAAAATGCCCAAGAATTTGCCAAGTTGGATTTAGCAAATGTCATACGAAAACTCGATTTGGCCATTAATGCAAACAAAGAAGAGCTTGCAAAATTGGTAGATAAAAACTCAGTAGACCTTATCGCGAATACTAAAAATTCTTTTTGGCATTTCAGAAAACTCAAATCAATGAAACAAGCGAGAAACTAGAAGCCATTAAAACAGAATGCCTTAATCAGCAAAGTTTGGAACGCGATCTCAAGGATAATCGCGAGCTAAAGCAGCTGCTGCAGAAAAAGAGCGAGCTCAGTGAAAATTGTCAATCTCTGGCCGAACAATTGGGCAACTTGGACTTTCGCAGTGTGAAAAAAGAGAAGCACGAGCTAATGCAAAAGCGAGATGTGGCCTCGGTGCGACGCGGTGAGCTGCTTGGCCAGCAGGGCGAGATAAACAATCAGATGGCAAATTTGCAGCGTGAAATCAATCAACCCAAGTACAAGGAGTCCATGAACAACTACAGGCGTGCCCAGTTTGAAGCGGCTGTCAAGCGTCGCGGCATCGATGACCTCGGCCAGCATCGTGTGGCACTGGAATGGGCGCTCATTCAGTTTCATGCCGAAAAGATGAGCAACATTAATAGCCTGATAAGGGAATACTGGCGCATGATCTACAAGGGCAACGACATCGACTATATACAAATCAAGACTAATGATGAAAACGAAAACAAAAAAGCGTCGGCAGATCGACGCAGGAGCTACAACTATCACGTAGTGCAGTCGAAAAACAATTCAGAGATCGAAATGCGTGGACGCTGCAGTGCCGGTCAACGTGTGCTCGGTTCGCTTATCATTCGCATGGCCTTGGCGGAGACATTTAGCAGCAATTGTGGCGTTCTGGCCCTGGACGAGCCGACTACCAATCTGGATCGCGACAATATAATGTCGCTATGCGATGCACTCAATAGCATAGTCGAGACGCGACAAAATCAATCAAATTTTATGCTCATCATAATCACCCACGATGAGAACTTTATATCGTCCTTGGGTAGAATCAACAGCTATCATCGAGTTTATCGCAATCACGAAAGCAAATCTGTTATTCAAAAGGTGCGCGTCGATGACAAATAGATACATCACAAAAATACCTATTTATTCGTGTTTAACAACATCAAAAATACTACATAAAAAAAGATTGTTAAACATTCCGCAGAACGATTCTGCATTTATCTATATGTACTTACTCATTAAAAATAAAATATTAAATATGTATCCTGTTTGTTCTGACTTACTAAATTTGACTCGTAGTCTAACGAATGAAACAATATTCATGCATTGCTTTCTCTAGTTAGTCAAATTTAAATCTCAAATTAAATATTTTATTAATTCTGTTTTTTATTTAATTTGAGCTTTTAATCTTTACTTAAATGGCGACCGCTGCGGCAAATAGCTGTCGCATTTGGAGAAGTATACAACTTAAAGACAATCCTCAAGAATGTCCAAAAAGCTGCTTTGAACCATCAAATGGAAACTGTGCCGATGTCAATGTCCTTAAAATAGTCAATCGCGAGCCAAGAATTGCACAGCCCGTTGAACCTGATTTACCACCTCGACTTCGATTCGATCCATTAAAAGAATGTTCCAAATTTGTTCCAGCAACCGTTCAAAATGCCAATTCATCAACAAATGTTTGCTCGTCAAAATGTAGGCCTCTGAGCACGATGATGCGTATGAAAGAAGTGACTATCTAATTCGTTCATACATTTAATAGCTAAACCTAAAACTTTCACAAACCCACAGTTGATTGCTCCATCGAGGCAAAAGCCTTTATATAAGCACAGCGTTATGTTGGACGACAATACTATTGTGGGCAGAGCATTCCCAATAAAGTTTCGCATACAGAGGAAGGCTTGTCAGTGTCAGAGCTGCAAAAGAGATCTGTGCCTGCAGGAAACTGTGACGAGCATTGATAATCTAATTCTACTGTCCAACTGCTGCAACCTGGCGGTTTATCCGCGCAAGAAAATCGACAATTGGCATCTGGTTCCTGTGTGCACTATAACCGGTAAGGACCATTTCGCCAAGAAAACCATCAAAGAAACATGTAAATTGGAACCGAAAAAAATTGACTTACCGCCTCCCGATCGTAGAAAAACAAAGAACAAAAGTATATTAATTAGTTTTGACAAAAAAAAGAAAAAGAAAGCAGGTAAATCAAAGGGAAAGAACAAAAAGAAAAAGTAACTGAAATACAATTTACATTGACTATTAATTGGGATTGCTTAAGGGTTATTAACTTAATTTAATAGACAGGTAAAATATTATTGTTTTAGTGCCTATCAATTAAAGTAATAATCCTTAGCCCTGAAGTTGTCACTAGGCCAAAATTAGAGCTCATTAAAAAATTCAATGTCCAAATTTAAATTAATCAATAAACAAATAAAAATATATATTGTACATATAATTGGGACAGTGATAATTGGAACAAGAACTGATGATACCATTTCACCGTAGATTAGTAATAATTAATACAACATGCATAGTTTTAAGGCTTAATAGGGAGGGAAGATTAATAAGATCAACTCAAGGATGGGACGTGCAAAGGATGTATAAAGTGTTGTAGTGGTTCCACAGTTGTATTTATTTATTACATTTTGTGACAGTTGAACATATCCTGTAGGGAAATTGTCTTAACCGCTTTTCTTCGGATCACAGAGCTTGGGTCCTTTGCCGATGCAGGCGGCATAGGCCATCAGATGGGGGATCGTATGCTGTTGCATCATGCCAGTAAAGAGATGACTCTGCGGCCCCGATGCAAATATGGCGACATCCTCGCCTGAATGCACGCCCTGATCCTTGGTAATATAGCTAGGAAACACAAAGTCCTTGGCACCCATTTTATTGCTTAAGTCGATGCGCTGCCCCTTACTATCCAGATAGTTTTTGGGGCCTGCGGCATAGTTGAGCACACTGTATTTAACGCCATTAATATCTCTGTCATCGTTATTCAATCCCAAGATTGGAGTGCCACGACCGGGATAGCCAGCTATACTCAATGCATGCCCATGATCCGCAGTGACCACAATCAGTGTATCATTAATGTTTGTTAAATCACGCGCCAACTTAACGGCCTTTTCAAGTTCGAGCGTCTCGTCCAAAGCGTAACCCGCCTGGGTAAAGTGATTGCCATAATCGATTAGACCACCTAGTAAATGAATTTGGCATAAAATAATATTTTTTAGGTTTTTAAAATTCCATCACCTTCAATGAACACAAAGTAGCCGTTTTTATTTTGACTCAACTTCTTAAGGGCCACCTCCGTTAGCTCGGATAGCGTCGGCTGATAGGCTTCATCCGCATCCAAGTGAAAGTTCATTAGCTTGGACTGAAATAGTCCAATAATGCTGCTCACAGCCGAAACATTTACACTTAGCAGCTGCTTCCGATTGGAAACCAAAACTCCACCCGGATGCCTTGCCTGCCAGCGCGAGAGTAAATTGATGCCGTCGGAACGCTCTCCGCTATTTCCATGCAGATCCTTAATGGTATTGGGCAGGAATTTACCCATGCCACCGCCAAACATGATGTTAAAGTTCTTGCCCGGATCTTGGGTGACCAACTGTGTCGCCATATCAACGCACGTGCGGGAGTCAACGCCATAGCTCTCCACATCCGTATCACATTCCCACATACGATTCGCCGTCTTGGCATATAAGCCCGATGGACTTGCATGGGTCAGCGACGTGGTTGTCACAAAGCCAGTGGCTTTGCCTGCATTCTGCGCCCATTCGGCAATCGAGGTCAGGTGATTGGCCGGGTCCTGGCTTTCCGTGCAATTATTGAAGCTGACCGCAGCAGAGACGCCAATCTCGACGATGTTGGTCTTCACGCCGCACAGATAAGCGGTGGCCGTGCAAGCAGAATCCGGCACTTGCGAATTGGCACAATATGTCTATTAAGGATTGAAAGACTGTGATTAAAGGTACGCCAGTTTCTTATCACAGTCTTTCTACTCACCCGACTGAGACCGGTGTGAGGAAAGTTTTCAAAACTCAATGAGGACTCCTCGCCAGTTTTACCCAGAAGCTGACCCTTTCGAATTCTAGCTGCCGTTATGGTTGACAGTGGCATGCCATCACCCAAGAAGAGTATCACATTCTTGGCTTGCTTGGTATCCAGTTGTGGCAGCTCTAGCCTTTTTGCAATCTCTTCGTGCGCCAAATCATACCAAAACTGCGAATTCATTTCTTCGGGAGGCGTGTGCTTACCTGTAGCCACATCTGTGGAGAAAATAGGCACCGCTTGTGCCGAGCCTGTTAGTTCGTTTACATCATGGACTCCGTCAGTCGCAACCAAGGCTAAGATGACCAGAATAGCGAACAGAACTAGCTGTTTTTGACACAGCATCTTTCAAGGTGATGTGATACACGTTTAAACAAGTAGCAACTGATATATTGTTCTATAGTTCCCTTAGGTTTTATATAAACTCCAGAGACGTAACGTGTTTACGGTTTTACTGTTCTTGCTATTTTATATTATTTATTTTATACTAACAAGACATTAAAAATGGCAAAAAGAGGAAGGTATAATGATGATTTGCAACTGTTCTTGTTCACCATTGACATCTAAGATTCTTTTTGATTTATTTTTGATTAGTCGATTCTTCATTAACTTGGCCTAAAAATCTGCTATAAACGCAGATTTTAGTGCATCATTTTTAAATATTATTATTTTTGCGAGAAGCTGATTAAATTGAAGAATTTTTGACAGGTTATCTCTCAGTCAGTCTCTACTGACTAAATGAATTTTATTATCATTTTAGCAAATCTTCAAGTGCTCGCGTGATTATCATTGTGTGCAAATGCTTACAATGGGTAATTAATTTTTATAAACTCATATTACATATTACAATTACATATAAACAGAAAGAAATGCCGTTCTAAATGTAAGAATTTTATTCTAGAATCATCCCGATTCGTGGGTAAAATATTTAAGGACGATACATACAAAATAAGTCTTATAATAGGTAAGAATACAATTCTTGACTTGAATAAAGTATATACACTTTCTTAAGAAATCTCATAAAAAAGGTAAAACGCTTTTGAATTTAATAAAGTACTTAAAACCCGCACACTAAGTTCGAAATAATAAATTTTGAAATACTGATCTTAAGTTAGAAAATTCTTGATTCTTGGATATCTGTATTGTCGTCAAATTTTTTTTGTTTTCCATTTCATGTATCTTGTTGTAGTCATTTTTCCAATTTACAAATATCACCCTGACTGTTACTCTTTTATGTATAATAAAACTAGGAAAACCCACCCACGCGTTGCTGTGGTGCTCTTTGACTTTTAATCTATGAACAGAAAACAAAAATTTAAATGTTAAATGTTTAGATCCGAATACCGTTTTTATATATGTCACTGGCTCCCGCGACTTTCAATGCGAACTGCAGGCGTTCAAAATTGAATGGCAATTGGTTGGGTATGATTGGGATGCGCGGTATAAGAACATTGTCTCCCTTGGATTCCAGTTTAAATTTTGGCCTTCACAATGTGCCTTCCTAGTTGAGTCTAGCGACTTTCCCAGCTCGGGCTTTGTTAGAGCTTTGGGAAAGATTGGACGTACGCTAATACGCTATAATTCTTAGTACGTGGCTTTTTTACACTTTTAAATAATACTTACACTTGATTGATTTGCCGTAAACTTTTTTTTTTACGTGAAAGAGTAACAAAGATCCACACATACAAACTTTCCCCTTTATAATATAAGTAGGATAAACAATAGTAATCCAGGTGAAAGCACAAAATCTTATCTTTTAGAAAATGTGAAAACCACACGAACAAAAAAAAAAAGACGCAACCGACTGCGGAATACTCTGATACCAGTATTAAAACATTTAAGTAGCGTTAACCCACTTCGTTTGCCTTTTCACAGTTATTTGTTCCGTAAATTATAGTTTCAATTCAAAGTACATTTTTGAGCCTGGTCTTAAATGCATAGTTATCAGTTAGATAAAGTTATCTCAAGGCGGTAAAAAACTGTCTTAAAATGAATTTATTGAGCTATTAAAAATAATCTTAAAATATTTGTAATCGTAAATTGCAAGCACTGCGTGCCTAATTGGGTAAACATCGATAGTAGCATTGGTGAATTACTATCGATGTTTGTTATTTATCAGCTGGCCAATCATCGATAGACATGCTGTAAGGTCGATGGTTTTCGCGACAATCATTCTGCAGCCAAATCGTCAAACAACAACAGTGTGTGTCGCGTAATTATTTTATTCCTCTTTTGCTAATCCAAAACAATGTAAATATATTGTTTTCTTTTGTTTTCAAAAATGTGCCGACACCGAAACCGACTCTGAAGAAACACAGTAACTACACAATACATAAACAACAACAAAAGTAACAAGAACAACAGTTACTCGCAGTCCGCCCATTAAGGACAGGAATTGAATGAAAGTAGTGCAATTAGGAGCATGAAACGGCATTAAAATTCAAAAGAAACAAAGTACAAAGTCTCCCAATAATAATTCAACTATTCAACAACCAAAAAACGCCACATAATAAAAGTGAATATAAGACGGAGAAGAAAGTATTAAAATCGAGTGCAGCAAGTGAAAGAGAGCAAACGGAGGCAACTTAAATTATAGATAAATTAGGTACTACCAAAATGGCGGGCAACAACAGTATGCGACAGATTCCATTGACCTGCAGTGGACATACCAGACCCGTGGTGCATTTGGATTTCAGTGATGTATGCGATAGCGGTTATTTTCTAATATCCGCTTGCAAAGGTAACACAACAATCTTCTCTTCTTTCTCATGCAATAACCAATAAGAATAGTACTAAACTACATTATTTTTGTATGTACATATATTCCAAATACATGGTTTCAGGCTATAAAAACGCGTCCTTGTAGTATTTATATATATTCACTTTTATATTTTAGCTAAAAGACGCATAAATACTATTTCGCATCGTGTAAGCTTGAGCTATGTCTAGCCTGGCTGCAACCTTGACCCAAAAAGCAAGACAAAATTATTAACATAAAACCAGTTTAGCGAAACCCTTTGCCAAAGTATTCGCATGCGATTTGCGCAAATTTACACACACACACACACATTACATTATACATTTAACATACGTTCTTTACCTTGATGCATTTTATTTGTGCTTTCAAACAAGTCACATTTATTTGCGGAAAGCAAAGTCCCATTGCAAGTTCATGTTAAAATTATTATCGCCATTTAATGCAGTGCGTCCCCCTTGCTGAGCAACTTTCAAAAAAAAAATGAAAAACAAACTGTTTTCAACGCTGTTCGCAGGAAGCGCCTTGAAACTTCTATATTATTTATATATGTATGTATGTATGTACATGTAGTATATGCAATTGCAGCTGCAAAGCGTTAAGAAAACAAAAACAAGTAAGAACATTTGACTTTGCGTTGCCGAAGATCAAATACACTGTCAAAATGTTTTTCAGCAAAACCGGACTTAATAACATATATAAACAAACGGTTAACAATAAAATATAAGCAAATCTATATGTTATTTGCTTTCTTACACATGTATGTGTATGTACTTACAATTTTCACCGTTAGAGTATTCACAATGATAACAATTTAACTAGCTAAACAAAAACTAAAAGTTCTGATTGAGTGCTTTGATTTGGTGTCCCTGCGAACATTCACAACCTGCCCCAAAGCTTCAGCAGTCCCCCCCCTCTCTCTCTCTCTCTCTCTGTTTCTGTCTGTCTGTCTCTCTCGCTGTCTGTCGATCACATTGCAATGGAAATGACGTGAACTTGATGCATATGGCTGCCCATTTGCGAGCACGAATCGCCAACGTCGCGTCGCTGCGTCAGGTCGTTGGCATTGAAGTTGTTTATTCAAGGTAGCTTCCGCCCGCCGTTCACACAACTTAGTCACAATCACAAATGCATACAATTTATATATATGTATGTGTATGTTTGTGTATTTAAGCAAATACATTTTACAACTACATTTTGTATTAATTCTGGTTTTTTTTTATGGCAGATGGCAGCCCGATGCTACGTCATGGCGATACTGGCGACTGGGTGGGCACCTTTGAGGGTCACAAGGGTGCCGTTTGGGGCGTTGCACTAAATCGGCAAGCAACGCTCGCTGCATCGGGGGCAGCCGACTTCACTGGCAAAGTGTGGAACGCGGTGAGCGGCGCCGAAATTCACAGTTTTCAGCACAAGCATATCGTGAAGAGCGTCGCCTTCGACCATAGCTCCGAGAACATTGTGACCGGAAGCAATGAGAAGCTTGTGCGCGTTTTTAATCTCGAGCAGCCAGATGCAGAGCCGGAGCTATATGGCGGACATGGGGGTGCCATTAAACGTGCATTGTTCTGTCGCGACGATAGGTGCATCATTTCGGCGGCAGAAGATAAAACAGTTCGCCTTTGGGATCGCATGACCGGCATTGAAGTGCAGCGACTGCAATTCCAAAACAATCCCAATAGTTTGGAGATCTCGCACGATAACCATTTGCTGACCATAACACATGGCTCGACCATCAGCTTCTGGGAGGTGGACACTCTCAAAAAGCTAAAGGAGGTAAAAGTGCCAACGAATGTTGCGTCGGCCAGTTTGCATCCCGATAAACATGTCTTTGTCTGTGGCGGCGAGGACTTTAAAATGTATAAATTCGACTACATAACAGGCAATGAAATAGGTAAAAACATTCGAATTCGATTAAAAATCTTTTTTTGTTAACTTACAATACTATTTTGTCGCCTTTGACAGAATCCTTCAAGGGTCACTTTGGACCAGTGCATTCAGTGAAATTTAGTCCCGATGGCGAACTGTATGCAAGTGGCTCCGAAGATGGCACCCTGCGTCTGTGGCAGACAACTGTGGGCAAGACGTACGGCCTGTGGAAATGCACCGAGCCGAGTGAGCTGAACAACTCAATGAGTTCGCCACGTGAGGTTCAGGCAAACTGATGTTGGAGAAGCACAATTCGCTGCTGTACAGCGCAAATATCATCAGAAAAAGAACATATAATTTTGACACACATAAACAAACCGAACCACATAATTTGTAATTGCATTATATATTCATATATATATATATTTTTCCAAACGGCTTTACGATTCATTGGCATTTCATAATCATACACACACACGTCTCAACATTAATCTAAATCTATCCATGTGTTTTTGTGTGGATTGAATATACATACATACATATAAATAAATACGGAATCAATTCGCAATTTAAATGTGTGTGCCTGTTGCCCAGTTGTGTAAATAAATAGTTGTGAAGTTTAGCATGGGTTCTCCTTGATGCACTATTTCCGGTCGTTGTTGTAAATGATCATACCACCTGGACAAATTTAGATAGTTTTCCTTATCCACAGGCGACAGAGATTTCTGCAAGTACAAATAAATTAAGTTTTCCAACATTCCATTCTAAAATAAACTTTCAAGGTACTCACCACAAGTTCAGCAATGGCATAATAAACAGCCAAATCGGCGAGCGTTATAAAGTGCCCCACCAGATACGATTTACTGACAAACAGTCTATTCAAGTCAGCAAGCAATTGCTTGGACACATACTTGTCCTTTAAGCCAGCCGCTACATGTAGCGCAGCGAATTCGATCCATTGGTAAACCTGCGCCTGCACCTCTCTGGACACAATGCTGTTTTGTGCCGTCTCCGATTTGGACTCGCGTGCCAAACTCTCCAGAATGGTGGCAAAACCTGTGAGAATTTTGTTTTGGTCGCCGGTGCGCGATACGACCTTCACAATAAATAAAAAGAACATTATTCTATATTTTGCTTGTATGTATTGCACTATCCGTGTCGGACCTGCTCATTGTTGAGTTGAATCTTGCCGGGTGCTACACCTAAACAGTTGGCGATCTTTTCCACTATTACAACGTCACACATTTTTAACAATAATTAAATAAAGACTTTATTTAATAATTTTTAGCGCAAAACAGACACAAACGTGCTAACTGTGTTGGCCAGGGCTACATTCAAGTCGATAGCAATACATTTTTAGTGAGCTTAGTACATATCGATACATTTAACGCGCGCGCTTTAAATTATGGTTGCGTTAACTGACTGCACGGTTCAGTGCTTTGTACGTTATGTCATATTGCAGTAAAAATATAAACAAGCTGGCGCTGGTCATCAGTAGCTAAAACACATGAATATTAAAAGAAATTATATTATAAGTGGAAATATTGCTAACCGCTGGTATAAGCTTATAATCCAATTCGAAAAGGCCACAGGCAACATGTGCCCGTATATTGGCTCGCAGCTGAAGCATGAAATGATTAATGGTTTCCCTCAAAGCTTCGCTAATAGTATGCACCTTGGTTAACAATGCCAAGCAGTTTGTGTGCTATGTGTAAAAAACACTAGTTTATAATAATATAAATCCAAAATTGACATCAGTTTACCTCCTGCTGCACATTGTGGTTAAAGTAAAGAATACAAAACATTTTGCCCATGTGTAATAGAAGCCATAAATTTGTGTACACAAATCGGGCCCCAAAGGCTTTATCCGGGTTTTCAATGGCCTTGTAGGTTAGGAACAGATTTGTGTTAAAATTGATTAAGGAGCTTACGTAGGTCAGCAGTACAGAAACTCCGAAGGTCGTATTTACCATTTTGGTAAAATGAATCAAACACGTATGCTGCCAACGCAATTGCTGTAATGCTGCTCGTCGTATTAGAGGACCTCTCCCAAGCTCCACTTCCAGAGATTCAAACAAGCAATGCAAACGTAGGTAAACACCATGCAAAAGAGTATAGTATAGCACAAAGGATATACTGCTCAAGATATTGGGCACCACATATGTACTTATGTTCAACATAAAATCCCACACACTATATTCGTTGGTTAAGATAGCAGTGGGAATGCAGCTGCTGGCATAGATCAGCACAAGCAAAAGTTGATAACGTACAAATCGCCTGATCTGATATCGCTCTACAATATATCCACTGGCCAAATCAAATTGTCCAATCGTTTCGAACACATCTCCGATCTTGTGCTTCCAACCCAGGCTAAGTATCATAATGCAGGGCACATGTATCATATATATAATAGACTCAAAAGTATAAAATTTACGCTCAAGAGTGTTCAAATCGTCAGAACTATACGCCTGTTCGCAGTAGGCAGCGGTGACCAACCAAACGTACAAGGCTAACAACCAGCAATGCTGCACCGCATCATAAAATCTACCAGAGCATCGTGGAAGTACTGCAAACGGTGCACTGCCGGCCAGGACACATATGATTAGAAGCAGCTGCACCTCCTCGCGTATGTGCAGTGCATTTGATTTATGCAACTGCTGCGTTAAATTCAAGTTCCTAAAAAGGAGTCATAAGATTATTAATTATGTTATAATCAATAATCAATATTAATACAATTATTTTAAACACACTATGTGTATCCCTTAAGGTGACAAACTGTTCAGTGCGGATTGAAAATGCTCAATGCTGGGTAATGCTGCCTTTCGCTTTTTTCAGAATGCGATGTTCTCAATAAATGATCACGACATAATAATATGCGTTTTGTTGTTTTTTAGTTCAAAAGGAACATTATGGTATCTGCAAACTTACGCTTAATGCATTCAATATATGTATACAGTAAACCCATGAAACATAACCCCATAAAGTATATATATAAAGGCAAACCTGGATGGTGTGAACAGGAAGAAATTCAAAATTTTCAAATTTGTTCACATAAACCAGGTTGTTCACACTATCCAGGGCTTTTTATTTTTTTAATTACCTGATGTATATAAATACTACATAGTTAACTAAATCATTTAGTTTGTGGGTGAATTCAAATTCACTTAAATAGTAAAAATAAAATCCCGTACAGGTTTGCCTGTACATACATACATGTGTTTTTTTTAAACAAAATACATTGAAATAATAGTTTTTTTTAATATTTTTTGAGCAAAAATAAATGTTTGGAAAGGTACTAATTTGTTTATTTACCTTTGCACTTGCCAATGAAAAGCAACTGGATCTTTAATCTGCCACCAGGCAGCCACCTGACAATTCTTGCGTGACACCTGCTTCAACTTTAGCTTCAACATGTCGATTGGGCTTTGGCTGTGATGAAAATCAAGCTTTTCAATTTGCCTCAATTAGTAGGTACATCCTGACAGCTGAGAGTCCATCAAAGTATATCAATTAATCATCATACTTAAATGATTTCCCAATATGAGAATAATTAAGTCGGTCGTTAGTTATCTTTACAGTCTTCAAATGAGCAGACGGAGCAGTTGGAGTCACGGAGCTCCCGGCATACGCTGGCTTCGCCTCATGATGACATTAGGTCGCTGGTTGGCGGTGTCGCCGCCTACAGAGACATTTAAATATGTGCATTTGGTTTGGTCTCTGGTGCTGTTGACCTGCGTCTGGATTGCAGGCATATACAGATTGTTCATCTTGAGATTCACTAAAGACATCTTAACCATTCAGAAGATGTTCTTCATTTCAGTGTATCCTGCAAACATGTTAATGACGGCTATATTTTCGCTAAGGGTATATCGCAACACTGGATTCTATAGACGCCTCTGGTTGCAGCTGCAGCGAAAGCAGATGTATCTCTTTGAGGATGCTGGCGAGGCAGATAAACTTTATAGCCGTTTGGGGCATTATGTGCTGCGATGGCTTTTAGCTATACTCGTCCATCATACAATCTTCGTTTTGGTGCTTAGTGCCTGGCTGGATTTTAACTGGCGTCGAACAATTCCAATCAACTGTGCTCGCAATCTGCCCAGCACAATGATCAGTTTGAGTTTGCTGCAGTACGTTGTGGCTCAAAGATTGCTCTCCTTGCTCTCAATGCAACTAAATAAACGCGTTGAACAGCTCAACTCGTATCCAACTGGCAACTACATCTTGACTTCAGTTGAGCATCAATTGGAGCAGCTGCGCTTGACCTGTGTCGCTTTGGATGAGCTCCAAAGTAATCTGTTGAACAGATTTGGAGTGGTGCTTCTTGTGAATTTTATGAACTCATTGCTAAGCTTTTCCCACGAGGTCTTTAACTTGTTTCGCCTGCTGGAACTGTCCCAAAGAAGTGACTGGGTGCTCTATTGCTACCATCCACTTTTGCTGTTGCTCCACGGCTCACGAGTTTGGTTTGTGCTTAAAGCTAATGAGCGCATTGTAGAGCAGGTGAGTTATCTACGAAAAGGCAGGCATAAAACAAAAACCTTCAAACATTTTATGATACCAGTCTTTGGAAGACTACACCGGCTGTTGCTTAAAAGCTGAGGCGAATATAGCCATTTCCAAACCTGCAAACCTTTGTTAAAAGACTTTGGCTATCATCATACCAAAATTTCTGATGCAAATCTTTAGGGGATGTCACCGGCTATCCTTCTACGTAATTTGGTGACTCAAGCTTTTAAAATGTGGGATTCACACCTTGAGGTGTCTGACGTATACATGGACCAGAACATTAGCAAAGATTAAGTCTTCTAGGTTCCAGAGTGTCCAATAAACGCACAAGGCCAATATACTCTTTATCTTTTGGTATCAGGTTATAAAATGACCGGACCAAAGAGGTTATTTTTTAGAGGTTACAAGACTCTAGACTATATTTTAATGAGTTCTAACCTTAGGTCATCACAGTTATTTTTAGACCCTGATTTAAAGTAATGTCTAACTGCACTATTTACAAATCCTTTACCCAGAAATGTCAACTGTGCCTGTTAATCAATAAGCTGGATGCCGATGATGAGCGTCTGGAGCGTGCCATTAATCGCTTTCTGCTGCAGATCCAGGCATACGAATCCCAACCTCTGTCGGTCTGTGGTGTTGTCGATTTGGACACCCTGTCGCTGGGCGGAGTAAGTGCACTCTTCGAACATAGACAAAACACAATCACATTAGCATTAAATTCATCCTTTGTTCTGTGGCAGTTTATCAGCGCTTTGATGGCCATTGTTATATTTCTTATACAAATCGATCTGGGCAATAAATCGTTAATAAGCTATGCCTAAAAGTTTAGCCCAATAAAAAACTAAACACGTTTTGACTTTCATTTGCATATAAAATGAGCTCGCGTTTAGAACTGGTTTGGCGCTGGATTAAGCACTGCTTTTGTCTCATTGGGTGGTTTCTATTAAAGCTAGCTAGGGTTGTCTCTGATAGGGTATGGGATATTACGTCACAGACGGGCGCCGAGACCAGTTTGCTTGCCATAAGCCTAACGGTTAATCGAGGACTGCACATCGCCGAGCGGTAAGTATTAAGAGTTTAAGTTCAACTATTTTTAGAAAACTCAATTACTTTTTTTTAACTTCTTGAAGACTGCTCTGGTTTCTCGTGCTCATGGGCAGTGTGTGTGCTGTCTACATGCTAAGTAAGGTGCAAATAGCACGATATTTGAACTCGCCCACGGTCATTTCGGTAGACCGCGACTATCGTGGCTGGAACGGTTCGCTGCCGGCTGTAACACTCTGTTACTTCGATCACATTGATTCGTTTAAGGCTAATGAGCTGATACAGCAGGCGTGGAACGTGTCTATAATCGATGAGGACTACTTTTACATGATGGACTTTCTGTATGCGGTAGTCAATGCAACTGCCAAAAACTATGCAGAGCTGGCCAAGTTTGCCAGCGACGAGCGCTTTGATCATATCGATTTATATGATGTCATACAGGCCATCAATCGACCGTTCGATCAGGTGATTAGCAGCTTTGATTACAGCTTTAAGGTGGATGTTCAGATGATAATGACGGAGCGCGGATCCTGTTATGCCATCAACTCACCTATGTCGGCGGTGTTGGGAAAAAAGTAAGAAAAATTTTGATAGCGACAGATAATGATTGGTCTTTTTTGAAACTCAAATCAATTTGAACTCCATTTCAAACAAATCGGTATGATCTTGTTTGTTCTTGAACTTTTCCCATCTTTTAGACCCGTTACGTTTGAGGACTTGGCTCAGCCGCTAACCTGTCAGTATGGCAAGCAGCAGTGCTACATTCGAATGGATCTATACGAGGGCACGGGCGTGGTAAGCAAATATTGATTTAAAAATATTTGTTTTATATCCTCATACATAAGAAGTTAAAAATAAGTTAATACACACCCGTTAAATTACTTGTTTTGTAAAAATCGCAAATTAAAATTTAGTTCGTGAATCTAACCATTCAATTTTAATTTTAATTGATGTACATATCAAACTGTCCATCCCGCTCCACGCGTTGCTGTGATGCACAACTGAAACTCAGCAGTACTACAGGAACTTTATTCGCCGGAGCTCGCCTTAATCTACTTTTTCAAGCTATGTAATTGTAAAGTGTCAACTCAAGCATAACGGCGAGTAAAGAGAAGATTTTTATATTTGAAATATATTTATAAATTATCTAGCTATTGAAGTTAAAAATAGCTTTTAAAAATGCGATTCCACTTAAACTTTTCAGAATCTTTTTTTCGTGTAAATAGACAATTCTATGCTTAGTTTATGTTGGCTGCCAAATCACATTTCAATTAATTAGCACTGAGGGAAATCAAAAGTTTTTGATAACATTGTCCTTATAATAGTTGGCACGAAGATCTGTGCCAGCGATAACTGCTTAATGACACCACAAGTTTTACACACTTACTTAGTTACATGGTCGTTCCAGGATAGCGTGCTATTAAATGTTTTACCGGCCTTTTTTGCAAAACTAATCGCTTCATTCTCCATAAAAAGCTTTGTCAAATATGTGTGTACTTTTTAAAAATAACTGGACATTGTGCCGTTGTACATAGCCAACTAACACATTGCAGATTAACATTATATAAAGTTTATATTATAAACTAATACTTTCATTAAACTGGTTACTCACATACAATTCAATATCATCAGCGTACAAATGAACTGCACATTTGGCAGGTCGTTAATATCAACTGTGAAGAGCAGTTGCCCAATGATTTATTATTGTGGCAAACCATGTGACACTGCCAACAGGCTAGATGTCCTGCTAGCGATGACAACTGCTTGGCTTATTTTTCTTATTATCTGGTGAATGAAGAGTGTCTTGTGTATATCGTTTTCAACCATATCAAATGCTTTGCTGAAGGCAAGAAGTGTTAGCAGCATAGCCCAGCAGCAAAACCCTAATATCCAAGACTATTGTAAATATCCCGATTGCATACAGTTAGGAAGTTTGTTTTTGATTATTTGCGAGGTGATAAGGCGATATTCCTGGTTGGCTTTTGGAATTGGCAGGACCTTTCAACTTTTTTTTATTATTCTCACGCTTTAATTATGTTAAATTACCAGTTTATCTCTCTCTCTCTCGATCGAAATATGTGTTTTTGTATATCTAGATTTGTATATAGTACATGATAATTTGTTTATGCAGTTGGATGTGCACTCACCATATGAGGTTTCAGCAACGGATGTTAACATTGTTAAATTACACAATTCAGATGAGATAACTGCCTCATTTAAGGTGCTCGAGACAGTGTAAGTAGCAGCAACAAAATCCCTTAAACCTTTATTTGTATTATAATATTATACTACTCTCTAAAGAGCATCTAAGAGCCTGAATGATCTAAACGTCGAACAGCGCAAATGTGTTTTCAACAATGAGGAGACATCAAATCTCAAGGCATGCATTAATTATATATACATTCAGTTTCAGGATTAATGACATCCTTTCACACATCCTTCAGATATACAGCAAATCATTGTGTTTGGCTCGATGCCGTGCAGTTACGGCTCTGGAAATGTGCAACTGTGTGCCCTTCTTTTATCCGTTTGTGGATGGACCCAGTTGTAAGCCAGCTGGTTTTGAATGCCTGTTGGATTTTAAGTGGCCCATTTGGGCGCTACACATTTGCAAATGTCCATCGACCTGCACCGAAGTCGAGTACACCATGCAGACAGTGAAGAAGAGCTCTTGGGGAATGAAAGGCAACGATGAGGCGTCCAACGTTGAAACGGCCACATCCAGTTTTCGTTGGGATCTAATACCACCCAAGGTGCGTTTTCGGCGAGATGTGGTGTTTAGCTTTGAGGATCTCATTGGTAAGCAGTGTTTGTTTTAAGTCCAACATAATATGTACATTGTACATATACTAAAAATGTGTTTCTTTTGTCTTTACAGTATCTTTTGGCGGTGTATTGGCCTTGTTTGTTGGTGTCAGTGTCATGGGTCTTGTGCAAATGGGCTACATTATACTCATTAACATTTTACAGGATATATTCAAACTGCTTCACTACATTCAATTGTGTTTACGAGAAAACTGCCGACGTACTCATCACACTAACAATATTTCACGCTCCGAATCTGAAACTGATCAATCACTTTTTGAATATGCTAACTAGCTTATAATTATTATTATTATACCCTGGTTGTATAAAAATATTAAATTCTTAAATACGCAGTTTATAATTTAAGGTAAAATCAGCTTACAATCGAGAAATCAATATATTACTCTACAAACTATTTCCTTCTGTTCTGATTGTACTTTTGGGATTCCCCATGCATAAAATGGTGGTCCAAATTGATGTCGGACGAAACCGACTGCGAAATGCTCTGGAACCAGTATTGAAACTTGTTTTAAGTAATCAAGGGGGGATATTCCAGCGGCAGGGTTGGACGTGTCATTAGAAAATTGTTTGATGCAAATGTTTAAAGGATGTCATCAGCTATCTTACTATTAAATGTGGTGGCTCTAGCTCAAAGTCTGTTGGAGACCCATGCATTTCTGTTTTTAAAAGCGTATCGCTTGCCAAGATGTTTGAAAAGTTTCAAGTCACCAGCTTTAAAGGTGTCCAAGAAACGCGCACTCATACGGACAGACATACGAACGGACCAATATACTCTTTATCATTGGTAGCAGAGTATAAAAGAACACAGTTTTTTCGTAAGTTCGGTCAAAGCACTTATGAAGGAGCAAAAGCATTGCAAATTTTTAGATTTTGCTTTCAAATATATGTAGAGCTAATATCGAACAGAGTGAAATTTTCCGTATACGCTTGCAATATGTGCTGTCTGATGGCTGCAGTAATTGGAGGATAGTAAGAAAACCGAGTGTGTATCTCCAGATAAGCTCTAGATGTGCATTTTGCCTAACGAGATGTGACGTCAAAGAAAATAGTTCAAACTGCCTGCATTCCCAGCTCGTACCAGGTGACTTGTCCAGGTCTCAATTTCCAAAAATAGATGCAATCAAAGCTTATGCAGCTTTAAGCTGCAGCCTCGTAGACATAAACACAATCGGAGGCCCAGGCTCGGACCAAGTTCGAGGACGGAAGTAATTGCCGAATGAGTGGCAAATTGCATGTAACAGGTGGGCGGCTATACTTCTGATGGCTGATGGGTGTAATGCTTATGGGGGGGATTGCTGAAAGCAACAGTTCGGTTTTGTACGGGATTGTGGGGTGGGATAGCCTAAGGCTTCTTCTTTGTCGGCAACAACAAACTCAAACAGGCTGTTTTGTTGCCATGCCCACTTATGTATGTATCTTTTAGGAGTATCTGTGTTTTAGTCATGCTCATGCGCAGTTTGAACATTCAAGTTTGAGTGCAGTCAGAGCTTTATTTCAGTTGCTTCTTGGCGTCCTTCGGTTCTTGCTGTGTTTTTTCATATCGATGAGTAATTTGCATTTCAGTGTTAATAATTTCCAGTACATTTTGCAAGAGATACTTTTTGTGGTTATGGTAAGTAATATAAGATATTTCTTTTAGATATTTTTTACAAATTAAAATGTTGACTATGTACGACATAATGTTCAATTTATTACTTAACATAAATACCCTGTAATCAAGAAAACTCAGTGTTATCAAATTGTATAAGTAAGTATTTTATGTCCAAAAATTTAAAAAATTTAAATAAACTTACATATGTATATCATATAAAAACATTGTAGTCGGATGCAACCGACTGCGAAGTACTCTGATTTTAACAAACTTGGTGGCACTAGCCTTAAAATTGTGGTGGTTAGAGTCGTTTAAGACTGTCGAAAGTGGTGGGCGTGTCATCAACATTTTTGATGCAGTTTTTGGGGGACACTATAAGCTATCTTCATACTTAATTTGGTAGCTCAGGCAGTAGCGATGTGAGAAATAGCTGGATTTATCGATTTTCAGTAATGAATTTTATCGATTTGCTAGCCCCTTCCCCTAGTCGTAGCATCCCTGTCTTGACACTTTATACAGTGAAAGACACATCATTCGCTTCAAGGGTGTCGAAAAAAGTAAAGTAAAGTAAAGTAAAAAACAGGTATCGAGTATACCGCAGTCGGTAGCGTCCGATTGCAACGTTTCCACTTGTTTTTCCATATTTTCTGAAGCAAGTTTCATCTTTTTCCAATTCAAGATGTTAGTGTTATCGATTACATGTGTATGAAAAGTGTTATCGATGGTTTGAAACAAACTTGATCCACCTATGGTATTGAGAAGGTTATATTTTAGATCTGGCGTCATTATTTTTTAGTTTTTGATCGATGCGTCAATACAAACAGACAGACGGACATGGATATACAGGCAAACCTAGATAGTGTGAACAAGAAATTCAATACTTTGAAATTTGTTCACACGATCCAGGTTTTTTTTATTTTGTTGTTACATTGATATAAATGAAAACTAAATAGTTAAATAAATCATTTTATTCAAATTCACGTTAAAAAAATAAAAATACAGTCTATTTCCATAAAAATATATTAAAGTATCTTTGTATCTGTGACCAAACATTTTGTAACCTGGATAGTGTGAACAAATATTCAAAAGTTATCACAAAATTCATAATATTTCTTTACTTATATAAAATAATAATAAATTCTCATTTGTCAAACACGCTTTTTGTATGCAGGGAACTAAGAGGAATAGATTAAAGGGCATAGTTCGTTCCTTTGTCGCTACAATAAACAAGTTCTATTGGTCGTTTTGCATTTTGCACTCAGCTTTTGACTTAATTAAATAGTTTTTATAAGCTGGTTACAGTGATTTCGTTACACGTTTTGCTTCAATGAGTGACACAACATATACACACATACGTTTTTCGAAAGAGATGAAAAGAACTAATCAAGTTTTTTCAAACAAATGCCAAAGCTGATTAGCACACAAAGAACATCATAGCATTAGCATATGTAGAGATTAAAATGTTTCATTAACTTAAATAAATATGTTCAGATGCAATCCCAGTGTTGCAGTGAGTACGTTGCTCAAAACAAAAACAGCAACAACAAAGCGTCTGAAAAACCCGTGTCAAAAAAGCAACAATAACAGCAGCTGTGAGGAGCTTTTTTGAGCAACAGCTTCGCCCACGCTACGCCTCACATATGTACATATGTATATAACAAATACTCTTTGGCTAGCGCTTTCTATCACTCTCGCTTCGGTGTGCTCTCTCCGTGCAGAATGTGGGCTTCGCGTTGCGTGCTTTCGTTTCCTTTCGTGCTTGCCTGGCATTGTATAAATTGCCGAAGCAGCGAGCATTTGATGTCACTCTTGGTTTCGTCTTGACTGTGGCAGGTACGGAGTTTTCAAAGTGCACGTCCTTGTACCAAAGATGGCGTAGGAGTGACGCCATGATGTGAAAAAGTGTCTACCGTTTTCATTTGCCTTTGTTAAATAAGCGTTGCTAGTGAAGAATAAAAAAGAGAAGAACAAAAAAACACAAAAACAAGTTAGCAAAGTAAAATTTTTCACCTTACAAACGAAACAGCTATCTGAAATTCGCGCAAGTAGAGCGGAGCTGTAGGCGTCCATTTATTTGTTTTGTGGTAAGCGTGGGCGCTGTGGCAATAAGTCACAGCGAATAGCATATAGTTTAAAGGTTTCATAACAGGCTTAATTATTGAAGCCCACTTTTTTCCTTCCAAACTCAATTTAAATATATTATGATGTTGACATCAAAGCTCTCACACACACTCAACAAACAGTAAAATAAGCAGCGCGTCCTCAAAAAAAAAATGTATGTATATATATACATACATACATACATAAAGACGGAAAAGGTTTCTCATATTAAATATTTAAGAGGAGCTTGGCGCCTAAATCGTTATGGTTGCAAGAAACAGCCCCTAGCATAATATACATATGTATATGTCTGTATATTTCTTTCGCAATCTGTGCGGCCAATTTAATTTGTCGCAAAATTTAATTGTCTGGGCAATGTGTTGGGCTCCCAAAAAATTAAAACGTAATTATGTTGCCATTGCAGGAGCCAATTTGCATACAAGGCAGGCAAAAAAAATTATAATATTCCCTGGAAGACTGAACATTTTGCATATTTTCTTTTCTAGTCGGACGCAACAGACTTCGGTATACTCGATACCTGTATAAAAAAGTGTAAAAAGAGGCCTTTAGCAAAGGGGTACGGATGCGGCAGGGCTCAAAGATTTTTGCTCTTATTTTTTAAAAACTTGCCTTATTGTACAAGTTTATTTATTTATTTAGTTAACTTTTGCCATAATCAATAATAGTTAATGAAAAAGAATAAGTAATCGATGACACCAGGTACTAAATATATTTTGTTACAGCTCAAAGTAAAATAATTATTCCTCTTGAGTTTATTACGCAAGTAATATTCAGCAATTTTTGCCGCTTGACAAAATTGACTTGTTGGCATAGTTCAGAAAAATACAACGCAAAACTAAATAAATTTTATGCTGCTGCGATTTTACTGGCAGAAGCTAATCCTATCTAAGACGCAAAAGATGTAGACATAAAGCAGCCAAGCAGCAATAATATTATTATTGTGATAGCAATAACAAAAGACAGTTATTAAAAAAGACAAACAACAGCTGCAGGCGAGACAACTCCAGACTGTCGCGCAGGCTATTTTGCGGTTTGTGCGTGTTGAGTTCTGAAACTGAAACTTACAGCAGCTACCTTGACATTAAATGTCTTTAAGTCAATAGCTTTCAAAGCAAAATTAATGGACAATGTTGCTCGTATCACAAAGAAGGTGCGTAAGTGGATAGATAACTGAATGTGTATACCTTTATACTGCATTAAAGAATAGAAACGAAGAGCAACAGGCAGAAAATTATGTTACGCATACGTCATGTATACATACATATACTTACAGTCTCAGCACATTCCGGTCATCTTAACTAAAGCTATAGCATACTTATGTGCGCATCAATAAAAAAAGCGTTCGGAAATGTTCATCATCAACATCTTGAACAGCATGAACATAATTGTCCCAACGTCAAGTGACAGGAATGCTGGCAAAACTTGCTCCTCATGCACACGCATTGGAATTTTATTGATTTATTTGTGGGACTGTCAGACATTGAGGCAGGCGGTCATTCAGTCCATAAGCCGACGCGTCAGCAGTTCATTAGTGGTGCAGATGGGAAAATAATTCAAATGCCATTGAGTGCTGCTCTTCAATTTGCACAGTTATGTGAGAAAACACCACACAATTTTACATATTTGCACATGTATGTGTGTATGCAGAACAGCCAGCAAATTGCCAATAATATGAGTACAGTTGGTAGAATAAAAAAAAACACATTATTTATTTGTTAATATGCTGTCACTACAATTAATGATTTTTTTATATTATTTTAATACGTAAACGTACATCACCCTTACTGCCTTTTTAATGAATATTTATATTTTGACAAATTTTTAAACAAATGAACGTAATATTATAACTCTTAAAGTCACTTGCAAACAATTTTCATACATACCATAACCCATTCTATCTTCCAAGTTTGATAACTCTATATTGGTGATTATCTTTTCGTATAGTATCTGTAGCTAAGTTGTATGTGTGCCAGAATTTCGTACAAAATTAGACAAGTACAATAATTCATTTACAGCAACATACATACATTGGTGACTATTAAATCGCATTTAACTTCTGGTATGACGCACCTGCTGGCAAGTTTTTTAAAGCGCAAATGCAATTAAAAGTTTGCTAAAAGATTCCTTAGATTTATGCGAACCTGAAACGTGCCGCACATAAAATAATTTTTAATGTGTTTATCCTTTCTCTTTCTCTCTATCCATAAAAGACTAATTTGAACGTCTCTAAGCCAGCTGTACACAAGTTTTAAGCAGCAGCTGCTATGGCTGGCCAATTTGTTGATGCTGTCGGCTTGCTGGGTCTGCTAACCATTGTCGTGGCTTTGGTCCAGGCTTCGCCCCAACGTAATGCCTACTCGTTGCAGGCAGCCGTGGAGGAGCTCCATCGCCGTGAGGCTGCCAAGTATCCATTGAATGCACCGCCCCCCTCGGCACACTTTGCTGCGGATCAACTTGACGATTGGGATGACGGTAAGTGTGAAATTGACATTGCGGATTGTTAACAGTAGCTGGCAGCTGCGACATGTTCAGTAACAGAAGTCCTGAATAGTACTTGGTTAAACAGTTGAATAATGGCAGTAAATCTTTATGCCTTGGAAAAAAGACCACAAATTCGGATTGCTATTTATGTAAAGTTCTAAGTGTATTGGAGAAATTTCTTAAGTTGTCTCTTATCAACGAAGCCAACAGACTTTATTCTTCCTCAACCTTACTATTTTGAAGTACATAACTATCATAGGGTAATACATAATCCAAAGCTCAAAGCTCTTATGTAAAAGCATTGTTAAATTTGAAACCCAAGTCACAATCACGTGGCCAAGTCGCATAATCTCACGATAATCTGAAATGGCAAGTCAGAATCGAATAGAGCCGAAACCGAATGCCAATCTGTAACTAATACAAAGTCAAGTACGAAGTATGGAAGCAGAATCAACTTAGAGCCGCATGTTACACAGCACGTGCCTGCTTACCCTTCTCAACACCAAACACACAAAAATTCGCCCGCACAATGCACACTTGATTTTCACAAATCTTGCAGATAGCGATTTATTTGGCACCGACACCAGCACCAACACCGGCACAGGCAACAAGTATAAGTTTCGGAATCGTCATAGAATGAATAAAGCACTTGCCAAATACTTAGAGCGCGAAAATGCGAACTATGACACAGGCCTAGGTTCACCCCCATTCAATGGTTATGAGTTTGATGATGAACGCGAGCAGCAGCAGCAAACGAATCCCAGTTCCAATCTGTTTGTGGATGAGAAGCGAAAGCGCTCATCGTCGCCTTTTAGAGAGCGTGAAGAACAGCAATACGGTAAGTAACTAAACACTCCTCACATAGCAATTTGGTATTTGGCTTATTCATATAAATACTCTTAAGTGTCTGTCCCACAAAGATGGATTGGGATAACAATGCGTTTTACGCTTATGGGATAAAAACACTTAACTCAGATTAACTTCAGTTTGTGTGGGTTTTTTTTTTTGCTGTGAATCTTCTTCGTTGAATGATAAATGCAACGAGCCGGAAGCAAGCACAAGCTTCCGGGCAGCCCAATCCTATCACTTGGTTTAATGGCTGCGTGGATGTACTTAAAAGGTCGCTACATGTATCGCACACACATACACACGAAAACACACACATCTTATATTGTTTTCTATGCCATCTCATCAAGACCTCGATGTCTTGCATGCTTTATCTAGAGAGAAAAGATTTAAATTGTTAAGATTTTTGCTTCAAATTAAATTAAATTAATTCATTTTACTCACTTATCTGACGCGCCTTCCATTTTCATTATCAGCTCATCAGCATTACCACTCTACCTTTTGCCAACTAGGGGTTAAATTATTTTACAAACAAAACAACAATTAAAATATTTATCAAATATGAAAAATTGTCCAGTTGGTAAAATTGCCACATCATTAACTACTTATCTATTAATAATAATACCTTCTGTCAGCTGCATTCAATATATGTATGTACATATGTACAGGGTATATATGCGTGATATTTAATTTTAGAGTAAAGGCACGATTTTGTGCCTTTTTCGAATAGCTGCCCTGTCAGAAAAACCTGTCGCTTTATTATAAGTGATTTAGTTTTTTATAAGGTCAAAGTGATGACACGAGGGTGCTTTGGTATATTGAATATTGCAGAGACTGGTCCTAGCGCAGCAGCATCGGTATTCCGTGAACGTGAGGGTCTGAGCGTTGGCGGTGGTGGAGAGCCGACACACAGTGAGCTGACGGAACAGTTTCTGCGCGAGATTGAGGAGGCCAGCGAGCATGAGCGTCAGGAGCGCTACAAGGCGGCACTGCGGCAGCTGTGGGAGAAGTATCAACAGCAAGATAATGAGATACGCAGCAAAACCAACAACCATAATGGAGATGGAGACGAACTGGAGAAGCAACAGCTCTTCGAGCAGAAGAAACGTATGCGCATGCCACCCTATTACCTACTAATGCAGAAGAAACGCTCCTATCCGGTGCTACCATGGCTGCCTTATAATGTCGACAAGAAGAAACGCTTTCCGGTTGCCAAGCGAGCAGCGGGTGAATCACCGCTGGTCAAGACCGACGAGCGTGTGGCCCAGGAGCTGAGCGAGCTGTTTGGTAAGCCTATGGAACCCCAGAAGGCAGAGGACAAGAAGAAACGTTCGACTGAGGAGCAGCTTAAGACGGCGCCAACAACAACTAATTTACCGGAAACATCAGCAACGGCCACAGCACTGGGTGATATGCGTCTGGAAATAAATTTCCAACGTGTGAATGTCACAAATGGAATACAAAAGGAGACACCAACTAAAAGTCCACCAAAGATAGCAGGCACAGGTGAGATGGTAATGCATGGACATGCTGGGCACCATCGTAAACGAAGTGATCATCACTCCGATGAGGAATACACCGAGCATGACGAGCACGAGCACGAGCATGATGGCGAGGGTGAGGGTGAGGAAAGCTCTGACGAGGATGATCACGACGAATTCGATGAGGATGAGGAGGGCGAGAACGATGGCGAAGGTGAGGGTGAAGCGGGTGAGAGGCGCCGCAAGAAGAAACGCGCTGCCAGTGCTGCCAAGCATATGCATGGTCCAACTGTCGGTCATTTAATGCTGCGAGCCAAGAAATCCATTGATTGGTCCCAATATTTTGGCCTCAATCGCAAGAAGAAGTCCGAGCAAATGTCAGAGTAAGTGCAACATTGAAGCAAGACACATATAAAAAAAAAAATAATAACGTTAAAATCAAAAATAAGTCGATAAATCAAACATTATTTTAAATATTTTTAAGTAGCGATTCTAAGAAACGTATCATTAGTGACGATACCAACAACGTTGAGGCTATGAACGAAGAGGCGCAAAAGAAGAAACGTGACATTGATCCCGAGAAACTTGAAAGCATGGATAAGAAGTTGCAATCCATTGAAGATTTCGTTATTGATGAGACCATCAAGTATACAGGTGCGCATGAAGGCATCAAGAATCAGGATGAGATTCGCAAGCTGAAGGAGCACGTCCTATCTCGCTTAGCCACCGCATATAGTTTGGAAAAGATGCGTCGAGCGTTGGAAAATCTACGCCAGACAGTCGATGCTGAAAATCATCTAATGCGCAATGTCATTGAGTCGGATTCGGAGGAGAACTCATTGGATGAACGTTGGCCAACCAAGAATCGTCAATCGTTTAGCGTCAAGAAAGATCAGGTCGAGGAACAAGCAGAGTAAGTCTTGATGATACTAAAACTAAATTAACAACTCACCCTATCTCACATTTTAGAGATGGCAGCAATCTGGAGCAGTCAAAGAAAAAGCGCAGCGGCTATATGCGCTATCCGGAGCAGCCCAATACCATGGATGATGCATTGAGCATGAATAGCGCACCCTACGAGACTCTCAACGATGCCTATTTGGGAAATAAGAACTATATCATTGGCTCCAATCAGTGTCCCGTTATTGAATCAATGGCGGAACGTTGTCGCAGCGTTGATCTAATCTCTGGCGATCTCAACCAGGAGCTAATGCCTCTCTGTGGCGTCCACCAGATTTGTTATCTTTGTGTGAGTTTTGAGCAAACCGAAAGAACTTTTATTGCTGAATAATTTATTTAATTTTAATTTTTCTCTCACAGGGTGCCTCACAGGTGGCTTGCGATTATCAGTATCTGGCTGAAGCGGACACTATTTGTGGCAGCAGCAATGATTGCCAGGCTGCAGCTCGCTCCGTCCTAATGATACTGCGTGGAACGCCTGGACGACAGCTGGGACCGCGTGAATGCTTAAAAAATCCTTGCTTGTATAGGGCAATGCGTGAAATTGGCCTATAGAAAAGCTTTTAGCCAAAAAAAAACAAACGTCCTTCTGTGTGCGTTAAAAACCAAAACGACAAACAGCACTTAAAAATTTACACCATCAATTCAATATAAAAATATAGCAAAATAAATATGCTGTTCAAATATTTGGATATATTTTGCTGTTGTCAACAGTTCAACTAGAGTTTACTAGAGACCTAAACAGAGAAAGCAAAAGCGAATTTGAAGCTACAACATAACCATAAGCCATATTATTTATTTTTTCCGTCAAGCAGTAGACACCAGACACCAGATTAGTAATTTGCTCCGGATCGAAATATATGTTTGTTTGTGTTATAGTGTGGACATTAGAGATTTTTTTAAAGCACACGCATATAAAATACTACAGATACTATAACATATAGTATATGTATGAACGTATTAACATTTGTGCGTATAAGCTTCTTAGCTAAAAATCAATATACGATATAAAGCATCATATAATCAAAATCCTTATAGATTATATTCGTAAATGTATTAACGGTTATAATGTGTATAAATTTACTATCTATTAATGAATAACACGTGCATATATGTATATGATATCGTAACTTGATAAATGTTTTTTAAATGTATTCTAAATGTTGATTATTGTGCGAGATTATCTAAGATCAACATTGGGCGAATCAAGCTTAATATCTTCAGGATAAAGGCGGATTCTTCAACAGTATTCTTAACACTCTACTTAATACTTAATTATCCGCGAGGTTTGCAGCCTTTGTCAGTGTCGTTTTTTTCCCTCAACCCAATCAGAAATTTTGAAAAGATTTTGAGAGTTACTCATTGATGGCATTAAATATTCATGATATTTATTATAGTGCATTAGCATGTCTACGAATAAACATATACTTAAATGTGTTTCAGTGTAAAAACAATAAATGAAAATAACTAAGACAAATATTCACAAAAATCTATAGATGTGATTATACATACATACATAAGGCACGAGGAAAATACAAAACACAAATGAATCAAAATATTATTATAAATGTATTTACACATATATTGATGTACGTTTATGCTACAGTTTGACAAAGAATTTATTGAAAATCTTATATAAAATATATATGTATGTATTGCTATACAGTTATGAATGTAAAATATATAAGCGAGGTCTCTATCAACATCCACGTTAAATTCATAAAATGTGAAGAGAGACCTCGAAAAAAAAACAAACCCAAAATTATTTTCCTTTGTGAATGCTGGGTTAGATTGTTTTGTTTTTTTTGTTTGCGTCAACGAATAAGGAATCGTATTAAAGTTCAATGCTTGCGTAACGTGGGTTGAATAATTTCAAATTTCGTATTGCGCGCGCTGCTCTGAAACTGTGGTAAACACTGTCGGCCAGTGTTGCCAGAATTTCATCAGCTTAAATAGATTGGAAGAGGTGATCAATAGGGGCTATAGACGTGTGTTCTGCCGCATATAGTGATAATGCCGTTTCCAGTAACCACGCGTCGCAAAAATGTTGCTTGTAGATTACCTTTGGCATTTTATAATAATTTAAATTTCATTTAATAAATACCACTTAATACTTTTGCCGCCTTAAATTAATTCCGATAGCTTTTCTATCGATTTAACTGGCAAAATTTTTTCATGAGTGTACGAACTTAGTTCGCTCACAAATTTTGTGAGTGAACTTTCAAATAAATCTATTCGATAGAAAAGCTATCGGATCTTTTAAATAAGTGCCACAAGTAGACGAATCACTTCTTAAAATAGCTAGAACTCTTGCTATTAGCACTTTATTTAATGTAATAGCTGTCGCAGTTTTAAAATAGCTAGGTCTAGCTATAAAATAGTGCTGTCGGCACTGCACAGCTGTTGTAAGCAGAGCTGCCACTGCTTACGTTGTCTATATAAGAGTTGTCAAGCTTGTTCATATGCCACATCAGAGTAAGTTGTTGCTTTTCGTTTTGTGTTCAAACAATAACATCAAGTTAGGCACAACAATTTTGTTTTAATAAATTAATGGTATGCTGTAAGAACTAACAATTGTGTGTCGTCGTCTGACTACTGATGTAACTGCATCCAAATAAAATAAAATTCAAGTCGTCAAATCTTGAACACGTATAATCATTGTGCAGCATCCGTTGTGTGGAAAAGAAGAAGCTGCACATAGTATTAAAAGCAAAAACATACTTGTTAACAATTTTTGACGGCAGCAATGGCAGAAACAAGCATTGATGTCAGCGGCGAGATGCAGGTCCCACAACCACGTCCAACCGGTGGCAACACAAAATTTTCCATTGATAGGTGCGTTATACTTTAATTAAGTACGAATGCATAATAATGCTTTAATTGTGATTACAGTCTGCAATTACAAAATTTGCCCTCACCGTTGGATTTCGTGTACATGGTGCGGCGTTCATTGCGCCCGTGGACTGTGTTTTTCAACATAAACAACTTCAAGAGCGCAGTTAGCATGCAACGCCTCAACAATCGGGTCATGCGCAATCTATCCTATTTCCAAAGCAACTACATATTCGTTTTTATTGTGCTAATGATCTACAGTCTGTAAGTCTTTAAACCATCCATTGTTTTTAATCCGTCGTACATTTTGCATTTAATTTTTACAGCATTTCATCGCCGCTTACTTTGCTGGTTCTGGGCGCTGTGGCATTTGGCGCCCATAGAATACGTTCCAGCAATAGCGATATAACAATCATGGGACATTCAGTATCGCCAAAGCAGCAAATTATAGTTCTCAATGTGGGCGCGGCGCCCTTGCTCTTCTTAGCGGGTGCCGGAGCAGTCCTATTCTGGACACTTGGCGCTTCCTGCTTGGTTATTTGCATGCATGCAGTTTTCTATAATATCGACGCAATTGTAACCGAGGAGAACGAAGGCTTTTTGGCGCAGGTCGTCTAAATATGCGATATGATTATGATCCGATGATCCGTAGCATTACAATTGCCACACAGGGGCCTTATTAGACGATAAGTTGCAATATACATACTATAAACCGAATCCGAAATATAATATAACAAAATGATAAGCGACAAAAAAAAAATCAAAAATATACGACATAAAAAAACGCAATTCACTTTGTTTGGTATCTTAAATAATTGCTCACAAATATGTTTGTATATATATTGTGTACTTAAAAATCAATTGGCTAAAAAATTCGATGGTCAGAGGAAGTAATGTAAAAGTATAAACTAAATATAAAAAAAACAAAAACAAGTGAAAACGTTGCAGTCGAGCAACCGACTGCGAAATACTCTGATACCATTAGGGGTATGGAGGGGCGGAATGTGTTTGCGTAGCCTTCGAACATTTTATATGCATGGCCTTAAAGGTGAGGAAAGGTGAGGAGATTTTGGTGGGCGTGGCATCCAAACTTTTGATGCAGATCTTTTTAAAATGTAATTAGCTATCATCCTACGGAATTTGGTTATTAGCTCAAAAACTGTGAATGATATAGAAATTGTTTGCTTTGAAAACAGGGGGATGGAGAAGGATGGGGTCGGCGGGTTGTGTGAAAGGCGTAATCGTGGCATCTAAACTTTCGATGCAGATTTTTGGTAAAAGTAACAAGCTGCCTTCTCACCGAATTTGTTGACTCTAGCTTTTAAAATGTGGGAAATATGGTGTATCGACACAGTGGGCCTTCATTCGGACAGACACACGGAAAAAACAAATTTACTCTTTACCTTCGGTATCAGGGTAAAAAAAACATTCGTATGTTAAATTTAAATTCACTGAGGTATTTAGAACTAGAATTAGGAATGTTAGCAGCGCTTTTGTTGCTTTACAAAATAGATAAGTCTTTGGTCCTGGTTGGTGTTGCCGGCGATTATGCGTACTGTGAAAGCGTTGATGTCTCCTGCTGATCCTGATCCTCATCGCTAGCATTTTGATCGAGCTTCTCAAAGCCATTACGATCGAGCATTCCCCGCAGCTTAAAGCTCTCGCTCTTCTCCCAGGCATGCCGGCGACTGTGCATACCAAATGGCAGGCAACCTGTTGAAACCGCACCGAAATGACAAATTAATGCGAAAAAACAATTGATTCACACACAGAGAAACATGAATAAAGTGTATATAGTATTACATTTAGTATGTACAGTTCATGCAGTCGTCGGTTTTTTACATGCAGCTCAAATAAAGTCATTTTGAAAATCGAAATTCATGCGCTGCAAATCGAAATAATAAAAAAAAATCAAAAGACATTTAAGTATTTGGTATTGCTTAAATTGTATAGCCTTGTGAATGTATTTTGTATAAAAAATATATATAGGATGTATATGTAGCTGCGCACAAAAATAAGAGATTTCAAAAGGAATCACCAAATTTAACTTAAAATTATGTTTTGTCTAAACACAACTAGCTGGTGGAACTGATCTGTGTGTGTGTGTGCGCGTGTGTGTGTATGAGTGTGGGTGAATTGGTTAGCACAGACTTTGATTGGACGCAGCCAGCTTACGATAGACCAAATCGCTAGGCGGCGTTGCCATGATCGCTTGATTACCTCGTTTGCGGCGACGCGCCATTAAAAGCGCCAATGCAAATGTAGAACCGGCAAAAAGCAGCATCAACGACGATACTAATATCGCTTTGCCACTGGGATGGTGACGCATTTGCGTAACATGCGCACTATCCGTGGCTTCCGATTTGATTGCCACTGGAGCAGCTGCATCAACTTTCGATGCGGACAAAGACATTGGCTTGGCCAGCGATATGTGCAGGAATTTGTGTATTCGCATGGGATTGAGTTCAGCTACGTATATTGCATTGCCATCCTCGGTGACAGCCACATCGTGCGGATTCTCGAATTGCAGATTGTTCGGGCCAAACTTGGATATCAATTTTCTGGTGCTCATGCTCACCACAAAGCCATGCACTTCGTTGTACTGCTGTACTGTATTGCCCAATTCGGCAATGGGACCATTAACAATCACAAGCTGACCACCTGTTCAATAGATAAGGATATGAGAGCAGAGCAGTTTAGTCCAGCCATAATAAATTACTTACCGGTTGCAGGCGTATAATCCATGCTGAACAGACGATCGCCTATGAGGGGATTATGGTATTGAGAATGAAAAGTGCCATTGTTTGAGAAGAAGCACTGCACACGTCCATTCTCACGATCGGCGGCACACAGCAGCTCTAGCTCCGGCACTAGAGTCAGTGCATGTGGTATAGCAAAAAAGTTGGCCGGCGCCACATCATAGGAGTGTCCGGAAAATGAATTCTGTCCCCAGACAAGTATCTGTTCGCCCTCCTTTGAGTATTTGACAATGCGAGCATTACAATAACCGTCGGCTACAAAAAAGTCGCCATTGTTGAGCACAGCCACGGCAGTGGGTTTGCAGAATTTATGTTTTCCAACGCCCGGTTGAAAGCGTGTTCCGAGCGTAAGCAGAGGTTTGCCACCAACGCCTCGCGGTGGGAATTTAAATACCTGATGCAAAGCCACATCGGTTACCCAGACATTATCCTCGGGATCGATGCTCAAACCGTGCGGCAGGTAAAATCTGTTTGCAAATAAAATTTCGAAATTAAACACAATTAAAATAAAATTAAATTCAATCGATTTCGCTTACAAATTTTTACCCCATGCGTAGAGCACTTTGCCAGTGTCTGGCTCGAGACCCAGCACAGTGTTTTCCTTGATGGCTCCGCGGTTACGCTCCTGATACACATTTGAATTGTTGAATGTCGCTTGATTCCATAGGCGATCCACTCTATGAAATATGACCACATTGCCAGCCTTGTCAAAACTGACTGCAGAAACAGCGCCTAATGTTACATTATTTGCCGGCCAGGCATTCTGATAAACATAAGCTGGAATAATAAATTTGAGACATTTTGTATTAAATAAGATTAAAACGGATGACTAAATCGAGACATATTGAAATTTTATTATTTGTAATGAAATGAATTAAGACTGATCTTGACTTACTCGTGTTGAGTTTGGCTAGCTCCGTCTTCACATCGATTATTTCGGGCTTGGCTCCTTGTGGCCAATTGATCTCACCTGCTCCAATGCCTTTGAGCATTTGTTGCAGGCGCTCATTGTTGTTGCCGCTGACGCCTATGGCAACATTTTGACGTTGAGTACTTTGATTCTGTGAAAGGGTTATAATAATCAGCGAATAAGTACTATTAAAAGTGAATGTGTAGATTTCGAATTTGCCACGGGAGCATAAATTCATCTACGGGCACACACACATACACACAGTCGCACACGTAAGCGTGTCGGTGTGACGTCATACAACAAAATCGATACAAAAACATATGTGAACTTATTAAAACCACATCTCAAACATATTTTGCCTTCGGCTAAGAGGAGGGGGCGATAAAAAAAAATATGAGCAAGCAATAATCACCTCGGTTACCACAGCAGACTTAACCAGATTGATGAGGAGGCCGAGCACCAGGCATCTGTAGTAGCTACGTACGCTGTTGTTAGTTTTTTTGGAACTGAACCGCGACATGTTTGTTTATGTAGTTTCAGCGAATATCACATAGAATTGGAATACGGATTGTGGCAGCGTCAAATCCAGTGCTTTTTAAAATGCAATTACAGACTTATCTATAACAATGAATGCTTTATCGGGCTGCAGCAGCCATTTTAACTGGTTGATTGTTTGAACAGCTGTTAGAGTGCCCAAATGAGCGCCAGATAAAACATCAAATTTTTTCTTCAAACTCTGGTTACACTAACAATGAGAATTCGAGTTCACAATAACGATTCCTGTATTCGGCTATCGATTTATTTTGATCGGTACTTATTGTAAATAAAAAAACCGTTTCTAATGAAGTTTAAATTTAAATTCAACAAGTAACACATGCGCAGCACGTCTTTGGATGAGAAGCTCGTAACCGTAAGCAAGTGACGCATATTATTGTTAGCTTAATATGCAGACCCTAACCACAGTAACCGCTTTTTCTTACAGCCCTTTTGAACAATGATTCTCCTACCAAGCAGGAAGTGTGACAAAAAGCCCGCCTTACACATCCCATATTCTTGGGGGCTTAGAGCTATTCGGGTTATTCGACTGTAGATCACGCTAACTATTGAAATTTGTTTTGCTGGTATTTTCCTTAAGCTGTTTAGATTGTTTTAGCTGAGTAATTCCTAAGGGTTATGTATCGCTGGTCGCTGGTGAATCCTATGTGGGTTAATTGTACCAGCACCTTCATTCAGAAATACAATGGTATTAGAATTTTTACAGGCTTCGTGACTAGGATTTTGTCTTAAACTAGGTGCTATTCATGTGGGCAACAAAGCGTTTCAAGAACTTTCTTAGGAGAATAAAGTTTATTTAAATTAAAATTTCCCTTAAACCTATTAAAAATCAAACAATTATTTTTTAAATTTATAGCTATTCATAATACTTCTTGTTTTTTCTTTTTCTTGTATCGAACCGTTATCGTAAATAATAAGTAACAGAAAAATGTTAGCTAACATTAACAAAAATATTTTCCAGCACTGAATCGCGCAACATGCTATGCTTTTTAACACTAGAACGCGCAACGCACCCCGCTTCCCGTTTTGTCTAAATGCTATTATTATTTTTCGAGTTTCATCCACAGCCACAGTGCAATTTACGGCCGCACGTTAATAATTAATAATACATAATAGTAATAATGCTAGACTAAAGTTAAAACCTAGCTCTACAATTTCATCAACTTAATTTAAGTGTTAAAGTAGTTCTAAAGTGTGTTTAAAGTCGCAAAAAAAAGCAACTAAAAGTTGCCATCGTTTTCGTATCTGTCTTCGTCTTCGTCTTGATAGTCGTTGTTGTTGTTGTTCTTCATACATAGTTGCGCCTCAGCTGTCACCAGAAAATTAAAGAAGTCGCCCAAATGGGTATTGTGTGTTTGGAAGCGCCGTCGCATGTACGCTTAATGTGAATTTAAATTATTGCATACGAACCTAAAACTAAGGTACCCAAAAATATTCGCGCTAAGAAGGAGAAAAAAGCAAGATTAAGGTAAGTGCGTGAAACTGTTATGCCATTCATATGTGCAGTGGCGTCGTTCAACAGGGCCGGCCACACATACACACATACAGATGTACACACACGCGCATTTAGTTCAATGCACGAACATTTGAGAACCTGATTACACTTATCCAATGCTAAAATGCAGCTGCATTTTATCGAATTTCAGCAGCAAAACAACCACACATTCAAAAAATGCAAAGAAACTAGAAAAGTGCAACATTGAAGAGGGTAGAGAGAGGATCTTAAGCAATGTCGAATGAACATTTTTGCTGTGTAGTTTGCTGTCTTCTGTGGTGGTTGCTTTACTGTGCCCCTTTTTTTTATAAGTCCAATCACTCTCTCTGTCCCTCTCTATTTCTATCAGTGAGCCTGTCACGATTTGATTTAGGATCGTCTGTCGCCGCGGCTCGGCTGAATGCTAGCTGCATTTTAATGCAGCTTACATATCAATGTGTGCACACATTTTTGAATGTATTTTGCATGTTGCTATAAGTACGCACAATTTGACAAAACAAAGAGACACCCATTTGTGTGCATTGTTGTAGCCAATAAAAATATTTGCATTGTTAACTTTCTGTCTCCATATTGCAGCTGCACTACAATAAGCAACGAGATTTGTAAGATTCGGGATCAAGAACATGCAGCATCATGTGCTTGCAGCCAGAGCTGCGCCTCATTTGCGCGCTCCACATCATCACAGTCATATAGCAATGCCGCCTCCGCCGACGCAGCATCCTGGCATGGATCAGCACATGGGCGCCCTGTCACAAGCAGCAACAATTGCGACACAGCAGCAATCAGTGCAGCCGCCACCGCCGCCGCAACGCGATGTTCATCATGGACGGTAAGCGATTTCAAGAATCAAACTTTGCCGCAGTAGTAGTGTGTTGGCTTTGGGGTGTAACCCCCTTCGGCGACGCCGTCATGTCTAGGCTTCTAGGCTCTCTATACACGTTGCGCCAATTATGTTAATTCCTGTCACTGACAATCGCCTGTGAGACTCATCATCCCATTTTCTCAACTCATAAATTATAATTTCAGTGGGTCTTTGTTCTTTAGCGCTCAGCATGACTTCCGCTCGATAACGGGTTTGCAACTAGCAACAGCTACCAGCAACAAGAACAACAGCGGCTGCAATTATCCTTGACGTTCATAAGGATCGCACCGCGGCGAGCTCTCTCTTACTCTCTCTCTCTTTTGAGTCGCCCTTGTGCTGCGATCAGATGTTTCCACTGTTTGCCCTTATCGACCCGACCACCAGTCAGTTGCTCCTCAGTCGCTTTTGGCCTCGCACTCGAATCGGCTCATTTCGAATCGGATTTCGAGCGCTGTTGAAATACTATTAAAGTTACATTTCGCAAAAGCATGTAAAATATTGGTGACAAGTGATGATGCGAGCATTTTTAAAAACCAAATGCCTTCTTTCTGCATTACAAAGTGAGCTAAAATCTTAAGAAATTTCCTTGGCCCGGCCTCATTGTAAAGTTTTGGAAAGCTAACAAGTTCTTAAAGTTATAAAATGATATAAAAGATAATAAGGCAAAAGTTAAAATGAATATACATTATTAATACGTCATATGTTTGTATGGTTGTTAATTAAATTGCTGATGCAATTAATTTTATAATATTCACTTACAGTTTTAATAAGTGAGCAATTTTTCGGCAAAGAAAAATCTTTAAAAAAAAATTATATAAACATAATCAAAAATACGCCAAAGCAGCTTTTAAGCAAATTTATTCAATTTTTTATTTTAATCCTCTAATAATACTTTGCTAAATTTATGCTAGCCCCAGTGTTTATAGAAAGTGATTGATTAATGCGTGATGCCTGCAAATATGAATTTGTAATATTATATTGAAACATACATTTGTCGAATAATCGATTAATTTAATAATGTTTTCACACCTTGCAATCTGGATTTGGTTTTTTTTTAAATTAATCAGGTTAATTCTGTTAAGTTTTTAAATAGATTTTATGATAACAAATTAACTTGCAGAGTGCATTAGTTTCTTGCCCAACACGCGGTCATTCCGAAGTTCTTAAGAATTTTCCCAAATGTCGTCGCCTGGCCCTCTCCCTGTCCCTCTCCCTGTCGCATTTTTTCATATTTTTTTTTGGGTGTTTGGTGTGTGTGGTAGGTGCGTCTCAATTGAAACTGACAGTTGGCGAAAAATGACATGATGCGTAAAAGAATGCGGCTTTTGTGTTTTGTTAGAGATTTCTGCCCATTGTTCGAGCTTTACCACTGTTGTCTGTATCTGCAACAACAACAAAAACAACAACACCAAAGAGCCACAGCCACAGCCGCGTAAAGGCAACATCAAGAAGAACGGGCATACGTGCAAAAGGGTGAACCTTTCGTTGTTCGTTGTTCGTCTCTGACCGTATTTTGCATTGTTGTTTTTGTTTTCGATGGCCACTCAATATGGCAGTTTATGTGCTTAGTAGCTTTGCGTTTTGTTTGCGCGCTCAACCAGTCAAAGTTTATTATTTCATTGGTTTCCAAGTCGCATCTAATTGTTATACTGTAGGGAACTTCTACTTAACTTTTTTTAGATGCATTATCTTTTAAGTTAATTCATATTTTAGTTATAAAATTCAACCAATTTAAAAGTCAACATCATTATTATTATTATAATTTTAATTTTGTTGCTTTCAGCCCTAGTCATCATCATCAACATCAACATCATCAGCAGCAGCACCAGCAGCTTCAACCGAATGCCTATAACAATAGCAACAACAACAACACCACAAATCAAATGCAAAAGATACGACAACAACATCAGCATCTTAACACAAACAATGGCCACCTGACAAAATGTGGCCAATTAGCACCGCCGCCACCGCCGCAAGCCGCCTACAATCATCAGGCGGCAACGATCAGTTACGGCCAACTACCACATCATATGGCGGCCCATCTGGGAAATTATGCGGCACAGCCACCACCACCACCACAACCAACAATGCTAAGTGGCAAACAGGCGCACTACTATGTTAGCAGTTCCAAGCCCAAGTACAACAACAACAGTAACATTGGAAGTAGCTTTGCGCATGGTTCCAAAACTATACTACAAAACACATACCGCTCCACCACAAAGAGCAATGGTCAAAGCGCAGTGCCAACTTTAGAGGCGGCTACAGTAGCTGCCGCCGTACCAGCAGCAACAGCACTAGTCGAACAACCACTGCATATTGTAGGCAACTGCAGGAGCAGCAATGGCGATAACATTGCCAGCGATGAAATTTGTGAGCTAGCGCCTTCCGACGAGACACACGATAACATCGATGCTTTGCCCCTGCCGGTGGCGGCGCAGAGTGAGGACTGCAGCAGCAGCAGCGCAGAGCATATAGATGCCACAGATACGCTGTCCAATGAGGACAGTAGCTCGGCGCGCGGTTCTAAAGACAAGACACCAATGTGTTTAGTCAACGAGCTGGCCAGATACAACAAGGTAAGAACAAAATAGTTAAGAATCATTTTCAATTAAATAATAACTAAAATTCGTTTACAGATCACACATCAATATCGGTTGACTGGCGAGCGTGGTCCGGCGCATTGCAAGACCTTTACCGTAACACTGAAACTTGGCGAGGAGGAGTATTCGGCGGATGGTTTTAAGATCAAGAAGGCGCAACATTTGGCAGCCTCCAAGGCAATCGAGGAGACCAAATATAAGCATCCGCCGCCCAAGATACGCCGTAACGAAGAGGCAAGCTCAACGCGTACACATATTACGCCAACCGTTGAGCTTAATGCGCTGGCCATGAAACTGGGCCAGCGCACCTACTATGTCTTGGATCCAACACAAATGCCACCGTCAGATGCCATGTTGTCGCCTGACTATGCTGCATCTTTGTTGCCGACACCAGCGGCTGGTTTACCGCCGCCGCCGCCGCCGTATGCCCTGCGTCGTAATGCTAATGGAGCCGGCGGCTACGTGCTCCAAGCGCCTCTTATACATCCGCATCACCATGTGACGCTACAAACGCAGCGCGGCATCTATGGTCATCAGCGTCCGTATGTGCCAAAATATCAGTCGCGCTATGCGTTGCAGCCGGCGCTGGGCCCGCATATGTTGGCGGGTCCGCATGTACCCTATGTGCCCGCCCTGCCGGTTACACCCAGCAAGATAACACTATTCGTAGGCAAGCAAAAATTCATTGGCGTTGGGCGCACGCTGCAGCAGGCCAAGCACGATGCGGCGGCGCGTGCGTTGCAGGTGCTCAAGACGCAGGCCAACAGTCTTGCCGAAGAGGCGCTGGATGACTCCATGGATGAGAGCGACAAAAAATCACCCATATCGCAGGTACACGAGATTGGCATCAAGCGCAATATGACTGTTCATTTCAAGGTGCTGCGTGAGGAGGGGCCAGCGCATATGAAGAACTTCATCACGGCATGCATTGTCGGCTCGATTGTCACCGAGGGCGAGGGCAATGGCAAGAAGCTATCCAAGAAGCGTTCAGCCGAAAAAATGTTAATCGAACTGCAGAAACTTCCACCGCTTACGCCTACCAAACAGACGCCTATGAAGCGCATCAAAGTTAAAACGCCAGGCAAAAGTGGTACAGGAGGAGTACCCAATGCAGGCTCAGCAGCGGTAGCTGTTATGCCTCTTGGTAAACCGGAGCTTCGTAAGCGTCTCAATGCAACCGTTAAGGAGAAACAAACAGCAGTGGAGCTGGACGACGATGAGAATCCCATAACGAAGCTAATACAATTGCAGCAGACGCGCAAGGAAAAAGAACCTATCTTCGAGTTGATAGCCAAGAACGGCAACGAGTCATCCCGACGACGCGATTTCGTCATGGAGGTCTGCGCCAGCGGTGGCACTGCCCGAGGCACCGGTAACAGCAAAAAGCTGGCCAAGCGTAATGCAGCACAGGGTGAGTTCTAGCTGTGATGTAGTATAATATTTGAGTGCTCATTTATTAAGATTATATTTATCTGCAGCCCTGCTCGAAATACTAGAGGCAGCCGATCAGAGGAGCAGCGGAGAAAAGGAGCAAGCATTGGAAAACGCTGTAACGCCAACTGCTTCAGCTTCAGCTGTGACAGCAACTATTGAGCCAACTGTTGCTCTCGATGTACCCATGGTCTCGACACCGGCAGGTCCAGTGCCTGGCATATTAATACTACGCCAAAACAAGAAACGTAAGTCAAAATATTTTGTGATTTGTTTGGCACGGACTTTAGCTGTATTATTGTATATTAACAGCAGCAAAGAAGAAGGATGCAGTATTTGTGGCAAAAGCCAATGTGGAAACGAAAGAGAAGGAATCCAAACCGGATACTATAGTGACAGCAACAGATGAAATCAGCACCACCAACAACAGTGGCAAAGAGTCAAATTGTAATGAGACCAGTACGAACGAGAGCAGCTCAAACGCCTTAAATACCTCAACAGGCAGCAGTACAAGCGGTGTAAGCAGCAATAGCAGCAATGCGCCAACCAGCAGCAACAACAACAACAACGGCAGTGGTGATGGAGATGGAAATGCCACTGGTGGCGGGGCAATAAGCGGAGGCGGTTGTGGTGTGCATATGAAAGAGCAATTAATTTATCTTAGTAAACTTTTAGATTTTGAGGTAAGTTGCTAAACGTATTCAAATTAATTGCTGCTATAAATGGCTATGTTCCTTGCAGGTTAACTTTTCTGACTATCCCAAAGGCAATCACAATGAGTTTTTAACGATTGTTACGCTAACTACAAATCCACCACAAATCTGTCATGGCGTTGGTAAAGTCTGTGAGGAATCCCAGAACGCAGCTGCGGGCAATGCGCTCAAAATACTTAGCGAACTGGGCCTCAACAATGCCAAGAAATAAGCCAAAATAAACTTGCAATTAATTTTTTTTTCGTTGACCGTTTTGCGAAAAAGTAAATGAAAAACAAAAATAATAAACAAAAAACACCCGTCCACAAAACAAACCTTAAAAAAATTTAAAGATAGAAAAGAAAGCGTGTTTCTCTGTGCAAATTGAAGAATGAAAAATTGAAAAAAAGAAAGAAAATACTACTTTTTGAAATAGCAAATTATTAGTTAATACATATTTATTTATTTATGTGCAAGTGCAAGCGCAATGTGCGTTTTGACTTGATTTGATAAGAACAATACGTAGATTGTGCTAACTGCTGTTATAATATTTATTTTATATTTTTGTTGAAATTGAAAAGCGTTGCGAATTGAATAGATTCAAGCTGGAAACATAGAACAAATAAATCATGTTGCACACGTTTGTTACAACATACGACACACACTCACAGTTTATTTATAATTAAGATTGAACGCTAATTGGGCACTTAAATTGAATTGATGAACAAATGTAAACTAACTAAAATATTTATTAGCTGCATGCGGCTGCCAATATGCTTATGTCAAAATGCTTTCAAAAAATAAATACAAAAATTTTTTTTCCACACTTTGCATTTGCCTCACAAATGTAAACTTAGTATGGACATAATAAAAAGGAAGCCTTCACTAGCCTGTGAAATTTTTAATTTATTTTTTCAAAGCGAAGAAAGCCAATAAAATGGTGCATAAGAACTGCTATTGCTTGTGGTCAAATGTATGATGGAACTCGTCGAATAATGAATCTATATATATATATAATAAAAATATTATTATTATTAAGCCTTACAAATTACAAATATAAAACAAGAAAATGTGCAGCTGAATAGATTTTTCAGCCAACATTTTGATTTGCAAATTGCATTTTCCGTGCATTTTGTTAAAATTAAAGTGAAGGTTAAAAATTTGTTGTAGCGCCACGCATCACTAGCAACAATTTACGGCAAAGATTTTTGTTTTAAATTGTCGCAATTGCGTTGGTAATGCATTATATATACATTTATGTGTTTGTGGTATGTAATGAAAAAAAAATACAATTTACATAATCGTAAATAATTATAATTAAATGTTTAAAAAGAATTTTGTAAATGTTCAGTTTTTTGTCGAAAGTAACTAAAAACTGAGCATCTTTATGAATAACGTGTTGTTTAATGCCCCCAGTTTGATAATTGTTAATTTATGTTAATTTTCACTCAAGTTCTACTTAATCTACCACTCAAATTGTTTTTTGTCTTTGCATGTTATTATGAAGAAATTTTTGTACAATAGTCTTAATTGCTTTTGCCCAGTAAACAGCACAGATTAAGCGTTAAGTTGCATTATGTCAAATTGTATTTTGTGAAAACGATTCTCGTCGCAACAATGTGCATGATTGCTTTCGATATCTTAAGTATAAGCGAATTATATAAAGAAAAACACTTTAAATAACACCCAGTATTAAAAAGACACTCACACCTTAATAAATACATACAACATAATATTTTAAAAATTAAATCGTGCACATTGTTTGCTTGCGGTATCCCTAAACCTCAACTCCCTTATAAACCCAAAATTGAAACGATTTCATTTTGTTTGAAGATTTTGCAAAATCGAAAAGATCATTGAAAACACTTTGCAAAATTTTCACAATGTTAATACGAATAATAATAAATCTATAGAATATTGATATATACTACTATTTATATACTATTAAAGGAACATCCAACCAATCTGATCGTTAAGACCAAAAACAAAAAGTTGTGAGTACAGCTAATTACACAACTATTAGATTTTAAGCGACAGCAACAACAACAAACAAAAACAGAAACAACAAGTGTTAGTCTTAACATAAAAAAGTATTGTTTTTCGTGCGATAAATACTACCTTAAAATCCAAATGACTTTTAAAATGTAATATGTACTTGTAATAAACATTCAAATAAAGTTGAATACACTATTTGGTTTGATAAATATCTCGATACAGTATAACAAGTGAAACCGTTGCAGTCGGACTCAACTGTTTGCGGTATACTCTGAAATCAGTATGAAACCGGGTGGTTAGAAGTCTGCTTGCAAAAGATAGTCAGATACACATTTCGCAAGCTAACTTGCCACCAAATGTGAGTGTGGAAGCTATGGGGATCTCAAGGCGGGTGGCATATGTGGGTGTTCCATCAAAAATTTAGATGCATATCCTTATGGGGTGTCACCAGATATCTTCCAATCAAATTTGGTGACTCTTGCTATAAAAGGTAAAGGCACGTGGGTAAGAGAATTGGCTTTATATTTACAATTCGGCTCAATACATAGTTCTAGAGATGAAACACGCGACCGACGTGTTATTCAAAAACACACGAAAGAAAAAAGAATTTAATATACTTTTTAATCAAAATATTTATTAATTAATTTCTTATATCCACAGCAATGCTTGGATCGGGATTGGTTGTATTATTTAATATACTAAATTTACAGCTTTCCGTTTTGAGATTTTGTTAACCTCATAATTTTATGCATATCATTAACATCATAGTCTTTATTTATGACACCTGTTTATATCTCCCTAAAAAATATCTTATGCAATTTATCATTAACATTTGGTGAAAATTGTTTCTAAGCTCACCATAAAACTGGAGACGGTTTACTTCAGCGTAAGCCTGGTGCACAATATCAACGCCAGTTTGCAGGCGCGGATCTAAAAAGATGAATGATTTAAATACCTATAGATGCTTATGCATTAAAAATATTTATGAAGTCCAGTTAAAGCTAATCCTTTTATATGTGATGAGTACTTGTTCTTTTAATTTTGGAAACACGGCAAATATTTTGGTGGTAAAAACATGTTTTTAAGTACTCCAACAAAAGTTGCGAATGGTGAATGTTTTTTTATTTTTAAGATGTTTCGCTCTGCGATTCCAACTACAATACGTAAATAAATGCATGCTACAACACATAGTGATTTAGGCGCGTCTCTTGCAGCGTTGTTTCACTTTCTCCGTTGGCATTTGGCTAGCGATTAAAAATACTTTTGCTGGCAAATGCATAATAAATTCATTAAATAAATGCTTCACCTTGCAGCACATGGGCGCTGTCCGTTCCAGCAACTGTTGCTTTTCCCGTTTCCACGTCAACTTCGATTTTAAGCAGCGGACCCGGCAAAATCAAAGGGTTGATCACATTTGCATATGCATTTCTTTTAGAGCCTCCCCCCCAATACAAAAATATAACTAGGCGTGTGTGTGTGTGTGTTGATTTATCTACCGGCATGGCCAGCATCACGAGCAACACCGTTTGATTATGAAATTTGTGTCTTTGTGGTTTTTTGGCGGAGCCAAAAGAAATCAATAATACAAAAATTTCGGCTGTGGAGTGAACGACTAAATTAACATGTGTTTGTCAGCGCCGGCAAAGACATTAGTAATCGCATATAACAACATATGTATATAAAGTTATGTATGTATATGTGTGTCACATATGATGTAATGATTGGCATTTGATTTTGATACGAGTAGTAGTATGCTGGGAAACTGGGTTTTTGGAATTTCTTTTGGTTATTGGCTGCGGAAGTTGAAGTTCAACTCGATTATCGGAGTAATTAAAATACCCTAAGTATAAAGTTAGGCAATAGATTGTTGTTAGAGTGTTATTGTTATATCTCATATCATTTACTTATTATATAAGATTTTACCTTAGTCATTTGTGAATTATTTATGGCAAATGTAACCAAATGCCGACTTTGCTCGGGCTCGGGCTGTGCCCAAAATTAATATGCCAATTTGGAATTTGTTTTGAGCACATGCTGATGCTGCCCCCAACAAAGATTTGAGGCGGTTAGTCAAATGAAAGTGAAACTTTATTTTCGTATTTTATTTAAACATTTGATGGTTGATCGGCAGTTGGGCTGCCATTGACTTTGGCTGATTTTGATGGGCTTAAATGTATTTTTAAAGCTTATCGGTAACTTGTAATTTGACAAGCATTTAGAAGCTAACGCCCATCTATCTGTCTGTGTCAGGCTGTGGGAATCTTAAATATTATTTTCGTTTTCAAATGGGTTTTACTAGGATTTGGGCCGCAACCAAAAGTTGAAATCGTTGTGAAAACATGCATGCGGTTAAATTTCTTTTAATCATGTTTAACAAGCTGCGATTTTGTTTTAGTTATTGATGGGTTGCATGCGTGTACGAAACGAGAATGTGAGTTGTATTGTATTATATTGCTTTGATTTTGCCAGTAGCATTGTTTAATGTGTCCACATTTGCATTAATGATGGTCATTTGGTTGCGCGTAAGTTGATTAATGATTAATGATAACACTATGCAAAATTGACATTCCAGATAATTTACTTATGGATTTTGGCCTCCTTAGCTTAAATATCTAAATCTAAACTTTAAAATGAATAATATTTTGAGATATTTCAACCGTAATGTGCGCGGTTCGTACTGATCATGCACTGAAGAACACCTTAAGCTTTCAAAAATTTACCAATTTGGTACTAAAATAGTGATTACAGTCAACACACGATAACTCTGAGATCAGAAATGATATCTTCAAAATATAAAATAATTTTTGAAGGGACCGAATAGCACTTACTTTATTTTTTTTCTTTACTTTTACATAGCTGCAATTGAAACTATCTTGACATTATGAATCATATTGATAAGTCTAAATCAAAGATATGACATAGCGTGTTGTTTTGATTGTTCTTACAAAAAAACTATCGAATTTAATATCAATTTTGCGCAGAACTAAAGCGGCTAAACATATCACAAATCTATAATTATTGGACGCGTGCAGGAAGCAAAAGATACGCAAAACATAATTAAATTAGGCCCCTATACTTATAAAAATCAACAAGCCGCAGGTGGTAAAAAAAAACTACACATGCATTAATCATGCCTATTAGGTGCTAACAATTGGATTATTTCGAGTTGAAGTACAATAAACACTTGACTGGAGTTGTGCACAAGTACAGTACTTGGCAGAAGGTTCATTTACGCAATAATCTTTTTGGTAGAAAAAATATAGAAGCTGCCATTGCCATATTTTATATGACCCTGAATTCGCGTTTGGATCTCTGTGTTCCTCTCACTTGTTCTGCAATGATAATAAACTCAAATTTGGCTCCGATTTAAATATTATTTTATACCTTAATTTGATTATATTAATTGTATTTTGTTTGAATTAATTTCGACAATAAATAAATAAATAATAAATAAATAATAAATCAGTACAATGTCATTAACTTTTATTGCTCTCATACAAAATATACAAAAATAAAAATAAATAATTAATATTGACACTACTACATGAATAATGATTATTTATACATCACTACGACGATGAGAGACTGAAGCTAAGGTTCTTAGCATAAAGACGAATGACTATCTATAATAATTTGTCGAACTGATGGATGCTAGACAAACAAATATTAAAAAGCTCATTTATTTTATAGTAACATCACTTGATTCTTCTTTTTATTAAGTTTTAGTGGGTAGTTCGGGTATATATGGAAATCGTAAGATATATGTGTGTATATGTATATAATTTTTTTTTAAATAATTGCAGAGTTCAGTCTGTTTGCATGGCTACTAAAAATGGCTAGATTATAGAGAAGTTTGGATATAATAATTTTATGAGTTTAACTATTTTGTGCGGTCTATAATATTATAAAATCCTTTTTAATCGTTGGAGCTTTGTTTGACAGCAACGAAAGCCGATCTGCGTCTGAAATAAAATATATCTGCAAGTATTGTTGATCTTTGCCTGATGTTGGTAAAAGACTACCTATAAGACGATATAGTCATCCCCCTATTTAAAAAGTGGGCATAAAATTATTTGCTATTGTTGGTTAAAAATGTCCAGAAAGTGAATCATTGTTTGTCAACAGACTTTTTATTGGCTGTGCTTGTTTTTTGGTATTTATTTACACGTTTGCTTAAATTATCGCCCATCGTCTATCCGGGATAATATAGGTTTAATATGTTAAAAGAATTTTTAAAATCGGTCCACTCTGTCGGAGACTATTCAGTGCAAACAACCAAACAAACAATCAAACCTTTCCTCTTTATAAAATTAGTATAAACGAGTATTAATATACTTTAAAATAACAATAATCAGCAATGTTATTTATTTGCTTAGATTAAAATTAAGATTTGAAGAAAAGGTCTCAAAGCAATTGGAAAATAATACTCTAGAACTTGGAGCATTTAAGGCATTTTCCGCATTTAAGATGCAACCTAACTACAGAGTCTCTTAAAAAATTATGTTTCTGAAATTAAATAAATATAAAACTGTGTATAAGCAGACTAATATTCTATGTAATTCATACATATATGTCTTAACGTGCATTTGAACAAAGACATTACTTATAACTGAAAGGTATTTAATCGTAGATCATATAATTTAGCTCCCTCCGATTACAAGTTATTTGATTAAATTTAAATTTTCAATATTTATTATAAAAAATTTAAAGTACATAATTCTTACTTTTAAAATAAAAATTTCCAATTAAAGTAATGGTTTAATTCAAAACAAAATATAATAATTAAGTTTGTTATGTAAATTAAATTAAATAACTTAATTGTTAAAATTCAATTGGTTGCTACAGGAATTATTTTCATACCTAAATAGAAACTTACGTTTTTGTAATAAAGCTTAAAACAGGAAATCCCATAGTCATTTATTCTTGACTTGTGTCTCTTGTCGACTTCTTTTCTAATATTTTTTGCTGTTTCAATGGATTTGTCAATAAGAAAAATAGTGACATGTACAAAAGACCAACGCAGCTTAGCAAAATACAAAAGAAACACTGCAAATGAATAATGTATATGAATATATAAAGAGTCATATTATAGTCAAAACGTGCTAATGAGAACTAAAGCGTGCATAATTAAAATGTTCCTACTGTTTAATAATGAATTATGCTATTGTTGATGATTTTATTGCCTCCGATTTGATCATCATCTGCGCTTTAACGCTTCCGATCCTCGATGTAATCAACCGATTATTGACACAATTTTAAAATAAAATTTTTCATTGAAAGATGTTGGTTTTATACATAATTTACTAACTGCCACTATTTGTATGTTAGCACAGATGGTACGCATAGTTGCATCGTGTTTTTGCTTGGCAAATACACATGAGTTGGACATGGAAAATTGTTTGGTGTATGTTAAACACAGCTTGGCTACAAGCGGATCATGGGCACAAAGTGTAAGATAACAAATATAATGCTTGTTAAGAGAAGCCCCTAAAAAAAAAGAATCACAAATCTGATAATTTGCATTTGGATGGGCATCGCATGACAACATTTAAAGTTAAACGTTAAAACCCAACGCCACATAATTCATTAATCATTTTGGGCAAAAAACCAAATAACTAACACTTCGAGTGTAGCTCGTAAGCAGCCGTTAAATTACCTCTTAAGTTGGTTTAATTGATCGTATGAGCTTTTGTTTAATTAAAAAATTATGATTTGGGTCACACGTTGCTCATCGCATTTGTGTGATGCGGAAATTGTCAGCGCCACATTCGATAGACAACCCAATCCACCTCCCAAAAAGCCTTGAAAATAAAACGAGCATCATAAATTATCTGTGTACACACATGTATGTACATTTACATATATACTTGGGTAGGCATACATATATTTTTTTTCTGCAGTGCTAAGCGGTCGCATTCTTCATTTTGGCCAAGTCGTGAGAAACAGGCTGTCCAATGAAAATGAAAGTCAACTGCTACCATTTCCCAAAAGCCACAAAGGGCCAAAATGCATTTTTGATACTACGTTGCAGCAGCAGCAACAGCAACATCAGCAGCAGGTTGTCACCGGTTTCCAACCGGAGCACCATCAGCAGAAAGCTAGCAACAACAATAACAACATCATCATTTCACATAATACGCAATCGATTGCTGCATTTTTTTATTTTTTTATTTTATTTTGTGTGTGTCGTGTTTTTGTTTCGGTATCTTCTTCTTTTACGCATATTATAAGACTGTTTTTGGGTGATGATGTTGCTGCTGCTTCGTTTTGTTGTGGCCAAATATTTCGATATCTTTGAATTTTCAGTTCAGTTCAGTTCAAGTTCGCGTCTCGAGCGGTTAAGTTTCAATTTGGCACGTTAACGCTATTAGCTGCAGGACTTAAAGGATATTGCACCGACAGGATAATGCTTTTGTGTTGCTTCGTTTATTGTGAAGTTTTATGCTAACGAAAAGTGTTTGTTAACAAATCAAAAAGAAACAAAACAAAAAACCAAATATTAAATAACAATTCATATAATATATAAGACAAGCTTAAGGTAATCAAATATTGAGCATGAATTGCAGTACGCTTGTGTTATTCAAATAATATTAATTTTTTAAAAACTGTTAATTGTGCATCAAAATCCGGCTGTTAAAACACTCAGGACAATAAACATATTGAGAACCAGGAGCATATGTTTTAATTAAATTGTGCTCTATATACATACATATATGCATCTTCATGAATTGAAAAAATCAGCAAATTGGAAAACACCTTAGTAAATTGATTGGACGACAAACGTGTCTAAACTAAAATTAATTATGTACTATGAATGTGTTTTGTGAATAATACATAAACTATTTATTAACGTTTTGCTGGTCCGTATCCCAAGCAGTTCTGCGGTTTTTTCTAAGATCTAAAAAAATGTTTATTTGATTTACAGAGAGAAAAGTATGTTACTTAAAAATTGTACATCTATTGTTTTTTTTTTAAGTAAATCCATTCAATAAAAACTCAACAGTATTTGTTACTCAATTGATATTCTTCTTGCAATGGGACAGCGAAAATAAAATCAATGCGGATGTTGAATATATAGTTCGTTAACTTCAAGAAGAGGGATAGACACACGATGCGATCAGCACAAATTAAAGTGGGGCAAATTCCTAAGTTTGTGTTACGCTCTCAATAGCACTCATTCGACCTAATGACAGCCACTTGGGGAACATGCCAAATTCCAGTCAGTTTCGTAACAGTCTGAGAAAAGCCTAAAACTATCTATACATGTTCACACAAACATATAAGTACAAGTATGTTTATTTAAGATCGATGCCTCAAATAGAAGATATGTGTAGATCCTTTTTCTCATTTACATTTATCGCAAATTTCGCTTTAATGACTCTGATGCAATTATATATTTTTTTGTTTCGTTTATTTGTTCAAAACGTATCAAAATAAGATTGCTATAAATTAATGCTACAGTAAACTTAAACACGTTCCCAAACAGACGCATCCGAATAATTGACTGTCGTCTAAGATTAATAGTTTTGATTTGGTACATTAAAACGTTCTGTTTACTTATTGTCACCCCCGGCGAAGACTACAAAAAAAAAATTAAATTAAATGATTAACCACTTAAGCATATTTCTAGGGCTAAAGTTTTAATATTTATAATTAAAGCGATTTGAATTCTAAATATTTATAGACAAAACATAAGAAAAAATCTTCATTTGTCATCGTCTAAAATCATTCAAAAGCAAATTAATGGGTTTATCCATTCACTTTTTAGGCAGGCAGCAAAGCTGTTATCAATCCACATGTATAATATATTCTCCGGCACCATGTCTCGCTTTTTGACGAATCATTGAAAACATATATATATACGTAAAGTATGATGAAAATGATGCGGCTAAAATCGAATGCTGGAATGCTTCCTCATTGTCAGATGGCATTACGGCGCTTTATTTTGACTCCCACTGCTCTTGATAATGACCCTGAACATTTTGAATGTACATACATACATGTAATACTTTGATCTTGGACTTGCTTACAATATAAAGTAAAAGTATAAAGATTTTTTGAATATTATTTATTTTCAATATTTGTTTTATGCGAGATGAAAAAATGTTCTGTGCCCTTGGCATTTGTGTTTGTGTTTTTGGCAGTCATTAAAATACAATTAGATGTCAACTAGTTAGTTATTATTCAAATTATATAGCATTAACGTGCTTACAGTTTATTGACATCCATTGAGGTTATTGACTGCCTAGTCAATACACAGAAACTTTATTGTTTAGTATTAAATATTATTTTATTTTGTCTTAAATACCCACCATAAATTGTACCATAAAAGACACGCCTTAAATAGGAGAGCTTAATTGTTAACAAATTAGTTTTACATTTTGCATTGAATAATTTTTACATCATCGGTTGAAATTAAGGCATCTTATATAATAGATTAAGCTATCAAATGCTTGCCGCGGACAGTTAAAATTCGTTAATAAGCAAATGCTGATTTTTCTCTGTCTGCTTTTTGTTTTTGTGATTTATTTAATATGGTTTTTTGTTGGGCAAACAAGACAAAAATTTATCGCTTTTTAGCGTGGCAGAATGTTGGCAACTATTGATGTGTATTATATGCATAAATCAGACTGTTTTTATTTTGAAGTTATATTTGGGGTGCTTCATTTATCCAATCGGCTCTTAAAATTTTTTAGCTTCTTCCTTTGGCATGATGAATGGAACCACTGTGCGAAACACAAGTGTTTTGCTCGTTATATTTTAATTGTTTTGGCTTCCTTATCGAACTGTCTTTAGAATTGCAGTCAATTTGCATGACAAAAGCCTTTGGCAATTTGCCACACAAAACATTTCAAGTGTCCAGCTGGCAAGTTCGTTTCCCAAGTCTTTTGTTTTCGCCCGCAATTTAAAAAAAAATGAAATCTAGTAGTATCACTTTAACAGCTTCAATATTTAACTAGACTTGTAATTAGTTAACAATTGGTCGCAATGTTTTCTCTGCGTTTTTTTACCTTAGCTTCTATGGGATATGAAATAGATCTAATTGATACTAAATTCTCAATTTCGAAATAAAGCGACAGACGATACTATCGACACACATAGAATTGATAAAAATAACTCTTGTTTTTTAAAGATAGAGCTTTTCCTCAGAAGGTTTGAAATATTTTAACGGAATGCTCTTTTATAAGCCATTAAGTGCATTTGAAAAATGTTGATCAAACTCAAGTTGTGATTGTTGGTTAAAGGTCAAAAGTTAGCACAAATATGAATAGCGGTTTCCTTTTATTGTGGATCTAGTTTTAGAGAGGGAGAGATAAGCTGTGCATATTTGGACCATGCGTCACTCATATTTGGACAACTGATGAATTGAATTTGACCCATGTAGTTGCCACGCAGATAATGTTGTCTTCGATAGTGCCGTTAATAAGCTTACGCACAACTGTTATATGGCGTTTGATTTGATTTAATAAATCAGTATTGGAACACGTCTAACGCAACGCATAATATGGTTACGCGTGTGTGTGCGACAGGCCACACCTTAATGTGGTTGTGTTTATGCTAATTAAGTGGCATGCTGGCTCATAAGTCGCTTAATATTCAAATGTTTTCAACAGCATGTTCAATTTAATCAATGAATCTTTTTTGATTCATAATTTATCAATCAGCGTTATGCATAATGTTTTGTAAGCGTGCAATTTACATATTGTTTACCTATTTGCTTATAGCATGCCCCGGTTACGATTACGTTTGCCACTGCCACTGTTGCTGCTCTCTGCTGCTGGTAACTATAGGTGGCGCCACTGCACAAGGCAACTTTGTGGATGCAGATAAGGCGAATGAGTATACCGATCAGCAGTACGATCTGCGCCACACTATACCTGGAGAGCCAGGCCTTGACTATCCCATACTGGCCGAGGTGCCCAAGACGAGGTTCATCTGCAAGGGTCGGCATGAAGGTAAGAGACCATCAATCAAATGAAGCTCTGTATTTTATATTTGTTGTAACTCTAATTAAATTTTAACCTTTTAAAATGTGTTTAAAATACAAGAAGTGAAAAACGATGTTTCTCAGCAGTGTCAAACCATAGACATGGGATACAAAACCCTAAGGCGAAAATGTTCTAAAACCGGGTTCGGTTCCCAGCCCAGGTTCGTCGATTTAAGAAATAGCAGATAATTGTTTTCTTTTGAGAATCATTTAATTTATTTATGGCTAGTTATTTGGTACTTACGTGTTAACGCTTAAAGTTGTAAAATATTGATAAATACAATTTGTTTACAATTTCTTTGTTATACAAGAGTGCATTTTATCATTTCCCTTGTCTTCTTGGATTGAGGCCAAGGTCCAGTACTAAAACCAATGTTGTATCACTAATTTTTTTGTTTAATTTCCCAGAGCGTTAACGTTTAATTAATAAATTTATTTTACCTTAATTTACTATCAGATTTAAATAAAGTTTATACCTTAACTTTAATTTGATTATTTTGAAACTTTCATCTACTTGCAGGCTACTACGCGGATGTGGAAAGTCGTTGTCAGGCGTTTCGCATTTGCGCACATACCGCACGCAATGCTCAGGGATTTGGATTCCTTTGTCCCAATGGCACAATATTTAGCCAGCAGAAATTTGTTTGCGACTGGTATCGCAATGTGGACTGTGATCAATCGGAGCGGTACTATGACATGAACCGTGATAATAGCGTTGGCAGTACACAGCAAATGATGGAGCGAGTAAGGCAAATGATGGAATACCCCACCAAGAGCATATCGCAGGCGCTGCAGGACCACACTCCACAGCACAAAACAACACACCAAAAGCTCAGCAAGGATCTGAGCAATCAAAGTGGTGTGTTACTACATCCAGCCGAAGTCAACTCAGGCAATTATGCATTGCGTGGGGAGGAAATCAAAAGTGAAGCTTTGCCCGGACCAGCAACATCGGCAACATCGGCTCATGCAGCTGAAAATGGTAAGGACATCTATGTGAATAGCCTGGGTGAGCTATCCTCGGATCCGGGCATTCAGTTCGATCACACAAATGCTCACATTATTGCTGAGTATCCACGTGAATATCACTTTATGAAGCAGAAGAATTTTGCGGAGCGTGTCAATGCTGGCTTGGAGCTGTTCAGCGACACCTCATCTGCATCCGATGAGCAAATGTCGCCCGACTTTATCAAGCAGATTCGCAACACCAAGGAGGAGGCCACACAGAGAGACTTGGTGTCCAATATCAATAATTTGCTGGACGAGCTATCCACCGATTTGGATCCCAGTGTCTCCGGCTATCAAACGATGACACCACAGTCAAAGGTGAAGCAACCATTTCGGTTTCTAAGTCATGGCTTCACCTCGAGCTCCAATACTGATGGCGACAAGGATGGCAGTAAAGTCAGCTCATCCTATGTGTACAACAAGCCAAAACAGACACTGGGCACAGTTAGATTTACGGTAAGTTTTTCAAATAACCTTACAAATCTAATCATTCTTAAGCTTAAAATTAAAATAAAAAAATCCAAGACTTAATTTTTCAAACATTTTAAACATTAAACGTTTTTAGGATAAGACTTTCTTCACCCGAACTTTCCATCTCTTTAATTTTCTAACTTTTTCGCTATTCTATCCAACTATCGCCTACAACTTTATTTATATCGCACAAATCACAAACCATACAAAACCACAAATTACACCAAAAGCCCAATGAGATACCCATTGATGCTCAAAAAGACTTTGAAAACAAGCCAAAACTAAATAATAATGATATAACCACAAGCACAACCACAACCACAGATATTTCCGTTACCGAACCAATCGAAGCTCTATTAATTGCACCCGAATTGCCACCAGAGTTTGAAGAAGACTTTAGTCCTAGCACCACCATGAGCAACACAACTGAGGCAGCTCCAGTTGCTCCAAGCCAGTACAGTGAGTTGCCAATTATAGAATCCATTGGCCAAGCTGCTGCACTGTCTGCCAGCCTGACTTTAAGCGAGGATCTGCAGCCGCCGCAGAAAGAACCAGTTGGAACACCGCCGAGTGCCGCAGCGGCTGATAAAAGCGATGTGGATGTGCAGGCGGAGAAGTTGTTGTTGGCTGGCGTCAAATTGACGTCACTTGACGAAGAATCTGCGGTGCGTACCAATAAACTGACTGTGGGCAGACCAGTGAAAACCACGACCACTACCACCACCACCACAGCTAGACCAATAACCACACCAGCCATGATCACCTCTACAGAGACGGTAACTGAGATAAGCAGCACTCAGGAGCGCATTCGTAGCTATCGACGCTTTGCACATAAGCGCGTGGGTGGCTCAGGTGGCCCATTGCGGCGACAAGCGAATTATTCGCGCAGCACAGCATCCACCACAAGCAGAAGCACAACCAGCACCGCCAGCACCACCAGCACCACCAGCTCCACTCAGCGCCCAACCACAGCCACACGCAGCTATGCGGATCGGTTGGCGGCAAGTCGATCGCGTCTATCACGTTTATCATTGGCAACAAAACTAAAAACAACAACAACACCAACAACAGCAGCAACAGCAATATCTAAGCCCAGCACCATTTCAACCACAACAACAACCACTACTGGCTCACCTTTGTCGTATGTACGCTCGGCTGCCGATCAGGGGCCCAACAAAAAGATCTCAGTGCGTGACATTGAAAAAGAAACGGGTCAGCCGCTTGTCAGCTGGGATAGTGTGCAAAGCAATTTGCAACGCTTTCAAGTGCAGCGCGGCAATCGTGTTTACACGCCAGCAACACGCAGCACTACCAGCAGCACAAATAGCATTAGCACCACCTTGAGACCCGTCACCAGCAGCAACAAACCAACCGCACAACGTGCTCGCAATCGTCATTCTCATTATCGAACTCAGCCACAACAGCAGCGAACACGTGGCACATCTACAACGCCGCGCAGCACCACTAAAACTGCACTGTCTACACTGTCGCAGCAAATCTCAGCTATAGCCACCGGCTATAGTTACCCACCTGCACCTCCTAATTCACTCACACACTTACACAATATCGCCCCCACAACCGCTCAAACACAAACTGAGAGCGGCACACAGCATCAACAACAATTGCATGAGCATCCACAACAACAGCAACAGTTGTCCCAAACCACCACTTCAAGTCTGAATCCTTCCTCCGCTTTTCTGTCTTTCGATAAGTTAACGCGTGCAATTGTTGATGACTCCATTTTACAGAACTTTAAGAGCAGCCAACCCCAGAAAACCAACAATGCCAATCACTACAGCAGTAACAACTCACAGCAGCAGCAGCAACGCATCGCGAAGCCAACAACAAGCCATAGCTATCACCATACCAAGACAGCAGCAGCAGCAGCAGCACCAGGTAACAATAAATTGACCCCATTATTATTATGTTAAATTATTATAAATTCTACTATATATATTGCAGCACTTGCCACTCTTAGCATACCACAGCAGCAGCACCAGCCGCAACAAAAACACCAACCCGCTCAACCAGGCATTGTGATTGCTCGTGCAGAGGGTCAACGGATTGCACCAAATTCAGCCAGCAGCATCATCTCAACTCTGGTCAATCAACCACAAACGAAGAGTACACAAACCAATTCCTATGTGGCGCTTAGCGATTTTATCAATAATAAATTTGGACTGACTGCGATAGAAAATTCAAATGAGCATCAACAACTAAGCTACACATCGCAACGTTACCATCAGCAACCACAACAGCAGCAATCACAACAGCAGAAACCACAACAGCAGCAACCCCAACAGCAGCAATCACAACAGCAGAAACCACAACAGCAGCGACCACAACAGCAGCAACCACAACAGCAGCAACCACAGTTCCAGCAACCACAACAGCAGCAACCACAATTCCAGCAACCACAACAGCAGAAACCACAAAAGCAGCAACCACAATATTATAATACCCAGCAGCAGTATTCGCTGCAACAACATCATCAGCCATACCATCAGCAGCAGCAGCAGCAGCAGCAGCAGCAACATCAACAGCAACAACATCAACAGCAACGGAATTACCAAACACAATTCCAGCAACAACACTATCAACAGCAACAGCAATTGCAACACCAGCAACCTTTGCAACATGCCTCCATTCAATCAATTCAACAGCCATATTTAACGCCAAACATTTTTGAGCCCTACCAGCACCAACAGCAACATTTGCCGTTATTTCCACCCTTGTTTGCAGCATCTACAACGAGGCGTGTTGCAGCTGTAGCTGAACCCAACCATCAGCAGGTGGATCATTTTAACGTCCTATTGCCGGCAATGCCAAATGGCTTGATACCAGCGCCAACATTCCAGGTGGCGCAGAAGCGCAGCGATGTCAAAAGCGACCAACTGCAATTAACCAGCAGTAAGAGTAAGGATCGGGGTCAGTTGAGTGTAATCTTTGCGGGTCGCACATCCTACGAGGTGCCGCAAAGCAGCGTTGGTCGTCTGCCCAATGATATAACGCATCTGAGGCGACTGCGCCAGCGACGCTATTAAGATCAAGAGCAGCATCTGGAGCGATGAGATTACTACTACTACAAAGCTAAGTTATTATTTATATTGCTAAGTTATATTCAATTCCGTTGCAATTTCATATTTATTGATAAAAATAAAACGAAAAATTTGTTAAAAACGAATCTTTGGAGTTTTTTTTGTTTGTTGTGAGATTAAGTTTTATTGTTTTAGTGTTTAGAATTCCTTCTTATTATAATGAATACAAATACCAATACAATGATTTTCTTGTACATGTCTCTATTATAATTATTATATTTATTTATATTGTTTTACAATATATAATCCATTTTGAATAGTTTTCGAATGTTGTTTTTTATTTTGTTTTGCTGCTTTTTAATTGGTGTCAAACATTTTCTATTAACGGTTAGATGCTTACCTTAATTAATGCTGTGCACAATGCATGGTACATTAATTCCACCATCATTATCAATATCATTATCATTATAATTATAATTATTATAAATACAATTAAACGTTATGGCATGGAGTATTTGTTTATACATACAAAATTGAACTAAATCATCAATTAGCATATGCACAAATTAAGTATTAATATATCGAGTGAAGAAAAAACACTTGTGATGTGAAGGAACAACAAGAACCTTCCCGGTATACTACTATATGTGCGAAAAATATGACAGGCAATGTAAAGTATTTGCATATACAATTACTTATAACTAAAAAGGTACAAACACATAAACTAGTTACTAAATGTAATCAAAATAATTTAAATTAAATATAATATATAAACAATTATAATATATATATGTATGTATGTATTAAAAACGATCGCCCACTCTTAACAGATCCTACATAGAATGTACAGCAGTTTGATTTTTACAAAAAGTTAAAAAAAACGATTACAGAACACAATCAGCAATTAGGATTAGAACCAGGATCCCAGTCGATCCCAGTACGCAGTCCAGCAGCTATATAAGTCTCGATTATAGCAATGCATTAATTAATATGTACAGAGCAAGCAGCTGGGTCCAACCGTGGACTAAGAAGCTGTGCCGACATCAATTTGTATACCCGAGCGTGCGCTCAACGCGTAATAGCCATACGATATTTCTGCACGCGCACGCGTACTCAGGGAAGCGAATTAATGTTAAATGTAGGCGGTGGCGCTGCCGTTTGATCGACATCAATAGCTGGAAAAGTAGTCGTTGCTGCTGCTGCTGCAGTGGCGGCAGCTATTCCTTCCGTTGATTTCTGAGGCGCATGCAGCTGACAATAGACTTTGCGATCCTGTTCGCTCAGGCTCCATCTGGCGACCCGCGCGCATGGCACATGCGCAGCCGCTTTGCATGCACGGTGAAAGCAACAGATATTTGCTCCTGGCTGGCTACAGTGTACACACTGATACCGTGTGCTTTCCCATACCGCCGCATCTAGACCGTTCACATGGGCACCAATCAACTGAATGTCATTGGCCCATACAGCGCAATCCTCGTGCAGCCAAATCTCGTAGCCATGCTCCGAGGTCTTCGACATGCCGCGAAACGTTTCAATGAACTTTGTCTCGTGGCTACAGTCCAGCGGATCTTGTGACGAGCATTGCGATTCATTCGGATCATCACTGCACGAATAGACGCTGTCGTGCGTTGTCTTTCGTTTGCGTTTGTGCTATAATAGAAAGTTGTAACAATTTTATCAATATCTATCATCTATGTACTAAACATATACGTATATATTACTCAAAAAAGCTTCTTACCATGGTGATCTTCGGTGCCTGCATAATGTTTGCCAGCGTCGCTGGCACTACAGGCAGATTGCGCTGTTGCAGCTTGACCATGTCGGCCCGCTTGCGCTGACTTACAAACAGACCGTCGATATCGTGGCTGCCCGCTGGCAACTGCACGGCTGTGCGATACTCCTCGCAGTCAATGGACACAAGATATGGTCCGAAAAGATCACCTAGTCCCAGCTTGTGCGGTCCACACTTGCAGAATACACAAATCCAACTTGAATCTGTGGTATCCGCATCGTAGCGATTGCTTAGCGTTGAGCTGTGCATGCCACGCAAATTTTTGCGCTCGTGCGGCGCCTTTGTGTGCTTCTTCTTAATCTGCTTCTCGTTGACATCCTCGGCGTTGTGGGTGTTCTTAATGCTAATGCTGCCATCGGGCTTAATAAGTATGAATGGTGATTTAAACCTGAGATCTGGAGCAGCAGTGACTCCTCCATTGGGCGCCGGTGTGCTATCCTCGTCCGTACTGAAATTCTTGCGTCCTCCTCCGCTAGTGCCTTTTTTGCACCCATTCTGCTTCGCGATGCTCTTCCCCGTCGGCTTTTTGCCTTTAGGCTTAATTTTCTTATTATTTTTCTGCTTTTTAGTTGTGTTGTTCACCTTGGTATTTGCCGGCGTTTTGGCTGCAACAGTTGCTGCTGCAGCTGCAGTTGTTGTTTCGATTAGTTTGCGGGCTGCAAGTGCAGCAGCTGCAGCAGCCGAGGTACTCGGCTTATCATCATCGCTGTCCAGCTGCACAATTTCCGCGTCGGGTGAGGCTGGTGGTGGCGGCTGCTGCTTCTTACGCCCCGGTGTTTTCTTCGGTTTAAGCTGCTCCGCGAAGGTGAAACGCAATAGCGACGCGTCCATGCCCATTGAGAGTCGACGAGGCGGTAGGCAACGCGTTGGCGGAGTTCGCGGCACAACTTTGGCATTGTCTGCAACTGCTACTGGCGTCGGTGTTGAAGGCAGTTCAATGGGAGGTGGTACTGCTGCTGTTGTTGCCGCTGTTGGTGAGGGACTATGTATGGGACTAGGCAGCTTTGATTTCATTGCTGCTTTAGTTGCAACTGGTCGTATCTCGGGTGTCAACGTCAATATTGTTGGCGTGCTGGGCGCTGGCGTTGGTGAAGTGTTGGCTACTGCAGCTTTAATATGCTTAACACATTTTTCCAAGTCTAACGACAAATGGGCACTTAAGTCGTGAGCTGCGCGTGTTGGATCTGCTGCTTGTTCCGCGGCCTCATCTTCAATGCCGGCAAACATCTTCTCTAGTTTATCTTCCACCTCATTAAATGTGGTGACAGCATCAGCAGCCTCAGTTACATCAGTTGCTGTTACAGTTGGTGCTGTTGTTGCCGGCAATGGAGATTGTTTGTCCACTGGAGATGCCGCTTCATCATCATCTTCGTGCACACTGACCGCCGGCTTGGCATCAATGTCACCCTGCTCCACTAGTGCCGGCGAGGCGGGCGTATCTGTAATAGCCTTGTTATTGTCCAACTGTTTTTCTTTGTCATTTGTCGCCTCACCGGCCTGACTGCTGTGGCTGTGACTGCTGTGTGTGACCGCACTGGAGCTGCTCGAGCTGCTGCTACTGCTATTGCTATGTGGACTGGGTGGTGGCACCGTCGTTTCACTCTTTGCATTGGCGCATTGCGGCTCATCGGCAACCTGATTACCGAGCTCATGTTCATGTTCATGTTCTTGTTGCTGGTGCTGCTGTTCAGTACGATTGCGTTGGAGCAGTGCCTGTCGCTGTTTCTTGGTCTTGGGGTTGTCCATGGTTGTGTCATTGTACAGTGTGGAACTGTTGCTATTATCGGTTGCAGCAGCTCCAGTCATTGGTGTCGCTGCACGTCCATTCTTCTGCGGCAGCTCAAGCTCCATTTGTTGCTGCAGTTGTTGTTGTGGTTCCTTCATACATTTAAATGGCTGGAGCTCACCATTCTTCGGCGAACGCTTGGGACTGCAGCTGTTGCTTAGCGGGCTCGGTGTTCGCTGCCTTTTTACATTGTCGATGGGCGTCAGACGCATCACTTGGCTGGCCTTGCGTTTGCGCCGCTTGCGGCTATTGCTGCTGTTGCTGTTCGACTCCAGCGACTCTTCGTTTGAGGTGGTCATGTATGGCGATTCGGGCGCCTCGGCTAGCTGTTTATCCTCGATATTCATACTACTGCGATATGCGGCAGTATTTGTTGATAGATCTGTTATGATCGTCTGTGGTTCCTCGTGGGCCGTTTCCGGCTGCTGCTGGTCTTCGTCTGACTTGTGCTTGGCCAGCATATCGATATTCGTCAACTGCAAATTGCGGGAATGCATTTGTGTTGTTGTATGTGTTTGCTGTGGCGACGAGTGCGGCGGCGGCGGCTGCTGCTGTTGTTGTTGTGGTTGTTGCTGCTGTCTCATCTGGTGCTGCTGCTGCTGAAATTGTGCGCTTGTCGTGTGAGACGGTGGCGGTGGTGGTGCTAGGTGCTGATTATGATGCGTTTGTGGTGGTGGTGCATAATGCAAATGTTGCTGATGCTGATGATGCTGGAGCTGTTGCGGCTGCTCCTGCATGTGCTGCTGCTGCTGATGTGGTGTATAGCTGGCAACGCTTGCATGCAACTGATGATGCAAGTGCAGCTGATTATAGTCCAGCGGCAACTGCGGCGTTGGCGGCGTCTGTGGCACATTATATTTTGTGATGTTATACGGTTGCTGCTGCTGTTGTTGCTGTTGATGATAGTTGCGCAGTGGCGAAGCTGCAATACAAATGCAAATTGGTTTTAAGAGTTTGTTTCAAATGTAAAAGATTTTAAATTTATACATTCAATTGTATTGCATTTCAATTAAACTAACTTATTTATTAATATTATTTATAAGATTAAAATTTTCAAAGACTTACGCTTCTTGGCTTGCTGCTGCTGCTGCTGATGTTGCATACTGTGTGGTGTGGCCAATTTGCCTGTAGCTGCAGATGCATAGTTGCACTCCTTGCTGCTCAGCTCTGTATTCTTTTGCATATTCTTTAACTGCGTTAGTTTGAAGTTCTCATCACGATTCTGCATATAATGCGTCGGCGGAGCACTATTGTTAGTGCTACTGCTGCTGTTGGTGTTTGTGTTAACGGTGCTGCTGCTATTGTTGTTAGTATTGTGATTGTTGTTGTTGTTGGGCGGGGTACTCGGCGGTGGCGGCAACAGTGACTCGCAATCGGCAGCGCCATTGGCATTCAAATATTTGTTGGCGGCAGTCGAAGGTGAAACTGATGCTGGAATGCCCGGCAAATGTCCCTGCTGCGCTCCTCCCGGACTATTTGTCGTCAGATTGTGACTGTGTGTGAATAAAACAAACAATTTCGATCAAATTAACATTTAATAGTTGTAGATTATGCTTTAAAATCTTACATTGTTGGGTAATTGGGCGGTGCATGTAAATGTGACTGCTGTTGATGCTGCTGTGTTTGCTGCTGTTGTGGTTGTTGGCCAACTTTGCCAGCAGTTAGCGCCGGAGCAACACTTCGACTGGACTGCAGCGACAAATCCATGGAGTCAAAGGGTAAAGTTCCAGTATATGGCGGTGCCAGCAACGGATTCATTTGATGATGGTGATCCAGCTGCAAGACAATACACACGATTAGATACTATAACAATAAAGCTATCTAAAATTTACAATTCTATTCAGTGATAAATAAAGGAATATAGAGGGGGCAATCGACTACGGGTTGGTGGAGTTTTGTTGGGAGGAGTTCGGTGTCATGCATTTTGTTTTGCGGGATTCGTCTTACGACAAAAAACTACTACGTTAATTACGTTTTTATGATTGGCCGACATAAAATTGTAAATGGCATCTGGCGGTGGCGGCGGCGGCTGATTTGACGCATGCCAGGCGAGTGGGGATCGCACCAGCGGCCGTTCGTTGGACATGTGCGCTAATTGTGGTTGTCGCGGTATATACGAAGGTATCTGTAGAGATGATGTTCAAATTGTGTTCTGTCTGTTTGTGCGTCGGCGGAGCCGCTGGCGAGGACATCAGCAGATACTTACTTGCAGGGGATTCCATGAGGGATTCTGTGCCGCTTGACTCAAATGACCGTGCGGATGATTATTGTTGGACATGGTGCCTAATTAACTGAGATATTGCATAGAAGTCGGCTTATAATTTTCAGAAATGGATTCAGGACCAGAGAAGTGTAAAAACCGTGATAAACTCCCACCGATTTTAACAGGTCAATTGTGACAAATTTAAATCACAGGGTATTCCAATTTTAAAACACCATCGTGCGTATTACTAGTCAGCACATATTTAATTTAGAAATGGGGAGAAGCACTGACACTGTATAAAGAGCCATACGGCATGAGCTACCACAATGTCCTGTCTACCATTTATTTACATTAAGTGATGCAAATCACTGTGGCGGCATTTAATCAAGTGAATTAGTTATTCATTTATTGCAGCTGACCCAAGTTTCAAGTATAAACAAATTTCGCACGCACTTTTTTCACACCAACCAACGACCGCATCCACCCACTTGCAAAAGTTTTTAGCGAGCGGTCCTTGCGCGATAACGCAGACAGTCGATAAGTTATCGCCAGTCGTCGGCTGCGTTGTTTTGCATGCCTGTCCCTGGTATTTGCTGCTGCTTCTGATGATGGGCGCTAAGCGACAAGCACGCGGTCTTTAGATGTATAAATGAATGTTTATGTCGCCTTATGTTTTTCGAAACCATATTTTTTAGAAGTTGACTGACTAAATTTGGTTAGCGGAATGTGACTGGCAGGGCATAGGTGAGTATTAGTTAGAAATTTAGCTTTTGATTAGCATTGTTTGCACAAATACCTCAATCTTGCCTTCTCACTCACTCGCAAGTGCAGCGCATTGCAGCTTCGCTCCTACTGTTTTTGCGAATTGTTTTGGGCCAAAAGGGAGGCCAAAACCAAGCCTTTACAAAATTTCACGAATGCACGCACTTTGTTATCAACACATTGAAGCGCTTGCCTTCTCAAATTATCACTTGTTTAGCACATACCGCCGAAATGTATGCGTTTTTATGCGTATTTTAATTTGTTTAAAACAAATTGTAATTTACGTGTGTTTCTGCTTCAGTGTTATGAGTGTGTGTGGTTGTGTGAGTGTGTGTGTTTCTTGGCTAATGAGTGGAACTAAAGAACCACTGTTTTGGTTCCGCTTCCGTTTAATGTCAGCGAGAATGTATTATTTTAAATACTATATACGCACTAGAATGTCGTAATTGTCAAAATTAAACTCGCGGTTAGTTTCGCTAAAACGTTAAATAATTGCCGTTGCTTTGTTGTAATAGTGTGTTGGTTCATAAGTGAGTGAGTTGGTGGTTCGTTCAGCCAACTGATATGTTCATTGCCAGGGCGCCTTCATCATCTTCTCCACGATTCAACCGGTGAGACTTTTAATAACAAGTTAACCATCGTTCGATATTTGAATTAAAGCATTAAAGTTTGACATTACCAATGACCTTGGAGTAGTGAATATGCTCTTTACTTGCAGCAACATGATTCAATTCAGATGATTTACTCTTTGCGCTAACTGAAACCTGAAACTCGTTGGATGCTCGTTGTTTGCTGAGCTTTCCATAAATTTATGTGCATATGGCATATGTAAATATCTATAATCGCCGCTCATATTGGCTTCCGAATCACATAAGTAGTCAATCGGTACCCAGGGAACACCGCGAGGAGGCCATTACAATTGTAATGGGGTCATAATTGAATATGACCTATGAGTCGACTTGATATGACGCAATTTAATATTTAAAATTAACAATTTAGTCACATCCATGTTCCCCACTAAAACTACCTTATTCCTTAAAGACTATGAAAACGCATAGGTATTTAAATGCATACGTAAACTTAATTTAAAAATTTTTTTTTTTGGGTTTTTGTTTTTTTTTAATTTTTATTTTTGATTTTTGTTTTTTTTTTATTTTTTTTTTTGGGTTTTTGTTTTTTTTTGAAGACATAAATACTTATTTTATTTTTTAATTATTTAGAAGTAATTCCTATAATCCTATCCGATGTCAGTTTCCCAGTCACAGTTTTTTCTAATCAAAACAAAAACAAACTCATTAACAAGGTAATACCTATGTTCAAAGCATTTATCGGACTTATTAAACCAGTCGGCATATGTGTCGGTTTTTGATGTTATTATAACGCATTTTTGTACTATTTTTTTTTTAATGTTAAACTTGTGAGACTTTGTCTCGAAGTAGCTTTTGAAAATGTTAAAATGTATTTTTATTAAATTAAAGAAATAATCGGACGGTGCTTTGAGCTTAAGGTTGTTATTTACATTTTTATTGAGTATTAAACACTCAGAAGAACAGGGGACTTCATCGGACGATTTAAAAAGTTTAGCACACTCATTGCAGTCGTGCCTACTCAACAGCTTTTGTAATAAATATCCCGCAAAATAACACAATGCATTCTCATTTAATGCGTCTATAATATTTAAATTTCTTGCTTCTATAAAAAGATCTAACTCTGCTTCATCGTCAGTAAAAATCAAGTCATCTTCATCGTCACTGACACTGCCAAGTTCAGATGTTGATTGACTTGACATGGAATCTTCATCCGAAGCGCAGGCTAGAACTTTCATTGACTGAATGTTTGACATAATTTCATTAAATTCTAACATTGTGGGATAATTATTTGTTACACTGCGAGATCTGATTAGTTGAAAAAAATTTTCCAATGCATCCTGGTTTAATTTTGACGTATTGAAGATATAGTTAAAATAATTCCCTTAATACAATGAACTTTAATAGGATATCTAACTGCCTGCCTCAAAGTATGTTCGCATATCCAAAAGAGTTTGATGAACAACATTGCCCTGAACAAGAGCACATTTAAATTTATTTTTATCGTTTAGAACATAACTATTGAGGCAGTCAAATAGCCTGTTGATTTTTTCAATAAATGCTGCTGTTGATATTGCTACTTCTTTACAATTTAAAAAGCCCCCATTATCAATTATTGTTCTAATTGCAGCGGCCACACTGCTGCTAAAAATTTGGGTGGCAAATTGAGTTTGCATTATCTGTAATCTATCTGGGTACACATGTGATATAGTTAGTTTGGGGCAGAGTCGTGTTAAGTGTTTGGAATCGTGTTCAAATAATTGTTCTATAATTTGCCAAGAAACAACGCCATCAGGTGAATCAAGGTTGTGTTTAATTATAATAGTTCGTAAGGATCTGATGAGATGGGGAACGTCGTACATTACATTAATATCTTTACCATTTATGCAAATGCTTGGTTTGCTTGCATTAACCCCCAATCTTTTAAAAACAGCTAAATTATTTGCGCCTTGGTCGCAAATCGCTACTCTAATATTAAGGCCTATGGCTTGGGCCTGTTCAATATTTGCCGTCAGTTTATGTGAAAGTTCACCGTACTTTATAGTGCTAGCGGAAAGTGTATAGCTCAAGACATACTCCCAGTTTTCGTGAAGCCCCTTTAACATGAAAACACACACATGGTCCCCCAACTTGCGTTCTGTTTTTTGGCCATCATTTTCATAGCCTTGAATTTCATCAAGAGTACTATTGTACTGAAGACCCCTTTTAATTATTGTTTCGTCAAATAGAAGAACCGCTTCTTTGCTCTTAGCACTCATCCCGCTAACAATTTTTTGAAAATTGTTAAGCAAATCAGGGTTAAAGCCGGGTTTAATGTTTCTAAGAACTGCCCACCGCTTTAATGAATCATTCGATGGCAGTTTTAATTTTAGCTCGTCTCGGAGATAATCATAAGTTTTTTCCGAATAAAAGTGAATATGCTGTGAAATAGTTTTCTCAGCTGGAGTATAGATTTTTTTTTTTTTTTTAAAAGCATAAGGCATACCGTTTTCGCGTCCTCCGAGACATGTGACATCCTGGCAATAGCGGAAAGCACATTTTGTTTTTTTTTTATTTAAAATTTTAATACGCCGATTTTGGCAAGATAGGGATTTTTTTAATAATTTAAAACGGATTTTTAATTTTCTATAATTTTCTTTTGCTTTCTTTACTTCCCCCTCTTTTTTTAAACAATTATGGCAAAATTCATCAATTATTTCGTCATTATTAACTTCTGACGTTGATACAAAAATGTTACTTGAAATTTCATGTTCATGTGCGTTGTCTTTAAAACTGCCAGCGAATTCATCTTCATTTGATACAACAGCATTTATTGACGTCAACAGGTTTTTCCCACTCAAGTTTAATGTGGGAATCGCACCAGACGTTAAACGAAGCTTTCCTAAATATTTGGCCTCAAAATGTTTGTAGCAAATATGTGAATTTCTATTAATATTTCTCCTATCCAAATAGCAAGCATCAACCCATTTATTAAAAAGAACTGCATTTGATGGAAATGAAAATAACCTAACCGGAAAATCTTTTGAACATTTTCTATAACTATTATCGCAAGATTCAATAATGCATTTAATATTTGAACGTTTAATAGGAGCCGCCATTATCAAACACACGACACGCACACACCCACAGATAATATAATAAGTTTAAAAATAATGTTTTTACCCTTTTGCTGCAACTTGCACTTCTTCAATCACACACAAACAAAAAGAAAATCGCGCCAAAATACAATTGGGTGGCTCTTGCCGTGTTAACTAAAAAAAGTCACTAAATCACTTATCACTCGCTTTTATTTTAATTACTTAAGTTAAATTGTTGTTGTTAAATAAATTTTGAAATATGAAACTAAATATTAAGTGTAAAAATTAGCAGAATGGGGATAATTTGTGGCACGGCTTAAGAAAAACACCAGTCGGCAATAAAGTATCGAACCATTCTAAATCAATTACGCGCATTTTCATATCATTCTTTTTTTTTCTTTCGCAGAGTAACATAGCAAAATGCAAAAATAATGAGTGGAATAAGGAATATTCAACCAACGGCCGTTTTTTTTCCGCTTTACTCCTTCCACGGACCTTTTTGGTGCGAAAATATGCGTTTTCTGTGTCTTTTTTATTGCAACAGATTCTGATTCTTGTGTTTGCCCCCAACCGCAACCGCCAACACAAAAGAGAAACCGAAAAAATATTCATACTCTGAACGAGACCGATTGCGGTAAATTTTTAACGGTAAAAAAAACATTTCGTGCTATTGCTATTGACCGCCACCAGCAAATCAACACGTGCAGCACACGCATAAAATATATACATAATACATATACATATGTATATGTATGTATGCCCTTTGTACCAAATACAAATATTCAATATATTGTATCAATTAAAACTCAAATATTTTATTTTATATAGCGCTTAGCTAATAATTGAGAAATTGCTAAAAATAGTTTAAAATTTTTTATTTATTTATTAAAATTAACTAAAATACATTATTTACTAATAATATTCTAATTAATTGTATGAATTCGAGCGCTGTCGAGGCCTTCAGCTCAGTTTAATTATATAATTATTTATGTATATAGCAAACCGTTAGAAATAGAATTTTCTTGTGTTGCTGAATTAAGATTTTGGTTGGGACACATTTTTTTTTCTGCTTGTAAAAAATGCTTTTCCTTATATAACTTGATTATAAATATAAGATACATTTTAATGTAATCATCAATCAACAATAACAATTTACGATTTTGGTAATTTTAAAATGATTATTTCATAAAGTTTTTAAGTCCCCTGGAATTTCCAGGGGACTTCTCGATTCTGTTAGTGTTATTTTTTTTAGTAACAAAAAAAACCAGCTCCGTCTGACATTTGCTGGTTATTTACAGTAAAACCGCTCCGTCTGACATTTGCTGGTTCTTTGTATGAGCGAGTCTCAAACTGGGGAAAATCAATCAGCTTTTTGTCTTGCTGCCGCTGTTTTAAGAGCTTCTGCAGCCCTGCGTTAAATTGCACACAGAATTGGAGGGAAATTGCAGCTCAATTCACAAGCATTTACATTGCTAAATTAAATTAACATATTGAATTATATTCTAAGCAGAATGAGTGCTAGTAAACGTGGCGCATTTATAGTACTTGAAGGATGCGATCGATGTGGCAAAACAACACAAAGCAGTCTCCTAGGTAAGTACTAGCTCGTCTAATCAATGGCAACCGTTTTAAAATCATAAATTTTTCTTGCAGCCAAGCAGCTAATGAGTAAAGGTGTTGCCACAAAACAAATACGTTTTCCGGATCGCACCACGGCAATTGGCGAGGTGATAAACGCGTATTTAACAAATAACCAGGAGCTGTGCGATGAAGTTATCCACCTGCTGTTCTCAACAAACCGATGGGAACGCGTGAACAGCATTAGAAAATATCTTATGGCCGGCACAACAGTGATCTGCGATCGTTATGCCTACTCTGGAGCAGCATACTCTGTGGCAAAAGGACTTAACTTTGAATGGTGCTGTGCACCCGATCGTGGCCTCCTCAAGCCCGATGCTGTCTTCTATCTAAAGGCTAGACCCGATGAGCTTACATTACGTGGAAGCTACGGCCAAGAGCGGTTTGTAAACTTTTAATCTGTTGCACTCGATACATATTTGTATCTTAATTATTTTTTGTTTTCAGCTATGAAAAGCTAGATTTTCAGCGCAGAGTGGGTGAAGTATTCGATCGTTTCAATGCACAAGAGTCCAGTTATTGGCATCAGTTCGATGCGAGCAAAACACAGCAGGATCTGCAGGATCAAATTGCTGCAATTGCTGATAAAGTACTGCAGCAGGTGGCAGACCAACCGCTGTCAAAGCTCACGTAACGTTGGACTTTGATTGATTTATGCATTTAAATTTGCATTGTAAATAATCTTTTTTTTTATAATAGATTTAAGGTTGATGCATTGATGAATGCATTCGTTACCAAACCAAAATATCCCCAAGAGGATTCATTATCAATTAACATGGCCGTAAATTCATGTTAATTGTATGCACAAAGTTATATGGAAATGACATAAATATGCATATAGCAAAGTGTTGTTGTATATTGTGTCAATTTAAAGTCATTTGATTTATGAACATGATAGTTTGTGTGTTTCCAAGTATTGTGCATTTTTTGGTTGCTTCATTTTAATTTTAATTTCTCTTAAATATATAATTTGAAATTCACAATTATCTATATGGAAAAACAGAGTGTATTACGGCTAAAACCATAGCAAGAAAATAAATTAACGCCCTCAACTTAGTTGCTAAATAATCTTAACGTGTTGTGCTGCCCTTGGTCCTAGTTTTAGTTCGAGGCAATTCAATTCAATTCATATTTATAGTAGTCGCCATCCGCACGTCGACTGCGAGCACCACCACCAACTTCACCACCTCCGGCTGCAGGTTTGGGAGCACGGGAACGCAGCGTCAGTTGACGATAGCCATGGCCCGGTGCATAATCGATATTGGCGCCAGCACCACCTCGTCCATGTATATTGGCAAGTGTGGTCCTGAAACGCTTTTGTGCCTGGTGATAGGAGGCAATGTCGCCATAGTTGTGCTTCGGCCACATACACTCACAGCCCGATGGCACTGTACGCGTCTCCGATTCCCAGCAACCGCTGCCTTCGTTCAATCGTATCAAGTGTATGGTGCGATTAAGCTGAATGCACGAAAATCCGGTGGCCGAGCAGATCTATAGAAAAATATTAATTAAAAATATTATTATTTATTATGTAAATATTGAATGTTTTGACTTATTTAAACAAACATTTTTCTTAATTTTAAAAACAAAGTCAGGTAATAAAATCGGTCAATACGATTTTGTTGCCACAACCCAGACCACACTTCTATGGAGGCATTTGACGAGCTGAATCCTTATTTTTTAACAACTAACTTTTCAATGAATTGACACATTTGGTACTAAAATAAAGATTGGTTGATTACAAATTATTGAGCATTTTTTATGTAACATGACCTCAAACATTAAAAAATACCTTGTAAAGTATAGTCTTATTTCATGTTAGAAAATTTCATAGACCAAATCGGGGAACTATTTAAAGAACCTTTTTTTTTTTAGAAATTGTGGCCAGAAATCAAAATACCGTGAGTTGAACATTTTTATACCATGAATCCGTGCAATCGGAAAATTTGTGTAACGGGCAGAATGAAGCATCTTCGACCAAATAAAGTATATATATTCTTGATCGGAGACTATAAAGCTAGAGACTATAATTTGCCCAAGAAATCAATATCAATCCATTATAAAGTATCAACAGTATACAGAAATGATAATTCGCTGTGAGGCATTCAAAAATGTATGTGGACTAATAATTAAGATGTAGAGTTCTTAATTTGTAATCTGATAAATTGGAACTAAGTATGTTTATTCAGCATTTCAGCATGGGCTGTAAGCCCATTTTGTATGATTTTTTACTTAACTACTTAGTGCTGAAACTTATTAAGTGATTTCCTTACGCAATAAACTAAATCAATGCTAATGAAAACAATAACATTATAAATAAAATACCGATGCACAGGAAAATCAGTTTTCATTAGAAATAAAATATCAATGTTCAATTTCATTATTTAATCAATCCTGATGCAAAGTGACAATATTGCCACCGAAATAACTTAAGCATTGCCATACTTTTTTATTCAAGCTATTAAAAATTACCAAAAAAAATATCGAGCTTAACTAAAAATACAAAAACACAATTATAAAATGAAGCTAATAACTAATTAATTAGTTTTAATTATTTTTTAAAATTATATTTCGCTATGAAACAAAACAAAAATAGTTTTGTGTCCGACTTAGGGGCATCTTTCAGCCAACACATGCCATGGATATGTGCCTATTTGCTGAAACTCGACTCGCTAAAAAAAATATATGACTAACGAGTGCACTGCCTTTTACCTAGCGCAAGTTACTGGATCAACTCTTGTTAGAAGGAATTTGTGATACCTGTGATATCTACTTAATCAACGTTCTTTGAAAGCAAAACAAAGAGCTCGTTCCACTTAACTTATCCAATGGATTTTTCTTTAACACAAAAATAAACCCATCATTTTGTTTTTATGGATAATCCTGATAAATCTATTGATCTCTATTTTAGGTTCAAATGCGTAAATTTTTGAAAGTTTGAGTTTCACTAAAGACAGGATCGTACTCTCAACAGACGATTACTCAGAGACAAAAAATTATATATCTTAAATTTTCAAAAAGTTGCAGTCGGATGCAACAGACAGCGGTGTACTCAGACAGCTTTTACAAAAACGGGTTGTATGGGTGGGCGTGGCATTTAAATTTTTTATACAGAGCTTTGTGGGATGTCACCAGCTGTTTTTCAACCAAATTTGGTAACTCCAGCATAAAATCTAACGTTTTTGATTTCAATTGGTTAAGCTACTAACGCGTCAGCTAAATAACTAAACTGCACACAATTTGAAAATGTTAAACTCTGTTGGCACTAATGGAATGTTAAGTATACGCACCTCACGCTTCTCGCCGGCGCGTTCGTTGAGAAGAGCGCGCAGCAGAGGCAGCTCATTGCTGCGAAAGTTGTTGTCATAGTTGTGCATTCTAGCCGGCAACGGAGCATAGTTATTGGCACAGGTAACCTCGACATAGTGATTGGGGCGATATTCGCCATTTTCCAGTTGAACAGTAACACGATTCGTGGGGCACAGCGATTGATACGTAACCTTAAATGAGATTTTCTTATATAGCAACGAAAATGTATATACATTTGCCCAAGGTAAACTTACACCCTCGCCACCGTCACCGCCACCGGCACCGCCATGCTGTGGTGCTGGTGGTGGCATAACGCTGCGCACGCGCCGCTTGCGTACATTTTGTATGCCATAGGGCAAGCGTTCGTTTAGCTCTCCCGAATCCTGGTTGCTCCATGCAACGGCATAGTCCTCTTCGCCCTCGACATCTATGTCACCGGTCGACGATTCGTCATCGTCATACTGCTCCGTTTGACCTGCATTCCTGCAATATAGTACATATATAATAATTTAAATTTAAGCTTTGGCAATGAATTAACGCAGCCCGTGCATCTAACGCCAAACACTGCCGGAAACGGCTGCGGTCGCCCGTAAAATGCGCTCAGTGAGGGGGAAAAAAATTCGCTTTGACGTTAGCTTTTGCATGGCGTTAGATAGTTTAAGCTTTATTTTTTTTTTTGTGCCAGCTTTTCTTTTTGCAACCTTTTTTTTTGATCTATTTGCAGCTGGCCAACAAAAGCGCATCATTTTGCATTCAACTGCAGCAAATGCCAATGAATTTTTTAGCTTTCATTTTGCGGCATTTGTGTGCTTTGTCTGCCTGTCTGGCAGCGCTAAGAAGAACGGTGGTGATAGTGGGGGGTGCTGCAGGTTCTGGTGGCGGACACAAAGCTCCGTTTTCGTAACAGGGCTGTCGTTGACTGCCAGCGGATTTCCCGTTTTCGATGTCAATGCTTTACGCTCAGCGGTAAAACCCACCCACCAAATGCTGCAACCACTCACCGCAGGGAATCGTTTTTTATTTTTTATTTTGAAGCGCACTTCAGACAAACACAACGGCTTTGTTAGTTATTTCGCTAAGTTTGCGCAAATGTTTGGAAACGAATGGTTGCGTTATGGAATGTTTTCTTATTTAGGAGGTTCTGCGGTGGCCTACAAAGGACAAACAGCAAAAATTATAGCTACTTAATACTTATTGTTGCACAAAATGAAAAACGCCAATGTAAAAAACTGCTTTTAATTGCTTTTGCCATTGCCCTGCAGTTGAATTTAAATAAATTTATTTATTTTTGAATGTATTTTCTCTTAGTATTTTTATCTTCTTTCATTTTGCTATGAAAAATATTGTGATCAATTTATTAATACCGTTTTAATTTAATTTAATATTTTTATTATTATTATTATAACAGTCGATCTTCTCTATAAAAAACTTCGGTACAACAAATTTTTTTTATAATAAATTTATTTCAAAAAAACTGCAATTCAGTTGAATCAAAAAACAATTACATTTTACGCATATTTTCGATAACGAAGTGTTGCGATATGGGAGTTCGAGTGTATAATTATGTATTCAAGTCAATTATAAAGTTTATAAAATGCACATGTTACAAATTTTTTAAAAGTCCTCTAAATGTTTTTTTTTTTAATCGAGTCAAACGGTTTCATTTATCAATGGTATTTTTTCGTTAAAGAGCATTTACCTGTCGCAACAAAATAAGAAATAAATGCTTGTTTGCATTGCTTTAACGCGCAGTCCTTTGTCTTCGTCAATCTATTGTTGGTCGTTTAATTCTTTGATTGATGCTGCATTGCGTAATATCTGGCAAAGCCAACGCTGTCGCCTGATCCTTCTAAGCCTGATCTCGCAAGTAAAAATTCGAAATGCAATAGAGAAAGCATAGCAGAGAGATGGTATGAAGGGCAGTGGAAAAGTCAGAGCAGCATAACAGGAAATCAAGCTTAAAATCTTGCTTCAATGCTGAAGGTTCTGGGATTTAGTTGATATTCAAAGCAATAGCTGATGGCAAATTCAGCGTCACGAGCTGACATATTGTCAAGCTGATATCATGTTGGGGGCACATTCAGGAATGTGCCAAACTCAACTAGCTAGATTGTTGTGCCTGCAACATGACAACCATATCCTGGCTCAAAATTACAACTGTTAATTTTGGTTTGTGTTCAGGCTTTTTCACTCGATTCAGGGAGGATAAGTGGGAAGTTGGCCTACCTGGGCATGTAGTACCCGCTGCGGCTGCTTCGTTTCAGTGGCAAATGCGCTTGTTCTGTTTCAGCTTGCCACCCATTGTTTTTGTCGTTCCCAATGTTGCTCTTGCCACTGTCAATGTTGCTGTTGTCGTTAGTGTTGCTAACAAATGTGCCTACACCTTGCACAGCCGAATTTAAGTCAGACAATTGCAAAGGGAAGTCATTGCGAGTCACTGCCTCAGGATCATCAACAAATTGTTGTCGCTGTTGCTCCAGGGAATTTCCGTAGGGCTTTTGCTGCGACGGTTGCCATTGGGCCGACGCTTTGTTGTAGTTAAAGTTGTCATTGTCGTCGTTAACTTTGTATACGCTCCTATCTGCCATGACATCAATGTTGTTGTAGCCATAATTGTTGTTGTTGTCAATGTTTCTGTTTTTGCTTAGGTAGCTGCTGTATCTATTGTTCTGACGCGCTGGCATGGACTCATCGCAGGCCAATGCGAGCGTTGTGCGGCTCGTCGGGCCACCAAATTGGGCAGCAACAATGGCCACCAGCAGTAGCTGCAATGGAAAAACGACAAACAATCAGATCATAGACATGAGCACTGAGAAAAAATATAATAATTTAAATTGAAGTAAAATTTACACATTTAATCTACAATAATAGTTCTAAAATTGGAGATTTTAAAAAAAATTTATTTCTTTACTTACATTTTATTATTTGTTGTCTAGACACTACTAATTTCACTTTGCAACGTAACTTTGCCTCCTAAGCACGAAAATCACAACCATTTCACCTAAAAGTAATATTCGTCCCGTTCAAAACCTACTTTTATTATTAAATTGATAATTTTTTGTTATCGTTTGTTGAGTTTACTCATATTGTATGTATTCAAAGTGGGGTATGGAGGCGGGATGTGTTGGCGAGAGCTTCAAACAGTTTTTGATGTAGGTTTGGGAAGATGTAGGAAATTCCGCTTTTAAAATGCGGGGATACTGGGGTGTGCTCACACAACACACAATTGTTTTTGGGGTAATAAAGCCATCCATGCTTTTAAATAGTATTTCACTGTGTCGGTCAACAGTTGGGCTTTAAAAAAATATTTAATATGAACGCTAACTCTTGGTACCTGGCTTCAATCAAACCACTTATTCATGTTTAATTCTCTTAGGCATTTGTTGAATGCGTTTATTGAACAAAGTTCAGTTACCTTTCGGCAGTTGACAACCAATGCGCCGGGATAATGTCTAAGCCAAAAACCGCAAAAACCCTAAAATCCTAAAACAGAACCCAAACAAGTTGTCTAAAACTTTCAAATCCTGTTGCCCAATGCTGAGTGTGTGGGCCTATTGCGGCTTGATTCGGACATACACAAGTTTCCACCATTTGAACACGCCTCATGTCTGTAACTCTTTCTCCCAGTAGCTGTGTTTGTCTGATGACTTTGATTATGTGGTCTTGGTACTCCTGCTGACTTTCTCCCTCGACTCCTTTCTCTGTCACACTGACATAAAGCCATTGCGAATCGTCATCGCATTTTGGGTGTTTGACTTTGAGTCCGGGCAATGGCCCAGGCAGAAGGCAAAGACTTTCAAGCATTGGGCGATAATATGACGCACGCGTGGCTCATATACATATATTATTTACTTGCTAGGTATGTAACCGTATATTTCACAACATTTATTATAAACACACACAAAACGTGACCAAACAGTTGGCGCCTTAAAAGAATATCCTTGAAATCCAAGCAATTGCTATGTGGGAAATTTGATTGAATACTCTAGAAGTGAAGGCTGTACACAGAGAACAAAAATCCGTTCTCGCTAGTGCAAAATCAAGAACACCCATTGACAGTAGTCTGCCATGTCATAAGGAACGAATATTTAAGACCGCCAATTTTGCTTTAAGAACGAAATGGTCTTGATTGGTGTTAAAGATATACGCAATCCCGATTTTTGTAAGGTGGGAGACGGCAGGTGCTCGCGACGCTAGCTTAAAAACTGTGTATATTTCAGCCTGAAATTTTCAGGCATTCTTGCTTTTCAAAAGGTTTTTGTGTGTGAACTAGAGTTTTGATGCAGATTTGCAGGGGAAGTCACCAGCTACCTTCCCACCTCCTTTTATCGACTATTCGACTATATATTAATTTCATAGCTTATAGACTTTTTAATAATGGTAAAGACCGTGGTGTAAAGCAAAATGAAATAAAAGTCTTCCTTTTTGGACATTGATTTTTTTATTTATCGCAGGATAGTTTTACATGCACACATACATTCATATGTAGGCTTATACTTTTAAAAGGACTATAAGTTTGTTGTTGCCGTTGCTTTATAAGATTTCTTTTATGTCTGGTGCTGCTTCTGGTGCTGTGTCATTTCCGGCCGCAAAACTTCTGCCATTTGCGCTATTGGCCCAACCAGCAGCGTTTGTGCCCCAAGTTGACCCAAGTTTGGGGCAAGTTTGTCAAACTATTTGGATTGAATTCACAATTTCTGTTGATGAAGTTTCGCACAATCCGCTCATTCTCTGGTTTACGTTGGCCGCGTGATCTGCGTTTACAAGTGCTTATGGAATTGAACACTCACAGAGTAGGAGCGAGGCAGTTGACAGAAGCGGGCAGGGGAAGAAAGGTGTTTGTTGTGAGTCCATTGACTGCCTTCGGGTCTCACAGGTGGCTTTGTTTAAGGTTAACGAATCCTTTCTAGATTTTAAGTTGTCAGCCGATTGTGACTTTGGGTCAAGCTGCAAAAAAAAAAAAAAGAATTCAACTAATCTAACAAATCCATGTCACACGCTCGGCAGTGGTTTTGCTATTTGGATCTCTTTGAAGGCATAAAATTAAAATATTGTTTTTACTCTGATTTATTTTTATTGCATTTAACACTACAAACGCATTTATCAGATTTTAAATCTGTTTAATAATTTTTTTTTTTTGTAATGAACATTAATTAAATAATTAATTGCTAAATAGTTTTGTGTGTGTTTGTGTGGGCTTTAAATTTATAAACATGAATGCACACGTGTCAAGGACAGTTGAAATTATAATTTCATAATTTATGACTACATGTTTGCAATAGCATTTCTTTGATATTGGTAAAATTGTGCACACAACAAAATTTTATAATTGGGACTTCTAAACTTATTTAACTAATGTTTTTTTTTTAATATAATATACGTATATAAAACCTGTATTTATTTTCCCTATAACACTTTAACATCATATTTAAATAATTGCAGTAAGTTATTTAACTATTTATTTCATTTTGTTGGTACATGGAGGTCTTGTTCCTATGAATATCATTATATAGTTTTTTGTTTGTTCTATGGTTGATTTTTTGCTGGTGCAATTCAATTACATTTTCAATCAAACAACAATCCGCAGAGCAATCTGTCGGTTACAAGAATACACACATACACACGGATACCACAAACACACCATATGCCCATGTATGTATATATATATATATACTTTATATATGCATTCTTTATTGCATAAATTTGTGACCTTTGAGTTTTCAATTGAATTTTGTGCACGCCAGCAATTGTTCGACAAAACTTCGTCCTTACACCAAATGCGCAAAAACAGGCAACAAAATACACATACACACACACACACATTTACTAAGGCACACTCTGCCGCAATTTGCATGCATTGTTGGTTCAAAAGGGAGTTTGGATGGGTGGTAATGGTGCCAATCGTAACATAACAACAGCCAAAAAAAAATTAGAACATGAAAATTTTACATAGCTTTTTTCGAATTGTTTTAATTGTTGCGCTCGTGCCATGTTGCTGCTACAATTGTTGTTGTTGTTCATGTTGTATGTTCCACAATTCCTTGGCTTTGACTATTGTTTTTGTTTTTTGTGTTTTGGCAATACATGCGGCTGCTTTGGCGATTATTGGCAATTGTCAAATATTAGTTTTTGTTATGGTTTCATCGAAGCCAAGCGTTGAAGCCGATTTTAATTAATTTCAAAGTTTGACAATTTCACAAGTTGCCTACAAGTTGCCCATTTGTAAGTTTTAATGTTGATAGGTCAATTTGCCAATTTGTTGGCTGTTATTTATAAACTTTATTTCCAAGCGGTTTCAGCTCAAAAATTAAGTTAGCAAGTTTTAATGTCTTTGTACGGCTTGTGGTGTATAATACATCAAAAATTAAACAACAACGCAGCACCAGGCCTGAATTAGACATATCGTATCTTATAAGAGTGTTCTTTTGTTTAACGATGTAATTATTGAAACTTTATTTTTTATTTTTTTACATGCTTTTATTTAAAGGGCTATTCACTCTCGACTTAACTTATCTTATCTTATCTTATCTTATTTTATCTTAACTTAACGAATGTGTACATTTACTCTCAACTTAATCTAACTTAAGAAATCTGTAGAATTTTGTTAGCAGTGTTGTTAAACAAAGAAAAATGAACAGCTGTTATTATATATTGACAACATCTGCATTCAACTGTTTTCCTTAAGTCTTAATAAATAAATAAATAATTATTGCAACCAAGTTCTTTGGCGATTGCAACCCAAACTTCTATTTTTTTAATTAGTCTTTTGACTTTTTGTCATAAATTAAACTTATGTTTAAATTGCGCGGTATCTATTTCAAATTGTTTTTGATCAGCTGTTTGATTTTCTCGTTAATGAACACTGTTCAACTTAAGAATTAACTTAAGAATTCTGCAACCTGCAGGTCCAAAATTAAGATAAGTTGAGAGTAAACGCTTACATTGATTGCCATAAGGTAGATTGAATCAGCTGACTCATAAGATAAAATAAGATAAGTTAAGTCGAGAGTGAATAGCCCTTAACTTGACTTGTTTGTCTGTCTGTCTCGGAATCTTGAAATCAAATTTTCACCAAGTTCCCGACTAGCTCTGAAATTTTCACCAAAGATGTGTTCTTAAAAGATTTTTTTTTTTTTTACAAATACATTTTTGACATTTGGTATTGCTGGATGATGGTAAAAAATCGATTACAAATGTATGCAACAAAGCGTATAAACGCATGTTTTCAAAATTTTTTTGATTTACTTGCATAAAATATGTTTTTGTGTGTATATAAAAAATAAAATGCATTTGTCCTTTCGCTACTGGTCATAAAGTAAAGCTTGTTAAATCTAAGCTGTGCATTATTTTTTCGCTTTATTTATATTTTTTTTTACTATTTCTTCTCAGCCTTTTCTTATGTTGATTGTTAAGTGCGTCCTTGCAGTCGTATCACCTGTTTGCTACACACACATTTAGTTTTTTGTTTATGATAAAACTTTAAGCTTGTTGTAGTGGGTGACTTTGGCTTTGTTGTTGTCCTTTTTGATGCTATTTTGTGATCAGTTATTGTTCTGTGTCATTCTAGGTTGTAGTTTAAATATTACATGATTATGATTACATTATATATTTTTTTTTCTATCAAAGATAATCATAATTTTTGATCAAACAAAAATTAAATCAAAAAATATTTATTAATAGTGGTCCTTGACCACGCGTTGCTGTGGTGCTTTTAGCTCTATGAATATAGAAGACATGATTTACTCGTTGATCGTGTGTTCCTCCTCTCAAATATTCACTTGATCTCTTTGCTTTTGATGTTTTTCTCGCAATTGATGATATTTTTTGGAGGCTTTTCTAACAATATATAAGTTTCATTTTTAGAAAACTCTACGAAAATATCTTTACTGTTTAAATATTGTATAAGCGAGGTAAGAATGACCAATAAGTCAAAGTAAGAAAATATCTTTACTGTTTAAATATTAGCGAGGAAATAATGGAAGATAGGACAAAGAGGTCGTTAATTCACGATGCGTCGTCCGATTTCGTGAAAACTTTAGATAAACCATCTACACGACAGTACAAATTTTTAATTCTTAATATCTTTCTTAAGTTTTATTTGTTTTTGATAAAAAATAATGATTATCATTGATGAAAATACAAAAAATTTGAGATTTTAAGTTATGTCGGATATGTAGAGATTGTAAATAAATAAAGATTCTAGTGCTAAGCAATTTTTCTAAGTAGACTATAAGAGTGAGTTTAAAAAAAAAGTTACTGTCTCAAGTTATGAAACTTTTTATCCTTGCTCAATGGGACTTTCATTTTATTTAGGATCGTTTTTGACAAAATGGTCGTTTTTAATGATATGATGTTTTGGCTCAATTTTGTCAAAACCGCTCATTAAACTTTACGCTTAATTTAATCATTTTTGTACTATAATTACAAAAGACGCACCTCAATCTTGTATTTCCACTTGCAGACAAAGTTGGACAAAAAAAGGAAAACTCTACCTAAGGTCAATGTTTTCATAACAAAGATGCGTTTTTGGGGGTGTTCTTTTTCTTACACAAAACGCGGACACAACAATAGTTTCTTATATTAACTAAACAAATTATTAGTTTGATGACAGCTTTGTATAAGTTTGTGTAAAATCATATTTACCATTCTTTCGTTCTGTTTGTCTCTTTTTTTGCTACAACTTTTTACAAGAACCTGTTGTAAAGGGTGAGTTTTTTGAATTTTTTGCACACGCAGATACGCTCACATCCACACACACGCACATTCACATTCATAAAATCACAACCACAAGCTTGCGCGTGCTTTACCAATTTGCCTTGATTTCCATATTGAATTATATAATGCACATAGAATAACATTGTGCGGGAGTAGAGTTGGCTGGTTAGGTGTGTGTGTGAAATGCAACAAGTTTCAATGTGTTAAATGCATCTATATGTATGTGTGTCTGTATATTTTTATTGAGTATTTGCCTTGGGGGCATGCATGGAATGTTGCAGCACCACACTTACTTACGATAACTTTACACACACTAGAAACTTTACTTGTGCTATTCCAGTCAGCTTATTGGCATTCATTCGCATCTACTTATATGCTAGTGTGTGTTTGTGTGTTGAAGTCACAACATATTGAAATTGTTGCCATAGCAGTCGTAATCCACGCTGGCGTTCAGGGTTCAAATCTTGAAAATGCCAAAGCGCCAAAGAACGCTCGCTGACAAAACAAAAATGTAATAAGCGCCAGGCAAAATATTTGTCAAATCAATTTCAATTTCAATGTATTCTAGTGTTAGCGTCAAGAACAAAAACACACAAACACACACACCAAAAATAAGAAGAGAAAATAAAGAATAAAAATTGAATAAGTTAAGAGTTGCTAGCTTTGCGCATCAGTTAAGGTTGGTATCTATTTGCTGATTTCCTATTCTATATGCATAATTTTTCATTTGACACATACTACACCCCCTACACCCCTTCACAGACACACTGACGCACTTGAGTGTCGTCCACGCATAACACTTTTTTTGAGCGACGGCACTAGGACGAAAGTTTTTAAGATTACGTCGACAAATAAAAGACACTTGATGCCATTTTTGGGCCATATACTCTCCCAATGGGACTATCTTTGATATGCCTAAAGTTATTCTTGCTAGCGTACTGCGAGTAACTTTTTCAAAGTTTAACAAAGATCGTCATACTCAAGTTATTTAAAGTTATTTTTAAATAACAGTTACCTTTTTTTTCATTTGTATTAAGGCATTCGGGGTAAGCAAAGAGCCCCTTTGTGACCTTTGTTTCTATTAGCTCTGCCCAATTTGGCGCGCAGGCTAACTATAGTTAGCTTTCACAACATAAATAACAATAATAACAATAACAAATATTCAAATACAGTTATCTGTTATCAATAAGTTATTGTTTTAAATTTTTTCTTTTCACACTTAATTTTCAAAGTTTTTTGAAAGCGTATTATAATTGCGACTCGCTACATTGGTCTGCTTATCCACTATTTATTGACGTAAAGCAGTTATTTTTCATTTTATTTGTGATATGCGTGTATGTATTGCTTTCTTACTATTTGCAATTTAGCTCCCTTGTGCCCAACGGGAATATAACATGGCAGTATGACAGTACAGTTTGCCAGAGTGTGTGAAAAATTATTGAAGACACTGTTGATAGACGGCACATTGGGGCCGTTTTGGCGCATGTATGCGACGTGTTTTGATTAAGGTAGACCACAGAAACACAAACGGCTAACAAGTCTGGTATCTTCACTTATTTATTAAATTTACTGCGTCGTTTGGGTCGCTTGGGAAACGGCGCCTGAAAGCAGGCAACAGTAAATGTTGTTAAAGGCCGCTGAGTAAAAGGGATAACAATTTACCCACACACAAAACCCAAAAAAGAAAGTTGACCAACTGGCAACAGCCGCCAGGCACAACTCAAGTGCTGACGAGTCAGAAGAGACAGAATTGGGGTTTAAGACGCTGTCGTGTTATAAATTCGCATTAAAATTTGTCAAAATGGCAAAAGTCTGTCATCGTTGCCTTTGCTGATTTTCCTATTTCCTTGCCTTCGCCCCCATGCCACCCAGGGAGTTGAATGCTTGTGGATTTTCATAATTTGTGCACACAATACAATTGAGCTGTTATTGTTATTATTGTTGTTGTTGTTGTTGCCGGTGGCACTGAGATTTCTTCTACACAAACTGGTGTCCCGGATCGGTGACAAATTGATGCTTTGACACTGGCTTAGGACTCTTATTGATTAAGCTTAGTCCCTTTTAGATTTTTAAGTGTCGATTAAATCATTTTATGCGATACACTTGAAATATAAAATGCCAAAATTAAGTATAATAATTAAAAACAAGGCAGTTATAAATTTCAACCAAAAATTATGACTATTATTTTCTTTAAACACCGTTTGGTAATATTAATTTAAAGAGCGTAAGATCTTAAATATAACCCAAGTAGAAAACAAATTTTCATGTTTTTTTTTGGACTTGGTGATAGTGTAGAAGTTTTTCTATTTGTTAGATGTTTTTGAAAAGCTGTCGCATTTAGACTTATTGCCCTTTGGGACAGTATGCAAGAGTTGTTTTATTATCACTTTATCACATATTTCTGTGAGTTTACAGTTGGAACATGAAAGCATTTCAATCAGCCGACCATAGGAAATAGCCACAATTCGGGCCGAGAGTTTCCGGAACTTTGTTGCACAGCAGCTGTCGCAATGTGACAACAATTTTTGCAATTACACTTTTGCAGTTTCCAAACTATTTTTAGCTTTGGCCAAGACAAACAGACAATTGTCTGCAGTATAACTTTTTTTCGCCAAATTGTTTCGTAACGTCTACATCTTCGTGTTGATGCTTGGAAGTTTTATTATAGGCGTTGACAGTAATAAATATCATGTGCATTTCACTTCCGGTGGCTCTATTTATGGTTGTTCTGATTCTACTCCTACGCTCTATGTTTTCTAGCAGCACAAATTCCAATTGAAATTCTTAGCTTACTTCTGTTTGAGCAGTTGTTTTGCTCATGTGCGCTATAATAGAGATGGAACTGTGACAAAAAATGGTCTTATTTATTGGTAAATTTTATTGTTGGTTTTTTTTTTTAATTTTAAATAATTAAATTTTTATTAATTATAATGACTAACTTATGAACTAAGCATAGCTTTAAATCCACAAATATGCATATTGCATATAAATTCAAAATGTCATATATTGAATTTTTTGAGTTATGTTCGTGTATTCCTTGAATTTGTTTTTGATATGTTATTTCGATGCAGAATTTATATGACTCGCTCTACTTTACTTACGTGACAATCACACATCTTTGTGTGAACATATGTGACGAAAAGCTTAGTCGTTTGTTGCTCATAAAATGTTGGACAATTTGTTATTCGAGAGCCTTGAGCAACTCACATTCCAATTGCTGCACAATTTTAGAACACAAATGCATCGAGCTGTGCCAATTTCCTGTGTGTTCTCTCTGTTTGTCTATTTCTAATTAATGTTTGCTACTGAAAATGCCAGATTTGGGTGCAACTTCAGTTGTCCAGTGTATAAAATATTATGCAAATTAACAACTGTTCATGTGTTAATACAAATGAAGAAAATAAGTTAGTACAAAAGAAAATTCCCTAAGTATTTAAATTATTAGTAAGCAATTCTTAAGGCATTTGTATAAAAAACAAAATGATAATTAACTAAAGCAAATGTTGAGAGCCTGATTATAAAAGCTAATAAGTGATGCTCCTATTATGTGGATTTTGCTGAATGCTAAGAAATTTAAATAAAACGTATACTTTGTTCCGCTTGCAAATTCCCACTTGAGCTGCATTTCAATTGTTATACTGTGACCTATTTGAAGTTTATTTTGTTAGATTTCCTTCTGTGGTCAAACATACAAATAGACACATTTTACAAAAATATATTCTGCCCAAAAGCTGAAAAGTACACTTTGTGTTTGTATGTGTACTTAAGATCTGACAAATAACTTTCTTTCGCGCTAAGATGAGAAAAAAACCCTTTTCACAATTCAAATTTGGTGTACTTTTGCATTATGCATGAATTCCAAGTGGACCAAGTAGCTATTATATAGTATTGTGCCGAGCGTTATTTACATGCAATGCCAAACATATTGCACGTATACAGATATAACAGGCTCATGCGTTTATGTATTGGTGTGTGTGTGTGTTTGTGGGAAACGGTAACTCGGACAGTTGAGTGGCAATTTGTGCGTGCAACGAAGCGAACATTTGACAGCAAACACTTGAGAAACAAACAGAGAGGGATAGAGAAAAAGTGGGAGAAAGAATGCGGCGGGGGTTTTTTTTTAGTTAAATTTTAGTCTATGCAATTCCGAGCATGCAATTTACATGGTGTGCTCGATAAGTAAATCAAATGAATTTGCGAAGTTTTGATAAATTATGCCAACATTTGTATCGGTATTTATTTCAAACAAAGACAAATTATTTTTGTGAGCTAAACAATACGTTTGGGATAATAGTACCAAAACGAAGATAATGAAAGAGGGGTAAATGGTTGTACGAAGTATACTCCATATTAATACATAGAATCCAACGGCTCACCAGTCGCAATAAGTTGAAAAACGAACTTAGCGAAATTCGGACCATAAAAACTTCCACCTTATTTCCATTGGCAAAGAAATTTTGGTTGTTAAATAACTACTGCATCGATATTGAAAGTTGATGTTGATATTCCAACATAAATATCACCAAGAAAACCCGAGCGGCAATTTTTCAATACAATGGATTGGTAAACAAAATAATATCAATGAATTTAAATTAAGTAAAAAAAAACATTTGAATATAGAAAAATCTAAATCAGCAATATAAGTGCACATAATACGGTTTTGGATAAAAAAATGTTTCAATCTTTAAACGATTAATGTTACATAAGTTTATCGTTCTCATCTCGCATACCTTCATTCGAAACGAGCAAATAAATTCGTTTATGCACACAAGATTTGTATGGTTGAGCATATAACTTTAGCCAGTAGAAATTTTTGACTGCATTTGAAACAATATATTTCTGAAATCTTATTTCCGGTTCGCTTCTCATAACAGTTTGTGGGAGAGGAAGGACCATTATTGGCCGCAAAAACTTTGTTGCGCAATATTTTCGCAGAAAAATATATGTCATTGCTTACCCGTTAGATAATCAAAGTTGATTAAAAATGAAATATTTATATACAATTTCGCATTTGCAGTGAATTTAAGGGAAATTAAAGAAACATGGATTAGATGATGACCGCATTCTGTTCAATAAAATAATCATAGCTTTTGGTGTGCCGGAAAACAAATGTGCATTTTACATTCATGCGGGCACAACGATGAGTGGCCAAAAATCAAGAGGGCAAACAAATGCAGCAATGCAAATCCTGGCAAGGATTGGACGCCACTCGACGGACCACTGGACAAACCCAGTGCTGGATGCTTGCTTTCATTTTGGCAGCAAGTTATGTAAAAGGCTACCACAAAGTCATTTCACTGGGTCGGATGTTTGCGGGCAAATGAAAGGAAGCACAAACGGCTGTCCAGTTGAAAAAGGAACAGAGAGAATGAAAGTAAGATAGGGAAGATAAACAAAGAGACAGAGAAAGAGAGGGGGGTTTGTCTGGTCGCTTAGCATGAAAAGGTCGTTAATTTTGGCAGGAGCCACTTGGACAGTTTAATTTCGATTTCCCTTTAAGGCAATGGCTGCGAAAATGGCGCGTGCTTGTTGCCAAATGAAAAATGACCCGAACGGAATCGAGTATTGTGAATTGCGGAAACGAAAGCGACAGCACACACAAGAAAAACAAGCACACGCAAGTAGGATATTAAGGATATTCTAGAGCAATCGAAGCGATTGATGGGCAACAGCTAACCGTGCAATAAACACATGAAATGTCAACACTTAAATATAGTACAAAGATACATATGTAGAAATATGTACATATGTATATGCTTTTTGTAATTTCATTAGCACACGCACGTGCTGACTGTGTCCTGTGAGGGTGTCCTTTATGCGCTAACAATGCCTGTCAGCACTGGGAAGCTGCATGACATTTAAATTAGTTTCGTGATTTTGCAATTTATTTTGATTTACATACGCGTTGCTAGATATATTTGCATATACACTTCACTCAATGCTGTAATTGCAAAAAAAATAAAATGTATATTTCAAAGGAATCAGGACAGCAACAACGGCGCAAGTGAAAGACTTCATTATACCCTATTCAAAAGTAAAGAGATTAACTGAAGAAGCTTTTAAGTAAATTCATGTATTCTATAAGCTTTTAAGGATGGAGTTTAATTCAAATACTGCCGGTCATCTGGATAGTATCACCTCGAAATATGTGACAACTCTAGAATGTCTTTAATGTTTTTGAAAGATATAAAAGAAGCACTGATATAGTATCATAGCAGTTTCCCTTTATATGTTCCACGCTTTCCGTATGCCTGTTCGAAGCATTGTCATTGTTTGACAATTAATTACAGCCTTAATCAGCACAAAATGACCGGCTGTTGCCAACTAAAAAGTTGTTTACCATATGTGTGTGTATGAGTCATATATAGCACATACGCAGGGTTGCTTAAGAATAAAATTTCTTCTTCTGCTAAATAACCAAAAAAACACAAATATTTGGACAAATGCTCGCACATAAGTCAGAAGCAAAATATGAGGCGTAGTAAACGGAAATTTGTCTTAAATGAAAATGAATGGATTTATTTGCAAATGAAGAGCACTAAATTTGCAGTATGCGTGTGTTATATAAGATTATATTGCTTAGCTCACAAAGCAACACATTGCGGAATTGCGGTGCGTGATTTTGATTTATAAGTTGTAGAATACGAGTAAACTCCGTACATTTTTATGTGTTGCTCGTTTGGCAAGGGCTACAAACGGAATTCGCACTTAAATATGTGAGCTGCCATTGCTGCAAGTTGTTGATGTGCGATTCAAATGTAGCCTTAGCACATGGACGGCTAAGGGAAAGGGTTTGTATTACCAGCAAGCAAAGTCAATTGCCTTTTGGTCAGTTTTTAGTGCATTCTGAAGATGGGCTTAAGGTTTGGGCTGTTTTGTTTTATGTTTAGCATTTTATGTCTAACTGTGGGACGGTTTGATACTCGGAACTCGAGTCGGAATCCATAAAAACCTTGTCTGTCTGCCTGCGTCACAAACAATAAGACATTTTAATGGTAGCTAAAATTTTTGTTTGCCTGTAAAAAAAAATAAACAACAAAATTCAGGAGGCAAAACATAAACATGTAGCATTACCTGAGCATTGAACGAGCAATATATATTTTCATGAATATGCATATAGATGATTTAATAGTCTGTTTTAAGAACTGCTTAATGACTTAGCTTGTGGTTGTGCAAATGAATTTTCATTTATTTTTACAATTTTTTTGCGTCGCTTCAGTCAATAAATATAATTATTATATTTTTTCAAATTAATACCAAGATATTAGTTAAATTTTTTATGTTGGTTGCGTCCGACTGGAACTTTTTCACTTGTTATGGTTAATTGATAAATCTAGTGATAATTGAAATAATTTAAAAAATGTGTTTCTTTGCTGTGATAAAAACTTAGCAGATGCATAAAAAGTAAATTACACCATATTAATTTGCAAAACTTTAATAAATTTGGCAAAAAGTTAAGAAAAAATAAAAAAAACGGCTTACAAGCACTAACAATATGTTGAAAAAATATTCATAAAATTATAAAAGTAAACATAAACATTTAAATGATTTAACTATAACAAAACACAATTAAAGTTAATTGGTAGTTCAATATAAAACAACTCTCATAGTTGAAAAACAAATTAAGAAAACTAATGATGTGTGTCTGCCAAAATGTAACTAATTTATTTGGTTTGACGCTAATTTAAATTGAATTTCAGCGGCCAACTAATACTAATAATAAACATGTAATGGACAATTCAAGCAATGACTTTGGCTAATGCTTGTTCATTAAATTAGCAAGAATTACACATTTTGTTGTTATATAATGCAATTTTGCGGTCACTCTTTCGATATTTTTTGCTATGCAAATGTATCCAACAATTTGTAATATGGCAAAGAGTCAGCCAGGAGAAGAGGATTGATTGTGGGCAAAACCAATAAAAGATTTGCGTGATTGATGTGCGAAAAATAAGTTAATATAATTTTTGTTTTTTCTTACAAATAAACTAGCGAGCTGCCTTTTATAACGTATTCAAAATAGATCCAACGATTGCGAAAGCTCGTGGTGAGTTGACGAACAAGAGTTAAGCTCGGGCAGAGTGCTAGAGACAGTAAGTCTCGAGTTTGGATAGCTAAAACGACACATCTCAAAAGAAGCGAAACAAATACGCCGGTTAGTGAATAGCTAATCCAGTTTGCCAATCAGCGGATACCACTTCGATTCGGAAAAGAAATTCGACTGCGTGATAGGAGGAACTAGTGTGGATTTGTCCCAGTCAATATCCATGGATATTTTTCAACATCTTTTGCCTTACGTTTCAGCAAATTACAATTTATTTTGTTATTTAAGCCTCTGGCCAGGTGATTAGATATTTACCCCGGCTTATAACTCCTGAATATGTAACCTTACACATTATTTTCGGGTACGTAATAATGTTTTAAACTTTGACCTTAATAAGCTTATAGGCTATTAAAAAAATCTTTGAGCCCAAAAACACAAAGCAAAAAATAATAGAGAACAGTGTCTAAAATTATGCTTTTCAGTTCAGGCAGTGTCGGGCAGTGTCAGATTCTGTGGTCTGTCTTCCTGTGGTTGGCTTCCTATTTAAATGGCAATTTGAGCATTTGCAAATTATTTGGCAAAAGTTTTTCGATTAACCTGCTCAGCCGTAGCAGCACACAAGCACACCAACTATTATGGCCATGAGGATGACTGCTAAGAGCCAAGAGCACAATGTCACTTTTACAATTATAAACACACACACGCACACATAAAACACACTGGCACACTTAATACATAAAGACATGGACAGATGGGCTTATTGAGTTTACTTGGCCAACACGGAAATTTGTAGCTCGAATTTTGTTGGTGCTCTTGTGGCTGGCATTTTTCGAGTGAACTTCTAATGATTTACGAGTATATATTCCCACACATTTCATGCCGGCACACTCTTGCGGCCTTATTGTTGCAAGAACATGTAAGGGGGTTTACAGAACAAAAACAAAATTTTTTCAAGCTTTAAGGATAACCAACACACCACAAATAATAAAAGAAACAAAGCCTTAACTTTCAGAGTATTTGTATCTTACGCTAGAAGGGTAATTCGAGAATAAATCTATACACTGCAACAATAATCGATAAATCGATAAAACACACATATATTTTCCTCCATTCTACAGCTAGAATCACTTTTGGTGGAAACATACCCGCAGTCGTCCCACAAAAATGCAAATGCAATATCTTTAAAACTTTAAATTGTAAATTGTAGGAAACATTAATCTTAATGGTGAAAAAATATTGATTGAGTTCTGAAACAAATTATTTAAAAGTTTAAAGCTGCATTTTGTATTGAGTTTGAAGAAAATAAACTAAAATTTTATCCAAATTGTTTTAGACACATCTAATGAAATCGATCTAGCGTTTTTATACGCTGAACCCATAAAATCGGGAAAAAAGGTATAATGGTTTTGTGCAAAAGTATGTAACAGGCAGAAGGAAGCATATCCGACCCCATAAAGTACATATATTCTTGATCAGCATCAACAGCCGAGTCGATATAGCCATGTCCGTCCGTTAAGAAACACCGGAGATATCGAATTGAATCGATTGAAGTTAAGTCAGTTTATTCAAAGTTTTTTATAAATTTAATATATTTATTGCAACTGGGTTCAGGGTATCTCCAAGTCGGGCTCTCCCGACTAGAGCCTTCTTACTTGTTTAATGTTAAATACAGCTTAAAATAATTAGATTTAGGAAGAGCTAAAAATATTTCAACCTCAAATTTTTTATTAAACAGCTAAATGCTCAATATAGAATAAATCAATAACATTCTCTCACTATGTATTATTTGTCTGACTTAATGGTTTTATTACGTTTTCAGCTTGTATTATTTGTTGGCGATGCTAGCACAACAACAAATTATCAGTTGGCAGTGAAGCCAGGCCATCAACGAACTCACGCAATAAAGTGAAATGGGAGGGGTTTGGTGAATTTTCGGATTGTGTTGTATGACTTTTATTGTCAGCATTCATGCACTGAAAAACAAATCCGTTCTCTTTAGTGGAAATTTGACAATAGTCTGCCGTCATCCGATTTGATTAGCTTAAAAAAAATGTAATCAAATTAAGAACCGTTTTTTTTAGACCGTCGTTCTTGTTTTAAGATTGAAACTGTCTTGAAATTTTCCTTTACATTTCGTTCTTAATTGACGCTTGAACTTCGACCATTTGTTGTGGTTTTTTGAATAACAGCCTGAAATCAGTAAAAAGCACTGGTGGGTAATTCAAGAACTATAGGATATTTTTAATAAACCGTATGCTGGGGTACAGCAGCGAACATAGTCGGAAATGTTAGAAATATAACTTAAATTTATATGTTTTATCGAACCGAATATGAAAAGCCGATGCCTTAGCCGATAATCGAATCTGAGACTCCTCAGAGACTACGTGAAACATATTCCGTGTGCTGAACATTTGTTCTTATTTTTGTTTTCTCAGTGTGCTCAAAAGTGGGATTTGCAGCAATAAAACATGAGCTAAGTCGCTGCCGACGCTGTGGGCGTGGCAGGCGCCAAAATACTAGAGCCCGTCATATTGTAGCTAGTGAAAGGTTACAAGGGAGTGTGAGAGAAGTGGATGGGGCAGAAGTAGTTGGGGTAGTTGTAAAGGCAATAAGGCTGTTTTCGTTGAGTTTTTGGTATAGGTTTCAGTTGAACAGTGTTGATTGAAATTTACGATTTTTGGGGCTGGTGTAGGACATATATAGATATTAGGACTGTAAGCAAGTGGCACTGTCATTGTTGTTGTATGTGTAGCTGATCGCCTTGTAGGCGTTTAGCGTCGCCCATTGGCGGAAACAGCGCCTGCCATTGCTGGGCGCCATTGCGCTTTGTCGCGCGCATCAGTTTTACGGCAAACGGAAGTCCACGCGTTATTTATGGCTATATGTATGTGTTAGTGATGTCTATTGGTGTGCGTCGGCTCAATTATATTTCAATGCGTTCGAATTCAGCTTTCGGCAATTCCGCTTATTTAATAGCTTTTTACGTTAAAAACGCCTGTGAAGACCCAATTATATGTGACATCTGCCTTTTGACCAAGGCTTGGCGTGATTTTGATATATGTTCTATACATATATAAATAAATATATTTTCTTATTTCGTGTTCATGGGTGGGGCATGGAATCAATTGTTGTTGCTACTTTAGGCGATCACCAACTCTAATTTATGACACTAAGCTTTTGGTTTCAGATGTGCTATCGGAATCAGTCATCAAGCCAGGCAGACAGACAGTCAGGCAGGCAGGCTAGGCTGGCAAATTTCGATGCCAATGATAATTGTCTCTTATAAACTATGTACTTGGTACAGCCCTCAATAGGACGAACATAATGATGCGTCATAAAAGCTGTAATTCATCAAGTGACTGGGTGCCATTTGCTTTGCTGGTTTGTTTGTTTGTTAAGCTTTAATGAGCATAAATCATACAGCAGCCAACGGCATAATGTATGCCAAGGGTAATGTGCTTAAAACCAGCCTACTCTTCGTATACTCCATATAATAAATATTTAAGGCGCTCGCCACTTAACATCATAATGTACCGTGTACAATCAGCTAAGTTAACAGTTTTGCATGCAAATTTAAATGCGACATGCAAATGACAAGTGCAAGTCAGATAGCAAGCAATGAGTCGCGTTTTTATATTTTTGAAAGCCTTTTTCACATTGCCTTACAGCAAAAATTATTTTCATACATAAATATGCGCATTTGTTTGCATGTGAGTTGGGTATATTTGCCTAGATAAATTATATAGATTAAGATTCGATTTTAAGTTAAATATAAAACAAGAAAAAACGTTTCAGTCGGACGCAACTAACTACGGAATACCCTGATACAAATATTTTGATCCATAATTTTTGAAGACATCGCGGGGTCACTCGCCACTAAATTTGGTAAAAGCTGTGGGAAAAATGGGGATTTCCGATTTGAAAAAAAGTGTGCGGTTGGCGTGGCATCTAAACTTATTATGCAGTTCCTTGGCAGATATCACTAGCTATAATGCCACCAATTTTGTCACCAAAGTTCGAAATTTGTTAAAGATATTGGCGAATACGATATTACAAGGCGACGGGCTACTGAGGGCTGAAGGGTTAAAAATTTTGATAAGACTTAAAAGCTATTTTCTTACTAAATTTGATAGCTCAAACTTTCAAAATGTGAGAAATATGTGGATTTATCGACTTCCCAACTCCCCAGAGGGCGTAACATCCCAATCTTGATAATTTTGTCTGACGCACACATGATCCAAGATATTTGCAATGTTTCAGGACTCTATTTTTTAATTTTTTTTTAATTTTAATACAAAGACCTATACAAGAATTGAAAGAAAATTAAACTTCTTTCCCAAGCAGTTATTTTCAATAGCTATAAATATTTTGTCAGTTGCTTTTACGCAAGCCGTCCTAACTTTATATTGCCTATCTTGCGCAAAACTTTAACCAACCTAACCCAATTTTAGTTTACCAAACAAACTCACTCTCTTTAGACTTGTAACCTTGCTGAGTATATTTCACTTTGTGTCGCTCCCGATTCTAACTTGTTTAATCTCATTTATTTTTTTGGTCGTTTAAATTTTTGTGCACTTATTTTATCAACTTGGAAGTTGGTTAAATTCAAAGGGCAACCAAAAAAACCAAAGGTAAAGCATAAGAATAAGAATGGGAAAAGGAAAAAGTAATATATATGGAAGAAACGCTAATAAGTCTGCAACGTGACACTTGGTCGCAAAACTTTGGACGAACAGCCGCGGGCCGCAAATGAGATGACTCTATCGGGCGCGGGCATCAGGAATAGAGAAATGGCTGCCATTTTGCAGCCCCAGCAACTAATGCTATAGATTTTGTTTGTTACTGTTGTTGTTGATGATGTTGTTGTTGTGATGGCAAAATGTAAATAGCAGACGTGACGCCGTGAACTGCGAGCTTAATGTGACAATAAATGCCGGCGGTTATGTATAAATTGCTAAAGTGTGCGAAAGATTTACGGTCGTCCAATTCTCTAGTGGAACGGAACCAGCGGATACGGCACAGCCAGCCAAATGGGACTGCGAGTTGCCGTAATAACAAACAACAAATATCCAAGCCACTTGGCAGTCAGTAGACAAGAGCAACAATTCCTTCCAACAGCCGTCAGGTAGTGCTTTTAGTAGTATTGCTAGGCCAACCGACAACCTTCAAAAATCACCCAACACCCAACACAACAAAAACGACGACACCCACATCAGTACTCACAATAACGGTTTCAACCAACACCAAAAAACACTCAGAGTCAAGTTCAAGTAGTCTTTTCCTTAGGCAGCACAACGAAGATACTGTGAAATAATGCCGCGGATCTTACTACTGTTTCTACTGTGGCGCGATGACAAGTGCCGTTTTTGTGACCCAACAAGTCAAAATAGTAGGTGGCGGGTGGGGCAAAGCAAATTATGAAAAATGATTTAACCGAGAAAATGTAAGACACTGGACTTTTAACAAGGAAAGACATTGTTATTTATACTACTCGCATCTGGAATCAAATCATTAATTTTAAAATGTGAGAACGAGTACAATAAACTTTCAAATTTATTTAGCATGAAAACGATATTGGTTTTTTTTTGATTTAATGACTATTAGTCATAATGTCAGTGACAAGCGAAAAGAAACTAAATGGTATAAAAGTCAAGAATTATTAATATAAAAAAAGTTTTTTTTAATTTGCCACTTTTGAACGCGCCTCTTTTATCATTCGAATAAACATACATACATAATTTATTTAACTAAAGCAGTGTTGGCTAAACTTTTGAAACTTTTATGTAGCCTAAAAGTTAAGAAGAGCTTTAAGCTATCTATAGAAAAGAAGCTTTATAAATGGGACTTTAGAGGGCATTACTTTCACACAGAACACACTTTCTCTCCCTCCCTCTCTCTCTTAGTGTTGAAGTAGTTGTCGGTTTGTTTGGCTCTTTGCCTGTCATAACTGTGGCAGGTGCATACGGACAGACTCAATCATTTGCATAGGGCCAGCCGATTAGTCAGCTAATTTAAATTCAATTAGGCACGTTATTGGAAGAAAAAATCAGAGTTTGCATCTCTAAGTCTGGCCAAAAGCGAAACATTCATAGTCTGGGTGCCTGCCAGCAGATGCTGCACGCTTACACAATATTTCCCATAGCGAGTCTGTCAATTTGCTGCTTCTTCTTCAAGGTTTTTTTTTTTTACACATTTTCAACACAATGAGCTTTTCCTTCGCCTTCGACGTACACTTATGCCATTTGTCGCCATATTTATTATAATGGTTGCTCAATTTAATCACTTTGTCAGCAGACGCAGCAAAAGCCCTCTGATGTCGCCATCAACTTTTACTTTAAGTGTTCTATATAAGGGTATTATACATCTTGTTTTATTAAATATGCAACATTTTTGAAGTGAGTTCACATTATAAGATTTGTCATAACGTCGTTAGTAAAGTTAAGTTTTGGTAAGTTCGATATTAATTCCACAATCTTTTTGGTTTAAAATTGCTTTCAATATTAAATTGAAGGAAAAGTCGGATGCTTAGTGTTTGTTCTCATAGGTTTGTAAAAATAAAGTGAATAATAAAATTGATTAGTGGTTAAAAAATATATATATACATAAATAAAGTGTGGTTGAAAGTGTATTAGATCATCGACTAATATATATATGTATATATAAAATGTGGTTGAAAAATCTTCAAGACATTTCATTAAGAATACAACCGCAGCTACCACCCACACACTCACACACACACACACTATAAGTATATGTATGTGTTGTGTCAGGCACTTTGACACGCCAGTTTATTAAATCAAGGGCCTGTAAAAAAAAATTGATTAAATCAAGCGACTTGGCGAATTCGTCCATCTTTATATATCAACTGGGACGATGGAAGCCCGATCCTGTAGCTGCTGTTGCTATATTTTGAGCTCGCCCGAGTGAAATGAGCTGCATCCGGGACCTGGCCACGGACACTGCATCTGAAACAGCAACAGCAACTGCCAGCGTTGCATTTTTAACGCCCGAGCACTTTTTGCCCCAAACCAGGAAACAAACGGACTACAGACGGTGGACTACAGACTACAGACTACGAAGTACGGACAACCACTGCATCCGGGCGTGCATGTATGCCACGTAACGCATACTTTATTCCTGTTCCTGCTCTTCCTGTGCGCTGGCGCATTTCCTCATACACACAAAGCACCCACACACATACGTAAGTATTTATACTAACTTACACACACATAACGAATTTTGATGCATTTCCTGGGCGAATGCTCGAGCGCACACGCGGAAAATTTATGTGCAATCTTAGAAAAATAATGATTATCTTTTATTTTATGGCTGAGTTGCTAGCTTTGCCACCCATTGTGTCATATTATTGTAAGCGGCAAGCGAGTCGTAAAAACGCATAAGATTCTAAATATTTAAAGCCATTTTACTTCTATGCCTCACTCTCTCTCCTTCTCTCTTAAACTGCAATTATGTGGCAAATCACCAACAGACCGTCAACATATTTATTAGCAGGCCACTCCATAAAATACCCACAGCTTATGTGTTTTGGTAGAAAATATTGCATGTACGTAAGTGAGTGAAAGTGAGTGGTACTCAAATCTCATTGATTCAATCATTCAGTCACTTGAGCAACTTATTAAGCCAACCAACTGATGCTGTAAAGCATCTCCTCATTTGGAAGAGTACACAAATATTTCTATGCGGGTTTTATAGCCATTTCGGTTTGCTGAATTATGCGGCATTCTATTGAATTGCGGTTATTTGTCTAATTTATACAACAATTTTTGAATCATAAAAAAAGATGAATATAATTAATTTGAGTAACGTTAAGAATAAACATGAGAATACAGTCAAACTTCCATATAACGAACTTCCGTAAAACCAAGTTTTTTACTACGAACTCGATTCCAGAGCACTGCAAGTTTTCTCTATAACGAATTTTTTTTTGTTCCTTTATAATCCGTTTTATGATACTTCAACTGTAAATGTTATTGATATGTTCTTATTTAACTGCAAAGTGTTCAGATCTATGGTTTTTTTTTAGTAACAACTGAATATTGTGCAATAAATTTTATTTATTTTAGCTTGTAAGCCCAATTAGTTTAAAAAAGAAAAATACTTTTGTGTATAACTTTAGTTCAAATTTTACATTTTATTATTAATTTAATTATTTTAACTATATTTTATTTATCATTTATCATTTCGATTTTATGTCAGCTGCTCATAGCTGATAATAAATAAATAATAGCATTAAGTTAGTTTGATATGTATAAGAAAATTCAGTTAGAGAATTGTTTTTTTGAAAATAGATTCGAAATAACCTGTATTTAAAATATTGAATGTACCTAACGAAACAAGCCTAAGGCTTGAAGGAAGTTGGATAGAAAATAACTCATTGACTCATTGTCATTTGCATTCGACTAACTTCAGTCAGATCAACTACTTATATATATATTTATAAATTGTTTGAAATACAATTTTGAATTTATATTACGAATTTGTGTTTTGTAAAATTGTGCCATATCCACAGGCTTGGTGGAAGTTCTTACTACTATCTTACTAAATCAATATTTATAATTTATTTTCCGAAAAAAAAAAAACAAAACATTTTTGCACATTGCACATTTTCTTAAATGCTTTGTTAGAAGTTGGCGCCAATAGTGACACGTTCCGCATTGGCATGAGGTATAATGATTATGAAATATGTACAGCTGGGAGCAGAAGGATCTTTGGCATGCCTGCTAGCCGCCGCCATTAAGTAACCTTAGCCTTAACGCAAGGAAAGATGTATGTATAGATATGCATGTGTGTGTGTGTGGTGCGTGTTAAATTTTCAACGGATAACGTCACTCAAGTACGCATTGGAGCATCACAAATGACGTTATGCGGCCGGCGCGAGCAGGGATAGCATAAAGGCGTCGAAACGCAATGGTCTGGGCTCATTAAATTTACATATCTAATTGAATATGTTGCTAAATTTTAAACGGCAGTAGTAGCAGCGACTATGTGTCAAATGCAAGCAGCAAACTGTAACTGCGGCTGCCGAATGTCAACCATAAATTTCAATTAAACGCTGTCTAAGTGGAGAGTGTAGCAAGAGAAACAGCGAGTTCAGCGAGTTCAAAAGAACACCCCAAGCTCCAGGCGTGTCTGTTTTGGTTTTGATTAAGTATACGCCCCGCCTGCAGCTATGCAAAATGTGGTTAGCCCAGCATCAGATCTACTGGCAACAATAGCAACCAGCACCAAAACCAGTTCCATATTCATTCTCGTTTCTATTTCTATTTTCCATTTCGTATTCCAATCCATTTCGCAGCCGATGCAACGCAATGCGAGGTTGGCTATTTTAAAAAATTAGTTTTTTCATTTGCGTTTCTATTTTTTTTATTTTGGGTTATATTTTTGGCAATGTTTGAGTTTGCGTTTAATTGTTTTGTTATCCACAAAGTGCTGGCCATCGTGCACACAGGCAACGCCCTTTATACATACCGGGGCCCTCTTGTCCAACCCCCCAACCCCCTTTCTGCACCCGAGCTCCGTTAAGTGCCCAGTTTTTGGCACTGCTGTCGTTGACCTCGTTGGCTTTGCAGCTACTCATATATCCTGTGGATATATATCCGTCCGTTCCTCATATACATATGCATATAACAATTTTTTTCTCTTCTTTTTCGAACACTTGTCGAAGTCAGCGTCGCCTGCTGTCTGATATACGAGCGTGTGGCAAGTTTCTGGCTGCTGCGCAAATTATGCCAAGTGCATACTTGAGGCGTGGCCTGACAGCCGCAGCAACAGCAGCATCGGCGTCGGTGGCTGCAGCTGTGGTATCCACAACCACATACAGCGGTTCCTTAGGTAACATCATCAACTCTCAATAATGCCAAACACACTTGATGTGAAACGAACTTACACTGCCTGCTGCTGCCACCAATTCTTAATTAACTTTATAAAAATCTCATTATTCATTTGCTTTGCCAGCGCCGTTTGTTGTTTGTTTATTTGTCAATTTTATTTGTGTACTGTTATTATTGAAATTGCATTTCATTATTATTTCCCAATTTTACGAATCAGCTAACGAGTGGCACGTGTCCAAGGGAGACAATGAAAGCCAAATTAATTAGCCAATAATGATAAATCTCAACAATGGATTGAACCATGAACTGAGCTGAACTGTAGCAATTAAGCCTGGCTTTAACAAGACATTAAGTCGACACATACACACTTTAAAAGTTGTTCAACAAAAACTAAACCAACAAAAATTCAAGTCCAAATTTTGGCATCTCTGTGCTGCGGTTGGGCAACTATTTAGTTGAAAGATGAGTAAGTTTTTGCGCTGTGTGCTGAACTTTAAAGTGGAGTTTTATGTCTAGTTGTAAATCACTTCGTTTTGATTATTTTTTAATATGATAATCAATTTAAAGCATCAAGTTTTTGGAATCAACGTTGCAGGTTTTATTGATGAAAAATAAAATAAAATTGCGTTAAACAATCTAATTTACAGAATGAGTATAATAATAATAATTATAAAAATTCAATATTATTATTATCTGGCAACTAATTTATTAACGAATGAATTCTCAATTATATTTACAATTAGTCCAATGCCAATCTTATGTTAAAAAATTCATGTTTCGAGCCCAAGCGAGAGCAAAGAAAGGAGTCTAGGCTAGTTTGGGAACAATTCTCTGCCATATAGGATACATAGGTACAGAAGAGATACAATTTTAAAAATTAGAATTTAACTTGTATCAATTTCACGAGCGTAAGCTCTTACCTGCATATCCCAGCTGAAAACGTTTAAACTATTTTGAGGATGTACAACAATTGCTTGGTCAAATAAAATTGCAACTGAACCAAGTGTGTAACGGACTGTGCGTTCGGCCTGTCCGAAAAATGTGGCAACAACTTCGTGATTGTGTGTTGTGAAAACAAGAAGAGAATGTAGCTTAATGGTCTCGCATGTTACGCATACTTAAGACGGGCTCTTCAGGTGGAAAAACTTGGGCAAAATGTTGAGCGTGTTGTGTTTATTAGTTAAAGCAAACTGCATGGAAAACATAAATTTGGGCAATCTGGTCACATAACTTAGAAACGGAGCCCTGGGCACGTTCACTTCAATACAGTTGACTTGTCAGCCTGTTAATTTGCTTAATAATTTTCGAATTTCTGCCAACTTACCGAGAAAGTAAGAGAAAATCGGAGAGAGAGAGAGAGCAACACACACGCAAAACGCACGGTCGTAACGCCCACTTAGGCAGGCACTGGTCAGGGCGAGGACGAGGCGTAAACGTGCCAAATATGCATGCAGCAACGAAACAAACGAAAATCAAGTTGAAAGGGCTGAAGGACCGAACCAAAAAAAAGAAAGAAAAACCAAAGAAAGAACATCTATTAATACATATATGTACATTATGTATAAGGATAAGAATTTAAATATGTGTGTGTGTGTGTTTGTGTTTGCTTAATTCAGAAAGGACACAACGACGTTGCCAAAAATGAATAAAATGTATTTATGATTTCCTAACACGATTTCAGTAGCTTTCACAACTTTTTGGTATACCTTCGCCGCTTGTTTATTTGTTTTGCTTTGCTGAATACGTGAGAAATAATTACACTTGGCTTTGTTTTTTTTTTGTTTTTGGCTGAGTGGCAACGTTTAAAAATACGTCGGCAGGACATGTTTTCGCACACGTTCATCAATTAGTGCTGAAGATTTAATTGTGGCACGTGTTAACTAAATTAAATGGCATTAGTTTTGTAATTGTACAAACGGGCACATGACACACACACACACACGCACACATAAATACACTTACATTTGAAAAGGTATATTTGTTTAATTGGCGTGCGGGTGCCTGCCAAAAAGTATGCAATTAAATGGCATCACTTTGTGTACGAACGTATTTGCAATCCAATTAATTTTTCAAGCATGCGTTTTGCAATTTGCAGTTTTCGGTTTTTACGCATATTAATATGCATTTATGGGTTGTGGCTGAATATTCCAGAATTGCTTACACCAAACACGAAGAACCGAATTGTTGTTCTACAGTAGTATATTTGGTATATTTATCATTTTACATTAATTAACTTTGTGGCTGATGTACTCATAAAGTTGGATATTGCGTAGCTGAACCTAATTAAGATTGTAATTTGTCCTTATTGCAATTCTTGTTTAATCTAAATAAATAATAATAAATAAATTTATAAAGTGGCATTATAAGTCTAATGATTAGGTTTTAGTATTGATAGAATTTATATCATACATTGCATACCAAATCAATTTTGATGATAATAATAATAATTTTTAACATTTTAGAAATAACCATATATGCTTGTCAAAATAAATATTTAACTGATTTGTGCAAACAATGCGGCTGATTGCAGGCAGAAAATTATAAAATTCATGAAGTTTAACAACATTTGCCTGGGGCACCCAAAAATTTGTTCTGTGACCTTTTGCGAAGCGTGTTTTTTTTTCGGAAACATGTGTCGAATTTTAAGTATGCAATTTACGTTTACTTTTGTACACTATACTTGTTTTCAATTGTGTGTGGGTTTTGTTTGCAGCTAAGCCCACCCCATTCGCCTCTCTCCACTTGCCACTTGCCAGCCTAACCAAAATTATAACGAAAATATAAAGTGATACTGTTTGCAATTTTACTTACGCTATTTTACTGTGAATAACAAGCACGCTTGAAATAATAAACATGGGAAAATGTTGCACACAGTTTCGTTTGGTCAGCGTTTCGGTTGCAACGCAATGGCAATGGCGAGCAAGGAGTTCGGGGCAGGTACTTTAAAATTACCTAAACAACAACATTTTAAATGCAAACGAGCTGCCTAATTCATTTGGGCACAAACAAAATGCGAGCCATTTGCTGTTACTGCTGTTGTTGTTGTTGGTTTGTTATTAAAATTTGGGCCTGGTTTGTTGGGGTCTCTGGCATTGCACCTAAATAATGTAAATATAATTTGACTGTTTTGCCAGCGATTTAGCTTCCAAATATTTAGGTACACTTTATGCCCGGCCATGTTGCCATTAGAAAGCTCGTCCAGGTGACAATGCACATAATTATCCTACACAATGTACTACGCAATGCACAATGGACTAAAACATGCAATAGAAGCCGGCACAATTTATAAATTTGTATGTGTGTGACATTGTTGGTACAGTAAATAAATCAGAAAGTAATTAAAACAACATGAAATTCGAGCTACACTTTTTGTAGAAGAAGCGTCCCTGACTTTTCCCTCATTTCCCCCTCCACCAACCTAGTTGGTAACCTTACCCTATGTGCCACCCCCCTCACACACACACATAACTAACACACCATTTATCCCCACTGCTTCGACTTCCGTTTTAGCAAACAAAACGCGACCAGCGGACTAAAAAAACAAAAATAGCGGAAAAACAGCAAAGAAAAGCTACAGCAGCACATCACCAACACCAACAAAACAACAAGAGCAAGTGGGGAAAATTGTGAAACAAGCTAAAGAAAATTTGCGCAACGAGATGCAAAATAAACTTAATTTACATTTATTTGCGTTGACAAATGTTTTCGAAGGAGTGCAACTTTTAATTGCAAAATTTATTTGATTTGCCGACGGTTCTACCACTCCCTGCTCTAAGGTTCATTTTCGGTCTGTTTGCTCTTTTGGTGACGAAGTATATAATTCGAGTATATAACGTCAGTTCTTTCGAGGCCATCCATTTCTCTGGAATTGAGCAAGGTGTACACGAAATGACTTTGCAAAATATACATTTAAATGTAATGTCGATTTGTGTACTGAAGATTGCAATCGATTGGCACATTCATTATTATTTTGAATCAAACTTCTACGAAGTATCTTACCATGATTTTACATTTTACATATTTAAATTTAAAATGCCATTTTCATAATGTTTAACGACTACTTTGCCTACTTATAAGTCAAAGTTGTAGCATTTAGAACTCGCACTGAAATTTCACATGTCGTAGTAAAAAATTCTTGTATATCAATAAAGAATAATTTTTTCATTAAGACGCCAATCACATGAGTATTTTGACATGTTGCCATCTTGGCATTGCATGTCATTTTAATTGCTGCGGCAGCCACAAAGTTTACTTTTCTTTTTTTCCCTGTATGTCCTTTGTTATTTGGCAGATGGAACGGAATTCGTGTTGCTAGCACGTCAAATGGACAAATGGCAAATAGTGCGCCTTTGTGTGTGGCGTTTGGTGTTGCATTTTTTTATCTTTGGCAGTAAACGCAAATTGCGCAGGGTCAGGTGAAGTGCTTAAATATGTGTGCAAGCGAGTGTGCGATTCTGTGCAGGTGTGTATGTGTGTGTGTGTGTCTGCGCTAAAAATAATGCTATGAAATATGCGCATAAATACATGAAAATTGGAACAGTCGAATTTGCACGTGTTTGCTTGCGTTTATTTATTGCTGCGATTTTTACCTTGAAAAAATGAATAAGACTATGCAAATTCATTCGCAAGAAGTGTTTTGTGTGCGGCATGCGACAATTGTTGCCTAATTATTTCTTTAAAGTTCATTGCACTCGGAAAGTGGACAATGTCAAAAAATGTCAGCAGACTTTTTAACGGCTGCTGTGAAATTGTGCAATTTTTTAACAGCTTTGTGTTTCTGTTTTATAGTTTGTTTTTGTGTGCTGCTGTGACTGCAGGCGGAATTTTCATTTAGGCATTTTTTATGTCTAATTTGCATATTTTTTTTCACAGCTGGTCGAGAATCCGTCGCTTTTCTACGAGGCGACTGACACGTTAAGCATTCAAGAGATTGTTTTGGCAAACGCTTCTTCACACTTTCAGCCTTTCTATGCACACTCTCTCCCCTCGTTGCTGCACTTTTTGTTGTCGTCTGTCGGCTGTTATTTTTGCTGCTGTCGTTGTTCTGTCTCAGCTCACAGCTAAACTCTGATTTGGGCCGAGTTTGCTGACTTTTTGTGTGAGCCTGGCCTGTTTCTTGTTGGACAAACTGTCGAGTTGCAACACTAATTCGCATCCATCCAAACAAAAAATGCTAGTTTGCATGCCGTCCTCATCCTCTCACTTTTTGTTAGACTTTCAGCTAAATTTGTGCCAGCGCACGCAATTTTCTAACCATATCCATTCAAGTGTGTGTTTTTGTGTGTGTGTGTGTAGGTGTGCACAACTGATGCTGTTGCTAGTGTGTGTTTTTTTTTGGGGATAAATGCCCGACGACTCAACTAGTCAGCATTGTGTTTCATGGCATTAATTCAATTTTTGTATGTATGTTGCGGCACCTGCCATTTCATGTGCAACTGCCCCAAAATGCATGCAACGCATCGTGCATCTAAATGATATAGTAACAGTAAATAATGTTTAAGTATTTATTTGTTTATTTGGATAATATGTATTAACACTTTTTGTATTAATAAGCTTTTATTATTATTATGGTTTTACATTTATCTAAACATGTTTAAAGCATATACTTTTGAATCCCTTTTGTTTCTAAAACTAATCCGTTTGAAAAAAAACTTTAGCAATATAACACTTTTACCCTATATACGGCATAAGTCTCACTTAACTAAACTTTGTATATTTTTTACGTAAAAAAATAGGTTTTTTATTAAATTTAAATTTTTTTGCATTACTTCCATAAATTTATCTTGCAAGAAATTTTTTTATCATGTTGCGGCAACTGTGGCTGGACTTACCAATGCCTTGGACACCATTGCGTATGTGTGTTATCGTTTTTACTCGTCCAAAATGCGATAGCTGCTGCTACCACTTAAATGGCACAATGATTTTTTTTGGCATATGCCTAAGTCTGAGATTTATCACTTTGTATTTGCCACTCACACGTTGCCGTTATGTGATCTTTATTTGAAGTTGGAGATGGGATCGCGCACGAGTTTTTAGTCGTATGCTTGGCGTGGAGAGAATGAGTGACCAACAAGTGCGAGTAGGGCCATTTATAATGCTGCTGTTGTTCGCTGACGCAGCGCAGCGCCTCACAGTAGGCAGCAACGTTTACATTAGTATTAAAAAAAGCAACAATAAAGTGCTGCCGTCTATTGTTAGATATGCCACCTGTTTTTGGTTGTGTGTGTGTGTGCAGTTGTCACTGGAAACCCGTCACTTCGTTTGTGGGAAAAGCCCTTAGGCGAGTGCGAATTGGTTGCTGCCAACACGCAATTATTTAATGCAATACACAAATAGCAGTTGCTCTTATCTCATTGGTCTATGTAAATGTCAAAGAATATACATCAATGTATATAGAAGGAGCAAAAGAAAACAGCTCAGTTAATGAGACATTAAAACAAACACAGACACACAAATTAACTTTGGTATATAGTAGTACATATAAGCCTGCTGCTGCAATGGAAACAGCTTACTGGGCAGCAGCCCGGTTGGCTTATCTATCATACTGGAAACACACACTCATAATAATATATACCCTGGTCGGCCCTATTACGTAGTTTGGGAATATTCCGCAATTCTGATAACATTTGAATTTTGGCTTGATTTATGAGCCATTGCATAAAACACTGTGCCGAGCTTATCATAACTACAACCAGAACAAGAACAACAACAACAACAATTGTGTAGCGTCGACGCAAATTTAATCATATTTCATCCTAACACTTCAAATTCCATACACGCCACCATATCCTGCCACCTTTAATTCAAGCATAGTACATCACCATAATATGCACCCCAATTAGGCATTCAAATTATGTTGAATTTTGATTTAGGTCACTTAATTTTCACATAAATTAATCAAAGCAAATGCAAAAGAATAGCTTATCGAATGCAAATAAATGCTAAGCATTTTATGCGTCTATTTGATACGCTCATATTTAAGCGAACCACGGCTAAGTGTATAGCTATAATATTATTATTTTCTTCAAAAAAAAAATAAAAAATTTACTTCAGATGCTTTAACTTGTGGAATAAATAAATATACAAACTTTTGATTTTCTTGTCTTATTTAAAATCATTTAAGTATATCATCAATCATTTAATAAATATAAATTTACACAACCGACTGTGGAATACTCTGTATTAAAAAGGGTGGGAAGACTGTTGCCAACATTTTGTGTGTGATGTAGAAAATATACGGTTTTACTGATTTTCACTTATCGATTAAATTGATTACTTATTTTTATTTGACGAGTCCATTGACAAAAATATTTGGAAAGTTTCAAGGCTTTAAGCTTTAAGGCATTATTATAAGGTTTCGTTTGTTGAGGAACTGTTCGAACGGTTTTAAAATTTGTATTTAATGTATAAAGATGCGGCTCCAGCACAATAAAAAATTCTGGCAGGAATGTGTGATATATTTTGGAAGCGTGTGCTATTGTGTGACCATAGTCAACTAATTTAAAAATATGGCATTTTGCCTTATATAGCTTAGGAGATACATGGTCACACTGAGGCATCATATGCAAAAAGTAAACAAGCCCACAAACACAATATGTACTCGAATTTTGTACTTAAATATGGTATGTAAAAAATTAAAATTGTTCTAAGCTGCTATCAGTTTTAATGAGTAAAGTGATTAGCCACACCTACAACACTACGTATTTCTGTAATTTTTAAGAAATACACAACTGAATTCAATATTCAATATATAGGATAAATGTGGTTTCTCGTGGCTTCTAAATGCAAATGTAGAGAATATCTTTCAGCATGGAATTGAATTAACAATTCACTCGCTCAAAGAATTTTGCAGATTGAGCACCGCGAACCGCACATTCAACATATTTGTCAGCAGTGTCAATAGTATTGCACCTATTGAGCGCATTCCAGGCACTCCCAACATTGCCAATGCCAACGCGATTTGACAGCCAAGAATATTTAATGACTGGCAGTTAAGGCAAGTTTGAACAGCTGTATGGAACAGTAGTTATGGTAAAATGTAAAATGCTTGTAAATTGTTGGCCTTCCATATGTACTCCAGCTCCATCACCAGCAATTCTCAAGCGAATACATTCGCAGTTTGTGTATCCGGCTCAATGGCTGATCGAGTTCTGAGAGCTCACGTGCTTACTGCTGGAGTTGCACATATTTCCATTGGCTATCCTAAGCTCTTTTATTGCATTTGAAGTTGACATCAATGACGTTTTCAATGATTTCTATTGGCTACGGCTCGACTACGAGCTAATAAACAATTTCAATACACTTTGTGCCATTTTGGGTCTTAAACGCTGTTTAGTGTCGAGCACAAAATCGACAAATAGTGAAAATGTTTTAATATGTACATGGAAGGTATTTTGAGCGGTGCTTTGTTTAGTTTCTAGGGACAACTTCCATGTTTGCTTCCTGCCTCTTGCGACATTTTTAGTTGACTTCATTTTGTTATGTGGTCTTTGTTATTGGCATGGCTTACAGTGATGCATTTAGCAACCACATTTGCATTTTACCCATTGCACTGTTATTATTTTTGTTTTTAATCCTACATTTTTCTTAACGGACAAGCTGTAGTTGACACCTTAAAGTTAGTTGGAATATTGAAATACTCTGATACTAGTATTAAAACATTTGGTAAATAATTTGTTTGCAAGCTTGGAGTTAGGTGGGCGGAAGATGTGGGGTTTTCCATTAATTTTTTGGTGCAAGACTCTGTTTGTTTGTTTGATGATTTGTGTTTGTATCGATTTCCCATTGCACAATACCAATTTAATTTATCAGAGTATAAAAATATCTTTAAACATAAAAATTGTTCGTGAAAACTAGATATATATGCCTGAAGAGAGAATTAGTCGAATTTTATATGATTGATTTAGACTCAATAACTTAAACATAAAAATAACATGAGCTTTGACTAACAATGCAAGTTACTTTTTTAGAATTTAATTTTGCGACAAAAGCAACTACGTTATAAAATGCAGGAGCAATTACGTGCAAGAAAGGCCGCAACTCGTTTAATATTTCAGCAAAAGTTAAAATGTAATTAGAAGGGATTCCATTTGTTGCACTCACTCGCAAACGACTAGACATGGCAGGAAAAAGAGAGGCAAGTGGCAGGCAACAAGCCACTTGGCAGCTGGTCATGTTGTGTGCTCAGTGTGCAACAAGGCGAAAGTTTTCATTATTATGCAGCCGTCTGTACTCATTCCATCTGCAGCTGCACTTTATGCCAGCTGTCGGCAGTCAGTTGCCAGTTCGTAAGTTGGTAGTAAGTCAGGTTAACGTTCCTCTTTTCCACTTGTCCAATAAAACTTGAAGTGCATTTACAATTAGCTGCAGCCGTGGTCACTTTCGACGTTGTCGGCCCGGGCGGTGACAAGTTCATTACATATTTCATGGTATTATTTTAATTAATTTTCGCAAAGTCCGCCGATTTGACTGGTTGCGTCGTTCCTAAGGTATGTGATGATTTTTTTTATTGTATATTTATTTTAATATTATATCTGATTATAGCCATTGCATAATCTTTACAAGCTGCACGCCACTGACGACTAATTGGGGCAAATTGACGCACATGCTACGGCAAGCAATCAAACGCCCACAAAGCATAAAATACATAAGGAACTATTGACTATTCCAGTTGACTCTGACATGCAAAGATATAGCAAAAAAAAAAAGTGTAAAATCTTTGCTGTTGGACGCAACAGACTGCGGCTTACTCTGATTTTTGTTTAATATCTGGTGCGACCAGGGGTTTGATTCTCATCTTGGTATATACTTATTGCCAGCTAAATTGCCACCAAATTTGGTAACTCTAGCTTAAAAGCTGTGAAAGATATTAGTATCTTTGATTTATCTTTATAGTATTTGAAAAGGGAAAACAGTATGCTCTTTGTTGATGCCCGAACCCATCGAATATAAGTATCTAATTAACCAAGAACCATGAATTCTGAACAATCTTAGAATCCTAAACAAAGACATTACTGTGAATAACTTGTTTCTCTCTTCATGTTAATATATCACAGTATCCACATGGGCTTAAGTTACAAGCACTGTAATTACATGTTAGCCTTCTGCATATAAACCTTCTTGGCACAAGAAGCGCTTTACACATAACCGCAATAAAAGTGAACATTTGCAACTATACAACTCAAACCAGCATGAAAACTGTCATATACTTCTTTGGAGCCTCCCCCACAAAAATTCAGCAGCAAAAGCCAAAATGATCGACTCCTGCTCCTGCTGTTGCTGCTGTGACAGTTGCTATTTCTGCTGCGCAGGTTGCTGATGACCTTCAATTATATGAGTACAATAAACGGTTTATGGCTTCGACAGCACACACATACGCATTGCAACTAATATTGAGCACGCATTTTAATTGAATTTCATGCGAACTCATAAACTCGAAGCGTGCCCCAAATGGTGCACCAACCAAGCAACTAGCATACTTGTGATTGTGATTTATATATCTGTATATGTTTCCAATGTCCACGACAAGCAGCCCACAAGTCTAGTCACATTCAACCACATCAATTTGTTTCCATCCACATTCACATCAATTCGCATTGATAGCGTGTTTAATTGCGCGCACTTCTTGTTATTGCAATCGTAAAATCTTTTGTTATTGTAACACAACAATTTGCGTTGTTGCGCTTTCATTCTCTCAGCCATTTGCTCAGTTGCTTTAAGTACACATCAAATACCATATTAATCTACGTACACGTAGCGCATGCCCTCAAAATCATTATCGGAAATTTTATTGACTCGTTCGTCCTTCAATAGAATTAATTACATGTGAGTCGACTGACGCCTCTTACCTACTTCCAATAATGATTTTCGACACGATTTTATTACTCCCACCTGTATGTGTGTATAGTATAAAAATATTTTAACAACTTAACTTTTACCAACTTCAAACGTCCGATCGACTTCAAAACTTGAACACGTGTTAAGCATCGATAACAATCCATTGATTTCATAATCTTGTTCTTAATTCCTGACAGGATTGCCAGGATATAATAACAAGTCTAATCAGAACTGCTTGTTTTGAATAACTGAACTGCTTGATTGTCATAAGTGAACGGTGTGCTTCTACAATTGCTTAAGCAGTGTTTAATTGTTATTTAACCCACTTATATTTGAATCTAAATGCCATCTAGTCAATTTTCCGTACACAGGAATAGCTGCTGCAGGCGCAATAACAGCAACAGCAATACTATAACAAAACTATTGCCTGCTTAATTAAACACTGTTACCGAAAAATAGCCACAAAAAGTATATTGATTTTGTACGTCTGCCTGCCCGACAAGGCAACATCCACACCTGAAGCCCCAATGCCACCTCCTTTTTAAAACGGGAATGCGTATAACTCATCTCAGTTTTTACGGAAGAGTGGAAGATAGCTGGTAATTTTCTTAAAGATTTAAATCAACAAATTATCGCAGGCAACATCCATTCCTCCCACCCCTTCACACCCCTTTGCAATCACTCTATTTACAAACAGTTTTAATGCTGGGAGCATTGGATATGAGGTACATTCGATATATTTAATTTCAAGGAGACAAAAATTGTTGTATAGAAAATTTGTTGCATAGAAATGTTTGGAAACTTGTTGCAATTGTTGTTTGTGTGTAGTTTAATCACAAATCTTTCTGAACATATACTTTAAAATCGTTATGTGAAGCAAATAAATTTTCAGACACGTAACTTATCTTCACACAGATGCGAGTTCACCAAAACCGTGTGCTTTGAGCAAAATCATTAAAAACAAGTGGATACGTTGCAGTCGGACGCAACCGACTACGATATACTCGATACCAGTATTAAAACCGGTAAAAAAAAGGCCCGATTGCAAAGCAGTACGGATGCGGAAGCTGCCTCAAAAATTGTCTGATACAGATGGGGATGCCACCAGCTATCTTCCTGCCAAATTTGGTGACTCTAGCTCAAAGTTTGTTAAAGGTGGGGGGAAGGGGGGCTGGGGGCGTTTTGGGTTGGCGTGGCATCCAAATTTTTGATGCAGATCTTTGTGGAATGCCAATTGCAATCTTCCTACCAAATTTGGTGACTCTAGCTCAAAGTTTGTAAAAGGTTCGGGAAGGGGGGCTGGAGCAGTATGGGTGGGCGTGGCTCCAAAATATCTTTGGGGGTCGCTACCAGCTATCTTCGCACCAAATTTGGCGACTCTAGCTCAAACACCACGAAAGATACACGCATTCCCGTTTTTAGCGAAGCGTTAGGTTGGTTGGCGGCGGCTAGGGCAGTATGGGTGGGCGTGGCATCCAAAAATTTGATGCATTTTTTTGGGGATTGTCATCACCTATCTTGGCGCAAAATTTGGTGGCTGTAGCTCAAAAACTGAGGTAGATATAGGCGTTTCTGATTTCAAACTGCGGGGGGGCTGGGGGCGGAATGGGTGGGCGTGGCCCCAAAATTTTTGATGCAATTTTTTCGGGGATGCCAGTAGCTATCTTCCTACCAAATTTGGTAGCTCTAACTGTAAGGGTGTGCGGAAACGGTGGATTTATCGATTTTGAGTTATCGAATTTATCGATTTGCCAGCCTCCCAGTTATCGTATAACCCCAATCTTGACACTTTATCTGTCCCGGCCATAGATAAAGACATTTGCAAAGTTTCAAGTCTCTAGCTTGAAGGGTGTGGAAAAAAGTTGCGTTCATACAGACAGACAGACGGACAGACACCATGACGGACATTGCACAAACCCAATATACTCTTTACCTTCGGTATCGAGTATAAAAATTGGTTTTCTGTAAAGTTGGTTTACGGACGATAGTCTTACGTGACAACGTCATAAGAAAAAACTGATGAAATGATTGCATACTTTTATGAATATATTATTACATATTCATATCTTCAATCTGTGTGATTCCATTTAGGATTGGACGATGATTCGAAAAGTAGGTTTCCAGATTAATATGCCTCAAAAAAGTCAAATTGGTGACTTCTGAACATTTGAGGATGCAGAAGTCGATTATAATGAACCACTGGCAAGAGCCAAGCTAGCAGCTTTGAGTAGCCTGCAGTTACGTTGTCTTTGGGTTTCTGACATCCTTTTAGCTGATGACTGTGCAGGAGTTCTGGATGCTGCAATCCGCTGTCTGTACTTGCGTTGACTCTCTGCTCTTGATTTTGGAGCAGCGATTGTTGGTGGCTCAGCTATGGTCGTAAAGAAAGCGAAATATCTTGCAATTATATTTGCAACGCAGCTCAAATGGTTTGCAAATGTGAAAATATTGTTATGATGCGTTTGGTTTTGGTAAATTTAAATAAAAACAACACATATGTGAAATTATTCTGCAAGCCTGGTTGACTACACTATTTTAACAAAAATAATCAACAAACTATTAAACATTAAAATTCACTCGAATGCACACAAACAATGTATATACGCGTGATTTCTAGAGTTCAGGGTATCGTCTAGTCGATGATCTAGTTGCTTATATCTCAAATTTAATGAACATAGAATAAATACCTGAAATTATACTAGTAATCAGAATATAAAAATGCAAGAACAATAAACCTTAATTGCCGAAATTGTGATCGTCACGTCAAAAACAAACAAAAGAAATATAAAAAATATATGCAATAAAATTGTAACGTGGTGTTACATTATACCGGGGTTAATGTTGATTATATTAGCTGTTATCACGTCAATATAACATTTCAGATTCCCAGCGCATCATTCACATATTTGTGTATGCACTGTAGCCCCCTTGCCATAAACCTGCTTGACATCACCACCGTTCCACGCCATCTTAGAAGACATTACCCCTTGGACCCATCCTCACCTAAGACATTGATCTCCCCCACCATACAGTCACACAGAAAACACAATTTAAATGTCAATACACTTTAAAGTTACAGTTTGCTGATTGTCCTATCGGACAGATTGCAAGTGTTTTTTATAAAAACGTAAATTTTAAAAAACCAATCCAATGCACCTTTATTAAAACTTAGAGTGCATTTCCCAAGAATTAATTGGGACTTGTCCAACGAACACAATCAGTTAGAGATAAGTCTTTATTCAACGAAGACAATCAGTTAGAGATAAGTCCATAATCAGAAACTGATGATGCATATTGAAAAATTAAGTTTTAGCTTATATATCCTATTTATAAAACAATAATTTCCAAACTTGCAGTTTAATTTATAGTTATTGTTTTTAAAGTTTGTAAGACAAACGCTTGGATACACACCGTTTTGAGTGCCCTTATGTGTTTTGTAGCTCGCAAAAATCTGCTTACATTTGTGTCAGCCCAGAATTTCATCCTACCTAACTTAATATTTTCACCGAATGTGGCTCATACGAGCTTTTGAATATATGCATCAGTTTTTGTCACATAATTTAGATTATTTTGCCAAATTTTTTTTGTTTTCAGCTGAAGCATTATTGGCAGTATTTAAGAAAGCTCTACCTTCTCCATGTATCTATCTTATAACTTTTGTTAGCACTAAAATCAAACCCGTTTCAAGCTTGAGAAGAAAACAGATTAGTATAAAAAACTTGGAACTTACTTGAACTTGAGTATTCAGAAGTTAAAAAATTTTAGTGTATAATTGAACTTTTCAGTTCATAAATCATACTCTTATTTCAGTTGGTCAAATCTTTTTTTCTAAGAAGTTTGATACTAAATTCAAGAAATCATAGTCCCAAAATATGAACCTTTCGTTCTCAAATTGTTCTAAATTTGCAACTGAAGAAGCTTATTGGATGTGATTCACAGAAATGGCACCAATTAGGTTAAATTCAACTAAGGTTGATAAAAGAATGTCATAAACAAATTCTTTTCTTATCAGAAGTCACTTTATCTTACCCAAGTGACTAACTTTGCCAAATTTAAGTTAAAACGGTGTGGCTAAAGGCCAAAATAGTTATTTTTGTTATTGTCCATTTGGCAACAAATTTCAGTTCTCGAAGTACTTACGTAGAGTGGCAAAATAGACGGTCTGACGCTCAGGCATTCAGTTGTCAGTTTCTCAGCGCCCTGATGTCTAACAATTCATCAGAAGTTAACTCAACGTAACTCAATGTCAAAAGAGTGTTGCAACATTTGCCACAACTTCATTTCCGCTGACAGCTTTAGCAAGTGGCAGCCTTCGGCAGCGCACAGTTGTTGCAGCCCCGCTCGCTATGAAGCTCTAGCTGCAACTGCAACGGCAACGGTGCTTAGTATGCACAGTCGGAAGGCATTATATTTGCTTAGAAGTACATAAAATTAATCATACGCCCGCTAGTGCGGCTGCTGAAAACGAGCTCGAGCTCTACATGCATCGAACAACGGAAAACGCTTAAAATTGGAAAATTGAAAATGCATTGTAAGCGAAAAGAGGAAAGGAGAAAACATTAAGTGAAAAATGGCGGGCATTGCGCGAAAGTGGATATGAATAGCGCTTATTTTTATACATTTTCAGGGTAAACTGAAAAAAAAGACGTGCTAAAATTAAATTAAATTACGTAATCGCGATTCTAGAAATCGTTCTTGATAATAGTATTTGAATGAGTATACAAATACTTATATCAAGTATTCTTTTACTATGGCTGTTAAAAATTTATTTTAATTGAATAGTTTCCTTTTATTCTTATTTATTTGTCTAAGCTTTTATAATAAGCATAAGCTCGTTTTAAGTTTAACGAAATGTGTTTGGAACTGGCTCAACAGCTAAGGCACTCGCCGAATAATAAGAGATTAAACTTAACTGGAAAGTTTTGTAAAAGTTATTTCTAATATTTTTAGAAAACATAAGAATTATTCGCAGCATTTAAAATAGCTTTACCTGCGCTTGGTATTTATTAAATATTCATGAAAAATCAAGTACGACAATACTTGTTCTAAATACCCAAATCAACAATGAGTGACAAATCAAGCTCGAAATGTTAGGTTATATGAAAGAAGTATGTGTTCTTTTTTTTTTTTTAGTGTAGGGTTTGGAAAATGGAAAGAGAATTGAGGTTGCATTTCGAATGCGCAATTTGTTTTTGTTTTGGTGCTCATGAGCTGCGCAGTTAATCAAGTGGCAAAGTTTTTTTCCTTTCGAGACCACGCCCTCCTCAGCTTTCACGCCTTTTAAAAAGGAAATGCCTTTTTCGTCCACAGCTTTTATGCTAGAGCCACAAAATTTTTCGGGAACATATCTGGTGACGTCCCCTAAACACACACATCATTTTTTGTAGCATACCCCCTACCCCATACTCCACTACCCCACACACTACATGTTTAAATACTAGTGTTAGAGTATTTCACAGTCGGTTGCGCCCAACTGCAACGTTTTCCCTTGTTTGGGTCGTTTCTACGAAATCGTTAAAAAATTTACCTGAATTGCTCAATCTATTGTTGTTCGGTATTTTCTCTACATATATGTGTATACGTGTGGTTATTCCTCGATAGATAAGATGTTCGGCATTCTCGATTATTCGCTAGTGAACAGAAACGTTTCGGGTGCTTAGTCACACACTTAAATAGGGTTCATTAGCGTCATTTCAATTATTCGTTGTGTAACTGTTAATTCCTGACAAATGTATCTAATGACTTAGTTTGATAAAAAAAAAAAAGCATTTGTGGATAAATTGGCATTTGAATTAAACCAATTGTTATTGTGCCAAGTCGAACGATGTGTTCAACACTTGCGGAACTCTACTCTAATAAATTTATAATTCATAGCACAAAATAAACATAAAAAACACTATATTCTAAAACACAAAAATTGCAATCAAAATAAATTTTCTATTTAAACAAAGTGCTTAAGAGAAAAAAAAAAATGTTGTACTATATGTCTCTACAGATTTATTATGCAAATTCCATATAGGCAACTAACTTAGATACTTTTTCAACACAATACATATATTTAAAGTAAATGCTATCGACCACAAAAGATAAATGCAAACTTTTATGTTTTAATACAAGATTTAAAAGATGACTCATATTTTTTTTTACATATTTGATCACAAAATTTTGCATACCATTAACGTAGGGTAGCTTTAAATTTTTGTTCATATCAGCTTGTCATGTCTTAAAGAACAAAGCCTTCAAATTACTTCATTTCGTTTGAAACTTAAAACGTTTGCCGCCTATATAAAGGTCAAAACCGTTAGTTGCCACCGAAGTCTGCAAAGAAAAACGGAACCATAAACGTAATTTATCCAAATACTAGTATATAATGTATTCCTGTAGCAAAGTTTTAATATTGTTTGCATGCCTGGCTGCCATTGCCTGTGGAAGTCCAAGTCATACACTAGGTGAATCGAATCTTCTGAAGGCCATGCGCAGCACAAGCTACTTGCAACAGAGTAATCCTTCACGCTCCTTGGAATGTTTTGAATACTATAGTGGGCTAATCGATCAACTACTGCAGCAGTATGAGCAGCAGTTTCAGAGTTGTCAAAATACATCGCAGCTGAAGATAACGCTGCTGGATGACAGCTTTAAGCCAAGGCTGAGCAACTTGAGTAGCAATGCAAAATCCGCCTGCCAGCTGATGGATAATTGTAACAGTCAATTGAATAGCTTGCAATCTCTGAGCTGCTTCTCAAATGTAGTAAGTAAAACATAATAATTTTAAAATTTTTTAGGATTCATTAATATATTGTACTTTGGAATAGGGTACCAGTGATGCAAAAGTGATGTACAACATATCCATCACTGCCAATGTGTATTACGACCAGCTGCAGCAGCGCATTCAAATGATTCAGTTTACAGAGGATCAATGCACTAACAACTCGAAGCTTAACTATGAACTCGCGTCGGATCAGGCTTATGTCAGCCTTCAAGGTTGTCTGATGGGCAACGGTCCAGTGCCCACAAGTAGTTCGACAACAACAACTGCAATTCATAGCACAACTACAAAAGCAGTAATGACGACGCCAGCTTCAGTTGCGTCAACTACAATTGCAGCTGATGTAGTCACAAGTTCTTCAGCTAGGACTTCATTGGATCCACGAATGACAACGTCGGATTTGGTTGAGGTTACGCCCACAACTTCTGCCGCATCAAAGCTGAGCTCTGATCTCAAAAAGCTTGTTCATTCCTTGAAACATTAGATACCATGATGTTAATAGTATATTGACTGAAAATCAATGTGAATTGTGGGGACAGCAAGGGTCGCGAAATTTAATAATGAAAGCATAACAAATATGCATCTGTTTTTATGGTTCTAATGTTAGGCAGCGTTATTCCTTTATTAATTACACATTCTCCAGCGTCTAGGGCACTGAAAAAATCTGCCAACTTAAAGACTGAAATGTTTTATGTTATTTTCAGATCAAAAAAGGCCAGCCAAATAAATTAAATTTGTAATTTCAAGCCATAGTTTTATCTGTTAAACAAACGGGTGTTATCTTTTGGGCCAACAGTATTTTTCATTAAAATTTAATTGCGTTTATTTTAACTTCGAATGTTGATTGTTGTTCTGGTTGTTTTTGTTGCCTGCAGCATTGTTGTCATTGCAATTAAAATAAATTAGAAACGTAGACACACACACATACACACTCAACCCTTAAGCATTTCTACCAATGAAATCCAGCTATTAACTATAGCCAGTATCGTCGCGTGTCCTTGCCACAGGTTGCAGCCAACGGCTTATATACAGCGTTACCTAGGTGCATTCTCCAGTGTGTGTAAGAGTTAATGCAGTTCGAGTTGTGTTTGCCTGGCTCAACGAGAACAGGCTCGCACAAAGCATGCAATTAAGATATGCAAATTAGTAGCTGCCGCGCGCCTTGCTTTGTGTTGCACAGCAGCTTCTGCAGTTAAGCAGACTGATGAGATTTTGCAGAAATTTATATTTTTATTTAATGAGGTAATCCAATAAACATAACATAACATAACAACAGATCAATAAAATATCGATGCTCGATCTTTACCTTCGGTATCGAGTGTTAAAAGGTGAAGGCTCAGGAGTTAGTTTTCGGTCCCATTGCGTTTAAACAATTTAAAAAATTGGTTTCGTCTTTATTTATTGTTCGTCCGGTTTTATTAAAGATCTATAAAACGTCATGCATATCTGTAAATAATTTCGAATTCATATATGTATGTACTTTCCATTAGATAAAGGCAATGTCATTGGTGCAATTAACAGCTCTGTTCGCTAAACTGCGCATACGTCAACACAACAAAAATTAAAATTAAACGAAAGCAATAACTATAAATAGGTGGCAGCAGTTCTGCTTATTTGTTTTTGATTCGATAGATATCAATTGCTAAATGATTCACAACAAGGTGACCAACCCATTCTATAGATTGTTTAACTTTTTGTTTTTCATTGCCGCCTGTTTCAAGTAGGTGTCATGATAAGGAAATGAAGACGACACTAGTATATGTGTTTAATACAACGAACAACGATCAATGCCAATGAAAATGTTAAATATAAGTTTAAATATTATCTAAGGATTACTTAACTGTTTTGCAGGCATGTAAGTGAGCGCTAAAATATCAAGCATTTTCATAAATAGTTTTTTAAACTATGATCATCATGTAGTATGCTTATCTAATGCCAGCTGTGACTACCTGAACACAGAGCTGACCAATGGGAAGGACTGATGACGTTCTGGTTCTGATAAGCAACTAAGCAAAACCACCTATGTATATTGGATGCGTAGCTAAAAGTATATAAATTGCAATCTATTTACCAAAAAAATAAAGCGAAATAAATACTTTATAGATTTCAGATATTTACAGCTCAATCAGAATCTTTCAATGTTAGGACATTGTCTGATATACGATTAATTACAAAAGATGGGAGCCTTGATAGAGCTAACATGTTTTATATTTAAACTATTACTTACCTTATTTTGATGAACAATGGTGTTGCTAGACGACATCTCGGTTTTCACGAAACCATATACATATTTGTATACACTTTATAGGTTGGTGTTATATGGGTCGCGGATATAAGGTCTATAAAGATTTTAAAGATTGTTGTGACGCAGTAGGCGGGGAGTAGTCGGCGATTGATTATTGTTTCATTGGAAATGTTTTTCACCGCTTTTTTGAGTGTCAGGTAAACGATAGGAGTGATAATGTCATTCGACATTGATAACATGATACTACCTCAAGTGCTAGAGCCAAATCTTAAGTAATAAAATGTCCATTATATGTCATGTATACAGCATATACAACACTTTTTTATATGAACAACGGCACTTGAGCAACGCGACTATAAATATTGAAGTCGCTAAAACAATTCCTCAGTAACGAATCCGACGCTCACAGCAAACGAACGAAAAGTGCTAATAACAAAAAATATGTACACAAAATTGTGCGTCCTACTCTTGGCCATTGGCCTCAGCCAGGCACAGCATAGAGTGCTTACGCCAGAAATTGGCCTGATGAAGTTGATGATAGCTTCACACGCTGCTGACCAGACTAATGCTGCCCGTTCGATCGAATGCCTTAACACTTACATGCCCCTCATGACGCAGCTTGGTGACAATTTTAAAAAGGAACTTCAATTGTGTGCGAGTGACGCCGAATCTGAACGTGAGGCCGTCGACGAAGGCACAAAAGACGCTCGCACCAAGGTGGATGGATCTGCGGCCAACGCCTGCGCTGCTTTTACCGAATGCAGTCAGTACGCCGGATCCGTCGATTTCTTTGACTGCTACATAAAAGCCGTAAGTTGAAAATAGTCTGTTTTTGTTTGACTGCTCGCTCAAACGAAATATCTAACACGGTCTACTTCTATTTGCAGGGAAACGATAATACCATGGTCATGTATTCGATTGCGGCCGACTCTTCTGAAGTCTTGAGCGATGTGAAAAATTCAATGGTTCAGATTGATGCCATGGAATATAAATGTTCCAACACATCAGATCGCGCCTATGTGGAGAAGCAGGCCGCTCTCTATACTGATTTTGACAGGTGTACCAAGGGTCTTGAGCCATTGTCAACGGACAAGCCTACCGACAAGCCGACAGATGCTCCTACCACACCTGTACCAACCACAGCTGCTCAAACTCCTGAACCAACAGCTGAACCAACTACAGCTGCTCAAACTCCTGAACCAACAATTGAACCAACCACAGCTGCTCAAACTCCTGAACCAACTCCTGAACCAACCACAGCTGCTCCACCAACTCCTGAACCAACCACTGAACCAACCACAGCTGCTCCAACTCCTGAACCAACTACTGAACCACCAACCACAGCTGCTCCAACTCCTGAACCAACTACTGAACCAACCACAGTTGCTCCAACTCCTGAGCCAACCACTGTCGCTCCAACTCCTGGACCAACCGAAGCTCCAGGAGACAAGGATTTGCCCGAAGAGGATCTGTCCCGCTTAGCACAGGAGGAGAGCAAGATTAAGCACATGGTGGAGGACATGAAGAAGTGGCTCAGACGCCATTAAGCCGGCACATAAAATAAGTCAAGAGGGAATAGGCTAATATAACAGTACTTAGCAATATAAATACATTTAATATTTAAAAACTTACTTGACTTTCTTCTGCAATATCTAAAAAGTTTTTTGAAATTCCATTTGAATTGTTTAATTTTCGTATTAAGTTAATAAGAATTACATCAATTTGAACGGATTCTATGCTATTTTTATCTTTTTTTATAACTTATAATTTACATATCAATTCCATCAGTACTACATACAATATTTCTTTGAAGCTAATATTCATTATGAATTAAGTTACTTGGTGTGCACTACAACATCAAGCTCACTATCTAATTGGTAAAGTCCAGTATTATAAATTAAATATAAACAAAATTTGTGATAGCAACCGAATTCTTAATTACACACAGTTCACATTAACAGCAACAAACGCGTACTTTCAGATAAACTGATAGTTAACTTAGCTAATGCCTGCTGTTTGCTTATCTCTTAAGACGCGTCATCACTACACTAGATAATACGCACAACGTTCAATGAGACTGTCATGTGTTTGGATCTCAAAGTGCATGTTCGGATTCCACCTTACAAATTGAGCGCTAGCCATGCAAAAATGTGACTACTAGTACGTTGCAATTTAGTGGCTGTTGGCCAAGCACCTGCGCTGGTTTGAAAATAGCTCGGTGCATTTCTCTTACATTTTTAAGTTCAAAGGGTCGATGGAAATTCATCCACTGTCATACTATCAATACCCTATTCTCCCTTTTCACGCCGAATTCTTACCACCTGTTGGCCGCTGAAAGTAAACTGGTATCAGAGTTTCCCGCTGCCGATTGAGTATGACTGTAACGATTCAACTCATTTATTTAAGTTGAAGACACAATGCATTTGCAAACTTGTCATGCGATGAAATTATACAAAATAATCCAACTTATTATGCTTTTTTGATCCATGGCTAAACAATTTTTAAGTAAACGCTGGTTTTTTTTGGTAGTCTTATTTTAAAATAAGAAAAACTATTAAGGTTTTAATCAAGGATCGTTCTAATTATAAGCTATTTTTAAAAAAATGTATTGCAAATGATCCTTTAATACATCTTACATTTTGCATATTTTCGAGTAATTTTATAAAACTGAGGTCAAAATCATTTATTTCTCGGAGTATTTTAAGTGTGTGTTTTTTTTTTTTAGTTAAAAGTAATCATTAAGTATTAACGTTTCAGCGTTTTTATTTCACACATTAGTCGCTATAAACCTACCTTTTAGCTAATATATTTCTGTTTTTATTGGTGGGACTTCTGGGAGTGGCGTGGAATTTTAGGGCCAGATAAATTTGGGGAAATACAAAGAGAATTTTATTGATTCGAGGCTATCGATTTTATCGTTTCCTTTGTTATTAGAGTGTAAGCAGAACTGTTTTTGTCGATTGAGCGTTTATTGAGCCAACATATACAAGTAAATGGCATTATTGAGAAATTTACAAATTGTAGACTTCTTGGGAGTAAGCGGGCAAAAAGGGGTCGTAGCCCTCTTCGCTCCTTATAACTACTCAACACCCTTGTTACACATGTCGAAATCTTCATACACAGAGGCCTGTTTCTCCATATAAACGCGGTCCGCTGCACTTGTGCATTTGTTTTGAGCACTTTCGACTTGGCGATACTCCTCTTGCACCGCAGCCGATTCCTCAGCGGAGTCGGCAGATAGCGTGAACATGGTCTTGGAGGTCTCGCTTGCCTGAAAATACAATTGTTCACCCATGTAATTTATTCCGTTTGTGAGTGATCAAGAAAGGAAAATAACATACGGTTTTCGTGTAGCATTCAAAGTATTCAGTCGATGCAGTGTTTTCACTGCACTTGGTCAAGGCAACACAGGCGCCGTTTGCAGAGTCATTGAACTCGTTGCGTTGATATGTTGTGCTTTCATCGATGTGGAGACGGGAATCTTCGGCAGTGCTCAGGCATTCAGCATACTCCGCTTTGTAGTCTTCAGCAATTTGATTCAGCAAGGGCAGGTAGGTGTTAAAACAGTCAAGCGAACGGGTTAAATTTTGCTGACCAGGGCCAACCTCTGGCGGCAACGTCTGGGAAACTGCATTCCTCAGGCTAATAGCCAAAACCAGGACACACAAATTTTGGTGCATATTGTAGGTTGTCAATAATCTTTGGCTTGGCAGTTATTTGATTTGTACTGCAAGCAGTGAACGTCGTATTCGTTAGTGTGAAAATTTGAAAGCGACAACAATATTTATATGCGCGGTCCATAGGATAAAGTCGTTGTATACTTGACATATTGCGGTCGTTTTATTACTTTACATTTATATAAATTTCACTTTAATTCATACTCATTTGTTAAGTTTAGTTGAGTTAAAACAGGTGCTTAATAATAATCTGAGATAGCTAGACTTAACACATGTTTATACTCTCAGCACATGAAATGAGTAAAATGGGTAAACAGGTTGTTAAGTTAGATGCAATACAAGGCATCTCCGACGCTTGCAATATACATTATTGATCAATTTTATGACTTGAGATTTGCTTTGTAAACTATAGAAAACATTAAAATCATCTTTGAAAATTTCATCGAAATCGGTTGACAAACACTGAAGTAAATTCAAGCTTTCTGTAGAGCAGGCTCTAACACACACAAAAAGAATGACTATCATTATTCACTGTGCACGTAATGTCGGTAGTTCAGGGTATCTCCCAGTCGAGCTTTCTCGACTATAGTCATATTTTTATTTTATTTTGCTATCAACTGCTATTTAAATACATGCCTCGTGTCCTTAATTTTATCTTAATAGCATCACAAAATGTTTATCTATATAAATATATTAAAACAAATTGGCAAAGTACTTTAAACATTACACAAGTGATAATTGTTGTGAACAAGCGACATTTATTGGTTTAATTCATTTTTCATATACCGTTTTATATATCTTCTAATTCTCTTAGCGCTTTATATTAAATAAAGCAACCAAGACCGTAATTTGTAATTGCTTCAGATAAGAAAATAAAGTTATTGTTATATGTAGATGCTATTAAGTTAGATAAAAATCTTAGAATAATTCAAAGCAACTGATTTGACTATTAAAATGTGCAGCCAAACAAATAAAGAATAATAGTGAAAAAATACCATAAAATTATTGTTAAATAACTTGGCACTTCCAAGACTTATGCCATTATTAAAGAAAACCCACTGTAAGCTTTGTAAAATGTTGCATTTAAATATATATATATATATATATATTTTACAATATCAATTGCCAAACGAATTGACAAGGACCAGTTTCACAATTATCAAAACCAATTCACAAGACAGCATGCAAGTGATTAACATAAACGCCAACTTACGTCTTACCTCTACAGCTTGAACATATACGCACTTGGAACAACCTGCAAGTAATATTATTCTATTACTTACTCTTGCGTTTTGTTGAAAACATGATCATGCACATATGTGATTGTTCTATTCTATTCTATTCTATTTTTCATTAGCTGCGATCAAGACTAGTTGAGACTTAGACAATCTTGATCACACGCCTTAATATTTGATTACTTTTTGTATCAAAAAATAATTATGAATTTTGGCCAGTTGGTTGCTATTGTATTTTCTGCTACATATCATAGGCATTTCTCACTCAATTACTATACTATAAAACCCAAACCAGCTGTTTCCACTAAGAAAATAGCAGCGTGAGCCACTAGGAAACAAAAAACCGAGCCAACTGAGAACCCCAAGCCGCCAACAGAAAAGTCACCCGAGTAGGATATTGTCAAGAATTTTTAAAGAATTTCCGGATCGCGTTAGGCAAGCTTAACGAGTTTTCCTAAATTGAGATTTGCTTGGTTATCTACTTAATGGCAAATTATAAATAAACAGTTGGTAATTAATATATATTGTAATTCGCTTGCATACTTTTAGGGAGTAAACAATATTCCATTCGTTGATTGGGCTTATCAGTAGTGCGTCACCAAATCATAGATTGAAACAAATACGTGATAAGTCCCATAGATAAACGTAAACAGGTTGTGTGAGTAACACAATTATAGGTGGCATTGAAATCGGTTTTTTTTCAGTGTTACAGTGGATCAGCCAAGTTCAAGAACCCGCACAGCACTCGACCTAAATCGCCAGCTATTCGTTGTGCGCGCTGCGAAATGATAATAATGCCCACCTATCAATTGATAGGCCAATCTAAGTCTTTTTACGACTGCTACGTCCGTCCTATAACTAAAACTTGATTATGAAAAATTAGTAGAAAATGTTCAATTAGATACCTTTTCAATAACACACTCGACTGCTGTCCGGCCGCTTCTCGTAGCGCCATTCAAAATCGATAGCTAAATGTGTGCGGTACGAGCTAAAAATTATTTGGGTTGCGAGACTAAACGACGCCGGTGGCTGCTCTCTCCACGGCTGCTGTTTCTAGCCGTTTGTCTACACGGGGCATGCGGCACAGGCGTAGACACCGACAAGACTCAGGGTGTGCCACCCGTTTGGCCAGACACAACGCTCGATGACTGCCATGATGAGTATATGCTGTCCAGCATGAATGCCGCGAGTACCTTTGCCAAAGAATACGAGTTGTGCGAGCTGAAGGCAAACGAAACAGAACTTGATCTGTTTATCGATGAGGAATTGGAGCGTTTGCAAATCGAAATGGGACGCAACATGTTGTGTGGCAACATTGAGTTTTGCGGTTCACATCACGACGATCTTGAGTACTTTGAGTGTATCAGAAATAATGTAAGTTCACCATGCTTTAACATAAAAATATAAGTTAAAAATGTTATAATCAATATTTATACAAACAAATAATTCTATATTTTACCCACCTAAAACAAAGCTCAAAGATCAATAACAAATTGATGTTTTATCAAAAAAATAATACATTTAATTTTATTATTTATTTCTACATATATACTGTTTGCCCAAAATTATAATACAATTGCAAGAAAAAAAAGCGATTCAATGCTTAAAATAGGGTGTGACAATGTAAAAAAAGGTAAACAACGACGGTTAGTATCTTTAGTAACCGTGTGTTGTTCCTAACTACTCTGTTCCAGTTACTTATTGATGTCTATTGCTTCATTGCAGGGCAGTCGCAATTTGGACCTGATCACGGAGATCAACCACAACGCAACTAGCGCACATACTCGACTACGCCAAGATTACGATGCAGTGCATCAGACGCTCGTGCTTTGTACTCTGGAGGCTCAGGTGGACTATATGAGCAGCATGCGTCTGGCTTTTGAGGAGCTGCATGAATGCTACAGACACTTTGCAGACGTTTCAAAGTGACCACTACTCTAAAGAAATAAAACTGATATTAGATTTTAGCATAGAATTATAAAGACTTTAATCTGTGGTCCAAGCCAAGAATACAAGACATCAAAGATACGAGCTCTGCACAAATATTGGCTTTCCTCTTTGCATAATTTTCTCGACGCTATTCAGTTCCTGATTGAGACTGTTCTGACTAAAAATTCGACTGGTTACCTGTTAGTTCATCTATTGTATGTTTACTTGCAAATACCAATTTGGCAAAACAGTTGAAGTAATCCAAAACATGTTCAGGCAGCTTTCAATACATGTGCCCAAGCGCAGTGTATCAGTTCATCATCTGGCAGCTTCTTCGACCAACTGTCGCCCACCTGCTCCAGCTTTGGCAGATAGTTGGTAAAACAACGCATTGCATTGCCCACTCCAGCCAGATTATGGCTCTCCAAATAGGATGACAGGCTGTTTAGACTGCGAGGCGGCGAGTTCGCCAGCTGCAAAGTTTATTTGAAACTAATGGGAATTTTAAATTTGAAGATCAACTAGTATATTCTCAGCAGTCTGTTTTGACTCGGGGCCAATATCAGCACCACATTGAAAACGTAGTATGCCTAACGTATTAATGGTTTGTTCGCACACATGGACCCTGTCATTTGCAAAGTCAAGCCTCTAGCTTTCAGGGTGTCGAAAAAAGTTACGTTCATACAGAGGGACGGACGGACAGACACTATGAACGACATTGCATAAAACCAATATACTATTTTTCTATTTTTCTTAATAAGATTGTTTGAAGATACAATATGGATATTTTCTGAAATCATTTCAATTATATAAAGGTACGATATTTTTGGTAATTCAATCAAAATTATTTAACATCTGTCATCTTTTTAGGCTGTAATGAAGTAATGAAAGAACGTCATTATACGTCTTATCTGGTAGAGTAGACCAGTCATTCTCAATGGGTTTTGGCTGTTGAATTGATTTATGTCAAATTTGACCCGTTAATTCTATTTCACTGTCGAATAGTCTCTGAGATCGATGCGTGCAATGGCTAAAAGGCAATCGGACAAGGCTATATCGATATGACCGTTGAAGCTGATCAAAAATATATATGATCCAAGGGGTCGAAGAGGCTTCTTTCAGCCTGTTAAATAAATAGATCATAGTAAATTTGTACAAAACCTTTATACCCTCTTTTCATTATGTACCAAACATTATTTGCTATTTGCTAAGTTTTTATACTCTCTTTACATCGGCCCTTTTTGCCCTTACCTGGGTACGCCCTTGTATAGCTTTATTATTTTTTATATATATTTTTAAATAATTTATAAACATGTTTATTCTCGAATATATTTTTGCCTGATGTCGTTACAGCATTATAGTATTTTTAATATAGTTTCGATTATTTATGAGGCGGATAACGGAAAATGCCAAAGCCGATAAGGTTCCTATTAAGTAATCGACTAATTGGCGCATATATTAGTTTAATATTTCATTAGTTTAGGCTAACCCGGCGCGAGGGTCCTGTAACCAGTAGAAACCTGTTGGGACTTATCAGTCAGTGTGTGTGTATTATTCATGAATGGGAGTGTGTGCATAAGTGTGTTGTTGTTTGCTGTTGTGATTGATATGTCTATTTTTGGACACTAACCTTGTGGAGTTGTTGTGTTGAGCGATACGTTCGCATCCAATTGTAATGCAGGCATAAATCAGGCATAAGTCGTTTTGTGTTTCGTTTTTTGTTGACTTAATGCCACTTAATTGATCGGTGAACCTAACGGGCTTCACAACTCTTAAGTGATTTGGATGTTATGCGTTTTCTTCGGTTGCTAGACAAAATTTGACAAAAGATCCAATTGCAAATGCATCAATCATGTTTTTGTTGAACGTTGGTGAATGTGCTCCGATCTATACATATATAAAGCATAAACGCCAGTTCGAAGGCACAAACAGTAGTACTTGACAAGCCCAATCAGAGCGTCAACATGAAACTTTTGTGCAGTGTGCTTATCCTGGCCAGCGTTGCCCTCAATATCCAAGCCAAGCCGAGCTCCGTGCAAACTCAGCTTCAAGAATATCTGATGAATGCAAACAATCTGGATATGATCTCAGCGGATGTGACTTCAAAGTGCTTTAAACTGTACCTGCCCATGTTGAATGAAGTGGCTGCCACTTTCTCAAGCTCGTATCAAGACTGCATAACCACATTCAACGAGGAGCTGGCCAATCTGACAACCCAAGCCAAGCACGATCAGTCATCTTATAAGCAGGAAGTCAGCGGTCTGTGCAGCGCATTCTCATCTTGTGACAACAGTACCGATACTACAGGCTTCTTCAACTGCTATGCTAATGCGGTTAGTTAACTTACTTAAATATATCAGTTGCTCAATTAACAATAATTAAACTCTTATCAGGCCAAGGCCGATGTCGCTGTGATCTATGACATTGCCACGAATGCGGCCTCTACGGCAAACACTCTGTCCGAGTCCATCAAGGTCAACCAGGATAAGGAATATCAGTGCACCAACACCACCGAAAGCAACTATGTCCGTAATACGGCTGCCACCTACGATCTGCTCGACAGCTGCCTGAAGAACGGAGTTCCTACAACCGATGCTCCCTTAACGACAACAGATATGCCCTCTACTACTGCGAAAAGTGTTCCTTCAACTTCTGATGGCGTTGTTCCCAGCTCATCTGCTGCGCCAGTTGCAGCCTGAGCTGCATTAGTTGTAATTGCTTTGACGGCAAGGAATCCTGCACTTAATCAGGAAATAAATGAGCATATATGAAAAAATGGTGTTGAGATATAATCAATTGTTGTAGCATTGGGTCGACAATGCAAAACAAAGAGTTTGGGAACTTTCGAGTATATCGATATCGACTAACGACATAACTAAAGAATGCTTAAAATAGTCAAAGCAAGAAAAATATTAAACAATAATATATCTCAAAGGTGATTTATGTATTTACAAACATACATACATATATTCTATGCAAATCTATGTAACAGTCAAAAGGAAACCACTCCGACCCCATAAAGTATATGCACACATATATTCGAGGTCAGCATCATCAGACGGGTTGATATAAGCAAATCCGTCTGTATGTCTGTCTGTCCGTACGCACGAATACGACGATGTCGGAATCTTAAGGAGCAATATGGAGAATAAGCAAAAATTAAGCACGTGTAAAGTCTAGGTATATTGCTCCAAATTTGCATTTGGATCTTTCAACTTTTTATTTTCAAAGTGGTCTTAACTTCATCTTTATTTTTATTTATGCTTAATTTTCAACAAGGAATTTACCGCTTATACATAAATTATAAATTAACAACAAATATTTTTTGGAACACTAAGTAACTCACACACCCATTTTGAACTTGCACGTGCAAAATCAACTAATCCCTCTACTTAATTGTGAAGTGTGATTTAAATTTTTAATCTCCCTTTTCACAAAAAAAACAACTAAAGATAAGATTTATTATCGTTAGATTTATTCATTGTTACTTTCTATTTATTGTCGATTGTTGCTTGGCTATAAAATCGTTGACGCACTAGACATTCGACTGAGTTCTAATCGTGCCAGCAAAAACCGTTCAACATGAGTTTTTTTTGCAGTGTCTGCCTTTTGGCTATAGACATCACCTTGTTCCCGCTTAAATGTCATGGAAATATACTAGAATCTTATTGCGAGACATTTACCTATGTCAAATTTAACCATTGAAAGGGCCTTACCAGTCGCAATGACCTGTAATGATGGAAGCAATGGGACTGATATCCAAATCTCGTCGGATGGTCAGCAGATGCAAACACAAACTGGTACCGGCTGCCAATCACAATTGGAAAACCAAATTGGAAATGGATTTAACTGTCCAACTTAAACGGAATGGAATGCTTCAGTTCGCCCAACAATGGCGCCCTGGTTCACCATGGCACCAATCGAATGGAGCACCATAGCACCTCTTGAATGGAACACATTTCAGCCATTTTTCCATGGAGCATTTCAAAATGCTCTAATAAACATATCTCAAAAAATGTAATCTTCTAAATTTCGATGATGGCATGACCTCAAACAAGTCAAGTATTAATTCCATGCATAAGTCCCCATAGTAGATCCTTAAAATATGTTGAATGCTTAAAGAGGTGCTATACCAACTGTAAATTGTTTGACTAACATAACTTCTCCTACCACTTTTGTAGTTGCATAAACGAGCAGCAGTTTCGAAAAATGTTGCATAAGGTTTACTTCAAGTTGCGCCTGCGGCTAATGCAATTTTTCGCTGCTGCGCTAATAAAACTTTTAATGCGCTCAACTTTCAACTGAGCTGAATCGTCCGCTTCGTCTGCACCTCCTCTTCGGCACCCTAATAATTTTGACAAACTCTGAAGCCAGCCACGCGGATGCGTCATGTCAGAGTGTGCAAGTAATTGTACATATTCGCAACAATAATCAAAGCCAGACAGAAAGGTAGAGAAAGAGTTAAGAGATTGCATCAATGCCAAGCTACAGTTCCAGTGGGCCGCTTCAGTCATGTCGAAGTCAAGCAGATGGCTTTTAACTCATTTTCTGATTAAAATCATGGCCATTAAGCGAGTGCGCTTAAATCGGGGCAAACTTTTTTAATGGCACGGACAATAGTTGCTCCTAGTCTAGAACGGATCTGCAATGGTTTGAGGTTGAGTTTGTGGTTGAGGTAGAGACAAGCCGCAAAAGGGACGCGCAAAAATTGGCGCCTGCAATGAGCGACATGGCGCTGAATTCGGGTAAAAATTAAATTAAAACTGTTGGTATGAAATGAAAAAAGGGTACCATGCGAAAAAAACCAAGACAACCCCCAGGAAAATAAAAAGAAGTTGAAACTCAAAATATTTGTTCGCCACATTTTTCTTCATCCTTTAGCGAAGTAGTCGGCGCAACGATTTCTGCGCCAGCTGTCAGTGCTGCCAGAGCAACGGTGTCAATTAGTTTTTCAAACGCGGCTCCACCAACCCTGTGCCACTCAATCTGCGTCCCTCGCTCATACCACGGTCTGCCAGCGCGCACTTGTCCTTTGACTCAAGTCAAGTTGGCTTTAAGTTAATTGCATAAGATTGCACATTGCACTTTCCGCCCGCCTACTTCAGATGCGTAAATGAAAGTGGTGGAGTGAAGAGGCATAAGGGTTGTTGCTGTTTCCATCCGCTCGCCGCTTGTTGTTACCGTTTTTTTAATCAAGTTAAAAGTTATTTTTAAATGAAGTGCGCACAATAAGCAAAAGTACTGCAAACATTGCATTCTTATGAACACTTTTTGCAACTTGGAAAAGCCCCCCACATAATTTCCATTATTATATCTGCATATTATTTCTAAACGTATTCTGTGAGCAATCTAATTAAACAGTCTTGCTTTTTTGTCCAACTTAGTTTTCCGCTGAAACTTTACTTTACTTAAAAAATATACCAACATAAAGTACTTTCATAGCAGAAACTCTACGAGACATCATACACGCATGGTTTTTTTTTTGTTCTTGCATATAACGATAAGATATAACAATAATATGACTGATAATAAAAATAAGTAATAAACTTTTTTTTACGCGTACTGAATGGGGAATACCCTGACAATTCTTCGAAAATAAAACATCTATTAATTTAAGGCTTTCAAATAATTTAAGCTATATTGATTATATGTATTTTAAAATAATTACTAGAGTTGATGATTCGATGATTATCCTACGAAAAATTATCAGGGAACTCAAATTTATTAGCTATAACTATGAATATATGTAAGGGTCATGCGTTTAACCTTAACCGCGAAAGATCAATAAAATCTTGTTGATACCTACGGTACTAAAGCTTCTTAATGTATATCTTTCGAACACCCTCTTCTTACATACGAATCCTACTCTTAATTTTACAAAAGAGGTTGTGGGGCGTTTGGCATAATTTGAGGGCGCGACATCACATTTTTTGATACAGTTCTTTGAGGAACAGCGGTTGCTATCTTCTTACTACTTATAACTCTAAATGTTAGGCTGAGGGAAATATGTGGATTTAACAGTTATGTGCCTGCAAACTCAGTTTAAAGGTGTGTGCTTGCCACGCTTATTAAGTTTTATTTGTCTGTATTCAGATCTCTTTATACTACGTTGAACAAATTGTCGGCAATGGTAAAAAAGACAAGTACACACAAACGCACACATACAAGCATTAGTGGGTGCTTTGCACCTGCAAAGCTGTTGATTGATGATGTGAGCAATTGATAATGTGAAACCAGCCAAGCAGGTGGTGGTTGGTCTTCGGTGGAGTGCCGGGCGGTGGCTACGCTAATTGGCGCCACAGTCACCTAGGGTGGGCGGTGGGCCAGGGGAAGGAGAAAATGTGATTGCTTAAAAATGTAAAGCATGCTGTCGTGTCATTCTTTATTTCTTTTTTTGTTTTTTTTAGCCTGTTGTATTTAGAGCACATTTTTCGGTTTTTTGTCTTTTGTTTCTTGCTGAGGAAGCTAATTGTGCGCTTAAAGCGGATTTCGAAGCGTGTTTAACGTTCTTTTGGATGTTTTGTTTATTTTTTACTCAAGGGCTAATTAGTGCGTCTAAAGTTAATTGCAATTTGCGGCACTTGCCTCGACTCTTATTTGAGCTTGTCACGTCTTTTTCACTATGACTTCATTGGCAGCTGCAGCTGCTTTACCAAATCTTCAAGTGTTTCAAAAAAATTTACCAAAAAAAATGAAAAAAATACAGTTGCGAAACATGGAGCTACGTGTTGGATTGAGCTGTGTGCGAAATGTAACTCGTACTCCGTCGACTTGTCAGTTGGGGCTTTTTTGGCTGAGAATGGGGAACTATTTTCTAATTTTCTACTGCAGTGATTTGGCATGCAGAGTGGATGATGTCGACAAAGTGCGAGAGAATTTGACTCTGACTCGATCTCGTGTTTGCGGACTCCGTACTCGTTTCACTGATTTATGCGCATCAATAAGTTTCCCAAGTGCAATACTTAGGCGGAATGTGCCGCAATGAGACGTGGACAAGCAGCAGCAGCGGCAGTGCCACAGGCACAAAACGATAGTGAAGCACAGAGTTGCAGGCAGCAGACACAGGCAGAAGACGCAAGTAAGAAGCAAGCACGTTCGCCTGCAGCACATGCTCATGCTGAATTTGCAGCTTGCCAAAATAATGATTTGCATTTTGCATTCGGTTTTCGGGCTTTCAGTTTCGGTTTCGGTAGTGGATTTCGATGTGCAATTTTGGTTATAGCTGCAGCTCGGCTATTTCACATAACAGCTGCGCTCAGAACCTTTAAGATGTATGGCCATAACTTACTGCTGGTTGCATAAAAAATGGCAAAACTTTGTCGGCGAGTGTGGCTAGAAAAATTTGCTTAAAGTTGTGCTAATGAGGCGCCGGAAAAAGGCCGAGTTTTTTTTATCTAAATCAAATGGCAGCTACTCCATGTTTCTTTTAGGAAATTTGTCAAATAAAGTTGTATTTATATAACCAAAAGATAATTTGAAAAGAACGTAATTAGTTGCTATATAACAGATTTGTTTTTGTTTGCTGCCAAATAATTATAAAGCTGTGTTGCGAGTCAAAAAGTAATATAAAAGTTCAATAAATAAACTTAAACAAGTGGAAACGTTGCATTCGGACGCAACCGACTGCGGTATACTCGATAAAAACGGGTAAAAAAAATTACTTCACAATATTTCTTAATTTAAACGTCGGCTTAGGCGGCATATTAAACGATTCGGTGAATGATTATTATGCCTTTTATATTGATTCATTTACGTGGTATAGAGTTAAGGCGAGTCACATAATTAATTTGTGCTCTTTTGATTGTCAGCCACTTTATGTGTCCCATATTTTTATTTTTTTATTTTTGTGCTCTTTTCATCTGTTTTTTTCTCATTGCTCGGTTGGTCCTTTCCTGTTTTTGTTATCTTAATGGTTCAAAGGTTACGCACAGCAGCCTGAAGAGATAAAGCGTACTTCCGACATTTCGCCCGCTGAGCTAACAGTCAGTTTAATCCACATTTACAGTTACAGTAAGTGTTTGAGAGAGAGAGAAAGAGAGAGAGAGAAATTGAGAGTTTCAGTAACACGCAATGAAAAAATACATTGTTAGCCTTATAATTTACACATAATTCAAGAAATTTCCAATGGTTTTCGACTTTAAGTGAGTTTTTTTTGTTCAATTCAAAGTGTGCCGTTTCCAAATTTAATTTTTAAATGGAAATTTTCATTAAAAAATGTTCGTATTTGAATTAAAGTGTCAACATATCAATATTAATGTACAAAAATATTTAATTCAATTATTATTCATACTGAATCATAAAATTAACATTTCCTTTTAAACATCAAAGATATCACGGGCCAAGAATAACATTATTTTTTTATTCACGAGCTCAACTAAATGTTTTAGAAACATAATTTATAATATTAAAATTTCTTTCCGTTTACGAAATATGATGGTCTGCGACGAACCTGGAACTCTTGTTCAGTGAGACGACATCTGAGCCATTGCTCTGTTGCCCAATATATTAGTTAGTATTAGCCCAGTTTAGGCCTTCTTATAAGAATGAGCTTCTGAAAACGTTTTGATAGGACCATAATATTTTGGGACTGAACACACGAGGGTTCAGTTTGAGTACGATTTGAATACTGAGTTTTATTCTTAAAATCCTAGGCCTTATATACCTAACAAAGTGTTTAATCTATATGCGTTTATTATCTCCTGCAAGATAATAAACTCTTTTATCGTTAGGGTACTCTTAAGTACCTGCTTTTGACCTGCGCGCAGGCAGGCTCGACGGATTCGTTTACATGCAGGCAACGATCCGCGATATTATCTGTTTTATATTTGTTTTACCAGCAGCTGATAGATTGCTGTGGTGCATTTATATTTACTTAGGATAATATATAATATTATCTTCTACTTAGTGGACTGTATATCTTTTGGCCGATTGTCGCGGAAGGCGTCAGTCGGCTATATTGAAAACGTGTTCATTTATGAACAGGGACAATTGGTCAAAAAATCGGCAAATTTTTCGCACTCATGCGAGCATAACTAAAAAAATATTTTACGTGGCATGAAATAAGAATTTTTTGGCACTACTTAATTTGAAGTGAGAGAACAAGTAACAGAGAGTGTCTGCGTGTGCAAAAAAGAAGGGCGAAGTGCATGAAACGTAATGTTAAGTTGCATGCAACATGCAATTAAAATCGCACAGGCAACGCGCATTTAATTAATTTGAAAATTACGTTTTATATGTGCTTAGTGCCGGGGTAAGTTTTGTGGGTGGCAGGAGTGGGTGCAGGTGGGGTTAAAGGTTGTTCAAGGTGGGTGTTGTTGCTTGGTTGCTGCTTGGCTGTTGGAGCTGATTCAGGCTCGGCACTCAACTCATTTGCTAAATCAAGCATGCACCACTTAAATTTTCATTAGACTTATTTTTTTTGACTACAACTGCGTCTACGATCCGACCACCCCCTTTTCTAACCTGCCCCACGCCTCGTGACTTGACTGCGGGGGACGCAAATGCCTGGCAAAAAAACCGCAAGCAGAACACTATGTCTTAATGATGTTAAGGTGAATTTAAACTTACGTGATTTTTACGTGCTGCTGTAATTGCTGTAATGGAGCCAGCAACAAATAGAACACAAATACAAAGGAATCGATGGGAAGATACTCTGTATTTCCGTGCCTAAGACGGTAAAAAAGTCATCTTAAAAACTTTTGTTTATTTTAAGAAACAACAGTCAATTTAAGCAAGCCCCTTAAAAAAACTCAACTGATTATATCCTTATAGCGTCAGTATATGTTGTTTGTTTTTGCATCTTACACAGATATAAATGGCAAAGTGATACCTTTTGTAAAACCTTTTAAAAATGTACTGAGTATAACACGTTGCAGTACATATAATAAATCCTTTCATATATAGCCATATAGCGCTAACGCTGGTCAAATCATTTTAGCTGGCACGGCCATACGCACAAAGCGACAGAGAGAAAATGGGTGAAAATTGCAAGAAAGTAGGAGAAAGAGAAGAGTTTTCAAGCTGCAGCTGGCGAGTTGGAAGCCAAGAACCTGCTTAGGGCCAAACGATTCAACTTTGTATGCATGTATGTGGAACATGTGCGCACGTATTAGCCATAAATATATGAGACACATCGGGCTGTGGCAGCAGATTGAAGTGGAGTGGCGAGATGGAAAGGGGTGTAGGGTTGACTGGTTGGCATATTGTAGCTGCCAAAATGAAATCAAACCATAAATTTCACACGTTTTCAACATGTGCAGCAACGGCTTCAGTTTTCCACAAAAGCGAGAGAGTGAGAATGTGCAGTCAGTGCCCCGGGCTAAATCGATGCTGATGCTGTGTACCAAGAGAATGGAAAGCATTAAAAGTGCACAAGGGGGAAAACGTATAAGCCGCAGCTCTAGCTGTCGCTGGCATTTAACACGATGATGAAAACAGCGCGAATGTCATATGCAAAGCCACGTGCCAGCAGCTGATGATGGTGCCTCCTTCTTGCGTGCCAAATGAATCACCATTTAATATTACCAAGCTCTAGTGGAATGTGGTAAACGGAATGTGCCAACTGCCAACTCCGTTCAACTACCAGGCAAGGACGTGCGTCTCTTTGATATTTAGTCAGCAGCAAGCGCAACAGCAGCAGTGTGGAGACTAAAGTTGACCATATCGAATGGGTTTTTATAGAAGTCAAAACAGAATGAAAAAGTCAGAGAGCTTTAGCAGAGCAATGGCATTGCAGGTTTTTGGGATACACCTAAAAAAACTTTTGCTGAATTTTAAAATTAACAGACTCTTGATGTAAAGGGCGGATTACCAATTTGTTTTTATTATTTCAATGTTTGAAATTCCTTAATTAAAGAAAACCTGTTTAAATTCAAAGATTATGGTTGTTGAGTTTACGCGATCTTTTAATTTTTGTGTAAACACACTTTTCTTAGCTCGCGTTAATCTCTGGTGATCCATATAAAGTGACCTGAATTTGCCCACTGTTATTGAGCTTATCAATAGACATACAATGTACGTATTATAAAATTGCTTTTACACAATTGATTTTGAATTATTTTGTAAATTTTAAAGTTTTAGTATTATATTTTTGGTTGGTTTTTTAATTTTTGTCCGTAGAATTTATTTATTTTTTTTAAGTGGAGCTTAACCCAACTGCATGGTCCATTTAAGCGCTGTCAGCATCGAATGCTTTCGCCAGGCGGCTGTCAAGGAAACGCAGCCTGGACGACGAGCGGAGTCTGTCGTTGCCTGCGTATCCTGTTGCTCGCGGCCATCATCACTTAGAAAGTGTTTATGTATGTGTGAGTGTGTGCGCCATGACGCGCTTACATTAAACAAACAGCAAAATCAGTACGGCGCAGTCCAAAAAACGGGGTAGATGGCTGCCGTTATCGCATGCTTCAAAACGGATTTCCCTCGCCCACACAGCCACACACCCACATACCCACACACAACAAACAAACACACACATATGGTGTAAGAAGCCCACGGTTAGCAAACCTTATCGAATTGCACACATTATCGTTAGATTTTAGTGGGCCAAGGAAATTAATTCCTTGGTAAACCCATGTTCAAGTGCTTAGAGCAGCTGCCCAGACATGTAATTTCGTGTTTTTGACAGAGAGACGGTGGAATCGGTGGATAGAGGCAGTACAGGTTGTACGTTGTAGGGGCGTCCCTTATGAAACATGTGGCTCCCATAATCATCACAGAGCCGAAAGCCGAAAGCTGCAAGGGCTTCGGGCACTTGCGGAGCTTGTACTGTTGCTTGTTGTTATCGACATGGCTGCTGTCTCAAAAGAACGTAAATACATGCAAGTCTAATTTGAAATTACTTTCAAACCAACCCCCTCTCCAGCCCATCCACCCATACTGTTGCACGTCTCTTGATCGATACTCTTGGCACTCAGCGCCAGAAAACAATCTCGTTAATATTGCAGAAATTCAGAGTGTACAAATTAAATTTTGAGTGTTGGCGCTCCTAATGATAATAACATGGCATATAGTACATTAACTAAGGATCTGCAGCCATAGCACCCGCTTTGAAATATAGCTCAATTTTGGTGTTGCTTTAAGACTGAGCAGAGTCAAGCAATCCAATTTTTTAACTAAATGTATTATTCTTTTTAAACACACAATTTAAAAACTAATTTATAATAATAAAAATTACTTATACATAACAATGAATAAGAAAACATAGGTTTCTTCATTTAATACACAGTATTCTCAATACACAATATTCAAAATCACAATTATTTTTTTTGAAGTGTATTTAAAGCTGATCCCAAATGTAAACTTTAATAAATAAGACGACACATAAAAAAATCCAGCATAATTTTACGGAGTTATTAAACAAAAATAAACACAACTTAAGCTTAGTACATTTAACATCTATTACGACATTTGGAATACTCTTCTTTATATATGAACAGGATTTAGTAAGACTTAACTGTAAATCTTTTGAGTTGGCAGCTGCCGCATGCTTAAAGCAATAAGTTTTCATTGACAGCGCCAAATCTGAGTAATTCTCTTCCTTACTATTCTCCCTCCTTCGCCTTAGACCACTCCCTTCTATTTCTCTCACTCTCTACTTCTGTTCAGCTCTATTTAGCTCTAGTTGTGGAAATCATAATATATGGTTTTGTGTTTGGAATTAGGCACATAATTTCACATTGAGAATCACTGGATGTCAATAAAATCGAAGCGAAATCGCATGACATCAAGCGGACTTCATGCTAGCCCAAAGACCAAAGACACACACCCACACACAAGCAAACATGTACGTACACATACACATATGTTCACAAGTAGTTCAACGGAATGTTTTATTCGGGATGGAGAAGGGCTGTTTCGTATTAACTGTTGTCGTGTAGCCAGCTGCTTAGTTACTTTAACCAAATATGGCCATTATTATTATGTTATGTCCAATGGGCCGTGTGTGTGTGTGTGTGTTGAAACCTACAACTTTAGCTTGGCCGAAAATCAAAATAAATGATGACAATCAACAACAATTGTCATTTGTAATCCTATTAGCCAGGCCAAGAAATTGCCATTAATGGAAATCAACACTTGCGCTCCATCCGAAACTTCCAAGTAATAAAGCAATAAAAGCTTAGCAGTAACTCGACCACAAAATCAACTATTAAATTCTTGTAGCTCTTTGGGCTCAACTGATAAATACGACCTAACCATAAATATTGAACAAATTTATATAGATGAGCGAATTAGGACTTAAATTATGTGCGAGACAGCTTCGAAACATACACATATAATTGTGGTATAAGTGAAAGAACTTGTAGAAATAAGTACCCATTAATATTGGAATACGCTTCATCTTTAATCAAGTTTAACAAGTATTTAAAGTCTCAAAATTATTTTGTTAAAAGTTATCTTAATTTTTTAATAAATATATGTACGAATGTGGAGTTGTTCTTATAGACTCTGTACCCGCTGAACTATGCTTAGAACTATGAGTGTTTTTGGGTGTAGCAACGCGCACCGGGTCAGCTAGAAGTATATAAAATAGTAGAATTTTCTTACCTTTAAGCTGATGTATTTAAAATGTTCCGTATGCCGTTAAGCAAATCAATCAAGCTTAGTCTTATAAGCTAAAGAAGCATCAGCGATAACTTTGCGACTTCCATGCAAAATAACAGAATGCTGCTGCCGTAAGGGCATAAATATATCATTAGCCATTGCAGTTCAGTGAATGCAAAACAATTGAATGTCAAATGCCTTGGCGTGACAGGGTTTCTTACACACGCCCCCTTTATATTGCCACTGGCGAAATGTGCTTGAAAAATTATGCACTTATTTCGTTTGGTACTTGGGCTCTTATTTAACACTTGGCTGGATGGAAAGCAGTAAGTAGTGGGGGAAAAAAGTGTCGTCACATCACAAAAAGCATTTCAAGCAGCAAAAATTCAACACTTTGTTAAAATGTCAAATGAAACATGTCATTTATCATGCCGGCACTGGCACTTACAGTTTGCCAGTTGCCTGCCCCACCGCTTTCCCCTTCCTTCGTACTGCTCACTGTTTGGCTGGTTGGTTGGAGTGCATATATCCTGTGCGCGCTCTTATCTGTTTTAACAAGCGTTACACTTTCAGCAAATACGTTTACGCCCCTTCCCCACCACTGTACACTCTCGCGAACGACAAACAACCACACGCTGTTCCGGCGTGTTCCGGTTGGCATTTCTTTGGCTCCTCGTAGACGAGTCAGTATCAGCTAGCACCAAGTGTACTAGTTGTAGTAGCAACATCAGCAGCAGCAGCAGCAGAAGCAAAAGCAATAGTCCTAGGAGCTATTGCCGTTGACGTTGCCGTTGCCGTCGACATTGCTTAAGTGCGGGTACAACCTTTTCGCACTCAAAAGCAGCGTCGAAACATTTTTAGTGGTAATTTTTAATATGCACTTACACAGGGTATTCTAGTTTTATCTCGAGTCTTGTAACACTACGAACAAGATAGCTAAGAGCCCGTAATGTGTGTTGATTGAGCGGAGACTGTACTTTGAACAAGAAAAATTAACCTTGAACGATATGTCCAAAGAACCAAATTGATGTTTTGAGTTTATTTAATTATTCAGAGAAGCATCTTATTAAATACGTTAACCTTTAATAAGAAATAAAAAAACATCAAAGACAATGTTTTTGCAAACAAATCCTTTTAATCAAAAACATTCCCAAATTAATTATGTCAAAAACCATTTTGGATATATTAGATTTTTAATATGAGTAAATTTTTTAACACAAATAGAACTCGCTTATCCGTGAACAATAAAAGGCTTGTTTTAGCAGAGATAAAAGCAATCTTTTAAAAATTGTAAAATATTGTTTGTTCACTTTTCATGTATAAATTAATTACAATCCTTAAATTTTATTATAAAAATTTTTATAAATAAAAATAAATAATAAATAAAATTAATGAAAAGAAAATCAGCCAGGGCATAAGAAACTTCGTTACATAAAAAAATTGTTGTTCTATCTTATTTTTTGAGCGCCACAGCAGCCATAGGCACTAGGCGAGAGGCAGACAAGCACGCCCACACACACACACACACACACACACACACTCACGCAAACATACACAAACACTGCCCGCTAAAACTACACGTACTGTAGTCAACAGTCAAGTAGCTGCTGTTCCACATACGCGTGTGTGTGTGTGTGTGTGTGTATGTGTGTGAGTGTGTGTGCAGCCCGCGACAAGGAATTTAAAATTGAAACAAATTGTGAATGATGCCGTGCTGTAGGGAAGAAGATCTAAAAAGAGAGCAGTCACAGCCTTGGAGCTGACTGAAAGGATGAATAGATACCTTATACAGGGCTAAAATCCTTTACTCGTGCCGCTCTGTTTGTTTTTGTAACTCTCTTGACGAGTTGCTTTATTGCAGTTGGCTTTGTGCACCCTATACAAGACACGGCAAACACTATAAATATGCGCATACCACAACTACTATACTCTTGAAGAACTCCGTAACCTAACTCGGACCCGCGGAATTGGCAACTTTCTTCAACACAATTTAACTGGTGGAAGGCTAGAAGAGACGAAACATAAAAATTCATGAATATTCATAAGCAATTCGAGTCTCGGGGTTTCTCGGTTTCTGATCAACGTGTTAGACCAAAACTAAAACATGATAAATATGGACTTTACATTGACTTATGTGGTGAATGTTCACGTTGATATAATTGATCTGTTTGTGTTTTAAGTACAATATATATTCGATACACTTTTACTGCTGAACAAAAAGTCAAATATGAATGCACTTTTAATGCACTTCAAATTGACAAGTTAGGCTCCAAATATATGTTGACCAAAAAAAATTGTTGCAGATGTAAAAACGCGTTGTCAATAAAGCAAAAACAAAAAGCTTGAAACGCTCCCACAGTTACAGTTTAACTTTAAAAAACAAAAAGTTGAAGTTTACCATGTATTTTATAAAATGAGCAACTGAAAAGTGGTAGGAACAAAAGGCTGCACGCTGCAAATAAAGCGCCGTTGCACGTTACATTGAAACAGTGCAAAGCAAGCTATAATAAAAATAAATATATGTTCAAAAATGTCTTTTTCCTTTTTTTGTGTATCACGTATACGCAAACTGTCGCAACAGCAGCAGACAGTTGTGGTAGTTTGCCAACAAAAAAAAACCGAAGCAACTTAAAAAAAAAGGACGCTCGTTGTTCACCTGGACTGGCAGCGACAGCGGCTTCTGGATATGGTGCAAAGCGTCTGCATGCGTTTTTATGATTTATTTTATAATAAATTTTTGAGAGCCCTCGAATTTTTTATATATTTTTTTTTAAATTTATTTTTTATGCCGTGGACAACACGTTGCGCCCAGCGAATGACCAGTTGACAGCAACACCTGCACCACCGCTGCCAACTTCAACATCAACAACAATCACAACAACAGCAGCAACAGCCCGTGGTCAGTGCCAAAAATTTAACAACGCATCGACTTCCATAATAGGTCGCAAACCGACTAAATGATACCTTGTCAACAAGTCTCAAAGAATTAAAAATGTTGCTAAGACCTTCTTAATAAATATTAACTTTCGTTGCAATTGTAGCAATACAATTGTTTGTTGTCAAAATCAGATAAAAGTCAACGGTACCTACTTGAAAACTAGCGCTAACTCTCAGCTTTGAAAGTCTTTGCTATGGAATTATTAAGTAAAATAAGCATTAGCGCATATACACACCTACCTTATTAAACAGATAAAATGAAATCAAAAATCTTCTTCTGCCTTACGCATACAACAGCGGACGATTGTTATATAATTTTAGCCATACCCCATACAGGTGCAGGGTGTACATAAAATCTGACAGCAGCCGTTTTGGTGTGGTTAGCGCTGCGGTTTTTATTCCCACCTTCCATGAAACTGAAAAGCCAAAAGCGACAGACAAACAAACGTCGTGAGACTGCCGCAAAATGTGTACCACACGCAGTGCTGCCGCACAATGCAAATATTTAAATTTAATTAACTATATATACAAACGTCAAGGCGCAGGCTATTAAATTGCCCCCACGCACATGCCAAATGTTTATTCTAAAACTTTGCGTCAATCAAATCGAAGGGATACAAAAAATGCTGCCATAAGGGACTCATTTGCGAACGGCGAAACGAAGTAAATATATGTGCCCAAAAATAAGGTACTTGGTAGTTTAAAAAAATGGAATTATTAATAAAACTTGTCTTAGAAATCACATATTTTTTTTAACTTTAGTTCTAAAAGTATTTCAAATCATTGAGATCAATTGAAGTCATGTTAGTATAAATGTGCATGTTTATTTATTTTTTAGTAACATGCAAGAAAAGTACAAGCTTAAGGCTTGCCCGCTACATAGCTCTAGTTTTACGACTCCTTACGTGTCCATTTATGTTTCGTCAGTTACTTTCACAATAGGAGTATCTAAAGTGGCAAATCTGAAGTATAGTTACTGTAGCATGCACACAAAGACAATACAATATTAGCATTAAAATCAAATAACGGATATAGGATATGTTCATACTTTTAAATGAAGGGTGGGCAGCGTTAAGGAAGTAGCAGGCAGTTCTTTGGGTTTCTCAGCTGCTGCCTGCAACCTATCTCTTTGCCATAAAAGTACGTTTTTGACGTTTCGAAATTGTAATACATCCGTTAAGCCGCACACACACTTATGCATACAACTATTGTAATACATATACATATGTACTTATATAAAACCCAGCGCATGTGTTTAACTCAAAACTGTAACGGAAACGGAAATAAATGCTGTCAGCATTTTATTTGTTAGTAAGTGCGTGATTTTTATGTGCCTTCACCCATGTAAATGTAAACAACAAAAAAAGGGCTACCAATAAAAAGAGAAATTGGGAAAATGAAAGAATGAAAAAAGTAATAATGAACGGCTAAACGACGCAACGGAAAATGGAAAGCGACTTAGCCACAGCCAAAAATGGTGAGGGTCTTCATCGTTCCTGGAAGGGGTGTCAATAATGTTGGGATTCTGGTTGTATGTTGAACTTGATTTCGTATCCATTGTACACTGCCCGCCTCAATGAACATTTTTAGCCAGCATTTAATGGAAACGACTCTTGGAGTTTGACGTTCTGGATTCAAACCAATAGCCACACACACTTTTTATACGACTTTGTTTTAAAACTTACAGCAAATACAAATGAATGATACACCAATTGATTTTGAAATTTAATCCAGTTAGTAGAGACATAAGATAGAACTAACCCAGGAACAATACAAACAATGTGCATGGTATGAGCTATTGACTATCATGAACCATATGCGCAATCAAGTGTTTAATTTTATGTAAGCGATGTGAGTAGTCCTAACATTGTATTGCCCCTATTTATATATGTATACTTATATTTATGCATTTGTACGTAATTTGACAATCTAAAGTTAATAACTTATTAGCAATATAGTATTTCAAGAGTCAGTTATGAGTTACTTAACTAACTAACAGCCCAATTCCATATGTCAACAAAAGTACATACATATTCTTTGTTTTGATATTCTCTTCTAAAAATAGTTTATATCAATACATGTTGCTATATAACGATTTGTTATGACTTCTAATTCGATAAATCTGCTGATCTTATATGTCTTCTATGTATATGTTTAAACAGAAATCACTATATGTATATGCCTTGTGTAATTGTAACTGTTTACAATGTGTTCAGTTCAATTCTAAACATATTTAAGAAAAAAAAAGAGGATTTAATAAATGCTCCATGCATACAGAATCAAAACTAAGCCTCTGCCACTTTGTAGCTACAACAATACTTTTCAATTGTTTACCAGTTCTTGGAAAGCAAGTAGCCACTAAGGCAAGGACGACAATGACGATGACGTTGCATTGCCCGAGCACATAAATAACGTTAGCTGTGTGTGTTTGTGTGTATGAAGATACTAGGATAATGGCCTTTGGGCACTCAATAGACAAGCACAAAACACACACACACACAGAAACAAACGCATAAGCACACTCGCAGTGAGCAAACAAAAATATTGCTTCCGGTTTTTGTTTTCATAAATTACGCCGCATAAATTGCGCATTCAATCGTTTGTGTAAAAGCCAAGAGAAAGAACGAAGAGAGAGAGAGTGAGTATACAAGTATGTGTGTATGCTTAAATGTAATGTGAGCAAAGTCCTTTTTAACTTAACGATGTTTTTATTTTGCTCTGATATCGAAGGTAAGGAGTATATTGCTGTCAGTCTGTATGAACGCGGGTTTCTTGGATACCCTTTAGGCTAAAGACTGGAAACTTTGCAAATATCTCGGTCCCTTATGCATCAGAGAGGTGATATCGATACAAAGTCGATACACCTTGGGCAAAATTTGATAGTGAGATAGCTGATGGGATCCTCTAAGAATCTGAATCGGCAACCCACCTTTTACAAAATTTAAATTATTATTACTTTTCAACTAGATTCACGAAATTTGGTGGGAAAATGGCTGGTGAAATACTCCAGGGATATGCATTGCAAAATTTTTGAAGGCGACGCCCACGCCTGCAATTTCATCTCCCACCTCCATAACCTTCTTTGAGAAAAAAATATTCACCACATGTTTTAAAACTGGAATCAGAGCATTTAATTTTCAGCATCGTCCAAATTCAAGTTTGGGGCGGTGCACGTGTTTGCGCTTATGTTATACTCCGCATCTACAATTCAATTGAATTTAAGCCGTTGAATTTAAGCCATTATTTGTTCACTACGCCAAGGCCGTGTTTTCCACCATGGGAAGTTTTTCCAAAAAGTGGTATTTATCAATTTTATATATGCACTAAACAAATTGAAAATGCAAAGCGGTGGTAAATTCATCGGATTCTTATGTTGTAACAGAATGTTAGCTTAACAGGCCCATTTTGATCAATAAATCTATAAGTTAACAAAATATAAAATATAATTGTATTTGTTTGTATATTTAGCACGTGATGTCCATCGGTAGTTTATAAAAGGTAATTTTAGCATTGCAAAGATTTATATTAAAATGTAAGCAATGAGCTCTTAATTTACATCATTTAATCTTAATGTGAACTTTTTGCCATTTATTATATTCAAGAAAGCATCCACACATTTCCAAATGAGGAATTTTTTGCAGTGTGTCGAAACCAGAAGAACCGTTTTATTAATCATAATAAGTATATAGTATACTTGTTGATCAAAGCATTTTTTAAAAAAACTAAAGCTTTTAAAATAAAAGGGTTCGCATGTTTCTTTCATTAAAGATACTTTAAAGTGAAATCATCATTGTTTGTGGAAACAGCGGCAAAAGGGCTAATAAAGTCAGTATGCGTGGCTATATTGATCTTAATCTTGTTCTTAAAATGTTAGCCATTAATCCAAAAAAATGTTGTGAAAAACCTTAGAGAGGTATTGGCGAATCCATTTCTATACCAACTACGATATCTAAAAGACAAAACCGTTTACCTTACTCTGGAATTATTCACTTCGAGAAGACCCGATAAGTGGGAACGCTGACATTTACCAAACATACCAAAAAATCATGGAAAAAACAAGAATACACAGCCTTTTGATCGACCAAACCAGTCGGGATTCGGAAGCACAAATGTTGGGAATACTGCGCGCAGTGCATTAAACAGTTTTAAAATATTTTCTGAAAAGACAGATATGATTGAGCAGATGTTTTGAAACATGAGAAACATCCCAATCTGTTTGTCATGTCATTTCCAATAAACTTCAAAAAATGTGAAGAATTATGATTCAAAACCGTAAAATTAATGTCATTTATCCTTGGCTTCCTTTGATAGCAACAGTTCAATAAATAACTTATATGTTCCTTTCTACAACTAACAACACAAAATGAAGCAAAATATCTTGCGTGGTTCCCGAGTTACAATTAATGCCAGATTTTTATCAAAATTTCCCATAGTGCATTCTGCCAATTATTCTTGTTGGTCGGTCAGTGTGTGTGCGTTGGTAACTGTGCGTCAGGTGGCAAAGTTTAATAATGAAACACATAAATTGACAAAGGTTAGCACCGTACCATACAAAAGCTAAGCAGACAAACAACAACTGCTGCCCTCACAAAAAGGGCGAGCAGCAGCCACGCCCCTTTTCCACCAACTGTCTTTCTGCCTTTCGTCTCTTTCGATTTTTCTCCCTCTCTGGCTTAGACACAGGGGTGGCTTATACACTAGACCCGCTAGGCCCGGGCCTTGGGCGCCGATTCAGTAGGGGCGCCACGAGCTGGCGAAATTCGCAAGTTTGCGCGCCCCCTTCTCTTTTGCGCCAGTACCGATCTTATGCCCACTGCGACACATCCTGACCAGCGAATTAAAAATATTCTTGTGGGCTTGTGTACAACTGTACTATGTAGCAGCGTTTGAAAATGCTACGCTACTCCGTAGATTTTGTTGTGCTCTCGCTACCGCTCCCACTTTGATTTCATCTGTAGCAGAGCCATAGCCGAACGACGAAAAACTATATGCTCAGAGAAAATAACGGTGCTTTACGAAACAGCGAGTAAAAGAACGATCACGGCTCTTTTCAGTGTTTGTTTGCTTGAAAGCGAGAAAGCGTCCGTTTTATTATTGAATTAGACAAATTATTAGTTCTATCCTTTGCTTATTCGATTATTTTATGGAGCAAAGGGGGCGCTAATTTTGTCAGGCCTTGGGCGCCCATTTTTTGAAAACCGCCCCTGCCTAGACAATGTTGGGCTTTGATTTGGACAGCAGCTAAGGTAGCGGCAAAGTTAAGTGCCGTCGAAGCCTACAATAACTTCAGGTACTAGCCTATGTGTGTGTGTGTGTTAGTCTAAGTGTTTGCCTGCCTGACCGTCTGTCAAAGTAAATTAGCAGCTAGTTTATTATAAATGTTTGTGTTAAATGTTGAGCCCTTTGCAACGACTTTTGTGGCATACTGTAAAAAACTTTTGCTTTATTTTTTTTCTATACCGAATCCAATTAAAATACTTTGGCAATGGCCACAAAGTTATGCCTTGAACATAGTCATGCACTAAGCCCAGACCAGGCACAGGTTTAGCTCATAGTTGACCTCATTCTCTGTTGACTCTGGCCATATTGTGGCGCTTATAGCCGTATGGTGATTGCTTACTTTAGGGCATGCTTGCATGCATTCTTCTCTCTCCACTGCTCACCTTGACAAAGTTGCCACTAATCTCGGAATTTTGAATCGAAAGTAAACTACTATGTTGAGCTCAAGCGACCAATAAAAAGCATACATATAATGAAAAAGAAAATCAAGCATAACAACCTTAAATCAAAGCTCGGTGTCATTTCTCTTATAACAAAGGTCATTCTAAGATCAAGCTGTAAATGCTCTTATCTTTTTAGATCGTGTATATTTAATTAAAAGGTATTTATATTGTGATTATTAACTCTTGAATATGTTTGACGATTTTAAGCAATTCTGGATTCATACTTGATTTAGGTTCACTCAGTACTTAAATCAACAGTAGCAAAATCAACATTAACCGCATAATTAATTTTATTTTTTTCTGCGTTATAAATGTGAAATTATTAAAAATTCTTTTTAATCCCTTTACTTAATAAAAAATATAATATTATTTAGACAGTTGTTTTAATGATTAAGTGCACAGGAAACGAATGTTGTTTACATAAGCAAAAATAAAGACTAACTTGCAAAATCGTTATAGTCGGAATACTCCGATACCAGCATTAAGAGGGGTGGAAGAGAGTGCCAAAAATTTTTTGATTCAGATATTTGATAGACGTTTAATGGCAGGCGTGGGAGTTATTGTTATTCATTTCATATTGATTTCAAGAATGAAAAATATAGAATTAAAAATGGGCGTTTTAAATTTTTTATTGAAAGTGGACACATTCGTAGTTCTTTAAGTTAATTTAGTAATTATTCAAATGAAGGTCTTCCTCTTCATCAATCAACATCAAAATCTATTTCGAGTAGCTCTCAACTTGACCATAGCATCGGCTTCAAATATTTCTTGAGGACATGAAGATGTTCCACAGGATGAGTGAATATAAAGAAATAAAACGTTATATATATAAATAAGTGAGTAAGTGTGTGTGGCAGACAGGTTTTGAGTGGTCATTGGACCACAATTACCACTATATAACACTCCTAAAACTTATCATTGGTACTTACGATTGCCATTGTACTCCCAGCAATTGTCGCATGCAATTTTTATAGCTACTTCGTACTCATGGGACATCCTGTGGTGTAATTTTTGTTGTTGTTGCTGCTTCTTTTAGCTGTAGTTGTAGTTGAAGTTGTCCTCCTCGTTGCCCAGTGCAAACTATAATGCTTCCGCTAGCATATTTGCATTTCAGTTTATATGTTTTTGTTTGTTTAATCAACTTCGTTTGCTTTTATGCTTCCAAGCAAATGGGCACAGATATGTGTAATTACACTCAGAAAATATATATATAATATCTGGAAAGTTGTTTCAAATGTTCATAATTAAAATTGATTAATAACAATGTTTATACATTTGCCAGCAACATGCTGCGCTATTCCGTCCAGCTGTCGTAAATGTTTGGTAATGATTTGGTCTTAGAACAGATATTTTTCTGAGTGTACCGTTGGCCAATATACAATAAACGAACGATTCGAGTTCATACATAGTTGTGGCTTTTGCTAGCCAATATTTGCCAGATGGCAGTCCATTTAAAATATAATTAGAAAAATTACAAGCTGTAAGCACACGATGCTGCTTTTTATTAAGCTCAATGAAAATATGTTGCTTCAAGTGTAGATGTTAAAGTATTTTCCTCATCAAATATTTTTATGAAATAAAAACTTATTTTAATGTTACCGAGTTAACACAAGTTGACTTGGTATCAGATTAACTTAAACCTCAAATAAATTACCATACCAAAAATTCTGTTTCACTAATTCTTATTTTTTTGTGTTTTTTTTTTTTTTTCAACTTATATTTAAAATTATATATATATAATTTTTTGTCTCCGAGTAATTGTCTGGTGAATATGCTAATTCCAATTTTAGTAGCAAATTGCTTTTAATTTTGTTGCATAGTGTAATCTAATAAGACATTTGACGGACATTGCACAAAGCCAATAGTATAATCTTAACCTTCGGTATTAGAGTATAATTATATTTATATGGTGAATTAACTGAGGGCTTTCAGTTGTTAGCTCTGTGGCATAGGTTTTGCTTCCTGCTTTCGATATTAATTGCGGAAATATTTGCCTGCATATATTCGGCATGTGATCTTTCTGTCAGTATGGCAATTATTGGTATTTAAGCCGATAAAATGCAGCCTTAAAAATTATATAAGGACAATGTTTTAAATGGGAAACGTTTAATAATTAATGCACGAAGCTTGCAGTCGCATGTAACTTATACGCCGTGTTGTGCATTTAAAATGTGCAGTGCAAAAACAAAGGCGGTCAGAATGAGAGATAAAAAGAGAGAGAGATAGAGAGAGAGAGAGAGAGAGAAAGCAAGCGAGGGAGCGAATAAGACAGTGGGAATATAAAATTATGGCACGCATTTATCAACATTTTAAACGCGCTGATGACAATCTGCTGGCTGCAATTTAAATATGCAAATGACGAGACAAGACACGCAGAGAACTTGCTTGCCTGCAGATGGCTTGTTTCCGCTCTCCACTCCTCTTTTGCGGAGTTATGCATCCGAGTTTAACTGTGTGCCTTCTCACTCAATTCAACGCGACACATATGTATGTATTTTAGAGTGCACTTAACTCGTTTGCTGCTAGAAGTTTGTGGTTTGTATGAATATGCCAAAGTCAAGAGCTGCAACAATGCAATATAACAGAAAGCACCAGCCAACTGGTCCACCATCCATCGATGTGACCTCGTGAACTTTAATTTAAATCTAAGCCGCACTGTGTGTTTGTCTGAGCTGAGCACTTCAAGCTCAGCCTTCGAGCTCAGCCTTACAAAATATGTAAATCATAATAAGCGGCATACAAGTCGCCAGTCGTCCTTCCTAACAAACTTCCCTCCCCTTCGCCTAACACTGCTTGCAGTAGTGGCTTTATTTTTCGTGCTCTGCTGACTTCTGGGCACGCATTAAGCCCGCTCGCATCCTTCGTTCTCTTCTACTTGTTCTTTGCTTTTGCAGTACCAGCAGCAGCAGCAAACCGCAAATTAAAAATTTCTGCACGTCTCCACATAAAAAAGTTTTGCTCCTCTTGTATTTTTATATACACATACATTTATATTTTCTTCCTTCTCATTCGTTTTTTTTTTTTTTTTTGTATTTTATACTCTGATACTGGAAGTAAAGATTATATTGGTTTTGTTCAATTTCCGTCATATGGTCTGCTCGTCGGTATGAACCGTTATTTTATTGACACCCTTACAGCTAGAGACATGAAACTTTTCAAATATCTTTGTATATAGGCAGAATAGATAAATTGTCAAGATTGGGCTGCTACGTCTACTGGCGGGCTAGGATATCCATAAAATCCTTAGAGCTATAGTTACCAAATTTGGTAAGGAGATAGCTATTGGCATTCCCTTAAAAACTGCATCGAAAGCAGCCCACAGCATTTTTAAACAGTGCACGGCTTTAAGCTAGAGTAAACAAATTGAGTAAGAAATTTGCTGATGATATTCTCCAAAGATCTACATAAAATATTGGGATGACACGCCCACTCATGCTATCCGCCTTTTAAAATTGGAAATACGCATGAAATCCCCCTAATGTGAAAGATTCTACAATTTTTGAGCTAGAGTCACAAAACTTTGTTGCAAGTTCGGGATGTGCATCTAACCAGCAGCGCCCACGCCTGCCACCCCGAACTCTTTGTTAGCACACGTTTTAATTTTGGTATCAGAGTATTCCGCAGTCGATTGCGACCGACTGCATCGTTTTCACTTGTTTTATTTATATGCTTTCGTTTAGTTTCTGCTTATAGTAGTCAGGCAGGCTGCCTGGCAGCGCTGTCGCCGGTTTATTTCCTTTTATATTGCTTTGCCATATGCGCACACACAGTCACGGTCGCAGCCACACTCACTCACACACACAAACGCACACGCACATATATAATATACAATATGTGCCTGGTTGGCACTTCAAAGTTTAGCTTTACAGTTGTAGTTGTTAGTGTGTATGAATGTATACACATAGTACTCTGTTTCAAATTGTCATGCTACAAACAGACAGGCATTCGTTTGTATGAGTGTTTGATGGCGACTTTATTTCATTCCGAGCCTTTTTTCACAAACTCTCTCTCTCTCTCTCTCTCTCTCGCTCTCACTCGCTCTCTCCCTCTCTGAACCCACAGTGCGTGTGCAGCTAACACAACTGTCCTGACGCGTTGATTGTGTTTGCATATTATACACGCCCTTTTAAGTCCTTTGGCAATATGAAATTTATTGTAAGCACATTTCCACACTCTTTGGAAATTCCTTCTGCTGCCCACGCATCTGCTCCAATGTCAGCCTTCAGCCATGCTGGCAGTTGTCTTCCGCCTGGCCCTGACAAACAGGCTGCATTGAGCAAGCGAAGCGTTGCAGGCATTACATTGATTTTAATCTCAGTCTCCTAGTGCACAGTCTGCTTTCCAGATCCATTCGTTTGTCCATTGCATGCAGCAGCAGTACACGCTTTTTAATTAAAAAGAAATAACAAAAAAAGGTTAAACGTGCACATTGAGAAGTCCTTCAGTGTCCTGCCATCACTACAAATGAGCAGTCAAAGTTTGTATAAAAGGCCCTTACCATGCATTTAACTTTGTCAAAAGCTTATCGTCCTTTATGCTCTTTGCTCTTGCTTTTTGAAGAAGTATTTTTCAAGGTTTTGAGGGTACAAAGAATATAATCGATATTTCTATTAATGAAGCAAAATAAATGTTGAAGATATTTGAGTATTTTTACTTGATTCCGTCCGTAGGGAGTATATAGGTTTTGTGCAATGTTGCTTTTGGTGTTTTTCCGTCTGTCCGTCTATATGAACGCATCTTTTTTCATCAAAAATGTTGATGCCACACCCAACCATTCGTGAGCGTTAACTATAAGTATATGTGAGCGTTGACTTTGTATTATAGATGCATTATAGAACACCAAAACGAATAGGTCAACTAATAATTTTCGATAATTCATTGAAATATGAGCGATTATGAAATGGTTATGAATGTATACGTACAAAGTATGTAGGTTGTTGCATTACGATTATTGCAGGCACATTATTATGACCATTATTACTTCCGTTAATTTCGCTTGAAAAGAAACCGTATATGGGCGCCGCGATGGCAAAATTCTACACTATAAACAAATGCATTCAACCGCATCCACATACCAAATAGGCGGCCGCACTAGCCACAAAAAGTCTGCCAAACCAGCACATATTTTGCATAATACAAAAGCACGGAAATAAAAAACAGGAATTCCAAAAAAAAAGCAGAGCCACATTAGCAATAAAGAATTACTGCGATGCAGTTAAAACACGCAAATTTATGTGAATTTGTTGGCGCAATACACAATTTTAATGCAAAACTAGTTAGCCCCAATAATGGATTTGAGCTGGGCTTTTGTTCTAGTTACTATTCAATTGATTGAATAGTTTGTTCTCTCATTATGGCGCATCACAATTATGGTTACAAAATTTGATTAATATTTAACTTATAAATAAGCCAATATGCAAATTGCCTAAATCAATAATATTTTATAATCTTAATTAAAAACAATGCTTGCTATAAACTATATATTAAATATATGTACGTTGCTCGCACTATAACTTTTTTCCTGTTTAGAGCATCAGCTTACCACCATTTGCACCGTCTACGGATGGTTCAAAATTGCAGTGAATTAAACAAGTAAAGTTTCATTACGCTTTCGATCTGCATAGGATTGCGATTAGGACTGGTAAGTTTGTATGCGCTCAGAAATACTTGAAACAGTTCCCCTGCAGTTGCAAGGATAACATTTTAAAACCCAGTTTTGAAACCGAGCATTAAAAAAATTCAATTAGGTTATATCATTCAGAATAAATGTTTACATTAGCACAAATTTGTGGTGTTTTTACATCATTTGAAAGCTTGCTTTGATTTCATCTCAATACGTAATTTATTCAACCATCCTAGATATGTTCATGTCACTGGCATTAAAAGAAGCAAAAACTGGCAAGCCTATGTTTATACTCGATACCGAAGGTAAATTATTGTATTGGGTTTGTGCAATGTCCGTCATAGTGTCTGTCCTTCTGTATGTCTGTCCATCTGTCCGCCTGTATGAACGCAATTTTTTCGGATCATTTTAAAATCTAAAGTAGTTGACAAAATTTAATAAAGCAATGATTTCGGGATATCTGGGGTCCCCTAAATTATATTAAATCAATTTGTGATGCGCAAATGCGCAGTTGTGAATTACTTCATGAAAGGCGAAAACAAAACGTTTCGAGAAACCAGCTCATTGCAATGTCTATGTGCTCTTTAATCTTTGCTTCTGCTAACTGCGCTGTTGCGTATTTATATATACCGCTCGCCCCACCCTGCTCCCGCACTTCATTGAAATTTAATGGAGTTGAAGCGACGCGCATTTGTGGCTAAGTCTCGCGTCCGCAAGTGTTGACTACCGCCAACCGCTTACTTACTTAGGCCATTTTATGGTCCCGGCTGAGCCTGAAAAGACAGACATTGTATTAAGCGTGGAAATTTATGGCAATGCGGCGGCAATTGTGGCTTGATATAATGCTTAAAAAGAGAGTCCGCTAAGCTGCCTTTTTATTCAAGCACTTGATAATTTATTGGTATGGCCTGCTGTGTTCCGGATAAATGCACAATAGGTTGATAAACCATATGCTTTTTTAAATAAATAGTTCATTAATCAATAATCGCTCCAGTCATTTTATAAATTTCGCCTCAAGGATTTAAATGATAAATTTTTTTTAAAGAGGGTGACTTCATAAAAAATTCTTATAGCAAATGGTTTCACTCATCCGTTGTTCTTGCATTTAGTTAAAACAGCCTTAGGACATGCCCATAATTCACAAATGCGCCTTTTAATGTCACTAACGTAGTCTTAAAGAGCTAAGCGACGTTGAGGAAACTTTATTCGAGCAAAGCCAGTGTAGTTTTTGGAATTGTTTGATGCTAACATTTGAAGGACCTAAAAAATGTTGTAAAAAAATATTAGTAGATAAGCGCACTTTATTTAATAGCATTAATAAACATTTTAATATTTTTAAATAATTTTTTGTTTCTTTAGCAAAAGACTCGGCCGCCTAGGCAAAAGAAGTCAGAGCTACAATTACAAGATGTCTGGCAGGTTTTTATCAAAATTAGGCACGTACCAAACCATCAAACACTTCCCACCGCCCATATAACCCAAAATGAAATTGTGGACCAAAAGTTTTATTTCTTAATTTTTGATTGAAAAGTCTTTTAAACTCACCAGTTAACATTTATGCAATTGAAAACTTTTAGAAAAGCATAACATGACATTCATTCATCGTAAATCATTTCTTTAATAATATCAACAAGATCCAAAACCGGTTTACAAAAAGTCAACCTTGCTTGTGTGTTTGTTATAAAATGATCTGAAAACACAAGAAGGCGATGAACAACATCAGTACTTGTTGCACCTTTATCGCACTTACTGGAAACTATTAATCTATAATTTCTATAATCATATTTCGTGCTCATTTGTCACCTTCAGGCAATTCCAAAACAAAACGGCGTTATTGCAGCATCCAAAATATCTCTGCCATGTATCAGTATTTTGTGAACAATTACTGGCCTAAAATACCAAATATGCCTTTCAATGTACAGTTTTGGTGTTTCCTTAGTAAAATTCATGAATTTAAAGTTATTTATTTTTTTACCACATTAATTAAGTTCCTCGTCTGCACTCGTCACATCAGCATCAAACATATGTCCGCCATTATCCACTCGATTACAAATCTGTTCCCTTAAGGTCATCTGAACTCGAAGGTTTTTTTTCTTGATTTAGAATTTTGTGTTCATCCTCCAGCGCCGACTACTTTTGAAATGGTTAATTCTAGGCAATATGAAGAATGTATACAGCTTTGGTATTTTTTTTTTCCATTGGTAAATTCAAATGAGACAGGACGGCCGAATTTTGTTGAAGATGTACTTCTTTGGAATTCGACTGTACACTTTACGGAACCATACATGCTAGTATCGCTTACATCTGCTGCTAAGCCGTGATTGTACTCAACGCGGCCGAAGAAACCAATGCAACACCACTCAGATAAGAAAATTAAGCTATTCATTATACCATTTATTTTGATTTCCCTTGCTGCAATATTGATTATAAATGGTTGCAGTTGATTTCAAAGGTTGCGTGCGCAAAAATGAATGGCAAATATTGGGCATATATTTGTGTATTAAGTTTAATGCACCATTATTTAGATTGCGTTGTTTGCGTTCACAGTTCACAATTCCACAAACAATGAGCAAAATTCATAAAAACACGATGCATGATTTTTCATGTAATACCTTTTTTTTTGGTATTTTTTTTTTTGTGTGTGATTGCGTGCCGTTTGTCGTTTGGTTATGATAATTGAACTGCTTTTTGCACGTTTTATGCTGCTTTTTTTGTTCATTAAATATGCATGACATGCAAATGGCGGTTGCATGCCAATTAACTTTGATCGATTTAACAAAATGGGCTGGAACATTTTATGATCAATTAATGTGGTTACCATTAAGGTTGGCGTTTGCAACAGTAAGCAACTCAAAGTCACTAAATTCATTGCTGTCAATTCAATTATGTTAAACCAAAGACCTAATCAGAAATCACAATTATATTTTTCTATACAATGCAAACGCAAATAAAATGTAGCAAATTCAAATTAAATAAATTGTCAGTTCAGCTCAGATTTATTATGAAACCTGTTTGTTGTCAAATCAAATAATATCTTTTCACTTCTGTCTGCATTTTAATTGGATTATTATTGTTCTTGAAATGGAATGACAAGATTAGTGAAAGCTTTTCAACTCCTTACAAACAATAATAAATAAACCCCCAGCAAGCATTTGGAAGACATTTTTTCGAGTCGGTATATTGATTAAACAAGTATTACTAAAACAAATCGAATATAAGTCGTTTGATTGAAATAATAATAAAATATGATTGAAATTATATTGTGCATGTAGGCGACAAAAATTTGAATTTAAAAGTATGATTGAGCTAACAAAATAAAATGTCAAGCATGCAGGCAAGTGAAATGTGACTCTATTATGAGGCTCCGTAATGTTGAAAACATGATTTACCTAAAATTAATCGCCAGCAATCAAAATTTGTTCATGCAGGCAGCGTATAATTGCGGGCGCGTTAAGACCTCACGGTAGAAAATATTTGAAATGCGAAAAAGTGTTGCATACCTTTTAGCGTATGAAAATTTTATGTATTGCTGTAATGCTTATTGCCTTACCCTTTAGCAACCCTCTGTGAGCTGTGAACTCTACTGATGAATTCATGTTAAATTTTGCCTTTGCATTTGTAGTTTTTTGTTGTTGTCTGTTATCTGCTGTTTTCGGCACTTAAGCGTTGCCCCGCTTCTCATTATTCTTGTTGTGCTGCCGTTATTAGAAAACTTTTCTGCGCTGTCGTTTAAGTTAGATGCTGCGGCTGCTGCTGTTGACTTAGTCATGAGCAATTAACATGCAAATAAGGCCTATTAGTTACCCAAACGTCAGTCTGTCAGCTGCTGCGTGTCTCATAGTCAGCAGCAAAAGCTTAGCAGCAGGCAGCATTTAGCAGTTACCTGGTTGAGACTTTGCTCTTCTTATTTTCAACACCTTTTGGTGCTCTTATTGGCCTTTTAACGGCAGGCGTTTCACCTTAATGACTTCCTAATTATACTCGATACCAAAGGTAAAGAGTATATTGGGGTTGAGCAAGGTCCATCATAATGTCTTTTCATCTGCCCGTCTGTATGAATGCAACTTTTTTCGACCCACATAAGTCTAGAAACTTGAAATTTTTCAAATATATTTTTCTATGGCCGTGTTTGATAAAGTGTCTAGATATGATTTCTACGCCTACATCACCTGGGAAATCGATAAGTTCGATAACAGAAGATCGATACATACACTTTTTTCCCACATTCTTACGGCTAGGGTAACCAAATTTGGTAGGAATTGACATACCACACAGATCTGAAGCAAAAATGTTGCACCCACCACCTCTTTAAAAACGAGAATGCGTATAGCTGGTGGCATCCCCGAAAGATCTACAACAGCCAATTTTTAAACGCAGCGTATCCGCATCCATAACCCTTTGAATCAGGCCTATTTTTACATAGGTATTGAGCTACAGGTATCGAGTATACGGCAGTCGGTTGTGTCCGACTGCAACGATTCTACTTGTTTTCAGTTCGGTTTCAGTGACTTCCACGGCGTCTGTAAACATTTGAAAATCTTAATTGTATATTTGCGACACCGGTCACCTAGCCGCTGGCCATTCATAGCATTAAAAATTAACGATTATGTTTTACATTCAAAACTTTTTGATTTCAAAATTTTGCGGGACTAAAACATTTTTATAAGCAAAACAGGGGTTGCAACAGCGAACTCTGTTTTTATGAGCTTAATATAAAATAAGCAACTCAGTTAAGCTGTTAATCTCAAAGTCCAGAATTCTGGTTCTTGAACGAACCGAAGGGTGTGCACAATTCATCTAAAATATGCGTAGTCTACCTTGACTGCATGTTTTGGCAAGCTCTCAATAAGTGCTAGCGATGTTATCTCTTCTTGTTGTAAAAAACAAATTAGAAACAAAGCAAGCACGAACAAAATTTTAAATACAATTTTTTTGAATTCGATATCTGGAACTGAATTTAGTTAGCAAGAGTCACACTACAGGGTACCTTGTAGCTGGATTCTTGCTTCTTTTTCTTTAAGGTTGCTTAACTTTTTATGCTGAGCAAACCCTTCTTCGTCCATAATCTAATCACTTTTTCTTTTTGCTTGGCTTATTTATCGAATGCTCTTTTCTTGTGATTGGCGCATGAAATTTTTATGAATTTGCCGTTTATGTTAATTGATCACTTGAATTTTTTGCATTTGCATCAAAACTTTTTTCATGTCGCAATTCCAGCAACCTACCCACAAACATTCCACAGTCGAAACGCCATTATTTGCCAGGGATCAGCCATTAAATAAAAAAAGAAAAAAAAATTGAAATGTTTACACAGCCTCTGTGGTAATTTATAGCTCTGGCATACGCACCAACACACAATACTTTCGGTACTATGGATTCTGAAATCTGGACTCTGGTCACTGGCACTGGCAGCCAGTATAACACCAGAAAATACCACAAATCGCAACTGAATGTGCAGCACCTGCAACATGAATGTGTGTGTGTGTGTGCCTATCCACACACACCTACACACACAATTGCGCTTCAGTGTGGACAATGAATGCAGAGGGTGATGATCCAACGTGATTTATCTACTGGAGCTGAGGTTAAAAGTTTTGCGCATTCCCTCATTGTTTAGGTCAGCTTCTCTTTGTATGCACGGCACACCGAAAAACACTTGAACAAAAGTTCGAACTTAAATCGCCTAAATGACCTTATCATATTTTTTAATTAATAAAACAATTAAATAATATGTGAATAAAGTATACTTTTGAAATTTTTTGTATGTTTTGAATAACTTTTTAAAGATGAGAAAAAGTAGAAAAATAAAATAGTTCGAGGCTGCGAATAATGCTAGGCAGATTGACTGAACATCATGGAATTTTTCTGAGTGTACACACCCACACGCTCACACAACCACATGTGCTGTAGACACTCCATTGAGCTCAATGGTTATGCAAATGCTTAGCATGTCGAGCTGTCAGTGTGCGTTGAATAATATGCTCGTTCTCTATTCGTAGCCCTTCACCTGCACTGCACCTGCAATTATTAAAGTTTCTGGCATAATTTTGGATTCAGACCATTTGCTTTTACTATGGTTATTTTATTTAATCGGTATTGTACAGTAAATAGAAGGGAAAAAGCCGCTTTGTCTGCTGTTAGTTGATGCCAAGGACTGAGCCACAAGATGCTGACAGCCAACTCATTATTTAGCCTCGCCGAGTGTTACTAATTATTGCTGGCTCGCTTCTTCTTCTCTTTTTTTTATTTGTTTTCCTCCACTTATTGACGGCCTTTTGGCTTCGTTTGCCGCTTATCTTCTCCGCTTGTGCAATACTTTGCTGACGCTTCACTCAGATCCATCATTTTGTGCAGCCATCTGCGACACGTGGCTGACTCAGTTTGCTAATAAATCTTAATCAGGCGATAGCCAAGTCAAGCCACATTCTGTGTGGGGCGTTTCCTATTTGCGGCATTTTACTGCCATAAACACTTTTTGCTGGCCATCATTTCAATTTATTTCATCATTTTCAGCTGATAGCTTCTCATATTACTGGACATCCATTGGTATGCACGGACTTAATTAAAAAGCTACGCGTGCTCGGCGTAAACACATTTCAATGATATTCAATTTAGTATTATGTAATTTAATTTGATGAATATTTTATTTTTAGATTTTAAAAGGAAAATTGCCTAACGACGCGGCTTAGAAACCAAGGTCATGCATCAGTTGGCCCCACCAACTAAGGGTAGTGTGGGGCACCGAAGTGGTCGAACTCAACTGTGGTGCGACGGTCGTCTCATTCCAGTTGGGCGTGTTATTATTCCACGTAGGGGTCAACGTTGACACATTCCAGCTTGGAGCTGTAGCATTCCAGTTTGGTGTTGTCCAGTTCCAGCTTGGGGTTGATTCATTCAAGCCAGGTATTGTCCAGTTCCAGCTAGGTGTTGTCCAGTTCCAGCTAGGTGTTGTCCAGTTCCAGTTTGGTGGAGCTTGAGTTGTCCAGTTCCAGCTGGGCGTAGATTCATTCAAGCGAGGTTTTGTCCAGTTAGCTAGGTGGTGTCCAGTTCCAGCTAGGTGTTGTCCAGTTCCAGCTAGGTGTTGTCCAGTTCCAGTTTGGTGGAGCTTGAGTTGTCCAGTTCCAGCTTGGCGTAGATTCATTCAAGCCAGGTATTGTCCAGTTCCAGCTAGGTGTTGTCCAGTTCCAGCTAGGTGTTGTCCAGTTCCAGCTAGGTGTTGTCCAGTTCCAGTTTGGTGGAGCTTGAGTTGTCCAGTTCCAGCTTGGCGTAGATTCATTCAAGCCAGGTATTGTCCAGTTCCAGCTAGGTGTTGTCCAGTTCCAGCTAGGTGTTGTCCAGTTCCAGCTAGGTGTTGTATCCAGTTCCAGTTTGGTGGAGTTGAGTTGTCCAGTTCCAGCTGGGCGTAGATTCATTCAAGCCAGGTATTGTCCAGTTCCAGCTAGGTGTTGTCCAGTTCCGCTAGGTGTTGTCCATTCAGTAGTTTGTCCAGTCCGCTGGGTGTGTTCCAGCTAGGTGTTGTGTCCAGTTCCAGTTTGGTGGAGCTTGAGTTGTCCAGTTCCAGCTGGGCGTAGATTCATTCAAGCCAGGTATTGTCCAGTTCCAGCTAGGTGTTGTCCAGTTCCAGCTAGGTGTTGTCCAGTTCCAGCTAGGTGTTGTCCAGTTCCAGTTTGGTGGAGCTTGAGTTGTCCAGTTCCAGCTTGGCGTAGATTCATTCAAGCCAGGTATTGTCAGTTCCTAGGTGTTGTCCAGTTCCAGCTAGGTGTTGTCCAGTTCCAGCTGGTGTTGTCCAGTTCATGTTTGGTGGAGCTTGAGTTGTCCAGTTCCAGCTGGGCGTAGATTCATTCAAGCCAGGTATTGTCCAGTTCCAGCTAGGTGTTGTCCAGTTCCAGCTAGGTGTTGTCCAGTTCCAGCTAGGTGTTGTCCAGTTCCAGTTTGGTGGAGCTTGAGTTGTCCAGTTCCAGCTGGGCGTAGATTCATTCAAGCCGGGTATTGTCCAGTTCCAGCTAGGTGTTGTCCAGTTCCAGCTAGGTGTTGTCCAGTTCCAGTTTGGTGGAGCTTGAGTTGTCCAGTTCCAGCTTGGAGTTGTATTATTCCATTGAGGAACAGAGGCTGTGTTGTGACCAGACTCTCCATCAATCTCAGAAATGCACTTGTTAAAGACCAATTTCGACTGTTCTAACTGCCACACAGTCCTCGTAATTTCATGGACGACACAACGTCTAGCCTGCCAGAAATTACTTTTCGTGGGGATCACGGCAGCAAACAGATTCATGACCTAAAACGCAGGACATTCCGTTAGTGAGCTCTGCTATGGAAAGCAAAATGCTTCAATATGCTTTCTTACCAAATCTGCATAGCAGTTGGGATTGCTGCAGCTAAGCATCTGTTGCCGGAAGGCAGCTTTCACACCTGCTGAGTTTTGCTGTTGCAAATAGGTCTGCAGTTCGTATTGATTCACATTGGCGCATTGCTGCAACTTGATGCCAGCAATCAGCCATATCTCCACATTTTTGACTGTGTAAATGGCAGCACATAGATCAAAAGTATTCAAAGCACGTGATTCGGGCAGTTTTAGCTCGCCGGTAATTGCCTCGAACAGCAGATTATTTAAAGTCAACTTATTGCTGAAAGCTTTCGAGTTCTGGTTCTCAGCTGTCGTAAAGGTCTGTAAAAAACAGTTTAAGGAAATATAAACTTATGAATTTGTATCAAACATAAAGCATATTATATATACTAAATAAAAATAATATTTTTTTTGATTATTTATCTGTTTCGATTGCATTAGAATTATATGTATGAATATAATAATTAATATAAATATATAGAATAAAAATTAAAATTCATCAAATAAATTATTTAATATAATTATCGACATTTTTTTCGAAATTTATTTTAATTTAATTTGTTTTTAACTCGTTTTGCTTTGTGATAATTTATACACAAACATTCTTTTTTTTTTTTGTATACTTAGATACCGAAAGTAAAAAGTGCAATGTCCGTCATGATGTCTATCCGTCTGTCCATCTGTATGAAAGCAACTTCTTTCGACACCCGTAAAGCAAGAGACTTGAAACTTTGCAAATATCTTTGTCTATGGGCGGTATGGATTGGGAAATCCAGTCGATAACTGAAAATCGATAACTCCACATATTTATCACATTTTAAAAGCTTAAGCTATCAAATTTCGTATGTGAATAGCTACTGGCGTCCACAAAATAACTGCATCAATAATGTTTGTGACACGCACACCCTTTCCGACCACAGCCACCACGCATTTTGAAATCGGGAACGCCTATATTTTATTCAGTTTTAAGGACAGAGCCACCAAATTTGGTGGTGAGTAAGCTGGAGGCGTCCCCTAAGATGTGCATCTTTGAACGCAGCGCCCACCCCTGCAGCCCTCGTTCTTACTCTTTGCACGCAGACTTAATACCACTCGTTTTTTATTGGCGTCAAAGATTTCCGCAGTCGGTTGCATCCGACTGCAACGTGTTCACTTTTTTTTTTGTCTCATAATATTAAATTTTTAATACAATTATTAAAATATATTTATATAATAACTTACGTTGGCGCCGAAAAGCACTGCATAGAGCAGCACTATTTTGCAGAGAACCTCCATGGGGGCGATTTCGGTCGTTTGTGACTTGGCCAATATAGCGCCTAACACTTTTAAATCAAATGTGGCAACAAAACTTATAACGAATTGGGAATTTTTTTTCTGATACTGCTTTTTGTAGTTGATTGGTTTTTATTATTTATCAATTAAGACAACTACTTGAATTCACAGCAAACAACGATCATTTTGGCAAGGCTTCCGCTCAGTGATAAGGAAACTAAGCACGTTCATATACAGGCAAACCTGGATAGTGTGAAAACTATATAGCAAAAAAATATATAAATATTTCGTTCACACTTTCCAGTTACAAATTATATGATTTATTTAATTATGTTGTAAATTTATTAATAAAATAAAAAAAAACCTGGATAGTGTGAACAAATTTTAAAATTTTGAATTTCTTTTTCACACTATCCAGGTCTGCCTGTATATACATATATACAATGGTTTGACACGATTATTTTAATACATAAAGCTGTCGCTTCGTCGTGTTTATTTTGCAGACGTTATTTCTGGGAACCCTATTTTTATAGAAAATACACTTGAACCTTTTGACTGTACTTATAGATAATATTAAAATCGAATTTGATACATATTTATAGATGTTATGAAGTAAATGAAGAATTCGATAGTTGTTGTTTTGCTTTTTATTTAGCGGAAATGAAATTAAAGTGCGCTTATTAATTCTCACAAATTAGTTGCCAAATTGCTGAAAGTATTCTGCTTCACTGCAAGCTCACGCTGATATGGAATCTTGGCCATACATGTGTTAAATTTGTTGGCTGCCTCAATGAACTTCACCTTGGATTCGCTGACAGCGGTACTGATACAATTGGCGCGTTGATTTTGAACCATTGAGGAATTGGTGGTGAACTGAGTCTGGGTCTGGTAGGCCAATGAATTTGTTTTATCCAGCAGCTGCAAATTCTTGTCAAACTGAGAAAACAAAACATACCAATAATAGAATTTATAACTTTTCCAAGAACTTATTATTTAAATTTTATATATTATACTCACATGAGTTGTCGTACAGTTGATAAGTAACAGATTGTCGGTCTGATTGCTGCACAATTGCAAATTAATCTGCAAAGTCATCAGTTGGCTGCGGATCTGGTTAGCTGAAGCGTTGCTATTTTGGGTGTTGGCCGACAGGGTGCGATTGAAAGCCGCCTCGCACTTGCTAGTCGCATTGGCCATCTCATCACCGATCTTGTTGGTCGCATTGTTGTATCTATTCACACAGGCAATTTCGGCTGGCGTCAAGGAGCGAGCTTCGGCGAGAGGAGAGCTCAACTGTTCCATCACCATGCGAAGAAGAGAGGTCTCAGCAACCGAGCGAGGCCAGGCGCTGGCCTTTAAATTTAAACTGTTTAATGTCTAGCTGTATAAATGATTGAGTGGCATGCACTTACGCCTAGCACTGTAGCTGCGAGCAGAAGAATGCGAGTAAACAATTGCATATTGATTGATTGAAGTTTCAGCAACATACTAATTGCTCGTATTACATCGATGTCGCTTTTATAACTGAAAAATCTTTACTCTATGACTGCAGAAATAGTGTATGTATATGCAGCACTTGTGATAAGAAAGACATTGTACAATCGAATTGGCTTGTTAATTGGATATTGTGCAGTCTAAAGACAACATTTAGCATGATAGATTTTTCGAGGTAAAAGTGTAGTGTAGGGCACATGCTATGATAAATTGGCGCACAAATCAAAGCTGATGTCTCATTAGTTGGGCTTATCAGGCAGCAACTGTTTGGTGTTTTGGTGTCTGCATTCTTATCTATCAACTGTGGCGTATGATACAACTATAAGAATTTATTTTGAAGCGGTTTATATCACGTTAGTTTGAATTGCACTCATCAAATCAATTCATTAGATTTACTTGCGACTCTGTAAATGCCCTTAGGACCTCGGCCACGCACTTTGTCTCGAGCGACGTAAAATATTAAAGCCTATCAAACTACATGGTAGTGGCCACGCAGAAGTTGATCGATGAGCAAAAATAATAATCGGCTGATTTCGATAAGGAAAATAAATATTCAAAATGAGTTCAGAGCAAAAATGTGTTTGATTGCAGATAAACCCAAAACTTTTTATTCTATTTTTAGAAAGTCCTGTTAGATTTCCAGACAAACCCGGCTTGCCATCAAGAAGTTTGGACATTTCAGAGACAACTTGTATACATTGTGTCCAAATCAATTTTTTGAATATTCGCCTATGGACGCAACCACTATGCATAAGTGAATAATGGCATCAGAGTAATTCGTAGCTTTTTTGCGCTTCTCTGCAATGTTTGTTTGGTTTGTGATACTAGAAGCCTTAATCAAAGGAAGGAGTTTAGGAGAATTAATGGTTTCCTTCTGCTAATTTCTCCATCGATTAGGCCTTAGAAATTTGTAAGATCATCACAAAGGTAAATTTTTGACTTTTGTTAACATTCATTTTTCATAGCATATGCTTAACAATCAGTGCCAAAGATTGCCAAGTGAAAGCTGGCAAAACAATTTTAAAAAGTGGATAAATTCACGGTTGCCAACCAATTTTTCACAACATGCCAACCCAAAGACATACACACAAACAGACACACACATAAATATATATCTTGTTTGGCGTATGTATGTGCGGCAATCTCATTTATCATACAACACGACAAAACATGTTTTCAGCCGTCTCTGGAGAAAAGAAAATGTACTTTTGGTACAGCGCCGAACTTGAACGATTAATCAAAAGAATTAAATGCAGGCTGGGTGATTGAAACTTTTTTATGTTTTTTAGGTTATGCGTAAGATCTTGTTGTATGTGTAAGTCGGGGAAGTGGTTTGTTTTAATGACACAAGTGCTTTGGCAAGAACAGTGTGTCTGCAACACGCAGCTGCCTGTCTCGTTAAGTGTTGACAAAAGTTGAAGACACTCCGCGCCAAGCTCAACAATGTTGGCTAATTTAAATGCCATTTTGATTTGTTGGCAGTGATGCAAATAAGTCTTTCGCCTATCTTTCTGCCTTTTGAAATGTGTCAGCTGCTCTTAACTTTTGGTTGTAGTATTTTTTGTTGTTGATTTTCAATGGCCTAGCACTTTTAATGACACCATTGTCGTCACCTTGGCCAACCCCAAAAATTGTCCGCATTCCCTCTACCTGGAGGGGGGAGGAGGGTGAGATGTAACATGTAATGTGGCTTCAAGTGTCATTTACACGCGCATTGTATTGCGGCTGCAACATCTGTCTGTCTGCCTCTTCTTCCGCTTCTTCTTCGTTCTGTTTACGCTTTAAGTAGCTGTTGAGCATTTTCATTACACATGCCAAAATGCACAATGATTTATGCGAAGAGCAGCAGAACCTTTATCACATATTTGCTCTGCTGTCAACGGATTAAAAGCTCACTCTACCAACCAACACCAACCGCTCCACCCATTGCCTTATCTTTTCATCATGCCTCTGTCTCTTGCCACTTTCACCAGTTTATCATTAAAAAAATGGCATTTCAAGCCGCATGCCTCATGCCTCACATGGTGCTCAGTACACGGGTTTTATGTTTCGAGTGTTGCGCATTTTCAAGACCAACACATTGACATTGCACATTGTTGCACACTGTTTGTTCCTGTTGTTGTCATTGCTGTTGTTGTTGTTGTCGATGGGGTTTCGCTTTTGTTTGCTTCAGCTTTGTATGCAAATAAATGGGCGGTCTAGACGGGCACGCACAATGGCAGTTTTAATTTGAAAAGTGGCTACTGCAGCAACCAGCAGTAACAGCGACAACAACAACAATATTATCAACATATAGGAAAAAGTGCAATTCATACATATTATGTTTTTTTGGTCCCAACCGCAAATGTTCCATGTTAACATGCGTGCTGTGTCGACATTTGCGTACCGACCAGTAATTTGATATTTTAATAGTTAAAAATATAAAAAAACACATATATGTTTATTGGGTCTGTAGAAGTTTGAATAAATGCGACAAAATATATATTCATATGTGTACAATGCGTTTTAAATTCGAAAATTTGAAATTGTATTTGTGCGGTTCGCAAAGTTAAATATGAAGTACTATTCAATTGAATGACTTATTATCTGTATTAGCAAATAGAAGTTCAACTTTAACTTTGCAATTATTATCTAAAAAAATGTATATTTTTAAATGAATTTATAAAGCCGTCCTCGAAGCATCACACGATTGCGTTTAACATTAATTTATTTATTCATTCTCAACTATGAACAGCCGACATAAAACCCAAAGTAATTCAAATTAAAATAAAGTTTGGGACAGTTAATTTATATCGACTCAAAAGTTGATTAAGTTCATTAGTAATAAATAATACTCCATGCATAGTCTACGGTATAACAGGGCGAGAAGATTAATTAAAAGAAGTCTACTTGAATACGGGGGTAAGTCAACTCCAGGAACCCAGTTAAAACTTCTCAGGGCAAATAGAAGAAATTTCTACTGCAAAGATTCAATTCCATCCTGGTGAATCCCGTATTGCGGGGACCGACCACAAGATCCATATTCAATAATGGGACGTATAAAGCGTTTAAGTGGTGTATTGATAAAGCCATCGATATAAATGGCCTTGCTGACCATCGACGATATATGAGAATCAAACATTAATTTACGATCAAGAGTACTGCCTAGATCATTAATTTCAAAGAAGCGGTCGAGTGGTGATCTATCAAGAAAGTGGTGAGCATTCCAAATTATAGGCTCGCTTATTAATAACACGGCTGCTCATGTTCCCAACAGCATTTAAGATTCTTTAAAAAAAGCGATCCGCATAGTTTCAATAAATATTCTTTTTTATTTGATTGAAAAATTCGAAAATTAATTCACTCCCACAAATAAATCAAAACTTTAATAAAACTTTTCCACAACCACCAAAAGCTCAAATATTTTCAGAACATATTTTAACAGTTTCATTTAGTGTTTTTTTATTTTTTTTATTTGTTATCTCTTTTAATGTTTCATCCGCTAATGCAACGACATTGACTTTTCACGTTTTGACTGCTATTTTTTCTTTTGTTATTTTTACTGTCGCTTGCATCCTTGCAAGTTCCTGTCGGCGACTAAATTGAAATTCATAATGAGTTTTTTATGCAAATGTTATCCCGCGGCGTTAGCGTGTTAAACTTTTGACTGTAACATTTTATTTCATTGTAAATTATTTTTACTAGGTGAGTTTTTCAGTGCGCAATTTAAATGAAAATTTAAAATGCCTCGAGAAGCTTTTAGATACTCTGCAATTACCATAAAGTTCAATAAAACAATACATGATCATATATAGAACAGACATTAGATCTTTGTTCGTTTTCTTTTCAGATCTTTTTAACGTTGACGTTACAGACGTACAAATGGGATCCTTCCACAAATAAGTTTTTAAACTTAAAAATAATTAAGGCCTTGGCTGGCAACCGTACATATCAGCTCTTAAATCAAGCTGCAGGGAAAGACGTGTGTTAAAATATTTTCAACAAACATTTTTTGTTTTCGTGACGGTGTAAAAAAAGTTGACTTCAATTCTTTTTTCGACATTTATTTTGTCGGCTCGCAACTTTTGTACACAAGCAGCAACCGAAATTGTCATATGTTAATTCGATACAACAATTGAAAGCAGTGTTGCAAGTTCTTGTATATGTTATAACAGCAGTGTGCCACATGTCGCATTGCTGCAAACACTTGCCCGAAACTGAAAGCTAAAGCTAACAAGCAAAACCGATAACTTTTTTTTAAAGGCTGAGTTTGCCATGATTTTGATTTGGTCCGCAACATTTTGCGGTCTAATGGCAAACGGCATTTGAATTTAAATTTAATCCGATTGTGAAATGTGATTTAAATTGAAAGCCTAGCACTAGCAAAGGCATAGCGGTAGAGAATTGGGAAAGTAGCAACTGCTGTTTGGTAAGTGAGATTTGCATTTGAAAAGCGCGAGCGTTTTTATGCGCATTGCTTTCGAGTAAAATTTATTAAAGCTTTCATTGCTCACACGGGAAATGAAACGGGAACGGGCACGGAAGGGAAATGTGAACTGCGAACTGGAACTAGGACTAGAACCAGGGCCAAATGGCAAATGTTGGCCTTTTGTGTGATGTAGATTTACAGTTACAGTTTAATACAGTTTATACGTGTAAGGAAAACAGAGCTGATTTTGCAGTCGGGATAAGGACGATTACATTTTAGGTGCGTTTGCGTCGCGTTTCGCTTTTGTTAAGATTCGGAAGCGCATTTAAAGCTTCGAGCTGGCAGTTTATTCAGTTGCCAGCCAAGCAACACGAACTTTAATAATATTAAATAAGACCACTTGCCCTCTCTACCTCTAAGAAAATTATTAGGTATGTTAAAAACACAAAGCAGCTTAAGATTTTATCTTAAAAATTAATTTTCAAAGGAAAGCAATTTTACAAATTTTAATGCAATGTTTTTGCTGAGTGTGAGCACCCGTTTCCTGTGTCCCATGAGTTGTGTCCTGCGTACTTTTGCAGCTAAGGGCAATTAAAGTCCATTACCCAGTTGATGCGTTTTGCACTTAAAACCAACGCATAAACATTCACACACATGCCACACCAATGTGCACCAGCACCCACGCACCTGTGCAACCAGCGAAACCTGCAACAACAACGTACAACTGTTGCAACTGCTGTGCACGTCGAATCCGCATCCGTTTCCGGCAGCCTCTAAAGCCACGTCGAGGAAACGCTCTGTGATGTTGCTCCCCAGACCCAGACCTCCCTTTCTCCTCTGCCTCTATGTTTTTGTCACCAGGCTGACCATTGCATCAGGTTAGCGAACACGTGTGCATCCCTATGAAAACTAATTAGGCAGCTCGTCTGGTCGGCTCTGTTCCCGGTCATGGTCCCATTACTGTTCCCTTTACCGACCCCACTCTCAAGCGAGCTCAAGCCATGTTGGTTTAGTTAGCTTAGTGCCGCTGGCCGCATCGTCCGTTGCACTTGTTTTGGACATGTGTTGGCCGAGTGCAGGTTGATTTTCATATTGTTTTATGTTTTCATATAAAATAGTGTTGAGTTATATTTACACTGTTGAAAACCTTAATTATAAGATAATTGTTTTTTTTCTTTAGCTCTTATAGTCTTTGAGATCTCGTGGCTTAATTTACATCGGCAAATCGACTTTGCTGTTGATGCCTATCAAGCATGGATAAACTTAATGGGGTCGGATATGATTCCTTCTTTCTGTTATATTACCCTTTGTACAGATTCATGGGTTCAGGGTATCAAAATAAATAAAGCTTAGTGTCGAGTTTTTAATGCAGTTTTTTTTATATCAGCGCCCCTTTATGAGAACTTTGTCTAACGTAGACAGGTACCCAGATATTTGCTAAGCTTCAAGTCTCTAGCTTAAAGGGTGTCCAAGAAGCTCGCGCTCCAACGGACTATAATAATGTTAGGTAGCAATCTTCCACTTTTTCTTTTGTTCGGCGTCAGAATTTTAAAATTTAGTGGTCAATTGATTATATTTCTTTCCAAGAACAAATCGAGAAAAATTTTACTCAATAATCAGAATGTTTCATCCTCATTTGATTTATCAATCGGTTTTAATTTTTATACCCTGAACCCATAAAATGGGAAAAAAAGGTATAATGGTTTTGTGCAAAAGTATGTAACAGGCAGAAGGAAGCATCTCCGACCCCATAAAGTATATATATTCTTGATCAGCATCAACAGCCGAGTCGATATAGCCATGTCCGTCCGTCTGTATGAACGCGTCGATCTCAAAAACCATAAGAGCAAGAGACTTCAGATTTTGAATTTAAGTTCTCCTATACCATAAGCAGAACAAGTTTGTTGCAAATTATCGATAACTATTCTGGTTTCCGATACACACATGGTATCGATTACAAAAAAATATCGCAATTGGAAAATGTAAAAATGGGGCTTGAAAAAATGAATAATGATAGAACATTTCTGAAAATTTCGTCCAAAACGGTTAAGAAACACAAAAGATATCGAATTGAATCGATTGAAGTTAAGTCAGTTTTTAGTTTTGTTTACATTGATTATTATTTTTAATAGCTAAGCATACTTTTAGGCCACAAGGAGATTTAATATATTCATTGCAACTGGGTTCAGAGTATCTTCTAGTCGGGCTCTCCCGACTAGAGCCTTCTTACTTGTTTAGTTTAAGGACTTATTTTTGACAGGTTTTTCTACTTTGGTACGGTAACTAGTTGTGGTATGCAAATACACAAATTTAACCACTCAATTGTCCGTAACTGTTGCCACCACTATAAATAGTTCAGGTCATTAGCGGCATTCGCCTCATATGTTGTATTTTCCCATTGGAGGCATATACATATATGCAAAAGAGTATACATATGTGATTGAATGTATGTGTGTGCAAGTGTTGGTTTTTTTTTTTTGACATCCAGGAGCAGAAACTTTAGACCTTAAGCTCTGATTCTGACAAGTGTCACAGCAGGTTCACAGTTGCGTCTGAAGTTGTCTTTCTTTTCCTTTTCGTAAGGAGGTGGTTCAAATGTTAAACGTTCTTTTAACTGACACAAGAATTTAATTTATTTTCAAGAGAAGACAAACGACAGATGTCAAATTAACTGCATATACCAACAAAACCCACACATTTTAATTTTATTAGTGAATGCCCTTTAGGCGAATCGATTAAAATAAAAAGGCCCAATAACTTGTGTGCTGTCAAATTTCTCTGGCATACGCACTCATATTCGTAAGCAGAAGCATTCAATAGAGAGAAAAGAAGCCATCGAAATTGACCAACTAATTGCATTGTTTCACTTGTGAGCCAAAGAAACTGAGTCAATCCCTAAACGTTGATGCAATATGAGAACTTTGTACACTCCCTTGGTCGTCGTAATGAAGCGGCTTAAGCGGATATAAACTGAGCCATAAGCCAGCTTTAGACTTTTAATTTAAAAGTTTTGCACTTTGCGACAACAACAACGTATGATAGAGAATGCGCATGAGAAACAGAATGGTTGAGGATAACGTAATGCAATCAGCAAACAAAAGGCAAGAGCGCCAAAGAACGATTGCAGCAGCAGTGGGTGGTACGGTACATACATAAGTGATAGCTGGGCGGACAGCCGGCAGCGGGCAGTATGCATCGACCAGCTTTCGATGCCTGCGGTGAAATCAGTAGCTTCATCTTTTTTGGCCAGAGCATGGCATTGTCTGAGGCAGTGAGTGGTTAAGCGCAGATTAAGTCATAAATTGCAATATTTGGACATGCCGAAAGAACGAACGAACGAACGAACTAAAGGTTGCCATTGTCATCAGGCACCAGCTTTGGCAACTGGGCTATAACCATTACTAGGGAAAATTGCATAGTTGCTGAGGTACCACCAACTCGAGGGCATAATTAACAAGATATAATACGAAGGCAATTTTAACGCTACTGCTGCTGATGCAGCTTTTTATTTTATGTTTGTATGTGTGTGTGTGTGTGTTTTTAAATTAAATCAGAGCATTAAGACCGATAATTGGCCGACAGGCGACATTCTCATTTCCATTGATGCCACCTTAAAGAAAGGATGACGGAGTAAAAATGAAAGACGGATATTGTGTGTAAAAATAATTAACGACTGATGGCATAGTGAATTGAATGGAAAATAATGGAAATGAAATAAATGCAGTACTTCAGCCAAGGCTTGTGCGAAAGACATAACTCAAGCAAGTAAAAGAGATGATGCCATTTACACTTGTAATTATGCACGCAGACCAAAAGATGTTTCCTTTGTGAGCAAAATTAAACCTATTACGTCTCTTAACTTGTGGCTTCTTTGAGTAATAACTAAGTAATTTTGTATTTAAGTTTCAGCAAGCTAATCAAATTAAATATTTTTTTTATGCTGTATTATTATTAATTTTATATATTTCAATTTTAAAAAAACCTTTTGATGTCAAGCTATAAAATTAAGTATTTTTAATGTTTCGTAATGCAAACTATCAGACAAAAAGTATTGCAGAATTTTTTTTTCTAAGATGAATAATTAAATGCAATTTTGATACAAAACAAATCGATTCTCACTTAGCCAAATCATGGTTAACAAATTGTAATATTTTGTACTAAATGAATTATTAGTATCAGAAGAGTTATGCTACCCAAAATTTTATTCGAAAATTTTGTGAAGGATGACAACTAAAAGTTTCAGCAATTATCGCTTAAGCTGGATTTTTAGTTTCTTAAGCTATTGTATAGATTTTATCGCAGGCTTTGCTTGGCAACCGAATCAAAAAATTTCGTTACGAAAACACTTAATAATGACTTGACGACAGCTCGATGCTACGAACCAAACACTGACTGTACGAAGCTCGCTGCTACGAATACGTAAACATCTGTCTGTCAGTGACAGACTGTCACAATGTACAACAATGAATGTCAGTTGCTGGTGAATAAACGGTACGGAATGGTACGCGTAAAATTTAGGTATAAAGTGTTTTAAATATGAATAAAGAAAGTGTATTTATTAATGAAGAAAATGGTGAAAGAATAGTGAAAGATAATGAGTGAGTATGTACTCTAAATACATACATTTTATAAGGTAGTTAGTTGACTGTGTTAAATGTGTCAAATGTGAAATCTCCGTTTGAAAAATACTGAAACTTAAAAACAAGAAAAGAGTACGGCAGTTGACAGTTTTAATTGTATTGCATTACTTCTTACTTCTTTCGAGTTTCTATTAGCATACTGTGATATTTAGAAAGCCATGCACCGAAAAATACGATCAAATCTGTCCCGACGAAGCCGTAGAGGAACTAGGATTCAAAAGAAGAAACTTCAGCTGATATCAAACATGAGAATTGCATTGCTGAACGATACATCTGCTAAAGATTTATCTGAGCAATTACTGACTATCGGTAATGGTCGAGTACCTGTCGACGAATCGAGCGGTTTGATTTAATTTCCTCAGAATTTCTGTAATTTTGTCTTATCAAAAGACGAACTCATCAACAAAGTATTCCCAAACATCATTACGAACCACAAAAATAATGAATGGTTGAGTGAGCAAGCAATTTTGGCAACAAAAAATAATATTGTAGATGACTTAAACTTCATAATTCAAAATGAGATCATTGGTAAGATGAAGCCAACAACTATCCAATTGAATTTTTTAACTCCTTGGATGTGCCGGGCTTACCACCGCACAATTTACTATTAAATGTTGGCTATGTAGTATTCATGATTCGAAACATAAACCAACCAAAACTGTGCAACGGAACGCGTTTGGTGGTGAGGAAGTTGATGAACAATGTGATTAACGCGACGATACTCAAAGGAAAACTCGAAGGTGAGGAAGTTCTGATTCTAAGGATCCCAATGATCCCAACCGACATGCCGTTTGAGTTTAAATGACTTCAATTTCCGATCCATCTTGCAGTTGCCATGATCACTAACAAATCACAAAGCCAATCCTTGAAAGTTTTTGTTTCCTGTATAATCTACATGTATTGAAGGATAATAAAAATATTTTAAACTATGTTAACTTTTCATTTATTCAATAAAAGAAATAAATTTGTTTTCTTATTGGTCACCACGCTCAAAAAATTTAACTTGAATTAATATCACGGAAAAAAATATATAATTATAATTGCATAAGCTGAAAAAAACACATCGCATTGTATACTTATTAAATTACTAAAGTTTATTTACTTTTTACCAGCAAGTAACTTCTTTTACATCTTCCTGTTCTTGTTTTTCCACTTCCTTTTTTTTTTGCTTTTATTGGAGTTTAATCTTTTGCGTTCTGATTTGGCAACTTATTACTTAAGTTTCTGGCTAAATATTTCAATAAAGTTTTTTGTGCCCCAGAACTTGGCTATCTACTTAGCCAGATTCGTGGGGCAGGCAAGCAGCGAAACAGCGAAACAGAAATGAAGAAGAAGCAATGGCAAATCGATGTTGAGCGCTAAGGAATCTTATTTCAATGTTGTAAGTCAGGCCACGACCGCCTTTCAATATAAATAATCGACAAAAATTACAATAAAAATCAATTACCATATTCAATTTGGCTAAGTGGTACACACTCTTGCAAATAGCAAAACTTTGACAACGGCTGAAAAATGAAAATCCGCTTGTGGAAAAAATTTGGCTCTTCTTTATTTTTCAGCTGGTCATTTAAAGTGAGAGGGCCGAATTGGCAAGAGGGGTAGGTATCCTATAAATAATACGCAGATTTTTGCGTTGGCTTTAAATGAAGTTAAACTATGGCCAGTTCGTCAACGTCAGCAATTTAGAAGCCATAGCCATGCAATTCACTTGACTGTAGCTCATTTATGCGCTTAACACATTTTCCGAGAGGGGGTTCATAGAAAGCACGAAGGGATGAAAAAGAAGCGGCAGTTGGCAGCTGTAACTGGGAATTGTGTAGGACAAGCGACAGCTACAGCAACAGCAAAAGCAACAACGACGCCGGGAACGACATTTGGAAACGACAGTGGGAAAAAACGTTTTGCAAAAAATTTCTTCATTCTTTGCTTTTGCTTGGTGGCTGGCTGCTGCGGCTGTTGGTTTTATTTACTGCTGGTCCACAACAGCAGAAGCAGCGGCAGCGCCAATAACAAAAGTCGAGGCGAAAGTGAAAAGCACAAGAAATGTTTATCAGAAAATAGTGCAAAGTTTTCCCTTTTTATTTCGCTCTATTTGCTGTTTGGTGCGGGGCAAAAAATAAGAAAATACCAGAACGTTAAATTGAATTTAACGTGAAATGCAATGAAACGTAATGAAATTTTCGCTGTCAGTTGTCTCATCCTTCAAATGAATGTACCAACTACAGTCATACAAACCCAAAGCCCAAAAACCATCAAGCCTGGATCAAAATTGTGCTCCAGGCACATATTGTAATATTAAAAGCAACTCTATGATTATTACTATAAGAAGCCATAAAATGAATTCATCACTTCAAACATTTTTTTCCTTACTGTGCTTATTAAATTATGCTCATTTAAATCACCAAAGCATTTTTTATCTAAATTATATATAAGAAATCTTAAATATTTTTTTTTTATTTTTATTTATTCATATTATTTGTAATATATTAAGCCCTAGATATTTTGTACTAAATATTTTATTATTATATCTTATTACATCAACTATTTTAATATGTGATTTTGGTGCACACAAACGAAATATTAGAACACTAGGACGGTATGCAAATTTTTAAAATTTATATATATTCATTGTTGTATACTAAGCTTTAGCTTTTGAATGCATCCGAGTAGTGACAAATCTAATGCCAATGCTTTATCGAAAATAACAAATTAATTGAGTACCCAACAAGTTATAAAATTGATCTGTGTATCGCCTCAATAGAAATAGAATGGAATATATATTGTCTTTATTAGGGAGTCGATTGAAAATTTTGCTGCCTCAAAATTCAATCTGAAGCAACCAACACCATCCATCCCATCTGCCGAATTGCCACCCATTTAAGATCTATGGGAAGTGGTAGCTGTAGTTGGCGGAGCCCTGTTGAATGGGGCCTAAGTTACGTAAAGACTGCCAACAATTCATCTTTTCGCCGACGAATTTCTCAAGCAACGAGCTCGTTTTATTTTCTTTGCCAATTTCTCGGCATGCAGCTGGGTGGCAATCCATGAAAAATACTCAATTGCTAGTTGGCTGCAGCTTGATTCGATTCATATCCACTTTCCTTTCATTTGGCAATTTCACTTTTCCTCTTCTGTTACCCCACCTGCTTTTTTTTTTGTTAAATTGTTTGTTTTTGCTTTTACACTGCCTTTTGTACTGAGCGAGTGTGTATTTGTTATCAATATAAGCAGCTCCTTCTCTTAGCTGGCAATGCTTCTGTCAAATAATCTTATCCCTGTTTGCAACCACACCCAAGCGAATAACATTTGCCACGTGGCGTATGAGTAATCAGCCACCAAATAATTTGGGTTTGCAGCTGCATTATTACCTTTTCCTTCTTATTCAATTCAATTCGATACTTTTTCTTAGAGAACATTGCGTAGATAGCTTTCAAATAATTGCTCCACTAATAAAATTGCAATTCTGTGTTGTATTTCCAGTAAATGTTGGTTCTATCGATTTTTACACTTCATTTATTGTTGTTGACTTCCATGCCAAAAGCAATTAAGCGAAAGTGAATTTGAAAACAAAAACTTGACTTCTTATTAATTCACAAACAATCATAGACACCTAACAAATACAGACTAAGTACATATACACATATGTAACAACTGTTTAATGTTCATCGCCACGAGAGTTGAATTACAGTACGACCTCGGTAAACGCAACCTATTAAAATGTGGCGAGTTGCGAAAGCTGAGGTGGTTGCGAAAACTGAGGGGAAATTTTCTGGTGATAATGAGACCTTTTTGCAAAAAAAAATGCCTTTGCTTACCTTAAAAATTTAAGAAAATCTTATAAGACTATCTTTAAAGCAAAGATAATTTTTTATGAATTTTATGAAAAATTTTGAAATTTTTTTTGAATTTTTACACAATTTATATTTTTGTGAACAGCTTTTTCGCGAAGATGTGGAATTTGAATGTTGCAATTATCGGGTTGCGTTAACCGAGGTCGTATTGCAATTAAGAAAAAAATGATTTAACGCTGTCAATATGTATAAAGAAATTTAATGCACATCTCCAAGCGAATAAAACATTAAACTTGTATAAGAAAGTAAGTTCTAAGTTCATGAATGATTTTTTATCTGCACAGATACATTAATAACCTATGAATAGCGGGAAAACATATGTATATTAGAACTAAATGTTTAGGGAAAAAATATAAATAAGAAAATATTAATAATTACCACACCCAAATATTTTTAATTTGAAAACAAAATATTCTTAATTTAAGAAAAGAATAATTAGATTAAGCACATTTGCGTACAAATATGATCTGGATTGAGCATATTTTGTTTATAAATTAAGAACACATCGTCCTTAAAACAAGGACAAAATGTTCTTAGGAGCAAGGGTATCAAAAAACCACTAGATATGCGGTCACGCCGGGCAAAAGGTCGAAGAGCAATAGCCTCGGCAGTCAAATAAACAGTGCCTGAGTGCCAGGCTCATGTGTTGTATGTTGCATGGAATAGTGTGTATATGAATGTATCTGTGTGCGTGCTGGCCAAATTCTATGTCATAACATACATTAGTAGGTGCTCGTAAAAAAACACTTTGAAAAAAATGCGAAAATGTCATGTTTATCCAGAGATGCACACAACGCATGTGTGCCTTGTGTATTTGCAGACAGTCTGAGAATTTCCGGTGTATATGTGAGTGTGTATGTGTTTACCTAATTACATTTTGGATATCAAAACGTTGACTGATTGCGCCAATAAATGAAAATAATGACGTAGAAATTGAGTGCAAACTTGCAAAACGACGGAAGCGGCAAAACTGGCTAATGTCGGAAACAAACTGAATTCAGCCGACAAACTTTTTGCCCGTACATTGAATACGACACCTCATCTCCCCACCACCAAATTCTCTTTTTTGGCGCATTCTACTTTTGTGCTGCTCTTTGAATGTGAGCGCCTTTAAAAACGCAAACTCTTGCCGAGTTTATTTCCCCACGCAGTTTCTAACTGATTATCTGTGATTTACTTGTTTTTAGAGAATGAAAGCACATATAGTACAACGCATACACACAAATTGATAGACATTTTTGGTGTGGGCTTATAAAGGAGAAAAAGTTGGCCTGAATGTTGCTTTTTATTTGTGCCTTCAGCTTGAAATTGTGGCCCAATTATCTGGCAATGACTAACAAGAAAAAAAATAACTTTTGTCGATATTAAACGGATGACTGTAGCAAATAAATACAATAATATTCACACTTGACCAAAAATACTTTCTTCCTTCAATGTGTGTTTTGTCTAAATTTGTTTAAATTTATTGTCCAAAATGCAGCTGCAGGAGAATGCACGCAAGCCCTGAAAAGTATGCTATGAATTGGGCTATTCAACAAAAGCTTCAGACTATGCGTGTTGGAACACAAAATTAATTGAAGCGCGCGTCAGGCCGGTGTTGTGCTTAAGGGATCTTGGCCCTTTACTAATTTCAGCACAATAACCCATATAAAAGCGTTTTTTGGATATTTTTTGCAGCCATCCAAAACACGAGACTTCACGAACAGCTGCGCAATCAAAATGAGAGAGAAGATGTGAAAATAAAATTCCAAAGCGGATTGAGAGAAACTAAAACGTGTACAGCGCAGAAGCGTAAGAGATTGAAACTGAAAGAGCGTGTCTCAGAGAATAAACTTAAGAGTGTTGTGCGTACTTCGAAATGTTTGCTATAAAAATGTAACAGCTGTTTTTATTGGCATCAAGCCAGCGTCAATTAATTCAACATAGAAAGGAAACACAACATATCTCACAAGATATACAAGAAATAAGCTACGTATAAAATATAATCGATACATATTTTTGCCTTTTTTTATTTTCGATTTATATTTGTAATATAAAAATCTGTACTTATACATGAAAAAAGGTTTTCAGCTACATGAAGGGCAGGCAGGCTTAGTAAGTTTTACTTATGACAGCTTAAATGCAATGTAATATAAGTATATGGTAAAAGTTAAATTTAGATTTTATAAATAAATAAATAATCACCGATCCGTTAATGCTATATTGATTAGATCAATTATTATATTAATGAACAACATTTAAGTAAAAATAAGTTCGATATTTAAACCAATTGTTCTAGATAAACTATGTACAATCGTATATTATGTTCGATAAAATATTACATTGTTTTTAACATTTTGATACGAAAGTATGTATTTAAGCTCGCTTAAGAAAATAATATTATTTAGTTATTCTAAAAAATGTATACTAAATTATAATAAAACTTAGTATTCCATCTGTGAGGAACCGCCAAAAAAGTGCTTATCAGTGCTTGTCAAACTTTTTCTGCATGGTCCAATTACACGCACTTCGTTCGCAACGTTGTGCCATAACTGGAGAGACAACAACAAACACGGAAATCAAGAGAGAGAACTCTACTGCTGCTGTTGCTGTCGACATCAACGTTGGCTGCGCTGTGCAGACGCAGACTTCTGCTGGCCATTATGCATCTTCTGCTGCGTGTACTGTTTGTACTGCACTGCTGTCGACGTCGCTGTTAGCTTGTCGCGTTTGTTGGTGTCTCGTGTTCATGTCCTCGCCAACGTTAGCGCCAGTTGCCATTGCCAGTCGCTTGCGAAAGCGTAAAGTAAACAGACAAGCGTCGCGTCGTCGGAGCATGCAGAGTCAACTGCGCGCCGAAGTTTGCAAACGTCGCCAACGACAACCACAACGACAGCAACAACAACAACAACGAGTAGTCACACGAGCGACGTCAACAGCGACGGCTTTAATCGGTTATACGTTGCCAGCTCAGCCTGGCTGCCGCGTGCCACATCCTTTAACGCCGCATGCAGTCAGTTAATTTCTGACCACAGAGGCAAACGCGTTGCGTGCGCTTCAACGTACAACATGTGAGTCGTGTTTTCTTTGTTGTTGTCAACTCAAACCAACAAACTAAACTAAGTGCGAACTGATCTAATGTGACCTATACGGAATTGTAAAATACTAAGCAATTATTAACGAAATGGCAGCCTGGAACGTGCATGTGTGAGTGGATAAGTGAAAAGTTAGGCAAAGGCCACAACTAGGCAAATAACATATGGCAACAGCCTCTGTCAAACGCGTCATATAAACGGCTAAGAATCATGTGATCTAAATTCAAAATTGAAAGGTTTAACCACAAAATAATTTTCATATGTTAAATGCAAAAATCTGTTTTGCATAAATATAGGCCAATAGTTATAATGTAAGCTTTTGTGAAAAATCTGTAATTGCCATTTATTTTTAACACGAAATTGTGCTTAAAACAACATAATCGATTCGCATACAAAATACAAATATTGTATTTCATAATTTATACAAAAATAATTCGAATTCATTATGAATTAAATACGACTAATGGCTTTGGCTTTGGGTGCACGTGTGAAAAGAATTCATGTGAAATGACAGTGAGAAAAGAATTAAATTAAACATTGAAAATTGATTTGCGTATTCAAACAATTGAAAGCAAAGTGTATAAACGTTTTATTTAAATAAAACAGAATAAATCAAAACAACAACATTAACAACAGCAACTCATGCTGCACCAGTAGTAGCAACAACAACAGCAACAAAATGCCAGCATCAAGTGGATTATATCGCATCAAGCACGGTTGTGTCCTTGGCGGCCTGCAAAAAACGACGACACTTATTTTTATGGCATACATTGCGGCATGCAGCACTTCCGGTAAATATACATATATAACACACTCACCTACACTTGTCTTTTTTGATCAATAATCAAATAAAAATGAACGAAGAACAGAAAAAAAAGAAAAGAAAAGAAAGACTGCAAATAATAACAGAAGTAAAAATTCATTCATATCATATTCATGGCAATTATAACATATCAAGTTTTCATTGCGTTCTCCCACGTATATCTTTGAACTGCAAATTCAAATGCATAATTAAACTCATGCCAAATATTGGCAAAAATTGTCAAAAGTTGAATGCCTTAACACAAAACACACACACGCAAAAATGTCAACCATGATAAATGGCTAATTAATATTGCAAGATATCGGGAATTTTCAGTCTCGATTATAATATTAAAAAATAAATTATACAATGAACAATGAAATGAATGAGAAGAATGAATATGAGTTTCCGATACAACTTTTGATAACCTGTATTGCATTTTCAATTATATTTTTCACACTCTCAACAGCATAAAAGAGAACAACATTTTCTAGAATCATTTTTTTCTAGCCATTGCAGTAAAAAGACTTCGGGTCCTTATCCGCATACTGTCCCAGCGGGCAAGTCCTTTTTGGTGTCTAGCAAATGCCACCAACGGGTCCTATTGCTAGCTCATTAGTGGCATTTATCTCGCTAACAGGAAATCCCAATAATAAACTAACCGCCAGTCATTCCACACCATTTAATGATCCTATGCATGCGCCCTCCGGTTCGACAGCTCGTGTGCCTATTAATGCTTCTGTAGGTTCAGCTGGGGCCCACAAGCCTATTGTTTTTAGGCCTCCCAATAAATTTCGTGTCTAGGCTAGTATCCGATACTTGATCGTATGAAGTTAGTGCCTATGTTATAAAAAAAAATTATTCCCCACTCCCTACTACCACTTACCTTCTTGAATTCCCTCCAGCAAAACTCTTGTCTTGGATTTCGGAGTATCTGTGTGGTTGAACACAAAAAGTTTTAATTAAATCATCTGTTTCCAAACCTATTTTTGTGATCTCTGGTGTTCCCCAGGGGTAACTTTTGCTATTTAATCTGTTTATTAACGATCTTCGAGCAGTTATTACTAGCTCTCGTGTATATATGTTTGCTCATGATGTTAAGCAATGTTTTAATTATAATGACGCATCCCTGTGTAATTTACTACAGTCAAATTTCAGTGCGTTGTCGGCCTGGTAGCATTATAACTTCCTCAATTTAAATTCTTCAAACTGTACTGCTCACTACTTTATTGATAGATCACCATTCGACAATTCTTTGAATTTAATGATCTAGTCATTATTCTTGATCCTAAATTAAAGTTTGACTCTCATATTTCGTCTATGGTCAACAAGGCCATTAGTGTCATTGGCTTCATCAAGCGGTGGTCAAAAAAGTTTTACGATCCCTACACCACTAAAACGCTTCATACATCCCTAGTACGTCCCATTCTTTAGTATGGATCCTGTGTGTGGTCCCCGCAATTCGGAATTCACCAGGATAGAATTGAATCAGTGGAGTAGAACTTCTTTCTTTTTGCCCTTACAAGTTTTAACTGGGTTCCTGGATTAGACGTACCCCCGTATTCTAGTAGACTCCTTTTGATTAATCCTCTCTGTTTAACCGTAGACTATGCATGGAGTATTATTTGTTACTACCATGCTTAATGGTAAAATCGACTCATCAGTTTTTTCGAGTCGAATTAAATTAAATATCCCAATTAGATCTTCACGTAACTTTTTACCCTTTAGCCTAGATAGTTGCTCGAGCAACTATTTGACTCATGAACCATTTCGTGTTATAGGCTCTGACAATAGCAAGCTTTTTTTCTTTCCTTTCAGCATTATCTAACCGCCACCACTAATTACTAATCTTACGATGGTCTGATTGGGGTTTTCTGGGCTTTTCCCAATCCACGCAACAAATGTTGGACCACTAGTTTTCTTGAGCTTTAACGTAAACTTTATAAATATTTGTTTACCTTAATTTATTTTCAATTTTAATTTTAATTTAATTATTTAAGCTTTATATTAATTTTAATGAATTTGGATTTTTTGTCAATTGTGAGCAAAGAATGAATATGGGCAATTCTCTGATGTCGAATGCGACATTTGTACTCACTCAAAGCAAAACAAAACATGTGCCAAGAATTAATTTTATTTTTACGAAATATGAAACTTATAGCTCTTGGTTAGCACTATAATTGGTGTTTAGATCGATTTTGGCAATTTTTTTTTTTCAAGATAATCACAAAAATGTTATGCATTCGCACGCGACACAGACAGAAGTCACTTTTTCGAAGACCAGTTCAAGCACTGATTTCAGCGAAACGCGCTGGAAGATTTGTATGCAATTAAATTTAAAATGTTATGTATTGATTGCTCTTAATAATGTATTTGGTTTGACTTAAAAATATTAGGCATTTTTTTTTTTAAATTGAATTTTAATCACTGTTGCACGCGACATGTCGCACGCGAAAGTTTTAGCAACTGATTGGCTGATAAGAAATTTGCCGTTATAAGCTATCGCATCGTTTCTTTTACATTTGTATTATATTCTTAGAATATAAACCGAGATTTAAAAGAGTGAATATCCACGCTTAATGACTCTCTTTAAGAAAATGAATCAAAACAAAACGTGCATTAGAAAAGTTCAAAACAGAACTTTCGCACCTCTTCGACTTTGCATTGCAATTTTTCAATATGTATTATGAGTAAATGTAAAATATGCTTATACATACATATACATATACATAAGTTGAATAAAATAGATTCCCTATAGAATTATGTGAAAAAGACATACTATTTTAGACTTTGAATTTTCTGGTTGTGGTTGACCTTTCTGGAGAATTACCCATATATAAATAATTATTTCCAGAACACTGCAATTTGGTTCAAATTAAAACCCATTCTATATTATGGATTTTCTCTATAACGAAGTTTTTTCTTTTCCGTTAAATGATAGGTCGACTACAATTGTTCATAGAAAAAGGTATTGATTATTTTTCTACTTTATTTTTACCAGGTTCAGTAACGATTTGAATCTGTATTTAAAAAAATAACTATTTTTTTGGAAGGAAAATATAAAATAATAACTATTATTTTTTATTTTATTGAAAAAATATAAATTAAAATTTTAAAATTTAGTTAAAATACAAAATTAAAAAAAAATATATATTAAAATCAGTACACATATTTACAAAGTTTTTTAAACTTAATTTACTTTTTTAATAAAAATACCATTAAATTTTCAAAAAATGATAACAGGAATTCCTTTTTTAATATAAGAAACTGTAGTTGGACCGATTCACACATAACAGTAAGATAACATATAACAACTTAACGCATGCATAGTTTGCGCGTAGCCTGCAAAAATGTAAGCTCGACTCAGCAAAATTGAAAACCTTGATAAAGTGTTTGAATAGAATTCTTGTTTAAAAGAAGCTACAATAATGTAAGTTTTTGTTACAAGAACTGCTGAATCGTTGTCCGATTGTCTGTCCGTCTTATATACATAAGACTTGTAAAAGCTTTGATTTCCAATTTTTAAGAGCTTGTTAAGCAGCTCTAGTGTTCGATGTTAATTTTTTATAACATTTGTGATTCGATTGTGCACCCAATAAAAAGCAGACATGGCAACTGCGTTTTTGCACCTTTTATTTATTTCAGTTATTATAAAGGAGAATCCTTTTGCTGAGCTGAATGGCAACATGAGCGCAATTGTATATGGGCCACATTTTATTGGTATAGTCGCTTCTACTGACAGGTCAGCGATAGCGCGGAAATCGTGCATTACTTGTCAATATCTGACACAACAGCAACAGCAATAACAACAATGAATGAACACAATTGCAAACACTTGTCTGCAGGGCAAACTGTGTGCTCTGTGTGCTTGCCCCACTGTGCCCCCTTGTGTTGCTGTTGGCAATTTGTCAAGCAATCAACAATGCCAGAAATTGCCCGAAACTCTTGTGAATGAGGTCGGGCACGAAGAGAAGGCAAAAAAGGGAGGAGGAAAAACTGAGCTAAAGCCCCAAGGTGCCGTCGCGTTGCGAATGTTTGTTGCCAAATCATTGAAACAAATAAAAAGCAAAGTGCTAAAGAAAAAACCGATCAAAGCGCACTAGCACATACACATGTTTGTGGTGTATGTTGTGTGTGTAGTTGCTGGCCCTCAAAATAACTGGAGCATTTAGTGTGGAGGCTGTGCGTGCAACACAGCAACACAGCAACATAGCAGCCCACAGGCCACGCCCCTCTTAGACCACACACAAAACGGTCTGTGAAATCGTCAAATAAATCGACCCAGTTACTGGCCCTGGAGCTGTGCACCTCTGGCACATCTAGCACATCCATTGTTGCATGTGTTATGACAACTTATGGTAAATGTGTAGCTTGCTTTTTGGGTTACACACACAACATAGACTCACGCACACTTCAGCTGTCACTGTCAATGTTGTAATATGAAATTCTAAGAAAAAACAAAATGACGAAACAACAAAGAAAACATCGGCTCAGTTCCTAAAAAACAATTTTTCTGCTGTGCTTGTCGGTTTTGGTTTTGGCTTTTTTATTATTATTTTTATGCCTCTTTAATATTCGGAGCACATTAATATGTAGCCTCAGCAACCGTCTCGTATATCAATTTTTGTGCATGTCAGGGAGCCGAGCTTTTCGAAGGACAACTAGAAATAGTGCAGCTTTTTATTTTTTGTTTTGTTTTTTCTCTGCTTTCCCATTCCATACACATGTGCACCGTAAATCTGCAATCCAATGAACATAAACATTTGCATAATTCACACGTAGAAAATACATGTTTAAAAAACATTGCAAATTGATATCAGACATCCAGACATAGTAAAAACACATGCCAAAATTCCTTTTGGAAATGTTTGAAAGTTGAAACAAAATCAAAAAGATTTAAATTGTTTTAGTCATTGTGTATATAAATGAGTGAAGCATGTGATTTTTGCCCTTAATACAATATTGCATTGTTTTGTATTTAGGTCCGATGGAATTCAAAAACTTTATTAACTGAAACTACTTAAAAAATACAATAACATTAAATAGTTTTTGAAGCATCTTATTAGTGTCATTACACATACTTGAAATAAAAAAAAACCACCAAAGTATTAATTACAGAATTTTCGATTGTATTTTTTTAATATTTATTATTTTATTTTTTAATGTAAAATTTCAATTAAGGGAGATGTTGCAATGGTGGACACCCCTGTCGTTTTTGTGACATAAAACTGTCAGAAATCAACGTTAAGCTTAAGCTGTTGGTATATATTCATTTGCTCATCGATCTGTCAAGTGCTATAGATTAATTGGATTATTCGTAATCTTTGTATCAACATTTTTTAATATAATGTTTTAGATATTAACCAACGCCGTAATTGAAATGCGAGTGTGCTCAAAACATAGATTAGGCAGGGGTAAGCGGTAAAACGTATGTAAATTGTTAGCAATTTTTCGGGAAGCAGGTGGTTTGGCTAAGTACGTGACGGCATTTCAAATATTGGCTGCGTTTGCATTCGAAAATGTTGGCAAATGTGGATTCCAAATACAAAACAGAATGATAAAAATCTGTGTTTTTTCTTTTGCAAAATTGTTGTCAATAAATGACAACAAACTAGTAGACATCAATAAAAAAAAATAAATAATAAAAAACACTTCAAACTACTTACATATATGACAAGCTGGCCACTTTAAAGGGTAATCAAGTGATTTTGGTCCACAAAATAAAACACAAAACAAAAACAAAAAACATGATCTGTGTAAACTGAGATCCATTCGATTGCTTTATCCGAAGTTTGATGCTCTTGGGGCGTATACGTTGTATGAGCTGAGCATACCAATTGGGGCTTTAACTGCTGCTTTAATTGTTGAGAACGAAACAAAAGGCAATTTTTAAAACCGTGTTCCCTTAATGGCACCTGCCAACTTTATTCATGTTGCAACAAGGCGTTACACGTCGCACGTATTCCAATATTTATTCATCTCGAGCATAATAATTTTAAATAAACTCAAGTCGGCCTGTCAGCATCCAGTCAGCCTCAGCCTGGGTCAAGGCCCAGAAATGGTGGAGGGCGCACACATAAAGCGCGTTGGCAAGCATAATTTAATAGTACCCTCAGTACCCACACACAAATGCACATAGAAGCAGGTGAGAGTCGGCAACAGAGCCATAAAGTTCACCTGTTACAAATGCAACGACACGTGGGCGTTGCTGCGGCCATGGCAGCCATAATAATCAGCACAAAAAGTAATGGTCGCACACGTTCACGCACACTCACACACACACATATACACACAGAAAGTACACCAACACATGTGTAAGGCTTTGGCGTTGAGCCTGCATTTTCGCCTGCATTTCGATCAATAGTCTAGGGTTTGGGTCGTTGAATGCCCGTAAATTCTACATAATGCCAAGGCGGGCGTCACCTTTTGGCAATCTCAATACGGATACGGCGTGCTGCGGATGCGGACGTGATAAGGATTTATACAAAAAAATTTATTCTTGCGGGGAAAGACTGTATGTATGTACTGCAGGAAATAGAAAAATGCAAAATATAACTCGATTTAATGTGCGTGTGTTTAGTATAAAATTTACGGGTTAGTTACGCATTTATAATACTCATGTCAATCTGGGTGTGTTAAAGACGTTTATGTGGCTTCAGTTATAAGTTAGAAGTTTGCATAGAAAACAACTTGTGTGGGTGAAGTTTGGTGAGGTTGCAGAGTCTCCGTTAGTTTTCTGCAAATCATGCAAATCTATTAAAGACAAGCAAAGAGTCAACTTACCTGAACTCTGACACTCACTTTTACTTAGACTGCTTAAGTATATGCAAAACATTTTGGATTTTTTCACCTTTCACCTACTTCTACTTTTTCTTTTTTTTTCGTATCGTATTTTTTTCAATTTTTGTTTTGCTTACGCCGCATCATCGTTATTGGGTGATGATGATAAAAAAGATGACGTTGATGCTCTTGATGACGTGCATAGTTGGACGATCCTTGTGCTAACGAGCTGCTTTGCGGACAACTTTCACAAGTGGCTTTTCCAAATGTGTTCACAAGCTCCTTGCTTTCCCTTATACTTTTTAATTATTACCAGTTTCATTAAGGCTATGTAGTTTTTCGGTTTTTTGTCTGTTGCTTTGTGATTTTCTCAGTGCGGACTTAATTTACGATATTAATTTTGGTGAATTCTTGGCGCGAGTGATTTCATTTGTGTGTTCCATGCCACGTCGAAAAAAACACAAATCTTACTAAATTAAAAAAAAAGAAAATGTTAAAGAGAAGCTGTAACCAAATCCCGCTGACACAATTTCATTACGAGACTTGTCAGTAGCAACAAAAAAAAAGCGAAGCATAAGAAGAAGCAGAGAATTTGCCTATCATTTGTCTCGGCAGCTCTCGCAACTCGGAACGGGGAAAGTCAAGCTGAAAAACTCGCAACTCGCAGCAAACAGAAATTGAAACTTTTCAAAAGCAATTGCTTGAATTTCAAGAGAAAACTTTCTGGTTTTGCCCTTTTTTTCTTGGCCAACTTATTTTTGTGTACGCTCACACACATACATAAGTATTTTATTTTCGGGTTTGCTGTATGTTTGTGTGTGTGTTTTCTAAGTCATTGCGCGCTGGAGCAACTGGAGCAAGCTGTCTGCGTTTTAAATGCCAACGAGCACATTGACGCCAATATGCGATGCTTAATTCCAAATGGAGTCGTATACTTTTAGAAGCAGCAGAAACAGTAGCATCTACAGCCAGAAGTCATCGGGATAATGTATTGCATGTTGCTACAAAATTTCAAAATTGAAATGATGTTGTAGTTAAAAAAGTTCTCATTCTCTCTCTCTCTCTCTCTCTCACTCTTTTTCTCTATCTTTTGCATAGACATATGCAACACTCCTTGTCTTTTAACCAACACTGAAGCCAACGACTGTAATATGTAATATGCCTCACAGTATCATAAGTTTTCAGTTGATGTGAGCTGTGCTTTGTGAATTGTCCGACTTGAGACTTTTCAGTTCTGGTTTCAAGTTTTAAGTTAACTTGTTAGGTGTTATGTAAATGTGCTAATAAATTCGTTAAGTGATCAATGAAGCATATGCGAGTGCCATAAAATAAATTAAGTTGATTCTCATGAGTTGACCCCCATTAAAATATTAATTATTTGTATTAGCAGAAAGTTTGAAATTTTGATAACCATTTGGAGATCTTAAAGTAACACATTCCAAACTTATTGAGCAAAACTTTTCGCCACTTGGTAATCTTAAAATGCTTCACTTGCTTTAATTCAGAATGTTTTTTGGGACAATTTACTTTAGGATTAGGCGTTAAGTAACTGTAACTCAGTCTTACTCACGGCTGTCTTCTTGGCTGTTGGCTGTTTGGCCAAAAGCTCCCTGCTTAGCAGTCTCTTAATGCGTCGAAAAGGAACGAAAGGAAACGGCAACTAACACGCCTCATATCAAAAGGAGCTCGCGCTTTTCGCATTAAGCCGGTTTATGGTTTTAAGTGTAATTACAATTTACATGGATTCCATTCTGTCAGCTGCATACCTACCTACGGCTACGCCAACACATAATCACAAGCTTCGTTATATTAAAAACTTATACACCACGATAAGCGACACCAGGCAGGCAGCCCCCTATCTCAACTTAATTCCGTAACCCTGTACTCACCACCCAACAGCTAGCAGATAAGTGAATAAAAAACCGCCAGCCGGTTTCACGGTCGTAATTAGAAACTTTTTAGTTGGCAGCGCATAAAAGTTAGACATGACTTTTGAGGCATTAGCGAACTCGACAGCGGCGGCCATTTTTGCGCCATGATGTGGTGATTAATTTTCCACCAACGCTTTTGGGTAGCAATAACTGTGGCAAGGAGCACACGAGTTTAAGCTGCGCTCTGGACATGCGGGCTTAGTTTCATGGCTACAATGGCAGTAAATAATGCTCCAGAAAACAACACATAACATTGCGATTAATATCCTTGAACTCAAATGCGAATTCATATCAACATGTCACTTAGATTGTTAAAAAAAAAAGCAACCAAATTTTGCATTAGTTTTCTCATATATGTATGTTGCTTGTTTAGATGTCCATTAACATGCTAGGAGTGTTTTATTAAGACGTGTGGTACTTTGATTTGGAATAAAAGGCAATGTGAATAATATACTTATATTTACCTCGACTTCACCGTTTTCTCACTCTTTTGGATATATTTTTGATAACATTTTGCAGAATATCTACTTGTCTTTTGTGTAACCCCACAGAAAGAAATCGAAAGTCCATTGACTTAGAATTTAAAATCTAAAAACCCACGATATGAAAAATCTAAGTCGAAACGTTAGCTTCGAGAAAAAAGGACACCTTACTGGTTAAAGAAGAATTTATGATAATGTTAATGTATAGAACGCCACGTCAAATTAGTATATAAAATGTGCATGATTTAAAAAAAAATTTCATCAACATCGCTTCAGCGGTTTCAGAGTCTATTAGCCTTGAATCCACAAGCTCACACACACATACAAGCTTACATTGCCTTTTATATATTAAGATAAGTAATAAGGTCCCGAAAAAAACATGTGCTGAGTGTTTTCAGTGTGATTTTCATTTAATCTTCAAGCTTGAATCGTTATCTGGAAAATGTTGTCTATATTTTGTGGTTTGACTTATTTCGATCTATTAGTGCACGATTTTAGCTTTAATTATATACCATAAAAATTTTCCTAGGATAGGCGGTTCAGATAGGGTTTCCACATCAGGTTTTTTAAACGAATAATTAAAAATTATGCGAATAGTTGCCCAAAATCAATATAAGCACCAATAATAGGGCTAACTTTATAATGGGAAAATTATTTTTAAATTCCGTGTTATTTTAATCTTTTTACCATTTTCAATGTATGCGATTGTCTTGTTTGACACAATGAAAATGCCCATCCATTTCTAAAATTTAACTTTGAAAGAACCAATTATAATGTATGCTAAGAAACGGTATATTTTAATCACCAAATAAACAATTTTTAAATACAATTACATTTTAATTCAATATTCAGCGTATTTTGCTCTCCATATAACGAAGGCAACTTTCAAGCACTACCGTTTTTAAAAACAAAAGTTTTAAACAGTTCTACATGGAATTATTTAAAAAAAAAAGATATTTTTTGGCCCTTGAAATTCGTGTTATGTTATATGAAATTAAAATGTCAACTTAACATGGCGTTGTCAAAATATATTTATTAACATTAATTTATTTAATAAATGGCTTATTGGCTAATGGCTAATTTCAACATTTTATAATTTCCGAGCTTTTAGAGTTAATCAATTAATTGCGGTATTTTATACTTAAATTCTGTGTTTATATATACTGTTTTCCCATTTTATTTCGCATTAAGCTCCGCAAATATGCTTGATTTGCGGAAGCGAGTTGGATGCTGCGGTTTATAAGCTTGTCTTTGGAATTAAATTTCAAATTTATAGGCAAACGCCTAATGGCTTACACACGCACAGACACACACACACACACACAAACACACAGATATACACATACATGGGCTTTACTTAATTACCGTTGATAATTTACACTTTCGCTGGCAGGCGAGCTTTAACTTTAGCCCATTTGGCTGCACATTTGTGCGCTCCACATAAATTAAAGTATAAAGCGCAGTAAATTTAGCCGCGCCTCCTCTCTCTAAAATATGGCAGTTAGACACACTAACACACAGGCACACACAGAAATTTTAACTAAAAAGCATATTCAGTTCAGTGTAGTCGCCTGGGGGTGGTTTAAATATTTGAATGTGCTTTTCGGGGGTGCGAATATGTACGAGTATGTTCGTATGTTCGTATTTATGTGTGTGTGTGTGTGTATAGATGCGTTCACGACATTGCGTAACAATTTGAATTTCTGTTGAAGTAGTTGACAGTTTGATGATTGTTGGCGGGGAGCAGCGAAGTAGTGTAAGAATGAAAAGGAGCGGAGTATGCGACAAGCTAATTTATGAAAATTGCTCTCGAAATTATTGGCAAAGCCGCCGGCAGCTAGAAAAGGGGTGTTGTTTGACTAACTAATGACAGAATGGCAGAATGGCTGACTGACTGACAGAGTGACCGACTGAGCGGCTGACAAAAGCGAGTGACGCAATTCCAGCAGTCTCTGCGGATGCGATAATGGGCTGAAAACATGTTGAAAGTCTTTCCCCCCTTCTCTATCTTTTTTTGGCACTAGTAACTATGCAAAAGCTTTCACTGTGCCCAATGAAAGTAGTAGGTGGAGAAAGTGAAAAGCCGAAAGTGCCTAACGAATGTTATTTATGGCTGGCTACTCAAATTTCATAAAATTAAAACAAAACCACAAATTATAAATCTAGACATATGAATTCACATAATACCATGTAAAAATACACAAGCAAATAAATTTACACAGCTGCCAGCTAAGCAAAAAAACAAAAGAAGAAGAAAACAAGTAAAAGTTATTTGGTAGAGATTGCTCGGCTGCAAAATACCTTGTAGCTTGTCCAGAAAAAGTTGAGAGTTTGGTGGTGATGACAGTTCAAACAAGAAGAAAATAAAATAAAAAATTTAAATAGAATACAAAAACTGAGTAAACTTTATAGTAACTAGGTCTATAATATCTCTTTGTGCCTTTTTAAATTTGTAATGTACGCAGTGTATAATAAACGCAGGCAAAACACAGAGACCAAAAATGTTGTAGAAACATAACAAGTAGAACAAGAGCAAGCGAATTTCATTTTTTTTTTCCTCCGGCTTGCTAATCTTGTGGGTGGGATTGGAGGTGACAAGAAACCAACGCGATTTCACTCGCGTTCCGCTCACAAAAGATTCGACTCGCAACTCCTGGACAACAAATGATAACGGTTAACATAGCACCAGTGCCGGCAGCAGCAATAGCAGCAGTAACAACAACGGCAAAAGCTACGGCTTCAGCAATCGATAATGATAATACTGTCAACAAAAGCCAAACGGGTCGGTGGTACATGGGAAGCAGGGCGAACAAAAAAAAAAATACAACTTGCCAAAGCAAAAAAAAAATATAACAGAAAAATAAACAACGAGTAGAATAAGAATGACAGCAAAGACTGCAGAGATTTTGAAAGACTGCCATTGCGATTGTGACAACAAATTTCGCCATTAGAAACTGTAAGCTCCTACTATGTATTGTATCTGCTTGCGGAGTGTGGAGCGGGGAGGAGTGAAGGTAATGTTGAGTCACGATTCAAAAACCACATAGGACAAACAGGCAAACCTGCAACCCCATGGCAAAAGGCAAGGTTAGTCAGTTCCTTCAACAGTTCCCGTTCATTTGCATTTATTCTTTTTTGGTGTTTTACCAAAAAGCTTACTGAAGTCTCTATACATACACGTGTGCCTGTGTGTGTGTGTGCCGCCAAAAGAAAAAAATGATATATTATTTTAAATCATATCATTATCAAGTGCTTTGCAGCAGCTTATATTAAGTAACACTTGAATAACTTTCGTTTATTAGAATATATTTTTTTATTTTGAAATCCTGCAAAATTTTGAAGCATATTTAGTCTACATTACAAAGTTTAATTTTCAAATAGAATAAAGCAATCATATATTAATCTTACCCATTCGGCTCTCTGTCAAGTAATTGGTATAGCAAATATCAAGTTTAGATATCTTCTTTATCTGATTTTTGCTATTTGGCATGCCTTTCATGGAGTGGATAGGTAGAAGCACTTTCAACGCAACGAGAAATTTAAATTTTATATTAAATTTTCAATGGATCTGTTAAATGTGGGCCAGGAATTTAAAGCTCAGAAGTGGAATTCTTTTTTGCCAATCTCGGTAAATGCCACACTGGCCAATATTATGATTAGTATCCCCGCTCATATAAGAGGAAGAGAAAAGTTAATAGCCTCGCGGTCTGATTTTCTTTTGAAGAAGACATATGTATGTGGTGCTTGGAAATGATTTGTTGAATCTGTCGAATAAGCAGATTTATTGATCAAAAATTGTTTTGTGTGTGTGTGTTGAGGCGAATAAATTTTCTTTTTGGCATTTTGTGACAGGCATTCATTAGGCATTTTGTTCCTTAATTATCATAGTTCATAATGAATGCCAATGGGCAAATCAATAATTTTTGGCAGCCGAGCCACTTAGTTAATAACAATAAATATTTTGCTTTCAATTGATGTATCTATCTGAAACTCGATTGGATCATAACAGTGTTCTGTTCTTCATTCAATTAAAATCGCCTGCCAGCGGTTATAGTTTTGCATATGTATACACCTCAATCCGTTCAAGTTCATCTGCGCCTTAGCTGTGCGAAACTCAAACAGAGAACTACGAATATTTGCTGAATGGAAATGTTTGCCTTTCTGTATGCGAATCAGAAAGCGCTGCAGGCGCACTAACTGATGAGTCTCTTACTCTCTCTCTCTCCTCTTTCTCTCTCTCTCTCTTCATAATTGTCAATCAATTTGTTTCTAAGGCACATTTGTGCCGTTAAGGATCGTTTTGACAAAATGGGCACCATTCCTTCATCTTCATAATAGCATTTGCAAATTTTTCGAACTTTAATCTGACAGCCGTGTCAAAGCCCAAGAAATTCGGAAACTCTGAGTATGCAACACCAAAGTGCTATCTTTTCCTAACATTTTGATATCAAAACTTTGGAAATCAAACAAACATGAAATATTGAATTAAATTCCAAAAAGTGGCAAAAAGATCCATAGTGCATTGTAGACGGACCGCAGGCGACTAACCATATATGTAGCACACACACTAAGACTCACAACCTATAATAGGCATGCTAAGAATTTGCGCATACGGTAAATTGATTACAGCAACGGAAACGGGTCCAATCAGTTTATGTAGAAGGCTAACTTGGTCTTGTGTGTTGAGGTGCCAGCAAAATGTTGCCCAGTCACGAAAGCACATTGGTGGCAACTGTAACAAACTTGTGCCATGCTCCCCCCTCCCCCCCACACACACACACAAGCTCAATCTTGCATTTGTTTGTTGCTTAACCATAAAATAAAAAACGAAAAAAGAAACAACTTAATAGACGGAATTCGTGAAAAGTGCAGCTAGCTGGGTTTTGTGTATTGTTGCAAAATTAAACATACTAATAAGTTAAAAGCAAACACACACATAAACTAAAGAAAACTAAAAACGTGACGCTATGCAGTTGTTGCATGTGCAAAACTTTTTTTATACGATGACTAAGTTAAATTACGTGCTAAAAGTTCTTTACCTGGCGCTTCTGGTTGCACGTTGCAAGCTGCCAAAGTCGCAACCAGGTATTAGATTCAAGCGCATTCAATACAACCTGGATAGTATAAGATTGAAATGCCAATCAGGCAAGAAAATTGAATACAATATTCAATAGACCGAAATTCAATATATCATTTTTATAAGCCACACAAGTTTTAATCAATGGTGCCAAATGTCCATGAATGTATGTATACATAAAAAAGTTATAAATTTTGACAACTGTCTGCTCTCTCCTGCCACCTAACATTTTGTGGCTTTAAATTTTTCAATCTGTAATTGAAGCCAAACAACTGCGGTTGATTAAAAAAAACTCAAGCTGCGTTGCAGCTGAGGCATACAACACCTTACTGAATTCCAGCTGTGGTTGCCACATTCTTGCTGACATTCAAAATTGAACCTCACAATAAACACAAGCCACTCAGGCAACCCTTGACTAGTTGCATGGCCAATTGCAAAAAGCAGTCAAAAACACACACACTATAAATCGAAAAAAAAAAAAAATAAAATAAAATTACTGAAGTTGTAAGCCACAATTAAATTTATTTTGTATTTGGTGCGTTTATTTTTTATTGTCATCAGCAAGTCCAACAGAAATTTTTAAAAATACTCAACGCTCAGACAAACTGTCGGACATTCGAGTCCCGCCATAGCTATTTGCCATTTGGGCTTAGTGTGGAAATGTCGACGGCATGAAACGGATAAGGGCCAACACAGTCCACAGTCGGTCGGGTTCTTATACTCCCCCCTCTTGTTGCCGGCCCAATAAAAATGTGACAGTTGGCATTGCCGCATGAAAATTTTAAGAAGCAACAACAATCTCAACGTTCGACATTTTAAATGCGAAATTCGAATGGAAATGAAATTGGGGAATTGGAGTACGGCCATCGGAACAAGAATCGATCAATGGCATTCGTTTAGCTGTCCTTTTGGTCCCTAACAAATTGAGCTTAAATAGAAGAAGTCAGGGACATTAAGCTAAAGCTAGGTATGAATTGTGCATTTATAGCTGGGCAAGCCACTCTACTATAGTAATATAATTTGAAGGTCAGAAAAGGTCAATCGCATTTCAAAAAAAATTTGATGATAATATTTAGTTAAGATGAAACTTTATGGCTTATGCTTAAGATTGCAGCAATTTAAATTAGTCTTTATCAAAAATAAAATTATTGGAACAAGCTAATCCATATGTCATCTTTTTATTCAATCATTGACTTTTAAGCTAACACAAATATTCTGAAACAAAGAAAGCACCGATACTTGATATAAAGAATAAATATCAAACTTTTACTGTAGGGTATACACAAATGGGATAGCGTATAAATTGTAACAGAAAAAACTGTTTATCTTTGACAACGTCCGAAACCCCAAAAGAAGAGCCACCAAATTTGCCACATCCGGCACAACTTCGTCAGTGTATATGCCGCGCGACGTCAAGTTGCCGCCTATGTGCGAAGTGCGCCTGGGTGGGAATTAAGTAGACTGGACAACAGAACAAAGAGAAAGTAAATTTAGCTTTTTGTGGGGTGCACTTTCCTTGTTATTGTATATTTTATTATGATATTTTTTTTATCTTTATTTTTGGCTTTATTTTGCTTTTAATAATATTTTTACTTTGATGCTAATAGGGCCAGTTTGGTCAATTTCGTTGAATACGTCCCTACTTCGTACGTCTGAGTCCGCGCTTGCGTCTGCATCTGACTGTTTTGGCTCTGTGTCTCTTTCTTTCTCAGCTTGTGTGTTAACGCGACGTATTACGGAAGTTGACAATTTAGTTTTTGATACTGAAGGACTGGCCGGATGCCGACTAGAGTTTTTGTTTTCTTCCTTGTTTCCCAGACTTGCAGATACTAAACATTTATTGAAGTTGTTGCCGTAACGCCGTTTGTCCTTTTTTGGTACCTGAGTTTGACTATTCTTAATGCTTAGTCAACCATTCACTTTCCGTGAAATGTGTGTTCGTGAAATTGTATTCTAATTTGCACGTGCTTGCAATTTGACCCTTAAATCCGAAAGCAATGCACGATGTGTACACTGAAAAAAATAGTCAAGTCATTCGTAGAACTTAAATTGTCGGAAAAAATAACTTTACTTGATTTATGGCCAACTTTTGAAATCAAATAATGATTAAAAAACTTCATTTTTTTTCTGTGTAAGTTTGTGGGTGTGTGGCTGTTTGTGTTTGAGCTGTTCGAAGTATAAATCTTCATTACGCACACGGCCCTAACTAAAAACGCAAGCCAGAGACACAGTATGCTATGATTCACATGCCCACACACACAGAGATTCACTCATGCCACATGCCACATGACGTACTTAACTTATGCTCTTTTATATTTTATCTTCTTTTGCTGACTTTTTCGTTTGATTTCACACACACAGACAAACACATACTAGCACAGCTCAACGGCTTTACAGATATCAAATCTCGCTGTAGCATATTTGTACCTTATTTATTTTGTTTCGCATAATTTATTAACGTTGCGCATACTTCTATACATTTTTCTCTTATCCGTCACAAATTGGAAGGGTATATTTTGTAGCTCTGTACTTTGGTAGCACTGTAAATTGGCTTTGTTATTTTTGAAACTGCATTAATATTACTCAACTTAAGGCCCAAATTATAAAAATAAATAAAAAATATAAAAAAATAATTGAGATTTATTTAACTGTAATTTTATACTTTTCCGTTTGTCTGTTCCAAATACAAAATCCATAGATGTAAAAGTTAGAAATATTTGTGAATATGTAAGGAGAGTTCCACAATATCCCCCTTTCAAGCAAAGCCCATCGCAAAGGCGTCATTAATTGACAAAATGCGAATGATGTTGGTACCTCATTCGATGAAGTGTCATAAAAAAACCAAATGGGCGACTTATATCTCACAGAGCCACAAGTGACATAAATAGAATATGAGTGATGAATTGCCGAAAGCAATTTGATAAGTTTACTTAAGTCAGGAAGGAACACAATAATTGGGAATAGTATTTCGTAAAATTATTATTTCTTTACAAATTGATTATACATAAATGAATAAAAATAGCAATATGAAGTTTAATTTCTGTGGGTAAAAAGTATAGGTCGTCTAGAAAACATTATTTAATGTGAATAAGCTTTATTTACTCGAGCTAAATACACAGAAATATAATCAAAAGCAGTGCAAACTTAATTGAACTTTTTATGATGACGAGAATTAATAAAAATAAAGTTAAAAGTAAAGTTCAATTCAACCTACGTATATGTATGTTTGTATAAGAACTATGCCTGGGTGCATTTTCTTGGTTCTAATTAAATTTGTGTATGCCTAAGAATTGCTGCTAATTAGCCCAAAACTTGGTTTAGCCTTGCATAAATTTGCTGGCCAACCCACCCTCCTTGCTTTGCCGCACTCTTACAACTGTGTACATATTTTTGCACACATTTCTAAGCAATTTGAACTATGCAAAAAACTGTCCAAAGCAATTTAAAAATGTTCTACAAAGCAGTTGCCCATTTTTCCGCACCTTACAGCCATATTGTGTGTGAAACGCTCAAAGTTGAGCACTAAGACACGCATTGAAATTAAATAAATAAAATTAAAAGATTCAGGTCTATGAGTGTTTGCTAGGCGTATGTATTGGAAAATGGTACTCCTACAATCTTGTATTTATTTTATTCTTGATCCTTACATCTGCTCAGACTTGGCGCCATTGCCTTAGTCTCAGCTAACGGCGCTGCCATTTGCCTAGATAGAAAGCCAATTTTATGACTCAACTTAAATAGGCACTTTACTTTCGTCTTAATGCCATTTTATGAGCGCCTCCACGAAAGCAGTTAGTGGCTCCCTAGCATTTAGAGCTGCCAGCCAGCTGTTAGTTTTCCTTCCTTCATTCCTGGCAGGATGCTTGGGGTAGGGGCCCCTTTTAATGATTGTTAAGAACGTAGCTCGGTGACGCTTTATTGTTAAGTAAATGGCGAATAGTCGCTAGTTGCAAGTTTCACGGCACGCACTTATCTGATTTAACTCTGAAACTTTAGGTCAGGGCTAAAGTTGGAGCTAAAGCTGTTGCCATTTCTGTTCACTGATCTTCACTGTTTACTGTTAATGTTAACGTTCAATAAAAATTATGACAGTCGCAAAGTTAAACGCTCGGGCGGCCATTTTGTTTGTACTTGTGTGTGTGTGTGGGTCTAAGCTTGGGCGTGCCTCAGTTAAATGTTGTTACATCCCAGCTACATTGATGTTTTTGATGCTGGCTTGGCCCAGTTCATGGCCCGAGGCCGGTTGACGCATTTACACAAAATTACCTCCAAGTGTCAAATGCAAGCATTTCGACTTTAACAATATTTGATATAAAAACAACAACAACAACGTGCTTTATTCAGCGGAAAACTTCTTTGGCTGCCTTAACGGAACTTTTCTTGTTCATTACGAGCCCAAAAATTTGGCAGCAGTTGAACTAAGTAACTTGCGGGCCATTGTTACAAATTGTGTTGCACCGAAATTATTTGTGTCAATTGGTTCGTGGCCTGCTTTAAATTACAGCCAAACCGCAAATTTAGTTAACAGAAACAAATAAATTATGTCCCCCTGGCATGGGGAGGGGTGGGATTGGTTTCCGCTTTGCTTTTGTTACGAAGAATGTTTGTATATATTGTTATTTAGATTCATACCATAATATTTCGATTTTGTGAGAATTTAATAAATTATTTTAAATTCTCTTGATAAACTATTATTTTTTTTTGAAAAATAGGCGTAGATATCCATTTTAATATGGGTCACATATGGAAATTGTATATTGTACATACAAATATATTTTAAAATTTAATTTATATAAATTCATCGATCATATGTTGATAGATTTTGATAAACAAAATACGTTTTGAAAAGTATTTAACATTCACTAAATAATACATAGATGGTTCGTGTTTCATATAACTAAAAAAAAATTTAATTATTGCAAGAAATGAAAATATATAATTTTAAATTTAAATTAACATGTGATTATGAAATATATAAATTTATAATTTTCGTTTCAAAAAAATGGTTGGAACATTTAATATATGAAAATGTATTGAATATAAGCATTAAGTTTGTTATTTAAGCATTGCGCACATGCAAAGTTTAATTATTTTCAGACCAACAGGAAATGCATCGCGCACACATGACAAATCATTGCTGTTCGCAGACAATACGCCAAGGAAGGCGAAACTTTTGATTAAAATGTTGTGAAACAAACGCACGCACAAATACTCTGCTTGCTTCACTGCTTGCATTTGCAAAGTTTGTCGCAAGCCGCATGTAGCGGTAATCATCACACACACACACACAAACACACACATGGAGCTTGCATATGTTGCGAAAAATGCAAATTGTTTTTTGCATGGCGCAGAATGTTTGTGGCACTTTGTTTGTTTTGTTTTTGCTGCCTTCTGTGTTATTCTTGCACCTCACTGCGTTGACAAGGCGCCGTGTGTGCATGTAAATCCTCAACGAACCATAAAAGCATCCACATCAGAAAAAGCAGCGGCACAGCTATTCGTTGTTAAAAGTTCAATTACAAAGTCGCCCATGCTTCCAAGGAATACAAAATAATAAGCAAATTAAAAAATGTTTAATGTTCGTTGTTAACCGCCAATATTGATATACAATAACTTATCCGAACTATTATTACTGTTAGACAAAAGTGATTATTATTCAAAAATAATAATTTTTATTTCAAATGTTGAGCTGGTTGAAGATATCTCTTTAAATTAAAGAGTTTTATTCTTATGAATCAAATTTTTGTAATATGTTTTCTGTATTATATAAAAATGTTGTTCAACCAAATTAAACATTTATACTGCCTTCAGTACCAAGCCAAATATGAAGCAGGCAGACAATCGAATTTATAAACTAAATTCTTCATTTTTATTAGGGCTTGAAAAGTTTAGATGAGCTGCATGAGAAAAAAAAAAAATAAAATGTTCGTCATTCTTATCATTAGTTAAGATTTCAGATTAGAAATTTTATTGAAATTGAAAGTGTCATTCAAACACTCATTAGAAAACAGCACACGTGTTTGCGAATATATGTAAGTAAAAGGCGCGAGAGCAATTGAGTGATATCGGCCGAATTGTACTCAGCAGATGCTCATAATAAGAGCATACAGTAACTGTATATTTGCTTAAAAGTTTTGCAAATGCTGCAATACATTCACCAAAACCCCATCAACAAAAACATTATTTTGCTGTCGTTGGTTCATCTACTCACATTGTGATTGCAAAACAATGCGAACTACAATACTGCAAAGCTGAAAAGAAGAAAATTGCAACTGGCAACTGACAACTAGCAACTAGAAACTGAAAAGCGCTTTCAGCCGAATTCAGTAAGCAGTCACGTGCGAACGTGACAAAAATGCCACGAAGATGGTGCATGGTCCTGCTCTTTGGCCAAGTTCTCGCTGGGACCGTTAACCGATGGCCATAACCATTGCATATGGACAACGTTTGTCTCGCCTCGCATCGCCAAGCATTGCCCTCACGCACCAGCTAGATAGTATTTGTTTCTGTTTGTTTTTGTGTGTATGCTTCAATGATGCTTCTTCTTGTGGGAGAGCTTGTGGGCTAAAGTTGAGCCACAAAATTGCAGATAACCGCAAATGCTATGAAGTTGTATTTGCGCATCTGAATGCAAAATGTCTGCTATCCGACTGCAAATTGCTGTGTATTATGCAAGCAAATTGATTGACAATTGATGCACAGATGACTATTGTGTCAACACCAGCTGCACTTCAAAGTATAACAAAATATTGACAATTTAGTATTGGTATGTGTATATGTATTAGGTTCTTGGTTTTATCAACATAACAAGCCTTCCCACAACACTTTTCAACTACTAAATTATTATTATCTCTACAGGGGTCTAAAAACATACTACTTTACTTTCCATAAACATTGTTATGGTTGATTAAAGCAATAAATTAATGAGCCAAAATATCTTCTAATGTTCGTTTATAAATTTCAATTAACATGCAAAGCACAGGCTCGAAAATTCGAAAGCTGTTTTAATTAATTATGGATGTTTGAAAATTTCATGCAAACCTCACCAGAGCAAGGCGTTTATTAAATAAATGAACGTAAATTCTAGTCACAAATCGAATATCAAACGCAATCAACACTTGTCATCGTTAACAACACACTCGGAATTGGGAATGTGCAAATATTTATTAAGGACATGTGTTCTCTAAGGATAACCAAATCGTTGTAGATGAGAAATCTGATGCGTGACCAATTAATGTAAAGCAATTGAGTTTCAAATTTTGACATTTAGACTAATTGCCGTACCGTACATTTCAATCAAGGGCAAAACACAAAACCAAATCTGCTTGCCAAATGCAATTATGTTTAACTGTAAAATATTTCTGGCTTACCCAAATTACAGAACTGTAAATAAGTTCGCACCGACGCCAAAACGTGTTATGCGTTTACTCCAATTTCAAATCAACAACCAAACCCGTCAACAACCCTTAAGCACCTTCACTCTAAATGCTTTTATGTAAACAAAAATTCAAGCCACAGACTTAAATAGAATATGTACGTATATTAGCTCGCACAACTCCCTCTATCTTTTACGCACACTTAATTTTAACATTTTATTGAATTGAACATATTTTGTTCAAAGCTGGTGCAAATAACGAATGCACAGTGCGTGCTTATTTAATTGTATTTTTCACCGAGTATTTTTAGCTGGAATTGTTTGGGTTGAAAGTACTATGTGCGATTTTAAATTTGTTTAATCAAAATGGATATTAAGTTATAATTAAAATCTATTATGCCGTCTGCTGCAAGAAAAATGAAAATAATCCAACTTCTAATTTACCAACGAAACGGCTAGCATGGCATGAACCGAGCTTTCGATAACTAATCAGTCTTCTATAAACTGCGTTGAAACTTTTGGCTTTTGCCTATTGACTATTTACTGCGTTTGCTGCTTAAAATACACAAGGGTCCTTACGTGTTTGGCCAAAAATTTTGTCTGTCTGTAAACTTGGTTTACGGACGATAGTCTTACGTGACAACGTCATAAGAAAAAACTGATGAAATGAACACTGACGCAAACCGAGCAAGTGTAGCCAAAGTCGTTGTTGCGTAAAGTTGATATAAATCTTCTGATCGAGGATTTCCATTTAGTGTTTCAAGTATATTGTGATTGTTGTACTTCAACTCGATCTGAAGAACCTGCTGTGCGAAAGGAGGATGCAGTAGTCGCTTCTAACGAGCCACTGGCAAAATACAAGCTTTGCGTAGCCTGCAGTTGCGTTGTATTTAGGTTTCTGTGATCCTCGTAGCTGATGACTGTGCAGGAGTTCTGAAGGCTGAAATGCGCTGTTTGTACTCCCGTTTTCTATCCGCTCTTGATTTTTGAGCAGCGAGTGTTGGTGGCTCAGCCATGGTCGTAAGGCAAATGAAATGTCTTGCAATTATATTTGCAACGCAGCTCAAACTGTTGGTAAATGGGAAATATTTTTTTTGAATCAATTGCGTCTTATGGCTGCGCGCACACCAACATCGACAAACAAAAAAAAAATAAAATTTTTTGGGAGCGAACATTGTCGAAAGCCGTTTTTAAATAGAGTTTCATGCGGGCCACACCGAACGTAACCAACATAACATCCAAATGTTCGTGACGAACATTACACGCATGGTTATGGAGCCGCGCACACTGAATCCAACAAACAAAACAAAGCCCAACTTTGGCCAACATAGCCCAACAAATGTTTTTATTTTGTCGAATGCTGTTGGCTGAAATTATGTTGGGCTTCGACAAAAATATCTTTTATGAATCAGATGACATCTTGAACAATACCAAAATTATGTTTGGTTGTATCGCACCCCGAAGCCAACAAAATGTCGAAAATAAATGTTTGTCGAAATATGTTGGTTTTGGTGTGCGATTTAAAAAAATGTTTTTTTTGTCGGACCAACAAAAACCTACAAAAAAAATGTTGTTTGGCTCCGGTGTGCGGCCAGCCTTAATGTCTACTTGTCTTGATGTAACGCTACAAATGAGAGTAATACACGTGACATTTTTTGGAACATGCTGCCTTACGTCAAAAATTGGAGAGCTATGCACTGAAATAAATACTTAAACGGATTTTTGAAAAATTTCGAAAATAAACAAATAGCATCTGCTGGCATTAAATGTTACAGAAGATTAGAAACATTTAACTCATCGACGCTTAGCTATTGTGAGTAATCACAAATATAATGCATCGACACCATTATTAATACGTACGTTGTATGTTAAATATATCTCACATAAGCATACAATTCAAAATATGTAATCATAATTAAGTCTACCCAACAGGTTAGATAGTTTATGAACTGTGCATGACGCTTACTCTGGGCCAACCTCTTTAAATATTCACAATATTTAAACAGCATTCTTAAAATTACAGAACAATTGTTATAATTCAACATAACTCAAACATTTGGCTTGAAATTCATTCATTAATAAATGGCTTGTTTGTGAATTTTTGGAGCAAGTGTGTCAACAATTTTCCAAGTGAAATATGTGTAATAAACAAGAAGATATTTACATATGACAACACCTGAGATTGTTTTTGTTTTCCTTGTTTTGTTTGAACAACTCAATTCACAAAAAATTATGATCAAACTTTTGTACAAATGAGAGAGAGAGAGAGAGAGAGAGAGAGAGAGAGAGAGAGAGAGAGTATGGAATGGGCTGTGTAAACGTATCATAATATCCTTCTTAATAAAGGCACCTTAATTAGCTGTGATATCTTATGCAAATTGGAGGCATGACAAAGGAGTTGGTCTGTTATGGCCTACCTGCCGCCAAATACAATCACAATGAATTATATTAATTGACTTCACGCTGTTATTGTTTATCACACGACACGAGACAGCAAAACAGCGCATATATTAACACATTTTAAAACGCTGCTAACTGTTTGCTGTTCCTCTACTCAACAGGGTATGTGGCAGCACAGGCGGAGGCTGAGGCAGGGGCAGGGGCAAATACAGCGGAAATAACAACAATGAGGCCACCAACAGCGGGCAGCCCGAATGAGGAATTACAACAGCGAATAAATCAAAATTTAATTATGTCGCCAGCGCCTGGCTCGAGCTTTGCCGCCGCATCGGTGGCCGCACTGACAGCACCACAGCAACAACGCAGTTCCTTTTTATCTTCCTCCTCCTCCTCCTCTGGTTCAGGCAGCAGCATAACAAGCTTCGACTCCAACGACTTGATCGATGACAATCGCCTACCGCAACCGCCACACCACCAACTCAAACATTACCAGCAGCAGCAGCATCAGCAGCAACACTCCCGAATTCAGGCCAAAGATACGGCTGGGCCATATCCAATACCTGTGCAGAAGGGTGAGCCCGTCGAGAATAATCTCGAGGCGACACACAGCATCGATGGTGCAGATAATGTGTTCGGCACGCCCATGTATTTTGGCACCGAGAACTCTACGGTGGTAACGACACAAATTGGTGCCACAGCCCACGTGCCTTGCACCGTGCATCATATTGGCGATGGTGTGGTAAGTAAAAAATCAATTTATAATAACACGTACTCCAACTTGTTCTCTCACTGAGAACTCACAAATGAGTCAATCATTTTGCCTTATTCTCATTGCAGTCAATGCCATTGTTTAAATATTTTATTTAAAATCAATTTATCAACTCTGCTTTGTTTAACTTGTGGGAAGCGGCGACAACTCGACTGTGCGACTGTTTCTGTTACCTTTTTCCACGCATTTTCCATCCTTGTGGCACATTAATTAACAAAGTGTCATTCAAAACGGCAAATAGATCGCGCTTAATTCAACTTAACGTTTTAATTGAATATACAGAAGCTATAAATGCTTTCAATTCAGCATAGCCTCGAAAGGACTTTACTTAATGTTTATAAGTTTTAAATTTGTTTTTTTTTTTCAATGTAAGGAAATGCAAGAATTAAATCCACCATAAGGAACTGTATCAAAAATGTACTTTCATTGAAACCGGAAGTTCTGGTAGAGTCACAAATTTTGGAAAATTAAGTAAAGGTTAGCTTAGCTTTCACACATTGTTTTGGGCTTGACACATTTAATAGATCTCCTGGAAAATGGAAACTAAAATGCATCCGCCCCTAATGAGGTGTTTTATTTTTATTTTTTACTTTCTAAGGCAAAATATAACTAAGTATTCAAAATATTCCTAGTCCCTTTCTAGTTTCATAAAATCTACACGCCCAGAATGTATTCAACATATCAAAAATTCCTCAACTGCAACTTTAATCGTTGGCATGGTGCACCTTTTACCATATTTATGATAGCAGCTGCCTCTAGTTGCCGCACACACTTGACAAGCTCAGGAATATAATTACATTCTTTTCTCATTGAATGCTTTTTGGACTATCACAAGAAATGCAGTAAAGCAAAACGTATATTATAAACACTTCACACACTTTCACACAACTACACACACGAAGAGACACAGACAAACCTATTCGGGCAGATAAATTCTCTGACTTAGAGCAGCCTTCATATTTGGCAAAAGCAAATTACACCTTAATGTAATGTGGTACATCAACTACAAATAATCAAGCTGAGGCATACACCAAAAAGGTGAAAGGGATAGGTCAAAGGATAGGTGTAAGGAGAGTATAGGGGCGGTGGTGAGGTGAGCGTGTGAGGTATTTGATGTTGTATGGCCTTAAGTGGTATTCATTTAACGCTTGTCTAGACTTATTACCTATACGCATACGTATGCCGCTACAAACGCTTCCTCTATTTGCTTAAGCTCCGCCGAAGCAGCAGCAACAGCAGTACTTCAGAGTACTCACAAGACTCGAAGGTATTTATGGGTCGCATTGCTGGACACGATTATGACCGTGTGTAAGCACAGGCCGCATCTTTGTCTCCAGTCCAGTGTTTTGGGCAGTAGGCGTGCCTGGTTTTAATTGACGATTTAATAATTGCGCTTTCAAGTGTGCCAAAGTTAATTAGCACTTAAGCGCCGCTAGCTCCACGCTGCTCACTAACACGGCATTCACACCGTTCGTTCACAAAGTCTGCTAGTGCCCCGTGTGTGTAGTTGGCTAGTCAGTTTGCGCTTCAGCAGGTGCGTGCTCAAGAGGCTATTGGGCTACTGACTAGAGTTGCCATAGCTTGCTTGCCTAATAGGTCAGCAGTTAGTTAAAAGTCATTATAATCCCATGAAGCATACATGCAGTTGATAATAATATTGCTCGTCGGTCTATTTAGCCTTTATTAGATAGTGCACACAATTTTGCCCTGCAACACACACATATGTATTTATGTGGCACAAATAAGATGCGTTGCATTCTATTTAGCAACAGTATTCATTAGCGGAATAAATGCCACATAATTGACACATGACAAATTCAACGCAACCGAAGCACAGTTCTCATCATGACTCGTTGCACTCGTTATCCACACATACATATACATATACAGGATAACAGTTGCCTTTCATTTGGGGTCGTACTCTAAGTATTGATTTGATTTTTGATCCTGCACGGCGTTGCCATTGACACCGACATTTATTGCAAGAATTTGCTTTTGCTACTTAAGAGGTCTCTGTGACATACACTAATACACTCACATTGAAGACAGTCTCGAGTTGCGATAAATGCATCCTATTGTCATGCCAAGTATGATTTGGCGTTAAATTGCTTCCATGGTCATTCTTCCGGTCTTTCTTGCTGCACAGCAGCTGCTTTTGTGTAGTTCACATTAATATTTGCAGACATTTTTGAACGGCATTAGAACTGCACGACAGCACAAGCAGCAAGTTCAATGAATAGGAAATAAATAAATTCAAACATATGAATATTTATGTATGAATGTGCAAATATTTAAAAATGTATGTATGTAGATGTCTGTGTATACGATCAGAAAATGGGGAAAAAAGCCGCATGGATTTTATAGCATTTAAATGTTAATATTTTATAAACACTCGCACACATAAAAACGAATGCTTGAACTATTTTTCAATAGTGTGTATAAATAATTTTTGATAGTTTATTTTCGTTACTAACTGCAATATTTGTGGCAAGCATATTCGGAAAGAGCATTGAGTAATATAACGGAGTGAAATTTAAAGTAAACTTTACTAAGCAGATATGTATACATATTAAAATGGAAAAAAATTATAGCTACATTATTTAAATATTTAAGTTAAATATTGAGTTATATGAAGAAAACTTGGTACTATGTATATGTACTCGGTATCAGGAAACCCCTAAACCCTATAGTAATAAGGAGGTGAAAGAGTCAAGAATTAAAATTCACTATTTTTTATTCATTAAAAGTCAAAACATCAAAAGTTAATTCACCTGTTACAACTGTTATAGCATCAGTTAGAAAACATGATAATAATAATATTGTCATAAAATTTATATTTTGGGATTCAAGTTGCAACTTTTTATTAGATTTCAGTTTGTTTTATAGACTTTACCTTTGGGTAAATCATTAAGCTTCCCTGATCTCTGCCTTTCCGGCTGTAAATGCTCTGTATCAATTCTAATATTAGGCCGGCTATTAAATCTCTAAACGCGGAATCCTCCAACTCAATGTTAATAACAAACTGCTTCAAATGTCTACCAGAGATGGCCGACCAGTTTGACCTTCACAGGGGCTTGAAACTGCCATGCTTCTCCTCGCAGTCAAAGAGAGCTATATCTAGCGCGAAGTTAGCAAGAGGTGACGACACACCACCGGTACATGTAGGATAGCTGGGAAATCATGACCAAAGTAGACATTTACGCCGCCACGCCACGCCGCCGCCGCCGATTTTTGTCATTTCTGACGCGCCGCCGCCAAATCACAAAAATAACGACGCACCATTGGCGCGCCGACGGTGTCACTTACTTCTACCCCAAGATTCAAAAAAATTTATATTTTGAAATTTTTTTCTAAATAATCGATCGTAAGATTTTATTAAATAATAAAAAGGTTTAAATAATTTTTTTAATTTTATTAAGTCTAAAAAAATGACTGTTAATTTGTTTAAAATCGTTTTTTATTTTTTTTTAATTTTAATAATAAAACGATTTATTTTAATGGAGTCTGTGGAAAACGAATGAATTCATTCAAACTAAAAAAAAATTGTAAATGCTATTCTTTAAATTATTAAGAAAAACAAAATTTTTCTTAATGCCCACGCCGCCGGCGCAGCCGACAAATTTGAGGATGCGCCGCCGCCGCCGGTTCTTTTTGGCCCCCACGCCACCGCCGAAAAAAAAACCCATCGGCGTAAACCTCTAGACCAAAGCGCTGTAAAAGACGCTCTTCAAAATATCACAGGTTCTAACAACTCTCACAAGTGCATGATACACAAATATGAAAATTCTTGTATATTTTTGCTTAAAAGTTTTCTTTTTTTGTCTTTGATGCAATTTTTCAAGCACTTCAGACTTTCTTGTATTCGGGCACAAAAAATCATCCTCAATAATGTGTTGTTGTCATTTTGTTTTGGGGGTTGCGACAGAATTTTTCCTTTTGTATATCGCGCGGCAAACGTTCGCCTTTTGTTTTAGTCTTTCGGTGGTTCACTGTTTTGTTTGTTTGCTGCACCCTTAATGAAGGCTGCTTGGAAGGAGAAAATTTGTATGAAGATGTCTTCTTAAAATACATACTCAACATTTCCGCGCCATTTTGCCAGCCCGTTTGCCGCTGTTGTTGCCATTGTCGTAAATTTTGTTCAGCTTTAGACGACAATAAAATGCAGGAAACATTAAATAAATGAATTGCTTCCGCAATCCATAAGCAAATGCAAAGTGCGCCTTTGTTTTACCATTTTGCTGCAGTTTTAATTTTTGTCGCACTGCGATTTCGCAGTATTTGCCTCCTTACGCCAACACCGCACACAGCATCCAAGCAGTCAAGCAGCTGGGCAAATGTATAATTATTATTGCTTTAATCGAAGGATATAAACAGTGCAGAAGGATCTGTTAAGACTCTCTTTTTAGTTGTGTATATGTGTATTTGTTTTTAATTAAAAATCACTTTTACTGTATTTTATTACTTTACTTTTACTATTTACTAACTGTTACCTATGACTTTGAAACTAAAATACGTTACTTCAGTGAAATTCTTCTTTTAGCTATTTTTGTAGTTCCTTTTAAGTCTGTCATTTTATGTGAGTTTTGGAACACTTTGAATATACATATGTAGAATATCTTGACTCTTGAAATTCAATAAAACTTAGCATATTTACGAAATTCCAAGACTAAAATCAAATTGAGTTATTTCTTTGAATATGTGGAAATGGATTTGACAAATGCAATTGGCATGACAAACAAAAATTTTTACGGCTCAGAACACAGTCAACGAAATCTTTGATGGCCAAAGACAGCAAACAGCAAATTTCAACAAATTCAAAGCACACAAATCAAATTTTATGCAGCCAAAAAACAACAAAAGCCAGAAGCTTTAAGTGTCATGCAGTAAAACAACAACGTCTAAGTAGAAAATAGTGTGGAAAACCCCATTGGAATTTATAAATTAAGACACATTTTGACACAGACACAATCAGTTGACATTAAAATATATCATTTGGGCAATTTTTCAGTTATGTGAACGTGAGTGTTGGAGGGTGTATGAGACGGAAAGGCGAGATTAAATGGCATTTAAAATAATCCAGCATTACAGGTGGTGTCGATTTCCCATGCTTAAACTACTTACATCATTACTTCCTAAATGGGTTGTTCAGTAAGCAATGCTTACTAAGCATATTTGTGGTATGCGATCGTCGAACCACCAATACAAAACACGGATGCGCAAAAAAAAAAACCTCAGACAAAATTTGTAAGTAGCTCAACAGCTAAATTGCCTGGCGCATTGAAGAAAGAACACAATTTCAAATCTCATTAACAGAAAAATATGTATTGATTTTTTCTTTTCAAATTCTACATATTCAGCTGAATCAACAGTTTAGCACTGGAGGAAAAATTGAGATTATTTGAAATAAAAAGGTGATAAATTTAAATAAATGTTTTTTTTTTAATTTTTACTACTGGGTTCCCAAAGCACCACCCCTAAAATGGGCTCCACTTCACTAGTTCGCGGTAAACGACGGATGTGTCGTTTAACCACATAGGCGGGTATTGCAAACAAAAACCGAAACGTTGAAATGCATTGCTTAGACTTGCTTATCTGGGTAGTGGTGGTCTCCTATTAGATTTCACCACCCACGAAACTGTGCCTAGTACTGCAGGGAATCTAAGCAACTATGTAAAACGATGGCTGCCAACTATAATTTTTGGCTTTAATCTACACTTTGTTCAATTGCACTACGTTTGTATATACATGTACATATACACCAGCAACAAAAGAGAAATAAAAGCTGTCTTCCAGGTTGCTGCCAGAATGTCACCCTGTTGGGTATGCTGCGAGCTCATGTCTGCGAGACTTGAGCACTTAATTACTTTTTAGATAAATTGTCGTTTTTAATGTCTAGACCTTAGATATTTTCATGGAGTAAATTGGCAGTAATTAAATGTGCTCACAGGATGTCACCAAAGCACAAAGGGAAAAAGTAAAAGTTAAAAGCTCATGCCAAATTCTTAAATGCTTAACAAAAAATAAAAATCTTCAGCTAATTTAAAAATATAATTTGCAAGTTTTGAAAAAATAATACAATTATAAGGTTATTTTAACTAACCAACACACACACACACAGATATACACAAACTGAAAATTGCAAATATTTTCCTAGCCAAACTCTAAATAAAAAAGCCGAAATTGTTTTTTTTTTAAATTAAAGCTCAAGGGTTTTCAGTCCCACGAACCTTCTATTGGGTTGAATTTCTGGTTAGCAGTCAGATAAATCGTTTAGATAAAAAAGGTTACGCAAATAGTATGTAAGCTAACCCTGCTCTAATATGTATCTATCTCGTATATAACTTGCCCATGTTTACTTGTTAGACTTAAAAATGCTTAGGATCTGATAAAAGTGAATTCCATTTTTGAGGGCAAAAACAGTTAAAATGACAACAAAGCTCTATGACGTAACTACTCGATAGCGATACATACATAGTTAAACAAAAGAACATACATATATTTTGATGTTTAGTAGCTGCATTTTTTGTATGAATACATGTACAGAGAACTGAACATCTAAATAGTTACAGTGTAGTATCCAATCTACAAAAACTAATTTATTTTTCTTCTGGGGCCATTCAAAGTTTGCATTAACTAGCCATAATTTTTCAGTTCATTTTTTTTGTGTTTTGTTTTTATAATTGTTAGTGAAGTCGATTAGCAATATTTATATTGTGTCTATTGTCCAAAGAGAGCACCGAGAATACCACAATATGTTACTATTGAGAAATTTACCACTTAATTAAATTTTTATGTGGCTTTAATGAATCATAAACTACAATTCTAGAAGAACTAAAAGTACAATAATTATTAAAAAAATTAACAAATCATGAGCATAATCAAGCATTAGGGCACCCAATTTTACTAGTTTACTAAAATACTGGGTTCCATGATATCAAATTATAGAGCATAGAAAAACGGCTGCTTTTTTTTATCAAATAAAACACATTAACTTAGCTTGTAGCGGAGAACCAGAACTTGTGGCTTCCAATTAATTGTTTATCTATTCTTAGGCAGGAATACAATTTCTTTTTTATCTCCTTTTTTTTGTTATAATTTTATTTTTTTATTGCTGCACATTAATTATTTTTAATGTATGTGCAAGCCCATGGAACGTAATACTATACATTTTGCTCCATTTCTATTTGAAGTTTGTTTTTTTTGTTGTGCGCCGCTTTGTTACTGTTGTTGCTGCCCCATTTTTATTGCTTACATTTTTGTTTCATATGAATTATATGAGCCTTAAGAAAACTTGCATTCGTCTTACACACACATATACACGTATATAGAGAACTGCTGCGCAGTGTGGCATCGAGCCCTAGTTGCTTGGAGTCAAAGACGTCGCTGCTTAAAATATTTATCAAAATTATAAATTATTTGTAGTGCATGCCAGTTTGTTGCGCAATTTATGTTCATGTACTTTTATATGTATACTACTTACTTCGCTGCGCCGATAGTTTAAATTTTAATAGTATACCTTGCGCTAGATGACAAATTATTTTTAAGTCTCGCTCCGATCATGCGCCTTCATTGTTGCCTAATTCGGCTCACTCTCTTATGTATGCGCGCGCTCTGCAAGTGCAGCGGCAGGGAAGCCCCAGATCGAGTCGGTCGAGCCACGCAGCTGTTAAACAACAAGAATGATGAATGTTGAATACCCTAATAATATATAAGTGCTATTGTGGATATGTAGTTCAATAATATATTTGCTATAATTACATACTTTGATTAGTATAAGTTGGCGCTTAGCAAACAATTGAGAAATAAATAATATTAATTGATTAATAGGGTAAATAAGCTAGTTAGGGTATCCAACACTCATCATTCTCTTATTAAATAAGTTCGCTATGTTTGTCAGTAAGTGTTCGTGTGTGTCCGTGCATTCACGAAGAAGCAGAACATATTGCATTCATATATTTTGTGCGTTTGCATGTGCGCGCTTTTTTGTTCCGCTGGTGGCGGTCAAAAGCAAAACAAAAAGTAAATTTGAATGGTTTTGCAATTGATCTTGACTTTTTGTGAACTGCCTCAACATCTACGATATGATGGTTCAGGGTGCAGGGTTCTTGGATTAGAACAATTTTATTATTTTTACTATTTTACTACATATTTAACAAACAAAAAGGTGTTCACACATCGCTAGTGAGCTCGAACACTCATTAATTTTTTTTATGACTTTGCTTGTGCGTCTCGAAGGCGTCACTGCGTATTTGTTTTTTATTTTAAACTCGCTCGCGATCAAACCCTCAGCTTGTGCGACAATCAATGGGTCAAAGTGCTCCTTAATGTATGGGAGGTACTTACTACCTGCATGGAATATTGTGTGAAAATTTCAGCCTTCTAGCTCTTTTCGTTTAGGCTGTGGCAATGTTTCACATCAGGACAAACTCTTTTATATACATAGAAGAAGATGCACAATTGTGTTTGTCGTCCTCATTGTATTTGTCGATTCCGTTACTTGAGTGTAAGCCTACAGTACCAGCCTGGTACCGATAAAGCTCTCAAGGTACGACTGTGGAAAAATTGCAGCAGATTCAAAATTTCATGAAAAACCCGTAATCGAATAACGATTTGGCTCAAATTCATTATTTTAAGCAAATCATGTTAGAATTTAGCTTATTCTTGCTTTCAAGCTAGTTTGTTCTATATATATTTGTTTATCGTTTGATATATATGTATGAATACTACATAGTTAAATAAATCACAACAGTGTTCACACCATGCAGGTGTACCTGTAGTAAGATACAAGTCAAGGTGTCAAGATTCAATGCTGCTATACAATATTTCATTCTGAGACAAGACTTAAATCTGTAATAAATTACCACTTGTCGTTTTGTGATTTATGTTACTTTATACCTGACTACTGAAGTTTAGCAGAAAGAGCTCTCAGGTTGGCAGAATAATATTTCTTTAAGAATTCCCAGTTGAGGTGCAATACTATAAATCCTTGTTAATGCTAAAATATAAATAAATTTCGTAACACATAGTACCAAAGAAAACTAATATATGTACGTTGCCTACATTTGTTTCAAACAACTAGAATTGGAAAACAAATTTTCATCCAATAAATTACATGTCATTACATATTTTCCTTAACAATTGCATTTAAGCTGCAGTTGCCAAAAAAAAAAGCTAAACAACTTAAGCAACTTTTCTAGTTGAAACACACATTCACTGATAACCAACTTTCTTTGTACGTTGTAAGATTATTGTATGATATTATTGAGCGCCAGCCTCTGAGCTCAGTTTCTATTTCGGGTGTGGGGGCTTTCCAAGAACAGTGCCTAACCGTAAAGTAAATGTTGTTCAAAATTGCCATAAACCTTTTTAATGAATACAAATCATTATCACTTTGTTCGCTGGCAGCCTTAACCGTAATTACACAAGTGACGACCATAAAAGAAGTCTTGAAGCAGGCCCTGCAGCCTGTTGTCCTGTGGTCCTGTTGTTGTCCTGTGTTTTCCAGTTTGCCAGCTAATAAGGCATTCCTTCTCCCAAACAACTTGATAAAGGCTTTTTGCAGCCACCAGCTGGCCAAGCCACCCGCAGTGAGCGAGCTGTGTCCTTTTGTTCGTGCTCTGTCGTTGCCTGTCACAATGTTTATTAAAAGAAATGCCTCACAAACAAAGGATGAACCAGATTTTCCTGTATGGGTGTGTGTGTGTTCTGGTAAATGCTAAATGCCATCATTATTTTTCTATAAAGTTTTCTGTGTTGTTTTGACAAAAAGCGGTCCAAAAACAATTAAGAATCACTGCAACTTTCTGCTCAGATTCATCTGAGGTTAAAAGTAAAAGTTGAATGCCAAAATAGAAATTATGTGCAAGCCAAGACCTAAGGCTCCAAAACAAAGAAAATCAATACAGTTTGTAACGTGCACAACAGTAATGTTTCGGGAATTCCCTGTCTACTATACGGCCGTGCTCAGGGCAAATGGAGGGGATGTTTTGGAAATGCCTTTACAAACTACTAGAATAAAAATCGTAGACAGATAAGGGATAAATCGGACAACCAAAGTAAATCGACACTCACTCAAGAGATATGTAGAGTTAGAAGAACTACCCTACCTTCCCTACCTGTAGAATCTTATAGATAGATCTGCATAATTCTACCCTAAAATGCTTCTTTGTGACAAGCGATCAGGTGCCCATTAAATAACACGTTAATTCATCTCAACAAGATTAATTCAAATAAATTCAAGGACGCTTTCATGGCTGAATAATACTAATTCTAATAAATCGAAATTAAGCAAACATTATTAAAAATAATTAAAGACTACGTTTAAAGATCTATCTTAAACTGGACTTTAACTGGACGATGCGTATTTTGTTGTAATTAACTTTTCTTTTGTCGGCTTATATAAACAACATAATACACAATCACATATTTTTGATCTTTTAATCATTTGCTTACACATTTTTTTGTATTTTTGGCTAGGCCGTACTTACGAAAATATACCAGTTCCATCGATGTCAGCAGGCCTGATGATGAAAAGGTGCCTGTAGAGTTTTATGTTATTTGTATTATAGATGTGTTTGAGTGTATGTATTAATGTTTACAACAAAACGCGCATAGCGACTTTTTATAGCACGGGCGGCGACATTGGCCGGTGCTAACCATCAATATTTGGGGCGCGTGCACACCAAGCCACCGCAAGATTCACTCGTCTTCAGTTAAGGCAAGCATCAGGGTATTTTCCACAAAGACGCAAAAATATTTGCAGCGGCGGGCGCTGCTTGTGTTGCCGGTACGGCGAGATGCAAGCTTTATCGCTTATTTAGCCAATTTACGTTAGATGCATGGGGATTTAAATATCCTTCTGCTTTTTATTGTTCTTGCAAAAAATCGCTGTTCTCTCTTACCCTGCCGATGCAAATTGCTCTTGCAATTGGTTGCTATTTCTAATATAACAGAGCATGAACAGTAGCGATCTGGCCCACTTGCATCTATGATCAGCTGATGCTGTTCGGGGTTGCCAGACTGTTAACAGGGGCGGTGCTGATAATTGGCTGCGAACTTCAACGACAGTTAGTGCCCATTTGAAGTTTTTTCATTAATTTTTTATTCGTTCCGTTTTGAAAGTTCTTCGAAATTCAGGTCGCATTTACACGCTTTTCCTTTGAAAATGCAACTCTGTTTTTTAATCTACAATCGATATACTTTATATATATATATATATACAAATGTTCGTGCTGCTGGTATTGCGTTAAGAGCAGCTCAATTAATTCACACGACCAAAACATTTTTTTACTTTAAATATGCTAACTCACGTTAACGCCAATGTTTTATAGTGCGATTTGTGAATATCGATAGCGTGATTATTCACATGAAACACTGTGTTTCTGTCTGTGCAACTCTGTGTTTAAATTCTATCGGAATAAGGCAAAATTAGAAGAAAAATTAATTAGTGAATTTTTGCTTGAAATTTTACCCCTCTACTCCCCTTGCCATCAAACAAAAGATTCAGAGAGAAAATTCACGAAAAAACTTCAGCGTGTAAATGGGCACTTACTTATTTAAAAATAACATTAGTTGAAATTTGAAATTGTACCAAATAAGTCGCACCATTACAAGTTGATAATGTTGTTGACAAAAGTGCATGACTGTTAAAAGCCCTTTTAAAATTAACAAACACCTCATAAATATTAAATTCATGCATTTGCGACTGGCTGTGTAAAAACCAGTGTCAAAGGTGATAATGTTAAAATATATTTTGGGATCTTATTGCTTTAATAAATAGTGCGCGAAGTAAATAATAATATTTGCTAACGCATATAACTGCCATAATTTACTACGATTTGTGTACAACCCATTTTTACAGTCCCTATGCGAAAAATATATTAAAATGCTTAAAATGCAACAATACATAAGTGGGGAAATGCTACGCTGTGCTGCATTTTAGATTTAATAATTTTAATTGCATTGCAATTATGATCAAAGCAATTGCTTGGTAATTGACAAAAGCCAACGAAATATGAAAAATAAGAAATGAAAATAAACAAAACAATTAAACAGAAATATATTTATGCAAGTGCGCCAGCAGCTTGGCTAAAACACTCATTTTTGCACTCAAGCACTCACATTTATTTGCAAATTTCACGCCGCCTTAACAGCCTAAAAATAGGCTATGGTTATTTTAATTTCGAGCAAGTTTTATATGATTTTTTTTCAATTATTTTTATTATTATATTTGTCTTGGCTCTTGTACGAATATAATGGTGTATTGTTATGGAAAATTTTGAATGACCTTCTTTTAACATTTGACAGGCTAATTTGGGCCCCAATTAGCACATGCTTAATATTTAATTATGCATTAATTGCATTACTAAATGCGCACTTCCGCTTCAAGAATAATGAATAATGCGCAAGGCTTATGCCAGCACAAAGCAAGCTCTCTGCGCCAACCTCTTACCCTATGTCCACCCTTATTAAAAGGCTTACCGATTGTGGCCCGTTTAAGGCTATTTATTTATAGCCTCCAGCGCCGAACCACAAACAATTGTGAAAAATTTAAATTGAATCTTAAAGCTCTTAAAGTTAATAAAACAAAATACCACTAAATTGCAAAACAATTCTGGCTCAAAGCCTTAAATTTTTTAAGGCTCGTTGACCCATTTTTGCCTGACAGTGTGTTGTGTACTCACACACCAAAGATCAGTTGCTGCAAAATATTTGCACACGCTTGTGCAACAATGCCAATTATGATAACTCCATGGAGCTGTGTAGAAAAATGCCGCAAAGAGTTGGCTACTGCTAAAAAAGGTATCAACACACATACAGAGAAAGAATTTCAGTGCAACGTTTTGCCAAAATAATAAAGTTCTTGTATAAATGCTATAAATGGGAAGAGGTTTGTGTTCGTCTCTGTTTGCTGCACAAATGCCAGCCAAAAAGCAGCTTCTAAATAGAATTTTATTAAAATCGCTTGTTAAAAAGTTTTTGCGTGCATTGAATAAAAGTTGTTACCATTTGTTGTCTTCCCGACAACTCTCTTATTGACCCTAGCGCTTGTGGCAACGGAAATTGGTTGGACAGCGCGAAATAAAGCATGCAAAATGCTCGTCAATAACAAGCAACAACAAAAAGAACCACAACAGCAACAACAACAAAAGCCAATCTAAAGTTTGTTGTTTTGCGGTAACAAAATTGAACACGAAAAATTTGGAGAATAAAAAAATAGAACCCAAATGCAAAAACATGCAGTAATCGGCTTTTGTATTGAGTTTTTCCTTTGTTTTGTTTCCAATGCCACGTTTTGCATGCACCTCCCATTTCTGCCACGCCCTCAACCATTTTTCTAGCCTGAATGCCCGTCCGGCTGCTTGCAGTTAGAAAGTTTTCATATGTGCACAGCTGTCAAAGATCGAGCGATAAGCTGCACTGCTACATTAAAAAAAATCACACACACACACAATCATTCCTAAAAAGCGTAAACAAATCGCAACACAAATAAGTATGCTACAATTTTTGCATTGGCAAGCGGAAAGGATTCGCGTTGTTGCCTACCTTCGCCTGTTGGCAGCTCGGAAAGGACATGTAGGCAGCATAAATTTGCCATAAATTTGCTAACAAGTGATTTGTGGCTGGGCGCCGCGCCGTGCCAATCCCCATTTCCAACACAACGCCAACCAGCTTCTTGGCTATAAATTAAACGCGGCATTTTATTTTTTTTTACTTTTCCTTTGCTTGTATTTTTATTTTGTGTGTGTGCTTTTGTAATATAAAAGAAGGTAAAATGTAAACAATTATCTGCGCGCTCGCAGCTGCAGTCCAACCAACACACACACATACAAGAAAAGTCAAACACAGAACCGCAGCAGCCGCAGGAGCACACGACACGCACACAAGTGACAGGCAGCTGAGATTTATGCGCCGCATACTCGCGCACACCACACACACACACGAACACATAACAAACATGACCAGTTACTCACACATGCCAGCAAAGAGACACTTTGCCAAAGGAATTCGCATGCTTTTGATTAATTGCCGCAACATTTTATATATTTTTTTTAAATTTCTCCATTTTTTTGGTGGGCGCTTTTTCTTTTTTGCAGAGTCAAGCAGACACATTTTTGCCAGTGATGGCTTCACTTTAGCAACACTCCCCCATACACACACACACACACATTCGACCCACTTACACATTCCGCTTTATGCTTTTTGTAAAATTTTGCTCTAGCTGCATGGTTCAGGGTTTATTTGCCGACACGTAGCACTCACAGACGCAGTCTGCAAGAACTTCAGCCGTCATAAATATCATTAAAAAAAAAAACATAAAAATGAAAGAACGAAAGAAAAGGAGAGGAATGTACAATAGATGGAGCTAAATAAAGAGGAAGATATATAGACAATGTTAGCCCCATTTTCAGTGCTCGAAACTTTAGCAAAATTTATACCTTGCACTTATGTGTCCCATACCGTTCCAGCTTGAATAGAATTGAGACATATTGATTACATAACTTATTGAGAAAAAAAAGACTAACGAGCTGCTGTTGTTGTTCCAACAATTCAATTGCAAATGTGCCAAGACAACAAAAATGATTAACAAATTAAAACGCATAAAGCCAATAAATAAAAGCCGCCCTGAAAGTATGCTTTCTGAGAGTTACAAGCTCCGATACAAGTGAAGCTAATAAAAAGCTATTTTAAAGAAACGTAACATGTGTTATTTGTCCCAGGGAATCTGCAGCAGCAATTTTTGATTGGCTGATTATTCTAAAAAATACAAAATAAATGTTTTGGAACATTGCGTATACGCTGTATTAAACATTTAGAGTGTGTTTTTTTAGGCAAGTGCTGACAATCATAAAATTTATTTTCAGCTCAATTTTAACATTTGTTTTTGTTCTTTTCATGCCATGCCTCTGTCAATTTTTGCTGTAAAGCTGGGTTCCTGCGTTTCGTGTTAAATAACATTTCCTATCAATTGAAAATTGATTGATACACACGCGATTTTTAGGATGACGGAAATAGAAGTCAGCATCGCTTAATCTGAGCTGTTTTTAATATACAAAATGGGTATAATGGGCTGTTAATCGGCTATGTGAAAGTTGCATCAATCAAAGTTATAATAACTTTCTGAAATCGTTTTTTATTATTATTTTCTTTGTAACTTCATTTGATCATCGAAAAATACAATAAATATTTTGCCGATAATTTAAATTTTTACCTAACATTAATTTCATAGTTTTTGAGTACTGATAATCACGCAGTCAGGAGAATTCCATCTTCTAAGATTCAATTTTCGATTGATGACATTACGCTCCGTAACTTTACCAGACAAGGGATTTTATACCGAAAATGAGCTCTAGATATTAAAGCTGTGTGGGTGCGTATAGTGTGTTCGTGTGTGTGTTGGCTTTGGGTGCTACCTCTCGGGGAAATATGTCGACGATGTCGCAATCGAAATGATTAATGGTCGTTTCAGATTAGCTAAAAGTCGACAAACACTTTACACACACACACACACATATCAAAAACACGCACTCCAAACATAGTGGAGTGAAGGGAGGAGGTTGTTTTTTGCTCGACAACTGGGCTGTATTGGTATCGTATCGTGATATTGGCGTAGGCGTGCATTTTTTGAACGAGGCTTAACATGTTTGTCTATTTACAGTTAAGCAGCCAATTTGAACTTTGAGCCTTGGATCAATCAATCTGCTATAATGTGTATTATTGTTGTTGCTTCGAGCTTCTGTTGTTACGTTTAGCACGTAATTGCTTTTTGATTTTGTCGGCCGACTATCCAAACCTTACTTTTTTTGCGTATATATTTATTTTTTTGTTTTTTTGGCAACATGTCTTAAGTTGTATCTTTTTGAAAAATTGCATCTCATTCATGTTGTCGTCGCTGCTTGATGGATTGACAAAAATTCGTTAAGGACTCAAAACGCAAGAATAGCCAATACGATGATGTTGGCATATGTTCAAAATCATTGTAGACCCTCCATACAGACCCTCCAAATGTCCCTTTTGGCTCTCTATCTCTATATTTCTCATTCCCTCTTACTCTTTGTATATTGTATTTGACTAATGGCGCCTTATTTGCTACTCTTTTACGTTGCTTGCCTTTAGGTATCTTGGATACGCAAAAAGGATTATCATCTGCTTACAGTCGGCTTAACAACATACAGCAGCGATGAGCGCTTCAGTGCGACGCACTTGAAGCATTCCGAGGTGAGTGCACGACTCATTTGCATATTCGCCAGGCTGCTACCAAACCGTCTTTTTGCATGGCAATTGTCAATTGCCACAGGACGGACAGCATTGTGTATACGTGACAGAGATGCGCCCGAAAACTAACAATAACAATCAACTATAAAGCTGCTAAAATTGCAGCTGTGCTAATAACAAAGTTTGTCATTGGATTTTGTTTTTTTTTTTGTTATTTTTTTTTGCAGGATTGGACATTGCAAATTAAATTTGTGCAGCTGCGCGATGCTGGCGTCTACGAGTGTCAAGTTTCCACACATCCGCCCACATCCATTTTTCTGCACTTGAGTGTTGTCGGTAAGTGGAAAAAAAAACAACTCAGACAATTGTTATACAACAACCACATATTATTTCAATATTAGACTGCAGTTCAACTATCTGTGATGCCATCTTTGTGTGAATCACAGCGTAGCTCTAACACGTCGAGGTATGCATATGTTCACTTTGTGGTTTTGTGGTAAAATACACGCTGTGTGCGCCCGTTCGACAATAAAAGGTTTTGCAAGTTCTCTTGATCTTGAAATTGAAATTTTGCATACGAATTGTGGATGCCACGCTCCCAAGATAGGACCCACGCCCTTCTGCCTTTGAAAACTGGTAACACCTATATCTTCCACAGCTTTTAATCAAGAGTCAAAAAAGACGGTGGGAACAAAGCTGGTGAAATACTTACGGTTGCGTCCGACTGCAACGTTTTCACTTGTTATTTTTTTCTGATAATTTTTACGCTTGAATGACTTGAGCCTTTTCAGCTATTTACTTACTGAAGCAAAAATAAATTGTTCAAGTAAGCATTTTTTAAAATCTCGGCAACTTCACTGTTTTGTTCGTGTCTCAAAATTGTCAACTTTGGAAGCGCTGATACAGCGTTCTGCGCGAAGGGCACTGGGTCAACACTTAGTACCAGCTCACTCGCCCAGTTTGCTCTCAATGCCCTCATTTTACGTTGTGCCTTTTATTATGCCCGTTGCGCTCATGCTGATATTAGAAATGTCCATATGCCAGTTGTCAGAGTTAGCAAGCGAAACAGCTAAGGCCGAAAACAAAAAAACAAAAATATGCACAAAATGAAAAGCAAAGAAATAAAACTGTATACCTGTCCAAATGGCAACGACTCGACAAAGTTGCCCAAAACAACGTTGTTGACGCTTCGTGCTTTGTTCTTGTTGTTGTTGTTTTTTCTGCTCTCTATTCATCTCTTGGTTCTCGTCGTGTTGCAGTCGTGCTTTTGGCCTTGGCAACGCTAACTGACACACATTATTCTGAATTTAACAAACAATTTACTTTGAATGTTCTTCGACTAATGGCGTTTTGTGCACAAAAACAAGACCCCAACACACACAAACACACACACCCTCTCACACTTGTTAACACATTCGCTGACCGGCTGAAACTGATTTGTCAGCCCAAAAACAAATATAATACTAGTGAAAACGTTGCAGTCAGACAAAACCGACTGCAGTATACTCTGATTCCACTATATATACGGCTGGTAAGAAGTCGGGGAAGATCGCAGCATTCACATTCAGTTTAAGAACATCGTCAGCTATATTGCTAACAAATTTGGTGACTCTGGCCCAAAAAGTGGCAGATACAGACGTTCAAAATTTCGGAATACAGGTGGCTGGGGTCGGAAGGGGTGATATCAAAATTGTTGATGCCATTTTTTGAAGGTTACCAGTTGCTATCTTCTTACCCCATTTGATAACTCTGGCAGACGCATGTGAGAAATAGTAGGCTTATCGGTTTTCAGTTATCGAATTTATCGATTTCCCAGACACCAGTAGGCGGAGAAAACCAATCTTGATGACGATGGAGACGGACAGACAGACGGACCGACACTATGGCGACCATTGAACAAAACCAATATTCTCTTTACCTTCGGTATAAGAGCATAAAATCTGCGCACTCGTCGGATTAATTGCTTTAACTGAAGTAAATTTTATACACAATATAAGGAACATCTAAGAGCTCGGTATCAATATAGGTGTAGTTAAGAGCAAGTTTGTGTATGCTTATAGTACTTATTACCAGATCGAAGGTTAACTAAGTTGTTGGTACGCAATTTTGATAGAAGTCTTTCCAGCACTAAATTGTTGCGTAAAACTAGACATTTTATCAAATTACATTAACGACACTTCTTAATGTCTGCAGATTAATTGGTATTGCAAAACTATATTCAGCTAAATACGTGTATAACTTTTACTTTTATTGCATACAGTTTACATCACATTGTGATTTACCTATCCTATTTACCAAAAAAAGTTACATCGCAACCAAAAAAATATTTAGTGATTAAATGTTAAATACCATTTGAAAGCTTAATATATACTACTAGATAGCAAATCAGATAAATTTAAAATGGCTAAGTTTATTACTGTGTGACACGTTTTTGCATTTTCATTTGATTAAATTTTGAATCTTGCATCTCAATTGCTCTTCCACTCTCTCTCACACGCAACCGCCACGCACACATACGCTTCACATACCACCAAATATCCGATTGTGGCAACGGCAATTCAATTTCCAAAATGTCATTCAATTCGGTTAGAAGCGCGCGCCGAAATATCAGGACCGCCCATACGTTATCTGACGCCGGGCTCCACGCTGCGACTGCAATGCCGTGTAGTGCAGAACACGGAGGCATCCGAGTATATATTCTGGTATCACGATAACCGCATGATTAATTATGACATTGATCGGGGCATTAATGTGTCAACCGAACCAGGTAAGTGTGTCCATTCACCGTTCACCTTTCCACTTTCCTCCTCCTTTTTTTGGTTTTTTGTCCTGTAACTAACCAATGCATTACTTTATTGCAGATTTTCAATCATCGGAGCTTACAATTCAGCGCACACGTCGCGAACACTCGGGCAATTTTACGTGTGTAGCCAGCAACACGCAGCCTGCAAGCGTTTTGGTACACATTTTTAAGGGTGAGTTTCGCTTATTTGCATTTTTTGTATGTGTGCGTATACTTAATATATACTCCTCGCGTTGCATTTGTTACTTCTTTTACTCGGAATGGTTTGTAGGGAAAAAATAAAAAGCGAACGTTACATAATAAAAAAATATTCGTCTTTATTGATATATATTTGAAAGCATTCAAATTATATTTATTTGCTGAACTCTCAATTTGATTAAATAAAAAATGGCAGAAATGCAATTTATAGCGAAATAAAAATCGGCCTAATAAAATTAAGGCTGACAATAAACCAAAAGAAGAAACCTGCAAAAATATTTTGTGCGCTGTGTGTATATAAATATATGCATTTACGGGTATATCAATATCTGTATCTGTAAGAGTGTATTTGTGCGTGTAGTTATTTTAAAGTTTATATATCAAGTGGAAAGGACAACAACAACCCAAAGAGAGAACAGTAAAAGTAATTTATGAAAATTACAGAGCCACAGGCGTGCGGATTAAAAATGCCTGCACCACCCAAGCAACCATAAAAGTCAGCCCATAAACACTAAGCCGCAAACACGTACTAGCGGGATTTGTGAGGTGGAGCTTATAACTTATATAGGGCCAGCATAGGTTGTAAAGCAGATAAGCTGGGGACACTCAAAATGCTCATTAGCATTGGTTTTTCTTTCACCTGTGTGGATGCTGCTTTATGTGTCTGTGTTTGTGTGTGTGGGTCTTAATTAATTTGAGGAAATTTACTCTTGATTCTCACATGCCTTATTTCTCATGCGATTCTCTCCCTTTCTTTGCGATTTTTTTTTTCCTATCGCAGGTGATAATCCTGCCGCTATGTATCACGGACATGTGGGTGGCTCAACAAAGACGACGCAGCGTCAGCTGCATAATGTGATGGTAATCATTGCCATCGGCTATCGGATATTTCACACAAGTGTCTACATGAAGATTGTCTAAGCGGCAGGGCAAACAGCACCAAGGCCAAGCAACGCATTTGTAACTAATCCATCAAAGCAGTTAAATTATATATAAGTTATGCGTAAGTAAATTCCATTTGCCACTTCAAGCAGACATTCCATAAGTTAAACATCAAATAAAATCATCAATTGAACAGCTTTTTACAAACTAAGCTCAACAAACTAACAAATTTTTAAATGCAAGTTCACTCATTTAGAGGTGAACATATGGTTAACCACCTATAATAAGAGTATGCATTAATATTTCCAGATAGGCTTGCTTTGAATAATTTTAGAGTGTCTTATTGAGCCTTTAATTTGCATGTTGTTGGTCGAGTCAAAGGGATTGAGCAGCGCTTCATCACTCCTATGAAAATCAATTTATAGAAATAAAAAAAATCAAATAACTTATTAACTGTGCATTTATTACTTGAAAATTTATCGAAATTGATAAAAGCAACAACAAAAACATTCTAATAAAAGTTGGCAAAGCTTTTCTGTAAGTGATTTTAAATCAACTAAAGCACAAAATTGGCATTAATTACTATCAATAAAATAATTAAAACTAAATACAATAAAATAAACAAACCCAACTTTTTTTAAAAAACCAAGTACTTTTTTTTATTTATTAAACAATTTGTAAATACCGAAATAATTTAATTGCTAAGAAATATATGAATTCCATTAAATTTGCCACTCATCAGTTACAAATATGCTGTAAATATGTTTTTATTAATACTAGTAAAGTAAATGTTTAAACATAAGTTATTTGCCAATTTGCTACGGAAAAAAATCAAAATAAAAAAAGTAATTAAAGCAAATAGAAAAATTAAAAAATCGTTCTTGGTTACAAACTAAAGCAAACTAAATTTTTAAAGGTAGCCAGAAATAAGAAATATTTAACACAAAAATAAGACTTTTGGCCAAATAAAAAAAAAACAAAAGCAGCAGCAAGGAACAGAGTAATCAAAACAAAAACTATTATAGAGCCTAAGAAATATTAAGTAATTTTAAACAATGGAATAATCTTTTAGGCAATCCAGAAGATATTCCAAAAATTGCGCCTCACATTTGCAGTGTAAATAACATTATTGATGTGTAATTTAAAATAAAAATATACAAATTAATAAAAAAATAACTTTAAAAAATGCATTGAAATACTAGTTCTAGTTTTTAAGTATGTGTAGTTAAATTTAATACGAATTACGAAAACCAACCCAAAGAAAAGAAAAACAAGTAAAACATAATAAAATTATGCAAAACAACAAACAAATAAACCTTGTTTATTTTACCATATTTGTGCATTGATGTTGGCAATCTTAAAGCTTATAGTTTGATTAGTTTTGCAATCTCAAGTGATCCCATCGGCATACATACAAAAGCAAGCTTCTGTACGGTGTGCACATTGGCTCATGCATGGCCCTACGGCAATGCCTAGCCAGAAAAGCCGGGAACAGGAAGTGGGGTTTCGATGCAGATGGGTGGTACATTGTTTGCACCGCCAAGCTACTGTCAACAGGCAACCATCAGCAGCATCATCAGCAGCATCATCAGCAGTATCAACGGGCACGGGCTTCAGTTGGAAAAGCGACATAAAGAATTGCAGCTCATTTTTCATTCACCCATTTTCTGTCGCATCCCTGTGACTTCCTCGCTTACCCGAACACCGTCGCTTCCGCTCATTGCCTCAGTTAATAAAACTAAATTGTGTGCTGAGAATGACGACAGCGTGGAGGCAACGACGATGACAATGGAACAGCAGCAGGCGGGGAATTATTAGCATCAGCGATAGTATCTTGCGATGACGATGCTGATTACGAGTAGAAAAGTGTCAGCCAGCTTCTGTTTCTCACTCCACTATGGTTTGTTTGTGGCATGCAACTGCCTGAATACACTCAGTTAAAGTCTAATTTATGGTCGACTGTAAATGCAAGTTGGCATAAGTTGAGGGTAATTAAGCTTTAATTTGTATTTGAAAATAAGTTGTACATGACAAGTTCACGCCCGTGTCCGAAAATCAATGATATCGCAAACAGTTTTATAAGTCGGAGTATTATTATAATTATTGAATTTCTAAATGAGATAAAAATAAGAGCCGATTATAAAAGAATATTGATACGAAAATAGAATGACTAGGAGCTACAAGCCAGATCCAAAGATATCTTGCAACCACAGACTTAAAGGTCAATGGTTTTGTTCACTAATGGGGCCTCAAAATATTTCAAATCTTCGGTGAACAGTTTATCAATATCGGAGGATTTGTTTTTTTAATATTACCCACAATGTGACCAATACTTAATTTAACTATACCTCAAAGACTATTCCGCATTTAACAATATAAATTCCATTTTCACGCACAATATTAATTAAAATGTACACTTTTTATAATAGATAAGGTCTTCTCTTGCTACGAAGAAGATATTATACATATCTTGTTTTAATAAACCATTAAGTTGGCTGGCTTATGGCAAATGTTTAATGTTTGCTTATCAGAATGAACTATCAACAAAGTATTGACAAGGCAGGTAAGTTTTCTGTGAAGCATTTTTCATAGTCCCCAGATTCTTTTATCAGCTTTTAACTTTTTGGTATTACCGCCTTGAAGCTGTTCGAGGAAGCTCCACTAGTGGAAATACCCTTTAACTTAGTTTTAAGGCAATCATTTTTTGTATGTATGCGTGTCTGATTATTATAAAGATCATTATAAAGAATTATGAATATTCATGCTTCTTACATAACAACAACCATATAATACAATTCTTACCTTTTTTCAATATGTTAAGGGTACAAAAAGAATATATAAGTAATAAGATAAAAATATATTAAGTGCTCCACACATGCATTTTAAATTGAGCTGCTAAAAGAGTGAAGTCAAAGAAATTAAATAATATACAGTTTGAAGAAAAGTCAATAATGCCAATTGAAATGCATTTTGTTTGCTTATTCTTGAGCTTAAATGAATTGCGTTATTTGCGCTGAGCACACGCAAAATGCGCATTGACAAACGAACCGAATGAAATGCTTTGCATTTGAAAAACGTGCAGCAGAAATTCCTCCCCTTAGCTTATACTCCAAAAACCAAACCCCAGTACAAAATGATCAAATGGTTGCTGAAGGCCAAAACAAAGGGGGTACAGTGGGTGCAAGGCAGCAGCAGCAGCAAGTTGTGGCAAAGTGTTTGTGAATGTGTCAATAGCTGCAAGGCAATTGCAGGCAACAAATATAGTTAACAGCTCACAAGCAAAACCACACACATATTCCCATAGAGCAAACACACACACACCATCACATGTAAATATGTAGCTTATATGTGCATAAATATATATTAACAGCAAAGCCGCACACAAACACACGAAGAATGTTTTTATGCGGAAGTTGGGTCTTTCCGCCAGCCAGCCAGTCCTTTTCATTCAGGCAGTGAGCCTCAGTTTGAGCCATGCAAATTTGACGCTATTGATTGCGGTCGCATTCATTTATTGAATCTAAGCTGCAAACAAGAACTTGCCACACAGTTGCCATTTGCCGCGAGTCAATAACAAATGCATTGCAATCAAAAGCCAATTTTATGCGATGGCTTTTCACCCTCGATGGCTTCTTTTATGCCATGACACCAGGCACTTGTTGATTTATTTATGCGCAACCAATTACGTCTGAATTATGTATTTATGAATAACTTAAATATTGAATTGAAAATAATTGCTCAATAGATTATCATACTCTGTGTGCTTTTCAAGCACTTTGAATTTGAACAATATTTTTATTTACTGCCGTTTTTATGCAAGCGAGCCAAGTCAAGCGTGAATTTTAGCCACGTCAACATTTAATTTATCCCAACGTGGCCTAAGGGAAATTTTACAAATGCTCGCATGCATTTTAAAACTGTGTAGTACACTGTTATGTGTGTGTGTGTGTATTGTTATTAAGCTGTCGGTCAAATGCGCATACATAATGCTCATACTGCTTTTCCCCTCGTCCGTCCCGTTAGCATGCAGAAGCCATTGTGCTGAGCTGTTTGGTGCCTGAGCTGAGCTCCTTGATGCCTGTCGTAAAAATTCCAATTTAGTTTCCAATTGCGTGACTTAAAGTGCGCCATTTGCGCATTAAAATTGTCTGCGTGAGTGTCCTTGAGCTCGCCTGTAACAGTGTGTGTGTGAAAGGCACTTCATAATCAAGTTAACGACGCACAATTATGCTACAAGCTGACAGTTTGGGCGTCGCCCATACAAATGCAAAGCACAGCAATTTACAAGACGTTGCTCATACACCATGTATCACCCGCCCCTGCCTGAGACTCTCCCTTTCTTGTTTGGTTGCCATTACAGGACACTTTACATGTGTACCGGTGCTGAGAAGTAATTCAACATGACAGACACGTACAACGTGGAAACGGCCTGTGTGAAAATGTTTTTGCCAATGATTTTATTATGGTTCCGCAAATAGGCTAAAGCCGAAAACCGACTCGATTTCTGTCAGCCGAATTCAATAAGTGATAGTTGTCCTCAAGTGGAATTCGTAAAGCGTCCTCTGAAAACTTTTAAGTGTCTTAGTATTCCTCTACAACTATGTTTTGCCCTAAGGAGCCAATTAATTTGAAATACGAGCAGTCAACTAGCTGACACTTGAACTTGACTGAAAAAGCATTTGACGATCTAACAGCTTAGTTTGAATAATATTGCAAATTCAAACACCCAAATCTCATTTGTCATGATATCAGATTGCTTTTATTTGGTTAAAATAGGGGATCAAGGGATAAGCAGCACTCCATTCTTTTTTATGTTTGATTTAACTGTGCATTAATGGCTGTACCTCTTGAGCTGTGACCTAATTTGAAACCAATAAATCCGAATCCATGCCTATATTAAAACAATATGACAACAATATGAATGGATTCTAGCTCACTTGAATACGAGTATTTCAACTCAAAGCTTTAATTAAAACGCAGTTTTTACAATTGACTATAAATTTAAGTGCAAATGGAGATCATAAGTGCAGTTATTTAGTTTTCTATCATAAGTAGTTGGAATTGATTTATCTATAAATTATATTAATGAATCACAAAAGCTGCAGTAGACACTAGAAATAGACTCAGTGTTAATGTGTGTTCCAATTGAATTATGAAGTGCGCTTGAGTTAATTGACAAGCTTTGACTACAAGCAGAATTGTCCTGCGTCGCTTGTGCAACAATCTAGCCGATTACATAATGTCACCTCGAACCATTGCTTCCCTTGATTAATTGAAAACGTTAACACACACAGCCACTAACACACGGATAGCTCGATAAACTATTAAATAGGAGCATAACCAAAGCGTTTGAATATTGCGTATACCCACAAAAGTTAAGCTACACTTGAACATATTGCTTGTGTGTAAATCTGATATGAGGATATGCTTGTAAAGTTTTGAGGGATGTGTACAGGAGCAACTGTTCCGAACACATAAAATTTTTATTGTTATAATTGCCATTTTGTAGACAATTTCTTGTGTGTTTAAGTGATTGGGTGTGTTATGCGAAAGAGTATTTGTTGAAAGCCGCTGTGTCTGGAACAAAAGACTCGTTCATTCGCACTCGAACAAAATTGTAGCCAATTATTGTAACGTTCCCAGACCTTGTTGGTCTGGCATGCTTTAGTTGATAATGCAATATACCGTTTTACCGAGAGGTGCAGAGTTCAGGGAGAGAAAATAATAGCAAAAACATGTGTATTTAGTTAGCGCGCTCAGAAGTATGCTACACATAATGTTTCAGCCGCTCATATAGGCAGTTGGCGAGCTGAGGGCTTTCAAAATAAATTAAATGCCATAAAACAAAAGGATTAGCTCGTCGGCACAAACACGCATACATGAGCGTCAGGTTGAGGAGGCAGAACCATAAACAAAGCGTGGCAATGACAAAAAAAACTTAACCCTTAGCAACGCACAATAAAAACACTTAAAGCTGACACACACACTTAAAGCTGACCCAGCTAAACATAAACAAAAACGCAAAATGGCGCAAATATGCCACACTCACTCTCACACACACACAGAAAGAAACAAGTGTAGCGCACATGAAAGATATGAACTAGAAATAAACAAATATATTTTGTATACACTATTCATATGTGTGCGTGAGTTTTTATGTGTGTGTGTTTGCCAAAGCCTTAACGTTCAGAAGCAGCAGCAGCAGCATAGGTTCCCAGCCATACTCCCTGCCCTTGTGAAATTAGTTGGCAATGATAAAGATAAGTAACGTAAAATATGCGGCCTTCGCAAATGTTTCAACCAAGCCCCATTGAATATGCCTTGCGCCATTTTGTTGCTACAATTCTTTCTCTATTCGCATTTTTTGTGTGCTTTCTGCGCTGCTGTCGCCATATTTGTTTTGTCTGGTTAGCAACAATACGGCTAGGATTTTTGGTTTTCGCACCATGGCGGAAGGAGACAACACACAGTTTTATTATGCTTATTTCTGTGTGCACGCAAACATAAACACATACGCCCATACACCCACACGCACACTTACGTATATGTACACATGTGTAGGCTATTTGCATAGAATGGCCATAAGCGCTTCTTGAAACCAAATACAAACAAAACTAAAACAAAATACATGCCCAGTTAGATATACTAAAATATTATTTATCATAAGAGCCTAACGACCAAAAAAGTTTATATTTCCCTCTTCTCTATTTTTGATACTTTTTTATTTGTATAGCCCTTTTGTTCTATGTAAAATTCATACAAATTTGAATAAAAATAGTTTTATTCAATGGTTTCAAGTGTTTTTTTTTTTGTTTTCAGCATTGCAAGCAACTTAACAATTTATAAATTGTTTAAACTAAACATTTCTTTTATTATCGACCAACAAATCGAATGTATGGATATCACAGATAGCATTCCGGGTTTTCAATCATTTGTTAAATTAAACTTTCTAAATTCTATCCGAATGCGTGGCAAATCAACAAACACACACTATCAGACATTCAAAAATAAAACTTAATAAAAAGCATGCTGTCTAAATCTTAAATATATTGAGCTGTAAATGCAGCATCAACTGCAGCAGGGGCTGCTTTCCAAAGGGCATATTACATATTGTTGTTGGAATGCATTCAAATTGAATTTTCAATCTGCAAAAAATATATTGAATGCATACCATAATAGATGATACTTGATTATTTGAGCCGTAAAATAGCCACAGATATTGATTGGTTTTACACAAGTTCAATATGAAAAATATTTTTGTTAGCCCAGAGTCTAGGTCCCAGACAATTAATCAATTTGGACCACAAATGATTTATAGAACTTTCAGCATTTATTCACCAAATCAAGTGAAAACGTTGCAGTCGGACGCAACCGACTGCGGTCCACTCTGACACCTGTATAATTTCGGGTACGCCCACGGGTTTGTTAAACATCTTGGGGGATATCGCAAGATTTAATAACTCTAGCTTAAAAACTTTGAAATATGTGGGGATTTCCCATACCATGGTCTGTATGGGTGGGAGTGTCATAAATATTTTTCCTGAAGATCTTTGTGGAATGTCACCATGGAAAACTGTCAAAGGTTTTTGGGGGACGTCGCCATGTAGCTTGGCACAAAATTTGGTGGCTCTCGCGCAATAACTGTGGAATGTATGGGTCTTTCTGATTTCTTAATGCAGGCGGCTGAGAGCAGAATGGGTGGGCGTGGCAGCAACATTTTTGATGCAGTTTTTATGGGGTCCTCCAGGTGCTATCTTCTTGCCAAATTTGACAACTCTAGCTGTAAGGATGTGGGACTGATCGATTTTTAGTTATCAAATTTATCGATTTCTCAGCCCTCCAGTAGGCGTAGAGCCCCAATCTTGTCACTTTATCTGTCCCGGCCATAGAAAAATATATTTGCAAAGTTTCAAGTTTCTAGCTTTACGGATGTGGAAAAAGTTGCATTCAAACAGACAGTCGACCGAAAAGACACCATGACAAACACTCCGCAAATCCAAAATCGAGAATAAATAATAATCTAAAATCGAAATTTAGGGATTCAAAAGTTATATACATTTTTTGAGGTGCTGCTGTCAACAAATGAAGACCGTATTTTAAAAGATTAAAGTAATTCGATTTCAAATGATAAATTTTATAAAATGGTTGCTAAGCATTGCTAAGCTTTTCCTTGCATTAATAATTAAATTTGCAGATTCGACAACTTAATAAGATATCACTTCATTTAAAACCCAATTGCAAATACATTTTGCAACATGCTCTTCCCTGTTGCAGGCTGTCAAGCTGTCAGTTGATTGCTAATTGGTCAACACTTTTTTATCTGCTTGGTTACTAAAAAGGGCTTAAATGGCAAAACGTTGAGGCAATGCAAGCTTTTGTCTTATAACATAACATTCAATGGCCGATTTAGTAAAAGCCTGTCTATGTTTTTGTGTAAATTTTGTGTGTGTGTGTGTGTGTGTGTGCTTGCTGATGGTTTTTAGGCATCAACAGATTTTCCATTTGGGTTATTTGTCATGCATAGAGTGCACATACGTACAAAGCTGTTGTTTGCATTATTATTGGTATTGTTATTGGTGCAGTGTTTGTGTTTCCATGTTCTCATCGACATTTACAATCACACAGAGAAAAAACATTTTCAATAGTTTAATTAACACTTTAATTTAGGAGCTTTTAACATTGTGTTTCTAACAAAAGGCCATTTAAAAATTGAATTTGAATGAAGAAATTTTGATTTTTAAATATTTGTTATGTAAGCACAGAATTGCTTGATTCAAATTTTATTCAAATTGAATTTTAATTTGAACATTTTCTATTAAACGATTGGTATACCTTAAAATCAAGTATAACGTTGGATTTTGTTTTTATTCAATATATTTTGAAGCGACAAGCTTGTGTGGTACCATCCCTGATCGAACTTATTGTTGATACGAGGTGTGTTAGAATTAAAAATGGTTGATTGAATCGAATATGAAATATGAAGAACTTTGACTTAATAAAGCATGAGCTTTCAATTAATATTTTACAATGTAAAAACAAAAAATTTTAATTTTTTATTTTGTATTTTTCCTTATCTTTTCAAATGCAAGTTATAAGTATATAAAAAAATTTAAAGAAGTTTACACTTGATTATGGATTAAATATTTAAATTATTGTGGGCATTGTCAAATTGATAATTTTCTATTTACGGATTGGTTTCATCTCAAAATTTTTTCACATTGATTTTATTACGATTTGTTAAGTGTTTTAATTTTTAATAGTATTAAATTATTAATTCAATTAAATTTTCGTAAATAATTTGAAAACGGAAATCTATAAAAGAATTTTTGATTTTACGTTGAATTATTTTTGTCTGTGTTTATGTGATTGTTATTTCTCTTGTATAGTATATGCGATGTGGCGATGTTGTGGTATTTGTCCTGGTTTGCATGTGCATTAGTTAGTTAAATTGCGATTACAAGACAAATCGCATTGCATGCAGCATTGTTGCAAACTGTGCTTTCCTCCCGCATCACTAGGCTTATCTATAGGCCATATTAGCAAAACTGTTTCTTTGAGCCACATGGGAAGACCAGCTCGGACTGAAGGTGTTTTGTTTATATTAGTCAGATGCAGCTGTCATTTGCCTAGACATATTTGACCCGTCCGTCTTATTAGAGTCGCTGTCCCTAATCCTTGGCCCATTAGGGACATGCATTATTAACGCTTCGGCAGCCTCTGGCCTTTGGCCTTTGGGCTTGACCAAATAAAATGTCTTGCTTGTGTTCTGCTAAATACTTGTCGTTTTCCAACTTTAAGTTGTTATTTACTTATACAAGTTTTCCATTTCACTGCATTTGATGATGAGTCGATTCAAACCTCAAAAATTAATTTGCTTGGCGTGCTTTTCGTTTTTGCACTGGCCAAGTGCAAATGTGATTTTTGCCATTGGCCACAATGTTGACACAATCGAAGATGGTTTGGTTCCTTACTTGGTACTTAATTATTTTTTTTTTTTTTGGTATTTGCACTAAATTTGGAAGAACTGTGCAAATATACTTGCTGGCTATTCAGCTTCTTTGAAGCGTCGAGTTTCTTCATATAAGCACATCGCATCATATCAGTAAATAATGAGAGCCTTGTTACTTTTCATATTCGCACATGTAAAGCACACTGCAAATCGAATTTCAAATTTATTCATTTGTATGTATCCTAAGGTTTTGGCCTGGGCAAACTGCCACCACATACTAGCTTATTGGTTTGTTATAATAGACGAATAAAGGGCTAGTCTAAGCGTGTGCGTTAAATTGAACAGTATAGAACCTAAAGAGTGTCCAATTGGTAAGAAAAGCTTTTTCTGAGGTAGTCGCTGCAGAAACCTTTCAAATGGTAAAGAGAATAACTAAAGCAGTAAGCAATAGCGGATAGCATGTGCAGATGGTTATGTCAGCGCCGGGCCAGCGGCAAACTCACTTCTGAATAGTAAGCAATCTAAATTGAAGGCGAATTTGTGTTGTACAACGGCTGTCTTCAAGGTAGTTGAAGACATTCGGGCAGGAATTAATAATAGTTACGTAGCGTTGCTAAAACTTCTAGACTCTAGCAAAGAACTTGGCACGTTAAATATGGAACTCTTTTAACAAATCTAAGCAAGATGTATAATTTTAGGCGAACTGCAATTCAGCTGATTTTCTCATATTAATGAAGTAAGATACAAGGCGTTGTAACCCCAACTTAAAGCTTTACGTTAGTACCACGTAGTGTCCCGCAAGGATCTATTCTAGGACCTCTCCTGTTCTCAATATTAATGATTGGCCGAGTGATCTGTCCAAATGTGAAGTCCATATGTATGTTGATGGTGTCCAACTAAATGTCAGTCGACACATCAATAAAATAAACAAGTGGAAACGTTGCAGTCGGACGCAACCGACTGCGATATACTCGTTACTAGTATTAACACCGGTAAAAAGAGGCCTGATTGCAAAGGGGTACTGAGGCGGCAGGGGTGTACGGTGCATCAAAGATTGTCTGATCCAAAGGGGGATGCCACCAAATTTTGGTGACACTAGCTCAAAGTTTGTTAAAGGTGGTGGAAGGGGGGTTGTGGGCGTTATGCGTGGGCGTGCCATGCAATATTTTTCTGCAGATCTTTGTGGGATGTCAATAGTTATCTTCCCACCAAATTTTATGACCCTAGCTCAAATTTTATTAAAAGTGAGTACTAGCACCCTGGGGGCGGTAAGGAGGGTGTGGTACAAAATCTTTGATGCAGATCTTTGTGGATCCTTAGCAGCTTTCTTCCTACCAAGTTTGGTGACTCTTGCTCAACCACTCCGAAAGATACACGCATTCCCGTTTATAACGAAGCGTTGGGGTGGCTGGGGGCGGGTAGGGCAGTATGGTTGGGCGTGGCATCCAAAGTTTTGGTGCAGTTTTTTGGGAGTTCTCATCACCTATCTTGGCGCAAAATTTGGTGGCTTTAGCTCAAAAACTATGGCAGATATAGCCGAATTTGATTTCAAATTGCGGGGGGGCTGGGGCGGAATGGGTGGAAGTGTCTCCAAAATTTTTGATGCAGTTTTTTGCAGGGATGCTAGTTGCTGTCTTCCTACTAAGTTTGGTAACTCTTACTGTAAGGGTGTGCGAAAAAGGTGGATTTTATGGAATCGCAATTTATTTCTAATGCGGTGCAGCTAGCCTCCATATACCTTAAGTTAATTTAAAATAAATAGTATCGAAGACATTAAATTATAAAAACAATTATACTTCAAGAAATGATGCTTAATGTGAAATAGAAATGACTGTTATCTTAGAGTAAAGTATAAGATAAGTTAAATAATATTAAAGCAATGATCAACCAATGTGATAAGTGCCCTAAAATAAAAGTCGTAATACTTGGAGCGCTGGGAAAATATAAACAGAATAAATAAAAAAAATGCTTAATTCTTAAGAAGCAAAACTTAACCCTTTGACAACCACTGAAAATTTTTCCTGAAAAACTGTGGACTGGATAAAATTTTCTCAACTAGGGCTTTATCAATAAGTAATTAATGCAGCTTTCAGAAAAAAACTTATCTTCAAGGGGTATTTTGCCACCTTTGCTCACCATGCCTCTTGCTTTTTTTATGCCTTCTTCTTGTTGCAATATTTAAGCTACAAACATGACGTAGATACAGGCAACCGTCCTCTTTCTAACCACAAAAACTCAAAAATCATAGTTTACTTCGGTGACCCTTTTTCACTTTTTACTTATTTAATAGGTAGCCTTTTTTTTGTGATAAGTTTCGAAACAATTTTAATCCATGGCCTGTTTTGAGCAGACAACACAATTAATAACTGTACAATTGGATGACCTCTGGAAGTATAGATTTCTATGAACATTTTCATCAATTTTTCAATAATTTTTTTATTTTTCGCGATACTTTTGATGCGGAATTTAGGTGAACAAGAATCAGGTATCAGATATTTTAATTTTCGATCGGTTCTAGAGCAGTCGTCAAAGGGTTAAATAGACTAAAAATCCGGGACACGCTAAGATTAAATGTATGTTTGAAAGTCGAAACAAAATGCAACAACTGACAAGCAATGCATGCGAGCGGCAAACAAAAGCTAACTGAAAGTAAAGCGCCACAACAACAAAGTGCGGGCCAACACCCAAGTATGATGACTTCTGGCCACAACCAGACACAGAGTGTGCTCCAAAAAGCAGCTCAAGTATTTTCAGAGACAGCAGCAGCAGGAAACGGATATGGAGGGCCAAGGAGGAGAGGGGGCCAAAGGATGCTGATGCGGATACAAAGCTGCAACTGCAGCTGAAGTTAAAGCTCGTTGCCGTTTGTTGCGTGTTTCAAAAAAATCTGCAGGGCAAGCGCATGTAGCAGGCGTATCTCAGAATTGAGACGCACAGTTAAATTTTTAGTTTGAGTTGGAGTTCCATCCGGAAGGAGAGTGGGTGAAACGAGAGTGTGCTTATGTGTGTGTGTGGTGCTAAAAGGCAAAATGCTTTTTTTGGCACCTTAACAATGAAAACATCTGCACAAACAGCAAAAAGGTACAAAATAAAATTAGCAACAAAAAAATAAAGAAAAATCAAAAAAACATGCATAAAGTAAACCAAAAGTTTTTTTTAAAGCTATGCTTCATTTCAATTTACCACTTGTCTTCTGTACATAACTGTCCAACGGGTGGTAACGCCATTGCCCTAAATTTTGTATATACTTACATATATCTATGTTTACACTCTAAATTGTCAATAAGAAAAATGACTTCCACTTTATTTGGATCTGGAACCAACTTCAATCAATCATCATAGTGAAAAGAGTTGTAACTTACATATTAAAGGCATATTGCATATTCATATTTAAATCGAAAAATATCTAAAATGTTATCGATTTTATTTATTTGCAGGCAATTAACAAATAAATTAAGAAACTTCGATATAGGAATTATACCTGTTACCAAGCATCGCTTTTTATTGGGTATTGTTAAAGTCGTTGCCACTGAACAATTTATAGCTATTGAGTTCGAGTTGCTTGTAAACTTTTCTCGAAGTTTTGAAATTTACAAGTGCAAGTAAACACAACACAACATGAATTGTGAAAAAATAAACTCTGCAAAAGAATAAAGCATGAACAGAAGTCATGTTTAAAGGATTTTCGTAACAGTTAAGCATGAAAATTGAATTTATAAATAAATTTAATTGCGCGTTAAAGCATTAATGAGCCAAAAGCCAGCAGTTAAAACAAAAATAAACCATTGCAATGGCTGTGGCAGGCGAAAGACCGCGTGTGGCATTTGCACGGTTAAGCGACGTTAATGTGCAACCATTTTTGTTATTCTTTGTTTATGTTTTTGTTGGATTTTTTTTTTTTTTGGCTCCCCGTTAACCTACCGTGCTATCCACAACTATTCACCCTTACAGCCATGATTGATAACATCTCAACATTAATATATACACACATACACTTATACATAAAGGATGTCATTGCAGGACATGTGCTGTGCATATTTTTAAGCGACTGAGCAACGAGAAAAGTGGCTGTTGGCGTTTTTGTTGTTGGTCTGCCTGACTGGTCGGTTGGTCGGTTGGCCGTTGGCCTTATCGCATTCAGGCCAAAACACGTGTTACTATAAGCCACACCATATCACATGAACAACAAACAGTTTGGATGGCAGTTTGCTTTTTGCCACCTGATTATTGGTGTTGCATGTTGTTTAAACTGAAACATTAAGGCTCGCCTTACTGGCCACAGAGTTAAGCCTACATACCGCTTTGGTGGGGCCACGTGACAGACAGTTAGTGCAAATAGTCGCTGGCAAAAGAATTTTTTTGCCAACTTGCACGCTCAAGGGCTGCGAGCTAAATCGGTAAAAAAATGTTTAAAAGTTTACACACAAAGCACTCAAATTGTGCCCAGAGTCGAGAGCTCTTAGCTGTGTTGTATTTTTGTTGATGCTGGTGCTGCATTGGGGCATGAAAACAATGCGCCAAGCGTAATAAAAACTAAGTAGCTTACAAGCCCATAGCAGAAAGAGAGAGCTAAAACATTATACAAAATTGGTGTCCTGCTAACGTCTCATGCTTACTTACCATTTTGTGTGTGGGCGTGATTCTTGCTACACAGCGCAAAAACAGCAACAACAACAGCAATGCAACGCCACTATTTCTCTCTCCCCATCTCTCTCATTCTCATCTGGGTGAGAATGTGTTCTAATAACCTAACGTGCCGCTCGCATTAAGTATGCAAATTTTTACAGTGAATACATTTAAGGCAGCAGGCGACATTCTGCCACGGCCCAGACCCCACCATATATGGCACCTGAAGGACAATTGCCTCGCCTGTTAAACCCCCCCCCCCCCTCCCCCCACCTATCTCCTCATCAGACATACCATTCGCAAGACAGGAAGGTAGCAGCGCGCATATTAAATACATCTTGTCCGTGTTGCACGGCCCACCCGTTGACATTTACCGCGACGCTGACAACAAACATAACAGTTACAGCAACAACAACAACAACGTCAGCCAACAACCAAGAAACAAGCATCAAAATTCTGAATTGAGAAAAATTACTCTGTAAAAATCTGAAGAAGCAGCATGAAAATATTTGTTGTTCTTTTTTTGTCACAAGACTTTTGTTATTGTTTCTTGAAAAACATACATATGTATAAATAAAAATAAAAACAAGTGGAAACTTTGCAGTCGGACGCAACCGACTGCGGTATACTCGATACCTGTTTAAAAACGGGTAACAAAAGGCTGATTGCATATATTGCATATCAGCTTTTGATCTATGGTCCCGTTACAACTTGAATAAGACAAAGTCTAAAAGCATAGTAGAAAGTTGATATTTGTGCAAAGTTATTTATTTGCCATTTGAGTGTGGCAAGTCAGCTACAAAAAAATTTTTTTTTTCAAACTTTGACTGCTTTTTATAAAAAAAACCTCTCACAGCGGAGTTAAATGAAAAAAAATAAACAAAATTGGCGTTGGCGTTCGAGTCCTTAAAGGACTTAAAAGCGGCTATTGTAGTGAAATGGGCAATGGTAGGCAATAACACCTTACAAAACCCAGTACATTCGATGCCCCGGCAATTGCAATTGGTGGAAAAACAAAAAGGAGGTTGCATTTTTTGCTAATTTATTTATTTAAGTTAATTTAATACGTTCATTTCCTTCAAATTACGATTTTTTCTATCTATTTATCTACTTTCTATGAAGACTTTATTCAAAAAAATTATTAAAAAAAAACAATTATTTAAAAATCATGGTATTTCAATATCATCTACTTAATTCAAAAAAATATTAGTAAAAAATCGACTGAGTAAAAGTTTAATACAAAATTTAGGTCGGCTTTAAGATTCAATACCTCAAAAACTTTTTTTTTATTCTATTGATAGATCTAAAAATAATTATACTGTTTGTTTTGCGTAAATCGATATTTACCAACTATCCATTCTTTAACTATTTCTTTGATGGAAAATAAAAAAAAAAAACTGTCACCTACCCTTATCGAATGCAAAAAAGGCTCATCTGCCCATTTTTGCCCACTTATTTTAGAAGTAAAAAAAGTGAAAAAATACATTCATTTCTTGGAAATTTATGACACATAACCGTGATATTGTGAGCAATATTGTACAAAAAACGAAAAAGAACATATTAATTAAATAATTATTTGTATTAATAATTTTTGAAATAGTTTTAAGTCATAAAAGCCAGTAAGACAATACATAAAACATCCAAATTTAAAAAAAAATAAAATTAATATTTCCACAAATTTCACCTAAGAATCGTAGATTGTCAAGTATGTACTCATTTTTGATAGGTTGAAATTAATCGATTATCTCATTTGGTTCAAAGGTTTTATATCGAGCGTAGTATCCAAAGTTTTGATAAAGTTTTATGGGGGATGCCAGTAGTTGCTCTCCTAGTAAATTCAATAACTCTAACTGTAAGGATGTGGGATATATATGTAAGTATTTATTGATTTTGAACTATCGAATTTATCGATTTGACAGCATCCCGGTAATCACCTTCGGTATCGAGTATAAAAATTTATAGTGTTTGGTATCATGGTCTAAAACGCAGAAAAATTCATGGATCTGAAATATAATTTATAAGCATAAACTTGAAGCATATAACTTGTAGAGAATTCGATTTAACAGTAATATTCAATAAGGAAAACTAAATTAACATCCCAAAATCCTGAAAATACAATCAATCTTTGTTAGCTCATTTTTAATTTTTATTACCTTTTAAGTTAACATTATTAGAAATTTTTGACCTGTATTATCTATGCTTAAAGAGCATACTAAAATTTGCTTGGAATTTTTAACAAAAGTTTTAAACATTGTCAGTACTAAAAAAATATTTGTGCTGTTTTTGTTTGCACCTTTGTTGATTTCATACTTGATACCGAAGGTAAAGAGGATATTGGGTTTGTGCCATGTTCGTCAGGGTGTCTGTCCGTACGTATGTTTTCTACACCCATAGGAGCATTATGCATCAAGCTAGACTCTTGAAACTTTCCAAATAGTTTTATCTTTGGCCGGGACAGGTGTCAAGTGACAAGATAAGGGCTTTACGATAACTAAGGGGCTGACAAATCGATAAATTGGATATCTGAAAATCAAAAAATTTTCATATCTCCCTCACTTTTCAAAAACTGGTATGCATATATCTGTTGAGCCTGAGTCTGGTGACATTCTTATCTGGTGACATTCTCTCTGCATCAGACATTCTTTGAGTCAGCGTTCACCCCTACTGCATCCGTACTCTTTTGCAATCAGGCCGCTTTTTACCTGTTTTAATACAGGTATCGAGTATATCGCAGTCGGTTGCGTCCGACTGCAAAGTTTCCACATGTTTTTATGTTAAAAATATTCAAATTATTCTACGGAAACTTTTTTAAGCGACTGCCGGGCAAACAGCAGATTCATTCCCTCTCTCAACAGCACTTCCCTTCATCAAGTAGGTTCCCACTTTCAACCTACCTGGGCTGCCGTCATTGTCTGTGAATTAAAAACGTCATAAGGGCTTATTTCAATAATTTATGAACACACAGACTTTTCTTTGTCGAGGCCACGTTGCGTAGGATTTTAAATAGATGAAAATAACAAAGCGGACAAGTGAGCTGTGATATTGCCTTATATACCAGCGCTCAATACATTGGAAAAGCCATGTGAAAAATATCTGCCCGTGTTACCCACGTTATTCCCAAAGAAATTTACAGCAAATCACACCAGCCACAAAGTTAAAAGTTTCTAACAGCTTAAAATTTTATTATGTTCTATTTCGTAGTTTTTGTTATATTTTTGTATTTGCTTATAGCCTTAGTCTAACAATATATAAACAAGTAAATCAAAAAAAAATGTTGAAGACATGCTTTTATACGCTTTCTTTCTTTCTTATTCTTTGTAATAGATTTTTTTACCATCATCCATGCAATACCCAAATATCAAACATGTAAAAAAAAAAAAAAAGTACATATTGTCATCTGAAACACATCTTTGGTAAAAATTTCAGAGCTCTAGCTAGTCGAGAACTTGGTGAAAATTTGATAACAAGATTTTGAGACAGACAGACAGACAAACAAATAAACAGACAAACAAGTCAAGTTAAATAAAAGCATGTAATAAAAAGATTGTTATACATAGAAATACAATACCAGGATAAAATTTGTCTTAAATGGATGAGTTACAGCATTTAAGGCAATGAGAGTTGAGTTTATTAAGTATAGCTCGTAATCGAACTCAGAATCTGTTTGAGCTTAACTTCTGAAATGCTGTAAAATGGACTCCCATGATTGACAATATAAAAAATAGTCAACTAATACTGTAAAAAATTATAGGTAAGTTATAATATCCTTTACCCCGTTCAAATTTTTAATATCATTTTTACAAATCCCGTGCAAAGAAAAGTTTTATAATAATCAACTTAAATTTTATTTTTCGATCTGAATTGCTGCTGATTACAGGATATCCCAAAGATAGCACTACTTATATCAAAGTAATCCTTTGAGTTAATTTTGCCAAACTGTCCAGATGGCAGCTAAATAAAAAGTTTTTTCACAGCATATTTTGCGCCGTTTGGGTTCTGTCGGAACTTCTGTATTTTTTGCTTAATGATTTGGCCAGCAGCGAAAAAGGAATCCAAGTGTTAACGATCAAAACAAACTATTAAATGTAGTTTTGGGTAAACAAAGCCAAACCAAAACTAAAATTAAACTCAGTTTTAAGCGCATTTTTATTCACTTTTATTTCGATTGAGGCAATTGGCTGAAGGAGCACGGGGCGTCGGGCACTTAGAAAGGCAATAATCAAAAGCCAAAAATGCAAACGAAGTGCATAGCGTGATCGGCTCAAGATGCTGCTGTGCTGGCTGCCTGTTGCTGAAGTTGCACAGACACTGTGCCACAGGTTGAGGCAAGCTGAATATGTGGGTGCCAGCAAAAGTGTGCAAATGGGCTAAGCGAAGATGCGGATAGGGAAAGACAAAAGAGCAGAGCTAAACGGAAGGTTCCAGGGGGTGGTTAAATATGTAATGTAGCTAAATCACAAGCAAGGGCGAACGGTGAAAGTTGCAACGGGGAATGGATGAAACTGAAAGTGAAAATAACGCTATATTGTTGTTATGGACGGCAGGCAAGTCGACCTGATTTTGTCTTGTCTTGCTCCTGGGCCAGCACACAATTGCTTGAAAATGGACTTGGCTTGGTGGCGATGTTGATGGGGTGGTTCTGTTGTGGTGCGCTACAACAATAACAACAATAACAAGAGCAGCAAGAGAAGTGGTCCAAACAAATCTCACAACAATTTGGGTCAAACAAGCAAATTGCATTCTGTTTAGTTGTGCTTCTTATATGTTGTTGGTTTTGTTAGTGCAACTGCAATTGCCTCCTTTGGGGTTAAGCGCCGTTGAGATTTCCATAGGGAGCATGGTGCCCCTCGGCGTTCTCTAGCTTTGGGCATTGAAAACATGTTGCTCAACTTTTATGTTGATTCTCTGTGTCTTACTTACCTTTCACTCTTTTTTTTTGTTCTTTAGTTAGATTAGCTCAGATTGCATTTTATATCTACTCCTCTTAGAGTATTTAGGCTTATGCAAAAATATATATATTAATATGTATCTGTGTATGTAGTATTAAGTGAAAGTGGAGTAACAAAATCAAAATCTTTCACGCAGCTTTATTTTTTCGACCTTATATAAATTGCCACGGTGGTATAAAGGAAAGTCAATGCCATAAAAATTTAAAATGCATTTTTCATGTGAATTTGTGGCCACTGGATTCTGTAGAACGCTTTGCGCCAGACGTTAGCTGACATCTTATGCAAATTTTTATGCAATTGACTCGCACTCGCGGCATTCTCTCTTTGCACATATATATGTACGTGTGTGTATGTAAACTCACGTATGCGTATGTAAAGTATTTATAATGTTGCTCAGTTTGTCTAGCAAAAGTGCCGTCAAGCGACAAGTGCAAGGGATAAACGTCATAAGTAAATTGCTTGTAAAACTGAAGATGTGCTATGAAGCACAACACTCACTTCGATGGTATTTAAAAAGTTGATATCCTACTAATAAAGGGCAAAGTATGCTTGTGTGGACTTTTGTTACTCTTTCACGTAAAAACTACTCAATGGATTTTAATGAAACTTTACAATAACATAGCTTATACATCAGAATAACACATAGGGTACAATTTATAAAGATAAACGCGAATAATAATAATACTATAGATCGATACTCAACCGATGAATGTGGAGGTCGGCTAATCGAGTATCGAGTAGATAATAAGAGACGCGATAAATATAGGTTGCGCACCCAACTCAATGTAATACGTATGTTGTAGAAAGTGAGCCGAATGATACAGTAGATAAAATAAGACAAGAGAAATTAAAAACATAAAAATATATTAAAACTAGGAGTAAAAATCAATGAGCGCCACACCAACGCGTGGTCGGGTTTTTCTAGTTTAATATATTGGAATAATATTAATTTATTGTACATATCGTCATCAGAACTAAAGGTACGTACCAAAGATTAATCCTTCAGCAGGAACGGGGTCCAATTTATGATACTAGACTTGACCCAATCAAATAAACAAACGTGGCAAGCTTAACAAAACCACTAATAAGTCAATCACAACACACCAACAATCCTTTTATATTAATTTGTTTTGATTTACTTTGTATGATGTTCGTATTTGTCGATGTACTATATATTACCTGAAAATAATAAACCTATACAAACTAATTTTAACCATTTGAAAAGACAACTCACAACGCACTAAACTCAAAAGTGAATTAATATTTTATGATCTCAGTCGAAAGATCTAATATATGTAATTGAAACTAGGCCCAAGAGCCCCTTTGGAAACAATCTGATGTCTGTGGCATCTGCAGTTGATTAAGTATTTAATGTAATGTCCGGGTGAAGCTGCTTGCCGTTTTGTGTCATCGTAAAAGATTCGCATCTTATTGAGTTGCAAGATTTATGCAGCTTGCGATTGAAAATTAATTAAATTGCCACTTGACGATGCCAGCTGCAACGCAACGGGACAACTAATGCAACAACTACATACTCAACCAACAAGTTGCCACCTTGCACCGCAGGTGGCGGATGTCATTTCCCCTAAGTTCCGCAGGTGGCTAAACTCAAGCCAATACGAATTCCGCAGCTACAAATATTAACTGTGCCAAAGTGCCAACACGTCGAAAATCAATAGCAACCTTAACAACAACTACAACATCAACAACAACCGCGTCAACTGACAATGCCAATGGTGGCAGGCAAACAGAACAGTGACACTCACCACACTTTGGTGCCCCTGGCATGCTCTTGAATTGTTGTTATACTCTGATACCGAAGGTAAAGAGTATATTGGTTTCATGCAATGTCCATCATCCTGCCTTTATGAACACGCTTAGAGCTAGAGACTTTAAGCTTTGCACAAGTCTGTGTCAGAAAAAGTGTCAATTTGTATAATAAGTTGATACACCTCGAGCTAATCCAGAAAACACATAAGGTATTTCCCACTTTTGAAAAGCTAGCACCACAAATTTTTGTGAAAAATCCTAGCTTTCACAGTTTATAAACTAATAGTAGGAAGATAGCTGGCAGCTTTCCCTAAAGATCTGCATCAAAAGTATAAATACCACGCCCACCCACCATTAAAGTATTTTACAGTCCGTTGCGCTCGACTGCAACATTTACACTAGTGTTTTTTTAAGATTCTTTTGAAATGGATATACTGCACTTGCCATGAAGTATGCAATGCGTACAAACTTTAATGAACATGAATATATATATTTTTTCATATATAGTCTTTGAAATCATTGCGTTTAGACGGACGGTTTATTGACTCAGCTGTTGATGCTGATCAATAATATATATAGATTTATGGGCTTGGATATGCTTCCCTCTGCATGCATGTACCCAATACTTTATTAATTTTTTACATTTTTGCATTTGTTCACATCTTAATCAAATTCAGCCTTATACTTATAAGAGTATTAAGTTTTCGAATAACAAATTATTTGTATTATTTCCGTATTCTCTTTGTTAAATTTGTTGCTAACTGTCTTTGGTGCTCGTGTTGTTAAGCACAATTTTAATTGATAAATTGCCACTTGAGCAATTGCTTGAAGCTCTCTGCTAGCCATTGCTGGCACTGCTGCCACAGCAGCTATTGTTGGTGCCTGGCTTGGCCACGGTCCACGAGGACGCTTTGAATAATTTGCCAAGTGGGCAGCAAGTTGCTGGATTCGTTGATTCGAGCTTTGAGGGCCCAGCTGCTGGACGTGCTCTAAGTAACGTTTACATCATCAAATAAAATAAAATGTCTGGACTCATTTAAAAAGCAATTAAATATTAAAAACACTTGTACAATTGTTGCCACGCTAACGGGTCGAAGCGGCTATGGGGGCGGGGGGCAGCACCACTGACTTTAGGAATTTTGATTGTTTCTTTGTGTTTCATTTGCAAGCAGGGGTCGGGGATATGCCGTTTTGTTTGAGTGATTATACAATTAACTATAATCTTTTTGGTTGTGGTAAATGTTAAGCGGATTTCTCAACGCTCGAGCGGGAGTATAATTGAATTTTATTACATTTGGCAATTTGGCAAGCTTCAAGCAAAAAGCGAACATGTCCAGCCGCAAAAAACAGCAGCAAAAAATTGTACTGACTGAATAATTTCCTATGCGGCACACGCAGAAAACAACAGGAAAAAGAGAAGGTGAACATGCAAAAAAGCGAGTGGCGATCAAACATGCCGCACGATAAAAGCGCCAGCAAACAATAACTCCGGAAAACAACAGCAAAGGCAACAATAACAGCACTTCCGTAACTGGAAAAAAACACTACACTCTTCATAAAGAAAGATGAAGTTTTCATTGGCTTCATACAACAATTTTAAAAAAATTAATAAATACAAAAACAGTGCTGCTGATATATTATATAACTATGCTATTCCGTTAGCAGCGCATTTTAATTATTAGTTATACGGAGTTATAAAAAAGTGTGATTTAGTAGTACTAGAAGTTAGCAAGTGCACGGGTTTTTAAAAAGTAAAGCTTTTGTGTTTGTAATCGTATTTGAAGACAGCGTTCAAGTGTCAAACACATAGCCGTCGATCGCCGCATATCTACATTGGTATCACAATATGCACAAGAGCAATACTCAGGATTGCGAGACTCTGCTGCATCGGTTCGACATCCATATTGGGACATAGCCCCCAAAAACTGTCGACTTTGTGTTGGCCATAGACGAACTAACAGCTATTTTAATTCTCTATGTATTCTTTAATCTTGTCTTTCTGTTAGTTCGTCTATGTTTTGTATTGTGGAACTGTAAAATGACTTAACTTTAATCATTGATATCTCCGGTGTTAATCAACCGATTTCCTTGAAATTTTTACAGCACTCCTTTATTTTGTTTCTTACTAAAATGTTATAGATTCCATATGTATATCAGGAATGGGAGGCGCTATCGATGTTATGAAAAAAACTTGATCTGCGTATTATGTCTTGCTTATATGTATTTAAAATCTGAACTCATAAATTTAATAGTCTCTGAGATCGGTGGTTTTATACAGACAGACGAAAATCGTTAACTCGTCTCGGCTGTTGATGCTGATCAAGACTTAATGTGTTGGGAGATGCCTCCCTTCGGGTGTTGCATTTGCACAAAACCATTATACCCTTTTCTCATTGCATGGGTTAAGGGTAGAGAAAAGTAAACATACGCCAATATGAAGCCGCATGGCGAACACACCTCAATGTTGAGGCGCGTATGGCTTTATGAAGTGCCGTTTTATTAACTATGAGCCAAGTGGAAAGGAAACGGAAGCATTAGAGCGTCTTTAGAATTTAACGGACAAATACTCAAATTGTTAATAAGAAAGTTAGCCAGGCCGACGCCAGCCATCTTTCAGGCTATTCGGTCTGCATGGACTAAGCCAGCTTGTTTACTTTTTATGACGCACAGTGAATGTTCACCGCTTCTTCATTAGGCCAAGCGCCTTAATCTAATACTGAGTCCGCACGCTGACTACATATCTGAAAGTTGAAACTGTTTTTTCTGGCCCCGCATAGCAATCATTTTTTATGAAGTCACTTTGCCGAAGTGAAGCTCGCAAAGCGCATCAAAAACCCATTTGGTCATCATTAACTTGATTGAATCGAGCTGCTGTTGATGTTGCCACGAGATGTTGCCACAGTTTATTTTTGTTTTTTGTAAACCTTTATTTTTGTTTGACGGCATTTTAGATGAAGTCGGCACATAAATAAAAATTTATCATGTGCTTTGTCTTTGTCTTTTCTCTTGTCCGCTCACACACACACTCACACTGTACTTGGCCCCATACCCCACCTCACAGCTTTTCATGTTAACAACTAATATTTCAGGCTTGTGGGCTTATGTGTTGATGCTTTTTTGCCGCACCTAGTGCGCCATTAGTTGTCATTAGGGCGCATTGCCTTAATTAAACTTTTCGCTAAAAATACTCCTTCGCCAATCAGTCATTAAAATTATCTTGTTTCACATTTATCAACAGAGCGCCTTCTTGCAGCAGATCCCACACCCTTTTCCCTTTCCTCACCACACACCATCCCACCATCATTTAATTACTTATATACATTGCTTTAAGCGTCAATTTCGTTGACTGCCTTGGACAACAACATTTGAAGTTGACCTAGTTTTTGGCCAGCAGGTGCTTTTGTGCTTTGGTTAGAATTGACATCAGCAGCAGAAGTTAAATCTAAGAGCACTAACCACAATGTCAATGGTGTGGTGGTACAAACGCTCCTGTTTCAAGCACTCGGTACATTTGCCACACCATAATTCAATTTCATGATATTGATAATAAGTTGAAAATGATTTCTGTCACAATTCGAATCACAATCTAGTAAAAATCATGTTGTCTTTTTAATTCACTGACTAATGGGCATTGTAAAGAAACTCGATATTTGTTTACTTGTATTCATATGATTATGTTTCACATAAACTGCTCCTGTTTAACGCTACAGAAAAACCTTTTTCACAATGACAATCAGCCGAAAAAAAAATTTTCCACATTATTGAGGGCATTTGTTGTTCAGCCTCTAAGAAAGTATAACATGTGTTCCAGTCTTTAAATGCGTTTATCACACAGTTAGCTCAGGCATATCAAATGGTTGCAAGGCAACGGTTGCATAACAAATCGATTTCACAACTGAGAAGAAACTGACTTAATACTCGAATCATTGAGTCACGCGTCAAAATAATCATGTACATAGCCTTTAACTCGCCGGATTCAAAGAGCTGAACTAAACTAAACTGAAATGAAGGTGGCTTAACTAAAGTCAGACAGTTGGCTTTATAAATACGTACACTTTATACATACATACATACATACACATGTATAAACTTATATTTGTGTTGGTACAAAATAAATAAATGTGATTTGTCGTTTTGCAAACATAAAGCAGAAGCAGCAACAAAATTGCAAGAAGCAGCTTTTGAGAGCGCATTAAATTGCAGTCAAATGGCACACACAGTGCATGCCAAATGTGCACACGCACATACAGAAACTGACACATACTTACATTCCTATACATGTATATACATGTAGACATTTTATGCCAATGAATATGCTTGCATTTGGTCTGGCTGTTGTAGCAACTAGGAGGTTGAAAATCGGAGCTTGCAGAGTATTAAATTATTCGAGCGTGCGGCAAGGCAAGCAACAGACTCCAAACGAAATACTTTTGTATGCAACACTGAGCACACAGACCAAATCCAAACTCACCTCCGTAGCTCTGAGCCTCGACAGTCTTTCCTGGTTGGGTGTGCACATCTGTGACTGTGAGACTGGCAACTGTCAAGCGACTTTTATCAGCAAAGTGAGGCAGCAATATTAGCGCTCATTTGCAGCAAATCAACTTCAAGAGTCAATGTTAAGCGCCGTGTTAAATTAATGTTACTGAGCATATGGCTAGAGCTTCATAAGACAGGCCAAACAAGAAAGAAGGAATAAAAGAAATACATAAAAGCATACTAAGATGGAGAAAAAAATACCCTTTAAGATCCGCTTAAATTCAAAGATTTAAGTGTTTGCACTCTTTATGTTGATTTGTTTTTATTTTGTGATAATTATGACTCAGTTTGCCCTCTAATCCGTCATAATTATATTAACAAATTATTGCCGTGTCCTTACCGACTTATGACACATATATAATATATATATCAGACGCAGTATTGTGCTTTCATGTGCTAGATATCTGGCCAGTCTATTCTGCTTTGATCGTCGACTACGTCGTCCAAAAACTTTTAATTATTAAAACAAATTACATTCAATTCAAATTTGGCATTAGAGACTGTGAAACAATTTTAATTTACATATTCTAAATAATAAAATATATATTGTATAATAACGCAGTTCAAATCTCGTAAATGACCAGGACAAAACAAAGAAGTTATTTTGAACATAAAACACGTTCGAATGTAAAAAGATACGTGCAAAAGTTTCAGAGGTTGTCAGCTGGTGCTGACATGTCTGACAGTGAGGAGGCCGGTTCAACAGGCCTAGCAGCTATTGACCTTAGTACAGGTTGTGACCTGTACCTGGAAACCCACGCGCTGTCGAGACATTATCGACAGCGTCACAGGCATGTCAAATGTCTGCCAGTTAATTGAATACGAATGCTTTAATTTCAGCTCATAGACAACTTAATGGATTGACTTGCACACTTTCTCTTTCGAGCACACAGAGCGAGAGAGAGAGAGTAAGACGCACTTAAAACAGACCAGGATATTATTTTATAAAGTACAAAAATATCAATTAGCAATTTTTTTTGATGGCATGAATAAGTTTGTTATAACTTATGCTGATTTCGAGGAAAAAGTATTTTTTAAATGAAAATTTAAAAGTAAGTATTTTAATGCCTTGAAAGTACTGACACATAAGTGACAATTCATTTATGCCCTAGGTCCTGCAATGCCAACCGTATCAAAAAAAAATACAGACACGAACACATTTATGCCAATTTTCTGGTCAAGTTAAAGCAAAGCGTTAAAGTGCAAAATTTATGATTATGATTTATGAAATTTATTTATGTGCCTGTAGGAATGTCAAAGGCTAGAGGAGGGTAGGAAGGCCTTGGGGCGTGGAATCATGTATTTGGGCCAGGCTAACATCACATTCCCATCAACTCAACTCGGCAGAAACTCGCCTGCCATCACAATTTTTCGTTGTTGCGGCGTCGTCGTAAGCGGATTTGCGACAAAACTCATTCGACTTGAACAAACGCCCTTGCAACCGCCCCTTTACAGCCCCGCCAAACGCAGGCAGGCAAGACCAGCTGGACACTTCAAAACGGGAATGGGGCAGGGCAGGGCGGGTCTTGGTTGATGGGTGGACGGGTGTCGCCTTGGAGGCTGCAGCTTGTTAGCAATGGCAGCAAGGAACATCAAGGCTAAATCCTGTTAAAATTTAGTGCAAAATAAGATAGAATGTTGGCGCTTGTCCTTACAGCGTTAAAGAAAGCGACAACAGAAAAGAAAAGTAAATTATTTCTGTGCACTTTATGTACATACTATATATAAATAAGAGCTAAGTTTAGGCCATTTTCATGAAAAATAAAAAAAATCAAATAAAATATAAACTGACAAACTCTGCAAAAAAAGACATACATATAAATATTTCGCTTGCCGTAAATTGTCGCCAAAAGCGGCAAAAACAATAAAAATAAATGAACTTGAGTTTGGTCGTTGCCCTATAGCTGAAGTATCCAGGCAATTTCATTATTTATACTTCTTTGTAATGCCAACTTTTTTGTGACTTTTTGCCATTTCGACTATTAGTATTTATTGTTGGCACAGCATGAAAACGCATGCTAAATGTAAAAGTAAAAAAAAAAAACAAATAAGAATCTAACTTCATTTATATGTATTAAGTCTCGTACCAAAGATTAACCCAAATCATACATTGATATTGATATTGATTTTATGGAAAAATGCAATTAAAATGATTCGATAAATGTATAGATTTTAAATTAATTTAAACTGTTCGACGATGTCGGTTTCATTAACTAGTGACTTACACCTGTAATGGTAGAGTCATTTCCCTTGTATTTATCTTCATTTTATCAGTCAACATATCGACTCGATTACCACTTTCTTACATGTGAACTATCGATCGCTACGAATTGAATGTGGCTCCTATTGAGAATCAGTGTAATTGATATATTTAAATTGACAACTTTTACGAATTGCAAAACAACTTAATTTAAGTTTCAAAAATCTCACTTAGCCCTTTGTAACATAAACAGTACTTTCGAGCTACTTTACCATGCAAGCAGCTCAAGCTCCTCTAAACTTCAGTATTGTGCTATTGTGGCTATTGAGTGTGAGTGCGCTGGCAAAAAGCAAATAGAGTCATAATAAAAAACTCATAAATACCAGTGTATATGGCAACGCTTACAAAAAGCGACTTCAGAGCGACCTAAGGCAAGGCAGTGCTCAGTTATCTGGGTTGGAAGTTTGCTGGTTTTATTCAATGGACACCAATCGATGACGTTACGGAATCGGAATTTGTGCCGCTGTTGCTGCTAGCAAGGTCCTAAGTCCCAGCACGTGCGGATCGCTGTACGAGGAATAGTTATTGTTGTTATTGCGTGAAGCATTCTGATGCAAAAAGCAATAACAAATAGTTAAAGTTTCTATTAGCTTTTCTCTTTATTCTTTTTCACTATTATTATAATTTTGTTTGTTTTTCGTTCTTACATCTTGTTCCATCTCATTTTGCAACAAACTACATACTTTTTTGGAGTTTTAAAATGTTTGCTATGCGCTCAGTGCATTAAATATATAACCCAATAAAAACAGAGCAGAGCGAGAGCAAACGGAAATCAATGAATACGAAAGGAAATATTCAGAGATTCACAGGATGAAGCCTCCTTGGCACTTCATAAGCTGCACATCTCTGCACAAAAACTTGACAGCTTAATGTGGCAGGCGAGGAAACAATTTGTTTTCGCTATCAAGCCGCCAGCCTTAGCAATGCAAATACATATTGAAACACATAAAGGATTTGCTCGGTCAGACAGTTAGTTTCTTATTCAGCCTTGCTTATAAACTTAACATGACTTGAAAACCAAAGTCATTTATTTATTTGTGCCTGATCTCAAACAACGAGTAGTTTTGCATGTTTTGAAGGCGGCACAAAGAAGGGAATCATTCATGGTTTTCAGAGCATGAATCACATGCAAATCGGACAACAGGCAAGCCAACAGCCAATGTCTAAAGTCTAACGGTCACTGTAAATAGATTCATAAATCAGCATGAAAACATTATTTTGATTTCCGTTCAACAAAAGAATACCACGAGTGCCTCTAGAAACTGTGAGTTAGGGATGTCGACGGATGCAACTAATTGGAGCATAAACCAAATTCTGTACAGAGCTATCAGTCTTTGTTAGTGCACTATAATTTAAATTTCTATTTCAAAGAAATATTTAGTTTTGATCGCTTTTAAAAACACGAAAATTAGCTGCAACATATTAAAAATATATGCGAAACATATTTTTAAAATTTATGAATAAGCTGAAAACAACATTATGTTCATGAAAATTAATTGTGTATACAAAATAATTCAAATCTTATCACAATTCGACATTGTCAACAACTTCAACCACGAAAGATGAATTGACAATAATGAATATAACTGTAAAATTTACGAAAAGTAAATTGTTGTTCTTTCATTTAAAAAAGAAAAATCATGAGCTCAATTTGTATAACTAATATATGTTTCAAGTTAAATGCTACAATTCTTATTGCGTTTTTTGTTTTAGAGTTAACATACAAATAAGTATAGGCTATCTCTTTAATGATAATAGTTACCTCTTTTAGCAATAATGGAAAACTATTTAGGGTATTTGATACGTTGCTGCAATGTGCTTGTAAATTTCTTTTGATGTTTGTTTACTCTTATCGTTCATCGGAAGGATGCAAAACGTTGACACAACGTCATGTGGCTGGTGAATTATGAGTGGATTTATTATTTTTATTTTGAGACTTAGGCCATTGGCACTTTAACAATGAGCACTTCCGTTTGTCAGACTGTCACTCTACCGCTATGCCTGACCTCTTCTCGACCTTTTGTCTCTTTCCATTTCTTTCGCTGTGTGTGCGTGTGGCAGCTCTGCCTCTGCCCCTGACAGTTTTGCAATCAACTCAAGCGCGCACATAAGTATGCTATAGTTGAGTGAAAACCGAAAAAATTCAGAATTGAAGGAGTCAAAAGATGGCATTGCCTTGTGTATTTTCCGCATAAATGTCATGGCACAGTTCATAACACATGAAATGAGTTCCACAGCTTATTGCTACTGTTGTTGTTGCTGTAACTTCTCTTGCTACACGTAACAATTGCACCAGCTTGTTATTGTTGCATGCGTTGCCAGTTGGTGACTGCATCTCCAGTCGCTGTTTAATATTTCCGCTTGCAATCTTGCTTATTTATTATTATTTCCACCACCATGCGGCGCACACCAAAACCCAGCAGTCCGCCTCAAAGCAGCGCTCGAAGTATGAGCTGGGGAGTGGGGGGCTGTCTTGTGCGGGGCATTGCTCTGGCTCAAGTTACTCTTGACGCTAATATCTAGCACACTACACTCAAAAAAAACAGATGTATTCATATATTTTTTTTCATGAAAGTTTAATCATAAGACAAAAACCTCCACTTGCTACTTTGAATCTTTCGATTTTAAATACTGTGATACTGTGAAGGTAAAAAGTACAAAAGTTTTGTGCAATGTCCGTGATGTTGTCTGTTCGTTTGTCCGTCCATATGAATGAAACTTTTTTGGACAACCCCTAAAGCTTGAGAATTTAACTTTGCAAATATCTTTGTCTTCGACCGGGACACATAGAGTATCAAGATTGGGTTGCCCTACTGTTGTTTGGGATGTGGTGGCTTTATTGAGTGGAAATTTTCCTTGATTTTCGAAAAGACAACCTTACGATTTCGGGAACTCACTTTCTGTAGAAGATTTTTTTTTACTTTTTGGGAAATTTAATTTTCTAAGTGTAAGAAGATGTCTGCATGTGCTGGCATAGGAGCAGCAAAAACAGTTGTGGTTGTTATTGTTGCTGTTGCCCTTATGCCTTTCTTAACTTGACTTTCCGCCGTAAGTCCCAGCTCTGTCCCTGGCCCTTGGTTAAGTGCCTACATAGGATAATCTGCACATCTCAAGTCAGCGCATCATTGTAGTCCCTCAATGCAGTCAAGCTGTGCAGTTGACTGCATGAATGTTCCACTGCCCCCCAATTTCTTTGCCTGCTTGGCATTTTCAGCGTTTTGTTGCTGTTGACAATCCTCATGAGCTTTGCGGGTTGGCTGTCGAGTTGCCCGTCCGTCGCCCATTTAAAGCCGTCGCTTTAAGTAATTACCACGTCCAAGCTGCGTTTGCTGATGTAAGTCTGGCGCTTGTCCAAGACGTCAGAGTAGGCCCCATGTTTCCTCTCATCCATTTTATTACAAACAGACGCATCGTAAATTAAGCTACTTTTAACAAAGAGTGCACCACGGCTGTGTTGAGGGGCCAATCATCAGTTGTCGGAAACATCCGAATGAACGCCACATGCAGCGAGAGTTTATTAAATAATAAAGTGATAAATTGTGCACTATATGCACATGCAATGCTGCATGTTGCACGTTGTGAGATTTGTGGCCAATAATTTTATACAATTTCTTGCCTCGTCAGAATAACACAATAAAATTTTTCATGACGACTGCAACTTAATTTGGAAACACTTTTGCTCTGGGCAGGCTAAGGTTACTAAAAATTTTATTTTTATTTTTTTAAAAATTATTCTGTGTTAAAAAGTTTTCATTGTTGAATAAAATTCAAATAATTATGTGCGAATTAACTTTAAAAAAAATTGTTTCTGCATTATACAATCATGAGAATAAAAAAAAAAAAAAACAGTTTCAATAAAAATAAATTAAAATGCATATATTTCAGTTTTGGTGTAAAATTTATAGCCGTAGATAAAACTTAAATCACATAAAAAGGAAATGCTCAAGAATTTAACTTAAAAATAAAAAAAAAAATTTATCAAAATTAATAAAAAAAAACAAGTGGAAACGTTGCAGTCGGACGCAAACAACTGCGATATACTCGATACCAGCAGTTGCAAATCTTTTAATTATCTTAGCCGTTTAATGCTTATAATACGCGTGACAAGAAAACAGATATAAATGTGAGCCAAATGACATTGACATTTTAGTATTTTGTATTTTTTGATTAAACGTGAACACAGATTTCTACAACTTAAACTAATTTAGCAGCAACATCGATTTTGCCATCAGATCAATGGTTTTTAAGTGTTTTACTTTTTTGAGGAGTAGTCAGGCAGTCTGATTTTCAGTTGGTGGCACCCCGGATGCCTTTTCAATTTGCTACAAGAAAATAAAATGTGTTTGCTAGCAACAGGGGTGCTCAGCGCCAACATAAACCTTTAATGTGTGCGTAGTGCGTATCAATAAAACGAGCAATCATCTCAACTGCGTTTGATGTCAGTGTCTTTGCTGTTAAACTCCCTGTAGCTATAAATTGTTTGTAGAGAGAATTCTGTTTGTATAAGTAGGCTAAATAGGAGTTCACACTATTAAATGTATTTATTAATTGTACAAACTAATTGCTTAAAAATATAAAATAATAATAACATATTTGGGAGGGTTAAAATAATATTTATTTCGCATAAGGTATTCATTAAAAACACAGGTTTAGTGCATAATACAAAACATACAATTGTTTAATTTTTATACACACCGAGCTTGTAGTTGATATAGAGTACCTTATACCCATTTACAGACTATCTCTAATTTGAGCCATCTCTCTGGCGCGGATATCAAGTTGTTTTTTGTTTTGCGGTCGTTGAAGTTCACACTGCCTAGAAAGTCAGGTGCTTACGGCAACACGCAGGTGTTTCGCACATCAACGCCACAAGCACGCACGCACACACACACACACACACACTGACACTTATATGTTTTATAGGTGCATCTGCGTGTGTGTGTTTGTGTATAAGGTTGCCATCACACAAAGAGCAAACTTTAATGTTTTTGAAAAACGAGCATTATTATGCGAGAGGAAAATATTCTTAATACTATCTTGCACAAGAATATTAGATTACATTGACTATGTTTTAGATGCGAGCAATTCAGTGGTTATGTGTTTGTATATAATTGTTAATCATTTGAAATTTAATATATTGATTTTCTGTGTACAATTTTTCTGAGATCTGTTCTCATAAGTAAGTATTGAATTTCAAAAAGAATTTTTTACTTGAGTGAGCACAGCTGCCGACTACTGAAGAGATTATGTGTATTAGCTCGTCTCTGATGGATAAGGTGTAATCTATCAAATTTAAAATTACTAATTGTACGGAGCTTATTAAATGTTCCAAACAAAAATTAAATAAAAAAAATTAATGTAAAAATTTTATTTTATTTCTTTCAAATATTTTCAAGTCTTAAATTAATGTCATACATTATAAGATTATTTTTTATGTGTTGTATCTAAATATAAATAAATAAAAAACCTTTAAAACAAAATATGCTAGATAAAGAATTTAAAAAGAGGAAAAACGTTGCAGTCGGACACAACCGACTGCGGTATACTCTAACACCAGTATCAAATCTGCTTTCAACGGAGGAGCACAAGGGTGGTGACACCAAATTTGCTATAACAAACCGTGTTTGATTATATAAAAGGATTCGTTGAGCAAGGCATTCTAAAAGAAATATAATATATTATATAAATAATATGTAGTAGGATGGTTATACATAAGTTATTATCGATACCTAGATGTTAAGTGCAACTCTGTATTAGTCTATAACATTTATATGTAAAGTAACATAAGTCTGTAAAAGAGTTAGTTCGTATTCTGTAAGCAATCAGAGTGGTCGATCGCGAAGAAACAATACAATAAACCCCATGTCGAAACGGCTAGAAGGCAATCTAAGTTTGTCCTTCAAGGTAGTTAGAAATACAATTTAAAGTCAAATTACTTATTCGTCCAAGAGTATTGTTTGTGTTAAAAAAGGCTAAGTCCCTACAAACAAACATCTGCTCGCTAGCTCAGCTTAAAAAGCCAAAAAACCATAAATCAAACTTAAAATAACGTTATTAATTTAAGAAAAGTTTAGTCCAGATATGATGAAAAAAATAAATAAATTTCATACGAGAAATCGCATTTTTACCAATTGTTCCTATGGGAGCTATATGATATAGTTGAGCGATGTCGATCATTTTTTGCAACAATATTAGTAATATAAATACAAGCTTAACTGCCAGATTTTAAACTGCTTTGTTAAAAAATGCCCCATAGTGCATGGGTGTGCTTAATGTACACAGGTAGGCAAAAAAGTCAGGCGGTCCGTTTGCGTAGAGCCCAGACCACTATTAATTCGTACGGCAAGCTTTTTTACCCGTATGCAATGTTCAACAGACGATATATTCAATACTTATGTAGATAACATATTCATTTTTTTTTTATCTTAAAGATCATTTTATTCTCTTAATTTTACTCCGTTGTAAAAAGAGCCAAAAACCTTTGCTAAGCCTTACAATTAAAATAAGTCAATTAAATCAGTGTTTAAAGGAAGGATTGCATTTTATCTTATTTATTTTTACATTGTACTTTGTTACAATTTATCTGAACAGCTGTTTCGCGAAGATCTCAAATGTTTAGGATTCGGGTGTTGCAATTATCGAGGAGTTGCGTATAACGGAGGCTGTGCTGAGTGACGTCGTACTGTATATGTATGCAAGATAATGAACCTCAATGAGTGGCAAAGGATACTTCAACTCTTGTTTGCCTGACACCTGGAATCACCTTTCGGCTGGCGTTAACTGTTAAGTGTAATTTATGCAGGCATATTGTGTTTCAAGGGCATGCTCATTACACGCAACGCGAACCTGTTGTTGCCCATAATCAGCAGCCAAGGACGAAGGCGCCAACAACAGCTCGCCTTAGCATTTTTCGCAGGTTCAGCTTGGTGTTTGCTTTATGAGCAACTTATGTCCTGTGTGTGTGCAGCCGGTGTTGTCTTTTTTGTTGTTGTTGCATTGTAATGAGTCCTATTTTCTGTGTTGTGTGTCCTTTATCCTGTGGCTATGCTTTCCCTTCTATACCTAGCTATTCGTGTTTGGCCGCCGAAGCGCTTTGAGTATTTTGGTCATTGTCTGCCACAAGATCGTCGGCATGCCCCGTTATGGTGTTTTGGGCCTGGTGTTTTGGCTTTAGGTCTTTCCTCGTTTCACGTCATGTCCTTGCTTTGGGCATTAAGCATTCAAACGCTGCACCGTGCGCCCGAATGCCTGACAAATCCTCAACACTTTCCGTGCGAGCGTCTAAGTCTGCCTGTTCTACCTGCTTTCATTAAGTCATTAGGAATTGTTATGGCTGCTTGATGTTGCTTCCCTGTTCCACAACAACATTTAGACAGTTGCCTGCATTTGTCTTAAGCTGTCTGTCTATCAGTGCGGTATGTGTAAATTGCATTATTTTAGCTTTAACGCATAACAAACACAGAGACAGTGTCTAATACTATGAGTTATACTGCCAATGTACAAACGCCGTAAGGGACCAAGTCTTTACAGTTTACGGCCAATTACACTGTTCTCACAAATAGGACAATCTTGTTATATAAAAGATACCCCATGCTGAGCCAATATTTGATCAGTTAACATTATACTTCACTGCGTACGAAACATGTTCAGCAACAGAGCAATAGCTAGACGTCCGCGTAGTAATTGAGAAGACTGGTTTGATTGGCGGCTAAAGGCAAAAGTTTTTCAACAAATTTATTGTCTATTATTTCTAGCAGCATGAAAAAAGAGCGCTATTCAACCCCACTGATGACGTCCCCCATCTAAAAGTTATTTAACAATTTGCTATACTTCACTTGCAATTCCCAATGCTATGGACTTATTTCAGATAGAAATATAATAAAAAACAACTACAACAAATTGTCCGAATCCCTTAAGCAAAATCGTTTATAAATTCAGAGCGAAACATTCATTCATTCATTTAAGGACAAAACTATGACCAAACCGTTCACATTAACCAAACGGCATTCATAAAATCATTGTAAACAAATGGTAATGATTTGGTAGTTTTCTAGTGTTAATGAGTTCATTAATTCACATCAGGCATACGAGTTCTATTAGGTGGGTCAAACTAAGATGTTATGTAAGTTAACACAAACAATTAAACGAAATAGCCAACGATCGATGAAACCCAACACCAATAAGCGATCACCAAGTCGCCAGGCGCTAAGTCAGCAATCTGTCGATGTAGCTGCCCAAACTATGGACTTCGTGGGATAGCGTTAAGAAATTATAAGTAAAGTTTTAAAAAATATTCAAATAATTATATGACACACAATTTTTCATCAGTTTGTACATGTTTTTAATTCGTTCTGCATTTTTATTATTATTAGTTTGGCATGAAATGGGTTGTTCAAGTAACCAACATTAAATTATATTTATTAAACTTTGTTGTATTTATGCAAAATTAATTAACATCAAATTTGTCTAAAAGGCGTTGAATTATGTTTTCATATAAAATCTTTATTTGACTTGGTTAATTATAAATAAACATCAAAAGAATCTCATTTTATACCAAAATAATTAACTTTGTTTTCATTAAGTCCTTATATTAAAATTGTTATAACAAACATATTTAGTTTTTACATTAATAGTTTTTTGTGTACTAAATGTATACAAACGCACACACAGACTTAGACATTTACTAATACATATATGTTTATGTATCCACTGCTTGCTGTTACATGATGATGACTAATGACAGCTGACCTGCAGTTGCTCCTTGAGGGCAGTTCAATTCAATTAACTAACATTTGAGCAGCCTCTTGTTCCTCTTTTCTCTCTCCTCCCAACTCTCCGTCAGCTTATATTCATCTCTACCTCGAGTGTTTTAATTTGTTGTTGCAGCTGTAGCCTGTAGCTGGAGTTAAGGAGAGCGTTTGAGTTGTTGTTTTTGCGCTAATTAGCAAATGTCTGCAGCACAGTGTGGGAAGCTGTACTTTAGCTTCACTTTCCTAACATTGCTTTACATAACTTCATATTTGGCTATCCCCCTTTCTGCTACCATGTCATGCTAATGAGCAGAACGTGAGCACTTCCTTACTTTGACGACTTAGTACTTTGAGAACTGTGGCCATTTCATCTTCGCCAACGCCAACAACCTGTCAACATGTTTCTTGCTTCTTGCAAATCTTTCCCCTGCAATTGTTAACATGTACTATTTACACGTTTTACGCTGTCAGCATTTAATTAAAGAATGTCACATCTATCCGCATGTTTATATTCTACAACACATCATAAAACGGTTAATGCACTCGCAATTGCAACCTGTTTGTTGTTGTCGTTGTTGTTGTTGGGCAAGTGTGTGTTGACACATTTGTGCATTAACTGTCAACTGTCAACTTGTTTGTTGTGTAATTTTTACGCACTAAAAACATCAGGTCAAAAGTAGTTGCGAGCTCAAACAATAATATAAAAATGCGTTTTTGCATTTATGATATTTTTCTGATGTTTTATGCACTGACAACAATTAATTTAAGTGTTATTTGAATTCCATGTTTTTTTTAATGCAAATTAAATGTTTAACCGCCAGCAAGCGACCAGTTCACACATACTAGTTTTAATCAACTTTAACAGCGACAGCTCGCACCCCTTGGGAATTTCAACAGGCGGTCAACTCATATGCAATATTCATGATGCCCTCTCGAAGGTCTCAAATTCCTTGTTGAGGCTGGGAACTCTGTAAATATCTTGGTTAATGTCAATACAGATCGCTACGCCCACTGGGGGGCTAGGACCTCGATTACAAGTCGATACACCTCCAGGTGCATATCGATAAGGCACACATATTTCCACATTTCAACCTTCATTAGTATGGTAGCTGCATGATATAGTTGTCCTCTTGCTTTTATTGTCTCTGAGATCGGCGCATTCGTACGGACAGACAATCGGATTGCTTTATCGACTCGGCTGTTCATGCTGATGAAGAAAATATCTTCCTTATTGGGCTGGAGAGGCATCTTTCTGCTGGTACATTTTTAATTTGTTCAGAGAACAATAAGGACAGATATATAATATGTAATTTTTTTTGCATAAGATAATTTTCAATCACTAAAGAACATAAAAGAATCAATTCATTTAGAAGCGAACAGATTATACGCTAGACCAAAGATAACGAGAACACACGTACTTAACGCAAAATCTAAACCACTTTTCTTGTTGTTGTGGTTGTTGGCAATACGTTGTGTATGCGTCACCTGGCTGGCAGACAAACAGTGAAATAAACAAACAAAACAAGACGGTGAACATATGGCGAATGACGACGCCATTGTCAAACGTTGTCGCCGCCAAAATGGCAAAAATTACAATTGTGTTTTGCGTTTTGTCTTATGTCACGCAAAGGAAATCGTACGATTTTATTATCATTTTGTTACGTGTGTTTTTACTGCCAACAGCAACAATAATATCAGCATCGGAGCTCTTTCTCTGTCTATCTCTCTCTATCCTGTTCGTATGTGTTTGTATGTGTAAGCTCAAGTTGCACGCTGCTTATACGTGATGCGTGATTATCTTTTTGCGAAGCATATTGTGTATGTGTTTGGATTGTGAGTGCTATTTTTTTGTATGCTAAGTATGGCACTGCAAATGAAATTGAAATACCTTTGACAACATTTTGCACAAATTACGTTAGTTTTTTTGCTTATTGAATTGGCAATCGTTGTTGTTTGTTGGTGCTGCTACCTCTGTTGCTGCGCTTTTTTATTTCATTCAGAATAAATACTTCACACATGCAGACATACAGAGCGCTTACCGTTCAGAGTGCATAGCACAGAGGCTTTAGGAACGATTCAAAGTAAAAGTTTTACCATCCACATAAAAATATATTGTGCCAATTTATAGTTAGTTTCATTACCCCGCAAGTGTTAGTACAAGTGATAGTCAAGATGATTTTTTTAAAAAACATTATACATTAATTTAATTTTGTATTGTATTTATGTTGCCCGAAAGTTCAGGTAAAATCTTAATGACAATGTTTTGAGAGAATTTAAGAATAGCTCAATTTATTTGAAAACAGAGATACAAAAATATATAAAACTTATTCGGCTTAAAAATTAAGTTTGTGTTCTAAAACCATTTCTTGATATACTTTTTTTTTGAATAAGAGAGCTTAAACTTGCTTAAATAAAAATAATGAATAAAATATGAATACCTCATTGATTACTTAAACATTTTAAAAGTAGTTTGACAGTACGTACAAAGTTTATTGAAAACAAGTGAAACAAGTTCCAAGCTCCCCAGAAGGCGAAGAAATCTGCAGAATAGAAAAAGATATTTGCAAACTTTCAAGTCTCTAGCTTTACGGTGTCGAGAAATGTTACTTTTATACAGACGAACGGACACCACGACGCACATGGCACAAAACACGCATACTCTTTACATTCGGTATCGAGTATAAAAAAAAAACATTTTGATGATTTAACCTGTATAAATTATGCAGATGGCCTAATTGGAGTATATGGTGGATTCCTGAAAACCTGAAGGTAACCAGAGTATCCAGACGTCGGGCAGATAGTGTTGATATTTTTATTGTGTATTTTTCTGCTCGCTCTACTGGTGCGGCACGTGGATGCGTGTGCTGATTATTTAAAAATTTATGAAGCCAACGAAGCTTAACTGAAACTTTTACACAAAACTAAACAAAACTGCAGCAGGCAGCAACAGCAGCCACAACAACAAAGCACCCAACAACGATAGAAACAACGGGGGATAAGTAACAAACAGGAGCAACATCATAGACGACGACAACAGCAACAGCAACGCTGACAACAACAATACTAGTAACAACGACGTGAGCGTGTTTTGTGGTCCTTTCAGCGAGTTTTGACCACAGACGCTAGCCAGGATAAAAACCACCGTGACACGTCCACACCCCACCGCCCCTTTGGCCATTTCAACTCTGATAATGCGCTGCGAGGAAAACTTTCAACATAGTTTGCTACTTAGCTGGAGCGTAATAATAAAAGTACTAAATCTTTGGCTATATTCACTTTGTGCTGTGGCTTGTGGGCGTGGCATTACCACAAATATTAACAGAGCCACAAAGCAAAAGCATTCAACTAAAGCTCCGGGCAGTCAGCGAGCGCTGCAGGCAAGAAGGTGCACCAAAGCAAAGCAAAAGCAATTAAATCAAAATTCACGCAACACAAAAAATGGCAATCCAAGCTAAATCCAACGCTACTTACCAACCATCAAAAAGAACAAAATACTTTAGCCCTCGAACGACGTTGTCATTAAATTTCTGAGACTTTGAAACTATTGAATACCTTTGGAATTAATAATTTGTTTGTTCAATAATTTAGGTTCATCTTATGAATTACGTCAAAGATTATTGTTTTTTTTAACTGAGCGAATGTGCAAGCTATGTCTAAGACAAAAAAATGTCGAACATATTTAGACGTTACCCACACACCCTAAAGTATCATCAATATGTTTATAGCATTTGCCTATCGATCGAAACATGCACTTTAAATTTGCTTCGCATATCTGTTTAGAATTGACCTAATAAAATCATTTTCAAAAGACAATTAAAAACAAATTGATTTGACCCCAAAACAAGTGTCTATCTATCTAAGTATCTTTCTTTTTATTTATTATTAAGCGCTTGTTCCCTAAAGTGCTAAAAATATTATCAAGCAGAGCGCAATTGCTAACAAACTGAGCAACGATTTAAACAAGTTACCAATAAGTTGAATGTGTTCTTGCAATCCTAACAAAAACGTTGATATTAAAATAGCACAGCGAATGTAATATTTGTATAACATCTTTATACTCCGAATTGGGGTTCAAATATCACAGAGCACACAGGTAAGAAATTATGTATAAAAAAAAAATATTCATTTATCTGATATATGCATGTATTTTCGTGATGAATTTAGTCGATGCCGTGAAAATTTCCATGGCACGTTTATTTTTTATTGCTCTCATTTTTCAATAAATTTGATTACGGCGCGCTTTGTGCTTATTGGCGCGTGAAAAATAAATTTAACGGTTTTTCATTTTGGCCAAGCCTTACCTAAGCTGATCTGTCATGGAATATATTAGCGGCCGGACTTCAGGCATCCAGAGTTGGAGCTCGTTTTACGGCGCTCGTAAAATTCGTGCCTAAATAAAAAATGTAGACTCGTTTTGGTAAGGGCTACATTTTTTTTTAACAATTTCTTTCGGTTTTCTACTTTTTTGTCCTGTCCCCAATATTGTGCACATTGTCCGTTCCGATAAGCCGGGCCGGGTTAGTATTGCCGCTCAGTTCATTTATGATTTTTACTTTGCTTTCTCCTTACACTTACTTATTTATATACATACGTATATAATGCTTTTACTTAATATGTAATATTATTATTTTTTGAGCGGGCATTTTGACCACTGATTGGATGAGGAAGCATGAAGCATGAAGGCGGTGAAATGCAATTTAATGGCGCTTAGTTCTTAAATCCATTCTTATCAGGTAAAAAGCACGACTAGCTTATTACTTAATCAGTGTAAAATTAAAATGACAATCTGTTTTTTCAGTTCACATTTTGTTGTTGCTGCTGTTGTTGTTGTTTTAACGACATTAATAGAGCTGACGCTGTTTTTATTTGCATCAAATGGACACGACATGAATATTAAAATGCAATAACGTGTGCAACTCCTACATAAATATGATAAGAAGGTTAAAATACAAATATATCGTGCAAGCGCCTTGTAATGAGTATGCATTATGTCCCCCACCCCGTCCCTTTACCCGGTTTATAATATTGAAAATTTTTATTGTGCGGCTTTGGCGTTAATCCAGTTTTCATTAAAATTAAAATATGCCCATTACTTTAATAAAATGTAGATTACTTATGAAAAAAAAAAAATAATATTGTAATGCCCGCATTATTGTGGCTTAGCTATGTAAAATGATGGCCAACATCGACGAAATAAACAAAAAGCATTTGTTTTTCGAGTTGCAAAAATAATTGTTGGCACAGAGGTGGAGTTTGATATTTTAAAATAAATGACGTACTCCATAATTATAATTAACATACACAGCTTAACTTGTAATATTTTCGCAAAACAGAAAGAATAATAAATTTTTTTTTATTTGCGATTTTACAACTTTCTCAAGTAGTTAATTATGTTTCGATATGTTTAACATCTCTTTTTATAATTATCTATTGTAGCCTATATGTGTTCGTCCAAAATGTTAATTGATCACAAGTTCATTTTGTTGCTTGTAGGATAAAAAAAAACATTGCATATTTTTAAGCGCATACTTTTAAGACTTACTAACACTAGGCACTGCCAAAGTTTGAATAGCAAATTGATCGCAAACTAGCTGTAAATAATACACAATTTCACATTTATTTAAATTAGGAGCTATACTTCATGTGAATCTCAAATAGGAAACGCCGTGCCGCATCTAAAACACAACTCGTCGAACCGAGTTTTATATCTGGCAATAAAAACAATAAAAATTGACGGCATTATTTATGGCGTTTATTTTATCTGTGTGAAAACAGCAGCAGTAGCTTGCAACATCAGCTGCAGGAGCAGGAGAATGCTCTCTCAAATGTTGGCCACTCCTTTTTGTAGTTTTACCGTTGACACAGTTTCGATTTAAGCGGCGGCAATTGTTGATGAAAGATGGGTGTGTGTGTGGTGGTGTAGTGGGTGGTGGTGTGGGTTGTTCGGTGTTTTTTAAGGTTCTTGCTGCATGACACTTTTTACGATGCAAATCGAGCAATTTGCACTTTTATCGCACAAACGGGACTTGCACGCTTAACAATCGCGTGATTTATGTGCCAACAAGCAGGAAAATCAAAAGAAAAATAAAAAGAAGATGACGGCTAGTGGGTAAGGAGGGTGGGGGAGCATCCTGAATGCAACTGGCATATAATAAGTAAATGTCCGTTAACACTTAATTTGTCTAGCTCAGTTCGAATTAGAATACGCATAAGTATTGAACTATTTGCTCGATTTACGCTTGGCCTGCGACTTCGTGCACTGCACTTAAATTGGGATAATTAATGCGGCTATTAGCCTGGTCCTAAAGCAGCAGCAACGGCTGTTGCAGCAGCTGTTAGCTATTTCAAAAGCGCCCCTTCAAGTTTATTGGCATTGTCAATGTGCTGGAAGCAAGTTTGTTCACTTGCAAATAATTGAGAGTCATTCTTTATGCAATAATAAATGAGTTTATCGCACACTTGGCTAGAGAAACAGCATCAACTAGCATCCAACACACTCTAAAAAATCTGCCTGCCATGCAGAAATCACAAAAAAATCAAGATTCTAAATATATTCAATAATTAGCTGTCTAATGTTCGCTTACTGAAAAACAATTCCAAAAATTTTTTTTGGGTTTTTTTGTTTGTTTATAAAAGAGTTATTAGTTAATAATAGTTATAAGTGAAACTAATTATTTTTGAAATGTTCTGTCAAAATAATATAAGTTATATTTTTTTTTAGTGCATTCTTGGCACAATGCATTTTCTCTATCCATCTTTCTGCTGAACATGGCCAACAACAGCTTCAATTTCAGTTACAGCCGAGTCGAGTTGGGCTTAGAGGCGTCACTTTGATGCATGCAGCCGCAGCTGGCGCAAAAGGCCGAAACTAAGTCCAAGTCAATGCCTGCGGATGAGTTTGTATCTGAAGGCTGTGTGAAGCTTCAGTGTTTTGTTGTTGCTGCAGTTGTTCCTCTGTTACTCTGTCACTAGGATAGGGAGACATCAGATTGCCAGTCGTTTGGGTGCCATTAGCCCTGTCTCCATGTTCTCAATGTTCAGTGCATAGTGTTCAGTGTTCAGTGTACAGTGTTCAGTGAAGGGCCAACAAGTGAACGACGACAACGTATACAGCGTCTGACACATTGCCAGTTCATCACAGAGAGCCCAATGACGGATTTAGTCTCGTTTTGACCTGACACCAATGGCCTCAATATCTGCCACTGTTTTGTCTATCTCACTTTCCTTGCCAGCTTTTGCATGGGGCCGGCCAACCAAGGTTGGCAAATCAGTGCGCAAACTGTTGCCATCAGACTGCCGGTCCTGATTTTTCCTTTTGCGCCGCGAGCCCAAACTTCGACTATCGTTGTGAACGCATTCGAGCTGAAGTTTTTAATTTCGATCGTTTTCGGGGGCGCCATCATATTTTAATTCGCTATAAATCTAATTAGTGAAATCAAAACCTAATCATGCGTTTACAATTTATGCGCTTCAGTTTCATTCCAACTAGTGAAGCGGACAGCATAAAATTTACAGCAGTGAATCCGCCCTCTTTCCCACAAACAGACATTGCCCGCCTTCCACTTGCACCAGGAACTCATACTCCGGACCGTTCAAATTTTCGCCATTATTAAAAGCGCATCGCTTGCAGAATTGTTGACCCTTTTCTTTTATTTTGTGAATTTCTGCTGTGTCGAAGAGCATTTATTTCGTACGCGAAATCATTTGCAAGGCGTAATTGAGTGCACTGTATTAAAATAAAATGCTGCGACGACAACAACAATAACAAATGTGTAAAATTCGTTTATGGACTATACTCACGCTCTGCAAACAAAGCTTTAAAATATTACTTAGTACATATCTTTAATTTAATGACACGTACAAAACATAATCGTTCGATTTTTGAGTTTAACTATTTAAACATTATACAGTAATAAATTACAATGTAAGGATTAAGTATAGTGCTGGAAATAGAACTTTAAAAATGCTTAAAGCTTGATCATTCTAGAAAATTACTTCGTACTTAATTACTAGTTTTGTAGCTATTTAATATTTAATTTTGTCAAATATGTATTTTTATTGTGTTTTTTGAGTCAAAGTTTTATGTTTTAAAAAAATATTATAAAATTGTATTAGGCAAACAAAGCCAGATGCATATATTTTTGAACGTGCGAGCTCACGATATATTAGTAAAGGTACAGGGTATACTGTCTCTCGACTTAAGCTTAATTGTAACAATACTTGTAGTTGATGATTTACAGAAAATTATTTTAACAAAGAATTATTATGTGTTCCCCAAATTTTCATCATAATTGGAATGCAAACAATTGCCTGCCCTTTTATGACGGTTTTCATTTGAATGAAATAGGTGAATAAAATGTTGTTCTGTTGAATATAATATGCATGCCAAAAACAAAATAAAAATTTCCAATCAAAATACATTTTTCGTTTTGGCTCAGCACCAACAGTTATTATAGGGAAGAGACGCAATTGCATTTAGAATTTTAGTGTTGTATGTAATTATAAACGTGAATAGTAAATCGGGCTAAATAAGTGTGTGCGTTTAACTGCTAAAACTTGTATGGGCCCCGGTCATAAACAACAGACACTCACTTTGTTTTGTAGGCTATTAATATTATATGCGCCATTTTAGAATGATTTTCAACCATGATGTGCAAATGGGCGCCAGATAACAAAACGATTTAATTTTGAGATGTGAACACGCTTAATTGAATTTCCGCCAAGACTACTTAATTACCTTGTTCCGAATCACAAAATGTGTGTGCGCCAACAAATCAATGTAATAAAAAATTCAAATAAGTTTCAAAATTTTTAATGCAACACAAACATGCCATGGCCTCATCCACATTATCAAGTAGCCGCCTAGTTGGCTCCATTTTGCGTCATATCTTTTGTCCCAACAGTGCCTGCATATATTTGGGCAATATTTATGGAACAAGCTTCTTGCCAAAACAGGTTTCGGCATCGGATAAGCTTAAGACTGGGCAGCAAAAAGATGACAAACAAAAAAAACACAGAGAAATACAAGTGGAAACGTTGCAGACGGACGCAACCGACTGCGGTATACACCATATATAATTGCATGGAGGTACGGATGCGCAAGGGTGTCAAAAAAAGTTGATTTTATACGGACGGGCGGACGGACCTTCGGTATCGAGAATAAAAATTAGGTTAAAATTAAAATTTCGCATGAATATGGCAAACAGAAAAACAGGCGATCAAAAACAAAAAGTGAAGAAAAAAAACTTGACATCCGAGCCCGATCGATAACGTGTAGCCACCCACAGCAAAGGTCACGTTTCATACGCAAAATTATGGAAATGCCAAAATGTGTGTGCATAATTACAACTTTTTGAATTCGGAACAAAAATTGAGGAGAGCTCTTTCCTAAACATTCTGCTTATTCAGAGCTGTGCATTTTAGAGACAGTTGATTGGGCTGGCTTAATGAGGCGGTTTAAATTAATTCATCTGTTGAAGCGCTCAATGATTTGAGCCCCAAGCCAAATCAATTGAAACTACAGGGTATACAAGCTTTTTAAAATTAATTTGCTTTAAACGCACAGCAATTCGAGGAAAGAGCAAAAAACCAACATTAGGTTCATTAAAGAAAGATTTTTATTCATTTGATGTGCTGTTGTTGATTTTACTAATGCCATTCATAAATATTTTGTAAATTACTTAAGATTTCGCATAATTTTAAGGCCGCTTGGCAGGCAGATTGACGGCAGCTGTCAAGGCATTGGCTTAATTAGAAACCCGCAACTCATCAGCGAGTCACAAGACAGGAGACAACAGACAGCAGTCAGCCTCTCCTCGCCAGTGCCAGTTGCTCTATCAACGGCTTAATTCAGATCCTGTGCCCGTGACAGTGCGGAGGGTAGGCAAAGAAGACGAAGAGAGGCTAGCTAGCTGGCTTGCTGGGTATTATAGTATCTCTGGCTTTTGTCGAATGGACGTGGACTTATGCTTTCGCACACTCATTAAAATTCAACAAAATTGTTGCCAAATTAACTCAAACATAAGCGAGCAATAAAATTTCCATATTTTCCCTTGCACACACAGGATGGAAAAGTGACAAAGTGTTTTGTATCCTCGTAGCTGTCCTTGTTCGCCCTTACTCGGGGCCCCCCCCTCCACCATCCTCTTTGGAGCTTTCCAGCTGTGTTGCAGCTTCTCGAAATCCTTTAAAGTGAGCAACCCTAAACTCAACACAGACAAATTACTGCGCATTGAAAACACAAATACAAATATTGAAACAACAAAAACGGCTTTATTTAAAGTGTTAATTACGTACCGAAGCGGATGCTGAAAACTGGCAAGCCTAAGCATATAGTTACCCAGAATCCAACTCTTATGTAATTTTTCCATCACCACCATATTTTTGCGGTTTCGCACATGTTTGAAAGCAACAGTTACAGTAAAGGCCATGTCCATGATATTATTCCAGCGAAGCTTAGCACACATTTCGCTGCAGCTTAAGTTGAAGACTTTTCCTCCAATATTAATTGAGTTCGACTGAATTAAAAAGTGAATGTAAACTGATATAAATAAAAAACAAAGCAAAACTCAATATCTTTTTCTGAAAATACGGATGAAAGTGAAGTTTTTGCTAAACTATTTGTGGTTAATTATGGCAACGCCTAACTTAAATTGAAATTTCATAATTTCGGTAAAAAATTAACACTCAAATCGATTAACAAAGCGAACGTACAAAAAGAAAATTTGTACTCTTGGGGCTTATCTACAGACTTAAGCAATTTCAAATAAAATTAATACTTTCAATTGGAGCTGAGCTGGCCAGCAAAAAGTTTTCTTTTGGCATTTTTTCTGTGGTGTCAGTAACATCATTCGATTTCGAATATTTTTTTTTGCATTGCCTTTAAATTTCATTTCATTGCCTTGGGTAGTTTATTTTTATATGTATTTCTCATTTTATTTTCGCTTTTTCTTTTTTTTTGGCAAAACTTCAAAAACTACTTCTTGGGCCAGTGGCCCCATTGACGCCTGCAGAAACCGCTACTCATTGAAATGGGCGATAATTTACCATTGATTGCACTTTGTCGCCGAAGTTTTGTGCTGCTGACAATTTTGGCAAAAGGGGAACGGCAACGGCAGTTTGGCCTCTTTTCTAGTGACGTTTTTCACAGAGCTGTCCTCAAAGTCGATTTGGCCATTTCCATATTCTCCATTTGGCTTTCTCACTTTTCCCACTTTTCAGAGCTCCTGTCTTATCCAGTTTATTCTTAAGACATTCTACCTAAGCTACTGTTTAAAGAAACTTTGTGTATTAAAGCAGTTGTATGAGATTTCTTGGTGTCCTGTGCTTAGCCTAGCGATGTGCAAACAACAACAACAGGTGACAATTCGATAGAAATCTGTCTTGCTTTGAATTTGCCTTTAAATCATCTTGAGCAGGAAGCTGGATGGTTGGGCAAAGCAACAAAAACAACAACAACAAACAGTTACAAACTTGTCACTGGCACTTGGCAGCTTCATCAATTTCGGTTAAGCTGCTGCCATACCTGATAGTAACTGGGGAAATTATCTATTGCCAGACTGCAAGCCAAACATAACACAACGTATACGTAATATGTTGCGAATACGTAACGTAACCAGGTCGATGCGCACACACAAATTGCAACTGGGGGAGAGAGTGTAAAAAGTTTTGTCTATAAATTTCGTTACCATTATTTGACCTGCTTGCATACAATTTCACACTCACATACACTTAGAAAAAATATTATTTTGAAGCATCGATAGTTTGCTTTATTTGCTGCCCAGTTATTGCGAAAGCGACTCGCACCGGGAATTGCTAACGTTTGAATTCGAATGGCATATCTGTCGGAATAATTGGGAAACGTGGCAACAGTACGACTTCTCGTTTGAATTTTCCAGTCAAAATTTTTGCCTCGATAACATTGTCATAACTTTTTTGACTGAGAGTCTGGTTCCGCTGCAAAGTCAAGGTGGATTTATGTTTCGAAGAAGAATGATGGGCACGCCAATTTTCAATATATGAACTTTCTGGCAAATCAAGCGAATTCAAGAATTCTGTTGGATGGACTCATATGTTGATTTTTCGATTAGTGAAGTTGATGGTATTGACATCGGTGTTATTGGCCGCGAACTGAGCCACTGATGATTTTTGTAGTTCTGTGCAATGTTTTTGAATTATAGCAAATTTTTCGTGAGTGTATTTACACGTTTACACACATATGCTGACGACTAGATGTAAGGCGCAAAACTAAAGCGACCTCAAGACACACATTGAGGCATTCGTGCATGGAAAGCACTTCAATTGCAACGCACCAATTACAAGCCTGTGCTTGGCACCGAAGCATAACTAATCTTTTGAGATTTCCAATTAAAACTAAAACAAGCAACATAAACAACAACAACAACGACTCAAGCTACATTCAAGACAGCAGCAAAGAGAAGGGTACAAATGAAAGGAAAAAAAAGGGTGCCACAAGACGTTTTTTGGTCTTGGCCAGCCTAAGATTATTTCAAACATTTTACGTGCAGAGTGTCTAAAAAATTAACAAGGACGACAAAGTCTACGAATTGTGGAGGAAGGATGGTCGAAGAGTGCATTTGGTGTTTCGCAACTTTATAATTATGTTAAGCATTTTGCAGCTGTTGGTAGGTGCAACGAAAGCTAAGCCCTGCCACGGCCGTCATATTTAAACATAGTTGCAACTTGGTTGTCTTGGCTCCAACCAGCGCAGACACATCAAAATCACAGCCTGCCCGTCCGCCTTTAGTGTGTTTAATAGGCCAAGAGACTGCTGCATCCCCCGGCACTGTACTCGAAAACCTTTCACACACACACACTCACACGCACACAGGCTAACAAAAACACGCCCAGCTGGCTGTAAAGCTGAGCTGAGTTTGCAGTTTGGCTTTTGTGTTGTTGTTGCCGGATTAAAGATGTTGGTGGTGGTTTTGGCATTCACTTTTTCTATGCCCCAGCAATGAAAATTACTTTTACGTCAGTCATATGCACCCACTACTTGGGCACCTGGTGCGTATGAGTAACTTAATTAGAAAACTTTGCCCATAGCCGATATGCCAGTAGCATCATACCAGATCTATACGACCATTAGCTTAAGCCAGCTCGTGCGAATAGCTGCAACAACAGCTGCAGCAGACTGCCATCCAGTTTGGCAGCAACTTTTTATGCCAGCTTTGAGAGCATTGGATTTGCAAGATTGCCGGCTTCGTGTCCTTGTTGTCCTTTGGGCCGTTTCAATGCAAGCATATGACTTTCGACTTGTGTCGATGCAACTACAGTTTCGTCTGACTTGGCTTTTATTCCATGCTCAAAAATTAGTCGTAGCACTCACCAAGTTGTATAGCTCGCAGTCCAAACTCACCTTGAAAAGTCAGATACCTGTAATTTATATCTAGTATATAACGCACCACAAAGCCAGTCAGTGGTTCACTGAAGTAGGAAATTACTATTTGACAGGCGCATCATTTTTTTTCTATTTTAATTTTAAACGAAATGATGTATGAATTTTCGACAATTTTAATATTGCTGGACATTTTAGCTTAAATATTAAATTCCAAGTACTATTTCTTGAAACACATGGGATATAAACCGGTTAGTATTAGCTTTAAAATAGTTTTAAAATAGAAATTTTGTATTTACATAATAAATAATTAGTATGTAGTAGGTAAAGAGTAAATTTATTTTGTTATAATAAAATTTGGTAAAAATTGGTTTTGCTTTCATTAAATAAAGCATCCTTGCCATTTCATTATACTTAGTCAAATTTTTTAAAGCAATAGGATGGTTTTTAGATATGTATAAATTAATTTTTGAAAGCAAAACACAGAAAAAAGATTTGTTTGTTTGAGTGCTAAGACTGTCATTAATAACACTTTGGTCTCAAGCAAACACAAGAGGAAAGTTGCCTGAATTTGTAAGCTGTCCGAACAACCACACACACTCACAAATCCCAAGCAATTACTCAGGATACATATACACATTCACAAAAAAACACCTATGTATGTATTTATATATACAGTAAAAATCACTCATGCCAAAAAATAAAACATTTTGCGCCACGCTTCGTGAAATGGTCAAAATAAACAAGCAAGGCAGCACAACAATAACAACAAAAACCATAATAATTTTAAGAAAGCGTAACGTTTAAATCAAATCGATTTCAAGGGGTCTTTATAATATCCAAAAACAACACTTACACACACAAGCCCAAAACAAAGGAAAACAGAACGAAAGCTCTTGCCGAGAAAGATTGACTAGGTGCTACCCTGAACCCTAGACATTACGCCAACACTCATTGTTTGCATGTATGTATGGATGTGTGTGTGCGAATGCGTGTGTGTGTGTGAGTGTGTGTGCAGGCGCATTCAGAATCTTTGATAAAACTTGTGTATCTTAACCGACTTTGATTAAAATTTCCCTAATGAATATTATATTTTCTATAGTTCTTGGATCAAGCATCAAAACATTCAAATTAAAAATATTTGTTGTGATCGATTCCTTGGATTTGTCGAAAACCGGAAGAGTTATTGATAATTTGAAATTATTTGGTCAGCTAACGGTTAAGGAAAGCTTTTATTTCAAATCTGGACTCTGTAGCTTTTAAAGTCTCTGAGATCGGCATGTTCATACAGACAGTCGGGCTGACAGAGAAAGATGGGCAAATTGACTCGGCTGTTGATACTGATCAAGAATTTATAAACTTTATAGGGTAGGAGATGCTTCCATAAGTCAGTTACACACATTGCATGGGTTTAGGGTATTAAAAAAAAGGTCAGATAAACTGAATATCGAAAAGCACGCAAAGCAAATCCATTGAACAAACAAATGTAGAATCAAGCAAAACATTCAATGCTAACATACGGTCACACACACACAAACACACATACGTCGAGAATAGGAGAAAGGACACACCCGAAAGCTTTTAGTATTGTTGGGCAGCTGCTGTGTTCATTTTTTATTAAAGGAAACATTCGTTGCGACGCTTTTGGAAAATGGCGAACATATTTGTCCCTGGACAGCAATTATTGCTATCGTTATTGGCATCGAGCAAGATTGACTGAAATTTATTTCAGTTTGAGTGCAATGCCGAGACGATGTCCATGTCCATGTCTATGTCTATGTCGATGTCGTTGTCGTTGTCGTTGTCGATGTGGATGCCCCAAAACTGAAACTGAAAACTGAAAAATGAACGGAATCGAAGCAAAGCAAATGCGTAACAAAACAAAACAGAAACATGGCTCGAAACTCTTTAAGACTCTTTTTGTTTATCTTTTGTTGTCCAGCAACTGCAAATAAGGGCCAAAAAGGGCCAAGCACACGCACACAATATGAATTAAGGCGGCGCTAAGACAAAAGGGTACGAACTTGCCGCAGAACGAGGCTTTTGTTTGCCTTTTTATAGGGGCTACGCCTGAACCTGAACTCAAACTCGGCCTCATTCAAGGTGTCGCTGACTAAGTCGATTAGTGGTCCATGTCTCTTCCAACTCACACATTCATTTACACACATTAAGTTTCTTTTGCTTTTGCCATTGACTTTGGTACAGGTTGCTTCCTGTAGATTGTTGTGGTTTTTTTTTTTTTTGGCATTACGCTTTTTGTTGGCTGTTGTGGGCGACCCCAAAATCATGGTAATTGTTGTTTTTGCCAATTGTGCAGTTTTGCTGTTTTTCCTGCCAAAATATAGTCAAGCAACGGATCTGCTACGCCCCAATCCCAACTCCAGCCCTCGCCTAGCTGTGGGCGTAAGCAAAACAATGTCGCGCACGTGTTTGTCTTTCGCCTGCCACTTCCCCACTCAGATTTTTTAATCAGTTTTGTAATTGTTTCTTTTGCTTAAATGGTTGCTTTAGTTGTTGCGCTTTGTGTGTCATTTAGTGGCACGCCTGCTCTACCTTGAGCTGCCAGACGCAGACCAAAACTTTGCTTTCATTCTTCTATTTGTTTTTTTTTCTTTCTGTTTGATGTTGCAACTTTTTTGGTCAGTTTTGTTTATATGCTTGTCAGCCGGGTTTGTGTTTATATTGCTGAATTATTTGGTATCTGATTTTATTATCAATTTTTAATTCAAAAATTTAAGCTTTTTAAATTTACAGTTGACTTATTGATATACTCTTTTGGCTTAATATAAGTAAGTTCCGCTCATCGCTTTAATACAGAAAAACAATATTAATTTGAAAAGATTTAAATTTAAGCCACTTTACTAATTCCAATTTAAACCTAATTAAGCTTAACCAGCATCATACATCATGCAAAATGCAAACAATTTAAATATGTTGTACAAATACAAGGATTGTTGATAATATATCAAAATATCAATATATCGATATTTTGTGAGAAATTATATATTTATATCGGGATATTTATTTTGCCCAAATATCGAATATCGATATTGTTTAGTGATATTTTAAGATATTTATGCGTTGTTCAATTTTGTAATGTGTATGTACAGAACAAAATAAAAATAGACGTAAAATTAAATTACAGCGAAATAAAAAATGGCACAGCCAAGTTTCAGGAGACGAAAATTCAAATGACCCATGAAGAAGCCCATGATAGGTTAAGTTTAAAAGGATTGTCAACGCACGAGTCGGAAAATAGGAAGCTGACGTTATACCCCAGCTTGCTGCAAACTGCCGTGGAAAGTAATCCCTTTATGTTCTGGACATCGCATAAAGCAGATATGCTAGGACTATCTAAGCTCTCCTTAAGGTAACTTATTACCCCTGATAGTTCAGTGCCTTCGGAGCGACATGCTTCCGCCATAAAATATGTCGTTTGTGACTCACGTAGCCGTATAACGGATTTACATATAACGCAACGCGTTTTGAAAAACGTTGGTAACTAAATACTTGAATAATACATTCTTCTCATATGAAATCTGTATAATACACGGAAACTAGAAAATATACTGTTATATTTAGATATTTTATTTGGAAAAAATTTAAAAAAATTTAGATATCAAAAATATCAATGTATCGATATTTTAAAGTGATATGATATGATGTATGATCTCATATTAATATTTTTTCAAAACATAAAATATCATCGATACGATATTTAAAAAATATTCCACAACTTTACTAAATACCTTAAGTTCTACATTGATACATTGTTATAATTGGTTTTGATTTTGTTAAGACAAGCTTGTATTATGTTTAATCAATGCTATCAACATTGTAATTAAATTAAATTATTACAAAGCGTTGACAAAGTTTGAAGACTGCTTATGACAGGAGAACACACATATTAAAAAAAATTCAGAAAACAATATTAATTTAAGCTCTTTTTTAAAACTCTGTAACCAACAAAGAATTCGAGCATAAATAATTCATATTAAAATCAAGTCTTAAGCTTCAAAAGTACAAAGAGCTTAAACAAAATCGTACACATAAAAATGCACATTAAAGTTCGGTAATGCCAACACAAATTAAAAAATTAAATTCAAAAATGTTTCATATTAAAATTAAAACGAGGCGTACACGCAATTTTCATGTTGTCGCCGAGTTTTAAGCGGCCATGTATAGCTAACAATAAAAGACGCTGCTTAGTCTGAGGTTAATTTGCGTAATGCGCTGTAATTTTTTAATGTGCCACCAAAACGGATGGCAAACAACAAGAAAAATAAGCAACAAAAGGGTTGCAAATGAAACGAAAGCACGTAAAATGCGTAAAAATTCATTGGAACAAATATAAAAATTGGCTCCAACGCAAGCCTGACCGTGCAGCGAAGGAAGGGAAGTGGATCATTTCCATCCGGCCGAAATGAAAATGAGGTTGGCCTTCAGTTTCGCATTTCACTTCGGTGACCTTTGCAGCTTGTAAAATTTAATTTATTTATTTTATGAGGTTTCCTCTTACGCCAATATAAATAAAAGAAGCAGCCCCAAAACAAATAAGAAATGGGGGAAACCGAAAGTAAAATCAGCATCAGACAGGATTGGCACAATTATACGACTGGCCTTCGGCAATTAACCAAACTGGCGCAAAAAAACCAAAAGATTAACACAAACTTAAAATTGCAACAAATACAAAAGCACTCTTAACTTTAAAACTCGACTAGGACATACTCTTTACACTCACTGTGTGTGGCACGCTAGACTATCGTGACAGCCTTGAAACTTAGCCTTTTGTGACACGTTGGTAGATTTGTGAAACAAGATTTGTTACAAGATGCCACTCTTTAACATTTTAAATAAATATAGGGTATGAGATCTGAAAAACACATGAGCTCAAATGAAAAACAGCCGTCGCGTCACGTTCATTTCCAATTTCATTTGTGGGCGAACTTGCCCCAGCCCCGACCTCCCTTTATCATGAACTTTACTACACTGAAAATAGACATCAAGAGTTTTAGCCCTACCTCAAAACATTTCGGTGTAATTTCTCGCAACGTAACAACGAATCACGATTAAAACAGTCTTAACATTTTAAATCGCGTCATCTAAGCATAAGAACGTTTTAGGAATGAAATTCACTTATTTTGAGTTCATAAACTTTTATAATAAGTATCAAACTTCATTAAATTTGAGATCTGACAAACTGAAAATTAGATCAATCTCACAATTAAAGAACTAACAAAGTCAAATAAACACTGAAATATATATAGCTAAAAAAAATCTAAAAAATAGTCTGGCGCCCTCTGGTGGGACGTGAAACCACGACTCGTACGCAATAATTTCTATACTCGATTTCAGTACTTCTTATATTATACTTATTTAAAAAGAATTTCAAAGAATAACCAGGATTGAAATTCGATTCAGTTTTATCATATATATATATGATTAACCTTTTGGACTTATTATTGGTCTTTTAGAGTGTGAATCATACTTTAATATTTTAAGTACAAATCGGTATAATTCGAGAATAAAGTTTTTTGATTAAGAAGTTTTTTTTCTGTGTGCCCGCTGCATATACTTTTTTCGTTCAGTTATTTAATCCTAAGACAGTAATATACAAAAAGCACGCTTTGTAAATTTATTTTGACCTTAATTAAAGACGCATATTGCCCGCTTTGCTGTTTTTTTTTTTTTTTCTTGCTCGCTTTCATTTTTATGGACTGTGTGCCGGTTTATTTACATGTAGCTGCTGCTGTTGCATTGCTGGGCGGCATTTGGCAAAGGGTTTGAGCTGCCACTTTATAGCGTCTTGTTTGCCATGAAGATTTGGCTGGTCCAAAGCCAAAAATGTTCGGTCCGCTGCGTGGTTCAAAAATTCAAAAACCAACCAATATTTGCGTAGGCAACATCAACAACATCAGCATCGAGTTGAACATGGAACAAAATCTGCCTAATTGCAAAGTAATGCAATTCACTTTGTGCTGGTAATTTGCAGGCGATGCCAACTGCGGGATTCACCAAATATGTTGGCCACTTGCAGGCTGACCTAAACGAAACTCGAAATTAGGTTCAGCAGGCCAGCTGCAATCGTTTTAATTAAAAGCTAATGAAAAACGAGAACACATTTAAATCGCAACTGTTTCATATCCCTAAAGCTTAAGGCTTAACTACACAAGCGCACAAACTCCTAATTGGCCTTAATCAAATTAAAAATTAGGAGTATTGTTTCCTTTATTGTTTAGTTGATGAGGCTTTTGGCTTTAAATAACATTTCGCAACTTGCTTTGATGTAAGTAAGAAACAAGACTGAGTGTGTTTATTGAATCAGTTAAGATTTATATATTATAAGCCATTTAGAGTATAGAATCTAGAATATTTCAATGTCTTTGCTTATTGCAAGTAATTTATTGACTAGCTTAAATACTAAATTTTAAGGTATGGTAAGCTTTTAAAATTCCACTCGACAATAAAAATCTTATTAAATCTTTTTTATAAAATTATATAATAATTATAGCTCGTTGATTTATTATAACCAACCGAATACTTTTACATTATAATGTAATGCCAGACAAATATTCATGTAAACATGTTAATAAAATTTTACTAACACCATCTTATAAATCGCGTCACAATTGGAAGAGAAAAAAAAGCTTATTGTTTATTTAAGAATAAGTATTTTGAAGTTATTTGGAAAATTATTTATTTGTTTTAAGAAAACTATGTATCAAATTATATTAAAAAAGTGAAGATGAACTTAATAAAATTCTGTTCTAATACCGGAGGTATAATTTTATTTAAAATATATGTTTTAAAAAAAATGTGTCTCTATTAATTTTTAAATCGCTTTGTTTTCAAAAGTAAAATATAGAAATGTTAAAATAATGATTACATTCACCAATTAAAGAACCAAAGCGCTTGTTTAAATTATTCAACGTGGAATCGCTGGCTCAGTTTGTCGATTTGTCTTAAATGCCGAAAACCAACAAAAGCCGCAAAAGAGTTATGCTTTTACATTTGTCTTTCGCTTTCTCATTTCTTCCTGTTTTGTGATATTTTTGTTTTCTTTCTTTCATTTAGATCTGGTTTTTGGTGGCCAACAGCTGCCACTTCAATTACATAAAATTCACATTATTGGGCAATGCGATGGCGCATTTTGCGGCGAGACGGCGTAAAGAGTTTTTAAATTAAAGGCCAGAGGCTGCAAGTAATGCTGCCATCGACGATTGCCACTGTTGGGATGTTGTTACTGGGCTGCCAGGGGCACAGGTCAGATTGATGGCTCTGACATCAGCCAACCAACACCCGGAAATATTTTCTGTGGCAGCGAACCCCTCGCGAACAAACAAAAAAGACACACACACACACAGAACACTATAAAAAACACACACATAGCACAGATACAGCCAACCGAGTGTTGCCAAATGAACGCCAAAGGCCAAAGCAATCGACAAAACAGCAGCAGCAACAACACACAACGAACGAATAAAGCACGTCCCAAAATTGCCATGGGCATACCGCAAATAATATACTCTAACCTCCAAATGCAGCGATTTCAAACCTTTGAACAGTTGTTCATTTACTTAGTGTGGGGCTCAACTTGCTTTTTTGTTTAATCTAATAGAAAATTCAAATAATTAATTTTTTTATTGAGTGATAATTGTGTGATTGAGTGTAGCTCAACACACAAAAGAACTTTAAAACTTTTATTTAAAATCTAATTAATGAAAGAATAGCATTTTATTTTTTTATTCAATAACCTTGACTGAACATTTTCATTTCATTGACAACACAGAGCATTTAACAGACTTTGAAAACACTAGAACATACACGAAGTGTATTTAAAGGCAAGAAGCCCTCATGTAACAAAACAAAATAACAACAAAACAAAAAGAAGCAAGACAAAGACAAAAGGGAGCCGTTTCTAATTTACATGCCACTGTTGGTGTCGGTGGGTCCAATGGTTGGCCCAAACAATTCTTTTTAAGCTGCGCCGCCTTTCGCGCATTTACCGTTAAAAATTAATGCCCCCACTTGGTCGAGAGTGAGAGAGAGTTGCCAACTCAATTCGGTAAATAACGCAGACACAAAGCGAGCTGAGGCTGCGTTTTGGGGTTGAAGTTTTGAACTTTAGGCCTTGGGCCTTGGGGCAACCAGAACACAATGCAGTTGGTCGCTGACACGCTTCCAGCAACAAAGGTTTAAAACAAAACAAAAAAAAACCAACAAAGAAAAACACAAAAAACAAAATATCGTGGTAATTTTTATCCGAATCGTTGGGCAAAACAATTAAATCAGAATGGCTGTTAAGCAGCAGAAGCGTTGAGAATGTTAGCCATTCTGGCGTCTGACGTAGGGTTGGCTTGGGTTGGACTTCAACTTAGACTTGGGCAAAAATTTAATGCTCAGCTCGAATGCCTTTACTGATTTTTGGCAATGCCCGGAAGAAAGTTTCTTGGGGTGCTACTTGCTAAAATATGCGTAGTGCCAGTTTGAACCACAAGTAAATCCCCTTCCAGACAATTAGGCGCAATTTGCATGATAAACGTGCGTGTGTACTCACACACTCAGCCATCAAACCAAGCCACAAAAAGCATATTTAAGTGTCCCATATGTGTGTGTGTGCGTGTGTGAAACGTTTAGCAAAGCTACAAAAGTTTTACAAGTCTTGGGGTTTGGCGAGAATAGAGAGGGAGAGAAATCTTTTTGTGTGCGCTTCCACTTAAACGCTTTCGAATGAAGTTTCACGCGTAAAAGTCATAAATAAAATGCCATCCAAGCAGCGTATGCGTGTGTCTCGTGTTTGTATTTGTATCTGTGAGTTAGCCTGTGTGTGTGTCTGACAAATTTGCTAAGCAACAACCAATGGCTTGACGAAGTTGGGCAGCATACACGCACTCGCATATGAAAAACTCATTTAATTCATAAATTATGCACTAAAAATCAAATATCTCATAATTTCTATGCGCTCGTTGAAGTTCCTCAACTGTATATAGGTATTGTGTGTTTGTGTATGGGTGTGAGTGGCTTTCATTGTGTGTGAGACATAGCACAGAAATACACTCGAGCGAGAGAGAAAAATGAATGAAAAATGAAAACTGGCTTTGCTTTAAGAAAATGCCTTGTGAGTTGCTAAAATCAAAATGACTCCCAAATTGAAATTGTAAATCAAAGTTTAAAAAGTGAAAATATAACAAAAAGCCTGCTTTAAACTCTGAGCTGCTATATATGCAAATGTTAAATATTGCTTCATTCTAATTTTTTTTACTTTAAAAAAGAATCTTTTAGGCGGAATGGAGTCTAAAAATAGTTTCCAATATGTTTGCAGTAGGAAAGTAATGAAAGCACAAATTGTAAGTTTTAAATTATCTATTTAGTATATCAAATGCCACTTTTCGTTGTAAGTTTATCACTCAAGAACGGGCTCACCTATCCAAACCAAATGTTTAGGCTTTGTTCGGACTATTTAGTCGAGCGGTTCTTCACTTATAAATGGCTGATCATTATGTTAAAGGGGATTTTGCTGTCAAATTGAAACTTTTTTCAATTTGTCAGCGAATATTATAGCTTTATATTTGTAACCATATTGTTAAGAGCATTCTTACAAACGGTGAGTCCTGAAGAGTTCAAATTTTTTTTTTTACACAAGCGATTAGTTTTCAATTTTTGAAATGAATTAAAAATATGTATGTGTGTTTCTTTCAGAGCTCGCAAAAGACTCTCAACACTCTTTTTTGTTACCGTCCTCTTGCCTAAAAGACCGAAAACAATTTACCTCAATCTGTCTCTCTTAAAGCAAGACTCTTTTTTCGGTTTTCTTCTGTTCTCCGTTGCGTGTTTTCCGTTGAGCAAACATACGAATCAGTCTTGTAATAACAACTTGAAGAGAGACAAATTGTTGACTCTCATCAAATGAGTGTCCGCAGAAGAGGAAAATGTTAAAAGTGGATGCAAAAAGTGTCTTTCTGTATTAGAGACGTCGCGACGTTCCTGTATATTGTATATCCAAATGTTTTGAATTAAGTTTTAAAATAGCTAGCAATCAAAATATTTTTTTGTTTGGTTAAATGAATTTGATGTTCCAATGAATATATTTTATTATTTATAAGCAAACTCGCCCTTAAAACATGATAAATTAAATATTATATTTCTGTAAGACGTAATAAACTCAACTAAAAAATGTAGAATGTTTTAAATACCATCACTTAAAAAATTTGTAATAACTAAACTTAATGACTTAAACACCCATTGTGTATATAAATAATTGTTACTAAAATTAAAGCTTAATAGAAATTACATTTGATTAAATGATACAAAAATTTAAACTTAACAAAAATGAAAATGCCAGGATCGAAATTGATTTTCGAGGGGATGTAGTCACTTGACTTTGCTGCTTTACATGTGCTTATCTGAAATATAAGCACACTTGAACATGTCTTGAGGCAGTCATTTAGCTGTTCTTAAAATTGATGACTTGACTATTAAGTACGTATTAAATGAATCCTTTGTGAATGCCATACGCTTCACAGACTCCACGCAACAGTCTTTTGTGCCCAAGGTGGCAAATGAGATGGCTAAGAGATTGATATGGCAAATGGCTGGGGTAGATGAAAGCGCGAGCGACTCTTTTGCGACAGTAAATCGCAACTTTTGCAGCTCTTATAAAAGTTGAGTGAGAAAAAACCAGTAAGATACAAAATGACTTCTATGTGAAATACCCTGTAACAATATTTCAAGCTTAAAATATAGTTTGTCCTTGCTCACTTAAAAAACTCTAAAATAAAACAAAAAATTTTAATAACCACCACTGAGTATTATGCCTTCGATCAACAAATTTCAAATAACTTCAAAAATGGAAACATTAACACACAGAAGTATTTTGACAAAATCTTTATATTTGCACGAATTAAAAAAAAAGAAGAAGAATAACATCTTATGTATTTTTTATTGATATGAAATTGCTGCCGTGATAAGTACCCATAGCTCTTTTTTAAAAACTTTTTCTTTCACACAGGGTATAGAAAAGTAAGGGCTGCTTGACTTAAAGTTACCACAAACGGTTAAGTTGCAAGAGTTGCTGCCGTCAAAAGTTGCAAAAAGTGCAGTTCCTACGTTACCTTCAGTTTCAGTTGCCAAAGGAGATTCCAGAGTCTTCGGCTACATCGGGCAATTATTTTACGAGTTTTTTTTCCATTTCAAATGAGCTGAGTTTTTTTTACCGGTGGGACATACTGTCGTTGTGGGCGAGGCCCATGGCTAACAATTAGAGCAGAACTGCATTAGGCCAATCAAATGATGGTAGCAAAAGAGGCTGCAACTGGCACCCAGGCGACAGCAGACACGCGACAGCAGACTGGCAGACTGGGAATTGGTCACTTGTGCAGGACAAACGCATGAATAAGTCAGTGCATCGGCGCTTTACCAATTAGTCCCTTCAATCCTTTTAATACGATTACACGATGCGATTGAGCAGCTGACTTACCGACAGGGGGGGCTTGCCTTTTGAGGCCCCGTGTGTGTGTGTGTGTGGTCAACTTTATCTAATGAACCGCACATTAGTCCAGGCGACACAAGTACACACAAGGATATGCCAACAGGACGCTAACTTATTGGCATTGCTTGCTTAAACACATTTAACGCGCGCGCTCCAGAAATTACGATGTGGTACAAACGGACTGGAGAAGCATTTCTACCACCCCCGCTTTCCTTTGCTAATGATTGCACAAAGTGTTGGCTGCCTCATTGAGTAAATGACTGCCACACAGACCATCACTCTCACTCTTTCTGTCTGGCTGAGAGACTGAGTGCCTGTCTCGTTGCAGTTCAATTGAATTTAAGTATTTACGTTTTTTCAGTCACTTTACTCCATCCGCATGTTCTTTTGCTTTTATTGTGGCGCTAAAAACTTTTTGCCGCTATCCAAAATTCATGGGACGCCCCCCTTGATGTGTCCTGCCGCTGAATTGTAATTTGTGTGTTGGGCATTTGCTTTGGCCTTTTACCAAATATAAATTAGAAATTATTGGAGCGTTTTTTTTTTTTTTGATGTTTTTGTAGACTTGCATTTGGCTGCCAATTGATTTCAATTGCCAACATTAATTTGTAATAAACATGAATGAGAACGGGAATTAAATAAAATGTTGATGAACATCCCGACTACAATTCAATTGCAAATCGCTGGTCATTACCAACAAGAACAAGAACAAGAAAATCAAGGAAGAAAAACAACAACTGCAGCTGGAAGATGTGATCTAAGGGTTAAGCTGCCAAACCGTCTTCAAATGTTAAATGGTGCACAATTGAACCACGCACATATCAACAGATAGGGTGTGCGAAATGAAAGGGAGAAGGTGGTGCAAGAGCAGACTGCACGTCCTCGATACGCAGGACACGCACATTACCAGAGTGTTTCCATTGTTATAGAAACTGCAACAGAATTAGAGCAGAAATTACGCTTACGACTGTGGCCATAAAACGTTGCTCGGCGCTGATTTTTGTTACTGCTACCATTTTTAATACCCTTTTATTATTCTACGAAAATCACCAAAAACGAACTTAAAAAAATAATTTTATTATTTACAACGTTCTATAATTAAAAGCACCAAAGAAATATCAATGATAAAAAGTTTAACAAACATCATAAGAATAAGTATACAATAAAAAATCGCATAGTAACTTTAAAAATGTTAACTAACAATTAAGTTAGATGTTATATTCATCTGATTGTATTTATTAAAGTCATTGTAAATCTGTATCAGTAGATCAATAAAGATTTACCGATGAACTGGGTACTTTTTAGTCGCATAATAATGTTGGCACGTTTTATTGCCTGCGTTGGTGTTTGAGTGCCAGTCGTATTTTGGGTAGTGCATGTAATCAATACCGATTGTTATGGTTGTGGCTATGGCGGCTCATGAATGCCAGCTTATTCCAGCCAGTCCAGCCAGAGGCTCTCTATATCTGTATGTTTAGGTGGTCAGCTCAATTTTGCGAATACAGACAGAATTAGAAGCACAGAGTGCATGCCATATACCAATTTGCGTTTGGGGTAATTAGGAGCACAGCCGCATTAATTGCCATCGTCGCATCAACTCAAAACAATATGATTGAAGATTAATGCAAAGTAGAAAACCCAACCAATCAATATGCTTTTGTAGACCAGTCTGAGACAGTACAACCAAACGAATTCTTTTCTGATCTCTTTCTTTGCTGGTTAGAAGTTTACTGAACAAAGTTATTTCTATAAGTTTCAAGTACAAGAAGTGCATAAAGAAATTTAAACAGCAACTGAAAATTCTTTGCTTTCTTTCTCTTTTGCGCTGCAAAAACTTTAACTTCAACTATTGCCATAAAAAAACACTGAAATGAGTTTCATAATAGTTGGCAGTTATTAACATAATTATTTTTACTTTGTTTTCTTCTTCTACGAAAGGAGATACCGCTTGAAGGTGTTATCAGTTGAATTACCATTCAAAGTTTGAATTTAAGATGCCTGCGAGCAAACGCTAACGACTTTGGGCTAATTACCAGATAATATTTTGTGTAGTGGAGATAAAAAAAAGATAAAAAGAGATACTATGACCTAGTAATCTTAACCTAATAATTGTATGAAACTGTATCGGTTACTTTTGACCTGACATAAAATTATAAATTTAAATTTTCTCTTGAACAAATAAAAATTCTTATAATTTCCCTTTTCGGCTCTTCTTAGCAAAGATTCAACTCATTTAATGTAAGCATAGAGCTTTATATAGACAACTTTGTGCTACTAAAAAGCACAACAGTTAAGTAAGCTTTTTGGTTGTTGCATAACTTTTAGTCAGGCCTCGAATCCTAGCTGAGTTTAAAATCATTGAAAAATGAAGACTAAGTTTCGAGAATAAAGCTTTTATTCAATGCATGGGTAGTTAGACGAAAAGCTTTATAAATGATAACATAAGTAACAAAAAAATATGTAAAAATTTTGAAGTCGGGCGCAACCGACTGTGAAATACTCCGATACTAGGATTAAAGCATGTGGTAAAGGTTAATAACAAATTTCATATTAAACTTCAATGTGAAAATATTTGATTTTTATATTTAAATGCATCAATATTAATACGTCGACACTTTAAATTTAATATGTAAAATTTTGATTTTTTTTTGTAGTAATTCTTAAATTAAAAAAAGCACACGATTTTTTCTGAGTTTAAGGACAAAAAATCTTCTCAAACCCTACTTTTTGCAATTAACAACCGATTTTGGGGAACTTTCCATTCTTTTAATAATCTTACCTTGATTGACATGTGTTTTTCGATATGGACATCCAATAAAGTTGCCAGTAAGGTAACTGGATTATGGTCTTAAGGCTCATATAAAAGCTTTGCTCACCAATTGAGTTAATCGCATTAAATCAAAGCGTCATACTTAAAGACTGTTCAGGGAAAAAGCCGAAAAAGACGGTCAACAAGTCAAAGCTCATCTGCTATAAATGTTAGTGTATTTACTTAAATTCAATATGATTTGATTGCTTCAAACATAGTTCAAAATAAAAACACTCCTCTTTAATGTGACAATAAGTTTATTGTTAATTTCATTTAAATATTGATTATTTTTTCCGTTTGTTGGTAATAACATTGATTAAAACATTTTAAAAAGTTCAAGAATATCGCTGAACTTATTGACAAAAATTCCTGTGTTATAGATATGTACTTGCACAAATGAACATACATATCGCTGCTGCTTATACAATACAATCAATTTTGCTTAATATTTTAAATACATGTATATTGTATAAGAATATGTTTATAATAGATTTGGCAAGCTTACAATATACGAATACCATATATACATATATTACATTTAAAAGTCATATGCACAATCTTACGCACTTAAGTTTTATTGTTTAATACTTACATCAAGAATAGAACGAAGCACAAGTCTTTATAGTTTTTGGGAACATTTACATATCAATAATACATATATACAACACTAGCATTTGCAACTAATAAATATAAATTTACAGATTTATTTACTATTGGTAATTTTACCATTTTAACACATAGAATCTAATACCTATTTCTAACAAAATAACGTAACGTAAGCCAAATCACTACCCAGAAAACACACACATGAAATCACAAATTCTAGTTATTCACATTTACTAATAAAAATTTTAATTTTCTCAAATTCATGCTGGTTTTTTTTATGACGCAAAGATTGTCAAATGTGTTATGCTTTTTAGTTAACAATTTTCTAGGTTTTTGTTTGTTGTTAATTACAAGTACACCTTATTAAGAAATTGTCTCTTTTACGTTGCCTTGCTATTCAATTTCATTTATGCTTAATTATTATTTTTTATGATATCATTAATTTAAAATAATTATAAAATAAATTAATTATATCTTGTTTATTTTTTTCTAACACTGAGCATTTTAACAAATTGAACAATTTTTTAACATTCTTATTTATTTTTACATTAAGCTATACTCTTTTTTTCTTTCATATATATTTGAATACATTTAATGTTGGCTCTTTTTATTTTTAATTTCTTTGTACCATAGAGATATGAGATTTTATAATTGGAATGCTTTCTGGGGTATTTGAAAATTAAACAATGTATATACTATGTTTATTTAACTTTGTACCATTAAAACAAAGAAAAAAATACATTAAATTCCTGTAGTTGTCAATTAACATTCAGATATATAATATATATGTATTTGCAATCAATAGTCTGTGAAAGTGCGAATAATATTATTCAATGTTATGCTTATTAAAGTTATTTTTAAGTAGCAGCATATGTAAATGCTTATTATCAATACATGCATATGTTTGTGTGTATTGCGTCGGCTTTGACTTAAGAGCTTTATCTCTTGCAAGCTGAGCTTGCATGCGCCCATCAAAATGCACTCAAAATGTAGCGGGAGAAAACTTGTGCTCTTTCAGCGTCGCGCATGCGTAGAAGCTTTCGCTCAAAAGCCCTTGGACTTTTAGGTCTGACGGACTTGCGCTCTTCGCAAATCTGGTCGCATTTACACGATGAAGTTTTTTCATGAAGTTTTTAATGATGTTGTTTTTGTAAATGCAACTCTGTTTTAAGTTTATGGTCGATAAACATAATTCTTTGCCATCGACTGTTTTATTTGTTAACATCTAATTCATTTGATATAAGAAACAAGTAAATAATTTAATTTAATTTAATAAATTATAAACCACAACAGTGTATTTACTATTTGCGCTAATATTTGCTGGTGCGATATTTCGTACCGATAACCTTATGATTCACATCACACACTGTGCAACTCTGTGTTTACATGCAATCGGAATAAGGCAAAGCAAAATGAGAAAAAACATCATTGCTTCACAAGTCATGAAGCATTGTCATGAAGCAGTTTTTACCCCTCTACTCCCATTGTTTACAAACGAATGTTGCATCAAAAAACTTCATGAAAAAACTTCATCGTGTAAAAGGGGTCTTAGATGCCCCTGAGAGTGATGTGGAAAACATAACGACTACCGTATACCCTGCCTTGCCGCCCAAATTATGCACTATCACCACAATCACTATTTGTCACGCACATCACGTAACTTTTTGCCCACGGTACGACATTCCGCCTTCCCGCATTTCGTTTGATGTTATCTTGGAGATCATCATCGTATTTATCTTGCTTGCACCAAGTAGTGCAAGTACTACAAGTATTACCTAACTCTACCGCTTTTATGTTGCTTGCGCCGAGTAGGCAAGTGCAGCATAACCTCTTTTTTTGAAGACCTGTGGATCTATCAATGGACCAGGCAAACCTACATCAATGGATTAAACATGTCGGCGAGCTATATCGTTCAAGATTTTATTTATATAATTCATATTGTATTTTGTTTTGTTGAAAAGTTACTTATAAATTTGAAATTATATCTTCTAGTTGAGCGCTTTATTTTGAATTGTTGCATATATACCTTTTTGATTATCATCACCTAAAGTACATTTACGTCGACAGGCCTGCTGAAGGCGATGGATTAAATAAATAAGGCCGTAAGTACGGCATAGCCGAAGTGCAACAAGGTGTGCAATAGTATTAAATAATTAGTAGTATCATGAATTATGAATTATTTTGATTTATTTATGTTATACTTTATGGAAATGGAATAATTTCTTTCATTTAAAGGCACCTTAGGTTTAGAGCATCGCAGGCATGTTAAGGGTAGGATCAAATAATGATAATGATTGACTCCTACAGGTTGGGTGGGTAAAGATGTAGAGCAATACTATCTCACTTCTCCAAATATTATACATATTGTTTCTGTTTAGTTTTCTTTGGTATCTAATCTCTCTGTTGTCGTTTCTGTCTACAATATTACTCTGTAGCACCTTTTGTCCTCGCAGCACAAGACGTACGCCCATTTTCCCTGAGCTAAGCGGCACAATTGGTTGACAGAGTGTGCAAAGCCTAGACGACTTCGTAAGTGTTCGTTACAAGTCAATATTTGTATAGATATGATATATGTTTATATATTCATATATGTTCATATTCTTTATGTATATGTGTGTGTGTTGTATGAATGCCAGTATCCTACCTGGCTGCATATATATGTTCATATATATTGTTTAACTTTTGGATTGCACTTCTCATTGACATACTCAAGCAATATTCGCACAGTTTTGAGATTTGATTTTGACTATAGTCTTAAAAAATATATATTATTTTATGTTGATATATAAGACTCTGATATGCTAGAAATAAATATGCTTTGTTTTCTTTATTATTTTGCTTGCTTGACTATTATTTTCTTACAAATAAGACTGAAGTTGTTATCAAATAAGTCACATTTTTATTAACACAGAAAAAAAATGCAACCTAAAATAAAAATAGTTTTTTAGATTTTTGATTTCAAATTATATACGAAACTATTTGATTTAAAAATAATTCTTATTAAAATATCTAAAATAGAACTATTCGTATTAAAATCGATGTGGGCTTCGATTTGATTATTGACTACTCGAACTTAAATGTAGAATTAAAAATTTAAAATGTAGCAACTTCCAATAAATATTTAGGAATCAGTTTAAAACCTTCTAGTACAAAATATAAAAATCATAAGATGTAAAATAATAACTTTTATTTAAACTTAAGAATTGTTATTTGAAGCTTATTTATTTTTTAGACAAAGTGCTGCATATTCCTGCTCAGACAGGGATCACGGCTACTCCTTCGCAACAAGGCGTAAATTTATAATTCGATCCTAAACCCGATCTGGACATATGGAATCCAGCTGTGTGGCACCGAAAAAATTTTACATAAAAATCATTTAGGCTATCCTGTCTTAGGTTTTGAGTACCATGCTGGTGGTGCACCGTTTTATGTTTGAAACGCAAATCTCTACAATGACCTTAAGGTCATTACGGGCGAACAAGAGCAAGATACAATTTTCTGAAAATATTGACAAAATTTACTTTAATGCGAACATTGCTGAATTTTTTTTAATAACCGCTAACTGCAAGGCGGTAGTTGCACACAAACACGAAAATAGCTTTCGTCGGTCTTAAATCATTCAAACACTTCTGCTTTTCCGATACAGAAAGCGAATGCTATCCTTCCACCACAATATGTGAATTTTTCAACACTTGTCGTAATAGTCTGAAAAACTATACGGTACGGACGCTATACGTGCATCTGTATAGCGCTTTAGCCGTTATTAAAATTTAAACATTCCTATGCAGTTTATCTGGACTAAAATGTGAATTAATATCCTTAAAATTTAGTTATTGTCTACACTGACAGATTCTAAATCAAATTTAACTCTAACATTCCTAGTAAAAGCATGCAAGCGGAAAAAAAAATTAAGAATGTTAATCTTGGTTTCAAGGTATCTCAGATGATAAAAAGAAAATGGTTATATAAAATTTCACAATGAATAACATCAGAATTTAATTTGAATATGTTGACATTGTTGTTGTTAAATCAAATACGAAAATAAAAACTTGCATTTTTAATACAATTTTTAAATGGCACACTTTGAGTTTAAAACCATTACCGATAATTCTTGAGTTGAAGTGAAAATTATATGATTATGTGGGTATGAAATCAATACTAGCCCCTTCATATGCTTTTGAATTAAGCACAATAATCGCATTTATCGATTTTTGGCAACCTTGAGCCACAGCCCACCCTATCATAGCTTAAGTTCTCTCACCCGCCACACTTACTTTCCACAGGGATCACGCAACGAGCGCGTTGAAGGTAATCCACGCATTCCCTTCTCCAATTTGTCAGCATCGCCGGCGGAAAAACGGAAGTTCATAGTCTGCTGACTTGACCCACTGTGCACACCCAACAAAAACCGACCACCTAAATCGGGCATGGTTATGTTGCTACGTGAGCTACGACGGGGACCCAACAGCTCCACACTCTCCTCCTCATCCTGACCATAGCTGACAACGTTGTCAGCTGCAACGGGCACGGGTATCTTAGCGGGGGGAGAGTACTGAGCATTGGCCTCAGACAATCGACGATATTCGCCGCTGCGTGAATGCTGCAGCTTCCACGAAGCCCGTCGTGTATTTGCCACACTGTGACTACTATTGCTGCAGTGAACCGAAGCATTAGTTGTGTTGGTGGTGGTATTGTTCAGGTTGCCTGTGCTCTGGGAGACTGGACAATTGTTGGAGCTAGAGCTGCTGCTGGATAGACTGGAGTTGCTGCCTCCACTGCCACTGCGACGAACGCTTCGTTTACTGCGCTGTTGCACTTGTTGCAGTTGCTCTTGAGGCTGCAGCTCCTGCGATTGTGCGATTGGCTGTTCATCCGGTGTTAACAATGCATCAGTGCTCTTACAACAGCTTTGATGGCTCGCTGAGTGCTTCATAGTCCAACGAAAATCATTAGAATTCTCATCGTCAAGTGGGGGATAGATGCGTCCAGCTGTTGTTGTTTGATTGCCCAGCAAACGTTCCTTGGAGCTGCTCAAGTTGGATTCTGTTGCTAATGGAGATGCTATTTCATCAATAGTATTCAGTGGCGAGATTTGCAACGTTTGCTTCTGTTGCAGCAGCTCCATTTCATTCTTGATGGCCGGCTCAATACCCAGCAGACCCAGGACTAGACGTGGATTGGCCAAAACAAAGCGTTCAAAGGTGGGAAAATCGATGCGATAGAAATCGGTTTGAGAGCTGCGACTCGTCTTTGTTGGAGCCTCCACGCTATCTGGTGACTCTGCCTTTGAACTGGGTGGCGTAACCTTCGTTGGCAGCTGCATCTCTCTACCCCAAACCTCTGGCGGATGCGAGGAACAGCGCTGCATGGCCGCTGTCTCCGTTCCCGTGCCCAAGGATATTGTGCCCATGCCCATGAGCTGTGCATCGCCTCCAGCTATGCCCAAACCCAGTCCCAATCCAACTCGTGCTGCTGCCACCCCGCTGATGTTTGGGATGGAACGTGCTGGGGGGAACATAAGCGAGCCGTGCGAGTTCATGCCGCCGGATGAATAAGACATTTCTTGTAGCGCGCTAATGGCATTGCGCACTTCCACGCTCAGTTGGGCCACATCCTGATGAAGTGTAGACACCTGCGAGTCGAGGCGTTCCAGTGAGGGTCGCTTACCGCCAGTCTCCCCCTCCTCAATCGGTGTGTCGACCTCCTCAAAGGAGTTGCGGTCCAAGCTGCTAGCCATGTTTAGTGGTCGCTGTCGCTTGTTTCTATCCCGCAGCGTAATCAAAGAGCTTCCCCTCTGCTGCAATCGTTGATGCCTCGGACTATTCATGCCCAGCAGTGGGGAACGTGTGATGCTATGAAGAGGCGATGGAGTTGCTGATAGAGGAGCACCTGGTATGCCTGCATTTCCATTCTGTTCCTTCTCCTGCTCTGCAACTGCTTCGGCTTCCTCTCGATTTTCATCATCCTCACTAATACTAGGCAGGGGAAACGATGGCCCAATATCTGAATCCTGATTCTCGTAGCCCTCCCGCAAATTGCAAGTCAGATCATGTTGTATGTCATTTGCAAACTGCTGCTGATATTCCGGATATAGACGCAATACTTCCACCAGACCACCCATGTGTATGCACTTCAAATCGCAGTAGGTGAGCGCCTACAAAAACAACATGAAAACATTTTATGTTAAATCGTTATGCACTGCACTTTAGTTGCCTGCCTGCTGAGGACTCTCAATGAGATTCTAACTAGAACGAAGGCGAACCTTTTCATATGTACGACATAGGCCAAGCCAAAGTCCATTAGACAATGGAACTATGTTCCTAAGCTTAGTAATCCTACATAATAAATAATAAAATAATAAAAAATTAAAAAATTACAATTTTTCAAAACATTATTTTATACGAAATTTCCCTATAACATACTTAGTTTTTTCCTGTCTACTTGAGATTCGTTATATGGAAGTTCGTTTATGTATAATTTTTTCTGTAAATTTATTTTATCATAGCTGCTTTATTTTTCTTATACCCGGATATTTAAGATATAACAAACACTTTGTATTTAAATATATATTTTTTAATTGTTGTTTATATAATTTTTTTTTTTTTTTAAATTACTATAATTATTTTCAACTTATTTGTATAAGTCGCTTCTATAAACAGATTAGCCACATTATGTAAAACTGTCCAATCATATATATTATAAGATCTTCACCGCATTAAAATAAGGAAAATGAAAGTTGCATTTCCACAGTAGTTGTAACTCTAGCTGGAGACAATAACTGCGCAAGAATTTTAAAAAATTAATTCATCAAAACATGAAAACTAAGATAAGGATTTCGTAGCAAAATTTTGTTTGCTTTTATTTTGATCAGGTTTCAACTCGTTTACAAATGCTTATCTATCAGCTCAAAAACGGAAGGATTAATTTGCATTGAAACAGAAGGACAGAGAAGTATGTTTATACTTTATGTAGTCGGATATATATAATTTTTAGAGCATCAGCTAGTCTACTCGACTCGACAACATGTGTGCCACTTGTTAATGTTGACGCCGTGGCGTTTTCTTTTCAAACTCAAGTGCACCATCTAGGCAGATACAAACACACACAGACATATACCGACAAATATGCACATTACTCTTAAGTATCACTCACATGGCCCGTTGTCGTTGTTGTTCTTGTTGGCCGACTGTCACTTATGCCGTACCTGAGAAATAGCGCCTCAAAGCGCACGCTGAGGCAGCTGCTGCCTGTGAGTAAGTAAGTAATGTATGCAAAATGTCTGCTCTTTATTTGGCGAGGAGACAGACAAGCAAATAAACTGGGCCCAAAGGCACACACAAAGGTAGAAGGTAGTATGAATAAGCAAAAGACAAGGCAGAGCGTGAAAAATAGTGAATGACTGCGGAAACGTGGTAAGCAAAGCATAATGGCGATTTAAGAGATCTTCAACTATAAGTTTAAGCAATGCCTTTCACATATTAAATTATGTTATTTCCGTTTAAATTATGGTTGTTGCATACATAATTGCCGCGGCTTTTGTTGGCTAGCTAACAGGGACTTTACATTTTAGGAAAAAAACATGCAAGAAAAATATTGAGTTTTGTCTTACGCAGTCAAGAGGAAAGAAAGAAAACGATGCTTAATGCTTAAATATTCTTGAAGCATCGTTTGCCTGCGCTCAACGTGATAAACTTTACGAATGGCGAACAAACAAACACAAACAAAAATAAAAAAAAACAAATGAGCGATAAAAAAAATACATAACAATGTTGATCTTTTCAGCTTTGGCTTTAAAAAATCCGTTTCGATAACAATATCATTATAGCGGAGCGCATACTAATAAAAAGAAAAGGGGCAAAAAGTTGAGCTGACATAAAAATTAATTCTATTTAATTACGACCCCAGGAAAGCTGGCCTAAACCGCGCAAGCGGGTTACAGGAAATAGCGTCAAGATGCCTTGGAGCTATAAACATAAAATGAAGTCTGCATTTTAATAGTAAGGGAAATCTAGTACACATACAATAGCTTAGTTAAGGAAAGGGCACCACCTGGCTTCTTTTTCTCTCAGGCCAAAAACAAACATCAAGATTTGCTATTTTTCAAGAGAGTATTTTTGTTAAGTTTGCTAAGAGCTTAATTTTTTACTGATAAGATAGTTCTAAAACATATTGTGATTTTTGTGTTAAGAACTAAAAGCACCTCAAATGCAATCTTCGTAAAAATTGTTATTTTTATCGAATCCACCATTATTTATTGTTTTACTCACTGAGGAGTAAATAGGCCAACATTTTTTTGAAATTGGTCGTAAAATTCACAGTTAAATTGAAAAGGGACAATCATCAGTTCATGTTGATTGGTTAGATTTTCGAACAAAATGATACAAAATACTTAAAACTGTAAAGAAAGGTTAAATACAAGTAATTAATAATATGTTTTGAACTAAATAGTTGCTTATCAACAAGTTGATCTGCTGTATCAGTTGAGGTTCTTTAAGGACTGCAAATAAGCAACTACACGTACTATCCTTTTTTTCTCTATGGAGAACATTATTTTAAAGTTGAACATTGCGTTAGTGGTGGCCTTTATTCTTTAGCATGTTTTTACTAACTAATGAGTTATTGAAATCGATTATTAAATTTTTTTAATACAATACAAAATTTTAATTTAATACTATAAGGTTGAAAATCCATTTATAGATAGTATTAAGCTTCAAAGAAAGTCACTCTTATATTTGTTGAAAAACCAACTACACAAAATTCGAAGCGATGTTAAAAGATTTAATAGAATGTATATGCGGAATATTCTGATACCAGTATAAAAGCAGCTGGTAGGGCGTCTGCTTGTTAAGGGAATGTACGAAGCAAATGAGGTAAGCGCTGCATTGGAAGAAAGTTTAATACAGATTTGTGGAGGATACCACCTGCTATGTTACTGCGAAATTTTGTGACTCTAGCGCAAAACTTTTGGAAGATAATGGGATTTCCGACTTTAAAAGGCTTTGGTGGCTCTGGCTAAAAACCGGTGGAAGCTAATGACGTGGGTGCCTGGGGGTTAAGGTGGTGATCGTTGCAACAAAATTTGTAATGCAGGCTTTTGAGAGTTTCTAGTAGCTATATTCTCACCAAATTTGGTAACTCTAGTTGTAAGGATGTGGGAAATATGTGGACTTATCGATTTTGAGTTATCGAATTTGTCGATTTGCCAGCTCTCCAGTAGGCGTAGAACCTCAATCTTAAAACTTGATTTGTTCCGGCCATAGAAAAAGATATTTGCAAAGTTTCAAGTCTCTAACTTGAAGGGTGTCGAAAAAAGTTGCGTTCATACTAGAGGTGGGCAAGGGCCTGGCCGGGCATAAAAATCATATTGGGGCTTATTAAGTGCGGGCCCGGGCCTTAGCGGAGGGCCTTAAAAGCCCGGCGGGCACGACAAGACTGGCACGCACGAGCTGGGCAGTTTATATATATTATTATTATAACAGTGCCCATCCTAACCCAAAAGAAGTACGCAACACCGAATTTTTTTTAGATTATATATCGAACATGTGTAAATCATCGCAACAGTTGATATGCTCACATTCCCACAAAACTACTGACTGCTCACTTTGTTGAATTTTTTTTATTTATTTTTTATGCCGGGCCGGGCCGTTCCGGGCTTTTTTGAAAATAACCCGGGCCGGGCCTAAAATATTTTATTTGGGCACGGGCCGGGCCGGGCCTCTTTTTTGAGGCCCGTGCCCACCTCTTGTTCATACAGACGGACAGACCGAAAGACAGCATGAAAAAATCCAATATACTATGTATCTACCTTCGGTAATTTTGTACTTTTTCATGTTGTCATTTTTCAGTCATACATTTATTGTTGTGATTAAACAGGTTTTAGAATCAACACTTACCTTTATGTCGCTGCTGCTACGCACAACAACGTCCTGGCCAGCGCTGTTGGTGGTAGCTGTCATTTGCCCGTTACTCGTGACGACCAGATGCACATTTATGTCGGAGCCAACGAGATCGCCCTTACCTATAAACGTGTGTGGGGGATGTTAAGTTAAAGAGAGAAAAAACAGAACAAAAGGTCAAACGCTAAGTAAGAATCAATAAACATAATAATATCATCCATTAGTCTAGGCAACGTTGTGAATAAATAAATAAGCAGATGACTGGCTAAAATACAAATGGCAAAGATACCAAGACAAAAGCGAACGAACTTTTGAGTTCAATAAACGTCTTTGGCAAAATAAGCAATTTGAAAAAATAGTAATTTATAAAAGCGACTTGAAAGCACAAAGTACTCAAACTTTACACAACGAATCAAATCTAAATTTCCTGTACTTACCAAGGATGGCAACAACCATGTCGTCCTTGATTACCTCCATGGATCCATTGCACAGATAATATATATAGTTAAGTGCATCGCCTTTGTGTATTAGATATTCGCCGGGTGCACAAAAGTTCGTCTTTATGTGCAGTGACAACAATTTCAGGCAACCCTGCAACCATTCCAAAACATAAAAAAAATATAATATAGCACAGTGACAAACTCGCGTTTATAAAGTTTCATTCAGTTGGAGTTAGCGTCTTCACATTGAGTTGGTTAAGAGACGTTCAAACAGCCTGAATTCTGTATAGCGCTGCCTCGCCTGACTCCCGTTATTCTACGTGTTCGATGTCGTTGATGTTGCACGGAAAGTGGCTTAAAGTGTGCTTATGGCCGTTGAGCGGTTGTTGTTTGCCATCTCTGCATAAGCTTTCACTCTTCGTATTTGTGATTCGTTCATTCGTTTGACCATTTTACTCAGAAGTTGCATTTGCTTTATGTGCTTTAAATTTTAGCAGCTAAGAAATTGTCCAAGAATCGTTTCTAGATGGATTTAAGTAATTAAACTAAGCTTTCTGAACAGGCAATTTGTTTGCTTAGTAATCAAAAAAACGCTTTAGCAAACTGTTAATAAATTAAGGCTCAGATTGGAGGCACACAGCTTACTTGAAATGCTTATCAATTCGAACAGCTTAAAGAATGAGGGTGTGTTACTGCTAAAACGCAATTCAAGCACGAGCTTTTAATATTATTGGACGTAGATGTACTAACGAAAAGTACATTCAAGTGGCCCAACGATACCGAGCACCCGCTTGTTAGCGCGCGGACCCCCGCACAATGCGATCCAACTCCCGCCTTACCGATTGAATATAGCTACGCTTAGCACGCGGTTAAAAATATCGCGAACATGTAGACACATGACACAAGACTAATTTGTTAAGCAAGCTAGTAGGAGTGACACTATGTATTACGTGAGAAAGGTCGTTATAGATTGAGCATCAGATCCGAAAAGGATTATGAAGAGCATAGGTAGAACTACAAGTTTGACGTGAAAAAGGTGCAAAATGTCTAGTATTTCTGATTGGAACTGCAAAGCTAATTTGTTTGATTTGTTTGTGAACAAGGTTACTCCTAAAATTGTTCTACGATTGAAGATTTATTTCTAAGGGAAAACGGTAGGTTGATGTTATTTTCCCAGTTAAGACCACTAATTGCAGAAAGCTGAAATTGTCAGAGTATTCCGCAGTCAATTGCGAACGACGGCAACGTTTCACTTATTTTGTGTTTGCTCTTATCTCTTTTCTCATAAATGCTGCAAATCGTGAACAAAGTTCAGACTTTAATTAGAACTGGCTAAATGTCAAATTAAAGTTGATTCCCAGCTCAAGGAGCATCAAAAAACTTGTCTTATCTTTGCGACCAGACTGCAAATGAAACTTAGCAAGAGAACAGAAAACTTTTCACCTTTTTTTCATCAGCAATGAACCTGTGGCGATAATGCAACTGAAGATTAATTGAAAAATCGATTACTCTAGCGGCACACAGATAATAATTCAATGTTTAGCACCATTTGCCGAAAGGCTTGAAACTCAAGTGTGTGTTTGAGTGCACCTGTGTGTGTGTGCCTGCCGAATGACAAGTTAGTTGATATTGTCGTCTACGATTCACATCACAGCTCGCACTGTTGCATTTGCCTTTTAGTTTTTACTTTCACAATACCAATGTGTTGATGTGGTGCGTGTGTGTAAGTGACTGTGGCCAAAAGTTTTGCCTAAAACCTTTTTCATGCTTCAGTTGTCGCCCGTGTCTTACAGTTGGCCAAAAGACACACGCGTGCAATTTATTCGGTATAGTAAAACCGAAAGTTTTACCTGGGTGTGTGCGCGTATGATGGGGGTGTAAACGAATGTGTGTGGGACAGTATGCGGGTGTGTGCCAAACAAAATGTCTGTTAAGCCTGCATTTGACTTTTGGTTGCCATGGCCAAGTCAGCTGCCGATTATTTAAACATGGCCAACAGTTAAGGAGTTCAGCATCAAAAGACTATTTGTTTTTGGGCCTGTTTGGCCTTTAAAGCTTATCAGACGCTTGGCAATAACACAAAAAAGCAACCGAAACAAACAAACAACAAATACAAATTTATGTAAATCTAACACATCGATTTTAAAAAATTTCTATGTGCCATTTACTGATAAGTTTTGCGTTTTCCCATGATTTATAGTTCAAATTCATTTAGAGCTTTTCTTAAATTAACTACAATATTAAATTTGTTTAGTTATGCAGGCAAACCTCGATAGTGTGAACAAAACGAAAATCAAAATTTTGAAATTTGTTCATACTATCAAGGTAGTTCACACTATCGAGGTTTTTTTATTTTGTTAATAAATTGATATATACGGGTACTACATAAGTACATAGTTAAATAAATAAAAAAAAATATAATACGAACAGTCTCTTGCTAAAAATAGGTAGATCGATTTTGAATTTCATGGTTTCTTTGGCAAACCTTTTTAAATTTCGTAGTTGATTGCGATGTTCACAACTGGGTGCGGAAAAAATGTAACCTACTCCAGTGTACAAATGTTTTAACAACTAAGGACTCACCTGTGAGGCTGCCTCGAATATTGGCAGCTGTAATATTTCACGATGTAAATGCATGGAGACATCTCCACGCAGCTCCTCCGGAAATTCGCGTAGCGTCTGCAGACAAACAAATAAGAAAAGGAGATATGAATGGAAGGACAGTCATTGATAGTAAGGGTATAGTGTGTATGTACATGTATAAGTGAAGAGGTAAACGCGACCGACAAGTGCCAGAGCTCAAAACTTACATATCCTTCAAAGAATCATAACATCAAGCACACACGTACACAGGCAGGTGAACGAAAGAATTGAATTGAACGCAAGCATAAATTTGACAATTCTTTTTCCCTTGCAGTTTCTTGCCTTTATGCTTTACCTCTACTTATTCAGTTTTTCTTATATTTTTTTTTTATGCGAAATATGTTGACTAAATATCTTTGTGCGGCGCGTTTCGTGCTTTTGTTTATGTCTCGGTCCCCGAGGTGGCCACAAGTGTATTGGGTAAAATTGTTGAGAGGATTAATATCAAAATTGAAAAGCTTTTGCAATTTGTTTGTTTACATTTTTGTTTCGCAGCTTTACCTGAATTCTTTGCTTAGATACAAAGTAAGAACTTAACATCCAAGGGGACTTAACACGAATATTTACTTTAACAAATACCAAGTGTTTTTATATACTTGTGAGTAGTGATGAACAAAGGCAAAGCCGTTCTCGTGCCTCTTAAAAAAATTTACGTGCTAGGCCGTGCCGTGCTATGTCGTGTCGAATCCTTGTGGCACGGGAGGCGCGGTTGGCACGGAAAGTAATGCACCTCTGTTAATTATATGCAATCATTTAAATATCGCGGTATTGATTGCTGTCTCGATAATGTAGTGAAAACATATTCCCTACCTAAATACATAAATTTATAAAGTGATATGTGAGTTTTTAGATTAAAAAAAAATAACATAATGATGGCTTAAAAATGTTGTTGTTAAAAGCGCCCGTTTTGTTCCATGACTTGCCGTGACTCCTAAAAATATTTTCGTGTTATTTCGTGTTGCCGTGTTTTTATAAAAGGAGTCTCATGCCAATCTCTACATGTGGGACTATATTTTGCCTTTAGAAAATGAATATTACTCAAAACTTGAGCGCTTCTTTACGTTTGACGTAATTTGTTTGGCAACAAGCTATGAGCCAAATGCGTGGGTAAATATTGTTCCATGACGTATGGATATTTTTGAGAGTACTTTGTGCTGCCTCACGTAGACTTAGTATACCAACAAACATGGATGTAAACGCCAATTTTGGCTAAGTCATAAGAATAAACTAATACATAAAACTGCTCTACATAACAAACAGTTAAGGATATGAACCATATTGTTTATACTTAACTCGTTTCGATGCTATGACTTTTAAGCCACAAATTCCAACGAAATATTCGCACGATAACACCATTATAATATTTATTAAATACGCATTTATGCGACAGAGCACATGAAAACCCAAAAGATTACACCCAATTGTAATTAATTTACAAAAGTATGGGACAACAAATTTAACTACAAACCAAACACAAAAACAACTTTCCAAGTTTCAAATGCTTTTTCTCTTTGTTCGTATTTAATGTTACATTTTCCCAAAGGGCATCTTGGAATAGTTATTTATGTAAGAATTCTTCATCACAAAACCCAAAGAAGTGTAAAATATTTTCACTAATTGCATGCAGTGGTCAAAAAGTTTGCCAAAAACTTGACTGCCAACATTTGGAAACGAATGTTAGTCGGCTAAAAGCAGGGCATTTCATTTTCTGCCAAACATTTTTGCTTGAATTTTGTTACGTTCCCACACAACACCCAGCAAACAACCGCTTGACGTTTTGCCAGTTAGTTTTCATGCGCAATAAATTAAGAATTTAATTTACTGCCACCTTAACGAGCGTCACACTTTGTGCTTCACTTATATATACATATGTACATATATTTTGTGCGTTTGTGAATGAGGGGAAGCATTACTCATGTTTCTAAGTTGTAATTAAACTTAACTTGCTTTAAATGTTTTCTTTTCCTTTTATTTAAACAATATGTCACTTAACAGTTTATAAATTATAAGGTCAAATAATTGATTACTATTTATAACAATTTTTAAAATATAAACATACATATTTGAAAAATGGATAGCCTATTATTTTAATAGCTCAACAAATTATTATGTTTAACAATTTATGGAATTATCTAAATTTAAATGAGTGTTGTGTTGTGAAATACATATTTCACAAGCGCTACAATATAACATGTCACAAAAACGACTAAAATGGTAAGGTAAATAGAGGACTGCAACATTTAATCTGATGCCGAATGTAAAGAGTATATTTTCGTCCGTTCATCTGTTTCAAAAACTAGAGACTTTAAACTTTGCAAATGTTTTGGTCCAAGTGTGCGTTAGACAAATTGTCACGATTGGGATGCTAATGCCACTGAAAAGATGATAAAATCGATAACTAAAAATCAGTACAACCATATATTTTCCATATCCTTACAGCGAGAGGCATGTATTATTAACATAAATAAATAAACATCTGTGAATCTGTTCAATTTTTTTTTTTATGCATTTATTAATAGACTATACTTTTATTTTATAGTCGTTAGTAGTGACACATATTTTAACAAATTTCTATAAATTATACACTGCTCTCAATTTGTAACAACTCTTCAGCATTTTGCATGAACATGTGTTCATTAAAGTTCAAAAGCCGTTAAAAAATTTTCTAAGCTGCAAAAGTAAACTTAATTCTCAAAGTTCATTTCATAACAAAGCATTTTTATAGGCAGCTATATTCAAATGGTTGCAATCCGAAAATAATAAGACAAGTTTCGAGCCAGGGCCATAACTTACGCACATAAGCCGCACATAGACTAGAGCAACAGAGCGTTCAAGGTCTGGCCGGGATATTTGAGGAGTTTCCCTGTCAGACGTGGAAGAAGTAGCTGCCAAGTGCTCAGTTGGGCAATCAATGTCAGAAGCAGTTGGACAATTGATGTGTTCTAAATACTGTTAGAGGCAGACAAACAAATGCGTTAATTAATTTTAAGTTGCATTTCATGGCAACAAATTTGCAAAAAAAAAAAAGTTAGCTGCTGGCAAAACACCAGACCTAACGTTTGTTAGACTTTTGCTATGATAATAGCAATTAGTAAATGGAAAGTCCAATCTACTCGCTTTATGCAACGGCCGCGTGCACTTTATGCACCACAAGTGGTGTGCAACAAAGTTCGCTATGTGCCAATTTAAACCATCCGCATCATCCATGAATGAAGCGCAACAGGGAGGAGTTAGTTTCTCTCAACTGGCTCAAATTTTGCATGCTATGTGAGATGTTTCTTTTTTTATGTCTTTATTTTTACCGACAAATGATCCGAATCCAATATATAAACCGTACAAAATATATACAAATAGAGTACATTTTCAAAAGTTAGGTTATTGCTAAATTCTCTTTATTGATAGATTACTGGTCAGTCTATTCTGGCGGGCTTCTAGACTTTTTCTACACCGGCTACTTAAAAGAGTTTATTGTTTCGTTGACTTCGACTAGTTTGAGGTATCTGTGTAGTGTGGTCTTGCGAACGTACCATTCAAAGCTCGTGATACTACGCATGGAAATGTTTTGAAAACTTTTGCAATCTTTGCCTACTTGTTTTAGAGGCGATTCCGCAAAGTTTTTACCGAGACTGAACTTTAAGTTAAAGCTGAAACTAATAAAGCAGCAGAATGGAATAATGATTGCATTGCGTTCCAATCAATTAAATTCACAGTAAAAATACAGATGAAACTTTATTGCAAAGTTATGTGCACTTAAACAATCTTCAATTTGACATTGATCAATTAAATTGAATATAAATAAAACTCAACTCGTCAGCTTAAAAATAAGTATAACGTGCAGTCAATTTCCATATTTATACGTATTCAACTCGCTATTTAATTTATCATATCAAGCTAACGTCAGTCAAGACCTGCTGTTACCTGTATCAGCGAGGGTTACTCAAGTTAAAAATCTATGGCTACGAAAATCATTTAAAAATGATTGTATGTATACTTAAATAATTTGTTTTATAAGTTGAAAGCATTAAAAAAAAAAAAATATATATATATTTTACATTTTTTAATAATGTTACACTCCTTGAACAATTTGATCAAAATAAAATTGTTTCAATTTGAAACATTCATATGTTTTCAAAGCACTGTTCACAAGAAATTTTTATAAGCTATATCCGTTGGTTTCAATTTTAAATATTTGGGCCTAATTGAATTAAATATTAAATACTTTTGATACCAACCCCGGGCGCCATGGGCTGCCAACATGTTTATCCTACCTACTGGCTGACATGTAATCAAAGGGGATTCAAGCTTTTTGCCATTTTACCCAATGTCAATGAATAAGTCACAAAAGAGAATCAAACACGTGCACACACACTGCTATGAACAAACTTATACATATATAGCGGAGACCCAACAGTCATTTTCTTCATTAAAGGCACGGAGATATCAAAATGCCAACGAGGCCATAATGCTTGCCCAGCCTGTGCTATAGTTTCTGCGCTGTATCAGCAACATTTGTGAGACAAGCCAAAACAAATATGATTTACAAATGAACAAATACATAAAGGGGCCTGGCACATATTAACAGTATGTACTCGTACTCGCAGACATACTTTACCTCATAGATATCAATGCCATGGCTAAGCGACCATGATGTTTGAAAGTAATCCTCAATACGCTGTTTCAGCTCCTTTGGCATCTGTAAGTTGACAAACAACATAATAAATATAATAAGTAATAATTTCAATTGCAATTTGTTGCGCACCTATTATTATTCAATTAATAATCTTTTAATAATACAATTAGTTGACTTAGTTTTTGAGTTTTTGAATCCAATTGTATCCTAAACTCTCTAATTTAAAAATTAGATCGTTATATAATTACGTTTACACTTCTAAATTTTAAATTTTTCATGATTTTTCATCCGCTTTGAATAACTTTAACTAATGAGTTGAGGCTTTTAATATTCCGTTAGCTCATTTGCATGCAATTTAAGCATCCTTCAGGCAAGCAGCATAAATGCACTTAATTACAAATATAGCGTGTGAATGCTGCCTAATAAAGCTGCCTCCACTCGTAGGATGTGCGCTTGAAACCAGATTGCAACATCAACAGGTTGCAAGTGGCATGGTAACGTAGCGAAACTAAAATTGTAAACTTTTCTAGCCTGTTCAGGCAACCGCATCTAACTTGGTCACATGCTTACTTGTCCATCCCTTCCCTGTCCTAATCCCTATTCCATTAAAAGCCTAATGTTGCGTGGCATATGGCAAAAGTGTGCTGCATTCCAATAAAACTGGGTGAGCAAAAGCACTTTGAACATGAGTTGCAAGCATAAAGCGTATGCCGCCCAGTTGCCAGTCAACCACTGGGGCAAAAAATAATTTTCTATGCCAGGGCCATTGCGGTTTCGCAATCGGGTATCGACTTTTAATGAGTCAGGCCCTAAGACTCAAGTATCAATCCAGTTGTGTGTCAAGCAGCAACAGATAGTACCAAAAGTGAGATTGGAAAAATACATAGTATATGCATTCTACGGTAAGCACTAAGTAATCATTTGCCTTATGGGAATATTATATTATCAGGGGTGCGAGAGAAATCTCTAGAGATTTTGTACATAAAGGAGGGTATCCAGCACAGGAAAAAAAAAATTTTCCATACAAAATCGTCGCAGCGGGAATTTTTTTTGTTGGCTGCGTGTGTTCTAGGTACCCAGCAACGTAGCAAAACATACTAAACTGTTATCGATAGTATCGATTTTATACAATATGTACACACTGGCGCTGGGCACAGGAAATACCAATACCATGCCGACTACAGGAAAACGAATACCAAAATGGAAAAGAAAAGTAAAAAACTTGCGGAAAATTTAAGCCACGAGAGCAAGATTATGTTGATAAAATCTGTGGAGTCACGACCATGCCTGTGGAAGTTAACTGATAAAAAAAACCTTGATTTTTCATTTTGTGTTTTTGGGGTTGTTTACTTTTTGCATATGATGCCTCAGTGTGACCATATATCTCCTAAGCTATGTAAGGCAAAATGCCATATTTTTACCACAAATTAGTTGACTATGGTCACACAATAACACACGCTTCCAAAATATATCACACATTCCTGCCAGGAATTTTTTATTGTGCTGGAGCCGCACCTTAACCATAAAATTCTGACAACTTTTTTGTAAGTTTTTCGCTCAGTTATAAATTTGGAAAATTCATTTCATCGTCTTTAGGCGCACAAATTATTTTGTACTTATAAGAATTATTTAGCTGCTAAATACTTGCATTATGCAGCGCCACGAAGTCCTTTAAGTCTCGCCATTTACTTTCGTAGAGGGAGCGACGTGAGTACATGCGTTGTATGATGGCTGTCACGTTACCAAAGACCACAGCGTGCATTAAGGCTGAGAGCAGATGAAGAGTTGAGAGAGTTGTTAAACGTATGGAATAGGGTTAAAATATGCTTTCACATTTCCTGGATAGTATGTGGAGGATGAGGGATGAGGACACGTGTCTGCTGATTACCTACCGCCAATGAGCATCATTATAATGGTGAAAACCTTTTCGGCCGTTGTATTCGCCGATACATTGCCAAAGCCCACTGAAGTGAGACTGGTGAATGTAAAATACAACGCTGTCGAGTAAGTTTCAGCCGTTGTTAGTATGGCAACGGACGCGTTTTTTCTCTCCGCAAGCAGCTGCAGCCAACCTGTGAACAATACTTGACGATTTTAATGGCACAAATAGCAGGAAAGAGGAAGAAAAAAAAGTAAATAACAAACTTTGTTTAGTAAATCAGGCATTAGCAGATGGCACATGTGGGCCAAATTTACGATGTAGTAGTAATATTTGTCATTCAGCCGCTTATTTAACTGACAATGATTTGGTCCAAAAACAAAACTTTCTTGACTCATAGCTGTTACTGTCCATCAAAGTATTAAGTCGGAGTAAGCCGTCTGACAGCGCACGGATGGACGAGCGGACAGACGTAATGACATACATACATAGAGAGCTAAATGGTTAGGCTAAAATGGTAACGGAAACGTCGAATGGCAGATGCCAAATCGCAGTTTATAAACTTTTGTCCAAGAATCTTTCATCTCTCTCCATTTAATGAGTATCATGTTTACTATACTATATGTTTGTATGTATTTTGATGTATAAAGTAACTGGCAATTTGTTGCTTCCATATCTGATTTTTCCTAGGATGTCAGTTAATCAGTGAAGTGAATATTACAATTTACCAAGGGAATACGCAAGGCGTAGTGCATAAATAATTTCTAATCTGGCGAAAATGTTAAAACGGTTTGCTACGTGACTGTGTAAATACTCTTCTAAGAAATAGATTAGATTAGATTATTTTATTTTTATTCAATTTATTTCAGGATCATATTTTAAAAGTATGTAAGGGCATCTATTTCATCGCTTGATTAATAAATACCGTATGTTTAGGCAAAGATTATAGAATCTGAAGAGCGTAAAATTGGTAACAAAAGCTTTCTCTCAGGCAGTCGTTAATAGGCATTGTCATTGTCATACATACTCGAATTCTTCACATTACCGTCATAGGGTATACAAAGAAATAATAAAAACTTTTTGGGGCACACGCACATGTGTAAATCACAATAAACGGTGATTTGCCATATATGTATATCCCTTTTCTCATATCCCCCTTTCAGCTTTTCACCTGGGCAGGTTTTAACATTTCGCGCACATTACCCCGTACATGTATGTGTGCTTTTGTGTTTGTGTGTGTGTGTGTTAGTAACACGCTGGCTGCGTGCAAATGCAACATTTTCATTTGGCGTTTGCCGAGCCCAGACAAACACAATCAACGCTGGCGGCAAAATAACCAAATTACTGTCCAACTAACACACAAATTGAATGCAACTGTAAGCAACCATGTATGTGTGTGTGTGTGGGTGTGGGTGGTTAGATGACCTTGTCTTTCCGCTAGTCCACATACTCACCAATGTTGCTTTCGGGAAACCACTCATACTCCTTTACAGCAATGACATACCAGATGCAGGCGAGCCAGTGAGCCGCCACTGTAAATGAAAACATCAGCAGCGTCAGAATCATGGCTGTGTGCTGTGAATATCGATCAATTTTTTGCAGGAGCCTAGCCAGGCGCAACAAACGCGTCAATTTGACAAGATGAATGTGTGATTCCTGTGTATAGGAAAATATAGACAGAGAGAAAACGAATCAAGATACATTGTTAAGCGTTAAAGGACACAAGCATGCCCAGCTGCACTTTCGTGATAAATATCACAAGCATACAACTGAAGAGTCAGAACACATCCAGTTTGCTATTGTTAAGTTTACTTTTATTATTTTTATTCACTAGATCTCAGAGACTATAATAGCTTTAGACTCGAGATTGGTCAGGTCAAGTTTGCTTAAAAATATTGCCAACACTTCCAGTTTCTGAAGATTTAAGTAAATTTACAAAATAATGATCAACAATGAAAATTTTATCGAATTTGGTTAAGACACACCAAAATATCAAAGATTGGAGCTCTCCTTGTTTAATTATGTTTTTGTAACATTTGTTTATGATTTATGTATTGAAACTTATTTTGTGGAGCAGTTCGAACTAAAGCAGAAATTATGGTTATGCGATATCCGGATTTTAAAAATTGTGTTTAAATAAATTAAAGTAAAATTTTGTAAGCATTATTATATCGAAAAAATGTATATGATATCAAATATAATGTAATAATATATAACAATCGCTCAGAAATTTGTATATTTTCTTATAACATTGAAGAAATATATTAAATGCATACTTATCTTATCTTTATCAAAAAAGTAAAAGACTAAAACAGCACTGATTTATTTATTAAATTCTCTTCTCAGTGTTTCTATTTAAAAGTGCAACACTTGCAAATAAATTTAGAGTACTCACAAAAAGATAACAACAACGTAAAAATATAAATTAAGTATATTCCCCTTAAAAATAAATATAATAAATAAATTGAAGCAAACTAATGTCATTTGGCCTTAATGTAATTTTTACCCATGGTCCTTATCTCTGGGGCGTATATCTGATTATAGCACACACTCAAAATAAACACACACAAAAATATCCAACACGCACACAACGCCAAAATTAGGACAAACGCCAATTTATTAGCTAGCAGTCTTTCCTGCCTTTACTGTATTATAACATCCGTCCCTTCTCAGCGAATGAAAAGAAAGGAAGCAAAATAAAAGGGATAGTTAAATAAAAAATCAAAGGGTCTTTCATCAAAAAACCGAAATGTAAACACAAGCAAGCTTCCCTGCAGTTGTGTTGACAAGGCCAAACATAGGGTCTAGACTTGGCCACATGGGCGAGTACTAGACCACACCTATGCCATTTCAATATATTTTTATACTTGATACCGAATGTAAAGAGTATATTGGGTATGTGCAATGTCCGTCATGGTGTCTGTGCGTCTGTCCATCTGTTCCGCTGCTGCATCTACATTGAGTGGTTCAGTGGACGCCCACTAGTCGTGTGCTATTCGAGAACGAAACAACCAAGGGAACTCTTCACACCCGCTTAAACCGGCCCTTGACTCCTCTATTATAGCCAACCAATGGACTAATCTGTGTGAGCAAGTAGCCCAAAGCAAAACCAATTGTTGTGTACAAAATTAAAGGTTAACGGCGTTAACTGTACATCATTGTCATTTAACCTTAAAGTTAGCAATTTATATTTTTTTTTGTGTTGTATTCAAAGTTAGTGAAAGTAAGTGTACAGAGAACATTATCAGTAGCTGATGAGGCAACATTTTTATAATGAAAACCGTTTATACTGCAATCTAAGAACTAAAGCCCGTAAAAAAAAAACTTTGCAGAAAATGCGATGTAATGAAAAATGTGCCGTGCTGTCAAGCAGCAATGCGAAAGGAATTTAAAGCGAGCGCAAACAACAATTACAAGCAAACGTTATTTTAAATATTGCATACCCTAGATCAATACCTTACTAATAAATTGTTGCGATGATGATTAGAAATCAGATTGTTTACTTTGATAAACTTTGAAAAGTTACATACTTAGTACCAAGCCAAAGACAAAAAACATTTTTTGTACCCCATTTGCACATCCTTTTGTACAGGGTATACAACACATAATAATACACACCGACAGCAAAACATGTCGAGGCGATGTAGCTTTAAGAACGTTGGCATAATAACTGCTTTAGTTTTGGTTTATAAGGCCTTACGCTTTCAAACGCCTCGTGTCTTTTGTGTATGTGTGTGTGTATTTGTGTAGCGTTGCCAAGTAAAATTGTAATTTATGTTGCAATTTACGCTGCGCTTTCCCTTTCGCATTCACTTTCCTTTTCATCTTTCTTTATTTCTGTCAAATCTTGGCTGCCTTTTGCTTAAGTTACGCGATGTCGTCTCGCTGTTTTCTTACAACAACAACAACAAAAGCAACAGGCACAATGAAAAGTGTGTTGGTCTCAAGTTGACTGTCATGGAAACTTCCGTTTCCGTTGGTCAGGCTGTTGCCAAGATTTTGGGTCTCAAAGATAATTAAAACTTTTAAGTCAACTGAATCTGCTAAGTTTCTACTGCATTAGCTGGAAATTGTTATGCAGCAACAGCATTAAGCACAAGATTTTTAGACAACTTCAAAAAAATAAGATAAAACTCAAGAAAAGGTAAAAAAAAAACCCAAACTTAAGTGTTAAAAAATTTGAGCTCAAGTCGTGTACAACATTTCTTAAAGCTCGCAAAATAAAATAAAAATGACTTTTTGGCTGAGTAGCCAAGAAGAACTTTTAAATTTCCAAATAAGAAGAGGAGATACATCGCAATATGACAGAAGTTGGGCTTTTAAAACACAGCAATTAAAACACATTAAAGTTTTACATGAATAAACTTTTAATGGCGCTCAAAAAGTTGATCTTCAAAATATACTTTAAGTAACCTCGTATGTACTTATTTTTATAAACAGACGAACAAAGTTTTGGTGTCCTTGGCAAGGATTTGCCTTTTAAGTTCAACAAGTTAAGCAACGCCATAAGCAAACTTGATTACTACGAGCTTAAAGCCAAAACTTTCACAAAAATGTCCCGCACTAAAAAAATTATTAGTATATAATGCTGGTATACAAACATACTATACTTTTATTGAGACCCCATTCGGTATTAAAAGCATAACAATACATATAGTATAATCAATGGAAAGTCCGTTTAGTAAGGTTTCAGCACTTACAAACAACGCTTTGAGTACTTCAACTAAAGCTGACTGCGCCAGAAAACTACAAACAATTATCAACCAAGCCTGAAGCTTACAACGACGGATATAAAATATGAACTAAAGCAAAACGCAGCCATGGCCAACACCTGAAACCCTATCGAAAACGTGAGCTTTAAATACTGTCATTCATAGCATACTTTTTGGGTAAATTTCACTTGGCGTACATTTAGGTTAGCGTACCGCAATGATTTACCTACTCAGTGACGAAGACAAGTCGAGGACACGATTTTCATACGCTTGATAAGCGAGAAGCGCGCACAAAAGGATTCCGTTTTCAGGGGTGAACAAACCGAATAGAAAAGCGGCTTAAGCGAGTCGCACAACAAAACTAAATATTCAAACTATGCTCAGTGCTAATTACAGCTCATTTAGCACTTTTATATTAATTAAAAGCGGTGAAGTTCATTTATTTGCAAAGCTATTGGGCCATAGATTGTTTATAAACAAGTGAACGCAAACATAAACAAAGTTTATAAAAACGGACATGCATTATGCATGCGAAAAACAGGTAAATGCAAATCCCTTTTGATGCTGTTTACCACTTGAGCTTCGACTTAAATATTTAATGCCAAGTTGGGGTAGACAAGTGAGTGGAGGTCCAGAGAAGTTCAATAATGCAGTATTTTCTGAAAATCAAAAAAGCAAAGTTCGTTGCTAATCTAAGTGCAATTTTTAATGAACTTTACTCCGAGAGTAGCATAAGCATAAGTGAGGTAACACACACTCATACAAATTTGTGACGCATAATCCCTTTTAGACAAATTGATTTCTTGAGGTGAGGTTTAGTTTATTATTGTAAATTAGTTTATTAAGCCAAGCGCGTTAAAGCAATCAAATATGCTTAGTCAGCCAAATATAAAGCAAGTCATCAAAATGTGCAACATAATCTTACGTTTATAAAATTAATTGTCAAATTGAACTTATTGAGCGTGTAAATTATTGACTTAATTTTAAATTCTAATGGGATTATAAAGCTTTTTAATGCAATAACAACAACAATGACAAACAGCAATAAACTACTGCAATTATAATAAATAAACAACAAACTTTACTCCTCATTGTAATAATTCGCTTCAAAATTTTAACTAATAGCTACAAAGTTTATGAAATCCTAATAGAGACAATTTATGTGCTAGGTTTATTAAGTCAATTGCGGCTTTTACTTATGAGCTTATGCTTAGCTGTTTTACTTCGCATCTCAGAAAATACGCACAATCACAAAAACACATGCCACGCAATTTTACGGTGGTAAGCAATTAACACATACGTATGTACATATTTTAAAAGTTAAACAGTAAAAAGTTTATATCTTCTGCAAGTGTGAATGAGGTTGAAACAATTACTCACCTCGCCGTCGTACAAATCGGAGGCATAAAGATGGTCAAAGGGCAAGGCAGCCAATAAATCCAGAGCAAACCAGCCACGAAAATAATTGATGGCAATCTGTTTTGAATTAGATACGACCTCACCTTTGCGCGAGACAAAGGTTGTTCGAAAATTCAATAAAATATCTGCAATAAAAGACCAATAAAATAAAAGGTAAGATCGAAAGAACAAACTTTAGTGAGTCACAAGAGAATACAACTCAAACCCCACATTGAAATTTGAGGCTTAATTCGATTCCCAGTCAAGCGCACGAGCAGGATAATGGGAACATGAGTAAGGCAAAATGTAACAAAGAACCAACTGGGAAACAGAATGACTAACAAACAAACAAATTATCGTCGTAATCATTATCCTCATTATTACCATTGTCATCAACCTAGTCCACATTATGGCACAGTACTCACCGACTATGAACAACGCTTCCACAATGATATCGGAGACCATAGTCTGACGATCCGCTTTGGCAAATGCTGCATTGTATGGCACCATCAATGCTACATAGAAGGTGGCCACTAGAATGACCCAATCCCAAATCCCTTTGAATACGCCGTAATGGGGTAGAATTAAGCGTGACTTCTTTATCGATTGCGTTTTGTATTCGGGAAATGGAGCCTCAGTTGAATGCATAAAATTCTATAAAAAAGTACAAATCAAAAGTGAATTTCAATTGAATGCGTTCGCTTAAAAGGTTATGCACGCATTAGGTCGTAAAAATAACTCTTAAACAAAAATAGAAAGTTCTGTTAAATTCAACTCGGTCCAAAGACTTTGCACAAAATTGGCAATTGTTTAAAAATTTCTCGATAATGTTAAAAAAGCTTTAGAAAAAATATTTTTAGTTACTTTTATCAATCTGTTTTCAGACCATCAATTTGTTCATAAATCATTTTATTTATTTAAAGAGAAAATTCTAGAGACTATTTTTAGCCATAAAGCAAATTATAAATAATTGAATTTGACTCGCGACAGTTCTGAAGTTGTTGGAGTTCTTTTTGCTGTTGTGGTTCTTGGAATATACTCACATTGCCTAGTTTTAATTTAGTCTTGACACCGCTTTTTTCGGGCTTGTAATGACCGGATAGCTGATATAGAACCGCTCGACTGCGGCGTCGTCCCATATTACAACCGGCAGGTACATCTAAATTGTTGCCCTCGCCGCCCTCCGCATCGCTGCCATCGCCTGGCGGCGGTCCTCCCAGACCGGGCAAGCCGCCCAATCCTAGCATGCCAGCATTAGAGCCGGCACGGAATCTTGCCCCCAGGAGTGCAGCTGTAAGGGCAAAAACTTACAGATTCGCAACACGCAAATTTCAATTGATGTAGCACACGAGCGTTGTTCGAGAAGAGTCGAGTTTTATATCAAATAATTATTTTATTTGGATTAGGATTTTGGATAATTTTGGAAATTATTTTTGTCAGTTGTTGGTTTTTATTATTTTTATTAATTTTTATATTTTGTGACGGTTTAATTACAATGATGATGCCAGTTAGAGTAAGAAGAAAGAGTAAAAAGATACAAAATATACAGAAATTGTTATACAGGTACAATTAAAAACCAAATAATTCATTACATATTAACGCTTAAGTGTTTTTCGTTTATTTAGTTTTTATTCAGGGACAAGCAACAATTGTGCACATGAGTACATACAACATTAACAATGCATCCTTAATGCGACACAAAGTACAAGCCGAGTGTGGTTCTATGTTGTATGTCTGAATGTACTTTGATATACTATATATATTTTGTTGTTTTTTGTACAATGAATTTTGGTGCACAAATGATTCTAAAGCTTACAGCTGAAGAACAATTGTTTGTTACTTCACAACATGCAAGCAAAACAATTACGTTCAAGGAATTTTTTGTTTTAATCGTTATTCCAGAAACTTTTTGTTTCTATGAAAATGTACGCTTTATTGTAGGCATTCCTATTGCTTAACTGCTGCTGTAGTAGTTTCTGAGATTAAATATCAAAAATCAAACTTGAATTCAGTAAAAGTAAAATCGTTTGACAAAGACTATTTGAAAACAGAACAGAAATATTTTCAATTTAAATTTTAATCATATAAGTTATTTGCAAGCATTTTTAGCTTACGTTTTTAGAATTTATTGCATTTCCATATAGTATATAGTCAAAGCCAAACGTACCCAAACGATGGAGGCATTTAAAACATAGATTTTAAAATATACAAACTAATAAACATAATGAGGTGACTGCTATTTGAATGATAAAAGCACCAAATTATCATGTCTGCCCATCTGTTGGCTTGTTTACAAGTCTGGAATGCATTGTAATGGACCTGTATATAAGTTAATTGACACAGCCTTAGGCAGTCTCATTAAATTTACCTCAATATAATTTTCGTCGACTAACTCAAAGCAAGCGCTTGTTGCTTTATATTAAATTATTGATCCTGAAAAATTAGATAAATAAGTAAATCAAAAAAAATTTTGAAGACATGCTTTCTTCCTTTCTTGCATACATTTATAATCGATTTTTTACCATTATCCATGCAATACCCAAATATCAAACATGTTTTAGTAAAAAAATAAATAAAATAATAAAAATAAAAAATTTAAAAAACTTTTAAAACATGTATTGTCATCTGAAACGTATCTTTGGAGAAAATTTCAGAGCTCTAGCTAGTCGGGAACTTGGTAAAAATTTGATACAAGAGACAAACAAGTCAAGTTGAATAAAAGCATGTAAAAATGAGTACGAGGGCGAAAAATAAAATTTTTAATATTAATTGTTGTAACAAAGTGTAAAAATATTCTGTGACAGCAGGGTGAATAAAATATGTAACGCGATATGATAAGGTTGACAACCTAATTCAGATGTCTTACTCGTTTGGGCTAGATAGACTTTAACAGAGGAACACTGGGTTGGGGAATATTTCAATATACACAACTTACTCACTGATACAAAAAATAATCAAGTATTTTGTACTTACAATCCAACATTTCGAACTTGATTTCTCACTAAATACGGAACTTCTGAAATCGAGAGAATGTTGTTCTTGATTCAAGTCAGATCTTTAATGTATTTGAATTAAGTTCAACAAGTTTGATCAAGTTTTAATGAACACTATTTAAGTACGTGTGTACTAAAATCAGAAATTTATTACTTGATTTCAGAATTTCTCGCGCTATTCGATTCAAGTTTACTTATCATTGATAAAAATCGTTGTACTTGATTTTATTATTTGTATACTCATTTAAAGTTATCCAAACTTGATACATACTTTTATTATAGATTCCAAATAATCAAGTCAAGTACATTCGAATTTGATTTTGGCACGGCTTTTTATCAGTGTTGCAGAATGAAAAACTTTTGGTTTAAAAAAATGTCGTTGCATGATTTAACTTAAAAAGTAAGGCTGAAACTTAACATTGAAGAAGTTAAATTTTTAAGTGTATTTGATGTACAACCCAAATCCAGCTGTTCGTTTATCATTTTCACCAGGGTCTGAAACAAGCATAACGAATTTGATTTCAATTCTAAACCCGAACCGTTGCCAAAGCCTAACGCTGTCATTTACAATTGCCAATTAAGCTGACAGGCACCTCAATGATTTTTTGGGAGTTTCCAACTCCACAAGTTTTCACAGCTCTTAGCGTATATGCACAACGCATACACAAAAATGAACAGAATTATTACTGGGAAAAAAAGTGGGGAATGAACTACAAAATATAAGCGATTCAGTCGACTGTGGAAAATTTCGGGAAAAGGTGTCGCACATGCTGCACCGTCCGAATAACTGACAGGTCTAATGATGTGCACAATGACGGTAAATTTAACTGCAACAGCCGCACACACACACACACAGCTTGAGCGAATGATAATTCAATTGCCTCTATGTAAATTTTATCTTGCAAGCAGAGTAAATATTATCGCCAAACTATTTCAGTAAAATAACAAAACCAAACTTGACATAATGTTTGGTATTAGGTTTGGTATATAGTTATTGGAATAAACTTTATTTATGTATGTGTGTCTATTACAATTAAACTAAGTGCAATAAAAATTGGCATTTTTATAATGGCTTTCTTCATGAATGTGACATACAGCAGACAAGAGCTGTCAACCGCGAATGAATGTTGAGCAGCTTTAAAACGTAACCAAGTTTCAGCAGGATAGCAAGTATTATGCAGCAGTCAAAACTTTGTGCAACAATTGAGAGCGCATTATTCAGCTATAAAATGTACATATTTATACTATTTTTTAGCAGCTGGCAATGCATGGCAAAACGATAACAACAGCGTGACACAATTTCAAGTCCTATCTTGTGCTGAAAAAGGGAAGTAATTGAGACAACTTCTGTTGCTGTTGATGGTGCGGTGAGTTTTTTTCTTGTTTGTGAGACTGATCTCATCCTTTTCGAGGACTCGAGACTTGCCAAGACTGCAAATCCACAAAACAGTCAAGTCAAGTGCAGTGACAACAATGACAACGACTACTGAATAATGATGGTAATAAAACGGCAAATGAAACCTGCCAGAAAATGCAACCAGCCAACTAAGCAATGCTTAATTTTCCTTTGACCCCGTTACCACTCGCCACTTGCCACTACAAAAATTGAGCTCTGTCTGCTCGCTAATCCGCATTACTTGAATGCACGCATACATATGCGAATAAATTCACTTCATGCGCACGAGCTTATGCTTGTGGCATTCATTCTCTTTTTTTTGCAATTGTTTGGCAGCTCCCATTTGGAGCTGGCTCCCTGGACATCAATATTTAAGCACACTATTTATTTTCTTTTGTTTCAAAGTTTCTCTGTCCTCAAGGGAGTTATGGTGTAATTTTCTGCTAACTAATTCAGCAAGTTCTCTTATAAGCATATTTACCACGGAATTAAAAGATATTTAACTCAGCTACATACCTTTGAAACTGCATATTGAGTATCTCGAAAGCTGTAAGTTATAATAATCTTTGCAATGCATTAAAATTGCATCCAATATTCATTGAACATTTTTATAAAATTAAATTCGCATTCAAAGCGACTCAAAATATATTAAAAGTTGCACTCAAATCGCAGTTGCTGTTGAATTTCCATTGAATGGAATTTAATACAAACAAAATACAAATTTCAGAATAAAGTTATACTATGAACTATTTTAATATAAATAAGTACGTATTGACCTTGAAATCAAACTGATATTGATTTGGAGCTACATTAAAATTTAAATTAATTTATAAAACGCAAGGAAGAGGCTGACCACTGGATACCCTTTCGGGCTGAGGTTCATCAATCAAATTAAAAAAAAAAAAAACTATTTCAAATAAATATACTTACTATCAGAACCATGCAGATGTAACAAACGATCTTAATTGCAATATTATTTTCATTTCTTTTCATTTCAAAATTAAAATGGGTAAGTATAAAAAAATTACGATTCAACAATTGACAAAATTTCCTTTGAATGGCGCATTAAAAAATAGCTCAACCAAGTCAAAAGCTGATTTAACGGATATGAAAAAAACGCAGTTTGAGCTCGAATGTTAAAATATTAATGTCAGAATGTCATGCGATAAATCTCAAAATTTTGTTGACTAACGCAACACAGGTTAACCAAAAAGACAGCATACGTGATGTTAATCTTACCAACAAAAAAAGGCAACAAATGTGACAAGATGGAACATCAAAAAAATAATGAAAATTCGTGCTTGCAAATTGTTAAGCCGCTGACATGTTCATAAAATCGCACATATGTAAATATCATAATATTAGGTTAACCATTTTACACATTTTTACACATCACACAAATGGATTTTTTAATATAATTTTTTGTATAACGCCTTTAACTCAAGTATGGGTATGCGTATGTGTGTGTGTGGTTTGGGTAGTGCCTTGTGACAGTGTTTCAAGTTCTTTGTGCATAAGCTATAGAAGTGTCAATTGTTAATTATTGCTTGTAACTTTGTGCGCAAAAGTGCATCTATTTATGTAAATTAGTTAATCTGCTTGCTGTAATTAATGGCTTACACTTTTCCCTTTCACTTTTTTACTGACCTATTTGAGCCTACTTACCGCTATCACATTCCTCGTTCACATTCATCTCCAGCATTTTGGTGTGTGTGATGTCCTTGTGGGAGGCGAGAAACAACACCACATCGCGTTTCTCATTCTTAATGGGCACAATATCAAAAAGACACCAAAAAGGAGCACCTGAAACGGCAAATAAATAACGTCTTATATCTGTGCACTGCATTGTATATGCATATTTCTATAAAGCTATTGAAGCTCAATCTTTCTCGCTTATTTGTTAACAATACGCCTTCGGTTGGCCATTTGAAATGCCATTTGCATGTGATGCATATTGATTGGCATTTGTGGTTTCATAATTGCGGTCTTTTTGTCTCGTTCCGAAGAGTCAAATACAAATGTCATAAGCAGCCAACTATGATTGCTTTAAGGGCGTGATGATACTTCGGGGTGTTCGGAGCTAATTAGCTGTTAATGGTATGCAAAAATGATTGCACGCAAACTTAATTAGACTACAATTATAATGACGCCATTTTAATTATCGGTTTTAATTGTATATGTTGCTCGAGGTGACATTAAACTAATGCATAAATAATGCGAAAACATCTAACAGTTAAAAGTTTTTAACGAAGTCCTAATTATAAAACTTCTAGACAAGTTAATAGCTTAGACAAATTTCCATTATATCCAGCTAAAAAACAAATGCGTTGAACAAATTTAGTATTGTTCGTCCCACACAAGATGTGTTTTCAAACCACAGAAAACTAGTTCAAGGCTTCCAACTTAAAATGTGCTGACGCGAGCCACGCACCGGAAAATTGATGCGGCATCATTGTTCGGAACAACATCCGGTATCTTAAATTCAATGTCAATACAAAGATGGTTGAAACTTCGACAGAGTGCCAGTGGCAAGGTTCAAGTCACTGCCTAGAAGCTTACCAGGCTGCCAGCCATCCAGCCAGCCATCCAGCCAGCCACCAAGCCAACAACAAAGTATTTGTGCAACCAGCGCACGTGGATGTGTGCCACAATTGACTTACAGCTTTTTATTTAATACTCATGCTGTTCTTGGGGTTGCTTTTGTTGCTATTTGTTTTTATTGGGAACGCAATTGTGATAATCTCTTACAGCTGGTTTCGAAAACTCAACACAATGTTCACGCATGTGGCGAACCACAACTTTTAATTGTGATACAAAAATAAACCAGAGACCCACACAGCTTAAATGCCGGTGACACTAGCTGAAAGCTGGTTGCTAGCACGTGCTTCAAAAAAGTTTAAGGTTCAAGTATTCAAATTTTTAGGTTTTAAAATTACGCTTTTAGATGCAACTTTCAGCTTTGACGTACGGTCTAAATTCAGTTAAATATTGTTGAAATTTTACAAACAAATAAACAGGATTGAGATAACTACATTAAGATAGTTGACAAGAAAGCCGATTGGCAGTGAACAATCATTTAACAACCTAACCTATATGTGTATATTGAACTTATTTAATTCCTACAAAACGTGTTCTGACTTCAAGCCACAAAACTAGTTCTTTTTTTGTGTGATTGACTGTTCAAAATAATCAACCTAAGTTCATTTAAAGGTTAAGATAATTTATCTTAGCTGAATTTTTAGTAAAATAAAAAATAAATCAAATTTTTCGATTGTCTTAAAACTTTAAGCTGACTTCTTCTTAAGGCAAATTATCTAAGATCTTAATTATTTTGCTACAATTTGCTCGTTTTTATTTATTTTTTGCATAAATCATTTTGCTAATTCCTGTATGTGGTCAGAATTTGGCAGCTGTGCCACAATTTCTTCTATTATGCCAGTTGATGCCACAAACAACATGGCATGTAATTTCCTCTCTGCTGAGCACAAATTACCTCAAATGCTAAATGAACTTTATGCAAAAAAATGTTTTTAATTAAAAATGAAAAAACAATTTACAAAACAATTTCTCGCGCAATTGATGCTCCTATGTTTTTTATTTTTTTTATTTTGTGCCTTACCTTCCTTTTTGTAGAAAATAACTTCCAATTTGAGTTCCATCTTATTCAAAAGACTTTTCTCAATTTGCTGCTTGTGCTCCTCTTTTGTATCCGGACCGTAAAGGAAATGACATGAGCAGCCTGTTTTGCGTTGTTGTTGATGTTTCGCATTTTTGTTTGTCGTCATCGTCGTTGTTGTTGTTGTAGTTATTTTTTTTTTTTTTGCGTTGTGCGTTGGCAAACAATTGAATAAAATGTACAAATACATTCAAATGAGTATTGAAGTGTTGAGCTGTCTGCACTGTCATTTTGTCAGTCTGTCTTTCCGTTATTGTGTCTGTCTTTTATACTGTCTGAGCCGTCGCCTTACCCTTTTGCATAATTTGCGCGCGAGAATATCCTGTCAAATCCACGAACCCATCCGAGCAATAAACAATTGGATTGCCATTTGCCTGCGCATTTCCGAGCACAAAGTTTGAGTCTGTAAGAAAAAAATGATTGTTAGAACATTTTTTGCTTACAACTTTTTCTCTTTCGACATCCTGCTGATTCAATTGTCCCAACTAACTTTATAAGCTTTACCTTCTAAGATATAGTTCTACTTAAAGGCGAAGCTAAGTTTAACATGCGACTCCCATCCAAAATTAGACTTAGAATGTTTTTAGTGTACGGTACTTTATTTTTTTTTATGATTGAATAAGCAAAAGGATTGTTTATCTGGAAATATATTTGAAGTGATGGTTCAAGTCTCACTGCAAAACAGTTAAATTTAAAGCTAAGCTTAAAAAAAAATTTTTTTTCTCATTTTATAAATCTTTCTTAGCAATCTATAAAAAAATATATGACAAATAGGTATTTGTGTTTTTTATAAACATAGTACATACACAGGTAAAAAATGGTTTTTAAAAATGCTTATAAAACAGCTTAGATTTTGATAAGCACTAGATATATTCTTAACTGCAATTGAAACCTTATTTAACAACACAAGGTGTTTAACTTTATATATATAATTTCATGAGTTTTGTTTGAATGCTGATGTTTTTTAATCCTTAGCCGATGTCCGCCGTCTATTATTTGAACAAATAAAAGTTTTCAACAAGCAGAAAACATTTAATTAATTTTTAGCTAAAGATTCCTTTGCGAAAAAAAGAACGGCATGGAAATGAGAAAACATGAAAAACATTGCACAGGTTTTATCCGCTCTGCCAAAAGTGTTCAAACAATAAAAATACATTAAACAATTTAATTAATTTTTTTTAATTGACGAATCTGTAGTAATTACGTTTATCAGAAATTGATTTTTTATTTTATGCGCCACCATTGAAAAATTTATCAATTTTGTATCCATCCCATACATTGAAATAAGAAAAAAAATTCAACTTATTTTCTTAATAAACTTTTAACGTTTATGCAGTATAACAAATAAATGTATGTGAGCTTCGTATTCCTAATTATAAAGGAGAAAATGTATTGATAAGTTATATATGTATTCCTATTGGTTCTACCGTCAAAGCTTATGAAAAGGCTTTTAAAACATTTTGACATTGGCAAGGCAGATAATGCAAGTGAATAACCTTGATTATTGTTTGCAAAATTTTCTTTTTAGCTGTGCGCATCTATTGGCATAGCTATAAATAAATAGTTTGTGCTTGTGAAGGGCTGCTTTGAGCAACTATGAATACAATGAAAAAAAAGTTTGCCCTCAAGAAAGCTAATCAGCTGCTACTTACACAAACATAATGCTAAAAATAAAGGAGACTATCCATAGACGAAATATAACAAGCAGAAAATTAAATGCAAATTGGTCAGAAACTTTATTAATCATAACGTTTTACTTTAGATGCCATTAAATGGTTATCTGACATAAAATGCCCATGTTGCCTGCCACATGCTGCAGGCCACTTTCCTGTCAAATGATTGACTGAACAAAAATTGTACTAACTCACTGAGGTGCTGACTTGACAAAAATTTAATATATACACATTTATGTGTAGATATATATGTATGTCTATACAGAAAATATATGTCATTTGCACACAGTTTGTCAACGCATTAAACTTGTGGATCACAACAATTATACGCCCAGCAGACAAATCACTTACAGGCCAGCCAAACTTATTGCCTGTCGTCTGTTCATCTAGTAATGTGTACATATTTATATACTACACATTTAAATCTGTTGACATAACATGAGTCCATTAAAGTCGCCTATAAATTCAGTAATTAAGTTAGAAAGATGGCAGTGAGACTAGAAGAAATTGACAGCAATATTGATAAAGAATTAAAGGGAATATGTTAGAGCGAGAAAAGTAGAGCTAGAAGTGATGCACACAAAGAGAGAAAGAGAGAGGAAGAGAGAGTTATCGAGAGATAGACGAAGGAAGCAAGAAAAGGGATGAAGGATATAGAATATAAAGTAAATACGATAAGAAAAAGAAATAGTTCACAGCTCTCTCCATTAAAAACGATACAGTTTTAGTTAAAGCAAAAGAATGCAGTATAAGAAAAAGTAAAATGCTTCTAAAGTTTGAGATGTAAGAAAATGTCAAAGCACAGAGTATTAAATATTTACGCCTAGCTTTAGTAATAATTTAATTATTAGATTAATAACTAAAATAATAATAAACAGGTGTTTCCATAATGAAACACTCATTTTGTGGTGTATTGTGACAACTTCCTGTTAATTAGGAATAAGGTTATCAGCAAATAATATTTCAATTTACCTGGTAGATAGAATTTCACAGCTTTGAGTTAGAACTTGCTACAACTGCCGGGCAACTGACATATGGAAATGTCAAATATTGCAGTGTGTGACGCACTTGCGACAAAAAATGTCAATGACAACAAGGTCAAAGTGCTTCATGCAGCTTATTGTCATATGCATTTTCAAATTACCAGCTAATGAAATTTTAACTGTTTGAAGAAGAATAAAAGTTGTCTGTTAAATTTTGGCATTAATAAAATCTCAAAAGCTTTTCGTCAAAAGCAAATATTTATGAGTTTCCTTTTGGCCTGCGGCTCCTTTGTGTATTCCGTTGCCGGGCGACAGAACTCAATGCAAAAAAACTTGCACAAGCACATATGTACATATGTAGTTTTAATTTGCCATTGCAAATTTCTATAGGGACACGCATTGTCCTTGTCATTGTCATTCTTTCCTGGAAAAATGCTTCATGCCGTGCTTTGTGAGCGAAGCAACGCCGAAAAAAAGCCAATGGCTCTGCTTGAATTTTTTACATGCATGCAACAATATATTTAGTGATATTTTTTATGACTTGCCCAAATGCCAATCTGGCTTATGCGTAAATACAACATAAAGCCGTGCCCGCACACTAAATCTCCCATAAATATTGCATTGCAAATTATTCAACGCTTAAAGACTTAATATATATCATACGTACTTATAATTTAACTTTTGCAATTGCGTACGGAGGCATTTCCGTGACCGTAAAATATTAACCAGCTAAACGAGCTGAGTCACTATGTGATCTATAAACTCCAACGTTCCCACTTGTTTATTGCTACTGTAAGGAATATAATTAAAAATGCCCCACCAAAAATATCCTCTTAACTGCGTGTAAATATGTACCTACTATATAAGAAGGACGTACGTAGTTGGGTACATTTTTTCATTTTACTTACGCGTGCCATCGAAGCGAGTGGCAATTGTGTCCAGGAAAGTGTTCTGGGGCGCTAACAGCCCCTTGCGGGCTGGCATAGGAATGGTTGCGGCCGGTGCGCCCACAAAAGCGCTGTCTTTTACTGGCCAGAACTGGAAAGAGATATAGATTAGAAACACTTAATTAAAGTATCAAATTAATTACGCTATTTTTCAGCAGCAGCACATTTCACAGTTGCATTATATTTAGCTAATATAATCACATTAATTTGAATTTTATCGAATATCAAACTAGCCAAAAAGCTAGATAGGGCTAAAAAGCAACGTTGCTAACAGGCTCCTAAACCAAATCAGAGGTTGTCGGTATTTCTAAACTAACTATTGGACGCTTTTAATTTTAAGGTACATTAATAACAATGAAGCGCTAAAAATATTTCCCCCAGAGCTTCCACTTACGCGTCAGTCCATACATAGTATGTATTACATACAATGCAGACAACGGCTGCTTTTCTATAAGCTCAGGAAATTTGTATATTCGAATGTTTCAATTACATCTATATGCTGTTGTAAAGTTTTTATTGCATCCCTTACACATTTTCATTCTTACTCAATGAAATGAATAGAGAATAATATGGGTCTCGACACAAACTACCATTCATACTCACTTATACCATATTGTGCCTCTCATTCATTCATTAAAATGTCACCAACAACACGACCAGTTCGCTTAACTTTACTGCCCTATAGCCCAATGGGCCAACGTCGATGTGTATCGCAAAAACATTGCTAAGGTTTTCGATATTCACGGCAGGTTAACGGCTACCATTCAGGTGTCGTTTCTTCGATATTCTCGGAAACATAAACATCAGCAGCAGCTGGCGACAATCACCCAACAGCTACAGAGAATCGTTAATATAGTATTAAAGTGTATATGTATTTTTTATTAAATTTCATAAAGTGATGTAAACGGGCGTTGGTGTGTAAATGAAAAGTATAAAGTTACACAAATGGAGGGTGTTTGCCAAATGTTTAGACTCTTATTAGTCACAATTGATATTTGATGGAGCTTCCTGGTTATAAGCTAATACTGCTGCCTGCAAATTTATTAGCTGCAAATAGAAAAACTGGCTTTCAGCTTTAGCTAATGTGGTTGAAACACACTGCGTTGCTCGTCAATGCCCACTTTGCTGGAATTCACTCAAAAGATAAGGGCTTGTGTACTAAGAATTTAGTATGTGGCATGTTTGTTTGGCACTGATAGGAGACGCTGCCTGCCGCAGCTTTGCCTGGCAGTCAAACGCCATATCCACCTTGCATTCAGGTGCAAGTTATGCACTCAACTTGCCAAATATGGTTAGGCTGCAAATGCAATTATAATTATTATGCCAAACTAAAGTTTCCTGTCGTGTTTCTTGTACTGTGGTGTGGTACCAGGCATTCTCTTCCCCTTATCTTTTTAGCCTAGCTATCGGTAAATATTTTACGTTATGTTTAACCACAAATGTTCATATCCAACACATCCGTTGTGTGTTGGTCACAGGACCGTGTCCCGGACAGCTCTAACATATGGATGTTTGAATCTGGTTAACCGAGACACACACATGAACACACAAACTTGTGATATTTCAACCGACAGACAGGCTGTGTATGTGTGTATGTATGTGAGTGCAATTTCCGTTACCGCTTTATTCCACATGATTAGGCTAATGATATAAGTACCCTCCGGCACCTGCTTCTCATGTGTACTCGTGAGCTCAAGTCGAGGATGCCGAGCATAACCAAGCTGCTTCATTTCACGTTTACGTTTACGTTGAAAGTCTTATTGCTGAAAACTGTGCTGTGGCAACGCACACACAGCAACAACAACAACAAACTTCAAAATCAATTGCAGAAATGCAATAAGCGGAAATTGCAAATATGATTTTAAATTAGGCTACCAAAAAATATCTTCTTGACTTATACTGTATGCACCTTACGCAAAACCATATATTATTATTCTATCTTGAAACTCAGTTTGTAATACGAATTAACAAAAATATACAAATGTGACATTCTGATTTTGAAAAATACGTTGATGTTTCGAGAAAATTCCCTATAACTATATAATAGTTTGTACTCGCTAAATCCTCTTTTTGTAACAAATCATTATTTTCTATCGATCTGATTAAGGTAATTTAGTTTATATTTAAGTTCTATGGGATGTCAAACTTATTTCAGCGAAGCATGACAGTAAGTTTTATATGATAGACTTATATAATGGCGGCGTTTCGCTGCCCACCGGGTACTGTGTTAACAATAAATATATTAATAGGAAGAGGGTCCGTGAACAAACTAAAGATCTAAAGACAGAAAGCCACCACTTAAAGCAAAAACTCGTTGGTCTATTAGCTGTAAGCTTGGCAACCGCTTCTCAGGCAATTAATTTATACATTACCTTAGCACCTGGCCTCTTTGAAGTCAAGCAATATAATTAAATTAAAATAGATTGTGCTAATAAATGTGCAGTTATTTCTAAGCCAAAGGCAAAAGCAATGCACTATTTAAACGAATTTTCTTTATACCTGAAGGCAACAAAAATACAATAAGATAGAATACAATAAGTAACCATAAATGCCCCTGAAACTTGGAAACGCGTCTGGCATTTTTAATTCCAATATATTTTCGTACGCACATATGGTGCAGAAAGCAACTGGGCGTGCGGCACATGAACATAAAAAACGGCACGGAAATGCAATAATACATTTCGCAAAATTTTTTTGTGCTGTAACTTTACACTCTTTACTGGACGAAGCAACGCAACAGTGTATAGTTACAAGCAAGTTTCTTTTTAATAAAAAAAACTAAGATAGAGCAATAATGGCTTTATCAGTGAAACTAACAATTCGTGGTGGAATATACTATAAAAAATAATAAAAAATATAAAAATTGTTGTGTCGGACTTTTCAGTCTCCTAAACACGATAACCACAACAAAAAGCTTTTGTTACGATAAATCGACAAATCTTTTTTTTAATTTAAAAATCTGTCTTAATCGATCCCCATCGATCTTTTTCGCAGCAGTAGGCTGTATACATATATTTCTAAAAGAATTAATTGTTATTTATTTGAAAGTTAACCCAGTGCTAACAACGTTTGGTTAGGTTAAAGCGTATGAAATCGTGAATTTAAATTGGCATGACCTTTAACTTATTTTACTACAACAGTTCGCCACATGCCACATGCATAGGTGCCTTCAGAGAGTTTGCATTGCTCTGCAAATAGCCTTCAAAAAATCACACTTTTTGCCACTTCGTCATCCCTGCTAAACGCAGTTCTGTAGAAAGCCTCTTATGAATATATTGCTATCAACGAGCACTACAAAATAAAGATCCATGTCCGATTCTAAACTGAAGTCGGGCATAGCTTGCATATTAGCGTAATATCTGCGCACAAATTCAGCAACTTGACCTTGGGCAAAGGACAACGTCGGGGAAACAAATTTAAAAAACGAACAGTGGTTTGGTTTTTTAAATGTTATTGATTGGAGTGGACCATTGACTTTGCAAAGGTTGCGCACGGTAAGGCTCTGAAATTAAAGTAGTGATAGGACAGTGTCTATGTTAACAGAACATTCACTTTGCCACAGGCTTATGCAACTTTAACTAACGCTGTTCCCATCCTGCAGTTTCAATGGTCAAGCAGCTGTTAGGGATCATCGAATCTGCAAAAGTTGCACAGACAGTCCATGTAAGCAAAAGCTCGATATTTAACTAGAAAATGTTATATTTTTTAATATCTTGTAAATTTGCCTAAAGCTTTTTCACAAAGAAATATTATGATAATGGAAAAACCATGTAAAGAGATATAGTTGTTTGACATTATTCAATTCTGTAAATGTTGTTGTTGCAATTAAAACCAAAAATAATTTTCATATGAGCATTTTGTCCATTATGCAGTCATTTATCTCAGCTAATCGCTAGTAACCATTCAACCTAAGCCAAATCCAATTAAACGAAAATATAATGTTTGAGTGTGTGTTTATTGCTAACAAATAAATTTGTTTTTGTTTTTATTCACTCATTAGTCAGGCCTCAGCAACAAACCATATTTGTAGGCATTGTTTTAATGATTTTGAATAACGAACAAATTAACAATTCAATTGCTTATTGTTAAAACAAGTTCGATTTGAAACAAAGCGGCAATATGTTCATTACGCCTCTGGCCATTTGTGCAATCGCTTTAGTCCATCTATTGGCGCATCGTGCTGTGGCTAAGGTGCGTTTACGTAATGTGTGTACAATTTCGATAGGGATTTACTTAAATGTGTTCTTGTAGAATGACTTTAAGCTTCAGTTTGAAAACTTCACATGCAGCAGAGGCAGCAATACAACCGCGATTTATTTGGAAACCGTCAACTGTGGTCTCAGCAAAAATCCGAAAAGACGAACGATGCACATGGAATTCGTGCTGTTGGAGCCGCTAGATGAGTATGAGTTCCACATTACGATTGTGATGCCACGGCGCACTGCGGACTTTGTACTGCTCAATGTGACCACGGATGGCTGCCAGTTGCTCGCCAATAAGAATCAGGTACCGCTGATGCGCATTGCACGCGATATACTTGACCGCTACAGCAATTTTCCCAAGCATTGCCCTTTAAAGCGGGACAAACCTTACTATATGCGCGGCTTTCGACTGGATCTGAGTCTTTTACCAGCTGTAGTGATGGAAACGCCAGTACACATACATTTTGGATATAGAACTAGGCAGATGCAAATAATCCGTGGCTTTATTGTAGCCCATGTGCAACGCACCACCAATGCCAAAAAAAAAAAATCTTAAATTGTGCTAAGTGCCAATAATATTTTAAATACCGTCTGAAGTATTTATTGCTTTGCAATGTTCGAAAAACTTTCAATTGAGTTGCTTATCATTTTATAAAATTGTGTTATCTAAAACTAGAATTTAAAGAAAACTTAAAGCTTACGATAAAAAGTATTGAACCTGAAACGACCAAAGTACAGCGAAAGTCCTAGGAAAATGATCTAATTATCGTGCACATACTAGTTCCTTCTCTGGAGAGTAATATATTTGTATGATTCCACATAAGTATACATTTTTAATATTCTTTTGCCATGATAAAAAGTTGACAGTCGCACAGCAGAGCACATATGGCCCTGAAGTTAATATAAAAAAAAAACTGATAAGTATGTCTTGCGATGACAATGCTTACACCGTAGTATCACCTGATGTTGCACTCAGACACGCTCCAACTCTGTTTCTTGGTCTTACTGTCTCTATCTCTGTCACTCTTCCACGCTGTGGCAATTTGTTCCAAGCCATTCAACAAATGTTGTTCAATTACTTTCGCACATACAGTTGGCTAACAAAGCCATTGTCTGTCTGTCGACTGCCACATTGCCGTTTGACAGTCGTACAGTCGGAAATGACAAGTGGCAACAGTCAACATCTAACTGACAACTGGCAACTGGTAACTTATAACATTTCACGCAAGATATACTTAGCAGACTAAAAAAATGGGCCTACAACAAAGGAGAGCTAGAGAGCGAGTGAGCTACCTTGCTTATTATATCTTGGTTTATAGTGCCGTTGACTACTTGTTTCATTTCCCATTTCCGTTTGGCCCCGTCTGCTTGTTATATGATTAGTTACCGTTCTCATTTCAACACTTTCAGCGTCTGTCGCAGGTGTTGTAATGTTTCACTGTTATGTCTGGTTTTTAATTAGACTTTGCAGATTTACAGGTGCTTAACTCTTTTTTCAAAATGGATTTAAACTGGTCTGTCAGTTTAACAGCAACTGCTGTCAGTAATCATTTTGCAACGGTTTGTAGAAAGTATAACTTTGGCATTGAAACTACACTGCTGATGAAGTTCCCTTTGGAGACTGCTGATTGCCTTGCTTTAATTGTTGTTGTAGCTGTGTGGTGCTCTTGGCCATTCTCAAGATAATTTATGAAATATCACACAGCATCAGCTAACAATTTATTATGTAGTCTATGATTATTTTATTATCCCCATTAAGTAAAACAATTTTAAATGTTCGCAACGTCTTGCAGACGGCATGTTCAGCATGTTCGAAAATAATTGGCAATAACTTACCAGTATCCGTCTCATGTTCCCGACAATATTAATATACATTTCAATACTCTGGCTATGTACAGCTGAATTACATTCCATGGAAATGAAATGAAATTTTCAAAAAAAAATGGCTAGACTATTTAATCAATTAAAACACTCGAAGGACACTGATCCTTGTAATGCTGGAAGTTTTCAGGTATTTATTTCTATTTCATTTTGGCTTTTTAATTTAAATGAAACATAAGAATCTTAGACAAAATCTATACATACGATACCCATATCTGAAATACAACATATTAGTGCCATTTTCTGAATGGCATTTTGGCTCCTTTTCATCATATTCGCTTGTGTTGCATTCTAAATTTACTGTCGTAAGCCAGTTGAAAAGTTCCAACTAGTCTAAAAATCGGCATGATTTATGAATTTTGTTGTTGATTGTGCTGTTTCCATTTTGCGCTGGGTTTCCGTTGAAACGAGCAAACAAAATATTGATAAGCCCTTTCCGCGAATTCCTTTGGTTGTACCCCACAGAGTTCCCGTCCATATACCACAAAATGCTTAACATATTATCCCACGGCTTTAGTAAACTGTTGGCTAAAATGCGGTACATAATTAAATCAACCCTTTCCGGTAATTTATGTGCCAAAAAAAATGACTACAGGGCCGGGCTTAATCTTTTTTGGTAAGCATAAACTTGGAATCAACTTTTTACCGAGTTTTTACAGATTTTCAAGCTGTTTGTTGCAAACTTTCATTTGTTTTTTGAATTTTTTTTCAATTAATTAATTTTATGTAATTAATTATTGTTAGATGCGGCACTGTCAGTTACTTGTACATCCTTTTTTTGAAACATTACTTTGCGTATTGAAAATGACAAAAAACGAAAAGAAGAAGACAAGCAGCAGCAAAAAAAGCAAAACATCTTTTGAAGTAATTTTTTTTAATGTTTTGTAAAATATTTATAACAATCCGTAAAAGAAGGTATATCTAAAATACTAATCTTTTCTGAACTAAAACTATTTTGTAACTCTTTTCGGACTTCACATGCGGCAGTGATGAAATAAGTGGATTGGAAGATGCTGCTTATTTATTGTTTTGAAAGTTTTCAGCGATATATATACATATATATATTTTTTTATAAAAATTTTTTAGACACTCCTGTGCTTTCTCAGAAAGCTCTCCAAGTGGCAAAGTCTTTGCCATGCGCCAATATTTTATGGACTGTCGGTCAACTTTTTCTGCAATCATACGCACGGACAGATACCTTAAAAGGCTCTATTATAACCTTTCTTCATGGTATTATCAAGGTAATATCAAAAACAGATGAAGCTATCGATAACTTAAAATTAACAAAAACTTATATGCAAAGTCACAAGTTATTAGCTCTTATAGTCGTTGGGATGGCCGCTTTCAAACAGACAAACGAACATGGCAAAATTGACTGGGCTGTTGATGGTAACCTCAAACAAATAGATTTGTATAGAGTCTATTTCTGTTCATACATTGCAAATAATTTCTTTTCTTATTTTGAATGGATTAAAGGATAACAAAAAACTTATTTAAGCAATTTAAACACTACATTTTATAAACTGATTGATTATCTGCAAGATTTATGTGTTTTTTTTATTCTTTTGACTCCGGTTGTTGTTGCTCTCAATTTTACAGGTTAATGCGTAGTGCGCACATTTGAACGCCTTGGCGACCTCACGACTTTCACTTCAGCTTATTACTGACAATGGGAAAAGTTTTTTCCACATTCACAACGCATCAATTATTGATTTGTACAAACGTCAAACGTTGTTTATCTCTAAAAGAACTGTGTTTGGTTACGGTTTATGCATTTGTTAAGCTATGCCCTTGCAACAAACTTGCATATAAATATAAAGCCTGCTACAAATACATATGTACATAGTACATACTTTGGTACGTTGCCCAATTTATTTTATATGCCTCAGGCCCTGAATAGTGTTTTCTTATAGTAAATATACCCAAGGTCAACAACAAACCCATTTTAGAATATTGTTTTGCATTATAATGGTGGTGTCCGTTTGCTTTGAAGCTATTCACAAATTCAGGTCCCTATTTGTATACTTTATACCAAAGGTAAAGAGTATATTGGGTTTGTGTAATGTCCGTCATGGTGTCTGCCCATCTATATGAACGCTACTTTTTTTGACACCCGTAAAGCTTGAGACTTGAAACTGAGTAAATATCTTATTCTATGGCTGGGATAGATAAAGTGTCAAGATTGGGGATCTACGCCTACTCTTGGGGCTGGGAAATCGTTAAAATCAATAATAATAAAATTAATAATAAAAAAAGATGCAGCTAGAATTAACAATTTGGTAAGAATATAGCTACTGGCATCCTCAAAAAAACAGCATCAAAACTTTGGATGCCACGCCAACCTATACCACCCCAGCCCACCCCACCACGTTCTAAAGACCTGTATGCGTATATCTTTTGATCTAGCGGCACCACCAAATTTGAAAGCAATATTGCTAGTGGCATCCCCATCTGCATCAGACAATCTTTGAAGGCCGCGTCCTTAGCGCTTGCAATCTGGCGTCTCTTTACCCGTTTTTGAACAGGTATCGAGTATACCGCAGTTTGTTGCGTCAGACTGCAATTTTACCACTTGTTATTTCAATGAATGTTAAGCTTTTTAATGATTTAGTGGGGAGCTCAAACTAATGTTCCCTTTAAATTCAATACCGTCAACAATTTAACTTAATGTAAAGTAAATTATATAAAATTAAATTTTTAAATTGTAAAATCAATATCTTCTTTGCAGTAGAGCCTTAAGTTTAGGGCATTGCTGATACAAACAGTGCGATATTATAAACCAAACACAAGCGTATGAACAAGCAACAAAAATCACTCTTCTTATCGCATTGCACTGTGGGAACAAGTGAAACAATGCAAAAATCCAACCACTTTTTCCGATAAGCGTGTGGCACAAAGTTGTTAGGTATGTATATACACTTGAACTTTCACTACACTTTTGGTTCGCTTATCAAAAGCAAGTAAGAGTGGCAAACTATTTAAATAAAAGCCCTTATAGCTCTTCTGCTAAAACCGCAAGCATTCAAATAATTAAAACAATATTATTTTATTTAAAACATTGCGGTTTAGTTTGAAGAGCTATAAAAACGACGCTCGGTGGCTTACTTTTCAACAGTTCGCTGTGTTAGCTCGAAAAGCGAATATCTTTCGAAAGAACTTTCCGAAGCAAATTAGATCCTTTCTCATTAAAATGAACACGGATTTGAAGGCCCTTGAGCTGTTGTTCCAGCGTCCATTGGAACCAGTGTTCACCACTCGTGATAATGGCAAGACTGTCTTTGATCTACCCGAAAGTTTCTATACGGATCGCTATCGCAACAATACGGAGGAGGTCTCAAACCGGTTCAGTCAGAATGTGGAAAGCAGGATTCCAGTGCGGGAATTGACGAAGAAGCCAAATCTCGACTTTGCCAAGAAGCTGGACAGGAAAGATCAATTCTCGTTGTTCAGCTCTCGCCACAGGGATATCGCCGGACAACTAATTCAATTGTATCTTGATGCCCCTGATTTGCAACAATTTGTTGCGCTGGCTGCCTTCACCAAGTAAGTTGATTTTTTTGTAAAATTAGTCAATTATTTTATAGCTGTATGGTATTTTTAGGGATCGCGTGAATCCTGTACTGTTCCAGTACAGTTATGCTGTAGCTATTGCTCATCGTCCTGATACGAAAACTGTGGCAATACCGAACATCTCACAGATTTTTCCGAGTAACTTTATTGAGCCCTCAGCCTTTTTGGTAAGCTAAGCAATTATTCAAATATTATTCATTTTATTAAGAATTTTATTATTAATCTAAATAGGATGCACGCCAAGAGGCTTCAGTGATTGCCAAGAGCGGTAATCGTCCAGTTTTGGAGATACCTATTAACTACACGGCATCCAATCGCGAGGATGAGCAACGTTTGGCATATTTTCGTGAAGATATTGGTGTTAATAGCCATCATTGGCACTGGCATTTGGTCTACCCGGCCAGCGGTCCCATCGAGGTGGTCAACAAGGATCGTCGAGGCGAGCTTTTCTACTACATGCATCATCAGCTGATCGCACGCTATAACGTCGAGCGCATCTGCAATAATCTGAAGCGTGTGGCGCCACTCAACAATTTACGCGATGCAGTCATCGAAGGCTACTTCCCCAAGATCCTGTCGAGCGTGAATAATCGCACTTATCCATCCCGTTCCTCCAATCAGCTGCTGCGCGATGTGGATCGTCCAGATGGCACTATTGAAATTTCGGAATTGGAACGCTGGCGTGATCGCATTCTCGCTGCCATCGATCAGGGATTTGTGGAGAATGTAAGTATTAGAAATCCTTTAAAGAAGAAAAAAGCGTCCATAAAACAAGCAGGTTGACAAGCTTTTGAAATATATATAGTACTCAAAACTTTGATAATTGATAGATAAGATTAGATCATCTCCAAGTCTATCACTCTAGACATTTAACCAGGCAATTATTTTTATCTTATTTACATCCGTTTTTTTAATGCAGGCTCAGGGACAACGTATTCCTCTGGACGAAATGCGTGGCATTGATATCTTGGGCAATATGATTGAGGCATCGCCAACACTCTCTGTCAATAGCCAGTTTTATGGCAATTTGCACAATCAGGGCCACACAGTTATCTCGTTTGCGCACGATCCCGACTATCGGCACTTGGAGGACTTTGGCGTCATGGGGGATGTGACGACGGCTATGCGCGATCCGATCTTCTACAGATGGCACGGCTTCATCGATCTTATATTTAACAAGCACAAGTCGCTGTTGCCGCCCTACGACAACACCCATCTGAATTTTGAGGGTGTCAGTGTGACCTATGTGGAAGCCAGATTAGGAGCTGCAAATGCCCGACCAAATACACTGCTCACCTACTGGCAGAAGTCAGTGACCAATTTGGCTGCTGGCCTGGACTTTGGTCCCGTTGAGGATGATAATGTTGCGGCCTCTTTTAGACATTTGCAGAACGCACCCTTCACCTACACCTTCAATGTGACCAATGCCGGCCCCAAACGCACCGGCACCTGCCGCATCTTCATCTGCCCCAAAACCGATGAGCGCAACGAGGCTCTGCGTCTCGAGGAGCAACGCCTCATGGCCATTGAGATGGACAAATTTACCGTTGAGCGTAAGTTAAATACACATAATTATGCATTGTTATAGTACATAGTACATAGTACAGCTTATACATTTACAATGGGTAAATGGGTATCTGAACAATGTCGACTCCTCTTCGTGTTGATTTTGAGTAATTTTCTGACTTTTGTTCACAGTGGTGCCCGGTGAGAATACTATACGCCGTGAGTCAACCGATTCCTCGGTGGCCATACCATTTGAGCGATCGTTCCGTGCTGTTGGTGCTAACTATCAGCCGACGGCAGCGGATGAATTGGCACGTTTCCGTTTCTGCGGCTGCGGCTGGCCACAGCATCTTCTGCTGCCCAAGGGCAAGCCCGAGGGCATGCAATTTGATTTGTTTGTCATGATTTCGGACTATAGCAACGATTCGGTGCAGCAAACAACCAAGTGAGTGGGGCTTTCAAGCTTTGACCAGTGTTGTCAATCAATATTCCTGATCAAAATAATTATTTTACAATACAAACAGCACACCGAATGACGCCTGCAGCACTGCTTACTCCTTTTGCGGTCTCAAGGACAAATTGTATCCGGACAGGCGCACCATGGGCTTCCCCTTCGACAGACGTTTGCCCAATACAAATATGACCGAAATGGTTGCTGCCTTCTCAAACATGGCAAAGACCGATTTGACGATTAAGTTCAATGATCGCACTGTTGGCGAAAAATCTTAAGATGTAAACCACAACTACAAATACTAGTATGTATATACACATATGCGTTAAACATATATTTTATGCATACATACAAACATACAACGAACTAATAAAATTCAGTTTTAATTTTGCTTGCTAAATATTTGCCTTGCATTCATTTAATATGATTTATATCAATGTGTTTTCTTGGCCAGCCACACAAATAACGGCCAAACACAGACACAAACATTGCTGTCGTTTATTTGCATTACACAAACACGCCCACTAAGTGGTGGGTGGGGTGGCAAGGCTAATCCTGTTAGACTTCAAAGCCGTTTCGCTCAACAAACTTTCCCATTGGCCCTGATCCAGACTCACTAAAGTTGCTCCCCTACTCTCCCTCTAGCTACCCTACCATATAATGGCAACAAGAAAACGCTTCTTTCTGTCCTGTAACATTTACTGCTCGCGTTTACATGTTTTCCTTTATTTGCCACACGGTGAGTGCCACAACTACTAATGCTGCAAACTGTGAGTCGACAACTAGTTTTGTGTGACTTGGCTCGACAACGAACTTAGCTTATAACCCAATGGGTTTTTGACGGGCTACAAAAATATGTCGATTATAAGTAGCCATGACTTTGAACCTTTAATTACCCCTCTATCCGGCAGCCATGCATATCTGCAATATATCTGGAAATTGACTTTGTTGCAAGTTTTGAAATTTCATGCCTTTTAAAGGCTTCGACGAATTAAATAGTTATTGCGTAAAAAGGTTATGGGAAGATCTAATTTTTACAGAAAGTTGTTATACGGATTTAGCAATCAGTAATAAATAATACTTCATTCATCCACGGTTTAATAGGGAGGGAAGATTAATTAAAAGGAGTCTACTTGATTGCGGGGTAAGTCAACTCCAGAAACCCAAACAAGAGCCATATTTAAGGGATGTATAAAGCGTTCAAGTTTCAAATTTGTTCACTAATTTCTTCTAGCATATTTTATTTTCGCAACATAGAATCAAATAAAATTACACCACCAAAAGCAATTTTTTCATTCTTGTCACACATCCCAAGAACTTATTTTCGTATTAAAAACATATTAAACAGAATAAAAGGTTGGTAAAAGTATTTTAGGTATGTGCTTTAAAAAATTCTTGAATTTATTTTGAGGCCCAGGGCTAATTTCTGGGGGCTACCAATTTACCATAACTTGGCAAACTTTATACAATAGCTACGGGCTACTGGAAGTCTAGTACGTGGTCCTTTTTATACCGTGAACCCATGAAATGGGTATTAGAAGGTATAATGGTTTTTGTGCAAATGTATGTAACAGACATAACATTAAGCATATCCGATGTCCGTCTGTCTGCCTGTCCGTTCGTATGTATTAATGCGTCGATCTCAGAGAGTAACGAGCTAGAGACTCCTAACCTAACAAAAAATTTGTAATTTCAAAATTTTGAAACTAAATCTAAAATCATCATACATAATTGAAAACAGTGACTGTAGGCGTAATGTTCGGGGTATCTCTTAGTCGAGCGTTCTTACTTGTTTCTCCCTAGTTGTGTGAGTGTGTTGGAATTGGAGATGGGCACGTGCTGAAGAAAAAAAAAGTTTAGTTGGGGTTCGTGTTCGAAAGTCAGACATAAAAAATATTGGTTAAAGTCTATAAGAGAAAATTGAAAAATTCCTAAATTTGGTTGCTGATCCCGGCACCAACGTATTGATATTTTTGAAAACTGCTACAGGCCTTAAACTGATGCTGAAATTGGCTTAAATTATTTGAAGAGTGCCAGTTGATTCAGTTACAAGCAAACGGATTTTTTCTACCTTAGGCAACATTATAAATAAATGGCAAACTAGGTTTAGTAGTAATTAAGATAGGATTATACACTTTAACAAAAACATGTAAAGTTCTAACATATACACAAGTGAAAACGTTGCAGTTGGACGAATCCCACTTCAGCATACTCTGATACCAGTTAAAAAAATACTAACTTTAAAAAAATAAGTGTTAATAAGTCGGCTTGCAAAGAGAGAGTTCAGGGGCGGCCGGGGTGGATGCTGAGTTCAAAGACAGTTTGGGGGATATCGCCAACTATATTGCCACCAAACTTGGTGACTCCAGCTGTTAATGTGTGGGAAACATGAGTGTTTTACCGATTTACACCTCAAAGTGTATCGTTTTGTTATAGATTTAACATCCGCATTTGTGTAACCCCCCTTTATTGACACTTTTTTTATGACACAGACATGAAGATATTTGCAAGGTTTCAAGGTTCTTACCTTAAGACAGACAGACCGGCAGCATGACAGATATTTTACAAACCCAATATACTCTTTACCTTTGGTATCGTGTATCAAAAGAAAAATATATTGGTCGTTCACTAAGTTGTTTTTTTTTTAGTGAAATCTAGGCACGATTTTTTTATTTTGTAAAACAATTTATGCGTTTTATTTAATTTAACAAATTTAAACTTCCAACAACCTCTCGAGTTGGTTTTTGACGATTTGCATCGACCAACGACTGTATTTTATCAACGTCGACTCAAAAGCCTTCCAGGACGCGGGGCATCCTCAAGATCGAAATTGCCGTATCGAAGTTTTGCAAACCAATTTCGTCATTGGCGTTCGGTCAACACATCTTCTCCGCACACATCACATAATTTATGCCTTACTTGAACTGCATTTTAACCCTTTTCATAGTAAAGCAGTAAAATATGCCAAAAATGCTATTTCGATCTTTCATCTTCGATAGTGTGCCAAACGAAAATTATTCCAAGAAATCTCCCAAAATTTTGCACAAAAAACCCTAACTGTATCACCTGTTCGAGACCATAACGGTAAAGCGGTTAAGTGTGAAGTTGGCTGCGAAAAAATTCAATAAGAGCAGCTATTGTCATAAAACGAAATGCCTTAGTGAACGAACCAATATAAACTTAAAAAATTTGTTTGCCTCAAGGACATGCTCTGTGGTCACGATGGGCCGTTTCAAAAAAATGTGTCACGAGCCCATCTCTAGTTGGGCTACTTGTTATTTTCGCTGTGATGGTGTTATTTGTGTTGGGCATTAGTGGTGCTTACGTGGGTGGGTCTCACTTCTTTGATATAATTTTGTTTGGCTTGGCTTTGCTTTACTCTGGGTTCTGTTTATGCAAAAACATTTGGCAACTTAAAGCTAGGGCTCTGCAAAATGAAATTTTAAGTGCTGGTTAAGAGTTTTTTGGCACATATTAGTATTTATACTCTTGTAACGAACGCATCGAGTATATTAGTTTTTTTAAGACATTAAAAAGAAACAAAATTAAAAAATAGTTCAAATAATTTAATTAAGTATAATATACAATTATATATAAATCTGAAAATAAATTTAGGTAACAAATTTAAATGTTAACGTCAATGTTTGTCATGAACGCAACTTTTTCGCGTTACTCCACTCAGCATTTTGAAATCCGAAACTCCTATATATCCACAGATTTTTAGCTAGAGCCACAAAATTTGTTGGTAGGTTGGAATGGCGATGTCCTCCAAAGGTGTGCATCAAACTGGATTTGAGCGTAGCGACCACACCCTTTGCTCCGTACTTCCCCATTGCAAGCAGACCTCTTATCCCAGTTTTTATTATGGTATTAGAGTATGCCGCAGTCGGTTCCGTCCGGCCAGCAAATAGTAATATTATCCAGTAAAATTTAATATGCATTCCTATGTACAACGTTCGAAATGTTTACTTTAAATACGTTGGTCTAAAACATGAAGATAATTATCTGTAAACAATTTTATGTGTTATCCCTGTTGCATACTGAATGCACACAAATTAAATTAAGCGCATGTCTCAAAAGCTGCTCGAACTGCCAACAGCTCATTTAAAAGTCAATCAAATATGTACAAGCACATAAGCGTGCTTGATTAGCATGCGCGTGTAAGTAAATACCCTACTATTGTTATTGAAGACACACTATACAAAAAAGTGTGATCTTTTTCTAACCCTACTGCAGTAGTAAATCAATTTTATAGCCCGACTGTGTATAAAATATCTTATACAAACATTATCCTCCAGTATATTAGTTAGTTAAATAATATTATACATATGTTTAAACGCAATAGTAATAATACATACTAGAATATGCTTTCGACTACATACATATGAATGTGTATAGTATACACTGTATACCAAATGTAGCACATGTTTATTTACACTTAACTAAAGCAAACCTTGCAAGTGCATACAGAAAATGATGGAAAGTAAAAACAAGCATCTGCGAAAAGTGCTTGCAATCAGAGTTGGCTGCCTACAATAACCAAATGCCAAGATGCTAATTTGTTTGAAAATTTATATGTTTTTTCGATTTGTTTGGTGCATTCTCTCACGCCTATAGAAGCGGCAAACAAAAGTCAAAGTGAACTAAGAAACATATGCTAATATTTTTAGTTGATTCTATATACAATACGATTTATGGCTTCGAGACATGAGTAACTTGTTGTAGCAGCCATGTGCTATAATTTGCCAAGCTCTGGATCCATAAACAGCGACCTTCTGTCCCCTAACTGAAATAGAACACACACACACACGAGTACATGTGTACTTACATACATATGTATATCAGTTTTATATATGCTATTTTAGTATAATGGCCAAGTTCATCGGCTGCCTAATTGCGCATAAGCAACAACCTATCTACTCGGATGGTAAACCGTGGAGAATAAAAACCAAAGTCGGCGCTAGTAAAGGCACTCAGGCGCGCTCAGTGAGTAGATAATATGCGTAGTCAAGTTCAATTACAAGTACGAAACCAACTGCTGAAGCATATATGTGTACGTATGTTTGTACACTGGTAAAAAAAAGGCAAGTTAAAAAAGTTTAAATGAAGTTCAAATGCACTCGAATTGAGTATACGCAATTCAAGCACGCAATACTTGAAATGAGTATGAAAATAGTACTTTAATACAGTACGAAGATTCTTAAAGTTATAATTAGAATTTAAACTTGAATCAAGTATAACTACAAAAGTCCTGAAATCGATCATATACGAAATTATTGTATCAAGTACCAAACGCGGGTTCCCATCCCACCAGCGTCTTGTTTAGAATTCTAAAAAGTATTTATTTTGATTTTTATTTTTTTTATTTTCTATCTATACTAAGCATTCAAATACAAATAAGCTGAGCCAAATCAGGTTGGTTTATATTTACATTTACTGAGAACAGATAAACTTAATTCCAGGTTAAGGCATACATGAATCAAGAACAAACGAACTTAAAAAGTTGTACTTGAATCAAGAAATTCATTCTCAATTTCAATAACTCCGTACTAAATGAGTTATCAAGTTCGATATATTGGGTTTTAAATGCAAAATACTTTATTATTTCTATCACTGTATGTATATATACTTGCGTACATATTTGTGAGTATTGGCAATCTGTATTGCGAAACGATTCACGATTTAATAGCCAGCTTCTATGATTGCGGCATTTTTGCACAACAAAGCAACTCCTATAGCAGCTCTATAAGTATCAATGACAAGGACAGTAGCTATGCATAACAGAAAACGTACCTGTACTTATACTGTAAGGAGGTATAAGCAACCAAACGGGGACATTTATAAGAAGAATGAGGAATCGCTTCAAGAACTACTAGGGCATTGCGTAGTTCGCGTACTTTTTGAACTGTGTCATATTAACTAGTTTATAGTTAATTATGCAAAATTCATGTTACATAATAAGCTATTCTAATATATTGTTAAATGTACAACGGGTATATTTAAGTCGATCAACTGATAGATAAATCAGTACTTGTTCAAATCATAGACATGCTAATTGTTTGCCATTATGCTTTGAGCCGGCTTCACATTTTTATACGTTGTAAAGTGTGGTACCGATGAAAGAATTCGAATTAAAATAGACCATTAAATAAGCACGTGCAAAAGCATTGCTTGAATGGCATCCAATATGAGCCAAGTCCGTTCAAGGACTATATGCTTGAAGGAGTAATCGAAAACATTCAGCAATTATAACAAAAATTACAAATATTATTATGCACAGCACCTGCATAAACTGCAGATAGCAATATTATTAAAATGATTAACATATCCACAAATAATAAAACCAAGCATAAATTAGTTAAAGTGTTAATGTTAATTACTGGTTCTTCCAATATGCATTTGCCAATTGACTTTATATACATACATATTGTGAAATATTATAATTAGCTTGTATGAGTATATGTTTTATTAATTTTTTTAGCCTTTAATTTGCTTGAGTTCTCTGCTTTTTCAATGTTTGCTTAACATATTGTGAATGAACGAACATCAACTGTTTATAGTTCGTCAGGCAAAACGTCATAGTCTTGCTTTTGTTTATCGCACTGCCATGGATATCAGCAGTATGCAATGCAATAAAAAAGAATTAAAATCGTCTTTTTGTGCCGGCTTTTGCAATCAGATCCAATATACAACAAGTGAAAACGTTGTTGTCGGACACAACCGACAGCGGTATACTCTGACACCAGTATAAAAACGAGTGTTAAGAGGTCCGCTTGCAAAGTGGGTGTAAATGACCTTTTTGTTTTTGTTTTCTAAGGTTCTATGACATTTCAAAAGTACAGCATTACCCAAAAAAATTACGTTTATGCTTTATCTAACATACAAACAATGCGCAAAGAATTACAATTATTCAAGCCAGAAACAAAGAGAAATTATTTTATTTGCATAAATGCATGTGTGCACGTCTTTACATTCACACATATGTACATACATACATACGTATGTATTGTGCACTCTTAGGTCGTTGCAACGAGGAAAGTGGAAAGACAAAGCCCTTTCCAAGGCAGACTCACACAGCTGTCCATAACACAAGTTGCAGCGCCTTTAATAAAAATTCATGCTTATGGGATTGTATTTATTAATTTAATGTATCCCAATCCTTAGTCAGTTCTTGATCTTAAAAATCAATTAAACTTGCTTTGAACTTAAACTCAATAAGGAATGCAAATTTACAGTAAAAAAATTACTAGTAGTCCAAGAAAAAATAAAATTTTTAAGGACGCTTAATAACGCAACTATATTTATAAACAGCAAAGTAATTATGTGGAACCTACGTCGCACACTTGGTGGATATAATCCATGCGAGGCTCTGATGCAGGTGCAATGTGGCAAACTATTAAATCGCCAACTTCTGGCTCAGAAGGTCAGAGACTTCACTGAGCAATTGAAACGGCCTCAGTCCAATGGACAAATCACTCAGCTCAAGAATTGCGATCCTTTTCGCAACTGGTGGCAGGTTTATGCCAATGGACAGAAGCCCGTTTCATATTTTGGGCTACAGCGGCATATGACTGCAAATCGACGTTTTGTTGATAAGAATAAAAATAAAAACGATAACAGGTTCTTACAGTTATTTGCCGTAGACGCAACAGAGAACCAAAGCGAAATCTATGATAAAATGTACAAAGAGTTTCTAAGCTGCTTTGCCAGTCCCTGTTCAGCAAAGAAATTCAAGCGCCGATCCAGAACTCGTAAAAGTGGCAGCGCCGATGCATTTAGAATACAAGATGGAGGTTTCCAAAAAAATAGGATACCAGGTTTTAAAGCAGTTTATCCTCGTAATAATCGGAAACACCCATCTACAAAATCTCTAGAGAATGTGACTGAGAATACCAAAATGTTAGAGGACGAGGAAATTTATTTTAAAATAAAAAAGAAACAGATTAAGAAACTGAATAAGGAACCAGATGAAAATCCTTATATCAGCGACGATGTGACTGAGAATGTTAAAATTTTGGACGACAAGGAATTATACTTAAAAAAAAATAATAAGCAGATTAAGAAACTGAATAAGAAACTAGATGACAAAGTATATAAAAGCGACGATGTGACTGAGAATGTTAAAATTTTGGACGACAAGAAATTATATTTAAAATAAAATAATAAGCAGATTAAGAAACTGAATAAGGAACCAGATGAAAATCCTTATATCAGCGACGATGTGACTGAGAATGTTGAAATTTCGGACGACAAGAAATTATATTTAAAATTAAATAAGAAGCAGATTGAGGAACTGAATAAGGAACTAGATGACAATCTATATAATAGCGACGATGAGACTGAGAATGTTAAAATTTTGGACGACAAGGAATTACACTTAAAATTAAATAAGAAGCAGATTAAGAAACTAGATGACAAACCACATAATATAGACGATATGCTGATAGAGGAAAAGGAACAAATTCAAGAAACGGAAGAAAATCAGTTGGTAAACGCAAGCGAAATTCCAGATGAACAACATGGAAGTAATCAATCCGACAAGCCATATCGAGAAATTAATAACACCAATGTAGATAAGGTAAAAAATTTAAAATCCAAAAAAAAACATGATGGAAATGTAAGCAAGAATCTAAATAAGAAACTCAGTAATACCAATGATAAGATGGAAAATGTTCTCTATACAAATGGGGGAATAACTTTAGAAATTATACAAAATAAAATTGCAAAACTTGTCAAGAAGCTCGAAGAGAAACAGGAACTCAAAAGCCAAGTCAGAAAACCGATTTTAAAACGAAAAATCGCGCAACAATCACATATATCTTCAGATCTTAGTAATGTGACATTGACTGATACTTCCGACAAATACTTTCAAAAACTTAAAGACCATTTCGACAAATTGAGGAAAAATATAATAAAAAATGTAAACGTCGCGAGTAATGGGAATATCCGTAATCTCCAGCTAAGGAATTTGAAGAAACTTCAAACATTGGCCCATAAGGGCGAAATTTTAATTCGCTTCACAGACAAAGATGAAATCAAAGAGATAGGTCTAACAGCAAAATCAAGCTTACACTCAATGCCATTAAGAACATCCACATCGACAGAAATGTTACAGCAACCAAAATCGTCAGCCTTACAGTCAACTTCGAATTCAAATGCAGACCTAACACCAAGGTTATTAAAACCAAACCCCACCAGAGGTAGCGCAGATTTAAGAGATGTATCCAGCAGAATGTCTGAAAACTACTCGTTTCATCGTTATCAATCGCATTCCTTGAGCGATATCAACATTCAATGCAAAGTTCCGGCATTTAATGTAGAGGATCACATTAAGAATTTTATTGCCTCGAACAATATTGACTTGAGAATTCCTCAAAATGTTCCCAAAAATTGGCCGTGCGATTTTGAATCAAGCCTTATAAAAAGCCTGCGAAAAGAAACAGTTAAAAAGAGAAATAAAAACAAACAAACTGTTCAAGGCCCCAAAGATATCAAACCTAACAATTATTGTAATTTGAATGTAATTAAAGACTCAAAGGAAAGCTGTGAAATGTGTCGAAGATTTAATTATACGGAACCAGATCAGCCATATATGATTGAAATAAAGAAGCATCGGGCACGGGAAGAACTCAAGAATTACTACAAATGTAGATTGACGAAAAGGTCAAGCTCCCAATCAGATTTTACGAGCAAGCTCAAAAGGACGCAATCGATGCGACAACGGCTGATTGAATGTTTTGACATGCTTCGCAATTGTCAAACTATTTTAGGACATTGTGATGATCATTCTCTTTGAACTTTAAGCTGAGCTGTGATTGAACCAAAATGACAAACTAATCGAACCAGTTGAATCACAGGACATTTTAAAGTCTGCGAAGCGAAATGATAATATAATATTTATTTTTATTTAAGTGTACGCAATAGAAAACAAATATTTCTAAATAACCGTTCTATATTATTTACCAATTAAATTATTTAACAATGTGATTATTTTAGGATATTATTAGTATTTTTATTTAATAGCAACAGATTAAAAAACTTTTGAGAAATGAAAGTAAGTCGGGGTACCTAAAATAGTTTAGAAAGCTTGACCATAAGATACCATGTGTTCTAGACCTAAACTTTCAGAACCGGTAAGAGAGCTTTCAAAAATTGATCGAAAACTGTTTTACTTTTGTTTGAAAAGGTATACATGTGTCTATTATATTCAACCAAATGAAAAGCACAATATTCGAACAAATCATATGTATAAAATATTATTTAAAAAATTAGAAAAAAAAAAAACTTGATATATTCGTGTCAAGATTCAATCTTGAAAGATGAAAGTTTTGCGGAAAACAAAAAGACCGGTATTAAACACCAATGGCTATGGATTACGTCCATTGCTACTGGATCGCAACTGTCTGGCGAAGAAGATCCAAAAGCTTTCCCCATTGATTAACAAGCTGAACTGGATCAATGGCAATGATGCACTTTTTGGTGTCTACTGGAAGTACTTTGCCAGCGGCTGCGAGGATCGTTTATTAAATATACGTCGTCAGATCGAGCACAACGAGCAGAAATCTCAGCTTAAGAAACCTGATTCATTTCTTAACCGGCATACCCACAAAAAACAAAGAACCTTAGACAAAATAGCAGAATCGAATTTATCGCCTGAGAGTGCAGCTAATGCAATTTATGAAGAATTTGTTGGTTGTTTTCGTCCACAATTGAGCAGCAGTACAGTCAAGCGTCGCAAACGTAGCCGCCCACAGCCGCCATTGGAAGCTTGGAAAAGTGAGGTAGACGATTATTTGTCTGCACTTAAGAAAACTAAGAATCCCTATGAAATCGAGCAAATCAACCAGAAATTGAGCAGATTGAAGGAGCTACAATCACAGCACCAACCTTCGCCCTTTTTGCACAGAATGCTTAAGATGAAAAAATACACAGATTATTCAAAGAACTTTCTTAACGAACAACCAGCAGACGATACAAAAACTGTGCCAAAACGAATGGATACAAACTTAAGATCAAGTCTTCAAGAAAAGAAATATGGCGATAAAAAGGCCGATAGTGTCTTAAGTAAGCTAGATACTGAAAATCATATGGAAAGCACAAGGCAAAATGAAGGTACAAATGTCATTCAGGACAAAATTGAAGACATAAATAGTGATCGCGATCCGATCGATCGGAAGCAACACCCACAACACCCATACAAAACTGAAAGTGATAATGTGTCAGTAATCCAGGAAGAGAATACAAATTTCAAAGTATCAAAATCACCTTACGGTGATCGCAAAAATTCGTATGATAAAAGTCACAAGGGCAACAAAAATTTGTTAAATCGAATTCGTAGAAAAAAAAATTATTGGAAAATAGGAAAAAAATCCAAGAATTTATATTTATCGAATACTAAAGGTGATAAGAGAAAGGGGAATGAAAAACACAGTTCACTGATATCATCAAACTCGTTGAAAAAACAAACTTTAGCAGATAAATCACAGAAGAATTCACCTTTAGAAACTCAGAAAAAGGTAAAAAGATTCAGAGGCTCGAACTCGCCACAACATTTCGGCAAAAGTTCTTATAAAAAGATTAAAAAAAGCAACAAACATGCGATCGAATCTTCGTCAGTAGAATCGCTAATGGGGAAACATAAGGTGAATTTCAGTAGTTTTTATTCTTTGAAGAAACATTGTGTTTATAAAAATCCTTATGTTCGGAAACCGCCAAGCCTTAGCTCACCCAAACCTGTTGAGAATCCCGATCCAGAAATCGGGAATCGGGCCAGTTCTTTGGTGTCCCTAACGTCAAACAAGGAACTATATATTTCACCTGAACCAAAATTTGAAACGACTGAAATCGTAAGAAATCGGCTTACAGCCATTTCAAATAGTAGTTTATTAGAGCTACTTGTAGTAGATAAAGAGGAAGAGGAAGATGAAGAGGAACAGCCACCCCCACTGAAGCTATCTGATATGGTGATGGAGCTTATGAAGTCTAAAGACATGTATCAATATTTTTGCCATCTTTTTCCTGACGAGGTTAAGGAAACGACTCAAGATCGCCCGCAACAAGCATATCCAAAAGCAAAAAAACCAAAGTGCACAAAGAAAAAATCGCAAACAAAAGATGTGGGAGATGGGCTTGAGCCCAAGATTTGCAAGCCGTGCAAAATTTGCGATCAGCTAAAACAATGTTCTGCGTCCATTCAAAAGCCGCCGTACATTCAACAAGTTCAGCGACAAAACAAAGTACTTGAGCTGCGTTCCTACTACAAACAGATGATCCTGCTGGAAAAGCTGCGCCAAGAGCAGAAGCGTCAAGAAAAGGAGTCTAAAACATGTCCACCATAAAAATTGTCTACACATGTTAAAAAGCAGTTTGTTAGCACTTTAACCGCCCTTAATGAGTTGTAAGCAAATAACTGCAAAACTGTAACTACAATGAACAGAATTTACATTGTGATTTGGTCTGCAGTTATTTGCTTACAACTCAACTTACAATTCGTACAACGTCTGCTATAAATCAACTGTGCCAATTTGTGTCTTTGAAAAATATAAATGTGATTTTCCATATCCTTGCTATGTACCTTTGTTATCAAAGTATATAAATAACTAACAAAAAACTTATGTGTGTGTATGATGCATTTTTTTGGACAAGATTGTTTTTGTTGCCTCCTGGCAAAAGTCAATGTCAAACGAAAATGCCAAGCTATAAACAACTGTTTGCTTGTTGTCAGAAGCATCGCAGCATTACATGAACTATGATCCGCCCATTCGTTCTGCCTCTCTTGCCTACGCAATTTTTCAAAAATGCAACTTTTATATAGTATCCATTTTCACGCGTTTACGAGCCAGCAAACAAAAATAATAAGCGCATCAGGCAAAACAACAAAATCTAGTCAAAAGTGCTATACTTGGATATACCTTGTATCCATTTAAAAATTAAAGAAAAAAAAAAAAGAAACCCAATTTAGTATATTTATTTAAACTATTTGCATTGTGAGTAATTATATATATTTTATTTTGACATGGTATATTAAGAATGTTGAGAAATAAATGTTCTGAAATATGAATTAAAAGAAAGTATCAAAATCTCTTTAAAGTCGAAGCTTTAATATATAAAATTTCTGCTCACGCGGTATTCAAAATCAAACAAACAAACTAAAGCGTAAGCCAACCAAATCTTGGTCAAGTGCTTTTTAGACAGCCAACAAAAACAAAATATGTATGTGTACATATGGCAAATAAACATACATAACAAATAATATACATAAAACGAGCTTATTTTCAGTTTGTTAATTTTGATGTTCGTTTATTTTTTATTATACGAATGCGTTTTATAACTCTTAGCCACAAAGCACGCGCAGAAATTTATGCTATAGAAAAATGCAGAATTGAGATAACGAACAAGGTGCGAGAGCGCGAAAAGCTTATGCCTTGCGGTTGAATGTGGGGCAAAGGTGCAATGCTGCATTTGGGTTATGGGGCTACCATTGGACAATAATGCGGATGACAGGTGCTGCAGATGCTGCTGCTTCTGCTTCTGCTTCTGCTGCAGCTTCTGCCGCTGCTGCTGTTGCTGGTTTGGTCAGGGAATTCATTTACGGCCAATTAATTTGCAGACGTACAGACAAGCACAACAGCAAATAAAAAATAAAGCAAAAATAAAATGCGCTCAGTTTTCCCGCTGTGATAGTTTTAATTTATTTATCTAACGAGCTGCCTGACCGCCAAATAAAAAACCTTGTCAATTAAACTTATTCAATTTGTGTTTTAATAATTTAAACATTTATTATTTAATTCAATTGTGCAACTGTGCTAATTGTAATTTTATTACATTCTTCAGCACGGAAATATAAATTGAAATACATTCATTTAAGCGACAAACTACAAAAACATACATATAACGAGCATGGTTATAATTTGCTTACAATATTTTAAAATTGAATTTCCGTTTTATCGGATTATTGAGTGATGAAAGTATTTCCTGATTTTACAGTTTTTGATTTAATTTAATTTACCCCAATTCATTAGATAATTTTTAATCCTAAAACTTAAAGCTTTTCTCATGACTAATAAGCAAAAGAATTGTTCACCTGATAAATGAAAAACTGGCCAATGATTATAAAAAGGTATTATGTATAAGCCAAAGACTTTAGATTTGGAACACTAGCTTTCGTATACCAAAAATAGGTGTAGTTTCCTTGATTCCTTATTCCTTTCGTTTTCGTTATACATATGTTATCGATAACGCTCACTCTAAAAATTTTTAACAATTTTTTTTGACTACATATTATGAAAATTAGATTCGAGACACCGAAGATATCGACGATTGAAATCTATACAAACAGGCAGTAGCAAACATATATAAATTCTGTGTAAGAAATAAGTGTGATAGCTATTTTCAATAAAGCCTACAAAGCAGAGCTGTCCCGAGAAGAGCTTTTGTAATTGCGTCAACTGTCCTTTTCACATTATGGTGTTGGATTAAGTTCCGTTTGTGTGTCGATTTTAAATGAACCGAAGGAAAAGATTTTATGGGTTTGACTTACTGTTTGTCTGTATGAACGCAACTTATTATGACACCCGTTAAGCTAAAGACTTGAAACTTCGCAAATATATTTGTCTACAAGGCCGACGGATAAAGTGTCAAGATTGGGTTGCTGCGGCTGATGATGGGCTGGGAAATCGAAAAAGTTGATGACTGAAAATCGATAAATTCACATATTTCCCACATCCTTACAGGTAGAGCTACCAGAATTCTGAAGACGTTGCATTTCCTTTGAAAGCTAACTTCTTAATACCTGTTTACTGGTAACAGAGGATTTCGCAGTCGGTTGCGTCCAAATGCAACGTTTTCAATTGTTTTTATTGCTTTGCTGTTCCAAAAATATGCTACACATCCATCTTTCTGATTGCAAATCTGTTTAATTAAAATACTTTGTTTATTTTTGGCTTATAAAACGGATCCTTCTGGCCAGCACACATCTTGCATAATTGTCTGTAATAAAATTTAAAGTATTAACACTGAAAATAATTGGAAATTTCGTCATTTTTAATGAAAAACAATGCAAACAGAATTATTTTATGCCAATTTTCCATTAGATTTGCAATATGCCAAGTTTTTATACACACACACACAACAACAATCAGCAATATATAATTATAACGGGACACACACACACAGATATAAATACGCACACACACACACTGGCATAGACAAGCATGATATATATCAATCAATCAAACGAAGTTGAACCGTGAGTGTGATAATGATGTTCCTTATAATCCAGCCAACCGACATGAACAAATTATTAAAGAGTACTTTTTCCCAAACACACACAGACACACACACACACTCGCGTCTCGTCCTCCCTCCCACACACACAAGCACGCATATACATAGATCTTAATTCACTGCTGCTTGCGCTGCCTTTGAAATGCAAATACATAAGTGCGTGTGTTAAGCGAATATATTTTGTACACAAGTCGCAAATCAAAATGCACACCTACCTTTTAGACGCAGTGGCCTGCGGAGAGAGAGAGGGGGGTTGCGGGTGCGTGTTTTTGGCCTTCAGGCGACCTGTTAAGCAGTTGCTGCTGTTGTTGTTGTTGTTGTCGCTTGTTGATTCTTCAATTTTTACTTTAACTGAAGTATACACAGATTTAAAAAAAAAATAAATCAAACGAGCAAAACCAAAAGAAAACCACAAATTGAAATTTGCCAGAAAAATCAAAATTGTTTGATTGATAATATATTATTAATACATATTATAGACGTATATATACATATGTATGTTTTTCTCGCTGCGTGTCAAACGTGGCTTTTGATTGCTGACTTACAGTTACAGTGACAACTGCACATGTGACACAAACATATATATATATATATACACATACATACATGTATGTATGTACAAGCTATAGTGTTTGCCCATTTGTGCGTTTCTACATATGGTAATTAGTTTTTTCCAATTTTCGCCAGCATTTTATTGTTTGTCGATTTCTGGTTTTTTGGTTTTTTTTTTGGGAAGGGTGTTTAATCCAAAAATAGAATTTTTTTTTTTTTTGCAAACAAATACTTATTTTGATCCCGCTTCGTTGTTATGGATTTTTTATTTAAATTCATAAATATCTCGATTTATTTGCTTTATTTTATTTAATTTCATATTGAGTGGCTTAAATATGGATTTTGTTTGTATTTGATTTCACTTTAATTAAATTGCATTTGAAAGAATTTCACTTTTTGAAAATTTCGTTAGCAGCATTGCTGCGAGCAACAATTTGGCTTGCACTTGAACTAGTTGCCCCTTTGACTGCTTTTTGTTACGTTTGCAGCAGCTTTTTGCACACACAAGTGTGTTTGTGTGTGTGTGTGTGTCCACTGATAACATTTTTGGGCTTATTGAATTGTGATTGATGTGCGCGCTGGTCCGCTACCTTTTTATTTGCCACGTCCGCTTTTCGAAGACACTCAACAGCAACTGTTGCAAATGTCGAAAAGGCAACTTGTAGCTGGCCAGCAAGGCTGCATCCTCGGCACACCACGCACAGAGCTTTTACGAAGCTTTTGCGTGCCGAGCACGAAAGCAAACTGTTGATTTTGCGAGAGAGTAATAATGATGGTAAGAGAACATTCAAGGGAGAGAGCGAGTTCCTGTTGCTTTTCAATGCTAAAGAATTATTTTCCAAAAATTTAATAACAAACACAATAAAGTTAAAATAAAAATTCCTGTGCAATTGAAAAAAAAGAGTATTCCAAACAAGCTTTTCATTAACCCAAAATTAATTATTTAAATTCTTAAGTTATCTTTGATTTAATCAAATCGGACTACCAATTCCCGATCTATTAACGATATAAGCGAACAGTTCTTCGATATCAAATGTGTTCGAAGGATGATAGGTGAAATACATTAGTTCTTTATTTATGGTTCTTTTATTCATTCCGCACTAAATCCCCTTATCTTTCACAGTTGTAGAGCTGGAGTCACCAAAGATGGTAGGAAGATAGCTGAAGATAACGCCCATTTCCATAAAAATGTATTAAAATAACTTTGTATCTGTGAACAAATATTTTGAATAAATATACACTATCCAGTGTTCACACTGTCTAGGCTTGCCTGTACACACACATTTAGTTTCCAGGAAAGACAGACAGAAAACTTTTCACTATTTTTGGACCAAAAAAAATGTCCACATTCACAATGGACACAAGAACTTGCCTTAAGGACAATGCCAGCAAACAGTGCAAGCTACAGGTGAAAATTAATCACCTCAGGGAGAATAGCACTAAACTGATGCCGACGTTCAAGGACAGACAAACACACACTAAGGACACCCGTTCGACAAATTTGTTGAGCTGAAGGACGAAACGGCCGAGCCGGCTAATTGATAGAACTAGCTCTCTCAGGCAAACAGCCAGCCAGCCAGCAACAAATTGTAAGTGACATGATAAAGCAGCAACACTTGATGTATTTCACATATTTGAAGCCAATAAAGTATATAATTAATTTAAATTAAATGCTTGGCGGGTTAACAATTTCGGATTCAGGTTCATAAGCAGTCTTAATATCCGGATAGGTAATTTCCGAACGATTAGTATATATATCAAATTGTAAAGAGTAAAAAGGCTCTAGTCGGGAGAGCCCGACTAGAAGATACCCTGAACCCAGTTGCAAAATATATACATATGTATGTATTGAATCTCCATGCGCCCTAAAACTACGTTTAGCTATTAAAAATAATAGTCAATGTAAACAAAACAATAAACTGAGTTAACTTCAATCGATTCAATTCTTAACCGATTTGGACGAAATTTTCAGAAAATTTCTATCTTTGCCCATTATTTCAACCCCCATTTTTACATTTTCCAAATTCGATATTTTTTGTAATCGATACCATGTTTATATCGGAAACCAGAATAGTTATCGATAATTAGAAACAAACTTGTTGTGCTTATGGTATGGGAGAACTTATATTAAAAGTCTGAAGTCTCTAGCTCTTGTAGTCTCTGCGATCGACGCGCTCATACAGACGGACGGACAGACGGACGGACGCACGGACAGACGGACATGACTATATCGACTCAGCTGTTGATGCTGATCAAGAATATATATACTATATGGGGTCGGAGATGCTTCCTTCTGCCTGTTACATACTTTTGCACAAAACCATTATACCCTTTTTACCCATTTTATGGGTTCAGGGTATAAAAATGCACAAAAAATACATCGCAAATCACAACGATATAAATACAAAAAAAAACCTCTTTGACCTGTGTGATTCTGTGCATTTAAGTAAATTTTAATCTTCAATATCTTAAATTTTCCTTGACCGATTTAAAATTTCTATTTATTATTATTTATTTTATTTATTTATTTTTTATTTTAAAGCATTGGTATCTTGAAGTTTTCAAAGGAAGATTGCTTATTCGATTTTGCATATCGATACTTAATATTTTTTGAAAAACTGATAGTTTGAAATATACTTTAAATGCCTAAGATAAAGGAGAGCATTTATTCAAAATTTAGAATTTTAGAGACTATTGGGTCTCTGATTGCTGATTCTGATTAAAGGTCTGTACGTAGATGCTCCGTACAGCGCCCGTACCCGTAGAACATGAGTTTTACGACTGTAACGACAAGTGTTGAAAAATTCACACATTGTGGCGGTAGGTTGATTACTTATGTTGTAAATAAATCGGAAATGCAATTGTGTTTTGTTGTTTGTTTACATTTGGGCAAATCAATTAAATTAAAGAAAAATGGATTGTGAACAACAAAATTTATTAGCAATAATGTGCACAACCAACACCATACTGTTGGCACTAATAAAAAAAAGAAGGGACGCTGCGAAAGCAAAGCGCCAGAGACGCATTTGGGTAAATCCATATTTGATGGGCAGGGCTGAGCACGGACGATTTACAAGAGATGTAAGTATTTTTAATACATACATATATGTACAAACAACGGAAGTATGTATATTGATTTTGCTACTTAATTTTAGTTTGACAACTTGTGCAAGGAGCCGGCAGCCTTCTATGAAAATTTTCATATGTCGTCCAACAATTTTACGGATTTGTTTGGACTGGTGGAACAATACTTGGTACCGAAACGGCTCACAGGGCCAGATTCGATACCAAATAAAGCCAAGTTTGCAATTGTATTGGAGTAAGTAAAATGCAAAGTGCATTGCATTATTAAAATTAATTTTAATTAATTTATTAATTGCCTCACAGATATTTAGCTTCAGGTGATCTGCAACGGCACATAGGGTCGCCCTACCGTGTCAGCAAACAGCACATGGGGACAACCGTAGAGTTAGTTTGCAATGGAATTGTCCAGGCCTTATCGGGCGAAATTCCAAAATGGAAAAAGGATGATATGCTCCAGTTTGCCAAGGGTTTCGAAGATAAGTGGAATCTTCCAAACTGCATTGGAGCGATCGATGGCAAACATGTTGCACTTCGCGCACCTCCCAGTAGTGGCAGCGCGTCTTATAATTACAAGGTATGTATATGCAAATAGTGTTTCCTATAGCAAAACTTATATAATTATCAATGTTATGTTTAATAGGGATTTTTTTCAATCCTGCTTGCCATTTGCGATGCATCATATGCGTTCACGTATATTGATGTAGGCGCTTATGGAAGCGAGGGTGACATGAATGCGTTCTCTCATTCGAAGTTTGGAAAAGCGCTGTTCGCGGACACATTCACATTTCCGAATGACAGCATTGTAAACGGTCTGCTTACGCCGTATTACCTTGTTGGTGATGATGCATTCCCGTTGCATGAGCATTTAATGAAGCCGTTCGGGTCCCGGGATTTGACTAGGGAGGAACGTATTTTCAATTACCGGCTGAGTAGAGCTCGCCGATGCATTGAAAATGCGTTTGGCATACTAACGGCTAGGTGGAAAGCGGTGCAACGGACGCTCTTGTGCTCCCCTAGCAGAGCTCAAAAAATTGTGTATGCATGCTGCCTGCTGCACAATTTTTTAATCAAGAGAAATCCGCAAGCGTATGGCAACACAAGAGATTTAAATATACCTGAAAGTGACAATGACGAAAACGCATATCCCTCACATGGACGAGCGCGGAACTATGCAAAACAAGTAAGGAACCACTTGAAGAACTATGTAAATTCTTCGAGTGGATCTGTACCCTGGCAGTACGAGTCGGCGAGAGTGCCGCAATAAAATAAATTCCAATAAATTATAAACAACCAAAGTGTTATTATATCATTTATTGTTGTACGCTTCTTGCAAATTTAACAATAGCCGCGTGACTTGTGCCACAGCATTATCACTTGCTTTTTCATCCATTTTGGAAAGTATTGACCGCCAATACAAAAAGTGCGGCTCCATTGGAGTTTGATTTTTAATTTTCTCCACTAATTTAGTTTGAAACACCAGCATGTCCTTGAGCAACTGGTCGTCGTCAGCAACCTTTCGCTTTTTTGCAATCTTTGGTTTCTGTAAAAATATATGTTTTAAGTATGCTGAAGTAGGTTTTTTTGTTCAATTACTTACATACGAATACTGCGGTTGTTGGTTCGCCGAGCTAGTCGACGCATCCAAATCAACATCGAACAGCAACGGCTCCATTACGCTAGCGTTTGCCTCTTCATCCCCACTGCAACACGAGCCCATCGTTCTGAAATAAAAATAAATAAATTGTTATTAATTTAAAATGAAAATAATATAAATTTAATATGACTTACATCCTCTTTTCTGAAATATCAGGCAAAAAAGCCATATGCGCGGCAAACTCCCATTCGCCTATATTCGGGGCACTAAGCACACGGGCGCCAGCACTCCCACTCTTTGGCTGTTTGCGCCTTTGTTTCAGGTGGTACCTGTGGCTATCGCTTAGCGCCGCCCATGCTATCTTGCAATCATTTACTGCAATGTAAACACGCATATATGTATGTACTTATATATAATATATTATTATGTTGGTTAATTTGTTCAAGTTACTTACCATCTTTTCCCAGTTTGGCGCCAATTTCGAGCCAAGCGCTTCTTATTAAAATATTGTTATAATGCAGCTTGCTGGTTAGGTCCCACAAAACTGGCCGACTCTCAATTGCCTCAATAAGTGCAATTTTGTCACCATCATCTTCAAAATTTTTGTACCGCGTCTTGCGTCCCGACATTTTGCACTTTTTTACCGTAGATAGCTGCTGATAGTGATGTAAAAAAACATCGATGCATCGAGCATCGATGATTTTTGGGCGATGTTTTCCGATGTTTTCATTGATATCGATGTAATACGATGCATCGATGTTTCTGCACAACATCGTCTATTTAAATTTACAGTAATTTGTACAAGGTTGCTCTCCAATTTTTGCCGGTTGTTGGATCATCTGTTCCCTCTGAACGGGTTTTTTCAGCGGCTGCCAACATATTAAGTAAAAAAGAAATATAATAGACCCAGACAGACTAAGTCGCATGTTATTTTTGCAAAGCATTGATAAAAAATACTTTTAATGAATATTTTCTTTACAAACGACTGCTGTGAAAGCTTGAATGTTATTTTTTTTAAATATGTTTTTTTTTTTTTTTTGTCATAACAGGGCGCTGTACGGCAGTGATTTTGTGAAAAAAAGGACAGAATGTCCGTTAAATACGGAAAAACAGGCTGAAAATCTAAAAAAAAAAAAGGACAGAAAACTGTGGACAAAAAATTGTTCTGTGCAATTTTAAGCCCTTAGCATCAAAGCTTGCACAATTCCGTGAGGTGATAATAAACATAAACATAGCTAATACAGCTTCCTGGTGGCAAGATTGGGGACAATCCGCCGGCTTAAAACAAATTATGCTTTTTTGTGCGAGGCACGATGCGTTTTGCATATGTTTTTTTGTCGCCATATACGCGCGAATGTGATCTATTTTGCTATTAAGACTGCATTTGCAGTATCCTTATTGGTGTGCGCTTCATCTGGCTGCTGTAGCCAGCAATCACGAAATTTTTGTTTGTACGAATCTTTCGGCATTATTTAACTTTATTTTTCACTTTTGTTGTACATTAGATTACAAATGATATCGATAATACATACAAAGTAAAAAATGCCACACTGTTTTAAAAAGATCGCTATTTTTAATAGATCGGATGCCACACTGTTTTTAAAGAAAACTTTAAAAAAAAAATTATAATAAATGAATCAAATAAAATCTAAAAAAAGGCCAGATTTCCGGATAGGGTATGTTCGATATTTTTTCCGGACAATGCACTTAAAATCAGGACAGATCTGTCCGGAAAAAGGCCAAATCGGCATCACTGCTGTACGGGCATCTGCGTACAGGCCTTAAAAATAAACATTTATACATTATCTGGTAAAATGTTTCCTTCTACCTGTAACATAAATTTCCTCAAATTCATAATACCAATACTTCTCTTCTCACTCATTCTGTTAGGTTCGAAAACAACCTAGTGCAGTAAGAAATACAGTTATGAGTGAAATCATGCAGCTGTCCAGTACACATGTATATGTACATGTGTATGTTTGTATTGTAGCACTTTTGCTAGGCTAATTCTGTGTGTGCTTTGTTGTTGCTAAGTTCAGTCGCGCTTTCTTGCATTGTATTCAAGGTCCTCTATTGTTTATACGGATGTTAAATGCGCTGGTAATCTATAATTAATATGCATTGCTTTTGAGCTGCTTTCCATTGCCGTTGGCACGTGCATTCTGTAAAAAAAAGGCAAATACGATGAAGCGAACTTCGTTATTTGTATACGCCATATACTTATACTTATATTTAGTATCCTTTAAAATTTAAACAGCGCAAAGCACAGCGAAATGAGACAAAAGAAACAATAAGCGAATCGGCGTTAAAAGGTAATAACCGCTAATAGATAGCTTCTGGAGCTATAGACCTGCGTTTTTGTTAACAGTCAGTTAACATTTCCATCTCTAGTAACTGTTCTTGTAAATTAAATACAGAAAGGTAAGATGACATTTTGATTTTAGAACAACTGAAATAAGCCGCATTTATAAAGATGACACAACTGGTAAGTTCTTATAGTAAAAATATTTGAAATATTTTTAAATTTATTTTTGACTTTAAAAATCGGGCAGGAAAACATCAATTAGCTTAGAAGTACATATATCAAAAACAAATATTTTTATTTCCAGTTGGCAAAACGACAAAAAATTTCCGACCTGTATTTTTTTTATTTTATTTGCTAAATTGTTAACACAATCATAAGCCCAGACAACATGAAAGAATTTAAACATACAATTTTTTTAAAGCCAACGCCACCTTGCGTAGAAAAACATGTACCAAATTAGCATAGACGCAAACCATAATAGACCGAACTAGCTGTTACTTGGTTTTATGCAGCCCATGTATTCTGTTAAGTTGGCAATGTTGTTAACTAAAATATTCATTTGTAGCACACTGCTTGTCCGAATTAAAATAATGAATGGCAGTGCATAGTTTGTTTAAATTATGTTTTGCTTCTTTTTCGTGATTATAGTCAATCAAGTGAAAATAATTAATTTGTTATGCTGTTAAAGGTTTTTCCATCGTAATATTTAAATGCTGTTGGCAGTGCTGCCAGGTGCTGAGCGCTCGCATAAGCTCGATTCAAAGAAAAAATAAGCTAAAATACAAAATGACCGCCAAATATATGCCTTGCTGTCAAGCCTTTATATCTTTTTACAGAAATAATGGCCCTCAATTCACGACACACTTAAATAAAGCTACATGTTTAAGGAAGCTATAGCAGTTAAATCTAGAGAGATCAAGATCAGATTTTAAGAAAATTAATTAAATGTAAATCATTAAAACGTTGTCATTGTGTTCAATTGTTTGCCCATTAACAGAATCGAGAAGTCCCCTGTAAACTAACACTAACAGAATCGAGAAGTCCCCTGGAATTTCCAAGGGGACTTCTCGATTCTGTTAGTTTGTTATTTACAGTAAAACCGCTCCGTCTGACAGTTTTTTATCGAACCACGATGAAGATGAACTTATTCAGTTCGTTCAAATAGTTCTTTTTTGTTACTCGATTGACGATAGTCGAACGCCTCTAGCATGCTTATCCTCACATCGCTAGCGCTTTATACTGGTTGCTTTTTTTGTTGGTTGTTGTTGGAAAATGCAATTAAAAATTGATTTGATTATTTAAATATTCAGCACACTAAGGTAAGTGCAAATAGCGGCACATTGTGAGCACAAAAAATTTGGCAAATGTGAAAAAGCTAGTGAAAACGTGCCTTAACATCCGTTTGAAAATAGCGCGTCACAAACGTAAGTGTGTGTGAAAATGCGCCAACGTACGATTAAAGTACACAAATGCTGCGGCTAACGCATTTGCCAAGTCAATATTTGCCTACAACTAATTTTCTTGAACATTTTCTATCAAACAATAGACAACAACAACGCGGCGAGTGGCGGCGGCAAAAATACTAAAGAAGCACAAAAAAGAACATTTTGCAAGGTGTTTGGGAGTGTATGTGTGTGTGTGTGAAAACGACAACCGACGTCTTTGCTGCTTCTGGTGCGTGCGCGCTTGTCGCAAGGAACCAACACATACGCACATCAAGAACTGCATTGGTATTGAAGTATCCTTTGGCATTTCTGCGAGCTTGGTTGAACTTGCGAGTAAAAAAGTCGCTTTTACCAAATAATAAACAAGTACACGGCAAGTCGATTTGAAAAAAGCTAAATAAAGCACATAAAACAAAATGGAAAAGAGAATAGAATTGGAGAGACGCGCACGCAAAGCGAACCAGGTAAGTCTCTTTTTGATGTTACTTGATTATTGATACGGTGTCACAAAAATAAAAAAAAATAATGAAGAGCATAGCCGCCCAAGCCAGAAAAACGCGCAAATTATAAATTCTCCGTATATATTGTGATTACACAAAAATGGTTCATAACATTGCTTCGGCTGTGTGTACACCGCAACAACAACAACAAGAACAGAGAAACTACGCCATCATGTAAATCTAGTTTCAATTTGCGCCCATGTCGTCGACGCCACAAAAAAAGAGCGCAAAATCACTAAAAGAAGAAGCGGCAAATAACATCCATGGTTGAAAAAAAAATTGATCGCCATAAGCAAATTCACACATACATTTGTATGAATTGTGTGAGTGTGTGTGTGTGTCGCGAGCAGTGTTGCCATGTGCGCGCATTTTTGTGCCTTTGCTTTGTTCTAAGGCTGCACAAATTCTTATTATTTCATTTAATGATGTAAATTTTTTGTTCAGCCTGTCAATGTTATTTGGGTTTGTTTTATGCTGATCGCCACAAGCAACATACAGAAGCCCACCTCAAAGATCGCCCGCTGACAATACTGCATACATACATACAAACTTTTGTGAAGCTTCTGCCGGCCTTCAATTGTGACAAACAAGCAAATGCATATGTGTGTGTATGTTTGTATATATAGATGCAGGTGTGTGTGCCATGCTGCTTGTTGTAATTTTAGGTTATTTGATATTAAAATGTATCTATAACAACATTATAGCGCGCGCATCATTCATACATATGTATGTACATATGTATGTACATATATACGCAACAAAGCCAATAATCGCCTACAAAGGCATACATATACATACAAACAAAAGACATGCCGCACACACACACACACAACAAGAAACGTGTATGCACACAATAATCGACACATTCTCGCCAGTGCCGATGGCTCGTCAGCTTTGGCTATAGCTGCTTCTGCTGTTGCTGCTGAGATGTGTACACACAACCATATTGACTGCGCAGTCATAAATACCATCACACATACACACGTCGTTGCAGGCTAGACTTTTTACAATGCAAAAAACCGGCCGCCCCCAACGGTATATGCACTGTTTGCATGCACTTTTACCCCTTTACGTCATATCGCGCTCTCACCCAAAACAAGAATTGGGAAAAAGTGTCTCTTCTTTTTTGTGTGTGGCACTTCTGCTGATTAATAAACATGCGCTCTGGCAAGGCCTTCTCAATCAGACACCAAAACCCCACCCCACCCCCATCCACACTGCACACAGAGCCGCCCAAACTACAAATACACACAAAAAGCATATATGTATGTATGTATGGACACACATCCATATAAAGTCAAAGCTTAGCCGATATGCACACGCTTTAAAGCTTAAGCTGCGTGCGAATGTATGCACTCAATTAACTATTGTAGTGTGCGTGCTCTGTTCAGCGTAACATATGGGAGAGAGGCTTTAAATGTTGATAACTATTTTTGCCATTTACATGTACACGTAAATATGTACTTGATAATTACACACATATGTACATAAATATGTATGCATGTATGTTTAATTGTAACGATCAGAAAACAATCAAAACTTGTTTGCTGCTTTTCACGCAATGACTAAAAACGTCGATATTTGTCGAAATATTTTTGTTGTGGTGGCTAGTGGCTCTACCGGCTTATTTTATTCCAAAAATTACAGGTCTGTTGACCTTAACATCCCCCCTCCATCGAGTAGTACTCCCATAACATTATTTCAATCCGTTTCTCTTAGAGCGCTGCCATGTTATCAGCACATGCTCCTTGCGCTGTTCTTTCATTGCCTACTTTCTCATCATTTCTTTTTGTGGCGCGTACGTCACACGTACACGCGCACACATACACCGACGTCTGAAAAATGCTATTACATAAAAACGCGATGCCACTTTTTCAGCATCAGCTGCTTCTGCTGCATGCGCAATTTGTTAAATAATTTCGTGTCGCTGGACATAATTATTATTAGGTTGCGTAATGCAACATTTGTCTGTGAGACTTTTGCAGTTTAAAAAAAATGCTTTGCGTTTGATCGATTTTTTTGCGTATGTATTGTTACTCATTTAGAGAAATTTCTTTTGCGCTTGTTCTGCCACACGGTCACACAGAAGTGGCGGACTGTCGGACTCGCAGCACGCTGAATATACACAGACAGTGTGACCAAACTTTGTAACGTCAAATATTCCCATTTCCGTTTGAAAATTGTTTGCTCAAAATACTAAAACGAATTGTAGCTAAAGCTGGCCATACACGGTGAACATGTTGGTGTGATTTGTTGGGCGTCGCTTCGCCATACTCGAGCCAACATGTTCATAAACTTAATTTTCTGTGTGATTGTTGAATAGAGAAGATGACCGATAGAAGTGCGGACGACGCAATTGCTTTACTAGTGATTTATTTGTGCACTGAAAAAAATAAAAAGAAACAAAGAAAAAGGAAATGGACGAATGATTGGCTTCTTCAAAGAAATACGCGTTCTCATATCAATTTATTGAGAAATGTAGAACATGTAGAGCATGTTGGTAAACAAACAAATTTGTTGAAAACTAGCCCATACACGACCAACATGTTGGGCAGCAAGTTGGCGGTTGACGAACAAGATCGTAAACCGCGCACATGTTGGCCAACTTGCCCATACACGAGTGATTTTCACCCCAACACCAACAAATCACACCAACATGTTCACCGTAAGATTGATTGTACATATGTATGTATTTTAAACACTTGAAGTATATAAAGCTATTGCAAATAACTCTTTATCTCTCCTCTTTGTTAAACAGATCACAGAACTAAATCTGGACAACTGCAGGAGTACAAGTATCGTTGGCCTTACAGATGAATATACCGCCTTGGAATCATTAAGTTTGATCAATGTGGGCCTTACTACACTTAAAGGTTTTCCCAAGTTGCCCAATTTAAAGAAATTGGAATTATCCGATAATCGAATTTCGAATGGACTTAATTATTTGACGACCAGTCCAAAGTTACAATACCTCAATTTGTCTGGTAATAAAATCAAAGATTTGGAAACGTTGAAACCATTGGAGGAATTTAAAAACTTAAATGTTTTGGATCTATTCAATAATGATGCCACTCAAGTGGAAAACTATCGTGAAAAAATATTCAAAATGTTACCATCTTTGAGCTTTTTGGATGGGTAAGTGTTGGATACATATTTGATAAAAATATATATTAATTAATAAATATTTCGTCACAGATTCGACTGCAACGATGAGGAAGTGCAGTCAGATGGTGATGACGATGAGGAGGTCAACGGCAATGACTCCGAAGATGAAGGTATACAAAATTTATATCATGATTTTTTCTTAAAAATTCCGATTTGCACAAAATACAAAATGTTCTGCTCCGTCCGCGTCGGTCCGTGTTTGTAAGCATTGTAGCTCCCAATATATCCATCACATGTTCGTCACACTATCATGCCTGCCAGTATAGGATCTGTTCAGTTGTCATCAGTTATCATTCTGTCGCCTTTCAGATGAGCGCAGTGCCTTCTGTGTAAATGGCTTAGAGATCGATTTAGACGAGCTCGAGGCATTGGAGCAGCGTATAAAGGCCAAAAAGCGTTTGCCAGAAGCATCCGAGCAGCCTGCCGATGGCAGTGAAGAAGTTGACGAACTAGATGAATATTTAAAAGAGTTGCAACTGCGAGAGGCAGCAGTGGTCAAATGTGATACGATACAGCCACAGCCCAATACTAGCAACAAAAACTATGCAACAAGCATGAAATTCGCAATATTACTCTATTGGTTTTTAGCAATACTAAATGTGGCAAATGCCGCCTATTGTAAGCATTTAATGCATTCGGATTTTAATCAAACCTTATCAATTTGCTCTGATTGCTTGCAGTCTCTGGTGGCGATGATGACGACGACGAAGGCGGCGGTGGCGGCGGCGGCGAGAACGGTGAAAGCGATGAAAGCGAAGATGAAGACAACGGTGATGTTTCACTCTCGGAGGTATGCATTGACTCACTAGCTCTTTTATACATTACTTAATGAGGATCTGATCTTGCGCAGGTGTACAATGATGATTTAGAAGAAGATAACTCCGATTGGGAGGAAGGTGAAGGCGTTGCCGATGACGATGAGGACGAAGATTCAGATATTGATGAGGGCGATGGTGAGGCAAATGAATCGGCCGCATCGGTAAATGCAAATGCCAAGGAGAAGGAAGCTGATAAACCAGGTGAGTAAAATGTTGTTAACCAAAAACATTATAACTAATGGCTGATATATATTCTTTTAAATTTTTAGAAGAGTCGCAAGCCAGGGGCAAGAAGAGAAAGCATGATGTTTAAATAGCATTATCAACAACTATATCGTCTTTGTACGTTATACATTTAATTACACACATACATATACACACACATATACTACACACAAAATACAGCAACAAAATCACACATCATATTTTGATAAAGCAAGAAAGGAAAACGAACGATAAAAGTTGAAAAATAACATGGACCCCAACATTAGAAAAAAATATAAATCACGTTTGTTTCGTTATATTTTAAGCTATATATTCAGAACACACACGAAAACCTTAAAACAAACAACAAAAATGTAATCAAAAGGTCTACAAAAACAAACAATAATAACAAAATAATAACACACACACATACACATAGCAACCGATCCCAAAATGTGTCAGTTCTATAAAAAAAAACCATAACAAAATAGAGTTTCAAACAAAAACAAAAATTAATTTTGGCAATTTAAATTCTGAACACATTGTAAAATGGCTTAGCATTAAGTTTAAAGTTTGTGAGTATATGATTACAAAATGTATAAAAAAAAAAAAAAAAAAAAAAACAAAAAGCAAACATTTGAGCTAAATATTTTAAATCAAAAAGAAAATACCTTGTTTGAGAGTTTTACTTATTTAGTTTTTTCTCTCTTTTATTGGTTGGTACTGTAGTTCTGTTTATAATTCAATGTAATTACTGCTAAGAAGAAATTTTAACAAACTTTTTAAGTCATTCCTGTTTTGAATATACACATAATACATACATACACACAACAAATAAGTTAAGCGCAGTTTTAATTTACTTTATGATGCATTGTTACCCATCCACTATTCTCTTTACACACTTAAAATTCAAGCAACTTTATAAATTTAAACTTAAACATGCCTTTAAGTAAGTTAACTATGTTAGCATACAGATTGTTTTTTCGGTTTTTCAATAGCAGTTGTCACGATTTTTGATTATAGCAAGTAAATGGAATATAAAATTTTAGTCAAGGATCTCTTTCATTTCATTTAACACATGCAACGTATTTCTCCAAGTACAGGCAAATTTTATAACGGCCTACATCAAATTTCAAACTTTTCTGTTTTGTGTCCTTAAAAAAATGGCACTTATCGGTAAACTTCATTAATACCCTTTATCTACACCACTACATGCTATCGATAGTCCCGATAGTCACACATATTCGATATATTGACACCATAAAATATGTGCACGTTAACCAATACTTTTTTGCTGTAGCACATGCGCAAAAGAGGAAGCAAGAGTCGAGCATATGTGGAAGCGGGCGAACAATATTCAGCCAACGCTGACTTACAACGTCGCGACGCTGTCGACGTCTCTTTATTTGACGTCGAATCGTCGCAGCGGTTGGCTGTGTTAAAATATACAATACTAGACCAGTGAACTGCGCTGCCTGCTGCATTCTTGGAACAAATTTCACTGTTGGCAGCGACTGAGGAATAAAATTGAACGTCGACGTCGCGACGTTTCTTCCTCGAAGAAGACCAAAATCAAAATAAAAACAAATACATAAACTATAAAGGGTGCGTGCGCGCCAATTATTTAACAACAATTAGCAAACGAAAGAAACAAAGTGAGTTTCAGTGTATAGTGTATTTGATATTTGTATGGAAATTCAGATAAAAGTGGCCAATTTACATACACATGCACCCATTCACACACACACACATAGTATATACACACGCATACACACACGTATCAAGAGTATACCCTGCGGTACGGCTGGTGTCAAGGCATACCAAATTCTAGTCTGTGATGCATCACTAATAGCTAGCTAAATCGTTAGCTTCGAGTAATGCAGAGGGCGTTAGGAAAATAAAACGAAAAACACAAAATAAAATAAAATATACTATAGTATATCTAATATAAGCCAACCGTGTTTCTCGCAGTGCACACACTGAGTGCAGCTATCGAAATGGACAAACTGGATGCCAACCTGGAGCAGCAGTTTGATCTCAATCTGATTGAGGCGGTCAAAATGAATCCCGTTATATACGATCGGTCACATTACAACTACAAGCATTTCGTGCGCAAAGCACAAACCTGGAAGCAAATCGCCGAAACCCTCGGCGTCAGCGGTAAGTCGGAAACTTTTTCATAATATTTTCGGTTAAAAGCAACGGGAAACGACACGAAATAGCTAACCATACGCTGTCGCAAGTGCAAGTGAAATTGATTTGGATGTCAGTCGAGGCTGCTTTCGCGCTGCAAATTGATTAATTCTAAGTACGGTTAGGATATGTACATACATAGATTGGCAAGGGTTGACACAAGAGGGGTAGAACAGACTGGCAACAGAGAGACGACGACATCGACATCGCCTACGGAGCAGCAGTGGATGGCTGCAGCGGGCGTCGGCAGCAAGCGGGCAGCAGCTAAAGCAAGTGTACAGAAACGACACACAAAAGTGAGCGGCGACGCAACGGAGACGCGACAGACGATTGTGAAATGTCAGGAGCGCAGTGTTCAGTGTGCAGGTTGGCTGCGATTATAATGTTACTTTTAATGCATACTTTGTTGCGCTCAACCCCAACAATGTGTCTTTGATTAAAATCAGATTTGAAAACAGCAAATTGTAGTTGCATTGTTGGAAATAGTGAATTTTTGGTGCCCTAAGTTGGGCGCCTCAAATGCGCACCTGGCTGCGCTGTCGACGGTGTGTACGCGCAGTCAACATTTTTGAAGTTGCTGTACTTTTGCGTCGCAGTAGTTGTCTTTGTCGCACACACGCTGCCTGCGCCAGCGTTTATTTTTATACAACTGCTACTGCTGTCGTCGTCGCTGCAGCAGCTGCTTTTGTGGTTGCTTCACACACACACACACACAGTGTGAGCAACTCACACACACAGCGTGAACAACTCACACACACAACTGCATCTAATCGACCAACCTAACAGCTTTCATTTCATGAGTATACAGTAAAAACCTCCCGTCTACTCTTCTTTCCCCCTGCCATTAGCTTATTTCTTTCCTTATAGGCAGCGCCTGGGTTTCAAATATTTTGGTGGGGTTTTCAAAAATAAATTAGCCAAGCATTTGAATTGAAAACGTTTTGGCGCCAAATTGTTGAATGCACCAGCACAGCAGCAGAAATTGTCAAGACTCTGCCACAGATTCTGCCTGGGCCGCGCTGCTGGCGTTACCAATATCAAGCGGGCAAAATCAACTCGTAGTTGTAGTCGACGTCGACGGAAGCTGATGCTGTCGCTGCTGGCGTGCCACGGATTCAGACTCAGCTGCTGCTGCTTCTGCCAACAGCTAGCGCTGTTTGTTCAACTATTTTTGCGTTGGCGGGGGGACTGGCAGGCAGGCAGAAAAGGCGACGACAGCGACGACGTTGACGTCTCGCGGTTTGTTTTGGTTTGCGATTTGACGCACACATGCTGACGTTTGGCGGTGGTGGCGTTGCCACCCCCACTCAAAACAAATATTCCCATATGAGCGAAGACATGTAAATAGATAAAATTTCATAATTTAAATTTTAATCGATGGATTTTTTCGTATTTGTTACAGAACAAAAATGTACAAAGCGTTGGAAGAGTTTGCGCGACAAATTTGCCCGGGAAATGAAATTGTGCCAAGAATCGCGCTGGCGCTACTTCAAACAGATGCAATTTCTTGTCGACTCGATACGGCAATATCGTGAATCGCTGCTGGGCAAGTGTGCCAATACAAGCCAGAATGCCAATCAAGTCGCTGATCCCTCACAACAGCAACAGGCACAGCAACAAACTGTTGTTGACCTCTTTGCACAGCCCTTTAACGGCAACGCAACCACTTCGGCACAGGCATTGACCCATCCGCATGGTAAGTGCACCCTAACTCCTTTTATGATAAAATGATATGATAAATAATTCGTATACAGAAATAACTGTTACTGGCGATGCACAGCTTGCCACGGCTGTGGGCAAGGACCAGAAGCCATATTTCTATGAGCCGCCACTAAAGCGCGAACGCAGCGAGGAGGAGCACAGTGACAACATGTTGAACACCATCAAAATTTTCCAGAACAATGTCTCACAGGCGGTGAGCGCCGAGGATCAGTCGTTTGGCATGGTCGTCACTGATATGCTCAACACGCTGGGCGTGCGGCAAAAGGCCGAGGCCAAGGTGCACATCATCAAGTATCTGACGGATATGCAGCTTCTGGCGCAGCATAACAAATACTAACTGTCGAGCCGTTTGTTGCATCACCAGCAGCGGCAATTGCTGCATTTGCTGCAATTGGAAAACGTGCTGGATCCATAAGCAGCTAAATACAACAAGAAAATTAAAAAAAATAAAAACAAACAAGATCCCAAAACAAGAGCAACATCCTCTTGTCTAGCAACTAAGTCTTAAAAGTCAAACTAAAGTTTAAAAAATTAGCTATTAAAACAAACGAAAAACACTTCACGTATGCATACATGCATACAAACATCTTACAATAACGTAAGCACAAATCAAACACATACACAAATACAACTCTGTCGTAGCTCCACCCCCCACCCACCCGCACGCACTTAAATCTACTTACCCAGTTGTGTACAAAAAGAAAAGAAAACTGGTTCTAGTTACATTTATTGTACAAACAATCTGCAAGTGTGTGTGTGTGTGTGTTCCCCAAATTTTATGTTAAACAGCATGATGTATATTTTTGACTACCATTTAGATTAAACATGCCATCGGGTTTAGTTTTGTAATTTGTAAAATAAGAACAAATTGTAATTTTTAAGTTCGGTTGTAATGTACTAAAATCGCTTGAAATTCACGTTAAATGGCTTTAATTGAGATCAAACCCTTTTAATCGTACATTACATAATTATATATACATACTTATATATTATTCAATATCGTTTCGGTTTATCTCTGAACATTTTAAAAAACGTTACCACATACGTGTATATTTACCAACAATATCAAACAATGCGATATTGCTTAGCATTTTAATTTATCTTTTATCTTGATGTACATGGATTTAATAATTGTGCAATAAAAGCAAAAATTCAAAACAATTGTGTTTACGTATATGTATATGATTTAAATTCAATGCAACTTTGGTGTATTACTAATCAGTTGCTTCTCAATTGTTCTAAATGTATGTTTATGTCTTTCAGCCGTAATAGTCCCTTCATTATCAGATACTCAATTGACAATACCTCGTTGCAACGTATTTTCACAGTCAAGGACCTTGGTGTTCTTTTTGACTCGAAACTCTCATTCGGCCTTCATATTTCTACTATTGTTAATGAAGCCAAAGGTGTTCTCGGTTTCATTAAACGTTGGTCTAAAGAGTTTAACGATCCTTACGTTACGAAAACTCTGTACACTTCTCTTGTCCGCCCTATCTTAGAATACTGCTCTTGTATATGGAGCCCCCAGTATAGAAATAACCAGGATCGTATCGAATCTGTTCAGAAGCAGTTTCTGCTTTTTGCCTTACGAGGCTTAAATTGGGATAATAATCTTCGCTTGCCTTCATATTCCAGTAGGCTTCTTCTCCTTAGCCTCCCATCGTTAAACAATCGTAGGATAGTCCTTGGTGTTGCCTTCCTGCAAAAGTTGATTGCTGGCGATATAGATTTTTCTTTTCTTTTAAGTCAACTTCGTTTCTCTATTCCTTCCAGACCCACTAGAAACTTTCGCCCCTTATTTTTGAAAACGTGCACATCAGATTACGCTATGCACAACCCATTTCGTATTTTATGCGTTCAATATAATAGCCTTTACCACGTGTTCTCTAATGAGACCTCTCTGTCCCTAATAAAATTATTGCTTTCAGGATATCTTCGGGAAGTTAATGACCGCTCTCAGCTATGAAACGGGGCATAGCTTGCTGGACTGGCTAATTTTTTTTTCCCCAACGGGTCATTAACTTCCCCCCTCAACCTATCTCTATTTAATACACTTTTCTATTTTATATTTATTTATATTAATATATTTTTATTCCATTTATTTTTTTTTTTTTTTGTTATCTTTTATTTTAAGTTTTCATATTTAAGTTTTTCTTTTCTATTTTATACTAACATCTCTGTTCTTAGTATAGAGTCTTATAATGTCACTGACAATTTAGGCTGTGTAAAGGGGCATAGCTGGCCGGACTGGCAAATAAAACACCCCCATCGGTCGGTGATGTTATTAGACATTTTTGTTCTCTGCTTAGGCTGTTTACTTCATCTATATTATTGTACATTTTTTTTTTTATTTTTAACTCTTAAGTTAACTCTAGATTTGTTAACAATTTTTAATAAATAAATAAAATAAATAAAAAAATACTTAAATTTTTAACGTCGATCTGGAATGATTAATTGACATTACGAAACGATTATATATATATCGATGATATCAGCTAAACATTCGGTTTTACTGGCAACGCTGTCACTCTGCGGCGCATTTTAATAGATCTGGCAGCCTTATCAACGTTATAAACACAACACAGCTGACAAAATTATTTTACCCGTAAAGATTTTATATAATGGCCGACAAAATCGAGAATGTTGAAATAAAAGAGAATAACAATAACGCAAAATTATCTGATACATGGTCTGTAAGTAATGCTCTCTCGAAACACGAACAAAATTAATAACTTAGAGCACACACACAGATACGTCCGTGCCATCTGTATAAGGAAGAGTACGATGACTGCAACAGTTTTAAGGCACGCTTTCATCAATACTTTATATATGGCCAAAAAACGGACTGTTCGCAATGGCTGACGGATTTTAGGAACTGCGAGCGCTATGAGCAGTCGAATGGCAATGATGTGGCAGCCGGCAGTGCAATAATCAAAAGCGAGGAACAACGTAGGATCACAAGACTGCGGGCACATTACTCGAACGATACGTGGACAAAGCGAAAATCGCCGCCAGAGGATTGGGCGAAACCGTTGCCGGAATGGCTTGAAAAACGCAACGAGAACACCTACTTAGAACTTAAGCAAAAGGAGATGTCCGGGGAGGTGGTGGCGCCACAAGACGAACAGGGCTCCCTATGCGCAATCATGTGAAACTTATAAATAAACACAAGTGCAGACTATCTGGCAACGCCATTTCGCATTGCGCGTGTTGTGATTGAGGTCTAAGGTTTTTGTTTCTTTTGTTGGTGGTTGTTTCACAAGTTGCGATATACCAACGTTCGGGTGGACAAGGAAATTTAGCCAATAAAAATGTTAAAAGGCAGCACACTAAAAGCGTTGGATGTAAGAATTGTGCTGAACTACATTGAAACAAGGTCAGCAGGTAAATGTTTATTATATAATGTGTGTATTGGCAACCTTTGCCTTTTCCATGTGAAATGTAAATCATTCTCAGTGTATAAATAGATGTTACAAATTTATGTTTAAATTATTGCTATTAAGAACTGTTGTTTGTTCGGCGCAGCCTTTTCCATTGCAGTTGCCAGCAGCCAACAAGACCTCGATCCTACAGTGCAAATTTCATCCAACGCTCCTACATAACGTTCAATGACTTTCGCAACAAAAATCGCTCGTACAACAAAAAGGAGCTTGTCGGGTGAGTCACTAAAATATTTCAGAAATCAAAGTAAATAACCGCTTATCTTGATCTAAACAGTTACTCAATGCAGGACATGTATCGAGTGGTTTCCGATGTCAGTAACTACCATAAGTTTGTGCCCTATGTCAAGAAATCGCATGTCCACAGCGTCGACAGTGGCGGCAGCGGATTTAAAGCGGATCTTATCGTTGGCTTTCCGCCACTGAATGAGGCATATACTTCACGGGTAACACTGCAGGCGCCGGGTCTGGTGAAATCCGAATGCCATGATGGCCGTTTGTTTACCTACCTCCTCAACGAATGGCGTTTCAGTCCTGGCCTCAAGGATATACCCAACTCGTGCGTGCTGGACTTTCGGGTGGCTTTTGAGTTTAAATCGTTGCTCCACAGCAATATTGCCAACATATTCTTCGATCTGATATGCGATCAAATGGAGAGCGCGTTCATTCTCGAAGTGGGTCGACGCAGCGGTCCTCCCTCCATTCGATCGCATGTCCTTAAATCGAAACGAGATTGATCGAACAACCCCCGGGCTGCCTAGTTGTTAAAGTATTTAACATGTATGTATTTAGTTAAAATAACGTTGACAGAGGCGTTTTATGTATGTACTATATTTTTGTTAAACAACAAATTGTAAATAAATTGATGTAACACAAGATCAAGTAAGTTCATGAATACATAATTAATAGCTTTACATTAACAGTTTTGTTAACAGGTTCGATAATACATAATTAACAGTTCTGTTAACAGTTTAATTGACAGCATTGGAAAACTTAGAATTAATGTTAAATTAAAGTTACTATGGAATGGCATCGTTTGATTAAGTGGCCTACAACGTTATATACTTAACAAAATTAAAATAATAATAATCTAATCAGTACTAAAATCATGAATATAAGGTAAGTACATATATCGTTTTTCAGTTTTAATAGGCAGTTACTTCTTGAGTTGGAACACTAGGTTACTTTTGAATAGAAGTGAAAGTGCTTCCAAATATATATATCTACGCATCTAACAGTTACTATCTATAACTATAATGCTAAGCTCTACAGTAAACTTTATACAAGGGGGGTTGGGGTTGTGTGTTTAACGATCTCTACTTAGTAAGAGCAGTAAAAAAGATATTGTTCAGTTATGGCTTATTATTAGAGGGTTTTGTTTAAGCTACGGCGTGCCAAAGATCACTTTTCGTTAACGTTAACTTGATTATTATTTAATGTTTTGGATATTGTCCAGTGAAAAATACGCGAGTGCAACTACTTAAAAAAGGAAACAATTTGGCTATAGTCAAAAAATGGTTTAACAAATGGTTATATAAGTTGCTAATAGTATCAGTAATGATTATGCAATCGAAGGTATACACGAACAAGATAGGTACAATTCCTTAACACTTAAAGTCAGTAAACATATCTTTAAGCACTTATATATATATATATATATATATATCGGACGAATACAAGAAAGCATTAACAAAAATCTAATCAAATTCGTTGCAAGTTGCGAGCAATTTCTAGCTCTAACTCGTTAAGTGGAAAGGGGACGCAGCACCATTTCGAATGGTTTTTTAAAAAAAATATATCACTTGTTTGGGGGGTCGCGGTTGAGCAGGCGACGACGTGGCTGCCATGAAGCGGCAGCAGCCACCGCCGCCAGCTTTCGCCGTTCTCAGTTGTGTTTGGCCCGTTTGCCAAACATATAGCCCTTCCAACGTTCGGCGGTCTGAGCAATCAATGGATCGCTATCAATTGTGGCCAGCAGCAGCAGTTGATTCACATGCGTCGCATGATAGTCCCAGCGTGCCAGATTCGGTGCCACGCCCAGACTCAGATGACGCAGATCGTAGCTGGTGCCCGATCCGGTGTCATACAGCAGCAGCATCTTCTTGAGCGAGTGCATGCCCTGGGCAAAAAGTTTGCCAGCCTCGCGTGCTATTTTCCCGGGCGCCGTGCTATTCAGATCGTAAAGACCAAGCAGCGAATAAATGAAACCATTGAGCACAAACGAAGCCGGCGTTGTCGGATATTCCTCATACCTGATTTAGGCCAAAAAGTGATTATTTTTATATAAGGGAGAAGATTGCAGATTCCTTTACTTACCAGTTATATTTGTCCATAAATTGTGCCAGCACGCCGCCATCGCGTGATATGATGCGATATGGTTGCAGGCCCAGAGATGCGGCTTTGAGGTAGCGCACATCTCCGCCAGAATGCCAATAGGCGCGCGCCAGCACAGAGATGGCATGTCCCTGACCCATTGCCGATATCCAGCCGGGACGCAGCTCAGCAAACCCGTTGAGATTGCGCCGCACCGGATTCGTCCAGCCACCCGATTTGAGATCCTGATTTTGCACAAACCACTCGGCGGCATCATAGAAATGCGCCAAATGATCGCTCGTCGACAGTGTTATGTTATCGTAGAAGCCAATGCCCAAAAAGGCAATGGACAAAACCTCCAAATCGCTGCGACGCACCTTCAATGGCGAACGTTTGTCGCCCAAGACGATGCCCTTCTGCACATCGATATGTAGATCCCGGGTAATGTGGCGCCACTTGTTAAGCGACCCAACGCCAAGTCCATAGTATATGTTCGACTCTTGCACGCTGAGCAGCAACTCGGCGGCAATGTAGTGCAAATTGTAGCTGTGCTTTGTATCGCGATTGAGGACGGTGACCATAAGGCTGCTGCTATTCGTTACCAACAGCAGATCGACGCTAAGCACCAGATCCTGCGTTTGATTTAGCTGAATGCTTATGGCGCTCTCATAGCCAATCGTTGTCTCGAACTGAACAATGCTTGTGTTGAACTTGTGATGCCATATCCGGGACATATTGCTGGTCTTAGGCGTTGTCCAATCGACTTGATTGCCATCGGCATCCTCGAGTATGTGAATACGGGGTGGCGCCTCTGTCAGATTCTTGCTATAATGCGCCAGCGCAAATTGAGCTATCTGTGTGGGATAGAAGTAGCCACGTTTCTCCCACTGTGTGCTCACTGGCACACCCTCGGCGGCGCTAATGCATTTGACACGATCCCGCACCTCCACATTGTAGTTCTCGAAATACATAAAGACGCCACGCGGATCGTATTTGCCTTTGGGCAGATTCACCTTTGCATTGCTGTGCATCCAGTTGAATTTAGCTGGATTGCTGCCGCTGCCGCTGTTGCTCGTCGTAACAGCGCCGCTGACATCGAAATATTGTCGCAGAAACGAGAATGGCACATACACCTCATTGGCGTTCTCATCTCGCTTACAGTGTATGCTATATTCCTGATTGATGGCACATTCAATATCCTGTAGTGGCACGCCCAGCTGCTGCTGTTCAGCAGCTGAGCTATACGAGATAGTTTCACCGGTTTGATGCCTGCCCAGCTGACGCACAAAGTCCGGTGAAAAGCTGAACGCTGCACAGCGCATATAAATGCCCAAGGTGATGACCATTACGGCCACTGTCAGGAACAGCAGTAACGCTTTCAAATTCAGACGCATTATAAAGAACACCAAAGGTTCGCTCTGCAATTGATTATAAAATGGTTTGAGTTGGAGAATGCATTATGTTTAAAGATCCTTACTTTCAGTTTTTGTAGCTTTCGCGTCGACGACTCTTTCTGCTGCTGCTCTACTGTGTGTGTATTGTTAAAGGCATCGCTGGAGTTAGCGTTGCCGCTGTCATGGGCCAAAGACAGATACTCGGACATGCAGATTTGGTAGCCTGGCCACACTTTTGCGTTCCGTTTCTCTTCTAGTTTATGAAGAACTCTAACGTCATATTCTAAATATACATAAGTACATATGTATATCAAAATAGAGATATGCATACATACATATGTACAAGCACACGTTTAAGCGTGTTAATGATTTTGTTTTTGTGCAGTAAGCTGCATTTTTATAAATATTGCACAGCACAAGCAACCATTAGACCAATTGTTTTGTGGTGGATATGTTTATTTAACAGCAACCGATGGCAAACACAGCGTTAAATGTGACAATTTTAATGTTTTTCATTCATTTATGACTTTTCCAAAGCAATCCAAGCATAAGCCACACTGAAAACTGCAAAAGCAAACACAAACACAACTGCAATGAAGACGAACAAGAACAAGACATACATATGTACGTATGTAGTATATGTAAATCGCGTTTACACGACAAGTGTAAATCACAATACAGCTTTGTTCACGATGTCATCTTGTTTCGATATTCATCATTTGATTACAAGCTACAAAAGTGATTTTAACAATTGTATTTTCGATAAGGCACATCTACCAACGTAAAAGTGCGTTTCCGATTAAGTTTTATAGAATAAAAACTTAAAAATATGATGTATACTGTAAATGCTCATATCGCAAGGTAAGTGTCGTCTTGACAGCTGAAAAGCGTTGCCACACTGTCCAAAAATGCTGCTGGTTTTGCAAACATAACAATTGCAAATTGTGAAAACAAGTACATACATATGTATGTACATATATAGAATTCCATTAAAATTGAATTCCATTAAAACAATAAATGAATTTATGAATTAATTAACTGACATTTGCTGCTTATATGCAGTTTAAATGCATTAGCAATGTGCATGTGTATATTCAACATGGCGGCAGCCCTAATCACAAATAAATCAATAGCGGCGTGATTTGTTTACAAAAATGTTTACCTGAATTCTTACAAAAAATTGTATCCAATGACTAGATTCAATGTACAAAGTAGTGCAATATGCCTAATGCTTTTACTAAGCAAATCATTGCCAGCATTTGCATCAAATGGCGATCGCACACAGTTTTTCCACAATTGTCGTCAAAATTGCGAACGCACAAATTGTTCCGCTGGTAAGTAGAAGTACATATACATATGAAGAAATCGAAAACTTCAAAATTATTGTAACATTAACGCAATTGCAGATGGTTTAGAAATCCAGGAGCAGGCAATCAGCTTTTATGGCCAAACGATATTCGATCGAATCTTCGGATGGAGCTGTGCGGACGAGTGCTCCTACGGCTGTATGTGGCGCACGGTCTTTGCATTTATGGAACGCGGCTGGCCAATACCCCAGTTCTATGGCAAATGGCCATTTTTGCGTTTGTTTGGCATGCAGGAGCCAGCCTCAGTTATTTTCTCAATATTAAATTTCATTATGCACCTGCGTATGTTGCGCAAATTTCGTTGGTCCGTGCGCCCCGATAGTCCCTGCTACAAGCTTGCTCACATTTTCAGTTTGGTAAGTGGCACAACATTGTTTAACCTTTTCTAATTTAAACTAATTCCCCCGCTTATAGGTATGTTTGAATGGCTGGGTTTGGTCAGCCATATTCCATACGAGAGACTTCCCGTTGACGGAGCTGATGGACTACGTTTGTGCCTACGCCATTGTATTGTGCACATTGTACTGCATGGTAATGCGTATGCTGCATCGTTATTCGATGTTTCTGCGCGGCGTCATCACCTTGGCATTTGTATCCTACTATATCAACTATTTTGCCTACTTGAGCGCCGGCAAATTTAACTACTCCTTCAATATGAAAGTGAATATTGCTACGGGCGTTCTATCGGCAGTCGGGTGGTTTGTGTGGTGCCATCGAGTGCGTTATCGTCGCCCTTACTATAAGCGTATACTACGTTTTTATGTCCTATTTGCACTGGCCATGAGCCTGGAACTACTCGATTTTCCGCCCATACTATGGGTACTGGATGCTCATTCGCTCTGGCATTTAGCGACGGTGCCTTTGGTTTCACTTTACTACGAGTAAGTTGATTAAAAACAAAATTAATATAATCGAGATTTTCCAAAATTGAACATTTGCAGCTTTATGGTTGAGGATTGTCAGACACTGCGTAAGGAGAAGGCCATGACGGAAGCGTATCCATACTTCGATAAGGATATTTAATCGCATTATACTGTATGGTATTTACTATTTATTATAAAACGAAATTCATTATGTTACATTTGCCCGCATTGCGATATGGTAACAGGCAATTTGGGCTTGTTGTTGGGTCCCGTGGGCACATTCTCGATTTTACGCATTATTAAGAGGCCATCGAGAACGCGGCCAAAGACAACATGTTTGCCATCTAGAAAGTTACATCTGGCACAGGTGATGAAAAACTGGCAGCCATTTGTATCCCGGCCGCTATTGGCCATCGCCAGTAGACCGGGTGAGTCGTGCTTAAGCGTAAAATTCTCATCGGCATATGTGTTGCCGTAAATGCTTGTTACGCCCGTGCCATCGCCTTGCACAAAGTCACCGCCTTGTATCATGAAATCCTTGATAACCCGGTGAAAACTGGCACCCTTGTAACCAATGGGTACGCCATCGGGTCGATATTCGCCTGTGCAGAACTGTCGAAAGTTTTCCGCGGTTCGAGGAACAGTGTCGGCAAACAGCTCAAAAGTCATGCGCCCAATTTCCTATTTAGAGAAACAATATTTTGTTTAGCTTTTATTGAACGTTTTGATTGTGACCAACTTACGGTTGTGCCCACGGCTATGTCAAAGAAAACGACGGGATTGTTTGAGCTGCGAAGTTGCGATTGTATTTGATTCCAATTTGGCATTTTAAGAAGCAAATATAAAATGTAAACGTTTAACAATAAAAGCCGCGAGTTGTCGTTTGTTTACGTTTTCCTGCGGTATGTATCGATTAATCACGATAGGCTGGGCTACACTCGTGTTAAAGATATCGATATATAGTAAGGAAGCCGGCTATCGCACTAATCGTTCAGTTCACATGTGTTGTTTAATTTGGTAAAACTGTTTTCGTACAATCTTTGGCTAAATACATGATTTGGTGGCTCAATAAGAAGTAAAACTGGTAACTGATCATTCAAGACGTATGCACGCAAGCTGTAACCAGACAGGGTAAGTCCGATATTGTAATTTTTCTTTGCTATTATTATTATTGTAAATTCCTTGCATCGAAAATTGTTATATTGTCGGAAAGTGTGTTCCCCACTTTAGGATACCACTCTGGCCTAGTCTATATAGACATATAAGGTCGACGAAACTAAATCCATTTCATAGGTCGATAACGTATCCAAAAAACGTACATCCCTTTTATCAAAATTTATCTTTGAATAACACATTCCCAGAGACCAATAATTAGTCGCGCGTAATTATTTCTAAGCATCAACAGCGTTTTGTTGCTGTTATTAAGGCGGTGGGCCGTTGGGGGCGGTTTCGGCGGTTTGGGTAGGCGCGGTTTTGATGTAGTTTTTCGAGAGATGTCAACACCTATCTCGGCACCGAATTTGGTGGCTCTAGCTCAGAAACTGTGGAAGTTATAGGCGATTCTGATTTCAAACTGTGGGGCGCTGGGGGCGGTATAAGTGGTCGTTGCATTCAAAGTGTTGATGCAGTTTTTCGTGGGATGCCAGTAGCTATCGTCCTACAGCCACTTACATTTATTTTCCGTGTCGTTTGCTCACTCTTAGATTTATTTCAGTGTCGAGGTCGAAATGCAAAAAATTGCTGTTTTTTTGTGTACTTTTATTATTTTTCTTTATGTGTGTTTGTGTTTGCTCTGTTTTTAATAAAAGTTAAAAAAAAACTCTTATTTTTGATTGTTAATACTTATACTTAATAAAGATTGAAAAATAAGAGTTATTCCACGATTTTTATTATAAAATTGAAATATAATAATTAAATAATAATTTATTTATTTAGGTCAAAAAATAAGTGTTAGGGATTAGTTTATTTATATAAATTGAAAATAAAAGTTAATTTGGTTTTTGGATTCCCAGTTTAAAAAAATTGTATTTGGTCTTTTTCGAACGATTGTGACAAGTGCCTAAGCAGTGGAGATACTTCATAACTAATTTTAAACTTTGATTTGTTTCGTACGCACCCTTTTTATACAGGGGTAGGTACTGAATTACCCATTACCCATTACCCATCAGCTGAGTGATTAGTTTGGTGGTTTGGCGGTTGCTTATCATAAGGTTACTTCCCTTGACTACCCTTGTTGGAAGTAGTGGACAATCGCCACCATTTGGGCACCCCGTTTTTAATGGCATGCCTTGTCATAACTTGCAATATGACGGATTGGTTCAAATTTCAAAATGGTTCAAAATTAGTTGCAATTAATTGCTTTTGAAATGCATTGACCTTGCGTGCAATAAGTAAATGTAAATCCCAAATGCACTTTGTTTAGATAGATATATGTATGTATTTATTTTTTAATAAAGAAATGCTATGTTTATAAATAAGTGGTTGATTTATGTTGTTGATGAGAGTTATAACTTAATATGCAATGCACACAATATTAACATATTTTTAACGTGTGGTAATAGGAACCCAACAATCAATGATATTTAATTCAGCAATGCAACTTTAAAACTATATTAATATTTACTTAAATTCAATTGAGCAAACACAAATCGACAGATTTTCTTGGGTACAGGCCTCATTTCAGCTCGTTTGTAATAACCATACAAAAAGAAGCAATATTTTTCTAATTGCTCGCCTCATCCGTATCCACATCTGAAATGTCGTTCAGCTTTGTTACATTATTATTATGATTGTTGCTGTTTTCGGTTGCCTGCTCAAAGTTTTGCTGTATTGTTTTGGAATCGACAACCAAAATAGGCGTACAACCATCCATAAGATGCTCGCTTTGACTCTGAAATTGTTCCCGCGAAATGCTGCGGGTGAATGAGAATCGCAAAGATTTCGTTCTCGTCAACTTCTTTTTGATTGGTGGCTTGCCCGATACAACCGGGTCGGAGCTGGTGCGTTCTGTTTCCGGTGTCGTCGGCGCCGAACTGATTTCTAACTGTGCATCCCTCAATATGTCCTCGGCAAAGTCTTTGATTTGACTCCAAGCATACAGAATATCTTTTTCTGTGGCATGCTCGTACGTGACACAGAAACGTATTACATAACGTCCATTGAACTTTGCCGGCGTCATGTGCATCTTGCCGGAGTGATTGATTTGTGCCAACAACAGATGATTCGGTTCATCGCCCGTACTGAAAATAATCAAAAAATATAAAGTTTTTTTCTTGCTGCTTAAGATTTTAATATCTGGTTAAACTTACCGCATGCGAAAGCACACCAGACCCAAATGGACATCGTTGCGCACCTCAAAACGTTCGTCTTTGCGTACAAGCATCTCAAACTTTTTGGCCAAGATCATGTGGTTGCGCATATACTCCTGCAATCCCTTAACGCCATACGTGCGAAAGACAAACCACAGTTTAAGGGCACGGAAACGGCGACTCAGTGGTATGCCATAGTGTCTGTAATCCACACCATTTATATGCTCGTGCCGCAGATACAGGGGATTTACATTTAAAGCACTTTTCAGTGTCATCACATCGCGTACCCACAGCGCCGCGGCATCAAAATTCGTGAGCAGCAGTTTATTTGGATTCGTATTGAAGGAGTCGGCGTACTCCAGGCCCGCAGAGAATACACGCATCTCGGGCAGAATGAAAGAGTTGCCGGCGTAAGCGCCATCTACATGCAACCAAATGCTGGATACTTGGCGGCACACCTTGCCAATTTCGGATATATCATCGAAGGCACAGCCACCCGTTGTGCCCACTGTCGCAACCACAAAGAAAGGCGTTAAGCCCGCATTCACATCATTCTGTATGGCCTGCTTGAGGAGATCCACACGCATGCGTCCGCGATCATCTGCATCGATAATGCGCAGCTTCACTAGCGCCATTTTGGTAGCCTTCTCGACGCACGAGTGCGCCTCACGACTCGCATACGCAATCAAATTGGGCAGAAAGACGCTATCGTGCACACTAGTCTGACCCTTTAGATCGCTAATGGCACGCGCACGCGCCGTTATCAAAGATACCAGAACACATTCGGAAGCAGAGCCTTGCAAGGCACCACCGCCAGTGCTGCCGGGTGCATCGGAGACAAAGGCTTTGGGCAAACCCAGTGCCTTGGCATACCAGTTCATCACAATTGTCTCGAGCTCAGCTGCCGCTGGGCAACTGGCCCAACTAAAGCCAATGGAGCCAACGGCACTGCTTAGCATGTCGCCCAAGACAGATGGAAAAGAGTTGCCAGATGGAAAGTAGGCAAAAAATTTCGGATGATTCCAGTGCACAACGCCTGGCATAATTTTTTGTTCAAAGTCCTCCAGCACATCTTTAAACGATTCGGGTGATTGTGGCGCGTCAGCTAGAAAATAAATAAAAAACAGACAGCTCGTTAATTAGCTGTGGGGTTCCGCGTGTTTTCAATAATATAGTATCTAAACAGTATTGATCGAACAATGCAGTACAGTAGTCTCTCTTGATAATATTCTTATTTGTAAATATATATTTTTTTTATAGGTTTTAAAGTTGAGTTATTAAATTTAAAAATATATTTGAATTTTAGTTTTACATATTTTTGTTACTTTTAAAATTTGCACATATTAAATTCAGAATTGCTATGAAACATTTTTCATATTTATTTTTATTTATGTTTAATTTCAAACTAATGTTTTCATAGTTAATTTTTGTGTGATTTTTTCTCTGAATGAACACATTACAGGCATTATCGAGTTGCAAAAAAGGTTTTAAAAGTATTCATTGTATAGACTATGATTTAAATTTATCAAAGTTCAATTTGAGAGATGACTGTATACATAGTTTGCGTATACTATATCTTTTAGCACCTATAAATTTGCTGCTAAACCAGCGCACAACAATATTTCTATTCAATTTATTATTTTTGGCACCGTTCGGTAAAGATCAACACAACAAACACAACATTCAAACTTTATCTACTTCCACCTGAGGTGTGCTGAGGTCTGTGTTCGCATAAATAATTGATTTGTTTAGTTAATCAAACAGAGATTGTGGTGTTGATCAGACGTAAATATTTAGTTTAACTAACTGCGCGCAATTCGGTTGAAATTCTTATTTAAACCAAAAAATCGTATTTCCCAAAAAACTTGAAGGCCCACGCCGAAGAGAAAACAAAAAAACAACTGTATTTTTTTTATTTATATTTTTTCACGGTTACTATGTGGGTTTATTGTGAAGAGGTACAAATCAATTCACATTGTTTGCCTACAATTAGTCAACATGAATCCACAAGTTTTTGAAGAGACTGTTCAGATGACTTGTTTTTATCTGTAGTATATGTTAATGGAATTTAGCAAAAAAAATATTTCTCGTCGATAATATTTTGTGCCTAGTTATGTTTTTTTTTTATTTTCGTTTACTGTTGTTATTTGCTAGTTTGCTTAGAAGCCATTAACAAATTGCTGTTTACAATTCGTCTCTTGTGCCAATTTTAAGCGATATCCCGAAAAGTTCTGCCAGTCTTAATGGCAAGATTCTTGTAAACAAAATAGTTTTGCACATTGTTTTGCATGTACGTAAAACGATTCCAAAATAGCAAATAATTTAATTGAATGAATTTTTCATTTGGCAATTTTCAAATTCCATTGATTAATATACTAACATTTACATCATACAAATTAATACACGAGTGTATCGAAAAAGTTTTTATCTGCTTACCTGGTAATAGTTTTTTCAAATATCCAGGATCTAGTGTTGGCGCCACATCGCGTTCCTCAATATTACTGCTGTATTGGCATATATAATCAATCACTTCCTTGCCGTATTTGCGAAACTCTTCTACATTCATTTTTCTGTTGGTGTTTATATATTTGTTTTTTGTAGTGTAATTGATTTAACACTTTGTGGGTAATTTTCCGCAATTATGTTATTTCTTATTTACTTATTGATACAACAGATTGTAAAGGCCTATTTCACACTTTTATCGTTAGATCGATCACTTTAATCCGTATATATCACGTTGTGCTCGTTGCAGCTTCCTTTTAGCGAATGTCTCGAACTTTGTTAATGCACTCGTTTTATATTCGAAGACGACGCGACGCCTGCTCTCTCGGGCGAGCTTTGCCCTCTCCCTGTATTTCTCTATTTCTCGCTTTCGTTAAGCATTAGCACCTGCTGTGCGTGTTGTTGTATTGGGGTTAGTGTCTCGTGATTGTTTTTGTTGTTTTTTTTTGTCTTTGCGGCGCTCAAGTTACTTGCATTGTACTTTGCCGCCGTACCCGTCACAGTCTTCGTCATTGGGATCTTTGGGAAACCCGCTTTGCCATTTGATTGAGTTGCCCCAAGCATTCGCTCTCTTCGCGCTTTGTGTGTGGGTTGGCTGGCTTAGATGTAGTATAGTAAAAATTACCTGTCGATAAACACATTTTTTATTGTGTTTGCCATAATTATAACATTCAAATCATCGTGCTGCAATTTTGAAGCTGATTCGTGTCTTTATAAATAGCACATAACAGTGGGACATGTACAATCGATCTTATTATTATAATTACATAGTACAGACAAACCTGGATAGTGTGAACAAAACGATATTCAAAGGTTGTTCACACTATCCAGGTTTTTTTATTTTGTTAATAAATTGATATATATGAATACTACATAGTTAAATAAATCATTTAATTTGTAGGTTTTATTCAAATTCACTTTAAAAACATAAAAATAAAGTCCACATCCATAAAAATGTATTAAAATAACATTGTATCTGAGTATGTTGAATTTTCTACATATTACAAAATTCTAATAAATTCGCAGAAACTGTTCTTACAAATGTCGAAGCGACAAGAGAGCAAATAAAAAGAATGATTAAAAAAAAAGTTTATACTTAAGAGGTTTTTTTTTGTTCAACCTGGAGAGTGTGAACAAAATATTTTGTTCAGGTGTTCTCACTATCCAGGTGTATCTGTATATACATTGCTTGCAAATGGAGTAAACTACAAAAATGTACTTGGGAAAAGATATTACTTTCCATGCTGCTTACTTTTTATGGATCAGATCATTTGTTGACATAGGTTCTATTAAAAGACCAATTCTCATAGACAACCAGTGCAATTAGAAATTTCCGAGTATAAATTAAAATAGTATTTTACATGTCAAATTTACGTAGTGTAAGTATGGAAGTGTAACAAAATTAGTCCAAACTTTACTTTTTACGGATCATGCTTAGTATATGAGTGTTTAAAAAAACCCTTATAGGTACAAAAAAAACATGTAAGTAATGTTATAATATCAATAAAAGCTCTTCATCGTAAACTATTAAGATTTTTATGTTATTCGTGTATACTACGCACAGGTCAAGTTTGTTTTAAATTATTGATAACTCTTCCGCTTTCCGATACACACAGGAAATCGATCAAAAGCAAAGTTACAATTTGAAAATTTTGATTCAAAAATTATAGAAAAAATTATGATCATATGTGAAAATTGCCTCTAAATCGGTTGACAAACACCGAAGACATCGTAGATTAAGATAAAGTCAAGCATTAAGAAGGGCAGTATTATACGCCCACACTAATACATACAAGCAATAAAACTGTACGCTTTTTGTCTAGGGTTAAGAGTATCACCTAGTCGATCTCTTTCGACTTGAGCCTTCCAACTTGCTTATAATTGATTTTCTTTTGTATGCTTTAACAACTTTAAGTTAACGTACGAAATTCCAATCACAATAAGTTATTAATTCCCCTTCATTTCATTATAATTAATATTGGGTAATACTCGTAATACCGATTAACACACGTTTCCAGTATTTTGTTTGGCATTGTTGTTTTTAATTGATTCAACGCGACAGCTGGCACACCTCCCAGCTTCATCAATACCCTTTAACTCTTTCATCTACTTTGGAGTGGAATTGATTCTTTTTTTTGGTCCTCTTTGGGGGAACTTTGTGAGACTTCGCACAAATTTCCAACTATTAGAGAACGGGTCTGGAAAAAGCATTAAGCAACCTTCAAAATCATCTTTTTCAATGCGGATTAGACCACGGTTCTTAGATGTTTTATTTGTTAAGTTTCTATTTCTTTTTTTTTTTGTTGGCAAAGGGGAATTACTTTTAGCACATGGAACAAACGTGGCAAATTATTGCGCAAACTCAAACGCCGACACACATTGTTAATAGTTAACAAGCAAAGCTCTATTTTTTGTTGGATGTGCCCACAAAATGACGAATTGCGAAGTGACAGCTGTGACGTAGTTGACACCATGATGGAATTACACCCAGAGAAAATATTTAATTTTACTATGTGGCTTTCAAATATCAAATGTAGTTAATTCAACATGTTGACTCAACTAAGAACATAGTTAAACAGCAATACGAATACGAAATATATTTAATTAAAAATTTAACCATATTTAACACAACTATGCATGCAAATTAAAAAATGCATACCACAAAAATTAAGATGTTCCATTCAAATCCGCCACATTTAATTCTAACACTCTTAACATTAAGAATTGTAATGATTCGTATTTAAAACAAAGAGCAGATATCTTACTTCTGTCACGAAGCTTGAAAACTAACTGCACACGAAATATGTTGGGCATAAGCGCAATGCATAAGGCAGCCTTAAGATCAAAACCCGTCGCAGTTTGATCTAATTAATTTCCATTGGATTTATTTTATTTAAATACAATTAAATTTCTAGCAATGTCGTAGACCTGTGCGTGTCTATACAAAATCAATAATTTCATACTAGGTTTTAAAGTATCCGAGGAAGTTGAGGTTCTTTTGCAAAAGATTAAATAATCGCCATCTCCTTCACCACTCTTGCTCTCTGCTCTCTTAGGTCAACTTAATATAATTCCGCTACGGTTGCTACTACTTCATTGAAACCTCCGTAACGAACATGTCATTTTAAAACAATAACAGTTTTAGTTTGTAAAAGTGCGTGGGTGAGAACGGGTGTGTTATAAAATATGAATACTTATACAAGGTACTGAGCGTGCATGTTTAAATGAATGCGAGAGCTTTGTTACCGCATGTGCTAATTAGTTTAGTTAGTAAGTTCCATTTGATTATGTATTATAATCAATACAATCTAAGCTTCACAGTTCAAGCAGGTAGCTATCTGCCTCCAAACTCGCATCTTGTTCATAATCAATCATCCGGCATTTTCAAACAAAAATCGTTGCGTGCGCTTCGCTGATTCATTCGCGCATGCGAGCCGTGCTGTGGCCAAAGTTCGGTTTTTCGGCGAGGCATTGTCTGAGCATGATTTTTGTCGAGTTCGGATTCGATGGCTTGACTTGTCGAAAACTTTCATTCACAAGCAATGGGCATTCGGATGACGTCGTATATCTAAAAATAAATCACATATTCGGTTTACGCGGTCACACTTCAAATTCTGCTCGAGGCCCAACCGAGACAACAACCATCCGCTTTTTACATACATACACTCAGGGAAAAAACACGTTCTAAAATCGAGCCCATTGGGCTTTCTTCGGATTTTTAATTTTGAATGATGAAAAGTACATAATTCGGTACAAATAGAACAAATATGATTTAAGCTTGGTACAAAAAGAACGAAGTTGTTCCATGTGTAAAACATAAAGAACAATAATCTTTTTTAACAAGAACTAAAGCCCGAAACATGTTAGGCACCAGCGCAATGGCTAAGGCAACCGTTTACTGAACGAATTCTCAGGTTTGATTCCCGGTAAAGGCAATGGCTTTTTATACTCGTTAAGATTGAACACCGTTCACATTTAACGAACGGCGTTCATAAGAATTTCGTTCATAAATCATGATCAGCGTTCATGGATTGGGAAGAAGCGCACCGACTATTGTACACAAATGGAAATTATTTGTTAGCTTTAGAACGGATTTTTTTCTGAGTGTACCTTCGGGCCTGGCATTTAATACCAAAATTCGCTGCGTATGGCTAATAAATTATTATATGTATATTATGTAGTTGGCACGGCCAAACACTGATATTTTGGGTTCTTCTCTTTATTTGTTTTCGTCATTGTCAAACTGCTTGACAACAGACACTACTACACGTTCTTCGACTCTACTTTGTGGACTAGGCCAAATCATAAGTTTGGCATTTCATTTATTTCAACAACTCGATCTTTATGCTAATGTTTCACATTAAATTGCAAAAAAACGTGACTATGTTTTGATTTGTTATTTGCTGTCGTCTGTCCGTACTATATTTTTAAAGTTGGGTCTCAAATTATTTAGATTGCTTTAAAGATGCTTCAGAGTTCAATTCTTTGAACTCGGCATTTGTTACGAACGTTAACAAAATTTTCGATTTAATAAATATTGCTAAAATTATTAGATTTTTTGTGAAGCTCTTTCTACTTACAAATATTCCTTTGTAAGGGCAGAAGTATGTATAAACAGCAAATTTTTTCGAAGAACGAATATTACTTAGTTAATAAGATTTGATTGCGAAAGCGAATAGATTTAATTTTTATTAATTACTGAACTAATGTTATATATGTATGTACCAACTAATTATTTTGTTACATTCGGTAACAAAACTTTTCTATTCGTTGTTTATATCTATAGCCTTGACAAAAAACTCAACATTATGCAAATATATATATTTTTGTTGACATACAAAAGATCGAGCTCTTGTGGGATCTAACATATTTTCTAAAAAGTCAGAATGCGTCCAGGATTTTGGTGTCTGTTGATCTGTACTCTTCTTAGTCTGTTCGTTGATGCTAGTGTTAGTAAAAATTCAATGGATAAACTTGGCTACCATGATTACAGTGACATTGTGCGCGATTTAATCAAGGGCTGGGAGTCTCCAATTGTGTATTTGCGTCAGCTAGGTTACTTGCCCAGTGACTATGAGGATACATCAAAAATTAAACCCAACTTGGATGCACTAATGAGTCGCATCGAACAAAATGATCAGCAGGTAGCTCAGGCAGGTGAAAATAAATCCAAGGAGCAGCAAGTTAAAAAGAAACGAGCAAGTATGTACAAGTTTAATAATTATCGACAACAACGTGAGGCGGCTGGAAGCTCACACGTGAACCATCCCTACGTGGATCAGCTTATGAAGACGGCTCAGCAGTATAAGGAGATTTTGCCACAACAACACCAGACAGCTCAAGAGCAAATCAATGCGAAACAGAATTCAAATCTTGAAATATTGCAGCGTCTGGTTGAACGAACAAGCCCGTGTGCGCAGCCAAAACAGACCATAGTTGCAGCCGAGCCAGTTGGAAAAGCTCAATTGGCTGTCGTGCCACAGTCACAAATGGAACCAACAGCAATGTTGGAGCTTTTGAGTAGAAATACTGATAAAAAACCAACAAATAGTATGGCCAAAAGCTTTAGTGGAGTATCTGGCATTGGGGATAACAGCGCGATGAGTATGTATGGCAAATTAACTAAATCTAATGTTAACAACGATAATCATTCGCCTCGATTTAGTCGCCAGAATGAGCCGCAGACTATATTCAACGTTCAGCCAGAGATTGAATCACCGCAATATCTAAATTGGGATATCGCCAACAAACGACTCAAAGAGATATCACCTTTTGCCAGGGATGCTTATGTGGACAAGTTGGTGCAGATCTTTGTCAACAAGCAGAAAACGCTAGACATTCTGCAAAAAATCAAAAATAATCGATAAATGTTCATTCATACACTTATTCTTCTCTATATTTTGCATGTTCCATAATTTGTTTCTATAGTAAATTGTGTTGATTTATACTCACTCATTCCTGACTCATAATCCATTTTTACTAAAAGTAGATCAAGAATTGGTCATACCATTTATATTCTGCTAAATAGTACAACGTCATATCCGTGGCATCATCAAATTTTGCGATTGCTTAACGTAAGCGTACACAGTATTTTTTGTTTATATAACTAGAGGCATAAAAATCAGCGGAGTAGTCCAGATATATATGCAAAGTGGAGAGCTTAACATCTGTGAGTATATTTATGATGTTGTCTTTGTTAGTAATAACAGCTGCTGTAGTCCAAAATAACAAGTGGAACGAAAGTAATATCAAATTGCTATATATCGCATTTAACTAGTAACGCGAATATTTCAGTCGGCTTATTTTTCAGTACTTGAACTTAAATGGTTTTTTACAAAAATACAAAATTCTTTCGAAAGTCGACTAGCATTAAAAATAAATGTAAAATTTATGTGTTTTTCTCGTTTTCGATTTGCCAATTTCCCCAATGGGCCGCCGATTTTGAAGATTTTTGCAAAGTTTTAGGCTGTAATATTCCTAGAATAATTTTTTTTACCTCGTAGCAGATAAATTTTGATGGATTTTGTAAGAATTCTGTGAATTTTAAATACATAGTATGTATTACATACTGAAAAAAGAACGGATTAAAAAACCGTTTTACTCACCATCAAAATCAGTTCACTCAGCTCAACATCAAGCGCTTAGAAGAATGGAATATAAATTAAGAAAAATAAATAAATACAAATAATTTTAAACGATGCATAATACTCATTTTATTATTATTTATAGAACTGAGTTAATAAAACTATTGAGTACCAACAAAGTTTTTAGAGGACAGAAAAAACTCGAATAGTTATATTAATAATTACAACAAATGTATATGTCTTGTATAAGTTATTTATAAGAAGAGATCGTAATTGGTAAATTGGTCTAAAATTCAACTATTGGGCCACTATTACATGTGAAGAGCGCATTTATTCTATATATTTTTTTAAATTTTATTATATACTTGTAGCTGTAAACAGTTTAGTTTTGATTATCTCGCGGGGAAGATGTTTTTCGAAGCACTTGGGGCGACTTACGCGGCGACTGCTGTTGTTGTTGCAGCAACTGCTGCTGCTGCTGCTGTTGTTGGACACTCATAAAACCTGTCTCATTTTCCGGGGATGGCGAGGAGCCAGCACCGGAATTGCGACGTGAAGAAGTTGGCCGCACATGGGTGTCCAAATGTCGAAAACTGTCGCAAGGAATGGTTAAACTAATTATTTATTTATTTTATTTTTATATTTTGATCTCATGAAATGGGTAAAAAGCAAATAATGGTTTTGTGCAAAAGTAGAAAGAATCGAATGTGCTATAAAGTAAATAAATTCTTGATCAGCATCATCATCTGAATCGTCTTTCTCTCCGTCCGTCCGTTCGTCCGTCCGTCCGTCCGTCCGTCCGTCCGTCGATCTCAGGGACTATAAGATATCCATAGGTGGATTTCCATCTGTGAAATTTTTATCAAAATCGATTTAGAAACAACGGAGATATCGGTGGTTGAAGTTAAGTCATTATGCAGCAGTACATGCACTTTACAAACAATGACTGAACGAGTTATGTCAAGAGTTCAGGGTATCTCTTGCCTTCTGTTTGTATACGTTGTCCTATAAATCGAATATGAAGAATCTGGTAATTATTGTCGAGTTCATACAGACGTATAAACGGACGGACATGGTCAAACCGATTCATCTGTTAATGCGAATCAAGAACAAACATTGGAAAACAATTTACGGGGTCGAAATTGATTTCTTCTGCTCTACATTTGTACAACTTCATTATATTTTTTGTTTTTATAAATTCTCAATGGCGTCAGGGTATAAGAAAATAGCAGTATGTATAGGTTACCTGGAGTTTTAAAATGTATACTTTTTGAACATTTATTGCAAAGGATAAGAAAATTAAGTGAAAAAAAAACATAACAAATAAAAACAAATTAAAGTTCGCGATTATACGCTACAGAAGCCAAAAAAATGCGAATAATTTTGATCATATTTGAATTTACCGTATCGAGCAATTGTTGCCTTTGTCGTCGTTGTTGCTATTGAAGAGAAAAGCTAGCGGCCAGGATATCCAAGAGTTATGATCCACGGAGCTTTGTGTGCGTATTATGGGTGCACTGCCCCGACTAACCACCGGTGATGGCAGCTCCATGGATAACTTCGGTGTGCCTGCTTTATTGATAGCTGGATTATAGATTTTTGGATCACTGACCATCCGCACAAAGAAGGAACGCTTCTGTGCTAGTGTATCTTGTTTCTTGCGATTGATGATTTCGGTGATCTCGTCATGCTGCTCCTTCTCCAACAGCTCGTTGGAAAAGTCCACAATGGTATCCCATGCATAATCAATATCCTCAGCAGTGGCATTCTGTGCCACGGCACAGAACCGTATAATATAACGATCATTTACGCTGGCTGGCACCATGTGCAGTTTTCCGGATTCATTAATGGTGCTCAACAGTTTCTCATTGAGCTTGTCGCTGCCCTTGAGGCGAAAGCAAACCAATCCCAGCTGCAGATTGACAAACAAAAAATAATATTCGCTCATTTTAAATTCCAAACATTACGTATACGAACTGTTTTTTTACGAAAGTAATGTAAACAATAAACGTAGTAATATTGCAAAAAACAATTTCCCCTTTTATTAACGTTGTGCAGGGTATTTCCAAACAAAAATCAATAACAAGATCGATCATAATTTTTGTTAATTTCCGTTTGTTCACTTTAGTTAACCGATTTCTGGAATTTGGCATTTGGCGTGCGGTTCCGCACGTTCGATTTTTGGTCGACGTAAAATAGAGTTATTTGGAACAAGTTTACTGTCTTTACTCTCGTATTAAGTCAAAGTCAATGACGTTTGCGCTACTCGCAGACAAATCAATTTTCCCCTCCGAAAGGAGGAAAAAAAAGTTGATAAATAACATGTACAACAATAGGCCACACACACCCACATATTGGAGTTATTGAATTCAACGCAGACCTTAACATAACTTAACACAAAACTTGTTGTGTATACAAACAAAAAAGTGCTTTGAACTCGTCACATGATTAATTGTTGTAGGCGGCGCAAATAAAATTGGAATTTTGTAACTCACCTTGACTTGATTACAGATCTCAAAACGTTTATCTTTGAGCACCAGCTCCTCAAAACGTTTGGCCAAATTGATATGATGACGAATATAATGCTGTAGTCCGGATATGCCATAAGACCGTAGAACAAACCTGCAAATGTTCAACAATAACTCAGATCAAAAATTATGACAAAAATGAAATAAAGCATTTTATTCATTCCAATGCGTAAATAGCTTGTGTAAATTTTTGATCTACTTTTATTTTTGTTAGGTACAGCTGTCTAAATTATGACACATATTCGTACTGAATGATAATGACATGGTCAATAAGAATCTAAAGGACTTCACCAAATTTGGTGACTCTACATGTTATTTTAAATTATTATGCACCCCCTTGGTTGTAGCTCCAAAATTTTGACACTTTTTCAATATTTCTCCGTATCTTCGGTATCAGAGTGTAAAAAGTAGAAAATGTGAAAGTCTGGCAATTTTCCGTAACACTCTTCAGTGTATATCTTTATTACGAATACAAATAAACGTGCTAATAAAAAACAATAATAAACCGAAAGCTTATAATCATAGCTGATTAGAGACTTATATTTCATGGACGTAAAAGGTAATTGCCAAACTTTCCTATCAATTTTGTGTGTATTATGCGTATACATATATGTAAAAGACACTTTGACTATCCATTATTTAACAATTGAATGTCTTGAGAGTACAGAAATAAAGTTGACGTAATTTGACATGGACCAAGATATTTGCAAAGATCCCAGTCTCTAGTCTCTAGCTACAAGTAGATACAGACAGACAGACACACGGCTAGACATCACAATATCACAGCCTTAATGTGAGAGTAATTACAATGCACGTCAGTTTTGAAAGTATCTTATACAGAATGTTAAAAAATATGTGTAGGATATGTGTACTTTATCTCAACGTTGCCAACATGCTAAGATTAGGTGTGCCTTGTTTTTAAACATATTTAACTTGTCTTTTCCTTTTGCTTTTACTACTAAGTCGCAAGTAAATATCAAAGACATATGATTTATGTCAAGTTTACTTAAAGCAAAGCAACATGTTTGGCACACTCAAAAATCCAATGTACTAGTATTTGACAAAAGTCAACAAAGTCATTGACGCCTGAAACTCAAGAGTCTGTTTTAGTAGATGGTTTCGATCTTTTTTTGTTTTTCGGGCGCTACATACCACAGTTTCAGTGAACGAAAGCGACGGCTGAGTGGAACTCCCCAATGACGATAGTCGATGGCCGCATCCGAATAGCCGTGCTTGAGATACAGTGGATCCACGACCAGCGCTGATGTGAGACGGATGCGATCGCGCACCCAAAGCGTTGAGCAGTCAAAGTTGGTCAGTAGCCATTTGTTGGGATTCGTATTGAATGAGTCAGCATAATCGATGCCCTGCGTGTGGGGAGCATTAGCTTTAATTAACATACTATGCTGTTATATAGATGTAATAGTGTTTGCTTAAAAATAATCAAACATCGCATGCAGATTTGATTCAAATGCTCAATTATATTTTTTATTTAACAGTACACCATTAATAATAAACTTTAAATGAAAAAAAAAGTTGTGCAATGTACCATTTTTGAAATGTAAGAACCAAACAGGTAAAAACGTTGCATTCGGGCGCAACCGATTGTGAATTACTCCGATACCAGTACGATAACAGGGGATAAAAAGTTGGCTCAGAAAAATAGCTGGAAGCTATTTTCTTTCCAAGTTTGGTAATTCTAGCTTAAGGAATATGGGAAATATTAGATTTATATATTTTCTGGATTTTACGCATATCATCGCAATCTTGACATTTTATCTTTCCCTCCCAAAAAAAGATACTCTAGCTTTACTGCCTTCGATAAAAGTTGCGTTGATACAGACGGACAGTCGGATGGACCGACAGACAGATAGAGGGACAGAAACGATGACGGACGTTGCACAAAACTTCTACAGTCGAATTTCCGTATGACGAAGTTTTCAATATAATGAATGAATTTACCGAAAACTGTAATTTGGTTCAATACATTATATGTTTCGAATTTTCTCTATAACAAAGTTTTTATTTGTATGCGTGCCATCCAAATGCATATTTTTCTACCAAATTTTGTGGCTCTAGATCAAAAACTGTGGATATACGAAGTCCCGTTTTCAAAAGGCGAGGTTTTGGGGGCGGTATGGTTTTTGCAGATTTTTAGAAGAATTTTTCAGCTATCTTCCATCCAAGATACATGGAAGATACATGAATTCCCGTTTTTTCAAAAGCGGTGTGGCTTGGCATCGAAATATTTAGAAGAAGTAACATGCTATCTTTTCAGCAAATTTGGTAACTTCAGCTTGTAAAATGTAGGACACTGTGCGATTTATTTGTTATCGATTTCCCAGGATCCCAATGGGCGTAGCCCCAATCTTCACACTTTGTCTATAAGAGGTGAAGAAAATGTTTCGTTCAAACGGACAGAAGGGCAGACAGCATGGCAGACTTTGTACTTACCAATGAAATCTTTACCTTCAGTATGAGGATAAAAAGGACAACTTAGTCTTCTAAGTAGGTATTCGATAAATAATTTTTACAAACAAGGTTTTGGAACACCTTTAGGAAAAATTTTTAGTGTTTACCTTAAGCAGTGGCTTTAGCTCGGGACAGATGAAGCTATTGCCGGCATAGGCCGCATCCACATGCAGCCAGACGCAGGGAAACTTTTTCAGCTCGTGGCCAATTTCTTGTAGATTATCGAAGGCACAGGAGCCGGTGGTGCCCAGCGTGGTGGACACAAAGAAGGGCACCAGGCCCTGCAGCTCATCCTCCTCCATGGCCTCACCAACGGTTTGTCCACGCAGGCTGGCATTCTCATCTGGCTCAAGAATGCGTAGCTTTACGAAACATATCATTGCCGCCTTCTCGACACAGCTGTGCGCCTCTTTGGAGCAATACGCCATTAGCTTGGACAATAGATGACCCTCCTCGATGAACGGATGTTGTGCCTTAAGACGCTTTATTGCCTGTGCACGCGCCGCCAGCATAGTGACTAGGACACACTCCGAGGCGGATGTCTGTGCCATCAATGTCAAGCTTTAAATCATACAATATTGTAATCGAGATTCTTTACCTGTATTACTCCGCCGCCAGTGCTGCCCTCCCTAAGCGCCAGAAAGTGGTGCGGCAGACCAATGGCCTTGCCCAACCAGTCGAGCACAATTGTCTCCAGTTCGGTGCAGGCTGGGCTGGCTGCCCACGAGAAACCAATGCAGCCAATGCCATCGCCTAGCATATCGCCCAGTATTGAGGGAAACGAGTTTCCCGCCGGAAAGTAAGCATGAAATCTAGGATGCTGCCAGTGCGTTACGCCTGGCATTATTTTATCCTCAACATCTTTCATTATTTCATCCCAATTTTCTGGCGCCTCTGGTGCTTCAGCTAAAGGTTACAAAATAAATATACAGTCGAATTTCCATATAACGAATTTTCAAATAACGAACTTTTCAGTATGACTGGCAGTGAAAATTGGTTTTGGTTTGTTTTTTAAGTCAGCTGATGAAGAAGAAGTGCAACACACTATTAATATTTATGCACAAAAATATTTAATTCAAATATTCATACTGAACTTATTTTCTTTTTAAAATCTTGGATAACTTTAAGCCAAGTATATTTTTATAATCGATACCGAGAAGAATTTTATAAGGTTTGTTTCGACAACCTAATGAATGAAAATAGAATGGAAATGAATAAGTTCAAACTTTCCAAATACGAAATGTGATAGCATGCGACGGGGTTCGAATCTAGGACTCTAGTTAAGCGGACGCCCTAGCCAACGCGCTGTTGCCCAACATATTTCGTAAGCAGTTAGTTTAAATGTAAGCTGGAAAAAGATGCACGCTTTTTAAAAGAGCACGCACTTTATAAAAATAAAGCTGGTGTTTATAGTTGAATCAACACGTCAACACAGCAATACTAACTTAAAATTAAAACAAATAACTCTAAAGCCCGGGTCCCACTATCGGCGCAAATAGCACAATTTGTAAAAAAATTTGGAGTCAATTTTTAGCAGTCACATTATCGGCGCATATTGTGACATTTTTTATCGGCGTATATCGGCGTAAAATTTTGTGCTACGATAATCGGCACAACGCCTTCACTGTTGTGCTCAATCAGCTTGTTGATGCCAGTTATAAATATTTGTATATTGACGTCGGCTGCAACGGGCCTATTTCAGATGGTGGTGTTTCAGTAAATGCTCTCTGCAGTATGCCCTCGATACGGATTCTCTAAATTTACCACCTGAATGTACCTTTTTTTTTAGTGGCAGACTATGTTTTTAAAATGAAAATTATTTGTTGAAGCCGTAATCCTGGTCGCATTTTATCTGGTAGTAAACGAATTTTTAACTATAGGTTATCAAGGGCTAAGAGAATAGTCGAGAACGCATTTGGAATCATGATGAAGCGCTTCGAAATATTTTCACGACCAATAAAGCTGAATCCAAATAAAACATTAGCATGTTGCGCATTACACAACAAAAAAATGCAAGTTATGCTACTGGATTGGTAGATCGCTGCACTGAGGATGGAAACATTATTGAAGGTGCACGCTTTAATATTTCCATACCTACCTTTGAAAGCGCCACAGAGGATATATCAATTTCCTACATAAGCAACGAAGCAAAAACTATCCGTGAAGAATTTGAAAACTATTTCATGTCACCAGACGGCAAATTGCCATAGCAGTATAAATTTATATAACAAAACCAGAAACTTAACAGAATATACGCACTTTTTATAATCTTTTTTCTATTTTGTTTTTTCGATTCGAATCGGGAATCAAGTCAAGGGATTGATGTGGATTTTTTTTCAACTTTCAAATTAATATTTAAAAATTTGCTGAGGAATATTGAGATATTGGTCTTGATTGGTGTATTCGGTCTGTGCTCAAGTGCCCTATAAAAATCGGCGCATTTTTTAATTTTTATTGCTCTTTATCAAACATTATCGGCGCAACTGGGTCGTTTTTTGTTGTGCATTGTAGGCACAATATCGGCCCTGATTGTCGCATTTCATAATATTTAATGCAGTCACATTATCGGTACATGAAATAGGCCGAAAATTGGTACCTTGCGCCGATAGTGGGACCCGCGCTTAAGTAGTTTTCTGGCAAATGAAAAACATTAAATGGCAAAACTGTATAGCTTCTTACTTGGTAACAGATGCCTCAGATATCCGGGCTCCACGCTGGGCGTAACGCGTCTTTCGCCCAAGGTTTCCAGATAATTGCAAATGTATTCAACCATTTCCATGCCACGTTTTCGAAATTCAGTGCTATCCATTTTTTTCTTTCTTCTTTCTCCTTATTATCGTAAAGCTACTCTTGTAAGAATGTTTTGAAATTTATAAAAAATTAATTTGTTTTTTACTGTTGTCTAAGAAAAAAGTATTTGATAAAAATTGTTATTGAAAAAAACAAAAGTGATATTTTTAGATGTTTTTTAAAGTAAAAAGCACTATTTTGTGATTTACTTATAAATTATTTTTTTGATTATAAAAATCTTTTTTTTTTTTATTATAAATTAAACGTATGTCATATGATACGTATTTTTTTATTTAAATCTTAAAGTTCATATTATCGATATTATTTTTTTCACCACTTTTTTTTTTAGATTTTGTGCGTTTTAAAATTTTTGCTCAGACACTAAAATTTGTATTCTTGTTTTTGGTTTATTTTGGAGATTTATTTATAGTTTGTTTGTACGGCACATAAAGTGTTCAAAATTAGTATTCAATTTAATTTACTTTTCTGTAAAAAATGGTTTCCTGTTTGTTTTAATTTACAATGTTGCTTGTGAAAAGTTGTGGCATTAATCAAATGCTGAGCCTTGAGTTGGATTTTGTTTATAATTTAAATGACACGGTAATTAACCGTAATTTGCACCGCTTTGCACTAGTTCACACTTTGTTGTAGTATAGTGAGCACTTAAAATGGCCTCTTACAATATACTGCCACTTACTGCTGGCCAAGTCGTTGGGTGCGCGACTGTAAACCGTAAGTCTCGGCTTGCAAACCTCAAATGATCCTGTCTCTGCGGTTTGGCCAAGAGCTAAGCTCGGTTGTTCGATTTCGCGGTTGCTATGTGCCACCACAGCAGCTGCCTGTTGGCATGTCTAATGAATGCATACTTGAAGAGTTCAAGGCGGTGGTGAGGGGAGGTTGTGAGCTCCAACTTGAGGGTGGCATGTGCTTCCATCTATCGAGGGTGGGATTGCAAATAATTGAAATATTTGCTTCGCACAGTGGCAGCTAAGCGCATATATAAAAGAGAAAATTTATATGCGAAAATACAACTCAAAAATTATTTTGTTATTTCAGTTTAATTACAAAATAAAATATGTAATTAATTTCATTTATATTTATTACTAACAAAATTTAAACAAATTAATTTTGAATATTATTATCTTTTATTTTCTTAAGGCCTGAAGGCTAGCGCTCTTTTATTAACTTAGCTTAAGTATTTTTGTGTATTAAAGCTAATTTTGAAAAAATAAAATACAAATATTTCTTAAGCAATATTATAATATTAACAGGGGTTAGCTATGGTCACAAAGCTCAAATCAATCATAGCTAACTCCTGTTTCTTTATGGTTGGAGTGTGAGTGTGTTTTTTAGGCATGCGAGTGTGCGTTAAAAAATGCAGCGTTGCTACGAAACATTTGAGAGAGTTCCCATATTCAACTTACGCAATATTAAACTTATAAAAATGCTAAATGCTTTTTACATCTGAAATCTAATTCAAAGCGTTGTTCACAGCTCTTTTAAGTTATTTATGAAATGTACTTAACTTAGTGTATATAATGTTAATTCAAAGTACGTGTTTTTGAATTGTCCCCAGACATTTCCAACAAGCTATACTCCCACTCATCACATTGTCCATTTTCTTTTGTGCCACACACTCGTTTTATTAATAACTTCCGCACCAAATAGAATAACACAGGGCAACAAAATTCACAAAAATTATGTTAAACTTTAAAAAAGAAAAAATGTTCTTTGTTACGCAAAACGTAACAAAACTTGATCAACTGCACAAAAAAGAATGTGGTTTTTTTGGAATTGTATTAAATAAAGTTGGGTTACTTACAGTTTCTGGCTCATTAATAAAATTGAAACTGTTGGCACTGCTTGTAATTTGGTCATATGACATCGTTGATCGCCTGTAAGGCAAGAATTATATTGGTAAGATTTTTGCTTTTAAATTATAGATTGATTAATTTATCTTTTTCTTTCGCCCCTTGCATTTAAATAGTCTGCTAATCAGCAAGACGGGAGATCGTTATGGCAATACTGCCACCAAGTAGTACATTTACTTTACGTATATAAAAACAACTAACAAATTTCAAGCTGTCAAAGTGTGGTAATATGGCCAGATGGTAAAACTGACACCCCAGATGCCACTAAACTGTGAGCTTCCCGTTTAGTTATTAGCTGCTTAAAAAGCAAAGTTAATTTTACATCACTTGTAACTTAATTAGTTATATGTGTATTTAGTAAGATGCATTTTTAAATTACTGCAGTATATCAAAATATTCTAAATTATACCTACTTGTCTTTTATATTCTTATTATAATAAGAATTTTTTGAACAAGCATGCGAGAGCGAATTGATTGCCTGTTGCGCTGTGTTATCGTACGTAACGTACTTGATAAGAATGGATGGATGATGACACAGTTCATAATGATGTTCCCTGTTACGATGATGATAGCAATGACGTTCTCAATAGGACAGAGCCAGATCCAGCGCCTGTCAGTTGGTATTTCGAAGGCATTCCTCGTAACATTCCAAAAGCGACGACCACCCAAGTTCCTTAACATTTAATTTTTTTCTTCTATTTTTGCTGCATTGAATCTTAGAATTGTCTGCGTTTTAATCTTTGAATAGGACGTGCGAGAAAATGGTCTGTATATGTGTATGTATGTGATTGCGTGGGTGTGTGACTGGGTCATGACAAGCAGCAACCCACAAACGCAAACGCAGTTTTGTGGAAAGTTCATTAATAAACTTTCGTTGCTGCTGTCGAATTCAGAGAACTCTCTCCTCTCTTTCTGTTCTATGAATTGTTGTTTAGCTTCAACAAGTGGCATGCTTCGTTTCGCGATGGCATGAAGAGGAGTTTTTGTGTGTGTGTGTGTGTCTTAGCGTTAGTCGCTTTCACGTTGTTTTTCTGCTCGTTGTCATCCTTGTTGTCTAGAGCCCGACACCAACAGAATTTTATTTAATGGGAAATTTCTGTTGCAGCCGCGCGCATTTAATTGCTGTAGAAATGCTTTTTTTATTGACTCTAGCTTGAAGTCCTCTTCATGCGCAATTTCCAAAGACTATAAACGAAACGTAAATACGCTTTGCTTTGTTTTTAATAAAAATTTGAACAGATAATTTATATAATAAGCAAACCAGAAAAAGAATGAAAGTATAATACACACCTTTTTAAATACTCGTGTCCAAATATAAACGATAAAGACGATAAAAAGTTGTAAAAACCTGTCTTTGAGCTTAGCATAACCCTATTTTGAATAACTTCTATGATTTGTGTGGGGTTTTTTTAAGGCTTGTCCTTTTGGCCTTTGTAAAGGGTTTTGCTCTCGTCTCATAATACGGCAATTCAATTCAATTTGCACAGACTGTCGTGGCAATAACTGCGCAAGACAGCTTATGAGTGGATGGATGGCTCCTTCCAAAAGCACCCCTCAGCGAAAGCACAAGAAGAATATTCTTGTTCAAGGTTGTTGTGCTTTGGGGCATACAAAAATTCGCACACTAATCAAGTTGCATAGTTAATGGTTTGATGAAATTCTTTTAGGTTTACAAAATGATGAACTATCGCAAGGGTGAAAATGTGGAGCAGGAGCTAAGCAAATCGGATTTACCTTTTGAGAACTGTATGCCGAAGACGCACAAAGATTTTCTGTGGATGCATGTAAGTAGTAACAAATGGATCATACTCTAGCCTAGGTTAATACATTTCAATTCCTATTAAATCCAGGTCAAGGGCGGCACCAAGGTCAGCAATGTCATCGGATTTGCTCAGTCGGCGCTAGACAAAGGTGAATACCGTAGTCTGGTATGGAGTGGTTCCGGCGGTGGTGTTGTCAAGACTATATCCTGTGCTGAGATACTCAAACGCAGTCATCCGCTCTATCAAGTTACACGTATGGGCTATTCAAGGTAAGTTCTTAATGAATACGACATTCTCTTTTTGCACTTTATAATCATTGATATTTAAATTATTTGTAGCGTCGAGGAGCACTGGAAGCCACAGGTGGATGGTCTGGAGGAACTTATTGTAACACGCCACATACCCACTTTACATATCCTCATGAGCCTAGACGAGTTGCCCGATAGCATCGATGGGTTTGTTGCAACGCAATAAATCAAATCTAATTCGAAGTTTCTCATATTTTGTTCACTTTTAGACTGCAAAAACCCAATACAAACAGCGATTTTTGGCACTATGATGAGCCGACTGCATCTGCACCAGATGCCACAGGTGGACGCACAAATAAACGTCCAAGATTTGGGCGCAATAAGGCACAACAACAACAGCAGCAAAAACCGGCAACGCAATCCAAACCTGTCATTGACAATGTTATCAGTTGACAATGCTAAGTGCAGTTTACTTACTAGATCTTATCAATAAAAATAACTGTATATGATTGTTTACATTTTATATAAATTTTTTGTTGTGGCGGCTGATAAGATGGTAAAAAGATATCGCATGTAACATAGAAACATAGCTCCATATTGGTTTTAGAACAGAGTTGTAGAACAGGACCTTCAAGTCCCTACTAAGTGAAGATCGAGCATTGGAAAGCCAATAGAGGCTCTAAGCTTTCAATTTAAATTTGTTACTTCGGAAGTGCGGTGTTATTTAAAGTGAGCGAGCGGTGGGCAATCTTGCCAGCTTAGTGTAACTTGTAAATCCTCCAGATGTTCCTCTAAATACAACCTTTATTATCTCTAGAGTGTAGGGTATTCGAAATGTAAGCATTTGAATGTGAGGATCGACGCCCATTATCACTTCATTGATAAGAGAGCCTCTAATAGGCTAAATTGCAGTATTGTTGAGTGTTTATTTACTTGCTTAGATAACCATGAGAGAATCTAATCTGTTTGCACGCGCACGTTGATTGCACTAAATCTGTAACAGCTGAGTGTAGATTCCCGAGTACGCTGTCTTTGTTCAGTGCTAAAAATGTTGCGACTTGGACGCGTTTGGCGATCGTTTGCATTGGAGCAACAACATCGCTGCCAAAGCAGCAGTCAAAAACTTAATGGTGCTGCAACAAGCGTTTTGGGAGATGAGTTCCCCGAGCGTTGTGATGTATTAATCGTTGGTGGCGGTGGAATGGGTGCCTCCTCAGCCTTTTGGCTCAAGTACAAGGCACAGCAAAAGAAACTCAACGTGCTGGTTGTGGAGCGGGATGCGTGTGTGAGTTTTGTTAGCAAGCTTTTTTGAATATTAAACATCTATAAACTATGTCTTTACATCGAATCGACAGTATACGAGTGCATCCACAGTGCTGTCAGTGGGCGGAGTGCGTCAACAGTTTTCGCTGGCCGAAAATATACAAATGTCGCTGTTTGGCTATGACTTCATATCGAGCTGTCGCAGTCATTTGGGCGATGTTGATTTGAACTTCCGGCCACATGGATATCTTATATTGGCCAGTGACAAGGGCGCTGAAACATTGACACGGAACTCCAAGCTACAGAACGAGCTGGGTGCACGCAATGAGCTGCTTGGTGCCGAGGCACTGCGTCGTCGCTTTCCTTGGTTGTCCACCGAAGACATTGAGCTGGGCTGCTATGGTGTCGACAAGGAAGGATGGTTTGATCCCTGGGCCCTACTGATGGGATTCAAGAAGCAGGCACGCAACCTTGGCGCACACTTTGCCAATGGTGAGGTAATGGGTTTTGAGTGGAATCACGCTGGTGCACTGTCCGGAGCTGTGGTTGCCGGTGCAGATGGCACACAGCGCACTGTGCAATTTGATTGTTGCGTTTTGTGTGCGGGTGCGCATTCTGGCCAGGTGGCGCGTTTGGCTAAGATTGGCACTGGAGAGAACTTGTTGAGTGTGCCACTGCCGGTTGAGCCGCGAAAGCGTTATGTTTACGTCTTTAATACACAGGGTGCGAACTGCCCTGGACTTGCCACACCTTTAACTATTGATCCTAATGGCACGTACTTTCGGCGAGATGGATTAGGTGGCAATTTCCTGGGCGGTCGCAGTCCTGAGGACGATGAAGAGCCCGACTGCGATACATTGGACGTAGATCATGGCTACTTTGAGTCGAATGTGTGGCCAACTTTGGCCAGTCGTGTGCCCGCGTTTGAGTCAATTAAAGTGCAGAGTAGCTGGGCGGGCTACTATGATCACAATACATTTGATGCCAATGGCATCATTGGTAGACATCCGCACTACAAGAATCTGTATATAGCAGCGGGTTTCAGTGGTCATGGCATTCAACAGACGCCAGCGGTAGGACGTGCCATAGCCGAGCTGATTTTGGAGGGCAAATACAGCACATTGGACTTGAGTCGTTTGGGCTTTGAGCGTTTGGTGGCAAACCAGCGTATCCTGGAGATAAATATTGTCTAAGCCACATACCTATTTGATTGGATTGCTATTTCAGTTTTATTGTAATGGTTCTTGTTCATATATAGTATGTATATAGTAAACTTCACGTAATAGTTTTGGTACAACTGCGTTTCCATTTTATATATGTATGTATATATATTGTTTTTGGTTAGGCTTCGGAAACAAAATTGTGAGTGCGTGGTTTTGAAATGTGTGTCTACATTTAATTTATTTAAATAAAGAATTTTAACATAATCGTAATTAAAATGTTACGGAATCAAGTAGGGGAAACTGAATTTGCCATTTGTTGATTTTATAGAGCATAATACATATATATTTGTCGATTGCACTACATACACAGAAATTTTAAACGAGCTTTAATTAATTTTTTGTTTTTTTTCGGCCCACTATTTGTTCTTGATGTATCCAAAAAAAAAATAAACAAGATGCCTATATCATTGAATCTAATGCAAGCTATTAGTAAATATATATTATAAATATGTTTAAGTGAATTGTGTATGTATGACTGCGTTTTGTCCGTCAATTATTTTTTATGCCGCATGCTGTATGTTTTTTGTGTGTTGTGTTTGTTTATTGTTTGTTTATGATCTTTGCGGTTGCTGCTGCTTTTGCAATTTGACTTAAGCCTCACTTTCGCCGAGTGCTGCAATTTCCTCTTCGCTGATGGGCACAATCAGGTTCTCCTTGGACATGAGATTGTATTTTGTGACGAAAAGTGTAAATCGGTGGCATAGATACGTATCTGTCTCGAAATCATCGAAGATGCGACGATGATGAAAATATGCGTGCGAGAAGATGCGGTAAACACGCCGACACACTGACCCCAGCTTGGTCACCGACGACTCTTTGATGGATACTCTGTGGGTGAGTACAACACTTTACTCATTATGTGACAAGTTGCTTTGAGTGAACAATATTCCATACCTGCTTGGAAAATATTTGTTGCTATTGAGCAGACAAGCGGCACCATCCAGTGTGTGGCGCGTATAATCAATGGCGGGGCACTCCTTGGGCGTTTTATGTGCCGCACACAAGAATATCCATTGATCGGTGGCCGTCATTTGCGTGCACGTAGACGGTGAGCATTGCTTTTGCAGCCGTACAGCCAAACCATTCAATTCCATACAAAACTGACGCAAATGCTCGTACTTCCAAACGCCCTCATCCTGTGCCTCAGGCATTGTCAATATGAGTTCAACAGTTGAGGGATTCCTCTTGATCATCTGCTGTATATACTGCTGCACAGCTAATGTGCTGTCCATTTCTTCCAGGGGCTCGTCGGGCCAGCGACAGAAATCCTGTTTGGGCGAAAGTTGCAGGCGGCTTACAATGTTGTACACATATTTTTCGTATGGTCGAACATACCTTTGCTTTTGTGCCTGGCCGATTCCTACGCAATATTGTCGAGCCGTCAGCCATCTTCATGTTTCACCTTGCCTGAGCCGGAAGGTAGGAACAAAACAACGCACTCACACACACAACTCTGTCTACGTTTTTGGTGCCTGTTGTGTACACCACGAAACTTAGATAAAGTGCTACTTACTGGTGCGACCAGGAAGCAAACGCTCTACAAGTCTAGAGCTAAATGCACCTTATTGGAATTCAGAATAAACGTCAATGGCTATTTTTGTTGGCACATATCCCATTGAATTATTTTAAATTGAGCTAAAACACTTCGCTTTGTGCGAGAGAAAATTTTTGACAAAACTGCTATATATATATGTAGGGCTGGATTATCGATAGCCCGGCTGGATTGATGCTCCATGACAGCCCTGTTCGCAACTCAATATTAAATGCAGCCCTCGCGTTTTATGCATATGTCGTCGATATCGTTATCGATTATCAGTCTCAGTCGACATCATCAGTCAGCTTGCAAAATCTACACGAATCGAATTGCGTATTACTAATACTGCCATTAATACGGTCGAAATTATTAAATAAGTGCATAAACTTGATATAATTAACTAACCAGCTGCAATAATGTCCTACGCGTATTTGTTCAAATATATTATAATTGGCGACACTGGTGAGTGAGAGCCAGCTGGCTGCTACCAAATTTCTTATGTTTGTGTGAAAATTTTGTGCGATTATCATACGAAATTGTTCAGCAACAACAAAACAATGGCAAATCAACTACAAACTGCGTTGTGTGTCATTTAGTGTTTTCAACTTGGCTGCAGCTAAACTTTACTCAAAGCAAAGGTCAAGTGCGATTGTCAGCTTCCTTATCCTGCAGTATGTTCGACTTCTGTTGGCTGTGGGCGAGACCAACCACATACATAGCAGGGAAAAATCAATAAAACCATAACAACACGGGCGTTACTCCACACTGTTGAAGTTAACAGGGGAAGGGGTGGTTTCTGTGTGGTTGGACGAATCACCCGTATGTTACAGTCCTGCCGTTGCTGACTCATCTGCTGCATACCTCCCCCATATTAAATCCGACTTTCTCTTAATATACTTAAATTTATTTATTTGATCACAAATGATTTGAAAGAACATAGTCAAAGCAAAGGAAACATGTAAACATTTGTAAGCACATGTAAGCTATTGATTAATAGTTTGTAAACAGCTGTTGCTAACATATTGACTGCAAATACAGGATTTTTCCCGTAGGACAAGATAGTTTTCGAAATTTATAGTATACATTTTTGATGCTGATCACTAGAAGTTCGGTGTTCCAGGCAGTAATAGAAAAGCTCGACTAGGAGATATATGTATATGTGTACATACAGTAGAATCCGGTTATAACGACTTTCAAGGGACCGACGATTTTACGTCGTTATACCCGGAAGACGCTCTAATCAAAAGGAGCAAACAAAATTTTTTTTTGTTTACTTTATGGTTGCCATGTTATTAAAAGGTTTTAAAATAAAGCAAATTAATTTTTTAATCAAAACAAGAAATTTAATAAATTTAATTCAAATTTGTGTGACGTCGGCATTGCACTTCGACTCTCTCTCAGCAGCGTTGTGAGAGTGTAAGAACCTTGTCGCTGCTACGCACACAAGCAAGGGTGCCGATCACTGATAAATACATATGTACATACATTTCTAACAGCGTCGTTTGATGCTTAAATTTTTTGGCATTATTTCACTGTATTTTTTTTTTGCACGTCGCAGAGTCGTTACAACCGGATTCTACTGTATATATTTATTTTATATGTGTGTGTGCACGCGTTATCTTTTATCTTCGATATTTCCGGATTTGTTCGATCTATATCGATTATAAATACAGCTTATGGGGTCAAAGATGGATTAACCAATAACCTAGTTGTTTTTGTATAAAAACTTTCAGCCAATAAATCAACATAAAATCGTACATCCCTCCAATGTGCAGTTCGTGTTGTATCTTTGTTGAATGTTAACCTATAGGAATAGATGGTCCTCAATCAGCCTTTCTGTTTCCGATAATAGGAGGAATCAATCTCTTTCACAGCAGCTGATGACTTCTGACACGGTCAAACATAACCGATTTGGTTACCTCGACTAAAGTTGTTATAGTTTTTAGCATTAGTAAAGCTGTGCATTATTTTTGGAATTTGCTATGTGCAGCTGCTTATTTAGTTTCGCTTTGTGAAATAAAATCAAAAAAACTTTCACTTTATCGCGTAAAGCTACGTAAGCTTAAATTACTAAATAGGTTTTTTGTATTTTTGCTTTCTGCTGATCTTTACAGGCGTTGGAAAATCATGTCTGCTGCTGCAGTTCACGGACAAGCGCTTCCAACCGGTGCACGATCTAACAATTGGCGTTGAGTTTGGTGCACGCATGATTACCATTGATGGCAAACAAATCAAACTGCAAATATGGGACACGGCTGGCCAAGAGGCTTTTAGGTATACTATATGCGCTGGCCTGAAACACACATATTTCTTATATTGTAAAATATTTATTTAATTGTAGATCAATCACACGATCGTATTATCGTGGTGCGGCTGGTGCGTTGCTTGTCTATGACATCACAAGGCGTGAGACATTCAACCACTTAACAACATGGCTGGAGGATGCGCGCCAGCATTCAAACTCAAATATGGTAATCATGCTTATTGGCAACAAGAGCGATTTGGACTCAAGGCGTGAAGTGAAAAAGGAGGAGGGCGAAGCATTTGCACGCGAGCATGGCCTTGTGTTCATGGAGACATCGGCGCGTACAGCCGCCAATGTTGAGGAGGCTTTCATAAACACAGCCAAAGAGATTTACGAAAAGATCCAGGAGGGTGTTTTCGATATCAATAATGAGGTATAACAATTAAACATTGATTATAAATGCATTATTGAAAATTTTACGATATTTCACTGCAGGCAAACGGCATAAAAATCGGGCAACAGGCAACGCCCACAAATCCAGCGCTGCCCGGTTCCGGCGGTGCTGGTGGTGCAGTTAATAGCGGTTGCTGCTAGGAATAACCTACTGTTTGCCAGTGCCTACACTTTGAGTAGCAGCAGCCAATAACCGATAGCCGCTTCTGTAAAAGCTACTAGTGACTAACTCTTAGAAGGTAGTGGAAGCAGATTTATTGTTTTAATATTTGTATTTACAGCAAAATATTATCCGTAATTATTGTAGCGGGATAACTAGTACACAACAATTACTGAACAGATTTCAGCACTAAGCATAATGTTTGAAACGATAACATATTAATATTTAAACAGTATGTTCGCTGAAAATGTCAAAAACCATAAAAAAAATAACTAAAAAATTATACCAAAACATAAAATTGTGTTTAAAATAAACTAAAGATTCAGAATTTGTGTATGTAATATGTGTCGTGCGTGATTGCTAAATTTTGTAAATCTTAAACATAAAACTGATACGTATAAAATATACAAATATTTTTGTGTAAATTTAGTTAGTTTGCAGTTACATTTTGGATGTGCAGAAATGATGATTGAAGTGTAAAATATACGACTATATAAACATACAACAAACAAGAATTTCTCTCATTGTGATTTGTTTTATAATTAATCGACTTCCCTTTGGCAGAGGCTGGTGTTTTTTATATTATAAAATACAAATGTGTATTTACGTTGTTTTCTTTGGACGAATTTGCCTTCGTTTTTTTTTTGTGGATTTTGCATAACACATATACAAACACAGACAAGCATAAAATTTAAATAAATATATTATATAAGTTGAACACATAATTATTGTACAAAAAACAAAAAATCGAGGTGATAACGCTTAATCAATTCGAGTTTGTCGCCGACAATTACGAAGTTTACATAATAAAATAAAAGCCGAAATAAACTTAAACAAACAAGATATAAAATCAAATATTTATAAACATTTGTATTTGCCAGACCCAAAGCAGTAAAATATAATTAATAGTCACAAAATAAATATTGAAAAAATACAAACCGATTTTATATTGATCCTAAAACTAAGTGGGAACAGAAAGGCATTTTTTCTTTAAAATTGTTTATGTATTATATTTATTATTTGAATAATATTTTCTATAGGTGTATACATATGTTTAGAATTATTTAATTAATATTTGTAAACAGTTTAGAATTGCCATTTTATTTAAATTTTTTTGGTTTTTTGTATTTGCTAAATGTTGTGCTTATCGATAAGAAAAATGTTTGGATTTTCTCTTTTTTATTTGAAACATCAACTTTATAGGCTTTAATTGATCATATGTAGATATGTTGCAACTTGCCGTTCGTTAATTTATTTATACCAATTTATAGTGTGCTTTATTATGGTAAACACTAGATGCATAGTATTAATTTGCTCAGTGCTCTACTTGAGTTTCTTAATTGTTTGATAATACTTTAACTCTTTTGGTTTTGTTTAATATTAAATTGTTGCGAACCATTTGCATTGCGGGTGCTATTTTTTGTGTTTAAATTCTATAGTCCTACGAAATATTAACTTAATCAGGAGCTATGTATTAATTTATTTGCGACTTTGAAGACATTGAGTTTAGTTGATTGAAATTTTTTTTTCATTTATTGCCTGCGTTTCATAGATTGATATTGGTATTAGTATTAGTACTTGTTCTTGTTATTCTTAATTTTAGGAAAGTTTTTAATGAAATAAAATTAAAAACTATTTGTTTGCAAAGAAGACAATTTTGGGAACCCGTTTTGCGCATGGCAGTGATGCACTGCGTTGATATTTAATTTATTATTGGTATACATAGTTGGTTAGTTTGATTCATATATGTAGTATAAGTATGTATGTGTATGCTGTTATTGTTATTTCGTATGTTTGATCGGAGTATGTTAGAATGTAGTTGTCCTAACGCGTTAACTAACTAATTTTGTACTTAATTATAAGTTTTTTAAGTCAATTGGTTGCTTACATGCGAAAAACATGAAATTAATTAATTATTTATCTACTAATTCGCTCTGAGTTTTTATTTTTATAGCTGGAACAGCATTTGACATAAGAAACTTGATAACATTTAATGCTAGTCCATTATTATTTATTTGTAGTTAGGCCACATGGCTGCTTAATTGCACTAAGTTTGTCAATTATAGTACCTTGAATTATGTATATGTTTTGTGTGAATTTTGTTTCCTTTGTGTTTTGAGTGTGTTTGTTTATATATCTGTATTTGTAAGTAAACTAGTGTAAAAGTTGAGCTTTTTTAGTCTCTGAGACATCACTATCACTCTCCTTAGTTGCTTTTTTCTCACAAAACTCAATCATATACGAACAGACGCCGGAGAGTGCTATAAATATGCCCGCATAATAGAATGAGTCGTCCCATCTGCAAGTTTAAAAAAGAAAATCTCAAATAATTACCAATTCTTCACAGACAATTGTTGTTGACTTACCTGCCCGTATATTCATAGATGGCACCTGCTATGGGCGGACCAGCAATCATTCCAATGCCCTGCACCAGGAGCACCAAACCGTAGGCACAAGTGAAATCATCCAAATCAACAATACTGACCAGTATGCTGGGTGTAAATGAAAATGAGCTGGCAAATGTGATGCCAAAGATGACGCACATCGTCATCAGTCCATTGTAGCTTGTTATCAGCATGGGCACACAGAACACTGAAGCACCACAAACTACACAAGGGAAAGAGCATATCAAAAGGTTTCTTCGTTTTTTTGAGTTATAACATTAATCACTTACCAAGCATACATAATGAGTAGCATATGTTGATGTTCATCCAGGACCGATCGCCTAGATAGCCCAGACCAATCATGCCCACCGTTTGCGCAATACCAATTACCGATATAAGAACTGCGCTAACGCTCACCTCGTAGCCATATTGCTTCATGTAATCGGGCAGATAAAGATAGGGTATGATGAACCTGTAAAAAGTATGTGTGTGTGTTTTATTAGATGATTAGCATTTAGTGTTGTATCAAGATAACTTTACGTCTGCTAACAAATTTTTGTGGCTTTAATAATTATCATTAGAAATTAACCAATTACGACATATTGTCAAAAGACTACAACGCCCCAGACGACAAGCCCACCTGCAGTCATCACACAGGACGCAACAACAGTAACAGTGACCCAAATCCAATTGCTCAGCCTCAAGATGTTGCCACCACGGACCAAGCACTAACAAAGCCACCGCCAATTGTGATCGCACACGTTGTCAACATGAGGGAAATGCGGTCAGCCATAGAAAATATCGTTCCAGCGGATAGTTACCAAAACAAAGTCTCACAAGGCACTCCTGTTAGAGTCTACACAAAAGAAATAGAAAATTATAGAAAAATGCAGTCAAAGTTAAACTCGGTGATGGTTTAATTTCATCATCTAATAACTGAATGCTATAAGAAGAAGGAGCTTCGCGCATAATGGCCCCAGTTCGAAGTTTTGCGAAAGCGTTTCCGATGTGGAGATAGGTCCAACGGTCTCTGTGTTCGTTGTGGTGAAGGGAACAACTCATCCGATCCGTATTACCAGATGAGCATGCTAAGAGTGCACAATGTGCAGGCGACCTCCCGGCTAACAACAAAAGAATCCTACACTAGCAAAGGCTGCTAAAGAGGTGACAAAATGGAAGTACAAAGTCCGGCGTGGGTATCAAGCAACACAAGTCTGTCAAACAACAAATCGCCATATTGCCTACTAATTCAAGGAACGCTGCGGTCTACTATGCCGAAGTTGTTCGCAGGTCGAGTCAACAGCTCAAAGCCACCTGCAACGAAAACAAGATCAAAAAAATCAACAGCAACCACTCTACAAACAACCTTAGACATTTTGAACGAACCTATGGCGAAGGTGAGGTCAACAATGAACCGCTTAATTGACATTTAGCAAGACACCCTGCCAACACCGCTAGGAGAGGAGCAGCAGTGCTCATCCGGAACGACATTCTTCACTTTCCACAAACGGTAACTGCCACAGACAAAAATCAGCTGGTCTCCAGCACCATTTTAAAAAGAATCGGACAGGTTAACATCAGTTCTATCCAATGCCCACCTTAGAAGGTCCTTCGGCAACTGACTAACGGTTGCAGACGACTGAAATGCTAAGCACAGGGTCTGGCGGTTCCGGTATCCCAATCAAAATGGTAAGAAGCAAGTCAAATACATGTCTGGACATGAATCTCTGAACGGGATAAAAAAATTTTTTTACTGTCAAATTTCGGTTACAGATTAAACAGAGCCGTTGCACCCACCCAAGTGCTACGCTCTCTCCTGTATCACATCACCCTAATTTCAAAGCAGGGTGTCAACGGGCTGCACAGGAATTAAAAACAGCATTGCAGGAGCATCGCGTTGGCTACTTTGATCTTATGCTGTAGAATGCTGACAATACTTAGGAACCAATTGTTTCTTGTGAAAGCTAACGCAATATGCTAAGCGACAGCCACTGAGGCAAGTAGCGATCGTAAACGCCAATGGCCAGTGGTGTCGCTCCGACGAAAAGCAAGCAATCACGTTCTCTACTCACCTAACGCAGAGCTTTCGCCTGCCACATTGCAAATGCTCAAAAAATAATACGAGCCGAGGACTTTTCCATTGGGAGAAAGTAAGCACTGGCACATCCAGGCTTAACAAGAATAAGGTCCTTGACCACATATTGAGAGCGTTTGACGAGAAGGAGTACTGCAATGGAGTCTTCCATGACGTTCAACAGATCTTCGATCGTATCTAACAAACCGGTTCACTATTTAATGCTGAAATCCAGTCGAGACGAAAGGGGCTGTTATGGCTGGAGTTCCACAGTGAAGTGTTCTTGGTAAAGTTTTGTACTCTTGCTTCACAGCCGACATTCCCGGACCAGAAGCGGTACAAATCGGACATGATGACAAAATGATGCTTGCGACATTTTCCGATGACGTGTGCCTTCTATACTCGTCAAACTGCGTATACGACTCGGCTGATGCAGTGAACGAGTACCTAAAAATCTTCGAGCCCTAACGAAAAGGTGGAACATCTTTATTGTTCTAAAAGCATTAATATACGCTTTACATTAAGAAGGGAAGTTCTACCAGCCTCTCCTCCAAAAAATTAAAGCCAAGCACATTGGGGCACTTGACAAAAGACTCACTTTCAGGCAACATAGAACTGCAGCAGTTAAGTATCCATGAGATAGCATATTTTCTGTTGGGTTGTGAATGCTTGATTTATAAATTGAATACCCCTATGATCAAACTTATGGCGTTCATAATTTTTTTGTATAGTACATTGAATATTTTTAGATGTCGCCAAAAGCTTTCTGCGGCATTTGTACTTGACAGTTTTCGATATGTTCTGGTAATTTCCACAAGTACGCAAATTTAGATCTTTTTATACTTACCAAATAAACAAAAACAATGTGGAGAGATTGAAAAGCGCAAACTTTTTATCTAAAAAGAGCGAGAAATCAAAAGCCGATTTCATGGTGTCCACAAAGCTATCGTACCACGACTGTAAAGAAAAGCGGTAAGAAAACTGATGGTTTATTTTGAGTATAAATTGGGCAATACGGAAATAAAATGATGTCTGAATGAACACTTATCAGTTCGGTATTGTAAACTCACTTAAGTATTTACGTATGAACTTATGTATTTGTGCACAACGTAAATGTGTCTATTAATATGTATGTATATAACATACATATTTATTTATTTGTAGAGCGATGATAATCGTGCCTTGAGCCCAATATGTAGCAGCTGTTGTCAAGCGTGCGTAGTTTGGACTTGGACACGACTGATAAGTGTTAGAGCAGACAACCAAGTTTATTATTTACTTAAAATAGTAGATGAGTTGCTTAATTGCGATCTATAGCCATATATACTTTACTCTTACACTTTTACTTACTCCTACTTACTCTTATACTCGTTAATCTTTTCTTTAAACAGAATCTATTGAGTATGGTTAAAAGTAAAAAACAATAGCTATAATAGATTCTCGTATACCATAGGCAAAATAAGTTTTTTTTCAAACTATCTATAACTATTGTTAGAACGGTAAATTCTGTCATTTTTTAAATTGAATGTTAGCTATGGAATTTTTAATATAAAAATTTCATTTGTAAAATCGGTTGGAATCGCCGAAGAGATCGAAGATATAGTAAATAAACTAATTTTGTTACCATAAATAAAGTAGCAAACTTAATAAATTATAGTTTAAGCAACCTGAAATTGATTAAATTCAAGATCTTATGATCGTTCACTGATTCGAATGGATAAATTGAAAAGGGAGCACTGTATTGACAAACTGCTTTCGAATTTTACTTTAAAAAATATAACTAGGCGGAATATTTATACCAAATTTTACTAAAAGAATGACTAAACTAACATTAGTTAATATCGAAACAGATACTTATGTATACCATGCAATCTTATATGCAAACATTTGTACTTACATCTTCCTCCTCTTTGGCAATTGTTGTCATCGAATTGCGATAGATGTTCGGGCAGGAAGAGGCGCGCAAACGATACCGATGTGTATTGAGCATGGCGCCTCGATAGTGTATGGATTTGCGATGTATACGCATGTCCTTCAGAAAATTGGAGTTTCTAATGGAGATGTTGCGGCGCAGATTCGAGCGGTGCTGACTGGGTTTCTTGGAGCGGGACAAACGCCGTATGCCCGTAATGCTATCCAAACGAGCCCGTCTCAATGCCAATTCGCTGTTCTGCTCGCTCCCGGGAATGGCAATCACCGTAGGCTGTTTCTGTTGCCTGGGACGTTGATCGAGTAAGGCAAACGTCTCCTCCTTGACGGGCATGTAATATGTGTGTATGTCATCGCTCAATATATCCACTGAATTGTGGCGAAACCCATTCATCTTCAAATCGGACATGGAGGGTGTATGGTGCTTGCCGAACATGTTCTCATTGAGGGAATAGCGTGAGTTCGCATAGTTTGCCTCATTGTGCTTCTGTGTTCGATAGTCTTCATTGGAAGAGCGCAACGAGCCATTCGGACTGCCTGCAACTGTAGATCGTTTTTCTGACGGCGACAGCGTCTCTATCGATGCCAAGTAGCTCTTTTTGGCCGCCTCAGCAACTTCAGGCGGTATGCCACCCATCAGTGTGTCATCCGGCGAGCCAAATATTGGCGCCGTGGGACCATAGGCCGCTGCTCCGGAAGACATGGATAGAAAATTGTCCCGCGAGGGTGCCTCAGCTCCCTCCTTGTGCCGTAGCGAACGTCGGCTCAAGCTCTTCACCTCACAAATGCTGTCTAGCTCCTGGGCACTGAGAAAGGTGGGCAAAAATAGTTCACTGCGATATCGCTTTAAGCCTGCATCGAGAGGATCATCGATTTGCTGATTGGCCTCCGTGTTGTTTTTCGTGACGAGCGAATCCAGTACGGCCTCTTTGGTTATGCCCGTGTCTAGCAGCTTTCTGATCTCCTCCAGACACACGCTTGAGTTGGAGAACGTGGTGACACTCTGTGAACGACTTTCAAGGCGATTCTCCTCGATCAGCCAATCGGGATCGCGCATCAAGGCTCCACAGACGCATGCGTTTAGCATGGTGCCGCCCAAGATTAATGTGGCGCCTCGCCAGCCATACGAGTCCACCAAATATTGCGTGAGACGCGCATAGACGAAGGTGCCAATGCCTGTACCCGAGGCTCCAATGCCCGTGGCAAAGCTTCGCTTCTTATCAAACCAGAAGGCAATCGAGACCACAGCCGTGACGTAGCCAATTCCCAATCCCAGACCACTAATGATGCCAAATGTGATCATAAGCATTTCGATCGAGTTGCAAACCGAGGAGAGGGCAAATCCAAAGGCAGAAACCAGGCCACCGAGTATGGTCATCTTACGGCAACCGTATTTATCCACCAGATTCGACCAGATGGGACCCATCAGTAGCGGAACCGAGAAAAACAATGAACTAATCCATGCCGTTTTTGACGGCGACTCCCCAAAGTATGCCAACAGTTCCGTATTGATCAGTCCGAAGGAAAAGGAGAGACCGTCCCAAATAAGTGAGACCATTAGCGAAGCAAAAACCACAACCCAACCATATCCACCATCAGGCATCTTGGGTGTCTTCTTTTCGGTGCTATTCGAATCGATCGAATCACCCGATTCATTTGATATCAAACGTGTCCGCTTTTTAACCTGGCTGCCATTCATGAGGCTGGTCAAAGTGCCATCTCCATCTCCGAAAGCAATGACACTGTTACTGCGCACCGCCCGACTGTGACTGGCGCCATCGTGCAACTCCTCCACGGATAGATTGCAGAAGGTCACCTCCGGGAAAAGGTCATGTTTGATGGTTTTATTTATTGGCGTATTGGCTGGTGCAGGCAACACTGGTTGGCAAATACTGCCATTTAGTTTAGTGACACTTGCATTAATATTATTATTGTTGTTATTGGCAGCTGCAGCGCTGTTGTTGTTGGAGTTTTTGCTGTCACTCTGTGTAGCTGTCGGCTTGGCCATTTTGTCTAAGGCTCTATTCGTATCTACTTTGGTGTATTTAATTTAGTTTAATTTCTTTTGTTTTTAGTACTCCTAAATATTGTTGTAAAAATTTGCACTTTTTACAATTAATTTTGTGAACACACACAGTTACATAGATTTCAGCAAAAATGTTTATATATTTCTTTGTAAGTAGCTTTGGACTAGGTGGATTGTGGGTTTGGATTGCATAGGTTTGCCCTCATCCGATATTCAAATGATTAACACTGCGAAAGATAATAAAAAATAATCAATTAAATATTACTGGTTTAAATTGCATTAATGATCTGATGAATAATGTTATTCGTAGTGTACGGGAAAAATGATTTAGGTTTTAGGCACCTTAACATCCCTTTTTTTATTTATTAATCAAAAGAAATAAAATCCTGACAGTATGTATTCATTTTTCTTATCTCGAATATATAATGGTTTGGTACAAATGTATGTTTGTCAACAACCAAGACGATAAAAGCATGTCAGCCCGTCTTGATATATTAACGTGTTTTTCTAGCGATTATTAGAACTTAAACTTCACATTAGAAACAAAAGTACTGACAAATCCTAGGCTTTTTTTAATTCATAGATTGTTTGTTGTTTTCGATTTACACCGGTTATCGATAGCAACAAATATTTAATTTGACATTACATAAATCATCTCTAAAATTTGCATCGAAATCAGTCAAGATACACCTGAAGATAACGAAAATACGTTCAGTGTCTAGGGGTTAGGGGTTATATCCTAACCAAGCTACTATTTCGACTAAGGCCTTCATACTTGTTCTAACAGCACTATTTTCAATTTCTGTGTTCTAACTTTAGTTTGAGACTGCTCATGCAGTTAATTGGAAGTTCGATGCTTTTGTTTTTCTTAAATATCGTTTTCCTGTCAGTGATTTTATAAATTGAAAGCATTTCGATATTGCTTCGAAATTAATGTAAATTAATGGTAGTCCGTTTGCTAATTTTTACGTTGCATAAGTTATACTTACACGGAAAGCATCAGACTAAAAATAACAAAAACCCAGCATCCGTACAAAATCTAATGTTGCCATAACACTTTGTTGATGTGTAATGAGTTTCGTGTTTTCTTCTTGTTTGTTTGCAAACAATTTTTGTTTGTTGCCACTGTTACAACACCAATAATAAAAACAACTACACATTTCGTTTGAAAATTCGCGCATAAACTGTTTAGTCGAGTTAGCATTTACCACAGACAAAAATTATTTCGCCAACTGCCTTAACCCTTATAAATAGCCATAGAGCAAAAGTTTGACATTTTCTATCTCTCCCTCTCTCTTTCATTGTCATTCTCTGTGGTCGCATGCGTCACAAACATAAACAGCTGATTTTGATGAAAATCATAAATATGAATTTAAACTGAATTTTGTTGGTTTGTGCGACGTTATTTACGTTCTTCGCATTTGGCACTCGAAGTGCCTGTCTACATTTTATTTTTAGACCCCTATAGAGTCTATAAAAAGGCAGCCAAAATGACTTGTGATTTCGGGGCCAAAATACATATGGGCGAAATAGTGTTGCAAAGCCAAATATAATAATAATATTCATTTATGTATCACTTGAAACAAACTTGACCTGCATGAGGTATACAAGAATTTATTTCCCAAATTTTAACCGTTATACACAAAGAAAAATATACTGGTAAATGTTACAAGTTTACTACGTCCATGAAGCTTTCCCCGCTTAGCAGACGGAGATTTCGTCTTATAAATGCTATATAACATAGAGCTATGTTTAATTCAAATAAGTGAATTGCCACTTCTGATGATACCCTTAAGTATTCCAATTAATGTCATCTGACATAAATAATTCCGATGAGAACGGCGAAGTAATTAAAGAGACTTAGGAAGTCAAACAGGCGGTCTCAAGGTCTGTCAAATAAATGCTCAATGCATGGTAAACAAAATTGAGCAGCTAAAATTTATGTTCATTAGCTCTAATGTGCATGTTGTGTGTGTGTCTGAAACGTGGTTTGTCCCTGATTTTAATGATAAGTTAATTGGATGTGGGGGCTACAGTATCTCTAGACCCGGTCGAGGTACTGAGATGTCATGTAATATGTAAACAACCAAATGACAGTTCAATTGAATACTTAGTTTCAGAATTGACTAATCTTTAAAGAGAATTAATAATGCTATTTGGCATAGATTATAACTCTATTTCAACAGCAGTATGCATAATCTATCTGACGATATGGAATCCCTGGGATTAGAGCTCGCGAGCTCTCGCGTGCCCACGCATTTTACCTCGACTACCAGTACACTACTAGGCCTGATTATACTCCAAATCGAAGGTAATGAGTATATTGGGTTTGTGCAATCTCCGTCCTGGTGTTAGTCCGTCCGTATGAGCGCAACTTTTTCTACACCCATGAGGCAAAGACTTGAATAACGGAATGCGTACTAGAATCATTTTTGTGGAGAAGAATGTATGAAATAAGATCAGATTTCATATTTCTACAATTACCGAATTACGGTAAGATTTCATATTTCTACATGTCGCGTGTCAGTATTTGTTTTATAAACTAGGTTTTCCACATACTCTTCCGTCGTGTAGCTACTTTTATGTTTTCTTTATAATATTTTCCCTATATCATAACTTTAAGGCAATAAAAGGCATGAAAGAATATAATTGATGAACAATGATTGTAATTATTGGTCAAAAGCCCTAAATGTTGGGCTTACCTTTATCTTGGCGTTGTTGCGCAGTCACAGCTTTTTCGAAATGTTGTCGCAACTCAAGCAGCAAAAAACACAATAAAAATTGGTTGCAATGAACAATTTAGGGAATTGTCGTTTAGAACTTGAACAGTTGACCTTGAAATTTAATTTGTTGTTTGTTTTTTGATTGGTTGTTGTTGGTGTTGTTGTAATTATTGTCACTGTCACTGCCACCAATTAATTCACCATAATTGCACAAATCTTCAACTAAATTCAATTCGCTTAAAGTGCGTTTTGGATGGGCCAAGTGTTTATTTAGCGTCACGGTTCTATTGAAAATTTTTAGACGCGGATCACGCGGAATATAATGTAGAAACACTTTATTGGATTTGCTGCTGTTGTTGTAAGTACGAGGATTGTTATTGTTGCTATTATCAAACGTTGTTGAAGAATGGTTGTTGTTGTTGCTGCTGCTGCTGCCGTTTTTACTGATCTTGATATTTTTAATGGAGCTGCTATCGAATGTTGCTGATGTTGCTGCTGCTGTTGTTGTCTTGGTTGGGGACGTTCTCTTAGTGGCACGAAAAAGTGACTTTAACCGAAAGTCATTCATTAAGAACGTTAACGTATTGAACACAGACCAGCACGAAATCAATTGAGCAATTTTTGTCTGCAAATCAAATTGGCTGCTTTTTTTGTAGATGTAGTAGTAGTTGTTGTTGTTATTGCAGTTGTAGCTGCCAGTTAACGTTTTAAGCCCGGACACAAACATGCGGCACTTCGATGCACAAAAAACACAAAAAAATTATATTAAACGAAACAAAGTATAAAAACTTGGTTTGATTGAATGAAGATTCTACCAAAACGTAACAATGACGATGGTCGTTTGACGGTAACGGTTACTCAACGCGTGTCAAGTGCGCGGTGCATTTTGCGGCACATTTTTTAGAAACATATTGATCGTAAGGATAGATTCCAAAGCTCGTTTTTATTTTAGACTTGCAACTTAATCGCAATGTTGTTTCTGCTGCTGCTGCTCTTGTTGCGTGATGTTGATGAAGATTTATGGTTTTTGTTGTAGCAGTCTCTGCTGCAAAAAAAAGAGAAAGATAGAGATATTTAAGCTGTGATTTGAAGTATTCGCTTTAAAAATGATTCCCAATAAACAAGCTTCAAGGCCTCATCATATCATATAAATACATACATATATGTCCATACATAAATGCTATTGTATAACAAATATCTTTAAATTGTGTCAACAGCAGTGTACTAAAAATAAATCACTAAGGCTTGTAAATTAACAAACAATGTGTAAGATTTCTATTAATTTGTCGCATGCCATTGAGAAATATGCTTAGTAACTTTACGTACGTAAATGTGTAAGCTCCCCACAGCAAGTGCATAAAAGACAAACAATGAAAATTGCAGTGTTTTTGGTTTTAAATATTTGTTATTTCCAGCCACAATTCTGATACCCTTACAGTTTTTGCTTTGAACTTCCTTTATTTTATTTTAATTTTAATTGAATAAACAATAAATTGTTTATATAATTATCGCATACTTAGAGCAAAAGCTTTGATGGTGTTGCATATAGCTATGCATTTTAGCTTTCAACCGAGTGTCGAATTTCTTTATTAAACCTAGTTCAGTTTGAAACTATGCCCGAAACAGTCACGAAATTAACAAGCCTCTCGATTAGATTGTAGTTCAACCATATTGGTGCACTATCAATGAGAGCACACATTTGAGAACACACACTCAACCGATTTGTTGTCGATTGGCTAAATAAACGTCGCGAACTGTGCCAAGTTCAATGCTCGATAGGCAATGCATTTTATTATATACTCAAAGTTAAACCGTAGATCTTATATACTCAATTGCAAAGTAAACAAACAAATCTCATTTATAAATGCTATTAAGAGATGCCACATAAACTATGTTGCTTATCACGTGTCAACTTAGGTCTTGAAGAGCTGATAACCAAAAATATTTACAGCACAAAGTGTGTCATATGAATAGCGTTAAGTTTTTTATCTTTATAATTTGGCAATTGAGCTTCACATCAACTGATAATGTTAATTTCGTTTCGATTTGGTTACAATCCCAGACTATCCACAACTAAATGACTTTCACTACATAATACAATTATCAATTCCCCTCTTCTTATCTGTTAATTTTGCTAAGTAGTTTGCTTTTTGCGATACTATATATTTTATGTCTACTATATTTTTTATAACATATATAGCTGAATATGCTGCAAGATAAGAATCTTTACATAATATTATCACATCTAGCTGGTTTTAATACTAATAAAACTATACCTCGGACAGTTTGAGTAAATCAATAAAAATACATGTAAGGCTGCAGCAACTTTCTCAAGCAATTAGTTTTAATTCAATTTTACTGTTAGAACCGAACAGAAAAGTTGAAAAAATTGTATTTAAAATTTAAAACACAATCATTGATTCGCGTACACAGCCCCGAAATTAAACAACAAAAACTTGGAAGCCACATGGTTAATCACTGAATGGATTTATATTCATTTTTTCAAAACACGTCTTTTAGTTACTGAACTGCAGGCGGCGACAGTTCTGTAGCACGTTGCTTGACAGACTAATGATTCGAGTATTAAGATTCAGCGACAAAACGCTCGGACAGAAAGAAGAAACGATTCGGGAAAGAACAAAACAGAACAGAATACATATAACGAAATGAAACCGACATAGTACGTAAAGCGGGGCAAACTCGGATCTGTCTGTAATCGCGGCAATCGTTTGCTTTAATCTAATAAATTTCTTATCAGAAGCAAAAGTCGTGCATGCGAGTGTTATTACTAACACACGCACAAACTTTGTATGTATTTATGTGTATATAGGAATGTCAGTGTATTATTAGCGCATTACCTGCCTCAAACGCGGCCACTTGACATACCCGTCGTGATGGCCGTCAACAGGGCAGTCTTTTGTGACGGAGTGATGGATCTATCTCTTTTATTTGTATGCCCTGTAGCATGTTTTATATGCATGTGGGATATACATATATTGTGTTATGTAACTTGTAATATAAATATTTGGGCAACTTTAAAATGATTTCAATGCTTCGAAGGTTGTCAATAAATTATAATGCCATCTCAGTAAAATAAAAAATGTTTGCACTTTGGGCTAGTAAATGCATGTTGTTATACTAGAAATGCGGCAGTCAAAGCTACGACCGATAACTTTTATGAAAACATCAAGAAGTCCATAAAAACATCACTTTAATCTTCAATATTTCCGGTTTCTTTATCGATTTTAATGAAAATTTCACAGATTTTCATTACTTTGCTAAATTCCAATTTTTTCAAGTTTAAGACTTGTGTATATCGGAAAGAAGAAGAAGTACCGATCATTTGAAACAAGCCTATGGCTTTGGAAAAGTTATATTTTTTTTTGTAGATTGTGTCTATCATTCATTCAAACGGACCTCGTTAAATCGACTGGGCTGTTCATGCTGATCAAGAGTATATATACTTTACAGGGTATAGGTGACACATACTTTTGCACAAAACAAATATACACATTTCATGAATTCAGTGTATCAATGTTAAGTTAAGGTCTGTTTAATAAAAAGTCATACTCACAACTATAAAGGTAAACATAATTTAATAAACACGGTGTGTTTGTTGATTGCTTGGGAAAATTTAATAATACAGCTGTCATATTTCTTCTTCTAGTTCGCTACATTTATTTTGGAGAAATACATTTGTATACATTTTGAGGAACTCTTTACAAGCATAAACTCATTAAGTGTGCAACTTATCTAGTTAATAACTTGGTGCAATAACAGCAACAAACAATCATCCGACACTTGAAGTAAAACTTTTTTTAACTTTTAATTGTGACAAGTAAGTACTTAATTAGTATAAAGAGTACACTCGGGGAAAATACATTGTAAATTGTATAATTTACATTTTAATTCAAATTGTTATTTTTTTTTTAAATAGTTATTTTTAAAATATTCGTGTTTGACATACAAAAATATTTGATTAAAATATTATCTATACTGAAATATTTAATATTAATCATTGGAACACCCTCTTTCCTGAGTGTAAATGAGCAGTGCCGAGACTTGAATCCATTGATATTGTTTTTTCTTCTACCTGTTAGCACAGGTACTAATACTATTTTAGAAATGATGCAGTACTAGCACTATACGAATTGGCAAGAAACACAGAGTCAACTTTGTATTTGGCAATTGATGTGTTTTCTTCTACTGGAATCGGAAAATCTGCAGTGTGTAACGTGTATAAGAATGGACTAAGGACAATACCCTGTGCAACAGCCATTGGAGCGTGTTAAAATGTGTCATTTGAAGTTTGAGAAGTGAATATTCAAATCGATGTTTATCCACATTAATTTTAATACGAGTCGTTTTATGTTAATTATTATTTATTAATTTGAAAACGAAAATCTAAAATCTGAATCTAAATAAAAACTTTTAATTTGCATTTATTTTTTCTGCGTGTAGTAGTATATGGTTTTATGAGTTTGCTATGATAAACCAAATATGCGCGATAAGAATAAACTATTTTTACTGCCGTTAACTTCCAGAGCCAATCAAATTGTATTGTTCCACTAATGTATGTGTGTGTCTGATGCCAATATACTTATAGTGAATTGATGCTGACCTACGCCAGTTTAATTTGGGTTTTTGTTTATTGCTGTTTAACTGTGATAGACCCGATTATTATATGATGCAAAAGTCTTGGAACTTGGAATGAGGCCAGCGCAATTAAGTTCTTAGCAATGTCAATAGCTTTGTGGCGTAGTAAGCCACTTTCGCATTTACGTTCATACACTTTTATTGGCCCCGCTCGCAAGTGTCAATCATAAAAGGCCATTCTCATAAAAGGAAAATATATGCTGTAAACAAAAATCACATATGCAAGCAAAAGTTCGAAAAAAAATTAATTGTCATTATGCAGAAGCCGATTACAATTGTAAGCCGTCAATTCTATTGTTTGTGCACAGAAATTAGATTCTAGTTGAATCAAATGCGATCTGATTTATGCATTATAAGATTTTCGAGGAACGCAATCAAAGTAATATAACAACAAATGTTTTTTTTACTAACTAAAGTTTAAATTTTCAATGTCTGACGCCTGAGTATTTCGGGAACTGAAATCGACTACCTTTAGATTAAGTTAACTTTAAGAGATTTTACATTTGTTGTGTTATTATTTATAAGGAACTCGTATGCGATCTAATTGAAGAAAACCTGTACCTTAAATGCGTAGCTTTAAATCCGTTGTAAGTTACTTACGGACAATATTAAAGTTTAAATTTTCTTTGCGAGTTAACAGAAAGAACCGAGTACAAAGTGTTTTTTTTATAGGCGTGCAAATATTTCAGTCAAACAATTGACAGTTGCCTTACACGCTTCGATTGTTATAAATGGATTCAGGCAAAAGGATAATACAATAAGGATTGTCTGGTATTCCAGCTGTCTCTTTCTGATTCCCTATTTGCTCACCGTTAAATTGCTGTGCGGAAGAGGTGAATTATGATTGGTTAACAGCAAGCTTGGCTTTTAATGTAATGCAAATGGTGTAAGTCGTTAATTGATTCGCGGTTTTGGGTTTCCAATTGGAAATATCATATAGCAAGTACCCGAAGCAACTATAATTATTGTCTTATTTATTGTTATATTTGCAGTATATTATTTCCATTTAAGTAGAATAAAATGCGCTAAATATATGTTAACAAGAGTTTAGCCAACTATAATAGTATTAAATCAATCGAAAAATGTTTATTCATGTAATTTGAGCCCAGATATGCTCAATGCGGAAGAACAAGTTTGAAACAAACACTCTTATCTGCAACTCTTTATTATGATAAAGTCAAATTATACAAGTTCTGAGCTCGCAATATTATAGAGTGATTTTTTCCGAAAATCATGTTATCAATATTTTTGAAATCAAACTAACTTGATAAAATGAATAAGCAACAAGTGGCAAAAGAGAAAGAGTGCAGCATTTTTTAACAGCAGAGCGATTTAAATGCAGGTCAGAACTCGGAAACTGTGAGCAATATACAATTTTGGCACTGTAAAGAAACTTACTAGCATTGGTCGTGGTTGGAAACCCTTTAAAATAGGTAAACTCTTTTTTAATATATTGTATAATAATTGAATTGAGCTAACCTTCAAATATTAGAGTATAGATGACTGGCAAACAATTGCCAACAAAATAAAATGTTTGTCACTGTTGCAAAGTCAAAAGCTCGCAATGAACAGATACATCCACTCAATCACTTGCACATACACTTACACATATACTTTGACGCCTGTTTTGATGTTGCAGCACTGGCAAATAGCAACAATAAAGTGCACAAGAGGACAACTGTGCGTGCTTTTCGTCAAATTAAGCGAATATGGTAGATGCATTTACACGCTTTTGGCATTTTTTGTTTTTCAACATCCACAAAAAGTACTAGAGAGTGAAATTGAGAAAAAAAAGACAGAGAAAGATAGGGAATGAAAGAGCAAAGAAAAAGAGCGCTCGTGTGCTAAAGGATAATTTATGCTTTCTGCCTTAAACTTGACAAATTTTGTGACCGCACATGCAAAGAGCGCTTAATATTGATTTTTCGTGAAAAGTGAATAAATATGTGTGTGTGTGTTTGGATATGTGTGCTGTGCATATCAAATGAGATTTACTTTTGAGAGGTTTCTTCATGTTGGCATCGTTGAGTTTTGGGACAAAAAGTAAAAGCTCTAATCATGGAAAAATCCGTATCAGCTTTCGAGGATAACTTTTGAAGTGCATGAGGTAATAATCCCAGGCTTATAATTATGTAAACCACTTGTCTATGATAATTTCTTTTAGTTTAATATAAGATTTTTAGAGTTTCTTGTCGTAACATTTCATATTTTACATACATCTTGCAAGTCCAAGTACGTTTTTTTATCGGAGATGCTCAACTGTGAATTAATTGAAGGTCGCCACTACAATCATGGGGTGGCACTCAATTTGCTTTTGCACGCAATAACGTCAGGGCAGTGAAAAGGTTAAAACTGAAATTGCAATTAGCTTAAAATGCAAATACTGAAATTTGCAAATTTAATCAGCTCATCACGCTCATCTAGAACTTGCCTTTAATACAAGTTAGTAAGAATAAGTTCAAGAAAATTTAGTCTGTATATAAATATATGCATTAATCAATTATTTAATATTAATATTGATATTAATCAATCAATTGAATATATATTTAACTCAACAGATATAGAGAACGGATTTCAGTCATTCAATCAGATAAGTTGCAGCGTTATTCGTTCTCCCACATAAACAAGCTTCAGACGTATTTATTGCATTCACTCAACTGCTAGCTAAAAATAAAATAAATAATATATGCGAGCAGCATCTAAGTAAAGTTTAATTTATGATTTAAATTAATCCGAATTAATTGCATAAATTAATATTAACGCGTTCGCGCATTAAATCGCGTTATATCGAAAACGCATTGTAGAAGTACTGCGTTACACGAGTGATACCTGTATATTTAATTAAAGCTGTATTTAAATTTCAAATCAAACTTTACCAAATACATAGGTTAATTTAATTTATCAAACTGGTTTAGTATAAAAAGTGGCAACGAAAATAACGCAGCGTGTGTGAAACGAGTTTTTAACGATACTAAAAAAATTATAAGAAATATTATATTATTATTATTATAAAAGAGAAAGCCAACAATGAATTTTAAGAGCACTAGCTGCAATTAATTAATTTTTAAAGTCGCCTTGAGTTTGAAATTAAGCAAGCGAGTTATGAGCGCTACTAGGGGGTAACACAAACAAGGCGAGACAACAACCATTTGTAGATATTCTGTAAGGGGTAGGCAAAGAAGACAACAAGGACCAAGACCAAGGACAAGTGGCATATGATGTAATTATAAAGATGGAAAAAATATACGCCGTAAACGTAAATTAGTTAAGGCGTCTTGATAATTCTCATTATCATAAATCCAGCATTTTTTTTTTAATTTTTCGCTTGTATTTTTCTTTATACACAATTGATCCACTTTGCAAAATGTATCCCCGTGCTATAAATTAGAATTTCAGCAAAGTAAACAAACATATACAATACTCTACTTTTAATAAAGTTTGTGTTGCTATTTTTCTTAAAGTTTGCTCTTTCAACGCGGTTTGAAAACAAATCATGACTGACTGGCAATAACGTTCCGCACTCTTGGTTAGGATAAGTGTTAAGTGTTACGAACGATGTATGTATGTCACAGCACGTCTTCTGCACTCACCCTCCCTGCATTCAGAAAACCCTACACTGGGTCCACCCTTCTCTTGCACTTAAGATACGAAGAAACAGAGAGCAGATCATGTCTTTTCCTTTGTTTGCTTTTACAATGCGTCTGTCATTAATTTTTTTAATGCCCTACAGCAGTATTTTTATCCACTAAGACCAATTGCTGCAGCATATTCATTGATAGCGCTTGTGTTTTTCCCTTTGCTAGTGGAAAATTACCAGTTGAAATAAATTTCCTTATGGTCGAGTTGTCCATGGGTTTGTCACGTTGCCTTATGCATTGGTGCCTGTCTGTGTATGTATGTACCTCTAGTATTGAGAACTAGCCTAGAAACTGCTCAGAACTAGTTCCAAAAGAGTCGATTGCTTTTCGATGTTAAAAACTGTTTATATTTGCATGGCGATATCCTACAAGGGCAGTCACTTCAATTATATGAAAACAATGAGTTGCCATATCGTTATCTATTTAGTTATAAATATTTAATTTATAATTATTTTAACCTTCCTGCTGCGAATTGGAAAATGTATTTTCGTTTTTTTGGGTTAGGCAGATAGGGCCGTTTTAATAATCTGCTTGTGTCCAGCTAGCAAAAGATTGCATATACGCAACAAATAAAATTAAAATGGTAGTACTTGAAAGTTGCCTTAGTTTTTGTTCAAGTTCTGACTTAAAACAAGCTAGGAACAAATTTTACTGACGCCGGTTGTCGCAACAACAGATTGTACATCGAAATCAACAAGAAGACGCACGAAATTTAAGGGCGTAGGGTATTCTCAACACATATTTACATTTATCTATACATTTTATGATGGAAACTATACACATATAAAAGAGGCAATAAAATAATTAGTCGGACTGAACTTGAAACATATTTTATTTCATTGCTAAAGTTAAAGCGTTTATTTGACAAATTTCGAGAATTTCTAAATGCTGACTTAAGTTTGAAATTATAACCTTTACTTATCAAGCAAATATATACATTGAACTGAATGTAAAAGCAATTTCATAAGTTTTCACAACTTTGACATTTGCACGTTTCATAACAACAACAAAAACAATTGCTTGTGCAAGTGTTTTCTTTGCCTGCCCCCATAGAATTTACTACTTATGTGTATACATAGTAGCTTATGCAAATGGGCATGCTATTATCACGTGGGTCGATACCTTTTATCCTTATGCGAATGTTTTCATATCAAAGCCCTGCACTGCCCTGGGTGCAAATGTGTTCGTGTGTCCAAGCATGATTAATTTAAATATTGCATGTTTTCCCCACTTATTATATGGAATTCACGAAAAGTACTTTTAATCAGTTTAATATGCATGTGTATAAATAATACCTGAATCACGTATTATGAAAATGTTTGCTTATGAAATATAATTTATGATTGCTAACAATGGAAGTTCAAGCCTTATAACAATCTTCCGATAACACAAAACTAAACCTAAATATCTGAACGCTATGCCATATTATTATGCAATGTTTAGTTTATGATTTAGTGCCTACGCATTTAAGTAATACGATGGCGCAAAAGATAAGATAAGTTAAGTTTATAAGTTGTCACGAGACAACAAACTGCTTGAAGATATTATCAAACGAGTTTTTTCTGCCGTCAGCAGTTCACTGACAACATAATCGCATCTCTGAACTTAATTAGTCCGTGCTCCGCTGTGATTTTAGCAGCATAGTTTTAATATTGGTTCTAGCTTTTATCTATTATCTCTGTTTATGTTGTTTGTACAGATTTAAACTTAAATTAAAGTTTCGAGGTCATGCACATTTTCACCTACAACATCATTATCATTAACATCATTCACATGACATTAGATTGCGTCTCACGCAGCTGCTGCAAACCGGTTTGGCGAATATTGTTTATTGATTTTCTGTCTGTGTTTTTATTTCGCATTTGTTAGCTCAGGTATATGTTTGTTAATATGTATTTTCAAGCTCATGTTTTGTATTAACAATCTAAACAGCTGTTTGCCATTTTATTAGGTCCACCTGTATGTAAACTTCGAATCGTCCGATCGACTCTAAAATTAGCACACGTGTTGGGCATCGATGACAAATCAATAATTTCATAATTTTGTTGGGATAAAATAAAACACATCCCTTATGTGCATTTCATTACTAAAAGTTTAGAAAATAAAATAATAGACAGAACTTAACAATGAAAAATCATTTTTTTGTTAACAAAATAATTTTATTCAGAGGAAAAAGCGTGCCAACTGTATTATATTTATGTAGGTTTCCATATGTCACATGTTTGCTTGATTTTGTGAAGTATTCTTTAAAGTTAAAAATTTGTTTATAAATAATGAATATTAAAAAAACAAATGAGCAAATAAACTTCGTAGCCGGTTGACCTAGAAAAAAGTTTGGAAATAAGTTTTTTGTAAAAACTGTTCATAAAACATCAATCAATGAAAATAGGTCCTCTAAGGTATTAAATTATGTGAGATAAATATGCCATCAAAGGTAGTTCTAAGTTGTCGAATTGCCACTAGTAAGCTGTTTTTTGTCTACGTTTTTTGATTGGATAAAAGCCTCACCGGTTATATCATCAGCTGTACATGTGTTTATACTATTTGTTTGCTAAAACAAAATAATAAATTATAATATTCTGATGATAATTGCAGTTTGCAAATTTTTCAGCTGTCTTACAGAAACTGATTTTTCAAGTTTGATAGTGGCAACAAAACGAAGTTGTAATTCAAACTTCTTTTGGCATTTTGAGCATAAAAAACATGAAGCTTTTGTTGCTTAATCCAAAAACATGTTTAAAGCCTTCGCTTTGCTTGAAACAAGTTTTAAATAATTGGCTTCTAGGTTCATTACGTCATCAAAAATGCAAAGACTTCGGCCAAGGACAGCGTTAATCAGTGGTCGGAGAACGGTATTCGATTACAATAAATCAAATTTGCAGATAGACAAATGAACAAAAATTAGAGAATACTTGGTCGAAACCATTAAAGTGTCTGCAACCAAAGCCAAAGCAGCCATCAGACCCGCATACCTCGCCAGTTCAGTCGGCGGTCAGTTCTTAAACTTCGCTAGCACTGAACAATTTCATTCTAGAAATAGATCTATGTAGTTGCAATATTGGTGTTTTTTTTGGACTCCTAAAGAACTACATTTGCAACTAGTTGAAATGTTTCTTTGACTCCAACGAGTCAGTTGTGCAACTATTTTTAATTTTGACTGAAATATAACTATTTTTGACCTAGTTAAATATAAACAGTTTTGAACATTAATAAGCAATCGACCTAGAACCAGAACAGTTTTGGCCTCTTGCGCAACTAATTCTCGGCTGTTCAATACTAGAGGGATTAGCATAAATCTATCCATATGTATGTACGTATCGTGTATGGCACTTGATTCAGATCGGTGGGAGGTACTTTCCAGACGAAAACAATAAAACTCAAATGTTGGTCACAAAAGGGCAGACAACATGGCGGCGAGTGTATGATATGTGTGTGTGTGTGCCTGTAACTGTGCTATACGGTTTCCTATTTCTGATTTTGACTTATGCAAATAGCCTGGCCAACAAAGGACCAGTTTAACAGCAGACTCTCTGTACCGGCAAATTATGTGAATTTTCTGTGATCCAATTCCAAAAGTTCCCCATAAGGCAGAGTTTTCTGCTTCACAAGTTTATTTTGTAAAGCAATTAAATAAAAATAAGTTAATTAAATATATTACGAATTCATTTGCGGAACCATGCAAATTGGTTCAATCAAAAATCTGTTCTATATTAAGAATTTTCTCTATAACGAAGGTTTTTCTTGTCCCCTTGAGATTCTTGATTAGTTTTGTGATCTATTTTTGTTTTTTATATTAATATTTTAAATTTACATGAATGAATTTACATGAATAATCCCAGGCACAGACGTAAGAAACAGTTTTAAGAGCTGTTTTGCATTTTGAGTCTTAAGAATTTAAGTTTATCAGGGCCCACGAGGCAATTACGCAAAATATTGAAACATTGTATAACTTTTACATTTACTCAACGCTTATTTTGTCGAAAATATGTACATATCATATTTTTAAATAACATTTTTACCCAGTACAGACCTAAAAATAGATAATAGCAAATGATTTTAAAGACATTTATGAACGTCAAAGCAATAACAAATGCGTCGTCGGTCAACACGCATAGCTCATTCGATATGTCTTTAAAGTACAGATATATAAATACACATGCATGTACATATACATATATCTGCCTAACTGTTAAAAGCACATGTGTTAATGTGAACACAACCTCAATGACAACTTTCATGGAAATTTTATGTCAAATACTTAAAAAAAGGGCAATGTCCCGTTGTCTGATAACATTTACGATATTATTTATAATATTTATATAAAGGTTAAGTGCTTGTGCTTTACCTTAACGCACCCGTCCCCAGTCAAGTCAAAGCTATATCCACGTTGTTGCCGCATCCGTCAGTTATATTTAACTAAATTACAGCAGTTTTGCGTTGCTGTCTTCTTATTCAATATGTTAACCGAAACAGTTTACATTTTTAGTCAATTGACAACGATTTCTTTTTTTTTTTCTTCTTTTGTTTATATTGGCGTCCAGTCTTGTTATGTATGTATTATCGAAATGTAAAGCACTTTTGAATTTCTCTCTTGAGTTTGTTTACGCATCGCACAGTGGGCACAGGGTGACACGTAATGTACGTAAAATATTAAAGTTCGAATGATCTTGCTTTTGAGTTTGCTTTTTTTTGGATGTACATATAAGTGCCCGTTTTTTTATTTTTCGGATTATTATTTTCTTTATGATTGTATACAAATTGGACAACAATTTAAAAAAAATGTATTGTCTGCTTAGTGCTTTGTGTTTGTGTTTTGTAAATGTACATACAAAATTGTTGTTTATTTGGAATAATTTACGCAAAGTTCGTATCACGCTCAATCATTTGACGTTATTATTTATTATTTCATTTCATTTCCACTGTTGTGTTCTGATTTTTTTTGAGCAAGTTCAAATACTCAGCAAAACAATATGCGGCAGTTTCGATTTTTCTGCACAATGCGTAAGTGAGCAGGTTGGGGAGGGTATATGGTATATGGATAATTACAGCGACGCCAAGCAACGTAACTTCACCAAAAAGTAGTAGTACTTCGACGTTGAAACAAACAAATGCACCCACTAACAACACATGTATGTGTGTACACACGCCTTAACACACACAGCGAGAAAGAAAGAAAAAAGACAGCAAGAACAGTTATGCCCGCACGTAAAACGTAAAATGTACTATTCGCACACAAATATTGGAAAGGCGTTAAATGGGTTGAGATAAATCAGTAGATTCTTGTTTTATTTCAAACTTAGCAAGTTCACACGAAACTGAATGAGACACAATCGAATTTCGAATAAGGTTGTTGGTTTAAAAATTTAAATTTTACCTCTTCCGCACACACGACCGTTCAATTCCACCACTATTAACAATTATGAGCAATGCAATTCTTGTCCAATGTTGTGCTCAAATGTGGCTGTTAATACGGAGTTCCGCTCAAGAGAACATGTTAAACGATTTACGCTCAGAGAGCGGTTGGTGCTGTTGCTAACAGTGGAGTAGGGCAGACAACGTTAAGAGGGTTCCCGTTAAAGAACAATGAATACCAATGCTTATTAGCATGCAACCACATATTTACACTGACCCTGACTTAAATAATTTAAATGAAGTAGCAAATTTCCTTTTCGATATTAACATCAACATTTTGAAATGACACATCTACTCACTTGGCAACGTCACTGCCCGTTTCTCCCAAATTTTTCATCTTTACAGTTTTCGCTCAGTTTCTGCTAAGTTAACAGTGCAAAACCAGTGTGTGCACACTTTAGGGCTCTTGAGTTGATTAACAATAGCGCGCGCGAATTCAGAATTAATTTAAATGGAGCAACAACAATCAACAAATAACAAATAAAAACGTTTATTGTGAAAGGTTTCAAATAAAAAAAGTTTTTATTGATTATTAGAGATTTTCCCAATCCAACACAAAAAATTACATTCTTATATTTATCAATATTTTACAATTTATTACTCTATCTATATCTTAAGCTCCATATTATACAATAGTTTAAAGCACATGCTAGGAACAGGAATCGCTATCAACACCTTCCGCTTCGTCAGCTGTAAAAGTGACAGATAAGAAAAGTAGAGTTATTTAATAAATTCAAACTGCATAATAGTATTGCTAATGGCTTAGTTAACATCAATCAAATGTTTATAATGATTTAAGTCATTCGCTAGCCAATCAATAAAAAAAATGTCATTTCCTTATCGCTACTGGAATACTTACAAAGTATTTGAAGTCCAAACATTAATGCAAAACCTGCCAATGCAGCAAGATACGCCCGCCAGCCAGCATGATTCTGTGTAAGGATCTCAAAAAAGACGACATAAAGCAGTGTTCCTGAAGCGATGCCCTGCAAGATGCCCGAGGCAACACTTGGCTGATTTGCATCAGAATTCTGACTTATGCCAATGCCCACACCAATGCCAATGGGCGTCACAATTGAAAACGTTATAAGATAGATAACAGCAATAGTGGTTTTTGTTAAAGACACCAACAACTCCATGCCCACACAAAAGGCCAGCACCAGCTTGTGAGCGGCGACAGCGGCAAACATGAACCACACAGTTCCAACGGTACCCTCCAGCCCAATGGCCATGCCCTCAAAGAGTTCATGCAGCGACAAAGCCAATATAATTCCCAAACCACTCATCGAGGGTCCACTGTTACTAGTATCAACGGACATGTGACTGTGGCCATGATGAGATTTATTTGTGGTGGATTTCATTGCTTCCTCATTGCTTCGTGCAATAGTGTTGCGCATGAGAGCACTATGCCTTGGGCCAAGTCCACGCTCGAATGCTTCACTAGCTAACGATTCCTTGGGGCTTAGTTTCTGTTGATGGCGTTGCATAACCAAATGCATAATCTCATCCAGAGCGTACATCATAAAGAAACCGGTGCAGAGCAACATTTCGGGCAGGGCAAAGGGAGTTGCATCTAAAATGCCACAATGCTGCAGTTTCTCTACCACTTCAATCACATCCGGAAGCATATGCAAGAAGGTGGTGCACACAAGTACACCACCACCAAAGTAGATAAGACAACGCACCGCTGTTGAGGAGCGCATCTCCTCGGGATCCTTTTTCGTCCACTTAAAGCAACGATCCAGCATATAAGGTAAACTTCCACAAACCACAGTCACCACAACTAGCGCCACCATGGCCACAATTTTAGCAACCAGCAGAGCATGCTGATCCACCACCATTATTGTATCACTTTCTTTCAATCTTTTCCACCGCCTTTTGACGCCGCGTTGACGTCTGTACTGCGCACCACCGAATGCCAGCCACAAGTGCGACAAAATCGTTTGTGGTGAGAGCACTTATACTACACCACTCATATCAGTTACTCGTTATAAATCATATATCGGCGCAATATTGATTGACAGCAGAAATTATGATCGCCGCCTGGGAGGCATACTTTTTTAGACGAACGGACGTCCAGACTGCAAACATCGGTTTATTTGAATTTTGTCACTGTTTGATCCAGTATTTAGTAGTGTTGTTGTTTGAATTGGTAGTCATATATAATTTTGAAGATAAAATCCTTAGCAAAAGGATTTAAAGGGCCCGGCCACGCATTGACCGATAAGCGGTTGGGTCCGTCTGTATGAACGCAACTTTTTTCGACACCCCTCAAGACAGAGACTTGAAACTTTGCAAATATCTTTATCTATGATCGGGACGTTCCCATTACCCAATCCGCCACCAGCCCCCCGCAGCTTGAAATCAGAAACGCCTATATCTTCCTCAGTTGTGGAGCTATACCCACCGAATTTAGTACCAAGATAGGCGATGACATCCCACGCCCTAGCCACCAACCTTTTAAAAACTGGTATGCCTGTATCTGTATGCCTTTATAAGTACATTAGTACAAAACTTAGGAGGTTGTGTTAAAGTATAAAAATTCATGATTTTTACACACATTCAAAATTTTGGAAATTATACATTTATTTTTTCTAGCAAAATGTTTCGTAGTTTGAAAAGTTTAAGATCACTACGTCCATCGTTTAGAAAATTGCCGTACTATCCATCAAACAAACGAAACTTCAAGTCAACTACGCTTGAGGATGTCAAACCGAAAACCGAAGGAATTACAATGCCAGATGTAATGGCTGTCCGTCCTGACTACAAATACAAAGAGGGGCATGTATACCATGGGTTCCGGTGCGAACGCGTCGAGTCAATTGCCGAATTTGACCTTGTGTCTTGCACCTTGCGTCATTTGAAGACTGGTACAGAATTTTGGTATATTGACCGGAATGATGCCAATAATGTATTTTCAATCAATTTTCGGACACCGCCCATCAACAACGCGGGTCTTTCGCACGTTTTAGAGCACATTGCTTTGGACGGCTGTAAAAAATTTAAGATTCGAGCTCCTTTCTTTAAAATGCTCAATAGATCAGTTGGCACTAATCAGAATGCAATGGCTACGACCGATCTTACAAATTTCATATGTGCTTCCAGAAATGAGGTCGATTTTCGAAATTTACAGCGCGTTTATTTAGATTCTGCTTTCGCGTAAGTGATTAAGCTATTCTTTTATGTTTCTCCGAATATACTTAAGTTTAAACTTTATTCATGCAGAGCCCTTCTTAGCCATTCGATGTTTGTACAAGAAGGATGGCGACTTGAACACAAGGATGTGCACGATCGTAGCTCAGAGCTTGTGATAAAGGGCGTTGTCTATAACGAAATGATTGGAATATTTTCTGATAACGCCCGAATATTCAGAAGATACCTTTTGCAATACTTACTGCCAGATACTGCATACCATTTTATAGCTGGCGGTGATCCACTAGAAATTCCCAATTTAAAATACTCAGACTTACTTGAGTACTACAGGAAATACTATCATCCGAGCAACGGGCGCATATTTTGTTATGGCTCCTTTGACGCAATGAAAACGCTTGATTATATCGATGAAGAATATTTTTCCCACAAAGATGCTATAGATACTACCTTCAGCCATATACCACCACATTCACGTTGGACCCAACCCCGTCATATACATGTCCAATGCAGATTCGATTCTCTGGGCGGACCTTTGGAGCGGCAAAATCAAATTGGAATTGCTTTGCTAATGTGCGATCGGACCGATGTTCAGGGAACCTTTGAAATGAATGTGTTAGCTGAGCTTTTAATACGCGGTCCAAACTCTGCCTTCTACAAGGGTTTAATCGAACCAAACTTTTCTGGGGGCTTTAACAAGAATACTGGCTATTTCCTTCGAAGCAGAGATACATATTTTCTTGTTGGCATGCAAAACCTACGAGTTGAAGACTTTGCCAAATTTAATGAGCTTTACGAACAAACTTTACGTAAAATCGTTGATAAAGGCTTCGAGCCCGAGCATATTGAGAGTGTTCTGCACAATCTGGAATTGGCAGTAAAGCATCAGGGCCCTGACTTTGGATGTGCGGTTTTTTATGCCGCGATGTCATTGTGGAACCATGGAGGTGATATTGTTGCCAATTTGCGTGTTTTGGATCAAATTGCCAAACTGCGACAAAGGCTAAAGGATAACAAACATTATTTGCAGCAAATGGTTGAGAAATATTTTCTTAGCAATCCACATAAGCTTACGATCACAATGTCTGCCAATGAATCGTACGAGAAAGATTTCAAAAACGCTGAAGCAGAGGTACTTCATAAAAAAATAAAAAATCTTGGACCAGATGACATTGAAGAGATTTATCAAAATGGCCTTAAGTTGGAAGCGGAACAAAATGCTATAGAAAACATGGACTGTTTACCATGTCTTGCACTCAAAGATGTGCAGAAGCCTCTGAGAATTCCCAAAATAATGGATGAGATCTTCGAAGGTGTCCCCATACAGCTGTGCAAGGTGCCCACCAATGGAATTACCTATTTTTATTCCTTTTTAAATACTACGGGATTTAATAAAGAGGAAGCTATGCTTCTACCATTATTTTGTGACGTCATTAAAAACAGTGGAACTACAAATCATGACTTTCGCAAATTTGACAATTTGGTTCATTCTAAAACTGCCGGCATTGACTTTAATGTTAAAGTCATTGAAAATGTAATGGACTACAAACAATATCGAATGGGAATTTTGATGACGACATATGCGCTCGATAAAAACGTTCCCGATATGTTTGCATTGTGTGAGGAGTTAATGCTTAACTTTCGAATTGCAGATATAGATCGTCTTAGAATGCTGATCAAAAATTATATATCTAAAGTATCTGTAAATATCCTATTTTCTGGACATTTATACGCCATAATGGGTGCCGCTGCGTTAGTCAGCAATGCTGCCAAACTGAAATCCCAGCTACTAGGGGTCGATCACATAGACTTTATGAAAGAGTACACTCAAGAACATACCACAGACGAAATTCGTAATATATTGAATTCTATTGGCTCGAAGGTTTTCAACAAGGCCAACATGCATGTTGCCATTAATACTAGCTCGGAAACTCAACTACGAATCGTCCTTGGGCACTACAAAAATATTTTGGATAAACTTCCACGTCTCGCGAAGATGAAAGCGAAGGCTGATTTACATTTGCTTAAGCCAGGCTTTAAGCATTATGCTATGGATATAAATGTCAACTACTGCTCAAAAGCGTTTTACGCAGTTCCATATTTGCATGAGGATCATCCTGTACTACGAATCTTAGCAAAACTCATATCAGCTAAGTATCTGTTGCGTGTCGTGCGCGATCAGAATGGAGCATATGGCACGAATGCTAGATGCGGCTATGATGGTCTCTTTACATTCAATAGCTATCGTGATCCCCACTCTACAAAGACCCTAGAGACATTTGATAAAACTTACGAATGGCTTCAAGATTTCGGGGACGAATTGAGTGAAGAAATGTTGCTAGAGTCAAAGTTGGGAGTGCTACAGTTGGTGGACTGGCCAATACCGCCAGGCGAAACTGGATTGGATTACTTTAATGTTAGAGTTTCGGTGGAGGAATATATGAAATATCGTGCGAGAGTCTTGTCCGTGTCTATCGACGAACTACGAGCTGTTATTGAAAAATATTTTAAGAAGCAACCAAAACATTTTGGCAAGTGTATTTTAGGACCAAAATTAACAAGTGAATAGGCAAATATTACTTGATTGTGTTTCGGCTTGCAAAAAAAAATGTTCCAAAAGACATTGCAGCATTTACTTACAAAAATATTTTCAAATCCAATCAAAATGTAACTTTCGTCAATATAAACTATCTTTCAGATCTAAATCTATAAATCTAAAATAGATATAAAATAATTTAATTCTCAACACTTTTGATATTAGCGTTTCAAAAAGATGAACAAAACTACTATGTTAATGAAGTTATATGCTTCAAAAGCTATACAATATATATAATGGTTATAAGATTAAGTTACTATTTTTCGCTTTAACTCAAGGGAATACATGTGACGTTGTGCCTGCGGCTTGAACAACTGCAAGAAAGTTTAGGTAAAAAATAATAAAATTCAATTACTTTGCTATAAATTACTTACCTTCAATTTGTAAGCCAAACATAAGCACAAAGCCTATTAGAAATAAGGCCAGAACCAGTTTGTGAGCAGCAACCACACCGTCTCTACGCCCTCCTCCAGTTCCATGGCCATAGAGCTCGTGCAGCGATAGAGTCACTATAATGCTCCATCCACGCAGCCGGTTGGGCTGCTCCGGATCAACTTGCTCGACAACCTGTAACTACCTTTCCTTGCTCTGCTCGAGATTGAGTTCCAGTTGAAATTGCATTGCCTTTCGTTAACGCCTCTGTCTTCGGTCAACCATTAAGAACATTACTTCTTCGATATCAGTAAGAAACCAGAAACCGCATTAGCATCTCGGGCAGAAATGGAATCATTGACAACATGTAATATTCCTGCAAGGCACTCACAACGGCAACAACAGCCGGTAGGATGTGAATAATTGTGGGTGCAATTTGAACGCCGCCACCAATCGCGGGCATTACTTTTTGTTCGGATGGTCCAGTTGAACCAACGACTTGAAATTTTATAAAAATCGACATATCAAAGTAAAACAAGTGGAAACGTTGCAGTCGGACGCAACCGACTTCGATATACTCAATACCTTTATAAAAACGGATAAAAAGAGACCTGATTGCAAAAGGTTACGACTGCAGTAGTTTGAACCAAACCAAATTTGGTGATTCTAGCTCAAAAACTTTAAAATATCCACAGTTTGGGAGCGTGTCATAAATGAAAATGTTTGGTACAGATCTTTTTAGAATGTCCGGATAAAAGAATAACTTAAGTTCCCTATTTATTTACGTATTTGGGATCACCAAGTATAACATAATAATTGAGAGCTTTGCGTTTGAGGAATGGCACATTAGTGTAAAGGCGAAGAGATTCTATTGACACAGGCATAAGAGTGGGTTAAAAGATTATTGATTTTCGGTTTGCTTGGCTCACCGTTAGCAAAGGTCCATGGCGCACTTCGGAAAAAAGCTTTTGACCCATTTTACCAAAGTCAGATTCAGGAGTACGAAGAGTATTGCATTCAATTCCAAACGCACATGTTCCTATAACATCAGTGGTGAAACGAGCATTCAGATCTTTAATTTCAATAATTAAACCTCCGGTTGTGGCGGTATCTTTTTCAAACATAACAAACAAATTCCTCAGACACTGCGATCAGCGAAATTCGTAAAATCTTTGATTAAACCATTTTTTGTCTTTATATCCATAACAAAGGCACTTTTTTCCGCAGAAAGTTAAAGCCCACAAATGGTGGACCAGCGAGCCCAAATTTATTGTAGTAATCTTCCAGAATATCGTGAAGTACACGAGTTTTCCTAAATCCAATAGGGTTTCTATAAATTGGATGCGGTGGGTCTTGGGGTATCCCACAATTCTTCCAATAGCTTATGTTGTGGTGCAAGAGATATGCGACCAACGCTGATATTGCGATCAGTAAATACATATGTATATTATAAACAAGATTATGGGTTCAGTGTTTTGCGGCTGGTCAGTAAACACAGTGTGAAAATGAGTTAAGCAGCGATTTTTTATTCGGATTTTTTCGTAGTAGCAACAATTCTTTGCCGAATATTTATAGTGATATCAGCACGAATCAGCCAGAATATCCGCTGTTATTGTTTGCATTCCGCGTATTCAATCGGGAGGACTGCACTGCTGTTTAGACTAAGTTGATAAGTGCTAAGATAAGAGCCGACGCATCGGTAGACTAATGCCAAAGAGTATAGATTCCATAATCTATGCTTATGCTTAGAGTCACATTGACTATACGGAATGGGTGGGTGTGGTCCCAAAATTTTTAATGGAGTTTTTTGGGGCTAGTAGCTATCATCTCACCAAATTTGGTAGTTCTAGCTGTAAGGATGTGCGAAATAGGTGGATTTATCGATTTTGAGTTATCGAATTTATCGATTAGCCAGCCCCCCAGTCATCGTAGAACGCCAATCTTTACACTTTATCTGTCCCGGCCATAGAAAAAGACGTTTGGAAAGTTTCAAGACTCTAGCTTGAAGGGTGTGCAAAAAAAGTTGAGTTCATACAGACGGACAGACGGACAGACACCATGACGGGCATTGCACAAACCCAATATGCTCTTTACCATATTCATAGTTCACAATGAACTTTTAAGTAAGGTCAAGTTTTTCAAGAATGCTCAGGGTGAGAAAATAAAATTGTAAAATAAATTGTTTATCAAATAAAGCAAATTTTTACAAAGTGACTCCTAAGACAAAGCTTTAAAAATAACAGTTGTTTTAAGAGTAGCTTTACAATTATAAATTGACAATAGCTGTATAGGAGAATTTCATCAGAGATAGCAGCTTCGTTAACAGCGTCATGTGTTGGTGTCAAGAGGTAAAACATCAACAGCTACAAAAGACACGTCGGGATCGCTGCTGAAAATTCAGGTTGATATCTTTAAACTGGTCTAACAATCGACACACAGCTATATACACATGTGTATGTCGATTAATACTTTGTCTGGGAAAAAGTTCTGTACTGATATTTCTTTGGCAAAAAAAACTATTTTATATTAAATAGATAACAAAAGCAATCATATTATTTATAGCACAATAATATCACGAGTACATTTAAACCTAGTAAGAATAGAGTTTGCCTATGAGATACCCTCAGTTTAGCTACTTCAAAATATTTAAGCGATTTAAACTATGCTTTATTAGATATCGAGCGATCTTAATGTTATTAAACTTGGCCGGTCTATGAAAAGTAATCTTGAAAACTGTAGCTTTTAGTGCTATATCCTACCAATGTAATTTTAAATACAGTCAAACTTCCATCAAGGGGACAAGAAAAAACTTCGATAGAAATCGATCAATTTAAAACGGTTGTGCTTGAAAGTCTCGTTGGATCTTCTTCGATTCCTGACTTCAAAACAAACTAATACAAAATTTTACTGACACAACAACAAATCGTACAGCGAAGATCAGAGATTACGCAAAGAACACAAAAACAAAATGGTAAATGAAAAAAAATTTGTTGTTTTCTGGTTTCAATATGCTCGTGCATTATAAGAAAAACTAATCAAAAAAATTAAAATAAATTGATTGAAAAAACATTATCGTTCGAGATACAGCCTAAAAAAAATTCGTAATAGAGAAAAAGTTGCTATAGGGAATTTCGTTTTATGGAGATCAAAGTACACTGAAAATTTAACAAAAATTAAGTGTTCTCGAAATTCATTTATTAAACGGACGGAAAAGGGAACACATTGCATGTGGTAAAAAGGTAAAAATAAGACGGATTTTCAAAATTACTCTGTACTATAAATTGCTTTGAATTAGCTCAATAAATGCAGCTAAGGTCGAATGTGGGCAAAAAACCAAGGAAGTCGCACGGTACAAAATAGAAGATGTTTTCGCGCCGATCTATTCAAAGTGGGATTTCAGCAAAATTTTCTAATAAATGTTGTGCATTGATGTCCCTTTTAAATGGTTTGAATTTTACGCAAATATTATTAGAAGTTTTTTAGTAAACCTCATAAAAAATAAGGTCGCACGTGCAATTTATTTAAATAATGGTAGTTCTGTTCCTTCTCTTCACATATCATGTTTTTTGGTATCGCATGGATAGACCAGGTAGACCTAAGAGAGCAACATTCAATTCAAAAACCATGCAGCGAAATTACTAAAACAAGAACAGATGCACTTGCGCGACTTCGCATAAGAATATCTCGGATTTGGCTATAAACAAAAGTGAAATACATTTTAATAAGTACAATTTCATTAACTCTTTAACCAACAACTTTTAATTTTTTGGTCTCGATGGAATTTTCTGTGGGAATGGCATACATCGTTCGAAGATGTTTATTTCTGCCCGATACAAACATTCGCACAATCACAATATACCCTATTTACCTATCTTCAACGAGCATAGGGTACAATTATCATTTAATAATTCGAAAAAAGACAAGGGGCTGTCAACCTGAAATTTCGCTGGCAAAAAGCTTTCAAGTTTTTTTTTGCTAACGGGGACTCAACGTATGCCTGCTCCATGTTGAATTGAGGCTTAAATTTTAAAAGCCCGGGGATTACCGATTGAAAATTCAGACTGATAACTTTTAGTGATAGCAAAACTAGCTCAGTTATCTTACAAATTTTAGCAGCTGTGTTTTTGCTTTAAGTGCCCAATGTTATATTCTGACGAAATGTTAATTAAGTGAATTGATTTATCAAGAATTTGTATTATTATTTTATTAATCCATAATAGTTTACAGTAAAAGATGTGATTTTCGCTTTCATATCATTTAATGTTATTGTAATTGTATTTAAATTTATGTTTTAAAAGTAATTACTATGACTTGAGTGTTGAATTAATTATTTATTGTTTAATTTAAAAAAATGTTTAAGTGCACAATTGTAATGTAACATGATATTCATATTTATGTATATTGATTGTTATATGGAAATATATAGAAATATAGCCAAAAATTTGACTCATTTAACACGGTTCTGTCTCAAAGGTATATTAGCTTAATACGAACATTAACGGATTGTCGTTATTATAAAGAATATAATAATTTCCAATGTTCTGTCACCAGCATTTCTCGCACAATATTTGGGGGCAGCATTTTCGGCACTGTCGTTTTTTTTTATACGTTTTTGTTTTTTAATTTCTTAACTTCGTCTAATTTAGACGATTTCTTGATGATAGTTCGGTATTTAATGTATGCATGATCATATGTGTGTGTGTGTGATTCGTTTTATGTGTTTGTGTTTCTTTTTGATTTTAGATTCTCTCCTCTCAATCTTTATTTCACTTTTTCGTTCGCTCTAAACGCAGTCACAGGCTCTTGTCGTTGTAGTTATTGTAATTAAGTATGTTCTTTAACAATTTCTAGCTACACATCACTAGAAATAAAGCAGAATACACATGCGATCTCCTCGCTCCCATCACGATTGCTTCGGATGCTGCACAGGTGGTGGTGGTGCAGGCTTAAAGCATTGCAGCAAAAACGCAGTGTAGACAACGAATGCTAGTGCCAGTGCTATCAGCGCGTACATGAATATATTTAGTTCTGGCTGGCGGAAACGATTCTTGCGCAGCCATTCGAGCACCTCATCCTCCGACAGCAAATCGCCTATAAATATATGCAAGACAAAATGTATCAAATTTTCGTACATTTAAGTGACTAACGACTGTTCGAAATCCTATAATTTTTGATTCAATACGTATACATAATGCATAGAAGCCGAAATATAAAAGAGCTGATTTATACTAACCTCTATATATGCTAGGAAATCGTCGACGGAAATAGACCATTGCTGGCAGTTTGGTAACACCCCATTTCTTGGCATAACGCGAATCAGCCATTTTGACAAACGTTATATCCAGATTATCCGTTTCACTGTCAATGTTTTCCAGTTTTTCCAAAGCTGCAATGCTATCCGGATGATTGTGCTCATCTAAGTGACAATACAGCATTAGGAAGGACATTTTAAAAGTTTTTTATTTGTTTTCGCTTACAAAAGAACACGGAGATAAATTCGTTTTCTTCGAGCAGCTTGTCAAGCATTTTGCGATTGACCTCCTCGATTTCGTTTTTAATTTCGAATACATCTTGTGAGGTTAGCCATGTAATAACTTTATCATGCTGATGCATATCGCCATCATACAGCACAGGCACTTGTTTTCTGTTATTATTAATGAGAAACAATTTAATAAAATGATATCGGACTTAAGTGAAAATTTTAAACTACCGGAAATATACGAGCGACGGTATATTGACAACTTCATATTTCTTTGCTGCCTCAACGCTGGCAATCTTAACAAAGTCAATACCAAACATATCAGCCTCTCCGTCAATTTCCTCAAGATCCTCAAGTATTTCCTCGCATTCAGCACAATCCTCATCATCTACAGATAAGTATATATTTAGTAAACAATTAAAAAAAAAAAATAATAGTTATTCTTACAAAAGAATACAACAAGCAATGTAGACTCAGCCATTAAGCGATCTAGCATGCGTTCATTCACTTCCTCAATTTCATCAGCCAACTCGCGATTATCATCATCAATTAACCACTCAAGCACAGACTGTTCATTCTGTAGATCACCTTCGAAGAGCAGGGGGTTGCCATTACTAAAAAATTTATAGAATTAGTTGAGCTTTAACTGCATTTTACATTGCACTAGACTTACCGAAAGTATACCAGTGCTGGGAAGGTTTTGATGGAATAACGTTTGGCCAGCTGAGGATCTTGAATTTTAACCATGTGTATGCCAAAAACATCGCACTCATCATCAATCATTTCCAGACCTTCCAATATCTGATCACAAATATTACAGTTGATTTTGTCTGTCAGAATAGAAATATAGAATACAAATTGTTGGCTAAAAAAGTCGCACTTAATTTACTTTAAAAGCATATGCTTTGTTGTAAATAAGTCATCTAAGTTTTAGAAATGCACGCAGGTAGTTGGTACAGAGAAAACGCCAAAACAAAAGGTATTCGCGCCCAAACTAAATTATCTTCAAATTGTTATTGTTTATAACAAAAAAAAAGTTACCGAATTTATGTGGTGTTCATTTAGTTTGGTCGGTAATACGGTTTAGAAGCCTGGTTTAGTATTAATGTTTAAGAAGAGAACACTAGAGTAGTTTATCTTGTTAAAGTGCTCGATGAGAAACAACATGCGCATTTTTGGGAGTTGCAGTTTGTACACACGAAAAACGGAATACCTTGATTTTGGATACGTTTTCTTTTACGTGAAATGTAGCTTTGTACGAATTGACTGGATGAGTGTTTGGTGGTAGTGGTCAGGTTGCTTTCTTTTAGACTAGAGGGAGAGCAGAAACTTCGACAGTAAGCGGGTGGCTTGCCCTCGCGCTCAGTCGGTACTGAGGTTTGATTTTGTGTGGTGGGATTTATATATATATATATATTTTTGGTTTGGTTTTGATGTTGTGGTGCAGATATGTTGTGTTGTGGTCGTGCAGTGGTGTTGGTGCAGTGCCAAGGAATATAATTCATATTGTGTGACATTTTGAGAAGTGGTTTTTTGATTTCAAAATGTAGGAATTACTTACAGAAATAAACGGCTAGGTATTGTGTTTCCTCGACCATAGTTTCAAGCATTTGACGTGTTATTAACTCAATACGATCCTCCGTTTTTTGTGTTATAAGCCATTGTAGGACTTCTTCTTCCTCACTGAGTTCACCTAGGGATTCAGAAAGTGCTTAGATGTAGTATAGTATTTCAGTAGTATAGCTTTTTCAGTTTGTTTTTTTACCTTCAAAAACATTTGGTATGCCGCCCTCAAAATAGACGAGAGCTGGATATTCGTGCACGCCATAGCCATCGGCCACAGAGAAATCACGTGTTTTGACAAATGTTATGCCATGCTTATCGCAATCATCGTCAATATTTTCCAGTTCCTCCAGAACTTTGGTGCACTGTTCGCAGCCATCGGCATCTAAGAGAACGGTGTTTTTGTGGGGAATACAGGGAAATGCATATTATAACAAAGAGGGCACACTTAACAAGTGGGGTGGTGGGTGGGGGGACGAATAAACACTACAAGCAAGCACTACACTAAGCACAAAGTTGGGCAACAGACTGGAAATTTGTGTGTGTTTTATAAAGAAGCAAAGTACATAAAACATAGAAGGTTGCACAACGCACAGAAAATAAGACAAAGAGAGTGAAACAGAGAAGGATTTTGTATGTACATATATATATAGAGTTCAGTGTGGAGCTTTGGGTGAGGATCTAAAGATTTGTGGTGCGCTATAGCATTATATTGGGGTAGACATTAACATACAAGTAGAGGTGTATGTACATGATTGTGTTGGTGTATGTGTGTGTGCATATTGCGTTGTGTTGTGGTTTTGTGCGTGGTTAAACATAATTGGACTCATTCCATATTGGTGGCTATACAAAAGTTATTAAATTTGTCACATATTTGTGCGCTACCATCATCATGTTTGCTGGCCGTGGCATCCGTTCCTGCACTATCGCCATCACCACCAGCACCACCAGATTCACCGGCAGCTGCTGCTGCTGCCTCGGGATCGCTGCCAAAGGCGGCGGCAGCACTGGCGGTACCGCCATCATGTTGTTGCTGCTCGCGTTCCTTTTTCAGACGCGCCTTGCGCACCGCTTTCGAATTGCAAATATCACACTTCGTTTTGTTCCCTACGTTTTTTTGTATTGCGTGTATTTTTTTTGTTATAATTATTTTTTTTTTTTGTAAATAGAAATATAAATGTTGTAAAAAGTCTTTTTGGTTAGATACAATTGAGCGCTCATACTTATACAGTATATATATAGTAGTTTAAGAAAACCGTTTCGATTGGTTATGAAAATTCCCGAAATCAATATGACTGCAAGCTGTTTGCGCAAAAGAGTGAGCATAACTTATACCAAGTACTTAATTTATAGTATAAACATGATACAGGAGGTTTGGAATTGTGACAAATAAGAGACAATTTAAAAGCGCTGAAAGGTATGCTACACTTTTTTGTACTTGATATAATTTAATGTCACCAAACCGATTGCAGCTGTTAAACGCTTGATAAACTTAACAAATGTATAAGCTAAGTATTTGTTAAATTGTATATCACGCGTTATGGTTTTGCTTGAACTTACAGAAGTATACAGCTATGGAGCCAGACTCTTCGATTAATTGAACGAGTCTATCGCCTTCGAGATCTTCAATAACATCTCCACTTGGATCCTTTTGCGTAAGCAACCAAGATAGGATCTGTTCTTCTTCATAAAGATCACCTATTGACAAATAAGGCATGAAAAATGTATAAAACAAATTACTTAATCGTTTGTTTCAATACACACCGGCGTATATAACTGGCTCCTTGGATGTGGGCTTAAAGAAAACAATAGCGGGCAGTGCGAAAACTCCATATTCCTTGGCCATTTGCTTATCATCGATCTTGACGAAATCAATCCCAGCCTTATCCGCATCATCATCAATATGCTCCACCTCAGCCAGGACACGTGGACACTGTTTGCATTCATCGCTATCTGAAATATATTGTTTATACAAAAATAAAACCTTAGACGTATTTTTATCTGTTACTACTTACAGAATATCACCGCCACATAATCCGAATTTTTGCGTATTTTCTCGAACATCTTGCGATTAACCTGCTCAATATGATCAGTCATCTCCATATTGGAGGGACTTGTTAGCCAATCGAGTACTTCCTCCTCATCATCAATATCGCCATCGTAGTTAATATACTTTCCCTTGCGGAAATAAGTAAGGCCAGGTGGATTACGATATCCATATTTTTTGGCCATAAGCTTATCGTGCATCTTTACTATGTAAATGCCATATTCGGCAGCCTCGTCGTCAATAAGTTCAATGTGTCGAAGTACACGCGGAGAATCGGGGTCGTCCTCTTTGTCTGAAAATATTTTTATACATATACATATTTGACAAAACGTGACTTAAGACTGTTTCGTCAAATTTATAGAATTTTGTTTCATGTTCGCTTTTTTATTGGGCAGTTACAGTTTTTAGTAGGCGCGCATTTTCATACATTTATACAAGTACTTGTATTGAGTATGATTTAATTTAAGAGCTTTAATCTTAGGATACCTTACAGATGTACTTACAAAAGATAACCGCTAAAAAGTCTTTGGTGCCTATATATTCAATAAGTTGTTCTCGATTTATAAGCTCAATGCTCTGATCGGCCTTTTGCTCCAATATCCAATTGAATACCTCATCATTTCTTTCCAAATTACCTGTATATTAAAAATAATTGTTTTTTATAATCAAGTGCTTATCATTTGTTTAAATAAATTTTATTGGTGATAGTTTTGAACATACCTGTCGGCTGCAGTTTGTCGATCAATCAATACTTGTTCTTTTACAGGCTAAATTGTCAAATACTGTTTAATTTTTTGGAATATTTTCCCCCCGTTTGATATAATAATCATAATAACAGCACTACTAGTGCTCGGCTATTCGCCAAAGGTTTGGAGTTAGTAGCAATTCGAAGCAAATATGTGTCTGACAATGTTTTTGAAATTTTCTTTTTTATAAATAAGTTCTCCAAAACTGTTTGTAAAGCTGTGAACAAGAGCCGCTGATGGGTATTGAACTCATTTCAATGCTTTCAACAGAAACAACCAAATAATATTAGTTATTGATTTTTTTTTTTTAGTATTCGTGCAGACGCTTAATTATATAAGAAACCTAATTTTTATATTTTGATTTTATTTATGTAAAATTTACATTTAATTCGTTGCGCTTTATAATTTAACAAAAAAATTTCAGTTATTACATCGTATGTATATAAATAGTTTATTAAAAAAGAGAGATAAAACTTTAACAAATACATTGCTTGAGTTTTCATATTTTTTTTTATCTTTACAGCTGCTGTTCAACAACAAATATTTAAAAATGTTACAAAGGAAACTTGACTTTCAGTGAATAAAGTTTACAAAATAAGCTTATGAAAATAAAAAATAGAATTCGACATTTTGCAAACATCGATAACAAATCGCTAACAGTGAGCCCAAACTGATTCTCAGAAGAGTTAAATAAAATGGTATGCCCAGCATTTTGCGAGGCCAGTGTGTACAAGTCTACTAAAAGATTCGACAGCCATTTATATTATGCAGAATACGATCTGTATAATATATTACAATATTAGCGTTTGGTTATAAAATATTCTACTAGTATGCATGACATTTCTGTACAATTTGCTAGGTAAATAGTATTTGTGATTTTTAATTTGCTCTTCTCTTTACACATTGTAAACTTATTTAAATAGTATGTTGATTTTTGTTTTGGTTTTTATATTAGCTACATACATAAATGTAAATTGTATATTTTAACAAAAAAGTAGTAAGTAGTATCAAAAAATGTAGGCTCAGTATGATGATATTTAGTATGTATTTGTTCATGACGAAATTTTGCCTGAAGCTCTGAAAAAGTTGATATATATATTTGTTTGTTAATAGTAAGTTATGTTGTTGCAGTAATTGCTTAATATTTGAACAAAGTTTTGTTTACGCAATTGAAATCTATTGACAAAATGCAACAAATTTTATTTTAGTTAGTTTAGTTTAGTTTACAGTTTATAGTTTAGGTTTTACAGACAGGCCTCAACAGAGAAAAGTGCAAAAGTTTCAAAAGTTACGTTAAGCGAATAAGTTATTTGTAGTTTGAGTTGCGTACCTCAATTGTTATTGGTCTTCAACTTGCTTGTACCGCTGCAGTATAAGTGGAACAAAGAGTAACAGTTCCGGTTTTCTTTTTTTCAGTTGTGCGTTTTGTTCTTAAGAAAAATTCTCTTTACAATTGATCAAGTATCGCCGGACGTATGAATAATTTTAATAATCAAGTAACGCATATGATCTCCTATTAAACCCAATCCTAATGGAAAGTGTAGCTCAAGATTTAGTATTAGTAACACAACCAGATGAGTTTAGTTGCTTTTGTTGTTGTTGTTGTCTTTTTGGATGCACGTTGCACTTACAAAATAATGATAATGACAATCACTAACAAAATCACACATTACAATTTAAAAATAAATACATACACAAATATATATATGGTATTTTATAATTGCCTGTTGTTTAAGGTTTTTACAGCAGAGCTTTTTAAGCTCATAGTTTTATGCGTGGTTTTGTAGGTTTAGCTATTGATTTTTATCAAAGTTATTTTTTTTTTTTTTTTTTTTGACAACACTGAGTATACGTGCTACTTTAATTATTGCATATTATTGAATCATACAATCACTGATTTGCTTTTAATTCATAATTCTCTTTAAAATTGTTGCCTTACTCCCACAGAGAGATATCCTGAAAAATGAGGTCATACAAATTTTTTAGTCGATTTTGGAAAAAATTAATGCCTGCAAGACACAAAAAAGAGAAGAGAGAGAGAAATATACAAAACAAGTTACAACCAGATATGTCTGTTTTTGTGTGTTGAATGGGTGGTGTGTGTGCACAACAATATTTGCAATTATAACGTAATGAATCAAAACTGAACAATCTGAATGTAGTTTGTGTCTTACAATTTTGACAAAAAAAAAAAACATGATTAATGTATTGGTACTTTTTTTTTTAAATTCTTTAGGGATAACGCGACGTACCGGTTTTAACGTTCAGCTTTTTGCCCGAATTCTTCGACGACTTCTTAGTCTTCTCCAGCTCAAGTGATTTATCATCGTCCTGCTGCTGCAGCTTGGGGATGGGTTTCTTATCCGCTTGACCAGGACGCTTGTTTGCATAGGACACCTTCACCAGGGGCACGTCATCATCATTATCATCGTCATCGTCATCGTCATCGTCGCTGTGTTTGGATGGTTTCTTGTGTGCAAGGGGCTTGACTGCAGGTTTTCCTGGGGTGCTCGATGTGGCGGCAAATTTGAAGTTGCCACTTTGACGTTTGCTCGATTCACCATCGCTGTGTCCGATGCGTTGGGCCGTCATTTTAGGAACTTTTGTTGACTTCTCCAATTTGGTTGGACAGCATTGGAATGGTTTGTAATCGTTGGGCACAAAACTGTTGCCGCGCTTAGCTGAATGGCCGTCGTGACCCAATCCAACATAGAAACATTCGTCATCTGTGTGAGCAAACAAACAAAAACATTTTGTCAGATTGTTTTAGTTCTTAATTTTTTTTGTGTTTTTTTTTTTTAAGAAATCGCTAACAAGAAGGATCATTGCGAGATAATCAATAGTTAACAAAAGTGCATAAAGATTAGGCGAGAAATACGAAATAAGTCGTTTTATTTTAAAACACGTTCAAAATTACCACAAAGAGCAGTTAGTACGAGTTTTATAGTTTTTTTTTGCTTAACTTTTTTTTTTGCATATATATTGATAAATTGATTTCTTTCTAGAGTATAAAAGCGTGCTTTATGAATGAACAAAATTTTAAATTCTTTTTAAATTCAATTTTGCTATTCAACTAATAACTGACAAAATGCTTTTGATGCTGACTGTACAGGTTTCAATCCTAATTCATATTGCTAGACTTCAATGTTTGTATCGTTGTACATTGTTTCGTAATTGTTTTTAAATTACTTCATAAATTGTTTGACTTATTCACGTTGCACAAAGACGCATTTGGTTTTGTTTGAATAAATATTAAGCAGAGCGAAACATTAATTATAAACTAACAGATACAAATTATTGCTTAAGTATTAACAGAGTATAATTATATAAATAATCACAATAAAAAAGTTCTCAACAAATTTTTGTTCATATTATTTTGTTGCTTTTGAAGAAATTATTAATTTAAAAATTGCATAATAAAACGAATTAAAACAAATTTTTAAAAACATTTTCTTTTTCAAAACATTGTGTCAGCTATGATTTTTGCATTATTTTGTATTTTGTCTTAATCAAATTTATTCACAATTATAGAAGTTATTGGATTAGAAACTTCATAAAATATTTAAGGTATCTCAAAGCTTTGGATAGGTCTTATAACATTCAAGAGAGCAAACATTGACGTAATTTTAAAGGTCTTTAGCAGTGTGTGTATTGTAAATCTCCAATTGTTGTTGTTGTTATTTCTGCTGTTTTTCTGATGTATCTGATGTCATATGGGTATATGAATTTCTTTGTCACAAAAGCTATGCGCAACACATTAAGAAAATCGCGAGCTGATGCTTTTGTTACCTTTGTGAAATGTATTTTTAGAAATCCTTTTACCCAGGTCTGTAGATAAATAATTAATGTGGTGTGCATTATTTTGGAGTACTTAAGTTGTTTGGGTGGTGTTCTGTTTTTGCAGGTCAGGGAGGATATCACAACAATAAACAACTTCAGTTAGTGCGGAAATGGCAACTCACATTCACGAATTACCTATTTCATCTATAAGATGACCCGCGCAAAGATCAGAAAGCCGATGTATCGTTATGCCTTTAGCTTTACGCTTATATGATTGCTTGCTGATGTCTTCTTCTTCGTCAATGTCATCTTCTTTATCGTTGTCTTCATCATTATCGTTATCGTCATTGTTATTATCATCGTCATCGTCATCGTCGTCATCATCGTCATCATCGTCATTGTCATCATTGTCATTTTCACTTTCTTCTTCATCGTCGTCTTCGTCTTCATCTACGTCGTCTTTATCGTTATCGTCACCGTCATCAACTTCGTCATTTTCGTCCTCATCGTCGTTGTCATTTTCGTCCTCATTCTCGTCGTCTTCGTCATCGTCATTGTCTTTATCATTTGTTTCATCGTCATCGTCATCCTCGTCATCGTTTTCGTCTTTATCATTATTTTCACCGTTATCGTCATCTCTATCCTCATCTTTATCATCGTCGTCATTATTACCGTCGTCGTTATCGTTATCCTCCTTGTCATTGTCATCGTTATCGTCATTATCATCATTGTCATCGTCATCGTTATCATCAATATCGTCATTGTCATCGTCATCGTTATCGTCATTATCTTCGTTGTCGTCGTCATCGTTGTCGTCGTCATTATCATCGTTGTCATCGTCATCGCCATCGTTATCGTCATTATCATCGTTGTCATCGTCATCGTTGTCGTCGTCATCGTCATCGTTGTCATCGTTGTCGTCGTCATCGTTGTCATTATTGTCATCATCGTCATCATCGTCGTCCTGATCATCATCGTCATCGTCATCGTCGTTGCCCTTGTCATTGTCATCGCGTGAATGTTTTCGTAATTTTTGTTTTCGGATCGTTTGTTGTAGGCGTTTTAGTTTTGCTCTCTTATCCAGGTCACTTTCTTTTGGATAGCTCAACTTAACAATTTTTTCATCACTTCCATCGTCATCGTTGCCTATTATATATATCATATATATGTCAAAAGTATTCATTACGTTTTGCACTTTAAAAATGGCTATAAACGGGTAGAATGATATTTGGATATATCCGACTTGCTTGGGTTTTGATATGCAATCTCTGTTAGCCAAAATGTTGTGGGCTCAACTGACTTGATACTGAATGTTTGGCTTATGACCGTGAATTAGAAAGCAGAGAGAACATTTGAAACAAGAACGCTTACTCTTTTGATTGATTAACCACTGCAGCACACGATTTTCGTTCTTGAGATTACCTAAAAATAAAACGTAGTTAAGATTAGAAATTTAAGCAAAAATCAAAGTAGTTGTTTGTGTATGTTAGCTTACCATCATACATGATCGGAACGCCTGTCTCGTAGTAGACTAATGAAGGGAATGCGAAAATGCCAATTTCATGGGCCAGCTTAACATCATTTGATTTGACAAACTGAATACCATGCTTGTCGGTATCGTCATCAATATTTTCCAGTTCTTCCAAAATTCCAGGGCAAGTTTCACACTCGTCGTCGTCTGTCAATACCAATACATATAATTTATTATTTGGTTTGCCTTAAACATTAAAAATGTTAGAACGCACAGAAGAAAACAGCGAGATGCTCAACATCGTTGATCAAAACTTGCAGAGTTTTCCGATCGACCGATTCGATTACATCAGCAGTCGATTCATGCAAATCGATAACCCACTCCAGAATTTCCTCTTCCTTCATCAGATCACCTTCAAAATAATATGTTGATTAATTGATCATATCATACTATTTTAAAATGATTTGTCTGCTTATTTACTTACCGGTGTAAATTGTTCTAAACTTATGTCTATAAAATGCAAGCGCCGGCAAACCGGGCAGATCGTATTCCTTATCAATATCGTCATCGGATGTCTTTACAAAGTCGATGTCTTTTTCCTCGCACTCGTCATCGATGTTCTCTAGTTCGTTAAGGATTTTCTGTGCCTTTTTATCCCCTTCTGCGTCTGTAATGAAAAATCAAAATTTTTTATCAGTGTTTAAAAAACTACCATAATTTTTTTTACTTACAGAAGAACACGACAACGTGGTCGTTTTCAGCCAAAATCTTATCCAACATTTTAACATTGACCTCCTCGATTTTGCCAGGAATCTCAAGAGTTTCATCATCGGTAATCCAGGCCAAGACCTCATCCTCGTCATCCAAATCGCCCATAAAGTGTAATGGATCACGATTCCTGAAGAACACCAATCGTGGATAGGATTTGACGTTATATTTTTTAGCGATGCCGGTATCCTCAGTGGTAACAAATATGATGCCAGCCTCATCCAGCTCATCGTCAATGCTTTCTAACGCCGACAAAGTGTGATCGCAGGACTCGCCAGGTTCGCAGGGACCAGTAAAGAACACAACAACATACTCATGCTCATTGATCAGATTAACGAGAATCTCATCGGTGACCTCTTCAATTGTTGCAGTTTTCTTCTGCACCAGCAGCCACTCAAGGACCTCATCCTCGTTCATCAGATCACCCTCATACAAGGCAGGTATCTTGTTCTCAAAGTATATTAGAGCAGGCAAATGATCGAGACCATATTCCTTAGCTTCGGCAGCATTATCGATTCGCACTATGACAATGCCTTCCTTTTCGAGTTCATCATCAATGTTCTCAAGTTCGTTTAAAATTCGTATATCCTGTTTATCATCCTTATCATCTGCAAATGCAAATTGTGTAATGTGATTTGGAATTAAATTTCAAGTCTGGTTACTTACAGAAAACGACTGCCAAATGTTCCGTGTTCTCGACCAATTTGTCCTTCATTTCGTCGGTGACCTCGGGAATTTCTGAATAACGTTTCTGATGCACCAGCCAACCAAGTAGCTCATCTTCTTTCATCAAATCACCCTCGTAGATATGTGGAATACCACGTTCAAAGAGTACAATCGATGGTATCTCATCGATACCCCATTCCTTAGCTTCCTTTTCGTCATCGATCTTCACGAATGCAATGTCGTTCTGATCGCACTCATCGTCGATGTTTTCCAATTCTGCGAGGATTTTCTGTGATTTCTTTTGATCTTTGTCATCTGTGAAAAGTTTGTAGTCAAATATAATTAATGGACTCTAACAGCAAGGAGCGGGAAAAAGAAAATATAATTCTGGCCTTCAAGACTCTAAATACTAGAAAAGTTCCCTACTTGCAACTATTTTTATACTGTAAAATGTGTTTCAATTTAAGATACATATATATGTTCCCGATATTGATCTATCCTAAAAACACTATAAAATGTCCGAATTTATTTGTTATAGATTAATTAAAGCGTCTTTTAAGTTATAAGCACATCGAGCATAAGGCAGCTTTTGTTGGGTTACGAATATATCGAACACACAGACAAACCCTGATTTAATAATATGTATATACAATATTGAAATTTATATATAAATTTATATACAATCTATACAGTATCTTAAGTTGCGATGGGGTATCCAGATTTTTCTTTGGGTTCTGTGGGTAATCACTTACAGAACAGCACAGCAACATGTGGCATTTTCTCAATGATCAAATCCAACATTTCATCGGTAATGTCTTCGATTTGATCGGAACTTGTTTGATCTTCAAGCCATTTTAATAGCTTTTCCTCATCCTCCAAGTTTCCCTCGTATATAGTTGGAATGCCTTTTTCAAAGTATATTAATTTAGGAACTTTATTGATGCCATATTCAACTGCCTCCTCAGGATTGTCGATTTTAACGAAAGTAATGCCCAAGGCGTCGCATTCATCGTCAATATTCTCAAGTTCTTCTAGCACCTTCTGGGATTTCTTGTCGTTGTTGTCGTCTGCGGGAAAAACACTTCAGATGAGCAAAATGTCGCCACACGTTTATTATGGACAATCTTATATATATTTACAGAACAGCACTGCAATGACGCGTCCTTCTTTAATCATTGTATCGAGCATTTCATCGGTGACATCCTCGATTTCATCATGTTCCAACTGTCCTAACAACCATTTCAGTATCTGTTCTTCATCCATGAGATCGCCATCGTAAACATTTGGAATTTCTTTTTCAAAATATACAATTGCCGGAATCTACAAATACATCATGATCAACAATGTGGATTTGCAAGATTTGGACGTATTATTTGGAATATTCCGTACCGAATCAATTCCGTAATCGGATGCTGCCTTGACATCATCGATTTTAACAAACTGAATGCCATGCTTATCGCAGTCATCGTCGATTTGTTCTAGCTCTTCCAACACGGTCATCGAATCATCATTGCCATGATCATCTGTAGATGATATGTTGTGATTTGATATGATATGATGAGCTCTCGATTGAATATCGAATGTCGATTATACATACAGAATAGCACAACCAAATTATCGATATTGCTAATCAGCGTTGATAGCGTCTTGGAGGTAACATCCTCAATAACATCGTCCTCGTCACCGGTCGATTTATTTTGCACCAACCACTCCAAGACATCCTCCTCACGCTGCAGCTCACCTGCGGCACAGACACACAGTTCGATAATTAAAAACAAGAACAGTCAAAACGATTTGTTCTAATGTTTTGTTTATGGATATTGAATGATAGTATGTGAGGGATGTGGGGAGCAACCGCTAAGCTTAAGGGCATTCTGTACCTTCATAGATGATCGGAGTCTGGTGGCGATAATAGACCAATGCCGGCAGATTGCCCAAGTTGTATTCATCGGCCAATAATTCGTCGTGTATTTTCACAAAACCAATGCCAAGCTGATCAGCCTCATCGTCGATGTTCTCCAATTCTTGCAAGGCCTTGGCACATTTGCGGCACTGCTGTTTATCTGATGGACGATGTACGCAAATATTAGACTTTTTGGCATCTGTAACTCTACTCAATCAATGGTTGACATAAGACTTGTTGTTTTGATACTAGATCGGCAAACATTCTTTTAGTAAGTTATTATTATTTTCGAAGATCGTGCTAAAAATTGGTTTGGTTGGGGCTGTTTTTGGCTGTTCTGGAGGAGGGTATTACAATTACTACACACAGTGTATTTTTTTTGTTAATTTATTTCCGTTTCCGTGTGTAACTTAGTGTTAAGGTTAATTATACAGAAGGAGATGCATGCAAGACATGGATATAATAGAAAGAGCTCAGCGCAATTGCAAATAGTGTTGGACCATTGTAACAAGCAATCATTAGACCGTCAAATCAAATTGTTTGTATACAAAATCAAAAAGAGAAATACTAATTAAATTCTTTGATTACAACCTGTTGCAAATTTCGCCCCTGCTTCTAAAACCAAAAACACGAGCAAACGAATTGTTGAAAGGAAACGATAATTAAGATTTGCATATACATAGATAAATATAAGGCATTGGTGAAAGATCTTTATATATCTTTATCTAGTACTTTTTGCTTTAAAAAAGCTCGCTCTCTAGCGATATTTATGTATAAGAATTTACCAAGCTTTTGTTTTGGCATGCGCTACGTATACGCAATTTTCTCTTCTCACAATTTGAAGTATTTATTTAACAAGTTGGCAACATTGGATACAACATCCTTTAGATTCTACGAATTTGACTAATTTACATATATACTTAAAACGAGATGTATAAAGTTATATCCTCTTTCTTGATTTTTTATTATGTTTAAAGTATACAATTATTTTATTGTTCTGTTGTAAATTCCATCCAAAATGATTTCCTTTATCATGTTTATATATTACTCTAAGGTATATATCTAAGTATCTATTTTTATAGGCAATAAGAAATAACTAAAATTATTTTGTATATCTTTCTATTTAAGTGTTATTTGCCCATGTTAAAATACTCTAAGCCTTGCCAAATGTAAAATAAATTGTATTTAATTGTTAATAATAAAAAAAAACGTCCTCTAGCTGAAAATTTCAAATAATAAATTCGATAATTAATTTCAATGGAGCTATTTTCAGTGCGTGGGTGGGTAACGTCAAGGTGGCAAGGCCATAGACAAACAGATGCCCACACATACATATGCATTTACGTATTACTGTGGAGCGCAAATGACTAAACATATTTACGTTTATAGTTTTGTAAGATTTTTCTGAAAAGTTGCATATAGTATGCAAAATGCATTAATGAAATTTGCCGCAGACTTGGGCAAATACTAAAAATAGTGCATGTCAGTCGGCTAGTCGGCGTACACATGCACAAAATACAAATACTTGTACAATCAAGTCTGTTCATACATACATATATATTTATTATGTAAAATTGCATTTGGCTGCAACTAAAGAGCTGCCCATAATGACATCCATGCCGGCTCGTGTGTGCCAGCATCTTGATGTATTGCTGTATGCTAAAGCAATTAAAACTGCTGTCTGTCTGCAGTTCGAAGCAAACAGACAAAACCAAACAAGTGAAAACGTTGCAGTGCGGGGGTAAGCGACTGCGAAATTCTCTGATACCAGTTTTAAAAAACTTGAAGCTAATAAAAGGTGTGGCCGTGTCCTTCAAACATTTTTGATACAAGCCTTTGGAGGACTTCGCCAGCTAGTTTCCACCAAATTTTAACTCTAGCTGTTAATATGTGCGTTATGTATCGACATGTTATCGATTTTCCAGCTCCCCCAAGGGCGAAGAGCACCTTATTTGACACTTTTTCCGAAGTACACATGGATTAAAATATTTGCAAAGTTTAAACTCTCTAGCTTTAAGGGTGTCAAAGAATAACGCGTTAATACAGACACACCGGCGGATAGCCGGACGGACACCACCACGGACATTGCACAAAGCAAATATACTCTTTACATTTGGTATCAGAGTATAAAAACAAGCATACAATTAAATGTTGTACACTTTTGGATACCCTCTTAATGGTTTTAGACAGTCAGGCTGTCACTTCTTAAGCTGTGTTTTACTTTATTGATTGAACCAAATGGCAGGGTTCTTGAAATGAATTCGTTATACAATAAACTTCCTTATACGGAAGTGCGTTATATGGGAATTCTAGTTACATACATTTCTTTAAACTACACAAGTCACAATACTACCTTCGATGGCGAGTAGTTTATATTTACTTTAATAAACTTGTGCAGGGTGTAGCAAAATGAGTTTCCACCAAAGTCTTGTGCGTTTGCAGTTTCGCTTAGAAAATTTCGACAAAAGGCTAAACAATGGATGCAATACAGAAGGAAAAAAAAAATATCTTGTACTTGTCTCACCTACATACTACATGCTGATCATCTATGCAAAGACCTTTGTGCGCTGTCTGCGCTTTTTAAAAATACATCTAGTATCGATATATATGTACATACATACAATGTATGCGTGTGTGTGTGTGTGTCTGTTTGAATGTTTATATACAGTTTGTTGTCTAAAAATTGAGCAAAAATAACAGCAACGAAAAGATCATTTTGTTGGCCAACCAACTGCTTGAGTTCCTATTTATAAACCGAAAATTGTAGGTGGCTCTGATGTGTTGAAAAACACAAAAAAAAAGACAGAAACAAAGAATAAAAAGAGCTTGATACAAAAACAAATAAATAAACTTGCTACACTTTTGTATTGCTGCCCTTTCCCGCCTCATCTCTATTGCTATAGTAACAACAATTCAGTAACTACTAACTCGATAAAACGGACAAACAAAGCTGATAGTTGCACTAATTTTTAGATGTGCGTGTGTTTGTTGCTGTTGCTTTTGATGTTTTTTGTACAACACTCGGTTGCGCCGGGCTAAAAACATTGTCTGGCGCTGAGCCCAGACAACATGAATCTCTTCTTCATGTAGTTCCTGTTGTTGTTGTTAATTTCTTTGTATACGTATACGTAATATTTTTCTATACATTTTTGTTTTCTTTTTGCCGCGTTTTAATATATCTATATGCCACTTTTTTTAGAATTTCGACTTATTTTTTCTCTATTATTATTATTTATACAACAAATTTTTTAACCAAACAATAATGTCACATTTTTGATATTTTAAGTAATTTATTTTATTATTGAGATTTTTTCAAGAAACCTGTTCAAAGCATCTAGGAGAATAGAAATTGAATTCTCCGTTCTTGTCCCTTAATGGAATTACTACTTGATTGCTCATTTTTTCCATGAATTACAATTAGTATTTGCTGCCACATTTAAGTTAAGAAGGCGTTTAATGCGGGCAACAGATATAGACATTTATGCAGTATAGGGCGTACAGTTAGAGAGGTTTTTACATATTTTCATATGCGTATGAGATATTTACATATAGATATAAGGGCGTTACGTGACGGCGTTGGTGAGGTTTTTGTGCATTTCTTTTCTGCAAAATTTAATGATTTTGGGTGGTAAAAATAAAAGTAAATTGGGAAAGTTTGGTTTTAATTGGAAAGTCGGTTGGGTGGATGTTTGAGAGGGGTACAAGTCAAAGGCAACCCATTAACATATGCACAAACTTACCCATTACCCTGGGTGGGCATGTTTCATGATCAGGACCTGTTGTCGTTTAAATAGATACAACGCATACATATAGAAATATATTTACTTATATGTCAGTATGCTTAGAAATGTCTGGGTAAATTAAAGCCGCCCGCCGCTATATAAAATATATATATGGTTAAAATGCCACCGCAGTTTGCTTTTGTTAGTTACAATATAGTACATTAAAGTTAATTGTAAAAATTAAAGTTATCTTACATTTACATCTATACATATACATAAATGGGTAAAATAGTATTTGTAGCTTTTACCTAATTTGTATGAATATTAGTCACAACAGAGCTTAACTGTTTGGTTTTTTTTTTTTTGGCTCTTTAATTTAATATGTTTTCATTGAACGCTAAAAACTGCAACTGCTTTGAAGTAAACATAATCAAAATATTCGACCAATAAATATAATAAATCGTAGATATTAAAGATAAAGATAGATAAACAGATAGAGAAAGAGAGAGAGAGAGAAAGAAACAAAGAATAATTTGTACTCACAGAATAAAACTGCAACAAAATCGGTATCCTCGATAATTTTGAGCAATATCTTTGCATTGACCTCTTCGATGCGATCTGGTAGATCCATGGCCTCGAGCGAGGTTAGGAAATCGAGTACGCCTTCCTCATCCATAAGATCACCATCATAGATAATAGGCTCCTTTTCCCTAATAGTAGTTGGTAGCATATTAGCGATGCAAATTTTGAACTTGTGTCGATTTGATGATGGTTTACCTGAAGTAAGTTAGCGCCGGAAAGTTCTTGATGCCATATTGTTTGGCAAGTCGTTTGTCGTTTATTTTCACAAAATCCACACCAAATGAATCGGTGTCATCGTCGATTTTTTCAAGTTCAGCTAAAACCTTATCACAGGTCACACAGCTGCGTGCATCTGTAAGCAATTCAAAAAAATATATTGAAAGTACGAAACATAATTTTTATTTTGTTCTTATTTGTTAGTCATAGTGGTTCTCGGAAAGACATCTTACAACTGTCGCGTGTGACGCCAAGCGCCGCGACGATTATTCATAGCGATGCAGGATGCATCATCGGTAATGCAACCCTTCAAACACCCCCCCTTATAGCATGTACTAGAGAGCAAGAACCGCTAATGGCATTCTGGGGCTCGTGAATGAAATGACAGCAGCAGCAAAGATTTGAATTGGTTTTATTATTTAACATAGCTTTTAGGGTATATATGCATATATGCAGTATACGCTATATTTATATATGGTCAGCTATTAATTTATGCACAGCTGAAATCTAAATTTTGTAAAATTAATTCATAAAAATTTATTCAGTCACTAATAGAGAAATAAATTCTACCACAAAGTGCTGTTGCCAATGTGTTGGCGGCGGCATCAGTTTTGTTTGGTTACATGCCCCTTATATTAAACAATCTATATGATGTATTATACATTAGGTTTATTCAATTCACAAATTTATTTCCACATTTGTTGTTGCTGTAATTGTTGTTATTTTCATTTAACAAAAGTAAATGAGTTTGATATTGTGCAATTAAAAGCAGTTTTCACTGGATTCTAAATATTTGAACTTCACTTGGCTTGTATTTTGTATATTTCGATTTGGTTTTATAGCTCCTTATGGCCGTTAAACCTGAAGATGCCATATCCATATAACGTATACGCATTTTTTAATTTAATTTGTATTCTCTCACAGGTTGCCGAAATACAGCAATAACATGAAAAGCATTTTGCTTGAACCTATATAAAATTGTTTGTTATCTGCATATATATACAAATATTTAAGCCAAATTTCATGCGAATTTGAACATTTCAGTTAGCTGCTGTTTGCGTAGGCATTCCCCTGGCTGATTTTCGTTTAAATTTAATGGGCATAAATAAATGCAGTGTCAACGAGAAAACAATATGGAAAAATTTGAATGCTTTTACGAATTCATTTATTTTCCAATATTAAATGAGCTTGATAAATGTCTAAAAAAAAATTCAAGTTGATTTTTAAATTAACTTGTGGCATTGTTTTTAATGTGGTATACAAATTTTTCCACGATCCGAAGGTGAGTGTCGTTTGGAAAAATGTCTTAGAATGAGCTATTTTTAAGCGAATAATTCGTTAGCATGTGGCGTTTTGTTTATATTTAATATTCAATTTACATATGTATATATGTAAATGCTAGCAAATTATTGGATTAAAATCTGACAAAAATCATTGTTTTGCCTTAGAAAACGTTGCTGTTTAACGAATTTAAGAATTTTTTTCAGCTAATAACATCAACATGGAGCTATCTTATTTACTGACCAACTTTTTCAAGACATGCGTGTGCGCCAATTATTGAGAATCCAAAGCCAACAAAAAACAACTCTGACGACACTTATGTACAAACAGCGAAATACATACATACATATTGCAGAAAGCACTAAAATAAAAGAAGAACAACAACAACGCCAATTTCTCACAGCCAAAGCGATTGCTGCTCATAAACAGAACGCGAAAGAAACGAAGGGGGGACCAAAACGAAAAGCCAAAGAAAAAAAAAGAAAAAAAATTAACCGAAAGAAAATCTTGAGACATTTCGTACAACGAAATTTTTCACATATTTTCACTTGTATGCGAATTTTTAGAATTTTCACTACAGAAAATTTTATATAATATGGCTTCTGTTACTATTTCGAGTCGCACGGCCATTGTGCGTTGAAGAAGATTAAATCGAATGGTTATCGCTGTGCCCGGACCACACATACATATACTAGCTCGCTCCTTGCAAGCCCACTACTATACACATGTGTGTGTTTGTGTGTGTATACCTACACCAGAAAACGGCCACGTAATCCTTGTCGGCCAAAAGCTTCTCCAACTGCTTGGCATTGACCTCCTCGATGACAGCCTCTGGCTCTAGTGGCGGCGCCGCTGCTGCTGCTGCTGCTTGCTGCGATCCTTTTTTGTTAGCGCAATTCACATATCCGGGAAAACTCAGTGCCAGCAACGTACACACGAGCAATGTCAGAGTTTTTAATCGCGTGAAAGTCATCTTTCGATTACCTTCAATACGTTTGAATTTTCAATTACTTTGATTTAGCCGTTGCGATTTATTTTTTTATACTTATTTAAACTCTCAACTCAAACATGCGTGCTGGTATGTGTGTGTGTGTTTGTGAATATTATTTATCTATTTATTTATTTAGTAGTTGAAAAAATCGTCGTTTAGTTGCTTTGTCGGTATTAAAAATTTTTGTTCAAAATTAAGGCACTATTTTTAGTTGAAATCTTATTTCTTTCTCGTTCACTAATACATATATATTTTGTGAGCATGTACATATATACATATATGTACAGGCAAATATATATACATATATATTTGATGTGATATATATATTTCTATTAGTTGAACGCTTTCCGCGGACTGTACTCTTTTCAGTTTTTCAATTTGGTACCACTCCGTGCAGAGGTCCGCTCGCAACTGAAAGTCTTTTGGTGAACAGTCTGTTCCATTCAAGAGGCCTAGTCGAGCTTTAGGGATCTTATATTTCGGGCATTTTAGCTTTTTGCCAATAGCTTTCAAAATGAGCAAAAGAGCGAGAAACGAACCGATGCAAGAACATCTCAAAAAAATAAATTATGAAATTTTTTCAGGCATTGAGAGAGATTTTAAATCGCCTTTGCTTTGCGTTGCAATTCTTTGTTTATGCATCTCGCCATCAATCTATATAAACAAATGTATACTTATATATACGACGCTCAGTGTACGAAATTTCCTGTAAAAACAAAATACGCAATGTGCTCCATGTATTGTATATGTATGTATCCACACCTGTGCCTTAACAAAACTTAAAAGAAAATATGTATAAAGAGCATTTGCGCAAATGCGTAAATGTATCCACACCGCAACAACTGCGAGCACATGGCGGAATTGATCAAAACAAAATCTAAATTTGTGATTTATGTGTGCAAATAACCAAAATATAAATATATGTAATAATAAGTTTATAACAGCTGAACAGTTGAACCTTCAACAGGTTTTCTACTACATAAACAACAATTAACAAGCATATGGTAATGTTGAATTGATGAAAATAAAGCTATTAAATTTGTTGTGGTGGAATGGCAGCTACATATATTCAGATTCTTTGTTTTTTATTTAAGTTGGTGAGCAAACGTTCGCTCGAAGTTTTGAAGACATATTCTCAATTAATTGGATATATGTTGCTTAAAAATCAAAGTGATTTTAATCAGCCAAATATATAAAAAATGTTTCAGGAATTACAATTACAAGTACAAAGATGCAGCTCATGGGTCTTTGCCTACTTTTAGACATGAACACCTTATTTTTTTTTAACAAATAATTTGAAAATTTCTATTTGCGGGGTTATAATACTTTTTCTATCGATATAGGCAAACGAAAATAAACAGTCGATACTTTTGTGCACTTGAGTGTGACCGTCTTTAGGATACCAAATTGTGTGAAATATTCCCTAAATCAAGATTCGGTCGCACTGCACACCAGTGTTGCCAGATTTTCGGAGACACCATAAGATAGATTAAAGAAAAATTTAAGCTAGAATAAGCTAAAAATAAAAAATAAAAGCTTAAAAATAACCTAATCATAAAAAACATCAAAATAATTGACTTTTGAATTTAATTGGTATTTATTTATTATAGTAAAGAAATGATTTCATCAACTTCATCAATGGATTCATCGTATTTGGCGGATGATTTAATTAATTCAAGGTATTTGTTAGGAAGTTTGTAATCATTACAACATTTGCTATGACTTCGCAGTCCTTATCTATAACATTCAAAAGAATATACTTGGTTTATATTAAATAAATTAACATTTCAAAATCAAACCTTATGGTTAATATTGCGTTCAAGCTTTTCAAACACATTTTGTTGCGCAATTTTGTTTTTAAAATATTCATTTGGCTGAATACCCTCTCAACCGCAGCATTTGACCATGGCAGAGAAAGGATATGCAGAGCAAATAGCGCCAGTTGCTCAAAAACTTTGTTTTGGCCAGCATCTTTGTAAATCAAAACTTCTGACCAAAACTCTATGGTGTGTTCCTTTTTTTCCCAATTGATTAGGTGAATTTTTCCAAATTGGGATACAATATTATCAGTCCGATTAATCGAAACAAATTACAAAACTTACAATACAATCAAAAAACAAAGTTTGTTGTGTTATAAATTAAATAAGCTATATGATATTTGAAATAAGCCAGATTTCAAGCTATAAGCATTTCAACTATTTTCCAAGCTATTTGATTTTAAAATAAGCTAAATCTAGCTTAAAATAAGCTAATATGGCAACACATATGGCAGTTCAGTGAACTTTGGTGAACAGGTTCACTTGCTTCTTTATTTTAAATGAGTGTTCATTTGCTTTAAGCCATTATTCTTTTTCATTTTTAGTTATAAGCCACCAAACCAAAACAATATTACTACATAAAATGTTATTAAATTATATATATGTATAGTTTTTCATTCATATAGGTGCAAACTTACAATAGAAAACATGGTTAAAAAATTAAAATAATAATAATATAACAAAATATGTAAATATTTTATGTGTGTCAAGATAGTAGCGGGTTCGCCAGCAACGAAACACTGAACTTGGTTCATGAGTCACCAAAGAACATAAGTGTTTGTTACGTTTTTCGGCATGAAATCTAATAAAAATAGATGCAGAAATGTTTAAAAAATTAATTAAATTTAGATAGATTGATCAGCCAGTTTTTGAGAAACTTTATTAAATGTAAATTAACCTCAAACAGTTCATGCAAAAGGCCTGTCGAGCTGGTAGTTCTTAAATGAACTGAACGCAACAGAAGGCTGGCTGATATGGCGGTGGTTTTTTCATTATTTTGCCGTTAAAATCAGCAAAATGATTGAGCCCGTTATTGAGAAAAATGTATATATCTCATTATATTTAAATCATACATACTTACATCGATATGTATGTAATTGAAAACAAAGGCATATTAACAAAAACATTTCCTAAATATTGGCTTTCTTCAATTAAAAATACTTAACATTAACTATACTTATGCATAAATGGCATTACTCTTACATTCTTTAATCATTTATAACACATTTATACTCGTCTGTATTTCAATTTCTTGTTTCAACTGGAGGACAGCGATGAAGATGATGATGAGGATGAAGCAGCGGGTGTCGATAACAGCGATAGTGATTAATTACACTTGATTCTCAAAACAAGCCAATGATAAACACAAAACCTACACACACTAAGCATTTTTTAAAACCAATATCCTATGTTTTGCGGCGAATGTGAGGCTCTAGTAGAAGAGTTTCAGAACAGGAAAATATATACAATACTTAGTAGGTTTAATAAGCGACAAATCGATTAATGCATGCATTAATTAAAACTACATATATAACAAGTTCAGAACAGTTTATCCATCAGCCAAGCAATTAGGTCTAGCTAAAGCTGTAAAGTAAACGGACACTAATACTACAAATTTTTACAGTGTAAGCGACAATTTTATTGAAATTATATATTTATTCTTCAGCTTTTGCCTTTGATTGCTGTTTTGTTGTTGCACTATATAATTATTTTACGTGTTTTTTTCACAAATTGTAAAATTCAAAATCGATTATTGCGAGTTCTTGTTGTGCAAACAATTTATTTAAGATATTATATAAAGCACGAAATTTGTACGAAAATTTTGTGTTTTCGGGGTTTCTGGTATATCTAAGGGGGATTTTTGAAGCTACAGACTACAATTCAAAAACCAAAAATTCAAATCAATCCTAGATCTAAAAAAATCGTGATTCAGCGGCTGTTGAAGCAGCCAATTTATAGAGAACTTTGGCAGCCTTCATTAGAAAAGTTTGAGTGCCGGATCGCCTGCTACTAACTCAAGCATATGATGGCCCGCCAATTGTGCGGATGGAAGCGATGAGAGCGAAACTGGCATGGCGACAAAACATATGTACTTATCTCCGCCAAGCTATGTCGCTTTCGAAACGACATATCTCTGTCGTTTTAATAGAGACATATCTCCGCCGAACCAAGAACGACATATCTTCGCACGGATATAAAATATGTAGTTTTTTTTGACGGAAATATCGTTTTAAAGGTTTAAAGGTGCAAGTTTATATTTATAATATTTGGAATGCCGTATAAAGCTTTCTTACTTGTTTTCTCTTTTTACGTGCTTTTATTTAACTTGACTATTTTACATGCTTTTATTCAACTTGACTTGTTTGTCTGTCTCGGAATCTTGTAATCAAATTTTCACCAAGTTCCCGACTAGCTAATGCTCTGAAATCTTCACCAAAGATGTGTTTCAGATGACAATTATTATTTTTTATTTAATTTTTTTTTTTTACAAAAACATGTTTTATATTTGGGTTTTGCATGGATGATGGTAAAAAATCGATTACAAATGCATGCAAGAAAGCGTATAAAAGCATGTCTCGCAGAGCGAAGATATGACGTTTCAAAACGCCATAGCTTCACGCAGACATAGTATGTCGTTTGTGTTACGGCGGAGATATGTCGTTTCTTAGCGGAGATATGTCGCTTTTAAACGACATATCTCCGCCAAAAAACAAAAAACAAATATCTCCGAAAGCAAAATGTACTGATGGCGGAGGTGGAGAATGAAATATGCACACTTTAAATATCAACATAAAAATCGTCACATCAAGAATGTGTTCATAATATTTGAGAAGTAAGAAATCGATAATTTTGAAAATGCAACCACTTAGAATATACGCAATTAAAAAGTAAAATAAAATAGAACATTTTTCGAAGAATGATTAATATATAATGACAAATTTTAAACCTTTAATTAATTACATTCATCGAACCATAAAAATAAGAAGTTAATAGACAACAAAAAGTCAATTAATGTTTGTGCAGATAGAAAAACAAAAAAATCTTTTATCTTTTGTGCAACAAACTTTGCATAGAACAAAGTTAAATCTACAAAAGCTGGTCCATACGGTTTAATACGTTTTGTACTATTGGCCTTACACTATACTCGTACATAGTACATCAACCATGCATATCTTCAATATGTATATATGTATGTGTGTACGATATCTATATCCCACATATCTTTGGTAGGCTTTTTTGACCTATTACCTTAAACTTTTATAGCGTTCATTTATGCTAGACTTGTTCAAATAATGCATACCTCTCGCTTTTGGATGTATAAATAAGAAGTAAACCGATCTACTTAGTTTCTAGTTCTGATTCCATAGTGCCTGCGCCTGCCTTTCTCGATCATATATTATTCGCAGTCAGGCGAAGGAAACCACTCGTAGCATGTTGTTTTTATTATATGCATGCCCATTGCCTTTGTAACTCGAAAATAAAGAAACTGAATTCAATTTGAAAAAATTATATTTGAATACATATGTATGTAGTATCCGTGAGAGATGCTATGATGCCAGGGCATCATCAAGCAGCTACACTCAGCAAGTAAAATAAAATGAAATTTGCTTTAAATAAAAAAATAAGTATTTGTTTCTTTTCTTAAATATTTAACAACAATTTTAAATATAGTTGATTTTTATTGAAGATCTAGGAAAGCATAAATAATCAAGTTTTAATGCTTTACTCTATCATTATTTAGCTAAGTAATTATTGTATTTGAATCCCTGGTTTTGTGTTGTATTTGAAAAATTCCAAAAAAGAAACAATACCGCTAAAAACCAACAACAACAAAAATTTAAATAACAACAACAACTAGCAAATAGAAAAAAGACCAAAATATGTAAACAAAGCGCTCCTCCGTTCATTTTCAAATTACCCGATGATGAAGTCAATTGTTGTATACAAAATTGAATATTCTGTTGTTTTTGTTGTTGTTCCTTTACGAAAGTTTCGTATCGTTTCATTCTAAATACCCTGTGACCATAAAAAAAAACATGCAACAGGAATGGGCATTCATGTTGGCACTATTCAAAGCCAGATATGGGAAAAAACGATTTTTAAATGATTTTTTTATATAAAATAACTCAGAGATCTCGAGAATCTAAAAAGTTTTTTTTTAAAGATGAATACTAGATGAAATACTGACGTATTATTAATTTTGGCTTATAATAACCCAGCGAACTCAGAAGTCTTAAAAGCTTAAGTCTAATAATAATAAAAGTTAAGACATTTAAAAAACGTTCCTATAATATATATATGGACAGACATAAGGTATTTCAAAATCTATCACGCCCAATAATTTCTGAGCACACTTAATGTTGTTGTTCTTGATTCTGTTGATTTTTAGCTGGATTTGGTTTTGGTTGCTATTTGAATTAGTGTGTAGATGTTTTAGTTTAGTACAAAAATCGGCGCAGGAACGAGCGCGTCATAGTTTTGATACAAATACAACGAAAAGACGAAACTATAAAATATTTAGTTAGATAGAAGAAACACCGTCTTTTCATTCACTTGATCCACCTCCATCCATTGGTGGACACAACCCAAACCCATACCCATACCCAAAAACATATCCAAGCAGCTGCCAGCTGCCAGGCCATGGCAAACAAAGCTGGAGCTGCTGCTGTCGGCAATCGGAGTCACATTGATCATGTGGAAAATGAACTATTTGAGGGCTATTCGGATGAACTGTTGACTTTCGCCTGGATCGCCTGCATTGTATTTATAATTGTGGGTGTGCCCGGGAATCTGCTCACAATCATTGCATTATCACGGGGCAAGCAGACGCGCAACTCAACGGCCATATTTATAATAAATTTATCATGTTCGGATTTGCTTTTCGGTTGCTTCAATCTGCCTCTGGCTGCCTCGACGTTCATGGAGCGTGCTTGGACCCATAGTGATCTATTGTGTCGATTGTTTCCTCTGCTCCGCTATGGTCTACTGGCTGTCTCCCTGCTCTCCGTCTCGCTGATAACGATCAATCGATACATCATTATTGCCCATCCACGACAATATCCGCGGTAAGTAAAAATTTCTGTATTTCTATTTTTTCGTTATCCTGGACCTATTAAATGGGTTAGAATCCTGGGTAAGCAATCTAAAAAAAGCAGAAGAATGTATCTCCGAGCCTATACAAGATATGTTATCTTGTTCACCATTAGCTGCCGAGTCGACTAAGTCAATTTATCCGTCGATCTCTGAGACCATAGGCATCCTTTTCCATAGGCTTACCAAACTTTGGTTCATATTACCGCTAACACTTCGAGTATTTCTTCCCTTTTTTTTTTATAATATGAATTTTTAAATTTAAAGCTTTCCATAATAACATACTTATGACAATCTGTGAAAATTTTATCAAATTCGAATGATTAACATCAGAGATATGGAAGATTGAAGTTTAGTTAGATTAATCATTTTTGATGAGAGGATGTTTTAATGGAATTGTTTTTTTGCAGTATTTACCAGCGACGATATTTGGCTTTAATGGTGGCTGGCACCTGGCTGTTCACCTTCTCAATTATGATACCAACATGGCGTGGGGTTTGGGGTGTTTTCGGTTTGGATACGAGCATTGGTTCCTGTTCGATACTGCACGATAAAAACGATCGATCGCCCAAAGAGTTTCTGTTTATAGCCGCCTTTATGCTGCCTTGCATTTGCATTGTAATATGTTATGCTCGGATCTTTTTGCTGGTGCGTCGGGCAGCGATTCGAGCGGGTGCCAAGAGTCAGGAGATTGCCACAACGCCACCCATACAACTACCGGTCGATAAGCCCAAGAGCCGCGATAAGCCGCTGGACAAGGCTAAGGAGAGAGACAAGGACAAGGAGAAGGCACAACCTTCAGACTCTTCAGAATCCTCGGGCACCTTGCGACCGTTTGTGGTCAAAGAGTGTCTAGCGTACATCGATGATAATGCCTCCTCAGAGAGTTTTCCTATCTCGTACAGCATCCGACAACATCAAACGCCCTTTGATGCCAATGTCAATGTAGTGCAGGACAACAATCACCACAACAAACAAACAGTTTCCCCATTGCCGCTGGCAACAGGTCCTCAGGAATCTTCCAGCATTACTAGATCATCAACCCAAGTGGAACAAAGTCGCAACACGTAAGTTTATGGCGAGAGACTCTTCCAAAATGAGTTAAAAAAGTCAAATATTTAAAACTTAAGAGAAAAGCGAAGAACTCTATTTTAAAACCTTTTGATGACACTCTTACTTGATGAAAGGTTCTTTGAGCTATTTGAACTTGATTTTCACTTTTTTTTTAAGAAGTCTTCAGTTATGACACAATAAACCATTTCTCCTTCTCTCACTTTACAGTAAGAACTCGATAACAACATCATTGAAAACGTCCTTTACGCGTTTCAATCCACGCAAATCGCATTACGTGTCAGTAGGGAATACGTCAAATGCGTCAGCTATCTACCCGGGACGAATGAGTCCAAAGGATCGGCGATTACTTAAGATGATTCTGGTGATATTTGTATGGTTCGTTATATGCTATCTGCCCATAACGTTGGCAAAGATCTGGAAGAGTGCAAACGATGTGCATTTCTTCAATATAATGGGATATCTACTCATCTATCTGACAACCTGCATTAATCCGCTGATCTATGTCCTGATGAGCAGTGAATATAGACGCGCCTATTGGAATCTCTTAAGATGCCATCAAACGGAGCAGCAGCAACAACAACAGCGTGCCCTTAAAAAACACATCGAATCGAATCGTGCACTTAAAGCGTGATCATCCAGATCCGGTTCTGCTGAGCAGAATATTGCGCACAGCCAACCTCATGTATTATCATAAATAAGCACAGCCAACTTAATGGCTGAGTAGTATTTTTGGCACAGCCAATCTCATTTGTGAGTAAAGATTTGTGTGCAGCCAGCTTTGTGTTAGACCAAAAAATATGCAAAGTTGATGCTGCGCGCATGATTTAAAAATCCTTGGTCAGCTGTCTGTATCGATGTGTCCCTTTAAAGTTTAAGAGGATATCAATGCGTATTCAAACCATTGCAATGGTAAGCTCCAGCTACGACGTATCGCTGCTAATTTTAAAGGCGTAGTTGTTATTTTTACAATTATTAGCTGTTATTTTATTGTTGTTGGGTACAAACTAAGGCTAAGATTGAAACAGAGGAAACGAATTGCACCTGCCGCTTGTTCACCTTCTGCACTTTGGCCGAATGTACGGACATTTTTTGTATGCATGTTTAATTTTATAATAAATGCCAAACCTCTTCGTGCAATCGTTTCGTCTTATCATCCATTTCTTCCTCTACATCTTCTTCGTCGTCATCGAAATCTTCTACATCTTCTTTGTTTCTTTGGCGGCATAGTCAAGTCAGCATTGGTACGAAGTTCCTTCACAATTTCATTACAAAAGGTCCAGTAGTTTGGTCTGGGCGTTGTCCCGTTGAAAAAGGCTTCTTCTATATCTGTGTATGTATGTATGTATATGGAATATAGATATGTATGAATGTATATAAATTACATTATTGCATTTTTTCAATAAGTGACTGATTTAAACGGCAAAAGAATGAAAAAATAGGCCCTAATTCCTCAACTACCATGCAACTGGGGCCAAAAAAATGAGCCACCTAGTTATGTATAGCAACGAAATTGTGTAGCAGACAGCTTTTCGGCTGTGAACAAATGCATGAATCCACCGCCATGTTAGACAGCTTTCTGTTGCGCAATACATGAACTGTTGTAGGTTAATTTACATTTAATTAATATTCTCGAAAACAGGCTGATTTTTTTTTTTATTTTATTGGTGTAACTTCTCCAAGCATGTAGCTTTAATTCAATATGTCTCATTTAGGGCCAAATATGTGATATTGTAGGCTTTAAACGTATATATATTTCATTCGGGGCCATCCCTTAAGAGTTGAGATATTTAAGAAATGCTGGAAATGTGATTTTTCAATCACTTGTGTTACGCATTTGGAAAGCTAAAATATGCCAAACGATGTATAAAAACAATAATTTATTTCTTTTTTAACGTTTCTGCATTAATTTTTTTAGATTCCATGCTGAAAAAAGTAAAAAAACATTAAAGTTCATTAAGCCAAGAAACGCAACAGATGTTCGGCGTTGCCACCATGTTAAAGCGTGAAAGTGAAAGGTCGCAGGCCAAAATAGCCACTGGAGATAGTTTGCGAAGCTGCCGCTAGAGGTCGCAGGCCAAAATAGCCACTGGAGATAGTTTGCGAAGCTGCCGCTATCGATGTTTCGTATTTAAAACATTTTGCATCAAGTGCTATATAATTTATTTAACTTAATTATTAACTGCAACGACTTCTACTTTTATTTTTTTCTTTTGGTAAACAAATTATATTTTATTATTGTCTATCATAAAACCAGGGCTTTAATACATACATGTCCCTATTTTTTTGAACTGCTGACAACTCTAGCCGCAGTGAAATGTCAATCGTACTTGTGAAAGTAATCATTTCCAAATATTCATTTAATAATAGTTAAAAAAAAGTGTGGGCTTAAAACGGAGCGAAATTCGCTTGTGAGCTTTAACCGTGATATCACTTTTCACTAAATTACCCCAAAGTCCACATTTAGTACCAAATTATCTTACATACATTTAACAGCGTGAGTAAATCGCCCCATATGTTGCCCTTTGTTCCATGTTTCAACGTTTTACAACTAGAGCTCGCAGTTGAATATGGACGTCGAAAAGTCAAGTAGTAGCTCGTTTGAAGACCTTACCAATGCCGAGGACACCAAGGACATACGTGCAGCTCAGGCTGCCATTGACGACTCTGAAATATCTGATACCGAGGAAGCTCTAGCACCAGATGCAAAAGCTAACATCGTCGCAAATCAGAATGTAGGAGAAGGTACTGTTGGGGACGACATGGACGTTGAGAACGATTGTGACATTTTGGGTAACAAGCAACTGATCAAGCGCATTATCAAAAAGGCACCAGCGAGTGCCAAGCGACCCAGCCGTGGCGATTTGGTAACCATAACATACACCGGAAGATTGGAGAACGGCACTGTTGTCGAGAAGGAGGAGCGCTTTCAGTGCCATGTTGGCGATTTCGAAGTGGTGCAGGGCCTAGACATGGTGCTTCCAATGATGCATGTGGGCGAAGTGGCGGAAGTCATTGTGGATCAACGCTTCGGCTATGGCACCGTTGGCCTTAAAACAGACAGTCCCCCGGAAACGGTTATACCACCGAATGCTCAGGTAAAATCCCAAAAATATAAATCTACATATATGAATTGACCTAAAATAGCTGGATTATTTTATAGCTAATCTACGCATTGGAACTTTTAGATGTTAAGTACGAAGACTTTGCAGATCTGAAGTCTTTTGAAGTTTTGCGTAAATATGGGTAAGCCCAGTAATAATGAAAGCTAGATAATTTATTAAATTCTTTGTTAACTTCAGAGCTAGGAAAAAAGAACGGGCAAATTACTTTTACAAACGTGTGGAATACAATAATGCCATACATTTGTATAGACGCGCCTTGGACTATTTGGATCATCGTGATGGCGATCCAGAGGCTGAGTTTGGCAAAGAAGACCTAGAGGTAAATTTGATATATATTTTCTGGAATATTTCTGTATATGTATTTCCGTTCGTACAGCTATCAAATAGTGACCTGCAAAGCCTTTTGGAGGATCGTCTGATTGTCTATAACAATTTGGCAATGGCCCAAATTAAAATTGGTGCTTATGATGCTGCACTACAATCTGTGGAGCATGTGCTGCGATGCCAGCCCAATAATCCAAAGGCATTATACCGCAAGGGCAGGGTAAGTAAAAGCTTGAAACGTTCTCGAACTCGAAAGACTTTTAACCCCGTAAACCATTCTCATCGAAGGTACTCGAAGGAAAGCTTGACACGAAGGGTGCAATTAAATTGTTGCAGAAAGTAGCTACTTTGGAGCCCGAAAACCGCACCGTCCAGTCGGATCTGGCTCGACTTTTTATTAAGGCACGTCGGGAGGAGCACAACGAAAAAGAGATGTATCAGAAAATGTTGGGTCAAGCCAAGAAAATGGAACAAAAGACTAGTATAAGGCAAAAGGCGCCATTGGTTGACAATTCAAAGGTATTAAAAAAAAAACAGCATAGAAAATTCCATTCCATTTTAATTAAATGGTTTCGTTTTAGCTGAAACTGCTTGGCTTTCTGATGGGAACAATATTGATAGGCGTCGCTGGCGTAGCAATATATCGCTACAAGTACTGAAGCGCGAGAATGCTGTAATCTGAACTACTGAGTACTTTAAGCAATTTAAATGCATTTTAATACATGAAGCAAAATTATTCAAATTCGAAACTAGTAAATGCTTTCTTACAAAAATGTTATATACTGCAACTATGCACACTTTCAAACATAAATAATAAATCGAATGCTATGGTTTTTGGATAATATACATACATATATGCAAAGTTGTTTCTTTATTTAAATCAATTCAACTACTGAATTGCATTGTTTTAAACAGAGATTCTAGATTTTTAAGCCAATATTTACATAAAACTAACAGAAACGCTTAACCAACGCTTCAGCCCTGGTAAACACACTCAAACACCATTTGGCCAAATTTAGTGTGTTTTCTTTGCTGAATCATTTTCGCTGCACCGCAATATTTAATTAGTTGATTTAGTCAGTCGACGGTGTATTCAACAAGCTACTATAACGTATTCAACAGTAAATATGTCTAAGTCTTTGCTGCTGCTTGCCGCTTGCCTGGCCCTGGCATGGGCAGAGCCGAAGCTCCTGCGAGTGCCTCTAAATAAATTCCAATCTGTACGTCGGCATTTGGCTGATGTCGGCACAGAGTTGCAACAACTGCGCATCAAGCATGGCAATGGTGGTGCCGTTGCGCCCGAACCGCTGTCCAATTATCTTGATGCTCAGTACTATGGCCCCATATCGATTGGTTCGCCGCCGCAGAACTTTAAAGTAGTATTCGATACGGGCTCCTCGAACTTGTGGGTACCATCGAAAAAATGTCACCTGACCAACATTGCGTGCCTGATGCACAACAAATACGATGCCAGCAAGTCCTCTTCTTACACCAAGAACGGCACTGAGTTCGCTATACACTATGGATCGGGCAGTTTGTCTGGTTACTTGTCGAGCGACACAGTTAACATTGCTGGACTCGACATCAAGGATCAGACCTTCGCTGAGGCATTAAGCGAACCTGGACTAGTCTTCGTTGCTGCTAAATTTGACGGTATACTCGGATTGGGATATGGTTCGATTTCTGTGGATGGTGTCAAGCCTCCATTTTATGCCATGTACGAGCAAGGTTTGATCTCGCAGCCGGTGTTTTCATTCTATTTGAATCGTGATCCCAAAGCGCCAGAAGGTGGCGAAATTATTTTCGGTGGTTCCGATCCTAATCATTATACGGGCGACTTCACCTATTTGCCTGTCACACGCAAAGCCTACTGGCAGTTCACCATGGACTCCGCTCAGCTGAATGATCTGGAGCTGTGCAAGGGCGGATGCCAGGTGATTGCCGACACAGGTACATCCCTGATTGCAGCGCCAGCTGCTGAAGCTACATCTATAAATCAGGCCATTGGTGGCACACCAATTATCGGTGGACAGGTAAGCAGAGACCGATTGTGTAAGAATGACTAATGCATATATTCCTTTTTAGTATATTGTGTCGTGTGACATGATCCCCAATTTGCCGGTGATTAAGTTTGTGCTCGGTGGGAAAACGTTTGAGTTGGAGGGCAAGGATTACATATTGCGCATCGCTCAGATGGGCAAAACCATTTGTCTGTCCGGTTTCATGGGCATGGACATACCGCCACCAAATGGACCCATTTGGATTCTCGGCGATGTCTTCATTGGCAAATACTATACCGAATTTGACATGGGCAACGATCGCGTTGGCTTTGCTGATGCCAAATAGAGTGTTAATTCTAACCAAAAATAAATATATTCTAGCACTATAATGTATTTTTGCAAATATGTATGTAAAAACTTCAAATCGAAAGACTTTTACTGCAATTGAGAATTAAATAAAAGCTCTATTATTCTCATTTTAATGGAAATATATAATATTCAAAAACTTCCCTTTGTTTGGAACAGTTGCTAATTATAATTTATAATGCATTGGACCTCTGCCTATCAGTTGGCCAATTATTATTGTTTTGTATACTTTCGCCACTCAGATAAGGTCGGTTTCAGCTTGCTTTGTTTACGAACAGCTTTTGCTTTCCAGCAAAGGCTGAAACATTTCCAGCGGCTTCTAGCATGCAAACAAAGTTGTTGGATAAGCTTATTTACGGCTAGATCAAGCATACGTAGGATGAGTTTGTTGATATCAGTGTGACTAAATTACTTGGTAAGTAGGTTATTTTAGCTTATTTTTTCTTAAAACTAGCTTATGCATGCGCTCAACACCTAGCAACACTGCATACAAAGTTTGTATTACAAACCCAACCACTGAATCAGCTCGAAGCGCATGACCCAACAGAAAATTAATCTGATTTACATGCATGCACTATATATGTACTATACATTATATCTGTATATTTTTTATATATGTATGTATGTATATAATTAACTATTAATATAATAAGCTTGTTGCTGATAGGGAAATCGCTGGAAACAATGCTGAAAATATAAAAAATTATATGATTACAGGCAAACCTGGAAATATTTTGTTCATACTATCCAGTGTTCACACTATCCAGTTTTACACAACAGAACAAAAAATTGTAGCGGCGTAAGCTCAATTTTTAATTGAAATAAAACCAGGAACAATATAAATATACATATACATATATATAAATAAAATTATGTATGTATGTATGTACTTATATATTTAAGTCAGTAGCTATATTTTTGCCAACGATTAAACCCTTCCAAGCAACCGAGATTAGATTTTTAAGGCGAAGCTTTAAGGCATGTATTTATTTAATTATAGCATTAACCTGATTTTTTCAAGAGTTGTAAGTAATTTTATTTATTTAGAGGACTTTTGTGCAATTGATGATTATAATGCTTGATTAATTGTGATTAGCTTATCGGAAAGTCAAATCAAAACAATCTCAGTAGAGGCCAAGTGGGTTAGGTCGATGACTTCCGCGTGTGGCATGAAAACTCTGTAGACAAACGTCAGCAACAGAATCGTTTAACTGGATTCGGATTCAATGGCCATTGCGCTCTTTCGGGCGCTGTACTTAAATATATATGTATATGACGTATCCAGAGAACAATTATTTATCAGTTGAACTAAAGCAACAACTTGAGCTTTGTACTCCACAGAGTGTGGGACGAGTGCCACACTTAATCAAGAATCAAGAACTGATTCACGTTGCCTAGCGTTTTAAATAGCAATAACAATAATAATCGTAGATAAGACAACATTTAATACTAGGCAAAAAAACACTAATAAAATACGACACATAAAATAAGTAGAGCTAAATATATAATTTAAGACCGACAAATATTGTTAGTATCTATGCTTTTTGGTTTACATCCCCCAGATCAACAACGGAAGCGGCTTTTGTCGCTGTCGCTGAGGTTGCTGCTGTTGTCGCTGCTGTTATGCCTTGGACAACATCGGACTCTGTTTCGGTTGCTGCTTTCAAAATGGGCAACTCGTGCTCCTCATCCGACTCGGTCGCTTCGCGTATCAGCCTTAGCGGCGGCGTTGTTAGCTGTCTGACTTTGTACATATCACAGGTCTCGTTGACATAGCGATTGAAGACATCCGGCTTGTCCGCATACACGTGATGACCGGCGCCGGTTACAATTTTAATGTCCACCATAGTGGTGCCGCGCTGTGACTTGATTTTCTCGCCGGACGACGAGTCGATCCAGCTGCGCGAGCCATATATGAATGTGATGGGTATATCGCTGCGTACATCCTTGATGCGATTGATCATGGGATGTTTGGCCCAACCGAATGATTGCATCATTGTGTGGAACGCCGATTCGCCGCTTGGACGTTGGGCATTGCACTGATGTATGTACTGAGGCAGCAGATTGATGTCCTCCTCAATCGTTTGCTGGAACTTGCGCATTATATCCGGTCGCGTCTTTTGCACCACCCACTGGCCAAATGGGCCGGCGGCACGCAAAGCCCAAAGCGGATTTAGGGGCGTGAGAACGCGAGCGATGGCGCGCACCAGCAATGGAATCTGTTTGGTATTCGTTGAATCGGTGGGTTTCTCGGGAAAGCCCCAAGGATCGGCCAGAATTAGATGGCGAACGCGCTCCGGATAGCTCAAAGCATAGCTGGAGGCAATAAAGCCACCCATGGAATGGCCCAATAGAATCATATCGCTTATGTTCATTTCGCGGCGCCATTCCTCTACCGATTTAACAAACTGCTTCTCACAAACCAAAGCATCTTTGGCAAACTGTGGCCTCGAGCTGCGGCCAAAGCCAAGCACATCCATTGCATAGACTGGCCGATCCTTGGCAAATGAATCCAGGTTCATCACCCAGAGTGCCACGCCAGCGCCTAGGCCATGTAACAACACAAGCGGCACCTCCTTGGAATCGGTATTCATGCTGACTGTCCATATTTTATCAGCCTCGCCTACAGCTGGTCCAATGTCCACAAAGTAGCCGCGGTACGGCAGCTTCAGGTATGATAGAATCTTTTTTTCAACGGCTCGCAGCATTATGGGTGATATTGAAGTCCAGTTACAAAACCATTGCCATAGAAAGAAACCGTTATTTTTCGGGACCTGAAAATGATAATTATACAATTAAACGTAATAAAACATGATTCAAAACAAATTAATTCGGAGCGAAAAAGGCTTAATTATTGTTGTGACATAAAACTAAAAGAAATATTGTTTTTAATAATTAACATCACTCATCGCGATTTTTATATGTATCAACAATTATTCTCTCACTTAATTATTTTGTTCTGCTCTCACAAACACGGAAGTACTGCCAGTGTTGACAGTGTTGCCAGAATTTAGGCTAGATAGCAAAAAAATAAAGCTAGAAAGAGCTAATTACCTATAAAAATCTATATTTTGAAGATCCCATGTAATATTTGAAAAAAATTTCCGGCAATCGCGTTTTGTAAAACGACAGATCTGACGGAAAAAAAGCGGAAATGGCATCACTGCTGCCAAATGGGCGCGGATTACCTAACGGGCGCGTAGATCGCTTCCACACAGAAAAACTGCGCAATTAACTGTTTTCAGTGTTGACAATTTCGTGGTTGCTAGGCATGATTTTTTCATAATTAATATCAATGTTAGCAATGTTGCTTTAAAATCCTTTATTGTGTCCTTCATCTTTTTGCTTACCTCAACGTCCATAGTCGGAGCTTCTGCAATGGTATCTGCAGCGCCTGCGGCGTTGTTTGGCAATGACAGCGTGTCACTCATTTAATGTTTTTTTGGTGAATATTGTTGTTGTTGTTGTAATTATTTTTGATCGTTTGCCAGAAGAGCCAGAACTTAGAATAAATTATATGGGTGTGTTTGTGTGAACTAATCAGCATCAATGGCCACGATATACCCCTTTCGTTATGTGCCGAGTTGTGATGACTATGAATTTTTCGCTCTAAGCTAGCGCTGCCGCCTGTTATGTATACATATACTTTTCTAATGGTGAAATTCTATATTGTTGTCATTTATTTATATTTGCTCACCAAGTGCAACAGCTGTTCGACCTCTCAGCCCTGGACATATGTTTTTTCGTGTGTGTGTGGTATTCTTTTAACAGCGGCAAAGTACGGTCATACCTTAAAATACCAACACTTTCGCTAACTGATCTAGTGATGGTGAAAGTTAATAAACATGTTTGAAATTGGCGCGCCAACATATTTTTTTTGCAAAAAACATTCAGTGTGCTAGTAGTCCTGATCTCTGGTATTTTGTTGGTATATTTTTTTATGGTATGCTTAATGCAACTATCCTAAATATATCGAGCATGTAAACCAGCTTACACACATTATGGATGGAATTAACAAGTACAACGAATTTGTGGCTCTGCACAAGCCGCAACTGGAATCATCGGCGGTGCCGTTGCATCTCTGGCCAGCACTTTATCGCAAACTGGCAACGGATAACTTTGATGCCGGCGAGGCCTTACAATTGATGCTCATTGATTACGACGATGAAGAGGACGAATGCTATGATCCCAATGACGATGACAATGCCAAACCCGCATTTGCCCTGGCAATTGCACGCGAGCAAGGCATCAAGGCTAGCGATCCTCAGGCAATATATTTGGTCGATCATGCCTGGACATTTCGACTGAACAGCGCGCGCCAACAATTGGAACATTATCCACAGCTGGCCGACCGTCTGTCGGCCATCACTGGCGTCGACCTGGAGCACGAGCAGCGCATTGACAAGATACTGCGACGTCTGTGGAGATATTGTCACGCCTATTCGATAGCCAGCGAGGGACTAAGCGATGAGGAGCGCATGCCCATTTGGTATATCATGGATGAGGTTGGTTCCGCCGTCAACCACTCGGATGAGCCCAATTTCCGTTTGGTACCGCTGCTCTACCTAAGCACACAAACCACTTATAGCCTTCTTTTTCCCATTATGGATTGTGAGCATGGTGCTCCAGTCACTCGTGACTTTGCGGAATATGTTTTGAAGGATGCGCCACAGCGTTCGGCGCTGTTGCTGCCTTGGAACGAATGTGACTTGAGTAAAGAGAGCTTTTTGCAAGTGGAACCCGGTGCAGATTACTTCACCAGCGGGCACATACCGGAAACTTATCCAGACGAATTAGATACAGCTGCTCTTGTTTCTGCCACGCGCTGCGATCCCCTCAAGGTATATGCCCAATACGATGTGCTGCGCGAGCATCTAACAGGGCCCGAATTTGTGTTGGTCGATGGCGCCGAGGATGCGGATGTGCTCTGGCTTACCTCCCACTATAAGAACTTTGCTGAATTCGCCAAGGAGACGCCGCACAAGTTCATCAATCAGTTCCCCTTCGAGTATGTCATCACCATCAAGGATTTGCTGAGTATTGTAGCACGCCGCGCAGCAAAGGAACATCACAATGCCGAGACGCTGGATACGTATCCGGTATGGCTGCCCACCACCTACAACTTGAGCACGGAACTTCGCGAATTTGTCGCCTTCTATCAGAGGCGTGCAGCCAAGCAGTTGGATAATCATTGGATAATCAAGCCCTGGAACTTGGCCCGCGGCCTCGACACACACATCACAAACAACATCAAGCAGATTGTCCGTCTGCCCGCAACAGGTCCCAAAATAGCCCAGAAATATATCGAACGCCCGGTTCTATTTCACCGCGACGAGCTGAATGCCCAGGTCAAGTTCGATGTGCGCTATGTGCTGCTGGTGAAGCGCGTTAAACCCTTGGAGGCGTATGTGCATCGCAAGTTTTTCCTACGCTTTGCCAATCATCCCTTCTCGCTGGACAGCTTCCATGACTATGAAAAGCATTACACGGTCATGAACTACCAAGACGAGGCTCAGCTGCATCACATTAAATGCGATGAGTTTGTGGATACGTGGCTGCAGCAGTACCCCGAACATGATTGGACCTTGATCGAACAGCAGATTTGCTCTATGCTGTACGAGGTGCTGGAGTGTGCTAGCCAAGTGTCGCCGCCGTGTGGCATGGCGCCATGTTCTCAGTCCCGTGCACTGTATGCGGCAGATATAATGCTCGGCTGGCGGGGCAAGGGGATCATGCAGCCGCAACTGCTGGAGATCAATTGGACGCCCGACTGCAAACGTGCTTGCGACTATTATCCCACTTTCTTTAACGATATCTTTAAGTTGTTATTTCTCGATGAGCACAACAACGAAACTTTCCGTTTGTTGACGGCAGATGGACAATGATATATTAATTGAATTGTTATCATATAAATGTTACATTTATCATCAAATTTTGTTGTTTATTTCTTGGATTTCTATATAATTAAACTTGTTATATATGTACTTAAGATAAGTGCATTTTATTTTGTTGATAGTATCTTAATTGTTTGTAAACATACAAATATACAACTTAATTAGCGCGCATTTGTACAATATACAAAAAGTATAATCGTATGTGTATATATAGTTGGGAACTGTTGATGCATATGCTCTTAAATAATTAATATGGATGTGTGATTTTTTTGAGTGTGGAGCGCCAATTGCTTAAGTTCTTAATAACAATTAATAATCATAGTTTGAATAGAAAAGAAACTCTACAGCGTTCATTTTCAGTGGGTGTTGGGTGTAAAAAGTGAGCTTAATTGTAAAAAATTTTGTTTCATTTTTCTACCAATTCTTAATTGTAATGGCACTTGAAATGAAAAATTAAAAGGATTATTAAACTCTCTCTTCATGTGGGCGGATCGCAATAACTTATTCAAGATGATATCTTCTTCAAATTCAATTTACATTTAAGGCAATTTCAAAGGCACAAAACTAAATGTTGATTAATGCAGACGATTTACAGACTAATGATAACAAAAATGTAGAAAAGTTTGTTTAAAAAAACTTCAATAATATATGTATGAAACTTAGCTGCTAGCAAAATGAACTCAACTAATGTCGCTTAGACTAACACTAATATTAAACTAAAACTAATGTCTTAAGGACTACTAAACGCACACCTCATCAAAGTCTAAACGTATCTTCTCGTCAACGGAAGCTAGCTTATGTATAGTCTTTTTAATGCGCAGCGCTGGCAAGCGGACATTCGGATTCTGATGCCAGCACTCCTTCATCAGCTTGGACATGCCGGCAAGAAGCTGCAAAAGAGGAGCGAGATTAATGATTTGGCGGTAAGAAACGTAAGGATTATGTGCTTACCGAATCGGAGCTCCAGCGGTTGGGTATGGATGGTCGATAGTTGTCAACGCAGACCACTTTGCGCATATCCTCAAAGCTGGGATCCATTGGAACCACATCATAGTACGGCACCTTGTATTCCTCGGCAATGCCGCACGAAATAGTACGACGACACACCTCCCACAGCACCAGGCCAAAGGCGTATATATCAGTGCGGCGCAACGCCTCAAAGCATTCCATGTCAATGCTAGAAAAGGGAGTTCGAAATGAAAGTAAGTTGTTGTTCCAAACGATTTAATAGCCCATGCTCACCTCTCGTCCAGGACCTCAGGTGCCATATAACGTTTGGTGCCCACTTTTGGATTATGGCCAATATCTAGTTGTCCCGTAACGTGCGAGTGTGTAACAGCCAGGCCAAAATCAGCGATCACACACGTTCCATTTGATGTGACCAAAATGTTCTTTGACTTTAAATCGCGATGCGCCATTGCCGGTTTGCCCTCGGTACCAAAGATCTCGGTGTGCAGATGCACAAGTCCGTTAGCAATTGACAGGCAGATCCAAATCATATCATTGTGACTGAGTGCGTTGCGGTTCAGATGGTCGAACAGTGATCCCTGCGGATAGTAGTGCGTCATAAGCCACAGCTGCGTGCACGAGTTGCGTGACGTCATGTCGGAGCCAATAAAACCAAGTATGTTCTCGTGGCGCAGCAACACAGTGCTAAAAATATGAGATCACAGATATAATTATGTTCCATTTGCTTTTAGGATCGCGCATTAAGCGTACCTGTAGATTTCGGTTTCACGCTTCCACGACTCCTCGTCGCGGCTAAAGAATATTTTGACAGCAATGCTCTCGCCATGCCAGTGACCGCGCCACACTTCGCCGTATTTGCCACGGCCAATGCACTCGATAAGCGTTACCTGCTTGGCCAGCGTCCGTTGTACCAACAGCGGCAGACCACTGCCGGACCCAGAAGTCACCGAATGTTGCAGATACTCGCGCAAAGTGCTGTCGCCAGCGCTGGTGGCACGCAACAATTCATCGTTAACCAAATATGATTCGGGATCCTGTTTATTCGATGTGGCCGCCAGCCGTTTGCGATGGCTGCGCCGCATAAAGTAGACGGCAACAGCGCCCATCAGCGTGATTATTAAAAACGGTCCCAAAATGGCGGCTGTCATTTTGCTGATGTTGCTGCTATCGGCGGTGATCACCGTTGCCACATCGCCGTTGACAAAGGGTGGCAGCTCGGGAAATTCGCCGTCATTGCAAAAATCGCTGGCACAGCAAACGACATTTATGAATTTGGCTGTGTTGCGTTTTGAGGGTCCATTCAGTTTATTGGGGCCATTCTGATTGCAAATCAAAGGCAATTGATCCGGCGATGTGGTGCAGCCGCGTGAAACTTGCTCCTGGCCAACGGCATCGCGTGTACGAGATTTCCAGCACTACAAAATCGAATAAACAAATAATAAATGTTTGACTCAAAATATACTTATTATAAACTCACCTGTATTGCATTCTGGCATGTGTGGGCGTGTTCATTGGGATCAAGACAGGGCGGCTCACATGCGAAACACTTCAATCTGTGCATGCGAAAAGAATTTTATTAGAGTATATGCATATGTATGTTGATTTATGTACATATGTGTATCTGTGAATGTGTTGAATTAAATGACAAAAGGCATGCAAATTGTACCTTCTTTTCATGCGCCGCTTACTCTTAACGTGTCTCCTTTAATTTTTTTAGTTATTTATTTTTTTTTGTGCAGCATTTGAATAATGGATTGGAATAGTAAAGTTAGGGGGGTTAGAGGAGGTGTTGGGCAATAGCTATAAACGATGTGAGACTGAACTTAAATTTACATTTGCCGAGTTATGTATATATTCTAGCTCTGATTTGATGCATCATTGATCATTAAATTACCTGGGATGTGTTAGCACCGAGTTTTGTGGAATCGCTGGAAATTCTTTTCCATTGATGTGTGGCGGTAATTCCATATCCAAGTCCTGTTGCTCGTCTAGCAAAAGTCCACTAATTTCCGCTGCAAAAACAACAAGAGAAATATAACAGTCACACACACACACACACACTCGAACAAGGTAGAAGAAGAAACACACACTCGCAGGTATTTGTGTATACACACAAATTGTATGCATGTGTGTGTTTGCGGAATATTAAATGCACTTTTATGCTAAACGCTCGCCCACATAAGCATCGTTACACATTTATATAACGCATTTTTGAAGATTTGCGCATTATTTCATGCTTTTTAATACACTGCAGGGCAGTTTGGTCACGCATTTGGCATTATACGCGGCGCAATTGGTCAGAACGGTAGCATATGAAAACAAATTGTGGCCCAAACACACACAAACAAACAAATTAGAAGCAGCGTAGGCATCATGTTTTCAGCTCGGTTTGCCGCTATTGAGGCTGCGCAATTATGATAAAAGACATCTGCATGTCTTGCACACACGTGTTTGACACTTTTGATGATATTTTTACACACCTTTTGCATTTTTATACAAAAAAAATAGCAACAGAAAAACCAAAAATAAATTTGACTCCATTGCCATTGTTATTTATCCAACACTTAAATTGTTACATTGCCGAACACTGCTGACCCTCATACAGCTGTGGGCACCCCATTATTTTAACATATGCTGTTAAATTATTAGCAGTGAGGTGACCATACATTTTGAAAATATACCAAATTCTATTGGAGTTTTCTATTTAAGGCAGTCGTTGACTCTGTCTTTAGGTCACACTGAGCCGGTTCTCAGCATGCTTGGGAAAAATTGATCAGCTAACTAACTAGTCTCCAGAAGCTCTGAATTAAGTCAGAAATAATACATAAAAAATAAACTAAATCAGAAAAACTAAAAAGCATTTTGTGCATCCAATATATTCGTCGACAGTTTAATACACGTATGGAAACATAAATATATTTTATAGGTAAGTGTGAAATATTTGTAAATATGCATATGTGTGAATGTATGTGTGTGGAAAATGTAGTCTCGCGTCTAGTTCCAATAGCCATTGACTTGTCTCATCTTGTTCAAGTTCCAGCGGATTGTCAACTTAAGTTAACTTTATAGTTCTATATACTTAACGTTAATCCTGTTCAAGTGGGCGTGTGTGTGCTAGGCGAATTTTATAAGTTCGCTTGGACCGGTTTTTCTTGTAGGCCGCAGAAAATGAGAAAATCAATCAATTTTCCAGTTGCTTACTTATTGATCAAACCCCAATGTTTGTACGTATTGATTAACAAACCCAAGCTCCCCTTGGTCATGTAACTGTAACGTAATAACTTTTCTTCAATTTCTTTTGTGCGTGTACACACACACACAAACGCATATTGACAGATACTTGTTGTAGTTGTTGTTGTTCACTTCTATAGTGTCCCTTTTATTGTATCAACTTATCGTCCTCTGCATACACACTTTGATTTGTCGAACTGCGCAACACAAATTACAGAACGTCGCTAAACAACACAACAACAACACCAGCAAACGCAAATAATTGAGGGCAAGTGGTTAGTTTTGTTGCATCTGCTTATCTAGCGCTTCACCCGCCGCCGCTGTTCACACTTTCCAATCACATCAGCAGGCGGCGGCCTCATCTGCGCTGAAAAGTATTTGCCGGCTCGCTCACAAGCACTGATACGAAGCAACGGCCACAACAAAAACCGAAAACTACGCAGTAGATTTATTTTTTCGTCTCTCCCACTTTGTGCTTTATTCTAGAATCGCGCGTCTGTCAAATTGCCAAATTACATAATACAGACATATGTGTGTATATTATGTAGATGTATGTAATAATACATTTGCTGTTGATTTGCCAAATAACATATGTAAGCAGCAGCCGGCGAATTGTGCAAAAAGAGAATATGAAAGAGCGAATTCGGTGAGAGAGTGCATGGAAGAGCGAGTTGTCGTCATTAATTTTGATTTTAATTCGTACAGATAACATACAAAAACACTGAAAGTATAAGTAGGGAGGGATTGCCTATATGCTGACGATTTGAAACCTACGACAATTGAGCGATAAGCTTCTGATCGAGGGTGACCCCAAAAAAATAGTTCTGCGAGCCCGATAAGAACATCACCAACAGCCACCTCGTCTTAGGTCGTAAATCAATTGTCACATGCACCAAAAATATTATTAAATTTGATTATTATTATGTCAAATGTTGTAACTTTCCACAACCTTTTCTAATTGCAGAATCAACTAGAACCTGATAAAAAATAAACAACAACAAATACAAAAACCAACACTTGAAAGCATTTCGTACGGGGCAACGTGTTCCTTAACAACTGTAAAATTAATTGAATTAAAGTGTTACAAATTGTTTTTTTATAACGGTCGAGTGTCGGTGTTAGTGTTAAGTGTGATAGTGTGTGTGCAAGTTTTGAGCAGCTGAAGCAATGTCCGCTTCCACGCGCAATAAACATTCAAAGATCCATGGTGAAAGTAAGGTGGACATGACCAAGGATGAGTTCGATCGCATGCGTGAGGCATTAAAGAACGATGAATTTCGCAAGCTGTTTTTCGATTACGTCGATGAAATACAAGATCCGGAGAATCGTAAAATCTACGAGCAGGAGATAACCCAACTGGAAAAGGAGCGCGGCGTCGATGTTACGTTCATACACCCCAAGCCCGGTTTTGTGATTAAAACGGCCATTGATGGCGAACTTAAATGTTTCATCAATATTGCCAGCTCGTCGGTTGTGGAGCGGCCCAACAATCAGGTTGCCATCAATGAGGAAACTGGCGAAAGGGGTCTCACCTGGTCCATACCGATGGCCCAGACACCGGAGCGCGACGATCTTGATGCGAACAACAAATTCTGCAAAGTTTTCGATGTCGTCTTTCATCCGGACGCACTGCATCTGGGTACGCGTAACTCGCAGTTCCGTAAATGTCTGGTAGACACCGCTCTGGATGGTGTGGAGCGCGAGTTTGGTGTGAATTTGGATCGTGCCAATCTTAAGTTTCCCAAACTTGATTACAAGGGCGAGCCACGAGCCACTGTCATCCGCAAATTGTCCAAGAATCCCACGGACGAGGAACTCGAGCCACATCCCCTTGAGCACACGTACCCAAAGAAACCCGAGGCAGATGCCGGCAACCCCAAAGTGCTGCCGGTAAAAACCAAGGTGACACCTAAGCCCACATTTGCGGTGCCCAAATATAGCATCAAGCACAGTCATGATATTGAAATGGCACAGTACACCGATGAACTGGATGCTAAGCTGGAGGTAACTGTTCCACAGGCTCTCGTTGTTGAAATTGAATTGCCGCTACTCAGCTCGACGGCAGACTGTCAACTGGATGTGACGGAGAAGTCGGTTTACTTGCTCAGCGAGCGTCCGGGTGCCAAGTATCGCCTTAAACTCGATCTACCCTATGTCGTTGATGACAAGTCTGGCAATGCACGTTTTGATACAGAGAAACGCCGTTTGTGCATCAAGTTGCCCGTGGTGCGTTCTACTTCTCACCAACAGCGCGAAAAGCACGACAATCTGCTTCTTAGTCGCGAGGACAGCGGCGTCGAGCTCAACTCAAATAGTGAATCGCCAGCCGAGGATGAGGAAATTGAAGGAGGAGAAGCCATCATTGAGCTAACCACAACCATCGATGCTGCTGATAATATTGATGAATGTAAGTAGCAAACAAATATATACTTATTTATTCTCTACTCATTCTCTTTTGCACATTAGCTCAACCCGCTGCCCAAACGTTCCTGAAGAAAAGTCTGCATTATCGGATGCCCGATTTTGACTGCAATACTGCCGAAAATGTGATTGCCTTCGTGCTGCACGTGCGCAATGTGCAGCCAGATTCAATTGAGATGCTGCAGCAGGCACGCAGCCTGCATGTACAATTTGCCTCCATGGGCAATGGCTATTATCCCACATACTATACGTTCCTAGGACAGTTGACCGAAGCAGCTGATCCGCAGCTGCACATCGATCGCGTCGAGCAGGATGTCTCTGATAATAATGTCGTTTTGAGACTGTATATGAGCGAGTCATGCGCGATGCTGTGTAGCTATCTAGCTGGACCCAACAGCAATGATCTCAAGGAATATAATTTCTTTGGCATGTGCCCAAACAACTATGATGAGAATATTAAGAAACTGGAACCGGATCAGCCATTGAGCTTGAGTTTTGTTCGCAATAAGGAAAATAACTCATTGGAGGTGACTATCGTACCACAAGAAATCACTGATCAAGTGCCTCAGGAGCAGCAAGACGAACAACAACAGCAACAACATGAGAACGAGCAGCACCAGCTGCAGCAGCAGCAGAAGAAGCTTAACAAGAAACAGCGCAGGCGCAACAAGAAGCAACGTTCGCTCTCTGAATCTGCTTGTGAGGATCTAAGGGCGGCACAAGAAGACCATCAGGAGCAGCAAGAGCAACGCAAGAAGCTGTTAACACTGCCTGAAATCGCGTCACCAGAACATCTTAAAGCCACATCGCAGCCGATGCCAACGGTGAAGCTGCCACAGCGCAAGCAGCGCAGCTACTCGGAGTGCAACGAAAGCAGCAGCGGTCAACGTGGCATACTAAAGCGCTTCAGTCGCTATGGACCGCGACCCTCAATAACCGACAGCAGCTCCTCAATTGATGATTGCTCCTCTTCGTACTCATGCTCGGTGGATGCGTCTGGCTTCGGATTCTCACAATCATTTGGAGGCATACCCGAGGAACTTGGCGGGGAGGATGCCGGTCTCTCGGAGAGCTGCAAAAAGACTGTTAGATTTAATGATCAAATCATGAAAAAGATGTTTAGGTGCGTCTAAAAATATAACACACAAACATTCATTGTCAACCATTGTGCCTTAATCAATTTCATTTCATTCCTATTTTTAGACTCGACTCGAGCATACTCGGCCAGCGTAAAAAGAATCAGAAGCGTCGTGATTGCAAATTGCGCGCTCAACAGCGTCGCCTCAGCGAGGGCGACTCTGCGGATTACGAGGAGATGGAACACCCCTCCAACGAGCAGCTGCAGCAGCCGCCGTCCCACACGGTAAACTTCGTCTGATCTCTCTTTTCATTAGCTCGTTAATTTGTTCAATGAAGCTAATTGAATTAGTAACAATTTGGCAGACTCAAATATTGATATATAGTCAGGGTGTTAAATAGTATCTATTGTATGCTCCTTATCTTAGATTCAATTGTGTTGAGTTACACTAAATTCGCGAATTAGTTCGAAAGTAAACAAATTAAACTCAAGTAAACAGCAAAACACTTTAATCTGGCTTGTCGCTGTGTTATTGCGATTTAAGTTCAATCAGCGAGAAAATACTACGTTCTAACAATGATTATGCGAAGGTCAAATGGCAAGTGAAGCGTTTACTTGTAAGTTGAATAATTGAGTTATTATTTTGTCATTTAGTTATTGCGATATTAATGTAGAATTATAATATTAGGAACCTTAACTCACCTGTTCTTATTTTTACTTCAAATAAACCATTTTATTTTTTCTTCCCCTAGACCGCTGCCAATGCACAGTATTTTAAGCAGAAACTGCATGGCAAAGAGCGTGGCCTGGACTTGGCCAACAACAATAACAATAATAATAGTAATCACAACGATCAGGAGACTAAGCGCAACGAGGCCGATGCTAAAAATGCCATGATGTTCGAAATGGATGACGAGGATGATGAGGAGGACATGTAAGGAGTTCGTTAACTCCTGGCCTCTTTTGCACTGAGCTTTTTTAGAGGCATATTTTCAAGAAGTTTTAGAACAACTTTTATGGAACTAACAAATTTTTTTTTGATTTTGTTTTTTGAAACAACAAATGTTTTTTCTATTATAATCAAACGTTGCTCAATTCTGAAACGTATACAATTACAAATTGTTAAGGTACATACACTATATACAACATATATTAAATAATGAAAATCAGGGCAAAACAAACAACAAAATCAAAAATCGAGAACAAAACTACTATATATATAATGTACATGGTTATATACATACATACAACTGTTATTTAATTTGGTTTAAACACATTGGAATTATTTTTGTTAAATTATATCGATCGTAATACTATTTAAGTTTTCAACGAACCATTACGATTTGATCATTGTTCACAAACACATTTAATACAACATACATACAAATCTAAAGATATGCATAACACGATTCTCAAAATACAAATAACAAATGTCAACTAAACAATATCAATATTTAACAATGCAAAAACAACAAAGCATGATAACATATATACACAAAATATAATATAAGCTATTTACATATATATTGAACTGTCTGCCGACAATGAATGTTCGTGAAGTATTTTAACATTTTTTTAGTCATTAAAAAGTTAAATACCAACAAAATACTAAATGTACAAATAATGCATTAGAAACGCTCCTTGAGCTGTTTGCGTATATGGGACATTTGTTGTAGCTCCCGTCTCTTCACCTCCACAACATACAGCACGGGACAATCGAGGGAGCCGCATTGCAGATCACCCACCCGGCCACAACAAGCCTGACATATCTGCTGAGTTAGCCTGTAGGCGCGATCGATTTGCGCCATTTTGACTTGCAATGTTGTCACACATTTGCTTGCATTTGAGACGCATTCCGTGCAGATGCCCGCCTTGGTCTGACGGCCACAATCGATGATGCAATTAGTTGTGGAGAAATATTGCGATATTGTGGACTTGGCGCTGCCACGATTCATTAGCTCACCACCCGTGGACAGTGCCGGTGTCATTAGTAGCTTGCGGGGTAAATTGCTAAACCTGTGAGAGATTAGAGAGGGATTAGAATTGGGCTTTCTTGAAAAGTAATGCCAATTGCGCTTACCAATCATTTACATCGGCGCCAATGAGCAACAGGCATCGATTCAGTGGCGGTATAATGGCCTTGGTTATGTAGTAAATGGCATTAACTTTGTAACCCTCATTGGCCAACACCTCGTGAGGACTGCGCACCAGACGAATAAGCTGCACTCCCGGCGGTCCATTGATTATGCAGAAGGGAACACGTTCACCGCGTCGCGGCACACGTCTCGGATCCTTTTGCATCCATCGTCTGCCAGATGACAGGTTCAATACAAATATTGTATACAAACATTCAGAGGCAATTTAACTCACCGCGTCATCTCCAGAGCCGGCACACATGCGGTGGGCTTGTAGCCATTGAGGCCGCGAAACTCCTTGGCAAAGATGAGATCCTGCAAATTGGCGCGTCCGGATAGCAGCTTGGTGAATTGGCGGCACACATACTGCTTGATTTGGCTGACATCGGCTGTCTCGAACAGCAATCGCAGCACCTTTTCAAGCATCTTGGCTACCGCCGGACAACCGTCACGACGCACCGTCTCAATGCCCTTGGCTTCGTAGACAGGCTGCTGCTGATCGGGTGTCTCGTACATGTAGCCGACATAGCGCTTCTTTGTCTGCAGCAGGCAGGGCTGATAGACCTTCTCCAGTTTGAGTTTGACCGGATGCGGATTTATATCGGTCACGGCCTGTGCGATTTCCGCACCTATGCGAAATGCCTCGGCCCGATTGCGACCTGGCACCAGGACAAACATCGAATCCGTGTCACCATAGACGACACGCACTTTCCACTTCTCATTGCCCTCCACCAGCTTCATGGCACGCTCCAAGGTCTCACGACCCTTCGATACCACCGAGTCGCCCACTTCGACGGCGGGCATGCGACCACTGAAATTGGCGGCCGTATAGCCATAGGTGACGTTCGCCATCAGCTTCAGACCCAGTTGGCGGGAGTGCAGCACTCGCTGTAGAGCTGAATTATCCCTATGCAGTTTCATCGACTGCTTTACCATTTGTCTTGTGTCCAGAATCTCGGTTAGCATGCGCGGCAAAATGCCCTCGCGCACCTCTCGCTTCACATAGACAACGCCACACGGTGACACCGTTACCAGATTGCGTTCCAGCAGCTGCTGTAGCAACTGGCGCGAAACACGCAAATGTGAGGCACCAAATTCGAATGTTCCATTGCTGCCCAAATGCTCGACACGACCGACGCACGTGGAAAAGCAATAGTTATAGCCAATAATCATGCTCGGGTACAGGCTCTGGAAGTCCAAAACAATTACTGGATCCGCATAGAATCGTGATTCCGGCTCCATGATAAGTGCCAAGTACTCCGGCGCACGCATATGAGCACGTTGCTGTACACTAGGTGAGAGTGGGACCAAATTCTTTGGTTTCGCAATGCTGTTAAAGGAAATAGAGGAAATAGAATAATATGTAATTTAAATATAAACCAAACCCACCGCAACATCATGCTCTCAACGCGAAACTGTGAACCACGCGAGAGAACCTCATAGAACTGAATGCCAATTAGTTTGGCCATCTCACTGGTGCGTCCCAGCAAATCCAATTGATCGAGCAGCGCCAACGTGCCACGCACCCGACCCAAATAGTACTCCATCACAATCCAGCGGGTGCAGGGCGAGGCAAACCAGTCGCTCAACGCGCGGGCACTGTGCCAGGGGCAACGCTTGTGCAGAATATGATACATGACATTCTCGAAGGTGTACGAGGTTAGGGCGATTTCGGAGCGCATTAGACGCCACACATCGAGCATAATGCGACCGCACAGCTTCATCTCGACATCCAGATCGGTAAACTGTTCGCGATCCTCGTCGACAACATCGCGCACTTTTTGTGTGGGCACACGGGACAGCAGCGGCGCAATGTTGAAGCACAGATGCTTGGCGCGTTCGATGATGTAGCCCCACGAGCTCATTTCGATCTCGTAGCCAGCATAGATGTCAGCGTCCCAGCGTGTGCAGAGCGCCAGTAGCGCTTCGAAAGCCTGCGCTTCGCTCTGCACAACTTGCACTTCGATATCTGCGTCGAGGCCATGATGCCGTCCCTCGCTTAGCAAATCCTGTGCATCGCTGACTATGATATAGCCGCAGGCTTTACTGGGCAGCGACTCCTCATCCGCATTCGTGGGCAGGCTGTGCTCAATGGCATAGAACACACAGCGTATCTCGTCGAGCAACGGATCCGGCTGCAAATCCTCGCGCGTCGGCACAAACAACTCCAGCGTCATGGTCGTCAAATAGTTGCACTGTCAACGAACAAAAAACAAATTATACTACAATAATTCTCGGTCGGACGAACGGAGCTTACCTCAATGTCTGCCTTTGCCTGCTGCAAGTTCTCCAAATTGACCTTGAACCCAAATGTGTTATCCAGGGTGGCATGATTGAGACCAAAGCTGAGCTCATGACTGTTGCGATCGCCGCTGCTGATGCTCTCCAGCTGACGCACAAATGAGCTGCGATCGAGTGCCTCCAAGGCGGCGCTGCTGGTGACACTTTGTTCGCCCGACTGACTACTGCCATGTGCCTCATCCAGGAATTGCAGTTTTGTACCATGTCTCCTACCCCTTGCCTTGGTGCTGAGAGGCGTGCCCTTGGCTTGATGTTTGAGCAATCCGGTCAGTTGTGGCGTCGTGGGTGTTAAGCTTATTTCACTACAGTTGAGTTCCGTATCTTCCTCGCCACCACTTCCACCGTCTTCACAATCACCTTCGTTGAGCATCATGGTAATCTTTTGTCGTTTTATTTTAATGGGACTATCCACATCATTGGACAGTACGCAATCCTCTACGCCTTGTCGTTGTTTGAGCAGCTCCCTCGCCTTCAACCATATTTTGGCATCTTGTTTGCTTGGCGGACTCGCTGCGGGCTCAATAACCAATCGCTGTTCGCTACTTAGGTACGTTCGCAGCTGCTCATCGCTGCGATATCGCTGCAGCATGACCGCTCCACCAAGCTCAACCAATTGTCGGCGTCGCCAAGCAGCCAGACCCCACCTACTGTCGTCCAACACGCTGCTCTGAAAGGCTTCCAGATCGTTTAGCTTGTTGCCCGGTATGCGCAGCACTAGAAAGCCCACCTCCGTCATTTTGCTAACATCCGCCGGATTGCTGTAGTAAGGCTGCTGGAATGAGTGCTCGGGTATGTCCAGTTTGTGACAGCTCTGCAACACCTCCTCATAGCTCGGTGGCAGTTCTAGTGGTGTTATCACAAATGGATCCGCCAAACTATTGCTGGGTTCGACTAGAATTTTGGGTTGGGCAGGCAGCTGAACTGGACTGGATAGATCATCGCTAAATACGGATGGACTATTTATAATAAACGAGTTCTCATAGAAACTCTGCAACATTGCATCCGGTGTATTATTCGCACTGCTCCGTGGACTGCATTTGGGTGTTTCAAGTGCTTGCGCCTTGGCATCATTTGTGAGAATCTCTGTCTCGGTTTTTTGACTTGAAATGTTCTCTGTCAATTTACTTGCTCGAGTTCTTGTGCTCACTGGCGTTTGACTTGATGGAATGTCTGGTGTTTCAATCGATAAAGTGGGATCAATTGAATTCCCGTTGGACTGACTCGTTGGCGTCGCCCTCTTGGCCAGCAATGAATCGCGAAAGCTGCGTCGCAAGCGTCTCAAGTTTGGCGTTTTACTTGGCTTGATCACAGTTCCATCACTCTCCGTGTCTGACACAATTGCCTCATCGTCGCTAGTCGCAGCAGGCAAATCCTTGTGCAGCAGTTCAACGCGAGGCTCAGCTGGTATTGAAATCGCATCCACATTTTGTCTGCGACGTGACTTCTTGAACTCAACTGAAGTCTCTGCTGTTTCCACAAAGACATCCGAAATGAGCGCATTCTTTCGGCGCGGCGTTAGGGAGCAGGTTATATGTGTTTTATCCAAATCTCGTTGGCGATTTCGCGTGCTGCGTCGCAGCGTAGGAGGACTGAACAAACAATGAAAGTTACTTAAATGATTGTGGTAATGATTCATTGGACCTACGGCGTTGGCTCCTCGGTTGGCAAAGGCGTCGAGATGGTTTTGCGGCGCAGTTCCGCTATGGACAGCTTCTTGCGCAGCGATAGTGCTGGGCTGGGTAAAGAATATTATGAATGTTAGCAATTATATATATAGCTTATGTATTTATGCCATTAAACCTCTTGACACTCGATTCCAACTGCTGGCTAAGACGTAAGTTAAAGCTGCTTCTGGCAGGCATTGAAGCTTTACTTTGGCTCGATTTGCTGGTGATGGTTAAAGGCAGCGGTGCATATTTCTTGGCTGCACTCTTCGATTTTGGAGTGCGCGACGGCTGCATGCTGATTCTACTTTTAGGTGTTGTTGGCGTACGCGGCGGACTGCGTTGAAGTTTGACTTTCGATTTGGTTGGCGTGCGCTGCAGATCATCGGCGCCATCGATTTGCGGCATTTGCTGAGCAGGCTGGCTGGGCTCGGCCGCTGACTTGGGCTGGCTTTGGCTAAGCTTTAGCAGCAATTCTTCAATATCATCGAGCGCCATAGAGTAGTCATGCTGATTGCCAACTGCATGTTCCTCATCCGAATTATCGCTATCGTCTTCGGAGAGCGGCTGCTGTGTGGCTGCAGCGGCTGTCTGCTTGTCAAGCAGCTCAGGTCCTAGTTCAACTAAAAGTTACATTTTAGGTTAATTTATTTATTTATTGTGCCAAGTATTTGTTGTGGGATTTACACTGCTTGTGTTGCTGCGAGAGTTGCGCCAACGAACTATCCAAATCGATGTGCGATTCATTCGCATTCTGCTCCTCCAGCTGTTGCAGCACATCCAACAACTCCAAATCCTCCTCACGCACTGTCAGAATATGTTTTAGATTAAAAACTATTTTCAAATATATAAGTATATTTTTTTACAGGTGGCATCATGAGGCATTTGCCCCTCGTCAATAAGCGTATCATCCAAAAAAGCTGCCTCATCATTGGAGTCGTTTTGGAAGCTGCCGTTGCCGCTGCCGCTGCCAGATGACAGATGATTTTGTATAACAGATGCATTGATTAGCTGCTGCTGTTCCTCCTGTGAGCATTCCTCGGGATACACACAATTGACCAGCAGCTTTTGCAGATTGAATTGTCGACGCTGCTCCTTGGCGCTTGTCTGCAGCGTCACATTGGCGTTGCTCACATTGCTGATCTGTGTTTGATCCGGATTTAAGGTCTCATCCATGGTAAGCAGCTTGCTTTCCAGCGCTGCGCGATAAAAATTGTCACTTTCGGCCACCTCCACATTGGGACGATCCTGCGTAGGCGGCACCTGCAGAACAGGCACCTGCACCTGGCTATCCGCAGCGACTTTGAGTTTCTGGCGACGCACATCCTCATCATGCCAAATCGACTCAATGCCAGGATTTGAATGGGTTGAGTTAGTTTTGGTGACCAATTGAAAGCGATTCAGTATGAAATTGGAACTAATATCGATTTCTAAGGCGCTGCAAGAGATTTTCTTGACAGCCGTTGGGTCCAGTAGCTGTTGAGGCTTTATATTTGGATATGGCACAGCTAGGAAAAAGAAACAGAAACCAATAAATTATATACCCTATTTGCAGATGGATACCATCCCTACCATCCTCAGCTGTATTGCAACGAAATTTGACTATTTCAAGCGGAATATGGAGATAGCTCATCCCGTACAGATTAAAATCGATCATAAATTGCAGAATATAGGGTACATGCGATTCGTGGGGATTAAAATTTCTGCCGAGTATGGCGCCACTTTGAAGCAAATTTGCAGCACGTCGCACAAAACGTGGATTAAACATGTATATCTTAAAATACTGATGCTCCCCACGATGATAGCCATAAAACGGACTGAAAAAAACAAAAATTACAAAATGGGGAAAGGGCATTTGTACGTCTACTTGCATGCCCTTGACCAGTTGGATTTTGAACACGTGCTGCGCATTCGAGCTGGCCTGACCCAATGATATATTGATGGCCTTGTCCAAATGCATCGCAATTTGCAGAATACCCCGTTCCACCGATTCAAAGTCCTTTCGATCGTAGGGTATATAAAAATAGGGGAATACTCCATGCACGTGCATACAGCACTTTTGGCCCGTGGCATTGGCGCCAAATATACGCACAATTGGTACCTATTAATCACAGCTACAGTAAATAGTTTTTTAATGTTTTTTGAGGCTTACGCGTTTTATTTCCTTGCCGCGCAACTCGGAGTAACATGGATCCATGCCAAACACTGGCTTTTCCATATAAAAATCGGCTATGACCAGTCGTACGGAGAAAACTCCGTCTATACCGGACATTTTAAATTCTTTCTAACTACTTAATTCATTTAAAATTGGCTGCAACTTAATTAAAGCCGACTTGTTTACCTTTCTGCTGATAATTGCCAGGGCTGGCCAGTCGTGTTACCGCAATATTGTGAAATTCGCAATCAAGTCGTTACAAATGTGAGTACTTGAGTACGAGTACTTTAATTTAAACTATTGGCGCCAATTCCAGTAAAATAAACGCTGTAAATTACCGTCGCAAGAGGTAAATTAATAATTATGAATAAACAAAATAGTATTAGGCATTAATGCTTTAGTATATATTTTTATTTATTTATTGCTTCAACGAGCCGCCTATCAGAGTTTTCATTCATTTTTTTTTGATTTTGTTGTTTTTATTTTTTTTTGCAGCTGTGAAAAGAGCATTTCGTATCTTTGGCTGACTTTACAAATTGTATTCGTTATAAATGTTTGTTAAAAAAAAAAAATTGATTAGGATTAGCTAACAAATTGAATGGCGATTGTGCAAAAAGTTTGCTAATTGTAAAATTTGTAACATGCATTATTTTGTTAATTGTTTTAACTAGAGTTGTATTTTGTATTTTTGTTTTTGTTTTTTTGATTTTGTTTTTATATAAGTTAGGTAAAAAATTTGTTAATCAACCGTCATATGTATAATTATTCGATTTTTTTGTGGTGTATTGATTTACTTGTAATTACTAAGTTAACTTGATTAGAATTAGTTGTAAGTATGTATGCAATATTCATATATGTATGTATATGTATATGTATATTAAATATATATACTTACTATATATTTTTAATTGAGAAAATGTGTTATTTTTTAATGCATTTAGTGTATATCATATCATATTTGTTGTTGTTTCCCTTAATAATTTCATGTTAAACAATTTGTTTAAATTTTTATATATTAGTACAAAAGAGTTAAGAACATAGCACAGTTTTTCATGTTTTTGTTGTTTTTTTTTTTTTTTTTTTTTTTAGATTTTTGGTTTTTTTGTGTATTAAAATCTCCATAAAGTTAAGTTTTAAAAAGAGTATATGAATATATATGTATATATTTTATACTTATATAAGAGGCTAGCGGAGTTAATTAATTTTTTGTTTTTTGTTTTTATCTTCATGCACACTTGTATAGATTTCGTTTTTGGCCAAATCACAGGAGAATTAGAAGTAATTAACAAAAATTCTAAGATATAAGACATACAAAAAGTCAAGTTTTAATATAGACAGATAGATAGATAGAGGGGAGAAAGATTGTAATCCGATATCATACTAATAGGCATAACAACAAACATTCGTACAAAAACACACACACACACACACTCACGCATTTATACACAAATATAATTTTTTTAATAAGATAATATAGTTTTAAAGCTTATGAACACTGTTTTGTTTTTGTTTTGTTTTGTGCTTTACCAACTGTTCTTTGATTTTGTTTTTATATAAATCTGTTGGGCCTCTCGTTTGATTAATGCTTACAAGTATGTATAATATATAGTAAATATATAGTATATATTGAAAAGTGCATTCAAATATTGTTGATTAAAAACTTTCAACTTGTTGCTTTATTTTTTAATTATTAATTTTTAATTTCTTCACTTTTCTCCACTCGATTTGAAATTTAGTTTTTTTCTTTTCGTTTTGCTTTTTGCTTTGATTCAATTCATTTACGTGTATATTTTGTTGTTGTATAATAAATTATGACTATATATTTTTATTTATTTTTTAAGAAATATGTAAGTAGGAGGCGCACAATTTTCATTATTCTTTCTTTCTCTTCTTTTTTCTCTTGCCTATAATAATATATATTTTTATGTAAATATGTATATAATATATGAATTCATATGTGTCTCTGGTGTTTGCAGCGAATTATATGTGGTGTTTTGTGTTTATTTTTCCCCCTTTCTTTCGTTCATTACTTTACGACTTAGAGATACAACTTTTATAAAATTGTGTGTTTACTTTTGTTTTTTGCTTTTCTTTAAGAAAATGTGATATAATATTTTTCGTAGGAGCATCGAAGCGAGTAATTGAAATTGGCTCACTGACAGCTGTGTAAATATTTGCGTTACTTGATGAACTTCACAGCTTGATAATAACAATATATATAAAAAAAAAAACAAACAAACAACTAAATACAAACTAAAGAGAGAAAACAAATAATATACATATCGAAAATTAAAAAATATATATAAAAAATAAATAGTAACTAGTGAAAAATATTTGCATTTGCATTATGCATACATAAGTGTATATAAAAAAAAGTACAAGTTACTCGTATGTAAACCTATGCAGCAGTAGCTTCATCTTCTTCCTTTTGATTTTATATATATCCCGGATCAACTCTCTCTCGCTGTCGCTCTCGCTCTCTCGCTCAGCTTTAAACATCAACAACCATCTTCTTGTGTATATCCGTGTTGCCAACAACCGAACAGAATTCATCAAAGGATATTTTGCCATCCTCATCCTTGTCCGCAAAACCAATTGTCTTGTCCACAATCTGTTGCAGTTGCGTGTCTTTCAAATTGTTGCCCACCATCATTTTCAGGACCTGCCAAACAATGAATGATGATTACCTTCCTTTTTGTATGTAGAATGTGGGACTCACCTGATACAGTTCGCCATTTGAAATGTAACCGTCGTTGTCCATGTCGTAGATGCGAAAGGCGAAGCGCAGCTTCGACAATTTATCACCTTTAACGCTGAACTGAGAGACGCCCTGAATGAATTCCTTAAAGTCAACTTCGCCATTGCCATCGGCATCGAAAATGTCAATGACACGCTGCACTAGCGGATTCTGTTGCAGTTCCGGCAACGACATAAACTCATCGACGCTCAGTGCACCCGAATTGTCCAAATCCAGTTTGCGAAAACGTTTGCCCAGCCGACGTATTTCATCCGCATCGACTGTATATATACAAGATATCGAAAGTTAATTAGTTTTCGTTTTGTTTGTTTTTGAGAAAACAAGGTGATTTCATAAGCTAATTATTCGAGAGCTGCACGTGTGAGTGTGCGCCCTATGGCGCTGGCTGGCTGGCTGCCTATACAAAAATGTGACCGCTTTATTTTTAGACCACCCCCCAAAAATAAGATGACAAAGAAAATGTAGATCACTATTGAGGCTAAAAAAGCTTAAATAATAACAAACCTACTATATGAGAATGACTCGTGTTGTTTTGGAAAATTAAATAATTATAGTAAATGTTATTTATAGTTTTGTACTTTACTTCAAGCACAAACTATAAACAAACTTGGAAAAGCTTTGCCGTTATGTATTTGGCAATGCTGTTGTCTCACTCGCACACAATCCACAAATTACTAACAAGTGTCATGCGCGCATAATTCACACTTTCCGTGAAACTAACAAGTGTCATTTGAGCATATTTATAATCCATTGGCAATTGCTACTGCTGGATAAACAGACACACAGTTAAGATATCAAATACACACACACACACTTATAAACTTACAAATGTAATTATAACTGTAAATGAGTGCAACTGTAAATGCTTGCTAAAAAGATTTCGGTGCACGCGTTCACTGTGTCGACACATAAAGATTTCTATAGCTATGGCGATTTAATATGCATATTTATAAGCAGCAGCTGGCCAAATTCCATTCGAATGACATTGACTGTGGCAAATTTACTTACAATTCGAGCACATTTCCATTGGCAGCGACGATTCATTTCCCTGCAATTTACAAATAAAGTTGTTGCCAAATAAGTAAGTTTTTAAGTTAAAAGAAAAAAAAACAAGACCAGCAGACGTTTAGAAAAAGCTTTTCAAATATACATGTGTAGCTGAATATAAAAAAAACCATTAAAGTTGCGTATTTTTCGTAAAACACTTTTCTCAAATCAAAATCTTCTGGTGCGCTAGCGAAATTATTTACCATTTTGTGATTTGCCTTTTGTGGTCGATTTCCTTGGGATCTAAAAATGTATTAACACTAACAACGGCGATCTTTTTTTTTTTGGCAATTTATAAGACTTGGACTTTTTGGCGACGGCGACAGCGACACACTTTTGTACACAATGGCGTCTGACCATTCACAGATATCGCGCACAAGAAGTCAGCTGTTTGCCAAACGATGTGACCAACTAATCATATTGTTTTTCAATGCACGTTTTTATGCGAATATTTCTAATAAGAATGCATAATTATTTAGTAAAGCTAATCTATCTACTTGTTGAGCACTCAAATTCTGAAGCTGTATTGTTATACTAAAAGGTTGCGCAAAGCGGAGCAGTCAGAACGCAATAAAGAGCTAACAGAGCTGCAAACGCAATGTAAAATAGCAGCGACAACAGTCAATCGGATCTGAAATCGATTTATTTGCTGGGGAGCTTTGCGCGTATTACAAACGGTTTTTTGATTTGCATTTTGACTAAAAGTTATTTATGGATTACAAGTTGACATTATTACATAAAATTAAGGCAAGTCAGTTGCTGAGCAGACATGTGTATTATTGTATTGTTTCGGTCTTATTGTTTCCGCTTATGCATGACTTATGCTACCCCTTGACTCAAGTTGGTTTGAAAGTATCATAAGATAATGTGAACAAAAGGTTTTAGCTTGACATTATGACGATCGAGTCTTTGTAAATTGGATTGCCCTTTGATAACTGTCCCCCGCGCAATTGCAATTGAAAGCGAAAACGCGGTTTGCGGCAGTTGCCCCACTCACGGGAATTGCGGCTGCAGTTATAGTGCTTCCCCGCAGTCGGTGTGGAGCTCGTCGTCACACGTTTGTCACTGCGATAGCATTTACTGCCGTGTTTTATCATAACAACAACGACGTGGCAACTACTATGTGGCTGCAACTGAATCTCATTACGCGTGCGACGCGCCAAGCAAACGGTCATAAGAACTCCAATCCGTCTTCCAACAATGTCACAGAGCATCAGCTACACCTATTCGGATGGCAATGGAGTGGCAGCCGCCCCCAGACGTAAGGTTGCCATTATCGGCGCGGGCCTGGTAAGTGTTTATCACCTTTTTTTTCTGTTATCAACGATGTGTATCTACATAATCCCCATGAGGAAAACAAAAATTTCGGGCTACTTCAGCAAATAAAGATATGGCCCTAGATTTGGTTAACGGCCAAGAGATACAATTTTATTTACATAGCTGCTAAATTTTTGGTTAAGATAAAATAATTATATATGTATGTATATTTTTTTTTTTTTTTAAAGGAATATATTCTTTATATTCACTTATGTAGAAAATCGTAGAAACCATAATTTATTCATCCTAAAAAGCCTTACATCATGTGAAAAGTGTATTCAAATGTTTCTAAATTTAAGTAAAAAATTCTTTTGAATAATATTCTGTCATCAATTTGACAGCTTATAGTTTATGGGGTGCGGGGGTCATGGGCTGGAAAATAATCGTTCACGAAATTCATAAGATGATGCTCCAAAATCATATAATAAAGCTGCTCAGATGACGTACTAACAATATATACTAATTTGACTTAAGTCTGATTACTTTCGTACAAATAACACCGCTCAACAAGAAAATTGTTGTTCTTCGTCCTAAAGTTTGGATTATGATTAGAAGAAACGATAAGAAAATACCTCGGTTTGCAAATGGTAAAAATACAATATTTGGGGTTAATCGAGGGAAAGTACGTACGAACACAAAAGAAGAGTTTTTCTGTAACTTATTTTCATACTAAAACTTAATAAAAATGTTTATTTTAATTAAAAACACGAATTTTAGAAAAATATCGTTCAATCGGCCCCCCAAACTTATTTTTTCTCGTCTATTTACGAACTAAAGAATCGAAATTTAGTCGAAATAAAATTTTGTGTTGACCAGTGTAATTATTTTCATTTGTATTAAAGTTTGATTTGATTTAAATTAATTTGAAGAAATCAGCATAACAAGGAACATGAATTTGAATCTCAAGTTTCGTCAATCCGTATTCCATTATTGCCCCATCTCGGGAAAATTGGATCTTCCTCTCGCAATAAATATTATTTATTTGATAAAAATGGCGAATTAATTACAATGCATTGACAGGTTGGATCGCTGGCAGCGCTGAACTTTGCGCGGATGGGCAACGAAGTGCATCTGTATGAGTACCGCGAGGATATAAGGAAGGCACAGTTGGTGCAAGGACGCAGCATCAATCTGGCACTTTCCCAAAGGGGTCGCAAGGCACTGGCAGCTGTGGGCCTCGAAGACAAGGTGCTGTCGACAGCGATACCGATGCGCGGACGCATGCTGCACAATGTCAAAGGACGCACCAGCATCGTCCTGTACGATCCCTGCACCCAACAGTGCCTCTACTCGGTGGGTCGCAAGCAGCTAAACGAATTATTGCTGAATGAGTGCGATGCCTTTCCCAATATTAGCTGCCACTTTGAGCACAAGCTGTCCACGGCCAACATTGCCGAGGGCCAAGTCCAGTTCCGGCGCCCCAATGACCCACAGCTAATATCGGCCAGCGCCGATTTGATTGTTGGCTGCGATGGGGCGTTTAGTACGTTGCGGCAGCATTTGGTTCGCACGCCGGGCTTTAATTATTCGCAGGAGTATATTAATACGGGGTATTTGGAGTTGTGCATAGCCGCCAAGGATGGCCAGTTCCAGATGCCAGCCAATTATCTGCACATCTGGCCAAGGGATTCGTTCATGATGATCGCCCTGCCCAACCAGGACAAGTCCTTTACAGTCACCCTGTCCATGCCCTTCGAACTGTTTGGCGAGCTGCAGACGCATCAGCAGCTTCTCGATTTCTTTCGCGTCAACTTTGTGGACGCACTGCCTCTCATTGGCGAACAGCAGCTCATCAAGGACTTCTTCAAAACGCGGCCGCAGCATCTGTTGTCCGTCAAGTGCAAGCCGTATCATTTTGGCGACAAGGCTCTGATCCTGGGCGATGCCGCCCATGCCATGGTGCCATACTACGGCCAGGGCATGAATGCCGGCATGGAGGATCTAACGCTCCTGAACTCCATACTCAGCCAGCATTTGCCGTTGGATGTGTCGCTGGCTCAGTTCACCGAATCGCGCTGGCGCGACGCCTATGCCATATGCGATCTGGCCATGTACAACTATGTGGAGGTGAGTTAATAGCCAATCAATTATCATATTCACCTCATACTCTCTTTACTCTCTTTATTGCAGATGCGTGACTTGACGAAGCGTTGGTCGTTTCGCTGTCGCAAATGGCTGGACACGAAGCTCTTTCGCCTGTTTCCGCGTCGTTGGGTTCCGCTTTATAACAGCGTCTCGTTTACGAGCATGCCGTACAGTCAGTGCATTGCCAATCGGCAATGGCAGGACAAGTTGCTCGGCAATGTATTCGGCTTAACGATTCTGGCGAGCTTTTTAGCAGGTGGCGCCATCTATGTGCGACATTTGCGTTGAAATACATACACATGTACATACATATATTTAGCCAAGTGTTTTTGATCCTGTTTGTTGTTTATTCAAATGTTTAATAAAATTGCAGCAGATATACTTATACAGATACATATTTATGTGTACATATGTATTTAGCGCGTGGTTAGATACTACGCATTGAATTTGGCAATCTAAATATGTATGATTTATATGTATGTATGTATATTTCTGTTTATTTGCGGCATTTAAAAAGTCGATGGCATTGTACAAAGCCAAAAATATGCCATGCCAATGTACAAATGCATTAGAATACTATATAAAAACACATACCTACATTACATTACATACATACATACATCTACTGTGCTCTATTTTTGTATCACGTGTAAATCGTATGTTAATAGCGGATATTATGATTAACCTCAAATGAAATGGCAGCACTTACACATTACAAATGGCAGCACTGCCAAACAAAGCCAGCGCTTTCTCTTAAAGCGCTCGCTCACCTTCACGCTCTATCTCTCTCTCAATTCAAATTCAATGTCGACGCCGGCCGGCATATCTTTATGACTTGCGCTTCCAATGACAACAACACATTTCACATTACACGAAATGCGCGTTCGCTTATCTTCAAATTGAAAGTTCGCTCTCTCTCTCGCTCTTTTATTTGCTGGAACTTTCGGATGGCGTTGCCAGCAGCAAAGTAAAACATATGTACATATGGCCCCACATGTTGCTTTTGCAAAAACTAGGCTTAAAAGTGAAAACAAACGGCGCCAAAACAATGAACACTGACCCAGTGCTGTGAAATGAGCTACAGAGAGAGAGTGAGAGCAAAAGAGCTTAACATTTATAGCGACTCTCAACTAATTGTTGTTGTTTATTTTGCTGCGATTAAAATGTGAATGTTTTAATGTACATTTCACAACACACACACATACACTCACACATATGAATGTGTGCTTATGTAAATGTGAGGTGTACAAACATAAATACACATTGTTGCTATATGCCGCCGGCGATTTAGTTATTTGTGAACATTTCGCTGCTCGTTTTCTTTTCGCTTGCTCTCTAGAATTGTTGACGTCGCACAGTAGACTAAAGCTAAAAGCTTAAGTGTGTAAATAATTATATTAAGAAAAATCCAAGTCGACATCAAGTTGACTTTTCACCTAAAGTATTATTACATTTGAATAAAAACTCAGATAATTTGTAGGACTTGCGCCTAGACAAAACCCCATACAATCCTACAATCAAACTCAATTTCGACCAATGGCATTTGCACTTGGACCACTGTGCGTTGCGACGGCCGACGTACGCGACGCGTAGCTGCCGCGATTTTTTTTTTTCAACAAACAGCAAACACGGTTTTGCTTAAGCAGCGCCCATCAGTTGCTCGTCACATGTTCGACACTCAAGTATAGAGAGACCAACCAACCACCTCAAGCCACCTCAAAATTGGAACGATCCACAAACGAACGAACAATACTAGATTGATCCTCACTGTGCAATTGAAAGTGAAGAGATTTATTGAAAGTCGAAAGCAAAGTGAGTGTGCGTGTGCGAATATTATTATTTGAACTACATAAATCCAGTTCATCTGTAGATTACATATGTATGTATGTACAGATGTATAGTAAACCCACTTAGTTGCCAACGCGCTGTTTGCCGCCCACAACATTCTCGAAGCTTTTCGAGCAACGTGCTTTGTGTTTCGTGTATATTGCGTATGTGTGTGTGTGTGTAAGGAAAGTGAATAATTTGAATATCGCAAGAATCGGGCAAGAATATAGCAATTAGGGTTTTATTTGTCAGTCAGTGGTGTCGTGCGCCTCCTGTCGTCGGCTCTCTCGTTCACGTAATATTTTAAACAATACAAAAATCAAAGCACTTTAACGTCTTTAGTTCGATCGCAGCTCGCCCGTCCGCCACCCGCCGCCTCTTTCCGACAAACAAATTACACACAGTTGCAGTTGAGATTCGAGTTGCATTTTACTTCCGCGCTCTCTCTCTCTCTCTAACTCTCTTTCTCACGGCCTTCTTGCTGATTTATTTAAACAACGGATCTGTTCTAATTTCAAATAAATTGTGTGCTCTTTACAGTTACATATACAAACATACATACATACATATGTACATGTAAGAAAAAGTAAGGCTAGTAACTTTGTAATCGTGTGTAACCGTAACCAAATAACGTAAGAGTATAACAGTGCAAACGCGTCTCGCAATTCTCTACCCCCCTTCTCACGCATTTTTGCAAGAGACATAACGGTCAGTGGCGCCATCTTCCTAGCACAAATCGACAGCGTCGCGAATTTTGGCTACCAGCGTCTTTTCGTCGTCTTCGTGTCCTCGTCGTGGCCGTGGTACAAAACGCTCTCTTCGCTCTCGCTAGACATTCAAGAGACATTCAATTGCTCAAAAATATTGCGTTATTGTCAACTTTTAATTCAGATTAAGCACGAATTGTCGCCAAGAAATTCCCAGGTAAATATTCATATAACAAGAAGCTTATCAAAATATTGATCTTGTAATTTGTTGGCTACGTGACCGCGCTCTTAATTGTGCTGCCGGATATAGTTTGTAGTAGCAAAAAACAAAAACGAACACCCAACAACAAAATACTCTCTTGCAACCTCTCTTCTTTTCATATGTAGACAGAGTATGTACTGCATTTTTACACGTATTTGCTTAGGGATTCTGTTACTTCCGGTCTAATTTAAATTCACCTTAGTGCAGTTTTTTTTTTTTGGGAAATTGATCTGACGGAAATTTCAACACCTTCCTGTTTTGATTTCTACTTTTTGGCTTTCGAAATTCAAATATCTAGAAACAACAATTAATGCTAAATTACTTATCTAATGTTGATGTTGATTGTAAATAATAAAAAATAAGAAATGCTAAGAGTGTGAATTATGTGACGAAAAAATAAATAATGATAAAATTTTTACAACTTTCAAGAACCAAAAGTAGAAAACTTTAAGGTTTACCTAATTGTACTTGATCAAAATTTAATTTATGTTTATTATTAATAAAAAAATCAATATTTTATATAAATCAAAATACCCGCTATTATATTTCGATTTCCATTCGAAATAATATTTATACTTTATGTTGAAAAAATCCCAATTCCTGATGTCACACTAATTAGGCGCTTTTGCAACTGGCATAACAAAATCAATTGTGAATACTTACAGAAATGCATACAAACAAACATACATACGTATTTACATACACTCACAATCTTTCACCCATGCTAAGCAAACTCAATTCTAATTGAATGTAAATACGTAAAATTTATAAAAAAAAAAAAACAAACACATTTGAATATATAAACACAATCAAGATGTATGTATGTATGTATGTATGTTTATACATTTGCTCAGTTTTGCATTAAAAAATACTTACATCATCTTATTGTGGGCTTGTGAGAGTCAAATCTTACTGAGAGGACGACTACTAGCTGAGAGAGCGAGAGTGAGAGAGAGAAAGAATGCCAAAATTGGCAATAAATGTTTGTTGTTTTTGTTTATGATTAGTGTATAGAAATGAATAGAAATTGCGTGTTGGAATTATTGGGTGTTTTTCCTTCGAACGAAAATAAATAAAAAATGAAGACAGGTGCAAAACAAATGTTATAAAAAATGGCGGCGAGGTTAATGCTAAAAGTGCTAGAAATAAACAAACGACGCAGAAAAGCAACGAAATAATATGTGTGTGGTTTTTAATTTTCTTTCTCTTTCCTTTTCTTTTTGATTTTATAGATCTATTAACAGCTTGAAAAAAGAGAGGACTCAGTTTAAAGAGTGTATTCAAACGTTAGTCGGAGCTAGCAACAACCAGAACGTCATCGAGTTGAACAACAACAAAATCAAAATTATTTGATTATAAATATTTCAAAAGAACAACGAAAGCTCATTTAATAAAAAATCGTGGCGTCGATCACAATCCCGAACAGCGGCAAAAACCACTAAAATCAACGAAAAAATTTAAAGTATATAATAAAAAAAAAAGAACAAATCACAAACAAAAGCACAACAACAAACGTGGCAATAAACTAAAAAGGAAAGCTTTACCAACAACAACAACTATACCGACAAACAACGAGAGCGCAAAAAAAGCCCGTGAGAGTGCAAGTGTCGTATCAGTGTATCACAGTGTGTGTGCGCGTCCAAGTGTTTGAGTGAGCGAGATCGCGACAAGTGAATGAAGAGGGAGAGAGAGCGCACACGTTGATACAGAAGCAAAAAATAAGTTCACAGTTGCTTAGCAAAACAGCGGTTAAAGCCAATTGCTCTTAGAACCAGCACCGAAGCACATTTGAAAGCGCATAAAAAAACATTCACTATATCAAAATTTTAACAACAAAAAAAGTTTAAATCAAATTCAATATTTAATTTAACAAATTAAAAAATTAAATAAAAAAATACGGCAAGCAAAGTTTCAGGTGGGACGACAACGTAACCGTTGTAAAAATGGTAAACAAAGCCAATGGCAAACAGGCGAAGGCGGACAAGGACAAAACGGCAACGCAGCAGCAGCAGGAACAACAGCAGCAACAGTTGCCGGTGCTACAGAGCAACAAGACAAATAACAGCAGCAACAAAAACCAAGTGAAAATCGGCGAGAAAATTAAAAATGCAAGCAACAACAACAACACATCGCGTTCCAAGCAAGGCAGCAACAACAAAACACAGCAACAGCAACAGCATAAGCAGCAGCAACCACAACAACAGCAACGCAGCAGCAAAAAAGCTCGTCCACAGCGTCAACAACTCTTCTTTCAGCCATTAACGCGCAGCAACAGCAACAACAACAGAAACAACAACAGCAATCAGCAGTTGCAACGTCAACAAGCCGCACAAGATGTCAAAAGCTCAAACAGAAGCAACTCTGCACCAACAACAACAACAACTGATCATGCAGCTGTAAGCAAAGTGAATCCCGCTGACTTATTGAACGCCGCCTTGGCCGCACCCTGTGCCAAATGTTCGAAACCCGCCATGCTGTTGCCATCTTCATCCGGCTGCGGCTCCGGCTCCAACAGCAGCGCCAGCTCGGAGGCAAGCGCCAGCACCAGCAGCGGCAGCTACAGCAGCAGCAACAGCAGCGATCAGCAGCAACAGCAGCTGCTCGAGACAGCCATCATTTATACGGGCAAACAATATCGCAAATCCAAATCCTATATGGGCACACAATATAATGCAACCAAAGCAACACCTGGCAACAGCAACACCAGCAACAACAACAACAACAGCAACAGCAACACGGTTCCTTATAGGCGTACGCAGAGCGATCGACGCAATTCGTTTGATCGCAGTTTTGCCGAGCGTAATCGCGATTTTGTGCCCATTGTCCAACCATTGCGTCCAGTCTTGTCGTCATCGAACATTGCTGGCGTTATGGCCAGTGCCAGCAAACTGACAATTATCGAGCGTTTCGGCAAAGGACGCATCGCCTATCCCAGTATGCAGGTGAGCTAAATAGCTAATAGCTTATTCGAGATCGTAACGAAGATATATATTCGTTTTATAGCTAGTTGATCAAGTTATTGATTTTGTTTATCAGATCGTACAGATCTTTTGAGTTAAATAAATGTATTTTTTTTTAGAATATTTAAAAATCAAAAACAAGTTGTGAGTTTTTCAAAGTGATTTTATTCTATTTGCCTGTAACAATTAATATTTTCTTTGAAAATTTATATTTATAGTTTGTCCATATATAAATTTTTATTTATTTTTTATTTTATTTTTTTGATATCGTCACAATTTGTATGAGTCATATTCAAATTGACTCTGCTTTTATGAAAAGGGGAATCCCAAAAACTTTATAACTTAAGTTTTCTTTGATTGCCTCGTAAATCGCCTGCCAATATCAACTCTTTCCATAAAACTCTTTTATCTTTGGCTTATGAGCTAGAACTCTTTGTGGCCATTTTTTCCATTTCCTTTTGTGCTTTGTTTGTTGGTGTTGTCACAGTAAGATTGGTGGAAGTTCTTTCTAATCAGCGCTACCAAAGGAAGCGGTTCTAATTAATAACGCAAAAGCAGTTAAAATGATAAGGCAACCAATAAAAGAGACACATAGAAATCTCTAGAAAAGTACGTTCGTTATTTTTAGTTTATGCATATATATATTTTCAATGCATATTGCGTCACAAACTGATACACTTTTGATTTAGAATGTAACCTACATATTTTTTCATTTTTGTGAAAGTTCTATTCGAGAAAGTTCCAACCTTTTGTTACTTCCCCCGGTCGCTTAGTTGCAAGATTCTGCGTAAAGAATTGCGCCGCTTGCTTGTTTCATTAGAGGTTGGTACTAAGTAGCTCTGAGTCAAGTGTTAATCATTATGCACTTAGTTGCGTTACATTCGTATTTGCACCGTGGCTAAGCCGGCCTGGCATGCATTGCATTACGTATACGACAAGCTGAACATAAATAGTTTTCTGTTTCTTTAGGTTTCTTCCATGTGGAAAAACCATTGGTGATAATGTTTATTAACAGTTTCTGAATTTTGTCATTGAAAAAGTTGATCAAAATATGGTTTTTTTGTTGTTTAATTTTCCACATTTCTGTACTCAACTTCAACTCATTGCCTCTTACGACAATGAACCGTTTTGTATTGGTTTTGATACAAAAATTTTGTGTTTTGATTTTCCTTTATGCGGAAATTGCACAGCCTTGGAAGTATTAAGATCTCGTAAACAAAAACAATAAACAAATGGAATATAATTTGTCTGGTGCATCGAAAAATGTTAAGCTAGAAGTGCTCAAGATATTATATATATGCTAATTATTCAAGTCTCTAACGAATCAGCATATGTAGAAAAATAATATAGTCAAAAATCAAAACACATCAAAATAAATATTAAAAAAAATAAAATTACACTCGGAGGAAAACGTAGAGATACATATCTATGGTATAAGGTTTAAGAAAAAGACGTGGGAAATATTCGGATTTATCGAATTTTCAGTCAACGGTTTTGTCGGTTTCCCAATATTAAAACTTTATGTGTCCCGCCCATAGAACAAAGGTATTATTTGCAATGTATAAATTTGACACCATAACTTCACTACCCAACTACAACTATAACTATAATATACCGAACACAGAATTTTATATAGTTCAACGTTAAAATAAAATCCTTTTAAAAAACGCGCATTTTATTTTAAATATATTTCGTATTTATTTTGCTGTTGAACTATTTTTATGGTTGAATAAAAATTTTTTATACTGGTTCAAATAACATTAAATATTATCATCATTGATTAAAGTATGATTTTTTCTCTGGGTGTAAAAATGAAATCAGCTTTTGATTAGCATGTGCGTCGGTTTCATCTGTTAGTTGGTTGGTTGGTTAGGTTTGTTGTCTCTGATTAGCTTTAAAGACCAAAACTAGTTCTAAATGTATACTAAAAGGGAAACTTGTTTTACCACTCAACGGATGGATAGCTGGGATACATTTGTTTAAAACATTGAGAGTGATAAAAAACACAAACCAATTAGATTGAAAACGCAAAAAAATACAAATTTGACAGACATAAGCCGGAACATTTTTAAACGAGGTCTTATTAACCAAATTTAAGCAACTGTAAAGTGCAAACAATTAAAGAACTACTATAAACAAACAAAAAAAAAACTAGTTGAACCTTGAATAACAGTTTTTGAACAATATTAACACACATTTTATTTACCAAATACGATATTATTATTTAGTGAGAGAGAGCAAGCTCAGTTGTTGCGAAATAATCTCTTACTTCGCGTGAGCGCAGCTTTTTTGAAGTACAGTGGTACGCGTTGTGATGAAATTTGTACAGTGCACAACACGTGGCAAAACCAGATCATTAACTGGCCAGCGGAAACGAACTAACTAACGTACAGATAAGATAAGGCAGGCGACAACTGTCACCATATAAATAAAAAATAAAAAAGTTAAGCAAAATACTTGACACTATATATAGAGAACAAAAAGTATACTTGTAATATGGAGTTGTCACAGTGTTGTGGGGTTTTTTTTGCGATCGATTCAAATCTAACCCCATTAAAGAAGGATTTACGCATCGCTAGCTCTTAATAATAATGATGTTGTTAGTTGGATAAATGTTTGTGTTTCTTATCAGCGTCTAAAATGAGTTATTATAATATATTATTTGTAAAAAGTAAACATTGAATGAATAGAAACAAAGCAAAAGTGCACAGGTGGTAGGCAATGCAAATATTGAAACTTGTCGCTTACGTCAAGCAAGTGACTCCAATCGATAATACTAGTATACTATATGCATGCATGTGTGTGAAAGTATTTTGCAACCAAATCCAACTAATAGGGCTCATTCTTTCAAAAAGAATGCTCTAAACGAGTTTTATTAGGAACCCAATAATATTTTTAAGCACACAGCTGAAATGTTTTCGACAAACACTTGTCCATATAGTGACTTGGGCAACAATATCGATATGTCTATATGAACTTGGCGTTGTTGTTAGCCGAGTCGTTAAGTAACTAAACTGAAAACAAGTTGTTGTATTGTTTTATATTTAGCATCAGTAAGGAAGTTGCCTAAGAATGTTTCTAATATGTGCCTGCAAAGGTTTATTTTTCATTCATAGCTCAGTTTTGTTCATGGCTCTTGTTTAAATAAACAACATGTGTTAAATACATTGGTATAACGTCAATAAACCATATCAAAATATTTTTCAAGTCCCCGAACTTGAAAATGTGTTTTTATCATTTTTGTATGTTAATTAAATATTTGCTTAACAAAGTGCAGAGTGTTTGCCATTATATGCGATATATGTACAATATTATTGATAACCAAAAGATTTCGATTGTCGTTAGCTAAAAAGATAATATGCATAATTTGGTGATAATGGTTTTCGTCTTGGGGATAATCGACATCAGTTATATGCCGTCTCGAATAACGTAGAAGATATTTTTGCTATCAGTTCAGTTAGTTCTGCAATTACAATAAGTGCATTGTTGTCGAGATGTTGGCACAACTTTTTAAGTTAATTGTTGGCCTCACAGCAGCTGTGTGTGAGTTTCTGCAATTTTGACTGCACACCCACACGGGTAATTGCTTTTGTAGCACATTTTAACAGCTTGCCTTTTTAATTACATATTTTATATATTTTTTTTTTATAATAAATACAATTTGCGTCGTAAATATTAATGCTGAAATAGGCTAGAATAAAATGTCGAAAAACAGTAGCAGCACAAACGAAATTCGAAACTGTGATAATGATAATGATAGTACTAATGATCATCAATCAGTGGTTCTTTGAATTTGTTATCTCATTTGGCTCTGTGTTTTGTTTTTGCCTTTATCAACAAGCAAAAATGTGCACAAATAGGTATAGTAAATATTTTAATCAAAACTGAATGTGTTCAAAAGTGAGATTGGGCTAAGAAAGTGCCACATATTTGCCTAGTTATTCAAAGAAATGCTGCTTAAACAGAACAACTTGTTATTCAAAGTGCCAAAAAGTGCCAGCTTATTGTCTTAAGAAAAAAAGGTGCAAAAAGCAAATAGCTTGGTTGTCTAAGAAGTTTGTGGACAAGGTGGGTTTTTTTGTTATGTTCAACGTAGAAATAACAAATCGACTACGAACTCTCAATTTAGCAACTTAAAAGTATGCACTAAAATCATTTTTGTCTCTGGCAGTTTTTGAAGCCAGCCTAAAACTCTGCTGCAAATTTCACAATGACTTAAGTTGAAAAAAAAATCGTTGTTGAACTTAGTTCAAATCTCTACAACGATTTATTTATTTTTTTTTTAATTTTTAATTTGCAATAAGCATAAATAACAAAAACTTGCCTACTAGGGGCATTATAAAGACCCAAACTAAAGAACGCGCTATTCCGCTGCAGCGTAAATCCAATCTCCCTCAACCGTCTGCACGGTGTATATATATCGCATGGTTTGTGGGCATTCTCCACATGCGTCACACCAATCTCAACAAATGTCCAACCGGCAGGCGTTCATTTGTTGCCACCGGCAACAATAATATCAAAAAATACGTTTGAAGTCTGCGCTGACAGCAGTAAAACAATATCATAATTCGACCTTTGACAGCTTTTGGTTATTGGAGACATGCCCCATTGTTTGGCTAAACACTGAGAGCGCAATTAGTGTCATTAGTAAAAATGACAAAGACTGAGAGTCTCAGATTCTCAGTTTGTGACCCGAGCAACATTGTATGTGCCACCACTCCGTTGATAAGACAAGGAATAAAATATGTATGCGTTTATTTTAGTTAGTGACAAATATTTAATTCATAATGCTAAATAAATAAGTCTTTGTACATAAACAATCAAATAGAAAATACAAAATACAAAATACACAAAAATGCAATGACTTGAAATTTCTACTGATAAGGTCACAACATCAAAATGTGAATGTGAAACGAACTGTTTGTGGTCTTTTACATTTCAGAGATAAGAATAGAAATCTCACCATTTAATATATGTACAATGTATATTCAATTTCAATTTTTGATAAGCAAGACTGAGCCTCGTCTGGCTCTATTATAAGAGACTCTTCTTTTGTTTATTTGAAATTTGTATAGATTGAAGTTTCTACTTAATCAATAAAACTATATTCCACTTGAAATATCATCCAAGTTAACAGATTGCATTATATAGTATTTGTTATTGCTATTAAGTATATTTATCATTGTTTTTCAAGATAACTGTTGATTGAGTCAACTGACTTATTTCTCTCTTTTGAGATACTTAAAATATGTGCAGATTAAAATTATATATGTCGTTGAACAAGTTTCGACCGATGGAATTATGAAAATACATACACGTAAATATAATTGAAAATATTTTGTATATTAAATAATATATGCTAATTGCTTCATTTGGCCTGTTGCTAAGCATTTGTTAATTGCGCTTGGCATTTCATATAAGAAAAAGATCATATTTGTGATATAAATGTAAATTCTTATTATTTAGTTGAACACTCACGATCGATTGTTCGTCAACTTAAATGCTCATCCCAGTTAAACACGAAATCAAATCACATTAGCTATAAATGTATGCAAGCTATGCCGCTTACAATGTTGCTGATGATGTTGTTGTTGCCAATGTTGTTTGTCTATGTTTGTGTATAAACCAAAAGACAGACGGAGAGCTGTTGTTGTTGTTGTTGTAGTTCTTTGCTCAAAATGCTTGCAATGCATTCGTGTGTGCACCTTTCAAATTTTTTCGCCAAATCTGAGTTCGACTTGCAATCGTCGCTTTGTTGTTGTTTTTGTTGCAAGTAGTAGTTGCTGGCGCTGCTGTTGCAAGTTTGCAACGAAGCAGAGGCGAGAAGGCCGCCGCACATGTTTTTGTTGTTGTTGTTGCAAATGGCTAAATTGTTAAAAATATTTCGTACAATTTTTTGTTTTTATATATATAAAACGGCTATAAAACGATAAATAATTATGCACAAACTTTCAAAACTGAGGCTTTGTTGTGTGGCGCCTCTTGTGCACAAGAAAGAAGCGCTTCGATTGGTATTTAAAAGACATTTAACATTTTATGCACGACTGCCGTTATTTTTAGCCGGCTTGGCTGACATTTAAGCCAAACAACCAAACAATCGAACAACCAAACAACCAAACGTCCAAACGACTAAAGCGCTCCGTCCGACAGCTTATGCCTCAATGACACTAGGCTCGAGGGGCACTCTAAATCGCATTATAAAATACCACGTGTTAATCTTAAACACCATAAGCAGTGCTTTAATATGTTTTGTTCAAGTGTGATGTCTAATTATTTATTCTATGGAGAAAAACTTTAAGCTTTCAAACAAACTTTAAAAGAATGTAATTTAACTTACATAACTTTGTGGTAAACACTACATATTTATTTACTTATGACTTTTGAAAAAAGAGCTTTAATCAAATCAAAATGAACTTATAATAAACTGACAATTTATTGTTTATGGGATTGGGGAAAAGATAGTAAGTTACTAAGATGAAATTTACTGAGCAAACATTGAACATTATCTGAATTTAATAAAGCTTAAAGTTCATATAACTTGCTTAAAGATACTAAAGCTCTTTAGCCATCTTTAAAAATTCAGTAGCAAATCTTACTTCAAGATCTCCAAAACAAACAAATCTCTAAACAATTACGCGGTGAGCCTTAAGTTGGTTTTCAAATTGTTTTTGACTTCCTAATATGCTAAATATTCAACTGGCATAAGCTGATATCATTGACATTACGATTATTAGCAGTTGCACCTTTAAGCCAGACTTGTTTAAAGTTAGCTGACGCGGCATTTGTTTGATTTTATTACAGCTTAGCGCCACACTCTCAAGGGCTTCTTCTCACTTTTGGGTTGCTTTTTGGCTACACTTCAATTTTGATTAGGTTCTTTGGGTTCATTGCTGTCTCTGCGGTCGCTGGATACTAGCTTATCAGTGCAAGGCAGCTTATCAGGTCTTGGACTTAAGTTGTGTATAGTTCTTGTTGCTGTCCAACAACTAGTTTTTTATATGTTTGCCTATTTTTTGATTTTGCTTTTTTCAGCTGATATCACAATTACTGCATGGAACTTTCGAGTGTAATTTGTTAACCGAATTCCCCAGAAATATATTGCTACAAAATACTAGATGCCAAAAAGTGTTGCCAAATTTCGTCTAATAAATAGTCAACAACAGCGGCGAACTGATAAAGTTCTCTTTTATCTATTGTCAAAAAAAGTGTCGTTTATATACAAGTTACTTCCGCTAATTATAAAATTTCCAGTCTCGGTATCTATTTGTGTCTTCCATCCATATACAATTAAATGGCAAAAAAAAAACGACTAAAGGTTATATCGAATGTTTCAACAATAACGATGACAAGCATGGGCTTATTTCGCTATATTATTGTCCATTTTATTATTATAGTATATTTAAAGCTTGTTGTGTTCGATTGGACTCGGTCCGTGTGTGGGACCTGCAGAACAACACAAAAAATAGGAACAAATAAAAACCAGGCGCACCAAACTCGTAAACACTATATTTAAAATTAATTGAAGCCAATTTGCAACGATTATGACAAGGCAAATGTGTCCAAATTATTATTGTTTCTTTATTATTACTGTACGATCTGGGCCAGTCAATCGTAACAATTGTTTTTGTACAGTTTCAATAAAATATTATTTGCAATAAATATGCGTTGAATAAAATAGATCAGCCCTACTTAATAAGGTGCTTAATTTATTTAAATATATTTAATTGTGTATCGTTATTTTGATGTAATCTATATATACCTACAAATCTTGTAGATCTGTTGCCTCTATTGCTCTTTATACATATTTAACAGCAGTTTTCAATTGACAGCTACACATGTCGAGATGTCAGAGTTAGTTGTTGTCTGTTAACAATTCTCAAACTCAATTTCATCGAATCGTTTTAATAAGCGTACGCTGCAATTATTAAGTCTCGTAACTCGTAACTATTATTCAGTTATAAAAACGTTAAAAACCTAACTAACTAACTGAGTCATCTCTCTACTGTCTTTTTTTTTGAGAGGGGGGCAAGGAAGTCACGTGCTAAGTTTCCAGCTTCTTTTAACATTGAAATAAAACTTAAACAAAGCTATTAATCAAATTTTTGCTGTTTGTTATTTATATGATTTTTTTCCATCATAATAATAATAAGTTTTTCAAATTTTGTTTTGCTCGGCTATTTAGAGCGCCACACAGAATGCGGATGTTGAAAAGATTTCGTTTCAAGCATATTATAAACGTTGTCTTAACGTATGTATTTATTGTAGTAGATTTGTATCTTAAAGATACACAACATATACAACTAAAGCAACAAATAGGTATGTGTGGCATCCACTTATGAATGGCACATTTACTCCAAATCATTTGCCTTGTTCCGCTATTGTGTCTTCCATGTGAGAAACCAACACTAACACAAAAAAACCCCAAAATATGTTTTTTTTTTTGGTGGTTTTTCAGTTACGCTTGCGCGTTAAAGCGCCGCTAATTCTTTTATTGCGACTGTTTCTTGCCATGAAGCGCTGACGAAAAAAATCAGTTGGAAGAGATTGGAAGACTGCCTTCGGCAAGGTCGTTCTACACACACACACACAATCGTAAACATACATGTATGTATGTGTATATTGCAATAACTGTCAGTGGTTGTTGTTTTGTTTACTGTACAAGAGGGTATATACATTATACTATTAAGATTAAAGTTAGGTGCTCAAAAGTTAAGAAATCTATAAATTTATAAATATATGGATTATGAATTTGGAAAAATAGGCTAATGCTTAATATTTGCATTGATTAATTTCTTTGAATTTAAGAACTTTTCTGAAATGGAATTTGATATAAATTTTGATATACGGAAGTTCGTAATAGAGAATTTCGTCTGGTAACTGCATATTTTTAACCTGTTTGCACTGTTTAAAACATTTATTGTTTTAATTCGTTACTTAAAATGAATATTTTCGCATTCTTTATGATTTTTTTTTTTCGTTTGATTCGAGGCTTATTGAGTTATTTTATAGGGTTACAACAGCGTCAAAAGACCACTGAAGCGGAGCTTTGGTATGCCACCAATACTAGACACAATTTTGTACTTGTTTTTCTGTTTGTATTGTTTGCGTCAGTTAATTAAGGTTCACTTTATTATGGTTGTTTTCAAATTAAGTGTTTTGTATATTTTTCTTTCAGGTTTCTAATTGGCTTTTATAGCGTTATTTCTTTGTTTTTCGTTAGGCTAAACACCTAGAAGTCACATAAAGTCGCATGTGAGCTTTAATAACTTATTATATAACTTAAAAATAAAGCATAATTCAAGTTCTAACTTGTTTTTTGTTGTCTGTCTAAAACTTATCGTCAATCTCGAATTCAATCTGGAGTGCTTGAAAGTGAGAGGCTCTGCATTAAGCTAATGGAATCACTTATAGAAATGCTTATCTCGTGTTTAACAGCAAATTCATCAGCTTAACAAAAGCTTTAATCTTTAATCATTAGCTTATTCTTGTGAGAGTTGAAAGTTGAAAAGTTTAAAAGTTTCAATTTCATATTATTTCGTATCTATTCGTAGTTGTTCAAACTGATTTTAAATGTGCATTAAGTGTTTATCTGAATATAACGCGTATATAATTACCATAATTACTAAATAAAGCTAACAACTTATTTGTATTTTTTACAATATCTCAAGTATCTCAATTCCCTTGATCTAAATTTGCATAGGTGCTTGAATTTTTTGGTATAGCTCTGATGTATTGAAAATATAATTATGAATCGAAGCGTTTACTTATCGTGAATATGTAAGCAGATTAAATTTGTCTGCGTACTTGCTGCTAGACTGGTATGCAGCTCTCGGACTTTAGGTTCACTGAAGTGGGCAAATTAAAATGCCAATTGCAAGAAATGAAAGGCAACCAACCGCAACAACAACAACAGCGAGACACTTGTAGGTTGGGTCTTTTAAAGATACGAATTATAATAATAACAACAACAACAATAATAATACAATCCAATAACCAAACAGCTTCAATGTCAATCCAATGCAGGTGGCTGCGCCCCAGCTTTCGGTTTCGCTTTTTGGTCAAAAAATAAGTAGAAAAAACCAAAACAATTCCAAACCGAACCGAACCGAAAAAAACAACGGCTCTTTGATTTAAATGTAACGCTCGTTAAATTGATCACAGATACAGATACAAATTTTCTAGGCAATATATATATATCTGTATCAACTGTCATTTTTTTTGGTTAATTGTTTCGCTGGCCGTTTTTGAGTGTTTTGTAATCTTAACCTTAAGATGGAAAGGTTTGGTTTGCAGACGGGATCAATCTATCATATTATACGTTGTTGCACCTTTCCATTTTATAAAAAAGTACTTAATCTTGATCTTAATTTTTGCCCCTAGATCCGGTTGAAAACGAAGTTTTGCTTCTTGTCAGCATTTGTAATCAGTTTGTTGTACTTTGTATATTATTTATGTGCTTATAATTTTTATATTTGAACCGCACCCAAAAGCTACCCAAATTCTTGACAGGTAGCTGAGCTTACACTGAACGAAACTGAAACTGCCTCAAATGTAAATTATCAAAATTAATTTAAAATTGTCCTAAATGTTTTTAAGATCTTTGCTTAAGTTCTCAAATTTATGTTAAGGTCCAAGGATTTTTCTTAAATGATTTTGGTGCAACAATCAAGGATTACAGTTGATTCAAATGAAATTGAAATCGATTGGTTTTGGTTTTGTGTTGAATTGAATTGGATTGTTTTTTGGCCAGCAAATAGCAGCAGTAGAGCCAACAGACAGCATCTTGGCTGCACGTCCAAGTTTTGAGTTCGATGTCTGGCAAGTTGCAGCGCAGCAGCAGCAGCGGCAGCAGCAGCGTTGACTGCACTCAGCTTGCAAACTGGAAAGATCGGTTTCAGGTTTCAAGGACTTTTGGTGGACATTCACTTTTTTGACGACGACGGCGACGACGTCGAGTGGTGCATAGAACCACTAGCAAAGCTGACTGACGACTACTAATACTAGTTCAACTCACTCGCAGTCTCTCTCTCTCACTCACTCACTCATTCACTCACTGTTTCACTCATTCACTCACTCACTCACTCACTCACTCGTTCACTGACTGACTGACTGGCACACTGAGCTGCATTTTATGCCATTCGAATTTTGCTTTTGTGGACCACGAGCGTGGCGCATGGGCAATTGGAAACTCCTTCTCCCCCCATCGCTCTCTCTCTCTCTCTTTTCAACAGGTTGCGACTTGTACTACTGGGCACAGAATTTGCATTAACTAAAACTAAAACTCCAGCCCTGGGCCCGAATAAACCAAACCAACTCTACTATATATTGGCCCTGTGCATTGGGCAGGGGGAAAACACAAACACACACACAAATACAAATACACACACATACACATACGCACTACATGCAGCAGCTTTAATATTAAAAATCTTTAAGCTCCTCTCAAATGCGCGAATTGTGTTTTGTGTTTTGTTTGTTGTTGTTTGGCGGCTTTCGGTTTTATTTGAAAGTCATACCCGTTGTGTGTTGTTGTTCTACTCGGCTGCTGCGTCTGCGGCTGCTGCTTTGAAAAGCAACGGTACATTGTATGTATGTATTTGTGTGTCGTTTGCGCTTTGTTGAGTTGATTTGCAAATGTTTTTCGTATTGCGTTAAACCGCCGCCGCAACCACCGCCGCCGCAGAACACTTGTCTTGTTTATATACCCTGTAGTTATTGAAGTGGGGACACAGGGTATGCAAGTGGCAGAAATGATAGAAATTCAAAATCAAATTCTATTTAAATAATTAAACTTTATTTAGTTCGTTTTGCATTTTAAAATTCTATTTAAATACCTTTAAATATTACTCTATAAGAGATAAAAAAATAAAATCCATTTTAACTAGCAATTGAGTTATTTTATTAATTCGGAGTGAAAGCTCAATCGATGAATATTAAATAAAAACATTTTTCTTACTACTTTTTAGTATTTCTCGAAACTTTCAAATAATTTTGTATTCAATGGGTATTTCAAAGGCTTTTTGAAGTTCTTTTTGGGTTTTGGGCATTCTTGCTTCACATATTGTCGCTTGTCCAAGTTGTTGTTGTTGTTATAATTGTTATTGTACTCATTGCAATCGTTACACAATAAATTATAATACGAGTTTGCCAGTTCTTGGATCGTAAAGGTTTGGAATGCCATATATCTAAAAAACTGAATGCTGCGCATCATCATCATCGTCATCATGAGCATCATTATCAATTTGTATGGTTGTTCTCATGCTGTTTCGGTAACTTGTTTCGTTTCGTTTTCTGTTGCTTTTCGACCAAGGTGCAAACTTGATTCGCATTTAGCTAGCGTCGCGTAGCCTCTGCAATTCTGACATTTCGACCCAACCTTGAAATCAAATGCGAGCTCGAGCTGCTTCTTCGTATTCCTCCCTCCATCCGTGTCTTGTCAACTCTCGACAAGAGTTGCAGTTGAATTGAAATGGTGGAGGCTATGGAGGGGTTCCGAGAATGGGCTTTATATGGTTCATAAATTGGACGGTTTATTAGGTGATTGCCACGCTGACCGGCTAACACTTAGACCTGACACTTATGACACCTGCAATCATATGGTATATACAAAGTTACCTTAAAGGTCATTTGACCGACTAACAGACTCTCTTGGCTTTGACATTGTGCAGCAGCAGCTCCTTCTTTAGCCGCCTACACACATTCAGCAGCAGTTAACGTTCTCTCTCGCTTTTATTTGCTGAGAGAGAGGGAGAGAGAGCAGCTTCTATGCAATATAAATATTGCGCAGTTCTTAATGCCAAGCTTTGAGCTTTCACTCAAACTTGGATTGTTGCTGCTGCTTTGGTCACTTTCGGCGCCTGCGCTTTGGCAAAGGTCAACAAAGGACTCAGCTAAGCTTTCACTCTCCTTCTCTCTCTCTCACTCTTTCGCTCTGAATTTTATGAATGAAATGCAGGCGCGCTTTTGCCCAAAACCCACGCAACAAAGTGACACACCAAACCTACGACAATGCTGTCTCTCTCTGTTGGGTGTGGAATCGTTTTATTATTTTTTTCTTTTTCGGGACACCGATATGAATGAATGACGCAGTTTGCCGCTTGTGGAAGCTTCGCGATTCCATTCACAATGACGTCAGCATGCGTAATTTTTGCACACACACACACAAACAAACACATTTTCTGCGTGGGCACCACCTCCCACAAACACACACACACAAACAAAATGCAATGCAAAGCGGCTTACCGTTATTTGAATATGGTAATCGGTGATTTGTCGTCCTTAACGTTGCTTTTTTCTCCTGATAAGATGTCGTAATACACAAAAAGTCACCATGGCAACAAATATGACCAATTAACGCTCCTCACCTCCTGTTATCAAGCTAGCATTTACTTAAATTGCGTTTAATTGAATCCTATGTATGTTTCCCGGTGCTTCTCAAACTCCAAAATGTTAATCTAAGTGTTCGTGCTGGTCATGCGCACGCCCACGCCTACGGGTCGCCATATGGGCGCCACGCCCATTGATTGAACAGGCGCCAGCAATCGTCGCCACATGCCGCATGCAACTCACTCTCTCAGTCTCGCATCTCTCACCATATGCGTCCAATCGACTAACCACAAAGAAAAGTTCCGAGTGTGAATCAGGAGTTTGAGGTACGGGGGTGCCCAGCATTGGAGCTCATTTAAACTTTTCGTCGCTGATGGGTTGGCGTCATCAACGCGTCAGCGTCAAGGATTTGTCGAATGGCAGAGCTTTGGGTCTCATTTCCCCCTGTTGGAACTTGCTGATACTCTTTAAAACGGTGGGACTATGTCACAACGCTGTTCGATTTGTAATTATTCCACTTTGTTTAGGCTGACTGATTGACTGCTATCGACGCACAGCCGAAACGGTAGGCTTATCACACTTTGGGTAGTTCGTTCTGAAATTAGTTTTTTCTCAATTATGTAACATAATTAGATTAGCTCAAATAAAATGATTTCGTTGTTTGAAGCAATAAGATGAAGAAAGCTAAGAAATCATCTGATGTGCGACCTTTGGGAACCAGTCCATTAATATATTACTGGCCTGGCTATCAGGTTTATTTAACTACCCGTGCATAAATTTAGTCTAGACATTTGGCTATATTTGTTTATAACTTAAACTTAAACACAATAATATGCAAATCATTGATGCGATTATGTAAATGAATATAATTATTTGAGTTTTTGTTTATTGTTTCTTTTGTTTTTTGGTCTTTTGTCGGCAATATTACAATGTAATCAACTCGAATGCGCTGTGATTAGCCGAATGAAACATGACAAGATTTTAGATTTTAGATTGATATACATATTTTATAGGTTTGTGGCAAGTTGATTTGGATTTAACTCGAGTTAGTGTATATGCAATTCGCCTAGTTTATTTATGTTTGGCTTACTTTCCTTTTTGCCCACGCCACATCAACAAATAAAAGTACGAGAATGCAAGAAGAGGCAACATCGAGTTTCTATATTTAGAATCCAATTTGTAAATAGACTGCCAATACGGAGGACTCTCAATCAAGTTAGATCAAGTGTGTGAGTGTTTGTAACTGTGTGTGTGAAGAGTATTGGAGCTGTGTGTGAGTGTTTCGTGCCGATAAAAAAAAAACATTATATGCTTATCAAATATTTTACTTGATTTTTCGCCCACACAAAGTGCAGACAGGAAATTGTTGCCGTGATTCAGCTCTCTGACGTTTTGTTCAAATACCTATGTTGATACATACATACAAACAAACAAACATGCAGCCTGTTGCTTTGTGTTCGACTCAATATAATATTTATTATCTTTTTTAAACATCTCAGTCAACATTGTACAGGTATCCCTCGTTTACGTTCCAGAAATTTCTAAAAAAAAAAATTGTATAAATTGAAAAATATTTAAAGACATTTGTGTTATATTTTCCCGAGTCCTCAAAATGTTTTTTACAGGGTATCTGTCAGTCTTAAGCTTAAGCACTCTTCCTTATTGTTATTTGTGCTTGGGTCTTTAACTGGAACAGTTTGACGCCAACAACGCGACAGGACATTAATTTCACGGTCATTCGTTTTTGGGGGAGGAAAGGGAGGTGATCCGAGGCCAATAGAGGTTATTTTGGGGCGGAGTCTTGACTGCTTTATTGTATGGCATTATTTATAAATTTTTGCGAATTTCGTTGTTGTTGTTATTGTATCAGTTTTACGCTTCGCCAAGTTTTTAAATGCGCCACAAAACGTTGACGGCAACTTTCAAATTTGTTTTGAGCCTCAGAAAAAAGAGTAAAAAAGAGACGGCAGCAAATAATTGTTGTGCGTGTGTTAGTGTGTGTGTGTGTGCTTATGGTGTGTATATCAAATTGGTTCATGGCAATTCTTATGCGTTGTTATGTTTGTGGCAGCCGCACGAGCTCGTTAACGCCGCCTAACGGAGGCTGCGGCATGCCACGGAGGCGTTGCGCCAAGTGTTAGGACACAATTCAGACGATACCAAATACTAAACGCTGCCATACTGCAGCAGAGAGAAGTCAGGCAGCCCCAAATGCTGCAGCTGCAACCAGTTCCATTCTAATGCGCCTGCAAAGTGAGCGTTTGCCATAGATGCAAAGACAAGAGATACACTTGACGAAAAAATGCATACAACAGTTGAATTGGTTTGACAACTTTTATTTTAAACGAAATCGATTTTTGTTTATTATCAAATTATTTCGATGAAATTAATCTCGAACCATCGATAATATCAAAGTGCTTTGATTCATTTTTTCGTAACTGAAACATTTAAAAGAATTTAATATCAAAATAATAATTTTTTTTATAATAAACCCAAAGTATATAACTGCATTCGATTCTTTTAATATTTATATCCTTTTTGATTCCAATTTTCCTAATATTTTTGGAGTTTTAAATAGTTTTTCTACATAGTATTAAGGGATCTAAGTTCTGTAAGTGTAAAACAGTTGCAAGTGGTATATATTTTTATGTACAATACATATATATATATATGTAAGTACTATATGTATGCCTATAAGTATGCTTATAGTATGTGTCGAGAGTGCATGGCAGCATTGTCGCTGCCCTTGGAGTCGTTTTCTTGACGATGTTAATTTTGTTGCTGCCACAATATTAAGGTCGTTGTTGTTGCTGCTGTTTTTGGTTGCACGTTTGCCTGGCCGGCCTTTCATTCTGTTTGATTCTTTTGTTGTTGCTGTGGCCGTAAATTTGTTTGCAGGCGCACACGTGCCTGGAATTCAGGATGCGCAAAATCTTATCGCTGTGCTGGCCAACAACCAACCATCGCCCCGCCGCAACATCAGACAACAATTTAGCTCGACGACGGCTCAACGCTGCGTATACGTAATGTGTATGAGTGTATATATAAAATCATATATTGGTGTGTCGTAGTTGTTGTTGTTGTTGACTTTCACTTTTTGCAATTGAAATTCTTGCATAAAGCCAATATAATTAACATTTCTTACATAATGCCAAAAGCAGCCTGTACGAACAACAAGCCGCCAGGCAGCTGCTTTGTTTGTTTGTGTTTTCTTGAACTTATCGATTCTTTATTTGCATACAAACAAAACGTATATATCCTAGCTTTTCTTCTTCTTATGAACATATATAATCATAGCTTAGTTGCACTCCATTTTTGCCAAACGCTCAACAAGGTAACGAGAGTCGCTTAATAACTTAAGGCATTTCAGCAATTCACTTTGCATTCAGTCAACAATAAACGACATTCTTTTAACTTGTTGGCAATTGCAACTATAACAACGACAACAACAACAACAACAACAGCTGGCAGCCAACACCCAACTAAATACAAACATACACAAACATACACAAACTAACACAAACACACACACTAAGAATTAGTTGTTGCATTTAGTTGGTGCCTTTTAGAAGTCTTACAGCAAATGAGCTGTAACAAGAAGCCAGCCAAGAGACACACACACACACACACACACACACTCATATATCGTTTGTGTGTGTGTGTAGCCAATAACTAAACCAGTCTTGAAAGGTGTCTTTTTTAACCTGGCATAGGCCGAACAGGGCAAAATCAACCAAGAGCAACTCCAAGCGAAGCGAAGCCAACTCAAACCAACAAACCAGCCAACCACTTTGAGTCAAGTCAACAAGTTAAACAAGTTCACTGGCTTAAAGCGCAACCCATCAAATACCCTGCAATGCAGAGTGTTGTGTAAATCTTTTCTTCTTTTTTCGATCAAACCAAACGGATTTAAATCTTTAAACAAAATTGAAAGACAAAATTAAATATATCCTGTCCTTCTTCTTTTGAAAAAAATATTTAACATGATAATCATTAAAACAGACGTAAAGAAAGCGAACATTATGGGGATTATGGGTATCTCAATCTCTGTAGTTTGCATCCATATATTTATTTATCATTATAAAATTGCTTAGGGAAAACTTTTCTTCAATTCCATAATCAGCAATTCTTATGTAAAATTAATGTTTAACTTAAATGCATACTCGTTTCGAAATATTTAGTTTAAACAGGGTATTTAAACTAAAACATTTTGGCCAACAAGTTCTACAAACAACGTCGACAACGATTGCTTTGCTGCCGATGCTGACGTTCGCTGCCGACGACGCACAGTGGCGCCCCTAGAACAAAGGAGGATACAAAAATCAAAAATCTTATCTATGTATATATGTGCCCCTAAAAAGTATTAAACGAACCCATTTTATTGGAAATTTTTCAACGATTTCGAATCAACTATCTTTATTGCAACCACATTTTGATTAGTTTAGAATAATAAAGTCTTTCAAAGTTGCCTGATTTTCAGTGCTCCAAAAATAAACCCAATTTAAGGGCAATTTGGTAATTTTAGGAAATTATTTTTCATTCTGTTAATAGATCTATGTATTAAAAAGAGAATTTTTTGTATTTGTTATATTAGTTTTAAATCATAAAAGCCTTTCAAACAAAAAACAATTCAAATAAATATTAAAAAAAAATATATTTTTTTTAACTTCCCATAAAATTGATTTTTTCTTAAATTTCAACTTTGCTTATTTGTTGGTTGCTCATTTTGTTTGTTGTCTAAGTCTTTTGATTGATTATCTCATTTGGTCCAGTTATGATTTTTGCAACGAAAAAACTCAAATGGTGCCACTGTGCGACGTCGCGATTTCGACTTTGGAGCAGTGAAGCGTGCTGCTGCTATCGAGACGCCTCTGTCAACGTTGACTCTGTTAGTCTTGTTGTTCTTGTTAGGTCTTGGGTCGCGCTGGGCCAAGCAGAGGACGGGACGTTGTTGGTTGGGGGTGCGAGGGCGTCACTGGGGCAAATGAAAAAGAGCATTGATAATTTTTATAAATGACTTTGATTTGTATATATATCGAACAAAAAAAATTATCGCCTGCTGATGCTGTTTTTTTTTGTTGTTGTTAATATTAATTTTTATTTGCGTTTTTGGTTGTTGGAATTCTAAAGTCAGATTTTCAGTGCATAAAATACCAATTTAAACGTTTTCTTGCCTCTGTGTGTGTGTGCGACTTTTGAGGCTGTATGTATGTGTGTGTGTTTTTTTAAAAATCGAAAGCAAGGTCTTTTTATTCTGCGCAAAGCACGCAGACAACAACAACAACAACTTCGACAAGACAAGACATAGAAACATGTTGTTGTTGTTGTTGGTTTTGTTTGGTTCTTTAAGCTCCACTTTTAGATTAGAACGTAATTTTATTATTTGTACGTAGTACGTGTATATAAATTTTAATTTTAGTTAACGCCCCAAGTCACATGCCTCAAACACACATACATACACACACACAGACACGTAATATGTGTAGACGTTCCAAAGGAATACTTTGCGTTTTACACTTTTCCCGTTTATTTGGCTTAAGGTCTTAAATAAGCGCCTCCAAAGTATTTTTACCACAGAAAACTGTTTCTCGCCTATCTGTCTCTGTCTCTTTCTCTTCTTTTTTTTTTTTTTTGTTCTTAAAGTTTTGTGTTTGTTTGCAGCAGTGTTGCCAAATTTAATTGATAAAAAAGCAGTTTTTTGTGTTTCGAAAAAAACTGAATTTTTGAAAATTATTATTTTTTAAACAGTTAACAGTTTTTTAAACATTATGTAAACTAATATTAAAAGAATGGATTACTAACGTTACTTTTTAATGTTAAAGAACAAAACCTCTCCCAAGCCATGGGCGAAGCAACTTTTTTTTTTTCAAATAATCGATAGTTTTTCGGTTGAATCAAATTGCAGTATAGAAAACTTCGTTTTACGGAAGTTCGTATTATGGAAGTTCGAAACAGCGGACAAGCAAAAAAAATTTGACTATGAAATAAGGCCAGATTTGACGTAAAAAAGCCGCTTTGGCAACACTGAATTGCAGCCACTTATATTGCTGTCTCTTTTGCGCTTGGGCACGTGCCGTGTTTAAATGCAGGCGGCCCAATTGCAATTAGCGTTTTACGCTTACCAGCAACAATATTAGGTAGGCAACAAACACACACACACATATGTATATACATACATATGTGGTACATACAGTTTGTTATCAAGGGCGTTTGGGGCACAAAACTTTGATAAGCAGCAGCAGTTCCCCCATCTCAAGAATAGATAACTGTTAAAAGAAAAACATAAATGCATCCTGTTTGTTTGTAAAAGTATTTTTTGTTTAATGTATTTGCGTTGTTTGCTACTGATAGCACACACTCAAACTTTGGAGCTACAACAGCAACAACAACATTGGCTATTTTTATATATTTCTTTTATATTTATATAGTTCTTGAAGAACATATAAACTGTGTCCAGTGTTCTGAACACCAGGCAATAGTGTTGGTAGAAAGTATTTCCGACCCCTTCAAGTGTATTTACCCTTAACAGCCGAGCCGATATAGCCATGTTTTTTAGTCCGTCTGTTTGATCGCGTCGATCTCAGAGACTATTGCAGCTCGAGACCTATTTTGAATATAAGTTGTGGTGTATGACGGATCAATCGATAACTCTCCCCGATCTAAAAACAATTGACGAAATAATGATCAGCTGTGAAATATTCATAATCATATCGAAGATTGAAGGTATTCCATGCACTTTCTCTATACGCACACATACACAAACATGCAAACAATGACTGTATGCGTGATGTGTAGGGTTCTGCGTATATTCTAGTTGAGCTTTCTCGACTAGAGCCTTCCCACTTGTTTGACTTAATGCACTTAATCTTAACAGAAGAACAATCCTCGACTCAAGACAAACATAGTTTTGTTTATGCCTCGCAATATTTACCTTGAAAGTAGCTTGTACAATCTTAAAAAGAGATAAAAATTACTTAAATATTGTCGATAAAATTGATATAAGTTTGCTCTCTTGTGGAACAACTTTTCAAAGTAAATTTTTAGAAAACTTTACCTGCAACATAAATAGATCTTAACTAATTATATTCTTGCGATATCCTATGTTATACAATCTTATCTAAGAGATGTAAAAAAACAATAAAATAATCCTGAAAATATTTCGAATTGTTGCTTTTGACGTTAAATTTGTAAGTACAGATATCGTATCAATAAAAATATTTTGACCTTTTGATTTATCATTAATCGATGCAATAATTTATCTTGTGGGTGATCAAACGAAAATATTCAACAGCCACTTCTCGTCTCACCTTTCGGGCAATAAACGGGTCCAAATCTCATAAAATGTTTTCGTACATTTCCCGCAAATAAATACCTTTCCCTAAAGGAACACGTAAGAAACAAGTTTAATAAAATTGAAATCATATTTTTGACCCACAATCAAACAATTGGTCAATCAGACAATAAAAATTAGCTACTGGAATGCACACAATAATTACAAAAAAATGTTCAATACATATTTGTTGGCAAAAGCAATTTTATAAAAAAAAACACATTCATTGCCATTGACTTTGACTTTTAATTATAGTCATTCTTGAGGCATTGACTACAACAACGCCAACAAATAAAAAGAGGCTATAAGTCTACAATCTATTTATAGGTATTAATTATTTTAAATTAGTGCTTAGCAAACTTAATAAATAAGTCAATGTCACCAAAAATAGCTTAATAATTTATTGGAGGGGAGATTGTCTCGAAAAATAATATAGAAAAAGTTTAACGAACAAAAGTTTTAGTTGTTTTATGTCTGAGGATAAGCAGGTTTGAATCAATCTAGTTAGAATTTTATCAATCTATGATTTTATCTTTTTACTCGACTTTGTACTTTTCTTTTTAAAAAGAAAGCGATCCCAGTTAATATATCTATTTGCTTAGGGGAATTATTATTGCGTTTATTTTACTCAGCTCTATAAATCTTTATTCACTAATTAACATCAATTTAACTGATTTTCCAGTAAGAATGGTATTAAGTATTTTGATTTTAATTAATAAAATGACTTTTGATTTTCATCACTTGTTAAATTCAAATGTTTTCTTTTTTAGCGAATATTGTATATTAGATTTTTTTAAAACCCTTAAGACTGAGCTTTTTGTAGAATTTCCGTTCTGTACTTTGTAAGTACATAAAATATGATATGATCCTTGAATGAACTCTGAATGAAACTTTACTCCTAAGTTTCCGTATGATTTTTAAATATGTATGTACAAAATAGTTTTACCTTGCTTTTAATGCAATCTGTGCAATCTGAAATAATGCCTCAAGTAGCAAAATGTCTTTCAAATTGCTTAACAATTTTTAAAATTGTTAACTTTAAGTGTGTGTGTTGGTGTTTTGCACTTGATTGAGAAATGTTCACAATGTTCGAATACGCGATTAATTTTTGTTTTGATTTATTTTCTATGCATATAAGCCAAAATATAAATACCAAAATCAAAAGCAAATCAATCGAGTAACAAATCAAAAAAGTTAACTTGTTGCCAATCTAAGCAAATAAACAATGCCGAAAATAACAAGCAGCAACAAACAACCACAACAATATTTTTTGAATTTATTTTATTTTTGCTAAAAAAAAAACAACTCAACAGATATTTCATTTGCAATTTTTACAGTTGCTTTTTGGTGTTGTGGTGCGCGCTAAGCTTTTTTGTTTGCGTTGAGTTCTTTTTATACTCGATACCGAAGCTAAAGAGTATATTGGGTTTGTGCAATGTTTGTCATGGTGTCTGTACCCTTTAAGCTAGAGACTTGAAATTTTGCAAATATCTTTTTGCAAGGCCGATTAGAGGGGGGCTGGCAAATAAATTCGATAACAACAAATCGATAAATCCTTATATTTCCTCCAGTTAGAGCTCCTCCTCCTCCTTACAGTTAGAGCTACCGAATTTGGTAGGAAGATAGCTACTTGCATCTCCCAAAAAATTGCATTAAACATTTTGGAGCGACGCCCACCCATTCCACCCCCAGCCGCAACCGTACCAATCCATGCAATCCGGCCAATCAGGTATCGAGTATACCGCAGTCGGTTGCGTCTGCAACTGCAACGTTTCTACTTGTTTTTTTTCAGTTGTTGTAGTTGTTGTTGGCATTTCGATACGCTTTAAAGTGAATTGCATTAATTACGGGCACACACACACACACAAACACACACACATACACATGCATAGATACTATGTCTGTGTGCGTGCGTGTGCACAATATTAATTTCTAATTAATTAAATTTTTTGTTTTCGCTCGCCTTTTTGTTGGTGTTGTTGTTTATTTTTTGGCGACGCGGTCGCCGGTGCTGCTTTTGGTTGTATGTTTGTGTATGTGTGTGTGCTTGGGTCGCGTATGAATTGAAAAAAAGAACGGCGCATGAGATTCGTATAAGAAAACTTTTAGTGCAAAAGCTTTACGGCCCCGTTGTCTATGCATGTGTAAGTGTGAGTGTGAGCACCTCTGACGTAATTGTGCTGTTGCTTTTGGTGCTGCCGCCAAACGTTTGAAAACGTATTAATACAAATGCACTAGAAACACACACACACACACCAACAATTACAATTTGTTGCTTCTTTGCTTCTGATCGACGCAGCGCAGCGCAGCGCGGTCGCCGTCGCTGCTGCTGCTGTTTGCGCCTTGCCGGTTTCGAAAATCCAAATAATCGACAACAAATACAACAACAACAGCAGCATAGCAACTAGTGTCGGTGGCGCAAATATAATTAAACTTTCGAATGGGATCAGCAGCAACAGCAGCGGCAACAACAACAACAACAACAGCAACGCTTGACAAGTATTTTTTGTTTTTCTTGCGTTGTTTCGACTCTTGTGCTTTTCACTCAATTTAAGAGTCGCGCTTGTGCTTTTGAGAGCTTTACTGTTGCTGCTGCTGCCGCGACTCTTGCGCTGCGTTATACTATTTTTTTCACTCAATTGCCGTTTTTGCTTGGGGACGGCGTAGCCAAGTTTCATGCCACCAACGATTGCCGTTGAATTCAGTCGTTCAACGAGAGTGACCGCGCACGAAAGCCCCAACAAGCCAACAGCGGAGCCGCACAAAACACCTCAACCACCAACAACAACAAAATTGTTTTTACTTATTTATATAGTGTGAGAATTAAACAAAAAAAGACAGTCGAATACCTAGTTACAAACAAAAATAATTATCATCAAAACGTAAGAACAGATGAACTCAATCCAAGTACAATAAACGAGAAGAAGAAGAAGTGGCAACCGACCGACCTCCCACACAAAAACGTTGAGAACATTCTAGAAGACAGCATTGCATACCGTTACAACAGTACTCTCGCTCCTACCGTCGCCTGTTGTCTCCTGCTCTCACTCTCACTAGATAAGAATTCACCTCTGCTTTCGTAGTCGTCATCGTCGTCGTCGCCGTCGTTTTCACGACAACCCTTCAAAAGTTGCGTACGTGCTTGCCTGCCCAAACATATGTTTGTTAGAGCAACAACAATTGCAACTGCGAAAACATCTGCATTAACAGACTGCAAGTGAAGATTCACAGTCTCTCTCTCTCTCACTCAGTCAGTCAATTGACGACTGCTTTGAAAAATCGAACATATGTTTGGCCGCCAGAGGCCGCTTTTTGCCTCCCAAAGTGCAGCTGTGTGCGTGTGTGCCAAAAATTCAAGCTAAATAAAAAGCGAAACGCAAAAAAAAAAGAGTTTTTTTCGTCACGTTATACATATATGTAATATTGTGTGTGTGTGTGAGTTCAGTGTGCAGTGTGCAAATCAAGAAAACAGTAACAGTAACAACAAATAGTGAGAGCAAGTGCAATTGAAAAAGTTGTCACAACAGCTGCCTGCCCGCCGCCCGCCGGACCCCCGACTCACCTCGCCTCGCCCGCCACGCGCCCTCATCGCTCAACTGAAGTGTTTGTGTGTGTGCGCACTTGAAATATCTTGTAACTCTTCATTTTTTGTGCAACAATTTGTGCGGTTTCTGCCGCCCACAACACATTTTTAAATGAAACCGGAAAATTGGCTCGAAGCATCTGCTTCGACCTCAGCAGCAGCAGCAGCAGCAGCGGCAGGGGCAGCATCGACAGTGGCATCGTCATCTGCCGCCTCATCAGTAGCAGCAGCAGTTGTCCCAGCAGCAGCGTCATCGTACAGCAGCAGCAATGGAAAGGTAAATGTCACGCCCACTAAGACACACCCCACAGGCCAGCCCCCCCACCCAACAAATTGATACACACAGCCTACAACCCACAAGTGGCAGCGCCACCCACACACAAACACACACACACACACACAGCCCATTGTCAATTGTAGCATATGGCGATGAAAAGTTTCCCGATGCGTAGCTCGTTAAAATGTATTTTTATGTTCCCCACAGGCTTTTTAAAATGTGTTGTGTGCTAGAAAAAGGGTATCAAATACAAACATATATTGTACGTATGCGTCTAACAAGGCAAGTTAGATCCTTAAAGGATGTAACGGAACATGCTTTTAAGATTTATTTTTTGTGTATATTTGTTTTTGCTTGTTATATCTTCTTCAATATATCAAGTTTTAGTTTGTGGATTTTAGAAAACATTTTAAAAGCGGTTTAATATTTATATCAATAATATTCTTAATATAAAATGAGTTTCTTTTGATTACGAAAGAAATTGATACAAATCGATAAGCAAAAAATACATTCCCTGATTTTTTATTTAAGACTTTTCGGGTATCTTCCAAAATAAATACTTAAGTGTTGTTGTGGCCCATTAAGAGGCAAGAATCATTTTGAACAACTTGGCTATAAGAAGCTCTTCCAATCTTTACTGTTTTTCAAATGTTTTTTCACTTGAGACACATTTAAAGTGCAATTGAATTGAATTGTCAATTTGAATTCGAATCGAATATGGTACGACATTGATATTCAAATTCATTGCGAATTGCGTGGCACTAAATTATATAGTATGTGCATGCTTAATTTCGATATAATAGTTACAAATACATTATCTTTGACTATAAGTATAGTATAGACCATGCATTTGTGTGTATATCCGGGTTCATTAGCGAAGCGCGCAGTGAAACCTAATGACTTGGTAACTTTTTTTATGTTTTTTGGTTTTGAAGAGGGACAGGTGACAGGGGGGGGCTAGGGTGTTGGGTCACGTGTGACACCCAGGCCCAGTGCAGGCCCCCCCACAGACATTTCGCAAGCGCAAATTACATTTTGACGCTGCAAACCCTCACTAATTACATTACATTACATTAAATTGCTCTTTATACATACATATGTATGTATGTAGCTATTTCGTGTGTCAGTTTGTATATAGCATATATATACTTGACACCATATCGTTGCACCTAGTATTTTGCTTTTATTTTGTTTGACTTTTTCTATTGCCAATTGTGCAGGCAACGCACGTTGCCAAACGCCATCCAATTGGACTAGTACCATCGATGTGTGTTGGCTCTAGAAATAGCAGACATAGTCTAGCGACCGATGTCTTTTACACACGTACAAAATATAGTGTAGAATCGAAATTTGACTTAATGATAAACATTTACACATTTTGATTCTATATAAATTTATTTTTAAGGTCCAGAAATTGAGTATTTTGAATTTTGATTTGTAGTAGAAAATGTTGCTTACAATATTATATAACCTTTAAATAGGTTGAAATAATTTTGAGAAAAACTTTTGTATACCAAAAAAACGGTATACCATTTTTCTGTTGTGGAAAAATGTTAGCTGAGGTTTTATGAAATTGTAGCAATTAATTTATATTGGGCGAGAATTTTTGAGAATTTTTTAGCTAAGACCTTCTTTTAGCTATACCTTCTTAAGGGCTATCAGGTGCCATATACATTTTTCTGTGTATGCAAATATTTTATTGTCAATTCTCTTTTCAGTCTATCTAGTATCTTACTTAATTTGTTTGTTCAACATTTTTCTTAGTTTTATTGTTTGTTTTTTTGTTCCACCCCTTTGACTGCAAGTTGTTCGGCTATTAATTGAAAATATTGATTGTGTACAGCCACGTTCCATGGTATCTGGAATTTATTTGTTATTTGCTTTCGTGCCACAAGTAATAAGCAAATAGGCAAACAAACAATTTGTGTTAATTCAGAGCAAATGTTGCACAAACACTCTTGAAGACTGTAAAATGCGTTCTTATGAAATTTCCCCTTCGTTGTATTACCACGGCAGCTGTGGGGCTTTTATTAAGTGCACACGCAATGCAAATGGTATAGATATCAAAGAGTGTCTGTATGCTTGTGTGTCAATGATTGATAGATCAATATGATCTACCTGATATTTATCGCTTTTTTTCTATTTGTTTTTGCTGTTTGTTTGTTTGTGTGCTAAGAGTTCAATAACCTGCCTTAAAAATTAGCCAATCTCGCTCGGGCATCATCTTTTACCTGTGCTCCGTTACCAGTGTTTCTCGGCTTCTGACCCCATTCAAAAGTTGATGGTGTTTTTGTCCAAGCTGTAAATTATTTTACCTTAAGCCTCAAGCTATTTAGACTTACATCGGAATATATATTTTATTTGTATGTGCGATAGGTAAATGCCCTACTCATTGTGTTGTATCTTTAACTATTCAGCGTGAAACCAAATTTTGATTTTTTTTTTTTGATTAAGTTGTCTTGGAAATTAATAAATCATGGCGCGGCATAAATCAAATACAATTTTTAATTTTTGTTTTTTTGCAATTGGTTAAGGCTCCAAATGAAATAAATGAAACCTTGGCATACATTACATTAAAAACAAATCAACAAAAAACCCAAGGAAAATTCCCCGTTTGAAAATGTATTTCGAGCCGATAAGTAATTGTGCCAAATTAGCTTATTTTAACAGATAGTAAATGGCTTAAATGAAATACAATATGCAAATGAATGCAGAAATTGTTAAAAGTGGGGCGTTGATAATACTTAAAGTTCGTACCATAGTCGTATGTAAATTGGTTAAAGACTTGTATGTGAAAGCATTTTGATTGTATGTTGAATGTAATCATAACTACAAACTGTTAAGATTCCATTACAATAGATTTTAATATATCTTTCATAACGCCAGACAGATGCATTTCAAGTGAATAACGATGCTGCAACCGAAAGCTGGCCACAGAATTATTAAAACGCAGTGTTTGAAGGAGCTTTTTTTGACAAGTCACGAAACTGAACAAAATCGCACGCAAAGTGTTTGTTGCAACAATGTGTGCAATTAAGCTTTTGGCCTAAGTGCCACGCAGCAAGAAAACAGTGCAAGTTGCAAGCTGGATAGTTTTTTTTTTCGATTTCGTTTTGGGTTTAGGTTGGTCAATTATTTACCAAATCCCATATAGGAACTTTTGTCGTCGATAAGTTTTTTTATATATACAAAATTGGATTTTAATTATTTTTTTTAATTTAAAAATCTTATAAAATGCTTTGAATTTTTGTTACATATATCTCTACCAAATAATTCTCTTCAATTTAATATTTTATTGCCACTTAATTGATGTTCTTAGGAAAAAGTGCGATGTTAAAAATATTTAACCATATTTAACAAATAATTTATAAAAAGGGAAAATAAATAATAAGACTATATATCAATACTCGATTCGTTTTGACAACCACCCGGATCTAGTTGACTCTTGAGAGTGCTTTGAGCTTTTAGAATTTTAAAAAATGCAACACAGAGCCAAATAGTACCAGGCGGCGGGGGGCGTTTGGGGCAAGGCAGCTCTTGCTCTAGTTAATGCGCTTTTATCTATATTGTTGCTGCTTGTTATTGTTGTTGTTGTTGTTATTGATTGTTAACCCTGAGGTAAGTACGGCGCAGCGTACACGGCGAAGGTCGCCAAGTGCGTTGTCCGTCGCTTATTTTTTCATGCACAAACTAAATAGCTAAGTAGCTAAATAGCTCTGAGCTATACTCATAGATACGCAGATATACTACACACATAGATACATACATTAATACTTATACGTGGCATTTACATACATATACAGCGCGATTTGACTTTGATTACATTTGGACGACGACGCGACGACGAGTCGAACGTCAGCAGAATCGAATTATTGTTGTTGTTGGCTTTGGCTGCATTCTAATTAAAAATGGGCGCAGTTTATTTTTCGATGTTGTTGTTGTTGTTGTTATTATTGCTTTTCGTATGCAAAAGCCAAAGCGTCAGTTAAGGACAAGAGAGCAGCGCAATGAAAAATCCAAATGCTAATTTAATTAAGACTAAAAAAAACAATAAGCGGCAAGCAGTGGTCATAAGAAGCGAAGACAAAGACATGGTGCAAGTACAAGGCTGTGTTAAGATACTAAAAAAGAGACAGAAACAACGAGAGAGAGAGAGGGAGAGGGAGAGTGCGACATACAGCAATGACCCAGAAGGTGACTCAGGCGAGAGATGCAGCTAAAGTCACTTGAAGATACATTTGTATCTGTTTTGTGAATTATTTATTTTTGGCTAATCTGTGCAAATAAAACACGCAAACATGTCAAAATATTAAGTCCATGTGGAGTGCTTTTAATGTATATTTTTTTATGAACAAAACCTTAGCTTTTTTGTCCTATCAAAGAATTCTCAGTATTCTCCAACTGTTGTTTTGTCGATTTGTAGAATGATCTTTCGAGTTGTTGATGCTTGCTTTTTAGATCATGCTCCCATTTATAAATATTATTGAACGTGAACTTAAATGTTGTAAATAGTTTCGATCAAGTTTAAGGGGGATACAGCTGTATGGAAACAGCTGTATAAATAGAACCTATATAAATAATTGTTAACTTGAAACTAGAGTAGAGCACAACTGTATTGAACTGCCTTCAATTGTTGCTGCCCCAAAACAAGTATTCTTTAAAAATATCGTTTATTGGTTAACAATTTAACTTAAATATATTTTCAAAAAAATTAAAATGAAAATTAATTAAGCACAACTCTTAATTTGTTTGCTCGTTTGCCTTGAACACAAGAACAACAATACAACAAATTCAAAAATCAGATTTTACGTTTTATTATTATTTTTTGTTTTGGTTGTTGTCAAGCGCTCAAGATTCTTATTTTGCCCCGCATCACACGGTTGTTGTTGTTGTTGAGTTTATTTTTAAATACCATTTCACATTTAGACGCATCGTAAATAATTTTATCTTTATTCCCCCACTAAGCCACTTTTGGCTTGGTCTGTTTTTATTTTTAATCGTTGTCAATTTGTCTTTGTTACATGGCTTGAGATACTTTTAATGGAATACTTTTTCTGTCTTTAAGAATCAATCAATAAGATGCATTTAAGTATAAACTAACGGATAAACCAATAAATATAGTGGTATAATACTTTAAACACTCGTTTCGATTGATTTTTATAATGTTATATTGAAAACAGTTTTTGACGCTGCGTTTTGCATATCCTCTCTTCTATTTTTAGGTAAGACATTATTTCACTGCACTTTGAATCATCTGTGAGTGGCTCATTCGAGTGTTATTCAATTGACATCGTAAGTAAACATCCGAAATAACAATTTTACGGCGATATTTAAGCATTTATAAATATTTTACTTGCTAAAAAAGAAAAGCAAAAACAAAAAAAAATCAACTCACTTTTATGACCGCAAACAGTCGTTGCGTTTCTTTTTTTTTGTGGCTGCTGTAAAATTCATTAATATTTTGTTTTTTTGTGATACAGCAACAACAAATACGGCAAGTGCAAAGAAAAGCGCTTTTCCAAAGATTTCACTTTCACACCGTAAACAACAAAAGAGGCGCTAATGCAAATGCCGACAAAAGATTAGCTACAGAGCTACTACAAGCGTTTTCTCAGTTGGTTAATAGTTTTTTTTTTTTTTTTTATCGTTAGACAACGAGAATCGAATAGACAGTTAAATATATAAAACCTTTTGTGTAGACTTCTCTTTTTGTGTTCGGCTTAAACGTTTTTAAATTGTTGCAGGGATGGGTTTTTCAATTTATGATAAGAAACATTGTAAATAATTAAAAAGAGAAATGTTTGGGTTAAAATCAATTTTGAATAAGTTTTGAATGGTGTCACAAAATATATAAAAACAATTAGAATTCACAAAGAATTCTATATTTAAATAGAATAATAAATTAATATATTATAATACATAAATAACAAGAAATAGTAATAAATTATGTGTCCAGCAATTGGAATAATTATGAAACGCTGTTAAAAGATCGATTGATCGATCTGTATCAAAGATCGTTATAAGTTTCCTGATTGTCGTAATAATAAAATAACATAATTTTTTAGCTGTTTCGTCCTATATAGTTAACAAGAACTTAACTGTAATATGTACCTTCTAGCGCATACATATGTATGTATGTAAATGTATAACAGCAACAATAAAATGCCACAAACTCTCAGCTCAATCACACGAGTTGTTGCAGTTGCAATTGCAGCTTTTAGCTACGGTCAGGTGGTTGGTGGTGCGACTGTGGTTGCTGTTGTTGTTGTTGATTGTGGCGCAATGGTTTGGCATGTGCATGTGCATGACTTGGGGGCATTGTAACACACACACACACATATATAGTTTGTTGTGCATGCTTATAATTTTGTTGTTTTTCACTCGAGAGCCATTCAATTGCCACAGCAGCGGCAGCAACAACAACTCCTTGTGGTTGAAGTTTGTGTTTGTTTTTTTAGCTTTTGGGGTTGGGCATTCCGCGCTGGCAATTGTTGTGTTTTGTTTGTTTGTTTGTTTGTTTGCTAAGTGAAAAGCGTTGTTTCATTTCTTGTTGTTGTTGTTGTTGTATGCGGGCAACACATTCATGAGCACTCCACCAGTTTCACCCAGCAGTTAACGTCTTTGGGTGCTATCGTCAAGGATCAACATGCCTTTTGCATGTTTGCATCATCGTAAACAGAAGCAATAGCATTTTTAATGTTCACAACAAAATAATCATAAAAATCCTAGCAAATATTGTAGCCTATATTAATTTTCATCTCTTACCAGAGCTATCATTATTTGTACTGTTTTTAACTTTTTGTGTAATACCTTTCCTAACCAGTTAAACGCCTACAAATTGCCTAACTCAATTGATCTGTTTATTTTTTTTGTTGCAACTCGAGGAAGTTGCTCACAAAAGCTTTACAATTTAATGGACAATTATTTGGCAAAAAAGTTCCACAAAAAAAAATTATTATAATAAATAAAATTTATAAATGCATTAAAAAAATATCGTAAGACTAATGTTCGAAAACAAAAAACTCCTTTCACTTTGTTGAAATCAAACGAAGCGCAGTTTCGGTTTCGATTGTTGTTGCTGCTGCTGCGGTTTATATATGTAGCTGGCATTTTTCAAAGTTCGACTGACACAGAGACCAACTTAAGCGCAACGAGCAAGCGAAGCACAGTCTACAACAAAAAATAAATAAACAATAATAATAAAATAAAACCAAAGCTAAAAACACGAAGACGTGCCGTCGTTGGCGTTGAATAAACTTTTAGCCAAGTGGCAGAGTTTGTAAAAATAAAGTCGACAAGTGATTAAGTACTTTATTTCACTCTAATTAGAAAATATGTGACAGATATTTATGTTTCCCATAAAGAAAAAGGTAAACAACACTTTTATTTGGAACTTTGTAGAACTTTAACAACATTTAAATTCATCCGCTTTTGACGTGCACGTGACGTATGCGTAATGTGTTAAGTAGATCATAAATGAAGCAATGAGATGCATAAGCAATTGCGAACAGGAAAACGCTCACTTTTCTATCTCACTATAGTATCTATAATGTATCTCATGGATGCACTTGACTACATCTTGTTAAGTGGCTTAAGCTCACAGCTCGAGATAAAAACTATGAAATTTAAATTGAATTTCTATTTTGAGTGTAGGGTGGGAAGGTGCAGAGGAGGGGAGAGGTGGAAGAGAGCTTAGGGTTAAGCTGCGCTTGGTTGCTTTTCAAGCAATAAGCTGATTAAATTTATAAATAAAAGCAGCCCACAGATACAGATGAAATGAGTTCCCCGAAGTAGGAGTAGAATTTGTCAGAAGTACCAATTATAAAATAAATTCTAGAGGCTGACAGCAGAATTATTCGTGGGTTGTCTGCGCCACACTTTTGTTTCAACTCAAATGCGCAAATATTTCAACTTCTTGTTTTTTTTTTTTTTATTTGAGACAGCATTACGTAATCGCTTTCGTCTTGTTGTTGTGTTTTTTGTGAAATGTTTGTATTCTTTTTCTTTGCGTTCTTCTTTAATTAATTCAATTTCAATTTCGATTCGTTTCATTTGTCAATTTGATTCTTGCCTTTTATGAATGTTGTCCCCTCGCTTGTCGCTTGTTTTTTTTTTTATTGTTATTCACAATAGAAAGCATAAACGGAAGCATCATCAAATAAAGAGTACATTCAAATTTGATTAATGTTGAGTGTTTATAGTTCAGTCCATTTTGAGAGTTCATTAGGCAAAGACATTTCTCAAAAGATCTGTTCAGAGATAGTCGCAGCTATATTCGGGAATTATTTATGTTTATGTGAGAACTGTTTATTTACTTGTTGGGAATTCTCAGAAACGATTTTCGTTCAAGTTTATTTTATTTTTTATTTTCGGTTTGAACTTTCAAGAGATCTCGTATGCCTTAACTTAAATCTTTTTCAAATGAAATTCCACTAAACCAATTTCAGTCGTAATGTAATTCGTTGCACTTACTGGCTGACTGACAGACAGACAGACAGACAGAGACAGAGAGAGAAATAGTTCACGCCGGCATATTACATAATGCTCGTTATAAAGTTTTGATGCCCATAGCCAATTTTTAATGGCACGTAGCCGAAAAAAAGCAGTCCATTTGTACGTTGAAGAAAGTTAAATTACAAAATACATCGACTTTGCATAGTTACGAGTTCAAATTGCGGAAGGGGAGGGGGAAAGGGTGTAAATTGTCGAAACTATGATTGTACATTCAAAATTATAATGTAGATCATTCGGCGACTGCTGTAACTTTGTACAATCAATGAAATTCAAACACGTCAGGCAGGTTCCATAAGTCTGACCTGAGTTGAACTAAAAAAAAAAAAACAAAAAAACGAGATTAGTAAAGCATTTGTTGAATGAAAATAGTAGTACATACATATATGCATTCTATACAAAGCATTATAGATTACAGAACAGTGTATGTTTGCTCTATAAATGGGTTGATGGGGGGCCAATGAACGTTGAACCGTTCCATTTATTAGTTGGGAACAGGATTTATTGCACGTGCTTGAACGTAGCTTGGTCTAATGAACCTTTTATATTTTTATATATATTTAATTTAAGCTGATGATGAGGTTGTGATTAATGATGATAAGCCCCCGACCCGACTGACAAAGTCTCTTCTATATAGCATATATATGTAAGACAATTTATTAAAGGCAAATTTGTTTGTGACAGCACTTTATGGCCTTCTATGTACAATGTATGAAATATATTTGAAAGCTGTTGCTGTCTATCTGCATCTCAATCGCACTCTTGTCCATCTCGCTCTTTTGTTGAAGTGCATTCAACTCACGTCTCTCGTCAGGCGAATGAAAGTAGGGAAGAAATACAAAATAAAATCATTTACAAAATAAATTGAATAATAAAAAGCTGAAATTTCAACATTTTATTTAATCAAAAGTATCGCAAAACGGTGCAATCTTGAATCTCCTCCAAAAACACAGCACTTAACTTAATCTTCGCAAAATTCAATGCCACTCAAATGCATAAATCACACATCAAACACGTGTTGGAAGAAGCAGCGGCAATCCCCAGATTCTCAAACGTTAGTCACCTATAGCCCCAACAATCTGCTACAAAAACATTTATAGATATAGCGATAGATTCATACGACATCTATTTATAGATCTAGAGATATATATAATTGCGTGTGTATGTTTGTGTGGGCTGTTATTCGAATATTTCTTGGGTTGGAAATACAATCTATAATGTTTGTGCCCATCTTTAATACTTGACAATAAGTATTATTCCACGCAAAAACACTTGATACTATAATCACAATAACACCATAACATACATTTCAGCTCTAAATCTAGCACAGACCCAAATTTTGTTGATACAACTGTTTTCTACTAGTTTTTGAATACAGCTGACAGCCTTTCATATTTGTGTACTAAATTGCATCAAAAATTAAGCTGAGCTGGCGTGTTCTCATTAACTCTAAAGAAGTCTATTTTGTTTTGTACTAGAACTGAGCTTAAATAAATTAAATAAATAAGCAAAGCAGAAGGCAAATAATAATAATGGATTTACGTCAATCATTATTTGCTTGAAGCTTACTTTTTTGTATCTGGATATGTATTAGAATGAGCCTTTAGATAAAGCAAACCTATTTTTGTGACCTCTGGTTTTCCCCAAAGAAATCATCTTGGACCTTTGCTACTAAATCTGTTTGTTAACGATCTTCCAGCTATTACTACTAACTGTTTGCTGATGATGTGGAGCTATAATTTTATTGATGCTTTTCTGTGTAACTTACTATATTCGGATATTGGTGCGTTGTCGGCCTGGTGCCGTTATAACTTAATCCTTCAGTAATTTCTTCTATTTGCCCTTAGAAGTTTCCTGAAGTTGGCTTACTCCCGTGTTCAAGTAGACGCCTTTTAATCAATCTTTCTTCCCTGTTAATTTATTACTTATCTACTTAACTGTGATCTTCATATTACTTTTACCCCTTTTGCCGTGATTGTTGCTTGAGCAACTATTTAATTCATGAACCGTTTGGAGCTATATGTTCTGACTTAAAAATTAGATCAGCAGTCAGTGAGTCAGGTCAAAGAGTTTTATATATTATTTACTTGACTAGCTCATTCAAACATATGTTTACGGTTTTATCGTCGCACCGTATCTTGTTGTTATTAAAAAAAGTATTCTTCGACACGTGCTCTGTGCTAACTATTTGCAACTTGAAGTTAATGCATTTGCGTATCCGATAAATTCAATTAAGCGATTATATGGCGCAAACTTTTAAGTATTTATTTATTTGTTTGTTTTGTGCTTTGTCTATTTGTCTGTCTCTCTTGGCTGTCAGTTTGTCTATTGTGTCTGAGGTTTAATTGCGTACTGCACGTTTTGGCTTTGATATTATTTTGATCTGTTGTTCTAGTCTATTCTAGTATTTGGTATTTGTTTACTTCTCTCATTGTTTTATAGCGTGACTTGACGAAAAACTATAAAAAAAAAACCAATCATGCTACTTGTAATTACAGCTATGAAATTACAGATGAGTATCAAAGCACAGTGTGTAAGGTCTGCGATCAACGCAAAGATACAAATACACAAATTAATATTTTAAGGAGGGGGTACTTGAAACTCTGCTGTTTCATGGGAATCAATTAAAATCGATATTCATTAAGTCTCAAAGGCTGAATATTGTACGAAAGGCAAATAATACCTTCTAACTTTTATGTCGTTAAGAGTTAGAGTTCCGCTAACAAACTGAAGGGTAAAACCATAAAGCTTCCTGTGATGTAACCATGTAAGTGCTTACATGTAATTACTTACGGAACGCATTATAATCGTGCTTACTTAAATATATGTATTATATTTATTTATTGCTTAACTTTAGACCCGCCGGCTACAGGGTTTCTCCAAAATCTCGCTCTACTGTTTTTATGATTAATTCAACTTCTATTTGTTTTTTTGGTCATACTTGAGAATTGTTTTTTTTTTTCATTTTTTATTTTGATTGTCATGCTATGTCGTAGTACTATTTGTGTGTGTTTTTGTGGGAATTGTAATTAAAATTGATGAATGATTTCGTGCCACAAATGTTCATTGGGTGCCGCGCCGCTACTGCTATCAATTACTTCCTGAGAAAAACATCTGCTCGCAAATGCTTGTCTGTTGTTGATTTGAAATTAATGCAACAACGTAGTTCAGCTCGACACTCGAGTATGTGGAGTTAAGATCTCTCTCTATCTACCGCAACCTTGAGCGAAATAAGTTGAAAACTGGCTACTTTTGTGATTATTTAATTTGATTTCGATATATTTGCTGTTAGGCATAGTAAACTTTCCTGGTCAATCTTATCAGTCTAATTCTATATTTCCTAAAAATTTATTAAATAGACTTCACACAAGAATCGAATCAGCTGTGTCTGGAATAATTGTTACCAGCGCAGCTTAAACTTGTTGCGAATTATACTTCGCTGATTACATTCCCAAAAGTTTTATAGCCTTATCTTAACTGTCACTTATTTCTGTATTCTATACCTGCCGTTCTCTTTTAATGCTTATCTTCAACAGTTCCATTTCCTTTCTTTTCGATGCCTTAAAATAGTTTTGTTTTTTTGCCTTTGGTTAAGATAGAAAAATTCTCTGGTATGTGCCATTTGTACTTATCTATATATTTTGTCTCGATTTGTTTTCGTTTCTTTCAGGTAAATACGCTCTCGTTAGGCAAATAGTACACACAAAGTCCAATAACTCAGGTGTTGCCGGTAACGTATAAATAAATTATCCCAAACTGAAATCGAAATCGAAATGAGAAAAATATAACACCTTACATAATGCCAAATGCAGCACAATGAACATAATAATAATTATAATAAACAAAAATATTTGCACAAATGCGGCTCCGTTTTACTCTTTCGTATCTGCGTATCTTTGAGATACAAACTGGAACTTTAGCTGTTTCTTATTCTGCAACAATCAACGCTCTTTGTGACTCGATAGATTTGTTGAGTTTCGGTTCAAACTTTCGAATTATTTGATTTAATAAGCTACAATTAAATTTTCGCACCGTGCTAAACAAATATTAAAATTGCTATTCTCTTCACTCTATTTTATTGCATTGTGATATTAATAATAAGAGAGTAGATTACATAACATACTATATTGTCTGCGTTCGTTTTTGAGTTGGGTTATCTAAATATAGGACAAACTGACAGACAGCTCAAATGACCCCAAGAAGCAGCAGCTAATGAAAAAGAAAAGATAAAGCTAAAATTAAAAGTAATTTAATTATTCAAATTAATTTTTCGTTGCTTTATTTTTAGTGTGTTGTGTCGTCGTGCTTTGGTCGTTACAAAATATTTAATAGACTCGTGTCTACAATTCCATTTAGCGTTGCACAAAGCAAATGTGACAGGGGAGGGCGGGATGGGGCAGCGGGGGGTTGGGCAGGGGCAGCTCTCTGCACAGCAGCTGTCACGTTTTGTACCTTTGTCGGGTCAAGATTAACTCAAAACTAATGAAATACAAAGAAGCAAAAATGCCAAACGACGTCAAACGAAAGCCAATCAATATACGCCAGACGCGGCGTATACGCAATGCCTCCTAAGGTCCAAGTCCAAGTCCATTTCCTTACAAAGCAAATGCAGCGAATGAAATCGAATGAAAGGCAACGATTGTTGTTGACCAAAGCCACTAAACGATGAAACACTTCCGTCATCATTCCCCCCTAAAAACAAAAACGTTACCAAATTCTTGCTGCACTTTCATTTTCAAGCAGCCAGCACAGCTCCCCTCATACCCCCTTTCTCTCTCACTCTCTTTGGCATGTGAAACTATGACAAAAACAAATAACTGAGCAAGTGAATCTCTTGCTGTTGTTGTTGGCTTGGCTAAGGCTGTCTTACTGTCTGGCCTTCCTTCGTTCCTTCCTCCCTCTAGTCCACAAACTGCCCATCCGCGTAGTTGTATAATTGAATTGTTGTCAAACGCTTTGGCGTATCTACTGTATGTACAATATATGTATATACATTTTTGAAATGTCGGTCGAACCGGTTTCAATTTGGCACATTCGTGTGTTTCGGGCCCGGCATAATAATTAAGCCTCATTTGCATTTGCATTTGTGTGTGCGAGAGAAGGAGACGGAGAAGGAGAGAGCGAGAAGGTGCGCTAGAATTTCGATTCAATTCGATTCGATTCGATTTGGAATTGGAACTCAGTTTGCTCGCACTTTCGTTTGGCATTTTGGGTAAAGTACTACAACAACAACAATACAATCAAGTAACAAAAATAACCTCGACCATGTCTTTTTTTGGGGGGGACACTCGAGGGAGGAAATCAACCTTGTGGGCGAACAATGTGTAGGAATGAAGAAAAGCACATAAAGAACAGTGCAAAACTTTAGAATAATGTAATGAAAGAATGACGTGACAGTAATAAAATAAGATTAATTTCGATTTATTTCTGAAAACTTGATTAAAAAAAGGTTTTTTTCGATATGTCTTGGTAACTATGGCATAACTTTTAACAAATTGAAGGTGTTGGAACATGTTTTGAGGTTTGTTAAGCTTTTTTTATGATGTGTACAAAAATTCCCAAGGAAAAAAACCGTATACCAGAGTTTTGGGAAATTCACTATCATTGAGGGAAACTTACGGAGCTGTATAAAATTATGGGAATTAGTTGAGTTTCTGCATCTTGTTCAAAATGCCAGACTTCTAACAGGATTCTATAACTTTTCCATATGTTTTCAAATCTGAAATTTCGTTAAATAAAGCCTCATTTACAATATGCAAATATATATATATCATTTATCACACATAATGATCGTATCAATCACATCGTTATGCCATTAATGTATGCTTTTCTGGAATTTCAATGCAAAACACAGCAGTTGCAGATGCAGATACCAGATACAAGATACATGTGATTTACTTTTTGCACTGGCACAAGAAAAACAGCAGAAGAAAAACAATGATAAATGCGGCGAACGGACAATTTGCGCTTGCGCATAACTTATTAGGTCAGGGTCACACTGAATATGTCTGTCTGTCTGTCTGAATCGAGATGACTAAGGCAACGCCATCATCATCATCATCATCAAGCTTCGAGTGTCTATGGATACACAGCTACAGTTATAGATACAAAGATACATAGGTTACAAGGCAGTAATTTGGCATTAATAATAAAGCCAGGGCTGTAGTCGAGAGGAGGCGGAGGCATGGAGTACAATGCAGACTATAGATACTTACATACATATGTGTCTGTATATACCTGAAATTAAAGTTTGTTATAGCTTTTGTTTTGCTGTTTGCAGTTGGTTACTTGGCAAAGAGGGCATCCATTATGGCAGCTCATAAAAGGCTGAAAACAAAAAAACAACATTCATCTTTTTGGCCAAAACTTGCAGTTGAATTGCGTTATGTATGTATGTACATACATATATGTATGTATGTATTGTGTGTATTTTGGGTGTGTATTTATTTATTATTATTTTGTTTCGTTTTTTTATTTTATTTTTTATTTTGGTGATTCGATCCGCTGATTAACATTGAACCACAGGCCAGCAGCAAAAAAATAATAATTATAATGCCGATCATTGCGTTCTCCGGACAAAATGCCAAAGTAACGGTACTTGCACAATACATATGTACATACATATATAAATACATATATATCTGTACATTAAGCTCGTGTGTTTTTACGATTATGTCTGTGAAATGAAAAAATGTATTTAAATGAGACAAATACAATAAAAAAAAACAGCGAGAATTATTTATACATAATGAAATATAGCAATTAATAATAAACTGTTTATAAATAAAATGCATGTGTATGTGTGCGCTGTTAATCTACATACATATTTTCGGCAGCAGCGCGCATTGTGTAAAATTTAGAGCATTACATAACAGTATGTTAAACTCAGCGCGCCTGAGATCTGAATTAGAATTCAAAGCTCGATCGGATCGATGCGATTTCATTGTTGCCGATGATCTGTTTGCTGCATTGTGTCGTCGACGTCGACGTGAGCTTAAAGCTACGTAACGTATGTTTGTTTGCACTTACGTACGTTTTTTTCTATCTAAGCGCGCGCGCTTATCAGCTTTTGTCCATTGTTGGTTGGGACCCATTGCGGTTGATTTGTGTGAGTGTGTTGGTTGGGGCGCCTGCGGCATAGCGGGTAATTAGTAACAAACACAAAAATACATAAATAACAGTCTATAAATAGAGTGGACAAAAGCAAAAGCAAACGTAGCAAAAGAAGTATTTAAGCAATTTGCGTTGCGACAACAGAAAAAATTAAAAAAAAAAAAAAGAATACACAAGCAAAAGCCAAAAACTTGTTTGCACATACACAAAAGCTCTTGATATGTGTTTTTGTTGTTGTTTGCATAAAAAATGTACAAATAATGAAATCAAAAACGCGCAAGCAGCAAAAATGCATTTCAAATATGGTATTAAAGCAGCACACATACACAAACACTCACGCACACCCACAAAGTGCATGATCGCTTTATCAGCTGAGCGAGCGAGTGAGCAAGTGAACCACAACAACAACAACAGCGGGCAGCGACCGACTAACCGAGCGACCGTCAGAATTTACCTGCAGCGCGCTATGCTATGATTGCCCTTCTAAAAAGCAATACATGCACACAAAACACTCACTCACACACTAGCACCACCACTTCAACAATAATTCACTCAAAGCATACGCCTCTCACCACAACTCGCTCTCAATGGCTCGAAAAATTCACTCGTTGAGCGTGAAAAAGTGTCGTGACGTCAGCTGCTGGGCAAAGCTTTTGATTTGGTGTGTGCGCGCCTGCTGCTGCTGCCGCCGCTCACTCGCAAATATTCTAATAAGCATTCCAATTCATTTGGTTTTCAAACGCGCAACGCAACGCAACGTAGAAAAACGCGCGGCGCTATTTAGCTTCAAAATTTGAAAAGTCATACAAATGTGCTAAAATTTAATAAGTATACCAAACAAAAAAAAAGTATATATAAATATACATGCAAGTCGTGTAGTGCGTGTTATATAGTAGTGAAAAGTGCAAACATTCGCATATTTATACATATTTCGATTTAATTTGTTGTGATTGAAAAATAATCAAAAAAAAAAAAACACGCAGCTACAAAGTCGCCGCGTCAAATAAAATCAAAACTAAAACTAAAGCAACAGTCGCGGGTGCGTCGTCTTCGCCTGTTTTCAAAACGGTAATTGCTGTACCCACTCCCCAGCCCACCCTCCTCAACACACACATATACATATCTATGTACATGTCTATCACACATGCGAGTAGTTTTGCTTCTTCTACACGGAATCCATATTTGTTTTTGGGTTGTGTTTTTTCGATTTTCGTTTTTTTTTGTACATACCACGCACACAGCTGCTGGCTGCTATGTTACACTTGTTTGAGCTTTGCTTTGCAAAGACTTTCTGCTGTTGCTTCTGCTGCTGCTGCTGTTGCTGTTGTTGTTGTTGTTGTTTTCCTCTATCTTTTTTATTACGTTTTTCGCAGCTATAGAAAGAAAAAACAATGATTTTCACTTTTATTTGAGACCAGTCCTAAGTCTGTCTAGGCCACCAGGCACGCCATACACCAATACACCTGTTTGCGTGTCTCTCAAGCTCTCTCTCTCTCTGGGTTTGTGTATGTGTGTGTGCAATTCAACTGCAGCCAATAACATAATAATCATCATGTTGTTAATACATAATGAAGTTTATGCATTCATTTCTGCTCAATAATCATAATGAGCAGCGAAATAAATGCCGAGAAGAAATTGGTGAAAATTGCGGCGTTAATTTATTATTTGTGGAAAAAGTACATACATACATACAGGGTATATGCGCAAGAAAAAAGGTTCAACGAATACATTGTATTGTGAAATTCGCAGCGGTAAATGCCAAATGACCGAAAAATTGTTTGGTATTTTTTGTAGTTTTATAGTTTTTCGTTGGCTTTAATAAGAGCTAACTTGGCCAATTTGTAATGAAACAAATCTTATCTATGCAAATCTGCAACAACCAAAAAATTTAAAACAAAATTAGTTCTTGAAGTGCAGCCAAAAAAAAAAAATAAGTAAAAACTGTGTCAAAAAATGAATGAAAAATTTAGTATGAAAAATATGCAGTTGCATAAAAAGTGCGAACAAAGAAACCGAAAAAATAAGTGTGCTAATTTTAGTTATGGTGTGAATTTCAGTTATTGTAATTTTTGTATTATGCGTTTTATAGAGGAGAAAGTCACGAATGATTATATTACTGTGACAATTGGAACAACATATTTGAAATACGTTACGAAACGAATTAAATACTCTTGATATAAGCAGTAAATTAACGAAATGTGCGCCTAATTATTGTGTTAAAATATATATATTCACTCGAACAACGATTGCAACGATTCATGAAAGTGCAATAACAATTACACAAAAATACAACAAAAACAATTGTAAATTCCATTTAACAAATGCTCTATGCCCAGACAGTCCCAACAATTGCACTTCAAAGGCAATTAGTAAATAATAAATAATAAATTGTTCGAGAAAAGAGAGAGACAATCTACACTATAAAATATTTAAGAAACTGCCAGCTCGATTTCTCAAAATGCTTAAAATTCCCTTGAGAAAAGGAGAAGAATATATAGTTTATACGGCTGTTGTCTGTACGAAATCTTCGCACAGATTACGCGAAATATTTCAAATTTAATGGACCAACTTCCTGTGCACATTTTAATCTACTTAAATCAGTAAAGGCTTTAGACAATTTGATATAATAGTGCTCATTGTTTTTTCTATCGTCATTTGTTATGACGCTCTTCGGCTTATTAGTTTATTTGTTGTTGAATTAAACAAGTGCGATGTGTCATCTATTTGTACTATTGTTGTTATTGTTTGCCCTTTCGCTTTTTAGCTGCATTCAAGTATTTATCATAAATTTACATACTGTTGTATATACGACTTTATCGCGATAAGCTCGAGAAGTGTGCAGTGACAAAAGTGTGCCATGATTTATGGATGCAAAGACGGTAAAAATACGCTTGAATGCGGCGAAAACAATGGGAACCAGATAAGTCTAGTTGCATATTTGAACAGCTGATCAAATAAAAGGAAGTTATAAAAGTTATCATCTCAAATTAAAGCAAATATTTGAGATTTAAAGGAACTCTAATCAAAAGAAATTATATAAACAATCCAACTTCTAATAATTACCCTTACAAGTACTATTTGGGACAGTATCTAATAACGAGTAATACACCAAAATAGTATTATTTAATATTTATCAATAATCTATTTAATAACCAATCCCAATCGTATAACCTCTGATAACTAGAAACTAAAAGTTTCAAATATAATCAAGGTTAACGGTATCAGGTATTTGATGCTTCTCGTGTAAACGTTGCATACTTTCTCGTACTAAGCTACTTATTTGTATGCGTGAGTGTCCCAGTGTGAATCATTTACGTCACTTTAGCGGCACGCAAGAATCAACATACATATTTGAATTGGCTTATGGCAGTCCGAATGTTTGCAGACATTATACAAATACAAATGCAGAAGATTAAATTTGTTTTGTGTGAAATGCACAAACGAAAAGATAAAGAAGCGAGGCACACAAGTAAGAAGGCTCTTGTCAAGATAGATCGACTAGGAGAATACCCTGAATATCCTGAAGCCTTGCGCCTAATGCACTTTTCGATATATCTTCCATGTTTCTCAGCTGATAACGATACAAAAATATTTAAAAATATTCTTTTCTGAGATTGAAGATTCTTCCTTTCCTCATAACCATTAAACATGCCACAAAATCATTATACCCTTTGTATCCATTTCGTGGGTTGTGGCAAAACAACAATAACTGAAAAAAGAGATAGAGGAAATAATAGGCATAGCCACGACCCAGACCCATATGCCGCTTTACCAGCGATAAGCGTTAACGCAAAACAGAAGGCAAAAGAATTGTAAAAAAAAATAAAAAAAATGTGTAGAGAAAAGAGAGAGCGAATGGGAGAGAGATAAATAGAGAGGAGGCATCTCCGATAACAGCGCGGAAATTTGAATTCAGGCGGCGGCCCAACAAAAATACATTTTTAGGTTTCGTCAAGTTGATAAAAGATAAAAAAAAACATTCAGAAAAAAAGAGAAAAAAACATTGAGCTCAGTGCAAAGGCAATCGTTAAACGGTGAGGCGGTTAAGGCGTTAATATGTAATAAACAAATAAATTAAACAAACATACAAAAAGAACAACAAAAAAGTGAAATACCATATATATTTTGAAATAAACAACAAATTCAACAACATGCTATAAAATGTGGGAAAATTGTGAGACCAACAACGAGCACAATCAGGGGAGGTGGGAGGGGAGACACACTGAGAACAACACACAAAAAAACAACACATGCGAAAATTGAGCAAATTAATTAATTAAAAAAAGAATTTAGCTGGCATTGGCGCAAAAAAACAAAAAGATAAACTAAATAATTAAATATATATATTTGGCGTAAACAGATCAAAATCATCAAAATGTGCTTGCAACAACGTTAGACATTAAGAATTAAAGAATTAAACTGAAAAAGATGTTCAGCCAAGCATAAAACAATTAATTTATGCTTTTTTGGAGGCATTTATGACATTAAATAACGAGTCAATATATGGTTAAATGATATGTAACAAAAAAAAGAGACTTTAAAAGTGTTGTTACTATAGATTGGTTCTTTTTTTTAGAAATATTTAAAAGTCAGTCAGATACATTATTGCCCCAAAAGTAGGCATAAGGAAGTATTTCATGAATAGACTTTAACAATAATCACTGCTGTGCGAAAATAGCTTGTGGGAACTTCATCCTTTGATATATATTTCAATCTTTTGCTTGCCTCATTTTATTTAACATTACTAATAAAAATCTCTTTTTCTTTCTCTTTTTTGGTTCCTTTCTTGAATTGTAGTGCGGGACACTAGACGGAGCCGCTGAACCGTTATTTCATCAGCAGCGCAACAACAGAATGGACGTCTACCAGATTGACGATGGTTTCCATTCGGATGGCGGCACCGAAACACCGCCACCATCCCCAAGCTCGGGATCATCGATTGCATCGACCTCGGATCATGGATCGCTCGAGAGCGTAGACACTGGGGGAACACAGCGGCTGGCTGTATTGTCGTTTGAGCAGGTGCGCAAGCTGCACGACGTCATGGACGAGAAGGTGGCCATACATGGGCGTGGCAATTTCCCAACGCTCGAGGTGACGCTCAAGGATCTGGTGAATGTGGTGCGACGCAAACTGGAGGCGGATGTTAACAGCGGCGGTGCTGGTGTCTTGGTTAAGGATATTCGCTTGAACGGCGGCGCTGCTAGTCATGTCCTGGGCAACGAGGATCAGCAGTACAATGATCTGGATCTGATCTTTGCCATCGAGCTGAGCTCACCGCGTGTCTTTGATCGCGTCAAGACCGCCGTGCTGAACACTCTGCTCGACCTCATGCCCGAGGGCGTCTGCAAGCGTCGCATCTACACGTGCTCCCTCAAGGAGGCCTATGTCGGCAAAATGGTGAAGGTCAATAATAACAACGATGGCGATCGCTGGTCCCTCATATCGCTGGGCAATTCGCCGGGTCACAAGAATGTCGAGCTCAAATTCGTGGACACAATGCGACGTCAGTTCGAGTTCTCCGTCGACTCGTTCCAGATTGTGTTGGACTCGTTGCTGTTGTTCTACGATTGTGCCGCTTTGCCCATTTCCGAGAACTTCTATCCCACCGTTGTGGGTGAATCGGTCTACGGTGACTTCCAGGAGGCGCTCTATCATTTGCAAAAGAAACTGATCTCAACGCGCCAGCCGGAGGAGATACGCGGCGGCGGTCTGCTCAAATATTGTAATCTCTTGGTGCGCAATTATACGGCCGTCGATTCGCAGTTGATCAAGACCCTGGAACGTTACATGTGCTCTCGATTCTTTATCGATTTTCCGGACATCAATACGCAGACAACGAAACTGGAGGCCTACTTGCGTAATCACTTCTGGGGCATTGACGAGGAACCGCTGCAGTATGAGTACCTGATGCATTTATATAATGTTGTTGAAATGTCGACGGTTTGTCTGATGGGACACGAGCGTCGACAGACCTTGTCGCTGATCCATTCGTTGGCCAATCAGGTGAAGCAGGCACAGGAACAGCAGCAGTATCATCAACATCAACATCATCAGCAGCAGCAACATCATCACCAGCAACATCAACAGCAGCAGCAACATCATCACCAGCAACATCTTCACCAGCAGCAACATCATCACCAGCAACAGCAGCAGCACCATCACCAGCAACATCTACATCAGCAACACCAATACCTACAGCAGCAGCAGCAACAACAACAGCAACAACTCGACCCGCAGCAGCAACAGGGAGCAGCACAGACGACGCAAGTCTTGACACTTGTTTCAACATCAGCGCCACAACAGCAGCAACAGCAACAGCAGACACAAACGATTTATGTGCAACAAGCAACACCAGTTTGCTGCACAACAACAACAACACAAGCAGCAGCAGTAACATCAGCAGCAGTTGTCGCTGGCACACCAACAACAGCTGACCAACAGCAGCAACAGCAACAGCAGCAGACCATACAAATTCAAGCGGGTCCGCCTGGCTTGATTTATGCCAATGGCGTCTACTATGCACCTGTGATTCCCAGCACCATTTGCACATGCAATTCCACCTGGTTGAGCACGTGATTGGAGCAGCAGCAGCAGCAGCAGCAACAACAACAGCCACTCGAAACACAACAGAAACAACAACAACAGCAGCTACTACTACAACAACAGCAACACTTTAACCATCACATTAACAACATGGAGAAGGATGTGGTGGCAGCCACAGGCAGCTTAGTGCTAATGCATCAACAAATCAATACAACAATAGATAAACACAATGCAAAGAAGCAACAGCAGCAGCAACAGCAGCACCAACAACAACCAACAACCAGCAAATACAGCGGTCAAATTGCATATTTCTATCCGCACGATGGTTCAGAGCCCAGTTTATTGTTGCTCGGCGAGGATTCGTATTTAAATGTGACGCAGCAGCAACAACAGCAACAGCGACAACAGCAGCAGCAACGATATCTATAAGAAAACAAACATAAGGAAAGATGATTGAGTATGGTATTGTGTCAGGAGTTTTCAGTTGGAGTTTCTTCAACAAAAAAGTTGTCAAAAATATATATATATATATGTCCTGTTCCTTTGTTCGACAACATTTGGTGGTTGAATGCAACGAAGAGATAGAGAGACTCCCTTTCTACCTATAATATCATACTTGAACAACAATCCGAATGTCTGCAAATAAAAGCGAAAAAAAATTCAAAACAAAACACAACAAAAAAAAATACGCAAATATCTTAATGCTTAACAAATGCTATTATAACTATATATTATATACTATATCTTTGTCTTTTTGTTAGGAAACTTATATTCTGCCCGCACACACATTTAAAGATTGATTTTGTAATAATAAAAACTGAAAGACGAGAAAAAAAGTTAAAATTGAGACGCAACAAACTGAAGAAACGAAAAAAACAAAAACACAATTTTTAATTTCCTTCCAACCCTTTAACAACACAGTTGTAGTAATAATTATACATATATCATCCTATATTATAACTGTTTTTGAATTTGTTCGTCGTATGCTATAAAGTGCCGCCGCCTTCCGAGCCGCCGCATAGAAATTCCAAGCAAATTATCTACATAAATACTATATATTAAATAAATGAATAAATATTACAAAAAACAAATAAATAAAAAAAATACTTATCAAAAAAAAACAAAAAAAAATATATTGAAATGCAGAAATGATGACATGTAAATAAAAACAAAAAAAAAAAAACAAAACAAAAACGAGAAATAAAAATTAGTCAAATTTTTAAGCTGTCTAAAATGACATAATTATATGCAAATAAAAATTGTATTTATATATTGTATATGATTTAACAATTAATGGTAACTCTTAACTGTAACTCTTAAATTGTAGCTCTTAACTGTAACTGTGTCAACTCTAAAAGTACTGTACAATCATCAAGCAATTATTATTGGATTGGAAACAGTTATTTGAAACCGAAACTAAATGTATCTCAGCGTGAGACGTTGCTCAATGGAAAATACAAAGAAAAATCAAACTAAAAAACAGACTTAAAATATGTTTAACGAAAAACGCAAATCAAAATCTCGTAAGAATACACCTTTGATAAAGAAATCCATTTTTTTTTACTTAACAATATTTTTATAGTGCAGCAAAAATTAAATATTAAAAGAAACGGAAAACTTTGCTAAACAAATTGTCAGTGTTTTTTTTTTTAATAAAAAAATTAATCAAAATATATATATTAATACATAATTAAGTGTAAAATAATAATAATATAATAACTAAATGTATAAAACTGATGGTATCTAGTGAAGTTAAACAGCAGCAACATGATTGATTGATGTATTTTGATGTAATGTGATTGAGAGTGACTGTTTGGCTTGGCTTGTTCGTTCGTTTGTTCGTTTAAAACTGCTGGGTGATAATTGATGAATGATTCAACTGATATACATATATGTAAAGCATGTTAAATGTGTGAATTTATACATACATCCACAATATAGTACCATAACAATTGATGTAAGATAAGCGATTATTGTTTTTTGTTAAACAATGAAAGACAACAAACGCAATCAAAAAATCTAAAGTCCAACACAAAGTTATACATAAATAATATAATATATAGTATGTTTATTCTTTATGTTTCCTCCTTACTATAAACTGTACTATTAATACTGTTAACATTTTACTTAACTTTGTTTTTTTAATTTTTTAATTCAACCTCGAGCATTGTGTTTATTTCTAAAATTTTCGTATTGTATTAAATTTAGTTTAAAAACCAATTTTGTGACTTTGATTGATGTTTATTTATGGGTAATGTGTGCGTGTGTGTGTATGTGTATTCCAATCCAAAACGAAATGATAATGAAAATTTATACAAATTTCACAAGATTTTGTCTTAATGAGAAAATATTTAAACTTTGCTCAACAAACTTGACTGCAAGACTTAACTTAAAAATAATAATATTTACACATACATACACGCACATGTACATACGTATATAAATTATTAGTTGTAAGAAAGCGAATGATTGAACCAGATGCTGATGATGATGATCATGTTGATGATGATGATGATAAATAGAGCGAATAGTCTGTAAGAGTGTAGAAAATGGAAATTGTATGACAAGAAAATAAATGAAACAAATTGACATTTTTTGTATACAAAATGCAAAATAAATGTAAATCAAAATAAAAATCAAAATCAAATCAAATCAAATCAATCAAGAATCTATTGAGATTTGTATATAAAATATAAATAATAATAATAAATTTATCTAAATACAAATACCATACTATACCACACTATATACTATATATGTGTATATGTTTATCTAATTAATACAAATCCACACACACAAATAAACCATAATCACACACACACCAAACACACACACACAAACTACCAATATATATATATATATATATATATATATATATATTACTTACATATTACTTATATATACATAAATATTAAATAATATTCTTAATTATACTATATATTATGTATGTACTATCTACAACAACAATTTACCATAAACATATTACTTCTGTGCGCTTCTTGCGATCTAAGGAATTTCAATAAAAACAAACAAAAAATACCTAAAAAGTATAAAACCAACGAAAAAATACAAAAAAAAACAACATAATTATTCAATTGTATTTATTTTTTACTATTTATTGATTGCAAAGCGTCTCTTTGTTCATTTCGGCCCGGCCACTGGCCATTTGTTATATTAGCCAGCCACTTTAGCAGCGTTTCCTCCTTTCCAATTTTGGTATTTGTTTTTGGCCAAACATCTGCTGATTATGACAGAAACAACAAGAAAGCAAAGTGTCTGTGATCCAACTGCAGCTGCATCTTTATCTACTCCAGCCAGAGAAGACCAGCAGAGACTGGAACTCCAACTCGAACTTAAACCGAAAACTGAACTGAACCTGGCGACTTTCGCCTGTTCCTCCTCCTCCTCCACCACAAATGCAGTTTATTACTCTCTGTACTATGCGCCTGTTTATTGTATAATTTTGTGTTTGTCCAAAAGCAACAGCAACAACAATAATCACAGCATGAAGCTTCGTCTTATGTCCGTATCATGAGATGAGGTCTTCGGTCTTGGCGGTTCGAACCCGGCTGCGTTGATAAGTGCCCGTAAATATAAAATATGACAAATATTCCGTTGCCGCGGGCATGATTTGTGCATTTTGATAAAGTTGTTATAATAAGTGGCTACAAAAGCAAAATCCATACATATTTTATGGCTTCCATTAAGTGGCTTAAACTGTCATCAAAGTTACTTTATAGCATGACACAATACTGCAAAAGATTATATCGTTAAGCAGATTTTGTTCCAAGCACACATTTCAAATTTAATGGCAAGTGCGCGCCAAAGTGCTGTCAGACGAATGCAGCTAGCTTTTGTCATGCAGCAAATAAAACGTTTAGTATTTTATTTAGCGGCCTTGACATTTTTTAGCGCTAGCTGCAATGTCTCTAGCCCCCAAGAAAAAAAGCGCCTAAGCCCGCAAAACTCGAGCTTTTTAGTGTCGAACGTGGATTCGTGACGAGCGGTGGGCAGAAGCGACGAGCTTGACGAGCCAGTTTATTTGCAACACACACATACACAATACAACACCACACACAAATACTACATCAACACCCAAAAAGTGCACAAAGTGAAGTTAAAGCAATAAAACAACAAGAAGTGAGACATAAAATAAAAAAAGAGAGAAAAACAACGTAGCAATTAACCGTCGAGTGTCAAGTGGTGAAGAAATTGTTCAACGAGCTAAATACCATTCAGAAAAGTGCGTCAAAAATAAAGCAAGTTTTCATTTCAAGCATTATTAACTTCAACACATACATGCACATATTACACGTAGAGTTACCTGAAGCTCCCATACTCACTCACACACACACAAACTGTTACATAGATGTATGCATGATTGTGTGTATATGTGTAACTGAGCGTGTGAGTGTAAATTTTTGATGGCGCTTGGTTATTCATGTTATTCTTCTTCTTGTTTCGGTTGGTGTTTTCATTTTGAATAAGTTGAGTGTGTGCGTGTGTGAAGTTTTGCAGGCATTGCACATACATTTGTCGATCTATGTAGAATTTTAATCGAACACACACAACTTCCGATTCCAGTTATACAATATACAATAGGCCTAAAAGCATTCTTTACTCAAAACCACAGACTCACCTATGCATACGTATGTATGTATTTGAATTACAGAGAAACACACACACACACATACTTATGCGTTTATGTGGGTGGGTAACGTATCAAAAGGTAACCTTCAAAGCTTGTGCAACGGTTAAAACATTAGAAAAAGAAAGCAAAACAAACTAACTGTCAAAGAACGTAATTGCTTACAAAGCAGTGAGTGACCACTGAGTGAGTTAGCTGAGCTTTGGTTGGTGAAAAGAGAGGAAAGATTGTTTCTCTCTTGTGTACGTGCAACGAGAAATGCATAAGAAATTCATCCGAATATTCATAAACATACATGACATACATGTGTATGTGTCTGTGTATGTGAGTGTGCTAAAGTTGGTAAATGGCAACCACAACCTTTTGTTTGAGTCCAGGTGCAAGACTGCAATAGACATACATATATATTAATGCCTACATACACAAAGCCAACTCCCACATGGGCCGCTGATTAATTGTTGGAGTTGGAGGAATTGTCTGTCTGTCCTTCCCCTAACCATTGCCTCAATGTCATCAGCGAACAATGTATGTATGTAGCAATGTAAACATGTACCTTATACTTTGTTTGTTTACCATGTGCACCCTGTGTAGCGCGATTCCCCGGTTGAATGCGCTTTTGAAGCTCAATTATCAAATGCTTTTAACAAGCCCCCCCCCCCCCAACCAGCCACATAAATGCGCCACTTAAGGGGATATATCGATTGTTGTGTAAAGTGTTTTTCTATTAGATCCAATACTCAGATACTTAAAGAAAATTAAATTAAATTTATCCCATTTTATTTACGTTTTACATGGCGTATACGTGTCGTATGCACCAACAGGATTTGTCCCACTGTCCGTTCCAATATATGTACAAATAATGAATATAACGATTATAATAATAAGCCGCTCGTGGAATTATACAGAAGCGACTCTATTTGACAACAATTATCGGATAATGCTAATGAGAAGAAAAAAAGCTAAACCGCTGACCATGACTGCTTTTATTGGCTATGTACAAAGAATGGCTTAAATGCCAACATCATTATAGAAATATATTTAATTCAAGGCCTCAATGAAGTCAGTTGATAATGAAAATAATGATGATGGATCGAGTCTTGCTTTTTTGTTCGGGCGAGAACCAAAACGTAATTCTCCCGATTCGTTTGTTATTTTGCTTTTGACTGGTGAAAGAGTCGGATACCGAGCCTATAAGGCGCGACGAATGACGCATTCTAAATAAATACAAAGCAACCACAAATAACAATAACAATACCTATACATACAGTATAATAATAAAATGATGGACGTCAAGCTTCGAAATTGAAAGATAAACAAATCGAACGCTCGCTGCCTGATACAAAAAAACAAAACAACAAAAAGAACCAAGTGCAAACTTTGCAGTCTGACGCAACCGACTGCGGTATACTCTGATAGCAGTATAAAACGGAGGCAAGTACTGCGACGGCAGGGGTGTAGTTTGATGCAAATCTTTGGGGGATGCCACTAGCCATATTGCCACCAAATTTGGTGATTCTAGCTAATAAGCTGTGGAAGATAGCTTTTATAGACGGATATACTCCTTATTTTCGGCATCAGAGTATAAAAACAGTAACAGAAATGTTGGCATTGTCGCATTCGAAATGCCTATTCCCAATCCCAGTCTGCTTGCCAAGCTTACTTTTGGCCTCGACACGTTTCTTACGTTTGCCTTTTGGTCTCTTTATGGACTCATTTTCGGCCAGAGATCAAAAAAAGGCAACCAAAGGACAATGCCAACAGGCCGTATACGTAATGCTGTCGTGTCGTGCCAAGCGCACTTACATACATACATACAAACCCCGAAGTATTCGTCCTTGGCAGTCCTTGCGGCATGTGGGCGACAATTTGGCTTTGATTATGCAACAGTTTGGAGGATGGAGTGTGTAGCGTAAACAAAAACTCAAAGCAAATGCGACTAAAAATTCAACAAAATATTTAGGCAAGGCAACAACACAGCACACATAGGAGTTGTGGCAGGAGTGTGTGTCTCAGGAGTATAAGCAGCAACAACACAATAGTATTTAACAACTGGCTGAACTCCAAGAAGTCAAAATGCAAGTGATCGACACAGCTAATGCACTGTGCATACTCTCTCTCTTTCTCTCCGTTAGAAGTAGATTTTTAGCTTTCCTAAAATTATCTATCAAACTTGTCACAATTTTCCATTGTTGTCTTTGTTTTTTTTCCAATTAAGTGTACAGATTATTTCAGACTTAACTTATCAATATTAATTAAGCGCATTATCAGCATTACTTCAGCAGGATCTATCTATTCCTTTCGTATAAACCTTTTTTGTTTGCTTTGTTATATAATTGCAGCATTTACACAATTAACAATTACGGCTTAAAGCCGTACTAGACTTATGACGCTGTTCATGTTTTTGCATTAGCTCTGCTCTCCTCCCCACGCCACTCTTCTTACCTTTTTCTCCGAGGGACAAGCGTAAACATATCAAGTCTAAACGGTTAGACATTTAACCAGAAGAAAAGAAACATGCCATTTAGTTCGCTTCACGAATATATATATATGTACTTATATATGTAATTGGCTGAATCACGTCAACGTCAACAACATCATAAGAAAAAAGTACTTACTAGAAATAACTACAGAAATAACTTCTCGACTCTTCCAATTGCTAGTTTACTGCTCGCTGAGCAAGTGGGCGAGTGGGCGTGGCATTGACAATTGTTCATATTTAATTCATTACGATTTTGACATTTAAGTTCCGTGTGTGTGTGTACGCTGCGTATACGTTATATATATATTGAAATTGTCAATTTGGTTGCAAGTGAATATCAGGCAGAGCTAAGCTGGGGCTTAGCTCTGAACTGTAAACTGTAAAACTATTAAGTGATGATGTGATCGTCTGACGCAAAGAAACACACACACACACACACAAACACCCACACAGACAGACCGCATCTACAATAGCATATAACGTCTAAATTTTTGTGTTGACGGCATTTATTTGCCAAAAGTTTCCAAAGCAGACAGCGTGCGACGGCGCTTATCAAGCTTAGTGCTTGCCCGACCAAGTTAAGACGTAGTTCACTTAAAAGTCAACACACTCAAACACACACACGACCGTGTATGCATAAGTGGGGAAGGAGGAGATCTAACTAACTTGCCTGCCTGCACAATATTAGCAATTACAATGGTTGTCATTAACAGCTACAAAACTATGCGCAACAACACCTGCACACACACACACTTTCTGTCTCCCTCTTGCATTCGCTTGAATATTTGTCAATTTTTGATTTACTGGTAAGACCAGGTCGACTTGTGTACAGGGTGTGCCATGTGCCGGGGCGCAGTCATAGGCGAAAGCCGTTAAAACAACAAACCACAAACATATCACGATGTAGGCATTATCAAGTATCTTTATGGCAACAAACAACTTACTTATGTAAATGATGCAGTGCTGTTGCAAATTTATTTATTAATGCATATACAGTGAAACTGCGATAAATCGTATTTGAAGGGACCACAATAAGAATGTTATCAAGGCAAACTCGAAGTTTCACTGTATGTATTTTTTACATTTCGAGCTAACTTTTGATATTTCTTTGTGTAAATTTTAGTTTGATTAGAAAAACACGTCTCCTACCTGAGATTCCTAACCCATTAGCTACAGATTCTTTCTACACACCTAAACATTTTAGTCAACTTACTAATACTAAAAAACAATGTACAGACAATTGTTTGTTCACGTCTCTGACAGTGACGAAAATGTACGGCATCCGTGACTGTCGTGGCGTGGAAAGTGTGTAAATATTCTAGAATGCAAAATACTTTGGCTAAGTCATGGGAATTAATAGATCACTTTATAAGCAAGCCAGTCTACAGTCTAGGTAAATAAACGACTCGAGCGAAGCTGTTAAAAGTTATTTAAAATCTTTATAGTATCAATTGTTGATTTATTTGCATTTGAGCCTTTGGGGGAAACCCAACATTAAATAAACTTGATTATATGCCAATTTTAAATGAAGTCGGATAGCTAAGTTTGCTGAATATTCAATGTGTTGTCACAAGTTTCCTTTCAATATATTCGACTCAGTTTTTATTCAGACTACAGAAAGGATCGTAGCAGGAACTGCCTTAAAGTTCTGGAGCTAAAAGCTGTACGGATATACGGTAGATGCTCATGTTAACAAAAGGGAGAAGAAAGCTTAAATATATATTCTTAATTAGCATTTAAATCCGGGTCGATTTTCCCATTAAACCTGATGAAACTATTTTAATATTGTCTCAAGGTTCAGCTAATAAGAAACAATTTTCAAGTCTGTTCCGGGGTATGCCCCAAGTCGCGCTGATTCACAATGTTCCATCAATTTCATCATTTTCGAACTTCCTTATAACGAATCTTAAGGGGAAAAGAAAAAGGTCGTCGGGTCTTTCTTAACCAAATTGCAGGGTTTTAGATATGAAATCTAGAAAACTTCGTTTAACGGAAGTTCGTTGTATGGAAGTTCGACTGTATGTATGTTCATACAATTGTGGAAGGGTGGGGTAAGAGTTATTGAGTATGAATAGAAGAGGATGTTGTCTGTGGGTTTGTGTGTTTGTTTGTTTGTTAGCGTGTTGTTCATTGTGCTGCGCTTTTGTTATCATCTCCACTCGAAAATAGCACCTTGAGCCAGCATAGCATATATATGTGGTACGTACCAGATATTTCAGCTCTTGTTCAGCTGTGCTGCAAAAGGCCAAAGTTCAACCGGTGGCTGTGGTTGCAACATACAGAAAGAAAAGGGAGGGAGATTGCGAAATAGAGTGAGTGGCATGGAAAGAAGATGTATGTGTGTGTGTGTGTGTGTGAATGGATATGGCAATTAAGCAAGGAAGCAAGCTGCATCTGAATCTGCTCGGGTTGCTGTGGCTGCTGCTGCTGCAGTTGTTGCAAGCTAAAAAAAGCTTTAGGCGCTGCCTTTGTTTTCACCTGGCATTCACCAACGTGTGACGCACATGCCATAAATAGCATCAGCCAGTAAAGTGGGTGGATGGGTGGCTGGGTACTTGGTTGAGTGGTAGAAGTGGGCTCTTGGGAGCTGTCAGTGTAGCTCAAGCTCGAGATATGAATACTAAATTGTTCATTCGACTAGAATAAAACGTGCAATCGAATGTGGTGCATCAATTTAAGTTAATATTTGCTTGCAAATTAGGTAGCGATATTAACGATTAGCTAACAGCAATCATAACAAATTTGTTGTTCTTTCTTAATCGTGACTCACTTAACTGTCTGTTCTCTTCCGTTGGGTTCTGGCCGGGAATTTTTTGTTGATCGAGTCGAGATAAGGCAGAGATTTCGTAGCGCTTTCGACCGGTTTTAACCGGCAACAGCTGAAAGCTAACACGATTAAGCTTAAACATTTTTGATACAAGATACAATATTTACTGCATTGTCTGAAGTTTTGTGTGTTGATTGCTGAATATGCGTTCTTTTAAAGAGCTCTTTGTTATGTGTAGTTGTAAATTTCTTGCCCAACTGCTTTCTTTTTGAGTTTTAAACCTGTTTTACTCGATACTGTCTCTTACCAACCAACCTACTTAAAACTATCTTCATTCACAAAGAAACTCTTGTAGTATGTCCCTGTTTGTAGTAATAATTTCTTACTCAATTATAGAGCAATGCGTCTCGACACGAATTCGAATGTGGACTTCAAAGCGTTCGACTCCAGCTCCAGTTCCAGCACCAGCTCAAATGTAAGTCTTGAAATGAACTTAACTTTTATACGATGATGCCTAACTTCCACGAATTCGAATTTATTCCAAATAAGCTTGTCAAATTGGACAATTTGGCCACTTGGGGTGGCTCACAGAAGACGGACACACGTCTGCCCTTAACGGACTATTCCACACTTGGTGGGCCGCGGCACAATTGCAGTCCATTTCCCCAATCCAAAGATGTCAACAATCGTCTAGTGATTTGGTAAGTCCTCAACAAGCTCTCCCCACACCATCTGTTCCTATCAAGCCAACATTTCACAGGGATGGCGACATGACCACACTGGAGGTGGATGCCATCACGAATAGCAGCGATGAAACACTGACTGAAAGCAATTGCATATCGGAACGCATTATCGCCGTTGCAGGCAATCAACTCAAAGAGGAGCTCAGCACAACTGTTAAGGGTGAGCATTCGAGTATAAACCTTTCACAAATTATTTACTCATTATTGTTTATCCTTTTTCGATACATATTTATAGAGTGCCGCATTGGAGATGTGCGCGTTACGCGTGGATACAATCTGCCAGCCAAGTATGTTCTGCACACTGTTGCACCCGCCTACAAGGAGAAGCTTAAGATGGCCGCCGAAAATGCGTTGCACTGTTGCTACAGGTGAGTCTAGCTAAAACGTACACTTACTTCAAACACTCCATCTAATACAATCAATTCTTCATTTAGAAACGTTCTCTGCAAGGCCAAAGAGCTGAATCTGCGCACAATTGCCGTGTGCAATGTGAGTGGCAATCAGATGACATTTCCAGCCGATGTCGCAGCGCACATTGCCCTGCGTGAGTAATTAACTTAAATCAATACCGATTTGTAGTACGAGTTATTAGTATTGTCCTATGCAGTTTAATTGTCAGGGCTTATCTCTTTGTTCAAGTCACAAAGCATTCGAATTGTCTTTGTTTAGTAAGAATGTTATTAGCACAGATTACAAATTTTAGTTTCTTATTAAATTATCTGAGTCAACCCAACCGTCGCGACGGACGCGTCGTCCATATGTGTTAACCTACTATGAGTACAATGAGCGAGGAACTTGTTAAGTAACATTCATTATGATAATTTGTGTAGAATTCACCATGCGTATACGCAATAAATTTATTTTTCTATGTTTGCTTAAGTTCTTGTGTATATTAACTAAATTATGATAAAAACTTACGTATACTTGATTTATTTGTTATTTCACAAGCCAGATAGAGTTGCAATTTGTTGGGTAAACCAATCAAATCAGTTATGTATATAGACACTTATTATAGTATCAACAATCATTAGCTCTGTTGTTCGTTTTCATTCACTTTGTTTGCAGGCACCATTCGACGCTTTCTGGATAAGTTTACACAGCAGGTTGTGATACTGTGCGTCAACAGCAGCGAGCGCGGCACCTATGAGGTGTTGGCGCCGCTCTACTTTCCACGCGATCAGCTGGAGGAGCGCACTGCGCTGTGGCAGCTGCCCAAGGATACCGGCGGCGAGTTGGGTGAACCGCAGCATCCTGATCCGGATCGACAGATACGCATTATACGCAATCCGCAGCACAGTCACAGTGTGCACATGCGTCATCGACATGGTAAGTGCTTGAAATAAGATGACGTCTATAGATAGGTTATCAGTTATCAGTAATCGGCTATCAGTTTGTTTGTCTGATTGTTGGTTGTAGTTTGGGTATCTTTCCCTTGAACAAATTGCCATGTTGCGCTCGTCAAGAGCTGCCGATAATGTCGATAAGATTATACCTCACACACACAACCATTTAACATATGTATATGCTTGTGCGTTTGCCAAGTTCCCATTCCCAATTCGAACCCATACCTACTTGTACGGCTTCAGTTACGTTTTAAAGAGACCACCGCTTGGTCATCGCGCTCAACGGCAAACGGCATCAAAATTTACGCAAAATTTCTTTCAACTGATTTAATTATTGCATTTTAATAAGAACGCAATTAGAAAACAATTTAAAACACATTTGTAAGTGGATAATCAAAAGTTGAAAACAAAATGGTGTTAAAATAGTGTTGAAATTACTCTTAAATCTATTCATAAATCTCAAACTAAAAACAAGGGCATTCAATTATTTTAAATTATTCATATATCTGATATAAAGTCGTGACGATGCTCAACCAAATCACGCAACTGACGTCACAGTCGCTGCTTACAGCTAATAAGTTGATCAAAAAGTACTGCATACTTTCAGGCGGGTTCTTAAAAAAATGCCAAATGTGAAATCAAATTGAAAAAATACCAAATTAAATAACACAAAGACATATCTGTTCCAGGTTTTCCGTGCTATTCGTTAATGGCTATAGTTATTTGTTGGCCTTACATATAAATCTGCAATTCAGTGACTAAGAAAGTTGAAAGTATAATAACTAAGGTTCCTTTGTTGATGTCATGTTGATTTGAATACAAGAACAAACTCTTCTACGCTTTAAGATGCACGTTGCGCGATCTTATCAAATGAACAAAGTCATATTCAAACATTTAAATTAACTGAGCAGCTTATCACGACAGTTGGCAAAGATGTACAGATGTGTGCTAGCCATGTTTTTAGCTTCTACTCTTTTTTGGCCCATTTAAATCATGTCAACGTTTGAAAACAAACGCAACTCGCTTATCGCACTCATCAGACGCCCCCTTCCCTCGCTTCTTCTTCCCGGACCAACAGAAGCTGACAGAGGGGCGTCTTGTTGCCAGACTGCTCTGGCTCTGGCTCGCTGGCTCATCCAAGCGCTTAACGTTGACGGTGTTGTCGTTGCCGTTGCCGTCGCTGTCACAGCTACAGCTTCAGCTAACAAAAGCGGCGTCCAAAAGCTGATGGCGTCGGCGTCGCATTCAGTTGATATCAAATTACGCAGCGCTAAAGTTGTTGGTTGAGTGCATAAGATCGAGAAGTTTGCAACGCTGATGCTAAACAGCAGCAGCAGCATTGAGGCTTAGCTTTTGCTAATAGTACTAGGACCAGCAACAAAACAATAACATAAACAATTATGATAAACAACTCATTCGAGTTCTCATGTAAATGCATCAATTTTCATATCTCAATTGCACACAACCAACAATACTTAACTCTCTTTTCGGCTTTCTCTCTTCCAAAAAAAAAACAGCTGACGACGATTCGGACGTGAGTCCACACGATATGGAAGGCAATAGCTCAGACCTGGAATATGGTGCCAGGGATATGAATGGCCTAAGCATCAACTCTTACAGCAGTGGACTGCAGGCACAGCTACAGGTGCATATTATCATTAATAACTCCTTTAAATATATTGTTCTAATTACAATGGTTTTTGCTCGCATTCAGATGGATTTGGACAGACAGCATTTGCTGAGCGACCGGCCCAGAACTGGCGTCTATGAGAGCGTCGTTGCCGAGGGCATTGAAGGCATGGAGCATCAAGAGCGGTAAGTGCTTAAAGTTGTGTATTATGGTGAATATGTTCTAGTACAGTCGAACCTCCATATAACGAACTTCCGTATATACATATGTAAGTATATACATACGTATGCATTTCCAGAACAATTCAATTTGGATCAAAACAAATCCCATTCTATAATACGAATTTATTTATAACGATGCATTTTCTGTTCCTCTTTGAAATCCGTTGCACACAAGTTCGACTGTAAAATTGACTGTCCTGATTCAACGCTTTCTCAAGACCGTCATAGATACAAAGCTAAATCTGTCTTTTGCTTATATCCAAATTTTATTTCACAAGAAACTGTCCAGAAACTCAGCATTATTTGTGCAAAGCGCTAAATTAGGTTGTATGGAATTGTAAAACTATCATCACAAACAAACATCAAGACTAGGGAACAGTTTCTATCATTTCTTATGTTGAAATTATAGGACCAAGGACATTGAGCTGGAAGATTGCTAGTTATTGTGTTAAAAGATGATATAATTAACTTTATGGTAATATGGTTTAATAAATATTAAAAGAACGCAACTTTTAACTTATGGATGGATGGATTGTTGAATACAGGGAAGAAAACTGAGAGCTGAGAGCTAACTCTAACAGTTTGCACTGTTTATATCTCGTAATAATCAGATTATTTTGTTATTTGATACCGCTACTTTTTCGTTTATCCGGCGATATGTTGATGTGAAAAGGCGCACGTAAACAGTCGCATTCATATCTGGACATGTCAGGTGTTCGCCCAGTTGCTACATTTAATATACAACCATTTGCATTTACACTTAATATTTAATATAACTGGTCCGTCTGCAGTTCATTAAGCAACCACGAAAACCAATAACAAATACTTGCTGAAAGTATTTCTCGTACAACTCTTAAATAAGTAATATTCGTTTGTTTAGAGGGTGCACGTGCCGGAAATATCTTAACCGTCTAACAAATGACTTCTCCTAACTAGGTTTCCTAACGCCTTTTAACCGCCGAACCTTAACCACCCAGTTCTCAGGCACTTGTATGCCTATGCAAATTTAACTGGACATTGTCACGCGAATGAGTAAAATGCAATGAAGTCCAAAACCCTTTAGCTTGTTCATTGACCAATCTGACTACGTCATCGATTGCGTGTCAAAAACCGAAATTTATTTTTGGTCAAACAATTGCTAAATATATAAAAGTACCTTAAAGTTGAGTACCTTAATACTCGATTTGCATTTCATACTTAGGGCGTTGAAAGCCTTTTGGTTTTGAATTTCAAGTATTCAGTTAAGCGATACATCAATGTCAATGCTATGACATTTTTGTGCTGTCAACTTAATTATGATCACCTTAATTCATTCTAAGCCACCCTTCCCATTGCTTCACCTTAAAATGTAATTAAAACGCGAATGTTGCAGTTCATTGAATGCAACCGCACATTTTGTTCAATTTGTGCTCGACTTGTTCTGGTATCGTGTGTCATCGCATTTTGTAAATCTTAAATTAATCTTAATAAATTAAATATATATTTATATAAGTAATCGTTTGCAGTCGTTGTGCATTCATGTAAACAGGCCAAGCACTCGGCCACAGTGCCGATTGGTTCAACACATTTAGCCGGGCTCACACTTGCCTGAACAGTCAATACCCTGTACAAATAGAGTGTCCTTTATCTGCAACAGTTTAACTTCTTCTATATAACGAGTTTCAGGAGAACAAGAAAAATCTTCGTTACATTAAATGGGTTTTTGATTGAACATACGTCATATAGAAAACTTCCGTATACGGAAGTTCCTTATATGGAAGTTTGACTGTAGTTTTTTATCAATTTTGATACATGGTATAAGGGATACTTTGAAGTATATTGCCCTTTGTTGATGGCTGTCAGTATGTTGTTGTTGTTGTTTGTTGGCTATTTGCTTTGGTTTTAAATGGAAATTGCGCATACGTCATGTTGCGCTGTCCAACAAAAATGGCACAAGAGAACTCCAAATTGGACGGCTCTCAACTGAATTCGTTGGACAGACATGACATTTGCATTATGCGATTGGCGGCTGTCAAGCTTGCAGGCAGACAGGCATTCAGGCGTGCAGGCTGGCAGGTAGTATTATGTCCTTGGAATGATATATCCTGTGTGCACCCACAGTTGTGTTATTGTTATAGTATTGATAGTTGTTGATGTTGTTGTTGTTGCTATTGCTGTTGATGTCATTGTACAGCAACGCAAAAGGGCGCAGACGCAAGACAAAAGGAGAGCTTACCGTTGCCAGAGAGAAAGAGAGAGAATGTATGAGTTGAGTCTCTTGGTGTACATACTACGTAGTACGTACCATCCATAGACGTACGATATACCGTATACGTCCATTCGCCGCACGTTGAGAAAGTTGAGAGCATGGAGCGTAGCACTTTGGGTTGAGAAGAGCATTCGAAGAGCAGATGCCGTTTAGTCGAGAAACGCAGCTCGTGGCGAACGGTCGTGTGTGTTCGTGAATACGTTTCGAATAGATTGGTCCAACTGATTTATATAAACTCATACAAAATACATATGTGTATATGTACATAATATCTATTAAAGTTTACACATCTATTGGTTTTTGAATAATATTATTGAAGCTGCTTCCGTACGCAACGCAAAAGTCTGGCAAAACAAAAATAAGCTGCCACATTTCGAAATAATATTGAGAAAATCTATTTTTAAACGTAATTGAATTGAAAAAGTCGAATCGCCTGCGCCATTTGCGTCAATTGCCGAAAAAGTGCACCAAATAGGCAAATTCCATAAAAGTTCTGCCTTCTACGTTTCGTGCTCGATCGATAAACCTTAAAAAAAAAAGAAAAAGGGAAAACAACATAATTGAACAACAACAACAGCAACAATAGATAGCAAAACAGAACCCAACCCACCCAACTAACAAAACCACACACAATGACAATGCTCGAGGGCATGACGTCCATTGACTTGGGCTCCAGCCCCATGCAGGAGACCACCGGGGATATGATGGCAGCCGATGAGCTCATGGAGACGCCGGAGGAGAGGTAAACATTCGACTAAAACAGAACAAATCAATTAAACGTTGGCTTGCCAGTCGCTCAACACTCAACTCAGTGAAGTCAAGATTGAACTACTTTTTATCAACCCACAAACACACACACACACAGACAGAAACACGCACAGTACGAAACTCTTTGCCGATGACGTTTGGCATTTGTTTTATTTCAATTTGGTTTGTGCCTAATTGTGTGACGTCACTCACTCCCCAAAATGCCAACATTGTTGGTTCGACTTGATTATTGCTCATAATTTCGTCTATTTATAGTGCCCATATCGAAAAGGTCCTTTGGACAGCTCATCAGCAGCCATGCATTATTGAAACCACGTTTACGACCCTGAGAATGGGCTGCCTGGCACCGCCCTCCCACCCATCCACCCAGCGTTGTTGCTTACCTTTTGATTGAGAATTGAACAATAGCATGCAATTTGCGGCTTTGCGGGATGTGGCTGGGGAGGTGGGGTACATTAGATGATGAAAACCTCTTAGCCAATTTCCACTGTCACTAAGCACGAGTTGCACTAAGACATAGAACTTCATGTTAATTGAATACATTTCGATAATGAATTTTAACAAATGCGAGCAAATTTCACACGAGAATCGTTCATGCCACATATACATAAATACATATTATAGGGTACAATTAGTATGACTTTTATACAATTTTATGCATATTCTCATACACATACATTTATCTTATTTACACACTGCGTCACAATGCGTCATATTTGTTTTATCTCGTATAGATATATACTATATATAGAGGAAGCTTATTATCTTAATCTGTTGTGGGGATGCGCTGCAGATGCTGTCGCTTGGCTCCTTATCATTTAACGGCTTATGAGCTTATCTCAGCAGTCGGCAGTCAGCTGCTGCATTAACTACCTCATCCGTCACTTTACACCATTCTAAACACAAAAAACAAATGCAGCAATAACAATTTGGTAGGCGTGTGCCAGTCATAAGCTTCAAAACGGGTTAATTAACACCTAAATTAAATTATATGGTAGAGTCAATGATTTACTTTGAATGACTCAGTTTCGGATTCATCATTACTGTTACCAATTGGAACTTTTTGTTTGATCCTTGTCATAAATTCCGCTCCAAATTGTATTCATTTAACATTCTGTTAAGCTGTTCTGTTCGGATCTGTTAACTTTCTGTTAAGCTCTTTTGTTGCATGTTGATGATCGCAATGCTGTCTGAACTATTTAGCGAAATTCAACACTAAAAACATTACGATACACTCTGTGTGTATTTATTTATATATATAGTTTTCTACATTAATTAATGTTTAATTGCGTTGCTTGCTTTTTGCTTTTCAAGCTTATCGCACAAATATTTGCGCTCATTTAAAGCACAACAATAAAGCAAAACCCCAAACTAACTAACTGACTGACTTGATACTCTTTCATAAAACCCAATACACCTTTCTAAACACACATACAAATACAAGTCGAAGCGAATGTGTTGCGAATTTCAATGCAGTTAGCCGAGGTAAACACAATGACGAATTACGAATTACGAACGAATATTACGGAGAGACTCGTGCCCGCCCCTCAACAGCTACTGAATCACTTGACTGACAATTAAGTAAACAATAATCTCGAAAGCTACCTGAATTCTCGTATACGCATGATCTAGTTATCAGTTAGCCATTAGCATACGTTTGTAAGATAAGTTAGAAGCTATGTGAAATTTGGGAAAAGCTTGTAAATCATTCGAGTAAATCTTAATGAATTTGAATTTGTTGTTCATTACAGATATGAACGGCTTCTACAGCGTGCTCTGGTTGAGGATCTGAATGAGGTATCTGGAATCGGTTGTCTATATCAAAGTGGAGTGGATCGTTTGGGTCGACCTGTGATTGTATTCTGTGGCAAATGGTTTCCAGCACAGAATGTTGACTTGGAAAAGGTAAGTTAATATTATATGCTCTATATATAAAGTGTTCGATGATTTAACTTATACCTTGTAGGCCTTACTGTATCTGATTAAACTGCTGGATCCGATTGTCAAGGGCGATTATGTCATTGCCTACTTCCATACACTCACATCCACAAACAACTACCCATCGTTGCATTGGTTGCGTGACGTCTACAGTGTTTTGCCATATAAGTAAGTTCCTATTGGATTCATCTACATCGAAGAAAACATTAATCTATGTCAACTCTTTCGCAATAGATACAAGAAGAATCTGAAGGCCTTCTATATTGTGCATCCCACATTCTGGACTAAAATGATGACCTGGTGGTTCACCACATTTATGGCACCAGCCATCAAGGCCAAAGTGCATTCGTTGCCCGGAGTGGAGCACTTGTATTCGGCCATAACAAAGGATCAGTTGGAAATTCCCGCCTATATTACAGAATACGATATGGCGGTAAGTAATATACATACTGACTCGGTATTAAAACTTTGTTAACCAATTACCAAATTCTCTTTCAGACCAATGGCCTGCATTATTTTAATCCAGTGCCGACTGCTTCGTAGATGGCGGCCATTGTGGCTGTCTAGACGGCTGTAACCACCAACAATACTTTCAAACATAAATACACTTTAACACACAAACACATATACAGACTCAAAAGTATAATGGAATTTTTTTTACAAATTTTATAGAATTGTACTTTGGTTTTCCTTACTAAATATAAGTAATATTTTTGTTGTATTGTTGAAATAGAATTTTTGAGTAAGTTTAATGTTGAAACTAACCAAATGGAACGCGAGCTGATCATGTGTAGATCTAGAGCATATACTAATATATAATGTTAACCGATAGAGCAAGAACAAAAGAAACCCGCAACCTGATAGCGAAATTAAATGTAAACCTTAAAAATTAAACAAATTGAACGACATGTAAAACATTCTTATGAAGTGCATGGAAATAATAAGCTATTCAAATTTGATAATTTGCTAAAAAAAAAAAAATAAATAAAAATTACAATCGTTCTTTTTGGCCACTTAAGGAGCTTAATTGCCAGAAAGTTAAACAAAATGTGAATCCAATTAGCGAACCTGAATCATTGTTGTAGTTAACACAAAATAAATTATACTTCGGCCCATATACTTATGTACATTTAGTGCATATGCTAACTCCTTATCTGTTTGAACTTCAGATAAATTCCAATAAGAAAACAAATACGTACATACGTTAAACAGTATATATATATATATATAAATATATTTAATATACACATTTAAAACCAAATAAACTTAACGAAAATATATAGACATATAAATTAACAAACATATACATACATATGTCAAGACTAATAAAAAACACACAAAACCCAAACAAAAATCATATATTTTGAACTTGTTAAACGGAAGGGCATGATGAAATCTTTTGTAGATACCAACTTACATAGCTAACAAATTAAATAAAATTAATTAAACCTAAACTTTAATTAGAACTCACCGTAAGGCCCGCAATTGTAACACCAATAAAAGAGAATATATCCTAACGATTAACAAATGTTTAATGTTATTTGGACTTATCCAAAAATCAAACACACACAAAATCATTAGGTCCTTGTTAATCTTCCATGCACCTTTTGCGCTCAAAACCAAAGAAACCAAAGAAAATCCAAATAGAAAGTAATACTATTTAATTAGCAAATTACTAATCGTTTTTTCTCGACTTAACTAAAGCACAAGCAACAAATTTTGCAGATTGGTAAACCTAAAAATCAAAATAAATGAAAAATCTTCGTATCTTAATGTAGTTCATAATAATAAGTAATAATTATAACTTTTTTCAATTTGGGCACTCGCGCGCAAGCAGCACACAACAAAATCAATTCTCTTATGCTGAAAACTAAAATCTATCTAGACAAGAAATACAAATAAAAATATTACGTATTACCTTGAACAATTACAAAGCAAGCAAAACACCAATAACAAAAAAAAAAAAAAAAAAAAGGAAACCTAGCGGCAATAAAGCAAGCAGAGCATTAAAAGTAAAAAAAAAATGCACTCAGGGATTGATTTAAAGCAACCAAAAAATACCCACAAGTAAAAGTATAAATACAAGTTTAGATAAAAGAAGTACGCTTTTTGGAACCACAGCAAATAGTATCGTAAACCTTTTTGCGTTGTTGCGCCCATTCGCAATTTGGCTGCCTGGCTAGTACCTAAAAACGTAGAAATAATTAAAAAAAAGAGAGTTAGCATTTAAACAATATGATGATATGATATAAAATTAGCAAATGTTTTTAGGCTCTTTAATAATTGATAGAAAACAAATATGAAAATTGAATTTGAAAAATGTAAACTCATCAACATATAAATTATGCCAAAAAACAAACACTAAAACTTAAACATTTTGTATTGCTCTAAACAAATTAATCATGTTATATTTATATAGTTGAAATACATACAAAAACATATATATATTTTTGTCACCCACACACACATGCGCATAACTACATTCCCAATTATAGAAAAATATTATGATAAATGAGCGAAATATTCAACTAGTAGCAATTTACAAATACTATGAGAACATTCTAAGCAAAAGCCCACAGAATATATATATATTATTTTTACAACGAATATATAGATATACCGATGTACGAATAAATATATATATCAACTGAACGCTAAAATAAATATTTGAGAGGTTGTTGTTATAGCCCAGAAACAATACCATTTTCACTTGCGTGATTGCACTTTCTAAGTCCAGCTGTAGGTGAGCTGTTCGGTGTCCATATGCCATGACAAAAAACTATTAAGCTCGTACTCACATAACACAAAAATCAAACCAACCCAGTTATGCCAAGTGTTCCTTCTACAAATGTATTGTAAGCGTAAACTCTTACTGAATTTCCGAAAATATTTGTTTTGTATTTTGTTTTAGAAGTATTTGTGGATAATTTTATATAGTTTAGAAATGAAGCCAAAAATGTCTACACTTCTATTTGATTTTATTAAGATCCCACAATATGGTTTTAGTAAATAGATAAAAGTAAAAGGTGATTTGTTGAAAAAATCGAAAAATAATGGTATTAAAATAATCCAAAATTATTTGTACCTTGAAAGAATTCTGCGATTGACATAAATGTAGCATAATTCGAACATTGTATTTAAAAAAAAATTACTTGTACATAGTTGTTAAATCAAAATTCTATATAGCATATACAAATGAAAAATTTCAAAATCATTGCACAAAAACACAGAAGCAAAATTAAGTTAAGTTTTCCAATATGAAATTCGAATCCTACTTTTCCTTATTGTATATAATATTTATGTACGAAGTAACAAATTTAATTGGTAAATTAATAATAATAAAAGAATATACGCTTTCGTTAAAATTAACCAACTAACCTTCTTTATTGTGTACAATCAACTAACAGCTAAACATCAAGTACAAATGCTTTTACTAAAACATTTCATTTTGAATAATTATTTTAAATCACTTTTGAATTTTTTAATAGATAATATGACAACTTCGACATTTTTGTGTATTGTTGTTGTATTTAGTGTATAACCAGCTTTGTTTTTGCTGAATTTGGCATATATTTTTGCTTGTACTGATCGAACATGCGTTCCAAAGCCTCCATCACCTTGCCATGCACCTCATCCACATAAGCTGGGTCCGGCTGCGCACTTTGTATGACATCAATTGGAGCGCCAACTGCAATGAACCAATTTTAGGCTTTAGATATCGAAATCGAATCGTTAATCATATCGAACTTACCAACTTGTACAATGGGTCGACGGAAGGGCACGAAGCCGAATGTATAGTTAAAGAAGCCACGACCCACGGGTATTAATGGCGATATGCCCGTCAACTTCTTGACTATCGTCTGAAGGCGACGCAGCAGCGAATCTGGCGGATTGTCCACCTGATCGAAAATGTCAACTTCACCAAATGAGATCGTGGGCACAATTGATGAACTGTTGTTGGGCGAGAAAGTGTATTAAATTTGATGTTATGACCAATGGACCAGCATTTACCCCGTTCGTATGGCAAGTTTCACAAATCCCTTGCGATTCTTTAGCGTGAGTATGTATTTGCCGGGATGCGAATCGAGGGCCTCCTGAGCACCGCCAACCAAAATAGCCACTGCATTGGATGTGAAACCATCACGATTGCTTGGATGCTTTGGGTCGTTGGGTTTGGTGAGATAATACACCAACGATTCCTTGGAGACCGAAATCAAGCCCCACCAACGCAACAAATCCCTGAGAAAGGGTATCACAAAGTGCTGATCGAGTGTTGCCACCTTAGGACGCACCTGGGGAAAGAGCCTAAGCCAATGGCTAATGTCAAGGCCCATATTGATGCATATGCCCGTGCTGTGAGTTAAAAGTATAAATAGTACATAGTATAAATTTAATACTTTCGGTTGATAAGATATCCCTGATTAATTGTACTTACCCAAGAATGCCATGTGGAAAGCTGGCAAGTATATAGTTTTTATTGGCCGGCAGATCGGCAGTCTTAACCAATTTAACGGGAAAATAGTCACGATACAAGCGATATATGTAGTTGCTGCGATTTATCATCCAACTAGACAAAGAAATTCAAGTAAACTATAACTCGAAGTCAAGATATTACAATTTGATAGATCTTTACCCATTGCCATCCAATCCTGAGCGAGTTCGTCTGTGTTGTACAAATATGTAGGCCATATAGATTAGGAGCAGTGTTCGCAGCACAAATCCACCATAGAACTACAGTAAATACGATAAATACAATAAATAACTCTAATAAAATATTTAGACTTCAGTGGTTTCTTACCATAAATACGACCATTAGTAAAATTGATATCACAGGAAGTGTAAAGAAATACAATGTAAACATGCCAGTGACGAGTGTTTCCAATCGACGCTTGGGCGGCACATTTACCGGAGCCCATTCGACTTTCATGTTGAGCTGATGATCTGATGTAGTATAAGCTTCGGTGGGCAGAGCACAAGCGAGCGATCGACTCGGTAGACGACCATTCAACGACTGAACAGTTGAAAGAATTTCGATTTTCGAATGCGTTCCTTATCCTTATCGCTAGTAGCGACCATCCCAAATCGCTGTTAACACTTTAATAGCCAATATCACTGATTATTTAGCGATAAGTACTTGTGCTCTATAAACAAATTCCATCTCACATAGTACCCGAAATAGTATTCACAAAAGTAGATTGATTATTATCTGCATATGGAGATCAAAGCGATTATTATACTTGTAAATGGTATTTACAGGTTTTGATTATTCTACTAAATGTGGTTTTTTTAATACTCTGCTCCCAAAGCTAAAGACTATATGGTTTCTGTGCAATGTCATTCATCCTATATTTTAGTTACCCTTAAAGCTTGAGACTTAAAACTTTGTTTATGGGCGGGACAGATAAGTTGTGAAGATTAGGTTGCTAGCGTCACCAAATTTGGTTAAGAGTTAGTTGGCGATGTTCCCTTAAGTTCTGCATATTATCGGAAATCCCTATATGTTCCCTGCCGCCTCCAGGCCCCTCATTCCAAGCATACTCTTAACATTGGTATCAGAGTATTCCGCAGTCGGTTAATTTGTTTTTTTTTTTAACTATTATATTAGCAAGCGTTATCGGCCTTATAGACTGTGACCAGTCTGGCGACTTGTTTTCAAGTGATTAAATTTTCATTAAATTAGACTTGTCAGTTATTGGCTCGTTATATTAACTAGTTTCGCCATATATAGTCGCATGATATGATATGTCAATGTAAAAGGTACAAAGATTGCGTCGTTGTTAAACTAGACCCTGTACCCATTAGGAATTGTTTAACAGAGTATAATGTAGCCGTGCAAGCTATTATCCTAATTCACTGAGCATATAATATAATTTCTAAAAAGTATTGAAAGTAATTATTCTTTTGATTGAAATTTTGTAAGCTCGAGTCTAATATCAAGAACACTATTTACAGGGTATCTCCAACAAAAAAAAAAGTTAACTTTAGTCTTGTCATGTTGCTATAGGCGATATGAACACTATTACTTTGTATCTTTCTATGCGTCAGTTATTTATACATACATATTTTCTACATGATATTGACCTTTAGAGTGAGACAATTGTAGAACGAACTATAAACACTTATGTATACTACACATACAGAAATAAATCATTTGTTGTAGTTCGGTTTCAGCTGAGATAAGAGAATCCTAAGCATTGTTTCTTAAGTAATCTGTCGTCTGGTAATATGCTGGTCATATCAGTCTTATCAGTTTAGTATGTGAATGGACTAGCCCTCTTTACATACTTACATGCCCATCCCATAATTTGCTTACTCATGTCGTATGTCGATACATGCCTTGAAATATACTAAGTAAGCAATATAGTATATATAGTTGAGTTCGGTTTCACACGACTTATTCAATCATTGGAATATTGGCTGTTATAGTTTTTGTTGCCAAACAGCTTGCTCAACTCAATTAAAAAACAGCTTGAGTAATTAAAACATTTCACATCTTACTAGATATTTTTTGTATTATATTTATTGCAAATGTGGGTTATGGCCAAGACAATTAGGTAAATTGTTACATATGTTATAAGTATAATATACACTTTATTCAATGGATTGTATGAATCAATCAAAATGGAAACTCAAGCTAAGTGAATAGTTTTACTTGGACAAAAAAAGCCTTGCAACAGTTGAATGGATTGGTTTAATCATGCTCACCCATCCGTTTATTTATTTTCCGATAACTTTTATCTCAGTGCATGATTTAAACTCATTTTTATTATATTGAAGCTTTAATTTTTGCTTTAAAAATTAAATTACCTGTTGTGGTCCATGAAGTGAGACCTAAGACTCAATTGATAAAAATAACAAAAATGTTATATTTATTTTGTATACCTGGGCACACTTTTGTTTATGTGAGCTGTTACAGGCAATGCATACATTTTCTACAGTGATGTCCAAATTAGAGACCATCTCTATGAAAATATCGTTCAACTCGAAATAAATAAAAATAAAAACTATGGCCACCGAGGAGCATCAGCGTTTGGCCAACATTGTGAAGAGCTGCCACGAGAGTTTACGTCAACTAACCAAATTATATGGAGCAGAACGCGCCTGGCAGGAGCACACTGGACCGCACAATGCTGCTAAGCTGGCGGAATATGCGGATGCAATGCAGCAATTGGCTGGCATCTGGGAAGCAAACGCCAGTACAACCGAGCTCAATGCACGCAGCCGCATCAAATGGGCCATCGACTATATAACCAAGTACTTTTACACCGAGGGCATTTATTTGCAAAAACGATTGCGGGAGCAGCGTTTGCTGGCTTCCTATACAGAGCTTGCTGATGTTGAATGCACCTACATGGAGGAGCCGCCAGACAAGCTGCGTGTTCTCGATGTGGGCAGCTGTTTCAATCCCTTTGGCCAAACACCGCACCTAGAAGTGACAGCCATCGATCTTTGTCCTGCCCCAGAAGCTCGAGTGCTTCAAGCAGACTTTCTCACAGTTCCAGTGGATGCTACGCTGACGGAACCCGAGATCAGCGATCAGAGTGTCAAGCGATTACCCGCTGGCTATTATCACTGTGTCATATTTAGCCTTCTGCTGGAGTATATGCCCAGTGCAGGGCAGCGATTGCATTGCTGCCAAAAGGCGTACGAGCTATTGCGACCGGAGGGAATTCTAGTCATCATCACACCTGATTCGAAGCATGTGGGCAAGAATGCCAGCATCATGAAGAACTGGCGATTTGCCCTGGCCAAGCTGGGCCTTTTGCGCGTTCGCTTTGACAAGTTGCCCCACATCACTTGCATGGTGTTTCGTCGGGCCATTAGTCAGGATTTGTCGCAGCACTGGGCCAGCGTCCACCGGGAAGAGGGCATTTGTGAAACAATCCGCATTCCACAAGATGAGCATTAATTGAACATATTTAGTAGTTCTAGTCAATATTTTCTTTAATATTAATAAGTTCCTTTCTACGTCATAAATATTAAATATTCTAATGCAATTGTTGTGATGCCTGCTTGAGGGTAACGGCGGCGGCAGTGGGGAGCTCTGTGTGTTGCATGAACAGCGCTGGGCCAACAGCATTGGTCGCCTGACGCTTTTTCGTCGCAGCCTGTTGCATTATGTTGGGCGGCAACGGTTTCTTGCGGTCCGCTTCCCATTCGGCACGATGCAATCGCTGGCGATGCTTGTACATGTTGGCATTGGAAAAGAACGTCTGCGGGCAGTTTGGACATGTGTATAGCACCTCGCCCGTATGCGTCGATGTGTGCTCCTAAAACCGATGAAACGTTTTAGTTTTAAATTTATTATCGTAATATTCTTAACTTACTCGCAAATCCTGTGGCCTCTTAAAGGCCTTCTCACACATGGTACAGCGGAACTTTCGTTCGCATTGATGATTGTGATAAATGTGGCGTTTTAGTGCGCGAGAATTGGTGGACGTCTTGTCGCAGATGGGACAGCGATGCTCACCTCCCGGCGGTTCATGTACCGTCTTCATATGCTGCTTGAGGCCAGATATGTGACGCAGCCAAGTGCCGCAAATTTCGCATTGCACGGGATCCGGCTTGGGCCGCGGCGTATCGGAATGCTCGATTTCGTGGTGTTTCTTTAGATTTGCCTGAGTTCGCAACGTTTTGCCGCACTTGTCGCAAATGATTGCCGTTTCGGGATCGTGCATATGTCGTCGATGCTCCTTAAGCTTGCGTTCCGTGGGCAGCCTGCAACAATATTTAGTTAACAAGTGGAATCAAGAAGACACAATAGCTTACTTCTTATTGCAGTCGGGGCAGGTATATTTGAAGTCTGACTTGGGCACATGCTTGGACATATTGTGATAGGCGACGGCGGCTTTTGTAGTAAAGGTCTTGGAGCACTTGTCGCACGGATACATGCGCTTATCGGTTTGGGGATTCGTGTGCGTTTGCTCGTGCGCCTCTAGTGATTTGGAGTCCTGGAACACACGTCCGCACTGGGTGCACATGAAGTGCTTAGGATTATTGTGGACCAGCACATGCTCGGCGAGACCGCGGCGTATGTGAAACTTGCGACCACAGCAAGCAATGAAGCCACTCTCGATATTGTGGGACATGCGCAGATGGCGCAGCATGTCGCCGAAATTGGGTACTAGAAGATTGCATACATGACATGGCAGCTTTTTGAAGAACTCAAAAATAATCTCATCGTATTCGTTCTGTTGGGCCTTTCGTCGTTCGAGCTCCTCGCGACTCATGCGCACCGGCGGCACCAACGGCTTGGGACGCTTTCGATACTTTTTGGGCTTGACCACAACCCGTTTTGGGATTTCTGCATAGCGCTCCTCCGGCTCAACATCCGGCAGACTATTGCCAGACGCGGTGTCGCTGCTCTCGCTCGAACTGGCGCTGTCTTCAGTGCCAAGCAATGCTTCGGCGGCCACGAAGTCCATATCATTATCATTATCATCTTGAAATTCCTGTTCATTATCAGACTGAAATTCCTTTTTAGGACTAGTCAAAGGCGACTCTGGCGGTGGTGTTTTTAGCTTTTTGGGTGGGCGGCCACGTCGAGTGCTTCTGCGTAGTGGTTGAACCTTGACAGGTAATTGCTTACTAGCTGCTGCTGCTGCGGGCTTTAGGTCCAGGAACTCAGCCAACGGTATGTCGCCATCAGAGTCACTGGCAATTGTGCGCTGCTCCTTTTTAATACGCTTCTTAGCTGACGCTGTATGCTCGGTGCTAGCGCGTTTGGTTGTATTGCTTTTTGCTGCAACAAGCACTGGTTCTTCGAGCATTTCAAGCTTGGGCAGCGGTTCAAGTTCGTTCACCTCCACCTTAACATCACCAGTTGCAAAGAAATCCTCGGCCAATGCATCCAACTCGCCGCCAAAGGCAAGAGGATTAGCTGCTTCCGACTCGTCGCAAAACTCAATGGGCACATTCTTAATATCGCATCTTCGTTCCTGGTGTGTATTATAGACGCGTTGATAGAATGCGTTAAAGTTGCTTACGCACTCCCAGCATTGGTAGCAAATTTCCTCCCGCTCACCGACCGTTGCGCTGCTTAACTGCAAACAAGAAAACAGTACATCATTAGACATCACAAAAGTTAACAAAACGCGCCTCTATTACCTCGAGCCAAAAGTGTTTGTTTATTGTTTGGCAAATGTTAAGCCGCAAACCCGTCTCGGAAAATATCTTGTACGATTCGCCGATCTTGCAGCGGTCAAAGCAAAGCACACACGCTTCCATCGCTTATTAAATACTGCGTTGATCTGTTGATGAAGCTATAAAGCCGCCATCTGTTAATAATTAAAAGCAAATTTTGTTTAAAAATTTGTTTGCTATTTGTTTGTTTGGTGGTCGACAGATTTGTGGAGCTGCCAGTTGATCATCGAAATAAATCTATCGATAATATTTCCAGTGTGTACCTTCAGAAAAAGTCTTTTATACTACGGCCACACTACTTTTATATTCAAATAACAATGCGATGAACATCAGGCAGTTCGTTTTCAACGGTCGCGAAGTGTGGTTGTGCAAAAGAAACGTTGTTGTGTCGAGTCAGCCAATTTTCATAGACTTTCTAGCGCAATATATAACGTAAAAGTGCCAAAGAACGTGCAGTGTGTGTGTGCTGCAGTCAAACATGTAAACAAAGAGATAACAACCGAATCAATTACTCAAGGAATACGCGTTGTAGACAAAATAAATAAATTAAAAATAAACACAATATTATTTTGCAATTGCCTTGCCAACAATAATAACCATATGTAATTGAACGAATCGTTTTTGCGTTTGTTTCTTCTTTTTCGTTCGTCTGTCCGTTAAATTAACACATTTTTTTCTCAGCGGTTTGGATGTTGTTAAAATGGTTGCTTGGTTGGCCAATTGCCTGTTGTTACAAAACGTCTGTGTCATAAAAGAAATTATCTATTTACTTCCTTTATTTTGCATGTGGAAACTCTTGGCTAATTATTATAAGCTCACTTGAACTTGGTTCGCATTGAAAACTTTATGACACATTTGCAACAGCAACAATTACTTCCTTTATTAGACCTTTTACTTTTCTTTATGAATGGAATGAATGCGCAATAGTTTCGTAGGCTGAGCACAAAATCCATTCACTAAGTGCAACTAGCGCTAACCAGTTGCTTTTGCATTCCGCATGGTCTTGGGACTTGCAACGGGCTTGAATCTATGCGGCGGCAGACAATTCGCTTCACCTCACCGCGCTTAGCCTGGTCTGGTTTTGTTGGATTTTCTTTTACGTAACGCCCAGCCAGGCACGAGCCAACCTAGTTAACAATTTTATTCAAAAGACAAGTGCCCGGTTTTCACTTCTTTTTTGTTGTTGTTGTTTGTTGTTTGTTGCACTTGTCGCAGTCAACCACCCATCCATCCACAAAGCAGCGAGCAAACTATAGCCGAGGAGCAGCACGTTTTTATTATCGCACATTTCTTATGTGGAATATTAATAGGTAGCAGCAGTAACTTCGCTTCGAGGAAATGGAAATTCAACAGCTGCGTTTATTGGCCAACTGACATAAAAATCAAAGTAACGGAAGTTCCCACTGTGTTAATCAATTAAACATTCGACACAGAGAACAAAAACAGAACAGCTTAACAACAATAATAACAACAACCAAAAACATTGCCAATCTCAACCTGAATAGGTATATATATCTTGTGTGCAAAATGAGTCAACAAATGTTTTGTGCAATTTTGCGAGTTTTGCTTTTGTCAACTGTTTTTTTGTTGACATTCGTTGAGCAGACACAAGCTTATGGATTTGGACGTTGCCCCAAGTATCCATCGATGCCGAAGTTCAATATGAGTCGGGTAAGTAGCAAACCAAATGGACGGACGACTGCATTAAATGTTTATGCATAAGTTAAATAACAACAACAATATATATAGATTATGCATAAAGATGAACTTGAACCAATTTGAGGTCTGTAACTATGTACAAAAGTGCAAACCAGTTTACAGCAAAGGAGATATAACAACTTTACTATAAGCCTTATAAACACATATTTATGTATAGTCTTCATTTGTTTGTATCGTGATGCTGTCTGGCATCAAAGCCGTTGGCAATGAGGCAAACAATTCACTTCTTTATCATATTCAAGACGCCAACTACATATTAGTACTGACCATGTCCAACAAACTACTACTAGCTAACGTCATTGGCACGTCAAGGACAAATTCAATGAGACCAAAGATCAAAGAGCTCTTGTTTGGACAAACTAGAAAATTGCCTTAATCAATTTAGCAGCACAGCTACTTGAACATTAACCATGCGAGGGGCGGAGGCATTATAGTATAAAAGCGCATTCATTCAGTTGACCGCCTTGAAATCACTTACAGTTTCATTAGAATGCCAAACGAATACCAAAAATATCATACATAGCATAAGTGAGATCTGTAAACTGAGATGAACTAGAGGTAAATTCGTGAAATTTAAAATAACTCTTTAAGATACATTTTAGCATCAAGTATTAAGAACTTTACTTTCAGTACTATCTAAATCCTCAAAATCCGGTTTATCCTTCCTCTTACCAAACGTTGCTCCACTTTATCCTCGGAACTAACAAAGTCTGAGATAAGAAATATCAAAAATATTAAATTGTATAGAATATAGGCTTATAAGTGAACTTTGGCTTTGTAGTAACAAATTGAATATCTAGAAAAATATTGAAACCCCTATTTACATTAATTTATCGTGTTAAATCGTGCGTGATTTGCGTCATGTATGCACCTCCTCTTTATCGAAGTGTTTTTTAGGGATGCAACATCATTGGACTTTAATTGGATAATTTTTCATGTCCAATTGAGCTGTTGATAATGCGTGAGCGTATAAAATCACTTTGACATCGTTCGTTTATGCAGGCAGGGGGCAAAGACCCCAAGATCCCAAGAACAACAAATTATCAAGTGATGGTTTTTATGTCACACTCCCCCCTTTGCTAGCTATCAGTGGAATCAGCTACTGGGCATTGCTTGAGCTTTACTAGCGATAAAAACCAGTTTACCAAAATAACAACAATTTTAAAATGTTTCTGCTATACGCAGGGAGTGGAGGCAGTTGTTGTTTTTATTTTATTTTTTTTTTTTTTGATTTTTGGTTTTTCGTATAATACTACTAACCCAGTTAAATGATTACTCATCGTTTGCTCAAAGTGAAACGCATGCAGGCAGATCTTATTGATATTATTTCTAATAATTTTTGTTTTTTAGGTACTTGGTCACTGGTTTGAGGTGGAGCGATCCTTCTATTTGCCAGAGATTGCCTCGGGCTGTACCACTTTCGAGTTTCAGCCCTACAACAAAGCGGATCAGTCCAAGTTTAACAATTTCAAGCTGGAGGTGTCTATAAAAACCGTTAATCGCCTGTAAGTGAAACTTTTATTTATATAATCTTTAATTATCTAATTGTCTTTGTATTTAAATAGCACTGGTAATCCTAATGTGAATCAAGGCTATGCAACGCCAGAGAACAGCAAATCTTCCATTATGGACTTTAAGGTAGGTCTTTCGAATTATTATTAAAAATACTGACTGAATAACTTTACCTTAAATTTTTATAATTTTCATTAGTTTAACACTCGGTTTCCAGAAGTAATTGCACGCTTGTTGCCCGGTTCGGGTAAATACCAGGTGCTCTACACGGACTACGATAACTTTGCCATATTGTGGTCGTGCGGTAGTATTGGCTCGCTGGGCCACGCCGATCAGATCTGGATACTCGGACGTGAGACTGACTTTGTCGTTGAGATTCGCGAGAAGATCTATGACGTTCTAAAGCGACTCTCCCTAGATCCCGAAAGACTGGTGCTCAGCAAAAATACCAATTGCCCAAAGTTGTACTGATTTGAAGCCCATTTCACATCTATTTAGCTATAATTACTAATTGTTTAAGTATCATATTGTTTAAATCTTAGGCTTTAGGCTGCTGTGATAATTGCGAGGTTAAGCTCTGTTTTGTATTGCAAAACAAATATATATATACGAAAAATGATATTTGAGCACGATATGGGGATTTTTGGGTTCACGTCAATTATAATGAACACTCTAATTAATTTGGTGTAAGTTCTATTTAGAACCTGCCAATCCAGAAATCAATTTTGTGTTAGTCGCATTGGCAAATCCAACCACGAAGGAACACAAAATGTCGAAACTGTGGAGGCTTCTGCTTCTTATCGTGTTGCTCTTCAATTTCCTGGAGACTTTGTTGGCGCGTGGTGGAGGTGGTCATGGTGGTGGTGGAGGACACGGTGGTGGAGGTGGTCATGGTGGTGGTGGACGTGGTGGTTTTGGTGGTGGACGTAGCGGTTTTGGCGGCGGACGTGGTGGCTTCGGCGGCGGACGACATGGTGGTTGGGGTGGTGGACGCCCAGGCGGTTGGAGTGGAGGAAGTCCACGGCTACGCGGCGGCAGCTTTGGCTATGGAGGCTACAGATCTTATGGCTACGGTGGTGGACTAGGACTCGGAGTTTTGCCTCTACCCGTGCCTGTCCCAGTCCCTTATCCATGTCATCCTCCATATTACTATGACGGATATTATTGCCGCTAAGTTGAAACCAATAGAAAAATACCATTTTTCATTCGGTTATGAAAGTTTTATTATACAAATTACATCAACATTTGAGTTAGTATTGTGTAAATGTCTCCTAAGAAATTGAGGCTGTAGACAGTTCTCTAAATATTTCATATAATGTATATTCCTTATTTATTGTTTTGATGGTCTTCGGTGTTTTTGTGATTCCTTTTCAAATGTGTTTTTGATTGTGTGGAAATCTCTCAAGAGTGTAATCTTATGTCTATTAAAACCCGATTGGAATTAAGTCCAAAGTGCGATTATCAATGTATAAATGTTTATAAATAATTAAACTTATATTGTCTACGGTCTAGATATGAAAACGGATACAAACAACCATTGGCTGACTAAATGCGTTCGTTGTGAAAAGATTATCATAATAATGATAATCGTAATATACTACATATTATTAAAGAATATCATAATCTAATATACTATATTATTTGTAATATTTATGTATATATGTATGTATACAAATATGAGTTTGACTATGAAGTGTGTTCTGAGGTTCCATGACATAATCAAATATAAAGGATAACTTTCACAATTTTGATTGAAGATCGGTTATGTTTACATATGTTTATCGGTTGATAGTTAGTTCATGGTACTTTGATTATGTGTTTGTGCTTAGTGCGTCTGCTCCGGAAGACAACTGGAGAGCATTTAGATTTCGGATACGGATACGGATCCATTTAAAATGGCTGAAACATGACGGAATAATTTCGATATGCCTTGGATGATTTCTCACCCTAAAGCATTGCCTTGCATTCGCATTCAGCGATGCTGTGTTGGATGCAATGATTGATCTCTGCAAAGCGAGGTCGCTCACTCGGTTTGCGGTTCCAGCAGCGGCGCATTAGGGCATAGACGGAGAGCGGTGTGTTGTCCGGACAACCGAGCACGTTGCCCTCCTTGATGTACTTAATGACCTCCTCGTGCGTGAGGCCAAAATATGGCTGCAGGGCAAAAGAGAATATTTCCCACAGGCAGATACCAAAGGCCCAGACATCTGACTCCAGCGAGAACTTGTTGTAGATAATGCTCTCAATGGGCATCCAGCGTATGGGTATGACATCGTTCTCATCTCCCTTGTAATAGTCCTGCAGATAGATTTTGTGCGAGAGTCCAAAGTCAGCGATCTTCACCTGCATCTGCTCATTGATAAGGCAATTGCGCGTCGCCAAATCGCGATGGACAAACTTGCGTTCGGCAAGGTACAGCATGCCAGAGGCGACATCCGCTGCCATATGCAGCAGCTGCAGCTCCGTCAGCTGCTGTCGATTGCGCGGCTGGGCCTGATGTGTGGCGTAAGGGGAGCAGGCACGCAAGAATTCGTTTAGATCGCCCGGCGACATGTATTCAAAAAGCAGACACATGGGTCGGCCCAAGGCGCAGACGCCAAGCAGTTTCACAATGTTGGTATGATCAAATTCTGCTAATAGACAAGCCTCACGCTCAAAATCCGTTTGCATCTGGTCACTGGCATCGTCTTTTAGCATCTTCACGGCCACCAGCAGCTCCTCATTGGCCGACACAAGGCCCGGCGCCTTGGCCTGAAAGACGCGCCCAAATGCGCCCTGACCCAAAGAGCGTACATAGACAATTTCGCCACGCGGATACTCCAGCTTCTCGAGACGTGCATTCAGCTTGGTTTTGGGCTCCTGCACCGCTGCCGTGGTCGTCAGCATAATGCAATTACTGTGAATGGTTGCAGTGCTTCGTATGGTGCCGCACTTGGCATTCGTCGAGGCAAAATGGTTTGACCCGAGCGTCTCTCGACTGGCGGACAGATTGCAATCACCGCGCACAGAGGCGCTGCAATCGCCGTGCGCTGCTGCCTGCGAAGGCTGCGAGTAATCCTTGTGCTTGGACAGCTTGTAGGCAAGCAGTATGATCAGATGTAGCGCCACAATGCCGATGAAGCCAATGCCCGCTAGCAAAAAGATCATCGAGGGCGTAAAGAACTCCTCCATCTTAATTGGTATACTCATGTCTTTGGCGCTAGGATCCACATAATCAGCTGCAAGACCAACAAATACATATACATTGCTTAAGAATGGATGGATGGAAACCTACGGCAAATGGGAATATCGCAGTGCTGCCAGCGCACAGATTCGTCTAGAGTGTAACACCAGGGCTGTGGCTCTTCCCCGCCAGCGTTGCGGCAATAGTTCTCGCCCTCGATTAACTGGGCAAAAACCAGCGGAGGCTGGATATGCTTGTGCGGATGCTGTGTATCCCATCGCTGACAGGGTATGCCCGATTTGCTAACATTCATTGAGCCCATATAGTAGCGTCCATTGCCATTGCGACAATCATCTAACACAAACAACATGGATTAGGGACAAGTCGGTAGGTTTCGTCGGCTTTACTTACAGCTGACTTCCGACTCGTTGATTGTGGTGAGACCTATGTAGGAGCAGCTGGAACGCCGCATTGTGGCATCGTAATGGGGCAGCGCCGTACAATTGGGTAGCCTGAAATGTGCCCGACTCTTGAGAAACATGTTGCGCTCCCGCTTCTCTTCGATCAACACCCAGTCGTTGTAGCAGAACTGCAGATGCGTTGCCTGGCAATCTTCAAAGCAGAGCGGCGCCTTTATAGCACGTCCATTCTCCACATGGCAGCGCGGAAAGGCATAGGCACAAAGCATTTTCTGCAAAATCAATTAACATTTTATAAAGAGCGAAAATTAATGTGTTCCTGCTCACCTCAGCGGCTTCGCGGCACAGACCGGTTAAGTCGACTATTAGCTCATCCCAGAGCGCCGTGGTGATTTGCTCGTTGCGCCAGCCACCAGTTGGATCCTCCAGACTGTACCACACCGGACCCGTTATAAACTGCTTGCACACCTTACCATTATACGGTGCACAGTAGCCCTTCTCCTCTCGCTCTCGATCGCGCTCTTGGTCATGATCGTTGTGATGTCGCTGATGGTGGCGTCGTGCCGGCTCCTCCATATCGATGGCATTCAGTGAATTGGCGTTCGTCTCGCATGTAAACAATAACATGCAAAGCCCAACAAAGGCAGTAACAACACTTACATACAAAAAAGTTTGGCAACCCCCCCTACAACCCCCACCAATCCTGACAGTCCACAGTCCGGCCGCCATGGCATGTGTGTGTGTGTGTGTGTAAATACTTATGGAGAAGGCTTTGCGTTTGCGTTTCGCGTTTTGTCTGCTTATCTGAATTCCGTAATTTAAATAGGTCGGACCTTTCAGCGCCCTTCAACAATTCACTTATTTATAGTAAATTTTGTTTTTCTTTTTTAGCAAATATTGCAATTGATAATAAATGTATAAATGTTTCGCACTCTGTCGACGCCTTTTTCCCGAATACCACAAAAGTTGACAACCCAATTGGGGGAAGCGTCCCCATAGGGGTGGTTTTTGCAAGAACAGGGTTGTTTGTCGTACGGTAAACGTCAATTTTATTTGTATGTATGTAGTTGTTTACAATCAAGTACATATCTTTAAATCAACAACATCTTGAATCTACTCTTCTTCTTTATCGGCAATCTTTGGTTCCTCTTGCTTTTTTCCTGTTTCGTCTTCATCTTCAATTTGTTCTAGACCCTGTAAACAAAATGCGCTTAATTTTTAAAGTTACAAATCTACAAGTTCTAGCTGGGCCGCTGTAATAATTATATTAAATTTTTTTTGACTTTCGTACTGTAAATTTATTCACTTTTTGCACTTAGATTTCAAACTACATAATATTTAATTTTTGTTTTCATCTGGTATAGCATGGAGACCCTGGAAAAGAATCAGAGGTGATCTAAATTTTTTTTGATAATTGACAAGAATCTGATGACGATTTAACGGAGTTGGTTAGGATTTAATGCGGCATGAATGATGTTAAATGATGAATGGAATAAATCTCCAAAAATAATGAATGAATTTTTACGTTTTATTTAGGGAATAAATTAATGCTGTTAAAAATAAAAACACGGAACATCAGTTACAAATTTCGTATGACACTTTGCATAACAACAAATTTCAGAGATAGTTTCACTTACATTCATTATGTACGGATTGTCGGTTAGTCGAAAATCACGCTGGTACATCACACGATCGAAGCGTTCGTCCATATTTCGGCGATAGGCCTGCAAAGATAGTACACAAAATTAGGCATACAAGTTAAAAGTGTTTCAAAATTAAAGGAATTCAATGCATGTTGGTAGCTTTTTCGGCGCGTTTAAATAATGTTTCATAAATTACGTTTAGTGCACAATCAAAGAGCGTTATTATATAAGAATTTTGTACTTCTGAACCGGACACTTACATTGCCCATTGTCAGTTTCTGCAGGCCGTACATGGCGTATATGGGCACAGACAGTGCCACGGTGATGATGGCGGCAGCTGGTAAGATTTCGAACCACATATTAACTGTGTCACAATAATTATTTAGTTATTTTGCCACAAAAACACACGGCCAAATGACGCAAAGACTGACAGCTGTTGTCGCACAGTCTATCGATATATCGATAGATATTTACAAAAATTTACTTAATTTTTGTTTAAATAAAGAATTTGTTGTGTTTAATGCGTAATTTAAAACGGTTGTGTATATAATTTATTATATATATCTGCAAAAGAAATTTTATAGCTTGTGCCGATTAAAAGGTTGATCCGCTGTTAATTTTGAGCAGCTGAAAAGTTAAAGTATGGCAACGCCAATCCTCACAAATATACATCGTATGCAAAGGAGAAGTCGAATTACCGCAAAATCATTCTATTTAAGGTGCATCAAAACCAGAACGCAGGCAGCAATCCAGCTATCAACTACATAAGCAGCAAAGCATAATTCTTGGATTGCGCTTAGACAAATTTCCAGCAACTGCATCATCCGAAATTAAGAATAACGACAAGCAGAGCGGTAATAAAATTGTGGAAAATATGGCTAGCGATATGAGCGGCATTGTCGAGTCATCGTTTCCCACGGGTGCATTGGTACGTACGCATACATATAATACATATGTATACACGGTGCTAATATTTTCGTAATGCAAATTTCCATTTTTCTCCAGGTGCCGAAGGTAGAGACGGGCGTGTTGAACTTTTTGCAAAAGTATCCAGACTACGATGGTCGCGATGTGACTATAGCTATTTTTGATTCCGGTGTAGATCCACGCGCTACTGGACTTGAAGTAAGTGTAAAAAAAAACGAATATCTATATATTTGTACATATGTATATGTAATTTATTAAATATGTGTAGACGCTGTGCGATGGCAAAAGTGTAAAAGTTATTGAACGCTTTGATTGTTCGGGCTGCGGCGATGTGGACATGACTAAGAAAGTTATCCCGTGTGAAAAAGGCACATTTAAGGGTCTGTCCGGACGTACGCTGCAGCTCGGGGCTGAGCTGTTGGCGCTCAACACAGACCAGGATCGCGCCGTGCGCGTGGGGTCAAAGAGCTTGAATGATTTGGTGCCGGCAAAGGTGCGCGAGAATATTGTCGCCCAGGCGAAGCTTAAAATCTGGGATAAGCCGCATAAGACGGCAACAGCAAATGCAAGTCGCAAGATCGTTGAATTTGAATCTCAAAATCCAGGTAAGAAACCATTGAAATATATTCTCGACAGTTCCCAGATTAACGATTTGCTGTCTCTTTGAAGGTGAAGGCCAAAAGTTGCCATGGGACAAAAAGATTATAAAGGAGAATCTAGACTTTGAATTGGAAATGCTAAATACGTATGAGAAACTGTACAACGAGGTGAAGACCACATTAGACTGCGTACTCTTCCCAACCGAAAACGGTTGGCTCACCATTATCGATACCACTGAGCAGGGCGATCTCGATAAGGCGTTGCACATCGGCGAATACAGCAGGACGCACGAAACCAAGAATGTTGATGACTTTCTCTCGATATCAGTGAACGTCCACGATGACGGCAATGTGCTGGAATTGGTGGGCATGTGCTGTGAGTAGAGGTTTCTCCTGCTGCTGCAATCTTTATTATTTTATTTTTATATATATTATAGCCCCGCATGGTACGCACGTAGCTTCAATTGCCAGCGGCAATCATAGGTCCCGTGATTTGGATGGCGTTGCTCCCAATGCAAAGATCGTATCGTTGACCATTGGTGACGGTCGCTTGGGGTCCATGGAGACAGGAGCAGCGATGGTTCGTGCTATCCTGAAGGTCATGGAGCTGTGCCGCGAGGGCCGCCGCATTGATGTGATCAACATGAGCTACGGCGAGCACTCGAACTTCTCAAATTCCGGGTAAGCGCAGCCAGCTGTCAATGTAAACAAGTAGTTAAATTCTTAGTCATATCTCGATTTATGTCTGTGTTTACATTTGTCTGGGCAAGTAACTTTATACTTTGTGAACACGATCTTATTCAAATATTATTTGTTATTACAGCCGTGTTGGGGAGTTGATAAACGAGGTGGTCAATAAGTATGGCGTCGTTTGGATTGTCTCGGCGGGCAATCATGGACCGGCGCTCAGCACTGTGGGCACTCCACCCGATATAAGCCAAGACAGTTTAATTGGTGTCGGCGCTTACGTCTCGCCCCAGATGATGGAAGCAGAGTATGCCATGCGTGAGAAGCTGCCGGGCAATGTGTACACATGGACTTCACGTGATCCCTGCCTCGATGGCGGACAGGGCGTGACAGTGTGTGCACCCGGCGGTGCTATTACATCCGTTCCGCAATTTACCATGGCCAAATCACAGCTGATGAACGGCACAAGCATGTCGGCACCCCATGTCGCTGGTGCAGTGGCTTTGATTATCTCTGGTCTTAAGCAGCAGAACATTGCGTATTCGCCATATAGTATTAAACGTGCCATAAGCGTTACGGCCACCAATCTGAGCTATGTGGATCCCTATGCCCAGGGCCATGGTCTGCTCAACGTTGAGAAGGTATTCGAGCATATGGTCGAGCATCGCAATGCCAAGGATAACATGTTGCGGTAAGTAGGAAAAGACTAGAATGGTGTGACTCTTATATAAATCTTTACTTTTACAGCTTTTCAGTACGGGCTGGTCCCCAACAGGCCAAAGGCATTCATATGCGCGAGGGCGTCCAACGCCGAGTGCTTGACTGTAACGTCAACATTGAGCCCGTTTTCTTCAATGACAAGGAAGTGGGTAAGTGATATATTAGCAATTGAATCATATGTTTCTGTTTATATATATGACCATCCCAAAGATCCTAAGAACAAGTTCAACTTCAATGTGCGCCTGAATTTGGTGCCGTCGCAGCCTTGGGTGCAATGTGGCGCCTTCCTCGATCTCAGCTACGCCACTCGCCCAATTGTGGTCAGAGTTGATCCGACTAGCCTGCCGCCGGGTGTGCACAGTGCCGTGTAAGCATTTAACCTTTAATCTAACACATTTCGCATTTCATCTAAGATCTGAATCTATATTCAATCTTCCAATTGCAGCGTTCGCGCCTATGATACGGATGCAGTACCAAAAGGTCCATTGTTTGAGATACCGGTGACAGTGGTGCAGCCACATGTTCTGGAGCATGGACAAAATACGCCCATCTATGAGCCCGCCTCCACTAAGGGCGACCGGAGCATTGAGTACCAGCCCAATACAATAACAAGAGACTTCATCTTGGTGCCGGACAAAGCCACCTGGGCATGTAAGTAAACAAATACCATTAAGTAACTATATATTTTATTGTAACTAATTGATTTTAGTGCTGCGTATGCGCAATACGGATCCGAATCGTGGCAACGAACTTGGCAAGTTCTTTTTGCATACGAATCAATTGCTGCCGCATCAATCTTGTCGCAAACTGGAAACAATGAAAATAATTGGCGTCAACTCGGAATTTGAGGCCACGACAACGTTTCGCGTTCAGGCCAACAGGATACTGGAGCTGTGTCTGGCCAAGTACTGGTCCAATCATGGCCAGACTCATTTGAAATACAGCCTGGAGTTTCACGGTGTTGCTGCTCAAAATCCCGACGCATGTAAATATTATGGACATGCATTTAAATACTATATCAACTACGACCTTGTTATTTTTGTTTAGATATTATGCACGCCGGTCGTGGCATCCACAAGCTGGAGGTGGACGCTTTGGTGTCGGAGGAAATTCAGCCGCTGCTGCAGCTTAAGAACGCTGCCGTCGTGCTCAGGCCCAGTGAGGCAAAGATCTCGCCGTTGAGTGGAACACGCGACGTTGTACCCGAGGGCAGGCAAATCTATCAGAACTTGCTCGTCTATAATCTGAACGTGGCGAAGGCGGCCGAGGTGGCGCTGTATGCGCCAATCTTCAACGATTTACTATACGAGTCGGAGTTCGAGTCACAAATGTGGATGCTGTTCGATGTTAACAAGTCGTTGGTGGCCACCGGCGATGCCCACTCGCACACTTTCTTCACAAAACTGGAGAAGGGCGAGTACACGGTGCGTCTACAGGTGCGGCACGAGAAGCGTGACTTGCTCGAAAAGATATCGGAGGCCAACCTGATTGCGGCCTACAAGCTGGCCAATATGATTTCGTTTGACTTTTACGATAGCTACAATCAGTGCGTTGTGGGTGGCCGTAAAGTGGCGACCGCCAAGGTGCGTGAGATCACAAAAATGCTCTACATTGCACCCATTGCTCAGGAGAAGCTCATGAAGGCAAATCTGCCGGCACAGTGCGCCTGGCTGAGCGGCAATCTAGTATTCCCCAAGGACGAGGGTGGCCGCCGCACTGCTCTTCATCCCTTCACCTACATTTTGAACCCGGCTGAGAAGAAGTCCGCCTCAAATGGTGGCGCTAACGGAGCTGCTGCCAACAATGCCAGCGCCGCAGCAGCTGCTGCCTCTGCCACCACCAATGGGGCCAAACCGAAGTCGACCGGCACACCCCAAGGCGCGACAAGCGCTTCCAGTTCATCTAGCGGCGATGGCATATCACTGCAGAGTGAGGTGCCAGCCAATGGCAGCGGTGGTGTGCCCAGTTCCCCACAGAAGGGCAAGATCGGCGCCGATGACTATGCTGAGAGCCTGCGCGATTTCCAATGCTCTCACATTGCCAAGTGTGGTAAGTCCAAGGATGCCAATCCGTTGACATAGTTTATAATTTTTGCGAATTTTCTAGATTTGGAGAAGGCTGAGAAAATATACAAGGATGTTGTGGCCGCACATCCAAAGCATTTGGCGGCCCATCTGCAGCTGATCCAGACAATTGAATCGAATGAGTTAAAGTCGCAGTTGCCCCTGGCATTTGCCGCTAGCCAGAATAAAAGCCGGGATGGTGAAAATTCAAATGGGGATAAAGAGGACGATGTGCAAAAGCAACGTTGTGCCTTGGAGCGCATTGTTAAGCTGGCCGATTTGGTAATTGGAGAAACCGATGTCGATTCCCTGCTCTCATATTATGGCATTAAGAACGATACGCGTCCAGACGCAGCTAAAATCAAGACGTGAGTTGACACAAATTTGGAAAATCACAAAATCTTATTATTTTTGTTGTGTTTGCAGTACGATGGACAAGCAGAAGAATAACCTCATCGAGGCATTGACCAAGAAGGGCATTGCAATGGCCAAGCTGTGTGTGCTGCAAGGTAGCCTCAAGGGACATTTAGCCGAGCTCAACGAAGTGTATACGGAAATAATTAAATTCGTTGATGCCAACGATTCAAAGACCATCCAATTTTCCATATGGCATGCATATGCGCACGAACATTATGGACGCATGTACAAATATGTGACGAAAATGCTTGAGGATAAGCGTACTCGTGAGCTGTTCGAGGAGATGGCGGCCATCAATAGTGCGTTGGGTCATGAGCATACCAAGACTGTTATTGATCGCATGGCAGTTTCTTTCTTCCCATCCAGCTTCCGTTTGTTCTAGGATCTAGATGTTTGTTTATTGCCGCTTTTTAAACAGCGCACATTTAATCTAATCACAGTTTTATTTATATTGCAAATCCCTAACACTATCAAATATATAACATGTACATGAATTCAGTATGCTTCCAATTAAAATGGTTATTTTTTGTGTTTTGTTTAACCGCTGCACAATTGAAATCCAAGCCACTTATTTGTTTACATGTTACGCTCAAACTGGTACTGTTAGTTAACAGCGTAGGGTGACCATAGCGTAAATTCATAAATCAAGTTGGTATTTTCATGAAAACAAAGTGGTGTTTTTCGGATAATTAGTTTAAGCACACACTGGTTAAGATGCAGTACTCCCAAACAATGCACGCGCGAAAATAAAATGGGTAAGATTGAGTTAAAATGTGCAAAAGTGTGTTAAAAACTGTGTTAATTTGCTATAAAAATGCATAGTTAAGAACACGAGTGTCCAAAGTGTTTAAAAACAAGGCGAATGCATGTGTTTTGAAGGCTTGAAAAACGGTGTCTGCTACGTAGTAGTATATGTATGTAGCTTCCGTGTGCGGATGTCAGTGCTTTGCGTGTGTGTGTGTGTGTGAATGAGTGTGTATTGACCGATCGATTTTATTTTGCAAATTCAAGGACAACTGCAAATCCTGTGGGATAATTGGCGATTCAATTGCAACAAATAGCCAATTAGTTTATCTAACAGTAAATTGTATACACAAACAGTCATCGCAGTTGGTATAACTGCACTAACAACAACAAAACCAAGTCAAGCGGATGTTGAACGGATCCCAATGGAATTTATTATCTCGATGAATGTCGAATGCCGCCGCTGATGACTCAAATTGCAAATCCAGAGGTTTAACAGACATTATCGGGCAATCTGTGTACACACAATAAATATACATATGTATGTGTTTGTATGTACATATACGTATGTATGTGTATATATGTACATGTGTTGCGCTGTTTCCTTTACAAAAGGCAAACAAAAACTCGACGCAACGACAAATGCTGCGGGTTGAGTGGCAGCAGCGGCAATCAGTTATGTTTGTGTGTGTGAGTGTGCGTGCGTGTGTGTAGCGGTGGGAGCGAAAGATAAAGATATTGAAGTGAAAGAACGAAAATATTTAAAGGCTATGAGGGCGCCGCTGCCAATGAATGGGAATCAAAGTCGTCGAGCGTAAATGTGTTGGCGGTGGTGGTTGGTGGTGGGTGTTGAAATTCATGTCACCCACACACACACACACACACACACACACAGACGAACTCCCTATACTAATATTATGGAGTGCAGCTGTTTGGTTTGCATACTTAACGTTGAATCTGCATCTATATAGTCGTATTTATTTATATATATTATAACTTATATGTATCTTTCAGAGTGCCCACAAATTGATTTATATGAATTCCTCACCGAGTCCGAACTGCAGCAATACTACAATGCCATCAAGTGAGTTCTCTGACCCAAATATGCAGCAAGGCTGGTATGCAGATCACCACTAATTCAAGCTAAAATAAAAAAACATAATTAGTACTTAAATGAATATCGAGAGAAATTAAGTATTATTTTTTATATATAACATACATTTTATTTTTTTTTTGGTTGGTTTTTGTGATCTGCATACCTAGCTAAACCCAACAAACGCGACTCAATTAATTTCCCCCTTTTTTTTTTGTCGTACAGAAATGAATTAAAAATAACAAATGCAGCGCAATTTAAATATGCTGCTGATGAGGATTTGCGTTTCATTGGGCTGTCGCGGCCGGAAATCCGAAGACTGCGTAAATTCTATGAAAAGCATTTCCCCCACAGTTACCTCAGCAAAATAAAACGACTGCTCCAAGCGCCCGCCACAATTGTGAAGCGCGACGATGGCGCCGGCGGCGGGCAGGCAACAAATGAGTGCAGCAGCCAAGCTGCTGCGACTGCAACCGGCAGCCAGAGGAATGGGGACAGTTCACCCGGCAGCAAGGTGCCCAACAACAAGCACATCATACCAGCCGATTCGATTAGCGTTAATAAGCAGCTGGGCATCGGGGAGTTTGGTATTGTGCAGCAGGGCGTCTGGACCAACGGCAGCGAGCGGGTGAGTCGAGTCAATTTGCCCCACTTCAACGGGCTTCCGCTTGAATTGAGAGTAATTATTGTTGAATGTTGCACAGATTCAAGTGGCCATCAAGTGTTTGTGCCGCGAGCGCATGCAATCGAATCCCATGGAATTTCTTAAGGAGGCAGCCATAATGCATTCAATTGAGCACGAGAATATTGTGCGCCTATATGGCGTTGTGCTGGCCACAGATTCGCTGATGCTTGTCACCGAGCTGGCGCATCTTCGTTCCTTACTCGAGTGCCTTAAGGATTCCGGTTTGCGTGTCAGCTTCCTAACGATACCCACGCTGTGTGAATTTGCCCTGCAAATCTGCAATGGCATGCGTTATCTGGAACAGAAGCGACTCATACACAGAGATTTGGCTGCACGCAATATCCTGGTGTTCAGCAAGGACAAGGTGAAAATCTCCGACTTTGGTCTATCGCGTGCACTCGGCGTCGGCAAGGACTACTACAAGACGAATTTTAATGTCAATCTAAAGCTGCCAATAGCGTGGTGTGCTCCCGAATGCATTAACTACTTGCGTTTCACCAACGCCTCGGATGTGTGGGCCTTTGGCGTTTGCCTTTGGGAAATGTTCTCGTATGGCTTTCAGCCTTGGGCAGCGTTAACCGGCCTTCAGATACTGGAGGCCATCGATGCACCCAATTACCAGCGTCTTGAGCAGCCGGACTGCTGTCCGCGTGAATACTACACGCTGATGATGAAGTGCTGGCAGGATGATGCAGCCAAGCGGCCCAAGTTTAGTGAAATCTACGAACAGCTGCCCGAAATGAAGCCAGAGCAGCTCAAGGCCGTTGTTAACTGCGTCGAGCCAAAAAAGGATCATCTTATGTATCGCCAGGGTGACATCATCAGCGTCCTTGATCGCAATACGGGCACACCGTTCTGGAAGGGTGTCCTCAGCACCGGCAAGACCGGCTACTTCAATCCCTCAAATACAGTCGCATTTCTGGAAGGTTTGCCCTGCTCCTCGAACCGCGATTCATTCAGTCGAGTCGGTGATCATCGCATCAGCAAGCGCAAACTGCGCACCGAAATGATTTCGAAGCCGCAAAATGATTTTAAGCACACCGGACATGTGGGCATCGATGGTGCCACATTCGGCGACATTGCCTTCCTCGGCAGCTCCCAGAATGTAAGCGAAAATAAAAATAATTATTGCAAATAGTTTCACTATTCTCTATTCGCTTGCAGTACAATCATGTACCCAAACAGATCGTGACGCCTTACAAGCCGTCGGAGGACATTGAGCAGACGCCACTGCTGCTGCCACCGACACCGACCAGTCCCGATTCGCTGCAAACGGCCAGCGGCTATTTTCCCGAGGGTGCGGGCACCTCAATGAATCCCACATTTATTCCCTCCACGGAGCACACGCCCAAACTGATACCCAGCAATGGGCACAGCTCCTTTGATTTTGCGGGCTCAACAAATCCGTTTGCTACCCACAAACTGGACGAAGAGCAGCTTGCCTATGCGCTGCAAAACAACAATTATGGCGCCGATGGCAAGAGCATCCACTCCGAGCCGAACTGGCGAGCCAGCTCTCGCAATACAACCGACGATCCGCACGAATATCATGAGATATCCGATGATGAGATAACCGGTGACAAGCTGGACTTTGGTCCCTCGCTGCTAGATGAGATTAATTCGATGTTTGGTTCAATCAGCGGCGCCTCTGGCAGCCAGCCGAAGTCGCCCGATTTTGATCATGTGAATACGAAAAACGAATTTGCCGAAATGTCAGCCAAGTTCGGACACAAGACGTCTGGCGATAGCAATGGCAACAAGCACGGTCATAGTCATGGCTTGCTGTCAAAAAAGAAGACAGCAACAGGCACTGTCAAACCCATTTCCGTTAAGGATGAGAAAATGCTGAATCATGCCATCGAAATGGCCAATGAAATAAGCGCCAGGTAAGTCAAATTACTTACGAGTTGAGGCCCATTAATTGAATTGATTCAAATTTTCCAACAGATCCATGATTGATTTAGTTTCTGATCATCCGCCAGCTGCGCACAGTCCCAAGCGCAAGTTCAGCTTCCGTTTTCCGCATTTGAGCAGTGGCGGCGGCGATAAGTCGAACAGTGCATCAGTAGGTTCGGCTGGCAGTTCGGCGCACACGCCCACTCACGGCAATGCCTCGCCTTTCTCCAAGAAGAAAAACTTTACAGAGGAACTGCAAAGCATATCCGACATACAGGTAAGGTGGTGACATGTATTTATCACATATGTATCTTAAGCTAGATCTACAGCTTCATAGTTAGTTAATTGGAAATTTATTTGTGTGTTGCTAATCCGGTTATACTATTTTCTTGCTCTCTCTTTGTCATCTCTGCTCTACAATCATTCCCTTTTGCTTTGTTCTTTTGGTTGGCCATTCGTTCTTCCTTGCCTTTCGTTTTGTTTTATTTTGTTCAACATCCCCCAAACCACAAACAAACATACATCAAGCAGCGTTTTCGTTCACTGAGCGAGATCAAGAACAACTCCGATCTGCGTATACCCATTTTCGACAAGGAGAGCTCTGACTTCCTGTTCGAGAAGTCGCGCGAGATCCTTAGCCGACCCTTGAACAGAGAGCTGAGCAACGAGGATTCGCGTGAGCCAAAGAGCATCAACGATAACATCATGGACATCGAGAACACATTAAAGGCTCTCAACTTAGATTTTATGCATACGTACACGGAACTGGACAAGAGCGATTCGAATGATACCATTTTGAATGATCAGCTGCCGCATCAGCTGGTTGGGTCGTTGGATGATGGCATTAGCAGTGCGACGGGCAGCCTCAAATCCGCTGTATACAGCTACAGCAACGGGGTGCAGACGATGTTTGATTTCAATGCGGCAACCAGTCACCTGGACAAGCATCTGCAGTATATGCACAATCAGGCTCAGCTTCATAGTAGAGAGCAGCCCGCAGAGCAGAAGCTCTTGGAGGATAAGCGCAGCAGCACACCCGACACGGGATTTGCTTCGCGGGACACAAACATTTCGTTGTCAAGGCGCAGCAGCCAGAAGAGCAGCTACAGTCCTCAGGAGAGCTACTTTCCCATGAAGAGCGAGCCGTTGTTTAGTGCACCGCCTTTAATTATGAACAATGGCTACGAACGCTTCGGCAATGGCCACACCAAGCAAATGCTGGCAAGCGCCTCGCCTGTCAAATCCGGCTTGAACACCAGCAGCAGCTCGGTTTATGCGGCTGTTGCGAAAAGCTATCGCCAGCGTTCCACCTCCTTCAACGAGAGCTTCCAGCCCATTTCGCCGGTACTGGCGGATGCCAAGCAGCGCCAGTTCAGACAGGAGCCATTGCAGCAACAGCAGCATCAGCAGCCAATCCAAAAGCAACTGCAGCATCAGCAGTTGTCACTTACCAGACGCACTGCTGCCGCCTATAAACCACGTTCTATACGTGCGCGCACCCTGCGCCGACTCAGCTACAATCCCATGACGCTCGACTCGAGCAGCTCCTCCAGCGGTGGCGAAGATTCCAATACCAAGCCGAGCCTGGCGCGTTCTGAGTGCGATATACGTGCTCGCGTCGCTGCCAGCTCCAGCAGCTCGTTGTGTCGCCGTCGTCGTGCTGGCCTCAGCCGGCAGGTCCAGTCCGCTTGCCAGGATGAGCGCGAGACAATCATATCAAAGCGTCAGCTATACGGCTCCAACTCCAGTATAAAATCGGCACCGCATTTCAATTTGGGCGGCAATAGGCGAAGCTTCCATCGACCGGGCACCGGCGCCGGCTACGAGCAATTCCACTACGATGAGCGCATCTATGATTTTGGTGGTCGTGGACCGGGCAACAACTATTCGACAGCACAAATGGCACAGCATGCTTTGCTAGCCACGCCATCACATAAACTCAGCTCAGGTTCTGGTTCCTCGTCAGCAGCCTCCTCCGCTGTGGCTACCTATCGCACTGCCACATCCATTGCTGCAGCAAGCGCTGCTGCTACTCTAGTGCCGCGTCCCATGAGTGGTGCCACATTGCATGAATTCGACATAAGTCGACTCACTGGCAAGAGTCCCACATCGACCAACTTTGTAGGCAGTTCACCCGATGAAATGAAGCAGCAGCAACGGCAATCTCAACTAGCTGCAAAGCCGCAGCGACCCACAGAGTTTCATTGGCCAGAGAAGATACATGTGTCGACGGTGCAGCAGCACGAGATGCATTGGCGTCAGCTTAAACACATGGATCAACCGCATTCTCAACAGCTGCCATTGGTAACGGCGGCACATGACTCGAGTGACAGCAGCTCATCCTCGAGCACGGAGAGCGGCGATGAGTTTCAATTTCGACGGGAATTCGTTGCGCCGCCTATACCGCCCAGTCCGGCACCATAACTAAGGAAAATGCTGAAATATGTTCTCAATTTACTGTTCGGACATATGCTATCGGATTAGGAAACATACTCACACCAATGTGTGTGTGTGTTTGTGGTGTGTTGTTGTTTTGCTGGTGTGTTGTAGTGTGGAATGTGTGTCGGAAAAGTAAATTGTAGAAATATTTACAGCCTAATATCTTATAATATATATGTATTTTTGTGGATTTGAATATACATATATACATTAGAGAGTGTGCCTTATACGGAAACACGGAAGACCTCTCAGAACGGACGATAATAATACTCTTAATGTGCAGAGTTGCATAGCTACCAAATACAGTTTTACAGTTACAGATTAACAAGATTCAGATGATATTTAACTTAAGCAATATGCAATACTACTTTAAAAAGATCGGTGAGCCTCTTAGTAAAGGAAAAACCTTAAAAAAAACTCAGAAGTATAACTCAAAAGCTCAATAATAATTAAAGCAACATTCATTAGTTAAAAAAATTTAAATTAATCTTTCAAAAAGTCAAAGATTAAAAACCATTGCAGACAGATAAACAAAAATATTTCAAATCTCAAATTTGATGGGAAATTAATAAAATGTTCTGCAAGGCTAACAGTCGGACCTAACCGACTGCGATGTGCTCTTAAACCAGGGTAATTAGGTAGTTAAGGAAATAGTATAACCTTAATGAAACATTGATGATGATTATTTTCAATCTCTCAACAAATCTTTTTAGTCTATTCACTTTAATTTTCAAATTCACTCGATTAATAAGCGGTATCAGATTATAAATTATTTAAACAAGATTCAATAACAAGCTTAAAGGCGTAATACTCTAAAAGCCTTCTACGACGAGGCTACCTACTCGATCTAGAAATGATTCATGTTCGGATAATGCTGATAACAACTTAAAATTAAACAAATTTCCTACAAATCTCAGATATCATCTCAGATACTATAATCAAAAAACAGAGCTTGGTTGTCAGCGTTATTTACAACAAGATAACAAACATTATAAGTATCAGTATTAGCATTTCATTATCAACACTAGACACTGGATAAAACCGAAAAACTTCTCATAAAAGGGACAGGGTATAAAAATAAGAACAACACACACACAACAACAACAGTCATTTAACACACACACACAGACAGACACACAGAACCGTTGACAATCCTTCCTCGAAAAAAAAAAACAGCATTCCCAAACAAAAAAAATCTACTTATAAATAAAAATTGTCCAAATCAAACAAAAACTAAAACCAAACTTGAAATTTTGTACATATGCAAATGTGTATTATGTGCCATATCCTGACGCTTGCATTTTTACTATACTAAATTGATATATGTACATGCTTTATATATCTATATATATATATATAGAAAAACACTGAAGCACTCAAACATGCACACGTACTTCGTTCTTGTATGGAATTGCATGAGATGTATATCGAAAAGAAGATTAGAAAAGAGTATTGGATTTTTCGAAACGAAAAACGAAATACTAAGTATGAATCATATAATCAGAGTTGATCGGTTGTCGATATTTTTGGCGTACTCATTTTTAATGGTCTCCCAAAATAAGAATTAAATACTCGAATATAGAATTCTTACTAAGCGATTTGTCCCATTCTATGCATTTATTGATAAAGTTAACCAAAAGCGAAAGAATGATATAAAAAATAAACACACAAAATTACTTATATACAAAGTTTATATACCTACGATTACTTACTTACTTACTATACTATATAATTAAAAATTCATATACATACTCATATCTATAAAAAGTATATAAATAACTACAAAATGATATTCTAAAGCATGCGTTTAAAGCGTTTCACAGCCCAAAAGAAAAGAAAACTAAACTTAAACTTAACTTAAAATCTAATAGATAACAATAAAACAAATAAGTATCTTTTTTCCAAGTATTATATATACAAATTATAAGAAAAACTAAAAGTTTTCATTCTAGGAACCAAACAAAAAGCCAATTGGTAATCAAAAAACGTTGTGTATATTTAAAGGGATTCAATAAAAAGAAAACAAACAAAACTTTGTCTATGAAACTCACAAATAATACTTTAACCAAGTATTTTTTTTATATTTTAATTATTTTGAATATTTACTTAATAAAAATGCAACAGTGGATTTCAATTTATTTTTATTATGTTGGTTTTATAATTTCTTATGAATTTAATTTACATATATTTGCTTTTATCTTTTCATCTTCATCGTTTCTCTGAATCCGCTACAGTCACTCATTGGTGAGGAAGGTCGCGAAGCCTACAACAGTCTGATCGAGCGCAAGGGCATGCTGGACATCGGACCCAGTCCGGCAGCAACGCTGTTGCGTCACATGGACACCAACGAGTTTGAACTTATGAACTCCAAGACATTGCCCCGTCGCCTGGGCAGTCAGCTGAGTCATCCAGGCACTGCTGCAGCCGGGCACCCGGTCCACGAGCCTGTGGCAGCCATCAACTTGGAGAATGCGTGTGCCTTAAAGCCGCTGCAGCCACCGCGGCCAATGACACTGCCCACACGTGGCGCTGCTGCCCAGCGTGTCCGTCGAGCTGAGCAGGCGGGGGTGGAGCGGCCGAAAGAGGAGAACCGCAACTCGATGGTGGGCCCAAACGAATCCTGCGAGAGTCCCAGCTACATGACACATGCCAGCTACAAGTTTCCCGAGCCCCAGGAGACAAATGCCTTGCCACTTCCCTCGCGCGAGGGCAAGAAGCAGGTAAAGACCAATGCCAAACGGCACGTTCGCAAATATCCGCTCATCATCCCAGCCAATGGCGTTCAGCGCACGCTCAGTAAGCTAGCGGATTACGGCGAGGAGGCAGGCAACAGGAGCGGCCACGCATCGCCACACCAGCAACAGCAGCATCACTCGTCGTCGTCGTCGCGGTCCATCGAGGTGGTGGCTGCTGTGCGTTCGAGCAGTTTGCGGCATCGTTGTTCCGATGCCAGGGAGTATGAAAATATGCCCGCCGTGGCCGGTGGAAGAGGAGCAGGATCCAATGCGCATACCTATCAGAATCTGGACAAACTTATGCCGGCGGATGCAGCCGGGCTGACAGATAGCGCCTCGCTGCAGTTTGAATCTATACTGGAGTCGGACATGAGCAAGGAGGGTGTGCTTCAATCGCCTGATGTTACCGATGGCTTCTATAACTTCTCTATACAAAAGGAGCACTACAATAAGAGCAAAGATGTCGATTTTGAGCCCGCTCAAATCTCAGGTGGCTCTTGTGTAAACGACGATGAGCTGCGCAATCTGGACAAGCCATTGGCGTCCAGCAGCAGCTCGACCACACTTGACTCTGTGGATGTTCCTCAAGAGATGGCGCCAACAGCTGCAGCAGCAATAGCCGCTGCAACAGATGCTTCTCAAGACAGCACACGTCGCATGGGCAGCGCAGACAATGAGCTGGCGGGTAATGCGCTGTTCAAGAAGGTGCGCGCTTCCGTAAACTTGGCCATGAATCGCAATTCGATCAACGGAAAAGATGGAAACATCGTCAAAGGTCACATGTCGTCTACGCCCGAGCCTAAAGCACAAACGGAAGCGGAATATTTTGCAGAGACAGCGGCTCGTTTGGCCGACTCCAATTCAGTCAGCTGTGAGGATTTGCTCGAGTTCTCTGACAAAAAGCCGCGAGGCTGCGAACGCGGCGTCGATTCGGATGAAGTGCGCATCATGGTCAAGGTGTTGGGCAAGGATGTAAGTTTAATCCTCTCAATTCATCTCAAAGTTTGTAACTCAATTCAATTTCCTTATCGCAGAGCACACCGACGCGTTGTCTGGGCGCGTTAGAGTTTATTAACTGGGATGTACACAAGTCCATTAAACTGATTAAGTTGCAGAATATACTGGCCGATGCGAACCTTAGTTTGTCAGCCGCGTTTGAGGCACTGCAGCAGCAAGAATGGGATCTGCACACAACAGCCGTTAAACTAAAGGGAGTCAAACTATAAATCATCATCATCATATATATTTATATATATAGTATATTTACCTACCTACACGCAAACCATGTGCCTGTTTAAAACAAACTCTTTTGGGCCTTATTGTATGTTTACAATTGTAGTATCTTATAAAGCATTTAAATTTCGATTCGGATATTTGATTATTCCAAATTAAAAACTATTTAGCTCATAAGACATCTGTTTCCTGAACTCTCAACTCAATCACTGCTCAAAAGAATGTCTTTAATGTAGTAATTCATACTCTTCTCCTAATGTATGAATAAATCTCAGCATGTACTTATCCAAAAATGCAATGTTTCTAGTTCTTAATTGTACCATGTAATCCTATATCGCCAGTTTCACACAATCAAAAAACCATTTACAAATAATATTACATCTTACAGTAACAAGCGAAGCTTAAAATTGTAGTTTTTTATTACCTACAAGCACAACAAAAAAAAAAAGCAAGTTTAAATCTGGATTTGTTGTAATTGACATAATTAAATACACATTGATAAACTGGTATACAAAGAAATGTTTAAAATATGTTTATTCAAACATGCCTACAAAATATACATGAAATTTACATGATCCTACGAACATTTGGAAACGTTCACTAACATTAAAACGTAACCTAATCGAATACATTATAGACAAAATCAAAATGCTAAAATTTAAATTTATTGAAAGACAGTCGATCATTTGCGCCGAGTACGAGGAGTTCCTGCTGCGACATCCGCTGCCGCCGACTGGGATCGCGTTTTGGTGGTCCTTGAGCTGCTGGTATTCCCTGCTCTATCCTGCCGTACGCGTTTTGGTGTTGACATTTTTAGGTGACCCTCGGTCAGACTAAGCTCCTGACACATGCGCTTGCGGGTCATGACCATGGCGTTCATCCGCTGTCTGCGTGCCGAATTTCGCGTTATCACAGGCGTGCTGGTGTGCGATTGCGTTACGGAGCGCCTGCTCGACAGTGTCTTTTTGTGATTGGTTTTTTTTGTTGTTGTTGGTGTTGTTTCTGGTGCTGTGTTCTCCTTGATGGACGATGTGCTGCTTGCTGGACTGCCAGTAACCTTGTCACTTTTCGCTGGTGCTGACTTTGTCACGCTGCTCAGTTCTTTTGGTGATTGGGCGTCAAGGCGCTGCTGTTTATTCAGCGGCGAGCGACTTAATGAATCAGGGGAATGCGACTTTCGCGCTGAACGTGCACTTTTTGACTTTTGTTGTAAGCGTTTGCGCCCATTGCGCAGTGGTGTCTGGATCTCAAGGTGTAAAACTTTGCGCTGCAGAAATATAAGAAAATTAAATAAGAAAAATCAAAAAATGAAACTTAATTCGCAGCACAAAAATTAAAGCAAACGCTTACTAAATGACTAAATCCATTTAACTAACCTTACTGTGCCTTATGTTAAGTATATTCTAAAAAAGGGTTAAAGAAAACAGCGTTTTGTTGTTACTAGTTGTTATTTGTTTTTAAAAACATGTCTTTTTTCAAGCTGTTTTCAGCTTTAAATGTTTAATTTTACAAAAATCATAAGTGGAAAGTGTTTGACAAATTACAGACTTCATATTAAACTAAACTTTATAGTTTCTTGCAAGTGCCGCCCGGGAAATCTACTGCTACTGCTACTGGACTCTGTGCCAGCTTAGAGTTGCAAACGCAAGCGTGTGGTACTCACTTTGCTTGTGCCCACTACTGGCGAGTCGCGCGAACTTTTGCCAGTTCCATTACGCTTGCGCGTCGAACGCATTCGCATTCGAGTTGCGTTTTGCGTTTTTGATGTTTCCATTGGCGATGCAACTGTAGGTGAGTCGACAATTACATCTGAATCGTTGTGCTAAAAAACAATGAGTATTTAAGATATGAAATTAAGCTTTTGCTTGATGATCAACTTACTGCGTTCTGTTGAATGGGACTGCGATTTTCAGCAGATATCTCTTCTGCTTCTGCTTCCGTATCTGTATCTGTTTCAACTGTTTTTGATAAAGCTGCTGCTGGTGATTTAGGAGTGGATGGGTGATTTTCGGGAGTCTTGAGAACAGGCTCCAATCTCTTTTCTAGTTTCTCTTTCAAGTTAAGCCTACGCATACTTCGGCGACCTATTTCTCTAACTTCTTCCTGCTGCTCGACTGTTTCCGATTCTGGGACAGGTGCCGGCGATTGCGGTCCACATACGCTTTCCGCATCCGAATGACTTATAGATTTATAAAGCGAACGGCGTAGGTAGCGTATTCCAACCTGATTGTCGACACCAAAGGTAGTCAGTACAGCTTCTGCAGGTGTTGGCGTTGGCGTCGCTACACCCGCTTCGCTTGGTGCGACTTCTTCGTCCTCAGTTATAATGCCAAATGGTGGCTCGCTCTCGGATGTCGCTGACGCTGCTGTTCCTGTTGTCGCTGTTGCTGGGCATTCCGATGCAGACGCTATGGTGGCTGTAATGCTTTCACATTCTTCAGCATCTGCATCGCTATTGTTGCCATCGGGTTTGTTTGCAGGAGGATTGAATTTGCCGTTTAACATGTCCTTAAAATCCACAATGTTTTTGATCATACGTGGCTCCATTTCGCTCTGCATATACATTTTTATTTATTAAATTAATAAAATAATTGACATTTAGTTGGAATGCACTTACGTCGATCAGGTTGTCGGCAAGCTCGCTCATCTCATCCTTCAGCTGTGGATCGTTGACAACATTCAGCTTGAGTGTAGTTAGCTCTTTAACTAGCAGGCGGCACATATCCTTCCGTTCCGTGTAGTAGTTGTGTATGTAGTTTAAAAAGCTGATTGCAATGCGATTGTGTAAATTGTTCTCTGGCGTATCGTGTTCCTGAACGGTGAGATCGATAAAGAATCTCGTCACATGCTCTGGCATTATGTCTTGCATCTGTGAGTCATAGGAGCCGTTCATGACAGACCACACGATGGGTAGCAGGCAAGGCTGAATTAAATGCTGCAGCTTCTGCTCAGCCATTTTCTCAAAAAAAATACCCAGAACCTGACTAACCATGGCATCTGTAAACAGCATAACGAACAATGTAATAAGATTTGTGTCAATATTAAATTATATTGTGGCTTACCCGTGTTGGGATTAAAGTAGCGCATAAGCAGCTTCTCAAGCACATCGGTGCGTTTGTCGAGCTGACCGCGCAACACCAAGCGGCACAGACCCCGCACAATTGCCAGCAGGATGCTTTTGTCGACGACCTTCTCGACAAAGAAGCCCATCATGCTAATAATGTCCGTATTCTGATCGATGCCTAGCGTTTGAATTCGATCATCATCGCCATCAAAGTCCTGCATAGTAAACAGCATGCGCCGCTTTGATTTGGGTGGTTGACCCTGACCCGCTACCGATTGATTAAGATCCATAAAAAACTCAACACCATAATGATCCATAAGCTCGCAAACGCATTGACCAGCTATTTCACACAAACGCAAATTGTTGTTCTTATAAAACTCTTCGATAAGTACGTCAAACACCTCCTTTGTGTACGCCTCGTACAGAATGCTGAACGTCGTTCCGCACTTGATGGCCCACTCGAATATGTCCATTTCAGTGGATGCCAAGTGTCTGCATATAAAATCCTTTAAAGTGAATTAACAAATATATATTAATGGAATATTGTGGATCTATGCAAGATTATATTACCTTATAGAGCTTGCATAAGCTAAGATTTAGATTGTGCACATGCTCGGAGGCGACCATGTAAAAGGATATGTATAAACCCTTCAGCACACGCTCTTGCTTGGACAGCTTTGGTCGTATCGGAAGCTCCAGCTCGCCATGCTTCTCGAGCAGCGGCTGGATTAGATCCTTGTATTCTTCTCGCACCATCATACGCTCATTGTTGACAGCCTGCGCACGCATGTACTCCTTTTGCCGCACAAAGTTTTCCTCCAGCTCCTCGAGCTCAAGAATTTTCACCTTTAACGATCTAATCTTCATGACCAATGAGGTGTCAACATTGTCCAGCAGTTTATCGGTAAGCTCGCGATCGTGCACCAAATCATTTTGCTTGGCATTAAGCTCGCAAATCTCGTAAATGATCTCCATAAAGTATTGAATTCGTGCCCCAACATCGCTAATCAGCTGCTCTACGCAGCGCACCAGCACTGCCACAATCTTGTGATCAAGCAGGCACTCTCTGAGCAGATGGGTGATAAGTTCCTTAAGGTTTTCACGGCCAATCTCGTCGCCCAGATCGTAGCTTTCAAGTATTTCTACCAGCGATAGCAGCATAGACTGGAACTCAGTCTGTGCGAATTTATCAATATCAGGCTTCTGAAAGTCACAGAACCTGCAAACAAAATTATAGAATATATATATTTAGTTATTGAGCGCTTCTTAGATTTATGTAATTTAATATTTACTTTTTCACATAGTCGCAAAAGACGGTCAGCTCGGGTAGCACCTGCTCAAACTCATCGGCTTGCGTTTGCTGCAGATAGCCGCTGAGGCATTGCCAGTAGAGTACCAATTCTACATTAAGTGCCTCGAGCGGCAAACATCTGTGCAGTTCGCAATCCTCGGTTAGCGGCAGCTGGGCGATCAATTCGCAGTTGTCTTGCTGTTTGAAGATGACGAACAGCATCTGACGGGCGACACGTTTAAACCGCAAGAGCTCCTCCTCGTTGGAATCTAGTTTGAGTGCAGCTGTTAGCTGTATGTAGTTCTGCTGGTACGATTCGATCCAGGATTTAAGCAGAAAGTTTATGACTTTCTTCTTGACGTTTTCTGAGTTGTCGTTTAGTCCACGCTCAATGAGCGTCAGGCGCTGCGATACTTTGTAGGAGCGCACCGGGTAATTCACCAGGTTGATGTACGTGTGCCGTCGAACTTTTTCGTCCACATCCCATAGACGCTGCAGGATGTGCGGCACAGTCAAATAGTTACGACCCATGCATGTGATGATGCACTGCCGCACACTTGCCGAAGGATCCGAGCTGAGGTGATACTGATAGGCGCAAAGCACCGGATCGTTAGGATGATCGGGCACTTGCAGACGCTGCATGGCCAGCACCGCCTCCTTGCGCACACTTGCCGACACATCCTTGAGGCGATCCATCATGTAGTGCATGATCTGATCACACTGCGAATCATCCAGGGCCGCATATGGCCCCAGATGTTTCAATATGAGATTCACAGAGAAGCAAATACGATAGCGTATTTTCGGTACATTGGAAATTGTCTGTTAAACAGAAATATTATTAAATGCGTCGAACAGTTTTGAAGGTACAGTAAACACTTACCGATAGCAGCCAACTGAATGTTTCGGCTAGTATTGGATGCGTTTTTTCTGATTCGAAGCTGGTGACGAATTTGGCACAAAATGCAAGTGCCGTATTGCCATATTCGTTGCCCTCATCCGCCTCCAGCACGGTTTTAAATATTTTGATGAATGTGAACATGAAGGCATCGTGATCAAGCTGTTTTAATGATAAAATTGAAATTAAATACAGAAACAAACAAAACATTGCGAGCAATGGCTACCTTGGAGTACAGTTGCTGCAACTCTTTATTGTAGCGTTTGTGGAAGGTCTCGTTGAGCTGTGCATTTGCAAGGATTGTGAAGATTGGTCCTTGTACCAAAGAGCGACGCGCACTGCTGTTTGCCGTCTCGTTGGACGCCGCAGCGACGCTTTTCTGCTCCTCATTCTCCTTTTCTTTAGTTTTTTTTGTGCGCTTCGTATTGGGTCGACCTTTTTTGACCATTGTTGTGATTATATTTTGTAAGTGCTTGGGCCAACGAGCTGTTCACTTTGCAAATTTTGCATCAGTTTTAATTATTGTATTTGTGTAAATATTTTTTATTGCATTTTGTATTGAACGCGCTAGTTTAAAAATTGTACGCTGCGCTGTTGAAATAATTTTTTTTGATTTGCTAGCAAACAAACACAAGCGTCGCTTCTTTTGCATTCCGTTTTGCAGCCCTGTTCGTTCTGCCGTTAATATGATTTCTTTGCAAATGGTGCTGCTAACTTATTACGAATCTTGCCGATCGTAAGTTATCAATTAATAAGTTATATTAAAAATTGTTATTTGAAATTGTCAAATAAAGCAAAGCACGAGTTTACTGGATGAAAACTCATTGATTACAGGAATTAATTATAACCAGCATTTGAGCATAGCCAACAGCTGACGCGTTCTTGCTCACAATGTTTGTTGACAAATGCTGACTGCTACTGATTTCACATTTGTTCAATTATGGCAGCCCTGAAACTGATAAGTTTTTGATTTTGTAAAGACAATTTTAAGTTAGGTTAAGAAAATGCTTTTTTGTTGATTAAAAAGTATAATTAAACGCGAAAACGTAAGACCTACTTTTTGTAACATACATTAATAATTAGTTCCTGAGGTCCCGGTAATTTTTCAAAAGCAAAGTACAGGCAATCTTGATAAAATCTATGGAAATTATTTTTTTTGTATAAAGTTTTACCCACTTGTCTCAAAGTGACAAAGACAAAATATTTTGAATTGCTTTTCCAGTCATTTGAAATAAAAGTACACATGTAAAAGGTTGAAATAGTAAATATAGAATATAGTTTATGAAAAAATGGCGAGCGGAACAAAGCGCGTGTATAACGCTCGATCGAATTATTCAGATCGCACCAAAAACAATGAATATGCGTTTTCGCCATTGAGTTTGGTAATTAAAAACTTGGATACAGCTCTTTTGCTGCTAAGTTCAAACGAGGAGCAAATATTACAAGAGGTTCTTAGTCACATATCGGAGTTTGCTCGAAAATGGGATGACAATATTTTAGAACTTAAGCAAAATGGGTTGTTGGATTTGCTAACATACAAGGACATGTTTATCAACGCGGATAATGTGATTGTCCGTCGTTTCGCATTGTATCTAGTCACTGCGCTAATGGATCGCACCGAACTTGAAGAGTTTGAAACGGAAAAAACGGCACAGCTTCTGGATGTGTGCTTCAGGTTCTATTTGAAGGAGATGGATGAGTTTTGCATCGAGTATCTGACGTATATAGTTAATCTGTGTTTGCGCGATCCAAAAGTTGCTCTGAGTATTATCGAAAATGTTGAATTTCTGGAGAAATTTAAAAATATTTTTATTATTTCGGATAATCCGGATACTGTGGTCAATTCTATTGAGGCATTGCATAAAATTCTCCAGGTTCAAAGTGCTGAGGAAATGCTATTCTTTACCAAACAAGCGGGATTTCCTATCGATCGCATTATCTGTGAGCTGACCAACGATTTTCTGGAGATCCGTCTGGCTGCCATCAAGGTACTGAAAATTCTTTTGCCCGACACCAGCGACGATAGTGTCTTTGAGCCTCTGCATCGTTGCTTCTTTGTGCTCCAGCAGCTGGTCAAAGTTTTCTGTTCGGATCCTAGGGCACCCGACGCCCGTGACATCATTGAAGTACTTGCAACGGCGTTGCGTTCCGAGAAAATGACAAAGCTATTCTTTGAGCAGAATCTCTTTGAATTGATGGTCGAGCAATTAAACGAACAGATCGAAATTTTGAAGCCTGAAGTCGTATGCACCGTTACGTCCATATTCGCCGAGGCTGCCAAATATCAGAGCTATCTGGCACGAATCCACAATGCCAATATAACTGAGATGTTCATCAACTGTCTGCTAAAAAGCAATCCGGAGCCATCGCCATTCGTTATCATGGGTCTAAATCGCATGATTGCTCATCCGGAAGCGTTGCGCACCGTTGTCGCCGCGTACGACAATGGGGTGATGTTGCGGCTCGTCAGCCTGGTGCGAGCGCCGGATATAACCATTAAAACCCGAGAACAGGCAGCCGAGTTCATTGGGAATCTATTGGTTGCCGCCTTCCGCGCCATGGCTGACCAGCTAATATCGATAACTATATCTGCTCGATAACTATATCGTATCCTCAATAAAACGCGCCCTCAAATCTCTTTCGAATCTGGTAAAGACAGCTGTTACCAACTTTATACTACAGACCACACGTTTCAAGGAGTTCGAGGACAAATTCATTGATCGTGGCATTTTAGAGGTGTAAGTGTATATACTACAATATTAAACCACATTCATTATAATGATTTTTTTTTGCAGACTGATGCTGTTCCAGAAGCACGCGTTCTGTGTATTCACTTGGGGTCCGGCGATTGAAAGCATTTTGGCCAAGTGTCCCACCATGAAGTTCTGCATTCGTAATTGTTTGGGCTTTACAGACATAACCGCTGGAAGGGATTTCTATGTGTCTAAACGCAAGTTTGAAGACTTTCGCTGCTTTCAGGATATATTGCGCCAGGACTGTTCACCATTGGATCCAGTGCTGGTGGTAAACTTTGAGCGACCCAAAGCGCGTGATAGTGATTTGATCTGTGTGCCACCGCATTGTCTGCATGACATTGATATCGCCGGCGACCAGAAATGGGCCTACTGCAAACGACCCGGCGACCCAAAGTTACCCGAATTTCTAGAGGCACTTAACGAGACTTTGGCAGTGAGTATCAAGATCTTGTCAACCATGTACGACTAGCTGTATTCATTTATGATTTACCTGTCACCTCCAGATCAACGGACTTGTAGAGAATCCTGATAAAATCCGGCGCAGCATTGACTTTGAGAACGTGGCCAAGCGAAGCAAGATCATTGCGGAGGCCGTGAACAGCGTTATGGGCTTAGATATCAAGATCCTTGACCTGAATACCACCGAGGAGTGCTCCCGTCACACAGTACGCTGCCATCTAGACGAACTGCGCAGCATCTATCATACCAACTTCATACCCATTGGCGAGGTGAACAGCGGCTGTCAGTTTGAGCGTGCTATTCTCTTCAAGTGTTTCGCCGATCAGATCGGTTTGCCTTGCACCCTGCAACGCAGCGTCGATGGACGTGTGCTGTACAATGAAGTACCGCTGCCGCTGGAACTGGAAAAGGACATACACTGCGATAAAAAGACACTCCAGTTTATGCCGTGGCGCATGCTGCGCCCCACTCACATTGTTGATCTCATGTACAACATTGGCGAACTGTATCCAATGCAAAGTCGCCAGGCACTACAGTATTTGCGTCTCTACTGAAATACTACACTGCTCACAAATTAAATAATTTCTTAGATTTCAAAATTTCTATGTTAGCGCCAATATATAATATTAAAATAACATTGGTAAAGCATAATTCGTTATTAATAATATCAATAAAATTAATGTTAACATGCAAAGCGGTTACCGTCTGTTCGTGGGTGGGACTGCAAACCCAAAAAAGTTGGTAAACATGCAACGCGGTAGCCTTGTTTTGAACTGTTCGCGTGGGTTTGTGTCTTCACTCAGAGCAGAAATTTGGGCCTGCCAACCTCTTTTCTTATAGACAGCTTGCAGTGCGCATGTCCTTGTCGTGTGCGTCAGGCGCTGCGATACTTTGTAGGAGCGCACCGGGTAATTCACCAGGTTGATGTACGTGTGCCGTCGAACTTTTTCGTCCACATCCCATAGACGCTGCAGGATGTGCGGCACAGTCAAATAGTTACGACCCATGCATGTGATGATGCACTGCCGCACACTTGCCGACGGATCCGAGCTGAGGTGATACTGATAGGCGCAAAGCACCGGATCGTTAGGATGATCGGGCACTTGCAGACGCTGCATGGCCAGCACCGCCTCCTTGCGCACACTTGCCGACACATCCTTGAGGCGATCCATCATGTAGTGCATGATCTGATCACACTGCGAATCATCCAGGGCCGCATATGGCCCCAGATGTTTCAATATGAGATTCACAGAGAAGCAAATACGATAGCGTATTTTCGGTACATTGGAAATTGTCTGTTAAACAGAAATATTATTAAATGCGTCGAACAGTTTTGAAGGTACAGTAAACACTTACCGATAGCAGCCAACTGAATGTTTCGGCTAGTATTGGATGCGTTTTTTCTGATTCGAAGCTGGTGACGAATTTGGCACAAAATGCAAGTGCCGTATTGCCATATTCGTTGCCCTCATCCGCCTCCAGCACGGTTTTAAATATTTTGATGAATGTGAACATGAAGGCATCGTGATCAAGCTGTTTTAATGATAAAATTGAAATTAAATACAGAAACAAACAAAACATTGCGAGCAATGGCTACCTTGGAGTACAGTTGCTGCAACTCTTTATTGTAGCGTTTGTGGAAGGTCTTGTTGAGCTGTGCATTTGCAAGGATTGTGAAGATGCGCTTCGTATTGGGTCGACCTTTTTTGACCATTGTTGTGATTATATTTTGTAAGTGCTTGGGCCAACGAGCTGTTCACTTTGCAAATTTTGCATCAGTTTTAATTATTGTATTTGTGTAAATATTTTTTATTGCATTTTGTTTTGAACGCGTTAGTTTAAAAATTTTACGCTGCGCTGTTGAAATAATTTTTTTTGATTTGCTAGCGAACAAACACAAGCGTCGCTTCTTTTGCATTCCGTTTTGCAGCCCTGTTCGTTCTGCCGTTAATATGATTTCTTTGCAAATGGTGCTGCTAACTTATTACGAATGTTGCCGATCGTAAGTTATCAATTAATAAGTTATATTAAAAATTGTTATTTGAAATTGTCAAATAAAGCAAAGCACGAGTTTACTGGATGAAAACTCATTGATTACAGGAATTAATTATAACCAGCATTTGAGCATAGCCAACAGCTGACGCGTTCTTGCTCACAATGTTTGTTGACAAATGCTGACTGCTACTGATTTCACATTTGTTCAATTATGGCAGCCCTGAAACTGATAAGTTTTTGATTTTGTAAAGACAATTTTAAGTTAGGTTAAGAAAATGCTTTTTTGTTGATTAAAAAGTATAATTAAACGCGAAAACGTAAGACCTACTTTTTGTAACATACATTAATAATTAGTTCCTGAGGTCCCGGTAATTTTTCAAAAGCAAAGTACAGGCAATCTTGATAAAATCTATGGAAATTATTTTTTTGTATAAAGTTTTACCCACTTGTCTCAAAGTGACAAAGACAAAATATTTTGAATTGCTTTTCCAGTCATTTGAAATAAAAGTACACATGTAAAAGGTTGAAATAGTAAATATAGAATATAGTTTATGAAAAAATGGCGAGCGGAACAAAGCGCGTGTATAACGCTCGATCGAATTATTCAGATCGCACCAAAAACAATGAATATGCGTTTTCGCCATTGAGTTTGGTAATTAAAAACTTGGATACAGCTCTTTTGCTGCTAAGTTCAAACGAGGAGCAAATATTACAAGAGGTTCTTAGTCACATATCGGAGTTTGCTCGAAAATGGGATGACAATATTTTAGAACTTAAGCAAAATGGGTTGTTGGATTTGCTAACATACAAGGACATGTTTATCAACGCGGATAATGTGATTGTCCGTCGTTTCGCATTGTATCTAGTCACTGCGCTAATGGATCGCACCGAACTTGAAGAGTTTGAAACGGAAAAAACGGCACAGCTTCTGGATGTGTGCTTCAGGTTCTATTTGAAGGAGATGGATGAGTTTTGCATCGAGTATCTGACGTATATAGTTAATCTGTGTTTGCGCGATCCAAAAGTTGCTCTGAGTATTATCGAAAATGTTGAATTTCTGGAGAAATTTAAAAATATTTTTATTATTTCGGATAATCCGGATACTGTGGTCAATTCTATTGAGGCATTGCATAAAATTCTCCAGGTTCAAAGTGCTGAGGAAATGCTATTCTTTACCAAACAAGCGGGATTTCCTATCGATCGCATTATCTGTGAGCTGACCAACGATTTTCTGGAGATCCGTCTGGCTGCCATCAAGGTACTGAAAATCCTTTTGCCCGACACCAGCGACGATAGTGTCTTTGAGCCTCTGCATCGTTGCTTCTTTGTGCTCCAGCAGCTGGTCAAAGTTTTCTGTTCGGATCCTAGGGCACCCGACGCCCTTGACATCATTGAAGTACTTGCAACGGCGTTGCGTTCCGAGAAAATGACAAAGCTATTCTTTGAGCAGAATCTCTTTGAATTGATGGTCGAGCAATTAAACGAACAGATCGAAATTTTGAAGCCTGAAGTCGTATGCACCGTTACGTCCATATTCGCCGAGGCTGCCAAATATCAGAGCTATCTGGCACGAATCCACAATGCCAATATAACTGAGATGTTCATCAACTGTCTGCTAAAAAGCAATCCGGAGCCATCGCCATTCGTTATCATGGGTCTAAATCGCATGATTGCTCATCCGGAAGCGTTGCGCACCGTTGTCGCCGTGTACGACGATGATGTTGCGGCTCGTCAGCCTGGTGCGAGCGCCGGATATAACCATTAAAACCCGAGAACAGGCAGCCGAGTTAATTGGGAATCTATTGGTTGCCGCCTTCCGCGCCACGGCTGACCAGCTTATATCGATGGACATCGCTGAGAAACTGGCAGGGACCCTACAGCAGGGCTTACCGGATCTATCGATAGATCTCATACTGTCGTTGCTGGCGATCATCGAGACTTTGGCACAAAATGATGAGTATCGCGCGGTCTTGGGTCAATATACACCACTTACAGAGCAAATAGCACAATTACTTATGGTAATATATCATCGATCTCAATTATCAATTTACTGACGTGTTCTTTCTTATAGCAATCCTATGCACACTCCATACTGGTACATAATATATTCCGTTGTCTGTGCACCATCATTGATGAGGAGCCCGTTCGTGAGGTTCTGCTCGATAACTATATCGTATCCTCAATAAAACGCGCCCTCAAATCTCTTTCGAATCTGGTAAAGACAGCTGTTACCAACTTTATACTACAGACCACACGTTTCAAGGAGTTCGAGGACAAATTCATTGATCGTGGCATTTTAGAGGTGTAAGTGTATATACTACAATATTAAACCACATTCATTATAATGATTTTTTTTTGCAGACTGATGCTGTTCCAGAAGCACGCGTTCTGTGTATTCACTTGGGGTCCGGCGATTGAAAGCATTTTGGCCAAGTGTCCCACCATGAAGTTCTGCATTCGTAATTGTTTGGGCTTTACAGACATAACCGCTGGAAGGGATTTCTATGTGTCTAAACGCAAGTTTGAAGACTTTCGCTGCTTTCAGGATATATTGCGCCAGGACTGTTCACCATTGGATCCAGTGCTGGTGGTAAACTTTGAGCGACCCAAAGCGCGTGATAGTGATTTGATCTGTGTGCCACCGCATTGTCTGCATGACATTGATATCGCCGGCGACCAGAAATGGGCCTACTGCAAACGACCCGGCGACCCAAAGTTACCCGAATTTCTAGAGGCACTTAACGAGACTTTGGCAGTGAGTATCAAGATCTTGTCAACCATGTACGACTAGCTGTATTCATTTATGATTTACCTGTCACCTCCAGATCAACGGACTTGTAGAGAATCCTGATAAAATCCGGCGCAGCATTGACTTTGAGAACGTGGCCAAGCGAAGCAAGATCATTGCGGAGGCCGTGAACAGCGTTATGGGCTTAGATATCAAGATCCTTGACCTGAATACCACCGAGGAGTGCTCCCGTCACACAGTACGCTGCCATCTAGACGAACTGCGCAGCATCTATCATACCAACTTCATACCCATTGGCGAGGTGAACAGCGGCTGTCAGTTTGAGCGTGCTATTCTCTTCAAGTGTTTCGCCGATCAGATCGGTTTGCCTTGCACCCTGCAACGCAGCGTCGATGGACGTGTGCTGTACAATGAAGTACCGCTGCCGCTGGAACTGGAAAAGGACATACACTGCGATAAAAAGACACTCCAGTTTATGCCGTGGCGCATGCTGCGCCCCACTCACATTGTTGATCTCATGTACAACATTGGCGAACTGTATCCAATGCAAAGTCGCCAGGCACTACAGTATTTGCGTCTCTACTGAAATACTACACTGCTCACAAATTAAATAATTTCTTAGATTTCAAAATTTCTATGTTAGCGCCAATATATAATATTAAAATAACATTGGTAAAGCATAATTCGTTATTAATAATATCAAAAAAATTAATGTTAACATGCAAAGCGGTTACCATCTGTTCGTGGGTGGGATTGCCAACCCAAAAAAGTTGGTAAACATGCAACGCGGTAGCCTTGTTTTGAACTGTTCGCGTGGGTTTGTGTCTTCACTCAGAGCAGAAATTTGGGCCTGCCAACCTCTTTTCTTATAGACAGCTTGCAGTGCGCATGTCCTTGTCGTGTGGGTTAATTCTATTGTTTTTTTTTTCACTCAAGTGTCAGTTGATGGTTTTGCATATAAACAAAAGTTTATCAGCGGCTGCACAGGTCTACAAAATTAGTTGGTTAGCTGGCTGGGAAAGCTGTAATCGGCCAGGTGGGCGGCCACAACATGTCCAGAGCGCTGATGACGCTCGCCTATTTTGTGTTAACCTCCTGTACCATTGTGTTTACTGCCTGCGTTAAGAACGGTAAGTGTGCCGTCGGGCCGACCTTCAAACTTCTTGGCTAGAAAATCAATAAACTCAATCAATAAACAATGTAACATACTACATCTCTATTTGGCCAGTGACTGGCACGGCAACCAGCTCGCCAGGATTGCTTCTCAGCTCATCGGTCAGCCTGAGTACATCGCTGTCGAACAGCGGGCATATTCATCGCACGGCAGCAGCCACAGAGCGGATAAATAAACTCTGGTGCTATGCCTGCGATACAATGGATGATGGCCCAGCCTGTGTGGATGTCCTCGAGCGCAATGAAACGACACTAATGAAGAAGTGCCAAGGCGACGAATTTTTCTGCATGGTAAGAATGAATGGAATCTGTATGTACATTGTGCATTTATTAATACATATATATTTAGGTCAAGCGATTCTCGTACACCACCAGCACTGAGAACTCGACCAGTTCACCCAAGATGTGGTCAATGGATCGTCGATGCGCTGCCAACTGTGAACCTGGCTGCATTGTTATTGGTGAGCGGACCAAGCTCTATGCCTGTACTTCGTGCTGCGAGGAGTCCTTCTGCAATACCGGCCGTGGCGGCGCCTCGGGCATCTTTAATCGCGAAGCAACGGGCATTGGAACGCGCATCTTTTGCCTGGCTGCCCCTTTCCTGGTCAACATATCGCTAATGCTATACAAGAGGCATGCCGGATATGCGCTCATCCCGTTACTGTAGTCCAAGTCTCTCTCTCTCTCTCGAACGTATGTGTACCTCATTGAATTTAGCCAATCTAAGTATTTAGCTACTAATTAAGCTCTCCAATTGCTCAAATCGATTAACTAAAACAACTCAACTAGCCAAACATTTTACCTTATTTCTAGATATAGATAAACGTACTCACATACATACATACACATATGTAGATGTACTACCGGAAATAACTTGTGTATAGTAAGACAATGATTAAGTTGTGAATAAAAAGAATACAAGTGCCAGTCACTCAGCGAGTACTTACCAAAGATTGAACTATGACTTTTCAACGACTTTTCTTCAAGTATTAAGAACTTTTATCAAAAATGAAGAGTCCTAGACTAGCGAATACTCAATTCAAATGCATTTAAACTAAATGTCTGTCTTAATTTTACCTTGATTATTGTACATATTATAAATATTGAATTGAAGCATATCGTATTACAATGCAAATTGCGAACAATTGCAATAAGGGTCTTAATTTCTAATTGGAATGCGTTGAACATAATTGATTTAGTTTAAATTCCGCACACAATACATTGAATTAATTTGCTCACCAACCCCCACCCCTTTATGTTCTTAGTAATCCTTTCGACTCGGATACATGTGTAGTCCTTTATCTGCTTAGGTTGATTTCCAGGCTCCTTAAACCGTTCATTTGGTCTGGCGAATTGCATTACATTTCCGGTTTCTATGCGAATACACTCCCTCTAGCATCCTCCTCTCACTCTCTATGCACTCGCATTCCATCCCATCATTCACAATCATCCACATCCGTAGGGTGCACGCCCAGTTGGCCACTCGAGCTACACTCTGGGTGGCATTTCCGGGCATACAACTTACTTGCAGCATGAATTATTTATTGGACAAAGTATTCATAAGCGCACAAAGTAGGATAAGGAGGAGCTGTGTTTCTAATCAGCTTCCTTGTCATTTTCTGTCTTACTCTTCTGTTTCGCTTGGCGGGCTATTAGGGTTGCCATTAGAAGCAGATATGTGCCTGGTTTTTGTGGGCGTTTGACGCCCACTCATTTGAGTGGAGAACTTTGTTAAAAATTCGTTTTCATCAGGATGTCATTTTACTTAAGCTTGGGCTACTGTCTCCTGGGTCCAGTTGCAATTGGCATTGTATACGTGTGAGTTATGGCCAAAACACTTTTGGCTAAAGCTTGGCTAATAAACACAAGACAAATCTGTTCATTTTGTTGCTTAATTTACATTAATGGCTAGCAGCTAAAGCTGCCTACTTGGAGGGAATGAATATCAGGCTCAGGCTCGATAGGGTTGCTGTCTTTGCTAAGCCGCAGCACATCCATCATTTAGGGTGTGTTTGGAAAGGGGTAGTGTTTTGCTCCCTCTAGTCTATTGGATTTTTGGTTTATGTGTGTTTTCGGCGTTTATTTTGCGGCTTTCATGTCGTAAATCTTCATCAGACAGCAAATTACGTGGTTGCCATGCCGTCACCCTTTCTCTTACTGTCTCCCTGTTACCTTCTTTCCACCTCTGTGAGTCTAGCGACCGCGACCGCGCTCCTGGCCTGCTTTTTTGAGCTTGCAACTGTTGTTTGCCATATCCGGCAAACAATAAAGTGACCGCAATGCCAGGCTTTCGGCCTGGTGGGTGGTAAAACAATAAACCGGTGACAAAAAACCAAACAACAAGAAAAGCAACAGCAACAGTAGCCACAACAACAGCAGCAGCAACATCCCAACATTGACAACAGTTTCACTTATGAAAAATAATAGTAGCTGAAACAGGCAGCAATATGCGAAATTTATTATTATTATTATTATTGTTGTATGTATTTGCGTTATGCCGCAAAAATGCGAACGCTACCGACGCCGTGCCTCAACCCTTGACACCCCCTATATGTAGTAGGTCTTCCCTCTATATGCTAAAGCACAACGTCAATGGGCAGCGGCAACACCAACAACAAGGCACAGCAATAAAAGCACATAACAATTGTTGTTGCTGCTATTGTTATTCGTTTTATTCATTCATTATTATTGCTACTTCGGCGTTGTTCGCGTTCTCCTCTTTTTTGTTGTTGCGCTGTGTGATTGCTGGCGACACGTTGTTGGTGTTGTTGCTGTTGCTGCTGTTGTCACTGTTCTGCTTCCTCGTTAGTCTAGTTGCTGTTGTTGTTTTTACGGCAAGTTCACAAAGAAATTTCAATTAAAATGCAACAATGCCACACTCCATCATCTGAGCGCCAAGCTGACAAGCCACACTGCACATTCTACACCCTCCCTCAACCTACAACACCAGTGGGTTGGCAGTGTCGAACCGACTACCACCCCCAAAAAGCTGCAATTGCAAAGCTGACTGACTCTACGTGGTGAGCGCTTTAAAGTAGGTTGCCTTAAAAGTATGCAGGAACTCAGAGTTTTAAAATATGTTTAAGAGTAAAATAATTGTTTATTTTAAATTTTGCTTTATTTTAATAATTATTTAATGCTTTGCAAAAGATGATAATGTCAAAATCTATCATAAGCATTTCATTACCAGTTTAAACGAAATATTAGGAACGATACCGAAAAAATTCCATACTCGAGTACTCTATTCCTGGCTGCCTGGGTGATAAACCGATGTCGCCAAGTTAAAACACAAACACAAAAAACGCGGCACTTTGAATACAGCATAAAAAAAAACAACAAGAACAAAACCTAGTTATGGATAACAGCGAACCAAAGCAATGGCCAAGGCCAAAGAGGCGTAACATTCTAGCAACCATGCCAAAAATGTTGCTGGCCTTGTAGCTGCGGGCAAGCCCCTTCAATCCCCTTTTACCCCATGCAATACCAGCCCAACCCAATCCCAACTGCGATGTTCCGGGCTCAATTCTCAGTCTCAGCAGAGCGAACGTGTAATTAAAAGTTTGAGCAACAGCCACACAACTACACAAACAACATAAAAACAACATTTACTGAATTGACTGAATGCCAGACCTGCTCTCTCACTTTCTCCGTATCCGTCTCTATCATTCTATCTGTCTTTCTCTGGAGTTGGTAGCTGGCGTCCCCTAAGCCTTTTCTGTCGCTGATGCTGTCAGTTTTTGGCGCCACTCGTTATTATACCCTGAACCTGTTATGGGGAAAAGGGTATTATGGTTTTGGGAATATGTCCGTTTGTGTGTTCGTCCGTCGGTAAGAACGCCCCGATTTTGAAGAGTATGAGGACTATATAAATGAGATTTAAGCTCTTGTATAGGTCATTCATTTTCAGTTTCCGATGTATAAATTTAATCGATATCAAACACATTTAGAATTTGAAATATCCTTGCTCCAAATATTAAATGTGAAAACTTGATTGAAATCGGTTGAGAAATACCGGAGATATCGAAGATTGAAGTTAAGACAAGGATTCAGAAGCGCAGTATTGCATAAGCTTTCTGCACACGCACACATACATAAAAAGACTGTTTGTACGCGTAATGTCTAAGGTTTAGGATAAGCTCGACTAGAGCCTTCTTATTTGTTACACTCGGTTCTGAAGGCAAAGAGTATATGGGTTTTGTGAAACGTCCGTTCGTCACCCTTGTAAAAATAAATTGTAGATGCTAGTGTCCCTCACGGGGGTGACAGGAACGCCTGTATCTTCCATAGTTTCTGAGTAACAGCCACCACATATGGTGACATGATAGGTGCTGACATCCCAGAAAAAATCGCATCATACTATTTTCAGCAACGCCCATCCCATCGGACATCCATCAGCCACACCTCGCCTCTGTCTTCCACAGTTTTGCAGCTAGAGACAAAAAATTTGTTGGAAAGCTAGCTGGCGTTGTTATCCAAGGTTCTGCATCAAAAATTTTTGATGCCGACAATTCTCACAGTTTTTGAGCTTTGCAAGCAGACCTCTTACCACTAGTTTTTAAACTGGTATCAGAGTATGTCGCGGTCGGTTGCGTTGTTCTCTTTTGGTAGTGCGAACAGTTCAGCATAATTTTAATAAAGTTGCACCGTGGATCCTTGATTGGATCAAATCCAATACAGCCCGGCACTGATGGCACCCGACTTGAGCCTGCAGCCGTTGATATAACCATTTATTGTGCTGTTGTGATTTGCGTAAATGATGTTGATAGATTTGATGGGATTTGTGCGCGTTTTTCTGTGCGAAATCCACCCTGAGTGAACTGGGTTTTGGCCCAAAGAACTCTCAAGCTGATAACAAGCTCAGCCGTTTTGTTGTGCGTCTCTGTTTAAGCGTCCACTATTCTCCACTTTGGCTTTAATTCCCGCCAATTCCGGACATGGACACGAAAATGCACTACCCACAAATTAGAGTGCCAGGCAAGGAAGGGAGAGGCGACGGCGACGACAAGGCGTTAGACGCGTGTGGCAAATTGATTTTTTGTGTCTGTACTCGCCCGGGCGATGTTGCTTGCCACTTGCCTAATCTCTGCTCAAAGAATACCTCTTGCATCTCACCCTTTGTTGCTCTGCCTTTTGCAACATGAGAATTTGCATATTAATCTGGCCAAGAGCAGCCGCTTCAACGACCCCAAAATTACATGAAACTACACATTTTGGTTTGTCACCTTGCCACTACGGCAAGTAATCAGCTTTTGCTCTATGTATGTGTGTTGTGTGTTGTGCTATGCTTTCGGCAATCGCGTTGCTCCCTCTATTTACCCTTTCACAGCTTGCACCTAAATGTATGCAAATGAGAGCCGACGAGGACGAAGCGACGGTCGCTGCTCTCAAGGCGACTTAACGCCTGCTTAATGAACATAAATTAGTCAGCAGGTGTCACGCTGGGCGTGTTACTTTTTGCGCTGGGTGAGTGGAGGGGGGTTTAAATTGTGAGTTTTTTAGCCACGCATTTATATTTCAATTTGTTGAGAATGGTTGTTGTTGTTGTTGATGCCACCTCGTTGTTAAACGTGTAGTTTGCAGAACTCTTTTTTTACTTGAGTGCCATTTTGTCTCTTATTAAAACATTGGCTATAAACTAAGGCTCATACCAAGTTAAATTGATGTTGGTTGAGATTTGCTTTGTTTAATGAAAAAATTATTAAATTGTTATTGGGAGATCGAAAATGAATGAACATTTGAGCTAAGAAATTCGTAGCTAGGGAATAATTGCTTTACTCTACTTTGTATTTGTGCAATGTTTGCGATTGAAATCGAACGCTCGATATAACAAAATCATTATATGCACTAATATTATTAATTTAAAATTATTAATAATAAGTAAATATTTAATTGGGCCTCAAAAGAGAAAACTTAATCATTTAATTTTTCCTTAATGCGCAGTTCGTTGCGCGTCATTTCGTAACATTTTTACCTACAAGGTAAACTTTGTGCATATATGTATAACAAATTATAGTCAATCAAGCAGAATTCATATGATTAACTGTCCAATATGGTTGACAAGCGGTCTTCATTTCCATATTCCCAGTTTAATATACAATCAAACATATGTATATAGTAGTTGTCGGTTGATGATTGGATTGCGCTTCAGTGACAGCCGTTATACACACATCCGGTTGGAGTCCACTCGAATTTCCAGTGCAACGCAGCGCAACGTTCCACCGGGGCAGCACTTTAATGCAATTAGTTTGGGAACATTTGTGGAGCATTTTGTATGCACGTAATATGACTTAACGGCAATTCAAAATTGATTGATAGGTTTCCATGGATATATGTATGTGCATTTATATTGATCGGTCAGTTACGGATGGCTACTGCTGCCCAAACGAGTACACTCATGAATATGGAATGATTACTTGTCAGCCATAATCGCAATTCGATTCGTTTTCCCCTCTCATTTCATCGAGTGAATCAAGTATCGTTGGGTATATAGTATTTTAATTGCCAGTTCCACTTGATCGCATTCGCTTCCATTCGTTTTCTAATGGACATTTCAGCGAAAGAGCTGTACAAACACTCCACACGCTCAACCACAAAACGAATGATTAAAGTTTTGACCTCTTTCGGGCCAGAGGGGAATGGAAGTGCACCTAGTTTGACCCAGTTTATTGACTCTTGTCTTCAATTACAGTTGGCTAATCATTGCCTTTGGCTCATTACAATTGTCAATCCCGTTGAGTGCACACCCATCCATCCCCACTCCATCCTCTCATCAACACCAACGACAAGCAACAGTGCAACTAATGGCCTCCGTCCCCTCTTTTCCTTTTAGGTTAGAGTGAACGCAACTTGACCGCAATTGTATCAGTGTGAAATCACACACACACTCACACACACACATACATACAAATAACCATCACTGGGCATGTGGATAGTGCGAAAACCGCGGTAGCACAGTCACCGGATCGCTGCTCACAGAAGCATCTAATACCACAAAGGGGTTGGGAGATAGGAGATGGGGCAAGCGGCTAGTAGAAGCTGCTTATGTGAAGTGCTGCACTGCGGCTGGCCAAATCCCACACAAAGCCCATGGCGGACAGCCGAAACTTTAACCGAACAACAGGATAACTGGCTAACTGTGTTACAGCCAACAAAGGCAACATCCGCTGTCGACTTCCGTTTGTCTCTCTGCGGCTGACAGGAAGCAATCAATAGTGTAATGGCAGACAAAAGCATCCGCCGTTGTTTGGCACTAGCCTGACACAGAAGGACCTCCAGTTCAACCTGGCCACAAAGCCAAAGGGCAACTATAGAGAAAAAGTCAACGAAAATGTCGAATGCAATGTAATGCAAAAATGTTGAAAAAATTAACTGACGGCTACGCAATTTTTCAACTTGTGCCAACGGCAAACCCTCCCTAATGTTTCACACCCCTCACCCAACTGGACTTGAGCGCCGTCACACATTAAATTGTCCCTCCATCTACCGCCATTTCCCCTTTTCCGGACTGTATACCAAATGTAAATAATGACTTTTAATCAAAAGAACAACAGTGGGAAATCTATTAACAGCGTACGTGCCGCACCCCAGTTGCCCCAAAGGGGAACTGTACTCTCTACAACATTCTCTTTCCACTACTTTCAAGCCTAGGCTTAACTTATCGCATGCTGCGCGCGTCATTTGCAGGTTGATTTACAAATTTCTTTAATGAGGCGACGACAACATTTTTAATTAGCACCTGTTCAGGTTACACGAATCTCTCTCTCACTTCTCGTAATCTCAATAAAGTACTCCATGTCAGGGCGTGTGCCATGGAAATTAATTTCAAACTTAACGTTGTCTTTTACTTTACTTGATGTATGTTCCGCTTGGATTGCTCACGCACTTCTCCAACTTTGACACGAAAGATGCGTGGCGTAGCTTTGAGGTGTATCTTGTGCCAACTTCTAACCCATTCACTTCATGTACTTGCTCGACAACTTCAACCGCAGCAGCAGCCACTTAACCCCCTTACATCGTTATTCCCATCCTCATCCTCAGCTGAGCTTAGTGCTGATCCAATATCCTAATGCCTTCCTATGTTTGCTTCGCCTTGCCGCTTGTTTTTGCCTTCAGTGCACATGGCATGTAGTTTGACTGGAAATCAGCTAAGACTCCCTCGCAGATCCCCGCAGTTAGTGGTTCCTTTTTCGTAAATACTTTTGTTGTTGCTGTTGCAATAATATTTTGCAAGTGTTTCTAAACAAGCACAAAGTCATGTTTCAACAGCTGTAGTCTGGCTTCTGTTCGCTGCTGTTTTTATTGTTATTTACCTCACCCACTGCCAACTGCCTACTCCTCGCCCTATTTATCCCACCCTTTTCCATGTGTTGTAATTGTTATAGTCCCCGCTGCTGTTAGCTAAACTTTCTCTGCACATTAAAGCAATTTGGCCAACATTTATAGACTGATTTAATAGAAACCAAAGGGAGAGGCTGCCACTAGAATTGATAGAACGGAAGGGGAGTAAGCAGAGAGGGTATGGGAGGGTCTTTCCACACAAATGAGATATTTCCACACAAGTGAGCAGATCAGGGCCGAAAACATTTCAGTGTGTGTGCACTTGGAAATAATTGTTTGACTAAATGAGTGCGTATCCCTTCTCACTTGTGTGTATGTATGTAAAAGGGAGGGTGGATAATGGGGGTATATAACAAGAGAACAGCAATAATTATGGCAAACAACTCCAACTCCTAGTTCTCTTCAGACAAAGCCATATGCAATTTGGGGCTTCACTTTTGCTGAAATTCATTTAATTCCCCGTCGCATCCTTCAGTGCGATACGAGGATGACTCTTGGCGTTGAGTGTTATCCGAGACGTTTAGATATTTCAGATATCTATGTGACTGCGTTAGGCAATCTATGGTTGTGCCCCCCTCATGCTCCTCAAATAGCTAGAAACGGTTGCCATAATGAGTATGAAATTGAAGTCTAAACAAACAGAAATCGTTTGAGAAATTAAAAGACGACAAATGGAAATAGAAGAGGAAATGTAAAGGAACAAGCAGCATATAAAAATCCAAAAGAGTCTCCATGGAAATTGAATATTTAATTATGCGTTGATGGAAATAGCGTTTGAAGATGGTGACGAAAATAGCCCAAACAATCACGTTGATGGCGACAGTAAGAAGAAGAGCAGGGGATGGGGATGGAGTACTTTGTTGTCTAGGACCCCTCTTGAGTCTGTGCAAAGTTTTCTTCAGAGCAGCAGAATAGAAGCTGATAAATAATTTATTCTAATTCGCGACAGATTTGCCAAGACCAAGAAGTTAAAAGTCACAGAGGGAGATCTTAGTGAGAGAGAGAGGCAAAAATGAAGGAGCAATGTGTAAAAAAGATTTGTAGAGCATCATTAAATTAATCAGAGGGATTTTTGTGGTTTAATATGTGCTTTTAGGGTTTCAGTTGTGGCTAGTTTAAATTAAGTATAACACATCGAACATCTCGCTTAAAAGAAAACCGAATTGATGAATACAGAGAGCAAGAGTTGTCTATCTTTATTTGTCTGGGACTGTGAAGCGCCTTTTGCTTATCTAAACGGACTCACACGCTTCCTCCTACCTCCATATGAGAATTCGTATCTATGTAATTTACCTCTGCTGGCAGTGGGTTTGTGGGTCGCAGCCCAACGAATTTGAGCACAAGGAAAAACTTGCCCCAGCCCCGAGCAACCCCATGGAAGCCAGACAGCTGGAAACCGTGCAGTCCCGGGCTGGCATCATGGGGCCCTGTTGGGTGGAAAAGAATGAGAGTCGCATATTTGTGAATGGCTGTTGTTGTTTCGAGTTTAACGCACTTCTGTAGCTTTATCAGCTCGTAAATATAAATTAGAATTTAATTTTTATCGCCGAGGACAGGTGGCTCAAGTTGGGCATTGGATACGACTGCAGCCTTGGAAGCCATCGTCTGGCGAGTGCCACAAATTGGCACTGAAGTCGAGTGAAGTGGTTTCCGAGGCAACCGTCCTACTGCAAGCTGGCACGTGTCGCACCATATCAAAGGCTTTGATTTACCTGAGGGCAGCTGCTCAGCCCCAATCAACCCCATAAGGAAAATCGTGTGGCCACATATTTACAGTAAGGACGAAAGGTGGGCACTAACCTGGGTTAGCTGCGAGAATGCGTAGTAGGATATCCTCGAAGGACAGACCGATTCCGGCTTCTAGTAAATAGTCTCGCCGGTCTGGTCGCCCATTGGTAGCAAGGCGGTGGCATAGGGTGTGGGCGTGGGTGAGCTTCGGAACCCTACAGGGAAATAAGTAGTTTTGTCTTCGATGAGTAACATATTGGGTTATGAAAAGGGAAGACGAAAATGACTTACAGTCGAATATACTTCACGACATTTTCGTCTCCACCGGATATTTGTTGAAGCTGGCGATGGTTGCTTAGAAGCCAAGAATGAAAACGTTTTGATGCTTGCCATAACCCGTTAGAGTAAAGCTGGTGGTAATGGTAGAAGGGTTGGCAGAGGTGTAGGTTGATGTAACAAGCAGGAAGATAATTAATTTGCTAAATCATTCCATCGATTTTACTGCAGTGAGTCCTGGCGCAACTGCTTGCGAGCTCGCACGTACATCATACTAGTCACGGGGCCTACGGCCAGAACTAGACCCAAGGCAAGATGAGTAAGAGGGTGTGGCTTAAGCTTATCTTTGGTACAGATTTTGTTCCACTTGAAGTGGAGCCTTATGTCGTTGAAGTGGGGAGGTCCTTGCACTACCATGTTGACTTTTACAGGAAGTTGAAGGCTGGTGTTGCCTGTGCATGGCAAGTAGTACTCGATGCTGCTTTTATAGCGATGCTGAAATTGGGATTTAAGGAGAGAACGCCTGTTAATGGAGTGCAAATCAACTTGCAAGCTATCTGGCTCTCTAGAATAGTGGCTTACCTGATAGGCAATGAGACTCTGCCAGGAGAAATTTAGCTCGTGCACTTTTGCCGGGATGGGGACGTTGAAGCACATCACGTATGTGTTAATGGCTCCCTCGTGCAGCAAGGACAAATCTGCAACGGGCACTGTGAATGCAAATCGACTGAAAAGCAGAATATAAGAAGAATTAGGATGAGATTGTTATACAGATGCTTTGTAGGCATAAATAGAAAGTTTATTTCACAATTAGCTTTGTTAGACTTCTCCCCCTAGACTACTGTTCCGCACTTTTTGGCATTTTGTACTGCTGTGCAAACTTTGTGCATTTTGTGTTTACTTTTTAACCACCATCCGACTTCAACAGAAATTGATTTTCTCGACAACGCAACAAATGGGGTTGGCACCGGCTTGCCAACGGGTGGAAGAAGTTCGGTAAACAAAACCTGAGACACAATAATAATCGAATAGAGTCTATCACAAGCAGGCGACAAAACAAGGGGTGTCAAATGGTTCTTGCTTTCGGATGTTCTCAAATGACGCGCGACTGGCGTTTGAGGGAAGCGCAGAGGTTGGGACCAGATATTAAAAAGTATCAAGTGTTGTCTAAATCGATTGTATGCAAGACATTAAAAACATCATAATCGTTCGTTTTGCTTTGTGTAGCTCATAGCTAGCATAGGGAACGTCCTGACCTTTGACTCCGGCCCTTGCAGAAGCTTATCCTTGTTGGTAGTGAAAGACGAGCTACTCGAGCTAAAAAGACGTGAAATTGAATTTCTTCATCCGCTTTTTATGTTTCCACCACCTTTCTCCCGTTTATCTGCCTCTTTCTAGTCGGTTGGTATTACGTAGCAGCATTTATTTCATGGGATCAAGCTTATTCGTGTCCGCGCACGTCTTGCCCTCGCTTTGCATTGAAAGTCGCAAATGCTATTTACTTTCCTTAACTTTACTGTCATTCGCCTCCTTTTGACTGTGCGTCTGTGCCGGATGTTGAATGTTGCGTTTCCGGCGCAGGCAAGCCAGAGTAAGAAACATAAACAGAAACGCGTATGTGAACGGGCGTGCTTTACGGATAGAAGATGAGATACTTACTCGATTCCTAAAACAATTTCAAATTCAATTACACAACAAGAAAAAGCTTTTTTCGTTATATTCTTTCTATTTTTGCCTAGGCTAAGAACTTTTCCAATTGCTAAACGCTTTTGTTTTGAATTTGAATTTTCTATCCAAAGTGTGATATGTACTTTCTTTCATGTTTTCCGTTTTCCGCTGACAACCTATACAGTTCTCAGTACAAATGTGGATCTGCAACTGCCTGTCGTCCTTCCCCTCTAGTCTTGCTATTCATCAATTTCAGGTATAAGCCACAGGCAAAAAAAAAAAAACACAGAATGCACAAACACACGAAAAGGACACTTTTATTCAGCAAGAAATTACTTTGGTGCTGCAAGTGGGAATGAGTTTAAGAAATGCACTTGTGTCAAGCTTCATCGTTGCAGTTCCGATTAAAAACGTATGTGTTACACTGTTAACGAAAATTTTAACATTCGGAATGTCATTTCTAACGAATTAAATATACAGCCTGAAATCATCTTTTATTTTCTCTTCTTTTATATTTGAACATAATGCTCGCTAAGATAAAGAGGACACCCAACTTGGTTACGGGTCCAAGTCCTGCACCGTCGAACTTTGGCCGTCTTTCATATCACGCGCCTTGCACAGTTCCAACTTTGCCGTCGCCTGAGAAACTTTTGGCTCGTTCACGAGTCTTGCCCCAGTAAATTCCTTCTACAGCCTGCTTGTCTCTTCACCATAATTATAATACCTGCGATTGTCTGAATGGCTTCGCCGCACACACGTGACGCTGCAACCGCAGACGCCCGCTGCTGGAGTAGCAGACTGTAACTGGAAGGGAGGCCATGGTGGGTGTGGAATAATGAGGTACAAGGAGTTGCAGGGTATGATTTTGACTTTGACAATGGCGTCACACAATTTGTATAACAGATTAACAGGATAATTAGTCTCATAGCTGGCAGCCAGTTTCATTCCATGGAATTATCATACTGCTTCATGGCATCTTTACTCCTAGTGACAGCTCGACACGGCTATAACCTTTTCACTGTATTCAGTTATTTTAATTGACTGCGCACCTTGAATCACTTTCAAGTTTGGAATTTAATTGGCACAGTTTAAACATCTTTCACACCTTCCTTTTAATTTTTCTCTTTTGCTCAAATTTTTCGCATTACTCAGCAATAAAACGAATCGACACCAAAGTATACACCCTAACGAGGAGTTGGGGTGGTGGGTCAACGGCTGTTTTGTTAATGTGGTGATTTTCGGGCTGTTTTCTATTCATTAAAAATAATTTTCTTTTGCATTAACTTTTAATTTTAAGGAAAATTTCCTAGCGCAAGGTGGGAGAAAGCTCTATATGTAGAAAGGTCCTGTTTCTTGTGGAGTTGGGCCCAAGAAATGTGCACATCAAAGTAAAACTTGTTGAAATTGCATTTTTACGCGCCCTTGCACAGCAAGCTATGGGACGGGGAAAGCGGAGACGAAATGTTGATGGGGCAACCCTCCTTGACTGGTGGCTGAAGCTGGCTGGTGTCGCAACTTTGGGACGAAAATTGGTTGTTGCTGGGGCAACGCAACGCAGTGGAAGGCGGGCGTAAAATCTTCAACGGAAGCGTAACAATATTTAATTTTAATGTTGTCGTCACTCAATCGAAGGAAATGGAATCGAGCTTCATATATTTGTAGCTAGAGAGACAGAGAGGAATAAAAAAGTGTTTAACTCTTGTTTACAGCTCGCTATATGGAACAAATTTTCCAATTGTAACAATAGACATGTGAGGGAGGAACACTGTGAAAGAATGTACACGATTTTTATTGCGGGAATGCATCACGTCAATCACAGCCAGGCTAGCAATGGAGGCACTGCCAGAGAGTGAAGCTATTTCAAAAATGCGTATGTTCAAAGTGGAGACAGAGATTGTGAATGGGGCTTGGAGTTAGGTCATGCAGCCGTGACGCGCCTTTCACATGAACAAATAGCCATAGAGAAGACATATGCAGAGGAGGGTGAGAAAATAAATCATGCAACAGCATGTCGTATTTGAAAGTAAGGGGAGCTTGTGATGAAGAAGATGGTAGTGGGGGAAGTAGGAGGAGGGTCAGTTTGTTTGATGCATGCTGCTTGTTAATTTTGAAATGGAAACAGCCCCTGGGGGTGGCAAATATTGTGGAGCGGGGTGTTAACTGGTCGTTAAAAACATAACGAGCTCTGGGGATGGGGTATCTAAGAAGAAACAGAACGGTGTCTAAAGGAATTGAGAACAGGAATCTATGGGAACCGCGTAAAGGAGAGGAAATTACAAAGAGCAATAAACAGTGTGGAAGATTCTTTGAGCTGTCGCTAATGAAATCCGATTTGCATTTAAAGCTGACTGAGCTGATGGTCAGAAAGCGACAAGGTTGGATGCTTTTTAAAGTGTCACTTGCCTAGGAGGGTGACCCATGACCCAATGTCTGCCTCTATAAGGATTGATAAAAGGGTGGAAGCTAAGTTGCTGACCCAGTGATGGGAGCAATAGGTGCAGCTATTTATCAATCTTGGCCTTGTGTGAATCAGTTTATGCTGTTTAACTAATTGAAGTGCCGTGACTTGACGATTAGAAGCGAGCACTCGAATTGAGCCTACATAATGAGATTTAAGAATTTTGTCCAATTACAGTTAAGTGCCGTAAAATGCTGTGCACAGCTACACAGTTTCGTCTAGCATTTTGAAGCCGTGACCCATTAATCAACGTGACGGGCATGACGTCATTCTGTCTTGGCACGCCGAATGAATGCCTATTACTGAACTATTTACTGTACCTTTGTATGAAAGTTGGGGCTAAAGAATGGCAGAAAGGGACAGGAAAGAGCCTAACACAAGGTCGAATTGAAGGCAGTTGAACGGTTCTTGCCATCAATAACGAAGCCTGGCGTTGAACAACAAGCGGCAAAACAGCAAAACAAACAACTAAATGCTCCGCACTGGACTGTGAAGTCGTTAGCATTGGACTCAGGGTGAGGGCTTGAGGGGAAGAACGAGGAGAGCTACTTGCAGCTGTCAACAGGGTGGTAAAAGTGCGAGGGTGGCTCTTACACGGGATCCAGCCGGAAATCGATTTGTGTGGATGTGTATTCTCGTGTTTTCGCGCAATTTTGTGGTCGTCTTAGCTGTCGTCCTTGTCATGGTCAACAATTATTTTGAAACTATTAATGACTGCGACGTGGTCTTTGCCTTTATTGGCCCCCAACATGAGGACGTGGGTTGTTTGTTTTTCCTGTTGATGAGCAATGAATTTATTCTGTCGCACTTTGCCCCTTAACTATTAATCATATCTGTAGGGCGGACTTAGAGGCGTTTTCTGAAGTTCTACCAAGTGTTCCAACCATTATTTCCAAATCAAAAGTTGTTATCCCACCCTGAATATATCGAGATCTAGACTTACCCATCAGTTTCATCACTTCATGGTGGCTGATGAAAATGTTGAGATATCCGTTGACCGAATTCAGCTGCCAAGTGAGCAGGGAGATCCAGAAGTACTGCAGCAGGAAGCAGCGACTGGTGGCCATAATGAGCCAACGAAATACAATGTCTGGCTTTGCTTATCTGGTTGCCCGCCGTTCGCTTAATAACTTGTTAGACAATGTGACGCCACAATTGGCGCTCATTGCTTCTATGGGTTCCTCTTAATCGGTATGTGACAGCCAATTTCAGTGTTTGGCCAATGAAGCGTTCTGGATGAATGCACAGGCGCAGGAAATGAAAAATGAGCAATGGGAGGAAGACTCTTCCGTTGGGGCCAGAATATAAACTGGGTTTGGTTGCCAACCAGGCGACCCTCTTTTAAAAGTATATAAGTTAAAATCAAATTTTAGACTCAACAACAGCAACTGCTGCTAACAGATCCGGATGCGGCCACAAAGCGACAGGGATTCAGTCTGGCAAATTTTGGGACTTTTCAGCCGTTGCAGCTGCCTCTAACTTTTCCCTTGGATGTCCCCTTTTGAACACTGGTTTCAACTTTTGCAGTTTTGTTTTTGTTGCGGTTGCTTTTCTTGTTGTTGTGCTTGTTGTTGTTGCTGGATTCGCCTGTCGACTGCAAGCGGCATCAGCATGTTCGCATCTGACTCTGCTGAACTTTCGTTAGCTTTTTTATTGGCCAAACCTACACCTTCTGCTCCTCCTTTGAATAAATGGTGCCACTGCTGCTGGTGGCTTAACTCTCGTCTCGTTGGCAACGTCTCGCCCGCTGGTCAGTAGAGAGTGACCAAATAGCCAGTTGTTGGTGTCAAGCACGTGTCCTGGTTGTCCTCGTTGTTCTGGTGGTCTTTTTGGTTCTGTCTGCTCGTCGAGACGTTGGTTGCTTGCCTGGCTGGTTGGTTCGTTATTTGATAGAACGGGAGAGTCCTGTTGAATAGAAAGTGATTTAGTTGAGTTTCGGACAGTCATTGAGGCTGAGCAGTTGATGTTCATGTTGGTGACACTGTGTGGCCCAAGAGTGGGAAGTAGAAGAGTGTGTGGTGCTGAGTGTGGTTGAGTGGCTTTTTTGTTTGTTTCGAATATAATTTGTTGTGTGACTGCAAAAGTAATTACAAAGTTGAAAAAAGATTAACAGCTTAAGAAATCGCATAAGCAACACTTGCCCGTTACTCAAGGAGAGAGAAATGGAGGTTTACTTATCTGATTGAAACTCACATGAGTTGCGTCGACTGATGTTTTAATAAATTCGTGCTAATATTTTGTGTTTCAGTTTTAAATTATTCACGATGCAAAAGAAAGAGACAGCAAGAAGGGAGATAGGAAAAACTTTTCGATTGTGGAACTTGTGGTTCAAGTGGTTTTTGCTCTCTTGTTGCAACCTTTGCTGATTGCGTGCAGCTATACGAATGGAATTCCAGGTGCAGTTAGAGCTAAAACCAAAACCTAAACAGTTGGCCAGGTGGAAAAGTCAAGGAGTTGGCATGGAAATGGAGATATAAGAGGAATAACGGCAGTCAAGTGCCTCCAAAATGAAATTGTTGCCAAGAATACCGAATTCCCATTTCACCCGAATTCTCTTCCTTTGCGTCCTCTAATCTCTATGGCAACAGATTGGAAACAGTTTCAGAGTTTTTTGGCCGCAATAAAAATCGAAATCAGAAAACTTTGTTACCTCTTACACTTCTTCTATCTGTTTGCATTCCGTTTACCCTTTTAGCACTTCAAGCATATTCTCCCGCAGCTATGAAAAAGTGCTTTAAGTTATGCAATGCGCGGTCAAGGCATCGTTGGGCGTGGCAGCAAGATAGGAGGAATGTGCAAGGGATTTAATTAAACTTATCTGCGATAAAAGCGGCCGCCGCAAGGATACATCCAGGCGACGACTCACTTGATTAAAAGCCAGATAGATCATCAGATCTTCAAAGGTACCCCAGTCAAGTTAAGTTCAGTACTGCTCAAGCTACGAAGCCGAAGCCATTCAACGAATTCATTAATAATTCAAAAGACAAATAACGAAATGTAAGTGCACATGTGTGTGAATGTGTGTGTCTCTTGTGTGTGTTTGTGTTGACATTGCGAAGAATGTAACTGATTTAAATGGAGCAGCAGACAAAACGCCAGCAGCCAGCAGCCATGCAACTTCCATTCCCTCCTCACATATCTCTCGCAGCAGAAAAAAAAACCTGACAAGTCGCGAGCGCGTGGAAACAACTCGCTGAAGCTGGCGTTGTGGCCTCCCAATGGAGGAGCTCCCATCATCTCCATCGATAACATATTAACGACGTCAACTCAATCATAATCAAAACGAACGATGAGAAGGGTAACAGCGGAATGCCAAGAACTGGGATAGGGAGTTGTCTATGGAGCAAAGAATCAAGGAGTCAATGATGAAAATTTTCTGCTTAGTCACACGCATCATCAGTCAGTCCCGCAACTCATGTCCACACCCCTGGTTCCCTCTATATAGAGTCTCGCTTGTGACAAATTTGAAGTTGAAGATAATGTTTGAAATGTTTACATACTGACGACAATGTGCGTCCTGGCTGGAGTTGTGTCAAAATACTTTTCAATTACGTAATTCGTCGACTAATGAATAATCATGTATCCTCAAACACTCCTTCCCTTACTAGCCATTAACATTTTTATCGTGGGGTTCCCTTTTTCTACGCAGGTTTGCTAATTTTGAGTTTCTCACAATATTTATTGATGTTCATTTTGGATTTCTCTTTCGCTTCATTCTTTGTAGGCGTCGTCACCGCATCGGGGCAATTTAAAAATGGCTTTTGTATCTAATTGAATCCGTGAGTCGGAGAGTTAAGCCAAGTAAACGTTTTTGGTCCGCTTCAACGTCAATTTCCGTTACCTGTGTTTCAGCAACTGGCGCTATGCTGACTTTAATTGCGAGGCAGACCACGTTTCTAGTATAAGACTCACCACCACGGCTGGAGGGGAATGGCCTACAAATTGTTGTGCTTTCAATTATTTTTGGGATCGAATTAAGAGAGAGCAGCTAAGTCAGGTAAATAAGGAATTTTTTGTCGTTGACGTCTAATTGAAGATTGGAAAATGGAAACAGATTTAATATTTATTCGGATTTATAAATACTTTAACTCTATTTGTGGCACACAAGGACGAATTTCAACGAGAAATCCAATTGAATTTTAGATAGAATCATGGGAATTTAAAGAAGGAGGAAATAATTAGATGGTAAAGTTCCATTGCCAGTTGAGTTTTTAGTCAGCCGTTGGCTGTTTGCTCATTTGGCAAATAGTTTTTGGCTCTGTTTCGGGCCAAAAAGTATCGAATTGCATTTCGACTGAGTTTTATGAGCTCTCATGGTTCCAGCTCATGCTCTTCCTCTTCCCATATCCGATATTATTGTGCGTTGGATAGCCTCTGGCTTTTCCCATTAACTTTAATGTGCTCCACATCCATTTTCGACTATAAACAAGTGGAAAATGCAACATGAGTCCGGCCAGCGTGTGCGCAATACGGGGGATTGGGGGTTGGTCAACTTCATTAAACTCGCGTAAATGTTAAACGCAAAAATAACGCGCACAAAATTAAAATGAACACAAAATAGCAGCTGCGAGCTGTTTGAATTGGCTTTTATGTACAATATATCTATGTATATACCAAGTTCCCTCCTACTGGCACTTCCGCCGCTTTTGCAGACAAATTTAAAGCGATAAATTTTGATAGCTGATTAAAAATAACGAGCGAGGCTCGAGCTATTGTTAACTTGCCACACGGCTGTTGTTATAATGGATACAATGCTTATACTTCAAGGGGTATATTAACTAACATAATCACCACTCTAAATCCAAGAATCTAACCCAACTAAACTATTTTTATCATATTTTCTCCGTTCTAAATTCACATGAAATTTGTACCTATATAAGATTTAACTTACAATTTAGGGTATCTGTAGATCTGGTCTATATTAAAGCAATCGTGTAATTTCGTATTATACGTTTGGTCAACGCATTTGTAGCGTTCAAATCGAAACGTTTTTGTTTTCCCAGCTAATTTGTAAAAGCAATTAATTTACATTAGGCATGGAGGCAGGTTTTCGACCTTTAAGGGGGTAGGGAAAGGTTGGACTTATGGAATGTGAATGGTTCTTTGTTCTAGTTGTTGGAATTACCTGGTCGACAATGCATACTAAAGTTGTTACATTTGTTCAAATAATGTGTATGTGTGCGCGTGTAGGCAACGAAGTAATAATAAGTGACAGTCATAAAAATAAATATATGTTCAAACATGGTGATAAAATATAATTTGTTTGCCTTCCAATTGTTGGCAAATTAATAACAAGCGCTTATCACAGGAACAAAGCCAAACGATATTAAATCAATTGAGTTAAAATTTATGTAATTCATGTAATATAAATGCTATTTAGCATAATAATATTAAATATTTAATTTTAATATCATTTAATGGGCGAACTGTTTAGTTTATGTGTCTGATGGCGTGTACTACATATTTATTGTGTTTGTATTAGAGCTTTAAGCTCAGCTACACGCGTCGTCTGAGTGTAAAAGCTGTGGGCTAAAGTACACAATATATCTTAGTTATTATGGCCTTAAATTTATAAAATAAATCTTGATGCGATATTGAAATTTAAAACAAATTCAATGATGCCCAGACAGAGAGCGAAAGATAGATAGAGCAGCATTCGTTGTTAGTGTCAGAGCTTATGGGATTCGAAAAGCGTAAATGTGATTATTACGGTTCACATTTTACAGAAATCTCTCCACTACCGAAATTCACCTGCTATTGGGACATTGTGCCCCATTGAAAACGAAGCAACCATTTGGCATGAAATACAACCTCAATTACGTTTTATAACTCAACACGATGGCTGCAGGATAGGAATATAGCTCGGAATTTTCAATATTATGTGGCTGAATTTATTGTGCACAAAGCGACAAAGCGCCCAAGTGACAGAAGCGCCGTCTAAGGTCTGGCCAGTATTTTTATCTGCCAAGTAGCCCATAAAAATAACTCAGATTTCAGTAGCCACTTTAAAGCGGCAAAAACAAACTCGAGCTAAAAACGAGCGCTCTCTTCTTCCCCTTCTTACTGTCTCGCCTGTACAATGGGGCAATAATCATTGATTTATCGCTGTCATTTTGGTTATTAAACTTAAATTTCTTTTTTACGCAAATCTCTGCCAGCAGCCACTGTCTGGTGTTGACTCTAGCTTGATGCGCTTAACGATTGTAGGTCGAGCCAACGAACTCTTGACAGCATTTGCAAATTATGCCGCTCGACTTAGCCTACTTAGGCTCATGTCCTCTTGACCGGCTAAGACGCAAATTGAAAAATTCGACTCGTTAAGCCGTGTCCGTGTCTAATCTCTATGCCCATGCTTAAGTCCATGTCTTCATAGTTCACTCAATGGAACCGAGGCGCCACAGCACAGAAAAACAAGCAAGCAAGAAAAGAAAAAAGCAAGAAAGCTTATGCAACAATCAGATATCCTGTAGGCAGCTGAAGGTTCAAATCAAACTTAAAGTTAGTTTTGCAAGTATACTTTTTAAGAAAGTCTTCATAGTTTTTTCTACTTAACGAAATCATTGCATTTGGAAATAATTGTGGGCTTATTTTACTTATTTTCCTGGTCGCAAAATAGATAGATATCTGGCAAGAGTACTTTTTAAGAAATAAAAAGTTATCTAACTTTATTTTCCCAGAGAAAACTAAAAATTGATTTTATTAATTGTTCCATTTTTTTCTTATTTGACAGCAAGCTTAAAACACCCTTCCTTTTGCTAACAATGTATGGGATATAAATATCAGCATAGACTTTCAGGGACCCAACCAATCCGATGCACTTCGGTTCTACAAAGCTTATTTTCTTGTTGTAGATGTTGTTGTAGAAGTTGTTGTTGCTTTTTATGAGCCACATCGAAGCAAAAGCACTTAGCGACAATTCAATCAAGCCTAAGCACACAGGACGTGAGGGGCTTGTGCATTGGAAAAGTGCGAGAAATTTGCATAATTTTCGTTTATGGGTGGTCAACTGTAAGGGGTTGTAGTAGGGGATAAAATGAGGTTGTCGTTTGTTTGCCATTACTTAGGGCCCATTTTGCTAATCCTTGGCATATTGCAATTAGTGTCAACATTTTTGATTTTTATACATATAAGCACACACACAGGCACGTGATGAGAAATAATAACAGGGGACACACACACACACATAGCGCACAACAGCAAAGTGAAACCACATACATGAAAACTGGTCACGCAATCCTGCGGTTATTGGGTGACAGCTCTCAAACTAACACAAATATAATATGGAGCTAAAAATAAGTTGAACAACTTTTCAAAACTCTCAAAACAGAATATTTAATTTAATCATACTTGATTAAAATAATACTACATACTTCGATCTCACACAAAAAATTATAACGATGTATCCTTGCTTTCTCAGTCTATCACGACCAAGATGTCCATTAAAATTATTAAACGCAATTTTAATATTCTCTTGAAATAATCCTGAAAGCTTAAAAGTTGCAATAAGCTTAGCTGCAAACAAAGTAATTAAAGTTATAATTGATAGAGAGTAAAGAAAAGCTTAAAAATATTCTTGGCATTATTTAAATTTGCAGGGTATTATAAATATTGGTTTGTTTGCTTGTGTGAAGTGGAGCGGCAGCTGTCTGTTTGCTAGATCGTTTGGGTTTCTGGTGTTGTGTTGTGTTAACCAGAAGCACACACTCAATCACATACACACGCACACACTCAAACATATACACAGACAGAGGATATGTAAGCGAACATTAAAAGCGCTTTTATCAAAACGCAATCAGCTTGAATGTGTTTTTCTCTGCCACCCAGTTTTGTCCACCAGTCGAATTGAGGGCGACTGTGGGTTGTATAGACCCATGTTAAGGCCACTCGGCTACAAGTATTTTCAAGTGGCACTTCTGTTAAAACACATTACACAGTTTCGAGTAGTAGACAAATAAATTAAATAACTCACAAAAAAGGTGCTAAAAATGGGTTAAATGTAATGCTTAGTTTTCCCAGTCCTTTAATCGTTTCCCACACATAATATTTGGTTACTGACTGACAGGCGAAATGAACATAAAGGGATAACATCCCTAAAAAAGAGACTTTAAATTGCTTAAAGCTGACCGTTTATCGATTGTTGTCGCCGCTCGGCCCGTGGCAGATTCAGGCAGGACACAGGCCAGGCAGTAAGCGCCCAAAGCTAAACTCTGTGGCAATTGTTGCAAAGTTGTCGCAGACACGCCGCAAAGCCCATCATGCGGCAGACAACTGCCGAATTTGTTTACATAACAAACACAAACGAAGCCCGCAATCCCGAAGCCCTAACACCCCACATATCACCCCCGCCCCACCTGTCCTCCTCTTACTACCTAAACGAAAGGCTGTGTGGTCACATGCGCAGTCGTAGCTGCCCCCCATCTCCATGTTGCAACTGTTGCGCCTTCTATTTTTTGTCTGATGAATGCAAATGGACTTTAATCCAATCTGTTGCAACGTGGCACATAGTCGCATATATTCGCATAGCTAATTGTCAACTGGAAATGCAGTCCAATTAAAGCTGTCTTAGATTTGATACGGCCAAAACATGCTGCCCGACAAATTGGACAACTTTCAAAGCCAATTACAACACTGTGGCAAGAACGTCTAACACACATTTGTCTAGGTATTCATTTGTATCAGTTCCTTCTTTGATTTGTTTTTCCTGTCCGTTTGTCACCCACTTGAAACTTAATTAAAAAGATTTTGCCAGCCCTCAGTTATTTTGGGAAAATGCCGAAAAACATTCGAAAGAAACATAAAAAACGTGCCTAATAAGCTGACGAAATTAGAGACATTTTTAACGAGAGACATACATAACCCTTGAAAAATACTAAGAAATATTTCAGCTGTTCGGTGAAAACCCCTTTTCTTAATTTTTGTCATCATTCGTAATGTTTACACGTGCGACCGTCGAACTAATTAAAGATGGAAGATTTGAATTGGCAGTTCCTGGAGTAGACACTTGTTCCTTAACAGAGATTTCCTTAAGGAGTGCTTTATAACAACTGATAGGTGACAAGCAACGAAATGAGCAGAACCACACGAGAACCACTAAGCCGACTGACATCAACTTATCAGCAAGGAGGACACGACACGCCCACTGTTCAGTAATGAGTCCAACTTGAACACACGCAAAAAGTGAGTCAAAGGAGCGGTGTGTAGAAAGGGGTGTTCGACCAAAAGGTTAAGCGAATTACCACCCCGTGCAACAAATGTGTAGAAAAAGCTGCAAAGAAGGATAACAATAGGCAACAACAACAATTGACAGACGCTTAAACAGTTGCAGGAACAGAAAGGAAAGCTGCAGCAAAGTGGCAAAGTTCACACCAACCACCAGGAGATAGGTTGCGGAGAGGTAGAAGGGGTGTGAAAACAATTCAAATAATACCCAAAACACACTGCAAAGCAAGGATAAGAATAAGGATAAAGGATAATACTGCAAATGCGAGATCAAAAAACCACAAAGTATTCGCTTTAATCCGACTACGTAATGCTCTATAGGTGGAGTACTAAGTTAAATATTATATATATATTTATTTTACCAAACATGAACAAGTTTAGAAGGACTTATCGACAAGCCCATTTGAAGAATATCGATGCAAAGAGGTAAAATATTTTATTTCGAAAACATAGTCGAGAAGCACATCCATTTCAATACTTTTTTCGATACGGACATGGTTGAAAACATTCTTACGTCAAAATCCATGTCTCTAGCTTTTAGGGTGTAGAAACAAATTGCGTTTAAATAAATGCTTTTCTTTGGTATCAGAGTACATATTATATATCAAATATCTGAGAATAGATCTGCAACTGATACTGTGTTCAAATGTGTGTGTGTGTGTGTTGGGTGTTAGTGACAAGAGGCAGGCAGACGAGGAAGAGGACAACAACAAACAGAAAATAGAATCAAATCGCAATAAAACAAAATTGAATCTCTTTAATGCACCACGTAAACAAAACGGGCACGTGACCAGCAGGAGAGCAACTCCTCATGCTGGCGCCAGACAAATTGCCGCGTGAACTTAATTCTGCTAGGCAGCATATGTATTATATCTCCCACTCTTGCCACACGCATTTGGAAAACTTTCAACTGCCTGCTTGACAAAAGATGGAATGAGGAATGAATAATTCACACTTGACCAAACTCTGCGAATGCACTTTTCATTTCCTTCTGCCAGTTTTATTTTTTCCTGGTGCATAGCATTCAAAGTCCTTGAATGACTGTCAAGTTGTGGCCGCTTTACAAATCGTTGCAGATTCTCAGATCAAACATCTCAGTAGTGAGAGTAGGAAGAAGAGGAAGTGTGTAACAATATAAAAGAAGTATCTTTCATGTGTCCGATGAGAGTCCCTTTCAATTCTTTGCCGCAGTCTGCAACAAAAGCAACATCAAATCCGGACACTTGCATCCTCCCTCTTTTTCCTTTGCCTGTTGAATGGTTTGCTGCCACATTTTGGAGCACTTCCTGCAACGCTTTGCAATGTTATTGTCAGTCGCCGAAAGTGTGAAGATATGCAGGCAGGAAACTGCTGCTGTTTGCAGTTGATATCTCAAGTTCACTTTGGGTGGGAGAGATTCCCTATGGCCAGTTGCCAGCTGTTGTCTCACGTATTCTTCACTTGTTCCATCGAAATTGTTAATCACCTCGATAAATAGGGAATTACAGCACTCAAATAGAATTTGAGGCCAATAACCTCAAAAGACTTGCCTCCAACTGAGTTGGCAGCTCAACTCCACTTAATTTTATGCGTCACAATTTGTTTTTAGTGTCTTCCTTTCCGCAGATACAACTATGTTAAGAATCTCTGGCAGGACTCGAAACTATCAAGATTTTACGAGTAAAGTTATGAAGTCCGAAGAATAATAATGGACCAACACTTTATGCTTGGCACTAATTCAAAATCCGCCAACAAGTTGCAGAAGAGCCTCTAACCAAGGCCAAGTTTGCCTGTAGTTGGCTTGTTGGCAGCCGCACTAGCCATAAACATTCCTGCACCGAGAGAAGTGAGGAATCAGTCAAGGGCATCAGTTTTTACGATATTGCGAATATTATTATTGTTCAGAAGTAAAACTATATGCGAAACTCTAACCAAAAGTCAAGCGAGGAAATTGTTTGCTGCTTTAAGGCACAAACTCTGTCGCATCCGCCTTGACTCGAGGGGTAGAAGGAAGAAGTGGATGGAGGAACGACGTCGGAAGCGACGGAAACTTTAGTTGCCAACAGCAGCAGTAGAAGTAGCCATCAACTGACAGGCTCCTCTTGGATGTCAGCAGTCGGCAATGAGCCAAAAGGATAAGCAGCGTCGCAATATGAAAGATTTCCCCATCCACAGAATAAGGGACAACGAAACGGGGGGTTAGGACAATTTCTTTGCTGAACACTTTTATTACTTCTCGCTGTCTGGAAATAGTCTGTAAAAGTAGCGCCAAATTTGTGTGATTGGAAAAACTACAAAACCAGACACTAGTCCGACTAGCCTGGAAGGGAATTTACATGGGAATGGGGATAAGAATGGGAGGATAGAAGGGAGGTTGTGTAACTGTGGAGAAAGGACGTTGAGTAAATGAAGTGTGACGCTTTGTTTTTCTTTGATTTAGTTTTATGGGTCTACATCGGATGTAATTGAATTATGCAACTTGGCGCCGACGCCGAACAGCACACAACAGACAAGTTTATTAGCATTGGATCGTAAAAGCGACTTGTCTATCGACGGTCTAAAGAAGGGGATGATGAAAACAATAACGACAATGATGATGGAGAGCATAAGACTGTTGCACAAAATGGCTGCCAGAGGCAGAATTTGATGTGGTATTGGAACATGGAACATGGTTAAGCTTTTTAGCGGTGATATCTGAATTTAGATGCTTCGCTCATGCACAACACACGATGAAATGAGTTGGAAAATATGTCTGCGGTTACCCGACAGTCTGAAAATATCCCGTGACAGCCCGTGACATTTTACTGAACTCTGGCCAATTTCTCTCAATGAAGCGCCGCATTAACTGATAAGCAACAGTTATTAGACTATTCCCTGGGTCTGTGATGAGTGACGGAAACATAACTCAACATTCAATGAAGTCAATGGAATCGATGGAATCAGCAAATTCCAATGAAATGGCAATACGAGCTGCTAAGAGTAGAAAAGACATAGACACTGAGAAAGAGATAGAAACAGAGAACAAATCGATGCACAATGCCTAATTGACTTGGATGATGCCCCTCTGACTGTCGACGTTAACATTGATCCAAGGATTTAACGCAACTGAAACTGAATTCATTTTGGAGGCCAAGCAACACGCATTTGCTTTCAGGCCAGGGCTCCCAGGGGAACATCAATTGGAGTAGAAATACTTGACTGAATGAAAACGGGTTTTGTTACAATATTATGCATCAGTGTCTGGGACCTTTCCATAATTAATATGCGAGTTGCCATAGAGCAATCTGTCATTTCATACGAGAAAGTCACCCCCAACCTTCCACGGTAAACAACCTCACAGAGAACTCATGTGACGTGTGACAAGAGAACAGATGCAGATACATCTACGGACAGTTCGCTTCAGTGGCTTCCTATTACAGTTTCATATCCTGTCGGAGTATTTCAACTTCCACTCGATGCGAGTTTAAAATCGAAACCATGCAACCAATTGAAATCAAAGACACACAACCTCTATTTTCCTCCTCTATTTCGACCTTCTTCTCTGCAACTGCAATTGGAGTTGCGATGCATGGCAATGTACACGGTTGGGAGAGGTTCAATTGAGAGCTCTAGCATTTGTGTTGTCGTTGCTTGTGTTTGCGTCCTGTTGGACAAGGACTAAGCAGTGTAAACGACAACTGGCCAGCAGAGAGGCAGAGCAGCCACGCACTAACACGGAGGCTTACAAGGCTGAACTGATATCGTAATACCAATCAACACGAATTGAGCTCGGGGAACCCAAAGCAAGTTGAGGACTTACCTGCCAGCAGCCAGATTGCTGCAGACATCGATTGGGGAACAATGCAGTTTAGAAGAACGCACTGCGGGGGCTGAAAGTTTTGTTTCAAGTTCTTTCTCTATTGACGAAAACGCTCACGTCCTGAGCACGTGACCAAAATGTTTGCACATAAATAAGGAAAATATGAAAATGAAGAGATGATGCATATAAACGAGAGTCAAGTTTTCCCTGTCCGTCAGCTACTTCATATGTTTTCGTGAGAACAAACTTAGCAAGAAACCTTTTGAAAAATTCATCAATGAGTTGTGGATCGTGAATAGCAGCTGAAAGGCGTTGACTTTTCTGTTCTCCTCCTCCCTTACCATCTTTTCTACCCACAAGACATTAACCCCAATTGGCTAAATGGCTCATTAGGTCAGTGGGGGAGTTCTACAAACGAAGTGTCTGTCTCCATGAGGTAAGCAACAGAAGTCAGTTGACTGCCTTAGAGAAGTTTTCCCCATTCAACTCGCCGGTCGTTAGGGCATTTGTATTTTTATTCCATTCATTCGCTCGCAATAGAAACGGAAACAAAACGCAACCGAGTTGCAGTGCTGCGTGGTCAGTTATAATTAGGAGTCGCTTTTAGGGTTTTATGGGCTAAGCGATTAGCACAAGAGCCAAACCATCAAGCGAGGAAAGTGAAGACGACTCGTAAACACTTTCACGTTGACCCACTCGAAAGGATTCCATTGTACTGTTGTGGTCTCCGGTCTCCTTCCCTTTGCCTAATGCCTCCACTTCAAATTCAATATTGTTAATTGGCGTCATGGTTCCGGAATGGTTCGAAGGGCCCATGCGACCCATAAACCTATTGGTTACAGCTGTAGCCCAATTCGAAGCAGTTCTAAATTATGTTTGCAATATTTATCTAACTTTGGGAGGGATGGAAATACAAATGGGTGAGTTCGTGGATATGAATAAGTCAATGAATATATGTTTGTAAGAATACACCCTGAATATCTTATGGAGTTGATTAATTGATCATAAACCAAACGATTAGCATACTAATTTTGACAGTAGGAAACAAAAACCCAAGAAAATTTAAAGATGTACCCGTTTATGAAGGGTGAATAAGCCATCAATCGTAAGTGTGTGTTTGCAACTGAACCAAATACACAGAAAAAACGTTCAAATTTCTAAATGTTCGATAATTATTCCGATACATAAAATACTTTAATACGGCTCAATTTAACGAAGTCTTATAATATGTCTAAAACTTACTTGATTAGTTTTTTAAGAATTAAAATCTTTATGAAATACCAAATTTACTTGCATGAGGATTTGAATATTTCAGTTCTTAAATTCTAAGAAGTTTAAAACTTATATCAAGAATTTATAACCTCAAATTAAATACATTTTATTCTCAAAACGTTATAAAGTTAAGAATATTTAAAGCTTTATTTAAGAATATTCAATGTTTCACGAGAAATTACATGAAAAACTTTTGATTTAAGGTTGAGATTCTTATTATTTCTCAGTGTATGTTGAAGCTTCGCTAAGAAACCATTTGAGTTTCATATGTCTGCGCTACATTTACCGTTATGATTGTGGGGTGCAACTATTGCTCCATTCCCAAAGTTGCACGTAGCGAACAGAGTTGCCCCATAGCCAAGGAGGGATGTGGATGCGGTTCCAATGCCCAGGGGAAGGAGTAGACGCAGAGCCGTAATTGCTTAATTTGATTACGTGCCGCCGTAAAAAGCAGAACAGGAAATTTGCACACACACATTGAAACACACACATACACGGTAATGAAGTTGATTCGCTGTTTGGATGGATGGATGGATAGGTGGATGAATGGATGGATGTTCGGATGGCTAACTGCCTAGCAGGCACTTGCACACGGGTGCTTCCAGCCTTTATTTCCCCATTCCCCAATTTATATAGGTGCCATTCCCCATAGTCGCAGTCTGGCAACCCCCTCGACTTTGTACTGTATTTTAGATCCAAAACAACTTAATTTATGTTTTCGGCTGAAGCTGAAACCCTTTTGCCAGAATGTCGCCATCCTATTTGCAATAAACAACAGTGCGGACAACAACAACAACAAGAAGAACTAAGTACATAAGTGCAAATTCGGAAGCAACAATACAGCGTCAAAGGCACGAAATAGAAACCCATTTGATACGGTTCGGTTCGGTTAGGTTTGCTCGTGCGATAATTAGAAGCGACCTCTGCACGCTCAATTAGAAGCTTGTAAGCATATCTAAGGGGGGTAAGAGGTAGAGGAGACGAAATTGGAGCAAACACGTTTATATAAACACTCTCTAGCTCGGTTGCAACAACAAAAGCACCAACTATAACAGAAGCCGGCAACATGGCCGCAGTGTTAAAAATAGAAACACGCGACGAATTGCAGCCGGACATAGTGAGGACGAGGGACATAGGAAAGGACAGGGATTAGGCTAAAATACGGCGTCGAAGAGGCATAGAGTCAGTGGGTGGCAAATTGTGAAGGGAACGAGAGAGAGGGAAAGAATAGTTGAATGTCTTAATTAACTGTTAGTTGCATTCAGTGAAAAGAGCAGGTTGGGTATGTAAGGAGAAGGGGGAATGTTGAAGGGAAAGGGAGAGTAATCTGCCTGTTGTTGCCACTAAATAATGTCGAGTCGTGCCTCAATTTATTTATGATTCTCAATTATTTTGAAAAGAGAGAGGTTCGTCGCATGGAGCTTAAGAGGGGGAGGTTCGAGTTAAGTTCGCGTATCTGGTTTAGGGATACACGAAGTGTGCATAAACCTGAACACATCCCCATCATCAACACACGCACACACACATATATGGGAGTTGGTTTTGGGAGTTGGGAACGGCGCCAGACGAAAGTGTTCGCTAGACAAATGCCATGGGGCTAAAGAAGAGGTAGGGAGTAAAGGGGTTGCTGGTGGAACCGAGAGGGAGAGTAAAATAGAGAGAGACTGGGCTGACATGTCACTTGGCCATAAAAAAAGTTTATGTCTGACATGAGCCAAAAACAATTTGCATATTTTTCCACTGGATAACAACTTAATTTAGGATACATTGGAGCAACGTTGACTGCAACTATTGCGTATAGTTTTTTAAGGGTAATTTGTGGATAGGGGGAATGGGGAGCTTGTTGTCTGGCTGTCATAGCAATTAAAACGAACTTAGTGTGACTTTAGCAAATTGTGCATTTCAGAAATATTTGCACAGAGATTGAAGTTGATTTTTATGACATTCTATTTATCAAGTTTGCTTCATATATTGGCTTATGATCTGCTTCTTCATTTTTATTATTTGCTGGCTGGAATTTATTGCATTCATGCCATTCATTCAATATATCATTGTGCAGGTGAGGTGAAAAATTTATTCTTGGAACTTCAATGTCATGATGTTGTGATGCTTTATTAGTTTCTTTCAAAGCAGAACAACATTTTTTTCATTTCCATTTCCATTTGGTTTTTTTTTACTTATCACACCTTCTGCTGGCAGTCGCGGCGGGTGGTACGCGTCCATAGAAATTGCTTTTTACTTTTTCTCTATTTTTTCTGTTTGAGCAACTCCTCTTCTGTTTTGGCTTTTGTCTGGTGCAAGGCTAAGGCAGGCGTCGAATGGTGGGGGGAAGGGTCTGGTTTTCTCTTAGGTGCACTGCAGCCGAATGCAATTTATTTGCTGTCGCGCGCATTAAACGCGCTGCGATGACTTTTGACTGACGCCATATTTTCCGCCACATTTGCGGCACCGCGCGGCTTCCGATGCTTTATGACGACGCAGTTCCCAGCTTATTGCCACTCCCACACGCCCAAACGCCCACACGCCTCTTTGCGCCCATTCATTTTTCAAAACTGTCAGCTGCGTGCACAATTCACAGTCGCCCCAAATGCTACACAATCCATAACTTCCCAAATCCCGCCTTTAAAAATCCCCCTTTCTTTGGCTTTTTCTTGTTCATTTTCGCCACCCGCACCATTCCTGATTTGGGGTTCGGGGTGTGGGGTTTTCTTTTGTGCAAGTGTCGCACTTTGTGCTTAGCCATCGAAGTGTGGAGCTAATGGCCAGGAGCTGAGGAATCTAACATGAGCATTGCCTTTACTTCCCTCCAAGGGCTTAATTACGCACAGCAACAACACCTAAGTGATTAGAGTGAGGGTCATGTTAGAGGAAGGGGGGGCTTTTCGAATTATGCAGCATTTTTCATTAAAGTGGCAAACGACATTGCTAGTGTGCCCCGCGGCGGAAGTGGCAGTGGAAGTGGATGTAGAAACGGATGTGGCCAACGTCAAAAACGTCCCGTGGATGGATTTGTGTAGCTGACAGATCCTTTTGCTTCTCCTTCTGCTCCTGTTGCAGCTGCTGCTGTTGAACAAGCTCGAAACATGTTCACTCGAAATTTGTGTTCAACGCCGACTTGGAAATTAGCATAATCAACATGAAAAGGCGCCACACACAGAGAGAGAGAGAGTGGGAAAGAATCATAGACATAGCTCTAAATTTAAGCAACTCACTCGAGTCCTTTGCGAGTCAGTGCCTTGGGCCTTACTGACTGCCTGGCTGACTGACTGACTGTGTGCCGGTATGTCTCAGCTGTGGTCGAGCTTTTTGGAGCGCCTTTAATTACACAGCGTTGCTCGAATGATGAGCTGGCAAAATATTCTTGTGCAGTGGGCGTGTCCTTTTTGTGACGTGGATGACTAAGAGATTGCGTTAAAGAGCCCGCAGCAAGAACCAGGCTAGACCAGACCAGAGCAAAGCTAAGCCAAGCCAAGCTAACAAAGCTTGCGAAAGCAGCGCAGACAAAGCGATTAGTAATCGTATTTTATAGAGTGCAGAAACCAAAACGAGGAGTGGGGGCAGAAGACCCAAATTGAGATAAACTTGAAATAAAGTGGATGAAAATGAATCGCATAATAAAGAGATGATGCCCGCCAGATGAGACGAATAAGTGTTATAAATAAGACCACTCTGTACTCATTTGTAACAAACTTTTTCCCTAAAAGAGATCGCTGTTCGGTTTCCAATTGTTCCTTTTGTTATTGAGGCCTGCACAGGACAATTGCTTGAACAATAGAATCGTCATTTGTGCGTACAAACAACAAGAATTGAGATACTAACATCTGCTCTAGATCAAAAGGCCTGAATATGTCAACAATGATTGATTCCGGACAGCATCAACACTTGGCCCCAAGCTCACATTTGAAATGCAGCTTCTAGCCTCTTTTTGTATAGATGTTAGTATTTTCATATGTTTGTGTGGTTAGCGATTGTAACTCCTACATAAATGTGAGCGTTTGGCATCCTGTAAAAGCAAATGAAATTAATTTCATGGCTCGCAGAACTTAAATTGGATATAATGTTTGTTGAAACAGCCAACAACAGCATCAACAAATAGGTGGAAAAAAGGTTTATAAAAAGCTGCGTAAAAGAAAAGCTGCAAAAGGTGTGAATGTGTAAGCACATTATCAGTTCATTGTGTGCCCTTTATTCATTTATGTGTGTTAACACCCCAACTCAAAACTTCCCTAGCAAACCCTGAAATGTGTGGGAAATTGTTAAAGTGGAAGAAGCTTTCATAGGGATTACATTTATACTTGTTTGGTCGAAAAATTGGTTATGAATACGTCTACTCTTCACTCAGTGTATTAGAAATATCTATATTGTAAGTTGTTAGTTAAGCCAATTCAAGAACTAAAACCAAGGAGTAGCTGCATTTATTAAATGATCTTATGTGCAAGTTTACCCAGTTACAAAGTATTGCAACCCATTCGTCAAGTCAAACCCTTGTCACATGCTCTTGCCAGCCGTGTAAGACAAAGTTTGGAAAATTATTTGATTGGCCAATTGTCTGCACTTTGAGCTATAGAGCAATTAATGTTTGTGGTCTAAGCATTTCATGTTAATGTTCCCAATGCAATCCCAGCCAGAAAACACATTGTTTCAAGTGCTCTCGCATGAAAAGTGCACTTCAAAGTGCAACTTTCGATACTTGTAATTGTGGGCCAAGTTTCAAAAGGGAGACTGCTGCACCCAACTCTAACTTTTTGCTCATCAAAGATGCAAGTAAAATGTGTGTGTCCCTGAACATAAAGGGGAGCTGATAGCACCGAACAAGGAAATGGCAAGCTGGGATACAATGCCGCACAAACTATTCAGGGAAAGTCAAGGCGAACGAGGACCAAGACCGCAACTCGACTTGCGAAGGCTAAATAAAAGAAACGAAGGCACAAAGCAGCCAAGGTAAGGTTGGGTGGTTGGTAAAGTGAGGGGTCGGTCGGGTGGTTAGTCGATCTGCTGCGTTGGTAATGTAAATACATGTGCGAAAGCGAGCACCTGAGATATCAAGTGCAATTGTCTGAGCCAGCACGAAAGGGGAAGCAAAAATAAAAATGATACAAAATGCGGCAACATGAAGCAGCTTATTGTGGCCAGAATTGTGAGAGGGATAGGTTTGAGGGATAAATGTACTATGTTTGTCTCTCCATTATGCGTTGTGTCATGGATCTAAAATTGAATGTAAATTGCGGCCGTGTGCAGAGCGCAACTCAAATGAATCAAAATGAATCAGTATGAATCGAACGTGGGCTGATACACGTGGGAAATGCGCCAGATGATAGCAACTTGGCAAACAAACATGAGGCGGATACACGAGTGTAGACGTACTAGAAGTAGAAGGAGTAGGAGAAGGCGTGACAGCCTTGCTAGCCAATGTCGGCAAAGGCAGACTTCTGCTAAATCATTCAGCGGCCATTAAACTGGCAACGAGCAACGAATAAGTTGGGCGCCAAGCAGCTGTGGGTGGCTGCTTTGGCAAAAGTACAGTACTTGGCCAAGTGTCATTGACTTGGCTGCAACTTTAAGCTGTGTATGTGGCCAGCAGTAACAGCAACAGCAACAGCAACAGCTATCAGCTTTCAGCTACCAGCTGCAGTTGTTACCCAGACTGCCAAACTGCTGGCAGACTGCACTGGATACTGGTCAGCCAGGCGTTGGCCTCGCTCGTAATTCCTGTTGATAACTTCTACTATGAGGGCCGGGACGGGACCCATAAAAAGCCATTACATCTTATCTCGGCCAATTGCTTTCGGTCAGCTTACAGTCTCATTCCAGCCCGTTCCGTACGTTTGTACTATGGGGAATTTATGCGCTTGCCACGACCAAAAGCCAAACATGCGAATAATTTAAATCAGCTGCGGCGCAACACCTGTGAAAATGCCTTCCTATCGGCACCTGAACTGGTTAGCCAAAGGCACGCCGTACAGGAACTCGCCCATTTATCGGGGCCAAATATTTGCCAAACGGAATTTCAGGCATTCTCTTAAAGCAACAGCACAAAATATCAACGATAGCCAGACGATAGTCAACCAGCCAGCCAGCCAAACAGCCAACCAGCCAACATTGGCCAGAGTGTTCACTAACTCTCCTCTTGATCCCCCGGATTTCCTTCTGCTCGTACATCATGCATATTTGGCTGCTTTATGCTCTTCGAGTTCCCCTTACTTCCTGCCCTGCCTTCCCTTTATATGACTTTATATTGTGTGTGTGGCAACTTCATTGAGCTGTTGTCGACGGCGTCGACGTCAAATTCCTCCTGCCTTTCCCAACACGGATTTTACGACTATGGCGGCGCATTAAATTTTGGGACTTATCAAAGAGTCTCCCTAACCCAACGACGGGCGACAGCCACTTTTCACCAAAGTCATTTAAATGTTGGTTAACTGTAAATTGGCTGTGGGCTCCACACGAGCACGATGTGCGTTAATTGAATTTTGAGTCAAACAAAAGACTCTTTGAATGATATGTGCCCTGTCACATGGGTGAGGTGTAGTGGGAGTAGAAGGAGGAGCAGCATAAACTGGGAAAACTGCCCGGAAAGATATGCCTATGCATGTAGATGATTCTCATTTATGTTGATTTTACTTGGCGCCTCTGATTACGAAATGAGATTCAATTTATTTGATTCTAATCATTTCAATAAGTGTTGCTTCAGCCTTTAGTCAGTTTCGGGTATTGCGGCAGTTTTGTAAAGAGATGTCATTAATGTAAAGGTAATGCGAACTAATTATATTAGATTTAAAACATAATAAGTTTATTAACTTTGTTTTAACTTTTCATAAAATGGATCATATTTAACAGATTCGGCAGTTTAAGTATTTATTGAATAAATACTTTATTTGAAATATTTGTGGAATATAAAAAAAAATAGCTGAATATTTCAGAATATATAATATCCTGTGTAACAATATAGAAATACACTGCGCAAACCTTTTGAAACTGGTTTTAAAAGCCGACATTTCTGTGTAAAATATTTGAATATTTACATATAAAATCATAAATCCCTAAAAGAGTTTTATATATCGTTGTGAATGTGTCCCAGCTAGCTTCAGTTGATCCCCGTTAAAATGGCGTCGTATTTTTAAAATGGTAATTGTCTTCGCTACAGTGAAAAGGAGAGGGATGGATATACAAAGCGAGTAAATGAGAAGTAGCATGAGTGTGACAGCAAGTGAAGAGATAGAGGGAGAGAATTATCCAAGCATTTCAATTGAGTGCTCGTTGGAAACATCACGTTCTATTGAGGGGTATGCGTATGTATGTGTATGTGTGCGGATATATAAATGTGAGATTAAGTGTGAGTGTGTGTGTTTGTGTGTGTTAAAGCATAACAATAAATTATTGTTTGGGAGGGTTATTAAATGCAATTGTTATTTCGCAATCAATGCCAATTAAAATTGCCATCAATTTGGTTATGGTAAATGCATTTTTGTTGTGTCTGATCTCTATAACCACTCATACACACGCAAACACACACTCACACAAATAAACACGCACACATGCACACCCGCAAAGCCGCAAGTCAAACAAATGCATGTTGCAACAACAACAAATCTGTGCAGCAATTGATTTAAATGAAAACTTTAAATGGAAATCGATTAATTGGCTCGAGCAGAGAGTTTAATTAAAATTTTCGTTTCGTGGTCAAAATTGAAGCACAAAATTGAAATTGAAATTGAAACTGCATTAACTGAATTATTGACAATGCTGCATATGGCAATATAGCAAAAGTAGCCACAGCGCACATTTTGTGTGGTCATATTCCCCACAACCCAATATGCGGCTGCAATCAAAGAGCGAAACAGAGAGAGAGAGAGGGAGAGAGAGAGAGAAGAGAACAGAGTGTCGCATGTGCAGCTGAAAATTGGCTTTGGCTGCAAATTAACAATTTCATTTGATAAATCAAAGGGTCAGTTGCAAACAAATACCAAAACCAATCGCACAGCTCACACACACACACACACACACATACACTCTCATTCACATTCAGCTGAGATTCAGATGCACGCATCACTGGACAATGGCTGCCGTATAAATGTATGTGTGTGTGTATGTGTTTTGTATGCTCGCATATTTAACATGACACGAACATATCGAACACCCACGCTTCGGGAAGCATTCATTATGCAATGTTGCTTTCACACACACACACACACGCACACATACATTTGCATAATTGTGTCTGTCATTGGCATTGGTTTGGTTTTCTGGCAACAATTGCACTCGATTTGTGACTACCTCTCTCCTTCTCTCACTCGCTCCTCTGTTGCGCTGTGCTATAAACTGAAGCATTTTACTTTGTGCTCAACATGCTTAACAAGCACAATTTTCCATTACACTGCAGAATTTGCTAAGAAATATTCCGAATTTGGATTTCGCTTACCAAAATGTGCCAGAATTCATGAATCTCCAAAAGAAAAATTCTAAAATTAACCAAAGAACTATTAATTGTAATGAAGGCACTTCCCAAAACAGTTTTGGATTCGAATACATTTATGGTGTGAAATAAAAATACTAAAAACTTGAATCTCTATAGGAAAATTGTTGCAGTTGAGTACAGTTCAAAGGTTAGTTAGGTTAAATACTCTGAACAACGATCCGTTTGAAAATGTTTTGAAAACACTTTAACGAGTGCGATTTAACTTGAACAAATAACCAAAGAGATTCATCAATCAAACTTCTATCCAGATGCTAAGTAAATACATACAAGTGTGAAAGAATTTGTACACAATTTGAACAAATTTCAGAACATGAATGATTGATGATGGTTATTGCACTTGGTAACTGCATTTCGGTTAGTTTAAATGTTCAAAAATATGCACAAGCACATCAACATACATATTTATAGAACTGCATGTGTAAAAACGTATAAAATATGTATGTTTGTATGTGTTTGGGTATTGCTATTTGTTTTCGCACTCTGACTGGCTCTTGACATGTTCAAATAAAATCGCTGACAGGGTCAGAGCCATGGCCAGTGGAGCAGAGCAGACCAGAGCAGTGCAGTGCAGAGACGAGAGAAGCAAAGGGCAGAAGGACTAGAAATTTTAAAATCAGATCAGGTAAATATTGGCTCGACCGAGGTAAAGGCTAATTCTGTGCAGATATTGCTGCCAATTTCGCATTGCAGATGATTTCACATTTTTAATTAAAAGGCTTTTGTTGTCCTTCCCTTTCCGTCCCTTCCCAGCCAATCCAAGCACATATCAAAGTGAGGGGGTTTGGGGGCTAGTGAAGGACTATTCGACACGTGACCAAACATATTTATAATATTGAGAAATTTAGAAACACTTTTTGGGTTTATTACAATTTTAAACGAATAACAAAATTGAAATTCCCTTAAAAGAGACAAAGAGAACATTATGCTGAGTCATTTATTTTATGAGGCATTTCTCACAAATATTCGTCAGTTTGTCAGCACGCCCAAAGAGTAGTTGCTGTTGTTTGTGTTCGCTTCATTTATTTTATGCGTTTTATTCCCCCCTTTAAATGCACATGTACTTGGTTAGTCACTCTGCCTTCACCCCTCCTGCACCCCCTCTTAGACTGCCTTCGGGCCATGCTGCATTAAATTTATTTCGCTTTTATTATCATTTCCACACTCAAACCCTCCATTTTGGAATGCCTTGCAATCCATTGCCACCCACACATATGCACTGTCATACCAAAAAAATAACCAAAAAAAATTAAATTCCGAGAAAAGGGCTGCAATTGACCTGGCTACCTTCCCCCCTAGCCCCACCCCACCATCTTCAACAAGAGGCTATAAAATGTTTTTCAAGGGACAACGAAACCAGACAAAATCAACAAAATAGAGGAGAGTGGAAAAATAAGGCAGAACAAACGAAAAAATGAAGTGGCAACAACAGAAATGAAATAAAAATAGTTGCGCCCCCCTTCGAAAAATGTGTAAACTTGAAACTGCTGTGGTTGTTCAACTTGAAGTTGTTGTTGTTTAATGTTTTTAAAGACTGATAACCATAACAACATTAATGGTGGGGGAGGGAGGGGGGGGCTGTTTAAAATGCGAATATGGAATTGCTGTCTATTTTAGTTGTTGGCATAATTTTTTGCCATTTTTTGTTCCAATGTGCGCTTGAGTCTCTTTATGCTCGGCGTTCAAATAATGTCATTTCGTAAATTGCTTCAGTTGCCGTTTGTGTGCAACTCCTCTCCCTAACAACCACCAACAATCAACCCTGCCCCACTCGTTGTTGCTGGCATATTTTTTTAGTGCTTCATTCACATTTGCTGCTGCTTTTTGTTGTGTTGCCGCCGTTGCCAACAATTGGCCTTTTTGGCCTTTGTTGTCGTTTCGTCCTGTTTTGGTCGCTGTCGCTATTGTATGTCCCTGCAATCTTCTTCAGACACACACACCACACCACCAAACACGTCGCATTCCCGGGCAGCGCGTTTCAAACTTTTGCCTTTTGTTTGGCGCGAAAATCAATTAACGCGCTCAATGAGCTTCAAAAAACTTTATAGCACATACACACACACACACATATAGAGACATTGAAAACAAAGCCAATTTACAGTTAACCAAATTGTAAATAGCGTCAAGGGAGCCGCATGTCCTGAATCTGAACATGAGCCTGAACCTGTGTCGCGTTCAATGCGGTTCGTTTGCCAGCCCACAAAAAAGCCGAAAGCTGAAACTCAAACTGGGAGAAGGCGGAGTCGGAGTCGGCGTGGCAGTCGGAGGAGCTGTGGAAGTGTCAACTGTTTTGATAAGCTGTAAAATTAAATGTGCGGCAATGTCATAAAAATCTGTGGCACGGCCGCAAGGACAACGCGCACATATATGAAGACATTAAAACACAGCAGGGATGGAAGCGGAAGAGGGAGGTAGTATTTGGTGGGTGGTTCACGTTGCCATTTGATGTTTAACAATGGAAAGATTTTCATGTCAAATACTTAAATGTCATCATCTGCATGATTCATACAAAAGTTTTAAGCCAGTTTTGAGCGAAGCCAGCAAATGGCAGCTGTAGTCTTACCCACATGCAGCAGCAGCTGCCACACAATTCCATATTCAATTTTAGATCAATATAATAACAACAACAATAACAACAATGAGTGGGCGGCAATTTTTATTGTTAGCCCGCGGCGACGCTAAAGCGATTTGGTAACAAGCCAAACCAGGAAAACAGGAGACTCCCGTTGAATTGCGACGCGCTGTGGCATGGCATCGAGTGGCATGGCGTGTCGTGTGCTGATTTCTCAGGTGGTCGCTTTCGCACAGGTATTTACATTGCCAATACAACGGAGAGAGACGAGCAACTCGCAACTCGCAATTCCAAGCGAAACCAAACCCAACCTAAGACCAATCCTTATTGAGGCCTGCAGACTTTGGGCTTGGCCTGCTTGGCAGACAATTCACTTAGTCATGTTGCAAGTTGCTAGTTGCCAGTTTGTTGCGTGTCCACATGAGCAAACACTCAGTGCAAGTCTTTGACAAGCCCACGTCGGGTCGAGTTTAGTCGAAACTCGTCCGTCCAACAATTAAAAGTATCGTTAAAGTTGCAGTTTGAAGAACACTTTTCATGCGAAAAGCACTTTGAAATCAATTCAACTCAGACCACACTTGGCCTGGCCAAGGGGCTTGTCCAAGACGACCACAAACTTTAATTGCATGTCCGGCTCAAAGTGTGAACAAACTGTTAACAATTGGCCCAATCAAACAAGTTGGCAACTTTGACAATTGTTTTTGCAGATTTTAAAGGTAAACACTTTTGAATACTCTACAACAATAAATGTTGTTGTTTGTTAAGAATCTCAAGTGAATTTGACGAGCAGAATTGAAATTTAAGCATAAGTTCTTTATAGCTGTAAGAAATGTTTAATATCATTGCTAAATCATTGGACAACAATTCTAAGAATATTATTTAGATCTACAGGGCATACGCTAGTCGCTATACCTATAGGTTTAGGCTACGTGCTTTCGAGTACTACGGTTGGTGTTCGATTGTCCTGAACAATGGGCAATAAACATTTATTGGCGCGGCTAAGAAAAAGTTGGATCGTATTATTTTTTGGCTTTTTCTAACATGTCGTTTTTGTTTTGGTTTACCACAAAAATTCTTTTGCTTCTTCCCCTCAAACTTGGTTCATTGATGCGTGTTTTTGCGGTTGCTTTGTGTGTGTGTTTGTGTTGTGAGTAAGGTCTTTATCTAATTGTTTACGATTTGTGTTTTTTGAGCCATGAAATTAATTTTATTGCCTTTGTGAAACTCTATTAAAGCCACATACAACAAACAACGAACTATTGGGACCAAAATAAAAAACAAGTTTTATTAAGTGCCAAATGCCTTTTGATCTTTATCTGCTTCTTGAAGCATTTGCAACTTCGTCTAAGTTAACGCCCTTTCAGGAAAGTTTAAGGGAGAAGAATCACAGAACTATATGGCGTTGTTAAAGTCAACCCCTTCTATAGTAGATATCAAAATTTTAAACTGGTGTAATCTTCGCCTGGTCAGAAATTATTATTTTATTTGACAAATTGTTTTTGCCAAATTGAAATCCGCTAAATTTGCGTAATTTGTGCTGCGAATTTTGAACGATAAATTAAAAGCTGTGAATGTTATTTGAACTCGGTTTTCGCTGTCAAATTCGATTAAAATATAAATTTTAAATTCCAAACAGGAATACATTTAAAAATTTGCATGTCCAAAAATTCTAATGGATTTATATGACCAAAAAGTAATTCAGCATAGATTTTTGAACTGCGTTCTATTCGTGAATAATGTTAAGTTAAGTTGAACTGTAAATATTACATTGTTATTAGCAAAATGGAATCACCGTTGCGTGGTTTATATGCCCACCACCCACCTCGTATCTTTGCATGTCTTTGCGGTACCCATGCCAACAGGGAGAGTCTGTTAGTGTGCCTGTGCCGGACACCAAACCACTTGCATAGAAGTGCGTCGAGCCGTGGATTGTCCATGCATGCATGAATGCATCTTGACTTTCAGCTCTCATCTACTCTGCTCTGCTGCTGCTGTGCTCTCGATATGCCAATTGCAAATTGCTAAAGTGTTTCCATCCCAACCCCTCCCACTGCTGCTGCCGGCTGCCAGTGCTGTCAGTGAGTGTTGGTTGCCTGGGCAACATTAACCAGCAACCGGCTCGAATACGAATCGCAAACTCAATTCCAATCGCAATCAGCAGCAACAGCAGCAGCAGCAGCTGGCAGAGCTTGTTAACGGCTTCAAACTGCTTTTTGGCCTGTCGTGAAACATAAAACGTGCATTTGAGTTTGGGGCTGGCAGCCTTGGCAAAGAGCTCTGTGATAGACCATTTAAGTGACTTCTCAGGAAACGCTTAATTCACTGAGAGCCAGCAGCAACTAGCATTGGATTAAAAATGCTCTCTATATTGTACTATATGAATTGTGCGCCAACTTTTGCTGCCATTTTGGCATGGAAAATGGAAATGAAAATGAAAATGGATGAGCCACTGCCAGCCAGAGATGGACTCCGACAAATTAGCTTAAAAGGCAGCACCAGAAAATAAAGAAAAAGCAGCTAGCAAATTAATTTCAATGTTGTGTGTTTTTTTTCGGTTATTTTTTTGGTAGAGTTTTCATTGCCAGGGCAAAGTTTTTCAACTCGTGGCACTGCGAGAAGCAAATTTGGTTTGACAGTGAATAAAATTGCGCGCGTTGCGTCTGTGAAACGAAATTCATTTGGCGCCCAGCGTGCGCCATTTTGGCGCCCCTTTACACGACAGCAAAACGCGCCAGCACAGAGCGGAACAAAAAAAAAAACAGAACGACAGTAGACAAAGGAGACGCAGCGACAGGCAATGAAAAACTTTTGACTCGTTTTTGGGGCCCTTTCGAAAGTTTCAAGTTTATTAGCGTGCCGCAGTGTTGAACAATGCTCATAGTGTTGGTTAAGTGCATTCACACGAAATTAACAATACCAAAAGAGCTAAGAACTAAGAAAATCGAAAACTTAATACCGTTGCAGTTTAAATTTAGTGCCACTGAAAGTCGATTATGTTCTCAGTTTCTTAAAAAGAACATCAGTAGATTAGATTACATCACTAGATCGCAAGGAAAGAAAGTGATGGAATGGCAGACATGGCTTTATCGATTAATACCCTTTCTTTATAGAATAATAAAATAACTGAAGCTTTGCGGCTAAAAAATTGTTATAATTTGTCAATCAAGTATTGTCATACTTAAATAAAGTACACAAATTCTTGGAACAAAATACTTATGCATTTTAAAAATGGTATAATATCACATTAATAGTTAACTACGAAATTACTACTTTGTGTTAATAAAACACGTGAGCCAGTAACAAAAGAACTTGATTCAAGTTTAAGTGTGCTTAAAAGAAGAATAAACGAACTTTAATAATCATACTTGAATCGAAACCGGCATTCTCGACCTAAGTTATTCCGTACTTAGTGAGAAATCAAGTTCGAAAAGTTAAGTTTTAAGTACGAAAAACTTAAATGTTTCTATCAATGGACTGCAGTGTATGAAACTAAGAATACCCATCGTAAGGTTATTAAAACAGCGAACTCACGTGACTTTTCGCTAAAACGCATCTGCCATTTGCCATTTGCCACAAGCAGAAGCGGAAGCGTTTGCCACACACAGAGAGAAAGGCGAAAGCTACGCAAACTGCATTTAAAGCTATACAAAATTTCAGGTGCTTTTGCTGCTGCTGCTGTTGTGTGTGTTCTTGGCCAGTGAGTAAATGGATTTTTTCAGTTTGTTCTTTTTATGGCAGCACACGCGCCACAAAGTGGTTCGGAAAGCGAAATCCACTTTCAAGTGTGCCACACACAAAGTGAATGAAACCGATTTAATTTTTAGGGGAGGGGGGCCCCTTTGGCTTTTCAGCTTTGGCTTTGTGCACTTTATAATATTAGATTATAGTCACTGGCTTTCATAACTGTAAATGCAGCTAGAAATGGCCTCTAATCATATAATTTATAAAACGCACATCAAAGGCAGCCTCAATTGTCTGGTAGAATCAAATATAAGTGCGTAAAAAAAACATTATAAGGTTAAAGGCAGAGAGTTGAGGGTTGTTTAAGGGCAACTGAAAAGTTGAATAATAAATAGTGCGTATATTTCAATCTTTATCTTATAATGAAAGACTTTAACTCTCTAACTAACTTGAGAGCAATACTAATTGACACAGATAGCAGACAAGGAAGGGAAGAGTCTTTGTGGCATAAGTTTCAGTTTTGGATTATGCTAATCTATCAGCTGCTGCAAGTCAGTGAGTGGCTCACTGCGTCTGAGCTCAGTAAGTCATGACACTTTGAGAAATGGCTGCAGAACATCATTCAATGCCCAGCCAGAGTTTCCATTCCGCATATGCATCTCTCTTTCTCTCTGTCAGAAGGAGCAAAAGAAGCTTTTCTAAGTGGTCTTGCGTTACACGGGAGCGGATGAGCTCACGGCTATTGCAAATGTTGCGGAAAATGTGGCGTCAGTCAAAAGTCAGACTGACGACAGCAAAGAAATTGCATTGCAGGTGGAAGCCGCAGCAACTTCTTCAAGTGTAAAACCACTTTAGTTCTCTAGTAAGTCATGGCTTAAAAGCCACAGGGCATTGAGCAAATAATTGGTCAACTCTTGACTCCTTTGTTGCGAGCAAAAATCAACGAAATTAAATTTCGTATTCAATGCCAAGTGAACAAACACCCTTTTATTGTACTCACATGAATAAATTCATAGATATGAACAATTTGTACCCCTTCCCAAGCCGCCCCGCTTACGCAATAGTCTCAGTCGTCGTCGTCGTCGCCGTCGTCATCGCCGTCGCTGTTGTAGTTGCTCGAATGTATCCTAAATTAAGTTGTTATCCAGTGGAAAAATATGCAAATTGTTTTTGGCTCATGTCAGACATAAACTTTTTTTATGGCCAAGTGACATGTCAGCCCAGTCTCTCTCTATTTTACTCTCCCTCTCGGTTCCACCAGCAACCCCTTTACTCCCTACCTCTTCTTTAGCCCCATGGCATTTGTCTACCGAACACTTTCGTCTGGCGCCGTTCCCAACTCCCAAAACCAACTCCCATATATGTGTGTGTGCGTGTGTTGATGATGGGGATGTGTTCAGGTTTATGCACACTTCGTGTATCCCTAAATCAGATAAGCGAACCTAACTCGTACCTCCCCCTCTTAAGCTCCATGCGACGAACCTCTCTCTTTTCAAAATAATGGAGAATCATAAATAAATTGAGGCACGACTCGACATTATTTAGTGGCAACAACAGGCAGATTACTCTCCCTTTCCCTTCAACATTCCCCCTTCTCCTTACATACCCAACCTGCTCTTTTCACTGAATGCAACTAACAGTTAATTAAGACATTCAACTTTTCTCTCCCTCTCTCTCGTTCCCGTCACAATTTGCCACCCACTGACTCTTTGCCTCTTCGACGCCGTATGTTAGCCTAATCCCTGTCCTTTCCTATGTCCCTCGTCCTCACTATGTCCGGCTGCAATTCGTCGCGTGTTTCTATTTTTAACACTGCGGCCATGTTGCCGGCTTCTGTTATAGTTGGTGCTTTTGTTGTTGCAACCGAGCTAGAGAGTGTTTATATAAACGTGTTTGCTCCAATTTCGTCTCCTCTACCTCTTACCCCCCTTAGATATGCTTACAAGCTTCTAATTGAGCGTGCAGAGGTCGCTTCTAATTATCGCACGAGCAAACCTAACCGAACCGAACCGTATCAAATGGGTTTCTATTTCGTGCCTTTGACGCTGTATTGTTGCTTCCGAATTTGCACTTATGTACTTAGTTCTTCTTGTTGTTGTTGTTGTCCGCACTGTTGTTTATTGCAAATAGGATGGCGACATTCTGGCAAAAGGGTTTCAGCTTCAGCCGAAAACATAAATTAAGTTGTTTTGGATCTAAAATACAGTACAAAGTCGAGGGGGTTGCCAGACTGCGACTATGGGGAATGGGACCTATATAAATTGGGGAATGGGGAAATAAAGGCTGGAAGCACCCGTGTGCAAGTGCCTGCTAGGCAGTTAGCCATCCGAACATCCATCCATTCATCCACCTATCCATCCATCCATCCAAACAGCGAATCAACTTCATTACCGTGTATGTGTGTGTTTCAATGTGTGTGTGCAAATTTCCTGTTCTGCTTTTTACGGCGGCACGTAATCAAATTAAGCAATTACGGCTCTGCGTCGACTCCTGGGCCCCTGGGCATTGGAACCGCATCCACATCCCTCCTTGGCTATGGGGCAACTCTGTTCGCTTCGTGCAACTTTGGGAATGGAGCAATAGTTGCACCCCACAATCATAACGGTAAATGTAGCGCAGAACTATGAAACTCGTACGGTTTCTAAGACTTAAAGGTTATATCGTTTGTTAGTCTAGTTGAAACCCGAAATTTTAAATACGTTAGATGGCTTATCCACCCTTCTTTTATGGGGTTTATCTAAAAGTTTCCCAAGTATTAGTTTCTTGGTGTCAAAATTAGTATGCTAATCGTTTGGTTTATGACCAATTAATCAACTCCATAGGATATTAAGTCCCACAACCATTCCCAGGCTCAGAAACATATATTCATTGACTTATTCATATCCACGACCACTCCCATTTGTATTTCCATCCCTCCCAAAGTTAGATAAATATTGCAAACATAATTTAGAACTGCTTCGAATTGGGCTACAGCTGTAACCAATAGGTTTATGGGTCGCATGGGCCCTTCGAACCATTCCGGAACCATGACGCCAATTAACAATATTGAATTTGAAGTGGAGGCATTAGGCAAAGGGAAGGAGACCGAACACCACAACAGTACAATGGAATCCTTTCGAGTGGGTCAACGTGAAAGTGTTTACGAGTCGTCTTCACTTTCCTCGCTTGATGGTTTGGCTCTTGTGCTAATCGCTTAGCCCATAAAACCCTAAAAGCGACTCCTAATTATAACTGACCACGCAGCACTGCAACTCGGTTGCGTTTTGTTTCCGTTTCTATTGCGAGCGAATGAATGGAATAAAAATACAAATGCCCTAACGACCGGCGAGTTGAATGGGGAAAACTTCTCTAAGGCAGTCAACTGACTTCTGTTGCTTACCTCATGGTGACAGACACTTCGTTTGTAGAACTCCCCCACTGACCTAATGAGCCATTTAGCCAATTGGGGTTAATGTCTTGTGGGTAGAAAAGATGGTAAGGGAGGAGGAGAACAGAAAAGTCAACGCCTTTCAGCTGCTATTCACGATTCACAACTCATTGATGAATTTTTAAATGTGTTTCGTGCAAAGTTGGTTCCCACGAAAACATATGAAGTCGCTAACTGACTGGGAAAACTTGACTCTCGTTTATATGCATCATCTCTTCATTTTCATATTTTCCTTATTTATGTGCAAACATTTTGGTCACGTGCTCAGGACGTGAGCGTTTTCGTCAATAGAGAAAGAACTTGAAACAAAACTTTCAGCCCCCGCAGTGCGTTCTTCTAAACTGCATTGTTCCCCAATCGATGTCTGCAGCAATCTGGCTGCTGGCAGGTAAGTCCTCAACTTGCTTTGGGTTCCCCGAGCTCAATTCGTGTTGATTGGTATTACGATATCAGTTCAGCCTTGTAAGCCTCCGTGTAAGTGCGTGGCTGCTCTGCATCTCTGCTGGCCAGTTGTCGTTTACACTACTTAGTCCTTGTCCAACAGGACGCAAACACAAGCAACGACAACACAAATGCTAGAGCTCTCAATTGGACCTCTCCCAACCGTGTACATTGCCATGCATCGCAACTCCAATTGCAGTTGCAGAGAAGAAGGTCGAAATAGAGGAGGAAAATAGAGGTTGTGTGTCTTTGATTTCAATTGGTTGCATGGTTTCGATTTTAAACTCGCATCGAGTGGAAGTGGAAATGTTCCGACAGGATATGAAACTGTAATAGGAAGCCACTGAAGCGAACTGTCCGTAGATGTATCTGCATCTGTTCTCTTTTCACACGTCACATGAGTTCTCTGTGAAGTTGTTTAACGTGAGGGTGATTTTCTCATATGAAATGACAGATTGCTCTATGGCAACTGGTATATTAATTATGGAAAGGTCCCAGACACTGATGCATAATATTGTAACAAAACCCGTTTTCATTCAGTCAAGTATTTCTACTCCAATTGATGTTCCCCTGGGAGCCCTGGCCTGAAAGCAAATGCGTGTTGCTTGGCCTCCAAAATGAATTCAGTTTCAGTTGCGTTAAATCCTTGGATCAATGTTAACGTCGACAGTCAGAAGGACATCATTCAAGTCAATTAGGCATTGTGCATCGATTTGTTCTCTGTTTCTATCTCTGTCTCAGTGTCTTTTTCTGTTTGGAATTTGCTGATTCCATCGATTCCATTGACTTCATTGAATGTTGAGTTATGTTTCCGTCACTCATCACAGACCCAGGGAATAGTCTAATAACTGTTGCTTATCAGTTAATGCGGTGCTTCATTGAGTTATGGAAATTGGCCAGAGTTCAGTAAAATGTCACGGGCTGTCACGGGATATTTTCAGACTGTCGGGTAACCGCAGACATATTTTCCAACTCATTTCATCGTGTGTTGTGCATGAGCGAAGCATCTAAATTCAGATATCACCGCTAAAAAGCTTAACCATGTTCCATGTTCCAATACCACATCAAATTCTGCCTCTGGCAGCCATTTTGTGCAACAGTCTTATGCTCTCCATCATCATTTTCGTTATTGTTTTCATCATCCCCTTCTTTAGACAGTCGATAGACAAGTCGCTTTTACGATCCAATGCTAATAAACTTGTCTGTTGTGTGCTGTTCGACGTCGGCGCCAAGTTGCATAATTCAATTACATCCGATGTAGACCCATAAAACTAAATCAAAGAAAAACAAAAAAGTCACACTTCATTTACTCAACGTCCTTTCTCCACAGTTACACAACCTCCCTTCTATCCTCCCATTCTTATCCCCATTCCCATGTAAATTCCCTTCCAGGCTAGTCGGACTAGTGTCTGGTTTTGTAGTTTTTCCAATCACACAAATTTGGCGCTACTTTTACAGACTATTTCCAGACAGCGAGAAGTAATAAAAGTGTTCAGCAAAGAAATTGTCCTAACCCCCCGTTTCGTTGTCCCTTATTCTGTGGATGGGAAAATCTTTCATATTGCGACGCTGCTTATTCTTTTGGCTCATTGCCGACTGCTGACATCCAAGAGGAGCCTGTCAGTTGATGGCTACTTCTACTGCTGCTGTTGGCAACTAAAGTTTCCGTCGCTTCCGACGTCGTTCCTCCATCCACTTCTTCCTTCTACCCCTCGAGTCAAGGCGGATGCGACAGAGTTTGTGCCTTAAAGCAGCAAACAATTTCCTCGCTTGACTTTTGGTTAGAGTTTTGCATATAGTTTTACTTCTGAACAATAATAATATTCGCAATATCGTAAAAACTGATGCCCTTGACTGATTCCTCACTTCTCTCGGTGCAGGAATGTTTATGGCTAGTGCGGCTGCCAACAAGCCAACTACAGGCAAACTTGGCCTTGGTTAGAGGCTCTTCTGCAACTTGTTGGCGGATTTTGAATTAGTGCCAAGCATAAAGTGTTGGTCCATTATTATTCTTCGGACTTCATAACTTTACTCGTAAAATCTTGATAGTTTCGAGTCCTGCCAGAGATTCTTAACATAGTTGTATCTGCGGAAAGGAAGACACTAAAAACAAATTGTGACGCATAAAATTAAGTGGAGTTGAGCTGCCAACTCAGTTGGAGGCAAGTCTTTTGAGGTTATTGGCCTCAAATTCTATTTGAGTGCTGTAATTCCCTATTTATCGAGGTGATTAACAATTTCGATGGAAGCAAGTGAAGAATACGTGAGACAACAGCTGGCAACTGGCCATAGGGAATCTCTCCCACCCAAAGTGAACTTGAGATATCAACTGCAAATGGCAGCAGTTTCCTGCCTGCATATCTTCACACTTTCGGCGACTGACAATAACATTGCAAAGCGTTGAAGGAAATGCTCTAAAATGTGGCAGCAAACCATTCAACAGGCAAAGGGGTAAGAGGGAGGATGCAAGTGTCCGGATTTGAAGTTGCTTTTGTTGCAGACTGCGGCAAAGAATTGCAAGGGACTCTCATCGGACACATGAAAGATACATCTTTTATATTGTAACACACTTCCTCTTCTTCCTATTCTCACTACTGAGATGTTTGATCTGAGAATCTGCAACGATTTGTAAAGCGGCCACAACTTGACAGTCATTCAAGGACTCTGAACGCTATGCACCAGAAGAAAAATAAAACTGGCAGAAGGAAATGAAAGTTGCATTTGCAGAGTTTGGTCAAGTGTGAATTATTCATTCCACATTCCATTTTTTTCTAAGCAGGCAATTGCAAGTTTTCGAAGACGCAACTCGAGACTCTCCTCAGTTTATGAGGGCGCCACACGGCGTTTTTGCAGCTGCAGCTTCGGCTGCTGCCTAACAGGATTTTACTCACCAGGCAATTTGTTCGGCGCCAGCAGGACACAAGATTCGGGGATAGTCTGAGTAGAATCGCCCTTGTGCGGGTCACGTGCTTATTTTGTTTACATGGTGCATTAAGGGGATTCCGTTTCGTTTTATTGCGATTTGATTCTATTTTCTGTTTGTTGTTGTCCTCTGCCTCGCGTGCCTTGCCACTTAAGCCCAACACTCAAAACACGCATCCACATAACTCACACATACACATTTACACAGTTAAACAACAGTCCCAGCCACAGATCGAGTTTCACGTATTTGTTTTTGTGCTCGCATTCGCATTATTATCCTCTTTCTTTATTCTTATCCCCGCTTTGCAGTGTGTTTTGGGTTTTATTCGGATTGTCCTTCAACTCCTTTTCTCCTCTCGGCAACCTATTTGCTGGGGGTTGGTGTGAACTTTGCCACTTTGCTGCAGCTTTTTTCAGTTCCTGCAACTGTTTAAGCGTCTGTCAATTGTTGTTGTTTCCTATTGTTATCCTTCTTGCAGCTTTTTCTACACATTTGTTGCACGGGGTGGTAACTCGCTTAACCTTCTAGTCGAACACCCCTTTCTACACACCGCTCTTTGACTCACTTTTTGTGTGTGTGTTGAAGTTGGAGTCATTACTAAACAAGAGGAAACGTTGCAGTTGAACACAACCGACTGCGATATACTCGATACCTCTTTAAGAACGGGTACAAAAAAGGCCTGATTGCCTGATGATGCGGCAGGGTTGCGCGCTGCGATCTTTCGGGGATGCCACCAGCTATTTTCCTTCAAAGATTGGTGAATTTAGCTCAAAAAGATATACTCATACCAATTCTAAAAAGGTGTCTGAAATAAGTGGAGTTATCGATATCTAGTTATAAAATTTATCGATTTGCCAGCCCTAGGCGTAGAACTCCAAACTTGACACTTTACCATGACGGACATTGCACAAATCCAAAATACTCATTACTTTCGGTATTGAGTATAATGGGCATGTCCCTGGACGGTTGGTTCTTGCCTCCTTGCTGCTAAGTGCACGTCTGGTGGCTTAGTGGTTCTTGTGTAGTTCTGCTTACTTCTTTGCTTATCAGTTATCAGTTGCACTCCTTCAGGGCATCCCTGTCTTAAATCTCAGTTTTATCGCCTGCAATTTACTTGTTCGCCACTTAATGGCCACACGAGACACGTGTCTACTGCAGACGCTTTGTTTTCCAATCTTCCATCTACAATTTATTCGACTGTTGCACGTGATAAACATCATAAATGATGTCAAAAATTAAGAAAAGAGTTTTTTACAGCACAGCGTGAACATTTTCAATTATTTTTAAGGCCTCCATTTTGATTTTTTTTTTTTCAATTATTTTTAAGGCCTCTGTTTTGATTTTTAATTTGATATTTTTCATGCAAAAGTAAAAATTTTGTTTTTTGCTGCTTTTAATTAAAAGTCCAAAGGCTCAAGTGTCCTTCCCGCTGTGTTTGTCAGAAAATTTTCAAGAAATTATTTTTCTGGCGTTTTATATTTTTTTGATGCTTTTCGTTGTTGATAATGAGACGTATTTAAGGCGTTTGGCAATGTAATTGCGAACTAATCAACCTTTTTTAATTGAATTTCTGCAGCTGGCAAAGGCAAATAGCTAAACGGCCTGAATACCGAAGCCCCTCTTTCCCCACCGAAATCGGTCCACAAAATCAAAGAAAGTTATTTCATTAAAAAATTTTAATTGACATTCGTTCTTGCAGTAAATTGAGCTTTGTGTCGGCAGTTGGCAGCTCTGACCATCTGTCAGCCGGGGACAGATCCTGCCAAATAACTTTTCTGGCCCAAATGAATCAAACTGACAGTTTTCATATATATATATATGTTTTTTTGTGCAACGTTTACTTTTGCTTTCTTTTTTTTCTAGATATTTTGATGTAATTACAGCGACAAGTTGCCCAATTTGCTTAGTTTGGCTCCAACTTTGTAGAGTTCGTTTCATTTCATTTAATTAGTTTGGAAAATGTTGCTTCCAACAGTTCATCATCGTGTCCTGCTTTATAATCGTGTTCGCATTCTTTTACTTTTGCTTCTGCTTTGCCTTGTGTTTGTAGCTGTTGTTGGCAGCAAAAAGGAAATTGCTTCATTTCGACGGCTTTTGAGTGACAAATTGAATTTGTAGCGCAACAAATAGGGCTACTTGTCACAGGCACACACACACACTAACACAGACACACACACACATTCGACTGAAATACAATTAAATACATGCATGTGCATGAACAACATAAGAGTTCAATTCCGTTGCATGCAACGACCTCTATTTCATTTTGGCCCACAAAACGGCTCTAAATCTTTTACGAAGAAATAGAAACTGTAGTGATTTTGTTAACTCTACATCACAATTGATTTATAATTCCAAAATGGTTTGGTACCTAATGAAAGACAGGTCAGGATTGGAATTGTTCAAAGGAAGAGTTATGGCAAAAGTTAAATTGTGAAGAAACCTCAAGCAAACTCAGGTATTACAAGTTTTTGTAGCATGTCTTTTAACTAACCCGCTCAACAAGCCATAATTAAGGTGAAATAAGCAAAATCAACAATCCTTACATTTGTCCATCAACTATCAATATTCCCTGATTCACTTAATATATTTAGCAATATCCTAATCAACATATTCATACGAGACCCGAACTACCGTGTTATACAATTAATCGGGCCTTGTTATAACATTTCCAATAATTATTATTAAATTATGCAACATGCTTATTAACTTATCAGTTCATCAAAAGAAATCACTCGGGCTCTAAAAACAAACTCTCATCTCACATAAACAAAAAACGAGCTAATAATATTGCAGTCAGACTCAACCGACTGAGATATACTCTGACTATTTAGTGACTCAGTCTGTAAAAATATTAGGATTCCCGATTTGAAGGCGGGCGGTTTGGGTGGGTGTGTTATCCAAATTTTTGATGCAAGTCTTTGGGGGCTCAGAAGCTGTAGATGATATGGGGATAAATGACGAACTTCTTACCAAATTTAGTAACTCTAGCTGTAAGGATGTGGGAAATATGTGGATTTATCGATTTTCTGTTATCGAATTTATCGATTTCCCAGCCTAACAGTAGGAGTAGAACTCCAATCTTGACACTTTATCTGTCCCGGCCATAGACAAAGATATTTGCAAAGTCTTAAGTCTCTAGCTTAACAGCTGTCGAAGAAAGTTGCGTTCATAGAGACGGAAAAACAGCATGACGGACATTGCACAAAAGCAATATACTCATTACGTTCAATATCAGAGTATAAAAAAGGGGAGAAGGCACAAGCACAACAATAACAAATGCTCCACTTTGGCCATTTAGAAAAAATGCGCAACAGTTGCATGTGGCAACAACAAACAATTGTCCTTTCTGCTGTTCCGCAACCCCAACAGCAACCACATCACCGCACCCAACCCATTTAAAAACCGGCATATTTGATAGCGAACTGCGCATGTGCCCACACAAATCAGAGACGAAGTTGATTTCGTGTCCCTTCGGCTCTTAGAGCTTCTTTTGGCGTTTCGGTATTTTGGCTATTGGGCTGGTAAGGACTACGTTTAGTCGCACACAACTTTCCGCTAGAGTCAGTCGGTCGTGGAGCGCGAAAAGTACGCGAAAGAAGGCACGCTCGCAAAATCGCTTCGCAAAATCGCCCAAGAACTCGTAGGAATTTGTGCAGTGATGTGAGTTTCCGTCCAGTCTTAGAAACAGCAACAAAATAGTGCAACAGTTTTGAAAGCCAACCAAATCATTAATAACGTGAACGTGCTTCTTGTCCTTATCAACAACATCATCATCATCATTATAATCAGCAACAGCAGCAGCATTATTCTTGTTTGCGGCTTGCGGTTCGCCTCGTGGTTCGTTGCTTGCGCGAGCTGTGTGAGAAACGGGAGGCAGCCAGGTTGCCGTTGAGCTGAAAGTGTGCCCCAAGAGCCATGTTGACAGGCTTAAATGGGCTTTTAAGCGCTTAAATTTCAAGGCGCTTTTCTCATTACAACAATGTGCGCGCTCTGTTCGTAACTGTCAACGCTTGGCAGTGTCCTTTGTGTCCTGTGAAAAATGATATATTGCACCCAAAGCAAATAAAATTGTTGGCCCAAAGTGCGAATTCATTCTTAGCCAAAAGGATTAAGCACACGACCTCCTCACAAAACTGAGAGAATGTGCTAGTGTGTGTGTTTTGTTGTTTGTGCGTGTTAACTGGCCATAACTGGCCCCAACGCGTCTGTGTCGAATTACCAATGAATGGATTAAAAGCATAACATTTCATATCAGTTGACAGTCCGCACAGAGGACTGAAGACAGAGGACACAGGACAGCGGGTTGAGGACTCGTTGCGCCTAAGCTGATTGTGTTTTGATAAGTAAGCATTTAATGTGTTTTGCTAAACACTTTTCTCAACACTCCAACAATAACTTAAAAACACCCGCACTAACACACACACAAGCACAAATAAATCGAGAACCCGATTCGTATCCGTCTCGCATCCAAATGCAGCAGCCGTGACTAACCAGCCGGCACGGATCGAGATAGGACAAATGCCAGCAGACGACCCACTTCAAAGTGAAACTAAATAAATATTTTCACATTTTCTCAATTCTTCCTTTACACGTATCTGTATGTGTTTGAATGAGTGTTTTGGGTTTGTGTGTGACACACTGAGAAACCAGTTTAACGTAAAAAGCTTATTTTTATAAAGTAACGAGCTTTATTCAAATCAAATAATCTTGAGCTTAATAGACTTTCTTTCAAAAATTTGTACAAAAATTGTATTTACCCAAAATATTAGTTACTTGTTCGAATTAAAGTTGTTAGCTTTAGGTTTAGCTTTAACAGTATAAAAGAACACATTGCTTTCGCTTAGTGTAGTTTTATTTGTGAAGTGTCTAGTATTAAGTAAGCGTTGACACTAATTGCAATGTGCGTCAGATTAAAAGCTTTTGACCAAAGCTTCAAAGTAGACGATATAAGACAAAAGAACCGTCATTTGAGAAAATGCCCTGTAAAATTACACGCGATTCTTAAGTCATATAATTGTGTGTGTAGAAATCTAAACTCTTTGGGATGAAAAGTAAAAATATCAAAATCTTTTCTGTTGGTTCATCATAGCCCTCTTAAGTAATACGGGGTATACAAATAATGCTTGCTTCGTGTTTATAGTAAGCGAAAGTAAATGGCCGCAAAATCCGTTCAAATCTTAAGCAGCAACAACAACAGCGCAACAATATCAACTTGAGAAATCGTAAAGTTATGCAAATCCTGCGCTGCGCTTGGACAGTTTTGAATAGTCTGCTCCAACCCCTCCTCCACGACAACCCCTCAAACATTTCCGCACGCTAACGCCCCAGACACGCCATGGCGCACGCTGATGGAATGCCTAAGTGCTTGGCCAGGACACACGCTTCTTGGCTCAAACATAAATGGCCAAACATAAGCAACAACAATGAGCCCAAGCCAAAGTGCAACTAAATGTTGCCCGACAATGTATGCTACAGTTTTTTTTGTGGTTCTTTTTATTTGCTTCCATTTTTGTTTGCCTGAGCTTGGGACGTCGGCTAAGTGGACGGCTACTGATTATGGCGGCCAACTTAAGAAATATGCATAGATTAGGCACGCTTTTAGCGCCCTACTTTGTGGCAAGGCTTTATGACTCGATGTTTCAATTAGAAGAAACTTTTGCCCAACTCCTGATGCACTTAAAACTTGAAAATGTTGCGCTGTATAGTAGGTACATTTAATTTCCACCTTAAAATTCCTTTAAACCCTGCTTAGTTATAAGCAAAGAGTTAAGGGTCATAAACACAAAGATTTGAATATGATTCGTTGTGTTGAGATATCAAATTTAATAAGCCCAAATGACAGCCGTCATAAATCAATGATTATTGCCAGCCATTGTCCTGGAAATTGCCAAGCTCACATTTCGAGGCTTTAAAATGGGTCGTTGAGTCGGGTTATTTCTTTTTATGGCACTTGCCAGATAAAAGCTACAGTCAGACATTCAAACCCCAAACTGTGTTGCTCACGCGGGTGGCTGGAGGGCACCTAAAAGTGTCATCGCTTGGCTAAGATTCTGTCACATTCCCTCGATTATAATAATAAATTTGAAGCACATAATGCTGAGAAATGGCCACAAATGACCGCAGGGTGTTTTGAGTTATCGATGTGCGCTCATAAAATATTATTGTCATTGTTTTCAAGTGAAATGAAAAGTTACTAAATCACTTGTAAATCAAGTCTCTTTAATGGGAAGTTTAAATAAAAGAAGTTATTTATATTCTGTGTTACTTTTATTTATTTATTTATTGTTAACTATGAGCAGCAGACATAAAATCAAAATCAATTCAACTTTAAAACTTTTTAACAAATAGCAACTTAACTCCAATTTGAATATACATTCATTAAATGTAGGCACATTTTAAATATGCATATGCAACCTTAATTTGTTTGACATCAATATTTTAAAAAACCCTACATTTGCGCGAAAACTTTTCTTTTATTTATTTTTAATTTAAACTAATTTAAAATGAGTTTCAAAACTTTCTTTGCTCGTCAGGTTTTATTAAATGGAGATGCCATTTTAAGTGGGCAAAAAACATTTTATTCGTGGTAAGAATTTTATTAGAAATTGGTGGAAGCTTTGAATATTTATGTGTAACAAAGTGTAACAGAAAGCTAAAGTTTCTTCTTAGAAAAATAATTGGCCCAAATTCCTTTTAACTTTACTCTTTCAGTTGCTTTAGCAACTACTATTTCCTTTAATATTTTAGATTTGTTCAAAAGTTTTGATCAATTTGCTGGCTAACTTTATGTGTTGCTGTTGTATTTAACTGGAACATCGCCTTTTTATGCCACAATTGTAGCCTCCAATAAATTGTGCTAGTTCATTGAAAACTGCACAAATTGTCAATTAGATAGCAACAAATTAAATGACACACAGTCGAACCACAAATAACTCGAATGAGCCAGCAACCACCCCAGTGATAGCAACACCACCAATCCCCAACCACAATTTGAGCCACAGCCTTTATTAGTGTCCATGGAGTTGCGATATTTACTACACATGTGCCTCCATGCATATACGACAAATCGCCTCCATCTCGTTCCAATCTCTATTTTGCTTCCTCTCTAGCCTAAATATTACACATGTTTGAATTTTCAACTTCCTCTTCCCCTTTGCTGTTTACCAGTGGAGCGTAGCACAGCAATGTAACAAAATCGCACAAATGGCTAAAGCACCAGCTCTCTTCGGCACAATCAGCTTCTGCACCACACTGATGTAATGGCCATCGCCCTCGGCCCAAATGTAAATTAATTGCCTGTACAAATTAGCCAACTCGACGAACATTTCGAACATTTTGGACATTAGGCCCAGCACAAGCACAAAATGCTGCCAAAAATAGACTAAGTATATACAAATGCTACTACGGTAGCTAGGTATGTATCTAAAAGCGAGCATAAAGCGGCTCTCCCTAATTTCCCCACACAAAATAATTGCCCAATAACCAGCAGAACAGCTTTTAATCGCAATGCTCAACTGCTATATACTCATTATATGGCGATGAATGTGTTGAATGGTTGTAGTGCTTTATTCATAGATAATATTTCCAGATAATATGCTATTGTACTAAATACGTGCACTAAACTTACAAATTAAATCCTAAACAGACGCTTTTCTTGCCAAGAGTTACATTCAAAATAGATAATCATTATTGACCGTGTTTGAGTTTATTGAAGTTATGAACTTTCCAACTTGTTTTTAACTTTGAAAACTATGGCTTAAGATGCTTCTTAAAAAATACCCAATCATACTTATCCGAAAAGGCTGAATAAAAGCTACTGGATAAATTTAAAATATCAAAACAGAGTATACCCTGTACATTTAGTACAGGTATAATGGCAACATTTTGTCATTGCCAGGTAAGCAGATGCAAATGTCGCTCGTTATTTTTAATCAGCCATCAAAATGTATAGCTGCTAAATATATTTGGACCATTGTCGAAAAGCCGGTGGAAAACAATTTTCATTTTAGTTAAATTTTAATATTGTGAGCGCCATTTTTTTTCGTACAAAATATACACTGAGTTTAATGAAGTCGCGTAACCTCAACTCACCCTCTTTGTTGTCCGACTTTTGACTGTTTGTATAAATTTATTTGTGTTTGGTGCATATTAAACCTGTGGCAATGTTGAGTGGGTGGTTGCATGGGAAATGTGAGGAAAATTGGGGATTTACCATTAAAATAGCGCAACATTTAACTTTGGAAGTTGACAAAGCAACACTGATAAAAAGAATCAAATATTCCGTACTTAAAACCCCACATTTCGAACTTGATTTCTCACTAAGTACGGAATTACTGAATCCGAGAATGTCGTTCTTGATTCATATACTGTTTCTAAAGTTCGTTTGTTCTTGATTTATGTTCTCTTTGAACTTGAATTAAGTTCTTCCATTCTTGATTCAAGTTCCTTTAGAACTCAATTCAAGTTTTCGAGTACTTAAAGTTTTTTAAATAAGTATTTTTACTCTTGTTCCAATTTGTGTACTTGATCCAAGTATAACAATACTTGATTTTATTAATTCCTGAAATTCTAAGATAGATACATAGCGCATCTATAGCATTTTTACAGCTGCCAATTATTCTCATGCTTAAGGTAGAAATGTAAGAAATTACAAACAACCATTATAAATTTATCTGTTGAGCCAGTTCCAAACATATTTCGACTGCAGTTAATACTGATGTTAAGTGATCTTGATGAAGCTCAGCTTATTTGGCATTTTTATGCGTACTTGATTCAAGTTCTTTTATTCTTATTTTAAGTACGGATGTAGTTGATTTAAGTATTTCAATCAATTCAAGTATTCCATACTCAAGAATGAAATTCTAGAATCGCGCATACTCAATTCAAGTACGTTCGTACTTAATTTTAGAACGGCTTATGTCTATCAGTGAACTATTTGCTTAATTAGTGCCACACACAGTGCCGCAAGGCAATGCATTGGAATTGAGTTTATATGCGAATACGTAAATCTCAAATTACTCTATTGCTCTTATATAGATTTTTTTGCGATCTTCTTCTCTTTTTGGTGTATTGTTATGCACTGGATACTGGGGCAGCTTAACAGTCAAGGCGACTTCTGCTGTAGCAATAAAATCTGTTGCCAGTTTATCATCAACAGCAATAACAGCGGCACAAACAACAACAACAAGAGCAATAACAATTTCGGTCGGCAGACAGCATCCCCTGCGCCTGCCCCTTCCCCGGCGTTGCCCTGGTGTCTGCAATTGAAGTAAAAGCAAATGCCTCGCGGCTCTAAGCAACATGGCACAGCAATTGGAACGGGTCTAGAAACGGCAATGAGAAATAGGAAACGGGAGCAAGTCGAATCTGGCATTTAAAGTCGCCAAAAAGGGGGACGCTTGGCAAACAGCAGAGCTCACAGTGTGCCCCAGAAAGAAACATGGAATGGGAGGGAAGGGACTGGCAATTGAAACAACAACGAGGCGGAAATAAAATATTAACTTTGCTTAACTCAAACTCACGATTCAATTAGAAACGCAAGCCATTTTATAATTGAAACAAGCTTCAGCTGCCTGCCTCATGCCACGCCTCCCGGCACTGACTTCTCCGTCTCCCTACTTTCATCCCAAAGCCGCCACTTGAATTGCCAAACCAAAATGAACGATGAACTCGAATCGTTTGCAGATAGACTCAAGCCAAACAATAAAGAACATCAATAAAAATGGCAAAGCAACTCAAAATTGGCATACAGGGAGCGGGGGAGAAAAAGTCTATAAAGATAATTATAATAGGGAGAAGAGTGAGAACGAAAGATGATTATTCATTAGACAGCGAATCATGTAATTGAAAAGTTTTTTGACACAACTCCAGCCATGACTCATGGCTCACATCATCATCATCGTCAGTATGCTGAACATCCCGAACATTATCTTCAACCCAAAGACAAAACTCCGTCGCTCAATTTGTCACTTGCGGGACTCTATAAAGAGGGAACAAGGGCGTGTGGGTATGGGGTGCAGGACTGACTGATGATGCGTGTGACTAAGCAGAAAATTTTCATCATTGGCTCCCCGATTCTTTGCTCCATAGACAACTCCCTATCCCAGTTCTTGGCATTCTGCTGTTACCCTTCTCATCGTTCGTTTTGATTATGATTGAGTTGACGTCGTTAATATGTTATCGATGGAGATGATGGGAGCTCCTCCATTGGCAGGCCACAACGCCAGCTTCAGCGAGTGGTTTCCACGCGCTCGCGACTTGTCAGGTCTTTTTCTTCTTGCTGCGAGAGATATGTGAGGAGGGTATGGAAGTTGCATGGCTGCTGGCTGCTGGCGTTTTGTCTGCTGCTCCATTTAAATCAGTTACATTCTTCGCAATGTCAACACAAACACACACAAGAGACACACACATTCACACACATGTGCACTTACATTTCGTTATTTGTCTTTTGAATTATTAATGAATTCGTTGAATGGCTTCGGCTTCGTAGCTTGAGCAGTACTGAACTTAACTTGACTGGGGTACCTTTGAAGATCTGATGATCTATCTGGCTTTTAATCAAGTGAGTCGTCGCCTGGATGTATCCTTGCGGCGGCCGCTTTTATCGCAGATAAGTTTAATTAAATCCCTTGCACATTCCTCCTATCTTGCTGCCACGCCCAACGATGCCTTGACCGCGTATTGCATAACTTAAAGCACTTTTTCATAGCTGCGGGAAAATATGCTTGAAGTGCTAAAAGGGTAAACGGAATGCAAACAGATAGAAGAAGTGTAAGAGGTAACAAAGTTTTCTGATTTCGATTTTTATTGCGGCCAAAAAACTCTGAAACAGTTTCCAATCTGTTGCCATAGAGAAGAGAGGACGCAAAGGAAGAGAATTCGGGTGAAATGGGAATTCGGTATTCTTGGCAACAATTTCATTTTGGAGGCACTTGATTGCCGTTATTCCTCTTATATCTCCATTTCCATGACAACTCCTTGACTTTTCCACCTGGCCAACTGTTTAGGTTTTGGTTTTAGCTCTAACTGCACCTGGAATTCCATTCGTATAGCTGCACGCAATCAGCAAAGGTTGCAACAAGAGAGCAAAAACCACTTGAACCACAAGTTCCACAATCGAAAAGTTTTTCCTATCTCCCTTCTTGCTGTCTCTTTCTTTTGTATCGTGAATAATTTAAAACTGAAACACAAAATATTAGCACGAATTTATTAAAACATCAGTCGACGCAACTCATGTGAGTTTCAATCAGATATGTAAACCTTCATTTCTCTCTCCTTGAGTAACGGGCAAGTGTTGCTTATGCGATTTCTTAAGCTGTTAATCTTTTTTCAACTTTGTAATTACTTTTGCAGTCACACAACTTTCTTTGAGCAGCACATTAACAAATTATATTCGAAACAAACAACAAAGCCACTCAACCACACTCAGCACCACACACTCTTCTACTCTTGGGCCACACAGTGTCACCAACATGAACATCAACTGCTCAGCCTCAATGGCTGTCCGAAACTCAACTAAATCACTTTCTATTCAACAGGACTCTCTCGTTCTATAAAATAACGAACCAACCAGCCAGGCAAGCAACCAACGTCTCGACGAGCAGACAGAACCAAAAAGACCACCAGAACAACGAGGACAACCAGGACACGTGCTTGACACCAACAACTGGCTATTTGGTCACTCTCTACTGACCAGCGGGCGAGACGTTGCCAACGAGACGAGAGTTAAGCCACCAGCAGCAGTAGCACCATTTATTCAAAGGAGGAGCAGAAGGTGTAGGTTTGGCCAATAAAAAAGCTAACGAAAGTTCAGCAGAGTCAGATGCGAAAATGCTGATGCCGCTTGCAGTCGACAGGCGAATCCAGCAACAACAACAAGCACAACAACAAGAAAAGCAACCACAACAAAAACAAAACTGCAAAAGTTGAAACCAGTGTTCAAAAGGGGACATCCAAGGGAAAAGTTAGAGGCAGCTGCAACGGCTGAAAAGTCCCAAAATTTGCCAGACTGAATCCCTGTCGCTTTGTGGCCGCATCCGGATCTGTTAGCAGCAGTTGCTGTTGTTGAGTCTAAAATTTGATTTTAACTTATATACTTTTAAAAGAGGGTCGCCTGGTTGGCAACCAAACCCAGTTTATATTCTGGCCCCAACGGAAGAGTCTTCCTCCCATTGCTCATTTTTCATTTCCTGCGCCTGTGCATTCATCCAGAACGCTTCGTTGGCCAAACACTGAAATTGGCTGTCACATACCGATTAAGAGGAACCCAAAGAAGCAATGAGCGCCAATTGTGGCGTCACATTTTCTAACAAGTTATTAACCGAACGGCGGGCAACCAGATAAGCAAAGCCAGACTTTCTATTCCGTTGGCTCATTATGGCCACCAGTCGCTGCTTCCTGCTGCCGTACTTCTGGATCTCCCTGCTCACTTGGCAGCTGAATTCGGTCGACGGATATCTCAACATTTTCATCAGCCACCATGAAGTGATGAAACTGATGGGTAAGTCTAGATCTCGATATATTCAGGGTGGGATAACAACTTTTGATTTGGAAATAATGGTTGGAACACTTGGTAGAACTTCAGAAAACGCCTCTAAGTCCGCCCCACAGATATGATTAATAGTTAAGGGGCAAAGTGCGACAGAATAAATTCATTGCTCATCAACAGGAAAAACAAACAGCCCGCGTCTTCGTGTCAGGGGTATGAGGGGCCAATAAAGGCAGAGACCACGTCGCAGTCATTAATAGTTTCAAAATAATTGTTGACCATGACAAGGACGACGGCTAAGACGACCACAAAATTGCGCGATAACACAACAGTACAAATCTACACAAATCGATTTCCGGCTGGATCCAGTGTGAGAGCCACCTTCTCACCTTTACCACCCTGTTGACAGCTGCAAGTAGCTTTCCTCCTCCTTACTCTCTATCCCACACCCTCAGCCCAACGCTAACGACTTCACAGTCCAGTGCGGAGCATTTAGTTGTTTGTTTTGCTGTTTTGCCGCTTGTTGTTCAACGCGAGGCTTCGTTATTGTCAGCAACAGCCGTTAAACTGCCTCCAATTCGACCATGTGCCAGGCCCTTCCTTATCCCCAACTCCTCAAAAATAGTTACAGTAATAGGCATTCATTCGGCGTGCCAAGGCAGAATGACGTCGTGCCAGTCACTTTGATTAATGTTTTATGGCTCCAAAACGCTAGTCGAGACTGTTCCAATTCGGCTCCGGCTGTACCCTGCTTCATTACTCCATCATTCGTCTGTTAGCTGGGTACAGCTCTAATTGAAGAAAAATCAATCTCATTATGCAGGCTCAATTCGAGTGATCGCTCCTAATCGCCTAATCATGGCACTCCAATTAGTTAAACAGCATTAAAATAATCCACACAATATATGACCCACAACTCTGAGCTACAGCTGTGGCTCACATAACTAGGTCACAGACTTGACTTTCTTTCCTCTCCTACATACACGAGTTTATATCTAGAGCCTGCGCTCAAAACTTTCTCCTCTTTGCACTTCTCTTTTAGAGTGCATTTGAGTTCGCTCAGGCATGAGACTCTTTCCCAGGCAATTGACACTTCACAGCGCATTCGGTCTTGTCCCTCGCACTCTCTGAACCATCTTCACCTTGAATGCAAATCGGATTTCATTAGCGACATCTCACAGAGTCATCCACTTTGTTTGTTGCTCTGTGTCATTTCCTCTGCTTTTGCGTTATTTGCATAGATTACTTTTCTCTTCTTCTTGCCTCCAGCTGAACAGCTCCTTATGATTTTAACGGCCAGTTAACAGCAAAATTTGCTACCCTCAGAGGATTAGTTCATTTTAAAATTCATAAACACCACGAAATTATACAAACTTACCCTGCTTGTTTCCCACTCTATTGTACATCATCACTAGCTTCTCTTGCTTGAATAATTTGCTTTAAAGTTTTGTTGCTCATCTCTGCATATGTTTCTATCAGGGACCGCAAATTATAATTATGAAATAAAAATCATAAATAAAAGTTATGATTAATTATTTTGAATATAAAAATCATGAAATAAAAATTATAAAAATAGAATGTAAAAGTAATGTTTTTAATAAAATAAATAAAATAATTTTTACTTTTCAATTTTACGTTACGGTCCCTGGTTTCTATAGATATTCGTTTCTGTGAAAGGCTCATCGCGGCTGCATGACCTAACTTCAAATCCCATTCACAATCTCTGCCTCCCTTTTGTACATACCCATTTTCGAAATAGCTTCACTCTCTGGCAGTGCCTCCAATCCCAGTCCATATGTAATGCATTCCCGCAAAAAAAAATCATGTACATATTTCACAGTGTTCCGCCAACACATGGAAAATTTGTTCCATATAGCGAGCTGTAAACTTGAGTTAAACAATTTTTTATTTCTCTCTGTCTCTCTAACTACAAATATATGTAGCTGGATTCCTTTTCCTTCGATTGAGTGACGACAACATTAAAATTAAATATTGTTACGCTTCCGTTGAAGATTTTACGCCCGCCTTCCACTGCGTTGCGTTGCCCCAGCAACAACCAATTTTCGTCCCAAAGTTGCCAGCGACACCAGCCAGCCTCAGCCACCAGTCAAGGAGGGTTGCCCCATCAACATTTCGTCTCCGCTTTCCCCGTCCTAGAGATTGCTGTGCAAGGGCGCGTAAAAATGCAATTTCAACAAGTTTTACTTTGATGTGCACATTTCTTGGGCCCAACTCCACAAGAAACAGGACCTTTCTACATTTAGAGCTTTCTCCCACCTTGGACTAGAAAATATCCCTTTAAATTAAAAGTTAATGCAAAAGAAAATTATTTTTAATGAATAGAAAACAGTCAGAAAATCGCCCCATCAACAAAACAGTCCTTGACCCATCACCCTACCCTCGTTAGGGTGTTTACTTTGGTGTCGATTCGTTTTATTGCTTAGTAATGCATAAAAGATGAAGACACATGAAAAAGAAGGTGCGGAAGATATTTAAACTGTGCCAATTAAATCCCGAACTTGAATGTGATTCAAGGAGCGCAGGCAATTAAAAGAACTGCTTTCGTTAATAAGGGATAAGCCATGTCGAGGTGTGTTTGAAAGAGAAGGGAGTATGAGGTGGGGTATACATACACCAGCAAAATGATAATTACAAGGAATGCACGTTGCACTCTTTCTAACCGGCTACCATCTAATGACACTAATTATCCTCTTAATCTTTTATGCAAATTGTGTGCCGCCATTGTCAAAGTCAAAATCATACCCTGCAACTCCTTCTACCTCATTATTCCGCACCCACCATGTTCTCCCTTCCAGTTACAGTCTGCTTCTCCGGCAGCGAGCGTCTGCGGTTGCAGTGTCACGTGTGTGCGGCGAAGCCATTCAGACAATCGCAGGTATTATAATTATGGTGAAGAGACAAGCAGGATGTACAGGGAATTTACTGGGGCAAGACTCGTGAACGAGCCAAAAGTTTCGGAGGCGACGGCAAAGTTGGAACTGTGCAAGGCGCGTGATATGAAGGACGGCCAAAGTTCGACGGTGCAGGACTTGGACCCGTAACCAAGTTGGGTGTCCTCCTTATCTTAGCAAGCATTGCGTTTTAAGATAAAAGAAGAGAAAATAAAAGATGATTTCAGGCTCTGCATTTAAAGACGTCATTTTGGATATAAAAATTAAATCTCGTTAAGAGAGAATCACATCCGTTTTCAATCAGAACTAAGTTAATTGAGCTTGTTACAAGTGTACTTCTCATTCTTATTCTCATTCCCTTTGCGGTAACAAGCTCCCACTTGCAGCAATCGAGTAACCTTTCATCATTGTTGTCCCACAGCAGAGTTGGGCTGAGTGACATTGTCCATTTCATGTGTTTGTGCATACATAATTTGACTTGTTTGAGGCCATGTTTGGTCGATTTTCTGTGTAGTTTGCGGCGTATACCCTAAATAGATGCATAGCAAGAGTAATTGGGAGAGTCGTGAGGCAGATGCAGCTACTCATCCTTTGTTGTTATTTGTGCTTCTTCATTGAGATATGTGCAGTTTGTCAGCGGAAAGCGGAAAACGGAAAACATAAAAGGAAGGTAGCAAACTTTTGAGCTGTAAAGTCAGCGGGGTGCATTTCAATTTTAAATTCAAAAACAAACTTTAACTGTTGAGGAAAATAGCATAAGAATTGGGGAAGTTGTTAGCACTAGAACGAACAGAAAGAAGCTAACGAAAAATGCTTTCTCTTGTTCTGTAATTGGATTTGAAATTGCTTGAAAATCGAGCAAGCGTTTCTTTTTCTATCCTTGATGCACGCACATTGAAAAAAGCGTCTCTATCTTTGTTCCATACTCGACGGAAAAGCAACATTTAACATCCGGCACAGACACACAGTCAAGAGGCCGAGAGGAAGGGGAGAAATTGGCGGAAAGTAAACAGCATTTGAGACTTTTAATGCAAAGTGATGCCAAGACGAACGCGGACGCAACTAAGCTTGATCCCATGAAGTAAATGATGCAACGTAAAGCAATCGACTAAGAAGAAGCAGAGAGACGGAAGAAAGGTGGAGAAAACATAAAAAGCGGATGAAGAAATTTAATTTCACGTCTTTTTAACTCGAACAGCTCATTTTTCACAGCCATCAAGGATGAGCTACTGCACGGGTCGGGGTCTGAGTTTAGGACGTTCCCAAAGCTAGTTACGAGTTTCACAAAGAAAAGTAAACAATGATGTTGATGATGATGACGTTTCTAATGTCTCGCCTTCAATCGAGTTAGACAACACTTGACACCTTTTAATATTTGGTCTTACCCTTCCCTCCCCTTTGGACGCCTGTCGAGAGTTATTTGAGAATATCCGAGTGCGAACCACCATTGACGCCCCTTCCATTGTCGCCTGCTGTTGACGGATTCGATTTCGATTATTATTGTGTCTTGGGTTTTGTTTACCGTACTTACCTCACCCGCTTTAAGCCCGCTACAGCCCTTAGTTGTTGCGTTGTCGAGGAAATCAATTTCCGTTGAAGTTGGAAGGTAGGTGGAAATGGAAGAAGAGCGAACAGAGCCATCAACTTGCGGAAAAGTAAACACAAAATGCACAAAGTTTGCACAGCAGTTCAAAAGGGGGGGATGTGCGGAACAGTACTCTAGGGGAAGAAGTCTAACAAAGCAAATTGTGAAATAAACTTTCTATTTATGCCTGCAATGCATCCACATCCCAATCTCATTCTGATTCTTCTTACATTCTGCTTCTCATTCGATTCGCATTTGCAGGACTGGAGGCGGATTTGTTCTACGTGCACGAGGGAGCCATTAACACGTACGCGATGCACTTCACCGTCCCTGTCCCGGCAGATGTGCACGAGCTGGAGTTCTCCTGGCAGAGTCTCATCGCATATCCCGTAAGCCATCTTTTCCCACTTGCAGCTCATTTGCAATTTGATTTGCACTCCATTAACTGGCTTTTTCCCCATATATCCTAATCTCAGCTTCGCTACACAATCAGCATCGAGTACGCAAACGACCAGGATGCACTAGGCACACCCACGTTGAGCATTCCACACAAGGGTCTAGTGCCGCAGGAGATTGAATCATTCCTTGTATACCTGCCTTGCACGGGTAATACCAGCCTTCAGCTACCTGTCAATGTCAACATGATAGTGCAAGGACCTCCCCGCTTCAACGACACCAGGCTCCACTTCAAGCGCAACAAAATCTGTGCCAAAGGTAAAGCTTAAGCCCCAACATCTCACTCATCATAACACATTTCCATTTGAATTCGTTTCCATTGCAGGAATCTCACCTGAACCAAATCAATCACCTGCCCCAGCCCACGCTCCTTCCCAGGGACCAGCACTGATGAGCGCGGCTGCCTGTGCTTTGGGTCTAGTCCTAGCCGTAGGCCTCGTGGCTAGTATGATGTACGTGCGAGCTCGCAAGCAGCTGCGCCAGGACTCACTGCAGTAAGTTCGATGGAATGACCCATCAAATCAATTATCTATCCGCTTATTACATCATCCCACACCTTTGCCAACCTTTCTTACATTAGCACCAGCTTTACTACAGCGGGTTATGGGAGTCATCAGAACGTTTTCATTCGCCTTGATCCTCTCGGACGACCACCAAGTGCCACCGGCTCCTACGCAACCATCGCCAGCCTCAACAAATATCCGGTGGAGACCAAAAAGTCGTGCAGTATATTTGACCGTAAGTCATTTTCATCTTCCCTCTTCACAATCAATATGTTACTCATCGAAGACAAAACTACTTATTTCCCTATAGGGTTCCGAAGCTCACCCACGCCCACACCCTATGCCACCGCCTTGCTACCAATGGGTGACCAGACCGGCGAGACCATTTACTCGAAGCCAGAATCAGTCTGTCCCTCGAGGATATCCTACTACGCATCCTCGCAGCTAACCCAGGTTAGTGCCCACTTTTCATTCTTACTCTTTTAATATGTGGCCACACGATATTCCTCTTGGGGTTGATTGGGGCTGAGCAGCTGCCCTCAGGTAAATCAAAGCCTTTGATATGGTGCGACACGTGCCATGTACCAGGCTCAAATGGAAATAAATCCCGTTGATGCTCAGCTTGCAGTGGGTCGGTTACCTCGGAAACCACTTCACTCGACTCCAGTGCCAATTTGTGGCACTCGCCAGACGATTGCTCCCAAGGCTGCAGGCGTATCCAATGCCCAACACGAGCTACCTTTCCTCGGCGATAAAAATTAAATTCTAATTTATATTTACGAGCTGATAAAGCTCCAGAAGTGCGTTAAACTCGAAACAACAACAGCCATTCACAAATATGCGACTCTCATTCTTATCCACCCAACAGGGTGCCATTATGCCAGCCCAGGACTACAGGGTAGCCAGCTGTGTGGCTTCCATGGGGTTGCTCGGGGCTGGGGCGAGTTTTTCCTTGCGACCCACAAACCCACTGCCAGCAGAAATAAATAACATAGATACGTGTTCTCATATGGAAGAAGGTGGAAGGTGTGAGTCTGTTTAGATAAGCAAAAGGCGCTTCACAGTCCCAGACAAATAAAGATAGACAACTCTTGCTCTCTGTATTCATCGGTTCGTTTTTCTTTTAAGCGAGATGTTCGCTGTGTTCAACTTAATTTCAACTAGCCACAACTGAAACCCTAAAAGCACTTACTAAACCACAAGAATTATGTGTACGAATCTCTCTGATTAATTTAATGAAGCCCTACAAGACTTTTTTACACATTGCTCCTTCATTTTCGCCTCTCTCTCTCACTCCCTATCTCTCTCTCTCTCTAACCTCTCCCTCTGTGACTTTTAACTTCTTGGCCTTGGCAAGTAAGAATAAATTATTTTTCAGATTCTATTCTGTTGCTCTGAAAAACACGTTCCAAAAACCCAAGAGGGGTCCTAGACAACAAATTTCTCCATTTCATCCTCTGGTATTTTTCTTCCTGTAGCTATAATCGTGATTGTTTGGGCTATTTTCGTCACCATCTTCAAACGCTATTTCCATCAACGCATAATTAAATATTCAATTTCCATGGAGACTCTTTTGGATTTTTATATGCTGCTTGTTCCTTTACATTTCCTCTTCTATTTCCATTTGTCGTCTTTAATTTGCTCAAACGATTTCTGTTTGTTTAGACTTCAATTTCATACTCATTATGGCAACCGTTTCGAGCCATTTGAGGAGCATGAGGGGGGCACAAAGTTTTCCAGTGAAAGGCTCTCACAAACATTAATTCTACATCTAAACGTCTGGGATAACACACAACGCCAAGAGTCATCCTCGTATCGCACTGAAGGATGCGACGGGGAATTAAATGAATTTCAGCCAAAGTGAAGCCCCAAAATTGCATATGGCTTTGTCTGAAGAGAACTAGGAGTTGGAGTTGTTTGCCATAATTGTTGCTGTTCTCTTGTTATATTCCCCCATTACACACCCTCCCATACATACATACACACAAGTGAGTGTACATGAGCTTTAAGCAAAGTGAAGCACCAGCCAAAGTAGAGAGGGGCTGTAAGAGGTAGATGGGATACGCACTCATTTAGTCAAACAATTATATCCAAGTGCACACACACTGAAATGTTTTCGGCCCTGATCTGCTCACTTGTGTGGAAATATCTCATTTGTGTGGAAAGACCCTCCCATACCCTCTCTGCTTACTCCCCTTCCATTGAATCAATTCTAGTGGCAACCCCTCCCTTTGGTTTCTATTAAATCAGTCTATAAATGTTAGCCAAATTGCTTTAATGTGCAGCGAAAGTTTAGCTAACGGCAGCGGGGACTATAACAATTACAACACATGGAAAAGGGTGGGATGAATAGGGCGAGGAGTAAGCAGTTGGCAGTGGGTGAGGTAAATAACAATAAAAACAGCAGCGAACAGAAGCCAGACTACAGCTGTTGAAACATGACTTTGTGCTTGTTTAGAAACACTTGCAAAATATTATCGCAACAGCAACAACAAAAGTTTTTACGACAGGGGAACCACTAACTGCGGGGATCTGCGAGGGAGTCCTAGCTGATTTGCAGTCAAACTACATGCCATGTGCACTGGAGGCAACAGCAAGCGGCAAAGCGAAGCAAACATAGGAAGGCATTAGGATATTGGATCAGCACTAAGCTCAGCTGAGGATAAGGATGGGAATAACAATGGAAGGGGATTAAGTGGCTGCTGCTGCGGTTGAAGTTGTCGAGCAAGTACATGAAGTGAATGGGTTAGAAGTTGGCACAAGATACACCTCAAAGCTACGCCACGCATCTTTCGTGTCAAAGTTGGAGAAGTGCGTGAGCAATTCAAGCGGAACATACATGAAGAAAAGTAAAAGACAACGTTAAGTTGGAAATTAATTTCCATGGCACACGACCTGACATGGAGTACTTTATGGAGATTACAAGAAGTGAGAGAGAGAATCGTTTACCCTGAACAGGTGCTAATTAAAAATGTTGTTGTCGCCTCATTAAAGAAATTTGTAAATCAACCTGCAAATGACGCGCGCAGCATGCGATAAGTTAAGCCTAGGCTTGAAAGTAGTGGAAAGAGAATGTTGTAGAGAGTACAGTTCCCCTTTGGGGCAACTGGGGTGCGGCACGTACGCTGTTAATAGATTTCCCACTGTTGTTCTTTTGATTAAAAGTCATTATTTACATTTGGTATACAGTCCGGAAAAGGGGAAATGGCGGTAGACGGAGGGACAATTTAATGTGCGACGGCGCTCAAGTCCAGTTGGGTGAGGGGTGTGAAACATTAGGGAGAGTTTGCCGTTGGCACAAGTTGAAAAATTGCGTAGCCGTCAGTTGATTTTTTCAACATTTTTGCATTACATTGCATTCGACATTTTCGTTGATTTTTTCTCTATAGTTGCCCTTTGGCTTTGTGGCCAGGTTGAACTGGAGGTCCTTCTGTGTCAGGCTAGTGCCAAACTACGGCGGATGCTTTTGTCTGCCATTACACTATTGATTGCTTCCTGTCAGCCGCAGAGAGACAAAATGAAGTCGCCAACGGATGTTGTCGTTGTTGGCCGTAACACAGCAAGCCTGTTATCCTAGAGAGCAAAATATGGAGGGAGAGATATAGAAAGAAAAAGAGAAAATGTTCAACTGGGCTTTTGTGGGATTTCACCATCTGCAGATTGCGGCATAGGCTTTTGCGGTTTTCGCACCATCCACTTGGGCTGGATGCTGGCAATGCGATAAGATGGATGCCTTGCTTGTTGCTTCCGACTGATTTCATTGCGGTCAGTTTGCGTTAACTACCTGAGGCCATATGGATAGAAGAAGAAATGGGTGTAAGAATCGTACTGCTTGTGCACTGAAATCTGCCAAGTGCAATAACTTATGTTGTCTTCCTTTTAAGTACAAATGACATTGGCTTATAGTGTCACTTGAGCTGCTGAGATTAAAGTACAAGCAGAGTAAGGCAAGAGAAGCTCATTGAAGAATGCAGTGGCTTTGAACAAAGTCTCAAGTAATTCAACTAAAATTAGCTTGCATTTTCTAACACCAATGCCGCCTGCCTCTCACTATCAGAAGTCCTCATATCTCGTCTCCCAAAGATCGGCATCAAACAGTTTTCCTAAGCATGCTCTTTGCCACCAGTTTGTACAAAGGCATAAGAGACATCCGCAGTCGGTTGGGTTCGTTTTCACTTGTTTCCAATGTACATTTTAAAGGTTAGACTTGGTAAATAACTAAACGTTAAGTGGAAAACATTTCAAATAACAATTTAATTAATAATTACTTTTTACAAAGCAACAATTGAATAACAATTGAAAGAGATTTAACAATGGGCGTGTCTAGAGGCACGCGATGCCTAATTGAAAGGCAATTACCTGTAATTGGGTGTGTATAAATGTGTTTGTGCATGTACGTGTTTGAGCTAAGTAGGCGCCACTTTTAATTAGAGCCCGTGGCTTTGAGGCACTTTAATTATGCATTAGACTCTTAAGACTTAAGGCCACGAGAAAAGGCGCCCAAAAAGTTGCCAAACTGTTATTAAATCCTTGAATGTATTAAATGTGAAAAATCCTGGTAGGGTGGCAACTCTAACAACATGGTAGCAACTCATCAAATTGCCATGCTTCAAATCGATCAGGCATAAATCGAACGAAAATTCAAATTAGTTTCCCAGCCAATTAGAAGGCCCTTACTAGGCTGACAGCCAACAGCTAAAAGCCAAATGCGAAATTAATGAGAGTTTACCCTTAGTTAAAAACAAAAAACAAAAAAATACTTGAAACTCCACCAGCCTTGATTAAAGGCTCGTCTCATCTCGACTCGAACCGACTCTAAAGAGCTGTTGAATGCAAATGGGAAAAAGGCAGACAAACCTTGGAAAGCAGCCAGGTAAATTGAAATATAATTGAGCTACGAGCTCAGGTTTTCTTTATTCTGCAGCAAGAATCTTCAGGTTTGTGAACTGACTAATTTCAGTTCATTAAGATGCCGCTTGCCTTGTAATGCCAAGGTGACAGCTCGTATACGTAATAGCACCCCGCTTTCCCTTTTGTCTGAGGCAATTGTGTGTGTGACTGCAAGAGCAACAATAAAAGCAACAGCAATAACAACAACAAAAGCGACAGCTTTAGCTTCAGCTACAGCCATTTGCATATTTTCCTCTAGTGTCAAGCTTAGAACAATTTGTAGCATGCACAGTGGTTATGCTGAGTTAGTTAAATGCTGCTAATCAAATATATTATTTAAAATTCAACTGCGTATTTTACTAATCTTTTTAAATTTATATGCCTTGTTTACTATTTTAGTTGTAAATATAAATTTTTCTGTTGGGTGTCAATTTACTAATTTGAAATATCGATCGAAAATTATTTAGTAGTGCTTTAACACTTATTGATTTTCAATCAATCAATCAATCAGACTCGACAGTTTGCTCAATCTTTAGGAACGGTATAAGGCATAATAAAATTATATTTACAATCTGATTGAAAAGTACATAAGCCAGTTTATTGGTTAAAATACTTCTAAAAATAGCATTTAACTTCTCGGCTCTTACCTTTTCAACTATGGTCGCCAGCCGTCAATCTGTCCGTCAGTCAAACAGTCAGTTAGTCAACACTTGCAGACTATTTATATAGATGTGGTTTGCAGTCAGAAAATTCTACTTTTCAACTATTCTGAAACTTTTTTAATTAACCCAAAATAAATTAAAAGTTCAACAAAACAAAATGCTTAAACATTTTTTTCGCACTTGTTCCACTGTGGCTTGAAATAACGCTAAAATTGTTTCTGCAGTAGCTGCTGCTATTGTTATAGTTCTTGTTATTGTTGTTGGTGCTGCTGCTGCTTGTTGCAAGTTGTTGTTAGTTGTTGCTGTCTGTTGCTGGTTGCTGTTGCTGATGCTGCTGTTGTGTGTGTTGTTGCCTGAAAGTTGGTGTTGCATTTTGGTTTCAGGCAAAAACGCTGCGAGGCACACGAAATGTTGGCAAAATTGTCATCAAGCGTTTTTAATTACGAGCCAGGCAACAGCTCAACGCTGTGGTTCATAGAGGGGTGTATGTACATGTGTGTGTGTGTGTGTGGGCAGCCGTAGAGCTGCAAGTGACATAAACAAATCAGACGCCTGTCAAGTGTGCAAGCCAAAATTTGTGTGTGTCTGCAAGTGCGAGTGTGTGTGTTTCTATGTGTGTGCATGTCATTTACAGACCAGCAGTTACGCAGCCAACACCCCCTGCTCTACCCTACTATGCCGGCCATGCCTGCCTGTCTGCCATGTTGTGTTGTCATTAGAAATGTCACAACAAAGCCAAACAGCTGCAAACCAAACGTCAACATTGCAAACGCTTTGAACCACGTTGCTATTGTTGTTGTTGTTTTTGCTGCTGCTTCTTGTTATGGGTTGCCAAGTGTCGCCTGTGTTGTCAAGCTAGCAACACATACACAGAAGCCCATTCTCCAGAACAGCCAAGCCTCTCATCTCATCTCATTTCACTCTCTCTCTCTCTCTCTCTCTTTTGGAATTTACTATTCTGCTACACCCTCCTGCCCTGAGCCACCCTGTTTCACATCGAGTTTAAAATTTGTGCAAATTTATACTAACAAGCAATACCTTCCCTTACCCCCCCCCTTCCCCACGCTCTGCTTTCCTCTATTTTTCCCTCACTCTCAACTCAACTCTCGGAGTGTCAATGCAAAGCGAGATGAGAGATCTGCGACTAGTCAGACAGTTGACAGCAGCTACGGATGCTTTCCAATATTCGGTTCAAGCAATAAGAACCCGCACCAACAACAACAACTACATATTAGAACAACAGCAAAGCAAACACTACCAACAACAACAGCAACAACATACAGAACATGAGCAGCAAAAGCCAATGCAATATTGTCTATTTGACATGCACTTTTAATATTGCTCACAAAAATAGCTTATCTTTTGGCACAGGATACAGCTTTCGGATGCTTTGGCAGGTGCGTGTGCACATGTGAATGCTGATGCGGATGCGGCTGCAGGTGCAGGGGAGGAGTATTAGGTGATACTAGTACTAGTTTGGGGTGGTTCAATTACCCAAAATGCAAAGAGCTGAAATTCAAAGAGCTGCATTTTCAATCGAAATTGGTCATCAGCATCGAAATCAGTTGGATGCTGTTTGATCGAAAAATGCGAATGAGAATCATTCGAAATGTGTGTTTCAGTTTAATGTTAAGCTGCAGTTAAAAAGTCTTCAATGTTTAAGGTATGGCAACGAGCTGGTTGGGAATTTGATATGCCCATAAATCTATCAAGTTGAGTTTCATCTAATCACAAAATGTTTCTTTTGTAAGAAATTGGAAGTGGTTCATTGGAGCATATCATTTTTTCAAAGATAGAAACAAAAAAATGTGAATCTAAAATGCAGCATTCATGAGTTGCCAAAGCATTCTCAAAGCTTAAATTCATGGCAAATTGTGAATCCATTTTTATTGAAAATGTTATGACTATGACAATATAAACAAATGGTTCTTAGATCAAGGACACCAAAAGCTCTGTTCCTTTTTAATACCAAAGAAAATTAAAACGAAAAATTTAAATCACTAAGTACTTTTGTTCATTTATTTTCTCAGTAAATAGCTTAATTCATTTGCGTGCTTATAGAACATTTCTATCTATTTTTTTTCTAAATCCCGCTCAGCTTAGATTTTCACACAGTTTCCAATTAAATTCAATGCCAGAGTTATTCAGCACTGCGATTAATGCTAAGCCGATTACATAAAATCTAATTACACTTGACCTGTGCTCATTAGGGGACAACTCTGCTCAGATAATGCTCGACACAAAAAAAAGGCAATAAACATACAAATTTATGTATGTATGTATATGTGAATTTGGCTTGTTTCTACACAAAGCCGGGAGAGGACCTCACCCAGTTAGGGTCATAAAAGCAAGCCCGGCAGTGCAGCCCGCAGACACTTTTGTTGTCGATGGCATTGTTGTTGTCGCTGTTTTTTCCGCACCTCCTCCCTACCGCCGCAGTCCTGTGTCCCTGGCTTTAGCAGTGGCATTGTGTGTAGAGCGCTTTGCATGTCGTTGGACCAGTTGGGCGACAAGGATTTATCGCCAGCGCCACATTCACGAGCTGCCGAGCTGACGAGGAGGAGCGAGCCAGCGAACGTTGATGAGCCTGGCCAGAGCCAGCTAAAGCAGGAGCTGTAGTATCTGGAGTTGGAGTAGAAGCTTTGATGATGGAGTGCGATACTGTTGCGTTTTAATTGAATTTTCTTTGTGCGACAGTAGCAGGAACAAGTAAAATAAAGGACAACAGACCAAAGCTCTGAGCACAAAGCAGTTGGGGTACGTGGGAAGGCGAACTGTCTGAGGAAAGTGGCAATAAAGGCAATAATGAATGAAATGCACTAACAAAAGGCAAACAACTATTGTTTTTATTGCTGTCAATGTTCCTGTTGCTGCTGCTGCTGCTGTTGGTTGTCCTGTTTGCAATTTGCAGCACAATTGACAGTCGTCCAGCTAGACGATGGCGTAATAGAAGTCCACACATTGTAGTGTGGCAAGTAAGCACACACATATTGTCACCTTTAATGAAGCTGTTTGTTTTAATAAGCGAAATGGTTGAGTGTCACCAAAATCGGACGCTTGTTGTTTTTTTCTCTTCCCAGCTGCTTTCAACTTGCCAAGCAACTTGTGGCAAACGCGCTTTGCAACATTTATGTAAATTTCCACACCAAATTAAGAGATTTTTCTTGAGTTTATTAGACCGGCGCTTTGAGATTTCATACTCCCTCGGATCCTCGGATAGACCCCTTCTGCCTGGCGGGTAAATGATTTTCGTTGTGTGAATTTTATGAAAATAAATGAGCTGTTTGCCGGGCTAAGATAAGTCGCTACTGTTGGCTCTCTAGCTTCCCTGGGTATCTTGAGTGGCTTTCAGGCCCCTATCCACCCATTTCCGCCCCAAAGCCCCCTCGACCATCACACACCCCAAACACAAAATATAAGAAAGAAAAACCTTGTTTAAACAACTCGGCTAGCAATTTCCTACAGCTGCGCTACCCATTGCTGTTGTTGCTCTTGCTGTTGCTCTTGTAATTCTAGGGCTTGGCTTCTACTTACTTCTCCCCCCCTAGGCCCCTTCCGTTCCGTTCCTTCTTCAACTGCTACTTTTCGTGTGCCTCATCCTGGCTCCTGGCACAAGACTATGCAAACATAATGCTCGACGAATTAAAGCTTTTTGCCAACCAATAAATTATTCATGCCGTAAGACAACTACGGCTGTAGTCCTGTTGGATACGGGCACAGCCCTCTAGCCCTAGTATGCCACTCCATAAGCCACCACCATGGGCCACACTCCCTACTTTATGCACAAATTATGGCGCAGGCAGAGCAGAGCAGAGTTGAGCAGAGCAAGAGTTTGACGGCGACGTTTGGCAACGCCAGCCAGTTGGCAACATCAGCAGTTCCTTCAAGCGGAAACGGAACTCAATTCATTAAAATGAATGAACGGAGCGCAGCCAAGTGCATGACTAACGGTAAACGGATGCAAACTGAAAGATGCAAATCCGGCAGATGAAATTGCGTTTTCATTGCCCTTTCTGTAACATTTTGCCTGCCGGTTGCGACATCAGCTCCTTCTTGCCTCTCCGTCAACAACAATCTGCTGCTACCTAAAATTCATCAATAGTCGGGCCACAAAAAAAAAAAACAAGTTTTGTTGATGAAAATAGTGCAGTTCAAAATTGTTAAGTGCTAAGCATATCACAGAGCTTCACGGTCAAGGATTGGAATATGATATGTCTCAAAGTAGTTTTCTTAAACTTGTTTGTAAATAGAAATTATCTCCAAGTCTAATTTAAGTTTATTTACCAATCTGTTGGGATTCTCTTATAATTTCCAGGTCTGCAGCATGTCCACTCCAAAGAGCAGTCGCGGCAATGTAAGTGGCAGCCTCTTTGGAGGTATTGCCACCGGCAGCACCTTCACTGTGGCCAGTCATGGCCATGGGGACAAGACCAAGGAGCGACTGCGTCGCATTCCTAGCGTACAGCCAGGATCCTTAACCTACGAGCATCTGATTAAGGAGGGCACGTTCGGGCGCATCTATGCAGGTAAACTGGGGGAAACATGCGATGCGTTGGTCAAGACGGTCATCGATGGCGCCTCGTTGACTCAAGTTGCCTGCCTGCTGCAGGATGCCTCGCTGCTGATTGGCGTCAGTCATCAGCACATACTGGCACCCTTGTTGGCTAACACGGAGCTGCCTGGTCCGCCAGAAATTGCATACCCCTATCCGTCCAAAGGCAATCTAAAAATGTGAGTTGAAAGCAGCTGCTTGACAGATAGATCGATATCATTACTTAAACACTAATTTATGTTATTGACAGTTACTTGCAAAAGTCAAGGGAGTCGAGCACAGCGCTGAGCACCCGACAACTGGTTGAGTTCGGATTGCATATAACTAAGGCGCTGGCCTATCTGCATTCGTTGGGTATTGTGCACAAGGATCTGGCCACACGCAACTGCTAGTATGTACAAAGGGAAATTTAAATGGGTAAATAGTTAGATTGAAAATTCCCTATCTCCCTGTACAGTTTGGATGAGGAGGCTTATGTCAAGATATGCGATAGTGCTCTCTCCCGAGATCTCTTCCCGGATGACTATGATTGTCTGGGCGACAACGAGAATCGTCCGTTAAAGTGGCTTTCACTGGAATCCTTGCAGAAGAAGGTTTATACTACGCAGGGTGATGTTTGGGCATTGGGCGTACTCTACTGGGAGCTAGTCACACTCGCACAGATGCCGCACGAGGAGGTGGACATATTTGAGCTTACCAATTACTTGGCTGCCGGCTACCGTCTGGAGCAGCCCGTCAATTGCCCGGATGAATTGTGAGTGTAGCCCTAAAACAGTAGCTAAAAAACCAACCAAGCAACCCTTCAAAACCAAACTAAACCAAACCACACCCCCGGTTTTCTTTTGACCCACAGTTTTACGGTCATGAACTGCTGCTGGCACTGTGAGCCAAAACAGCGTCCGACGCCCTCCCAGCTGCTGTCCTATCTGCAGGACTTTCACGTTGATCTGGGCATGTATATCTAAGGATGATAAACTGACTGATAGAGCACTGCAGGCTTAAACTTAAAGTGAAGTGGATTTTGAATGCAGGACGTTGTGCAATTTACGCAATTTACTGAATGCATACACAAGTTATTTAAGTAAGATAAATTTAATTGAAAACCTTTGCAATTTAATGTGAATTACCTGTTAACAAATTCTTTGGCGTGTATAACCTTTGAATGTATTTGTGTATAGTATGTATATATATATTTTAATTCCATAGCGATGTATTGTCTAAGTAAATATTAAAGCGTTTAAGTGGCACAAAAACCAATTAACTCAACAACAGTTGCAGACAATTGCACACTTCCAAAATACGCAATTGTAACAATTTACAAAAGGAAGACAAGCCCTTCAAGTGTTCCCGAAAACGTTTTCTCCTCAACATCGGATTAAAGATGATTATTGGCGAAGTTAACTTGTAACAGAAGAGAAAGCGTTTTCTGGAACACATGTCCGTAAGTACATTTTGGTAATAAAGTAGCTAGAAATTGAGTACACTTAAGTACAGATGCTTATACGTAAAGTAGTATAGTATGTATACACTTCAGATTGCGATATATGCAAACAAAAATTGAAAGATAAACAATTGTGAACTATAAAGAATGCATGTTTTATTGAATGTGTATGAGAAAAGAGAAAAGTAGACAAACAGAGAGAGAAAGGGAAAGCAAATGAAAGAGTAGTGTTGAATGTGCGACAACAAAATACGGAATCTTTTGTTCTTAAATGTTGTCCTCAATTGTTATGAAACAATATATTTATTTATTTATTTACCAACGAGCATTTTTTTATTACATATTATTATAACATATAAGTAATATTGATAAAACGTAAAATGAACTCTCGACTGATAACAAGTCAAATAGAGTAAAATTGAGTCAACATGAGGCACAGCGGCGGCTGAAGTTCAAATTAGAATCAGAATCAGGTGAAACGAGATAAAAAAAATTGCAATTGTTAAATGTAGAATTCTCAATGTCATGAGCGAAAGTTTAAAGTTATGAACAAATTAAACTCAAAGCACTTAAGTAAAGCACACACACACACACACCACACCACACAAAAATACATTTAGCAACATACTTATTTAGTTACAACAACTGACATTCCTTCAGCTATCTCTGCACTATCTTAGGTTTAGATAAGAGCAACTTCTATTTGGCAGATACACAACTAAACTCACTTAAAGCTTTTTGTTTTGAACTAACAGCTTGGCAAGTAAAATGATGAAGCCTTAAGCTTTTTGTTTTTATTGCAACTGAATGACTTATTTCAGTGTACTTGTGATTTTTCCGAATTTTGTTGCTCTCTTTTTTCGTTTTTTTTTTAGTTTTACCCGACTGCTCGTCCTGTTTCTAGCTTAGAATAAGATATTATTGTTGTTGTTTATGCTTTAGCTTTAGTTGAAATTGCGTTGCACTGTTTCTGTTTCAATTTAGTATATTTATGTTATTATTTGCATTTCATTTAACAAAGGCAACTGAAAGTTGCCCATAAAACCATGCAAACAAAAACAAATTTCCACTTCATACCAAACCACAGCCAACATCAACGACAAACAGCAACAGCACCACATCAAAATGTAGATTAAATGTGTTTTGTTTTTTTTTATATTTTTGTTATTGTTGAAAGTGCAATATAACAAAAGCACATTCACAGTGCTACATAGTCAAAATACTACTAACTAAAAAAATCAAATAAAAATTAAAACAAAAACCCGAAAATACAGAAACAAAGTAATTCTTTGAAACACTAACCGCTGCTTATTCGTCTAGCTATTTAAGCTATACTTATATCACTATAAATGTATGTTTTATTTTTAAGCATAGACAAATTAAACAACAATCAAAACAACACAAAAATACTGTCAACTCAAGCTCAAGATTTTTTCTTCGCACTACAAAGGTAATGAAAACACTGATGAATGAATATGAATGTTACTACATACTACTAAAAATACGAGTACTCACTAAAACGCATTAACTTAATAACTAGAAAATAATTCTCTGCTAAAAGTGTGTCACATAAGAATCTGATCTCTCTCAACTATGTGTACTATATACTAAGAATGTGAAGCTGCAAGGCAGTTGCAACAAACGAAAATACTGAATTCAAAAAAATTCCCTTAACTAAGTGTAAAACAATTTTAAAATAGCTTATGATAATTGACACACACACACACACATACACTGCACACTTAAAATACACACACACATACATAACTATAACTAACTGAATGTGTTTCATATATATATATATTTATGTATAATATACTCTAACTCGTACTCCTATGTATCCTAAATGTATGTACGTATATTTATCTGGGTGTAATTTGTCTTCAAATTGAACAACTTAAGCGAAACGAATGCTAAAAACAAATAGCTACCAATATCCCTAAGGGACATTTTGCAACTGTTCAAATACAACAAAATACCAAAACGTAAATACAAAACAGCATAGGGATACGACGACGACAAATACATGCATCAACTAGGTTTTCTCTATGTATTTTTAAGACGACACACACACAGAGACACACTCTCACACAAACACACACACACACAATGGTGCACTGCCAAACAGCAATCAAAGCAAACAAAACAAAACCAAATAAAACAAAAAACCTTAAAAATTATCATCATTCAGATTCTCAACGTCTCTCACTCTTTAACACTACCCAATTTTTATATAGATGTATTCACTGTCTCTGTCTAACTTAAGATATATGTATGTGTACCCTAATATACTATGTATGTATGTGTATTGGATAAATATTTGCTAAACTAACCCACACACACAACCACACCACACACACACACACACATAGCACCCCTTACTTAAATCAATCCACCCTCACAAATATACACACACACACTAAATGCAATATCAACTGTGCGACAGTTGTTGGGTTATTCTCAGAACTCCGACTCTGTGGGTGGTAGCAGTTTAAGATAGCTAAAAGAAAAAACAAATGCAAAAGCAAAAATTCAATTTTTGCTCGAAACGACAACAGCAACAACAACAACAAGCTGATATGAAAAACAAAAGCAAATTAAATAAATGTTCCTTTTGAATCTCAACAAAACACACACAAAAGCTCGTATTAATTATTATTATCTCTCAATGGGCTTGCCTCGTTCTCGTAACTCCTAAGTAAGTATGACAGAATATAAATAACAATATTGCAACAGTTGCAACAGACAACCTAAAATGGAACGTGAAATTGCAAGTCATCTGGCAAAGTTGTTCGTTTTGGATTGTCAGTTGTTGGCCCGCTTGATTGCCTTGTCTTGGCTTATGCGGCGTATGCGTGATGTCCATGCCGCGGCACGTACTCTGAGCAACCCAGTGGGATCGATTGCAACACAACTGCACACCAGTTTGAGCACCTATAAAAATGCGAGTCATTTTTCCAGAACAGCTAACTTGTTGGCTTGGTAATTTGTGAAGTTGGTATAAGTTTCAAGTGACGTGAATTAAGCAGGTAACAGGAAAGGTAATGTTAGTTCTGTGCTGGAATGGTTTCTTTTCTTATGAGAGTTTCAGCCTAAGAGGCCAAGAATAAACTTTCTCCTTTCGGAATATAAAATATGTATCAAAACTCATAGTCATAAGAGTTGTACAGAATCGTTCGGATATACAAACTCTCAAGTATCGTTTGTTTGACTCACTTGAATTATATGATTGATTCATTCATTTGCGGCTATTATTCTCAGTGGTATCAATAACGACATTCAGAATTAACAACTAACGAAAATATGACTTTATTGATAAACTGAACGACAAGAAACTTAAGTGAACTACTTACTTATCGACTGAGAACTAAAAAACTGAACGATGCATGATTCGTTCGAAAATACAGCTATTGAATTTCTTCCTTACCTAAGCAGCACTTCTTTCAGGCCTTACTTACGTTCCGGTAATTTCAACGGGGCTCATAAACACAGCACATATTTGTTGTGCGTGTCAAATGCTGAACTCTGCCCATTTATATAACTCCCTCACTTCCTCCCCCTTCCAGCTCTACACTGACAACGCTCTAATTACAAAATCACTGTCAGTTTTTCTCTGTGCGTTCTTTTTTTTGTTTTTTTTTTCTTTTTTGTTTTTTAGTGCTAGTCGGAGGACATTCTCTGTTGGTTTTCATAACGGCAGCACTTCGTTGAGTGCAAGTGGCAAGGGGCAAGTGTGTGCGAGTGGCAAGCGGCAAGTGGCAAATGGCAAGTGGCGGAATAAAAAGTGCTACGTTGTATGTTTGCTCGCTGAGCTGGCAAAAACTGGAACAACGCATCGCAGCGCAGTTGACCAAAAGGCTTTGGGTGCTGCCAAAGTTGTTTGCTGTGCGTGCCCAAAATCAAGTGGCACATACGAACATCAGCTGTGCCACCGCCACCAGCCACCAGCCACATTATACGCCCAACCAATCATCAACTGTGCTGTGCAGTGTGCTAGCTGCTTAACGGGTTTTTATGCGCTCTCATAATTGTCGACACTAATGACGTGTGTGCATTTGCAACCATTTACAACACTTAACAAGGGACACAGATTGTTCACTCGTTTGGGGCTCCCTCAGCAACGATAAATGGATAAATAATGTCCAAAACAATTCACATCGTTTCTATAGATAAGCTTTAAATTTTAAGCAAAAGAACAAATCAAGTTTCCTTCCATCTTGTATTAAATTCAGTTTATCATATTGACTAAAATATTGTTTAAATAATATTGAAATGTTTGTTTATTATTTAATAATTTTCTTTATTTTCATAAATATCGATAAAATAGATTTGATTACAACAATTAAATGCTGATATGTTATAGCATAAAATGAAAAGCTCTTTAGTCAAAACAAGTCACAAAAAAAGGATTTTAAAGGGATTAATTATTAATACGACTTTTTTTCTCATTTCGCACAATTCATTTTAAGGTTTTTTGTACAGTAATTTTCATGTGCAATTTATATGATTTTTGAATTGTTTTGAAATGGTAAACAAATTGTGGAACTCAGCGAGCTATAATCAATTTTGTGACTGCCGAAGGAATGGGGGCAAAATGTAACGGAAGTTATGTTTTTTATGCACCCGTTCTCGACTTTAATTAAAATGATATACGTATATGTATGTGTATGTGTGTGAGCAACTGTGCATATGCGTTTATGTAATAACCATTTTATAGCAAAACGTTGATTGCACGATGCAAAGCTCTCACAACCACAAAATAAATACATTTCAATGTGTTGCAATAAAAAAAAACAAAACAGGACAATAATAGACTTGTGGTTTGACGTTGTTTAAATACTCTATTACAAATAACAAGTTCTATATGTATATAGTTCCGTAAAATGCATTGCATGCATATTAATATTTTGGGTTGACATAGCATTCGGGAAAATAAAAATGCTCTCAACTAAAGTGCATAAAAATCCAATAGAGATTATGTTCACTGCAATTTGAGAGCAATATATATATGAAAAGGCGCAGATATGCAGAAATGCTATACATAAATATATCTCGAAATATGTGTAGTACATATTTACACAGTTCACAAGGGGGCAGCCCCGTTCGTTGGAACAGTGATATTATTATTACAGTTTCAGTTATTGCAACGGATTTTCCATTTGATTAAACGTAAATATTATATGAAAAAATAAAGTGAATAAAAAAACCTTAAACCAAACTCTGCCCAGACCTAAACTGAGTGCAAGTGTGTGTGCGTGTGTGTGTGTGTGTATATATATTGAAAAATTAAAAACATTGCTTAGTTTCAAACTCTTAAATTTTCTTGCTCAGGTAGGAATTTTTGGTATGCATGAAGATTCAAGAAAATTGCAATTGGGTGCAAAAATTCAAAGTATGTCTTCTGCATAAAATGCAATTTCATTTTGTCTTCGGTACTCGCTGTTGTTCTTGTTGCATGTATGTATTGTGTATGCAGTTGTCTCTGTGCTCAGTAATTTATGCATGGCATCAGTGCCAGCTGGGTGCAGCAACAAGAGTTTTCCATTGTTCCATTGGCTTTAAGTGGAAACTGTTTTTGAGGTTAATTGCAATTTTCCGCCAAATTTGTAGTTCGCATCTCGCCAAGACCAACAATGACGATAATTCAAGTCGAAACCAAACGAATCGAATGATAAAAGCAGCAATTAAACCACAATAGACAATGGCCAGACATTCTGGTGTACAATGGCAGGATGGGACGGCGGGCAGCTAAAGATACAAATCGAGCCAGGCTGCAGGCAGCTGTGAAGCAGAAGAAAGTATTGCATAGTTTTGGGGTTGCAGCCAAATAAATCACCCGCAACAATAACAATTGATAGGAACTTACTATCTTGTCTGCGGTCAACAGAAAATTTGTTTACTGTTATTGATAAAAATTGCGCAACTTTTGACGCAAACAGTTAAGAACTTTTGCGTAAGGCCACAACAACAAATCAAATGGAAAATTGCATATACATATGTATGAATGTGTGTGTGTGTGTTTGGACATTTATATCGTTCGTCGTTTTTCATTTACGCTTAATTGTTGAGAACGTTAAGTCGAGTTGCCGCCTGCAGTGTTGCGATTTAATTAAAGCGCCATTAAGTCAGCAATTAACAATAACAACAGCAATAGCAACAGTAACAACAACGACAACGGCAACGGCAACGACAACGACAAAGCAGCAGCTGCAACAACAATGGCAGCCGTTGGTGGCAACTTTAACCGTTTGCCGCTTTGAGCTTTGAGGCAAAGCAACTAAACGTTTTTTTATGCTTGTTACGTTTTACTTCTTTTACTTTACTGTTTTGCCATCTCCATTCGCATCCTGTTTTATTTCAACTCTGTTTCTTTTTGTTCCTTGACTTTATTTTCCTTTGCTGTCGCATTAAGTTCTCTCCCAACGTTTTTTTACTGCCATTTTGTTAGCAGCACCAACTAATACCAAGTGCCGGCAACAGCAACAGCAGCGGCAGCAACAAAATGCGGCACCAACAGCGCAACACATTAAAAACATAAAAATAAAAAAAACGACACTCGCTGTGAATGAGTAGGAAATGGTTTGTTCTTGCCCGACGGTTTTCTAATATTTGATTTTGTTTATTATATCCTGTAATCGAAACGAAGAGAAAAAGGGCAAGTTGTACAAGAGATAGTTTAGATTTTTTAGCAAATCGATTTTTTGGAAGATACAAAAGATGGTAGTATATATTTAGGACTACTGCATTTGATAGATTAAACAATTGTCGCTATTTTGAAATATCGATAAATTGTTTTTTAAAAACAGCATCAGTGGCAGTCTTTGCTTATTTCATCTTAAGCAGGTTAAAACATCATAATTCAATTTCCGTCCAACTGACACTTTGTTGCAATATATGCCGACACTGCTAAGCATTATCTGTAACAATTCCTTAGCATTATCGATAAATACCGATTAATAGATGATTAAACTTTAACATCTTTTGCTTTCGCAGTGTAAATGCTTTTAATTTTACACCTGAACACATTTGATCAATGGGCTATATTGAAAATATTGAAAACAGATATTGAGATATAACTCTCAGTACATAATTTAGCATACAATTTTGCTATTGATACATGACTATAGGGTATTTTAAAGTCATGCAATTTGTTGAATCAGATTGCTTTGGTTTTTTTTTCTTGAGCAGGCTGCAAGTTTTATTATGGGTACGTGTCTGGATGGCAGCTGGTGTGTGGGGGATGTTTTAGGGTTAAAGACTAGCTTGTCAGGGTTCACCAGACGCCAGACGCGGGGGGTAAGCAAGTGGGGGTGTAACAGTGAGAGGAGTGTGAGTTCTTGAGTGTGAGTGACTGGCGAATGAACTGAAACTGTCAAAAGTGCACATTCCGCACTTGACATTTTTCCAAAGCGCATTTTGAACTCTGCCCTGCAATGTGGGTTGGGGGGGGAGTGAGTGAGTGAGGGGCTGTACGTCGGCTGTGAGTTTTGTTTTTTGGGGTGCGCTTCAATTGGCATTGAAAGCACAAATGAAAGGGAAGCCTTTGCATGTTCAGTACAGTAAATGGTACTGCCAGCACCGGAATGCCAGTCAGACTCGCAACTCACGACATTTGCTCAAGAGAGTGTGATGGGTGGGTGGCGGGTGGGAAGGGTGCAGCGTACAAGCTGTCGGGTGGCACGCGTTCCGGCCCCCCCTAGTCAAAAGAAGAAAAAAATCCGGGGGAAAGGAAAAGAACGTGGCATAAACCGAGAAATTTGTTCGTACGTTTATTGCTTTTAAATTTGGCAATTGTCGACTCGAGTTTAACATGCGTATGCATGTATGTGTGTGTGTGTGTGTGTGTGTGCGACAATGAGGGTACTTTTCAGCTGTAAATTGCTTATCGGGCAATCGGGCCTGCAACATACTACATTCAGCCGCCCTTAATTTGCCCAATTTAAAAATGGAATCCGATTCCCCCGAGAGATTTCGATTCCATCCTCACACCCCTTCCTTGTCAAATGTGTCAATAAAATGTGATTAACAAGTTTTGCATAAAAAAATGCCGTCAGTCGATTGCAATTGCGTTACTTTACATTCCCAAGCACCCCTCCCTCCCTTACCACCCATTCCGAGGTTTATATGGCCACAGGCATTTCTCTATTGTTCAAATCCCAAAGCAATTTTTTTTTTTGTTACATTTTTGTTGTTGCTGGCAAGCGTGGCAAATTATCCCTTTCATAAGTGACAAATATGTCTGCTCAACTGCAATTGGGAGCAGAAAGTATAATTTTCCCACCACCCACACACTTCACCCCCCTCCACCCTTATCAGGCGCGTGCTTTGGACGGCTGCAAGTAATGAGATTTTATTTCGAGCCAAGCGACATTCGAGTTTTGTAATTTGCAATAAATATGCAGCCAGACCGGGCCAGGCCAGGCCTAGAGTCACTTCGTCAGCACAGATAAGAACGTAAATTGTTGATTTTAAGGGGAGTCATGTGGCAGCCATAAAGCTCCAGGCGGTCTTTAACCCAACTGCAACTGGCATCTCTCCGATATGTGCAAACAGACACAATGTAAAGGGATTTCCAGGATAGACATAGATATATATGTGCATATATGAAATCATCTCTTTAATGAACCCACAAACTTTCGAGCATAATTAAACAAATTCCTCACATAACGATGATAGCCTCAGGCTCTCTTGATATTCGTCTTAGGCCAAAAATGCCTGGCAGCACAATTTCTCTTCATATTTCCAAATGTGTGTAAGAATGCGTGTGTGTGTGTGTGTGTGTATCTATTGTTTTCACATTTACTGCAATAAATGTTGCAATTGTTTAAGTGCTTTTAGATCGGATTTCATTTGAAATTCGGAAGGAAGAGAGGTGTGAATGAACTTTTAGCAAAGCTTTTGTATTTGGCTATAAATTGAGGTCCTTTGATTGATGGTGCCAAGGGTTATTATAAAGTAATTATGAAACCAAAAGCTACATTGTTTCTTGTCATACAGTTGAAACATATAGTTTTCATACAACTTCCAATTTCAATCGTTATACAATAGTTATCAAACATCTTTTATTAATCAGCGCGTTCAAACGTGCTAAAATTAATTACACAACAGTGCTGCTAACTAATAAAACTGTTCAATCTTTTATCGCCCACACATTCCCGCAAATATAATTAGATAAACTCATTAAATTGCGTCTATTTGTCGGTAACAAAAGTTATTGAAGAGAGAAAGTATCGATTAGATTTACTATTCCTACGAAATACTATATTATTTACTTAATCGATCTGTCAAAATAGAATTTATCTATGTTTTTTGTTGGTATCAGCGGCAAACTTGTTCACCGAAAAGTATCAAACCCATAAAGTATAGATGATAATCAAATTTTGGTAAGATAAGCAGCTTCCACGAAGTCGACGGGCACTTCAAAGTGTGATTTTTCTTTATAATATTGTGGTAGTGGTGATTTCGATAAGATGGCCATTCAAAACAGGCACATGTCCGCCAATTAGGTAGCGTGAGTCAATGTGAATTGTTTTAATAGAATAACAATTCCCTCACCTTATCAAATTAACTGATTACCTGGCGAAACTTCAACTTTGAGCAGCCGTCTAGGGAACGAAGGCAGACGCTATCTCTTTTTGCAACACCTCTAAAGAGCTAGCAGAGTCTACGCCCATGAGCCCAGAGCGATAAGCTGGCGAAAAAAAAGAACACACTTCTCAGGAACTGAAAGTTAATTAAAAACAAAAAAAGATACTCGTGTGTAAACAGTGTTATTCATAGCTAAAGTATCAGCTGTATATAAAGCAGCAATTGCAGCTGAATTGAATCAGAGTCAAACGAAGAGTCGACAAATAATCATGAATTTCCAATACAGCTGCGTTCTTCTCTTGGCCCTGTTCGCCGCCAGCCAGGCCTACAGCGCCAACTGGGGCAAAAGGAACAATACTGATTATCTGCTGTTCCGCACAACGGAGGTTCGTGCCCCACTCAAGAACAACTACTGGAACATCAATGTCGAATTTCCCCGTCCAGTAAGTGAAAAGTAAAATGGCATGCACAAAATGCAGTTTGCTTGAACCGATTTGTTTATTTGTTTGCATTAGGGCACCAACAACCCGTACACGCTGCACGGCATCTTTGTGATCGATAACTTCCGCAACAACTCTGGTGCACAACCTAACCTGTATAGTGGCGGTCCCGGCTTGCGTTATGCCAAAATCAATCTGAAGAGCGGCGTTGGCAAGGGTGTTAACTCCACCATCGAGATCTGGGGACGTTAAGCTATCGCTTAATTGATATAAATTCGATTGTTGATCAAAATAAAACTGTCTTAAAGCATTGCAAAATAATTAACTTTTCATTTACATTCTATTTCAATTCAATTTACAGTAGAATTACGTATTTAAATAATAATAGCTAAATGCCTATGAAAATTGTTTACGAATCTTATTTTTGTAATACATTTTATAACATCTTTAACTTCATTCATAAGCCGTTAGAAATAGAGATAAAAAAGCTAGACTTTCAATCTTTTTATAGGTCGTTTTGTTTCATTAGAGATATATCCATAAATAGTCATTATAGTCAGCTAAAATGACTTGGCTGCCATTTTTGGGCAACAAATTGATCATCATCAACATTTGCGTTTAGAAATATTGGCATGTTAGCCCTAGTCTGTGGCTGGCTTTTGGGGATGTTCCGTGCCGCAGGCTCAAAGGACTAAAACGAAACAAAAAAAAACTGCAGAACGGAAAAAAAAGAAGGAAAAATATTATGCCTGCAGGCGGTGAAAGGCAAAGGCAAACGAAAACATTCAATATTTAATAAATATATGTATGCGAGAAACAGATACACTCAGACTCAGAGGGGGGCTGCCTGGCAAGATGAGCTTCGAGAGCTTATTGGCCGTGTGCTCATTTGTCTGGGGCTGGCTGTGTCTGTAAATTTGTATTTGAAATGTTGCAGCAAATGCCGTTGATAAAACTTCCATGACAATATGGACAAGCATAGGAAGCATCGAGTGTTGGCTAGAAGAAAATGTTAAGCGATACGGTCAAAAGGATGCGCCCTAAAGTCCTTTTTCATTTTATAATTCTTTTTTTTTTGGCTTGTATCGAATTTAAATTTCAATTTCAAACGTCTTGAGGCGACAAAAAAAGGGGAGCCCCCAAATTTCGAATATCCCGCAGTGCCGAAAGATAGCTTTGTCTATTTGTTTGTTGTGGGCTTGTGCGACACATACACACACATAGGTAAATATTTGTGCAGGACGCACAAATGCTTGAAAAGTTTTCAACGAAATGTTTCACTTAGTTAATATGCAAAACGCGCGACTCGCAATGCAAAGCCGGAGCCGGATATGTTTACGGATGCCGATACGGATACACACACACACACACACGCCATCTGATGGCCCCCCCATCGGAACAAATACACCTTACACTCCCTGCCTCACTCACTCACTCCATCCCTTCTCTCCATTGCCTCGAAAAAAAGAAGGAAATCTGAAAAGAAAACTCGCTGCCGAGTTGTGACAACTGCAGCCACCAAAAGGTTGATAAAAACACAAAAAATTGCGAACCAAAGTCACGTATAGTTTTTTATTCGAAAAAATATACAATCCAAGTGGGGAGCAAGATAAAGTTCCAAAGGAATCTTTTTTTAAAACTGTATGGCTTTAATTAAGTCAATCAACTATAAGTATATATATATTGCATTCCCAGCTATATAAATAAAATTCGGGAAATTTTCAGCCCAATTAGCGTTATATTCAGATTGTATTTCGGAAGCTCCTTTTCTTTACTAATAAAATTAAAATTACTATTAGAATGAAAACCTGTGAAGGCCCAAAATATATAGCAAAATCTAATTGTTGCACGATTTTGGTGAATCCCAAGCAAAAACCCTGTGTTTTTCAGATTCGTTGTTAAAAATGATTATAACCGCCAAAACAAGTTAAAGATAACATATTGATAATGGTACGTGGAAAAGCTTTAACCCTTAATATCTTAATCTAAACACTTTTCAACTTCAGAAACAACTCTCGTTTTGTGTGTTGCAAGCACCTGCTGCAAGAATTGGCAAATTTTCTATGGGCCGCATTTACTTTGTCAAATTTGCCATACGCCGCTTTGGCCAGTTGCTTCTGTAGCTGATTTGGCTGTTGTTGTTGCTGTTGCTGGCGTTCTGGTCAAATTTCTAACTTAAGCCGCTTGCTGGCCAAGCTAAGCTGACCACTACACAGCTGTTCTCATCCCCCCGCACACCCACACTGTGTCGCCCCTGCCTATCAACCATCACCCTTTTGGCTCTGTGCAACAGAGTGCGGCATCCTTGTGCCGATGAGGACGACGACGACGACGGCGACGGCGATGTTGGCAACAGCTTGCAAAGCAATTACTTCAAACTACCCGGAAATGTCGCCTGGCTGACCAGATGCCGGTGACCAACAGCCGCCCCCAACACAAGCCCCAACCCCTCTGAACCCACAGAACTTCCTCTGGGCTCCAGCATATGTGCCATGCTGTCTGTGATGTGTGTGTGTGTGTGTTAGGGTGTTGCTGCAACAGTTATTGGAGCATAGCAGCAACATCGACCGCACTGTGGCCCCGAGGCTCAACTGTTCCAACTGTCGAGAAAATGCACTGAGAAAATTGGATAAAAATACTCAATCCGTGTGAATTAAATTTCTAAATAAATTCCAAATGTGTAAAAATGTTAACTTAAATGATTTCAATGTCACATTTTTGTTGAATTAAAAGTTTTAATTCGATATTTCTTCAATTCAGTTTCCAAATGCAATCAATTTCTGTCTGTGTAGTTAGACGCACCAACACAGATACGGTAATACAGAGCGAGACACAGTCAGCGTTAAGGTTGCTGCTATGCCATGCCATGCCATGCCACACAATCGCTTGCCACATAAGGCTGGTTAAATTGCTGATTTTGTTGGCAGCAACATTGATTTTTAATAAATAGCAATTTGGCAAACCAAACGGACTTGTTATTATTTTTGCAGCACGTTCGCACAATCTGCTTTCAGGTGTTTACGTTATACGTGTGCAACAGCCAACTACAGTTAACGTACCCCCTTCCCGTCGCACCACCTTCCCGCGTCGCACATGCCAATAAGCGCTTCACATATGCAACAAGCCAAACTGTTCCGTTTTCAGTGCCAAATAATGGATAAATTAATGCCAATGTATGACCCTGCACTAATGTTTTACTAATGCGCTAGATATTACCCCCCCTAGCCAGCGACCCCCCCTCCACACCAACACATTTGTACCTGCCGAAGCAGTAATCGTCAAAGTTGCCGCAGCACAGTGTGGCAAATAAACCACAAGAATTCAAAACTTTACTCGATAAATAATATAAATAGTAATAACAAAAATAAAATCTTAGCATCTGAATTTAAATGTTGAGCTAGTAGGAAAGGTTAATTAATAAATAAATAAATATAAAAATAATACTGGATTCTTACCATCAGCCATGATTAACTTTCGTTATCGATAAGTGACCGCATCAAGTTGGCAAATTCAATTCCTTACAATCGATAGATTGTTTATCGGCATTTCTACCAAAGATCCATCGATTAAAGATTAAAAAAAGGTTATAGATTAATGTTGATGGCAAATATAAATTTAATCGTTTAAGGAGAAAATCCAACAGCAAGAAATGTCAGTTACGGTTACGGTAACGATATCGATTCGGTTATACGGGATATTTCAGAATTTTCTAATATCGCTTAGACATCCCAGTTTTGTACAAAAGTGAAAATCAACAAAAGAATGTTTAAATAAACATTTGAATGCCGATGCATTTTATTAATTTTATAATCTAGAAATAATTGAAACTCTCTCTTTATTTTAATAACTCTTAAGTTTTGTGTTGAACTCAATCAAATCGAAATTGTTGTTTTTGGTCAATTCTTTGATATTTTGCTTAGGTTTGTTGCTGTTCACTGTGCAGCGTTGGCCCCCCTTTTTGCCAGGGAGTGCAAATGTAATGAAGTATTTATGATTGGCTGATTGGGTGATTGCAACGGGGTTGTGCCTCTCTGTGTTTGGGCCAAAACCTGGACTCGGCAACCAACAAGCAGCAACAGTTTTTGACAAGCGCTGCTGGGGATTTGTGGCATAACAAATTCGTGCCCAAAATTGTTAAGCAACATGGCACCTGCCCAACAACAACAACAACAACAACAGCAACTTTTCTGCAATCAATATTGATGAGTGGCAATAAGTTCTGGCATTGGGGATGGTGTGGGGAAAGTATTCCATTATGATTTCGAAATAGTGAACTCTGGTCCTTTGGCATTAGAATCGCCGCATTTGTTCCATATTTGCATGCTAAAAGTGATTAAGTCAACTTATCTCAAAATCATTTTTGTCATTTTCGTTTTTTGGGGCCATAAAATATGCATGGAATTTTGGCCTTTTGGCATATTCCGTGTAACTCCCATTCTCTCTCTGTGAAATGAATTTTGTGAAAACCGAATGGCAATTACTTGCAGTTAATCTCCTCTCAGCGTAAGCTCTACAGATTACGCACACACACATATTTCTACATGTATTTAAAATATTTATAAGCCTTTGCTTTTGTCAATTGAAATGCAATTGCCATAAACGTGTAAAAGTAGTGAAATGCCAGAGCTTTAGTCAAGTTTCAAATAAAATACAATTTAATGCCATTTAAATAACTAGTGCGAAGGATTGCGCTGGGGCTTAGTGCGAATTTAATTGTTATATCTGTTTAACAATTTCCAATAATTAAGAAAATAATATTAAAGTGATTGGAAACATTTGAACGATTTAATAGCCATTTATTTAACAGTAGAAATTATGAAACAATATAAATATAAAATAATCCTTTCGAAGTTATAGTCCAAAATGGAATTTCATTTTATTCGATTGTGAAATTTGAAGTACTAACTGTTTATTAATTTAATTTGATTAATTGAATAAACACCAAATTCATATTTTGTTGAAGTATATATTTGAATGTATGCAATTGGCGCCATTCGTTAAGTTTAAAACGCCAACTCAACGACGGTTGCAACTAAAATCGCAGCCAACTTCGCCTCACACAACTTAACGTTAAGCACAGACACACTCCCACATTTGGAAGCTAAGACACAAACCAAATTATATTCAGCAACGATCAGGCATAGTTAATGTGCTTACTGATAGGTGGCGCCACCAATTAAGCAAATACACACACCCTCAGCACAGACAAAACGCCACGTCATACGCGAACTGCTTACAAGAGGTTTACTGCTTACACGCAGTTGATAGGTGACACGTCGGTGGGTGCGCATGTTTTTTGGTTTGTTGTTGTTTGTTTTGTTTTGCATGCAATTTTTGACTTTGTTTGTTTTTAGCGCTTGCCATTGACCCCGTCATAAAATCAACAACGCACTCGAGTAGTTGTACTTTTTTCTCAATTTTTAATGAATGAAACCTATGAATCAAAAAAATAATCAAAATAATTATAAATTGATATAATATTTTATTAAAATTAAATTGTTTTTTATATGGTAATCATTTGAATACTTAAATAAAATTTATAAAATTAATGACAATATATGCATAATTAAAATTATATAATTCAAAATAAATATAAAACGTCTAAACAAAAATAATTAAAAATATGTAGTTATAATCGAAAATGGCGCAATTAATTTTAGTTAAGCGAAAATGCTTAAAATTCGAGAACATAAATATTGAAGTGAAATTAAGTAAGTACAGTTACCAAAGTTAACTCAGAATTCAGTCAAAATGAACAAATTGAACGAACAAACATTCAAAGAAATACGGAACCCTCCTTGTAAATCGCAAGTTAAACAAAAGTCTTCTTGTTCATTTACATAAAACCAACTCGTAATTTGTTCAAGTACATAGAAAACAACTCCCCCCCCCCCACACCAACAATCCGACCCCTCACCCAAATGGGTTCTTGCACAGCAACCCCCAAAAACAGACTCTGGTGTTTCCACGTTCAACAAAACAAAAACACGCAACCACTAACACACTCACACACACACACACACACACGCACAGTGGCATTTTCTTTTGTGTGTGTGTTTTCTACTTCTCTTCTTTCCCTCTGTTCGTTGTTTCATTTGTTTGTGCAGCGCATGGAAAAGATATCTTTCCATATGGCTGATTTTGAATGGTTAGATACATTTTCATTTTCCCTTCTTCCTCTTGATGTCATTTTCATAATGAGTAATGAGGGAAGCGGCAAAGTGTTTTTGGGTTTTTTTGTTTCGGTTTCTGTTTCTGTTTGCATTGCTTGGCAATTACCAGCTTTTTTGGCCAGCTCTGTTCTTCGTCAAAAATATTCAGTGTTTGGTTTTCAATCTTTAATCTTGTGGCAACTGTACCCAAGATTCACTTACACGTTGCCACAAGCTACTATCTAACTGTAATTGAACAGCATTCGTTCATTCAAACACACGTCAACTCGCACCTTTGCAGCCATTAATTTTCTATCAAACAAACTTTACGTTTCCTTGCATTTTTGTTCTTTTTTTTCCACTTTTTCACCCACCCAACTGTGCCCATCAATCAATACACGCACAAACGCTTATACATTTGTATGTATTTGTATTTGTACATACCGCCTGCAACTCCTGTTTGCGACGCAAGAAACTCGCCCCTTTTGTCGCGTTCGGCTTCCAACAGAAGGTGTTGCGACCACGCCCGAATAGCCCGAGCAAACGATCAAATCGGAGAGCCCAGTGTAGCTCAGCCCAATCGTTATTCACGCACACACTTCGGCTCACTCGGTCGGCCGGCGTTTGATTGGTCGCTCTTTTCGTTCAATATCCGACAAATCGCCACTCAACATTGCATTCGCTCGCTCGCTTCGTTCGTCGTTGTCGTTGTCGTTGTCTTCGTCGTTGGTTGCGTTCGGCAACCGGTTTGCGTTCTCTTCTTTTGCAAGCGAGCGCAATCTCTTCTCTTTTCAGCTGACTCTCTTTTATTGCAAGCAAGCAAAACGTCCGTGAAAATTAAACAAGAGAGAGACATTTTGCGACCGAACGAATACGTGACTACCCAGCGGCGAACGCCATATCCGATACGCCAACTACATGCATTAGTAATAAAGGCTGTAATGGGAGATTTTGTACTGAATTGTTGTTGTTGTCGGCTACTGAGTTCATTCTATTGCTCGAGCACGATCATGAACTATTTTTAATTCGATGACGCTAGCCAACAATTATGCGCTCTTACCCTTCTTCGTTGCCCACCGCTTGTCGTACAATTGACAGGGGGACCGCTGAGTGCTAAAGCAACCGAAACAAAATCGGCTGCTTATGCTATCCGCTATCTCGCTCACTCACAGCCAGAACAAAGCAAAATACCGTTATTAACTACTTCCATCTGCCTGAGACGAAAACGGTATTATGCTTGGTCTTGCCAATTGCACACTCTTTCGATTTTATACTCTTTGGTTCTAAACCTTTTTAATCAAGCAAACCTTAAATGTATATTCTTCAAGCAAGCAATAAAGCAGGCCATCTTCTAGTCGAGCATTCACGATTGGTTCGATCATTCACAATGGGTTCTGATTGTTGGAGCAGTGAGTAGTATTTATTATTATTATTTATTTCTTGCAATCTTTGTAATTCTATTTGGGATTGTGCGATGATAAGAAAAGTAGGAAATAGCATTGTTTCAAGATTAATATGCCTCGAAAGATTCAAATTAATGGCTGTCGTCCCTGCCAGCGTTGTTGACTTCGGAACATTTGAGGATGCAGTAGTCAGCAGCTTTGCGTAGCCTGTAGTTGCGTTGTATTTGGGTCAAAAGAAATATAAAAAAAAAGTATTCAAAAAATTTGTAACGCGGTGTTGATCTAAAATATGGAATTCTGTTCAGCAGCGCCACGTTAATGTTGTGAAACGTGATACTTTTTAGAACATGCTATCGATTTATTAGACGTTATCACGTCATAAGTTGAGCAACGAGCAGTGGAACAATTTGGGACGTTGATAGTACCAGATAAGCGGTTCTCCGTACCGATACTCGATACCGAAGCTAAAGAGTATATTCGGTTTTGGCAAAGTCCGTCATGATGTCTGTTTGTATGAAACCCGGAAAGCTAGAAACTTGAAACTTTGCAAGTATCTTTTTCTATGGCCGGGTCAGATGAAGTGCCAAGATTGCGGTTCTACGCCAACTGGGCGGCTGGGAAATCGATAAATTAGATAGCTGAAAATCGATAAATCCACATCCTTACAGCTAAAGTTACCAAATTTGGTAAGAAGATTGCCTCTGACATTCCCCAAACAACTGCATCAAGTTTTGGAGCCAGGCACTCCCATTTCTCCACTGTGAAACCAGAAACGCCTCTATCTTCCTCAATTTTTGAGCTAGAGCCGCTAAACTTGGTGCCAAGATAGCTATTGAAGTCCTCCTAAAAACCGCATCAAGGATGCCACACCCAAAACTGCCGCATCCGTACCCCTTTGCAATTTTTAACACGTATCGAGTATACCACAGTCGAGTGCGTCCGACTGCAAAGTTTCTTCAAAAAAACAAAGTTTAGGCAGTTGCTTTTAACATTGACATCACAGTCATATCAGCATTTTGGACGACAACACACTAGCCGCTATGGATCAGCAGCAGAATTCACCGCTATTCTCGAACTATGAAGGTTCGAAGGCATCGGAAATACCGGCTGACTCATCAAATGCCCATGTCATCAATATGAGCGTTACGAGGCAGCAGGAAACGACTCCCGAAGGACCACAATATCGCGGTTTCAAGACATGTAAGCCAAATCTAAAATGACTCAATTGCCAAATTTATATAACGTCAAAAGGCAGGAGTAGATACGAAAATCGAACTTCTAGCGATGAGTCAACCACATCCAAGCGAAAATAACATTATCGAGAGCTTAGTCATTTGCTTTATCTTTAGCTTTTGCTCTTCTGATTGCAGCGGAACAGCAACCGGGTGGATGCATAGAATGGCTGGTCACAGTGCTCTCGTTGCTGGTGTTTATTATCACATGCCCCATATCCATATTCTTATGCTTCAAGGTTGTGGCCGCGTACGAGCGAGCCGTTATCTTTCGTCTGGGTCGCTTGAGCGGCGGTGCTCGCGGACCGGGCATGTTCTTCATATTGCCCTGCATCGATGAATATCGCAAGGTGGATCTGCGGACGGTGACATTCAATGTGCCGCGACAGGAGATGCTGACCAGGGATGCGGTGACGGTGACTGTCGATGCGGTTGTCTATTATCGCATCAGTAATCCCCTATATGCAATTGTGAGCGTTGAGGATTATAGTACATCGACGCGTTTACTCGCTGCCACCACGTTGCGCAACACTGTCGGCACACGTAATCTGTCCGAGCTGCTTGCGGAACGCGAGACGCTGGCCCACAACATGCAGTCAGCCCTGGACGATGCCACGGAGCCCTGGGGCGTAATGGTCGAACGTGTAGAAATGTGTGTTTCAGATTTGGACCATATATCGATCAAAATCGCTTATCGATAGCCACTAAAGTCACTCTTTTATACAATTTGAGTACCACCTGGTCAAGCTCATCTTATTTATTTGTCATAATTCGCCTTTCAGCAAGGATGTATCGCTGCCCGTGTCAATGCAACGCGCCATGGCCGCCGAAGCGGAAGCTGCACGCGATGCTCGCGCCAAGGTGATTGCGGCCGAGGGTGAAAAAAAGTCGGCGACAGCCCTTAAGGAAGCCTCCGATGTGATCTCTTCTAGTCCAGCCGCACTGCAGGTGGGTCTTCCTCCATCATCCCTCCAACCAAATATTCCAAGTGTTTATAATAAATTTGTTTACTGTGTATTTGCAGCTACGTTATTTGCAAACGCTGAGCAGCATATCGACGGAGAAGAACTCAACTATTGTGTTCCCCCTGCCCATGGAGCTGTTGACGCCGTATCTGGCCAAATATATGCCAATGATGCAGTTGCCACAAAAGCCACTTCAATCGATGGATCCACAAGGCTCCTAACCCCAACAACCAATCCTCTACAATCTTGTTCCATGAACGTTTGTCTATTTATATGTGGCTTTATACTTTTTACCCCTTAGCCTGGATCGTTGCTCGAGCAACTACAATATTTAATTCATCAACCATTTCGTGTTATATGCTCTGACTATAACAAACTTTATTCTATTGTCTGCTTGGAGGCCTCAAATCCAATTCCTAAACAGATCGATCCTTTTTGCTTTATCTTATCGTAACCACTAATTACTAATCTAACGCTGGTCTGATTGGGTTTTTCCTGGGTTTTTTCCCAATCCACGCAACAAATGTTGGACTACTAATTATTTTTTTACCAAACTTTATTTTCAGATTTTTATATAATTCTATATTAATTAATTAATTATTTTGACTATTTTTTTAATTTTAATTTAAATTAATTTTGATTTCACTTTTAATGTCAGCTGCTCTTAGCTGACAATAAATAAAATAAATAAATAAATACAATCCACTTTTATTATCTATTTTTAATCCTGCCTGCATTTCCAGACACACAATTTTTGTTTGTGATGTGTTTTTTATGCTCAGAGGTAAATTAAATTCTCGTAACAATCAATCAATTAAGTGTTTATTATTTAGACATCAGCGAAATGAGTTGATGCAGCTGCCACTCTGTCACCTTGACACACTGTCTGCCCCACGGCTCGATATCTCACTCTGCCATGTTTTGCGCTTTGCTTCCCATTTTTTAAAGATGGCACAAAAATGGCTTTAACGGCAACACCCTTCACCTGCCATTCCCCTATCTCTATTCCTGCGTCTCCTACCTCGATTCCGTCCCCCACTCACATCTGTTGCCGAGTGAGTTTCGTTTAGTTTGGGGCTCAAGTTTATTGCACAGCGGCGGCACAGTGGGGCGTTGACTTGCCACACAAATCACAATAATTTAGTGAAATGAGCTGTCAAACGTGCCACATTTCCCGACTTGGACTTGCCACGCGGTAGCAAAAACCTTTTTAGCATATTTTACAACATTTTATTACTGGCTGACTTTTGAACAGATTTGTATTAACTAACTTAAGTGAACTTTTTAGGACTAATTTAATGTTACACTCAGAAAAAAATGAAGTACAAATAATCCATGGCTACTCCAACTATTTTTGTGTATGATTCAGCATCAAATATGAATATGCACAAACTAAAAATAACTTTACGAAGTAATGGGATTCGAGCCAAAGGTCTCTCGTCCACTAAGCGGATGCCTTAGCCATATGCAGTAAGTTTAGAACTTCGGGACGGCTGTAAGATATCTGATTTTCAACTTGAATCCGGATCATTCTTATTCTTTAGATGAAGAGTCTTAGAGTGAAATAAGTGATGAGATTGGGTTGAGGAAGGCTTTTGGAAATCATATTCTTAATCAACAACAACAGCCTAGTTAACTGAACCAACGAGTATATACTCGTTGAACTGAACCATATTCGTTGGTCTGTATGTTCGAACGTAACGATATCGGATATAAGAGGTTACGACTTCAGATTTAAAATATGAGCTCTTCGAAGTCATGGCTAGAACTTTGTTTTAATATTTTGGTAAAACTGTCGGTTTGCGATTTACACTTGTTATCGATAGCAATAAAATATCGAATGTTTGAAATCGGTTGGGAAACACCGAGTAAATTAAAGATTAAATTGGATCGGCCATTTTCTCCAAGTGACTCCAAGTTAAGCTTTCTTAACTACCTTACTGCAACCTATAAAGACTGTATTTCAATAACTTCTAGGCATTATATTATAAAAAAAAGGGTTAAAATTTGTCTGTTTACTAGTTTATTAGTTTGTTAACTCTACATAGTACAGTCAAACTGGAGTAATAAATATATTGAATGCATTTCCAGAACCCTGCAATAACGAAGTATTTTCTAGTCCCCTTGTGCGATTCGTTATATGGAAGTTCAACTGTACATCACAACAGCCAGACGCAACAGAATGTAACTACAAGTTCGAAACTGAAGATTGACAATAAAATACATCCGCTCCCCCCCATCGAGTTCTACATTATTATTATTTTCGTTGCCATAAAACAACAGAAGGCCAACTGTACGTCAAACAGCCTTTTTGCCTCGTAACAAACATACAAATAATATAAAATGGCGTCGCATCAAAAGGCAGAGTAAACTTGCGTCAGCTTGAGCGTTACGAATTGACGTCACGCCGTCAGGCTGCACTGCGGGTTCCAACACACACACACACACACACACACACACATGAACGACAGACGGATAGACAGACGGATCTAAAACTCAAAAAAGCTGGTAATTAAATCAACACGTTTTAACTTTGTTGTTGTTGTTGGCCGAAAAAATTAGCTAAAAATTGTTGATTTTTGTGTTTGGGAAAACGAAACGAACAAATGCCAAAAGGCGAAAACGCAAAAATGCTATAATTAAATGTTTATCACATGGGGCAAACCGCAAAGCGAAGCAACAAAAGAAAAAAAACGACGCATTTTAAAGAGCAAACGTTGAAAACAATTTATAAATAAATAAGTGGAGAACAGGGAAAAGAAGGGAAACGAAATCATTAAGATGGAGGTGATAAAAGTGGCGCTAAAAGTAAAATCGAAATAACAATTTTAATAGGCGACAGTTTTGCTAAATGAAACTTCTCGATGCTATTGTAAGGGGGCGTGTGCCACAAACAAACACACACAATGAGGAGGGACGATGGGACGAAGGGAGGATGGGTCGGAGTAGTACATAAAAACCTCATCAAATTTGCCATCAACGAAGAAGCAGCAGCAGCCGTCAGCCGTCAGCAGCGTTAACTTAATAATCGCCATAAATGGCGCCATTCGCAATCCTCCCGCCTCCCCCGAACGTTGCTCTACCATCCTAGCATACGAGCTTCGAATAAAACTGGCAAACAGCCCACAATGACGACTGAATTTTCGCCATGCTACGTAATGATGAAATCTGGCAACAGCGCCGCCAACAAACGCAAAAGTAAATTATAGTTAAATGCGTTCGTATTTGAGTAAGTGTGTGTGTGTGTGTGTGTGTGTGTGTGACCTTTTTCGTGACGTTGCAAGCGGCAAACGCCAGCAAAACTGACAAGATATTCCATTCGAACTTAATATTTTATTCGAATTCCGAATGTGAGAGCAACGAAACGACGAATTCGCCGCAAAGAGAGTGCACGAGCACGAGAGCGCACGACAGTGCCAGAGTGTGTATGTGTGTGTGTGTGTGTGTTTGAACGTTTTCGTGCGTGTGAGTGCGGATTTTGATTCAAAACAGAAAAGCGCGGAAAATTTTATAAGCGCGCCACTTTTTGTTATGTTTTCGGGCTTGCTGTGTGTGTGTGTGTGTGTGTGTGTGAGAGTTGCTTCATTTTGGTTGTTTCGCTGCTGAAAAGCGGCAACCGCGCATTTGCCGTCGTTTTGGTCTATCAATCGCAGTTCGCGTTGTTGTTGCTTCGCATTGCCGATGCCGATAAAATATAATTGAACGAACGAACGAAACGTTCGCTTGCCAAAAGCACTAGCAATAATAATACAACAACAAGCAAAAACAAGCCTCTAAATTACAAACAAACATATTTTGCAGCTTTTTCTTCGTTTCTACTAATTACATACAATATATTACATATGTTGGTATGTTTGTAGGTGCTTTTTGTGTTTGATTTTTTTCTGTTTGCTGTTTTTTGCTGACGTGTCCAGTCACAAATTTAGTTGTTGTTCGTGTTGCTCATTTATCGTCTCACTTTTGGCTTGGCATTGTGTTTTCAGCCTTTTTTGGCGTCTGAAAAGTTGGCAAACTCTTTTGTTTAACCCATAAGTCGTCCCAAATTGCCTAGACGGATGCAGAAACAAAGCACAGACAGCCAAAAGAATTGCCCCAAAGGCTTGAACACTTTAAGTTTGACTTTCTTTGCGCTTTCGAAATACAGAAATAAGTTCGCATTGAAGCTGCAGCTACAACACTTTACTAGATCTCCAAACTTTGTGCACCAAAACTTGTCAATTTTAGCGGTTTTTGTTGGTAATGCGAATTATCTAACAGACCGCATTGATTTATAGCTTAAAGTCAGAGCTTTGAAAAGACGGAAGAGGCTTATCTAAGTTAGATATTTTTAAATTTTTTCTTTAAGATGATTAACCAAATTCATAACAACGAATAAATAAAAAGACATTTGACTTGAGATATAAATTGTATGTTGCATTTTTCGGCGTCGACATAATACGATTTAAAGGTCTGGAGGCCCCGGGGCAACAAAGGAGTGAATAGTAAAGAACATTTTTCAAATTGGAACCCTTTAGCTTTAATAGTCTTTGAGATGGATAAGTTCATACATCCCGACAGCGAATAGACGAACACTCCACTGTTGGGGTTGATCCAAAATATATATGTATATAGATAATCTGGTCGAAGATGCTTCCTTCTGCCCGTTACATATACAGTTGAACTTCCGTACAACGAACTTTTCTATATTATGAATTCCTTTCCAGAACCCTTCAACTTTTATCAACCAAAACCTCTATCTATAGTAAGAATTTTCTCTATATCGAAGGTTTTTCTTGTCCCCTTGAGATTCGATATATGTTTATTATTGCTGGATGTTTTGAACAGCAAGCATTAAGAACTTAAAAGAACTTCATAAATTAGCCTTAAAATTATAAACCGATTTAACATAGACCTTAATAAATAATAGCCAAAAATAACAATGACGTCACTCGCATTCAGGTTTTTCCATCCACAAAAAAAAACATTCCAGTGTGATTTCCAACTTGATTCTCAATTAACAAGCTGGACGCCATTTTGGTATTGATTTTACAGTTTTTTTCGAAATTTAATATTTTCTATAAGTTTTTATCAAACCGTTAATAAAAGCACTTCAACTACAATTTTGTGAAAAGCTATTACATTTATATGGACCCTTTAGCGGTCTATGTGTGGCACTCCCCGGGAAGTTCCAGCCGGTCCAACCTAACCTAACCTATTACATTTATAATTGCATGTGGACAAATTGAGAACTTATGTTGTTATAAAATAAAAATAAAAATAAACAATTTATAATGCCTTATTTTGGGTAAGGTTATTGTTAGATTTTTTGAAGACACATATAAAAATTTTTATTGTTTCACCATAAATTCAATTATTTAAATGCAATCACAACAAACTTGATATTTATCTTGATATAGCCGAAAGTTAGATACATAAACACAACTTCGTTATACTCCTCAATATCCCATTTTTAATAGTTTACACTCAGGTAAAGATGATATATTTGAAAACTTTGAAAATTTTATTTAAACTTTATAGGCCTTTTCCCAGCAGCTCCGAAACGGAATTTTTAAGTGCAACTCTATATAAAAAAAACTGTTGTCAAAAATTTTCCTGTCTGTGTTCCGTTTTTAAATTCCCAGCAATCATCAGAAAAGAATGAGTTTTTTAAAGTTGTGTACTGACTTTATGTAGATCTGTCTTTACGGCTTTTTATTATACATAGGTAAAAACTAAAGATTTCATATTTTAAATTACTTTCAATTGTGCTAAACTGATTAATTTCCACATAAGGCTAAAGTATGCGTCAAGAGAAGTTCAATTCCTTACGAATCTAGAGTTCTTGCAGTTTGAAGTAAGAAAATGTCATAATGAAATAATATGGAAACGCAGAAAAGAGTTATTGCAAAACTACCAAATGTGCTTGTATTTGTTTATGAGCATTTTATATAATCATACTGCAGACGATATCGAATGGAATAGCAACAATACAAAGGCGTTGATAACTGAAAATATCAAAGGTCGCGTACGAAAATACATTTAAAGATACTCAATAATGCATGAACACACATACATACATATATGAATTTAGTGTTGTTTATGAACTTTTTGTTGAATATATATATAGTGTGTGTGTGTGTGTATGTGTGTGTGTGTGTGCCGCATACTTTTGTATGGATGATTTCGCAAAAGCAAACATGAAAATAAACAGAAGCAAAACGCTGATGTTCCAATTTAGCACAACTTTCGCTAGTTGTCGCCGCTGGTGGGGCCCCAGAGGGGTACGCTCTACAGGGTGTGAAGGGGATTTTGTTGAGGTGACGACGTGCAAAGCGCACACAGAGATAGACTGACAGACTAAGAGACCGAGAGGCAGACAGACAAAGCGACTGAGAGACAGCAGCCAGCAGCGCCCCAGACTCGACTCGGAGCTGTGCAAACGTCATCAACATAATTTTCATCACTCAGCGATAAACACGAAATATGCTGATGAAAGACGCCGAACAGAGCGCGCCGAGCTGCTAAACAGAAACGAACAAGCCAAGAACAAAAACAGCACAGCCACAAACCCGAACCGAACACGAACACACAAACCGAACGCCAGAGAGCTATCAGATAAGGAGTATGGGAGTCCCAAGGGGCAAGAGGTGGAGTCACAGTCAGTCACGAACGCCAGAGAGCGAGCGAGAGAGCGCGCGCCAGAGTGTGAGTGCAATCGAGCAGGCGGCAGGCAGTGTTTGGTGCTCGGTGCTTGGGGTACCCAGTTGGCAGTGTTAGTCGGCGAGTGGGTGTCGCTGTACAAAGGTAAAACGGCGGAAGCGATTCATCGAGACTTGCCAGCAACTCGCAACAGGCAACAACAATGAACGCCGTTGTCGCAACACGCTACACACAATCCTCACTCCCTCCACTCGCCGCAACACACCCTCTCCTGCCTTTTTTTTTTTTTTTTTTTTAAGGCAACTGCAGCCAGTTGTGTGCGGCAGCCGTGACACTCCATTTTTATTTTCCTTCTTCGCTTCATCGACGTCTGCCGTCTGCCGTCTCGCCAGCCCCAGCGCCCAACAACAAGCAATATGCTCTTGGCACGAAACCTTTGAATACAACAGTACTGCAGTACTATAGCTCCAAGCTCGCTGCACTAATTGAAGCTCATGATTAAGTAACTTTTGCAAACTGTAGTCCCTCACCACAGTGCCACAAGCAGTCACAAAAACCCCAGCGCCAACAATCCCAACAATACCAACAACAACGACGGCGGCGACGACGCGACTTTCCGGCATTTGTCACGAAAAGGTCTCTGGAGCTGCAAGTTTTATGGGGCACCTTTTCTTTTTTGCTATATTTTCATACGAAAAATGCCAAATGCCAAAATATAAATCAATTAACTTTTGCGAGAAAACTTTATACACACAAAAACTTTTCACATTGAAAATTTTACAGTTACGGATGTTGAGTACTATCTATAGAGACTGTATGGATTTAAACTATTTTAATATTTAAACTTTTTTACAGCCTTAGATCTTTTTAGCCATGAAAAGTAGTTGTTGCTTTTGGAAAGTTAGAAAATGATCTACCAACAAAATAAATATTTAGTTAAAAATTGTAAGAAACATAAAAATACTACAAAGTATGTGTTTAAGAACGGAGTGGTGGGATAATAATAATAAAATAATAAAATAACTTTCAAAAAACGTTTATTATCAGGCCTGAGGAAAGGTTGAACTAAAATATATCCAATACCAACGACATAAAAGATAGAAGTTGGAAAGAAAAAAGAATAAAAAATATGAAACGAATGATTTGTCAAACATTTCGCTTAAGTAATTATCTAAAAAACGTCAGAATGTATAGTTTAAAGCTAAATATAGTTGTAACAGCAATATTTTAGCATCAACCCATTATTTATAGTTTTGAAAAATATAGGAGTCCTCCCTTCTTTTGTTTCTGAAAACATGTAGACTGTTTGTTACTTTGCCCATATCTCATTATAGAATTCCATAAAATCTAATCAACATTTATTCAAGCAATAGCTATTCCATTTTTCTCATAAGTACTATACAGATGTTTTATTGAAAATGAGCTTAAGCCCGATTGGTTCGACAACATTTTAACTGTCAATCACTCTGGACAAACTTCTTTATATACAAAGATGATTATTTATGATACCCTGAAACCATGAATTGATCAAAAGAGTATAATAGATTTGTGTAAATGCTAAAGAATGAATCTCACATGAAGTGTAAATATACAGTATGTCAGAGCTAGAGGCTTTAAGTTCTAGTATACCTCGGGCTGTAAAAGTTTTTATCGACGATTCTTTCCGTTTCCGATATGCCCATGCTATCGAAAGCCAGCTATTTCTCTGAATCGAGATGTGCCGGCAAGAGCCTTCATACTTTCAACTGAGAATCTCTAATTTTGCAAGAAAAGAAAAGAGAAACCACAAAATGGTGGCTAGACCTATGAAGATTCAAACATTTCTCTGTCAATTCGTTCAAACCAAAAACTCACAACAAGATTATAGAAAATGAAACCTTTTTGGACCAGAAACTTCAAGAAGATCGATTCAAGATTGATTTCTATCTTGAACTCATAGCTCGAATCAGATTTAGTGAGGGTAACAAATGTGCGATACTCTTCAGATCACTTTCGTTAATGGGCCGATAGATAAACATTTGAAACGAAACGAAAGCTCATTAACTTTAATGTCCATCATAGAAAGTTAATCGTATATACAAATGTAACGCTCTTGTGTGTGTGTGTGTGTGTGTGTGTAAATATCATCTCGAAAAGGCCTTGATTATTTACAAACAAAAAGACGAATGTCGCTGTGAGTGTGAGAGTATGAATCGGTTTGCATCTGAATAAATATAGTAATAAGTTTTTTGTGTACATTTTCGGTATGTTCATTCGGGCAAGACTATCTGCCGAGGTTCGAGTAAACAAAGAAATCATTTGAATCCAATTCAAGGCAAACGGGCAAAGCGCAAAAAGCAAAAAAGCGGATGTTTACTTACCCAGCCAAACAGATAGAGAGAGAAAGAGAAAATAAAACAGAAATGCAATTTTATCATTTAAAGTCGACTTTATTAACCTTAACAATTGTAAAATTGGGCACAATAAACAAATTTAAGTTAAGTTTAAAAAAATAAAAATAAAGTTATAAGATGGGATAATTTAAATAAAAATGTTTATATGGTAGTATTATTTTTGGGAATTTAATTATGCTGTCGACTTAAAATCAAAAACGATTAGTGCATTTTTAAGTCTTTTTTCAAGCAGAAATCTCCATAAATAATATATTGGTTGATTTTTGTTTTTGTTGTTGTTGTATCTTATCTGAAATTTGATACTTTTTGGTTGCTAGTATTTGCTCATCCTGTATCCAAATTCGTAGTCGGTCGGAATCTCCAAAGAGTTACTGGAGCTAAAACATTTCGCATTTGAGGCTGAGGCTGGGGCTGGGGCAGCTGGGAACAACTGTTGGCAAACAACTGGGGGAAACTGCATGACAGAGTCTGAATTTAGATGCCGATAAGTAAAATGTATCTGCGGCAAAAGCCGAGGTGCAAAATTCAATGCGAAAGCCACAACCAAGCCAGCCAGCCAGCCAGCCAGCCAGCCAACAACAACAACTAGCACAATACCAAAAGCGTCGCAAAGCGGCAACAACAACAACAACAATACAAAAACTTGCATAAATGGAACCAGTTTTTAGAGGCCCAGTCCGGAGACGGAGATGGAGACGAAGCTACAAAAACAAAAACTGAATCTGAGGCCGAGGCTGAAAGCTGGAAAAAAAAAGCCGACTCGGCTTTAGTTAGCGACAGCGACGAATAAATTTATGCAGCCTAAAGCGCGTTTTGTGCCCGAACCATTCGTTATAAGTAAGTAGCAGGGGGGAAGGGGGGCAGTGGGACGAAGGTGGGCCAAAGGTGGGCACAAAGCAACCAAAACAGAGACAACAGCACAAGGGAACGGCCTGTTTAGACAGCGCAGAGGTATGAAGAGTGGATTTTGGGGAATGGAGACTGTCGACTGGCGACTGGGTTGCCCCGATATCAGGGCCTCCGTAACTGGTCGCGCATACCAACGAACAACATGTGAATATTAATGTTTGCCGCCAACAACAACAACAGCAACAACAACAAGACGGATTGAAAACGAATCGCGAAACTTCAACTTAAACTTAAAGCGAACGAATACTCAAACTTCCAACTTCCATACGAAATCTTGTGTGACAATTTTAGAGTTTGCCTGCAAAATGATTCGCAACAACGTTGAAACCATTTTTGGACGAGCCGAAACGAGGGTCGTTTAATGAACTCTAAACTTGAGTTTAGATACCCAGTCGGATATAACGTATAAGTGATTGATAGACTTGCATCTAAATACTATCATAATATAAGCCGATTCCTTAAGCGAAAATAATTCAAAAGTTATTTTTGGAAACTCTTATTTATAAGATGAAACAAGAAACAGAACGGAAAATCTGCATATGAAAAGTATGTTGACCTGACAAATTTTTGTTAAACAAAGAGATACCAGGAACATATCGTTTGACCTGGCTTCAGCTCAATCTCAATTGAAAATTTATACGTAACTGCATATTACTTTTCCGAAAAGTGAATACCATTTAGAGGAAAATGCTGAATTGGGTTGCACAGAATTGAAAGAATAAGATTAAAATACAGGCACCCTGACTCTTAATGTCAATATAATGTGGCGAAATAAAATGTAAAACAAGAAAACTATTTTCGTCATTGCAAAAATTTTAATTATACACTTACAAAACCTTCTATGGTAAGATCTTTCCACAGATATCTCAAACGTATGGCAGCTAAAGATAAAGATCTGATCAAGCCGAGCTCGACAAACATTGTTACTACGCTGAGGGGAACAAATTAAAACTAATGTGTTTTTTACTTTTCGTAAAAATATCTTCCTAATTTAATGTTTGTTCTTAAATTTTTTATAACCGTTCATTGATATTGATCAATTATACAAATAGATCGAAATTAGTTCCATATAGACCAAATAAAGAGCAATGATAATAAAATAAGATAGAATTTAGCATCCAAAGCTGAGCCGAACTCTGTTCCGGTAACATTAGACTTAACTGAATGCGAAAGATGTTCGTCAACAGCGCAATGGCTACGGCATAACGAGAGGTCTCAGGTTCGATGCTTTTTTTAATACTCGGTAGGATAAAACAAGTTAATCTAAAATATATTTCTAACATTTCTAGCAGCATGAGGATGTTCGGCATCACTCAAATCAGAGCTATTCCGCCATTCTCCAGCATTTAGTTTATTTAAAATTTTCTATGTTTCTAGTAAGTTATACTGGACTTGAATAAGCCAATGCCAAGCACTGACTTCAGACTGTTATTAAAGAATACTTTTTAACAAATTAATAATAATTGGTCCAAATTCGATCACAATTTGTATATAAATAAAGAATGAAATGATATTCATATTAAGAACCATTTCAAGGCAATTTCGTTCATAAAACAAGAATGGAGATCTTCAAAAAATATTTCTTAATTCAAATACGTCTTTATTTATGGGGCATAGCATGCTTTTTTCTATGTGTAAAATATTTCATGACAAAATTATAAGGCATGTACTACTGTACAACAGCGAAAGACAAACAACATACAATCTCGTCCGCTTTTTTCCCCCGTCCATAACTCGAGTATTTCGAATGTCTTCGGCTTTGCCAAATTTTTCATTCCGCTTTACGCTTCATTCATTCTAATTCACTCCACTGAATGTCTTTGGTTATGAGTCGCAGCACACAACATAATTCAATTCATTCATTCACTGTGTGCCTCGAACTCACTCAATTCAACTCAATTCGAATGGATTTAGTCAAACGTACGTTGTGAGTGAAGCCATGCAGGTCTCTAGTATGTACTATAAAGTAACAACATGAAGTTGCTTCTGTTATGAGATAAATTTTATTTATATTATTTCATAATCATATTAAGTACACAAACAAGTTAGATTGATCCGGTCAGGGCAGCTCGACTTAGTCTTTATCTTTCCAAAAGTCGTTAGTACGATTTTCAATCTTCTGTTTGCTTAAGTAAACTTAAGCATCCAAAAAGGTTCGTGTTTTTTGACCGATCTTAATGAAATGTTTACAGATATAATATTATATCACACTTATAAAGAACAAGACAAAACCTTAAAAATGTAATTTTTTTGCTATGAAAATGGTAACAGTTATCGATATTTAAAAGCTAACATAAAATGGCCTCTAGCTTTTATAGTCTTTGATCTAGAGTATATATACTTTATGGGGTCTAATATGTTTCGATCTTTGAGACTCTAGATCTAATAGATTCTGAGATCGTAGCTTTTATATATACGAACAGACTGACAGACATATTTTATCAACCCGGCTGTTATTGCTCATAGATACTTTAACTTCCATCTTGAATCTAATATTGCAAAGATTTTCTTTGAAATTATTATTTAATGTTCATTAAATCGACTTTAAAATGCATCGTGCAACCCTCGTTCAGTTGCATATAAATTTGTAGTTTAATGTTTGCTTTTTTGGGGCTCGTGCAAAATCTGCGATTTCGATTGCAAATTGCAAATGAGAATGCGAATGCGAATAGCAACAACAACAAGAGTCGGCGGCAATCAAGAAACAACTGTAACAACGACATGAAATATACTCCATACTATGTACGATTATATCCGTGCGTGTTAAGGATCAAACGGGTTTCGTACACATTTCACGCCAGACTCATTGTCAGTCGTACTCCGCCATGACAACTTGATAAAGATTTCAAGCCTTTGATTAATATATTATATTATGTCCCCGAACGGGCAACCGGGGGAGCCGGGTGAATAGGAACGGGTACACTGCACTGAGGAATGGGGAATGGGGAATGAGGTGAAACGCGAACGGAACCCGAACACCAAACGGCAAAGCCGCCGGCAAACACCAAACACGAAACCCACACAGCACACAGCACACACACACACGCACACATGGCAATAGGTGTGCGGAGTTTTAGACATGGCCATAAATCAAGCAGCAAGTTGATGCCTCCGTTGGGGAAACTTGCAGTTCCGCTTGTCTAATGCAAGAAAGACGTCGGTCGTGTCAATTAAATTGAAGTGAACCGAAGTTAAGTTGAGTTCAGTTCCGTTGAGTTCTGTTGATGAATTTCAATTGGATTTCTAATGCTCCATCGCTCTTCAGGGAATACAAGTACGAGTCCGAGTCCGAGTACTAAAAGTGATGAATTTGAGGTAACACTGTGAGTCATTTGTAAACGCAAAACTAGCACAAATGTTTATTTAAGACCCGTTGAAATGTTGTAATTATGAACTGAATCAACGAATACGAGTAGCTAATGAATATACAAAGATTCAGGACCAGAAATCTGTTTTGCTTCCAGCGGCAACAAAATAGTCGTATGGGTTAGGAATTCTATTTGATTGAAGGATCACATCTTAATAAGGGGAAACTAAGTTCTTTTTTAAAACACAATAAAGCTTTCGCCAATTTCCTGTTGCGACCTCGAATGATGACTCCCCAGTTGACTCCAATAAAACGAGATGCATCCAGGACCAGACCTCAGCTTACTCATTGCCCCATCGAAGGGAATGCTGCTTTAACCGAAGTCATTTAAACGCCACTTTGCACTTAATTTGTTCCGTAAACTGAGGACTTGAATTCGAACACCCTACACAAACGTCGCAATGTTAGTATTACGTTAAATATTAAGGAAATGTTGCAATATTAAATTCTTCATTCCCCACAAAAATAACCCAAGTCATGTCATGTCCTGCTTCGATGGCGACCAATTTCCCTCAAACCTCAAATAAGCTGAATGTGCCATTTCCGGCGGATGATCATACGATTTTTTCCGACAGCAAAAAAACGGAATATTTTTAAGCCATATTAAGGCTATACGATACCATAGTATATACTATACTATACCTGACTTTTGTTTAAATTTGATTTTTCCAGAATATAAGTAAGTTATAGAGGCCTTATAAATCTGTATAGATGATTACCTTTTGTGAACTTGGATACCACATTATGATTACTTAATATGGATATTTGTAAAGGATGTCTTTAGATCTATATAGGGCAAGGTGCCTTAACCCAAAAATGTCCTATCCTTTGGTTCATCATCATCATCATTCCTCAAATCTTAGCTTGGCCCAAACTAAAATAACTTTATTACAAAAATAAAAGTTTTCTGAACACTTTTTTGCAACTTTTCTGAAATTTACGAAAAGCATGCAGACAAAAACTTATGGTATCTATACATATGTCAATTACCTTTTGAGAATGTTAGTATGTGTGTGTGCACGTATGTGTATGTGTGCATGTAAAAGCACTCGGGGTAAATGATGAACAAGTTTTGGGCATTGAGCTCGAAGCAACTCGAACCAATCATTAAATGGCATAATTGAAGCTCTGGGGAATTGTTGTGAGGATGAAATCTGAAAAATATAATAAAATAAAAAAGTCGAATAAAATGAAAATGACAAAAAAACACAAGAGGGTGGCCGGAAACAAGGACACAACGGAACGGAACATAAGGCCCAACAACAACGAAATTAGGAACTTTTTAGCCAACCCCAAATGCACACAACAACAGCAACAACAGGTGTGTGTGTGTGTGTGTGTGCAATGTCTGTAATGTTCTTAGCATAAAAATCAAAAGCAAACAAAAATTTACCGCGTGTGCAGCTGTCTGTACGTGTATTTGAGCATACATACATATTTTTATTTATGTGTGTGTGTGTATTTGTGCATCGCCTTAAGCGCTGGCAGGCACACAAACGAGTGTAAAGCACGCGCCAGAAACTTATTTGGGAGAGGCGCTCTGGACCACCCACCGCACACAGAGCAGCAGCAGCAGCTGAGCAGCCGAGAGCAACTGAGAGCAACGACAGCAGCGCATCAAAATATGTAGAAGAAAACGTTTTTGTCGGTCGCAAATTCGTTTTCGCTTCTGTGTGTGTGTGTGTGTGTGTGTGTTATGCTCTCCCCCTCCCCCTCTCCACGTTTTGATGTGTATTCAGTTTGCCTAGTCCGCTCCACTGGCTCTCCTGGGCAAATATTTAATTTTTATAAAGCCTTTATGCTCTCTGCACTTGTGTGTGAGCTCGTCAACTTCGTGTAACTGTCTGTGTGTGTGTTTGTGTGTGTTCGTCTCTTTTTCTGTGTGTGTTCGGGCTTTAGCATTTTGTGTGGGCTTTAAAAATATTAAAGGATAAACGAGCGAACATAAAGCTCACATTTTATGACTGTGAATGCTGTTGAATGGGATGAGACTCAGTTTCAGTAGCTTCTGCCCCCGGGGGAACACTCTCTCGCATGTATGTGTGCGTGTGTTTGTTTTGTGTGTGTGTGTGTGTGTGTTTGTGTGTGTTGGCGCCTTCATCAATTATTGTTGCAGCTTTTGCCGCATCGCTGCTAATAGTTAATAAAATATGCATATGAAAATGGGCCTATCATTACACGTCGCACGTTTTTCACTGACTTTCCTATTTGACTATCCTGCCCGCTTTCTCCTTCTGTCCCTTTCTCCTTGTATCCTGTCCGCTGTGCGTGTCCTGCGTACTGCGTATTAAATTCACCTTCATTACAATGCATGAGCTGGCAGCCCATTCATTAGGCTTACGTTGTTTGCTATGCTAAGCGTTGTTTATTTTTAGGGTGACCATGCTTCATTTTTTATAGAAATCCTTGGAATAAATATTAGTTTATTCATAAGTAAAGTACTTTTAATAAAAACAAAGGATAAAAATCTAATCTTAAAGTTCTAGCAGATTCTTCAAAGATATTCCATTCATTAGATATGACTTCACACAAAAACCACCTCTAAAAAGCAGTAATATAATTTTAAACACGAAATGAACTTCTTGTTTTTGTTGCTGACGTCAGCTGGTCACCCTAAAACAGCGCATACAAAATGGAGTAGCTATATCGCCAGTGTGCGACCCTTTTCCCTGTATGTGAATGTATGTGTGTGTGTGTGTTCTTTTTATTCAGCTCTATAAGTGCAAAATCTAAGAAGAGGAAGAAGAAAAAGCAAAAGCAAGCAAAAAGCTGTTTCGACAAAATGTTAAAGGGCCGCTGCCTCAGTCGCTGTTAGCAGCAGCGCCGACAGCGACAGAGGCAGCGACAGCGGCAGCGGAAACATGTTCAATTATCGCAGCGCTTTGTTGCTGCTGCTTGCTTGTATTTTAACCCGATAGACACACACACACACACGTACTCACACGAAAATATATGTATGTATGTATGTGTGCGTGTGTGTGGTATAGCCCCAAAATATGGTTTGAGGTTAAGTTGAATTCAGGCAATGCGGTCGTCGTCGTCGTCGTTGGACGTTAAAATGTTAACGTGCAATGCTTTACACACCCTTTACACAAAATACCCCCCGCCGCGCCCCCCATCACATGAACTCTTTTAAGCATATGGAATTGGCGTGTCGACGTTGACGAGCTCTCATATGTTTGAATAGGTCGCTCTCTCTCTCTCTCTCTCACTCTCGCTCAATCTCTCAAGTGCTGCTGCTGCTGCCGCTGCTTGTTCAAAGGGGGCGGCGTAAAGCACTCAACGAGAGCAACAACAACAACGCTACGTAAAGCGCCCCTGGGAATATGACGCTATAATTTATTTTAAATCTCGCCCGTTTTGCCGGCTCGCTTTTAATGTGAATAAGAGCTTTTTATTTGCCTGCCTGCCTGCCTGCTGCCGTCAGCCATAAAAACCGTTGCGAAAGAACAAAAAAACAGAAGAAAAAAAAAATACATTTTGGCCAACTAATTAGCCTGCGGCCAGGAGGCGGGCTCAAACCCAAACAGAGGGAGTGCTAGTCAGTGTTCCCAGCCTGTAAAATGTATGAAGTTATTGTTATTAAAGCAGGCTTAGTTTGTGTTGTTCTTGGCTTGGATTATTGCAATTAATCAATTGGGTTTAACTATAGTCGAAGTACTTTAGATAGATAGTTGGGCTAACTTACTAGTTAGTTCCGTTAATAGTTTTTGGTAGTTTAAAAAGATTTAAAAAGAATTCTACGACTTACAAATAGTACTAAGGTTAAGGAATCCTGCTTGGAACTAGGAATTTTGAATAAAAGCCATAATATCCTGTTCTACGTTTAACATTTAAGTGTGTATAAGGAGTTTAATATCTTTAGTTTTAGATTTAAATGAGAAAACTATACTAAGGGTTGGATGTCCTGAGATTCCAGTATAAAAACTCATTAACAATGGCGAAGAAATTTCTAAAATAAAAAATAGAAATTTTATGACCAGATGTCTACCAACTATAATGAGACTTGATCTTATGGGATTACAGCATTAATTATGATGAGTTTCAATAAGTATTATGATGAGAACTAAGTAACTTAAGTATAAACTGGAAGTATAAAAAATAGAATCAAAAAGTTAAATTTATAGACTCTAACTCATTCTTTTTTTCAGATTTGATACCAAATAATATTCCCAATTCAATGTTTAAGAATTCCAGCAAGTTTAAGGAATCAGTCGCTTGTATTTACCGGGATCTTTGATTAACAGACCGAAAAAGTCAAGTATTTCCTACTTAATACAACATTTTTCATACTAAATTTCGTAAATAAAAATAAGATTTCTGAAAAGGCGAAGGTCGACCTTAATATTACTCAAGTTTTATTTGATTCAAGATAATATTTCATTTCACTTAAGCACTCAAACGAAATACTTATATCAAGAATTGATATCAAGAATCACAAATATTGTTTTTGGATCAAAGTTATTCGAATTTTTCTCTCTGAGTTCAACTTGCCAAATGTTTCTTAGCCTTTCCCTCTTAAGCCTCAAAGCGAAGTCAAATCACAGCTGAAGCCAAATACAAGTTGAAGTACCCGAATACTAGTTGATTTTAGCAGCAGGTCTCCCTGAATGAGTGAGTGAACGAATGAATGAGTGATTGAATGAATGGGCTGGGCTGGGCTGGCTTTGAGTCGACGGCCTGAACCCTGTATGAATGGCCCAATTGACATTTAACGCTGTTCCTGACCCCGCTATTCATTGTTGCCGCACCCCTCGGTTGGTAGCTCTGGTAATGGTGGTGGTGGTGATAATGGTGGTGGTGGTCGTGGCGGTGGCGGTGGTGGTGCAATTAACCGCAAAGGTTTCCTTCTGTCACTTGCCCACTGTAGCCCCCCCTCACTAATGCAGCGTCTTCTGTTCGCACGAACGAACAGCGTAGGGGAGTTGGGAGTTGTTTTGGGTTCCCTTCTTTTTTATTTCGAAGTTGGCTTTAAGTCATGAAATAATAATAGGCCTGGCCATAACTTTAATGCCACTGTTATTAAGTTTTGTCCAGCGACAAATGATTGTTGCTTAGCACGAGACTCCCGATAACATTTTCATCGCTATTATTATTATTATTCCTATTATTATTATTATTAGTTTTTCGGGGAGCTAATAATAGATGAAGGCCCTTTCCTGCTCCCTGCGTGTCCGTGCTTGTCAATTCCCTTCAAAAGCAATTCCAATTACCTTTTTTTGAGTGGATTATTTTTTCCTGTTTTGTTCCTGTTCCCATTTTCCATTCAGAACTTTCCCTGGATAAAATCTTAGCAACAGAGCTTGATTCGTTTTGACCTAAATTTCATTTGTATTTAGAATCGTTCTTAATTTGTTCATTCCAAGTTTATTTTTTAGTATTTAAATGCAGAGCTCTTAAAGAAAGCCGTAATTGAGCGCTTTAATAATAAATTATGGCATCCTTGGGGAACGCTTCACATTTTATTGCCAACCAAAAAGTTTGCTCCAAAGCTTAAAGCCATATTTCAAACCATATTTCAATAGCTACAGATGTTTCTGTTCCCAGCACATTTACCAACTAGATTTATAGCTCGAATAAATAAGCACAAGCAATCAGCCATGTTAAGGAACAACAACAAACATCTTATAAAAAAGAACTTTTAAGACAAATATGCTCTCCATTCAAAAGGTTTTTGTAAAGCTTTCCTCTATGTATTATTACCCAATTTCATCCATTAACAAAATATTCTTCATTTTTTAAAACGCTTTAGAAACTATAGAAAGAAAAAGAAACTCCGGAGATATCAAGCAATTGAAGACATTTCCAAGTTTTCAAAAATCGAAATCGAAAGAATCTTTTTAGGCTCGAAGATGCTTCCTTGTGCTGGACTTGACTTTTGTTTGACTAGCTTTTCGATATGAAAACTTAATTTTTATTCAAATAAATGGAAATATTCAAAAATGTCTCATCCCTTAAGTAAGCCTCGTCTGAAAGTATTATACATGTCCCGATCAAGGGAAATTTGAAGGAAAATATTGGAAGAAAAACCCCATGAGGACAGTAGACCACAAACTAAGGAAACTAAGGAAAAACCGTTGCAAAAATTCCCAGTTAGAAATTAAAAAAAAGCTGCTAAATTGTCGTGTCATGTCAATGTTAAGGTGGAAAGGAATGGCAAGTGGAACGTGCAATTATTCAAAATGTCAGTGAACAGCATTCGTGATGCAAAAACATGTATATAGTATGTACATATAGTATGTACAGGCAAACCTGGATAGTGTGAACGCTGAATAATGTGAACACAGGTTACAAAATATTTGATAGCAGATACAAAGACATTTTAATACATTTTTATGGAAATGGACTTTATTTTTAATTTTGTAAAATGAATTTGAATAAAACCTACAAATTTAATGATTTACTCAACTATTTAGTATTCATATATATCAATTCATTAACAAAACAAAAAAACCTGGGTAGTGTGAACAAATTTCAAAACTTTGACTTTTTCATTGTTCACACTATCCGGATTTGCCTGTACTACGTACCATGTCTGTCCCACTTGCAATAAATCAATCAAAAAGTGCTGTAAAATACTATATTGACAAGTGCTGTGAATAGGGCAGTGGAGCTAATGCGGATTCGATTACAAATGCAAAGTATCCAAGTATCAAGTATCGACTTTCATCGTTGTTTTGTCATCGAGATTTGCAATTTGCTATTTGGTTATGCAATCGAAATGCCATATTATGCCATAATTATAGTTTGCAGAGTGCAAAATTACATAACGAATATGAATATGAGGTAATCAATAATCACAGTCTATATAGTATATTGTATATACTTATATGTTTGTATTCGTGTTTGTTTATCGGTTTTATTTTGTTTGAGAATTTTATGGGGACAGCGGCAAATGGAATGCAAAATTTATGTCGTAAAAAAAAGAAAAGTCATAAATTAAATAATTAATGCAATAAAATTTTATATATATTACACACACACACACACACACACAACCAGCATGTGGTGTCTGCAACCAGTTCAATGGGCAGACAAAATAAATAAATAAAAGTAATAATATACAGAAAATAAATGCAAGAATTGCTTTTGGCTTATTTAGTCAGCCAGCCGTCAGACCGCATCGGAATCGAAAACGAAATCGAAAAATGCAAATTATAACGATCAATAAAAAAAATGCGAATATATCAATAAAACTCAAATGCAAATTTCGCCGAGTCGCCGACGAAGTGACGAGCGATAAATGCTGAAAATGGAATCGAATCAATATGAAAATTTATTTCTACGCAGTTGTTGTTGTTGTTGTGGTCGTGAGTTGGGTCAACTTCGGCCAAGTGCAACCAAACGGGGCACAGAAGCGTAAGGTATGGCGGGAGGGGGGTATGGGGGCCTTGTGCCAAATATAGCAACGATCCGACAACGATCTAATACCCCCATGGGTGCTAAATATCAACGAAAAAAACAAAAACCGAATAAATTTTCGTGCACTTTTCGTATGCAGTGCACAGATACAGATACAGATACACTTTGCTTAGGGATGAGAGCGTGATGCAAGTGAGGAGAGAGAGAGAGTCAGAATGAAGCGAAGTGAGTGAAGAAACAAAATTAAAAATTAAGATGTTTATTATAAGCATAAAGTCAACAAGTAAAACTAAAAATTATCTTTTTAAACATAAAACTAAAATTTATAAAAACTCAAATTAATATAGTCTACTTCTTCTCCAATCCCATAAATTTCTCTCACGAAAGGAAGCTTTCTTGTATGTTCGAACTCCAGCTCAAACTCCACTCAATGAGCAAATTGCATGCAATTGTTCGTGTGTTCGTGCTTTGCTCTCTCGCTATAATTTGCCATCGCTAAAGCACGACGACGCTTTGGCAGTCGGAGAGCAATCATCATCATTAGCAGCGGAGCGCGAGCGTAGGCAGTGGAACATCGGCAGCGGCACCGATCACCGACCAGAGAGAGAGAGAGCTATTTGGTATGGTTTGGTTGGTGGGGTCGGGGGCGGTGGCTGAGCTGGCGACACGAAGCGTACGCCGCGTCGTTTGCTAATTAAAAAATGCGCTCGCTACAAAATAAAACTTAATTGCGATTGCATTTTGCGATATGCGCAAAGCGCGGCGCGGCGTGGCGACATCGTCTTCGGGCATTGGCGCAGCAATTGAGTGGGGCAGTCGCAGAGACACAGGGTGCACGGGGCGCGGTATGAGCGAGCGCCGGCAACGCGCGACAACAGCAAAATAGCGCCAAATTGAGCACAAGAGCCCCCACTCGACTTTTGTAGCACGAAGATGTAAAAAGAAATATCAAGTAAAACCCAAGAAGCAGAAAAAACCAACAACAACAACAGCAACAGCCACAAAAGTAAAGTGATGGAGAAATCTGAAGCACAGACGACGAGAAGCGCAACTGCCGCAAGTTGCACTTTAAACAGGTTCAGGTTGTTGTTGCTGCTGTTGCTATTGTTGCTGTTGCTGCCGCTGGCCGGCAATGCAATTTGGTTTTTTATTGCGCGACGCCACTGCAGGCAGGCAACGGGCGCGCTTAATAAAGATTGATTTACACACAAACACAAACACACACTCAGCTGTTGCGGTTGCTGCTTTTGAGCAGCTTTAATGGGCAGCAAGTACTTAATAACCAAAATTATGGCGAAATTATGGCGCAAAAGACATATTAAAAGAGCACACAAAAAGCTCTCCCACCGACCGAACCTTCGAACTCTCAAAAGGGCATCTTTAATGAGATCGCTCGAGAGAGAGAGAGAGCGAAAGAGTTAGAGAGCACACGAACGTACTCAAACATGTTCGACTGCTCGATCTTGCTGTCGCTGCAAATACGACTCTCAATCAGGCGAGTGCAAGACACGCTCAAGTGCTAGTCGAGTGCACAAGGCGAAAACGGAGTGGGAGTGGAAAAGGCAGAATGCGCAAGCACACATACATGCATACAATTCCAATCACAATGCGACGACGACGACGGCGAAGCTGCCTGCTCCCAATCAAAGTGACTTCGACGTCGGCTGCGGCTGCGGCGTCGGCGTCGAGCGCAATTGCCATTTATGGCCTTGATTTATGTATCTCTGCTACTGGATCTCTAATGCGAGCGCAGACGTACAAGCAAACAGACACACACACACACACACACAAGCACGTACACTAGCCGAGTATATTGAATTTATTTGCAATTTATTTCATTTCCTTGGCTTGCGGCATGCGGCGATTGTCCGAACAGTCCGAAAGATGCATGGCAATGTCTCTTTGTACAAGATTTGTAGTTGTTGTTGCAGTTACTGAGTGGCACAAAGTTTCCAAGGTAATGGGAAAATGCTGACTGAAGCAAGTTTCCCAAACAACACAACAGAGAAAAGGGTCAGTTTTGCCCCGTTAACCCCCCCTCCAACCATTTTCTCTTTAGTTTATTGACAGCTTGTTTGTGGTTAGGTAAAAGCTTTCCAAGTTGCAAATAACCTAACTAACCAATAGTTAAACAATACATTAAGGTAATGCTCTCCGATCTGTCACCACAAATCCCATAACCCCCAACAAAAAACACCCATAAACAAATCAAAATTTTATGTGCTTCATTGGTTATGTTTGGAGTAGAAATGGATGGAAATGGGATTTGGCACATCGTTTATACGTCGTTTGCCCAAAAAATGCCAAACAAAGGGTCCCAAGGACCAACCCCAATACAAACACACACACACGAAAAAAAAGGGCAATCGCTCTAATCAGTAACATCCCCCGTTTCTCTTCTTTTTCCCCTTTTTGCGGTCAATGCCGAGCCGAGCCCAACAACAATGCGAATTGAATTTCGAAAGCTAAGATGCCTTTTGATATCATCGAAGAAGCACTCCGCCGTCCAACTCGAACTCCACTTCAGCTTGCCGTTCTGTCCTTGTCTTCTTTTTTCTACTCCACATTCCACCAGGCTCGATTAGACGACGCCATTGTTGCTTCAAGGACATGAATAAGAATAAAGTTGAATGAAAAGAAACTCAACTCAAGAACAAACTTCGCTTTTCACAAGAATCTCAATTCCTGAAAATTGATTCGAATGCTGATTATTGAAATAAGAAAACCTTATCCCAAACAGCTTCAGATTTGACTGCACAAAACCAATAATGTCAAAAGGTTTTTGCATACATTTATCGAATTTTATGGGTAATAATTATACAGTACGACCTCGGTTAACGCAACCTATTAAAATTTGGTCAGTTGCGAAAACTGAGGGGAAATTTAGACCTTTTTTCAAAAAAAAAAATGCCTTTGCTTACCTTTAAAATTAAAGTAACTCGAATAAGACTGTGTCTAATATTTTATTAATTTTTTGAAAATTTGACAAATTGTGTTCTTTCCTTTTTCAATTTATGCTTCTTTGAACTGCAGTTTCGTACATACATACATACACAAATCATACGTGGGATTCCCCAGTTTATATTTCTCAACAGAGACGAATAAACAAGAGATCGAAAGAAAAGTTGTAAAAACTAACTAGAATATCCGATTTCCTTAGGAAGTTGCGATAAATGAGGTAATTTTGTTAAGAATTCGGGTGTTGCAATAATCGAGGAGTTGCGTGTAACGAGGGTTGTACTGTACATGCGTTTTGATTCCAGTGAATATATGTATTTCAAACTTATTCTTAAGCATTTTTTGGAAGTACTATACTTATGTGACTTTTTGTTACACCCAACAACCCAAACGTAGTCCATTATCTGACCAAACCCATTAACCTTATCCTTTATCTGTACCTTTGGTTTCTTTTTATAATAAGAAAACTAGATTAAGTGTCGTCGGCCTTACTCTTGATTTATTGAGGATAAAAACAAGTGCGACTAAAGGATTTGAGTCTGAAATTCATTGGGCTCTCTCACTTGCTCTGTTTTAAAATCGTGCAAAAATCGCTCTAATAAATATACATATAATAATATTAAGTATCACCAAAAACCTTAGAATATTGATATAGATAGACTTTAGCTATAGATTCTATACCCTTTGGTATTATTATCATCGTTAACTATTAAAATTACAATATGCAATCTTCAGCCTAGTTAAAACGAAACTTAATTCTTTAATTTCCGTTGTCGAACTCTCGTTCAGCATTAAAAATCTAATTCGCAGAGCAATTGACAGGCACGAACAAACAAAGTGAAAACGTTTCAAAGTGGGATAACATCCAGTCAAATTAGCATAAGTTGAACTACTTGCACCGAGAACTATTACCAAGAACTCAAAAGCACTTTAAATAGTTTTTGCTTTTTGCTTTTTAGTACTAATCTAATGGGTTTGTTGTTATTGTTTGCTCAATTTAGTCGAGTCAACTGTTTGGGGCTAAAAAAATTCGTGCGCTTAATGAGTTCACAACGAAGGCTAAATGTGTAACTCTTTCCCCTCTGCCCCAGCGGGGAGGGGGTCTGGCTGGAAAGTGGCAAACACATTTGTGCAAATATTTACCTATTTAAAAGCGAACTTAAGTTAAATCTAATATTTTAATGCAAATAAAGTTGGCACAAACCTTTAAAATGCCTTTGACGAAGGAAAATATTCTCACGGAATTATAATAATAAATAAGCATGTTTTTTTGGATAATTAATAAATCTTAGAACATTAAAAAATGTTGGAAAAATTTTTCAAAAATAAATCAAACAATCAACTCGCATTTAAATTATTTTGCTAGGGATAGTTTCGATTATATATATAGGACAATTCTTCACACGAGTTTAAAGTTCAAACTGTTCCATATTTCAATTAAGAAATGTTTGTCAAAATGTTTAATTTAAAATTAATCTTTTTGTTAGAATTAAAAATATACTAATGTGTTCTTTGCTCTATTCAAAGCTTTGTTATTAAATATTTGAAGAAAGAGAAAGCGTTTTTGCTGAGTCAAAATGTTATTCCTAACTCAGGCTATTTAGGAGTCTTTGCATGATATATTTTCGTCCATTTTTAAAAGTTTTAATTAAAGTTTCACACTTAAACAATTCCAAGTAATAAAAAAGCAGATGAAATGATTGAAAGGTTTTTAAATCTATTTAATTTTAAACTTTTCCCTATTAATACTTAGAAATAAACTTCAGTTAAAAGTGAGGAACATTAATTAGTTCAACGAATTCAATAAAACATTTTCTATTATAAGAAGTTTCTGTGGATTCGAGTGAAAACTCAACTCAATTGATAAAAGATTCCTTTAAATTGTTTATCAAAACTAAAAATATTTATATGCGATGTATGTAAAAATACAAAAAAGATCTTAGCAACGATAGTTCGTTGATTAAAAATCCTTATAACGATAGTATGTAAAAGTAAGAACGCTTTAAGAAAGAGTGCTCGACTAGGAGGTACCCTAAAGTATACAGAAATCATTTGGGATTTTTAGTAAACCTGAAAATATGATATCTTACTTGTTTCTTAACAAAACTTGATAGAATCTTAACAGATGATCATTATTATGTTGTAATATATATAGTAATATATCGGAAGTATTCTAAAGAAAACCAAAAAATATATTTTACTCATAAACAAATTTATATAGTATTTTCGAAAATTGTTTGCGAAAATTGTGCAAACTCATTGCATTTAACACACACGGGGGAAACAAAGAGAGAGATTTTCTATTGTGGCGCGACTTTAAGAGTTGTTGAAGAGGGAGACGGAGACGTGGTAAAAGACGAACGAAGCGACGCGACGATGACTTTGAGAGGTCAGAAACACAAGAAGATGAACAAATTGTTTCTACGCATTTTTGCGCAAAACCCAACAACAACAATAACAAATAGCAGTGAAGTAGCAGCAGTAAGAAGAAGAAGAAGGGTAAAAAGTAGAAGAAGCAAAAGGCAACGCTAATGCGACGCGAGAACAATGAAAATGAAAATGCCAAAAATACCAAAACGAAACTAAGGCAAGCAGCCAGCACAAAGCACACACAACAGAGAGAGAGAGAGAGAGAGAACTTAAAGCGAACGAGTGAGTGAGAGAGCGAGAGCGCAAAAGTTTCTAAAGCGTAAATAAGTTTTTATACGGCTTTATTTTTATTGCATGCGCAGCTTAAAGTCTAAAAAGTATCTTATCTTTAGTGCGGCGAGCAGAAACAGCAACAGCGAAAATGTCGACGCAACGTCTCAAGAGAAACGACGCAAAACCAAAAGCAACAACAACAACAACAAATACTCACATGCATTCACTCGCACTCGCAAATTTTATTTTTAGCTGCTGCTGACGTCGCCGTCGCCGTCTCGTCGGCACTGCTTGTTAGCGCGCTAACTAGACGCTTGTGCGCTAAGAGCAGCCGTGGCCGAGCGGTTAAGGCGTCTGACTAGAAATCAGATTCCCTCTGGGAGCGTAGGTTCGAATCCTACCGGCTGCGAAGAGATCGAACCATTATAAATGCCGACATTAATATTTTTTACCTTTATTTTTGTATTTACATCATTCGCTTTTTGCTTCATAACACGCTTCATTTCGTTTTGTGTTTTTATTCAACTCTTAGGCCGCTTAACACGTTGAAAACGAAAAAACGAAATCAACAACAACAAAAACAGAGCCCACCCACAACAGCGTCTGTCTCTGTTGTCCGTTTTTACCTGCTGTCGCTGCCGCCGCCGCCGCCGCTGTCCGAACGAATTAACGAATGAATGGGCGAATGCTGTGTGCACTTTGTTATCTTCGTGCTGTTGTTGTTGTTGCTGTTGTTATTGACTTTGTCGGTCTGCGTGTGTTTTTATACCTGCGGGCAGCGTCGGCGTTTTTATGGCATTTTTATCTCGCATGTGAGAGGCCATACAATAACAACAACAACAACAAGCAACAGCAGCAAGGCGCGGCGGCGTTGCCACTCTGCCTGCCTGCCTGGTCGGTCGGTCGCATTGCTTAATCTTGTGCTGTCTCTGGCTCTGGCATCGCCGCCATTTTTATGGTTAAGGTCGCCCCCGTCGCCTGTATAGGAAATTTTTATGTAATTGTCTGACGTGAAAGCTTCGTTTCTACTTGTGTGTGTGTGTGTGTGTGGGAGTTGAAACGTGCCGATTGCCGCTTTTTATGTTCGCCCCAAGCCCAGGGACATTGCCTAATAATACAAATACAATTTGGGTTGCGGGCTGCGGGTTGCGGGTGACTTCTGACTGGTTACGGCAACCATCCTGCATGCAGGATATGGGGATATGACGACACGGCATACATATCTAAGCCGAATTATGGCAATTGACAATGTCTCAGTTTTCTCAGCGGAATTAAGTTAGCCTGTTTACAGTCGGCTCGGACTGAATGTCTCTGGCAAAACTGGCAAATTGTTCCGACGTGTTAAGTGCCATGGAAATGGAAATATCAAAAGTGCTGCCACTAATATTGGCCTAGACTGCCAGCCATTAAGCGGAAGTCACATGACAATCCTTAAAAGCTGCAAAATACTGCAATTGGCTAGAAAAAGCGGGGAAGTAGAAAACGTAACTGATATAATATTTAACATAAAATGAATTAAATAATATTGAAAGAGTTCTGGAATAAATCTATTCTTGGATAGCGTTGATTTTTTTGATTATTCTATCATCATTCAAATCTAAGTTGACAATTTAGTTCTGTTTTCCAAAGTATTAATAAAATCGTTATACCCCAATCCCATTGAAATTTATTTAAAAGACAAGAGGAAGAATCTCTTATATTGTAAAAAATATCTAGAAATTCTATCTAATTTCTCCTTTAATGTTGGCAGACCGAGTTTGTTATCTATAAAATATCCTGTTACCCATAATAAAATGTTAAGGATTTGTCGTTTTCATAACAATTTACCATCTGTGAAAATTTGATCGAAATCGAATGAGAAACTTTCAAGATATCGAAGATTAAAGTTCAAAGAAAACTTTAAAACTATATTTTTTGCAGAAACAGAGTTTAAGTACATTAATTTTCCTGTGTATTTAAATCTGTAAAAGCATTAATTATTATTATGAAGTGTTTCCATCGATAATTATAAAGTTTTATAAATTTGTAACAATTTCAAACCAATTTTTCATCTGCTAATAAGCAACTTAGTAAATCTGAAAATAATATAATTTATTGTCAAAACATAGCAATATATATTCATATTTAGCATTTATTCAAGTTCAAGTCGCGCCTCTTACATTTATCTTAACTTTATATGGCTTTGGCTATAGATTTTATATTGCTTATATGTATGTATTTAAGGCTGTCGTCGTATACTGTACAAACAGATGTAGATGTTTGTACAGGCAAACCTCGATTATGTGAGCTAGAAGATATTCTAAATTTAGAAATTTCTTCGCACTATCCAAGTTTTTTTTTATACAAATACATACTGCTTAAATTTGTAGATTTTATTTAAACTCACTTTAAAAAACTAAAATTAAAGTCAATTCCCATTAAATAAACTTTGTATCTGTGATCATATATTTTGTAACCTTTCCAGTGTTCACACTATCCAGGTTTGCCTGTACTTATTGAAGGCTTCTCCGACTTTGTCGTCATTGACGTTGTTGCGCTGCATATCAATTTTGGTTGGGTTTTTTTTTTATGGATATTGTAGCTGTCGCCAAATTTAATGCTTTCCAGTTTCTATATTTGTCATAACTCAATAAAATAGCTCTCAAAATGGCCGCAGCTGGCTTTCGATTTCGGTTTTGGCTCTCGTTCGAGTTTTTTTCTTTTTATGATGACTACAAAAAATATTGCTCATTTTTATGCTCTGATACCGAATCTAAAGGGTATATTGGTTTAGTGTAATGGCCATCTGTCCGTATGAAAGCGCGTATCTTGGCCAACCTTAAGGCTGGAAACATGAAACTTTGCAAATATCTTGGTCTGCGTAAGACAAGCTATCGACATAGGGACGCTATGCCCTCTGGAAAGCTAGGAAATCGATAAAAAGTCGAGGAGCTAATCGATAAAACACACATATGAACAGCTAGAGTCACCAAATTTGGTTGGAAGATAGCTGGTGACATCCCCCTGCAGACCCCGTACTCCAACTTTAGCAAGCAGACTTCTTTAACTGGTAGCAGAGTATCCCACAGTCGGTTGCATCCGACTACAACGTGTCACTTGTTGTTGTTTTTGTTTTTTTGTTAAGTGAGGGAGAAACGAGCTTGTCGGATGATTTGAGTGTGCCCCGCCAATGGAAAGCAGTAAAATCAGCAATTCGGATTCTGTTTTATGGATATTTTTTAAAATTAGAACAAAAATATCGGATATACAGCAGCATGGAATCCTGTGTGTAACCCTAAACAAGCTTGTAATACAAATGGATTAAGGAATCTCTGCAAACAAAAAACCCTTTCGGCATAATATGGTACACACAAACATGCATACATACATACTATGTTTAACCCTTGTGGGTTTGGGCCACGAGTGCAATTTAGCATAGAAAGTGTTTGGTTGTTCGTTCACCCCTTCGGGGCAGAGTACGACTCGTTAAATGACTTTAAAATATGCACCCCCCCCTTGTCGAATATAATTATAAAATATTTGGGATACATTGTGGAACGTATGTGCTAATTTTACATCACGTTCGTATCGTATCCAATTAAGATTTTGATTTAATATTTTAAGTGAATTTTCTAAGATACATTCAACCCATCCATCCATAATACTGGAACTGGAAGCACTTGGGTTGAAGTTAAGTTAACATTTTCCCATTTTCGACTATATTATACTCTTTACTTGTTTAATACCGATTAATACAGCCTTGAAATCGATAAATTTGATAGCTGAAAATCGATTAATTCACATATTTTCCACATCCTTACAGCTAGAGTTATCCAATTTGGCAAGGAGATGGCTACTGGCGTCCACCAAAAAACTGCATCAAAACTTAGGATGCCACGCCCACCCATACCAACCTAGCCGCCCCCAGCGTTTATCTTTCAAAGAGATAGAGTCAACAAATTTGATGGGAATTCAGTTAGTGGCATCCCCAAAAGATCCCATCTTTGATTCAATCCCCAATCAGGCCTCTTTCTTCCCGTTCTTTAACAGGCATTAAGTTAACCGCAGTCGGATACTCTTTAGGGGTTCTTGAAAACCTCAACTTTTGAGTTCATCTTATGAATTTAAGCGCAATAAATTGCTACCTTAACTTAAAATGTATTATGCAACCTCATATATGACAAGTCTGTACTGACAATGGCATTTGCATTCCTGGAATTGGCTTATTAGAGCATTAAATTAAATCAAAGTTTCATAATATTATTGTATATGTGTATGTGTGTGGGTGAACATGACTCACGTAATAAATATATGACAGGCAACAACAACAACAAATGGCGTAATTGAATTTCCTGTGCCTGTGTTGCCATAGCAGTAAGTATCTGAAGCTGATATTGATGCAAAATCGCAGCGGTTGCTGCCGCCGCAGCTGTTGTTGTTGTTGTTGTAGCTGCAGCTGTTGCTGTTGTCTGAATGCCAATCAAATTGGCGCACCTCGCGCGCCGCATGGCGTCGGCGTCGTCGTCAGAGACAGAGTCATCAAATAGCTGTCAGGGACACACACAGTGCAAGGACTTCTATGTGTGTGTGGCTGTTATGACGCCATTTTCAAGCTCAGAGTTTAAGCTTTAAAGCGAAACTTTTTTATTGCAGTGTAAATTCGGTTTGGAAATTTAAATTGTTAATTGAGATTTATTTAGCAGCGTTGCCACCTAATTACATTCACACTTAGCGTTGCTGTTCATTTCAATTAATGAATGCCCCAACAACAAATGTTGGGGGAGAGTACAAAAAAAAAGAAATGGCATGAAATTTTTACGAATATAATTAAAACGATTTTCCATGAAATTTAAAATGAAATTTTTCGCAAGCGGACTAAGTTGGCAACACACACACACACACACAGCAGCGAGAAAGAGAAGGAGCATAAAATTGCTAAACTAAAGCAAAGTCCGTAGTCCGTTGGACCCAGACTGAACTTTATGTCAAACACACACACACACACATACATACATAGAAACCCATCTGACCCCACCCCTCAAGAAAGCCAAGCAACAGCCAACGAGCTGCAGCGAACAAGGCGAAAAAGCTAGAATATTGCCAAGCACAAAGAGAGGAGATGTGAAGAGAGAGCAAGAGAGTGAGAGAGGGCGAACTTTGTTTTTGGGGCCAAGGGAATGTAGAGTAGTTGAATAATAAGAAGAAGCACCAGCAGCAGCAGCAGCAGAACAAGCAGTTCAAGTATAAAAGAACGAAGCAAAAGCAAAAAAGTTTGCAGCTTATGAAGATTGCGGGAACAGTTGGGAGAGGGGATTTGAGGAAGGATAAAGGCTGCAGGACCGAACGAATAGCAAAAAGTAAAGGCAAACAAACTAAGCGCAACTGCTTGATGAATGGTGCGAAATGGAACAGTTGCAGGAAGGTGGAAGACGGGCGGCGGAAGGCGGGTGGGATTCGAACATAAAGAAAAAGAGAGCAAATAAAAAGAGGCGAAGTCGCCGCCGCCGCCGCAGCCGACACATGACAAATGGCGCACTATTTGACGTCGACGTCGCCAGCGGCAGCGGCAGCGAAACTTGTCGAATAAAGCAAAAACAACAAAAACGTTGTAAAATAAAATGTCTGCATACAAGGGTGAGCCATGTGTGTGTGTGTGTGTGTGCGAAATGCAAACCTTGAGCTGTGAAAAGTCAAAAAGTACAAATCGTATAGAAAAATGTGTGCTCCATTTTTGGGGCGCCGTGCGGCGCAATTTAAAATTGCTGTCAGGCAGTCAGTCATGTAATGAAATACTACATACATACATACATACATACATACGCGCCCGTCGAATACTCGAACCAACAGCAACAACAACAGCAGCAGCAACAACAGCGCTCATTCAATTTGTTCATACGAATTTATCGCTTTTGTCAGCGACGCCAGCAGCGACAGAGTACAAGTACAGCTAGTCAGAGAGAGCGAGAGAGAAAGAGAGAGACGTGCTTGGGTGACGGCGGCGGCAGCGACGCGACGGCGAAGACAGCAATGCTGTGGAATTTTTGTCCGAAAAATATTTGTTGTTGGTTGTAGTTGTTGGTGTTTGTCTGTCAATGTGAAAAGCAACAAAATGAATGTTTTGTTGGCTGTTTTGAAATGCGTTTTCTGTTCGCACAATGAGCGAGAAAACTAAATAAGCGAGCGAGCACACTTATTGTTTATTTATGATGCCCTTGTCAACACTAAAATTGCAAGTTCAAATATAGAACACACACACATACATACATATGTATGCATAAATGAATGTACCAATAGCCATACATACAACTAACGGATTTATCAAGCATTCGCAAACACTTTTTGCTTCTATTTAGCATCTATTATGTTTAAACACAGCTATGTATGTATGTATTGTATCTATTAGTATAAGTGAGTATAGTAAGTTATAAGTTTTTGCTATTATTCGAACCAAAGAATTATATTACAGTCGAACTTCTATATAACGAATCTCAAGGGGACAAGAAAAAACTTCGTTATAGAGAAAATTCGAAGTATAGAATGGGTTTTTGATGGAACCAGGTTGCAGGGTTCTAGAAATTAATTCGTAATATAGAAATCTTCGATATACGGAAGTTCGTTGTATGGACTGTATCACATATATCGTTAGCATAACTCACTTGAAGATTGGTTAGAAATTTGAACCTCTCCATAGCCAAAAATAACCTTAAGAGATTTGTCTTTATTATACAAAATGATTTTGAATTAGCTTCTGGCACATCAAAGCTCTTTCATTCGCCGGACAATTTAGTACCAGCTGATAAATTTATTCTTTATTAACTTTAGCGACGAATCTCAATACGAAAACTGTATCTTTCTCTCAACCAACAGCAATCCCTTCAACTGCCATTTAAATTCCCTTCAAATCGATTCACATTTAATATTCTATTGTCCAAGCTAATAAACTCATTCATGAATATTCTTGGTAAACATAATTATGGCTACGCTTCAATGTATACAGGTAACACCCGAATCAGTGAACACTTTCATTGTGTGAATATCTGAATGAAGCTTACGTATTTTTCAACCCAAAAAGTGATTAAAATATTAGATTTTCATCGGTTGAGGCAAAGATCAATTTGCCATTTCTAGAAATTTCTCGAAATATTTACATATATTAAGAGATGTGTGAATAGAAAATTCCATTTATGACCAACAAAATGTCAAACTTGACAGTTAACAGTGAATATATAAATCATGTTCGGCATACCCAAACAAAAGTATATTTTGATTGTAATTTTAATAATAAAAGAAATCATTTGAGAAAGCAAAAACTAACAAAGGAAAATTGTTCTACGCTAAAACCATAAAATCAACATGTTCTTATCAAATAAAATTAGATAAATATCCGCTTAAAAGATATATTAGAATTTACAAAAGATGATTTTGAATTAATGTTTGAATATTACGAAATTTCTGATCGACATGTTAATAAAATCTTATAAAAAAGGGTAATTCAGAGTTAGCTCTTGTTCTCGATCATTTCTAGACCCAACGAATTACATAAATAATACACATCATCCAAATATATCAGTTTTACATAAAGATGCTTAAAATAATGCTCTCAAAATCATTTGGTTTGGAAATATTAAATGCAAAAGTTTGATTAAAGTTAAAAATTAAATGAATTCCATGTAACGAATCCCAAGGGAACAAGAAAAACCTGCATTATAAAAAAAATTCATAAAATAGAATAATTTTTCGATGGAATCAAATGGGAAATGGATTCGTTATATGGAAGTTCGACTGTAGTATAACAATTGTTCTTTTTTCATGGCATTCAAATTGAACTTTTTGTGTTCTTGTTTGCGAGCGAACACTGTGCTATTTGGTGATTCTCCCTTATTTATAAACGCCATTAGCTAAGGAATTCTAGATTCAATTCCGTTCGACATTTTTGTAGACTAGAAAATGATTGCTGTTTCGGCATTCCTGAAATCGGGCAACTTTTACTTAATAGAAATTTGTTATTTTTAAGTAAAAATAATATCTTTTCGAAATGAATAGTATATCTGCTCGGAATCTAATGAATCTGAACGAACTTTGAATGTCGAGCTTATGAATATAGATTCTAAGGCTAAATAAATATTTATAAAGCGAATGGAATTACGTAATTTGTAGGCATATTCAAATGAGAATTACAGTGAAACTTCGATAAGTTGTAACCTCGATAAGCGAAAAACCTTGATAAATCATAGTATTTCTTCGGTCCCTTGAAAAAGTCGTAGAATAAGATTACCTTGAGAACATGAAAAACTTGATAACTCGTATTTTAATTGTGGTGCCTTCAAATACGAGTTAGCGAAGTTTCACTGTACTCGAAAGCACTTCTCGAGGTCTTATTTCAAAGATAATTAAGTAAGTAATTGCTATATGGATATTATATGCATATATTGTCTGTGTGAGAGGGAGATAGAGAGAGCGAGAGAGAGGGGGGCTTGATTTAATTGAATTTCTGTTACGGAGTCAAGTAAAATATCGAATTTTTAGCTTGATAAATGAAGAGTAATTGACAAGAGATGGCAGAGGGGGAAGGGCGAGAAGAGTACAAGTTGCAAGCAATTTGGAACTTCAAGTAGCACCGCTTCACAAGTCGCAACGCAATGTTGCAAGTTGATTTTTCTCACGCACAAAGTGCGACGGGCACTTCACAAACATCTTTTTTTTTGAGATATATTTTAAGCAGCCAAAAAGAAGAAGAAGAAGAAGAGGTAATAAAATGTTATTTACGAATCAGTGTGTGAGGCGAGAGCTGCTTGAAAATCGGCGGCGAAGGCTATCATCTTCCATTCCAACGAAGCGAAAATATTTCGAAAAACACGCCAATTGGTCATGTCTCGACCTCGACTGCAGAAAACAGAAAACAGATAACAAAGAGCCAGTTCTCTTTTTTCGAGTACGTACGTATGTGTGTGTGTGTGTGTGTGTGCACGCGCTTATTATTCGATTAACTCGAATTCCCCTGCAGCGGGCAATATAACTTTTATTTCAGTTCCGCCTACAGTCGTCGTCTGCCAGCCTGACATCAAACAACAACAACAGCAACAGCAAGCGGCAATTTTGTGCTTTTTTCGAAAGGCAAAAAGCAGAAAGAGCAAAGAGCGCACTGAACGGGAACAGGTGCATTGCCAAAGAGACAAACACACACATAGTCGGAGAACGTCGACCGTCACTCACTCTCATCATCACACACACACACACACATACTCTAATAGAGTTTTGTTCGTTTTTCGACGTTCTCACACATCGCACAGCTGCAGCGACGTGCAGAATCTGAATCCAGAAGCTCGGCAATTGCCAAGAGGCAACAAAAACTTTGGCATCTGGTTGCTCTTCTCCGCCCTCCTCCTCCGCCTCTACCACTTTCGAGTGCGCCTGCCTGCCTGCCTGCCTGTCGGCATCAGGCATCCAATGAAGCCGCAAAACTGTGGCTGGCTCCTCGACGTTGTTCAAAATGGCAAATTGCCATGCTAGCAGCAGCAGCCAGACCCAGACCCAGGGGTTAGAGCGGTGAGAGCGGTGTGAGCAGCAGCCAACAACAAAAACAACAACAGCACAAAACACAGCAGGCATCAGCAGGGAACAACAACGAAATCAAATTCGCTTTGCGTGTTTTTCGCATATCTTTTTTTGTATCGAAAGAGTCGGAGTTGGAGCAGGGGGCCAGGGGCGCACCTTGAACGCCCGCAACTCCAAAAAGCAACCAAACAACAACAAAAAACGTGCAGTGTATTCGCTTGGTTAACGCTCATTTTGTTCGTTCGCTCGCTCTCTCGTTCGCACTCCTTTCAGTCCGTTCTCTTTCTCTTTCTGACCTTTTCATTAGTTTTAATCGCGCTGCAAAATATTGCTGTCGAATTCCAAGCGGGTTCAAAGTTGAAGCGTGCAGCGGAACGTGACGTCGAACGGGGAATGCGGAATGAAATGGAATGGAATGGGTGCTGGTTGGTTTTGCTGTTGTTGTTGTTGTTGTTCGCGCTTATCGTGCAAACAGATCTCTTTCTTACTCTCTCTCTCGCTTTGAAAAACATTTCACAATGCTCTGCCCGCAGAGATAGCGCCGTAATTTGGCAATTCCACGAAATTGCGCTGGCTTGGTAACTATAAATACTTAAACCCAACCGAATCCGTATCCGAGTCCCTCCAGATAAGATTTGACCACTTTCAATGTGCAAGTCAAACTTTCCCATTGTGCTTAAGCTTTTTTTTCTATAAATTTCATTAAACTAATGCTGTGGCAAATGATGATTGATTTATAGATAACACCTGCAATTTAATACCCTTTCAAGTAATTCAAATAATATACACTTGTCAGAAAAAGTATGCGTTAACGTTAAAGTATAACATTATGCCCATAAAACAAGGCCATATTGTTAAAAACCATTTGAATTCGCCACCTCAATCTACTAATCTTAATCAAAATAAAGGTCAGTTAGATCTCCTGAAGCGCAGGACTCGACTACACGCCATTACGTCTAAGGATATGCTCAAAAAGTGATTATTGAAGAATAGAACATAATAACGGCAAAGGATGTCTATAAATTGGTCCAATTATTGCAAAAGCAGTTGAATGATGTTATAAAATGTGAGGGGTAACTTTTTCTGAACCGAAATCAGTTGTATTAGTATTAGTTTTTCAAATAAAAAAAAATATCGCACAATTAAAAAATACGAATACCACGTTTTGTTCGATATTAATGTGGGTTTCAGTAAAAAATATCACTTTGACAAATTCCTAATTGCAAGTCATGCCTTTTTACAGCCAAAGTTTTGCATTGAGCTTGTACGCATACTTTTTCTGGCAAGTGTATGTACTTAACAATTGTAGAAAAACAATGCGAAACAGTTGAATGTCTCAAATGTTTATTTATTTATCGGATAAGTATTCACGATTTGGTTGAACGATATCATTACCAACCAGACGCATACACATGTATATGGAAAATAATGCAAATTTAAAGAATATCTAAAAAACATTTAAATTTGTCACCGAAAATATAATCAAATTTGAAAATTAAGTAAATTTTCACAGGCTTAACCTATTTTAAAGAACTCAAAATATAAGCAACAACAAAACTGTTCCAAAAACCTCTACACTCAGCAAGAAATCTGATCTATGGCTACCAAAACATTATCAAATCATTTGCTTATTATGAACGGATTGGTCACATAATTTCGGTCTTAAATTAAGAACGTTTTAATCCTTTTAATCTCTTTAAATCTGAAATACGCTGGGTGACCGGCAAGGGGCCCGGAACAGCTGCCAAATATACTCATACTCATGCGTCTCTGCTAGAACTATTATAAGAAATAATTAAAATCAATTTGTTGTATCTTACCCGTGTATAAAAAACTATTAACTTTGCCGAGAATCGAACCTGAGACAAATCTCGATTACTAAGCGGGATGCCTTAGCTACAATTGCACTGTTGCCTTAGCCATTGCGCTGTTGCCAAACTTCGGCGCAGCTTCGAGTGTTAACTGCCTTCTCATTTTCTGAACATTGTTCCTAGTACGTTACAAATGGAACCAATTTAGTTATTTGCGTACCAATTAATTCTATTCGTAACAAATTAAGTACAAATATGATCTATTTTTTTCTTTTTTTTGCTAAGTTTGAGCTACTCAACGGAATGACTTCGAATAGTCAGTCCCTTTTCGTTAAACATCTAATCTTTTAAAATATTTTCCCCTGTTAATACGATGCACGACAATGGGACAAAAGGCTTGAGAAGCCTGATTAACCTTAATCTTAATAAAAAGTTTGGAAATCATGTTCGTCTTACAATTTCTATTCAGTTTGAGGCAAAAACTTCCTGAGCTAAACACTTAAAGCCATTTATTTACTATGAGGCATGCAACACGCCGTGTTTAATCAAACAAAGTGGTTTCATTCGCATTGCTTTCGCTTTTGAATTGTATCTTAGCTAAATTTGGCATTACTCAAAAGTTTTGTCCACAGCCAAACCGAAAGCTTAAAACGCAAGCGAAAAGGCTTACTAGTTTACAAAATGGCCATAACACAAAAATAAAGTTGGTAAGCTTTAAAATAGTTGTGTTAGGCTGCTTATCCCGGCAAACGTTGCGGCTTTGTTCCCCTCTTTTATTCGCCTGCCCAAATAAGAATTTTTCCCAGTTGGGCCGTAAGGAGCTCAGAGCACAAATTGCGAAAGTGTGAGCAGTTCTTAGGTAAAGGAAACAGTGTAACACAAAAGATTCAACGGGCTCGAGGGCTCAAGGGTACAAATCCAGCAAAAGTAGTTTGTTTTTAAGCTTATTTTGCTTTTAAAAAAGTGTACAAAGCTGAATAATAAATTAAACAAATCGAGGGAAACTTTCAATGAAAATAAATAGAAATGCCCATTTAAAAAGTAAGTAATCAATAACTCAATAACAAATAAGTATTACAAGGGGTCTCAGTAATCCATATCAGAAGTCTGTATTTTTTAATTTCTTATACCTCCTTATTGGGACAATAGGATTGCAACACTTGGTGGAGAGCATTACGCAGGAAGCACCGCCAGTACAATCCAGAGATCAACGTAAAACTTGGAAGGGAGTATAGTTGATGTTTAAGGTTAAGGCTTCAACTTTAGTTAATGTGACCCATATCTTAATATCGCACCACAAACATTCTATATAAATCAATTCAACACGTTTGAGTTGAGCTAAGATTTGAAAATTCTGCCAGAGAAGAGTTTTATTAAATGTGCCCAGATTTGGTATCTGTGCAAAAGCATTAAAGATGCTTAGTCAAGATAAAAAATCTCAGTTTCGAACAAGTTTGAGGCTCAAGTCAAGAAAGTTGAACTGGAAGATTTACTTAATCCAAGACTTTTGAGTTTAAAGTCTTTATTGGTTTGCTCAAGGCAATTTATAGAAGAAAAAACATCGCTTTAGAGAAAAATCGTAATGTAAAATGGCTTTTTATTGAACTAAATTGCAATGTTCTGGAAACAACTTCTTGGTATAGAAAATACCGTTAGAAGGAAGTGAAAGTTCGACTGCATATGTAAATGGAAAACGGATTAAGTTATTGATATATTGGTACTTTCACGAAAGACGAGAGAATGAAAGAAAAGCAAAAACGAAAACACTTTATTGACACTGAAATTTAGCTAGACTTGTTTTGTTTTTGTTATAACTTTTCTGTTTTTTAACCAATTATAGTTTAGTTTTTTGTATATTGTTAAGAAATAAAAGAACAATTTAACTGCAATTTCAAACCAGTTAAAAAGTCTTTTAACAGTTATATATTCTGATCAGAATAAAAAACATGAATTTTTCTTCAGGCGAAAACACTTTCTTGACAAACTGTGCATCGGAAATGAGTTGAGTTATTGATACAGAGTCTGTATTACAGACAAACCTATCCAGTGTTCACACTATCCAGGTTTGCCTGTATTTGGAAACAAGCATTTTCTGCCAATGTTTGATCTGGGGCTTAGGATATTGAAACTTGGGTTTCTTATCTATTTGTTGTTTTGGAAAACTAATTTATCCATTGAATTAAAAATTCGACCTTAGTATACGCCATTTATCGAGCTGATGATAATTTTGCTTATTTGTTGTTTTTCACAGCTACTTTAGGGTTTTGTGTTGATGGTTCGGGGGGTTGCGGGGTTCGATAGGTAACGTTTGGCATTCAAGACGCAATTTGTACATAGCCCAAAGAAAAAGGAAGGAAAATGGCAATCAGATAATGCAAAGCTTTGCAATTCAGACATTGAGAATATGAAAATTAAGCTGAGAGCTCACTAAAGTACAGTAAGACCTCGCTAAACGCAACCTATTTAAATTTGGCCAGTTTCGAACAAATTTTTTTTGTTTCTTTAAACAATTTATACTTTTCTGGACAGCTGTTTCGAGAAAATCTGGAATTTGGGTGTTGCAATTATCGAGGAGTTGCGTGTAACGAGTGTTGCGTTAGCCGAGGTCGTACTGTACATCAATATTCATATTCATACGTAATGATATTTTTTCGTATGTCACTTTTTGAGCTTTAAATACGTCCATCAAACAGAATTTAAAAGCAGATATACGTTGTATGATTGATACATTTTTAATAACCCAACTGTAGATAGTTGAAGCTTTTTTTTAGCACGAGTCAAATGATTGCAAAATATGCAGTAGCGGGGGATGGGGAATGGGGGAAGCGCGAACGTTATGACACTTACATATATCACGGCGCCATAATATAGATAATAAATCATAACTGTTAAGTGTTTTCAATTACCCAATTTACCAATCGCAAATCGCGAGGCTGGGCACGTTCCAAAGCTGATACAACGACAGCAAAACGAAAACGAAAACAAAAACAACGTGAAATGTTAAATGCTATTTATCAGCAGTAAAGTAACAAAGCTGTCTGTTGTGGGAGGGGGGTGACGGAGAGAAGTACGTAGTATTAGAAGGAAGAGGGGTGTGGCGAAGGCCGGATGAACGAACGAACGGCAGCGCGACGACTTTAGCAAAGCTCAGAAACAACAGCAAAAGCAAAAGCAACAGCAAAAAAAAGCTGATAAGTTCGTTTTCGCAAATGTGCGCAACGGGGCTGTGCGGGGTGCGGGTGGAGCAAGAGCCAAACGTCGTCTATCGTTCAATTGTATGATAGTGTTAGTGTGTGTGTGTGCAGTAAAGTGCGACATTTTGCTGCTGATTAAGTAGCGTTCGTTTTTAATAAAAGTACGACAAACAAATAAAATACAACAAGTAGCTGAACACACACACATATACACTGGCACCCACAAGTTTCGGCCTCGGCCTCAGTAGACTCGCTCTCACTCTCTTTTTTGACTTCGTCCTCGCTCGCCCGCCCAGCCCTTGCCTTTCTTATATTGCTGTGAAGGTTATGGCACGAGCTCGGGCACGTGCCAGTTGTTACGTATTTGCGGCTGTGGCTTTGGCATTAGGCATTTGTTTGTGTGTGTGTGTGTGTTTGTGTGACGCGACAACGTCGTCGACTTTGGTTTAGCGTGCCGCCATATGTTTCCGGCAAGTGTCCTGCCCCTCACTCCCACTCCCACACACCACCCGCCCTCCGTTTCCTCGACTTCACGAAAAGCGTTAAAGTCGTCGGCAGTGCCAACAAGTAAAGCCAGGACAGGACTTCGCCTTGACACTGGGTCTGGGTGTGCAATTTTCCATGCGGGGGTTGGAATTCTAAATGAAAAACTGACAGCGGCCCACGGCACTGCTCCGTTTCCCTCTGTTCCCTTCACCCAACATAGCCTAGCTGCTCGCCTCAATGCCATTTGGGTAATTCATGCCAGAGATGCGCGCGTGACACGATGAAGCACGAGCTGTAAACGATATACATACATATATATATTTGAAACCAAAACATAAGTAAAACGAATTCCCAAGTGATATTTGTATGTGAAGAGTCGTCCATGAAAAAGCTCGACACGCGCTCCGCTCTAATCGCAGTAGAGAGAGACAATAACTGTAACGGCGACTGTAACCGTAACCCGATACTCGTATGCGTATCGTTTGGAGTAAGTATCTTCGTATGTATCTTCGTCGCCGCCGCATAACGACACCTTCTGTCGACGCCGTTGTCGCCTGCCGTCTTCCATTGCCCTTTCCAACGACACCTTCGCACTGATTTATCAGGGTCATAAAAGCATAGAGCGAGCGAGCGAGAGAGAGAGAAATACAACCAACAAAAACGCATTTGTCATTTGTGAGTGGTTTTTTTTATTCATTTTATATTTGAAAATCTGCTAATTTATTGTTTAACTTACAAATTTTGTGTGGATTAGATGTGAATTGCGGCGAAAATGGTTCTAACAATAATATATATGTTTAATAGTATAATATATGTATCTAATAATTATGTTTTGTGTGCACACATTCAGATTTCTAAATAAGTATATTTCTAGGTATATTTATTATTATTTTTATATATGTATGTTTATTGTTTTTTGTATATTTTTTGTTAATTTCAGCTTCAAAGTTAAAACATTTCATGGGAACAAACATTAATATCAGCTTAAAAATTATTAATATTATTATTATAATTATAGTTTTTGCACGGGTGCTAATAGCCAGATTTTTGCTATAGTTATTTTTAAAATTTAAATAAATGTACAATTATTAAATATTCTGTTCAATTCCAAATCAATTTTGACGGGAAGTTCGAATTCCCAATTGTTGAGGGGTTTTCTTTTCTTCTTTTTTTTTTTGGTATGCACAGTTTCCATGGCTACGCGACCATATCGATAATGTTTTGGAAAGTTGTAAGGGTTGGGGTATTTGATTTATGTAAATTTGAACAAATTTTAACCAAAAAAGGTGGTTGCTAGATTCCAATCGGCGAAGGGTTGTTTCCTTTCCTTCTTTCGCAACGTAGAAAATATTAATATTTATTGCTTAGAGAGCCAATTTACGACGTTATCGATAGCACTGACTGAAAACTGCGCATCTAGGCCAACAATACTAAATATACTTGGTATTATACATTTTAGCTGTTGTTAGCGGCCTTTAAACTTTATAAATTATGTACATATATAAATAACAGATAAATTTGCGTATACAAAATGCGAATTGTGAAATAAATAAACTACGCAAATCAACAAACCGGAAAGCAAACGTCACGACTTATTACGAAAGATAATCTTATACAAAAATATTAAAAAATAAAAACAAAGAAATTAGCACATAAAGTTATTGCATGACGATGCCTATCGATAAACTCCAACAAGTAGTTTTATCGATTACACCAAGTTATCGTTTCAAGGGGTTACCTTGGATTATAGTATCTTTAAATAGGCTATATGTATATATTTGTTTTTTTGGTCGAAGCTTCTAAATGTAGATTTGAGTTTCTCTGTCGCTTCAATATTCAAATTTATGTACAAAGTTCGTGGTGCAATTGAATACGATAAAAGTATCTACAAGTAATTTATGTGTATGGGTATATATATATATATATATATATATATGTAGTAATTTATATGCAATTATGTATATAGTATTTGTTGTGTTCTGTATTTTGTATCTTTATGCTTGACACGCTCAGGCTCAAGCGGCGCAAAATCGTTAAAATTTTATCGCCTCAACGAACGTGCCGCGTCAGTGTATCTGCGTGTGTGTGTGTGTGTGTATTGGCTACTGTTTAAACCACAACACCACCACCGAAAAATCTAAAAACCCAAAAAGCCCACGCCAACGCTCGTCAACGCGTTTCACACTTGGCCAGAGACGAGAGAAACAAAAAAAATTAATGAAAAATTTAACGAAATACTAACAATCCATTTCCGATATGAGCTTTAAGAACTTGCGTGTTGAATAATGCCTCACGTTTTCTCATATCATATATTGAATAATTTATGCATTCCTTATGCGATTTGTTTTGATTTTTAGCTACGCGTTAAACTAAATATTTGCAAGTCTATGAAGAAGCAGCTATACCCTAGAAAGATACTTTTGGGATACTAAGGCATTCGTAACGAGTGACATTTTCTGTATATTATAGTTTTTTGTTTTGTTCGGACCACTATCTGCTATAGGAACATATTGAAAAGGGATTACCAAAAAAAGATTCATGGATTTTGCTACCTTATTTTTATGCAACGAGTATGTTATACTATACTCGTTGATTTTATGCACTCGTTACTTTAACAACGAGTTGTTTTTGCTTAGTTCTCGAAACAATCCGGAGAGGGTATCTGGCGTTTGTTATTAATGATTTGCATTTGATATATGTATGCCGATATTTTATTAGTTAGTTTTGCTTTTTATTTTTTACTAACAACAACAACAACGGCTCGTGTTGTGGTTATTTATATTTTATTATATTTTGTCACATATTTGTGTCAGCTTTTTTGCTGCTGCTACTTTTGCTGTTGTTGCTGCTGTTGTTGTTGTTGTTAGCACATATACTACATACATATATACACATAAATATGTCTAGTATATATATAATTTCCATAAGGTTTATTTTATATTTCGAGGCGTACTAATTGCAGTCGCAAATATTTGCACATTTATTAGCAAACACACCAAATATGCGTATGTGTGTGTGAGTGTGTTTGTGCGTATTTTTGCATCTGTTTTTGATTTTCAGATGAAAGTGAGTTTGTGTGAGTGTGTGTGTGTATACATATATTGCTTGTCAAATGAAGGTATTTGAGGTTGAATTGTAAGGCTTACTCGCCGCTGCAGCAGCGCTAAAGTGACGTAAGTGAAATTGACGAGTAGAGTTGACCATTGACCGTTGACCTTCTCTGCGATTCTCATATTCAATGTGTTTGTATTGAATAGTTTCCAACTAGAACTGCAGCTCGCATCAATTGCTGCTGTGTTGTTGTTGTGGACTCTCCTCCAGTGGCGCCACTAGATACATTTGCGTGCCGCACATCCAAAGAAACGCTGCATAGAGAGAGAAAAACAAGTACAAGAATGAAAATTGCTATTCATGGATGAAAATACAAAATGATGTAATGGCCAAGCAGAATGCGAGAATGATAAACTGAACAAATGAGAGACTGCTGCCGCTGTTCATTAAAAAAGGCAAAAACAACTACAAAATAAAAAGACAGTTGTTGTTGTTGCTGTTATAACGGTAAAAATAAAGCAGCGCTCGTATGAATGACCGACCGACCGACCCAGCGAACCAGCGAATGCCCGACAAAAACGACCCACAAGCGAGAGAGAGAGAGAGCGAGAGAGGGGCATTCGGCGTTCGCTAAATTTGTGTATAATGACTACTTGGAGAAAAAAAACCGAAAGAAACGAAAAAACAAGGGAAAAAGAAATAACAAGGGGCAGAGGAAGAGGAAGAGGGGGGAAAGAAAACGCGTAAACACGAAATGTAATTTGTATAATTTGAGTTCTCTTTTTTGTTTTCGTGTGTTCCGGAATAAGTGTGGGAAACGCAACAATAAGTAATTGAAAGAAAAAACCCATTGAGCTAAAAAATGCCCGAAAGACGAAACCCAAACCTAAGCCAAGAATAACTTCACATGTGGGTCCGAAATCAAATAAAAATGTAATTTTAAAGTTATAATGAAAACTATTATAATATTCTATAAGCTATAAGAAAATCATAAGCTATCCATAAGATGCTATTTTTGGCAATCCAAAAATTAGAAACACTTGAAAGTCATACGTATGGCAGCTGTATGATATAGTAGTTGTCGAATCGGGCCGATTAAGACAAATAATTGAAAGTGCAAAGTCTTAGCAAAGTTTCAGATTGATAGCTCAAAAACTGAGACACACAGACGGACTGATCTGATCAGGAATAAGTATGTTAAAGTGAATGAAGTTCTAATTGAAAATAGATTATATTTTGTAAAGCAAAGACTCTAAGAAAATAAGTTAGTTAAAGGTGTTAAAAAATAAAGAAATAAATAAAGTTGAATTTAGCTTATTTTCGATTGAATTTCCTAAGAATTTTCAGATTTATTATTAGTTTTCAAAACAAAAAATCAAAAAAAAACTTTACTTCACATTTTACATTTTTGTAAATCTATTTTGGTTTCTAAATAAATTCCATCATTTAGATTGAAAGTCGTTGCATTTATGACTAAAAGTTTTCGCATTATATTCATGAATATGAGTTCAAAGAAGTATTATATAAATACGTATGCTTATGTTTGATTTTATGTTGCACTCACCTTGTGACTAAGCGGAACTTGCCACCGATGCCAGCGTATCGGTGGCGGCTATTTGAACAGGCGGCTTTGACATTGATTCACTTGCCACACTATTTGTCGCCGGCTTTGGCAGCGATGGCAGCGATGGGAGTGTTGCAGTCGCTGCTATTGTTGTTGTTGTTGTTGATGTTGTTGTTGCTGTTGTGGCAGTTGTGGCAGTTGTTGCCTTGGCATCCGTTTTGGTCATCTTGTTGCTGTTGCTGGCAGTCTTTTCTAGTTCCGGCGTTTTAACGGTTGCTGTTGCATTGTTGTTGCTGTTGGTTGGTGGCGTTAGTGGCGCCTCTTCGGCGAGTGCGGCTGCTTTCGCCTCGGCGCGTATGTTCAAATTTGCAGCCACTTGATCAATGCTTGTTAGCTTTTTTGTGGCACGCGGCGAGGTAGCCGAAGCATTGTTGTTGTTGCTGCTGCTGTTTGTGCCGGGGCTAAGCTGTGACGTTGTTGTTGCTGTTGCTGTCGGCGACTTGTGTTGTTGCTCTTCGGCTTTAACCGTAAGTGGCTTGCTGGCAATTGTTGCTGCTGCTGCTGCTGTTGTTGTTGCAGTTGTTGGTGTTGCCTGATTGCGAAAGGCCAATGCCGAAGGATTGGGAATGCTGCGCACTGAGGCATTCTGTTGTCGCACCAATAATGCATTCTTTGGCTTGTTCTCATACTTGATCGAGATCTTTTCACGCGCCGTTGCCGACTCCGAAAGCAAATGCAGATTTTGTAGATCATCGCCAGCAGTTGCCGCCGCCGCAGCAGCAGTTGCTGTTGCGCTTGCACTTGCATTGTTGTTGCTGCTGTTGCTGTTGTTGTTATTGTTGTTGGAAATGTTTTGTTTGATTTTATTAAGCGCTGCCTCCAGACTGTTGCTGCTGCTGTTGTTGTTGTTTGAGGCTGTTGTTGCTGTCTGTTTGGTGCTTTTGCTTGTTGTTGTTGCTGTTTGTTTGGCATTGCTGTTGCGTCCCGTGCCTGCTGATAAATCAAGTATGTCAGCATCCTTGGCAACTGTTGCTGTCGTGCTACTTGCTGCTGCTGTTGTTGTTGTTGTTATTGCTGTTGTTACTGGCGGCGGCCGAAATTCACGCAAAGTTAGTTTCGACTGGGCAGCGGCAGCAGCAGCAACAGTTGCTGGCTTCTGCTTGGCTGCTTCGGCAACTTTGGCTTTGGCTGCGGGAAATGGATTGCGCAGATTGATTAAAGCAGGCGGCGATGTGCGATAAGCAGCATTGTTAAGGTTCAGGTTCATGTTGCTGTTGTGGATGTTGTTGTTGCCGCCGCGTTGCGCACTGAGCGCCACGGACAATGGCGGCGATTTAACCATTGCCGGCATGGACAACGGCGGCGATTGTTGTGCGGCTGCACGCTTATTGTTTTGCCTGGGCAGAGCAACAGGTGGACCCATTAGACGTGCTCCCGCCGATGCAGTAGCTCCTGCTGCCGCTGCCGCCGCTGCTGCTGCTCCTGCTAAGCGGACAATCTCTAGAGCTGGCATACTTTGTTCCGCATATGGATAAGCTAGGCCATGCATGGCGCTGTTGTTGTTGTTGTTGCGTGGTCTTGGCGTTATAGTCAGTGTTGACTGTGGCATCGTTAGGCTCAAGCCAGCGGGGCACAACATTGGCATGTTGCTGCTGCCGCCGTCACTCTTCGCCGCCAACTCCGGGCCATAGATACGCATTGGCGGATTGTAGTTTTGTAGCTTTTTGGCGGCATTTAACTTTTGTAGTAGCTGTTGTTGTTGTTGGTAGTCGAGGCGAGGTTGCTTGGATAGCAGCAATTGTTGCTGTTGCTCGTCCAACAAAATGGAGCGTTTGGGCTGCTTGTTGGCAGCGCTGGCTATTGAACTGGGCGTTGATAGATAACGTTGCATGTGATGCTGTGGCAGTGGCGCCTGTCGCATCGGCGATTGTGGCACAACAAAATGTGGCGTCAATGTTGGTTTGCGACTATTGTTGTTGTTGTTGTTGTTGTTGAGTTGAGGCATTTTGGCAGCAGGCTTTGGCTGCAATTGCTGTGCTGCAGGCTTAGGCTTGACGGTTGTTGTTGTTGCAGGAGGAGGATTAGGAGCAATTGCTGGCGCTGTTGTTGCTGCTTTGAATGCTTTGAATAGGCTGGGCGGCAGCGGTGGGGAGGCGGGCAGCTTAAGCTCCTTCTTATCAGTATTGGAGTTGGAATTGGAGTTGGAGCTGGAGCTGGAAGCTGTCATCAGGCTATTAATGCTGCGCGCTTCCTCGCCCAATGTCCGATTCAGTGCATCCGATGTTGTTGCTGCTGCTGCTGCCTGTTGTTGTTGTTGTTGCTGTTGATGCAGTGCAGCCAGCTCACCGCCGGCTAGTGAGTGGGAACGCTTCAAGTCCAGCTTGTGCGCCTTGTGATTATGCGTTGTTGTGATTTTCATTTTCATTTTGCCATCGGTTTGTGATGAGATCTCCGCATGGAGTTTCTTGCGTTTGCCGTTCGCATCCTTCGGCTCCTTCGAGTGCTTTTTCTTGCGCTTGCGATGAGAGGAGCTAGAGGTGGAGGTGCAGGTGTTTGTGGAGGTGCTGGCGTCGGCAGTGCCATTGGAGCCATTCGTTGACGAAGAACAAGAGCTCATCGGCGATGCATTTGGGCTATATTTGAGGGCATCCTGTGCGGGTGGGGCAGGTGGCGCAACAACAATGGGTTTGAGTCCAATATTTTTGGCATATGTCTCCAAATCGATCTGCTGCTGGGGCAGTGCAGCATCGGAGTGCTCGAGCCGAGCGTCCGCCGACTTGGGCATCGTTAGCTTCGCCTTCATGCTGTTCAGCTCGATCTTGAGCTTGGGCAGATGGCCGGATTGTGGCGATTTCTTGTTGGCCGTCTTCAGCTCAAAGCCCCCCTCATCCGCATATCCTGCAGACTTGCTCAACTGCGATTGCGGTATGCTCACAACAATATTCAAATTGCAAATGTTGGATTGTTCCTCCGGTTCGGGCTCACTCTTAACCCGCAACAATGGACCGGAGCTGTAATCGCTGAAGCGCATATCGTTGCTGCGCAAACTTTTGAAGTTGCTTGGAGCTGAATCTTCTTGTTGTTGTTGTTCCTTTTTGTTGGCCATTATCGGTTGGGATGAACGCTGCTTGCCAGTAGCTTTGGCCAGTTTTGTTGTGGATTTGCTGCGAGTGGATTTGCTTGTGGCATGCAACAGACGCGATTCCACATCATCCGCAAAGCTCACAGACTTGCCACTTGGCTTTGTCGCAGCGGCGGCACTCAACTCAATATCCTGATTAACCTTTGACAAATTGCTCTCCTCGTTTTTTGCCGTCGCTCGTTCGTACAACAGAATTCTATACCGAAATGCCATGGGCGCGTTCTGTGGCATCAACGAGAGGGGGATGGAAATCGTATAGCAAATATCGAAACAATTAAAATTCGTAAGAGTATTACGAATAAAATAAATTTAGAAGGTTAACTAACAAGCTTGAATGGAGGAGGTAAAAATTCCCAAAAATTTAAACAGAGCAAGGAAAAAACTTCAAATAGTTATTATCTTCATTAATCATATATGGTTTATAACCAAAAATTTCTTGTGGTATCCCAAAGATATCTTTAAAGTAATCTTGTGACAGATTTTTCCTATAGAAATTATTATTATGTTGATTAAAGTAATTTCACTAAGTTCTACATAAAAGTCTAGATCAATATATCAAACTTCGACTTATAAATAATCCCAGTTTAATATTCTATAAAATTTCGATCCGAGAACCCAAGTTTCCTATCTTCATACTCTCTGCGTTAAATGTTAATCAAAAGTAAGACATATCTAATTATGTTCTACACATCGTCTCGTGATGTGATTATAATAGCCCTTGGGGATGTTCTATGAATCGTGAGCGGGGGGACAATCCCAAAGGAGACAAACTAAACAAGCGACACAATCCGATTTGCCAGCGGCTAATTTCAAGTGCCAGGACCAACAAATCAAACACATGGACGTTGAAATCGCCTGCCCATTACCCTTGAACCGACAAAAATAAGTCCAAAAGAACTCACCCGCTTCCACTGGTAACAATAGCCAACGTCCATGAGCGTAAAGCTGGGCGGCAATACCTCATCCTCGTACGTGACCTCGACCTCAACATGTTTGTTGTCCGCATCGATGTCGTACTTGGAGCACAGAAACCGCTTCAGATGCACAACCCTCAAGTCGGCGGGGCACTGAAGATAACAGACAGGCGGCTTATCGCCGGCGCCGCAATGTTTTAGCATAGCGGGATGATATTCTAGGGATAAACTGTATATGGAAGATACAAAATATGTATTTTATTAATAAGCTTAAGATATGAGGATGAACATTTATGAACTTAAGGAACTTAACTACAACAGTCGAACTTCTATATTACGAATCTCAGGGAGACAAGAAAAACCTCCGTTATAGAGAAAATTCGTAGTATAGAATGTGTTTTTGATGAAACCAGGTTACAGGGTTCTCAAAGTTAATTCGTAATATAAAAATTTTCCTTATACGGAAGTTCGTTGTATGGAAGTTCGACTGTATATACATAGAAACAGAGGGATACAGATACAGGAAAACCTCCTTAAGAAGTTACTGAATTGAAAATACTGAAAGTACTGAAACAAAAAAATAATTACACAGGAAAAGAAAGTCCTATTGGCGAATAGAAAATTAAGTCTTTTCAGTATAATGAAAGAGGAAGATGAAGTTGTTCGAATTATTGTTTGAGAAATCCTAAGGTTCTTAACAAAAACGTACTTTAAGCTAAACCTAAGACATGTTTGAGTATTTCAAAGATGAGGTTAGTATAGTTAGGAAACATAACAAAGGTTATGTTTTATGGATTAAGAGCTAGAGGTACATCATGTAACTAAATAAACTTTCAATTGAAATTTCCACACAAAATCGAATTTCAATAATAACTAACCTTATAGGCTCGCCTGGCGAAAAGAACTCCGGTTGCTGCTGGTCCTGCTGTTGACTTGGAAGTAGGTCCTCCGCATTGGCATCGGCGTCGGCAACCAGTTCCCGATGCTGCTCCTCGAACTCAACGAGTCGCTTGCATTCACGCTGATAGAGGCCCGGCACCAGTTTATAAATCAGAGAGCGCATTGTGTCGTCGGATCTGCATGGATTTTGTGTTATGTTTTAAATGTCAATTGTCAGGGCAGAGAAAGGGAGAGGATAGGGATGGTAGGAAGTTGCGCCTACCTGAGGTTATCCTCGCTGATGTGCTTGCCCCCGTTGCCCTTGCACTGTGGGCAGTAAACATCGCGCAGCAAATGCTTCAGTATGCAACTGCGACAATCTGTTGCAAGTTGTGATTTAATTGAGAGTCGTTTGTGAGTGGGTTGTGCAACTTACATGTGTGATAGCAATAGTCGACGATCGTTGGCTCTATCATATAGCCCCGGCAAATGCGACAGGTTAACAGTTCATTGAACTGGCTCAGCTCATGGCCAGATCCTCCTCCGCCCTCAAAATGGAGCCTGTGCTGTTGTTGTGTTGCTGTTGTTGTTGTTTCTGTTTCTGTTTTTAGATGCATTTTTTTTTTTTTTTTTTTTGTTTTTAACTATCTAAAGCCTCTTATAGTTTTGGTATTTTAAGATGATAGCATGTCCTGCAAAAAGATAAGAATTTCTTAATATTTCAATTGATCAACAATTTTAGGAAATAATTTGGTAGCTCCCCGATTTCTTCAGCTGAATAAACCCCTTATACCAAAAATACTCAATGGAATAAGACTAAAGATATTGCAACTGATTCCGATGATCAATTATAGAAACAGACTTGATGAATATGGAGTTTTGTGTGGTAAAGTCCTTTAAAAACTATTAATAAAGTTGAGAGTTGAGGTTTGTCCATATACGGTGCCAAGTACTTGGGCTGGAATGGAACTGATGAGCGACCGACCGCAAGCGACTGTTGCGACTGCGCAAGAAACAACAACAAAATAATAATAATGATAATGATGATAAAAACGGGTGGCAAAGACAAGACATAAAAGCTTTTGAAAGCGCCACATGGACAGCAAAGACAAAAGGTAACAACAACAAAACGAAATACTGTGAGAAATAACATAAAGCAAAATCCCATCACACCAGCAACAACAACAACAAACCAACCAAAGACCGAGAACTGGCAAACCATCATCACCCATCAGCCATCAACCATCAGCCATCAACATCATTGTGGTCGGGTCGGGTCGGGTTCGGTCTCTGGGTCCAAGTCTCGACTCGACTCGACTCGTCTCGTCTTGTCTCGTTGTCGTTCGACTGTCGTCAAACAAAAGCCGCACATAGAGAAAGACTTAATGTGTAACTCTTTGTAGTTTGTATCTCTATATATCTGCAGCTGTATCTTCCATACCATAGATATATCGCAACGTCAGCGGCGGCACTAGACACAACAAAACTTTAGACTAGTAAGTCAGCCATCCATGAATCGCAACAATGCCGAACGCAACGCACACTACTAAAACGAATACCAAATACAAAAACTAAACTCAAGAATAAAACTCGTACGCTGAAGAGGGACTCAACGAGGGGGGGACAAGTGGGCTTTCGGGCGCACAAGCGACGCCCTTCGTGCCATACAGAGGGCACCAAACACCCATACCAATACACACAGGCGATTGTGCACTCGACGTGTGTGTGTGTGTGTACTTGAATCTAGTTTTAGGTTTTGCCTTCTCGCCGTCGTCGTCGTCGTGCAAACGAATAAAGTACGAAAATTACGCTCTTGTGTGTGCCCTACACATACCAACAAACAGACAAGAGCACACACACACACACAGCGAGTTGATGATAATAATAATGATGATGATGATAATTATTATTATGATGTGGGCAGCGAGTTGGATCAGCAGGTTGGTTATGTGGCGGAGAACGACTGAGAGGTTGTAAAAGAGAGGGAGAGAAGACGAAGACGAATATGTATGCCATGCTTGCGAGAGAAGCGAGAGATGAAGATGAGATTTGAATGGAGCCAAACATAAATACTAACAACAAAAGGCCGCAAATGTCATATGGCACATACACATACATACATACATGAATATATTTTAGGCTACACAGTTGTTAGGGATTAGGCCCTTAGAGGCGAGTCCTTTGTGTATTTCCTTGCCATTAATATTTGAGCTGTTTTTGGAGTTCATTTTGTGGTTAATTTAATATTTCATTTTGTGGTTAATTGAATATTGAATATCTATTATAATCATCGAGTAAAGGTCATTTACCTACCCAAAAACACAATCATAATTTAAATTTAAACTTCTATTTCCTGCCCTTAAAATAATTCAAAAATATTACAAAATGCTTCACGAAACTTATTTTTCCCAATTTAGCAACGAAATTCAAACTTTGAATCTTTGATATTTCACCCAAAAATCACAAAAACCAAAAATTTCCTTTATTTTTTACAAAAAGTTGATAATTTTGTTATAGGAATCCCAAATATTCCTACAATTTCTAATGCAAATAACTTTAATATTTCTTAATCTGAATCTAACTTAACAGATATATACATAAAAATATCCTTAACTATCAAAAATAAATTTTTAAGGAAATTTAACTATAAACCAAAACCGCAACTGTTCCGCCTGCTCCGCCATCAAACCGTAAATAAGCCTGAATCTCCTAAGCTGTAGGGCAAATAAAAGTCGCCTTGGCCCGAAATGCGCTGCCCACTTTTTTCTCTTGTTTTTTGTTGTTTTGTTTTTTGTATTTGCCCCGTTTGCCTTTGACATGTTTCTGCTCTTTGTACGTCACACGCTCACGCGAAACTGGCACGAAAGCAGCTTGTAAAAGGCAAGACGAAATGACAACAAGCCGAGAGAAGCTGCGATGCGATGCGATGCTAGGCAAAATAACAAAAAAAACAACAAAAAACAGAAAGCAAAAAAACTAACAAAACAAAAGCGTTTCGTACTGGAAACTAAGCCAAAACAACATACACAAGGATTGGGGGGTCAGGCAGAGGGGGGGACAGCTAGGAGAGCTAGGGGGGAGAAGGGCGGACATGGTTTTCGAGCTGGACACACAGTTAGAAAGTTGCAGAAAATGTTGCAAACGTTGAAATGAGGATAATCAGAATGTGGATGGACCCTAAGTCAACAACAAGCTCAGATGCCATTCATCAAAGTTGCCCACGCCCATAACCCCCCCCCCTCCCACCCAACAACCACTTACGTTGAGTGTTACGTTAAAGTGTCCCAGCGTGCCAGTCGTTTGTTGTGGGAGTGAGAGGCAGAGATGGCTTCAATCGACAACACGATGATGACGGCTTCGATGCCTCAATGACGTATTAGTAAAGGCTCACACACACTTATACACATAGGCGCATGCTGACAGTGACGAAATGAGCAGAGGCTTCCTTTTTAGCGGCCGCGCTGTTATCGCTATCGAAACGAAAACAATAATAACAACAAATAACGGCAGCAACTACTGCTGGCGCCGGCACGAGCGCACTCTACAACAACAAGCCCGCAGGGTGGTTGCTAAACACATATACACATACACACACACACACATACGCGCACATACTCCGTTATAGAGACGACGCGCACGCAACAAGCTTTGCCGAGGAAAATGTTACAGCGAAATCGAAACTAAATTGAGCGTGAATATTCGTAATACAACTATGAACGTACTATCGTGTCCGTCGTCCACAACAGCAGCCGCTGAAAATACAACTGAAAGCCATGCACGAAATTCAAATGCTTCGACGCATTCGTATTGTGTGTATGTGCTGTACTCGTGTACTTTGTGTGCTCGTACGCTCGTACTCGTGTAATTGTACTCGCCGCGCAATTGAGGCGAATCCAGCGCACGAACACACAATGGATGACTCCACGAAGCGGTCGACACAAATTTGTATCTATTCGCCGCAGCGAACAGCGAAAGAGAGCCGCCCCAATGTGGGCTGTGAGCTGTGGGAGAGCCAGCGGCGAACGCGGCAAGCCAAAAGTCAAAACAAAACTTTCTACAATTTGCGCGCGCGTGTTTTCGCCGCGTCGCCTCGAAATTCGATTTCGGTTTTTCGAACTCGCCGACGTGCCGTGCGATTAAAATTCCAATACGACAATAACAGCAAATGCACGCACACCACCAACAGCAACAACGCACTTGTCACGTGTACGTGTGTTTACAAAATTTTCACGCACACACTGTCAAGGCAGAGGCATGTTTCGCCGCGCAATCAAAAGCAAAGTGAAAATTTCTAATTAGAAATTTTACACACACAACAAAAGTACTATTTTCATATGCCTGCCTGCCAACCTGTATAAATTGCGACGCAAAAACACACGATTTATATATTTACGGCGTATGGGTGCCGGCCGCTTAGAAGCTGCAGCCAGAATTGACAAACAATTATACGCACATCCATAAATCGATTCAAACCAAAAATGATGAACTCTTCCTCTTACTTTATAGCAGTTGCATACACACACATACACAGCGTGTGTGTGCGCGCTTCTTTCACTTCAGCTGCTGCTGCCTCTTATCGATTTCTCATACACGTTTTTATTATCACGAACAGCGGCTGAGATTTTCGAAACTCTTGCTCTCTGTCTTACTGTCTCTCTCTCTCTTCCTTTTTCTCGCTCGTTTTTTTACTCCGTCTCTCTTTTGCCGACGACAGCGGGCAAAAATTTACTTTACTCCGTCCACCACAAAGTGCACGGCACGAAAACTGTTCAAAGACTGATTCTGATTAGACCTGCCAACGAATTTGGCACCGTGCTGCCGCTGTTCGCGTCTGCGCCTGAGAGCCCCTCGTGAGAGCGAGAGCAAGCGAAAGCGAGACGAAGAGACTCGCTGTTGCCGTTTCGCGCCATTGCTGTACCGCCCACCCTGCGGCTGTCGTGCGGCTTGATTGGCTGCAACTGCCAACTTCGGCTCCTCGGCTCATGGCACGAGCTCTTCGTGTCTCAATGTCTGCTGTGTATGCGTTACGTTGCGCGCTGCCTTTACCATTTTTGGGGTGGCTGTGCGTTTCGTGGCTGGCCTTCGTGTGCGTTTGTTTATGCATGCTCGGGTGTTTGCGTGTGTGTGTGTGTGGGTGTGAGTGGCGATTTTAATTGAATTCAACTGTCAAATGAGAGATTAACGCTTCTGCATTGACGCGAGCAGAGGCAGCGGCGTCGTCGTCTTCCTCGCCGTCGTCGTCGTATTGGCCTTGGCGTTTATAATTATATTGCGAATTATTGTTTGGCCGCTGCTGTTGTTTCTCGCTCTCACTCTCCGCTGTCCGTCCGCTGGGCATTTTGTATAGAATATAAAACCCATGTCAAATTTAAAGCCACACTTTGCATATGCTTGTATCATCCTCTCTCCCTTTCGCCTGTTGTATGTATGTATCTGTATCTGGTGATGTGCGTGTGCGTATCTTTTTCACTGTATCTGTATCTGACACCACTTGAGACATGAAGCCTACTTGATCTTACGTATGCACGCTTCTTGTTTTGACAGCCGCGCGGGCGGGGTTGGGGTCGGGGTCGGGGTGGGGCACACACACAATTTATGCTTTTTTGTTATTCCGAATTCAATTGATAGCAACTTCAGCGACTGCCAAACAAATTTGCATTTCAAAGGCTTATATATGGTGACGTCGCTGCCGCCGGCGGCAAGTGCGACAAGTGCTAAATCGCGTGTCCTTGAATTTTTTATATTTCTGTTTTTATTTTTTCGGCACGTCTTCGCGTCGTTTTCAAGGCTCGTGAGATATTAATATGCTGGAAAAACGTATTCAGGCTTTATACTGTTTGATAAATGATTCAGATAGATTATACCTAAGTTAAGTACAGGCAAACCTGGATAGTATGAACAAATTTCAAAATTTTGAATTTCTTCTTGTTCACACTATCCAGGTTTGCCTGTATCATGTATTCAAGAAGGTTTATCTTATGTTTAGAGGTTAAAAAGTTGAACAGAAAATTGCTTTAAGTTTATTTTTTTAAAATACTTTTTTACATTTTTTTGACTTTCACATTAAGAAAACCTCTTTAAAGTTAATAATATTAAACAGATATTGTTGTTGACGTCATCTTATATATATCGTATATGGATTTTTATATCAATATTTAGCTGAAAAAGAAAACTCTTAACAAATAAAACAATTTAAAATCCGATTCAATCAGAGAAGTCGTACTTATATCTGTTCCTGAGTCACGTAATCGGGATATTACCATCAAATTGATAACACTTAAATATCATATTTGTGCCTTGCAACATTCGAACAATGATGCAACAGCAGGTATTCGATGAATACTGTTCATAAGTCCGATTCTCAGGAACAATAGAAAACAGAGCCATTGTGTTTGTTTGTTTTGCTAAGAGGGTTTCCTCTCCTAATCGGGAACGGGAACACGGGCTTATATTACAAAATGATTAAGACATGTCTGAACATGTCTTTTGTCTGTCTGTTCAGTTGCATAAACGTGCATTTAGATTTTATAAGTCTTAAGACAAATGGATTAGTTATGAAGATTTTATAAGTCTTAAGACAAATGGATTAGTTATGAAGAATTTCTGATGATTTCAGTTATTTTATAACTTGAATGTGAATAAGATATGGTACGACCTCGCTAAACGCAACCTATTCAAATTTAGCCTGTTGCGAAATCTGAAGTGGCTGGGAAAATTTCTGTTGGCCAAAAGATCTTTTTTCAACTTTTTTGCCTTTGCTTACCATTAAAATTACAGTAAATCGAAAAAGATTGTGCTTTAAGCAAGGAATTCCCATTATTTTATTCATTTGTACTGTTCTTTTTTACAATTTATACTTTTCTGAACAGCTGTTTCGCGAAAGTTAAGGATTCGGGTATTCAAATTATCGAGGAGTTGCGTTAAGCGAGGTCGTACTGTACGCATTTCAGTAGTATTTTAGAGTTAAGAGGTTACTACAGCAGGAATCATCACAGAGCTCATTAAATATATATACAGTAGAACTTCCATGTAGCGAAACTTAAGGGAACAAGAAAAATCTTCGTTTTAAAGTGAAATTTTTACAATAGAATATTTTATAATTTTATAATAACTTTATTGAACCAACATGCAGCGTTATGGAAATGAATTCGTTATATAGAAAAATTTCAAATCTATAAGTATTTTTTGCCCTGAAAGTGAATTTGTTTTAAAGAAGTTATAGAGAAGTTTGACTGTATAATAAAATATGCCCCATCAAAAGCCTTTGTACTATAGAATAGTTTGTATTTTTGGAAATGCATTCGTCATATAGAAAATATCTAATCTAGAATTATTTTTTTGGAAATGAATTTGATTTAAAGAAGTTTTAGTGAACTTTGACTGAAGTTTGATATAATACAATGCCCCGTCGAAGGCTTTTCCTTTGAAATCCCAGTCTAGATCTCTGAAGGACTCTCCATCAGAGCGTTGCTATCATCATCATCATAGTAAAGTCTCTCTTCCCTTTCTCTGGGTGAGAAAACCACATAAGTGCATGCAAAAGTAATTAAACATGACTCAAACTGCTACAAGCTCCATGCAGAAGCTGCTTGCAACATGCATAGAAGATCCAGTAGAAGTATGTATGTGTTGTCCTTGCAACCCAGCTGGATGTGAATCCTCGTCGTGGCAAGAGGCAAATAATTAATGTGTGCGCAACATTTGGTAACTGGAACCACTGGCTGTGGCTTTGTCTATGCGGTTGCATATTACAGCTTAATAGACGGTTAAAGGGGGGGGGGGGGGCATTCTGTCTGATATATGTATACATATTTGGTATTTCAAATGCTTGAAGATTGCAAATGCAGTATTAATATTTATATTTATTTAATAATAAATATATTTATGTATAAATACAGTACGACCTCGCTTAACGCACCTAGTAAAATTTGGCCGTGTAACGAGGGTTGCGTTAAGCGAGGTCGTACTGTATAAATATTAATTTCATTGTCATATAGTTCCGTTTGTGTATCAATAACCATAACCTAAATTTTGATCCATCTCCAAGGCCGGATTAAACGGCCTGGAGGACTCGGGGCAACAAAGGAGTGGAGGCCACTTGGCCCCAAATTATTTTCCAAAACAAAACTCGAAAGGTTGTTTACTCCTCTTCGTGGAATCTTCGGGGCTGTAGTCCTGATTGCCCTCCCCTAACTCCGGCCCTGTCCATGTCATGTTTTCAGCTTCCTTCTTGTTCATTTTTGTTGGCTTGAAGGTTTCCATTCCGTTTCGTTTCATATGTTAGTTTAGTTTAAAGTGTTCTTAGATTTATACTCGTACAGTCAGTACCTCCTATAAGCTACTTTAATTCACCTCCATTTGGCATTCGATTTCATTACACGCAAACTCAAACCCAATCCTCATTTTTCTCGGCACCCAAATTTCCACTTTCCACTCACAACAACAAACTGTTAAAATGGGAAATAAATTTTGACAGGTGCGCTTATTACGGCTCTTTTGTAGCAATTAATGTCCCAGTCTTTCACTCTCCCGCTCTCTTTCCCTCTCGCTCGCTCTCGTTCACGGTCTCTCGCCACAATTAGGTGGAATGTGCTTTGAAAGTGACATTTATCAAAAGGGCGCATAATTTATTTGGAAAGTACGCACACACACACACACACACATTAAAAAAGACAAAGACAGTTGCTATGATTTACAAATGAGCCCAAGAGCGGGACAGAAGAAAACGAAAAAACGAAAATATCCAACGAATATAAAAACTGAAATGAGTAAAATTAAGGGTATAAGCGAGTGAGTAAACATGAAAGATTTGCGGATTTGCGAGGCAGCGAAAAATCTGTGTGAAGTATCTCTACATACATACATACATACTAACCCTCAAAATATAGCTGAGTACGTGTGTGTGTGTGTCTGTATGTTGAATACGTAATGAGCACTTGCGGTACACGTAAAGCTGAATGCCAGCTACACATTCTGTACACCCAAATACCAACAACAACAACAACAGCAGCAGCAACCGACGGCTGCTCACTCACCACACACACACACATACATACATACAAGCACATGCAATTGCTCCGCTTTCTTGCTGCTGCTATTGCTTTTGACTCGTCGTTCATCGTTCCCATTTAATGTTCGAGCACACACAACCACACACACAGCAACTTAGTCACACACAACCCAGCGCTCAATTTAGTCAGCGTCTGGCATTGTGTATGCATTGCAGCGTATTCAATTGCCTAGTGGGTATCTTGCTGCTGTTTCATTTCGTGCTCTGGCCTAGCAGCCAGCATACAAATGTTGCTGTTGCTGTTGACGTTGGCAGCGGCAAGTTTCACGTCGTGCGCAAACATGGCGATGGCGTTGCCGTTGCCGTTGCCTTTGCTGTAGCTGCCTTTGCGTTGTTGTTGTTGTTGCTTTTGCGTTTCGTTTCGTTCCGTTTGCACTTGCGTTTTGCTACAGATATAGTATGTTTGTATGTACATATGTATGTTTGAATGTTTGTATGGCTGTGTGTGTATAATATTTACTTTTAAATTGCAAACAGGCAGTTCGACCAGGCAAACGACAGACAGGCAGGCCGTCGTCCAGCCCCAGTGCAGTCCCGCATACAACAGAGACAACCACCACACTTGGCTGCGACGCTGACGTTGGCAGCGACAGCGGCATATTTACATTTTGATTGGGAAACTGTTCGAGGCGCATTTTCGATGCCCGCCGTTCGTGGGTGTAGTTTAACGGGCTGCTGCTGTTGTTGTTGTTGTTCTTGTTATTGCGTTGCCTTTTTGTTTGATTTCGTTTTTACATACACACACACACACGCTTACAGACATGTGAGCTTTTTTGTGTTGTTTTGTTGCTGCGATTTTGCTTTGTCCAATTATAATTTGTTTCGATTTATCACACGCACACACACACACAAGGCGAACGATGATGATTAATGATTCAAATCTCTCTAATCTCTTAACAATCGTTATATACTACTATTTGTCATATGCTAAGATACAAATAGTAGTCGGCACTTTGTCCTACTTTTTTTTGTTGCGCCTTGAAAGGTATTTCGTTGGTTGGAGGGGGGGCATAATTGAAATGGCAAAACAATTTTTTATAATTATTACGTAATGCCTGGGCTATGTGACCTGTGGGATTTGTCGTCGCGCAATCCACCACTTCCCCTCACCTCACCTCAACAATAAAACGCTACGTTTTTGAAATTATAGCACTAATTAGTTTATGAATGTTGCGCGACGCCGACGCTGACGTTGACAGAAACGCCAACCCAGCCCAGCTCTCACGCCTTTTTACGCCTTACGTTCGAGAGTTGGTGTGGTGGGGTTGAAAAATTCCAATTTGCTGGCGGGTGTGGTGTGGTGTGGTGGGTTGGTGTCTGCCCAGCCAGCGGCAATTGTGGTGGGGGTGGGTTTCGTTCGGTGTTACTGGTGGCTGTTTGGCTTGACAGCCCATTTTTCCCCTAGGATGTTGCGAAATGTGCAATTTAAGAGATTAAATTGTTGCCGCATTGTTGTTTGCTGCCCCACCCCCCCCTCCCACTCCATCCCCGCTCGCGCAACTGTAGCTGGTTTGCTGTTTAATCTTTAACTTTAAAATTCCAATTAAAGTGGATTTAAATTGCTTGCCATGATTTTTCAAGCGGCGAATTCCGTATTCCTTGGCTGCCCCTCAGGCGCTACAAAATTTGCATAATCATATCAAGAACTTTCAGCAACTTATGATATGGACATATATATATAATCAACACATATATACTGTATATGTATATAGCTCGTATTTTATTGTATTGATTGGACTACTTTGAGTCGAACTTGATGAAAATGGATGCGATTTAACAAATGAGCAAACATTAACGTCCATTATATATACGTTATAAGATTTGACATCTACAACTTTTCTTCCCTGTCGAACTTTTCCTTGTAGAAGTAGCTTGAAGAACGGCTTATTCATTGATTATCATTTGATTTGTATTCTTTGATTTATTCATCCTTAAATCCAAACATTCGCACTTGAATTTCAACATTTTCCTTATCTAAAACTTTAAACTTTAAGGGAAATAATTTAAAAAATAAATTTTGTCTGCAAAAATAATTCTTATGTAAAATAAGTCCAAGTCGCAAGGAAATTTAATAAGATTCACAGACTTAAGATACATTCAAATTTTCTTATAAGTTTGGTCTTATATCATCCGTATGTCATACGCGCATTATGTTTTCTTTAAGTTGTTTAAAACTGCCCCGATCTGTTTTAAGAATTTAAAGAAACCGTAAACAGATCCATTTGATATTTATGTTCATAATAATACAGTCGAACTTCAATATAACGAACTTGCGCACAACGAAGATCATTTCCAGAACACTGCAATTTGGTTCCATTAAAAAAACCCATTCTATTATAATACGAATTCTCTATATAACCAAGTTTTTTCTTGTCCCCTTGAAAAGCGATTGTATAACAAACAGATTACAATTGGTTTCCTTTTTTGAACTAACATCGAGATCGATACCGGCAGCCTCCAAAAAACTGAATCAAAAATTTCGAAATTTTGAAATCGTTTTGAATTTCCACAGAGCCATATCCACCAAATTTTTTGCCACGATAGGCGAATATGTTCCCGAAAAAACTGCATCAAAAACTTGTAGGCCACGCCCACTCCTATCGCCCCAGCCGCCCTCTGCCTCGCTAAAAACGGGATGGCGTTTATCTTTCTAAGTTTTTAGGCAAGATTGACCAAATTTTGCAGGAAGATAGTTGGTAACAGCCCCAAAAGACCTGCATCATCATTTTTGATGCCAGGCCCACTTTTGCCATCTGCCCTTGAAAATCTGTAATCCCTTTATCTTCCACAGTTTTTGAGATAGAGTCACCAAATTTGGTGGCAGCATAGCAAGTGGCATCTTCCGAAGATTCGACGAAACCCTTGGCAAGCAGGCCTCTTTTTACCCGTTATTTATACTGCGTCCGATTAATCTGAATTCTTTTTGGCCTATTGTTATGTCGGTCCTAAAATGGTAAGGACGAAATTGGGTTAAAAGTTGATGAGAAAGAAATTTTTTGCGATTTTTTTAGAAATATCTGTTAGATGAATACACCTCTGGGGTGCATTTATTAATTAATTAATTTACGACCTAAATTAACTATTTACCAAATAGTCATAGCTTAGGTATCCATAGTAAAAATGCTTTTTGTCTAGCTTCAATTCCCATATACTATTTTGTTAGCTTCACTTATCTAACTCTCCAAACTTAAGCATTATTCGCCTGTCTTACGATTTAAGTTCTAAATTAGTGCCACATTGAAATTGCATTGTTTTGCGATATGCTGACAAATCCATTTGACATGATCTTCGCATTTAAATATAATTTAAAGAATATATAATAGAATTTTGGTAATTTGCTGTTTAGGTTCTTTACAATCAGTTTCTACAGTCAAACTCATACAACAGACAGATCTCTTATAGTATTCGATGGAATTCGTTATCTGCCACCTATTGGATGGCAATCGATCACGTCCACTTGAGTTCATTGAAAAGCCTAAACCTACAATAAGTTGTTTAACGGGTTTTAATACCCTGAGATCTCATGTAATGGCAAAAAAGGGTGTCCGTCTGTCTGTCCGTCTGAATGAGATTGTCTCGGAGACAGTTAGAGCTAGAGAAAATATCTCAAGGAAACAATAAATAACTTTGGATTGAGCCGAATTGCAGTGTTCGAGAAATGAATTCGTAATATAGAAAACTGCGATGCCCGGAAGTTCGTTATATGGAAGTTCGACTGTAGTTTCAAAGCAAAATCGATAATTCAACTCATCTTTGGCTCATAATTCAATATAAATTATCGTTGCAAAGTTGTTTTAAGCACCTTTTTGGAAGTTTGTAATTATGGCAGCATGTGCCACGTCGCCGTAGCTTAAGTCTTTTAATGAAAATTATTTTCAAACACATTAAAAGAATTTTAAAGTATAAGCTTATTGCCATTTAACGGCATTTAATGACTTTGTTGCAGATGACTTCTTAATGTGAATCTCACCCAAGTAAATTGGCTGAAAATTCTTTCATTTAACCATTTTGTATGTCAGTAATTCAATTGCAAATGTCTCTATATGTATTTAAGTTTGGCTTGTTTTCCGCTAAGTCCATAAGAGCAATTACTTCAGCCTTAAACTCTGTCTGTATTATCGATGTTTCCCATTTACTAAATGGTGGTCTATTGTCCATCAATCAATTTCCACTGGGCAAGTTTAGAAACGGTTCCCGAAATTTATCCTTGGTGGCTGCTAAAGTTTGATAAACAGAGAAGCGATAGCCAGTTACAGTTTTAGTGGCGGTACGATGATTATATGAAAGAATCAGTAACATTCTTTGCTAAAAATAAATGTAAGACTAGGAAACTAGGAGCCCTAAACTCGTAGACACTACGCGTACATTCATTTTTTGTATAATGAATTGACTTAAATCATCGAATTTGATTTCCAAGTTCAAGATTTAATTGTTGTCGAAGAGATTTCGATAATTTGAAACAAACTTGATTAGCGTATGGCTTAGGAGAACTTATATTTAAGATCTGAAGCAAGCTCTAGCTTGAAGAAGATGAATGTCTCTGAGATCGCTTGACTCATGACTCGGCTGTTGATTCTGATCAAAATTATATATTTACTCTCTGTTCTAACATTTGCACAACCGAAACCCAAAGTGCCTCAAACGCCACCGCTCGAAGTCTCTCTAACGAGGAACGAGGCTATTTTCCCTTCGAGTGGTTGCGTTGCTCAAGAGACCCGATAAGGACAGGAGCGATCTCAGTTCATGTCGTGGTATATGCCTGCTGGCAGTTCTTGGCAAGGTGTTTGAGGGACTCATAATAAATCGGAGAAAGGATGAAGGTACTACCCACCGGCAACAGATGGCGATTCGTATTTCGACCAGGTCTCTGCGTTGAGGGTGCCTGGAGCCAGCACTTCAAAGAACGTGCTTCAAATCTTTGTTAATTTCAAGGGCGCATTCGATCATGTTGAGTGGAATGCGGTGCTGAGACGACTCATCGACGCTGGATGCCAAGAAGCCAGCTTGTAGAGAAGCTTGTTTTCTAACAGGAGCAAAAGCATCGTCAGCAGCCATGGAGAGCACACTGTTCCGGTGACACGAGGATGAAAACAGGGTTCCATCAGTGGTACATTTATACAGAACCCCATGATGCACGTTTTTCTCCAGCGAGTGGAGCCGCTAAAACTGGTATTAGCCGTATGTTTCGTACGAGACTAAAAGAGGCACCCTTTCTGGTGCCCTAAATCCGAGTCTGTTGAGACCGAAATAGGAAGGCCACCCGAGTCCTTTAGTCGGTACCACGAGTTGAGGCAGGCTCCCTTATGGGAGTATCACTGTGGTTGTGTAGTTCGTGGATAGTTCCAAGCCTTACTAATTGGGATAATGCATTTCCGAAAAGAGTGTACTTAAAAACTGGTGCCATTAAAGGGGCGTTGGCTTAAGTAAAAATCGAGCAACATTCTTTGGTGAATCTGATCTTACCTTCCTAACAAAATAGTATTTGATTCAGCGAAATCTCGAATTGATTCACTGATAGAAACAGACACGAAGCCTTCACATTTAAGAGGTTTATCTCAATTTAGGCAAATCAAAGAGGACCCCACAGAAACAGTCCAGTCATTGTGGAATACCCTTCTAAAATGGGGGAGTTTTTGAGTAACAAAATATAGAAAATGTATTCAAATACACTTTACGATTATATAAACAATGTTTATTAAACATATACCTATGAACATATATTTTACATTCATCTTAGTTTAATAAAGTCGAATTTTCTTTGTTAAGATCTTCCGTACAAAGATGTTTCCTATATAACGAACTCATTTCTAGATTTATTGTTAGATTGCATTACGAGTTCGTTCTATAACGAAGTTTCGACCCTCTGAAAATTCGACTGTAACTAAATGAAGTCATAATTGATGTTCTTTTTCCTTCTTGAAACTTATTATAAGAATATTCTTTGATGTTAAGACCTACAAAACGTTGGTATTTAAACTAAAATCATTTGTAAACTATTCTTTAAGAATGACTTCGTCACAGAATCACTTATTATATTAAAAATTTAGTTCAAATTTCTGTAATTTTTATTAATTATAGATTTTTTAATTAGAAATGATATGCTAACAAGGCAGAGCTCAAACCGTTTGGGCTACAAAGCTGAAATTTTGAGAGTAGGTTCATTTTATGCTTGAGTAAAACCTAAGAAAGGAATTTTAAAAATTTTGTCGAAAAAATGTGACAAGTTCGGGAAAGACTATTTTTGCGCAAGACCCGGTAAAAATTCGGTAAGCGTACATCATTTGCACTGAAATAAATCATTAGAAAGAATTGGGGCTCGATTTTTCAAAGTGATATTTGTGAACAAACTTCGATTGGGCCATCTTATAAGTTGTTTATTCAATGGCCAGACAGACTGCATCGATAAAACGATAAATAAATTGAATTTTAGCCGCTTTCAGGTCGACCTCTTTGCCCAGCTTAATATTGAATATACTTGGGTATACTTTTTACCCCGACTCTCTCAGACTCTTGTATTTATTTTAGCCGGATTTCCTTTCGCATTTTTGTTGTTGGCTGTTCCTTCTGTCGGAATGCTAAGCACAAAATTGGCGTGAACATAAAAAAAAGTTGTACGCGACTTAGTTGAACTTTTGCACAAGTTCTTTGCTCTTCCCCCAACTCTCTCTCCCTCTCTCTCTCTTTCTGCTCAGAAGCTTAAGTTTTTGTGTAAACTTTTGCCGTTTTTTGGCTTGAAGTTCTGCTTGTGACGTTGTGTTACGCCCACGTTTTCAGCCCCCTCCCCACCTTCTTCACCTGCACCAAATACCCATATCAACTTTCGGCATATCTTTTTTTTCCATTTACTGTTACTTGTCAGATTCAAGAGTTTCAAAAGCTGTGTTTGCGTGTGTGTGTGTGTGTGTTTGGTATCTTACGGCTACCGTCGATGTCGATGTCGGTCGGGTAGGTAACTTTAATCAAATAATTTATTATCGGCAAGCGCCGCACACGTTTAATTGAAACTAAAATATATTTTTGATTAATTATACGGCAGCAGCAGCGGCAGAAACCTTTTGTTTTCGTTCAAACTACACCAAAGCTAAAGCTACGAGCGCCGCTCTCTCTCTCTCTTGCTCTTACTCTCATGCGCTCTCAAGGCTGTGGGTATATGTTTGTTCGTTCGGCGGTATTCGGTATCATGCTGAGCGCTGCTGGCGTCGCTGCCAGCGTTGTTGTTGTCGTCGTCGTCGGCGTTGTCTTCATTGCCCAACCTTTTGGCCCCCCTGTACTTCGTTCGTTCGTCCCTCTAGCGATTGTCAAAACATGCTCACACACACACATGCATATGTATTGTATATGCATTCAGTTTGATTGTGCTCTATGTATTCGGCAATACGCTTTGCGCCGCTCATTCGCTCAGTTTCGTCAGTTGCCTTTCGCTTCTCTATCTGCCTTGCCGCCGCCTGCTGCTCTCAACGACCCTCACATCCACACATACATACATATATATCGTTTGCTTTTGTTGTTATTTTCGCTTCGCTCAATGCTTTTTGGTTTGGGTTTTCGGCACGGTTCGGTTTGGTTTGGCTTGGCTTGGCTTGGGCGCTGCATATGGCTTCGCTGCCTGCGCCGCTGCCAACTGCGCTGCTTTAGTTGTCAGTTGGTTTACCTTCTACTTCATTCCACACATCTTCGCTGGCAACCAGTTTGCTGTGGCTGTGGCTTTAGCTCTGCTTGTGCCTTTTCGTGCCCATTCGCATTGCTTCGTCCGTTTTTCGTATCTTGTATCTGGTTAGTTAGCAGCCCCGTTGCTTAACTTACTATACTATTATGAAGCCAGCATATTATTTATTTTCTATTTTTTCTGTTTTTCTTCGTTTTAATACTTTTTGCCTACCCCGACGACGACGACGACTGTCACGTTGTCTGTTTTTGTATGTATGTATGTATGTATGTGTGTATGTGTGCGCACTATATGGAAAATGAGGACGAAGCGTACAGTGAGAAAACTCATTATTATGCTCTCAGCAGCAGCAGCACTGCCGCTGCCTCTGCCTCTGCCTGGGCCTCTGCCGCTGTCCATTGCTCTGTGCACGCGTAGATAATAAAGGAACAGGGTTGTCGAATGCGCTCAATACTAGTTATGAATACATTTTGTACGAATAAGTAAATCTAATTATGGGATTTAAAATCCCATGATAATTTTTAGTTATATATAATTCGACAAGTAGTTTAAATCAAGAAATAATTTTCAGCAAAGTTGCTTTGATTTAATAATAATATTATAATAATGATAATAATATTTTATAATAATGATTCAAAAGTAAAATCGAATTTTGAGCATTTTGTTTATACTTTTAATTGCATTGACAACCCTATCGGGTCTGTGTCTGCATGCCACGACCGCTATAGCAACTTAGCTTAGGCAAGCACATGCACAACACACACACACACACACACGCAACTATTCACATAAACACACACACCTAGGCATATAAACATCTGCCGTTGCTGCTGCTGCTGCTGTTGTTGGCGTCGCTGGTAATTGGGAATGGTTGTTATATGAGGAGGCATGCGGCATGCGGCATGAGGCATTCAGCATCGTTATGATGTTGATGCTGAATGATGTTAAATGATTGCGAGCATTTGTGACGTCACTAAGGGCAACGCGTATTGGGAAAATCCATCGGCAGATCCAAATGTTCATTGTACACACATACATATGTATCTATATATTCATTATGAACGTGTGTGTGTGTGTGTGTATCTCGGCATGCGCTCTGAACGTACTAGTATCTGAATATCTGAAGTTTTTGAGGCTGCCTTGGTTCGGTTCGTTCGGTTCGGTTCGGTCATTGCTTGCGGGATTTGTTGATGCGCTGTGCGGCGGAGTAGGAGAACCGGCACCAACAGCACCAGCGAATGAGAAAATGAAAAATAAGAAAACGAAGAAGAGGAAGAAAGAAAATAAAAACGCTACGTCGGCACAGCTCACAAATTAAACTTAAATGCCCCCCATTCACTTGGAGGCTGCTACTGGAGTTGCCGCAGTTGCCGTTGTTGTTGTTGCCTCTCGCTGCTGTTGCTGCTGGGGAATCGTCGTGCCACTGGCCACGACTTTAGCAACAGATGAAAAAATAAAGACACACACACACAGACACAGACAGTCGCAGCGTCATCCATCTGGGCACATTATTAGTTTCTCTTTGCTGATTGTTGTTGTTGTTCGTGTTGTTGTTGTTGTGGCGCTTTATAACATTTATTGCTGCAAGGGGTCTCAATTAAGCTGTTAAGACCAGTTGAGGCCAATCTATCGGACGGAATTAAAGCCAATCAATAATTTACGACAAGCCACAGCCGGAGCATGTCGCAGCTCTTGCAACTCTTGCAACTTGCAACCTGATACCGAATCGACACGACACGACCCAAACAACGACAGGATGAGCTCAATCAACGGTTTAAGGGCGTGGAAGGGGGGGGTACACAACTAGCGTTGATGCCACATCACTTAAAATGGCGTTCACAAAACGTTGATCTGTTGCTGTTGTTGGAGCGGTTAATGCAACTGGTTCATATTATTTGTACCACATTCGATTGGAAACCCCAGAGCAAATTCTGTATGAAGATAAGATCTTAAATAAATATTGTTTACGTTCCAAAAATCAATCTATTTAAGAAGAACTAAGAACTGGAAAGTGATTCTACGCCCTGTCGGTTTTAAGTGAAACAAATTTTGCTTGTCCCTGTCCCTATAATCGTCCATAATGAGGAAACGGGTGAATTTTCCAAAAACTAATAACATTTTTTGTATGTTCTATCAAATAGATCTTTGAAAATACTAAGTATGAACCTCAGGGGATTAATCAAAATATAAGCCCAAACAAGCCAAACTTCCATTTTCTAAGCAGACGGATTTTTCCCAATACTTGGTATACAATATTTCCTGAAAACCTATACAGATACATAATAAGTAAAAAGTTTCATTCAACAGTTTCTAATCGAATTTTCTATATTTATATAACTGATTTATCAAAAACAATTTCTAAGTTATAATTTTTAGCATAAAAAACAATAAGCTCTAGCGGCAACATTTTCATTTTACAGCTGATTAATTTGTTAAGTGTTATAATATCATTATTGTGGGGTTTAATGCACAGCAATCTGAGAGTGCCCCCTTTAAGGCCTATAGCTCTTCCAACAGATTCGGGTCCTGCACAAAAACAAGTATTTTTGATGGTTTTTTAAATTAAATTTATATTGTTTTTAATTTCCAAAGGAAACTAATCAAAAAACCGTTTATTATTTTGATCAGTCGGATATAAAATTATTTGGGCCCTTTGTTAGAAAATTTGTATGTCATCTTTGGAAATTATATTCAAAGGGTCGGTTAAACTAAAACAATCAGATATCCAGCCAACTTACAATCCAAAGTTTGGATTCCAAACCATAAGATCTACGATTCTACTTTAAATTTTTGGAAATTTCGAAAGTGAAAATTCAATAGATCCGTTGTGTAATTCCATTTATACCCTAAACAGATGAAATGGAACAAAAACGGGCGAAATGTAACAGGCTGATGGAAGCATTTTCGACCCCATTATGCACAGTATAGATACATATAGTATTCTCGATCAGTACCAACAACCAAATCGATTTGGCCATGCCCGTCAGACTGTATGAGCCAAGCCAAGCTAGAGATTTGAAACCTAAGCTCTCTAGGAATATCGGATTCAATCCAATGATTTTTACTATGGCTGCAGTTTGACATGTTTGCAGAGCAACCGTCGAACCGATACACACCTCAGCCGTTGGGTCTTAAACATAATGCAGTATAACCACATGATGGATTTGGAGTCCAGGCTCCACGTAAAAAGCCTTAATAAGCAAGTTCCAGTTGAGATGCCTATTTAGAACAACTTCGATGGACAGCTCTGCAGAAGTCCCACCAATGAAGAGGAAACTAGCAGCCGTTTTGGTAACGGCACATCTATCGCCTTGCGCGGATTCATGGTGAAACCCGCTTTCAGGCGCCATTCAAGATCCGAGTTGAGTACGCCTTGCATCAGATAGTCGGTTAGTAACTATCGAAACCTTGGTCGTAGAGTTTTTCTCTAAGTCCCAGTTCATCCACAACGAATGAGCAGAACAATGGGGTCAACGCTCCACCCTGAGGACCTTTTCCGAGTCAACATAAGATTTGTATTTAAGCTGTGTGACATTGCAATCCCACGTAGTAGAAACTGTAGTCGAATGTCAGGTTGAATAAGTGAAATATTATTTTTTTTTTTCAGAAATGTTTCATAAAAATCAGGTTACGGAATTTAAGGAAATTATTTATGACGCATTCTCACTTAAACTTCGGATCGCTAGATATTCTATAGATTTCGTGACCCCTTTATGGCTAAGGCATATATCATAATCACCCTTTTGGAGCGCATTATCTCTGTTTGCGACTTAAAATTCTTTTTAATACAAATTTTAATAAGTATTTTGATGATGAATGAATGGATGCTGTGTCATGGGATTGGCATTCGGAATGATTCAGAACTGGAACTCTTGAAAATGAATTTATAAACTGATAAAAACTAAACAAATAAATAAAGCCGCTCTTGAGAAAAGTCTGCTGTCTTTTTTTTTATCTCTTTTCCGTTTGCATTATCTTTGAAAGTTAGAAAATTCTTATTTTTGACCTCATGTTCAATAACAATGCTATAAGAAAATATAAATGAACCTATAGTTGACTATTTGAGAAAAACAATGGATTCTCGAGCATTAATGTGTAAAAATTATGTCTGGTCGATTTTACTCCTAGAAATTAATCTGAGGACAATTCTAAGCTTCTTTCTTCTGAGACCAAGGAGCAGGAAACACAAATTTCTTAAGAATTATCACTAGAAAAGAAAGTAAGTTTACCTTAACACCTTTGAACAACAGAAAAGGTTTTTTTCTTTATTTTTAATTAATTTGATTTTTTATTATTGTTTTCCGAATTTATTAATATTTAAAAAATATTGCTTAAATTTACAGTGCTGCAAAAACTTAGTCTTTTGTTTAAAAACTTAATCTTGTTTGCTTTCAATTTGAAATGTTCTAATTGGACTTTCTACATACAGTACGACCTCGGTTAACGAAACCCTTGATACACGCAACTCCTCGATATTTGCAACACCCAAATTCCAGAATTTCGCGAAACAGCTGTTCAAAAAAGTATAAATTGTAAAAATATACAAAAATAAAATTCTAAATTTTTCCAAAAATTTATAAAATAATACGAAATCCTTGCTTTAAAGCTTAAACACAGTCTTATTCGATTTACTTTAATTTTTTTTGGAAAAAGGTGTTTTTATCACCAGAAAATTTCCACTCAGTTTTCGCAACTGGCCAAATTTTAATAGGTTGCGTTTAGCGAGGTCGTACTGTATATATAATCTCTGGTTCAGGAACCGGTGGCTCAAGGTATTTTAAATGTTCCCATAGAATATTTGCAGTAAAAGTTGATTCTGATAGAAGATTATTATAATCTTAATCAAAATTTGTACATACATATTAAATGTTTTCGCTCCTTCTTCTCACATCGAATAGCATTGCCAACAAAACGTTCCTTGGGTGAGGAAAGATCCATTATATTGGCCAGCATTTTTAAAAAAATCTCGGAGATCCGCTTGTATTTGGTATTGGGTTGATTAAATTAACTTAAATAATTATATTTATTTTAAGCCATTTTAAAAGAAAACACAAAAATATTTGGATCTGCGAATCAAACGAAGAATTTGCCGCAGTGTATAGGAAAATGCATCTTCAATATTTTTTTTCAGTGTACAAGCTGCAATGTCAGGCACAAAATAGTTTGTTTGAAGTAACCTAGATACTATTAGATAATTGCAGTTATTTTTCGTTGAAGAGACAAAAAAAGTTCTTCGGAAAGCTTTTTATAGGAATCAGCGCATTAAAAAATATTTTGAATTTAAAACAATTTATTAAAGCTTTTCTATTTCTGAAAAAGTATTCATGTCTGTTAACCAAATCTATACATATACAGTACGACCTCGGTTAACGCAACCTATTAAAATTTTACCAATTGCGAAAAGGAGGTGAAATTTTCTGGTAGCCACGACACCTTTATTCAACAAAATATGCCTTTGCTTACCTTTAAAACTTAAGTAAAACGCACAAGACTGTGTTCAAAGCAAGGATTTAATATTATTTCATTAATTTTTTGAAACATTTCGAATTTTTTTTGTTTATTTTTACAATTTATACTTTTTGTGAACAGCTGTTTCGCGATAATCTGGAATTTGGGTGTTGCAATTATCGATGAGCTGCGTGTAACGGGGGTTGCGTTAACCGAGGTCGTACTGTATTTGATGCATGCATAAATATTATTAAGAAATTGAGGTTAGGTTTTTTAAAAATAATATATAATGTTTGATGTCTTATAATCTCTAAAAAAAAATATTGAATATTCGTTATTGAAAATGAGAAAACGAATTTCTGTTCCAGCGACTTTTGCCAAAGAGTTCATTCGATGAAAGTTCTCATTAAGGTTCTTGCGTAATCAACGCCAACAATTGCTATTGCCATTATGTATGTATGTATGTGAGTATACCTGGAAGAGAACTGTAAACAGCGCAGCAAAAGAGATGATAAACAAAAACAGAAGCCGACGCCGAAGCCGAAGACGAAGGCAGCAGCCGCTGAGAAAAACGTCTGATGAACGAACGAATGTGCAATGTGCAAACGTCGACTGATTGGAGAGCTTTTTTTAGTTTTCTTGTTTTGCCAGAGTCTTTTGAAGCAATAAAATGGGAAAATAAACAAACAAGCGAACGGAACACAAATGCTGATTGTTGTTTGTTGATTCACATGTGCAAAAAGCACATGTAGCTGCACACATACAAACGTACACACGCATATGCATATGTGTGTGTTTATCTTTATCATTATAAGTTTGAGTGTATTTTCTTGTTGTAAGTTGGTATTGCGACGCCTACGTGCAAAAATGCAAGTTCTGTCTACGGGAAACAGCGAAATTGCGAAGAACAATAACAACAACAACAACAATACATAAACTTAAATCCAGCTATTAAAAGTATACTTACCTGTATATATTATGGGTTTTTGTTAGACAGAAATTCTGAAGCCTGAAACCTTCAACTCACGCCACAAAAAATATTTAATTAAGATTTGAATCACTTAATAAAATTTAAGACAATTTACTGATAGTATATTTTCATTTGAAAATCAAAATAATGGAAGAATTTTGTAATAAAACTTAAGAAACTTTTGTCCCTAAGCGCATTTAATTTACAAGTTTTAAGCTAAAAAAATAAAAATTAAAATAAAAAATTAGATTAAATCGGAATTCCCTGAATTAATATTTCCGAAAACAGTTCTAAGCTAAACTCTCAATTTCAATGCAAAGGTATCAAAAAGATGTTACAAAAATAAAATAAAATAATTCCTATGTTTTCTGCCGAGATATGATAGTTGTTGTATCTTGTCCCTAAACATGGCCGATAAAAAATAATTAATATGTACAAGAACACAAAAATCGACAATTTGGGGAATTTCTGTTACCTGAGCTGAAAATATATTCAGGCCGTAAGCCCAAGAAATTAAGGATAAGGATGTGTGGCAACATCGTATAAATTCGTAGCTCCGTAACTTGAAGCCAATGGTTACCTCTAAAACCAAAAAAGAAAAACAACAACAACATCGCGGATTATGTACATACATTTTGCTTTGACTTCATGCAGCTACCTACCCTCAAATATGCCTATGTGTGTGTGTGTGTGTGTGTGTTATATACAATGTAGCGTCTGTATAAAAGCGAAGTAATTCAAACATGTTTACAGAAAAACAGAAATTATGTACTTAAGTACATATCTACTTCAGATATCGCACGATATTAAGTGCAGAGTATGTGTACATATATAATTACACATACTTCAGTGTGTGAGCACATCCGCACTTTGAGCAGAGATCAAAGCAAATATGTGTATTATATGTATATATGTATATATATGTGTATATACCATGTACACATTCAAAAGCTGAAGGGCACCCCTCGCAAAACCCGCTTTTGTGTATGATTGTATCCACACACGAACATAGAACGTACATATGTATGTACATGTTCATGAGAAATATGTATGTAAGGGCAAACACTTCTTATATACATATGTAAATATATACTTGGAGTATTTTGTACATAAGCCATGTACATACGCGTTTCAGTCGCCGACAATGAGACAGCCGACAGCCCTTTCCTTTCACACAAATGTGTGGAGCGGCAGCGAGTCGAAGAAACACAGAAAAAGAGGCAAAAGGCAAAAGGCAACGACAGCGACAACGACAACGCCAGACGTCGCCAGCCAGTATATACACAGTTCTCAGTGCAAAAGCAACTTCGAACGTGAGCGGTTCGTTTCTCGGTCGCTAGCAACGAATGAAAAATAAAAGCCGTCGCTGTGCTGTGCTGTGCTGACTTGCCGCCGTATGAGAGCAGCTAAAGAGACCAACGCAAACGCAAAAACCGACGACGACGAGTGCACACGAGTGTAAGCGAGAGCGAGGGCGCAGCAGTTGTACGCCCAGTGAGAGTGAGTGTGCGAGCGAGATAGCATTGTGTCAGCCACTGAGCGCACAGTTGTCAAAAAGGAAAACGAAAAACTGACAGCAGAGGGCAGGCAGTTGGCCGCTGTCAATGTAAATAGGCGTTGCATGTGTGTGTGCGAGATTTGAGTAAATAACACAGTGTTGGCAGCGCTGCAGCGTCAGTTGAACACGAAACATTGAGTCGAACGGACGTGCGCGCATTTTCGCTGCCAGATTTCCAAGTGAATCAACTTTAAAACACAAAACAAGGATTAAGTGTAGTAAAACATTTATAAAAAATTCGATTTCACATAAATTATATATTTAAAAAAAATAATTAAATAATATATTACAAAAAATCAACAAACTAAAGTTGTTGGCGGTGCTAGAAATTTCCTTTGTGTCTCGTGTGACAAATACCGCAACAACAACAAGAGCAACGACAACGAAAGCAGCCTGCACTTTATATACACGACGACGACGACGTCTATGTAAACGTCGCAGCCGCAGTCAACATTGCTGCGCTCGCGTGAACAGCTTTTGTGTTTGTGTGAGTGTGTATATGCGTTCGTGTATGCAGAAAACATAAGGCAAAGCATAATACACAATAAAGGTGCTCGCAAAAGCAAATAACCCAAAGTAACAGCCGCAGCGCAGCGCTCGAGTTTCTATGCTGTGTTTGTGTGTGTGTGTACGTTGAAAAATATCCAAAGCAAGCAGCGGCGAAGTAGAGGAGTAAAGTGTAAAACAAGCAATGAAACGTAGCAACGCAAACAGCTGAAGTTGAAGCTTAAGAAAGAAAGGCATAAGAAATATGTTGAAAATCTAATTAAACCGAAGCGAAGAATATACATACATACACGTATGTGTGTGTGTACTTATTACAATTGTGAAAGAGTGTGTGAAAAATGTGCCAGTAACTGCACTTTGGATTATTACAACAACAACAACACTGCAACGCGTTTTGGATTACGAATATAATTTGCAGTAATTGAACTGAGAAACCACAAAAACAGCAACAACATAAAATGCCGCGCATTCAACTGGATTAGCAGTCAAAATAAAACGCAGGTAAGAACAACACAAAGATCCAAAAAGATGATGAAAAAACACCAAATATATACATACATACATACATACGAGTATGAACTCTGAGCGAGATTTGCAGTTGCATTTGCTTATGTATATGTTTGCGCTCTCTCTGTCTCTCCGCTTGTGACATTTTACAACACTGACACAGCTGCCGGCCTGTCAGTGCACAGCTGTTGCGCGCCCCCCTCAAACACAAAACACACAAATCTCTCCACACATACGAGAAACAACAGTTGCTGTCCCCCATCCCCAACCCCTGCCTACAGCCTCTGCCCAGCAGCAGCAACAAGAACTCGTGCAAGAAGCAGAACAAAAACAGTAGCAGAGCAACAGCTTTTTTTCTGTTCGCCCCCCCACATTGTACATTGCGATTGGCTTGGGCTCGCATTCATAGGAGAGAGTAACATATATGTGTATGTATGTAACATGGTTTTAAATACATACATACATACATACAATATTAAAAAGTCATCGTACGAAACTGCTTGCTTGAATTTTTCCCGCACTGCTTTTACTCAATGGGAAAGTACTAGTGCGTATGTGTGTGTGAGATTATATTATTTCTTTCTTTTTGGGTTATTGTCGTCGCACCGTTGTCACCCTACCCCGCCCGTGTAGCGCATATTTGCAGTCGCACATGCTCTCTTTTCAACGTTTCCACTCACGTGAAATTCCGCTGCTTGCTTTAATGTTTTTTTTCTTTCATTCTTTCTTTTATTATCCTTTTCATGTATCGCCGTACTCACATTTTTTGCGCGCGAGTTCGCCGCTGCCCGAACGCCGTTGTTGGGTCTGTGTTTCATTTTTTTGGGAAAGGGTTCAACTTGGGTACACGCTATGCGTCTGCGTGTGTATGTGTGTGTGTGTGTGTGTGAGTGTACACACTTAAATTTTATGTAAAAAGGATTTTAAAGCAGCCAACAACGGTTTCCCGTTCGTTCTTTCGTTTCGTTTCATTCTCCTCCCGTCCATGAACACATTTAATATTCATTCATATTTCCATTTAGCTGTGTGTGTGTGTGAGTTGGCGAGTTTTTTTTGCTTGTTGTTGGTCTAAAAAGTTTTGTGTTTTTGTATAAAGTTTTTTGCCGCCCGACTTTTTACCGGCCCTGGCCTGGCCTGGGCCTGGCGCGTTGATGCAAAAACAACTTGAAATTGTTTTGAAATACATTCCATTTCGCACTCGCTGCTGCGAAGAAGAAGAGTTCAATTTAAGCCCCAACTTATCTGCCTGTTAAGCAGACATCACCAGCACACCATTATACCCCCTTCCGCCCTCCCCTTGAGTGCCCTTTTGCATTTGCACAGGGTCGCCTGGCCGCCTGGCAGTCGTTAACATTCCCCATGGCAACTACATACGACGTAAACACACACACACACACATATATACGGGAGTGAAGGAGGGATGGGGTTACAGGCATCCATTATCCATCGACTGATGATTGCATGTACTAACCCCTCCAACCCCCCACACACACAAGTTCGTCCTGGGCCAAAAAGAAGGAACTGTTTTTCTTTTTCCAATGATTCAACAGTTTTCGACTTTCAATTACTCGATATTAATACTATATATATGTGAGAAGGTTCAGTTATGAATTTAACATGAGCTGTTTATGGTAGAGTCCCCCCCCCCCCACAACATTATTTTCTTATGATTATGCAGTTCGTATGGATTTCCCAAACAGCTGTTCGTTCAGCTCTCCAGCTTACAATTTGGAGTAATATATATTTATTTTTCGTTACAATCAGCACATTTTTACTCAGGCCAAAGACTTTACGTTGAATTTTGTTGTTTTTTGTGTTTGTTTTATTTTATTACAGTCGAACTTCTTTATAACGAATCTCAGGGGGACAAGAAAAACCTCCGTTATAGATAAAATTCGTAGTACAGAATGGGTTTTTGATGGAACCAGGCTGCAGGGTTCTAGAAATTAATTCGTACTATAGAAAACTTCGTTATACGGAAGTTCGTTGCATGGAAGTTCGACTGTATTTGGTTTTTTTGCCATTGGAATTTGAAGATTTGTTATTCTCCTTTAACGAATACCCCTAATGATTGGTTTCAGTTCAGTTTTTTTTGTTTTTGTATCAAGTCATGTATAGAAACATGTTTATACACATTTAACATGCATACTGTGTGTGTGTGTGTGTGTTCCTATTTGCATTTGTTATTTGCCGTTTGGCTGCATATTAAATTTCCACTTTTTTCATTTTTCTCTACTTTTTGCAGAAACAAAAGCGAATATATTGCGCTAGACTGTTGTTGGTATTATTATTATTATTATGATGACGCCGGAGTCGAAGGGAACGGGCACAACAGCAACATCCACAAAAACAACAACAATGGCGCTTGCACAAAAGCCAACAGCAGCTGCGTCGCAGTCGCAGTCGCCGTCATCGTCGGCGTCGTCGTCGCCGCTGCATTTGTCAACACTGGGAATCGCGAGTAAAGCGACAAAGACGGGCAAAAGCTTTGTCAGCAATGTGCACAACAATAACAACAACAACAACAATACCAATAGGAACAACAACAACAATAATACAAACAACAACAACAACACCAGCAGCAGCAGCAACAACAAAAAGCTCGCAAGTGTTGATAAAATGCAAATGCAAAAACAGCAACAACACCAACAACAGCAGCAACAACATAACTTTGGTGCAAAAAGCATTAAAGTAAAAAGTGAAAACACAGCAACAGCAACAACTAATGCATTCATACAAAGCACAACAACAACAACAACAGCAGCAACAACAAAAGCATTGCTTGAGTGCAAAAGAAGCAAAATCAAAAAAGAATCAACACCTCCAGCGACAACAACAACAGCGACAACAACAACAGCAGCACCAGCTGTTGATGCCGCCGGCACAGCTTCATCATTTGCCTCGTCATCTTCATCATCATCATCCTCATCATCGTCATCTTCGTCGTCCGCTTGGTCGACTGTCGAGGATGCCAATAGCAACGGCGGCGCCTCCGCCGATGAGGAGCCAACAATCGAAGGAGAAACAACAACAACAACAACAGAAACTGATAAAGATGCAACAACATCATTGTCAATGCAGATGATGACAACGCCACGCCCCGTTCTGCTAACAGCCGTCAATCCGCACATTATCTGCCACTTGTGCCAGGGCTATCTGATCAATGCAACGACCATCGTTGAATGTTTGCACTCATGTAAGTAACCCAACATCATCATCTCCATCATCATTACAGCCAACAACAAGTCGCATTTTCCCCCTACACCTACCCCATGGACCCAATGGCCAGAGTTCCGCTAACACTTGCAAAAAATGTTATTACTAAACCTTAAAGTTATGGAACTTGATCTTAATAAGATAGGTGAAGAATAGATGATTATTTTCCATTTCTGTTCTATTATTTTATTTTCTAATAATTAAGTTTAGTTATTATACATAGATTTGAAGTTTTAATGGGTTTCAGATAATTACAAATGATGCGAAAAATTCAAATTCATTTTATCTTAACTTAAGAACACTTTTTTCTTCCATCTGTTATAGGAAAAACCTTCTATAAGGTGCTCCTTATGTAGTTTTCTTCCCCTACCCACATTTTTCGTCGAGTGTAGCGAGCACTTGTGGTTAGGCTAGGCCCATAGAGTAATTAGTAAGCTGCCAAAAGAGCTACTCCTCGGCAAAATATCAGCCCCTGCCACCCTGTCGCCGTCTGATGCTGCCACGCGATAAGTTAATGGACTAGCTAAACATTAATGAGCCTTCTTCTTGCCTATACGTATGTATATATAGCCCAGAGTAGTACTTGACTAATGCTCAAAACTCATTTTAGAAAGGGGAGTTGAATATGTACATATATGTTTTTTACATATCTATGGTTCATATACATATATGTCTTGTCTAAATAATTACTAATGGTTCTGCGCTGTGGTTAGGATACTCTCGTGCTTAATAACTACTGAACCATAAATCAGACAACTTTCAAGTGGCAACCGTCTCTCTAGCTTCAACTTTCCACTCTTGTCTCTCTCTCGAGTTGCTGAACCAGACAGCGAAAAGAAGAAACCGTTTAGTTAGTCTTTTGAAATTTCGTTACTTCAATTTCCGGTTCGCGTCTCGCCTTTCTCAGCGACACTTTAAAGTTGGAACTTTAGTTGTCATTTTCGTTCAATAATAACTCAATACGAATCGATTCCAGGCGCAGCCAAAGTGGTTGCCGCCATTATGTAGTGTTGCCAGATAGCTGAAATGTGCAGCAATTAGTCAAAAGCTGTTTTCATACCAAATATTCACAAATTAGTGCTTCATCTGCTCGACAACAGTTCTGACGTGATTCTAATCACATCCCGGAGCGGCCAATTACTTGGCTCAAACTATCTAGCTCTCAAATGCAGTTTTCCGCCCCATCATTCAGAGAGAGAGGAGTCGTCGGACAAACCAAATGTGTCGATGGCATTTCATTTGTGTTTTTGTGCAGCACCCGAGGCTCATTTAAATCTGTTGCCATCGTACCGACATGCTGCTGTGCTTCTTCACCCCCCGTCTTTATATGTATCTAGACTTGCAGAGTTGCCACCAACCACGTTTGCTGCCCCGTCGCTGCCTGATGGCGTTTCGTAACTCACTAAATGGATGCCAGCAACAGCTGTTGTTGGGTTTTTGCCCTTGTTTTGACTTTGTTGCATTTTGTGTGTGACTCGAGGCCATTTGTCCCCACACCCACTAAAGAAGCAACCACCCAACCCACCCACTCCTCACATAGACCCATGTACTGCTGCTACAACTGACATAAGCTACAGTCTTTTTTTGTTGTTGTTGTTCTTTCTGCTTGGTGTCTCGTATCCAGAACTCTCTGACAGACAAGCGTAACAGGCGAACCGAATGTGTTCCCCAGCCCCACAAAAGTATGTCTGGTTGCAAGCATGCAGGCAGCCAGGCAGTCAGGGTCCACTCTCAGTCTCTGTCTCACTGCTCCTGTCGCTGGTTGACAGTTGTAGCGCTTGTGGGACGACGAACAGACAGACAGCAGCAGAAGCAGCATCAGACACACTGCCATTGACATTAAAGTCAAAACAAACTTTTTTTTCTTTCTGCTTCTTCTTTCGCTTTTTATGCACTGTACGTGAAAATGGGAGCAATGGGTATGCTTGGATTTGGGTTTTCAATAATAGTTTAAGAGCAGAGTCTTTCTCGATTCGACTTATCTTATTTCAAAAAAGTGTTTATAAGTCGGTTTATTTGCAATATATTTCCTCCACCCACCAACACATAAAATGCCAGTTTTAATTGTTAAACAGAGTGTCCCGCAGTCATTACTAGTATCAATCAACAGGAATGTTCCTTCTTGTATCAACTTTTTTTTCTTCCTTTTTTTCCTCTTTTTTTTTTTTTGAGCATTTACTGGGGTCCGTGGGTGGCACACGGCACATTCGAATTGAATAGCTTTATTTTTCGCTCTCATTTTTTCTTTTTGCAATATCGTATCCCCATTTTGTGGTGGACTGTTGTGGGGGCCAAGTTAAAGAGAAAGATGGATAAGCCTGGAACTGGGACTGAAACAGTTGTGTGTGCCTGGGATTTGGTGGTGCGTTTACGCAAGGGAATTATTATATTCCATTTCTTTTTCTTGCACAGGTTTAACATAAATTTGTATAATTTTCTTTAACCAAATCTGTGAGAAATGCTCAATGCCGTTACCACCTCTCCTCACCTCCACCCAAAGCAATAATTTAACAATGTTTTTCTTCGTTGTGTTGTACAATTTGTAACTGTTATATCTAATCTCTTGTTCTCCTCTTTCTATGCTATCGCCGCTTCGATTGCAGTCTGCCACAATTGCCTCATCAATCACCTGCACAAGGAGCGCTATTGTCCACGCTGTGAGATGGTCATCAACAATGCCAAGCCCAACATCAAGTAAGTACAAAAACGCATCTCTTCTACAAAGAAGATATATATAGTATATAGTAGTTGGATCTGTCAGTGACAACTACAATTAGACGATATTAGAACACACATTCCTTACATTTGTATTTGTCAGAGGGAAAGTCGAGAGAACAATGCGCAAAAAGTTGCTCATTCTTCGTTCGTATTGGCCTTTTGTTTGAGTTCCAACGAATCCGTTTGGCTAACTTTAATATGAGAGTTAATTGGAATTAACCTGAAAACTTTGTTTGCTACTAAAGCACATTTAGAAGGACTTAAGTTATTTGTTTAAGGTTTTCCTCAAATTTGTCCAAGTTCTTTTTTATAGAAGAAACAAAACTTGGAAGCAAAAATTATATTTCTACCCAATTTAACAATTTAATGTAGTTAAATGCTTATATGATATCTCAACTTCAACTTGAATGATTGCAACTCTGTTTTATATCTTTGTGACTTCCATTCAGTTCTGAAACCTTTAGCTAATACAAATATTCAAGGGTTATATTGAATTATTTGACTTGACAAACAGTTGACCATTTGATTAAATAAATAACGAACCTTTTCGAATGTCAAAATGGGTAATCTGTTTTTCAGTTATTTCTATAAACTATGGCAACACGGTATAACTTAGCGCTGTCGTTTCTATCTTTAGCTTTTCTTCGTGTCTTCTTTCGGTATGTGTTTTTGCTGTTCGCCTAACGTAACGAACCAAAAAAACAGAGGGCACCACTCGAAAGCAGTTCGTGGCTAGATGGGGAGAAGGAGATTAAGATGTGGTTGGGGGAGGAAGAGAAAAGGCTTTTGGGGTCTCAACTTGGATTGCCTTTGCTTTTGGCTTGTTTCTTCAGCTGCTGTTCTCTGTTGGAGTTCCTCTTCGACTTGCCGTCGGCAGAACTGAGCGCAAGACCCGCCCGTTAATTATCTCTGGCGTTTTTTCGATTTGGGCTTCTTTTTGTTTTTATTTTTTTTGGGGGGTTTTCTTGGAAATGCGTTTGCATTTCAAGTGGACCCGCTTCATTTTTTTTGTTTTTTGCGCTTGCACTTTATCAGTTGGACAGTTGTTGTTGTTCTTCGAGGCGGGGGCGCCACGTAACAATAAAAACATGGCCGGCACATGGCGACAAGAACCCAACAAAAAAAAAACTCCAACTCGAGTCAAGTTTTCAGTTGAGTAGCATTCTTTTTAGGTTTTGTTTACCTTTTTCCAAATAAGAAAATAAGCAATAAAGAAAAATAAATACACTGGCGCGCTTCTCTTTTGTTCGTCTTGTTTGGTTGTTGCGTTGTTTTGGTTTCCTATTTTGTGTGGGTTAAACAATAAACTTTTGCAATAAATTTAATTGGAGAGTCGAGACCACGTACAAAAACCACTTGTCTACGCTTTTATATACACACAGATACAGATACAGAAACAGATACAGAGACGTTAATATATAGTAGTTGTTGTTGTTGTTGTGCTGACTTCACACCATTTGGCTGACTACCCCCCCTTGGGCCAACCTTTAAGCTAAAAAAGGTTCATCCATTCATTCATTGGCGGCGGCAAGTACGGTCAACACTTTCGGTTCCCCGCTGTAACCCCTTTGTTTTTTTGTGGCCAAGCGCGCGATATCTTTTGAGTTTGTGTATTCATTATTTTTGTTACGAGAGATTACAAACTGACTCTGACTCTCTTTCGCTTAAAATCAGCATCATCAGCAACAACTGGGAATTGTATATCCTTAGTTAGTTTTCTGACTGGTCTGGGCTGGGGGGTGGCAACTCTGGCAGCGGGTGGTTGTGCTCGGATATTTATTAAAGCTGTACCTTTAAATTGATTCGATGCTCGGAACGTGTTTTTCATTAGAAACGTGCGTAGCTAAAGCCATCTAGAGACAGACAACCGTATATGGCAAACACAAGTCAACACAAAAAAAGTAAGATAGCCGTAACGAGTTAGTGTGTGTGTGTGTGTGAATGTTTTGGCAGGCATCAAATAAAGTTAAGCAGCGCCGAGTCAACTTTTTCGACAGCAACAAACTTCAATTGAAGATGCGTAACCAACCAGCCCTCTTTTTCTAACGACCCATCGCGCCCTTCCCCCTTCTCGTCTTCTTCATTTTCTTTAGCACATACCAGCGTGTTCGCATTTAATGCCTTCCCAAAAATTTGCTGGCCAAGTTCGCTAAGGGCTTCTCCGAACCCGCTCCGCCCCCCACACACAACCACAAGTACCACAGTGAAAGTTCTGCGGTCCTGTGTGAGTTCTATGCTCTACCATATTGCCAAAAGTGTCGTCGTCCCCCCCCCCCATTTCCAACTAGAAACACAAATATATTCTTGCAAAGTTTACACTTGAGTTACGTTACGTAATTTCGGAAAGATGGGGAAAAGAGCAAAAGAAGAAGCAGCACAACTAGAAATTCAATCTGTTTTATGAAACTTCAATTTCATCACCTATGTGTGTAGTACTTTCTTTGAGTGTGTGACATTTATGTGGCAAACCTAACCTCAAAGCCTAAAGCAACGTTTCACTAAATGACGCTTCATAGGGTCAGTGGGGTGAGTTTTAACCTCAATTTCGATACATAAACCTACGATTAGAAGAAATTGATACATTTTGTTTGGGTCATCGCAGATTGTGGATGGATTGACAGGTCAATTGTCAAAGTGATATATCAATACAACATAACCTCTCAATATTTGTTGAAATTGACTTTTAAGGTTGAAAGAAAATCCTATTTTTTAGCTCTGTTTAGTCTAATTCATCATTATTGGGATAAATAATACTTATGATTAATATATGGAAATTATAAACTTAATCCTTCTCATAAATATCCGTTTATTTAACCGAATTAGGACTTCAAAAAGGCTATATGATTTTTAATTTACCTAAAACATTATCAAAATAAGATAATCTCTTTTTATTTGTCTGCCTTTTTTTTCTTCGAACTACAAAAGTGCTTGCTTCCCTTGCCTTTTTTTTGTTTATCTATATTTATCTCTGTCTGGGTATATGTAAATGATCTTCTTTACCTAGATATCTGTGATTTTTGGCTCACGGCCTAGAAGCAACGACCCTACGACTGAGCGACGACCCTCTGTACCCTACCGACCGACTGGTCTGATTCTCACTCTAATTCTTCTTCTCTGTGCATTCCATTTCGTTGCGTTGCGTTTCCTTTTCTTTGGCTCAGCTCAATTGTGTTCAGTTCCTTTCACAAAGCGAACATTTGATTGAAGGCGAGCGCCTGCGACTCAATTTTCTATGAAATGTGAATGCGACTTAATGCGAGTTCCTGTGCCCCGGCAGTCACTCAGTCGGTCGGTCCGTCCGTCCGTTCGTTAGTCAGGCACTATTGCTGCCACCACCACCATTACCGCTACAACCACCACCACCAACAACGACAACTACAGCTGCACCATCTTATAGCTAAGCGCATGCCACTCGGTCGTCGCTTCTCCCCCCCTCTCCCTGCTACTGTCACTGTCTTTGCCTTTGCCTCACAGCCCCTTGCTCATTATTATTATTATTTCACTTCTCTTTTTTTTTTGGCGGCGTTTGTTGCGTGCCATTGAAGCAATTGCATCTGCCATCTAATTTGAACTCCTTTTCTCGCTCTCTCCTTTACCGTTTTGTATATGGCTTTTGCCTTTTGTGGATTGTCATGCGCTCATTTCCTTTTGCACCAAGTAGGAAGTCGCCGCGCTGCGCTGCTGACTTATTTTCTAGACACGATTTTCCCGCTTTTCAGCAAGGCGAAACGAATAACAAAAACTACTTGTAGATAACGATGATGTTTGCTGTGCCGTGCTGTGCAGCCGTCTTGTCTGATCCTGCCGTCTGCTACCCTCTCTCTTTTTTTCTTCTACTGTGTTTTCCATTTCACTGAACACCCAAACACACACATGGAGTCCGTCCCTTTTCTGTGCAACACCTCTACCAACCAATCTTTAACTCTCTTTTTGGTATCTCTTCTTTCAGATCTGATACAACATTGCAGGCGATTGTCTATAAGCTCGTGCCAGGTCTCTATGAACGGGAGCTGATGCGTAAACGCGCCTTCTACAAGGATCGCCCTCAGGAGGCGGCATTGGCAACGCCCGAACAACGTGGCGACGATACAGAGCATCTTATTTTTAGCCCCTCCGACGATATGTCTCTGTCGCTGGAGTACGCCGAACTTGGGTAAGTTTCTAAACAACCATCTGTAATACATTCCTCTGAAAACGTTCTTTCGAAATCCTTCTCTTCGAACTCTTATATGAAAATTCTAATCATAACCCTTACCTTTCTTGTGTCTTCTCTTCCCCATTCTCTAACAGCGAGCTGAGTTCGGAGTCGGAAGTTGAGTTCGGGGATACACTGCGTCCACGTTATCTTCAGTGTCCGGCCATGTGCCGAGTGAGTCACTTGAAGAAGTTTGTCTACGATAAGTTCGAGATCGACGCCCAACGCTTCAGCATCGACATAATGTACAAGGTCAAGACCATTGTGCTCTTGGACTACTATACGTTGATGGACATTGCGTATATCTATACGTGGAAACGGGATGCACCAATGCGTTTCTATTTTCGTGTCTACGAATCGCCGAAACCGGCTATCAAACCTTCTGCCGTTAAGGCGCCAGCAATGCCGCCACTAAAACAGGAACCGGTTACAACAGACACACCCTCGACATCCCCATCCCCACCTGCGCCAGCCGCTTCGCCAGCGCCATCGTTAACTCCACCAGTACTGGTTGTCAAGACAGCCACACCCTCACCTCCGATTGTGCAACCGGCTCGCATTAAAGTGGAACAAACCCAGGATGAGTTTCGCATTGTGCCCAAGTTGAACTCACCCACGGATGATCAACCCCTCAAGCTGGTCATAAATCGTCAGGTGGTGGAGAAGCGCGAAAGGTCGCCTCATGAGAAGCATCATCATCACCATCATCATCATCATCACCATCACTCGCCTAAAGGTAGCTCCTCCCACAAGAGTGTACCCTCCCCCACCACGCCCAGCTACAACAAGGAGGAGCCGAATATTAAGCTCAAGATTGATCTGTCCAAGCACAATAGTGTCACAATTATCAACATGTCCGATCCGGATCGCAAGGAGATTGTCAAGCCGCTCAAGCCCGAGAAGGAGTCGCGCTCCAAGAGCAAAAAGGATAAGGACGGTAGTCCCAAATCCTTCTCGAGTAGTGAACGCAAACGAAAGAGTCCCTCCCCGTTGACAGTACCACCACTGACCATACGCACCGAACGCATCCTGAGTCCAAATGGAGTGAGCACTGTGCTCAGTCCACGGGTCACTAGCGGCGCCTGTCACGAGGATCCCAAATCGGAGTTCCTTAAATCCTTTGCTCTGACGCCCATCAAGGTCAAAGTGGAGTCCCCCGAGAAAACCAATGGACTGAGTCGTCATAATGTTGTTTCCATCAAACCCAAACCACATCTGGATGACAGTTTGTTGATGAAACCGCCCAGCGCCATGCCACCCAAATCCATTGCCTCCTCGAAGCGCAAGAGCAAGGAGCCCATCAAGGCCATCTCCAAGAAGCCCAAGCTATCGCCACCATTGCCACGTGAGGACTTTAAGATAAGACTGCCTGTCGCTAGCTCAAGCATCACTGCGGCGCTACCACCACCAGCAGCAGCTACGGCCGCAACGGATAAGCCGCTTATGCCACCACCACCCGCCAAGCCACTAATTGCAGCAGCACGACACAAAGCATCTTCTGCCGGCAGCAGTGCAGCAACTAACTTGCCATCGCTAGCACTACCATCACTGCCCTTCGCCGCGTCGCCGCATCACCAAGGCATGCAAATGGCAGCACCGGGCAATCGGACGCCCATTGCCAAGCGGTATCAGCCCATATTGCCGAAAGCGGCGCGTCCCAATCCCTTTGCCAATATACCCAGTGATGTGAATCGTTTGCTTAAGGACGCCGGCACTGAAATCAAATCGATTGCCAGCCAGACTAAGCCACATATCTACGGACCCAAGAGCCAGGAGCTTAAGATGGGTCCACCACCAGCCCCCGTCAGCAAATCAGCAAACAACAGTCACTCCAACTCGAACTCTTCCAACAACAACAACAACAAGTCAAACAACTATTTGAATATGGCACTGTTCAATGCAAGCAAATCGAAGGGCAAGGAGGTGCCACCCGGTTGCCGCACACCCATGTACGTGCCCAACTCACCAATCTATTCACCTAACTCACCACAATATGTGCCCAACTATAATATATCCACCATGCCCACCTATAAGTATACGCCCAAACCCACCACCAATACAACAGCAGCAACAACAACAACGGCAACAACGGCAACAACAACATCCTCTAGCCTCATCAAATAACAACAACTACCTGCAAAATATGCTAAATGGTGGCGGCGGTTCGGGTTTGGGCGGACTCTTTCCAACACCGCCAATCAAAGCGGATCAGAATACAAATCCAGCTGAGGATGCAAATCCCGAGAAGCAGCAGGTGAAGGTCAAATCATTGCTCAACTCTTGCAACATTAATATTCCCTCGTCGCTATCGATTACCATATCGAGGGATAACGGCGATGCCTCGTCGCCCAGCAATGCGGCGCATGCCAAGCACAAGAGTCCCGTGAATAACTACATCGAAATTGTCAAGTTGCCGGACCAACCTGCAGCAGCAACAACAACAGCTTCAACGACAACAACAACAACTGCAACAGCAACAACCGAAAAGGAACCCCCCGCCAAAGTGCAGCCCGTTAAGTTGCCAGCACCACCGAGCAAGACAATACCTTCGCCACAGCATCTGATGGCACGCATGACGCCGCCACAGTTACCCAATCCTCCGCCCACTATTGTGCCGCCCAAGAGCTCACCCAAAACAGCCGCAACAAAGTCCGCTGTGCTTACGCCCCAGCAACATCCCGACAAGAAAACGCCCAGTCCGGAGAAACGTAGTGCGGCAGCAGCAGCTCATTCCCCCAACTCGGGTGAGAATAAATCACCGAAATCCTCGCCAGCCGGCGGAGCTACCACAAACAACAACAACAACGGCGGTACGCCCAATGGCGATCCGGCTGCCAAAAAGTTTCGCCCCATTTTGCCGCGTCAGAATGCAGCAGTTGTCGCCGCTGAATTATCGCCCAAGTTGCCCAACGTCCTCTCCAATCCCCCAGGCTACAATTATGCCAACAATTTGCCATCGAGCAACAACAGCAACAAGAAAGTGCCCGCCAGCAAGAAATCACCGAACTCGGCTAATGCCAAGCTAACGCTAAGTAATGGACCCTTGCCAACGCTGGCCAAGAGTGCCGCCAACGCCGCCGCCAAAAAGAAGCAACCACCAACACCGCCATCAATCGCAAGTAATTCGTTGAAGATGCCACCGCCGGCAGCACATCCGCATTTGCCTAATATGAATGCACCATTGGGCATTGCATCGGCTGCCAATCAACTGGACTTGAGCAACTTCCTGATGCGAGCTCAGGCTGCCCAGGCAGCCCAAGTGGCTGCCCAGGCGGCAAACCAATCGAATCTGTTGTACAACTTTGGACCTTCCATGTACAACTATCAGCAGGCGTACCTCATGGAGCAACTGTCTCGTATGCAACGTGCTGGCAACGAGGTCTTCAACGATTATCTGCAAAAGTTGAAGAGTGTCGCCAGTTCAAATGATGAGCACAAGTCCGTCATGCCCATGTTGCCCACCGTAACGCTGCCCACGGCTGCCAGTCAGCAGGCAGCGGTTGGTGGGGGCGCAGCGAGTCCAAAGACCTCGCCACATGCCATCGCAGCTAAGCTGACGCCAGCAGCGACGCCAGCGTTGGCCAAAAGACAGCCAAGTCCACGGCCACAAGCGGCGGCAACCAGCAACAACAACTCCATGTCCCTCACCAAAAGCAAGTGAACTGAAGTGTGGAGGAGTGTGAGAGCTAAAAGCATTCATAACCCACCCAGCAATTCGAACACAAAAACAACCACCCCACGAACCAGCAAACCAGCGAACCAGGCTCACTAATTAATAATTAAAAACTTATACTTGTTTTTTTAGTTTCTAACTGTTATACCGAACCTGAACCCACTTTAACCTTTGAAGAAAAAAAAGGAAACCTCGATGTTATTTGTTTTACTTTATATAAGAAACCTTCGCATTTAAGCTGTAAATATCCATAAATATATATATACACCATACTATATACATAAGCCAGACACAGCGATTCTGAATCAATAAAGTTAAGCACTTATATATACAAAAATAAATATATATATGTAATTGATTTGGTATTTAATTAAAAGTTGGAAACAAAAAAAGTTCCAGGCAAAGAAATGAGCCAAAAAAGCGATGCAACCTTAACAATTAAAGCTCTAACTGTTAGCTTAAAGCTGTTTAATACCAAATTGCAAACATCGCATACAATTAAAGCTCACTTAAAGCTCAAAACTGCTTATTATGATGTCTAGTTTGTAAGTGCCTAGGCCAAGTTCAGCTAATATTTAAAATTGGATTAAGTCGAAACTAAGTGTAAATAAGCAAAAACAAAATATTCAATTCAAAACAACAAAGATAATCGATAATAAAAACCTATTTATATATGTGAATTTAACAAAAAAAACACATTTCTTTTGATGAGGGGGAAAGAGAGAGATAGAAAGGGATGGACCATCAGCTGGACAATAGCATTAGCTCGGGTCACAAGGTCAATGCAATGCGTGAAGGTCGGACTCGTCAGATACTCTGGCCAATTCTCTGGTCCTTTTGCTAATCCCCGCTGTTCGTCGTCGTCGCCGCTTTTGTCTGCGTGACGCGTCCTCTTTAAAATGAAAAATACCCTAGACAAAGAAAATAAAAGATTACGGATTGGTTCGCAGTCGGGATGTTGTTCGATACTCAATCAAAAGCATTCGGAAATTCATATGCACTGTTGTTGTTGTTTTTCTTAGCCTTCATTTTCCTTTTTTTTTTTCGTGTTTTCCTTTTATTTTGCAAGTTTCCGATTTCGAAAATTGCCAATTTTGAAGAAACGAGTCCCAAAAGACTAACTGCGATGTGTCGTCTCTCGTTCCCGGACCCACGACACACATACATCTAACTAATGAATACGCCGAAGGCTGCGAAACGGATACAAGGGTAAGATAGCTGTAGTGCTTTAAGGGTGGTTGTGGATTAGGTGCGAATTGGTTTAGCGGCGTTGAAAATCAAAAGATTTATGTCCAACCAAATGTCTATAAAATACGAAATTATTGGGTATGTATTAGAATATATCCTGGCATAGATACTAGTTCCCATATGATCCAAATATTTTCTATACCTTTCGAGCTTAGAGATGGGACAGGAATTTTCAAAAAGGAAAGATTTTAGAAAAAATCATGATCATCAGTGAAAAGTACTCTGTTCTCAATTATTAATTAGTATTAGTAAACGTATTAATTGGTAATTTTGAGAGAACTTAACGTTTGCCGATTGTGACTCAGTCGAGAATGTCGAGCCAAGAAAATGGTAACAAATTTATTTTGGTTGTGTGCAAATGTACGAACCGACATATGGAATTTTCTTCGAATCCATAAAGCTTATACAGTTTTGAGTTGATATAGCCATTTTCGTCTGCCTGTCCGGTCGCCTGTCTTGAACCCATAATAGCAACAGATATCATACACGATGATGTTTTTTTTCTCAATTTATCGATAACATTTTTCCTTGCCAATGTATGATAACAATAGAAACTTGAACTTTCTAGGTTTGGTTTAAGTTTTTTACTTTTTGGACAGGCATTTTCTGTATACGCGAGCCTGGAGGTCAGGGTATCTTCATGTCGAGCTAGCTTTTCTTAAACCTTTGTTAATTTAGCGCTATATGCTAGTTTCAAAATCGTTTAAATGGACCAAAGGCGTAAGCTGCAATAATGTTTCTTTAAATATATAGTAAGTACATTTTTATTATTGAAAATGGAACGCGGCAGTTTATGTTTTCTTTTCAGATATGTATATGTACTTACATAAGTTATTCTGCGCCTTAATGGATTTTTTCAAAGTCTAAGCTTTTGAAAGGTTCATGCCGAAATCATCCCACTCATAAACTGCCTACTTTTGCATATACATTATCTCAACTTTATTCCGATTGATCTCAATACGTTGTTGCATATGCAAAAAAATAAAGTAGGTAACTGGCCTAAAGTGTCTAAGGTTTAGCGAGTAGCATAAAAGTTTGGCATTCATTCAAAATTCATTCAAAAAACTTTTTGGGGGGAAAATGCTGCGGGATCTACTTGAACTGAAACTCGCACTTGGCATGGTCTGAATTATTTATGGCAATTGTGTGCGGTTTGGGCCAAAAACTCCAATTACAATAATTAAGCAGGCAACTCTTGCGAGTATTTATGGCTGTCTTATTTATTCACATATGCATGTACATGTGTGTGTGTGTGTGTGTGTGTATTTGAGTGTTTTGGGCGCCTCTGAAAACAAGTTTAATGCGCCTGGCTTTTAACGCATTAAATCAGCATTTATAAATCATTTGTGTAAGCGCACAGACAACCACATACAACAACAACAAAAACAATAACAACAACACACACTCATGGTTAGCTCTACTAAAAAAAAGAAAAAGATACAGGTAAAGCAGCAACAGCTGCTCGTGCTGGTAATTAGAAATGCAAAATTGCACTCAAACACATGGAATGAATATTCAAAACGATTATTTAGATTGGCAAGCAAGAGTCATAACAATTTTAATTAAATCGCTGAGCTACCGGTTTTATTGGATAGTTAGTTACATATATTGTTCAATATAATGATGATCTCTTTGATACTTTCACAATTGTTTGATTTAATCGAAAAGAAACTCAACTCTTTTACGAAAAGCAATTTACAAATTTAATTGAAAACAATTTATGAATTATTTTATTATCCACGCTTGATGTTAAGATCAAATATTAATTAGATTAGATTTGAAATCGAAAATAAGATTTTTTTTCTTAACCTCTTTCTTTAAAAAAAGTGAAATCGTTAAAGTCGGCGGCAACCGATTGCGGAACTCTCTGGAAAAACTCGTGGTAAAGAGCTTGCTTGCAAAGGGGAACTTGGAGATCCTAGTGGAATAACACCAATATATGTGACTCTAGCTCAAAAACTGTGGAAGATATAAAAATTTCCGATAGTAAAAAGCGGGTGGAAGTTAAGGGGACGTTGCCAACTTACTTTCAGCAAAACTTGGGTGACCAAGTTGCAAAACTGAGGAAGATATAGGCGAATTAAGATTTAAAAGTGGTGGCGGCTGAGGGCCGATGAGGTAAGCGTGGGTGCACACACTTTGCGGTTTTTTTGGGTTGTCTTTGCACCAAATTTGGTGGCTCTAGCCCAAAATATGTGAATTCTATAGGCTTTTGAAAAATTACAGCTAGCTTTCTTCTCGAAAAAACTTGGCAACTCCACCTGTTAGAATGCGGGAAATATAATGTTGTACAGTAACCGGTCTAATCGATTCCGAAGCCTTTTGAGGGACGTAGCACCCCAATCTTGACACTTTGTCTGACCAGCCAATAAAATAAGATAGTTGTAAAGCTTTAAGGATCTAGCTTCAAGGGTATCGAAAAAAGTTACTTTTACCCGAACGTACAGACGGCCGTACGGCCATTACCACAAAACCAATATACTCTTCACTTTCTGTTTTAGAGTATAAATATTAACATTATTTCCAACAGTTAGGAGTTCAGGCTATAACAACATTAAAATTGATTTGATCTAAACATATTTCGGTTCAGTAGAACTTGTGCTATCATTTTCACAGACTCGCTAAACATGGTTTCGAGAAATCCACATTTAAAGTATTAAAGAATGGCTTTAAGTATTTAGATTAAAATTATTAAAATATGCTGCACAAAAATGTTGATATCTTCTAAAGCCAGCCCACAAAAAATAGTTGTGCGAGCCCGACAAAAACATCTTGAACAAAAACCGCTTTTAAGATCGAATGACATTAAAATTGATCAGCGCATCATTTCACTCATTTTGGGTATGCACTAATTCGCTATGAAGCAGATCTATACTATTTTTTAAAAGTGAACTGGCCCAACCTTTTTTTTATGATTTTGTGGCGCAACTTCGAGCTTCATTTATGGACGCAAAAAGCGTATATTTTGTTTTTGTATTAATTTGGATAATAAAAATCGAACGGAACGAGCCCAGCATGTTCCCCTACATGGCCATTACAGTACTAAAGTTCTTCGAATTTCGCCAAATCCTTTTAGGTGTGTAGTCCTTAATATTTAAGTGGGCTGAACAAATCCATATTGACTCAATACGTCTCGAGATGTAAGTCGATTAAACACACCTATTTTACACATTTTCAAGGACATTAAAACACTTTAACTGTTGTAAATATAATTGTAAGACCCAGCGTTGGAATCTTCCACATCTATAAGGTAGTTTATCCTGACTGAAGGGCAATCATTGCACAGCCCAATTAAAGCTTCAAAGCTGATATTTTTAATCGGAAAATGAAGACTTAACTAAAATATTTTTTAAGATTTGCCCACAGGAACTATACTTAGAATGTTTCATAATGCTGCATCCCATTTTATAATAATAATCCCAAAATCAGAACTACCTTGCATATAAACGAATAATAGTTAAGACTCTTCTCTAGAATATAATATTCTTCCCAGGCATTTCCCTAGCACAATTGACCTCTTGATTACTATCTAGATTTATATATAATTTGCGAGCATTTTTTGCAAACAATTCTTCTTTTTTTTAGGTAAGTATAACTAATTTTGACATTTTACGGATACCGAAGGTAAAGAGTACAGTGAAACTTCGATATGTCGTAACCTCGATAAGTGAAAAACCTTGATAAGTCATAGTGTTTCTTCGGTCCCTTGAAACCTTGATAACATGATAAACTCGATAGCTCGTATTTTTATTGTGGTCCGAGTTATCAAAGTTTCACTGTATATAGGTTTTGTGCAATGTCCGTCTGTCTGCCCATATGAAGCCCCATTTATTTGATATCCTTCATTTTGGTCCATGTCTGCGACAGACAAAGTGTCAATAAAGGGGGGATTTGCTCGTTGAGGGGCTGGTAAATCGATAACAAGTCGATACTCCTCGATTTGCAAATCGCTTAAACACATATATTTCCCACAAATCAAAAGCTAGAGTCACCAAATTTGGTGGGCAGATAGCTGGTGAAGTCCTCCCAAGATGTGCAACAAAAATGTTTGGTGGCCACGCCCACAACTCCACCTGGTATCAGAGGACTTCACAGTCGGTCATTGAATTGAATTTTAAAATAACTTGTGGCAAGCCCCATTAATGAATAAACTTAAGTCAATACAAATGTATGACCGCTCAATGCCAAACTCTAGATGCTTGCTTAGCCATGTACATTCGTAGTATTAGATGACCAGGTCATTAAAACCACAAATCATGAGGGGAACTGGCTCGTTCCAACAAAAAAAGCATCATTTGAATGTGACGTGTCTGTGTGTGTGTGCTTGTGTGTGTGTTGGGTTGGGTTGGGGGTCTTTGTACTTTGTTTGTTGTTTATTTATGCTCGTGTATTTGTAATTAATGAAACTGTATTGAATTACAGTTGGAGCAACAGCTAGCTAGCTATTGAAATAATCAACTGCACACGACCCATAACCATTACCATTACCTACGAATATAACTCAGTAAATCAGTTGCCACACAGCACAGAACGTATGTATGCATGCACCAATATGTGGCAACATCAAAGTTGGGCTTTAATTGAATTTGGGGGGAAAAGTTTTCGTCGATGTGTGCTTGGAAAACAAAGTTTTCGTCGTCGGGCGGCAACAAACGGAGCGCCAAAAGTAGTTTAATTGCAATTTGTACGAGACGTGGAGTCGTCCTGCTTCCTGGGGGCTTCCCCGCTTAAATGACGATTTATGTGCTTAGCATTTGTGTTACAATAATGGCGCTAAATTAGTTTCTTCGACTTTCCCTTGCACAAGGTACGAAATTTAATTAGCAATCTTACGCTTGTCGCCACATTAAGTGGCATTGATTGTGGCATTAGGCGGCGGGTCGGCTCGTAGTCACAACTCAAGGACAAAAACACTTAAAATGACTTATTGCTGTTTGTTGTTGGAATTTATTGTGAGATATATATATTTTGCTTACTCTCCCCAACATTTTGATACATAAACACAATTTGTCAAAAAAAAAGTGTTTTGACCTCCAAAAAAAAAAAAAAAACTTTTTATCTTATATTATATGTATAAACTACTATCAACGACTTCTACATTGTTTTAAATTTTCCAAAATTTGCATTATTATTTATTGATGCTTTCTTAACAATGTGATAGCTTCAAACAATAAATTTATTAACAACAAATTATTAAACAAAAAACATTTATTTTTGACACAGTCAAGAAAGTGTTTTCCCAACTCTTTGGCACTTCTCTTTCGATAAATAATTAAGAAAAATGTAATTTTTAAATGTAATTTTTTTTTGAGTATCAAAACTTATTTTTCACAAACGACTGAGGGGAAATTTTCTGGTGGTAAAGAGAACTATTTTCGAAAACAAATACCTTTGCTTAAAATTAAAGTAAATCGAACAAGACTATGTTAAAAGAAGGATTTCATATAATTTTATTAATTTAAAAATTTTTGTTTTATTTTTTGACAATTTATACTTTTTTGAAGAGCTGTTTCGCGAAGATCTCGAATTTGGGTGTTGCAATTAACGAGGAGTTGCGTTTAACGAGGGTTGCGTTAACCGAGTTCGTACTGTATTAAATTTTCAAAAGAGTATTCATTAAAGTGAACTTTCTGTGAGTTAAATTCTCTCATTGAATTCGAAAAAGCCAACATCATCCACAGTTTTTAGGCCAAAGTCATTAAACTTGAGGGAGAGACTGGTGCTGCTGACTTTTCCCCAAAGATCTGAATTTTTAAACAAATATCAGGGTATTCGGCAGTCGGTTGCATAGGACTTGTTTTAGTTTTCTTTTTTTTTAATGGTCTAAAAAACAGAAGAAATCAAATAAATAATTAATTTTTGCTGTGATTTGCTTCGAAATTTGTAATAAATTTAACTTTTGAAACAAGTATTTTTAAAAGGAAATTAATTTATCTTACACTTAACGGTTAATTTTTTTTTGCTTTTTGTCTTTTCTCTTTACACTTCATTCTATCAATTATGCTCAATTTGGTGGCAGAGAGCTGCGCCGCGGCAAGCAATCTCTGTGCAACACTTCGTCATCTAAATTTGCGTTTTTTTTTCGTTTTCGTTTTCTGTTTCTTTTGCTTCTTCTTGTTTAAATGTCACTGTAATTGAATTTTGTTTGGACATAACTCGGTCATGTAATGAAATAAAATCCCCGCATTAGAATCCAATTAGTCCACCATTATTAATACGAAGCAAGGGCAGTTGAAGCCCGCGTTCCAATTTGTGCTCCCTTCCCTTCTTCTCTCGCTCTCTCTCTCTCCCTTTTCGCTCTCTTATTTTTTGTGCTTCTGGCGGTTGTTTGTTATTTTTTGCATCATGGAAAAAAATGTGAAACCCAAAAAAAGTATCAATTTACAGTGCAAGGAGAAGCGTACACACATACATATGTATGTATGTACATATGTGTTGGTGTTCCAGGGTGCGAGGGGCGGTTAAATGCTCAACCGGATACAAGAATATTAACTGCAGGAATTGCCAAAGCAGCAGCGACCAAAAGACGACAAAACGCAACGCAACGGTAAAGTTGTTTACTCGTCAATACGAAGAAGAAGCGAACGTCAGCTTTTGCTCTGCTTCTCTCTTTTTCTCCTGCCGCTCTTCAATCTTGAGCCATTGATTGATTTGAGAGTGGCGGCATTGAGTACTTCTCAATTGTCTCTGAGCTGATGAGCTTCTCCTGATGACTTTGCTGATGATGCGGCGGCAGGTGGCGTTGGCGCAATGGGTGGGGGGGAGCACAAAGTCTAACGCTAAAAAGTCACTTAAATAAGATAAATTGTCTGGCTGCCATCAACGGCGTGTGGTGGTGGGAAACACCAGCAGTAACGCAACGGCAGTTGTGTTGGTGGTGCCAAGGCATCGGCGGCTGTTGTAATTAGTTGATTACACAAGACACACTCCACGCCGTTGCTTACGACACCTTCTCCCTCTCTCACTCGCTCTCTCTCATACTTCACTCTCACACCATACCATTCCAGTCGTAACTCTGTCGCGTTGCGTTTGCATTGCAAATGAAGTTGTGCCTAACGTTGTTGTTGGATGGGGGGAAGTTCGTTAGAGTTTGAGTTGGAGTTGAAGTTGGGTTTGTAGACTTGATGAGAGTAGAGAGTTGATGATGCTGTTGTATAAGAGCAAACAGTTGCAGTTGTTAGCATGACGTTGCATGCAGTGTGTAGATTTTATCATAACGTTGAGTGTCTGTAATAAGCGCAAAATACACTGCAAATAAACATTTGTATGTATTTATGTGTGTGCATGTGTGTATGTAAATATGTATGTCTTACAGTCATTCAATGCCAATTTGCAGTCGGCGGAACATGAAAAATGTTGACATTTTTTTGCAGCTTATTGAATTATCAGCATGCCACAGCTTCAGCAAAAATGCTGGCGGCGGCGGTGGTGGTTGTGAGTTGGAGACGGGTTACATACATATATGTACATATGTACATACACACATACATACATACACCACTCAAACGATACCTTTCAAGTATATAAGGAAAATACACACACACACAACTCACACTCATAACCGCATCGACGGCGTCAAAGCGACGGCAGCCAAGCAACCGGGCAGCCAGTGAGCCGTGCGGTTTTTACACATAGTCGATAAGCACACAACAAATACATACATACACATCCATACAAACCCATTAAAACGCTCGCACAGCCCACTTGATAAAGCAGCAAATGCATTGAGGGTGCTTTTGGCAAAAGCTACTGAAGCAGCAGCAGCGACGCCAACGACAACGACGCCAACGTCAGCAGCGCCAGTCGTTCGCTCTGGCAAATGAACCTAATTTGATAGAACATAATACAACAACAGCGGCTGCAATAGCATAAGACAGCGAAAGAGACAGACAAAAGAGAGAGAGAGAGAAAAAACGAACTGTAACATATCGAGTTGGCACTGCGAGCAATAACAGAACTGAAACACAAACAACAACAACAGCAGCAACAACCAAAAGCGGAACAGTAGCGCTCATTAAATACTCTTTTCTTTTTTGCGTTGCGTTTTTCCATCTCTACCTTAGCCCGTTTCTCCCGTACCGTTCCTCCTCTGTGCGTTCTGTCCTTCTGTCTGTCCGTCTGTTTTATTCCTTACCGGCTCTTTTGCTACGTGCGGGCATTGGATGGGAATTTAAATTGGTAATGCGACGAGGCCCAACTCGTGTTTGTAGTTGTTGTTGTTGCTGATATTCGTTGCTATCGCAGTGCCGCACACTTGAATATACACAAACACATACATACATACTTACATAGAGCGAGGTTGTGGCTGTACATGGTTGGGTATGTATGTATGAGTGTGAGTGTACAAATGCTTTGTATGTACAGCAAGATGCGAGATAGAATACAGTGCCGTCCGAGCGAAGCAATAGCTAAAAAGGGGATTTATTGACTCATGTTATAAATGTTATGAATATAATTATAGCATGAAATGGTTAAAATCTTGTAAACATTTATACAAATATTGTGATTTTTTTAGGATCCCTTTTAGAGCAACTGGTCTAAGCCACTGCACTGTTAGTGTTCGCAAGCCTGTGTTAAAATGTTTTCGAGGCAAGCTGCGTACATAGTGACCCGACCCCCCCTTCAGGCAACGTCCATGTCTGGCTGGCTGGCGTCTCTGTCGCTGTTGTTGTTGCCGTTGCCTCGTCCGCTATTTTTATGTACAAAATATACATGGCACATAAATTGTTTCAGCCCGGCGGAACCAGAGCCAGCGCCAAAGTCAGAGCCGACGACGATTGTGATTCCGCTCCTGTAGCACTCCACTCAAACTCAACACACAAACACACATTTGAGAATATGAATGAGAGAATACACAGGGTTGAATGCAACTCTGTGCGTTTTGTGCGCTTGCACATGGACATGGCGTTTGCTGTTGTTGTTGTTTTTTTCGGTCTCTGTTTTTTTTTTTGGCTGCTGGCTGGGAACAAAAACAAAAAAATAAAAGAGTGTTCAATTCTTTCTCTCTCTACGCCTGTTTCCGCTTGCCTATTGTTGTTGCTGTTGGTTTTTGCTGCTGCTGCAGTTGTTGTGCTGCCTGCTAATGCAGTTTTGAGTGCCTGCTGTTTTTCTTGTTGCTGTTTTTGTTGTTGTTTTTGCTGCCTGATTCACACATTCCTAATTGAATTATCACGCATAAGCGACAGCTAAATCCAAACGAGAGATGTGAACGAGATGAGTTCAGGCCTGAAGCTGTTTTAGGTGCCAACTGATGCAGATCAAACAGGCGCCCCACCATCTTCCTACTCCCCCCTTTTAACATATATTTATCATATTGTTGTCTGTGCATATTTCTGTTATTTTTAGACACTGATTTTTACAATAAAAACTAATTAGAGAGTGCCGAGTGCGAGTCGTTTTTGTGCCGATAGAGATGAGCGTATGTCGACTCGTGACTATAAAAATACTTGCGATTGGTGGGTTGGAAGTTATTAAATACATATGTATGTATATGCATAATTGGAACCTTCTTGTATGAAATTAAAAATGTCAAATAAAAATTATTAACAACTGGTTATCAAAGAAATCATTATAAAGTACAGTACCGTGCAAATCACTTAGAATCAATCATATTTTAATAAAAAATCTTTATATATATAAATATTTAGTTTCTTTTATATAAGCCACGTATATATAATTTTAGAAACTAAGATCAGCTTAATGAAAAATCAACATAAATCACGACTTAAGTTAATAAACACGTTTTCGTGTCACGCGCTCCTCTCTAGCTTGAGATTGCGGTTCTGGGTCGCTGCAGCCCTAAAGCACGGGACAACTGACTACCGTTAGCGAAGCCGACGGCAACGGCGACGCCTCTGCTACGTACTATGTAGATGGCAACCAAAATCCAAATGCTGTCAAACAACACTGTAGGCACATAAACCCTACATATGTATGTACATACATACATACATACATACATTTTAAGTACCTAAGGATATGTAGTACTTTTATGTACAACTCGAACTCGAACAGAGTTTTCGGTTTTACAATGTGTATTTCACGCCCATAGAGTCGCTGCCTTTGCTGCTGGCTTCGAACGAGGGTTAATCAATGCTCTTTCCGCTATCCGTCGTCCCTTTTATTGTTGTTGGTCGCATTTCCATTTTTATGTACAAATTTCTGGCTTCGTTTTACAACTTGCATTTCTTTTTCATTTCCATTTCACAACATTCGCGCGCGAACTGGCACACACACACACAATCACAGACGTAATACTTTGTGTGTGTGGTTTTGTGTTATCGCCGTTGCAGTTGAAGCATCTGATCAGACACGTTTCAATATTAAGCCCTGAGAGCACAGCCACAGCCCTGCTGTACCCATCCATACTCCTTCATCCCTAAGCCAGGGCTTTACTGCTTTGCCCATGGAATTCATACTTTGGGCAATCGCCGTTAGCAAGGTAACAACAACAAAACCCACCACAATTTACTCACCCCACACACACGCACACAATCGCCCACTCACTCATTCTCTTTCTCGCACACACACACACCGCTAGGGCTCTTAAAACCGAATCGTGTGCGCTTATTGTTCCATTCCTTTTTGTTTCTTGTCGCCACTAATTGTAACTGCAAGCGTACATACATATGTATGTATGTATGTACATTCACATATACATACACATACACATGTCTATAATTTACTTGGTATATAGGGCTGCCTTTGTAGATAGCATCCATCCATTCATTCGCAGCACGTACATATGTACATGTGTATGTATGTATGTATGTATGTATGCAGCCGGCAGTCGCTGTTTGTTAAATATATCCGCGCCCTTCCTTCTTCCCTTCCCTTTCATATTAGTTTTTTCTTGTTTTGCTGCTTTCATATTCGTCCGCTGCCTTTGCTACCTACGTTTTAACGCACTTCCTTCTTCACGTTTCTCGCTTCGGCCGAGTGCGTGTGTGTGTGTGTCTAGCGACACACCGACAGCCCCACAGGCCAAAATTTTGTCATTCGTTTCATTCCATTCCTTTGCTGCTTTTGCTTCTGTAGAAGAAACTGATATTCTGTTGCTGTTGTTGTTGCTGCTGTTGTTGTTTTTGCTGATGCTGTCGCTGTCTGTTACCGTTGCTCTGGGCAAGAATTTCGAGCATTTCTCGAAAGTTATTTGAGGGATAGCGCGCTCGGAGTTTCAGTGTCTGTGTTCAGTTTCTGTGTTTTCGGTGTTGCTTGTCGTCTGGGAAGCTTGAATGGGATGTTCTGGGATGGGATGGGATGGCCTCTGATAGCATCTGAGTTACTTTTTAATACATTTTAGCTAAATGGATATTGAGACTGATAAGTAGAAGGAAAGATTCCGTTCGAAGCATGCGTGCGCTGGCAAAGAGGAATGGAATGGGCAATGGAATGGTAAGGCTCGCCGTCTCTTATTATTTTCTTGTTATATAAAAGCAAATTAAATTTGCAAGAATTTATATTGACAGCAAAAAAAATGTAAACAGGGCTCTTAATCTTTATTAAATTTTTTCAAATAATATTTATTAATTTTTGTGGACCCCAATGTTAAAGCTTCAACTATCAAGAGACCCAGCCAGACCCCAAAAATGTAGTTTAATTTTATAAGACAAAACGTTTTTTCGTGCCATCGGGAATTTTCTTAAATTTAAGCTGCTTTTTCAATAAACTTTTAGTAATTTTCTTAAATTTATTTAAAAACATTTATTCAAGTACTAAAACATGTAGGTAGAAAAAGAAGACAGATCCAAAATAACTAAAAAAAATAAAAATCCCGAATAGATTGGTATTTTCAAACCTTTTAACATAACTTGCAACTCTAGAAACCTATAACACAAAGCAAAAGCAACATGTTGGGCGATAAAAGTCATCTTTATGAACCGAAGGCAATAAAATTTTTGTTTTTAAAAAAGTAAAAAATAGGTTAATTTCCCAAAGGACTTCTTAAAATATAGTCAGTGATTTGGTCGATCAAGCTTTAACTTTTTTTTAGATATAAAAGATTTTTTTTATTATTATTTAATATTTATAATTATTATAAAACTAGAACTAACAGATTAAGCTAAAGCGCTGGATAAAAGGGACCTCGGCTATATCTTATTGTACAGTTATAATGTTGGATTTAAGATTAGTATAATGATATATATAACAGAGGATTTACTGGTACGCTATTGAAGAAATTTCCTCGGTTAACGCAAACACTCGTTACACGCAACTCCTCCATAATTGCAACACCCAAATTCGAGATCTTCGCGAAACAGCTGTTCACAAAAAGTATAAATTGTAAAAAAATACAAAATACATTTTTTCAATTTTTCAAAAATATAATTAAAAAAATATGAAATCCTTGCTTTGTGCGATTTACTTGAATTTAAATGGTAAGGAAAGGTATATTTTGTTGAAAAAAGGTCTCGTGGCTACCAGAAAATCTTTTTAATAGGTTGCGTTAACCGAGGTCGTACTGTATCTGATCTGGCTTAAGATCAGTCTACACTGACAAGAATCTGAAGGTAAAATCGTCAAACTTTGTTCCCTTAATTAATACAGCTCAAAAGTAAAGATATCGAAGCATTTCTGCGAAAGTTTTGCCTTTTCTTAAGTTTCACAATCTAATGAAGTTTCAGATTCTACCACCAGGAACGCATCAACAGGTGAGATCTTAAGGCTAATGTTCTCAAAAGAAACTGGGCTATTGAGATAATACATGTGGAATTATTTTTTGAATGAAGCAACAACGTTCAGAAAATGAATTTTTTAATTAAAAGTTTTTTGCATAGAAGTTCAAAATAGCGAAACTCGACTGTATACTAACGATAAAAGATATTAGAGACAGTATCACCCATATTAAGATAGATAGCATCATATTTCTGCTAGGATTAGTTTGAGTATATCATCAGTTAAAATCTCTTAAAAGGTTATTTACACTATGAAGATCTCTAAAATAATATAATCTACATGATTTTGCCAAGAAAGCTCAAACGCTCTTTGTTGGTATCTGAAATCTCAGGTAAAATAACACAAAGAAAGCATAAAATGAAATTATAAGAACCTAAACTAGACAAAAAAATTGTTGCAACATCACAACAAAGTTCTCACAAACGACTGATTCGTGTTCTCACACACACACACCAATATCGACTGGTTGTTGTCGGAGCGACGGCATTTGCAACACTGAAAAAGTGAATAATTTTCCCTTGAAAAAAAAAACCTGTTATGAAAGTTGCTACAAGTTTCAATACAGGCTTAAAATTCAGTGAAAACAAATATGAAAACAACAACAAAAATCTTGAATAAAAATAGAAAATAATACATTTTAAAAATTATTGTACGCGGTGCTGTACCAATCCAAACCAGTCCAATCCCGTTCAATCCAATCCAAGCAACCACCAATCGAAAATGACGCACTTAATGCTGTGCACCAATCGGAAACGAGGCACATGAAAACGACCAATGCGTTGCCGGCAGGCAGCAATGCTCGTAGAGTTCGTATTTAATGTGAGACATGGCAACTCTACAATTCTACACTAGTGTAGAGAAGCGCACGAAAAGAGCTTTGCAAAAAGCTTTCGTATACACACGCTTACAAATGGAATGTAAATCGAATGAGTTTTTTCGTGTGGCGAACCGAATTAACATATACTAAAAACGGGCTATGTACAGGTTTTATACTATGCTTTGGGACTATGTAGAGACCGATGCGGAAAAAGATATGATGAAAGGTATGATTTTGATTGAGAGATACCCTGCAATGAGTTTCAGTTCAAATTTAATGCATACTTTTGGGTTAATTAAAATATAAGGGTGGAAATTGGAATAACTTCTATATAGTGAAACCCAAGAAGACCAAAAATCATTTTAATAGAAAATATTCGTAATATATAATTGTATCTGGAAATGAATTCGCAATGTAGAAAACTTCGTTTTCGACTATAGCTTATTTTAATAATATTGAAGAATAATATAATGGAAAAACTCATTTATTTAATTTCATAATTAAGAGAGTTTTAATAGTTTATTTTTGGTTTTTTGTCTTGATTATTAATAATCGATGAAGTACAAATAATTTAATTGGCAGGCAAAGAATGTTTTTGGGAAAGTTAATGATAGTTGGACCAAAACCAGTCTAAGAGCGGACAAGCACCTCGTAGCTATCCAGGCGCACTTCCTGTCCACCGAAGGGAATGTAGAGGCAGCGATGAGACTGATGGATCTTGCCGGGAGTGAAGCTGCCATTGTAGTGACCACGACCAATGTACAAGGGTTCGCCTTCGTTGGTGCGGCCGCAGATGACGGCGCCGTGGGGCACATTGCCATAGGAGTCGGGCACCCAGCCGTAGCCGTAGCCGGCGAGCAGCTCAAAGTCGTACTTGACATGCTCCGAACCGCCGTAGGGCACATAGGCACAGCCCTTGTTGGGTATCACCTTGGCTGGGAGCAGATCGCCCTCGTGGTAGGCACGACCCACATAGATGGGATCGCCATCGGCATCGTGTCCGGCCAAGATGGTGCCGGGCACAATGTTGCTGCCGGAGCTATTGACCCAGGTCTCTGGCTGCACCAGCACCTCGTACGCCTCCAGCTTGTGTTCGGCTCCGCCAAACGGAATATAGAGGCAGCCATGCGATGGATGCACTTTGCCGGGTGTCAGACTGCCTGCGAAATAGCCACGGCCCACAAACAAAGGCTCACCCTCGGCGGTTTGACCCACGCGCAGGGCATGTGGTGGCACATCGCCATTGCTGGCCGGGATCCAGCAGTAGTGGTGTCCCGTTAGGATCTCAAAGTCATGCTTGTTGATCTCCTCGCCACCCCAGGCCACATAAGCCTGCTGCTTGTTGGGAATCACCTTGGCGGGCAGCATATCGCCGTTGTGAAATGCCCGGCCCACATAAATAGGATCATTGTCGACATCGTGGCCAGCGGTAATGGCGAATGGTGGCATCGCATCGTAAACATTGCGTGGAATCCAGGTGTGATCTGCAAAAATAAACAAAATTTATTAAGTTATTGCAATTGTTCTGACTCAAAAATTAAGCGTAATTGCATAATTGCACTCAACGGAGCAAAGCTTTGCCTTGAGTGACATCTATAAAATGAGAGTGAGGGAGATGAGATTGCAGAGTTGTGTAATGTACACACTTTATTGAGTGTGAGATACTCTCACTCGAAAATACTTATGACTCAATGCAGAGGATGGCCATTGCCAGCCGAAAAGTTTTGCTGTGTGGTGAAATAGTGTGAGGTGAGTAACAATAAGGTTGATTGAGTACTTTACGCGCGCTCGAAGATTTTGTATGCTCAATCGATTGTGCGAATATATAAAACTTTTCCTTGAATCACAGTTGATGAGATCTCTTCTTATGACACCTTTTTTCATGCATACAGCGTTCGTTATCTACTTTATACATGTATGAAATCTTAGATAGGGCAGTGCAGGTGTTTTTGTGTGTGTTATGAAGCACAAGTTTGAAATCGTGACATTATTCACGCCAACCGTTTCGTTATCTCGACCGCCGTGAAAGCTTATACATAAGTTAGCTTTAATTCTCAGGGATTGTAACTGTCGTCTTGATACACCGTCAATAATATATGATATTAAAGCGTTATATCGAATTGTACTTTTTTATCGTAGTTTTTGTCTAAGCTTTGTGCACTTGAAACGTTTGTCATCATTTCTTTTTCTTTAACAGCACTTGAAGGTAAAAATTCATCTTTCTCTATCGATTCACAACATTTAAATGATATTTTAAACGCACTTTATTTGAAATTGTTTTGTTTTATTAAATCCTTTTTGGTTAATCCATTGCTTACCCATTTTGTGTGAGATTGTTTGGTGAGCTTTAAATGACAAATGGGATGGATATTTAAACGCGTAACGTTCTGTCCGTAGTTAGTATATAGACTGGCTGGACGAACTGACTGGCACTTGTTTTATATAAAGCTGCAACTCTCTCTTATCGGACAAAATAATATTGTAGACTATTTTTTCGTCGTTAGCCGGCAATGATAAGATATCGTATCAGAGCCTAGCATTATTTCCAAGTAAACAAGTTGTGCTTGTGAGCAGCAACTTGTTCGAAGAAGTCTCCTAATTTTTTGGTGAAGTATCGACTGGCACCTCGTCATCAACGACAAAGTGTCAAACTCTGAATTCATTTACGCGGCATGCGATCAAAAGTCTTTATACCTAAGGTTAAATTTAGCAAGACTTAACAAAAAATGAAAAAATCAATAAATAATTTGCCTTTATCTTTATGTGTACTTTACTTAACGTTTTCTTTGCTTATCTTTGAGCGATTGCACGGCTAAATCTTATCAAATAGCTCAAAAAAAAACTATTAATCAATAGCCTCACGAAATAAAAAGAATATAACATGTTCTAAGAACAAGATTTATAATGGAACCCTGTTTGTTTAAAGTAGGCCCATAAAATTACTTCAGCTAAACGCTCACCTGTATTCATTTTCGAACTCTTTATCCGGAAGTTTACTTGCAGCCGACTGCACTTTGAATTTATTGAACAATTTGTCAAATTGCCGTCGCTTTTATGCCTCGATTTTCGACTAGCTGCAGAGCTTTAAAAACCGCACAATAGCTACGAGTATTTCGGTCTGACTTTCGCAGCTTCGAGTCGTCGATCATGAAAGCCACAGCTGTTTCTGTTTTGGTTCTGGGCTTGACTCAGTCGAGAGAAGTTTCATTTGAACAGCAGGAGCAATGACTACTTTATACAAATTTCGTGAATCAACAAAAAACATATTTATAGCAAACATAATTATTTGGAATACGGGTTGAGAGATTAGCTGCACATTTAGAGTTTTCAAGCTGCGTGCTTTAAATTCAATAAAATTCAAACATTCAGAGCAAACAACCTTAGGAAGGTGAAAGAAAAAAATATTATTAGCATTATATTTATATTAAAATAAAATACAATCAACCATCAACAAATATCTGTTCATTAGATTTTACTTTGTACTATGATCTTGTAATATTGCAACGAACATATTAATCGAAGAAATCCACTGTTTACCCATAATAACTAACTTTGTCAATATAGTATTAAAAGGTGACTAAAGTTTGTTGGACATAAAAACAACTTTTGTGAATTTCGTGGAAACAATAATCAATATCTTATCGATACACTTAAAGTATTACTTGGAATTACATAAAGGTTTTGGGCCTATAAACATAATGTATACCCAATTGATACTAAATTTATATTTCTCATGAGGGTTAATCATCTGTCACTGCGGTTTAGATTAGGGATTGGCTCGTAAAGCAATAAAATCTTATCTAAATTACTTCTAAATAACCTAGATCGACTTTCAGCTGATACGGGGTAGAAAAAAATACATTATGTCGTGCTTTTTCGAAGTTTTAACACGAGCACGAACGAAACACGAACACTTCGTGTTATGAGATGCCACGATCGGAAACACGGTCCGAACCCATCTCTAATTTCGATAACTATTTCGTCATTAAATTTGCCTAAAATTGGTTATTGGCTAATAAATTGACAGGTGGCCAGACGGTTTGGATACCTGAACATTTAGAAATGAATAACGAACCTGTTGCAAGCCCCAGAACTGATATACTCAAATGTATAGATATGAGTATGTCAGAAAAATCCCCAGCGATGTCACTAAATGACTCATTGGCACTGGAAAGAAAGCTTTCTGCAGTGAGATATTGTATTGGAAGTGATAAGCATAAGTCCAAACATTACCGATAAGGGGTCCACTCGTCAATATTAACACGAACATCTAAACGGGGAAAAGCTCATCGATAAAAAAGCACAAGAGCCGAGCCACTGAAACATCGGGCGTAGTTTTAAAAAGCATTTCCAAAGTTGCTGCAACGTTTAGTCAAATATCAAACACCGAACTTGAAGGTTGACGCGTTGCTCAAGTGTAAAAGTAGTTACACGAACAAGTTGAATTAAATACTATACAAAGAGATAAAAATTATTGAACTCTTATCAACCCACAAGTGAATCATGGGTAAGTTTATAATGTTTATCTTCAATAAATGAACATATATTTATGTAGAATATTAAATATGTGATAAAAGTTAAACAAATCTAGAAGGACATAACATAGTATAGTTAAGTTTTCACACTAATCCCAAGTATCCTGAGCGATCCTCAGCGAACTAATTGCAAGTTGCAATAGTGTTGATTTTTGTGTTTTTTTTTCTTCTGGCACTTTTTTAGGTGCAGTGCAGCCAGGAGCAGTTGTGAGCATTGGTAGGTCGAGTGCAACTTAACTTGTTTTCTATCTAAAAATCGAAATGAGTCGAATTTAAGTCGAAATCAATACATTTTTTGCACCGCGCTACTTTTATCAATGCTATCTTATCGCGCTTGAACATTGCTTATCGGCAAACGCCAGCTAATACCCCAAACCGCTGTCCTCCGCTCCTCTCGTTGCAGAACATACTTGGGTGCACTCGACGCCATATGCCGCACTGCCTCCGTATGCTGTCGTTGGGGGTCACGATGCCGATGGCACGCCGATCTATGTGGGTCGCTCGTTTCACGAGGGTGAGAACCTGCCCGCCAAGGTCATACCCAGCAAAGGTTGTGCCTATGTGTGCTATGGCGGTACCGAACACCAAAAGACCCACTATGAGGTGCTAGTCGGCCAGGGCTATGCCTGGGTCAACAGCTGCAGTGGTGGTGCACCACCGAATGCGGTACGCAGCGGCAATACCCGCACCGGTGAGCCCCTGTATGTGGGTCGCGGACACTACAATAATTCGCTGTGCGTCGGCAAGGTACATCCGTCGCACGGTTGCCTCTACATACCGTTTGGCGGTCAGGAGGTGCGCATCAGCACCTACGAGGTGCTCATTCATCAGCCGCAAGATGTGTGGGTGCCAGCCTCGCCCAGCTTTACGCCACCGGGCGCAGTTGTTGCCGGACACGATTCGGACCGTACCCCCATCTATGCCGGACGTGCCATGCACGAGGGAGAGATGCTACCCGCTAAGGTAGTGCCCAGCAAGGGTACTGCCTACGTTTGCTTTGGCGGCTACGAGTTCCAGAAGCCAAGCTACGAAGTGTTAACTGGCTATGGTTATGTCTGGGTTAGGCCACCACCACACGGTATTCCACCAAATGCAATCAGCACAGGGCGCGCACGCAACGGCGAACCAATCTACTATGGCAGGGGACACTACCAGGGCAGTTTGACGCCTGGTCTGATCTCTTCCCGCCAGCGCTGCCTCTATATTCCCTATGGAGGCCGTGAAATTCGTGTTGATTCCTACGAAGTGCTCTGCCGCCAATAGACATTCTATTATTATTTTCTGCTTTACTATCTTATACATCCATTCAACCACTTTTATAGACTTCATAGTCGTACCGCTGTCAATGTCAAATTCAAATGATTTTCAATAAAGGGTGCGACTTCTTATATGACAAATTTATAAAGTTGTTCAATCTTTCTATCATTGGGATACAATATTTTTCAATCCCATTAAGAATGAAATCGCTAAATGCGAAAATGTCCCTTATAAATCAAGTAATTCCATTTTGATATATTCAACTCGGAATTGTTTTTGCCTACACATTGAATAGGTATGGGATACATGAAACGATGGGCTAGAAGCTTGCAAATAAATAAAATATTGGACGTGCCTAATCTTGAGCATTTAAGGACAAAGGGCAGGTCCTTATATCATGTTCGGTGGAGTAAACATTTAGTCACTTCTAATAGGTCTTAATCTCCTTAATCTGATTCAAATGCAAAAGAAATGACTATCATTTTCCACCAAACATGACATGAATGTTTTTTGGTGTGACTGTGTAATTATTCCAAAGCAAGTTGTCTAGAATTGTGTCAGTATTGATGTATTGATATCTTAGTATTTTAGCTAATTTATCAACCAGTCGCAAGTTGATTAATTTAATTGGTAAGACAGCTCAATTATCAGCAACACAAGTCTATTTGATTTAGTTCGATAATGAGCTCATAAACATATGTACTCATCATATATGTATATACTTGGCACCTAAACCATATGACTGTGGGGATTAAGTATAAATTAAAGATAAAATGTTTTTATTTTTTTAATCATTAATTCGTATGCTTATTTCCTTAGTTTAACTTTTATAATAATTTTATGTATTTCTTTTGAAGCTTATAAATGGGTGCAGTCCTCGGCGTATGCATCACTACCACCGAATGCCGTTGTGGGCGGCAATGATGAGGATGGTGCGATGATCTATGTGGGTCGGGCGCAGCATGAGGGCGACATGCTTGTCTGCAAGGTGGTGCCCACCAAGCAGATCGGCTACATCTCGCAACGTGGCGAGGCTTTGCCCAAGGACATATTCGAGATACTGTGCGGCGATAATCTTGCCTGGGTCAAGTGCTACGAGCATGTGATACCCGAGACCGCCGTGCTCTGTGGACGCACCTCGCTGGACCAGCCAGTGTACATTGGTCGTGGTCACTATGAGGGACATTTGATTATTGGAAAGATATCCTCGGTGCATCGGGCTCTCTTCATCGCATATCGCGGAGCCGAGCGTCGTCTGGACTCGTATGAGATTCTCGTGGAAGAGCGACGAACGGTGCCCGGCTGGCAACTGCCGCCGCCAGAGCAGTTGAAGGTAGAGAAATACCCACTAACACCATCACCACCACCACCTCCACCAATTGACCGTAAACCGTACCCTTATCCACCGGACTTTGATGCAGTGCCCTTTCCAATAAACGACAGACCGCCACAGTATACGCCCATGCCCACGCCTATGCCGATGCCCAGCACAAATCCGTATCCGTATGCACCACCGCCAGAGCCAACGATCTTGCCCACATACAAACCACCTCTAGCTGTGCCAGTGGCCATTCCGATGAAGCCCTATTTGCCACCGCCCTCCTACACGCCAGTTGAGATTGTTCCAGCTGCGACGAACCCCTTTACGCCAGCTGAGGTAGTGCCATTATCTGGCTCGGGATTCACTCCTGCAGAGACTTATAAGCCACCACTGGATCCTTATGCACCCAGTTGCTCCTCCTACACACCAGCCGTGTGTGAACCCTCCTACTCGGGTCCACCCACCCATGGCACTGGCTATGATCTGTGGATGAATGCTAGTCCAGGCTACACCCCACCTGATGCCGTCTTCGGTGGTCACGACAGCGACATGGCACCACTCCTTGTCTGCCGTGGCTTCTATAATGGATTCCATATACCGGGCAAGGCGGCTCCTAGTCGTGGTTGCGCCTACATCGCCCATGCCGGACGCGAGATTGTCGAGTCACGTTACGAGGTGCTCATTGGACAGTCCAAGTATCACTGGGTGCCGGGTTTCGACGGCAGCATCGCTGCAGGCGCCGTTGAGGCAGGACGCGCCAGCAATGGCGAACCGTTGTTTGTTGGACGCGGACACTATTGCGGCAGTCTGACACCCGGCAAGATTCAACAGTCGCATCGCTGCTTGCTCATTCCATTTGGGGGTCAGGAGGTGCGTCTCAGCAGCTATGAAGTCCTTGTGCGTAGCGATTTCTATCATCGCCAGCAGGCCATTGGTTTGAGCTATTAAATTCGAGTTAGTAGAGTCCGTCTGTATGAATGCAACTTTTTTGACACCTGTAAAGCTAGAGACTTGAAACTTTGCCAATACTATCTTTTCCCACTTCAAGAAAAAAAACTAACCAAAATAGTGATAAGCAATTGATAAAAAGTATTTTTAGCTTCTAAAGCCAATCTAAATTATAATTTACTTTGTTGTTGAAAAGTTTTCTTTGTTAACAATGTTCTTTAATACCCTGAACCCATGAAATTAGTAAAATATTATAAAATCGAGACAAAAGGAAGCAGCTCCGACCCATATATTCTCGATTAGCAACAACAGTCGATTCGATTTTACCATGTCCGTCTGTCGTTCCGTCTCGCGTTGATTTGGAGCTCCAGATTTAGAACATAAGCTTCTCTTTCCTGTTCCTCTAATTATAATGATGGGCTATAAAGAAAAATCCGTGCATGTACTATAAAAGTTGTTAGATCTCCTTAAGTTTTTCAGAAGTGACATTCTATAAACTTTAAAATTAAAAAACATTAACTAAGGCGACACACAGTTTTCTCTACATTTTACTTCTGGATACACTTTTATTATTGCAAATAAAAGTTCCATTGATATAATAGTCAAAGTCAAAGGAAAGCAACACCGATCCTAGCTTGACTCACCTGTATACTTTTTATATTCCTTAGCAGCTACCTCAAAAAAGGAAACTTGTTAACAATTGTACCTATTTATTTATCGATATATATCTCTTGTATTATATCTAATAAAATGTATTTTATCTTTAATTGGAAACTTATTCGATATTTTTAAATTTAAAAAGCACACAGTTATTCAGACTCTTCAACATAATAAAATGCGAGCTTAGCGTCGAGTTGACTAAGGTTTACTGACCTACTGTCGTTAGAAGCTTTTGCAAAGATCAGCCATCTTAGTTATGGTTGCCATAGTTTTGCATAGCTTTTTTAAGACTGGGGCATCTTAAAACCCCCCTTGAATGCAACTATCTTATCTCAATCATCAAATCTCACACCACGTACCTATTCAAAGTCTTAACATAATAATGTAGTTAAAATCGTAGCAAACAAACCAAACTAGCCCTCTTTAAAGTCACGTTTTTAAGGCTGAAGGCTAAGCAAAAACGTTAACATAGTTTCATACTCATGTTTAAGCTATTTCCTAGCGTAAGAAATCACTCAATGTATTTTGATACACATATATAAAATCTTTTATTAATATGCTATGAAGGATTGGTTCAAATTTCACCAGCGGCATTTTACACGATTTTAAGCGTTTAAGAAAGGATATTATGTGGATATTTTATTTTTATTTCTCATATATTTGTAAAAGCTATTACTTAGTGCGAAACAAACTAAGACAAATCAGGATCGATTTGTTAGTGATTATAATGTTAGTGATTATCTGTTTGGGACTGACTCAACAGCTAATGCACCAGCCGAATTAGCAATTGATTTTAGTGATTTCATCTTTAGTGAGAAGATAAGTTCGAATTGTTAGGTTATAACTTACTTGATTATTTCTATCAGTGTAGTGTCGCGTGGCGATCATTAAAAACAAGTTAAACAACGGATGTGCCCAGAGATACCGTATACACACATACAACCAAAATGTATTAGTACAGAGACTGGCTTACCCATGTGCATAGACTATATATTGACCTGGCCAAGTCAATATCGAATTGCATGGCAGGTCGTTTTGAGCTAAGTCAGGTATCATTGGCGAGAGCAGAGAGTGGTTCCCAGGTAGTTGTGAGCCTTTGTTAAAGTCTTATAAATATCGGGGCTTTTACTCAACTAGAGCTCAGTTCAATAGTCACTGTGCCAGCGGTCGGTGTCATTGTGTGCGACTAGTTAGACAAATAAAACAAAATATTTCATCATTCGGTACGAGTATTAACTATCAAGTGCCCGTTGGTAAGTGTCGCCAATCTATACAATGCGGTATTAGCCAATTTAGAGTTGAGGGCCTGTCATTCAAATAAACTTCTTTCAATATTTGCACGAATCTACGTAATTTTTGTTTGATAGTCTAACCTGGATGGTTGTGTTATTGCTTTTTTTTATGACGTTTATAAATTATAGTATACCCTCATAAAGGAACGGCACTTACAACAGACAAGTGTCAAATGTTCTCTACACTAGCCTACAAAATTTGTTTATGTAATGAAATAAAAAATATTGTGAAATTAATGGTTACCTTAAAATAATGTTCATCTAAAAATAATATCGTGAAGTAAATGTTTTAGTCTTTTGTTTTATAAGTTGCATAGTTTTTAATTAATTACCACTTAAGCCACGATTCAGGTTACACGCAAAAATGGAAACAATTGTTTAACACGTCAAATATTCAATTTATAAATATTTGATCAAAACACAAACCCTGTTGTGCTGTGTATTTGCAGAGCTAATAATATGTACCTGATTGCCGTCGCCTATCACAATTGTTGCATTTGCACTTACTTACATAAATAAGTTTTTATGGATCTAATAACCATTAATATAAATAGATGTGTGGAAACATTTGGTTATATTTTAGGATTTTTTTATTCTTTGGATGGTTTTCTGTTCCAATTTTTACATATTTTTCTTCGAATATATACTGATTCCAAAATTGTATTGCATTAAAAAAACCCTTTTAAAATATTAAGCATATTTTCAGAACAGTTCCAATTCGAGATTAACACGCACACTTTACAAATTAGTATAATTACTTAAAGATCAGCATCAGATGCAGGGAATGTACAGGCTTTGTACTGGGTTATTCCCATTAGTTGCCCCAGGTAACTTTCTTTTCATGTGCGTGATATGTTTTTGTAATGCAACTTAGAGGGAAATACAAAAAACTAGAATTCAGCTCCAAGAATTCAGCACAGTCATGTTACCAGTTCGTATACCCACTATGGTGGGGAGTGGTTGGTAGGGGGATGTACCTGCCACAAGTGCCCGATAAGCATAAATATAGAAGACGAAAAGCGCGTGAAGGTATAAATCTAGCAAATTTGTTTACACACAGATGGTGTTAAATTTGTTGTGTGTGTTTTTGTTTTTGGGTAAATATTGCTAAGATTACTAGTTCTTCTTCAATTGCTCATTGTTTTTTCTTGTCTGGTTTAATTGGCGGCTCTTTCCCATTATAATTGTTTATGATTGTGTTTTTATTATGACATCAATTCAGTCGCGTTTGAGGCGAGTCGTATATTATGTATATCAGCCCAACGACAGAGTATGTTCATATGTGTATATGTACCACTCGTAGAAGTGGGCAGAGCCGACCGATACTCTGGCACTACCGAGGTATCGTCGTAGGCGCCAGGTCTCAGGCCCTAGCAGTACCAATTTCAATCGCGTGCTGTCGAGATGCAAACGCTGCCCGTTGTTGCCCACAAGACTGTGAAATCGCTTAAAAACCACGACCCCAAACCGTAACGTCAATCAGTGAACAATTAAATGCTCGCATATTATTCAAAGTCGACAACAAATTTAAATAAGATCGGGGCTTATCATTAGCATACCGAAGCAGTGTGTAAATAAATATACATACTATATACCAACCTATATGTATATAGTTAATAAAATTGGTAATAGTCTAGAACTGCGGTACTGAAAAGATAACAGCTTAATTGTTTTGTTCGATCGATTGTCAGAAAACATATACTACGTATATTTCACTTTCGAATTGGTTGTAATTTATTAATTTATGGATGCTTTTCCAGTTTCAATTGCCGCAAGTGTAAAATCAACAGCGGCTCAATTTATCAAGCTGTAACTGCTTCAACTCATTTCGTGAATTCATCTTGGGAAATTTATTTTATTTTTTTGTTTATTATTCCAATTTGCCTTTATTGATTGTCACTTGTTTGTGAGTGTTTTAAAACTGTTATAAACAACATTGCAACAATCGATCGGAACGGCATTTAAGTGTGAGATACAAATGGATTAAATTCATCAACTATTTACAGCTAACTATAAGTGTAATACTTTTTCTGACAAGAGTACAAAGAACACGATCTCAGAATGCCCACTCTACCAAAAGAAATTCCAAATGACTCAAAAAAGCAGCGCTCCAAACTTCCAGATTTGGGAGATTTTCAGGTGCAGAAAGCCAAGGGAGATGTTACAGCAGAAACTGATAAAAAGTACACTTATTTTGATTTGGTAAGTTACAAAATACACATTACGAGAATTTAAAAATAAAAATATGCATTTAATTTGCGCGTGTTGAATAATAAGTAGATACCGTACAATATTGAAATTCGAATTATTAAAAAATATTTTAGAGAATTTATACAATTTAAAGTGCCTGTAATTGTTTAATCATGAAACATTTTCTTCAATCAGAGTAGAACAATAACCAATGCGAATAATTTGTATCAAGTATTGAATGATAGCACCGCTCCACAAAAAACTTTTTATTTTAGATTATTATTTTCTGGTTGATTATAAACAAAAACGATAAGAAAATACCTTGTTTTGGTAAAAAGATTGCTTTTGTAATAGTTATACTAAAAATACAATATTTGGAAGTACTTACGAACATTAAAGAACAGTATTTGTAACTTATTTCGATAGTTTCATCTTTAATTGATAGTTAAAACAATGGATTTCGAAAAATATTGTTCAATCGGTCTCCTAAAAAAAGCAACCTTATTCATAAACAAAAGCATCGAAATGTAATACTTTAAGGTAAAAGGTAAAATTTTGTGTTGACCAGTGTAATGCTATGTAGTAATCCAAATTGTTATCAATTTGATTCAGTAAGTAGATTATCTAATTTTAACAAAAAAATAATTAAGTATTTATTGTTGAGGGAAACAAATATTTATTTTAGATTTAATTAGCAATTGATTATCATTATCCACGAGCTACAATTGATTTGAATTCTGTTTATCTTTGTTAATCAGTTTCGATACTCAACTGCTGGAGAGCGCTTTCTGCTTGCACTTAGCATGATTGTGGCGACCATAGCATCGTTTTTTATACCATACTTTATACTGATCTATGGTGAATTCACATCCTTACTTATTGATCGCACTGTTGGCCAAGGAACCTCGTCGCCAACGTTTATACTCGCACTCTACGGAGGCGGTAAGCGACTGTATGTAGAAATATATAATTTCAATTTAAAAGAAATGAGTTCTAAATGAGCATGTTTTGTGCCTTTATAGCACGGATGCTAGTGAAGAGGAAAATAAACAGGCTATCATTGATGATTCGATTGCCTTTGGCATTGGCAGTCTGGTGGGTTGTGTGATAATGCTGATACTCATTATTATTGCCGTAGATGTTTCGAATCGTGTGGCTTTGAATCAAATCAATCGTATACGTAAAGTCTTTTTGGAGGCGATATTACGTCAGGATATGTCCTGGTATGACACAACATCAGGCACCAATTTCGCCAGCAAAATGACAGAGTGAGTAAATGTGGGAATTCCATCTTCTTTCTAAAAACTAATTTATTTGCATGATTTACAGGGATCTGGATAAGGTCAAGGAGGGTATTGGTGAGAAGGTGTGTAAAAACAAAGGATTTTTCTCATAAAGCATATTTCTCAATATTTTCCATCTTTCTCCTTTAAGGTTGCTATTGTGACTTTCCTTATCATGACCTTTGTAATGGGAATTGTGGCCTCGTTTATCTATGGCTGGAAGCTGACGCTGGTTGTGCTCACCTGCAGTCCCTTCATTATTCTATCCACTGCCATGGTGGCAAAGATTCAGAGCTCCCTAGCCGAAAAGGAACTGAAGGCTTACTCAGATGCGGGTGGTGTTGCTGAAGAAGTCTTTAGCGGTATACGCACTGTTCTGGCTTTCAGTGGAGAGCGCAAGGAGAACGAGAGATTTGCCAAGCTACTGGTACCCGCTGAGGTAACTGGTCGCAAGAAGGGTCTCTACTCGGGCATTGGTGCAGGCGTTATGTGGCTTATTATCTACTGTTGCATGGCCCTTGCAATTTGGTATGGCGTTAATCTCATCCTAGATGACCGCAACCAGGAGAATCGTCAGTATACACCAGCGGTTCTGGTTATCGTTCTCTTTGCCGTCATTATGGGCGCTCAGAATTTGGGTTTCTCATCGCCACATGTTGATTCCTTTGGTGTGGCACTAGGCGCTGCACGCAGTCTCTTCAGGATTATCGATCGCAAATCGGAAATAGATCCTTTGGTTGAGCTGGGTCTCAAGCCGGACAGCATTACAGGACGTCTACGTTTTGAGGACATACATTTCCGTTATCCCTCCCGACCCGATGTTGAAATTCTGAAGGGTTTAACAGTAGACGTGGAACCGGGTCAAACGGTTGCGTTTGTTGGAGCCTCTGGCTGTGGCAAGAGCACCGTCATCCAGCTAATGCAACGCTTCTACGATCCAGAGCACGGCAGCGTGAAGCTTGATGGCCGGGACCTGAGAGCCCTGAACGTAGGTTGGCTCCGCTCCCAGATTGGCGTGGTGGGTCAGGAACCGGTCCTGTTTGCTACTACAATCGGCGAGAACATCCGTTTCGGCAATCCTCAGGCTACTCAATCGGATATTGAGCGAGCAGCTCGGAATGCCAACTGCCACGAGTTCATCAGCAAGCTGCCCAAGGGCTACGACACAAAAGTGGGTGAGCGTGGTGCTCAAATGTCCGGCGGTCAGAAGCAGCGCATTGCCATAGCCAGGGCTCTGGTGCGCAACCCAAAGATACTGCTGCTGGATGAGGCGACATCGGCATTGGACCCCACCTCCGAGAAGCGTGTGCAGGATGCACTGGAGCTTGCTAGCCAGGGACCAACCACCCTGGTTGTAGCCCATCGTCTATCGACTGTGACTAATGCCGACAAAATTGTATTTGTTAAGGACGGCCGGGTGGCTGAGCAAGGTACACACGACGAGCTCATGGACAGGGGTGGTTTATATTGTGAGCTGGTAAACATAACTCGTCGCAAGGAGGCCACCGAGGGTGCGGATATGGTTAAAGTGCCACTGTCAAAACACAGGGAGGATGATATCATACTCGATGATGACGATGACGGTGTTGACGATGATGTTGTTGTTGACGATGATGATGATGAAGATGAGAATATTGATGGAACTGTAGCACCACCAAGCAACAGCAAGGACGATTCCTTCAGCGTCAGTTCGCGTAGCAAACGTATGTTTACCCAGAATCCCTTTCTGTTCTCTATTTCATCCATAAGTTTCATCCGCAGGTCGTTCGCAGCGTCGCAAGAAGAAGAAACAGCAGGAAGAAGATGAGCCCAAAATCACATTTATGCAGCTCATGAAACTGAATGCGCCCGAATGGCGCTACATATTGTGGGGCTGTCTAGCTGCGGCCATGCATGGCATCACCTTTCCACTGTGGGGTCTCTTCTTTGGCGACTTCTTTGGCATCCTGGGCAATGCGGATGAGGATCTGGTGCGTCACGAGGGCAACAACATTTCGTTCATCTTTATTGGCATTGGCGTTATGGCGGGCGTGGGCACAATGCTGCAAAGCTACATGTTCACAACGGCTGGCGTCAAGATGACTTCCCGCCTTAGGCAAACGGCCTTCAAGACGATTATGTCACAGGAGGTGGCCTTCTTTGATGATGAACGCAATTCAGTGGGTGCTCTGTGCGCTCGACTTGCCGGCGATTGTTCAAATGTGCAGGGGGTAAGTTTTAAAAAAGCATCTCTCAGTCAAATTTATACACTAAAAAAAATAAACTTAACAATCAACAAAGTACAAGCTTTATGGTTTGGGACCTTAACCTTTTATTTTTCAACTTAATGAAAAAAAATAAGTGTTTGAGAAAAGCTTCAAGAAAATCAGCCTCCCGCATTTTAAAATCAGAATCGCCTATATGCTGCACAGTTTTTGAGCTATAGCCACCTAATTTGGTTTCAAGATTGGTGATGATGTCTCCCAAAGATCTTTGAATGGCACACTGGCTTATAAAGATAAGGTTGCTGGTTAAACTGTATGATTTTTTGTATCTCAGCTCATTATTTTTTTTAACTAAACCGATTTTACAGTTGTTGTATTTTTTAAAACCTTTGATTCTTACGTGATTTAATGTAGCTTAAAAGCTCAATAGTTTTTTTGCTGTGTACTAAAACCAGCTTATCCCATTTTTGTTTACAGGCAACTGGTGCACGTGTTGGTATCATGCTGCAGGCAGTAGTTACTCTGGCCGTCGGCATGATAGTTGGCTTCATTTATTCGTGGCAACAGACGCTTTTGACCATAGTTACCCTGCCCTTCCTCTGTCTGTCTGTTTATCTGGAGGGTCGCTTTATAGCAAAGAATGTGCAGTGGGCCAAGGCGGCCATTGAGAATGCCTCCCAGGTGGCCGTTGAGGCAATAGCAAATATACGCACTGTCAACGGCTTGGGATTGGAGCAACAGGTCCTGGAGCGATACATCCAGCAAATCGATCAGGTTGATATCGCTTCCCGCAGGAAGGTGCGATTTCGTGGCTTGGTCTTTGCTCTGGGACAGGCGGCGCCATTCCTTGCGTATGGTGTGAGTCTCTACTATGGTGGCCTGTTGGTCGCCAATGAAGGTCTGCCCTATCAGGACATCATCAAGGTGGCCGAGGCACTTATTTTTGGCTCCTGGATGTTGGGTCAGGCCCTAGCCTATGCTCCCAATGTACACGATGCCATCATATCAGCTGGACGCCTAATGAAGCTGTTCGAGCAGACACCTCAACAGTCCAATCCACCGCTCAATCCCTACAACACAGCCGAGGTAAGTTAACAACAAAATTCAATTGAAATTCTTAGTTCTAATTCGAGTGAAATATTTTTAGAAATCCGAGGGAGATATTGTATATGAGAATGTCCGCTTTGAGTATCCTACGCGCAAGGATACACCAATATTGCACGGTCTGAATCTCTGCATTAAGAAGAACACCACAGTGGCCTTGGTGGGTCCTTCGGGTTCCGGCAAATCCACATGTATACAGCTACTGCTGCGCTACTACGATCCCGTCTCGGGTTGCGTGAATTTGAGTGGTGTGCCCAGCACAGACTTTCCACTAGACACGCTGCGCTCCAAGCTCGGTCTGGTCTCCCAGGAGCCGGTACTCTTTGATCGCACCATTGCCGAGAATATTGCCTATGGCAATAATTTCCGTGATGATGTGCCCATGCAGGAGATTATTGAGGCGGCCAAAAAGGCCAACATTCACAGCTTCATTAGCTCCCTGCCCCAAGGCTATGAGACACGTCTGGGCAAGACTTCCCAGTTGTCCGGTGGACAGAAACAGCGTATTGCCATTGCTCGAGCACTAGTGCGAAATCCAAAGATTCTTATTCTCGATGAGGCAACATCCGCTTTGGATCTGGAGAGTGAGAAGGTGGTACAGCAGGCTCTAGATGAGGCGAGAGCCGGTCGCACTTGCGTCACAATTGCCCATCGACTGAGTACTGTGAGGGATGCGGATCTTATTTGTGTGCTCAATAGGGGCTCCGTTGTGGAGCAGGGTACCCACGATCATCTTATGGCCCTCAATGGCATTTATGCAAATCTCTATATGATGCAGCAGGTGTCTGGTTAACAAACCAAACTAAACAAAACAAAAACAATTACACCTCCACCTAATAACTCAGTTTGTGGTTTCTATTAGTTTGATTAGTCTTAGTATACTACTTCATTGATTAAAGCTCTAAGCACTATTGTATACATATGTAACTAAAGGCGACTGTCAACCATGGGTCCGGGATTGGACAGAGCATTCCGACGCTCCTGTATAGCAAAGGTGAGCTTACGAAAGGGTCCCAGCGGTAGTCCGAGTGACTTTAGATCCGCCTCCGTTAGCAGCATTAGAGTCTCCAGATCGATTTCTTGTTTCTGAAAACTAAAGAAGAAGGATGAGCAAGAAGACTACGGTATATAGAGTACAACTTTCATATAGCGAATCTCAAGAAATATCGTTATATAGAAGATGGTAACAGGGAAGTTCGACTGTATGTACATGAATTCTTGGATCGACCATTCGAAATACTCACACTGGCAAATACTCATCCAATGCCCAGACGGTAAGAAAACGATGCAAGGCGCTGCATGCCACCTCCTGATCATCCTCATCCTCGCTGTAAACATCCTCTCCCTCACCCTCTGAGTCGGAATCATCCGATAGATTCAAATACAAGCGAGCCTTTCCATTACCAGAGCGTATCTTGTTATTGTTGTTGTTGTTGCTGCTGCTTCCAGCATTTCGCATGGTCGAGCCGGACATGTTATCGACGGTATCCTGCGTCTGCAGCTGTAGCTGGCTGAGCGCCGCTGTGACAGAGCGCCTAAAGGCAATGCTGCCCAACATGGTTGGACGATCGAATAGTCCGATTGGTCGCTGCAGAACCAGATCCTCATTTAGCTCCTGTGCCAGCTGCGCATCACCCAGAATATCTGGTTGGGAGAAGGAGCGTGACAATGCTGTGCTGTAACCGGTTCGGCTTGCGTCACGATCTGTGTCATCGTCCACTTCGAAGACATCAGCGATCTTGCCACGCTTCCCACTACCATCCTCGTTGGAACTGAACGAACCCACATAGAGCACCTCCGAGTCGCGTTGCAAGCCGGCTAGCGATGTTATCGTTCTTTTGCCATCCGGCTCCAGTTCACGCACCTTAAAACCACCATCGGCTGCCACTGCATGAGGACAGGCACTGGAGTGTTGTTTCGCATGTTGCAGCTGCTTCAGTAGCATTGATGGCTTCTTTTGGACGGTGCCCATGCGACTGGCAATGGTGGAGCCACCACTGCTGCTGCTACCACTGCCCACCAGATCACTAAACTTGGCACCGCTACGCAATGGCTGCGGAGGCACAGCTGGCTCACGGTCTCGCGGCGTTTTGTTCAGATTGCCCTGACTGGACCAAATCTTTTGCTTTAAAGTCGATAGCATATTGCTGGGTTTACTGATGCCTCCCACTGCATTACCGTTGCTTGGCTTTAAGACATTGTAATCTGGCATTTGGCGGTGCTGTTGCTGTCGTTTCATATATTCCTTGACGCGCTTTTCGCAATCTTTTTCGGCGATTTCCTTCAGTGCCTTGGCTTTTTTCCTGAAATTTGTGTTAATTAATTACAATTTTAAAAGCATTCAAAGTTTTGCTTAGAATTTTAAAAATTCCCGCAACCTTCTGTAATTTAATCGATTCACTTTCGATATCGATATCAGTTTGCTCCGTTTACCACACTGAAATCTTTTACTTCAATTTCAAATTTATAATTGGCGCTTACTTTTCGGTTGCTTCAAAGTTGGCAGCGGCTGCATCCAAATAACGCAAGATCTCATCTCGATTATTGATAGCAGCCAAATCCTTGGCATTGTGTCTATCAATGTCCAAGGCATAAATGTTCACCCCGAATTTGATTAGGAAATCGACGCAATGCAAATGGCCCTTAGCTGCGGCCAAATGAAGCGTTGTATTGCCAAATTGATCACACTTGTCAGGATCGCCGCTGCAAAATAAATATTATACATATCATAATATTGTTCATTATTTTTTATCAAGTGTCATTTACTTACCCCCTGCCGCAGAGTAATCGCAGAGCATCCAAACGGCCCTCAAATGCTGCCCACATTACCGGTGTCATTGAGTCATCATCCTTGGCATTTGCATCCTTGCGCGTGGCCTCTTTCAGCACCTCGAGCAGCCCATCCTTAGCCGCTCTGTTTGGATGCAAAACAAAAACAGTTAATTAAACGTGTTTCGGGGCAAAGCGCAGATAAGATATGCGTAGCAGTTTTTAATTGCTTCAAAACTCACTTGTGAAATCGATCTGAAGACATTTCCACAGCTCTTATCTGATAATTATTTCCATAGAATGCAAACTGTGATGGGCAATAACAATATGGCAATTACCTAAAAGTAGATTTAAAATTTGGAACTAAGGTTAAAAGAAGAAATTTATCTCTGATACACGTCAAAATCAAAATTTCAATAGTTTTAATACGTTTATGAACATTTATACACAACCTCAATAATAATCAACATCCATCTATTTATGGAAATTAAAAAAAAATATAAATGATTATGAATAAATTTGAAATTGAAATGAGAAAGAATATGATATTATTGGGTTATATTATACCATTTGGATACTCTTTCAAGCCCTCTAAATTCTCAAGAGAATGTCTGCAACGGCAAAAGCAATGTATGAAAAAGACCCCAATATGGAATTTTATTAATTGTAAGCGCAAAGATTCACACGCTTCGAGTTTACAAATGAACTTAATTATGTTTATTTGACACTTTCAGTGAAGTGAAAAGGAAAAGCTCAAGCAACATACATGCATAGATACGTTCCGGTTGGAGTTCATGCCAACACACATACACATACAGTTGGTCACATAAACTTGGCTAAAAGAAATTACTTGCATTTGTATTTACAATGTTGTACACATACCTAACTCATAACAAGTTCACTCAACCTTGTTGGTTGGTTTCGAATTGCCCAAAATCCCAACTAGTATTAGATTCGTATGAAAGCGCACTCAACCACTAACGATGGCCTCTATCATAATATCTTACTCTGTTTTTTTGACAAAGTTCACACACGAAAAGGTTTGTTTCTTACCACAAATAAAAACAACCGAAGAAGTTGAAGTTAAGCTTATTGCGATCAGTAAGACAAGGGAGCGTTAACACTTTCTGTCGCGTCAATTGCTTGTTGGTAACTGAAACTAAAGTTGGCTTCAAACTGAGAGCGAGCGAGCAAGAGTGCTCAAGAGAGCGCTCGATTATGTCCAGAGCTGCCAAGTTGTGTTTGCGCTAAGCCACCGATTGTTCGACTAAAATTGTAAATATATTTTTTTAAAATGCTGTCTTATTATGTTTTTCATTAAACTAAGTTCTGCTAAAAATAATGTTGTAAAATCAACAATTTAAAATCTTTTATTTTACTTATTGATGGGAAAAAACAACAAATTGCAACACAGCAGTCTTTTGCAATTAATTTTTAGCGCACAGCCTGCCCTAGATTCGTTCAAACTTATCGATACATCTTTGCGATAGTTATTTTAGGGCCGGCAATAGAGGTGGAGAGCTATCAATAGTCGGCTCCATCGATAGCGCTTGATAGTTTCCATAAGCTATCGACGATAGCAAGAAAAATCTATCGTCGATAGTTGTCGATAGTCCAGTAAATAAATTTTTGAAATAATTCTTGGAAATATTCCATATTTATTTATATTTACATTAACTTTGAGTATGAAATTAAATTTCCAAATGTTTTTCTTCATCTGAAAATAGTTAGATAAATAATTATTACTAGAATAATGATATCAAATGATGATCAAAAATCACGACAGCGACGCGCTGTCGGGGTCAAATAGTATTGTTACAATTTAGAAACACATACAATAATATGCACAAGAAATGCATGTATATTGTGTTTAAAAAAAACCATCCATTTTATTGTTAATAGAAATTTGTAAAACCTATGCCACAAATACGCGCAATTTTGGTTCTTTCTTTTCTCACACATTTTTAATGCAGAGATGTACGAACCAAATTTTCGACGACTATCGATGGTAGCAATCGACCACTATCGAGAGTGCGCGCCGCTATCGATTGCGAGTCGATAGTGGCCAACCATCGATAATTCCGATATTGCCATCGATAGTTCTCCACCTCTAGCCAGCAACTCTGCAGAAAAACAGCCAAAACGCAGACCCATTAATATAAATAAATATATTCGGAGTCAACAAAATGGATAATTATCGCAGTGCAGTGCAAGACAATAGAAAAGATGTGAAATCTACTAAGTTGACAAATTGACGCACACAAGCTTTGTGGTGGTTGGCTGACTACTACAACTGCATATGTATGTATACATACATACAAATACATGCACATGAGCTTGCGTAGGAGGCATCAAAATAACAACAGCAATAGCAGTAGCAGCAGCAACAACAAGGAACAAGTCGTCGCCACCATATGTTCGATGCATCAATGGCAATGGTGCGTCGTCGGTAGTAACGTTGTTCAATGGGAATTCCAGTGCCAATGTCAAGCAGTCAAAGCAAGCTAACGCTAGCTACATACGTAATTTACAATATCATTCAATAGCCTTCCCCCGATCCACTAAACGAAACACAGCCATAGCCCATAGTAGCCAGTAGCCAATTAAAAAGGCAAAACAATTAATATAAGCAACATCGATACCGATACCTCAACTAGACAGTTTAAAAATCAAGTGTCAACCTCCAAACACACACACACACATAAACATATATATATATTTATACAAAACACATAAACACACAACAGGCAGGCAGGCAAAATATAGTTAGAGCAAGGTGCCCGCTGGAGAGCGTGCAACGCACTATGGGCAATTGCCTGAAATGCTTCCAGTCGTCGTCTGCCGAACCAACGTTGCCAACCAGCTGCTCGACCGCACCAAACGCATTGCACCACCACACAAACGCCAACAGCTGCCTGGCGGCCACCAGCATTGGCAACTGCTACGACATCGTTGGGCCCAATGCAAATGATCGTTGCGGTAATTACAACGACAGGCCACGCGGTAAGCTTCCTTCCTTTCTTCCTCTTTTGCCCCCCCTTTCAATCATATGTTTGCGTCTTTGCAGAAACCGATGAATTGCTCTCTAATCGAACTCCACTCAAGCCAGCAAATAATTGTGATACTAAGCGTAATAGTTTTAAGTCCTTAGGCTTGCTTAATGGAAGTGCGCCTACCATGAGCGAAATTATAACAACTGGTATGTAAAAATATGTACATATATATAAAAGAAAAGAACAACCGTTGCCAACCTTGCCAGAGCTTTATCAGAATGTTTATTTTGATATGATTTTTACTTTTGTTTTATTGCAGCAGTCAAGGAATCAATGGAGGTGTCACATCAAACGCTAAACAAACTATTCGATGTGTACAAAGATCCCGATGATGATGATATGATACTCACTGATGGCATCGAGCGTTTATGCATTGATCTTAACTATCAGCCCGATGAATTTGCAATACTTGTGCTTGCCTGGTGCTTGGACGCCTCACAGATGTGCCGCTTCACCAAAACGGAATTTATTGACGGCCTGCACAAGATGCGGGCGGACACTATTGAAACCATACGCTTAAGACTTGAGCAAACAATTGAGATGCTTGTGGTGGACTCGGAAATGTTTAAGCAGCTCTATCGTTTCACCTTCCGGTAAGTCTATAAATTTTTTATTGATGCGTTATTTATATATAAATTATTTATAATCTTTAGTTTTGGCTTGGAGCCGGATCAGCGGGTTTTATCGCTGGAAATGGCAATTGATTTGTGGAAACTTGTGTTCACTGTACAAACACCTGATCTCTTTTCAAACTGGGTAAACTTCCTCGAAAAGCATCCGAACATACGCCGCATACCCAAGGATACATGGAACATGTACCTCAATTTTACTGAACAATGTGATATAGAAAATTACGATGATACCGAAGCGTGGCCAAGTCTCTTCGATGACTTTGTCGAATACGAAAAGAATCGTGCGCTCGAACTGGCCGCCGTCCACGATGATGACAACAACAATGACGATCCATTACATAGCCATCTGAAGCCCGGTGGCGGTGGCGGCGGCAGCGAGACGCACCACATGTCATAGTTTAAGATGCAAGCCAGTAGCTAAAAACACATATACATACATACATACATACATATAACACCGTTTAAAGGGCCCAGCAGCAGCAACAACAACAAAGTTCAGCTCGCCAATAAGAAATTTAAAAAAATAGATAACTTCATTTGCCCGCTCTCTCTTTTTTGTCCATCTAACTATCAAACTATTTTGCGGTTATTAGCAAAACGCTTCACTTTTTGTTTTTAGTTGGTTCTGGCCAACGGTCAAAGATCTACGATGCGGTGCTGGCGCTGCTTAATGATGATTCAACAATAACAAATGCACACACACACAGAGCCAGTCAGCCAGCCAGATGATTATTTACCTTTTGCGAAAGTTAAACGCGTAGCAGCAAATAGGGCAATGGACGCATTTGTTTATACATATAAATTAAAGACTTATCAACAAGAATTTTGAATAGCTCAATCATACGAAACCACATGTGTATATATGTACTAAAAAGAATGACTTGATCAAGTAGAAGAGCAAACATGTTTTCGATGGGTGCAAGATATATATATATATATGTACATTAGATATATATAGCAATTAACTGATGTATTATTTTAAAATTCAAAAGATTGCAACGTTTTATGGCACTTAACTATTTAGTTGCATATAATAACATACTTAGTTCTAAGTAGTGGATGTGAATTAATTAAATATTAACTAAACTAATTCAAGTATATTACGAACTGTTCTCATTTCATGTACAATCAAAAGTCAGCATTTAAAAACTCATACATTTTTAATCATTAAAGCAGTTTTCCATGACGAACTGGCTAGTAATTGGTAACTGGGGATCTAAGCCCAATATTACAGTCTGAAGATCATAACAATAATAAACACCTGTCATTAAAAACAATTGATTTTCACCACAAAAGTATTTAATTAACACATTTTTGAAATATGTACATATGTAAGTACTATGTATTTGGGCGGTTGTTTTGCCAGTCTCTTCTTACTCGTCATCGATAGTGCTATCGATATATATTTTGGAGCCTATCGCGTTTTCCAGTGATGTGTTGATTGTTTTGCACCACAAATACTTTGTAGATATGTACGTATGTACGGACGGACGTATCTACTTGCATATTGATAAAAAGAAATAGTAATAATCCACTTGCTTATTGGTTTGTAGGCCCCGATGAGTAAGTAGCTGTCTAAAACGATTACCCCAGTTGTGAAGCGGAGAGTCAGCTCGCAGCAGCTAGCCAAAATTTGGCGCATGCAGTGAAATTGATTCACGATTTGACATTGAAAACACGCAAATGCGATGGTGTGGTGGGCGTAGAGCAAAGGGCAAGGATAAACAGCAGCAGCAGCAGCGGAAAACGGAAACGGTCGATCAAAGGACATCAAGCAGACACAGACAGTATGCCCTGTGAGAGTTGTGGCATTGAATTTACGGTATTTCGCCGTAAGCGCAGCTGTTTCGATTGCAGGTAACAACAGTTAAATGAATAAATGTACGCATTAATACGAAATTGTTATTGTTTTTCACAGACGATATTATTGCAACAATTGTCTGACTGCGACGACGGCGCGTCGTTGCCAGCGCTGTGCAATATTTGCACAAAGGCCGCTGCAGCGCTCGGATTTATTGAAACTTAAGCCAAAAGACCTAATATTCTATTTGCAATCTAAACACATTTCCACTGAGGGCTGCCTGGGTGAGTCATTGGCTCTATGATGATCACATAAACAGACATTCATTTTGTATTGTTGCAGAAAAAGAGGAGCTTGTCGGTCTGGTGCTGACGCATGTTGCACAATCGGATCGCGAGGCAGGTCGCCCACCACATAATAGTCCCGGACGTGGCCAAGCCAATCCCATGGATAGTCTGAAGCAAACGTGCCAAAATTTCTTTACCAATCTGAGTGACAATATCAGTGATTCCCTGGCGTCCTTCGACACCAAATCTAGCGCAAAATCATCGGCGGAAAATAGTCGTGCCACCAGCCGTCATGCATCCTATGACCATGGAGGCCCATCGACGCCATCGCCGCCCTCGCACATATTTGAGCAGCCACGAGTGTCAACGCGCGAAATACCCACGTATGCCAGTGCAGTCAACGGGCCGACACGAGCCCCGACAGCAACGAGAGGCAACTCCACGGAGGTTGCGCATGTTCATGTTAGTCCGTCGACCTCGTCAACGCATACGACAACATCGCACACAGCTGCGCAGGAGCGCAATCCTGCTGCAGGAGCTGCTACCAGGTTGTTGTCCAATGATGATCCTGACAATTCGGATTGCGAGTGCTCGGACGAGGAGATAATCAATACATTTAGTGAACGCACATCGTTGAAGAACAGTGAGAATAGCGCCGGGCAGGCTAGCCTTAGCCGGCTGCCCATAGAGACCAGCTCAGCTGGCCTGAGCGTGGCGGCGACAACAACAGCCACTTCAACAACAATTGCAACAACGACAAATTGCACGAGTCCAGGCTACTCGAAGCAGGGTTCGCTTAGCTCGAAAGTGGACGCGTGCGGAGCAGACGCCTCTTCGCAATCCAGTTTCGAAGAACTGGGCGCCATTGGTGGCATTTCAGATGAGAGCAAAGCAGCAACCGATACCAACAGCAGCAACTTGGATCAGTGGCAATTGCTGGAGCAAACGGCGCCAAGTGGCAGCCAAATGCTGTTGCAGGCAACACCCACGCAGCCCGAAAATACCGAAGAAGAAATTCTAGAGGTGACGCTGCTAAATGAGCCCGGCGAAGCGCTAAACATTGAACAGCGCACTGTCGCCGAGGTGCCGCCCGTGCCACTGGTGCCGCAGCGCACTAAAAAGGTAACCCGTCGACGCTCCGATGGCTACCTGAACCGTCGCCGTCATTCCAGCGATGATGATGAATCGCCAGTCGCGGCCAACGGACTAGCCTTAAGCACCCTCAGTGAACAACCCGAACCGGAAACAGTGCGCTCCAGCTGTCGTCGTTGTGGCAAGAACAAAACAAATATAAGGCGACATGTGGAAAAGATGCGGCGTCACTTGGAGAACTCACGAATGTCCGAGGAGGACATCAAGCGCGAGCTAAAAGAGTTTCTTAGCTATCTGGAGCAGCGCACCAAATCTGTAGATTGCTCCGAAGCAGACAGCCATGCCATCTCGCCGCTGAGCGGCACCGAGGCAGGCAGTTTGGCAGCTGCTGGTGCTGCTGGTCTGCCCATAACACCAACCATTGAGTTCTCACCCACGCAGGATGACAACGAGACACATTGGGATGATGACGAGGGCATACATGTGTATGCCTCGCCGATGGGCTTCGAGCCAGCCAACTGCTTGGATTCACGCTTCGTAAACCTGGAAGACTTTGAGGATCTGTAAGTGAATGATGAGTTATCAATTAACAAATTTTATAAACATATTTATATTCTTTCCTCTGACAGAAAAGACTTGGAGAATTTGACGGTGAAACAGTTAAAGGAGGTATTAATGTTGCATCGTGTCGACTACAAAGGCTGCTGTGAAAAACAAGAGCTGCTCGATCGTGTGAGCAGACTATGGAAAACGATGCGCACAGCACCAGGTATGTCCCAAGCCCAATCTCCCAATATTCAATCAAAGCTCTTAAATCTCTTGTCTTGACAGCGGTTGAGAAACTTGCCACTGATGAACTGTGTAAAATATGCATGGATGCGCCGATCGAGTGCGTATTTCTGGAGTGTGGTCACATGGCCACATGCACCAATTGCGGAAAGGTGCTAAACGAGTGCCCGATTTGTCGACAATATATTGTACGTGTTGTACGATTCTTTAGGGCATAATTCTAAATGTCGGCCCATAGTAGCTTTGCTTATTATAATTTTAAGACAAGTATGGGTTGGCCACCTGAGCTGAAATGACTACAGGCCAAGTGATTGCTGCTCTATGCACACGTATTTACATCTAATGAATGTATTTAATAGTTCAAGCGCACAGCAAGTGCGATATATTTAAACCGTCGTTACTGAGCCAAGGAGTGTATTGAATGCTCAATAATTGTTTCCTTATAGCTCTTTGTTTTAAGTCAATCCCAAAAAATACAACTTTTAAAGTCTGTATTACATGTAATTTATCTTATATTTGTGAAATAGTTTTGCTATTTAATTTAAATATTATCTTCAATGTTTTGGTGCGTGAGTGTGTATGTGGACCGAGTAGTAGTCTAGTTAAGATAACATTCCTTAAAATTGTAAATTTATGGAATCTATTATATAACTCTGTTGTAAAACTCGTCTAGATACGCATTTACAACAATAAAGTCGAAAAATTTTAATTTGAGCATCGAGCATCAATAAGCATTCAGTTTAAAATGGTGCGATTGGCAAAACTATCGACGTTTCGATTAAATACTAAACTGTTCTACTGCTCGCCTTTACAGCACTTTTTGGCAGCTAACTTGTTATACTCAAGCAGGCTATTTTGGCCTGTGACCCTCTAGCGGCAGCTTCGCAAACTATCTCAAGCAGGCTATTTTGCCTCTAGCGCTTCTAGCGGCAGCTTCGCAAACTATCTCAAGCAGGCGGCTATTTTGCCTCTAGCGCTTCTAGCGGCACTCTCACTAGGCCAAATACTCGATAAATGTATCAAATCAAAATAATTATGTATACAAACATAAAATGGTTTATTATATACATCAGTAGCTTAATTACATGCTTTTATTTTCCGCGCAACACAGTTTTGCATGCTTAATTATTTATAAAATGATACCATTGCTTCTCGATTATTTATTAAATTTACTGTTCACCGTACCAATCTTAAGCACACATATCTATGCAAGCGCAGCCAACTTCACAAACGCGCAAAGATTCTAAACGGTTTATTGGTTATACATAATTGGTAGTAAAAATACACAAAAATGAACGAAAAGGGCTTATTACATAATGTTAAAAATGTGATACACTCATTAGTTGTATCATCGCCCGATCGCATGACTGTAGAAAGACTGAAAAGAGACTATGCAAGCGAAGAAGGCATGCCGGTGCCATTTGCTAAGCTTGGCTACAGAAATATCGAAAGCTTCTTAAACTCCATTGGTGACACCGTTCTGGTGAGTTTTTTATATTAACTGCTTATTAATTTTTTTCATACCATTCTCTTTCTGTTTAAAGCTACAAGGATATGGACCTTTGGCAACAGTGTGCGCGCAAAGAAACGCTAAAACGGCACACATTCAGAATTTAGTGCAGGGCCAAAAAAAGCCGAGCAACAAGTCAAGAGGCCGTGGGGGGCCACAAGGGCACAGATACGGAAATTACGGAAATCGTTCGGACATCGTATTCCTAAATGATCGGCTTAGTAATGGCAGCTATGGCCAACAATACAACCGCACCAATAATTATTCTCAATACTCGCGAAGGCAATATCAAAATCCAGAACCAGAGGAATCGCTGATGAAACCATTCTCAAATATTAACATAGGGTTTGTTGGATGTGATTCATCTTCTGATGAAAATTATGGCAATGAGATATATGTACCCGAAGGACAACTTGTCGAAACACAAATACAATCGAACAACAAGGCAAATGATGAACACAACAATCAATATCAATCATCCGATGCTGGCCGTGGTGATAAGGATGCCATTCCAACATTAGTAATGGTAAGTAAACCCTCAACAAAATATAAACTGTCTACTGATTATTATTATTTCAGAAGAAAGAAATTTTAAATAACAATCACTCAAAGGACGAAAATCATAATCAAATAAAACCAGAAGTAATTGAGCCTGTGGTTCACTATGTGTCTTCTAGCGAGGGCAGCGATTCGGATGCTATTCCAGCATATGCAGTGGTAATATTTGTTTTGCATTCAAATTTTTCTATTTATTAACTAACTATTTATTAGGACGCGCATTTAATGGCTTTGGAATATCCCAAAGATGCGGTTCGTTTTGATCAACAGTTGCCGCCACGAAATATTTACAACAAATTCAAGTTGGAGGATCGCATCGAAGTGCAGCTTGTAACGGTTTCAAGTCCGCATAACTTCAACTTTTGGTTGCACGACGATGAGTATAAGGATTACAAGGACATGTCTATCAGAATGCAGTAAGCTTATTTCTTTTATTAACTAAAAACACTTTCATGGAATTATGCTTTGTTTAAACAGACATTTTTACAACGATGTCCAGGAGTTAAAGTATACTATACCATTATACTATATCATGCCTGGACACTTGGGAGCTGTAAGCGTTCGTAACCGAGTTTGGCATCGTGTTCAAGTTTTGAACACTAAAACCGGCAACAGAAAGAATATTGAAGTGAGTTATTTATAAAATGATTGCTCAACAGCAAAATATTAATACTTTTGTTAGGTTGAACTAATGGATACGGGCGAAAGACTGTGGATCTGTCACACTGAACTTAAGTATCTGAACAAGACATTTGCCACATTGCCGCCCCAATATTGGCCAGGTCGTCTGGCCTGTGTTCGACCCCGGCACGGATCATTCTTCTCGGTCGACGCAAGCAATTACTTTTTTGATCTGGTGTGTTATCGTCGTCTCTTTGCAAAGATCGATCAAATCAACGAAGCTGTAAGTTTAGCTTATTGTTAAATATGAGCAGAAATCTAAAAATCATTTCATTGCAGGATAACATGTTGTATATGGTACTGGTTGATCCCGATGCCACATTGACCACCAAGAACATAAACGTGGCACTTATCCAATCGGGTTTTGTGCGCCGCAGCTATACGCCATAAAAAGGTTTTTTTTTTTCTATATTTATCTTGATTAACAAATGAGCTTTTAATGGACTCATGAATTATGTTTTGTTTTGATTAGTTAAGAAGTTATGAAATTACGTTATAATCGATTTGTTTTTGAATTTTCCCTACTATTTGTTTTTATTCTATAAGTTTATGTTCAATTGAAACAACGAACGCATTGTGTTATGTTAAGGCAAACGCTGTCCTTCTGCTTTTCATTTTATTTGTTTACGTATAATAAAATACTAAGTTACATAATTCGACAAACAAGGTAATTTTGTCATTCCAAACTACAAATGCGTGTAGAATTTGCAATCAATAAAAAAACTCGCTTGCAACTAAATTGCATTTGGTGTAAAACAGAGAATGTTTGAATTAGTATAAATTATAGTTTGCAATAAATACATTATTCGAAACTGAATCGTTATAACAACAATTCCCTATAAAAGACAACATTATCTATTTAATGTAGTTGTATCTTGTTGTTGTTGGTTGGTTGTATGTTTGTATGTATGTTTGTTGTGTATATAGTCGTCGTCGAATGCTCATGTGTATATGTTTCTTATTGTTTTGTTTGTTGCTACTGCTGCTGCTGCTGCTGTTTGTTTGTTTGTTTGGTAACCGTTGAAACGACGGCACACTGAGGTTATTCTTTTTTCTTGAGGCATCTCTAGTACGTGGTGTTTTTTTATATTTTGTTTCAGTGAGTGAAAAACTAATAGTTCCAGCTACTAATGCATTTCGTTTAATTTAATTGATTTTCTTTGTTTACTAATAATATTGTTGTATTCTATGTTGTTGTTGTTGTGTTTACTCGTATTGCTGAGTGTTGTTGTTGTTGTTTTGTTTTGTTTTTAAACATGCTATATAACCGCAATAATACATAATTGTTGATTTTTGTTTTTGTTTCTTTCTTGTTTGTTGTTTGCTCTTGAGTACATAATAGCTACGCGCTTTAATATGTTTATTAGTTTCTTGTTTTTATTTTTTTCTTGAATGCATAACGTAACGGGTTTCTCTTTATATTATATCATAAGTTTATGCATGGGTGTGTGTGTGTGTGTGTGGTTAACTACAGGTGTGTGTGTGTGTGTTTGTTGTTGTAGGTCCATAGGACTAACACCTATTATTAAGCAATTCGCAAGTCTATTCACTTCGTTATCGTTACAATATCGTGGGCATAAAACTTAAAGGTAAACTTTTCTTTGTTACTACTTATATATGTATTTAGTATGTCTGTTTGTCTCAGTGTGTGTGTAACTCTGTGTCTGTCTGTGTGTGTGTTTGTTATTTTTTAGGGTTTTCTCTATGGCCAGGTGATTTCTCTGTGTGAATGCTTTAACTGTCTGCTGAATTGTTGTTGTTTTTTCGTTTTCATCGTATTTTTTTTTATATTATGTACTCATTTTTTTCGTTTTTAATTTTTTTTTTTAGTTTTGTTTTTTCGATTCTTATATTAAAGTTCATCACAGTTAGCGGAGCTGAAATTATGAATAATTATTGAGGACATTGTTGTGTAATACGTTTTCTATCATTTCGTTTTTTTTTTTTTCATTTTGTTTTGTTGTCTTTTTCTACTAAATCGCAATTGCATATAATATATATGTAGACTACCGTAAATTGATTCATAATTTTGGTGTATTTTTTTTGTTTGTTTAAAGGTTCATCTAATTATTATATACGCATATGTGTGTGTGTGTGGGTGTGTGTGTAGCTGTATGTGTCTACTATTTGTTGTTGTTGTTTTGTTTTTTGCAAGCCGGTACTCAGATGGTTGCACGATGCTGTTGCATGCCACATGAGCGGCCGTTGATTATGCCTCAGTGTCATGGGGTGTTGCCCTCGAACAGAGCACGAAACTCTCCACTTCTTGGCCGGGGCAGTCCCTCTCGTATTGTTTGCTCAGCAATGCTCGACTCTGACCCATGCAGTAAATTCTCCTTGAGATCCATGTCACTATAACTAAAACAAACAAAAAAAAAAAACATTAAATATACATACATACATTTGTACAGTAGACGCTCGGAAATTAGAACCAGTTGGTTCTGGGGTAATTCTATTTTCTGAAATATTCTCAATTTCTAGACGTTTTTTTTGTATACAAAATTCAATTAAATTAATTAATTAAAACAAGAAAACAAAAGTTATAAGTTATTATTTTTATTAAAAATATATGTACAAAATATGTACATTAAATCAAAAATAGGTGCAAAAAACAAAACATATAGCCGCTGCCACATGTGCCAATCTCAAGCAGGCTATTTTGGCCTGTGACCCTCTAGCGGCAGCTTCGCAAACTATCTCAAGCAGGCTATTTTGCCTCTAGCGCTTCTAGCGGCAGCTTCGCAAACTATCTCAAGCAGGCGGCTATTTTGCCTCTAGCGCTTCTAGCGGCACTCTCACTAGGCCAAATACTCGATAAATGTATCAAATCAAAATAATTATGTATACAAACATAAAATGGTTTATTATATACATCAGTAGCTTAATTACATGCTTTTATTTTCCGCGCAACACAGTTTTGCATGCTTAATTATTTATAAAATGATACCATTGCTTCTCGATTATTTATTAAATTTACTGTTCACCGTACCAATCTTAAGCACACATATCTATGCAAGCGCAGCCAACTTCACAAACGCGCAAAGATTCTAAAGGTTTATGGTTATACATAATTGGTAGTAAAAATACACAAAAATGAACGAAAAGGGCTTATTACATAATGTTAAAAATGTGATACACTCATTAGTTGTATCATCGCCCGATCGCATGACTGTAGAAAGACTGAAAAGAGACTATGCAAGCGAAGAAGGCATGCCGGTGCCATTTGCTAAGCTTGGCTACAGAAATATCGAAAGCTTCTTAAACTCCATTGGTGACACCGTTCTGGTGAGTTTTTTATATTAACTGCTTATTAATTTTTTTCATACCATTCTCTTTCTGTTTAAAGCTACAAGGATATGGACCTTTGGCAACAGTGTGCGCGCAAAGAAACGCTAAAACGGCACACATTCAGAATTTAGTGCAGGGCCAAAAAAAGCCGAGCAACAAGTCAAGAGGCCGTGGGGGGCCACAAGGGCACAGATACGGAAATTACGGAAATCGTTCGGACATCGTATTCCTAAATGATCGGCTTAGTAATGGCAGCTATGGCCAACAATACAACCGCACCAATAATTATTCTCAATACTCGCGAAGGCAATATCAAAATCCAGAACCAGAGGAATCGCTGATGAAACCATTCTCAAATATTAACATAGGGTTTGTTGGATGTGATTCATCTTCTGATGAAAATTATGGCAATGAGATATATGTACCCGAAGGACAACTTGTCGAAACACAAATACAATCGAACAACAAGGCAAATGATGAACACAACAATCAATATCAATCATCCGATGCTGGCCGTGGTGATAAGGATGCCATTCCAACATTAGTAATGGTAAGTAAACCCTCAACAAAATATAAACTGTCTACTGATTATTATTATTTCAGAAGAAAGAAATTTTAAATAACAATCACTCAAAGGACGAAAATCATAATCAAATTAAACCAGAAGTAATTGAGCCTGTGGTTCACTATGTGTCTTCTAGCGAGGGCAGCGATTCGGATGCTATTCCAGCATATGCAGTGGTAATATTTGTTTTGCATTCAAATTTTTCTATTTATTAACTAACTATTTATTAGGACGCGCATTTAATGGCTTTGGATTATCCCAAAGATGCGGTTCGTTTTGATCAACAGTTGCCGCCACGAAATATTTACAACAAATTCAAGTTGGAGGATCGCATCGAAGTGCAGCTTGTAACGGTTTCAAGTCCGCATAACTTCAACTTTTGGTTGCACGACGATGAGTATGAGGATTACAAGGACATGTCTAGCAGAATGCAGTAAGCTTAATTCTTTTATTAACTAATAAAAACACTTTCATGGAATTCTGCTTTGTCTAAACAGATATTTCTACAACGATGTCCATGAGTTAAAGTATACTATACCATTATACCATATCATGCCTGGACACTTGGGAGCTGTAAGCGTTCGTAACCGAGTTTGGCATCGCGTTCAAGTTTTGAACACTAAAACCGGCAACAGAAAGAATATTGAAGTGAGTTTTTTATAAAATGATTGCTCAACAGCAAAATATTAATACTTTTGTTAGGTTGAACTAATGGATACGGGCGAAAGACTGTGGATCTGTCACACTGAACTTAAGTATCTGAACAAGACATTTGCCACATTGCCGCCCCAATATTGGCCAGGTCGTCTGGCCTGTGTTCGGCCCCGGCATGGATCATTCTTCTCGGTCGACGTAAGCAATTACTTTTTTGATCTGGTGTGTTATCGTCGTCTCTTTGCAAAGATCGATCAAATCAACGAAGCTGTAAGTTTAGCTTATTGTTAAATATGAGCAGAAATCTAAAAATCATTTCATTGCAGGATAACATGTTGTATATGGTACTGGTTGATCCCGATGCCACATTGACCACCAAGAACATAAACGTGGCACTTATCCAATCGGGTTTTGTGCGCCGCAGCTATACGCCATAAAAAAGGGTTTTTTTTTTCTATATTTATCTTGATTAACAAATGAGCTTTTAATGGACTCATGAATTATGTTTTGTTTTGATTAGTTAAGAAGTTATGAAATTACGTTATAATCGATTTGTTTTTGAATTTTCCCTACTATTTGTTTTTATTCTATAAGTTTATGTTCAATTGAAACAACGAACGCATTGTGTTATGTTAAGGCAAACGCTGTCCTTCTGCTTTTCATTTTATTTGTTTACGTATAATAAAATACTAAGTTACATAATTCGACAAACAAGGTAATTTTGTCATTCGTTTTGAAACTAAAGACAAACAAAGACAGACGCACCAAACTACAAATGCGTGTAGAATTTGCAATCAATAAAAAAACTCGCTTGCAACTAAATTGCATTTGGTGTAAAACAGAGAATGTTTGAATTAGTATAAATTATAGTTTGCAATAAATACATTATTCGAAACTGAATCGTTATAACAACAATTCCCTATAAAAGACAACATTATCTATTTAATGTAGTTGTATCTTGTTGTTGTTGGTTGGTTGTATGTTTGTATGTATGTTTGTTGTGTATATAGTCGTCGTCGAATGCTCATGTGTATATGTTTCTTATTGTTTTGTTTGTTGCTACTGCTGCTGCTGCTGCTGTTTGTTTGTTTGTTTGGTAACCGTTGAAACGACGGCACACTGAGGTTATTCTTTTTTCTTGAGGCATCTCTAGTACGTGGTGTTTTTTTATATTTTGTTTCAGTGAGTGAAAAACTAATAGTTCCAGCTACTAATGCATTTCGTTTAATTTAATTGATTTTCTTTCTTTACTAATAATATTGTTGTATTCAATGTTGTTGTTGTTGTGTTTACTCGTATTGCTGAGTGTTGTTGTTGTTGTTTTGTTTTGTTTTTAAACATGCTATATAACATGCTATATAAAGCCTACGCGCTTTAATATGTTTATTAGTTTCTTGTTTTTATTTTTTTCTTGAATGGATAACGTAACGGGTTTCTCTTTATATTATATTATAAGTTTATGCATGGGTGTGTATGTGTGTGTGTGGTAAACTACAGGTGTGTGTGTGTGTGTGTTTGTTGTTGTAGGTCCTAAAGCAATTCGCAAGTCTATTCACTTCGTTATCGTTACAATATCGTGGGCATAAAACTTAAAGGTAAACTTTTCTTTGTTACTACTTATATATGTTGAATAAACATTATCTTTATTGCAACTAAACGATAATTATTAATGACAAGAACTAGTGATGACTAGAGTGGAGTAGTGCCCGGGAAGGGCATTCAACTTCTGTGCACACGCAAATCCAGTGGCGTGGGCGTGTCCATTTCCATGTCCATGGAATAGACTTCACTGGGTAGATAGCGATATGCTCCATGCTCCTGCGTATTCAGCCAATACTCCGAGGAAGCATATTCGCTATTGTGTTTGGATCTAAGCGAATAATCGCTTGCCACATTCTCGTTATCTCTCATATCCAAATAGTAGGCGGCTGTTGGAGTAGGCGCCTCGCCGGGCGCAGCTATGGGCGCAGGGTGCAGCGGCAAGGCCAGTGGCAGACAGGTATAGGGCACCTCGCTGTGGGTAGCAATCAGTTGAATGCTATGCCTAAATGTCTTCACATGCTTGCGCAAGGATGAGGGATCTGTATAGCGTTTCTGGCATCCGGCAACCTTGCACACATACGGCTTTTCCATTGAGTGTGTGCGTGTGTGCTTGAACCGATCCGATGAGTTGGAGTAGGCCTTCTGGCAGCCCTCGTAGTGGCACTTGTACGGCTTCTCCCCCGAATGCGATCGTATGTGTATCTTGAGATTTTCGGCGCGCGAAAAGGACTTTTCGCACAGATGACAGCCATGCGGCTTCTCCTTGGTGTGGGTGCGCACATGTACCAGCATCTTGTACCGTGCATTGAAGCCACGTTCGCTTCGCTGACAGCCGACCCAGTGGCAATAATACAATCCATCCGCCATCGAAGCAATCGCATGACGTGATGTAACATGTTGAGCAAGTGCATCCAAAGATTCAAATACTCTGCGAATAGAACTTTCAATCAGTATATCTTTGGGTTTTGGGTTTTGTACCATTTCTCACCTGCCGCATTCCTGCCAGTTGCATATAAAATCACATTCGCTGCTGCAGCTGCTGTGCTCGCTGCAGGATTCCGCTGCAGAGATTACACTCTTGCTGCACTTCATAATGACGGATTGTGTGCGCGGTGGTGTTATGGGCGGTGTGGGAAATCTGAGGCACTGCATCTGCTGCCAGCTGCTCGATGATCCTGCCTGATCCTGTCCTAGCTGCGGCGGCGTATTGTACGGCGTACAGCAGTAGTTACTCGACGGCAGCTCGTAGTACTCCCTGCTGCTGGAGCAAAATATTGGCTTTTGTATTAATATATCCATTATTTATGTATTGGTGAAGCGTTCGCTCGAGCGATTGCCAAACGAATGTGCTGCTCGTCTGCAGACATTCGTGTAATATTGAAAGCTGATTGGCGATAAGGCAACGCTTATCAGCGCCCGAAGGCTGTGCACGCAGACAGGCAGCGGGAGAGGGTGGTTGGTGGCGGGTGGGAGGGGGAGAGAGAGAGGAACACGCAGACATCTGTAGCAAAAATTCATAATTTTGGCCATCAAAGCAAGGCACTACTTGTGGGGGGAAGACAATGTGGGTTGGGATAGCTTATCAGGCACAAGTGGAACATTGGTCTAGCCACCCCATGGAGTCATGTGTGTAGGCAATGATCATCATCAGCAGGGGGAGGGGGGATGGGAGGTACTATCGCACGGATTGCACTTCGTACTCTCGTGAACACACAGTGGGGGCAAAGTGAAATCCCCCACCAGCTGTGTTGTATTGTGACTGTGTTACGCTTCCCAGATAAGGCTACGCAGTTGCCGCCGGACCCATACATATCGTTTGAGACCGGATTAAGTCAGCACAATATAGCTGGATGTATCGTAAAGAGGTTTTTGCAAACAATGACGCTACTATTTTTTTTGGCCAGCAACATTATTGCTTCAAGCTTATCATATCTCAATGGGGCAAAAAACGGGGTACTGGGAAGGGGGTCGAGTGGTATATCTCTCTGCGCTCTGCTGGGTGGTTTACTTTATCAGTTGGAACCGCCACAGTCTGGCCATATACATACATATTGAAAGGAAGTGAATCACATGCACATTTTGCTGATGTTACTCCCTCATCATACTTTTATATAAAGGGATACTCGGAAATCACTTGATTGCAGCAGGTGCAGCCAGGTTGTAATCGAAGTGCGCAAAATATCTGTCATGAATTATTTATAGATTAGACTTACAGATAATGAGACGACCACCCACCCGGCTGTCCCTATAGGGAACACTTGCACACAGACTCGAAGTACAGTTGTGTCGATTAAACTATAGCTTAAAAGAAGATCGGTGGAAAAATCTTGAATCAAATAAAAATCAAACCTCTTAATTATAATAAGTATCATCCAAATAGGCTTCCCTACAAAGGCTCAGACTTATACTTATAGTATACCTAAACATATTTACCACTGACCCCAATTTTTTGGCTCAACAAATATACCAAAATCCGGATTTTATGTACAAGTGAACTTTGTATGGCGAGAATTGAGCTTGATAAGCGACTATATATATAAAGAAAATGAGTCCATATAAACATAGAAGCTGTCTCAGCGAGCATCGTTAGTTACCTTCACTCTATCCATTCTCTATAGAGAATAATCCATTGAGATAAGCCTGAGCTTTATTAATTTTATTTTCCATAATACTATATATTCTAGAAATTTAAATACAAAAACACAAAACTTCCCACAAAATTACCCATACTTGGGTACTTGAGATAGGCAAGTACTGCTAATACACAATAACTGGTTCGATCCGGTTGTTGTGTTAGAACTGTCATATAATGATGTTCAATATTTCTATCAAATTATAACAACATACTTGAACTGATAACGGCTTGGGGTCTGGCTGGCTGGCTGTCTGGTCGGCTGGCTGGCAAAGGTGCCAACTGGACTTGATAAGGCGCCAACAGCATTTGGGGCGTGCGCTCAAAACGGGACTTGAGTTCGGCTTCGGGTTTATCAAAGAGAGAGACAGAGAGAGAGTGAGAAGAGGCGGTAAAGATCAATGAAAACTTGGCAAGTCTCTTCCGTTTATTATCGGAGTGAAAGCAAGACATTGCTGATTGTATGTGGGTGCACTGTTTCCAAGCCTGCAATGGCTATCGCCTCGTCGACGCCCGAGCAGACGTTCAAAGTCCAAATACACACGCACACATCAACAAATATACATCGTATCAACTATCCATCGAAAAACGCTTTTTCATACAGCTGAATGATAGGGCCAACCAATGAGTTGGTAAAAATTTAAAAGAAATATTATCATTGAAGGGGAGGCTGAAGCAGATGATTTATTTATACGGCTTATAGCTTATACTGTTGACAATATCTCGTCTGGACAAAGTATTTTTATAAGACATACTTAATTAAATTGTTTGCAACTTTGTGGTAACAATTAGAACCCTTTACACAAAAAACCCATAGATCTTAATACATATTTAAAATACAACCTTTAAAAGAATCATTCGAAATTACAAAGTAAATTTGTTTTTAGAAAAATCGGCTATATTTACTAATAAGAGTTAGCTTTCAATATAAATTGTTGATAAATATTTTGAGCCAATGATAATTATTTACAATTAAGATTTTAAAAATCTCTGTTTTTTTGTAATCAACATTTTTCATTTTTCTTTTATCTCACTTTATTTCACAGGGACAGTTGGGGACGAAAACGAAGAAAAAAAACACAATCGCACGTGTTGCCTTTTTGGCTAATAATATTTTGGTTTAACAGTTTTGAAAAGCCGAACTTACGCTTTAAGTTCTTCGTTCGGTAACTTATTTAGATTGAAAGCGTGTAGTAAAAGAATTTTGCGCACGTTTGAAGTTGTGAAGCATATTGAACTGCTGTGTCTACTGTCTACTGTGCGGTTGCCTGCCTAACCTGGGGCTGGGAGCACATTAGCTCCATAAGCGTAGTCCGTGGGGTCCGTGGACCGAAAATAAAACCAAAGCATTGACCCACACGGCGTGCAAGAGCTAATCTCGTGTGTGTGCCATAAATAAATATTCATACAGAAATACTACTATGATCAAATAATATACATTTGCCTTTTTTTTATGGAGTTGCTTTTTAATCACAATTATAAATATAGAGAAACTATGCCGCCTCACACGAACAATTTCGGATTTTGTTGCATGTACTCCACTAGAGCCTTTTCGAATAGTGGCCGCGTTATCGTATCCAATGCGAGATTGAAACTAACGTAAAACTGGCGGCTGTAACGTGTGCTCAATTTTGTTGCCAGCACAAGGGAATCACTCTGGCCGCTTTCGCCCATAAAGGTGGTGGACACGATCTCTTTGCTGGGCGGACGTGCCGGCATAGCTACGGCGAACTCATTCATAATCTCCGACTGCTTGCTATTGATGAACAGTAATGTGCTGCCGTTCATTTTTAGGACGCGCAATGTGCACTGCAAGGCGCCCGCATCCAGTTGAGCCATGTGCGATGTGAATGGTTCCAAATGCACTTGTTGTTGTTTATTAGCCGCATCACCGACTTCCCTTAGTTTTGTTTCCACACAGCTCTCCATTTAGTGTTATATATATTTCGGTTGATTGAGGCTTTACAGCTAAACTATTTTCTTTGTATCAATCGCTAAATTTCTTGTTTTATTATTTATTTAATGAAATTCTTTCTTTTGTTTGTCATTAATGTTCAATGTTGCCAAGGTAACAAAATCTGTACAATCGGTCGTGTATTAAAATTATCGATAGATATCGTGTAAGTTTAGTATTTTTTTGTTTTTTGTATTTTTTGATAAATTATATTTGTGATCTTCATCTCGGTTTCTGTTGCTACTTCGCTTGGAAGCTTATTTAATAGCTCGTTCCAGTAGGGGAAGATATTCCTGGTATTTTTGGTTACATTTAGAACAGCTTCAAACATGTTTGCAATGATCTCCGAATTCTTCGGCTGGTCGCTGTCCAATCGACGTTTTTTTTCAGAATTGGTTTGCTGCAAATACAATTTGTTGTTATTTGTTTTAAATATTTGTACAAGTTATAACGGACTCACGTATGAATAAGAAGATGACATGCTTGTTTCGGCTTCATTACCGACTGCTTCTGCATCTGCTGCCGTGGATATAGCGTCTGGGCTGCATGTCGGGCTGTCCACAAACACGGTGCTGGTTTTTGTACTGTAAAATATGTTAATCAAATGTTTGAAAAATGTGTAATCTATGAATATACACTGGTCGCGACTCCACAGATTTAATCAACATAATCTTGCCCTCGTGGCTAAAATTTTCCGCACGTTTTTTAGTTTTCCTTTCCATTGCTTGTCGTTTTCCTGCTGTCCTGTGCCCAGCGCCAGTGTGTAGTACACACTGTGTACATATTGTATAAAATCGATACTATCGATAACAGTTTAGTATTTTTTGCTACGTTGCTGGGTACCTAGAACACACGCAGCCAACAAAAATAAATTCCCGCTGCGACGATAAATGAATGACCAAATCAAAGCAATGAAGTTTGAAATCATTGGGCATTTAGAGCCACGTCTTGGCTTGGTCTACCTTTTTTCAATTACAGGTAGAGTTTGAATCTAAGAACTTATTCCAAAATGCACTCAACAGCCAGTCATCAAAAGTTCCAGGGGTGCAAGAAACGAACTGGACACAGTTACCCGCCAAATTGTAATTAAATCTAATTTTTACAGAAAAATAATTAAAACAAACATTTTCGCCGTTCGCAGTGTTGTTTGCAGTTTATTAAGGCTCTATTTTATGTTGGCGAGTTTTTTAAAGTTTTGTTTTCGAGTTAAAATACATATAGAGATTATGTTTTCGATGCTTACTCCGATTCGTGAGCTGTGCAGTGAACATTTACGGTTTTAATATGGAAAAAATTGTCGTTGGTTGATTTGAACTTCTTAATTATTAATTGGTTTCAGGCTGAATTTTTTGTCTGTAAATTGTTCCGGTCGAATTATATGAATTTAATATGTTTTGTTCGTCTGAAATTCGCATCCATTTGAAAAAATTGTGTTTTGAGTCTATTGTTTTTATATTTATTGGTGATTAATTATAATTGTTAGTTGCTCGAACTTGAATGAATATCAAATAATTTGGATTTACTTTTGTAGGCTTTCGTTCTACTATAATTTGACTAACATTTTGCAACCGCGATTTCAACTTTCCGTCTGGTAATATATATGCATATAATGTAAAAATGTGCTTATGTATTTCTTTTTTTTGTTGAATTTTTTTTTATGTTTTTGTAAGGTTAAATATTTATGTTTGCTTTGCTTTAGCTGTTTGCGAATAAATATATAGAGAAGTGTTATACATATATAGTAGTGTGTGGTTACTTTTTATGCAGTTATTCGGGGAGCTTTCAATCCTCATCGTCCTCAGATTCGGCTTCCTGCAGCCAAGTCAACCAGGCGTTTACTTGGAACAATGCCGAGCCTTTGCCGGGATATTTGTCCGAAATCTCCTCTTTCCACAAAACAAATGCTTCCTCCTCAATGATCTCGGAATCGTACAGATATTTGAACCAGCGACAGAGCATTCCTGCAATAACAAATAAATTAATAAGTATATTTTTTTTATGGTTTTATTTTTTATGTTTACTCACCCTTGGGGAAGTTTTCGTTATAGCAGAAGAGCTGCAGGGCATAGAGTGCCATAAGTTGCAATTCGGTTTGGGCAAGGAAGGTTTGCAGCATTTGGCTGTAGGTCTCGAGCATGGCCTGTTCCTTTTGTGTGACACTCTTCTCGGGATGCTCCTTTTGATCCATGTTGCTGCCCAGAGTTGTCTCCTTGGTAATGTACTTGACCACAACGGTCATGAGGGACTGTATAAAGCCCGGATCCTTGTAGTACTTGTTGTCCACATTGGCTTTGATCCATTTATAGAAGCTATTTGGATTTGGATCGCTCTGGAGCTGTTTCAACATCTCAGCCTGCACCTTCAGCAAGGGATAAAGGAACGATAGCTGTCGATCCTCAAGTATTTCACCCAACCGCTCCTTGTTGCGATCCACCTCCGGCAAACTGTTCATCAAATCAATTTTGCTGGCACGGAACTTCTCCTCCAGCGCTTCCTTGCCAATCGTTTTGTGCAGCTGTTGCAGCACCAGCAAAAACAATGGATAATGCTGTCCATTGTCGGTATAATTGGCAATATCCGTCAACTTGATTAATGCCGGCTCGCAAACAACTTTAGATAGCACCGAGGCGACCAGGGCAGTTATCCTGGGATTCAGTGCCTCGCGCTCATTCATTTTATTGACCAACTGCTTGAAGATCTCAACGATCATGTTCGGCTTAAGGATGTTGTTTTTGCGCAGTGTCTGTAGGAAGCGCACTATTCGCTCCAGATAAACATCATTCACACGATCCAGCACTTCCATCAGCAGATTAAGGCAAACATCCTTAAGTGTTTTCTCCGGCAATTTCAAGTCGACGAAACCATCAACTAGTTCGGTAAATTGATCTGGTTTAGTTTTGATTGTTGTTGTTTCAGTTTCGGAATCATCATTTTGGTTTTCCTCTTCGATTATATCATCTTTAATTATAATTTCATCATCGTCCTTTAGTTCGTCAAAGTAGAATTTCTCCTTAAAGTAGACAGTGGCCTTCTTCGTTAGCTCCTCCTTGCTGGGGCCCTTGTCTCTCTTCTGCTGTTTGTTCGAGTTTGAACCAGCTGCGGAATTCGAGCCAGATGGCGTTGTGGGTCGCTCGACGGTGCCATTCCTTGAGCTGCTGTTCGACTGCTCCTTGTTCTCACTAGCCACCGTTGCTGCTCCATTCTTCTTCTCCACATTATTCTCTGTCGTAGCTGTGCCAAAATTGGGAGACGACGATGTTGCCTTGAGGCTCTTCTCCGCCTGCTGTTGAGCCGAGTGCAGCGTACGATTCTCCGATCCATATTCAGCCGAAGGTGTTGACGACGGACGCGTTGGATTATTCATTAGATGTGATGTGGGTGTAGCAAGCAGTGGATAATGCGAATTGGAAAGCTGCGATGTTGACTGCTGTTGTTGTTGTTGCTGCGTTAAGTTGCCGCTGGGCGGTGTCGAGATTGGCAGCGTGCCTGGGAATTTCTGATTCTGCGAGGCGGCGCGGAAGAGCAATGAGTTGGCTGCCGGACGCATCTGCAGATTCTCAACCGAATCCTGATTCGTTGTGATCATGTTGCGTTTGAAGCGCGGCGCCAACTCCTTGCTGCCCAAGAGCATTTGATTGTTGCCACCGTATTGGCCATCGTTGTTGCGATCATTGTTGCGATCATTGTTCCGATCATTGTTTCGATCATTATTCCTGTGCGAACCACCACCACCGTTGCCGTTGTTGCCACCACGTGAATCGTCACGATTGCCACCACCGCCGCCGCCGCTACTATTGCCACCAGAGCCACCGTTTTGATTGCTGTGCTTATTATTGTAGCGATTGTTGTAATTGCCACCACCACCGCCACCACCGCCGCCGCTGTTACCACCACCGCTGTTGCCACCCTGATCACGATTGTTGCGATTGTCACGGTTGTTGTACTGACGATTGTCACGATCACGATCCCGATTGTTGCTAGTCACAAATCTGTGGGGAATGGATAGAACATATATTGATTGATAAATAAGAGATTCGACTGCGACTTACGGTGATACGATGGGTGATGCTCCTGTCACGCTTAGACCGCTAAACATGTCATTGTAGCTGCCCGGCTGTATATTGAGATGGAAGCGATTCATCCAGCTGTCGTTGTCGCGATCATTGTTGCGCATATCGCGATTCCGATTGGCGAATGGTGTGCGTATTATTGAGTCATCGTCCGAGCGTATTTGCTTTATGGGGACGGGCCCATCGGAGCTGCCGCCAACTTTGCGGGGTATCCAATGGTTTTGGCGCAATTCGATGACATCCTTTAGCATGAAGCGTATCCTTGGGGGATATTCAGTTGACTGTGAACGACGTTCCAACGTCTTGAAGTACTGGTTCATCAGCTCTTTGCCCTGTTCTGAATCCAAATTCTTGCCGCAAGTCTTGAGCAATTGAGCCAGGCATTCCATGTCCTCGCACATCTCTTGCGCACCGGCCGTACGTTTCTTCTGCTTCTTGTCCAATAGCTCCATAATGCACGCATGCAATACATTCTTCGACAGCATATCCAACTTATTGAGCTCCCCAATGAACTTGACATTGCCCAGCATACGCTGTTTGGCCAAATGGCGTCGCTCCTCCTCGTCGGCTTCATTCTCCGGCGGTGGACGATTATCGTTGATCTCGTCGCGATTCAGGCGATTATTGAACTTGTCACGACAGACGGCAATGAGCAGACGCAGAAAGGTGCACGAATTGTTTGGTTCCTTTTCGAATGATGGGGCTTCCTCGGAGAGACGCTTGCACAGCTGTGCATACATAGACGAGTATTTGGGCTCGTCCAACGCTTTATCGAAGATCAGCAGAATGACACCATTCAAAATGACAATTGAATTTAGATCGAGTTTAAGTAGTTCATCGCTTAGCTCTTGGAATTTCTCCGGTGTCAATTTGTTAAGAATGCCGCGCACACGTCGGAACACTGCATCATTCTTTTCGCTCTGGGTGAGACCATGCTGTGGACGCAACGATGGCGGTATCCAGCGTCCAGTAATTGGTTGTTGTTGCTGCTGCTGCTGTTGTTGTTGCTGTTGAGTTGCGCCACCGCTAGCACCACCTCCAGTCGTTGGCGGTGGTGGTGGTGTTGCCGACTTGGCTGGCAATTGTTGTTGCTGCTGCGATTGCTGCTGCTGTTGTTGTTGCTGATAATGTTGCTGCTGTTGCTGATGTGGTCCACTGTTGTTCCGAATGCTTCGCTCGTAACGATCGTCGTTGTTGCTGCTTCGATGATTATTATAACGGTTTGGGGCGTGTCCGTTGCGTTCTAGACTGCTGCCACCACCGACGCCGCCGCTGCTGCCGCCGTAGCGATCCTCTGCGTAGCTCTGATCCCTGTTGTCTCTTTCTCTGTAGTTGTCACGATTGTTGCCGCTGGTATAATCGTCGCGATAGCGTCCGCTGTTGCTCAGACCGCTACCGTTGCCATCGTTGTTCCGTTGCGATCCACCGTAGTTTGATTTGTTGTTTGGATTACCGCCACCAACAGATGATGTGTTGCCACCGCTGCCGCTTCCGGTATTGCTGTTGCTATTGCCGTAGTGACGCTGCTGCTGTCCGCTGCTCTGGTTGTTGTGGCTGCCACTGCTATTGCCATTGCCATTGAGTGTCTCGTAGCGTGAGCTGCTGCTGCTGTTATTGCCGCCGCGATAATTGCTACCTGAGTTGTTGGTGTTTAGATTACGATTATAGCTGCCGCCGCCGCCATCGGAGCTGGTGTTGTGATAGTTGTTGCGACTACCACGATGGACTCCAAGACCACTACCACCGTTATAGTTGCCGCCGCTGCTGCTATCAGCGTTTATACCACCTGGCTGCTGATTGCCGCTGCCGCTGTTGTTATTGTTGTTGTTGCCGCCTGCACCCAAAATGTCACTATTTTTGTTATAGTAACGTGACGACGACGAATCGTTTTGATATGATCGTCGAGGCCTTGGGCTTAGCTCCGAATCGTGTTGACGAATTTTGACGGAATTCTTTATATAGCCAGTGGAAAAGTGTCCGCTTGGGCCACCAATTTGTACAGCACTACTGCCGACGACTCCTCCCCCTCCTGTTGCTCCTGCTAATGACGATGATAATGCACCACCAACAACGCCTGATCCTCCTCCTAGGCTCGTGCGGCTACCGTTGCGAGCGTTTAACAATGAATCGTTGTTACCGGATTTATTTGCCCGATAGTTGCTCGTCGAATTGGTTGTGCCCTTGTCAATCTTCACTAGATTCTTGAGATTGTTGAACGTATCGGTGGCAGTGGTAATGGGCAATAGATTCGGGCTGGTATTGAGCAGTGTTTTTTGACCCAATGCCGACGCCGTTGTGGTTGCTGTTGTTGATTGTGGTGTCGGTGGTGTTTGGCCTCCTCCGCTGCTGTTGGTGCTGCTGCTGCTGGTGACGCCTAGAACGGCGCCGCCGCCTCCGCCTCCACCGCCGCGATTGGTCACTTGATCGTAATTGCGCTCGATAATATCGTTTTGTTGTTGGGCCGCTATTACCAAACGCAAATCGTTGACGCCGCCGCCACCGCCGATGCTCGTCGTATCACCGGTACTGGTCCCTCCCTCAATGGTGATCGTTTTGGCGCACTGGCGAAACTGATCTATGATGACGCCTGCCTGATGCCCGTTGCTAGTAGTACCGTTAGCCCAACGTTGCGGACTATCGTCGTAAGTGTGCAAAAGGGGAGCGGCGTTGTACGTTGATAGTGGAATGGTGATAATTTTTACTTATCGACTCGGGAGCGAAAAAAATTCAAACACTTTCTCTTCTCTTCTTCTTTCTTTGTTTTTGTGAAGCTTTCACAGGGTTTTTGGTTACGTAACTCGTGAAGATCGCTTTGTGGCTTCTTGTTAACGGTGCTTCTTATGTTCCCTTTTTATATATATAAACGTGAAACAAAACAGTAATTTTGTCTAGTACACACAGGACACACGCACACAGAGAGACGCACACACAAAATATATAAATAGGCTTCCTTTTGGTTCCTTAGTGCCAAGTTTTAGTCGTTTGGTTCCGGCTGCTTATCCTTTTTTGAGTTGATTTTGCGTGCGTTCTCCTTCGGCTTCGGGTTTAGGTAATTTGTATAGTAGATTCCTGTCTAATCGGATATTGCCTGCTCCGTTGCTGCTTGCCGCGTACGCTAATGGGAATCCTGTGAATAGAAGCAGCAAACGAAGCCGAGCCAAAAATGTTATTAACGAACAAATATATATATAAAAAAATAAGTCTGGACAAAATGTGCGACTGTGTCAAAAATAATACGTACAGAAATACTGACAAATGTGCAAGTGAAATCAAAAACTATCTAACAAAAAATTGTTAAAATAAATCATTTTCGAAGTCTTTGTCAAAACTGCTTTTCATTCCAACACACACACACACGTACTCATATAATTGAGTAATAAAGCTACTGCACAGCTGTTAAAAAGTGCTCTCGCTTCCACATTTGTATGCGTGATTCGTGATTAACATTCATATAACAGCTTGCACTACTAAATATAACGGTTGTTTGCCAGAGCGCACTCAATGTTAGCATTCGTCAGACGTTGGCAATGGGGAACTATCAGAAGTTGAAAACTGGAATTTGTTTTAATGAAAATAACCTCGCAAAACACCTTCAAGTTTATTTCACTTTTCCCCCCAACACACGACGCAGCGCAATTGAACGACACACACACACGTGCGACTAACTGCTGCTGCTGCGTTCTCGCTTTAGCTTTTAGGAAATGTTTCCGTGTGAGTGTGTGTTAGTTTATGTACAGCTGCGTGACAGCGTTGCCGTCTTGGGGCTCACAAAAATAATGCGCAGCTCAAGTGCACTTTGTTATATGTATGTATGTATATGCAATAGCTTGTGATGCTCAATACACAGTTTTAATACACTTTGATTGATTTTAATAGCAGACACAACTCAACCTGGTCGGCGGTCGTCTCTGTTATTTCTTCTTTGTTGGAATTTTCTTTCCTTTGTTTGCGCGCGTTTCGTTTCTCCAGATTGAACTCTTATGAGTGTGTACATACATATACATAATCAAACTGGGATGTGGATGCTCACGTATCTCACACACACAAACATGAATTTGTATGTGTGTGTTTGTACTCATTTCGCTAGACACTGCTGCTGCTGCGCACAAGCGTGCGAATTTCTCAGTGTCAGTGTCCTTTCAGTGTGTGCGTGTATGTGTAAAGGTTTATGGCCTGTGTTAGAGAGAGCTTTTGTTGGTCCGCATTTACTTTTTTGCGTTCTGCGCCATCGAATTAAAGTCTCTTGACCCCAAAAAAGTGTACTAGATGGATGGGTGCGTTGTCGTTTTGTTGATTAGCGGCGTGCTAAGCATAAACAAAATTATTTAGCAGCAAAAAATGAGTAACATTTACACATTAAATATTTGCACTCAAAGAGAGAACAAATACTATATGTGTAGGTGTGTTAGTGTGTATGAAAGAGTTCAATCGAATACTGCCCCCCTCCCAAAAAACAACCCTGAGCTGGTTTTGCAGTTAGTAAAGGTTTGTGTATGTGTCCGCATTGGTTGCCGACCTGCTTGCATTTTAATACATTCTAAGCACCCCCAAAGTGACCGAAGTGTAAAACCACCCCAAAAACAGTGAGCGTTGCAGCGCAATGGCATCGACATCGACATCAACGTCGACGACCCCGACCTGAGTAAAAAAGCAACGCCGACGACAAGAGACCTAGTTGTGGATGATTTTGACCTCAATTCGATTGAGTCGTTAGGTAAAAGCCCCACTACAAAATACTTGATGCCATTTCCAAAGACATACACACACACACAGATTATGTATGTACGTACGTTAATTATTCTAGATGCACAGCTACATTCAATCCAATGACCCGCCCTGGTTTTCTCTTGAGCCACAGCCCGGCCTGTTTTCTGTATACCCTGCAACTAGTTTATACACATACATACATACATATTGTAAAGAGTACATTTGCTTTCGTCATACAAACACACACCGACAATCACCTAAAACACATGCAGACATGCTGTGTATGGGTTGCATTTGTGTTGCCGTTTTCAAAGATAAAAGTGTACACACGGAAAATCAAAATGAAGCTGCATTGAAAGCGAATCAAAAAACGCAATCTCAAATAATATGAGAGAGAAGAGAGACAGACAGCAGCGTGCATCAGCAGCAGCATCAAAGGCAACGTCAACAGCAGTTTTTCCGCTGTGTGCCGTCGCCATTTTGTTTGCTAGCACTTGACGTTGCTGCTGCTCTTCTCTCGCTCTATCTTCTACACATGTGTGCATGTACTTTATATGCATACATACATACATAAATTTCATTGTATTTTGAGTGAATCATTTAGGTATGTCTTTGTCAATTTCATGCAGCGCATTTTCATTTTTTCTTACACTCAATTTACACAAATTTGCCCCAAAAGGGCGTAACACTAAGTACTGAACGTTTCACTTTTATTGATTCAGCACGGATTTGCTTAGTGCGAAGAAAAAACGAGGACGTTTCAAATGGGCATTATGAAAAAAAAAATTTGTAGGCTATAAATTTTTTCATTTTTTTTTTCTTCACCCTATAACACTTAGCATTTCATTTTCAGCTAAATATTACACTTTTTTTTCATATTAAACACAATTATAGCACTAGGCTATGAACTTTCTCTATCTTTATTGTACTAACCTCTATAAATTACTGATTGTGGCAACTTTTTCGCGAAAATTATTACCTCCAGTCCGACGTGCTGCAAGACAATCGACGGTATTATCGGTTTTTGCTAAACATGGCGTGCTCGATGCGTCTGAAAATATCGATATGCTCATATATCGTTAGCGATAGCACGAACAATTTTCATTATCTAATTTTTTGCATTAAAAACCGTTTCATAAACTAGGATTTTTGAAGCAAATTTATTATTTTTATCAGCTACTCTGCATAAGAAGTTAATTACCACAGCAGCAGTTGGTTATAGTGCCACCAGTGTGACCCCAAACGAATACACTAAAATATCGATATGTATGTACTTTGGTACAGTGTGTATCGATTTTACATGGCACAGCTGACTGTTTCTTTCTCAGTAAGTTCCACTTATTATTAGTTGCACTCCACTGTTTGTTTATATTCTGCTGCTGGCAAAATGAATGATGCTAGCGTTTTGCAATTTGCGCCATTCGAATCGTTTGTGTCGCCCACATTTTGGCACAAGTTAGCTGAACAGAAATTGGAGCACGATCGTCTATCAGATACAGAGCGCCCAATAGCTGGCTACTACACGAATCGCCAGGCGATTGGCTGTCTGCTTGAAGTCGACTACAGTGCCTACAATAGGTAAATAATGAAATACTGATAATATGACAACTTTAACCTTTCTATTGTGATTGCCAGCTCATCACAGCCACCAAAGTTCAGCCATGCAGCCGTTGGGCGTATTTACAATAAAAACACAATTGAAGATTTCAAAGCTCTGGACAAAACAGCTCTCTTGGAGGATGAGGGCAAGCGACTGCTGGCCGATTTGAAAAGCGGTCGAGTGCTAAACAATTCGAGTTTATTAGCGCGTTTCTTTGTTCTGTCGTTTGCCGATCTCAAAAGCCACTGCTATTACTTTTGGTTCGCCTTCCCCTGCCTCTTGACGCCCACACTTAAACTGCGTAGCGCTCCGGCAAAGCTTAAAGAGTTGCCCAATTGTCAAAGTTTTATGGATGCTATTCGGGCATTGCCAGCAGAGTCGCAAAACTTTTTCATCTTGTATGCAAATGAGGCGGAAAAAAAGTTTGAGACGCGCAGCCTAAGCGCTGCCCTAAGCCATTTTGATGAGCGCGAGGCGCAGCATTATTACTACTGCTTTGCGGATCCAAGCGAATATAATAATCCCGCCTGGCTAATGCGCAACTATGTGGCGCTTCTGCTGCAGCAATGGTATACACAAATACACTCAAACTTTGCACCAGCTCTCTCTTTGTTAGTTAACATTTCTGTTGCTGCACCGCGGTGCAGTGAGAGTAACAGTGAGAGCGAGCGCAACAGCTGTTGAGTAGTTTCGAGCAAAGAGCTTTACTAATACAAAAATACTCTTTACTTTCACTTAGTCCCACATTGGTTGGCCAAACGCTTAAGTTTATGGGTCTGCGCTACGATCAACAATCGCAAATGGACAACAGCCTGATATGGCAGGTGTGCCAAGAAGAGTCATGCGATTACGATCAAGTGCGATTCGTGGGCTGGGAGGCAAATCGCAATGGCAAAATGGGTCCCCGTCTGGCCAATATGCGAGACAGCATGGATCCAACCAAGTCTGCAAACCAGTAAATACCCTAATTATTATTACTAATGTTCGTTAAATGTGCTTTCAGATTGGCCGAGAACTCTATAAACTTGAATTTGAAGCTAATGAAATGGCGTCTGGTGCCGACCTTAAATTTGGATATCTTGTCCCAGACCAAATGTTTGCTCTTTGGAGCGGGTACCTTAGGCTGTGCGGTGGCGCGTAACCTTCTGGTGCGTCTGCAATTATTATTTTTTATTATTCTTTTTAATCTTTTTGTTCTTACAGTCTTGGGGCTTTAGGCACATTACACTGATGGACGATGGCAAGGTGGGCTTCTCGAATCCCGTTCGCCAGAATCTTTATACGCATGCGGATGCAGTTGTGGGCAATCGCATGAAGGCCACAACAGCCGCAGAACGTTTGCTTGAGATTAATCCCAATGCCATAACCAAGGGATTTGTACTAAAGATTCCAATGCCCAGCCATACCATAGGCGAATCGTTGCACCAACAAACCGAGGAGCATTTACAATTGATTGAGCAGCAGGTGCAGGAGCACGATGTCATCTTTCTGCTAACCGATTCGCGGGAAAGTCGCTGGCTGCCCACGCTGCTTGGAGCGGCACAACAAAAGGTTCGTCGACCTCTTCTCAATAAATGTACATATATAATAATTTATTATATTTTCGCCAGATTGTTATAAATGCGGCACTGGGATTCGACAGCTATTTGGTAATGCGTCATGGCAGCACAAGGGAACAGCTGCCAGGAGACGGCGCTGGCGATGGCAAGGCAAACGCAGAAGTTGAGGGATTAAAGTGCATTGGTGGAGAGCAATTGGGCTGTTACTTTTGCAACGATGTCACAGCACCCGGCAATGTAAGTGCTACAATTTAAACTGTTTCATTTCAGACTGTTTATGTACAACGATAATTACTAATGTATACCCCGATTCCACTAGACTGCATTCGTATGAATGCAATTGGTTGAAAACCGACCAACCGGGAATGCTAGAAGTTAACATTACATTAACATTCTAGCATTCCCAATGCAATTAACATTACAGAGCCCCTATTAGAACTTTAACATAGTCGATCCTATGTGTCAATGCAATTGGATATATAGGGGAATCACCTACATTTCCGACTTTCTGACGAATGTAGCCTAGTGGAATCGGGATATTAAACTGTTTCAAACTGTTATCAGACTTTATATACAACGATAATTATAATCCATCAACTTATGGCTAAGCACACTCGCAATCGTGTCGCGAATACTTCTCGAATCCCCCGCACGTTGGATCACCCGTTTGGATGTGATCGACTCCCGTTATTTGAACGACGAGACCGTTGAGTGTCGTCACCTTGAAACCGACCAGATTCATCATGGCATTCGGTGTACGCCACGTGTAGCTAAAGAAATTGTAGCCATCGACAGCGGTAAGGACTTCGCGTTCCGTAAAAGCCAAAGCCAATTTGAATTGTTGATTGAAGACAAAAGGAAAGCCGCCATGTCGTTCCTCAGCACCAAATCTATGGGAGCGAGGACATCAACAATAACTTTTGTGATGAGAAGGAAGGAAAACTTACTCAAAGTTCTTGTTCATGGAATTCCGCACCACGGACTTCTCATCGAAACGCACACTGAAATGTAATTCTTCGCGCTTAGTATCCGAATCCGTGAATTTGATAATGAATTGTCCACGTTTATTTTCAAAGCAACGTGCCGTCAAGATTATAACATGGCCGGGACTAAACAGGATCGGCTGATCATTGCTAAAGGCCTTGAAATAATCGGAGGCATGGATGGCTGGCCAGGGATTGGGGAAGACGGTGCGATGATCGACCTGTTTGATCACCTGGATCTGATCGCGGATCTCCACGGCTCGGATCGAGCCTAGCGGCAAGCGGTAGCGGAATGTGCAAAACTCTCGACTATTCAACGAGATGTGAAAGCAATCCTCGCACGCCAAAATGTAGATCATAAAGAATTCGCCGCTTACAATGGGATTGGGCAAGGTTATATTGTCCATAACCTGTGACTCCTCCTCACCCCAAACCCCATGCAAACGGGCATTACGCACAATCATATCATTTCGAAAATAGCACGACAATCGCAGTCCAATATCCGCTTCGGGATCCACCGTTGATTTCGCCGTGGACAGACTTATGTGAAATCTACACAAAAGTTACACAATTACCATTGGGGGTTTGGGGTTAGTCATTCTTCTTAGTCACACTTTACCTGGCGGCACCATCAATAGTCTTGGCCACGATTTCCAGCACATGACCAAATTCCAGTGGATGCGACAGATTCCCCGCAAATTCTGTTAACATATTATTTTTTATATATATTATTATTAATAACAAAATCGATTTAAGTCCACGAGCAAATCGACATTATCTCTCTCGGAACGTTCAATGGAAACAATATTATATAAATTTTAATGCCGCGGATGAGTGTTTCGGGAGCGTGTTTTTATCTTATCAGTGCGAGTGCGACTCGAGAGTTTCAGTTGCGTGGTTTGCCCATTGCACTCTCACTGCTTCGTATTCTTTTTGTTAAAGGTTTTTTGTGTTTAAGCTACGAAAATTGTTGATTGTTTACTTGGCGCTCGCATGCTCAGCTGATTTACGTAGCACTTGCGGCGTCATTAGCATCATCATATATTCTAAAGCTCACAGCTGCAGCGTTGTTTGGCACTGCTGTAGACCGAAAGCTCTGCAAATTTTAGCCAAAGCTTGTTTGCTGTTTGAAGTTTACATAGACTAACAACAGAAAGACGTTAAAGAAAGAGTTTAACATTATTAGTCTATGAAAGTTTAAGAAAACTGTTAACAACTGTTATGATTCTATGTTATTTTACAGTCGCTCAAAGATCGCACATTAGATCAACAGTGCACTGTTACACGGCCTGGCGTCTCCAACATTGCAGCCAGCTATGCAGTCGAGCTTCTAGTGGCGCTGCTACAGCATCCGCTCAGGGAAATGGCACCCGCATACTATGCCAACAGTAGTCACAGGGAACAGCAAAAATCGGAGGCTCAACTGCCCGAGGGTCTGCTGGGCATCTTGCCACACTCCATACGCGGCATGTTGTGCAACTATGAGAACATTTTGCCAGCCACACAAAAGTTTGCTCAGTGTATTGCCTGCTCGGAGGTACGTTATCAAAAAATGTTATTCTATTGAAAAATTACTGATTTCCTTGGTTTTTTTTTAGAGTATTTTGGCGGCTTATAGCAATGAGGGACATGCATTTTTGTTTAAAACATTCGAATCAGCAAAGTATCTGGAAGATTTGACGGGCATTTCAGAGTTTAAGCAACTAAATAGTGAAGTATGTTCTTATATATATGATTCACAACAAGTTGCCTATATATATGTAAAATCTTAACTACAGATAATCGACTTTGATGAAGACCAATTTGATATGTCCGACGATGAAGATGAAGATTAATTTTAACTTAATAAGCTTTTCCAACAATACTATACATATATCTATGTTTCTGTGTATAAGATTTTGTAATAAAAATATATGCATTTTATTAAAATTAAGCTAATAACAATAAACGTAAAAAAGTTTTTAATGCTCTCCTCATCCAGGAACCAGCTTTAAACTTTTAACATAGCCCTTTTGGGCTCAGCTGTGATCAAGCGAGACTCCTCTCGAACAAGCAGTCCCGGATAAGCATTTTAAGTCGTCACTCGAACCTTGCCGAGATTAGAACCTAGTCCAGCTTTTCAAGGTGAGCTCAAGCAGATTGCGACCTCCTGCGGATCTCTGCCCGGTTGGACTCTGCTTCTCGTGGGAACCTTAGCATGAAGAATATAAACAACAACTAAAAGTGCACTAGGATAGTCCTGCTGCCAGTGCCGCAAGACACTTTGAAGAACGTCTCTTTGATGGGGAGCGGCAATTCAACGTGGCACAACAACCAATGAGGCCGCAAACACAGGTCGGCGCAGCGCGCACACAGCTGACGAAGGAAGACCCACGTCACCGTGTCGCCCCAGCCGCAAGGCCAGGAAGCACGTTAGGAGCAAAGCTAAACGGCTCAAAAGTGAAGTTGTACCTAAGGTACCTGGCAGCCTCCGCTGCAGTGAGGTCTTCCCCACTACCCACCGAGACTGGCTCGACGTACGATCTAGGTGTTGCATGTTGAATACCCATAGCTTAGCCATGAGGACTTGTCTGCATTGGAGGAGGTCATCTTAGATGAGGTTATGCCCACAGAGTGGGTCGGGCATTTAATTTGGAGTTGGCTACCTGGTCATTGGACCGTAGGGTCAAGGGTACAGTTATAAAAAGAAGCTCCACCCAACCCACTTCAAGGTGGGTGCTGAAATACAATCACCTCTCAACACAACCATCTAAGTGCGAATCGGTTTACCGGATTCTAGTTGGATCTGCTGAGAAGCAAGCACAAGTTTGAGACCGCCGCATGGAAGGTGATCTCGAAAAGAACGGATTTCGGAGGTGACCTGATGGTGATTGGTATCGATGAGCCGAGGAACACTTGCGCCCCAACTTCAGCACCTCGAACAGCCAGGTACGGCAACCACACCTTGTTTCTCTTATACCTTTGAAAGACATAACAACATATGGATTTTTAACTATTTATAAACTATCTTGAAAATGCATAGCCTTGGATGCATGATACAGATATGTTTGTGATGAATAAATAGCTTAACTAACAATCGTATTTTACAGTTAATATTGTCAACCGATCGTTAAGTACTTTTATTGATAGACTACTCAATACACTCTGAAAGCTGTCATTGGTTGCCAGCTATGAATTGTCAGGATAATTTAGATAAAGTCAGCAATCTATATGTATATATGTGTATACGTTATAAAAACATGGTTTAATTATAGTTTTTCACAACAGAACAACAACGACAATCGTTGTTATTCAGAGCTTATTTTTCAGTGTAAATAAATGTGATTACACAATGGGAACAATTTGTTGTTCGTCCTAAAGTTTAGATAATGATTTTCTGGTTACTTATTAAATACCTTGTTTTGGTAAAAAGTTTGCGTTTGTAATAGTTGTAGTAAAAATACAGTATTTGGAGTTTATTGAGAGAAGTACTAAGGAACATAAAAGAATAGTATTTTGTAACTTATTTTGATAGTAAAATATAATAAAAATAATTTATATAAGTATTTAAATGGTTTCATCTTTAATTGATAAATAAAACCACGTTCGTCTATTTACGAACTAAAGAATCGAAATTTAATACTTAAAGGTCTAGGTAAAATTTTGTGTTGACCAGTGTTATATATACATAGATCTTATAATTAGTATAATCAAACGTATTACATTAAGAGAAAAATTGACCATAAATTACATTAATTTATTGATAAAGTTCATTAAACTCAAAAGAATGAAAGATAGAAAGCGAATAGGTCAATAGTTTATGCAAATACGACAAATGTTTTTTAGGGTCAAAAGATAAAACTGGAAAATTCTACTCAAATCTATTTAATCTTGAAGCCCTCATTAACTCTGTAAGACAAAGAGAGATATATCATCAACTTGACACACATATGTACATACATACATACATATGTACACACATACATACATACATACGACAATATTTACATCGATATCGCAACTCATTCTCAAAACGGCATTTGACCCTAGGCGCCATCAAATCAACAAAGTCCACTCACCGTTTTGAGGTTTGGCTCCCACTGAGCCGATATAATCTGCTTTCTTCTGCAATTATCAATAAACCAACAACAACAACAAAGTTGTTGATGGGTCTGAATAAACCGGCGACTCCGCCGTCCGAAGACAACAACAACAGCAACAACAACAACAACATAAATTTTTCAATGGCTAGCAGAAACGCAAGCAAAAACACACAAAACGGGAGACAAGAACAACAACAACAACGACTCAGCGTGACAACAAGCAACGAAAACAACAGCAACATAACATAACAAGAAGAAATATGCAAATAACATAACAGCAACAACAACAACCAACCAGCAGCAATGGCTGCCGCCGCCCGGCGGCTGTGTTCGTTCGGCTCTGGCTGAACGGCAAAAAGCGCTCAAAATGCCATTCGAGTCCAGTGAATGTCACTCAAATTGCGTTTTGAGTGGAATAGTGACGTTTTGGCATGGGCCATCGGATTTGCATAAATTGGGTGAAAGATACCTAAAACGGGCACACAAACCAAGTGAACGCGCTTCCAACTGGTATTAAGCCAGACAATATAACAGCAGTGCCTCGTTGTTGTTGTTATTGTTATTGTTGCACTTCTCTACAAGAATCCTACAACTAACTATTTGGACTATCTTAAACGGTGTGGAATAACAACAAAATGGTGAGTGCAAATTTAATATATTTTACTTTAATAATGCAGTCTGTTATCTGGCTGAGATTTGTTTATGTTTTGAGTCAGTTTTCACTCGCTCTGGCCTCAACATGTTGCGCGAAAGTTGTGCGCTAAGTTTTGGCCGTTTTCAAATATTGCAAAACTTTTTTCAAATACTTGAATCAAAACGCCTCGCTGCTACCAACAGTTAGCTTGAGGCCACAATTAACCAAATTGAGTAATTTGGCTCTTTTCCACGTATTTTCAAAAGCTTGGTTTGTTTGGAGCTCATTAAAAGGCTTTAGCTGAATTTGAATAAGCCGCAGAATTGGCTGTTTATGAAAGCATTAATTGACTCTCCCGTCTTAAAACTCTTAAACTGTGATGCAAAGTGATAATCAGTGATAATCGTTGTTGAAAGTTAGTTCAAATCTCTACAACGATTTATTTATTTTTTTTTTTAATTTTTAATTTGCAATAAGCATAAATAACAAAAACTTGCCTACTAGGGGCATTATAAAGACCAAACTAAAGAACGCGCTATTCGCTGCAGCGTAAATCCAATCTCCCTCAACCGTCTGCACGGTGTATATATATATAAATATATCGCATGGTTTGTGGGCATTCTCCACATGCATAATGAATTAAAATTAATTTGTTCAAATTGTACAGTGTACACAATACTTACATATAAATTGCTTAGCACCTGCATGTTTTGTTAAAAAATGTAAGAAACCAAAAAAAAAAAATCCCCAAAAATGCGTACTTACACTTTAATAGCGAAGGGTATATTGTTTTTGTACAATGTCCGTCGTTGTGTCTGTCCGTCCAATTTGAAACTTTGCATATATCGTGGTCCATGTCTGGTCAAAACAAATATCAATATCACGGCGCTAAGCCAACTGGGAGGCTGGGAAATCGGTAACAAATCCCAAAGCCACCAAATTTGGTGACTTCCCCCCAAAAAGAGTATTTCGCAGTCGGTTGCGCCCGACTGCACCGTTTTCACTTGTTGTCAATAGATATTTCATCTGAAGTACTACCAAAAAATAAGTTAAAATTGTGACGCAAATAAATAATCTACAGATTGCACGGTTATTTCTTGTTGGCAGCATAATAATCAAAAAATATGTTTATATATACTTTTAATATACTTGAACATGTCAATTTGAGCGTCTTATCAGCGTGTATATTTATTAAAAATATATATTCATTTAGTGAATAATAATATTACGATCGTCACTAATCTTGATTCGGTATTCAAATGCGAGTGCCTCCGATTTGTTCCAGCTGTTGTTCAGCCCCAAGATCGTTCGTTATTCGTTAATTGATAAGGGATAATGCCCGGGGTTTTTGTCAGGCGTCCCGCGCAAATTCCTAAGAGAAGCGCTCGAAGCTCTCTTGTTTGCTTTAATCGAACAAACCAGAAAGTTTTGGGCAAACAACAACAGCCAAAATAGATCAAAGTAAATTTAAAGTAATTAAAAAGTAAAACATACAAGCAAAACCCCAAAAAAAACCCAGCAACAAATTTCACTGATAACTGTAAACGCAAAAGATGGTGTTGTAGCTGCTGTCCTTGTCTTTTGCATAGGCCCTATGCTGGGCCTGGGGTGTAAACACACACGAAATTCTTTTCCCATTACTGGTAGAGGCACTTGTATGTATAAGTGTTTGCTACGTCAGAAGCTAACTTTTGACTTTCCCATAACAATAAGTATACTACAATAGAAATTATGTTTGCTTCTCGATCTTATTACGCACACAATTTCATACCCCTTTCTTGTTATTGTTTTCGGAAAAAGATGGTGGATACAAAGTATTGTTTGCGCATGAGTGTCGCCGCGTTTGCGTTTTGCTGTTTTTTGTAAATGCATTTGTGCGGGACTCTAATACATACATATGTACATACATACATATAATAGGTACTACAATAACATGTGTGCGATGTGTTTTTTATAAGAAATCTTTTGGATTATTGACTGACAGTAGCATTCGCAATCAGTCGGTTGAGTTAAGTGGTTCGAGGCTCGGAACGTTAAATAAATAAAACAAATTTTCATAGAGCAAAAAGAGGGTTCTTAGAACACAATCCCCAATCAATATTCATACACTTATCAGTAACAAAAAAAAAGTAATTAATTTAAATCAATCGAGAAGTAAGTGTAAAGAGATTATCAATCAATAATATACATATGTATTGTACATACTGTAGTTTTCCGTTCACTTGATCAGGCTATATAAATATATAGATCTTAACCCATGTTCAATCCTCCTCCTGCAGGTCAATCACAGTAAGAGCAAAATGTCTCTGTCCAAAATCGATACGATCGATACGCAAATGGAGCACATCGAGCAGGAGAAATATTTGCGACAGGCGACGCAATATTATTGCGCTTTGGAGAAACCGCTGAAATTTGGACCGGCTGTGGATACCCTACCGGATCTAATATCGGCATTACATCGCGAATTTGAATCAAACTATGTCAACATCGAGATGGTCAATCATCTGATGTTGACCTATAAGTCGAACCCCAAGGAATGGCGCAAGTATGCCAAGTTCGATCGTTATACATATACGAGGAATCTGGTTGATGCCGGCAATGGCAAGTTCAATTTGCTCATTCTGTGCTGGGGCGAAGGTCATGGCTCGTCGGTGCACGATCATGCCGATTCCCATTGCTTCATGAAGATGCTGAAGGGTGAGTTGCGCGAGAAACGCTATCGGTATCCCGAGCGAGTGCAGCAGCAACAGCAGCTGATCCAACAGCAGAATGGAGAGATCGATGATAGTTCGCTGGTGGAAATTGGTGAAACACCCATACCACTGGATGATGTGGCCTATATTAATGGTAAGTAACGTTTATTGCCCGATCTCCTGAATTACTTCACACATTAGTTCATGCATTACTTTTAGATAACTTGGGCCTGCATCGTGTGGAGAATCCAAATCATGCGGATACCGCCGTTTCACTGCATCTCTATTGTCCGCCCTTCGATTCGTGCAGCATTTTCCAGGATAATTGCAGGAAGACCACCGCCAAGGTGACCTTCTGGAGTAAATATGGTGTACGAACCAAACTCAATGACCAATAGACACTTGTGCAATTAAAACCCATTATTTGTTATTTAATAATTGCTTAGCTTCTCGCTTTAACTAGTTTATATATGTATTTCTTCCTGTAGGGGCTCGAAATATTGAAAGTCTTAGGCTAGGCTCAGATACTAGCCGCTATTTCGATACTCGTCCGTGACCTTCTTCTGTTTAGAATAATTTAAACTCAAACTTATCGTATATACAGGTAAATCTATAGTCGGGAACCTGAATTGAACCTATTGAGCTATTCTCTGACGGTCCTCACTAAGGACCCTTTAGAGGTCCCATGTAATTCTAACACGTTATTCCGAAACTTTCCTTATTGTTACCTTATCTAAGCTTCAAAACATTCAAAATTTATAGAATTTTATCCTTGAAGCTTTATTTGAACTTTGACAAGGATACATTTCTTTACTAGAATCCTTGATAAATATAATATTTCCCATACATTTAAGGTTTGCTATACCAAAAGAAAGACAAAGAAAAACACACAAAAGTACATAGAGTTTAATTAGAATTACTAAAACAAACTGCGCAAAATAACAGAATAGAAATAAACAATCTAATCGGTGATTTTTTTGTTGGGGAAACCAAATACGCAATAGGCAATAACATTATGGATCTTGGTTATTCTGTTCGCGCATCAGCGATCTCTTGGGCACACCCCTATCGAAGGTCTTTTGGATGTTCTTCAATAGACCCGGCAGCATAGTGATATGCTTATCCACACAGCCGCCGGTGCAGGTCTCGAACAAATGCTTGGAACGCGACATTTCCCGATCATTGGGATTGTTGCCCATTGTGGAGCGTGCATCACTGCTGCATTCCTGGAGAAGGAAGGAATTAAATATAACTGAGGCTGGGCTTTCCTCTTGGGGGCTCCTACCTTAACACAGTTTTGCAATTTACTTTGGAATTGTCCCAGCTCGTTTTGCAAATAATCTTGGGCATCCATCAATGGTGTGGCACACTTCTCGATGCAACGTTGCACGCTGTCCAAAGTGCCGCGCTCGTCATCACAGCAGCGGGCGGCACAGCGATGCATTATCGACTTGAGAGGGGGCGGAGGTTGGGGTCAAAAGGTCAAAAGTGTTAGCGATCGAAAATCAAATTTTTACCTGCATGCGCCGCAAATGGGAACGATACATGTCCTCAATCATTTCGCCAATGGCGCCTTCGAGGCGACGCTTTTGCTCTTCCACCATTTGAATTTACTTAAATTTTTACACAAAAAATAAATCTCGATGCTTGGATCTGAATAAAATATCAGAGTCCCTTTAAAGCTGATTATATTGTAAAGGCAACTTTATTTTTTAGTGACAATTTTGATCTTTAACAAGGTTTTTTCTGAGATAATGACTACAATAAAATAATAACGTGTTTAAATGCAACTTTCTTATACTTGGGGTATAGCCTCGGGCCCCTGGGCTAATACCGATTTCATCGTTTTCATAAGACTGGGTATGAGGCCAACGTGCTTGTCGACGCATTGAATGGCACAGCGTTCGAATTGATCTGTATATTTGGCGATTTGCTCCTCTTTGGGATTTGGTGCCATTTTCACTTTGACATCGTCGTTGCATTGCTGCTTGGGCAAAAAAATTCAAGTTAGAATTGTTTAGGATCCACACTTTATTTTGGTTCCACTCACCATAACGCAACGTTGGAGTCTGCCCTGAAATTCGCCCAGTTCGTGCTGTACGTAATTTTGTGCACTTGTCATTGGTGTGGAGCAGCGATCGACGCAACGCTGTACGCTATCCACACTGGCTGTGTTATCCTGGCAACACTTTGCCGCACACAAATGCATTTCGGTCTGTGTAGACAAAAATTACATGAAAGCAACAATATTCTTATTAGAATGTATACCATTCGGATTGGATTATTTTTGCGCGCCATTTACCTGCATTTTACGTAGATGCGACTTGTCCATGTCATTGATGAGCTCGGTAACGGCCGACTCCACGCGTTGACGTTGCTGTTGTATCATTTTAATTGTTTTTGTGGCAACAACTACTGATTTCGTAATGAATAAAATAGTGTAATGACCGGCTCTAGACAGCGTGTTGTGCGTAACGATTATTGAGTTGTATCGATGTGAGCTGTAATCGATAGCACGTTAAATCAGCTGTTGCTGGTACTCATTTGATACTTTGGACACATTATACATTAATAATTTTGTTTTAGTAAATTATTAATTAAAAACATGTCACTGCTGCACAAGCTTAGCAAATTTACAGTCCAAGCGAATGTGTATAGCTTGAGTCGTCAAATATCGACCAGCCAGCGGGTGTTTAACGCCAACAACAACAATGTGACCGCGGATGAGGTGGAAACCACAAATAAAGGTGGCTTTGCCCGTGCCTTTGACAAATATACAGCACCAGCGACGCCGGAGCAAGCACCACCGGACAATCAGACTTTTGCCTCACTGCTGCGCAATTCCAAGTTTATTGATGTGAGTATATTTGTTTTACTTTATTCCCGTGTTTACGTAATCTTCGTAATTGTTTCAGTTGGGCGCTGCCGAGGGTCAAGTGGTAAGCGGTAAAATCTTCAACGTTGTGGGTGATGATCTGTATATAGATTTTGGTTGGAAATTTCACTGTGTGTGCTCTCGACCATCGCGCAACGGCAGGTAAGACTGGTTTCCTTTATGTTATTATTTCGATTATATATCTGAATGGTTTTTTTTAGTGATTATGTGCGTGGGGCACGTGTGCGCTTGCGGGTCAAGGATTTGGAGCTGTCCACCCGATTCTTGGGCTCCAGCCAGGACATAACCATATTGGAAGCCGATTGCCAGCTACTTGGTCTCATCTCGACGCCCACACGCCAGGCAGCCCCAGCCCCAACCCTAACACAACCTCGAGGCACATTTACGGCACCAAGAATGGATACATTGTTATAAGAATAAAATATATATATTGTCCGTTAAGAAGTTGTAAACTGAAAGACCTCATAATGATGATTAAGCTCCTTCACCGAGTGTAGCTGAAGGTTCGTGGCCAATGCTCCATTTGTCGCTTGCTGGAGGAAGAAGATGCGTTTGACGCGGCTATGGACGAGGGCCATGGCACACATGAGGCATGGTTCGTGCAGCAAGTAGACATCGTAGCCGGTACACAAATATGGGCCGTATTTGTCCAGATTGTCTGCTTGCAGATCATTTTTGATTTCTTCACCACATCTTCTTGGCAGCTCGGCGCCGCACTGCAAATCGTGGCTGAGTTCGTGCTGTTGCAAGTAATCATAGTATGTCTGCGGCAGGCCACGCATCGTTTTAACCGCCTTATCCTCATCCTCAACAAATGCTAGCTGCGATTCCCACGCTCCGCCTCGCTGACTACGTGCCACATAATCCACCAGCCGCATGACGCAATGTTGATGGCTTGTATTGATATCGCCGATATTGCTGCCACCTGCTGAAATGGCAACAATGCTTGGCACACGGGGATCAACACAAATGCCAACGGCTTGACCATCGCACACATCCTTGGATAGGCTTCGCAATAGATGTGCCAGACGTTTGTGATACGCACGTTGTTTGGCTGTGAAGTTAGTGCCGTTCTGCAACGACTCTGCATACTTGTCCGGATGGAATTTGCACGGCCAGTATTTGATCATTTGTTCGTATTGCACACGCAGCTTGGCCCAACTGGCGGGCACTTCGATGATTTTGACATTGCGGCACAGTGCTTGGCGCACGTTGTCGGAGATTTTGTGTTGCTTTAAATGCTGCTCAAGGGTGTCGGTTATGTCGGCAGTGGGACATATGAGGACGTTTCTGTCATTGACACGCTTCAAATGTTGAAAATGTGGCAGCTTTTGGGCGAGCTCCTCGATTACGGCCTGTAACAGCTGTTTGCTCTCCAGTTGGCTGCTGTGCACCTTGATCAGGGTTATGTCCTTACAATACTCTTTGGATAGCACGGCTCTGACCTCAAAGTCCTTATCCAATTCCATAAACTTAAGCCTTTTAGACGCAGGCGGCACACAAACGTCCATAGTTCGTCAATGTTTATGGGATCGATGGTATCGAGTAGAATGTGAGTATCGATTGTCAATGCTATGCAATAGTATCGACTAATGTATATTGTATAATAAATCGATACTAATCCACAGGTGGCCAGCCGTTAAAAGTCATATAGGTTTAGAATAAAATTCAAATCGTTCGGCCTTACAACTCCTTCAAAATGAGCCGTTTTTTTTTAAACAAGGACAGATTCTTTTGTTGCATACAACTAAAATATGGCTGCATTTTCATTGGTGTAGCGGGCCTCTTGATTGCCATTGTGCTCTCCGTGTATTGCGGACTTATTCTATATTCAAGTGACTTCGTGACGGCAATTATTACGATTGTCTTTCTTAGCCTACTTATTGTTGGTAGATTCTTTCTGCTTGCGAGTGTTGGATTTGTAAGTTGAAAACAAGAAGAATATTAAAACTAATTTTAATTTTTAATATTTCTAGAAAGTCTGTTGTTTAGCGCTTGTGGCCTTTATTTTATCGGTGCTGTCCACTATATTGGCCGTTTATTTGCTGGCTATTGTCGCTATGAGTGCAACACCATTGGCTGTCACTTTTGCGGCCATATTTGTCATTAGTAAGTTAGTTCCAAGACCACTGATCGTTAAATATACAATTTTTTATACATATTTCAGTGGAACTCTATTATCTGTACGTAATGATCTCGTTTTGGTATCTGTGTTTTATGTGCTGCAGGGCAAAGGAATAATATATCGAATTCAAATTTAATGACATGTACGAATTATTTTAACCTATGGGCTTATGGTCGAAAAAATTTTAAATGATATCAAATTAGTAAAATTATTTTAAGCTTAACGGATTTACAGTTCCATGTTGAGTTTAACATAAGCTGTTTAATATCAGAGATCAGTTTAGATCATGTGCTGTAATAACCGCACCATTTGAGTAAAATATGCGTTAACGTTTCAACAAACATTTACGTTAATAATTATTTAAATATAAATATAGATCCTCTACATAAAATATATATTTAGCCTTAGGCTTGTCCCTTAAAAGAAAACCGCGTAGTTGGAGACCAAAAGTTAAAGCTAATACAACATTTTAAAACATACTCTTGAGACTCGTGCTGTGACGGCGGCAACACATTTAGTTCGTTTCGAAACGTCGTGTGGGTGAGTTGTCGTTGCTGCCGTTCGTTTCTATCGTCGCCGTCGTCGTGCCGTTTAACGCGCGTGCGTGCAACACTTTTTGGAAGTTGTTGTTGGTTGTTGCTGTAATTAGAAGTAACGGTGCGAAGGTGAAACTGGAATATCAGCAAAACGTACATATATAAAAAAATTGCGAATTGCATTTTCAATTTGTGTTTTGTTTATTATTATCGTTATTGTATTACCTGTCGCTAAGCGCAACAAGTGCAAAACAACAACACAAAATATTGCAAAAAAAAAAAAAACAAAAAACGTTATGAATGTATTGAAGAAATGTATCATAGGCAAAGTTCACAGCCGGTTTAGTCATACTATACAAAAATTCTTAGAAACCGAGAATCGCTAACTGTGGGATACATCTATGTTAGTGTGTGTGTGTGTGTGTATGTACATACATATGTACGTATGTATATTTTTAACAGCTGTAAGGCTGCACTTCCAGTCCGAGTTTTAAATTGCGTACTTAAAAGGCAACGAGATAAGATAAGTGAACCAAAGAAGTTTGTCCATAATTCGCACAGTGTCTAAAACGTGTATGTGTGTGTTTATCTTATCGGTTGAACATTGATTGAAGCAGCAGCAGCAGTTTTTGTTTTTTTTTGCCGGGTGAAGTCATTTGCGCAGCGACTAAGCTAAATAGACTATGGACAAGGAGCGCCGTCAACTAGATAGATAGCATATCTAACTCCTCCCCACAACCCCCCGCCCCGTTCAACAATAAAAGACTGCCAAGTGCGGAAAAAGCAGCAACGCAATCTTTGGCTAAATTTGGAAACAAACCGAATACCAAAAAAGGCATTGCGAACATAAATCAAGTGGCCGCAACAGGAGCAGCCACCAAGATGGACATAGAATCCGATTCAGACACCTGGGAGGATTTTTTTGGTAAGTGCTGAAAACAGTTCGTTGAACCTGCCACAAATCGGTTGCATGACATTCGATGATGACTCAGCGCGCAGCAGGACTGCCGCCACAGTGGGACAAATATCTTTCAAAAATGTTTATGCTTATAAAAATTTCAGAGATTTAAAATCTCAACTTCGGATAACAATAAAACCCGATACATGCCAACACTAAATTGTATTCAAAAACAGTTTGTGAGAGATGGCAACACTGTGGATACGCGCTCATCTCTGGTTCTGTCTGGGCAGGTAGGTAGGCGGGGGGCGAACGCATTTTCGCATGTTTTAAATTCAGTCGGTCTTAACATTGGTCTGTCTGCTCTGTCTATTCTTGTATGCCCAAAAATGGCAACACACTCACACACACAGAGCGAGAGAGACCTGGCTTTGTTTTTGGTGCGCCTGCAGAGAGTCACTGCTGGCGGCGTCGTCGTCACTATAACTGTATATACTTGAGTTGAAGTGCGTTTTGGCTGTAACGGTTTTTGCAGTTCCATGATTTTTGCGCGTTTGCTTCGTCTTTTTGTCGATTCGTGCGCGCCTCGCTTGTAATGAAATTTAATGATAATACATAATTTTTGTTTTTGGCTGAATTTTGACCCACATTACGATTGAGCCGAGCCACCAGAGCCGAGAGCAATTGCTTGTGGGTTGCTGTTATTTGCCTGCCTTCGTCTTAATTATGACCCCGATTTTATGTACGATTTTTTGTCCCTTGTCCCCTCACCCAACAATAATTCAATTGAGCATTAGTCACAACAATTTATATAAATGTCTTTTGTTGACTTGTTGCTTTACGGCGCCAATTGTGCGCTCTTAGATAACAGCAACAGTAAGCGGGCGGGCTGACAGGCAGGGGTCACTGTTAGTTAAAATGTATTATTTACTTTTGTTTACGTTCCATATAGTGGCGCTGCCAGACTGTTGTAAGACCGTGTGTCACTCTCACATTTGTTATGTATTTAACGGCAGTCAGGATCACTGTTAATTCACATGCATAACTGTTGTTTGTTTACATATTCAAATGTTAAATTTGCAGTTTTGCAGTGTGTCATAATTGCACTGTTTATGAGTAACATTCAAGTGTAAATTAGCTGCCAGAGCTAAAACAGAGCTAAAAATCTAAGCTTCTAGTAGCTGTTTAGTTTTATGTAAGTGTGAGTTTGTTTGAATGATCAAAGACCAAACAAGTTTAGAGCAACAACCCACACATACTGAGACACTTGTCTGCCTTCCACTTAACAGATAGGCAACTACATAAAAGTCTCATACAGAGGAAGCAGATAAATAATATCGATGCTTGGACAACATTTGACCGTTTGCGCTATCAAATGTCACAGTAACAAAAAGATGGGCCATGTTGTTTTGTTGTTTCTTAAAAAAAAAGAAAAAACCGAAAGTCAAATAGAAAATTTGTCTATTATTCGAGTTGTTGACACAAGTGCCAGTGGACAGCCCCTTTTATCGGGCAGTTCAACTCACTTCAACTTCAGCACTTTTCCTCACCTTTCTTAAACAAAAACAAACACACACAAACACACAGCAACATACAGTTAGATATACATATTTACTATGTATATGGCTTTAGCGGCTGATGTCAAACCGCAAACACCACGGGAGTCTCGACTCTCAGGTCTTCAGAGTTTAAATCTCTCGTCTGTTAGAGTTCATTTGATATTGTTGCTCTGTTTGTGATTGTGATCTGAGAATGAAACCTTTTGGCGCGCTGTGGCTGTGCCCTGATTTCTATACACTGTTTCTAAACTATACAGAAGTATATTTCGTTGATATTGAAGCTGAAGGTGCTGTCAACAAAAGTCAAATTATTATTACGTTTAGTAAAAGTTAACTGGAGTTAGCTGGAATCATAAATACAAAGGCTTGGAATAAAAACCTCTGTATAGGTCTTAAATTTTTCATAAAAACTAAAAAAAAAGAGTCCAATAAATTTTCACAGTCGAGTGATTGCAGAGTGTTTGGCAGTCGGATGTGCCCGAGTGCAACGTTTTCACTTGTTTTGCTTGAATTGTTACCTTTGCCATTTATTTAAAATTTTTAATGTTTTTTTCAATAACTATTTGTTATTGGTATTGGTTGCTCTATCTATATCTCTCTCTATCTATCGATAAGATTTCTTGGGTTTTTTTTTGATAACGCCGACAAGGCCAGTCATGGACGATAAGTCACGCAGCCGCAGTTTATAGATAACTTAATATACTATATGTATGTGTGCATATGTATGTATGTATATTTAAATTGCCATGCCTTGATCCAAGAGGTCAGCCTATTTCGCGTCGCTCATTTCCGTTGCCCAATAATTGTGGCGTATGAAGTTTAATTAAGTTAATTGAAACAGTTCAAGAAAATTGACGCATAATCAGAATGTTCAGAAGGTTCATTGGCCAAGTCGTAAAGTGCCAACCATTCGTACTTATGTTTTATTTATTCCCATATTCATATTTGTGTGCAGTTACATTAGGCACAAGACCTAACCCAAAAGCTGACTTCTAATTGCACTAAAGTTATTCTGCTGTCTCTCTCTCTCTCTCACACACACTATGTGTGTGTGTGTGTGTGTGTGTACTACCTACTTAAGGTACTCCCAAGAGACCTTCTAGACGTATGTACATAATATGTCGTGTCCTCGCTTGTGTGGGCTGTGAGTCGGTGTTTGACTGGTTCTTTTCGGGATTTGTGTTGATGCTTGCCGTTCTTCTCTAATTGCATTTCTCTCAGTGTGGCCGCATTTTGTTGTGGGCGTTGCAGAAGGTCGTAAAACTTGCCAAGCGATCATTGTGCACGCACATCCCAAAAGGTTTTTCTCAATGAAGCCCACAACAGATGCAGCTCATGTTCTTCATCTACCCTGTAATTGTTCGCAATAAAGATTGCTTAGAATAACAAAAGTTATTTAATTTGAATATTGGCATTCCATAAACTTTATACGACTCAAGACATTACCACATGTGCCCGGAACCCTTATCTTAGATAAATACACCCATCAACTCGTACAAAAATACACTATGTATTTTTTCCCGTGGCCCTAAAAATAATTTAAACCATTTTCGACTAGATTGAGCTGCCTAAAACGATTCGAAAATTAAAATTAAATAAAAAAAAAACACTTATATATATACTATTCCTAGTTCAGAAAAAAAGATAAAGGAAACTTGAAAAAGGATAACACATCAAAACATAAAGAAATAAAATATTTAGATCGATAGCATATTAAAAAAATGATCAACAAATGCTTACAGGGCATCCCATATTCCATAATTGTTTGACTGCACTTTCCTGCCGAGTGTTGTTTGTTGTTGTTTGCATCATAAGTTGTGGGACTTTGACTTTAATGAACGCTTTGTGGCATCGCCTTTTTGCCAAATGCAACTGCAAATCGTTGCCGCACTCCACTTCTACTCCCCATCCTCAACCGCACTTTCCCCTATTGCCGAACCCTTTGGCTTTGCTTTTGTGCCGTCGTCGCTCACAATTCTATTTGGCAGCAAATTTATAACTTCCTTGGCAATTGCCATTTGCTTAGACAGTTTTACGCCTACCCCCGGAAAGTGATGCGGGGGCGCTTCTCACAGCTCCACAGCACTTAAAGCCTGGCTTAGAACCCAAATGAGTGACAGTTTTCACCGGCAAGTCAACAGGCAACTGGCAAGAGAGGGGCATTAGTGTCTAAAGAAAATTATTTGGATATGACTTAGGTTATTTTTCGATTTAGTTGATTTACAAGACGTGAGTCACAAGCAGAGGCTCTTGCTCTTGCCAGGGATAGACAAGCGCATTACAGCTTTAATTCATTTGTTATACCCTTGCATATGGAGCATACTGATTTTTTCATTGAAAGAACAATTTAAGAGCCTTTCATATAGTAGCTAAAGAAATAAGTTTGCAGAGCTACGAACTTATTCCTTAACAAACCATACATAATAATAATCAACATTCATTCCATCCGTAATAGAATCCTATCTGTTTAAAATTTCCATTGTTCAACACTACGTTACTATCGTAACTAACAGAACTGCGGACTGCTTTATGTTAATACAGTCTTTACGAGCATCTGCGTCTGGGCTTAATCCAATATACAGATTAAACTCTTTTGTTTTATTGCATAAAGAATTTCAAGTAGTTTAATCCATCTTATTGTTACTTTATTAAATCAGTTTTTGTGAGACATTTCATTTATAATATGGCTTAACGTTTTTTTGATTACCTTAAGCGAGATACCTATTCTTGCCAAACGCACAAATTAGCCCTTATGTTAAAAAGTTAGCTCGTTAACAGTAAACAATTTATTTAATAGCTATCAGTAACAATTTATTAATGAACTCCGAATAAACATAAAGAACACACTTCTAATCAATAATTACGATATAAAATCGATCTGAGAAACAATTTATCAACAAACTTCTAGATAAGGTTTTAACATTAGTTTGATATATTTTTCATCTATTATCCTACTGCAAGCGCATCTAAATTTCGGTATTCCCTTGATAACAGTTCTTCGAAGTTTTCTTCGCTTTCAGCTTGTGTCTTTTTATAGTTGTTGTTGTTGATGTTTGGGATTTTGGATTTCGGTTTCTAGTGAAAGTTATTTGTTCATGCGATCGCCGGTTGTCAATTTCGTGTGCTGTTGTTCAGAGACGCGTCTCCAGCTTGCCTTTCCATTTCACTTTGAGCCCACTGGACTGGAAAGCTGTGTTCCCCCACTCTTTCCCTCTCTCTCTCTCTCTCTCTCTCTCTCTGTTTTCTTCCCTGCTGCTAACCATAAGCAGGCGCACGCATGCGCATTAAGTGCAGCGACAATGCCAATGCCTTTTGTGCTTTTATCAGCTCAAAAGAGATGCCAGTTTAACAGAATCTTTCACGCTTCAGTTGCCAGCAGTCTGGCATACTTTCGCTTTCGTTTCGTTTCGGAAAAAACAAAGTTTTGCGCTGCACCCGCGCTCGTGACATAATGCACTATTGAAGGCAATTTAAATTAATGCTAAACGATTAGTTATCAGCTCTGTGTGCCGCTTTTGAGATACTCTTACAATGGGTGGCCGTTGTTCTGCCTTAATAAACTCTCAGCTTGCCAGTGAAACTTAAGCTCTAGTTTTTGATTAATTGCGTTCACTGAGTTCACATTTCGAAAGCGTTACAACTTTTGTGTTTATTATTTCATTTCTTCTTTGGTTTCTCTCTTTTTTTTATTTGATTTTTATTGTTGACCCTCATTGTGAACTCTTGGGGCAAGCTGTGGGAGCTGTTGCCCTCAATTTTGAAAAGTGTTTCACATGGCGTCAAAAAATGCGAAATTTATTTTTTAATACTCCGTTTCAAATCAATAATTATAAAAAGCAAGAGTAGCAGCAACAACAATTAACAGAAAAATACAACAACAACAACAATATTGAAGGTCAAGTTGAGAGCTGTTGTCGAACACTTTGCAGGTGTGTGTGTCTGTGTATTTTTCATCATGTTTAACCATTTAAAAACATAATTGCTTTTATCTTGCAAGCATAATATGCTCAGGTATTAGTGTGTGTGTGTGTGTGTGTGTACAACTGCCAGCTTACAAATGTTGCTCATCGAAATGGTTTTAAGATAGCGTACAGTAAGCTCTCAGCGGGTTTTCTTTGACAGAATAACAGCAATGCATTTGGAATTAAAAAAATGATAAAAATCGTGTAGTTTGTAGCTCAAGTGAACATTTCCTTTTCTTGATGAACGCTTTAGGAACTTGTGCGTATACTTAATGCTTAATCACTAGTTTTAAATAGTTTACATAATCATTAACTCGCATTTTTCTTTGTACTCTAAAAGCTTCTTTAGTTTTAAACAAATGTACATCTACTTTTTGCTATTAGTCATTCTATTGTTTTATTCAAATTACTAACTTCGTTTGTCGCGTTGTTGCAAAGAATCAGGAAACTTGAATAACAATCTTAAAGCTATTTTGGGGCTGGGTTGTTTGAAATTGCAAATAGTTGAAGGTGTTGCTCATCAGCATATAAAACTAACAATAAAAAACGTATATAAAGAAAATAATACAATTCTCACCAACAAATACTAACAGTGAAACTGTTGTTTTGTTATTAAAGTGTTTTAAGTCGGCTAAGACGTATGTTGAGAGTTTTCCGCATTGCAAAATAAGGACTGATACGCAATTTGAATTGGTAATAATGAACAAGATAATTTCAATAACTAAACTAAACTTCATAACTTATCTTAATAAATTTACATTCAATTACTTGTCGCTCGACCGTTCACATTGTTTATAATGAAATGGCCCCGAACAACCTTCAAATGTCAGCGACTTTATTTTTCTTTCATTATTTTGTGCTTGGCTTACATTTAACACAGACACACTCTCCCGCTATTATATGGCTGTTTGTTTGTGTCTGTGTGAGTCAATGTAAGTGCATAAATTAAAAGCAATATCAACAAAAAAATAAAAAATGCCAAGTGGAGTAGCTTGAAATTCCATTTAAAACAAAATGCATTGCCAACGACTTCTTCTAAATTGTTGTTGATTTTTCTTGCTTTATGCTTGAAGTTTGACAGTTGGTCTGTCAAATAAATCTATTGTAAATATTCACATACATACATTTCGACTATATATCGTAGTACATATGTACGTTACCAACCACAAATTATACAAATATGCATTAATAATAACAAACAAATTGTGCAAACACAGCTGTTTGACTTTCAGCTTTAGAAAAATACGCAAATGACAAAAAAAAAATAAGAAGAGCATAAGAAATATAAAAATTTGACAAAAAAAAAAACATAAACAGTAAGCACATTTAAATAATAATAATAATTGAATTATTTATCAATTTTCTGATGCTATGCAAACGACATAAAAATCCAAAAACATAAATAAATATATAGTAAGTATATAAACAAATCTTGTTCAACAGGTTTTCTTATATTATTTTGCTTCTTTGTGTTTTGCGCAAAGTTCAACATGTTGAGCACAAAAATCGCAAAAAAAAGTGAAAAACGTGAGCTACTACGTATAACTAAGTACGACAATAACGTAAATAATGTGAAAAAAAAAACAAAAAACAAACTGAATTTTGTTTATTTTGTAATTTTTAAGAGTTGACAATGCTTGCATATGATATGTTGGAAAGTGTGCCAAAAAAATAAAAAGATGTTTTTTGATTAAGTTAATTGAATTCATTCTCCTCGTAAAATCGCCTAACAAGTTTTTTTTCATTACAACCAATCTTTTTTTTGCCTCTCAGTAACTAGTATTTTGCTGTTTGCACTTGAAGTAAGATCTGCTAAATTGTTACCTGTTTCAACAACGTTTAGCGGCAACACTTGAAGCCCCCGCACAAATATATATAGAGAGAGAGAGAGCAAGATGTACTTGTGGAAGCGTCGTCTTAATGTTTTCTTATGGCTTTCACGCCCATCGCTCACTCACAAACGCCCACGCATAGCCAAACACCACTTGTGGCTGTTGCCCTCACTTGTTGCACCATTCGTGTAAATTTGCATAATTTGTGAATTAAAGTGCTGTGTTTATGTAATGACATTTCTAACGGTTCGTCGCTCAGACCATGCATCGTCTGCTGATGACTTCATAGGAAGTGCTGCTGCTGCAGGAGCAGGCCTAAAAACTAGACTCTTCAATCGAATTTGCATAGCTGACCGCCTAGACTTGTATCCGATGTGGTAATCGGCCAAGTGTCGGTCTTGTTTTCGCTGTTGTTGTTGTTATTTTCTTCATTCTGGCCAAGGTGTTTGTTAAATGTGCTAGCGAACAACTCTTGAAAACTGGTCAAATTGGATGGATGGATGGATCTAGTAGAGCATTCAACTGTTTAAGTTGTGTGCACATCCATGTTTACTTGAATACTTACTGGATTTTCCTTAAATTTCGTTGTATTTGTGTATTTGTGTGGGCAATCGGCGTGATCAGCACACGACGCTAATGTACAGATCATGAGCACTGATTGCGTTTAGAGCATGAAAATTGGAAAAACTGGAAAACTTGTTCGTCGCCAGACTTGTTCTCAGTCACTCCAAACCACTTCTTTCCCTCTCGCTCCATCTCTGTCTGTCTGTCAGTCTGTCTCTTTGTAATGATCATCATCATCATCATCATCATCGTCGTTTGCTTGCTTTTCTCGGTGCGGCATACCCAACACCAAAATACAAAGAGTAGTTCTTGTTTGTTAGGTTCCATGGCTCACCCCCCAAGCAATGAACAATACTCCTCGTACCCATAATACTCATTGTATGCGTGTGCACAGTATTTATTATGTGTGCGGAATCCGGTGATCTAATTAATTAGAGCCACTCTTACTTCAAAGCTAGAAATGCTGCCAATGGATTAAGTAAAGGGCCCTGACCTCTGACTGCTGTCAAATTTCATTATGTGTTGTGTGTATACCCTGTAAATTTATTACCATTCGACAATTGACACAAGTCATTGACAAGCTTCAGAGAACTCATTAAAAAAGTTCAAGCACCGTGACGCAAACAGCTCAAAACTAAAGACCTTCACCTTGTAATTGCAATCAAGTTTGCATATAAATTTGTTGTTGTTTAGTTTTACATCATTATACTCACAACTATTTGGCTTGTTCGGCATGGGCCAACAAATTACTTTTGCTTATTATGCTTTAAATCATGGGCTCAAATCATGGTCCAAGGTTAGCAGCACCACCCACAGGGCAAGTGTTAACCAGACCATTGTTGTAATTTGAGTGGAATTCGAAGTTCAGAAACTCATGGTCTCCAGATAAGCAAGTACTACGTATCTGCAGGTATTTGAGCGTTTATTGGATTGGTTCACAGTGCAAATTGCGCATGTAAGAAAAGTTGCATTCTACACTTGCAAAAAATATTGTTAGTAAGCTTTCTTCGCTATAATTTTTAAATATTAACTAAAAAAACAGAATATCGAACAGTCATTCACTGCCAACCACAACTTTTGTACTTTGATCTTTCAGCTTTCAGATTTTATTTTGGTTTTTTCATTTTCCTCGGTGCAATTGTGCAAATTGTGCAAATGTTCGTGATAACACGTAGGCAACAACAATAACAATATCAACAACAACAACAACAACAACAACATGCGAAGTCGCCTCCACTTGGGGGCAACTCGCCAGTTACAGCTTTAACCACAGCTACAGCTTCAACTCTTTACGGCCAGATAAGCGAAGCTGGCTAAAGAAACACCCACTCTTGGCTGACTTAGCTGGCTCTCGGCTGACTCAATTGCGGCCAAAAGGCTGGTTGCCTTGCAACACGCACAAAGAAAGTTTTTTTTTGTGCTGGTGCCACTGCCAGTTTTATGACCTTTCCAGCCAGAGCAGTATTTGAAACGCCTCTTAAGTCAGGTGCCTCTAAAAAAAGCTCAGATTTCGTCTGTGTCTAATAAACATTTTTTTTTTTTTTTTTTGTGTAGTATCTTACTTAAATGACTGCTGTGGCATGTTAGCATTTTAATGACCAGCATATGAGTCTGTGTGGTTGTTGCTACATGTGTGGCTTAACCCAATCTAAAACTCTGTTACTCAATTCGATTGACCATAGACCATTGTATGGTGTAGGTACAACAGATTCTGTCATTTATGCCGATTGGAATCGATGTTTAAACTTTACTTATTCAACGAATACAGTTGCAAATCCTTAAGACGAACTGCCGTACAACGAAGTTTTCTATATCAGTTTGGTTCCATCAAAAACTCATTCTTTATTATGAATTTTCTCTATAACAAAGTTTTTTCTTATCCCCATCAGATTTGTTATATGGAAGCCTGACTGTCACAATGCTTAGAGCATCTATCTGTCGTTCACCCACTCGATAAGTTGTTAATATATTTTAGCTTTATAGCTTTTCGTAGGCTTTACCGTTCTGCTGGTCAACTGTGTCTGGCTTTAATGAATTGTTACAAAAACATGTCAAAATAAATCTTTGTTATTTTTGGATGTCTTTAAAGACCCAGAGCCTCTATACAATAGACCACCTTGATTTATGCCTTGGGTTTGGTCTGTAAATTCTATAAAAAAGAATAAAGTCAATGTGAAGCGGCATCTTGAAATGAAATTGATTGCGGAAAAGCTGTTGATATTTTGAGATTCTAGCAAAGACCCCATAAGTTAAAACAACATCAATTCATTCAATTAATTTACTTCCTAGTCATGCACAGTGTTCTTGATTTAGGGCTGTGTTCATAGTATCTGAACATACTTGAAATTCTACTGGCGCCCCATTCAAAACAATTAAATCAATTGAGCAATGGGAAAAAAGTATGCGATTCGTGGAATCAAGCTTAACAATAATACTGATGGCCAAGAAAACACAGATTAGCCTGTCTCTATAAACACTTGTAGTTAATTACACATAAAAACGATTTTGGATTTTGCACAATATTCAAAAGGCAAGACAAATCAAATCTAATCAATCCCATCAACAAATGCGGCAGCAGCCACAAAATTAACACACAACTCACACACACAATATTGAAATTAGAAATGTGTGTTTGGACCCAATAAACTTTGCAGCTTCCCCTTATCGCATACATCTGTTACTCGTACATGGGCATTGCTTACACCTCTCTCTCTCTCTCTCTCTTATAACAAGCGAGTGACCCAGAGCAACTGTTAGAAAAACAACACCTTTCTTGAATGTATGAACGACTCACTCCTCCTAATTAGCGATGCTAATTGAAAATCTCACGCGTCATACCAGCAGTAAAAACAACAATAAAAGTCGAGGAATTCAAATGCCTTAACACTGAAAGAAATTAGCAAGGGATCCAAATTTACATATTTATAGTAACAAACAAGTGAAGCCAAGGCTTTGCTTGTTCTGTCTTATGTGAGGTAATAGTAAATATTTAATATTGCATGGCAAATTTCAAAATGAAATGTTTTCCATAATGAATCAAAATTGTTTTAGTTAACAATTTTCTTTTTAATCTCAGCTATTTTTTGTGCAGTGTCGTGTTTGTCTTGAGAGTCTGTTGCAGTCAACCATAGCAATGTGTCAAGACCTTAATTAAGTCAAAGCAAAGGGTTTGGCTGACTAATCGAGGGCGTTGCATGCAACTGCCAACTGACGTTTGACGCTTCCGTCTCAATCTGTTGCTATTGATGCCTCAGTCTCTACTTTTATCCGGACCTACGTGACGTATGCGTAACGTGCTATTTTAGTTAGTATATACATAATTATTGTTTTTTTTACGTATGCATGTCGGCTGCTTTCATTGCTTCAATGTCGTGCAGTTGTCATTACGTGCAGCAGACATTGTTATTCTGCCTTCAACTCCAAAAACACAAATAAATCTCCGCAAAGCCCAACAAAATATTTATTACATAAACCAATTAGCCGGCGTGCGGCATTTGCATTTAAATGTTTATTTAATATATACACCCGACACTCACACAATGCCAAAAGTGTGGCAAAAGTTATAAAAGAAAGAAAGAAGATAAAGCAAAGAAAAGATGAAAAATGCAGGGGCGCAAATGAAGCAATTTAATTCATACACACACAAAAAACAGACATAAAAAACCAATAAAAAATGCTACAGAATTTACAAATGCAATAAGTTTGTATAGGAAAATTATGTTAATACCATGTTTTCGATGCGGAAAGGCATAAAAAAATTAATATAATTTTGTTATTGTAATTTGAATGGGTTAATAGAGTGGCTTTACAATTTTGAACAATGGAAACAGCTAAGCTCAGGAATTTATGTTAATTGTAAGACACTAAGAGAATTGGAAGTTTTTTGGTAATCGATAACAAGTCGATACATTTCGATAAGCAATTCGATAAAACACACATTATTCCCACATTTTACTGGGGGAATGCGTCCATCTTACGCAGTTCCTAAGCTAGAGTATCCAATTGGTAGGAATATAGCCAACATTTTGTTAGATCTGTATTCATTTTGATGCTTCACGTCCACCCAACGTTTTCCCTTTTTTATATGCGAAATTAGACACCAAATACAACACTTTAGACCTTGAGGGGAAATTTTTTAATATCGATAATGCTTAACTTGTGGCCACTAATATTTTGTACATATATCTACGTATGTATGTTTTGTCTATCTATACATTCATTCAACATGATCCTCAATAATATAACTTGGCTGAACTGGTCTACTGGGGACTAGCCAGACATGGTGCCACAGGGTGTCCAACAACCGGGTCCAGAGTTTCCTCCCCAGGGTCCACAGGGTCCGCAAGGTCCACAAGGTCCCGGTCCACATGGACCACAGGGTCCACACGGCCCACCGGGACCGCATGGTCCACAGGGCCCGCAACGTGTCTCACAAACGGGATACTGATTGGTCGAGAAACATGGCAGTGGGCAACAGCCGCCACCCGGTGCACATGGTCCGATCGGGCATGGCGGGCAGGCTGCACTCGGCTTATAGTTGATGGGTCCATTTGGATAACAGCAGTATTCCCTCGGCGGTGGTATATCAATTGTCTGCGGCTTGGGCTGACACAATATCGACTGACAGACCTCTCGGGGCTCGCACACTCGCTTCGGATAGCAGACGACATAGGGATCGGGTATCATCGATGGATAGTAGATGACGCGAGGTTCGCGCACCATCTGCGACACCCAAATCAGCTTGGGCACCTTGATCACACGCGTCGCATCCACAACTTTGGGTATCGTTATTTGTCTACAGCGATTCACGACCATCGGCTCGGGCACAATCTTTTCGGTGAAAACGACCCGTTTCTTGCAGATGAGACGCGGTGGCTGCTGCACCGTCACGCATTTGGGAAACGGTGGCGGTATTCGTGGTGCACATTGTGGCAGGGCTTCCAGTTGTGCCGAATTGTAGCATTTCGGGGAGCACTCAAATGGTCCACAGCAGGGATCGCAGGGACTGCACGGTCCGCATGGAGAGCACATTATTATTATTTTTACCGGCAAGTCTAAAGTGAAAAATTTTGGGCGCTTAAATTTCTACAAAATTTTTATAATAAAAAAACAAAAAAATTGGTTTCTAATTTGGATGCTGGTCAAATATAAAATGGGAATAACTGTATCGTATGGGTAACATAGTTGATGTCGGATAAAGCGAGGCCTACTTAATGTAAACTAGTTTTGTCTCGCTCTCACTTGTATTTTGTCTCGCTTTCATTCTATTGATACTTACTTATTTGGCTTAATGTGCATGTTCATTTGCAATGAATTTATGTGGCTCAAACTATTTCACTCAGTTTATGGCAACACCGTTTAATTACTTTTCTCACTTGTTGTCCATTTTACCCACTCACTCACTTTTTACATCTTCTTTTTTTGTTTTTTTCTCTTTGCAGGTAAGTTACAGTGACCCACTTGGCCAATTATGTGCACTAAACAAAACAGAAACGAAAAAAATACCACTTCGCTGGTTGATGGTCGGCACTTGGCTTTCATCAATGGTCAGGCAAGTGCTGGGGAATTGGGTGTTTGGTATGTCGATTTGTCGCTGATGTTGTTGTTGTTGCACGGTTTGACACTTATTTTTTGTGTGGCGCCAGTTGAAATTGGCTTTGATGCCCTGCAGGCACAAATATGCACATAAAACAGCATGACAAAAAGCTAAAGAAAAAAAATCAAAAAACAAAAAAAAAACAGTTATGTGGGAATTCTTTATTGTGACACATTATCGATGTGACACATTATCGTTGGCGTCTGACTTTCGACTTTCAATGAATTATGGCACAAATCCAAATGCTGCCCACCACCAACCCAGGCGATGGATGCACTTAATTAAGCTCACAATCTGATAGCAAATGCGGATGGGTTTCTATTTCTTATTCGCTTTCCCAACCAAAACAGCTAAACAACAAAATAACACAACAAAAACTAAGCAAATTAATGTCGCCCTGTACACAATTGACAGGCCGAACTGATAAGATCGCCGAGATGGTGTCGAAACAGGCGGCGATAAAAACTAAAATAATTTGTTGAATAAAAAAAAACATCAAGTCAACTGCTCCACAAAATTTGGCACACAAATTGAAATGTGAAATGTGTCGCTTGTGTGTGTGTGTGTGTGTGTGTGTGTGTGGAGGTGCCAACCTGTTCTCTAATTGGGTTAAAATGCAGTTAACGCTGCCTCCAGGCGGAAATCTGTGGCAACTGTGGCAGCTGCCAGGCAACCAACAGGCGTTGGCCATTTTTATTTTTTATTTATCCATAACATGCTTTATGGGCAACGCTTATGAGAACTGACCTCGTTACGCTTTTTTGTTTTTCTAGATGCTCAGTGCATATCCATTTAATGCCCGTCAGAATATCGGTTTCTGCCAGCCTGCCACCATTACTATTTCAAAGCTTATCTTCATGGTCAATTTATTTGTAATTTTTGGAAGTGAGAATTTTTTACTTAAACTTAATAGCATCGATTTGTTGAATTATTATGAAAAATTACAGAAACAGCTCAAATCAAGCTGTTCTTTGTTAGCCAAATGTTAAAGCAATTTTTAATGAAATTTTCAACATTATCATCTTATTCTTTTATTCAATTTCACACTACACTTAACCAAGAAAACTCTAACTCGAGCTGTAACTAAAATTAATTGAATGTTGCTGAATATTCAAATGAAGATTTTGAAGTGAAACCCAATTAGTTAAAACTCTTAAAGCAGACAAAAATTTATTGATTACAATTAAAAGCATGTAAGCAAGCTGATTTATTAAGATTTATTGTGAATGCTTTCGATTTCATTTATAATCGCAAGTGCTGTGTATTTATGTATTTCTGTGTGTGTGTTGGTGGAGAGTTAAGTACCTTTGCATGTGAATGCTGCCTGTTTGTCAAATGAACCTGTCAAATTTTAACAAACACTCACTTTCTCTTTGCGAGCTGCAGCTGGCGCTAGTGCCAGAGTACTCGAACTTGCAGTCAGTGTATGCATGTACTATGTATGCATGTATGTACATGTGGATGATGTGCATCCTGTGCCAAACTAAATTACAATTTATTTATGTATATGCAACACCCACACAAACAGACAGGGACAGAGAGAGAGAGACTTGGATATGCAACATGTGGCGGCACATGTGGCACTGACTCGGACTGCCTTGGAGCCAAACTGATTTGTCTGCAAATCAGTAGGCAATAAGTCAAACGCTGCCGCCGCCAAAGTTCAAAATTATTTTCTATTTTTGCGCTTCCGTTGCAAGCAACACGAAAGTGCCAGAGCGGGTGGAGAGAGATAGAGGGAGTAGCAGAAGGGTACAATTGGAGTGAGAAAGAGAGAGAAGGAGAGATAGACCCACAACAGAGCTCAGACAGTTGCCTGTCTATCATTTTGCTGCACAAGTTTAGCCTTTCATTTTAGCCGCTGACGCAGTTGCCGACGCGACGCAGACAATTGCAATCCGTCGATCGTTGTTCGTCGTTCGTCTTTCGTCGTTTTGTGGCAGCTTCCTTCCTTGCCTTGCCTTGCCATGCCACACAGTCGCCCTCAAAGACACCGCTCTCTCATTTGGCTATAAGCCTTGGCAAAAGTTTTCTATTTGGTTTTGTATTTCATGTCTGGTGGCATTTCTTTCTTTTATGTTTTTCATTCATAAACATATGGCTCATCCAATTTATATATAGTTAAAATCGATTGCAGTTGCAGTTTGCAATTTGCTGGCTTATGCAATGCTCGATCTCTGTCTAGCAATGAGGAAGTTGCATGTTTGCATGTTTGTGGGTGACTGTGGCAAATTGTTGCCTGATTATAGGGCTGTTGATTGTTTATGGCCCCACAGCAATTGTTTGACTGCGATCGACTTAAATGTGGCATAAACGACGGTCAGTTGGCTAGCTCTCTGTATACATATCAATCGATCTATATTCAATGCAGCTAAAACTTTTCATAACTGGGACAATTACGAACAAAATACTTTCGCCTGCCTCGATATTATTATTAGGAATATTATTTGTTCACGAGTTTGTTGCTTGGTTGGCTTTTACTTTAGCTGTCTCAATTTCTGGTGTTATAGGAATAGTATAGTGAGTGGTATCTATGGTACTTTGTTAAAAGATATCCTGTAAAAATATAAGAAGTATCTAAGAAATATTTTACAAGTTATAATTACTTATTTTTATAAGTACCATCCAATATAAATTTTAAATTAAAACCCACTTTTAAGATGCAAATATTATCTTTCTTAGACTTTGTTTCAATATTCATAATTTGTGTGTAAAATAATATAATTTCATGTCTTAAATTTATCATATCTGTTGTGAATTGTTATTGTTGGTAATAAAATATGACAAGAATTGTAGAGAAAGTTTAACTAAGACTATTAAAAAATGTTTGAGGTTCAGCTTAAATTATCGTCGCATCTATAAAAGTTAAAAGGTAGATGAGACAAAGAACTCATTTGCCAAACATTTTAAAATAACTTAACAACATTAAAGTTGCCAATATCCATCTGCATGTCTTCGACCTTTCAGCACCATTTTTGCTATTTTCTTTTGGATTTTCTTTTTCTTATAACAATAACAATAAAGGCAACGCCTGTGCAGCATTTGTTCACTTATTCACTCAGTCAGTCTGTCACTCAGATAAAACACTCAGAGCTCAGAGCTGCTAAACAATGCGACGCTGGCGCGTGCTTCTGGCCAGAGTCACTGGAAGAGCAGCACCCAGTTTGCAACCATTTAAACGGCAGCTCAGGTAGGCGTTGCGCCTGCGCAGACAACAATGGCTACAGACCAGGTCTCAGGTCAGCGCAGCTACTAGACTACATAAAATAAATGTAGCTGCCTGGCAGCTCTAATGAGTTCAGTTTGCCAGTTTGCCGTTTACCTTACCTTGCCACATTCATCAAGTCGACTTCTTTTGTTTATTTGTCGAGGCTTGCAACTCTGAGCATTAATACCTAATTGTTTTGCTTATTTGTCTGAGCTCTGAACTTTACGGTTAAGCTCTTTAAACGGGTGTGTCGCGCATACACGTATGAGAAAGAGCGAAAGTGTTTTTTGCGCTTTGGCTAAAACCAATACTCAATACCAAAAGCCGCTGCCGCCGGCTGTGTTCGGCCAACAAATCCTGCAATGAATAATTTAGTCATTTCATGCAAACGCCGAGCTGAACTTTTTGTCGTCGCATTTAAGCCGCAGGAGTTGTGCCGTCGATTCGGCGACCACCCAAAAGACAACAACTGCAACGGCAACTTGGCGACTTTAGCCAACGATCTGGCGACGCTGTCTTGGCGGCAAATTCATCACATGAGATCCCGTGGCGACGGCGACGGCAACGGCAACAGCAAAAAGCGGCAACAACGATGACGGTGGCGCTAAATCGTGTGTGAATGGCTTGACGAACTGCAGCAGCACCAGGCGGGCCAAAAACTGATGCACAGTGGTACCAATTACTGTGTTAATTATGTACAATTTTTAATTGTTGTCGGCAATACACCGTTTAACAAACTTTCAGCTATTGACTTGATCAAAGCCTAACCGATTGGCAATTTTAATCATATTTTTCAAACCAGATTGAGTGTCTTGATGTATTTATGTAAGCCTTCAGGTTCTTGTAGAATAATCTGTGTGCCTTAATCGTTTCTTCTCTTGAATTAAACACAAGAATTGCTTATCTGAATATTTTATTCATACTTTTCTTTTCTTGACGCCCGAATCTATACTAAACTTTGAAATCTAAATAGATTTTTGGTCTTCTCATGTCATAAGGTCTTATTTATGGACAACTGGCATAGATTTCTCTTCAGCAGATTACGCTTTAATGCTTTTTGATTTGTTCCTTTAATTGAAACAGCATTCATATATTTTTATATAGAGAAAAGTGATTAAGTTGACATTAATTGTTAAAATTATATATCCAGTTATTCCAACGTATCCAAATCTGTGCTAATTGATCGATATCTCGATTTAACCCACTGTGCCAAGCTGATCGACTGACGTTGTCGCTGAAACTGACTTTTGGACTCGGAGTTTTGAGTATGAGTATGAGTTTGAGTTTGAGTCTGGGTTTCGAATGTGACCATTATGGTGACCAATTAGTCATTCGGCGCTGCTTTTGCTTGTCATCTATTGCAGGGTTTGGCCAAAAGACAAACATGCAGCATGTAATTTGTTGGTCAATTAAAAGCGCCGCTTACAACAAAAACAAAAACCAAAACAACAGCAACATATCTCTGGCCATTTATGTGACTTTCGCAACGTGTTGGCAACTGAGGCAGGCATTTGAGTCAGGCTGGCTGGCTGAATGAAAGCGAGTCGTCGGGTTCGGGGTCGGGGTCGAAGTCGATTCTGGAGGAGTTGCCTGCTCTGCCTGCTAAAGCACTAAATGCGGAAATTGGCAACAGCTGGCGCTCACTTTCAAGTGGCGAGTGGCAACTTCTTTGTGGTTCTGCCTTGTCAATGCTAATGGCCATATGCAAAAAAGTAAAAATAATGAGACGCGACTGCAACAGCAGCAACTGTGATTTGTTGCTTTGTTGCTGTTGTTGCTGGCGGCACTTTCTACACACTACAACAACAGCACTGTCCCAAAAATAAGCGGCCCATGTTGCACTTACAAATGTACACATACATACATGTATGTATGTATATATATCATTATTTATTTTGTTGTTTATTTTTTGGTTTTTCGGCCACAAATCCTAAAATGGCATGCCGCGACATGTGCGACCGACTTAGCCAGGCACCGACAAGGTGACATGGCCACAACGACAACGACACGACGACGACGACGGCAACGGCAACGGCGACAACATCGCAGCTGCTGCCAAGTCGAAGTTGGAGTTGAATTCGTTGTCTTTGCTGTTTAGCCAAGCATGGCAGATGCGTCTCCCTGTGCATATTTCTGTGCCGGCAAATAAATCTCTATAAAATATAAATAATAATAAGCACACTCGAGGTGTGTTTGGCAAGTTTGCAATCTTCAAAGTATTTATCGAATAATAAATGTTTTGAAAACATTGTGCTTTAAACAAAACTTCCATTTCCAAACCACAATTCATTTTAGCTTGCAAATTGCTCGAATTCGCTTTTTAATCGATTGAGCGTGTTTGTTACATTTCCGGAATATATGATAATTTGGTAGACCCTCGCGTTTGTATACTGAAATTGAAATTTGCCAGTTGCAGTAGATGTTTCTGCTGTCATTTTTGTTGTCGCGTTTTTTAAGGCCCAATTTGGTAATTTTGCGACGAGCTTAGCGTTATTTGTGGGTCATGCAATCTTTTGGAATTGAGACTGGCGCCCGCTTGACGTCCATCGATAGAAATTCATTTTTTTTTATTTTTTCCCCCAACATATTTTTCAAGTCAATGCAGTCAAAGAAAAGGAATATGTTAGCATTTGTTCGTTTGTGTGGTTTTGTTTGTGTCGTGTCTTCTATGCAATCGACGACCATCCGATTTTGATCATTCAATTAAAATATTGTATGGCCAAAGGGGGCACTGGCTCCAGCTCTGTCTGTCTCAGTCTCAGTCTCTGGCGCTGGCAGTAAATAAACCTTGAAACAGATAAACGACGCCAGTTGAATTGATTGATCAAAGCGATGCATACAAAAAATAAAAATATAAACGATCAACGCATAAAAAATTAAAGTGCGACGCACATGTGCAACACTTGCACTTCCTCATCGCTATGACTGTACCACTGAGAGGGAGAGGGAGAGAGAGACTGCGGGGAATGCCTGAGATTGGCTGCATGGAATTTTGCGCCGTTGCGCATCGGAATGCGAAATTAATGAAATCACATGCAGACAAAAGCAAAAAAGCAAAAATAAAAGCCCGAACATGACGATGAGGTGGCCTGCGACCAGAACAGACCAAAAGCCCAACAGACCAGCTTGCTGACAGTGATTAATGTTGACGTTGTCAGTCTGAAAAAACAGAAAAAAAAAACAACTACAACAACTGCAGCTTTGCAGAACACACAAAGAAACACTTAAAGCCCAATAATATTGACTTAAAAGAAAAAAACAAAAACAAAAATTTCAAAAATAACCCTTAAGAACGATTAAAATCTGTTTGGCCAACACTTTTCCTTTAGGCCGGACTTCTGTGCTTGTTAAAAAGCGAAAGACGTTATTCTTAAGAATAACGAAAGTAGCTTAAGTCAACATTTGATACGAACCATAACGAAACGAAAAGGAATGTTAAAAGGTTTTCAAGCGCATTAAAAACATCAACTCAAAATACGCTTAAAACAAAAGTAAAAGCCGTGTGAGATCTTTTAAAACAAATAATATGTTGTCACATTTTGGGATGCGTAATGTGTGAGGTATTTATGAATATTGATAGGAACATATTAATCTCATTAGAGTTAAAGGGTTTAAGAGTTTAATCTAAAGCTGATAAGATTAGCTTAATTAATTCAAAGATATCAGTGTAAGTTTTTATAAGGTTCTGAAAAGTATTTAATGCGGAAAGATCTTTTGAATTCTATAACTTTGCTACACTTTATGATCTGTATTATCTCTTAATAAGCCTTACTATAAATATCTAATAAGCTAAAGAATTGCCCTCTAAAATGAAATAAATGTTTTACTTTTTTAAGTAGTACTTAAAGTTCTTTGGAATCTTAGTGAAATGGCGTACTGCCCCAATTCTTTGACCAACGCAGATATGGAACAAGTTATTTGCAGTCTCAAGACTCTAGCCTTACGGGTGTACTCTTTACCCTCGATATCAGAGTATGAAGACAACAACAAATTTAACGTATTCGCAAAGCTTAAGCAGAAGAAGCTTCAAACTTGTTGGTATCCTGGCAAGAGAGTTGTATTTAAATTACAGAGCTGTGAACATTCTTAATTTGGGGTTTTGTGTTTTGTGTTTTGGTATTTCTTGGTGCCCTTTTGTTTTTCGGCAGCAGACATAAGAGATATTTGTTGGTCATAAGCAGAAATTCGAATACACAAATTCAATGCGATCGCGAAGGTAGCTTAAAAAATATCCCATTACGCTGGATGGAAACAAAACAAAAATATAAAAAAAATAAAAAACGGATACGGTTTCATTATACAACAAGGCAAAGCAGCAGCAGCTTAAAGACGCAACGTTTACGAAATGTTTAAGCAGGCCGAAAGACAAAAACCGAAAAGGGGGAAAAAGACTTTGTGGACAGAGGGACAGTGGGACAGAGAGACAGACAGCAGCTGCTGGACATTTCATACTGCTGATGTTTCCCCAGAAAGTCAAGTCACAATGCTTGTTTCGCAGTGGCCACATCAAATTTGTTTCATTTATGCGGCGTGAAATGGCTTTTTGTGCACTCCGGCCCACTGTCTGCCTGCCTGTCTGTTTGGTCTTTCTGTTGCCTGCTTGGCCAGGAAGCCAATAGCGCCGACTTCAGCCAGCAAAATTGCCGCATGGTGTGCATAATTTTTCATAATTTGCGTGGGCGCATTTGCATTAGCGACCGACTGACTTCCTTACAGCTGTCATGCCACCCACCCAACGCACCATCGAACCCACCAAACGAGCGATCTAAGCACCACTTGATGTAGTGTTGTTAGTTTCATGTGGCTGCCACGCCCACACGCTATTGTTAGTGCAGCGTTTCTTTTCAATTAAAGTCATCATAGATTGCAAATCAAATCGATTGCAACGCATTTAACGCCTGTCACATTACTTTCGGTACCGACTGTTACGCAAGCAGACCGCGCATGCGCATGCGTCAAGCTGTCTCTTTCAGCCGTTTTCAAGCTGACAGCCAGCTGCGTGCTCAAACAGTAGCCAAACTTCAACTCCAACTCACAAAAAAAGAAACATAATTCAATGCAAAATGTTTGCTTCTTACATTCATATTCGTAATTGCACTTTTACTTTATTTTTACCTCACTCTTTCTCCACATTTTGCACAATTTTGCGCTTCAGTTCTTCAATTCTTCTGTCCGAGTGGGCCACTAAATTATAGTGCTTACTGTGTGCATTTGTGTGTGTGTGTGTGGGTGTATTTGGCGCACACCAAGCCACCGAGCCAATAATCGTTTCGTTTTCGGCCTGGCTGGCTAATGGGCACACGCGGTCTAAGCACGAAATGTCAGCACTTTGTCTTATTTAAATATAGCCAGCTACAATTCATACTACATAGAGCTTAGTGGTAGACAACAACCGACTTCTGTCCCAACTACTCTCATGTGTGGTCTTTCACTTCAAATTGTTTATGGACACGTAAGGTAATGTTGTTGTTTTGGAAAGTTGTGACTATAAAGGGTAACCGTAGTAAAAGTAAACATAAATTGTTATGATTATTCTAAATAAAGGATTATTTATTCGTAAGATAAAAAGACAGCTTAAAGTAAATCAAATGATTTAAAAAGCTTAGATGTGTTGCTTATTTTAATTTTTTCAGAATTTTTCGGGGAGGTGCATTGTTTACTTGTTCGTAAACCTTGAGGAACGTAAATCCTACGGAAAAGCTCAGAAAGACAATGCGCAGTGAACCGGAACGCAAAATATTTGGCATAAAAGAAACAATGATGAGCTTTTGTTCTGCAACATAAAAATCCTTAACAATTCAACCTTTATTATAAAAGTCTCAAGTAGAACCTGTACACACTTGTCGCTTGGTTTTGAATTAATGAGATGTAGTCAGCGACTTGCGTATCTAATTTATGATGATGACCTTCTCGGCTTTATGTGCATAGCCTTTGGCTGCTTTAATTATTTAGCAGTCTAAACACCTCAATTAAACAGATTGCGTCCTACGGTGCGTGTCAAAAGAATATGCCGAACGACTCGTTGGGTAATTGAAACCCGTGTCAACCCCCAAAAAAAGTTATTTATCTTTGTGCTCGCTCTGTAATAATGCATGCATGGACACACCTTAAAAGACCCCAAACCCCAAAATACGGCCGCCCCCTCAACGAAGGGTCTGTCCCAGTGCACGAGTGCGCCAATTTTATGTTGAAGGCGCGCCCAAAAGCACGCAACAGTTTTCTGTACAGCATCTACGGGACAACCCCCAATCCAGCATCCGCCTCAAACCCCTTTGGCAGGCGTCAGTCTTTGTGAATTGGAAACGTGCCACATACGCATTTGAAGTTACGCTATGCTTTGTGCTTTCGAGTTGAATAAACCCAAGTGGCAGCTGTTCCAGATGGAACAAAAACAACAAAATTATATTCTGATGAACTTTAAGCATCCCCTTATTTTGTTTTGTATAGTTTGATGAACTGAAAGTCATTCTCTTGAAGTTGATTGCGCATATTAAAGTCGGTCCATGCAGACCAGGAAAATCTATTGCGCCACTTTCACCACAACTCATCATAATTACTGAGAGTGGAGTGTGAAGAGTGTGAAAAGTCGTGGCAGTAAATCAACAGCTCAACCAAAGTCGACTATTACCCTACATAATCGAGGGGAACAATAGCATAAACGAGCAATGCAACCCCTAAAGCCGACAATGCGGCGCCGGAGCGAGACACTTTCATAATGAGCACAATGCACAGATGCAACACCCTCTTGTTGCAGACTCTGTCCATACAAACAGATATACTTCATTTACATATATATCATGTGCATCTGTCAGAGACTCGCATCTGTGCATTGAATCTTTTCACGACTTCAAGTCCCGTATCTAATGTTGAACGCTAAATCAAAAAAATTAAGCGACGATATATAATCCTAGTGCACTTGTTTACATGCAGCGATAAAGTTTATACTCCTTTTAAGATCTGTTTTTAAGTAGAATCAAATCATCTTAATCGATTCATTATTTTTTGTATCATGAAATGATATACAAATAATAGAAAAAATAAAATACCAATATTTTTAGTAGTATAAGTATTGGTATTTTAAACCGTTCAAGCATCTCAACTAAAAATTAAAATTCTGTTACAATAAGTTGTTATATTTTCTCATGACGTACTGACGATCTTCGTAATTGAAGAATGACTAGAAATTTGTATTAAATGGTACATTAAATACAAATCTAGTATGTTTTAAAGTAAATTTAATAACAGTGAAGACGACTGCTCTCTCTTAGAAATGATATCGTCTAGCATGCGTCTCGTGTCGGCTGGCTGCGTTCGGCTGACATTCGGATGTCAGGGTTCTGTGTCTGTGTAACACTGAACGCTGTGCTGCAGCTAGCCCAACCCCATACAAGGGGAATACAAGAAGTACAACAAAACAAAACAAATTGAGCAATGGTTGGGTTTGCTCGGCGACCCCCATATTATTGTATGCAGTATGCGCATGCACTCAACCAAATTGTCGCGCACTCTCTCCCCCACTCAAACGCTGCCTGCCTGACCGGCTCTCTCGCCCACACACCCGTTTTCTCTCTCTCTCTCGCTTTTTACTCTCTTGCTCCTGACATCTCTCGCCCGGCTGAGCGCCACGCTTAACGACTGTTTCATTTTTGAATTGAGTTTCGGATTTTGTTTTGTCAGTTTTCAGTTTTCAGTCACACGTTGACCGGTGAGAGTCGACAACCAAAATTCACAATCCACAATTCACATTCCATATTAACAGAATACACACAACAATTTTACTAGTTGGCATTGTGTGTAAACAAACGAAAAGACGACACGAAACGCGACGCGGTGGTTGTTATTGTGTGCAGCGATGCATTTAAATGTGTGTTTAGTTCTTGCTTAAAGAAAAATCTACACACAATATACAGATAATTTATATACATAGCTTCCGTTGTGCACCAATTGCTTGTGCGGCCCCCCTTGGTGCTCATAATTTTGTTTATAGTGCCATCGCGTTGAGAATGTTTGGCAACATTTGTTGTCCCACAAAAGCCGATGCCCGAAAAATGAACCGAAGCCCGAACCCCGAAACCGAAACGAGGTCAATGCATTTGTAATTGCTGATAACGGAAAAGTGCGCAAAACTAATGAGTAAATAAAGAGAGATAGCGAGTGAAGCGAGACTGAGAGATGAACTATAATAAAATGTTAAGTTCAAAGTTAAGTGGCCAGTGTGCACCCCGTTACCCCCTCACGCGCTCCTCAAAATAAAAAATTATATCATAAATAAGTAAATAAGAAATTTTCCACTTGAGTAAACAACTGAAATGCATTTATGAACCGCCTTGCAACCGATTGCATCTGTATCTATGCCCCTCTCGTCAGTGCGCTGTGTATCTGTATCTGAAGACCATAATTGCATGCCATAAAAACTTCAGAGTCGAGAGTCGCAATTGGAGCTCTTATCAGCAACTGTGGCAACTCTGGCAACTGTTTGTTGGCTGCTGCGGTTTCGTTTTTAATCAGACTTCCACTTGAACTATTTGTCTTTTCACTCATTGGAGTTAATATTGGATTAGCGAGCATTAAACTTGCTATCTGGAATTGAGCTGGGCTGAGTTGAGACTGGCTCTATGTAACGGCAGGTGAGTGCCACAGATGTTGCAACAATGTTGCTCGGGCTATTGCACTTGGCCATGACAACATGTTGTTTTAATGGATTTACAATGCATATACACTACACATTTACAACAACACAAACACTCACCCACAGCCACATGTCGCTTTATTGTTGTTGTTTTTCGGGTGCATTGAACTTGAAGTACGCACTATAAATATGTCACTGAGAGATCTGCACCCGCTCATATATACATAGTATACTATTTAATATTTAAATTGGAATTCAGGGTCACACCCTTTTTTCTCCCATAATCAGAGCTTACAATCGTTGATCTCAACTGAAATCGAAAACCCAAACTGTGACAGCAAAATGTAAATCGTACAAATTTACAATTTGATGTCTTTTTCCTGTCGCCACAAGTTTTTTTTTATGGGTAGAAAGTCATTCGCTATAAACGTTGATAAGCCCAATAAATGATTCGCATTATGAATCACTCAGAATGATTAAAGTTTATTGAAATGCTGACTAAGCTTAACTAACATTGCTTTCATATGGTATAATTCACATTTAAGTAGAAACAATCTTAAAACTTTCACCTGCTTTGTATAAAACAACAAATTTGATATGAATTGGCTTTTGGTTGCGTTTTGAAGGAGCGTCATTTGATATTAGGCACAAGTACGGGTCGCTGCTAACCACAGGCCAGGTAAACAAATACGCCAAACATACGAACACGAAAGAGTATGTACATATATGCGTGTTCATATATGTACATACGTCTGTATTTATTTATAAACCCACATGTTGATCCATTGCGTAACCGCAAAATTTAGTACACAATTTCAATAAGAATCTCCAATACCAATAAAAGATAAGACCAGAGAGAAGTCAAAAAACTAAAGAAACCAATGCAAATAATAAGGAATGTACTTAAACAATTAAGGGAACGTTAACAAACAAAAGTTGTATGATAATAATGAATATTTAAAACTGATTTATAATGCTTATTAAGTGTGTTGTGATCACACAGCAATGTTAATAATCTTTTCCTGAGTAAAATAAATAAAATTACAAAGAATTAAAAAACTATCATTATCTAAAAATTGGTACAATCAGTGTAGAGTCTTGCCTTCAAATATTTAGCTATACATATAATATATATCAATTTATAGTAAAATAACCAAATATGATTTAATTAAAGCGATCTCATTACAAAACTTCCACATAAAATGCATCAGAAAGAACCGCATGCTGATATTGGGTGGCAATAACTGTAATTACTCAGATACATGTGTATAAGGTAGTACATATATTTGTATTAAGCACAGATCTAGCAACATACTTATTATCGTTAATGATCGATACTGAAGTATAGTCGATATGTACTTGAGTACTTGATTGTTTTGTGCCTTGGCGGGCAATTAGTATTGATCTGTCATGTTTGTATGAATAGCTGTTAATTGAGCTGGCGGCGTTGGCATAAATATGCAATATCATAGAACTGATCAGCTATGGATATTATGCGAGCGTTGACTGCTGTTGCCTGGAAATTGGGTCAATTGCTGTTTGTCGTCGTTCTCAATTTTGCAAATCAAATTGTGCTTAAAAAAGGAAACCCCGATAACGAAAAGAACTGGATTAAAGATAAATAAAAGAAACAAACGATAGAGTTCAATGAACTTGTCTTGTAAGAAGATTTCTGTGAATCTATACATTTCTTTTTCAGCTCTAAATAATTTTGGCAACTGCCAATTGTACTTTTGCCGATTGTCTTGTTGCCTCTTAATTTTTGCTTCAATGGAACTGCACTGCCCACAAGCTGCGCAAAATAATAACCCTGAAAGTTTACTGACTTCCGTTGACTGCCCGGTTTCCCGGCGAAAAACAACAACAACAGAACCAAGACGGGAGAATCGAATCGAACTCCAAAGAGCTCTGTAGGCAGTGCCAGTGGCACTTGGGCTCTACTATAAAAGAATGCCAAGCAGTTTTGTGGCGAGATAAAAATCTCTGGAAAGAAACACCCATTGAATAACAGTGAGTACTGCCAGTACACACCTACTCGAGGACTTGTCTGCTTTGCTGTGTGTGTGTGTGTGTGTGTAGGTGGCGCTTGCTGTAGTCACAAATGTAGGAGCCAAAAGGCGTTGTCTTCGTTAAGGCAACTTGTACAAAATGTTGTTGTTGTAGCTGTTGTCGTTCGTTCTTCGTCTTCATTTTGTTGTTTGTGTCTTTTGTGTCGTCTGCAATTTGTTGTTGCTGGTAAGGTGCAACCGAGCGAATGCCAACTGGCAACTAGCAACTGGCGTGTTAACAACCGTTGCTACGGTTTAGTCGCTTTTGGCGAACGGTGTTAACTAAAATGTTGCCACTCGCACTTTGCGACAGCTTCAACTGTTGCAATGACATGACAGCAAACTCCTTGACAATGTAGCCCTCGTGTAGCCGGTGTCGCCCTTTGTCTCTCTCTACCCTCCATTCATCTCTCTGTGTGCATTTATCTTAATTAGGCGGACCTGAAGCTGCCACTTTGAAGACAACGCTATAAATAGTAGATTTTGTGTATGGCTGGGTCAGTTGATCTATAAATATCCTGATAAGTAGTACAGATGTGTGTATGCACTTATCCCATGTAATTTGAGGCTGGCACATCGATTATCCATGGCAGTAAGACGTTTGAAGAACTATGAAATGAAATTATTATTAAATCAAAGAAAGAGAAATTAGTTCCAAAGAAAACTTAAATAATATTTATTTAATTCAAAAGTATTCTTCTCTAATTCTACAATCAAACAAATCCATTCTCTATTCCTCTCACTATTTCCAAGACAAGCGGGAAGTCTCTCTGCGTATCTTAAATTTTGACGGTTAGATTTGGTAATTCAGTTCGAATAGCCAAACAAATATATTGTAGGCTCTATGCACAGTCTACTGCTATTGCCTTGTAAGTGCTTAAAATGCCTATCGCTTGCATTCCAAATTACAATTTATCGTCGCTTGGCGTTTTTTCTTGGTTTATTTTCTTTTTTTGGTGTTTTTCTTGTCGCTTTTCGTTTTGTCTGCAACGACGAGTGATTTTTTTGCATGCCAGTCCTCGACATAATTTACGTGATCATTGCGCGTCGATAACAAGAAATTATCGGCGCGTTTGCGCACGAGTCCAACAACAACAACGACAACGCCGTAGTCTTCGTCCTCGTCTTTGCCAGCATCCACAGACGCAATCGATGTCGATGTCGATGGCGTCCAATCGTCGATAACCATAAAATGTTTGGCTTGTCGTTAGCTGCGTTTTTGGCGGCTTACCCTGTAGAAATATAAATGTTTTGAAAGGGTAGCACATACAGTCTTTAAAAGTTGTCTGTACGAATCCTATGTGAATACAGTATACAGGGTATTAACTACTTCGTGCACGCTTTTGTAGACCATTCTTAGGGGTTTGTTGTTGCTTAGTTTCTAATTGTTGCGCGCGTTTGTGAAATTAATTGCGTTTCGCTATTTATTTGATATAGTATTTTTTGGACTACGTAACGCCATGAGCTGCAGTCCCAGCTTTGCGCTCAAACTCCAGCTCCAGCTCCAAATTCAACTGCAACTCCAACTTACAACTTCATTTGGCCTGGTTGCCTTGGCTTGACTTGGAATTGGCTTTTGTCGATTTGGTAGCTGCGATATGGCGACGCGAAAAGCGAAATTCATTTTTATGTTAATGGCTTTTGGCGCTGGCCAGCGACACGCGCGTTTTTCCTTCTTTTTTTTTTTGTTTCGTCGTGAAAGGAAAAGCGCAAGTGACGTGCCTGATTTTTATTTCATTTTATAACTGTTTGAGGGGGGGTGGGGACAAAAAAAGGTTTTCATTTACAGTTAACAGTTGCAACGCCCCCATTATAGTATTTCCTGTTGTTGCATTGCTGTCGCATGACATGGACCAGAACACAAATAAGAAACAGCCTTTTTTTGCTCGCATAAGATACACTGAACCGCATGGTATCGAGCTCCCTGAGAATTATGACAGAGCCTGACAACTTGACAGAAAGACCGGCGAAACTCCGAAAAATAAAAAAAAACAACCATAAAACGTGTTTGCTGGACCTTTGGTATCGATGATTGGTCAGTCTGTCTGTCCAATCGAGGTGCTCTGAGTCATTTTTGTATGGACTCTATATACATATATAAAGGCATGCATCATATTTAATCTTTTGGCTGTCCTGCCTCTGGGGAACTCAGCGTGTGAAAATAAACCACAAATTTTGTGCAGTAAATTGATATCTTGTTAATCATGTTTGTTGTTGCTATTGGTGTTGTTTCTGCTCTTGTTTGTTGTTTCTGGCTGTCCAGCAAAACGAGAGAGATAAACATCCGCACAGTTTTATGAAATCGCTGCTGATGAGAAATTGCCAACTGTGCAATTTCAACAGGAAGCTAATAAGAAGATGTTTATAGCCAGCTTTAAGTGTTGAAGCAAACATAAAATATTGTTTTAACGATTTCATACTTGTTTGTTCAGATTTAATAGTCGCGGTGCGGCACCTTGCAAGAACGCTGGCTATAAGGGAAACAAGGATATTAAATTCTGAATTTGAGAAACTGATTCATTGTCAATAACATTAACGAGAATTTTTACAAAAAAGTCATAAAGATGGTAGTAATAGTAGTAGTAGTAATAGAAGTAGTAGTCATAATTGTAGTAGTAGTAATATGAGTAGTGAAATTTCATCTGCAATGAATTGTCATTGTCTTTTTCAAGCATTAAAATTCACCGAAATAAACATCATACCTCCGAAAATGTCCCTAAGGTATACGCGTTTGACAGAATAGGTTTCACAAGTTTTTGATAGTAATTCCCACAAAGTTAATACCTTGTGTGTTCGGTCGATCAATTAAACAACTTAAGAGATAAAAAAAAATTAAAATTGAACCAGGTTTGATTCTGTGGTATCTGTTTTAAGTTTTTTCCCCAAATCGATAGCATTTTCAATGCCAAGCAACAAAAAATAAATTAATCACAGTTTGTGCAAACTTGCCGTGGCACCTGCAACAGCGTTGACAACAACAACACCAACAAGAGCAGCAACAACAACATCATCACGAATTGGTGGGCGTGGCTGGCAAGTGTGCGCTAATGGCATGGCCATAACAACAACTAATGACTAAATTTCACATGCCTCACACAAACCAAAAAAAAGCAGCCACAAAAAATCAGTTGTTGTTGTTGTTTTTTGGTTAGCGGGTAGGAAGCGAACGTTAATTTAATTTAATCACGTTTTCTTCTGCTGCTGCTGCTGTGCTGTTGCTTTTGCTGTGACAAACAATGCAACACCGCGCAGCAAAAGCAACAGGAACAACCATAAAAGCCGCAACAACCGCACGGTGCCAGTTCAAAGGTTAAGTGAGTGAGCGCATTTGACTGGAGGCGACACACCCCAAAAATGGGCAACATTTGCAACAACAACAACTGGCACGGGGCGTATCAGTGAACGCATCAGCAACAGTTGTTGCTGTTGCAGGTTGCAGTTTGCAGGTTTTGCTCGTGTGGCATAAACGCCAATTATGTGCAACATGCATGTGTGCCACAGAGACCAGAGCGTGGCATGTTTTTGGCAATTTTTCATTTCCTGGCCAAGCAACAACAAGCCAGATACAAATTTCAAGCTGGCGGAAAAACTCAGGTTGTTCAAGTTGCTCAGGTTGCCAGTGAAGTTTTGTATCCGATGGAGTGGGTGAGCCGGGAACTGTTGAAGCTGAAGGCAGATGCGAGTGCGTCGATAAGGCGCCAAATGTGCAACAAGCGTGCGCCTGAAATGAAGGCGTGAGCGGAGAAAGGGGTGGGGGGGGTTATGCCAGCCTGTGTGTTGCACAGCCTTGGTAGCCAGCCTTGGCCACATTAGAATGACAGCAGCCGCTGCCATTGTCATTTCTCATGCAACAACAACAGCAACAAAATAAAGAAAAAAGGTGGAAAAACTGGTAACAGCTGGTTGTTGTTGTTGTTGTTGTTAACTGGCAACAGTTTGCTGGACGTTGCATGCAAATTGCCGTAAATTGAATTTGTCTGATTACGTTTGCGCCCCAGCCGCGGCGGCGCATAATCGATTGTCTCGCTGCCTAGCATCAATATTTGCTTTATGCCACAGGATGCGATCGAGCTGAAATGAAAAATTGTGCCAGCAGTAAAGCAGACAGAGTCAAGGGACATACAGACTGACAGACAGACAGAGAGCCACAGAGCCGAAGCGCAGTCAGATAAATGATTGCATTCGAATTGCATTTCGATGATTGCAAAAATTGTGCGCTTTGGGTTCGGGCCACGCAGCGCTAAAATTATGTGCATCATGTGGCCAAAGCAATGTAAATGCTTAATGGAGATTATAGAGCACACAGCATGGCATCAGTCTACTATAGACTATAGACTACTATTCCCAATGGAAAAACCACATCATAACTAGATTATTTCAATGGAAACAATTTCACTTTGATGGATTGAGCTGGAATTCGAGTAAATCAACCCATTTCTAACCTTGGCCATTTTTATAAAGCTATAAGCTAAATACTTAAGAAAAATAATTGCTTTATTTCAGATTGTTATTGTTTGAAGTTAATGGGGCGCCTAAGACGTAAGCTTCGATTACGCTTATAATTCTAGTTGAATCTTTTTCGATATCTGTTGCCTTATCTAAAGCTTTTGAAAAACATGTAAGCTAGCTAAAAGCTGATTAAATTAAGTTTGACATTTGTTATCGCATCGAGAGCAGCTTAAGCAGTTAATTCAATAAAGTTTCGTTTATCAAAGACTTGTCGCCATGCCATGAGAAAAACCAATGCACGTTTTCTTAGTTAAAGCAAGCTAATTGCATAAAATTTGCATATGCCAAATGAAGTTTTTGGGCTGAATTCAATTAAATGCGGATACCAAGGCATCCGATGCTATGGCGTTGCATGTTGCATGACAGGCACGAACGAGCAACAAACACACACACAAAATAACAAAAATGTATTTAATTAGATTTAGCTAACGTGCTAAGGCTAAGGCTGGGGGCATGGCAAATGTGTATACTGTATAGATTTTTCCAGGTCAGGCCAACTGGCTGGCATTAACATAAAAAATGAGAAGACATATGATAGGTTCTATCTATGCCACATGGCGATGATTGGTTGCTTCATTGGTTGGGCCTCAAATAGAAATGCCTGCAAGAATGCAATCATTAAGCTGAAAATTCTATTGCGGCATGTCAACATAAGCATTTGCCATAAATCAAATGACGGCCAAAAGCAAAAGCCCTCAGCAATGCCAATACCAAGCAGCCAGTCGGCGCCCCGGACCACATTCAAACATCCCAGTCAGCCCAGCTATTCAGGCAATGCCTCAATTTGTACTGCTTGCTGCAGGCCCGGGGCGAAAGAATGTCGCAATCAAAATTTCAACATCATGTTTGCGGGCCATGAGAAGATCAGCAGAACTAAACTGAACTGAACCGAACAGAACAGCACGGAACACATAGAGATCCATAGAACCTGGATCACTAGCTAGCTATATGGTACTCTATATTTAGATGCGAGTCGATTGTTGCTCGATTGGGCCAAATGTTTTTTGTTAATATTACTGATGCTGTTGCAATGGGCGACCCAAAAAAAAAAAACGAAAGAAAGCACAACATTTACAGCCACATTGGGAACAGTATATAAAATACAAAAATTGGGCAGCATCTGTAGAGGTCGAAAGAACATTTTGAATATGCTTCTAATTGGCGCAAATTAATGTTGATCAACTGATTGTGTATTTTATCTGTTAAGTGATGTGTGATGTGCCTTTAAAAAATTAGTTTAAATCCATTGCGTTCCACAGATTCGATTGGTAACCTTTCTTGTATCGCTTGCTTAAATGAAAGCATTAAATTACCATAAACTAATATTGTCCCCAGGCACTTAATTAGAATGCCAGACAATGCAGAGGTCAAAAAATACGAGAGGGTTTCATGGTTGGCAAAGAACAATGGTGGCATGTCTTAAAAAAAAGTTTCACTTGAATGAATTAGAACAAATCATTGACTTTTACTTACTTAAGGACATCTTGGTAAGCTTAAGATTAGTGTTATAGATTCTGTACATCACTGCGATTTTTCTTTGGCTTTTATTTAAAGACTTCTTAGTATTTATATATTCTTACATGTCCTGCTTAGAGCTTTCTCCAGGTCAAAACCACCCTTTTAAATTGACTCTTGCAGTTGCTTTTTTGCTTTCCAAATTGAATTTTTGTGAAATTCCTATCCTTTTAAGCTTAAGTAGCGATCTTATGCTCAACACATTTACGAGTTTATCATGTGCCTTTTACTTAGTAGCTTTTCTAAATGTTACCTATGTTATATTATAATGAGATACACTCCTTTATAAAGATCAGCTTATAGTTTCTCATATCTTATAAATATGCATAAGTATCAATTGAGAGCACTTTGGAATTAAACTGCTGTTGCCATATTCGTATCTCTACTCAAATGCAACTCGTTTTTACACTGTGCTGATTGCCACATCTTTTACACTTTCGTTGACATTGAAGTTGCAGTTCTTCTTTCTTTGTTGGTGTTGTTGTTGTTGTTACTGTTGGCTCCTCCAATTCTCACAATTGTGATAATGTGAGGCAGCGTCCAATTGAAAATGATGAATGTGTCGTGTGTTTTAATTTATATGCCCCACACATGGTCAGCAAGGCAAATACTTTTAGTGTGTGTGTGTGGCAATGTCAGACATGGTGTAAATTGAGACATACCCATTGTAATTCAATTCAGTCAACCATTGGAAAACTGCGCCTTACCTTTGTTTATTCTCTTTCTTTGATTTTAGTTCGCTCGCTTTTTGAGATATTGCCCCTTACCTGTGCAAGGTCAGGATATGCTTTTCGACATGTTTAAGCTTGAAAAATTTGATGGCATTATTAAAGATTATTAATACCTGAACACAAATATATATATACATATTTATGTACATAAGTATGTCGTATATGAAATCATTATAGCTGAGTGAATTTATGACTTTTATTTAAAGACATGTTGCATGAAAAAATAATAATAATAATACATAAATATTTTGCACAGTGCACATAGCAATAATGTTAATACAGCAAAGCTGCGCATCATGCTGCGGGGCTGCAACATTCTGCGCATGTGCAACCAATTATTAATTGCATATGAATTATGCGGTGCTGTTGCTATTGTTGCTGTTGTTGGTCTTGTTGCAGTTGCATTCCTCCAACGCTGTCGCTGCTGAGTCAGCATTTTGTTGGCTTTGTTGCCTTTGTGCACGCTTGCAGCGACCAACTGGCGCCGACGCGACGTCGACTGAGGCGTCAACGGCGTGTGCCTGCCACAACTACATACAAACATACATGTATATGTATCTAAAAGCTTGACTTGTGTGGGTGGCTCCTCTTGGCTGGGATGTGGCCTGCATAAATGGCAACTAGAATCATATTCTGCTCATTTCTGTGCTTGCAACATTGTCTCGCCCCTTTTTTGTTTCTCCTTCGTGGCGCGTTTGCTTATTAAATTACAAAACAAACGGCCCACACATAAATAAGCTGCTACGGTTGGGCATTAGACGGAAACGGCGTGCATCCTGCCCAGAACCCAGAACAGAGAAGTGGGAACAGGCAACCGAACCAAACCGAACCGAACAGGCCAAAGACCAGGCTTTATGAAAAATTCCTAGCGCTGCGGCGTCTATAATTAAGCGTGAAATGTTGCTGGCGTTACGCTGCATTCCAGCCAGCAGCCCTTTGGCTATAACCAGACAACAACAAAAACAAAAACGGCTTGCAACAACGGGCAACTTGCAACAGGCAACACAAGTACAAGCACAAGTCACTTTTATGGCTGCCTTGTGTGTGTGTGCCTTGCACCTTTTGCAGCAACATTCATATTAATTGCAAGTGTCCGCACTTACTTTGCAACATGCTGCAATTAGAATGTTGAACGAAGCTGCTCTTGCCGTTTCTTTAAGCTTGGTTTTTTTTTTTGTTGACGGAAGTCAATTCAAATGATGCCCTTAAGGGTCCACAGCTTCAAAGTTGAATGCCCTGCACCAACAACAAACAACAACAATTGAGAATGGACTAAAATTGATTTCTCATGTTGCTGCTGCTGAGTATCTTTTTTTTTTTGGCCAAGTGCTCGTTTAATAAACAAGCACGGATCGAGTAATTAAAATAAGTTGCTAACAAATGCTCAGCCAACATGCCTTCCTTGCCTGCTAACTGGCTACGATGAGGTTGGTTGGTTGCTTGGTGTTCGCCATCTAACGCCCGATTCTTAGCTGTTGATAGAATTTGCACCCATTGGCATGACATTGACTATACACGGAAAAAAAATGTTTACAGTCTAAAGTTCTTATACACGAAAAAAAAGTACTAGACTTTAAAGTCGTTAAATTTAACTTTTATTAAAAAAACTCAACTCATATTTTTTAATTGTGCTTTTAAAATCCCATTTACCCTTGATGTATGTTCATAGTATATTCTATTTATATTCAGCGCTCAAAAATTGTTCTCAATGTGGTTTGGCAGTCTTCGGAAACTCGTGCCGTTGCTTGCACGTCGCCATGTTTGCCATCAAATTAAAGCGCTAAGTGTTGCGCGGCGCTCTCGATTTTCCTGTCTTTCATCACGCATTGTGCAACATCCTAGACCCAACCAAGTCCATGTCCAATGCCGATCCGATGCGATGCGATCCGTTGATTTCCTACCAATGTATATGTATGTGTGCTTCATTAACATATGGGCGTGCGTTGAGCGCGATTCGGCGCTGTAAATTACTGATGGACAGCTGCCTGGACTGACTGACCGAATTGAACTGAACTGTCTGCCCATTGGCAGTGAAATTTTATGATGCTACAATTCGTTTTTGCAAGAAGGGGGAAGCTCTCTGCACCTTTTATGTGCTGTGCAACAAATGCGCGAACATTGCGGCTCGGCGGTTTTGCTATGTGTGTCTATCAATTAAAGATGCTGCCACACACAAATGTGCCCATAATTTGATTGTTTTTCGAAACCACCAAACAGCAGCAGCTAGCAGCAGGGGTAAGAAAGCAGGAGCATCCAACAGTCAACAGTCGCCAGTCGCTGACCTGCTTTTTATGGCCCACCTCTGTAAAGTTTGAAGCCTGCACAGCTTTTGCCACTTGCCAATTACAGCGAACCGGGTCGACTCCAATGCCTAGCCATAATACATATAAAGCTGACTATGCCTGGCAGCTGCAACGCCGGTGGTCCGGCCAGACACTTGGACGATGAGGAGGAAATGATGGCCTCTGTAAACGCGTTCTCTGTGCATTGGGCCCCAAGTTGGCAAGTTTAAGTGATCCGCACATTGCATCTTTGGCATATTTTCATTGGAAAATGTGGCTACACTTTGCTGGTACTGGCTACTGGCTACAGGCGGGGGGTATAGGGGTGCCACTTTGAACCACTTTTCAGTGCGGCGGTGCATTGACCAACAATTGAAGCCTCTCAAAAGCATTGACATTGGCCAAGAAGACATCGAGTCTCAGGTCTCTGACGGCATCTCATCTTCGTGACGTGGTGCTTATGGCATCTCAACGCCAGTTTTGGTCATTGAAAACAGTTCCACATTCCACAAACGGTGGCCTTGCTTCATATGGTGGGGTTTATCTATTGACTTCTTATTATGGCAGCCGTTGCAGCCTGTGGGGAATTCTTAATTCGACGAAGTTACTAATTTAAACTCTTTCTCTTTGCAGGTATGTTTTTCTCATCATTGCTCTTGACGCTTGCCGATAACAATTAAACTTGACTTCTATCCGAGTATGTAAAATAAAAGTAGGAAAATGAATTGTTAAGTAAAAGCAATTCTTTTAAAATGACTTCAGATAAAATCTCATTAAGTCACAGAAAAGAACTTAAATTGAAAGAAAGTTTTGCTAAGCATGCATAACGCGGCTAACAAGCTGCTTATTAGCCCTTTTCCAATTGACTTGTGTCGTAAAGTCAAGAATTAACAGAAAACGAAGAGAATATCAAGAACAAATCAACTGTGCAGCTTGTTAACAAAGTTATCTTGGGACTGGCCCGTGTCAACAGGCCAGACTGCCAATGCAAATTTAACCAGCGGCTTATTTATGAAGCTTATTAGCAACTGCAGAGAGCAGACAGTCCGCCCGGGGTAAATTTAGTGGAAAGGGTTGTTGTAGTTTGCCGTTAGCAAGAAGTCAATGTCGGCATATCCAACTCGTATCTAAAGTCAATATTGTCTGACTGTCTGTCTGTTTGTCGCATCGTGTGTAATGCACCTTTAGATATTTGGCCTTCAAAAACTGCAGCAGCATCAGCAGCAACAACAACCACAGTTGACGAGGCCAGTCTTGACAGTCTGACAGACTTGTTACTGTGGGATACGGACTGTCTGACTGAGTGGGTTAGCAGTACTTGAGCTGTATTTGATAGCATCCGCTGCTGGGTTAGTTCCTCAAGTAAAGCAACACCCACATTGCGTGTCTTACGCAATCTCCATGTTCCACTTATTGGCCCTGGCCCAATCAATCAAATCAGAGTTCGAATCCAAAGACTTTAGCTAAAGCTGAAGCTGCCTGCAGTAGATACATATTTCTTTGATATTGACAGACGTTTCCTGCTTATTATGTGGCTTTCGCTTTCCGCCAGATGCGTATAATGCATTTGGTAGGAAAATTGATTTTGAAAGCGAATGCCTCAAATGTGAAAGATACACTTACAGCTCACAGCTTACAGGCTGCCGAGACAGCGAGCAGCGAAAACTACCAAAGACCGCAAGCCGCATCTGTCCATACAGATTAACTGCTGGCGGCAAAGCAGTTGTTGCTCTCTCATTCCCCATTTTCCCCTTCGTTCCTTCCTCTTGCGCTGTTTTAATGCTTGTCTGGCTGTCCGCTTGCATTAGAGACGCGTGGGCGGCCCTGGTCGAGGTCAAAATGCGGCTGCTTTCCATATGCGAAATCAAGTAAAAGTGCAGAAATAGTAGACACCCAACAATGTTAAACAAAAATATTACGAATCGTATTGTGCAAACCAAATTGAGGAAATTTTAGCCAAAAAGAAGCAACATAATTTAGATATCGCATTTTACCCCATATTTTCAAAAACAGGGTATAAAGAAACTTACTTACTCGCGATTTATTGCCTAATGAAATTAAAGTTGAGTCTTATATAATGGCCAGGGATTTGGAATGTCTTTATCAGCGCTTAAATATCGTTAACCAAATGCGGCACAATGCGGCTTGTTGCATGCAGCAAATTTCACCCGAAAATGCACAGCCTTAAAAAGCCCTTGAACTGGATCTGGTCATGGCCATGTCTCTACAATCTGTTGGCCATATTTGGCACCGCCAAAACAGCAGCAACAACAACTATAGCAACATCAACATCAGCTAACAAGCAACAATGCTATTAGCATAAGGCCAATGGCCCGTGTTGCTGCAACATTTGGTCAAAACGCCTGTGAAATTAGCTGTGCACAAAAGCAAGCAACTTTTATCTTTGCTTATTTGTATTTTCTGTATAAATTCTTTTTTAAGACATTTGCATTTTTACGCGACTATTTTTAGTCATTTTTTTCACACTTTTTATGCATTTTTCTTTTACCGGCCCGTTTGCAATTCATCAGGCAAATGTAAATGTTGTTGTTGGCGTTGCTGTTAATATTGTTGTTATTTATGGCTCAGGGGCACGGTCTGAGTTTTGTTCCTGTTCAAATGCCAGAGTCACGCAGTTCAGTTCGTCTCATGTCAAAGTCAACGACGGACGCTGCATTGAAAATGCCAGCAACTTTTTCGCCATATACTGTATAAACAATGCATGGACAGGGTATGCTTAACTGCTGGTGCTGTAATTATAGCAATTGATGCTTATTTTCTTTCATAGTGCTTAGAAACTTTATGTTTCAAGATAGTTAAATACTATAAACCTAACTACAGGGTAACCAATAGTTGATCAACATTATGGTTTGACTGACTGACTGACTGCTTCTTTCGCGTATGCAGCTGACAACACTCGAGACTCCTTCGGGCTGAAGTGCAAAGTGCAAGCCGCAAGCAACAATATTCAGCAGCTGCTTTTGCAAGTGTCGCCTGCCTCTGCCTCGAGTGGCCTCCTCAAAGCAGCAGTTGCAGCCAACATTTGCCGTTTGTTGGAGTTTGGAGTAGGAGTTGGGTTAATTTAGAAGCAGCTGCGCTGCTGCTGCCTGAGCAACGTTTTATGAGATTTTTAGCACTTTTGGCCCATGCGGCTTGATGTTGATGTTTGTTGCCTGCGTCAGCGTCTATGCTTGGGCTTGGGCTCGCCTAATGGATTTCTGGCCATGGAATTTAGCACGTAGCACTAGTGGAAAACTAATATGCCAGCAAAGCAGGACGGCAGACATCCAGACAGACAGATAGACAGAAAACCAGCCTAGCTAGAGGTTGCCACAGGCTTTGGACACATCGGTGGCGTGACATTTATGGCTTCGTCTGGGCCAACGGGGCACGTTGTCCATTTGTCCAGTTTGTTCAGTTTAGTTTCGTCGGTCTGTTGTTCACGTGCAAATATGAACAAGATTTATAACGTTTTTGGCTCCATGACATATTTCTAGATTTTTTTTCTTTCATTGTTTTTTGTTTGCTGTCGCTTAAAAGGATTTCACTTTTCGCTGGAATTTGCAGACATTTTTGCTCAACCCATTGACTTTGCCTGCTCCAAAAGCAAAATTTGCCACATTGCATTGGCCAGCAGCGAAGAGGAGTGCGCGTAAAGGGAAGGTGTAGCCGTTTAAGTGCCTATGATCCATGCGATCTGACCGCGTCTAAAAATAAATGTGCAGCGAGGAAGTTTAACCACTAGACCAGCGCTAAGGCAGATGATCTCAAGAATGTGTGTTTATTTTTTATGTGCCTATGGCTTCTTCGCAAGTTTTCGCCTCTCAATTTCGAATGGTATTTCACAATTACCTTTGGATGAGGAATTTATTGATACAACTGACTCTAAATACTTATTAAACTATTAATTTTTCTGCAATCAGCAATGGTTCTATTCTAAAACTTAGTAGCAATGAAGTTCTTGCTCGAAGGTTATAGTAACGAGGGATATTAATAATAAATAATTATACTTCATGTTCCTATGCTCTATATCATTTATATACTGGTATAGTAGTTTTGACTATCTGGTTCAAAGTTTTTGCTAAAGCTCTAATAGGTTATATAGTATTTCTATGATAATCGTATCACTTGGAACGGATGTTAAAAAGAAGATGCAAGCAAAGTAAAAACCGTTTGCAAGAGCTATATCTTTTTTAAACATATACCCCGCGTCTGTGGAGTGGTTATAAATGGTAGCAATAGTTTATGTTATTTATTAGGAAGCTCATTGTAGTATTAATATGTAAGAAATTCCTCTACTTTTACAATAATTTTGTGGAATTTTGATGAGGGAAAGTAGCAAATGTTTTTTTAATCTTTTATTATTTATAATTTTATAAACTACATTCAATTTATTAACAATGATAAACAAAAACGCAGAGTTTATTGTTGTTGGGTCTTATCAGTGGAAGTGTGTGCTTAAAAGCGCATTTTGCCACACATTGAAATTTCATATTTTAATGGCCATAATTGCAAAATGCGTGCCGTGAAGGCCAAGTTAAGAGCGTTGATTTTGTTAAACACACGTTTACACCGATACACAGCGTCGCAATGCCAATGGCTGTTTAATGACACAACACCACATCAAACAGTGGATAACAGTGGTGTTTGTGGTGCTGTTTGTGTGCTTAAAACTGGCCACTGGTCATTTCCCTAAACGTTGGCCAAATGGCGCCAGTGAGCAGACAAAATGAAATGCCGATTAAAATATCAATTGGATGTGTGTGTGTGTTTGAGACAGTTTGATGATGCCACCGCAACAAATCGCCTAAGCGGGTTAATAGTATAATGCTATCAACACAGCTGGCCAAGATGTACGATGCTTGTGGAAAGGAGTGGGGAACGATGGGTCAACAGGCGGCAGCAAGCATTCGATTTAGTTGTCGTCGCAAGCGATTGCAATCGAACAGCGACTATAGGGAAGAAGATGTGCAGAGACTTTCCCCTGATTTTTAGTCAATTCGCATAATTCAATGTCACAATTGCGACTTATGCGACAACTAATATAAATCAGCACCATGGCCTGTCAACACCTTTGGCTGACCTTTTGGCGCAACACTTCTGTAACTCTGACTCTGGTTTAAGTTTGTAAGCAGCTATTTTTAGCAAAAATCCATGTAATCCATGTTGCCCAGGCATCTGCAACTGCAACTGCGTCTCAGACTTTGCGTCTCGCGCATTATGAAATTGTGTCAGCTCTGCCATAAATTGCGCACTTTAAACAGGCCACTTTGCTGCAGCCAGCGTCCAGTGATAGCATCGACGTCGCGTCGTCGCCAACGCTGAAGCTGACACCTGAAGCTGAAGCCGCAACACAACAACAGACAGAATTGACAAAGGGCCGCATCGTGCTGCGAATAGTATGTGGCAAGCGTCATAAGCCTTTCCAGGCCTATAAGCACACAGCTGTAGTTGGGCGAAGCAGCATAACTTGTGTGACGTCCAAAGTCTGCGTAAATGTAACCAAAAGCTGGCAGCCAAGTCTCAATGTCTCTCCAGGGACGACATTTTACATTATGGCTACTCCAATTGCCAAAGTTGCGAAATTCGAAATTTCAATTGTTTTCAAGTTGACAAAGGCGACATGTAAATTTGTTGTTTCTTTTCTGTTGGTTGCTAGTTTTATTGGTGTCAGATTGGCTGGCTGATTGCCAGTGCAACTTAGCCGCAAGCTTAGGCCCCCCGAATCCTACATTAAACTGTCACCTTAAATTATGCCATAAATTGATTAAGGCAAATGTGGTTTTTATTACTGATTAAACCAGAGTTAATCAACTTACGTTCTACATGCTTTAAACTAATTTTAACAGGCCAAGCAAGTCAGTTAACATAAATGCAATCAACACAACAATTTCTGCCATTAATGAAAAATTTATTAAAAGGGTTGTCTTCTACTAACTACATAGAAAAAGCTTAAGAAGAATGCAGTTAAACCTCATCATAGCTACTATTACCATGTCCAGAGTATTTATGCTTAATATGCGTTTAGCTTCAAGTTGGCAATTCGTGTTAATTAAACGAGTGACAATGATAAAACTATAGTCATAGACACAACTAGAATGTATAACCTGTTACCTCTGTTTTCTGCTTACCTGTCACTAGCAATTTTCCACGTCCCACGGCTGGCCATTAAGCAAACTCTGCAAATCGCTCTCTTGCCACCAAACTAGGTCAGAGATGCAACCGCATGCAGCATGAAGATCTCTTAGTGGCGTCATCAAGTTCTTCATTGGATTTTCACTACCCACGCAACAATCAAGCAGGAATGATGGAAAATTAAATGTACAAATCATGTTTACGACTTGTCGTCAGTCTGCCAGCCAGCTAGTCAGCCCGTCATGCAAGCCGAGTGCGCCATCAGTCTATCATATCGTCTGTCATTTTGTCAGTCAGTCAGTCAGCTGTGGGCAGTGGGCGTGGAACTCAAGCAAACTAATTGTTGTTCGTTGCGTTGCAACTAGCTCTCTGCGGAAAAATAAAAAAATAAAAATTAAGAAAAAATGTTGCCAACAAAATATAAGCAACAACATTTAAGCCAACTTCATTCACATTGACACCGTTTCCAATTAGAAGAAAAAGTTGCCCGTTGGCTACTGTGCTATCTGTGGCAGGCAGTTGGGGCAGGGTCTCAACTCAGTGGTTGAGGATGCCAATGAAGATGATGATGCTGCTACGCCGTGTCTATGCTAATATGCTGGATTCTAAATAGCTGAAAAATACAACAACAACAACAACAAAAACCAGTTAGAGGCAACAGTAGCCAAGAAGACTTGCCTCTCACTTGTTACCCAAGTGTTCTCAGTCTTAAAGTTAATTGCCTGATTTGCTAAAGGCCCCCGTTCGCAGCGGCATAGTTTTTCTTCTTCTGTTTTCCCCCAAGCCAAAACTGTAGGCAGATCTCACCGAGAGCTTTTGGGCAGATGTGCTTAAATATTGTGCATTTAGTTCCTGTAACAGTAGTAAAGAGTTGTAAAGATATAAAAAACTTTATTCACATTAGGATGGGTTTATCTTTAAATATGGAAAAGGACTACTGTGTTGGCATAGTTATATTTTGGTGCTACTACGAGCTCTAAAGCTAAGTTCTACTTAGAAATATTTATAAACGAGAAAAATGGGAGAAAGATCCGCAATTGAATTACTAGTTTGTCAGAAGGTACTTACAGTCCTGCAACTGATATAACATTTTTAAACACATATTTACCTACACAAAAGTGGTCATATTTATTTAAACGATTAAATATTTGGTCTTGCGAATTACTTAACGATCTTGACACGATGATGTACCCCAATTTGGCATCGCATAATTTTTGTGATAAACATTTGCCATAATTTGTATACGTAATATGAATTATGTTAAGGCCAACACGAGCTAATGCATTGAGTTGTTTAGCCCCAGGACGCAAATAGTAACGACAACAACAACTCCAACTACACAAACAAGAACAAGAGCAAGAAAAAAAAGCGTCGATCAGTCAAGGCAACAAGTCAAGCCTTTGACTTCAGACTACGTCTTGGAGTGAGTCCACACCGCAGTGCATGTTGCTCTTGCCTAGCTGCCTGAGCTTGCTGCATAAATAAGTAGGTTGCCTTCTACACTGTCTGTCGGTCCGTCTGTTTGTCTTTCTGTCCGTGTGTCGGACCGTCTGTCTGCCTGCTGGGCTGACATGGGAATTGATATGGCAACGCAACATGGCAGCAAAACTGCAAACGACGCTCTAGTCAGCAGCACCACCACCGCCACCACCATCATCAATAGCACCACCACCAACGACTGACAAAAAGTCAACGGGCCAATTGGCATCGTTTTGATGTTGCAGCATTTTATTTATTTCTTTTTTTTTTGTTACCTTCTCCTTTCATCATTTCTCACAAATGGTTCAATTAATCAAAGAAAACCCTTCTACAACTGCGAATTTAATAACATTGTTCACATCACATACATACATACGTATGCACATAAATATGTGATATCTGACAGTTGATATATAAATTATAGTTCATGCCAGTCAATAGTCAATAGCTTTAATGATCCTCCTTGTAAGCTAACAAAACAAAAGACGGCAAATTGCATAAATCAGCGGCTAAGGAATGCAGATCAAGATCGACGACTCATGAATCGTAAGTTAGAATATTTATTCAGTCTAGCCAACTGAGTGTAATTCTAGTTTTGGTTGGGATAATAATTTAATAAAGGGTTTTTTGCATTATTTCTCGTGAGTTTAGGTTGTTAGTTAATACTTAATATATTTATGCCACAAAAACTAATTATATCATTTTATTGCTGTATCTTTGTGCTTGAACAGGCAGCACCACCGAGTTGGCACCATCGCTGCTGGGCTTGTATGACACACTGACAAGCAGCTTGGCCGTTGGCGGAGCTACAACAACAACCAGCACACAAGCAACAACAACTAGGGCTGACGTGCATGGCACACAGAGTAACAACAACCAAAGCAGCGGTGAATCAACGCCTAAACGCAGCAACAGCAATTGCAGCAGCACCAGCAGCACCAGCAACACAAGCAACAACAGCAGCGACAACCAATCGGGCAGCTACACACTTAAAGCAGGATCGGGAGTAGCGGTAGCGGGTGCACCGCTGGCGGTTGCCGGTGTGCGTGATGAAGCTGATGGCGTGCAGCTGAGTCGTCTGGTCGCGCAACGGCGTCAGGAGCTGGGCAGCAGTCATAGCATCGCCTCAAGTGCCTCAAGTGTTGGCAGTGTTGCCAACACCACCAATTCGCGACGTGGCAACAATATTCGTGTGCTGTCGCCCAATGTGCAGCGTATAATTGCGCATGCAGATGCGACACCAGTTAATGCTGTTGACATTGAGGCACTGCATCAGTCGCCTGGACAGCGGAGTCCAACGCCCACACGTTATATAAAAGCAACAAACACCACACCACCCAAATTGAAACTTTCACATCTGCCGCTGTCAAAGATCACAGGCAAACTATCGACGCAATCGGGCAGCGATCTGGTCTCCACATTGCATACGAGCAGCGATTATAGCGAATCACATTGCACTAGAAAACACACTACGCACGTAGATGAGGATAAGACTCCGACAAATAAAGCCGCACCTGGCACACCCTTTCATTTCGACAATCAGCCATTTACACAACATAAAATGCATCGCTACGAAACGCAGCCGAGTATAAAACTCACAGAATTGGAACAATTGTCGGTGACCAGCATGAAGTTAAATGGAGCAGCACCACCATCAACAGCAAAACCACCACGTCACAAAGCATTCGTTGTGGCCAGTGAGCCACTCAGTCCCGAGCCCTATGTGGACACTATTAATTTTGATCTGGTTGCCCAGCACATTGATCAGCTGACACTAAGCGATCTGGATCTGGGTGAAACCAATGCCGCCCAGGAGCTGGTGGAAGCCATCAATAAGCCGCTGATTTGTAAACCTTTGGTGCGTAGTGTTTCCGCACCACGTGCCTGCTTGATAGGCTCCAACTGTAGCTCCCCTCTCCAGACCTATGCGCGCACCAAGCTCAAGAGCCAGAGTTGCAAGGCCAGCACATTGGGTGGATGCATGCCTCTAAGGTTGCCCACAGCTGAGCAGCTGGCGGAGCTGGAAGAGGCTAACAAACTGTCGGCGGAGAGTCTGGACACGTTGACGGACATCAAGACCAAGTATCCGGCGCGTCTCAGTGAACTGACGCGTCTCAATAATCGTCCATTGTCCTCATCCTCTATTTGCTCCACATCGTCAAGCTCCAGTTCCGGCTCGGATCAGCTGCTCAATGGCAAATTAACAGCCACCTCGTATTTGGCTAGCGTCGAGAGCTTAGCCGAGAGCGAGAACGAGCTGGGCGATCATCATCACCAATCCCATACGAATCCCATGAGTGTGTTGGAACGCGCCTGCCTAGAAATAGTCGACTCGGAGCGCAGCTTTGTTGAGGATCTCGGTCAAGTAATCAAGGGGTAAGTGGCTGGGCTCAAGACGCTAAACAATTTCAACTAACCTTTTATGCTTTTCTTAGTTATTTGTTGGACTGGAAGGAACGCGCCTGCCTGCGACTGGACGAATTGCAAATACTCTTTGCCAACATTGAAGAGATTTACGAATTCAACTCAGTACTGCTGCAGCAGCTCATCAACTCGAGCATGGATCCGGCCAAAATAGCTAAATGTTTCATCAACTTACGTGAACGTTTTAATGTGTACACAACCTACTGGTAAGAAACCCCGACTTTTATTTGATGAACCCTGTTAATCTTCATAAATTGTCAAGAAGTTAGTTGCATACCTTGTTGAACTCAAAATAAAAAAGAATGTTTCCTATGTTTCACAATTCCCTAGTGAGCTAGCTCCCCAGCTTCCTCAAATTTCCGAATCTCTCTCTCTCTCTCTACGCAGTGTTGCTTTTCGCTCTCTTCTTCGCTCTCGTTTGCTCTGTATCAGATTTGTACTTTATTTAGAGAAGTCTTCAAGCTATTTCCCCACAGACTTAACTAAGTCACAAAGTTGAGGTTTGGCGTGTCTGCCAAATCTGTGATAGTCTTGGCCAAGAACGGTTAACGGACTGACCAAAACTGATCTTGATTGCAGCTGTAGCTTGGTAGTTAGCCAGCAGCGGGACACGAACATTGACTTTGGCTTTGACGACTTATCTTTGGTGTAGCTCCAACGTCAGCGTCGGCTTTGGCAGTCCAGGCACGCCAAGCTCCCAATCCAAGCTGTTCGATGTTCCATTTAAGCGCCTGACATTTGCTATGGACTGGCTTCGTCATCGTCATCGCTGTCAAGTTGAAGCCAAACAGCGCGAGGCTGCTGGCCGCCGTTTGATTTGTCGCCTCGGCTGACAGTTGAGCATATATCATGTGGGGCCAACTTGGAGTTTGGATACTCCTACTTGAACAACTGATTTTAAATTCAAATTTTCATGTTTCTGCCTGATGAAGAGCTCAATGTTTTATTTTTGTTTCTGTGTGTTGCCCATAAATCAGCTGCTTTATTACATAGTTTCTTGTCTCTCATTCTCTCTCTTTGCTTTGTTTTGTGCAGCACAAGCTACCCGGAAGCCATCTCGCTGCTGACCAAACTGCTGCAAGCAAAGCACACGAATTCGTTGCTTGCCTCCACGCAGAAGCTGCTGCAACATCGTCTTCCCCTTGGCTCCTTTTTGCTGAAACCGGTGCAACGCATACTCAAGTACCATCTGCTGCTGGATGTAAGTAAATAATAGTCAAAAACCTTGATAAACAAACCCTTCACTTAGTAACCTTCTGCCCTCTTCTTCCATTCTCTTCGCCCTTCCCTTTGGGCTATTAGAGCTTGCGCAAGCATTGTGATGTCAAGGAGGTGGCCGAGGCGTATGTAATAATGCGTCAGGTAGCTCACAACATTGACCAGGTGAAGCGACAGCAGGAGCAACAGAGTCGCGTCAAGGAGCTCTCCGGCATTCTAGACGGCTGGATGGGACCAGGTGAGTGTACCAGATTCTTAGGAAAAAAGAACGGTGTCTTTTATCGTTCAAATGATGACTTTGCAGATCTGAGCGTGTTGCGCGAACTGCGACACGAGGGTTTGCTCATGGAACAGCACAACAAGCCACGTCAGGTGCTGCTCTTCGAGACGATGCTGATCATTACGAAGCAAAAGGAGGACGGTCGTCTTCAATTCAAGAGCCTCATAACCGTACGCCATGCACTCACCCGACTCAACCTAATCCAATATCTTTAACTGTCTCTCTTTCGCTCTCACTGCAGCAAAAAAATCTAATGTTAAGTGAACATTTGCCTGGAGAGCCGACCAGCTTCTATGTCATACCCTTCGATGAGCCGCGCAATCAAATCAAGTTGACGGCCAGAAATCGTGACCAGAAGCGTATCTGGACGCAGCACATTAAAGGTGTTATGCTCGAAGAGCTAGATATACCCACGCGAGCCAAGGAACTTGTCTACCAGCTGGGCAACGAGGAAGGTGAGCGTCAATTGGACTCTGCAGCAATTACACTGCAACTCTTTCCATAGAGCTACATACCTACCTACGTATACGTACATATATGTATTTATTTCGTATGCCTTTTGTGTGTGCTTTCTGTTGTTTGTAGTATTTGTCGCTGTTTGTTTGCTATATTTGTTTCTGTGCGTATTTTCTTTCGTTGACGGCGTCCAAAGCACTTACACAATTTTTGGAAAGGATTGATGATGTAGTAGTTAGTTAGAGTTAGTTATGCGGGCACTGCCTTCGCATATTCAAGTACACTGCACAAAATGCAAATAAAGTTAAAGCTTCTGCCAACTAGAAACAAAAGTTATCAAGTAGCAATATATTCTTAATCATAATATTTAGCAATCACAGCTCAGAACAGATCTATAACTTATATGGAAACTAGCAATCAAATAATAATAAATAATATAAGATTTTTAGCAGTGCATTTGCACATTACAGTCCTCAGCTTTTTGGCACAAATCGTGCAATACCTGACGCTTAAAGTTGATTTATGAAGTTTGCACAATTTAATTGCACATGTTTTGTGTGCAACTGTACCTGGGACTTTAGGATTTATGTGTGTGTTTTGTTCGCCTGCATTAAGTTATGTAATTGGTTTTTGGCGCTTATGATTTACTAATAATATATGTTTATAATAATTTGGTAATTTGGCTTAACATCTGTATATTTTTACTTAACTTTAGATTTTAGTGTTTCTATCAATTTATCTATATATAAATATTTATATTTTTGCTATATGTTTACCGTTGTAGTACTACCAATGATGCATTCTAAAACTAAACCACCTAAACCAAACAAGAAAAAGAAACTTTATTAAGTTTTAAAGGCGTTCCTAAGGCTAAACACCAGAGACTGAACTAAGCGCTACTACTTTCCAGCCCCCACCCCAAAATAAAACATTAAAAAAACACAACTCAAACTTTTTTAAATCTTCTAACTGTAATTAATAGTACAATATAACTTGTTACTGCTTATCGATATCGCTATCGTTATCGTATTGTAATTGTTATCGTAACTCTAAGTAAATTTCTGGTATTTGCTGCGCTGACGTAGTCTAATTAAACAGATATTTCCGGTCGCTGCCCTAGTAAGTATCTTGAGTTATCAATTTGCAACCGCTTAACGGCTTTTCTTTTTGACTTGTGTGTTACTTTAATTGGCTTGTTTACGCTCCACTGGTATTATGTCCAGCATGCACACATTTTAACCGACATACATCTTACCCATGCCAGCATGAACTACTACTACTAACCCAAAACAATTTATTATTTAAGGACACTTTGTTAAACAAATACCAACCACTTGTTGGATTCAGATCAGTGAGGGAAGTTTCCAGCTATCGTGCAACTAAATTTGATGTTTTTTTACTGTGAGGCGGTCAAATTTTTGATGCAGTTATTTGGGTGGTTTTTTCCCAACCAAAGTTGGGGACTCTATCTGTGTAAATGTAGGAAGAATGTATGTTTTATCACATTGCACCTCGAGATGTTTCGGCTTGTTATCGATTTACTAGCCGCCCAGTGGGCGTTGCCCCCCTTTATTGACACTTTATCTGTCCCGCCCATAGACAAAGATATTTGCAAAGTTTCAACCTTCTAGCTACAAGGGTATCCAAGAGACGCGCGTATATACAGACGGACAGACAACAAGACGGGCAATGCACAAACCCCATACACTCTACACTCGAGACTTAACTAACACTCTTACTAAAAAACTTCCAATAGAAATTCTGCATGTAGGAATTCGTAAATGGTATTGAATATTTGTACATTTTGTCAATGCAGTTGCTCTGGTTGCTAGTGCTTAGAGAATGTTGCTGGTGTTTGTCCAATTTGCAGTCTGGCCTTTCGATCATCCAGCTTTTGCTTGCCTTTCGCCTGTTCAGCTACACATAGAAATGCCACGGCAAGAGAGTAATCTGAAGTCTTCTTTTTGTCTCCCTTCTTTTGAATCATGCTATATAGATCGCACGCCCGATCGCAGCACTTGGAAGTGGAGCCTCAACTCGAGCAACAACTCGACTCCAACGTATTTGGAGCGACGAAATGCGTGTCGTCGCAGCGAGATACGTCTGCGCAATTCCAAGTTTAAGCGCAAGACCATTACCAATTCCAGCTCCTTTGACAGCTTCAATGAATCGCTGGAGCAGTCTCCCACAGATTCACAGGAGCAACCCGTTAAGCCCGCCAAGCAGCTGGCGCGCAATAACAGCTTGGATGATACGGCTCTACAGAAATTGGCGGCTGCTGTTCGTTATCGCGGCGGTGGTGGTAAGCGTGAATCCAAATTGAGCCCCAGCAAGGATCAGTGCAAGTGTGTGAGCGAACAGCAGCCGGATCAACCGGAGTGCTTGTGCCTATTGCGTGATCAGCGCAGTCGCACCAAATCCCAAAGTCCCGTCTTCAGTTACAAGGCGCTCAAGGAGCGCAGCAAATCGGTGCCGCGCATCGGTGGCTGCAGTCTTGATGATCAGCCAGAGGCACATGAACAGGAAGAGGACAATCCCGCTTTGCTGCGCGGCAGCAAGCCAGATGTAAGCGAGCGCAAGGTCAAGGGCAAAGGATTCTTCGAGGTGAAGCAATACAATCACAAGACGATGCCGAAGCGCATTGCCACGCTCAAAAAGCAACGTGGCAGCACCAGCAGCAGCAGCATTGGGTGTTCCAAATTCTACATGGATCTGAGTGAGTTTGACAGCACTGTGCTGAAGATCACCGAGTCCACAGAGGATCTAGATTTAGATCTGGCCGAAGAGGCCCAGGAGACAACAGAGTTTGAGCAGGCGACGGAACAGTATTATGAGACATCGAAACTCTCCCCGGCGGAGAAGTCTAAGCGTGATGCTGAGATTGTGCTCGATCTGCTAAAGAACAACAAGGAGTTTGAGCGCATCTATAACAAGAACAAACAGCAGAAGCAGCGACGTGAGAGCAGCCAGGCCACATCGCCAGTGAGTCCTGCCGAAGAGTCAGCACCACCTCCGCTGCCGCCACGTCCACCTTCACGGTCACCGCCGCCTCTAGAAGCGGAACAGGAGCAGGCTTTGGTCTGCTCGCCGGATGAGCAGCTTGATGAGGAGCCCATCTATGAGACGTTGTTGCGCAACGTGCATGTTCCATATAAATTCTCGCCTGTACTCGGACGCGCCAAATCCGTGCAGTATTTCAAGCAGCGCGAAAAGCGTCCGGCTGCACCTCGTCCGGAATCGGATTATGTCACTCTAGTCTACTCCGCAGATGGTGTGCTGCAGCGTGTCGGCGAGGATGCAGTCGATCAGCAGCGTGACAGCACCGGCTCCGAGTCCAGTTCTGGCTCCACTGTGAACCGCGACAGCCAGACTACGGTCATCAATTTGTGCCTGGATTCAAATGGTGAAACCGATCCGGTTGATTCGCTATATGCCCGTCCCATACCAAAGAACCTAATGAAGCGTCTGCTCAGCCACAACGGCGGCCGCAAGGCCACATTGGAGAATGTTACCCACTCGGAGATCTCGCTGCTGCCGCGTGCCCTAAAGTCCATTGATAATCTGAGCATGGCCTTTGGGCGCAACAATCGGCCGCCGGAACGTCGCGTCTCCGATGTAAGTGAAATGTGCCGGCAGAGCATATTGCATAGGCAGGGCAGCGAGGCTGTGGGTGAGCGTATGGCGCATGTGGATTATGCGGATCCCAAGACACTATTTAGCATCATTGCTAGCTCGGAGGCATCGCTGCAGCGCGACTCTGTCTTCTCGCTCACCTCATCCTCGTGCACATCCAGCGATAGCATGTGCGAGCAGCAGCGCAGCAAGCTGTCGGGATCTCATTTTGAGTACGAGCAGCACGTAGAGGACCGTCTGGAGAACGATTTTCGGGATTCGGCCATTTACAGCGATGACAACAATGAGAAGCGCAGCATTCTTGACTACGATCTTAAGCGGCCCCGCAGTCCGCCACCACCACCACCTCCAACGGCATCGTCGGAATATGAACGGGTATCGGGATTGGGCTCGGCATGGGACCGTAAATCGCCGGCACCACCGCAAATAGCACCCAAGCCAACAAAGGCGGCGCTGCAGGAGCTGCTTAGCCGGCATCCAAGTGTTGTCCTCTGTCCCCCGAATCTAAGCCAGTCGGCGTCACGCAGCTGGGTTCTCCAACAGATTGAGAATTTTAACAAGTAGCAGCAACAAAGGTTTTGTTCATTGCCATAAAATTGATTTCTTATTTTCGTTGTAGTTATTGTAAATATAAATTTAAAGCATTTTACGATCTAATTAACTAAGTTTTAATAGAACAACATAACATAACAGATATAAACATACATATACATATATATTTATTTGTAATCGACTGTTTTGTATTGTTTAGTCTGTAGTCGTTTAATTGCAAAGTCATTTAATCAATATCCCAATAAAAACCAAAAGAATAAATGCATTTTCTAGAAGTTTTCACCATCAAAAAAATCAAGTTGTAATTTTTCTTAATAGTTCTCTAGACCCTCAAAAATACCTATTTCCCAAATAAAACAAGGGCAAACAAATTTATTTAACTTCTCTTCGCAAAGTTTCAATTGGCATTCTGCAATTGGTAAGCTTATTTGCTAATGACAGAGCTAAGGAAAAAATTGCCTATTGTGACCTTTCATAAGGAGTTTAGGTTGGTGAATTGACTAAATTCCCCTCGAGCAGCAAAAACTTGAGCATAAAAATATATTTAAAAGTGTTGCATACTCTTAGGCTGGCAGCGAAATTTTGAAACTAACACTAACAGAATCGAGAAGTGCCCTGGAATTTCCAGGGGAAGCAGAAACACAGCCAGAAGGGCTCAATGGGATGCAAATATCTTCAAAGAACCAACCCCGACACTGACAGTACCAGATCGCAGTACAATGATGGTGCCACACGAGAAGGAAGATTCAAGAATTCTGATCGGAACACATGGAAATGATCGTCATACACGGAAAGGTATCATAATTGATTGAGATGAATGAAACGACAGCAACTTACACTTGATTAGTTAGCCGGAAGGGAAGGTAAGGTGGGGTTGGCGTAACAACTGCATCAAATAATTATTATTGTATTTAAATACGTGTTAAATAAAGTGAAACTTGTTTTTACATCTGATAGATATGTATATGGGTGAAACCGAACACGACGTTGTTATTGGGATATTACCAGTCTCTATTTATGGCAATTCCCCAAGTTAGCTGTCGATCGCTGGGGAAATGCGTTATTTTTAAAAAGACAATTAGTTGCAGTTTAATGCATCACATCTAATCAAATCATAAAAACATACTTCGATAAATCGAATCTCAAAGGGACATAAAAGAAATTCGTAATATAGATTTGTCTTCGATTGACCCAAATTATAAATTCAGAAACTTTTGTCACACTTTAACTTAAAATATTCACATTTATTATTTAATTTTTTTTTTTATAAAATATTGAACAATTTATTCAGGTAGAGTTTATAGATAATTATATAGTACTTAGATAACACAATTTAGTCTAGTCTAGTTCGTAGATTTACTGCATGCCGTGTCTCGGGTGTATATAATTGGAGCCAGGATCATCGTCCTGCCGATAAATGGCGCTCATAACGATAAAGAGGCTGGCAAATGCGAGGGCGCGTACAACAAAATCGACGGAGCGATAACGAAAGCTGCGTTTACATTCGGACATTGTGTTTATTTGCGAAAATATGTATATTGTAATACTGTATGTATGTCAACTGACGATTGTGTGTGCACTTATCAAACGTAGGAACCCAACTAACTGTAGACTTATCCGATCAAGTCTTTTATTGCAAGCTAAACTTCCAATGTCGCGCATTCTGAGTTGATGTTTGTGTTTTACCCAGAGAGCGAGCTGGATTTCAGAGAATTGTGGAGAAAACCCAACGTTCTGAATTGATCTCTGCTGTTCCCAGTTGTAGCTCTGCAGATTTCGATTTTGAATCGAGCACTTGACAATCAAGACAATTTTTCGTACGCCTCACATAGATACATATGTACTTGTATGTATGTATATATTAATTTCATTATTTTTGGCATGCTTCAGCCGACGTGACATGACTCTGGCGTCAGTTAATATGAGCCAGAACTGCTGCGCAATATTGCTAATGTAAGCTGCATTTTTATAAGCATCTAATTATGCTACTTGGCTTCCCTTTTAAAAAGGGAATACATTACTTTCACTAAACGACATACTAAGTTTAATCATATTGTAATTTCACTCATAACGCTGGAACTAAGGAAGTGTGCCATCTTGTTAAGGAAGGTATCAAGTGTGGGATTTGAATACGCGGTCAGCCGGCAATGTTGCATTAAAGTTTTCACCTAAGTCAGAACTGTGCATGGAGTATTATTGATTACTAATCTACTTAATGCAGAAACTGACTCATCAGCACTTTTGAGTCGAATAAAATTAACTGTCCCAATTAGATCTCCCCCTAACTTTTTACCCCTTAACCTTGATCGTTGCTCGAGCAACTAATTATATATAATTAATAATGTATTGGCCCCAATTCCAATCTAACGCTGGTCTGATAGGGGTATTTCGGGTTTTTCCCAATCCACGCAACAATGTTGGACCACTAATTTTCCTGTTGAATTTCCCAGTGTGTTAACGTTAACTTTTGGGAACTAACTATTGAGCAACTAAATAGCAACAACATTTTATTTATAAATATTTTAATTAATCTTGCAAAGATGTAAAATATTTATTTTTACGGTTTTCAGCAAAACATATTGTAATCGGAATTAAGAACATTTTATTCATTGAGTAAGTAAAATTACTTCATTCATTGTTGATATATTTAAAAACATGATAAAAGTGTGTTTTTCTATGCATGTATGTTTATAGAGATGAAATCAGGGGCTACCCTAAAATCTTAAAATAGCATAATTTTTGTAGACACACGATTTGACTGAACTCAACAACAGATCCAACGGCTGTTTAGTTCCGCTGCAACTCCAAAATACTCCACTTCATATGCAGCTATAAATATCGACCGATGCGCCCCATCCGACACAATCGCGGAGACACGCGTCTCCTCAGCTGCCATTCATTTATATTTAGAAAGTGGAGCGTTAAAACGAAACTAAATTAGAGACTCCAGTTGTGAATGCGTTCAGTGCTGCGAGCAGAGTCATGGAATGCAGAAGTGTTTCTAATCTGCCAACCTATGCAGAATCTTGGTAAGCAAATTGAAACAAAATAACCAATTCCTTAATTAAGTATATTATTGCAGTGCTCGAGACAGCGACCTAAAAAGGGTTTCGCTATGCCAAACGCTGTTCCCCTATAAGACGATCAGGGAGCTCGATCCAGCCATTATTCTTATAACATTTGCGGTGATTCTTGGGTCCTTTTGCCTGCTCAGCGGCTTTATTTTACTCTGTGCAGTGTCCAAAGCCTGGCAGGACGAAACATCCGAAGCCATACTGCTAATGGGTAAGAGCACAACCCTACAGCCACAGCCTTACTTCTCTTAGTAAGGATTAACCCTTAGAAATTTTCTTAATTCCAGGTATTGGCTTCTTTATCACATCTCTAGCCTGTGTCACATGGAAATTAACAAAGGACCAGCGTTTGGCTCAGCTACAAAAAACCAATTCAATTTAGTGCAAACAAAGTGTTTTTATAAATTATTTTTAAAATAAAATAAAAAAAAACAAAATCCACCGCTATCTATTAAATAAAACTACCAACATTTGTGTACACAGCTGGAGCATCACCGCAAACACTCGCGACATAGCTGACTATTCCAAGCTGAACATTATATTTGCATAAGTAGCTAATGGCCGGCAAGAATCGCCCTTACTTGAGTCTCTTGTGCTGTTACCGGCGCAGAGTTGACTCAATTTGATCTCTTCTCCAAAGAACAAAGTGCAAAATAAACGATATAGATAAGGCACTTTTGTCTCCGTGGGTATATCGGGCAGCTGATCGGTTTCAGTTATACCCCACCCAGTTACCATGAACGCGTTCGTAGTTTCGGCTTTCTCTTGAAGTGTTGCCTTCAATGGCAAACTTATGGGGTTATTGCTTGCTGTGGAATGTACTAGCATATTTTACCAGAAAATAATCTTTATGGTTTAACTCACATTTCTTGTGACAGCTTAACTAAAGCAATATCATTTTCATCCATTATTCTTAAGAAATCTTTATGCACAAATTTCTGGAATGGAATCGAAGGGAACACATTGCAAGTGGTAATAAAAATGTTCAAATTCAACGGATTTTCCAAATTATTTTGTCACTGCAAAGATTTTCAGAATTTACACATGCGGTGGCGTACGGGACAAACTTTGAATAGTTATGAAAATCACAAATTTTTATTTAAAGGCTTTACTGCTAAGTTACCCTTTGAATGACTTAAGAAAGCAAACCCTAATTCAATAGGGGTCTCTTCAGGAATTTGGATCAAAACAAATCATGCAATGAAATTAACAAAACGAAAACCGATTGGATTATGAATAAATATTTAATATCTTTTTATTGGTTAAATTTAATTAATTTTCATAAAAATATCAAAGGAACAAGTGCTTACAATATTTTGGTCTCGGTGGACTTTTCTTAGAAATGCCAATATGCAGTTCAGCTTTAATGTGGTTTTATTAACCTATTGGACTTAATTGGTATATTGATTCAAAATATCAGACTGCCCGTTGTCTTATAGAAGTCATCCACCTCCTTTGACGACTTGAGCACACACATATGCACCGTGTTGCACTGGCCAGTGCCAAAATCGAAGTCGCCAAAGCGTTTCAGAATCTCACGTGCATCGAAAGTGTGCCGTTCATTCTTGTTGAGTTTCTCCTTGCCATAGCGACTATTCATCACGGTCATATGAAGTTTGATGTCTTTGCGCTCGTTGTTATCGGTGGCACACAGTCCGGTGGTTTGGAAATGCTTTAGGCATTTGTCAGCAAACTGTTGCAGCTCCGGTGACTCTATGCGGGCGTAGAGTACACTTGTCGAGCTGGGATCATCGTTCATGATTTCTAAGCCCTTAACCTTTAGCTCGAATGGTGCCTTTAAGTCAGTCAAAAACTGCCGACAGCTTTGCAGCTCGGTAACGGCCTGTTTGCGTTCGGCATCATCCAAGAGCACATAGACGCCCAGAGTTATATGAATGCAGCGCTCCGATATGAATAGCTCCTGGTCAATGCCTGGCAGTTGTGCCTCTAAAATGTTTTGCTGTGCCAAAATGCAACGTTGACTTTTAATTGTTTATCAACAATAGTATATTGGAAGCCTACCTTTAGTTCAATAAAACGCTTTTGCACTTCGCCCGTGTTGAGGGGAACGGCCAGGAAATGTGTGGGTCGCATACGCGTGCGGAGGGAAACGAGAAGTAGTCGAATTTTGCGGAGGGCTGCACACACATTGCTGCGTTCTTTAGACTGTATTACCAAGTCATTCGAAACGTCATTCTGGCGTGGCACATAGATCTCCGTGTTGGTTTCTGTTTCAATGCGACGCTTTGTGGTGCCCTTGAAACCAATCAGACCACCATAGAATGATCTGAGATTTGTGAAAATCTCGTTAAACTTAAGCCGTAAGTCAATAAGCAAAACTCACTTGGGCACATGCAGCGCCAGCTTATAGCTGCCATTGGAAAGCTCTTCAATATCGCATTCGGCACTGTCTTCTCCGTAATCATCCTCGGCGTACAGATCTGCAAAAAATAATTGTCAATTACTTTTCCAAAAAGCTAATCAATTTCATATTACCGGGTTCCACGTAGCCCATTGAAGTTTTCTGATTGGCTGAATTCCATTTGTTGCCACCAAAATCGTCATGAACGACGTTAACGCGATAGTTGCGGTTGTGGCTCATGCGCTGAGTAGGAGGCGCTAAAACATTTCGACTCATTTTGCTGCTTTTTTTTAGTTTATTCAGGGAAAAACATACAATAAATAAAATTCTTGCTATTGCGCCGATAGGCAACTAAAATATATCGATGATCTCATATCTCTTAAACCTCGATGATTAGACTAAATATCGATACTAAATCCAGCTATCGGCTATCAGCTGCAAAACCAAAAGAGATCACGCAAAAAAACTCAACAACAAAACACATGCGAAAACCGATGTAAAGTAGAAAAATAGACTCTTGCCTCAGAGTGAGAGCGAATTTTTTGAGCATTTTCGCTTCTGCACTGTTATTGAGCGTAAAGAAAAAAACGCTCAACTGTTATTTGCGAGCTATGCTGTAAACTAACACTAACACTGGAAATTCCAGGGGACTTCTCGATTCTGTTAGTGTTATTTACAGTAAAACCGCTCCGTCTGACAGTTTTTATCGAAAAACTATCGAAAAACTATCGTCGGAATGTGAACTTGTTGGTGAACACTGTTGTTGCACGTGCTGGAATTGTTTTTAATGTTGTTGGATTATTGCTTGGCAATTTATTAACAGAATCCAGGTATAATGTCCGCGGCAACAGCCAATGAGTCGCACAAATCGTGGAAAAAGATAAACGAGGAACGCAAAGCGCTCAAACGCCAACGCAAGCAAGATAAGGCCATTAAAGATTTGCAGCGGACACAGAATGCTGAAGCCGCTGTTAAAGAGGATGCCACAAAAGCATCTAAAGCCATTTCAAATCCATCAACAGTGAGCATAGCGGTGCCAGGCTCCATACTAGAGAATGCCCAATCTGCCGAGTTGCGCGCCTATGTTGCCGGCCAAATAGCGCGAGCCGCGTGCATATTCCGGGTCCACGAGGTGATTGTCTTTGACGATGTTGGCGTGGCAACGGCGCGCGAAACAAAGCGTAGCTACGACCAGGATGCCGACGGCACAGGTGCAACGGGCACAGTGCGCAGCAGCTCGTTGCAGCTGGCACGCATCCTGCAATATCTCGAGTGTCCACAATACCTGCGCAAATACTTTTTCCCACTGCACAAAGATCTTAAATACTCCGGCCTGCTCAATCCACTGGACACACCACATCACTTGCGACAACAAAGCAAGTTTCGATATCGCGAAGGCGTCGTCTGTGACAAACAAGCCAAAGATGGCCACAGCTATGCAAATGTCGGCCTGCTAAACGATGTGCTAATCGACAAGTCACTGGAGCCAGGTGTGCGGGTCACCGTTAGGATGGAGCCAACCAGCGGTAGGTGTTTACTAAACTTGCTTCTAGACACCATTTAACTTTTATTATTTAGAAGCAAACAAGAAGCAACGCGGCACATTGGTCAGCCCGGAGGAGCCGCGTCGGGAGACAGGTGTCTACTGGGGCTATCAGGTGCGCATTGCTCACTCGCTGTCTGAAATCTTTACCAAATCACCCTACGACAAGGGCTACGATATCACGCTTGGTACTTCCGATCGCGGTAAAAGCATTCACGACGTGACCAGCAGATCCATTCAGTACAATCACATGCTCATTGTATTTGGCGGCCTGCAGGGTTTAGAAGAGGCGCTGACCAACGACTCAAAGTTGACCGTCGACGATCCCGAATTACTCTTCGATCACTATGTAAATGTGTTGCCCAAACAAGGCTCACGCACAATACGCACCGAGGAAGCGCTGCTCATAGCGTTGGCTGCTCTGCAAGAGAAACTGCTGCCACAGCACCCGGATGTGGAAAGTGATCTAAGTGATTTGCTGCCGCGCAGCGAGGACACTGGCATTACAATGTCACGTGATTTGCTGGTCAGCAAAAATAAAAAGAAGAGGAAACATGAACAACCAAATGAATTTGTAGCAGCAGAACCAGTGCCAGTGCCAGCGCAAGCTCCAGCGCAAGCTCCTGCTCCACAGCATCCCAATCCGTTTAACGATCATGCAGCTAAAGCTGCTGCTGACATGGAAATTGACGACTTTGAGGTGGTCTCTGCAGCAAATCCAAGTACAGCTACAACAACAGTTGCTGCTCTGAGCGCTGGCAGCGATGAAGATTTAAGTCGATTTGATTAATGTGTTTTTTACTTCATGGTATATATTGTAAACTATATTGTACTGCTTCACTTTTAATATACATACATATAGATGATGACATTGCATAAAAGCTTACTCTAAGTGTATCTAAGGAGCGCACAAACACTTGTAAGATACTATGCTCTCGTAACATTTGTACTTATGAAACTATTTCCGGAATGTTTAATAACATCATTTGATTTGAAGTTGATCGATTTTGGTTTGGTATTCACGTTTTGTGGCAGCGTTTGAATTATGCTTAGATGCAACTAGTACCTAGGCATATTTAATCGGTATTTAATATTCAGTCACTTGTCACACTGTCAACATAAGACACAAAGAATTTGATAACAATGGCGCGCTTAACACTATAATCTGTAACTATAATAGGTTTTCCTTTTCTCAACTTAGTATACAAACTAGTAAAAAATATATATATCCTACAAACTACACGCGCATGAACCAAGGCTGCCTTATTTACACACACACACACACACATAGTACATATAAAATGCAAAAATTTCTATGGTTAAAAAACTCTAGATGTAATATGTCGCCACATTGTCGCTGGTCATGATTAGCTATGGAATGATTGAGTCCTGAAATCGCGCCTGTGGCAAGAAATCCTCCTCCAGCTCGATGCGCGTATCGCTACAATAGCCCAACAGCGACTCGGTATCCTCCTCAAGGTGCCGTATCGGATAGCTAATGCCATCGCCAAAGCTAAGAGATTTATGCATAATTATATTTGAACAAAAAAATATGTAGAAAAACTCTTTATCAAATACGATTTCTTCATCAAGATGTACTGTGAATTTTTGTGTGTGTTTTGTTTGTACTTAAAGCTAGTGAATGTTTGATGTGTGTGTTGACAAGGTGGAAATGATGGTGCGGTGCAGAGAAGAGTAGCATAAGAAGCAAACGTACAGAAGACTTCAAGTTGGCATTATGATGGGCAAATCAAACGAAACACAAATCAAACAAACAAACTTGAGCTTATTTTTTGTGTGCACATTCAAGTACTTTTTTTCTTTTTTGTATATTTGTCATCCTTTTGCGCGTACAAAAACGAATTTTAATAATCAAGATAAGCTAGTACATAAAAATTGTCATATCAAAATTAAATTAAAAGCTAGTAAAATAAGCCAAAAACAAACTTGCATTAATTGTTACCAAACTAAGCTACTACTTAATTAAAGTTAATAAAAGCATCAAAATGCCACCAGTTTTAAAATTCATTCAGTTGTGTACAATGTGTGTGTGTTTTGGGTTGTGTTGCTTCTAACTAACATTCGTTTTGGTATTAAAGCATGTCTTATGTCCATTACAATAATTGGACCACATAGTAATTGCAAATTTATGAGGTGTTCATACTAGAAGGTAATTGACCAATATTCAATAAATGCCTAACCCAATAACAGCATTAATAATTAATGATTATGTTTAGTATTGCCAAATGGTATAATCAATCAGTTAATTTTCAATATAAATAGTACGTTTGTATTGGGCAATGTACAACAAAACAATTAGCTTACGTATTACTCAATTAAAAGTTAGGTCTTCTTTCATCCATAGACTTAATGAAATATATAGTATATCTTATATTAGACTTGGGCATTACATTGTTTTACAGATCAATGAGAGACAGAGAGAGGTGGTGGTGGGGCAGGCAGAGCTAGATAGGTAAACAATTGTTATACATTTTATGCTTAGCTCATTTATAAAACTTACGAGTATATCAATATAAAAGAACACACAGACACAAGCATTAACAATGACCTGGCATCTACCACAACACGATTGGGCTCTGGCTAAGATTACACGATCTTGTTGGCAGGGATCAAAGGCGGACCGCCGTTCAAAACGCTGGCATCCTTGCTCGCAGCAGGCACAACCCGATCACCGATCATATCAATAACAATGCCAGTTTGATTTTGGTCCGATCTTGATCCACCTCCATCACCCACCGCTGCGACTGCTGCTGCTGTTTTCTCAATGTTGACAATGACTTGACTAGGCGGAATAAGTGGATGATTGTTGCTAGATGATTGACCGTTCTCTAGCTCCATATGATGAGGATGATGATTATTGAGTGGAATAGCGTCAATCAACTTATCTGTTGGTTGGACATCTAACCTGTTGCTCCCAGCGATTGTCGTCGTGTTGCCCATGGCTTCATAACGCTGCCCATTTCCATGACCCGTCTGATCGTTGGCCGTCGGATAGCTTAATCCATCACCCTTACTAATCATCACAGTTTTTAAGTGTTTCGGTTGAATTGTGAATAAGCAAAGTTTTGTTTATTTTGATTAACAGAAATTGAAACAGAAAGCGATTTGATTTGTAATTTTTTATTGTTGTTTTTGTGGATTGTTGTTGTATATATATTGCTGATTGCAGTTGTTGTTGTTATTGTAAGATTGTTTAGCTTTTTACAGTTTTTAGTTAATAAATAATCTGGAAAATTTTGTGGTTTGTGTCTTGAGTGAAAATTTGGTAAGCATTTGTTAGCGCAGCAGCTTTGTCAAGTAATTAGTTACAGCTAACAACTATATATGTATGTAAGTACTATATAGAGCGATAATCGACGGCGTTTACATAAAAAAAAAAACAAATAACAAGTGTTATCTTGGCCGAAGCCGATGATCGTTAACCCTTGCAGACAATTTAAAATTCAATACCGATTTCATTATAGAAACTTCTGCAAGGATATAACAAATTATTGCTAAGTTATATGGATTTTAAACACTTTTCGTGATGTTGCGTTCTAAATGCTAGTTAGTAACGATTTGTTTGTTGCTTACACTCTAAATAAGGTGTAAATTATATCACATTTACAATTGTTTGTTTGTTTTTGTGTTTAAGACAAGTTACAAGTTTATAGCGGCTTATATATTATTACGAAATTAAAAACAATGTACATATACTTAGATATAAGAGGTAATAAGTGTAGTTTGTTAGGTGCACAACACATATTGGAAGAGCTCTTAGTTGAAAAAAGCGATTAATTTGCAGCATGCCACAATTTAGCCAAATGGTGGAAATTAAAGATAAGTTTTCAATACAAGCAATGATCAGTAATATATAAATCAAACAAAAAACACACAAAAACAACAATTAAAGAGCAGATCGAGCGAGGATAATTCGATAATGATGCCAACGGCTAGACATACCTGGTAAAAACGGGAAGAAACCAAAGCTTCCATTTGTCGCCAAAGACTTCGCAAAAGTTGGCATAACGACCCAGATTATAGCCATTCTTATCGGGTCCGCCAACGCGAAAGATGGGCGCACGAAAAGCCTCTGTAAAATAAAATATTAACAAAGCTTCTCGATATAATAATCAAATACTTACCGAGTGTGGTGCGATTGACGAGCACCAGGTAGATGTGATAGCCGAAGAGGCTTACCAAGCTAATGGCAAACATGATTGATATGAAGAAGAGGAAGAGTATGTGAAAACGACCCATGCCGCTGCCGGTTAGCTGGCCCTGTTCCGAGACAGCATTACGATTTTGAATCTTTATATTTTTATAACAGATTTTGTACATAATAGCATAACAAAATATATACATACATATATGTATATATATGTATATAGAGTGGGATATAGGTTAATTATCACAAGATTTAACGCACATTCATTATTCAATAAGCTCAAGCAGGAATAGTATTTAAACAAGCTCATGCAATTGAATATATAATATAAATTAATACTAGATTCTGTGCGTTGGAAAACTTACCTTCCAGAACTGTATGAAATCATGCAGCGTGGTTAGGGCGACGTACAAACAGTAGACGAGAGCATAGCCCAAGAACAGTACAAAGAACTTGTAATTGTAAAAGTTAACGCAATTGTTGACCCAGGGACAATGATGATCCATTTTAAGTACACAGCAGCTGCAAACGCTGCAATGATGCGATCGATCCGGTTTTATGATCTTGCATTTCTCACAAAAACGCACAGACCCATTGATTGTGCTGTGGAAAAGACATTTATATATTAGTACAAAGCCTACTTCTAAGGTTTCCTCTTCGACTCACCGATTTGTTACCGGCAAATTTCGCGCAAAATTGTTCAAGATTCGTTTTTGTGTCTCAGCATTCTCGGCTCGAAACAGATGATTCACGTCCTCGTCGGGTATGCGCCACTGAAATATTAGACGAATTTATTATTATTGTTTATATCGTTGATGACATTTATTGTTATGAAACTTCAAATTGCGGCCAGCAACACAATTGTGTGTGTGTGTGTGTGTGTCTTATCGCCATTTGTTATCACAATGAATCACTAATAATGTATTACCTGATCCGGCACGCGGCCCACCGAAGTATTAATGGTTTGCCAATACGACCAGAGAAATAGAACGAGTGCGATATGATAAAACAACAGCATAAATGCCATCGCAATACGATTCTCCGTATTTACTGAACGAAACAGAGAGAGAGAGAGTGAAAGTGGATTAGTTTCAACTGTTAGTATAAGAGAGAAGTTGTTGCTACTCACTAACACATAGCTCCACCACATAGGCATAGTAGGACCAGCCGATGACGGCGAATATAAAGAAAACGGGTATCCACTTGAACACAGACAGGCAGCAGCTGCACGGAGTCTTCCTTCGTCGATTGTCTTCGTTGCCCATGATGGTCTGATTAAATACAGCTACAACTACTGTTTCGTCACTGTGTGTGTGTGTGTGTGTGGATGTATGGTTGAAATTGATGTGGTTTTTATGCCTGCCGCTGTTATAATGCAGCCTTATCCTGTCGTAGGGCTCTTCAAACGTGTACGGCGTTGCTATTTCTTCTTGCAGCAGTGATTCACAGCCAAATATTTACCACAAACAGAAGACGAACAGTCATTGAAGCTGATTGGGTATTTTTTTGTATACCAAAGACACTTTTGCTTTTTCTTCTCTTTCTCCCGCGACGGTTTCTCAGCTGTGTGGCAAGTGAAAGTGGTTGTATTTAGCTTGAAGCCATGTTATCAAATGCCTTTGACATTACACATCCAACGCCTGCTTGTAATAAAGCAATATTAATTACAACTCCAGTCAAAGAATATATGATTTACGTATGAAATAAATAAATATTTTTATCCGATTGACGGTTCACTCTAAGAATGCTTTTTGATGATGAATATATAGTATATCGATACATTAATAGTAAGTATATCGATACCTCTGAACTGAATAATAATTTGCAAATATGTTAAATTGTTCAATGAGGTATGCCTTTACTTATTTTTTACTTAAAGTAAATTAATTATATCTTGATATCGGGTGATTTACGCAAACAAAACAGAAATAAAAATGCGATAACTTTATGCAGCTAATCGGTTAAGAAGACGCGTTGCCAACTATTCACAATTTCATTCAAAAGCCGCAACCTGTGACGTCACAAATATTGCACCACATTTTGAAGAAGGGTGGCAACGCCCACAAACCGATACCGCCGATACCGGCTGACAAACGTATCGAATCAGCCCAATCAGAATCCGAGTTTCAGTATTATAGTAACGTGTGCCGTCGCCAGTGGTGGATATATTCTCTCGGATATCGGGTTATGCGTACTGCGTGCGTTCAAAAATCAAAAAGTCATTAAAAAAAAACAAAAACAAACAACTTCAAAATTAATGAAAGAGTGCTAACTATTCATACTAAAGTAACGAAGACAGCGCAGTCGGAATCCCAACCAAAAAATAATCACATTAGAAATTTTGGTCGATTGTGCAAGTGTACGGTAAAAAATGTGCGCAAAATAAAAAAACGAGGGCGCGATATGCACGAGGAGTAAACGCAAGGGCGGGCGGGCAGGCGGGTGGGCAAGTAAGCAGGTGGTGGGGTGAGGTAGCAGCAGCAGCAGCAGTCGACGGTCGGCAGACTCCCACAAAAAAAAAACACAAAATATATACATACAAAAATTAACCTACCTATCACTTTTGCCAGCCTTGCCCGTGTTGTTGTTGTTGGTGTTGGTGTTACTGTTGTTGTTGCTGTCGTCGTTGGCAAGGTTTTTTGGGGGACGCCTGTTGGGGCTTTTACTCGCTTGTTCGTTTTAGTGAGGGGAGTAGAATCAATAATCGCAAAGCGCTTAGGACTAGGATGTGCGAGAAGAGAGCGACGCGTCGGTGGTCAAAAAAGGTGTTTGGCTTTGATGATGAGGAAGCTGCTGGATATGGTGGGGGTGGGGCCAAAGGTGCTTATGCTTATGTGTGTGGGTGTTGAGCTTAAATGCCGGTTTGAAATGTGAATGTAATTGACAGTGGTTACAGTGGGTACAAATGCGGATTATCATGTGGAAATATTTCTGTATACGATTTTTAACAAAAATTTAACTTTATTTATTCACACAAAAGTGAAGACCAATAAATATGACATTTGCCCCACTGTACTTTGCTTATCAAATCGATCTAATTGGTGATTGTGAGATAAGTAGACAAGTGTTTGTGTGTATTATAACTTAACTAATGCAATCGTTCATTAATTTAAATTAAAAGATTGTTGCATCTGCTGATTGGAATTACGGCTAATCGAGTTGGACTATCGAAATGCAATTCTCAATCGGGTCACGGTCATCGATGCCCTCTAATAAGACGAATGCCAATCAGAGCACCGCCAGGTGTTCTCACACGCATTCCAAATACTTTGATGGGCCCGTCTGTGTGTATGCCCGTGTAGGAGTTGTGCAAGCGGATAAAAGAGAAGAGCGAATAGAAGAGAGCGATTGCTATTCGTAGTAGACAGGCCCAAAAAGCACAAAAACACAAGTGCAAATAAACAGTACAAACAAATGAGCGTAACACGAAACACAAATCCACACATACACATATTTAGCAATGTATGTATGTATGTGTATGCAGAATGTATACAGATTCAACAAATTGCTGTGCACACACGCAGAAAAATATTCAATGTTTATTTAAGCACAAATAATTCACACACACACACAAGATTAATTAAACAATTATGTACATACATTGCCAAAAAAGAATTATACAACAACACAATGCGTGCGCACATACCGTATGCTATTTTTTTAATTGTTATTGTTTTTTTTATATACCTGTTTAACATCTTCAAATTTGGTATAAGAATAAGCAAAAAGCAATCTTAATCGAAAGTGAAATTTTATCGGTAAAGTAGGTGTACTCGTTTTAGAATTTAACAGACCGTATCAAAGTCTCATTTTCAATCAAATCAAATAAAACAAACTAAAATATTTGTTTGAAACATCAAAGCCAAACCACACCAATTAAACGACAGGAACAGCAGCCGCTGCAGCAGCGCAGCAACAACTCAGTAGCAGAGTTTCGAAGCTTTGAGTTTGCCGTAAGAGCCTTCACCTTCGACAGCTACTTTGCCGTCGCCGTTGCCGTTGCCTTCGCGTTTGCCTTCGTTCGTAAGCCCTCAGATAAATCAAAATAAGAGTAACAAAATATAAAATCCGTTTTAGACAATAGCAGCAGCAGCAACAGTAGCAGCCGTCACAATCATTACAAAAAAAGTGCGAACAGACATCAAGTGAGAACGTGTGAGAGCAGCGATAAAGAGAGAGTGTGTGAGAGAGAGACCAGCGTCGTCGTTCAGTTTTGTGGTTTAGCAGCAGAAGCAGCGTCAAAGTCAGGTGAGTGCTTATACATACATATGTATTGTACATACATTTATTTGGTTGCTTACCGTTTTGTTTTCTTCACGCTCATTGTTTTGCGATTAAATATTTCATACGCGTTTATCAATAATATCCGCCAAGGGTGCCGCATTACTTGATAAAATAAACACACACACACACACCGTTGAGCGGGTGGCGTTGGTTTTAAGTGTATGTGTGCATCAAGTGGCAACGCTGCCGCTGCACTTATATTTGTACCTTAAGTAAATAGTTACGCTTATTATAAGAGCAGTTTTTTTTATATGTGACAGACAAAGCTCACACACTTACATGCATACATCCATCAAACTTCCATCATCTATCAACATTACGTAGGGCCAGCGGCCAGGTTAGTCACGCGCACAGCCAGCTGGTGACGTACTTGCTCCCCAGGCATGGGAATGGGAATGCTTATCCCTCCTCCTGGGAATAGGACAGAGCAAATACTTGCTTAGCCTATACATACATATTTACAATTCAATGGCCTGCGGCTACAAGCTATGTCTTTCATCTTCTCTCCTTATCTCCTATATCTCTTCTTCTTTATTGCTCTTTGTTGGTTTGGTTTTTTCGTTCGTTTCTTTAGTTTTTTGACTGTAAGCCAGATTCCTTGAATATCCGCACGTTTCCTGCGATGCGATAAGGTGCCGCTTTTGTTGGGGCTTGGGCCTCAGCATCGTATTTCACATTGCCTTCGGGCGCTGTTGCTTAATTGATTGCGTTACAGGACTCAAGATGTATATAATACATTATTGGAGCTTAGCTAACGGTCGGGAAAACTGTGCCTGGCTTTCCTTTTGTGGCTCGACCGGTAATTAAGAGCGTCGAGCATACGTAAAGCTCTTCAAGAGCTTTGTTTAATTAAACGCTTTCTTCGCATTCGCATAATCAAGCAGCAGAGAGAGAGAGAGAAAGAGAGAGAGAGTGCATATGTACAACATGAAGTATTTAATACCAAAAATATTTGTACTGTTGCCATGAAGCGTTAGCAGGGTGTCGTGAAGGGGGGAAGTTTGGTATTAAGTCATAAAAAAGTTTTTTTGGTTTTTATTTTTTTAACCGTAGGTACAATAATCCGCAGCCCAAAGTCATATTTTTTATATTGACAGACAAAATCAGCTTCTTTGTATGCTCGATACCTCCCCCCGCCCACCTTAAAAAAACTGAAATGCGTATATCCTTTGAGTATCCATATCCCTTTGGCAATCAGGCCTCTTGTTAGCCTTTTTTTAACAGGTATCGAGTATAGCGCAGTCGGTTGCGTCCGACGGCAATGTTTCTACTTGTTTTTGTCTGTGTGTATGTGAGTGTGTGTGTGTATGTGAGTGTGTGTACTTGCTGGCTTTGCTTTTGACATATTTGTTTTGTTTTTTCTTTGCTTCCTCTTCATTTTGCACGTGAAAATTCCATCATGGAGACAAAAGCAAGACCATTTTGTTGCTGTTGCTGTTGTTGTTGTTGCCTTTATTACATTTTCATTTCTTTTAGCATTCAATTTTCTCCCTTTCTGTTCTATAGAGGGTGCCCTTAAATTGTTTCAATTGATGGTAGTATATTATTTTGTTGGCTCATGCGTAGCTCAAAATGAAAAAAAATAAAACTGAAAATCGCTTTATTCTGGCTGGTGTTCATAATGTCCAAATTTGGGGATAATTCTGTTCTTGTTGTTGTTGTAGTGTTATCTCTGACAAAATTAACACCAAAATTTTCGGGGCTAAACTCCCCGACGCATATGCAAATTAATTGTCGGCATAATAAAGTTTACCTTAGCTTTTGGTGGCCCAAAAATAGAATCAACGAGCGCAACGCAACACATAAAATTATTTGCAATGCGCAAAATAAACAAAATTTCGAAAGGCTAACACAATTTAGCGGGCCATAGGGAAAATAGTACTATGTGTTAAACGAAAGCTAAGTACATACATGGCGTATGCGCAATATTTTTGTTTCCCCAGCATGTGTTTTGTTTTGTTACCTGGCCAAAAAAGTGATTGCGTCGTGTTTGGGGCTTAATAGAATTTAGCAAACTTTGTTCCATGCATTTAACGAACTTATCTTTCTTAAGCGAACTAATTGTTATTAATTAGTTTTCGCGTTTTTTTCGTTAAGTTTGCCTTAGACTTGGTACTAATTTAACTAACTTGTAAGTACACAAAAATGTGGTTGCAAAATGATTCACAAATAATGTGCATAATTTGCTAATTGTTTTTTTTTTTTTTTTAAATTATGGCCCAGAGTTTGTCGTCTTATAATTTATTGCTATTTTATTGCGTGGGAGTTTTTTTTTGTTTTTAAATAATCATTCAACATTTTTATTTTTCTCACGCAACACTCGAAAGCACAACGTCTGAGCGTTCTAAAAAAAACATTTTCAAAACCCAAGAAAATCTGTTTAATTTCCCTGCTAATGATATTGACTTTCTAATTCAAGAACATTCTTATTATTAGAAGACAAGAAGAAAAAACTTTATTACTTTATTATTTTTTTAATTTTTGTCAACTTTAACTTAACTTATAAGCGGGAATGTAGCTAAGAACTGTCTATGGGACATAATCAAGCAGTTTGTACAGTAAATATGTACATAGATATTCGCTAGACTTCAAGGTAAACTCACTGTTTAAATATTAAATAACACAAACACACACACACATAAAGCATGAACGCACAAACTAAAGATAGGAAAATACTTACTTAAAAGTAATTTCATTAGACACTATTTATGTGTTTTAGTATTTATGAACTCTATATGTATGTATATATGTTGACCGATAAGGCAAAGTCAAGCACGTGAGAGTTAGTCAATGCCAAAAGCCATTTACTGACAGCCATGAGTTCACAAAAAAAAGAAGGAAACAGAAACATATTGCGCATACGTCGTGTTGTACGCAACGGAACAGAATCAAACACTAAATGACTTTTAAAAGCCAATTAACGCACAAACGATATCTGGTGCTTGGGCCAACATAGCAATATGGCAACATGCACTGTCAATATGTTCGTTCAGCTTGTCAATCGAAATTCGGTCGATATGCCGCTGTTGCCACAGCTCCCGACACCACCACCACCCCCCACCACCCACATTCTGTTTGACGCTCGTTTTGACAGTTTAGTTTGTTGCTGTTGCCAGCGCAGATAGAAAAAACAAAAATGTAATATTGTGTTTGCCACTTCTGGCCACTTTATTTTTTATTATAGCTCCCGCTGCTCCCACTGCTGCTTGTGAGAAACGTTAGCAGCAATTTTTCCAAAGCGTTTTTTTTTATTAGCAGTAAATTAGACTTTGTGTCGTCGTCCCACTTACAAAATGTGATAAATATATACCGAGTACTTTTACGAGGGCCCATCTATAACTTAAGAGGTTAGATTTGCTTTTTACTTGAAACTTGTGAACTAAACTGTTCATGTTTGAAACCATATATATAACCAACAGGAATACCCTAACGCTAATAAAAAATAAGAAGACGAAACGAAAAGTCGCCCACACAAATAACAAAAGAACAATTGTGGGCATAAAACAATTCTGTAAATTTCTGACCCAGTCAGCGTAAGATGAGTCGCAGTCTAAATATTCAACAATTTACGGCTATGATGGGTTAAGTGTATGTGTTTGTGTGTGTGTGTGTGTAAGCCTGATAATTTGTTATCTACATTAAGCAACTTGACGTATTTAACTTTGCCTTGATTTCGGTTTATTTGCGCAACTTTAAAAGTTACTTAATTTAATGCTTATCAGAAGTCATATGCAAAGTTCTTATTCGGATGTACTATAAAGTAAAAGAACTGATTATTTTGTTTAATCAACCTGTGGCTGGTATTTTGGTTTTACTGGCTAAAATGTCTGGGCTAATTAGAAAAAAGAAAACTTTTGACTCGCACCTGATTGCAAAACTTTATCGTTCGAGGTGGGAGAAGATATGCCACAGCAATGTGTAAACTTTATGGATAGATATAGTGATTGACTGTCTGAGTTTTCATTCTTGACATTATCAGGCTGCTGGGGCTGCTGTAATGGGGTTTGCAGGTGCAACTTTTGTGGCGTCTCTCAAACCAGAAAATTTGTCAGCACTTAATCGATTTAACAATTTTCTTTAGCAGCTGCCCCAAGGCCAGCTTAGATATTGTTCATTTGGCTGAAGGCAGAAGGCAAACATAAAAGTCAAAAGCATGCTGCTAACAGCTTACAACAACAACACCAACAAGAACAACAACACCAGCTGCAACTGTGACGTCAATTCGCACAACTATTGTTGCCAACACTCGTCTTGGCCAAAGATAGAGCGAAAGTTCACCACAGCTAAGCTCAGCCTCCAAAGCAAGCTAAAACTTTCAATGTGTAGGTGTATATGAAGTTGTAGTTACAGCCATAAGATTAATATTTTATGTACAGCTTAATGTTTTTTGTGTAAACTCACTCGATTTATTTATCTGCTTTGCTTTTGACTCACATATTTGACACAATAATTATTCACTTTATGTTTTTACTTTGTAATAACTCAAATATCATTTGAGACATGCAATTAAAACGAATAGAATATAATATTGCGAATTGTTCTTTTGTTTAATGACCATTGACATTAAATTAATAGCTTAACGAATATTATTTTCGTCATCAAAACGATAAAAAAAACAAACAAAATGTTATATCAAATACTTTTCCGCACTTAATGCTGTTTATTAAGATAAATCAAAACAAAATGTGAAGAATAGAGAGAATTGTTATTGCAGCTTTAAGGAACAATTTGTTAAGCCACATTTCTCATTAAAAGCCTGTAAGTATCCTTTGGGTATTGATGATGATGATGTGTGTGTGTGTTGAAGTGCTTTCTGTCTGTCCGTTTGCCTTGTTTGCTGTGACATTCTCAGGACCATTGGTCCTTGCCTGGCCTGGCTGTTGGATTTAAGTGTTATTTCCTGGGCGGCAGACATTGCAACCCGAATGCTTGCCTAATCAAATTTGTTGCCTTAAATTGAAGTGATTTCATATGCAGTGTATTGGGATTGTGTGCCTCAAGCCCTTAAATCAAATATGATTCATTTATTTAAAAACTTTAAATGTATTCCCTATAGTATATCATTCAAAAACATTTGTCAACACTCTTAGAGAAACGAGTTTAACGGCCTGTCAAACAAAAGCTTGAACTTGTGTGTGGCATCTTAATATTTAAGTCCTTGGCATCTCTGCTGCATATTTGATGAGCGTGAAACGATGCCGATAAACAAAACTGTCGCAAACTTAGCTTGCTGTGTTTTTTTTTTTGGTTCGTTTCGAAAGGCCTCAGCACAAAAGCATGTTGATAAGTTTTTTTTGTGCTTCTTCTTTCTTTGGCAGAGTTCTTTGAAAAATTTACTTTCATTGTTTGTTTAAAATTGCTTCCTTGCGAATTTTCGATGTGGATGTTGTTGTTGCTGCTTGTTAAAAAAAAATTGTAACAAGTTTTGAGTGGCGTCTTGTTTGCTTGCTTTTACCCTTTGCTCCTGTGTGTCCGTCCAGTAAGGCAAAAAAGGTTCAAAAATATTATTGCTCACGTTGCTGCTTTTGTTATTGCTGTTGCTATCTTAAGCGGCTTAAAATGTTGCTGCTTGTTAAGTTACTTAAAGTGCGGTAAATTTGTCAAATGCTTTGCTAACCAAAGCGACCTCCGAACAGTGCTCCGGAATAACATTTGACTCCTTCTCAAACACACACACTTTATGTCACTGTCTCTCTCTCTCGTTTGTTCTTCCAGTATCCATATAATCTTTAGTCGTTGCACACTGAATTTAAATTTAGTTGTGCATTGCCAAGCAGTTGAGTCAACATTTCCAAACCCCCATGCAAATATTTCAATGCTTAAGTTAAACGAAGAGATGCAATCATATTGCGAATCTACATATGTGCATCTTGATAATAGTAGAGGCATTTCATAGTAGCATAAAATTGTATATAAAGTTGATTTAGGTTTCATTTGTATTCTAATTAAAATGAAATTTGAAACATTTAAAATGCCCAGCTACATATGTATATTAAATGATTGTGATTTTCATAAGAATTTAACTTTAACAACAACAACCAAAATGGAGGAAGATTGTGTATGTACTGCCTCTCATGCAAAAAGCACTTTAAACTTTACGCATATAAGTAAACAACAACAGCTACAATAACAATACAACATTTTACACAAATACACGTGCATTGTGTGTGCCACACGAGCCACGCCCATATGCCTTTGACCAAGGGACAATGATAAGCACGCAAAAATAATACTATGTATGAAAAACTGTTGCTTGTGGCATATAAAAAGGGAAAATAAAATATAAAATGGGAGCGCAAAGCGACAACTTATGCTTATGTATGGGCACATATGCTGAGTGTCTGTGTAAAGGGATGTCAGTGTATGCGTGTGTGTGTGTGTGTGTGAGAGCTCATGCGTGTACACATGGCATTTACACACAAACACCCACGCAAAAAAGTAGAACCTTGCAATTGCACTTTGAGCTGCACTGCAAAAAAGATAAATTTTAACCCTTAACAAACGAGCTAACATAATAGTATAAATTATTTCTACTAATTTATTTAACACTCTGTTACTTTTAGCGTGTATTTGAATAATATTATATAAATCGAATGCATATATTGTATTAAAATGAAGATATCTTGTACTTGATTTCGCTTGCTTGGAATTTATTCTGGGCCCGCACGATTCTTTTAAAGAATGTTAGACATCTTTATTTAAATACCCTGAGATTTCCTATGTATTTGTGGAATTTACATTTAACCGCTGTTACTTTTTGATCAATTTTCATTTTCCTTTAAGGATAAATTTCTAAAGCTTCTGAATGAAGTAAAATAAAACTTAATTGGTGCATTTAATCTTTCTAAATAATAATTGGAATAACACAAATGAAATACAAAAATTATAAGCAATTTTCCAACCATTCAAAGTTTTAAAATTCTTCAAACAATATAAGTATTACACAAAATAAATTTATTATTGTTAAATAAACCATTATCAAAATTTAATTATTATCAAATTTGTATTTTTGCTTTCACTCGCGAATCTGCTATAAAGTTTAACGAACTCTCGTTCTATAGAAAAACTTGATTTGATTAAATGTCATAATAAATGACAAATTTCGTGAAATTACACAATTAATATTTCAACAGCAACAATGTTCAAATATTTGCAAGCACAATTAATTGTGTAGACAAAGCGTTTGAAAAATCTCTTTTAAATAATGCAATTAATTTGATGGCGCGGTGGAATCAATTAACCTGAGCGGATCTGCTTGTTTAATTTTGTTTCGAACGAGTGCGTTAAGTGGTCAAAGCACATTTGTCTAGCAATGCAAAATACTCGTGAATAACATATCTATACATATATATACATATGTTTGTATCACATAAAGTGGCGGTCATATAAATAGGGACATTAAAAACAAAAACCAGAAATGTTGATTATTATGTTTTTGGAAGCTTTTCAAAGGCAGATTTAACGACTATTACCGAAAAACGAAAAAATAACAGAAATGTTGCAACTATTGTTTCAATGAAAACGTTCGTTTTGGAGAAAACTCTGGGCAATATGTTTGTTGTTTCCAAGCAGTCCCTATTTATATGACGGGCACTGTATAGTATATACAATTAACATATGCCTTGCTATTATTTTGAGAGATTTTTCGGGAGACATTTAAATATTTAAATATGCATACTGCATTGTCTACATACATACAAACATATGCCAAGCATGTGGCATGTCAAATGGCCTTTACTTTTATTTATCGCACTGGCAAATGTCACTCGAGCGTTTCCAACTTGTGCTGTTGTTGTAATTGTTATTATTGTTTCTTATGTGAGACAGCAGTATAAAGTATACGTTCTGTTTGACCGGTATGGTGCGATATCTTAACGACTTGGCATAGTTTCAAATGTGGGTGAATTGTTTTTTAGTTTGTTTCGGTGTGAGTGTGGGTGTATGGGAGGGGGGTTGTCGTAGACATGTCTGCTCATAAAATGTTGCTGAATACATATGTGAACAGAAACAATATAATTTTAGTAATAAGATTGCCAGCAAATGAAAATAAAATGTGCTCTATTATTTAGATATTGCTAGGATAGCTTTTTTTAATGAAATAAAATGATATATATATAAACTGAAGTATTCCATACATGTTTAAATTGAAAATAGATCAAAATATTTATATTTCTTACATTAAGTCAGTAATTATTTTTATGTTAACCTAATTAAATGTTTTGCATTGAAAAAAAAAATACAAATATTAAGAGAATCCAATCAAAATTAACTCTTTTTTTTTTGTTGTCATGTGAACTTTTTAATAAACATTTATGTGCATTAAAGTATATACGTATGTATTTATTTATATGCATGTGTGTAAAGCAATATTGTTTATACAGTTGGCTTGGTCGAAAGCCGATAATGTGAAGTGCAAATATAAAATGCAGCTAGCAACAAACATTTGTCCAATGACAGCCACAGGAAACACACACACACACACACACATGCATGCACACACTTGACGTCAGCAGTCACAGCCTTGCCCACCACGCATCCTGCTGCCATGTGTATAACTTCATATGTGTCATCATGTGTGCATGACATTAATGGGTTTCGCCTTGTCCAAAAAGCGAATGCAAGGGAAAGGGGGAAGGGGTCGAGAGGCAGCCGTTGACCTGAGCATGTTAAGTGATTTCCAATGCAGTTGCATTTGTCGCTCGAGTCATTTGCATAAATGTTACTCAAAATGCCAAGGTGTCAGCAACAGCAACAAAGTATTGCTAATGTGGTGCAAAAATAACGGCAATTTAGGTCTATTTTGACATTTTGCCGCTTGCGGTTGTGCTTCTAGCTTGTTTAGCACATTTTCCACATTAACCCACATGCAAACAGGAAGGAAGGAGAAGTGGCAGGGGTGCTGGCTAACTGTACTCTGTCTATTGTTTCGAGCACGGCGGCCATTTTGCATTTCAATTGGCCCCAAGACGAAGGCGATTGGATTGGCGAAAACTGGCATTTTTGCATAATTATCCGTGTGGCAAATGTTTCAGCAATGCTGCGACCCAGTTTTTAAAAGAAGCTTATAAATGGCTTTGTACTAAATGGAGAAATTACAATTACATATGCATATTTACATATGTGTGTATGCATATTAACGTATGTTTGTGGGCTTAAAGACTTTCAAATACGACCAAGTATAATAAGAAATACATTTGGCTTTTCAGCTTGCCATGTTTAAAGTTAATTATGCTTAAGACTCGAATTTTTTTTTTGGCATTTACATTCACCAAATGAATTTTCATTTGTAAGTCCTTAGGCATACAGATCAAACTATTGATTGATTTGCAATTATCCAAATGTGTACAGTTGACGTGTCGCAATGCTTCAAAGGACTCTGAGTGCAACTGTTTGCAACTTCGTGTTGCATTTACAATTGCAAATTGCAATTTCCAATGAATGGCCAACTACCCTAATATCTGATAATTAGCTAATGCAGTGCATGACTGCACACCAAATGATGATGCAGTACACAAACACACATACACAAATAAAGCCAACAACAGCATGGTTGTATTTGTTGCTTTACGTTATTGGTGGCTCGCAGCAGTTATTTGGCGCACGAATGTATGCTACACTAATTGGTCGAATGTTTGGGCTTGAGTTTGCGTATTAATGGTTGTTTATCTTTATCTGTGTTTCGCAAAATTCCTGTTACTATGTGCTCTCTCTTTCATTCTTTTACTTCGTTCATTTCTTTCTCACACTCAATTTCACTTAATATTTATGACTGCCTCGATATTGTTTTTTTTTTCAGCCTTGTTAATGGCAGAACAAAACACTTTTAATTATCACCACACACACGCACACATAGGCGTGTTTTTAAGACTGCTGTTAAAGAGGGGAAGCTTGTGGACTGAGGCTTGTTTCAGTTATCGACTAATGGCATGATATCTCAAAGCAAAAACGCAACGAACTGAAACTTTTCAACGCCAATCTAAATGTCGGCGTCTCATATATCCAACTTCCAACTCCTACATTACAATTATCTGAACACAATTGCCATGTTGTTAATTGCCCGAATGCAAAAAAAAAAAAACAAACAGCACAACAAAAGCAACACAGCTCATGCGCAAGTTAAGCTGCTATTTTATTTTCTTGTTATTTCCCTAACATTCTTTTTTTTTGTGCCTTCTGCACGCGCAACAAATTTACCAAAAAGGTTTAAAAATTAAACGTTGGCAACAATAATTACAACAACTAGAGCAATCATTTAGTTAAAAGCGAGGGAGCCGTCATGTAGATAAACGTTTTGTTACAGCACCGAAACAGCGTAATTATTTAATTATTTTGTATATTATTTTTATTAAAATTCCCGCAAATATTGAATTTAAGGAGTTAATTTTTAACAGCTTCACTAATAAAATTAAATTGCAACAACGAAATATTATAAACAATACCCGTTAAGAATGTTACAAATGGTATAATAAATCTTTTTCTGTTTTGCCTGGGTGTTTGCTAAACTTTAAAAGCAGCCGCCTTGCCTCGAAAACGCTCTCCAATTTATCGCTAATGAGCGCGAAATCATATCGACAAGCCAAAGGCAGTTTGTCCTTTCATCATCATTATTATCATCATTATCATGGTGTTTTGGAAAATTGGGCGTAGGCACTTTTGCATATTTTATGCGCCCTATTTATTTATAGCTACACAATTTTCTTAGAGATACGAGAAAGTGTGAGACGAGTTGGCTTAGTCTAGGCAAGTTTAAGTCCACAGGACATCTGCTGCCTTCATTGTCTGGCTTTTGTTTCAAGCATTAGTTTTAAAAGCATTAACTTTGTGTCCAATTTTGTGCTAAGGTCAGGAAAATTAAGTTTACGATTTGATTGTAGACTCCAGGCTCGGAGCGAGCTTAGCCTTGGACAAAAACTGTCACACAAACTTGCATTTAATGGCATTCACTCGCAAATTATTGCACCACAATATATAAAGTGAAAGTAATGTGAGGGAGAGAGGTATGAAGTAGAGCAAGTGCTTTGTAATTACGCAGTCCTTCTGGTGTCTATAAAAGCAACTTAGAGAACATTTCAAACATTAGTTTTCACAAAGCTATCAATTTGTATTCATTTTGAAAACTTACTCAAGAATAGGTAGCTTCCATTACCAAGGATACTGGTTTAACAATTTGAATATAAAAACGGATAAATCGTGATTTATTTAAATCTTCTTATCAAAAACATCAGCATCCAAATTGTCATTTCTTTTTCATAGCAGACACTAATGCGACATGATTTTCATTTGACAAGCGGGGAAAAAGCAGCGCACAAAATCTATAAGCCAATAACTTTAAATATTGCAAAACAATTCCGATCTTTTGCATGCAAATGCCAATCCAACCGATTATAATGTAATTGAATCAGAGCCACAGACAAAAACCACATTCAAAGTCAGACTTTGGGGCGTACAAAACAGACAGATAGCAAGAGGGTTAACGTCAAAGGTTAACTGACAAGCCGACGTCGTCTTTGTCGTCATCGTGTCAAGCAATCTAAAACCTGAAATGAATATAACCGAACAAATTGCGTTGAATTGACAACGATATGTGATATAGTATATCCATACAAGTCGTTGGACTAACACCGCCCGCCATTCCTCTATAATTCTGAGAGCTACTTTAGGGCTGTTGCTGCCAAATGGAATTTCATAGTAGACAGTTAATGCCTCTCCACTCCAAATGCCATATGTGCGCCTCTTTTTCCATTCCCTAAAAAAATATTTCACTTCTGCGGATTTGACTGAAATACACATACGACATTTGTAACCACATTCCTAGTACTATACTCCTTAATATTTATTTTACTCTATACTTGCCTATTTTTATTGCTACAGTTTACTTCTCTCAAAGCATTAATCATATTTCATTCTCCCATTATCAACTTTCAATTTCCCATTACTATTTAAAGAGAAGCATCTTTCTATTTGTCAAATTTTACTCGTTAAGCCCTTTTCGTTAATCGCTATTCTCTTTCCTTACTTTTTACATTATATTACGTACGGATGAAGCCTACCCATTTCTTCCCTTTTCCTTTTGCCCAATAGCTAACCCATACTCGCTACTATGTACTCGCTACTTATCACTACTCTACTTATTTGTTAAATCTTGTACTGTTTTCCCTACAGACACTAAATTCGTTCCACTGGGCTCACTAGCTACACTTGCTACTCACTTCTTACACATCATTTCTTTCACTCCCTAACAGTTCCTCTACATTTGTCTCGTTACTTTTCTCTTATCCACATCGAGCACGTTAATAAATCAATACCCTTGCGTCGTATTTTGACAAAGACTTCAGCTGATAACCTTTTTACTTTAACACCGCTGGAACTGATGAACGTTCCAAAAGGACCAGCCACACACCTTGAAAATGTATATATACAGACTTTTGCTTTATGCACACACAATGCAAAAACAAATAAACATTTTGCCATTAAAGTTGCGTGACGAACTGAAATTTGCGCCAAAGACTCGCGGGTCTCGTTCTTTTTCTTTTTTTCTTGCCTTAATTTTATTGTGTATACATATTTTTTTATTAAGCCTCTGTATGTGTTTGTTGCCGTGTGTGCTTTCCTGCCTGCACCACATACATATATAGCCAGTTTTGGTTTTTAGAATTCAGGTCTCTCTCGACATCTTAAAGCTTTTGCCTTCCCGCCCACGAAGTATGCCCTGAAATGGCTTTGATATGACTTGCATGTATTAACGTGTATGTGTATGAGAGTACCCATATAGTGTGTGTGTGTGTGTGTCTGTGTCATTTTTGTTGTCACAATGAGCGAGACGCGTGTTTTAGCATGGCGACTTTATGGTTGCGACGGGTATGTAAGTCATCTGTGCCAGCACAAAGCACCCAGCACCCAAGCCACCCACCACTCAGGACAGCTTTTGCTTGACTTGCGGAAAATTAAGTGCTTGTTTCGTATGGCAAAAGCGTATTCTTTTTCCTTTTACTTTTTTTTGGCTTTGCTACTTTGATGCATTGACCGGAAACGAGTGAATGCCAAACTGTGCAACTGTTTCAAATCACAAGTAGAAATATCGTTTGGGAGTACATCATTAAGCTAAATGTCACTGAATGCATTAATTTCACATTACGATATGTGGTGTCTCTAAGGAATTGTAGAAATTTGTGTATACGCAAACTTAACAGTTTGACGCAGAAATGGTGCTTTTTAATGGTACGTACTTTTTATGATTCATATTAAATTTGCTAACTCTTGCAATAAATATCAATTTCAATTTTGCATTTCTAACACTTTTGGCTAGCCACAAACTTTTTGGCTAACAATGTTCCATTGGCCAGAAATGCGGTGCAACTTTCTTGCCAACAATTCAAGTGCTCGATGCGAATTTTCATATTTTCAAAAGAACATCGTTTCGAATTGCCTTGACGAGGCAATTAAATGCCAGTTGTTGTTGCTTGATGTTGGTCAGGTGGCGCCGCAATTAAAAATACCATATCCCGAGAACCATATCAAATTTTTTAATATTTTAATTGATTTATATTGCTCTCTGAGGCAAATGTCATCGTCGTCATCGTTTGTCCTGGGCCTTGGCTTTTTTTTGACTTTGTATACAGATAAAGCACTGCATTATTATTATATGCGGAATTGATTTAGCGCCCTGCCATCGTCAACATTAATACTTGACCCAATTCAAGAAAGGTTGAGCTTTGTGCCTGCCTGCCTCAAGTTAAATTGTGTGGGGTGAGTGAAGTCTCTAAATGACATGCTGTCATATGGGCCGGTCATAATAATTAGTAACGAAAATGGGCGGAATCTGGACACAACACACACACACACACAAACATAACTGTTGACATTTGCTGTTTGTCCACTTTGGCTAATTATGTACAGTGAATTCCTGGGCGCGCTTGAAAGTGTAGCTCATAAAGTAATTCAAAACCCACGCACAGGTGTTCCCAATTCTTGTTGACGTAACTTGATAGCTGCCTGTTACTTGTTAGCTGGAACTAAATTCACTTGACTTGACTTTTTTGGCATCTGTTGTCGCTTTCGTTGCTGGTGGCACCGTCTTCAAGGTCAGCATGCTTGGGTAGATCTAATGGATTTCTTATGCAATATACAAAAAGGAACATATCAAGGTTTCAAAATGTTTTTTTCATTTATCATATATTTGGGAGTTTGACGATGGAATTTTAGAATAAAATTTAAAGCATTTTATATTCCAAGCAAATGTGTCCTCTCCTTGTAAATAGTTAAAAAGAGTAAGTATAATGAAGTTGTGTAAATATATAGATGAAAGCATTTTAAATTTCTTTCAAGAAAAAAGGTTAAGGATCAAATTTCTTATGTTACGCTCTATTCAACCTTAAAATCGAACTAGCTTAAAACTAAAGCTAGCAGGCCATTTGGGTGATGCTGCGAATGTGAATTGCATTTGCGACAAGCTTTAAATTCAATTACAGCTTAACTGAAACTGAATTTGCTCTAATGCTGCAACTGATGAGCACTACAGAGAGATAGACAGTGATAGAGCGAGAGAGAGGGGGGGGGGGATAGAAAGGTCTGCTGTTGTAAGGACACGCAAATTGTGCATGGCAAACTCTGTTGATTAATGCGAATGGACCAGACAGCTGTGTGCCGAAAGCTAGAGGGAGCCTCCCTTCTGTCAGGTGGATGTTAGGTTAGATTTTCCATCGATGTAGTTTGTAAAGCCATAATCATTTTAACGCCTGCGGAACTCGCTGCTCGCTGCAATGGCGACAAAAATGGCCAAGTTAAGTTGGCTAATTTCATAAATACACCGCCGACAGCACACCTCCAAAACACGATTATCATCATAGCATTAAACGATGATGAGCGTAAATAAAGCAAAACTCAAACATAAGCCAACTTGCGGTTACAACACGTGAGAACAGCTACATAAGTGTGTGTGTGTGTGTTGTGTGTGTGTTGGTGTGTGGGCTTGGTTGCAAACTCAGTACACATTAGCTAAATTGCTAAAAGAGATGCAAGAAACAAAAACAAAAAAAAAAGTACAAAAACAATTGAACTAATAGTTTCACAAACATGTTTATCATCCGTCTTGTTTGTAAGGGTCTGTCTGTATTTATTTGCTTGTTAATTCCTGTGATATTTTATAGCTTTAAGTTCAAAGCACAAACTCAATTACATGGTGCAAACAAGCTGAAGTCTGTCTAAAAATAAATACTTTTAATATGTGTTTTTATGTGGATGTAATGCATAGGTAATTTTATTTCGCTTTATATATAGCGAGTACATGCCACATTGACTTGCGACTAATGAAGACAATAAACTAGACAAAGTCAATTAAAGACTCAGATTTACTAGGGACAAGTCTTTACTAGAGAGCTGGATAAAGAGGGAATTTAAGTCTAGTCGTTATTGCTTTTGAAGTTAAGATGTTCGATATGTTTTGGAGAAAACTCTTATCTCGTATATTATTCATTGTTGAGTTTATTTTATTAATTTTCAACCGAGTTCGTTTTTGAACATTTTTTCGTTCTTCATAAAATGAAAGTTAGTTCTCTGCATCAAACAAAAAGTTGACAATTGTCATTCGCTGCTTGGCATTTGATGCTTTGGCTGTCGTTGCTTACACCTAGTTTGACACATTTTGTATGACAGCAACTGTTGCAAGCAAGTGCAAGTGCTGCTGTCTGCTATTTATGGTGGTATTGTGACATTGCGTATCCGCCCGGGATACAAAACCACCCACCACCACACAAACACAAACACACAGACAATCCGTGTCTCTTTTTCTCTCGGAACTAGCAGAACTTGCAACGGAAATTGTGAGGAAATGAGAATGGCTTAAGTTTTTTTCTTTCTATTTTTTGCTTTCTGTTCTATAGTATCTTCTTTTTTTTCTGTGTTTGTCCATTGCCCCAATACTAATAGCATAAAAACGCCAGCCCCCTAACATTCAGTTAACTTTTAACTCGATTACTTGAAGTGGAACGCAACTTCGATTCGAACAACTCACGCATCACGCAGTTGCTCTTTGTCGGTCAGACTGTTTGTCTGTCTTTCCGTCTGTCACACAACCTGCATGCCAGTCGCCATCTATCTATTTACTGCAAGTGCGCTATTTTAAGTTGTTGCTTTCGAAGCATGTAATTTATTTATGCAGTGCATTGCGTATTACGTGTAGACGCCAAGTAAACCACCTTGACCCACTAATTGAACGCCTCGTCGATACAACAAAGTGGTTTTTTGTTTGTGTTTTGCTCTCTGAATTGTTGCCAGCTCATTCTTTATCTCATTTTCTTGCCACGCCTCTATCGTTAGAACTTCAGAACTTTAATCATATGTCAGACAGGTGTAAAATTTAAACTTGTTATCCACAGATAATAAATATATTCTTTTTCAAATTGTGTTAACATTTAAAAGCTTTTAATTCCAATAGACATAATTTAATATATGCCAAAAATTAATTAAACTGCATGCAGTGCACTTATCTATAATCTTAATCAAATGATTGCTAAACTATTAAAGTTGAATTTTACAATAATCGAATGCATTTGCCTGCAGGCGGTTTTCAGTCTGTGTCTGTCTTTAATGCTTTAATTAAATTGTAAATTTGTCCCAAAATGTATTTTCAATTCATTCAAGTTTGTCTTCTTGTTGCTTGTATCTTAATCGCATTATATACATTAAATAACTTAACTAGTTTTTGCTCATTAAATGCCATTAACGATTCTTGCTTCGATTATGCCTGACCTGTTGGTTGTCTGGCTGGGTGGTTTTTGGGTGGTGCAGGACATGCCCAGAAGCATTTAACTGTCAAATGGCAATTGGCAAAACAAGTTAACTGGCAATTGCCAATTGCCAATTGGCAGTTGGCTGTTTTTGTAATAGGGCAAAGACAAATACACGCCCATCATTATATGGCCAACGGCTGTGGCAGCCTTTATTAGTTTGTAATTTTCACTTTAATATTTATTTATTCGTCGCTTTTTTGGCCGCAGGCCAAGTTGAATATTAATGAACTTAATTGAAAAAGTTCGGCTTGAAAACAAAATGGTAGGTGTATGAGTGTTTGTGTATATATGTTGATCCATAGTTAACAGGCACAACAACAACGATGCTATATTTAACTGCTCCTCTGACAGCCGGGGCAAAAATTAATTTTCAAAATTACGACAAATAAAATGTTGCGGGCAACTTGCAATAGAAAGGGAAGCAGCAACAATAACAACTGTATCTGAACGCGCAATTTACATAATTACGCAAACTTTGGCAAAAACTTATAAATATTTATGCGGCTGGGGTTTTCAACAAAATTCTCTCACAGATTTCTTAAGCGTCTATGTAAAGGGAAAATATATGCGATATAGTCTGGGCAACAGAAAGTTTGTCATATACATACAAAGAGCAGTGAGCGAGTGTGTGTGAGTTCAGGTACTTATGTGTGCACTTTGTCGTGCTGCAACAGCAAATATGAGGCAACAATTTATAGCAAGAAATTCAGGCTGATTCTTAACTTGTACATCGAAAAGTTTACGCAGCGAACAAAAACAAAAACATGAACTGAATACTGAATGTTGTTGATAGGTTTTATGCTCGAATGCAACAAACTTGCAACTGCTGAACACATTTGCAAAAGTAAAACAAACATTTGTAAGCAAGACTTGCAGAACTTGCGGATGATCCTATAAATACTAATAACGGGGTCGATAACATAAAGAAGTTTGTGACAAATTTATGATACCCTCTTTAAGTATTTTGACAAGGGAATGCCAAGTGTATTATGCATATCATATACATACATACACATATGTTTATGTATGCATTACAAATATAATTTTTGGCGCCCAGCTGCAGTCAAAAAATTAGCATGAAGCTCACGTTCTACGTTTTCTACGAACGCAACAAGCCAACGACAATATCTAAATCAAAAAAAAAAAACGAAAAAAAATTGTGCAACGCTGAATCACGCTCCAAATGACAATGACGCGGATGACACCCGAATGATCTATAGTGTTATGGTAATACTTGTTGTTGTTGTAGTTTTTGTTGCTTATGATGTTTACATTTGTAGTATATAATAGTTGTTGATGGATAGGGGAATACAGTTTGTATTAAGTCGCTTCCGAAATGAGCGAAATCACAAGTTGCACTGTAGGGGCCACTCAACTGACTCGAGGTCAGACACACGCGTGTGACAAATTATACAAATGGGCATAAAGCGGACACAAATGGGGCTCTAGATCACTCTATACTAGTTGATACACAAACACTTAGAAACCTACATATATGCCATGATTATCTCTTATATTACTTGACTTTTCTCATCAGTGTGGCTGTTTGCAACTATTTAGTTGTAAATTGTAATACAACCCTGACCAACACATGACACTTTTTAGTAAATCATGTTGAGAAATTCAATAATGAAAATTTCCATCAAATTTGTAAAATTTTCGTTTGATGTAAATTGAAATCGAAATTTTCTTTATATTGCTGACTTTTGTCTTTCTCTTTACAGCACAAATATGTCTAACGATTCAAGTCGACGCATTCAGGTGCCAGATGAGCTCAAAGAGGTGCTTTTGCAGTTCTCTATCTCGTATTTGGTCGAACAACCGCCGAATCTGATCGACTTTGCTGCCGATTACTTTAACAAACTGCAGTTAAACCGGCCAACTTCAAACCTTTCTGATAACGCAGGCGACGATCAGATAAGCCTCAACTCACAAGATGGCGATGGTAAGTCACAAAGACATTAAATCAGAGAGTTTCTTAAACAAATTAATGCAGTACTAAGACCTTTAAATAGTAATAAATGAAAAGTTTCAAATAGATCATTCATGATTAACAACAAGCTTCTGGCTCTCCTTTGCGCACTTTCGCAGCTTGTTTAATAAGTTTACAAATCTTCCAACAATCTTTCAAGTTGACCTTCAAAACTATTTACAAATTGGTTAATATTGAAAAAGTATTTATTACTTTGCCCAACTAAAATTTCTACCGGGCAAAAATCGATATTTTTTGTTTCTTGATTACGTCTCTGACTAATTCAAATGCCTACAAATGAGCAATGGGAACATTGCGTGTAACAATTCCTCTGGGGGTCAAAACTATGTACTTCCATGTATCGTAATGTTTGTGCGTCAATTGAAACCATGTTGCGAGACATGGCTTTAACTGTTGTAACTGCAGTTTGCTTTTTCTGCCTCCGAGTTATTATTTTTAGACGCCCAACTATTTTTACTTTTACGGGTGGTGTATGTTTGTGTGGTGAGGAACTGTAGGTGGGAACGCCACCAACCAGCGTCATACAATTTGACGTCAAACAAAGCAACACACTAAAATAATCGCTCGGCCCTTGATTTTGGCCCCTAAAACCCAGCAGTAAATTCTAAGTATAAAATTAAAGCCAAAAAACCATTAAAAAAAATGTAACAGAGTGTGTTGTTGCCGTTGTTTCCAAATTGAAAAGTTTGTTTTTTATGCGTTGGTTGGGTGGAGCTTAAAGTTTTTTAACTGTGTAACTTTGTGTATGTGTGTGCATATCTGTATCGAATTATTTGCCATGATGCGGCGTACGTGTGCAGACAATTAGCGCCAGCTGGTCGGTCAGGCAGCTCGATCCTGGCTGCATCCTTTTGAGTTATACATCTTGGCACCATCCATGCGGGCACCAAAGCAAATAAAGTAATAATGTTGATAAAGCTGTTAAGAGCAACAGCAGCAGGTCCACATGAACTCGCAGCTGCTCCTTGCTCCATGCATTCTTCAGATGTTGTTGTTGTTGCTGCGTTGCGTGTTTATCTTCCGGTTAATCAAACACGCAGCATGACTCAAGGAACAGTCTTGTTTGAGTGTGCGAATGTGTCTTTCTCCTCATCTCTCATCACAGCTTCTCGCCTTTGCTCTTGCGCTATTTTTATATTTATATATATAGTAGTAGTAGTATAGGACATCCTGCATTCTGCGTCCTGCCCCTGTCATTACAAATCTATTAATTGCGCACACAGCTCAAGAGCTCTACAAACAAGCAATGATTGCCACAAGTTTCCGCAACTCACGTCATAGTATATACATACATTAATACATAAAAGTATGTTTATCTGATGTATACTCAGAGAAACTACTTTGTAAATTGGATAATTAAAACATTAATTTAAGATTTTATGACATTGTGATTTTAAGTAGAATTTTTTTGTGTACAACTGGTATTTACTGTTTTTGTCATAAAATATTCTCTAGTCAATTTTCTATTTTCTTCAATTATAACTTTGTTTTAGTTAGTTTTATTGGATATGAATATAATTGTCGCAGAACACAAGCTTAAACCTCTACTTCTTAACCGGGGCTAGTTTATACTCAGTTTATATTGATTTTTTTTTAAAATAATTTCTATTTAATGTGGTATAGCTGCATAGCACAACGTTCATACACGTAACGTTTAAAAAAAATATAAAACGATTCTACAAAATCTTATCTTAGCGGAATAAAAATGTAATAAAATTTTTTTTAAAAGACTATAACTCATTTGACATATTAATTTTTTATACTTTATGCACAAATTTTTGTGAAACTAAAGATATCTAGATCTTAGAATTATTACTCTGAGTGCTTAGTCAATAAAAACTAAAACTTATTTATAAAATGATTTGTTAGAGTTATGCCAAGTTTACATTGGACTTGTCTGAATAGCATATTGACCTTTTTTTAGCTCCCGCTCTTATAAAATGTCTTTGGCTTTGCTCAAAAGAACAGCTGAGTGTAAGCGCAGCACGCAAATAGCTTTTAATCTAGTTTGTGTGTGTTTAAGTGTGGATGCCACGCTCCTTGCAGTGCTTTGATGTCTATTTATGGTCCAGGCCAACTGGTTTCCATTTAAATGCGATTTAAGCACGCAGCAGCACAACAATACTTGCATGAAATATTAAGTATACGCACAGCACTTTTTGTGGGTGCCAAAATGTGGCCTTATTAGGTATGTGAGTGAGTGTTTAATATGTGTATATACATATACATATGTCTTTATGTGTGTGATAAGCATTTTGTACATTTTATTAACGCTCCACAAAAAAAGGACAAGCAGCACGAGTGAACAACACGAATAAATAAGAAAGAGAGAGAGGGAGAGTCAAAGCAATGGGCGCTCATTGAAGCATGCGGATGAGCAGCCGCAGCAGCAGCAGCGGCAGTTTCGCAGTTTTCGCTTCAACAGGCACAGGAGAAAGGTGACAAGAAGGAGGCAGGTTGCATGGGGGCGGGGGCTGTGCCACTCCCTGGCGCTGACATGCCTTTGGCATGGCAGTTACATTTTGAACATTATTGACATGCCAACGGCGTTTGCAGCAGCACGGAAATTGTTGGCCAGACTCTCGCGCTCACTGTGTGTGTGTGTGTTTGTTTGTGTTCCTCCTGTTGCGCTTAACATATAGATATATATATAACTCGAACAACACCAGCAAATGCTCATATTAATCGAAACAAAGCGACGCTCTCGCCTTTATACTATATATATATGAAGACAGAAAGACGCTGTCAACTTTATATATACATACACACACATTAGCACACATCTATCTCTTGTGGCTGTTGCCTACTTACAGGCACTATTTCCGCCTTTCATTTGGACGCTTTCTCTGTGTGTGTGTGCGTGTGGTTGTGTGTGTGTGTGTAGAACATTTCTGGGGCTGGCTCTAAGGCTGCTGCGGCTACAGCCGTGCTTTTAGTCGTTAACCAAACGTCACTTCGCGCACACAAGAAAAACCAGTCAGTCTGTCAGTTGGTTAACTAACTGAGTGTCATCATCACCATCATCAACATCATCATCATCATCATCATTCCATTAGCATTCACATTGCAAATCTCATTCGCGTCATCATCACTGTCTTCTCATTCCGTTAACAAACTTAATGCAGTCATCTTTTATGAGCCATTTTTTAATTAAATTTGCTCGCGCGTGTTTCAAAGCGTTATCTCCGATGTGTGTGTGGTCTTATACAATGTATAAGCCAAATTAATTAATAATTATTTACTGACACATTACAAAAAAGCCTATTCAAATGATGGTCAAGTTTATAAAGTGTTTCAATTTACAAAAAAAAAATGTGTATTGACAATCCACTGCAATTTGTATTCTATATATTGCCTATTGACACATTTATTAATTTATTTGCTTATGACTATAATGTGAGAAAATCAATATTATAAATTGCTTGGGTATCTAAGCTAAGTTGGTCTCTGGATATATTAAAACTCAATTCTGTTCAGACAACTTTAAAAATGTTTAAAAAATTGTCTTAAAAAATAAGAACTTACTTAAATTCTTGTTCTTAGTTTAAAGTCGCTTCGCAAATGTTTAGAAATCGATTTAAAATGTTCGTTTGTGAAATCGTTAACTTTTGCTTTAAGCCATAAAAACCAAAATGATTGGTTTCCGTTAAGAAAATGTCTTTTGATATCAAAGCACAGCTCAACGCCAGCAAATCTAATAATATAAAATCAAATGTGATCAAAGCTAGGCCACAAGCAAAGCATACCGCAATAACATATATATTTGTGTGTAGTATGTTCTTTATATACAACGCGCACACTGCCCCTGATTCTTTCCTGTCAAGTATCATTGTCTTTAACAACGTCATCGAGCGTTGTCCGCATTCTGACACAATGCAAACTGAAATAAATACTTGGCCGCTGCCAGACATGATGCAATTGAGTTTACTGCTCCGCCCTTTAACAGCTTTAGCTCAAGGATAACGACAGGACTTGAATTTTTACACATATATGCTTGTTAGTGTCTGTGTTATTGCATCATTTAAACTGGCAAGCATACTACTTGACACTCGACTTTTAACCAATCCAAATGAAATCCAAGCACATCTTTATTTTTCCATATTTTTTTTTCGCTTTTGATGTGACATTTTTAAAGTGTATAAAGTGTGAATTGTGCGCGCTGCGATTTCTGATAGCTGTTGAGAAACATAGCTAAAAACTTGTTGGCACAAACAGTCGAGAGAGACAGCCGCATAAATATTTGTTACGCATACGACGCATGTGACAGCGAACAAAATTTTTAGCTTTGATATTTATTTTATGCGTTTGCTGAGTTTTCACCTTGAGTTTTTCTCAGTTTAAGCTTTCAGTTTTTCCAAAACGTGTTCGTGCACAACTGGTTTTTGATAATTTGCGAGGCTGTTAAAAACAAAACTGAAACTGCAACTAAAACGAAAATATTCAACTACAAAAAAAGCCATTCAACAATATATTGAGTGCAGTGCATAATGTCTACGCAAGTGTCTAGCAATTTATTGGCCGGTAAGAGCAACAACCAAAACGAAAACAAAAACAATGTTATTAAAATTAAAACAAGTACATGCCAAATATGAGTGCAAAATAACAACACACACACATTTTGGTCAGACACGTCGCATTCACAATTAGAGCCGCCATACAGATATAATTGTATCTGTTAATCTACCGATTTGGATGCAAGCCACAAACAGATTATTACAAGAAATCATTGATATACACTTAACAGCCTAACTCGTATAGAAAAGTTTATTAAATGCTTTTGCCCAGCTAAATAATAGATGGACATTAACAACAATCACATCAGTATGGGCGGATGTCTTTAAATTGATCAAATTCAGTGTCCAACAGATGAGCTTAAATATTGATACAAATCTAAGCAGATTTTAATTCGTACAAAAAATCTACAGTTATCGTCTTTTATTCACGAATACCAACCGAATAATTTGCAAAATTTAAGTACCTTTTTTACATCACTATGATCTTTAGGTAAGAAAACCAGTCCTAGAAATTGTATTTAAAATAAAAATATAGGTTTTAGTGTAAAAATGTGCTTCTTGGCTTTTGTTTAACTGTTTATGATTTAACTATTGCAAGCTTTCTTCATTATACACTTGAAAAGTGATAGTTAATTTTGTCATAATATGTGGAACGCCTACAAGGGAGTACTTTATCCGGTTAACGTTTTTATTAGAAACATATTGTTTGAATATCGTGACACAATTCAATAACCCGCTGGCATCAAATCGAACTCAAAGTACACTTAACATACATACATACATACTAATTTATGTATGCGTTGTTTAAATGAGTAATTTCTGCAATTGGTTTAGTGGTTTTCTCTTGCACACACCATCTGTCTGTAGTCTTGTTTGTCTCGTCTTTTGTGTACGTTGATGAATTGCAAACATTTTTACTACATATTTGCGCATGCAGCCAAGCAAGTTTCTTGTTGACGTTATTGTAGTAGTTGTTGTTGTTGATTTTTTTTTTGGGTTTTTTCTCCTAATACAATATCAGCAAAGCGTACGAAGTGCGGATTGTAAAACTGCTAAGTAGGCACAATTATTGCAAATGCTGTCAAATACACACACACACAAAAAAGATACATTTCATACATAGCTCTCAGCTGTATATGTGGTGGGTCTAGTCTGTGTTTATCTTTCACAGCTATCCATCCATCCATCCGTTCATCCATCTCTTCATCTCTGCTCACTCTAAATGTATGTGTGTGAGGGCAGCTGGACAGCCTTGTCTCTTAGCCCCTTTCCCCACGCCCCCTACCTCTGTGTGTTTCTTTATCTCTATTTTATTTCATTCAGAGCGAGTGCATTTCATGTCGCTTATGCATTCGATTTGCTGAGACAGTTTCCAGCAAACATGGCGCAGCTGGTTTGCAAAAAAAAAAAAAAAAATTCAACACCAAAAACAAAATGCTGACGCAAGGCATTAGTATCTGTCACTGTGTATTTTTGTGTGTGTGCTTTGAGTACAGTAGAACACATTCCCCGGCTAATATATGTAGATGATGGCCTCAAGATGACAATGATGATGATGATGGTGATGAGGATGACGATGACGATGATGATGAGTGGAAGCGCATCCGGCTGCATTCAACTCAACTCATTACAGTCTCTAATCATGAACGAATTCTTGTTCTATCACTTCTCTAGCTTACTGTCCCTCCTTCTCTCTGTCTCTCTCCCGCTCTTAATGAAATTAATGTGTGCCATGAAGTCAAAATGTAGACCATCCAAAGCATCTTGTGTGTGTACTTTAGTTAATGAACACCAGCATGAAAGTCAAACTAAGGCTCAGGACAATTTTTCACAACAGAGACATCTGTTTAGTGCAAAGCTAATTCTTAGATGGTCCAGAAACCAAATTAATTTTCAGTCATTATTCACACTCCATTTTCCATTTTCCCATTCAAAGTATAATCTGACACTAGAACCGAAAAGTTAAATAGAAGTTAAATACAAACTCATCAAATAAGTTTGACCAGAAGCAAACCCTTCGGAAATACTGAAGAATTATATTAAAAATGTTTTTTTCTAGCTATATTTACTCCAAGTCTTGAAATAATCGCCAAACTTTTCTTATTAATATATTATATTTAACAATTGCGAGCATAGTCGAGTGTTATTACAAAATATTCGTTCTCAAAATATTATATAATCACTTATTCTGTTTTGCTATTATTATTATACAGCGGAACCACCAGTTGTACAAAGCTCACGCCGCAAATCCGTTTTCGCCGAGGCTTACGATCCGGAGGCGGACGATGATGATGAGGGTGCCACTGCCATATTCCCCAAAACAGATGATCAGCGGGCACGACTCATTGAGTCGGTAAAGAATGTGCTGCTCTTCCGTTCACTGGAGAAGGAACAGGTATAAATCTCTAGCATATTTCGCTTTTACACAAAAAAAAGCAACAAAAAAACAAGAACACCTTCCGCAAAGACAGCCACAAAAACCGAATCACGTTGCTTGTGGTTTCCCCTCTCTTTACGCTTGTGTGATAGAGAGTTATGTGTTTGTGTGTGAATGCCAGCCCCTTCTACTTTTTGCGTTTTTCTAACCCAACCCCTAAATATAGTAAATGCCTTTGGCTGATTTCCGTTTTCTGTTTTCTCTATTGCGCATCAGATGAATCAAGTGCTGGATGCGATGTTCGAACGAAAGGTGCAACCAGGCGACTATATCATACGTCAAGGTGATGATGGCGATAACTTTTATGTTATTGAATCGTAAGTGCATCATCATTTCCCCACACGGCGCATACGCAATTGCATTTGCATTTAGTTTTTGGCAAATTGCATTGCAATACTTGCGTCCAATTCATGCAAGACTATTGTTCATTTATTCACACATCTATTCCACAGTGGCATCTACAAAGTCTATATAAATGATAAACACATTAGCACCTACAACCACACCGGACTTTTTGGTGAATTAGCGCTGCTCTACAATATGCCCAGGTAAGCGCAAATAATTCAACTCTAAAAAAAACTCGACAAATATTTATATGCTGTATCTGTGGCTCATTGACTCTTTGGCTCAATGCGTTCCAAATTATTAACACACGCATGTCAAGAGTGCTAATATCTTAACTCCGTTTCTTTCCATTTTTTTAAGAGAAAATAGTTATTGTATGAGACATAAATGTGCGGATATTAAATCTTTCAATGCCTTGTCAATTTTATTTTTCGAAATTTGAGGCCTAAAGTTCAGTGAACAGTTTCAAAATCTTGAACTTTGAACTAGATTATATCAAAATTTGCTAGTACTAAAATGAGGAATATTTTTCAGTTAGGATGCTATTTCACTGAAAAACTGCAAATATTTCAAATTGATTTTTATCGAAAAAAGATACCGATAACACACTATTATCGATATAGGACGTGAATGTCGTTTTAATTGTTCTTAGCATTTATCATAAATCATTAGTATGGTAAAAGTGAAACAATCTTTTTAAAAGTTTCGATCCCCCAAATTATAAAATTATCTGTGGATTATAATTTGTTTTTCAGAGCGGCCACCGTGCAGGCGGAAACTGTTGGTCTACTTTGGGCCATGGATCGCCAGACATTCCGACGCATTTTGCTCAAGTCGGCGTTCAAGAAGCGAAAAATGTACGAGGAGCTATTGAACAGTGTGCCAATGCTAAAGGCCCTGCAGGTGAGCACAGACTTGGAATACCCTATACTACTATTAGAAATGGTTTTAAATTTGATATTTACAGAACTACGAGCGCATGAATCTAGCCGATGCTTTAGTCTCCAAAGCATACGAAGATGGTGAGCGCATTATCAAACAAGGTAAGAATAAAACTAGAAACTAGGAAAAGGATTCAGTTGGTAAAAGTATTTGCTTATGATTTTTTTTTTATTTAGGTGATGCTGCCGATGGCATGTACTTTATTGAGGAGGGCACCGTGTCTGTGCGCATGGATCAGGATGATACGGAAATCGAGATATCTAAACTGGGCAAGGGTCAATACTTTGGTGAACTGGCCCTCGTCACACATCGGCCACGTGCCGCATCCGTATATGCCACAGGAGGCGTTGTTAAGCTCGCATGTAAGTCATCATTTGCGACATTAAAAACCTCTTAAAGGTCTCTCGCTTATTTTATTAATGCTTATTTATTGTTTATTTTCTGTTCTTCTTTTTTGTTTATGCCGTTATTTTGTTCACGCACTTACCCCGATGCTCATTTTGCACTGTTGTTCGTTCTTCGTGTTGTGTGTTGTGTTGTGTTTGTTGCTTTCTTATATTTGTTTAGTTTTGGATGTTGTTTGCTTTGAGCGACTTCTGGGCAGCTGCAGTCGCCTCCTGCAGCGAGGCATTTGCGATTATCGTTATCTTGAACTCGATTTGCGATTGATTTTTGATAGCCTGCAGGCCTTGTAGTTTGAGCTTAATAGTTTCGGTTAGGTGCTTTAATCGGGAGCGGGGTGGTATTTTGCATATTACTATCAAATCTTGTTCATACAGGTTCATATAATTGTTTAGAACTAGCTAGAAAGGGTGTTACTTTGGAGATATGTAGTAATATAGGGTTCTTAAACGTGATTCATGAATCAAATTCATGCAAGTCTCTTGACCGCAGCCTCTTAGTTTTGCTATTTTTCGATTATGTTCGTGCTTAGAAGGTAGGCAAATAGGCAACGACAAAGCTACATGTTCGGAGCTTGATTTGACGCATACATCCACAGATTCGCTCAAGCTCATGCTTACAATGATGATGAATCTGATTCATGAATTATGTGTATAGCGTTCTATATAGCCCCCAGGAATAAGTAACATAAAAGGCGGAGTTAGAGAAAGAGAGAGTAAAGATGATGATGAGAATGGAGAATGACTACAATACTAAGACTCTTAGAAGTTGTAGTTAAGTAGTAATAGACAGAGATTAAAAGAGAAAGGTTGTAAAAAAAAGAATATATTTATAGCCTAACTAAAAGTTATTTAGTTAACAACAAGTGTGCAAATATTTACAAAGCTGTACATTTATATAAATGGATATACATATATGCAGATAGTCTGTTCGTAAATGCCACCTAGCTCTCCGCGCTATTATTAAAAGTATTTGTAAGAATATACTAGCTCTAATTGAAATTCCATCCTAGTCCTAGATACGGATGCCTTTGAACGAATTCTGGGTTTCCTCACCGACGTGCTCAAGCGCAATATACTGATGTATGAGCAAATGTTCACTGAAATGGCGCGTCGCAGTACCAATCTATGAAAATACTATCGCTCAAGCACAATTACGATTATTATTTTTATTGTAAATTTCTCTTGTATATTTCTGCCCAAAATTGATTGTACAGCGAAAAGAAAATGAGAGAACAAAAAAAAAAAAAAAAGCGATAGATAGAGTCATTAAAAATTCGACAGTTTCCAAGTTGAACATCAATTTATATGCAGTTTTAATTCACACAAACACACACACAAACGCATACACCAGGGGGTTACAAAAAATAGCACGTATACGCAACGTATGCCCATGTTCCACAGCAAAATATGTCTGCTGCCGACACAAAGACAAAACACCTTCCACATCAAAAAAGATAAAAAAAAAATTCCCAAAAAAATACGTTTCCATTGTTATTGGTAAGCGCTGCTCTATATAATATTTATGAGTTGAGGCGCCTGTGGTTAATGGCAACGGGCTTAAACATACAAAGATATGTATAAAAAAAATGTATATTTATATAGAACGGTGTGAATTCATGTGGGTCAATATTTTGGTATCTGGTCCTTAATCATAATTTAAATGTCATTTTTACTAATATTACTTTTATTATTATTTATGTTGTGTGGCAATTGATTATGATTAAGGCATGTCCTGGATTGATATAATAAGTTTTGGTAAATAAGTATAAACTATAATATCATATTTGATTTCTGTTTCGACAGTTCTCGATGTAAGAGCATTCGAGCGTCTGCTTGGACCCTGCATGGATATTATGAAGCGCAACATTGATGACTATGAGTCGCAGCTGGTTAAAATATTTGGCAGCAAAAATAATATCACTGATACACGATAAAAAGTCTGAACAACAATAAACAAAACAACAATAATCAAAAAACAGCAGCTACAACAACAACAACAGCAACCAGGCTTAAGTGTTTTTCAAAGGACTCTGCACAAATTTAAACGAACGCATATACTATATACAACAACAACAGCAATAACATGCATGCAATGCACACACACACAACTACCAATACAAGCGCTAAACCAAACGCACACAAACACGGACCCTATAATGTTATCAAAGTTAATAATTTGATTTATTTATATATTAAGCTGAGGCTGGTAAACAACACACGAAAACACTTAAAACACAAATTTTGTATGTATGTATTAGCAATTGTAATTTAATGTATTTAATTGAAAAGAAACAACAACAAAAACAAATCAAACCAAAACAAAACCTAATATTTTGTGTGTCATTAGCTCGAAGAAAAAAAATGTGTTAAGTGCATAGTTGATAGTCTTGTTTTTTTCTTATTTTTATAATCTATTATTATCATTATTATTATTATAAAAAAAAATCTAATTTGTTATCGCTTGATTTACGTAAATCTAGCACAATATATATACATATAGCTAAAACTAAAAAAAAAAACAAAAACAAAAACACAAATCAACAACAACAAATCGAGCAAGTGAAATGATAAACTTGCATATACATACTATATATCAAATAATCGCAAATGGAAACACATCAAGCAAAGAGTTTATATCTACAAAATACAAATTTAAATACTTATATAAAGTAACAAAAAAAAAAAAAACAATCTACACATATGCATACAACAAATCTAATTTATTTATAAAATAAAGTAAAAAAAAATCAATCATTGTACTAGTCTCTTTATATGTATGTGTAAATTGCTACATAAAAAATGGCAGCTGGAAAATTGTTGCGCAATAAAATACTTTTGAAATTGTTTAAATACTATATTATAATTGAGACAGGCAACAAAAAATATTAATTATAATGTTATGGCCCTAACCAAAAACCCCGTTGGGAAGCAAAGATAACGGAAAAACATACCATGTTTTTTCGGGTTTCCAGCAGCGAATCCTTAACTTCTAGCTCTTCCAAAACACATACATCATCATACAGTATGTTGACAGCTCTGTTAAAGATTTCCATAACACGCATACACACGAAACGATCTCAATAAAAGCGAAATTTCATAATTGTACCATCTATATTACGAATTTCACTTCAATTTCAATTGGCTCTACAAAGCAAAAAGCAAAATGGCTAAAGGCACAATCAATCTATGTTGCATGGGATCAAACTTAGAAAAAAACAAACAAACACAAAATTTTAAATACGATTTGATGATAGTATATGATGGTATATGGTATGATATGGTATTGGCATGGGCTAGCATAGTGTTAAGGCAAAGCAATATCAATGGCCTAGATTTGTACTTAGTAGAGTTTTATTTCGCAATTTCGACCCACCCTAATACACTTTTCCTGCCCCTTATCCCACTTTCGAACCCTTTCTACTTCTAACCCAAGTAACCTAAATAAATAGTAACTTACACTTATAAACTGAATGAGCTTAAAAATATGGTAAACCCAAAAATCCAGTACTTTATAAACAAAACAACGTTACTTTATATTGTTTGTAAAATGCGTAACTAAAAACCAAAACTTTAGACCTTTAAAAAATAACAAATTACTAAGTATATTTACTTTGTAGTTATGTAAATGCAAATATAAACAATTGTAACTGGCATACCAACAGTCAAAAGGTGTTCACAAAACTATATAAAATATAAAAATAAATCTAAAACAAATATCATAAACTTAAAAAACATGTTATACGTGGCAAAATTACAAGAAACAAATAAACATGCGAAAAACAAAAATTAAAGAGTAAATATGTTTAATCCTATATAATTGGTGTCTAGTCTATGTTCAAGACTTTAAAAGCAACAAATTCTTGAAATTTAAAACAAAAAACATTTATAGCAACAAGATAAAATATGAATATAAAAAACAAACAAATGAATATGATAGCAACCCTAATTATATAAGAAAGCTGAAAGTGCTGGCCATTTTCTTACAACAAACAAAAACAACAACACACGCACAACCCACAAGCACACACACACACACACTTACACACACACAAACAATCAAATAACAAGCAAGGCTCAAAAAACCAAATAAAAAAATTATAATTAAAAAATTAAAATGAACTTTCAAATGAAAAACGCGCTAAAGTAACAATTAAAACCTATTTGTAATTTAACTGTTGTGTTGTAATTATGCATAAAGCGTATTTATTAATGTATGTGTAACAATAAAAAAAATACAAAAAAAAATATACAAAGAAAACCAAAATAAATATGTATGTATGTATTTAATGAGCATATTTTATAGCGTAGACACTGCAAAGAAAATTTCATTGGAACATTGCATTAGGCGTTCATAAACTAAGAAACAAACAAAACTTATTCAATTCAAACAAAACAAAAAGAAAAACCGCCACACAGAAGCTGCTAAAAAAAACTTGAATTATTTGCTTTATCATTTGAGCATTGCCAAAAGAATGATTTGAAGTTGTGTCATTTAAACGGAGCAATATATTGTCATAAATCGTATATGTACTAAGTTATAAAATTGTGAAACTATTCTTCAGATACTGCGCTATGTGTCGCAAAAAGCAGTGCAAAAGCATGACATGACGAAATTAATGAACAAAGTTTAATAAAAGCGATTAAAACACAAAATATGCAGATATTTCTTATTATATTTCAGATATATTTCAGCTGTATTTCGGATAAGTACTCCCATACATATTTGCGCCTAAAGCCCAAAACAATTTAACAACGAAATTCCCATTATAATCGACAAGCACAACCTCCTTTCAGTTTCACAGGGTATCCATAAATCAAACTGTTTTTTTAAGCAACCTTCACACACTATATATATATCACCCTTTGAGCTTATATCTAAAAACAAAATGTCTCCGACTTTATAATTTTTATTCACTTAAAAACGTAGCTCCAAATACACTTATAATTTTAAGATGTTTGAATATGAATGTATTTATCTTTTTATATATGTATGTGTATATGTGTACCATTTATTTGCATTCATTATAATGTATATAGAACTCCGATATCGGTCACTCAGCTACCGTACGATAGTACACGAATGATAAGTGAGGCAAACTATTTGTTTAGATGCGCCAATTTTAGATAACAATTTGATCCAGAATATTGGTATCAAAGCTTTATCGAATCATATTATTATATATTGTTTTTTGTTCTTCTGTTGTTGTAGCTGTGTTGTTGTTGTTGCTGCTGCTGTGCTTTTCCTGCACTTGTTTCGGACTGTTTGTTTTCGCTAGTGATGCTTGGTGATGCTGCTGCACTTGGTGGACAGCTTTTGCCTCCATGCTGAATGTGTGTTTAAAATTGTTGTTGATGTTGTTGTTATCGCTCGGTTTTGTTGTTTGTTTGTTTTTGTTTTAAGAGGAAAATTCATTTAAAATTGTGTGATTTTTGTCTTGTGTAAAACTAAGAATCTAACTGTAAAGATCATCATCGCCATTGTCGCCCGGCGAATTAACTGGCATATTTGTGCCAGAACCTGAGGTGTTGCCGGCATTGCCGGGGAATCTGTAACGAATCCAATAAGTTAATACAAACTCTGTTTAACGGCAATATGTACTGCATTAAGTTACCTGAAATTTTGTCCAAAGCCACGCGACTGTTGCAAAGTCTGTGCGAACATCTCGTACTTGCGAATGTCGTTGTCCGAAACGGAGCGACGAGCAAACTTCATTGCCTCCTCAAAGTGAGCACGGGTTATTTCCGGCACTGGATCTTCCTCGTCCATCTGCAATTCAAATTACACAAACATAAATATTCCTCGCAAAAGTGATAAGCGGTCGAAACTTACGTCCATGGCAGAGTTCTGGTTCTCGGCACGTTCCTTTTCGCGACGTATCTCTGCCTCGATGGCCTGGCGAATGGCCAGCTTGCAGGCGCGCTGACAGATCTCGGTCAAATCGGCACCCGAAAAGCCCTGTGTCACCTTAGCAATATATGTTAGATCCACCTCCTTGGCCAGTGGCGATTTGCGCAAATTGGCCTTGAGAATAGCTTCACGCGACTTGTCATCGGGCAATGGAATATAGATCAACTGATCCAAGCGACCCGGACGCAAAATGGCTGGATCGATGATGTCGGGTCGATTGGTGGCGCCAATGATAAACACATTCTTCTTGGCACTCATGCCATCCATTTCGGTCAGAATCTGATTGATGACACGATCAGCAGCACCGCCAGCATCACCCACATTGCCGCCACGTGCCTTGGCAATCGAGTCCAATTCATCAAAGAACAGCACACATGGAGCCGCCGAGCGAGCCTTGTCGAAGATATCGCGCACATTGGCCTCGGACTCGCCGAACCACATGGTGAGCAGCTCCGGTCCCTTCACCGAAATAAAGTTCGCCTGGCACTCGTTGGCAATGGCCTTGGCCAGCAGCGTCTTACCGCAGCCAGGTGGTCCATAGAAGAGAACACCGCGGCTGGGTTGCATGCCAAACTTGAGGAACTTATCGGGATGCTCGACTGGATATTGAACCAGCTCCTGCAGCTCCTTCTTCACATTTTCGAGGCCACCAATATCGGTCCAAGTGGTGTTGGGCACCTCGACGACTGTTTCGCGCAGTGCCGATGGGCTGGACTTGGTCATCGCATAGCGGAAGTTCTCCATGGTGACAGCGAGTGAGGCAAGCACCTCAGCATCAATTTTATCATCCTCAAGATCAATGAGATCCATCTTCTCACGGATTTGTTGAAGGGCTGCCTCCGAGCACAACGAAGCCAAATCAGCGCCCACATGACCGTGAGTCTCGGCAGCAATCTGCTCGAGATCAACATCCTCATGGAGTTTCATGTTCTTGGTGTGAATACGCAGCACCTCCAAGCGACCAGTGGCATCGGGAATACCAATATCGATCTCACGATCAAAACGTCCAAAGCGACGCAGAGCCGGATCAATTGAATTGGGGCGATTGGTGGCCGCCATCACAATCAAATGCGAGCTCTTCTTCATGCCGTCCATCAGTGTCAACAGCTGCGACACAATACGACGCTCCACCTCGCCATGAGTCTTGTCACGCTTCGGAGCAATCGCATCGATTTCATCAATGAAAATAATAGCCGGCGAGTTCTTTTCGGCCTCCTCGAATGCCTTACGCAGATTCGACTCGGATTCGCCAGCCAATTTCGACATGATCTCGGGTCCGTTGATCAAAAAGAAGAATGCTCCCGTTTCGTTGGCAACAGCGCGTGCAATCAGTGTCTTACCAGTGCCGGGTGGGCCATACATGAGAATGCCACGCGGTGGCTTAACACCAATCGCCTTAAAGAGCGATGGGTGACGCAACGGCAGCTCAACCATCTCCTTAATCTGGGCAAGTTGCTTGCGGCAACCACCAATATCATCATAGCCCACAGCATTTAAGGACTCCTCCTCTTCCTGCAGCAAAGCATGAAATTAATTAGGGATACATACTACAAAAAAACCACAGCACAGTGGATAAGACTAGCCAAAGCGCGAAGAAAAACCGACCAACCAACTTAGCCAGATCTAAACCCAATTCAAGTAATTTACTTATCTAACGTTTTCACTTACCTCACGCTTGATGGGATCACCATCGCAGAAGATGACCGTTTCAGGCGCAACAATGCAATACGGCTCGGGATCGGTGAGCACCACCTTAAACTCAATGGGACGCATGGCGGCACGCACAATGAAATTATCGCCCATGTGAATGGGACGATAGGCTTCGAGGAAATAGGGCTTCAGATAGATCTCAAAGAGATTGCCCGTAACACCCTCGGTGGTGTCATCAATCGGTAAGATGCGCACACGCTTGCCGTACTTGACATCCGGGCAGGACTGCACGGAAACAACGTCCGACAGATGGACGCACAAATTGTTGCGAACAACGCGATTCATGCGAATCTTCTCGTCGGGGCAGGTCTCATCCGACAGCACAATACAGACGGTCTCCTTGCGCCGCTTGCCCTTTAGGATAACGGTGTCGCCGCGGAAGAGCTGCAGCTCATCCATTTTCGCCTAAACATTCAGAAATATTGTGTTAGCCCAATCAAATGATGACGTGGCCTTTTTGCATATCAACATTTCAACATACCTGCGAAAGCGACACAACAGAATTATCATCATTCTGTGCCTCTTCGACAATCAGACGATTCGGACGATCCTTGCGCTTCAGGATTGCCGTTGCCAGGTCATCGCTGCTGAAACGAAACGAAAACAGTAGAGATACCCATATCTGAATAAAAAATATTCCCCTAAATGTGCCCCTGCCCAAAAACGCGCACCGTTTCTCCATCGAAGACTGTGGCTTTATTTGACCTGCAATATCATTAGTTTTCCACTCTCCACCCAACTTGCTGCGATAGTTGCGAACAAAATCGGGCACGTCTTGTTGCGAGCTGCTGCTGGCAGCATTTTCATCATGTCCGCTGGGCATTATGTATTCTTAATTTTATGTTTCTGACTTAAAGGTTACTAATACTTCTAATCTAATAATAATAACATTCAATACAACAAACAAACTGAACGGAAACAGTAAATTCAAAACACATTTAATTTAAATGGAAACAATGGCAGCTCAACCCCCTTCACAAAGAAAGGGCAGCAACAGCAACTCAAACCGCATATCACAATGGCGATTTTCTTTGGATTGTCCTATTTTCGAAATACGCATACATATAAAAAAAATAGTGTGACTAAATTATATATTGAAAATACATACAAAAAGACTATATTCAATGCGAACAACTATCATTTTGGCAACAAAACACCTCGCGAATATCCCTGCACTTTTCACACAATTTTCCCTATGTGGCCTTTTGGTTTTTTTTTTTTTTTCTTAGGGCCAATGACTGAGCGAAATTGTGGCTGTCTCAGCGCAGTGTGTGTCGGCATTCATTAAATGGCGTATATTGCAACAAATACACTTACCCCTTGGAATCAGCCATTGTAAATGAGTTGTGATGAAACTTTTCAACTTAATTATACAAATTGGTGCGTTTATCTGTTGAAAAAACCTATAAAAATTGGGCACAACTTTTGTACAAAAATCACAAATGTAATGTTCGCACGGGCTGCCAACTCAAGTGATGTGAACGCGATGGCAGCTTGGCGGACGAAAAGTGCTGAGTCGTGTGATAATTAGGGCTGACACTCTGTAGTATGAAGAAGTATCGATAAGAAAACATATGCAACCATACGATAGAAACGGTACTGCCACTGCAATGTTATCTTACAGAACGACCGCTTTTTGGCACGATTTATTTTAAAATTTAAACAATTTAATCTATTTTTGTCAAGAAAAAAATCTTTATTCCATGTTTGTGTAGATCGCTTGTATAAAGACATATATAAATACACTTATAATTCTCATTGAATATATTGAATACAAAATATGTTTTAGCTATATAACTTTTTGTGCAAAATTATACTTGTTACATAGTATAAAAATTTGTTGAATGAAATCAAGTAAATGCGATTTTGCGTTAATTTTGTTAAGCAGAATTGTTTTTGTTTCGAAATATATTTTTGGTGTGATAATTTATTTTGTAGAGTATTTTTCGATTCGGACATTTAGCCAGCATGCACAGACTGAAACGAAGAAAAAGAAATCAAATTAAAGCCGAAATCATATACATATATGCATATAGTATGGTTGTATGTAGGAAACTCCAAGTAGGAAAACAAAAAAATAATATCAAAATTATTATTACATAAATGTAATGAGCTTCATATATGTTGCTACATTTCTCTACCAAGTCTTTTGATTGCCATTTGTTTTATTTTTTTTGTTTGCAGTGTTTTCTGCTTGCCTTAAATAAACTCTGAATTGGAACGTACCCTGGCAATGTCGACGCCAGTGATGCTCTTGACGAGCTCCGGCACTTTGTTAACAATCGCCAACACCTCGCCGGTCAACTTGGCGGCACCGATATCGCCCTGGCCACTGGATATCATCGTTATCTTCCTGGCCTGTGACAAAGGGGCAGCCACTTCAGCGGCAATCTAGAAACAAGTTGAAAGAAAGAAAATCAAACTAGATGCAATTTTTCTTTACAGTATTCAAGCAACGACGCACCTTGGGCAACGTATCCAACAGCATCTCCACCATGGCAGCCTCACGGTATTCACGATAGGCATCGGCCTTCATTGCCATTTGCTCAGCCTCGGCCTTTGCCTTGGCAGCAATGGCAAACGCTTCAGCTTCACCACGGATTTTAATCTGCAACAAATGAAACAATTTTCACTTTCCGTTTAAACGAAATAGTAAATTTGTCAACTAACCGATTCAGCCTCAGCTTCGGCTTCCATAACGACACGCAACTTGTTGGCCTCGGCGATCTTTTCAAGACGATACTTTTCAGCCTCAGCTGGGCAGCGCACGGTGGCATCCAGTTCTTTCTCGCGACGCATTATCTCTTGTTCCTGCACCGCAATTTCCTGGGTACGCTCGATTACCTTCACCTGCATCTGTTCCTCCTTGATGCGCTGCTTGGTCTTGGCCGCCTGCAGCTCGTATGCCATATCGGCCTCGGCCTTCTTTGTCTGCACCTCCAGATCGTAGGCAGCGCGCTTCAGCTCAAAGTCACGCTGTGCCTTGGCAATGTCCGTGTCGTTGAGGAAACGCGACGCCATGCGCTGCTCCTCGGCAATTGCTTCCTTGATGTGCGCCTCGGCACGAGCCTCCGCCTCACCGATGCGAGCGTCACGCTTCACCTCCGCTGTCCGAGCCATGCCCAAGGATTTAAGATAGCCCTGTCAATTAAAAAGACATACAGGAAGGGGGGTTGAAATATAAAAGTCGCCGTGTATTACATAAAGAAGGCTTCAAAACACCGAGCACACTATACGCACCTTGGAGTCGCCCTGTGACGTTATGTACATACATGCAAAATATACACAAATATTTTGATTACTCAAAAAGAAATGTTGTGTCAAAAATGCACATTTCACAACAAAAAAAAACTATCAAAGCTTATTGAGAGCCAGTGCTGCCAATTTCGCATCGTTCCCGTCGAATCGGAATCTGCTTGGCATATTTTTTTTTTAATTTACAGTTACTTCTTTGGCGAAAAAAATTTATATATTTTTGCCCAAAAATGTATACGAATAATGAAATTAAATAAATATATGGAATTTTAAAGATGCATTCTACATAAACAATAAATATGGTGATACTATAATTAGATGAAGATACTTAAATTATTAAAGAATTTTTAAAACTTTGTTTTTCGATAAAACATAGATTTTATCGGCATGTTTTTTTTTCGATGACAACACTGGCCATTGCATACATGCGTAACTACGAATGAATCAATTCCATGGTGGCTTACCTCTTCGTCGCGCAGATCCTTGATAGTGTAGGATACGACGGTGATGCCCATGTTGGCCAAATCGCTGGAAGCCACTTCGAATACCTGCTTGCTGAACTTCTTACGATCCTTGTAGATTTCCTCCACTGTCATAGAGCCCATGATGGCGCGCTGATGTCCCTCCAATGTAACTAGAGCAATGTGATTGATCTCCGACTCGGTTTTGCCCAGAAATTGCTCACAGGCAGTCAACAGCATATCTTCGTTTTGTCCCTGCACCTTGACCTGGGCAATGCCGGTCACAGAGATTGGCACACCTTGGCTGGTGTACACGCAGGGACTTTCCACTTGAAGCGTCATCGTATTCAATGAAATGCTATTAAAACACAAAGTCAGTAATATTGTATAATGTCATACCACAAGGTCGAATTAATTACCGTTGTACTTGTTGAATCGTCGGCCAGACAAAAGCTCGACCGCCGGGCACCAACAATGGCTTCATATGGCAGCATCCTATAAACAATACAAATAAAGTAGTATTAATGTTTACTCACAAATCGCAACAAACTTCTACTAAACCGCCGGCATTTAAAATTCTCATTTGAAAGTTTTCTGTTTACTTTCTTAAGCAACGGCGTTTGTTGGGTGCGAATGCACGGCTTCGGACTCTTAAAATTTGCTTGTACATAAAAATCGATAAGCAGTGACGTCATTGAAGGGTGCTGCTCCAAGACTATTTTATTGACAATCTTTCAAAGCCCATAGAACTTTTGTTTATAGTAAAAATTACCTGATACGACTAGTGCCTCGTTTGGGCCACAAGTGACAAATCCCCAAGTCATTTTCGGTTAACTATAATTACAATAATATTCGATTTTGATCACGGATTCGATTCGTTTGAAAATGTTTTTCGTTGGAATGGCTCCTTAAGGGATGTTAATACATATATGTATGTTTGTTTGTATGTATGTATGTATATCAAACGCGCATAAATGTACCTTCTGTTATTAAATTATTGAGATTCTCTCTCGTAAAAACACAAATATTTATAGCAACAAAGCTCTAACTTTAGACATACGCAAAACACGACCGGTCCGTCAAGCACACGAATAGCAACTAAACAATTGTTATTTGCTCGCGTTTGCGCAGTGTGCATTTAACCACTAGCTGGGGCAGTACATTTAACCCTTGGCTGGGGCGGTTTTGGATGCCGATAAAAACGGATATTTGTTTACATATTCGGGTATGTACATAAATGTATATTTATAAGGATTTACACTAGAAATATTAAATAAACTAGGTACAATTGCGAATTTGGTTCTTAAATTTTATAAATTATGTTAATTTTTAATATTACAACTTATGGCATTCTTACGGTATAAATTTGGTAAGAAAAAACAAACAAATTGCAATGAATTGAGGATAAAAACTATGTGTAAAACTAAACACTACAGTCCTCAAAATGTATTAAACAGTCGGTAAAACTAGTACTAATAAATGTGATTGCCACGTTAATGTCCTGAAGAGGTGGAGCTCTCTGTAAAATATGGATGCTGCATAGCAGCTTCCGCGCTAATTCGCTGATTCGGACGGCAAACAAGCAGTTTTTGGAGTAAATCACGGCCCTTTGTATTCAGTCTTGGTACAAGTTGGCTCCACGATGTAATTGGTGGAAACGCTAATAAAAAAAAACGAACATTTAGTAATCTTTTGATATATTATAAGCTGGCTGTAGTTACTTGGAAGCGCAACGTAGTCGGAGAGATGCGAGACACCGGGCCAAGACTCTTCAGTGGGTGTCCCAAGCACACGGAATATCTTAAGCAGTTGGTCAAGCACATCGGAGCCGGGGAATAGGGGACGTCCGGCATCGGCTAGTTCAGCCAGTATGCAACCCGCTGACCACATATCGATGCTAGTCGTATACAATTTGGCGCCGAAGAGCACGTCTGGCGGACGATACCACAGCGTCACCACTTCAGCCGAATAGCATTTGACGGGTATGCCAAAGGCACGAGCCAAACCAAAGTCGGCCAATTTAAGCTCGCCATTCTTATTGATGAGCAAATTTTGCGGCTTCAAATCCCGATGCAGCACGTTGTGACTAAAACAAATAATTAATTGAATTATCTTAAATGCGACTGCTTCACTGCACCCACCTGTGACAGAAGGCCAAGCCGCGCAACAGTTGCAGCATAAAGCTTCGACAAACAGCCATATCGATTTCTCCATTCAAACTGTCGAAATACTTTTTGAGGTCCTGATCGCAGTGCTCGAAAACCAGCGTTAATTTTTTATCGGAATGCAACACATCGCAAAGTCGAACAATGTTTTTGTGCTTAAGTTCCTAAAGGAAAAACGGAAAGTCATTGAGCAAACCTCTTGTTTGTCGAATTACAAAAACAAACCTTTAGTAAGCAAATTTCTCTCAGCGCGGAACTTGGCACACCCTCGTCGTCTTCATCTAAACGTACTCTTTTCAGTGCCACTATTTCCATAGTATCGCGATTGCGGCCCTTGAACACTGTTCCGTAAGTGCCCTCGCCGATTTTCTCCATTTTATCATATTTTTGCATGTTTATAAAATAATTTCGTTGCGATTACCTGAAAAACCCTTGCGTGCTGCCAGATCGTCATAAATCAGCTGCTTACGTAGTGACATGAGTCGCGTTAAAGCGAAATTAAAGCGTTGCCAGATAGTCAGACTGTTGGTGATGGAAATATTTTACGTTTTACACATTTTTTTCGACTTTCTTTTTTTTCTTTCTTTTCTACACCACCACTTGTTGATTCATTTTCTCTATTCAACCCTAGTTAGCTTAAGTCTATGCTGTAAACGCAATTTCGAGTAGGTTCTTTTAGTCACAAGTAATAATAATTAAATTTATTTTTTGATAATTAATAAAATTAAGACTTTATATTAATGTTATTTTTTTTCTTTTCCTTTAGTTAAAAATGGATACTCTGAACGACTATGTTGTCCTTTGCATACTAAGTTATTTGGATATAAAATCACAGCAAATCATGATGAGTTTGCATCCGCGATTCTACGATTTAATGCCAGTTGTCTATCGCTCCAAGTACAAAATTGTAAGCATGTCACTGTTTGAAGCTCAATTTTCTATAGAGGACTTTCAGTATTTCCTGGAAAGCATTCACAAAACTGTGCAAGTGCTAAACCTGAAAATGGTGTCATTGGAACAGTTTAATTTAATCACCAGCTACGTTTTTCCAAATGTCTATGATTTTCGAATTGGCACGGTAACGAGCAAACTGCTGTCCGATTCAGACATACCCATCATCATAAGGACTTTTCCAAACCTAAAAACATTCAGTCCACAGGGTGATTTATCGGGAAGATATTTCGCAGATATCCCTTTATTGGAAAGACTAACCCTGACATACTGCAAGCGATTTTGTGTGAGGAATTTAGAAGTCATCATGAAAAAACATCAGCTCAAAGAAATAAAGCTATGCCTTTTTGACGACAAATCAGTCAGATCGAGCAATATAAGTCTGCCTTTGGAATGTATGGCTAATCTGGAATGTATTAAAATTGAGTTGGATGAGTTGCCCTGGTTTATCGACCATTTGGGCAATCTTATGTGCTTAAAAGAGTTTACACTTTGTGGGACTAGAGGTATGGCCGCTTTTCCTTTACTTTGCCGAAAATTGCGTGGTATAACCCATAATCGACATATTAAAATATTGGAGACATGCAATACCACAGACACATTGGGCACGGCCATAAGGGCTAAGCTTCATGTAGATGCACTTAAAATCGTAACGGACAACTGTTTATTCTACGACATAGCCTTCTTTCTTACCCAAGATTTTGAGAATATAAAAGAGTTATATTTAAAAGCCTGCTACATCGCAAAAAGTGCATATCTTAACAGTATAATGCGCAGCATTACAAACGTTGAACTCGTTAGCTTCGAAGAATGTGTTTTTGGATTTGATAACTATAAGTTTGTGGCATCAGCAATAACAGAGGACCGCCACAAACCGCTTCAAGTGAATATTTATCAAAACTCATGTTCATTGACGGTAAGCATACTGCATAATTTATGTATACAAAGTATTTTTCTAAAGTATTTTTCGTACAGAAACTACCCTGGATTTGGAGCACAGTCGGTGAGCATTCCTTGCTACAATTTATCAAAGGCAGAAACTACGAATATACTTTTGAGTCCCTATACATAAGCTTAAATAATAAGTGATAACAGAGAGAACGCGTCGTTAACAAAGTCAAAGTAACTTATATATTTGTTTATTTAGTTTCTACCTAAAATAAGATTTCTTGAATAAAATTATTTAAAATTCGAATAGCTTATATCTTTAGTGTTTTGTTTGATTTTCAAACCCTAACGGAGTCATTGCGCCGACCATCTGTTATAATATTGGACGATAGCAGTTCGTTAACAGACTCCTCGTGATCAAGCCCACCACTTGGTTCGTTCAGGTGGTTCAAGCAAGTTCACGCCAACTGTTCATTGCGAACCAAACGCATTCGCCATATATTAATTCGGTAAAAAGTATATTAAATCAAATAGAAATTAATAGAATTGTGCATTTAATTTAGTTCGCACGTTAAGTTCTACATAACACACAAGCTTGGGTAAGTTCCATGCAAGTGCACAAAGTGAATAAAAGGTGAAATTTTATGCGCATTTCGACACCTTTGTCAAACGCTTATTTGCGCAAAATAATAAGTTCGATTGTTGTTGTTGTTGGTGTGGAACAGCACGAATACACAGAACTTGGCTCGCTTGTCGCGGAGGCAGTGGAAAAACGCAGACAAAAACAAAAACAACAACAGCAATAACAACCCGAACAACTTTTGTAAAAACAACAACAACATCTGGTAGAGCGATCACAAGAAATGGCTAATACAAATATGATTAGCAACAATCATAACAGTAACAGCAACAGCAATAGCAACAGCACCGCCTACACTTACAACAATTATAATAACAGTGCTAGTGCGGATAGCGGCAACAGCAGCGGCAGCAACGGTGGCGGCAGTGTTGGAGTCGGCGGTGTCGTCGGCAGCGAGGTGCAAACGCTGCGCGAAGTCTGTAATATGCTCAATACAAACGCGACACCAAGTTATATGATACCAACAGGTGGTTGTGCATATGATCACATTATTGCCATGATGCGCGGTCTTAACCTGCAGGACGACGGTATCATTTTGAACAACAAAATTAAAGCCATCGAGACGGATTTTTGCAATATTGTGCGCGACGAATCGATGCTATGGTATGTACATACATATATTTATTTGTGTGTGTATGTTTGTCTCTCTTTTGTTTATGTTATATGATTGAGTGTGTGCTTTATGGCGTCGTCCATTGATGATTAATACAAGTACGTATGTACATACATATATGTCCAATATATCCGTGTATGTAACTATGTATGTATGTATGTATGTGCAACTATGTTCCTACGACAGAACAAATATTAAAACTTGAAACACTTTTTTGTAAGCTTTTGTCGCATTTTGGGGTGAGAGATTGGCGCGTATACCTGTAGAATGGAAGCAAAAGAGAGAGAGCGCGAGGTTGTGATAGAGAGTGTAAGTTTCCCGCCAGCAATAAAGTGAAGGGCTGGCGATAAAACATAGGCAAAAATAGGAATAAATCTTTTCTCCATTATTCAATGAATGGGATTTGACATAACTATGCACATGGATATTCTTCACGGAGAGAAAAGCTTACAGCAAAGGGTGTACAAAGTTGTATAAGAACTGATTCAAAAAAATGTCTTCAAACCAATGCAAATTTTGCTAACCATATAACGTCAGCAGTTTTTGTCTTAATTTCATTATAATGTATATGAAATGCTTTTTCAGCGAATCCATGGACTATATGAACAACAAAGCCTTGACGGACGCTGAAACGGCATTGAAGTTCGCCCTGCTGTTCTCGTCACGCAACTTTGATGCACTGGCCATGAAGGAGACAAAAGTTCGCAGCGCCATGCTTAAGATCCTGGAGACAAACTTCATCAATGCGGATGCGTATCGGCTGCACGATAAGAATCGTTTGTACAACTCAATAACACTGCTGGGCGAGTACTATCACCGTGTCCGACTGGCGGATAATGCGCCGATAACCATTTTGGGTGATTCGTTGCTCAATTTGTTGATGCGCGAAATCAATGATGTTTCGGTGGTGATGAGCACGCGCTTGGCGCGACTGGTCCTATCACAGATTACGCTTAATGGTGAAATAATGCGAACTCGCCACAAGGCCGATATCGATCAGTTGCTCTACCATGTCCGTCGCCATTTGATTATGCAGCCAGCGCTGACGGCCAAAGTGAAGGCGATGCTTATGATGGTGCTCGACCTGTTTTACAGCCATTTCAAGCATGTGGGCGATGAACTGGAAGCCATGTACACCGAATATTTGATCGTCGATGACGACGAAGACGATGGCGTTAACAACAACAACAACAATAGCAACAGCAACAATAGCAACAGTGGTGCAGATACACAGACCCAGACGGATGCTTACAGCGACAGCGAGGAGCAGGGCAGCAGTGCCAATACCTCGGCACAGGAAAAACCTAAAAAATGGAGCGAACAGGTCTGTGAGGATTCGTTGTGCGATATTGGTTATGGCGAGACGAGCGGCACTGGCGACGAACAACAGCCGCAGCAGCAGTACAGCGACAACGCCGACAATGCCTATCCAATACACTCGGTTACGCCTGGACGTCAGGCTCGACGCGGCTATCAGGCACGTCATGTGCCGCGTCCCCTAAAGCCAGCTCACACTCAAACATCAGAGTAAGTAAATTCTATTGAAAGAAACTCATTGCATTTGATTGAATACATTGTTTACCATACGCAGCAATGTCAGCTCGGATCAGTACCCATCCATAGCGAGCAGCGAGGATCGCGACGAAACAAAGCCGTTGCCCAGCTGGCGCAAGACACGCTTCAATCGGACTAACGAGGCCGATCAGGCGAACGGACGCTTGCGCGAGGATCAGCAGCGTCGCTACAGCATTAGCTGCGACGATGATCATCAAAGTGTGCGCAGTGAGGGGCGTGGCAACTTGCGCTTGTACAGCATCGATGATCGTCGGAAGCACTCGCAGGAGCGCTACGAGCGTAATATGGGCGGTGGCAGCAACTACAACAATATTGTTAACTCCAATTGGGATCAGCGCGATGATCGCAGCGAGCGTTCGTACATAAGCAATTATGAGCGTGGCAATAGCTACAAGCGCGGTGGACGCTATAACAATCACAATCGCAACACTTACGACAAACCGCCACGCTTCCAAAAGCAACATCAGCAGCAGCAACAGCAACAACATCATCATCAACAGCAGCATCATCAGCAGCAGCACCAGCACAAGGATTATCAAAAGATACACAGCGAAACGTGGCGTCGCTCTAATACGGCGATCAATAATGCATATCAGGATGAGAACTGCGCTTACAACTCAAATGGTCCAGAATCCAACAGTCGTAGCTCATCGCGCGCACGCACTCTGCCACGTCCACCAAAATCACAAATGGATGACGCCACTAGGAAACCGAATCCCAATGCGCCCAATCCCAATGCGCAACGCTACAGTCAGAGTCCAACACGTGCTACGGCCAGTGGCGGAGTCGGCATTGTTGGTGGGCCGCGCAACTTTCAGCGTTACAGCAGTCAGAGCAGCCTGGCCAGCGAATCGTCCGGCACTTTTGATCGCCGCCGCCAAGGGGCGCAGGATCAACGTGGGCAGCATTCACATCAGCATCAACCGCAGCGACATCGCAACTTTACGCGTCGCTCGCAGCCAAACATACATCAGCCTCAGCAAGAGCAACAACACGGACAGAATCCACAACAGCAACAGCAGCACCCACCTCCTCGTCCGAACGCTAATGATGATAACAACTGGCACGAAACTAGCAAGGAACAAAGCGAGGAGCTGGTGCGCAATGCCCAACAGACAACTAAATACATGAACTACCTGTCTGCACAGAAATGAGATCGACGTGCCCGCGGCAGAAGAGCTAAGCGGAAGTCATAAATACAAAAGCATGGAGTGATTACAATAAGCACGAGTACGAGTTAAATATTTGTAAAGTAATTGTCAACAAATTGTATTTGAACGAGATTGTGTTTCAAATCGTTTAAAACTGACCACAAACCATCCTATTGCTCTCCACCGTAGTTTTTCTTTGTTTTTTTTTTTCAAATATTATTTCTTTTTTTAAGATATTGTATATTTTCACTTTTGAAATGTTAGATTATAGTTGTGTCGTTCTTTTAATATGTTTTATAATAATAATAATCAAGTAGAGACTGTTTCTTACATACAATTAAAGCTCAAATGTTGAAGTTAACTCGTGGCCATTTGCATCCAATCTCCAATTCCCTCCTCAAATATCAAGATAGGCTCAAAAAATAAATCAAATCCCATCATATATAAAGTCGGAAACAATTTATGCTATCCATATATCCACAAAATGTAAATAAATCTATTGTAATTACGACGGATCGGTCAGAACATACACACACACACACACAGACATATACATATATATATTTATAGATATAGCTACATACATAATTATACACCAGCATGTTTTATACAATATTTGTTAGAAACGTAAGTACAAAAGTCATAAAAATGAAACAAAAACAAAAAACAAAAATCCTATTTCTATTATAATTGTATGAATAAAAAAATTTTGTTGTTTAAATGTTACAATGCACGGATTGCGCACGTTGTATTTTAGCAAAATATATATGTATCTAAATGTCATGTTACGATCGAGAAGATTTATTAAGCAAATATCAATGTATACAAACATACCTTAAAACGAAAAGTTATTATAAATAATTTGGAATATGTTATTGTGACGAATTTGTTGAAACAACAAAGACGCCGAATGATACTTGACAGAAAATAACATTGAATGCAAGAAACATATATAAATAGTTATAGTCAAATACATACATATACATACGTATTTTTTAAGCATAACAAGCGTTTAAATCATAATAAATAAATATATAGTCTAACAATAACAATTTTAATAAAAATCTTTCCAAAACTTTATGTTTAAAATTCGAATTGCACACAGATACATATATTGAAAGCCGATAAATATATAACACAGAAGAATAACAATCTATATTGGGAGAGCAACAAGTCAAATTTGAATTAGCGCTCGGCCTGCTCCTTAGGTGTTACCACTAGGACCTCATAGTTCCTAGAGCTAACTTCCTCGCGTTGATAAGGCATATATAATACTCGATGGGATGGATGCAATTTGCCCAGCAGCGTTAGATCAGCGTGCGTTGACCGACCGGTGTAGAGAGCCTCGCCAGTTTCCGAGTAGCCAGCCTTGAGCGCGCCTGGCGGTACATTGCCATTTGCAGCTGCCACCCATTTGAGTTCACAGTCCGTTAGGACCAGCAGATCAACCTCTGTGTTAAGCCGGTGTGCACTGCAGTTCCATGGGGCGTATACGGCTTTCAGTTGTGGCACGTAATTTGCCGGCAACAAATCCTCGTGTAGATAAACGCGAGCCACATATGTATCGTAGCCCTCGTGATCGGTGCCGCATTGTACGGCACCCTCCAGCGTAGTGGGTGCAAACGGATCATCCAAATCCATGGGAATCCACTGGATTTGCGGACGTTCCACATCATCGATCTCAGTGCGTTCGGCAAAATTAAGATATATGCGATGGACACGTTGGCGGTGGCAAATAGCCCGGCATTGGGGACAACTAAGCGAACGGGTTAGCCAACGGGTTAAGCACTCCTTGTGGAAAACATGACCACAGCTGGCAGTTGAAAAAATTATATCAGTCGCCCGATAAAATTCATTGCAAATGCCACACAGAACGTTAAGCGACTCAGTTTGTGACGTTGTTGTTGTTGCTTCTGCTTGTGCTTGGTCTTCCGCTTCCATTTTGTTAAAGCTAATGCTATTTTTGAAAGTCTTGCTCTGTCCTTATATGTGTGAGTTAATCTGTATTTCACCAGACTAACAAATAAGAAAAATACAAAGAACGCCGAATTTGTTTTTTTTTTTTAGCAACTTGTAGTACTTTTAATTAATCGATATTTTGACTCATATTTTTTTCTAGGAATGGGCTATCGAAGACGTTGTTTTGTCAGCCCTGGTCGGTGCACGTTGTGCGTTGTGTTTATTTTGACTTTTTTGGCTTTAAAACCAACCAACCACAAGCAAGCAGTTCACGCACACTTCTAGCCCGCTTGAAAACAAAACACACGCACATTAAAATGCAGCGTAAAGATCAAAATCCTTTTATTCAACTTGGCTTAAGGCCATGGCTAGACAAACAGCTCACAAAGCTAGGTAAGCTAATCTTGAATATGTAAATTAAGCCCCTACTCATTAATACCAAATTTTTCTCAGGCCTTAAAGGCGCGACGCCTATACAAGAAAATTGCATACCAGCGATTTTGACTGGCAAGGATTGTATTGGTGCGGCTAAGACAGGCTCGGGCAAAACGTTTGCCTTCGCCTTGCCTATTCTAGAGAAGCTAAGCGAAGAGCCTGTCAGCCACTTTGCTCTTGTGCTGACACCAACACATGAGCTGGCCTATCAAATCTCCGAGCAGTTTCTAGTGGCTGGCCAGCCAATGGGTGTGCGCGTTTGTGTTGTCTCCGGGGGCACTGATCAAATGATCGAAAGCCAGAAGTTAATGCAGCGACCACACATTGTTGTTGCCATGCCAGGACGTTTGGCGGATCACCTAACTGGCTGTGACACCTTCTCGTTCGATAACCTTAAGTATTTGGTCGTAGATGAGGCAGATCGCATGCTTAATGGTGACTTTGACGAGAGCCTGGCCATTATCGAAAGATGTCTGCCCAAAAGTCGACAGAATCTCTTCTTCTCGGCGACCATGAAGGATTTCATCAAAGAGTCCAGCATATTTCCAATAGCCAAGGATGTGAGTACTTGTAATTGTGTCTCAAAATATTGTATTACAACCAGGTTATTTGTACATTTAGTGTTTGGAATGGTCGGAAGACTCTGACGTGGCCACTGTGGATACACTGGATCAGCGCTACTTGCTCTGCGCTGACTATGATCGTGATGTTGTGCTCGTTGAGGCTCTGCGCAAGTATCGCGAGGAGCATGAAAATTCCAATGTTATGATCTTCACCAACACGAAAAAGTGAGTGATTTGAACATTATATTGTGGCATATATATATATATTTAAAATCTTAGATACTGCCAACTGCTTTCGATGACTCTAACTAGTATGGAAATTGAGAATGTTTGCCTGCATGGCTTTATGCGGCAAAGAGAGCGAGTGTCGGCGCTAAGTCGCTTCAAATCGAATCATATACGCACACTGATTGCCACAGATGTTGCTGCACGTGGCCTGGACATACCCAGCGTACAGCTAGTGATTAATCATATGCTGCCGCGCACGCCCAAGGAGTATATACATCGTGTTGGTCGGACGGCGAGGGCGGGACGCAAAGGCGTGGCCATCTCAATATTTCGATTCCCACGCGACCTGGAATTGCTGGGCGCCATTGAAGAAGAGATCAACACTAAACTAACCGAGCATCCAATAGATGGTATGAGTTAGAAAATAAGCCAATTATTTCGATTAAATTAATTTTTATTATTTTAGCGCACATGGTGGAGCGCATATTTATGCAGGTGAATGTGTCACGACGTGAATCCGAGATGAAGCTGGACAACAATGACTTTGATGAGCGGGCGCAGAACTACAGGCGCAAGACGTGGATCATAGAGGGAAAGGATCCAGATCAAATGGAAGCGCTGTTAGTGACAAATCCAAGCACTTCACATATTTAAGTTATTTATTTAAATTTACCTACAGCTATCGCAAGAAGCAAAAGGATAAATTGCGTGAGATGCGACGCAAACGAAAACAACAGCAAGCAGAACAGAGCGGGAACAGGGAGGTGGGCGAGACGCTGTTGCAGGACGATCGTTTTAAGGCCGTGGACAGTGCGCGATTTGAGAAGAAATTTAAAAAGCGTCCAGCGAAAGATAAGGCTCCACTCAAGCCAAGTAAAAGCAGCACATCCAGAGTCAAAAGCACATTGAAAAAGAATCCAAAGGTAAAGCGCAAGGCAAAAGCGTAACTTAATGGATTATAAATATGTGTGTAAATATATATTATAACAAAAACTTTCGAGCTTATACGACTAAGCAGTTATGTTGTATGTAATTTCAATGTTCCCAGACATGCTTCACAAAATGCATCAGTAGCATCCTTGCGAATCTAAAGCAGGCATTTTTCATTCGTCGATTTCAGTCTAAAGAAATTGCTAGTAGTGCATCCTCAGGATGGACCTCCAGCAGCACTTTGGCTCCATCGTTAAAGGGATACGATATGCTGCCATCAATGACAAGATCTGCAAGAATATAAACTGTTACAACTCATTCCACATAGTACATTCGTTAACTACCACTTACTGGCGTCGATGCAGTGCGACTTGACAAACACACTCTGAACAAAATCGCGTGCCTTGAACGTCTTTGGCTTGGGCCAAACGCCCACATTAATTTGTTCACGTATCGAGTAGCATAGGCGGGGATCGTCTGGCGCAAACAGCAATCCCTGATTATAGCGCTGGGCAATTTCATCGGCTTTGGCGCGCAACTGGAACACATCTGGCGAATCGCTGTTGGGTAACGATTGCAGCAGATCATCGACGTCGCTGCTAGTGATGCGATTGATGCTTGTGTGCCAAGATGTGGAGCCAGTTCCGGTGCTCACACACAAGCCCGAACATTTCGTCTTATTCACCACATCCTGATGGTCGAGCACCACCTGCAAGTGTGACACGCGTGCCGACAGATGCTCACCAATAAAAACCTGGAATAGATTAGTTTAACAAGACAGCATTCAAGATTGAGATGGAGATTCCTCACCTCATTAAGTGCCAAGTAAGGTAGAACACGCTTCATTTTCGAATTGTACTTGCTGGCCATATGCTTATCGAGCATTTCGGGCGATGTATTCACCTGCTCCATTTTGACGGAAGTGTGCCTGAACAAATCTGTCGACTCGGGAATTGTACCATTGCTGCCCAGCAGCGTGGTGCGTATCCGCGTTCTATGTATCCACTTAAAGTCGCCCTATAACAAGAGATTTGTATTCGATTATGTGGGATGAATAAGTGTTATGTCTTACGCATTTGATGCGTTCCACTGCGTCAGCGGGATTTTCCGAGTAATGCTTGGGCAGCATCAGACGTCCCTCCGAATGCTGTGGATCCGAATTGAAGCCAACTATGGGCGTTTTTTGCTGGCTGAGCGCGAAGAGGGGACTGGCGCGATTGGCGGACAGCAGAAAGGTGCCATCGCCGCCAACGGGCACGATAACATCTGCCCAGCTCATGACATCCTTGCTCAGAGAGCTTCTAAATTCAAGTCTGCTTGTTTAATAAAGTCAACAGGCAGGCGACACAGGGACACGATTATGTTGGATGTTGACGGGAAGTAAGTACAAGTTTGTAGATTTTGGTAATAATTGAACGAACATGGCGATGACGACACACACACACACAAACAAACGTTAGATATACATATTATGTATTACCAAGCACAAACAAATTCGAGTCTACGCACCTGCTGGACAGTTTTACCTCGCAGCCAACATTCTGGAAGCTTTGTACGATGCGTTGCTCAAAGTCCTTGTGCAGATTGTGGAGATAGAGGACCATTTCAACATCGGTGCCACGATCGCGCAGCTTCTGTTCCAGCTCCTCGCGTGACAGTTCGGGATGACGCAGTTGCTCCACTTCATAGCGTGACAGCTTCGATACAACTAAAGCGCGCTTCAGCTTAAAATTTGCGGGTGCAAAGTTTGAATATTCTTGAAACATGTTCAACAAATGTAAAATGTATTAGTTATCTTACTTAAGAAGTCTGACACTATTTTCATTGAAATATTTATATTTTGATAAGATTTTTACCAATTTTATTATCTTATTTAATTAATAATATTTCGATTTGTGGATAATTTTTTGGAATCGCTGGAAGCGCAATTCATTTATTAAAAACAACAAAATCCGGCAAAGTAAACAATTAATTATTATTAATAAAATATTCGTTGTTGCTGCTTCGCTTACCTTTGGTTAATTGTTTAAGCAATTGCTTGGACTTCAACATGCTGAGCGACGTTAATAAAAGAGCATTTATTTGTATGTAACGCAACTTCTTTTTATTTGAAATTCTTTAAGTAATTAGTTTGATAAATTTAATTATAGTTTTTTAATAATCGCTTTTATAAAAACTCAAAAATTGATTCACGAAAATGAAAATAATATTATTTGTATTTATGGGTTTAGTTTGTTAAACTAAAACTGGATCAATTAACACACACACTGCAAAAAAACACTTGTTATCCGTTGTTATTGACCATTTTTACCGTCCACGTTCTACGTCTTTAGTAGATTTACTGATTGATTGTTATTCCATTTGCCTCATCATCGTTTATAAAATTATTCGCTAGTCTTCGTCATTTATCGCTCTTCTTTGCTTCTATTTTTGTTCGCTTTCGCCTCGCCTCACATCACTCTTGTTGTCTTGTTGTGCATTGCTGATAAGCGGCGCGGCCTTTTCTTATCAGCCAAAAAAAAAAAATTATACTTTCAGTGGAACGAGCGGTGTGAGTGTTAGCGATTTGTCATTCACAGAACAGCCGTTCTCCTCTTCTTACTTTTACGCCTACGCACTATTCACAAGAAATGCCGTTGTGTTCCGTATTACCATTCGCCAGGAACGAATACTCGCGCGGCAATATTTAAACATTCTTGTTTTTGTCTTAACTTAAAACTACTTATTTCTTTTAGATTTACATAAAACGATGAGATTGTGGATTTATAAGTACTCATATTTAGGCCAGTTGGGTTTTCAGGCTGTCCATTTTTTTTCTGTTACAAATAAAAAAGGTTATTAAAATATGATTCTATATTGGCTGTTTACTCACCTGTAGATTTGATAGTACCTACTGCACGCCCGTATTCAGCTTGGGCGTGTTTACAACTTTGCTCAACAACATAATGGCATTTGCGGCCACCTCTTTCAAATTAAATGTCTGAGCATCGTCGCTGGGCATGTCCATTAAATCAGCCAAACGCACTGTGTTCGAAGCAACCACTGGTTGGTTTATTGGATTCGGCTGATATTGTGCATAGCCGGCGTTAACTGGCCCCAAACGGTTTTGAACTGGGTAATTGTTCGGACAAATTATTTGCGGCTGGGTAATGTTGGCATCAGCTTTGTTATTTTGGTCATTGCAAAAGGTATTGGCCAAACTTATCAGCGTACTGATGGTGTCCTTATTATTCTGATAACCATTTGATTGGACGAGCGCCTCATTGTTGCGTCTGTTATTAAAACTTAGCGGCGGGGAGGTCACATTTAGTGCTGAGTTTCCATTCTGAAAATGGTTGTTCGTTACTACTTGCTGCTCCTGCTGCTGTTGTTGGCTTTTATTTTTTAGCTGCTCGTCCAAGTTTTTTAACAACTGCTGCAGTAGTTGTACATTATTATCATTTTTGTTGTTGTTGTTATTGTTTGGTTGTTGATTCTTATTATTATTGTCATTTATGGTATTGATTAGTTGTTGTTTGGTGTTTAAGTTGGAAGGGATACGCTTGTGCTGCTGACCACGTTGCCAATTTTGCTTCATATTGTATCCTAACCGGTGATGAACCGAAACTCGCGAGTTATTACCATCATTGTTGTTATTGCGATTATTGTTGTTGCGATTATTGTAATTGTTTTTGCGGTTTCTAGAATTCCAGCGCGGGCGTGGCTGTTGCATTTCTGAATTATCGCGACGAGCATTTTTCGAAACCAAAGGAGGAATACCCTGTGGCCTGTTCACATTATTGGGTTGTATGCGCCACTGTGCCGAATTAGCTGGCATTTCTTTGTTGTTTTTCTTTTTACCATCAGTTTCTTCATATAACTGATTAAAATCATTAGTTTCAAAGTCAATTTGCATCTGGTTTGAGTCATCTATGGAAGAAGAAAATTCATCAACTTGCTGCTGCTCCTCTTCTTCGTATTCGTCTTCGTCGTCTTCATCCTCCGCACCATCATCCTTATAAGACTGCAAGTGAGCTGCTTTCCGTTGCTTTTTTCCAACGCCGGGATAACTTTTCGGTATGTTCGGCTTTGGATCAACGTAATGCTCGTAGTACTCGTCTACAAGATGTGATATATTATTTATTTATTATTATTATTTATTTTGTTGGTTCTTACCGAGCGGCATTAAGACAGACGGCTCATCACAAGATGTCATGTTGTTCTATTTTAATAGGATTTTGTTACAATTAATTCACTTTCGCGACGCAACAAAACCGACGCGCTAAGAATGGCACTAAATTCAGAAAGAACAGTTATAATTTTGACAGGCTTGCATGTGTGGTGTAAAAGGGCTGCACTTTAAAAATCGAATATGCTGTCTCATCACGTCGATAGGTATAATTTTCAAGCCTGCGGCAATTGAAATGCATCTCTGTGCGGTTGACTAGCGCAGCCAACTTTGCTTGTTTCCTTTACTTGAGTTCAGATTGCTGAACGTGTTGGTTACTGAAGCTGTTAAAATGTAAGTATGTATACTTAATAAATTGTTGTAAATTTGTGAATTGATATTGCTGCAAATATAACTGTGATAAGTGTATAACAAGCCTTTTTACAGAACTCAATGCTGCAAGATCAAATTCAAGTGCAGGACGACGGTGGCCGTAAGCCGGCACTAATTTTATAGACACGTGTCTTGCGGTCCGCTTCCTGCGCTTGTACATCCTATTAATATCTTTCTTGTTAATGCAGTTTGTAATTTGTTGTTTAATTCTTTTCAGGTAAATCCATAAAATCATGGAGCCAGCTTAACCCGGTGTTAATTTGGTAGGTTTAACTATTGAGGCTATTTTGGTTTTTTTTATGTTTGCGAACACGAGTCGCTGGTATAAAGAAATATCCACTTTAGCTAGTGCTTTTTTTTTCTGTTCGTAGAATAATTTTGCTTCACACAAGCATAACCCAAATTTTCATTACAAATTTGCGGTGCATATTTTTTCGTAAAGCATACATACATATATTATGAATTTATGTTAATTTTATTGTATATTAAGTACTTTTTTAACATATAACTTGTTATTTTTTTTCGCAGGAAAATTGTGAACAAGCATGGTTTCGTCGCAGACCGAAAAAGGTAGGTCTATAAATAAATGTTGAACTTTTGTATCTTCTGTGATGACATTTTACTCTGACACCTCATATGAACCAATGTGATTCAAGCAATTTGTAATTAAATACTGAAGTTATAATTGAAATGAAGGTTCCGCTTAATACTTATCTTTGTAATTAAATCATGTATATTTTTGTTGTTTTTTTAGGTTATAAATGCACGTGGACATCTTGGAGCCTCGAGTGGAGTGGAGTCAAGCAGCAATGATTAATTCAATGGCTGCATACCCATGGCTAAGCTGGAGATCACATACAGTCGCAGCTCTTGTCCCGGCGGCCATCCATCGAGTGCTTGCGTCTCCCATTAGGTTAGTATTATTTGACAAGGTGATTTTGTCGTTTGGCTTTTGCAATGATGATACTATAAACCATTCACAGACACCATATAAACGTTAAGCGCTGACAAACTGCTTCAATATTTTTTTGGAGTTGGCGAGTCTTGCTTAGCCGGTTATGGACCCTGGTTAAGAAATTGGCACTGAGTCTTAAACTCGATGCATTAAATGTGTTTTCGATCAGCAAGTATTCTTATGCTCCTCTTTCATTCTCTTTTACAGATGCTCGATTGGATCAGGCAGATTAAAGTTAATATATTCTGAACCGTGACAAAAGTTATAATAAATAATGAATGTGAATGACATGAATTTTTGATGTTAAAAATCGTTTTTTACTATATTTGCACGCTCCCTGAGAGCGAGCTCTTGATTCTGTTTTGCAATCATGCGATCACCCTTCGATTTCTTGCCAATGCCAAGTTTTGGTAAGCCACGATTAAGTCCCTCGAGAAGGACACACGCCTTGCACGGCTGCTGCGAGGACACAAAGCTGCAGCGTTCGCAAATGCCGCGCACCGGTTTCTTCACGGTATCCTTAAAGCGTAGTTGCTCGCCCGAATAGATTATATCCATTATGACGGAGGGACGCACTTTTTCCAAGTCCTTGAGAAAAGCGCGTGCGTGTCCTCGATATGCATTGGGTGCAAAAACGCATTCGGTCGAAAAGTAGACCAATTTCTTGAAATGTGCATACATAACAATCTCCTTCTCATAGCTGTATTTGAGCGGCTTGACGCGGGGTATAGAGTCGATGCCACCGCCTGTGCGGATGTCGGTGCAGCGACGCAAACGTGCCGTATCCCCGCGCAGTATATTCATCAGAACCGTTTCGGCGATATCGTCCGCATTGTGGCCAGTTGCAATGCTGTCGACGGCCAATAGTTTGGCTCCCCGATCCAATGCCTGGCGTCGAAAAACGCCACAAAACGTGCAATTGTTGGAACGTCCGATTTGCGCCACAATCCGGTCCATGGTCCAACCGTAAAGTTCCTCGTAGGAGAGGATTTTTAGTGGCATTTGATAATCATCGCGATTGCGCTTGACCGTCTCCAAACTGTCGTCCCGGTAGCCAGTGATGCCTTCGTCTATAGAAAGCAGCACTAGGTCCAGACCATAATCGTGGCGCTCGTTCAGCAGCTTTAGGCTGCAGGCAGAGTTTGTTTTTAGGTATGAGTTTGAGACATGCTCGTGCTTGGACTTACACATGAGCCAGAACTGTGGAGTCCTTGCCACCACTGGCGGCGACGGCAACCTTTTCGCCGCGTCGAAAGAGGCTACTCGAAACGATGGTGTGATGGATTTCAGCTTCAAAGGCAGCAAAAAAACAATCCTTGCACAATGCGTCACCTGTCTTTGGCCGCTGTGGATTTACTTATTTTTAATGAGTTAACAATAAAAATAGAGCACTGACCTTTAATGCAGCTCTGTTGCCACATTTTGCCTTACAATCTATAGGCATTTTCAGCAGAATAGACAGCGCAACAGATTGTTTATAAATAAAAGAAAATGTGCAGTGATAAGCGCATTGTTGCTATCGATATAAATAATACAGTGTTGAACAATTAATGAAAGTTGCGGGCATCAATAAGGGAATACGCCCAATGCAAAAAACAGCTGGAAATGCTAAAAGTAAATTTTAGTAATGACTTTTAATGACGAAAGTTATGAATATATGCAACATTATTTGTACAGCAGCAAGGGTAAGTCCGGTAAGTATTCCGAATATTTTCTATACGTTCTGTACTACAATTTATGTCCCCAAAACACAGCAATCTTTGCAATCGGATTTGTGAATCGGATGTTTACGTTAAGATGAAGAAAAAAACCAATGCAAATTTTACAACTTCAACTGCCACCATGGCTGAGCAGACCAACAACATCAATGGGATTTGCATAGAACATGATGTTTGGTTTCAAATAGCCATGCATCTTGACCCGGAGGATGTGCAGAGCTTTGCTTTGGTATGCAAACAGACCGCTCGGCTGGTCAGCTCGGGAGCCTTCTGGCGGAATATCTACAAACGCCACTGCCTGAGTAAATCAGCCAAGGGCTGGAATTTGGAGCTGCCCGCCCAACTGCAGTTGGAACAATTACATAACTTCGATACAAAAACTCTGCGAACCCAAGTCATTTTGGCACTCTTCCATTGTTATCGTCCGCTTAAGAGACGAACTGAACTTGGCTTCAGCCTGGACTGGCTGCTGCACCGAACCTTTGTGTCCTGCTCCCAAAAGCAGTTTGGTTGCTGGTGGCTTTTGACTTATACCCTGTGGAATCAACAGTCGACGGCGGGTACCGAGTCGGAGCAAGCGGAAACGGATGTTGTCAACGATTGGGAAACACTCGCCGAGGATGAGAAAAGCGCACCCGTTCAAAGCTACGCAAATCGCCTCGATGGTGTTGTTTTGTTGCTTGTATTGTGTCGACAATCCATGCCCCTGCCGCTGCAGTTGCTCTACAACCCACAGCAAACACGCTTTCGCCTTAAAGCGGCCCGCGAGCTTCTTTGCACCGACATGCGTTTGAAGAACCTGGAGCTAGACTTTGCTGAGGACAACAGCAGCAGCAGCTGTAGTCAAATGCGTGTGACTGTAAAATGTTCTTGTATTGATATATATGAAGTGCTGCCCTGGTGGCATCCACATTTCCAGAAGTTCCGCGAATAAATTTCTATTCGTTTTATATTATATCATTTCACGTTCAAGTTCCAGTTCAAGTTCGGGTAATTGAGCCTCAGCTTGATCACAAGATTCTTTATCACTGTTTGCTTTCACTTTTATGATTGGAAACCTGAACTTAAATGGGCCGTCAAGCAATCCTTATCTCAAGAACCTTGTAAATGCCAGAAGACACGACTCAAAACAGATGTTTTACATATGCTGGGAGCTACCGTGAGAGCTTCCGATTCGATTTTAAGATAAACAATCGTAGATAGTATATAAACATTTTTATCACTCGTACAAGAAAATATAACAGAAAAGCATACAAATATAAGTAATTTTATAAAAAAGCGATTGTTGTCATTATGATAAAGATAATGGAACATTATGATATATACGTACACTTTCATCTTAAACTTAGGTTTGTGTCAATTAGCTTAAATTATACTTTGCCAAGAAGATCGTTGCCATAGGGCTTCTTACGATAGCCGCCCTTGAAGGCGAACAGTTTGAATGCCACGACCATCATAACAATGCAAAACGCATACAAGAACATGCCCATGCGCATATCCATGTCGGAGAAGACGTTGGAGATCTGACGTTTCTGCCGCATCTTGTCGAGCGTCTCGTGTAGCAGCTCCTCGCGCTGCACGCCAAAGCGGCTTATAAATTGGGGATTGTGTATGTTCTTGAGGAAACTTAGAACCGCATCTTTGTTCCAATTGATATCCAAGTTCTCTTTGGACCCAGCTGCGGCTGCACGATGGCACTGAGCACAGCTTTTGACACTGGGAAATTGAAGTTTTGGAAATTGCGGATCCTCTGTATCATCGCCGGCCAGGCGCTGATTAACCTCATTGTGCGCCGCCCATAGCCACAGTATGGCCTCATCTTTGGAGGTTACGTTCCAGATTTTTCGGCGTGATGCCATTGCCTAAACAAAAATTAAAATATAGGTTAACAAATATTGTATCTTATACAGACTGTGTCAAAATCTTTTTTTTCTTTTCAATATCATTTTGAACAGCTGCTGTGAAAAACAAATAAACTCTAGTCGAGGAATCTTGACTAGGAGATTACGCGTTAAACTTTAATCTTCGAAACCTCTGGTATTTCCCAACTGAATTCTATTCCATCCTATAAGAGATGATCATTATTTTATCTATGGTTTTTCGGACCAAGTTTCATAATTTTTATAATAATTTTTGAAATACTTAAACTTCAATCTTCGAAACCTCCGGTGTTTCCCAACTAAATTCTTTTAACCTATCAAAGATGATCATTACTTTGTCTGTTGGTTTTTCGAATCAAGTTTTATAATTTTCATAATAATTTTTGGGAAACCGGAAGAGTCGATCAATTGGGAACGAACCTTATATACCCTTTTTTTCCTCATTAAATGGGCTCAGGGTATAAAACACACATTAAACGAAGGCCGTTCGTATAAATAGTACCTGAGGTAAATAAAAAACATTTGTCACCTTGTAGGTGGCTTATGCTAGTTACGCAATAACCTGCTTAATAATAATAAATCTCTGTTTAGAATATCATAAAAATTTAACAATCCAATTTTAATATCATGACAACGTGACTCCTCAATCAAAACTTATTTATCAGCGTTATGTTTCTCTATTTTCTATATACTATTTTTAGTTAAAATATATACTTATAGCTAGGGCATTGAACCCGGATAACCTAAATATGTGCTTAATCAGCACAAGTAAACACCGGCAAAAAAAAAATAAGCTATACATCTGTTTTAAAGCCATAATTGTACAAAAGTAAGTCAAGTAGACTGGGGAAGATTTGCATGAGCAGATTCGATTACAAATTGTCAAAACATATGGTATATCAATCTTTAAGGAATTGTACTGTATCAACAATATCTAGTAATTATTTTGATTTTGTTTGATTATGAAATGTATGCATGGCCTGTTTTAAATGTCTGGAGGCCCCGCGGCAACTAAGGAGTTGGCCTCATATTATTTTTTATTATTATTTTCAAAATAAAAATCGAAGTCTGAATTTGAAATAGTTTTTTCGAAGTCACTATTGTGGAGGCCCCAGTCTATAGCCCTTTCCTAAACACACGTTTTAGAGAAATTTGATAGAAAAATTCAATTTTCATTTCATCGACTAAGGTTGTAGCTAAAAGCGACTAAGGTTGTAGCTAAAAGTTAGTAAAAAATAAAATACAGAAATTGTTAGCTACGACTTGTGACCAATGAGATAAAACTTGTTTACTTGGAATTGTTGTCGTAAGCTATAACTAGTTGCTAATTGCATTGAATAGATTATTTTCGGAACCATGACTAGAAAAGTTTCACCCTGCGCGCTTGAACAGCGCGGGGGCAATGGATGATCTAATAGTGAAAGCGCCTATTATAAAAACAATAAAGTGTTGTTAAGGTTGAGAAAGCGAGAGGGAGATGAATCACCCACCTGAAAATGTTGGCTGCAATCGGTGCAGCCAAAGAAATGCTTGATGTAACCATGCATCGCTTGCAGGACCTCAAGTGGATCCTGTTGTGCCTCGTTGCTCGCTGCCTGAACGCTCATGAAATGGAAGAGGGTCCACAGCGAGCAGCTAAAGCCGCGCAAAACCGGAGTTGAGCCAGTGCAGCCCACATAGTGTGTGCTTGAGTATATTTGACCCAGTTGCGCCTCCACACGTTGCAATTCCTGCTCGAACTGTTTGCCCGTTAGCTGCTGATTGAATTGCACCACAAAGTCCTTCAGCTTGCTCACCAACTGGCGTCCATTGCTGCCCAGCGGATTGTATCTTTGCAGCACAGTTAGGAAACGTTGCAAGGCAAGCAAACGCTCGCCGCTAATATCATTCACTTTGGATATTTCGTTGTGGAGTATGGTGCGTATGGCCTGCTCCAGATCAGCTTGATATATCAAATGCTTATTGCGATGCACTTCCTTAATAATATCGGTTAGGGCTTCACTATGACTTGATGACGCCGCCGGCTCCGGCTCCATAACGATCTGTTTCTCCGGCCTTGGTGTAAAGTTGTGGGAACGGAGCGCAGTCTCAATAGCCTCGACGTGTGCTTCGCTTGTTTGATTAGCTGGCGTTAGCATCTGGACGCCACCTTTGCGGTCCACAAGCGCGAGCTGCCTTTGCTTGGTATCCAACTTAAATTTAGCAGCTATAGCTGCATCGTTAATCCGACGAACTTGCACGGCTGGCCAGTGCAGCAGGAAGAGCGCCGTTTCGATGGCCAGCGTCGAGTTCTCGGGCTCATAGACGAGAGCAATATGCTCTCGCTGGCTATTTAAGCCTTCGAAGAGATTTGCCAACGTTTCACTTTCCAACACTGGCGTCAAATTTGGCCAATGTGTATTATTCGTAGTCTGATTCTCGGCCGCAATGAGGCCAGCGAGCAGCGAACGTATCTCGTCGGGCTTTTGTGACTCCAATTTCAGGCCATATTGCCCGGTGCTGGGCTGGAAACCTGGTGCCATATACCGCAGCGTGGGATAGCCCATTACCTCGTAGGCGCGGCAGACGCCATTGTTCTCCTCGGCGGCGCAATCGATAGCGCCCACAATGACTACATCCCGCCAGGGATGCAGCTGCTGCGCCAACTGCTTGTAGGTGGGGGCAAAACGCCTGCAATGCCCACAATACGTATTATAGAACTCGACGAGCGAGCTGCGATTTTGCTCTAACACCGTTTCATTAAAATTGGCAACTGTTAGCTTGACAACCTTGTCTTTGTCATCATATAGGCCGAGCGCCTCGTCAACGGGCTCGGATTGTTGTTTCAACAGTGCCTCGTATCTGTTGAGGGGTACGCCAGCGGCGATCAATTCCAGCAGCAGGCATATTACAGTTATTATTAAAAATGCCAACTGTGCACCACCTTGTAATATCATTGTTGTCGCGTGTCGCGCGAGTTCTTTGGTGCGCAATGCAATGAATACGACTGATACGGGATATTATTATTCTACCGTAGCAGCATTTGGAATGTTTTATGGTTTCAATATGTATGTTTTTTTGATTAGCTACAGCGTTTTCGTGTATTGCACTCTCTCTTTCTAGTACGGCTTGTTCTTCTTCTTAACATTACGCTCTTAACAGTGATGATCATTATTAGCTTAGCAGTGACTGCATTATTGTGACTCATCGCCAATAGATAGTGTCAACTTATTGATATAGCTAAAAATGGTAAAAAATAAAATAGATTTCATGCCATGAATTTATAAAATTGGGGTTTTCTGATATGTATATTGAGGTAGGTTTAACGTTGCAGATGTTTGTGGTGCTCAACTGTGACTCACTGTGAGAGTCAGTCACATAAGCTATTATATTCAATAGTCACTCACTCTCTGTAAGAACGAAGTGATATTTGTAACCTATAATCAAACATTTTCCAAAAAAATATAAAAGATTATAAGCATTTCATTTTATTTATAAATAAGTTTTGTGACTTTAAAATAAAGTCACTCGAATCGATATATGTAAATAAGTATCTAAAAAAAATACTATCGATATACCGATATACTTTTTTCTGTTTATTTAATTATACTCATACGGCGACTGAGAAGTCGAACAAATTTGAAAAGTATTGGAAATTAGTTATAAGTGAACTTTAGAATGATACTTCGACCATTGAGTCGCGCCATTTGGCCCCGTTCAATCGCCGATGCTGCGTGTTTTCTGCTCATCGCTGCTTTCATTCCAATTACATACATATTTCAAGTCACGATTGTTATGCCGGAATTGCATGTTGTGGGCAGTTTCTGGTACACAGTCATCTGGCTGGCAGGACTCTTTTTGGTATTCAATTTAACGTCCAACATGCTCGCATGCATGTTAGTGGATACGTCCATTAAAAGCAAGTTGATTTTCTTTGTCATAATATTTCACACAATTTTCATAAACCTTCTGTTGCAGTGCATATATTGAAGCCACCGCTGGAGCCGCATTTGCTGAGCCGTTGGCACATGTGCTACACCTGTCAGGCTCTAGTGCCGCCGCGTGCCTGGCACTGCGAGGTCTGCGATGTGTGCGTACTTAAGCGGGATCATCATTGCCGTTTCACCTGCTGCTGCATTGGCCATTACAATTATCGCTACTTCTTTTACTTTCTGCTATACCTGGCCATTGGCTCGCTGTATGTGAGCATCAACGCCAGCATTTATCTGTGGTATCTACACGCCGATTACTACTGGCGGCCATATACCCTGGTTACCATTTTTCGTGCCGGCATTGAGCTTCACTGTCCACGCCAGCTGGGAGAACTTCTATGTGCTCATCTACGAGCTGAATCTATTGGCTTTTAGCATGTCAACGTTGCTGCTTTTGTATCACATTCCGATTTTTAAGCGCGGAGCCATAATGAAGGAGCGTCTGACCAACAAATATAATCTCGGAACACGGGCCAATTTCGAAATGGTGCTGGGCAAGCGGATGTACTGGACCTGGCTGTCGCCGTTTGTGCGCAGCGATTTGCCCCACGACGGTGTCAATTGGGTACCGGCGTACAAAAAGGATTAAATAGGATCTTAATAACATTTCCAGACTAGTCAATCTCAGCACGAATCTATCGAATTTAAGCATTCCTTGCATTAACACATAATAATTTATTTACTTATTTGTATTTATTGCAATTATAAAACGAATTTAATGACTTGTAACAATCTTGGATTTTATTTATCTACTAAGAAGCCCTCGCCGACGAGCGATTTTAGCTTGCCCAAATGCACTTCGTTGAGCGTGAAGCCTTCGTGGATGCACTTGGCCAGCGCACTCGTCTCCATATTGTTGTCGACGGCATACTGGAGCGCAGCCAGTGCCTGACTGGGAGCCTTGTGCACCACAGCTGCTTCAACGTACTCAAACAGAGCGGAGTCGGCGGGCGTGCCGGGAATCCGATGCTGCTGCTTGTCAATATAAGTGAACACCTCGCTGGCCTTGTCGAAGCTGGTGCCGCCGCGCACGAGCAACGTGAGGATCTCACCAAGCATTTGGCCGGTGAAGGTTACCTTGCGTACGCGCTTGGCCGACTCCTCGATCTTGTTGTACATGTCCAGCGCCACCTGGGCACATTGCTCGGCCAGATGCTCGGCATTGGGACGATTATCGATCATTATGCGAAGCACATAGAGCAACAGACTCTCGCGGTGTGTGTGATCAAAGATGACCATGTCGGACCAGATGCGTGGAACCTGCTCCACGGCGCCATTAATCTCAATAGCTCGAAGTATCTCCTCCATAATGCCAGGCTCCGGTATGTAGATGTTCGGCACTAGCAGATCGTAGGTGTGCATGAAATCCTCAATGGATTCGGTTTGGCAAAGCAGCGCCAGATAATTGCGATAGTAGATGGACTCCTTGAACGAGTCGCCAACCAGATCGTAGTTGCTGCCCGTATGCAGTAATTCATGCACCTTCTTGGCCAGCGCCTTGTCATGCAAATGATTGCGGCACACATCCATAGCCGTGGCAAAGAAGTACGTGTCCTTGGGATGCTCAATCCTAAACTCCTTGCCGCCAATCTCATTCAGTATGTCGACAATGACGTGCGATACGGGCGCACGTTCGCGACAAAATATGATAAGCAGGTAATAGTAGGTGCCCAGACTGGGCGAGATGCCCATCTGCTTGAATTCGGCCAGGAGCTTGAGGGCGGAGCTGCGTGCCAGTTTGAAATTGCCAAACGAACTGATGCACTCGAGCAGGGCGTTTAGTGTGCCCAAATTGGGCTGCAGCTGCTGCTCGGCCATCTGATGCAGCAGCTCCGTGCACAGCTGCCAGCGCTGTTCGGCCGAATCCTTGATCAGGCTGACAATCTGTATGATGGCATTGTAGGTGTTGGTGTCCAGTTGGATTTTCTTCTCGTTGGCTTCCTGGAGATGCGCATAGGCACGCTCACACTGTAAATACTTGGCCATGCCACGGATAAGTGCTGCATAGGATTGTGGCGTCTTTGGCTCAATGGCAGCATAGAGTTGTTCGGCCAAATCGCCATCCTTCCAGGTCTTGCCGTGGCGTTCACGGCGGCGGCTGTTCTGCAAGAACCAGCGCTCTTCAATATACTCTTCGGGCAGCGGTTCCTCATTGTTATAGAAGCACACCAGCTCCAAGAGGCTTTGCTTAAGCTCAACACCGACATCAATTCCCTTTTTCTCCAACAGACCGTACACTAGCGTCGCGTCCGACAGCTCACCTTGGGCAATCAGCCGTCGAAGTGTTTCCACATCTACCTCCGAATCCTCCGTATAGACCATGGAGGGAGCAAACTTTTCAATCGGTGGTTGACCCTCTTGGTGCTAAATTGTACAATATTAAAGATCTTCAATATAGAAGGTTCCATTCATCGATTTACCAAGAACAGTTTGCGGTTTTCCTCTTTTATCCAGTTGGCCGCCTTGCGTCCCGCTTCCTTGGACAGCGCAAACGTTCGCTTGGCCACATTTGAAGTGGGTATCAAGAAGGGATCATCGTGGTATTTGTAGTGCGGTGCTGTCGAATCACGTCCAACGGTGCTGGCCAACGCCTGCAGCAAGTCTGTCGGCGAGCGCTCAATGCGATTGGGAATTACAATGGAATCCTCTTCGGCGGCCGGCTGTGCAGCGGTTGTGTAATGTCTGCCATTGGCACTTGCAATATGGCGGGCAAGGCTGAATCTGGGCAGCAGTCTTAACTGGCGCGTTAAGTACATGGTGAGAGCGTTGGAGGTACAAAATAACTTTACTTTAAGTTAAAATTAATAACTTTTAGCTGAACAAAAATAAATTGTAAGCTAGTTGGTAGCAGCAGTGTGACCGAAGTGAGTTAGCTCAAGAATGCGCAATCTTAGGTGGAACTAGTTCACATTCCGACGATAGTTTTTCGATAGCTTTTCGATAAAAAACTGTCAGACGGAGCGGTTTTACTGTAAATAACACTAACAGAATCGAGAAGTCCCCTGGAAATTCCAGGAAATCAATTCAGTTGCTTGCGATCGTTTGCTTTGCTCAGTTCAGTTATTTGACGATGACAAAACCGATCTTATATTACGATGATCGCAGTCCACCTGTACGCAGTTGCCTTATGCTAATCAAAATGCTAAATATCGATGTCGAGCTGCGTTTCATTGACCTTTTCAAGGGAGAACAGCTTGCGGAGCAATTCGTAGCGGTAAGAAATTATCTTTAGCAAAAAGATGTTTTTCTTAATTTTCTCTCTTAGGTTAATCCGCTGCACAGTGTGCCAACGTTGGTGCATGGAGATCTCATCCTCACCGATAGCCACGTCATCCTCATACATCTTGTCGAGCAGTTTAATGCGACGAGCCCACTGTGGCCGAGGGAAAACGCGGGGGAGCGACGTCTGAAAATACTTAATCGCATGTTCTTTGAGTGCTCCTTTTTGTTTCGCCGTGACAGTGATTTAATGGTTAGTCCTTCTACTACTATTACCATCAGTGCTGCCATAAAAAGGCCAGATTGTCAAAAAAACAAAAGCTGAAAAAGCTAGTTACGTTTAAATTACCAAATGACTTATACAAAGAGAAGCTATATCTAGCGGGAACATAGCTAAAATGTCAGCCCTGATTACGATATACATTCTAATCCAACCCAACTCAATCCATTTCTAGTCGGAAATTGTCCGCAAGCAGTTTGCCAATGTCGATGTGGCAAGCCACGAGAGGAAGCTGCACGAGGCATATGCCATCATGGAGCAGTATCTATCCGAAGAGCAGTATATGGCTGGCGACCAGGTTGGGCAAAAAATAAACAAAACCACAAAATTAAATGAATTAAATAAAATTTTTATTTATTTTTCATTTAGCTGACTCTCGCCGATTTATCTATTGTGACCACATTGAGCACTGTGAATCTCATGTTTCCAGTAACGGCAGAACGTTGGCCGCGATTGCATCGCTGGTTTGCGGCAATGCAGCAATTGGATGAATATGATGTGAATCGTCTTGGCTTGGATAAGCTACGTGAAAATATCGAGCAAATGGGCAAGTTTCAATTTCCAACTCCAGCAGTGTGAATATAGTACGATACAGTCGATCTTCCATACAACGAACTTTAGAGAAAATTCGTAGAAAAGTTTGGGTTTTTGATGAAACCAAATTGCTGAGTTTTGGATCGAATTCGTTATTCTGATCGCCTGTATTATAATAATTTAGTAATAGTTTAGGATTAGAGGATGGCATGAAAACATTCACAGGGCTAAGTGGATTATCTTTTTTGTTATTGATCAATCGCCAAAAAAACAATGGGACGTGATTAAACTTGTCAATATTTTCGAAGAAAAAAGTTGAAATAACATAATATATTAGGGGTTATGTATTATGCAGCGAGGCTTATCATATTCCCTGAGATATTACCTATCTTTGCACGAACAGTTAGTAAAATTTGTAGCTTTGTTGCAGTCCCTTAAGAAACACCCAATAAAAAAAAAGCTAAGTCAAAACACATAATTGTGTACAGTAAGACCCCGCTTAACGCGGGTGATACGTTCCATCAAAGTAGAGCGTAATGCGAAACAGCGCTAAACGAATTAGCGTTAAGCGGGGTCTTACTGTACTTGCCCTACGCTCATCTTAATAATTTTTTAGAGTTTTGTATCGTTTTAATCGAGAATCTACCCAAACCAGCATCTTATCTGTAAGATTTTCAAAATAAGATTATTTTTTTTAAGATTGCGTTTTTTTTTTTATCATAACCTTGGCCTAGTTAATCTTCAATGATTAAAATTAAAGTAACTAGAAGTAAAGTTTATTTAACACATTACATATGTATAATTGAATGTTGGAGTTTGTGTTTAGTCAAAAAAAATATCTTTATTAATTTTAAAACACGTTGTTACACTTGGAAATATAAAACTTAACTCTACTCATGGTTGCGTTTTGACTCTTGAGGAAACCTCGTATTGCGACTTTTCCTTTGTTTCTATTTGATGCGTACTCAGCAATTAGGAGTGGAATATTTTGGGAGCCGTGACTTAGGCTTCACACAAGGATCAAATTACAATTGGACTTTGGTCCATTCATACGAAAGTGGCGTGATCAAGTTAATTTAATGTTCTCTTTTTCGGGTGCATAGATTTGTGTTATTGATTCTGTACGCCTGGCATACGTGCTTGTTTCAAGTGTGACTTATTCTGTTTATACATGTGTTAGAACAATGCTTGTGCATTGTTTGTTTAATCTATGCCGCTTTATGTGTGTTTTATGTGTGAGTGGAGGTTGACAAGAGAGTTCTGCAAGAACTGGATATGTCACTTCCCCATCCCCTAAAAAGTGCTTGTCCTCAAGCGTTTATACTTGGGTACATTTTTGTTTCTGTATTTAATATGATTTTGTTTTCTTGATCTTGTGCCAATTGTGTGTTTTCTTGATCTTTTGTTACTTCTGAATTTTCATTTTTCTTATATTTTATAATCATGCGTTTAGGTATGCTTTTAAATTTGTAGATTAAATATAAAGTTATCGCGATTAACAATATTGCGAGTATAGTAAGTGTAATTATAAACAAATTATTGTGTATTTTAGTTTCTTGTTTTATAAGTTCTTTAGTGTGTATAATACAGGTTCTATTCTTGTTACGTTATTGCTTATATAAACTGTTTGAGTGATATCTGAAAGTACATTCGTTATTAATATGTCCTCTAGTTGGACTGTGCAATTGATTGCCTTAATAATATTATTCCCGCTTATAGTTACATGTTGGTTATTACAATTTTGGTTTAAAGTCATCTTGGGTAAGTTCCAAGTGATTATTACGTTAGGTTCTACAAAGTTTATTTCATAATTTTTATGGGTTTTCGTGAATTTGCAAGTTGTATTGATTTGTTTAATTATGCCGTTTATGCATTTATCTAAATTTGCTTTTTTGTCAGCTGTATAGGTTTTATTATTACTTAAGAAATATTTTTCTTTTACATTTTCTGTTAAAATATTCCTATTCTCATCTGGATAGGGAATTATTGTATATAATGATTTTTGAACAAGTGTTTTTGGAATTTGGGAGATTATAAGAATTTCGTTTGTATCTGTTTTTATCCAAGTTGAAGTTTTTATATTTAATATCTTTTCTGTGTCTACGTTTCCTAAATGATCATGTTTTAGTAGTTTTGGGTTAAAAATCCCTAATCTTGTTAGCTGCATTCCCATTTCTACATCTTCTATGTATTCTGTGAATTGTTGCAAATTGAAAAGTAGTAAATTGAGTTTTTTATCTTGTTGCGAATCTTCTATCATTTTATCTATTAATTTCATCCCGTGATTAACAGCTTCTATAATTTTATTTAATTCATTGATTTGTATTCTGTTTTCTTCTAAATTATTTATTTTATTTTCAAGTTCTGTTTTGTCTTCCTCATTTAAAGTTCCAAATAGATACTTATATGCTGTTCCTACCATGTTGATTAGACCTCTTTTCTTTCTTTTAACTATTTTAATTCCATTCATTTCCCTGTCAAGTTTTTCTATTAAATATTCCATTTGTGGTAAGAATCTAAAGGGTTCTGCTTGTTTTAATATATTATTAAGTATTTCTTCCGTTTTTGTTAGGTTTACTGTAAGACAATGATATTCGTAATCTGTTGTGATACTTATTAGACCGGTTTTTAGTATTAGATATCCGTTTTGGCCTTTTATTTGATTTATTTCGATGGATTGGGCATTACTGTTTAGTATGGTTGTCAATAAAATGATTATTTGGAACAGGTGTAACTTCATTAGGTGACCTGGAATTGTTGTATTTACTTTGATTAGTCTTTTTCTGTTTTTTGAATTTTGTTTTATAATGGGCAATTTTTCTTCCTCTGTTAGTTTCTTCAAAATGTTTTTCATCTATTCTTTTAATGTTGCCTGTCTTTCTAGATGGGTTAGTTACTTTTGATTTTACTACAGGCAATTCTCTGTAATTCGTATCTATTTAATATATCTGAATATATCTGCTGGGGTTCTACCTGTGGTATTGTGTATTATTTTATGGTTGTACGTATAAAGAATTGTTTCGAATTTTGTTAATTTATTTTCTGGGTCGTTGTCGGTGTTTATAATTCTTAGTTTTTCATTTACTGTTTTATGAAATCTTTCTACGTCTGACATTCCATTTTTATTTGTTGTTATTTCTATTTTGACATCTTCTGATTCTAAGCTGCGCACATGAATGCTGAGTCTTTATCTGCTTTTATTTCTATTGGTTTTCCCATATCATTGAATATTTTTAGGATAGCTCTTTTTGCTTCTAGCCAATCTCTGCCATTTACTTCGATTAATGTAGCGTATTTTGAATATACATCTTTACAAGACAAGAATTGCTTGTTATCTACCATGTAAAAATCTATTACGTATTTTTCTCTTGGGTTGTAAATTTCGGGTGTTATTTCGAAAGTAAATTTTGTATCTCTGTGTTCTGTTTTTGCTATATTGCAAACTTCACAATCATTTATAATATTTTGAATTAATTTCTGGTAATCTGGGTAATAATATTTTGTCTTGAACATAACTACTGTCTTTTCTATCCCTGGATGTAGTAGTTTTTTATGATTCTTCATTATAATTTCTTTAAATTCTGAATAAGTTTGAATGTCTATCAATTTTGTTGTTGCTCTCATTGTTCTAATGGGATTGCTTATGTTAATTATTTCTACATAAGCTTTTTGGAATATTTCGTAGTCTCCATTGTGTGAGAAATATCCTACACTATTTTTTCCACATAAATATTCTTTTATTATTTCTTTTGCACTTTCCGTTGTCATATCTGTGTAATTTATTAAAATTTTTGTTTTGTGAAAGTAATTCAATTTCTTAACATCATCAGTATCGCTTTTAATGACTTCAATTTGGTGGTTGTAATTGTTTAAAGGTCTTTTGTATTTGTTGATTTTGGTTATCTTCCTTGCTTGTTTGTGGCTGCTACGCTATCTTGGGTGTCTCCCATGAAATTTTCTTCTGTTTTAATTCTTGAAAGTGCATCTGCTACGTAATTCTCTTTTCCAGGCAAATATTTTATTTCATAGTCGAATTCATTTAACCTGATTTTCCATCTTTGTAATTTCATGTTTGGTTCATTTCATGTTGTTAAGCCAAACTAAAGGTTTATGGTCGCTTAAAATTTCGAATTTTCTACCGAAAAGATATGATCTGAAGTTTTTGGTGGCCCATATTACGGCTAATAGTTCTTTTTCGATCGCGGAATAATTAATTTCGTGTTCATTTAATGTTCTACTTGCGAAACATATTGGTTTATGATCTTGTGACAAAACTGCTCCTAGTGCATAATTACTTGCGTTAGGTATTATTAGGTATATAACTATCGCGATTAACAGTATTGCGAGTATGGTTAGGGTAATTATTAACAAGTTATTATGTACTTTTGATTCTGCTTTTATAAGTTGTTTAATATGTATAAAAGATATTGGTTCAATTCTTGTTACATAATTACTTATGTATACTTACTGTTTGCGTTATGTCTGAAATTACCTTTGTTATTGATATGTCCTCTAATTGGACTGAACAATTTATTGCTTTTATAATATTGTTTCCGCTTATAATTGTTTGTTGATTCTTACAATAATGATTTAATGTCATCTTGGGCAAGTTCCAAGTAATTATAACATTAGATTCTACGAAATTAATTTCGTAGCTTTTATGTGTTTTTGTAAATTAACATTCTGTTTTAATTTGTTTAATAATGCCGTCGACGCATTTGTTTGAATTTACTTTTTTATCAACTGAATAAGTTTTATTGTAGCTCGTCTGAATGTTGGTTTTTTTTCAGTCTTTACTAAGTCGTAGAACAATGTATTAAAGTAATTCTAAGAGTGCTGACTCTGCTTATGGCCGAATGTCTTTCAACAGAGTTGCTGTTGGCGACCTGGTCGCCGTTATGTTGCAACTATGTGCGTGTGGTATGAAATTTTTTGTGTGCAGGGTAATCTGAGCTCTTTAGCCTTGGGTCGAGCGGCGTGGCTTAAGTGGAGGCGAATGGTATGATACCAATGGGTCGGTAAATCGCGCGAGGCTGTGTCTACGCCTAGAACGTTTGTCGCCCGTTGCACAACATCTGCTGTCCTCATGTTGCAGTTGCGCTGACGCTGTTAAAAAGGCAAGGCAGGTATAACATACGTCGGTATCGAGCTTTGTACTTTGATCGTTGATCAATTCTGTTTATGTTTTATTAGTGAAGTTTGTTTTGGTTGATGCTTGCGTTAACAATGCCAAGCTTTTAGCGTGTTTGGGGTATCTTATCTTATGATTCTGTCTGGCTTTAAAACTCTAATGCCCTTTGTTTGACTGTTTTATGCTTTCTCTTGTTCTGATTGTTAGGGTTATTTGTTTACTTCAAGTTTTGATTGCAATTATGTGCTCCCAAATGAGCATGTTTTGTAAGTCTGGAGACGACACATCAATTTTGTTAATGACGTTTGCCGTCGCGTCTACAGACTTAACATCTACAAAACCCATTTTATATTCTGGCAAACGATAACATATTCGGAATATGTCTAGCTTGGAACTATTAAAAATGTTTATGCCAATTATTTGCAATGTTTGTTCTTAACTGTCATAAGCCTCTGCTTGGGCCTGCAAAGCGGCAGCCACAGCACTATATAAATTGTTGTAAGGCAAATGGTTTGTCATAATCGGATGAATTAAAATAGGGTCGATGTTATAAGTAATTTCAATTTTTTGCAAAGATGTATGTCATTTTTATATCCACTTTGTCCATGTCCCAAAATTCCGTTACCTTTTTAAAAATTACACTTGTAATTGATTTAGTTGGTTCCTTAGTTTTTGAATACCTTAGTTAGTGACAAATGTGTTCTTCCAATGAAGTGGGTGTTATAATGTCATCTAAATACTAACTTTATAACATAATATTAAAATATAGTTTTACTTTGTTTTTTCATCCTTTTTTATAAATAGTTAAATTTATTATATTTTTGGTATTTTAGTAAACTAAATCACGTTTGAGCTTGTATTATTTTTATAATATAGTTTGTTCTAATTCGTCTATGAATTTACGTGAGTTTCCGTTGTAGTATGTGTTGTATAGCTGCCTTAGTAGTTCCTCGATCGGTGTTTGTATTTTGTATTCCTCAGTTAATGCTCTCTTCAATTCCGTCCAGTTAATGGCGAATCACAATTGTGAAATCCGTTGTGCCTCCAAGACGACTTGTACTTCTATTGCTCCATAAATAATGTTTTGTTGACGCTGATTTGTTGTTGGATAAATTTGAATTAAATATTCATTCGGGCTGTATTTGGAATTTTAAAACTTATCGCTGGCGGTAAATGTTTTCCTGGCCTGTTCTTCTGGTTAACCCTTTGTTTATTTGAAAGTGGACCTCTTGATTTTGACTGATTTTTTTAAAGTTATTTTTGGTAAAATAGCTGAGTTTACAATTTAATTTTCTAACGTGAATATACGCTTTTATATCATAATTGCTTTATTTTTGTTTGGAATGGTATCGACTTTCCATATTTTTTATTTTTTTCAATTTTCTTGTTTAAATAGGCCAACATTTTATTGAAAAAAGACAAAGTCCACAACATTTTTTAATTATTTTGAAAATTATTTATCGTAAAAGCTCAGTAAATAATGATAATAAATTTATTATTTTGGCAAAAAAAAAACAACTTTATAAACTAATTAGTAATGGTAATGATTAGTAATCGTTCTCCTGCCTAGTGTTTTTACTGTTTGCTCAACGGACATGATGTGTGTACATAAAAAACGCTAATGATGTTTTCTCACAGTTATCTAAATGGACTGCATTAGCGTACACACAGCCTACAGTCCTGTTTGAATGTGAAGGGTTACGCGTACTGTTTGCACTCGAAATGTTGTCCAATATTTGCTAACGAACCGACGACAGCATGTCATGCCTAATGGCCATATCGAGTGCGTAATATTGAGTTGGGTTGTACTTACCATATAAAAGTACTTCACAGCGTTTATAGCACGACCCGCAGATAATTAGTACCCTGGTCGTTTTTACGCACCCAACTCAAACAAACTTAAAGCAAGAACATTTTCGACCAGTCATCATGAGTCGTCCATCCGTTCAAGTGTCAGGCAAGGGCAAACCAGGTGCTGCGGCGTCATCTAATAGCTTGACTTTAAGCCGTCAACTTTCAAGATGGTTTAGGGACGCAACACAACTGCAACGCGGTTTGCTTTGTGCAAAAATCTTATTTGCGTCACGCAGCAAACTTTTTCAGCCAGCAAGTTTTTCAATTTGCCAAGCGTGGTGACCCAACAGTTTTTTTTTTTGTTCCGAGTTGGCATTTCCCTGTTTTAAGGTGATGTTTTTTGCTGAGCTCTTATACAATTTTATAATCGGTGTACAGTGTACTAAAAATGGGAAAAATAAGCTTATTATTGCATCTAAAACATTCACTTGAGTATCATAGTTTTCTTCTTATAAAGAGGAGACAGGGGGACGACCAGAACGTAGAGTTGACCATGATGCACCGAAAAAATTCAACTTAAAGCAAAACATGCTGCAATTACACGCAGTGGGCTGAACACCAAAGATTAATTAACTTATTTTTACAAATAATTATGCTAAGTAAGAAAACTCAGAACAGCTAAGCAAATGAAAAAGAGAAAAGGGGAAAACAGAAGGTGACAATAATAAACACACTGCCTAAAAGTAGGCAACGCCTTTTGTCAAGAGTCGCTATAATTAAGCGCAAAATGAGTGCAAATTAGCATAGCTGTTAAAAATTCAAAACAGGAGATGGGGTAGAGCTATAGAGAATGGGAGTGTTGTCGAAACAGAGTTATGAAGACAAACGCAACCTTAAAACAGCAATAACTTTTTTGGTGGCCCCTTGAAACTTTGAAGGCAGAGACTCGGTTTCTAAATTTCAGGCAGTTCCCGGTTAGAAGAGACAGCGCAGTCTGGCGCAGGTGTTAAGGTCTGCAACTTAAACTTAATGCTGAAATATATATGTTGCCAAATTGACATATGTGCAAAATGTTGCTTTGATGTCGCAACTCACTTCCGCCTCTGCTGCTGCTTCTTTAGCCCACTTCTAACGCCTTTTACTCAATTTACGGAATTGGATACCTTTTCTCTTCAGTCAAGAATCTCATTTAGTGTTACTGCCTATTAACCAGGCCCAGCTGCTTGCTCTTAAGTGTTAGCAGTCCCCAGCCAAAATCACTTGAATAATCCACATGCCAACCATCACACCGTGAACCACACAAACACAGCCGCAATTCCGAGTCACCGATGCGTGTGCTGCGAAAATATTGACAAAGTTTTATGGTTCAAGCATTTCATCAGCACTTTAAGCTACATTTGTTGATTCTGTTTGGGCCAGAAAAGTTACGCCAAGAATAAAAAAGATTTTCCACTTTGCCTTTGCCAAAATAAAAATTCTGAAATTTGTCCCAACTGCCAGTTTTGTTTCTTTGGCTGACAGCAAATTGAAAATCAGTCGCAGCTGAATTGCTGATTAAAGAGGCAGAAAAAATTTATCAAGCTTACTTAAGTTAAGAGTGCTAAGGATGTTAATGCCATGTATCTTTCACCATTATAATAATTGATTGTGTATCTTTTGTGTGTACATTCTGCTTATAGTTTGCTAAGCTCTTAAGAAAAAATTATTAATTCTGTTATTCTTAGACAAACAAATTTATTTTTACTTTAACTTAAAATTCACATCTGTTGGGAGTTGGCTTAAAAATGTTTTAAATATAAAAAAATTTAAAATGCAGTAACAGAACTGCATTGAACTATTAACATAAGAAAATTTGATCATCCAAAAATGTTACTGTAGATTATAAGAAAAACAATTAATAAATTCTAAGATATACATATTATTTAAATAACTTTTATTAAAATAAAGCAGTTACTTATTTGTTATACAAAGATGGTGATGTCCGTTTAAATCTTACTCAACATTTTTTAGCAGGCCAAAAGAAATTTCAAAATAAATCTTGACAATGAAGGTAAGGCCAATATTTTTATTACATGTGTATTTGTTTTTCTTTTTCTATAAATTCTATAATTACTCCCTTCACACAGGCTGATCAGTGCTAAAATAAAATGCCGTTCAAAATAGTAAAGTTAAATGTGAAAATGTATAACTCAATTATAGCCTATTTAAATATTGGGATGATTTGGCGGTTTTAATAAAATATTGTGAACGAATTTGATTTGAATAGAAAAGTCCTTAAGCATAAAATAATTAAATCATACCTTTTATAACAATAACAATTTACTGATAAAACTTCATTCAAAAGTATTTTAGCTTTCCACTTTTTGGCTAATTATAACCCGTAGTTATTAAATTTGCGCCAGTCTTATCTGCACAAAGCTTGAATGAGCACCAATTTTGTTGAATTGGCCCTGCGGGTTAGAGCCAACCTTTTTGATTGTGGTTTGAGTTGTGAATGTGTTGTTTTCATTCTTTTCTTAGGTTGAATTGACAAAAATGAAATGTATGAAAGTAAAGTTTAAGGAAAGGCGATTGTAAATGATTGACTGGCAGACAAAAATTAAAGCAAACAAAACAAGCAAATGAGGAAAGTTTAAAAGATGCTGCAAACAACCAATGAGTAAGCAAGAAAAATATAACAGAAGCATACAAAATTAAGAATTTGTCAATAAATGCAAGAAGGCAAAGTGGGTGCAGCTAATTGATATTCTCGCAAAAAAGGGCATAAAATATGTTTACTTGATATGCAAACCAACTTTTCCGGGAATGTTCACATAATTTTAATTGCATTGTTGTTGGAAATATAACCGCGGAATAGACGTCAAAAGAAATGTGAAATGAAAATAAACTTATAAATAACAATTGCCAGCTATTCCCAGTTCTGATGATGATTAAGCTACGGACCACACGCAGTACACTCGATGTGCATTGACGACATTGGGTCGCGATATTTGCCATTAATTGTTAAGCTCCCAGTTGACTGCTTCAATAAATAATGCGATTTTTTTTTATGTCTCCCGTCTGCATTGCTGAAATTTATTTATTTAGCCACACAAACAACTCTTTTGTTTATTTATGAGTAAGTATGAAAATGCTATTTTAAGGCAAAAGCGCAAAAGTCAATTTCGAAATATTTGAACTTGAACTTATTTCCGTTTTCGTGATGTTGAACAGCGTTCAACAACTACTATAAACAATTTCGACAAGTGGAATTAAGACCCATCCCACCCACCAATACAGGCGCAAACAGTATAGCATCCCTCTTGGGACAGCAGAGTTTGAACCCATTTTCGCTTGACTTATTCTTTTTGCTGTGTTCAACCGCTGCCATTTGTATACACAAGCTGCAGAGCGAATTTTTACTATTTTACAAAATATATAAATGCTTTTACTGAAAAGTTCATTTATTGTTATTATTTTATCTGTCTTTTAAGAAACGTCGTTTGTTTTAGTTAAAAGGAAACAGCTTGTTACTAAAATAAAATGATGCCAATCAGGATTATACTAAAGTCAAGGAAAATACTCTCAGTATATATCAATATTTCAATATCAGGGTATTCAATATTCTGCTTTGCTAGATAGCTCGGTCCTAAGTTCTTGTGCTAGCGATTACGGCCATTGCCATGGCTGTGGAATGTGGCCTTTTGTTATGTTTTAATGTTGATTTATGTGAAAATAATCCGAACGCATTTAGCATTGAGTGCTTGGGCCTAAGCTTAAGCTTGCTTTCTAGCGCTTAGAATGTTATGATGGGTCGGCATCAAATCAAATTTACTTAACAAACCATAAATGGCGGCAAGTGTTGAAGCGGATAACTTGCTATTTATGTTGGCCAACAAAGCTGCTAAAGAACTATGTTTTCATCTTAATGTGGATGTTACTTTTTACACACACACACAAATTATTCTTAAAAATTGCATGTTTTTTCACTTTAATAATTTTATGTTATTGTTTTCCATTTTTTTTTCATCATAACTTAAAGTTAAGGCTATAAACAAATTTAATTTTTATCACAGAATTTTCTTCGCATCCGCGGGGCATTCATTAAACTTGTAGTGAGGCGATTTTAATTCACTTAAATAATATGACAGTAGGCAATGTGATGTTGTTTTGACCATTGCCCGAGGAACAAAATTTTGTTAATTAAAAATGTGCTGCCTTGGGGCAGTTGGGAGACTGGGACATAGAGCTGGACCATCTTGCCCCACAGCTGCTGTAAAAATAAACCAACACGTCATGCGGCGAGAATTTGTGAAAAACAAAAGCAACAAGAGCATCCCAACAAAAGAACAGTTCTCTCGAATGCTCGAGAGCCCAATAGCCGCTGCTTAGCAGCACGCCTGGAAAGTCTCAAATGCTGACGCAGTGCAACTATTTCGGTACACTTTTCCACCTGTTCAACGTTTGCCAAAGCACAAGGCATAATAATAGACTCAACCCAGCACACAATTTCTTCGACGTTCTGTTTTCGCCTTGCCTCCATATACGTACGCTGCTAGCGATTGTTATCGAAACTTTATCCGCTCTAGCGAGAAAAGTTACCGCAGCGCGTGATGTCAGCGTCTGCATTAAGCAAGGTCACACTGTCAACGATTTTCCGCCATCTCATTTTGTTTGTTAAAAAGCAATTGCTTTTATAGTTGATTGGGGCCATCGTCAAATATTATGTTTTTGTTAAATGTGTTGTTGTTAATGAATAAAATATTACCCTTAATTAATGGTCTGTGCTTCTCGGTCTGTTTCGGCATTCCAAGTAGTCAAAATTTGCCTGCCAGACATGATTTTGAAATTGTCTTGCATATTATACACTTTGTGCAAATGGTGTTAGTAATTTGTGATTGATGTTGCAAATTGCCAGAACTTATATTTATATTCTCACCTCCCTCTCATAAAATCCTATTTCCAAGAATAATTTAATTTGAAATTAATCAAATATTTGATATCTTACTTTGGTTTGGTTCTTATATAATTGAATTTTTTTTTAAAAGAGTATTTAATATTTCACAATTCTCACATTGTGCTCGATTCCTTCTCGTTTATTAGAACATGATTTTGACATAATTTAAATTTTAGCTGGGCGCACGTTCAATCGATTTTCTATACACAAACGAGTATAAATTTAATTAATTGCCCGTACATTTAAAAGATTTTGCCTTTGGCACATTTGAAAAGTTTTAGATTAATGGAAATCCTAAAGGAATGTGTCACAACTATTATAAGTAGTTAAATTTGCTTGCAATATTTAGGTAAGGCTTTTCTCAAAAGTTATTTAACGAGGAGCATTAAAATCCTTAAACACTTCTGTTGAGTCATGCTGCCCCTCATCTTCCGTATCTAAAGATATATCTGATATCGAGGGTAGTTCGAAATGTTTTAGGAATTCCATTTTAGCTTTGATTGTATCGCCTTTCGGTGTCTTAGGCACTTCTTTTGCCTCTTCCTCATCATCATCATCATCTTCCTCATTGAACAGCCATTTGTTTTCATCAGCTTCATCATATTCCGAATCAGCTTGCTGAATTTTAGTGCTATATGAACTAGCTGTGTCTGTGACAGCACTATTTATTTCTAAAGAAGTTTCGGAATCGCCAGTCCTAAATCGGATATCACGTGCTCTCTTTAGACGAGCTCTCCGCTCTGCCTTTTCTAAGTCTTCAGTTTCCTCCTCACTTAAAAGTTGCTTACCCTTAGTTGTTTCAAACATATCCGAAAGTGAGGGTAATTCGAAATTTTTTAGAAATTGGCTCTTAGCCTCGATTGTATCCCCTTTTCTCGTCATAAGCATATTCTCGTCCTCATCATCGTCATCAGCATAATCATCTTCATCTAGAAGTAATTCTATTTCATCTGTTTCATCATAATATGTCGAACCGAATTGACGAACCTTAAAGGTAGACGATGTTGCTTTACTTTCAGTATCCTCCATTGATTCGATTTCTTCCAGACTCGTTTCAGAGTTCATATCAATTTTTCGCTTACGATTAGCCTTTAGCTCTAAGCGCGTTGATTCTTCTGATTCCCCATTACGTAAAATTTGTTTACCTTTTGTTGCTTCAAACAACTGTTGCAGATTTTTGCCTGGATGGTCAATTATTGCCTCAGATGAATCGTTTTCGTTATTATTATGCTGTTTTCGTTGGACTTTAGCTGAATTTTTAGGTTTCTTAGTTCTAGGATCCATTAATGATTACACATTTAATTACATTTGTTTGTAGTTTTGTGTACTTGTCGACTGTGCCAAAAAAATGAAAACTAAAAATTCAGATGTATGCTATTTGATAACATTTCCATGACTATCCATTATGAATAAAATTTTCGGAAACCTAAATGATTTATTTTTTTTGAGTTTTATAAAAGAATACATTTGTTTTACAGATTCAATCAAATATAATTGTTTAAAATAATTATATGTTGAACAACTTTTAACTTTAATTTCGCTCTACTTTATTAAGGAACTAATATTTAAGTTTTAATCACTTTCTCATAACTGCACATCATTTTAAATTCACTTAACACTCATCGAAAATCATTGGGAATTTTAATTATAAGCATGATTCAATGCATTTCGATACCAAATGGAAACAACAAGCAACAAATAAAGTCAACAAAAATGTGCAACAAGACAGCTGGCCCAATGTCCGAAAAATGTGGATAAGTGGAAATTTTCATGATGAGCAAATATTATATATATGTTAATTGGATGATGGTAAGATCAACAAATAATATCAAGAAGAACGAACAAGCAGTAGCAAGAGCTTGTAAAAATTAACCTAGGGGCGCACGTCTATTTTCATAATACATACGTGTGAAAAATTATTGAAATTGATTTTGCTAAGTTTTTTGGATGGTCTGGTCTAAAATTAAAACGGACGACTCATGCGAGATGGCGACGCTCAACGTCGGAAAAGTGAGAAATAAATTGTTGCTCCCATAGACACATACACAAACACACACACACACACACACACACACACACACACACACACACATAATTACCTGATAGATTCAAAAAGCCTACGCCCACATCTTGGCACATAAGCGTTCATAAAGAGGACTCCGAATTCGGATATATTTTTGGAAAATTCTTAATTCTTGTTGTGTATTTGTGTGCGTGCCATCATCTCTTGCTCTCGCGCTTTAAAAGCAGCATACCCCCTGTGACCAGGCATCAGTGAAGGCTTGCATTAGCTTTGGTGAAGATCTAATTAACCGAATACTCTCCCCACCCAAAAAAAATCCGCAAACATGTCTCTAGAACGTGCTGTTCGTATGAAGGTGAATAAAAGTGAAATAAAATTACAACAATACAAAATAAAAATTTTGTTTTATAAAAACAACTCAATTAAACCTCATACTGAGTTATGGGGTTTATAATGCTATAATTTTTCATTTTCCCTCCATGTGTTGTTAAAGTACATACTTTTTTGCTTGAACAAGTTCTACACATTATAATAATAATAAATAAAAAAAAAATAAAAAATAAATTAAAAAGTGACAAACTTGTGCGATGAAAAAAGAGATGTTATTAAGGTTTTGCTTTTTGTTTTGGCTTTAGATTGCCGGCAAACGCAATCCCGAGATGGACAAGGAGGCCCAGGAATGGATTGAGTCTATTCTCGGTGAGAAATTCCCCGCTGGTCAGGCATACGAGGAAGTGCTTAAGGACGGTCAAGTGCTCTGCAATCTGATCAATAAACTGTCGCCCGGTGCTGTGCCCAAGGTCAACTCATCCGGTGGACAGTTCAAGTTCATGGAAAACCTCAACAACTTCCAGAAGGCGTTGAAAGCCTACGGTGTGCCCGATATTGATGTCTTCCAGACTGTTGATCTGTATGAGAAGAAGGATATTGCCAATGTGACCAACACCATCTTCGCTCTTGGCCGCGCTGTAAGTTTAGATAGACTAAAGATGATTGAATGATTCATTGAACGACTAATCGCTTGATTGATTATATTTTAATGCAGACCTACAAGCACGCTGACTTCAAGGGTCCCTTCCTGGGCCCCAAGCCCGCAGATGAGTGCAAGCGCGACTTCACCGACGAGCAGATGAAGGCTGGCCAGACCATTGTCGGCCTGCAGGCTGGTTCCAACAAGGGTGCCACCCAGGCTGGCTCAAACATGGGCGCTGGCCGCAAGATCTTGCTTAACAAGTAAATGCACTCAGCTCGCATTGTCAAGCAGTTGCAATATCTATCTTTCTAACTTTTGCTTAAAAAGTTATGTCTATCGTTTAATTGTTAAGTTTACAAATCAAACATTAAACCACAAAAATATTCCTCACTCAAAAATACTCACACAGATAAAAAAAACATTATGAAAAATTAAGAAACACACACACACTCACATAAATGCAAATGCACAAAACACAAAGGCTAAAAATTGTGCCTTATATTAAGTATACGCCTAAGATTATTTATAAAAATAAAGAAATGATGATAATGTGGAGAAAAACTGAAAATTAGAGCGTGATCTGATTGAAGAAAATTAAAACGCATTTCGCCTATAAAACTTTATGGCCAAGTCGAAATCAAATTCGAATTCACGTCCACCAACGAAGCATTTCTTATTACATCTATTTAAAATCCTTCAGATTCTAAAAAAATGTGTTGTGTTGTTGCCTTTGTGTGGGTGTATCTTTTTATTTATTCATCTGTTTATCTATTTGCGTGCTTGTTTTCATACATCTATATGTGTATATATGTTATAATGTACGCTATACGTATGACTGATCTAAATATGTCTGCCAAATCTATAAGTAAGATATATACGTATATATATACATATATACTATATACAAGAATATTGTTGAAAACATAAACAGCCTGCTTTTACAAGTGTGTGCAAAAATTCCATTGGAGCGTGCTGAGGTCATTGCAAACAGCTAATTATGTTCCAATCTATATATATTATATATATTCTTTTCTTTAGCTGCTCAGTGGAACTGCTGAAATTAACTCAACATTTTATTTTATTTTAGTAATTTTTTTTTGGTTTTTTCTATGCCAAAAGCACTGAATAATTTTGTTTTGTTTTTAATTGAATTATTACACCTTTAATATATATATTTGTTTGTGTATGCAGGTAAAATATGACATTGAAAACGTGCCTGAAAAGTCTCAGATATTTTCAGAATTTCACGCCTTCCATTTAATTTGGATGTAGCTGGCCTTTGCTTTCCTAATTTTTGTACAAGAATTTTTCATGTTGCACATTGTTGCGGTATGAGCTTTCTAGCTCATAGCACAAATTAAATATGTAGTACTTTATTAGTTTTTCCTAATTGCTAGCGTGACTGTTCAAAATATATATACTATTTACACTATTTCCACAAAATCTATATGCATAGTAATCGAGATGTAAAAAATAATTTTTAGAGTCCCAATTTGCTGAGAAGCTTACTAATTTTTTTTTTTGAATATAATTTATTTCTCGTAGGCTGTGTGATATATGATAAGAAAATACATATTTTATTTTTTTTAACACCCTTTGTTGTCAACTTTATGAGAATTCGTTAATGCTTTATTGAAGTGTATCAAAACAATTTGATGAGTAATACCGAATTGCTCAAACCTAAATATAGAATTATCATCAGCATCATTAGTTTTGCCAAATTGCCTGTATAAAAGAATTTAAATTTATGTAGAAGATCTTCGTTAAGTTCGACTACTTATGAGCATACTATAGGGGTTATTTTGTCAAGACTTATAGCTCGGCAACTATTGAAATTATCTTTTTTGTGCCTAGAGCCAAGTTGTAGGTACTGAATAGGCAAAAAATTGGCAAAACAAACTAATCCAAAAAAAAAAACATCTAGAGTATTAAACAAACAAAATTTGAAAATTTTCGAAATTTTTAGCATTCAGCTCAGTACAGCTCATCCACGTGTGGCTGGAATGAACTATGAATGTCACTGTTTAAACTTGGGGTCTTATAATTTTGTTTTCTTGTTTTATTTTGTTTTTATGAATGTTCAAGTTTGGCAAAACACAAGTACTCATGTAAAATAAGTTTCCTATGGATTATTTATTTGCTGCGTATTTTTACGTGCAGCGTGTTTCCAAATCTGTAATGCGTTGTGTGACACGCTTAAAAGTCTCTTTTAACTCCTTTACCACGGCTTTCTTTTCTTCCACTTTCTGTACTGTCGCATCAAAGTCGTACATCAGAGCTGGCATTGATAGAAGACCACCCTGAAAGCGGAGATCTGAGTGCTGCTTTCGTAAGCGACTTCGCTCCAATTTGGCCCTATAAAGACGTTCGCGCAATTGAGTCTGCTTTTCCTGGGTTATAACGAATGTATCTTTTGCTTCTTTCAATTTGCTAACTAGAGAAAGAGCCTTTTCACGATTATGCTGCGTCAGATGTAATTCCGTGTGATAGTTAAAGCGCAATTTTTTTAAATCAGTGTTACGTTCTAAGTAAGGGAATCGAATTGAGCTGAGATTTATGAAAGGAATCGACAATTACCTTCGATCTTCTTATCTAATGCAACAACTTGATTTTGTATATTTATAAAGTCATCCATGCAAAGTTCCTCATTGATTTGCTCCAGTTTTGTGATTTTCTGCAAAATTGCACCAATAATGTATGCATAAATTAAATATATAGATACTATACTATGTTAATACTTACATCTGTGATGCGTCCCAGAGTGTGTTTCCTGGTGATCAAGTAAAGTCGAGTATCACTGATTTCATTACGTTTCTGGCTCATTAGACGCAGTTCTCGATCGATGACACGTTTGAGGAATTCCGATTTGTTGGTACACAAAGTTCTCAGCATAACCTCTTCAAAATGCTCTTCGGTATTCATATAAATGTTTTGCACATGTGCAAGATCCATTAGCACACTGGACAAGAGGATAGCGTTTTGTTTCTTTGTCTCTGATGCTACCTTTTTAGCGTGATCCAATTGTAGAAGGGCCCGCTCATATCTATTTTTTTCTTTCTCTTTCGAATCTTTCAGTTCTGAAAATACTCGAAAGTTTTTCATGCGCTTGTAATAATCGGACATTTTCGAATTAAGATATGTGTTCATCTCTTTTGCGAGCAAATACTTTTCTTTCATATCTGTCAAATTCTCGTGAAGCTTCGCCTTATCCAATTTATTTCGTATTACATCATCTGCATTTAAACTTTCCGCCTGAGTTACCACATTGTTAAAGAGATCGAAAAGAAAGTCAGTGGTTATTTGGAGTATTTCACGCTTCAGTTTTCTGGCCATAATCGCTTCTGGATCCTCTTCGATTACCACTTCCTCCAAAAAGCTTCCATGAAATTTCACCAGCGTATCGACAGCATCAGCTTCGGCTGCCTGCGCTTTAGCGACAACCAAAACATCATCATCACTGAAGTTTAACCCGTCGTCTTCGTCGCTGTCGATTTCGATATCACTATTCTCTTCTTCAAAATTAACCTCTGTTTTCCGGTTTGGTGCATTGGAATCGATTGAAGTGCCTGAGGATTTCTCCGACGTGGGCTCAATAAGATTTCCTGTTTCTGCAGTCACACTGACACTGCTTTGTAAACTCTTCGTCGATTTTTTCTTTGGTTGTTCTTGTTCAATTTCTTTGTCTTCGGATATATCAGATAATGAGGGTATTTCGAAACTCTCTAGGAAAGTGGCTTTTGCTCCAATTGCATCACTTTTAACTGGCGCTCGAATATCGAGGTCCTCAACATCATCATCTTCGACATCGCTATATAATAAACCATTGATATCATCTTCCTCAAAAATAGTGCTTTGCAGCAATTCATCGTGCACTTCTGTTATTTGTTTCGGCGCATCTTCAAATGAGTGAATACTTTCAGTCAATTGATCATATTCATTAAATTCCGTTTGCTCCTCCACTCCCAACTCCGATACCACATCTTCAATAATTTCGTTTTTAATCTCCTTCTGTTCGCCAACTGAGAAACGCTGATCTCTCGCTTTCTTTAAACGAGCTCTGCGCTCTGCTTTCTTCTCTTCCTCTGTTTGTTCTTCAGTCCCCGCCGCAGACTCACCATAAGATTTAGCTAAAACACCTGATGAGTTTTCGATAGGCTCACCAGTTTCTTGTTGACTTTGGTGCTCCGCCCCATCGCCTTCAGTTGCAGCTCCAAAGATGACCTCCTCCGCCCCAGACTCAGGAATTGCTTCAGGCATTGCATTAGGAATTGCATCAGGAATTGCATCAGGAATTGCATCAGGAATTGCATCAGGAATTGCATCAACTGACAGTTCGTTGTTAGGGTCTACATTTGTAGTTTGTTGTGTTTCAGTGTCCATTAGGAGGTGTGGGTTTGATTGTGGTAAAGTTTAAAGTATAAGTTTGAGCTTGTTTTTATTGTACTGTTTTGTCTGTATGTATTGTTATGTAACAAAACTTTTCTAGTGTGTTGCGAGTAGTGACAGTTAAATCTATAGTACATCTATTCAATTAATATTAATTTATGTGAAAGAATTTTGCGTCTGCGATTTGTTACAGCAAACATTAACAGGATGTTAAAAAATTCGCAATGGTCAATAGCAGTTGCGTAATAGAAAAAAATCATTGCATACTTTCAGGCGAAACCAATAATTCAGAACGTGGGAAGTTTGTTTTCTCCTAAAGCCTGTATCTTTTTATTGAGTTCGGCTACATTTTACGCCTAAGCAAATCTTTCTGCTTTTAAGTTGATTGATGGCTTGGCAAACTTGTGACATTGAATTTTAAATATATATACCAAAAAAATACCCACACTCACAAAAATAAAACAGAATTATATTATGACGAGGCAAAAATTTTGTGAGGACATCAGGTGCCAGTTGATTTGCATAAAATGCTGCAATGCGCGTTGCCAGACTCGAACAAATCTCAATTTACATAAAATATATGAACTGCAATATTTTTGAACAGTTGCCATACCGTTACTACTTTTGGTTGTTACAATTTAAAGCTCAATAAATTAAGGAGCGTATGATTTTTGCTAAAAGGGATGGATATTTGAATACATTTTTTTTTAAGCAAATGCAAAAGTAACAATTGCTAAAAAATATGTCTGCTATTTATAATTAAAGAATAATATTGTACAACTTTTTAGTAAACAATTAAAATCAAAGGTCAGTAACCAAAGAACTTTTAATTTGCTGAATGCAAATTGTTACATTCTAGCGGGGCTGTGATCCTGCTATAAAAACGCGTCTAACGACAATTTAATTCATCTCATCACTCGATACTCTATTCAAAAGTTATTCAATAATTAAGATTTCCACGACCATTTAAAAATGTATACTTCTGACCTTTTTTTTTGTCAGTTTGTTTGTCTTATCACTTCACCTTGACATAATTTGTCTTTGTAAGACAATTTGGCTGCAAAAAATCCAAGCCTCGAAATTTAAGACTTCTAAAGCAGCGGGCCGAATAAGAAACTAATATTTGTTAATAGACATATTATTATTCATCGAATTTGATATCAGAATTTTAGATGTTAAGTGTTACCCAGGGTATATCCCGCGAGGCTAAAAATTTAAGATTCACTTAAATTATGCAGCAAGACATCGTCAGAACTTCAATTCGCTTCGATTTGTTTTATTTCATTTCGTTTCGACACTTGGCTTTTTGAAGTTATAAACTTAAGCAATGTATACGTATATGTATACTCCGTGCTAGCTTTGGTGGCATCAGTGCATCCAGCTGGGAATCAAATTTAATCAGTCTGGCTGTGAAACCTTTTTTTTTTTGAATAATCTTCAAAGCTTGAAGGCTTTTGGCTCTTAAAGGTGATGTAGGCTGCCAAATAAAGCGGTTAAATATTTGCATTTAATTTTGGGCACCAAACACCCTTTGCGTTGACAGTTATTGCTTGAATTCATTCGTCCGTCATAAATTAGTTCAGCTTTAATGCAGCAAAAAGACGAAATGGCATAAGTGTCGACTAAATGATGAAGGATAGCCGAAATACGCATAACAAGCTGGGTTCCACTTCGACAAAATGCCGTTAAGATACTTGCAATCTATGTGATACTTTAATAGTTTAGCTATTATTTTATGTTGTTTGTTTATCATGCTACTCACGTGGCTGTTTTGCATTTATTTGCTTATCAATGCCGCTGTCACATTCTCTACTACGATTATTGGGGCTTTGCGTCTTGGCCTGGCTTAAGGCTTTGTCCATAACTTTAATGCTATCAGTCAATGCAATTGTTACGCATTAAAGTTTCTATTGAATTCTATAAATTATCACATTTAATAATAGCACGTATTTTCATAACATAGTTGCCAGTTTCATGCTGCCTATGAATGTGTTCTTAAGTATTCGAGTCTCGTCTCGATAATCGCAAATTGCGCGTTCCGCCAGTTTTGTTGATCTCTGCTGATCTTGCCTTATCAATTCCATTCCAAAAGCAGCCGCTCACTTTGTATTTGTTATGCAAGTCGAGCTAAAATTTGCACACAACAAAACGCTCGCAGAAGTTTCCCGTAAATTGCGCATTCCGAAATATGAATAAAAATAAACAATTATGCGATAGGCGACATTTAAATACCCTTGCTAAAAGCAAAAATACTTTGGATTAAAAATAAATAAAAACAATTAACATGTATGTAAGTCGATTGCTTCCTGAATATTTTTGGCAACAAGTTAATTAAATCTCTGATAAGTTAGATATCGTAAGCTTCTGCAGTTCAAACATTGCATAGCTTATGATAAAATATACAATAAAAATATGAGTGACATCCAAGAGACGCGTTGTGCAAGCAAAGAAAGCTAATCAAAGCAAGTTTTCAAAATGGATTATCTATTGATTTGTTTCATTATATTTTGCATCAGTTGCAGCTCAATTGCAAATCTATGATGCCATAATTGAGCTGGTACGTAGCGCCAGCTAAGCTGTTCTGTGCTGTGATCATGTGGCGTTTTTGCAACAACAAGCAAAAGGCAAAGCAAGAGTCTACAAAATGTGATAATCAGTAAGGCAAGACAAGGTTCATAAGAAACAGTAGAAACACACGCCACTCAGTTGAACAACACAAGTCGCAGCGCGAGCTACAAAGCAAGCGGGCATCATAATCATAAAACCTAAGGATTAAGAACTAAGGATTTAAAAAGCTAGCAGAAGCTTCTAACCGAAAATGCTTTCATCCACATATATAGTGAGTTTGATGGCGTTAATGCTGACTACAGCATTGGCTCTGCCCATCAATCTAGATGATGTCCAAGAGACAGCCGAAACCGATGACCAGCTGCTCAAGATGCTAGGCGGTTACAGCATGGAGACAGAGACAAACAGCGCAGACCATGATCGAGTGCGTCGCACACCCATCGAAGATCCAGATCGAGAAAGCCACAGACCTTGTGGTTGGGCTCCTCATCCGGATGAGCTGGCGCATGAGCATACGAGACATGGGTACGCGGGACGTAAGCGTCGAGCAGCTGAGGACGATTCAAGCTCTTCGTCCGAAGAGCACGGTCAAGGTCAACAACATAAAACAAAGCAGGACTCATCTGATAGCTCATCAGAGGAAAAGAAACAGGAAGTCAAGCAGGAGGCTAAGCAGAAACCCAAGGCGGAGACAAAGCAGGAGCCGGAGCAGGAGCATCCACAGGATACAACTACTAGTGCCTCTGATGAAAAGCCACAGGCACGGAAGAGGCGAACAGCTGGTGAGGATTCCGATGGCAGTTCTTCCGAGGAGAAGTCCAAGAAGGGTGGTAAGGATGATAGCTCATCGGAAGAGGATAAGCACAACCATCAGCCGGAGGCCCGTAAAAGGCGAGCAGCTGGTGAAGATTCCGATGGCAGCTCTTCCGAGGAGAAGTCCAAGAAGGGTGGTAAGGATGATAGCTCATCGGAAGAGGATAAGCACAAACATCAGCCGGAGGCCCGTAAAAGGCGAGCAGCTGGTGAAGATTCCGATGGCAGTTCTTCCGAGGAGAAGTCCAAGAAGGGGGTGATAGCTCATCGGAATCCCCGAAGCGACGTGGTAGGTGTAGGATGATAGCTCATCCGAAGAGGATAAGCACAAACATCAGCCGGAGGCCCGTAAAAGGCGAGCAGCTGGTGAAGATTCCGATAGCAGTTCTTCCGAGGAGAAGTCCAAGAAGGGTGGTAAGGATGATAGCTCATCGGAAGAGGATAAGCACAAACATCAGCCGGAGGCCCGTAAAAGGCGAGCAGCTGGTGAAGATTCCGATAGCAATTCTTCCGAGGAGAAGTCCAACAAGGGTGGTAAGGATGATAGCTCATCCGAAGAGGATAAGCACAAACATCAGACGGGAAAGAGTGCGCGCCGCAAGCGATCGGTCATTAAGGACTCGTTGGAACTGGAGCCAACAGACAGCCAGCTCGATGAGATAGTTAATGAACAACTCAACATGGAAGACTATGCACAGGGTTGCGAGGTGCTCGAAGTGAACTCTGATGAGGCCAACAATGAGACCAATTATGTAGAATAGTCGCAAACTCAATTATTAATAATAATTAGAAACACACGTATTCCTAACAACTAGCAAATAAAAAAGCACAAAACTCTACTTTTAAAATCATAAAAAACTGTTTCTTATCAGCTGGATCAGCGTTGATGTTTGTCTTAAATTGTCACACTAGGACTTTTGGTGGGGTTGATTGAAATTCTTTGTTTGACTGCATTCATTTTTGATTATTTTTTTGCATATTAAAGATAATTTTAAAAATTGCGGCACTCTTTGGAAGTTTTGTTTTATAAGTGTTAAATAAATTGCAGTTAATTGTAGTTAGATAAATATCATGTATTAAACAAAAGGTTATTTATATTTATTATTTAATATAACACTATTAAAATAACTCAAATTCAAGCCAAAATTGGGTCGTAGAAATCGTACACTTCTAGATTTATATTTGACAAACAATAAAAAGGTTTAAAATTTCCCAAAAAGTGGGTTTTAAGATGAAACTTATTTGTTTGGTGCATATGTTCATTGGTGTTATTATATAAAATTTTTGGTTCTCTTCATGGTTTGTCACAGGACTTAAGCTTCAAAGTCAAATTATACTTGAAAACACTACAAAAACATTTTTTTGGGGTCTTTAAACCATTTTCCTCAAAATCCTTACTTAATTTCTGTAAACGGGATCGGGTTCAGCGCAAAACAATAACGACAGTTATTATTATGAATAATAATTTATTAAATTCTTATACTCAGTACATACAGTTATATAATAGCCTTTCCAACGGCCTTTTAGTTATCTTACATAGTATGTATTTAAAAATATTTCCGCCAATTACTGTGGTTTTCGAACGGTTATAGATAACGTATAATTATGAGGAATTCTCCAAGTCGCTTTTAAATCTTACCTTTTGACATCGAGCGCAGATAACAGGCACACTTATAAACAAAAATATTGAGTTCAACTGAATATAATCATCAGCAGCAGTAAACAACATATGTATGTATACAAACAGTTCTCAAATTACGTACTTTGCTCTGAGACAATATTCCTTTCCAAGCAAATGTAAAAATAATTGAGACGCATAAGCAAATAATCAAATAATACTTGGAATATTTACAAAAAAAAAACATGCAGATCCCACAAAAGCGTTCTTAGCTAAAAAAAGACATCGACAAACTACATGCGACGAATACTTATCATGGACCTATCCCAATGTTCATCACAAAAATACAAAGTTTAAAAAAAATGCCGCAAGATATCTGTGAATGGGTGAAACGACTGAGAAATACCCAAGACCTCAAAAAAAGAGAATACTTAACGCACTATAAATTAAGAAATGTTAAAGTTTAAAGATGAAACTGTTTAAAAAACTACATATTTAATTTTTTCTTTCTTTTGTCTTTTAAAACAAATATTTATTCATTTATCCTAACATTTGGAATTGTTCATCTTTGATTAAAATATGGCTTAGATGCAACTGAAATGTCAAATATTGTGTGCTTAATACCTTTGATAATACAAAATTGAACTTTTTAATCTTTATAGTAATTACTTTCCCTATAACTTATATACCCTTTCTGTGGTAAGATATAATTAGAAAGAAAAACAGCATTTGTCGCAGCGTAGCAACTATAAAAAACGCGAATGCACCACAAAGGCAAACTTCTCGAAATTATATCAACGCTTGTGCCTTATAGTTTTAGTTGCTCGAGTCGTGTGCCATCGTGTGGAAGCCAAAGAAAATTGTGGAAAGTGCAAAGTCCTACGAAAAAGTTGAAACATTTACTTTTATAAAGTTTGCACTTTAAAAAATCTCTGTCATAATTATACATATCAAGTTTTGGGGTGTCTACAAACTTAACAGAGTCGAAAAGTTCTTATTAAAAAGATAAACAGAAAAGAAAATTTCAAATTCGTTGAGTGCACTGTGCAATGTGTAAAAGATGATTATATAAGCGTCACAGATAAATTGTTTCAATTAACGGCTAACTCTAGAGAAAACGTTTGGGCAAAGTCAATTCCCAGCCGACCGCGAAAAGCCGGCAAAACAAATAAGATATTATCTTGTGTATATTTTGCACGGGTTATATTTTTTTGGCAGCTGAATTCTGACAGGCGACGAAAAAATATATATAAAAAAAAACCAAGCAAGTCCAACAAAAAACTATTGCAAGCAAAGTGTGTAAGAATACAGAGAGAGAGAGAGGGAGAGGAACAAAGAAAGAGCGGGCCCAAGGATTTATAAATAAAACACGCAGCGAGGCGAAAAGAGCAGCGAGCAAAAGAATCGTAAACAAATAAAGGGCCAAACAAATAGAAAAACAACGATGCCAGAATCATTTGGTATGCTGTACTCCATGCCAGAGACAAGAAAAAAGGCACCTATTATTAAGGTATCCTGCGGCATTGGTGATACGGATGGCTTTCCCGCCTTCGATGTCGAATCGGATATCTATGACTCCAAGGATGATAGCAAATGGGGTTTTCTGATAACCGGCGGCGCAGAATTTCACATGCCCTTAACTGTTTTTCAGGTAAGTAGCGGGAGCAGACAGAGAAGGGTATACCTTACGCTTTGTTAACTATGCATAAGTCCGTAGGTAGGTTGGCTTGCCATGAGAACTTATACATCTGCCGCACCATCATCACCATCACCATCGTATTCTTTTTGGCGTAGACACACTTCACAATTTCCAATCGACAGCTGAAATTTTCAATTTCTTCATTGCGTGTTTTTCTTGCATTTCTGGTCGCCGGCCAAAAACAACTGCGAAAGCAAACAGAGAACGACAACATTTTCGTGGGTTTTCGAGTTATTCGTGTATGACGAAATCATCGCAGCCAGCGAAATGAATATTTTACTTTGCTGGCGCTCGTTCGATGGGGCGTATGAGCGACAATAGTCGTGTGGTTCACAAACACAAAGACACGCGTATGAAAAAAACGGGAGGGAACGGGGGCAACGTTGCGTTATCGTTAAAATTGCTCTTGAGCTCAGGGAATGCACAACATTTGGGTTGGCAATGTTTCTGCCTATTGCTTTCGGTGTTGACGTCTTTCTAGTTTAGTTGCAAAAATCTACATTTTGTTTTTCTTTCTTGCGCCACTAAACATGCACAACATCAAAAGGGGCATAGGCGAAGTCTTAGAAAATTAAAATGATGTATTTAAATAACAAAATATTAGTAATTAAAATACAAAAAAAAATTAATTCAAAACAATTTTTCACCAATGCTTTAATGGTATATTTAAATAACAAAATATTAGTAATTAAAACACAAAATATATATTTAAGACATTTTTTCTATTTTTGTTAAATCATCCAATGCTTTAATTAATTAAGTTTTCAATAAAATTCTGATATTGAAATTAAATAGTATTGGAATATTTTTTGAAGAAAGTTATAGAACTTCTAATATGATATTTATTTGCATTTGGAAAAGTTTTGGCTAGTTTTTAAATTAAGAAATGATTAGTATTATTGTTCTGATATTTACATACAAATAATCAATAATTTTTTTTTTTTGTATTTGCATTTTGATAAGTTTAGACCAAATGAGTGAATTTCTTGCTATATTTTATTTTTTTTTCTGTTTCAGTATAGCAAGTTTTATGCAAACTCACAGACTCTACAATTGTGGTGCAGGGTACACTTAAAAGCAGACCATTTAAAAACACATGCAACAAGTAACACAAAGCAAACCTACATATGAATATATACATACATTCAATCGTACATGCATCCATCTGTATCTGTCTGTCATATATCATATAGGTTTTTGAGTACAAAAAGTATTTTGCTTGACCCAAACTCGAACTACGCAACATTTGGCGAACAATTGTGCTCTGACTGTTGCCACGTTCGGTACCGTGAACGCAAAAGTGTAAAGTGACTTTTTGGGGTATATGTACTTAAAATTAAATGATAATTGATAAATAGAGAGTACTGGTTATCAATTGGTAATAGGTAACGCCCAATGGTCTAGCTGACAAATCGGGGATACGTCTGGGCGACATCATACTCCAAATCAACGAGGAGGACGCAACGCAGCTGACACTGTCCCAGGCACACGAACGCATTAACGCAACGCCTAAGAAGGTGCAATTCCTTTTGCGCAAGTAGGTTGACCCACTTACCCGAAAATATGCATATGAATATCTAAATGCTTATGCTTGTGCAACGTTGTTTGCAGCATGGAGGAGGATGATCCCATGGGCATGTACGAGGCCGGCGAAGAGAAGAACATTGTAATGCGTGTGCCAAAACCAATGCCACCGCCACCGGGTGAGCTTGGATGAGTTTTTTTTTTGTAAAAGAGCATGTCAAAATTGTTGAAACCCCCCCGCCTGGCATGAACTGTGTGTTTTGTAGTAACTCACACATAAAAAAAAAACAACAAAACTTTTATATTTTGTAGACTTCACCCCAACCCCATTGCTTGGCTCGCGTTGTTGGCATCCCATTATGTGGCAAGAGCCGCCAGCGCCACCTAAGCCCAAAAAAAAGAAAACCAAAACCCAACTCGATGAGGAGGGCAACGAGGTGATCATTGAATTGAGCGAGGACGAGTCCTCCGACGAAGAGGAGCAGGTGAAAGCCAGCAACAATAACAACAACTACAGCAATAGTTATTAACCCTTGTTCTCTCTTTTTTTTTCCTGATAATCCCCCTTGCGCAGGAGATGCCGCATCATCGCATTATACGGAATATTAAGCGCTTTTTTGCGGAGGTCGGCGATAATCAGGAGCTGCGCAGCAGTACCATTGAGAACATGCTGATGGCTCTGCCCACTGCTTCCAAATCGTCCAAGTGATGGGTTGCGTCCTCGCTATTTCCCTGCCCATTCCCTCAACCTCTCAACAGCAAACTTAACTCGTGAATGCTTGCTTGCATTGTTTTCCTTATTCTGCCTTCACTTGATGTACATAAATCTTAAGCAAATTTGTAGCTGTCGTTTTATTTGATGTGTGTGTTGTTTTTTATTATGTGTGTGTTTTTTGCAATAAAATCATAAACTTTATAAAACCATAAATCAGAGCATCTTCGTTCAGGCCGCGTGCTGTCAAGTACCATTGAGATGCGATTGAGGGAAATGCAACGCAAACTTTCAGCCATAGCTGAAATACCTAAAATACTGACATCAACGCTAGCAGCCGTCTCGCAAAGCTTTAACTCTGAGGAGCTGTCGTACATGCATCGCAAATGCTCTTATGATGAAGATGCGCTTGACTATGAGCTAATGGAGAAGTTGGATAGCGAGGATGAGAATGAGCACGAGGATGACACGGAGCAGGAGGAAGATCTAGTGCAGGTGCTGGATGATGATGATGATGAGCTTGTAAAAGAATTTAAATCAAAACAGCTAAAGGATTTGACGCCTGAATCCGATTATGCATCAGAAGTCAATTATGCGATAAATGAGCTAAGTGATGAGCCAGAGAATGACAAGGATAACGAAGACGAAGACGAATACGACGAGAAGGAGGACAAAAATGAGAATGAGGTAGCCTTGGCTGCTGCTCACAAGTCAGTTTACTATATAAAACTGCCGGTTGCCGAGGAAATGGAAGCATTAAATATCAGTTTCAGCGACGATGATACTAAAGATGATGGAGATGAGAATGAATATGAGAAAGACAGCAATTTCTTGAGCACCACTTATACATGGAATTTGCGAAATGTGCCCAAGCTGCGCATAAACGACGCCGAGGGCCAATGTGATTTAACGCTTAGCCCGGAGCAGCTGGAGACGCCGCCACACAATGCCGCTAACACTTCAAAGGTGCGCGTTGCGACGCCAACACCAACGCCTACACTGGAGGCAACGATAACAACAGCACCAACAACAGCAGCAGTAGCTGGCTCTGCAATGGAGTCACAAAAGGTAAAAAGCAATCAATGCGGTGTCGTCTCGTTAGGGACACAACATATGTATGTATAATAATGGTATTGTCACATTTTTGCAGCTGCTGTTCAAGCTGGATAACCTGGAACGCACTTGGCCCTGGGCGGATCGTGAGAAAATCATATACAAGTGAGTTTAAACAGTTAACAAAAAAGTTTTTTTTATTTATTATATGAAATTTGGCTATCAAATAATTTATCTTTCCTAAATTAAAAGATATTTTTGTGTCGATAATTTAATTGTTGCTGAAAAAAATATTTTTTTTAGTGCAATTGGTGCAATCTGGATGTTGAAGTAGTTTCGCTAATTTATTTTTCTTTCTAAACAGGCAATCAACTTGCCATCTGGTTCAGCGTAAGCCACATGGAATAGTAGGGCAGCGTATCCAGCTGTTAGCAAAACAGGAGCTGTTGCATAAGGACAAGACGCCATAGTCCTCCCAAACTCACACAAATCGAAGCATTTTCTCTTGAACGCTCGTCATTAGTTTTAGGTATCGTGGTTTTTCACTTGGAAGTCAGCCAACTTTTAATTGAGTTCATTATGCAAGTACGTCAGCTGCACAAACTATTCTTAACATCCCCACAGTACACACACAGAGCGTATACGCAATTTTACTCTCACTTGGGTTTTATAATGTTTTTTTATTCAAAGTTGTTTAATTAAAAGCCACTGCCACTAATTATTCGTATAATACTTTTCAGTTACTTTTTTTTACAAATTTGTTTGTTATACTTTTTCCATGTAGTTTCGATATTTTGTATAAAAATAAAAGCTAAAAACCGATTGAAGTTGATTCATCATTGAAAATATACAGTACAAAGTGTATATAATTTATCTGATTAATATGTTTATATTTATTTCAAAATGTAAGTTTTTTCTATTTGGATTGCAATCTTGATAAAAAAAATGATTAAAGGAATTTAATTTCAAGAACAGATTATCTTTAATTGGTTACATTTAAATTATTTTATATTTTTTTTGCAGCCTATGTACTGTTTTAAATTATCTGTATACTTTAACAGAAACTGTAAAATATATCGGAATCGCCTATAAACATTAAGTCAATTGGTTGTTATTGGTAGTGATGATCTTTTTTCCTTATACATACGTATATTTAATTACCATATAACAATCGTATAAGCATAGTTAATATACTGTGCCTGGGAAACTCATTTGTTTATATTCCATCCGCTTGTTTTTCGTTTGTTCATAAAAAGTTCAAGTTTTCTTTTTCTGCCTACTTGCTTCGCATGCTTATACTTTTCGTTTCGCATGCAGCATTTCCATGAGCAAAGTCTGCGTAGGCGCACTGCCAGCACAATGCTTAGAGTATAGGTGTTCCTCTCCCCGTGCGGCCATTTCGTGAATTTCTGGAAGGATGTTCAATAGCCTCCTGAATTTGTCATTAACCGAAGAATAACATGTTAGCGTGTAATCCAGTAGCGCGGCCTGCACATTCTCATGCCCTTCCAAGGCAGTTTTCTTGTTCACAATGCCACGCACATCTGGGTTAAGCAGTATTAGAAATTTCATGCAGATGTAGTCTCCCATATCGAACTTTAGTTCCTGCAGTTTGTTCTGCAGTTCGTTAAAGTAGTCACCAAGCTGTGGCACGCCAAGTAGGCCAAGACTCATTAAATTGAAGACCTGACCGTTGTTCAATTGTGTCTCATCGGGCAGACCGTTGTGAATGCGATGGTGAAGATGATCCAGTATCAGCATATCGGACCATGAATGCTGAAGCAGCTTCATCTGATCGTCCACCTTTAAATCCTTAAGGAAAACAGTGTTTCTGGCCCAATCCACTTGTGAAAACAGATTCTGATCGAGCACTTTGCACATTAACTCGAAGAGATCCACTTCAACCTGATTGTAAGTCTGTTTTTGCAGCAGCGCAAAAAGTTGGGTTTGCCATTCCCGATCATCAATAGATTGCACAAACTCGCGTATCATTGGTGAGACTCTCAGTGGCTCAATAATCGCGTCAGCTGTGCCCGATGGATGTGTGCCAGAATCGAAACACAATTTCGATTCGGCTGTGTTCTGTAGAGATCCAGTGCCGATTTCATCGACGACGTTGTTATTGCCACCATTGCCACCGGCATTGGTGATTTCATCACCACCACCTCCTCCACTTCCGCTGCCTGAATGGTTGCTAACATTGTTATTATAAGCGTTGTTATTGACGTTGCCCAGTAAGGAGCTACCGTTGCCGTTGCCACTCCAACTGCTGGTACTCATCGGAGTGGCTATCACATTTGCATTAACTTGACCTAAGGCAATAGCAATAAGGCTTGGCGATGAGTCTGGCGATTGTGTGAGTGAGGATACCTGAGGTATTTGAATTTCTTGCTTAATATTTATATTTGGATATGCTTGCTGATAGCCCGACGAGAGCGGCGTCGGCCTTATGTCGGTGCCCATCGAGCTGCGAAGCGCCTGCAGCGCCAGTTGACGCTGTTGCATCACTTGCAACTTTCGCGCTCGATCTCTTTTGTACATGGGTCCAAACTTGTTGCGCCCGCCACGCATCCGATCCGCACGAACCGCTTCAAGTTTCATGCCAACTTCCAGGCACTTTTGGAATCGACAATATGGACAACGTTTACGCTGCGTCTTATCGATGTGGCAGGAGCGCTCCGCCACGCAAGTGTAGACCTTTTTGTTTTGAACGGTGCGTTTGAAAAATCCCTTGCAGGACTCGCAGGCCAGCAGGCCGTAGTGGTAGCCGCTGACTTTATCTCCGCAAACGGGACACAGCTCTTCGAACAGATGCTTAAAATCGATGGCTTCACCGCCAGAACTGGCGCTGGTGCCACCATGTTTCATACTTGTTTTATTCTTGAAATCCTAGGCCTTATATAGCTAACAAAGTGTCTTAATTTCTATGCGCTCTATTACCTTTAGGGTACTTTCAAGTACCTGCTTTTTACTGACCTGCGCGCAGGCAGGCTCGGCGGGATCGTTTACAATGCAGGCAACGGATTCGCGATATTATTTGTTTGTAATATTACCAGCAGCTGGTAAATTGCTGCTTCCAATGTAATGCATTTATTGTTCTTTTATTATCTTCGCGCTTGTGCGTGTTTTCTACAAGTATTTACTTAGGATAATCGCATGACGGACAAGCGCTGTGGCTATTTTTACATATGTATGGGTAGTTTTAAAATAATATATGTTTCTTCAATATTACCATATAGTGGACTGTGTTCGTTCATGAACAGCCTATGAATTTGACAGTCACCAAATTTGGTAGGAAGATATCTGGTAACATAACAGATCTGTATCAAAAACTTGGAAGACACGACAACCCATGCCGCCCGTCTTTTAATATCGGAAAGCTCTATAAATTTTTATGTTTTTGAGCTAGAGTCACCAAACTTGGTGGCCAGTTCTTCTCCTTACCCGATTTTAAGCTGGAAGCTGAGTTTTTCGCAGTCAATTGCATCCAACGTTTTCACTGATTTTATTTCTACTTTGTGTACATTTTTTTGCACGAATTAAATATTAAATTCATTTTCACCAACTTTTCGAGTATGTGTTTTGAGCATATGCCAAAGTAGTTGTAGTTGCATTCTTCAAAGTACTTGAATGGATATCCGCTTGTATTACTCTAAGGTGTCTAGTTCAGGTTGCCTTGAGTGTTTGCTCGAGTGCAAAATTCTTTTGTGAACTCTGTGCTTGAGTATTTGAAAAAAAGAAAATATTCTGCTTTTGCTGCAAATGTGTTTTTTATAGCTGCTGGCGCCTATGACGTGTCAAGCACTTAGCTAACACACTCATGCACACACCAACAAATTGACTCACTTACTTAGATGCTCACACACACAACACACAAACAAACACTTGCACGCACTCAAACACACAAACACAAATTAAACAGCTCATTTACTGTTTGCTGCAGCTTTAACGGGCAAAGTTTTTCGTAACTGTGTATAAATTACACACCTCTAACTTTATGAGCTGTGAGGGCGCGAACAATTTGACAAAAAATAAAATAAATATAAAAAACACTCACACAATAACAACAAAGCTTGTTTTAGTCCGTAAAACAACGGAATGATTATGTAAATTGGTCATGCCAATAAGGAAGAAATTCCTTACATTTCATTCTCACATGTTAATGAAATCTAAAATATTTGATTATTTATTTATTTTTCAGATAAATGAGTAAAATTCTGTTCCCTTAAAAAAATAAGTTTATGTACATAGTTTTATATATTTTACATAATTTCCTTTTAGAATATAATTATTTGCTCCCTATTTTTTGTGCAGTGCACACGCTTGTTTTGAGTGGCAATAAAAAAGCATTGCATGCATAAAACATGGTGCGCCACAGCAGCTGCTCATGCAGTAAGCTGCAACATGCGGCAGCATGGCATGGCAACCTGCCACACAGTAGGCAACATCATTAATGCCACATCAACACTGAGACTGCGGCTGGCTGCAAAACTCTAACGGCATCGTGATAAAACAAAACAAAAGACAACTTTTAAACAAATAGGTTTCAATAAGTGTCAAACAAAATGTTAACAAACTCTCCTGCTCTTCATTCGCCCCTTCCCACAATAATTGTTAATTTTGTTGTGGTAACTGTTGCGTTGTCGACAAAATGAGCGTGCCAATAAACAAGGGAACAACCAGCAGAATTTATCATCCTGGTGCAAAAACAATTCAACGCAGTCTGCCCGACTGTAGAGCTGTTAAGGGTTTCTCTTTGCATTCGCATTCATCAACTGCAGGGAAGGACGTTCATTGTTGGTTCCGAGCACATTTTATAAAATGACAGCTGAAGCGCAAAAGTTGGCTAATTAACAGTCTTTTATTATCTGCTTATTACTTAAAATACTTACCTTGATAACCACATTAGGGAATGCGCAATTTAATATTGCGGCTTTATAAATTACATAAAAATAACAGCCATAATAACAGCGTTATTAAAAGCATTTCAAATGGTAATACTTACTTTTAAAGAGGTGTAAAAAGTACAATAAATAAAGAAATGCTTTTTTTCACATACACATATAATTTTGTCATAAAAACAGATTTCAAAGCATTCATCTACAATGGCGAAAAAAGTCAATCGCTTAAGCTAAGAAATGTTAGAAAGCTTAGCTTACCACATTAATACATATATTTCTTATATATGTATAAATAGCCACAGATGCGTTTTTATACATATAATAATGTTAAGTTGAGGACACATAACACTTAAATACAACAATGATATTTGATATCCACATAAATTCTTAACAATCATTTAATCTTGAAATGTGTATATTCTTATGCATTTAACTTACTGCAAGTTGCTTTTTTTTTTTTTTTGCTAACTTTTCATGTAGCATACGTTTTGGAAATTGTCTAACAAAGGAACATATAAATTTTTTGCATATTCTATTCCAAGTAAGAGTAATTTCACGGAAATGCATTTTGTTTTTTGCACTTTTTTCGTTGAACAGAAATTTGATTTTCGACACATTTTAAATATAATAGTATCAATTATAGTATAATGCTGTTTTAATATAATGGTATTTATTTGATCATTTAAAATTAAACTTCAATTATCTATCCACACTTTTCTGTAACATTGCTGCTAACATGGAGTACAAAACAAAATGCAGGTTTGCTATAATATTTAACTATGCATATGTATTAGCTTAACTTGTCTGGGGCAGGGGGAACTTTGATTTTTATATGGTGGGGTGCTTTTCACTTGTTTGGTATACAGTTCTAGAGTTGTATCTATTTTGGGCGGGTAGCTAGCTTAAAATTGGCTTATGACTATGAGATTTTGTTACAAGCTTTGTGACTTTGTTTAATGCAGCAGTTGAAGTGCAAATACGTATATTTTTTTGTGTGTATTTGTTTGGGGCAGCTTAAAGCGCCTCATCGGCTATGTTATGTTGGTCAGCATTCAGATTTGTATTCATGCTGACAATGACAATACCGGTTCCTGTTCCATTTGCTGTTTCAGCTGCATCTTCTGCTATTGTTGTCATCAGCGTTGGTTTAACTGCCTCCACTTGCATATTGACTGCTAATTGAAGCTGTGAGTTGCCAGCTGCTGCTGCCGTTTCCTCCATAAGCGGCCGCCGCTGGTGGGCATTGTCCAAGTTTGGGCGCCGCATGAAGCGCAGCTTAACTCGCCAACCATTAAGAAAGCGGGTCGAGCTGCTCGTGGTAGTTGCACTCGTGTTGATGGCGTGAGCTGTCAATGCCATGCTCTGGCTGCGTGCCCGCTGTTGATCCTGTTGCTGCTCCGGTTGTTGCTGATGGTGGTGTGGAGCTGAGGAGGCTCGTCGTTTGCTCGATGAGGACAAATCCCTTAGTCATACCTTTTCCTCGCCAGGCACTGGCGGACCGCAGCGCACGAACTACAATCAAAAGAACTGAGAATATGCTATCATGGTGTGGTTGGCAGGTTGGAAAACGGTGCGTTGCATTTTTAAGATTTGCAATTCGTATGTTGCACAACATTGCGTATGCATAACATGCCAGAAGCCACGGTGTTAGTGCGAGTTGTGTAGTAGTTTCGTTTATTTGCATAAATTAGCTTGCATTACTCATACGCTCCGTAAGCCGTGCTGTTCATATATTAAACTAAAAAAGGCAAGAAGCATGTGAAGCTCATATGAAATCTTACCGAGACCTGAGTAGCTGTATAGGAGTTGGTGCGTGGCCTATTACTAAAACAGAGCGTCCTCCATTTGCGCTTCACTTGCGCAATCACCTCGCCATTGAAGAAGCAAAACAATGTGGCCACGCACAAGCCCTGCAAAATAAAATGGAATAAAAGGAAAGAAAAGGCAGATAAGTGTAAGAGAATTATTATCAGTGGAAGTTGTTGTCGCAATTGTGCTTATTAGATTTTTGGCGCAGGCTGTGAAACGAACCAAAAGTCTAATGCAATTTTGTTTATTTGCCATTTATTGCCCGGCTCAAATAGTTGGGTCCCCAACATTTCTCGGTATCCCTAAATGTCTCTGTATTTTTGTTCGCTCAAGTCAGTTGCCTGTTGTCGGTTGTCTTCAGCCTGTTTGAGTGGCTTGTCGTTTGGCTTTTGTGTGCGTATTTAATGCATAGCGTTGTACGTGCATGGGGCTGGCTTTTGGAATTCTTATTCACACATTGCTTGCATATAAATGAAATTGGCAAATAATGGCTTCATTTGATTGCCAATGCACACACGTTCTAGTTTTAGCTGCTCAACTCAATCAGAAGCAAACACATACATACAAACATGCGTACACACTCACATACTAACATACATAGTTTACTATTTGTAGAGTGCGTCGCATATTTATTCAATAAGTTTCGGGAAATGTTTAGCGAAGTGTTCCCAAATTGAATCATTGCAGATGGCATCTAATTGCCAATTTCTTATTTACTGAGAGCCCCTCTGGTATTTGACATTTATTTGCTAACTAATAAAATTGCCATAGTATGAGAACATTGGTAACATTAACTTTTTGAACAAATATTTAAGACAATATATATATATTTCAAGGAACAAATTGTTCTGAAACAAAACTAATCGTATATTAAAATGTGGATTTTATTAAAATATGCCTTCTTTTTCTAAAAATGCTTAAAGAAAAACATGCATTCATCAAAATAATCTTAAGTTTGATTGCTAAACTAAGCTATAGCATGGTCGAAATAATAGTTATAGTAATAAAAACAATAATGATAAACAACGAAACTTTTAAAAATGAATCTAGATTTATTTGTTTGAATTTTGATAAAATTATTTGCAGCACTTAACAAAAATAAGTAAAGATAACTAAAATTAATTATATTATTTCCAGTTTTCTTAAATGTAGCAAAACTGTATATAAGCAAGGCCTAGAGAAATCTTATTATTATTTAAATGTGACAGTCCAAGATGGAAGCCAACAAATGGCCAAAGTGTAATATTGTGTCGGCTCTGTACTTTGATAACATTTTTTATTTATTGTGCTTTGTTGCCATGGTGTTTGTGTGTGTGTGTTGATTGCGCATTTATAAAGATTTGTACTTGGATTATGTCTTTTCTCTTTCTTTTATCCGGCTGGCTTTGACTCTAATAATTCTGTCAACTAAGCTGACTTTATGTAGGTTGAATAATATTTAGCTAGTTATTGTTCAGTCTGATGTTTGTCATTACTTAACGATGCTGGCATTTTAGTTACCAAGAAACATCAAGACAGTGGAAGATGAAGAGGGGAAAGTTTCTTTGGTATGAGAACATCCCACATACTTGTATCCCGTACTGATTTGCATGACATGCAGCTATGAGCTCTTAGCGAACACACACGATGCCAAGCTAATTACACAGTACTTGCGTAGCCGGCGAGAAATGGAGACAAAAATGCAAACAGTTTGTAGAACTAATTAGCAAAGTAGACAGTCAAAGTGGCAACAAATTTGCTTGTATTTCGGATACACCCACTCATTATCCCTCTATCTCTCCTCTCTCTCTCTCTCTCTCTCTCTCTCTCTCTCTCTATTAGAAATACAAACAACAAGAAAGGGGGTTTGTTGGAATTAGAAGACGATGTTTCTCTAAGCTCAAATGTTTCTTAATTTTTCTTTATTAAAAATTCCAGTTGAGGCATTTGGTTGGCCAACCATGTAAAAAGTGAAAGTAAAAGTGTCTGCGAAGTAAATGAAATTTCAATTTTTGTTCTTGTTGTTTGTAATGAACTTTGTCTCCAATTGCAATGCTGTCCTGGGACATGAAAAGCCAATGCTGTTGATTGCTTGCATTGCTGTCATAATAAAATGTCATGAGCGTTTTCTTTGTTTTTCTGTGCAGATTCATTTTACTCAAACATGAGCAGAGCTCAAGAGGATTTTAGATTTATTGTTTAATCTAGCTATTAAAAATAAACCCCTTTAATTGCATAAGTAATAAGAAATTTGAACAATTTTAGCTGTTAGTTGTTATGACAAGGCAGTTCAAGCAAAATAACAAGAATCGTATAAAAGCTATGTGTGTTTTTCTACTTCATGACTTACTTTTTATGACAAGATTTTTATGAGAATCGCAAAAAAATACTTTGTTCAAGGGCTATGCGGCAAATATCTTAAGATGACTTATCTCTATTCTATAAAAAAAATAATGCACCCCGTGTATGTACTTCATTTTGATCATTATAAAATTTATAAATTAAAAGTTGTTCCCAATCTTTTATAAGTCTTCTTACTGCAAAATAATTTCAAATTATGTTCGTTGCAAGGAAAAAATGCCGCTAGTATCTTTTGTTGTCTGTTAAGGGGAAACTTTGCAATTTGCGTAGCAACAACACAAACAACAACAACAACAGCAGCAAATAAACAGCTTAAAGTTACTGCTAACTGGCTTCAAAAACAATCGGCAAACAAATATATTTTTCTTCTGAATTTGTCACTCGAATTTTTTTCGTATTTCTGGCTACCAACCAAGTTGCAAAAAATAAATTTTGGCATACCCTTGGGGTGAAAAAATGCTATAATTGGGTCTCATAAAGTTAAATCAACTTTATTAAAAAAGGTTCTAGAAAGTGTAGAGTTTATCTAGACTCAGTCAGCTCTTAAAACTTAGTTATGTTTATAGGGGAATCAATATTATATATATTTACCCTATAAAATTATTATTCACCATAAAATTCGCTTTACAAACTTAATGTTCTCAGCTTAGAATTTAAGCATTATCCAAGTTGTATATAATGATCGTAAAAACTACTCTAAAGTTAGATTCATAGTGTCCAACTTACTTTCCCAAGACCAGCAAATTCCTTGAGATTCTTTTGTTGCAATTGTTGTTACAGTTACAACGTGATTTAAATGCAGAGAACAATGCCACACTCCCAGGCGACACAAAAGAAAAGACATGGCAATTTAGAATTTATGTGCAACACAACAACCGCAGACTTTGGAATTTAGCCGTTTTTGATGTTTTTATTTTTTGCCAGCAATTTGTTGAACAGCTTTTTATGCAGTTTTGTGTAAAAGAGCAGATGAAAATGAATTGTGGGTCGAATTGGTTTTAAGCGTTTACTCATCTTTTACTTTACTTTACTGAACTTTACTTCAACTCGTACTTTTATATTTACTGGCTGTGCATTTTATGCGCGAGTTGGTGACAGAGTTCTTATGTCTTCTTTGCAATCTCAGCGTTCTTTTGATTCCAATTTAATATGCATGTTGATGAAAATATCTAAGAAAATACCAAAGCAACATTTTTGCATATCGCGTTTGTATATTGATTTCAACCCCTCAAACTAAGCTTTGACTTGGCCACAGTTAAATGAGCTGAGAGCTGGTTTGCTTTGGGGAGTTTGCGAGCATGTGCCTGGCATTTTAATAACTTAGCCCTTAGCGTTACACCAATAATAACAAGATGGGTGTTATTTTTTTATGTTTTTGCAATAACCAAGATCTGACAGGATTTCTAGCTTATTTGCATAAATTATGGAAAATATTCTTGAAAAATTCAAGCAAATTTTAGGCCAATTAAATGCACATATTTCTCGACTTCTAAGACGCAATTGATGTTGTGAACAGATTGGAAAGAGCAAAGAGTAAAGAAAGTATAATAAGCGAGTAGATTTAAGTTTGACTCAAAGCAGCTGAGAACATTTACATACATTACCAACAGCATAAAATAAAATGTAAAATGTTCAACCTGTGCGAAGCCATAAGACAATATTAAAAGATGAACAAAGAAAACTTTTATGACGGACAAGACGATGGTCTTTAAAAAAATAAACAAAATCAAGTTATGTTTAATAAAAATATTAAAGAAATATGCAATTTTTTTTTTATTGTAACATCTTCCAAAATTCGTATCTTGTTGTCAAATCTCGAGTTGTTAAATGAAGTCACGAAATTGTCAATATTGCCTTAATCGTTTGCTATTTTGGTTCAGTTAAACTTTCCCAGCCAACAAAAACTAATTCAACATTGTGCGAGGTATTCGTAATGGAGATAAAAAATATAACTTACTTGAAATGAGGCCGTAAATGCAGAGATGACTTGGTATGTATACTCCAAGGGATGCTCCTGGGCAGGACGAAATGGCGTTAGCATATACTGGAGGCCAAGCAGCGGCACAAGCAGCAGCGTTGCCCTGCAAAATAACACATTGGGGATTCAGAAATAGAATTAAAAAGTGACAAAATTTGAGAGAGACAGAGAGGCAAGAGGCCAGACCAGTGAAGTTATACTTATACTTATGTACAATTCGTTGTCGACAAGCGTATTAAAATGCAAGTCATCGTGGCGTATGCGTAATTTAAAATTTAATATAACGAAAAATAAAACTTTCGAAAGTAACGAAGCGAAAGCAAGATGCGAGACGGACAAAACAAAGCAAACGAGAAAACAAGTTCACAACGCCCTGTGGGCCCTTTTGTCTGTGTTTGTGTTTGGTCGACCCATATTACAAATTATTATTGAATTGGAAGTCTTTTAAGTTAAGGCACTCACTGTGTTTTATTTATATAACTTACCGAAATGCCTGAAGGACAGTCCGCGAGGGTCCGCAACTGCCCTGAATGCTAGCCGGGGCATTCAGCTTGAGCAGGACGACGCGCACTATGTTGCAGAGGAACAATAAATTGAGGAATATTGAAATGCAAACGGGCACTATCAGAATGTAGTTAAAGTTCGTGTCGGTCATCCAGCAGCTGCAGTAGATGGAAACGCAAGAGAGAGAAGGAAAGAAAAACGGAAAGAAGTTTTCTCATCTAATGAATTGCAAACGAGCTGGTTTCACAATTGATTTGATTTCCATTTTGCGAATCATCGTGCATGTGCATCTGAGTGTGTGCGTGTGCACAATCAATTTAGCTCACACACACATGACATCATGTTTATGCACTTACTGCAGATTCTGTTCCCGGCTACCAGAGAGGCCGCGAGCCAGTCCATAGATGAAAATGACAATGGCCGGCGAGCACCAGCCAAAGGCAATCAGCCATTTGACCAGCTTTTTCTCCGATATAAACGCTGAGACCAGCACAGTGTGTAGGTAAAATCCCTCGCACAGCATCCACGAGTAATTGGTCAGCAGAAAATAGTGCAGTATTATATGCAATGCCACGCAATAGCCCTGCAACAACAAAGCAAAAGACAAAAAAATCAATTTGTGAGTTGGGTTTTGGGTGAGTTCGAGTTTCAAAATGCGTGTGTGTGTGTGTGTGTGCTTGCTTACCGGACTGAGTTGCACAAGCTCTGAGTTGGGCACCACCACCAAATACCAAATGAGCCACAGCGAACTGTTTACCCCAAATGAACTAAACAGATTCATGTGCAACGTGATGCGGGCGCATTTCAATGATCTACGAATGGAGAAATACAAATACATTATTAAAAAAAATAATTTGATTTAAAGCACCCTGTGATAAAATAGGATAGATGGGTATTCTAGGTTTGATTAGATAGTATAATATATAAAATAAGTGAATTTTTTAGATTTTTTAAACTAAACTTATTTTTATATTTATTTTATATTCCTACACTTCGTGTAGATTTCTGTACATTTATTTGTAATCTTTTGCTTGTATTTTAATCAAAACCATACTCTAGCGTACATTTATTTTGGTGATATCGCTGTACAATCGCTATACACTATACGAAATACGCTTTTTTGTTTGGATTTCTGTGCGATTTTTTCCAAAAGTTATTTCAAACGAAAGTTCGTTTATTTGATTTCGCAAATATTGACATACATGTGTCAACAGAACGTATTTGAATTTCACACAGAAAAAGGAGGAGTCAATCCAGCAAAGGGGTTAACTTTGCAAGCATGCAGGATGTGTGTATTGTGTAGGTCTGTCAAAAGTTCATTTCAATATCAACACTGACCGCACGTGCTTTTTGTTCAGTTTTATTATTCCTTGTGCTGCATTTGCCCATTTTTAGTATTTGGCCAAAGGGAAACCAACAACATGTCAAAACGGAGTCAAATTAATGCATGCAGAGTTTCCATTGCAGTTTTCTAAGTATGATATTGCATTTCTGTTTGAAACTGGTTTTGCTAGCATAGTAGCTTAAATAAGTTGATCAAAGTGAATACATTTAGAGATAAGAAGCAATAAAACTGAGATTGCTTGCTAGCTAATCAAAGACTAGATTTATATTGTCTTAATTTTGATAAAAGAAAACGGTTTTTAAAGAAAAATCTTATTTACAATAAGACCTGATAAAAAGAAAATTATATTAAAAAAAAAAATAATATCATATTTTATTTGTATTTGTGATTACAGTTAACATGAACATTTGTGTTAAGAGTCTCTTAAATTATTGTTTGCAATCAATTATAGAGCTAGTTTAATTATCACACAAACACAGACAAATTGGCAGATGGAGAGATAGTACATATGTCTAATCGAAAATTCTCATCACATTCTGTGATACAATTTATTGGCCCTTTGCACACAATTTAAAACGCTTTAGCCAATGTTAAGCTGTCTCTGTTTTTATCTGTCTCGCTGCCTGAGCTGACAATAAACAAGCCAAGAGGACTAATTGTGTTGCAGACAAGTGGAAATTAATCGATATCCTGTTTGAAGAAGACACACAATCTAATGCTCAGTTGACGTGCAACGCAGTAACGTCACAAGGAGGGAGCTTAATGTAGACGGCGGGATAAGAAAACAAATATTTTCTCATTTCCGACATCAAGTGTGGCGGATTAAATGGGCGTAAGAGTAAGTAAGAAATTGCAATGAACAGGAATAGCTACATCCAAACACACACACACACAGGTTGGCAGCTGATTAAAGACATTGGGCATCGTTTGCTTAACAATAAAATTTGGCGCCAAGCTCTCAGCGGTCATATTGCCAAATGGCAAATGGTGTCTCATTAGTGTTGAGTGGTTTCTCATCTGTGCCACAACGTGGCAGAAAGAAAACAAGTGGAAAAGTTGCAATCTGACGCAACCGACTGCGGTATACTCAATACATTTTTACAGACTGGTAAAAAGAGGCCTGATTGCAAAAGGGGTACGGATGCAGGGTTGTACGTTGCGTTCAAAGATTAGCTGATGCAGATCTTTCGGGGATGCCACCAGCTACATTAAGGGTGTGGAAAATATAAAGATTTATCTATTTTGAGTTGTCGAATTTATTTTTATATTTATAATTTGCCAGCCCGCCAGTAATCGTAGAACCCCAATCTTTCAAAGCTGTAGATAAAGATGTTTGCAAAATTTCAAGTCTCTAGCTTGAAGGGTGTCGAAAAAAGTAGCGTTCATACAGACGGACGGACTGATGGACGGACACCATGACGTGGGGACATTGCACAAACCCAATATACTCTTCACCTTCTTTATCGAGTATAACAAGAGCACAAGATGAACATAAGTACCGTTAATTAAGACTGCAACTAATTGATGCAGTGGGTGAATGAAACTTACTTGAAGTAACCCAAGATAGTCAGTGAGAGAAGTATGGCCAACAGGGAGATGCTGTAGCCCACCTCATAGATCAAGTTTACATTGTGATTGCGCTGGGAAATAATGACGAAATAAAGCATTATTTTATTGCAATTAAAAATAATTAGTTTGTTAGCTTACTTACCGCTAAATCATCTAAATTCACGCAGGTGGTGTAATTTGACCAGGTTTTATTGGTCATTGGGTGCTTGAACCATTCACCGTCATCGCCACACTCCTTGTGCGCATATCCTGTAATATTAACATTATTTATAATTGCTAACATAAACCCTCATTATAAACAATTTCCTGCACCGGATTATATTCATTAATGACCACTTCATGTGAGTATGATTATAGAAAATTAAATTTTAATTAGTTTTTCGATTAGCCAACTTGTTGATGCATTATTAACATGTTGATTGCTCATACGCCACGTAATCGATTTGACCGCATTTAATTGGTAGCAAGTGTAATATTGAATTTTGTATTGACTGCCTGAAATATATGTACAACAAATGTCAATATCTGCCTTTTTATGAATTTATTTATCATATATTTTCTCTTAACCAAACAATAAATTTATTTGCTACAGTAGAAAGGGAAACTGTGATTTTATTATTGTTATATAAGCTACCTCTTTATATTTTTCAGCTTTCTACTTGCAACTCTTAACGACTTCTTAAGGGTGGTACAAATAAAAATCATTATAATGTCCAAACTAAGCTGCCAAGACAAACTTTAAATTGAAATTGGATATAAAAACGAAGAATATAAAACATGACATTCCTGGAAAAGTTTCCAAGTGCCTGCAGCTTGTGGAATGCTCAAAACGAAGTTGAGTTATGCAATTTTCGTGCTTAAGTTGAACTGTTATCGAACTATTCTTGTTCGAGCCATTGAATTGAGTATTTTTTTGGTCAATGGGGCAGGAAACGAGTTTAGATGTTGGTGTGGCTGAGAACCTAACAGGTGAAGTTTTGCAAAACGTTCTCTATCCGTCTTTTTCTTGCCCTATAGATTTTATTGCCATTCGGCACGCAGAGTCAAAAATCACGTATACGCTCTGTGTGTGGCAAATGAGCCGACAGTAAGACAATAAAATTCCATCGTTGCGGCTACAGTCAAAAAAACAATGATTTTAAATTTGGTAGAATCAATTGTAAAGGCTTATTTTGTTTTTGATTTAATTGTTACAATTAAACAAATACATATTTATTTTTTATAAAAATTGAATATTATTTCAAGAGTTTTTTAACGATTGCCAATGCAACAAGCAGAGCTTTTTTGTTGCTTTTTTTTGGGTAGGATTGGGAAAATAGTAAGAAACAAATAAGTGTGATCCTAATGTGAGTTGTTCTTCAATATATTAATTGTTCTCTTTATAAATATTTAGGATAACTGGGAATCCAACCACATTATATATGTCTTTTATATTAACAGTTTTCTACTAAGCTAGTTTTTTTCTTGCTAAAAAGTCAATTAAAATTCCCTTTATAAGTTTGTTTACCATTTACTTGGTCGGCCAACTTGAACTAAGTTAACATAATAAATAAATTTTTTTTTTTACTTTGTATGTATGATTTTTTTTTTTTGCAATAGTGAAATTAAATTTAGTTTTAAATTTGTTTTTAGCTTATGCAAGAACATAATTTCTAAATAATGTAAGTGCCCCTTCAGGTTTCGAAAATGTACTTGTATGGTTTTCTCAGTGTTTGGCTGCTGTGGCTGACAAGCTTAACTACATCCGGCAAACGGAAGTGCCATAAAACTTAATGGCGGCACAGTGCAAAGCACAAAATCTGGTATACTTGCTACAAGCTGGCGACCCCGAGGCGCGGCAACATTCTCGCTTTGTCTCGCCCACAGGCGACTGCTGTCAGCCAAAAAAAAAAACAACAAAAACACTCATAAGCTAAATGTAGTGAACGCAACATTTGCTTATTGTTATTCACTCCCACCACTTACTTCGCTCCTTGCCGTGTTTACTATGCTATTTTTTTTTAGCAAACAACACAGAAAAATGTCATTCAACTTTCATATAAATTGACATGCTACATGATTTATACCATAAATTGCTTCACAGCACTTAATTATAATTATTTTATGGCCATCGCTTTGGTCGTCTATCAATTTGATGGAGCTTTTTGAGTCGAAATTTTTTTGTTTTATGTTTTTCTTGCAAATACAATTGTATTCTGTTTGCATAATTTATTATTATTGTTGTTACGAAATTTTACGCATTGTTGTTGTTTTCCTGTTGTCTTAGAAAAACAGTCAGCCCAAAAAGTCTGCGGGCTAATAACAGTGAAATACATTTGGCTGATTTATGAAGTTGCCCCTTCAAACGGGAGTGGCTATGATAATTTTCTATACTCGAAATAGGTGAAGCGGTTGCACTTGTAAAAGTTTTGCGGTTTTTGTTTTTGATAAGCCCGAAATGAATAAGTGGTTAGCTTGTTATTGGTAGATCAATAAATTATGAATACGGCAAACGTAATTTATCGCAGAGAGTATAAAATGCCAAAGTTGATTTATTTAAACAGTTGAAAGCTTTAAAGTAACATATGTATTAAATTTCAATTCAATAATGGGGTAAAAAGGGAAATAATTGAGGCATGAATATTTAAATGTAAATAATTTGTTTTTGCAAAGCAAACGCATACCATTTTTTTTTTTCAAAATAAAAATTTTCTAACAATAGATGCAAGAATATACAATTAAAAAAAAAAATTTGTTGTTAAGTTACACAGTAATTGAATAGATTTTTGCTTTATGGCTGCACCTTACATGGTATATGAAATATTTATATATATATTAAATTTATAAACCTTTTGTTTGATTTCAGTTTGAAAGTTTACTTTTAATTTTATTTTTGTTGATCCTAAATTATTGATTTGATAGACATACTACCAAATTAATAAAATATTTAAGTGTTTAAGCAAACCGCAGAAGCTGCCTCAGATTCCTCAGCTTAACGCCACTCAACTACATACGTATGTATGTAGTACATGAGGTAAAAGAAGAAGCAAGAAAAGCAAATAAGCAGATGCTGCAAAGGCGCGGAAAGCGGCTGATTTATGCACACACTTATACAAGGACACACGTATATACGTATGTACTTAAAATCAAAGTTTAGGCAAAAGTGAGAAAAAAAAATTGATATGTTTTTTTTTTTTATAAAAGCGAGGCGAAAATATAAAAAATACACGCTTAATTCCACAAGCCAAACAACAGAGGAGCAGAGCAACAGCGAAACCGGAAATGTGGCGTAAGAGTTTCTTTTACACTAGGGAATGCGGCCAATTAGCAAACCCCACCTGGCTTGCGGTTTTTAAATCCTTGTGTGCGTGTGAGTGCTTATATTTAGCCTGCGGAGCCTTGGGTCTGTGAGCCTTTATCAGGCTGGGCGTCCATTATTTCCGTTTCCGTTTAAATATTGTGCACTTGACTTATAAATTCAATTTTATATACATGGATATTTTGCTTTTTGTTCTTGATTTGGTCTGTTTCGATTCTAGCATCCAAGAAATAACGACAAAAGCGGATGTTGCATTTGTAGAATTCAATCAACACCAAAATCGTGGCACTTACGCATTGGATCAAAGCCGGTGATGAAGTCCGGACAAAGCTCATAGGCGGAAGTGCCAGCGGCGGTGTCGGGCCAACAGAGCCAGCCATCAAAGGTGCCGCCGCAGAAGGAACCTAAGCAATAAGTTCTTGATTAAATTGTTATATGTATTAAAGTAAGTTCCTTTACCTGCCACCGGGTGACTGCCATTCAAACGCACTTCGCATGCGGCACGTAAAGCGTCAAAGTCTGGTCCACTTTCGGCAGCAATGCTACTGCTACTGCTGCTGCTGCTGCTGCCACCGCTGCTGTTGCTGATCCCAACCATTGCTTGGCTGCTGCATAAAAAAACAAAACGCTGCTGCACAACGAGACAAAAATGTTGCAATTAGTTTTGCGTGATTTTCAATTTGAGAGCACAACAAATGGCTTTTTGTCAGCGCTTAAATCGAGGCAATGCTTTTATAACAAACCGATGTATAAATTCGTAAATGTATGTGTGAATGTGTGTGTTTGTTACTAACGCTTCATTTCACTCCCGCATATTTTTGAGTTTAACAGTTCGTTTGAGCCACAATTTAATTGGTTTTGCGGACTGTTCAGTGGGACTACAAGTTGAGAGTAGTTCTGAGTGTGTTTTTGTGCGTGCGTGTGTGTGTGTGTGTGTGAGCTTAACACATGCACAATTTATTCATATTGTTATTTTAATACGATTTTCCTTGCACTGCACTGCGGGTGGGTCAAGAAATTTAATTTGCAAGCCCAAAAGTATGCAATTAATTTTTATTACGAATTGTTTATGGCAAACTGAATGCTATAAATTACATTTATTTTGAGGGTTCTTCGCTACCCCGTATGCCTTAATAAAAATCAGAGAAGAAAAAACATTTATTTTAATGTTCTTCCTATTAAAAAGTAGAAACACTAAATGGTGGAGACTAAGATTGACTGAAGTCTACCGATGGTTGTATAGAAAACAAGAAAGTTGTGTTAAATTCTTGTTAAAAGTTTTCTAGAAGAGGTCATGTACTACATATAACGTAAAAAGTCAGTCACTCGAGCAAGTTTTGCAAATCCGACTCCAGATTCGGAATCAGCGTTAATGAATAAATTTTTTGTGAACAAATATTAATAAACTGTTATGTTATTTTAACTGGCTCTGACTGGAGCTAAAGTCAAAAATATATTTCTGAAACGTGATCTGTGGTTGCACATAAACTTATTTCTCTGAGGTACCCTTAATGGGCTCTTTTATAATCTAAGGTTGTTGAAAATAAAAAAGTCAATTTCCGTTGGTTTTTCCAATTATTTTATTATATTTATTTAATAAAATAGTCATTATTTAGGTTATTAAGATATACTAGAATTTGGTATATAATTCCTTAGAAAAACTAAGAATTTCACATTTTATTCCTGTAGCTCGAAAACGTGCAACTAGCCAACATGAATATAAGGTTTTATCGCACCCAAAACTCTTCGCATCACGTTCTCCACCTAGAGCTGAGTAAATATTCGCGTCGCATAAGTTTCGATGCGTTGGTGTTTTGAGTGGTCGATAAAGTTGCGGGTGCGTAAAGCGAGATACGAGCAGCAGCAGCAGTGTGAAATAAAGCAAATCGTTGGACGTGACAGTGAGCAGCAAAGTCCACAGAATTTCAAGTACAAAATGTATGCGGCTGCAATCAAGCGTATCCGGACGATAGAGTTGAGTTAGAACGAGCGACTCATTTAACAAGGTACGACTCTGGTTCTATTTACACATGCAACTGAATGCATGAACACATAAATGCTCTTACACAAACATATACACTTAGCTGTATGTTCTCTTATCGTTTAGGTAAATTGCAGTGAGCACTTAAAGCAAGAGCGAGAAAATGTAAACAGAAATGAATTGTTGAAAGTGGAATCTAGAGAAGCTTGACTACAAGATAAGACGTAAGAGGGGCTGAATACTGGTAAATGTTGCATTTGTGTGTGTAGCACTTTGTATGCTCAAAACTATCAGCGACTTACAGCTGTTGATAGTGCTGCATGTTTATAAAGGTATTTATTATGCTTTCAACGCAACGTCAGCAGCTGAAGCTTAAGTAGGCAAATTTATTTAATGCCTGGCATTAGCCATTTAAGTATTGCCAATTTGGTGCAGAAATGACAAAACACTTTTTATCCAAGGCGACAAGCTGAAGACACTTAGCGACGCAATGAATGAAGCTAATTTTGTTTTAGGGTTGGCCCAAAAAAAGGGAAGACTAAAAAGGTGTGGTTCTAATGCATAAACTATATAAAAATGTCATTAAGCAAGCTTCTGTCAATATTAATCTACAAGTTGAGCTATAGATAGAAGCCTACGGTAAATGCCTGCAATAAATACGAAGCATACTTTTTTGAGCAAACCCTTTGCAAAGCGTTTACATGGGAGGCAGTGCACTTCGTATTTTGCTAATAAAAATATTTTTACGACTATGTCAGGCTGCACGCAAGGCAATAATAGAAATTAGCAATAAAAAAACCCAGGCAAGAGTGTTGTGGGCGTATGAGTGTGAAAGTGGCAAGAGAGAGGAAAACACACAGCACGAATTGCGTGCGTGCTGTCAAGAGAAACGGATGCGGGAAGTATCATAAAACTCACAAGTCGAGACATAAAACAGCAAATGTACGAGTATTTCGGTTGCGTTACATTTGTCGAGCATCTATTTTTGTATGTGCAACAACCCTCCACCCGCATAGCCCCCTTAACTTTTGCAGTGCACGTGGCATAGTGGAAAACAACCCAGCAACAGCAACAACGAAAACAATGTTAAAAATCTTTTTATGTGGCAAATTGCAGCCCATATAATAATGGTAGCAAGGCGCAAAACATTCGTTGCCTTTTGACCTGCATTCACATGACAGAAACTTTCAATATTTTTTACAAAGCTCGACTTTTATGACAACATGGCGCATTTCCGCCAGACGCTCACGTGACGTACGACTAATGAACATTTTCTATGATGTCGATGCGAGTATGAAATATGTGTGCGCTATTTTCCATTCGTTGGCTGTCAATGCTTTCAACATCAATGTATAGTTTATGGCAAGTCTTTCAAGTACTCTTGTACTTTTCTTTTTCATTTGCACAAATAAATCACTCTGATTTCCAATTTATTGGGCACATAACTCATAATGTCTGTGCCCGGAATTCTTTTTGCACTTCACCCACCGATTTATGTATGGATAAAAAACGTATGCTCTTTGAATAAACAAAATAGCACTTTTCGCGCCTTATGAAATGCAATTAAAAATAGCATTAATTTCCAGTCTTGCATGTTTTTCAACACTCATAAAATCTGAGTAGCTGCACGCCCTTGTATAGGTACTCAACAAGCTATATTTATTTTTTTATGTTTCAAAGCTGTTCGCCAAAGTGCACAGCACTTATTTTTATATACTGTTTATTTTTTGTATGCCCTAACAATGGGAATTCTTATTGCGCTGTTTTGTAATGATTTTAAATGTAAATGTGCTTATACACTAAATTTAATAAATATCGTTTGAAAAACTGTAATTTATTTCTCAGTTTAAAAAATGAAAAATTTCAGGGTATTTAATATACGATTTTCAAAGGCATTGCACTTATTCTGGTTTATTTGCACACATTTGTTTTGATATGTATAAGCTTTTATTCCATTTATATGGGCTGGAAAAGCCGCAAGAAATAAAATAAAAAGAAATAAATTTAACGCAGTGTCAACTCTAGGATTTGGCCAGTAAAAATATTACAATGGCAACAATTGTATATTTTGTCATTTAGTTTATTTGGAGGGCCAGCTGAAATATTTCAGCATTAGTTTAAAGGATTTTTGGTTGAAATTGATAAAAAAAAAAAAACGCATGGCATTGTTAACACTTGGCTTACAAAAAATACAATTTATCAGTTTGCCGTATGTTCTTGGATTAAACCAACAGATGGCTTGAAAAAATGGCTTTATAAAATGTGTAAAACACTGATGTAAATGCAACAAATTGCAGAAAATCGTTTGAATGTTGCCAAGCAATTTGATTTGTTATTCTTTTTGACTCGATTTATTTTTCTGGGAGCTGTGGATTTGAAAATCACTTTGAAAACATTCGAACTTTAGAGTATATAAAGATTAAAAATTCAGCTCTTTCAAATTTTAAATGAAATAAATCAGTGAACTTCTCTTTGCCAAAAAGCTATCAATATTACGTATACGAAGCATGAACATGAAAAAAAGAAGGAGAAATGCTGCTTATCGGTGTGGCAGCGGCATAAGTAACAAAACGTTTATCATAAAATATGTGTATTCTCATGCATGCCTTAGCCACTTTTAAATTTGAGCTTTAGCTGTCAGATGTCAGCTGTCAGTGTGACGCAATAACATATAACATTTAAGAGCCTGCTGTTGATTTATATATTTGAAGTGCACTCAAAGTAGCTAATATATTACGTTAAATGCGAGCAGTAAATATTGAAACAGCTTCACATACTCGCCACAGGACATATGTTTATCACTGTGCAACAGACGTTGAAACCCCTCCCTTCCCCCCAAAAGTAACAGCAGCAACAGTAACAACAACAACATGTTCTCTGAGGATTATGGCTGATGGGACAGCAGTGGAATGTCCGGAGCAAAGAGTATATGTACAAATATTTTTTTTTTTAATTGTTTTTTGTTATTGCTGCTGCAGATTAATCGCACTGGCAATTTATTTATTTTGCACATGTATTTCTTTATTTTTTTTGGGTTGCTTCGGGCTCTTTTTTCTCCACTGAGTCGTATTTAAAACCCAAATGGAATAATTTATATGGTACTGACAAGGTGCTTACGAGCTGCTCAAGCAACTCAACGTCGAAGTTTTTTCTGCTTTAAAGGTCAAAGTTGCAAACTTAAAGCTGCACCATTACAATCTTACTTGTGCATCGCTGCAGGGCAGCCTGATTGTAGAGTGAAGGGTGCATGGTGCAGTTTACAGGGTGTAAGCTGCAAGCGGAGTGCAAGCTTGTGGTTTTCTTTGTGTCACATTCGCGCTTTGTGGCTGTCACAATTTACTCTGAGCAGTTTTTTATTTTTACACGCTGATACCCAAAGTGCAAAGAGCATTTCGTTTCTTTGCAATGAGAGCAAAACAGCGAAGCAATTCAAAGCGGGGAAGTTTTACATGAAACACATATGTACAGGCAAACCTGGAAAGTGTGAACACTGGATAGTGTGAACACCTGGATAGTGTGAACAAAACGAAATTCAAAATTTTGAAATTTGTTTGTACTAGCTTGCAATCATTGTCAAAAAAAAGTGTTGAGATATTTGTTTCACCCATAAAGAAATAAATGTATGCACATTTCCCATATTAAATTAAATTAATCATTGTTATTTTTCAAGAATGGTCTCGAGCAATTCTTTTCAGCTGTATTCCGTAGTCGGTTATAATATTCTGCAACATTCTTACTTATTTTCCAGCTGCCTTCGGTCCGAGCAAAGTAAAAGCTCATGTTCTACGTGCCAAAGCTTAGTTTTTTTTATGCCACTCGCCTGTCACCTTGCGTCTTTTTGCAAGGCATTCATTGCTGCGTATATGCGGCGGTGAGGGTGCGTGTAAGGTTCATTGCATCTCGCTTAACTAACCGGCATTATTTTTACGTTTTGTGTGGAAGAGGATTACAGCCTTTGCGTTACTAAATGAAATACGTGCCACACGTGTTAAGTGCGGCCATACTGGGCAACAATTACACAATTTGACAAAACACCGAAAAATAGATCGAGTGTGAAAGCGAGATAGAAATTTGCATATTGCCTCATGTTGCCTCACACACAGGCTGTGGCATTTGGTGTATATGTTTTTTTTCTCTTTTGTGTATTGTGAGCTGTAGCGGTATTTTTCTTTGCCTTACCTGTTTGTTCTTTTTAATTGTCATGCGGTTGTAAAGTCGACAATCCTTAAGATACAGATACAAAACAAAACAGACACGTTAGCAGCTTGTAAAACATGTGTCCTGCTGCCAAGCATATCATTTACAAAGTGTCACATTTTTTGCCAACAACTAAAGTTCTTTTGCCTTACATTTGTCATTTTCGTTGCTTTTGTCTAGTTTTAACGTTGAGAGAAAAGTTAGTGTTTGCACATACTTATTTGTACTTTCATGTAGTACTTTGAGCTTATGACAACGTTTGCTGTCGAGTGGCGGATTTTCCTTTGTGGAATTGTTTGTTTTTCTTCCGTTCGCAGCCTAAATAAAAGCCTGCGAAAGCTGTGTCAGCTCCACTTCAAGTACAGGCAACTTGACAACAAGATTGCGAGAAGAAAAAAAAAATAAAAATTCTCATGTGTTTTGATTGTCGATTTATGTTGGTAAGTTGCTTAAAGTTTCGTTTTTATTTTAGTGCAATCTGTGTTTTTGATAAAGTTGATAAGAAAAAATACCGATTGGCACTCACATTTATTAAATATTTATTTTAATTATGTATTTCATTAAAATTCATAAATTGTCTGTTTATCAATTTTTTTTCAATTTAATTGTTTTCATCGTTAAGTTTAAGCACGACTGCTAAAAGATTTTGGTGGCAATACGATCGATAGACATAATAAAGCTATATATATATATATATATATATTAGTGGTTCTATGATAAGAATTGAAAAAATAAAATAAATATTCTGTTGCCAAATAAAATCTATCCATTCAATTGAATGGCATATATTTGTATTGTATAGGAGAATGATCTTATAAAAATTAATTTAATGCATGGCTACAATCAATTTTTTACTTGTTGGTTTAATTTAGGGCACTCAGTCATTTGTCACTTCCAATGTATGTATGTCTACTATATACTGAAGTCAATTCATAACAATCACATTAGTTGCTTGCCTGCTTCTGCTTTTCTGCACGTAGAAGCCACAGCCAAAATTCGAACCACACACGCACTTTTCCGCCAATGAACAATTTTCTGCACGTTTTGTTTAAAATGCTTTTACAATTGACTTGACTGCGCCACTTGTACGGCGCGAACAGAAAATGCCGATAGGGCGGGGAATGTTGTTTCAACCACATTGACAGCTGCACTCTACCTAACACACACACATACACAATTGACTTAAATTGCTTTATGTCAATCTCCTTTCCCTACAACTCACCTAACCTCATCCCATTTGACCCTGACACTGTGCAACCCGTCTGGCAGTCAGCTTGGTTAATGTGTATGATTGTCAGTTTGATTTTTATTAGTATTTATCTTCCATTCATTTGCCATTCAATTTTTCTTTCGCCTTCTTAGACAATTGCTGCTCAATTCATATGGAAATATGCTTTGCTCGCTATTGTCTCGGAAACAAAAGTGGGTGTCGAGGGGAGGTAGTATTTGCTATTTGTGTCTCTGAATATTTGTGTGTTATGGCCTCAATAGCTGTACAATAGTCAATAGCAGCTGTTGTTATCCACAATTCTCAAAACAAAATAATTTTCGACCTTTTCACAGCCCAAATTTCCATTGCATTGTAGTACAAGTAAAAGTTTTAGTTAAAAAATCAAAAAATTGTGGCTTTTGTCTAGCGCCGTTTTGTTTACTTTGTGCCGCTTGAACTAATCTTGATTGGCTTTTGTCAAATACCAATTTATTTGTGATTTATGGCGATTTGATTGGGAAAGGCTCAATGCACTAAATTTTTCACGTTCCCAGACAATTAAGGCTATGCATGTTAAATGAGTATTTCTATTTGAATTAAAATGGTGGCCTTTTTGTGAGCTCAGCACATTTTAATGCTTTCAATTATTTTCATTTTTTTAGCTTCATTTTTTTATATACATTAGAATTCTTAAAAATTTAAATAAGTTTGAAATTTCACTTAATATTGATAAACAAAGTCATTTGAATAATTTTTAGGTATTTAGAAAAATTTTTAATTTTCACCGTTTGTCTTTCTTACGTCCCGCTTTTTTTTTTTTTAAAAGAATTTCATCAATTATTCTCATATTGACATACCGCTTAAACTTACACTTTGGCTGCTCATAAAATATAATTTTTTTTATTGCTTTATGGAGTAAAACTTGTATTTAAAATCAAAAGTTTTGCGTGAAAAGTTGTAGCAAATGCAGGTCGAACAAAAATCTGCAGCCAAATCTTAGCGGAATCAATAACTATGGCAAGTAAAAGGAGAAGTACACAGTTCCAACGGGTCGAATGGGGCTGAATTAAGCCGAGTTACACTGGCGTAAGCTTATACAAAAGTATCTTGTTAGAAACAGATAAGCAGTCTTTGAGATTGGCACGTGCTTCAACTAAAAGTTCAGTGCGCTGCACTTTTATGGTGAACAACTTTCTTTCAAGAGGTCGCCAGATTTGGCAACAACTTTGCTGAGTGTATTAGCCAAGCCACAAGTTACAGTTTCTCGTGAATGCTGCTGCCGCTACTGAAGCTGTGGCTAATGAAGTTGCGTTCATTGGCTTAATTAATTTAGTTGCGTGTGAAGTCTAATTTTTGTGATTTTACGCCTTACACGCATTAATATTGTTAACATGATTATCTTTTCGCTGTGATAAGCTGTCTTACAGATATTAAGATATAGTTTCCGATCCTCTTCATCTATTTGACACATTTACTCATCTTTAACAAGCATTATACAATTTCTTTCAATAATATATAAAAAGAAAGTACTTAGTTGATAACATTAGCTATACAAAACATAAAAATTAAAATTTGAATACATGTTGCTTATTATTCTGTCTGCTGTTATTTAACATCTTGATGTTGATGAAAAACAGATTTTTTATAGTTTTTATTTACATTTATTTATCATTTCCATACAGGACATCTGCTAGTCGACATGCCATATATACAATACATTTCACTTATGCATTCACTTTTTCTTCGTACTCTGTGTGGACATTTAATTAGTAAATGTGCTTGACAATACAACCAAAAAAAAAAGGAAACATGGATAACATGAGCGTAAATCTGAACGCAACAACAAACAAATGAAAGTCGGACCTTAGATGTGTGTGTGTGTGTGTTTGTGTGTGAGTGTGAAACACAAATGTGTCTGTCGGATACAATCAAAAGCTTTTGTTCTTTTCTGTGTGTATTGTGCCCTAAAACCAGTTGTTGCCCGCTTGTCCAGCGAGTGGAACGCATTATTATGTTGTGCCAGGCATTTGTGGCCTTATCTGATTTGCCTTTTGCCTGTTTGGCCGCTGGCCAATTGAATTTCATTTTTCTTTTGTGCTTTGTACCTTGGCGCTGGCCTGTGCTCTGCTATCTTTCAGATACATTCTGATAATTCTGATTGCTCGCAGCGGCTGCCAATTAAAATGACGTTCGCGATTTGGTTGCAAAGATTTCCCGCAGCTCACTGCTTTGGTCTTGCTGCTGTTCCGGCTAATTCAATAAGCTTGGAAAGTTTATGTGCCATTTAGTGGAATACCAACTGTGTAGCAGTTTCAACTACTGATTGACAAGCAGTTACCCTATAAGTTAAAGTTTTTAAGCTGAGGATTAAAAATCAAGTTAAACATTTGTAGTAAAAAAACTTGTTTTTAGCTTGTTAAACTTCTTTTAAGAAAAATACTTGACTTGATATTGCCTTATTCTATAATATAGAAAATGATCAAACAAAAACGATGTGATTTAATCGAAAGAAATCTAACCATATTTTGTATTTATACTATGATATTAGCTTCAAAATAAACCCTACCTGCATATTAAATTTGAACAGAGTTAAAAAAAATGTGGTGTAAAATGCTCTTTTTGCCCACCCGCAACTATAATATGTGCATTTTTCAACTCTCCAATTTAGCCACAAAAAGGAGTTCTGCCACTCCTTGTCAATAAGCCAGACTTTGTTTTTTGTTTCAACTGCATCGGCAACAGCTGCGTTATGTGCTGAATTATTTTGCATATTTCATGTTGCATGCAATAAATGTGGCTAGCAGTTGCATGCCACAACGCACCGATCTGGGTTAACTAAATGCAACATTTCAGCTTACATACAAGCAAATGCATAACAAATTTCTCAATTGGTTATTTCTTGAACCAAAAAGGCAGCTCCTGTATGAATAATCGGTTCATCTGCCGTTTAAGTTTGAATTAATAATAAGTTTCGGTCAGTTGATTTGATTGTAGTAGGTTCACGTAGGAATTGGAGTATTGAAAATGAAAAATAACTTACTTATAATAGTTTAAAATTGCCTAAACTAAGCTGAAACTTTATAACTCTTTCATGAACAGAATGTTGAACTCCATTCAAGTAATTGCCTGGCATATTTAAGTTTCTATAGTTATATTCCCATAATTGGCTTGTTAGCTTTGCAATCACGTTAGCTTTTCACGGTAATAAATTATACCTTTACAACTGCACTTAACAAACCTTTGACTGCATTACCACTAAAGTTACAAATTTATGATTGCGGTTTACTGTACTTATAATTGAGTACTAGAGATATTTACTACTTAATATTTTTAGTTCTTTAGTTTAAGTAAGATTTAAGATTTTCTATTATTTTTATTATTGATTATTTTTTTCGAATAAAATCTTAAGCCTTGCATTGAAAATGTTTAAATCTGCACTATGGGAACAGATTTTTTTATACTTTCTTACTTAGCCTAGTTATTTAGTGCACAGCTGATTGCTGTGTTAGGATTCCATTCAGTATAGATATTAACTACGTACATATAACCACAATTTATGGTTTGTTAAAGCCTGCCAAGCATAAATGGATCGATTAAAATAATAGCTTCGATTTTCCAGTCACTTGCCCTAAGTCGTTTATATTTATGAATACTCAGTAAAGAAAATTAATATAAAATGTATTATCCATAAAGGGTTTCCTAAAGGTTCTCTTTAAGCTACAATGACCATTTTCAGACATAAAAAAAATTAAAGAAATGCCCTCGAGTAAAAGACTTGCTGCTCGAGGCTTACTTGAGACATTTCTCTCTGAATCGCCTTATCTGCAACACAGGGTCGGTATAAAATTAACAAAAAAAGACAAAGTGAGGGTTACTGGACACCCATTTTAATGCTGGAAAAGGCGTTAAACTGGAAGCGGGTCGCAATGAAATTCAACCGTTGAATTATGTTGATGGCGGTATTCGCTCTATACATTTTTTCTCGGTTTATGTCTGTGTGCGTCCATTGGGGTTGGAGGTATTTTAATTACCTGCAATATTACAACCACAAATGATGCCCAGCAAAAGGGCTGGGCAATATAAAAAAGGGAAAAATAGACAAAGGAGAGTAACAAAAGAATTTAACAAAATGGCAGCTAAAGCAATTTCAATTAAGCGTTTCCATTTTCAGTCGCTAGCAACCGTTATTGCTAGCAAAAAGATTTCAAGATTGCTAGGATTTTGTAGTTTGTTGTTGCCTGCTTAGCTCGGTAGAAAATTGAATAAGCTGGCCACAGGCAATATTCCAGCATAAATTGGACGTAAGAATATTCACCATGGGGCACTCCACATAATTGCTGTTTATTCATATTAAATCAAAAGCTGGAAGGATTTAATTCAAAGTGTCAGGTCACCAAATCTGTGACCAACACTGAAGCTTAAGTCAAGAAAACAAATTTTATGCACACGCACGAATTTCAAACCTGTAAGTTAAAGAACCGTTTGCTGTGTACTCATCGTTAGTTGTGAGTGTGTGCACAAACAAAAACAAAAACCAATTGTCGAGTATCTCCTCATCCTTAGTTCAAAGCAACGACTCGCAAAGCTTATGGCTACTATAAAGCACAAGTAAACAGCGAACTGATTTGATTGCTGTTACGTGTGCAGATAGAACCCAAATGGATATCAACGTAAAGTTATTTATACACACACTTAGACACAGAAACAAATCTTACAACCTGGGTCAGTCAAATGTGTCTGAGCGACAGGCACCGCAACAATGTGTGAATGGACATTTGTGTAAAGCATTCTATTACAAATGGACATGGACATTGGTGTTTACAATGGGCCACATGGCGTATGAGCGTTGTTAGCTACCAGTTGTTTGCTGACCACTGTCTTCTTGTCCACTTGCCCATATGTCTACATGTCCACTTGCTCTTTAAGTGTAGTTTTGAAAAAGTTTGCATAATTTATCACCTAGATTCCAATTTGTCTGACCCCAAGCTCATTAGCTCATTTCATATTTTTGGTGTGTGACGAAATCATAAGAAAGGGATAGCTGCTGGGTATGATTGACTGCCAGTTATCCTGTGAATCAATTGTCCAATACTACTTCATAAAAAGAAAAATAACATACATACTTTAAATGGATTAATGATTAAAGCCTCATTAGGAAACAACAAATTGGTCGAAATAATAAAAAAAATAATTATTATTCACTCTTTAGTAAATGGTTTTATTTGATTTATATTACGAGCTAGCAATATAATTGTCTTTTGTTCTTAAACCATATTTTAAGGCTCGGTTAATGAAATCATCGAGCCTTAAAAGTCCACTTTCATCACAGCACATTAATATGCCCTACGTCTACACAATTTTTACAACTGAATATTTATGGCAGCTGACGCTCAGTTGTGAGGCTTTAAGTTTTGTAATCTCCTTTTTGTGGTCAACACATTTTAAATGCATGCACTAACCAGGACACAATTAAAATCCAAACATAACTTTAAGGAAAAAGGAAATGTCGTAATGAAGTTAAAACTCTGCTTGAAATTTTCCAACTGTTCCAAACGTGGCAAGTAAAGATGGGTGGGGCGGGGACGCGTTTAGCCACAAACTGGAACTTTTGGGTTTGTCTAATTGAAAGAAATTTGTGGTGCGTATGGATGTTATGTAGTTTTATCCAATATTGCAACTCATTTGATAGCAGCAATTTATCAGGGGTTGCTCCAAAGCTAATTAGTGCCTGTCAAAATGGCTAAGACTCAGTTAGCAGGTCATTTAACAAACAACAACAAAAGTGTTGGCTTAAGCAAAGAAAAACATGAAAATAACATTAATGCCATTGCGTGAATTTTTGGCAACATTGTTTGTTGTCACTTTGAATGATGGATGTTCAGTCAAAATTAAATTAGAAATTTCGACTCAGACATTTCACTTTCGCCACTGACATTTTTAATTACGCTTCATATGCAATTTTTTAATTGCACACAACAGCTGTGTAGGTGCAAATGGGGAAGGGGAATGCAAACTGTCTTCATGTGTAGGTGGATTTTGTTGTGGGCCTATCTTTTCTAATGCGATTTTCATGTTGTCTGCCTTTGACTTGCATGCATTTATGTAGGGTGAATGCAAAGAAGCTGTTGCCACAAATATGTCGGTGTTTATTTATGCCACGCGCCGGTGTCTCAATTGGAACGCTGCCACATGTGCCACCACAAGTCAGCTCAGGCAGCTCATCCAACGTGCAACAACACATAAATATTACGTATACGTCGGATTTGGTTGCCATGTTTGCCAAAACGAAAAAGAATAAAAGAAAATATTCTGATTTACGCATTCAAATGCAAAAGAGGCATGAAGGAAAACCAGCCACAAACAAACAGCAAAATCTTCATTTGCATTCGAATTACAATTGGCTTTCGATTTTGGGCTTGGTGGGGATTGAGGCCAAAAGGTTTTGGCAGCATTCAAATAGTCAATCACCATACATAAATATGCAAATAAGTAACTAACTCAACCTAAAAGCTTTTTCTTTTAAGTTCTTTTGTATTCTATTTTCCCACTGTTTATTAAACATCAGTTCAATCCCAGAAAGGTAAGACATGTGACGTCTCCATTTTTTATATTGGAAAGCTATAAAAAAAAAAAATTTTTTTCACATATTCACACTCCAATAAATTGTATATATTTGGTTTTCGTTTGATCGTTTGCAAAAGAGATCAATTGGCGGTAAAGGAACTCTTTTTGTATAATTTTATTTTAGAAATTTGAAACAGTTCAAATTTATTTAAAGCTATTGAAAACAAAAATATATATTGCACGAAACATGGTTGCGGTTCTGTGCAGTCAAAATATTTGTGAATTTTATTCAGATGTGCGTTCATAAAATGAAAAATAAATCAATAAATAAATAAATAAAAAAATAATAAATAAAAATTTATATGATATTCTGTTTACCAATTTACCACAAACGCTTTCAATTTCTATGCTCTTCGTAAAGCTCCATAACCATTTTCTATATTGACACATTCGTTTGCATGGTTTGCCAAAGTTTTTAACGTGTCACACACATAACTACACCTTCTACACACCCACACACACAAGTCACGCATCATTTAATTGCAATTATGCCGGTTTTTGTTTTTGCTGTCTTAGCCGTTTTTGGAGCCGTGCCCAGAAATGAGAAGTAGAGAATAGAAGAGACTGTGTGGGGATTGCTGTATATTTTAAATGGCATTTTACCTAACGTTGCTTTTGGCGCTACTTTGATTAGCAGCTGTCAACGGCTGCGGCCGAAAAATGTCGAATGATTTTTGACGTCTGACTTCCGGTTTGCGGCAAACGTATAGAAACTTGATAAGGTCACCAATACTAAGTGTATGTGTGAGTGTGTGTTAAAATATATCACACACTAAACGCTTGATGTGTCAATCATCAGCTTTGAGGCGGCAACATATTTAGCAAATGTCTCGCTGGAGCTTAACACATTTTGTGGCGGTTTCTCAATGGCTTCTTATAGCACCAAGTGGTTCAGCAGGGGCTGGGTGTTTTTTTTGCGGGGTAAGGAAAGTACTACGGGGTGTAAAGTACGTTGCTTGGCAATTTGCGCGTGATTTATAGCCTTGCCATCCACGACATGTAAAACATTGTTGCGCGTTGTGTTGCTGGTGAGAAAGTTGCCAATTCTTTATTTTTTGCCTCTTTTCCCCTCTCTTTGCCCTTTGCATTCATTCTACTAACAGTCGCGTGTTCTTATCTAAAGAGCATATCAGTGTTTTGTTGTTAAAAGACGATGCAAATTGTCTTTACGAATTTGATACAGAACATGTAAGAGGCTACTTGACTTTAAGATACCCCATATACAAATATATATTTTAGACTTGATTGCGTTATCTTTGTCTTTATATTCGAGTTTATTTTTAATATTTATAGTTTTATTTTATTTATTTATTATTTTATTATATTATTTGTTTGAAATTTATTTTATTTATGAAATTAATTAATAATTTTTGATTTTACAATAAGCATTAAAAATGAACAAGAAATATTAGTTTGTATAATAATTATTTTCAACAAATGTATAAATATACCACAAGGTCTTAAAGATGGCATCTTCTGATACCATTGCTTATCAACTTTTATTGGCAGAGAGTATCAAAAATCCGGCTGTGTACACCTGGGCGGTGGCGACAAAGTGCAACATCAAAAACAATGTGGCAACAGGTGTTTTCGGTGGCCAGCTAACATGTCTTAGTCAGGCACAGAGGAGGCACAGAACCGTAATTTATGGCCAACACCGGTCTAGGCCAGGTAGGTGACAGGCAGCTCAGCATCGTGCTGGATCCTGGTGAACCCAAGCGCACATGGCAATTGATTAATGTTGACGTCGCGGCGTGAGGCAAAAAGCCAAAGCAAGGTAACAAGAAGAGGGGAAGTCGGAGAGAGCGAGAAAGGTAGGCTTGCGAAAACCAGTTGAATGCCTTTTGTCTTATCAAAAGATGCGGCACGTGTGACATGTTCAGTTTTTGGCGTTGCGCTTTTTTGCAGTTTGTTCTTGTTTGTTGGTGTTTTTGGTTTGTGTTTGTTTTGCTGCTTCATTAGCGCTGACAGCCTGCCCAAAAGGTGTGCTGTCATCAGCGTCATGATGCTCCTGAAAAGCAATGCCCACGTTTCCAGTGGCCTGTCAAAGCCAGATGCAAAATACACAGCAACCAAAAATGTAATCTCAAAAAGTTAGTTTTGAAACAATTTGCATGCAAGAATGTAAAAGTCTAAATTAAAATTTGCCAACATTCTCCAATGCCATTTTAATTCTGCACGACTTTCATGTTACACATAAAAAGCTTTCATATGCAATATGATTTTTGGAAGAGGGAATTTTTTTAAAGACACTCAAGTTATTTCAACTTGTAGCATGGATGTAGGATTGTAGGATTTCTTTTTATTGCACACCCATTGTATTGGGTGACTGTAAATGCAAGAGATCAGCCAGCATTGAATGCTGATGCCTTGGGCAACGGAATGCACCAATCACGATTGCCTGGAAATGGTCATGGCATGACCCGTTTACTGTCTAAAACTGAGGACCAGGGCTGCCTGTGTGTCTCTGCCTCTGTATCTGTTCCTGGCCTTTCTTGCAAAGCAGCTGCTTGGCTTTGAAATGTTTAGCGGGGCCAGACAAATAAGTAAGTTGATTGTTTTGTGCATCGAGCGGCACGTAAATGATACTGGCAACAAGGAGAGAGGGAGACAGAGACGGAGGCGAATGCTGTCCATCCCAGCATCAGCATCATCAAACGAGACAAAACTTAATTTCTACATTTGCTGACACGATAATAGCAGCAACAAAATAGCGCTGTCAAAGTGAATTCACTGCGTATGTTCGTTGAGTGGGTAAAACTGGTAACAGTAGCCAGAGTCAGAGCCCGAGCCAGAGTCAGAGCCAAAGCCAGAGGCTGAGAGTAGCCTCTGGGAATATGGCTCATCTTCGTAGAGAGTGGCAGGAGGCGGGGCAATGGGCGGTCGGCAGTTTGATATATCAGTTGAAGGCTTTACCGACGTGGCATTTATTCCATTAGATGCTTTTAGTGCTTGTTAAATTCCAATTAACAACTTTTTCTGCCAGTTCGGCTGATTGGCGATTTGCTGCTGATGCGGCAGCCATTTAAAGGCGTAGTAGGGTCTACTCTACCTCTCCCCCCCACAATTATCTCTCTCTCTCTCTATCTCTATGTTGTGCGTTAATTGAACCCGCACACATAAGTTGTGTAGTTTGTTTACCTGTCGACTATCAGTCAGTTAGTTAGCCATGCTGTCGGTCCACCTGTTTGTTTGTTTGTTTATTTGTCCGTATGTCACGCAAATGTTGCACGTAGCACGTTGTTTTTAATAGGAAACCTGCCTCATCTATTTTCAAGTGAGTCGAGTCAATGTGACGCACGCGCGTTTTGTTTGCGTTTCGCGCGCGGTTTTCATATTTTTTTATGGATTGGCAAAAAGCATTGTAGTAAATCTTAATTATAGCTAATAACAATTCATATTAATTTTGATCAGCGCCTTTTAGCTTGTCTGCTTCAAGATACAAAAAAACAACAACAACAAGATCAGCCGACCGCAGCAATGACGAAAACGATTAAGTGTTACCTCAACCTCTTCCCCTGTGCTCGTCGTCGCATCCCCTGCACTATAATGAAAATTGATTGAAACTGCGCATAGCTCGGCGCACAATTCAATTTCATTCAAGCTGGTAGCAAAATCAATTTTAGCGGCCCAAACAGTTTGTGCCTCTTTATTGTTTGTTTAGATTTATTTTTCTCATTTTTTTTACTAATGGCCAGCGAGGAGGGGGGTGGTAGAAGCGCTCAGTTCAACAATATGATGGAAAATGCGGTTTTGATGTTTAAAGCCTAAAATAGATCGTGGTATTGCAATTAATTGAAAATGCTTCGTGCAATAAACATTCATGTTTTGGCGATGATAAACCTGTAATGATTATAATGCGCCCAGTGAGCAACAATTAATTTCTGGAAAAATAACATTTGGCTTTTAGCCAGACACAAAATCAAGATTCATCATCGATGAAGTTCAACGTGCAAAGAAAGGCAGCAATAATAAGACAATAATATGGAAGAGTCCTTTATTGTTGGTATTCAATTTGAATTTGTTTATTACAAAGCAATCTTTGAAACCAATTAACTTTATTTAAGTTGGTAGTTTTATTGACATACAGTGCAAAAATTAATTGAAATATAGTTTACATATTCCAAGATATTTCATAACGCTTTCTTAAAAATATTTGTTGAACTATCCAACAATGTTTTACATTTTAAAATCATGAAAACGGTTGCTTAATAATGTTTCATTAGTAATTAATATAAACCGAACTTGATTAAACAATTCGCTCATTGATTACTATAAAGTACTTTATTATTTATTAATCTACTTCAACTACCTGTTAAGCCCAGTTCTTGACACAATAATGATTGGCATTCATAGTTTTGTGTCAGTAACTTTCAATTGTTTTTGATTACTATCAATACAAACTCATAGCCCAGTCTGTCTGTCCAGACATGACTAAACCTGCCCTTAGCTAAAACACACTTTAGATCGAACAACTCTTATGCAATTCCACACACTGATAGCGTCGCAATATGATTATTAATCTAAGGCGCATATAAAACTTATATAGAGAGAATTTCTTATCGCGACACTCTCAGCGAATCTAAGTTAATGCAATTCAGTTGTCTTTTTTTGTAATAAGCCTGATTATTTTGCATCTTTAACTGCAGCCTAGATCAGCTGACCGAGTTTATTTGCATTTCCAGAAGTGGTCTCCTTTATAGACTACTATATATTGTGCATAGATAATTCAAAAATTGTTCTTATAACTTAAAGTCATAGTCGCCAGAATTTGTCAGAACTCTCTTACTGTGTTTACATACAGTATATGATAAATAAATCTAGTGTCTGCCATTATTTACTTATTGTAGTTGCATTAGAGACCACGTGCACAACAACTAAAACAACAACAATTAAAGCAAACCCACCCACAGAGTCACAAAATGCTAAAATGCAGTCAACGCATTTGGCTAAGACTCATTGTGCACCTTTTCCTGCTGCCAAGTTTATTGTTATTGTTTAAACTAAACTGATAAATGGGTAGAAAGCCAACTGATACGTTCACTGCACACAACTAAGTAATATGTACATAAAAATAGAAGGGGAGTAGGTGGGTTAGAGCTTTGGGCAGCGCCAGGTAATGTCAAATAGACAATAAACGGCATGTTGGCAAGCAAATTGTATTTGCCTAAGACTTTGGCTGCGGCTCGTTAGGCTCAACTTGTTTTGGCCAACGATGACAAATGGTTGCAGATACATCATGATCGTGCCACAATGATAAATACTCACTTACTAACAGTCGCTTCGTATTGCGTGAAATCATCGTCGATTTTTCCGATCATTTATTGTCGCTGTTTCTTTTTTTTCTATATTAATTTCGATTTATTGCGAATTTGATTTTAAAACAATAAAAAGCATTTATTTGGCTTGGCTTGACAATTGATTTATGGGTTCGTACGAAATTCTCTCTCAAGAGATAGGCGTCTCAAATGTCCAAAAGTTCAAAAAGTCAAAAAGTTGGCTTTGATTTATGCCGAGTTTTGTGGGCCATAGGGCCAAAGGGTGTTAGGTTGCCTCTTGAAAATGAAACGTGTTCAATGTTAATGTAAAAAGCAAAGAACAGAAGACAACGATTAAAAAGAGCAGATTCCATTGAGGTTCAGATGGCAATAAGCATGCTTGATAAAATTTCTGTGAAATTGTGTGTAAGATTTGAACTCATGATTATTGTGAAAACAACTCTTTTCAATAAATAAAATTTTATATTATATATATAAATAGCTATAGGTAAAACATATACAAATATTGACTCGGTGATATGTTTTGAATGCAAGAAAAATATGAATATGATCGAATTTTAAAAAAACTGCCACTTGCTGAAATCTAAATATTATTTTATTTATATTTAATCTTGGATTTTCAGCAAGCCCTTAGCAATTGCGCCACGCCCGTTCTTGCACACACATAGAAACACAATCTATTAACGCCCACATGCAAAAAAGCTAAAGAAAAAAACATACACTTACCGAAAAAATGCTCAAAGAAGATGACGCTGGTTCGTTAGGTGCAAAGATACTCAGGTGGGGAACGGCAGAGTCTGAATCCTATCCCACTCTGTTATATATGCGTTAAATCCTGTATGCCGTGGTATCCTGACTGCAGCCTGGGCTGAGTTTTGCTCGTTGACGTTGTCAGCAGTTAATTGAATTAGATGTTAATTTATGACTATGTTTTCACTGGGAATTTAAACGAATTTGCGAGCAGGCGCTGGCCAAACTGGGAAAATGCTCCTCAACAATGGATGCTGTGTGGATATGTGTCTGGGGGTTTGGTCGGGGTGGAGGGCACGTACATGGAGGCATGCCAAGGACGCCGCTGCGTCGCCTGTTTTGTGACAATGCCACTGCGCTGTCGTCTCAAGCGCTCAAGTTGAGACTTGATTAAATGCCTGCCACTTAAATTGGCTTGTAAGCGGCGGCACGCACTGCACCAAGGCGATACAAAAAATCAGCACTAAGTAGCAAGAAGCAGCTTCGTACGTTTTTTTTCTTTTTAAATGACACTTGTAGTTATTTTTATTCTTTTGTTATGAATAAACTTTTTGTATGCGACATTGAGTATGTCTATTAATTCTCTAGCTCATTTCATTGATGGCAATTTATGTTGATTTTCACTCATTATTCATTATTTGCTTGCATTCAAATCAAATACTTATATTGGCATTCATTTAACAACGTTTAACGTAAGACATGAATTTTTCTCGGTAACATTGGATTAATATTTTTTGTATTTCGAGTTGCGCGCCACAAAAGCCAAAGACGTTTCTAAGTTGAGAACATCCGCGTGGGACGTGTGGAATTCGCGACAGTTGAACGGCAACTGAGATCCGCACATGCCACAAAATACCATTCAAAGGCCAAGCAACAATTGCGCCGGCCGGCAGCCTGCTTGAGCTGCTCGCTTTGTGAATTTTTGTCCGATATTTTTGTTTTGCATAACAGCACCATTTTGAGTTTAACTTGCGCATGTTACGCTTAACAGCAACGTTTGCGCGCGCTGTTAACATTCTTAAAAAGCAAACAAAATGTAAACGAAATACAATTTCAATGTTTGCTTCGATTATGGTCTTATATCAATGGGTTTTTCGTCTGACTGATAAGGCGCTTCTATAAGTGAATCTTAAAATATTGTCTGTATCAGTTGTGTGATTTTTTATTAATTTTTGGACTGACGCAGATCGTAAATCAATTGTAGAGCTTAAACTACAATCTATGTTTTCTAATTGAAGACTAATTAAATTATAAAACCCGGGTCAAACTGCGGCATAATTCAATGGAATTATCAATGTTCCATAATTAAACCGCTTGTATAAATAAATGAATATATAAAAAGGTTGCGCCTGTAGATATATTTTATTACATCAAAATAAATAAGCAGTTTACCACTTGTTGCATTTTATTAAAATTAATTCACAATAGCTAGAGCTTTTAAAGCTCATAATAATTTATGTGGCAATAAATTCAAATAATAATTTGATGTGTTGTTTTAAAGTGGTTTTCTTGTTGTACATATCTCTACAGTTGTTTATCTCTCGCGGGTAATTATCAGCGATAAGTTGTGTCAACCCAACTCAAGCTTTGATAGGTGCGCAAATATGTATCTATAATTGATAGATATGTAGTAAGATAGCGCAGAAGGGGGTTGCATCAGATTTAATAGAATGACAAGAAAGCAAAAGAATGTATGGCTGTTAAGAAAGTCGAATATAAAATACCCTTACAGACAATTTTTAATTCGTTTCAGAGCTTTTTATGCTACAGTATAGGTAAAAGCGAATCCAGCCTTCTTCGCCTGATAAAACTTGTCGCTGTTGAAAGTTACAATCATAGGACCGGGGTTGTTGCCTAGGATAAAAAGCAGACAAAGATAAGAAAGCTTTGAAAAGCTTTTTGTTTTTGAAACTTACTGCTTATGACCACATCTTTTTGAGTGGCGCCACAGAAGTAAGTGGCACGCTCATTACTTTCCACAAGCTTGGCCTGAGGCACCATTAGAAAATCGGCATTCTTAACCGCCGAGCTTCCACTGCGATAACAGGAGCTATCAGTCAACAAAGTGCTGCCTGAAGTCTCAGCGCCCACATGAAAGAAATATGAACGAATGCTGAGGAAGAAAAAGAATTATGAGTCACAAGAGTTGATAATGAATGTTCTTCTTGTAGCATAACCCACATGAGCTCAGAGGTTGCTGCTGTGCGTCTGAAGCAGATGGCATAGTTCAAGTACGAAGGATATATGCCATTGCCATTGTTATAGTTAAATGACTTGACCACGCCCTTACGTTCCGGAAAGTATTGCAGGCATCCAACTGGCGCCAACCGAAAGCCATCATTGAATGAGCTGGCACGCATCTGTGGCTCACTTGCATCCATTGCATCCATCTCCTCAACAACCTCGGACCACTCACGCAACGATGAGCCGGCTGGACACTCCAGCTGTGTGACCAGCATGTTCCATTCGGGTGTCGGCAAACTGACGCCACCAGCACGATTCGCCAGCTTGATGAGCAGTTCGACACGGGATACTCCAGTGCTGGCATTGAACGGTACATAGATGTGCTGCCAGGTCTCGACACCGCACAGGCGCAATCCTCCGTTCACCTCGAAATAATCCTGCATGCATTCGGCCGTTTTTAGACCCGAGCTATCCTCCAGGATTTCGGGCTGTGCCAGGGTCATGGCAAAATCTATGCGCAGCTGGCAAACGTATTTATTGTACGCTTTGATGTGATATTGGCATTCGCGTGGAGGATTCGATGGCTTCACCAGCTTGATGTCCTTCGAAGAGGTGGTGCCGCCACAGGTGGGTGTGGCCACAGATGCAGCCTGTGCCTCGAGCACAGCAGCTCCAAATATAACGATTGCAAGAAAACAGTTCATTTCAGCACCTTTGACTAACGTTGCCGTTGCTCGTGTGGCTTTTATAGTTGCTCAGCTAGCCCGATTGTAGGCTAATTGGAATTGTCAGGGCGCCACCGACAAGATATCGATAAGTCTTATCGCAACACTGTTTGCAGGGGGTCTCTTATGGAGTTTTCGCATCTGTGCAATTTCGTGGACAACTTTCAATTACAATTCAAGCATTTATTTCTATAAAAAAACAACTGTTTGTTAAAAGTAGAAAAATAACAGTGTTAGATTGGTTTTATAGTGGTAGAAATAATCAAGTATTTAGTATGTCTTAGAACCCAATGTTTCAGACTTGACTTCTTACTAAGAACGGAATTACTGAATTCGAGAATGTCTTTCTTAATTGGACTACGAGTTTCTAAGATCGTTTGTTCTTGAGTACACTTTAAATTTATCCAAAACCGTATAAGAAACCGCTCGTGGGATTTGCAGCTATGCTTGATTCATTTAAGTATTTTTGGACTCATTTCAAGAATTCCGTACTTGATTTACGAAATTGTATACTCTTTTTCTCTGTATTTAAATCAGTAAAATTCTAGCATCGCAAATACAAAGTAAGAATTGTTGAAGTGTTATTCATGGGACTTTAAACTTTGTAAATTCATCAAAGAATGTTTAGGTATACAACAGGTAGAAGGTAGATTCGGCCATCTTTTAAATTATACATATTCTTGATCAGCATCAATAGCAGATTCGACTTAACGATGTCCGCCCGTCTGTCTGTATGACCTCTTCGATATCAGAGACATTAGGAGCTACTGACTCCAGACATAAGCTTTTCTAAACCAGATGCAGTACAGATTTGTTTAAAATAATCAATAACTTTTCCCGTTCACGATACAAACATGATATCGATAGCACAATATCTTGAATGGGGAAACGATGTTTTAGAAACTAAAGATGACAAACACCAGAGATAGTGAAAATTGAAGTTAATTCAAGCATAGTTCGACAGTTCAATAAAAATCATATTCTCACTTTAGCAATATATAAATTCAAATGAGAACATTAAACGCCAAATAATGCATCCACCCACATATATCAACAACTTTAGGTTAAAAGCTTCTGTTCGCTTAGAAAACAAATACTCATCGAAAAAAGTAAGAGAAAATGCAAATAATGTATAGGTATAGAATTTAAAAAAAAAACTTGATTTAAATCAAATATGACGAGTGTAATTTATGCAGCTATGATAGAAGCAAACATTCAACAAGTTAACGTTTATCGACTACCTGTTGATAAATGACAAATGTTAAATCAAAAGTAGAAAAGATTTTTTATGGATTTCAGAACTATTTCAACAATTGAAATACATTTTTGATAGATCTTAATTGTTGATTTGTTGTATTTGCTTTTCTAATTTTTTCTTATTATCTTGCGTTTAGAAATATTTCTCAATTAAGATTGTGCAATATTATAGCTGATAAGCGTTGAATTGATTGATAATTTCTTTTGTCATATTCACACATCAATTTGTCAAACTTTATTGATATCGAGAAGTGAAATGTGTAGCACCTTTTCACTTTTTGACATCATCACAAGTAATTCGATGATGATGATGATGCGGCAATAATGTTGACAGTTGTTGTATTCGATTGCAAGCATAACCCAGTTTCGGGAATTTTTAGTTAGTATAGCAGAACACGGATAAGTGTTTAGCGTTTGTTTGATTTACCTGGTTCAATGACACGCAGGCACTTGAGATACTTTGAATATTCATACGATAGTCACATTTGGTATTAGTTGACCACGCCAGTTGACCGCTCTTTAGATATTCTACTTGACAAATATTGATACAAAGTGTTTCTAACATGAATATCACATCAACGCTGCAGCGAACGCCAACGTGTGCTGCTGCTGCTGCCGCTGCCGTCGCAGTTGAAGTTTCTGTCAACGCTAGCGTCATATAAAAGCAGCAACGCTGAAGATTCGTCTGCTCATAGTAAATGTGAAAGTGTAGGTGGAAGCAACAACAGTTACAACGAATAACTATCAACACCAAAATCAAGAATTATGCGATCTTTAACCTGGATTTATATGCTGGGCATCTGCGCCTGCGCCTCTGCACAACAAGAGGCTGATGTTGAAACAGCATTCGTGTCACTTAATCAAACGGAGGAGCAGCCAGTGCGCATCGAGCCGATTATTTGGAGGCAGGCACGTCGACACACCACTCTGGCAGATAGTTGTACCACCAATAGTGGTGCAACGGGTACTTGCCTAACGCGCTTCAAGTGCATGCGGCAGGGTGGAACAGTTAACGGATATTGCGGCACCTACGGCGTATGCTGTGAAAGTAAGTCTTAAATTTGAATATTTCCGATTTGTTGTAACTCTGTTGACAGTATCTAAATTTTGTCAAGCGGTTAAAGTGATGCTCGAGCTTATCAAATATAGTTTAAGTCAGACTTATATGAATATAGTGCGGTTTAGGTATGATTTTACATATTAGTATGATGCTAATAAATTAAATCTGCATTAACATAAGTTTATATTACAAGTATAACTAAGTTAATTTTTAAACTATAATCTTTAAAACCGTTGGCTAAAATCTCTCTCTTAAGTCAAGTTCTAACGAAATAATCTGATTTTCCAGCTAATATGGCCTGTGGCACGACAACCCGACTAAAACGTACCATTATTAAGAATCCTCCAACATTTGCCAGCACGCTGTGTCAGTACACAATCGAGGCATTTAGTGCAAATGTGCAACAGTTGCGCATCGATATCGAGCAGTTCGAGTTACAACAGCCAATAGTAAGCATAACAGATGATCGATTAATGGAGTGTCAGGACTACTTTGAGGCAGGAAACTTTAAATTGTGTGGCGTCAATGCCGGTCAACATTTGTATCTACCCTTCAACGTTGCCGCGGGCATGGATCAGGTCACGTTAACATTTTCTATAACATCTGGTTTGGCACAAACCAATTGGCGCTTGATTGTCACCCAGTTGGAGGGACCAAAAGCTAGCACAAAACGCAGGACGAACATGCTTGGTGGATTGGCAGGCAGCTCAAACAGTTTGCAGGATCTGCGTGGATTATTTGCATCTCACAATGCGGACTACGAGTTGCTGGCACCTGCTGGCTGTCAGCAGTATTACACTGAGCTGAGAGGCGACATACGCAGCTTCAACTATCAGGCGTCAAGCGGCGGCATCTATATGCCGGACACTAGCTACACCATTTGCATCAAGTCCACACCCAGTGCCAGCATGATTGAGTGAGTCCATCTCGTCAGAGCACAGCACAGCACAGCTCAGAACTGAAAGGTTTGCTTTTCCCTTTTGCAGATATAGCTTCAGTAGATTCGCCATGTCAGTGCAGACTGGGCAGGGTGAGGGCTATGATGAGGCATGCCATGCAACGGTGCATACACCTGGCAGACAAGAGGATTATCTATTGATACCACAGTCTATGCTGGCAAGGAATATGGCCTATCAGCCCACATACTATTGTGGCACCAATGACAATTTGGTAGTCTATGGTAAGAGCTTGCATCCATGGCCTGTTTTCAATATATTTATGTATATCGGCTTACTTTTTTACTTGGCTCTCACTCAGCATCACCGCCGTACATATTGCACTTCTCCAGTGACGAGATGACCCTTGATGCTACCCAGGAGACGGGCTTCAGTTTGACTTATCGCCTTCGCACATCAATTCTGTAAAGTGGCCAGTGTTAAGTGGCCATTAGATTAAGCAACAAATTGTTAGCCATGTGCATAGAGTTTAATAAACTATAGTGAAAACGATTCTCTCGAACTCGCAAGCATTTTTTTCGGCTCCTCATCTGCTCAATTTTCCACATTACTTGTAAGACGCATCCAAACTCATCAAAGCTGTTGCTTTAACAAATTAAGCTGCAACTTGGTAGCTTTTTGTCTACAAATATGTTGGCCAAAGAGGCAAGGTTATTAGGATAGGTTATCTGTGTAAATAATCGAATGTGCAAGCAATAATAAAAGCAATAAAAGCTAAATTCAAGCATGTGAACCATGTGTTAAGAACCATATAGCAGTTATATTTGCTACTTATTCTAATTGATAGTAGAGAAGCAAATAAATGTATTATTTTGAAGGTGTAAAATGTGACGCTAAAACAGAAATATATAGTAAAAGCACTTCTAAACAAAATGGACTGTTTGAAATAAGCGTTAATATTTATATAAAAATAATGAAGACAACAGATCTGGTTTAAAAACAGGACTTAAAATGAAAGTTCATGTGAAACATCTTTCTGGGCAGAAATGTTTTTTTTTTTTTTACTGCTTATACAATATGTTGTAAGCCCCATTTTAAGGCTAAATTAATATTTAATATTAAAGCCCATTTAATTCTTGTCGTTTAGCGTTTCTTACCTTGTTCTTGGTTTATTGATAAAAGAAACATTTATAAACTAAAATTAAACTTGTCTTGATTAACCTAAGGTCTATTGTAAATGATTAATTAATGAAGTATTCCTCAGTAAGTTAGCCAAAAATGGTTATGCATTATAATAATTATTCTAACATGTTTCATCCCAAAAGTTGCACAAAATAATTGAGAGGTCGGAACATTAGGAATGAGAAGTTGAGAGCAAAAGAAAAAGCTGAAACTTGTTGCGGTCAGCGACACGATTATCCTTTTAGTTCTGTAATTAGTGTGATTAAAGTTAAGCAGCTTTTTGTCCAGGTCAAGGGGTGAGCATGGCGTTGAGGGTAAGGATGGGACGCAATGGGACGCCCCCCTTAACAAATACAAACACAAATACCAATACCAACACAAATACTTGTACACAAACACACATGTATTTACTATGCTTGTGTTTACTTGAGCTATAAGTCAGAACGATAACATATAGTCGAGTTCAGATAGAGATGTTTATTTACTTACGCATTCACCCATTTGATTTTGTTTTTTTTTTTTTTTTTTTTTGTGTGTGGATTTGCTTAGAGACGGCAGAGTGGATGCATTAAACGCGCAATTGGCAGCATTAACATGTTTTGCCCCACCCACAATGGCAGACCTTTCACTCTGACAAGGTGTTAGATTTTAGAGCGCCCCGCTAATTGCCAGCGCTGAGCCAAGTTTCTTTCGTTCTTTTCTTACCATTACTTTTCTTTCACTTGGAATTTTTTCACACATTACGACAGTGGCAGTAGCTAACAGCACTTTAAGCGAGTGTAAGCATATAGTTTTGGTATAAATCAATCAGCTTCTCTGAGAATGACACATTATAGATACTCATAAACTTATAGGCTCAGCTGTGCGTTGGCACATTCGTGTTGCAGGGGAGACGGAGTGCATGAAAGGGGGAGATGTATCGTTTTATTTTATACATTTAATGGTCAATGAGTAACTTAAATTCTTTATAGAAAACAGACAAAAAAAACCATAATGACCAAGAAAATGTTCATAGCCCAAAAATCAGAGATGCTACCTTCTGCGTGTTACACACTTTTGCACATCTTTATTATACCCTATTTACCATTCTCAATGGGGGTAAACAAAAAACCAAGCTGCTATCGTTTTCTACACATAAATATTCATGATAGCCGGTGGTCGCAATAATTGTAGAATTTAAGCGCTGGCTCAGCAACGCAAAATGCAGCTCATAAATTAAGCTGGAGAAAAGTAAAGTTGCAACAAGGTGCCAAAACAAGGTGCAACAGCAACAAAATATAGAGAAAAGGATTGTGTGGCAAGAGTGCGACGCAGCTGCAAGGCAAATAACGAAAATGCATTTTAAAACTGGCCAAAAAGGCAAAAGAGGCGAAAGAACGGAGGCAACAACTTGGCAGTTAGCTCAACTGGCCACTCGACGCTGTCTTTTACTTGCTGTCCCTCTTATACACTTTTCGTCTCTCTCTCTCTCCATCTCTCTCTTGCGCTCTGTGTGTATTTAAGTAATGATTTTGCAAAATATGCGCAAAAGTGCCAACAGCAACAACCGCAATATGGTGCCCCTAAATGGACTGTAAACCGGAAGTGCGAATAGCGTGCAGCTGCGTCAAGAAACCGTTGCAAAAAGCTGGACTCTCTGTTGCAACTGTGTGTGTTGTGTGGGTTGTCAAATAAAGTGTGTGACCCAACGTGGCAGGCTTAAAGACAAACACCTCTTTAAGCCTTACAGCTTTTTGGCTAATAAACACTTACATACAAACACACTCATGGGACTCGATTTAAATATACGCTAAATTGGAGCAGAGAGCACATGCATTGGCCTGTATTTTTGTGGGTGCCCACACACCGGAAACGGATATTGTAACAAGCATGTAAGGCGACATGATTGTCTACCCTCGTTACCTCGTTCCTCGCTTCTCTTCTCTTTTGGGACCTGTTGTCTTATCAACATTGTGCTGCAAATGAAACGAAAATATTGCAACTGTCCGTTTGTCATAGGTTGCTGCTTTTAGTTTCTGTTCTTTCCACCCCTGCACCACCTCCGGCCCACACACGTCCCTCTCTTCTAACAGACAAAAGCAATAAAATCGAAATACAATTGCACTGACATCCATACACACATAAAGTTATTTTCCATCTTTTTTTTTGCGTTTTGGCATATGGCATGCGGCGTGAGAATTTTACGATGGCTGCGAAAACTGAAAACTGCAAAACTGAGGCTCATATTCACTTGGCTGTGGGTGTTGGATGGGTGGATGTGTGTGTGTGTGTTTGTGTGTGTGATTGTGCTACTTGCTGGGTGTGCATTTTTGTTGATTTTCATGGCATATTTTACAGTGCATGTAAATACATACATATAGTAGTATGTGTGTATGGGCAAGAAATAAAATTGAAATGAAATATGCAAACATGAAAAATATGCACCAGCCCGAAATATGCTACGAAAAAATTCCAATACATACACGAATACACACACACACTCATACACATGGGCAGGTATACACAGTTGCCTATACACACATCCACAGTTGCCAAGCTGGATGCAGCAACGCCCACTGGCTGCGATTTATTGCATTATCAATAAAGTGAATAAATTTTGAGGTTATTGTGGCGTGATAACGGCCATTTTTCCATTTTTGTTGTGCCCGTGCCTCTGCGTGTATTGGATGTATATTCTGTGTTGTGTGTGTGTGCGTGTCGTAATGCTGTGTAAATTGCACTGTTAATTAAAAAAATCGCACCCATGTCCAGTTTTGGCTTGTTGCCTTCGGTTTCGGCACGCTTTCTCCTGCCAGCAACAATTAACTGATTAAGTGTTTAAGCCGACTGGCCTTAAGGCCTGTTACCCACTTGCCTTTGGCCGGTTTGGAGATACCAAAAGTGTATAAGTTAAGTGGCTTAAAGCGTAAAAGGCTTACTGCTCAATAAATATAAACTAACTATGAAATTGTCGAACTTACAAAAAGAGTAGATTTTTATTTCATGTTATTTTCTTAGTATCAACTTTGCGTTAATATTTTAAAAAACAATTATAAACTACAACAGCTCTGAGAATATGAGTCATCAATGTTTCAATATTTGTATTATAAATGTTTCAATCAATATAAATTTAATATAAATTTTAAATGAATTTATAAAAAAAAAGAAAAGAGCTTTTCTGATTTTTTATTGTGTTTAATTTTATTTTATTTAACGATATGGAAAAAAAGCTTTTAATATATATTTTTTTTATTATTTTGTATTAACTTGTTTAAACATGTATATTAATATATTTTTTACACCAGCTTTAACAGCTTAAGGGCTTTTGTTTTATATTGTTTTACATGTTTTTTGTGATTATTATTTTATTAAAACATTTTTTATTCGCAAACTAATATGAAACATTTTCAAATCAACATATATTAACATGATTGTATGCACCATTTATTAGCTTTTTATATATTCAAATTCAATTTTTTATAAGTCAGAAGGAATCGTTCAGTATTTTCTCAACTTAACCTAATGTGTAGCTTAACAAAGGTAATATGGTTGGGTTCTCTTCAGACGTCGGAGGGAGATGGGGTCAGCGAGAACATTCGCCAACTGATTTGGTCCCCAAATGATGTAAGATTTAGGTTCCTTTCAATGATGCGATTTGTCACATACCGGGGATGCCCAGATGCATGACGTGCAGCTCGCGATTGGACTACTCTGAGTCTACTGGCTTTAAGCAGCAGTTCCCCACACTTGGATGGCGTAGGTCGACGTTTATTTGCAGAAAACTTTTTTTGAAAGTTATTTTTTGCAGAAAATAGTTTAACTACTACTTAACTATATTAAAGTCATCATCAAATATATATATATTTATGCTGAAATAACACAGAATTTATTTGAAAACTTATAAATTTTAATACTTTAGAAACCGTAAATATTCTATATCAATAAATGGATGTAATCATATATGATACAACTCCATTCAGCATTTTCATTCCTCATTGGCCTGTAAATAGATAGCTATAGGTAGACTTTGACCATATTCGGCTAAGAATCAAGCAAGTGTAACATTGATTTGGCCGCTAAATTTTGATTAACGCTATAGTTAATTAGTCAAGGTTTGTTTTTCAATTATTGTTGTTGTTGCCTTACCAAATTTAAACTTGTTTACCAGTCGGCCGAAATCAATTGGTTCTGCACATCATTATCCGGATATTAACAATATTATGAGTTAATGTTGACCGGTCTTCACTTTCACCCTACTTTCCTCTCTGTTCCCTATCCTGTTCAATAAACACGCTGAAACACTTGATGATTGTTTGAACTTTGAAATGCTCATCAATAGAAATTTTAGGGAAATTATGCAAAATGCCGCCAACACAACACAACTCACACACAATTAAACACACAAACAAACAAGCACACGCACACATACACATATTTTGACACCTACTGCATGTTCTATGTATGTGTGTATGTTTGTGTGAGTGTGTTTAATTGTTTGTTTATGTTGTGTGTGAGTTATAATATGTTAATCGCTGCCGTTTGCATGTTTGCACATTGAATAATTACCGTTATGCACCGGCATGCCCCATTGCTTGCTTTTGTTGTTCTCAATTGATGTGCAACATGTCCAAAATATGACAGCCTTTATTGATATTTTGAAGTGTTTCTTATCGAGTCTGAAAACTTCTTTTGCAAGTGATTTTCAAAGGGCACGAGGGGGGAAATATTAACCAATAATCAATAAGAAATATTACTGAAGTCAATAAATTATAACTTAAAAGTTATGCTAAATAATACTTTTCCAATTGAATTTTAAAAATTTTAGAAACTGCTGGCATATTTTGATGTTACTTTAATCTTAAGAAATGTCTTAAATGAATTATGCACAGATGAATTTCTTTTTTTGCTGTGATTTGGATTAGCATTACTTCATATCACTGATTTCACTAACTCACACACACACACATCACCGCTCATATTGCACAATTCTACTTTTAATAGGGTTAAGTGTATGACGATACCAGCTGAAAATACATTTTTTTCGACTAATGCTGATGCTCTGATGCCAGGTCATTAAAAAACTCAACCCCTTTGACAGAGTTAGTCTTAATGTCCCATCCCCCCCTTAGCCCCCTTCATCCCTTACCGGAATCAAGCACTCAGCAGGCAGTCAAATGAGCGAACCGTGCGAAGGTTTTAATAAATTTGTAAACAGATTTGTTAATTTCAGCATTAAATTTTGATGAGAATTTGGCCATATTGTGTGTGCCACGAAGCATCCCAAGCTATCTGTGTGTGTGTGTTAGTGTGAATGCGATGGTGTTGGTGTTAAGTATGCGTGTTCAACACAAATAACGATAAAAACACAAAGTTAACTGCAATCTGGGGAAGCTCTACGCCTGTTTGTCTGTTCTTTGTAAGTGTGTGTGTGTGTGAGGTTGTGCTGTGAGTGTATGCTTAATGCCTTGAAGCAAACCAGCAACAGCAATGTGGACAAAAGGCGTAAGAATTTAATGAAAATCATTAACAAAGTGTTGCCCACAACTGACAGCAGCTTAAAGCTAGGCGAGGGTGGCGAGAACAACCATTTACAGGAGGGAGAGCTCAAGAGAGAAAGGTAAACGGTGGGGTGGTGTGATGTTACCAAGTTTATGAAGCCACATGAAAATTAAGACTACAAATGTTTGTTTGGCTTGTTTTGAGTTTCAGTTCAGGTTCGCTGTTGTAGCAAAAAACTGACGAAAAGTTTTCAACCTTAAAGGCGTTCAAACAAAATGGGGCGCAGCTGGTTGGGGAAGAAGGAGGGATGCGGTGCTTACATAATAAATGAACTGAGCTGTGTTCCGCGTGCTTTTTATAGCAATGTTAATTATAAGATTGATTTCGAAATTAACCTTTTGACTGTTGGCTGTTATCTAGGCTATCATAGCCTTCAAATTGAAGTGGTCAGCAAATGTCGTTTATGGTCAAAATACCAAACGGGATCAACTTTAAAGGCCATAAGCAACTCCGAAAAATGCGCGTTATGTTTGCGCGTGTTCGTGCCCCAGGCAAACAGTCAGTTAATGTTAGCAAAAAAAATTTGAAATTAAATTTGCTAGTGCGTTTTATAATTACATTCGCAACTGTTCTGTGCTGTGGCTGCGAAGACCGCGACTCACAAAAAAAAAACGCTGTTTAGTCCTTGCCAATAAACAGGTATGAGTAATAGCTCAAAACATTTGAATAAAACCTGATTTGTTTCAATTACAATAAAGCAATTAGTTGTCATCGAAGAAAAAATTCAAGATTCATCCCAATTTAATTAAAACAAAAATATATATTTTCCCTAACCTTTTTTGATGATCTTGCTTTTTATTTTCTCAAACATTCAAAGAAATAAACAGTACCTGCCAGTCTTTAACCAGTTCATTTAAAACTAATTACTTTGTTGACAAACGCATTAAATAATAGATAATCTGTTGACTTTCCTTGCATGAAATCCGATCAAAATTCTTATAGAATTTTGTATTACTCATTTAAATAATTTATTTTGTCTTTTGTGGGTCTTGTTCAGATTTTGTTGTTTGTTCTACTTGAAATATTATGGCAATGCTCTGGCGCTCAAGAGTAGGCAACACAATTTAAATAAATTTAAGCTAATTTGTAAAATGAGCCAGTCAAAAGTTTTGTCTTTTCGCATCTGCATTTAGCTGTGATTTAAATATGCTGAACGCTATTTAAAGCTTTTTTTTTGTGGTCTCAGTCGGGTCATTTTCAATTTGTGAGTCGTACTGTTGGCTTTACCTTCCTCACAGACTGCTCCTTCCCTCCGGCTCAGTTCCCTAGAGTGCCTACCGCTTTACATCAATGCTGACTGTGGTCGACTGTCAACACTGTCCGCTTCTTTGTGTTGTTGCTATTGTTGTGTTTTGTGTTTCCGCTTTTCGGCAGAGATTAAAAAATTTTCAATTTTCCCAGGCATAAGCGTTTGCTTGCTTAGCAGCAGCAACGAGGAGCAACAAAAATGCTTATGCTACCAGGAAATGCCCACACGCACACTCTATTTGTGTGTGTGTGTGCATTCGCTGGCATTTCGTGTGGTTTATTTATGTTGTCCTTGGCCAATGGCAAACGGAGATTAATGTTTTCGTTCATTGCCCCATAAGGCAAACAAATGCACAATAAACACTCACAAAGTTAGATACACGCAGGCCCTTAAACACACACTCGCAAACACACAAATACACTCATTGAAGATTTTGTTCATTTTTGTTTTTGTTAACAAGCTCAATCACAAGCCAAGCAAATGAGCTTCATGTACGTTTGCGCGTTTTTCAATTAACTTAATGTGCATAAAAACAAGCAGTAACACACACACACATATACATACACATCCACATAAGGACGCTTAAAATGTAAAAAAGCGTTGAAAATTTATGACATTTTGTGGTTTTTTCTCTCATTTCTTTTGGTTTTTATGACCAGCAGCGTCGCTTGCCCGATATGCGATATGCGCTCGATTGGCCCACACTGGTGTTGGAAGCGAAGTGAGGGATGGTGGAGGGCAGCAGAGCAATATAGACTGCAGGTGTGTGCGTGTGTGCATATACTATATGTGTGCACTGTCAATTCAATCAAATGCTTCATACATCAATGGACAGCGACAGCTATGCATGTGTTGTCCGTACACACGTATGTAAAATACACACACACACACACATACACACACATTTTCGATGCTTATGTGCCCCATTGGGGCTCTTACTCCTAAAAACAACAACAACCAGCAGTAGAGCATTAAATACTAAAATGGTAGATACCCTGTGTTAAGTTAATAAAGTAGGTTGGGAAACTCTTAAAATACGAGAAATTGAAGCAAAAGCTTTTACAAGCAACAAATTAAATGTTACATAGAGAGAAACTACATATTTATTTTCTTTTATACTTAATATAATCCTTTGGTATTTCTTCTGTTTGCTCTTAGAAGTTTTAACTGGGTTTTTGGAGTTTCTGGAGTCCGTAGCCAAGAAGACTCCTTGTAATTAATCTTCCCTCCTTGTTCAACCGTAGAAGTAGAAGTTCATGCAAAGTATTATTTATTACTAATCTACTTATTGGTTAAATCGACTTATCCGTTCTTTTGCGTCGAATGATATTAACTGTCCCAATTAGATCTTCTTGTAACTTGATCGTTTCTCTAGCAACTATAGTTGCAACTATTCAATTCATGAATATTCGAATAACCTTGTGTTCGATTATAAAAAAGTTATAGGGTATATATAGCCCGGTTATCGCAATAACATGCGTGTAAAACACTAACGAAAATACGAACGACGCCACTAAGCGCCAGTAAGGTGTAGAAATGCTTTGCATTGAAATGCCGATGAAATTCATAAAAACTGCTCACGTTTTATTGAAATAAAATATTTATGTAATGGACAGTGAACTGTTTGTTGTTGTAGCTGCTTTGCCGCAATTGTTGTTGCTGTTGGTTTTTCGGGGGCTAAAGGTTAAAACTGGTCTGATGGAGTTTCTACATACGTATACGTATGTATAAAACTGTAAGCTGTAACTGTATATTCTGTGTATCTGTATCTACAAATTTGTATAAGCTCGCTCAATTTTCCTCTCACAACCCCCCTAACCATTTTGCACTCACACCTTTTTTGTTGTTGTTGTGGTCACATTTCAAGTCGTAAATTTGTCGCACGTAAAGGTTTAAGCAGCCATGTTACCTCTCCCCCACCCTGCTTTACTAGAGAACCCGTCTGCTATGCACCCCTTTACCATTCTGCTCTGGCTTGCTTGCTTGCGTGACTAAAAAGGTTCATCAGATAGCCCAGAAAATTATGTTTCTTCTCTCGCTGCCTCCATTTACCCCCCAACCCACCGCTTCCTTCTATACATATATGCTTGCCCAGCTTGTTCAGCTCGTCGTCATGGCGTAGAGTCAAAAATTCATTGAATTGCGGCCGCTGCATTATTAATAAGCTCCCCCAAAAAATATTGTTGTTGCCTGCTACTTGGGAACACTTCGTGGATGATGGTGCTTTTGTGGAATGGTAGATAACACAGGTTGCGGGGTCACCGGGGGCACCTGCAGAACGCAATTGAAACGTGCGATGGCAAGTTTAACAGTCGTCTTGCATTTATTTCAATTTACCGTCTCTACATACATCTATTGTTATTGTTGTTGCTGTATCTGTATCTGTTGCTGTTGTTCTTTTGTCCGCTTTTGTAGTCAGTCGCAATTCTTTTGTCTTTTAACTGCCTTTTGGGGCTATCGCACGTTCCTTTGCACCGTCTTTTCATCGGTTCTTTTTTTAAATTTTTTTTTGTAAATTTGCCTGTCTCACGAAAACTGTGTATAGTTTCAAGGACTGTGCAATAAAAGTTGGTTGGAAATTGAGTAAGTTTGGGGTCTATGGAGAAGATTGTTGGTTGAGCTTGAGCTTTGGTATTATTGTTGGTTGGTTTGAAGTGCCGGCAAGCAATTGACACTGAGACGCTCTTCAGTCATGCGATCAATAGCCGGACACTAAATGTCCTTGAGATATCTAAAAGAAAGATTTGAGCACAAAAAGATAAAATTGTTGCTTTTACGAACAAAATAACTTGAAGAAAGAACTTATGAACTGTGATCTAGAGAAAATTTTTTAATATACAATGGGTTTTTGATTCTAGAAATAAATTCGGTGCATAGAAAACTTTGTTATATGAAAGTTCGTTACACGGAAGTTCAACAGTATTTATTTTGAAATAACCTGATTAATTAAGTCCCATTTTCTAATTTTCAACATTCCTATTTGTTTATCTTGGAATTTGACTTTTCATTAATTTCTTTATCTGATATTGATATTTTATCTATTTTGTATTGAGCCCAAATCAGCTTTAATTTTACTTTTGTGTCGTTATAACAAAATAGTTATAGCATGCACAAAAACTTAAATTTATAAATAATCATACCAAATAATCCTTATTTAACTACTTTTTAACTACATTTTTGTTGAAGTTGCTTTGAATAACTCAATTTACATACTGAGTTCAAAGTGAAATTAGCAATTTAGAGCACGAGTTGATATTTACTTATGTACTTACTTACTTACTTAACATCTAAGGGTAAAATGCCTTTAATCAGATTCCGAATCAGGTAACTTTGGCCACAGGACGTCTGTGTGTGTGCGTGTATGGAAATGTTTTTTGCATTGATTGATTTTTCATTACATATGAGCGACATCCGTTGGGGCCAGGTTTGGGACCAGGACCAGGATCAGGACATGACCATTGCATGGCCAGGACATTAAACGCAGGCTGTGTGTCTTTGCCTGAATGTTTACCACTTCCGGTTTCCGCAACAACAGAGCCGAGCAATGGCAAATGGCAACAATGCCAAACACACACACACACACATTCACAAACAGTTGCAGCAGCAGCCACGGAAAGTGCAACAACTGCAGTTGCAACACGATGCAAAACTGAGGCAGCAGGCATTCAGCAGAAGCAATTGTGACAATGAAACAACTGCATTTTTGGCCCAAAACACAGACACACATACATACACACACTGTTGTTTGTTTCACATTTCCGTCACACATGCAGCTCAGAGCCGCCCACATGTGTCAATGTGGACAAGTGCACTTTAAACGAGAGAAAGAGAGAGAGAGAGAGAGTGAGAGACCTGCCATAGAAAACTGCAGCAGCAGAAGCACCATCATCAGCAACAGCAACTGTAGTAACTGTAACAGCAGCACAAAGGACTGGACATTTAGCTGCCATGTCAAAAGGGGTGTAGTGTGTCGCAGGATGAGGTGTATAGAAGGGGAAGGGAATAGGGTAGAAATGGGTTTTGGGCTATATCTTGGTGCCTATTGCCCTTTGCCACGCGCTCGATAGCAATTTCGTTTTCCATGTGTGGCAACCGGGTGCGCAATGCAACCAAAATGTGTGAAATGACTGGCAGAACCAGGCAGCAGGCGGCAAGCGGCAAACGACAGCCCGCACATGAAGCAGCCGGATCCTGCGACCTCTGACCCTATCTCTCCCCTCCTACACTCAAGAAAAATCCATCATGTTAGATTCTATTTTTTCTTAGATTTTAAAACTAAAAGAGGTGAAATAATACCTTTAAAACATATATTTATATATGTTTCAAGTTCTTATATATTTTCAACTTCAGCCAGATTATTGAATATTGCAAACAACAGATCAAATTTGATGAGGATTATTTCTGAATTTATGAAAATTGTTTTAATTTCAATTTCTTCAATCAGTAATTTAACTTTCTTTGTTTCATAAAATATTTTATTTTTCTTTTAGCCAAAATAAGTTGAATATGCTTGTTTATTCAGTCATTGTGTTTTGATTTTAATTCATTGGGAATCTTTTTTCTGAGTGTAGCAAAGGCACAACGTGTGCCAATTGAGGACTCCAATTTGCTTTAAAGTAACATTTTTCATTTGCGGCTCCTCTGTATGGGTGTGAGTGTGTGTGGTTATGTGTGTGTGTGTGTGTGTGAATAAGTGTGTTTGTGTGCAAATATGCAATATCCCATTCGGCAACGACTTGAAGGCTTTTTTGAATGTTCCACATACATTTCTACACATATCCCTTTCTCTTTCTCTTTATCTACATCTATCTTTCGCTTCCCATCTATATGTACTAGTATCTCTCTCAATTGAGCAATGTTTGTCATTTTGGAGGCCTGTTAATTTTGAACGAAAATCGATTTTTTATACCTGCATCTCCGTTCCCTTCAACCCCCGCTTAGTTTGCTGGAGGCAAGTACGCCGCTGGGCGCTGATCGTTTGGGTCTCGGAGTGTGACTGGAAAATTGCCAGAAAATATTGAATGCATGTGTGCATATGTGTGGCATTCATGTGTGGCACATTTCCCAAGTGTGCGGCATGTTTAACCTCGTTTGCAGCCAGAAACAAGAACAACAACGACAAGGAAAACAGAAATAGAAACGGCAACAGACACTTGTCTAATGTTTTATTGCTGCTTGGCCTCAGACTCAGACTGAGTTGCAAGCAGCAATTGCAATTGTATAAGACGTAAATTAATTAATTTGCCACAAGCACACCAAAAGAGACGAAGAAAGCATTTTGAGATAGAGAAAGAGCGAGCAACATTTCTTTTTTCGCAGCTGGTCTGACTGGGTAAATCCTTTGGCAAGTGTCTGGCCTAATGAGATGCGAGTAGAGTTTTGGGCGCACGTTTACTGGCTGCTTATGCAACTGGCCACAGTTGCTGCCAAAAAGTAATCTACCAAGTGCCGCTGCACAGATAACAAGGCAAGTGAATTTCTAAAACGGCTAACGGCTATTGAATACTACGTACAAAAAAAATTTAATCTAGGTAAAATAAACTTGAGAAAAAATATATGATAAAATATAACCTCTTCGAGTGCCTGTGCTGTTGAGCCAATTCCAAACACTTACTCGTATTGACAGCAGTTTATGTTTATCTTATCTCAGCTCGTACTTGAATCTAGAACTTTCGTACTTGATTTCAGTATTTCTGAGCTTGTACTTGTTGTAAGTTCACTCAGTACTTGAAGAAAGTATTTCGAACTTGGATTGCCGGTTTTAAGTATTTGGACTTATTTTACTTAATTGAAGTCCACTTCCTACAAAAATTGCGTCCAAAACACTACAGCTTTTAAGGAAGAATAGAGATTTTGTTCTTATATAAAGAACGTTTACTACTTAAAAAATTTTACTTTAGAGTTCGTCCCAGTATTATTATAAGACTTTTTAAGATTAGATCAACAATTATATGCTTTAATTAAGAAACTATGTACTTAAAATAAGAAGTATTCAAGACCGTTTTGGACTTGTTGAAATTTCTTGAAAAAATGTTTACCTAATTTAAGTATATTTGGGAGTGAACCAAGATTTTTTTCTTAAATTACTAATTAAGAACTTAATATTTTACTTTAATATTTTAAGTACGAATCGAAATAATTGTAGAATACAAATTTTAAATTAAGAACAATCTCTTATTTTTTTACTGAGTTGTTTTAGTTTAAAATCTTGCGGGCCCATTAGGCAGGCCCTTTGCAAATGAAATGCGGCGGGAAGACGCTGATAGGCCCTTAAGGCTGTGAGCAAGAGTTGTGGTGCAGTATAGGTGAGGCAGACATTTGAAGTGTTGCACAATTACACGGCTCTTTGGTGTACGCTCTTTGCCGCTGTCTTGACACCGCACCAGACCCTACATCTTTTCTCCTTGGGGCAAACGCCAAAAAGTGTCCCTTCTGGACATTTTGTGGCAATCAGCAAATGGGGCAAGCAGCAAGTAGCAAGCAAGAGACGCTGCATTAGCTGCACAATGTGGCATCGGGCGACACTTTTGCGTTTTTCCGTAATTAAATTAGTGCCACTGTCCGAACATTAGTTACACTCTACACCCACACAAACACACACACACACACACATAGCATGTTGGCAGTTTAAAGTTGGCCACAAACCTCAGACAGGAATAGAAGGGTGGGAAGGGTGGTCTACGACTGCGACTGGACATTGTCAGCCACTGATTTTTGTGAGCATTTTAAACGTTTTATTTGTTCGTTACGAGAGATTTTAGAGTTTTATTTTGCAGTCAGCTTAGTTTTGCGGTTAGCTGGCATTCAGGGCTGTGTGCGTTTGTGTGTGGAGTAGCCACGCCTACATGCTGTTTGCCTGCTGCCCTTTAGCCATTTGTGTTTGTTTGTTTCAGTGTGCGCCTCTTTTTTCGGTGCGGGCGCTTTTTAACAGCTTTGGCAGCTACTTAAGAGTTAAAATCGCTTTTTGGGTTAGAATCAGCTTGAGTCAATTTTTTTCGTTTTGGTTAAAGTTCGCCTGCATGCCACTGATTGCTGCGCAGTGTGACCGTTTTTAATAGAATTACACACTACAGTTTTTTGTGCACGCTTTTCTTTAAGCTCAATTTCATGACGTGTGTTTGCAAACGGACCAAAACATGGAATTTATTTTTTGCTTGCTTCTGCTGTTCGTTATTTTTTCCTTCTTCTTTCCCTTCCTGTAGTCATTACTTTTTTAACTCTTAAAAAGTCGAGTGTTCTTGGGCAGAAACGAAAGGCTGTGAGAAAATCAAAATACATACATATATGTATATAGCTTATACTTTTTGTTGTGAAATAATGTTAGTTCAATAGCTATAATTACAGCTCTGGTCTGACTAGTGAAACTATCGTTAGGAAATTAAATTGCAATATTAAAAGCTCCTTTTATATGAAATGGAAGATCTATTTCATACGTACGAAATCGTTTTTAATTTTCACCACTTCATGTATATGTAAAACTTTATTTTTGCTATTGTTTCCTCTAGTTTCACCATTTTTTCTCTGTGACGATCGTTGTTTTACATTTGGTTGTTGCTATTTTTGTTGTTGCTACTGTTGTTGTCGGCCTGTTTCTGCCTGCCTGCGCTTGTGTAAAACTATTTTCGAAGATTTACGACGAAATTGTTTCAAACTTTTTGATTTCGTCGCACGATGCTAGCAACTCCACCACCCCGCACCACACTCGACTCCTGGACTAGAACTCTAGCCTTTTTCACTCGGTTTTCGCCAGTCGATTTGTTTGTTTGGTTTGCCGTTGAGGCCCGCATGTGCATCAGGCGACGCGAATCGTCGACTCGTCGCTGCTTCCACCAAACAAAAAAATAAAGCAAAGAATACCAAAAAAAGAAAAGGATTAGGAAGTACGTGCATGTCCTTTGAAACACAGAAAACCCGCCCCTACCCCTTACCCAATGCTGCACGAGTCTTTAATTCTCTTACAGCTGGACATGTTGCGGTGCTGGGCCATTTGTTTCTTTCTGGGCGAGCGCAATTTAAAGTGCCCTGAAGCGTGCCACACACATATACATACATACTATGCACATAACACCCACTCTTGCACATACACACACACATAGTTAGATCCTTGCACGTCCTTGATGCCAACTTAATTACACGTAGTCGAGACTACGAAGAACTCATTTTCGCTTTTTATATTTTCTTTATTTTCCTTTCGTTTTTTGACTATTTTTTTGCTTTAAGCTGATGCCGATTATTATCTGGTATTTGCATTCGGCTTGTAATATATATGTGTGTATGTATGTATGTTTTATTTTTAAGGAGTGCTTTTCGCGCAGGCACTTTTAATACGTTTAAGTGCGCTGGGTCCCAAAAACTATGCTATGAAAAATAGTTCAACAACTTTATTATGAAATTTTTCACAAGCTCTCTAACATGCAGAGCCGAGCAAAGACAAAAATAAATAAAAATAGCATTTATACATGTGCAAACGCATACATGTGTGTGCAAGTGTGTGTCTGTGTGTGTAAAAGTCGACTGAAGCGCTTGGCAAATAGAAAACAACAGCCCAAGATGAAGCAGAACATGAACAGAATCAGAATAAGAACTACTACAACAACAACACAACAAGCCAAAGCTCCAAACTAGACAGCAACATAAGAGCGGAGAGCAAGGTAGAGTGAGAGCAAGCGAGATAGCTATAGAGACAGTAACAAGACAAACTGACAAGTGTGCTTAGTGGGCCGTGCAAAGGTTTTTGTGAGTCTGAGCTGTGTGTAATTGTTGGGAATGCAGCCGAGAGCAGTTGATATTCATACGAATACACTCAGATGTATGCAGTAGTATCTCTCTGTCTATGTGTCATATCTGTCCGTTTGAATGCGAGTGCATGCCTTAATTCCAAGGTACTCATTTTGAAATACTACTCGTACATAAGCGGAGGTAAATTGCTGAAAAAAAAATGAAAGCACCATGCAGTTGCTGCACTACTATACGTCGTGGGCCATAAAGTGTTTACATTGAATATAGGTTTCATACTAATTTCATCAGATTTCAGCTTTTGAAGATGCGAAAGCTTTAATTATTTAAATAATAAAAAAGTAAAACAAAATGATCATAAGAATCCTATTTTTGCTTTAACTGAAGTTGACAGCATTTGTTAGCTTGTTAGGACGGAGTTCAAAGGATTTTCAAAGATGCCTAAAGCGAATACAGCATGGAGTATTAAACATCCACAATCTAATCGCAGAAACATGAACGCTTAACTTAAACCTTTCGGTTCAATTAGCACGCCTTGATATCCGTCTGTCCACTAAATATGAATTTTATGGTTTTTTTTGTGCTCAAATTTTAAGAGTTAAACTTTTCAATTCATAAACAAAAGTCGAATATTATAAATTTTAAATGAACACTTATGAATTATGGTTTTAAATGCAATCATAACAGTTGGCCAAACTGTAGAGGTTATTTTTGAATCAATACAAATCGACAGAGTCTTAAATACACTTGCTTAATCACTAAGAATATGATTTCTTTTGCGGTTTTACATCAAGCAGATTTTAATTGAATTTTAGTAAGTTCAAAATTATTTTCTTTTATTCTGTTTTGTCTTAAGCCACTTATTTATTACTGAATGGGGTCGATAAATAAGTGCTTAATGATATAAACATTTTTTTTTTAACGACAATCCTTATTTCTATTTGGACTCTGGAAACATGTAACAATACAGTACAGTGGTTTTGTGCGAATGTATGTAATGGGCAGAAGGAAGAATCTCCGACAACTTAAAGTATACATATTCTTTAACAGCATCAGCAGCTGTATAAGCCAAGTGATCTCAGAGACTATGAGAGCAAGAGACTCCACATTTTGAGTATAAGGTCTTACATCATAGTCTGTCCAAGTAATCGTCATTTTAAAATCGAGCTGAATTAATATCCTAGTTTGATTTTAACACATTAAATACTGAAATTACTAAATGTTAGCTCTGACTACATACGTATGTATATCTTCCTTTTTCAAATATATATTTCTTTGTTTTTTTAATGCAACGCAATTTCAGCGTTTGTAAATGAGACCTTGTAACATTGTTATTCTACTTAGATGCATTTGCTCTCATAATACTTTGATATGATAGTACATGTAGTAAGTTATATGTATTCGTGGGTTTATAAGCGGCTGATGGGTATCTGTGGCAGTTTGCTCGCTTTGACGAACAGCCATTAAAGCGTAAGCCGCCTGTCAGCAACCGCCATAAAGCACAAACTGAAACAGCAACAGAACAGAAAAAAAAAAAAAAAAACAGAACCTGACGCAAAAGCAGACGCAGAAACATCAGCGAACAGCCCAACATATCGTTAATGTGCTTGTGAGCCTAAAGGAAAGAAAGGAAGTGAGAGAGAGAGAGATGAGTTAAAGGGGAGTTGTGGTTGAAGGCCCTACACTCTCAACCGTCGGGGAGGAGTGGAGTGGCGAGTCGGTTGCATGCGCTTAATGCAAATCCTTGAAACCACTTGCGGCCCACTCGAAATTTTTAATTTTTCCCACAAAAGCCGCACTCGACAGAACTCGAGGCGCATCAACCAACCAGCCAACAACTCGACATATACACACAAATATAAGTTTGCGCGTGTGTGTGTGTTTGTGGCATTGCCGTTGCAAGTTGCAACTGTTGCAATGGGCATGAAACAGAAACACTTTGGGCTGCCGTGCACCTAGACAGAATTACAAGTGTGTGCATGTTCCCATCGGTATATGTGTGTGTATTATGTGTGTGGTTGCATTTGCCACAGTAACAGATAACACAGAGTTGGCCAGAGCGGAAAGGAGGCGCTCAACGGGCGCGGCATAATTTGCAAATACTACCATGACAAACAATTCACCATAAACCGAAGCTTAAATACACTTTTAAATGTTAAAGACTTGCAAAAAATTATCTTCTTAAATTAGGTCAACAACCATGTGCCATAACCATAAGACCCAGGTAACTTTAAACTGAATTCACTAATTTTCATTAGCAACATTGGTTAGCACAAAGCTATCATTTTGAACAATTCAAGCTGGAAGACCAAAATTTAGGAGGTCGATTGTGGTATAAAACTATGTACTTAAAAACTGTATTATGAACTCCAAGCAACAGCTTACAAAACAGTTAAGCTTTGTCAAAGTTAAAAATAATAATAAATAATAAGAAAAATAGTAAAAATCTAATCTAATAATCTAATCAGAAGGTAACTGATGATCATGCTTGTCAGCACTCAAAATAGTGCTATCTGGCCACCCTAAAAACTGTTCATTCACAATTTTAAATTGTTTGGAATAACCCTCTTGTGTACTCGAGACTGCATAAAATATTATATATAAATTTTCTGTATATTTTGTGTTTCTTATATGTTCTTGGGACACATTTGATAAAAAAAAATCTAGATCTATATAGATATAGATTTATATAAGATGGATTCAAGATATAAAGTGTTGAGCAAAATATTATTTATGTGATCCACAGATGCATGAACATGCCTACAGTAAGGCCTACATAGAAGAGAGTATTTTTTAAATCATCTTTACCCATTGACTGGTAATATCAACTCAAACTGACTAACTCTGCAGAGTGTAGATAACAAAATGCAGTCCGAGAAAGTGTGTGTGTGTGTGTTAGCGTGTGTTTGCTGGCAAACTCACTCATAATGCGCTCAGCTCTTGGCTCTCATTGCATTCGTGAACTTTATTAATAATGGCGCCGAACAACATGAGCCGCTGCCTTCTCTTACTGGTTCATACTCCTCCTCGCAGCGTCTCAGCCTCACTTGCGGGCCATGTCCACGACCAAGTGTCTGTCTATGTGTCTATCTGCGCGTATATGTGCGAAAATCGGCGAGAAATATTGCAGCAGCAGTAACAGTTTGGAAAAAAAGGTATGCTATGTCGGAAAATATATACAACATAAAAGCAGGCAACAGCGAAGCGGCTAAATAAAAAGTGGCAAAAAAAAAGACCAGATAAAAAACAAAAAAAACGAGGCAAGCAACTTGCGCTGCAAATTATTATTTTTTGCCAGAGGCTGAGCTATAGATAAGGCGATTGTGTAGAACGGGGGAGGGGAGGGGTAAGGCACTGTAGAAGTCATGTGAAGTTTGCCACTTTTTCTTCATATAAACAAATTAAAGCTGCTTCAAGGCTAAAAGAAAGCAGCAGCAACATATAGAATTATCGTTAGTAAAAAAGGGCATTCATAATTATGCTGCCACGCCCACTCACATGAGCAGCACTGGCAAAAGACATTCATCTTTTGCCAGTTGTCCCCCATTCCATTACTGCCTTTTGGGCAAAGTCCTGTGTACTATGTTTTCTCTGTGGCTGTAGCTATGGCTGCCTGCTTGCTTTCTAAGCTGCCAGCGCATCAGTCAGTCAAAAAAATTTCAGCGCGTCAAATTGTGTTAACAGCAACAACAACACCATGGCCAACACTTTTGGCTTTCGCTCAGCTGTGCTAATTACAGCTGACAGTTTTCTTTTGCTCCCATTTTTCACATTTTCACACACACACATACACAACGTGACGTATGAGCAATGTACGTGAGGCAATTAATAAACGATGGCAAGGCGTGGCAAGGAGAGTTGGATAAAGAGGGAGGGAGAGAGAGTTTCTCCGGAAAGAGGGAGAAATGAAGTAAAATTCTGCTATTGATTATTGTTTGCAAGCGTAATTGAATTTATTCGAATGTATTTGTGTTCAATTCCAAATGGTTCGCCCACTATTACTCCGTCTCTGTGCATTCCGCTCCTTTGCCTGGTTTGCCATTAATTAAGTGCGCTCTGACCTAAAAAATCAAAAAGTTGACATTATAAATTACAAAACAGCGGCAAACAGCAGGACAGCAGGACAGCGGGACAAGCGGCCGCAACTCGAATCGCCAACAATCAGTGGAAAGAGTGGACCCTATAAATAAAAGGGACAGCAAATGAAGGCAACAGCAACAGCAGAAACTGCCAGGAGTCTCATTAATTGAACAAAGCATTCAAGTGGAGAACTCGCTGTAGGCTGTAGAAAGCTTGAAGAGGGAGCGTGGAAAGCGGCAAATGAGCAACTAATTTTTATATATTTTTTTTTTTGGACATCGGAAACAACAACAAAACGTTGTTAACTGTGGCAACTCTTGATAACTTTTGCTACCCGTTTTGTTTGCACTGTGCATTGCCTTTCCCCGCTTACCCCGTCTTTTGTGGCAGTCAGCGAAGCGACAATGATGATGCCACTGCTCCTTGCCACTACTTGGTCTTGGACTCCAATTCGGACTCGGACTCGGTCTCGATCTCGGACCCGTACTTGTACTCGGACCCTGGCGCTTTGTGCGCTTCCGTTTCCGATTTTGTTAGTTTTTAATGTCCTTGCTGAGTGTATCATGATTTTGTCATGAACTGTTATTAATTATTATATAATTATATATTTTTCATCCATAGTGTTTCTTTAATTTGCAGTTTTTTTTTTTTAATTTTAACCGATTTTGTATTAAGGCTAGAAGTTTATCGCCTAAAATCCTCCTTGAGCTGCGGGATCAACGTTTAACGGATTGGATTTCATAAAATTTTGATTGAGCTGTAGGAATTTTATGTAGTCCCATTTGATTTTTGGTGGTCATAAAAATAGAAGAATTATATTTTTGTGGAGTTTATTTTTAAAAATTACATCGATCTAAAAGAAATGACCATAAGTGTATTAACTCTTCGATGCAGTTTCACCAGCTGTTTTTTTTTTTAATTTTTTTTGTTTGCCCAACTGCTTCGTTTGTATTTTACAGTGCTTCCTGTTGCCACCCCCGCTGCTGCAGTTGCAGCATCGAAATGTTTCGCCAAGCGGCATTTAAGCTTTTTCTTTTCGCTCATTTTTTCGTTGCCCTAACAAATATGTGGCTGTTGCTCCTTGAGACTCTCAACCCTTTCTGGCCCCCAAACGTAGCTGGCAATTTCATTTGGGTCTTTTGGCTGCCTTACTGCTTTATGGCTGCTGAGGCAACAACATCAGCGTAATTGCGGTTATTTCACCTGTCGCAAATAAAACAAAATGCAGCCGGGCACAAACAAGTTGCAATTTGTACTCGCTGTTGCAAACAGTTCAATTTCGACTTTGCCACACACACACAGCGGTCGAATTGCTTCGTTGACAAGTTTTGTGGCATGTGCCCACGCCCACCCAACCGCCTTGCCAAGCCACCCGCTACCATGACGACGAGTTGCTTCGATTTTGCAGGCGCTTTAATTCCGCACAGAAAAAAAAAGTCAATTTTCTGGTAAATTTGCTGAACTCTCGTTATAACTCTCAATCACTTAGTTTTCCTATTTCCTACAGTTACTCCGCTATCTAAGTTTGTGTGTGAGTGTGTGTGTTTTTTTGTGTGTTTACTTTTTTTGTCAGATATTTCGGGCCATTTCATAAATTCAGCCATAAATCAGCTTTCAGTTGGCCACGAATTGACTTTTAACTTTTGTCGTGTGCCGTTATCCTTTTTCATTTCCTATCAAAATCTCCTCCTCTTCCACCCACTCTTTCTCTCTTTCTATTTTACTCTCTTTTTCTCTTGCTCTCTCTTTTGCTTTCTTGCATTCTTATCGCAATTCTTTTGGCTGTTGCTTGTTAACAGTTTTTAAAAAAAAAACAGAATAAAATGAGACAAGCAAAAGAGAATGAATGTTGTTTAATATTTTATGTCTCGATTTTCTTTTACCGTTTTCTTCTCCATCTTGATTCATTTTTTTTTTAAATTTCTTTGCGTGCCTTTTTTGCTCGGTTATAATCAATTTCTGGTGTCATTTTATGCCAATTATGTGCTTGTCAGTTGCCTCATTCTTTGTTGTCCTCGTTGATATCATTGTTGTTGTTTTTCTTTCTGTAATATGCCAATGATATGCATATTTGCTGCTTGAATGAATTAACTTTAGCTTACACACATGGCATTCAGGTCACTTTTTGGTATTTTACAAAAGCTTTGCATTTCTTATGAGATTTGAAAATTACAAATTGCTATTTGCTTTGGAATTTTGTTTTCAAAATATTTTTTTGATAAATTATTGAGTCTCCTTTAAAACTATTATTCACACAATGCTTTCCATTTAGTTTTGCACAAAATTGTTTTGTTAAATTTGGTTCTGGCCAAATTACTTTCTTGTGTTGTAATCGGTAAATTGCTTCGTTGATATTTTATTGATATTTTATATAAACAATTTTTTTTTTAGTGTGCTGCACCAAAACCTAAGATATTTTTGCAGTACCTTATATGTATGTACTACGATTTCTTTTAACACGCTGAAGTACATAATTATAAGTTTCAGTTTGTGTTCAATTACGGTTGGCGAAATACACATGCAATCGAGAACAACAATAATCTGAATTTTAAAAATTTTACATTTGATCCACTAGACGCTATAGACAAAATAATAATGATCTATAAAAATTGCATTGGTAGACAAATACCGGAGATGCCGAAGATTGAAGTTAGTTCAGGCATTCAATAGCGCAGAATTGTAAGCACTTTCTGCATACGCTTTAACACACACACACATATTTAAATTTTAAAAACATTTGTCTTCTTTTCCGTTGTCTTTAATTTTATATCCTTCGATATTGTATTATTTTTCTTGTGGCATAAAACTAGTCTATGAGGTAATTAGTGGAAAAGTTTTAAATATTATAATAATAATAATGATTTAAAGGTCGTTCCGTTTAAATGATTTTGTTCAATGTATTGTACTGATTGTTCAGCTATAAGCATAGTATATATTTACTAAGGCTATTGCTTGTGTGCAGCAGCTGTTTGGCCTTAAGTAAACCATAAAAATGCAACAGCAACAGCATTGAATAGAATTTCTTTGGGGCCACATAAACCCATTTAACAGACACTTTCGCTTTTGCCCCTAAGCTCAAGTGAGAGAGTTCCATTCTGTTATTATTGCTCAATGAAAAATGACAAAGACTCTTGTCTATGTATATCTATCTTTCTCTCTCTCTCTTTCGGTCTTTGTCACACTCTTATCATACGCTATCTTTAGCTTGTCTCTTTTTTGAGTGTGATTGTCTTGTCTCTCTCTCTCTCTCTCTCTCTCTGTGTGTGTGTCCATCGCGTGCTTGACAACACTTGACAGCATTGCAAGTGCAAGTGCAGCATTGCAAAGGACCATAGCAGGATATTGTCGAATAAGGAAAGATGGAAAAGAGTGGGCCGAGGGAAGGGGCAACTGCTGCTCTCTATGCAACCGACCTAGCCAACTTTAAAGTGGATTTCCGTTGGATTTGTTGCGGTTGCGTGTCGTTGGCATTGCTCCACTATCCACTATCGAATCGAAGTAGTTGCTCCAGCTGTTGCAGTTGCGGATTGTGGGGGAACGCTTTGCTTTTATGTCTTCCGTCTAACATAAACACTTGATTTGTTGTTGCTGTCGAATGTCAGAAGAGGAGCAAAGCAAAGCAAAGTTTCACTGACAGTCATAGCCGCAACACACACACACACCCGCAAAAAATACAAATAAAATAAAATAGCAAAGAACTGTGACAAATGTCCTCAAGTATGTGACAATGTGCGTGTGTAGGTACGTAGGTAAAAAGTTGTTGAATGGCATAGCACAACTTTACAACAAGTTTTACAGCTAAACGCCTTGCAATTTCCAAGCGTCTGCCAATGCAACTTGTCTCAGACTTTCTATCTTCGTTTCCCTCTCTCTCACCTGTATCTTACTCGCACTAATGTAAAGTTGTGTGTGTTGCCATTACTGCGTTTATTGGCTTAAAGTGTTTGACAATTCATTAAGTGGGTGAGCTTGCACACACATTGGCAGCATCAGGCATTTGCTTGCCATTCCTTGTCTCGTCTTGTCTTGAGCTGCTTACAGGCGCGTAAATTGCATTGTCGCCATTTGCTGGGCGGATCAAATGGTTAAGTAGCACAGGACACGTTAATTTGCTCAGCTTAAATGGCTTTCGATTTGAGGATTCCGTTTGCACAAGTGTCAACAAATCGCTGGGCATTAAATTGCATTTTGCATGAGCACTTTACAGACTTAACAATGCAAGACGTTGCAGTCTTGATATTAAGTAGCTTTTGTCTGTCTTTCGAGTCGTTTAGTTATTTATGTGATATGCCTGAAAGTGTGCTTCAATAAAATGCAATTAATTAAGCTATGTCTTAACTTCACTTGAGCTGAAAATTATTGATTTGAGTACTATTCAAACATTTGTTTGTTTGTTTTAAAATATATATTGATCATTTTGATTAAGCTAATTAAATTCAATAAAGTTTTCTTTTGCAACTTTTTTACAAGATTTATTACAAATTTAAGATATGTATAAATAGCAACTTGTTCTCTTACAAAATATAATAATATATTTTTAACTTATATCAATTTCAGATTTGGCTCAGATAAATATTTAATTGATTATTGATTGCAAGTGAATTAAATTTCGGTGCAATGAATTTAACAGATTTATTTCTTTTTTACTGCCCAACAAAATTTGCTGAGCGATGCAGCAGCGGTAAAATTTTAACACACACACAGATTAACACACGTAGACACACACACACGTGCCAAACTATAAAATAATAAACCAAATTTGTTGAGCAAGTTTAAGTGAAAATGTTAAGAGTAAAGTTTGTTGCTGGTGAAATAAAGACAAACATTGTTATCACCTACAAAACAGAGAAACAGCCAGCCAAAAAGAGAAAGGCAGTAACAACAACAATGACAATAGGGGGGATAGGCTGGGGGTTAGTGGGGTGTGGCTGGTGCACGTCGTTGTCGTTGTATTCGCCGCTGGCGTTGTCGACGTGCAAATAAGTTGAGCAACAGAGCGAAGCAAAAGGCAAAATATTTATACAAATAGGTTATGCAAACAAACTTAGACAAAGTCACACACATACATACATACATATATGTATATACAACATACCTACACACATTGGGAGAGATAAAGTATAGGAATAAGATGAAAGCACGCACAGGAGTTTTCTTGTGGGTGGGTGGGGGAGTGGAGGTAGCTATGGGAAACACATCAAGGCACGACATGAGATTCCCTTAGCTGGCGCCAGACGCTGCAGGACATAATGAAGTTTGAGTTTGAGACTCAATGAAATGTCAACAACGCTATGCTGCCTGTTGGGATCGGGAGCGGGTGTGTGTGGGTGACTGAGTATGGCTTCAATTGCCCTGTTGCTATATATATATATATATATATATATATATAAAGAGAAAGAGAGATGAAAAAGAAAAAACGCAGGGACGCCAACTGACAAGTGACGCAGATCGCATTACAAAGTGCAACTGATGCGGCGACTGCTGCTGAAAGGACAATGGGGTGGAGGGTAGAAGAGAGAATGGAATATTTGCTGTTATTGCTTTTATCATTTAATTACAATAAATTAATGATGACTAGTTGGCGAGCAGCGAACACAAAAAACCCCGAACCCCAATCTACATAGTACATATATTCATAGATAAAAAAAAAACCCACAAACCAATTCACAGAGCGGACCGTTGAGTGTCGATTACATATAAAATTCAAAACTCTAAGGATATGTCCATGCTATGAATACTTTACATATCTATAGTATGTGTGAGTGTGTGTTAGTATTGGTGTATGCACATACACATAAAACACGCAGCCGCAAAACATATTAAATTTATTATCAATAAATTTTCATTAGCTTCATGTTGCTGTTAGAGACTAGACCTATGTCTATATATATACATATTTATACATGTGTGTGTGTGTGTGTGTGTAGAAGGACTCCAACTATAACGAGCTCTCTGTGGGTCGTGGCCAGTTGACATAATTTACAATTTTAGTCATAAAAACACACACAGACACACTTATATGCATATGCTAGCAAAACTGATGCGCCATCAGCATAGCTCACACGCACACACACACATACAGTCATGTGCTCTAAACTTGGCCTTTAGCTTTGCCAAAGTTATCTAGAACCGCATCAACGGTTAAGCCGCACAGCTTGGCTAAAAAGGGTGGTCTTCAAGCATATTGGATGAGCTGCGAGTGAGAAGGTGGGAAGGTTGAGGTGGAGGTTAGTATATCGGGTTGCTTTAGGGTAAAATCGAGTGTGAGAAATAGTTTGTATATTTATCAAGTCTAAGATTTTATATACTTACTGTAGAGCGCAATATAAATAATAAATATGTTTATGAACAAGCTTGAAGCATTTACTTTATTGCTGTAGGTAAATCATAACTCGACTATTGTCATGAGGCAAATGAACATACATAAATACTCAGAACTGAGGTATCAAAAACATTTCAGTTAATTAATTTTAGATTTATTCTAGAGTACTGTATTGTATCATTTTATCATTAAGTTGTTTAGGGTCAAATCGCAGTTCAGCACCAAATTGCATTTGTTAAGTAAAGACTTGGTATCGTACAAGAAATTATAATAAAGTATCGTACAGGTAATTGATTAATTAATTTTATCCGACTTCAAAAGGTGTCGATTTTCGATTATTTGGAATCTATTTTCCTTTGTTGGAAGGTACGATGTAATTAAACAAAATTGTTGAGTTTTGTAAGCAATCCAAACCTTGACTTATGGTTGTACTTATATATAAAGTATGTTTATCCTTTTCGATATTTAAATTCGCTTTTTTGACAGCTTTTTGCGTTATATAAAATCACAAAACAACATTTAAATGTATATGGGCTCTCACAAAAACTATGTTTTTATTAAGTTTGAAGTTTGAATACTCCTTCAGAGTATCTGTTGTAACTTTAGTATTAAATGAATTATTTATTGAATAAAACAATAAAATTGTGAAATTGTGAAATTGTAAACAGAAACCTTGATATTTATTTGCGTATAATGTTTTTTGTTTGTTTATTTGCCATATTATGTTTTGTTGCTTGGGGATCAGCGTCAGCAGCAGCATCAGCGTCATTGGCATTTCTATCGTCAGATACTGCAGAGGCCAGCAACAACAACAATAACAACAACAACAACTGCAATGTCAACAACAGTAGCAGCAATGACGCCGACGCCATTTTATTTTTTCTTTGTGTTATGCGCTGTCATTCAATGTTGTTGTTGTTGTTATATTATAATGCCAACTCATATTGCGCTCGTTATCCTTTTGTGTGTGTCGCGCAACGGAATTGACCCTTTTTGCTGCGTGACATGGAAGGCAGCTTCATCTCATGGAGCCCCTCCTCTCTCTCAATCCTTCTCAATCCACCTGCCAGCCCCTCATATCCCATCATCCCTTCACCACTCATCGGCTTTGCCACAAAGGTGAGGTACGCGCGAGGATGCTAAAGTATCAAAAGTGATGGATGACAGGTTAATATGCGGCGACATTTTCATGCTGATGCTGATAAAAATTTTCGTTTGCATGCCGCATGCTGCGGCTGTGCTGCCAACAGTTCTCTGGGACTGCCAACTTGCTAACGTAACGTAACGCTCGCCTCGGTTAAAGGGTAGGCAGGGGAAGGAGCGGTTGGTGCAGGAGGGCTTGTGTTTGGTGACATTTTAAATGCACAGCAGACAAGTTTAATTTTACAACGTGCACAGCAAATTAAGCGTAGCAGAGAAAGAGACGGATAGTGTGTGTGAGTGTGAGCGAGACAATTGCATTAAAGTTGAGCTGCTGTTTAATTGCTGGCAACAGCAGGCATCATTAGCAGCACTGCTAAATAACAGTCAACCAGACAGTAGTCAAACAATAACAGAAAGAGTTGAGAGAGAGAGAGAGAGAGAGAGAGAGTGAGTGAGATAAAGAATGTAAGCTCATCTGAATACTGTTTGAATGAGCGTGAAAATGGCCAACTGCAAATGGTTGACTGGCTGCCAGGATATCTAGCTGATGCTTTTCTATGCATGGTATATATATGTATGTGTGTGTGTTAAGGGTTAAGGTGTCACTGGTTGAAAGAGAAAGAGGGCGAGGTCGAGTGTGTGTGTGTTGCAGTCATTTGAATGCTTTGGAAAAACTTCCGCTCCATTAGTCTGCCAGTTTCCGGCAACGTTTTCCTAGCACAATTTACGCAAATTGATGTCATCAACAGCGGCCAGCCCACAACTTGCATTCACATTTACATTTGTGTGTGTGTGTGTGTGTGTTTGTGTGCGTAATTCGGTAAATGAAGTGAATGAATGAGTGAATGACTGAATGACTGAGTGAGTGTGCATGTTGTTGTTGTTGCTGTTGCTGCAGGTCGCAACGTGCAACGTGCAACGCGCACTCACTTGCCGGATGGCTAGACAAATTCTCTAGTTTTTTTTTATGGGGTCAATGCGGGGGTATAAACAAGATCTGTTGACACACACACCCACACACAAACACACGCATTAAAGTGGGGGCTGTGTACGGTTAAGGGGCTAAGGGGTAGAAAAGGGGTTGCTGCGTGTGGCGCGGTAAGTTTCGCTTGAAATGCATTTTGCTCATTTCAACACTTGCGCCACTCCGCCATCCACTTTTGTATGGCGACCTAGTTTGTGGGAAGGCAAAACAAAATACAAAATAAAATAAAAAACGAAGCACGCTTAAGCATTTGCTGAGAAATCTAATGAAAACAGCTTTATAGTCAATGTGAAGGCAACCAAATGTGCAATATCATGCACAAGTCTCAAGACTTGAGATTGTGTGGCAGGCAGGCAAAACTTTAGCAAGCATAAGCAAACAAACAAGCGAACAAACCAAAAAGGCAGACAGACAGAAAGACAGACAAACAAACAAGCAGACAGAGAGACAAAGATAGAGAGCCAAACAGGCAGCGAAAAACTCAACTCTCAACACAACTTCTAACTCTCAACTACTCAACAGGACTTCAAGTGAGTTTCGAAAGTCAAGTGCGTGTCGCTGTTAGCAGCTCCTGAAGCTTCTTTGTCTGTTTCTCAGTGTGTGTGCGTGTGTGTGTTGGTTTATAAATATTTGCCTTGCAAATGCCGTCAGTCACACACACATTCATATACGCATAGCTAATGCCTCCAGCTGAAGATTCCGTTTACAGACAACCGATTGCCTTGCTCATTTCATACTCAATAAATATAGTATGCTTTAAATGCTTAAATGATACTCAGCAATCAAAAGAGTATTCCATCATTAATAAGCTATATGTACATATTATTGAAAACTGGAAGGACACTTACGTTACACAGAGAAAACAAAGTTTTGACCGTTTTAAAACTTAATAGTTACACGCCGCATGTTGGTTTTCTAGACGATTATTTAGATTTTTATTTCGTGTTATTTAAACGCGAAATTCGTACTCGAAACAAGAAGACATGATTTTTCTGCAGAAAGTTATCGATATAAGCTTAGAACTTATATTTATATATGTCGCGTGTTCTACGATTTCTGCAAGTTGCGAGTAACTTTTCTATAGAAAATTAACGAAGAAGAAATAGGCTGTCGCCTCCTCATATGCGTCGTTAAAGGCCTGTTGTCACATACAATGGAAACCGAAACCGAATTCAGTACATTTGCAACCGAAAATCAGTTTCGGTTTCGGTTTCCGTTGTATTTGACAACAGGCCTTGCGCGATTTTTATTTTCGCTGCATACAAAAGAATTACCTTATACTAGTTACACACTTGCTTTAAATTTTTGAATAAGATGCTAACACCTATAGCATATAGCAAATCTTATTAAAACTAAAATCAAAGCCAGCCCTACACATTTGTTACTCTGGTGATTAAATGATTCAACAATCAACTAAATAAGCTAATTAAAAGTCCGTTACGATATTTGATGAATAAATGTATTTTTAATACTTTGAGATTACCGTGGATTGAAATTCTTTATCAGCGTATATCAATTCGAATCTCTCGTCTTATAATTGCCTTTCGAATACCGACTACCTTATCGAGTTCATTTTAGGAATCAGCTATTCCTTGGTTGCGTTGCAAGCCTTTTTGCAAAACATAATTGCGATAAACAAATTATGACTACCATCAAAACAGTGCCAACGATCCTTGTAGGAGATCCCGAGTTCTGAATCAACTCAAATGTCCTTAACACAAGCAAGCAGATAATCCAGATAGATTTTTTTTATTATGTACATAGTAAGAAAAAGCGTACTTAACAGACTATTGAAACAAATGGTAATAAGTTGGTTGATTTAGAACATATTTTTTATCTGAGTGCATAAAGAAACGTAATTTTTTTGTATATACTAACATATCAGTTAAAGTGTCAAACCATTGAGATTATTTTATCTAAATATACTTATATGGACCCTGAAAATGTTCGTATCTAATTATGTACTATATTATAATTCTAAAATCTCTTCACATTTACGGGTAATGATAACTCAACTTATAAGTATATACATATGTATGTTTAAATATTTGTGTTAGTATGTTATAAATTAATTAAAATTAACAATTAAAGCATATGTATTCTTACTAATTTAAGTTTAGTTCAATAGAAATAGGCTGAAAAAAACAACGAAACCATTAAACACATTTGCATTTGAAATATGAAATATGCATATTAATGAAAGTACATTAGTAGTATATTGTTGAGAGTGCTGTGGGTATTTACTTTGTACAATAATTTCAAATTCTTTGTTGTTATTAATTTGTATTGATTTTTCATTTTTCCATTATGTGGTTTAACATGGTTTTATATGCTACCACTGCACAATGAATTAAATAAAATATCATGTATTTTAAACAGATCAGAACTTTATTTAAATTATATGAAACACTAATAAAGTGTTAGGCACAGGTGTCGCTAATAAATATGCAGTAAATATTCAAAAGTTATCAATTTCACATTCAAATGTAGTACATATTCTTTACTTTAAAGAGTTCTTGCTTTTTGCTTGAGTTACTTTTTATTTAAATGGAATAATAATATTTGAAATATTCACTCATGTATTTGCCAAGTAACTTTGACCTTAATTTAAAAGCGAAATGCACCGTGAAAACTCACCCAAAAAGCTAACTGCGAGAAACTTTATGCAAAAATAATAATTTCCTTGGGTGTCGGTCTCATATTTTATGGATTTTCTTTCAGCTTCTCTTCTTCGAATGCGCAACTTAATTCGCGATTTCACTTGAAACTTTATGTGTTTGTTTGCAAATGCGGAGTAAGTCGCAAATATTTTCTTCTCGGAAGGGGGGGGATTCCCCCAAAAAATAGTAGTCGCAAAGTCGTGACAGCTTTTTCGCCACTTGCGCAACGGCAGCAAACAGCAGGCAGGAACTGCGAGAAAACTGCGAAAACTTAATAGAAAATTAGCTGCTGAAAGTGTTGTTTTAACTTGCTTGCTACCTGCAACGTAAGACGTGCAATGTGCGACGTACAACTGTGCAAGCTCAACTGTTCAACTGTTCAACTGCCAAGTTCATTTTCCAGTGCACAAATCTCTGTGTATGTCGCGGTCTTGGCTCGTGTCGCGGCCTTTTTGTTGCGCACAGAGTTCATAAACCAAATTGCATTTCATTCGGCAAGCAGAACGAACGAAGTCGAAGTCAGGTAAAACGTGGCAAGTTGCTTAAGTTTTAGCCGCATAATCTGCGCTGGCACTGCCATAAATATTCAATGGGTTTGTCTGTGTGGCAGCCAGCAGCAGCACCAACACCGTGTGGCAAGCCAGCAACCAGCAACATTTACAGCATTAGCAACTGCACCAAGTTGAGAGCAATCAATGCCTTAAAGCGAGCGTAGGGAGAAGAAAAGGAGGAGGAGCGGAAGAGTTTATGCAACTACGCCTGAAACTGGCACGTTGCCAACTTCATTATGGCCAAGTAACTCATATAAACTAAATCCAACCAGCCGTTATTTGGTATGCGTTTGTGTGTGTGCGTGGGTAGGTGCAGGCCATCGATTAAGCTGGGCTAAAAGCGTGCACCTGCAACACCTGCCGTATGGCAACGCTATTCATGCCCTTTCCCAATCTCTATATACCATGTATATCTCTTTCAGTCTTTTTTTTGTCACTTTCTGTCAGTTGTTTTTCTTTTGGTGTGTGGTTGTGTGTATTTTTTGTTGTTGTTAAGACAGCACTTTCAATTGGAAGACAAAGCAAAAACAACAACAAGTTTGGCCCAAACACTTTTCTGCAACGGCACGAGGCAGCAACAGAGGCGCATGATGGTACCTCCTACCCTGACACACCTCTGGAGCTGCCCAGCCTCAGCCTTTTTTCCCAATTGCGCTTTGTCGACTGCTGCACATTTTATTGTTTATACTCTTGCCAATGGCTAGCATAATTTTGTCACTAAATTCGCTAGGTATTGTTATTGATGAGTCCTGAAACTAAGTCACGATAAGCCGACAAAAAGTTGGAATTGATATCTATTTAAACTAGTTATCAGTGGAATGTTAATCGACCAAATTGCTTTGTTTCTGGTCGAATTTCAAGTTGAATTCTCAGCAGCTGTAAAGTATAATTTTATAAGCTCTGCGGATAATGTATTTGATTAAAGGATACCTTAATACAGTGCGTAACCCGCACCTTTAACAAGCTTTGAGCTAGTGTCACCAAGTTAAGAAGGAAGATAGCTGCATCAGAACATTTTTGAGGCAGCGTACACCCCTGCCGCATCCGTACCCCTTTGCAGTCAGGCCTCTTTTACCGGTTTTAATACTGGTGTCGAGTATATCGCAGTCGGTTGCGTTCGACTGCAACGTTTCCACTTTTTTCTTTATAATTTTGTATCTTAAGTTTTCAACTGCACAGAGTCTACATTACATATGAATCATTTCCAAAATGCACCTTATAGTTAATATTTATTTTAATCTTTTTATTTACATAACATAAGTTAATCTGGTGAGTATCAGCCGATCAATTTTGTAGGCATATTTTGGTATCTGTAAGGGTATTTCAAAGTCGATATTTCCAATAAAAAACTTTTCGTTTTTTCGTGTATTCTATTTTTTTCCAATTGAATTGCAGGCGCATTGAAAGTCGATGGCAGGATTGCACGTATGTTGCATGAAGCTCTCCCAGAAGACACAGGTTGTTGCTTGTGCCGCACAGCAATAAACAAAAACAACTAAAACGAGCAGAGAGAAACAGAGAGGGGAAAAGCAAAATTGAAGAGTTTGAGGATAATGCACACACGATACTCAAGCGATTACAACTTGGCCCAAAGTGTTGGCAGGCAGCTTTGGCAGCTAAGGTTAATATCTTTTGGGGGCAAATAACAGTCGATATGTGTGCAATGATGCCGCAAGTGCAACTTTTGCAATATGTGGTATTGTTTTTAATTTATCTAAATTGAAAACTAAAACAAATCCGCACACGAACTTAAGCGTTTGTCAGTGTGATAACAGCTAACAGCCACGCCTTCCCCCTTAACTGTTTTGGATGAAAAGGCAAAAGAGCCCAGACAGAGACCAACAAGCAAATAGCCAAGGGCATCGATAGGGCAGAGAGGGAGAGAGCACAGGGCTGCTGAGGGGTTTGGTGTAAAGAGCAAGACATTTGCTGAAATAAAATTTCAATTTGCTTGAATTTCATTTGTGTGTCTGGCTAAGTGTGTGTGTGTGTGTGTGTGCCTCTGCTTTATCGCCTTGCCAGTTAACGTCAGCTTGGTTTACCGTTATGCTTGGCTGCTTGCGCCGCCAGCAACAGCAGCAGCAGCAGCAAAAACCGAAGTAACTGGAACGACAAAGAAGAAAGGACTACTAGATAGAAAGAGAGACAGGGGGAGAGAGAGAGAGAACAAAGCAACTTTAGCTCGCAGGAGTACGCCAAATATTTGCTGTGCGTGTTCCTGAGTCCTGTGTGTGTGTGTGTGTGTTCGTGTGATTCTCACGGGTTCTTTGTCTGTATTGCGTGTCCTGCTTACTGCTTTAGTGCTTGCTGCTTGCTGCCTGCTGCCTGGACTGTATTCCCGCTGGTGACGTTTGTTGATGGTTTCCAGGTGAATGCACGAATTGCGTTTTTCGTATTAAATAATAAATGAATGTCGGATTGTTTTCCTTCGCTTGCTGTTTTTTTTTTATAAGTATATTTTTTTATTTTGTCCTCAAGTCGCCAGTCTCCAGACTGCCCGCTCATATCTCTCCTCCTCTCCCATCATCATACGTTCGTCTTGTGCCATAATTCCAGCTGGCTCGCTGATTGCTTGCCCGTTGGACATTAAATGTGTATTGCTTATTTCTTAAGTGCCAATGGTTTGTTTATTAAACTTCCTATACCCACAAGTCCCCCACCTCCCCCACCCTTTGCTACTATGTAACCCAATGTCGCCACAGGGAATTAAGCCAAGTAATTAAAGCGAATGATATGTTGTGAAGGCAAGGCAATGACGTCTCTCTTTCAGTAGAAGTGGGCGCGGCAGTTCGTTGATAGATTAACTCAATGAATTTGCTGGGCAGCAGCAGCAGCACAACAATAACAACAGCAGAGGCGCCTGATGAGCTGCTTGCTGACTTAATTACCAGCCTCATCATCAGCTGTGATGTGTTCCCCAAAATGATAGCTGAATAGTGAAAGCTGCTTCTTGATGAGTCAACAACAGCAAATTATGATAGCTACTTGCGGTAGCTTATTATGCAACATTTCCACAACCATTATGTTTACTGAGTAACTCCTTTTTTTTATAGATGGTTAAGAAGCTTTTAGAGCATTGAGTAATTTATCTTAAAAATATTATAGAAACGTTTTAGACAGAACAATTTTTGGCGACGTAAGGGTACATTGTGCATGATATAAACTAAGCAGCATTGGAAATCTATACATTGCTAGAAATCAGTGTTAGAAAACAACTACTACAATCTACTACTACACTTTTATTAATAATCACCATTAAACATAATAGATGTTCACAGTTTTAATGCATTGTGTACTAAATGGGAGCAAAGCAAAAATATTTAGCATATTTTTAATTATGTAATTGGAATTGTGGCTGCCTGTCCAAAGTTATTGTTATAGGGACAAGAGATAGATTTATTTCAGCACAGTTATTAATATGCTCTGCACCTGTGGTATTTTTTAATTATAATTTACACAAATACTTGCAAATAGTTTTTTGCACTGCGGGAAGCAATTAATTAAATTATCCAACAAATGCAAGCCAAATGTTTCAACTGCTCAGCGTCGTTAAATCCTAGATTTATTTCATTTTACAAATATGTTTGTGTGTACACATACATATATATTTAATTTGAAACTCACACGCGGTTAAACTCCATCACAAATATTGAAATATACAATTTTGCAAATTTTCACAATTCTCACATTTTTGCTCATTGCACATTTTTGTTTGCAGCTAATTTGTAAATGATTGTATTGTTTGTTTATTTTTGGTCCCAGTTCGGGTAATGTGAATACTAATGTTTGTTTTTTGCTTTTAATTTTCGTTTACATTTAAATTTTCATTTTGCATTTTTCATTAAGTTTTTGCAATGTCAGTTTTATTCACGCCTGTCTGCGTTGCATGCCACACGCACATAAATAATAAATTGCAAACGCCAGGATATGCCATGGATGTTCTAGGATATGCCACATTTACTAAAATGAACATGAACATTAGTTTTAAGTTGCAGCCTTCAACAAATGAATGCTTTTAAAAAGCAAGTCAAGGCTAAAGTCACTGAAGGAACTTTTAATTTAAATAACATATATAGTGTGTCATATATATGTTACATAAGACTGAAATAGAAATTGTTGATGAATAAGAAATTAGTCATTGTTTTCAAAACAGATGCAATTATTATTGAGTTCTTATATTTGCACTTTAGCTGTCTTTTAATATTTTCAAGCCAAATTAAAAAATGTATTTTAAAAAATAATCTTCATAACTCTCTTTATCACTTTTCACAATTATTCTTTATTGAACTCTATTTGTTATTAATTTTTTGATAGACATACTATTTAATCTTCACAGAATATCGTTGAAAGGATTAATTTACACAATATTTAAAGTATGAGGATAACAGAAAACACGAAAGTTTGTTTAACTTCTAAGCTGGGCTCTCAGTGCTCTCACCTGCCGATTCTGTTCGCTTGGTATTTCATACTTTTGACCAACAACAGTTATCAATATGCTATGACTAACTTATCAGACTCGATATGGATAACTGTTGTTGCAACTGTAATAGCAGTTATTTTATTAATATTTATTTATTTATTGTTTTAACACTATTGCTGAGTTGGTGATACGAGCCCTTATCAGTTCTCCGTCCAGTTGTATAGATACGCACACGGGGCGAGAGAATGATAAGGGTACGAATGCACCGGCCAAAGCCGTATGCAGGCTGGCCATTTATTTTCACAACACACACACACACACAGATGACAGTTTTGCTATTGATACTCACCCATTATTTGGCTTTCAGCTGTCAATCAATCATTTGGGTCAGCGGGCGCCATTGAAGTGCAGCTGCAACAGAAACAGAATCAAAATAAAATTGAAAAAAAATAAAAAAGTGAAATGTTAAATGGCGACACAACTGAAAAGAATTTGTGGCTGCGAGGTGTTAATTTTGCTTTTTTGTGCTACAAAGTTGACAAAACGCCAGCTGGACAATGCAAATAGAAAACAAGAATAAAAAATCAAACAAAAACTAAAAAAAAGAGACGCGAGCCGACGTCGAAAGAGTCATAAAAAATACAGCAGGCAAACAGTAATTTGCAAATGAAAGCCGCACAACAACAAAAACATATAAAAGCAAGAGCTGCCAACGATGCTCACGATAGCTCATATGCATATTGCATTTGCATACATACATATACATATATACATTCATACATATTAAACAAAACTCAGCCAACGCACACACATAAATAATTCAGCAATCAAACATGAGATGGCAACAAAACTCGACGAAACTAAAAAAAACTGTTGCCTACTTTTGCGCGGCGCAGCAATAAAATGCATTTTTAAATGCTCAACAGAAATAGTACGAATAAGCGAAGTTTAGAAATACTAATACTAAGAGCAATTGCCAAAAAATGCGCAATTTGGCGGGCAAAAGGCATTTGCAAAGTATTTTCCAATCGGTTTTAGTTGAAGTGCCTTCGCAGCGCGCGCACTAATTGATTTTAGTCATATGCAGTTTATCAACGGGCGGCATTTATGCAGAGGGTTTTGAAAAGGCCACAGATTTGGCTGTTGAAGTGCTGCTGGCTCGGCTCAGTTTCCAATTGCAAAAGCAGTTGTTTTTTGATTGAAATACTTTTGATTTACTAGAGATGAGCGTGTTACGAACACGATACAAACACGAAGCACAAATCAGAAGAAGGACTCTACAAAAATAAATATTTTGAACAACAATCTTGTAATAAATCTTAAGTTTTTTTTTTAAATATACTATGTTTTCTAATTGTATTCCTATTTTTTTATATAAATGTTAATAAACTTTTATTGAACGCGCTAAACATGTCGTGTCACGAACCAATTATTTCTCTCTTCTCTGGTATAAAAACGATTGAAATTTTTGTGCAGTTTTGTTCGGTTGGGGAATGCATTTCGGAACTCAAATACTAGCTAGCCGAAAAACTGAAAAACTCATCTGTGCATTTGAGCGCCTTATTATGAGTTGGCATTTTGGAAAGTTTGACGCATGTTCTATGTGTATTGAGGCGAAAACTGATCCGGGATCGAGCAAATCTGCAGCAAACTACAAAACTGAATGCAACTCATGATTTTCACCTACCGCTGCTGCTTTTTGGCTTTTCTATAATTGTGTGTTGCATGTAGAACGTGTTTAGTGTTTAAGGAAGTGGGAAATGTCAAGAGGAATAGTGGCAGTAGCTTGCCATTTCTAGCAAAACCTTGAAATTAGCTGGCAATATTGTGCATATAAACTATGAGTAAACAGTTTGCCATGCGGCACCTTTATGTGTCCGCCGTTATGAATTTTGAAATGGAACTCGTTGATGTTGTTCGTGTTGTTCGTGTTGGTGGTGCTCTGCTGTGTAATAAATCAAAACTATGCAACAAAACGAGCCACAAGGCATGCCAAAGGACTTATCTGTGTGCCGTATAAAACGTTAAAACGTTGCCCAGTTTCCCCATTGCCCAGTTGGCTAGCAGCAGCAGTAGCAGCTGGTTCACCTTGCCACAAAAACCAACAAAACGAGCCAACGAGCCAAACAGCAGAGTTGCCAATGTTGCTGCCAGAACGCTGAACTGTTTTTTTTGTTTTGTTTTTTTTTTTGGTCCTTTCCTCCTGCACTCTTCTTCTACATACTATTTTTCTTCTGCTCTTTTTTCACTGTTGCACTTTTACGGTTATAAATTTTAACACACAAGCGGGTGGTGGGGTATGGCTGCACATAAAACCGGACACATGCTTTTAATCTTCGGCACAAACATGCTCACTGCTCGCTGATGCATGGCAACTCTGGCAACTCGAAAAACTCTGGCCAGCCAGCCAGCTCTGAGTCCCTGAGCACAGCCACTGCACTGTCTCCAGCGCACCAGCGCTCCATGTTGATGTTGATGGCTTATGGGGCCATGCATAAAATCTTCCGCCGGAAGTTAAAGAGTTTTACACAAATCTGCGCTGCTCGGCCATCAACAACAAATACCAGTAGCAGCATCATCAGCAATTGCTTTAAATGCGGAGCCCTAAGAGTATGGAATGGTATTTCATGTAAACTTTTATTATGCCCTTGCAGAGGTTTTAAATAATTGTGTAACAAAATGTTTAGTGCATTAAAAAAAATATCTTGGTCTTATACAAAACGTATAGTTTTGCAGAAAAAGAAGTCAAATCCAAACAATCTCACAAGCATTATTAATAAAATTTTGTTGTTAAATAAATAAGGTCAAATGCAATAGGGCATCTTATGTTCGGCGTGTCAAAGCTCTTGCAATATTTTTCTCGTTTTTCAATTAGAATTTTAACTTTTTGGCCATTCAATTTTTGGGCAAGTGTTTTCGGCATTTGCAGCGATTTTGTGAGCATAAATGTTCGCTTATCGGCTTTTATGCGCTTTTTATGTGGCGACATTTAGCGCACAGCCGCAGGGCAACCACAACAATAACAACAATAACAATAACAAGAAGCGAGTCGCAGCTGCTGGACGTGGCCCATTGTTTGCATTTGGGCCATGCGGCGTTTTGGGCTAACCAATAATGGCAATGGCAATTGGCGTTGGACACACAGGGAAAGAGAAGAAGAGGAAGAGAGCCGCTGTAGGCCTTTTCGTGCTGTCCTTTCGTCCTCTTGTTGGCGACTCGCTATCACCATGGGCCATGCACGCACACGGTGTTACTGTCGACTGGGCGGCAGAAAAGAGAGGGGGCGTGGCCCATTGGAACCGTCTGGACAGCATCAAGGCTACCGTTATCAGCGCGCTGCCGGTGAAGGTGCTTTAAATTTTCCAACATGTTGACCCTACAGAAAACTCACACTCAGATACACACCAATAGAGGCCTGGATGTGACAATCTGGAGTGTTGGGGAATAGTGGGGGGTTTTGCTTAGTTTGCATATTAGTTGAGAGCAGCAGCATCGATTGCCGAGTTGTCGTCGTTTGCCTTTTTGTGTATGTGTGTGTGTGTGTGTGTGCCAAAAACGAGGCATTTAGCGCCATAACGTTATGAATATTGAAACAATTTTACGCTTGCCATTTTGAATTTTGAATAGATTTTTGTGGTCTGCCCCGGGCTGCATCAGCACCAACAACAGCAGCAACATGATCATCATCATCAACAACGCTGTTGAGCAAAAGCTTTGGCCACAATTTGCAGCAGCATTTGCGAGTTGCCGCAGGCTGTGGCAAACCAAGACGCTGACTGTGGCAAGTTGACAAAACTCTCTCTCTCTCTCTCTCTCTCTCTCTGTCTTTTCTCTCCCTTCTTTAATAGCATACTTTGCGGCGCTTGACTAAAATATGCTTAAAACTTCCATGAAATGTGCGCACATTATAAATAAGTAGAATATCAGCGAAAACTGTTGCAAACTCACAGTAATTATTATTACAATTCTAATAATTATATGCTTTTTAAAGTTTTAAATAATATATTATTGCATGAGTAAAAAAAGTTGATATATCTTTCTACATACTTTACTTCTTCCAACTACTTTCGAAAGTTTTAAAGACATCGAACTGCCTTCAAAAAAATTAAAATGCCACAAGGCAATTGAGTTTTTGAGTACTTACAAACAATTAACAAAGCAAAAACAACCAAAGTATATGTTCTTAATACTATTACCTCAACACTTAAATGAGAGCTCAAAGTGCAAAATGTTTTCATAATTGAATAATTTGTTTCCGTTTGGCTCGTTGTTAAAATATTGTTGGCAACTCTTCAAAAATGTGCGTCTGTGGTAAATCTATTAATGAATCGACATAAACAAAATTGAAAGAAGCATTGAAACGGCAATAGCAGAAAACAGGGAAACAGCTGATCTTATTTTGATTTTTGTTGATGTTTATTGTCTGTGACTTGTACAATTTCCTATGAATCCTTTTATTTATTTGCCTGTCGCAAATCTGCTTGATGGGCGATTAAATCAGAAGAAATTAGTCCCGACTGGAATCAAATATGACAAAATCAATTTGCAGCTGTGGTTTATTTGTTGTTGTTCCGTTGTGACAATGTGTTGCCAAGTGCTAAGGCCAAATGGACACGGCCTGTTGACATTTGCTATCTAGCTACATACTGTCTATCTGTCTGAATGTATGTAGTAGGTGCAAAAGGCCACCAATACATGTGCAAAATGCAAATGTGGCTGCAAATGCAAATGAATTTCACATTGGTGAAATGTGCCAAAGAGTGAAAATCAAAACAATCAAGTGAAGCGTTTAGCGCTGGGCCAAAGAAACAATGGGAGTCAAGAAGAGAGGAACGCAACAAAATAAAAATCCGAATTGAAAACGAAAACGTCACGTAACAAAATTGTCATAAATATAAAATCAAATGCAAATTGAAAACAGATCGAGCATTAGATAGACGACATGCAAAGCAACAAGACTGGATATTTATTAAAAGCAATGTAAACATACATACATACAAATATATGTGGTATTTGCATTTAATTAGCAAAAAACTATGCATAGATTGGCATTGTTGATTTGGCCAACAACAAAACAAATACATACAAATACAAACAAAAACAACAACAGAACAGACACAAATTTGTTTGGCTATGAAATGCTGAAATGCTGCAATTACACAAAACGTTTATAAATTATGCAATTGCATATGATTCGCATTCAAAACGCCCTTTTCACGCAATTGTTTAATGAAGCTCAACGAATACACAAAACCACAAGATCAAATCAACGGAAGTTGTTTTTGTTACAGCTACTACTACAGTTATAGTACTACATACTTATACATATATTGCAATATTCATGTAATTAACATTAAAATCATAATTCATAAATGCGCCTAGCGGAAATGTGTAATTGTTTGATGCAAATGAAGCGATAAGCATCCAAAAACGCACACAAATTATGCATTAATATCATATATGCAACTTTGTGTTTGTTGTGGCTTGTGTGTATGAATTTGGAGGATGTTCAAAGGGATGTGTGGAATTCGGTTTTGCTTAGCTTGTCAAATTTGTGAAGCAAATGCCATTTAATGCCTGGCGAACAACTTTGTTGCTGTTGTTCAGTTTTTAGGTTTTGGGTTTCTGTTTATTTGTGTGTCATTTTTTTGTGTTTGAAAAATTTGCTGTGTTTGATAATTCGCGATATCAGTTCGACTTCTACATGTTGTTCTGCAGAAACTCGAGATAGCACTTCAAGTTAAGAAAAATGGAACGAGAACGAGAAAATAAATTCTCCAACATCATTTGTAATTTAGCTCAATAAAATATTTAATAGTTCAGTATATTAATAATGAGATTTTGGAACTTATATTTTCTCATTTTATGTTTGTTTGGCATTAATTTTAAAAAAGTAACGGCTTTGTGGCATTTCCCTTGAAAGCTGATAAGAGAAATATGTACCAAAATATACACTTTATGAAAAGAAGAAAACAATTATTCGAGTCCCAAGAGCGTTACAGTTTTAAAAGCACTATGCATGGCTTATCTTTGCAGCGAGCAATTGAAACTACATTTGCTTAGCGATAAAATGTGTATATGTGTGTGTTTGAGTTTGCTTATCGCTGTGAAACCCTCAAATACTCATACAATCCATATGCAAATAGCAATTGGTAAGTTAAACATAAATAGTCGAGAACAGAGTTCAGGGTATAAATACATATACATATATGTACATATATTGAAGGGAAGTCTCATGTCTGGGTTCAAAGCTAGGCTAAGTAAAGATTAGGGCGACATTTCTTGCTGATAAGTGGACAGCAGGCAGAGTGCCTCGGTATCCAGACAATTCCACATGCATAATTGATATCCACAGAGGCACATTTCTCAGACTCAAATATTCATTTCGAACGCAAAATGACAGTCAGACCGGGATAGAGGGAGGCAGAATAAAACAGAGAGAGAGAGAGGGAGAGAGAGAGAGAGCTACAGCCAATCAATTGGAAATGTTTTAATGGCCACTGAACGAGATGTAGCTGAAGCTCGAGTTGGAGTTGGGAAAAACGTCAGACTAAGACGCTAATTAATCATAGAGACTGTGACATAGCCGTACCCGGTACCAAACAACAACAACAACAGCAACAACAAATTGCATTGCGCCCAAGCAAAGTCAATTTAATTGATGGGCAATTGCCTAAGAAACCACCACCAAAAACCAACCAAACCAAGCTAAGCAGCAGTAAGGATGGCCAGGATAAAGCAACCGCAGGCTCAATTACATATGTGCGATGCTGCCCCAACAACAACAACAACAAAAGCTAACTATACATCAGCAGAGTTGTCGAGATTGAGTAAGTAATTTGACAGATTACTGTGCATCGGGTATAAGGGATTGAAGGGGCATACTCGAACTCTTATTCGCAAACTTACTTCACGTGTTCAGCAAGCCTATTTAAGATATCTTAAGGCTTAAGATTCAATGACATTGATTCTCGACTAACGACAAAAGAAATGGTGCAGATACAAATGTATAGCGAAAATTATTTCATATAAACAGAACCTTAATCTGTTTATAATAAAAAATAAAAAATGCAATTAATTCATCTTTGGAAACTCTCTTCATAATAACTTGATTTTGTACGCTTTAATTGCTTTGAATTTGGAATTAGAGATACTTTTTTAGAAAGCAGTTTAAGTGAATAAATAGAGCTAAAGTTATTGAAAATCCTGTAATACTTAATCTAACAGTTATAGTTCTGAATGGTTGCTCCAATTACATAATTATATTGTGTTTGAAGAAATGGATTGCTATATTTTTATAAGAAACAGATATTTAAATCATACTTTTAACAAAATGAATATTAAATAATATTTTGGTATTTATTTAAGAAAACAAAATATGTTTGTTTGTTTGTAGATAATTTAAAATATAAAACAGCTTTTAAACATATTAAACATAAACTGTCAAGCTTTTTAAAATATTCGAACAAAAACTGTTTTCTATTGAATTGCTTTATTAATAAGTAAATATTCAATTCTCTTGTTTAAATACTTATTTAGCTCTTTCGACTTCTTAAAATTCCATCAACAATTTAAATTGCACATTTCTCTAACCACAACCAATATGCCAAAGCTATTGACCATATTTCCATATAAGGATTTAATGTTATTTGTTTTGACTAATGCTCAAATCTATTTTTGTTATTGTTTTTGGGCGTTAGCCAGCCAAAAAAAAGATATAAAGATAACTGTCAATCGTTGAGGCGCCTCCAACTGTGAGCAATGTAAATTGTTGCTTCTCCGCCTCCTGCCCTTGCTCTCTTTATATAAATGCATATAGTATCTCTCTCCACATGGAACTAACCATAAATGTATATAGATAGTTTATGTACCAGGGGAAGAGGAGGGAATATGCTTAACTGTCCACTTCCTGGGCCCGCATAACGGAAGCCGTTCAAGTGTACAGAGGGCGGAAGGGGGGAGGGACAGCAGGGTTATTTGGGGCAGCGGGGCTACAATGGTGATGACAGCAACAGCAACGTTGACGTCGAGACTGCGTCGCCAACATTGTCAGCCGCTCTTTTGAACGATAAGCGGCGACAACAACAACAACTTTAAAGCGAAGCACATTTGAATTTCAATTAGAATTTTAATAATCGAAGCAAAGACAGTATGTTTGCATGTATATCGCTTACGTTTATGTAATTTTTTTGCTTTTTTTCGAAGCAAGCACTTATCGAAATGTTTGCCTCAACGCTGATTGAAATGCCGCACGTGGCAGCTGGAGAAAAGTCCCCCCCAAAAAAAAACAAAACAAAATTAAAACATAAATATAATTAGCGAGGTGCCAGAGAGAATAAGATAGAGATAGAAAGGGAGAAGGTTGCGAGCCAAAATTAGCACAAGGACATAAGTTGGGGCACGTTTCCATGTTATTTGTGGCAAATCCCACAAGGATTAAACGGGCGAAGCAACGCGGAAAAAGTATGTCATTGACAAGAGGGGGAGGGGGGGTGGTAAGAGGCGAGGCTGAGGGCGTGGCAGGACATGGTGCTAATTTTTTGATGCCATTCTAATGTGTAATGAAAAAAAATCGTGTGAGAGTGTGTATAAATTTTAGCGACAAGGCTGCTGACAACACGAACAACAACAACAACAACAGCAACCAGACAACCAAAACCCAAAAGGCAAACAATTCAACCAAAAAAGAGTGGGGCAAGAGGGACAGGGAGGCGCTACTGTGAGTCAAGGCAGCTGGACAATTTCATTTTGCAAGTGGTGGAGGGGTTGGGGCAGCGAATTTGGCATGTAACTGTCGAAGGGGGGTGGTTGTGTGATTAAGAGGGGGAGTTGAAGGGGGGACCCCATGCACAGCACAGAACACAGCGAGAAAAGAGTCGCATATTCAACAGGAAAATCCCTTAATTGGAATAAATTAACTGTTATTGCTCCGGCATGCCACACAACACACACACAACAACAACAACAACAACACACATACAAACATAAATAGAAAAACGCGCAAAGACCATTATATAGACACATACATATATATATATACAGACAGACATACAAATATGAATGTATCTACATACATATGCATATGGGCAGCTGCAGATTCAGATACACAAGTTTTTGCTACAAAAATATATATATATATATATATATATATACCAGTCGCTATCGTTTCCCACTGGAGCAGTGTTTATTCTATATAGCACAGATATACAATACTATACGTTCATATGTATGTATGTTTGTTTGCATGAATTTGTGTTCCGTTACTTTTTGCGCGCCGCACAACACAAAAATTAAATAATATGATAAAAGCGAAAATTTATGACACATGCGAGAGAGCAGCGAACGAAACTCAAATATCAAATGCAGAAAAAAACACAAAAAACCAAAAAAATAAACGAGAAAAATAATATTGAAATTAAATGCCAACAAAAATATTTAAAAGAATTAAACGCTCAAGCGATAACATATTAAGGCTTAAAAGTCAAAAATGCTCTGTAAAAGAGTAACAAAAGGAATATGTGTTGGACAGTTGTAGAGATTTTAGCTATTAATTAAATAAAAATAGTTATTAAACTGTTGAAAAATAATCAATTTTCACATTAAAGGAAGCTCCCCAATTAAAAAATCCTTAAAAAATAAATTGTAAAATCGTTGTTACCATAGTTTATAATATGTAAGTATATATAATATTTATGTTTCGCTACTGGTACATTAACGAACCGATTAAGAAAATAAGGAAAATCAACTGGAACTTATTAATTTTATTTTGTTCAAGATTTCTCAAATTATTGCTTAAAATATTTTATTTTGTTGTACTGCATTTTTCTTACTTTCCACTGTCAGTTTCGTATGTTTATTGTCACATGTTCATACCCTTTATTATTTAAAAATAGGGTATATGCAAGCAAAGCCTCACACTTCGGCAATCCATTTTGTGTGTGTGTGTGTGGCAAGGGGCAGTTCAAAGTTTATGCAACGCAATTTGCAGTTCGCTTGTGTCATAATGAACAACTCGAATATCCTGTTTGCCTGCCTGGGAGACAAAAATGTTAAAAAAAAAAAATTTGTCTTTCCTTCTGTTTGCTTGTTGAACAAACGCCTAAAGGTGTTTAAAGAAGAGGAAGCGACATATTTTCCCTAATTAGTCTAAAAGTTAGAAAAAAATCTATGGATAAACGAATAAAGGAAGGAAGGAGCACATGTGATAATATTCGTGAAAGACTTTTAAATAAAACTGAAAAGTTGTATTTAATTCATTTTTAGGATATTCTAAGGAAATGTTCAATTTTATTTAGTTGCTAAAAACTTAAAGCTACTCGTTATTAATGAAATTTACTACTTTTAGCATAATGCAAGGACTTAAATTGGTTCTTTTTTTTTAAAGTTATTCAAACTAAAATATTATTTTATTAATTAGGGAGTTGTCATAATGAACCACTTGAAAGTATTTCTAAAGATCATTAACTCATCCAAAAAAAAATGGATTCTTTTTAGTTTTCTTTCGCGAAACATTTGATTATCAACAGTTTGAGTGTTAAATGGTTATGTTTGGGTATGGGTGTGCCTATGTGCGAGTGTGTGAAGCATTTGTTGTTATCAGCATTTTTGTTGTTGTTTGTTGTTGTGCGATAAGCGAATGTATTTTTGGTATTACTCGACCATATAAGTGGGTACATATGTATATATGTACATGTATATATGTATGTGTGTGTGTGTGTATGTTTAGTGCCCCCATATGGCATGTACGTTACGTGTACTTTTATGATGGCCATGTGGCATATTTGTTTGCCTGATGCCAAAAAAGCATAGACATTGAAAAATATACAAATATGAAGAGATAGGCCAAAGCAATCGAACATGTATATCTAAAGAGAGAGAGTATGTAGAGAGGCAAAGAACTCACCCAGTTGTTGGAGCAATGAAAATTCAAATTTGCGTGCCACAATTTGTTGCTGCTGATGATGTTGCCTGCTAGTTGATGATTTGTTTGCCTCAATACATTTCAATTAAGAATCGGCCGGGCGCTTAATTGTTATGTGATCGGGTACTTATAGACGATATTGTAGATTTGTTTTATATATACATATATGTTTATGGGGCGGCAACGTCAACGAGTTGTTGTTTTTCATTTAACCCGGATAAAGGGGGGCAACTATGTACATATGTATGCTGCTGCCAGTGATAGATAACGCGCGAAGGAAGCACTGTAGTATTTCAAATAGAGAACACAGAGAGTTTAACCACTTGATAAAGCATAGAGTAAATTCTTGTTTATCAGTACAACAACAACACGCACACATCCTTAGGCAGCCGCTGTCGCCCTGCACGCCAACGCTGACGCACAGCAACTGAGCCACAAAGCGCTAAAAGGAAAAAGAAATGAAGAAGAAACAACAAACACAGCATTGAAAAACTCAATTGAAATTAAATTAATTTTTTTGAAACGCTCGAAATGCAGAACGGAACGAAGTGAAGTGAAACACAACGCAAAACAATCTAGTTTTTTCGTACTATGTCGTATTTTGTATACACTGCTCACACACAGATAATCAGTCAAATTATACACAAAATAATTGCGCATGGATGTGTTAAACTGTTGCTCGGCTCGGGGAGAGCCAAAGTGCTTAGAAACGTGAGATTTGTTAGTGTATAACGAAAGAGGGAGAGCGTGCGAGTGTAGAAGCGGGCGCACGTTCCATTCCATTTCATTGTGCCCGCATGCTCTGCTTATCAATGAACAATGCTGTCGACGGCGACGTCGAGTGCGACCGCAGCAGCGACGTTGCTGATCGCTTGTTGCGCGCCTTTCTCAGAGCGAGATAGCACTATTCTAGGCAGAGAAAGCATTTATTCATACATTAATTTGATTTTAGTGCGAACTAGAAAAACGCCTGTTGTTGTTGTTGTTTTTGTCGTTCAGTGTTTGTTTTTCTTGAGCATAAAATACGTTTGTATTTAAGGGAAAACAACAAATATTAAACAACAGGCAACATTTGCAAAACACATGTCAACGGCATGTTGCCAAGCAAAAAGCGAATGAGGGAGTGAGAGAGAAAGTATGCGTGTGTCCTTTGTTGTGCGGGCCGTTGCGTGTTTTGGCTTGCATTCAAATTGGAGACAAATTTTGTGCTGAGCACACAATAAACATAGAACATAAAAATATTCAACTCTTTTAGCTGAGCTCAAAACCAATTCAAAATTCCGCTCAGAGCCTCCGTTAAAATGTTATACCAAGGAAAATAAAGTCGAGTCACATATTGTATTAAATAAGCATATGCAAAGCTCACTCGCGTGTGTGTGTGACGTATGAATTCTGATGTCAAGCACACACACACACACGCACACACACAAGCACGTATCCTACATCTTTAAATACAATGTATGTCTGCAAAGATATCTGTGTATTATAAAAAGGCACAGACAGCACGGCAAACACACAAACACACAAACACACATACGCGCAGACAGACATTGCCATATGCAAACTCTTGGAATATTTTGCTCTTTGAGCTGTTTTCGTCGCTGCTGCTGTTGTTGTTGTTGTTGCTTTAAACGCGCCAGCGTCATCAAGTTTTATGAGCAATTACAACATCTGTTGAATATCGCAAAAGAGACACAAACGCAAACACAGCCAGACACACACACACACACACATTGGCATCCCAGACCTCCCTCTCTTTCTTTTTTCAACTCACTCAAGCAAACACTTTGAAAAGCGGAACGCGGACGACACAAAAATGAGAGCATCTCCATAGAAATCGCACATTTCGTGCTTTCGTATTTTTTTGCGCTACACAAAGCGCCAAACAGATAAAATAGAAGAAGGGAGCGTGGAGAAACGTAGTGGGGAGGGGTGCCACATTTGAGGTACAATGGGAAATGTTCTCAAGTCGAAGGGCAGTCGAGCAACAACACCAAGAAACAACAGCAATAACAATGGGCACTTGGCATTGAACTTAGGCGCAGTTCTTTTGTATGCTCTTTTACTCCTCTCTCTTTATCTCTCTCTCCCTCTCTGATTCTTGATTGAGCTATTGAATTAACATTTGCAATGATTTACCAAACAACATTTGATAATGATGCTCAAAAGGACCAAATGCAAAATAAATGGAGGAGAATGGAGAATTCCCAAGAATGTGGGTCCTGGCATCAAATCATGAGGGTGGCAACGATAGCAAATTTAAACGAATATAACGAGCAAACATTACAATGAAATATCAATTTCCATACAAATGCCTTGATTTTCGTTTCGCAAAAGAATCCAAATACTTTAAATATGCCAAGTCCTTTAGTATAAGTTCAAATAACAGTTTAAAGATATGTTGATTAAAAATAATGTAGTACTTAACCCTTGATTGTTGCTTAAACTTAACTTAACAAAATACCTCTTGAACAGCATTTAAGTGCTGAAGAATATGATTATTGAAAAAATCAGTATAAAAAAACTTGTAAGAATATGTATAAAAAGTTTAAGGATATTTTTATTTCACATTGAGTATTATTCAAAGAATTTCATGTTGAATTTAGGTCCTCAAAATTATTAGTGAACTTTTCAGGTAAAATATAATATATGTACATCCTAATCCTAATACATGTAAAGTCTAAGAAAATACGTTGGTTTAGCTTCTAACTTTTTAAATTCAAAGGATTTTAGAGTGTAGAAACGTCAATTATCTCATCGAAAGTTATTAACTAGGTTAAACAGTGCAGACTGCTAACGTCTTAAAGATGATCGTATAGAAATTAAAAGCTTAAATTATAATATTAATAATTCAAATGTAGTAATGATCGATAGAAAATTCTTTGCATTTCAATTCTCCAGCAGAAATCTGATTAAAAATACCCATCCACCGAATGCTATGGTATGATGTCCTTTCTGTCAGCACCTGGTCGAAATTATTCGCATTTTTGGCTGACCCTTTTTGAATTTTGGGTTCGCAATCAATCAGAAATACTACAAACAGAAGTACAATAAATATCTAATACCGAATACTGAGTACTGAGCACAAAAATACGTGTACAATGAGGGCGAAAATCTGTCAAAAAGTGGTAAATGAAACTCTTCAGATGTCACTGAGCCATAAAATTATGCGATAATTAATTTCTTGCAAAAAAAAAAAAAACAGAGATTTGAGCGCGAGGGAAAGAGAGAGGGAGAGAATGGTGTAGCGAGGCGTAAATTCTCATTCAAGTGCATTGTTTGTGCGAGCCCTTAGCCTCAACCCTCTACCCTCTACACTACACTACCAATGATGCTTCCGCAATTATGATTGTCCTTCGTCACTCGTCTGGCGATTCTTTTCTCGTTTGCTTTTATGATTTTTTGGGCTCATTGGGCTGGGCATTTAAGCATTTTTGTTAAGCTTTGGTCTTGTCTTTGCTGGTCTTAATTAAAAGCTGTACAAATTTGCGGCAAGCCAGAGTACAAGAGGGGGAGGTGTAAATAAAAGCATAGACTACACTTGAAAAATAAAATATATATACACATAGAAATCACCATATTGTTGTTTTAAGTAAGTTGAACTTTTTTCTTCCTGAATAATGTTAAGCAATATACAAAAAATAACATAAGTTTTGATTTTTAAAAAATTTTAAGGATATGTTAAAAATATTCTGTTGTAGTATTGAAATAGAACAAATGCTTTGCATGAACATTTGTATTTAAAATAATTAATATTCACAATTATTTCTACAAGCATTGAAATAAAATGCAAACTTTAAGATTTTGTTGAAGAATTTGTATTCTTTAAATTCCGAATATGTAGTACTAAAACTTATATCTGAACATTTTTTCCAACGTCTAAAAACCACGAAATGGAAATTTCAGTTCATACATTTTTTTTCTTAGTGTATCCGTAACAACCCCTAGTTAAAAGGTAAGGAATTTTCGTTTGTGGCCATACGCCTAAAACAAAGCGCAAACTGATTTCAATTGTTTGTCGCCCATTGTTGAGCTGTTTTTCGAGTATCTAGAAGCATGCTTTAAGGTCCATTGTTTTTCTCAAAAGCGCATTGAATGCAAGGCTAAAGCTGAAGCTGAAGCTAAAGCTAAAGTTGAAACCAAAAGCAAATCTAAAGCAACCAAAAGTGCTGAACCCAAATGCTGAAGCACATGTGATCACGTGAGGTGGAGAGGGATGGGGCAGGGGGAGGGGTTGAAAAGCTCCCGGATGGCTAATTTGCAGCTTAGGGGCCAAAATGGAGCCACAGCGAAGTGCACCACTCCAAATGACAGAAGCTACTTTAAATGCTCTAAGCTGGCAGCTTAAATTGTGGCAAGGATAGCAAGGGGAGCGAGGAGAAATTGCTGGCTTCAGGTGGCGCTGGCGCACCTGGGCCACTTTGTCGCGCACTTTACCGAAAAACTTCCGTTAATTAACGTTAATTTACTTGAAACTTAACATCCGCTTTGCCTTTAGATTCGCCTTGCCTCAGCCGGAAATGTTTCCGCTCTAAGCTGCAAGGACACGGCGAGAGAGAGAGAGAGGAGAGGAGAGGAGAGGGAAACCAACTTGAGGCGATTCTCGCAAAATTCTCGACAAAAATGTAAGGAAACGCACACAAATAGCGTGTCCAAAAAAGAATAAGCAGAAGATCCTGGACAAAATGCAGCGCACAATTTCGAAACTACTTTGCCAGAGTTGCCACCATCATCGTCATCGTCAGCGTCATCATCAGCGTCAGCTCTATGGCTCCGTTGTTGCACAATTGCAAGCAGCAGCAGGAGCAGCACTATGCCACATACAATGGCTGCTTCGTGCAGCATTTGCCATTCATATGAGAGACGCCGCCATTTTGATTTTCCTTTTTACTTTCCTGACCGTTTTTTTTTTTTTTGGTTCATATACAGTATATAAGTAATTCTCTGCTTGTTTTTGTCGCTGTGTGGTGGTGGCTTTATGCATTTTAAAGAACTTTTAGCATTGACTTTTTCACTCAATCCAAGGAACAATGTAAAAGTTGCAGCAAGCTGGAACACATTGAGTTTTGAGATACTCCTACAAGAATACTCTTTATGTTGTTATACAGATTAATTATCACCATTTTGGCTGACTTTCTTGGGCACTGGTTAGACCTTTTGGCTTGCAAGTTCTAACAGGATGTTTCCGAAGCTCAATTCGGGATTCGGAGTTTTCAATTCGGAATACAATACGAATTTAGCGGTTATTGTTGTTTGATGCAGATTAAATTATTCAATTAGTTCCAATGGTTCAAATGCTTGTCACACACAAACAACATAAGGATTCTTAGAAGTTTTTGTTTTGAACCGACAAGAATTTTTGGGAAATATGTAGTATACAAATATAGCTCTTACTCCTTTATGTAAAAGTCTATGATGAACAATTAAAAAACGAGAGAGTAGCTTTAAGGATAATTTGAAAGATGTAATAAGCTTTGTTATCGGGTAGAGTATCAAAAACCAAACGCTTTCAAGTCGTGTGCAGCTTGTGCGCTTTAAGCTGCATTGAATGCCAAAGCGGAGATTAAAAATTACCCAATGTTGGCAAAAGCCAATGGGAAACATGTTTGTGTATACATATGTGTATGTGTGTGTGTTTTATATTAGTTTTGCTGCTCCTGTTCAGATGCTGCTGCGTTTTTGTGAGCGCTGAACTTATCTCTCTCGCTCTGTTTTTTCTTCTCTCTTTCAGCCTGATCAATATGCGTCGAGTGTTTCTGATGGAAATATGATTAAAGTCAAGGCGCAAACAAGCAGCGACAAAAACAACAATACTACTGAACCAGGACTCTTTAGCAAGGACGTGCCACAGAGAAACACATATATATATATAGAGAGAGAGAGAGTATTATGCACAAGCACGTGAAAACTTGTTTGCTGTTGCTTGCCGGAGGAGAGAGCGACAATTCAACTGAAGCCAAACAAATTCCATTTCTTAGGCTCTCCTTTTGTGCCCTTAAGTGTATTGTAAAACGTATTTAAATGCAAGCAAAATAACAATTTGCTTGATTGAAGCTATGAAAATTCATAATATGCCAATGTGTGACAGCATGTAAGCCATAATAAAGATATATTTCTAACAAGACACTCATACATGTATTTTTCCCCCCCTCTCAATCTTACTCTATCTCTTTTTTTCTCGCCATCTATCTCATTCGCACACATGCGTTGAACGGCGTGCAACTTTGCGGTCTTTTAAAAGATTGTTTGCATTATTTGTGGTTGCTGTTGTTGTTGGTAATTTACAGCAGTACCCGTCCCACCCCCGAAATACCCACCCGCTTTTGTTAGAGAAAGAGATCCGCAGACCAAGCCAAAACATTTTCTGAGCTGTTAACAAAGTGAAACCGCACAGTTTGTTTCGCTAAAGTTTTTTGCACAGCACAAAAAAAATAAAAAAATATAACAGAACAATAACGGTATTTAGTTTGCATGAGCATCGGTTTTTAGGGTTTTTCGGTTTTTGGGTTTCGTTTGGGTTTTTGTGGGCGCTTTTACTGCTGCTGCTGTTGCTCATTGTTGTTTTTGTTAGTGTTGCTGGCGAGGATTAGTAACAGCAGTAGAGAAGCCAGCAACAGCATCCACAACAACTCTGTGATTATGCGTATGCCTGTTAAGCCTGAAGCTTAGAAAAGTTTGCAATATTTTGATGGGTTTATACCAACAACTACAACAACAACAGTCAACAAAAAAACGGAAAATAGCTAAAGATGAGCAAAATATATACATGCAACTTAAATATGTGTAGGTGTGGTGGATACACATCCAATTTCAATTCGTAGATCGATTTAAAAGAGTTCCCAGCTAACAGCGAGTGGAATGTGTGAAGATTTTCAATTCAATTATATTACTTTAAGTGGGCAAGGCGGCCTTAAGTTTAGTCTGCCCATTAAATCAGATCAAATAAGAAGAAAAAAGTGTCACAGTTGAAATCATTTTTAGTCAAATAATTTCGATAGAATTTGTGCTCGGATTCTGTTAAATGAATCAAACAAATGTCGAATAAGTAAAAAAACATTTTATGTTAGATTTGCGAGACGTTGGGGTGACTGGGGGCAACTAGGGCGAAATAAGTGATGCAGTTCTTTTGGGGAACGTCATAACCTATCTTGCGACAAAAATGTAGGAGTTTCCGATTTCAAAATGTGGAGTGGCTGGGGGCGAATGGGGTGGGCGTGGCACCAAAACTATTAATGCTGTTTTTTGGCGGGCTCCAGTAGCTATCTTCTTAAAATATTTGGCAACTCTTACTGTAAGGATGTGTGAAATATGTGGATTTATCTATTTTATCGATTTTCTAGAACTCCTGTAAGCTCAAAAATCCAATTTTAAAACTCTATCTGTCCCACCAACAGAAAAAGATATTCGCAAAGTTTTGAGTTCCTAGCTTTATGGGTGTCCATAAACGGACATTGCGCAAAGCTTATATACTCTCAGCCATCGGTATTAAAGTATAAATATCACATTTAATGTGTTGAATGACTTATAAATTTTTTTATGGAACCAAAAATAAATGCTTTTGGTATATCAAAGAGTCGTTTTAGATCTGTAAGAGTATAAAAATATTCATGACACATTCAACAACAATAATAAGGTATCGGAGTTTCAGTGTTGAAAATCGCTGGATCTCATGAGTATTTAAATGTTCAATTTAAGCGGAATCAGAAATATCGAACTCCAGCGAAATAAAGTAAATTAAAATAACATTTTTTTTGTCCTCTTTTCTCCCGATCCAAAAAATGATCCGATTTTCTTGACAAGTTATATTCAACTGACTCTTATGGTATATTTGATTTGGTTTATATTTTCTTTGGACTTTTAAATTAAGATTTACCATAAATCATAAATCAAATCTTTTCTGCTCTCTACTATTCCTATTATTATTTTATTGCATTTTTATTATTCGACAAGTGAATTCAAGAGCACAATATAATGCGTTGAAGGACTCAAGAACTGCCCATCAATTATGTGCGGGCGGGGTTGCATACAACAACAATTACAGTTAGTCACAGTCGCATTAAAGAAGAGAGAGAGGGAGGAATAGGAAAAAAGTTCCGAAAAAATAGAACAACTTACACAAAGTGAAAATAGTTGATGCATAAAGCGATTTATGTTTAGTTGACGCATTTGCAGTTTGATTATTTGTTGTTGCTGATGTTTGTAGTTGTTGTTTTTGGCGGCTGCTGTAACGAGTTGCTAAATCGATTGTGACTAATTTGCGGCAGCCACGAGGCAGGGAGTGATTTGGAAAATAATATCAACATTTTTGGCCAAGGACGAGAGGGAAGGAAAAACTCGACTTGAATTGGAGCTTGGAAAAGTAAAGGGCGGGGGGGAACAAAAGGGAAATGAATCGCGTCACATTCCATATTATTAAAATATTAAAGACAATTCAATTGGAAAATTGGCAGGCGGATAGACAGACAGAAAGAGAAACATGCCATAGAAAGGAGAGAGAGAGGGAGGGAGAGAGAGAGAGGGAAAGATAGCTGCTGTCAATGCAGATATATATATATATATAGAGTAATTGAAATAAACGAGAACAGTTATATACTAGATATAACAAATGATTTCCGCTACCTTCGTAGCTATAACATGCAAATATGAGAATTTATCCCCCTACCCCCCGCCAACGCATGCACCCTTCTTGAGCAACACTATTTGATATGCAAGCGTGGGCAAATCCTATGCCACATGTATCTAGTATATATCTATGGCTTTTGTATCTGTATAATCTGCATGCGTCATGCGTTCAGATTAGAGTCGTTCGTTGTTCGTGCCTGCCAACAATTGAAAACACACACACATAGTTAACTAAATCAGTGCGTGTATTTGTATCTGTATTTGTATCTGTATCTGTTTGTGTATCTGTAACGCGTCGTCGTTGGTTTGGCGACAATGTGCGCACATTGTTGATTTTTGTGCGGGTGCATGTCTGTCATTTCATTATTACTATCGAAAATATATGCAAAGTGAAGCGAAGAGCCTGCAAATGATAATGAGGGCTTATCGCAGGCAGAGCAGAAAAACACAAAAAAAAACACACTCCAACCCCTCGCAAAACGGAAGTCACAAAACTGAACTGTTTTATCTCTAAACTCTGAAAGCAGCAGCAAAAAAAAAGATGAGAAAATGAGCAAGAAATAAAAGTCAGTCAACAAGTGGCTGGAAACAGAGCAGCAGCACAGCCGCAGCACCAGCCAACCAGCTGCCAATTCATGCCACACAGACTTGCAACACACACACACACACATACGCACATACATTAAACGAAGTTGTTGTCAAAGTAGTAAAGCCTGTTTAATAATTAATTTAATTTACATTAATAATGATCAGCATATAGTAGCCATATAATGTCATGTCATCTGTATGTACGGCTCGTATCCATGAGCAGTCGCATTTAGCAACAATTTCCGCCTTTAGGCACGCACACACCCACCGTGTGTAATAAAATAATCATAAATAAATAATGATGATGTGCCCAGGACTCAGGGCTCTTTCTCTCTCTCTCTCTCTGGCTCTCTCTCTCTTTCTGTCTCTCTCTGTTGGTTAATAGCGAGAGGCTTTTATCATACAGCAAGGCATTTTAGCTTGGCTAAGGCGCGCTTGCGAAAATTATAATCAACCATACAGAGGTTCTCCCCCTTTGCCCACCTCCCATTGACAACCCCGCACACTAACACACACACACACGATGCAAAAGATAGCGTTGAGCTGAGCAAATAAATTGCTACACAATTTTACCCAAAAGTCGCATACAAAAACCAAACAGCACGCCAGAGGGGGTTTCTCTGTGTGTGTGTGTGTGTGTGGGAGATGAACGGTTGGGGGATAGATGGTGGTTTTGTATAGCTATGCCTACTGCACAGAGAGCACAGACTGTCTTCATGTCAAGCAATTCAATTCAATTTGGTTTCTCGCGCGTTTGTTTGCCTGAAATACATACATATCTCCTCCTCCCATACCCACCCCTCTGCCAATGGCCTTTTTTTATTTTAATTTTCTTTTCTCATTTTTTTTTAATTCATTGAAAAGTTGTTTGCGGAATGGCGCATAAATTAGGCAGTTTAAGTTTGTTTTTTTTTTTTTTCGTTGGCCGTAAATAACAATTTAAAATTTTTCACATAGTGGCTATGTGGCAAAAATTTGCTCAAACTCGCATGCATAACAATTTGCAGAGAATTAAAAAGTTGCCCGATTAATATTTAAATGGCGCAGACAAAAACTTGGACACATATGGCAGCACACTAGCACACACTTATTTTATATCACAGCTTAAAAGTATGCAACACAAAACTGCAAGCACTCAATTTCACAAGGTTTTTTTTTCATTCTTTCTCTCACTCAATGCAAAACGACACTTTTACTTACATGTCTCAAGCTGCATTTAAATTTGTGCAGCTTTTCAACGCATTTGCGATTTCCTTTCTCCTCTGCTTCCGTGGCCGTTAGTTAGCTCTGAGTTTAAGTGGCGACATCTCTTGCCCATACGTCATCAACGTCAACGTTTAAATAGTAGCGGCTTGTCCAACATCAAAAAATACGATAAATGCCGACGGCTGTTGCTTTCAGTTCTCTCTATTTTTCCTCTCTGCACTCATATTGATTGTGTGTGTGTGTGTCTATGGCACTCACGCATTCACACTCGCACACACACACCAACACACACATACTCATACTGCGTTCGGTATTTGTAAGTAACTGCTAACACAATTTGTAGTCTATGGGTTAACTGTATAACTGGATAACTGGGCAGCAGCAGCGGCAGCAGCGTTGACTAACAGAGTCATCTAACAAACTAACGGTGCTTTTTGCCGTGCCAACCAACTTGACACGAGTGAGTGCTGCAGCCAAATGAATCTGTGAAACGCCAAATGGCATACGGAGTGAATTTTAAGCACACGACGAAAGATGCTGTGAAACACGAACGCTAAACGCGACCCTGTGTAACGAAACAAAAAAGCTTCGTGAAATGGGACAATGCGAGCCAGAGACACAGAACGAGAAAGAGAGAGAGAGCAGATAAAGAGAGCGCAAGTAATGGAGAGCAAGTAACATATACGAAAGGCACGAATTGATTGCGTAAAGAGCGTTGTCAAATTGTTAAGGGGCAATGTAAACAACAACGAGAAACGGGATGCTGTGGGCATTTAATTAGCCACCGCTTGCATATTTGAGCAGCTTAAAGAGACGCACTAAGAGCGAGCTTTAAGAGAGAAAGAGAGGGTGCAAAGAGCGTGGCTTTACGTGGGTGGACAGCAACAACAACAAGAGCATCACTCGCCAGATAAGGCTACTGACCTCTGTGCCCGTGTGCAGTGGCGTCGTATTCTCAAAACGAGAGAGAGAGAGCAGAATTGCGGGAGGGGCTTTTTTTTGTAGCTTTGCTTTGCTTAGCTTAGCCTGCTTTTAGCTTGCAGTCAGGTTGGCAGCACCAGTTGCAACGCGTTTGTGGCATATAACTAAATGGCAATTAAATGCTTTCGAGTGTTTTCTAAATACGTTGGAAATTTACACAAATTTCAAATTTACCGTTGCTTTTAATTAAATTAATGCATTGCCTACATTGCGGGTAACCTCCACCCAATTGATGCTGCTGCTGCTTTTGCCCACTTAATTGTTGGCATTTTTCTTGTGCTGTCTGGACAAACAGCTGTGCCATCAAGCGCATAGATTACACAACAAACAAAAGCCGCTCAGAGACAAAAGGCAAAAAGGAGCTCTTAGGACTAAAGCAACAGCAAGAGCAACAGCGGACCCTTGTCCGGCAAACCGGCGAAAGCCGAAGTCGAACCAGCTTTAATTTGGCCACGTCAAACGCCCAGCGAAGGCATATTTGTTCTCACAGCAACAGCAACAAAAATAAAGAAATAGCCAAAATGTCTGAAGAACGCGTGCTGCCAACCTTTAGGCCCACATATTAATCAAAAGGGAAGTAAAAGGGAAGGAACGAGAAAATACTCAGACTTGATTTTCGGACCGCGTTTGCCTTTCGGAAACAACTACTAATTGCCGTATGGCTTTTATGGGTCCCAGTGTCAAGGAAGTGTCCAAAGTGTGCCTAAAAGGTTTGTTTTTTTTTTTATTTCTGTGTGATTATTTTTGGCGAAAGAGTTCTTTTGATGATAGATTTCAATGAGTGAAAGTAAAATGAATATAAATATCTTGTATTCCAAGCTTAGTCAATCTCTCTATTTAATCATAAACATGTCTGGAATAAGTAAGCGAGACTGTCGCTTGAGAGATTTAACATAATTCATATTGTGGTAAGGCTGAGGAAAAGTTAATAAAGTGAACTTTTTTAAGCGATTTGCCACATCGTCAACTAAAAAAGTGAATCACAGTTGGTGGAAACTTAAACGTAATTTTATAAATTACTGACTTAAGAAAAAAAAAAATAGATTATACCTTGAACAATTTTTTCTTGTAGTATTTTCTAACAATTTTTTTAACGTTCCTTTCAATCGAATTGGAAAAAATCAAGTCCAACTTCAATCTCAGTTCGACAGTGTGCCAGCATTAAGTTTGCTCAATTTCACAGTTTTCACAGTGCACGTAGTTTATGTTTTTCCTTCAGCTTCGCCCCGTTGCTTTCATATACGGCACACAAACACACAAACACACACACTCACACACACACATAGACAGTAACAGAGCCCAAATGATTAATGACCGTTTTGCGGTACATTTCTCATAGTTGCTATTGTTGTTGCTGTTTTTGTTGTTGATTTGCTGAGAACTTAAGGTTGTCAACAGAACGTCGCACAGTTGTCGATGGCAGAGCCGAAAGAAGAACAAAGTAAAACTAAGTAAAAGCCAAAAACTTTGCCTGCAAATGAAATTTGATTTCAACGCCAACGGGCTCAGCTCAGCTCAGCCAACGACTCCAGTTACTACAACTCGCTCGGAGGACAGCTGGATAGCTAAAAGGGTAGGAGGACAGGAGGAGTACTGCCAGTTGATTGAGTAACCTTGGGATTGGCAACTCATCAGGCAGCAAACTGCACAAAGAGCATGCGACAACAGGCAGCGCAATTTCCTTCACAGAATACAAAATGAACCTAAAAAGACACTGTCACTAAAAAAAACGAAAACCTTTCGACTCCCAAAGTGTCGATGGTGCTTGATAGTGATTGCTACAGCTAATATGCAGGTTATACTATGTATGATAGCGAATGTTTGCTGTTTTACAACACTGCGCTCAAAAGTCACATGTTTTTGCGGGCCAATTTCTGCCAGAAAAGTTTCTGAGGTCCGGTTTGATGTGGTCTTCAACTCTGAATTCTAGGGTAGCCACATGTTACAGTTCCGAGTCAGAGTTCTCTCCTCTCTCCAACAACATACAGCTGATGAGCCGAGGCTGTGGACAAGTGACAAATGAAAAATGTTTTCCTCAATTTTGTTTTACCGAGTTGGGGTTTGTATTTAACAGGAGTTGCCTTACGCCAGATAAATGTGCCTAGGCAAACGCATTACTTAAATTAATTTCATACACACACGCAGTCAGTGCAAATACAAACAAAACAAATAAAGAAAGAAGGCTCAAGTCGAGTCAACTCGACTAGGGGTTACCCTAAACCCTAGACACTACGCGTTAAGTCATTGTTTGTATGTATGTATAAGTGTTTGACTGCGCTACTGCATAATGGATTAACTTCAATCTCTGACATTTCTCGACTTATTATCGGCTTCTCTTTCCGACAATTTATGAATTCAAGATTTATTGTTATCGATTCCATGTGGAAAATGGGAAAACTATCGATAATTGGAAACAAACTTGATCTGCTTTTGGCTTAGGAGTCTCGGCTGTTGATGATGATCAAGAACTTTTAAGCTTTATAGGGTCGGAAATGCTTCCTTCTGTCTGTTACATACATTTGCACAAAATCATTATACCCTTTTCCCTTTACATGTGTTCAGGGTACAAAAAGGGCAAATCCTAGACGCAGGAAGGCATCAAATGAAATCGGCAAGTTTGTAAATATTTAAATACGGACAAAAAAGGACAGTCCGGAGATACAGTACGGGGTACAAAACAAATAAATGGCCAACACGTCGAACGACGCATTAAACATGTGCAAATATTTGTGAAAGGCACTTCAAAAAAAACGCAGCTGAATGTAAAAATATATAGCAGCAGCAGCAACACTCACCTGCAACAAGAATAACAAGGATAACCGGTGTGCACTAGGAAATTATGTCAAAAGTTGTGCAAATACAACAAAGGAATAAAAAAAGTGTATAACAATGGAAAACAGCAACAGCTAAAGTAAAAAACTTACCCAGCTCACTTAGGCAATGCTTTTTTAATTAGCAACAACTCAGCAAAAGCAGCAGAAGAAGATGCAGCCAGGATAACACGCTGCGCATTTGACTGTAAAAAAAACACATAGAAAGAGAGAGATGATATCATATTTTGGATTAGCTTTTGACAACGTTGCTTTCGTATGTTTGTTTGTGTGTGTATGTGTAAGTGCGAGTGTGTGTGTTAAAGTGGGTTAAACAATTTGCGACTCGGTGCGCTTTAAAGTGGCGTTAAAAAGCGAAAAAATACACACAAAAATACTGCGAAAATATGGGAGGCGCTGTCGTTGACAAAAATCTTTTGTGGTTGCCTCTAATTAAAAGTGTCGCTGGCAGAGACCGAGAGAGAGAGAGAGAGGGAGTGAGTGGGGCATATTGCACCACATAGGCAAGTAGTCTTTAGCTTGGCCCAATGAAGCGAATAACGTGGAGGAGTCGCGCATACACATATATTTAAAAAAATAAAAGTATAGCATACTTTTGCGCGCAGCGCATATTTTACAACGGCATAATTAATTAAAAATATCTGACATGCAATAATAAATTTTCGCCCAGTCTATGTGTGTGCGTGGTTTCTCTCTTTCTTTCTTGCTCTCTCTTTATGTCTCACTCGTCCTGTGTTAAACACCATAAAGTGCAAAAGTTTTAAATAAATGAATTTTGTGTGCGAAGCCAAGGCAAAACATAACTGACATCATTAGCAAACTTTAATACACTTTGCGCCCAGCGGCAGCCACTCAGGCAAAATAAATAAACGAAACTAAAACACCGCAACGCAAAGTAACGAATCGCAGTAGATCGCAACATAATGAAATAAGACTAAAATGAAATAAAATGAAATGAATTGTGAATTGTATACAATAAAATTTACGTGGCTCACTTAAAATGCAAGCCACACCAACTGCGAGGGCGGTGCACTAAATGAACAGTCACTAAAATGTATTTTCATTCGTGACCATGAAAAAAAAAACATATGCTTTCAATCGCCTCGAGATCTTTGTGATGTATTTGATCTTATTAGTTATGCTGTAGTTAAGCAGCGGAATATATTTTCTTCAAGCGATTTGAACAAGAGATTTTATTCTTTGCTCAGCAGTACTGTCAAAAAAATACCTTATACTTATTGACCGACCCTCGAATTCCTTTTTTCTGCATGTTTTTATGTTTTCATGTGCGATTGTGTACAGAAATTTATTTAGAAAACAATTTAAACTTTTCACATTTGTTTCAAATATGCAGTCAGATGCTTTCGGATGCTGGCTGGACTCCAGCTGGAACATGGATAATGCAAAGCGACAGAACATTGGTCAAGTGGCTTAGATTTTAGATGCACAAACTAAGCCAGGAATATAAGCAAGAAAGAGAGAGAGAGAGTCCATGACAAAGTTTTATGCCAACGAAGGTGGCAAGAACTACTATGTGGGATTAGACAATTTGTATTCCAAGCACTGTGGGTCGCGGTGTGTGGTTGCTGTTCCACCAACTGAACCGCCACCAACATCACTACCATAAGCAGTCGACGTTGCCGACGCCGCATTAAGCTACAACTGATGTTTACATATTTAACTAAGGCAAGGAACTAAGGAAAAGTTTGTCCTGGCAAACGAGAACGATAGGGAGATGGCTGTGTCCTGTGCCTTGTGCCTTTTTCACGTTTCGGCATAAAATTTAATGCATATAATATTGGCTAATGATGTTTACAATGGGCGCGGGCTTAGGCGGGCATTAAAATTGTCGAGCCAACGCCAGTTGGGGCCACCTGCTGTGCCGTGTATCCAGCTCTGCCTTGCCTGACAGCCATTGCCATGGACTTGGGCTCATTTCACGATTTTATGTAACCAAGATAGCAATTAAGACAACTGCGCACTTAATATGCCAGACAGTGTTGGCCAGTTGGTTGGTTAATTGAATGGCGACGCCAGCCAACCGCAAGTTTCGTCAGGCATCAGTGTTGTGTAATTGTGTATTATGTGCAAAAGCAATAGTTTTGTATTGCGTAGGAAAGATTGAGTCAAATTGTTAACCTGTTGCTGTGAGCACTGTAATACTGTACAGCTGTATATTATGTGTATTGTTGTTTAACGCGCTCCAGTGCTGTCAAACTGCATTATAAGTTAACTTTTAAACACCACTGTAGCTATAGTAATGCATAATATGTTTAATTAACAAACTTTTTAAACACCAGCTGAAATTCCACTCCGCTTATTTGCCAACATTTATTGTGCAACAGCTTATCAAAAAAAATATATACATATTTGACTGTTGCAGTGTTGGCAAGCGCGTTAATTAGATTTCACAGTTACGCTGTATTGTTGCTGTTGTTTGTTGCGCAAACAAGCCAAACAATTTCAAACTCATTAAAAATTGATTGACGCATTGTACGCACACTTGTGCTGTAAGTTGCACCTATGTAGCAATGAAATCTGTTGTGGCCGAAAATCTAATTGGATATTTTATGGCCAACACTTTTGACGACTCGGCAACGGCAACAAAACTGTGTGCCCCAATGGGAGCAATTCCGCTGCATGTTTGATGAGTTTTCAGCAACAACAGCAACAGCAACAATAACAACTGCTTGCAGCAACTCACATATGTCAACATTGACATGGAAAAGGACAACGGGACATAATTAAACGACACCCAGGACCATTCTGCTGTAAACCTCAATCTCAATTCATCCCATCTCTCCTCCTCCAACTCGCAAACAGTTGATGAGTAACGCCAGCTAATGAGCCCGAATGGATACAATTTGTGAGTGTATTTGTAGCACAGAGAGTGCATATATGTGTTTGTGAGTGTGTATCTAGGTTAATTTGCAATACACAAGCATAATTTCATAAATACATAAATACACAATGTCCTTGATGTTCGAGGCTATTTTGTCAACATATTGTTAGCTGATCTAAACTGTTGTCTCTCACACACACACACACGCAAGCACACGCATACATATATACATATACATACACACAACAAAAATTGCAATTAATAAACCAATCAGGATGCTTTGAGGAGTTTGCTACTGATGAGGCACCAAAAATTTTGATTTCACAGACAACATCTGGTTGACCCTAATGACAGGAAATTGTGCGGTCAGAAAACTCAACCAGCTGCAATTGCAGCCGCAAAAACAAATCATGATGACCACAAAAGCCATCAAGCAATCACACACACACACTAATACAAACACACACACACATGCACGCTGACAGTATAAGTAATACTAACCGGATAGGCCTAGCATATTTTGCGTTTAATTTGGCCAAAAATCACAAGCTGTTGGCTAACAATTTGCATAATTGAAAATTCAAATAACTTCAATGCAAACAAATTTGTTTGTAATTTAACCAAATCAAATTATGGTTTTAACAAATATGCATAAAAATAAATAAATATGAAAGAAACAATTTAAATGCTTTTGTCAAAATTATATACTTAATAGTATTTAATCGCCATAAAAGTTTGTTAAGAATTTGAAAAGTGAAAGTGTTATTTAACTTTTAAATGTTAAACATATGTTAAAAGAAGTGAAAATATCAGCTCTATGAAAAATACATAAAAGATACTTAATGGACAGTGGGATACATGTAGTATAAAATTATATTAAGCACAAAAACTTTTTATAATTTAAGAATATGGTCTTAAGGATAAGTAGTTTTATTAAAATTTATAATTGTTTATGTAAGAGAATTAAATATTTTAATCTAAAAAGCACCTAATGGTCTTTTAAACAACCAATACAATTATAAAATTAATTTGTATGTTTATAATATTATTTTCCATAAATTTCTGTTAACAATCATTTTAGCAAAATTTCCAAACTTAAAGCGCAAATTTATTCCATGCTCAAACTAACGCACAAATTATTTAACGCTTCTTATCTTTCTCTCTCTCTCTCTCTCTCTCTGTTTCTGTCACTCTTTTCGCTGTGGTCATAAGTCTGGAAGGTTCATCTAATGCGCCAAGTGGCACTTGCAGCTAGTGTCATTTGTGGTGCTTTATCGAATGCGAAGCAATTAATGCATGCTTCAAGTGAAAGAGATTCATCTCAAAACTGAAGCCATGCTGAAGCCAGACAATTGCATCATCCATCTTTTGCAGGCATTTGTCTCTTTCACGCACAGGACATGAAACGACCATGGGAGATGGAGATGGACACAGATACGGACACGGACACGAGCACACCCAGAGACATAGACATGGACATGCACATGGTGGTCGCCTTTTGTCACTGCGTGAGAGACAACAAACACATTTACTAAATTAAAATTGAATTTATAGCGCACTAAATGCAGCGCCTGCATATCCTGCACTCTAAATTGCCCTATGTGCTTCCTTCTCTCTCTCTCTCTGTCTCTCTCTCACTTTGTGTGTTTGTTCGCCTAGGTTAGTTTGCTTAATCTTTGACATGCAGCAGCCAGAGGTCGTCGCCTCGTTGCCAGGGAGCCCAGGCAATCAGTGCAAAACGTATTGCAGCATGGACACACACGTGACTTAGGACAAATGTGTACAAAGGTGGACATATAATTAAGGACACTGCTTTTTATTTAAGTAATTGGAAAAACTCTTTAATAGGGTGGAAAGATGATCAATAAGCCAAATGTTTTCTAAAAGCCAAATATTTTCAGATTTGTTTAACCTAAAATTATCATACGAAAATATATCTAAGGTACCAATATAAATGTAAGGGTGTTTTCAAAACAGGAATTTTTTAGATTGTTTGAAAAGTACCACAGGTTTTGTATGAAGTATTGACTAAATGATTGACTGCTATCAACGCGCAGAATAAAAGGTATAATATTTCGATTTAATATTTTTCTAATATTATATGGATCGTAGGATCGTAAGTTTGGCTGACACTTATGATTAAATATTTAATAGTATCTTACTGCGAAATAAGAAAATTATCGAACGATCAATGTCATTCAAATGTTTTAATTATTTTCTGCATTTTGTACCTAATTATATGGTCCAAACTGTTTATAAATATATATATGTATGTACATTCATATGTAAATTTGTGTATTGCAGTGTTGTGCGTCTGTTGCACTAATTAATTATATCATTCAAATGAGCAACGTAATTTTGAACATAGTATTTAGCCAAAGGGCACGGTCGTGGCAACTTCCTGAGCAGAAGGAAAGGGGGTATTACTATAAATAAAAACAATGCACACGAATTTATCAGCTGCATGTTTCGTATCTTGGCCAGGAAACATTGCCAAAAAAGCCAACGCCTGGCAAACAAGCCAAGAAAATAAATTGGTAATTTGATGCTGTATAAGGCGACGGCTGAGGCTCGTTTAATGAAAGCAAAACTCCATCCCCAACCTTACTCCTCTCTCCATACTATAAGCCCACTCTGGCAGCACACATTAAATGGCAAATATCTTGGTTGCTGGCACTGCGAAACAGAACTGGGCACAAAAGTTGTTGCCATTCGTGTTGTTGTTGTTCTTGTTGGCGTAACGGTGACATAATGAATAGGATTTTGGCTTTTTGCGGGCAGCACAACAAAAACAACAACAACGACAGCTGGGTGTTGCAATTTGGGGGCAAGGATATGCAAAGGATATGCAAGCCATGAAACAGATGTTGCAATCTCTCTCTCTCTCCCTCTCTCTCTTCTGTGTGTTGAAAAGCAGCCAATTTGGTTCCGACTATAGACATGGCAAAGTGACAAAAATTTAATATGGAACACCCCACAAAACCTCCCACTCACACACACACACACACACACAGATCGAGTGGAAAACGAGTAAAAGAAACGCGCGGCAAAATAAACGGCAAAATAATCGCGCACAATGCATTGGCAATGAGCCAAGGCAAAGGCTCTGTGTATGTCTCCCATGTGACTTTGTCTCTTTGTGTGTGTGTGGCAAAAAGTTTGCGCTTGCTATCGATGAAATTGTGGCCCTGACACACCAACACACACACACACACACACACCAGCAGATAGGCAGCAAAAAGGACACACAGTGGACATGGTTGCTGCAACAGCGATAAAGCCGTGGCAAGTAGGCGGATAGTACTAAAAGCGCGTAGTGCTCAGGTGGAGCAGCAGCTGTTGTTTGCCACGATGACCATTTATAAAAGTTAATCAGGCATGCAAGCGAACAGAATGCAGTTATTGCCATCAAAAATGTTGGGACAATTTTTAAAGTAATGTTAAATGAAATCCAATAACTCAAAAAACTACTTGCAATTACTGGGTGTCAGAGATCGACACCAAACAAAAAACACAGACAGTACGCGGGGGCGTATGAAAGCAAAGCAAACATTTCAATTTGCCTGCCGACAGGCGCTGCACAAAAGCCAAACAACACACCCAGAAAAAGGCATTTGCAAAACGAAAATAGTTCACAAATCGGACAAATGGCGCACACAAAAACGCCGTTTCATATCCGGCGCGAGGCGGAAGTGGCTGGCACTGGGACTTTTGTGTCATCCAAAGCCTGGTTCCTGATCACGGCCAATGGGATTAGAGAAACATTCCCAAATGTCCCAACTGTCACAGTTCTCGCTCTCAACTCCCTCATTTCCTACATATTGCATGCGTTTATTGAAGTACTCCCGTGACAAAAGTCAACAATCTTATCCCAAAACTATCGTTTATAATAAAGAATATACAGATATACTGAAAATATTTATAGTTAACAGCATTTAAAATTTAATTTTACTTTATGTTTGTAAATTTCAAATTTATTTAATTTAAAAGTAATAACTTGAAATAAATAAATAGGTTATTCAAATTTAAAAAACATGTAATAACATCAATTTGCAATAATAATGTTGCATATTCTGTAAACTTTTCATCGTAATGACTATTGTTAAATTTATTTTAAACATTTCACCTCAGCTAATGATATACAATTACTTCATATTATGTAACCTAACTCATTAAAAATTTTCATAGTTTCAATTATTAATTTAATGTTTTAATAATATTAGTTTTATATTTTTTCTTATATATTAAAAATAAAATACCATATATTTATTTACTGACTTTCCTCTCTAAATATTTAACTTAAAATATATTGTAACTGTGTACACATATTTATTTTGTCAGAACATAGCGCCAATCTTTGGTTTTTTGATTTCCTGTTTTATGTTTTGGGCTGCTTGGCGTGCAAAAGAGCAAATATTTGGTTACATGCGCAGGTGTTCATATTGCACTATCAAAATCTATGCAACCATCAGAAATGCTGCACACAAGCAACTAGCGAGGCAATAACTGCAGCAACAACAACAAGAAGAACTGTAGCAACAATGCGGGCAGCCGCAACCAGAGGCAAAAGCGAGCTATCAAAATAACAAAATCGAAAAGCGTTTACCGCACTTTTGCCATATTGTTTCGTTTTGGGCCATGTGGTTGTGGCTGCAACTCTGCAACTAACTGCAACTACAACTGGGAGAGAGTGATTCATGCGGGGGCAAGCGGGGCTCAGTGGGCTCAATATTATGGCCACAGAGTCAACAAACACTGCACAAATACGACAACACCAGGCCCACATATTCACATTCACATTCATATCAACAACGCGCGGCTCAAAATCATTTTCAAATACATTTTGTGGCAGTTTTTTTCTGTCTCCATTCGCCGATTTTTTCATAACTCATTTAATTGCAAATGTTGCGCTTTAAAACGGGCCATTTTTTTTTTGTTTTTTAATGGTCTTCCTTTTGGTTCATTTTTTCAGAATTTTGATTTACTGCTGGCAAATAAATTTATGAACAACGGCCGTGCGATATGTGTTTTAACCGATGTTTTTGCACCCTGTAAGTATTGGAACGGTTAGCAGGGGTCTATATCGCTTTTCAAAGCATAATATCTTAATATCAGTCTCCTTATATTTGGAGTATGCACAATTAAGTAAAATTAATCCGATATAATATCAAAAGCATTGTATCATCAAATGACTTGCTGTCGTTTGTTTTCCTTTTGGTAACAGGATATCATCAGGCATAAGTCATTCACATAAAGTTTTCCCCTATCGATTATTGTTTAGATATATATTTTATTACTTTTCTTTGTTTGTTTTGGAACATTGTAACAATATTTTATAAAAATTTGTTGCGCAGCTGGCATATCGCAATTTGATGGATTTATTCATGTAGAAAATTGCATTAAAATGCATTCGCTGTTGCATTGCGTTCTGTGTGTTTTTGGTGCTTATGGATAACGTGGCGTATGAAAGACAACACACACAAACCCAGCCGCAAAGTATGCAATTAAAAAGGGAACAGAGTGCAGCTGAGGCGTTAATTCGATTGTGGTTGCAAATATAAAATGCAGGCAGATAAGCCAACATTTAAAGTCACTATTAAAAGCCAGAACCCACACAAAAGAAAATCTTGATGAACAATGAGCCCGCTGGGCAGGTGACAAGCAACGAGAATATATATGCAAGAATATTATTTGTTCTTAATTGCTTTATCTTTTTAATTAGCTGCTAGAAATGTAGAAGTTGTAATTGAAATAAGATGCAGATGCAGATACGATTTATATTTGAAATGTGCAACGGTAAGCGGCAACAACATGAGTATACGGGCTAATTTGACTACACCAATAAATGGATCAGAGATTGGACGAAAGTTAAAAGTACATAAAGTAATGTGGATAGCTACATCTATTGTGCGAAACAGTTGGGTTAAAGTTTTATGCTGATAAGATATAACTGCAATTACCAGTAGATCAGCAGCAGATAAAATGTTCCCAAACTTAACGATAGCAATGCCAGCAACAACTCTATGTGAATGAGCCATGTCTATGAGAAAGATTTATATATCACAACCAGAATATGCTAGTGTAGGAACTTACTTCCTTATAGACATATACGGGCTCTTTTTGACTTAAACTCTCCCTTAAGCTGCGCCGACAGAGTGGACAGCGATTGGCCGCCCAACATCGCTCCTCAAAATACAATGCCAGGCAGCTACTGCAGAAAGAGTGCCGGCACAGCAACGATACAGGATCACGTAGTCGATCCAGACACAATGCACATATTTCCTCATCCGGTTCATCCTTGCTGACGCTGCTGACGCTGCTGCTGCTGCAATTGCTGCAGTCGCTATTGTGTCTTATAGCCATTATCATTTTTGGATATTTTTTTGTGTGTGTTTAAAAAACAAATGTGTTTGTGAGTGTGTTGTGTTGACAATTGTTAAAGTGAAACTAGTTTTAATAATATAATAAAAAGTCAGGTTTGACATAAACATTTCAATATCAAAACAAAGCAGTTTGATACCATAGATGTCTTAGCTAAACATCTTTAACAATGAGTAGCCATTCTATCATTCAGTGTGTGAGCGAAAATCAATTCAAAATTTTGATGTTTTCTCTTTTATTAAGAAATTTTTGAAAAATAACTGTCAATTAATTATGATAATAACTACTTTGTGTATTACTAACGAAAAGTGTTCTTCCTCAATCTTGTTTGCAAGCTTTTTCTAATCTTTAAGCACAGACCTCAGATTTTAAAAAATTTAGTACAACTTTAGTCAAACAGTTGACGCAGAGGTTAGAAATTAAGAAAAAATTGGATAAGCTTAAACTAATAGTTTGACTTAGTTAAATAAATGGACTGATTTGGCAGTAACTTTTTTTTTAATTAAAAAAGCAAATAGCAAAGCCATAAATTGGCAAAGCCGTGTACCGTCTGCAACCTCGACGCATACACACACACCTTTTCGCTAAACGATGTCGTTGTCCTCGACGTTGCAATAAAATTTAATTATATCAACGCCGCCTCAACTGAAGCGGCAAGCATCGAATGCAATTAGTAGTAGCCTTGTACAACTCAATTAGACGTTGAGCAAGGGGGCAAGCAAGTCTAGTGGGATTGGTTTGGGCGCTTGTTAGCAACTAAGTGTTTGCCGTACGCGCGGCTCATCCTTGACTGCAGGCTAGACACAGTTGATAAGGGGGGAAACGTAAAGAAAAAGAACGAAACGTAACGAAACGAAAAGAAAAGACAGCGATTTGCACTTTAGAGACAAGCGCAGAGAACCGCAGAGCAGCAGACGCGTTATAAATCGAACTTAACAACTACTTTTCGGTACGTCGCGTCGTCGTCGTCGCTTATTTGCTACAAGCTTTTTAATTAAGTTCAAACTGCAAGTCTAGCAAGTCTTGGCAGGCGCTAAAAGTCACATCATTTTCTAGCCACATCCCCCGCTCAACCCGCTATTGTCCGATTAACAAGCTGACAAATTAAATCTGTGACGTCAGTCTGCTTGCTTGCTTGTCTCCCTGTCTGGTGTCTATTTGCTTTGTAATTTCAAAGGACACACACACAAAAAAATACACTCGCGTCCTTATTATTAGCGCCTCAAACTGGCCAATTAGTTGGCCCACAGCCCAAATGCACCACTTGAGCAACACTCGATTTGCATTCGCAACTTGATTAAAAAGTTGCCAATTGCATGGAATCCACTTACATTGCCCCACTAATCCCCATCCCCATCCATCCCACTCAATTCAACTTGATTGTTTATTGTTTGGCTTGAGTAAACATTTCTTCTTTTTTTTTTTGTATTCGTACGCAAAAGTTTTGCATGATTCTCGGTTCGTTTTGTCGTTGTTGTTGTTACTGTTGCTTTTAAATTTGAAGTTAAATTAATTTTGCCAAACTTTTCTGTAATTATGCTTACAAATGGCAACGCAAATTGTTAAAACACACTTCACGCGCCCACAGCACCAGCTGTATCCAGTTCATCATCTCAGCTGGCAGGTAGCAGTAGGCACTTATCCTGTCTGTAACAGTGAAAACTTTCCGCACACAGCTCAAAGATAAACAACATCAATCAGTAAGTTTGATGCCAAAATAAAAAAGTTTAACAAAATTGAAGAGTTGGGGGAGGGGGGGGATGTTTGGGTATAGAGGAGTCATTCAAATAATCTTAAACAATTCAAAATTGGTAAGCAATTATTTATTTAACAAATTTGCAAAAGTCATCGGCAAGTGATATTGGGGCAACGATTTGTAATTTAATCATATCTGTTAACTTTTGATACTTTTCAGTAGTGTAAAAATATACAAATTGAGCAGTTTAAAGATCAGCTGCATTTTATTATAAGCTGTGTAACGGTAAAACAGTGTGTATGGATTTTATTTCTGGCTACTCACATTTTTTTCTTTACCTAACCTTACTTTTTACAATTCCATTGTGGATTTATCAAGATTTATTTTCGCTGATAAATTCAAACAAATATGTACATTTAATATCTAATCCCCTCTGTCCCCTCAGTGTCTGCTGTAGCTTAGTGTATATGGGATGTAGTTTAATGTTCTAGTATTTCCGGTAGCGCTGCGGGCACGCTAGATGGCGCTTTAGTGCTAGCTGCTTGCTTGCTGCTGCGCTAATGAGCTTTGTAACCGGACATGCTGGCAACAACGGCGTTGTCCTCATTTATGCTAGCTTTTTGTGCATTTATGCCAACAGCAACAACAACAACAACATTAGCAACAACATCGAGAGAAAACCACAACTGTATCGTGTGCTTAATGGGTTAACGTGACGCTAAATGAATCATGCCCGGCAGCTCGCAGCATTCGTGGGCTAATATTGCAAAGGGGAGAAGGCCGGAAACGGAAATGGGACGGCAAGGAAAAGCCTAGCCAGATTTGCAACGGCAACGGCAGAAAACTATTTCTATGGCAAAACAATGTTATCATAAACATTTTACAGGCCGTCTAATTAAGTAAGTCGCATTTCTATATCTATTTCAGGATACTTGGAAATAAGCTGGAGTTGATTTTTTTGCTAGCTTATTAACCAATTAGTGAAATGTAGAACTAATTAACAGACAAAAATTTGTGAAAATTATGCAACTTTAGAGCTCTTTGCCTCTTGCTTGGAGTAGTATGAGCGCACTGTTGCACAGTTTTTCATCTTCAGGCCTGGCATTGAGTGGTTCCTGCACCACATTATGTACATCTTTCTTTGCTTTTGGTAAATGCAGACAATGGCATAAAAGGCGGTCGTCCTTAGACATGAGGCTCAGGAGGCCTTCACCCACTTTGCAATACACAGCTGCAGCTCACTTCACTGCACTTCACAGGGGCAGCTTGAAGCAGCAATGAATTCACAGGCTCAGGTGTGTCTGGGCTTGTGTGTGTGTGTGTGTGTGTATATAAGAAAAAGCAGCTGTAATTCAGCTAAATGCACTCAGCCACACGGGGCAGCACGGGGTCCATTGTTTTGAGTTGCAGCATGCTGCATGTTTGTGGTTGCACCTTTTACACTGAGAAAAACCAAGCGAGTACTGCATGCGTTTCTTAATGTTAATAAATATTTTCATTAACACTTTTTTATCACAAACATTTGTTTATTTTTTAAAAGACACCGACTCAATTTCGTCTTTAGATATATGTACATATGTAGTATATTTAAATATCATTTCTAATTATGTCAATTCTGATTTAAGCTAAATCTTTGCGGCCCAAAATATTATTAATTATTGTTACCTTATTTTATTTTGTACTGTTAGCCCTAAGCTCGAAACTGCTTTTATTTCAATGCAGCCCAAGTATTTGCACAGCCTGCTCCCGGCTAAAAATATATTTATTTTATATTTATGAAAATACACTTACCTGAAAGCTAAGCTAAGCTTCACGTTCTATGTAAATTCATTTCAAAAAAAAAAAAAAACGACAAATCAAAACGTAACGTTATCAGTGCAAAATCTAGATTGAAACGTGCTCAAAGACATCACGTTTTCTACCTGTATTGAAGGTGTTGCATTCTCAGTGTAAGTGAAAAGTAGGTTGCACATTTAGCTACATTGTTTGGCTGCCTTTGCAAACGACCCACATTTTGTTGTCGTTTGTGTTTGGGGCCATAAATCTTGTAACAGCATCTCTGCTTAGCAACTAATTTGTCAGCTAATATACACACAAACACTTTGATATCTTTGGATGGCATTGAGGCGCATTAATAGCCTAAGCAATTTGTTTAGCCCATAATAAATTAAGCCAACAATTTTTGTGTGTTGTTTGCCTTTAAGTTTGCACTGTGCAGTCAAGTGGAAAGCCTGTGATATCTTTACAGTTTGACAATTGAATTCCAACCTCCCTCACTCTCTCTTCAATGTGCGACTCAACAACTCGAATACATTTTGCCAATAGGCACATAAAAGATTTGTTGACAACAGCAACAGCATCCGGCGAAAGGCAGCCCCACCCACTTTACCCAAAGGATGCGCTGCTAAAAACTATGCAAATGACATGGCTGACAAAACTTTGGGCTGTCCCCGCAAGGACAGCAGCACATAGCACAGGATTCGGTTTTGTTGAAGTTGTCTGCAAATTTAGGCAAAATAGCTGAATAATTTTTCCAATGCCATTATGCAAAGCGAAACGATTTGCGATTGCTTTAAATGATAAGCAATATGTTGATATTGCAGCGGAAAATACGTAGCACGAAAATGCATTGAACTGTGCTCTAAATACGGATTAGTTGGTCATTCACAATCTTACAATCTCTTGTATAAAAGCAACATTTGAGCGCATTTCAAAAAGCTTGTAAGATTTCTGATAAATTGCTTTTTATATATTGTAAAGGATATTTATTGGTACAGAACTCTTTTGTATTAAATGGTAAAGATCCTTGAAAGCTTGAGTTGATAGAGATTAGATCTTAAGGATTTGTCTCATATTAAATTTTCTGTGTAAATTTCTTGGCTTTACAATCAAATTAAAAATGCAACTCTTTCAATTTATTTTTTGTAAGCAATTTCAAGCAAGTTTGTGTTAATTGTTTTCTATAATTCTGAATTTTCATTTGACATTTTCGGTATTTTTATTTAGTGTACGCTGCTTTTTTTTAATTCATTCTTCACTTAAAAACCCAAAACTTAAACCATAAAACAAAAAGTCCGAAAAACTGGCTGCAGACACTTTCCAGCAGCATTCAAGGCGCCACAATGTCTAGCAAAGTCGCGACGAAAGGACTCAACCGCCTTTGCTTACCCGCCCAGCTAGCTGCCTGTTCTTGAGAAATGCTATTCAGCTAGCTGGAGCTCTATGCATTAATTCCTACCTTTTATAATGCAAAAATGAAAGAAATAAGGTGCACTTACGAGTACATCCAAAAAAAATATAAAATAAAATATATAAGACCAAAGAGCTAAGAAAAAAAGAAGCTAAAGAGACAAGAGGAGACGAGGTGAGCAGCAGCTGTAGAATGAGAAGAAGATTGAAAACCAGAAAGCAAAGCAAATTCCAAGCATGCCACAGCAGCAACTACGTTGAGTACTCTCACTCAACAAGCTCAACAACGACGACGACGATGACGATGACGTCAAGAGCAGTCAAAAACAAAAACAAAAAAATTTATATAAATTTAAAAAAAAGTAAAAAAATATAGTTAGTATAGTGTAGTGCAGTGCAGTGTAGTGTATAGCGTTTTTGAGGCAACATTTTTTAGCTGGACTACAAAAACAAAAGTGGCGCTGAATAAGTTAAACATTTTAGTAAAGTTGCGCAACAAAATTTTCGGATGTTTTTGTTGCTGAGCTGCTTCTAATTGTAAAAATAAGGGACAGCGGGTTGCCAAAGAGAGGGTTGGTGGTGGTGTTGTGCATTACTTAGCTTTGCTTACAGTTGCTTATAAAATAGAGAAGTCCGACTGGTGACTGCTGGCAGGCACTGTAGTTATGCCAAGTAGCAGTACGAATACAATTGCCATTGCACTTGAACAGTAAGCCAAGTTTACTTTATTATGGCTTGTTGAACAGAGGCACGAGTCAGGATGAGTTTTGGACAGGGGGGGAGGGGCTAAGCTTGAAAATAACCCCATTGTAATGGGGCTGGCTTTTTCGCTTTGGTTATGCCAAAAGTTGTTAGCTTTGTTAGCTGCTTACAGCGCACTTTTTGACTGGCTTAAACGAATTTTTTTTGTTGTTGTTGTTGTTTTTGTGTGGCAGGTGAAAATGGGAAAGAAAATTATGCGCTAATGAGTTCGTTTTGCCACAAGGACATCAAAAAGATAGAAAAATGCCAGATGAACTTTAAAAGTACGTATTATTAACTAAGCTGAGCTGATAGAGTGTGGCAAGTGAAAAGTAATAATAGCTTGTTGCAAGTGCAAGTAATGAAACTCATACTTATGTGTACTCATTCATATTTATCCATTTTGAGTAGCATTCGCAGTCGCATATTTGCAATCATAACACACATACATACACATACTCTGACATGCAGCTTTTCATAAGTAAGAAATCTATAGCTGCTCTAAAATGCAATTTATATTGCCAACATGGCACAGGACACTCAAGACCGAGTGCCAGCCATAAGCAAAGCAAACAACTTAACACAAACAAAGTGAAGAATGAAAAAGAGAGATGGAGAAAGAGAGAGAGAGAGAGCGAAGGGGGTGTACTGCACATAAATGCAAAATTAGTTTAATCTTATCAGCAATGCTCAATTTATGGCTGCACTTTGGGTTTTGATGCCATTTAAATTATTGAGTATTAAGCTCATACATAATAGGCATTTCAAGGATCCGCAGGCAATTGATTAAACGTCGTATCAATGCATCAGCATTATTATAATAGAACATAATACACATAAGAGCATATACTATATTTCTACAGGCATTTTCATCTAGCTGAAGCTCTCAATGTTATTTAACTAATTTAATAAACTTCCTAGAGAAGCCACGACAAAATATACGCATAGAATTCGATTTGTTTTTGAAATCATTTTTAGAACATAAATCTTTCGAAGATTACCTTGTTATGGAAATTCTATACACTGTATAGTTATCGATTGTTTTTTGTTGAAACTATCTTAGATGTTTAACAATCTCAATTAAGCGTCAATTTGTCTGGCTTCTTTTCAGGCAATCTCATTTCATCTTATTTCGTTTCTCATTCTTATCACTCAAGTCAACGCAACTCAGCTAAACTCAACTCATCTCATTTCTGGTTCGCCTCGCATTTCACATATACAAATTGACAAACTTTGTGTGTTGGCCCAAGAAAAGTCAAATGCAAAAGCCAAAAGCCAAGCCAAGCCAAGCCAAAAACCACTTTATGCTAAGTCGCTTATTCCGCTGCATGTATATATATTATATATGTATATATGTATGCATGTGTGTGGTTGTGTGGGGTTGTGTTTTGTGTGGGCCTGCAAGTATTCAATGCAAAGCCAGCGACTGACTAACGAAATAAATTGCTGTATCAGCTCAGAAAAGTAGTTGCTACGTACACACAAACACACACCCACACACACCAACGCCTTTACACACACATGTGGAAACCTGCGAGTTGGCTAAACACGAAAAAATAGCTTGCCATTTTCATACTCTAAGATTTTATTAGATAGGATTTATATAAGTTTTGTTTCGTATCTTGGTTAATACAATATATTATTTTAAAAATTACTGATTATTTTAAACTTACTTTAAGATTTTTCTCAAAAAATTCTAAGCATCTAAGACTTAGAAATTTTTCAGGCATATTATTTTGATTGTTATAGTTTAGTTTGACCAGTGCATAATAGCTTTGGAAAGTTCTGTTATATTACAACCAGAGAATCTTCACTATCAGATATAACATACAATGAATGATCTTTCATATTCCAGCTATTCTTAACTTTAACAAGTAAACCTTTAAAAATCAGACAAACCGCATTGTACAGCTAAAATATATTCTTTGGACAGGGCATTATAGTAGAAAGACCAAAGCTAGCTGCAACCACAGAAGGTTGCCACACGGTGTGCGGTTTGTTTGGCTGCCACCTGGTCAGGGACTCTGAAGCAGAAAGTAGGAGAAGATGGTAGGTCGTTGTGGGTTGGATAGTGGTAGCTGGTTGTATCTAGCTGGGGCTGCCACGTTGCAGTTAATATTTTCTGCTACTCTGCGCTGCACTGCATAATTTATGCACAGATGCGAAGTGTGTATGTGTGTGTGTGTGTGTAATTGTTGGTCATGTGTATGTGGAATGCTTAGAGCGAATGGAGCAGCAAATGAATTTACAAAGCGCAAATCTCAGCGGATAGCCATGTCAGCTCTGGTTGACAAGGACTCTAACTGTAAATTCTCCGGATAACACACACACTCACACACATGAGCAAACACAGGGTGTGCCGGGTGCAGCGTTGTTCCATTTCTAGTTTGTTGCAATGAGAGTAAAAAAAGTGCAAATTTGCACCTAGTTGGCATGTTTGGTCAGCGTAAAATAGTTTGTTTAAATACATACTTGTAATTCGCAATTGCATTAAGTCTAATTGCTATCCATACACACACACCTGTAATTTACATTTCTACCTGACAATTTCCAACAGCCAAGTCAAACAATTCTTTGGTGCGGTTCGTTAAAAGTGCACCCAAAGTACGCTTCAAGTATGCAATGTGTGCTCATTGATGGCAAGCCAACACAAAAAAAGGTCGAAAAGAAAATCGGAAGACTAAGCCAGGCAGACATATCCTTGCAAAAATTGTGGCAATTATGCCAAAAAGTTTGCGCACTCGTTTCAAGTCGGTACCCAACCCAAGAGCTCAACTGAGAGCCGAGAGAGAGAACTGAAGGCAACACACGAATAATTAACAAAATTTGCACTTTATCGCTGCCAGTGCAGAGACCCAGAATCCAGAAACCAGCAGCGTCCAGGATGAAGGCAAACTTTAACGAGCGCCAGCAGCACAACCCAAACTGCTCCTTTCAATCGAGTTTTCCACTACTTTTTTTCATTTGCTTTCTATTTTTAACATACCCTAACAAAGGGTACATAATTTTTATAGTAGTATTTAAAAGCTCAAAACATATTGTATAGTTCTCTTAAAATTAGTGTTCGATGCAAGTTGACTATATTTGTACTCCAAATCAGTCTTAGTATATTTATGCAAGTGTAACCTCTTGGCCAGGATTATACATATACCAAGTCTAAGGTAATGAAACTCTTATGAAACGTACATCATAATCAATCAATCATATATATCTAAGAAAAACTCTTTCATTTTCTCTCAAAGAACATATTCTTTAATCTGATTTTTTCAATACCTTTGTTCATATCATCAATCTTATATTTATATCTTCAATATAACTCAGTAAAAAGAGTGTATGAAATTCGTTGATCGCAAAGTGTTAACTATTCTTGCTTTTTTGTTATTTGATTTTTCAGTGCTTCGCTGTTTATTTTTGCCGCTTGGCATGTGACGGAAGCTGATTTGAGACCAAACACAGTAACACATTTAGCCAGGAGGAGTGGCATATACGGCATATGCGGAAGCTTTGCAGCGGCATTTGGCATGCCAGGAAAATCGGAAAATAAACGAAAATGTCAGCGGAAAATACAGCAGGCAGGCAGGCAACAGCACCAACAGCGAACAAAGTCGTCAGTCTTGCTAGTCGGCAGTCGGCAAAAGGCGCCAAATCAACATCCAGAGAGCGCGCGTTGAGGCTTATGGCAGTCAAGTGCGATATGTGGATGCATGACTGCAGCGATTGGGTTGAAGGGGGGGGGCTGTGTACAGTGGTACCCTCAGAAACTTTGTTCGTTGTTGTTCTGATCGTCATGTGTGTGTGTGTGGCATTAAATCGACCGCCGCCGCACAGCTTGGCAACTAAAACGCAATTAAGCCAAGCTGAAACAAGGCTTTTTGCTGCAGCTGCGTTAAAGCTTCGACTTTGAGCGCTAATATGCACACTACTTACACACACAGAGACGCTGCATTACTAAGCGCCTTTTTTTTTTAGCAATTATTCACATTTGCCTTTTAATTGGAATTTAAAGTGCTGCATTGATAAATATTTAAGCTAACGATTTTTAAATTGATTTTTGCCACTTTTTTTAAACACAACGTTTTTTTTAACAATAATGCGAATCGAAAAACATATTTTTCAAATTATTTTTAATCTTTGCTACAGGACTAATCATATATCTATCTATATTTACATTTGTCTGTCTAGCTACTCGCAATAAATGTTCTTTTAGAATTGAATTAATTTTAGAACTAGGCGTTCTCTTCGTCTCTTCTTATTTCATTCCCCCTTTTATCAATCTGTTTTACTAAAAACCTGCGATCAACACGTTAATTACAGTTGTTGTCTCACGTTGCAAATAAAACTTAATAGGCCCCTGCTTTGATAGGCTGTTTTATTAAATTAATTGACTGGTCATATAAATTACATACACACACACCTACACAGACAAACACTTTGCATAATTATTCATGAATATAAGTAGTACAACTGAAAGTGTTGCATATATTCGCATTATTCATGACACTCATTCTCTCTTTCCGTCATTTTTACTCTTTGCAACCCGCCCACAAATTAAGCGTCACATTTAAAAATACAACGAAGTTAATTTGTATTGAATTGAACTGTTTATTTTTTATGTTTTAATTGACGTTTTATTTAACGTGAATTTTGTTATTTGCATTGTTGCTGTCGCAATTTTTGTGTAAACTTTTTAATGCAATTACAAATTGAATCGAATGCACTTTTAATTGAATGTGAGTTTGAAAAGTTTTCGACAGTTCCAAATCGGATTATTTGCACTTCGTTTAATAGCGACATGCAATTCAGTATGTTCTTAATTTAAAAAATATATATTTGTAAATATAATGTTATATTTTAGATTATATGTATTTTTTTTGTATCAAAATCCTGAACACATTTGTAACCTAACAAACCTTAGTACATATTTACTTGTTGTACTTTTCTAAAGAGTTAAAAAGAAACCGGTAAAGTATTTTATATTATTTAAATTTGTATCTGCTAAAATTTTCTTATGTATTTTAACTTTCAATCAGCGTCAGCCTTAAAAATACTTTTTAAACCAAATTAATTAGAATATTCTAAAGGTCTTTAAACCTAATATGTTTAAGGAAATCTTAAATACATCAAACTTGTTACTGCGCTGGAGGATGGCTAAGAATGTGGACCAGGATTGCAGCTGATGAAATGAAAACAGAGCAATATAGAGAAATGGTACTCAAATTCAAACAATATGTAGTTGCTCTTAACGGCTGACTAAATTGAGCTGAAATTAATTTATGTCGAACTTAAATATGTGTGTGTTTTTGTGTTTGGCAATTTGCATGCAAATGTATAATTAATGCCATGTTTTACGAGCTGATGATATTATGTAATGAATTTCAATAAAATTTATGTGCTTACCTCCGAAAATGGTTTGCTTTCATCTGCCTTCAGCTTTTGGCTTTGTTGCTTTGCCCAGCAGCAGTTATAGCAATTTATAAATTTTATACGAAATTTGCATATTTTCATGATTAAATGATTACCAATTGAATCGCATTTCGTTTTTAATATATATAAATTGTTTGTGCATGTTGATTGATTGTTTATTTCTTATGGTTTCCTCGCGCATAATTAACAAAGCTGTTCAAATGTAGTCAAATGTCAATATAATTGTGTTTTTTTATGCATCTCTTTTGTGATTTTTAAATAAATATTGGTTATATGCTGTTGTGTCTGATATAATTACATGTGCAACATGCTCGTCCAGTTCAGTTGGGATCTCTTTCTCTCAAATACTTTTAAAATACATATATATTTATTAATATGTGAACAAAAACAAAGAGCAATAAATTAATAATGTCACAAATAGTTGTTGAAAATTAAAACTGTCAAAAAAAACGAAATATAAAGCTAAAAACACACTTAAATTTTCTGATTTTCCTTTCACATATTTTTTGCTTATATTTCATTTTTATATTAAATTTTATATTAAATTTGTTTTGTTGTTTTTAACTGCTTCTTTTCATGCTATTTCACCGTTATTGTTATTTTTTTTTAAAAGTTAATTTTTTAATTTAATTTTTTTGAATAATTTTTCACTTATGAGCAGCAACAAAATGTTCCTTAGTGTGTGTATGTGCGTGTGCGTTTGTTCGTTTCCCAACGAATCTTGCGTCTGCTGTAGCTTCTTTTCCAGAGATGTTGACAGTGGAGGACAGGATAATGAAGAATAGAGCCGGAGCCGGAGCAGGAACGCACAGGAGCACACAGGACACAGGACACACACTGGACGCAATGATTTCAACTTATGAGCAACGAAATGCGTTGCGGGCGTTTTTATACCGACGTCGTCGCATCACACACGATGAATTTTCCGGGTGGGGATATGCAAAAAGAAAAGCAACGCAAGACGCACGCAAAAAGGAAAACTCCGCAAATGAAAAGAGTGCGCGAAAAACTGAAGAGCACAAAGGCACAGCCACCCCCCCACACACACACACAAACATACACACACAAACATACAGTCACACACTAAGATGCAGAGATAAGCCCAGCAGCGCAGCTGGCAGCAACCAAGTCAAAGGGGAAATATTGTTAACAGTTTTGCAGCTGCAGCATCAGAGCAGAGTTAGGAGCAGCACAGCCTGCGCACGCATCGCAGTCGCAGTTCGTAAGAGTAAACGAGTCGAAAGCTTTTACTCCTGTCCCAAAAAGCTTTGTGCGCTGCTTTTGTGCCACGGCTTTGCACTCGTTTCGTTTTCACGTTCGGCTGCCTTCGCTTGAGCTTCGTTTTTGCTCGGCTGTGTGTGCAGTGAGCTTCGTGTCGCGTTCATTTTGTTTCGTTTCGCCCAGCGTTCATTTCACTTTTGCCGGATGCGGCGACAAATTTCCCCTGCGCTGCTTTCAGTGATGCTGCTGCTGCGATTGTTGGTGGTGCTGCTGCCGCTGCTTTTAGGCGCTGCTTTCATTATGTTTCGCTGAAATTTGTTTTTTTTATTTTTATTTTTCTGCTCTCCAGTTTCTTTTTGTATGGCTGCAGTTATTATTATGTGCTGGCTTTGTCTGTTCCCTCTTCCTTTGTCCGCCTTGTTCCCTGCCTTTGCTTCAACCGCTCTATCCACCCCTCTGTCTTAATATGTAGTGTCTAATTTACAGTTTCATTTAGCTAGGGTCAGACTATAAATAGTCGGCAGCAGACATTGGCTGCCATTTGGCTTTCCATTTCGCAGACACGTGCGTCGCACCCACAACTCCCTCACTCCCGCCACTGCTTAAGCCGTTTTCATGCCCCAGCACCAAATCAAACACGAAAATCAAATTTGTAAACAGCGTACAAAAGTGGCGCCATTTCACCAAAGAGCTATGCAAATTTGTACCTGATGTTTGTGGGTGTGTGTGTTTGTGCTGCCAGCCAGTATAATGCATAAACTGTATATTGTTGTTGTTGCTGTTGTTAACATTAAAATAAACCGCCGCTAAACGGAATATTTTTTTTTCATTGGCACGCCCCAATGTCGCGATTCAAGTGGCGTCAGCTCAAGTGCGGCTGCTATTGCTGCGTCATCAGTTTTGGGGTCTCTCTCGTCTCGGTGCTGTTTTGCATATGAAAGGCTGAAATCGCTGAAATCAAAATCACTTAAGGTCTGCAAGAGCCTTACAATGTTGATAAGCGAGGCGAGTAACTGTACACCACACCACAAGCCGAAGTACTCCCAACCAACAGTCAATTGCCTGGCAACAAAAGCAGCTTGTTAAAATTTTGTGCACTTTTCAGCTTCGCCTAAAAGCATGCAGAAAATTATTATTTGCCAGCTATTCAATTAGCTATTAAAAAAATGGCATACAATACACACAAACACACACACACACTGTTTACACATATGCAATAACAGTTTAGTTGTTGTTGATTGCTAATTTTGATCTGTCAAACGCAAGGCCAAAGATCGATGGCCGCGATAAAAGGCCACAATCGCTTGACAGAAGCAAAATAGAAAACAGCAAGCAAAAAGCAAGAAACATAAAAATAATTCTCTCGCTCGCTCTTTCCTCTCTCTCAACCTCTCGTTTTCTCATTTCTCTCTGTGATATTTGCCATTCATGTGGAAAATTTCGTCTAGTGCATTGTGCACGATTTTTATGTTTATATAAACTGGCCGCAGTCGAATGGCCAGAGTCCCAAATTCACTTGCAGGCCATAAATTGGCTCTCTATTAACTTGCAACACGTGAAAATCGCAGCAGCAACTGACCACCTATACTAACAAACACACCCACACACCGCACACACATAGTATAACTGTTTCTTGCTGCTGATGACGCTGTTGAAAGTCTGAACAAATGAGGCGCGCATCGCATGCCGAATGATGCTCAGGTAAGAGTAAGAAATATATATATATACATATATAGTGGTCAGAGCAACTTAATAATATACCATACGGGCTGATTTGTTAAAGGAAAGCCAGAGACTTAAGATGCGCTTAAGAACAGTAAATTGATGGTTTATATGAGCGCGGTAGGATCAGATAATTGCTGGACCAAGATTTGGTAAAAACCTTGCTATACCATTATCTGTAACTGGATTATAATTATCTGTACCTTCGGTAGCGAGTATAAATACGCACAATATTGCTATTGTTAGATGGGCTATTTATTATATTCATACATTTATAACGCGTTAAGTCAAGTTTTAGTTGCATACTTGAGCAATTTAGAGGGAAATTAAATTCTGTTAGAAACACCAAAATTCTATTTTTGAAACGCTTTTCCCACATACATATATCAAAAATATCTATTTAATAATATTTTGAAAAATACACTTAATTCTCACAAATGCATTTTGCAATCTGCTAAGATTTGTGTGTTGAATCTAAATGACCCAAAACATATTGAGATCCTACACCTTCATCGCCAAAAAGAAGAACATTACGGACAAATAAATAAATCTAAGTTGCAGCTTCGTTCAACAGTTACCAATGCAAATGCATTTAAGCTTCGCCCTCTTAGCTGCTGTTTGCTGCGATTTGGGTTTCATCTAATAAATGCCAAAATTCAATTTGTTTGACACAATCTAAACCAATATTTTAGGAAGGAGCGTGCGGGTGTTGCTACTGCAGGACAATGCAAGAGTCAAGCGTGACTACCAGAAAAAAACTGAAAATAAAGAAATGCCATTGCAGCTGCAGCTGCAGTGAAGCATTTGGAAGCTAGCGGCATCGGCAAATTATGACCACGAAAATAAACGAGTTACGCAAAAATGGCAACAGCCAAATCGAGAAAACTGAGCACTTTTGTGCACTTCTGTTTCTGTTGGTGCTGTTGTTGTTGGTGTTGTTGTTGTTGTTGGCTCGTGGCAAGAGCTCATAGCCATTGCCAGTGGCTGACAGCAGAAACCAAAAATTTTGATTTATGGCCGGGGCATAAACTGCATTTGACGCAAAGACTACTGCAGGGGCGAGGTGGCTGGTGAATGTGTGTGTGGCACGGTGGCAAGGTGGAATCGTGACACGCTGCATGATATCGCTACACACACATACTGTACAATATATAGTATATATATATAATCAAAGAGCAGTAGGTGGATCTGGCCAGCCAGCCATGTGAACGGTGACATGACAGCTCGACACACACACCTAAGCGCGCCACACACACACACACACACACACCTTTTCATGATATTGCACAGAACGAATTCCATTTTTCGGTTGCGATTTTTATTTCGTACGGTTCGTAACGGAAGTGCGAACGCAATATTGTAAATGTGTTACACAAACACACACTCACACACAGACATAAACATGCATACAAAACAACTGCACGCACTATGTATTTGTGTGCACTTTATCGCTGTACGACCATAAAAGGGGGGTGGTTGAGTGAGTAGGCAGTTGGCAAGTAATGATGATTAAGCATTGTAATGAAATTGCAAATTGGCGCCAAACGGAGACTCCGAATTAAGTGTATGTTTGCGAGCGAGTGTGTGTGTATGGGTATGGCTTTGATTTTAGACGGATTTCATTACCAAAATGGCGTTTGAGCTTCAAGTGAACATATGAGTGTGTGTGTGGGATAGTAATTGTATTGTAGTTGAGTGCCAAATGCGAAATAAACCTCTAATAAGCCAAATGACATGGTCTCTCTCCCCTCTCTCTCTCTCTCTCTCTATCTATTTCTCTCTTTATGTCTATCTCTCCCTCTCTGATTTCCTCAATTTCCGTGCGTGTATGTGTTCTTTACCACGTAACACAATTATTATTTTGAGCGACTGTTAATTAAATTGTACTTTCACCGCTTTCATCGCTTTCATCTGCACATGGCTGATGTTCATTTAGTAAATTTTGCAGCCAGCAGCGCTTTAAGCGAATCTATACTTTTCCGGCTTCATTTTCAATAATCAGAAATGCGAAGAGCATTAGTGATGCATTTCGCTAAATGTCACTTTAAGCCTAATGCACATGCAGGCTTGTGGCAAATTTTAAAGATTTTAGCTGCGTTCACCCATTCTGAATGCCATCTTAAAACTTGCTGGCCCATTTCAGTGCATCCAAACGCAAACAATGAGACCCGAACCCGAGCCTAATGGCCGTCATTTAATTTGGCTAAAAATTTTTACTAATTCTGCATTTCTGCTGACTGCTTCTGTTGCTACTTCTACTGGCGGCTGTTGACGTTTTTCTCTGCTATGTTTTCTGCCAGCTTTTTTTTGCTCACTGAATTTTCACGACATTTCAGAGCTGGCATTTTTTCTGCCGTTTGTGTTATGTTTTCTTTTTTATTTTTTAATATTTTAAAAGTAGATTTACAAAAGCCAACAACAAAAGCCAAACAATGACAAGCTGAAATGAGAGTTGCAGAGAGGAAGAGAGATGAAGTGAAAATGATAATAAAAATATGATTTGGTAAGAGGTTGGAGGTTGGTTGGCGAGGCAGGTTGGTTGGGGGGGGGAGGCGTCTCAGGCCAAAATGCAAACAAACTGTCGAAAAAAACGGCAGCACAAAAAAAGTTACATAATCAAAATAATGACTGTTGTTGGATTAGGGTTGGGGCTGCCATCTGAACCAAGAAATAGACAATAACAACAAAAATAAATAAAAGCAATGACAATAGGTAAATTTGTGGCAAGGCACAGTCGGACGACGGACGACGGACGACTTTGCAGGGCTAATCTCTCAAGTGGCAAGTGCATTCAAATGGCGAATGTCGCCTTTTATATGAACAGACATATATATTGAGGAAGTGGGGTGCAGATAGAGGATTGTTGCATATATATATGTTTTAAGCTGATGCTGCAGTTTTTTGCCGCACAAGACACAAGGACAAACAAATTTCAATGGCAGGTCGTCGCGAGTCAGTGCCACAAATAGTGGCAGCCACGGCGACGTCGGCTTAACACATGCACTTGAAATTTAATATCGCCATGCAGGCCCAGCGCAGCAACAACAACAACAACAACTTTCGACTGGCGACGACTCTCGACTTAGCTGCATTTTATTATAGCATACTTTTCCACTTCCACACACACAGATTCCCACCCAGCCTGCACAATAATCCCTCATATTTATTTTTGCAAAATTATTTGCTTTGTCTGATTGCGGATTTGCAGCTGCAACGTTTGCACAGTTACTTTGCTGCTGCCATAGGGGCAGCACAACACCACACCGCACCGCACCGAACCTCTACTCCACTCTGGAGCAATGAATGAAAGTTCTTCTTATGCATAACACACCGCTCCCCCCACAACTTGCTCACTCAAAATCCCCCTCTTGCTGTAGAAGCACAGTTCACCTATAGCTACTCATTTAATATGAAAGCAAATTGCATAAAATCACACCTGCAAGCCAACTTAGCAGCTATCAGTCTCTTCATCTCGCTCTATTTCACTATCGCTTGCACTCTCTACTGCTCTGTTGGTTGGCCTGGCAGCCAATCCTTGGCGCTTGCCCTGGCCAAACAACTGCTGCTGGCAGCAAACCAAACCCGGACCAAACATAGTCGCGTGCAAATATCGACAACATAGTCCAGGCGCAAACAACATGCTGCCCATCTGCAGTTACCCACTCTCACAGCTCCGCCCTCCGTCTACCACCCCGTTGTCAAGGCAGCCATAAAAACACCTTTACGGTTTGGCCCCAAGTCTCACGGCCAGCGCGCGTGTTTGGGACCACATCTTGACTGCATGCCAAAAAAAATCCACTACTACTACTACGAATGCAACAACTCCAAGAATTGTGGAACTATCTGCTGCAACTCTGACCCCTTTACCATGCTCTCTCCCCCTTCATCCAATGGTTGCTGTGACCAGCACCACAAGTTTATGATGTCATCTTCAATTTTATGAAGCACACAAATAAAGTCGCGTAATGTGCCGCTTACTAATTTTGTCAGCTGAAATAAACTTAAGCTGTAAAACTATACAAAATTTATTTAAATTCGTTTATGGTTTAACATAAAATGTGTTACGAACATATGCAAGGATCGGTAAATCCATATTCCTAATTGTTTAATTGTAATATGTTCTTATTGTTAAACATAAAGTTAAAATAATAATAGTCGATTAACATCCATAATCAGTGACTTTTCCAAAGTAAATTCCTAAAAAAATATCTACAAATAATAAAGAAAATATAGAAGCCATAAATAATAATCACGATAGATGATTGATGATGCATGTGAAAGAAAAATAAAATTTAAAATTCGAAATTGGTAACTGTTTTTGAGCTATGACAGCTAGGCCTTTTATTACTTTATATACGTTAATGCTAAAAATAAATAAACAAACAAGTTGAAACAGTTCGTCCATTTAATAATTCCAAGTCAGCAATAATTTGCAGTATTTCTATCTATTTTTCTAACTTTAAGTCTTAAGTTTTAAATAATCAACAGCCTGCCTGAAGGGGTCTACTCGTAAATAGCAGCATATTTTCAATTAAAAAGGCAATGCAGCAGAAGCAGCAGCAACATCAGCGAATGCAAAAGCATGAAAATTTAGGTGGTAAACAACCGCAGAAGCCACAGGAACCGCACCATTCAAAGGCACCAGCAGCATGCACTTTAATATCAAGTGCGGCGTGTTGCCGTTGCAAATGCAACACAGCCCGTTGCAAGCGATGCAGTTCTGCTCCGTTTTTTCTCTCTCTCTCTCTCTGTGTATGTATGTGTGTAGCTGTCAGAGCCACGCCTTGTCGCAGTTAGCACTATGCACAACGCCCACGCAGCAGTTGCAGTTGCAGTTGCTGCTGCTGTTGTTGTTGTTGTCAACGCTTCGATTTTGCAGTTGTAGACAATAAATTTGTGCCCGCTTATTGTCAACTAAAATCAAAAACATAATTCAGAGACGCACAGAGACCACAATAAGTCTGTCCATATTTGTGTATGTGTGTGTGTGTGTGAGTGTGTGTTAGTGTGTGTGTTAGACACAACAACATTCATGCTGCTTGGCATGAAATTAACACAAAATGCCAAAACACCAGCAACAGCAACACACATAACAACTAAACGTTGTCTAATTGAATGAGCCTGACCTACAGATATGCTTTAATCAACAGTCAATGTCAATTTATTTACCTTAGCATACGGAAATATTAATGATCTTCACAATTATAGTTTCTGACTGATTAAACATAAGTATATATTTTAAGGCCATTAATAAAATCTGCACTCAGCAAATATTCAATGTATATAATAGCTATTAAACGACTTGAGTAACTTTTCCTTCGAAATTGTTTGCTGAATAAAACACAAAATATTTAAAACAAAAGATTAAATAAAAACCGAATAATATTCACAGCCTCCTGTTTTGCTGTTTTGAAGTTAAGTAAATTTTTTTTAGAATAATTTTCATATTCTATGTTAATAAGTTTTTAATGGTTTGATAAGAAACATACATTTAGTTTAATTTCAAATTAATAATTTTAAGCAATTTATTCTTTCAAATTTCTGAATTTATATGAGCAAATTAGCACATCTTTCGTACCACTTTTCAGATACCCTTTTCAACTAATGTTTAGGACTCACAGGGTATACACAATCACAAGCATACACTGTGTGTTGTAGGCGTGGCACAAAAACACCGCCTCTGTCTGACCAGTTGGCTTGGTTGGCTGGCTGTGCCGGATTACCAAGTTGGCAGTGTTTACGCTGGCGTTTAATGCATTTGCAGTCCGGCCACAAATCGACAAATCCATCTAAACATGCAACATGCACAGAACCCAGAACGACACACACTCACACACATACGTATATGCACTGCGCATATACAGCTGAACTGTGCATGCAAATGACTTCCGGCATTTGTCAGATGTTTGTTTAAAGCAAATAAGCGAGAAAAGGGAGATTGGGTGGTTCACTATTGTGGTTGGCAGTTTCAGTCTTAAATTTAGCACAATTGCCAAAATCATTTGCTGACGACACGCCCACAAGCGAGCCGTGCTCCTATACCCTTATCCATCTCCTTCTGCCTTACTTCGGAAAATGAGCCACATGACAGCCACTAATCTGCACTTGTATTGACATTATATGGACATTTGTAATTTCCGGTCATGCCATTTTTATAAGGCCCACAAAAATAGCATTTACATAAACTTCATGCAACAATATTTGCAACAATGAGCCCAAGGCAGCCCTTGACCAGCTTCTGTCAATGGGGCATCCCTTTTTCCCTGGTAGACTGCCAGAATATTGTATTGCCCAAAATATGTACACAATAGCAGCGCCAAAAGTTTGAGTATTTTTATATTTATAAGAAGAGTTTGTGCTCGTGGAGCTCGTTAACTAAAGGCAAGCAGATGTGTGGCACACACACGCACTCACACACATGGCGAAGGCGACAGCAATTCTATTCTGTTTATGAGCGCGCATTAAAATCCAAACTTGAATTTTATTCTAACGTCAATGCCAACAATGAGTTTTGGTTGTTATCGTCTAATGAGGTAACAGTAACCCTACCTGCTCAAAAAAAAAAGGTTAACGTGTCACACACACACCATCACATCCACACACTTGCCTTGGCTTATTGACTATTAAGTTCATAAAATATGCTCAAGTAATTTTCAAGGCATCTGCAAATGCTTTGACATTTATGAATTTATAGAAACACACTCATACACCTTCACACACACACATACACAAACACACCTGTGCAAGCCGTAAAGCAATTAACCAAATTGCTGTTTATTGGCTGGCAGTCAACAGCTGGCAGGCAAAGTAGCAAGTTGCTTCGTAATTCTAATTGCCAATTGCAACACAATTTGTTTCTGCTCAAATCTAATTCGGCCTTAATCCATGTTAAGTAATCGATAGCAGCAATAGTTTTTTTGGGTAAAACTTTGCTTACACTAAATTGAAATTTAACATGGAGTTGATTTTCTAATATGAATATTCAAAAAAACCCAAAAATCAGTCATTGCTGCATTAAAAATTAGTTTAAAAATAATGTAGAGATAAACTGAGTTGTAAAGTGTATTATTTTTGAAATAAGAAGTTGAAAAAAAATTAAGGTCTGAGGTTATTATTATTTATTTATTTATTATTATGCACTAAGAGTTCAAAAATTATCTAAAATTATTCAAAATTATTAGCCTGAACAATGAAAAATTTTACTTTAACTTATGCTTAGGATTTGTAGTGATCTGTTTATTTGTAACTTTCTTATTATTATTTTTGTTCAGTTAAACGCCACTTTATTTGAACATCTTATGCAGTTTTCTTTTTGTTGGAAGCTGCCCGCATATCATTTGGCTGAGCATTTTGTGTGCTCATGTTGTCGGACATTGATTTTTCTACCTGCTCTGTCCAGGTGAAAAGTCAATATTGAGGTTGAAGTTGTAAAATATTAAATGTCTTTGGTGCACAGCCCAAAGTGTTGCAACTATTTGCATGAAATCTTCAGCAAAATAGAAAATAATCAAAGCAATGTGCAGCTAAGCGTGCAACACCAAACAGGAAGAAGAGAGGAGCCGGGGCTAGGCTACTTAGCAAACATCAACACCTGTTAAGGGTTTCCATTTTGTAGTCGATAGAACAAAAGCTGCAAATGGGCTTGTGGCAAGTGCTGCAAGCTGCCATGTAACCACCTTACCAAACCAAACCACCTAACAACATCCAATCAATTTTCTACAGTTGGTTTGTAGCAAATTAGGCACAAGCTGACCGCTTGCCAATACTCCCAACACTATCCTTTTCCAACTCACTGTTTGTTTCTCTTACTTTAAGCCGGTCTTTCGGTTTTAACTTCATTATGAGATTTGTGTAATTGTTAACAAATTTACCGTTACGTAGTTAACATGCCAAAGCAAACAACAAGAATTTCTTTAACTGCTCTCGGCAATAAAACTTGTAGAATATATGTTTATATGTATATGTAACGATATGAGCGTGCTTTGCATATATATATTAATTCGAAATGCAATTCAATTTATGCGCTAATTATTCCGTTCTATAATTGCCCATCATATTGTTACTGTTTGTGCTGTTCACCCAACAGTCTAATCGTCTGGCTGTCTTTTCGCCTGCCTGCAGTTGCCACATTTTCTGCTCTGTTTTGTAAATTGACATTTTAATCTGCCTCTTGTTGTTTTCATTAACCTGAAATGGGCATCAATCTCTCTTCGAGCCAATGCTCTCAAAAGTATGCTAAGTAAATTTGTTGATCGCAAATTGACGGTAAAGACTTTTGAAATAAATAAATAAAATTTGAAAGAAAAAAGTTTTAAATATTTTTTTTATTATTTGATATTCCTATTATTATAATTTTTAACAACTTAAATTAAATTTAAAAATATATTTTTATAAGAACCAAATAGTCAAAAATATATATGTATGCTAAAAAGCATTATTTTAAAGTATTTTTCGGCAATTTTATCTGAGCTATTTTTATAAGGTACTTAACACAATCTATAATCAATCACAATCAATAAACTGCTTATAGCCATTATAAAATAGACAAATTTCATACTTTTTGGTTACTTATACTGAACATAAATGCAACAATTAAATATATTAAAAATTTATAGTAATAATTTTTAACAATTTCTGATGTCCCTTTGCGTTGCGTTCGATTTAAATGCATACATACGTTTAATAAATCCCCTCGCATACATTTTTGTGAACTTAGCGCTTTATTGAAGCAGAGAATAATGCCCAAAATACACTTAGAACTAAATTAATTTTTTTCAATCAATTCAAAAAAATTCCAATCTATGGTAAAATTTTATGGTACATACATAATGAAAAATACTCTTATTATGTGTTGTTTCAAGTATCACCATGTATTCGCATTGGGGCAGCAGTGTGGCAACTGCAACAGCGCTTAGCCTAATTAAAATTGTCATGTGTGGCTCTGTGAAGCTCAAATCTGGCACGTAATGTTTGCATTATTTTATGGCTATTAAATACACAGAAATAACATACAAAATGATTCAGATCCATTCACGGACAAACATAATATGTGGTGGTGGTGGCACGCTTTTGTGGCACAAATTCAACGGGTTATTAGTTTACTTTTCGATAAGGGGCAAGTAGGCCTGTTTGTTTGAATAGTTGGTTGACCTCTAATTATTTGATGGCATCTGAGCAAACACACACGCACACACTTACCACGCACCAGGGCACGCAAAAGAACTTGCAACGGTGGCAAGTTTTTGGAACCAGGCACTTTCGCTTATTGAAAAACATTGAAAACTGCAAGTCGAGACGGGCAGACATGAATGTTTATTGATCGCCCCGAACGATGCTTTTAAGGCCATCATAAAAATAATAATGATGCCAAAGCATGTCGATGGTGGTGCGAGTGGTGCTGCCACTGCCGATGCGGCTGGTGGTGCCACCAATGCCGCCAAAGTGTAGGCAGCTGCACATGGAAATAAATATTTATATGCGCGCCATCTATAAATTGAAAGGCCAGGCCAGGGCGGAAAAAAATAAAAGGGTTGCGCGCTAATGCCAATTCCAAGCGACAGGTGAAACGACGACAAGGAAACAAGCTAAAACAAAAGCTGGAGGCAGGGGGGAAGGTGGTTTGGCAAGTGGGAGGGGGGGTGGGAAGCAGGCAGGAGTGCTTGGGAACAGCAGGACTTATGAGCTTTGGCGCGCAGCATTTGGACTTGGACATTTTTACGATGTGATTTCACATAACCACAGCAGACGTGCAGACAACAACAAGCCACATATAGGGAGAGAGAAACAGAGAGAGGGAGACGATGATAGAGCGAGAGAGAGAGAGATAAGTTGCAGACGCTTTGGTGATAAACTTTGAAATTGCTGGTGGAGCGTTGTACATACTACATGTGTGTGGCACGTGTGATTGTGATAGTGTGTGTGTTTGAGAATTTATTACACTCCAGCGGCACAAGCAAATTCTAATAAGCAAAATGCGACGTTGAGCCGCGCTAATGTCCTGCAGCGAAATCAAACGGAATTACAGGGCGCATTTCGCATATGACACGCCCATCGAACGCCCAATCGCCCACAGCAACAACCACACACACACACACAGAGACAAACACAAAAGGGTTGACTAGTATCATTTGTATGATATGATTTGATGCTGGGCACTCCATATACTTATATTAGTTTGATTTCAATGTCTGCGCATGCATGACACAAAACCCATTCATTTGACACCAACAAATAGGACAAAAAGCAGACGTTAACAGTAACTTTAAGACGAATGTAGAATACCCTTCGCACCTGATTTTCCACTCCACAAATGTGAATGTTATATATTTGAAAAACTTTAACCAGCAAATATAAATATTTTCTCATAATGCAATAAAAATGATTTCTATCAGTGGAAATGTGTAAATATTTTAAGAGTATACGCATAAGCTTACATTTTATGTGCGTATGATAAATTTAGCTTTAGATAACTTTGAAAACAAAGAAATGTTTTATTCATAAATTAAATAGTACATATATTTTAGCTTATGGACTTGTCAAATAACATTAATAAATTAAAAAAAAATTTTATAAGAAACTTTAAATACCCCACCTGAAAGTGTATTATAAAAATATTGGGCATAGTTGAAACGTTATCCATATGGTTGCAAAATCATTGTGGTGCTCTCGATGATGTTAGCAGAGTGTTGTGGGATGTGCTGCAAGGGGTTGGATTGTCGCACTTGAGTTGATTTAATTCAATTCATGGACAGACAATGATTGCGTCAATTGCCGCATGTTTATCATTGTGACAGTTTTTTTCAACAGCGGAGCAACGCAAAAAAGAACAGCGGAAAAAAAGAAGAAGTTGGCTGGCATTGCTGGCCAAATCTTTTGGCACGAATCTGGGCCACAGCCAAAAATCATCTCTCTTACACTCTTCTCTCCACTCACTCTTTCTCTCTCTCTCGGTCGCTCCTGCTCACTTTCTCAGTATCTGCTGGATGCTTGATATAGTAATGAGGGGGCGGTTTAGCGGAAATTGTATGTAAGCATTTTAGTTTGGCAATTGTGTGCGAGTCGCTCTTAAAGTGTCTACAAATTGAGCGCATTATTTGCAGCACGACAGCTCTTTTTCTTCTTATATTGTTGGCAAGGGTTGCCTGTTTTTGGTTTGGCTCTTGGCCTTGTTTACATAATGGCCAGCGGTGTCAGTGTCACAGCCAAAAACAAACCATTATTTTTTTTGTATTTGTATTTTTTTTTTGGGTGGACAGCACAACTGTGCCAATTAGTTTAAAGGGGGAAGGAGAGAGGGCAAGCAGGCAGACATAACACATCGAATGTGTACCCAGGGGTGCAATACTATATTGCGCAGGGTTTTCAATTACACATTATGGTCGTGGGCAGCCGTAAAAGACTTGGCCCACCAAACCACAAACCGAAATTGGATTTGCGACTATTTTCTTTTCTTCTCTTTTTTTTATGTGTTTTTACCTCGTTTTTATGTACAGTCAAAAAGGAGCCCAACTCCTAAAAGCGACTGACTCGTTCAATTTTATGAACTTATAAACAAGAGAAGGGCTATGGAGGTGAGTGGTGAGAACGGTGGTGGTGCGGTGGGTTAAGTAAGGGGTTGCAGTAGTAGCCCGTACAAACCCTTTAGTCAGCTGTTGCAGCTTCGACTCTCCAGCTGCTTATTATGTGGATTATTAGAGGGATTTACTTCGCTGGAGTTTTCATGTGCTACCAAAATCACATGCGCTGTAAGAGAGTGTATGTATGTATGTGTGTGTATTTCATGTGACTTGGCATCAATGACATAAATAAAAAGATTTACCTAGGATTTGCCAGTGGGTAACCGCACCAAAAAACAAAACAAAACAATGCAAAACACAAAACCAGAAACAGCTTCCGCCGCTGCCAAAAGGTGCCGTCAAAATGTGGCAATGACGTAAAAATACAACATCTCCAACTCCAACCCACACAGCTTCCTTTTGCCATTTCATGGCTTGTTGCTTATTGGTTGTTTTTAAAGGGTTTTACTGTCGGTCGTTTGCACCCACACTCACACACATTTGTGTGATTTACGCTGACACTAAAAGCTCAGTCAGGTCAACGTATGTATTTTAGCTCTGCCACATAAATTGATAAACACCTAATCGCCAATGCCGCCACTACAATGTACTGAAACACTGACAACAAACTGAAGCAATAGACATAATGAAAACAATGCTCATTCACTTTTGGGCTGATAACAAGCTATTCAAATTTTAGAATATTCATTTCAGTTTCCAGACAGCAACTATACAATGACGTGTTGCTTACTTTCACTTGTTGTCCAATCCAATCCAATCGTGTGATGTGTGTCAGCAAATTAACAACAAATCTAGACGTATTGACATAAAGCTACCCTGCACTTTTTCCATTGTAAAGTAATCATAATGAACAAAGCGTGTGAACTTTTTGTTGTCTATTTATTTAACTGTTCAAAATGGTTTTTCCTGATAACAATCAAGTATATTAAATTTTTTACTTAAGATTCATTAACTAAAATAACTAAAAGAGTATTTAAAAATATTTTATTTGCATGTATTTGAAATGATATGTACACAAAAAGTTGCTGACTAATTATAACTGAGAAGGGGATAAAGTATTTTACCCTTTTGCTTAATCTGCGTCTGATTACTATGCTGAATTGATTATTATATATTTACTGATAATGACGTTTAGAGAATACATTAAAGATATTTTAAGACACGCCAGTGGGAAAAAGCAATATCCCAATCAGCAAACGCACCAACAATATGCCGAAAATGCTCTGAGATGACGGTGATGCACAAGATCTGCCACATTGAAAGCATAACTGAACAGATTCCAGCCACCTAGTAATTTCGAATGGTAGTGTTACTTCTGGCTTCTACTCAAAATAATTCACATCTGTGTGGTGTGTTGCATCCAGGCTGAGCACGGTCACTCCACTCATCTTCGTATGTGGTGCGTTGCATGAAACCCACACGATTGAAAAACTTTTGCAGCACATCATCTTCGAGTGGATCCCGTTTAACCAGTGCCAAGCCATAGACAGTCAAGTGGGGCAACCACTCCAGCACCAGTTTATCATTTTGTAGCAAATCCGGGTATTGTAATTCACGATGAATTTTTAGTTAACTTGTTGCCCAGACCAGTGTCGCTTCTCGGGGCGATGAAGCGCGCGGTTTTCTTGCAAGAAATCACGCTCCTTGAGTCAGCTAAATGTACAGCTTCTCTACAAAGTTTGTTGCTCCACAAGCCAGCTGTGTTCCTGCTGTTGTCAAAAAAATCCAGCAGCTTTAAAATCAGCCCTTGTGTTGGCTTAAAAAGACACTTGGCCCTAAAAAGCATGCGTATCGTAGCTTTATAGATTATAGAGACAGGGCTTGAAGTCGACCACTTATCAATCCTTTGTGGTAGATTGTCGACGGCTTGTTGCTGCCTCAGCATACTTGTTTGTTTTTAAAGACTTGACTTTAAACTGCCACACAAACACACGCACACACACACACACATAAACATACACTTGGCGAAAACATGCCACCCTATATGCAAAATTAAAAATGAAAAATTAATTTTGCACAAAATTGCAAACGCTTGCAATTCTGCATAATTGTTTGTCATCAACCAACGCCCAAGCCCACCACACTCATCAGCTACAAACGCACCCACTCATTCTCAGGACTGACACCCTTTCTTTGCCATTTCCATGCTTGTCTGTCTAGCTCGCTGCATTGAAATGCCGTCAATCATTGTTAGGCAGCATTGATCACTTCATTCGCAATGATGCACACATTCCACGTAGTATAGTATATCCACACATTGCCACATCCACCTTGCCCCATGCTGCCATGATTGCAATATCCCACTTCTGACAACACAATACCCATTCAGCATATAGCGATAAACAACAAGCAGCAACAGCAACAACTGCAAAGTCTATAGCTCGATTTTTAATTATCACTTTCACATACACAAACATTCACATTCACATTCTCATATACATTGACATTTATATGCAAGCAGTAAGCACACGTATCTATCATCTATCGCTTGGGTATATCACTGCATTTCCATTTTCATTCAGCCCGCTTTCACGCCTGAAACAAAGAAACACAATTCGTGAATGCTCAGCTTTTAGCTTTTCGCCAAGAGATTTTTTGCACTCACCAACAAATTGAACGGGGCATTTTAACAAAGTGAAGCAAAATGATGCAGATTTCAAACTCTGTCTTATTGTTGGTGTTACGAGAGGAATCCGCTAAGCACCGTTATAAAATTAAACGACAACTGACTTCAAAATCCCAGCTCAAGGCATACTTAGATGGATGAAATTTGATGGAAGAACTTAATAGTAATTTTGAAAATGTCATATAACATTTTGAACAAAATTCTATTATACTAATTATGTATAAATATGTGTATTTATTAATAATACTAAATTTATTTAAATCAGAAATAGAAAAACCATTATTTATACAAATTTATTTAAAAAGTGTATTTAAACATCGTTGATTTCACTGTTTCACCCACACGCGCTGCTCATTTGTTGGGCATTTCAGGTTTCTATGGATTATTATATGCATTGTATCTGAGAGTGAAGGCAACGGGACTGTTGATGCCAGCTGCCTGGCGCATGCTGCCTGCCACCGACGCAGCATGCAACACCCAAAGCCAGAAACTTTATTGTTTTCAATTAAAAACATTTTACATGCAAAACATTCGCATCTACGTAAACGAGTGCCTCGATCCATTCACTGAGCCGGCAATTCGTGCATTCATGGGCTCAACAAAAACAACACAAACAACGAAAAATCATCAGCAACGCACAATTGCAATGAAGTGAAATGTAATGAGGTGTAATGAAAATGCATTCAAGTGTTCAAGCCTGACAGTTGTTCCACCTGCACTTAAAAATAAATATAATCAACAAAAATAGCAACAAATACAGCTAAGTATAAAATAACCAGCTACAGCAACATATTTTTGATATACTATAACAAACTAACAAGTATCTGCTAAGATATCAATTAACATGAAATTACTGCTTAGAAAGCATCTTGTCTTCATAATTCTACATAATTTACTTAATTTATTCAATTGAACTAACTTGTCTTTAAATTTAAAGCAAAGAAAAGCTCCAAATACCACAATATTGGTAGTTCTAGTAGACAACGTTCTACGTAGCAGATATATATAAGTATATAATTAGAATAAAATTAAGTTGAAAGCAAATTCATTAACATTGCAATTGGTCAGAAATAGTGTGATTGGAAATAAATAAATTTTACTTCATGAAGCAGTCTAACGAACCTTTCCCTCTCTTTTGTTACTCAAGGAAATAGCTGCTTAATGATTATAGGGATACAATTTGCCCTTATTTGCCACTTGAGTCAAACGAAATGACTGCAAATCAAATTAAATGATTCGGAATCAGCTAAGATGCCAACTTAACTGTTGACATTTTGCAATTGCGACCATTCTTTTGGCCATTTTGTTGAATGCTTAAATTATTAATGAACTCCAAAGCGCAACTAAGCGGAAATGCGGTGTGCCAGATGGGTTGGGTGGGGCTGTTTGAGAGGATGTTTTTAGGCATAACAATGTTGGCTAACGGGCGACATTGCATCGAAGGTGCACAATGAGCGCGCTTTAGGCCTAATTACCCTCATGGGCAGCACCATCGAAAGAACCCGAGCTAAGCCAAACCAAACAGGCAGAACGAGAGCCACAGAAACTGCCACAGAGGAAAGGTGGCCGAACCGGCCTCTATAAATAACAAAGCCAGAACGCATAATTAGGCAACGTTGTAGTTGTTGTTGTTGTTGCTTGGCACACTTGAAATGGCGCAAATTGGCGCATTTTGCGGCTTGTGGGCTGCCGTAGCACGACGCGCTACGCCCACACTGTGACTGCACTTCCGCCGGAATTGGTGGCCATAAGAAATTCCCAAAATCCTTGAGTGGGCCCCACTGGCTCAAGATCTGTGTGTGGCACTGTCTGAGCCACTGTGGGACACATAAATAAATGTGCGACAAATCCGTAAATATGAATAAGTGCCAAATTTATTTACAGCACCCAAGTTGCCTTTAAAAAAATGAAGTGAAATAAGTAAAGTAGAGTAAAGAAAAAAGCCTCCATTAAAAGCCCAACGGGCGTGGCATAAGCCGCGACCACCTGCCGGAAGCCGCGTGGCAGCTGCAGCTGCCTCAAGCCTACTGTTTGTGTACATGAAGCTGTTGTTGTTGTTGTTGCTGGCGGCCAACTCGATTACAATTACGTGCGCTAATTGCACTTTAAACGCGTCCGAGCTTGTCAACGGCAACGCTTCACATCCGCCAGCAAACCCCCTTGCCTCTTCACCTTCACATTTTTGCTGCCACTTATATTTCATTTCTTTCTAGGTTTTTTTGCACGCTTTTTTTCCTTTTTAATGGCATTTCCCTGCTGCCAGGAACTTACAACTACATAAATTTGCAAACATGATGTCCCATATATATAAGTTGTTGGGTTTTGCTGGCTTGCCCAGGTTGGCAGCACTACTTGTCGTTTTATAATAGCCAGCCTGCCACAGCTTTCTACTTCATGTCGCCTTCGTCGTCTTTGCCGAATCTCGCCTCACAGATGCCGTAATTCAAAGTGACGCTAAATTTAGTTTAATACACACGGAAATCCACTGTGCACAACAAATGTGACGATTTGCTTTGGCGCATAAAAAAAAAACACATTGTTATGCTAATATAATCCTTACTGGCTAGAAACGATTGTGTGCTCAAAACTCCAAAAGTTGAATGGAACTTATTATGGGCAATATAGAAAACTTGCACATAATATAAGAGGACATGTGAGCCTGGGTAACAAAGTGTTTGGCAAACGCTTGAAGTCACCCTAAACATAAACAATTGGTATTTTATAAGCCTTTTTTCTAAACTTCTTTTTGAATAACAAATCTGGGAAGGAAGTAAATTAAAATAATAAACAATTGATTTTTAATTTGATTTTTGGTGATAGGCTTATTATTGTACAGATTATAAAGAATTGCAATTAATAATGTCAAAGGTCCATAACTCCCTAGGGCATTATTTTCTTCAACTACTTAATAGTGCTTCTAATAAAAGATCATTTCATTCACAAAGAGTTGGATTCTTCTTTCCTGATCTTGTATGCGAATACTTCACTTGAATCATTTCATAGCAGGCACATTTCCCAGTTGCTTTCATACGTTTCGCATTCATCCACTGTGCCACGAATATATAAATAGCCTCACCGTGCTGTTAACTGTGTAGAATTGTAGCGGCAGGCAGCAAGTGGCCCCTATAATGTTCCAAGGCGTAAGTCCATATCCGTCCGTCTGACGGTACGTCTGTGTGCCTATGCGCTTGACTGACTAACACAACTGACTGACTACCCCACTCGCCTCACCTTTTTAATATCATGCCCGCCTGTTGGCTCTTTTGCTCATTTACACCTTTTATTACGTATGCGTGCGTTGTTGGCAGCAGCAAAGTTTTCAGTTTAGTTTGCCATTAACGTGGCCATAAGCGTTTGGCCACACAACTCTGAGTCGTGTCCTGTCCATGTTGTCGAGGGCCTGCCTTGCTTGCTATTCATATGCATAGCAGTCAAAGCAAGGTGTGCCACAAAAGTTTGTCAATAGTATGACAAATTGTCTCTCAAAATTCGTGCCAGCCTGCGTTTAAATCAAAGCCCTGCATATATGGCTCAATGCAAGTGCACTGTGGTCCAAACAGCAACTTATATAAGAAAAAGGAAGCAAGCAAATAAATAAAACTTAATTTATGCCTGATAAAAATGTAAAACACGTACCATTTATTTCTGAAGAATTTATTAATTCTGACAATTTTGATTTAGGAAAGTGTAATTAATATTTATGTAGTAACAACAACACGAAATTTAATCAATTTAATTAAATAAGATTTATTTTTTCCCAAAGAAGTTAAAATGCAAAACTCTTACAAATCAGCAATTATTGGTTTTCAAATAATTGTGTTCTTAAGCTATATTTTCTTTGAAATTTTAAATTATTTCACCTTTGCTACAAAGCCGAAAACTGCCCTGTCTTTTTCAATTTATTTATATTATTTTTATGGTTTTAGTATTTATATATTTGTCTACTTCTGATGGTTAAAACTAAACAAACAAGTTACTTTGGCCTACCAAACAGTTTAACTTAATACTAATTTATTCTAAAAAGTATTCATTTGTTCCATAGCGTTTGGGAATGTAGCTTCTGTGTGTGTGTGTGCGTGTGCTGTCAAAACCGAAGTTCAGTTGGTAGCTGTGTTTCTTAGCCGGCTGCCTGCGGGCAAAACTTTTTAATGCGAAAAGTGCAAAGAAAGTGCACATACATACACTCCACACACACACACATGTCATTTGACTGTTCTGTGCCTTGCCTTGCCCCTCTTCTTCCATTTCTTCCTTGCACTCCTCGCTGAAAATGTCACTGCATTTTAATTTACTGCATACCTTGAGGCGACTCGCCTTCGCTTTTGCCTTTGCTCCTCGCATGTGCCAAGTGGCAAAGTCCAATGTACGCTGACTTGTTGCCTTCCACTCACATACAAACACACGTTTTGCATTTTACTGCAAATTAAAGGATTTCTTTTGCCTTTTGCCAAGCTGACAACTTAAGATACTTAGGCATAAAAAGCCTGTCATACCATGTCTACCCCGACATGTGTGTGTGCGTAAAGAGAATTAAGTGCGCTGCGCTTTGTTGAAAATCACTCGAAAACAAAGCCAAGAGCTGCTGCGGGCAACCAACTCCCCACCCCTCAAAGCAACCGCACACACACACATTAACAGCCCCCTAATGCACTCCCTTCCCTACCACAAAGGGTACTACACCGAAGAAAATCACGAATTTCAACCTTAAATCAAAACTTTTCGGCCTCATTTCTCGTGCTAAAACCTAAATTTTTTAATCAAGTTAAAAACTTTATTTGCTTTTTATTTTTAGATCGCGCCGTATTCATCTAAGCTTATTTTGCATTTCTATGCAAATTATTGAGTTTTTAAGATAAGAACAAAAAAAAACTATTCACATAAAATCAATTTTAAAAGCTAAAATATAAGTTTTTAAAGATGCCGCTGAGATTTGAACACACCTGAACAAAGAATTTTGGTACTTGATTTCAATATATCTGATTAAAGTTCACTCAGTACTTGATTCAAGTATTTCGCAGTTAGATTGACGGTTTAAATTATTCAATTATTTTGGACTGATTTTGATTAATCGAATCAGACAAAATTTGGGTCTTTAAAAGTACAACTTTTAAAGAAGAATCAATATTTTTATTCTTGTAGTAATAACTTAAATTAACTTAACTTAAATTAACAAATTCGTTTTAGAAAGTAAAGTTATAGGTCTTCTTAAGATTGGATCAAGAATTATATTTATACATTTTATTTTTTTTTATGATCTATTACATGGTTATTTTATTTAAAATCTGTCCTCTGGGACAAAAAGTGAGAAAAACTTGGTTTAATGCAATCTTAAATTTACAACGCCATTTTTGTAACTGTGTATTGTTGTAAACACTCTGTGTGCAGTGCGTTTTTGAACACCATGCATTTGTTGAGTGTGGCTAAAGGGGTAACGAGAGAAAAATGCATCTTCGACTTCATAAAGTAATCATATTCTTGATCAGCATTAACTAGTCGATGTAGCCAGAACTGTTTGAATGTAAACTCTTATGTTTGTGTAATTTTTACTTGGAGAATTTATTTAATTTATTTTTTAACAAAGTATAATTTATTTCTATGTATGTTATAACTTTTTTTATTAACATTAAAATACTTAATAAATAGAGACCAAAGAACATTTATAAAAACATAATTTGTATCGAATTTCTGCAATAGGCAGGCAATGAGAATCAGGGTAAGCTGTTTAGGTTTAGGCAGCACAGAAATCATTAAAATTCTGTGATACAATTATTTAAATATTCTTTCAATGATAATTGGAAATCTGTTCTTTATAACATGCAGCTTCATAAGTGAAATAGATATTGTCCTAAGTTTGTCTCATTTAAGCTAACTTATAAATCTAGCTTACGTGCAAATGTATTTTTGGATTGGTTACAGAGTAAACCCCGATTGACACTCTGTACAAGAGCATTGTTTCCTGGTGTGAGTGTGTATTTGCCTGGCTTGCTTTTTTTGTTAGACAGTGCCGACACCTTTTTCGCCTGCGTCCATTTTATTATTTGTCTTGATTATTATTTTCCATTTGCACAAAATTAAAATACAAAAAATATTGTGTTTTTATATACAAAACATAAAAATGCACACACACACAAACAAACAATTGCAAGCGCCGTTCAACCGCAAAGCCGCCACAAATAACAGCACGAACTGGAAGACAGGGGTGGTGGTGGGAGACGATGACGGGGATTCATGACTGTGTGTATTAGTACGCTTGAATAATGTGAAACTGAAAACTTTTCATCAAAAATCAGCCAAGGGCTAAACTGGACGTGGAACAGGAACCGTCACCTAGCCAGCCAGATGGACAGTCATCTGCCCCATACTACGCCTCCCCTTCACCCCGGTGCCCAACATCTTAGCAGATAGAAAAAAAAAAATGAAACTGTGACAGGCTGCCATGAAAAGCGAAGCTTTGGTGTGACAAATCAAAGACTAAAACAGCCGCTTTGGTTAGAGCACAAAACGCACGCTTCGTTGAGTGGCGACTCATCCTGTGGCATCTGAGGCATAGAATGAACAAACGGCACAAGCTGGGTACATGGAATATGGAGACATGGTCCTGACTGAAAAGGCCGCCTGACAGCTACAGCTGCTTAATGGATATGGTAAGGCGGCATTATTCAAAATACAATGATTATGAGTACAAGTATTAAATTTCTAATAGTAAAAAGGTATTCAAAGCTGTGACTCGAATATGATATTTGTAACTGACAAGATTACTTACTTAACTAAATGTTTAAAGAAGTTAGAGTACCTGCTCCTTTTGTTTAGTACTTAATTGTCGACGAATGTGTCTTCTAATAAAAAATCGAATTGCAATTTATAAATTATAAAAAAAATAAATCAAATGATTTCACTTGTGTTCATTTTTAATAAAAATAAGTTATTTATACTTGAGGGGGATATAACTTAAAATTAGATAAGAAAATAACTTAAGAGGCACTATCAAGCAAAGCTGTTAAGTAATCAATTAGCTCGTTGCTGTGCTGCTTTTGGATGCATATAATTTTGATATCATCTTCATCATTTTCCAATTACTAACAGCTTCGGAATTCGAGCCAAATCGGACGCTATGGCTGTTCTCAATTGTTTAGTTCGTATACAGTTTTTACACCAACTTTATATAGATAAGATAAACGATAAAATTCCAAACTCTGGACAAACTGTTTTGTATAAAAATATTGCTCGAAATTTATAAATATCCTAAAATATTTTTGAAAAATATACGCATGCTGGAATTCACACACCTCAAATCCAATTAATCCTTCTCACACTTTTTTTCTCTCTCTTTCTAAGTACTTGTATTTTGTACAGATTTGCTGTTGTTATTTCCAGAGCTTATGAATGGAATAGTGATTTCGGTCTTTAAAAAATATATGTATATACTCGTATTTCACTTTATGCATTTGCAGCTAGCAAGTATGAAAAAAAAAACATAAAAAACAACAGCAACATGAAGAAGCCGTATACCTTTTTTGAATGGAACTCGTCTCTAATCAGAACGCGCGCCTGCAAACAATGGGAACAGCAGCAACAGCAGCAGAAGCCAACACCACAACTCTCTTACCCTTAGCTGGGGTCCAGCACTGAGCCATGAGCCATTGCTTTTTAAGGGCAGGGGGGAGCGCATGGTTTGGAGGCTGTCGCATTGTAATGAAAAAGGGGACAACAGGGTTTGGTGCAGGCGAAAGAATGGGTGTGCTGCTGCTGCTGCTTGTTGCTTTTGGCATTGTTTCTGCCGTTGCACATGCGATGCTTTATACAGTATATTTTTTGCCATATATTTTACTCAGCACAAATTTATTTGAAGCTGCAATTCCAATTCCCACCCGCCCCCAACCCCACTTCTTTCTCCCTCCTTCTCTGTTGCATTTGTTATTTTTGCGGCAGTAACTTTGGTTAATGCTTTGCATTTTGTGGCCACAGAACACTAGGATTACGAGCAAAAAGGATGCTGACTGGTTTTTGGGCTGCTGCTGCTGCTGCCGTTGTTGCTCTTTAATCTGAATACTTAAGCAATTTGTCAATTCACTTTAAAGCTTCAAGAACAACCAACTTAAGGCCTCCAACTTCTCTCTCACTGACTATGTTAATTGTTTTTGTAAAGTTTTTAATAACTACAGGCAGGAAAATGGACGACAAGACGACAGGACGAGTTGCCAGTCAACACAGTTTGGCCCAGGCCATCAGTCTCATTATTTATTTGTAATTTAATAAACCGAACGGCTTAGCAAAGGGTGTTAAGGAGTTAAGGGTGGGAGGGGTAGGGTAGTGGTGTTTGACTGCCAACCCCTTTTACAGCTTCCTTTTTGATGCTTAAGGCACTTTTACCCCCCTACCACTTCCACTGATTGCACTTGAGCTCTCTCTCTCTCGTTTGGCAGCAATTGATTTTATGTGAAAACTTTAGATTTTTATGACTTTTTTGGCTGCCGCAGGTCGAGTCACAAATAAAGTATAAGTATATACATTTATTTCAGCATCAGCGTCAGCTGAAATTTATTTGCCCTTGCGCATATTTTAATGAGGCATTAAAGCGTGATGCTGATTTCAGGCACACACACATACGCACATACACATACATACATACGTAATTTATGAGCAACTAAATATTTGCAGAGTGGGCGGTGGGCGGTGGTGGGGAGAGTCCTTTTTGGCCTCGGCAAATGTTTGCCTGCGTTTGCCGTTTTTAACACTCGATTACTTTAAATGCTTGCTGCTCGTTCCGCATTTGACTTTGGCTTGTCAATATTTGCCTTTTGCCTTAACTAGCACACACACTCTCCTACATACCCCACTTTCTGCTGGGCTCTAGGAAAATTTTGCTTGACTTTGCATCAGCATATTTTTCGCTGGCATTGTGTTTGCCCAGCTACCCATCTAGTGGACTTATGTAATGAGTATTTGGTTACACAAATCTCTCTGTGTGGCTCTCTCTAAGGCAGCAACCACCAGTTACCCAGCTAACAGTTTACCGTTTACTGCTGCTAGCAGAAGCCCCCTCCCATTGCCCTTATCCCAACCCCGACCAGAGCTTATTGAAATGCTGCTTAAATTACTGAGCAAATGACTCATTTATCAAGTGGCATTCTGGTGCTGTTCAAAATCCATTGACAACTTGGCCAACAACCCAATTATGCGCGCTCAACGCGAACTGTCACACAAGCTGACAACAGCAACAGCAACAACAATAACAACACATAACCACACTCAGTCACACATACACACTCGCACCCACACACTCATACACACACACACATATGTATGCAGATTAGCCGCAATGTCCCGTTGATCCATCCAAACTGACTGTTTACGCCTCGGCCATTGGAAATTTCATTAAAAATGATTTAAGGCAATTTGCTGGACAAGTTATCTACCCCGTTTACCGCAATGCTACACCCTACCCCACCACCACCCCCTTCCGCTCCTTCCAAACATTTTAAACTCTTTGTCGCTGTCAACGCCGTCGGGAGCATAAATTAAAATGTGCTTGCACCATGGGGCATTGAGTGTTGATTGCATTGATGCCACATGAGCCACTGTGCATCAGCCATATTCAGTATTTTTCATCTCTTTTTCTCAGTTTACCTCTTATCCGTTTGTGACTTCTGTTTGCCAAATTATCTCAGTTTATTGCATCTTTTTCTTTGGACTGACTAATTGACAGTTTTAATCACTTAATTTGGTTGATTTCAGGATATGCGATATTCATAAAAAAAGGCTTAGATTAAGCATAGCAAATATATTACAAAATACTAGCGGACCGCTGTCTCGTAAGCGTTACGTCACTCTAGAGCCCCAATTAAAAAATCAACATTTTCTTTATACTTGTACAAATGTTCACAATAAGTTCTTCGTTTTTAGAAGTAGATGCAAAAAATATTTATTTAACTATATTTAAACTACAGCAAACTAATAATTCATTCCGATTGCATATTCTTCCAGCAAATCATATCAAATCTTTTTTAGCATTTGCATGCAACACACGCCTGTTACAAAGGTCTAGAACTCGGGTCTACCCAAGTCCATTGCCTCAAACTTATGCGCAGCTGCAACGGCGAAAATTATTAATTTTATTATTTTTTCTTCAAATCATGTCACTTTCTCTATGAATAGTCCTAAGTGCGATTCTCAGACTCAAGTCTGTGTACTGACAATAAATCGCTGCTATCGCTCCTAACGTTGATTCTGCAACCGGTGCTGTGCCCTAGCCAGGTCCTATCATATTTATTGTTGTATACATTGTGCGTTTAATGTCGCTTGATTAACATTAGTCAGAGCAGCAAAAAATCCACCCGTAACGTGGAAAACAAAAGAAAAGCAAAAAACGGCAAATTGAATTTGCCGCACTTGCGGCTTAAATTATAAAAAAAAATACAAAAGGAAAACGGAATGAAAATGTTTTGTTACATGAAAGAAATGTACCATCGGTAAAAATACTCTCATTTTTATATGTTACAAAAATTAAAGGCAATTACTAAGTATAGAAAATTCCAATTTCAGTTAAATTTTTGTATACAACAAATGTTCAAAATATAAATTATACTTTCAATTGTTTTTAGAAAGTTTTAGTAATTTTTTGCGCATTTAATTCTTTTGGCCAAACAACAACTTGGAAACAACTTAACAATTTTAAATCATTAAAATATCGGAAACTATTCAAAGATCAAATTGATTAAATTCCTTGTTAATAAGTTTTACTGTTGTGTTCAATCAGATGAGATTTCAATCTCCCCAGCTTTAAATACCTTTTTTAACAACTCTCAATATACTTTTATTTCATTAAAAAACAAAGTATCACAACTGACACCCAGCCAGTGCTCGACACAATATGCAAATTATCTAAAAATTTATAGGCTTTTGTTGGGCTGCTTGTGGCTTGGTTGTTGTGTTTGCTTGGCTCGTGGCATCAGCTGTTTGTGCCTTAAGTTCTGAGTGGCATACAGGGTAAGCTTAAGGCTTATTATCTTTTTATTAACTGAACTTCTCGTTTAGAATGCACGACTCGGGCTTAAGGTTGTAGATTGTCGTTTTGAGTGTTTGGTGTCTTACGTATGATTGATGTGTTGCATATGTAGAAGATATAGCGCACAAGACATACACAAGACACAAACTTGACATTCCTTCAATTCTTTTGGCTAAAGTTCACGGGTGTGGCATTACGAAAAGTCAGAGAAAGAGAGAAGTACAGTATCGAGGGTGTGTAGAGTAAATGAACAGCTTGCTAGGCTTGCAGAAAATCCATTAAAACACTTGAGTCCTTGGCAGACGCGACGCGACTGCTCTCCAAAACCAGGCAGGCAACAACAGCAACAAGAATGCATTTCCGTTTATAGTTGAAGGCTGCTTTGAAGGCTGCAACACTTAGACACAATGGCACTTTCACCCCTACTCCAATACCAACATCATTCCCGCTGGCAACAAAAACAAAATAAAAAAAAAACGAGCACGTTAAATGTTATTGATATTGCAATTTTAAGCATTTTGTAATTGAGGCAAGCTTACAAAACATGTATTTGTATGTGTGTATATAAAAAATGTGCCGCACTTATCACACAGCCATCAATTGTCTGGCTTAAACCTTAAGGTTGATTCCTTTACCGTTAACGTTAACATTGTTCCTGCTTTTGCTCTTGCTGCTGCCAAGCGGATAACTGTCTAAATGACACTTAAGCATGTGTTTAAACATGCCAAGCGCTTGGCTCACTCAAACTATGCAACAAGAAGTAGCAACAACAACTACAAACAAGGGTCGCAATAGGGTTGACACCATCACAAACGTTCCGGCAGTCGAGCTCCTGATGCTGCTGTCGATGCGCTGATAAGTCTTTAGTCTGAACCTTCCCTCCAAGACAACAACTAAATATGTATCCGAAATATATATATACCATATACACAACGCATCTTGTGTCTTGGTCTTGTCTCGAGTTCAGTGTAGAAAGGCAAGTGTAGCCAATGTTGTTGGGTAAACTCATAATTGGAATTAATTATGCATTCGCACTTTGCGGACAACTTTTCGAGTGGTTAGAGTGGTTACAGCGGCTTTGTCGTGTGTGTGTGAGAGAATATTCTTCTATATGGGTGTGTGTGTTTCTGTGTGTGTGTGTGCGTGTGTGTCGGCTGCTTTAATTGTCCTACGGCGAACGCTTATAACCTACAAAGAAGCCAACAAGCATATTGGCTATCTAGTGTTAAGTGCAAATTGCAGTTATCGTAAGTATTTCTTAACGCTAACACCCATTGGCTTAAAGTTGCCCAAATTTGGCTAGATAAAAGCTTAACATGTTGAGCATAAGTATGCATAATATTCCAGTCAACTAGTCAGTGTTTTGAGTGTGCTTAAAATTATATGGTCAATGCATTTTGGTAATTTTGAAGATTTTGAAAAACAAATATTGTTAAATATTTGTTTATATTAATGTTACAAGAAATTTACAAATATTAAAACTTATTTATTAAATAATATAATAACATTCACTGGTTAATAATGTTGCAGCTGTACCTTTATTAACATCCTGCAGAAAAGCAATCTCAGATGATTTTGTAGACACTTAATTTAATAAGACATAATTAAGCCATTGTAAGCCAAAATGAGCTCATTTATATTTTTTTGCCATTCTTATGCCTTTTAATTTTTTCTAACCATTCCAATTTGTAGTCACTTTATTACTACTTAGGTACTTGAAAGCTGAGCCACAGCCCTTACCCAAGTCCAATAATAATAACATTAGAGGTATTCATTCCCACACAGTCTATTGTAGTCCGTTTGTTCGTTGGCTGCTTTATGATGCATTTAAAAAAAAAAAAAAATGTTTGCCTATGCTATTATTATGCAACCACTTACATTGTAACAACACAAGACATACAGAGAAGAAAAGGCAGATTGAAAGCCATTCAGTGATTAAGTGCTATGAATGAGAATTAATTAAAGTTTGACTGCAACATGACAATGCGAATGACAACGAGCCAGGAGTTAACAATAACAGATAAGCGCTAATAAAATGCAATTACACGAATATAAAATGCCGAAAGTAGCCAGCAAGGACATGCCAGTGTACACAATGCCTGTTGCTGCGGCTTTTTCTATTCTTCTACAGTTGTTATTCCCGTTTTTGCTTTGGGCATTGGGCATCTCGAAGCTGTCAGTTATTTCAACGCTCCATTTCGTTTGTTTTGACAAGCCAAAAGACTTAAATCACAAATGACTTATGGAAGAAGAAAAAAAAATGAACTAAATAAAAGAAAAGCGCTCGCGCGCGATGAGAAATGCCGCAACCAAGCTGCAAAATGCGAGAAATGAGTGAAATGCCAAAGCTGGACAATGCCAAGCAGCCAAAGCAGTCGGCGGCAGTCCAACTCTGGGTTGAGGTCCTGCGTCTGCCCTGCGTCTAAGGTTGAGTTTTTCTTGCTGGATTGCCAAGCGCGTGTCATGAGCAAACAAGATAATGTTACAGCCAGTCAACGCAAATTGAGCAGCATGATGAGAATGACTTTCGCGTTGTTATATACCCTACACAAAAATAGAAAAATATACATGAATTCTTGTTACTTATTGAAAAACGTTCTATGTAAACTATGCTTTCTAGTAAATTTTTCACTCAATAAAGATTTGTTTAGATAAGTTAATTAACATTTTTGTCAATGCGTTTATTAATTATATACTTTGACTCCACATTTGTTTTATTAAAATTAAATCATATCACTGATTATTTGTTTCGGCTTACTTATTAAACATAAGGATCGAATCGTTTCAGGGTGTTTAACGGACTACAACTGCCAGTGAAGCACTTAATTTAAGTTCGTTTTGGCACGAAATGCAAATGAAAACGTCTCAACTTACGCGTTGACTGACTGACTAGCCAGCATTATGCGGAACTGTCCTTAGATTGGATGGAACAAGGAAAACTTAGTTTTTTCTTACTAGCTGTTGGTCAAAATGAAAGTGCTGCCGCATTCTAAGCTATAAACAAGAAGAAGTAGTAGTAGTAGGCAACTAAATGATTGATCGCAGGCATCAATTTTCAACCGTACTCTTATTGCTTTCTTTTGCCTTCGACAATTTTTGCGGCCACACTTTAAGAAGCAGACTTAAAGAGCCAAGCTAAATAAAGAAAATATACTTAAGTAGTAGATTCTTTTTCTTTATCTCGTTTCGTATCGTTTTTGGTTAAGAACGTTTATGAAAATGTCTGGTACATGTTTCGGCTGCGCAAACAGAATGCGAGTGCTGCAATAAAATTCCATTACAGCCGCTTGACTTAAAAACTTGGCCAAAAAAATGCAGTGCCAGCCGGCACAGGCAGAAGAGAGTGTATTAAAAGCCAGCTACCCATTTGCCGCTACGTGAGTGCATGCCATGTAAGTGTGTGCAAGTGTTTGTGTGTTGGGCTTTTGCATATTTTATGAAACTTGGCGAGCATTTAACGCCCCGCCAGCCAGTCCGCTGCTGCGTTTGTGTGTATGTACATATGAAGTACATATGTGTATGTGCAACTACTGGTGGCCATAAGCGCTGTAAACTCATTACTTGAATTTATTTTGCACTTAAACAAAATGTTTCATTTGCCCAAAACAGCCTCAACAGCAGCTAAGACACAATGGAAAAAAGGTTCAACTTTTTTTTTAAATCAACAAGAAACTAGAAATAAATCGAAGTGTACTTACTATTCCAACATCGTTCGTAAAAAATTTAAATAATATTAAATTTGGTTATTACTGATTAATTATTATTTTTTCAGTACCAGAAAACTTTACAACCAATTTTTCTGGGCTACAAAGCTAGCTAATCAGTTTTAATTTAAACTAGCTTATGACAACAAAACGAGTTCAGGGCCAAAAAGTGTTAATTTTTCCACAGTGCAGAAGCGCAAGAAAAAACAGTTGCCACTTTGTTGACTGATTTGACAGCATCTTCTGGCAAGTGTAACTTCAAGCCCAATCATGCAGTGTTGCAAGTGAAACTACACAAGTGTAACTTCAAGCCCAATCATGCAGTGTTGCAAGTGAAACTACACAAAATGTATTTTATTTTGCAATCTACTATGTATTTGTTACACTTGCAACACTGAATGCTTGTTGATCAACATGGCTTGGTGCATGGCTCGATGTTTGAGCAACTTCTAACTGCTGTCTGCCATATATGAAGATCTTCTTGACAACGCCCAAGCTCCATGAGGAGTTGTATTAGCTCCAGCGTCTTCTCGTTAATATTTGAGCAGCTTTGTTTGGGGCACAGAATCTTTTGCGGCTCATGCCAAATATCTGAGTTGATATTTGGCATTTGACTAGCATTCGTACAGGCTGAAAGCAAACTTTCGGAAAGGAAGAGATCTGTACGACTGTTGGTTGGCTGAGGTGGCAACTCCATGCCACATCGAATGCAGCGGTCTTTACACTCGCAAAGATCGCACTCATTGCACTCCTTTTCCACCTGAAGCTGGCGAACAGTTTGACGTGGGGAATAAAACAGACGGGCAACGTTATCTTTTCGCCTATGCCGCTTCAATTTGGTTTTAACTTTGCGTTCCTCATTAGCTTTCTCTGTCTTCTGTCTCTTCTGCTCTTCGATGGCTAACATCAGTGGCGACTTTGGCAGGCTGTCGAAGTACTTCTTATGGGAACGGAATATATTCGCTATATGCTTTGAGGTGTAACGTTGGTCAATGCCAGCCAATGCATTTTTTACCATCGAATCGAGTGAGGCAGTGACGTGTAACTCATCATCGGACGACTGCCATGAATATTTTTGTTTGGATTGGCGAGACGGTTGCTCCTTTGGTAGTTTTTCGTAGGAACGTTTTCCAGTCTCTTCAAAATTGTCAATGGAAATATTAATTTTTTGACCCAGGTTAATGTCAGGCGCCTCATCTAAGTTGCCTGGGACGTGTTTTACTTTGGCACCCTTTTTTATAATTTCAGCAACGATTTCGTTTATATATTTATGACACAGCTCTGTGAGTAATTTTAACTTTTCCGCATAGGGTAAGCCAACGCCTTTTAAATCGTTATTCACCCCGTCTAGCACTTGCCACATATAATGATTCATGACTTGATCGATAGCTGCACTTTTGTCGTCAAGGTTGTCCATTGCACTAGGTCCTTGTATCACATGGATAAGTTTTTTTTGAATTGGAAGATATTTAAATTGAGAGTTCGTTGCCAATATTCTTATAAGACTCTGTTCAGATGGTTCCTTGTTTTTTTCCATAACACGAGGGAATTTTTGCTGTAGTTTTGGCACCGACATGAGTCGCCTTAGTTCATTAACATATGGTATGTTCCCAAAATTTTGTATGTCAACGCCAGCATGTGATTGTATTAAAGTTTCTAATAGTTTTTTTTCAACAAACTCAGCGGTACTATTTTTAGCACGCTGTTTATTATAGGGGTTTTTTTCTAGCCCAAGATCCTTTTTCTTTATTTTTTTCCCCTTTGTTTTTTGATTTTCTTGTTGGTGTTGTTGTTGATGTTGCTGTTCTTGTTGTTGTTGTTGGTCTTGTTGAGTTGTATGAGATGATAATCGCTCCCTGCCAAAGCCGTGTAACGCATTTTCCAGTTTTTCTTCGGCCTGCTCCCTTGCAATAAGACTTTTATTAGAGCTTCTTGGAAGTATTTCTAAAGTTTTACGTTTTTGCATAGGTGGCTCTAAAAGTTTAGAAAAATAATTCTTAATGTTTACCATATTTAATTTCGTAGCTCGCACTGAATGTGTGGAAATCTCATTCTTCAGCTTTTTTAATATTTTAGGTTGCAATGAATGTGTGGACAATTCATTCTTTATATGAAGCTTGATAGTTTTTTTAGGTTGCTTTGACAATGTGGAAAACGGGGTCTTTGGCTGAAGCGTACGATCTTTAGAAAAATTAAATTGAATATTTTGAGTGTCATTTAGGTCGATGCTTTTAATGTTTGGTAGTTTATAAGGCACCGGCTTTTCCTGTTTCGGCTTTAAATGTTTTTTAATCATTTTTTCACTGCCTTTTTGCTCTTGCTTACGGACTAATTCGTTTGAATACCGTTGCTTGTGGCTTAATTTACCATCCAAAACGTTTTTGAAGGATAATATATAATCTTTGCGTATGTGTTTTTTAATTGACCTCAATCTTTTAACTTTGCCGAATTTAAGCTTATTACGAATCTGCCTAACTTCCACTTTCCATGCATCCATTTGCAGCCTCGCATATTTTTTGGAGCCACTAAACATTTTGGGATCGTTTTGCTTGGTATTAATCTTTTCGAAACATTGTCGAAGTATCCGTCGCCTGTTAGGCAGTATTCGCAATCGTTTACGCAGTTGTAGCAGTCGCTCATTGCAGTTCTGTTCCTCCTTTTTTAACTCTAAAAGTTTTATTTGTTGCTTCGTGATCAGCTTATTCCAATGCAGAAGCCAGTTACTGTTCAAGTGCAGCATGCGACCAACATATGTCTTCGGATATTTCATGGCTGGCACTTTGGTGTGATGTAATTCATCATCGATCAACATTCGCAAATTTTTATGTAGCTCATCTCGCTTTTTGTGCATTAAATCCAAGCGTTTCTTTGCTTGGAACGCATGTCTTTTCAGCATTTTGCTTTTGCGTTTGATTTTCTTCTTGACCAGCAGCAAGTCCATCAAATTTTCTGTCAGTGGCTTCATTTTGCTACCCATTGATAATTTTACAAATCTTATCCTTTTTGTTAAGATTTAAAGTATCTTGTGCTTTCTAAATATTTTGCCACGGAATACAAATAATTTTTAACTAACTTTTTGCAACACAAAACTCAATGTTATAGCGATTCAATAAAATGTTATTGTTAAAACATGAAGAACATAAGAACTTAAAGTGTACCTATCATTAATCTTTCATCTAAAATTCAATTTAAGACAGTACAAACTAAAACAAGAGAAAACGTTGCAGTCCTGGAAAAAAAAGATACCTGTTTAAAAACGGTTAAGCCCGGTCGCTTGATGGACATCTTAGGGGACATCGCACGCTAAGTTGCCACCAAATTTGATGACTCTAGTTTAAAAATGAGGAAAATATGGGGATTTCCGACTTAAGAGGCGGTGGCAGGGTAGGCGTGGCATCCAAATTTTTGATGCAAATCTTAAGGAAAAATTTCCAGCTGTCTTCCGAACAAATTTCTTTACCTTCGGTATAAAAATGTATTAATATATTACCAAATAATTTTAAAAAAGTATTTAACATATCGTACTAATATTATATTATTATTATGTTTGTGTGGACCTTTGTTACTCTTTCACGTAAAAACTACTCAATGGATTTAATGAAATTTTATATTTATATATATATTTAATATTTTAAATTAAATTATATTGGACGTAGATGTACTAACGAACAGTACATTCAAGTGGACCAACGATACCAAGCACCGGCTTGTTAACGCGCGGACCCAAGCACTAAGCGACCCCCCTCCCGCCCAACTGACCGAAGTGCATGCGGTTACGAAGATCGCGAACATGTGGACAGATAAAACATTACTAGTTTTTTAAGAGAGCAAGTTGGTATGGCATTGTGTATTAGTTGGAAAATATAATTATAGTTTGAAAATAAGATTCGAAAAGGGTTATGCAAAGCGTAGTTTAAATAACAAGTTTAAAGAGAAATAGGTACAAAACTTCTAGTATTTCTAATCGGAACCGCAAATCTAATTTGGTTAATTAACTCACAAGAATCAATTTCACCATTGATTTGTTTGTGCAAGAAGATTACTCCTAACATAGTTCTGCGATCAGAGAGAGATGGAAGATTTATAAGTAAAAGTCTACTATGATAAGAAGGTAAGTTAATGTTATTGTCCCAGTTAAGTCCCCTCAGGGCAAAGAGCAGGAATTGTTTTTGTACCGATTCTATTCTATCCTCATGAATCTTGTATTTGGGATACCATATACAAGATCCATATTCAAGAATCGGTCTTACAAGAGAAATATATAAGGTTTTTGTTATGTAGGGACCCATGGAAGTGTCATCCGGTTTAACCTTACCTAACCTATGTAGGGATCATCGAATTCCTTCGACCAGCGTTTAATGAACCCCAAGACACTTGATGCTCGATTTGTAACAGAAGAAATGTGCTTGTCAAACTTAAGTTTTGGGTCCATTAGGATACCCAGATCTTTAACCCATTCTACTCGTTCTAGTGGCTTATTATCTAGAATATAAAATTTAAAAAAGGGCATACGTCTATAAAAAGACATTACTTTACATTTACTGCAATTTAGATTTAATAAATTAACTCTACACCAAGTTTGAAAATTGTCTAGGTCACGTTGTAGATTTTGAGCAGACAGAAGAGTTTCAGCTGATATGCATAATTTTACAGCACCCGTGAGTAACTTATTACGGACGGAAGATCGTTTATAAACAGTGTAAATAACAATGATCCAAGGTGACTTCCTTGGGGGACACCAGAAGTAACCTGAACCACTTTGGAGACAGAACTCTTAAAGTAGACCCTCTGAGTTCTAAGAATTAAGTAGTCTTTGATCTAAAAAATAAGTTTTTTAGGAAAACCCAAAAGCTCTAATGTATGAATTAATAGGTTGTGATTCAGTTTGCATTTTATCCTGGAACACTTTATAACGAATGACGTGAATTCTAACAAGTTAGTGGTAGTAGATCGTTGTTTCATGAATCCGTGCTGGCACGGTGAAATTATATATTTGCAAAGGTGATGAAGATGGGAAGTTATCAATTTTCCAAAAATCTTAGGAATAGCGCACAACTTGAAGATAACATAGCTTATACATCAGAATAACACACAGGGTACAATTTATAAAGATAAAGATAAACTATCCGCCCAATTTGTCTTATCTGTCATTAATACCTTACAAATATTTAAACAGTTTAAGGCAAATCAATCAAGTGTATTATTTAAAAGTGTAAAAAAGCCACGTACTAAGAATTATGCCGCGAAAGCGTACGTCTAATCTTTCCCAAAGCTCTAATAAAGCCCGAGCTAGGAAAGTCGCTAGACTCAACCAGGAAGGCACATTGTGAAGGCCAAAATTTTAGCTGGAGAAGCCAAGGGAGACAATGTTCTTATACCGCGCATCCCAATCATACCCAACAACTTGCCATTCCATTTTGAACGCCTGCGGGAACCAGCGACATATACAGAAACGGTATTCGGATCTAAACATTTAACATTTTAGTTTGTGTTTTCTGTTCATTAAGTAAAAATCAAAGAGCGCCACAGCAACGCGTGGGTGGGATTTCCTAGTAATATAAAATAATATATAAGTGCACATAAACAGACTAAATTTATTTAAAATTGTATACCGTACAAAAGTTTTTTGAAAAGATTAAATTATGGCAAAACTATATTAGTTTTTGGATACTTACATTTCCTAAATGTATTGTATGTATCCAAATCAAAAATGGCTTACAGTTTTTATTTAAATATATCTTTTTATTAAAGTTATTTTTAATTAATTAATTAATTTGTGTGTTTGCATTTCATTTATAATTGACAATCGGCAATAAATCAATAACTATACCAAAAATATTTTAAATTTTGTTAACTATTTAATTCTAATCTTATTATTTACTTATTAATTGTGTATTCTTTCCCTTTAACTTCCGCATAAGCATTAAACATAGTTAAATAATTTTGTTCTTAAGGGGTTAAGGGTATTCCGCACGATTTCTAATCAGTCGCAGATAAGAGGCGCAATGTATGTAAATCACACTTGATAGGGAACCACAGCAGCAGTGGCAGTTGCAGTAGCTACAGGCATCAACGGGAAGCAATCGCATGTAGTATAAAAGCCAAGTTTACTCAATCACAGCATCGTTATTCAGCAACAACAGCTTCAAGCAAACAGTTCAATAATCTTAACAAACTCTACTTACTACATCATGTGTCAAATGATTGCATCGAGCATAATTGTCAGCATTGGGCTGCTAGGCGCTTTAGCTGCAGCAATGCCACAACAGGCATATACTCAGCCTTTGGTCGACTATAGACCAGCTTCAGCTCCAACTCCAGTCACTTACCAGCGGGCCCGTCGTCAAGCTCTAGGCGGTACACTAGCCTCCAATTCCAATGGCGGCGCCGATGCTCGTGTGGATTTAACCAAAGCACTTGGAACACCAGAGCACAATGTTATTGGTCAGGTCTTTGCTGCGGGCAACACACAAGCTGGCGGTCCACTTCCGGCCAGCCCCGTCACCAGTGGTGCGACTCTGGCCTACAACAAGTATGTTACCTAAAAAGTTTTCTTGTTTCTTTAATTAATCAACCAACATAATCTTTCTCTATCTCACAGTCAAGGCCATGGTTTAGAGCTGACCAAGACGCATACGCCTGATGTTCGTGACACCTTCCAGCAGACTTTGAAGGCAAATCTCTATAACGATGGCGTTCACAATTTGGATGCCAAGGCTTTTGCCTCACAGACTGAGTTGGCCAATAAATTCAAGTTCGATCGCAATGGTGCTGGTTTGGACTATTCACATATTAATGGCCACGGCGCCAGTGTAACACACAGTAATATTCCTGGTTTTGGACAGCAGCTTGAACTAGGAGGTCGTGCCAATCTCTGGCAATCTCAGGATCGCAATACGCGCTTAGATCTGAGCAGCACTGCATCCAAATGGATGAGTGGTCCTTTGAATGGCCGTCGGGACTTTGGTGCCAATCTTGGTATCTCCCATTACTTTAACTAATGTGCCAAAAGTACTTTAGAAATGTTTTCCAATTTATGTAGTAAATGTAAATAGTAAATAAATAATATATGAAATATATGAACAAAATATTCTAATCAAGTTCCAAAACATGAAAAAAATTGATCAACATAATACTTCAAGTATTTACACAAATGCTGAAATAAGTATTAAATATTGTATGATAGTTTGCGACTAGCCAGGGGATTAAAATACCACGTTTTCATATTACCGAAATCATTATTTAATTCTTTACATTTTGTACCTATGTATCGAGCTGTCTATCCATTTGACTGGCTTCTGAAAACTTAATCATAGACAGTTGACGCAAAATTGTTCAAATCGATTCAGTTCATTTTCCGTAAATGTGTACATATATATATTTTATAACAAATGCGAACAATGATCTTTCTCCAACTTTGGTGGACACTGATGGTGCTCACGGGCGGGTCAACTCCAATAGCGGAGGAGGGATCTCAAGTAGTCAGCGAACCATTGAGTAATTTTCATCAATCACTAAATGATGCACGCCAGCAGTTGCAAGAGCTCCACTCCAACTATGGTCAGGTGCAGGAAGCTGAGCTATATCGTCCTAGGCGCAATAACATCGATGAGATGCTAGCTAGCTTTGCACAAGGTGGCGAAAAAGATCAGGATGATGAGGAGCAGTCGTTGCAGCAGGCGGCAGATGATTGGTTCCGTGATCTAAAAAGTAGTGGTGCGCATGGAGCAAGATCAGGAGTAGGAGCATTAGGTGCTATGCCCAAGAAATCACGTGCTGCTAAAAAAGACAGGCGTAGCTATGAACTGGGCATTGAGCAAACGGAGCTGGCTAAAGTTAAGCAAAAATACAAGGATTCAACTGAAGAACTGTACTTTAGTGGACTTCCCGCTAAGCAGCCCCACAAGGAACTGGAGACTGGCGCAACTGAATTAGACATTAAACTAAAAAATGTGCAAAAACAGCTGAACAATCAGGAACATGTGCAAAAGCTGCGACAGCAACGAAAGCAGCCGAACGAACAACATGACAATCAAAAAGAAATCAATAAAATTAAGAAGGGGGAAGAGAGATTGCCACAATATGAAGATGATAATGTTCCAGATGGGGCTTACGAACAAACTTTGGCACGCTTTCAATTCCCCCAGTTTAATGCCAATAATCTGTCACATGAAGCCAACTACAAGTTGTCAAAAATTGAGCAGGATGCTGCTGCAAGGAGCAGCAAATCACGCTATCCAAGTGACTTAAAGAAACGTCGATCCTCCTCCGGCTTCAATCCCATGAACGAAATTAAGCTGAAGACAAGTAATCGGTTGATGCGGAAAGGAATGGGCCCATCGTTGCCCAGCAATTCTCTAACGGATACTATGCGTGCCCACTTCGTGGATGATGTTTTGATGCGAAAGGAGCAAAAGCTGAAGCGCCAAAAAGAACAGCAGCCGAATGAGATTGAGAAGAATGTAATCCTCAATCCATTTGATACTCTCAACTCTCCAGATGTGAGCTCTATCACTGATTCCAATCCCAGGATACATCTTTTTGATACACCTCAAAGCTATGACTATCGCTTGCCCCACTATGATCAGTTCAATATGCTCAACCAGCGAGATTATTCGCATGCCAATGCCAGGTTAAAGATTGACAGGGATCGTGACCGCTTCAAGCGACATCCGATGCAAGTGAAGCAACCAGAAACGGTAAGTGATGTAAAGCTAACCAAACAGCAAAGTCTGGCGAGCAAAATAGAAAAACAGCTGCCTGGATATAAGAAGGACGAGGCGGAGGAGTTAGTGGCCAGGCTGGCTCCAGCTGCAGAGCCAGATGTCATCAATGTCAAAGTAGCAGAGGAAACAAAATCACCTCAAACTGCACAAATCAAAGCTGACTCTTCCAAAGAACCTAAAGCACAACTTAACACAGAAGTTGGTAATAAGAAACAACTGGAAGCCAATCCCAATCCCAATCAGCAGAACATCCAAGACACAAACCAAATATCTTTCAATGAAGGCAAAGCACAGCTAGAGGCAAAACCTGCGGCTCCGGAGCAAAATGTTAACTTACTGCAGACAACTAATAATAAAAATGGCAATGTCAAAAGACAAAATTTGGCATTGCGTAATGGCATCTGCAAGAGTCATACGGATGCTATGGTAAAGCTTCTGGCCAACAAAATCTCACAGCAACACAGCGACAAGGATCGCGAAAGGCGGTTTGTGAAACGCTGGAGCTGGCAAAAAATGCATCACCAGAAGAACAATGAGGTGAAACATTATAAGCGTAGGAGTAAGCGATCTTTGGAGGAGCCAGAAATGTTGCAGTTGGTGTTGCTGCCAGATTGGCAGTCAAGGCTTAAAACACAATCTAAATATGGGTTCAATGGGTGCAACTGTCAACGCTCTGTAGTGCAGGTGCAGTCCCAATCTGAACCTAATCAAAAGCACCGCCGCTGTAAACGTTCTGTAGAGCTCGAAACTAGGCAGTTGAATGTGGCAACACAGGCACATGTGCAACCTGAGCCACAGTTAAGCCCAATGGCAAATTCAAAGGATGTCGAACATCAGAAGCACCCTTCCAAACGATCTGTTCAGTTAGATTCTGAGGCACAGCTGGAGTCACAATCGGAGCGTAAGTTAATGACCAACCCGCAGGATAAGCCAGAATTACAAACACATTCTGTGGATCATTCAAACCTGCAGTTTGAGCCACAGTCTGAGCAACAGTTTGAGCCAGAATCAGAGACACAGTTGGAGCCACATTTGAACGTACAGAGAGACACAGAATTGGAGACGCAGTCAGAGCTTCATTCTTTACCAAATTTGAATTGATTATTTAAGGTCAATGTTTTTATTTTGTATTATATTTTTTATTTTATTTTATAAGCTAAGATATAATATAAAATAATAAATCTAAAAGAACAATATGAAAATTTGGGGATGCCTTCGACTCATCAAAGTTTTTAATATTTGGTAGTTTATAAGGCACCGGATCTTTCAGTTTCGACTTTAAATGTTTTTTTATCAGAACACTTGTTACTTTCGGTAAAGAGTGTGTTGGGTTAGGGCAATGTCTGTCATGGTGTGCGTCCGTCTGTTTGTCTGTCCGTCCGTCTGTCTATCCGCCCGTATGTTCGCAACTTTTTCCGACACCCTTCAAGCTAGAGACTTGAAACTTTGCAAATATCTGTTTCTATGGCCGGGAGAGATAATGTGATAAAGACAAGCCACCCTGAGCTTATGCAGATGCAGATCTCAAGGAAAAATTCCCAGCTAACTTCCAACCAAATTTTTTGACCATCGGTAAAGAAGTACATTAATTTATCATAAAATTATTAAAAAAGTATTTAACACAAAATATTATAAGTGCACATAAACAGACTAAATCTAAAATTATATACCGTACAAAAGTTTTTTGAAAAGATTAAACTATGGCAAAACTATATTAGTTTTTGGATACTTACATTTCCTAAATGTATTGTATGTATCCAAATCAAAAATGGCTTACAGTTTTTATTTAAATATATCTTTTTATTAAAGTTATTTTTAATTAATTAATTAATTTTTATGTTTGCATTTCATTTATAATTGACAATCGGCAATAAATCAATAACTATACCAAAAATATTTTAAATTTTGTTAACTATTTAATTCTAATCTTATTATTTACTTATTAATTGTGTATTCTTTCCCTTTAACTTCCGCATAAGCATTAAACATAGTTAAATAATTTTGTTCTTAAGGGGTTAAGGGTATTCCGCACGATTTCTAATCAGTCGCAGATAAGAGGCGCAATGTATGTAAATCACACTTGATAGGGAACCACAGCAGCAGTGGCAGTTGCAGTAGCTACAGGCATCAACGGGAAGCAATCGCATGTAGTATAAAAGCCAAGTTTACTCAATCACAGCATCGTTATTCAGCAACAACAGCTTCAAGCAAACAGTTCAATAATCTTAACAAACTCTACTTACTACATCATGTGTCAAATGATTGCATCGAGCATAATTGTCAGCATTGGGCTGCTAGGCGCTTTAGCTGCAGCAATGCCACAACAGGCATATACTCAGCCTTTGGTCGACTATAGACCAGCTTCAGCTCCAACTCCAGTCACTTACCAGCGGGCCCGTCGTCAAGCTCTAGGCGGTACACTAGCCTCCAATTCCAATGGCGGCGCCGATGCTCGTGTGGATTTAACCAAAGCACTTGGAACACCAGAGCACAATGTTATTGGTCAGGTCTTTGCTGCGGGCAACACACAAGCTGGCGGTCCACTTCCGGCCAGCCCCGTCACCAGTGGTGCGACTCTGGCCTACAACAAGTATGTTACCTAAAATGTTTTCTTGTTTCTTTAATTAATCAACCAACATAATCTTTCTCTATCTCACAGTCAAGGCCATGGTTTAGAGCTGACCAAGACGCATACGCCTGATGTTCGTGACACCTTCCAGCAGACTTTGAAGGCAAATCTCTATAACGATGGCGTTCACAATTTGGATGCCAAGGCTTTTGCCTCACAGACTGAGTTGGCCAATAAATTCAAGTTCGATCGCAATGGTGCTGGTTTGGACTATTCACATATTAATGGCCACGGCGCCAGTGTAACACACAGTAATATTCCTGGTTTTGGACAGCAGCTTGAACTAGGAGGTCGTGCCAATCTCTGGCAATCTCAGGATCGCAATACGCGCTTAGATCTGAGCAGCACTGCATCCAAATGGATGAGTGGTCCTTTGAATGGCCGTCGGGACTTTGGTGCCAATCTTGGTATCTCCCATTACTTTAACTAATGTGCCAAAAGTACTTTAGAAATGTTTTCCAATTTATGTAGTAAATGTAAATAGTAAATAAATAATATATGAAATATATGAACAAAATATTCTAATCAAGTTCCAAAACATGAAAAAAATTGATCAACATAATACTTCAAGTATTTACACAAATGCTGAAATAAGTATTAAATATTGTATGATAGTTTGCGACTTGCCAGGGGATTAAAATACCACGTTTTCATATTAGCGAAATCATTATTTAATTCTTTACATTTTGTACCTATGTATCGAGCTGTCTATCCATTTGACTGGCTTCTGAAAACTTAATCATAGACAGTTGACGCAAAATTGTTCAAATCGATTCAGTTCATTTTCCGTAAATGTGTACATATATATATTTTATAACAAATGCGAACAATGAACTTTCTGCAACTTTGGTGGACACTGATGGTGCTCACGGGCGGGTCAACTCCAACAGCGGAGGAGGGATCTCAAGTAGTCAGCGAACCATTGAGTAATTTTCATCAATCACTAAATGATGCACGCCAGCAGTTGCAAGAGCTCCACTCCAACTATGGTCAGGTGCAGGAAGCTGAGCTATATCGTCCTAGGCGCAATAACATCGATGAGATGCTAGCTAGCTTTGCACAAGGTGGCGAAAAAGATCAGGATGATGAGGAGCAGTCGTTGCAGCAGGCGGCAGATGATTGGTTCCGTGATCTAAAAAGTAGTGGTGCCTATGGAGAAAGATCAGGAGTAGGAGCATTAGGTGCTATGCCCAAGAAATCAAGCTATGAACTGGGCATTGAGCAAACGGAGCTGGCTAAAGTTAAGCAAAAATACAAGGATTCAACTGAAGAACTGTATTTTAGTGGACTTGCCGGTAAGCAGCCCCACGAAGAAATAGAGCCTGGCGCAACTGAATTAGACATTAAACTAAAGTATGTGCAAAAACAGCTGAACAATCAGGAACAGGAGCAAAGGCAGCGAAAGCAGCAGCATGAGCAACATGAAAATCAAAAAGAAATCAATAAAATTAAGGAGGGGGAAGAGAGAATGCCACAATATGGAGATGATAATGTTCCAGATGGGGCTTACGAACAAACTTTGGCACGCCTTCAATTCCCCCATTTTAATGCCAATAATCTGTCACATGAAGCCAACTACAAGTTGTCAAAATTTGAGCAGGATGCAAGGAGCAGCAAATCACGCTATCCAAGTGGCTTAAAGAAACGTCGATCCTCCTCCGGCTTCAATCCCATGAACGAAATTAAGCTGAAGACAAGTAATCGGTTGATGCGGAGAGGAATGGGCCCATCGTTGCCCAGCAATTCTCTAACGGATACTATGCGTGCCCACTTCGTGGATGATGTTTTGATGCGAAAGGAGCAAAAGCAGAAGCGCCAAAAAGAACAGCAGCCGAATGAGATTGAGAAGAATGTAATCCTCAATCCATTTGATACTCTCAACTCTCCAGATGTGAGCTCTATCACTGATTCCAATCCCAGGATACATCTTTTTGATACACCTCAAAGCTATGACTATCGCTTGCCCCACTATGATCAGTTCAATATGCTCAACCAGCGAGATTATTCGCATGCCAATGCCAGGTTAAAGATTGACAGGGATCGTGACCGCTTCAAGCGACATCCGATGCAAGTGAAGCAACCAGAAACGGTAAGTGATGTAAAGCTAACCAAACAGCAAAGTTTGGCGAGCAAAATAGAAAAACAGCTGCCTGGATATAAGAAGGACGAGGCGAAGAAGTTAGTGGCCAGGCTGACTCCAGCTGCAGAGCCAGATGTCATCAATGTCAAAGTAGCAGAGGAAACAAAATCACCTCAAACTGCACAAATCAAAGCTGACTCTTCCAAAGAACCTAAAGCACAACTTAACACAGAAGTTGGTAATAAGAAACAACTTGAAGCCAATGCCAATCCCAATCAGCAGAACATCCAAGACACAAACCAAATATCTTTCAATGAAGGCAAAGCACAGCTAGAGGCAAAACCTGCGGCTCCGGAGCAAAATGTTAACTTACTGCAGACAACTAATAATAAAAATGGCAAAGTCAAAAGACAAAATTTGGCATTGCGTAATGGCATCTGCAAGAGTCATACGGATGCTATGGTAAAGCTTCTGGCCAACAAAATCTCACAGCAACACAGCGACAAGGATCGCGATAGGCGGCTTGTGAAACGCTGGAGCTGGCAAAAAATGCATCACCAGAAGAACAATGAGGTGAAACATTATAAGCGTAGGAGTAAGCGATCTTTGGAGGAGCCAGAAATGTTGCAGTTGGTGTTGCTGCCAGATTGGCAGTCAAGGCTTAAAACACAATCTAAATATGGGTTCAATGGGTGCAACTGTCAACGCTCTGTAGTGCAGGTGCAGTCCCAATCTGAACCTAATCAAAAGCACCGCCGCTGTAAACGTTCTGTAGAGCTCGAAACTAGGCAGTTGAATGTGGCAACACAGGCACATGTGCAACCTGAGCCACAGTTAAGCCCAATGGCAAATTCAAAGGATGTCGAACATCAGAAGCACCCTTCCAAACGATCTGTTCAGTTAGATTCTGAGGCACAGCTGGAGTCACAATCGGAGCGTAAGTTAATGACCAATCCGCAGGATAAGCCAGAATTACAAACACATTCTGTGGATCATTCAAACCTGCAGTTTGAGCCACAGTCTGAGCAACAGTTTGAGCCAGAATCAGAGACACAGTTGGAGCCACTTTTGAACCTACAGAAAGACACAGAATTGGAGACGCAGTCAGAGTTACATCCCTTGCAGCAAATAGAGTCAAAGTTAGAATCCCAGTCAAAGTTACAGCCGGATCAACAGCAATATAAAAAATTGCTAGATTCTTTTCCAGATCATAATGGCAATCATGATAGTTTTGGTAGCCTGGATAATAGCTTGGGTAACAACATATTGATGGGACTGGAATCAGCTAACATTAAGGAGGAAAGCGATGCCGAATCTCAATCTAGTTTTAAGGATGTTGAAGTTCCATACGATTACAATAGCAATACGTTTTGTAATTCAAAATATGAGGTGCCCATGTTAAATCAACGCAATAGCAATAACAACTACAATAATTTGGCCTATCAGCAGATGCCACAGCAACAATATCCGCCTTGCTTTTCACAGCAGCAGCAACTGTTGCAGCGGCAGCCAGTGCAACAATACCAGCAGCAGCAGCCACTACAGCAACAACAGCAGCAGCAGAGCAATAGCTATAAGACCAACATCAATATGTCGCAATTCTTAAGTGAGCTGGCCAAGCAACAACAGCAACAGCAGCTGCAACAGCAGCAGCAGCAGCAACAGCAACAACAACAAGTGCAGCAACCGGTGGAACAAGTAGCACTACCGTTGCAACAGCAGCAGCAACCTCTTTATGGTTTCAGTCGATTTTTACCACTATCTTCAGCATCTACAGCAGTTGGAGCAGCACCATCAGCGGCAACAACAACAACAACAAACCCAACAACAACAAAAACAAAAACAACTGCAACTAGTTCTGCTGCTGGTACCACTATGAATCCTGATTGTGTGCCCATTCCAACAATTCCCGGTCAGGCTCCCATTCCAACAACGACCGAGCATGCTCCAGAGCATTCAGCAACCACATCGAATAATGCTCCAGAGCATTCAGTAGCCATGTCAAATCCTTGCAATAGTCCTGATGCAGTCAAGCTCAATGTTTCCCTTAATGCGAACGTCTGCAGCGATCCAAGGACCAAGCTGATCTATGGAAACGGTTCGATTTGCATGCAGCCAACTCACAATGAGCTAGTCAAATCGGAAAGCCTTTACAAGCTACAAGGTGCGCTGGTGGATGAAAACGATGATGCAGATTTTGACAGCGAGGATCGGTTTTCACGGCAGGCAAAACAACGTAGAGAGAGCAAAGAGAAAGAGCAAGATAGAAACAAGAGAAAGCAGAAGAGCAAGAAAACTCAACCAGGAAAGAAAAAAAAAACAGAACCAGAGCCTAAACCCAAAGTGGAACAGAAGCAAAGGTAAGTAAAAGCTGAGTAAGCTTATAAAAATTGAATTAATTGTATAAATCTAACATTAAGCAGTGGAGCTTCTGGCGTCAGTCCAAACTCTACCTCCACGGCCGGCACCGGGTCCGATAAGAATCAAATGGATCTAGAGGATAATTACTCTGAGGGCTTCGACAAGCTAGTCTCAGGCAAGTTGTCCGAAGACATTGTGCACGAAGTCTTTGATATTGTCAACAATGATCCCAGTTTTGATGCTTTGCTCTCTGAGCTATCGCGAAATCGCAAATGTGGCTTCAAACGAACCAAAAACTTATATCAGATTCGGAATGACTCGACCGATAAGAAAGTGCAGGAGACAGAGGCAATGGTGCGTCGTACCATGGAAACCATTAGCGATATGGTTGATAAGCAAATGAGACAGAGAAATTGCATACCATTACGTCCAGATCTGGTTGACTTCTACAACATGATCATGAAATCCAACAACCAACAGCAAAAAGCGCGCGAGAAGCGTGAATCAAATCTACAACAGCTCGCCGACTATAATCGGGAAAAGCGCGTTCTGGATCCAACCAACATTAAGCAGAAATCGCGAATAGTAAAAAAACTGTTAAGACAGTACGAAACGCTGCCAGAGAAGGAGCAGATCCATGCTGCGAGCTTGAGGGATGATCTGCTTTTAGATTGGGTTTATTTGCGTAAAATGATGGACTCGCTTGAACGCAGAGAAAGGAAGGCTCAGTTAAAGGAAGTGCTGCGCAGAGCGCGTCTCAGTGTGGATAATAATAATCAGATGGAAGACAATTATTCGCCACGTTTTCTCAAGCTGCTCAAGACAGCGGAGATCTTAAAAGATGCCGGCGAAGAACGGGCTAAGGCCTTCATTGGAATTCTGAATTGAAGGTTATTTGAAATGTTATGTTTTTTTTTTTAAAGTTTATTAAATTTGTATATTTTTTACTACTACTAAGGCTAGTTGTAATTCCTTTAAGCAAATTAGATCTATTTTTGGCTCTCTTTTGAAGTTCAATTTACAAAAATTCGTCACTACTGAAGTAAAGAGATGTGTATAAAATGTGTGTTTAGAATTCGCACCTCAACGTTTGAAACTTTAAGTCGTTTGATCAAATAAATGAATTGAAGCTGTCAAAGTGAAAAATGTTCGCTTACCGGTTTTAAGGCACGACCCAAAAAATTTCGCATACGCGGAACCAAAAGACGAATAAATACTATAGTTGTAACGTTTCCCTTGAATCATTCACATTCAGGCAATCTTCGTCACAATTTTGGATCATGGCTTTTTTGGACTCCTTGCCTATTGTCAATGACGAATTCTACTTGACTGATCTCGGCCCTAAATTTTCTGACAAACCGATTCTTTCCTTTCAACATCTATGCAAGATGTCCACAATGATCGTGTCTTAAACAGTTTTTTTGAAATATTTTTCATCTTTATTTAATACTTTCTTAAAAGTAAATTTCTGTATATAGGTATAATATGTCTAAGCAGAAAATTTCAAAGGCCAGTACCCTTAAATTTTCATGTAAATCACCCACACTTGTGGAATATTTAAACATATCTAAAGAAAATTGTTCTCTTCACAAAATGGTTATGAGTATTCAACGTTTTTCGGATAGAATCTGAATCTTAGCAAGTTTTTGTCATAATCTAATCTGAATGAGAAAACACGTAGCTAGTAAATTTGAAGTTAATAATTTTGTTTATTTTGAAAAGCAGTTGAAAGCCAACTGAATTGAATTAAAAAGTTTGTGTGCCAACTGTCTGCGTTTCAGTTTTCATTAAGTTGGCAGCAGTAATAGCAACAGGTGTCTGACGTGGCGCCCCATTGCCGCAACTTTTTTGACAGCGGGCCTGATAAGAAACCAAAGAGTCGAGAATCGAGTTGAGTTCAGTTGAGAATCGAGTCGAGAGTTGAGCGCCCATTTTGCATTGTGGCAAGTTTTTTGCCTGCGGCTTCCGACAGCCGATGCCAGCTGTTTAACATGAAATGTTCTTTGTTGCCAATACACAACACACACGCATACAAACACACACCCACACTTGTACATGAGGCAAGCGCATTGTTCACTGCGTTTCCCCATGTAAATCACATTTTTGTTTTATGCCAAAACTTTTGCGCAACACGACAACTGAGTGTGTGTATGTGTGAGTGGATGGTGGGGTTTGTTTTTGGGAGGGTTGGCGTATGCGCAACGACAATAACATTTCCTATTTCCGCCTGGCCTGTCTTTCTGTCCCTATTTTGTAAGTGTGTATGAGTGTGTCTGTATGTGTTTGCAGCCACACATTGTCAATGACAAAGTCAGCACAATGCACGCCTCGACATAATTGAATATTATCAAATGTGCAGGCAACAACAACAGAAACATCGAGATAAACAATCGCTTTCGCATTGAGCCACAGTTAAAACTTATGTAATTAGTGGGGGCCGCGTTTGATTAAAAGTTTTGCGGCTTGACTGAAGCGCCAATCCATTAAACAAAGCTATCCAAATTAAATAGATTGCCAACACTTAATCTGGTAGTAAAATTCATTCAGTCAAATACACACACACACACACACAGTGTAAACTGTAAGCTGCTTAAAAATTCAAAGTTTCATCTATCATTAACATGTTGATCAAATGCAATTTGATAATTTAAATTACCAAAAATATAATATGCAATAAAGGATTTTTGAATATTCAATTTTGTATATAATTAACTTAAATAAAGATATAGCCCGATTTGGAAAACAATCTTTACCATTAAATTGCATGTGAGATTGAGAAAAAATACAACAAAAGAAGGGTAATATCAAAATAAAGTGAAAGAGAAGTATTTTCTATTTGCTATGCTGTTTTTAAAAAATCAAAAATGTTAATAAAAAGAAAGGTTATAAAATAAGTCAGTTATATTGAATTAATTAAACTACAAATGTATAGATTCAATATATTAATAACTTTTTTAACTTATATCTTGCCTTCCCCCGTAACATTTTTGAGCTATGTCAAGGCTTGTTCAAAAGCATATAAGCTCTTAGAAATGAATGACAAGATCTAAATTCAGTTTGCCATTTACATTTTGCTACAATTGAAATTCTTTTGGCTTTTGTTATGTTTCTTGCTATTTGTATAAAATGCAGCTTGCATGTGCTCAGTGTTCAGTTACCCGATTTCGATACGTTGCCTGGTCTCATGTTTATTTAATTTGATCAATTGGCACAGCATGTCACATAAATTTGTCCATTTTTAAAATGCAAAAAATACACTAAATTTGTCGGTTGTTTGCCCGGTTGCCAAACAGACCAGGCGGAGGCAGACTAAAATATCTGACAGCCTGGGCAAATAGACGACACTTGTGGACACACCAGAGCTGGTTGGTCTCCTTGGCGCCTTGACCTGCCCACGTAGCAAATACGTCTCAACACCTTTGGCAAATGAAAAGAAATTGCCAAGACGGCCGTTCTTGTCGTCGATACGTTGCAACTGGACCTGGCTGGCCAGGACTTTTTTCTTTTTGTTTTCCATTTAATTTTGTTTTTTCTTCTTATATGCAACAATTTTGGGTTGTTGCACGTGAGCCGCATCCACACAGCAGCCAGCTGCCACTGACAACATACTTCAATGCAATTGCATTTAAATCAGTTGGTTCGTGCGTTGTGTTTGTGCATCTGTGTGTGAGCTTGTGTGTGTGAGTTAAAGTCCTGCTCGTGTGTGTTGCCGCCGCCGTTTGACGCTGTGCTCATAAATTATGCAAAATTTTTTGGAGTCAACACCGCAATTGTATATCTATGTGTGTGTGTGTGTTGCTCCATTTGTTCATTTCGAGACCAATAAAATAAAACACTTCAAAGTTGTAAATATGCAACCCATCGACATTTTGTGCTGTTTGGCTGTTGTCTGGCGTCTGCGGCTCGTAAACTGTCCGAAACGTATTTCGCTCTGTAATTTTCCCTACTTTTTTGTGCCATTTTCTTTCTATTGCGCTTAATGAATTGCTTGTGTGCGCTTATAGCAAGCTGGGCCCCAAGCATTTTGAATATGCATAAGCACAACATTAATGCCAATGCATTTAACTAAGTTTACAAGTTTTAAAATATTTTTTTGTGTTTTGTTTTTGCAACGCCAGCGGCTAAAATGCAGCAGAACACTTTTTGTTGGCTGTAACATAATATTTTACTCAAAGCGCACAAGAATTGTATAAAAAATATGTTTTGGACGCAGCCCAAAACCAAAAACAAATACATATAGAAAAAATATGGAAAGTAGAGATAGCTGCTGCACACAGTAAGAATAGAAAAACAAACGAAATGGCTCGTGCCATGTCATGTTTTTTGATGCACGCCCGCGCTGCCAACAGTCAGTCCAGCAGTATTCAGCATTCAAGTATCCTTTTTCATTTTGACATGTCGCTCAGCTTTTTTTTTCCAACAATCCTCGACCCCCACCCACCTTACCAGTGCACTGCCCGTAGACAAGGAAAAAGTATTGAGGCATAAGTAAAAATTGCTGTAGCATTTGCTTACAAAACTGCTGTCGAGTCGGCGATGTGGAAGGCAGTGGAAGCAGCAGCACCAACCAAATGAACGCGTTCAGCTTTAAGCCAAGACAATGACCAAAAAATAGAGATCTACAACAAAAGAATGCAATAAAGAATTGACAAAGCAAAAAAAGAGTGGCATGGACAAATTAAATAATTCACACATGCGTTCAAGTAATTAACAAAACTTAACATATGTTTAATTAAGCCTTTTAAAAACTGCTTTTAGATTTGTTAACGATATTAATCCAATTGTTGGTGAACAGCACATTTATTTTAAGCATTCGCTTGCAGCTAAATTGAGTGGGTTAAAGTATTAAAAAAGTGTACTTAAAAAGAAAACTATTCAAATAAAATTGTTGGCACATTATGTTTTTCATGCCCAACTGGAATACTCAAGCAGGCTGGCAATCAATTTGTTTGGGGCAATTGCTAGCTAATTTGTGATAATTAACTAAATGCCAAGTGGCACGTGCCGCCAAGTTCATCCAAATCCCATAAAGCAATCACATGCACTTGCACAACTATTAAAACTCTCAGCCCAACTGGCAGAACTGGCAAACAGAATTTTATTCATTTTTTTTTTTGTGTTCATTCTCTTTATTTTTTATGTTTGCTTGTGTTTGGGTCCTGTCAGGCCATTATGCCTTGCTACATTTCCTTTTGCGACTTCTTTTGGCTTACGCTCTCTTTCCACTTCTCAATTGTTCTTTGAGTGTTTGGCCCTTGCCGTCTATCTTTTGGCAATTTTCCATATGCAACACGCAACAGACGTTTTTATGTTTTGTGTGCGGCATCGCAAACACAAAAAAATAAACGAGCCATGGCACCACCACCACCAACAACAACGCCAACGACTCATAGGACATGCTGAAGGAGCCGGCAACGATAAAAACAAAAAACACTAAGCCAAAACTAACCGGACAGAGCAGTCAAGAGAGTGGAAGTCAATTATCGAATTCATTTAGTTGCCACTGACCTGACTAAGGGGCTTTTTTCTATTTTTTTATGATTTTTTTAGAGCCCGAAACGCATCATAAATGTAAATGGGCAACGAAATGGAATTTAAATTGTTTTACATTTTGTGAAGGGAGGTGCCAAGCCAAAAGTGTTCAGGCTGAGACGACTATGAAACTGAGCATAATTGCACAATTTGCAATTAATTAAATTACTGCGCAAATGACATTTTTGCCGGCTATCGTTCCACGCATGCAACAGTCTGTATACAATATTCATTTTTTAAACACACACACACACTATCGAAAGTAAATTTAATAAACACGATATCCGCCTCGAAGGGGGTTGGAGCTGCAACTACGAACCGAACCGTGCCTGGTCGTGTAATTGATGCGTTAATCCGCATATTGACAGCGGTTATTGCGGTGGCTTTGGCTAGAAATATGCCCAACGGATTAGCTTCAGGGCAAGAGGGCAAGGGCGTCCATCGGGCTGCCATGGATATTGCTCGTTTATAGCCGTCCGTTAAAAGGATTTGTGCACTGCATTTTGTTCACTTGGCTGCTAGGCCTTAGTAATTTAATTACATTGCGGTATCAAAAATTATTCGAATATGGTTTATTCCATGACAACGTTGTTTGATTTTATTGGCTTTACAGCTTGCATAGATGAAGCGGAGAAATTACAAATATTTGATGACACCGTGCGTCAATTAATTTTGTTTTAGGAAACTCGTGTTGAGTAATTTGCAATTATCTAAGCAAAAAATATATATTTAAGCCAGTTCAATTATAAATTCGAGACAAGCATAAACAATTTATATTTTGCGTTTCGTAGAAAGCAACAAGGTCGTAAAGCAAACGATTTGAAGATGTTAATGCGTAATTCCAATTTGAGAAGATCGTTTGCTTGTTGCTCAGTTTTGACAGCTTTAATGGTATTTTTTGGTTTCAGCCTAAAAGTATGCAGTAGCTCTGTACAACCCGCATGCTCTTGCATACTTGTAGGCTGCAAACAGAATCAGTTATTCGATTAGAGAAATGTGCAACAGTTGAATGCACAACTGTGTGTGAGTGTAAGTATTTGTCTGTGTATGTGTGTGTGTGTGTGTCTGTTTGTGTTTCTGTGTGTGGTTGCGCGCACTATTTTTCAATTTATCACGCGCACATAACAAAAGTTTATTGCTAAGCTTTAGTAGCGGCTGCTCCTGTATCAGATCCAGCGTTCAACTCCTGCCAACTGTTCAATGCTCATGGGGAATTTGCCAATGTGACGTGCCAATGTGTGCGTGCCGAACAAAATTAGCCGGGCAGAGAGTCGCGTCGACTAGCGCACAGCGGGTATCAGGTGCTTTGGGCTTTGCTAACGGATTTATGCGGCAATCATAAAACTTGCCAACTAACCAGCGTGAATGTCGCGCAAGCCAAATTTATTTATGTGTGGTTGGGCACAAAAAACAATAAGTCGAAACAATCGAACTAGCGCAGAACTAACACACACACGCACTCCAACCATTGTCAAGTGAATATTAGCCAAGTTAACAAGAAGGCAACAAACAGAAAACAAACAAACTTTTAATTTTCCAAATGTATACGGTCTCAAGCAACAACTTGATGATTTCAATACGCACATAAAGAACGCAGCCCAACTAGAGAGTGATAAACCAAGCGAAGGGAGAGAGGAAAGGAGAGTGTGAGAAAGAGAAACAGAGAGAGTGAGAGATGGGAAAAGTTACAATTTAATGCCGAGGCAAACGTAAAAACGGCAAAATTATGACCAAAATGAGAATTTAATCGAAATACGTGAGCGGAAAAATGAAAATTTGACTGCAACCTGGGAACGTCTGCCCGTTGGTTCGTTCGTTGGTACGTTGGTTCGTTTCTTTGGCCAAGTTGCAGCCAGCATAAAATGCCAAGTGCAAGCTCATGCAATTTTTATCATGGCTACAAAAGCAAACGAAGACGCAACATCTCAGCCAGTCAGCTAGCTAGGTACTACAGCCTTACCTTACGTTCTCTACTCCCACTTATACTCCTTCGCCCCCTCTCATCAGTGCAGGCTCTATCGTGTGCGTTGTTGTTACCTTGAAGGCTCGCGTGCGGTGAGCATCCAAGGCAATTGCACAAATTAATGCCACTGGGCGCTGACTGTTGCTTTCTGTTCAGCTTCTACAGCTCTCTACTCCCATCTTCAACTTCACATTTCTCATGCACTGAACTCTGGCCAACACAGACAGACAATTCTCAAATGAGTCAACAGCACTAAAATTGTTTATTTTATTATCCAAGTAATACTTTGAACGCAGCAAGTGGTTCAGACTTTTCCTAGTCAGGATACGAGGAGAGCTGCCAACTGCGTTGGTTGTCATAAAAATGAGAAAGATAAGGCGTTAGACTGATTGAAATATTGTGCAATTTAAGGCTTAACCGATTTTCATATGACTGAAACATCATCAAGAATTTTTTCTAAAATATAATTTATATAAATTATCATTCCCTTTTAATAATAATAAATGATTGATGGTGTTTTTGGAAATTCCTATATTATTTAAAAAATCAATTAATTCTGGAGGAAACCCGCTAAGCAGCTTTGACCAAGCTATGACATTTTGATGAGTGGAATATATTACAAGATGGATTTTTAAGATATACTACAAGTCAATATTTTAATTATTTTGCTATATGTTTAACTTTTCAAGACAAAGAAAACTTTTTACATATGAAAAAGAAAATTTAAATGCAAAATAAAATCCATTTAAAAACTCAACACAATCAAAATGGTCTACTTAATTAAGTCTTCACAAAGTGCACTACTATTTTCAAGTTTTCAGTTGAGCTGGCAACCATGAACACATAATGAGTTTATCAACTTAAAGAGCAAGCTAAAAGAGAGTAGCATAAGCCTCTTTATGTCGATTGTAAATTTTTGCATTGTGTAGAGCAGCTACCAAAAACTGCCGACTGACGACTCGCTACGGATTGATCGATCGATCGATCGGGTGAGCGAGCAAGCATTGCGACGCTTTGCGAACAACAAGTCACGTCACGTTCCTGGTATAAAACCAAATGCGAGGCTGGTAATGCAATCAGTCGACAGTAGACAGTCATCCGGAGAAGAGCCAACAAACCAACGACAAGTGAATAAAAGCTGTAAACCTAAAAGAAATAATTACCACGCGCCTATAATCAAATTGTAAAACAAGTGCAAAAGAATGTGTTCATCAAGTCAACTGAAAGTAATTGGAGCGGTGTTGCTGCTATTTGTGGTGGCGCTGCAATGTGAGGCACGTCCCATGGATCTGTATGATGATGTCAGCGATTTCTTCGATGCCATCTCACTGGACGATGTGGCCAACACAGGTCGTAATACACATCCGGAGCAGTTCTGTATGATGCCGGCACGCAAAGGTGTCTGTCGAGCATTGATACCGCGCTGGCGTTACGATCCGGACCAAAAGAAATGTGTCGAATTCAAATTTGGTGGCTGCGATGGCAACGAGAACAACTTTTCCAGCTACAAATCCTGCATGGCCACCTGCGAGGGCATGTAAAGGGAAAGAGATAGAGAGAAGAAGAATAAGAGGAGTACTGCTGGTCGGCGTATCCGTTCCCCGATTGGTTGGCGTTGCCAAAGGCGCCTGTCTTTCTTTCGTTATCTATGTAAAGAAGCGAACTAAAGGCAGCATTTACTTTAAACACACACACACAAACCCATTTGAAATGATCCCATTGAGTAACTGTCTTGCAATATATATATTTTTTAATATTTATACAGTTTCTTTGTTAGCTTGTAAGCAATTTCATGCATCATTTATTTTTGTTAATTTCCACATCCCAAAACAAAACAAAACAAAAAATAACCTTAGGTGTTCAACACTCTCCTAGTTGTTAAGTTATTGTGATAGATACAATTCATGATGAAATAAAAAATACAAATTAATTTTGTAATAAAAACAAGCAAAAACTAAATACCAAAAGAAGTTCGTTTTTATTTGGTAAACAAAATAAATATAATACATTTTGCTTCATAGCATTATGTAAATCTTACGATGTGACTAGAAAAATATGTGGTTTTTGAAGGAGATAGGAAATATTTACAGGAAAATATAGGAAAATTTGAGACTGTTTTTTTTTACGACAGAGTCAAAGTTAAGAGAAGTAAAAATAAATTATGTTCCTAGGGATGTTTTGACAATCAATATGTCATAAGCACGAGTGAATAAAAAATAAGTTTAACAATGTTGATAAAATATATTCATATAAGCTAACTAAAAGATTTTGTTAGCCATCACAAAGAATTTGTTATATAAAAAAGGTTAATTATTTCTGTAAATTATTTTTGCATTTCACAAAATACTTTTTAAATCCAAAATTTTAAAAATCATTTTTAAAATTGACGAAAATAACTATTTATTATTCATTTAACAAGTTAAAACACAAAACCGGACGCTTGACCATTTGCTAGTGTATTCTAGAGTCGAATACTAAATCAATCGACTTGTTTGGCAACAAAATAGATTTTTCTAGCAACAGAAACTTCGAGCATACAACAAGTTGCATTCACACAACGAATTAGCAGTGAAGTAAAGAAGTCTTTTATATTTTAAGAAGATCAATTTAAGTACTACTAGAACTACATAAGCAAAGATAAAATAAGCAATTCAAGCTAAAAAAAATTAAAAACTTAAATAAAACCTAACTTTTCAGTAAGTTGAGCTCGTTGTCAACAAAACTTTTACACATACATATGTATATGGATTTCAAGTTGTTTACGTTGAGCTCATTAACGAAGACTGTGTAAAAACAAAATAAAAACAAAAAAAAAACAAATGCTATAGATTCATTTCTAGCATAGCCTGAAGCCAGCCTAAAAAAACATATACTCAAAAACTAAAGACCAGTCCCAGTGCAACTTTCATAGATTTCACTTGGAAATGGCCCAAGTCGCATTCCGGTCAGTTATTTTTCATAACGCTGACCATTTATGCGAATATCGGCAAACAGCAGCCACAACAACAATAGCAAAATGAACGTAAACAAAGCAGATCAATACGAGCTTCAAAGGTCACACAATGGGGTACAATGATGACTGGACGGAACACGTCAATGGATGCCTAGTTGGGTCTAGGTGAACCACATACGAAAAACGTCAGAGGTGTGACGAGAGCAATATTCGTGTGTGTGTGTGTGTGATATTAGCAGCAAACGTCAAACCGGACCGTAGGCAAAAAAGCTAATAATATAATCATTAACATAAACTATTGAAAGGTGCGAATTTATGTTAAATCGATTGCCAATAAACATTAGTTGTCCAAGTCGCCGTGTCTCTCTGTCTCTGTCTCCGTCAAAGTCTTTCAAGCGGCACCGAAAGCGAGGGCAAACCTTTGAGACCACAGTTGGGGCTATTTATGACCTGGCTACGGGCCAAGACACTCAGTTTTTTTAAGCTTAAGGTACGGGCTTTTTGTCATATTTTAACTGTATACACAATGCTATGCTTTGAATAGTGTTTTACCAGTGTTTGGATCAATGACCTATCGATAAGAGAGGCACAGGTCCATTTACAGTCATATGCACGGAGCCCATCTGAACAGTGTTGGCAAGCTGTACGGAAAAAGCTGGGTTTAAGTGTATAAATATTTTATTAAATATATATATGTAATAATAATATACATTAACTGCTCATTATGCCACCCAAAAGTACTTTTCACTTATGCTTAAGGCACAAAGTAAAATAAAATCTTTAAAAGACTTTGCAATACGAACATTTGGGATAAATTAGCCAAGTTCTAGTTCTTTTATGTAAGGGAAGGCAATATTTGTTGCTAGTCTCAAAATCAATAATTCTCTACCTTTAGGACCAGTTTTATTACCGCTAAGACCATCTAAATTTGAATCGGCAACATTTGAAATAGACTCAAAAGCAAACAAAATGCGGGCTTTGTAAAAATATGGATATGCACTAAATACATAAAGATAGTGTATTTCGGATAAAGTTAAATAATATGTATATGCGCTGTTAATTATTATTATAACGTTTTGCCAATATTTGTGTCATAATCTTGCTGTTGGTTTTTTGCACAATAATATGTAATTCAGAATGAAGGGGGCCCCCGTCAACCCGCACCACAGCCCCGCGCCAGCAGCAGTTTGAGCATATTTGGCGTGCTCACGTTTCGGTGTCCAGTCCGGCCAGCGCTCAAGTCCAATCAAGCTCAGTTCAGCTTAGTTCAGACAAAATAAACGTTTTCTGTTTTTTCATTTTTGTTATTTTTTTAATTTTTCGGTCTGCGCCTGCGCAACATCTTTTGTTTTCGCAATTGGGTTGCGAACTTTGCTAAGCTTCTTCTGGCAAATTCTACGTATGTATGTTGGCGATTGCACAAGAAATGTTGTCTGCCTGCTTGCAAATGAAATTGGTTTGAATGAAATGCGGGCGACCGAAGTCAATAAACTGTTTTAACCTGCATAGCGGCCAAACAGCACAAAAAATAACGAATGCAGCGAAACGATAGAAAATTTAAAAAAAAAAATATTTAATTAAAATGCACTATACGTATTCCGCAAAAGCCTATGAAAAACTCACAATAACAAATTTTCCGCCTTGTACATATATTTGTTTAATGTTTTTTTAGCTGTTGAGTATTATTTATTGAAGACACGTACAAAACTGCAAAAACAAATACAATAAAGTGCAACAAATACCCATACTAAAACAAAAAAAGAAAAAAAGTCAGCCGCCCCGCCTCCTCTATTGGTTTGTGTCCATAATAAAGTGACGTCCGCAAGTCAACGAACTTAACTGTGCAATAAAAGTCCCTCTAAAATACCCAGTCGAAGGAATTATTACTTTCGACAAGTGCTGTATAGCGCATTGTTGGGAACTTTTGCAAAACGATGCCGTTCTTATAATTTAAGATGAATATGAGTATTATAATTAGATTTTGTTTGATGTTAAAAGATAAACGTAAGATACTAAAAAATTCCCAAGAGTATTTAATCTTCAGCTAAGTCAAGTCAGCGGCGCCTCTTAAAGTTTTGTTAATATGACGAATGCATTGTTGGTTGCCTTGTTGTTGTTACAGCTGATAATGCAAATAGGCATAATGATGCGTAAATAGGCATACATTACACCTTATAGTAAGTAGTTTCCTGTGTGCTTAAGTTGCCGTTTAAATACGTTTTACTTGCACCTTTTCTTGATAAAAGAAATTACACAAAGAAAAATCCCCAAGCAACAAGCAAGAAGGGGATTTATCTTTGGGTAAGTACAAGAGATAAGAAAAGTACTTCAATATATCAACTTTAGTTTGTGTTTAATTTATGGATCTTTATCAATCATATAATTATATTATAACTAACATACACATTGTAAATATATATTTGCTTTAATTTATTATTATTTATATGTATATATTTTTTTAATTAATTATTTATTTATATATTATCGTTTTGTTGTCTTTGTTAATTAGTAGAATCGATTTATAGGCGTTTTGGAGCTTAACTTTATCAAGCTGTAGCAAAATACGATTTTCTTCTATTTATTTCGTTTACAGTTAACTCTTTTTTTTAACAGTGGATTTGTTTAGTGTCTATTAACGTCAACGTTTGTTATAATTTGTTTTGGCTTGGATTCTAATGGATTGGGCGAAATAGGCGCGAGCCAGGCTCCCCCTTTTTTCCACCACATATACAGCTGATAATAGTAGGACAAAGACTAAGGAAGCAAAAGAATTATGATCCAGGCAAGTAGCTAAATAAGTTAGTTGAAGTAGTAGTAGCTTATATTAGCAGGCAATATCTGTTGTAACGCTTTTGATGCTTTCGGAGCTGAAGTGAACGCAACCGTATTTGCAGACCAGCGTCCACACATATGGAATGAAAAACTCTTCGGGCGCATCCTCTTCAACATATTTAAACTTTAGGTCGGGGAATTTCTGCAAGTGTTTGTCATTTAGTTATAATTGATGCATATTGAACATTGAACAGAACATACCCTTAGGCGATCGCTGGACCATTGGCTGGCGCCTTTTGATATCACCTCAAGCACTTCGTTGACACCCAACTCGCCACGTTGATCCTGAACGCGCTGTAGACGCGATGAAAAGAAGCCAACCACCTAAGCAAGCAAAATTAACAACAATATATCTTCATATCATTATCAAATTATATGCTTACCATATCAATATTTTGTATGACATCTTGGAACGCATGATGACTGCGAAAGCCTTCGAAAACGCTGCGCTTGTAGAGCAGTGTATAAACCAAATTGGGACAGTAGACAAGTTGATTTGTAAGGCAGGAGTTAAGGATTTCCAATACCATGCGCAGCACTTCCTCCAGCACACTCAAATCCTGCATCATGTCCTCGGGCGTCGTTGCAACATTCACAAATACTGCACTATCCGCCGGCTCCTTGAGCTGGGCATCCAATCGCGTATGCTTACGCGCCAAAGTCTCAAACAGCGAGACCAAACGTTGCGCCACATACGGATGCAGTGCCCGAAAGTGTCCCGACATATTGGCCAACGCCGCCAGGCAATTGGTGTGCAAATACTTATCCCGCATCTTCAACATGTTGTACTGAATGGTGCGTATGACAATCAGGATTAGAATGCCACCGAGTGATATTTCCGATATCGTACGCTCCGTATACCAACTGATGCTCTTGAGCAGCTGCAAAGAAAGAAAATAATTATTTTATTGACAAATAGAAATTTCTTTAACTTACAATTGTGTGCACGTTCTTGTTGAAACTCTCATCTTCGCTGAGTATGAGCAGAACAATTAGTGACATATAAATGTGATGTGAATTGCTGTCTGGGGCATTGTACAATGTTTGTAGTATGGGTATGACCAACTGTTCCAGATCCTGCTGTTGCATGACAAATCTATAGAAGCGCTCGTTCCGATGCAGCAACAGATAAAGCAACAACGTCGCCTGATCAATGGTCACAATGCGACACAGAGTCTCATAGACGGCTGAGAAATCGATTTGAAAGGAGACGGCGCCGTTGCCCTGTTTGGGTGAATCCTTCGAATCGGCGCAGCCAAACAAGCTCGTCCGATAGGCATTCTCCTGGGCGGTACAGTGATTGGTTAGTATCAGTATGAGCAGCAGACTTTGATTTGCCAAAGGATAATGGGTGCGAAATTGCTGTGATAACTCCTCGCCCGTTGCGGTGCTCGTCTTGAGCACATCCTGCTGCTTGCGAAACGTGAATATTGATAGCAGCGATTCGGCAATGCCAAAAACAAATGAACCCGCCGAACTCGAACCAAACATTGTGTGCGGCACCTCGACCATGCGTGCCACAAAATGCAACAGCGCCGACATCAGCACATTCGCGTGCTGGCACTTGTAGATGGTGCGAAAGACAATTGATTTATCTGTGGGCTGCGACTGCTGCTGCTGAAGATTCGTCTGCTGCTGGGCAAACAAATGGACAGCCAAAAGGGTGATGAGCGTATTGACCGACTCGAGATGCAGATGATAGGTGAACTCCTTGACAGGTATGACAACAATTAGATTGACCAGCGCATCGATGAATGTCTCGAATTTGGCACCATCTACAATTATGGAAGCCAATGGTGGTACTTGGTGTTCCATTGCCTCGATGGCAATCGTTGCCGTTTCCGGTGGCTGCTGTTGCTCCTCGGCAGCTTTGAGCATTTCTGCGCTGGGCATTGCCTCAAAGTGCTGCAGCAATTGAAACTCCGAGCCCGTCTCATTGATGTACTTGATCAGCGTGCGGATGATGAAGAGCCCATTAAATGTTTGCCACACATGCATATTGCTTTCTTGATCGGACAGCGACAACAGCTCCGATGCCTTCTCCAAAAAGACTGTGACCAGTGAGCCAAAGTTGCCTGTCTTCAGGTTATTGCCAATAAACGATTGGCATAGTGTCTCCAAACGCGAATCCAGACTTAACTGATCCTGGCTGTAAACAGAAATTCAGATTTTTTTATGTTGCTGACGTGGATTTTACTACAATTTGCTATCTTACCTGTTTTCTGGTATAACTATGTTATAATTGAGCAAACCATTCCAGAAGGCCTCGTCGTCGTGCGCTATATGCTGCCGTCCCACAAAGCGCTGAAGCCATTCATTCGAAGCCAAGTCGGCATTTCTGCTGACGTTTATGCCCATCTTTTTTTGGTGTTTGCTTTTATTGCTGCTGCTCTCCTCTACTATCCTCAAAGGTGTTTAACGCATTTGTTGCCAATGACCAGGGCTCTGTGGCCGTAATTTTAACTTACAAATAATAACAATGTTTCGTGTTGGCACTCGGCACGTCACCCATTTATTTGTGTGCTATTTTTTTCATATGTTTTTGATGTGACACAAGCGCACGTTTTACAACACTGAATAACAATGATGGCACATTTTAGTTCAATAATTGAATCCGATAAAAGCCAAACTAAATCGATACAAAACTGTCAGACGGAGCGGTTTTATTGTATACTTAAATAAAATTCATAATTAAATTCTTAGTTTGGATAACAGGGGACTGCTCGATTCTGTTAGTCTGGCTGTAAACAGTGCAGCCCTTGTATCAAAACAATAAACGCAGGTTTATAAATTTATTGTTAATAAACGTTAAATAACTCTTAAAATGAGTTCGGGTGCTGTTCGCACGCCTGTATCACAAATAATCCACACCAAGGATGACCAGGATGTTATACGAGCCCAAAAAAAATCACCGAGGATTGGCGCGCAAAGTCAAGGAGTTGGGCTGAAAAGCGGGTATGCAGTGCCTTGATCAAGAGGACGTAATAAATCCATTTATAATTTATGTGTTATTAGGTCCAACGTTAAATAACTCTCAAAATGAGTTGAGGCCAGGTTGCACCAAAAAAATTCCGGTCCTGCGAATTGCCATGTGCACAAGAAAAATTGCTGAACATACGCCGAATCCATTGTGGTGCACGACGAGCACATTGTGACGGATGCATCGATAAATTACGATGAGAAACGCGACCGCTGGAGTTCATACGACCCATCTAACCATCGCGAAATCATTGAGGAATATGAAAAAGTGGAGGAAGCGAAGCGTCAGCTGAAAGCGGAAAAGCTAAAGAATGGTAAGATAAAAATGTTTTATTGATTAAAGCAGCACATTAATAATAGTTTCATTATACCAACAGACCCTGATGCCGAGATCTCCGATGAAGAGGGCAACGAGGATAAGTACGTAGACGAGGTGGATATGCCGGGCACAAAAGTCGACTCCAAGCAGCGTATCACAGTTCGTAATCTCCGTATACGTGAAGATACTGCAAAATATTTACGCAACTTGGATCCCAATTCGGCTTACTATGATCCGAAGACGCGCTCCATGCGTGACAATCCCAATCCAGCTGTACCAGAAGAGGAGTAAGTGCAGCGAGTTTGCTATCAATAAATTTTGCTCCGTCTCTGGGATAACTTTGTTTAAATTGCCGCGGCAAAAGATAAGCTCATAGAAACTATTGATTTGGATCATGTGAATTGATCTAACTGACAGTTTCTTTCTATGAATTTATTTATTTAACTGTACAGCAGAAATAATTTCTTAAGTGCAATGCATTCGCTGCGAACTTGCGTAAAAGTCCAAAGGCACGGCAACATTAACATTTCTGGAAACCCGTCTTTCTGTTCTATAACAAGTTATGAAAGTTATGTTAAATAACATTGACGCAACCGATAAGCGGACATGTATTTTTCATCACTTGTATTAAAATAAATAAGTAACATTAGCCGAAGGCCCAAGTAGCCAGTGCTATTTCCCACTTGTTATTGTAGTTTTTAAGCTCCAATATCAATCTTAAATAATATAAATAATAAATAAATAAGAAACATTTTGTTGATAATGCTTTTATTTGAAATAGTACTGAATTCAATTAAAATTAATACATTTTTCAGATAATGCTGCGTACTTTTGCAGACTATAATTTTGGCAAATTGGACTATCCTCGCTTTCGTAGTGTTACTATTATTTTAAGGTTCCGCTTAGTCCACTTTCGAATTTGATTAACTAAAAAGATTATCTATATATGTGTATGTATATATTGCGGATATATAAAAGTAAAACTTAAGACATAGCGGCAACATAGGATGCGGTCTCTCCAACTATTGCATTATCATAATCATAATCATCATCATTATCATTCGATTAGTCCACAATTAACTATCACAATTTATTGTATTACATTCCATTATGTTTGTTTTGTTGTTGTCGTTTGTTGTTGTGTGTCTCCCTGTGTGTCTTTGTTTTTATAGTTTGTTTGTGAGCGAACAAGAGTATATATATATATATATATATATATATTCATACTAATAGGTACATCTCAAAATAGTATGTATAGGAAAGCTTTAGCTTAAGCCAAATGTCTCTGTGATTTGTGTTTTTGGTTGTGGAACTTAAACATAAACAAATATACACTACAAATGTGAATAATGAGTGAGAGAACTGAGAGAGTATGTGTTTGTGTGTATGTATGTATGTATGTATGAATATGGCGCATTAACACAGGACATGACCAATTTAATCCTACTTCTAGTCATCCTCTATGGTCGTTCCATCCTTAAAGCTTGCGCAGTGCATTGTGCTTTTGCTTGTTGGCCAACAGCTGCTTCAGGCTAAACGAGGACAGTGCGATGCCAAATACGGCCAACATTGTTGCCGAACGGGTCACAACGCGATTTGGCGACGACGCCGACGAGCTGGTGTTGAAAGCATGGCTGCTGTGCGTCGAGGCCTGCAATTAAAAACAGTTAAACAAATCAATAGGCAATTAAAATATATATTATATTATTCTAGTCTATTTATATAAAGTTAAATAAATATTGGCCAATGGCCCAAATGTCTATTTGGCCGGCATTTTCGGTATCTACTGCGCAGCATTTATTTATTTGTTAAATGTGTGCCAATAATGCCGCAATTTCCCCAATTTGCCGACGTTCATTGAACTGATTAGGGGATTTACATATATTTAACAGTAACTGTAATCGCAATGTTGTTGAACTTGTAACACCTGCCTCGAGTATATATCTCTATTTGCAAGGCCGGATTTAAAGGTTTGAAGGCCCCGTGGCAACCTAGGAGTGGAGGCTCCAAATTATTTTTCAAATAAAAATCTAAAAGTGGTTTGACATTTTTTTCCTTCCGAAGTCTCTATTGTGGGGGCCCATCTTTAGTGGAGGCTCGGGGCTGTAGCCCCGGTTGCCCTCCCCTAAATGCGGCCCTGTCTATCTCTCTCTTTGTGTTTCTTTGTATGAGGTAATTTTGTTTGCCTCGCAACCATCTTTTTATTTCCCAGATCTTTATTGTTTTGTTGTTGTGCAATTAGAGCAACTTTGCATTCCAATCTAAAAGTCAGCAACGACGCAAAAACGTTGGAAACGCGTGGCATATGACTTCTTAATGGCGCACAGTGGACTGAGGCTAAGAGGAAATTCTTTGAATTATTAAAATCGTGTAGATTGAAAAATCCCTTTCAGGTACTTTTTGATTGTTTGGGTTGCAGGGTTGCATTTTTGCGATTTTTCTTACAATTTCCCTGCAAGAATTTCCTTCGAAATTCAGTTTTATATTCAGCTGATATTGTCGCATGTTCCAACGGCCTATCAACGCCTCTCTCATCACATTTGCAACTTGACGGCGCATTGTGACGCACTTGCTTTTTCCCCGCCGCTTTCCTCTCATCTTTCTATCTTTATTGAGGATTGTCCGTTCTCTCAAAATGTATAAATAAACCGAATTTGTTTGCCAGATGCGCAATTTAAATAACAAAATATAATAACCCAAGCAATTTCCAATTTGTTTTTGTTCGTTTCGGTTTTTTTATTTTTTTTTTATCTCCTTTTTTTCGGTGGCCGCCTTGTTACGTTCCAGCTTCTGAGAGTCACCGTTGGAATGCTCCTTTTGTTATCTCCGCCTCCAACAGCTCCTCCTTCTACTGAGGTTGCAGAGGTTGTGCTCTTCTTGTTCGAGGAGGAATTCTTCGCGATTTTTGCCCGCTTAAGTGCATTTAGAAACTCTGCGATTCCTGGCGATGGCGAAATGGGCTTAAGCTCAATCTCTGTCTGGGGCGGCTTACGGGATGTAGATGCCTTTTTGAGCATCAAATGGAAGGGATTTGCCTTTGGGAGGATCTGGATAGGATCAGGCACTGGATTCGATGGTGTTGTTGTTTTTCCAGCTGACGCTGGCTCCAACGAATTTGTGAGAAGCGTTTCCGCTGCTGTTGTTGCAACAACTGATATGAGATTCTGTGGCTGCTTCCAAGGATCATTCAATGAACTGGATGCACAGCCAGGCTGGTTTAAATCTGGTTTTCCAGCTGACGCTGGCTCCAACGAATTTGTGAGAAGCGTTTCCGCTGCTGTTGTTGCAACAACTGATATGAGATTCTGTGGCTGCTTCCAAGGATCATTCAATGAACTGGATGCACAGCCAGGCTGGTTTAAATCTGATACAGATTCACTGCAATCCGTCAGTGTGCCGTTATTTGTTTCAAGCTGTTCCAGCAGATCTTTTATAAACTCGTCATCATTATCAACGTTTGTAGAGTCGCCCTTATAATCTCCTTCTTCTTCTTCGTCAGAGGACACAAGATCATTGTGCGGCCAAAGACAATGACGAGATTCACATTTAAGCAGTTGATCCTCCATGTTTATGTAAAAATATCGCAGCTTATGATTTAGGCCCCGTTGCTGGCATTCCTCACAAATATCGCCGACGACTTGCTTTTTCTCCATTTGACTGCGTTTTTTTTATGCGTGTGTGTGTGTGAATGGAAATTTCCGAAACGTGTTTGGGATATTTGCTTATGTATAATTTCCCCTAAATTTGCATATATTTTTAGCTTCCTTCACTTTACTGCGAATGCTCACCTGGCCGAAGCTTAAACGAAATGCGTACAATCCCAAATTAGTTGTTTTCATGGTCCGTTCGAGCAATTGTTATCTGCAACACAAAACAAATAAGGTTTTTTTTTCGTCAGCACACACAATTCAGCTTACATAATACAAATTGATTTTTCTCTTTTGTGTTCAAAATGTCAGTGTGAAAGTTGCTTATCTCACTTACTTTATATGTGTGTGAGTATTTTATATGCGTTGCTTTCTTTTGACGTCTCCTCTATTATGCAGTTCTGAGCGTTCTGCGTGAAAATTAGTTAATAGGCGTCAATAAATAATAATCAAATAAAATCTCTAGCAGGCATGCCACACCATATGACAGGGCTGCAATGGAAAAGAACTTGGTTGGGTACGATTTTACCAGGGCCTGAAATTTCCCAGCACGCAATATAATTGGGAGGTCCGGCAACGCTAGTGCTTTGTTTACATTTTATATAGCTTCCTCATGCGATATGGCAAGCTGATTCTCATGTTGAACATTTCTCTAAAATATATACAATTTTCGTTCAAAGTAGGCATTGTTTAGTGGTCTGCCAGAACATTAATCATTAAAACAAATAAATTAAGATTAAGTAATTTTTTGAGCAGGTCAGTAGCCGTATATATCTTTGTCACAAAAAATCAACGCTTTTCAACACTTAATCTTTTCAGCCCGTCACCTCGCTGTCCAGGCATTTCATAATATTAGCGTGAAATATTCGCTATCCGCATTTTTGATCAACAATAAATCGAAATGGTTCTTTCCGATGGAGCTAAAGAGCGTTTGGGTGTCGTTGTGGACATGGTTCAGACCACATTCCACTGGGGCTTCGTGCCAATGGTCCTTTATCTAGGTGAGTACATCGCAGCACGTGTGAAAACTTACATACATATGTTATCTATTTGATACATTAAATTATAGGTTTCTCGAAAGGCGCGGAGCCTGGCATGCCACCGTTATCGCTTTTGAGTCTTTTGTGGCAATAGGCATTTCACAGATAATATAAATAAGCTGCGGCGACGTCCTGATCGTTAAATTTACAAAAATGTTCTTGTTAACTGGTCATGGTACAAGCCGGGACAATTTTTGGAAATAAATTTATGTTAGCTCAACTACCAAAAAACCATCTAAAATAAATTTAAAAGAAAAAACAATTGCTTTGCGTTTTGTTTATAACAAGAACATTGGCTGCGTACGCTACATAAATGACATTTGCGCTCCATTTATCGGAGGCAATTGTATATAATTTATGATTTGAGAAAAGTGCAACTATATTATTATATTTTTATTTAACAATTTGACAAAAAAATTTCATTGCGTTTGAAATTGTTTGTGGTAGCACTGACTGTGATTGGGTGGCAACGCCATTTAATTGGTATTTTTTCGAGCAAGGGTGTAATATTTTTGTATCTGTGCGAAACGGTCGCACTGGTCACATCGTTCGCTAAAGCACTCGCACACAGACGGGTTTTCCGCTGATTTCGTTGAACAAAATTGCATATATAACAAATAAATAATAAAATTTAAAGCAAACACAATTGTGCATCATACAATTCAAAGTGCTGGTCACATTTGTAAATAAGTTTTATATAAATATACAGCCAAACAAGTGTCAAACGCACGTGATGAAAATACGGCTGAAAAACTTATCCATGAATGTGGAAGGGGAATGAATTTTTCTAATTGGATTTTTTTGCAAGAAGTGTACAAATTTGTGTAGCATTTTATGTGTGGATTCATAACTAATACTATGCGTGCCAGAAATGGCCAAAAATAGTGCCAACTGCACTAAAACATAATGCAAGCTTGCAAGGCCGACTCCGAGTCCTACACAATAAATGCGCAATACAGTTAGTTGCCGTCGCCGTCGTCGTCGTTGTTGTTGCTGGCGTCCTTATTAACATAGTTGTTGTTTGTGTCGCTAAGTCGTCGTCAACAAGGAACACAAATACTACTCTAATTGCACACTGACTTTGAGTGTGTGTGTGTGTGTGTGCGCGAAAAACAAAAGAAAATCACAAACACGAAAACAATAACAAGCCAAATTTTGCGTCTATCGAAACACAAACAAAAAAAATGTCAACAAAAATGTGGATGCAATTCCTGTTCATTCTGGCGCTGCTTGACATCGGCTGCGGTAAGTGTTCGACACCCCTCGCCCGCCTCCCCAACCGCTCCTCACCTAACCTTAATTTGATTTTTGGTTTATTTGTTTTGCAGCTTCGCCGATTGAAATTGTCATAAATACCACAAATGAAGGTGCTGCAAAAGCTGCTCACAAATTGTTGCCAGCACCAACAACAAGAACAACAACAACTACTACTGCAACAACAACAACAACGAAAGCTGTAAATGAAACAGCTGGCGCTTATCTAACTAAATCGTCGCTGCCATTCGCTGATAACAGCGACAACAACAACAGCAGCTCAGTAAATCTACAATTGCCTACAACTGGCGGCGCTGGCTCATCGGCTGTTGCCGTCGCCTCCGCATCTGCCACACAGATGCAAGTGTCGTTGCCCACTTACGCGCCGCTGCACAACAAGAAGCACAAAAGTAAGTAGGGTCTGCAACATAGTCGAATCGACCGACTAGACAATACCCTCTAAGTTAAGAACATTAATTATGTATAGACAAACCTCCGTACAACGAACTTATTTCGATTTCAATCAAAAACCATTTCTATATTTTGTTCTCTCGATATTTACCATACGGAAGTTAGACCCTTTAACTTGTATACCCTCTTTTGCATTAATTCTTAATGGGTAGCTGCAGCAGACATCAGACACCAGAGAGAGACGAAAACGAGGCAGAGTCGCGTGACTTTAACACCTCGAAAAAGAAGTGCAACTCAATCTGCATTGCAAGTTGCCAGCCCAAAGGCTGTCCATCCATCCATTCATTCAACTGTCTCTGACACGTCTCGCCTCATGCCTCATGCCTCAAGCCCCATGCCCCATGTCTTTCGTGACGTCAGCGCGCGTTCTGTCGATGTCAATGCGCTGTGGCAAGAGCAGACAAAAGCTCTCAAAACCCCGCACAGAATGCACCAGACAACTTTGCTTGCATTTTAACCCATCCAACACACACACACACCCAACGAGCCTAAATGCAACTGCAGCTTAACAAAACTGGCGCGAAACGTTGGCAGCGCAGCAAGCAGCGACGCGTCGCGACGTTGACTTTGTCTGGGTTCTTTTATGCAATCCGTTTTGCACTTGTCCTCTTTGGCTCTCGGCTCGCGTTCTTCTTTCATTGTTGTTATTATTATGCTTTGTTGGCTTTTGTTTTTGGTTTGTCTGCGAGTAACCTGAGCTGCCGCCAAATTCCCCAACCCCTCTCCCTATCTCCCCCTTAATGTCTGCGATCGCCTTCAAAAAATCAATATAAACCGAGCTACGATTAATGAATGAATATAAATGAGGCTGCCAACGACTTGCTAATTGGCCAAAAACGGCGCATGTCAATTGGCCCTAAAGATTTGAGTTGACAAAAACAGTTGTGAATTGTTAGTATTCGATTATTCTTTACGTGATATGTAATAAAAGAAATTTAGATCTCAGTTTTTTTTTTTAGTATATAAAGTTAAATGAAATCCTTGCTTTGAACACAGATCAATTCAATGCAAAGCCATCTCTTTGTGGAAATAGGTCTCGTGACCAACATAAGATTTTCCCTGGGTTTTTGCAATTAGCCAAAATTTTAATAGGTTGCGTTGAGCGAGGTCGTACTGTATATGTACATTTATCGCAATCAGCTATCACGGCTTTGAGCAAATAAAAAATCATGTATAATATTCTGTTGATTCTTTATTATAAATTGGTTCAGTCATTCACAAGACTCTAGTCCAACCTTCTTTCTTACGACGAATCTCAAGAGGACTAGGAACAACTTTGTTATAGGGAAAACTTTTTGACCTTATATTGCTTTGTATTAAGAAGAACAGTAAAGACTTACAGCTCGGTCCGTATTTTGGTTAGTGTTATAGTTCTGCCATAGAATAATATTTTTTTGATTAAAATATGAGTTAAAAGATATAAGAATATACAATTGCATGTGAAAAGTCGTGTACATTAATAGAAAACTAAATAAAAATGGTATCTTCATTTATAAACATATTTTTATAGTTCATTGTTTCGACGAATCAAAACGATAATCGAATTTTTTCCATACTAATAAATAAATGTGACACCTGACCTTTAAAATTTATCAATTATTTCCCTAGGAAACTGCAACTGACGCTGCAATGCCCCGAAATAAAGAAAAAGAACATACGTACATATATTTGCAGTAGTATATTCTGTGTCCACTAACAACAAACAGCTTGTTTATATTCTTGCTCTCGCTTTCGCTCTCCAGCACCTCTCCCGCTTTCGTCCGCTCTTATCCGACGTTCTTGCGGTTGCATCTTCCTAAGCGCTCACGATCTTACAAACTTTGTTTTGATTAGTACACCACCGTCTATAAGCCACCTTGTTGCCTCCACCTCGGTGGCAAAAAACCTAACAAAAGTAAAAAGCTATCAAAATGTTAGCTAAACTATATGTTATCAGCTTGTCCTTTGATTCGCAAAAGCCTTGTTAAAATCCGATATTTCTGATTACTTCGATTTTCCTTTTAAGTATAATTTGTACAGATGCGATCCCGCAAGGGGGGCGGTGTGTGTGTTTATTGCTGTTGACTCTTGTATTTCCTCCGAACAGATTCATTCTCACGATCTTCCGGACATTGAGTTTTTATGTGTTAAATTATTATTTAGTGGCCGTTCTATGTATGTTACTCGTTCCTATATTCCTTCTCATTCTGATCATCTACTCATCCCATCTGAGTGTCCTGCAACTTGATTCGTCATTGTTGGCATACTATATGGATATGGAAATTTGTCCCATCTTTATTCTTGTAGTGATATAGCAATGGCCGCGCCATATTTAATAAGACCTTGAATTCACATTTGGTAATAAACCTCCTTGGTTTAAAAGCCGAAGACAAGATCTTATAAAAATTAAAAAAATCTGAAAATTTCATAGTTTTACATTCGTATATAATAGTTAAGTATAATTTTACTTCTGTTAACAAATCGTGTTGTAATAAATTTCTTAATCGTTGTAGATTAAACTTTTTCCGTGATCCTAAACAGTATTTTAATATCTTAGGCGTATCGTAAATTAATGTTGATTCTCACATTTCGTTGATGGCAGTGGTCGAAAGATTTTAATGACCCCTTCACCACTAAAACGCTTAATACATCCCTAGTACGTCCCATCCTGGATTATGGATCCAGTGTGTGGTCCCCGCAATACAGGATTCACCAGAATATAATTGAATCTTGCCTGAAGAAATTTCTAAAATATTATTATACATATATTAAATATAATTTTCTACTTTAATTTTTTCCATTTTCTCAGTTTGATATTTTTCTTCTTATTGTTTTTTTTAGTAGAAACAATCAAATGCCATTGCGATATTTGCAAGGAGACGAATCATATATGCGAAACGGATGGCTATTGCTTCACCTCTGTGGAAAAGGACACGGACAGCAAGATAATCTTTAGTTTTCGGTAAGTTTGTTTTAATTCCATATAGAAAAACGTATATTGTGCAACATGCGTGTTGCATTCAAAACTGTTGCGTAGCTGCCTCAACATGTCGCAGAGCTTCCCGCCCGGCCGTTTTATCTGGTGCAACGAGGGTCGCCATGGCGGCCCAACAGCACGACCCGCTGCCGGACGTGGCGGTCATGCGTGCTGCAACGATCGTGACTTTTGTAATCGTGAACTGCGACCTGTTATCAAATATTATGCGCTGTCTTCGACTGGCGCGCCGGGTGGTCAAGGGTCCTCAGGCTCGTCCTCGTCCTCGTCCTCATCCGCGGTTATCTACGAAGGTGCGCTATATGCTGTGCACGTGTTTAATTCGATTACTGACCAGCCCTTGTCCCAACGCTGCTGCTCAATCTAACTGCAAAAAATATACCGTAAACCAAAACATCGCACGTCGTTCCTGTTGCTTTGTGACAGTTAGTTCGTTCGTTCTCTCTCTCTCTCTTTCTGCATTTATGCTCGTGTTGAGTTCGACTTGATAACCCAAAAAAGCACACTACTAAAAAGCCACCCCAAAAACAACAACAGCAGCAACTGCAACCTACAACAACAACAGAGTTATATACTTTTATTGTTTCTGTTATTATTTTGTTTGCTACTAACAATTTCAATTAGCAAAATTATTTCTAATCCGTTTATTCCCTCACAAAAAAAATGTTAAATCAAAAGGAACCAAATTCCCTTGCTGTATCTCTCTCTCACTCTGTTGCTGTTGTCCCTTGCTCTCTCTGCCTCTCTCTGCTTTTAAATAATATTACAACCATATCAATACATACAATTAAAAATCTTGTATTATCACTGCACAGTTGCCTCGATAAGCGTTACGAACTGCATCGCGAGCCGCTGGAATGCCTCTCGAGTCGCAGTAAATACGATACGTATAGAATTAGCTGTTGTAGTAAGAATTTCTGCAATAAAGAAGAGCTTATGAAAAGGATATTTGAAAAAGGTACAGCAAAATACAAAACTCAATTATTAAATAACAATAAAAAAAACAAAATCAGTAAACAAAAAATTAAATAAAAACAAAAAACAACAACTATATCCTCTCACTTTTTTTTTGTTATAGTATTAAAAGCTTTTTTGGTTTGCACTCTTTATTCTTTTGTTTTGTGCACAAAAAAAACAACAACAACAACACACTCTACACAACAAAAATTAAAAAATGTAATACAATTAATTATAATTTTTAACTTCGGTTTGCACATTAAATTTGTAGGCATAGTTTCGAATCTTTTCCTTATGTTATTCTTTGCTTTTTGGTAGTTCTGATTAGAAAAATTTCCGTTCTACTTTTGCACCTTACTTGCCTTGCCTTGCATTGCCTCCTGTTATTCTGCTTCTCTATCTGTTTTTGACTATCTTAACTAAAGCAACAACAACAACAACAACTACACCTACACATTAATATAACTTACCAAAAACAATACGTAGTAGTTTAGCATGACAAATATTTTCGTTAACTTTTGATAATTATTTTTCGTACAAGGTGTGGCTTAAACTCTACCACGGATATGCAGTAGGTGCATTCATGAGTCAGATATTGATTTCGTGTAATTTTCATTGTTGATAAAGTCGAAATTCTTCGGTAACTAAAGACGTCTAAACACGATATTGTTCCTGGTGCTTTGATCGTGATTTTGTTTTAGTATATAACTGAACCCGGGAACTTTTATACTTTCTCTTCTATACTTTGAATATATGTTTGTAGTATATATGTATGTTTAATCTGGTATGAGCACACAGCTAAACATAAAGCCGCTGCTGCCTCGTATTGCGGCAACCTTCTTTGACCACGCCTCTGCTGCACGCTGGCTGCGCTGATGCAACATTTAGTTTCTAAGTTTCGATACCAACAACAATTGCAACTTTAACAACAACAGCTGCTTATCAACTGCACTATGCATTAACAACAACAGCTCCCCCCCTTTATGTGAAATAATTTTTAAAAAATTAAAAAAAACCAAACTAGACTATACTCGTAAGCTTCAAAAGAGAAAAACCAAACACCCACTATTCTGTATATGTATATGTATATGTGTATGTAGATGCCTGACCCTAGCAAACCACTTACCACCCGAAGATCCCGCCTGGTGTCATGGCTATACACCGACCTCCTCCACACAATGTTGTCAACATGATTTTTGCAATACGCGTGAAAATTACAATGGTGTTGTACCAGGTGAGAGTTGCTTAAGGAACGAACACCCACCGATACATGCCCATCCATTCACATGCCAAATCACACATTCATTCACACATTACATCATGCAACACAAGTGGGCACAAAATATAAATGTTATTCGACCAAAGTTCGTCCCCTATATCATTGCCAACCGCATCATTAGCGTTTCGCTTTAGACAGAAATTCTTGTAGCACACACACATACACCTGTCGCCCCTCCCCCTCTTCTTAGTTTTACATATGCGCTGTGACGTCTTAAGAAATAAAATAATTCCATCGTGGTTTGTTGGGATTTCACATTCTTGTTCCATTACACACACACACACACACAAACACACCACACAGACGCACCATTCATGTTGTTGTTGTGTATTTTTTCACCTTGTCTTTGCACCGTCTTCCTCCTTCGCACCCACTTGTCGCTTGCTCTGTGTATTTCGAGTTGTCTGCTGACCTTTCGCATCATTCATATTGACTTGTTAAAAACACGACGCACAAAAGCCAAAGGAAGTAGGCAAAAAAATACTGCGTCAGCAACACCACCCACACCAACAACAACAACAACTGTCTCAAGGGGGGCCCGCCAACAACAACAGCCAGCCAAAAGCAAAAGCTGTCATCGTTCCAGACATCGCTCTTTGTTTATGTTGCGCTCGCATTCGCTCTCTCTCTCTCTCTAGCTGCCCGCCTGTCTGCGGTAGATTCTGTCTGCTGTTTATGCAATAGTCGTCGTCGTCGTCGTTGTTTTTGTGCATTCATATTCATTCATGTGCTTCGACTGAGCTTCGACTGCGCTGCGACTGCGCTGCTGTCGTCGCTGTCTAACGGTCTTATTCCCATTCATTTATGGCCGCATTTTTGTGTGTTTTGCTGTCTGCAGCCTATTTATGTTTTCTTTTCTGCTATTTTTTTTAGAATTTATACTCATCTAAATATTATTGGTGAAGCTGTGTGTGTTTTTGCTCATTTGCACTGTTCTTGTGCGTATGTGTGGGTGCGTGTCTGTGTGTCTTCAGTTTATTGCTCTTTACATATTATGCTATTCGCTCAAAAGTATGCAAAGGTTTGTAAATATGTACAAATGTAACTATCAAAACAAACCATATTTAACACACGCACACACACACACTATCTAATCTAAAACTGCACCTTGGGTATTTGTTTGTATTGTTAAATTTATGTTTAGTTATCGTTTAATGTTTGTTATTGTTTTGATTAATGGCTTGATCTAATGCATGTTGTTTTCTCACTATACTCACTAACTTTCTAGCATTTAATTTTCCATTAATTCTCACGCTCAGCTTGTCCAGGACCTCTGTGCCCTCAGAGCAAACAAAGTCAACTAATCCAAATTATTTTGTAATTAGATTTTAATCCAAGCAAGACGTTAAGCAGCTGGGAGCTGGTAGCCATCATTGTCGGCATCACGCTTATAATCTGCTTGTCTGGCACCGTTGCCTGGTATTATTGTCAGCGCCGCAAGCGTTTGGCTAACGGGCGACCTTTTGCCAAAGAGGATTCCGTTTACGATCCCATTTTGAATGGCAACACAACCTTGCATGACATCATTGAAATGACAACCTCGGGCTCTGGATCAGGTAATACAATTTTAATGATATCATATTTTTACTGTAGAATTTCCAGCAGCAATTTTATCAAGATTAATCAAATACATTCTTAAGTGGACATTAAATGGATCGTTCAAAAAAATAATGGTTATGTTAAATGATGCAAATTTAGATGTACAGGCAAACCTGGATAGTTTGAACATATGGAGAACAGAAACGTATGAGAGTTCGAGCTGCGGCCTACATAAATTCGTAATAGAAAATATTTGCTATAGAGAAATTCGTTTTATGGAAGCAAAACACACTGAAAATTTTAACCAAAAAGCTGTGTACGCGAAATTAATTCGTTATTTAATAAATTCATTATTTATTTATATAAAACGTTTGTAATCTATAACTTGAACTTGTTCACATAAAGTTTGAAACTCTATTTTTAAATAACATTAAATAAAATTAATCCAATTATCCAACATGGTAAATTTGTCTCTCTAACTTTCGCTATCCATTTCTTTTATGACATTCCAAGCCGGCTTGCCACTGTTGGTGCAGCGTTCGATTGCACGCCAAGTGCAGCTGTGCCATGTAATTGGCAAGGGACGCTTTGGTGAGGTGTGGCGTGGTCGCTGGCGTGGCGAGAATGTTGCCGTCAAGATCTTTTCGAGCCGTGAGGAGTGCTCCTGGTTTCGTGAGGCAGAGATTTATCAGACAGTCATGTTGCGACATGAGAATATTTTAGGATTCATAGCAGCAGACAACAAGGGTGAGTTTTAGCTCTCTCTCTCTGTTCTTAACTTATTTCGCCCTTTTCAACATACAGACAACGGCACCTGGACACAACTTTGGCTAGTCACGGACTACCATGAGAATGGCTCACTATTTGACTATTTGACCACGCATACAGTGGACACCAATACAATGCTAAATATGGCATTAAGCATTGCCACTGGACTGGCGCATCTGCATATGGACATTGTGGGCACGCGTGGCAAGCCGGCAATTGCGCATCGTGATCTCAAGTCAAAGAACATACTGGTCAAGTCGAATTTGAGTTGTGCCATCGGTGATCTGGGTCTGGCCGTGCGACATGTGGAAAAGGATGACTCTGTGGATATACCGTCCACACATCGTGTGGGCACCAAACGTTATATGGCACCTGAAGTGCTCGATGAGAGCATGAATGCACAGCATTTTGATTCGTATAAGCGTGCAGATGTTTATGCCTTTGGTTTGATACTATGGGAGATTGCGCGTCGTTGCAACATGGGCATGATCTTTGAGGAATATCAATTGCCCTACTGGGATGCTGTGCAGCCAGATCCCAGCATTGAGGAAATGAAGAAGGTTAGCAGTTGACTTTGTTACTTAATAACTTTTGTATTCTAATCAAAGTTTTCTTTGTTGCCTTGCGCAGGTGGTTTGCATTGAAAAGAGCCGGCCAAATATACCAAATCGCTGGCATGCATCTGATGTGCTCCACAATATGGCCAAGGTCATGAAGGAGTGCTGGTATCCAAATCCAGTGGCACGCCTCACCGCGTTGCGCATCAAAAAAACGCTAGCCAGCATACGTGTCGAGGATAAGGTCAAGAACTGATTGTGGCTCTAGTGTGTAGCCAAGCCCCTCCTCCTTCTGATAAAACACAAAACAAAAAGAAATAAAAATAGGAATGTGTGTGTGCATCGCACCCTGTGTAACCTGTAACCTGGCCCCGTGTTACCTTTAAGCGACAAAGCAGCAAAAACAAAACTAAGATATAACCTATATACTATAACAACTACCTATTGTAAATACGTAGGCCTAGACATAACTAAAAATACGCATCACAGCCAACGGCCTCACATCCCCCCCCCCGTGCCCCTTTCATTTCATGTTTTGCTTTTGTACATATATATATTTCGTTGACATAGTTTGCATAAAATTCGCTTAGTTTCACGGCATAAGCATTGCGGCGCGCCAAAGAATTTCCGCACTGCCAATTTGTGCTATTTACATAAAACAATTAGGGCCTAAATATGTATACACAGTCACATACATATATGAGTATATATTTTTTATAACCACTGTTCACAAAAAAAACCATATAAAACAAATTAAATTAGAAAACAAACAAAAATTCAAAATACAGTTAAAGACTTTGCCAAGACTGAACCAGCAGTGAGAAAAGCAACAGAAAAAACAGTTACAAATTCCATTTAGCAAGCAACCTTTTGTGCTGCAATTATATCAATAATTATCATTATAGTAGACGCAACCGTAGTAATATACAAATTAAGAGATACATTTATCGTTGACAAAATAAACTCAGGAATTCACAAATTACAACAGAAGTAAAAATTCAAAAAATAAAACAGACGAAACAAAAATGTGTAAAAAACAAATATAAATATATATGGTGCGCCGCTTGCTGCATTCCACGCCCACCACCTCGTCCTAGCCCCCCTTACTATTGCTGTTATGTATGCGTCTTCTAAGCTATATAGAAATAAACATCTTAATTATATACATAAATCGCTTGATTTTAAGATTATTGCTCTTTTATACTTTATAATTTTTTTTTAATACATTTCTGAGTTGTTCTGTTAAAACCAAAGCTTGTTCTTCCTATTTTTACTGTAGTTCTTAAACAAAAACTAAACAAGTTAATACAGAAATATAACAACATATTTATATTTTAATATATGTATGTAAAACAAGCATTTTGATGTTTCATGAACAAAACATAAACATAAAGAGTAAAATATAATTTTTAGTTTGGCTACTTTTTAATTGTGTTGTCTGTCGTGTATGAATGAACTGAATGTTTAACATGTCTGCACCACACACATACACACACGCACCCGGACACACTCACCCACACACTCAAATCATCTACAACAATGCCATAGCCAAGCGAAAGAAACAATGAATAAAAGCCTGCAATAGTAGTTTCTATACAAAATAACTATTTTTCCTATCCCCAAACACAAAAAAACGCCAAGAGATTAAAATACACTTAAACAAGCAAACAATCGAGAAAGCATTAATTTAACACTTACATCAAACTAAAACTAAGCATCATATTATTACTATATTATGTATACCAGTTCTATTTGATATGCGTGTAACGAAAACAAGAAAAGATTAAGGTTCCACTATGTGTAAGCCTAAACTATACTGTTATATATGTACTATCTTTCGGCCTGCGAAATTTTATTTCCTATTAATTTAGGCACTACAAATTAAATACGATATACGATTACAATGTTAAGTTAAACTAATTTCCTGTAATTTGTAATTTGCTGAAATTGATTCCATTCTTCAGTAAACGAATAAAAACGTAATTTAAGTTTTTACAAAGAATATTCCTGTAATTGTAAAATGTGTAAATAATACAATTTGTAACAATGTTTAAAATATGCCAAGATCAGACAACACCGATAAATAAAATGCTTACAAGCCCCGAAAATTATATATATAGTACTTATACATATATATTTATGAATCAAATATGGAATACAAAATTCCACTATCCATTATCGCTCTAAAGAAGCAACTTAAAAAGTACTGAGTTAAAAATTGAAACAAACATCAAACCGAAGAACAAAACTACAAAAGACTTGAAAAACAATGCGCAAAAAAGGTTTTAAATTATTAAATACTTTTAAATAATAAATTCCTATTTTGCAGCTAAGAAATCATCAAAGTAGCAAAAAAAAAATTAAAAATACATTGATATAATTGTTAGTCTCAAGCGTATAAAAGTTTCTTGTGTTTGTTTTGGCAATAATATGATGTAAATGTGTTTATGTAATGTGTATTAATCTTCATTGGAATCCAGAGATATAACAAAGAGGGACATTTAAAGAGAAAAGTGAGATAGCATCTCGTGTAGCATGATGTGAGTTGGTATTTGGAAATGTTTAGGTGAAGCATTTACGGTGTACTGTTAAATAAAACAAATAAAAGCGTTGAAAGTGTAAACAGAGTCTAACTTTTAGCTTTAAGCTGCGTTTTTACTGGCACTTGAAATAAAAAGAAACCCAAATTATTTGTAAAACAACAAACAAAAGTACTGTGTGTTTAATCTCTTAACTTAACTCTCAACAGTTGCTGTGCATCGCTTCGTTTGTGTGGAAAACTCTTGCTTTTTTATATTTGTTGACTCTGCAAATATAAAAACACAGACAATAAGGAAGGAAGACGTTTGCGAGTCAAGTCAATTATTTATTCATTTGGCCCTAAATGTGTTTTAATTAAATTGTTAACTTAATTTCTGGCAACGAGTTTGTCCTTGCCATTTCTAAATAACTAGGGATGTCGGTTTCTATGGTAAGCACAAAGCTCTCTAAGCTTTCTTCTCTTTTTATTTTTTACATGCTTTTATTTAACTTGACTTGTCTGTCTGTCTCGGAATCTTGTAATCAAATTTTCACCAAGTTCCCGACTAGCTAGAGCTCTGAAATTTTCACTAAAGATGCATTTCAGATGACAATACATGTTTTTAAAGTTTTTTTTTTTTTTTTTTTTACATTAACATGTTTGATATTTTGGTATTGCATGGATGATGGTAAAAAATCGATTACAAATGTATGCAAGAAAGCATATAAAAGCATGTCTTCTTACTTGTTTAAAAAGTTTGTTTGCAATTGTGTCTCAGCCGAATCGGATTAAGCCTGGCACTGAACTCAACCTTACTTCTAAGCTGCAGTCCAAATATTAGTAAAATCTAATCTTTTGGGCAATTTCAATTTTCAATTAAACAACAAAAATCAGATGAAACTGTGCCAATAAATGATGTAAGTACATACCGTAATTTTAAAAAAAATCAGTCTTTTATGGCAAAATACCCGCTAAACAGAAAGTTCCCTGAAAATATTAAAATTCAATTTTTTTTTTGGTTTTATGGGCGTGCGCCCTTTGCACCTTTCGCGTGCCTTACAGTTGTTTTGTTTATTTGATTACTTTGTTTCTTCATTAACATTTTGCATGATTGTTTATTTTAGAAAATACATTTATATAGGATAAATTTTAAACGCAAATACACCTACAAAGTTATATTTGTTTATATTTATTGACTTGACTTAATGCGAAAGGAAACTGTTCACATTTCGATTGCGATATATGTATGTATGTATATTTGATAATTGTGTTATTCTTATAATTGTATTAAAAATTTGTATTTTTACATTAAGATTTTGAACGAGCTGATTCGAATACAATTAATTGATTTAAATACTTGCTGTAATAACATTGAATGCCTCAGTCAGTATTTTTTTTAATTTTATTCTTTTATTTTTATCTTTAGTAGTTTAATGGATTAATATAATTATTAATTTCTACGCAAAACACATTTTAATTTATGCATATGGAATATTAATATTGTATTTTAATTGTGTTTAACATTTTTGTAATTATATTGCCATACAGCACTATACAAAATTTGTATACGTACACATTTATATATAAACAACAAGAGTGATATGCTTTTGTTAAACATTTGATATGTTAATAAATTTCCATTTTTCCATTAGATTTATATGCATGTGTATAATTTAATCAATCGGTGCCGTTGCCGTGTAAGTTGTCTTCATTTAAATATTTTTTCTTCTTCTGCATCTCGGTTGCTTTCAATTTCAATTGCGACGTTGCTGGAAAACGCTAGGCCAATGCTGATGAAATATATTTTTGTATGTGAATGGCTTAAGTTTTATTAATTAGAATTTTTTGGTTACCTCTTGTGTCACATCGACGCAGTCGAAGGCATCGCGAAAGTAGCCACAGCTCAACTTGGAGGAAGCACGGTGATGCAAACGCTGGTGCTGGCAACACATACCGCTAAACGATAAAGTAAATAAAAACGCAACAAATAAGAAAAGTTGTAAGTTCCACAAGTTACATAAATAAAAATCAACATTTTTGGAATTTAAAGATATTCTATAATACGTTTGTTGTTGCTTGTACGCTGAACCCGGCAGCCTCAATTTTAGACCTTAACATTGAATTGATTTATTGAACCAATGCACATTAACGGAATGGCGGACTTAAAATCAAATTTCAACCAACACAACTGTTGCAACTTATTATTCTGCCACCAATAGCAAACATGGTCATAGAACAACCATATTTCTTCATTTTCTCTTCACAAGTACACAGAAAGATAACTTAAATTTTTGTGTCACTTACTTAATCACTTGACATTCACTGCTGCTGCTGCACTCGCTGCCAAGCGGCTGTTTGGGGCGCACACTCAACACATCCTGAAGCACTGGTGATTCCGTTTCGCATCGCCATATACCCTCTTGGGGGGCAAGCATGCAGGCGCTGCCTGCTTCACAGTCAGCATGTCGTTGGCACAGATCTCGCTGCCGACCAAACACATAAACGCATTTTCCTTCTATCGCCAAAAAATATACTACTTAAGCTGAGTAAGACAATTGTAATTAGATTGAAATACTTGGAACACACTCACCGCCATATGTGTTGACACAGACACCCGTGGGACAACAATCAGCGTTTACGAGACAGGCGCGATTCGCACAGGGTGTATCCTCAATCAGTGGTTCAACAATGCCGTATACCTCGGTCTGTGGCTGTCGCAGTGACGATGACAGCGGCGTTACTTGGGGCTGTTGCAATTAAAAGTACATCAAATGAGGCGTATGTGTAATACTGTGTGTGATTTGTCTGCTTGTGACACACGCTGCGTATGCGTGTTATTTGGGCATGGAATCTTGTAATTAGCATTCGAAAACTCAAGCCTCACTTAGCTCTATTTGAAATCATTCATGTATACATATATACAGTCATATGTATGCTTATAATAAAACTGTGCATCGCACTTGCATTTGAACTTTGTACTTTCAAAAGCAGCCTTACTTTGAATGCTGCACAGCAGTTGTAGAGAGCTGAAATTCATTAGCCAGACTTGCGGATTTCATTACTTTGCACTTCGTTTCAAATTTATGTTCATGAACCAACCCTGCTGTTGATTTTATAGCTGTATCGTTGTTTTCGTTGTTCGGCTATGGCTCTGCTACAGATTAAATCAAATTTTCGAATTTCGCCAGCTCGTGGCGCCCCCTCTGCCACGGCGCCCTAGGCCCGGGCCTAAATGGCCTAGTGCATAAACCAACCCTGCCTGTATGCAACAGCACACGCTGCGTATACGTAATATATATATGGAATATGTATCTAATCGGCCGACTGACTGACTGATATCAGCGCACTGCCCAAACATACAAACATTTTTTTACGCAAATATTCGTCTGCAATATTTTCTTATCAAGAAATCAATTTCTAAGTTAATACAAATCGTGGTCGCTTTATTAATGCGAATAAATCTCGAATTGTGCGTAAATACGATATAATAGGAGATATAATTATTGAAAGTACCGATGGACAGATTAAATTGTTTTTAGTTATTTCCCCTCTATTTCTGTGAAAGAAACTGGAATCCTTATAAATATGGTTATGATATTAAGCTGATTAATAGTTTGGCTTGTGTCGCATCTTCATTACCACGGTTTTTAATTAGATTTTTTGGTTGCGGATGCGGTTTTAAATTGACCGTAAACGCACTCACACAACGCTCCTTATTGCACTTTTCACACTGTTTTCACTTACTTGTTGTTGTAGTTGCTGCTGCTGCTGCTGTTGTTGTTGCTCCATGGAAAATGGAGCAAATAGTTGACTATATTCGCCATTGTTGTTGTTTTTGTTCAGGTTGCTGGCAATCATATCAAATGTTCCGCCCACATCGGCAACTGCATCGACGACAGAAGGAGCAGAGGCAATAGAGCCGAACTTTCCACGATGCAGCAAATTGCGTGAATTACGTCCAAATAGGGAACGCTGCCAGGCACCAGGCAAACCCCCTCCGCCACCCTCTTCTCCTGCACCTTGCGTTGAGGATGCATTCGCACCTTGCTGCGTATGGGCCAGGCCGAGCAGCAGAAGCAGGAGGACTGGAATGCTGCTTCTCATGTTGGCACTCTGTTGGCTACTTCATTGCCAGCGGCTGCAATCTCGTTCGCCCTGGAGTTGCTGTGAACAAATTTTTAAAATCAAAGCCAAGCCATGCGCGGATTTAATTAAAAGCCAACACAGAGAAAAAAATGAATGGAAAATGGCCAACACGCACTCGCAAATTTGCCTTTTATTTAGTTCAGACGTATGGAAAAAAGCGTTTCCCGTGCCGTCGGCAAATTTTTTGTTTTTGTTTTCCTTTTCCCTTTCATTTAGATTCTGTGTGTGTGGGTGTTGCTTGCTTTTAGTGTTTTTACCGCCACTGACTTAATTTATGCTTCTCATACTTACTCGCCGCTTTTTATTGCCCCGGAAGTCAGTTATATATCAACATAAACGCACATTAATAGACTGTTCAACTGTATAAATGTTTGGTATTTTTTCATTAAAACAGGATTTCACTTAAGTTATTTATAGATATATATAATTTAAAAATGTCTACATTAATGTTCAGGGAAAGAATAAGGTCTTGCTTAAGCTTTCTGCTAGCAGCTTTCGAGATAAACAATTTAAGTTCGTTGTAGTTCATGTTGCCAATCAGACAAGGAATAACAAACGAAACATCTTTTGCCTGGTTTGGTACATTTAATACTAGTATAACACAAGCTCACACACACACACAAAAGCCATGGAATTGCATCGATTTAGATTGTGTACTCATTATTGGTCTGTCTTTTTCTTTGCTGAGTCATCAATCAATTTTCAGCAAGCTTTTCATTGATGTTTTTCTTTGTTAGCGGGTTAAGCTAACCTAATGATAGAGAAGTTACTTTTATAGTCAAGTTTCGTTAGTAAAAAAACTTTTGTTTGCCTAGAAATTACCTCTGGATCAAAACTCATATCAAAATAAAAAGGTGTGGTTTTTGCCAAAGGCTTATCCAATTTTTGACTCTAGTTTCATAAAGTTTGAATATAATTTTATACGATAATCTTGTTTGTTGAAAACTGCATTTCTAGTTCAGTTCACCGCTCAAAAGTTGTATATCTCATGAATAAATTTAGTTTATTAAAACTTTAGTGGTTATTTTTTTTTTTTTTAATTTATATTAATATTATATGGTACCACATCACAAAGCTTTATCATGGCATACAAAGTTGAGAATATTAAAGTAGTAAGTTAACTTTTTGCTTAAAATGGTCAGTTATTTAAAATAAATAATTACACATTTAATCGTATATCAATTAAGCTTGCACACACCCACAAACACACACTTACAATATAGCATAAGCTGCCATCTCGAAAACAGCTTTCACTTTGTTTGCTACCATTTGCATAAAAGCGTTGCATACTTTTAAGGGCCACATGTGCTGCTAAGTGGCCTGCAACGATTAAACATTTAGCCAAACAAACTTTTGCTTATGCATCTCATAAATAATGCATTGAAATAGATACTAAATATCCCTCCACTCGTCTCAATTACCGTAGACCAGCTTGTCAGCTTCAGGCTAAAAAGGTGAGTGAGTGTATCATATTTAAGGTTTTATTCCTTAAGTTTAAAAACTGAGCGACGTTCTAGCTGCTGTCATCCGCAATGATGGCAATATAAAGGTATAAGAGCTTGTTGACCTAGGATACGCCTCGAATCAGTCTCATAACGAAGCTGTCGCTAGACCCAGCTGAGAGCTGTGCATCAGCAAAGAAAAAAACGATCCAGCCAACTGCAAATTTGGATCAAAACTTAAATTTTTCATAAAAACACAGCAAGAAACAATTGTAAATTGTAAAATATGCGGCGCTTTCTAAAATGTATGAAAGCGTTGCATAATGAAATCTGTTATTCTTATATTTCAACATCAAAGTCAATGTTAATGCCTGGAAATTACACGTTCTGATAAACTGTTTTGGATGATTACCCTTGGCACGTGGCATAACTTAAGCTGCCTATGGGCTTGGCTTTAAAAATTAGTTAAGGATTGGTTGGGTGTTATTTATTAACTTATTTTAAGAGTCTGTATTGTTTTTTTAAGTAAATCAAGATAAGATAATTCTGTTAAGTAGGTTAAGAAAACACTTCAACACACTTTTAATATCGTGCATCAAATTTTAACGGTGTGATATATAATTTCCTTTTAGTACACTACTTGCCGTCGGACTAACAGCAAGCCAACGAACAATTTGATGACTTACTTTGAGTACAAAACGGGAAATGGTCTTTATGCGCTACCTGTCAGTTAAGAAATTGGATATGTTGGCCGGCCAAAAAGCGAGGCGTTTGTGTGTTTTAGACGCGGACACGCCCATATGTGGCTAAATAATTGTGTCGAGTTGATTATTGTTGAGCCACAAATGAGTTTTGACATTTGGCAAAGTTAATTATGTCAGCACATAAATTAAACCACACTTAACCCACACACACACACATAGACAAACTAAAACTTATCTGTCTTTTAGTTTATTAGTTTTTGTTTAGTTTATAGTCAGATTGTTAATGTGTATACTGCTTAATTGCAGTAGCAAGAAAGTAGCATCAAAACACATTTTATATACATTGTATATATATTCATTCACATTTGACACTTACACGACTTTAAGCACAACTCCGGTGGCAAACACACCCTCACATAAAAGACAAAACAAGACCAATACCCACCCACACACAAAACACAACTGATTAAAAGTTGAATTATCACTGCAAATGCTGCCGCCTAGTACCTGCTGCTTGTGTGTCCTTTCAGCGACTGGGGCAAGAGCGGCCAACACCTGTCGCCTTATGGCTACTGCCATTGCCTTTGAGAGAGCTTTTTTCAGTGAGCTTTTTGCCAGCTCTGTTCATTTTTATGAATTAAAAAGCAACAAAGCTTTCGCTGCGTAGCTATGTGCTCACTTTTAAAGCCTACGAATCAATGGGAAGGCAACAATCACATGCCTACCCCTAATGACGTCACCGCACAAAGTTGCCTGCTTGTGATTTTTCTTCTTCTTCTTTCACTTTCACCTTGTCCTGTGTGTTCTTTGTGGGCATGATTGGTAATTTTGACAGCCTGTCAATGGTTTTTATCTGACAAAAACTCTAAATGTAAGCTACGCAACATTTTGTAAACACTTTATTGCAGTTAAAATGGCTATTCTTTAAATTGCGAATTTAAAATTTATAATAATGTTATATATTTGAGCATAGAGTCAACTTAAAATAAAGAGTATTTTTTACGCGGTATAAATTATTAAATATGTAAAGTAAACAACTTATATTTTTAATCCAAATAGTCGAACGTTTATTTGAAGATACATATATATTAAACTTAGTACACATATTACATACATATATATATATATATCTTACCACACCGTAAATTGCAACTGTTTGCATACTTTGACCAGAACTCAACCGCAAGAACAATTTTAAGCTTATGCTTTGACCTTTTAAATTCTTGTTAAAATCTAAAATTGCCAACACTATTTTTCTGCCAAGCAAAAAGAAACGATTTTTAATGTCAGATCGATTAGGGGAGAAGTTTTTCTCAACTTTTTGAACATACATATAACGCATACGCCACGTTAAACATAAAATGTTAATTTCAAATGTTTGTTGGCACTAAAAATACTTTGGCTTCTTTTTTATTTTCGCTATGTTCTGCAGCTCCAATTGTTATGACAGCTGTGCGCCTGAGAGAGTTGCCATCAAAGGGGCCACAGGTAGATATGTACATATATAGAGATAGAGCTAAAGGTTTCTGCACAAACTTCTAGCAATATGGAAAGTAATATGCCATGCCGTGTTGCATATTTTCTGTGCCACAAGCCAACTAGTGCAAGCCTGTCGAGTGCAGTGCCAATGGTTATTTCCGACTAAAGCAAAAATGAGTTTTCCATTGGGCAAGCGGAAATTGCTCTAAGTAGCAGATACCTAAAGTAGTCGTAGGTGGATGGACGCCCTCATCCTGCATCCTGTATCCGCACTTCTTATTCTAACCTTCAATTTTATCGCTTGATTTTATAAGATTTATGCGCTGCGCATCGCAAGTTTTACTGCAATCCAGTGAAAATCCAATTTAAGCTGACATGATTTGATTCTTATTTGCTGCTCTTTGTTGTTGTTGTTCTCAGTTTTGTGTCACTGTAAGTGTAAGTAGGTGTATAGAATATAAATTCGTGGACATTTACTAGCAAAATTCGAAGAATAATGGTGAGCGAGATAAAATCAGACCTTATACAAAGTAATATTTCATATATTCACATAAACTAATACAACATTTTTACTAATTTACTCTTTTTTATTTCATCATTTTTGTGTGTTTTGTTTTGTTCGTTTTAGCGCTTAAGTTGCTTACAAATTTTAGAATATTCATACATTGTAAATATGTATATCGTAAAGATTAGAATAAATTAATTAATTAGTAAATTCAATTGAACTAAAAACATTGGCTCTTGCAATCTTTCGCTTATTTGCAATTTTTTTTTAACATAACAACAATTTGCCTATGAAAATTAACAATTGATATTAATATTAAAATAATTATCAAAATAAATATCAAACGCGTTTTTTCAAGTTTTTAGTTGAATCAAAGAATATTAAAAAAAAAACGGCAGCTCAATAATAAATATTTAATAAATAAATAAATAAATTAGCTTAAAATTAAAATAAATATGTCTTTGAATTATTATTGCGATACAGGGTCTCAGAAATTAGTTTAGTTCTTTCAAACATTGAACACAATCAGTCTACTGTTTTTAGTAGACTCAAAAAAGCAACGCCTCAAAGTATGCAACCTAAATTGCTATCGTTTCAGTTTGAGGGGCACTGTGCTGTAAGTGTTCTCGCAAACTTTAATTGTGCTCAATTTGTGTTGCTTTTTGCTGCTGTTGCTGCAGTTTTTCAATAAAACTAATGAAAATGAAAATGGAAGTGGGAGGAAATCGATAGGCTAAGGAAGATTTTTTTTGTGAGTGAATGCGACGTTCGAAAATATACAAATGTATATAAAAGTTGCAAATATTGAACTTATTTTGTTTTTCTCTTCGGGTTTAGTTTTTTTTTAGCCTACTTCTATTTACAGTTCGCAATGACCCCATGGACAATGTGTGCGTGGTGGCTTATTTAACGCCCGTTATGCTGCGCAGCCAGGGCTTATAGAATGTCGTGCGCATATAGACGCCAGGCAGATACGGCGCCGCGCATTTAATACCATGCGAAACAGTGCCAGCCAACTCGTAGCGGCCATCAGGACGCTGCAGCACCAAAGGACCGCCGCTGTCCCCCTACGAATACAGATGATAAAAAGTTTCCATAGAGAAAAATTGCCATATTAGAGGCACTTACCTCACAGGAATCCTTCTGGCCGTTGGCATAGCCCGCACACAGAAATGAGCCGAGTATCTTCTTGTTGTGCCCGGCAGTGTGGAACATCTCCTGACAGACGCTGTTTTCAATAATTGGCACCTGTTGCGTGTGACAAAGCAATTAAAAGTTTTAATTGGGTTAAATGGAACGCCAGCAAAGGCTAACCGCTTGGGATTGCCTTGGAAACATATTCCCATCGTCTGAACGAACGAATAAACAAAAATAAACAAACAGAGACACACGCACCTGCACTTCCTGAAGCACAGAGGGAACACCGCCGCCATATTTGAGACGACCCCAGCCAGTTACGGTCGCCATGCGTCCGGTGAAGTCTGCCTGATCGTTTGGCATGCAAATTGGCACTGCAATAAAAATAAAATGTTATTCAAATGGTGGCAATTATGCTGTGTAAGTAGAGAAAGATGATGCTGTTAGGATAATCGACGAACGTTTTTTTAATTAGTTTATTCAGACTTCTGCGTAATTTAAGTCATTACGCTAGCAAAATTTTTAAATAAGAAGAAGCGGAGGAAATGTAATTTCATTCCACTTTGTTGTATTAGCGGAAAGCATTGAGGATTACTTAAGCGACACAGTTTAATAACGTTTGGAAAATATATGTAACCTTGACGATTTAATAAAATATTATGATAAAAATTATATTAAGTTAATTGGAGCACTTCTATTCTCAATTTGCAAAGAATATCTCCAAACAGAATATAGATTGATTTTACTGCTTACCTATGTGCGTATCAAATTGTACGGGACTGTCCATTTCGAGCAGGGCCAGATCATTCTCAAAGGTAGCCGGATCATATTGGCGATGCACAATAACACGCTTAATATTCTTTGTCGTAGGTCGTTTGCTCTCCAGATCACCAGAGATATCAAACTCACCCATGACAGCAACCAAAGATGCTAAGAAACTAGAGATAAAAAAAAATAAAAAGGTAAACTAGCGAATAATTTATTGTGTTAGTTACTTACCCAGGTTGACAATGTGCGGCTGTGATGACATAACGGCTAGTGATTAGGACGCCACCACATTTGTTTTTGGTGAAGAGGCCCAACCAGGTGGACTCACGCACCAGGACTTGCCAGGGAAAGGCACCAAATGTGGAGCCTTTGCCACCGACAATGCGACCAGATTTGACATGTGGACGAACGCCGCATTCTGTTGATGGGGAGTGAAATGTGAGGTTAGGAGTAGGGAGTGTTCACAAAGCGAGAGAGTGAGAGAGCGAGTGAGCAAACAAGAGAGCTGGCGTCCAAAAAGACAGCCAGTGAGATACAGAGAAAACAAAAATACAGGAAGTAGTTGTTGCGAATAGATTTTGGACAATGCATGAATTGGATAGGGATAGGGATAAAGGGTAGGGGATAGTTTGTAGTGGTTAGAGGGTAACTAGAACTAGCTATGTGACTATGGATAGCGATTGGGTTTGTATCAATGATGGCGATGCTTGTGAACAGGCCGTTTGAGGCGACGACGTGCTATAATTGTGGAATGATTAAAATGCAAGCGAAAGGTTAGGGACGATACATTGGATAAAGTAGGGTTTGATCATTGAGGTTAACAAATGTGCATGAGTTATAAGAAACAGGAGAGAAAACAAAGAAGAGAAGAAGAGTGTGTGAGAGAGAGTGACAGTATGTTTTTTTGGGGTCTATGCTTTTTTTTTCCATACTTCAAAACACTCAACACTTACGTATCTTGCGTCCGTTGGCACCACCATATGAGCTTAATGTGGCATCCTGATCGATTTCATTCTCATTCGGACTGGGATTGACATCCTCCTCGTCTTCCTCATCCACAAGATCATCGTTGGCAGGACGCGCAGTGGTTTTTATTGTGCTACTGATGCGTTTCGTTGGCTTCTTTGAGCTGGGACGTCGGGTGCTTACACTAGGCGCTACGGTGGTACGACGATTAGCAGTGGGTTTGCGTGTCGTGACTATTGAGGTCTTCTTATTGGGAGACTTGGTTGTGACGCGTGTAACAGGTTTCTTAGTGGTTGCCTTAGGCTTAGTGGTGCTTGCCACACGGACGGGCTTACGGGTAGTTTTGCGGTTTACATTGGAAGTGCTTGCCAGTCCGGATGAGTACGTCGAGGCTGTGTTGTTTGTATCATCAATCATATCGGCAAGTGCCTCAAAGTTGCCCTGCAATGAGGCTACCAGTTTGTGCACCAACGTATTCATCTTGTCCTTCAGCACAATGTCCTCAACGAAAGCGGGCGTGGATAGTTCCAGGTCACTGGTCACTGCGCTCGAGGCGGCAGACATGTTCAGATTTGGATTGCGCACTGGAGGGAAGTTGTTGAAATCATTTGGCGAGGTGTAGGTCTCCTCGATTACCTGTCCAACCTTCTCGCCAGGCACTGAGAATGCAGGATAGGTTGGAGTTGGTCCGTAATAGCCAGGGAATGCAGGCTTATCATCGGAGGGCACCTGATACATAGCTTCGGTAGTGGCCTGTGAGTAGGTAAGGTGCCCAGGACTGCTCCCCGCAGCTGGCATGCCAAAGTAGCCCGGATCCTCAAAGTCATTTGAGCTGACCACAGCGGGTGGACGACGTGTGGCAACCGGTCCGTAGATATACGAGTTTGTCGAAGCAGTTTGCTTGTTGCTGTCATCGTAGCTGCTGGCGCTAGGCATGTTTATTGTTGTGGGCTTGGGTGTAATGAGCACTGTTGGCTTCGATGGCTTGCGCGTTATAAAGCCGGGTTTCTTGTTGCCCCCATAGCTATTCGTTGGCTGCTGTATGCGTATGGGTGTAGAGGCAGTGGCGTACAAGGGAGGCTGATAGATGCCTGGCGTGGAGCCCAATATGTTCTCGGCAGTGCTTTGAATGAACGCATCCAATTTGTCATCGGCCATGAATAGTGGTGGCACCTTGTCATAGTGATAATCCACAGTAGCGGGAGGTCTAGGTGTGGTTGGACCCGTTACATAGCTAGTGGAAATGGGTTTCGATGAAACAGGCTTGCGTGATGGCGAGCTGGATTCTTGCTCACTGTAGGTGAGCACGGATGGAGCAGGCTGTTCATAGGCAGATGCAGGAGCGGGAGCTGGTGTAGGCTGATCATAGCTGACAGTGGCAGGTTTGCCGTAGCTATCTGACGCGGAGGATTGATCGTAGCTGGCAGGAGATGGATCGTAGCTGGATGTTGGAGCTGTAGGAGTAGCAGACTGATCGTAGCTGCCTGTAGGAGATGCAGGTGAGTCATAACTTGAGCTGGAAGCTGACGGCAGATCATAGCTGACAACCGGAGTTTGAGCATAGTTTGGCTGGTCGGACTGCTGTGACGGTTGATTGTAATTATTACTGGGTTGCTTGACTTTAATGTGCGTAACGGAGGACTCCTCCGTGTTGTAGTTGTTGCTTGATGGCTGCTGAACGGGTCGCCTGGTATTTGTTCGTGTTGGTTTCTTTTGATTTCCTGGCTTCTTCGAGTTCGGTTTTTTGGAGCTTGGCTTTGGACGTGGCTTGGGACTGGCTGTGATCAAAACGGGCCGCAGAGAGGAGCTCTCCGGTGGGATATCGTATTGTGGTCGCAGTGCTTGCGTTGTTGTTGTTGCGGCCAGGTAGCTGGATGTGGGTGCTGGACTTGCAGATGATAGTTTCTCAGCTTGCGGATAACCCGAGGAAGTGTCATCGTACTCTGGCTGCACTTTTGTGGTGTGCGAGGAGACAGACACCTCAGCGGGCAGTGGTTCATTGTAATGCTGCATGGTCACCATGCCAATGTAGGAGGCAACAGGACGTTTAGGGGTTGATGGTCGTACATAGGCCGGCGATGGTTGTGGCGGTGCCTCCGTGTAAGTGTTTGTTATCTTCTCAAAGTTAATTTCTGTGTTTGCCTCAAGGGAACCACTGCTGAGCTGATCATAGCCTATATGATCATTTTCCGACTGACCTGACTCGGCCTCCATGTAGGACATATCCACTGGATAAGCAATGCCCTTGACAGGCATCTTGTTGAAGTCAGAGGTTTGTTGTGGATCCTGAGCACTGGCATCGTTGTAGGAATTAGCGGGCATTGCATGCTCATCCAGCACTGATGAATGATCATCGTTGTTGTAGTTAGATTCCGGAGTTACTTGCTCTGACTGACTATACCCATCCTGCTCAACGGACACTTTATCGTAGCTAGATCCATCGTTCGCAGTGGTCGTGTAGCCGTAATCCTGCTGTTCGGGGGATTTATTTTGCTCCGGATAGTAACTAGTCGACACAGTTTTGTCAGTGTGATCTGCCTGGGATGTATAAGCATAAGAAGGCGTCTGCTGCTGTTGCTGTTGACTAACAACATCGTAGCTGGGTCCATGATTGCTATTGTTCAACTGTAGGATAATCGACTCAATGGAGTCCACGTGCGTGGTTATGGAAGAGGCTGTGGTGGGATTAGACTGCTTCTTATTGTTGTAAGTGTTTACCAGTACGTATTCATTGTCCGCTGCTGCACTAGGCTGTTCACTGCTGCTGGATGAGATGTAACTCTGGGATGAAGGTTGTTGATAATCCTGCGCTTGTTTCTTAGGTGGCTGCACATAGACAGGTTGTGGTCCATAGCCCGTTGAGAATTGCAGGTCCTCGACTAGATCAGCATCTGCGCCGGGATGTGTGATATCACTGTGTGTAAACTCTCCACCATCTAAGATAAGATGATTGTGGTGATGCATATTGGTGTGCTGGCCGGGCTTAGGCTTCGGCTTAACCTGCTGCACTGGACGTTTCATGGCCTCGGCCAGCTGTGGCACAGGCTTTACTTGGGCTTTAACTGGATGATTCACTTGCGGCCTTGGCTTTGTCTTGGGCGTTGTTCCTGGTGCCTTAGTGGCAGGTATTTCCTCAAATGAACTCGACTCGGAGCTACTTTGTTGTAAATGTCCGCTAGCTATTTTATTGGGCACTTCAGTGGTGAAAGTAATTACATCATCCATTTGCTCTGGCGGCAATGTGGCCAACACCTGCATCACAAAGTCATCGTTGTTCGGTGGCGATGAGAATGTATTTATCTTCACGGAATGCTTGTGCACATGTATAGAAGGTGGTTGCTCCGTTAGCTTCAGGTCATTGAAACTGCTTGCCTCTTGGTTAGTCTGCAACTCTGACTCCTGCTCGAGTTCAATGTTGCCAGATTGTGTTGATAGTGTTGCTGCCGTTGGGCTGCTGCTGGAGTAGGTTAACTCATCCTGTTGGGCAGTGCTGCCCAGCTGCTCATAGACCCTATCCAAATTATCTTGAGCATCGCTCAGCTGTTGTTGTTGTTGTTGTTGCTGCTGCTGCTGCTGTTGTTGTTCGCCATAGTTCTCATAGGAGGATTGTGCTGCTGATTGCTGGTGCTGCTTGTGTTGTTGCTGCTGGAAGTAAGCGTTCTGTGCATCATTGATCAGCGTGCTGGCCAACTCATGTGTCTTGGGTATCTGACAACATGCACCGAATAGAAAACCATCCATACAGGCACCAACCACCTCACCGCCTCGCTGCGCACACTCGTGATTGAACATGCAGATGGTGGGGCCATTGGAGCGAGGATCTGAGATTGGCAGCGTTTTGGTGCCGCGACAGTGTTTTGGTGTTATGCGATAGCCGCCGAACAATTTGCGACCAGCTGCATGTAGAGTAAATTAGAAAGAAATACATTAAATATATTTTTATTGAATATTAAGTTGCTTGACAATAGTAATTTAAAGAAATAGATAGAGTTGATAGAGCTGATTTATTAATTTACGATTCTTTTTTTTTAAATAATCATTAATAATAATAAATTTATAATTTTTTAAATATTTGAGCAAAACTATATATTTCACAAAAATAATGCTATTTCGTACATTATTTTACTAAATGTTTTATAACATTTTTTTAAGGTAAATATCATAAAAAAAAAGATTGTCATATTCATGACTTCTTCACAATTTTTCTTTTGCTCTAGACAACTAAGTTTCTTATCATAATTGCTCAAAGGGACAGTTTTCATATCAGCCTGCATATGAAGGCCATTAATTAAGTTGCCATTTGCAGACATTAAAGTTAGGCAACTGTATACAAAATTTGGTGCAGCAGGTAGGATGGATGGAATTTTTTGGAAAGAAAGTGACAATTTTTTAACCATAATGTTGGCTTTTACCTGCGTTAAAAACAACAATAAAGTCAATTAACATGAGAAGCAACATTTGCTAGTTGCTGCAGCGGCAGCTAACGGGGCCAGTTGAATAAAAAAAAAGGCAGCCAGTTAGTCGTCGCTTAAGTGAAAGTGCGGCATCGCCTCAACTTGCTGCCTCCGGTTCCCTGTCGCTTGCTGCAATGTCAAAGTTCAAAGCTGTTGTTGTTGCTGCTGTTAAGTAAAATGCACTTTGATTGCATTTTGCGCGCTACTTTCCAGCTTAATTGGCAAATGATGTCGCACTGCCAAAATAAGAAGAGGAAAAAACAACCCCAACAACTTATCTCATTCCCCAAAATTAGATGCAATCCGCCAACTCATTTGACATTTCAGCCGCAACGTGACGTTTATTGATTTCCTACCCAACTGTAATTTATCAGAGGAAGCGTCAAGCCAAGTAAGTGAGCCGTTTAAACAAACAATTAACACATCGCTCACTCCATGCTAGCTAGCTCCATTTGCTCCAATTGCGCGCTCTCATTTCGAGATTTGTCCGCAAGACTGTGTCAATGTTTGTCTGAAATTCGAACAGTACTATAAAAAAAGAAGAATTTAAGCCCAGTGCTAGTTTTTATGAACTTAAAATCGTTGTGGTCGCAATCAATTAACAATTGAGTTGCTAATTAAATGAAAAGTAAGCAAGTAAGTTGGAGTTACAGCTTCAGCAGGTCTATAAAAAGTTACTCTTCTACTACATATATAACTTTTATTTGAATCTGTAGCTGCGCCTTAGCCAACTCCTGGACATTCAAAGCACGCACTCAAGCTCAAAGCTCAAGTGAAAGTAAACACAATATGAAAACTGAATAAGCTATCAAACAGTGCTAAAAAAAAACCAACTCCAATTAGAATGTCCAGTACGTGGGCCCCAACTCCAAACTTCAAGCCGCAAAATACAAAAAAAAAAAAAAACACAAATACATATTTGAGAAAAGTGATAGTGTTTTGTTTGCCTTTTCATTTCATTTATTTATTCATTTTTTTTTATTTGTAACTTTGCAAACGATTTCGTTTTTCTGCTCAGTGAATTTATGGGATTTTTTCTTGCAATCTGCTTCTTTTTTTTTTATTAATTTACAACTTGCTTTTTTGTGGCTTTATTATATGCAGACGTTTCGCATTTTATGAATAGACCCTCAAGTGCGCTGAAATATTTTTCCGACAATCGTTTAAAGTTAGAAAACCAGCAAACGACGAGAAATGCTGCTAACTTAACAGCGTAGCTTAACAGCACCGCATTGTAGCTAACATAATTATGGTGTCTAGCAGCACTTGCCCTGAGAGCGAACTTTCAATGAGTGCGTGTGTAAGTACGAGAGAAGGAGGGAACAACAACAAGTGTTCGTAAATTATACAGCTTGCTATAATTTGTCTGCTTGACGTTGAGCAAATTGTTAATGGCACATGCTACATTTAGCTAAGATATCACATTTGTGGAGAATAAATAATGTAATCAGAATGTTAACTAAGTTTTAAATCTTAAATGGCTATAAGTTAAGTAATAAATAGCTTAGATATCTGTCATTAGCCAATATGTATAAGAGAAGATAATAATCTTAACTGATCAGAGTAGCTAAGAAATTAGTTTTAAATAGTTCAAATTTAGTATCTGCGTATAACGTTAAACTGTATTATGTAAATTCAAATTCATATTCTTGGTATGTTTAAACTTTTAACTGTGCCAATAATCACTTAATTCTTTCAGATGTGCTCTTTGTTGTGACCTTTACGCAACTCTATAGCTCAAGAGAGTGTCACAAAACATTGAGAAATTCATAAATATTAGAATAAAAATACACAGGTTGGTCGCGTCCCCTAGGTCATTTAATATGTAAAGAATGTTTAAACGCTTCGCTACATAAATATTCGATTTTTTTTTGGGACGCACCTGCTATAAACAGCAGCTACATTGTATGGGTGAGCAGCTCTTAAGAGGCAAACTGAAGTCGTAACTGTGTGCGCGTGACACTTATAGCTGATTTGTGATTACCGGCTCAAGATATGCTTGGGCTTAAATGTAATTTTTTTGTGGAATGGTGACTTTTCGCCATCCTCTGACCTTAATTGGTGCAACATGAAATTCAAGTCAATGTAGCGGCGTAATAAACGCGATTTACCTTGCTAAATAGGTTACAGCATCGCAGCAACAACAAATGAGAGCTGACAAAAAAAGCCGGCTCACACATACGCACCTTCTCTCTCGCTCCCTCTCTCTCTCTCTATGCGCAACTCTCTTGCGTTTGGGGGGAACGAAAGTGTGTCAAACGCAAGAATTATTTTGCGTTGCTTCAACCAATTTTTTGGTATTTAACATACAAATTAAAAAATGAGATACGTTGATGAAGATAAGGAAGAAGCAATTTGAGTAGCGAAGCCAGGAATCAACTCAGAAATTAGATAACAGGTTAATCTTTTTTGAAAATCAATGATTTTCATCTCGTTGAGCATAACTACCATTAATTATGGCAAAACAAATTAAGACAGTGTGTCACTGGGGCCATTGCCATTTACAAAAATCAAAATTCGAGTTCGAATTCCAGTTCGAATTGAACGAAATTCTTTCTTTGCTGCAGACTTCAATCAGCTATTTACTGCGTTTCATTAAGATCGCATGCAGTGAAATTCACACACGCACACACACACACTCACGCACACCTGGGCAATCGAAAATTAATTGAATCATGAAATATGCTGCACGCCAAGCAACACCGAGCAGCCGATCGAATTCGTAGAACTCGTTTTCTTCACAAGCATTTGCTTCAGAGTGCCGCAGAGATGCCAGACGGCACAAAGAATGTAAACAAACGAGGCGCTTTAACGGTAAAATGGAAAATTATTATCGATCAATTAGCTCAACGTTGCAAAAAATAAATGTAAAAATTCAGAAATAAATATATATAAAATTGTATGTTTATGTGTATGCAAACATGCAATACCACGTGTCAGATGGTGTTAAACAAGGCATTTATTTATGGGTAGCATTTATTTTTACTGATTTGTTTGCTCTGGTTGCGCTGTGAAAGTGCTTAAAATGTTCTTGGACTAGATTTATGCTTAAAGCAGTGTAATTAATGCTACAAATGTTTGAAAGATATGGGATAAAATAAATTATTTTATTTTAAAAGAAATAAGAGCTCAAATCTTTTGAATAATTATCTTTCACACTAATAAAATTAATTATGACTAGCCCAACGACGACAGCAATAATAATCATCATCTGGGCTAAAGCGAGAGTGTCTATATGTCTGTATGTCTTTATGTAGTTGTTGTTGTTTTGATGTTAGTTGAATTGAATTTGTAGCTGTTGTTCTTTAATGATGCTATTTATTCATCATCTTGTTTTTATTAATTTTGATGGGCTTTACGTGCGACTCTCGCGCTGTTACAGCGTCTTCTTCCAGCGATGTCACGCAAGATTTTTTCCGTTTTGCGTGTTGGAAAATGAAAGTTTTATGTTTGTGGCTGCTGTTGCCGTTATTTGTGTAATAAAGCGCAAGTGTGTTTGACCCTTATCAAAATGCTGATAATGATGGTCAGGGTCACACTGGTGTTGCGCCAAATAGAGTGCAACATTGTGTGGCAGCTGAGCCGAAACAAAACAAAACATTTATATTAATCACATTGTAATTGAATTGTTTAACAACAGCAAAAGCTGATTAGTTGCAGCAGATGTAGTAAGTAACATATAAGGCATAACTAGCTGCATGCATGCTCTAGTAGGCTCACTGCATTTGTGAATTGGACTGTGGCATGCACCATATAACCGATTTGCACGCGAGACGCGAAAGATGGCGCGCCTTGAATTACATAAAATTGCATTTGAAAGTCGCGACATACATAATAACACACTCACATACATACAGAAATACATACACACACACATTCGGATTGTTTGTGACATGCAGATGCTCACATTTCAGTATTCCCCCCATATTCCCCCCTCAATGGATTTCATGTCATGCGGCGCAAAATCGGCACAGCATCCACAGTTGTTCGAATTCGAATTCGAATCGAGCCACTTGGCCGTGCTTGCTGGTGTAAATTGTAACAGTGACCCAAATAAAATGCGGCGACCGAAAAGACCGGTAATGTAACAGTGAATGTGCAAGTGCCTCAACGCTGACAGTCCACCTTACACACGTACACGAACATATATACTTGTATGTTTTCTACGCATGCAATTCTAATGGGAAATTGTTGTAGTAGTTGTTATTTTGCAAAACCTGAAAATAACTGGCGACCACAACAAGTAGCAGTGATGCGTTTGTAAAAATCGTGACACGAATTCGTTGGCGATAGAGTTTTGGAAAATATTTGTAGCACAGGTGCGTGAGTGCAATATGGAAAATGACAAATGTTTATTAAAACTATTTAATAAATATAAAAGTTTAAAAAGAATTAAAGCTGATTATGGGTAAAATTTCTCAGCAATGGGCTTTCTGTAAGAACGCGCTGATCTCAGAGACTACAAAAACTACAGAGTCCAGATTTCGAATATAAGCTCTCCGAAGCCATTTGCTGATCAAACTTGTGCCAAATGATCGATGACTCTTTTCGTTTCCGACATATGTCTTAGGTTAAGGATATCTCCTAGTAAAGTTTTCTCGAATGAATATATTTCTATAGTAATTGTTAATCAAGCGCAAATATGAAAATGTTTTCTTATACATAGCAAAATCGTCATATAATAGTTAAGTAAGCAAACAGGTAAAAGTGTAAGTAAGTATTTAATTGCAGAAGCGTTTCTCATATTTTAGTAATGATGCACCTAAAGTTTGTTTGTAACAACTGTTAATGCTGTAGCCAAACAGAAGCTACTTGAATATGTGTGAAATTTCTTTCTCTCTCTCGCTCAGTATCTCACGCACCCATCTTTATTCATGGCTTGGTGTTATGCTTTAAAGAGTGTGTGTGTGCATTTTGTTGTACAGCAATAAGAAAGGTAATCACAGTGTCAACCACGAGTCGAGTGCGTTCAGCTCTGAACAGGTTGAGTAGCGTCACCAAAAGCGGAGCCCCAAGCATTGGTCAAGAACCACACACACACACATACAAACACAAACGTCTGTGTGGAAAGTTATTATACGAAATTAGCTTGTTTTTTTTCGGATTTTGCGCCAGTTTCGTTTTGTTGCCTGCTCTGCTTTATTGTTCATGCAGTAAATATGTAAGTACATTATTCCGCTTTGTTTCCATTACCATGCTTATTATAAATACATATTACTATTATTATTATTTTCTTCTGTGTGGCATTCTTTTTGTTTGTTGCCAGGTCACTTGAATGATAAGAGCTTTTGTTTTGTTCGTATGTAAATGATTATTTCAAAGGTTTTTGTATCATGTTTGATGCGATAGTTAAGTTAATAAAATGACAAAGTGCAATAAAAGCTTGGGAAACTATAAAGTCGATACGAATGTGGCAAAAATAACTTTCGTTGAACATCAAATCAAATATGCACGATGATCGCAAAACGTTCAAGTCAAAAAGAAGAGTGTTCCGAGTGTTTCGAGTGTGTGAACTGTGAGCAGTGAAAGTTGTCGGCCGCAATAAATGACATCACTTTGGCACTAGCCTTTTTTCCAATCGATAATGGAAACCAAAGCATTAAGAATGCACAAAACCATCTCTCACACACCCAACGATATTTAATGGATGCACGAGGGACGAGAGACTACCAAGTTACATATACATATATTTATCTCTATAAACATATGCTGATTTTGTGCGAAAATAAAAGAATACATACAAACATGCATGTGTGGATTCATAGCACAACGGAAGTAACTATCAACATAAACAACAACAACAACAGCAGCGATAAAAGAAGACAGTTTCACAAAAATAAGACATCAGCCAATCAAGCAAGTTAAGAGCATTTCACTTTCACCGCCAAACGTGTCAAAACAAATTCGATGTTTGCTATGTATTTCCTGTTAAACGCGCATCCATAACAAAGCGTCAGACTTCTGTTTCAGCTTCAGCTTGAGCTCTAGTGTTGACAAGTCGATAATTTGTAACTGACTGTAATGCCGATAAAAGGAAACCATGACCAAGAGTGAGTCGCGCAATAATAGTAGTAGTAGCACTTGAACACTGCTGATGAGCTTAAAAGATAAACTAAGTAGCAAACAACAAACGAGTATGAGTATAAACCAGTACACACTCACACACATTCACACACACACACACACACTCAAACAGAAGCTATGCACTAATAGTTATGAGCTCGACTCTCTCGAACGTAGGAAGTGCAACTCAATTGCTTGTCATATGATATATGTAGTATAAGTACGAGTTTTAATATGTGTGATTGTGTGTGTGTGTGTGTGTGTATGTGTATGTGTGTTTTTGGGTGAAATGCTCTTGCTGGCACTTGATGTTGATGATGTGTCACAGTTTTAATGCGATTGAGTTAAGTTTTTATGATGTGGTAAACGCTTGTGGGAAAATTTGTGCATCCCTCCCTTTCTCACCAAAAACTTTTTTGAAGAAAGTCAAAGACAAAATATCGCTTTCACATTAATTGCATGCAAATGAAATATTAAATGAAACACCGTTGCGTATACGAAATTTGCATAAATTGAAAACTAAAAACCAAAACTAAGCACCACCACAATTCAAAAACGGTTAAGCAATTATACGGTCAGCCTAAAAGGCATATAAAAGACATTATGAATTGCATTTTTAAGCACAATAATTTGCCAACAGACGGGTGGTGGAAGGGGGGGAGCAACAAGAGGCATTTGCTTATGTGGAGCATTTGACCGGACAGCGGTAAAAACGTGATCTCGAAATTATATCGATGCCAAAGACACTGCTCAAATTGAACAGAGCAGGCAAGCAAGCAAGCAGCATCTGAGCAGCTCTGAACACACAACTCTGACTGCTGTCTACTACAGTCTTCCAATCTTTCTTCAGTCTTGCAGTCTGCAGCTTCCTTCCTCGGGCGGGTTTGAGTGGAGTAGAGTAGAGTTGAGCTGCAAATTACCGCAAATTCAACGTCAACTGCAGGCCGACAAGTGCATAGACGCTAACTGGCACACGCTGGCGATCAGAACCTGTATATACGTATGAGTAGAGATCTGCCATTGTTGTGGTTGCTCTTGGTATTGTTGTTGTGGCTACTGGCCAAGACATTTTCATTTCGTACACACGCAATCAGCTTTGGACAGCTTTGGCTGCGATATTTTTTTTCTTTTGTACAAATAAAAATTGAATAGAAATTGAAAATTGTTTTATGCCTGTGTGTTTTTACTATACTAGCAGCGAACAATTACACACACATATACATAGACACATACACCTATATATAATATTGCTGTTTGTTAATGATACATTGTGTGCATGATTGGCATTTGCTGTCTTCCTGACCTGACGCGGCAAACTTATCCGCAAAACGGAAGCACTGAGTTTTCTTTTCTACCTTGAGTCAACCTACAAAAGTGTTCTTTTTTTTCAATGATTCGATGATTTGATTATTTCTATATGTATTTGTATGCGTTTGCGTTTGGCAAGAAGTTTTCACAACGTTCGGCTGCATAAACAATGTCTTCGAACAGCTGGCAAGCTGAAAAGAGAACTGCTGATGCACAATTCTTTGCTCTAGGGTTAGTGCATTGTAGGGTTTAACAACCTGAGCATTTGCTTGAATCGCTTTTATTTTGTTAGAATTGAACGGTAAACTTATTTATGGTAAGTCTCTTTGGGTTGATAGATCTATGCACTGACTTGGGTGTGAAATTTCGCATAGAAATATTGGGTTGCAAGCATTTAATGTTTTTTTTATTCGAGCTAAACGCATGCTGTTATAAAAGCTGAAAATTGACTAAGTCTATAGTTATTTAAAGGTTTAATAATAACGTTCAGTTAAAAAAGCTACTGCATCAGGTCAAAGTTTTTTACTCATAAATTTAAAATACCGTTGATAAGATTTTAATTTATATTTCAAGTCCCAAACATTCCCTGAGAATTTAAACTTTATATTTAATCCAAATTTCTTTCGATATTTATAAAGAAAATCTTTTACTCTAAAAAGATTCTTCGATTATTAAGTTAAAACACTTTATATAGCTGTTATATAGTTATGTTATAGCTGTTATATAGCTGAAATCTGCAAGAAGAACTGTGACAACTACTAGTATTTTTATGCACAATTGGTATGGGCTACAATAAACGTAAAGTTAATTCATATTCTTATTCTTAACATTTTTAATAGCACTTTAGTCATGCTTGTTCAAGTTTGCCGCCTCAGTCTTTTGCTTTTCAAGTATTGAGCACAAATAAACTCTAACTCAATAGTTGGTGTGCCAGTGCCTTCGATTCCATCTAATAACCTGACACATTAGAAATTTGTTTCACTTTTTAAATCGGCAACAATTAACACCGAAAGCAGCTGCAGAAAACGTTTAAAACTGTCATAAGAAAGTGTGTTTTATAGTAGATATTTGTCTATCAATGTGTGTGTGTGTGTATATGACAGACAGATGAGACTCATGTGCTCATCCTCAGCTATTATTTGAAAAGGTAAAAATGGCAAATAGTTCGAGTGTGTAAGTGTGGTTGTGTGCGCTCGTAATGTACCATATAATTGCCAAGTGCGTTGCTCTTCATTTTATTTTCTACTTGTGTGTGTGTGTGTGTATGGAAAGTCATTTTCTGTGCCAAAGTTTTTAATGTGGAATCGTTGTTTATTGACACTAAGGCACAGTTTAAGGGTAACAGTGTGTGTTTATGTGTGTGTGGTTTATTTATTTTCTGAACGTTTTTGGCCATTGTGAAAAGAGTTTAGACTAGGCTTTCACTCGCACCACAGTGGCATCAAAGTGTCAAGTGACACGCTTCGGATCGAGTCGATTCGATTCGATTTGTCTCAATGAGAACGAATGAAGCGACCACGAAAACATGAGCTTGCCAAATTGCCAAATACATTTTCTATCAATTGTTTGACATACTAGTCTGTAATTCTTATACGTTATGACTTTCTTTGCACTTTGAAATTGTTTGTCACTTACCGCCATTCGTTTCAATTGATCTAAATCCACTTGTTGTCTGCACAAATAATGCGCCTATTATTATTAAAGTTGTTAAAGCGTTGGAAAGTAGTTGCCGTTTTCTTCTTGTTGTTGCTGTTGTTCTTGTTGCTGTTGCGGTTGGTGTTGTTTCTGTTGTCGCGCTTAACGATGACGCCGGCATAACCCACTTAAACATGTTTGCGGTTTTTGGACACACTGAGTACGACTACAAACGACTCCGGCTAGACGGTCAGTCTGCCAGCGATTTGCAAGATCTTTTCCTACTACTGCTACTACTTAGACTTGGTTTCGGGGTTAAAAGTGGACGACGTGTGGACGCGTGGAACTAAGTGTTGGGATCTAGCTGATGTTGGTGTTGCTATTGTTGTTGTTTTTGTTGTGTAATTGAAAACCGCGATGCGCGTTCACGTTTGCACACACAAATGTGCCGTTAGTGGGAAAAACAAAAGACTTAGGCAACGAACGCGTTTCATGCACGACCTTATGCTTGATGATAAACGTATCAAAGAATTTCTTATTTATGTATTTTATTATTTGCAATCAAGCGTACGAAAAACAAATAACGGTAACTATATAATCGCACACACACTAAATGATATTATGTTTAAGACATCACTGTTTATTATTTATTTAAATATTGATTTATTTATTGGCGAATTGATTTAGAGTGTTGCGTTTTGTGTGTTGTTCTTGACTAAGTCAAGCGCCATGCGTCCGGTCAACTGAACGATCCGCGTGTGTCTGGTTGTCAGCGTTGCCCGTTTGCCAAGCGCTGGCCAACAAAAAGATAACGGACCTTTGCCACTTTTGTGTGTGGCACAACTTTCACTTTAGCGCGCCCGAAAGAGAGCGAGAAAGATGGAGAGAGAGACCAAACGAAAAGAGAACATCACAGATCGAGAGAGCGAGAAACAAAGAGCGAGAGAGAGAGAGAGAACTCTCGTACGTGCGAGTATTTTGTTTGTATGACGCGCTTAAATGGTAAACATTTCTATTTCAGTTTTAGCTTGGCTACTGATTCCTGTTTATGTTTTGTGCTTTCTCTCTTCGTTAATGTTTATGTGTGTGTGTGTATTTTGCGCTCTTACCGTCCGAACGCGTGCGCGTTTCAAACTCAACTGAAACGGTTTACAGTGCTGGCTAGCGGTTAAGAGCTAGCACTTTACCAGCTACACAAGCTGTTAAACTGCTTCTGCCGCTGTTAATGTCATAATTGCAATATGCTGAATGTCACCAAGTAGTAGATCGTTAGATCTTTTTTTCCAGCCTAGCTTTCGCCTATTGTACGATTTACGTGCTGCTATCAAGTTTGCATATTAAGCAAGGTTATTGGCCTGCGGCCTGCTATAGATCCGTTTGTGGTCAATACACAAAAAAAAGTTTTCAATTAGTGCATAGCAAATTGCTAACCAGCACTTGGCAATAACTGTTATCTTTGTGTGCTGGCTCCAACCTGTCGTTTGGCATTTCCTTGACCCAAATTTCACTTGAGTCTTCAGTTTTGTCAACGTCTTTGGGTACGCTGCAAGCCCGGTTGCAGTTGGGGCTAGGCAAACAAAACAGTATAACATTGGCATAGTCAAAGTCAAGTCGAGCTTAAGCTAGGCCTGGTCCGTTGGTCAAGCGTGGTCTTGACTCGACGGTCTTTGTGTAGAATTTCACTTTCATTATTGTCGTCGCTTGGTTGTTTTTTTTTATTTGTTTCTTTTCATGTTTGGCCTTTTTGCTTTTTGTTTTCTAGTGCTATTTTTTTGGTTTACTCTTGCGGTCAGGCGCATGGTTATTGAAATGGAAAACGTTGCGGCTTGTGGCTTTGCCATTTGGTTATTTGGCCATTTGGCCATGCCAGGCACGTGGGTGGCACACAGACGTTTATCTCATTTACTCTCAGAACTGTTTAAGCAGTGCTCTTCCATACCTCTTCCGTTCTTCTCAGTTGAGTAAAGTTTCTGATGTCATCACATACATAATTTTAATTTTAAAGTAAACCAAAACAACTATCATTTAAATCACTTTCACTCCAAACGAAGCCAAAAAGGTGCAAAAAAAAAAAAAATATATACAAGACGCAATTTAGTCGAAGATAAAAAAGATTAAGTTGCGACTGTGGGGATTCAACTTGTTGTTAGCTTCTGTAGTAGCCGCTAAATTGGGATTATACTATATAATCCCAAGCGTATGGATTGCCCAATATGCTCCACTGTGAAAGAAACAAATGGCATTCGACTAACATTTGTATCAATTAATAGGATAAAGTTCAGATATAACACAAGCCAAATATATAATTTTGTTTATTGAAGCTTAAAAAAAGATAATCCCAACTTTTAAACTCCGAAGTTTTTTATTTATTTTTGCTTTCAAATTTTAATTTTTAACGATTTTAATAAAAATTTACCTTTTACAAAATTTCTTATATTAATACCAATTTGAATTTTTTTGTATCGTCTTCTCTTATGAAACTTGTAGCCCAAATACCTTGGAAATAATAATTAATGAAAGGAAAATTTAATTTTTTGTTGAATCACTTAACTGATAGATTAATTAACTTCAGTTTACATGGTCTATTCAAACGATTAACTAACTTATACCATTACAAAAATATTTAGCGGCATTTTTCATGCTTTCTTTTGCATAACTCTCACGCATTCTGAGGTCCAACATCATCCCATTTATTTTAAAAATAGACATAACTCAAGTTCGAACGTTAATTTTTTTATATCTGTATTTTGTGTTCACATATCACTTGAGCCGCTTGCTGATAATTCATCATCAAGATAAAATTTCATTTTTCTTACGTTTCTTGTGATTACCGCTGTGCAAATATTTTGCGGATTAAGCAGCGGGAATCGATAATAGCATCAGTGTATCTGTAATTAGCGGCTGTGTGAGCGACAAGTGTGTGAAATTTAATTCCTATACCAGTCTGTGAAAGGGGATGCTGGTAGGAGGGGCGTGACACTGTCAAAAATTGAGTTTTGTGGGCGTTGATACAATCATGTGTGTGTGGCCCCCCCGACAAAGTGAAGTTTTTGTTAAATGCCGCCGAAAGTTGATTTATTTTCGGCGAAATTTGCGTTGTCAGGTGTAAATCATGAGAAGATGTAAAACATAGGGGCTGCCCAGAGGCAAGTCCGAGCCCATTGTTCACATCCAGAAAACATCGCCTTCCGAAAAAGCCGTCTGTTGATTATATCTGTCAATTTTGTTGTCTTCATATTGCTGCTCGATGAAAACGAAAGTTCAACAAGCTAAAATGTTCGCCAATGTTTGAATCTAATTTATCACGTTGAGAGTTTGCCGACGCCCTTGTGATTAATTGCCAGCTTAATTGAGCTAACATATTTTGCCAACCAATTTCAAAATCATCATTATCAGGCTTTGATTCATACTTTCCATTTGAGTTTCAAAGTGGCTTACAGCACAGCAAATTCGCAAAAATTAGGGTGTAGAGGTATATAATAGCATTCGATTGCAAGTCAGCATTATTATACTTGGTTATAAATATAAAAAGAAATAATTTCACTTTTAACAAGTGGCAAGCGTGTTTATTTTAAACACAAACGGAAACTAAATCAACAATACACTTGTAGCTAGAGGAATTTGTGGCAACTTCAGGGTGCTAATACCCTTCTGTCTTCTTTTGGATACACAAAATTAGTTTAGCTTAGGAAATTTATTATGACTTAAAGCTCTGTGCTTAAACATTTGATTTAAATAAATTTATATAATTTAATAAAAATTTACCCATACATTATTCAGTTTTGTATTTCTTTTAAACGTCATGTGATAGTTGTAATAGCTTTGGCAAGGGCATAACAATAAAAGAAATTTTCAGCAACGGCGTATTAGAAATGAAAGTGAGCAGCAACAAGTACAAATAGCGCACACATACACACAAACATTTACAATGATTGTTAACTAACTAATGTATGGAACGTTAACAAAATGCAAACATAACGAGCATTGAATTGAGCAGAAGCAGCAGCAGCACCCTCGGGTGTTGGACGCTGGAAAAAGCCGCAAACAACATATTGCTGACGATTTTGTGAAGCACGTGTCAATGGCCCGGAAAGGGTACGACTTCGTTCCCCCACTGTGAATGCGAATGATTTAATTTGGCTTTGCAGCACTGTTTAAATTAATTACGCAAATGTTATTCAATAGGGCAAAAGAAATGAGCGAAACTTGTGCATGTCTTCTGCTATTGTTTGTATGCCGTTGTTGAAATGTTTTGTTGTACCTTTAACTAATTGCACTATTATTTCATTTTGTATTTGACAAATTTTAAGCATCCTATTTTTAATTTTATTTGCCAAACAACTTTCGTCTTCATTACTTTTTATATGTATGTAAGTTTGTTTGTTAGTTTGTGTATTTACACTTTTTCCACCCAATTGCGTATATAGTTTTGCACCTTTCACAGAATTTTTTCATTTTGTTGTGAACATACGTACTTCCGTCTCGGACAGGGCTTTATTTCTTTTGCTCTTACAATGTAATCATCTCTTTTTTCATATTTATTGCGCGTCCATTTAATTGGCGAAATTTAAAAAAAAAGGGAAAATATTTTCACAGACTCGCCGAGAGTCGCTTTGTGTAGGTGTCTCAGCTTATGCAGTTAATTAGAAAGTGAAACTTTATATTGACTTAACACAAAAAACACAGCATCAAAAGAAAATCCATAAATACTTGAATATTTTTAATAATACTCCTTTATGAATGTTAAATGTTTGGCGGTAAACAGCTTTTTTATTTGCTAAAATATCTCTGCCGGTACGTAAATAAACGCAATTTGTCTTCTAGACTTGTTATACTCGATACCGAAGGTAAACAGTATATTGGGTTTGTCCAATGTCCGTCATGGTGTCTGTCCGTCTGTACAAACGCAACTTTTTTCGACACCTTTCAAGCTAGAGACTTGAAACCTTGAAACATTTTTCTATGTCCGGGACAAATAAAGTGGTAATTAGTTAGCTTCTGGCATCCCCCAAGAAACTGCACCGAATATCCAGTATTCATTGAATTAATATAAGGTAGGAATTTTATTGAAAATTTTATGTAAAAGTTTGTTTTATTCAAGGAAACTTCAGACCGGATTCACTAACCAAATCAAAAATGAAGACCTTATCAAATCACAAGCCACAGTAAACATTTATTATTTTGATTGCCGTCTTGATTTGAAGATTACTTACTTTTTGTTTGGCTTTCTAAATCAGCTGTCATTTGGTAATGTTTCAACACTTTATCATCTTAACTTAATTACAATTATGATGCCCATAATGTAACAATATAGTCGCATTAGATACACCTGTACGCAAGCACATCGAAGCGAATTCATTTGAGCTGGCGGCGCTGAGAAAATGCGGGATGCATTGTGTGCGTGTGTGTGCCTGAGTGTGTGTGTATGTGGGTTAAGTACTTACATAAGTCAAAGATACATCTATCAAGATTTAAGAGCCAGGCAAACCAATAATTACCGGATGTGTCGTAATTTCCATAGGCTGCATTTTAAAAAATAATAATAATAATGCGTTCATATTAATGACCAGTTGCCCCGAAGGCGTTAGAGAAGTTTTCAAGTTGGGTTTTTTTTATTTTTTGCTGTTGGGTACGATTGCATTTGATGATATTGGTGGGAGGGCTTTTCACAAAGAACAGCAGCAATTGAGACGGTGGCAAGCAAACACAGCAGCTTGTAGCTGCGGCTTTGTTTACCTTTCCAAGTACCTTTCAATTGTAGTTTTTTATATATTGCTATAAAGGTCTGGAGAAAGAAAATACAGTTGCTTTTTTGGACACTTGCAGTGCGGAACTTTCGTTTTTTGTTTGCTTCTCGAGTGGCTGGCACGCTGCTTCCTATAAATCTTTGAGGGCAGCAATAAAATACAAAACAAACAAGTGAAAACGTTACAGTCGGGCGCAACCGACTGTGAAATACTCTCTCAGTGTTACGACATTCGGTAAATAGTTTGTTTGCACAGGGGGTATGTGGGTGGTAGTGCATGTCTTTGAAGGACTTTACCTGTTATTTACCCACCAAATTACGTGAGATTTGCTTAAAAGCTGCGAAGAATATATGATTTCTATGCGATCTTTTTAAATGTTCATTCCGTTTTTAAGAGGTGGGGTGGGGGCTGAGGATGGCAGATTATTGGAAAAAGTAAGCAACAATCTTCCCACCAAATTTTTTGACTCTAGTTGAATTGTGGGAATCGATTTGCGCCTTGACGTTTATCGACTTGTAATCGATTTCGCAGCTCCCTAGTGGGCGTAAACCTCCTATATTTTATCCACATTTTTTATCGTAGACTTGGACCAAGATATTTGCATTGAATCATGTCTCTAGCTTAAAGGGATTTCAGAGACCATGATATAGCATAAACAATCAATGTGCTCTTTACCTTCGGTATCAGAGTATACAAATTACAAGAGCAAAGCATTTCCATTCTGCAGAAACCGACTGTCCACAAGGTTGGGAAAGTTCAAAACGCCGTTTGAAAGTATTGTGCATGCGGAACACATATTTGGAACTTGGTCATCTTTCAAATCTCCTACGTCTGTAACTCTGGCCCATTCCAACTGACATATTCGCCCACTCGGGTATGGGGGAAAATTTTGACCGCCGTGAAGTGCGCAGCAATTAATGATTCTTTCTTTTGTACTCAGAGTGGATGCTTCAAGCTGCTTAATTGTGCAACTTTTCTATGGAAATTTAATGCAAGATTTGCCCGCAAGACTTAAACTTCAGTTTATCAGTTACTTCACCGCTTTCGTTTTTCATTGTGATTATGAGCGCCGTTTTCTGTGGGAAATTTTTTATTTTACCCTCTTGTTTTCTATAACAATATATCCGATGACAAAAAGTGTTTCTTTGTCTTTGTGATTAATTTAATAACAAACGCTCAAATACATATTTAAAACTAAACTATTGAAGATTATTCATTTATGCTCCAACATTGTTATAAATTATCTAACTTGAAAGTTTCCATTATTGCAAAACTAAGAATGAGACAGAGTTTCTGTTAGAGAAGAAGATATGTATCTTATTGCAACAAATATATATAATGGAAGCTTTTCCCTATTGGAAAGATATGGGAAAATGACATAGAGCGAATTTATATAATCCATAAAATGTGCAAATATCATATATGGCTAAAAAAGCATTGACGCGATTTGGGTGATGTCAATAGCGAAACAGCAAACAATTCAAATACATGCATATACAAACCTTGTATATAGTAGAGCAGTAGCTACCGGTGAATACGTACATAACCAAAAAATATATTAAACAAATACGATTATATGTTGAATATACGTGCATAAAAGAGAACGCGAATGTGCCAGCAATAGTTTCACTTTCGCTATAAATTATTATGAAGTTAGCTAGTTGGACAGTTAGCTAATCAACGATCAGGATCATTGTCCGCAAATAGTATATCTGGGCACGTTTCAACTTATGGCCAAATCGCATAATCTAAACACGCCCAAGCATTTACTAAATAACACTTATTAGCTGCACGAAAGCAGGTATTCAATCCTTAATCTGCCCACTGCCAAATTGCATGTGAAAGTTCATGCAACATTCGGACTAAAGACACTTGCAGCTGGTCAAAGGGTAACACTCTTGGTCGTGATTGTAGCCGTTGATAATCGGGACACATGAGTTAAAGTCTCATGAGACGTGATGCCTGTACAAATTATGATATGTTTTGCCTGCACCGACAAGATCTTAAAAGCTGCACTTGCCGCTGTGGCTCCCACACGCCGTTAACAAAAAGCTGCTAGCGGATCTCTCTGTCCCCCCTGTATTGGTATCTCTCTTTATCATTTTCTTTGTCTATCATATGCAAATGACCAACATTGTCCGAAAGCGAAAGTTCCATGAGTCCATGACCAACAAACTCTTCGCAATGACGTCGACAACTTTAATTGCTGGGCGTTTATAATCGTGCTGGCTAACAGGCATTTTGTCTTAGGGCAGTTTAAATGCCTAAAATAACTTTCTTGTGAGATGTTTAATCGAGATATTGAGACATGCGATGTTTCTTTCTAACATTAAAGTTTGACTATATTTATTTATTTAAAAATTTATTTATTGTCAAAATCAACATGTATTCAAATTAACTCTAATTTAAATTTGATTCTTTGTGTTTTGTTTGAATCAATTTCGATTTTATGCCAACTGCTCATAGTTGACAATAACTAAATAAAAGAGCAAACATAATATTTTTTTTATTAATTTATTTGCATTTTACCAATTTATTGTGTCTTATATTTGTAGATGTTTTATTTCCTTTATCTGGTCAGGTGCTCAAAAGAGTACATCTTAGATTTGTCAAGACAATTTTGTGATTCACCGAGTCAATATTCACCCTAAAGTCAGATTGCTTTTTGTTTGCCATAAGTTTTTCTTATTATTTGTAGCTTTAAAATCATGCCGCTTGCTGTTGTTGATTTTATTGCCCGACTTTTCGTATTGGTCGTTTGCTGCATGCTTCGCATATGTAATAATCATTTTCGTTTTCTCACTTAACAATATGCAAAATTCATTTGGAAATTTGTCACTTGCTCAACTGGCAAAGAAAGTTTTGTATGTACTTCAAGCTATTCGGCGATGTATTTTTTGTTTTGTTTATTGTTTTAGCTTTTTAATTTTCTAGTCCGCTCGTTTATTATAAGAGGCGCTTGCCAAAAAATTTAAAATAGTTGCCAAGCTATGCGAATGCATTGGGAATTTAAATGATACCTTTTATGAATAATTTTACAAGTGCGGCGGCCCTCCATGCTGATATGTCTATGTAGATGGTATGCCTAGGGCTTATCTGAGCTTTTCTTAAAACATGTACAGAAACATAGTCAGCTTTATAACTAAAAAAATATTTATAAACATTTGATTTTTAATTTTTTAGCTTTTAAATTAGTCTTTCCTAAAATCTAATCTGCTTTCTATTTTAGTACATAATTTCATAGTCCAGAGGTAGCCATTGAAACAAACGATAGAGGGCGTTAGTTATTTGAGCCATCCTAAAAGTATGCAATGCGAGGATTTCTAACTGATTGTAATTCAGAGCAGCTGCGCTTTGAGCATGCTTATTATTAATAATTATAATTAATTAATTATTATTAATTTTGCCTCACAAAAAATTTGGTCAATGATCCGATCATGAGCGAAAAAATTTTTGAGCGTTGCAGTAGATATTATCTACTATTGTGTGATCGTCTTAAGAAAACCCATTTGCTTCAACCTTATCAGTGATCTGGTACGAAGAAGTTCACGGTATGCATACACATTTATGTGATGAGTGGATACGCTTTGCAAGGCACGATACTGCACCCCCTGGATTTTCTTGTACCTTAATTTTCTACAATTCATTTGGGTGGAATATAGCTTTATCGATGTTATGCAGTGAAAAAAGATGGCTCCTCTTTCCGTGAGGAACATTGTGCTTCTTCCGTTAATGGGCCATCGCAAATGGACCACATTTTTTCAACATTAGAGAAATGCCGACAACAACTAAATTCATTGAAATATTCATCATATACATATGTAAGAAACCAAATATATTATTGACTAAACAAAGATGTTGTTTCAATATTTTGATGACGTTTTCCGATTTTCTTACACTCAAATAAATCAACTGTATTATTCTGTTTTAAACATTTTAATTGAATTAATTTGTTGTGCTTTTAAATAAATAATTACAATACGTGTATTAAATTAAATTACAATAGCTTCTTCTATGTATTCGTATAATAACTTCGTGCAAAAGAAGCGACTTATCAAATGCCCTACATCGAGTAGAGCAATTTGTCCAAATGTTTATTAAATAAAGCTTATATCTATATAAATGTTATGCAATAATTTAGAAAATTATATACAGAGCAAATGTGTGTGTGTTGGGGGAAAATAAATTAAGAGTCAAATCAATTAATACGGTGCATCTTCACATCATCATGATGTGTTTCTATATGTTTGTTTTTTGTTGATTATGATTTAAGCTAAGTATTATTAACATTATGACAATTTAATTTGTTGTGATTGCTTTTGTTATTTTTTTACTTATGCTGTGTGCAAGTGGAGCGAAAAGGGGTGGATGAGGAGTAACTGAAATCGTTGCTTGGGTTATGCGCAAAACTTCATAAAGTTTGTGAAGCGATTGGCGATAACCGAAGCACGAGTTCAAGCTTGAATTCGATTTCAATGTTGATTTAAATCGCGATATCGATTTCGATTCGGCTACTGTGGGGCATTCACTAAGGATAAGGCATAATACACAGGCGACGACCACGATGCGACTAAAATTGAAGAATCTGATTGATCCAGTCTCTAAACTCGGAGATACGTGTATAAACTCCTGGCTGATTTGCCTCCGCGCATCCAATGCCCCAAGAGATAACACCGCCCAGCTGGAATCGCTTATCCGACTCACGTTGCAGCACCATAGGGCCACCAGAATCACCTGAAAAATATGCATGTTGCATGCAATTAGCAAATCACATAACTCATGTGGCAAGTTATATACGCACCTTCACATGAATCGTAGCCGCCCTTTTTCCATCCAGCACAAATGAATATGTGCGGTATGTGTTCGATGTAGCCTGCGGAGCGATACATCGTCTCGCAAATGGTGTTGTTGATGACAGGCACAGCGACCTCCTGCAACACACTGGGCAACGGACCGTCCTCATACAGACGGCCCCAACCAGTGACAAAGGCCGTTTGACCAATAAAGTTCTCATCGTTGTCAGGCACACAAACGGGTATAATATTAGGTTGAAAGACCACAGGCTCGTAAAATCTGAAAGAGTATATATATTTGGTATTAGCTATTTTATTTTTCGATCCTTATATAGAATATTAGTTTTACTTTTTATCTTAAAAAACCTTTGCATTTTCAATGATTTAATTTACCAATCTGCCATTCAAGTACTCATCGATTTAGCTGTGTAGTACACAGTACACAGTGTGTAATAATTAAACACAAATAACATTTTGATGGCTTAGCTACCAATTCTACCAATGAATAAATTTGTGGTTCATATTTTGTGAATTTTTAATAATCTTAGGCCCAATAAAAATATCATTGATTGAGGCTATGAATTTATATAATATCATAAACATTTCGATTTAATTCTTACTTTGTATCAAAGGTTTTAATATTACCATTTAAAATGGTTTTATAATTGCATTTTTGATACTAGTTATTTTTGGGATACTCTTAAAATCCAAGATTTTTCTTTTATTTTTTTATTTTGGCAAATTTTTAGTTTATAATATTGATGAACCTACTTAAAGATCCCAAAATATTGAAATGAAGTAATTAACTGAAACATTTTGATATATTTTAAGAATATCTTCCTTGAATAATTATTAAACTAAGTAAATTATATCAATCGTTTTATTAGTCTTGACTTACCTAAGCAGCGCCAAATCATATTCAAAGGTGCGTGGATCGAACTGAGGATGTGACGCAACAATTTGGACACGTCGCTCCTGGAAGCCATACGGTTCCTCCTCCTCAGCCAGATCGTATTCACCCAGGCGCAATAGCAGATCAGAGGGCGGCACACTAAATAAAACAAGCGCATGCGCAGTTGTCAGTTAGAGATGGGTTCTTAAATGCCACCCTTTCTTTCATTCCTGCCACTTACTTGTCAACACAATGTGCTGCAGTGATTGCCCAGTTCTCGTTGAGAAGTGCCGCTCCACACTTGTGCAGGTAGGTGGAGGTGCGCCATTGACGGAGAGATATCTGCCAGGGCCAACGTCCAAAGGCTGCATTTGCGCCGCCAACGATGCGCGGTTCAGGGAACATGCGACGGCCGCAGACTGCAACGAAAGAGAAACAAAAGGGTAAAATGGGAGGCAGGCAATTTAATAGGCGAGCAGGTCACAATTAAAGTAATGGCCACAAAAGCCTTTTAAACATTTTAATCACTGCAAGAGGCACTCAGTCATCCACGCAGTCATCACTGGCTAAACGTAATATGCTTTGGCCATGTCTTGGCTCATTTTGTTGTGTTATGGTCTTGGCCAGGCCTTGACTTTGGCCAAAAGTCAACGGCCTACTTTATGACGACTACAACAACTACAACGACGACGACGAAGACGAAAACGACTTGTTTCGTGCATCAAGATATTTGCAGTTGTTTTTGCAAATCGGTCAACGGGGCCTCGGTCAGGCAACAACAAACTCCTGACTCATTTTCTGGGGAGTGGGGTGGGATGGTGGTGTAGATCGTATCCCCGACTGTTCAAGCACGGATAAGCAACAGACAACGTGACCCAGGCGGCACAATGACCGCAACGCCAGTCATTATTGTAAATTATTGCTGTAAAAATTGCTTCGGACATGAGAGTTTCAGTTGTTGTTGTTTTGTTTTTTGGCTTTTCTGCTGTTCTGTTTATGTGGCAGTAAAAGCCATCCTTAGCTTTCTAGACAGCATGTTGGGTTGCTGCTTTTTGCTGCTGCTGCTGCTGCTTCTGTGCAGCATCCCTGAGAGACTTGAGAATCATTCTCGCTTCGTGCAGAAAATCACAGACAGACACAAAGTTCTTACTCAAGGCCAATGTTCAGCCTTCAAATTGAATTTAATGGCCACGCATCTTTGTCTTATGGCCAAAGTCTGGTTTATTAATAGATTTCTTCTTTTGTGCTCTGCAGCAAACTAGTTTCTTTTTTCTTTCCTATAGTTTTTTTTACTACTTATACTCATGCATGTATATGTAAAGGATACTTTAACTACCTTGTGAAGAAAACTTATCAAAATTATTATTTTGTTCTATAAAAATACAAAAAACCTTAAAAAAAAATAATATAGCATAAAATATTGAAAAACTTTTCAAATCTAATTTAAATTTAAATTGGAACTGCTTTTAGAGCAAAAATATTCAAAAGCTTTTTTAGATGATGTTATGCTAAAAAAAAAATACATATAACGATGCTCAATCTCAAAAAAATAAAACATCGTTATAGAGAAAATTCGTAAAATTGAAAGTGTTTTTGATAGAACCAAATTGCAGTAATGTGGAATTGAATTCATTATGTTGAAAACTTTGTTACATGGATGTTTTTTATATCATTCTGACTTGTTGTATGAATTCAAGTCAATAAAGTTTGCACTTAACTGTTTTTAACTATGCAACAAGTAGAAAGAGTATGCAGTCTTCGGCAAGCTATCGTCATTGTGTTATTATTCAGTTTATGTTTTCTTTTTTTTTTCGCATGCATCGCATCATCAATGAAGCAATGAAGAAGCGCATCGCTGCAACGTTGCAACGTTGAACTCACCTTCCCTATAATCGACGCCCTCCAGGCCAGTGGCAGGCGCTACAGTTGTATTCCCAGCTGCATCGATCGTTGTGTTCAACTCCTCGCCGCTGTAATCCGTTGTGGTGGTGGCAATGCCAATGTTGCCACTTGACTCGTTGCTTGATTCTGTGAACGATGGAGTCAAGGATACTAATTCAAAGCGTTCGGTTGTTGTTGTTGGTGCTTTAGTTGTTGTTTTTGTTGGTGGTGGTGGTGCCTCTGTGGTTTTGCTTGTTACAATTGTTGTTAGTGCTGGTGTTGCTGTTGATGTTTGTGTTGGTCTCGCCGTTGTTGTTGCTGTAGCTGTAGTTATTGGCCTGCTAGTGGTTCTATGCGGCTTTGCATTGCTAGCGGTGGTTTCCATTGTTTCTACATGCATTTGACTCTGGCCCGGCTTTGAATTGCTGCTGGTACTGACGCTGGTGGCCACCGAGATAACAACCTTGTCTGTGGCGCTGGGCGTTGCTGCAATTAGAGTTCGATTCATGTTAAGCTCGAGTTGATTGTTAATGTCATTGTTGTTCTACCACACTTACCTGTCGTCTTGTTGTTGTACAACTCTGGCAACAAAGTGGGCAATGGCACCCAATCTGCCGCCTGTCCTGGCTGCCAATCGCTGGAAATGGTTGCATTCGTAGTCGGCTCCGCTTCAACATCAGTCCAAGTGATTAGACCTGGTTTCTTAGTGCCTGTTGTTACTGTCGCTGCTGCTGTTGCTGTTGAGGGTGTTGCTGTTGGCTTTGTTTGCAATTTAGGTGCATCGGTGGTAAGTAGCGTTACAGCGATTGTTGTGGGCACTGCTGTGGTGCTTGTTGGTTTTGTTGTTGTATGCCTTCGTGTGGGCTTGGGAGTGCTGTTGCTGGTACCAGTTGCTGCTGTTGTAGTGGTGCTAATGCTGCTGGTTGGCTTTTTGGGAGCTTTTGTCGTTGTTGTTGTGGCAGCCGAGCTGCTGCTACTGCTTGTGGTGTTTGTTGTTGGTCTGCGAGTGGCTTTTGTGCTATGTGTTGTTGTCGTTGTGCTGTTGTTGTTGTGGTTGCTGTTGATAGCATCCGCCAGCAATGCGGGCACCTTAACAATCTCTCCCGTTGGCTGTGGCTTTGGTCGTGGTGCTAAAGTGGTTCGCTCAGGTAATTTGCTTGCTGTTGTCTTGTGGCTGTCTGTCTGGGTGGTTGTTGTTGTTGTGCTGGTGGTGCTGTTGATGGGACGGCGAACGGGCAGTGTTGTTGCTGTGCTGCTGCCACTGTTAGTTCCAGTTGATGTTGTAGTGCTTGACGCTGCTGGTTTTTTGGGTGGTGCTGGACGTTTGCTTGACTGCTGCTTGTGTGGTTTTGGTGTTGTGGTGCGTAACGGTGGTGTTGGACGTGCTGTTGTTGTTGTTGTAGTGGTCGTTGTTGCTGAAGTTGTTGTTGTGCTTGCAGGCGTTGTTGTCGATGTTGTTCTGCTTGTCGTTTTGGCCGCTGCTGAGCTACTGCTGCTGCTCGTTGTGGGTCTGTGGTACCTCCGCGTAGTTGCTTCGGGCGTGGGCTCGGTGGCTGTTGGTGTGGTTGTCTCCACCATCTGGAAAGTAACGAATCTGCTGGGCACTGTTGTGGTTTCTATACGCTGCTCAATCGTTGGCGAAGTGGTTAACACCGGACGGGCTGTGGTGGTGCGACGACGCAGTGGTTTCACGGTTGCTGTTAGCGTTGATGCAGTACTAGGCCTTGATGTGGTGCGCACTACGAAATGTGAATTTTTGTGAGTGGTGTGCGCAACAGTGGGATGCCGCGTGGTGGTGGTGCTACTGCTACTACTACTGCTGCTGCTGCTGGTGGTGCGCACAGGTTTAATGCTGCTCAAATAGCTTTGTGTCACATTTTTTAACAATTCACTTGCAGTGTTTTGCTGTTGCTGGAAACTGTGGTTGTTGAGGGTGGTGCTGCTCTCTGTGGTGAGCTTGAAAAGCGCGCTAGTGGGTAAAGTGGTAGATTCATGCGAGAAGTGCGAAATGGTGTTCTGATCGATGCTGTTGTCGTTAATCTCAGGAGCAAACAGCGAAGTCTCCTCCTGCAGAAGGCATATAGGTTTAAGTAAAGGAATATTTGTAATTGTAGCTATAAAATTACCTTCAGAGCACAGCACGAGCCAAAGTAGAATCGATCGATGCAGGTGCCCAAATGTGTGCCATTCTGCTTGATGCAATCGATAGCAAACATGCAGGTGCCAGATCGTCCAGATTTGCGCACTATGCACGGCAGGTGGCGTATGTTGCGACCGGATTGAACTGTATCGAAAAAAAAGAAAATCAATATATTAAGAAGATTCGAATGATTTTGAAAGTCTTGCAATGATTTTAGATAATATCTCAAAAAAAAGCATAAATATACATAACTATATTTTGACTTGTATAAGTCGATAGAATCTCTTCATCGGTACTTCCAAATAGAGTTAATTTGGTTTTATAATGTTAACTCTAAATATTTGGCTTTAAGGCAGAAATCTGATTAACCAATAGAAATAAAACTGATTTGGAAGCTTAAGTCATCACCCGTTTTTGTTAATATTTTTTCCTCAAGAAATTATAAATAATTTCTTTATAAGCTAAAGTCTAAGTTATAAATAAGTTGTGTTGCTGAATTTCCCATTTGAATTCTTTTGTATATAGAAAGTTCCAATGTGACGTTGGTATGCTTAATAATATTTATCCGTGTCTGTCTAACAGTATGGCAAGTGCGATATGCTCTGTATTTTCTTATTGCTATTCTGAAGTTTCACACCATTTCCGTTTGCTGGAGCGATTAACGCCTTCAATTTGTACGCCAATTTGAGGCAGACATATACCGTTGGGCAAACAGTTAACGCAAGTGAAAATGAAGTGGCAAAAACAACAATCAGCAACAGCAACACGCAGCAACATTTGCCGCATAACAGGCCATAAAAGACGCGCCACAAATGTTTGCCTAAGGGCGATCGCTTAAGAAGAACCGATGAGGCAATACTGTCACAACAAGAACAACAACAACGGTAGCAATATTATTATTATTATTATTATTATTTTTCTTTTGAATTGCCTTTTTAAGAATCGACAGCGAGTTTTATTTAATAGAGTCGAGTTGCGCTTGAGTTGTTCAGTCTTTGAATTTATGTAATTGCAGACGACACTCGAACAAGACAAAGAGTGAGGAAGATAGGGAAAAATGCGAAAGACTTAAGCAACAAACTGGCGACAACAAGCGCCGCCTTTCTTTGAGCATCGCCACTGTGTGTGGAACTTTTTTGTGTTAGCACTTCTCTCGCACGGTCATAAATAAAACGGCCCAGTGCCAAGTCTCTTGTTAAGCGCTAAGTTACTTCAGCATATAAATTTCGCATAAGATTTACTCGTATTTCAATGTTAATTCAGCAGCTGCATTGCAGCGTGTGTATGTATGTGTTTTGCGTTTATTGAACTTTAGCTGTAAACTTGGTTATCAGCTGTATGAGTTTTATTGGTTATGCAATTAACACAAAATGCTGATATATTGTTGTTGTCGCTGCTGCCAACTGGCAAAACAAATGACTTAAGACACGAACCTCTGGTCAAGAATCAAACAAAAGCATATACAAAAGAAGCAGCAGCACCACCGAATATTGAATGTTGGCCTCAAACACACGCACACACAAACACACACACTTACACACATATTATTATTGTAGTATAAAACTTTGTCACGTTTCATAGGCGGCGCTGGCAGCGCAGCCAACGTCAGAGTTAGCTTTTTCTTTGCATTCTTGTTTTGCGCCTCGATTCTCTCTCTCTATCTCTCTCTGCTTATGTTTGCATTTCGTTTTTGTAGCTTTTTGGGTCAACAGCTTAGCATATGTTTCGCTAGCACACGCTTTGCCTACCAAACAGCCAGAGTAGCCAACTGGCTAGCTGGCCAAGTCGAAGTAACGTCTTCGTTAACGTGGTAGAAACCAACTGCAATGTCGGAAATTCGTTTTTTGGCATGCGAACGCGGGCACACTGTGTTTGTTCCCCATATTTGAGAAATTGGGTCACTTCGGCGGTCTATGCGTGGGTGTGGTGACATTAGAGTGACCATAACCTGGCTAGCTGAGAATGAGTCCATTTATTCGTGATCTGTGGCATTGTTTTTATTTATTTCCCTTTCACTTGGCGTCAATTTACTTTCCGCTTTCTGCTCCGCATCTCCACGTAAAAAATAAGATTTTTTTTTATTATTGTTGTTGTTGCGCGGCATTGGTCCAGTCAAGTCATAAAAATGAAATGCCTGGCACCTTAACGTTGTTGTTGTCTGGCACACGCTTTCTTGCTGCTGCGCTGGTGGCTCATTTTTATGGCAACATTCTTTGATGGTTGACCTCAATTGCTTTTGCTCGCTGACGTTTGGCCGTTTGCTGGCTTTGCCCGTTTTTGGCTCAGTCAGTGTGTATGATCATTGTGTGTGTGTTTGCTTTAAACCAAGAAAGTTGTATTTAGTTTAAGTTTTAACAAAAACTCTTGCCAAGCTGATACTGTTACTGTGACTGCTTGTCGACAAATTGGCAGCTGTTGATGCTGTTGGCCAAACACACTTTCACACACACACACACACACACAAATCTTATGGCATCGGCCCAGAGAGGAAGTGCTAATACCATCTAAATTTGATTCTTAATGGCTATGACCCAATTAAACAATGCTCAAACTTGTAACGCCTGTCGCCGAGCATCATTAAATTTGATTACTTTCATTTTAAAACGCTATATGAGAGCAGCGAGCAAGTAGCATAAAGCGGCAGCAGCAACAGCAGCAGCAGCATTCGCAGCTTTGACCATTTTCCCAGAACAAGTTTGTGTTAATTTTTGGTAATTAAATTTGATAGCCTTCGGTTCTTGTATGATTTCAACCGATTTTAAATTGTTTGTTAATTGCTGAAATTAAATGGACGTTCACAATTTTCTGCTAGTTTAGTGATATATATGTTTTCTATGGAAATTTTAAGTTAAATGCTGCTTTCTTTAGTTTAGTTTCAAACACTAGTTAAGAGTACCCCAATACCGTGGCCAAGAGTCGTTTCTTTGGTATTTTGCTATTGAAAAAACCAGAGCACACAGATGTGTGCACATCAACTGAAATAAGTGCAAATATGAGAATACGAGCTGAGTATTCAATATAATGGAGCAAAGCGTACGTATGTATAATTAAAAAACGTTACTTTAAAATATTAATATTTTGATCATTAAAAACTAATATTTGACGCCTTTGTTTAATATTTTATCAGAAAATTTTTTTTCTTCTTTATTTTTTTATGAGCAATAAGATATTGTCGATCTCTTCTTCTTAATACTTAATACTGTATGACAGAGCTAGTCATTTCTTTAAATGCTTTTTGGGTTAAGGTTAAGAATATCTAGGCCGGAAAGAGTTTTTTCCTGAGATAGTGCAACACATGTTTGTCAATGTTTGTACAATCACTGTCACCAATAACAGCAACTCGGGACGTGCTAGCCCTTGGCTTTTATGAACGGATATTGCATATGGGCAATTCTTTGATGTCGAATGCGACATTTGCGACATTTGTACTCACTCAAAACAAAAAAAAACATGTACATTATTTTTACGAAATATGAAACTTATAGCTCTTGGTTAGCACTGTAATTGGTGCTAAGATCGATTTTGGGAATTTCTTTTTTTTCAAGATAATCACAAAAATGTTATGCATTCGCACGCGACACAGACAGAAGTCACTTTTTCGAAGACCAGTTCAAGCCCTGATTTCAGCGAAACGCGCTGGAAGATTTTAATGCAATTAAATTTAAAATGTTATGTATTGATTGCTCTTAAAAATGTATTTGGTTTGACTTAAAAATATTAAGCATTTTTTTTTTAAATTGAATTTTAATCACTGTTGCACGCTACATGTCGCACGCGACAGTGATAGCAACTGATTGGCTGATCAGAAATTTGCCGGTTTAAGCAATCGCATCGTTTCTTTTAAATTTGTATTATATTCTAAGAATATAAACCGAGATTTAAAAGAGTAAATATTAACGCATGATGACTCTCTTTAAGAAAATGAATCAAAACAAAACATGCATTAGAAAAGTTCAAAACAGAACTTTCGCACCTCTTCGACTTTGCATTGAAATTTTTCAATATGTGCTATGAGTAAATGTAAAATATGCTTATACATACAAATACATTTACATATACATAAGTTAAATATAATAGATTCCCTATAAAACTATGTGAAAAAAACATACTATTTTAGACTTTGAATTTTCTGGTTGCGGTTGACCTGTCTGGAGAATCACCCATATGCCAAAGTAATTGGAAATTGTTTTCGTACAATTAAAACCTTTTGTTCTTGGTGAAATATTGATTATATAATATTGATTCATATTCCTAAAATTGATCAGGAACAGGAATTTTCTCATTAAAGTATTATTTAATTTTAGTGGCTTTGAGTACCCTCACATTTTCTAATGTAAAATTACTTTACTTAGCTCCTTGTAGACTATTTACAAATTGCGTTCGCTTTTTTTAAATTTCATTTAATTTCGATGTTATAATGGAGCGCGCCCCAAAATAAAGTTTTCATAGCCTACGTGAGAGAAAGTGCTGTAGTTCTGGGTAAAAAAACTCGTCAACAGCCTGAAAAACTAAAGCTGTTGTTGTAATGTCTTTATAAGTCTACCTCTTTCTCTCTGTCTTTGAATGTTGCTCAAGAAAAGCTGTTAAGTGGCCAGTTGATCACTTTTGACAACTAGCCATAATCTGGTTACTTACACTGTGCTAAGCTGGGATTATCAACGAAGACGGGACTAGCATCTAATGCTGGCAGCAACAGCAACAAATGCAGAAGACTGCTCAGCGCCAGGATGAAGATGCTGGGCATATTTGTGCTGCTTCCGTTGTTGATTGTTGATGCGGGCGTGAGTGCTCTTTTGTCTGCTCTTCTTTTGCTTGCCGTACCTGTAAATGTTACTGTATCTGAAGCTGAGTATCTTTTTCTCTGTTGTTGCAACGCGCCCATCTGCAAATGGAATACAAACAAAAAAAATTTTTATGAGTCATTGAGACAAATGTGAAACGTTTTACGGGCCTTATCCATATTCAAATTAAAACTAAACACGGAATTTCTATCACCAGCCATGGGCACGGCAATATTAAAACAAAAAGTAACAACAACAACGAAAACAACAAAAAATTCAGACAGCAAGTGCGTAAAAGCATTGAGTGACTCAAGCTCAAGTAGTAGGTGAAAGTCGTTCGTTTCGTGTGACTTGCATATGCAAAAAAAAAAAATATGAAAATAAATAAAATAATATCAAAAATTTCAGACACAAAGAAAGACTTTCTATGTCCCACAGCGAATGTCAGACACGCTTCAAAAGTTACTTAACAATTGTGACAAGTTCTAACAGTTAATGATAAGTAAGTAAAGTAGCTTTAAAAAAATTATATCTAACTTTTAATTGCAGTAAACGTAAGAAATACAGATGAAAGTTATGAGTATTTGATTATCATAAATTATAAACTACAAGTATCACTTGAACTGTTATTTTTATCAATATCAAAATTACATAAATTTATGACCGATTTAAAATTGTTTCAAATTGTGGCAGTGGGCTTGGCCCACAAATTTTGATAAGGGTTTTTTGGGAGACGACAGTAGCTATCGTCTCATCACATTTGTTAAATTTGCCTGTAAGGATATGGAAAATAAATCAATAGCTTTACGGGTGTTGCGTTCAACTGCGTAAAATATATGCATACCAACGAAGCGAGAAGATATTTTTTTTAATTTCCAAATATTGGTAAAGGGAGAACTAAGCGTATGTGTAATTTGCTATCTTCAGTGTGGGTGTCTTTGTTGCTGCTGCTGCTGTCGTCATTGTTATCGAGTGTTTAGTCATGCCCAAAGCACCCAATGGAAAGCAAAAGTGTATGTATGCATGTGGGTGTAAAGAAAGTGCACAACAACAACAAGGAACAACAACAACAACTCTAGCTGCTAGAGCAATAATGTGCTAATGGCAACGGCCCGATATCGCACCAGAGCTGAAACTCCGTGTTGTATAAGCATTTATATAACTGTTCATACTGCAAACGAGTGGACAAAAGTTTCGTGTTGCATTTGCAACTGGTTCTCAGTGCACAGACACTGAGTTCAAGAGACGTCTAATTGATGAGTCGTGTTTTGTGTGTGAGTTGAGAAAGTTTCAGCCATGACAATTGTACAGATATGATGACATAAACTGTAACACAATCAAAGTTAACGCAACAAAAGAAATGGGCAGCGATGAGTCGACGAAATCTAACTGGAACTTCAACTGGAAATTGGAAGCACAGCCAACCTGCTGTTGATTATTATAACTATTTGGCTCACACGCTTGCTCATACATGTCACATTAGCGACAACAACACAACACAACAATTTCATTGATACGTCAGCATCAGCATAAGAAGCTAGCTCTACTCTCCCTCTTTCCCCCTTTCCCATTCCATCTCTTTTGACTCTCTCCCTCTCTATTTCTCTCTCTCTCTCTCTCTCTCTCTGTTAGTTTGCTCACATGCTCGTCACGATCTGCAGCGTTGAGCAATTTGCTGTAGCGCTGCGTTTGTTTGGAGCGTTTTCTTTAGCCAAAGCCTAACAACAACACAAACAACAACAACTATGGTTTGATGTTGCTCGCGTTCTGAGGAGACGTTGCGTTGCGTAATACGGTCATTGACATCACGCTAGAACCGTTGCTTGAGAGCTTAAGAGTCACTAACCACATACCGGTTGCGTGCGCAAAAAAAAACAAATGGTATAAAATGCCATTTACTTAAATAAAAGTTTTGCAAACTGTCATTAAAATAAATCTAATTCATTTCAAGAGAGCTGTAAAGATTCTAAGATTATGTTTGCTGCAAAACATATTTTTCTATCTAAATATGCATATAAAATAGTTTTCCCAGACTGATTGGCTATCAACGTGGAGCCCAAACTGTAAGAGAAAGAGAGTGGAAACTTTTAGACAAGTATTCTTATGTGCCAAAAGTAAACACTAAGAAAGGGAAGAGTTTCTTATTTCCGTTATTATAAAATGGATATTTCAGATAAATATATAACTCTTTTATACAATTACGATTTAGTTAAATTACTTGGTAACTTTTAAAACATATTTGTTTTAAAACAACACTTAATTTCAATAAGTATAAATATATGCACTATTTTTTTTATCCAAGTGCAATCGAATAGAGTATTTACTAGCCTCTAAGTCTGTCTTATATAACATTTGCGATTCTATCTCATACTCTACGGCAATTAAATGTAATTGATCAGGCCTCGTAAAATAAGAAAATAATTCGAAAAAACCAGAACGGAAGCTATAAAATATATCCGCATCAACGCAACACTGATTGCTTTTAATAAGGTGTCAGAATCGGCAAAAACAAATAGCAGCTTAGCATACACATCAAAAAATTCACGGCGTCAAATTAGTGAGATTTTGATCAGTTAGAAGATTTTAGTTATCATAGCAGAAATATCTCTCTCTTTATAGCTTTGAGTTGCTGCTATTTGTGTATTTGGGTCACGTTCTTGACTCCATAGCATATATGTAAATATCAGATGCGTGTAATTGTATTCGCGTTCCATTTCGAGAAATGTGCAAATTAACATGAATTTGTGTGGCTACTGTCCGTAAACCAGTCGAGTCGTGGCAGACAGAGACAGACGGACACACGTGAGTCGCAGAATTCTCTTTAAAGTAGGTCACACACACACATACACAAAAACATAAATGATTTGCATGATTTTGATATTTGTTTTTTTTAGTAAGATGCGGTAAAGTTGTAGTTGGAGGCGTTGCCTGTTCAACAGTCAATAAAAAAAAAAAAAAAAACAATTAAGTAATTTCCACTTTGAAAAATAAACATTTTGTGTTTATTTCCACTCGACACATGTTAAAAGTGAAATTACAATGGATTTTTTTTTGCTGTTGTGTTTTATTAAAAAGTCATTTGTGTGCCTTGAATAAAAGCGAAAGCCACACAAATTATACTTCTCTTCTTCTCACTTGTTAGTGGTTGGTAATAAAATTTAAAACACATTTGTAACTTTTTATTTATTTAAAAGAAAAGTGAAATGCATGCAGAAAGCACAATATTGTCATATAAAATTAGCCAAAAAGAAGATGATGAAGAAAACGAAGAAGAAGAAGAGGCGGACAAACAAAAGAATTATGCCATTTGATATTTGGTTGCGCACATAATCATAAAACCAGAAGTGCGTCCTCCACTTTTGCTTAGCTGCCTCAACATGGCTTTCATTTCTGTGTTTGCTTGTTACCAAAAACGGCTTTGGAGAAATTTTAACGCAAAGTGTATTATTTGTCTGTGTGTGTGTGTATGTGATGTCTATTGCTAGCTGTGGGATGCGGGAGTGTATTAGTTCAGTTAGCTCTAGAAAGCCACGCCACAAAACAAAAGACTTAGGGCACAAACTTGCGACGACAAATAAAATTTCTCAATTTGCAATTGCGTAGAATTCACATGCAAATTATAATAATTAACATGACATGACGCTCAATCTGGGAGGGCGTTCTACCAGCAGCAGCAGCAACAACAACACAAGCAGCAGTATCTTCAGCTTAAGCTTTAGCTCCAGTTGCAGCTTCAGCTTGAGATATTTTAGCTCGAGCCTCTCGTCAATTTGCAAAAAACCAGAATAAGCAGAAATGCAAATAATACCGATGGCGCGCCACAAATGGGGGGAGGTTCGCTCAGTGGCAGCAAGCAGCAGGCAACGGAGGCAACAGCAGTCTCTGTATTTTAGACCAAAGTCAAAGCCAAGCGACAACAACAGCAACAACAAGAACAACAGCTAACAGAGACCAGTTCCGAAAAGAAGTTTTTTGTTGCTCTTGTGTGTGCCTCGCTGGCTGCTGCTGCTACTGCGGCAATTGAAACACTTGCCTCATGTAGCTGCTGCTTGTTGTTCTTGATTCTTTCAAGAGGAATTTCAATAAAAATTTTGCAGCACAAGGCAACTTTTGCTTTGGACTCGTTTGACTTTGGCCGTTGATCAAAATCAAGGCGCTTGAACTTGTTGTTGCCTGCGTCTGAATGCCTGATGTTGCTCTTGTTTTGCTGCAACTTGCTGCTGCTGCTGTTGTTAGTTGCAGTTATGCGCAACTATTGTGTCTGTGTATGTGTGTGTGTGTGTGTGTGTGTGCCTCTAATTGACTTGTACGTGGTAGAAAGTGCGGCGCAGCTACTTAAGCACACTAACACACACACACGCTCACACACAGAATAGAAGCGGGTATCTGACGGATGCGTATCTCTAAGTATTATTCGTTTTATTGTTGCTGTATCTTTTGCATTCACTTGCGTGTGTTTTGTTGTTAAGTTGCGTATAACTTTTTTTTTATTTATTTGTGTGTTGGTTTTTTTTTTTTTTAATGTTTGGTAGAAAAACTTCTCTGGCAACTATTTTGGGGTCATTTGATTTACTTTGGCTGCCACACTGTTATAATGATATTATTGTTGGAATTATGTTTCTGCTGTTTTAGCTTCTTGCGGCTTTTTGGTTGTTGGTTCTTGCTTATATTTCATTCTTTTTTTATGAGTTTCTTCACATTTGGCTTTTGTTTGACACTCACGCTGCTTTTGTATATTCTCTTTCTCTGCTTGGCTTTTGTATTTAGTATTTGTTTTTTTTTGTGTTTCGTAAAAAATATATAGATATTTAAGGACTGTAATTTGTTTACTTGCACAGTGCGCGGAAATCTTTAAGCCAATTTGAGGGCAATAACTCAAGTTCTTTTCGACACACACACACACTTGCACTCACTCACACACGCGCGAACAAACGCACAGTCGCAAGTCGAGACGTAACGAGGCGAGCAAGTCGAATAGGAGACCAAAGACCGCGATTGAGTGTTGCGCACGTCTGGAGAGAAGCGCGCATACAAAAGATCCACACGCCAGTTGAAGTCAGCCAAAGCCAAAGCCAAAGACAAAACTCCAACGCTGACGTTGACGTCAACGTCGCAGTCGCAGTCAACGACTGTCGCTGCCGTTGCGGTTGCCGCTGAGATTTTGCGACTGCGCTGCACGAGCAGAACCACACAGCAAAATTGGTAGTAGTCGCATCACACACAAACAAACACACACTTATACACGCACTTAGAGAGACACAACATGTGCGCATGCGTAGCCGGGCGACGTTAGTGGTGACGTTGGCAGCGGCAGCGGCAGCGGCAGAGACGTTAGTCAGAGCTTCGCGCATAACGGTTTCCATTAAGGCCAGTTCACAAAATGGTGAGAACAACAAATGCTAGGTTGTGTGTTGTTGCTCTTGCTTATTCAAATGAACAGCATTACACACATACACACTCTGACACACTCTCTCAGTTGTTGTTGGCTGCTCTCTTGTTGTCAAAAGACACAGCTGATTGGCGGCATTTGTATGCCGAACGTGGAGCGAGGGAGGGGGACGGGGTACAGGCAGTACAGCTGAAGTTTGGGGTTAACAGCGCTTTCACATTAAAATAGCAAGAAGCAGCTACAACAACAATAGCAACAACAACAGCAGCAACAACAAACAGTTAACAAACTTGGGTGTCGTTTGCTGGCTGGCTGGCTTTTTCTTTAATATTCTTTCTTGTGAGTGTGTAGTGTGGTACTGTGGTGCAAATGAGTGGCTCACAGCCTGTCGCCATTCTTTGTTCACTAACTGACGCTGTATACGCTTGTATTTGTGTACTAGTGAGTGTGTTTGTCGCAAGTTTGTTTGCTATAATTTATGCACGTCTTCAGGTTAAAAAAGTCAAACTTTATAATTGCCGTTTTTTTTCTTTTCTTTTAGCTAGTATTGTGTGTGTATGTGTGTGCTTGATACCTGTTTAGGCAACTGACTGATAAGAATTTTTGCTATTATTATTTATGTGCCAATTATGCTTGACGTAAGATGAAGAGACTTTTCAACACACTCATTAAGTTAATGAAGTATGTTAATGCAGCTTAAATCCGCTTAAGTTCTTATGTTTTTATTTATGTTCAGCTTACTTGCTATCAATGAATAAACAAACATACACATTCAATCAATCAACCAATTAATCAATTAGGCTTAGTGGCACATCATTTAAAAGAATATATTTATAAAAATGCCGCTTTGCGTTTCATTTTAGTTATTTTGTTTCTTTTCCTGTTATATTTTTAGTAAGTTAAGCAATCAACGCACAACAAACGCTTTGAACTTGAGAGACCTTGACACTGGCGCTGATCCACAGCAACTGAGGCGAGGCCAAGTTAAAAGCAGCCAACAAGTTGTGGCCAGTTTGAACATTTCTTTGGACAAGAGGAGCACAAAGATGTGGAATTCATTTCGCTGTGGATGCCAAGATACCAAAGAGCATATTGAATGAGTGTGTGTGTGAGTGAAAACGAGAAAGAGAATGAGTCTGTGGCTGATAAGCCTGGCTGATTCAAGCGCTTAATTAGCTTATCTTGATGTTGTGTTTTTGATAATGTTATTTGATTCTATTTCAGTTGCTGTTGTTGTTCTGCGTATCAAAAGACACACGCACATATTGACAATGTGCAACCCAAGTTTATGTTTTGTGGCAAAGCGCAACGGAAGTTACATCATTAGAAATTCTGTGCATGCTTCATGTGTGGCTCTCACCTGTATGCCTCAGATTGACTCAGTGTGTCGCACTTGCGCTTCTTGGAACATGTGTTCTCCAATGTTTGTTTTATCTTTTCTCCTTTTGGTTGTTCATCTTTATCTATATTGCTTTTCGGTTGCATTTTGTTTGGCTTGTCTAAATATTTGATTTGAATCTGCCGCACAATCTGTGTAAAGGTTTTACTGCAGGGTTGCCATCGTGTTGCAATGTGTTCATAGTGTTTCGGAGCTTGATTTTCACTGCTGCGGGAAGTTATGCAATATTTTATACAAATTGTTGGGTCTGAATGTTTTTTATATTAATCCATCACAACCACATTAAAAATAAGTCTACGAATGAACGAAGAGCCTTGTTCAATTGAACTTTTTAGTTTTTTTCTCTTACTACACCAAGTCCAAACAAAGATTTCGATGAGATTGTCGTTTTGCAAATTATCGACTACGGGATCATAAAAGTATGCTGCATTTTAATTGCTTAAGTTCCATTTAGCCAATGCAGAAACCTTAGTTGTATCACAGCATAAAAATACATTAAAAACAGTTACTCACACAAAATGTGTCCTTAAGTATTTAAAATGTAATTGCGTAAATAGCAATTTTTTTTTTTGATTGTTGTAAACGTTATTTGTTATTAAAATAGTTTCGAAAATTATTTAATTTTTTATTTAATATTTTAGATCTAGTTAAAATAAGCATTATCTATAAGTTTAAATTCAAATATTCCTATACGAATATAGGTATGTATGTAATAAATATGATTAATTGAAGTGCTTAACATAAAACTGAGCAGCATTAAAAGCAATGCTTTACATTCAATAGAAAAATTCGAACTGATATACAAATAAAATAAATAGAAATTTTTACAGCTTTAACTTAAACGCTAGCAACCCCGAGTCGTAGAGGAATCACATGGCCAGGCAACGGTTAATGCAGCTGCACCACCGCAGTTGCACCACATTTTCACGCCCAAAAACAACTGTGCTGTGCTGTGCTTCTCGAGCGGTGAATGCAGTTCAGTTACAATTGATTGAGTGACAGCCGCGTGTGGCTTCTACTGAACAGTTTATTCACGCATTATTGTCGTTGGCCATAACCTTGGTGATCCACGGCACAAAGTGCTGTATGTTGGTATAAACGCCAGGCAAATGTTCCCTCCCACAGCCAATGCCCCACGACACCAGACCAATCAGCGTCTTGCGGCCATCCATTGTTAGAGTTAGCGGCCCGCCGCTGTCGCCTTGGCATGAATCTCGACCACCCTCTTTGTAGCCAGCACAGAGAAAAACCTTAGGATGAGAAATTGTTATTATTTATAGGGTATTATTACTAGAGATGTGATGGTAACAAGAAAATAGGACTAGTTTTCTTGACCGACGTTTTGGTTTACCAGATTCTCATCCATATTATTTTGATTACAACATGTTATAGGAAAACTGTATGTTCAAGGTCGCTCAACCAGCTAAGTCTTACGTGTTTTTAATCTATCATTTCTAAATATAATAAAACTCACATCGTGGATGGCCTCACGTCGTCCTGCAGCGCGGAACCAGCGCTGACAACGATCATTCGAAATGACCTCTACGTCCACCTCCTGCAGCACCGAAGGCACCGTGCTCTGACCATGCCGCGTACGTCCCCATCCCGCCACCGTGGCCATTTTACCCGTCAACTTTGTGGCTGGTGGCGGCAAACACACTGGTATAATGTGCTGTTTGTAAACCACATTACGATCAAGACGTATCAATGCTACATCGTTCTTAAAGTCAGCAGGATTATAATGTGGATGCACCTCCTTGCGTTCTATTCCATATTCCTCATGATTTAGACGTTCTTCCTGCGCACGCACATCCCACTCGCCAAGACGTATCTTCATATTCGAATTTGTGGTGCTGCAAAGGATTTAAATTATAAAAACGATTGTTTATGTTGGAAAAGTAAGTGCTACTTACGTTGCTACACAGTGTGCAGCTGTTACCACCCAGCGGTTGGAGATCAACGCACCGCCACAGCTCAGCTTACGAGTAAGAAAACCACTCTTGATAAGAGCCACTTGCCAGGGATGTGAGCCAAAACCAGTTGAATGGCCACCCACAATGCGATTGGTGCGAGAATAGACCTCGCCGCAGCCTAAGAAAATGTTTTAAGGGAAATTTGATTAGCAAGGGAAATGATATAAAAAGGGGAACTAAGTAAATAATAGGGTGTAGGAGTGATATTGTGGTTTTGTTTGGTGCATACTAAAATAAATTTGCAGTGGTGCTCAAAACAGTAAGAGAGACAAACAAAAAAGTCATAGTGAGAAAGGCAGAGAGTGTGATAGAGATTGGTACAGAGGTATTTGGTTTTGAGTACCCGGCACAGGACGATAACTGCCATCGTTATAGCCAACTCCAGATTCGTACTCATCCACCGCCTCGCCCGCATTCAGATCCAGCACATTGCCTACGGCAAAGGGTTGGGCCAGTGGTTTGTGTGGTTCCGACGGATGCGGCACACCAGCGTTATCCGGCGGTGCCTCAGCATCAAAGAAACTATCCAAATGATTCGTGATGCCCAAATAGTTGGAGTCATGCTCCCAGCTGTTTAAACTAGATCCAGTTGGCCGATGTACCGATGAGCTGGGAACGGAACTTGGCTTATATGGATTGCCAGTGTAGAGAGTTGGACGCTTTGTGCTGTAATAGCCGTGGCTGGGATAGACGGGGCGTGATGCAGACGAAGATGAAGCCGCTGGAAGGCCATTGTTGTTGTTGTTGTTGATGTTATGCTGCGTCTGATGATTTTGTTGATGATGCTGATGATGTGCTGGCTTGTTCACAGTTGGCGACAAGTCGGGATAAATGTCATGCAAGTGTATTATGTCACCTGTGTGTGTAAGAATCATGATGATGTTGCAGTTTTTCCTCTATGTACAAGCCAGGTATTTAACTTTAAGTCTGTTTGTGTGTGTTGGACTAAGTTCAACTTTCGCCGCAATTCATTTTTTTTAAGTAGTGAAAGACTTGAACGCAATAAGTAGTAGTAATAATAATAAAAACACTAGGCCCTGCACGATTTTATTATGTCACCGAAATGAAGCCAATGAAGTTAAAATTAAATTCACAGCTAACTAATCCAACCCAACTGACCCAAAGTCCATGACAGCAACAAAATACAAACGAGTATGAGATAACTTTTCACACGTATTTCAAAAAAAACAAAAAGGAAAGAAAATTAAAGCCAAAAACAAAAGCAAACTGCAACAGAACGGCGCAAACTTAATTAACACTTTCTTGGGGGCACCACTGTTTTGGCCGAGTTTCGGACTTGGACTTGAACGTAAATGCAAAATGCCGTAACTCTTGACGCTGTGTATTTCCCACAATTATTGTTTTGTGTAAAACAAATAAATAAATAAAACAACCAACCAGATGAAGAAAAAGCAAAAGGTAGTGCAGGCTGACAGACGAAAAATTTCACTTTTTAAATGCAAAAAACGTTCACCTTCGTTTATTTCCGCAACAGTTTTTCGGGGCATGTTTTCATTGTCGCGTCTCTTTGTGGCTTAGACCAAAAATTTTACACTTCAGCGGCAGGCAGACAACAAAACAAAAACTTCACCAACAAAACGGTATAAATTTAATTCATTTTCCCTTAAAGAAAGCGACTAGCCTAAAACAGAACGCTCTACTTATGAGCTTCCATCATAAAGAGAAAAAAGTTCGAAATGTTTATAAAAATTTAGCTCATTTTTGGCTTTTTTGTCGGCTGCTTAAAATAGTTTCCATTAAGAATTATTTATACCATGTTGTAATGTGTTGTTTTTGTTAATGTTGTTGTTGTTTTTCGCTGTGTAAGCTTAATTAAACAGAGCACAACAAAATGGCAGCAACTTGGCTTGGAAGCAGCGCTTCTGGCTGCGTGAGTGTGCTTGATTGTGTGTGTGTCTGTGGCATAATATTTGTAACTATTGCTTGCAGCTTAGCTCATCGGCATTGCTGTCTCAGATTACGATATAAACAACGAATGCACTTGATGTTAATTGAATTTGAGCAAAATTAGATTTTGGCAAAGAATGTGAAGTGCAAGCTTTGAAAAAATGAATGTAAGTTTTATTCTAGTCTCGGTGTGTGTGAAAAAAGGTGTACAAAGATTAAAAAGGCAAGAATTACGTGCAACAATAAACAATGTTGCCAACTTCACTTTAACAAATATTTCAAAATGTATTCAATCTACTTTTTGGCTATTTAATATTTTAATGTATGTAAAGTCCTTAAAACAAGTTATCTTGTTATCTTTATTTCCGAATATTTTTCTACAAAATATTTAATAAAAATATATATATATATATATATGCAAACATGAATAGAGGTAATATAACCAATACGCTTGAAAATTGATGAATAAAGTGAATGGTTTTAAAAATTGATACAAAAAAATAGGTCAATGTATTATTTATGTTAGCCACATGTATAATAATACTAGTACAAAATTAAAGTTTCGATTGCTGCGACGGGACTTAATTTATACCCTGCTTCAGTTTATACCCTGAACAATTCATTTAATGGTCTACCATTGACACCTCCACTCCAGCGCCCACTGCTCGAGGAGTGCATCGAATTGAGGAACAGAGGAATTTAGTAATGTCAGTGCAATGTATTTACTTGCTTACTTGCTCTTTGTGTGCTCCAGCCCGGCAGCTAAATGTGTGTGTGTTTGTTTTGGGTAAGTATTTGTGTATGTTCAGGCAAGAGGCGAGCAATTTGATGTCATTTTCGAAATGCGAACTAATTTATAGCGCTATTATACAGAGCATTGCATAAGTCGAAGCGCAGCAATTTGCAATTTGTGCTCGCTAAGTAAAAAAAAAAAACAACAAGAAACAAATGCAACGAGTAAACTAAGCATGGTAAATTGTTTGGGGAGTAAGAAAGCAGCTGATGGGGTTGGGGGATGTTAGAACTTAGTTACTGTTACTCACTTGTGTTGTTAATCGGTGCCGCATGTGGACTCTCCTCGGCATCTAAGTCTTTGTCCACACAGCATGACCAGATCATGCCGCCGGAGCATAGATCGAGTGGCTTGCCACCGCCCAAGACGCACGAGATGGACAGCCCGCACTCGAATTTGTGGCCACGGAAGCGGCACGATTGCGGTATCACTGTAAAAACATTTTAAATTGAAAGGGCATTAGTTCAGTTAACTAACGCACACACACACACACACACACACACAATATGATGGGATCGAGAAAGAAGTACATAGACATGTCTTACTATTAAATCAAGCTAAGATTTTGTACTTTTCAATTGATTAATTGAATATAATGACATTTGTGTAGGAAGAGTATTAAATTTGAATATTATACATATATTTTATTAGCTATTATTTTCCAAGCACTACAAGTTAATCCCACATAATATCACAGTCAGATGTGAATAAAAGTAAAGATAAGTACTTCGTGATAACATCTCCATGACACTGTTCTCGCCATAGTAGCCAGTTCCACTGCGCCGCGATAGTGCATCCAAGATGAGCATATCATGCTCTTGCTGTGCACTGGGATAGCTTACAGCAGCTAAGCTAAAGCTAGGTTCGGTAAGCGTATATATGAGCAGCAGGCTAAGACGCACTCTGAGCCAATTATCCTTTATAAAATGCATATATGTTCGTGGACGCGACATGGCTGACTCCTTGAGAGCAGCACAATAATAAAACGCGTACTTTCACTTTCGTATTGAAACACTTGTTTTTGTTGTTGTTTTTATGTTGGCTATTGGGATCACTTTCTTTTTGCTTGAACAGCAATCCTTTGCTGCTTATGTTTTGGTTTTATTGCTTAACTTAAGTATTATGTATATTTAATAAATTTTTGAAAGGATTTCACTTTTGTTTTCATACAAACACAACGCTCGCCGACTTTCTTGCCCGAGCTACGCATGCGCAACGACAGCTTTTTTCACGGCACGCGGCACACGAAAAGAAAATTGTTTGGTTTGCTTCAAAAAACGTTATCTCTGTCGGTTTGTGAGCGCGCGTCAAAGAAAATAGTGACGACCGCACATCGGGAAATTCAACTCAGAACTAAGCCAATGTTTTGTGTTTGCGCAGCGTTCAAGCTGCCGAAGATATTTGCTACAATTTCTCGCATTTCACTTGACAACAAAAGCCCGAAGACGACGCTGCATGAGAGCGTGTTTAAAGAGAAAGAGAGCAAGCAACTTTGTTGCTGAGCGTACGGCTCAACATGTTGCCAAAAGTCCAAGTACATATTTGGATTTGCTTTTGGGGTTTTTGGTTAAGGTTTTCGTGTTGGAGCTGCTGCTACTACTGCTGCAACTGCAACTGCTAGTGAGCACAAATAGTCTATAATCTATAGCATATATAGCATGTTTTGTAGTTTAACACTTTCGAATGTCGGTGGCAGCAGCAACAGCAGCAGCAGTTGCAGCAGCAATTGTCGCTTAATTGCAGTTGATTTTCCTGCTTTTGAGTAGATTTTAAGTATCTCTTGGCGTCGAATACAACACAAATAAATAAAATAAAAAGACTTTTGCTTTTTCTATATTACATGGCGGGTGCCATTGAACTTGTGTTGCAATTTGCGATCGCTTTTTGTGTCGTTTTAATGTCGTTACTGTTGTTGGTAGTTATTGTAATATGTAGATACCTCTTTTTTTTTTGTGCTTGTCTTTAATATCTGGCTAATTGTTTTAATGGAGCTTAATGCGCTTTCATTTGGGGCGCAGAATGGGCCATATGTAAATGTCGGCACTGCGTGAAAATAATTACCGCTGAGATTTCAGTTTTAACTTTAAGCTCTGAACCTGCGTTTCTCGTGGCTAATTGGTTTTCGTGTTTCTTTACTGGACCGTTGTTGTTGTTTATTTTGGAAAGTCAAATTAAAGTTGACCGCGCTTACATGATGAAATGACTGTTACCCTCTGCTGGGTCGTACCGAGAACATGAAAGTATGTTAGTCTCATAAGCAAATGTGATTTACTTTCGCTGGCATAATTCGCATTTGGTGTGGTAAAGAAATCGTAGCGTGAATCATGTGAACTTGACATCGAATCGATGGCTCAGCCTCAAGGTTAGCTAATTTGCAAATTAGGTAATTGAAATAAAGGCTGTCAATGTTTGATTCACAAAAAACTGAGGTGAAAAACTTGTGGGGTGAAACTTAAAGGAAATTTGCAAATAAAATCTAATTAATAACCCAAACTTTTCTAATCGAACTAACATAAGAAACTCGAAACATTACAAAACCGTTTTTGTTATGACAAGAAAATTTGAACAATGAACAGGCATGGTATGAATATTGGCAGTAAGAGCAGCAAAAGCATAGGATTCAAATTTGCTCAATGTTTATAAATCTAGCAGTGCAATATATTTTAAGTACACAAACAAATCGTTAAAAAAATGTTCGTTAAAACATACATTACACAAAACTTATAGGCTTAATATTTTCTTAGATATTTCCGTGCTTACAGAAAACAAAGAACTTTGAGACAATAACCTTGCCACTGCTAGTCAAGAAATATGATCGAAAAGTTGGTAAGAAAAAGTTACATTGATTCCTAAAATCGCAAACTTTGGGCAAAACTTGCATATTCTTAATTTCTTGATTTTGCCACTAGCGTAACACGTGAAACCATAACCCATAGAGAACTAATTGTAAAACAAAATTAAAAAGCAGCCAGAAATATTAATTTCACACACTGACTACTTATTTTTTGCAAATTGAAATTGTTTTGGCTAGATTGGTCAAACAAAACAAAAGACTTAGGTAACGAACTTGAATACTTACAATCGAGCTCATCAAAGAATTTGGCCTGCTTGGGCAAATCCTTGTTGATGGCCTGCTTCAGCTCTGGCGTGACCGCCGCATTGTAAACGGAGTTGCTGCTACTGCTACTGCTGCTGCTGCTGTGGGCAGCTTGCAGACAGAGGCTTAGCAGCAGCGATAGTGACAGCGGCTTTGGCAGCGGCAGCAGCCATGCAACTGCGCGCATTTTGCAATACATTCGTTACTGTTGTGGATGCTGTTGGTTTTGCCTTGTTTTCTTGTTTGTCTACGTTTTTTGTACAATTGTGTGTTTCACTTAATTCACGTAGCGGCGCGAGCTTTTGATTGAATAATCGCTCGTTTGCATAGCAGTTAAAGATTGAATTAAATAAAAAACAACAATTTGCTTAATATTTGGAAATAACTCCTATTGCAATTATATTAAATGCGGCCATTTTAATTTTTGAACATTATTTTTAAGTACACCAAATGCCGCGTCACGCACTTTTTCTCTACTTTGACTTTTACATGTTGTTACATGTGGTTGAATTGTTATTTGTTTATTTTATTTATTTATTTTGTCACTTTTTTTTTTTTTTTTGTCGTTAAAGTCAACACTGTTTTTTTTTTTGTATATGATGCGTCGAGTTTTGCGTTTGTGAACAGTTTGCGGTAACGGCAAAACACTTAATAAACAGTTGGCTGACAAATTCAAAATCAAAAAGGCCATCAACACGCTCACCAACACACACACACACACGCACACGCACAGAAGAGACATTGTCGCAACGTCGACTATTATTGAGTAATATGCGCCAAAGAGTGTGTAACTAAAGCTCTCAAGTAATGGTTGTGTGTGTTTAGAGAGTCACACTCGCATCGAAATCGAAAGTGAAAAGAAAAAAGGCAAGGCAAGACGTGGCCTCAGAGCACAGACAACAACAACAACAAAACTTGTTGTCGCTCACTTGGCAGTTGCATATCAAACGTCGCTAAATGTTGGTGTTGGTGGTGGTGGTGTTGGTGCCATGAGTAATGTCAAATTTAGAGCTGTTCGTTTAGTGAGAAAATGGAAAAGAGGAAGTCAAACTGTTTTACTCACACCTCACAGGTTTGCCACCAAAAAATGATGTGTGTGTGGGCTGCCAATAGTGAGTTTCAGCAAGTTAAAATCGAAAAAATCAACAATTGTACAAATTGCAACAGGAAAAACCAGGCAAGCAAACTGCGGGCTAGCAATCAGGCAACCAAGCGAAAGCCAAACGCACACAACATCTTATTTCAAGTTTATCTCAAGCGTGAAAAACTACAACAATGTGACTGCTGCTGCTGTTGCTTGAAAAATTGAAAAGCCATCAAAACCGAACAATGCCTAAATAATTGATGGCGGGTTCATGAAAAACTGTTGGCTGATTTGTGTCCGTCAAATTGATGACACACTTGGAAATGATAATTAAAATGTTGATTACATAGAAACAATCGATTTGAAAATAAAGAAAAATCATATATGTAAGTATGATCGATAAGTAGGTACCCCGTAACCCTGTGGAACATAAGTATCTTAATATTGATGTATATACAAGATTTTTGTTTGTAAGCAGTCTTAAAATTTTATAAAAAATGTTAATCAGACTGAGTATGAGTTAACAAAAAAATACCTTACAATCAATATTTCTTTAAAAATAAACTTTTTATTCCATTTTCTGTGCTCTTACTAAAGATCCGAATATAACTTAAAGTTTTAAATACCTGTCATCTATATGTTAGCTTAATCGAATCAAATTTATAGAATTACATTGTACAATAACATTCTTGTGATAGCCATAAAATTCTCAAAATTTAAACAAACCAAAATTTTTCATTTGTTATTGTTTTACTTTAAAGAGGTTTTTAGTAAACCCCTTGTCATCTAATGTATTTATGAAGGGTATCTATAACGAACGTAACAAAATTTAAGTACCAGCATTAGGCAATTGGCAGATGAACCTCAAGTAGAGTCGAGTCGAGTTAAGTCTTTGACTTGGCCCAGTCTTAATGTGTTTAATGTACAAATTATGATTACTTTTGGTATGTTATTGTTTGTTTATTGTTGTTGCTGTAAACATGAAAGCGGTTAACTGTGCCATTTATGGCAGCACCGCCACCAATAGCACCACCACCGCTACTTAATGGGAAATGGGCCAGCACAGTAGCAGCAGCGAATGGAATGAATGCCAAATGGCGTCTTGGCAAATGACATAACAAAGCAAATTTTGTTGTACGTGTTTTAAAGTGCGTAATAAAATTGAAAATTCCATTCGCACAGTTGCAGCCATCGTTCAAGGTCGTTCATTGTGCCACACACACACCCAAGCACAAAAAGGCAACTAGACCCACTTACATATGCTATAAAATAACATTTATTAAATCTTATCAATCATAATTTGTTTATTTTTGTTGTTTGTATTCGATGTTGTTGTCATTGCTATCATTGCACATGGCCATTGCCTTAAGCTACACAGCATAGACTAATGAGATTGCTTGTCACATCCCCAGGGAACAGCCAAATTTAGTTTGCACCTGTCTTCTCTCTTGAAGTATCTCGTAGCTAGAGTTCGTTGTGTGCCACCACATCTTCGACCCAGCGCAGACTCTTTTGCAGATTGTGATAGATGCCCGGTTGGTGGTCAACGCCACAGCCAAAGCCGGCACTTGTTATTCCAACGAGCACAAAGCGACCTCGCTCCTTAATAACTAACGGTCCACCAGAGTCACCTGTACGAAATAAAATGTTTGAATTCCGATTAGAATTAAAAAAATAAATTTTGTTACAGCAAAGTTCCCCTATTCTTAGCTGTTTATTATTATTTATATCCTATTGTTAAATATGTGACTTTGATTATTTACATAAGCTTCAGCCCTGTTAAAGCTCTAACATACAGAGACAACTTACTGTATGTTATGAATAGTCTTTGCTAACATAGCGCTAAAAAACGCGCAGCCTAAAAGTATGCAAGCAATTTGATTTTCCTTACCTAAACATGCATCCATATGCCCATCTGAATGGCCAGCACAAAACATTTCCGATTTGATTTCCACGTTGATTTGTTTGCTCTCATGCCAGCGAATGCAGTCCAAGGTGGCTGTAAATCAAAAGAAATATAAAGAGAGAGGCATAGGCAGAGAGTGAGAACCTTTCAGTGAGTTGTTAGTTGCATTGCTATGCTCATCGTACTCACAGATGATTGGCACGCTAGCCACCTGCAGCATATTGGTGCCCGCATGACCCATATGCGCTTCCGTCTTGCCCCAGCCGGCGATGAGTCCCTTGCGTCCCACCAATCGTATGGGATACTGGGGCAGGCAAATGGGCAAGATGTGCTCACTGAATGCCGTCGGTCGTGCTAACTTAAGCAGCGCCAAATCGTAGCGATCCGGCTGTGTGATGCGAAAGTTGAAGCGCGGATGTATTATCTTTTGCAGCACATTGTGCTTCTCCACGGGCAGCGGCTCGTGTATGTGGCCCAGATTCTGAGTGTCCAGCTCGCCCAGAAACACGGTGATATCTGCCAGCTGAGCCTGCTGAATGCAATGCGCCGCAGTTGCCACCATATTGGATGAGATCAGTACACCGCCGCACTGATACTCAGCAATGCGTATGTGTGCCAGCCATGGATACTCTGCAAATTGGGCCGGTCTGCCGCCAATGATACGCTTCTGCAGAGTATTCTGTGTGGTGCGTGGCAAGCCACATTCCGGCTGGAAGCAGAGTATAAGAGATTAGTCAATGCTCTGCAGCAGCATAATTAATGTTGGCATTGAGACCACAAACTTAACATACAAACGCTACACATCATGAAAATGCATAACTCTGTGAAAAACTAGATTTTTATTACCATAGCACACATATTTTCAATTGTGTATTTGTTAAACATTGCTCACACGCTGGCAACTTGATGACTTTTAAAATTTACACACACATTTTGCTTTGCAGGATAATTATGGTGTGTTCTTTCAATGAATAACAATGATGGAACACTTCTTACACAATATTTAATTATAAAGTGCAATGTTAAAACAACTGTTTCGTAAGATCTCGTTTATTCTACATAACTTACGAAATACTTTTAATGATTTTATTGAATTTTTAAGGTCATTGAAAGCGAAATTAAACAGTTTGAATAATAATTTTTACCTAACACTGATGTCAAAAATAGATACTTTTTGTTAAAATCAATTTACTTAGAAGTAAAGTCACCTCAAAGCTCAAATAACAATGTTATAAACAATATTAAATCACTACAAAATTTAATAAGAATTTAATGTGTCTGCAAACAACTTTTTGTTGCGAGGGTGTTAAATACAACTTTATGCAATGCAAACTAACATATTGTTGTCAAACAAAATATACATATAATCAATATTAAGCTGTTTTCACATCTCAAATACGCAAAACTAGATTTACCTCTGGGAATATCAAAGTTAAAATTACAATTCTTAATCAAGTACAGCTTTACTTTTGAAAAGGGTTTAATAAAAGAATTTAATAATATTTATGCCTTAGATCTTAACTTTTATTTATTTCTACACTGCGAAGTACGAAACTGTTTTAATCAATGGTTAGAAGCCAACAAATACTAATTTACAATGCGTAGTTTGTCTTAGTTTGTGGTTTATATTGAATTGGTCAAGTTTTTCAAAATTTGTTGTGGCAACCCTGAACACTAGTGTAATTGCTCAATTGTGGCTGAGATACAAACCACTTACCTTAAGATTGAGTAGCTCGTTATCATCGCGTCGCCGCAACATAATGCGTTTGGGCAAATTACTCAGACCCATCCTTAGTTTGCCATAGTCCACCAGATTTTCCAGTGGCGATTGATGCGGATGCAGCATATGCTGTGAATGTGGTTCTGCCACGCAACAACTGAATAACCACTTATTGCTGCCACAGCCCTTGGCATGCTTGCCCCCTTGCAGCCAGCAGGAGAAGCTAAGCTTGCAGGGCCAGACGCCACTTTGATGCACACATTCAGCAGGCACGCCCAACAATGTATTGAGTATGCCTAATTAGAGGATGATTGAGATGGAAAATGATCTTCCATTAGCTAATCGAGGACTAAGGCGGGGTTTACTTACTGGCTTGGAGCGGTGCTATTTGACAGAGTAACAGGCACAGACTTATAAGCAACAGAAATTCACTCCACTGGCGACGCATTTTGAATCACAGTCACAAAACAACAAAAACACAGTTCACGTTCACAGTCTGTCACTGTTTATGTTTTGTGGGCGTTTAACACAATTCGCTGACAGCTAAATTTGTGTTTTTTTGTTTTGATTTGTTGTTGCTGCTGTTAATGAAAGCATGACAATTTCATCTTCTTATTCACTTTTATGTCTGTGGTTGTTTGTTAGTGTTGTTGTTGTTGTTGGTATCTTCTGCTTTACCATTTCGAGCTGATATTTCTACTTAGATTTCTTATTAATGCTGCTCCACTTTTACTATTCTTTGTTGCTGTTGTTGTTGTAACTCATATGGGCGACACTTCTAGTCGGTTGTCGGCTTGGCTTCAAATCTGTTTTGTGTCCTTGATATGCTTTGCAGTTTTAGCAGCAACAAGTTCCGATGCACTAAATGGGTTAACAGACTACTTCTTTATATAATAACTGTGCCAATGCAACAACAGCAGCTGGCACAATTTTCAATTGCCAGGCACACGCAGCTTACAAAGTTTCACACATGCTTATATTTTTCTTCTTCACTGATGCCAATTGTGGCATGTCTTAACACAAAAGCGCTAAAAAAAAGTAATATAAAAGCTGTAAGAGCAGCGACAACCGCACGCATCGCTGGCCAGAATCAAACTGGGTGCCAACTGAAGTTTTCAGCTACTTCTTCTTCAGCAGTCTCAGTCTCAATACCAACTTCAGCTGTGAACTTATTCTCACTAACAGGTTGGGCATCTTAAGCCAATCTTGATCTTAGGTGCTTGGGTTCTCACTGCGTGTGTTTTTGTCTTGGTGTCTGTCTTGCAGCTAATTATTACGAAACGCAGGAAATGCATGCGCCAGCTGGAGCTACAATTATTTTATGCGACATAATTGCAACAATAAACAACATCAACAACAACAGCTGCTTGCATATTCTTATTCATTATCTATGAGAAATGAATAAAGAATTTTGCTTCTTCATTTTTTTGGGTTAACTGCGTGTCAGATGGGGCAAATGACATTCATTTGAGTAACTTTCTAAAAAAGCGGAGTTCTTATTGATGATACTGTCTGCTCTGATCGGTCGGTCATTAGCATATCAACAAAATGCTGCTGATATATTTCAACTTGCCAACCATCGCAGCAGGCGTTTCGCTTAGTTTTCAAACAAAAACAAAATCTATTATGTTCTACACAAATACCAAGAACACAAAACACACCTCACACAAAATATACTAGTAGTAAGAATTAAGCCTACAATAACACTTTCTACATTTACAACGAGCTGCAATATAGTAGTATAACCGATTCGAAATTTTAACAGCTAAGTTCTGAGGTTTAATATGACTTGCAACCCAGCAGCAAAAGCTGCCACCCAGGGCATGGCTGCCGCACATGCCAGCAGCATTGCTTATGTGCAGTGCCAGAATCTCAAGTATAATGCCATCATTATTGGCTGGCTGGGCGTTATCATCTCAGCCGTAATGATCTTTAGCTCCATGATGGTCATTAATCTGCAAACCGATGTTGAAATATTGATCAAACAAGTGCTGCTACACCAGGCCACAGATAAGGAAGTGCTGCATGTTTTGAATCGTAAGTGTGTTATTTTTATTTCTATAAGAACTATAAAACTTATTCCCCTAAATATATTTTAATAAACATAGTGCTTGCTGCATTTAGCACAGTCGCCTATGGCATGTCCTTGATAAACTTGGGCGTCAGTCTGTTGCTGCTAATTGGTTTAGCTCGGGTAAGTCTAATATATTTTGGGTAATAGATGTAATTTAGAATTTTATGTACAATCTTAAAATACTTTTCAAAAATCACAGGATTCAAGCTGCTTTACCTATCCCTGGCTAATATACCATGGCGTTGTCTTTGGTTTTGGTCTTTATTTGGGCATATTCTATGCCATGGCTGGTCTATTTATAGATCTTTCCAGTTTCTTGATGTGCTTACTAGTCTTCGCCCTTGTGCTAGGTAAGTTTCCCATACTGTAACTAATAAAACATTTCTTATTATAATTATGAACCCCTTTGCAGTGATCTATTATAAAATTTACCATGAGATCTTTACCTTATTTCGCGTTATGCAGGAGAAGAATCTGCGCATGAAGCAATATTGTCAGGAACCGGAACATTCTTATGCATGTGGAATGCCAATGTCGTCCTTTTATTATCCGAATTTTCCGTTTAAGCAGTAATAGTTTTCTTTTAAGAGGTTCAATGGAAACACTCGAGAAAATAGCAATAGGCAGTTTTAACATTTACATAATTTATTTACACACATTTAGTTCATAAATAGTTTAAAATTACGTAACAGCGCATATGACTAAGTAAATTAATTAATAATTAATTTAAAATACAATTTGAAAAAATCGCTTAGATCGCACATATCCAAAAAAGATATCTCATATCTACTAAATTCTAATATACGCAGTTTTCCTCTCCATCCATCTTTTAAATATAATAGAAATTTTAGTTGTTGTGCGCTGCGCGAAAGTTTTTGAAAAGTATTAAAAGTATATATAAATAAAGTAAAAGAATGCGATAGTCGATAGAAGCCTAAGCTCAGAAAGTTAATTATGTACAAAATATTTTCGGCCCAGTTTGTGGGGTAAGTTGCAAGCTGGAGTTGAAGCGTTGGGCTCAGAAATAAATAAGAAATAATAAGCAGAGCTTAAATATTGGCTGTTAGGCCAACCACATATGATATCCAGTCCACCGTATAAGCCAGGCGATGATAAATGCCCTGATAAGATAAAAAGAAAAAATATTATTGGGTTGTTGCGAAACTATCTTTACAAGACTAAGACTTACCGGCTGTCCACGCGAAGCGCAGGAGTAGCCCGCCGAGACAACACCTAAGGATAACAAATAAAGTTTAGATTCTAAAATTATTTATAAAGCCATGTCACAAACTCACCTATTAAATACCAGCGACCATTTTTCTCATGCATCAACGGACCACCTGAGTCACCCTGACAGGAATCCTTGCCGCCATTACGATAGCCAGCGCATAGCATCTCCTGATAGATAACCACATTGATGCCGTTCTGTCGATGCCAGCGTTCGCAAATGCGATTCTCAATCACTGGGACATCAACAGCTTGCAGTGTCTTCGGTCGCAACCGAGAGCCAGGATTCAATGCGCCCCAGCCAGCAGCCCAGCCATACTTGCCCAAAAAGTCCTCGTTCTTCTCTGGTAAACAAATGGGTGCTGTGAATTTAAAGTTGCAATATAAATCAGTCATCAATCTATTATAATAAAATTGTCTGTTTATTGCTTGAATTACGGGCAAGCCTTGGCAAGGTCACGCCAATTTATTTGCCAGTATTAAAAAATGTGGTTTACCTTCGGCATCAGAGTATAATAAAACCTTGAATTTATCAATATCAAATCATATCATACCAAAATGTTTCTGATTTTTTCTTTTACCTTTAGCACATTATTATCGTACCGTCACTTTACCAAGAGTATATTATATTCAATCACATTATAATCATCTCGGTTAAGTGCCATTGATCTTGCAACTGCAACATTACCTATATGCGGCATAAAATGCACCGTGCGCTCCAGCGTTAATACGGAGACATCAAAGCGATCTGCTTGCGGTGTAAACTTGAAATACGGATGCACATCGATGCGACGCACGCCGAATGTGTAGGCGGGCAGGGGTTCCACGGCCGAGTTGATGACATAATCACCTAGCGTGACGTGCACCTGACGGGGCGTGGCACGTGCCACACAATGACCAGCCGTGACAACATGACGACGCGAGATCAGCGAGCCGCCGCATCTGCAAGTAAAAGCAACATGTAAATAATTTGTGTGAGAGGAGTAAGCGAAGAGGGAGAAGCTGCTTACCTGGACGATCCGATGCGTATGTAGGCCTGCCAGGGAAAGGAGCCAAACCCAGCATCATCTCCACCCACAATGCGACGCTGGGCGGTCTGTTTGGCCAGCGAGATGCCGCAACCTAAACAAAACAGCAAAAGAGAAAGAAAAATAAAAAAGAAAGAGAGAAAGATGCAGAAAGTGGTTTCGGGTAAGTTAGATCAAAGGTACAAAGTTTAACATAAAACATTTCAAAGAGTTAGTAGCAAACTAGCAAACGGGTGAGGAGCAGCGGTTAATGTGAGTTTTGTATGTAAGCAGGCAGGTGGAACTTGCAACCAAATGAACCCAAACACAAAAATAAAAATGCCGCTTGGAACTGCCCGCAATTCATTGCTCTTGTTGTTGTTGTTGCTTAAAGAGACGGAGGAAGTGGGGGTGGGAAGCGAGTGTGCGTGCGGGAGGTTGGGTAAGCATTAACTTTCTAGTCGCTGTATTGTGTTAAACTCTTTTTTTATTTTTTGTTTTTGGCTGAGGATCGCTTGGACATGGAGTTCACTTTGCTCGGCATGCCATTAAATGTTTGTTATAATGTGCCTTAATTGTCATTAGCTTTCTGGTAACTAAACATGCGCATGCTGGGCAGTTATAAAGGTTTTTCCCATATGTTTTTGTTTTTTGTTTGCTCTTGGTGCCCCTTTCAAATAAATTTGTGCGAGGCGTTTGTTTTTTAGTAGCGTGTTTTAAGACTTACATTAATAATTTGCAGCTTTTTGAAGCACTTCAAACTAGTTGATAATAAAAACTACAAGTATGGTGCAAAAAAACAGAACAAATCGCAAAAATTAAAAATAAACATAAACAGAAACAAAACATAACGCATTAACTACAAACAAATCATTAAGTTAGACATGCAGAAAGTCATTTAAAATAAATAGTAAACGGTCCAATTTAATGCCCTTGCAGAGGGTTTAATAATTTGGTGATTAAAAAAGCACAAAATACTCTTTAAAGTGAGACTATAAGTAGCCGTTGCTATAACCCCACCTAATTGTTTAAGCTACATTCTAAAAATATATTTAATTATAGAGCTTCTTCTAAATTTTTAGATATAATTAGAAACTTTAGCTATTGTTCGATTTTTTACCATTTGAACATAAATTTTCTCTTTTCCGTTCAAAACCTTTTTCCATAGGCAAGTTTTGTAAGTTTGGAATTTAAGTCACAATCAAATTAGAAAGACTGCAAGAGCATTAATTCTTCGGTAAACCGAAATAAACAATTCTGTATTGTGATTAAGTCCATTAAGCAAGCTGGACTATTTTTGGTTTTAAATGGTTACTAAATAGTTTGTTGATTTATTGTTTTTAGTGTGCACGTGCATGGACTTGTTGTTGTAGTTGTTGTTGTGGTTGTTTTTGAGGCAGCCACACTCACTGGGTTCGTTGTTGACGGGTCCGTAGTTTTTTTGCGGCAGATCTGTCAAATCGACCGTATTGCCCATAAAGTCCGAGCTGCGTAAAGTTTGCCGATTTGGCGGTGCGATGGCAACAGCCGCGCAGCAATCCATTGCATGTGCCATGTATGAGGCCACCAGATAGCCAGCAGCCTAAAAAGAATTCACAAGTACCGCCACGGTGCTGACACTCCATGTCCGTTGTGATGTCAACTGTCAAATGGTTTGGGGGGAATTGTATGTATGTTGAGATGAGAGTGGTGTAATTTGAGGCTTATGGCTTATGGCTTAAGGTTGTGTTTTGGTATTTTTGGGCGTAGTAAGTGGGAGGATTAGGCATAGTGCAAGCAGTTCCCAGCAGCGACACTAACTGAAGCTTAACTTAGCAAATGTAGCAAAACGGGGCTAGACTCTTAGCTAGTACAGATCCCGACTCTTACCTTTCTCCTTGAATGTGCTGGCCGATTGTGGACTACTTGTGGATTCTGGGGCGCTATCCAGATCTTGTAGACTATAATCATTGCGAACATCTTGAACGGCAGCCAGTTCGTTGATGCCAAAGTTTTGATCTCTGTGGAGTTAGAATAAGAATAAAGAAATATTCAATATTAAATAAGCAATTTCGCGGTTCTACGAAATATAGTTATATATATAAAAAATACTCTAACAAAACTCTTGTGCTATAAATGGTCAGAATTTCATTTCACAGCATTTAAAACTGTGTCCAAATCTTTTATTTTAACTACGTTTATAATGTTTTAATTTATACAAACTCTTAGGGACTTTTTACAGAGCTTTACAACTTACCTAAAAGCGATGTTGTCGCTAAAGTATACGCCCGTGCCGGAAGGTGCACTTGATCCACTTGGTCCAGTCGTGCCGACATTATCATTGCTCGGAAACACTACCCTCGGACTCCGAGATGACTTGTACGGGAAGTAGCGGCTCTTGCGGGAACTTTGATAATCCCCTGGACCCACATACTCATTGAAGGCCTTTTGCGGACCAAACTGTCGAATCGGACTCGGACCCGTGCGGAATTCCGTATCGCCAAAGTAGAGCCCACGTTGCAGGCGTTGCGGAAGTGCTGTGATGGGTCCATTAATATCTCCAAATTTGGTGACATCATCGCGATAATGTTTGCCAGCTGCAACGGCTGCATTTAGAGTATGTGGCTTGGAGTTGGCCACTAGGCCAGGAAACTCAAAGTTTGTACTAGGCGAGACTTCCGAGTCGAAGTACAGTTGACGTGTATGTCGCGTCTCCTGCTCATACTGGGTTGGCGCTGGCGCCGCATCCTCACTATAAGGTTGCGGTTCGTAGCTACTTTCATCGAGAATGGGACTATCCTCCCGATAGGCTTGTGGATAGAATGGATTCGCTGGCTTCAGACTATAGCTGGGAAACTGAAAGCCCACACGACGACTCGTATTCTCCGGCTCCGCATATTCTTGTTTATCTGTTGAGCTGGCTGCTGCCACCAGATCGCTGCGTTCCGTGCGTTCCGTTTGCTGCAACTGTTGCTGTTGCTGTAGTTGTAGCTGCTCCGCCTGTGCCGCCAACTCGACACCAAACTCATGTGCCACTGCAGCAATGCCCTCGGCTGGAGGCCCTAGAGCTGAAAGCGTTGCATTGCGACTGGGACGTAATTGCAACAATGGAGCACCACCGCCCGACGCCCCCTCTGTTTGGAGGGGTATGTACATGTAGTTGCTTTTGCGTCCCTGACGTGTCACATTCTCTGGCAGCGTTGGCACCAGCTGCTTGGGTACCGTTATCAGCTCACTTTGTGGCAGCTCCACACTTGGAGCAGGTATAATCTCCACATCGGAGCGACGCTGAGCTGCTCCAGCTGCAGCATTCGACTGTCTCGCTGTGCGATAGGAACCAAAGGATTGCACTAAGGTGCCATCGTTGCGCTGACGCACATCCTTAAAGCTGATGTCATCCTGCTGGCTGAACGTTTGATAAGGCGCGTAGAGATTACGCGCTTTGGGCGCTGCTGTGGCAGCTGTTGCAAGCGGAACTGTTGTTTGCCATGGCGCCAACTGTTGCCCCGCTAGCAGCGCTGCTGTTGGCGATGTCGATGTGTGCGCTGATGCGTGGGAGTGGGCTTGCCCAGCATTATGTAGCAGCAGGCAGCTAATGAGCAGGCAGCAATGCTTCAGTCGGGTCCAACTGCTGTGGCAACTTATGCTGCTGTTGCTGCTATTGCTGTTGTTGCTGTTGTCGTTGTGCTTGTTGGCCACTAACATTTTACATTGAGCGGGCTAGATGAGCTCGTGTGTATGTTTGTTGTGGTTGTTGCAATTGGTGCTGCTGTTGTTGTTGTTGTTGTTGTCGTGGTAATGACACTGAGCCCAATTAAGGTGCAGCTGTGCAACTTCCTGCTTGTTGCAGCTACAGGCAATTGTTGCTGTTGTTGTTATGGCGATTTTGAACTTGAACGTTGGCAAGAGTTTTTCGTTTCGCTTTTCTTCTGCTGCTGCTGCTGCTGTTGTTGTTGCTGTTGTTTTTGTTGGTGGCAACTGCTGCGTGCCGCGTTCATTGATCCCCAGTCCACTGGTTTTTATTTCGTTGTTGCTGATACTTTTTTTTTTGGCTTTGGGGATTTTCCGGCGCCCGATGCTGCACGCTGTTACAATTCAGTTGAAGGAGCTCTGTTTGGATTTTGATTATTGTTTTTGTTGTTTTGTGCCTGCCGCGAACAGCTCGTGTGGCGAGTTTTCCAGTTTGCTAGTGGTGCGGTTATTGGACTCCTTGCCTTCCAGCTCTAGGGTGTGTGTTGTGAGTGTGAGTGTGTGTGTGTGTGTGCGTGCTTAAGGAGTGTGTGTACGTTTTGCTGCTCCAATGGCAATTATGGCAATTGCTGTTGACGCTTCAACAGCCGACGTTTCATATGGTTGCATTCATGACGCTCACTCACTGGCTGGCTGATGATATTGCAATGACAACGACAGCAGCAGCAACAACAACAACTACTACGGCCACAAATTACTTCCTTAATTGCCTGCAAGCAGAGGAATATAAAAGAAACAACATAAGTATATGTATGTATGTATGTTTGTGTATAAAGAAGAAAACGGGTATTGGCATTTTACACAAAAACATTTCTTTTGGCCATTTAATGTCATGCTTGCGGACATTGTCCATTGCTAATGTGGGTGTGTTTGTGGCTTATACATAGATATTAGTTATTGTGTGTTGCTAATGGCGACGGTTGAGGGGTGGGCGTGTCAGACCATTAGCCACAGCTTAAACGCTTAAATGAGCTTTCATCTGGCAGCTTTAATCAAAGATATGCACATTAAATGAACATTAAACCGACAACAAATTAATTGCAAATTACCAATTTACTCTGCTGCTGCTGCCTGATGCTGATGCTGGCTGCAGTTACTGTTGCAACAACAACACGCGTTTCCTCGGTCACAGCAGTAGCAGCAACAGCAGCAACATTAAATGCAGCTGACTTTTGGCAACAAATTCAAAAAAAAAAACCAAAACCAGTTACAAATAAAATAAAAGTCGCTGCGCAACTGGAAAGCTCAAAAAAATGTTACTGCGTTGCTTTTATTTTTGTGCAATTTTGTTTTTGTAAATGTTTTGTTTTGTTTTGCATTTTGTTTTCGGTTCGTGTAGAGTCATTTTTACGACCAACGATAGAAGGAAATGAATGAGCTGCAATAAAAGTAGCCAATGAGCTTTGATGGAAAGTGCAAGCGTTTACACTCATTTGAACAGCTTAACTTCAAGATCCCCTCCTATATGCCCCTCATTTATAATCAACCAAAAATATCATGCACAGTTTCATTTGTAACTATTTAAGGCGGTTGTAAAACTAAATTGATCGTGTTCAATAAATTAAAATGATTAACTTTTTTATTAAGCTAGTTTTGTTAAAAATATAAATTAAAGGGGATAATTTTAATGGATGTAGCTAAACTTTGGTGTACAATAAATAAATATCAATGTTTAATAATGTTATTAAAGTTTGGACTAAAAATATAAAAAATTAAACTTCAGATTTTCTCGGCATTCTGTTTTAGATTTCCCCAAAGAGTTAGGGATTTGATTGACCAGAAAAGCACATGCAAGTTTTGAGTGCATGGAAAAGTTTATCGAAAGCATAAGTGGGAGGTGATTGTAATACATTCAAAACGTGGACAAAAATATTTGGACGACAACCAAAAACATGTTTTAATGCAAAAGGAAATTAAGCATTTTATTAAAAAAAAATATGTATAGGCTTTATTATATGTAAGATCAATAGAAACAGTAAAATGTTTTTTACAAAAATTTTCTATTGTTGACTATTATAAATGTGGGTTAGTCAAAATTAAAACGGAGTAACTAAAACTGATCTAGACTATTTTTTTGGCTTAAAATTAAATCTATTTTTGTATATGTTGTCAGCAATGTCTTACAGTTTATATTGAAAACAGGATCTTTAAAATAGTCTTCATATATTCATACTGCTCTATTGGCTCAATACCACATAATTTTACTACTACATACTTGTATTTGTTTTTTCTAAGATATTAATCTAACTATAAAACTAAAAGGTGAGTGTAAAAGCAATAATATAAGGGAGAAAACATCTTTTGAACTTAAGAGTGACTGTCTAAAATAAACTTATTTAAACCTTCACACATTGCAGAGCATCTGGCTGTCGACTTGCTTCAGTTGCAACGTTCCGTGTTGCTGTTTTATTTATTTTTATATTTTGCGTGGTCAACGAAGCAGCAAAGACAACACAACAGCAACAACAACAGCTTTGAAAGTAAGAGTTGGCAACTTTTTGCGCTCAGCTGCGTTGCAGTCGTCGTCGTCTTTCAGGCTGCTGCTGCCAGCAAATTTTCACTTTCATTTTGAGTTCAAGCACCACACGTTCGTATAGAGATGCTAAAGCTGATGTTGTTGGTTGTTGCTGCTGAGCTAAGGCTTCCTCTGGCGCGGGCGTTACTTTGCCCGCCTCTTGCAACTGCGCAAACTTGACATTTTGAACTTGATTTGCAAGCTTACGATTGTTCATGCAGTCGTGTGTCTGTGTCAGAGGGTGAAGTAGGCAGATGTACTGGTATGAAGGGGAAGGGGAAGGAGAATAGATGGTCATGTCAACAGGAAGTAATATGAGAAACGTGACCAGAGGCCAGATTTTTCACTTCCTTGAGAGCCGTGAAGATAGTTTTGCATAATGTTTAACACATTCGACTGATGTGATAGCAGCTAATTGAATTTTTCTTTTTTCCTTTTTTTCGATTATGAAATGTGAAAATCTGAAATCTTGGCGCCTTCAACTTACTAACTGGTTTGTCAACATGCTATGGAATATTTTGCGTATGTTGAAATTGACACAGCAACTTGAGCTGCACGATTTATGCGAATTAATGTGTGATGCAACCAGGCAGCAACTTGAACAAGTGTTGGAAAAGCATATATGCAAAGAGAGAAAAAACAAAACGAAAACTCAAGAAGAAATAAAAAGCCAAAGACACGCTTGAGCAATGCGAGTCTCCAAATTGATTAAAGTTACATAAAAACACATTGCGTTCAAGATGCCCATAATGGACAGCTGCTACAACATCATGATCATTATGCTGAAGTGCCTCATTATGAACAGCAACCTGAGTAGCTGCTGCTGCCGCATCAGCAATTATTGCAACGGCCTTGTGAAGGACGCCGGAAACTGGCTTAACTTCTTTTTTTTCTCATTTTCAATGCCTTTCGCTTCTCTCTGTTGTTTTCTTTTTCTTTCTTTCTTTCTTTCTTGACACTTCTGTTATACGCATATTTTTTGAATTATTTTTTTTACTGCCCGACAGCTTATTTGTTTTAATTAACAATTGTTTGTGGCTGCTCGTCTTTTTTTGGGTTTTTTATTTTGGTATTTTTGTTTTTTATTGTACACCACCCTTCTTTTGTTGTGCTGTATTAAACTGCATGTAAACTTTGTTTTAGTTTTGCGCTCTGTCTAGTGAAAGTTTGTTGTAACTGTGTTGAAAACAATGCGTCGCTCAATTCGTTCGCTACGTTTCGTTTCGTTTATTCGTTGTATACAAGCAATTTTTAATTTTTTTTCTTCTCTTCGTTTTCGTAATTGAGATAAATGCATTTTAAATGCGCAGCAGCTAAAGCAACAGCTGCTTTTCTTGCTGCCGATGCGGATACAAAACATTGCGTATACGCAACGTTGAGCGCTGTTTAATCAACGGTGCAACTCATTTTATTATTATTTTTTTAACTCGCATATTTTAAAGCAAATGAATTTCGTTTGCATAAAACTTACATATAAACTTCGCAAAGATAAAATAAAACAATGCCTAATGCACAAAATGATGACAACAATGGCAAACTTGGCAAATGCTCAGCCAAAAAGTTGTCCCGTCGCTCATTTGTCGCTAGTTTTGGTTTGTCCGTTGTTATCGTTGTTGTTGCATCTGGCATGCGACGCTGACGAGTTGCGCATAAATAAATGTCAGCCTATGAAAAATTTAATGCATACATTTTGCAAAAATGCTTAAATAACAGGATTGCACAAATCACGTAAAATAAAAACTTAAAAAACAATAAAGAAAGATTGCCAGCAAATTTAAGTTTAATGCTCAACTTAATGAACAAAAGTCCTTTAAAACGCAATTTGATTAATGTTCAGACTTTAATGTTTGCTTTGAACTGTCTAACAACTCAGGTTTGCTTTGTAAATAATTTGGCTTTATTTTGTTATTCGTTATTTCTTTTATTTGACTTATTTTGACTAACATTTTATAACAAATAAGCTTAACAAAAAACCTATAAAAATAAGTAACAAAACTGAATTGTATGAACATGATTAAAAAATCGATTAGGCTCTTGAAATAACAACATTTAATGAAACTGCATCTCTCTGTTTTTACAACTTTTACCTTTTTCAAGTTGTATTAAATGTACTTCAAACCAATCTTATTTTAAAGCGACAAGCGAATTAAATTAAAATTAAAAGCTTTGCCAATTATTTGAATTGCTACCATTTGTTAAATTGCAATTTGTTTTCGGACAAAAAGGTCAAATCGCTTGACTTTCCCACAAACACAAACTCACACACTAATATACTCGCTCAAGTGGGTCAGTGGCGCAGCTGCAGCGCTGAACTCTTAACAAAAGGCGTACATTGTTAGAAAATTGGTGTCATGCCATTGGCACATATAGCCAGTCCATAAGCAAACAAGACTTATTGGCACTGGCTATTGGGTAAGGTAAGTGCCGTTGCAAGCGATTTGGACTCAAAGTGCCAAAGTGTTCGGTTGCCACACGCCCAACTACATAATCGATGGGTGTTTGGGCTGGGGCAAGGACAAGGAATGGGGGGACAGTGTTAATTAATATTCAATACACGCGCTCGCTGCGCAATTGTTACGAATGTGTGAAGTCAAGTATATAAACATGTGGTAAGAAGCACTGCCAATAACAACAGCAACCAAATGTAAGAGCATAAGCATTGCATGCAAATTCAAGCAACAACAACATTTACCTAAATGCTGCTAATGATTATATAATTAACGCTTGGCAATAATTTTTGAATCTGTTGCACATTCGAGCTGCGGGGCGTCTCTTTGCAGCTGTGAATTAGATAAGCGCTATAAATTTTAATATTTTTAGCAATTATTTTTAGTTTTTTTTGTTGTTAATGCCTCTTGCTAATGATTCGTGCAAATCGAAGCTATCAACTTTTTTTGCTTAGCCCGGTCACTAACCGCAAAAAGCTGCTAAAAAAATTTGAGACCAAAAAACTCGTCGACATCAAATGCTAAATGCTTATGTCTATAAAATATAGTATTTGTATATGAATATGTTCAAAACAGTAGCGATTGTTAAATTAACAGCCGCTTTAAGTGGATGCGCATTCAGAAATCATTTACATTTCTTTCGATTGCTTTACATAAGTCCAACAGCAACAATTTAAAAAGTCAAAGAAAGAGAGAAGGATTGACGCGCCAATCATGAGTATATGTATACATAAACAATAATAAAAATAAAAGCAACAGCTCGCCAGAAATCCATTGCCATGGTCACAATTTGGTGGAACTTGTTTCGTGCAACAGCAACAACAAAAACAGCAACAATTACAATCTGGGTTTATTACCAGATGATAAGGTAAGGGTCTCGGCCTGAAAAATCCAACCGGATTTTAGTGGTTTTTATGTTTCTTGTGTGCAGTTATACCCTATAAATTGGTTATGTTTATCAGGGTATCAATTTGTCTGGCTATTTTGATATACTCAATAAAGTCATATACTTGTATATCTTAACTTCTTCTTAATAAATATAGCAGCAAATTTAATAACAAGCTTTTTTACATATTTCTTAACTACATGCGGCATGCATAAAAACTGCGCCCTAAATTAAGTAATTTGTGTCAGCTGGGCACTCGACTGCAAAGAAAGTTCTCAAGTTTGTGCCTTAAGTCTTTCGTAATAACCAGCAGTAGTAACAGAAACAGCAAACAAAAATTAAAACAACGACAACAACCACAACAAGGCAATTCAATATATAACATGCTCTAAAGAGCATGCAGAGCAATACGAGTTTCTCCGCTTATGCAATACACAAAGCCCTTAATAAAAAATTAAAAAAAACCACATCATGAATACAAAATCAAGAAAAAGAGATGTTACCAAAAATAAACCACTAAAAGTGATTTCGATGGCGTTGGCGGCGCTTTGCTGATAATGAAGTTCACGTCTTATATGTATGTATTTGAGTATGTAACAAAGATATGTATATATGTACATACATTTTTTGTATGTATCCGTTTGGTGTATTGTGCAGTCTCAAAGACAAGAGTTTTGACTGAGCTATTAAAACGTTGCCAAATATTTTTTGGGGCGTCTTGTGGTTAAGGTAAAATTTGGGTTAAGTTTTTTTTTTGGTCGCTTGATTTGTTTGCTGCTCGACTCGTTTGCCCTTTTTTCAACGCACTTTTATTTATGTTTTCCTGTTTGTTTTGTGTGCTTCTTTTCTTTTCATTTCTCTTTTGCTTTTTGTTTTTGCACAAACAGTTTTTATGGGCAACTTGACATGGTTTTTTGTATTATTTTGTGTTTTGATGGTTTATTTATTATTCAATGGTCGTGCTTCTTGCAAATTTTTATTATATAATAATTAACAGATTGAAATGCTGTTAAATAATTTTTTATTGCACAATATGTGACAAATAAAAGACTGCAAGTTGTTTTTATTATGTTTTACCGTAAGTTTTGGGGGTCACAAAGAAGAAAATATAAAGTATTTGGCACCGTTTTGATTAAGATAATATTTTAGGCAACTTTTATCGAAAGTTATTGCCAAATATAAGCACTGATCAAGTTTAGTTAACTTAAGAGGTTGAAAATTTTAATTTTCTAAAAACGGTGGCATGCAAATAATTTTCTTGAAATGTTAAATGGCTGAAAAAGTAAACTTCTGTTACATATAATATAATGAGAAATATTTTTATAACTTTTACATTTAGTATAAAGAGAATTATTTTTATAACTACCTAACAATATAATTTCTCAAGCAAATTGCTTTTTAACACTCTGGCAGTAACTTTAAGCAGCCAGCCAACTATTTCAGTTATTTGCTTAGACATGTTTTTTGTACAAACTCTTTATACCTGTACTTTCCACATGTTGCAAGATATCGCGCCATGTTTAAGCGTTACATGTGTGGTGGTAGCAAGCAATAACTATTATTGCAAGATTTATTAGATAATGACGCTTTAGTTTATTTTTCATTATTTTTGTTTTATTCATTTTTGCTATTTGCGGTTCGTGCGCTGTTGCAATTTGAATGATTTAATCCAAGTCATCGTCGTCGTCGTTGCTAACCAACCGTTTGCAAATAGATATACGTATATATCGATTGAATGTGAAATTTATGCACACTTTTTGATTATTTATTCTCTTGTGTGTGAATGTCAAAAACCAATTTGTATAAAAATGCTTACCCAATGGTTATTATTAAGATTTGCAGAATTAATCCAAAAATGGTGAGTGTTAACTGCTTTGACGTAGTTGTTATACAATAATGTACATAGCTATAAATATTGAAGCACAGTTGTTGGGTTAACACGCCTTAGGCATTTATATTAAAATAAGTATGTGTATATTTAAGATTAAAATGAAAAATTGCTTTCAACTTTTGTTTTTGATATAATTTTTGGTTTGGCTTGGCTGAACGTTGTGCTGTGTTTTGCTATGAATTGATTTACTGGTCATAAAACTGTATACACAAAGTGGGTATAATCATACCAAACAGATCAAAGCAAGCTGCAGCCGAGTTATAAAAATATTGTTTAGCTACAGTTACCACAGCTATAGAAGATTGTCGATGGTGGCAACTCCGACTCCAATTGCAAAATCAAATTACTTTCACTGTCAGGCGCCGCAGCCGCAACGAAATCGAAATTGCAGCTAACAAGCAACACAACAAAACACAGCAACAAAAACAACAGCTTCAACTACAATCCAATCCAATTTTAATCCGTAGCACTCGACGCCACTCGATTCCACTCTTATTTTTTAAACACAATTGTTATTCCTCTCTTTTCCTTTGTCAGCATTTATTTTAAAGCTCTATTTCTTGCTGCAATTTGCAGATTATCAGCACGTCCTTGTGGCTCTTTTAATCCTACTTATAAACACAAACACACACACACAAACACAGAGAAATCAAAACAGTAGCAAACACTTACGAATTGCGCGCAAGTTGAGCAACAATACGAAACGAAACGAAACCGAATGAGCAAACGAATCGAATCGAACGAAACAAGCTTTCAAGCTTTATTTATTTTTTTGTAGCTTTAGAGGCGAGCGCGAAAACGACCTTCTTGAGCGAAGTCTCAAAACGTCTGAACGCAAGCGCAGCCGCTAAAGCTGAGCGAAGCTGCAGCCAAGCAAAAGTTTTTCATTCCACGAACGCTGCACAGTCGCTGCTGCCTCTTCCGTGCTGTGTTGTTTCTTTTTTTTTTTTGGGCAGTTTGTAAGCTAAAAGCAAAAGCAAAGCAGTGAAAAACAGCTGGCGCTGGCTGCGTTGGCGATGAGGCAACAATAATATGCACAGTAAGAGATTTGAAAGGGGACGACGCCAATGATGAGAGTTTATGTATGAGTGTGTGTGTTCGTGTGCGTATATTAGTGTGTATTAAATGCCAGTAACAGCCAGCGCATTGTACAAATACTTACTATAACAAATAACCAACAAAACATATATATTTGTATATACAAAAATTATTGCTTAATGCCGGCCCAGACAGCCTGCGGCACCCCTCACCTCCCCCAATTGTCTAAGCTGCTGGCGCTGCTAATGACAGGCGCCCATTTCGTAAGATGTAATTATGTTATGAAGTCGGTAAGGCATCATTGAACGCCATGGTCAATAGTAAGTACACAAACGAAAATTCATACACGCATTCAGTACATTAGCCAATTGCTTTATTTTCAACAGCAGCAACAAAAACTTACTATCCAGCCGTGACAAGCGCCAATAAAACAGTTTTGGTCTGCAGAAAAAAAAATCACATCAAACAGAACAACAAAAGCATCGGGCATATTTAATGCCTTGTGACAACCTGTGACATGTCTGTGACTCGACGTTGACAGCTAATTGCAGTTAGGCGCGTCAATGTGATTGAAATATAAACGGGCCGCCGTGTCAGCTCCAACACCAATAAACAAACAGAAAAACTCTTTGCTCTTAAATGTAGCGACTTAATGTCAATGATATTTGACCACATTCGTTATGATGATGACTCGTGTTGAGCACACTGTCAATTAACTAAAGTAAGAAGTGTAAAAAGTGTAAGAGCAATTAGCAGAGGCTATGGATGCGTTCACAAACTTTTTTTTCTATCATTAGAACTTAAATATGTATTTCTATTTTTTTAACCTTACTTACACTACCTTGATTGCAAGCAAATAACTGTTGAATGAGGCATAAATACATAAAAAATACATACATAAATTTTGAAATATTTTTTTACCTCGAACAATTGTAGCCCTCGCTTAAGAGGTTCAATAATCTATTACCAATGCAATACTTATCAGGTTAAAATAACTGGTGTATTCCCAACAATAGTTCATTTTTGAGCTCCACTCAAGCGTTCATTTGCTGGCCAAAATATACACGAGAAATACGAAAATAAATTAGGCAACGAACTTGTGCTGAATGCGCATTGATTCAACGTCAAGGCTAAGCCAGCAGAGCCTTGATCTCGTCAACCAATGGGGCGCGGGAAACACCCAAAAAGCAATTGACAAAAAAAGCAACTCAGATGAACTAACACACATACACACGCACACATGTGCATCGAATGGCCTTTGGAAAATCAACACAAAGTCAACAAAGTTTCGCAGTATACGCTGTTGTACGAACAATTCAGATGAATCATAACGACAATTTCTTCTATTTTGATTGTTGAAGAGCGTTGTTGTCTCTCCCTTGCTATTGGCAAAAGCTAAAGTCCGTTTTGCTCTCATTTTGTCGCACTGGCGAATTGAAAGTGAAAGGAGCGAAGCAAGCAGCTCATTTCTACAACTGAAGTTGGACTTGTATCTGTAGCTGTATCTAAAGCTGTGACTGGGAATGGAACTACATACTTCAACTACAACTGTCGGGCATGGGCATTTGGCATTTGTGCGGGTGATGTTGTTGTTGTTTTTTTAGCTTTTGGCGGATGCTTGGGACGTTTGGAAAGTGTTTTAAGTGTGTGTGTGTGTTTGTGTTTGTGTTTTTTTTTTTTTGACCTGGCTTTGAGGCTTGCGTAAATATTTGCATACAGCAGCAAGCCAAAGCAAAAAAGTAAAAAACCTTAACCGCAAACTCGAAAAGCAATTGCTCTTAATTTCGCCTAGTAGACTGGCACAATTTTTGCAGCTGCTGTTCAGTTTCTTATGTATATTAATGAATATTCATTTGACTGACATTTTATTAAGATGGGCGTTTTGCTTGTTGGTTTTTGTGAGTGTGCCAGTTTAACTGACAAAGACAAAGACGCCATATTTGCCGCCGTTAAATCATGTCGCCGTCTTTAGTTAATTGTTTTGCTATCTGTTGTTGCTTCGAGCAACTGCATAACAGGCAGCATATGTATATGCAATAAGGAAGTTTTCCCAGACTGCGCTCAATAGCTCAACGGCAAAGCAAATAAAAATCGATAATTGAAAAAAAATGGCAAAACAAATATTCACAGCCACAAGCGTTACAAATATGCAATAGGCACACACACACGCTTTACTGAGAAAGATAAAGATAGAGATTAGCATACATTTGTTGCACATTAATACAGGGTGTCGCAGCTGCGGTACACTCATATATATCAAATGCACTTTATTGCACTGGCACACCCTGTTGCGCCTCAGTCTTAAACACCCAAAATGATGAGGCAGGAAAATGTTCGCACATGCTTTATTTACGTGTGTATTGGTGCGGCTGACTGGGTTTGTGTGTATGTTGGTGTTGGTGTGTGTGTGTGTGCGAATGCCATCATCACTTTCACCCAGAGGTGATATAATGAACTACCGGCCTGGCCTGTAACCTAAAACCAACGCATAAAATCGCATCTGCACGGGCAACAGCTGCCCCAAAAATGCGCCACATTTTTTGCTGTTAATGTTGTTGTGCTTGTTTTTGTCGTACTGTTGATTTTTCGTGGACGTCAACCCAACGCGTGATGCCAATTAGCGTCTCAGTATAAACAATTCTTACGTAGAATTCACAGCGTATGGTTTTTGTGCGCTCTTTTGGTTTTAGTAGCAAGTTTGTGCTCTAAGTCTTTTGTTTTTGAGTTGCAATTTATTAGCACTAATCAATGAGACACTTTTTTCTATAGACAGTGAATAGTACTAATTAAATTAGAGCAGCAAAACAAATTACTTTTAATTGTTTATTAATTGATTAAATGTACAAAAACTGGAAACAAAAGATGTGCTGTCGAATATCTAAAGCGGATATATGCGAATCTGGGTAGATAAATATATGCATATTTTTGTTTATTTGCGTAGGCTTTTGAAAACTTTCCATTAAATGCATTACCAGAAATTAAGTAGATATTGAATTAGCGATTGTAAACAAATGGTGTGCAGATATAAAAAAAACAAATTTTAAAAAATATATATAAAATTATCAAAATTGTACTAATTAAACTTAAATAATTAGCAAAAGTACAAATGCAAAAAATCTTATAAACATTAGTAAATAACAAAACTACTTAGCAAACATTGAAATGGAGAACATATGTGCCCACAATTAACAAAGCCAAAAACAATAATATGTAGTTTAAAAGCAATATTTAATGAAAAATACACATAATGATTTTAATTTTTATGAATGATTTTTTTCATTCAATATACAGACACTTTTATGTAACTTGCTTTAAAATAGTTTTTGATTTTTCTCCGTGTAGTTGCATTGTTCATGGGCACGTGCCCCTGACCGAAGTTACCAAGAGATTTGCCCGCCCCAGAAACAATTAGTGGGCTCTCGTAAAAAACCAATAAATAAACAATAAACACATAGTGGCCAGGTAAAAATCATACGTGTATATAAATTGTATAAAAATGGATCGTGATGTATGGAAGCGCATATGACAGCCGGCAGTAAGGCAGTCATAAATCAGTTTCTGGCATCGGCAGAGCAAAAGGTGTCAACCAGTTTTGAGGTCTTGGCTGCCTGGCTGCTTGTATCTGGATTGCCAAATGCCAGACCCATAGACAATGGAGCGCCGGAGCTTATGGAAATAAATATGGGAAAAGCTAATAGCAGTTTGAGCTCTTTTTTTCTCTTTTTGGCTAATTGCACAATTGTCTGTGCAACAGCTTTGACTTCAACTTAAACTGCGATGGCGACGTATTTATGTGTCATATATGTGTGTGTGTCTGTTTGCGGGGGAATTGAGGCTTATACAATCGAGACCGACAGCATAGTCAACGGGGCATGCGTAACCGAGTGTGTTTTTTGTGTTCAGCGAAATGAGCTTTATGATCGTCTTTTACAATACTAATGCATAAGATGCCTATGAAAAATATTTATTTTCCACCATGTGCAGCGTTCAAGGAGAGGAAACAATTTTGATACTCTTGCAGAGGGTCTTAAATAATTTCATAACGTATGTTAAATACAGTCGGTAACTTAAAGGGTTATATGTAGTTAAAAAAAAACTTTTTTTAAATTTTAAGTTATCTATAAATTATCGAAATGTCAAATACAATCATAGTTTAAATATTATTTTATTATTAAACGCAATTTGCTTAGTGATTGTTGGATATATAAAATTATAACTTTTTATTTGAGTTGCTTATCAAACTTGATTCATACTTCGTTTTGCAAGAGTACATACACTTCGGTATGCCAAAGAAAACAAATTTATATTTTTATTTTTATATTTTAATGCCTTGGTTCCTCTTCAGCCTGTGGGCTTATTGCTGCTGCATGCAGTTGATTACCTTTCAGGTCTTTGGGCATACAACTTGAGTTGCAATTTGTGGAAATTTGTTTGACAAAATGAAAGATGACGACAAGATTTGAAGCGAGGCGCCCAAGTAATTTGTACATTAGTGTGCACCAGCCAACAAAAGTCTTTTGGGGAAATTGGAAAATATTTGGAAACTTTTTTGCCAATTGCTCAACACTTTTATTATTATAAATTTGATTAAAGCAATTCGTCAGCTGACCTGGAAAATTGTTAAAAACAGTTGACAAGCGTTGGGTTTCATAATTCGCTGATATTTACCAACCGAAAGTGTAATTGGTAAACAAATTAGTTTGCCTTTCGCAACTGTGTAAGTAACTGTAACTGTAACTGTGTCGCGCATCGAGCCAGGAAATTTTATGCCAAGGCCTATTAAAAGCAATTTCAAAGCTCAAGCACTTTTTACTTCTATTGCTTGTAATGTTCACTAGGCGAAACAATTCGAAACAAATTGGCGGCACAACTATTAATAATGCTTAAGTTGCATATTATACAAAATAATTCCAATATATTTCCTCATTGCTCTCCGTTTACCCCAGTCAGTCAATCAGTTAGACAACAAATCTGTTAACTTAACTTGACTAAGACAGGTATAAATACAGAAGTGCCAGTAATTGAAAATAAACTATTTTAAAAGCTTCCTTTGGTCTGTATTGAATTTTAAATAACTAAAATAAGTCTAAGGAGATTTCTAACAATCAATCAATCAGTCAGCAAATCTCTTGGGTCAGTCTTGACAAAAACGAATTGAAGGCAATTACAATAAAATATAAATTATTCAATGAAATTTATTTTGAACGGTTAAAGTCTATGCCATAAAAGACACTTGCTCTAAAACATTATCAAAATTCAATCAGATTAAATAACTTATACCCAAAAATAGACAACAGACGATTTGTTTCTGGTTGCTTTTGCCTAAAAAGTAATTTATTAAAGCCACAAATACAAGCGCAAAAGTAAATGAAATGAGCACCACCGAAAATGAAAGTAAAATTAATTTTATTTTGGATATCTTTTGTATTTTTGGTTCAAGTGTTGGCTTCTTGGCAATTTTTTGGCGATGATGTCAACATAATTTCTTCGCTCTGCCACCTCTGTTCTCCATCCCCACACCCCTGTCTGTTGGTTGAGTTGAGTTTAATTTAAGGTGAGCACGCGCTTATATAACAGTCCCCAAGCTGTGCTCAAAATCTTTCAGCGCGTTCGTGGCCTCAGTCTTTTGTTTGGTTTTTCTCTACTCCCCATTCGACATGGCAGGAAGCCGACACTAAGCGAAATAAATGCCATGATTTGCATTTAATGCACATCAAACCGAAGACAACAATAAAAAGATGAAGTAGAAGAAATTTATGTTCGCTTTTTACTTAATAGAAGTGTAGAAAATTTACAGCTAGCATAAAAACAACATAATCAACCAATGATAAGTGAGCCTTGTCCCAAAAAAAAGGGGCAAAAATACTGAAGACAAAGCGACTGCCGATAGTCTTAACCATTATGCTACCTCGAGGCAAAAACACAGAAACATGAAATGCAACAAATTATTATTATGGTCAACGCGGTGTGTGGAGCTGATGCTGCTGCTGCTGCTAATAATCATAAAGAAACAAAGGTTAACAGAAAAGCGCCTGCAGCTATTAAATACATATAGGCCATCATAATATAACATTTTGTGGCAGCAACTGTGCGCTGTTCAGCAGTGCATATACATAATTCACCATTTCTTATGTGTTGTGCTTTAAGCATTCCCCCATTTTTGTACTTATTATTACTATTGCTTTGTTGCCATCATCACAGTCCGCGTCATAATTAACATTGTATCTTAATTGCTTGGGGTCAACTGCCCAAAAGTGGATTTTTGAGTTGATTTTAGTTTTTGGACTGCAGAAGCTGAGATCATGATGCATGGAGAGTTTTATCATGGTGCCTTACTGATTAAATCATATTGCTGAACATAATTTGTTGTTGGTGGGATTTTGAATATATTCCCCCATTTAAAAAAAAAAAAAAAAATTCTAATATTAATAGCTTTTATGTTATTATTAATCATTTTAAAAACTAAAATAAATAAATAAAAAAATTATTAATTGCAATAATTTTTCTGTACTTAACAAATTAAGTAGCGTATAAATACTTAAAATACAAAATAGCTTGCAACATTTATCCCACTATTACTACTATATGTTTATATATGTTATATGCAAAATCCCATATTCAATTATCAATGCCTAAGCCCATTTGTCAGATTGCCGCTTTATTTAGCTCGTACGTTGCGGTTTCGTTTCATTTGGTTTCCTTTTGTGTGAAACCAGTGAGAAAATATTTGCTTAAAACGCGCCACTTGAATAAACAAACAAAAATTCGCAAGCGAGCGAGTGGAAGAAGAAGAGACACATACATATGTGTGTATACATACATGGAGCATGAGATAGTTAAGATGAATTTTTGGGTTAATGTTAATGCATTTGTTGATGGGCATGCGGCAATTTAAAATTTTTTAACCAAATTGGCTGACATGTAAATTTCATTTAACTTATTTTCCCTTTTTTTTTGTTGGCTTTGTTTTGCATGTTGTTTGTGGGCCATTTCGAGTATTTAGCATTAAGAGTCATTCAGCAAGCCGAATAAAGAGTGGAGAGTAAAGAGGGCGCTGGCGTGGGTGCCTTTCACTCAACTCCAACTCGAGACTCAAGCTTGGAAGCTTGCGTCCGGCTGCAACCGTGCCATGTCAGAGATTGACATTGTGAGGCAGCAGCTGATGCAGTGGAAACAATTTAATTTCATGGCCAAGCAAGCCGTGGAGCACAAGGTCCCTTTCTTCCACTTCCCCTCTTCAACTGCAATTTGCCGCAATTAGCTGCGGGGAAGTGCAGAGCGGAGAGATGGAACCAGAAGACACGCAATGCATTCATTAAACGGTATCAATTATGAAAGCATTAACCGAAAAAAGACCGCCCACAAAAGCTTTAAGCAATTGGAAATCAAATGGCAAAGTGTAGCAAAAAAGAGTATCTGCGGTCTGGCACAGCAAATAGACAAATTTGTAAACACACTCAGGCATTTCGTCAAAATGACGAACTTGCGTCAGTTACACTGATGTTCAGCTGAAACTTGGCTAATATGCAACTTGGCCAGAATCGCTGACCTTTCGATAGTTTTCAATGTTTATTGGCGGGTTTTTTTCTGTTTCTGCTGTGCGTGGCAAGTGAAGCGTCAACTTAAAGTCCGGCTTAACAGAATGCCCAACAAAGTCGGCAGACACTTATCCATACTGCCACATGGAATGTGCATCGACATAAGAAGAGAGAGAGAGGTAGACTCAGAAAAATATCTGCAAACATGTTGTCTGTTGTTTATTTGTCAAAAGTTGTCGATGTCTCGGATACGGATGGAGTTGAACTCGGATGTGGGGATGTGGACATGGATGTGGCTTGTTGCTGTTGTTGAATGCAATCAAGCGACAAAGCTGCGCTTCGATGAGCTTCAACTGCGACGTTGCGACTTAACATTGCAACACATTAACTCAACAACAGTGGGCTAAAAGCTCTTCAACTAAGAGGTTGCCGCCCAACCCCAACTTAAGACAGTTGACCATTTGTGGCAAACAGCCATGTAGAAGGTAAAGTGCAGCGATTGAAGCACATGCTATCGTATGGCCGGAAAAGCTTATGCGGCTGACTGACAGCCGATTGGGAAATGAACCTAATCATAGACAAGTTAACAGCGTTTTTAATGCTGTGGCTAATGCGCTTGAGGAAAACGAGTAAACTAGCTAATTATTCTTGGGCAAGCCTCATAATTAGCATAGGTCAAGGCAGCACAGATCTAAGGTTATTTACACAATTCTGACTTTCGTTATTAAGTTCATTAACATGGTTTTAGTGAATTTACTTTTATTTTATTGAACATTGTTAACTTAACAACAACGTTCTTAGAAATTTATACATTAAAACCTAGTAAAAAAAATTAACTCTTATAATTATAATTTTTATCAACAATACACTTTGGTTCAATAATTTGCCTATTAAGCATTTTGAATATTATATTTAAGCGCCATAATATACTAAATATTTGTCTCACTTTCTCACGCAGCTCGCTGGCAGCAGCGCGAAGCTGCTGTAGTTTACAGCAGAGCAAGCAGGACACAACAGCTTGAAAATTAACTAGTTCACGCACGGAACGGTTTTACTCTGTAAATAACACTAACAGAATCGAGAAGTCCCCTGGAATTTTAGCATAGCTCGCAAATAACAGTTGAGCGTTTTTTTCTTTACGCTCAATAACAGTGCAGAAGCGAAAATGCTCAAAAAATTCACTCTCACTCTGAGCAAGAGTCTATTTTTCTACTTTGCATCCGTTTTCGCAAAACGCTCAACTGTTATTTGCGAGCTATGCTGTAAACTAACACTAACAGAATCGAGAAGTCCCCTGGAAACTAACAGAATCGAGAAGTCCCCTGTAAGCTGCAAAACGCAAACAGTAAGGCGGCATTTATACAAAATTTAAATCGATGTACTTTAAAAAAGAAATTATTTATTTACTCCAGCAAAAAGGTCTTTACATTTATAAACAATTCTTAGCAGCATGCTTAAACGATTTCTGCAAATCAAAAATAAATATGTTATTAAATTGAAAAAAATGAATATATATATTTTATATAATAAAAACTTACTCTTGGTAGTTGAATTCCAGCCAATTTTAACTTTAGTCTGCTTGTTGTGCTTCTTAAGCCAGTCGACAATAGGCTGATAATATTCCAAGAGCGCCAAACTGCTAAGACGTGCATCTTTGTGTATAACTTTGCCAATTACTTCACGCCACGGCTTCGTAGAGCCCAAGGACATCATGGCTCTAAATTGCAAATAATGTTCAAGTTATAAAATAAACTTACATAAAATAAATAAACTTACTTAAGGCTATTGCCCACTGCGGTATTTCCATAGAAATCACAATTGTGTAGAGGACCACGATGATGTGCCTGGTGGCAAAGTGAGCGATAAAACTGATAACCCAATATTTCTGAAATAAACTTTCTGATAGGATATTAGAAATGATTAACAAGTATTCTTTTTGTTGCATTTAAGATCGTTTTACTTAGTCTGATAGTTTTGCTCAATGTTCACATAGAACTTGTATGGAAAATCAATAGCACCCTCTGTACGATCCGTTGGTGGTTCTATGCCCGCATGCAATTCCAAAAGTCGCCAATAATGTTTGTTAACATTATCCATGTCCACAGTGCCATTTAAAAGATCGTGCATTACTTTCGTGTGAACATAATATAGCGGAATATTCAGTACGGTATGAATGCTCTAAAATAGTTTATGTGGGATATATAAGTATTTATGTTCAAAGAGGATTTTTAATCAAACCTTGCCATAAACAAACTTACCATACGAAACAGTCGATTTGTGAGCGCCTCATTGTTAAAGACACTTTTCGCCAGAGCACGACTAGTTAGATGGCTCGGCGAGGAGGCAGACAGGACGACAGCTTCACCCACTGGATACTCCAAGTTGTAGGCTTTAAAGTAATACGAGGGCAGATGCTTCTTCTGTGCGGCATAATAGACTCGGGCCATGTGGCCATGATACTGCATTAGTTTCCTGAAACTAACCTTCTCGCAGTACATCATGAAAACATGTGGAGTCAGATCGAAAAGAGAAGGACGACAATCATCATCGGGCCTATCCTCATTCGGCTCCTTTAGTTGATTCTTGTGGAAATCAGCGCTCAACGGTTCAAAGCCTAATGATGTGTAAAAGTTTTCGGATTCATTGACAAGAGCCTTGGCACTGAGATGCTCAACAAAGCTATCGAATTGGGGCACATTTTTTCTTGGGAAATATGACTCAATGATGCTGCCCTCCTCCCAAGCCTGCTCGAGAACCTGCTGGAACAGATGATCTGGAATGGGTCCGTTGGGACTAACCACATCACTGCCATATTTCTTGTGCAGCTCATGACGCACAAAGGCATGGAGTTGTTGATAGGCAGGCTTCAGCTCGGCCATTGCTTGCTCCATCTGTTGAAGCATCTCCTGGCTATCGTAGCGATACCACAACTGATGCACTGGAATCTCTAAGATCTTGGCTGCCTTCTGATACGACTGCACAATCGTGTAAAAGTTGACTGAAGCCCAAATCTGGTTCTTATCTCTCCACGTCTCCCAGTAGTACTTGAGCTCATCCGCATCATTACTGCGTTGCACAATCTTCTGAATATCTGGATAATAGGCCAGTGGACTATCATCTTCGTTGGGCATCTTGGCACCGCCCAGATACGGCTCAATATCCTTGTCCGTTGACATCTTTTGCAATGAAGCCAAATTCATTTGCACAGAAGAAAAATAATCCTCGCCCAGCACAAATAAATCGCCAGCGCTGCGAAGCTCCTCCAATGCTGATTTATACTCTGCATTCTGAATCTTGCTAAGATCAAAGCCACATGCCTCACGGGAGATTCCTACAAGCTCATCAGCAATCCTCTTCACATTTGTCAACTTGGAGAACAGCGCCTCAAAATCCTCTTCATTATTTGCCGAATACGTCTCGGAGGCAATCTGATTGTAAAGCTTGTAGTACCTCTCGCTCGACTGATCAATGAATGTTTTTGCTTGCTGATCATAGCTAGAACTCGATCTCGAACGCGAACTTGACCTGACTTGGCCAGCAGTCACCACCTAAGGTCAATCAATATAAAAAAGGGATCTCACTTTGTGTAAATACTATTTTCTTATGCTTACGCCAACAGCTGCTATCATCAGCAGCAGCAGAGATTGCCTCATTTTATGATAATGATTTTTTTTAGAATTTTCAGCAAACAACTTTCACTTTTGCACCACACGACGGTGTGTCTACAACTGAGCCACTTGAGAGACAGCCACTCGATTATAAGCGCCTGCTCAGCTAGAGCGAGGCAGCGAGAGGTGTAAAGATGTGGGAAAATAAGTGAGAGTGATCTAGGAAAGAGTGATTGACTATGAGATATTCTGTACTAAGTAGATTCTTAACCGATGTTCAAGATTCCCATGGGATTCTACTTAATTTTGATCAAAATTTGACAAATATTCTTAAATTCAAATATGAGTATTTAATTGATTGATATTGGTATTCCGTTTCTTAATTTTATGAAAATAATTAAATCTGAAATAGAGCCTTTCAAAATAAACTATAATTCTACGGTATCTTAAGCAGCTTTCAGATGCTTATATACTGTTGGCTATCAATAGAACAAGCTGCTGATAAGCGCAATCAATGATCAAGTTGAAATGCGTCTAAGGCCACAAATCTAGTAAAATTGGCTGTGCTATATAAAATTCGTATTGTCTTCATTAAATGATGCGTTTATTATAAGCTCAATAAAGATGCAATAAATGCAATAAAGTAGTATAACGTATGTTTATATGTATATGCTAGAAGTACATGTAATAGTATGTGTGTGCAGTTTTTCATCAAGCGAAGGTCGTCAATTCATAGCTCATAATGTTATTAATTTAACTAGCCCTGTCGACCAGCCACACGATTCTCGTGGCGTATATTCACATCCACAATGCTCATGTTGGGCGTCAGGAAGTTGACCAGACGATCGGCGCCAGTCCTAGGCAGACGATCGAAAGGATAACCCATCGACTGACGATCGGGATAGAGACGATCGCGGACACCGCAATAACTTGCAGCATCACTGCAACGGCCCACAAGCTGTTGATCAACCTGATAGGAAAAATTCAAATATTATATTAAGTAAATAGTGGATTAAAGATTTCTCTAAGTGTACATTTAAAATCTGAAACTCACTCTATCATTCTCATAGTTGGAGATCATGACGAACAGATCACAACGCAGACCTTCGGGCAAACCTTTGGGAATGAGCATATGGTTGGGCCAGCCACAGCCGCAGAAGTTGAACTCGAGCTCATCGGCGGTGCCTGCAGCTGGACGATTGGCATCCAGATTGCGGAAAGTCCGCTCGAACGGTATGGTCACACTGGACTCCGTAGAGCGACGACGAATGGTATTCGGTCCGGGATTTAAAGACACCACAAACTTATCCAGCTCCACCATCATCAGACGTTGCTCCCTTAGCAGCATGGGTTGACCACGCTCATCGTTCTTGGGCGCAATGAAGATGCGCATGTAACCAAATCTCTGTGCACCACCATCATTATTCACACTAATTGTATAGGTGAAGGGCAAATGGGTCAAGTGGGTGAAGCGAGCAAATACATTGCCACGCGGTGTGAAATCAAATCCACGAGACAAATCCATATCGGACTGCTGCCAGAAGGTGCTCATCACATTTGGCTGACTGCCATTAGAGGCCACCTGAACACCTGTGATCGAGATGCCCGAGTAGTTGAGTTGGGTGTCCGTGTAGGCGGGCAGACGGGACTTGTGCTCTTGGAAGATGCGATCGATGTACGCATGCCATCTGTAGAAAACAGGATCACGCATTGCTGTCGACGAATCACCCATAACACCAAAGGATTCCAAGTGCTTATTGTTCGTATCGTGGGAGTACGAGATGAAAACATGGCCAAAGTTGTGCAGATCCCCGTACTGAAATAATTACGGAGTATTTGAATTAGCTGCGAAACTAGCAATATGAAACATTTAAGCAAGCTGATTAAACTTATGGAACTTACCAAAGTGCGGTTGGGCGACAGAATAGAAGACTCAAGAATGTTGCCAAGAATATCAATGCCTCTGGCCTCATCCAGCTGAACGCGTTGTCCACGCTCCTGAAAACATAAATAAATAAAATATATATATGAAGGAACTACAAATTAAACACCACTCACATCCATGACAAAGCCCTGATGGATGGCCTCGAAAATGCGATCGCGCCAACGCTCCAAATCGGCCACCTCGACATTGATTTGATCCTGTTCACGATTCAGATCGTTCAAGCGCGTATTGTCAAAACGTGGAGGCCAAGCACGGCTGGACACCAGAGAGTCCATCTTGGGGAAGTAGCCCTCGACTATTGGGTCACGCAGGTTGTTGAAAGGCTGCACTCTGGCCAAGTTGTTGCTGAAACGTTCCATGTTGTAACGTGCAATGATCTGTTCGTGCATGTAGTAGAAGAGTTCGCCGCGACGATCCTTTTGCACAATACTGCGATCGGATGCCTCGAAGGGGTAAACCAAATGCCAATGCCAGTGATGCAGATTGATGCCCAGATCCTCACGGAAATACCATAGACGATGCTCTGGTTCCAAATCCGATGCAGTATAATCACGTGGAATAACTATGGGCATACGGGAACCAGGTTGCACCACAAATGACTCTTCGCGAAGCTGTCGGAACACCTGCGAGTCAACAAAGCGATCGGGAAAGGTTTGCGCAAAAGAAGGCAAGTCCAAGCCCTGTGTATCAGGACGATTCAACAGTGCCACAGACAATGCATAATTGAACATAACAGGATTCACACGATCCCTGGCATAGACGGCAACACTCTGCAGATCATCCACACTGCGCATGTTCATAAAGATATCGATAAGGCGACCTGCAATTCTGCGATGCTTCGGAATGAACAGCGAGAACTTCTCCTCACGACCCAGGGACATGGGTATGCGTAGATCGGGAATGGAGATCTCACGAACGGGAACACGTTGCTCAACCTTCTCGCCAACGCGACTCTGGACCTCATTGCTGATAGGACGATAGCGATCGGTCAAATAGTTGTCGGGCACATCGAAAACGGTCACCTTCTTGCCCTTGTCCAGGAAGACAGGCTCCGTGGGATGCTCGAACAGCAGCAGCAAATTATTCTTGTCAGCCATTTTAAGCAGGATCAAACACTTGCAACAAAGAAGTTATTAAGAATTTATTAAGCACTTGTGGCAGTCCCTTGAGAACTATGTCTTTCCTAGATCTAGGCAGCGCCTTTTATACTGTTGAGTGGATATTAAATGCTATCATAAACCACAAAATGCGCTGATAAACAACCAAAAGAAATAATACACTCCAACGTTAGAGTACGATAAGGTGGGGCATGTAAAAACCACAAGCCAAAAAAACACTTTCGATGTGGTTTTTATTAGCATATTTCTAAAATACATTCTTTATTTTTCATTTTTGTTTTTTTATAATAATGTTTATTCTAATTTGAGGAAATTTGATTATTTTTTGTATGCATACAAATTATATATATGTATATATATATATATAAGTATTATCTTTTTATGTATAGTATATGCAACAAATTCTACGCTTTGCGCTCAAGTACAATACATTAAATTCTAAATAAATAATAATGTAACTAACATGCACAATTATATTATATTTGTTAAGTTGGACAACTTGATTAAATTGTATGTTAAAGTAACATATCTCTGGAATTGCCAGGTATATTAAATGTTTTTTATATATCTCATTCTATATTCTTCCAACTATACATTCTTTTGTTGGATATGAGATATTAAAATCGGTGAATTGTGTATACATATAGAAGGTTATTAAATAGACAGCTCTAAAGTGTAAAGTGTATATACAAGTGTTGTTTTCAGTTTTTTTGTGTTCTTGTTCTTGTTCCTGTTGTTGTTGTTGTTGTAGACGTGTTAAAGCGTTAGTTTCTTTCGTAAAAAGTTTTTGTAAGAAAAGATCTGTGCTTTATTGTTTTTGGCCATTCGATTCGCTTGATATGTTGTGTAGTTAAGCTCTTAGCATAGAGTTAGATGTAAGGAGTTTTTTTTACCTGGTTCTTATATCAAACAGAAAAGCGTTAACACTTGGTTCCCATAACCAGTAAAGATGTGAGCATTGTGTTCATATGTTTATATGTATATAAGGTATTAGTATGTTTCATATATGGTAAAAATTATCTTAAAATCATTTTAAAAATTGCATACAATATGTATTTACATAATCGTACGATATAAAGTGCATTATACAAACATGAACTCAACAAAATACATACAAAAATATGCCAGTGTGTTCAATATCATAAATATACAATTTATGCAAAATATAATCAGTGCATTTTGTTCAAACAACTAAAAACTGTTGTTGATCCATATAAATAGATTTAAGTTTTTCCAGTTTATCATGTTTTGTGTGTATTTTAAGAAATGTATAGGCTTAGTCACATGTTTGGAGCTGAAGCAATTCTCTATATAGTTGTACACATATATATAAAACGTTTAAATATGATTTGATTCGATAAATTTTTTTTTGTATGCCATAAATAGATAGTTACAAATTGTTTTGGTATAATATTTTTTTTTGTTTTTTTATTTATTTTATTTGATTTTGATTATTTTTTAACATCATCATTCACATGTTTTTCTTTTGTATGTTTGTATGTATTGTGTGCCCAAATATTTTTAGATTACGCAAATTTCTACTTGTAATTACAATAACAACTTTTCGAAAATTTCATGCATTACACCGACATCTAAAGATCAAGGAACTTGCACTACATTTATCTTCTCACCAATCAAATTGAACATAAAGTGAAAAAACCTTTTCCTAACAGCAAAAAAAAAGTAATTTCTTTGTATATAAAGTAATGTATGGAATTTGGGTGATATAACAACTTGTTTGCTTTGTACTGAAATTCAGGCTTCAAATCTATCGAATCACGTTACTATTTTCTTACTTTCACAATACACACACACATAGATACACATACACTACGACACAGATTCAGATACACTTTGAACATCAGAGACTCAGGTACAAGTATTCGTTTTGCCCCTTTTCACCAAAATATTAGATATTATAACACAAAACAAAAACAATATTGCAGCTACAAAACAAAAATAATAGTTAAATAAAATTTAAATTTCTTTCTTTAGCAGCCAGCAAAAAAAATGAATTTTGCATTGAAGAAATGTGTATATCCTGGCAGATGTATTAAATGAGCTCATTTAAAGAGTACATACAATTTTTAATAATAATTTAACTATTTGAAAACTTAAACTAAACTAATCAAAAATTAAAATTTTAAATAAATAAAATGTTATCCAGACTATACGTATTAAACAACAAATATACATATCAACAAAAATTATCGGAGCTATAAGCTTCGGACAATATGTTTGTTAAAATGTAGATTATTATGTTTAAACGCAATTCATGCATATAAACATATGTAAATCTATTCCCCAAGTAACCAAAGGTTTTTTTTCGAAAACATAACTTCTGCAAGGGCATACTAAGAAACTAAGCCCAATTGACGTACAAAATATATAAATAATTTTCCACCCTTTAACCTGCAAACCCACATCAATGCAAATTTGTATTGTAAAGTAATGACTTTTGGCTTGGCTGGCTATGTCTCTCATCCATCTCTTATATCACCTCCTACTGCTGCTCTCAATTGAGAGCCACCTGAGCGGTAGCATTTTGGATTTCCTGCCGGCAATAGCCCATCACAATATCCGAACGGCAATCGTCACCCATTAGACCAGGCAAAAGCACCGCAGCACCCAATATAGTGACTAGAGCACCAAATACAACCAAACCCAAGGCAGGCAGCTTTTCCCGGCTGAAGAGCGCATGCGGTTCCATTTGTATGTAGGCCAGGCCAGGCAGTATATAGGCCAGTGGTATGGCTGCCAGCAGACCCTAAATTGTTAAGAAAATTTGCATGAAATTACAATGTTTCCACTGCCAGTCGATTGTTAATAGTTATTGTTGTGATTGTTGTTTTTGTTGTGTGGTATATGAAAATCAACTCACATTCAATTCCAACACGGAACCCAAACAATCGGTCATGGGCGATATTATAAAAGCGCTGAAAACAATTGCCAAGGTAATCGCTTTCGAATACTCATCGATTTCGGCGCCCTTCTCCAAACTGGGATCCTTGTCCGTGGTAAACTCGCTGATGGGCTCCTTGAGAACAAAGCGATGCACCAGAGCGCGCACAATCTGTAAACGAAATTATATACTTTATCAAAATGCAACTGTGGCACGAACCTTGCACTACACTATCAAATCGTTGTGGCAGCAAAGTTGCCCACAAAAGACTGACCAGCAGCTGGTTAAAATAAAATGCTAGCACTACACAAAAAGTATCTCAATGCTGCAGAGGGGGTGAAAACAAGCGGGTAGGTTGTGAAACGATGTTCATCAATGGAATACTCTGCGAGTGTTAATAATTCAGTTTTGCAAAATCTAATTATTTTTTGATTTGTCTAAGGCAAAAGGTACTGCAGGAAAATTAAAAAGTTCATTCAAACTTCGGCTCTGTAAAAAGTTTGATAACAATCGTTTAAGTTCTTTTTCTAATCGGTTTTAAATTTATGTTTTAGGGACTTAGATGGTTATGGTGCAAATAAATAGGCACAAAACTTCACGCAGCAGATTTAAGCGTCTCAAATTTAATGACAAACCACATTTTTAAATTCTTATTTTGTTTAATATTTTGTTAATTTTGTAAATTTTATTTTATTATTGTAGTTTTTTTAAATTTTCATTCCAATATTTTATAACTTCTTAGGTTCTACCTACACTTTAAGACAACATACCTCACGTGAAACGAAACATTCGATGGGAAACGTAAGCAATATGGATATAGAAAAGAGCACACGCGAGAAATTCATCAAGTCATCATCCCAGCAATAGTTCTCTAGCAAATCACCTGAAATTAAATTGAAACAAGAATGAGAAACGAGAACAGACTGGCAACAACTAACTTTAATCAAAGTAAAAGTAAAAACCAAGATAATACAATTAAATGCTTGCACAAATTGTCAATTAGCTCACCTTGGGACAGAGCGCGAAATGTTGAGTAGCCAGCGATGCCGAAGAGAGCCGCAACAGCCCAGGCGAAACCAATTGAGATGTGGGTGACCTTCTCCCAGCGTTCCATGGTCGCCTCGCGCATCGATTGATAAACGAGAAAAGTGTTATGATGACACATAAAAGCTGTGGGAATTGCACAAGCCACAAACAAACCGCAAGGAGAGATAAAAAAAAATTTTTGAGAGTATGCAATTTAATTATTATTCATGCAAACTGTCTAGCAACGCTGTCAGAGCACTTATGGCAATCATGTAGTTGTTATACTTTAAGCTGAGCATTATTTATTGCATAAGCAAACACATATATTATGCGGCTACTTACCAAACACCATGATGCCCGTGGCAGGGATTAGATCCGAGTTCGCAAAGCGCCAAGACTCAGCCGTATCCGTGCTAAAGAAAATCCGGAGCAGAGCAACAGGCAGCATGATAAAATATATTCGTTTGCACAACAAATTACACAAAGTTAACACCAAATTAACATTTTTTTTATCTTCGGGCGCTGTTTTAGAATTGTAAAATATTGCACCACAGACCAAAAAAAATAAAGTAGAACTAAGGTGAGGTTTATACAGTTTGTATTTGTACGCATAAGTATTATAATATTCAAAAGATAAGAGCGTGAACTGAGAACAGGAAATAAGAGTGAGAAAAATGCGAAGAAAAGTACGCAAATTGGAAATTTATTTAAATTTTATGCCCATCAAAAAAAAAAAACAACCAGCAGCAGGCAGTTGGCAACTGCGTAGGGTGTGCAGCTTTGAAAATCTCAAGCACCCTTTGACCATGAATAACGCAATGAAAGAGGGGCTTCGCAAGGGCAGTTGTAGTATAAGCAATAGCTTAGCCAGCCAGCTCAATTCGGCTAGCAGTCAAAGGCAGCTGCCCAACGCGTCGCTATTGGCAACACTGTGGCAAGCAACCAAAGACTCGCGCCCTCACTGCTCAGTTGCACATTCAAAGTTGCCAAGCACAGCCAGAGAAAGGGAGAGTTAACAAGAGCTAGGGCGATAAAATGCAATTGCTGCATGCAGCAGCGAGTCTATTGCCACATTGCACTGTGGTTAAAAAGATATAATCTAACAATCTTACAATTTTGTTAAAATTAATGATAAAAAATAGAATTGTAATTCTTTTTAGATTAAAAGAACAAAAAAAATTTGTGTCGATTATATAAAGGAGAGATCTTAGATTTTAAATTAGTAACTTGTACACACATTTAAAGAAAATAACCTCATTTTAGGCAAGGCAACAGAATGTACTAATTTTTTATTCAAATATCATTTTAAAATATTATAATTTTATGCGTCCCAGTTAAGGGCAGTTAAATTAGTTATTTGATAAGAAAATCTTTACGAAAATAATTTTAAAAAAGCTTCTGTAACCATAAAAGATTATATGTATTATATTTATAATGTAACATTACATTATTTCTTAAAGTATGCATGGCATATCTTAAAAAGTGCGATAGCAATATTTAAATCAGAAACCTTATCGTTGACTTATCAATTTATGACCGAGACTGTAGCTTCTTTTGCTATAGTGCACTGTGCTAAAATTAACGAAAAGCTATAAAAGCCAAACAAGTGGCACACTACATTTTATGGAGCTTTGGTGCTCGGTGTTCAATGACGCTGGGCAGGCGCTGCAGATTTAAAGGCACTAAAGCCCCACTTAGCACTAAAGCGACCGGGACTCCACCATAACTGCAGCTCTCACCACCCCAACCCACCCTCACCCCCCTTAAAATAACGCAACAAAAAATAAAGAACACGGAGCAACAACAACTCACAGCTAGCTGTCTGCCAATGGCTACTCATAAATTTGTTTTCTAGTTAAAATGCAAATAAATCTGTACGCGTTATTAGACAGCGTTGACACTTATGAAATATACATTTTTGATAATTTTTATAAATTGCCTGACACACACACACACACACACACGTATAGTCCAAAAAACACACCTTTATGGCAACTTGTGCTGTGCAAGGAAACAATTCACACAAATGCATAGCATTTTTTTAAAGCACGTAAAATAATAAGTTGAAGCTGTAACTCTTATTTTGAATGTTTACACATTCAATGCTTTATAAGAAATTAACAAAAACAAAAGAAAATCTAAACGACAAATTACTCAAACAAAATACCTATTAATAAGTTTCCACTTATGTTTAAATATTGTTATAGATTTAGTTTAAAAAATATATAAAATAGTCTTTGTCATAAAATGCTGAATGCTTAACACTAGACATTAAACATAATAAAAAAATAGATAAAATTGTCTTTAAGGTTTTCATGACACCTAAAACCAATCGAACTTGTTAGCAATTATTGATACAAAATTAATTTCGACAACTAAAATAAACTCTCCGCTATGAGAATGAATATTAGCAAGGACATCTACTTCCGTGATTAGACTTGTTTATGAGTATTTACTTAATGTATGTGTTTGTACTCACACTTTGTAATCGCCCGACATAAGTTTCAGTATGACGGCAAACAGTATGAAGACAACGCACGCCAAGCTAATGAAACTGGCGCGAGCTAAACGGGAGACATTCTTATAGAGGCAGAGAGGGACAACGACGCCAACGGTGACGAAAAATACGACGCCCAATCGAACGGCGCCCATCGAATCACCCCATGATGGAAAGAAGCGCACCAAAACTTTAGATAAAGTATCGCCCACAACGACATTGTACGATATCATTGCTGTAAAATGGCAAAAACTTTGTTAGTTTCATGCGTGTGTTGAAGCTTGTGTGTGTTGCCAACAAAAAAATAGTTTGGCACACGGATAGGATTTAACGATTAACGCCACTTACCCAAAAACGGATACATAAATTGCAACAGCGATAGCAAATAGTAACCATATTTTCCGTAGGCAGCCTCCATAATGCCCGGATAGCTGAATCTGCCGCAAATGTGACCGCATCTAACCTACAAGTGTAAATGTGGTTTATAAACATGCTCATTTATTGTACATATGCAGACCATATTATTCATTTACTACCAAATGTATGACCTTAAAATATATATTCCTAATTAGCATCAGTAAATAATTCTGGTTGGAAGCCCCATATATATTACAATAATTAAATCTGAACTATCAGTAAAAAGATAAGTTTGTCTGTCAAAGATAAAATATTAAAAAAAAATAGTGCAAAAACTTATTTATTAAATGGTTATAAGCGAGCTTTATTTCCAGTGAAAAATATTATGAAAATGTATGCTCACTCCCAAAAAATTTTAAATTTACTTAGATATCTTAAATATGTTCTCTGCCTGCTGTTTTGTCTACAATAATAATAAATAAGTACAGAATAGAGAAACCTTTAAAAATTTCCATGGTATCTTTATTAACCTAGTTGCTGAATTAGACAACGACATTAGTTTATTCTTCTTTATCAAATGTTGAAAAATCTAATAAAATGTTTTAAATTTCTGTCTCCTTTCAAAAGTTTTTAATTAAATAAACAAAAAATATTAGATTATTAATTATATAAAAATTATATTACGTATACGCAATATTCGTTCTAGCAAAGTAAATTGGTTTTCTTTCAAATTAATTATGCTAATATTAAATTTGTGTCGTTGCGGAAATGCATTAAACATGCAGCTCTAGCAGCTTCTACTAACGAGACACGCATCCAATTTCCGTTTCCGTTACAAGAACATTTTTCAATTTGTCGGACCTTTGATGTGGGTTTTTGGTAGGTCCCCACTTACTCACCATCAGTATGAGCGAGTAGTCGGTGATGAAGGCGACCAGGATGAGCAGGGCAAGGCCCAGGCCAAAGCCGGCACGGTGCAGGGCATAGGGTATGCCAATGACGCCGCTGCCAACGATAGAGTTGATATAGTTGAACGATGCTTGGGGTAATGAGGACAACGTGTCGCCAGATACACCATTCCCTGGATGTTGTTGTTGTTGTTGCTGCTGCGATGAATGCTGCTGGCGTTGCTGTTGCTGCTGCTGATTTTGTTGTTGTTGTTGTTGTTGGTCTTGATGTTGGCCCTGTTGCTGATGTGTCTGATGGTCGATCTAGAGATACAGTTAAGCAAAAACAAAATTCATTGAGTAATTGTGAGTGTGGTTTGTGTGTGATGGGTGGTTGGTTGGTGGTATACAGATTGAGTGTGTGTTTGTGTCCAGCCTCGGTTCGTTTTAGTTCTGCTTCTATTATTGCACGTTGATAGGGATAAGAGCGCAAAATTGCCTCAAGTGCCTCTTTACATCAAAAGCAAACTGTCCTCCTGACAATGCCAAATACACACACTCATACATACACACATACACACAAACAGAGTGACAGCGTTTTGGCAAGTGGTAGCTAGGTATACGCAACGTTATCGTAAATTGTGGCTGCCAGCGACAGTTGGCCAGATGGCCATAGTCAAAGTGTTTATTTTTTTTGGTCATTTTTATTATGAAACGCGAGCCAGTTTCCATTTGTCTCTTCCCTTTTTCCCCCTTTTGTAACCTTTTTGGTAGAAACGCAACCATACAAGACAACTTTGTGTGAAGAGCATAAAAGGCCAATGTTGGGACAGCCAAAAAAAAACTATGAGAGTATGTGTGTTTGCGTGTGTGTGTGTGAGTGTGTGCAGTTAGCTAAGCTTGTAGCAGTTGAAGAGTTTACTGCATTGAGAGTAAAAGTTTTGCCAGCTGTTTGCAATTAAACAAGTTTTAACTTTGTTTGTTTTTTTTGGTTCCTTCCCATGTTTCCTGCACTTTTTCTATCACTCTCTCTTTCCCTTTTTGTGTTTTTCTTAACTTGTGTAAAACGCCAAAACAGCTAACTGAAACAGAAAACAGAAGCACAAAGTTTTGCGTACTGTTAGTTGACGAAGCCAACTCTTAAAGTTATGGCTTAAACCTATGGCAAATATTGGGCTAGCGCTACAACTACAAGTGCCCTGCTGGCTAGCTGCGTGTGCGTTGGGGCCACTGTTGCTACGCAATGAAAACTTCCAAAAAGCAAATTACGTGCGAGTTGAGTTCCCAATTCAATTAAGTGGCGACAGGTGGCAAAGTTCAGTGCATACTTAAAGGACAGGCAGAAAATGTGGGGCAAGAGTGTGGAACATGGGAAATTACCATTAAAAATGCTTTTCAGTGTCTAAGCAAAGGGCTTATTATGCCAGGGTTGAGCAGATTGTAGACATGTAGACAAAACTACAGGAAGCATTCTGTGTTTTTTAACTAGAAACTAATTGAATGAAAATTGCAAGAAAATTATATTAAATTAAATTCTTCTGCCAATACGATATATATAAAAGCTATAAAGAGTGTGTGTAACTTTTATACATTAATAGTTGGAAAATTTGACAGATAATAACTACAGATCAACATTACTGAAGCTTAATAAACAATAAATAGCCACAAGTAGAAAGTTACAATGATTGAAGTCTTATTTAATTTAAAGACTAATGTGTGGATAGAAAGCAGTTTAACCAGTAAAAAATTCCATTAAAGAATGATGATCTAGTAATCTATCTGGCAACATTCAGGTCATCATTTTTACAAAATTTTAAATTTTTTTGAAACAATTAATCATTAACATGTCTGCAAAATTTGAATTGAATTTTCATTAACTTGTTTTAAATGCTTAGCAGATATATTATAACCTTAAGCGAAGGTATAAAATTGACACTTGTTTGTTCCTATTTTTCAATTCGTCCCACAGTCGAAATTTCTATTTGAACTTGAGGCATCTTGTGTAAGGTGATGTTTGTGCCGCCTTAATGAAACAAAAGGAGACGAAATGTAGCGTACCGTAACGTAACGTAACCAAACGTATTTCAACTCAACTTGGCAAGGATGCCAAGGCTAGGGCCAACCGGCAAAATTAAATTACAAACTGTCCTTGCTCTCAGCTACAGAACAAAACAAATTGTGGAGTCAGATGAAGAGAAAGACAGAACAATAGATAGAGGGAGGGAAAAAGAGTGTGGGAAAATGGACGAGGGTTTGAACGGAAGTGTAGCATGCTGCTGGTCGTTAATCTGTCAAAGCCAAAAATGACAGCCTTGTAGTTGGTTGTTCTTATTGTTGTGCCACACGTTAGCACGAAAATGCCATATTTCAATGTCTTATTTTTTTGTGCTTTTCTCTCTATTGTTGTACTTTATGAGCGGCTATTAGCTCATTTCGACATGCTCATTGTACAACATTTTTAAAGCGTTTTGCTTATCATTTAAATTGAAATCAGTTAACACAAAATCCGGAAGAGAGAAAATGGTTGCCGCAGTCAACATAAAAAATGTAAAACCTGTGACAGCTGCCTTGCCCTTGGGGCCTGCTTTCAAATAAAAATGTATTTAAAATAACAATTCTGTGCTCCCTTTCGTAAAGATTCTTAAAACGCTGTCAGCCATAAAAAGGTCAAAAAAGGGAAGCCCGATAAAGACGATGAAAGCGCTGCCGACATAAATTTCGCATAATTATTGTGCGAGCTTATTCATATTTAATATTTACTCTCCAGAGATTTTTGGCATTTATTTGTTCGCCTGCTGTTGACATATGCTTTATTCAGCACGCAATTTATTCAGTTTTCAACTTACAACAATAAAACTTAAAGCTTTTGTCTCATAAATGTTTTCCTGAAAAATCGCATAAATAATTTGTTGGTGCCGTTTGCAAAAATGCCCAAAATTCTCAGCCAGGCAATTAAAGCTCTCAATTTAATTAATTTCGCCAAAAGAAAAAACATTGTAAAAAAATGCATGCAAATAAAAAACGAATAGAATATTACAGCCTGTACAGGTCGAAACTCAGTTGAGGCAAAGCGTGTGAAGTGAGAAAAAAGTCAGCAAATAGAGAAATTACAAATAAGAGAGAAAAGGTTAGAAGTTTTATGGGGTATAAGCGACTTCAACTATGCGCTGTAGTTTTTTATATACATAGCAAAACTAGAACTCTTGGTCCTGACTTACTAACTTCTTTCAGCGCAAAGCCCAAACGGTAAGAAATAACGATCTGATTTGTTCACGAAATAACAGCAGATGGTTTTCCCAATTGCACTTGCAAGTTAATAAATTATGAAGCCCAAGGTAAATGTGCAAATTTAATACACTCAGTCTACATATTGCTTAAGTTTTGCAATCATTCTGAAACCTTACTCCACTTTTTCAACTTTGTGTAGGCCGCAAGCGGAACTAATAAATGTTGAAAACAATACGACCTTTTCTAATTTGCGCCTCTCACCCAACACACATACACACGCATACAGTCAAAAAGTTAAAGGCTAATATGTACATGGCAAACATTGTCCAAGCACACAGCAGACAGAGACATACATAGGTAGGCAATCTGGAGGCAATCCATTGGCTTATATAGGAAGCAAACCAACCTTTTCATGCATTGCACGATTTTAATTAATAATATTCATGTACCATTAAGAGAAGGACCTACTTATTTGGCAGCAAGTGGAGCTGCTCCATGGAGCTAACGAAACAGCAAACAATCACACATGTGTATACAAATAATATTAAAAAAAAGGTGGAAAATGTGTTTGCCTAATGAAATTAGAAGGCAAATATAAAACAACAAGCTGGTCATTGAAACGTGTTTGGTTGCGCAGCGGGCGCAACATTTTAATTTGTTGGGCAAAAAACGTTTAGTCGCACAAAATGTCAATACCCAGCTCGGAGGGGGTTTGGTTTTTGGCACGTGCTGCAATTAACAGGCGCTCACCAAAATGTTCCAACCACAATTATGCGCATGGCAAATGTCGAGCGCACAGACTGCGCTTTTTTTACTGTGTCGCGTAACCCATGTTGACTTGTTGTCACTGTTGTTGTTGTTGGCGGTGTTGTAGCACATGCAGATAAACAAACAAACACACAAAACACCCCTCTGTAAACACAAACATGTCAGCAAGTTGACCGAAACAAGCAAACATTTTGCTGACCTTCTTTTCATATTTGATTTGCCTTTTTTTTTATTATGACTTTTTGAAAAGAATTTTGTGAATTTTTATATGATTTGGGCTAAAAACTAAAAGAAATTAATTAGTTATATTTTTGCATTTAACAAAAATTTCTTTGTGCATTACTTACCGCACCACAAAAAAAGGAGTTTAATTATTTTTGTTTAGTTTCTAAGCCGATTCAAAAGTTTGTTTTTGGGACATATTGTTAACAAAGCGTTGCAAGCGCTTTTGAGCATAGGCAATTGGCGTTTCGTTCGCTGGCCTCGTTATTTCTTTGTTGTCCGCTTGCCCATTAGTTGGGCAAACAATCAGCTACTTTGGCCAAGTTTTAACTTTCATTTCTGGCCATGAGCTAAAACAGTTCTTTCTTCGATCATTATGCCTTGCTCCTAAATGCCGAGAAGGTTCTGGATTCATTTTGGACAGCCTTGTTAGCCCTAATGTCAATGGCAACACTTTCAGTGTGAGCCTATGAAAACAAAGCCTACACTAACACACTCACACTCTAAAGCACACACACAATTGTTTTTACAATGCTGTAGTCCTACATCAGCATATCAAATTTCAAAAGTTTTTTACATTGTCGTCAGCTCTGGAAAATTTTAATTTTCTGCAATCGTTTTGCTATACAGTAAATGGAACATTTTTTACTTTTTGGCTTGAAATACTTTAAAGAAATAAAACTAAAAATATCTTGATATATTTAACCCAAATAATCGGTAAACAGATTAATACAATTTGAGCTTTGCTTGTTCTAATACATATACACTTTAATCTGACCTTTACATAATTGAGTTGGTCTACTTTTATTTGAATCCTTAAAGTATATTCAGCTTAATATTCTTAAGCTCCTCTAAGTGTTTTATGCTGCCATATAAAAGTACCCAAGAATTTTCTTTGACTTATCATGCTGCTATTTAGAACGGCATACAAAATGTCAAAATTTTTGGCTTCGTTTTGTTTAGTTCTTAGCAACAGCAAAAAGCTCAAATATTTGCATTTGCTACAAGCAGATCATTTAACGTTTTTAAAGAGTGAAAAATGGAAAAATGATGAGAAATAAATTGCACTTCGTGTTTCATCATCAGCTGGCCGTCTTAGCTAGTCGCTTTTAATAAATTAAAATTGAAATGAGATTTAATAAGACGAGCCAGCTAGGCAGTCAAACGGGGCGGGGCGTCACAGCGGAAAATATTTTAGAAAAAATTTATAATAATAACAAGAAATTCTTTGATGCCAGAAACAAAAAGGAATTTTCACAGAGTATATCCAAGAATCGTCAGATTCACTCACCCACTCTTCACTCTTTCAATCTGTACCCGAGTAGTCTTTGTGTGTGTTCTGTTCTTGGAGTTAAATGAATGTGAATACGAATACGAATAAAAATGCAGACATATCGATTTGCATATCGATGGGTTGGGTAGTAGAGGACGAGGAGTAGGGAAGTAGTATCTCTACAAAAATGTGTGTCAAACATTACCTTCATTAAATTGTTGAAGTCATCGAATGCATAAGCCTCAGCAGCGGACACATCGCTGCCCTAAAAAAAACGCGGAATCGGTTTTTGGGTTTTAAAAAACTTGTTAACCATTTAATAAAGTTCGTTTATTTTTCTGTCTGGAGTGCACTTCTGCGCTAGGTACTCTTATGCAAAGTTCGATTTATGTGCAAGGGTTGTAAAATAACATGCGGGCTATCAAAATATGCATTGATACCGTAAAAAAATTCATGGGGAAATAGCAAATTTTTTCGCATGCCAAATATTGATTGAACACGAGTTGTTTTGGTTTGGAATACCCTTTAAACAAAAGAGAAAATAAAGAGAAGGAGTTGTATAAGGCATAACATGTAACAAATAGAGGACAGGTTGAACTAAAATCTTATCTTATTGTAGTATTATATGATAATATTTAAATTATATTTTATAACTTTTCATCAAGTTTTTGGTTTACTTGACTCTTGCATATAGGGAATTTAACACACCAACATATTCGATTGAAGACTTACACTTGTTTTTTATGTAGTGCTGCCATTTTCCCAAACATTAAATGGGGCGTGTTTTCTTCTTATTGTATCTTTTTGTGTAACTGTTTTTATTGTTTGGCGTCGCCGTCAGTTACCAAGATATATACAAAAGCCGAACACAGTGAGCAGGGACAGGCAGAAAACGCGCGGCGGAGTTGGCTCCAAGCGACAAGCACACGTTAAATCCGTCAGAGAGGCATAAAATCGGCATGAACGTGAAATAGAACCCATTTAAAGCGCCAAAGCCATCCCAAGAGAGAACGGCGATGAGTGGGTATGGTGTCGGGGAGTATTGGGAAATGGGAATGAGATAAAATTGAGGCAAGGCAATGGCAATTGGCATCTGGCTGTTCACCTTACAGAAAATAGAGCTTTAGCTGGCATTCGCACTTGGCCATTTTTTTATGTGCGGCTGTAGGTTTGTATAGCACGTTTGTTGGCAGCAGCTGTTGAATGCCTTATGGCACATATACCAATACCTATAATTCTGTGCTGTAATTTAGTTTATTTTTTTACTTTGACAAATGTAGCATATGCAACAGATATGCTTTTGATGCATTTCATATTTTGCACTTAGAATCATCTCAACTTTCTGTTTGCAATTTGATTTGAGTTCAGTTCAATTCAACTCGGCAAAACACGCCCACGCACACACATACACGTACGCACACAAAAAGTAGCAGCCCCTTGACATACATGCACTTAGTCACTGTCAGTGTCAGAAAAGAAACGACGACAGCAACCCCAACCCCACCGCCAACGCCAACCCAATGTCGACGTCGAAGTCCATGTCAACGATGATGTCGACATTGGCGCCGCATTGCCCTTCAAATTGCTGAAATAGGGCTCTACTTGGATTTCCTGATAGCCTGGGCTGTGCTATTATTCAATTAAGTCATTTTAAGTTGGAATTAATTCAAAGCACTGGACACTCAATGTGGTTCGTATTGTGCATACGCCATGTTGTGTTGCAAGCAAAATTTGCAATTCCACACAAAGTATTTCCCGAAGCGTTCACAAATGAAAAAACCATTCAGAGAGTGTGACAATGCATGAATACGAATACATGATACTAAGAACTTCATTTCTTTATTTAATCACAAGGGATTTTTCTATTAACTAAGAGAATGTGTATCGCCTCGAAGTAGACATTTGATTACTTGTAGAGTGGCATGCGAATTCTTATGTGGTTTGACCAAATATTAACTGATGGAACAAGTCTCTTAGCTAATAGAGCTGCTGATTAGTAAATCTGGTAGAAAGTATTTAAAAATAGATTTGCCAAAGATATACAAGCTTTGATAATAGATCTCCCGGATATTAAATATAACCAATGGCTCAACCTAGAATATAATAGAAGGTTTCATTGAAATCTTACTATTTCTGTGAATCTTTCAGTAATAAAAAAAACAAACATTGTTTTTACAATTAAGAACCAATAAGATAGCATGAAACGCACCCCAATACAATTGCTTATAAAGTTTATTTCTTGTATGAAAAACAAGGACAAAAAAATAAATATCGGTTAATGCATTAAATCTTAAGTATTCCAACTTTTCCAACCAACATAGATTGCTGTCAAATTGCTGGCTAAGGATTTCAAGTGCTGTATGACGATCTCTGAACTTTGTGCGTTGTATGCAAAACAGGTGTATCAATATTTGCGCCTTTAGCACGTGTTGCCTGTGCTTGCCACAACGCGTTGCACTCGCATTTATATTCTTGTTGAGGCGCCGCTTGCACAACTTTGCTGCAGAAGACATTGATTTCTGTTATCGCAGCTTGTTGGGGGATAGGTGAAGGGAGATGGCATAGTCGCCTGCTCGACAATCCGATTTGTGTGTGTCTGTCTGTATGTGTATGTGTATGCGGTTGATGGATTTTTTTTATTTGGTATTTGAACAATACGAATGCCGCGAGGCAGTCAAGAGACTCATTTTTTTTCTGTATAAGTCGGCATCGTTGTAGTCCTGGCAAGGCCTGCCTTAAGGTCACACTCCAGGCCACATGCCTTGCATATTAAGCGCCGATTAAGCGGTCCCAAGCAGCAGCTATAACACATACCACATACCGCATGCCACATGCCACATGCTGTTTTTACTGCTGCACGGCCATCATAACAATGCTGCAAAAACTCATCAGTATTTTCAGCAGGCGTCATAAATACCAAAAGTGTGTGCGAGTAATAGGGTGTAAAAATGTTTGAGTGTATGTGTTTGAGAATTTTTCGTAATTAAAGCTTAAGATGCGCTCGCGACTTATCGATTTTATTATAAAAGTTGCAGCCGTAAACAGCCGCAGCAGCTCTTGTCCCGGGGGTGCTCGCAAAAGATTTGCCACGTCTAATTAAATTTTTAGCACATCTTAAACTTTAGGCAATCTATGACATGTTTGCTCCTATTTATTCCCTAGATAGACAACAAACTAATTAAGGAGAACAACTGACAAAAAGTTCACAGTACACACCATAAATAACGAAAATAGCAAAAAATTATTTTTTTTCATTTACAGCAAAAATCCACGTTACATTTATCATAAGATTATGCGTAGATGTGTGTGTGTGTTGGTGGTTGAGGCTGCCTTGCATGTGATTTATTAATTTGAGTAAGAACAGGCTGAGAATATTGCATAACGTATTGAGTTATCACTCAATCAAAACTATATTATCCGGCCCTTAAACTAGTTGTTGTGCTTTCCAATGTGTCATTGTCTTAATGCCACATGCGTGCGTAATTGGCGTGCTGTTGCTGGTTTTAGTCGCTCCGTCATCGCCATTAGAGGCATACGAAAATAAATTGAGTTCATTTATGATTTAACAAGTTTGCTCGATTGGGCGCACACGCCATCCAAGCGATTGCTAAGCTTTTCCCTTAACTTGTTTATTAGCACAGTCAACCAAAAATTACAAACAGCGTGTAATGAATTTTCGTGTCAGTTAACCGCAACCATTTCACTTGACCTAACAATCCAAAGAGACGTCTCCTTTTTGGTATTTATTTTAACAAACACACACACCATCGAACATTTACGCAGATATTTATATGAATAATGTAGTATACATACAGATTGTATATACACATACTGCTACATATGATTGGCATTCATCGGGATTCGTTTTGCACATCAATTCCATCAAACATACATATTTACATGTATGTATATGGTAATCGGAGCTGACCACATGACATGCCTGTCAGATAAAGAGATATAACGTGCTGATTTGCAAGATGAATTCAATGCCTGCGAAACGTTTTAATTTAAATGCAAATGAAGTTAATACCGTAATTTAAAATATCTTTTGCGAATCGAATTGTATTATATATATGTATACTCCAATCGAAATTTTATATGATAAAGGAATTGAAATCTTAAATTAAAGAAGTAAATAATAAGAGAAGATCGAACCATATTAATAAATAAATGGCTATGTGGAAACAATGCCTCAGTACAAACAAACAAAAATGCTAAGCTATTTGATCAAAAAAGTTCAAGTTTTAATAATTCTCATCAGAATTCTGCTCAGAATTACTTGACTAAAGCATATCATATGTATATGAAAGCCAATGGTCGGAAAATGGAAACGCGAACCTTGAAGAAGTAAATGTCTAAGAAATCTAGCTATCCTCAAGATTATAAATAATATATACGATTTTGCATATTTTGATTTAATACTTCTTAATTTAACTGCCTGACGATCATCTAAATTGTCTTATTTTTAAATTCATTCTGGGAAATATACACTTTGTAGGTAAATAAAATTCTGATAATATATTATTATGCTGCTTAGCTACATTTTCTGTTTTGAGTTTACTGTTTATTAAGTGCCTATTTTTTAAGCCAATTGACAAATTAGAACAGCAAAAGCAAATAATCCAATGATTGATGGACAATGGATTTGCATGCCGTGTGTGAGAATAATAAATAACATACTTATGAAAGATGAATAAATAAATCCGATTTGGGTCTCACTGTGAAAATTAAGCTATTTACATACAACATCAACATATGTATTTATTCATGCATAAATATGAATGGGAAATGCATGTTGAAAAGGCTGAAAAGTGAGTTTTATCGAAAATCAATTAATTCCTGGGGATATTAAGCATACGCCATATGAAACCAAAAAAGCAAAGGCCAAAAAATGCTTAATTGAGTCAAAGCAGTAAACAGGGGATGGGAACAGATTGCTTTTCTCAGTAATTTAAGTAATCTTACAAAATGTTGCGCTTAAAGTAAGCGACATTGATTGTGTTGAGTGATAAAGGATTTCTTGGGAAAACAACAAATTAAGCACTCGTCGGACAGCTTGGCTTGATGCTTGATGTGATTGCAATTAGTTGGTGTTTGTGGCAAAAGTAGCAGCAAAAGAAGCAAGTTAATGAGCGCAATTGCTAGCAATTAAATAACAACAATGAGAACAAAAGCGCGAGCCAAGCACTGAGCACAAATTGAAGGCCTACAAAAAGAACTTGGGTCCAAAAGTGCATGCAATTAATTTGCAAGTGTGTGCTACTAGTACATATGTATGTATGTATGTTTATGTACATCATGTTCAGCAAGTTCTCAACTCACCTGCCGTTGCAGTATATAACTGAATTCCGTTGCCGTGTTGCGTCGACTGTCGTTCATTTTGCTGCTGTTGTCCGCCTTTACCAACCTCTTGCTGCTTGCTGCGAGTTAAATAGTCAAAAGTTTCAACAGCTAATACTGCTTTAGTTCTATGTTCCGCTGTATAAGTTAAGCTGATTTAAGTTGCGTTGAGTTCTACTCTTAGGTGGGTTTTTGGTCTTGATTTTGATTTGGAGTTGGACACGACGGCTGCACTCAACAATCGTATGGAAATGCTATTTTAAAACACATTAAACACAAAAACAGCTTCCTGAAAATTTAAAAAAAAAGGCAGGAAAACCAACATATATATTAATTACAAGCTTGTTCGCTTTTTCATGTTGATGTTATTTATGTATACATTTTTATGGCAAGCTTATTTAATCCATTGTTCCTTTTACAATTCTGTTTGCACTGAATAAATGATATAATAATAAATAATATTCAACATAAAAGCTGTAGCCTTAATTCTTCAACGTTCAAAAATCCATTGCTTATATATTAACATGGAACTCTTTCACTTTTAACTGCCGCAGAGTTTAAAGCACTTGCAGAGCGCAAATAACAGCAATGTGAATTGTCAAAGATAAACACTTTTTTGTTATGTATTGTCTGTAAAACCTTATGCCATTTCTTAAACCTATATTTTTTTATTTTTTCGATTTTCTTATTGCAATTTGCATTTACTCTTCGATTGGGATTCAAGCGTTTTTTGATTTTTGGCGATTTAGTTGGTTCGACGCTTTTGATGAGACTGCTGGAATAAAAATAAATTGCAAGACTCTCAACAAGGATAACGTTGTCGTTGTCGCTGTCGCCGTCGTCGTTGACGTCGTTGTCCTGTCGTCTGCCGATGTTGTCCTCGTCTCGTGTTCTGTTTGCTGTTGAAGTTTTGTGCTCAATGCTTCGCAGCTGTTTGCTGCGCATTCTGTTCTTTTCTGTAGTTGTTGTTGCCATTTGACTTTGAAATCGCCAACAATAATACACACAAACACACACACACATACTTAAAAGCTGCTCGCTCACAATAACAACAAAAAGCCGGAAACAAAAGTGAAAGTTGCCAGACTATTAAGTCAGATTTAAAGCCTTGATAGTTTAGGTAAAGAAGCTTTGACAGCTACCTAGGAATTAATATAATATATTTAAGTTTTAATTAGTTATGCTAAGGATTTCTTAAATATTTAACTAACAGTCAGCTTAGGGTTATCCTTAAGTGATTGCATAAAACATAAACAGTCTGGCAGCTTAACGCTTTGGAATTTCATTCATACTTGCAAAACAAAACAACAGTTCCAGAGAGCAAATTAGAGATTGAGAGAAAACGTTAAATAGCTTTGCGCACGTGTTTTCTAGCTGTAAAAAGCTTTTGATAGATGGCGCTAGTGCTTGAGAAAAAGCGGTTACTAAATTGTTTGAAACTAGTTGTTTTATATATTTATATACATATATTCTGTTGCTTAAAATTTTAGCTCTCAAGCTAGCGAACTTTTGTGTTTTCAGCTATAGCTTAAAACTTAAAAAGTGATTTTACCTTAAGCACATGTTTGTAATAGTTTTTAATTTCGTTACACTCAACTGATTTCTATTTACACACATAAGCAACAGAAAATAACTGAAAAATTTACAATTTTAATGCCAGGGCACAATTCGATAATGCCTTAGTGACTCATCGTAGGTAACGCTTATGTCAATCTCCTCCTGAAGCACCACTTTAGCATTCAACAGCCTCTTTAGAATCATTGCAGTGCGTGCATTATACTTGTTGCCATAAATATGTAGTCGCTTTAGGCGGCACGGCTTCTTGAGTGTTAGTAGTATGAGATTTACTGAATCGGCACCAATTTTATTGTCATTCAAATACAAATGCTGTAGCATGCAACAGGCACTAAAATACTTGGCCACCCAATCGCCACCATGAGAGCCAATCGAGTTGTAACTTATATCAAGAAACTCTAGCGTCCCACCGTGTGCAATGCCACGCATGAGAAACAGTGCGCCATCCCCGGATATTAGATTACAGGCCAGATCTAGTTTGCGCAACGAACAGCAAGGACTGCTCAAATACTCTGCAATCGCCTCCATGTCCTGAGCAACAAATTCACAGTGCTGCATAGTCAACTCCACGAGTTTGTTCTGCATCAGCAGGGAACCCACAATCGACATTATCTTCTCCGTGTCCAAAGTTAGTTGCAGCCCAACCAGACGGCTGGCATAAAAATTACGCATGCTGCTGGATTTGTACACTCCATCAGCCACAATGGGAAAATCAAACTGACTCAAACTGCAGCTTGACACATTCAGAGTGTGCAGTGTTTTACTGACTAGCAAAAACTCGCGCAACATTCCTGCATCCTTTTCGGATAGTGGAGTACCTGCAACAAGACAAGATTTGCTCAAAATAAATGGCTATAAATTAATTTGTTTATGAATAAAATATTTTTTTGCAGAAAAGATGTTCCAATTAATAATTTCAAACTTAAAAAACAATTCATTGAAATCGAATAGTTGAAAAAATTTTTAAAAGATGAAAATCTTTTCACTTGTTAGCCATTATCTCACTGATCTCAGTTTTTTACGTATCTGTAAAAGAAGCTTACTAAATTACTCTTCTTCACTTACTTACCCTCTAAGCTCAGCTCAGTCAGTTTCATTTTGTGCGCGTTCAGGCGAAGCATCACGAAAAACTCGTGCGGCAAGCGCATAAGCTTCAACTCAATCCTTGGCACGTTTAGCAGCGAGCGTGCAAACTTCTGCAATAGTTGCGCATCCCAATTGTTCAACACCACGCTCCAAATGGAAACGGAAAGCAATCGCCGTTGCATAAGAAAGTTAACAATGGTGTGAAAATCACGTATGCAGTGATAGCCGCGGTTCATGCGCTCCTCAAAGTCCAGACGACGAAACTGAAAGTTCCTATAAGGACGCTCATCGTACTCACGTTGCCAACAATAGAGCAACAATGCGTTGAACGTGCGACCCTTAACGGACAAGGTGTTTGCACAACGGAAAGGAGTGTGTTTGCAGGGTAAATCACACATCTTTGGTTTTTGGTTTTTTTTTATGTATAATAAATGTATGTGTGTGATAGAATAATAGAATAAAACTAGTTATGATTTATAGACAAGTAAGGCATAGGCAAATAAAAGTCTCAATTATGAATTTTCAGAGACAAATTACCTATTAAATAATCAAATGAATTATAGTGGCACATTAGACAATCAATTTCCGAACGCCAATTCGTTTTTTTCAACTGAGTGCTGTCATTCTTAACGACTAATAAAAACTAACTGCCGCAAAGTATGCAACAAAAACCCCACAAAGTATTATACACCAGAAACACCCTGTGCTAGTATCCAGCAACAGAACAGATAGCCGTCAACTAGCTTTTGCCATTAGCATAGTTAGCAGAACTTTTTGCACACATTTAGGGCCAGAAAATACCATAAGCGATATTTCATTCAGTTTGTCACACACTTAACGCTAGACTCAACTGCAGCACAATGAAATAATTCGCACTGTTTAACTATGCGTACCGGCACGCGCCGACTGCCCTATAAATAAAGGAGCAGAAATCAGACAGACGAACAGCGACCCAAAACCTTAAGACGTATTTATTTATAATATATACCAAAGAAGACAAAAATCAAGTCACAAGTCACAGGAAGCAGAGAGAAGAAGAGAGGCTCTGAAGTAGCATCGTTATGCACGTAGCAAATGGGGAATTTCTTGAGATATTTTTGCACCATTTAAGGTCTGGATGCAACTTCATTTATTTGATTGCCTTTTACGCGACAAATGCTTAAAAATAACGTGCAGCGATTTCCACTGTCTTGGCCTCGTAACTAGTTCAGTCTCAGAGAGTCTTGGCTATCGGACTACTGCAACAGGTGCCCCATTCAATAGACAAACTGAAGCAACAGCTTATTGAAATCGTTTTTTTTTTTTTTATTCATCGGAAATCAGAATTATTTTTCACTTTTACTACCTGACGACCAGCTTGATTTGGCGGTTGACGAAACATCCTCTCCCCAGCCAAACTATAATTATGCATTAAATTATGGTCAAGTCAAGAACAGACAGGCAGGAGCCTCTTCATCATCGTTGTTGCATGTTGGCCATGTTGCTTAGTCACTCGAGGCCCCAATGCCTGGAAATTAACAGCGGCGACAATTTGGTGGGCCAAATTGAAAGTTTTAAACTCTGCACAAGTGCGATTATTATCTCAACTCGCAACGCAACGCAACGCAGCACAAGACTCCGCTTAGAAATCAGATAATTAAAAGACCTCGCGAAAAAAAATGTCCGCATGTAAAAAAAAAATAAAAATATTCAACAAAAAAAAAAATATGTTAAAAAAAATATTGTAAAAGGCAGACAGCCAGACGCTCATAATTGCACTGACAACAGTCTCAGTTTACAGCTAGTGCAGCCAGACAACGACACAAACAACAGCAACTACAACGCATTGCATGTGCATATAATTTAAATAACTTTTAGAAATGCAAAGTGTGAAACTGCAGACCAGAAACTATATGCCCATGCACGGACAGCAGCAGCAGCAGCCAAAGCGTCTGGGCCGTCGACTACCTTATTCACCTGCCACAGGCAGCAATGGTCCATATTTGGATGCAACTTTTAAGGACAGCATTGGCACCAACATGCACATCAACAGCAACATCAGCATATGTCTGCGACGGCCTCCAGACAAACTGCAGACATGTCAGATATATATATATATATCTTATATATATTTATGCACTTGTCCTCCTTCCCATCTCTTGGCTGGAACACACCCCTTGTCGCACTACTAACTCACTCTGTGCGTTGCGCATTCATTGTCAATTTTGACAATCAACAAGATGCGACTACACGCCTGCTTAAATGCCAACATCAACATTACTTGTCCCAGCCTCTAACTCAGTCTGTCGTCTTCCCTGCGCATTGTCGTCTGCGACGGTCTGTCTGGGGCTTGGGGTCTGGTCTGCAAACACACACACACACACTCGATATGACTACGCGTATTCCGGCTGACTCTGGATCTGGCTCGGGCTATGGCTGATTGGTGCGCTGATGGGTAGAAGCCAAACGACGGCACGCGAAAGTCCTAAAAACCGAAAAAACAAAAAAATAACAAAAACCAAAATGCACGAAAATTAATAACAACCAGAAATGCAGAAAATATACATGTATCAATATATTGGCGTTTGTATACTCTAAAAATAAAAATGTTTGCATCAAAAGTATCATAGAATTAAAAACATGTTAAGAGCAGATTACAATTTTTGAATGTGCCTTAACTTACAGCAATAACATTATGCAATAATCTGAATAGTATTAAAGCTTTTAATTTAATTCAGGCCTTGTTTATACTATTTTTTTATATAATATCCGTTAATAGCAAAACAATAAATAGCAACTTGATTAACAAATTAATTATTAAGGATAACTCAAAACTACTTATCAGATCTTGATCATATTCATATGGATCCCTATGAGAAGCACAAGCTTCAGTTTTTAAAATTTGGGTTCCGTGGAACAAAATTCTGATATTAACATATATGTACAATCATATTATGAGCATTCTTATATTTTAATTGATGTTTCGATTTCTTTATGTGCTTAGTTTATGAATTTGTCTATTTCCTCAACTAGCTCGTAAACTTTAAGCAAATCATTTTTGTACTTCTTTTATTGATAAGTTATTAAGGTTGCAAAAAATCTTACTTCAATGTCAAGCACTTGGTCAAAGAACACCAATACTCTGTGCAAAGGGTATGAAAAGATACAACAACAAAAAACCACAAACATCAGCAGGCTGCTGAACGACAGCAGCACAACAACAACAAAAACAGCAAGAGAAACAACAGTAGCAGCATGCAGAGAGTCGACTGCAACGGTAGCAGACAACACAACACAGCACAGCACAACAACAATAACAAATTGGCTCCTGGTCTTTGCATTCCACATGCAATCTGAGACAACAATCACGACAACTGCATTCAGTGGCCACTGCAACCAGCAACCAGCACCCGGCACCACCAACACCAGCAGCAGCAGTACCTGCAACACCCAAGTTCGGGGCGCTGTTCGCTCAAGCAGCAACAACAACCGGCTAACTAACCAATTTATTGCTTCTGATTCTGATTCGGCTTCTGCTTCTGTTTCTGGGCCCAAAGTCTGGTCAGGTGATGTCTGGTCGCGCCAGGCGAAAAAAAAAAAATCATGTATGTATTTTTAATAGACCTCTGGCGTGCGGCTGCTGGCGATGCTTTAGTCTTTGCCTTCTCTTCTCTTCTCTTACCTGTCTCTTCTGTACGCTTTATTTTGTAATAACATGCAACGCCTGCCTCCCCTTTCCTTCTTCTACACTGAGTGCAAATCTCAATTATATTAATTATGTGTTATATTGATGCTTAATACATTGTTCAAGCAATTTGTAAAAACAAAAGCATAGACCAAAAAATAAAGAAACAAAATAAACTCGATCAGTCATTTACAAGGCTTTATGTTGTGGTCAACAACATTGCAAAGTTATATTATTACCAACCAATATGGTTTGGCAGATAATCAGGTTCAATCACTTGAAATAATAATACCAGCTGATAAGCAGGCTGATCCATTAAATGCTTGATAGATACGCTTAAGCTAATAATTTTTTACTTAAAAAGTTATTCATAGAAAATGCTCAATATGTCGTCATTTCGGATAATTGCTTAAGCGCAATCTTTAAGCTTAATTGTTTTATTGACCAAATGTTTTCTTTAAGTTTTGTTTTTAATTGCTTGCTACTATATTTATTAGTTTTGGTTGCTACCTCATTTTAATTGCATGCGTGCGCAGTAGTACAATTCCCGCACACCTGCCACACCTGACAAACAAATTTAAACAAGAAAAAAAACATTCTTAGACTTAGAAAATATACTCTTGTGCACTTGCTGGCATCCTTTAATAAATATTTATATTATAAATACTATAATTTATATATATTTTTATTATTAATATTATTTCATTTTTTATTTTTTCTATAACGAAAATAATAACATTTACTGATTGTTTATTTTTGCGAAAGTCAGTGTTGAAAATCTTGAGTACTTTAGTTTACCACTTTTGCACTAGAGCAAACGTTAAGAAATATTAAAAAAAAACTAATCCATGCAAGAAGCAAAACTATTTTTATTTTAAATTAATGTTTTTATCTCCACAAGAAAATCTAATCTGATGATCTTTTGAAATTACTAACATTTTATAAAAATATTTATATAATTATTCCCATTAGTGTTAAACTTAGTAAAAGTAAATGCAAGTAAGAGCTTCTTCGGATTTCTTTTTTTAACTTGACTGTGGAGGTGGTTCCCTCTAGCAATGCGTGGACAACGCACTCGATAAGGCTGAACAGCTAAATATTGTTTTATTGATCAAATGATATATTTTTTGATCCAATGTTTAGATGATTTTTTTTATAAGCATTTATAATGCTTGAGGGATGGAGTAGAGTGTGGCGTGGGAAGGGGTTGCGTGTGGTCTTGTCTAGCCTTGAAGTTTATTAATTATCGAATGCTGGCTGCCGCTGGCTTTGACTCATTTTGACTGCCTCAGATTGACTGTTCATTTTTCGGTTTCGGTGGTTGTATGCTTTTGTGTGTGTAATTTTTCGTTTATTGTCCACAAAGTGGGGCAAATTCTATGCAAATGTGTGAATAAGTCAAATAAATAAACATTACTATATAAACGTCTCGACAAATGTCGCGCGCATAGCTTTTTCCTCTTCTTCTACTATATGTCTTTCTGGGTTTGTCTGTTTTTTGAAAGAGCTCGTCTCGTTTATCTTATTTTATTCTCTCTTTCATTTAACTTTTGAGAGGGTGTGATATAATTGCTTAACATTTTTTTTTATTATAAATATTCCTACAGTTTTCCACGAATTCACAAAAATGTTTAGGAAAAAATTTTAATAGATGAATGACATCTCGAAATTTAAAAATCTTTTCTAAGGGCTTACTTCAGACGACTGATACGATGCAAATTTTATCTTTGTTACTGTTATGGGCTGCGAAGTACATTGATTTTCCATCAACTTATCAGGACATGAATATGTCATAGAGCTGGAGTACATTCTTTTAACTCAAAAAAATATATAAACAACTGAATACTAAATTGCTGGTACAGAAACCCTCATAACATAAATAACATTGATTTAGTTGCTGTTGACCATGAAAGACGATTGCGAAGATCTGAGGCAACTCGGCGTTATCGAGAAAAACAGAGTCGGCTTGCTAATAACCAATTAGACGAGCTTGATGAAACTGCAGTTCAATCAGCAAGACGTAGAATGACAGAGTCAATTGTTGCTGATGCTAATTTCCTCAAGCGGTTTACGGAAAACAAATTTGGTGCTAGCTGTTGAGTGTGCCATAGAATTTGGTTTCAAAATGATGTGACAAATCTTAATATTATTACAGAAAGACTTATGACGCCACAAATAACTTTTATGCAAATTCGTCGATTTTGTGTACGGTTCAAAAGCCATAATTGGCAAAATAATTAATGTGCCTATAGATATTTATTAAATGGTATCTGAATATAATTGTTTAAGCTCGTTTACACTTTACATAAAATATACAATTTAAAAATATTTACATTTATTTTTTTCCAACTAAGTTTTCTAGGTTTTTAGAAAATAAAAAAAATGTATAACGTATTCAACACCTAAAATTCTAGACTATGATTTTCAATTTTAAAATGTTATAATAACAATTGTTGAAATTTTAAATTCTTTGTTGTTTTTCTCTGCAATCAGAGTATTTAGCAGCCGACTGCAATGTACTTATTTATTGCGAGCTGAGATTATGATCTGTATGTTTAAGCATTTGATGCGATTGCAACTTTGCATAACAGACGACGTCTGGCCGCACAGCCCAGGCCCCTTCCGCTCCCGCCACCCCATAACATTTGTATTTGTATTTATGTACGATGTATGTAGGTGTTTTATTTCAAGCCTCAACAATGTGTAGACGTATCGGCTAACAGCCAGACAGACAAATAGTCAGACAAACAGACAGTCTGACAAATAGCCAGACAGCCAGTTAAACGGTGAGAAATCCAGACTATATAAAGTGCTCCAAATTATACAATCATTTTGAATTTCAATTTGGTCCAGACAGACAAAAAAGAGATACAAAACTTGTACAGAATTTTAGAAAAAGTCCAAAAGAATCTGAGCGATGATGTGATAAGTGTGTTTTCCTTCTTTTTTTGAATAATGGAAGCAACCAGAAGAGAGCATTAAGAATGTAAATAAATAAATAAATCACGAACGTCCTTGAAGTCTTGCTTGTGGTTTCCGTATGCAAATTAAAACAAATATTATTGAATGCTCGCTACATTTTTTGATTTTCTAACAGCGATCTCTTATATGTTTACATCTTAATGGAATGGATTGGGTTGAATTGAACAATATGATATTCTAGTTGATTGTTTTACATAACTTAGAGAATGATCTTTTGAGGTTTTTGTTTGAAGCTATCAATCTTCTTTTAGCCAAACAATTTGTGAAAATGCAATAAATTAAATGCAAGTTCTGTTAATTATGTTTTAACAGATACAAGGATAACCTTTTGAACCTTTTTTGCAAGGCATGTTCACATTGTCCAAGTACAGTCGTGTCTGGATATAGTGAACTAATTTTTGAAAGGCTTGTTCACTATTCCGAGGTTGTTCACTATATCGAGACTCACATTTTATGCTCAAAATACACATATGTGTATGGAAATGCTAGATTTAAAATCAATTAAATAAATTTGTAACCAAATTAAAGTAAATATGTATGTACTTATATTTATTTAAATTAATGTTTGCGTTTTGCGTACAGAAATTAATTTTTGGACAGCTTTTTCACGCAGACTGCGCATTTTTAGTATTGCAGAAAAGTCAGTAGTATTGTCCGCAGCCCATGCGATAACCTTGTAAAAACTGTCTATAGCTTCGAAAGCTTTAATAGTATTTACGATCTGCAATTCCCCTTGGTCTTCATCATCCGAATCTTCAAGTTCATCATTCTCAATATGAATTTTGTTCACTATTTCGAGTTTTTCGTTTGTTCACTGTTCACTATTTAGAGTACTCCATGTAAATTTTTGGGGTGTTCACTATTTCGAGGTGTTCACTATTTCGGGTGTTCACTATATCCAGACACGACTGTAGTTCGAACTTTCAACCTTCAACTTTTTTTGCTTCAAATCCGGTTTTTGATTTTAAAACATGGAGTTGTGTTATCAAATACTTGACGCCTGTCGTTCGCTTATATAATTGGCTTTCTTGGGTTAAGACAGTGCCAGGCACCATCGCCTGACCATACGCACCCTAATAGATTATTTCCGCTGATTTGCTCAAATATATAAAATAAGTATATAGTCATCCAAAATAAAAGCATTATCTCACGCACTTTCTAAGCCTATTAATCAGAACGCACATTGTGAAGATCTATTTAACTATAGCTGTGGCTTTCAAATGTTATGAGGTACTGAGGATAAGGTTTGTACACAAAAAACATTTGAACAGTCGGAGTCAAAGTCAATGACAAGCCAATTAAAGAGACTATGCCACCACTATAAAGATATGCGTACGAGCCACTTTAAAATAAAATAACACAAAAAAAAACATTATGATAACAAAACTAGTTCAGGCAATTTAAGAATCAAAACAATTTGATTGTAGGCAATCATTTATTTGGCTCGTGTAGAAATCAGTTTAATTCCCTTAAATAATCAGCTACGCACCCCAACAAAATGCGAACTCAAATCAAAGTTCGAAATATTTATAGTAATTCATTCACCAAAATTGAACTCCGAGCAGATAGTCACACTGGTTAACAATAGTATATAATAAAAAACTAAAAATAATACTATGTTCTATGACCAATAGTTGGCAATATTTTTGTCTACTTTCGATCAAGCGAGTACATTGGTAAATCTCTGCAATAATTTCGAACTAATCTCACTAATGTGACAAGCTAATACGAAAAGCATAATCATCTCATATACTAGTTTATTTCACTCTTCCATCTATTCATCTAACCTACAAAGCCAATACGAATATCACTTTCTTCAACTGGTGCGATAAGAGACGAGCTTACGCACACAAGCTCATAGTTTGGGACAGCACGCACACCGATAACACAAACCAACACACAGAAAGGCAACAACGGCAGCGCAGCCGGCGACTGCGACGCAAACGGCAGCAGCAGAGATCCTCTTAACAGCAGCAACTGCAGCAGCAACAACAACAACGACCAAGCGGCAGCAACGCTGATTTTGATTGGTCGGCTGCGTCGGCACTCAAAACCCGAACTATCAGCCCGAAGCGCTGCAGCGTATACACTGCAAAATAATTGTATATGGTTTGAGTTGAGTTGTTGTCAAACATGTATAAAAGAAAATACATACATACGTGTAATAGAAATATTTACATCTCAATAATGAGTTTAAAATAGTGGTAAAAGATATATTTAGTTTATTCTTCGTTTTTTAAGTTTATTAAATTTGGCAAGTCGAAATTCCTAAAACTTGTGTCACAACTATCTTTAGAAGTATTTTTCTTATTTAAAAATCACTAATTACAACTAAATTTTAAAAAATATTATATTAAAAAATATTATTGAAAAACAAAAAGGATCTTTAAATTATAATAATAAGCCCAAATGAATATATATTTTGTACATATAATTTGATCAGCTTTAAGTAGGATAAGTCAATCAAGATAAAATAACGAAAGTTCAAAACCCTTAAATATGATAAAAATTTCAAAATTATTTCTTATAAATTTCCAAAGCATTCATAGGTCTGGTATAACAATGGTCACCACAAAATTTCCTCCAGTGCAGCCGCGCAGCGCGTTTACGACCATAACAAAGTAGATATGCCCCGGCACAACCAAATTTTTTCTTATTTAAGACTAAAAAACGACTCGTGCAAATCACTTCATACTTGGTTCTTAGAGTGAACACATCGAGAAGGCAACCACAAAAAAAAATATTAAAAGTACATACGAATCATATCAAATCGGCAAAGAAATTTATGCAGCAATGAAATTTTAAAGCTGGATTAAAATATATTCAATAAAGTGCTAAGCAAAATAAGTGCTTATAAACTATTAACTTAAACAAAAACAAACAATGCTAACAATTTCTCTTAATGTTTAAAGCCCAAAGAGTTGTATAGTTTACTAGTGTCAAACAATCCAAATATTCTTTGCAATTGTGTGCTCTTGAGCAAAACTTTATCAAACAAATTCAAAGTAGCTGAAGTTTAAAAACAAAATGTCAAGTCGTGCGTTGTGCTGTTTTGGGAGCAGTTGCAGGCGTTTGCTGTCGCTTCTCATGCTGTGCCTGCTCCTAATAATGTCCTGCGATGCTGGACGCATTAATCGCTCCGCATTTATGGATGGCGATGTGCGTTCGGAGGTTGTGGATCCCAACAATCGCACCATTTGGGGCATGTTCAATCTGACCGAGGAGCAGGTCAATCGCATACGCAGCGGCAGCAATCCCAGTTCCAAGGATGAGACCACACAGGCTAGCAAGAATCGTTTGCTGGATCATTTGGCAACGCAGCGGTGAGTACCAGTTAAAGTCCAGCCTCGGTTCGGTGTGTCATTTGGCGACTTCCCAAATTAGTTGCCCAAAAATCAATCAAAGAAAATAATTGCAAATTTAGAACAATAAACGTATTGTGTGATTTGTGTGAATTTCAACGAGTGCACGTTACAATTAAATATTGTTATTTTCTTTATATGTATATGTATTTATACGTACATATCAAATATAAACAAATGTATAAACAGAAACTGCTACTTTATTATAATTTGCCAATTGAGCGAAACAATTTTAGCTCTGCTTGAGTTGTCCAAAAACAAAAGTAATTGAAGCAATTCAAGGCTAATACCATATGCAATTCTCAAACGTGGCCAAGAACCCCCCAGACAGTTTATCTATACTATAAACATATGTATATAAAATTAACACAAATTTATATAGCTTTTCTTGCGCTTCAATTTATTTAACATTTAACACGATTTTTCCCAAATCGCCAAATGGGCCAAATTAATAAACAATAAGCACAACACATGTTCAACTTTAAGGCGAAACAAATCGAATGTTGTATGTGCCACACGTGTTGCTGCGGTCAATTAATTAAATACAGATCACTCTAATAAGAACTTAAATACAATTCAAATAAAATTTTGCCCCAGCCTCTGCAGTCAACACCTGCAACAAATGCTATAACAACTTCTTTTGACTGCCTCTTAGGACAACAACAAAGACATATGACAATTGACTGTGACTGCTTTAGTTGTATCCATATCTATCAGATACTATTTACAACTGGCGGGCACTGCTGCACAATGCAGACACACACACATACTGAGACAAACTAGCTGCAACGTTTGCAACGAATTCCGTCGCCGGCCTCTGCGTATTTGTGTACGTTGTCCATGTGGCCGGCTGTCTGGCAAATGTCTGGGAACAGTCTGGGCCATGTCTAGCTGACTCCGTTAATGAACTTTTTGTAGGTCGTTGCTATGCGAAGTACAAGCGGCCCATGGGTAGGCAGCACCACAAACTCAAACACACACAGACTAACGAATTATACATAATACATAATGTGATATTCTCGTTGCCCCCGTTTAACATAAACAAAGTGCAACAACAACAACAAGAAAAGAAAGAAAAGAAGCGCCGCCGAATAAGACACTAAATTCATTCTAAGATTTAGGTAAAGATAGCAGCCGATACTGTCAAAGCTGTCTTTGATTTGATTTTTTTTCACAAATGTGTAACTAAGTTTTATGAGGAAAAGGGAAGCGTATTTTACGACAGGTACAAACTCTGTACTAGAGTTTTGAGCAACTCTTTTCTGCATTTTGACATGATGGACATTAGTTGGGTATTTGAATAGCATCAAACTCCAATATGCTGAAAGTCCACTGAGCAAAGATCGGTAAACCAATATCCACTCTTCAAGTTTCTATAACATTTAAACTTGATACAAGCTTTTACCTTTTCATAAAGTGATAACTTTAAATTAATGATTCAACTTTTTGATATTGTTAGCTTGCTAATGATTGATCACATTGGCATCTCATCTACTTATATGCAAGAGTATTTAAAGTCCGCTAACTTTCACTCTTACTATTCTTTCTTGCATCATCTTTTTTGATGTGCTTTGGCTGACTGCGTAGACGCAATAACAAACAACAAATATTTTATAAGAATATGAAACGCTTGCCAGTAATAATAATTATTACGTATGAGTAATATTGAGACATGGGACACACACACATATGTTTGCCCAGACTTAAGCTGAGAGCTCTTAGAGAGCTGTTAACTGCCTTATTCTACTCCCTCTCCCCTCCCACACCCCGCTAACTTCAACCTACAATGAAAACAGTTGTAGGCGTATGTTTGTGGCTACTACATATTAACGACGCGGTCTATGGTCTGCCAGCCATAATGTTGCCATTTGTCTCGAGAGTTTTGTCGTTGACTGACTGACAGACTGACTGGCCGGACAGCAGACGACGGACGACGGACTGTGGACTGCCGACTGCCGACTGCGGACTACTGTTCGTCGACGCATGATAATGAAGTGCAGCCGGCGAGACACTGTCTAGCCGCGCATTGTATATATGTATACAGAGAGTGGCACAAGGCACCAGGCTGAGGCTGCGGCTGTGCGGCACAGACGATGGCTGTGGCAGTGGCAGACAGCCAGACACAGATGAGTTGTTGTTGTTGTTGGTGAAGGCAAACAAGAAGAAACAAACCAACTATATACAAGAGCCAAGGCGCAGTCAATGGCAAAGGGGTTAGTTAGCAGAGTTGTTGTAGCACTTGGGTTGCTACTGCATGCAAAGAGCATGTTTGGGAATGGAGGCCAGAGATTCACCTGCGCATGCTCAATGTATCACCAGAGAGAAGGACACTAAAATAATAAGATAGAGAGCGCAGCTGTTGCAGCTTGGGGATGCGTGACTCTCGCCAATTTTTAAGACTCCTGACTGCTGACGACTGCTGTGACTATTGTTACTGCTTCTAGCCTAGCCAATAAAAAGCCACAGCCTCGTACAACAAGGCGTCTAGACAGTTGCCAGACTGAACGCTGAACACCGCAACACCGTCAGCAACAACAACAAGTTTTCAAGTTCATGCCATAGCAGTGAGCAGACAGTCAAAACGTAATTCCTCAACGGGCCATTTTGTCTGGCAGACATTCCTTGGCCCGATCGCCCGATTGAGTCTCAACAACAGCATAAATATCGTATACAAACATTCGAACAAGCATTCATAAGTACGTTATTAAGCCAAAGGCGTTTTGGTCTTTACTTGTTAGGCTACGATTTCGACTCCGACTTCGACTTTGGCTTTGGCTTGGTTCACTTTCAGTGCATGTTCCCATAATTATTTTGGCTAGACAAAATGCGCCGCAGGCAGCAATCAGCTTAACCAGCAACAAAAACCTCGACTTAAAGCCAAAATAATATTTTCGGCACTTGGTTTTATTTTTTGCCTTTTTTCAATTTGTATTTTAGCCGCATGACCAACAATTTTTAATCAGTTTTGATTTTTGCGTTCCCTCGCACAACATTATTGTTATTGTTATTAGGAGAGTAGTAGTAGTTGTTGTTGTCTTTCTGCGCAAATATTTTATGCGCAACATTTGCAAAGCGCGTCTCAATTACCGATCCAGACAGACAACAAACACACACACACAATTGTCCCATTGTGCTAGTGTATTTGTGCCAGATTAGATCATAGCTTCAGTTGGATACGCGCCAACTATTGTCGTCTGTCTCGCTCTCTCATTCTCATTCTGATTCTCTTAAAACATTTGTTGGGACCGTCTCGATGGCTTTTTAAGTGTACTTCATTTTCGCATATCTGTGCGCTCTGTCACTTATTAGATTCTTGTATATGTAGCATTTGTTAACTATGTGCTACTACAACAGAATAGTATCTCACATTCTTACATTTTTTTCTCAAATATTTGAGTTGTTGTTGTTGGTAATTATTGAAGCTCTACATTTAGAGTCTAAGAAATGTACGACCGGAAACTACAAATTAATAAATGTGTTTTGAATTTTTTGCCCAAATTCCATTCATAACAGAGCATTCAGAATGCCATTACTTTTTGCCAGAGTAATTTGAATAACTATTTTATTTAAATTAAAATGTGTTTTTCTCTAATCTATTACAAATATTTGCATGAATTTACTACTTAAAGATAAATTCAATTAAAAATGTGCTTTGAAAACCTAATTAATATTGAACAAATAGTTTAAAGCTGATGCCATTCATGCAATCCCATGAGTAAAAACATATTCATTGAAATACTATCTTGAAAACAATATGTAATTACTGTTTATTACAAATGTAGTTATAACTTATAACTTATAAGTATGTAATAATTAATTTTCATTCACAAATGTTAGTTATGTTTTTGTAAACGGTAAATATTTCTCAGAACTTTATCAAACTAATAAGCAACTAAGTTCTTAGTTTTCTTAAGACTTTGTTTATTTTCCCCTCCCTAAATTGTAGTAAGCTTGTCAAACCGTCAGTCTACACGGTTTCTATTGCTTGAGAGCTAAGCATAAAACACACAACCCAATTTTCCACATCAAAAATAAACCAAAAGAATTAGCTTATAAAGAACTATACGTTCACGTTGATCTTACTGTCTGTCTGAATAAATTGAATCAATGCGCTATAAAGCACCGCTAAACGGCACCGTTTCATTTATCAACTCATCTTCTTCGTTCTAAAAGTTGTTTGTTGTTTATGTTGTTGCTGTTCTTATTGTTGTAGGTTGTGCACCAGTTACGACAGCGCTCAAATGTCAATTAAGTGGGGCTTTACATAAACACTTGAACCGAATTAGTTAGATAGTCGCAGTCATAGTCATAGTCATAGTCATAGTCAGCCCATAGTTTAAACAAAAAAAAATAAATGTTGATCTTACAATTGCAGGATAAACGAGATACGCTCACGCATACAAATTGCTGTATCGAAGCCGGATGGCAATGATAGCCAGGCTACGCCCGGGCAGAATAAGTCGTCGCATGAGAAGGCCGGCTATCCCATATGCAACGGCGAGACGACTCCCCTCAACTGGGAACAGTCTAGCAATGTGACGCTACAGTTTGCCAGCAGCGTTTTCCAGCAGTACGGCGACAATAATCTCAATTTAGACAGCGCCATTCTACGTCTCTACAAAATGAATCCCAAACAATTGGAGCAGGGATTAGCAGCAGCTACAACAGTTCCAACTCCTTCCGCAGCAACAGCTACTCCTCTGTGCCGTGAACCCTTCCTTGAGTCCTTCCTTGAGTCCCAGATACGCGTCACAGTGTCCATTGTGCATCAGCAGAAGAAGAAACGTAAGTTAGGTGCGTAGACAGAAGTCAACTTTATTTAGTTTACCCTTCACCATATCCAACTCCTTCTCCATGCCCTTCTCTTTCTTATTTGCAGAGCGCAAGAAGCGCACCTGCAACACAATCATGTTGAGCAGCACCAAGACTGGCTGGGTGGACATCGATGTCAAATGTGCTCTCACCTATTGGTCACAGCAACAACACCAACAACAGCAACAACTGCAGCAGCAGCAACAACAACATCAACCGACAATGCATTCATATCTACCAATTGTTGTTGGTCTGCTGATGATTGAGGTGCACGATGATGAGGAGAATCAACTGTTGCCCGGACTCTACTTTCAACCACCCACTTGCGATCAGGCAGGTAAGCGTGTTGTTAGCCAAGCTTTAACTAACTGCCATATGACATGTGTAAGGAATTCCAACTCGAAACTGATTCAAGATTCAGATTCAGACTCGCTGCAGGCCAGGCCCCCAACTTATTAGTATTCTTTATGACATAACATTCCACACCACAACAACAAAAATAAAGGTCAATAATTCAAGCAAGCTGCCCCATTTTTTTTTTTTTTTTTTTTTGATTCTTTTTAACTTTGAGGAGAGCCGGACATCAAGCAGACAGCGAAAAAAATATATGAAAACAATTCGCTTTGGCGCGCTAAAAATGTTGTTTGTTTTTCTGAAGGTGTCAGTAAATATCCAAAGCGTTGAATTTTTGACGAGCTCTGCAAATCGACAGATTCCACAAATTGCGACTGCATTTTATAGCAAAAACTGCTTAACAATACAATTCGTATTATTTATATGTATGTTTATGTACATATATGTACAATATTGAATTATTGTAATTAATGCAAGCACGTTTCATGTCTAGTGTAAATCGGTTTTGATTTTGGTGTCGATTGACTCTTTTATGATATTCACGAATCGTTTGTTCCCTTGCTTTCGTTAGCAAAAATTTTGACAAAACGGATGTAAGCAAATGCTAAGTACTCAATAGTGTTCAATAGTATTCATGTCGCAAGTTTGTTTTTGGTAAGATATACAAACAAGCAAACTTATACACAATAAACGCAGTTTCGCTCGCTACTAATGCTAATTGCTCATACGCTCCGTTGAGCGTGTGTTTTTCTGTTGATGCTAATGCATCATTGGCTTTATGTTGAATTTTTTTTTGTTTAATGCTATTGCTATCTTGCTGTTGATATTCTCGCTGTTCATGTTGTTGTTGTTATTATTATTATTGAGGACTTGTTAAGATGCTGCCGCTTTCTTTGCATGTTTGCCCAATGTTCTTGCCTGATGCTCTTGAAAGTGTTTATTGTTTGTCGTTTCGTTTCTTATTGCATGACTGTTCAAAACAATTGACTTTGACTCTAATGCTTGTTTTTAAATGAATTTTACAGATATTGCAGTCCCATGGTCCGTCTACGGACCAGCGACGCCTATGCCTAGTATGGAAAACAACACATTGTCCAGGTAACTATCCAAATAAAAAATACAAATAACAATAAAAATATTTAAAAAAAAAAAGATGACAAACTTCTTTAGAAATTGTTAGTATGAAAAACTTTCCTTTAAAATGGACTGACTAAAAAACAAACATATGTTTTATACTTCTAAATAATGTTGCGCTTAAAAGCAGGCAACAATTAGTATATGCACTGCAATAATAAAATGCACTTAATAAAATTGGCTACAATTGTAGTCATAAAGCTGCTTTGAGCATTAATTATTAATAATTATAATTAAAAATTAAAAAAAAAAAAAAAAATCGTTGTAGAGATTTGAACTAACTTTCAACAACGAACTGCGAGTTCGAAGTCAGCTCGAGCTCGAGCAGTTCGATCAAACTCGCTGGTCAGGGTCAAAGTTGGTTTGAGTCAGCCGGAGTTGGCCGCGGACCGAAGGCAAACTATGCTGGAACGTTATGTTAATTAACAATTCTCAAGCTCTAAGCGAGGAGGAAAAATATATCCTTGTATGGAGCCGGCAATAATAATAAAACAAAAATTTAAAAATATATTCAAATTTGGAGCCAAAATAGCAATAGCCACCCGAGATAGTTCGCGAAGCTGCCGCTAGGGGTCGCAGGCAAAAATAGCCACCCGAGATAGTTCGCGAAGCTGCCGCTAGGGGTCGCAGGCAAAAATAGCCACCCGAGATAGTTCGCGAAGCTGCCGCTATAGGTCGCAGGCCCAAAATAGCCACTGGAGATAGTTTGCGAAGCTGCCGCAACATTTATTTAACATTATTTAGATAAGAAGCAGAAATTATTTTAAATATTATTAAATGATGCCCACTCAATGCTCAAAATAAAACGTAATCATAACTTCATCAATCTTTTAAGCTGTGTGTGCATTACATAAAAAGTCGAACTAAAACCAGTAGACCTCATTGATCGTGAGCGAACTGATTGCGACAAAAATGTTTGATCACTCTTTTCTGCTCATACAAAAGTTTCGATCAAATATCACGCACGTAACCGATCACTCATTTTTGCTGATCGAAAGTTTTGCCTCACAAAAAATCCGATCAATGATCCGATCTGAGCGAAAAATTTTTGAGCGTTGCAGCTCTCTGATTTTGTAGTCATAATTGCCTAGCGAAGCAAATATTAAATATTTTTATAAATATTCTATTATTTTACAATCATACATTTTTCGTTGCAGATGCCCAAGATTAGATGTTAAATTCTTGGGTAATGGACTGCTGACGGATAAGAGCTTTGATAACCGAACAAATGGCAAACTCGAAAGCCTTAAGCAACAGGTGCGCAATCCATCCCGGAGCAGGGAGAATCTTAACACCGAGCCAACCACATTAAATTCACCTACAATTGACAACAATCTGGAAAACAGCGAGAACGAAAGCCAGGAGAAGGAACAAATACATCACCATCGCCGGCGTCATCATCATCAAGCCGTAGAGTGTGCATCAATGGATGCTGATGAATCGTACCAGCAATCGGAGTCGCAGCATCACTTGCGATCGCATCAAGGCCATCATCATCGCCATCATCAGAATAACCACAATCATCACCATCATCACAAGCATCGCCATGTTGAGCAGAACGAAGAGTAAATCATCAGCTCACAAATTCATCGATTCATGTCCCACATGCTGGTCTTTAATAGTTTATTGTTTTTATTAGGTTTTTTTTTAGGGCCAGTTGACTTAATTCGTTTTTAGTTCATGTCATGAATATTTTTAAAAAAAAAATTCAAATTAATGTAATTTATGTAAGTTTTCTTTTGATTAAGTTAAACATTTTGACATATTATGCGAAATTTGTATTTTATTTGAGTGCATATAGATGTACACATATTATTTGTAAATCTCTCTTATATTAGGAGTCTGTGATTTAAAAGTGGTTGAATTTTGCGAATTTTTTGATTAAACTATCATAAAATTGTTGGAACCTCAAACTAATTTCAATACGAATATAAATATATATTTATATTTAATGCAAACATAACGCCCTTGCTAGCCAATAGTTGGAATAACTATGTATCTAAAGTAGATATCTAAACTAACCAAATTCTACTCATACATATGTATATCCAATAGTGTGTGCAAGGGCAATGCAATTGTAGTAGGTTATAAATTACAAAAAAACCTATAAGTATTTATACGCACACACAAACAATTTATAAAAATATATAATATACATTCATATCCATTTACTCACACACAAACATAAATTTTGTTATATAAGTCACAAGGTTAAATAGTGCCTTTCTTTTACATATACTATAACTGCAAATCATGCAAGTCTATATAGTATTTGTATGTTGGATATTTAAAACAAAACCACACTTTTCAAGTCTCACATGAGTATTCAGAGTTTTCTGTACATACCTATAACTAGAACTATAAGTTCTGCATTTGCATAATTCGCTCGAAACACACATTGTTTTTTTTATTACTTAATTATACTTAATACCATTTATGATATATCAAAATAAAACGCTAAGCAACTAAGTAAAAACTTTATAACTTTGGCATATTACACGCGATTACAATTATATACTATTACATACCTACATGAATAATAAAAACAAAAACATCAACGAGTGTTTACAACAAATGTGTACTTTTTCGATATTTTAGACAATGCTCCCTCATTCTATTGAGTAGATATAATAATTGTCTTGGTAACGCTTTAGGTAAGGGGCTCGATAAGATGTCTTAAAATCAAATCACGCTTGATAATCTTTGATTGGCCAGAAGTCAATTGACATATCAAGTACATAGTATATACATATAATTAAATAAATTATGATTAAAATTACCACTTAACGGCAGATATCCATCAAAGATTAGCGCAATCGCAAGCTATACAAATGTATGTGTAAATGAGATTAGATATTGGTATTGATATATATTTGTTCCTACAATTGAATCAACATGTCTCTCTCATTCTCTCTGTTTAACTCTCGCTTGTTAACAGCGATATCAAAGTTATTGAGCAATGTTTCTTTTTTTGGCAGCTTCTCCTCATACACATATGAGCTATGAAGTTATCTCCTGAAAATATCAACATAAGCACTCATTTCGTATTTAACAACAAGCTGATAAGCCCAGTATCAGCTTTAATGTCAACTAATATATTAACTGGTTCAATAAAATACTCTGGACAAACCACTCGGTATGTATTTGGGAATTGAAATTGGTTTTGATGTGTAGCAAAACACAAAACTACTTAACAATTCAAATAGGAATAAAGCTCTAGCCAATACCCTATGTCAATTTTATGTAAGGCATGCCTCACTTATTTCCTTCTACAAATTATTTGATAGAAAAAAATCTTTCTTTCTCTCTCTCTGGTTCAATGCAATGCATTTTTTTAAACATCACAATAGTAGGTGTACATTTCATCTTCTAGCACAATATACCCGCTACGTTTGTTTTATAAAAACAGGATATAAGCAACAAAAGCCAAAAAACAAAAAGGTATATAATAAACGGCTTTAGGCAGTAACAGCTTTTAGACTTGCCGCGACTTTCAGTCAGTTAAAATGCACTCGCGTAGCCGGAGCTGATGTTCCACTAACTCTGATATATCGTGATACCTATATATTTAAACATATAAAATATTGCTGCCTGTTCACAAACGAAGGTTGTGTGGCTTTGTAAACGCGTTTCGCTTCTACGCTTCAAATGATAAAGATAAAAGCAAATAAAACGGATTTAAAAGGTGAATTACCCCTATATTGTAAATAAATAAATCGTGAAATCATGGTAGTGCATCTAACCTTATTAAGAACTCTTAACTAAAAATATAACAGAAACAAACGTTACTAGAATAATACATTTATGTGTGTTTTCACAAGTGTTTTTTTTTTTTTATTAAATTGGCTTTAAGTGTGAGAGGAGTCAGCAAACTAGACATTAATTATTGGCTTTAAAATTTTCAAGCTGTGTTGACCTAGCAAAAATAATATTTAAAACGGAACGAAAAAGATAAATTTATGGGCTTAACTGTAACTCTGATTGAATGACATCCAATTACATCGTTAACCTTAACTGTATTTACTTAACAATAATTTTTGTATTTTGTTTAAATGTAAATCTAATTGAGTTACTGTCAATTATAATGAGTACAACAAATGTTATGACTCATCTTTAATCTACGATTGTTTTATCTTGCTCTTGAAGGGTTCAAAGTAAATTCCATCAGATAATCTAATCGGCATATAGGGCATTTATAGTAGCTCTACATATTATTATCAATGGCGCTATGTGGTCAATTCATAGCACCACAAGCTGTTTTCATTCTGATATACGATAAGCAACCACTATCGTATAGAGGCGTTTTCCTAACGCTTCTGGGAACAACAACATAAACACAAACCTTTAAAACACTTGAATACAATCCACGTGCGGAATAGTTTATCGCTTTCAGTTATCTGTAATATTTCAACTGTTTCTATGTATTGGCCAGTGAGCTTATAGAAAAATAATCGTAGTATTTCCCCAATTGAAACAAGATTTGGATTGGACAGTTGTACTTGTGTATATCAGTTAGTAAAGGCGTAAGTGCATTGGCACAGTCGAGATCGTTATCATATGAGTAACAAAACTTTATGTAATTTCAGATGGAAAATAAAGGTGAAATTAACGATGGGTATGAACTGGATCATGTAAGTATTTAAATCAAAAAATATATATAAAGTTAATTTAAATTGTTTGCGTTATTTTATTTCTTACAGGCTGACCCAAATAGGCCAAAGCCTGAATCAAATAAGGTGCGCGAATATTGCTCCGCTTATTTTTGAAAAATTTATTTACTCACATATTTCTTCTAGACTGATTATCATGTGGATTATTTAAATGATAATGAGCCCATGCAGACTGGAGAACCAAGGGAGCAAGAGAACAAAAAATGGAATCGATGGATTAAAATCGGGCTTCATGTGACTTTACATTTCGTCGTCGTGGGTTACTTCTCCTATGCTACATACTACTACAAGGAATGGAGTACGTACTATTAACCCTAAAACTGTTCAACATTGAATAATTTACACTTTTGTTTTTCAATTAGATAAATATGATTGCAATTATGTTATCAATATAGACCATCCAATGTGTGGCATACGCTTTTGCTCTGGCTATGGAATGCTTGTTCTCCTCTTTTGCTTTCTCTATTTTGGACTTTTCTACTATCTGATATTCAAGCCAAAAGTTGGACGTTTCCTCCATAAGCATTATCTACATCCAGCTTCTGTAAGATGGCATGATCTCATTAGGACTCGGTAAGTTTACTTTCTTTTAACTAATTTATTTATTTGAAATTACAAATCAAACGTTTTCTTTTTCGTAGCATTGTTTCAGCCGCCTTAATTGTATTATTATTAGTACTTTTGGCAATATTTCTGTTCTTTGAGACGAAGGAGGAGCCACAAAAACTGGTTTCCTTAGTGGCACCCTGTTTTTTCATACTCTGCGGCTATGTCTTCTCCACAAAACGCAGCGCAATTAAATGGCGAGTTGTGGTCACTGGCATTACGTCCCAGTTTCTGTTGGGCATATTCTGCATACGCTGGGAGGTTGGACGCAAAATATTTGAGTGTTTGGGCAATAAGGTGGCCACGTTTTTGGGCTATGGCACGATAGGTGCACGCTTTGTCTTTGGTGATTTTCTCATTGAGAACGATGTCTTCGCGTTTGCCATACTGCCCGTGATATTCTTTTTTAGTTTCTTTATATCGGTGCTTTACTATCTGGGCACCATGCAGTGGGTAGTCATCAAGATGGGTTGGATACTGCAACAGCTTCTAGGCACTACGGTCTGCGAGAGCGTTACAGCTGCTGCCAACATCTTTCTGGGCATGTCTGAGAGTCCAATGCTGATAAGACCCTATATCAATAAGCTGACCAAGTCCGAAATGCACAGCATTATGGTGTCGGGTTTCGCCACCGTCTCAGGCAGTGTCCTGGCCGCTTATTTATCCTTTGGTGCTAACGCTGCTTTCTTAATAACCTCATCTGTGATGGCAGCGCCGGCAACACTCGCCATATCAAAGCTTTATATGCCCGAAACGGAAGTCAGTCAAACATCAAGCGATAATATTGAAATGGAGAAATCGTAAGTAGTTATAATACAAAAGAAACACAAGCAACACAAATTTTATTGAGATCTTACCTCATGTTCGATATTGATATCGTTACAGTTGCCAATATCGTTTTTTGGCACAGGTTTGAAACTTTGCTATTTGCGACTTTGAAATGAGTAATTGGCTATTTTTGTATGAAGCTTTTGTAATTATGTATAATGTATTGTTTGTTATCATTTAAGCCAGGATGCGTCTCTGTTGGATGCGGCATCAAGTGGCGCCTCCAACGCCGTTCCCATTGTTATGGGCATTATAGCGAACATTGTTGCGTTTGTGGCTTTCGTCGCCTTTCTGAATGGCGTTGTCAGCTGGTTTGGTTTTCTGATCGGTCACGAGAATATCGATTTTGAATGGATCTTCTCCAAGATCTTCATACCTCTGGCGTGGGCAATGGGCGTGCCCAGTGAAGATTGCAATAATATTGCAAAAATTATAGCCACAAAGAGCATCATCAATGAGTTTGTCGCCTACGAACGATTGGGCGAGCTTATAAAGAATCACCAAATTACAGTGTGTATTTAAAATTACTCAAATTTGAATAAACCATTAACCCTTGACCCCTATCAAATGTGCAGGCTCGCAGCGCTGGCATTGCCACCTTTGCAATTTGTGGCTTTGCCAATCCCAGCTCCCTGGGCATACTCATTGGTTCCTTGAGCGCGATGGCTCCACAGCGAAGGCCCACAATAACTGCTGTGGCTTTTCGGGCCTTTATAGTGGGCAGCATTGTATGCTTTATATCAGCCAGTTTTGCAGGTGAGTAAGCTGTTAAAAAATATACATAAAATCAACATGCATCTAAGCTAACTTTTGATCAATCCATTTTAAGGCATTTTAATTCAGACGGAGGAGGAGGAAGTTGTCTATAACAAGATTTTTGATAAAATATCACAGCGCAACGTGACAACATTTTAGGTTTTTAGTTAAGCTTACGAAATGTTTCGTGTTAAGAACAATTCTATTAAGAAACAATCAGCATTAAATATTTTTATGTCAACTCAGTTTTGTAGAAAAAGCATTTAATCGTTTTATTTATTCAAGCACGAATATTAAAAATGTCTTCTTGATAAGTGCGTGACAGCTTAAATTAATTGATCAAGTAGTTTTGAGTTCAATAAACATCAGATCCAATAAAAATATGACTATTAATTTTTTAACAGTTTCAAAGACAAATTTTATGCTTTAAATCAAAATTCTATGCATCCAACCACACATCAATGGACCAAGAGGCTGTGGAAGAGGAGCAACCCAAGCAAGAGTCGCGTGCCTGGAAAATTGCAAAACTTATTCTTCACATACTATTTCATATAATTTTCATATGTTATTTTGTTTGGTGTACTGTCGTATTTATACGCTATGGTAGCTATAGCCATAATAATTTTTGATTTTTGACCACATCTAACAAGACAAGAATGCCTTAGATAAAGACAGTTTCAAGTGTAAGGAGCGACCTGAGCCGGAGGATGATAACACAACAAGCATAGAAGCAGTCAATGCCACCGAATCAACAACAACTGAAGCACCCAATGTCACCGAGTCGACAACAGAAGAACCAGAATTCCAATCGCACATCCTATGCGAAATGCGTTGGTGCACAGGCTACGGTTTTCTAATCATCTTATTTAGTTTCTTCTATATATTTTGGATATATTATTGGGTATTTAAGCCGCTGATTGGAAAACGATTATATAACGACTATATTGATAAGGGCATCGATAACTGGATTGAGTTTAGCCGCAAAAAGTTCGTATCTACATATACTAACAGATAGATGTATGTACTATATATTGACACCCAAATGTTCTGCAGATTGGTCTCGATTGTAATGCTGGTTGTTGTCATAGTTTTGGTAATCGCATATTTCGGCTATGAGTGTCGCGACAATCCCCGAAAGTTAGTTGGCTTATCTGCACCCATACTTTTTATACTATTGGGCTTTGCGCTTTCCAAAAGCCGACGGAATATTCAGTGGCGGATTGTTGTGCATGGCCTGCTGCTACAATTGCTTTTGGGTATTTTCTGCATACGATTGTCCTTCGGCCGATCTGTATTTGATTGTGCCGGTGAGAAGATAACAAGATTCTTACGATTTACTGAACATGGCGCACTCTTTGTATATGGTGAACGCATTTGCAAAGATTACGTTTTCGCTTTTGCGATCCTTGCAGTTATCTTCTTCTTTAGTGTGGTCATTGCAATCTTGTATTACCTGGGCGTCATGCAGTTTGTATTGGGCAGCTTTGGCTATCTACTGCAGGCGGTGGTGGGCACCACAGTTTGCGAGAGCGTTAATGCTGTGGGAAACATATTTTTGGGCATGTCGGAGAGTCCTCTCATGATACGACCTTACATTGAAATATTAACACCTAGTGAATTGCATTCGATTTGTGTGTCTGGCTATGCGACGGTTGCCGGCAGTGTTCTGGGCGCCTATATATCCTTTGGTGCGTCGCCAGCGTACTTGATCACAGCCAGTGTTATGGCGGCGCCCGGTTCGTTGGCTTTTTCTAAACTATTCTATCCCGAAACTGAGATTTCTCGGACGACCGTCACTAATATTGAACTGGAGAAATCGTAAGTTAGCTTTCCAACTGGTTTCCTTAAAAGCTATTATTATTTACTGCAGTCAGGACGAATCTATATTAGATGCCGCTTCTTCTGGTGCTGCAGCTGCTTTAATGATCGTTCTGGGCATTGTATCCAATATAATCGCCTTTCTGGCAATTACGTTCTTCCTTGATGCTGTTGTCGAATGGATCTTTGAGTTGGCTGGCGCGGATGGAATCAATTTTATTTGGATCCTTACCAAGTTGTTTACACCGCTGGTTTTCTTAATGGGCGTTTTAGAAAGAGATTGCGAAAAGATTGCATTGGTTGTCGCTGAGAAGACCATCATTAACGAGTTTATTGGCTATAAGAACCTGGGTGACATGATTAAAAACAATGAAGTTCTGGTAAGTGGATAATGCATAAGGTATTTTTAAGGACATATAATTTTTAAGTTATTTTCAATTTACAGCCTCGTAGCGCTGGCATTGCTACTTTTGCACTTTGTGGCTTTGCAAATCCGGGTTCTCTAGGTATTATGATAGCAGCGCTTAGTGCAATGGCTCCATCTCGACGATCCGATATTACCCGAGTAGCTGTTCGAGCATTTTTTGCCGGTAGTATTGTCAGTTTCACCTCGGCATCAATCGCGGGTGTGTACATTTATGTATATATAAGATTAATAATATATATTTAACATTCCGTCCACAGGCATTCTTATTCAAGAAGATGATTTGATAAATCTAAGCGAAAGATATTTAATCGGTGCTAAAAACTCTTTCTTCAGTGTGAATAATGATTTAATGGTCTGACAAAATATGGTTTAGCTTATCAACAATGCTCCTCAGTTGAACAATATCAGTTGGGTCCAAGTTAGCGGAACACTGAAGCATCTCCTGTAAATTGTGATCAATCTGTTGTATTAATTCCTTTGGCTCGATATGTGAGCGCTTGCGCTTCAAACTATTCAAATTACAGTTATGTTTTTGTTGCCGTCTGTAGTTTAACTTAAAGTTTGTGTATTGAAATTTGTTCGGGGTTTGTTTGTAAACCGTCGCTGGCTGAACTGCATCCAAAATGGCCAGCAACTTAATTTCAATTGTATGCTGTTCAGCAAGAGACTTGAGTGTGATATTCTCGCTGCTTTTGCAAGCATGCAGAAATTTTTGCACGTACCAACAGCTGTCGGCAACAGACTTTTCCGGCAATGCTTTAGCTGTCTGTAATAAGCTCAACTTATCAGCAGGGCTAAACTGCAAAGCCATCTTATAGAAAGTGTTGGCTAAGAGTTTGCATTTATTGCGGAGCGTAGTTTCTTTTAATTGTTTCCACACGCAAGTCAGAAACACAGCATTCTCTCCGGACGACAGCAGCTCCATCAGCGCTATCTACACAAATGGATTTTAAGTTAAATAAGAATTACGTTATTTAATCTGGATGCACTCACTATTTCGTAATACTGCTCAATATTGCTCAAGGGCGCCTCAATTAAACGTTCAAGGCGCAGCAACAAGGGTCGCGTCTGCTGCTCCGTTTTCGTCAACGACACACAATGCAGATAACGATAGCTCCTTATATTAAAGATGGGCAACTCATGACTTCCCAATTTGTGGAAATATTTGAGCATGCGCTGTACATGCAATTGGCTTAAGTTCTGCGAAAACATGGCATATGAGTTATTGCACTTGATCCAGTATTTTGTTGTCTGCTCGATATCATTTTGATTCCAGCTTTGATTTGTCTCTTCCAGTCTGCAATCCCCAAACTTTGTTATAGAACTGCAAATCGAATCTAAATATTATGCTTACCGAAAAAAAAGCATAAGTATATCGGCGCAGACTTGAGACTTTATTATATCCTTTTCAAATAATCCAGTGCTAAAGTAATTGATTAAATATGCGGAACAGCTAACGTGCAAGAGAGTGGCATATGCTTCTAGGATTCGATTGTACCGCTCGGTATTAGTAAAGTTGAATGCATCTATAGTTTTAAAAACAATGATAAGCTTTAAATTACATGAGTTTATACACAGATTTGATTTGTACCTTTAAACAAGTATTCAAACGTATCTTGTACTGTTTGGCAGGTAAGCTGGCTTATTTCAGTATCACAAATAATTATCGCAGTTATATATCCCAGGCAGAGTTCAGAGTAATCCCAATCCCGTTTTAGCCACTTAGATAACGAAGCAATCAGATACTGCAAAAGGAGCATATTAGTGAAAAATGGAAGTGGAAACAAAAAGTTTAAAGCATACCTCTTGAAAATCCTTATGCTGATACATCATCTCAAAAATATGCAAGGTATATGGACGCACATATTTGGCAATGAGCTTTGGCAGGTCTTGACCCAAATCACAAGTTGGCTCGCTAAGAGTAAAGTCATGGTAATTCTGTAGAACAAAGACGATTCGAACTTACGTTCCACCCAAGTTTAATATTTCCACTATGTCTACCAAAACAGCTTCATCTAGTTGCTTTACATCACAGCTTAATAATACTTTGTGCAGCATGATTAGGTAAACCTGTGCAATCTTTAAATACTCCTCAGTTTTATCCACTGTGACCTGTACATTAAACGCAACTATTAAGGTAATTGCTACTTGCGATATTATTTATTTTGACTTACATCCTTGTGCACCATATCCAGCTGTATTAGAATTGTATCGCATAAATGCATAGTTGTCTCCTCCTGCAAATCGGCCATTGTTAATTTATCCTGGCCTACCGCGACACATTGGGCGAAATGTGTGCAAATTTTGGTTATAGCTTTGCTTGTCTTCACCAGGACATGAAGGTTTCTCATTTGATCATCTAGAAAATTCACAATATCCACAAGCTGTCGCACCACTGTAAAATTAAAACAAGATTCTTATATGGTATACATAATTATGATCTATTTACGTGGCGAAATTTGGGGATGAATTGTTTTGGATGTCGACAGCATTCGCTCAAGCAGGAATAACGCAATCAAATGCAGATCGATGGCTTGTGGTTCATACTCTTTCAGCGCCTCCACATCATGTTTGTCGCTGAAGTTGGATGAAGATTAATAGTTTTTGACTGTTTTTATGTGTATTGATTTAAGTCTTACATCAGATGCAGGCAGCCGTAGACAATGCCAAGCAATAATATCGCTGCCAGACGGCAAGCGCCTTCGGTTAGCAGATTCTGCTTTGACCACTCGGCAAAGCTAAGTGCGTCCGCAAGCAACGTAATAAAGTCATCGCAGGCTTTTTTATCCCCTAATATTACATTTGTTTTCTATAATAATAAAAGATTATATTAATATTATGAAAATAACTTATTTTCAACGCACTTGCCAATTGAAGGCACCACTCGTATAAGCACTTAAAAACGTCCATACAGAAGTCACCATCACTTGCATAGGCTCTAAGCAGTTTTCGCAGCCACAGACTCAATACATTCCCAGTTTTAGCGCTTAGTTTCTCCAAACTACTTTTGCAAATTTTTATTGCATTTTGCTTTGAAACGCATGTGGATAGGTCGTCGCAGTCCATGCATTGCAACTCGCTAAATGTTATGCTGACTTCTAATTCATGTTCCTGTTCTGTTTCCATGTTAAAAAGTTTTAAATGTAAATATATCTTGCAATTTCACAAAACCCCGCTCTTTTGCACCGACTAAATATTTTTATCGACCAATACAAGTCGATAATAGACATTCACAGAATTCGTAAACACATTTTGTGTCAATCCGATATCGTCCTACCGCCACATAATTTGTGCCATAAAATTTTCGTTTTGCAGTGTGCAGCCACATTGCTGCTACCATTTCTTTTCCATCGCATCATTGCTCGAGAATAGTTGAGTTTTTCAATAGCTCCCAAGTTACTTAATTGTTAACTGTCATAAAAATTATCAATATGCCGTGCAATAAAGAGGTAAGTTAATGCATCCCGATACATAACGCGTGTGTCATTTTTCCATGATGTCTACTATTACCGCCCCAGTCTGAAAAGATGTGTTGATTGGTTTTCAATTCTGATAAAAAATATGCCACACGTGTTTGTCTAAGTTTTTCGATCTTAAGAAACTAACTGAATGCATCTATTTAATAACTTACAGATGATGGAGAGATATTGGAGAACAAAGCGCAAAGAGAATTTAATATGTAAAACATGAAGTGATGCTGCTATAAGCATCTTGCACGTGTGACCAAAAAAAGTGAGGTTAGTTTGGCGGCATAAATTTGTGCCTGCAATGTATTTCTTTTATTTTAACATGATGTTTATTTATACCGCCCCAGTCGGAAGAATTATGTCGATTGGTTTTCGTTACTGATACTTAAGAAGTTTTATTTTTATTTGCTTGTATAAGACAGTGTTAAACATTTATTTTTGTTTTGCCATTTTCAGAATGTAAATTCCACGTGCTGGCGCATCTTTTGGTGTTTTGCCCAAGGTAAGTTAATATACAAATTTTAGTGTCAATTGCTGTTTTACATGATGTTTATTTATACCGCCCCAGTCGGAAGAATTATGTCGATTGGTTTTAGTTACTGATATTTCTAAAAATGTAGAAAATGAATTTTTTGCGAAATGCGGTGTTAAGAAAAGTATTTAATTTTGTAATTTCAGAATGGTATTCCAAGGGTGTGTGCGTCTTTGGTGTTTTGAGTTTGCCTAAGGTGAGTGAAAACAAAATAAATTTAATATTTAAGCTTGCAAAACAATTCTAATGATGAACACTTTATTTAAGCCAAACAGTTATCCCTGTCATAAGAATAATTGATGATGCAAAATGCTGATAGTTAATCAAATAACTGATTAAATTTCTGCCTTATAAAGTTACCAACTAATAAAAATCATTTTATTTTATTTGTAGAGGAAGACCACGAGGAACTTTCCATGATATACTGTGCCGAAAAACGTTGGAAGACTGAACTCAAGGTAGGTTTCGTTTCAATCTAATATGGTTTATATCTGCTGATGATATTACAGTAGACAAGCATATAACTGAATTCATCATGTTGTAATAAACTCAAGTCTGAATAACATCTTTGATACTATATATGAGCTTGTTTTACATTTTACTCTAATATTTGTTTGTTCATTTACAGATGTTGCTAGTCGGACCACGCATATTGATAAAACATTTTTGGCTTTCATAAGGTATGTTGTAGAAACGTCGCTTAGTCTTAAACAAAAATAAAAATTTCACGATGAAGCAAAACTGTTATCCCTGTCATAAAAATAATTGATGATGTAAATTGCTGATAGTTAATAAAATGATTAATACTCGTGGATTATACAGATTCTAACAACTAATAACAACAATTGTTTTTATTTTATTTTTAGCGGAAAACCACATGGAATTCTTAAATGATTTACTGTGCCTAAAACTGTTGGGAGACTGAACTCAAGGTAGGTTTCGTTTCAATCTAATATGGTTTATATCTTCTGATGATATTACAGTAGACAAGCATATAACTGAATTTATCATGTTGCTATAAACTCAAGTCTGAATAACTTCCTTAATATTATATTTGAGTTTGTTTTACATTTTGCTCTAATGTTTGTTTATTCATTTACAGATGATGCTGGTTGGACTGGACCACGCATATTGATAAATCATTTTTGGGTTTCATAAGGTATGTCGTGGAAACGCCACTTAAACAAAAATAAAAATTTCATGATGAACACTTTATTTAAGCCAAACAGTTATCCCTGTCATAAGAATAATTGATGATAAAATAATCTGATATAAAATAATCATTACCATAATAAGTTAATGCAAATACACGTATGTTAATGTTTGATCTACTTATTTTTTTCAGAGAGCTGAAACATCGTTATTAGTATAACTGATGGGATATAAGCGACATGGCATTTGGAAAAGCAGAAGGTAATTTTTGAATTGGTTTATAATATTTTTGCATGTATTTACGTGATGTTTTACATACCGCCCCAGTCGGAATTAACGATGTCGATTGGTTTAATTTGCTGATAATAAATAAATTTTCATTTAACCTCCTGATATATTGGAAAATATTTAAACAATATTTATCTTTTAATTGCAGGCAGGCTTATAACATATGGAACTTGGAACTACCGTCGACTAGTACTACAACAAGTTTTCTAACTAATGCTGGTTGGCTTTCCTGTCTCCATATAGACGAAATACTTCTGTACAAGCTGAGCTTTAAATAAAAAAAAAAAACAGTTTTGTTTTTTATTATAACGTGAAATATTTTATTTGCATTTCATATTTTAGACAATTATTGTTGGGTATTTGCAACGCTACAAAACTTGTCGCATTTTGAGCCATACGCTGGCATCATGCGTCGTTATACATACACATATATAAGAATTATTAAGTTTGTAAATGTTGGATTCAATATGTATTGTATACGCGTTATGTTTGTTTTGGTATTTGTAAATTAATGCTCATTTATATAGTTAATACGCATATGCGCTATTACTTTCAATAGATCCTGCCGAGCAACCGATAACAAACTCAAAAATCAGCCACTTTATGCATTTATGTATATCGATATCGAATAGGTTGCTATCGCTCTCTAATATAAGCTGCTTCCGTTTCCACTTTACACACAAATATGTACGTATGAACATCTATTATGTTGGTGTGGTTAACGCTACGACGATAAATGGTTCTGTTTATATTATATAATACGTCAATATATTTTTATAGAAGATATACATAGATTACTTGGATAGCGATACAAAATTTTTGACTACAATTCGATAGACAACATTTATAAAGTTTTCTTTGAAATATTCAATTTGTAATATTTGATTTATGCTTTAACACACACTAAGAACCCTACAACTAAATAATAAGTGCACGAATATGTGGATTGATGTCGTATTTTCAAAAAAAGTAATTATACGTAATGTCTGAAAGCGGTTCAGTCATTCATTTATATAGTATGTAGAGTTAAAGAAAACATAAATTATGATAGTTTAATCAAATCGAATGTTCATTTTTTAACATCAATGACGATAGACAGAAATAGCTATACGAAAACAATAGATATCAATTCCGTGTTGAAGTCTGCATAATATATATTGGGATGTTGAGATTATATATGTATTTTTCTTTCTTGTGTGTGTGTCTTTCAGAACCAAATTGCTTGCAGCTTCTTCAATTTGATAATAATTTATTTTTATATTTTTGTTTTCTTATCGTATAGGTTCTTTTCAAAAAACAATAAGGAATCAACAATATTCATAAAATGTATCATTATAGAATATATGATAAATGTAAATCTAAAAACTACATGGTTTTTTTAAATTATTATATAATAATTATTATTATTTGTATAATATGCATATATGTTTATGGGGATTGAAATAATTCCTGTTTGTATGAAATAAATAGTATATGCATGCATGAATGTGTGTGTGTGTGTGTATGTTAAACAAGTTGGATCAATTAGTGTCCAATGTGCTTCTTTATCAGTGCCTGCAGCAGGCGAACCGTTGCTTTCTTCTCCTTATACTGAACATATGTCTCCGTTTCGAGGGATCTGCGATCGGGCTTTAACATTTTGCGTCCGTTCTGCTCCTCGAAAATGGACTCGTACTCGCGAATGGTGGCCTTGAGCAGCGTCTTCTCATCGCGCACACGATCCAGTTGCTCCCACAGCTGATCCAAGCTAAGTGCCGAAATGTTCTCTGCCTGCGTCTCCGTGGCGGTATTTGTCGTCGTCGTGGTGGTGGTGGTAGACTCATCGGAGGAAGCGTTCTGTGTTTGGGTATTTGGGGCGATGGAGTCGCTGGGTGAGTTGGTCGTCTCAGTGCTGTTGTTTGATGAATACTGCAGCGGTGTTGATGTTGCCTCAAAGACCATAGCCTCGTGTTCCAGTATGGTTGGCAGCTCGGGCACTCCGGCGCCGCCACCAAACATAATGCTGCGTGAAACGCAACGCTTAAGCTGCCGGTAGCGATCATATAGCGGACGTGCAGCATCTCGCTCCTCCTTTGTAATGGGATGGCCGTAAAGGCTTTCAAAATACAGCAAGCCATGTTGCACAGCACTTTTTTCTTGCACCAACTGATCAGATGTCAGCTCGTCCAGTGGCTGCGGCCGATGGTTTTGCGTGCGTTTTTCGCTGAGATTCTGCAAAACAAATGTCAAAGTTTGGAAATTAATTTGAATTCCACAGAAATTGAGTGTGCAAAATACAGCTGACATATTTATCAGAGTTGCCATCTAACATAAATTTGTGGACACACTGGCGAGCCGCGTTGGTTAATCTTAACGAACAGATGGTTAGGCGCGCAGTTTAAATTAAAGTTAGGATTTGTTAACCGTTGCATCAACTAGACCTTGAAGAAAACATTCAATTATGATTTGCTGGCCTTAAAAGAAAACGGCGCAATTACATTTCCATCAATCAGTTTTAAGCCGAAAATTAATTTGTAATTACCAAAACGTTATGTGTTCCCTCAGGCAGACTAGGTGAAGCCTATATAATGCCCATAAACTGATAAAAATAAAAAAAAAGATACACTTGCCGGCAGACATATTGGTAAACAAGCAAATTAATCAGCGACATGCATTAGGAATTTTTTCGATGTGATCTACATATGGCAAGTGCAAAGTGCCCGAAACCAAAATAGAACACCTACTATACATAATACTTAATACTCGGGCACTGTCACCCCCTACACACAATACTACAGATGTGCTTATTATTATTTTAACGTTTTTTTTTCTTCTCTCTGCTGTTCTTTGGCAGTCTATCAAGTCATTTGTTTTGTCGTAGAGAAAATAAACCAAATAAAGCACATAATTGTGCTTATACAAGCACAGGTTTTCGGTTTTCTCATGCGCCACAGTCAAAACAAATCGTTAAATAAATATATATATATAAATAAGTATGTATAATACTATGTGTTGATATTATGATGGTGTTCAAAAACAAATATGAAAACTCTTAAGGAATGGAATCATTCTAAGCAGTTTGTTGCTGCTGTCGAAATAATTATTTTCTCGAGCCATTATTTAAAAGCCTTATTTAAATCAACTGAGACATTAAATCAAGTAAATTAATTTAATGAAGCTACTTGGAATGCGGGTGCTAATTGCAGTGGCATATTTGTTCATACCTTGAAGGCAAATAGAATATGCAAAAATAATAATTCACCATTTGATTTCAACAGAAAAATGAACAAAAATATTAAAGAAATATTTCGAAATTATCTGTCAATTTATTCATATTTATGTCAGGTTTAGTTTTGTCCAAAAAAGGTTTTGTGAATTGAAATATTTGGCTACGTGGTTAATAATAAAATATAAATGATTTTTGACATGTCAAGTTATTTTTTCATTATACTGTTCTTATTTTTTTATGCATGAACTATTTTTCCGACGTCATTTAGCTATTCTGTTAAAATTTTCCACTAGATACTCTGCTTTTTTTTCTGACGTATTCTTGTCCCACAATGACTGAGTGTGAAAAATTGTCTAGTTGGCTTATTGGGCTTGTTTTTTGATGCTTACCTGCTCTATTTCGCCGAGGGTGTTCTTCATGCGCTCCAACTTTTTGGCGGCATCTTGACCGCTGGCTGCAATACCGCAACCGCTGTTGCCGCCTCCCTTGAGGCCCAGTGCAGCAATGGGATCAGTCTTAAGCTCGTGACGCTCCTTGCGCAGCTTGCTGAGCTCGGCGAGCGCATTCTTCATGTACTTATCATTTAAACGCTCCGCCTGCGATGGTCGATAGCCCAGACGCTGCTCCAGCGAATCCTCCAGCTGCACAAGCTTCTTCTTGAGCGCTGTGACACGACGATTGATGGCCTTGACACGCTCCTCGGGCGTTTGGAAGGCCATCATCGCTGGCACCACCTGCTGCATAACATCTCGGGTGCGCATATTCTCTAGCGAACTGAACGCACGCACTGCATCCATTGGCTCCATACAATCCATATCCTCGCTGAGCAACTGTTGCACGCTGGCTGCCTGCTTGGGCAATTGCTGTGGATAGGGCATCACCTTGGACAGCTTGGCAGCCGCATCAATGTTGCCGCCCGGATGATGACGCGAATGGGCATAACGTCGACTTAGCACTGGCGCCGGCTCATCGCCGCGCACCCAAGGCAACGACTCTTGTGCCGAGGTCAAATTGAGTGTCTGCTGTTGACGCTGTGGTGGCTTGGCCTTGATGGGTGCTGGATTTGGAGTGCTGTCATCGCTGCCAGCTGTCGAGCTGCACGAGCTGCTTGTGGTTGGTGTGGGCGAGATGCTGGTGCTGCGCTTTGATTGCTGCTGTTGCTGATGGAAGTCAATCAGATTGTTGTCATTGTGGTCGGCAACTGTTGCTGCTGCCGCTGCCGTGCTTTGCTGTTGTTGCAGTTGTTGTTGTTTCTTGCTGCTGATGAAGCCACGTCGCTCATATTTTAAAGCGGACAAATCATATTTGTAAGCACTTTGTTCATCGCGCCTCGATGGCAAATATTTTCCAGATGCATTGGGTTTCTTGCTAACACCGGATTTGCGGACGGGCGGCTGTCGGGATTTGCAGAAACGTTCGCTGCTGCGACGACGTTCATGCTCGCATTCGCTATCATCGCTGGCGTCACGAGTTTGCTGTGATCGGGCTGGACTTGTCTCTAGGCCACGGCCACGATCCTTGTTAGCCTCTGAATTGTTGGCCAGAGCAGCATTGTTCTCCTGTTGCTCCTGCTGCTGATCCGGCACATCGGCATCGACCGAGTCTCGTTCAAACTCACGACAATAGCTGGCATAGCTGGCTGTGCGCTTGAAATCCTCCGAGCAGACACGTCTGATGACCTCACATTTATTATTATTGGCCAGCTGAGCAGTTGGATGTGAAGGCTGTGATGCTGTGTTGGTTGGGGTCAGTTCGGGTTCGGTGAGCAATTCCTCGCTGTTGCTGCGTTGCAATTTGAAGTCCTGACTGCTATTCGAGCAGCTGTCCAAGCGCTCCTTGCGTTTGCGTGACTTTTGCCATTCGAGTGGATTTATGATTTCGGGTAAATAGCTGGAATTAAAACGTGGCGTTGTCGCCTCTCCTTGCACCACATCGTTAATGTCCTGGAGCGTAGCCTCTGCGGCTGGTTTCGCTGTTGCGTTTGAGGAGTGGGAATTGGATTTGGATTTGGCGGAGGAGTTGCCGTTACCGCTGCCGCACGAAGCGGTTGACGATGATGAAGAGGATGAACCAGTGAGACGACTTAGGTCGTCTTCGTTAAGGCCTGTTGTGGGATGGCGCATGCCGCACTGCAATCGAAAAATAGAACAAGAAAAAAACAATCAGTAATTAATTGACTCGAGTCTCGAGCATCACGAGCCGGCTCATGACGTAAACTTAAATGCTTTATTATAAAAAACTATTTAGCACTAAAAAGGGGGGAAAATAAACTTCATAAATGTCATTGCAAGCCATTAAGTGGGTTAATGTAAGCGCTATGAGTAAGTTTTCATTATTTGCAATGTTGGCAATGCGTTGAGTAGTTAATAGGTAAAAACAGTTAGTTAAATTAATTAGAAACTTTTTTCGAATTGAAATAGTTTAGTGACATTTGTTATTTATAGCTGCAGATGAACCGATATTTATTTCTAAGTAGTTTTGTGACTAAGCTCTGAGTTCTCATAATTGTTTTGCAAGAATTTTAACGAGGAAGAATAAATAAAGTTAATTTTATACGAAAATCTGTAAAAAGCAGTTTAATAGCTATAATTCCCTTGATATCCATAAAAAATATATTTTTTTATAAGTAATTTATTTTCATGTACACACAGCGGATAGTTATCAGTTATATCTGTGCTGCACAAGGATTAGATTTAATAGGTAGAAAATGCTCTCATGATATTTTTCCATAATACAATAATAAAGCTCAAAGTGACAAATGTCCCTTAACAACTGTATAAACTTCTTAGCTCTTTTCGCTTTTCGTTTTTCATTTAAATTATGTAATTAAAAATTAAACCCAGCGGCCAATAAAATTTCTGAGTTTATTAACAACTTTTTTAATATTTTATTATTTTTAGTATTTTTGTATAATTACCAGGAAATATGTAATAATTTTGGGCGTCATGTTTATATTTTAAACTATAAGCGTATCAGTCAGTCAGTTAATACTGCCAAGTATTTATTATCACAAATTTTAACAAATTTATCACAAGTTAGGAAATCACTTTTTTTGTATCAGATTGTCGCCATATGAATCGGATGCAATTAATATTAATCAAAGTCAATTGAATATTTTTGACTTTGGCCACTTTAAGGCAAGTTGAAGTTTAAGGTACTATTTACAGCTTGATTTAATATTGTTTTTCTTCTTCTTTTTATTGCAAAATTAAATTGTGTCTAATCACAATTAAAATATAATGCAATCTTCACATTTCTGTCTTTTCTGTTTTTGCAGTTTGCTTTTGTATTGTGTGTTTGGTATTTTAAAGCACTTGAAAAATGAAAACGTTGCTTTCTTTACGCGCGCCGAAAAACGATTAAATACATTTCCGTCGACCTCGCCAATTATATGCGAAAAAATCGTGGAGAGGCCAGGCCGGCTGAGCGAGCGCAAAAACAGAGCGTTTGATATACTGAGCGAGAATGAGAGCACGCCTGCGCAATGCGCATTATTACAAAGCAAAGAAATCGATCACAAGACGAGCGCGAGCCAAAACGAGCGTGAGAGCGAGAGCAATAAAATGAGCGTGACAAGGTGTGAAAATAAAAAACATAAATGGCTGGCTGGCCAAATGCAAAGAAAACAAATATTTTTGGCTCAACAGCAGACTTGATCGATTTGGTTTTTGCACTCTTATCAATTAAATTTCATATTTTCTGTTTGTTTGGGGATTTTAAAAATAAATGTGTTTTTTTATTTATGCACTTGCTTATGCCCCACTGGCCTAGCACAAAAAACACACGCATAATATTCAAATGAAATTTAATTGAATTGTTTATATATTTTTGTTCTGTTATGCACAGCACACTCGGAACAAATACAAGTTATTTCCTCAACAAATTTCAAGTGCAATGTCATAGCAACAAAATGCGATAAAAAAAAAGGTCACATCAAATGGAAATTTAGATTAGTAACCAAAATGAGAACAACAGTTACACAAAAAAAAAACAAGTTGTTGTTGCTGCTTAATTAGTTAATGAGATATGGGCCAACATATTAAGCCCTACTAATGGAAATGTGTCAGTCAACCTGCCTCAAAGGTTACACATTCAATTAGGCTGTTGTTTGTGGCCCAATGGGAAACAATTCGCACAAAGAACACAAAAATTAAATACTGAATCTCAACCGAATTACAATTAAAGCCCACGCGCTGATGACGTCAATGCTTGAGTGGGGCCCAGTGGCGGGGGGAGTGCACAAAAAATTGGACGACGTGATCGTCGACAGTTGAGCCCCAATTGTAAAGGGCTCCTTAGACAATTATATACAAACAAAATGCTTAGACGCGTGCAAAGTATTTCAATATTTAACTCTTTTGCAGGCCCTGCATTAATGCTTATCAAACTAATTGGACTAACTAAGACTAAAAGTAAGACAGGACATCGATCGAATCGATTTAATTTGAGGAAATTGGGGATTTTCTATTTTTGGCATTTGCAAGCGTTGACAGCACTAAAATAATGTGAAACAATGACAAGCTATTAAACAAATATAAAAATAATACCAAATAATGACAAGACAACAATACGATCAAGATAGTAAGTACGTGTGTGCTATGAAATTAATCTATATTATATTAATGTTAAGACAATCAATTAACTACATTTTTGTATTGAATGAAATTTCAGTTCTTGGAAAAACATTTTTATATTTCTGCAATTCTTTTTGGTAAAAATAATTCAAGTAATCATTTTAATTCCTTACCATTTTTGCTATTTTTACAGTATAGTTAAATGACATCTTCAAAGGTTTCTTTTTACAGTTGACCATATTTATAAGTAGGCTCATGATTCTGTTGCCATATATCAATTGTTTATGTTATATGAAATACATACAAAAAATATGTTGACTGCTTATGCCTCTTAATGGGGCAGCTGTGTGCATGACTCATTAGAACAACAGCCGCAATCGTTTGTATTTCAATTGTTGCAAGTTCAATAAACGCTTTTCATCAATTAATTGGTGTGGATTATCAATCAAATTTTGGTCAGAAGTGGACCAAAAAAAAAACCCCATCTCTGGTTTTTACTTTGATAAAATAAATAGCATAGCGCTGCTGATAAGATGAAACGATAAACTGGTAGCCGGAACACAATTTCAGCGCAATCAATATGCGAGACGATATAATTGATAAGAAACCATAATAATGTTGAGTCATGGTCTATTTTTATGGTGGTGCCTGAAATATTTGTGTGTCCAAGTCCAGTTGTTTACACATGAAATGGAAGTAACTTTTAACGAAATACTAACAACAAATTTCAGTTCTATGAAAATGTATTAAATAACCATTTTCTAGAGAACTCTATGACAATAATATTATCATTGTAAGGATTTCCAAAGGAAGTTATTGAACTTACGCAAACAACAACAACAGCAAAAGTATTGGATCGAAATCGGACACGCGCTTTAATCAAATTGTTTACGCCAAATACTCGGGGTACGAAAACAAAGTCATGAGCACAAAAGAAAAGGCATTTGGGTTGCTCAGTGCACACAGCAACAGCATCACACACACACACATACGCACAAACAGCACTTATATGCTAAAATGGTAACAAGCGGCGTATGCGCAATTTAACAAATCCGTGTAAATTTAGCGTCATAATCGCAAATGTGTTTTTGTTTATTTGTATTTTATTGGGCGCGCTCGCTCTTGTTGATTAGATTCGAGCTAAAGTTAAATTGGCCTACCGGCCGACCAGACCAGACTGCCGTACGCCAGCAGCAACCGGCTCAAACCGGTAACAGCTGAATCGCCCACTCACAACAAGAAGAGGAGCAGTTATCTTAAGATGCTAAAATCGTCAGGGCTAATTGTATTTACCATTTTATTTATACACTTTAAAACGCTTACTAGCCCAGAGAATCTGATTCAATGATGCTTTCTGCACAAGTCAAGTTACTAAGTTGTGAGTAGGTGTCCCGCTTAAAGTACTCCATTCCATTATCCTTAATATCCCATCGGACATCGGTTAATTAATGTGCGGAACGCGTGGCGATACATCAGTTTGATAAGAATCACAAAATCGTTTGGTTGCTTTAAATGGCTTTCTTTTGATGAAGCAGTGCACTGTCAGATATTGATTAAAATCCTTTATTGCTATAACTATTTTGTGTGTTCTATTTTTATACACAGACATACTTATATTGTATTTGGCCATTGCTTTATCAATGCGGCAACAACAATCAATTTAGTATACATATATCGACAAAACAAACAAACTGCCAAACTTCTACACGATACTATATAGTATGTACTATATAGTAGAGTATGTTGTTAGACATGGTCAAACCACAAACTCTGCGTCTTTTTTTGGGTGAGTCACGTGCGTCATTTGCTTGTTGCAAGCTTAAATTGATTGTGCAATATGCAACTAAAATTACGTAATGTGCATCAAGTGAAATTGTGAAACAGACAAATCTGATAAGAAGAATGAATAGACGAAAGATTATGAATTGTGCTTTATAAGCCTACCGGCTTAAAAGTTTATATGATGAATTATTTTTAGACAGCACTCGGATGTTGCTTAGGTTGATTTTGGGCAACTTTTCATGATCGTTGTTTTTGCAAAAAATCAAGCCGGCCGCACTGGGCAAGAAGTTATTTCCGGGGCGATCTATACCGATCTTCCGTACAGCTCCTTTACCCTTACCATGTGAAATTGCCAAGATTTTCCATTCTATTGACAAAAATCACAATTCCAGTCAAAGAACAACTAACTTTTAAAATTTATAGAGAGTTATAATAAGAATGTCTGTTTATACACAAAATATGATGCGAGTTCTGCATGTACTTTCGACTGTCAATGATAACGAATCTTGTTTTTCGGTGTTTCGCTCGGGACAACGAAATATGCGATAAGACAATACCAAAAGTAACAGGTGTTCAATCAAGGTGCAATCGCAGAGTTCCTTATGCATTTATTTTTTGATTATGCGTACCTTCTGGAAGACTAAAGGCAGCACCTCTCAGTACATGAAGCGTCTCTTAAAGAATATGCATCATAACTAATCATGCAATGAAATTACCAAAACGAAAACAGCTTCAATGATCAATATTCATTATATTGTAGTACAAACATACTATATATAGGAAATACGTATGACAAAGTACTGTGATTCCTGTATTAGGGAGAACAAAACAGAACAAAAATGTATAATGATCAAAGAGAATAAATATATGTAGCCTAAAGATAATAAAGAGCATATAAATCAGAGGCAACAATGACAAAGCGACAAACAAAAGTAATAAAAAAACAACTAAAAAAAATATATATATATATCGATGAGAATTCATATAGATAAATGGGAAAAACAAGAGAATAAGAAATCAAATGGGATAGGTAATGGCAAAATAAATCAGAGCAAAGTACATACTACAAACACATGTATTTATAGTATATAAGCTGACAACAAACTATTCGAATAAAGCTTTTGTCGATTGGCGGCACGTGACGCAATCAGCGTTTACAATTCATTGATGATTTGTGTGTCGATTCCTGTTGTTGCTCAATTCACAATTAATTTAGAAACATTGTACACACAAGAACTTTTACTTGCATTTCGTTAAAATCAATCAAGTTCAATTTATGCTGAAACAAGGCAGACAATTTCTTTTTCCAGTTTTGTGAACTTTGTCAAGCATTGAAGTGAAGAATATTTATAAAATACTGATTGCCAGAACGTCACATATACTATATGACTGTATATATAATTGGCTTGATTTATGTTTTGTGCCTGTGTTGAAGGCAAACAGGTTTTTAATTTAAAACATTTGAGAGATCTGACTTTTATTTGATTTTTTTTTAATATTTATTTTTTGTTTTTTATTTTTGTCAAATGCATAAATTGCAAAATTCGATACTGTTACTAACTGATACCACGTGTCATCGCCGGACTGGTACTGTTTGTGGATCTCGTGAGGTAACTTATAGTTGACCTCGTGACCAACTCAGGAACAATAGTTAATGATGGTGCGTAGCTTGCGATATGTTGCCAAAACAATATAAATTAGACTGTATAGAAAATGCCTTAAAGTTATTTATAACATATCTAAATAAATATTGTATGATGTTAATCTATTAAATATTATTTTTAACATCAAATTTTAGCAATAAATGCAAAAAACAACAAACTTTATATGTTTATATTCTTGTCTTCTAATTGAATTTGGTTTGTTATATATTTTAAGCAAACGTTTCCGAGTATTTTCACACTACATGTCTAAAAATAAATCAGATATCTTTCATTTAAAATGGCTTGCGAAATAAACAACGTAATATGTTTTTACAGATGTGCCCCCTTGGCACTAAACTAAATATAGAAAATTCGCACATTTTCTATTTGCCAGATTCGCTAGTTGAGCTCAACAGACGTGTGAAAACGATATACATATGTATTTCCGAGACTAATTATTATATGTAGGTTCACACTTCTGAATTAGAGCCCTTAAAAAGGGAGCTGAAGTTGAAGGCAACCGAAATTTTGTTTATTTATATGATTACAATCGAATTTGCGGTTTATTGACTCGTCGAATTTAGCAAATGAATCGAAGACATATCATTTATTGGGTCAACAGCCAGAAATACTTCAGGGCCGGGCCGAGCCGGGCCATGACATGACAATTGGAAGTTGGCAAACAAATGATATGGGGGACTCAGCGTGCCTAAAAGCACGCAACAGTTTGTTGCCTCGCAACACCAACAACAACTACAGCAAGAGTGACAATAACTAATGACAACAGAAAAAATACAAATATTGAAACTGTCGCGTTACCTGAATGGAAAATTTATAACCAACGAACAAGAAGAAGAACGAGCGTCCCAAAATTTTCCATAGAGAGGGCAAGACAGCGAGAGAGAAAGGGCGAGGGAGAGCGAGAGATACCGAGCATAAATACAAGTTTTGCTCTTGACTCTTCGCTGTGGCACAGTCTTTACTGTGATGACTCAACCCAGTAGACAAAAGAGAGAAAAAATACCTAAATAAGAAGCCACAGCAACAACAACAAAATTAATCGATTCATTGGAAATTTTATGGATTAAAAATCAATCGACTCCCTCAGTCCATTATTATCTACCTATAATAACAGTAGAATTATGTTTGTATTTATCTTCGACAGACTATTTATATACGAAATTGGATAGCAATCATTCTGGCCAACAAAGACCATATTTTGTGTATCAACAACTGGCTTCAAATTCTATTTGTTTGTAGTTGTAATTGTAGAGTAGCTGAAATGCATATTACCAATAATCAGGCATGAATTTCTATTTGGTGCCTGGAAACGCTCAATTGCTAATGCGCGAATGCGAAAAAGGTGTGAATTTCTTAATAATAATATCAACATCTGAAATCCAACACGATTAGCAACAAACTGAACAAATGTGTGAAATGGATTATCAATAATTGTGACAGACTTCGTTCACAGTACGTCAATGCAGCAAATTAAGTTAACAGCCTGAATGATCGATCGATCAGTCAAACAGATGGGATGGAAGAATTTATCAATTTACATTCGATCGAAATTTTTCCATTAAGCGTAATCAAAAATAATTCACGATTTTGATATTAACTTCAATTCTTTTGGAAACGAGAATGCTGAAATATACCTAGAAAACCCTTAAACAAAATCTTTAAATTCCTTAAACTTTGTAACTTTTCAGTTTATAAACTATAAGCAATCTATAGATTGTAAGAATTTCCAATAATGTATCCTACTTTATTATAGATTTCTATACTTACAACGCAAGCCTTAACGGACTTCCAAAGATTTTTCGCAAAGTCTTCAATTTTGCTGATTTTTCCACGTACGTTCGCCAGCTGCACGACGGTTTGTTTTTTTTTTTTTGGTTTTTTAAATCAATTAAGAGTAATACAAGTTAAATATAGATTTAATGGGCTCCGTTGAAACTGTATGGCTTTGAACAAACACTCCAAAAATCGAATAAGCCACTTGTGGGGCCTCTATGTTCGATGTTAGAGAGGCGAAACGAGGCGATTATTTGTTGTTATTGTTGTTGGGTCTTGCTGGTGGTTGAAAAAATAGTCACATTTCACTCTTCGTACTCCGGCGAGAGCACACACACACACGCACACACATGCAAATTGTTGATCCTTTTGCTTAATTTTGTTTTTTTTGTTAATTATTGATTTGGCTAAATGGCTAATGGGTATAGGCTTAAATTGTTAACTTTGGTATTTTAGCTTGGATCGTGAGTAGAAGTCCTGGCTGCTGGCTGATGTTCTTGTTGCTGTTGTTGTTGTTGCTGTTGTTGTTTTTTGGTCCAAGGCTCTCTCGCGCTCTCTTTCTGTTGTTGTCTCAGTCTCCCACTGTTACATTTAGTTGAGGATCGGCTTGTATTTTTTCTTAACCTTGTACTGACGATTTCGCTGATCTATGACAAACTCATATCGCGATCTCTGCACATTTTCGCTATCTAAATTATAACAGCTCAAACCGAGTAGGCGTAGAACTCCTAGCGAATACGTTGTGACTAAATTATTATGCCCGGTCGTTGCAAATTAAATGCCGCTCTGCTGCAAGCTGATGCAACTGTTGCGGTTCAGGCGTTTAAGGTTAACCTTCTTTTTTTTTTGCTCAAAGCTGTTGTTCAACCCACGCAATGGGCACCGTTTGATGGCAATCAATAATTAATCCACTCGCAGTTCCACACAATGCAACGTTCGGCACGTGAATGGGCTCAGCCGATGCACCTGGCGTACTTTTTGTTTTCGTCGAATGTCACTTCGTTTCGAGTATCCTGCGATCGGCCTTCCAATGACGTTGCGCTCGTAACCGCTCTCTCTTTCTTTCGCTCTCGGTCTTTCTATCTCTGGCAGCTGTGATTGTTGCTCACTCGTTCTCACACTCGTTTGCTCAAAACTCTCGCACTCGCTCTATACCACTAGCGTCGTTGCCTGTGGGCTGACTACGGCTGCTTTAGGAAGTGTGTGGACACGAGCCGATATCTAAGCATGTGTCTCTGTGATTTTCGACTGCAGCTGCTTGTGCCGCTCTCTGGGAGTGTCGTGCTACTTTTACGCCTTCTTCTGCCAGCAGCAAATAGTTTTTCCACTTGCACTCGGTTTACGGACGCCGTTATAATGTGTGCTTTTGCTAGTTTTGGCTTTGTTTTTATTGCGTTTGCTTTATGCGCTTGAGCAATTATGTAAAACGTGGCTCAATTGGATTTGGGCAAAAGCGTTTGTTTGCCTCTTAAGCTTTTGTTCACACACACAGTTTTTGCTTTTATACAGTTATAACAGTCGTTGACGTCGAGGTCATCGACGCGCGTTGCTGTGTTCGGAAAAATCAATATTTTGCACTCGCGTTTGTTTAACGGCAATGTTTATTTATTGCGCACTGTTTTTGTCATCACTTATTTTATGTTGTGTTTATTTGTTTTTGCTTTTGAATTTGACTTTTCGTTTAGGCAAAAAAAACTTTAGCTGTTTGCTGACCGACTAACAATTTCAGTGGGGGCGGCGATGCTGCTGCTGCGTTTGCTTGCGCTGATGCTGCTCAAGCGAATGAGCAACCGAAAGTAAAGAAGGAAAAACAGTGCAATCTTTACACACACACGAAAAACTTTCCGCTCGTTTTGACGCACGTTGTGTCACGCAAGAGACTCAATTTCTATCTGGATGGCAGAGGCAGAGCGCCAACAGAGCCAACGCACGAGACTTTGGAGCACTTAACGAAATTTATTGACGTATGTATTTTTGTGCTTTTGTATGCCGTTGTATTTTTGACAGCGAGTTTGCCGACGTCTTTATGTGCGTTTTTGCGCCCTCTCTCTCTCTGGCTGCAATATTGTTGTTGTTCTCTTTATGTTTGCGCAAACTCTTTGACTTGTTCTGGAACTTTGCGTAGTCGCTGCAAGCCGCTTGAATTATTGCTGAACGTTGCGTTTTTACTGAAGTCAAATTGAATTTTAGTTGGTTTATTGTTAAACGTCTATAAATATTGTTTTTTTTTGTTCTACTTTTAGTTGCAATCGGTTGTTGAACGCACAAATGGGCGTGTAAACAAAAGCAAAGTGCGCTCGCGCGCTCTCTTTCACTCGCTCTCTTTTGTTGATGAAGAGTGTACTTTGGTAAAGAGTCGTTGCTTTTGTTTTTACTTTTGCTTCTGATAGTTGCACATAAAGCTTGGCGCTTAATTTTTATTCGATTTTTGCACTATTTATGCTCAATAGCATAATTTGGCTTTTAATGATTATAAACTTTACTGGGTTCATTTTTATAAATGGAATCCATGTTGGCAATTCGTTTCTTCGTATTCATAGCTGCAAAGAGAGGAATAGGGAGAGAGTAAATAACAACACGCATGTATGAGAAAGATAGCGAGATAAAAAGAGAGAGAGAAAGAATTTACTTTTGGCTAAATTATGAATAAACGTTTAATAAGTAAAAATCTAATTGCAGCACCTCGTACGATGCTTGAAAAACACCATGTCCTCATTTCAGCCTGCAAAGATTGCACAATCAAATGCAACCCATCCCCCACACTCTAGCAATTTAACCCAATCTCATAAAATATATAACGGTGCAGGATAGCAGCTTAAAAGGGCGCAAAGTGCGCAATCAATTACGTTTGTCAAGTTTCAATTGAATTAATTGCAAACTGGAATATTCCAGAAAAATTTCAAATAGTATGGAAAATTGAGCATCTTTCGAAAGAATGTGCATCTGCATCTGTGATTTGTGTACAAACTGTTCAATTGAGGAACCAATTGTATCTTAACTCAACTATACCATATATGTAAATGGCATTTGAGTAAATGGAAAAATGTGATTTTTAGAGATTGCACTTGGTCAATTAATCAGCAAAATTACATAATGCCAAAGAATTGTGAGAACAATAATAACGAAATTGCGACTCATAAATCGAAGATATATAAATACATAATACATATGTCATGCCCATCATCACGTGTGAAAATACAAAATATTATATAGCTTCTAGAAGAAATTCGAAATGATCTCACAATCATTTGACCTTGACGTTGAAAAGTCTCTTTGAAAATTTGGCAAACATTTTCATTATAAGAATAATATAGTAGCCCATCTATAGGACTATAAGGCAACGTATAGTGTTTAAAAGTTTGTCTGTTTAACGAACTTATTTCCAAAACATTGCAATTTGCTTCAAACAAAAAATAAACAATTCTATGTTACGAGTTTTCGTTATAACGAAGTTCTTTATATGTAAGTACTATAATTTCGAGTGCATTAAGAAAAGACTCCTCTAAATTTAAAGCTGTAAATCTGTATTCAAGATATAAATTACTTTATTTAAGATATTTCCCAAAAGATTATTATTTATTTTGATAACGAATTTAAGAGCTAAACGGATATATAATAAATTTCAAAAAATAAATCTCTTTTAATTGAGTTTTTTAAAATATGTTGGTAAAAATAAAACCACAAGCAAATTAAAAACTTTTAACAAAAGATTGTTTAATGATAATTTAATAACAAATTTGAATGTGCAAAAAACATTCATTTCATTTTTTTCATATGTTTTTTTTTTTAACGTATTTAATTTAAAAATTTGCCTGTTTAAAAACGTTGTTGTGATAAAATTTTTCGTTGAATATAAAACACAACGCTTAAGCTAAATAATTAAATCAAGATGTATTCGCTTGTTTATAAGTATATAGAACAGGGTATTTAACACTTTTAATTAATAGTTGCTGAAAAGCAGATGCTCCATTATAATAGCCAAATGGTCTTTTTGCGTGTCAACAACGAGCCCCTCTCATATATACATTTTACCAAAACAATTAAAACATGTGGAACACAACAGCTATATTTTTTTATATATGAAGAATACTATAAACACAAACAGTCTTTGACTTTGACGACGGCAGACGATACGAAAATAATTTATTTGGTGGCAAAAATAAAATCGCGAAACTTGCAAATAAATAAATGTATATATTTACTAACACATATGTAAATATTTATTTATCTATGTATGTTTTCTTGTTTGAAATTTTCTATGACCGGAAGAGGCGCCAAGAGAATAGAAGAATAGGAGAAGCCCTGCACAGTTTTAGAGCTTAAATATTGCCAAAGCACCTGAGCAATTATTTAATTTAATTTTTTATGTAAGCAGCAAATGAAGGCTTTAAGCCAGCACTTTTAGGGGTTGCAGCGAGAGGGGTTGGGGTGTGGGTGGGTGGCTTTCGTAATGCAAGTGAGTGCAGCTAATATTGCATGATGACTTTAGTTTTTTACCTTATTTGAAAAGTGTTTTTTTTTTATCACAATTTTCAAAGAAAACACAAGGCGAGCGAACTTTATTTGAACGGCGAACCACACGGTACGAGGAACCAATATCAACTGAAACGAGAGAGAACAATTGGAGCCCACAGCAGCAGCTCCCACGTAAGTCGCTTGTGAACGAGCGAGAGAGCAATTGGCAGTAAAAGAAACTGAGAGAAAGAGAGCGAGTGTGAGTGTGTAGGCGAACGGCAGGAGCTGGAGAAGTTGAGCATCGAACTGTGAGCTGATTTAACACTGGCAGCCAACTGATATCCTGGCAAGGACATTAACTAATCATGGCGCAGTGAAAGTATTGGTAGTTAAATATTACACACACGCCAAGTTAACCTCATCAAACCACCCCAACCCACCCATCCACAATTGTTGCTTTGCTTTTGATCTGCCCTGCGACAATTGCAATTTGTCCTTGAACACATCGTGTGTCGCAGTTGTGAATAGTCACTTATTGCGGCTTTATGAGCCTGTGCGTGGGCATTTTGCTACAGCTCAAAACCCCTACAAAGCCTACTTAATAAAATCCTCCCTTACCCTACCAACAAAAAGTGACAAATAGCTTATGCAATGCGGCTATTATCATGGTTAATATATGTACGTCAAGCAATTACATTTACAATGTTCCCCGATTTATATAAAGACGCCATTTTTGAAATCTGTTCATCTCGATAATTGTTGGCATTTGGCCAATTTTTATTTGTGATTTTGGCAAAATTTTTACATTATTTATTTTGACTATTTTTGCAGCTAGTCTTCTTTCGACTCATCGCATATATGTTGTTTGGGTTTATGGCTGTTGCATTTTTAGAAACGCTCGTAAATGTTTTTGCTTGATGCGCAAATGTTGTGAAGCACCAAATTGATTGCATTCGAAAACAAATCGTGTGAAACTGTAAAATGTGCAATACGAAAAGGCAAATTGAAATCTATGTGCACATATGGATGTTATGGAATGATGTCACTTGTAGCATGCAACATTTGAGTGCAAGTGCCGAAAATTTGTAGTTTTTAATTGGTAATTTTTCAAGCAATTGATCCAGAAAACATTTCCTTGCACTAATTGTATCCTACCCATATTGACAGGATGAAAATTGCAAAGAAACATTTGAGCTAATTATAAAATAATTGAAGAACTTAATGAAGACATTCATAAGCCATTGTTGTTATTAAAAATAACTTTTCTAAGACGACCTAAAAATTTCGTTTATTGAATAGCATGTGTCAAATTTCCTAACTAAAAATCCTTGAGAAGGACATACACTTTCACATTGACTACGATTTCATGGCACGTCCATCAAAAAGTTTCGGTGAAAAGTTTTCGGCCGATGCGTTTGGGGAAATTGAAATGCCATTCATGAAACTGAAGCCTCACCAAATCGATTTACGGGACCTCCCTGTGTGGGGGGGAGGTGGAAGGTCTTGGCGGTTCCGGTTCTCGGTTAAACTGGGTGTGGATGACGTGCGCACATCAGATGTTGAATGTTATAATTGCATAATTCATGGGAAAAATGGAAAAAGCAAGCAACAATGACACGCCGACAGTTATATTACACCACTTGAGTTGAAATTTAATCCCAGCATGACGAGTACAAAGGTGGGTCGACAGGTCGTAGTTAGTTAGGGTAAAACACGTGACTCCAAAAATAACTGACCCACTTAAACAGTAAATAGTATTATTGCAGAATGTTCTGTCTGCTTCATCAACAGACGACGCGACGTGCATGTTCATTTTTTGGTAAACGTCATGATATATAGCTTTATCATCATCATTATTATCAGCAGCGAGCATCGTCAATCATCGTTATTCTTCTGGCAAAACTTCATTGTGCTGATTTTAGTGAATGGGTTGGCACGTGTGGATGAATTGCGCAGACGCCTTTCTATCGATTCGAAGGGGAAGAGCGCGAGCTCTCAGCATTTAATGCTTGGGATAGGGCATGGGATGAAGGTGGGTGGGGTGGCACTGCCTGCCAAGGATGTATAATCAACTGCGTAGTAAGCAAAAGTCAACAACGAGACAAAGAGCTCATTTCCGCTATGGGAAGAGGCATTGAGAGAGAGAGAGAGAGAGAGAGAGAGAGAGAGAGAGAGGGAGAGCAGAGTGGTTGGAAGGTTGTTAGAGGTATACGAGGAGGAATTGTAATGCGAAGTTTGGTTTGGTTTGTTTGTTTTTTTCTTTTTTGGCCATGAAAACCGAACTTGAGTACGCAAAAAACAACTTGGGGACTGGGTTCAGTCATGGGCTGCTGTGTAGGTCAGTTTGTTAGTGATGCGTATACTTTCGCTTACACACACAGGGACACAAACACGCATGCACTTGCACGTATTAAGGGTGCAACAAATAATCGAAAATGGCATGCAAGACGCGTTATCCTTGGCACAAAAATAGTGCATTGACAGGATGCTGCTGCTGATGACGACGACGACAATGCTAGTGCATTTATAATGGATGATAATCGTGTATGCAAATATTTGTTTGTTTTCGCACTCTTTAACTAACGGGCTTGAAGTGCATTGAACCAGCCTCAAGTTAAGGCCAATTCTGTTGCATAAATGCTATGCACAATTCCAATGTTGTAGCTTTCCAATACTTACACGCTTGAAGACACACAGCAAGTTCATAAAACAATAACAACAATAATAATTATATAATACAATGCACAACAAATAATAAAAAACAAAAAAACAACGAAGCAATAGCAAAACTATAATTTCGAAGAGCCGACGATAGATTGTGGCGGTTCGTCAATCACGCTTGTTCGATAAACTTACGCTCGTGTTCGATAAACACAGATCACAATCGAATGCACTTTCCAATGGCATTGGAAGCAGGACATTAAACAAAAACAGAACCGAGAGTTGTTTGTTAACTAATAAAATTGAATAAAATAAATTCCAAATGGCTTTTCTATGTCCGGTGCGCATGAGGCGCGATAAAAAGAAAGGTTCGCATGCGCAACAGACGCAAACAACAACAATACAAGTAACTTAAACAACAAACTTGTTTTTTTTTCCAGCCACAAATGCGAACATTGAACGTGATCTGGCGCCTGTGGGCATGGGTCGCATAACAGGCTCCTCTAGCATTGAGACACTTGTGCGCGTAGGCATTGAAAAGGAGCATGGGCTCAGGTATAAGAAATTTTATTTAAATATTAAAAACTTTAAGTTATATTTGGTAAATTGTAGTCCCGATTCCAAAATGGTTGTGCTGCACGATTTTACGCCATGTGTGGACGATGAGCTGGAGGTGAAGCGTGGCCAATTGGTTAACATACTGTACAGGGAGAACGATTGGGTATATGTGATTGGACAGGATTCGCGACAGGAGGGCTTCATACCCTTCAGCTACTGTGCACCGTATAACACACAGCTGGCCGAGATGGCCATCAAAAAGAAGCTGCCACGCGACCAATGTCCCCCCGAGCAGCCGCACGACGAGAACCAACCACTGCTGGGCGGCGTTGACAATAAACTGGATGTGCTCTGCGATGAATCGGCGGCAATTACGGTGGTCAATCCCACCGCAACAGAGAGCAATCTGCTTGTAGCCATGCCGGAGTGCACGCCGTTCGTAAAGGAGCCGTCGGGTCGTTGCATTGTCCTGTACACATTTATTGCCCGCGATGAGAACGATTTGTCGGTGGAGCGTGGCGAATTTGTGACCGTATTGAATCGCGAGGATTCGGATTGGTTTTGGATAATGCGCAGCGATGGCCAGGAGGGATTTGTCCCCGCCAATTTCATTTACCCGGCTGACAGTGTGCGCGTCTTGCAACAGCAAAAGGCAACGCCAGCCGCATCTGGGGAACCCCTCAACGAAACCAACATGCAACATCATGCGAATCTTACCGGTCTCAATGCTATGGAGAGCATGCTTGGACAGCAGCAGGGACAACAACAGCAGCAACAACAACAACTTGGCATCGGTACCGATGATTTGCGGTATCATGGAACAGAGCTGGTCATGTTGTACGATTATAAGGCCCAAGCACCAGACGATCTGTCCGTGCGTCGTGGCGACTGGATCTATGCGGATCTAAATAATCAGACGGTGGATGGCTGGCTTTGGGCATATGCGCCTAAGACACGCAAATATGGCTTTATACCCAAGGCATATGCACGGCCGCCGGCCATGACGAGTCTTTAAGCAGTTGGGAAAATATTATATTATTTCTAATTTTTATTTATTAAACATTTACCCGAACAATGCCGTGTAATATATATATTATTGTAAACTGTATTGCGCTAACATTAACATTTAAATTGTATAAAAAATATATAAATATATATATAGTATTTCTATATATTGCTATTTGGGCTGAATACTAAAAAGCACTTTTGTAAGTGAGCATTTTTGGGGCTCCGCCTGATATGCTATTGGCGCCGAGTGTTTAGATTTATGCTCAGCATAATACACCCTAACTGTTCTGGAAATGATTTCATCCATGGATGTCCTTTCTTGTATATATCCTTAAGCTATTTTAGCGCCATACTATCATTAGCCGAGGAGCAATTCGAACAGTTCAGATTAATATTTCTGTGAATTAAAATAGTTAATATTAATATCTTTATATATCCTCGACTCAACTTACTTAAACTCCTCGCGTAGCTGCTCCTTTTCGATCATTTCTTCGCGCAATTTCTGCTGCAAACTTAAAATGAGATCGTTTTTATTCTGTATTTGCAGCTTCAGGTGAGCAATGGTCTCCTCCTGTGCCTCGAAGATTGCCTGCAATGGGAGAAAAATACTTTATTACTTTAATAATTTAATTCGTTATCGCTAGAAGATATGCTGGTACCAGTATGAAAAAGTTGACTTTCTCTGCACTAAAATTCTAAGGAATCTTTAATATACTCACACGACACTCCTCCATTGATTCGGAGTAGGAAGGCGGTTCGTCGAGGCAAAAGAACTCTCGCACCAATTTACATTGACGCAGCTGATCCTTGATCATTATTGAGTTGACAAACATTTGTAATCCCTGGACACGATTATCAAGAAAAACAGCATTGAAATTATCGCCAAATAGCTTTTTGCGTGGCAGCAACAGGTTGATATGTGGAAAGGATTGCCTCAGCTTGCCATTGAGCCGCACAAAATCGGTGTAGCGTCGCATGACCAGCCAACAATCGTTCGTATCCGGATTCTCGACACGCAGCTTGTAGACAGTGAACCGGGCACGCTCCTCCATCACCTCGTAGCCAATGATGGGCACACGCAATGGTGCATTGGGATCGACGGGTGCCGAAGAGAGCGTCATTTGGCTGGTGAACATGGAGCTAGCATGTCGGCCGCTGACCATGCTGCTGCACTCGCTCATGCGACGCATTCCACGACGACTCGAACACTCTAGATCAGCACCACTCAAGTCGCGATGGGATCGCGCTCCTCCCAGCACTTTGTCTGGAATAATTTGTTTTTTTTGTTGTTGTTGTTGTTCGTAGCTGTGCGAACTGATTCGCTGCAGACACACCTCGGACTTGGCGTTTGCTGCCGACAGTCGTCCAACTGTTTTTCCAGCCAAATTCAATGAGCCAACATCGCCTTCAGATTTACTGCGCAACAGGTGATTGGAAGTCCTTTGAAATGCCGTCAGTTCCGGATTGGAATGGGTTGAGCGTCCAAGCAGCTGACGCTGGCGTAATAATTTTAGCTTGTTGCTGCTGTTTGCTGCAGTCAAAGACTTATTAAATTTCGGTGACGTTGTCGCTGTGTTGTTGTTATTATTATTGTTGTTGTTGTTGGCTTTCTTAAAAAGTGTTGCTTTAATGCTGCTGGATGAGCTGCTGGGGGTCAGTTGAGTATCGCGTTTCCTGAGTGCACGCAGTGACATTGCTTGATTTGTTAATGCTTCCTATTGCCACATGACTGTTAATTGTTCAACTCGCATCACCTATATATGCACAAACAATTGCAATTGCACGCAAATTGTTTTCTTTTTGCGAATAAAATTCTGCGTAGTTCAATTGTGAACTAGCTCAATATTTCACACATGAAGTTGGCTGCGCGCAGAATTGCGCGCCGCCACAGTGCTGCCAATTAATTTAAATAAACCCCAGTTGCCAATTTGCAGGCACTTTTAAATTTATGAATCAAACTCTTATCAAATTACAATTTAATTTATGTTTTTTTGCATTTAATAACAATAAATGAATGTGCTTTCAAACAAATTTAAGCATTTGGTGCATTGACAAAAGCGCCACCAAACACAATATTCTTCTTATTCCAGATGACATAGAGGAAGGGATGATCACCTGGCACTGCAACGGCGTCATCAGCATGCGCGTCATTATAATCATTCCAGTGGCTGCCGCTGCCTCCGTTCCCTCCGGCGATTTCAGCAGATTATCTGCTCCAACATCAAACATTATCAAGATGCCCAGCTGGAAAAAAAAACATGAAAAAAATGCAAATAACAATTTTTGCATATTGTTGGCTCATTGATAAATATAACATAAGGTGGTCCCTGTCGGAATCAGACTTCCACTTTTTGTTTTGTTAGTTTTGAAATTTGAAAAGTGAAAGTAAACTTTTATAGATACTTATTTTGTATATCAGAATAATGAAAATTTTATAAATTTAAAAAAAATAGCTCGATGGCATAGTGATTGTTTTTCAACATGACCCCAGTTGGCGCAAGTCAGGTGTATTTCATTCTTAGTTTGGTCTAGAAAACGCTCCTGCTGCCGATAAACAACGAGATCTGATCCTGATAGGTTATTCAAGGGTGCAATTAAAATTCTATAGTGGGAAGCCATTTTGATTCATGTAACGGATTTATTGCCGCGCTCGCCGGTCCAGAAATTATCTCAGCTGTGCAATCCTCCGGAACTTGTGGCCCAGCTGCCTTGAAGTGCGAGAAGTCCCATTGACATTTCCACGGGGACTTCTCGATTCTGTTAGTGTTATGCAAGTTAATGGATAATTTAATTTACAGTAAAAACCGCTCCGTCTGACAGTTTTTTATCGAACTAGTTTTTCAGTAAAATGACTCAGTTCAATATGAATTTATCGATACCATTCTATTGTGAATTGTCAAATGTAGCTTCGATATGTAAAACAAGCAAGCAATAATGTGCAATAAATGCGGCCCGCGCTAAGATTTGCAGTCACTGCCATTCCACACACATGTATAAATACTTGGGATTCAAAGACGTGGGCAGTTAACGAGTAATGAAAAATTAATTATAGCAAAAGGTGTAAAATAAAATAACGGCCCATACTACTACTGCTACTACCTACCACCCCTACTACCTGCTCAACAGCTGTCTGCCTGGAAAAATCCACAGACAATGTGTGTATGTGCTCATTCTCTCACGCAATTATGCTCTTTTATGACATTCTCTCGCAAGCGCTTGACGATAACAAAAATACACAGAATGAAATCTTATATTTTGCTTAAATGGCAAATGTTGCTGCGTTTGTTAGTTATTCCACTGTTGACCATGTCTGCGAGCGGTACTAAAACTAACGACGGCACTTGCCAACGGATTGCACCAGATTCAGCAGCAGCTGCTAAAGATCAGGCTAGATACGATCATTATCGCATCTACAATGTCCACTTTGATAATGAGGAGCAAATTAAGCTGTTTCAAAAGCTGGAAGAGCAGAGCGACAGTCTCACATTTATTGGCCACGCACGCGAAATTGGCCAAAAGCTTTCCATACTGGTAGCCGCCCATCGGGTAGCCGACTTTGCCGATTTGCTGGAGACCTACAAGGTGGAGCATCGGGTTTTGGTAAGATTATCTGCATTTTATTGATGCACAACTAATCGTTTTTTGTATTCTTTTTAGACCTATAATTTCCAGGAGAAGATTGATCGCAATATGCGCGAAGTATTGCCCGAAGATGTGGATCCTACTCGGTATGATTGGCAGCACTTTTTCCATTTAAAAACCATTTACGGGTGGATGGAACGCTTAGTTGCCGCACATCCGGATCGTTTGACCCTACTGGATATGGGCAGCAGCACGCAGGGAAATTCCATTAAGGGCATCAAGCTGGGCCAGAATCCGGAGAATAAGGCGATCTTCATTGAGAGTGGAATTCATGCACGCGAATGGATTGCTCCGGCGGCTGCCACTTATATAATCAATGAACTGCTCAACTCAAAGGATGAGCGTGTCCAGAATTTGGCCAAGAGCTACAATTGGATTGTGTTTCCATGCGTTAATCCCGATGGATACAAGTACACTTTTGAGCACGATCGCATGTGGCGCAAGAATCGTCAGCTATTTGGCACGTGCCGTGGCGTCGACTTGAACCGCAACTATCCGGATCATTGGAACAGCACAGGATCAAGCAGTGATCCCACACGCTATGATTATGCCGGCCCCAGTGCCGCCAGTGAACTGGAAACTCAGCGTCTGATTGAGTTTATCCGAAATAATGTTGCGAAGGAACAGATCAAGACGTATATAGCCCTGCACTCCTACTCCCAGATGCTCATGTTCCCCTATGGCTATACCAAGGAGCATGTCTCAAACTATGATGACTTGCAGGAGTTTGGCCAGAAGGCAGCAGCGGCGATCAAAGCGCAGAGTGGACGAGATTATGTCAGTGGAAATCTGTTTGAAACAATCTATCCGTCGAGCGGTGGCAGCATGGATTGGGCTCATGCCGAGGCCGGCATACCAATTGCCTATACATTCGAATTGCGCGGCCCGCCCGACAGCCAGGACCTGTTCATTCTGCCAGCTGTGGAGATCCAGCCGACGGCAAGTGAAGCCTTCACGGCTATTCAAACGATTGTCGAATCTGCTGCCGAGAAGGGTTATTACAACTGAATTTATCTTCTTCATAAAGATTAGAACTGAGAAAACTTGTATTCATATAATTCTGAAATAAACACAAGTGTTTTACGACTTTGTTTATAAACCGAACTGAGAGATAAGAACCACATTGCATTTAAATATATATCTATATATGTATGTATTTGTATGTATGAATGTATACAGAATATCTAGCACCAAGTGGCTTTTGTGGTTGCCTCAGGTATTTATCAACATAAATAAATATGATTTGAAAAAAACAATCAAATAACGACTTCAAACTGCCCGGGCAAAGGAACAGTACTCAAAAACGTATCAAACTATCGATAGTCAAAATAGTATTGTTATCGAATACAATCGATTCTATTGTGAAAAGCGAAGTTGTAACTTTTGGTATTTTACAACTGAGTTTAGTGTATTTTGACGTTGACCGCGAGTGGTCACACTGTACACATAGGTCTCGGCAGAAACATATAGATTTTTTTTTATTAAAACTCTCACTTAATTAAACAACAATAAAGACGCCGAAGTAGTTACGTTTTTTACTGCCGTAACGTAGAATTAAAAGCATCTATTTGTTTTGCAACGTGTTCGAGGCAGGGTAAGCAAAAGCAAGCCAAAAGTGAAAGTCCCAGAAAAAGTACAAAAAGAGAGATAGAGTGACAGAGAGTGAGACGAAGAGCGAACGGTGAAAAAGAGTCTGGGTGAGAGAAAAACGATTTTTTCAGAGAACAACGCGGATTTTCGTATTTTTGCTGTGGACGGGGAAAACGTGTACATGTGTCTGTGTGTGTGTGTGAGCTGTGAACTGGTGAGTAGATTTTCGCCTGCCTCTGTGTTTGCAATTGGTATTTTTGTATATTTGTATTTGTTGTATTTGCATTTTGTTCAATTGAAGCCGAAAATAATTTGAAAGCAGAAGCAAAACCCAAACGCAACGCGGCGCCAGCCAGCGATAACAAACGAACCAAAAAACAACAACAACAAATAAAAATCACAACAATAACGCATAAGAGAGAAAGAGAGAGTTGTCAGAGCGCTGCCGAAGACCGTCAAAATTCTGAGCCAGAGCCAGCATAGACCACCTTACAGCACCACCACCTGCACCCTATTAGCTGCCACCACGCTCCACAAACAGCAGCCAGCAATAATGTTCGTCAATTCGATGACGTTCCGCGGTAATCCGGCGAACTACCATCAGCAGCAGCCGGCACTGAATCATCATACGCTGGCAGCCGCCGCTGCCCATCATCAGCAGCAGCTGCATCATCATGCCGCCGCCACTGGACATCTCAGCCATGGCGTTGGCGGTGGCCATGCGGCCAGCAATCATTTGGCCGCTGCCGCCGTCCTCGGACGACATGGCCATAATTCGTTGAATGCCACCGGGCACACTTCGAGCTCATCGCATTCGAGTGGCGGTGCGCTGGCCAGTGGCAGCAGCGGTGGCAGCAGCAATAGCTCGCCGGACAGCGGCAAGATCTATATCAAGAACTTGGAGCGTTCAATTGATAATAAGGCCGTGTACGAGACGTTCTCCGTGTTTGGCAACATACTCAACTGTAATGTGGCCAAGGATGAGGATGGCAATTCGCGCGGCTACGGGTTTGTGCACTTCGATTCGGAGGAAGCCGCCCGGGCTGCCATTGAAAAGGTCAATGGCATGCTGTGCAATAATCAGAAGGTGCATGTGGTCAAGTTTATACCGCGCCGAGACCGGGAGCAGGAGAAGGCAACCCATTTCAAGAATCTGTACGTGAAGAATCTCAGCGAGGAGTTCACCGAACAGCATTTGCGTGAAATGTTCGAACCCTATGGCCGCATTACCAGTCACAAGGTGCGTATATATATTTATTATTCTTTCCTTTTTTTTTGACTAGTTACGAACCTATTTAGTAGGCGGGTGGGGTGCTGCTGCAGCCTAAACCATGTGGCACACTTTGGGCTTAGCTCTTAAAACCAAAAACGTTCTCTCTTTGCTTCGGCTCCGGCTCCCTGCTGCGCATGCCCCGGCCCTCAAGTACCAGTCTCGCCTGGAACTAGTGCACAATTGTGCAATTGTTATAAAGTATAAAATTATCAAAATATATTCTTTGTATTTTAAGCTAATGCTGGATGAAGAGGGACGTTCGCGGCGTTTTGGATTTGTGGCATTCGAGAATCCACAATCGGCGCTGGCCGCCGTCATCGGGCTGCATGGCAAGCAGCTGGGCGACAACAAGTTCTTGTACGTTGCACGGGCCCTGAGCAAGAATGAGCGGCAGCAGGAGATCAATCGCAAGCTGGAGGAGCGTAAACGTCAAAAGGCGGGACAAATATTCTACTATTAAATTTCGGCAAAATATATTTGGTGGCAATGAAGAAAGAGCAGGAAGGATCTAACGCCGTTGCGTGCGATGCGGAAGTAAAAAACAACAAAACACACATACAAATAATATATACCTATATATACTGTATGTATATATGGTTATAAACAACATTTTTGTGCAACAGCAAGTAGAGTTTTTAAAAAAACAAAATAACAAATTCAATTCATAGCACAGAAGAGAGACATGCAACAACAAAAACAACACACCCCAAACCCCCCAAACACACACATTTAGGCGTAGGCAAAAACACAAAGATCTATAAACGTAGAATCTAAAGAAAACAATTCAAAATAAATTCAAAAATCACAAAAAGATTTCAAAAGAAACAAAAAACGTTCGAAACAAAAAAACTTAATATGAAATCTATAAGAAAATTCACTAGTTTTTCTTTAACTTCTTTTTCGATTAGCTGTTTTGTCTCTTGTTGAGCTTTTAGCGTCTAGCAGGAACAGAGTACGTACGCATACTTCTAAATACATTATAATACTAACTAATACTATATATATATGATAACAACACGCAATTAGCAAGTGAAATCTAGGCAAAGCGTCAAAAACACACACACACATATATATAGCTACCATGTCAGGTCGTGGGCTAATAATGAATATTTACACATACTATATTAAAAAAAAAAAATAAATAAAAACAAAACAAAAAAAAACAAGAACACAATTGATGTAAAATTCTATAAACAATTAAAGCACCCACTTTACGTATATAAAGGCAAAAAAAAAAATAATAAAAAACAAAACAAAAAATATATATATTACACGCTGTAGTTTAAAAGCGTTTATAACAATACTCACACATACACACACACCCAACACCACGCACCCCTTCCCCACACAAACTTTCTCTAATGCTAATTAAAAAATATAAGAATCAAATTTGAAAAAACCTTAAACAACAAACACAAAATGGAAAGCACAAGGGCAACTCTTGTGTGTGCAATTGAAGTTTACATGAAAGAAAGAGTATTACATTTTTAATAATAATAAAAAGTTACAAAACATATTTTGTAATTTGTTGTAAATTGTTTCAAGTAGCTAGCTTCAACATTTAACATCTGGCAGGTGGCAAGAAAAAAAAAACAAAAACAATTCTTTAGAAAGCAAAACTAACTTAAAGTAAATGAATAACACAGTGCAATGTTTAAAAACTTTTTAGAAAAACATATACACCCAAAACTTATGTAATGCATCAACAACAAAATGGAAACTAAGGCAAAAATAAAAAAAAAAAAAAGGCAAGCGTGTAAGAAGCTTGGCACATTTATATATAACCCGAAAAAAGCAAAACAAACTACATGAATAATTTAAGATTATTGAGCTTAATTTTTAAAACATGTTTTAAAAAGAACGCAAAAATTAAAACAGAAAGAAAAAACACCTTAATACACGAACAAAGTTGTATAGTTAAAAACAGGTAAAAGCAAAAACGTGAAAAAGTAAAAAACGAAAAATATTGAAAAAAATATAGTTATTAAATGAAAAGCAAAAACCTTTAGAATTGCATAGTTACACATACACACACACACACACACAAACATTAACAATAGTTTATTATTTAAAATATAATTTCGAGTTTCGAGTTTAAAGCGCTGCTTACAAATTGTCAGCTAAGTAGAGCTACAAATGAAAGAAAATTATAATTTACAGGAAAAATAAATTATAGTATTAGAATGTACACACTCACACATACACACACACCTACACAAACAAACACATACGCAATATGAATTTAGAAAAAAGTAAACAAATATGCAAAAATATTTATGCAAAATGTACAAAAACAAAACAAAAAACAAACATAAAACTTTTCGTTTGCAAAGCAAATGCGACATATGTGTATTTTTATCATTAATTGTAATAAAACCGAAAAAACTTAATTGCTTTTGCAGAATTTAACTTAAATGAAAAACAAAACAAAAACTAAACAAACAAAATCCGACAAAATATGAATAGTATGAGATGAAAAAAAAAAACAAAAGCAAAATGCATTAAAATATAACCTTTTATAGTACTAAATTTTTAGCCAGTACGACGAATTAAACAAAATGCAAAATTATACATGATACCAATGCATATTTACAAGGCAAAACTCGAACAAAAGCAAAACAAAAGAAATACCCTTAAATAAAATGAACAGAATTCAAAATTTATAATAAAATCCTCGATTTTGCACATTTTGCTAAATGAGACATTAATTACATAAATGAAACTTATGTACGTTTTTTTTTTTTTTTAAATATATATTTTTTTTGTGCAGTTGGTTCTCACGTTGAGCCCAAAAAAAAGAAGGAATATAAAACAACACACACACACACAAAATTCTATACACACACAGATAGTACAGGCATATATATACATACATATATTTATATATATGTAATTCCATTAAAAACAAAACTCCTAATTATAAAAAAATATTAAAACAAAAGGAAAAATACCTACTTATTAAAAAACCAAGACGATATATTAAATTAAATGATACAAAAAAAAAAAAAAAACAAGAATGAAAACGTAATGCAGTAAAATATGAGAAATTTGAATAAAAATGCTTTTGCAAAAAGTGTTTAAAATTGACAAATGGCAAATATTTAATATTCTAATAATCTAATAGTAATTACGAAAACAACATTTAAAATGGAAAAACGCAAACATTAATCATCATCGATTATCTCTACATCGCTAGTAGACGATTTCAGCTCTTCGATCTCGTCCTCCAAGTCTTCAATTTGCTCCTCATATTTACGCTTGAGCGAAGCGATCTGCGAAAGAAAAACAAAGAAAATTGAATAAACTATTCGCTCCTGCCATAAAGAGAATACACTTACTTTTGCATCAAACTCGCGATTTAGCATTTGTATCTGTTTCTCATGACGTTCCTCGCTGATCTTTAGATTCGATTGAATACTCTCTTGGAACGTATCCGTTAGCTCCTTGCGTAATCGCTCCTCCTGCAGCTGCATTTTCAGCACATGCTCGTACTTCAACTGATCGTTCTCCGCACGCAGACTGCAAATTAAACGATGGTATATATATTATATTATATTATTATATATATAAACTTACTGAATGTTCTGGGTTTCGAGCTCGACAATATACTCCTTGTCTCGCATTGACGAATCTTGCGGGTATTGGATAAATGCCGAGTAGCGTGAATGTTGCTGTTTCACAGGCGGTTGCTTAAACAATATATCCTTCGCAATCGAGGCAAAATTGAGAACATTCATATTCTCTTCATAGTATTTATCGAGTGGCGTAACTGTCACAATCATCGCTAAACGCTCCTTACCCAGCAGCGCTGCTTGCAGCAACATGGTGAGCTTTGAATCTCGATAGGGTATAACATCGGTGTTGCCTTTCTTTTTGATTGAACTGGCCGCATCCAGGCAACGACCAAGCACCATCAGTGAGGTATTTATGCTTTGGGCCTCCTTTAGCCTCGACCCAATCGTGCCAGTCTTATCCACACGCTCGGAGCCGGCGAGATCGCAAAATTTGTATGAGTTTTGTGAGGTTTCGCCCGAACGATGATATTTTAAAACGTCCACAGTGAAGATACAGTGTGATCGACTCGAATTCGTGTTGACAGCAGTTGAGGCATACGTCAGTCTTTGCTGTCCCAATCTTAGCAGCTTCAGTGCCTCCTCGCTGCTCCGTACAAATATGCTAGTCAAGCCCTTTATAAACACTTGACCCTTGTTGCAGACGATCTTAAGGTTTTTTCGAGGTGGCGCACACATTGTTGCGTGCCGTGGCGGCACGGTCAACAGGTCATAGACAAGCTCATTGTATATCTCGACAAAAGATACCCATATCATAACAGAGGATTCTTCGATGGGTAGTTCCGCGAACTCGTGATCACCACGGATAACTTGTTGCAGGCGCTGGTGCTGTGCAGTGTTATCTGGACATGAAGCGAGCAATCGGCGTCGCATTTGCATCTCCTGGAGCGTCACATCATCCTCCAGCAATATAACACGAGCATTGATCAGCTTCAACTTGGGCTGCGCGTACAACTGGTTGACGTACATTGTAAAGATGTTTTCTAGGGCGCGTGGAATAACCCCGGCTCGAACATTGTCACCTGTATAATAGCAAAGAGCGTTTTAAGCTTATTTGTTGATATGTTAAGTTTGCTGTTTACTTACCAAGTAGCGTGTAAGTCTTGCCCGAGCCTGAAGTGCCGTATGCCATGATTGTAACGCTTTCCTCATCTGTAATCCGCGGACCCACACACTTGTCGTACACATCCCGCTGGCCCACCTGACTATTGAAAATGCTTGTAAAGCTGTAATGCTTTTCCATGCGGCCCACATTGTTGCTGCTGTTCTCATTCGCGGCGGCACGCGTGATTAGGACATTGCCGCAATCGGAAATCGTATATAACTTGGAGGCTGAATCCACAGGTCGAACACGTAGAAAAACTTGTGGTCCTGTCTCCAGCTCACTGGTGTCTATCGAACTGCCATCTTCTTCCGTTATTTTTGTATACTCTGATTCTGTGTCGGAGCAGTCGGTAGAACTGTCGCTGGTTTCCTGAATAGCCTCGGCAAATAATCGCTGTTGTTTTTCGGGACGCGGTCGAAATCGTCGATCTATGCTGGGATCTCGCGGCATCAGAAATGAGCGCATCTCACGCTTATTGGGTAGCTCTCCATCCATGTTTAAGTCAACAAATTGGTTAATTGGTTTAAATGTTTTGATGTATAATGAATATCACTTTTTGGCGGTTTAACTCAAAGACGCTTGTTTTCTTTCGAGTTGCCAGCTTTTTCAGCTCAAATTGCCAACTATTTCAAAGATAGAGCTGGCATCCGGGCGATAAAAATGATATTTTCGAAATCTATCGAATGGAATTTCTAACTACAAAATCTGGCATTTCACATCTGGAAAATCATATACTGAGAAAATGTCATGTGATTTTAGGCTTATATTTTTACGTCACAATGCAAATGATAGAAACAATTTAACTGGCAATATATCTAATGTAATTACAATAACATTGATGACATTGTATCGCCATGTGTATCGAGTGTTTGGACCTAGGTGGCAGCATTTATAGCAAATATAAACATAAATAAAAGGCGGGAGCTCTTGTTTTCATATAATTCTAAATATGAGCAAAAAGTCGACACGCTCTACTACGAAACCCAAAGCAGACCCTGAGGCAGCACCACAGCAAGTTGCGTTCGCAACTAAGAAAGTTTTCTACATATCAAAAAAGCTACTCGATGCCGAAGACGATCAGCGACTGTGTTTGGAGCACTTTTATCATCCCGGCAAAGCGAGAGCAGCTTTGTTTATAACGCGGCAGGAGCATGAAATAATGGAGGTGCTGGAATATGTTGAACCACGCCGTAGCTGGCTAATAAACAACGAGGTGTGCTCGAATGGCCGCATATATGCGACGGCGCCGGTTAATACAACGCTGCTGGCATTGCATCATCTGCGAAAACACTGCTCGCAGCGTGCCATGTCTTTGGACAGCATTAGTGTGGATGAGGCTGATGCAAGCACCAATCGATTGCTAACCAAATTCGTCAGCGCTGAGAGTCTGAAATGTGTGGCGGACGTTAAATCCGCCGGCGAGTTGACCTTCTTCAAGTACAATCCGGATAGAGCGCTGGCCTGGCTCACTTTTAAGACGCGTCAAATTGTGTCTGCCCTGAAGGCCCAGCAAGTACACTGCGGCTTGGGCGCAAAGTCGCAAAATTACGTGCGCAGCGAGAAGCTGGTGGAGGAGAATGATGTCAATGAAATGGATTATATGCGTATGGCGTGCGACTATGTGGGTCGCTATCTGGATGCGGATTTGCACGCGCAACTCACACGCTACCTGCACATACCCAGCGAGATTCAGGCCCTTGTCGAGGAGCAAACCACCGCACAGAAACGCAAATCTCAGCAGGGCGCATCAAGTGCAAATAGCAAAAAAATAAAACTCACAAATGGCGAAGATGCGGCAAGCCAGCTGCTGAACAGCAGTGACATTAAGGAGGAACAAATCATGTCGCCCGTGCCGCTCAAGGAGCGCAGCATGACGGCCAGAGAGAAAGCGCTGGCCAAAGGCGCCAAGGGCAGCAAAAGCATATCATCATTTTTTAAAGTCAAGTAGATTTAAGTATAAATTGTATTTCAGATTAAGTTTGCAAGTTTTACGATTCATTTTTTACTACGACCCATCCCGGCCCACAATAAAAGTTCAATGACTTTTCTTTAAACTATATATTTCGTATATCTTCCGCTTTGATGAATAACTTCATGTCAATCCAACATGTTTATTGTTTGATTAACATGTCTAGCGCACCGGCTTAAGCCAACACGTTTTGTAAATATGACGCCTTAACTGTTCCAAGCAACAAATTAAATTTTTTTATTGTCCCATTTCGCCATGTTATCACTGGCTATAAGATACCCTATAAAGACTTCATTTTTAATCTTATTAATTTCAATTGTCGATAAGCGAAATGTATGTGTGCACACAGTATTTAAGTGTGACCATATACATACATATACATATATTTTTTGTATTGAAGCTAAACTTTGAAAAGTGTTCTTTACCTGGCCAGAGTTGCACTTTCTCTGTCCTTTATGTCCGTTCCTTGTAACTGTCAAAACAATTTCGATAAGTCCGAATTGTTATCAACATTAATTAATTTACTAAAATAAGTTTTAGATATATGTACTTGAATTTAATTGTGGCAATATGTCGGCGATTGTTGCAAAAATAAACTCAGAGATTAAAACAGAGCCTGGAACATTGGGAAATGGCAGCACAGCTGCCTTGGATGATAATCTGTTCAAGAAACCGCTGCCGATCGAGGAGGTCTCGAACAAGGTAGCATTTATATCGCCCGGATATGAGCTCAAGTACAAGTTGGAGGGACACCAAAGTCCTGTAACGGCATTGAAATTTTGTCGTCAGGGCGACAATCTGGCCAGTGGATCGAACGATCGAATGCTCAAGCTGTGGAACGTGGCAACCGGTCAGCTTGAGACGACACTGGATGGCGGACACAAGCTGGGCATCAACGATGTGACCTGGTCGCCGGACAACAGCTTCATGGCCAGCTGCAGTGATGACAAGACCATTAAGCTCTGGTCACCGCGCAGCGGCCACTGCATTAGGACTTTGGTGGGACACTCGGACTGTGTGTTCGCTTGCAGCGTTCATCCGCATTCAAGTCTGATAGCGAGCGCCAGCTTTGACTGCACCGTCCGCTTGTGGGATGTGCGCAATGGCCGTGCGCTTAAGGTTGTACACGCCCACGACGATCCCATTTCATCGGTGGATTTTCACCCGAACGGAAAGTTCTTTGTGACTGGCAGCTTTGATGGCCTTGTTCGCATCTGGGACATGCTTAGCGGCAAGGTGCTGAAGACGCTTATCGAGGATGATAATCCGCCGGTGGGCTGTGTTAAATTTGCACCCAATGGTCGCTATATACTGACTGCTCATCTCAACAGCCAGATAAAGTTGTGGAAGTTCAAGATACCAAAATGTTTGCGCATCTATCAAGGCCATACAAATCTGAGATATTGCATTCCCGTCAAATTCTCCGTTACGGCGGGCATGTGGATTGTCTCCGGCAGTGAGGATAACTGCCTTCATATCTGGAGTCTGCAGAGCAAGGAGCTCGTCCAGAAAGTTCCAGCGCATTCGAAGACAATCGTTTGCCTCGATTGCCATCCCAAAGAGAATCTTATTGCAACGGGTTCATTGGAAAATAGCGAGAACCTGCGTATTTGGAAAAGCGGCGAGGTTGTAATTGACTTAAATAAATAAATATTAATTACTGATTGTTATTTGATTATAATTACAATTGTTTAACATTCGTTTTTGCATTGGAATTCTTATCTCAAAGCTGATAATCAAAATCGCAAATCATTACATAGTACATACATATATGGCACACACACATATGTATGTAGTTTATGTATGTGTGTCAGTCTGGGTAGTATGGTGGGACCGCCAAGCGATTAAAGAGCGTCATTCAAGTCTGGAGCGTCGCGGCGAGCGAACGTAATTGTAATAAAACTCGGAAATCAACATCGAAGCCGGTAGAGTGGTAGCACCAATAATTGAAAACAATCAAGAATTAATAATAAAAAAAAAAACAAATTAGTCGTTGAGCTAGCAACGTTATGAGAACCAGCGGCAGTGAAGGTGAGTTTTTTCTGTTGTATTTTATTTAATGAGGGGGTTTTTTCTTCATACGCCAGTTGTTAAAGCAATCAAGAAAGCTCATTAAAGTTAACAGAAAGTTAGCTTAATTTGCATTTTGTTGGCTACATTTTTGGAATGCAGTTGACTAATAAGGTTCGAGTTTCAGGTAAAATGAGCATAAAAGATATCAGTTCAGTAGACAAGTTACTTTTACATAATTTAAGTGTATTGACTGGAACTTGAGGAGTCTTATCAGAGCATTGTGAAATGAACTTGGAATTTGTGAAGCGCGGAAATTCCCGAAGGTTATATTATGGCATTAGAAGATTGCAACTTGTGGAACAATTGTAAAATATGTTCATTCAAAACAATATTGATTTGGATTACTAATGGCTTTTATCTGATACCAAGTACGTGCCGAATTCAACACACAGAATATTATTGATATAAATATATTTGAGTCTATTTACACAAGGCTATCTGTCTGGGTTAGTCGCGGGCTTCGTCCATCGCTGCTATCAAGCGATATAAAATACTTAACAATCGCTATACGTATTTATGATTTGATTTTGAAAAGAAAATTAAACATTGAAAACGCTTGTTTTGTCAGAAAATCTTTACCGGGAGCAGTTGCCGAATGTGGGCTCACTTATCGCGGAGAGTGGACGCAAGTTTTGTCGGCCCGCAACAATTACCAACAAATTTCCGATATTGAAATGGCTACCCCGCTATCGTTCCGCCTATTTGGTGCAAGATTTTATAGCAGGTTTCACAGTCGGTTTAACAACAATTCCGCAAGCGATTGCATATGGAGTTGTAGCTGGATTGGAGCCGCAATATGGTCTCTACTCTGCCTTTATGGGCTGCTTCACCTACATTGTATTTGGTTCCTGCAAGGATGTGACAATTGGTAAATATATATATTATAAAATTGTTTACCTAATTAATTTATTTGTTGACTTTTTACAGCCACAACTGCTATTATGGCACTGATGGTCAATCAGTATGCGACTATTAGTCCAGATTATGCAGTCCTTGTTTGTTTCTTGGCTGGCTCCATTATTCTAGTCCTGGGTCTCCTTAACATGGGCGTCCTGGTGCGTTTCATATCGATTCCGGTCATTACTGGATTCACAATAGCAGCGGCAACAACAATTGCTAGTGCTCAAATTAACAATCTCGTTGGTCTCAAAAGTAAGTCACGTTTATTTATGGGTTAAACTCACAATTTATCATCTTTGCACAGGTCCCTCAAATGGTTTGCTGCCTTCGTGGAAGCATTTCTTTACGCACCTCCCCTCAATTCGACTCTGGGATGCCCTGCTTGGTGTTTCTACTTTGATATTTCTGCTGCTTACGAAGGTAAGACTTTCATATCATAATTGAAACACATCATATAACATATCTGTTATCTGCAGCAAGTGACAAAAATAAAATGGGGACACAGGCTGGTGTGGAAGTATCTTTCGCTATCGCGTAATGCACTGGCCGTCATCTTTGGCACATTTTTGGCCTACATTCTCAGTCGAGATGGTAATCAGCCATTTCGTGTCACGGGTAATATTACAGCCGGTGTGCCACCCTTTCGATTGCCGCCCTTTAGCACTGTGGTCGATGGCGAATATGTGTCCTTTGGCGATATGATAAGCACTGTGGGTGCTTCGCTGGCATCGATTCCAATGATTGCTATACTAGAGATTGTGGCCATATCCAAGGCGTTCTGTAAGTAGAATTAATAATGTAATTATATATAATTAACATTAGATTTTTATTGCGAAAGCTAAGGGCAAAATAGTGGATGCATCGCAGGAAATGATTGCATTGGGCATGTGCAATATAATGGGCAGTTTTGTGCTCTCTATGCCGGTTACCGGGTCCTTCACACGCACTGCCGTCAACAATGCCAGTGGTGTGAGAACACCGCTTGGTGGCGCCGTCACTGGCGCCTTAGTTCTGATGGCCTTAGCCTTTCTCACTCAAACTTTCTACTATATACCCAAAACGACGCTGGCTGCTCTGATTATTGCAGCTATGATATCTCTGTTGGAACTGGAAAAGATTGCCGATGTATGGAAATCAAAAAGTGAGAAGACCATAGAATGTATTTAAACATTAAGTTAAATATTCTTCTCTTTCCCAGAACGCGATCTCTTTCCTTTTGTGGTGACAGTTGTGACCTGCTTATTTTGGAGCCTAGAATATGGCATGGTCTGTGGCATTATTGCCAATCTCATCTTTATTCTATATAGTAGCGCTCGGCCACAAGTACGCATTACGCTTGAGAAGGTAAATTCAACTTTATGTTTTACAAAAATCAATTACTAATATGTATTTAACCTACAGATCAATGGATTTGATATAGGATTGGTAGATGTCAAGCAGAAACTGGATTATGCCAGCGCTGAATATGTCAAGGAGAAAATTTTGGCTTTTGTCAATCAACAGGACTGTAAAATACGTTTGGTTGTGGTTAAGGGTCAGGAAATCAATTCCATTGACTATACTGTTGCTATGGTATGTAATTGAATGAATGTTAAAATTAACTTCAACTAAATTTTTCGTCTTTTCAATAGAACATAATATCCCTGCAAGGCGATCTCAAGGCATTTAACTGTGCTCTGATCTGTTGGAACTGGAATGTTGGCTCTGCTGGAGTCGTCTGTCGGCTTAAAAGCGATCTGTGTTCCATATTCAATTTTGATAACGATCTAAATGAATTAGTCGCTGCACATTTTGATGCATCAACAACGGCTTCGACTGTGACCATTGAAACAGCACAAGTGAATGTAAATAATTGAATAGTAAATTAATCTAGCCTCTTAAGCTTACAGTATTTTTGTATGTAATAAAAAAAAACCAAACATTATACTTAAACACTTTACGTATAATCAATGGGTACAATATACTTATGTGCAGACAAGGCGACACAGTGTCTGGTGGATTTTCCTCACTGCTATTGTATTACTCGGCATACTCGGGAGTAGGGCACTTCGAAGAACCTCACACATTATGTCATAATAGTTGGGCAACAAAATTAATTGAACTATTAACCACACACCAGACATCGAGGCAGACACTTTCGCCTTTCTCCGAACAATTGAGTTGAATGTGGTATTTAATTTATGGCTTTCTCCAGCCACTTGAACGGATCAGCCTACACGATGAGTGTGAAGAAGCTGAGAGAGAGAGAGTGAAGAGGAAAACTCGCGACTACCATTTGCCAGTTGGAAAAGGATCTTCTTGATCTTCTTAGAACAGTGCAGTTGGGTTTAACTTACGACTTTGGGGGTATCCAATTCATGGTAGTCCGAGTTGCCCGATATTGCTTTACACAAAATGAGTTTTGTGACTTTTTAGCAAATGCCTCCAACCTAATCGAGTCTCATCTATAAACCTGTAGGTTTATACCAGCTGCACTTACTCTATGTTTGGCTCCACAGTTTGACATCCTGTCACAGGTCTGAAACTAATCCACACTTCCGTTTTTGGGTCCTGCCATTCGTTTTGTTAGTACTTAAGTTTCCAATTCTGCCAACGACCGCAAAGTCAAAAGCAATGTCTAGAGTAGATAGCCTGCTGTTTGATGATCAATGCACATTCAAAAATTATATATGTATTTATAACGTCTGATTTTTATAGCGTAAGTGAATATTTATAGGGTACTTAACTTAATGCCACTAACTTATTATTTAATGCAGTATGTCATTTAATTTGATTAAAATATTGCCCAAAAAAATATTATTGTTCGAACATTCATTATTTCTAAAAATGATGGGAAGACAGTCATTTGATCAAGGTAAGCTGAATGAAATTGATATCAATTTAAATATGTCAAATGGCGCGTGCGCTGTCAGGGTCAGGATGAGGATCAGATGCTGCAGTGATTACTTCGGCTTAGGCATAGAAATTAATATTAAGACCAGGTGGCTCCATCTGTACTTAGCACGCTTCGCATCCTTAAAACGTTGCGTTAAAATCTTTGTTTGATTTACTTTGTTTTGAGCAAATAGGAACGGAAAGAACAACAGCAGCAGAGCAGCAGCAGCTACCAGCTGGACCAATCTCGTGGCCGGCTGAACAAAGAGATAATACCAGATCACACCATGTGTTCGTTGCTTCCACCAATTGTAGCGCCCAGTAGTGACTATTGCGGAGCAGGGGCACGCCTACAAGTGCCAAAAATAGGCAACATTGCGAGAGCAAGAGACAACAACAGCTAAGACAAAGAGGGACAGAGAAAGTGTGAGTGAGAGTAGAATTTGTGTAAAAAGGAAGATATTTCGAGCATAATTGTCAGATGTATTTTAATTGTGCTGCAACACGGTCATAGAACGGTTTAAAACAAACGATCTGAAGTTGCGATAAATATATTGTAAAAGTGATCTAAAAACTGTGCCTGCTTCTGCTGGAATAAGTAAAATAAGAAAATAATCTAATGCCACGCAAAAAGCGTGTCTCCAGCCCCTTGGAGCTCTTTGACGATGATTTTGATGATGACGCCAGCTCACATAGTAAGCATATTAGAGACATCATATTATATATAGTACTATAATAAAAATATATATTTTAACAGGTTCACAGCCGCCGGTGCAACGGAATGCGGCAAATGCAAGGGAGCGCATGCGGATGAGGGTATTGTCCAGTGCTTATGGACGTTTGAAAACGAAATTGCCCAACATTCCGCCGGATACAAAGCTATCCAAGTTGGACACACTGCGTCTGGCCACGCTTTACATCAAGCAGCTAATCAATGCAGTGGAGACAAATAATGGCAATGGAATTGCAAACACAAATTCACATCACAATCTTAATTCTGCTGCTGCTTTGGCTGATGTGCTGGATACGCGACATTCATCAACCGATTGTGGTAATATTGCCGGCGGCGTTACGTCCACATTCAACTTTCACAATGCTGGACATCTCGGGATGGTAAGTGTCAAAAAGAGGCGAAGCAAATTTGCCATCTCGTTGATGGTGCGTATAAGTGATGTCAGTGGCACCACTTAACGTTGCATTCAACACCGAATGGATGCTACAAATACTATATATAGATATATAATTTAAAAGATGCGCCGTTATTCCAGCTGGACGACATCAATCCGTGACAGGTGTCAGTTCAGTTATGATAGGCACAGCGTTGATAGGCTCAAAATCAGACAGCTTTTTTTTGTTGTTGTCAAGCGACAGCGACAGACAGCATTTAACCCAATTAAAGTATCATTAAACTAAGCGTTTTCATCAACTTTCAAAGTGGGAAAAACGGGCAGATAGTTCAACCATTCTTCCAGTCAAAAATCCTTTTATATTTTTTACATTTAAAAAACAAAGACAAGCTAATGATTTTTTTTTTTTTTTTTGGACCTTAGAGAAATTTTATTTTTGTTTGATTTTTGAAACAGTCTAATAGATTTCTTTAGAAGTAGTATAAAAGACCAACAAAATTTGTGTATAAAGGAAGAACTATACCCATTCGCATTATTTGCCAACGAATAAATTATTTTCGGTGTAAATTTAATTGTATTGTTTGTTAATCATAAGTTGATCGAGAGGAACATTGTCCGTTCTTACAAAAGAATAACAAGAGTTTTAAACTGTGATATTATGCGACCTTTAACAACATTAATAACGTTAACAACAAAACCTTTTTAAGCAAAGCAAACATTAGCACAAGGCAATTAAATTTAATAGTACAAGAGTTTAATTGAATGTTCTGCCCCGTCAATTATTATGATACTAATAAGTTTTCAAATATAAATGAAGCTTTTTCATGGTAATTAAATTTTGTTGTAAAGTACAATTATAAATTTTACATATCTAATAATCTTTTGACTATAAGCTAGAGATATTTTTGAATCAAACAAAGTCCAACAAAATTAAATTCATGTTATATGTTGGGCAACATCTGCTCAAGTGTTTCTATACCTTCTATAGGTGTTTGCCAGGGCCTACATAATAGTATGTACCGAAAACAAAATCACATTTTGTGATTTCAGTTTGTGTCTGGCTTTCCTGTAATCAGATACTTTTGTGAATTTCAAAAATACAAAATATGAGTGACAGACTCACACGGAGACATCGAAATTCGATGGCAAAGAGACGCGGGGCTAAAACGTTGGTTATTCTTCGCCAGTTTTTCCTGTTATTTTTAAATATGCATGACTTTGAAGAAAAATGACGTGTCGATCCTAACTCTGCGCTATATAGTCCATAGTATGCAATTAAAACAACTAACAAAAGGTGGGCTGTGTTCGACCTGGAGATATCCTGCACGCAGATCTGAGATACTAAAAAACAATTGAAATTTAAACATTCCTCATAGATTTGACCATATCATAGAACAAGCCATATGCATTCCAAAAACTTTTTCGAATACAAAGTGAATGTTTATTCATTCGCTAATGATGAATGCGTGAAAATTCTCAGCAAATATTGTGCTTGAACGGCGTCTTGTGCCCATATGGTGGCAGTGTTTTGTTTGCATTTGTCAGGATCGTAGCGAACCGAACCGTTCTTGTACTGACAATTCCGACACCCTAATTTATCCCACTCGCACGCGCCGCCTTGAGTTGAGGGCTGGTGTTTGTGGGAACTGAGAGTGCGAGCGAGTAAAAGAGATCACAATCCCATTACCCATTGGTTGCCCAGGCTGTGTCTTGTCTTTGGTCTGTTTATGTTTTTATAGATACGTTAATGACTCTGTTATTGTTCAACTATGAAAACGTTTCCCAAAGAGCCACTAAAAACAATCAAAATTGTATAAACAAACAATGGCGCTGTCGCTGTCGGCTTGTCGTTGTCGGCTTGTCGTCATATTGTTCCATTTATAGCTATGTGGTTTCCCCTAATTGATCACTTAGCTGCCTAAATAACTTTACGGTCCTTTGCTGCAGTTTAGTCACTATTATTAACCTTTTTGAAGCTTTGATTAGATATTTCAAAATTGTTTCTCTTACAGAGCTGGCCTTTTGATTTTCATCAGCATATGCAACATGGCCAAAATCGCAACAGCAACTCAAGCCACACATTTAGTTCAACACGCATGGATTGGCAAAGTCCACAAACGCAATCCTTTGCAAAGACGCCACGTAACGAAAACCACATGACACCGGATGCCAACTATGCACAGCTGCAAGACGCGCACTGGTATCCCAACGAGATGGCTCTTCAATTGGAGCAGGCACGCAGTGGTAATGGCTGTTGTGCCTATGAGTCAGCTGGTGTTGGGCAACATCAGCGTGGCATAACGATATCCACCAGTCAGGCGCACGATCTTTAGTATGAACGATGTTTCTCATTAACATATCTGTATTATAACCGTGATTGTATTTTATGTTATGTAATTTACTAAGCCAAAGATTAGTAATATCTTTAAGTCTTACATGATTAGCTAATAAACTTAAAAAAAAACCAAGTGTATTTTGTATTTAAATTGAGCGCTCTGTCCCATCTGGCAACATTGGACGAGTACTACTTGTTGCAGCCCTAGCGCACAGCTGTTTCACACAACCAAACAAAGGCGAAAAGTATCAACAATAGATTAGCGTTTGCTTGGCTCAATGGCGCAACAAGAATGATTAAAGGCAATTATCGCTAATAACCCATATAGCTGCTGCTGGGTACAAATGTTTTTTCGCGTTTACGCGATTAAAGTTCACTGTGCTTAGTAGATAAGATTTGCTCCAACATTGAACAAAAACGGAGCTTAACAAGTTTTGTTTCCACGTTGAGTTTTAGTTAGTTCTCAACACTCGTAGAAAACGCACGCGAAATATCTTTGTCTTAACTGAATTGTAAACTCGTTAGTTTGGTTGACTCAACTGAACCAAAATGCCAGCACTGGAAGTTAATCCCGATTTGCAGAAGGAACGCAATACTGCGACATTTAATCCAAATGAATTTTCGGTCTTTTTTGCTGGTGGCGCAGAGAAATACAAAGAGAAGAAAGCCTTGGGTGAGTCCAACTTTTCATACGTACGCAATTACTAGTAAGTACAATTAACTGGTTTTTAAGCTCAGCTTGAAGAGTTTCGCTCAAAAGCACTCAAAGCTGCATTTCGCAATTCAACAGAGCCTCAAGTAGTATTTGCTGCAGTAGCATGACAATGCAAATAATGCTGGTAGAGAGGACGCTTAATCACTTGAGTAGGTGTTTAGCATCAGCTACATACAAACATACAAACTATTTGCAATATCGTTTGGCAACCCATGCCAGGGCCTATCGGCGACTTTGTTTATATCGATTTTAAACCCGAGAACTCATGCAGATTTAACTTCATTCACTATTAGCCCATATGAAGCATCATCCAAAACTTGATTAAATTTGTCACTATCGGCGAACTATAGACTTTGAATGTACTTTATGATATATATATATACATATATTCCTAAACATATATCACATAGCTTAGCAGCACTTGAAAGTGTTATAAATATTCCGTGCTGCACTGATAAGCTTTATCAAATTGATTTGCGTTAATCGCTTGTAACTAAATACATATAATAAAAATACAACAGTGTTTGATAGCTAGATACATGACACATATACAGCAGCTACGTGTTAACATGACAATCCTTGAATTCTGCCAATTGCAGAGCGAATGTTCCTGGAGGATCCCGCACTGATTGACGATGTGCCCACTTCATATATGTCACATAAGGAGCTGTACGAAAATAGCGTACGCAAGGCCTGCCTCATTGGCGAAAAAATAAGGCAGTTGCGTGCCAATGGCGAAGATGGCGTCGATACCTACAGGTATGAATTGCATTTCGTTTTGTCCTTTATTCTCTATACTAATCGCTTGCTTTGATAGTGCTCTACTAGGTGGCTCATTGGGTGCTGCTTTGATTAAGGAGGGCAATCCAATTGCACTGCATTATGTCATGTTTGTCCCAACTATTATGGGACAGGTGGGATTCGCATGTTTTATAAAATGATTTTCAAACAAATAATCGAAAGATAAACTTTGCAGGGCACCATGGAGCAGCAAGTGGAGTGGCTGTCCAAGGCATGGGACTGTGAGATAATTGGCACCTATGCGCAAACTGAACTTGGCCACGGCACCTTTTTGCGTGGCTTGGAAACGCGCGCCGATTACGATGCCCAGTCGCAACAGTTTGTCATCAATTCTCCCTCACTCAGCGCCTACAAGTGGTGGCCCGGCGGCTGTGAGTAACCTGCAGCCACAAACCACATTGCATCACTAATTTAAAATAATATAATTTACAGTGGGACATACGGCTAATCATGCCATTGTCGTGGCACAGCTGTACACCAAGGGCGAGTTCCGCGGACTGGCGCCGTTTATTGTGCAGCTGCGAGACACAGATACACATCAGCCCTTGGCCGGCATTGATATTGGCGACATTGGCACCAAACTGGGGATGAAGGCCGTTAATAATGGTTATCTGGGATTGAAGAATGTTCGCGTGCCGCTCAACAATCTGCTGATGAAGAACCAACAGGTGCTACCGGATGGCACATATGTGGCGCCCAAAAATAGTGTCCTCACCTATGGCACAATGATGTTTGTTCGCTGTGCTTTGATTAGGGATACGGCTCATAGTTTGGCCAAGGCTTCGACCATTGCCACGCGATATTCGGCAGTGCGCCGACAGAGTCCCATTGATCCCAAGGAGCCAGAGCCACAAATTATGGATCATACGACACAGCAACTCAAGCTATTTCCGCAAATAGCCAAGGCGATTGTTTTCAAGACCACCGGCGATGGTATTTGGAATATGTATAATGTGCTGTCCGGTGAGATTGAGCTGGGTAATCTGGATCGCCTGCCGGAGATGCATGCGCTCTCTTGTTGTCTGAAGGCAATTTGCAGCGCTGACGCAACAGCTGGCGTGGAGACTTGTCGCCTTTCGTGTGGCGGCCATGGCTTCATGGACTGCTCCAATTTCCCGACCATCTATGGCATGACAACGGCTGTATGCACATACGAGGGCGAGAACACAGTTATGCTGCTGCAGACGGCACGTTATCTGGTCAAGGTATATGGCCAGGCGCTGAGCGGTGATCAATTGGTGCCTACAGTTGCCTATATCAATGAGGCCATCAAGATGAAGCACTTTGTCAACTTTGATGGATCCTTGGAGTCGATTGTAAAGGCTTTCCAGTTTGTGGCTGCAAAGTAAGTTAACTAACCTCATTAAAAACAAATCTAATGAATTTTCATTTTCAGCAAAGTACGTGTCGCATATGAGCAAATTGAGCAGCGTCGTCGCCAAGGTCATGGTACGGAAGTGGCTGCCAATCTCAGCGGTGTATTCTTAACAGGCGCTGCAGACGTAAGCAAAGCTTATAGAATTGTTTTTTATTTACTTATTTAAGCCAAACTTAACAGCTGCACGGTCGCGCGTTTTTGGCAGAATCCGCTTACACAGAGTTGACGAACGTTGCCAAAAAGGTCTCACCCGCTCTGGCTGATGTGCTCAAGGTGGTGCTGGAGCTCTACCTTGTTGATGCCTGTCTTAATCGCATTGGCGACTTCTTACGCGTAAGTACATAAATATTTTCAATCTTAAATGCAAATTAAATTTACGTTTGTTTATGCAGTTCATTGATCTGACTGATGCGGATGTTACAAAATTGGAGATGCGTTTGGAAAATTGTTTGAAACGCATGCGTCCCAATGCTGTTGCTCTAGTTGATAGTTTTGATCTGCATGATCGCGTTTTGGACTCGGCTCTCGGCACATACGATGGCAATGTATATGAACACATATTCGAGTCGACCAAGAAAAATCCATTGAATAAGGAACCGGTGAATGCAGCATTCCACAAATATCTGAAGCCCTTCATGAAGGCGCATTTGTAAAATAATTATATATTTTTGTAAAGGTTGGTATTTTGTTATAGTTGTTTTATGCCTGTTATTGCTCCATATGTAGTATATATATTTGTATATAATATAAAACTAGCTTGTTAACTTTGTACGATTTGCTTGTTGTTTGATTTTAATTCAATTTTAAGTCCATTCGTTGCTATGATCAGGATATCGAATTCGACTAAGCCCAATGTTTGATCAGTTTTGCGTTTTTTAATAGAGCTTACACTAAACGCTTTATTAAAGAAGTTTTAAATTATAGATTTTGGTTAGACATAGAGTAACTGTAGATCGATTCCCTCATTAGCAGCGGCTAATTGATCATCTAATCGAAATGCTGAACAGTGGCACAGCCCTAAAGCCTTTGAATGTGTCGCTTATGATGCACTTGCAGCTGGAATCTTAGCGTTGCGTTGTGCATAGAGGCGTCGCAGCAGCCGATTGCCGCAAAGGAATGTAAATATTGCGATTGGTATTAGCAGGCGAAGAGTTTCGAACATGTTCAGTTGCAGCCAGAAGACGAAAAACAGCGCCAGAATGCCACCAAAGCCTACATGGAAACCGATTGTGCTTGGCGCAAGTGTGAAGTTTGACACATTTATGCCTAATTTGGCCCAGAAGACAAAAAGCAGCACGAGAGGCGTTATGCACAGGCCAGTGAATATATCGGAAACAATGCGAGGCGGACGCTTATCGGGCACGCGGAACTGATGCACAATCTCGGGCAGAGGTCCACTCACAGGGCTGGACTTGATATCTGTAAAATATATTATTATAAGCAATTGAAACTTGAACTTATATTGTATTCAAACTAACCTCTGTCTGGCTGATTGAATTTTAACTGGACATCAGCCAACAGCCACTCAAAAGAGTTGGACAACGAGGCATCGCCAACAGTTAGATAAATGTTGTATAGACCATTTTGGTAGTTGAAATTCTTGCCCTGATTGCCAACATCCATATCGAATTTGTAGGCCTTGCTGCTGTCCTGCTCCGCAACGAAGATGATATCCTTATCGGTTTCCTTGTTATGCAGACGCACGAATGCCTGATGCACTGCGATGGGTTTGCTGTTGCCCTCATCGACCAGCTGCGCCTTAAGCAGTAGCTTTTGAGTACTGTCTGCCGTTAGGGTTTCCTTAAGCTTGTTGGGAAAACTGACGCTCTGTTTACGTGTAGCTGCACTAGCATCTGATTCTGCAATGCCCAGCTCCAGAGATTGAACCTTGACACGTCCAAGCACCTTAAATTGAAGTTTCTGCTTGTATATGCCATCGCCGTTTATTTCTGCCTGGTAGATACCGCGACCTGGCTTCAGGCTGCTTAAATCAGCTGCGTAGGTGGTTTTATCAGATGACTTCGAATCAAGTTGAATCTTCTCCGACAGCACAGAGTTATCTTTTTTAACGGTGATCTTGGCACTGACGCTTTGCACAGCAGGTGACAGGGGCTTGCCCAGCAAATCTACAATGGCTACATTCAGTGTCGGTGACTGAGCATCTAGTTGTCCATTTCCGATTATCTGAACACAGATGGGCGATATTTTATCCGTGCTACTTATCGTTTTAAGCGCTTCAATGAGCACATGCGCTCCCTTTGCAGTCTGCACAGAGCGGCGACTCAACAAATAGTTGGCGAACTTAACTGCCTGGTCGGCCGTAACAGGCGAGGGCTTGTTGAAAGCTTTGGAAACGCCAAAGACACCGTTTAGGATCAAAGCAGTAATGCTTAAGCCTCCTTCAAACTGCAGCAGGTTGCCATCGACTTCGTCAGCTTGGACAACAGCATCCTCAACGCGATTGGCCACAAAACTAGCGCTTGGGCCCAATTGGATAGCAGCATTAAAACCATAGCCGAGACCGCTGAGTGTATCATCCTTCTTAAGCAGCTCCTGCAGGCGTTTGACAAGCTTTGTCTGAACTGTTGCGCTGATCTCTACGCCAAGCACATTGTGTGTGGCGATGCGATAGTATATCTCTGACGTGGTGCCTAAGTCTGCTTCCAGCGATTGGTATACCTTAGAAAGCACCGATTCGGAAAGTTTTGCTGAGCAGCGCAGATTTTTGCTGGTCCCAATTAGGTAGTAGTCTTTTTCAAAGTTCTACAAAGAAGGATAGATTATCAATAAAATCGCTGGGTAGTTCGCTTAAAAGCTATCTTACATTGAGTTTGGATTCTGCATGCAGCAACGCGATCTTCTGGCAGAGCGCTTCCTTTGTCGCAGCATCAGTGGTTTCAATATTTAAACTCGCGAAATAAATCGACTGCAGATCGTTAGAGCCTAAGCCATCAACAAAGACTTTGTGCAGGCGTGTTAAGTCCTTTGGCCCCAGATGACTGTCGACGGAGCGAGCAGTCCAAGACGTTGTTGCTGCGCAAAGTACGCATAGCAGCATCAAGCCTACGACAGCCAAACCAAAAAATAAAGTATAATAATTAAAAAAATTTATCGGACGTTTACAGTTTTTAAGCCGCAACAGCGACGTCAACTTTGACGCCGGCAAATGCGACAGAGAACGAGACAGCGACAGAGCCTTAGCCGGCGTTTGTATCGCAACACACGAGGAGCGATTGACTTTTCTGTATGTTTGAAAGTACTTATGCTACTTACATAATCTCAACATTATCTTGATTTGTGTGTCGTCTTACAACGCAGCTTATATGCTATAGAATTATAAATAAAAACCACTTAAATAGCCTGCACCGCCTGTTTCAGCTTCGATATTTTTACAGACACGTCAGCGGCAATGTTGTCCTATAACGTGAAAGACAAGGGCTGGCGACTACGCTAACAGCCAGTGTGCACACATTTGTTTTAAATAAACCAATACAATGTATTTATCGATAATTGGTCAATCAATTGCCCACACAGTTTTTTAATTTTAAAATAAAGTGAATGCCTCGAATGTGTTTATTTAATTCAACATGCTGAGAATAATTTTATTTAATGTAATCTTTTCAATTAAATAATGGGTTTGTTTGTTAAGGTCCAAACTTTTCAGAGCATTCCGCTAAAGGCCTGGTCATAGAATACCTTATTTTAAAGTCCTTAGAAACATCGCCATCATGATTCCATAAAGTTATGGCAGTGGTGCAGTACAGCGGATACTTGTTAATACGCATTTCCACACGCTCCTCATTCTCCGCTGGCTTGTCCTTACAGAAATGTTCAAAATACTCTGTGTGGTCCGGTCCCAAATCAACCGGAGCGGACTTCTGTCGTTTGTACTCGTCAAAAAATTCTTCCCAAAGAAATTGTTCCATGTGGTTAGCACGTGTAGCTACAACAAAAAAGAAGCGGAGCTAACAACATTTCTCGCTTAAAGTTTAGCAACAAAGGCCACTTACTCAGCTTTTTGTTTCGATAGGGTGGCCCAAAACTACGCTGACTTTCGGTAGTATGTGTGGGGCACGGTCCCTTGCCTCTAATGCGAAAATTTTCACTTTTATTCATTATTGTACGTGTTATAACTAACGAAAATAATTTATTATTGTGATATGAGCAATGAATTCTGTTCGAATGACTGCTTTGATTTGGTAAACAAACTAATCCAAGCCTGACAACAAACTAACAGCTAACTGACTGTTGCTGTTGCTGTTCTAACAGCTGCTAAGCAACTGACTGTTGCTCCGACTGCTGTTGCTGTGACTCCTGTGTTGCCTCGTCCTCGACGATGAGTGTGACATCTTTGGGTCGCAGTATACAGTAATAAACGACTATGGTGGCCAGGAACAGAATGCCGCTGTAAACAATCCATTCCCAAATGAAACCAAACCACCACGATTCAAATTCCTCGCTGGCATACCAAATCGAGGACATTGTGATGTTCTCCAGCAGTATTAGTACCAAATACAATCCATACCACCAGCGTACGCTCTTGAAACACACACGAAACTCCAACAGCACAAATATGTAAATGTACGCCAGCAGCAAATAGAACAATATGCGGCTCCAGCTGCCACGACAGCGGGTCTCCAGCGCCAAGGCAGCCAGCATCAAAGCATAGTGGACGCCCACTATTGTAAAGAAGGCACGCGGATAGAAGACACAGAATGTGGCCAGCGATAGCATGCGCATAATGATGAAGGCTATCCAGCCGAAGAATGCAACGGTTCTGCCCGCAAAGTCATCCTGCTGAATGCCATTCACAATCTTTGTGGGACGGGGAAAGTAAAAGTCCACCACATCCTTGGGCGTTAGAGGTGTACCTTTGGGCGTCTGCGCCGGCATCAGAGGCGTACGCTCATCGCTTTGCTCCTGCTCATTGACGCGTCCGATGAGCAATTTGGGTGGCCGTGGCACATGCTCCTTAATGTACAGTTGGGCATTCATTAGCAACATATCCTTGTATGTCTCCAGCTGTGACAGTGGTCGGGTCATGCGACGACTACGCCTGTATTCCCTATCGGACATGGTGCGTCGTAGATCTGGTGACGCCTGTGGCGGACCATTCTCTGTGGGTAGCCGGAGCATGGGCAGTGCAGGTGGCGCCGTCGATGGTGGTGGCGGCGGTGCTGGTGTCTCTGGCACAGTATCAAGTACTTCAATGCTGTCCAAAAGCTTCATGTCCTCGCGTCTCATCCTCAATTTGGGCATGGCACAATGAATTTTATCATCATCGGTAGCGTTGCCCGCAGCCATCATTGTAGGAGTGTGCATCAGAGCTTTGGTCTCCACCCTTTCCATCCCATCGTTATCCACCTCATCCTCACCGCTTACGTGTAGCTCATGGGTGCCAACAGCTGCCTTCTGGCCAGTCTGACCCAGTCTGGCATGAAAGTTCTGCATGATCTTCTCGGATTGAGGAAAGTTCGTTGTCAGCGTGCGTTCCGATTCACGTTTCCTACGTTTCACTTCGCTGCACAGTCGATCATTCTGCTCCAAACGACAACGCTGTGCCTCCACCTGCTGCGGTGTTGCCCATGGATATGAACGACCCACACGTCGCTGGCTCTCAATGCGATGATAGCTGGTCGTAATCCCGGCCAGATCAATGGCTGCTAGCACCAAGCACATGCCCTGCAAAGTGGCTAAGAAAGATGGCATTTAGGTTCGCAGCGTTATATCAATGATCCTTTCCACCTACTTACAAGTTTCATAGTCGCGAAATAGATCCTGAGCAAGCATGTGGTACATTTGAAGGATAATTTGTGGCGCTGCCTGAGCATAGGCTTGAATAAGCAAGTACAGCTCAATGCTGGAGGATTGTGTCGCCTTGCCCAGGCACTTCATGCGCTGCACATCGTCATCGGCATGGAAGAGTGCCTCAATGGACCAAAATACCCGCATGCTGAATCTAAGGAATAAATATTTTAGATTGTTGTTAAGTCAAACACCTAGCATTTAACCCACCTATAAAGCACTGTGAATGGGAACAGCAGCAGGTGGAGCAATCCCAGGCTGCAACTCGCCATATTGCTGCGAGCTGCTTGAACACTTTTGCGCTGCTCTCTGGAGCAAAGCACCAGAATATAGGTGAGCAGTGGCGGTATTAGCACCAGAATCAATGTACCAACACCATAGCCCACCTCATGCTGCCGGAAGTGCTGATAGCTCAACGCCAAGTCTGTTGCTGTTTGGAGCATAAACACCAGAAGCGCCAGACAGGTGGGAATTATGTAGGAGACATAGATGCGCGTTCGACTGCGTATCATATAACCCATTATATGACCGGGCGGACTGGCCGCATCACCCGCCTGCACCTCCTCGCCCATCTTTATATCCTTATATATTCGTATTACTTGTTAAATCTTGAATCTCTTGCCGCAACAGGTTTTTCCATGTTTCAGTAGCGAAATTTCCGATAATACTACGGGCTTCACTTATGAGTAAGCGCCGCCAATTTGCGCTTTGCTCTCTCCTTATCAATGTGTTTAGGGCGTAAGATTAGATAAAACAAGTTGACTAGGTCTCGTGTTGAGAACACCAAGGTTTGTTTATATTTACGTCCACTGTTTCGAAAAAGATTAGAGACAACACAGTTCATGTGTTTTTGTAAAGAACATATTAAAAAAATTTTAAAAAATATTCCTCTTTTTCAAAAGATTTCTAAAATAAACGTTGCTTATTAAATTTAACAAAAATTTAAAAAATATAACAAACAGCTTTTAAGTATGAAAAAATGTTTAAATAAAAACGGCTTATTTTTTATTAATACCATTTATTACATTCGAGCTTAACAGCTTCATTGAATTCGGTCTTTAAATTCTTTATTTTTATCTTTAAATTTTGCCTAAGAATCGTACCAGGTCTTCTTCATCCAATTGGAAGGTTTACAGGGCTCGTCAAGCACCACAAAGGAACCCTTTTGATTCTCTGTTTGCTGCTTGGCGCGTCGACAGCCCACAGCATACTTGGGATTGCCCTCAATAATGGAGGATTTGTCGCGACAGTTGACGGCATTTTGCAGCACTGAAGCGCGTCGCCCATATCTGGCTGGTTTCTGGGCACCGCCGCCAACTGCCACATCCTCGAAACTGGGCACGATTGGAGATGGCTCCTTCAGCTGACGCTGACGGGATGGACGTCGCTTCGCCTGTGACTGCAGATAAGATGCCTCAAACGATGAATCCGAGCTCTTGCGCAGATTGCCAGGCCGTGATTGTGGGGGTGGCGCTTGAGGAGGATGCTCACGTGGTCGCTCCCTTTCCCGCAGCTGATAATTGTACTGAGCTCGTCGATACTCTGGCGTGGCAACCAGCTCATTGGCCGTCATGCAGCTGGCAGCAGACTCACGCTCCACACGTGGACTGGTTACGGTGGTGTTAGTGGTGCTGGTGGTGGTGTTGGTGGTTTTGCTGGTGCTGATGCCGGTTGTGTTGGGCAGTCGAAAGCAAGAGACCGGCTTGTGCACCACAGGACGAGAGCGTGGAAAATCCAAATAGTTGTTGCGATACTCGGGATTAAATTCAATCTTGCCACGCAGCCGCAAATAAGGTTCGCGCACCTTGCCCCGCTCGGGCATCTCAGTGATATGCGGATCACGGAAGCTCTCATGATACTCGGGCACCTCTTTGGTGAACTCGCCACGTGGTCGCAGATGATCGTCTGTCTTCAATGATTTCTCTTTGGCCATGTACTTGGGTGGGACATTATATTTATCGCGATACTCGGCCATATCGCCGCCGCTTGGCTTAGCATTTGCGCTGCATTCCTGTTCTGAGCCGGAGACACGGAGATTGTCATGCTTCTTGATGGGCGCACTTTTCGAATAGTTGGCATACATCTTAAAGCTATCCTGATACTCGGGCACAGTGACGAAATCGCCCAGCATTTTGATGCTGCTCATCTGTGGTATAGAATGGGCCTTCTCTATGGGAAACTGTTCTACAAACTGGCGCTTGTACTCGGACGGTGTTGCATCATACTCGGTGTCCTGTGCACGCATCTGCAGATGGCATCTTTGCTGCTCCCGGGCGGCAACGTCCCGCTTGAACTTATCACTTGTCAAACGGCTTGGGTTTGGGTTTGGCGGATCCTCGCGAAACGCTTCCCGCGGCAATATCTGCGATCCGCTATCCACCATGGGATAGGTCAGATAGGAGGAGTTCTTCATCGCGCCAGGCCCATCGCTCTCAGCGCTGCGACCCAGCTGCCAGTCATCCGGATAGCGCACTGGAAATGTGCGAGAACTAAAAAAAAGCAAAGCAACATAAAATAACATAAATATTTAATTTTAGATATTTTATTTTCAATACTCACAACTGGAGATCCTCGGGTGTGAACCAATGATATTTCTCCTGATGCTCCGACAGAAACTGCATTAAGCCCTCCAGACGCAACGATGTCGCACGCCTCAACAGGGAACGTGGTTTCGTGTGGGCGTGGCCCTGGCAGCAATAATGCTTACGATACTCCGACTTCAACGAACCAAAGGACAACGTTGGCTCCTCACTATTGTAGAGGCAAAAATTACTATGCGTATGCAGCAGTACAGGCTGACGACGCCGGAAGAACTTGAGATCATCAACGGCAATGTGCTCGTGGGGATGCTTGATGGTAAATCGATCGCTGTGCTGCTTTTGACTGCCTGTCAGATCTGGCTCTGAAAACGAACGATTCCAATTGACTTCTGCCTCGGCACTGAAAACGGCAAACAAAAGTCGTAAAAATTGTTAGACATAAATTGGCGAAAAGAGGTCCGCGGCCTTTGGGCCTTGGCTACGTTTGGCGTTACCATTCGAAACCAAATAACAGGGAATCGAAGCTAATACTAGGAAAATAAAAAACAATGCTACAAAAAGAATGTTTCGGATGAGTACGCTTATCCTTTAAATACCCTGTGGGATTTTGAGTGGATTAACGAACAAAAAATTTAAAAGAAAAAGACTTGGATTGGAATCAGAAAAGGGAAATTTTCCTATAGACAAAAAATCGTTCTTCAAAAGCAGCTGTTCATTAAATTTAATATGAAAGTAAATATAGCATACAAAGATTCTATACACCTTGAAACTTTTAACAGGGTAATAAAATGCTATAACAAAAACCGCAGCGCTATGATAGAAAAGCTAAGCAAATGGTTCCTTATGAATATGTAATACCAATACGCCATTAGACTTAGCTTTAAGTCGCTCTGAAGGAATGTTTTTTGATAGCGTGCCAGCACGCACACAACAAACTCATACTCACACACACAAACACACACAAATACACACAGGTGTGTATGGCACACCTGCTGGCATGTGTTGCTAGGCTAGGCACACACACACCTGACAGGCAGAGAAACAAATTGCAACAAATTGGAAAATTGTCTATTTGAATTCCAGTGAATGAATGCCAAAGGATTTGTTGATGACGGCCAGCTATCGATTGCTGCCAATTGCATTGAGTGCATTTCAACTGGTCCAACCTCTCTATATATCTTAACATACATATATCACAATCCTTCTATCTCTGTGTGCAGTTGGAAATGAGTTTTGTTTTAAGACGGGCAGTGAGTCGTTTCGACCATTAAAAGTGTCTAATTACAGCAGTTTGCGACATGAGGCATACATAAATGATGAACCTTGCCTGCCCCCCATGCATTGCCAGCCTGCTCAGCACATCTGTTGCCTGTTAAGTTGTTGAAGTTGTGACGGCACATTTGCATATTAATTGGTAAAAAGATTTGCATATGCATTTACTACCACTTTCTCAACTGCCCATGGGGGAAGCCCATCAATCTTAACTTTGCAAATGCCAAAGGTGTTGGTAAAAAAAACAATTAACAACACGTTCTTGATTTTAACTATTCTATGACAGCCTAACTCAAAGCCCAACAGAAGATTTTAAAGGAGAGATTTAATATCAACCAGGCTTGTGAAGAAAAAGGAATTTATTAAGTAAATTTAACTTTGCCTATTTACAACCACTTGCATCATCATTATGTTCCAAATATAGTTATGCATATAATTTATAAATACTTCGGCAAACAAACATTATAGCTATAAATCATGGGAGTGTTGTGTCGGTGTCAGCTTTCTATCAGTTTGTTGCCAAAAAGCCTGATGTCAGCTGCAGTTGTAATTGCGTGCGTGACTGTTGCCAACGTCAAAACGGAAATAGACACAAACAAAATAAAAGAAAGCCAAACTACTGCAGCAGCAGCAGCAAGTGCAAAAGGCGCCTAAATCATGTCGAGCTCAAGCTTTTAATAGCAACATTTCCAAAAGGTTGACCCAATTCGTCGCCCAGCTCAAGGTGGTAATAAATGAAGCCAAATCAGCAAAATCGCTGAGCAAAACACAAGCATGTATACTCAGCTTGCCTTACTCATGGAATCAAGTTTATGAGTTTTGTTTAACTAATTGTTAAGAAACACGTTTTGACTATTTTAAGTACTTTAATATTCTCTAGACTTGAAGTCTAGTCTCATTTTCAACTATTCTCCTCGCCTTAAAAAAGGAATCCCACGCCACAAAATAAAACTGAAAGTCCTGGTAGTGTAACTAGTCCAGTGGGTCTAATCTTGACAATGCTAAATGACCTTTGGACAGCTCTGCTATTTTTAGTCCTGGCCGCCATGCCCAGACGGAACGCAGCCCCTTTAAATATGCAAATCAATTGGCAATTACAGCTACAAACAGCAAGTATACTACAATACAATAAATACACGTACACAAGCCGCTGCACATAATTATACATAGATTTATGGGTGGCATTTAATTTGCATTTGCATGTCACGCTACGTCGGATAAAGTACGTAATGCAGGAGACATGAATGCGCCATTATGCTTACAACAACAACCATGGCGTGGCCAAGGCCAAGGGAACTAACAGCTTAAACTGTAGTTTATCATTTTGGTTTATCAAACTTTACCCATCACCGAATTTCCAGTCCATTTTCGTTGCTCTGCCCACTTTGGCACTTTTAGCACCTGGCACAAAACAGCATAGGTAAATTTTTAAATAAATCCCTTGGAGTAGCCATCACTTGACCACTACTGTCCATGTCCAGGTGTTCGCACATTAAGGAAGACGCGTGCTGGCCAACTTAACAACAGGCCATGCGCTGTTCAAGCGCAAACAGCAACTTGACCACTCAAATCGTAAATTTCAACTGAGCTCACAACACAAATTCACACGCCAAAAACCTTCAGGTAAAAGGTGCTAGTGTTTGTAGTTGTAGTTGTGTGTGTTTGTCCCTGACTGTGCGCGAATTGAGTTGAAGGTGTCACTCTAGGGTTTAGCCTGGATATATATAATATATGTATTTTATAACATTTTGAAGGCGCTGCCAAATAATGCTGTTGATTGGTTTACAGCTGCCAGCCGTCAGCTTATTGGGGCCAGTTGCATTTAACATGCATCATCAATGGAGCAGCTTCTGCCCACAATTTCAATCAGAATAATAATTTCCGCACAGCCGTCACGCAATGTGCTTGCTCCTGCTTGCTTTCAATTGTCATGAACCGTGGCCGTTTCCGATGCCCATGTGGGTCAAGAGCAAAGCAATTCGCTAACGGATGTGTCGGCTATTTTATGTGAATGTGATTTTAACAATCGTGTTAGTTGCTTTATTAAGTCGATGTCAACTACGTTGACTACATTGGATTAACTAAGTGGTTTTTGGAAAGGTAAGTCATCCAATTCAGATATCAAATTTTGGACAGGCCCTCCCAGCGATCGGGTACCGTATTAAAATAGCGATCCATTGCCTCGACAAAGCGCTGTTTATACGGCTGTGGCGGTAACACAGTCGGCGATTTGCTACTGACTGACTGCTTAAAAATCGACTCCAGCTTCTTATCCAGCGTAAAGGTGCGTATATAATCTGCAAAAGATAATAATAACATGAAAACTAATACATTTTGTGGGAAATATGTACACACACACACCTATAATGCCAAGTACAAAGACATTGCGCTTGTGATCCAATCCCACTAGCAAGGAGTAGTCCATAACATCGTTGTGCTCTAGAAATGAAGCATCTCTTTGAATAGCATCTCGTAGCACAGTTTTGCTGTGTGATAAGACGTAGAGTGGCTTTGACCAGGACACTGCAAAAAACAAAAACATAATGAAATACTTAAACAGAACAGCAAACACTGTTGGTAACAGAATAAGTACTTACTCTGCACTAGATTTTCATCGAGCAACACAATTTCACCATTTTTATTATTTGGATCTACGAGACGATTGCGCTCCGAGCCCTTCAAGTCAAATTTGTTGGATATGTCGCAGCCGTAAAACAGATTCTCCATGACCAGCAAATACTTCTCAACGGTATTGCTGCAAGCACAATGGCAATGGATAAGCATTAGGTAAAACGGATAAGCATTTTGTCCAGTGATTCCACTTACTCCTTGCTTTTTACGGTTACTTTAAAGACGCCAAAGATCTTGGCAAGCAGCGTGGGTTGCTCCTTTTGCTGTGTGCACTTGGCAATGTATTCAATGTATTCGGGCACAAATTTCTCAAGTATTGGAATCTCTTTTCGGTTCATCTCCTTGAGCACAAAACGATCATCTGCAACAAAAAATTAAACTTTTGTAGAATGTGCTTAAAAATTAACAAAAGGATATTTAACTTACCCAAAGTTTTGCAAAATCGTGAGCCGGATTTACCGCCACGAGCCTCCCATTGCACGCTGCTGGATAGGCTGCGGGCAAGGGCAATGCGTGCCTCCTCCTTAGCGTCTAGCTGCTCATCGTGAACAGCCGCTAGATCACTGGGCTTGCGTACCAGCTCAATTTCGGAGCCATTGCGATTCTGTGAGATTCTCAGCTCTTCACGCATCTTACTCCGCTCCAGCCGGCGATAGAGCTTTCTGTCCAGCTTGGGTGGATTCAAGCATTTAGCGCGCATCGCATCAAACTCGCGGGCACAGTAAACTGTGCACTGAAACTGACAATTGTTGCTGCCAAAGGTCAACGAGACATGCGGACTTGGGGGATGCGGCAGCTGACTTTTGGCCTTGCTGCGTTCCGACTCAGACTCGGAAGCGGTGTTGACGCTTGTCTCCTCAGCATCGCTATCCAATTGCTTGTGCTTAAGGTGCGGACTGGAGTTGGAGTCACCGGCGGACGCCTCGCCGGCATTGAGAGCTGCAATGGAGCGCTGATACTCAGCGGAGGTTAAGCTATATGCAATAACAGAGCTGAGATCGTTTTCACGCACCAGCACAGGAATGCTGCCCATGGGCAAGGTGAGATGATCTTGGGCCGCAAATGGCGATTGCAGAGCATTTGCATGGTTATTTGATGGCTGACGCAGTGTAAGCAATCTCGATTTGATGGTCTTCTTTTCCGTGTTGATATTTACGGTCGAGGCGAGCATCTCATCAACAGTGAGTCTCTTTTCTGTATCGGGCGCATCCTCGCTGGGGCCTTGTTCAATGGGAGCACCGCTGCTGTCCACTTGCTGCTGTTGATTAGCTCTGCTTTTGGCCAGCTCCTGGCTGGGTGTATCTGGCAGCTCTGGTCGCAGCTCCTCAGTGCATATGGTGCCTGCGTCAATGTGATGTGCCGTTAGCTTATTTTGCTTTTGAGTCAGCTGCTCAATTTCCTGCAGGCGGCGACACCACAGCTCAATGCTTTCGGCTAGCACACGTTTGGCCATGATCAGGGCATCACCAATGTCATAGGAGTTAACCAGGCTCTCCGTCAAAAGCGTGTGGACAATTTCCACCTTCTGCTTAAATGTGAATTGATCCTTGGTGAGCGTTGCTTTGAGGCTAGATACTAGGGGTGAGTTCTCCTCCTCGCTGGCCAGGTCGGCAATTCGCTCGTGTATACGCGTATACACCTCATGCCCGCGCATGGAGAAGCTCTTGATCTCCTCCTGCACTTGGACACCAATGAACGGCTTGGGCAGCTCCATTTGCAGCGTCAACGACGGCAGATCTGTCTCCCACACCTCAACGGGCGTGTATTGGAACTTGGCGCCAACACCCCGGAAGCTGAAATGATGCACATAGTCGCGGTGCAGTGAGTGCTCGCAGGGACTGCTTGGCTCGCCAGCACCGGTGACAGCGTCTGTGGGTGGGCGACGCTTGTAGGCGTGGCCATGGAAACGCATCTCCAAATACTTGGCTAGCGAGAGGCGCTTAGCGGCATCGGAGAGCGGTACCGCCGGCGTCCTAGCATTACAAATGCTGCACCAGGACGTAAAATAGATGCGCTTGGGATCAGAACGCGTCGAATCCTCGGTTAGATAAACATGCACACAGCCCAGCGAATGAACGTAGCGACGCACATGGCCCAGCATGGGCAAATTGCACGACGGACACATCGAGTTGAAGAGGCAGCAGTAACGCTGCAGAAACTGCTCCAGCATGATGTCATGCTGCCCATAGAACTTCATGTCCAGCAACATGGGCAGCTTGCAGAATAATGATACGCTCTTCGGATTGTAGTGGAAGCTGCAGAAGAGCACGGGCAAACGTTGGTGATTCTGTGGATCAAGTGCATCCTTATACAGCTGCTCATCGGTTACCTTTTGCGGTCGCTGTATGACTTCACCGATCTTCTTTTTCTTCGGTTTCAACACTTGAATATAAATTAATAAATGTTATCAGAATGAACAATTCGGTTTCATTGATGAAAAACTTACTTGGTGCCTTGCCCTTGGGAAATCGTCCGCCAAATGATCGAAACTCTGCCAGGAGTGTTTGAATGTCGCGACTGGTCGCTGCTGCCGTTATCTTCATCTTGACAAAATCATGAGCTGGCAGCAGTTGTTGATCGTTCTCCTTGCCCGACTTCAAAACCTCAGTCTCGCAGCTTTCGGGACGCTCCAAAGCCGCTGGCGTCTTGGACCACAGCTTGGAGAAGTACAGCTCGGCCGGGAATAGTTTACGCAGTTTGCAATTGCGACCCTGCTCCGTCTCCAGATACGGCAGCGGAAATGTAAGAAACGGACTGACCGACAGCAATGTGGAGCTAAGCGCATTGCGAAAGCGATTATCGTAGCGCATTTCCACGGCCAATGACTGCACATTCAGATCGTTGGTGACAGTCTGTGAGGAGCGCAGCGGATCAGTAAAGTCGGCTACATTCTCACTGATTGCCGCCATTATCTTGTCCTCTGATTTGCGTTCGCCCAAAAGCCGTTTTGGGGTTGATGAGCGTAGTTGCGGCTCCGTTTCTGGCTCTTCCTCGACCGTTGGATTTTCTGTTTTAGGACTGGGCTCTTTGGAGTCGAACAGGGACGGCTTGGAACCCAGCGGCTGAGCAAATTCATCCAACAGAAACGACATTTCCAGCCGCCAGTTGTAGCGGGCAAAGAGTAACGCCGAGGCAACCCGCTTGGCACGTATAAGCTCCGCATTGCTGCCACCCCGGAGCAGGCATGTGTAGCCACGTGGACTGTTGAGCTTCTCGAAAAACATGAGCGTCTTGCCGCCAGCATAGTTGCGTATATAGAAGTCATTGCAGAAGCCAAGCTTGGGCATCGTGATGTTCGACTCAATCGAGCTGACAATGTCACACTGTAAAGTGCGCGATAGCCGTTCCATGACGGAGAGTTTGACATCAAGGACTAAAGTAACTCCATGGTTGCGCAACATTTCCTGGGCGATGCCGGCAACATTCTTGTGCACCAACACAACATTTGGCTCAAAGTTCATGATGCGGGCGCAAACGTTACGCAGATATTCCTTCTCTTGCAACAGCACCGTCTCAATCGTTACAAACTTGCCCTCGATGCGCTCATACACAATGGGACACTGCAGCAACAGGATGCGTGGTGATTCGACATGTGTAAGCATATCCTTGTGCGCCACATTCTTGGAGAAGGCGACACCGTGCACGATCTTCGAATCTTTACGCCGGCCACCTGGCACTTTCTTGAAGTTAACATAGTTCCGGATGTCCATGAGATCGTTGCTGCAATACTCGGGCTTGAAGTGATTCGCTGCCGTGGAGCACAATGCCTGCAACACCTTGCCCCACTCCGTGTCCAATTGATGGGCGTGCAGAAGCTGGGCAAGCAGCTGCTCCTCATGATTACAATACGACTCGAGCAGCTTGGTCGAAATTGTAGTCAGGCACATGTCATTCTGCAGCTCAAGCTCCAGGGCAGACTGAAAGCTGTGCGAAACATCCATCGATTTGGGAGGCTGCGGCTCAGCACTAGTATCGAACTGCGGACTTATCGGATTCGGAAGCTCGCGAGCTTCGCCTATGCCTGCAGCACCAATGCGCGACAGCTCAGCAAATCTATAGTGTAGGCTTGCATCAAACTCCGTTTGATCGGCATCCGGTACAATGGGCTCAAGGAAACCAGCTGCTAGCATTGCATTTAAAATAGCAACGGCTTGCACCTCATTGGCCGACTTGTTGTTCGTATTGAGAAACTCAATCAACAGCTGACCGCAATTCTGTACCGGCAGCTCGCGCTGCATTTCCTCGTGCAGCGTTATCAGCGAATTGGACTGCTGCAGTATGTTTTTGCGGTCGTCCAAAGACAACATTGTATAGTTGGCCTGCGAACTGAAACGCTCCTCCTGATAACCGAGGGAAGTTTTACGCGAGATCGGCACCCGCTGCTTCTGGGCAGCGAGCGTGTTGTCCCTATCCCGATCCTGCACTTCGAGTTTGCTGCTTAGATGTTGCTGCAGCGCCTGCAGATCTTCGCCCATATTCGAACTGGACGATTTTAGCGAAGTAAGCACAATCTTCGAGCAGTAATTGCACACCTTTAGATCACCTTCGCATCGTATGATGCTGCCAGGCACAACTTGATTGCAGCACTTGGAGCAGAAGATCTGACCGCACAGACGACAATGATGTTTGCGACGAAATGTGGAGAACTTTTGTGCACAATCATAGCACTCCTTGGCTTTGGAGTCGGGCATCCACAGTCGCTGCAGATCCGTTTCCTTGTAGTTGCGCAGATCCTATAAAAACAAAGCAATTAAATTCAGCATTCAATTTTTCATTTTGAGAACAAACTGCAACTTACATTATTGTTCTTTGAGGCCACAATGTGGCTGATGTGTTTGAGCACATTAGAGACGGTTCGGCCTTGATTCGCTTCACTGGGCAGCTGCTCATCGATACGCTCTTTGGCTTCGGCGTCATCAATGGTTGTGATGGTATTGGTGCTGGTGGTGCTATCGCTGCCGTTGCGCAGCTTGAGTGTGTTTGGCGGCTGTGGTCGATTTGTGCTTAGACTAGAAGATGAACTATTCCTTGTGACGTCACTGTCGCTGTCAGCATTAAGCACTTTGTTTTCAGCATAGAATTGGGATTTGCCCACTTGGACTTGGCCCGGGTTGCTGCTGCTGGTGCTGGTGCCACTAGATATGTCATTGACCGTGTTGTAGCTTTGATTATAGACATTTTGTATTTTGTTGACAACGCGACCAAACAGCGACTCGGGTTTATCTTCAAAGTTACGTGCGAATTCGGTTAGCTTGGTGGGTGAGTGCAAGTGTTGGTGTACGGTTTGGTTGTTGTTGTTGTTGTTGGTGCTACTACTGCTATTGCTATTGCTGTTGCTACTCATCATGTTCGGGTGTCAAAAGTATTTGTGGGATGAGTAGCGATGGGGACGTGCTCCCTCCTGGGCCGCTCGTCCTTGGTTAAATAGCTGTTATGTTCAGCTGATCAATTAAAGCGGCGTCCGGTGCCAGAGAGCTGAGCGCCAAGTCTGTCCACTTTTGTTCCTACAAATTGTTTGATATAGAGCGGAACATAATATAAACCTTATCGCTCACCTGTTCGCTCAACGTCAGATGTGAATCACCACCGTCGGCTTCTGGGTCGGGTAGCTTTTCGATTGGTACTAATATTTGATCAAATGGCAATACTTCCGTGCGCCAAGCATTGTCCACAATGTCCAATAATAGATCATCAATAGGTGCCTGCAAAAATTAAGCAACGCCCCTTCTAAGAAATAACAAATTAAATGACTTGGCATCGATAAGCTGATAACCGTAGTTCATATATTAACTCAACCATGTTAATTACGTCATGGACGGCTTTCCGCTGTCTCTAATACCCATTGTTATGTGTGTGCGTTAAGGTTGATTTATCACAAACCCAAATTCAGATAACGCAACACAATAAGTGGCGCAACTAATTTGTGTGAAGTATTTATTGTTAACAACACCATGTCACTTAAAGTTATCGCTGTAGTAAGAATCCATGTTGTCTTTGATTCAACTTACTTGACTGTCCATTACTTAAAATATGTGCTGTGCGTAGATTATCCAGCTTAATTTAATTTATTTATTTTATTAATTGTTTACTTTTTTCAATCGATAATACTTATCGAAGTGCTACACTGGTTCGATTACTTTCCGATATTAGTTGATCACAGATCAGTGCTGCAAAACGACTAAGTTAAATGGGCGCCAAACATAATCAGGAGCTGCCAACTCGTTTTATAATTGAAATGTGTGACTTTGACTGTTAAAATTTGTAGTCTGTAAGTTCGTTCCTAGTAAAATAATTGCTCTTGAAAAATTAAGTTTTTTAAGAATTAAATATTTAATTTGCAGCTTATTGACTAGCAAAAGCTTAGAATCTATAAGTTTTTGTGTATAAACATATAAAAACCAATTGATGTTGAAATTCGTTATGCAACATTATTTTAACAAATTGCTTAGTCCGATAAAGATTTAATTTTCTTAATTATACGAAGACATAGATCCGTTTTGAAAATCCTTAAGCCATTGTCGTTCCCAATCAACATTAATTTAGGATATCCTCATTTGCAGTATCCTGACGCAATCCATTTTGTCATCCCAGGCTGCAATAGAGCTTAATTATAAATTTTGAACAAAAATTAATAATATTTTATGCAATTTCATTTTGAGACAATCCATTTGATTATATATTTATTTTATTTATATATTGTTAAGATTTTAATATGTTGATTGTTCCATTGAAAAACTGACTAGATGCAGCATAGCGCTATAAAAATGCGCTTTAAAACGTCAGCTATGCCGACATCTTGCCAATTCACCAATGGATGAGTACCACACGATAGATAACGACCAACTTATGTACTGGAACCAAAAACTCCAAAAAGAAACAAAAACCAACAACAACGTTTTTTAACAAGTTCAACAATATATGAACATTTGTTTTTGTAATTTAGCATGAACTTATTTTTATCAATGAATTGTTTGTGCTTTTTTTTTCGTTGTTATTTGCTATGAGAGCACTTAACAAGTTATTTTTTTTTAGTGTTTGTGTTTGAGTTCGTTCGGTTGGTGAACAACAAGAGGCAATGGCAATTGTAATCCGTCAACGATGAAGACTAATTGGCAACTGATTTGAAAGCCATGAGTCGAGCTTAGCACCACACCTCGGCTACCCAGGCTAAAAGTGTGAGCAATAGCGACAACCACAGCACAGCGAGCGACAACAACAACAACAAGGCAGTTAGAAGTCCAAAAGCGACAATTGAAGAAGATTCAATTTATGTATGTGTGCGTCGCACACACATGCACACAAATAGGAAAGTTAAACATTTCAAGAAAAGAAATACAATAAAATGTTGTCTAAAACGGGGATTGATACCCGTTGGCAGGCAGTTACATAAACACACACACAATCAAACACTAGTACCTATGCAAAGTGGGGGTGATAAATACACGTATATACGCATATATGTACGTGCGCTAGTGTGTTTACTGTACAGACTGCCACTGTCAGGTAGCTGACGCTGACGCTGACGCTGGCTCCGCTGGCGCCTGCCCGGCATATTAATGAACTCCCATTTTGAAGCCAAAAGAAAAAATATGAAATTAAAACAGCAACAACAAGAGCCGTGTCCATGTCCGAGTCGCGTCGATCGTATAGGAATTCTTTTTTTTTTTGTCATTATTGCCAATCGAGTCAAATCGAAATAGTATGCCAAATGTGGCTAGAAGGTACAATAAGCCCGTGGCGTTACTTCCGCTGCTTGGGCATAGAGAAGACACCTGCAATCCGTAGAACATAAATCCAACCAACTGAGAGGAATAAACGTATGTAAAAGAACTAAGAAAGTCTTTGCCAGTTGGAGCCCCTTTTTATTACAATTATGTATGCATGGCCAATTATGAAAAACAGTCACGTGCCTTGGCCTTTAGCAACAACATACAGAAAGGTAAAAAAAAAACGACTTAAACTTATTTATAAGCTATATATATATATACCCGTCTGCATTATATACATTATTTACATTATAGAATGTTATAGACTTGAATCCGTTCACTTAACAAATGCAACATTTTGGGGCTCCTAACGATTTGAATATTATTATTCATATACAACCGCGGCACGTTTTTTTTGTTAGCTATTAAGTTGAGAAATCACGCACCGATTTAGTGACCATATAGCCAAAAACAATATAAATTCCAATGCTTAATGTCTTAGGCAATTCATTCAAAGAGCTCCATATTTCAAATCCTAACTCTTTGGTATTACCAAAAAATATTAACATGGTTTTAGGGCCTAACCAAAAGTACCGTTGACCATTTTTTATTTTCTTTTCTTTTTGTGCAATACTTAATATTTCCGTTTCTGACTTAAATTGTGACTTAATGCACTAATTTATATGCATCGCCAGTGACATCGATTTGGCCATAAATACTTTTACGTATATCCAATAGTTTCATAACAGCTTTTTCTAGCTTATTTCGCCTCGATCCAACGGAACTGGACAAATTTATTTTCATTATCAATTTAATATTTTGTGCACATTTTTTGACACTTTTTTAATGTTCGGTAGTAATTTTCTTAAAGTATTAAAGAGCCGACAATTTCCCACGAACTCGAGCGGAAATGAGCGGGGAAAGAGTTTAATACAAAATAATATGCTTTAAATTAAAGGTCTTTCGATCCTATTCTATTCGTTAAACAAATCATTTTAAAATTTTATTTATTTTTTTATTTCCTTCTTTATTTTGACATATGGTGTTTTTATAAGTAATAACATACGATTTAAAGAGGTCAGGCCTATTTGTCCTTTTCTACTTAGTTTTAAATGGTTTTCAGAACGTTATATTAAGTTTTTAGCATTTCGGTTTAGGGACAAAAATTTTCCAAAATACCCATACATTTTTATCTTAAGCCTACTTAATACTATACTTAATTAAAATTTTATTATCTAAAATTTATTTTAAAAATTGTTTAAAATTTTATTGACTTAGGCTCTTGAAACAAAAGCATTGAATCAAAGCAATACACATAAGATGCGTTCCATTATAATATCGGTCTGATTTTAATTAGTAAGTTAGTACCTTATACAAAAAAATATTACAGTGTCCGTATGTTCATTTATCGATAGTTTTCAGAAAAGAGTTGATTTTATATTTCAGCTCTCAATTATTGTTAAATTACGAAGATAAGATAAGTTGATGTTATTTCTAAATTTATATTATCTTGAGAAATGATGCTTACAGCTAATTAATCTTTTATATTAATACATACATAATCTTGTTTCCTATGGTGTCCGCTTCGAGGTTGCGTCAACGCTAATAAGCTTAACATTACAGCACTTAATACTGTCTTGTTACATTATTACTCTATGATTTTTACATTATGTTAATAACTGGTAAATGCCGCTGTTAAGTTTTACAGTTAGTTTGGTTTGTTGCAAAAAATTTGTACAAACACAAGACGTTTTAACTTGAAATAAATTGTATAACTGAACAAAATACTATTTTAAAGAATGCGTCCCAAATTGAGCATCAGAGACGAAGTAGAGCAGCTTTTCGAAAAGAAGTTCCAATACCAAAAGCCAAAGACCGGCGCTTGGCAATTGCCATTAGAAGAGCCGCTCTTTTGTGAATTTTATCAATACGAAGTTCTGCAAAATCTCAAAGAACAGTTAAATGGCGTTAAGAGCAAGCTCAACAACTATGGTGTGCAGGAGTGGAGTATACATACAAATCGACGGGATCCAGCCGGCGAGGTTTCGTGGCGACTCAAAAATGAAACAAAAGCCGAATTTGTTACAGTAAGTAATAAAGACAACAACAATATTCGTTTATTAACCAAAGGATTGCATTTTAGGTAGCATGGTGCAAGTTTTTTGAGTGCCTGCATCGTTATCCGCTGGTCACACAACCAAAACTGAATACTCTACATTTGTGTGAGGCACCCGGCGCTTTTATAGCGGCGCTGAACCATTATCTGCACTCGGTTTATAAACCAGAAGAGGTTTCTAATATTTGACGATATGTTGTAAGGCTTTATTAAAATGCTTCAATCCAAATGCAGGTGAACTGGCGCTGGCGTTCGACTACTTTGAATCCCTATTACGAGGGAAATAGTTTGAATGAAATGATAACTGATGATCGCTTCATATTCCATACGCTGGACAATTGGCTCTTTCACAAAGATCTAACTGGCAATTTGCTGAATATGGACAACATCGATCACATGACGCAACGCTGCGCTGAGGATTTGCCGGAAGGCGTAGATTTGATAACAGCCGATGGCTCCATAGATTGTTCGGCGCAGCCTGATTGTCAGGAGGAGACCGTGGCGCGCCTGCTCTTTGCAGAGATTACCGCTGCTCTTAGTATACTCAACGTTGGAGGAAATTTTGTGATTAAAATGTTTACGCTCTTTGAGGCATGCAGCGTTTCGCTAATGTACATGCTCAACTGTATATTCCAGCGTGTGCACATATATAAGCCGGCGACCTCCAAGCGCGGCAACTCCGAGGTCTATGTCATCTGCCTGGACTACAAGAAGCAAGCGCCTGGCCTGCCGCGCCTTCTCGAAGCCATGCGCTCAAAGCTGGCGAAGCCCAATGGTGATGCAATGGTGATGCCGCTGTTTGCCAAAGCCCAAATGCCCAACGATTTTTTGATGCAACACGAGATCGCGTGTCGACTGTATTTGAAGCTGCAGCAGGAGGCAATCGAGGGCAGCATTTATGCGTACGAGTCAAAGGATCGCTACTATCTTCGCCATTTGCATCAGCTGCGCGGCGTTGTCTCGTCCATGTACTATAATCGCTACAAAATGCATCAACTGGCGGGTGAACTGCGCCTGGTTAAGCAGCATGACATAAATGAGGCTTTGGGCTTTTCAATGCCCGTTTATGGCGGCTCCTTTACGGAACTCGAACATCTCCGCCGGGGTGACATACTAAAGCAAGTTTACTGTTTGCGTCGCGAGTTCAATCAGCTCGAAAAGTGCCCAACGGGCAACAGCAGCTATGAGCATCAAAGGAAACAAATCGAGCCCCTTAAACTGCAGCTGTCCAAAGGCGCACCTGTGCAGGAGCTGCAAAGCAGTCTGTTTGCCTCGGAGCCGGTGCTGCTGTTGCGCCTACGCCTGCTTGACACATTCGAACTGGATCCGCTCTGGCAGACAGCAGCCAAATGTTTGTTCTTCGTCGATGCCAACAATACGAAGTCACTTGATTACGCACCTTCCAGCAACGACGATGAGTCGACATTTTGTGTGGTTCAACGGCGTTTCTTTGTCACGCTTGTTGACTCACTGCTGGCAGATAGGCCAACGAAAATTGTGTTCCACAACTTTCTATTTCTCACCCATTATGCGGCATCTGTGCTGCTATTCCTAGCTGAACTTATTTACGAGCACACCGAGTTCGACAAGGACATAACACTTAAAGGATATCCCAACGAAGCCACGGAGCAGCTGCAGCAACTACAACAAGTGTTGCGCAACGATATGAGCGATGTAGATGTGGCGCTCCACAGCGTTCTGCATTTGCGCGAGCTACAAAAGAATTCGTTCAGCAATGCTTTGATTCTGCACAACAATTCGGTGCTCTTGGAATGCTATCGTCGCATGCTCGGCGAGGATTCGTTTCCCAGAAGCATGAGCGTCGATCAAGCACAAATCTCGCAGGATATCAAAGAGACTGCAACTATTGTCTGTTAATAATAGATCTAGTGTATAACTTCTAATACAATATTTAATTAATAAGTTAAAAGTTCATATTAAAGTTATTCAAAATCTGAAAGTCTTATTTATTTAAATTAAAATAAAGTAATGAGACATTTCCTTTTATGAGATGTCAGGAAATAATTTAATTTAAATAATAATTTATTCAAGGCACCCAAGGCATTGATTCCACGGATTCTATTTCATGCAAGCTCCCATTAAAACAAAATTTATTAATAATAATAATTAACGATTCTAGTGATTTCTGGAAGGTTCTAATTTTATGGCCATAATTGTTCTTAGCTGTTTTTTATAAATAGTAAATGATTCATAATTTTTAAGTTTTTTTGTTGTTTACATTTTGTATTTTTTCATAGTTTTTAAAAACAATCAATTGAAATTAATTTCTACTACAAGTATTACACAAGTTTATACAAATTTGAAATGTGACCCGTTTAAACTGGGCCATTATTGCTACCAACTTTAGTTTAGACACATACATATATTAATTAGTATATTTAATATATTTGTATTTGTATTTTCTTCAAAGCAGCTTTAATATTAATTTCGTTAATTGGGGCCTTTAACTCTCCATTTTATTGTTCGGGGCGATTTCAGTTTGGTTTTGCCAATCTGCTACGTTTGCTGTTGCTGGGTGCTGGTTGATCATCCTCATCATCATCCTCCTTCTCTGCCTCCTCCTCCTCCTTTGCTTTCGTCTTTCTATCCGGATCTTTGGACTAATCGGCCGGACGCTTTTCGCTGTGTTTCCTAGTGTAATCCTCGGCGTTCTTCACAAACTTCTTCTTGTCCTTGAGAAACTCCTCGGCCAATTCGGCGCGCAGCGGATGTTCCGGCTCGGGATCGTTAATTAAAGCTATCAGCGCCTGGACCACTTGATCGGTGCGCGTCGCTGGCTTCCAGTTCTCGGTGCTTATAATGGGCAGACAGACTTGCCCCTTCTCATCGATGTTGGGATGATAGATTTTTGTTTTGAAACTAATCTTTGGTGGCTTAAATGGATACTCTGCCGGAAAATTGATTTCGATGCGAAAGGCGCCCTTGTTGTAGGGCGGATTGTCGGGCACAATCAAGCCCGTCCAGCGCAGCAGGTTATCATCGTCGGCCTTGATGTCGCGAAACGATTTAAGGCTACTTTCTTGCAAATCCACTAGCTCCTTGCGCAGACGTCGCGGGGCAGTCATTTTTTATATACTGTATGTTATATAGATAATTGCTCCAAATCGATGGAACTTGAAGATTTGTGTCGAAATTTGCAGATGATGCAATCGCTTGTTGCCGAGTTGTTTGCTTTGTATAAGAAGGATTTGTGCTTGTTTAGCACTCTTTTCACATTTTATATACGCAAAGCTCTATTTAATTTTTATTCTCATCAGAGTTGTGTAGTCTAGTTCATATTTGTCGTTATTTAGTATCTTTTGTAACATTTGTTTGCTAATAACGCGTTTAGCAGCAGTCTGGCATCATTGTCAGTTGAAACATTGCTGTTGGCTCTTTTTAACATGTGTAATTTATCATATTGCGCTGAACAGGCAAAATATATACGTTTATACGTTACGAAGTGGCGATTCATGCACCTGTTCATACGAGAATTTAGTATTTTTTATTAGTGATTTTATTCTCTTTCGCCTAATGTAGTTTTTGTTCTTGGTCTCTTTCTACTATATTATAAATTTGCTAACAGGTGCATAACTGTTGTTCATTTAAACGCGGAAATGAGTGAAAAAAACTAATTTGCCATTCACACAAAATGTAAACAATTTCATTAATCGATAAATAATGCGTTCAATCGAAATTTGTGCCGCAACACGTGCGCTGTCCTAGAAATTTTATTTCGCTAATAAATTATGGCGAAAAAACAGGCAATTAAACGTAAAGTGAAGGCACCCGAACCCACAAGTGATGAAGCTTCAGCTCCCGAACAGTCTGATAATGAAGCGGAACAGGTAAGCATTAAATAACGTTTAATTTTAAACGTGACTGAAATGTTTGTGTTTGTGTTCGCGTCTCAAAGGACTTGCTACAAGCTGTAAAAGATCCTGGTGAGGACTCAAGTGACGATGAGGGCATAGATCAGGAATATCAGTCAGACAGCAGTGAAGATTTGCAGTTTGAGAGCGACGAGGAAGGTAACTATTTGGGCCGAAAAGTATCCAATGAGGCAAGCTCTGGAGAGGAAGAGGAGGTGAATAAAGATGAAGACGACGAAGATGAGGATGAAGATGAAGATGGAGAATCCGGTAGCAGTGATAATGATGAGCAGCCTGGCAGCAGTAAAGCAGCGCCGCCCAAGAAGACAGTGGAAAGCACAAGTATATCGGCTGTAGTTCCTCCAAGACGGGATCCGTCTAAACCTGAATATGAGGATTCTGACACTTCCGATGAAGAGGATATTCGCAATACAGTTGGCAATATACCCATGCACTGGTATGATGAGTACAAGCACATTGGCTACGACTGGGATGCCAAGAAAATTATAAAGGCGCCGAAAGGCGATCAAATTGATGACTTTTTGCGCAAGATTGAGGATCCCGATTTCTGGCGTACCGTCAAGGATCCCCAGACCGGACAGGAAGTGCTGCTCACCGATGAGGACATCGCACTGATCAAGCGCGTCAATTCCGCCCGCATACCCAATCCCGAGCACAACGAATACGAACCCTGGATCGAATGGTTTAGCTCCGAGGTAGAGAAAATGCCCATTAAGAATGTGCCCGATCACAAACGTTCCTTCTTGCCGTCGGTATCAGAAAAAAAGAAGGTTTCCCGCATGGTGCACGCCCTCAAAATGGGTTGGATGAAGACCAGCGAAGAGGTGGAGCGCGCGAAACAACAGAAACGTGGTCCCAAGTTCTATATGCTCTGGGAAACGGATACTGGTCGTGAGCACATGCGTCGCATACACGATCCCGTCTCGGCGCCCAAACGTGATCTGCCCGGCCATGCAGAGTCCTATAACCCGCCGCCGGAATACCTCTTTGATGCCAAGGAAGAAAAGGAATGGCTCAAGTACAAGGATGAGCCACACAAGCGAAAGCTTCACTTTATGCCACAGAAATTCAAATCGTTGCGCGAGGTGCCCGCCTATTCCCGCTTCTTGCGCGAGCGTTTCCTTCGCTGCCTCGATCTATACTTGTGTCCGCGCGCCAAGCGCGTCAAGCTAAACATTGATGCTGAATATTTGATACCCAAACTTCCATCGCCACGCGATCTGCAGCCATTCCCCACTGTCGAAAGTCTCGTCTATCGTGGACACACGGATCTGGTGCGTTCCGTAAGCGTGGAGCCCAAGGGCGAGTACATAGTATCCGGTTCCGATGACAAGACAGTCAAGAGTAAGTCAAGCTTTTCTCTATAAATCTAGTACAATTATTTATATTTTTCTCCATTGCAGTTTGGGAGATTGCCACAGGTCGTTGCATACGCACAATTGAGACGAACGATGTGGTGCGCTGTGTTGCTTGGTGCCCCAACGCCAAGCTATCGATTATTGCGGTGGCCACCGGTAATCGCTTGCTACTCCTCAATCCCAAGGTGGGCGACAAGCTGCTTGTCAAGAAAACGGATGATCTGTTGGCCGAAGCGCCAAGCTCGGACATCATTGAGAATGAACGCATTAAAACCGCTGTACAATGGTCCAATGCAGAGCCCGAGGACCAGGAGAAGGGTGTCCGGGTAGTCATAACCCACTTCAAACCCATACGCCAGGTGACATGGCATGGACGTGGCGATTATTTGGCCACAGTGATGCCCGAGGGCGCTAATCGATCGGCGCTGATCCATCAGCTGTCCAAGCGTCGCTCACAGACTCCCTTCTCAAAGAGCAAGGGCCTCATCCAATGTGTGCTCTTCCATCCAGTCAAACCGTGCTTCTTTGTTGCGGTGAGTAAAACTTTTAGTTCCGCCTCTGTATTTTATTAAAACTCTTTCATAAATTTCAGACACAACACAATATCCGCATCTATGATCTGGTCAAGCAGGAGCTTGTTAAAAAGCTGCTAACCAACTCGAAATGGATATCGGGCATGTCCATACATCCCAAGGGCGATAATTTGCTTGTGTCAACCTATGACAAAAAGATGCTTTGGTTTGATCTGGATCTGTCCACGAAACCATACCAAACAATGCGACTTCATCGCGAAGCTGTTCGTAGCATTGCCTTCCATTTGCGGTATCCACTCTTTGCCTCTGGTAGCGATGACCAAGCGGTCATTGTTTCCCACGGCATGGTCTACAAGTAAGTATAAAGGTCCTCTTTTTCCCATCTTCAATTCATACCAATCTCTGAATTTTCTCTCTTTTTCTTAAGTGACTTGCTGCAAAATCCATTGATAGTGCCGCTAAAGAAGCTGCAGACGCACGAGAAACGAGATGAGTTTGGCGTCCTGGATGTTAACTGGCATCCCGTCCAGCCTTGGTGCTTCTCAACGGGCGCTGATTGCACTATTCGACTTTACACCTAAAAGTGTTTGAGAATTTGAAATATTAATTTTTAAGTTGTCATTGTTGAAATATGAAATTTCTATAGTAAACAATCTGTATCCTATGATGAATTGATATATTCGCTGCTTTTAAGTCCTGTGTGAAAGCTTCAATACAACCCTGGCCAGTTACCCCAAAAGCAGCTGCTGGTCAGCGCTTGCTCCCCCGGGGGTCATATCTGTGAGAGCGCAATACAACTTACTGAAAAAACAGAACAAGGAACAACAACAACTGATCATTAATACATTTACAGTTCACAGATAACAGTTTAATGCGCTCATTTAGCCGAGCGTTGCCCGAAAGCACAACCGCCTACCAAATTCCAGTCTAGTGCCAGGTTGAACTGAGAGTGGGGGAGCGAGCTTTTTGTGTGCTCTTTGCTCAAAAGCACTCGCGCGCACATGTCGCGATGTGTACCAGGAATCTAATCGGTGCCCAACAACAACTACTATATGCTAGCTATTTAAAAAGCTTTTCCTTAAATCAGCAGCAGTCAGTCGCCAGCCAGCCTTTGCCCATGCAGAGAGAAACGTTTGCACTTGTGCTCGTGCCGTCGTCGTCGTCGTCGCCGTCGGTCGTCGTTGTAGTTGTCGTCGAGGATTTTGGGGTTTTGGCTATCAGAGCGCGCCGCACACACACACACAACTACAACCAAAACGAAAGCGAAAAAAAAGAAGAAAATAGCAAAGAAGAAATTCTCATACACGTATAGAAAAAAACAAGCGCACCAGTGAAAATGGAATGGCAATAATGTGGTTAAAGGCAGAGCCTTAACAAATAGTAAAAAGATGAAAAATATGGCTGAAAAATGTGAAAATTGTAATGATGAAAAATCAAAATCAAAAAACTCAACGAATGTAATCATCAAACAAAATTTAACGAGTGTCTAGCTAAATTGCACTACTTACTTGCTCTCTAACTCACACCCCCAACACCCCTCTCCTTACTCAACCACGCTCTCTACCTCAATGTGCTGTTATTCTCTTGCTTTGTGTAGAAATTGAATCAAAGTAAAATTCATTGAAAGCAAAAAGTAAAATATAACAAAATTAAATACATACACACACATAATATTTTTAGTGGCAGTGGCAAAAATTTGTATATATTCGTTGCTCCCAAATACAAATCACAAGCAGTGTGTGCGTGTGTGTGTGTGTGTGTGTGTGTGTGTGTGTGTATAAATATGAGCGGAAGCGCACACGATTGGGAAATGTTCGATATTTTAGCAAATGTGACCAAGCGCCCCAGCATCAAATGCAATTAACTGCCACAACAACAACAACAACAAATCACGCATACGCCCCAACAACCTCGCAGCAAACCGCAACCAACAAGAAGAAAATAACGGTCAGGCGACCTCGCTGTCCATGTGTGAGTGTGTCTAATGACTAGCACAAGAAATAAATAAAAATTTCGGCCAACAACAACAACAACGACATCTGCACAATTGCCAGCTCCAGCTGCTCACTGGAAGAAAAATCAAAAAAATAAAAATAAAATACAATTTCATAACACTGAAAAAAATTCTCGCATCAATCCGCTGCTCATAAGAATTTAATTGTTGTAAATACAACAACAAAAACCAACAAATGTGTAAATGCTACAAACAACAACAACAACAGCAGCAAATATCCGCAGTGCATCTTCCCTCTCCTTCCCACCCACCTGCCCACGCAAGCTAGCGCGCGTCTAACGGATATGTTGTGAGCTAACCGTCGCCGTCTTAACAACAACAACTAAATAATAAATATTCATAACTTTTTAACTGTGCTTTTTCATCTGACACCAACAAAAAAATCAAAGGAATAGAAGCAGTGACCAAAAAGCAGAGCGAAAAACGTTACTCTGCACATGCATGTAAAAGCTAAGAGCAAAAACAAAAAAACAACACGAATTATTCCGTTAATCCGTGAAGAACAAGAACGACAGCAACAACAACAACAAGGAGACCGCGCGCGCGAGAGAGAGAGAGTAAGTCGAAAGCACACACACAAGAGTCGAAAGCACTCGATTAAAAGTTATTAGCAAAAACATAAATACGCAACTTGCGCTCTCTCGCTCACTCTCTCCATTACGGTAGTTCGCTCGCTGGAACGGGCGCCCAAGAAGTGCTTTCGTTGTGTGGGAGAGGCAGGAACGAGAGAGACCGTTCTGTAGGTAGGTCAGTGGCAGTGGGCGGCCTAGCAGCGGCAGCAGCTGTGGCAGCTACGCCAACGCCAAACATCATCCTATAAAGCTTGAATAGGCGTAGGTAAGTGCCCCCAATTATTTATTTTGGTCTCCTGTTGAATGGCTCCTTTTTTGTGATTTTGCAGCATGTCCTGCACCGTCTCCGAGCTGCCCAGTGGCTGTCGTTTGCGCGGCATGACTGCATCCAACAATGGCAATGGCAATGGCAATGGCAATGATAGTATTGGCAATGCGGGCTCAACCGGCGCCGGAATGGGCTTAGGTGGTAATATGAGCGGCGGAGGCGGCGTTGGAGTCGGCGGCAGCATAACGCTGCCTGGCAGCGGCAGCGCCACATCAAATGTGCTGCAGGAATCAAATGCGCCGCTGCAGCGGCCGCAGTCACAAAAGCCGTGCTGCTTTTGTTGGTGCTGTTGTTGTTCCTGCTCCTGGTGAGTGTCAAATTTACCGTTTCCACTAAATGCATCTAATAAAATGTATTTCATTAACCGCCACGGGTCGTCCAACCACAACAACAGGGCTAAGTGGTAAGTTCCTAGACTCACACACACACACGCACGCACACACAGATAGATATACACACACATTCAGTGGTGAACATTTAAGTTACATCTGGCAATGCTGTGTGCTAGGCGCATAGTAAAAGCTCTCTCTCTTGCTCATCCGAAGCAAACTGTTTCATTCACAATTTGGAGAGCGCCAAGAAAAGCTCTAAAAGTTGTGTACTTTTTCAGAAATCACATTTTATGTTGTTGCCAAAAAATCGTTCAAGTGAATTCGTGAATGAATCTCAAAGCTGTCCTTGCTTTTGAGGGTATTTAGTTTTCTCCCGCGCCTTCGAATATTTATTTGAATAATCATTCAAGTACACACACATAGAGATGTGCGTTATTGGCAAGCTGTCCGTCCGTCCAAGCGGAGTAAACAGATAACAAAAGTTTGATGGGTTTTACGTAGGAAGCATGTAATGCTTACCTGATACGAGAGACAGCCACCAAATCTAATCGTAGATAACGTGTGGCCGGCCAGTTTAGACTCAACCACAGCGGTGGCAACAACAAATTCGCAACGCAAAAACAAACATTTATCAGATCGAACAGCTGGTTCTGAAAACTTTTTACCAGCTTTCAATGCAACAAGGAGAAACGCATACGATGTTTGGTTTAACGAAACGTATGCTGTACGTACATACATACTTACATATAAACATTGGGTAACTGTTAATCTAGAAAAAGTACTTCAGTTTCCTTAAAAATGTATACGTTTTATATTAAATGTTCTTAATAAAAATTGCATTTATTTATTTTATAGTCTTGCCATTAAGAATGCCGATGAAAATGCGCCCACCAAACGAGATCTCGCAAACGCCGAATTCCTCGAAGGCGATCAGTAAGCTTTTTCTCTAATACTCGAACTTCTCTCAGCTCGACTTTAAACTTTGTTTCCTTTTTCAATTGCAGACCCACGTTAGAAGAAATACGTAGTTGGGGTAAAAGCTTTGACAAACTAATGAAGAATTCAAGTAAGCTTTAATAAAAATTCAAAAAAAATTAAATATTAATTAATTTATTATTTTTGCAGATGGTCGCAAAGTATTTCGTGACTTTCTGCGCAGTGAGTTCAGCGAGGAGAACATTTTGTTTTGGTTAGCCTGCGAGGATTTGAAGAAGGAGAACAGTGCCGAGGTTGTGGAGGAGAAGGCGCGCCTGATATACGAGGATTATATATCGATACTATCGCCGCGAGAAGTATCGCTGGATTCGCGGGTTCGCGAGGTTGTCAATCGCAATATGATCGAGCCAACGACCCACACATTCGATGAAGCTCAAATACAAATCTATACGCTGATGCACAGAGACTCATATCCCAGGTAAAATATATCTATATTCCTTACATTCCTATGTATATTTATGTTTGTTGTTATAATCCAACAGATTCCTAAACTCGCAAAAGTTCAAGACACTCGCTCAAATGCAAGACAATTCGAATGCCGGCTCCAATGCGGATAGTCCCACTTAGATGTTATTATACATACATACATACACACATATGTTGTTGTTCCATCACACCCACAATTTAACAAATATTTTGTTTTTCGTCTTTTTGTGGCTGTTATATTTAAGCGCATCCGCCTCGATCGTTCCGGCTGCTGCTGGACTTGAAACAAAGCAATATGTCATACGAAAAACCAAAATAGAAAAAACAAATTCCATTTGGCGTGTGCAGTACCAAAGAGAATAAATATATAAAGATTAAATGCCGGCAGCAGAGGAGGATAAGGATGCGCTCAAGGATTCAATCAACACAAACGCAACTTAGACGATATGCTGATGCATTATTATATGTGAAACCGATTCCTTCTTTACAATGTTCTAGTCGTTAACAAACCAAAAAACACACAAACACAAACATAACTAGGCAATTTATCAAATAAGTTGTTAACAAAAACCTCAGCGCCGAACACAAAAACAAACAGAAGGCATTTTATCAGGGAGTTTAAGCAAAATTTTGATCTTTAGGCAAACTTTAAGTTTATATATTGTACAATGGCCCCTCCCCCCCAGAACTAGTCTACCCAACACCCCCCCAAAAAGATAGTGTGCGCGAGAGAGATAGAGAGAGATAAAGAGAGAGCGAAACAATTAGCAAATACTAATAATTGTTATACTAAGACGTATTAATCAAATTGAAATGAAGAAAATACTTTTTCCACAACAACAACCAAAAAAAAGAAGCAAAAAAATTCAACATTTTTAAACGTATTACTTACATTTATATATACTTGTATGTAATTTAATTAGTTTTGAAAACGTTTTAGATCAAAATGAAAAAAAAAGAAAAATCAAAAAAATACAATACATATATACATGGATAGCGACATCGAAGCATTCTGTAAATATGAAATACAACAAGAAATATTAATAAAAAAAAAAAAAAAAAAACAAAAAAAAAAAACATATAGCAAATTTAGTTGCGCGATTTGTGAAGAATGGAAAACCGTATATTATATAACTAGGAAATACGAAACTCGAAATCAAGACAATTTGCATTGTGTCTAATGTTTAAAAAAAAAAACTATGTAACGTAACAAAATTTGTTTTTAAAAACATCATTTACAATAATGTCACAGAAAATCCGTTATTATAATCGGACTAACAAGCATTCGAAACTAAACTTAGGGGTATGCAATAACTAAGTATTTTATTTGGATTGATTTCAAATCGATAAAAAACCAAAAACTGAATGTTTCGCAATATCACTGCCAACTCCGCAAGAGATATATCATATATATGTATATATATATATATATATATATATATATATATATATTTATGTATATACATATATCACATATACAAAGCAGTTGCGTTTACTATCCGCACACACACACAAACTCACACACACATACACTGCGGGCTGGGCTTATCAAGATGTTACTATGTAGAAACCCTTGCCACACAATATTTTTTCCCCCCTAAATGTTCACACGCTGAGGTGCGCTAGCTTTCTGCATTCAACACAGCCAGTATTAACACAAAAACCAAAACGAACTTCGGCATGCCGACGCTTGAATACCCTTGCAGAGATGTCTACTAAATGAAATCAAACCGCAATTGTTCCTACGATAGCTTTCTATAGTCCGAAATAAGCTTTCTTCACATCCTTCATAACCTACGAAATAAACAAATCTCTAAACTTTAACCACATAACCTCAAAGTTTAACTATATTGACCAAATCAACTCTGCGTGGGTTTAAATCGATAATAAAAAACCAAAAACATAACATTTACATTTTTAGCAATTGCTGTCGAAATTAACCTTAAAAACAAATACAAAAAGTTGAGTTTTAAACGATGACAGTTGGGATTATGTATTGATGTAGTTTTGAGGCACAAAAACAGCAACAACAGCAACAACAAGAGCAACAAAACGTTTCGTACTAAAAGTTTGATTACCTCAGTTTGAAGCAGAGAATGTTTTTTGTAGCTATTAGCTAGTTGGTGTGTCTAGTTTTAAATGCATTTCGACTTAAGACACACACACACACACACTCACACACACATACAATAAGATGCGGTTTTGGGTTAGTTTTCATAGTAGAAAAGCATTGATAGATTTTAAGCGTCTTCCAACTCCCCACAATATGTCCTAGCTTCAGTTCCTCCCTTTACCCTAACCCTAATCCTAATACAACTAAAAGAACACTCGAAATGTTTATTGAATTTACGTCACTCAGGCTGCTACTTGGAATTGAAAATTCGACTAACTTTTTGCATTAGAATACGAATATCGATAACAATCTCGATAGTTATCGATTTCTTTAAATGTGTCATTTTTCCATGGTTTGTTAACTTAATTTTAGGATACGTTAAAAAAAATATGGAGAACAACAATAATTTTTTGTACATTTTTAATTTTTAGTTTTTTTTTAATTTATTCTACTTTGCAAAAGAATTTTTTTAAGAACTAAAATAAAATCGCAAAATATTTAGGTAAATTTTATAAATAATAAATTCTTTTATACATACACATATTTTAGGTTTCTAGCTACACAGACACTTAAACAGATACATGCAGCCATACATACATATATAAACTATATATATACACTATATATATATGTAATACATAAATGTAAATGTAATCACACGAAATGAATAAGTATTAGAGAAAAGTTTCGACCAGTTAAAACACAAACAAAATTAAATTTACTATAACAAATTTAAACAAAAAAATCATACAACTATTTCAAAATGAATACAAAAAAAAACCCCCAAAACAAAAACAAAACACGTTTAAACTAAGCATACATTTAGTTTTAAATAAAGTTTAATATATTGCAACAATAAACAACATGAAAATAAAACTGAAATACATTTAAAACATTTTATTTTACGAAAAGAATAAATTTTATTTAAAGGCATAAAAAAACAAATCAGGTAAGCTAAAAACTGAAAGCACTTTTATATGGCGTATGATATTTGAACTTCAAGAAATTTGAAAATTTCAGATTTCACATTTTTAATTAATTTTGTTATTACAACCTCAATGGCCCCAAAAATATTCGAGTACTCCTTTATAAAATTATTTAAAAACATTTTATATATGTGAAAAATATATTTTTAGTATAGAAAGTTGAAAAATACTAAGCAGAACAATAAAAGAAGCTATTAATTCAATTAACTAAAAGTTAAATAAATAATAAATAAGTAAAATAAATAAACATAAATATAAATAATGGGACACCCTGTAAATGGCCTGGCAGAAAACACGGCAAAAAGCACACTGAGCAAACACAGTCGGGTACCGACGTCGACACACGACAAAGCGTTGATTTTGCTGCCGCTGTCGTTGTTGTTGCTGTCGTTGTCGTTGTTGTCGTTGCTGTTGTTGTTGTTGTTATCGTAAGGCGGCGTCGGAGTCTGTGCCGACGGCTACATGGCATTCATTTGCGGCTACATGCATAACTATTTAACTTATGCCCGTGTATGTGTGTGTGTGTGTATCGCTCTCTTGGTATGCGTGCGAGCAGCTCTCTACCTTTTAGTTTTACCTGGGTCGATACCAACTGCACTACCACTTTCACAATGCGCGCTGTAAGCCAGCCGCAGCAGCAGCCGCAGCCGCAGCAAAAACAAAAAAAACACAAGCACACACACAGACAGCGACAACGACGGCGTGTTCGAATGTTTGAAAGTTCGAAAATGAATGCACGCCACAAAATGAACAGCTCAAGCTCAAGCTACAAAAGCGCAAATAGTATATGCCAGGGCCGGTTCAGCATGCAGAGATGAAACTCGCTTTGAATTTACGTAGAAATGCATAGAAATGTGCTATGCTAAGGAATGCGCCTAGTCAAGTTGCAAACCAATTTCGAAACTGAGTTTGTTGCCTAAGTCATTTGTTATTGCACAAAAATAATGAATGCGCACCTGAACAACGCGCTCTCCACAGAGTTATGCAGGTGCACGCACACACAGGCAAGCAGCGACAAGGCACAGGCACAAGGCACAGGAATACAAGTGAGCGGCTTCTACCTGTCTCTGTCTGTGTGTGTGTGTGTGTTGCCAGTATAGAGACAACATCATCGGTTCGATGAATTTTTAGTTGAGTTGTGCTTGCTGCGCAGTCGCAGTCGACGTCGACGTTGACGCGTTCGCTCAATATCAGTTACGAAAGAGATGAAACCATAAAAAGCAATAATATTCGAGCTCTCTCACGCACACACACACCTGTGCCTGGCCTGCACAGACACGCGGAGCGCACGCACACAACCAAAGCACCTTGCATACGAATACACAGACAGGCAAAAGGCCCGAGCAGCGTAGAGCAGCGACTGCGCAGCAGCAGCAGTCGACGACTGAACGGCCAGCAGCAGCGGCAGCAACAACACATTCAACAGTTGAACAATCTCCAATTGACTCTTTGGGCATTATAGCCGAGCTCAACGTTCATCCGCGACAAGTTTTTCGTACCTTTCGTGCAGGCGAGTTGAGTTACACTTTTTTGCTTTGGCTCCTACAAAAACGCAAATAAATTATTAACAAAATTAAGCAACAACAACAAAACAACAACAAAAAGCAACAACAACAACTGTAAAATTCCCCGCTAAAATTTATATTAGCTTAAGTGAAGAAGAAAATACACAAAAGTGAAGAAAAAAAAAAAATACACATAAAGAAGAAGAAGAAGAAAAAAAAACAGAATTCGTTCGCGTTCGTTTCGCGTGTGCATGTGTGTGTGTGTATTTGTGTGTGGAGTCGCTCTAAAAGCGCATGTGTGTGAGTGGCTCTTTCGTCGTGTCGTATGTGTGTGTGTGTGTGTGTCTGTGTGAGCCAAAACGAGACGCCATCAAAGCTGAGCAACAACAGCAACAACGTAGAAATTAAATTCATAATAAAAAATTGTGATTAATAACAAAACGAAAACGGCAAAAAGAACAACAAAAAAGAGTACGAAAAATATATTACACACACATAAAAAAAAAAATATTACTATATAAAAACAACAACAAGAGCACTAATCAAAAGGCGCGCTCACAATGAAAAATGTATAAACTGTTAACTGAAGTACAAAAGCAACAACAGCAACAACAACAAAGAGAAACAAATGCTGCGCGCCACCGTTGCCGCCCCCGCCTCCGCCCCCGCATGCTACGCAGCAGCAATAGCAACAACAGCAACAACAGCAACAGCCGTGTTTCGTCGTGTTCGTCGTGGCAATTAAAAAAAAAGTTTTATGCAAAATACGCAAATCAAATGTTAATGCTGTGAGTGCGAATACTTCTGTGTGCAACTGTGTGTGTGTGTGCCAGTGCGTGTGTGAGTGAGTGTGAGTGCTTGAATATCCAAAATGCACAAACGCTTGCCAGCAACAACAACAACAACGACAACAATAGCCAAGGAGTCGTCGCACATTAGAAGCTCAAACTTAATGAAAAGCAAACAGCCTGCAGCGAGGCTTTAGGCCAAGACCACAACAAGCAACAAAAGTGGCGAAAGGTGCACCCACCAGCAACAGCAACAACAGCAAACAACAACCACAACGGTTCATTTCGAAAAATATTCGGACATGCCTTGCAGCTAGTAGCTCCGACACAGCAGTGATAGTGTGCCATAGCGATCGATCCTTACGACGAATTGTAGTGCCAAAATTTCACCATACAAAATATTAATACGACTTTACCTGGCGGCCCAGGCGCAATCAACGAAACACGAAACAACGAAATACAGCTGCTTCAATATACATACATACATACACATACATACATATATGTAAGTACCAAACATACCAAACTACACAGAAGTAATTATAAATGCATAAAAATGCAACACTGCGCACACACAGGGCACTCCTAAGCCCAGGCTTAAAACAAACGCAACAGCCAGCAGCAACGACGACAGCAACAACGACAGCCGACATCAATAAAAGCCAAAATATAAAGCACCCTGTAAGTAAGGTGCGCGCGCAGACGTCGACGATATCGCAGCCGCAGCCGCGTTGGTTAATAGGCAATAGTGCTGGTGCTGCTGCTGCTGTGAGAGTGAGGTGAATGTGTGAGAGAGCGAGCGAGCGAGTGAGCGCGTGTTTCGTTCGTTCGTTCGTACGTTGAGTTCGGTTCAGAGACCGAGCGCTAAGCGGGAGCGAAAAGGGATCAAAAGGTGTTTTGTCTGTGTATGCGGCTGCTGCGCTGCGTCGCAGTCGACATGTTCGAAAATCGAAGTCGTTGTTGCTGTTGTTGTTGCTCTTGTGTGTTTTTTTTGATTACGTTTTCTCGTGGCTTCTTGTATCGTTTTTGGACATCGACATCGACTTCGTTGACTTTGGCTGCTGCGGCTGCTGCTGTCGTATTTTATTCATTTTTGTCGGTTTTTTGTTGTTTTGTATTATGTGTATTATATTCTTTATACGTTTTGTTAGTGCTCCGCGCACATTGATGATGGCGATCAATTTGGGGCTGCGATTATGGTACAGTAAAATGAACAACGTCGCGCAGTCGGCTGCGACTACGCAGCAAACACACACACACACACATGTTCACGACAGCCAGCTCACACACAGACACAGACACATATACACTCGGCTACAAAGACTCGGGGCACACTTAACCCACACACAAAAGCCAGCGCGCCAAAGATAGGTGGGGTAGATGCGGTTGGTGCGGGAGCAAAAGCTCGGCCAGCGGAGTGCGGGGGGGGGGGAGGCTTAACTTCGTGAGAGAGTTATTTTATTTTCGTGTTCGTGTTAACGTTTATTGTTATTCTTCTTTGCCTTTTTCTGACTTTTTTCTTACCTTCATCGCGTTCTTCTTCTTCATCATCTGAGCTCTCAACTCTCTGCGTCTTTGCTTTTCACTCTTTGGCTGTAGTTATTGATGCCCGGCTCTGACCGATGGCTTAGGGTTAGGTTCCTACAGTTCTTTTGGTCTCTTGGTAACGCTGTCCCATTCTGTGTATGTGTGTGTGTGTGTGTGTAATATCAAATGGTTGGGGTTTAAATTATGTCAAATCTTGATGGGATTGGAAATTATTCTTCGATGATTCTTTTGACCTCTTAGCTCTTAAAGGGGGAAACTTTTAGCCACTGATAGCGCTGTTGGCGATGATTTAAAGATTCTTGAATAAATATACCAAAATGCAAGATGGAGTTTTAGTTTTTAGTTAATTTAATTGCTTACAGTTTTTTATTATGGAAATGAAATGGATAGTTTAGTGTTTTTGAGGAAACTTTTATCAAGAAAAGTTCAAATATATTTTGTAACTTTATGTCAATAAAAATAAATACTTTCTGAACCGCTTTTCTGAAATAATATTCCTTAAGTTATAACAACTTATTTCAAATCTATATAAAAATATTTCCAAATTTTCAGCTTTCATATTTCAAAGTTTTAGCGATTTTAAAAATCCAAAACCATGATAGTTTGACATATTTTTAATTTAAGAACCATAATTTTTTTTTTTTTTAAATAATAGTTATTATAATATTTCATATTTTTATCTCGACTTTTTAACGACTTTTATGGAGGGTTAGAACAGAATTATAAATTTAAGTTTTGGCTATAAATTCGGACAAAAGCTCTATGCTTGCAAATTGATTTTGAGCTGCTTTAATTTTTCCAAAACTAACCCAAAGGTTATCTCTTTATAGAAAACTGTTTAGGTCGGTTCCGAATTTAAAAATGTACACAATTTTTCTTTGTTTTTCGATTTTTGGATTTGGGTTTTAACTTAAAAGTATATACAGCAAACCTGGATAGTGTGAACAAAAGAAATTAAAAATTTTGAAATTTGTTCACACTATTTTTTTATTTTGTCAATAAATTGATATATGTAAACTACATAGTTAAATAATTGATTTAATTTTTGGGATTTATTCAAATTCACTTCAAAAAAATAAAAATAAAGTCCATTTCCATTAAAATGTATTAAAATAACTTTGAATCCGTGAACAAATATTTTGTAACCTGGATAAAAATATTTTGTTCACACTATCCAGGTTTGCCTGTATTACTTCTACTTTTAGCTTTATACAACAAAAACTTTTTTGTTGATAATTTCTGGCTATATTTAAACAAATTGTTCCTTTGATTCAGGCCCTAAGTGATGCTCAAGTTATCTTTTTTAACAGTTCCCAAAAGAGATTAAAGCCAAGAGCAGCACTTGACCGTACAACAAACCCGAAACACTTTAAATACTCTTTTTCATTTATTTACATTAAGAACAAAGTTGCAACAGAAAAAGAGAGGGAGAAAGGGAGAGAGAGAGAGAAGTAATTTGAAATTTACCCCATTTTTGAATAGTCTTGTGCTTAAGCCAACCGATATATAAAAACAATCAATTGTTGCCAAAGAATTCCTCAGATATTCTACTCAGAGTTGAGGTCCGTTGAACGTGCTGAAAATCCATCATATTGTTAATTTTTACTGTATCTAATGTCAACTTTCTACGCAATTTTCCGGCACCCGCAGGTGACAAACTAATCGTATCCCCCCTCCCTTTTTGTCTCTCCCGCTTTCTATCTCTCTAAGCCTTTTGGGCCACGTGCGGCACATCAATATTGACCGGTTTCTGTGCAAGCTGAAACGGGGGCGGTTCAGTCGCAAGGGGGTTGCATTGTCTGTGCCAAAAAAAGCAAAAAAAACTAGTCTATAAGCACGCCACATGACACTGACCTCACCTACTAACGGAACCAGCAGCAGCAGGAGGAGGAAGAGGAGCAGCGGCAGCGGCAGACACGATCTCAGACTTGGAGAGTCTCCGAGTCTGAACTCTCGAGCCGGTTGAACTGACTCTGACAGTGGTGAGACACACAAAAAACAAGTTTATCCACATCCCCACACGACGACGATCAGGCCACATGAACTTTGCAGCAGCAGCAGCAGCTGTTGTTGTTGTGTGTTGTTGTTTTTGGTGTCTTTTATCAAACAATAACTGGACGTGCCACCTGAATTGTGAACCTGGTCGGGGGCAGGTTGTTGCTTTGGCCAGTCGAACCAGAAAGTCAGGCAAAGCTTCAGCAACTTCTGGATTAGGTCAAGGATTGGCGCATGACTTGTTCGTCGTCGTTGTGGTTGTTATTGTTGTTGTTTGGGCCTGGTATCCGGACTACCGGTACCTGTTCTAAAAAACAACAACAACTACAACACACCAGTTGTTGTTTGTTTGTTTCGCTCCGGTATGGTTCGTTTATCAAAATCAACTCGGAAACATGTTTTTTTTGTTTTGTAGTTTAGTTTTTTTGTTCGTTTGTGCGAGCGAGATAGATGGCGAAATTCTGGAATTGAAACCGAAACTGAAAACTGGACTATTTTTGATTCACAGCTAAGGTTGTGTGTGTTTTTGATGGATTTCTGGTTCTTAGGGCTTGTTATTGTTGTTGTTGCTGTTTAATTTCCAATTCGCTGTAAGGCAAAACTTGAAAAAAAAACAAAAAAACCAAAAAAGAAAATAAACAAACTAATAAGGCAGAGCTGTCGCAGTTGGCGTCGCTGCCGCTGCCGCTGCTTCTTCTTCAGCTTATTCTTCTTCTTTCCACCTGTTGTTGTTGATGTGTTGTTGTTGTTGCTGTTGATGAGTTATGCAGTTACACGTTTGACATTTGCGAAGGAGTCAAACTAGTTCGACGGGCACGTGTACTATGTAGCTTTTGTTTGCCCCGGCCGCCGCCCTCTCCTCTGTTCCACTATTCTGTCTGTTCCTCTACCCCCTCCCGCAGATACTACTACTTACTATACTACTTATGCCGTTTTGGTTTCAGTCTTTGTGTGTGTGCGTGTGTGTTTGTTTATGTTTGTTTGCAAGTTTGTTTGCCACATTTTGTGTATTGTTTATTATGTGTTTGTTGTTGTTGTTGTTGTTATGTGTTGTTTGTGCGCTTTGCAAATCGTTCAACTCGACAACAACAACAATATCTCATTGACGTTTGAACCCGTTTGTTCCACGTTACGTTTAGTTATTTTGGAGGCACGACCTAACTGTAAAATCCATTAAAATTAATACTGTTTCAAACTTTAACAAAAGCTGTTATTTATTAAAACTTAATAAGTTACTTCATCATTTAAAAATAATAAGAAAAATTGATTAAGTGAACTTTATAAAGATTTATTTCGAATTGTTCATAATAAGCAATTTTAGAGTTTGAAAAAGACAAAGACAGTCACTTTTTAACTGTAAAAGCTCTCGCTCTTGGTAGTTTTGAGGTGGAAAGAAATCCTTTAAAACGTTTTGGAGGGCTTAGCGAAATTCATGTGGCATTTGAACTTGCGATAAAACGCATTTGAAATTTAAAAATAGTATTTTTAATTATTGCCAAATGTCAAGAAAACTTTTCCCTTACATATAAATAGGGATATTCGAGGGATTCACTCAAATTAAGAAATTTTCCTTATTCTTGAAGCGCTTTAAAAATGCATCTCAAACTGTTTTTGTGCGCTCTCCTGAAGAACGAAGCTTTTAAGTGAAGCTTCAACTGTTTTAAATTGAACTTAACTTAATTGTTAAGCAAACTAAAACTAATTAAAAATGATTTGAAAAATGGTTTTCTAAAAAACAATTATAGATTTTTAATATTCTTTTAGGTAACTCGACAAATAATAATAACAATTAATTTCGACATTTTTAACAAACAAAGCATTAAACTCTTTTGATAATTAAAATTATAAAACTCTTTTTCTTTTTTCATTTCAGATAATTTAAAACGTTAAAGGAGCTAGCTGTTTTATTTCCCCATTAGTTCCTTAGTGCCATAAAATGCAATATTGAAACAACGACAAACAACAGCAAACAACCACAAACTACAACAACAACACCAACAACAAGTGCCTTCATTCAAAAAACGTGATAGTGATATTAAATAATTTTTATATACTCGTAACACAAAACTCAACAAACGATTCGAATGCCTTCACCGTTTGCCAGCTGCAATTCAAGTTCAAAGCTCTCTTGCAAAAAAGCTCGTTAGTTATCTTAGATATTTTTATATATAGCCATCACAGGATCTAGGATATAATGTCCACATCCACGGCGACAACGAGCGTCATAACGTCCAACGATATATCGCTGTCCGCCCATCATCACGGCCACGCCCACCATCAGCAACAGCAACAACAGCAACAGCAACAACACACGCACAACACACACACACACTCACTGCACACACACACACATCGACTGGGCTCGGTTGGTGTGGGAGGCGTGAGTGTGGGTGGCGGCGTCGTTGGTGGTCATCTTAGTGACGCCTCACTGTCCCCCATACAGCAGGGTGCCAACATTGTTGCCAGCAGCAACAGTTCCCCGTTGGGTCAAAACGGTATACCACTTTTGACCACAATGCATCGTTCGCCGGACAGTCCGCAGCCCGAGTTGGCCACAATGACAAATGTCAATGTCCTCGATCTGCACACAGATTCCTCCAAGCTGTACGACAAGGAAGCTGTGTTTATCTATGAGACACCCAAAGTTGTAATGCCACCGGATGGCAATGGTTCGAATAATGGCCATGATGATGGTGGCGGCGGTCAAGTGATAGATGCTCGCATCGCTGCCCAAATGAGCTCACAACATCAGCAGCAACAGCAGCAGCAACAGCAACAACAGCAGCAGCAACAACAGGCACAGGAACATCAACCGCTGGCAAAGATTGAGTTCGATGAGAATCAAATAATACGCGTCGTGGGCCCAAATGGCGAACAACAGCAGATCATATCGCGGGAAATAATCAATGGGGAGCATCACATCCTGTCCAGAAATGAGGCAGGCGAGCACATACTCACCCGCATCGTTAGCGATCCGTCCAAGCTGATGCCCAACGATAATGCTGTCGCCACCGCCATGTACAATCAGGCCCAGAAAATGAACAACGAACACCAGGGCGTCTATCAGACATCGCCGCTTCCCTTGGACGCCTCGGTGCTGCACTATGGCAACGATAATGTGATCAAAACCGAGGCCGAGATCTATGAGGACCATAAGAAGCATGCGGCAGCGGGCGGCGGCGGTTCCATCATCTATACCACAACCGATCCGAATGGCGTCAATGTGAATGTCAAACAGTTGCCACATCTAGCTGGCGTGCCACAGAAACTAGATCCCGAACTCTATCAGACGGACAAGCACATCGATCTAATCTACAATGATGGCAGTAAAACTGTCATCTACTCCACCAGTGATCAGAAGGGTCTCGAGATCTATTCCGGCGGCGATATTGGTAGTCTCGTCTCCGACGGTCAGGTTGTGGTTCAAGCGGGTCTGCCATATGCCACAACCACAAGTGCCACAGGACAACCAGTCTATATAGTTGCCGATGTCGAGGAGCACTTGCAGGGGTGAGTAATCAATTATCTTTATCTATAGATATTGAATTAGATTAATTTTATTTTTAGATATTTATTTATTTTTATTTATTTTTTGTACGTATTTATTTGAAATGAGTTTTTAAGGATTAAATCTAAAAATATTCAAATTCTCCTTAAATAACCCATTACGATAAAGAATTTTAAACTTTATTCTTGTATTAAAATATCCTGAGTTTTCGTTAAAAGGATAGAAAATAAAAAATGCTGTAAAGCACAATCAAAAGTTTTAGGAAAATTTGTCTAACGAGATGGTATTGCTATGGTTGTACTATTTATTATTATAAAAGTATGGAATTTTTTTATATATCTCACAGTTTTCTAGACAAAAATGGATTTGAAACGTTTCAGTCTAATAATTCCTTAGCCTCTTTTGAATACAAATAAAAACCATGCTGCTCCACAAATTATGATTCAAAAATCTTAAAAACAATCTGAATAGGTGTAAAACATTGCAAAAGAAAGAGTTAGGCCATAATTATTATAATTTTCAGTTTCGTAGTGCTACAATTTATATAACCTTTTAGGTTTTGCCATTGAAGATATCTTTAGATTTAACTAAAAGAAAAATCTTCTAAAGCATCTAAAATTTAATATTTTATTTGAATATTTCATAAAAGTCCCATTCAAAAATACAAATTTCTATGGAAAAATCTTTCTAAAAACGGTTAGGAAAGTTGTGAATGTGAATAAGTTTGTAAAATAGTTACTATACATTGACTTGAAACACAGGATTCATAACAAGTTTCTTTTTGAAAAGCTTATCCAGAATCTTTTCAAAATTCTTCTTATAGAAATCATACTCTTAATTATTCTTAGTTTATTCTGAAAATGTTTGTTATGTTTTGTTAATATGGTTGTTAAATATTCATTCATATAATTCATCGTTTCTTGGGTTGTCGCTTAAACCTCATTTGAATTTGGTTTGGTAAAAGCTGTTATAAATATTTGAATGATTTAATTGCAAAAATGCTTTGCTTGTTCATCATGTCAGCCTACATAGCAACATAAATCTTGGCTAATTGTATTTGGCAGCAGCAGCAGCAACAACAACAACAGTAACATCATCAGACATCATCAGACATCAATGTCTTCATTGGACATGCTAACCGTTTCTTTGGCATCGTCCTTTTAAGCACAAAATGTTTGGTCATTTGCATTTCTCATGCATTTGAATTAACCGCTCTGTCCGTTTTACTGTTAATTATTGCGATAGGCAACAACAGCAACTAACAAGAGCAACAACAACAGCAGCATACGGTTAGAACGCCAGCGCATTTTTCTCCTTTGTACATATATATATTATATGTTATACAGTATATATGTAGTATATGGCCAAGACATTTGGCGACCAACTGCAATCTCTGGCAAAATACACTCAAACTGAAACCCCATTCTCAAGGGGGAATGACAGCTTCCGTTGTAACTGTTTCGACCATACGTTATTGCAACAACAGCAACAACAACTCTGGCATTTGGCGTGCATCGAATCTGCAAGTAGGCGAGAAGGCTAATAATACACACACACACACACACAACAATACAACAACAAACAAAACCAAGCAAGAGCCGCAACCGACGCAGCCTCCACGCGGATGTGCCACAAGCCATCTGACTCTCTCTCTCTCTCTCGCTCTTTTGGCTAGCAATTCATTTTGGAGCAGCAGCAACAGTTGCCACCATCATCATCATCGTCGTCGTCGTCGTCGTCGTCGTCGTCGAGCTTTTGGTATGCGCAAGTAATAAAAATTTGAATATAAATTAATCTAATAGAGAACCGTTACGGTCTTGAAGCAAGGTGCTGGATGCTTGCTTCGCCTGCGTGCCTGCTTCGCCTGCCTGCCTGCTTGCAACACCAACTAAGTCATCGTCATTTGAATCTGCATGCAGCTTCTTCTATGTCTCCTTCTTTTTCATCGTCTGCTTCTCCTTCATCTAATGCCACGTCGATGGTCATCCTGTTATAGCGCGGAGGCAACATCCAGCTGCAGCAGCATCGGCAGGCAGCAGCAGCAGCAGCAACAACAACAGCAATGCCATGCATGTGTTGCATGAACACACGCCACACCATCCATAAATAACGACAAAATTGCGTTTCCGCATATGGCCGCGTGGTCTTCGCGTCTTCTTGGCTTTAGCTTGGATTTCTGGCATGCTGTTTGACCAACGCGTTGAAGACACTGGCCCCAAAGACGTTGATGGCATTGCCGTTCTTTAGCCTGCTTCATGCTGCATGTTGCTTGCTTGTTGCCTGCTTCATTCTAACATTGCCTGCTCCCTGTTGCAGAGTCTCAGTCTTAACTTCAACTTCAGCTGCATCACGCCTTGCGTGTTGGCGTTTTGCAACATTGCCTTGCCTCGCATGTTGTACAGTTGGTTTTTTGCATCTTTTTTTTGTGGCAGCCTTGTAGTCGTGGCTTTTTGGCTTCAGTTTCTTTTGGTTAGGACACTTTTGGCTTATTGTCGTTTGCCTAATTTTCAATACCCTGACCTTCTAAAGACATTTCGAGGGGCATGCCTGCTTACACACATTTACAGTGGAACTGCGCTGTCAATAACCGCATATTAAATTCAACTTGTGTAGTATGCTTTGGGAGTTACGAATTAGATCAAATACAAATTATAAGAAATACAATAACTTATATCGAAATAGTAAACCCCAATTCAAGTTTAGTTCGAATCAATTCAAGATTATTTGCTGTTTTATAATTATTTTTATTTATTTAAGATATTTTATATCAATTTAAAGGATATTATTTATATTGACTTTTGGGAAAGTTAGATTATTTTTTTTAACTGGGACAATAACATTAACTTACCTTCTTATCATAGTAGACTTTTACTAATAAATCTTCCATCTCTCTCGGATCGCAGAACTATGTTAGGAGTAATCTTCTTGCACAAACAAATCAATGGTGAAATTGATTCTTGTGAGTTAATTAACCAAATTAGATTTGCGGTTCCGATTAGAAATACTAGAAGCTTTGTACCTATTTCTCTTCAAACTTGTTATTTAAACTACGCTTTGCATAACCCTTTTCGAATCTTATTTTCAAACTATAATTATATTTTCCAACTAATACACAATGCCATACCAACTTGCTCTCTTAAAATACTAGTAATGTGTTATCTGTCTACATGTTCGCGATCTTCGTAACCGCATGCACTTCGGTTGGTTGGGCGGGAGGGGGGTCGCTTAGTGCTTGGGTCCGCGCGTTAACAAGCCGGTGCTTGGTATCGTTGGTCCACTTGATTGTACTATTCGTTAGTACATCTACGTCCAATAATTATTTTATATAGTGAATACTTTACCCAATAAGAGTTTAATCTTTAATTTTGCACTGGATTTTTCTTATTTGGGAAATTTTGTTCTCGATATTTTTGTACAACACCATCTAGATGTTAGGGTGAAATTTGTCATAGGGTATCGAATAGTCGAGAACAAAACTACTGAATTGAATATATTGTTAATGTCATCTAGTTACATTTGTATAACAGTTAGTTTTGTTGACTTCGCTATAACTCGATATTGGATATCTATCTGTCGAGTATCCTCTTCAGCTACAGCCACTCAAAATGATATTAAGCCCTCGTGTTTAAATTGTATCAACTGTCCATCTGCGTGCATCAGTCAACTCTTTGACCTTTGCTGTAGTTGTAGCTGTTGTTCATCTTCCTCGTGTCGCACTTAACATTAACTGCAAATCCTTTCGCCAAGAGACCATGTCACCACATGTCCACCATGCTCCCTTTTAATAAATAAGCTGCTTACAAGCATACAAAGTTGCATACTTACACTGTGCTGCAGGCGATTTTGAGGCTTGCTAAGCAGCTTGAACAATTTGAAGAGCTTTTGCGTAAGCTTGACGAAATGTCAAGGCATCATGGCAACGATGATGATGACGATGACGAAAGCTCTGAGGCGATTGATCGTTTAAGCTGCCCCGAGGCGCCCCAACTGTTTATTACCCCCATCACTCGGTCGTGGAGTGGCAAGCAATGCACGATTATAAACAAGCAAACGTTAGATAGCTTTAATTGTGGCTAAGACGTCATAAAAATAGTTTTTACGGCTTTGGCATTTTTATATAGTTTTATGTGATTAAAAGGCGCATTGTGCAATGTGTGGGAATCGAACATAATACTTAATTATAACGTCTTTAAAAAGCGTACTTAATAATTGAATTAATGTTATTAATCTTTATGTTAAGAGCAGACTGATAAAATGTTTGTGTATCCAAAAAGAGATTAAAGTTTTGATTTAATGACGAGTTACGAAAAGTTAAATTGTTGTGATTTTCAAGTTAAAATACTTGGGTTTCAATTTAAAATTATTTTGCTTGCTTTCATCTTATTTCATAGCTTGTCAATCGTTGTTTCTTTTTTTTTTAATGTTTTTGTAGCGCAGTGTATTTTATTTCTCATGCGGAAACCACACAAAAATTGTTGCGTTAAAACGAATTGCATTTTATTAAAAATTTCCATATATAAGGATGCCCTTCATGATAGCCTTCCTTATGGGGCGTTCGCGGTCAGTCGCACACACACACACACACACACATACATACGTGTGTGAGGCTGTCCGACAGGCACACCTCATTTTTAACTTACTTTCACTTTAGTGAACATATTAAATTTCCGAGCTGCAAAACATATTTTGCTGTGTATCTTTTTATTGTTTTATTTTTTGTAATTTATTTTTTCCCCCATTTTTCATTCAACTTTTATTTTTATTTTATTTTAATATGACATTTTAGTCACGATAAAGTGTGTGTGTGTGTGTGTGAGAGCTGCACAGTGTTGGTCGGTAGATTGTTGACACCTTCTTTAGGGTTGCCTACTGCCTGAAATACTTAAAGTGTAATCAGTGACTGTCTTAATTTTGGTTTAACCCATAAGCGTATTTTATTATTTTATTGTATTTGTTTTTGGTTTTGATTTAGCCTTTAACTACCCCGATTGACAATATTTCAGTGGGCTTATTGTTGTGTCACACATACACACACACACACACACACACACAACCACATACGCATCCGAAATGGAGCATTTAAAGATTGATATATGCATTTGTTTGGGCATATCAGTTATATCAAACATTTTGCAAATTTAAAAAAAAAAATACTTTTTTATTTGTTTGTGATTTTAATTGATTTCAAACTTTCTTTTGACCATAGACAAATTAATTTAAAAAAGATTACTAACCTGCGATTTGCTGTTTAATTGTTATTGATCATTTACCAAAGCTTTAAAGCTCTATAAAGCTTTAAGCTCCAGCGCATTTATAGAGATGGAGTGCAAGAGCTTTAAAGTTTATATTTTAAGCAATAAATTACATGTTCTTGAGATATATTTTACTAGATAAGAAAAAGACCTAACAACGTTTAGGACGATGCTTTTGTTCTTGAACATACTTAAGCAAAGCAGCTTGGCAAAGCTATAAAGCTTTTAATATTGAGCTTTCTGTTAAACGGATTGGAAGAGCATCAAATAGTCGAGTTGCAGCATCGTCGTTTGTTAAGTGTTGTTTTTTTTTTTTTATATTGCTTTTTGTGTTTTTTTTTTTCTCATTTTTATTATTATTAATATTAAAGGTGCAACAGCGTTTGGACATTTTGATACAAAAACAAACCTGTTCACCTGCGCAGTCTACCTGCAGCAGCAGCAGCAACAACAACAACAACAACAAGAACAGCAACAGCAACAAAGACAACAACAACAACGATGTCGAGCGAGACAAGAAAGAAACATGTTAACACAATTCAGCGTCGTACGCTTTCGACTGTCGTTTGTCGTCAGTCGTTATTGTTGTTGTTGTTGTTGGTGTTGCTGTTGTCTCTGCTGCTATACTCCACTTCTCTACATCTCAACATCTCCACATTGTACAACACATTGTGAATTGGCGCTACAAGTTTATCGAACGCTCAAAGTGGTTTTCAGTTGATATCGAAAAGCCACAAGGTCGACAACAGCATCAAGTTTATATATGTACATATACAGATACATATATATGTACATATATGTTTTTGTTGTTTTATTCTTTTGCCGACTGTCTTTTCAATACAATAATCTAAATTCGTATCAGTGTCCGAACTTAACTCAACAACGTTGCTGTCGTCGCGTCACACGTTACTTAAAAAATAATAATAAAATAAAGAAAAAAACAACTCCTAAATCCCGCTCAAAGTTCAGATAAGAATTAAAAATGTGTTTCAATCGTCGTCGTCTCAATTACAACATTCTGCAACGGGCGAAATGAGAGCATTAAGAAGTCGAAGTAGAAGAAGAACGTGTATAACAGTTGCGCGCGCACGCGTTGTGATCTCCCTATCTCTCTCTCGCTGGCTCTCTCTCTCTCTGTCTTTCTATCGATCCTGTAACAGTAACTGTTAATCGCACACACGATGCAGGATGCAACGAGCAGTTATGCCATCTCCTACACGGACTGGATAACGGAGTCACGGTAGATTTACTAGTATTGAGCAGCAGCAGCAGCAGCAGCTGATGGCGTTCATGTGCTAAAGGATTTCATCTATGCGTCGGTGTATGTCAGTGTCTGTGTGTGTAACTGTGTTGTAAAAAGCTCTTAGGCTAAAGCTTTTATGCCTGTCGAGCGCTCTCTCTCTCTCTCTCTCACTCTCTGAATTGTTTTTTCAATATGGCCGCTGCGCTATGCTTTCGTTGTTGTTGTTGTTTCGGCCTTTATGTCTTTGCTGTAGCTGTTGATAATATAGCAGTAATTAATGCGATACGAATGAGAAATTTATGGCCCCCACGCCCGAACAACAAAAACGAAATAAAATAAACGCTCGCGGCTTTCGGCTTCGCTCGATTATGCATACGAATATTTTTGGGGAGTCTGCGTCTGCATCTCTCTCTCTCTCTCTCTCGCTTACACAAAAATCCATTTGCATAAAATATGAGCATGTAAATTCCAACTCAGCTTAGACAATGATACCGAAAATCTCATTTCTCCAAGCGGAACAGCTGGGCGCCTCTCAGTTGGACCAATCAGACTGGCGCTGGCGCAGGCGCAAACGTTTTCTCACACTCAGCGGAGGTCCGGTCAAAAAGCAACAACAGCGAAAAGGATGCGCTAGCATTGTGGACAAATTAATGGACCTAGGCTCGCCCGTTTTCGTTCTGTTTCCATATCTGTTTGTACGTCTGTCTGTTGTAGTAGAAATGCGCAAGGATGGAAGGAAGGAAATCGCGCCTGAGGGGTTTTGTGTCGTCTGGCTAATGGAGGGCGAACCCAAAAAGGATCTTTGTTGAATGCAGGGAAATGTCTCTACGATTTATTAATAGCAATCGCCAGCTATGCAGAGGGGGTTGAAACAAGCAAAGTTTATTTTGCTTTGCTTTGCTTTGCTTTGGTCGGCCGGCTGGTCCGCGATTGATATTTATGTAAATGAGAAGATCAAGACTGCCCAGAAGAAGGGGTTGGTTGCATGACGATGCTATCCGCTGCTAAGTGAATTTAGTGTGTCCTTTGCGCCGGACACGGATACGCACAGTAGAAGAAGAATGAGGTGCGATGTCCAACGTTGAGAAACAATGACAAAACAACAAATTCGTCCTCCGATCATTCGACCGTATCAAATGCTAAGATGCGGCCCATGTGAATCCTTGCCAAAGGAGCGCATCCCGATCGAATCCTTTTTGTTCCATCATTCCACGTAATGCTCAGCTGAAAGCATTATGCAAATTAGCGCTTTGTTGCGCTTAAGAAGAAGAAGTTGTACTTAGTAGAAAAAAGGGTCGGACGCTGTCCGAACTGCCCCGACCATTGTGCTCCTAATGCCACAAATATCAATTATGATCTAACGGTCTCGGGATGATGCGACAGCAGCAGCAGCAGCTGCACTTACCGGTTTCCATTTGTGCGCCAAAGACGACTGAGCACCTTGCCTTGAAATAATTTTGGTCTTGGACTCTGGATGTTGCCCCGGGCCGTCACTTCCCAGGCTCGATACCACAGAGTACGTCCTACTCTGGGGTACGGCACTGAGCGGCTTTCAGGTGTTAATGCGCTGCATGTGCCGCCAATTCCAACAGTGTTGCCACTCCAAAGTTTAGGGTTGCCTTTTGTTTGGTTTTTTTGCGTTTGCCAAAAATATATTGCGCTACTTGTTGCTCTCCTGCTGTTTTGGACAGTTTGCTAATGAAGTGCTGCCTAATCACACACACACACACACACACACATTCTCACTTTTGTGAAATCACAATCCATGCACTTAAAAACGCAAAAAGCATAAGGCAAAAAAAGCTTCACACTGCCATGGGAAATAAATAATTAGTGGACCACTTGCAGCGATTCCTGCGAAGTGTTAACAAAAAAAAACAAAAACAGAATGAGAAAACTTAACTTCGTCTCTTTGTTGTTGCATTGTTTGTTGTTAACAGCATTCATCTAATGGCGCTAATAACGCGCTAAACAAATCAATTTTGCTATCTACAACAACAAAAAAGAGCTTAAAAGCTGCCGCAAGATAAACTCACACACACACACACACACACGGACACTTAGATAAAGTTACGCATAGTTGGTTATGTAAATAAAAAAATGCTAATGGGCATCGCATGAACGCCATCATCTTCATCCTGCTACCCCTGCGCGAACTCTGTTCCTTATCCTCATCCCCCTCTTCAGGCGCTACAGCCTGGACCAGCAGCAAGAAACGCCGCCCCCGCCGCACCAGCACCAACACCAGCACCATCAGCAGCAGCAGCACCAGCAGCAGCATCAAGAGCTACAACATCCACAGCATCATCATCTTCCTAATCATCATCAGCATCATCATCATCATTATGGTAGTCAATCGCCACCGCATTACACGTATGAGCCGGCATCGAAGGATGCAACGCATTTAGTGCAACATCTGCCACTGACCGCCGCTGGGCTCTTGCAATCGGTGGCTGCCGAGATACAACTAAGTGAACAGCATTCGACACCACCACCAGCACCACAGCAACCCCCTCTACCACACCCACCACAGGCACACGCCTCCAATGCCAGCTATGCTGTCTACAGCTACTACCGTCCAGATGTCGATGTCGAAGTCGATGATGTTGATGTTGATCAACAACAGCAGCAGCAACAGCAGCAGCAGCAACAGGAGCAACAAGATCAACAGCAACAGCAGCTACTGTGGAGGTAAGTTGAAGTTCCTGTTCCTGCTTGGATGCCCATTTCGAAATTGGTTCGCTTGTATCTCTCTCTCCCTCTGAGCTTTTCTTCAGCTGCTTGTTCTTCTTCTTCTTGGTCTTCGTGGAAATTTGCGTCGGCACGTCCAAAGTTTTAAGTCGGCGCTTCCGAAAATCAAGTTATGAAATTGCTTCTGTGTTGCATGTATAATTTTGTTATTCAAGTGTCTTTTGCGGCGTCTTTTTTGTTGCTTTGACAATAATGTTCTCTGTGTGACAGTGGACGTTGTGTTTATTGTTTGTAATGATGCCCTTACTATTCGGGTACTTAACCCTTTAAATTTCAAGTCGATTTGGGTTAAACTTTGTCGAAATTGCAATAGAAACTGGACAACTGATAAGCTGACAAAGACAAAGCTCTAAAAGCTAAATCTATATTTGAAACGCATGATATAATTGTTTTTATGTATTTTTTGGATACCCATTATCATCTTTTTTTATACGTTTGAACTATTTATGCCCTGAACACATAACAATTATTTATAATTCAATTTTTATAAGCCTCTTTTTGTATGAAATTTAAAAAGAAATATTTTGCTAATCAGAGTTTCGCCTAGAAACAACTGCATCTTAATTATGAGCTTACATTGTGGAACATAGTTTAAAATATTTATATAGTATTATTCTAAAATAATAATTAAATTTATTAAACACAATTTTAGTCCTTACATTTTTGACACAATAATTTATGCTTTCATTATTATGTGCTTTATGCATTTTTCCTTAGCTTTTTACTGCCCATAAATTTACTTCCTGGTTAGGGTATACAACGGTCACTGAGTATAACGACTTGGTCGAATTTCATGATTCCGTTGGTATTCTTTTTTTTTTGTTGTTGCTGGTTTTGTGTGTTTTATTTTTATATGAAGTTGAGGCTGCTGTTGAAACTGTAACGGGAGGAGCGTTGAATGCTTGAGCACCGCTAAGGGGGCATGGAAAAGGTCGTTGCGTATATGGCACTTGGCTTAGAAACACAATTAAATGACAGTTTTAAGCGTTTTCCTTAAACCCCTCGCCGCCCTCCCCTGTATCTCATCTAATAAATGTTTTTGTTTGTACGTTTTACGTGATGACCCCAAAAAAAAGACGGATTGTGTAGGTTTCGTATAAAGTATGATATGAACTAACTACTAGAAGCACAAATAAACATATCGCATTACGAAAAATGTGTTTAATAGCGAAAAATGTTCTGCCTAACGTTAAAAAAAGGCAAAAACAAAAAGAAACCTTCTTTGAGATGTTCTCGAGTAGTCCGATTGGCTGCCTTAACCTCACATTTAACGGACATGTCGTGCAATTCGGGTGAAATCGGGTGAAATCGGGCACGACAAGGCAACGTCGCGTCGCGTCGCGTCGCGTCGGGCGCTCTTCTTACCCAAAAAGCCAACCCAAACCCAACGGTGCAACACATAGATACAAATGTATCTCGCAATCGCAAACGCGCTGGCTAAGCTTTGGGCAAATTAAAAACGGCAGCTGCTCGTTAAAGAAATTGCGACATTTGTTCTCATTTCATAGTTTTCTGGTTTTATTGTGGTCAGTTTTCTATCAAAAAAGAAGTTCTGCAAAGGGTAGCGCTAAAGTTGTGAATATGCAAATGAAATTCTGTTTGTAATTAATACATTTTAATTTATTGTTGTTATTTAGTTTACCTGATCTGGCTTCAGACCCATCATTCTACCAAAGTTATGCGTTCTTATTTCTCATTTTTTAAATTATCAAAGTTATGCGTTCTTATTTCTCATTTTTTTTAATTATTAAAGTACAAGTCGGAAGCTAAACTATCAGAAATAAAACCTATTGTCACAGTAATTTTATACAAAGTTTTAAAATCGAATTTTGTATAAGAAAATATAAAAACATGTTTGAATTAAATCAATTCAACAATTTGTATTGTTTGGGACTGAAAATTAATAAATCAGAATAGCGCATATTTTAATCATATTATTAATGCATATAAAACAAATAAATAATACGTCTATAGTTTTTTTTGCGTGCTAAAAATCATTAAAATCTACTTAAAATAATAATTCTTTTAAAAAAAATTATTTTAATATTTTCTTTATTTTCATGCTTAAAAAAATTCTCTAAAATATTCCATTCAGCAAATTTTATTATTTTGGTATTAAAAATAATAATTTAATTAGAATAATGCATATGTATAAATTATATATATACATTAAAGTCTCATAAATCTGCAGGGCTTCAAGACAATTAAAGCTTTTGCTTGAACAAACCATCCAAAAAGTCATAAGCTTTAATCTTAATGGTAATTTCCATTAAATAAAACACTTTTATTTACTTAATCAACAATGTTTATGGCCCAACCTGAAGAAAAACAATTGACGTCATATATAAATGGCAAACAGCAACAAGTTCTTTAACGATATTATATCGTTTTATATATGTATTATATTTTTTTGTTGCTTTTTTTGTACACATTCTTAAAGTATTCCACAGCTTCGGCTTAAGAATGACTCAAATTGTTGACCAATTTGGTTAAACCAAAAACAACTCGGGAAACGCTTGACCTTGAAAGCGCTGAAGACAACGGGGGCGGGCGGGAAATACCAACAAAATACAATTTATGGTTTTTGTATTTGTCATTGATTTGAAAATGATTTTTAGGCCTTTTACCCCGACAACAACAGCAACAACAACAACATATTTTCATTGAACGCAATTTGTTTTTTATTGTGCAGATTTTATGCTCCTGCTGTTGTTGTTGTTGTTGCACAGGCTGGTTTTTGTTGTTGTTGGATTTGGACTTGGGGGTAACTTGGTTTGCTTGCAGCTGGAATCTGGTTTGGTTTTTTCTTTGTCGTCGTTGCTCCTATTTGCACGACTGTATGTGTGTGTGTGTGTTTCGAGTCGATTGGCCAGTTGGTAACAGGTCCACAGCAGCAGCAACAGCTTCAGTTGCAGAGTGTTACAGGTGTAGTTGTTGTTGTTGCAGTTGCAGTTGTTGTTGTTGTTGGCTTGGCAAATTAGGCGCGGCCGAACGGATTAGCTATTGAAAATTGCATTTGTTGCATATTTTGCGCTCTTGATTGTCAGTTTGCTGATTGCAGATTGCAAATTGAGATTGTGGCACCGTTAGGAGTTGCGACCATTTTTTCAATTATTCCATTTTTACATAATTGTTGTTGTTTTTTTGTGTGGGTGACAACTGATAACAATTATCAAAGTGTTAAGTTAGTTAACAATTGAAAGTAATTAAAAAATAATTATGAGCAATTATGATATTAACGTATATAGATTATGTTTTTAATTAAGCGATTTAAGTAATAAAAATTAATTAAGTAATTAAATATAAATCAATGATTTAATTATTGAACTTCTTAGGTGGGTTATAGTAATTAATAAATTAATTTAATTTAAATTATTTAAGTTTTTAGATTATATTTATTTGGCAATTATTTTATTTTGATACTCATGCAAATGCTTTTCTCTACTTCACACACACACACTCTCTTCCCCTTCTCGCTCTCTCTCTCTCTCTCTCTCTTTCTCTACCCTTTCCACTCTCTCTTCTTTCTCTCTCCATCTCTTCTTCGTTGTTGTCTTTTTTGCAGCAATCCGAGCAGCGCCGGCAAACTGAATGGCCAGACCACACCTATCGACGTCTCTGGCCTATCGCAAAATGAAATTCAAGGCTTTCTGCTTGGTTCACACCCCTCGTCGTCGGCCGGCACAGCCGGCGTTGTGTCCACAACAACAATCTCAAATCAGCAACATCAGCAACAACAACAACAACAACACCAGCAGCAACAGCAACAGCAGCAGCAACAACATCAACAACAACAGCAGCAGCAGCAACAACAACAGCCGCCACATCCCAGCGATATTGTGACCATAACAACAGCGGGGGGTGTGGGGAGCGCTGGCTCAATTGTCTCTGCAGCCGTGCAACAACAACAACAGCAACAACAATTGCTGAGCATCAAACGCGAGCCCGAAGATCTGAGCAAGGATCCGAAGAATGGGAGTCTGGGCGCCGCAGCAAACGGTGGCGGCTCGGTCATATCGCAAAAGGTAGGAGAACACAAAACAAATAAATAAAATATAATAATAATAGCTAAAAGCTTTACCTATATGTATAAAACGTTTTAATGGACACGCACGCAAAAAAACAGAAGAAGAAGAAATTTAATAGAGCAGCAAAAAGAATTTCCAATTAGAAATTATTATTTTTTTTTATAAATTTCAAACTCATTCACATTTACTTAGCCTGCGCCGGCGTCGATGTCGACGTCAACGTTCGAGCACATCCTGCGCGCTCTACTTGCTTTTTTTTTATCTTAATTAACAAACAAACACACACACATTCGAAAGTACTAGAGTGTATTTCTAGCTTGTTGTTGCTTCTCTAAGACCTGCAATTGGTCTGTCAACTGTATGTGTGAGTGTGAGCAATGAGTATTAGTGGTTGCAGCCAATACGAATCAACGTCGTTCGTCGCTCGTCGTCGTTCTATTGACGCAAAAGCAATGAGACAACAACTACAAAACAGCAACCACAACAACAAAAGCGGTCCGCAATCCGCAGTTTGCATTCGAGCAACTGTTATACGCCTAACTTGTTATACACGATCATCGCTGCCATTCGTATTCGTGTGTGTGTGTGTATGCGTGTGTGTTGTATGAGTACTACTTGTCTTGATTTTGTATATTGCGCTCGCTCACACGCACGCTGGCGACGCCTAAATCTGGTTGGTTGCGCTTAGCGCGTGTATTGGTTCGAGTTGCATGTTGCATGTTCGATGCCGCGCTGCTGCTGCTTAATCAATTGCAATTGCGCGCAGCATGCAAAAACAAAAGCCAACAAATGCCAAAACCATAATTAAAGAGCTGTCGCTATTATTTTTTTGTTGTGTTTTACGAAATGGTGGGAAATTGCGCGACAGCAGCAGCAACTACAACGACAATGTATGTAACCCAAAGGCGACAAAAGTTAAGTGCAAACTTCCGGCCCACTAGTAACACTGTATAGGTTCTTCCTTCGTCAAACCCAATAGACAAAAACTATTTATTAATGCCGAAAGCGCGAGCCAACGCGTTGCTTGTAACGCCCTGTCCGCTGTTCAGCAGCAGCCGCTCGATGTCAGAATATGCGACAGCAGCCGAGATTCCAACCATTTTGAACTGATATGCTCGCGACTGTATGTGTGTGTGACGATCATACGTGTGTGTTTGCTTGTTCGCTCGCTGGTCCAACTGGACAACGCAACGACGTCGTTGTCGTCGGTCTGTCTGTATGTCCCATGCATGCGTGTTTGTATGTTCGTGTGTGTGTAAGTTCGTTTAGGTAGCGCCGTTCGCTGTCGCCGTTGCCGTTGCTGATGCCATCGCCGTTGTCATACATACTACGTGGAATCGGTCAGTCAGTCGTATCACGCTGTCGGAGTAGGATCGTTTTAGCGATTCGTCTGATCTTTTTCTGTCTGATCGCGCCGAATGTTTCTCACCTCAGCGCGTAAATAAAATCTTGTAATGAGAGCGCAACAGCAACAAAAGCAACAACAACGTGCTTAAAGTGTATTATTGTTCAGATATTCAGTGATCAGTGCCAATAACCTAAAAAAAAACATCGACAAATATAATCAAAATACAACAACCCGTTTCCACCCTCTCTTAGTAATGTAAGTGTATTACAGTGTGAGTGTGTGTGTGTGTAAATTTGATATGCTGCTATTTTGCATGCTATGATATGATATATGATATACGATCCAGTGCCGCTTGATTGGAATGTGGGCGCATAGTTGCCCAGTTGGCTAATGCACCAACAAACAGCAAACAAACAACAACAACAAAAAACACCTGCAATCAAAATGCAAAAGCGCGCTCAAAACAAAAACAAAAACAAATCAAAACGAAACGAAACAAATGCAACACAAATTGAACGAACAAATGTATACAACAACAACGACACGAACGAACAGCAACCCGTGTGTGTGTGGGCGTGCTGAACAGCAGCAGCTGAGCCGCAACGCGTTGCCTTTCAACACCCACGCGCAGCGAACAAGTTTGAGACCCAAGTCTTTTGTTTGGCGCGCGAGAACTCAAACAGAAACAGAAACGACAACAACAACGGCAACAAAATACATAACAGTAACAGTTTGTTGTTGCTTTTTAACGCTTTTGCAGATGAGAGTGGGCTTTTGCGTCTGCACTTGTATGCGAGTGTGTGTGTGCGAACAGTAAATTATGTCTAGAAAAAATATTCATTGAGCAAAATATTTTTGAGCTTTATTTAATTGCCTTGTTTTCATGACGCTGTTGTCGCTGTTGTCGCTTTTGTTGTTGTTGTTATTTCTTGCAATTTGCATTGCACTCTAATTTATTGTGCATTTCGATTAATATGATTGTCATATTTCGCATTAGTATATGGCTAATTATTGTTGTTGGGGAATTTGCATAAGACGCGTCGCGTCGCCTAGTTATAAAGTCGAAAGGTTTATACAAACGCATATAACAAATCGCTTGACTAATTTATGCCACAGAATTTATAATTAAATATTGACCAAGTGACTGAATGAACAAATCTATACAAAAAATTGATATTGCAATTTATTGCAATGCTCTAACTCTAGACCGGAAAGTGTAATCATTAGCCAATAACAAAATCCAATAACAATAACGACGTTAGCAACAAACACACAAACAACAACAACAAAACAACAGCAACAAAATAAAATGGTGTCAATAAACCGCCTGCTGTTAAGCTAATTGTAAAAAATTACTCAGATCGCACAATCGAGACAAAAAAATATATAAAACAATATTATCGATTAATGCTTTATGCATATTTTAATAATGATTTAAGGCGCTTGTAGTTAAGTAACTGTTTTAATTACAGCTGTACCTAACTAAAGGGTATTAAAAGTCACAGCAATGACTTGAGTATAGCTCATTTAACGTTATCGATAAAATTGTTATCGATAACTAGAAAAGTTAAAGCATTTGTTTCGAAAAAACTTTGGCGAAATGTTTTGTAGCTTGCGAGTAAAGTCGCAATTAAAGTTTTCGAAAATGTTATCGATAGGTTTAGATCGATTGTCGATAAACATTATAAATAAAGTTTGCCATCATTAGCAAGGGGGGCCATAATAAGTACCTGTCTTAATCAAAATTTAACTCAACAGAACTTAACTTAAAACTTAAAAAATGTTGCCAAAAACAGAACTATTAAAAAGATTATAGAAACATATATACATATGCATATAGATTTTTTGATTTTGTTTTTTAATAATTATAATAATTCTGTATGTTTTGTGTGTATTATTGTTTTGCCTTGGTTTATTTCCGAGAATTAACGATATGCATAAAAATGCCAGCTAAACAGAATCTTGACAAACGAACGAATGAACGAACGAAGTTTAAGAATAAAAAAGTTTCACTTTTTATCAAACCGAAGGCATTAAAATAGTTAATTGGCTTTATTTAAATTTATTTTTTTATTTCTTCCTCATACATAAATATGTGCCAGAGTCTCGGGCTCTGTGTGCTTAGCATAATTCTAGCCAATAGCTCAGTTTGCGTAGATACTAAACGTGCGCGCGCGCGTGTGTGTGTGTGTGTGTAGATACTATATCTTATAGATACATTTGTATTTATGGCATATGCAAAGCGTTTTGTTTTATAACAGCACACGCTAACGAACGATTCCTAAAAGTTTTCGATGTTTTCGATGTGACACGCACCGAAAACCAAAAAAAGAAACACAAACCAATAACAACAATAAAACCAAAAAAAAAAAAGAAAAAAAATCAGTCGGATCGTTGGCTCAGCATCAGCTAGCCAAGGCCTTTTCTGACGTTGCACGTTTTAAGATTTGAAACCAAAAATGCAAATTGATTTTTATGAACAAATTTAATTAGCCCGCGCAGCTAGAACCTTTGCAGCCCCCTACACCCCCCAATCCACCCTCTAAAAGGCTACTAAATTATTCAAGCACAAAACAAAAGATGCTTTAATCTGTTTTTGTCTATCAAATTTCCAAATGGCTTTTAGTTGACAAAACTCCAAAATTCCGAATTTGATCAATGCCTAGAAAATGATTCTGATGGATTCAGGTTTAAAATTGCTTTGGCCAAAGATGACGTCTTTGATTTCACTTTCTTTGGCTGCGTGAAAGACTCATCAACTAAATGTTAATTAAGCTTAGCGCATTTGACTAAAACAGGGCGTGGCACCTGTTGTCTCTTTGTATCTGTATCCCTGAGTATATTACCTCATTTAGCGACAAAGCGTCGAAATACAATCGAAAAACGTTTGACATTTTGGTGCGATCAATAAAATAACAAAAAATATCAGAAAAAAGCAATGCTAATTAACATATGCATACATATACATATATATATCTTTCATTATATACCATATATGTATATACAATCTGTATAAGTTATGTATTTTTTTTTTTTCTCGCATTTTAATTGGTTTCTTTCCACTCGACAACCGACGCCTGTTTCGATTTTTATAGCGTTTTGTGTGTTTCTTTATTTCATTATTTTTTTGATACGATATTATAAACTGTACTTATGGAGCTTTTATATTTTTGTGTTGTTGTTTTGTATTTATAATTCAGTCAGATAGTATAGAAGCCCAAAGAAAAAGAAAAAAAGAATTCGAGACACGAGAGGCGCGCTTTTGTCACTGTGGTCCATTTTGACCTTCCGCTTTCATAATCATTCATCAATCAACAATAAACATTGATCAGCAGTTATAGTTGTTGTTGTTTTTTTGTTGTTGTTGTTGTATCTTGTGCTTGTGTACGATCAATCAGTGTAATTGCCAAATCAAATACCTTCTGGCTGAACCAATTCGATACCCTTAGGTATTGTTTTGATTATTTTGTGCCGGCTTGTAGAATTAAGATAGCGCCAACAAAGGCCTCTAAGATCTGTGCAAGATCATTCTCAAAAGCTTGCCTATAAAGCTGAATGATTAATGAAAAAAAAAGCTTTATGTAAAGGGACATATAAACGTCCAAGTCTGATCAGTTATAGATCAGTTATGTATGATCATTCCATCTGAAAAAGAACTATAAAATCAACTTTAATAAAAAGTTCAAAAAAGTTTTGTATAAAGCTTTCATGCTTTATGATTAATCCTAAAGCGGCACTTATTTTTCTCATAATATTCGAAACGTTATAAGACTTTTAATAAGTCAAAAATCTAATTGCAAAGAATTTTAAAGTTAGTAACCTAAAATATTCTATCAAATCTCAAGCTTAGCTACATAGGTCAAAAGCTTAGGATATAAAGCAAAGCTTTTACATTCAGAGCCAAGACTGATTGCCGAAAAGCTATGATATTTAGAGTTAATAGAGTTGAACGAAAGCAACCAACAAACCAAAACTCCCAACGCAAATTTACAGATATATCGCGTGGATGCAGCTAGTACTGAAGTTGAGGCAACTGCAACTGCAACTGCATTTGAAATAAGCGATAAAATAGCAGCTGCAACAACAAGTGAAACTGCAACTAGTCCTGTCAGAGCCACACCAGATCTAGAGATGTATGCTACCACGGGCGGCACACAGATTTATCTACAGGTAAGTTAGAGGGAGATAGAGCGATGGGAAAGGAGTTTGTATGTGTGAGAGAGAAAAAGAGAGATTGACCTGAACTCCTCACAGACCTCACATCAGAACAACACCGGCAGCAGCACACAGCAGAGCTCACTGCAAGCTCAGAGCCCCAGTCCCGGGCCGTATATCACAACGGATAGTTATGGCATGTATACGGCAACCAGACTGCCGCCCGGCCCACCACCCACCACTACATTCATAACAGAACCCTATTACCGCGAGTACTTTGCACCCGACGGTCAGGGTGGGTATGTGCCCACCGGTACGGCGCGCAGTCTCTACGGCGAGGATGTATCCGTTTCGGCAGCGACACAGCCACAGCCCGTCGGGGGCGTGTATGAGGCACGTTTTACCAGCAATGTTCCCACCACCACCACAGTGCTTACCAGCAGCAATGCACACCACAGTCACCACAGTCAACAGCAACAGCAGCAGCCACACCAACAGCAGCAGCAACAACAGCAACAGGAACAGTCGGTTAAGAACGGTGGTACTCCACTGTATGCCAAGGCAATAACGGCGGCGGGTCTGACCGTCGATTTGCCCAGTCCCGATTCGGGCATTGGCACAGACGCCATAACGCCGCGGGATCAAAATCACATACAGCAGGTACAAACAAATACACACAAACTACAAAATACACACACACAAATTAGCTGATGCTCCCAACAGCTAGTTCGATTTTGTAACGAGTAGCGAGTAAAGAGAGAGTAGTGCAATGCGTGTCCAAATAAAACCAAAAAATGAATTTATTTTATTTATAACAATCAATGCGTTGCGTGTCCATTTAAATTTATACTTTTAATTTAAGATTATTTTTTACTTACCACGAAAATACGATGATTAAACATTTCAGCTAACGAATGAAATGTGTTAAGCTTTATGGCTATGATACCGAAAGACATTTCGTGCCGATCCATTAAAAAATCCTTAATCCATCAATTAAAAGTAACATCTGAAATAATTAACAAATCATTTATTTAGCGAGTAGCATTTAACGAGTAGCAAATAATGCGTAACGTGTCCATCGAAACATAGTCTTAACTAAATTTGATCAATATCAATTAATATATCAACCAAAAATTAATCATATTTTTATTCCCCCTTTACAGTCCTTTGATTATACGGAGCTTTGTCAGCCGGGTAGCTTGATTGATGCTAATGGCAGCATACCCGTTTCAGTTAACAGCATCCAGCAGCGCACTGTGGTGCATGGCAGCCAGAATAGTCCAACGACATCACTGGTCGATACCAGCACAAATGGTTCGACACGTTCAAGACCCTGGCACGACTTCGGACGCCAAAATGATGCTGATAAAATACAAATACCAAAAATGTAAGCACCAAAAACATCTTTATTGACTATGTTGGGGATTTACCTAATATTTCCTACATTTATTTATATTTTTGCATTGCAGCTTCACAAATGTGGGCTTTCGTTATAATTTGGAGAGCCCGATCAGCTCGTCACAGCGTCGGGAGGACGATCGCATCACCTACATCAACAAGGGTCAGTTCTATGGCATAACGCTGGAATATGTGCACGATGCGGATAAGCCAATCAAAAATACAACTGTTAAGGTAAGTCCATTGACTATATCCTATTGATTGTGGAGCTATGTTATTGTTGTTGTTATTGTTGTCAACACCAGTTTCGAAGCTAAGGCAGCTAGAAGTAAAAACCCTTTTCACAGGCAGCAGCAGCGGGAATAGCCTATTTGTCAGTCAGTTTCAGCCCTGAGGAGCCGATTGTCAGTTTTCAGAACTGAGCGCTAATCAAGTTTGGCAGCATTTGCCACCCTTTGCTCAATTACACACACACACACAAGGACATGCATATCCTGCCTAAGACTCTGTGATCTTCAGTTCTTTAGTCGCTGTCCTGCCTTATATGCATATCCCGATGATAAATGATACGCCAAGGCGCTGCCTTTATGAGAATTTGAATATGCCGCTCAATGCAAATTGTGAGCCTTTCAGCCACACACACACACACACACACACATGTTGTTTATTCAGGACTACATAAGGATTGATGTTGAGAGGATTCAGGGGCCGTTTGTACAATACACATCAACATCATCAATCAGATAAGCTTAAATGACGTACGTCTTCTCGACTGCTGCTACTGGCAAAATGCAAATTGTAAACTGAACCCGTTGAGTTCTGAAGAATGACAATCAAAGTAACAGTTGAAAAATGGGAAGTGGGAAGTGGAGAAGAGCGTACTAGATGTTGTTGTTGATGAGGAAGTGGAAATGGAAATGGAAGTGCCAACGGTTCGGCAAAGTAAACAACAATTGTGATTGAGTTCTCTTTTTGTCAAAGGGTTCGAAATTGGAACTGTCTTTCTAATGCACATAAGAATTAGCATACGTAAATAAAAAGCTGCGACAAATTGAAAAAAACAAAAAAAAATTAAGATTCCATCAAAAACAGTGCTTGACAACTCAAGATCTTGAATTGCAAAGATATATAATGAAATGCAATTGAAAATAGATCTTAAAGATAAAAAAAATCCAACATATCTCAAGTGATATCGAAATGAAATGGGGAAAAGATTGTCTGATTGCTGGAAATCCTGAAACTAAAATGAAATTAAATTTTAAAATAAATTTTTTGATAAATCACGAAAAAATCTAATGAAAATGTGTACAATAATCTAAAGATGAGATTTAGAAAAGGCCGAAGAGAGAATGTTAAAGAATATTAACCAAATTTCAACAAGGATAGATAGCTTTAAAAAGTACTACAAATCCTGAGGGCCGAAAGAAGTTTTGTCATCTCAGATGAAGATTATAATTAAGTAAATGAAAATGAGAACTTGCAGATCTTCAGCAACTTGATCATCTGCTACCACTTTTGACTACCCTTTCTTGAGACACTTTGGCTGCCTTGGCTACCCTGCCTTAATTGTGCTTTATGAAGTGCCTTTGCCCGACCGCTCGTATTACCATAAAAGTGCAATAATTTTTGCGCTAGAAAAAAGTGTCAAAATTAATTTACGAGTTTATTTGTTTAACCCTTTCGCCCTTTTTTGGGCTGGCCTGGCATAAACCATAAAACACATTAAAGTGTGTAACTTTGAAGAAAACTACTGCAGAACGAACCTTCAAGCAAAAGTAACCCAATGAAACGTTCGTGAAGACGTGTCCATTTCCATATCCATTTCCCAGAGTCGCTTAACGGTGAAAATCGGACAAAAAAAGTATAATTTACGAGCTGATTAGCCCATGAATATTTACGTTTTTTAACATTAGAAAAAAGCACTGAAGAAAACTGTAGATCTTCGAAAAAGGCGCACAAAATACACAAAAATATTTATGCACAGTAATCAGTTTGGGATGGCAAGGGCCAGGGATGGGGTGGAAATAGAAGAAAAGGGGTTGCAATTTGAGTTGATTTTAGGACAGTCGGAGCACTGTTTTATATCTATGCGCTTCCTTTTGCGCTGTCAACGTAATTATTCAAAATGTATAACAAAAAAGAAAAATACATAAATGATGCACACAAAATGCAAATATCTCTGGGAACACAACAGACACAACAACACTCGCACAGATCATTGGAGATTGGGATTGGGATACATAACGGACACAAATGAGTGCTAGATATTTTTCTGCTAAATCGAGTTCGTCCTTTTGTGCGTCTCGCATTCCGCTAATCCTTTTGACTTTGTAGGGTGCGAGCTAAATAGCTTTGCATAGGCAACCAAAACATGTGTCACAACTCGTATATGTCAAGCAAGATAGTGATGAGGGGCTGAGATACCCTGTAAATGTTTACATAAAGAGTTTTTGTTTAAGCATCTAGCAAAAAATATAAATTTAGCATCAATTGAGGAACAAAACTTTAATTAAAGTTTTTTAAAAACAAATTTAATTTTGACATATGACATTGAATTTGGGATCATTGCGATTTTGCAAAATCTTGTTCCCAAAGTGAAAATCATAATCATATTCGCTAAGAAAATATTGTAGGAAAGCATTTTTAAACATTCTTTGTAGTCAAATTATTTTCCAGTGCTTGAAATTCATATTAACTTGTAAAATCAATACAGTAAAGCAAGGAAATATTTATGTTTATTTTAATGTTCCATAGTACAGTCGAACTTCCGTAGATCGAGCTTTTCTATGTATCGAATTCATTTTCAGAACCCTTCAATTTGGTCCAATCAAAAACCCATTCTATATTACGAATTTTCTATGTATCGAAGTTTTTTCTTGTCCCCATGAGATTCGTTAAACGGACATTTGTCTGTATTTATTTATTACAAATTATTGGTGGCAAAAAGAAATTTGACACAAAATAAAGGAGTTAAATAAATAAGTATTTAATAAACTTAAAATGTGAAAAGTTTTAGTAAGATAATAATAAAAATCAAATAATTTGGTTTCTTTTTTAAGTTCGTTTGACTTTCAGTTAATTTTTGTTTAACTTTTCTTTTGTTGCCTTTGTTTCTTTGCAGAGTGTGATCATGCTAATGTTTCGCGAGGAGAAGAGTCCCGAAGATGAGATAAAGGCCTGGCAATTCTGGCACAGTCGCCAGCATTCCGTGAAGCAAAGAATCTTGGATGCAGGTGCGTAAATTCGAAAAAGGTTCCACAGAGAACAACGTGTTGTTGTTGGCCCTGTTTTGCTGTTTGTATAGGATTTCTAGACCGTAAATTGTTGGTTTTTATTGAACGACAAGGTAGCAGATGATGAAAGGGGCAGGCTGGCAGCAAGCAAAAATGTCGCAAGCAGCAAGCAAGCAAGTCGACTCCTTGCGCGAAGTTATGACATTGATAAACGTGCAATGCGTTCGTTCGGTTTGTGTTTGATTGCAGATAATCTTGACTAGCTAGCTAGCTAGCTCTGTGGCAAGTTCTCACTCTCTGAGCAGCTGGTTGCCGCTTGCCGCTTGCTGCTTGCTACTTGCAACATCTTGCTGCATCCTGTTTGCTGCACTCGCCTGCCTGCCCCATCAAACATAACTCATTAGGCACTTGTCACAGAAAATTTTCCTTAATTGTTAAATATAAAAACGATACGTTAACTGCTATAACCGATTCTCCCTCATCTCCTCCTTCCCGTTTCGCTTATCTTTACTTCATTCTCCATTTTTGTGTGTGTGTGTGTTGCAGATACAAAGAACTCGGTTGGTCTCGTTGGTTGCATTGAGGAAGTGTCGCACAATGCCATTGCCGTCTACTGGAATCCGCTCGAAAGCTCTGCCAAGGTAAGTTCTAAGCTCTTCCCCACAACTGTTTTTTAAGTCTCCATTTTGTTTGAGCGCTGTGTGAGCGCCGCCTCAATTAAAAAATCCAACAACAACACGAACAACAAAAAACACACTTTATGAACGAGATGGCAAATAAATGACACTCATTGTCGGTGTTTGTGTGTGTGTGTGCTAAGAATTAATTTGTGATTTATTTTCAATTGCAATATGTACAACGCAAATTATTCAAAGCGCGTCGCAAAGTCGCCTCCATTTGCTAGCTCTCTTTCGCGCACACACACACAAATGTCTGTATGGCCGTCTCGCTCATATTGTGTTTTTGCTTTACTGTTGTTGTTGTTATTGCTTTATTCAAAAGAATAATTTATGCATTTATTTATTTATGACACTTAGTTTTAATCACCTGCTGCCACGACAATTTTCCGTCTCCCTCTCCCCAAATGTGTGTGCTTATGCTTAAGTGTGTGTGTGTGTCGTGTTGCCATGTGTTGCATTTAATTTAGCAATTATCAGCAATTTCAATCGCCTCAAATATTTGCAATTTTATTTGAGCGAATCAAGCGCCATGTTCCATGCCAAATATTACGTATACGCCCCAATGAACCGTTGACTAAAAACACGATGCAACTCTGCCAACTTTTGTTCAAAAGGAGAATGCAGAGATGCATGGGGAAAAACTGTTAGGCAAGACAGCTCCTCCCACCGAAAACAATTAGGAAATTAATATTTGCGGCAGGTGCACAAAATTCAATTGATGCTAAAAGAAAACCAAAGTTAAAAAAATATTGCGAATCTTTATAAAGATAATTGTTTTTATCAATAACTTGAATTTTATAACTAAAATAGTAGAATCAGCTATTTTTCTAAATGGGGATACTAAGAAAAAGTTCATTTGGCGAAAAAGTAATTTATTTCATGTCTTAAGTTTCACATTTTAATCAAAAATTCCCACTAAAAATGATATTTTACTAAAGTTGATGTTTAAATGTTTTTTCTTGAATGTTGTTTCATACATAAAGACAATTTGTACTTGATTTAGCTAGTTTCTAGCTTTCGTGTTGCTTTTTTAAACCTTTTTTATCTATACTAATTTTGTAGCAAAAAAAAGTATGATTGGAGTACATCATTTGGACTTAATCCACATTTCAATTCTATTTCTAAGCACCAACAAATGCGAACAAAAACATTTGTGCTATCAATTAATAGCAATTTAAGCCACACGTACGCCTCTAGCAGCGAATTATTCCAAGTATCATTAATATTAATATGATAATCAAGCCAATTAAAATATGGGTACAAATGCAACTGACTTAGACAAAGTTTTCTAATCTTATTTGCTTCAAAGTTTTCTTACTAACAAGTTAAGTACTACAATAAGCAAAGTAAAGTATGAGTTTAAGCCAAACTAAATAACAGGACAAGTCTTTTAATTCAACTAAATGCCACAAAGATGGCTTTCGGCTTTGGCGATATCTAAGTATACATTTTAAAGCCACTTTATTTGTTGAAAATAAATATAAAAAAAAAAAGTTGCACTGATTTTCCACTTGTTGTCAAGTTCAGTGACTTGTGTCAAATTGGTAAGCAGTTATTAAATTGGCTAACTGTCTGACTAGCTTGTTGGCTTGTTGGCTGGCCATAAGTGCATTTTAGCTGCATTTCGATATCGCGCTTTTTATTTACAAATTGTTTACGCGCTGAGATGTTAATCCAAAAAGTCTCAACCAGACATTTTAGAGAGAGAGTCTGTCTGTGTTGGCCAGCCAGCCAAAAGGCCGCGCATAATGTCGATTTCGTTTTATGCCGTTAGGCAGCAGCAGCATCCCCTTCCCCTCCTTCTCTCTCTCTCTCTTTCTTCCCACTGCGTATCTGCGCATCTGTATCTGTCGCTGTGTATCTGTATCTGAGTGTGTGTGCGCGTATCTTTTGCCTTTCCCAGCAGCAGCAGCATAAATACAAAAAAAAAACTTTCGTACGCACCGACACGCAGGTGCTGCATCTTGTGCAAGCTGGCCTCCCCTCTCGCTCTCCCCCTCTGTCTGTGTCTCTGCTGTTGCTGCCTGCAGCTTTTGTGTGTCTGTCCGATATGTCTATGTCTCCTCTTATATGGTACGCGCCCGCTAATTATTCACATTAAATACTGCTCCACGTCGTCCACCACATCGACAACGTCAACGATGGCAACTGCGACCGCGACGTTGACTGCGACGTTGGCAGCGGCGTCCAGCGCTGCGTCGACCGCGTTGCACTTTTACCATTAAGATTGTTTCCTTTGGTATTTTTGCGTTGATGGATTTTCTACTCTTTTTTATTTCGACGTTGTTGCTGCTGTTGTTGTTGTTGCTGTGTCCGACTGTTTGTCTTTGGCTCGTCGCATCTGGCTTGGACATGCTTAAAATGCCTTTAAACATACACACACACACACACATGCATACAGTGCGACTTGAAGTCTGTCGCTGAGCAACTGAATCGAAGTCGAAACGTAAAAAAAAAAAAAAATGGGAAAAAAATGAATTGGATGCGTTGCAAAAGTCAACTTGCCGCAGCATGTACCTCACACCGCTACCCCCGCCCCCTTCCATCGCCACTCCGTTAAAGAGATATGTTGCCACAGTTCGTTTGGTCCTCTGTGTATTGCCTTGTTATTGTCTCCATCTCCAACTGCAACTCCAGCTCCATTGGCATTGCCATTGCCATAACCAACTGTATATAGTATCCCCGCCTTTTGTTGTTGTTGTTGTGCGTGTGCGTATGCGTATGCGTATGTATGTGTATTGGAATTTTTTAAACTGTCGTGGGCATAAAGAGGACATCGACTTAATAGAGAGAAAACAATTGCTTCTAATAACAGAGACAGATGCAGCCGCCGTTTCCACAATGTAGTTGACTTTTTTGTTGTTTCGAGTCGCTTTAATTTCTTTTTTAAAACATTGTTTTGTTTTTTATTAACTATATCACTTATTAATTGCTTACATTAATTTAATTGCATTGCATTTATTTTCACAGATCAACATTGCGGTTCAGTGCTTGAGCACGGATTTCAGCAGTCAAAAGGGTGTTAAGGTGAGTCTAAAAATAATAATAATACTTAATAGTTAGTATTAATGTTAAGTCAAAGTTAGCTTAAACAAAGCCAAGAACATGGCTGCCATTGATCTTTATCAATTTCGCTCTCAATCGTTGCAGTTTGTTAAGATGTAAATAATTTCAAACTTGACAAGCGATAGAAATCAGCAACACTGTTTTTTCTACTCTAACATAATTCAAATTTATCACACGACCGATCAAAAGTTACTGTTACATTTTCAACACACCTCCAATACTTTTTTCTATAAACCTTTATGCAACAAAGAAATCTCAATCTCAATGGTATATAAGAAACTTGTACGCTTGCTGTTTTCATCTAGAACTTAATTCAGACTAACAGTTTTTTCTATCGAACAGAAAAAATGTTACTCGATACGGATACCTGAAAACTGCATTTTGAAACGAATACAAAATGTACACACATTTAACAGAGTGCAATCAATGTATCAAGTATCGTGTTTCAAGTATTAATTACACACACTACTATTGGAGAATAAGTTTGGGTAACAAACAAAAAGATAAAAAAAATCGTTACATGAATTGTGCTATGAAAAAAAATAAGAAAAAGGCTTAGCAAAAAACTAATAAAGCTATCAACTTTACTATCTATAAGCTAGTAGTTAATGCAAAACTTAAAAGTTGCCAAACCAACAGAACTATTCGAGAGTCAAGATGGTTTTGACGGGTAACATAGGCTATATATTATTAATATATACTTTTGACGTTGTGGCTAAATTGCATTTTCAACAAAAACACATTTTAAGTTTAAATAATAAACAAATTGGGAAAAGCTTTTTAGGTTCGAAGATATAATAAAAATCTGCACACTTTGGATACAAAATTTTATCAACTAATGCGTTTTGGAATGCAGAACAAAGTTTTAACATTTCGCAAAAAAAAGCAGTCAAAATGCTGTAATTATATATTTATTTAAATTATTCGATTATGCATTCTGGGCCCATAAACATAATAAATGACTTTGCTATTAGAAGAAAGCTGTCAAGCTAAGATCGCAAGATCAAAACTGATATTAAAAAGAAAAAAATTACATCAACAAAAAATCTGCTATTAGTTAGTTGACTTGGTTAGTTGAAGGAACACACGCAGCAAAGCGAACGCCTTTTGGCATCGCTCTATAATAAACACCTGTGCACACATTCACACACACAAAAAACACACACAGCACACATACAGAGAGACACATGAAAACACAGCCAGGCGCATAGAGCAAGTGTCTACAAGTTGATGAGCCCTGAAGGCGTTACCCTTTTGCTTTGCTCCCGTGTAGATATATATATGTATGGATATATATATATGGAATACCCGTGTTACACACTTAATCACATAGTCATAATACCCGCAAGGCGTTGCAAGGCCAAGCAAGCATCATAAAAAAATAAAAGGGGGCAGGCAGGCAGCCAAGCAGGCGATCGCTGCATTGCTCTTAAACATATACGTAGGAAGCTCGTTGCAAGTTGTTGTTGCAAGTTGTTGTTGTTGCATCCTTTCGTATGTTGTAATGCGTACCATTAAGTTGATATTTCATTGACAGAAACACACGAACTCCGGCCAGAGTTGCTTGCTTTTCATTAAAGCAGAAAAGTAGAAAACGTAAAGGGAGCATAACGTGACAGCTAGTACAGTGAAGCTTGGCTAAAGATTCCACGCAACAAGCAATAGTTAATTGAGTTAAGATTTTTAGTTCTTATAGCATTATAATATTAAATATTTATTTCTTCATATCTTTCTTCTTCATTTCTCTAAGGGTCTGCCGTTGCACGTACAAATCGATACGTTCGAGGATCCGCGGGATGCGACAGTCTTTCATCGTGGCTACTGTCAAATAAAGGTCTTCTGCGATAAGGTAAGTGATTTCGATTCTTGCCGCTGCAAGCAGCTACATATAATTACGCACACATATACACACATGGCTGCCACGTGCAGCAACTGCAACAACAGGTTGAATGAAGCAAAAGCTAACTAAAAGCTGAACGACGTGACTTGAGGCAGAGCTCATTGTTGTTGTTGTTGTTGTTGTTGCCACTTGTCGCTGTTGCCTGCCTGCCAGCCTGGCTTTTATCGAATTGGGGGCAACTGCCTGTTGTTGCATGATGATCATGATGATGATCATAATGATGATGCTGGCACATATGGGCTGTCCCTTCAAAACTCCTTGGTTACCTCAGGTGGAAAGCGTAACGCGTACAAAAGTAAATGGACAACGCATGACCCCCTCCTCCTACTCCTCCCTCTTCCCTCTTCCTCTCTCACTCTTTCTTGCCCTTGCTCATTTTTGGCACTGATTCCCTGGGCATCATCCTTTCGCGCAGTGCTTTGTGCCCTTGTTTTTAACTTCGCCTTGGCGTATCTTTCCCTCTCTGTCGCTCCTTCTTTATAGGTACATATATGCGTACCGTTTCGCAAGTTGAATTGTTGGAACGAACCCTTCACTTTTTTTGTTCGTTATTCGCTTGATGTGCTTTATTAATAAATCATTTCGTGGATTTCCAATTTAATTTTCTCATATCATTACACTTCTGCTGTTGCCGTTGCTTGCAACGTTGGACATGCCTGCCAGCCCTGACTACCTTTTATTGTACTCCCAACAACAACAACAAGAGCCAAGCAACTGCTTCAAAAATACTTCCTACACTTGGCGAAAAGAATACGACATGGAGTTTGCTAAACTTATTCAGATAAATAACAAATTTTATTTAGCTTTTTAATTATAAAATCACAAATTAATTTTCGCATTGAATTTGAATTAATTGGAATTCTATGAAATCTGGTGCTTAGTTTTTTGTGAGTGTATAGCATATCTGTAAGACCCTTTTGGTCGTGTTCCTTGACCGAGTAGCTGTTGCGTTTTCGAGGCGTATGTTTATCGGTAAATGTATCAATTAAATTTCGCGTACCACCTTATTTCATACTACATATAAACATACATACATACATACATACGTCCTTTTTATTACATATAAATATAGGCATTTCTCTTTAGTTTCTTTGGCTTTTGATGTTGCTTTGTCTGTGTGGAATCTGATTTCACTGCATTTGCAACTCGGTTGCAATTGCCGCCTTTTGGCACCTTTTATTTTGTTGTTGTTGTTGTTTCTTGTTTCATGCAATTGCAATCAAGGCAATATAATATTCGATTGCGAAAATGTTTTTTAAAATTCACCGCCACATAAATGAAACATAAATTTATGACAGAAGATAATTATCTTAAGGCGGTAGCTTTATAATATCTTTGGCACGATTGTTGTAAACAACTTGTGTAGTACTATTATGGAGGAGTAAGGTATAAAATCCTGCTTGATCTATTAACAAGTTATTGTTAATTTTATGGGCACTAAGCATAACCATCGTAATTGTCTTTATTGCTTAACTGCTAAGATCTAAGATCTTTTGTCCTGGACGCAACTGCATATGTACTTAGTTTATAAATTTTTTAGAGACTTAGTTTAGATAAGCAGAAGTATGATTTATGTTCATTATAAGTAAAAATACAACATATTTTATATTGGCCTTTTGGATTTAATTATTTTTACTATATTCTCAACAGTCTCATTAAATTATCGTTCAACTGCAATGGTTGTTTATAAATTCAAACTTGTATGCTAGTTCAACTGTAATAAAAATAAATAAAAAAATCATATAACGAATCTCAAGGCGACTTTAGGGATATTAGCTTCTTAATATTTTTAAAGCTAAGATAAGTTTGCTCAAGTTCCATTTTATGCAAGTGGCATTTATCAGAAGATCAGCTTATAACTTCAACATTAGGCAGAGAGAAAGTTCAACATTTTTTTTGATTTTGTTAAAGATGTGTGCCAAAGCTTAGTTTATCGATAAAATTGACCATATCGAAAAGTGCGCTTTGTAATCGCTTATTTGATGTCTGTGCTTATGTGTGTGTGTGAGTGTGTGACTATCGCAGCTTAACAAATATGCATCACAACCGTCCAGAAACCCCCTAGCCAGCATCCCCTTTCCCAACAACCATTTATTCAGTTAGTCGATTAACAAGAAGAAGCAAATGATGGTTATGATGATTATGATGATGATTAAGAAGAAGAAGAAGAAGGCGGCGAACATTGACCGCATTGGCGGCGGCGGCGGCGGCGATTCGAGCCGCTGTCTGAGCAACATTGGCGATATTTTTGCCAAGATAAAATAAAAGTATGTAATAAAATACAGTTATTTACATGCAGCTCGCACACACACACACAAACAAGCACACACACAGTTGATGCTCTAGGCGAAATTTGTTGCTGTGATAAGCGCAGCAAGGGGCTTTATAGGTAGCCAGATAGATGTGTGTGTGTGTGTGTGTACATCCTTGCATAACTTGAGCAACAGAGCTATAAAAAATTACAACTACAGCAGCAGCAGCAGATGTAGCAGAGGGTATGGCGGTGGGGGGAAGTATCACTTCCTGCGCCTCAATTGCTGATTTTTAATTACAAATGCAAAGTGCAACACACAAGCTGCTGCTGCTGGCCAAGAGAGTCGCAGAATCTGTTTACACGCAAACCAGCAATCACAGCAGCAATATCTGTGTATATTGTGTGTGTTGTGTGTGTGTGTGTGTTAGCCGCTCACTCACTCAAAGGCAATCAAGCAGCGTAGCTGGGCAGCTGCTGCTCAGGTGGGCAAATTGGCCAGGCAACAACTAAACATACATACATACGTACCAACCAACAAAGATACTCAGTTATATGGATGTTGCTTGCAACAAGCTGGTGGTGTGTGCAATGGTTTGGGGCGCCGCCACATTATTTATGATGTATGCATATTTATGCTGCAGCATCTTTCGCTCTCTAAGTATTTTATAATAATTTTTGTACAGCTGAAATATCTTTTGCCAGCTTGCTTTTGACCCTAACGGTTTCTGCCAAAGCTTGGCCAATTGCAATTGCCAGCGTTGGTGGCAACAAACTTGTTTTTCTTTATTTTCATTCGTATTCAACCAGCAGCCAGCAGCAGCTAGTGCTGTCCATTTTAAGCAGCAATAAAAAGCTAGTTTTTGATGGAACTAATACAATAAAAGCTACATTTTATTTTATGAAATATTTTGAAGTGATTTCAAAGAAATCCAATTTTTGTCTGCTATGTTTCCTTATTTGTTCAATTATGGTTAGTTTTTTGCAGTTTTGCAAATTTACAAAGTAGCCAATACAGGCCACACTCGATAGTCGAACACTATGAATGCAGTGGGAGGAATAACTATAAAAGCAGTAAAGAAAACTCGCTTGAAGATAACTCCTCAAGTTTTTCGGCACAAAATGTTATCGAGCACAATAAATGTCGCAACAGTCGAGTTATACAGTCAAACTTTCATATAACGAACCCCAAGGAGACAAGAAAAAACTTCGATACAGAGAAAATTCGTAATTTAGAATGGGTTTTTGATTGAACCAAATTGAAGGGTTCTGAAAATGAATTCGTAATATAGAAATCTTTGTTATAGGGGATTTCCGTTATATAGAAGCTCGACTGTATTTAAAAATTATTGAACTGTTTATTTGATTATCCTTAATCGTGTTACTGAAAAAAGGCCAAATCGGTATCACTGCTCAGATCAGCTGGCAGACATAGTCAGCCTGGCAAACGCGTTGAGTGTTGTGTGTGGCACAGGCTGTGGCAGGCTTGAGGCCCACTTCCACACTCACGAATTTAATTAATTTATGTATATGTATAAGAAAAAGAGACGAAAAATGCAATGCAAAGGTACGGCAATAAACAAAATTGTGTGAGTGCATCCCATGTATTTTGATTGATTGCTAATTACAAACACATATACACACATACATATACATACAAACATACACACTTAAAAAGACACCTGGCGCTGTTTGCGCAAGCGCCAAAAGAAAAACAACAACAACAACACAAAAACAACAACTGTAGACGATGTAAGCTAAGCCCGCAATTAAAAAGCTTACTACATCATCTCTTCTCTTTGTCAAGCAGCTTTCTTATCTCATCTCATCTCACCTCTCTTTCTATCTACTTGCAGGGCGCTGAGCGTAAGACGCGCGATGAGGAGCGCCGTGCCGCCAAGCGTAAAATGACAGCCACTGGACGCAAGAAGCTGGACGAGCTCTACCATCCGGTCACAGATCGGTCCGAGTTCTATGGCATGCAGGATCTGGCCAAGCCGCCAGTGCTCTTCTCGCCCGCTGAGGACATGGAAAAGGTAAGCAACGAAAACGAAACTACTTGAAAACTTCTAGAAAGTATCAAGGAAGCAATCCATTGAACTTAAAATGAGGAAATAGTCAAATAGGGAATATTTTGTATTAGAATGGACAGAAACTCAAATTCACACCAGACATAATATCCTTGAAGTTTTCACCCGATTTAAGTCCAAGAACATTTATTGTATCTTGAAATTAAGTCAATTTATTAAAAGTTTTAATTTAAAACTAACCATCTTAAATATATGCACTTAATTTTTGATTTATCTTTTGTCAAAGCAATTGTCAAATGGCTCCCAAGTCTTTAGAAAAAACTTGTATTAAGTTGAACTGAATTTTTATTGCTAAGAAATTTCGTTAATATGTAGTTTACCCTGTTTAGCTTGATTTTACATCTAAAATTTATGCACTTAATTTTTTCATTCTTTGGTCTAGGATGTTCGACCTTGGCCGGATTTTGACAACGTTCGTACTTAAGTACAATTAACTCTAATTTTATTTAATACTTTATTCTCTATTCTGTTTGCAGAGCTTCTATGGGCATGAGACTGACTCGCCGGAGCTGAAGGGTGCATCACCATTCTTGTTGCACGGTCAGAAGGTGGCCACGCCCACGCTCAAATTTCACAATCATTTTCCGCCCGACATGCAGACGTGAGTAAAAATCGTGATCCTTTCCCATAGAGGATGTGCTTCCAAAGCACACCGAATAGAAATTTGCAACTAAATTCATTATTCTTTCACAGTGATAAGAAGGATCATATATTGGATCAGAATATGTTAACCAGCACGCCCATGTCCGATTTCGGGCCACCAATGAAACGGGGCAGAATCACACCGCCAACAACGGAACGTGTCATGTTGTATGTGCGGCAAGAGAACGAAGAGGTCTACACGCCGCTCCATGTGGTTCCGCCCACCACAATTGGCCTGCTCAACGCGGTAAGTACTGAAAAACAATGCAGCAAAATATTAAGAAAGAGAAGCGGCAGCTGCTCTAGAAAAGTGTCCCAGCATGTGTTCCTATCCAAAAGTAATATTCCCCCCCAAAAAAAAACTCACTCTCAGTCTAAAATTTAATAAAAAATAAATTAAAAAAACTCTAATAACGTCTGTAATTTTGTTCATTTTGGTCTAATTGGTTGATCTAAAAAAAATAAAAACAAATAAATAATAAAAAGTAAAAATTTCTATCCAAAATGTTCAAACCAGTAAAATGAGGTTTTGAAAAATATTAATATAAATGGACCAAAGATTATGCATATTCTCAACTAAAGCATCAATAAACAATAAAACCAATTTCATATCAATCGTTATTCATTTTAAAAACAAAACAAAAAAGCTGTTAAAAGATATAAAACCAATGGATCGGATTCTAGTTGAAACTAATTTAAAGCGTCTCTTAACCATTGACATATAAAACCGTTGTAAACCTCATCAACAAAACTCATAAGTAGATGGTCCAAACAATTAAAAAATAAACAACTTTATATATATTGTATGTGTAAAATCCATTTATAACTACACTTAACCCACACAAATGAAAAATAGCACAGTCTACAGTTTGGGGCGTTTGAAATCACATTTTGTGAAAACGAATCGGAAAGATTGGCTAAAACAAAGAAAAAATGAAAAATGAACAAAATCACAAACACACACAAAGAGAGTTATAAGAGAAATATTTTAGTTTGCTAGTTAGTTATTTTGTTGTTATAGTACTATTTCCACTCTTTCGTTACTCTCGTTACTCGCTACTCGCTACTAGCTACTCGTTACTCGTTACTCTCGTGCAAACACAACAGACAAAACATCATATTTCTCTCGTTTCTCAATTGCAGATTGAAAACAAATACAAAATCTCAACAACGAGCATAAATAACATATATCGCACAAATAAGAAGGGGTAAGTAAGGCCAGCTGTGTCCCAGTGCTATACACCTACACACACACACACACACACACACACACGCACAACCAATTGCACCAAAACTACACACATCATATAATAAACACACTCACACACACAAACATTTATTCATGTAGCTTAGCCTAACTGAAAATGCTCAAGCCTGTAACCAATACTAATGCTTATCTGGCTTATGGGTGTGACTACGATATAGAACAGAACTGAACTGAAATTTCGAATCATCTTAGATTTCCCATTTAATATGTGTGTATTGTATTGCAGGATTACGGCGAAAATTGATGATGATATGATATCGTTTTACTGCAACGAGGACATTTTCTTGCTGGAAGTGCAACAAATCGAGGATGACCTGTACGATGTGACGCTCACGGAGCTGCCCAATCAATAGTTGTAGTAGTTATAGTAGTTGCTCTCAAAAAGTGAACCACACACACATCTACACACACACCCAGAGACACACACACACACAATTTTGATAACAAAAGTTGTTTCAATAAGCCATTTTTCAAATAAACCATAAGTTTTAGTCTAAGTTCTCTACGAATACAAGAATATAATATCTATGCTATATATACAATATATGTGTGTTAAACTGAACAATATTCGAAACCAATCGAACAATACAATACAATATTAAGTTGTACTTATGCATGTTTTGTTTTTTTGTTTAGCTACTTTAGTAACAATGAGATTACATAAATTGTTTATCAAATTTCGAATTCTCGCTACGTTAATCTGTATCTATAAAAGCTGATGATGAGGAAGAGAAGAAAAAACAATGCTGTAATTAAGTGAAATTATCATCTTTATGTATTTATATAATATTTAATTGATAAGTAATTATACAACACGAATAGAGTGCAAAATGTCTGTCCAGTAAAACATAAGTTCGCTTCTTGCTATATATTTTAATGCTAGACCATAGGCCATAGGGTCCAATCTTTTCCCCTAACAGTTTCTTTCCAGATACTATTTTCGATTTGAAATTTTTACCCTCTAATTGTGTATTTAAATTGTACTCGAATATATGTTATGTATATGGAAAAGTCGTCTTAAGCATTTTTTATTGTTGAATATACATACTAAAAAACAAAAAAACAAAAAACCCCCAGAAACAAATCGTTTGTTCTTTACATGCTTCTTTACTCATATGCCTAATAATAAAACCCTTGTTATTTGTGGCTATAATGTATTTTTGTACAATGTTAAAAATTATATACTTAATTAGGATCTCTGCTAAAATGAAAAAATGAACAAAAAACAAACAGAACAATAATATGACAGATTTTGTCCATGTTAGCTTCCAATGCCGCTAGAACGAAACGAAATCAAAACAAAATACACGTGAAAAAAAAGCACTCTTTAAAGTAATTATCTTTTACATTTATAAGTCGCTCTGCAATAAAACATGTTGATAAAAATCTTAATTAAGTCCAAGTTAAGGCAATCAAAAAAGGAAAACAGAAAAAAAAAAACACAAAAAAAAATCAACAAAAATGGAAAAAAGAATTGTGTGCATTTGTTGTAAAACAAGAAAAAACTACAAAATAATCAACGAAACAAAGTTGATTCAAAACTAAAAACAAAACAAAAAGCCAGCTAAAAAGTGGAGTTTGATCAGTATCTAAACAGAAAACAGACAATATGAAGTACACAAATAGAGAGAGATATATAATATATGATTTACAATAATATATATATATACATATATCGTAATAAACATAAACAACAATAATTTAAATCTAATACAGCATATGACATTGTGCGTTTACAATCTTTGTTTGCCATAATTAACAGCTTACTTAATTTAATTAACAATTGTTTATAAATTTACAATTAACATAAAGTAGTTTAACAACAAGCAAGAAACTTAAGAGCTATGCTTCCCAACTTGTTTATGTTTTTTCCAACGAATACTCCGCATCAATTGCAACAATTTTTGAACAGTACACAGTTCAATGCTCAATATTATATATTATAACTTGTTTATTATTTTTAAATCACACACACACACACACACTTACGCTCACACTTACTACACATGCCCCACTTTTAATTGCTATTGCTCAATATTCAGTTTATTTTCGTTCTGAATCCCTTTTTGTCTATATATATGTATGTATGTAATGTATTGTAAGAAACATTTACTTCAATTTGTCATCTTCGGTGTTGTACATCACAATTTGTTTTTAGTTGTAGTTTAAACTCTAAACATAATAATTCCAAGACAAACACATAAATATATATTATTATAAAACGAGATAAATGAAGATGATGAAGTGGATCAAAAAAAGAAGAAAACAAAAAAATGATATGAGAATCGAATATCTTGCCGACATGTTATAAATCTGTAGTTTTAGTTGTAGCTTTTAAGTTTTATGCTCTTTCTACAATATATGTACATACATGCATGTATGTATGTATATTTAAAAAGCCAATAATTTATTTTTTGTTACCTGTTGGAAACGATTCCGCGAAAAATAGTAAAAGTTAACTGAAACTGAGCGCAAGTTAAACTCATGCTATTTATGTACTATGTAGTATGTATGTAATGTAACTTGAGAAATTTTCAAAACAAAAATGAACAAATTGTACAATATTATCATAACGAATACACAAAATTTAATAAAGAACAAAAAGTAAACGAATTGTTTTCCTAATCAAATCTGTCGAAAAGCTGTATAAAGCGCATCCCCTGTTAATACTTTATGCTTAACAGCGTGTTAGCAGTGCGAGCATGTCCGACTCTCACAATCGTGTCTTGAGCTTTTACCACTTATGAGTGAGATTTGCACTAGTTTGCCCACTTGACTTTGAGCACAAGCTGAATGCATCTCACTGTTAACAAATAAGCTGCATTCCACTCCATGCATATTGAGAGACACTTGCGTTGCTATAGCAACAACACCGCCTGCAATTGCGCTCTTTGCTCGCTTTGTCTTTCATTCTCTCTGTGGCGCTGCCTCCATTCAAATCACTTTCGAACTGTTTGAACGCGTCGACGCGTCGTCTGCTCGGCTTTTGGCATTTCAGTATTAGTTTTTCATCTTATTCGCGCTGTTGTTGTGCGTCTGTTGGCCAAACTTTGTCGTTAAAGTTAATTGTATTTATAAACTAAAAAACCAATATACATAAACCAGTTAAATATTTAATGCACACAATGTGCTGAGCATGGCCTGAATTATGTGACACAAAAGTGTTTGTGTGCCCACTGTAAAGATAAGAGAGATAGATACTTAGCTGCCGCCAGATGATCTCTAATGTCAACTTAGTACACAAAAACCAAACTGATTACCACACAGAGATAAATAATACTTCGCAGTTGGAAGTCACAACAATACAAGCCAAGTGAAAATCCATTCACCATTCATTCAGCCAGCATTCAACAGTTTCCACCATCTCACCATATCACTCAGTTCTCTGCTGCGTGTGCTTCGTGCCGGTTGTGACTTACAGTTATTGTGGTCGGCTGCGCTCTCTCTGGTTCTCTTCTTTGTGCATTTTTGAAGGCATTAGAAAGCGACAGCAGCTGCATTTATGCAAAAGTCACAAATCGAACAATCGATAAAAAACGCTTAAGCGCATAACCAAATGCCAACTAATTGACATATTTTTCTTTTGACGCAAGAGTGTTTGGAATAATCCCCGTCAACAAATAATACTTGGAACAGGTAAGCATCTTATATTATTTCTATTAAGTTTTTGCCTCGGGCTTTTGGTAAAGTGTATTATTTAATTGTGCTAATGTATGTAACAAATAGAGATAGTAGTTCTGTTTGATCTTGTCAAATATAAGAGCTAGGGCCAGCAAATATTATCATTAATCATACGCCGCATATGACATAAGCAGACAATGTCTTACTTAGATTACGAACCACAAATAAAACCTAAATTGCGACTTAAAATGCATTCAGATTTATTAATATCCTTAGAAAGTGATTATTTTTCGAGTGCTTTGTTGCATGTTTATTAGTTAAGCAATCTCAACACGAATTTTTTTTTTTTTATTGCAATGTTTACAGTATTTGAAGGCAATTAAGTTCAATTGAAAAGGGCGCCGGCCAGTTAATGTTATAGTAAGTCGAAACTGTTCTGTCTTTTGAAAGCCGTTTCACATTCTCATTCCTGATCAATGATTCCGCATAACGGCACGCAATCTTAATACATACTCTATAATATATGATGACATTTTGCTTTGATGTTCATCTCGTGTGTCACATAAGATAATACAAAATTATATGTCTTTCATTCACCCCGTGTGAATAAGAATGCAATTTATATTTATTTAGCAATTAGTTTGCGCATTAATTTTTAATCACAGTGATTAAAGTGAATGTGCATGTAAGAAAAATTAAATTCCTTTGTGCCTATCATTTATCAAAATTTCTTATTGTTTCTCGCGTACAAACCCTAATCACACCCTTGCACGGGGAAAAACTTAAGATATATTTAGTACAAAAATTCAGAAATCATTAATATGATTTGGCTATAAGATTTTTCTATAAATTTCTATATTTTTCTAGAGTATATTCGTTGTATGTATTTCATGCAAAGTAAGGAAACAAAGTTCGAAACATGTTAATGAAACTGTATTCAGACTCCGTTTTGGAATTTCCCCTTGCTGGCGACCTTTGATGCCTTTTTCTAGACAAGATTCACAGTCACAGCAGTCACAGTCTGTTTGTGCAACACTCGATTACCGGTTGTAGGAACTTATTAAAATATTTGATTTCCATCCCACTCGATTTGTTGATTTGAAATTAGCAACTCCCGGGCAGCAAGCTAATTACTCAAAGTTTTATTACAGCATTATTGCTGCTTTGAATAAAATATGCAATTAAATAATCCAATGGGGGTTTTTCTTATATTATTTTTAAGGTGTAACAACCAGTGTGATTTATGGCTTTCAACTTTTGTCGAAGATACCAATGATAATTGTTGATGGATTGTGTAAATTGAGTTTTGCTTTTATCTTGGCACACATTTCCAAATTCTTCAATATTGCGGCTGCAAATTGCTTGAAACATTTATACGAACTGTTAACAAGCCTTTAAACAATTTTTGTGCATGTTGTTTACATTGTTACTGATTAATGTTGTTGTTGGCAATGATCATATTAAAATTTGTTTGGTATTGGTCCAGAAAAAACTGGGTCTCAAGTTTAACGGACGTTAAAGTGAGATACATTTCTATACCAAAACAAATGAAAAAATTAAGTTCATCTGCAAGGGTATTAAATCTTCAGCACGTTGAACTTTCTTTGCTGTAGGTATTTATTGCTATTGGCTATACTTTATTGAGAGCGACAATATTGCATTCAAAGCTCACTTCGACTAGCATTAAAGCTTGTCGCGCGATCAGCTGGGCCAAAAGCTTCGAACAGACACACAGCTTTGCGGTGCAGTCGCACCGTGGAACTTGTTTACATTTCGACGTGTTTGTTGATAGAGGGTTTTGCCCAGAGCTTTACTGGGTTAATCTGTTTAAAAGCGAACAAACACAATCTACATCAAAAGAAGCAGATGAGAGATCGTAATAAACTTTAACAATGCAGATCATCTCTAGCGCCCTCTCATAAAGCAATTAAAGTTATCTTAACAATTCGACTAGAATTTAGATATGGCTACTTAAAAATTTAATCTTTGTTTAAGAAACAATAAAAACGTTTGGTAATAAAATTCATTACGAATAAAAGACGTGCAAATAATTATATAAAAACTAAATCAACTACAGAGCAAACTTGTTGCATATTAATCCCTTCACACGCTGACACCCATGCGCAATGGAACGAGCAAACAAATAAGAGGAGGTAGGGAGCGGGGGGTTATGCGATCGGCAACTTAACCGCAAAACGTTGTGCTTTTAATCAAAAGTTATATAGATTGGCGTCGTGCTTGAGGAAATTGTTAAAAGCGCGCAAAGTAATTTCCAATTGCGACTGGAGCCAGTGCACGGAGAGAGCACGCGTTTGCGTTCACACACACACACACACACGCACATACGTCACACATACGTTACACTCCCCACACTTGCTCTCTTTTTCACTCTCTTGCTGCGCGAGCTTTGGCTGCGGCTTTGCGGCCGGGGCGCTTGTCGTTTTGTTTCGTTTTAAAATTTTCAGTTTTAAAGATCACTTTGCGCTGAACGGTACAACTGCGCTGTGAAGCACGGACGCAACAAAGAAACAGAAAGAGAGTGGAGAGCGAATGAGATTGAAAAAAGGGAGTCTATAATCAATATATGAACTAACAAGCATAAATCAATATAATTAATAAAATAAATAAAGCTGACTCAACTCTTGCCAAAACTCCCATCAAAAAAGGAGAAAAAAAAACAGAATTCCCAATATTGTTGTTTAGCACAATTTCAATTCCGTCTTCGAATATCAATGTCAAGTGCTGCTTGCTCGAATCCGGGGTCACAAGTGCTCAGCGGCTGATTAACCGTTCAATAGAAGCGCGAAAACAAAACAACAACAAAACAACAACAAAAAAAACTCTACTAAAAAAGGTAGAAACTGCGCGAAACACGTTTTTTTGTGTGAAAAACAACAACAACAAATAGCAAATAACAAATAACTGAAATTATTATTGCCGTAATCGTTGTTGCTGCAGAATAAAAAACAGACATCGGATTAAACAAACAAAAATATCTTAAAGATAGAAAAATATAAAACAAATACGAAAAAGCAAACAACAAAAAACACGCACACAAAATACAGGGCCAGAAGCGGTTTCTTATAGATTGTTGTTGGAAATTCGAGCTTGATCTCGGGAACGAGAGCTCGGAAGCGTGTCGACGCGGCTTTTACTCTTACCAAATATGAGCATCGGCCTTCAAACCGTAGCGTAATCCAAGTAGCCGTGACTTAAGAGAGAGAAATTACATAAATAATAAGCAAAAAAATGGAGCGATCCCACAGCTGCAGCAATTTTGAGGCAACGGCACCGGCAATGCAACAGGCGACGCATGCAGCAAGCGGCAGCAGCGACAACTTGCCACAATTTATCGCCAGCAGCGCCATGTCGCACTTTCCGCCCAACAAACCGTTGCGCAAGCGCCGCAAATTGCAACGCCAGCAGCCGATCCTAATGGACGATCAAGCCCACCTTCATCTGGACATGGAGTCTGCCTATGCTGCCGATCTGGAGGATGCCTACGTCGATGTGGATCTCGATGTGGGCGAGACGTTAATATTGATGCCACGCTTGCCACGCAGCGCCAATGCCGCCAAACTCTTTCCCAGCAATATTAACAGCAGCCGCTGCTTGCGTCACGAGGAATCCTTCGATTCGAGCAGCACGGCCCCAGAGATGAGTCCCCAGGCGGTGCGTCAACATCGCTTTAGCACTTTGCTCCTGCGTGATAGTTCCATATCGATGCAATCGGATTCGAGTCATTACTCGAGCGTCGATAGCTTGCTCGAATCCCGCAAACCCGATCCGGAGGCAATACTCATCAATTTGGGCTTTGGACCCATTGGCACCGAAGATATGCTATCCCGGATACCCAAGCGTTTCCTCAAGCCCTCCAAGGTGCCGGGCATCGATACCGAGGCGTTCGTCAAGCGCCTGCAGATGGCCAGCTCCTTGGCCGATTCCAGCGCCTTGGGCTATCGCGGTCTTACCTCCAGCTCCGATCAGCCGCCCTCGTCGATTGTGGCCAAGATCATGGAACGCTTCGAGGTGAACAATCAGCGTAAACAGTCAATGGGAAATATTGAGCATACGATACGTTGACATAACATTTATATCTTTTGTTAAAGTTAAATTTTAGAATTAGTCAATTGTTAAGCTTGAGAGAGTTGGCAGGTTTTTCGCCAGTTCGGAGGATTTTACATACATACATACCATACCATATATATATATTGTCTTGTGATGCTTATCTTGTCCATTAGCCCTTAGTTTGTTGCCGCGTACTTATTGTATCTTAGATATTTAAGTTGTGTAAGCATTAAAAAAAGACAAATTTCATTTGCAAAAAACAAAAATATATACAAAAGTGTTTCTATTTGAATTTCTATAGGTTTTTCTGCTCTTCTCTTTGTGTGACATTCTTGAACATTTTCTAGCTGTGCTTTTTTCTTTGCTCCTCCTTTGTGCCGCATTTTTAAACGTATTTTCTTGTGAGCCTTTTGTTTTCGCATTCTTAAACGTTTTTATAAACTTGTCTCAAGTCTTTTTCACTTAGTTTGTTTATTCGAAAATCTGTTTCAATATTTGTGCTAGGAATTGTCGATCTCTAGAAAGTTCTACAAGTTGATAGCTTCAACGAAAACTTATTGTTACATTTACCTAAATATTTTATCTGTGTTTTTCCCAATGCTTTGGACATTGTATTTTATTTATCGATTAGTTTATTTATTTTTTGAAAACTAAAAACACGCGTCATAAGTCGGAGAAAACGTAAGAGGGGCAGCAAACAAATAGTTAATAAATATTTGCGATAAAGGTACAAAAATCAACAGAGTACAGATTCATTGACTGGGTTATAAATACCCTGTAAACAGAACCAAAGAGAAACAGAACTGTCAACGAATCAATCTTTTATCACTGGCTTGACTTTAGCTCTTATAAAGAAGAAGAATAAAGAATCTAAAAAACATATCGATAAAAATCGATTATCATTTTACCATGCACAATTGAAAAATACACTTTTCAGCCGATTTTTATTATTTACAGGGTAGACACAACGCCGCAACTGCATATTTAAATATGTAATTTTCCAAAGACCTTAGATTGTTGGTTGGCATATCTATTGTTGTTGTTGTTGCTTTTGCTGTTGTTATCGAAAGTCAATTTTCTGAGAAAAAATAATAAACGTTAATTATTAGCCCGGTGACTTGGCGTTCTTTTTTGCGCATAACATAAATAACAATAAACAAACGAAACGAAACAAAATGAATTCAAATTAAAATCAAATCGAAGCGAAGCGAAGCTCAGCTAAATTTACTACTTTGAGGGCTAACAAATTGTACTTGAGACGGTCTCGATTCATTTTAATTGGCTTCAATTGCCCAAAGAAAAATAAAACAAAGATGAAAATGAATATTTCCATAGATAAAACAATTCCTGTTTTCCCTGCAATCTTCAGCACGATCAAAGCGAATGCCAATACTCGTATACTATATTTAATGCCAATAACTAATAAATACTATTCGAACCATAGACCCCATTCTGTATATACATATATAAATGACTATTTGTTGAACCTTCTGACACTTGATTTTCGTTTATTTCAAAATAAACACAAAACACGTCACCGCGAGCTTCGAGCTGATAAGAACAAGCTTACGCACACACACGCATACGAATACACGTGTGTGTGTGTGTGGCACCTTGAACGGTGGCCCAACTAGGAAGTCCATTAGACAAATCTTAGACAGTACTCAATGAAAAATACAAATTAACCCAACCTTGAGCTATTTAAATATTGAATAAATAATATAATACAAGTTAATTAATGAATTTTATTTTTATTTAATATTTTTTTTAATATCAATTGGTATATTTTTGGTAAATAAAAAATATAGATTCATTCAATTTTATTTATTTTCCTATACAATATCGTTTATCTATTGTTAATATTAATTTTGAAAACTGGAATTGTGTTAATCCGTCAAAATCATCGCATAAAAGAAATAAAATATTTGTTTTCTATATTTAATTTATTTTAAATATTGTTCATAAAAATCTTAAACCTCATTAATTTAATACAAAGTAAATGTCGAAATAATTATTCCAAAATTTGCAAGATTTTTAATCATTAAACGTTGTTAAATATTAAAAATCCAATTGATAAGCAAAGGCAAAAATAATTGAAAAATTCTTTATTTATTTGCGGTTTTCAAGTGTTTAATTGTCTTATAAAACCAATAGAAATTGGCCCAAATAAAGCCGTTAAAAAGCGGCACATGACTCGCCGCTTGTGCCGCTTAGTAATAATATATGTACAGCGGGACAATATCTATTTGTATGTATGTATGTATGTGTATTTAAATATGTATCTACTATTTGCCAAATAAATTCACAGGGCGCAAAACGCACAGACGAAAAAAGTCATACATATGAACAAAAATGTATATATATAGATGGTATATCTGTAGCAACAGCGATTTGCATATGCATATTTTATATATATATGTATATATCTTTTGTTTGTTGGGGAACTCTTTGACTTTTGTGTTGCAAGTTGTTGTTTGAGGTTCAAGCAAACAAGAAGCTGGCAAGTTCAAGGCATAGATACAACTAGATATAGATACACATTGGTTATAGCAAGTGGCTGCTTGACAAAAAATCAAAAGCCATTCGCGCCCACGCCGGAAGCGAAGAAGCAACAACAATAACAATGCGATGCAAAAGAAGTGCAAATGCAAAAACAATCAGCAGCATCAGCAACAACAACAACTGCAACAAATTTATTATAAGAATAAAATAAATTAGAATGTGTGTCACACTGCCTAGCGTAGAAGAATGCAATTCATTTATTTGGTTTTGAGAATCTTGAATTTAATTAGTGCACAATGTGTGGGCGTTTGATTAATGGGCCTAATGGCTGATATGCTGATATGCAACAGTGTATTTTATTTATTGTCACCAACACACAAGCGCACACACACAACACACATGGCACACAATTTAAATCTAACTGTTTTAATGTCAAGTTCAAATGGAATTCTAATTTTAAACAATTATAAATAGCGCGCTCACAGCGTACAGCGTTGCCACTTGTCCGTAACATCGTAACATAACAGCGCAGCAGTGCACTTAACAGCGCCCTAACATCGCGATAGCTACTGTCGATTATCGATAATGTTCGGCCAGTGTCAGTCTGTTTTTGTTGTCTCGCAATCGCAGAGTGTGCACGCACTTACTTAATATGTATATACACAAAAAAAAACATTTTAATTATAACTAATATGTAATTTTTTAGCAGTGTCTATGTTTTATTTTAATTCTGTACTTACCCGTCGTTCCTAGTGTACTTAATCAAATATATTTAATAATTCGTCGCGCTTTCGTGTGTCGTCTGTCTTCTGTGTGTTTTTTTCTGTTGTTTTTTTGTTTTCGTTTTCGTTCCGCTCGTTACACCATTGTGTATTGAAATTCGTGCAAAATGGATGCCTTATACAGGAAATATTCAGTTCGCTGCTCAAGATGTCTGTGTGGACCACGTCTAGCTCTGCCGGCCAATGCATAGAGCCGCCGACGCCAACTACGCTCAAGTCTTTAACTCACCACGCTCAACGCTCCACCAACAACAACAACAACATTGCCGGCAACAATTTTGGCACCGAAATTCACACGTCAGCTACCACCGCCACCGCTCAGCATTTCCAGCACGTTGTGGCCGCAGCGGTAGCAGCAGCAACAACAATAGCAACGGGACAGCAGCACCAGCAGCCATTTCACCTTAATCACAACTACAACTATAACAACAACAATTACAACAACATTAGCAGCAGTTCGGGAAGCAGCAATAACGGCATCGGCTACAAACGTTCCAGTTTGAACAATTCGGCGCCGCAGCTGCCCGCTTCCAATCCCAATCTGAATCAATATCAAAGTCAGAATCTCGCCAAGGTAAGTCAATAAAGCACTATAACACACACACTCTCTCTCTCTCTCTCTCTCTCTTGACCTACTCGCTTCTCTACCATTCTTCTTCTTCTTATTTGCGCGCTGTGCAAAAGCCGAAAGCTACGCTCGGTTCACGGGCTTCCAATCTAAACTCTAAACTTGGCCTCCGTTTCAAGTCGAACCAGATCCCACATACTTTCGTATATACACCACATGTGCTTACAGCTTATGCCTGTGTGTGTGTGTGTGTACTTACCTGCTAAAAAGTATTAAATGCTGCGTTATATTTTGGTCAGACACTTTGATCTCGCAGCTGACGTCATCTTGTCTTATAATTGAAAGTTGGAGACTTTTTACATTCTATTCGATTGGGAACAGAATCATGCGGTGTGGTGAGTTTCTAAGAGCTTTAACGGTAGGCGATGCATTTCCACCATCATCTCCAGTTACATTTTTAGCTTGGGCAGAGTATTTGGCTGTCGACTGAAACTGTTTGATTTTTAAATTGTTTTTTTTTATGATTTTTGGTTTAATTGAATTATCTGCTCCTCAAATAAAAAATATCCCCATTATCATTTGTATGCATACCATAAAAGTACGAATTAGGCAGTGTACACCCTCGAGGGCGGGGCATAGACCTTAACTACATACGTACATATGTGTAATAATTATTTAGACACGTATTTTTTCGATATTCATTTGTTTTCAATAAAAGACCTTTAAATTTAAAATTCTAATTTTCTTGGACGGTTGATAAAAAACCGTTTATCATAGGTCCTTGCATATCCCATATACTCTATTCGATCAGTTTCTGCCCCGTTTGAATTCATACATATGTAATTAACCTTCAGAATGAGAAGTCAAAAAATATTATTTTATTACCATACCACAGCTATTTGTTCTTATTCGAATGTATTATTTGAATAAGATTTTTGACTTAAGCACATAGAATTCTCAATTAAAGCTTTTTAGCTTTTAAGCTGAACAAAATTTAAACTGTTAACAGCAGAAGCTTAGCAGAAAGTGAATATTATCCGTACATAATATACAACAAATAAATAATATACAGAAAGTTCTACAATGTCAACAAAATATATATGTATATGTAATAACAAATTCTCGGCACTGTTTACATGTATATATGTATACCTGTATATGCATACATATGTATTTAACAGTATCAGATAACAGTTGTGTTGTTTATTAAATTGAATATTCAACCTTTCTGTGTAAATACTTGGTCCCATGATCGACTTGAGTAAATGATGATTTATTGGCCTAACCTTGCGACCCAAATTACATCCCAAACTTGTCTGGTTCATGCATTAATTGTTAGGTCAGCCGAAAACTTAACATTGTAATTCAATCAATTCTCAATCAGTGCACACACACACACACACACACAAACACAAAGTTCAGGGTTGTGTCGCTTCCCCATTGATGATCAACAGATGCGCCGCGACAGGTAGACAAAATGAGCTGATTAATTGCCAAGAATCAGCCAGACAGAAAGAGTAACCGAGAGAGAGAGGAGAGAGAGAGCGAGAGAGAGAGTACCTCTCCATTTAATTGCTATGATAAAATGTTGTATCTTTCCCATCCGGCTATCTCTTTCTTTTAGTTGTATTTTTTCCGTTGTACTTTTCTTTACCCACCACCTCCGCCCACGTTACGTTTGGTTACTTTTTGTTTCGGTTTAATTCAAATGGCATTTGTAATTCGATTGTCTATTGTCTATATATTGTTGTTGTTGTTTTTGTCGTCGCAGGCCGCCGAATCGATTGTCGAATTTGAATATCACGCGCGCCGTCGTCGACAGTTCACCAAACAACGCCACCGTCGCCGCATCAAAAACGGCATCGTCGTCGTCTTCGTCTTCGTCGTTTGTCGTCGTCGGCTGTCGTCCGTCGTCGCCTTTGTCGTATCAGTTAGTTGTTAACTAAACATTGTCGCGCGTTCGCACCTACCACCCAAACATCCACCCATCACAGCCGTGCCAACAAAAAAAACACCTAGCAAGAGCAAAGAGAGCGAGAGAGCGAGCGAGCGCCAGCGAGAACAAGCGAGGGAAAAGAGCGAGAGAGAGTGAGACACGCAATAAGACTGAGAGACTGATACATGCGAGGGAACAGCAAGCAAGCGCAAGCAGAGGCAGCGAATTTTATAGTGCGAACACAGAAAACAGAAAATGAATTAAATGTGTCGAATCAGAGCCAAATTACTATTCAATTTTTATTATCGTCTCGCTGCTCGCCCTGAACTTGTCCCCGTGTGATCGTGATTAATGCTACTTTAGCGTCAAATACAAAATAAATAACACAATTAAAACATTAAAACGTAACAAGTGCGCCTAAAACGCGTCTGTAAAATAAATACCGCAAACGGGAATATCGGTAATCGTTCGGGTTTGACATCGTCTACCCTCAAATACACATAAATATCTAAAGGCGTGCTCAGTTGTGTTTTATTGACACATGTATTTTGCAATTTTAATATGCTATAAAATGTTTATAAATAAAAAGTAAATATTTAAATAACCCTCACAAACACACACACACACACATAAGCAAAGAGAAAGACAGCAAAGAAAGCAGAAAAAAAAACTGCTGCTGCTGCTAAAAATTGCCAACAAACTGACAATTAAACCTAGTTGTCGAAACAAAGAAAACACAGGTGCGTGTGTGTGCAATCTCGCTGATCGAATTCTGATGTGCTGACAAAACACAGAGCAAATGCAATAATTAATTCATAATAATAACAGCAAAAACGCTATCAGCCTCGCCATCATCAATAATAAGCAGCAGCCGAAGCAAAACAGCAAAGAGCAAAAAAGCTTAAAAGGAATTAACAAATAAACAGACGCTCCATAACTTAAAGGTGGCTCAGTAGTGTATTTAAACTAGCTTGCGATAAGAAATTTGGAAATTTCAAAATTATTATATTTATGTGCTTGTGCGTAGCCTGATAAAGCCCCCCATAGACATACACATAATCAAATTGTGTGTGAGAGCGAACAGTAAAGTGGAAAGAGCAACAAGCGCACATGCTTTCCGATTCCAGTGAAGTGCCGCTCAAACCGCCGCGTCGCCAAAAGCTCGAAACAACGCAGCCGAAGGACAAAAAAGAGAGCGAGCACAAGAACGATCAGGCGAGCGAGCAACTATTGCCGCTCAATCCAAAGAGCATGTATTCAAATTTACGCTATGCCCGAACAAATCTCAGTCACAGCAGCCTGCTGCTCTGTCACCAGCAGAGCTCGTTCGACAGCAGCATACCGACATCGACGGAGCGCACTGAGAGCAGCGAAACACTTGACACACCGTTAACCCATGAGCCTGAGCGAGAGACCTCTCACCGTCTGGGCCTATTGCGCCCACGAGACGTGGCCTCGGCTCGCATTGTGCCCGCTGCGGTGAACAGTAGACGTTATGCCCTGGCCAGTGCTCTGCATGCGACGGCAAAGCTGGCAGCCAGCGTTGATGCCTATACAGCGGCAGCAACTGCAGCAGCTGCCTCTGCTTCCGACTCAGCCTCCACTCGAACAACAGAGAACAGTGTGTGCGAATCGTGTCGACTAAGATTAAACAGCCAACTACCGGTCAGCAATCTCAGTCGTCACACCCACTCGGGTCCGTGCAGCTACGCTGCTGGTTCGACGCGGTATCTCAACTACAGCCATTTGCATTCGAATTCGCCGCACGCGAGCTCGAGACGCTTCAATGCGCCGCATCTAGCGTCTAATTCGCCGCCGCCTCTGCTGCCATTGCCATTGCCATCGTCGCCAGGTGGTGCATCAGGCGTATCAGCTTCAATAGTACAGAACTCGTCCAGTGCCTTTCCCTATAAGTTTCGCACGTATCAAGAGCATCAATTCTCTCGTTTTCAGCCTCATCGCCGCATCACCCGCAGCAGCATGTCACAGTCCGGCGAAGATCTCCACTCGCCCACCTATCTATCCTGGCGCAAGTTGCAGCTGAGTCGCGCCAAACTGAAGGCCTCCAGCAAAACGTCTGCTCTTCTATCTGGATTCGCTATGGTAAGCAATCTCAAACAAATCAAATTTCACCATAATTTGAGGTTATTTTTATTTTTGGTCGTTAGAACTTTTGTTATTATCTAAATTGTTTTTAGTTACGAATCAAAATAAGTTGGCATTTATAATTAATGTCATGTTCTAGCCTTAGAACCATTGTGAAATTAAATATTCCCTGTAATTATTTGAATTAAGTTTGTTGAGATTTTACATTCAATAAGATTTATCAAGATGTAAATTTTGGGTTCTTCCGTGTCTTTTAACATTACCAAGATCTCAAGATAATATTTGTCAACTATTCAATAAAGGGAAAAGCTGCGAAAGTATTAAAAAACAAATACAGAAATTAATTAATATAATTATTAAAGGGAATTTCGTAGTCGTTAGTATATTTCACAATTAAAGAGAGGGCAGACAGGCGAGGATAATCGCATAAATTGGCAACATTCATATATACATATTCATATTAAAAATATATGTAATATATATCCGCGACTGAAGGTGTTGCCAAAACATCTGCAACAAGCATTGGCTAATAATAATATAATTAAATATTAAAGCATGGCCAAAAGCTGTTTACTCATTGCTCTCTCTTTAATTCTCTCTCTCTCTCTCTCTTGGTAGGTAGCCATGGTGGAGGTGCAGTTGGATAAGGATACGGCCGTGCCACCGGGAATGCTGGTTGCCTTCGCCATTTGCACCACAATGCTGGTGGCGGTACATATGTTGGCTTTGATGATCAGCACCTGCATTCTGCCCAACATTGAGGTGGTCTGCAATCTGCACAGCATCTCGTTGGTGCACGAATCGCCGCACGAGCGACTCCATTGGTATATCGAGACGGCTTGGGCATTTTCCACGTTGCTCGGCCTGATACTCTTTCTGCTGGAGATAGCGATATTGTGCTGGGTCAAGTTCTATGATCTGAGCACAACGGCGGCCTGGTCAGCTGTTGTCGTCCTCATACCGGTCATGATTATATTCCTGGCCTTCGCCGTGCACTTCTATCGCTCGCTGGTGACGCACAAGTACGAGGTGACCGTGTCGGGTATTCGCGAGCTGGAGATGCTCAAGGAGCAAATGGAACAGGATCATCTTGAGGTGCCCAATAATACGCGCAACAATGGCTTCAATTATGGCGCCTCCGGTGATGTTGTTTAGTCACGTTTCCGCTTCCCAACGAATATTTGTAAAAGCTAAAAGACATGCGCGCCCCTTCGGAGAGGTGTTGGCGGGGGGGCGGTCCAGACGTAAATCTTTAGACTACTAAAAATGTTTAGTAATGTGAATTTGTAGCTAATGCAAATTGTGATACGCATCAAGCAATACATATTTTTTTGTACTACTTTAAATATCCATAGAACGGAACCATATATATATTGTATTATAATACTTATTATACTATGTATGCGTTAACAGTGGTCGCTCTCTAAAGGTCTTAACAATATAATTAGATGACGTATATCAAAAGTGTTCTAAAATGTATAAGATAAATAATTTAGACCAATTTCTAAAGATTTTAAATGAGATAAACATAAACTGTTTCTGTTTAAAATTGGCTATTATTGTAATCAAAAAGCGACCACTGCATGTGCGTTTCAGCCTTTAAGTCATAAGATATATACTATAAATGATATATGTAAGCGATATCTCGCTGTAATTTATACATACCTACATATACTTAATTAAAGTAAAGGTAATATTTTTATAGACAAAAGATACCTATAACAAATCCAACCCGCAACTAAATTCGTTGTTTACCCCTACGCCACCCCGCTGAAAAACCATCCCGTTTATATTGTTGTTGCTGGTTAAGTTTGCGTGTCAAGCATTGGCCTCCATTCCGAACTAGCGGTTTAACCTATTGTGGCAAGGAACAAGACATGTTACCTGAGCTTGATTAGAATAGCTGGCAAACGCAGCCTTCTTCTCTTCTCCTCACCACCACCACGTCGAGCTGGCGACTGGCACCGCTACAGATGTGACAAACTTCTTTCTATTGGTTCGGTTCCACTTGCCCCTGTTCAGTTGCGTTCGTCATGTCGAGCCGTGCAACCGGCAGCGGAGTCAGATGCCTGCGCTACACCACCGGCGGTGGCTACTATCAAGGCAAGTGGCTGCATGATCAGCATCATGGCTATGGCGTCAAGGCGAGCGGACGCGGTCTCATCTATGAGGGCCAGTGGATTTGCGGTCAGCGACATGGCTACGGAACGCTGCGGCGTCAAACACACGATGGACACGCCCATCGCCTTTATGTGGGTCAGTGGCTAGAGAATGTGCGCAGTGGCGAGGGCAAGCAGTATTATGAGAATGGCTCAGTTTACTTTGGCCAGTGGTTGAACAATCAGCGACATGGTCGTGGCATTCAATGGCATGCCGATGGCCGCGTCTATGTGGGCGAGTGGCAACACGATGCCATGCATGGGCGTGGAGTACTCTATTCGTGTGAGTGTATACCCGAGAAGCAGTTATGCATAAGCTGAAGGAGAACCTTCAAAAATCATCATCATTTTAGAAGATTAGATTGAAACCAGATTGAGGCTTACAATTACACCCAAGTCTCTCTCTCTCTCTCTCCACAGCCAATGGAAATCGCTATGTGGGTGAATTCGAGAATGGTTGCAAGTCCGGCACAGGCGTCTATTATCATAAGGGACCCGAGGGCCAAAGCGTCAAGCAGCACGGCATTTGGAGCCGCAACATATGCAAAACTTCCCTGCTGCCCACAAAACCAAAGTCAACCAAATAGCTAAATCTGTTGATTCGGCAACGTTCAATTAATTTAATCGAATAAAACATCATCCTACCAGACCTTGGTTTGGAGGAAACCAAATACTGAGCTGCAGAAGAGCCATTTAAGACCAACTGTGCAACACGGCGGGATTGAAAACAGATGCCTTCCTGTTGCCCACGAAGCCGAAATCACAACAAAGTTTGCGAATCTATATATTTATTTAAAAATGCACAAAGTTGTATTAAATATTATAAAAACGAAGAAGAAAACATTTTTCTTAATAATTAATGCATATTCAAATCTCTAAACGTAATCAGTTCCTTTGCCGACGGCGGGTGCTCACTGAAGGTGTTGCTGCAGCTAATGCGGCCGACGGTTGCTCCATTGCATTCTGGCGTCTGGTTCGTCCACGTGTGCAAGTTGTTGTCCGGGGCGTCTCATCGGGCGTAGCATTGACAGGGTTAGGTGCTGTGGCAAACCGTCGCACTGACGTCGCCACAGGCGTTTCAGTTGACAGTTGCTTTTGTGAGCGAGCCCTTTGCAGGCGCAAATTTGAAGTAGATTTGGTAATTTTAAGCTGCGCTGCTGTCGGCGGCAGCGGCTGTGATTCGTCATCGCTGAGATCGATGATCTCGATCGGCTGACAAGCGTTCAGATCAAGGCGTTGTTTATTGGGTTTGGATTTGGTCGGTCGCTCCGGACTGCTGCCTCTTTCACTGCTCGAGCTGGAGCTGTAGCAGCTGATAATTGTGCTATCCTCTGTGTAGATGGCAAATGCAGGCGGTTTCTTAATGACTTTTTGCTTTGGCTTAGTAGCAGCTGTTGCAGCTTTGGGATTCTCCTCCGGTGATATGTTAAACTTGAGCGCACGTCTCGGATTTTGTAGCTTGCTTAAGGTCAGCGGTGGCTTTAACTCCAGCTGGGCGCTGCGCAACTGCAGCAACAGATTATAACGATAGTTGACATCGACGCGTTGCTGCAAATGATTGCTGGTGCTGGCAAGAGTGAGCAAATCAATGGCCTCTTGCTTGCGGCATGTGGCACGCAAATAGTTTGCCTCATACATGTGCAACACGTGCAGCAAATGACCCAAGCTATGACTGCGTTTCGTGTCCTGCTTTAGCCAGGTATTGGCCAACACATAGAACTCATCCAGCTCATCGTGCTTGCGATTCAGAAAGTCGAGACGCGCATTCAGGCAACCAACTATAAAGTAGATGGACTGCAACTGAACGCTGCCACGCAACACTGGATGCAACTGCTGCATGTCCAGCTGCACATAGCGCTGCAGTTTGAGCTGAGTATCGGCACTGGACTGGCGGAGTTCCTGTAGCGAATTATAATTAATTATTTAGACCTATCTAATTTATGGACTGTTTGGACTTACCAATCGCGGCGACGTTGCCATTGCCAGCTGCTTTCTGATGGGCTCCACACTGGCCCCAACTTGCTGTTCCAGTTGCATGCCAATCATCTTACCCACCAGTTCACTCATGTGCTTTGTCTGGTCATCCATGGGTGCAGCAGCACCAACAGCTAGTTGACAATTGCTTTTGCTCTTTGTGTTTTGTTGTCGATATGACTCGAGCAGCGGCTGCATGCATAGCAAATGATCGATGAGACGCAGCTTGGATTGCGCCTTGTCCAGATACTCCATACGCAAGTTGGTCCACAGCCAGGAGATGAGCACCTCGACGGCGCGCAGCACCATGCCGCTCTGAAGGAGCAACTGCAGCAGACTGCTCGAGAAATTAGGACACTCGCTCAAACGATTCGCTGTGCACTCGGTGGTGTCACGCACCAGATCGTTCAGCAGCAGGATCAGAGCACCCTGATCCATCGACGATATGCTAACGAACTTGCGCACACTGGCCGACAAGTTGTCCAGCTGTTGGAGCGATGTGGGCAGGCGTGCCAGGAGGCGGCAATGCCGCTGCTGATAGCACAGCCGAAAACGTACCGTGAGCAGCGTCAGCTGGACAATATCACACTTGCCCACACGCTCCTCGAACTCATCTCGCAGCCGCTCCACGTGCAGCAACAACAGTTGGGCATGACTAATCCTGTCCAGCCGGCCGTAGTACAATGCCAGATAGCATAAACTTAGCAGCACCGTCGTATGATGACGCTTAAGGAAGTGTGGGGCATGCAACTGCGGCCAGAGTTCATCGAGCAGTTGCTCCGCATGCGACACCTCCTGCGGCAAGTCGACTAGATCGTGTTGCGTATAGCGCGGCAAAAAGTAACCAAGTGCCCGCAAATAGTTGAATCTGTCACCAAGCAGATGAGTTAGGCGCAACAGCAGCAGCCAAGCGCTATCCGCTCGGGCCGTGTAGCCCATTGTGGCAAGCGCCATGGCTGTTGCAGTGGCATCATCAATCAGCGCCTCCCAATCGATAAGCGCCTCGTCACTGCTCAAAGGCTCAGCATCAGCCTGTAAATACGAGTTTAATCAATCAATCAATCTGTGATTGAACATTTACTCACCCGTTTAAGGAATCCCTCAAAAGCACTGATGGCTGCTGTTGCCAGCTCCACCAGCGGCATTTCACGGCTAATGTTAATGTGCAAAGCTTGATGCTTGATGAGCATCTCCTCGAGACTTTTCTCGGCCATCTCCTTGACGGGTATTTTGATCTTTTGCGCCTCAAGCAATTCCAATAGCTTGGTGACGCTCACATGCCCCAACACTAGTTGCTGCAGTCTTGTCAGCTGCTGTTTGCGTCCCGCTCGCTGCAGCTTCAAACGCAACTCCTCCATTTGTTGCCCCACATGTTTGTCTGCGCGCAGTTGGCGCGCCAGGAGCGCCGCTTGATAGTCGGTTTGACGATGACGCAGCAGGGATTGCAGCAACTCGGGTGTCTTCCTGTTGGCCAGCACGGCCAGCATATCCATTTCGAAGAGTTGGCGCTTCTGTTTGCTATCGAGTGGATTGTTGAGCGGGCTGCTGGTGTACATTTCGTAGACGGACTTGTGGACCTCGTCCTTGGGATTGCGGTAGTAGATGCACATCTGATTGAAGGGACATTCCAAGCTGGATATATAGGTGCAGTGCAGCTGTGCTGCCAGTTCGGCATCCGCAGCCGAAGCCGGGCATTGCAGGCTCGCCCTGTAGAGGCGTCGCAACAGTTGCCGCAAATCCTGTACGCCCAGCAGTGGCAACAGATTCTGCAGCGGTGTCAACAGTTGTTGCACAAAACACATTTGTTCCACACTTGCCGCCTTATTGGCAATGTTGCTCAGATGCCAGGCAAAGTTGGCCAACTCAAAGCTGCCGGGCAACATGCATTTAGTGACCTTTGCCACATCGATGGCATAACGTATAATGCCCACAAGATTTTTTTGGGGTATCTGTAGATGGAATATGTAGATTATTATATGCAGATTTGTATATTGCTGCTGCCGCTTACCTTATGCAGCATTGTTTGTCCCGTTGGCTGCCAATTGCTGTATGCCACTGTGGCACAATGCCCGAAAGTGAAGATGCAATGTTTGCGCAAACTGTGACAATTCGAATCATTCATGCAGTTTGGGGCAAGTGTGCTGTTGCTTCTGCTGCTTATGTTCATCGAGACGCAAATTAGGCTGTGCAACAGCTCAAAGTGTGCTGCATAGGCGGGAGCACTGTCCACGCCCTCAAAGGCCAGCCAGAAGTCACTAAAGTTGGCCATCTTGCCGTCAATTTGATGCAGTTGCCGCTGCAAACGCAACAGTACCAACACAAAGTCTATGAACCACTGATCCTGCGCATGTTTTTCCCCCTTCTGCTCAAAGTACTGGACAAACTTTTCGGCCAGATCAATGTAGGCGGGTTTGAGCAGGCTGCTCGATGGCGAAGATCTCTTGGTGTAGAGCAATTTGAGGTAGTAGTAAAGCAGCTGTATGGGATACTTGTGAGCCGATTGATTCTTGTACAGCTCGCGGCAGCTATTAAGCAATTGTATACTCCAATTCGGTTGGAGCTCTGTCTGACCAACGAAGCTACCATCCAGCTGCAGCAGCGCAAGCGCTGTGCTCAAATATTCGGGAAAATGTTGCTCCAGTTCTTTGGTGCCATATTCATTGATGGCAATTAGTTTGAAGAGCGGATCGCATAGTTGGTTTATGTACTTTGCAGGCAGTGTGGCGAATGTTCGCAGGAATCTGTTGCTACGCTTGCCCAACACTTGATTTAGCTCAACAATTAAGCCGCTATAAACAATATTATTCTGCTGTTTCTTTAGTTGAAGCATGGCTTGAAACACCTCGCCAAGTGCCTGCAGTGCCTGGCCGAGTTCGGTTCGAGCCTCAGCCGGGGCTTTAATCTGCATTTGCTGGCAGCAATAATATATATGCTTTATATGTATTCCCATATAAGGCTTATATTCAGCCAGGCTTTGCAGCTGGCAGCGTTGAGTGTTGATCAACGCATAGAATCTTCGGCATTGTTCGAATGTTTGCTGTATGAGAAAAGAGGACCTTAAAATAAAAAATGTATGTATGTGTGTGTATGCACTTACCTCTTGACAAAGTGCATGGTGAATAAAATGCAGGCTGATCACATGATTTGTCCAGAACTCGGGCTTGGCGGCGCAGGGCTGCACATGGGGCAGCATCCTTGCCGCAATGTCGCAATAGATGTCGGCATGTTTGTGTTGATTCTCCTGCAGGGCGCAGCATATATGCCGCAATATAGTTATTTCGTATCGCAGCGTATGCAAAGCAACGCTTGTTGTCCCGCCTTTTCGAATTTGATCAAACTGCGCACATATTGCCTTTGCGGCAGTCTCGACTTCGTCGCGTGTGCCTTTCAGCTGCTTTATTATCTCCTCGCGTGACATTTTATTAACATTAAAAATGACTTTTATCTTTTGTGACGCCTCAGTTTGACAATTAGTTTGTGTCCGCTTGCTGGCGTGAATTTTTGTATATGTCGCCGATAAGTTTGTCATGGCTATCGATTGTTGTCAGTGTTGAGTAGTGTTTCAAGAACTCAACACAGAACTGTAACGTTGAGCGCGCTTAATTGAATTGAGAAATAAGCCACTGCAACTTGCCTACTTTACAATCAAGCCATTAAACACCAACTACGGCAAAAGCGGCAAAAGGTCACCGGCAAAGCCCAAGCTAGCTAAATTGAAATACCAAACTAAGGGTTTACCTAATTTATGAGTTTTGCTGCACAATTCGCATGCGAATGGCCCGAATGGCCAAAATATGTAGCCATGTGATTTATGCCAAATGCTTGCAACAGCTATCATGATAGCTGTATGCAGCTAAACATGTGCATTACGGTTATTCAGGTTATTCACACTTGTGTGGGTGCTAGAAGAGAGTGAAAGAGATAGCATGCATAGCATACCTTTAATCGCTAACAGATATAGGTGTGCGTGTGTGCAAAAAATATAAGACACGTTTAACTCTCTCGATTTCGAACTCTCCAAAGTCGGAAGTCACGTTTTAACGTTTTAGCAACACACACACGCACACAATTTGAATGATTGATGAGCAGCACACATACATACATAGAAACATACGGCTTTAGATTTCTATGAGTATTGAGTAGAATATGTATGTATGTATGTATGTATATGGTCATTAGTGTGGCATTGTGTTTATCATCGTGTTACTTCTAACCGTTCATGGTTAAAATAAGTTGAGCACGGTTTGGCCTTTAATAAAGCCAGTAGAGTAATGCCCAAAAGACAACAGTTCTTGGCTAAGATGACAATTGTTAAGCTAACCTTAAACATTTATTTATGTTATTGCTTAAATGGAAGTATTTTTAAATATTTTAATTTTATAAAAACTCAACTTTAAATTAAATAAAAGTTATACTTTCAACTATTTTACACTTTACACCATTTTTTATTATTATGCCATATTCCCAAGAATTTGGTACATAATTTATGGCAAGTCATGTGGCTTTAACAAAGTTTACATAACTCGAACGGCTTTGACTGTGTGTGTCATAACCTATCTTTACATCCAGTTTATCCATCTATCCCAGCTCTCTGTGCAGTTTGAGTTCTTTGGTTTTTAGACTTTTGTCGATTTGCTTGCGTAAATATTTACACAAGATTTATGGCTTGTGGTCAAATGCGGTTGTGTTTCTTTTTTTTATTAAAGTACTTCACATTTTACAAAAGGGTATTACAATCTTGTTAGTTGACCAGCTCTATGACCTTTTTAATCAACTTTAATAAATTGTTGCTAAAGAAACTAGTATTCTGTAAAAAGATTATAAAACGAAGAATTTTTTAATTTTTACTATATTTTTCTTTTTTACCCATTCTCCTAAGAATATGTCTAAGGAAGGTTTTTTTACCTAATAAACTCTTTTATAAACAATTTGTTGATTTCTTTAATATTTAAGTCTCATCTGTTTTCGGAGAGAGCATATAATTATCGGCTTTACATGTTTGTGAAAAATGTGCAATTTCATTTTGGAAAATATAAGTTTTGCCGTCGCGTCATTCAGCTGTCAATATTTGTTACAAATCAAATGCTGTTTACAGAACCATTGGACAATAAATAAACCTGAACAAAAAACTAGCAGAGACGGAAGAGTACAAAATGCATATACTCTCTCTCTCTCTCACTCTCTGTCTGTCTGTGTTTTGAATTGTATTTTAATTATGTGCAAACAGTCAGACAGCTAATCCTCCCGGCAGTCTATTTGTTTAGTAGTTGGCGTAGTTGTAATGTTTATGTTAATTTTTCATAATTAAAATAGTCGCTTCGCTAATTTAAATGGATGTAATTTGTCAGCGTCCATCCGCGCGATAGAGTAGACAGCGTTGTGTACCTGTTCCTTTTGGGTATTTAATGCTCTTGGCTCGGTAACATCCTGTGACAGGCAACAAGGATTTATTGGCGCTACAAAAACTGCTCTTAATTAGTTTGGCAGCGTGGCAAGTGAAAAGCTGTCAACTGGCAACGGAATACAAATACGAAGCCAAGGAAATTGTCGGAAAAGCCGCTGCTGTTGGTGGAGTGGAGGAAATGAAAGTAAACAATTTGTAAGTTAAGCAAAAACGTAACAAAGAATATTTATTTTTAATGCGTATATCACATTATTAGGCGACGTGTAAGTAGAAGTTTCACTAATGATAATTATAATATGCCTAAAAGGTTTTTTAATTTTATTTCAATATTTAATTCTTTTAAGACTTGGCTAGGCGGAAACATAATTTGTATTTTCTTGTTCAAAAAAAGGGGCTCAAAGTGGAACAATTTAAGCCTGATCCAATCGGATTTGTATGATTAGAGGAAATATTTAAACTACTTTTTATGGAGAATTTCTAAAATTGAAAATTCAGTTTTCTTAAACTTTTACTTTCAATTGTGTGATTGAACTTTTTGATCATAAAAATATCGTATTTTGGCAATTCTTGAGTTTAATATTTAATTTGTTTTTTATACTGAAGTATCTATTACAAATATAATATATCTGAAGTATTTTTTGCTGTTTCGAAAAACCCGATTCAAAGTTTTACTTTATTCTACTGAAAACCAATCTTTTCTTAGTTAAGGTAGAGCATCTTTTCGCTCTTCTTCTTTTTTAAATAACCTTGTCTATTCCCACCTCCTTTGAGTTTCTGCAACTCTTTACGCCCGAATGCAGCTTTTGACAGATTTCCAAATTTTTTGCCGACTTTTTTCGATGTCTTGACACAAAACTTGACCAAAAATGCATTTTCCACACACGAATTTTTTCTTTTGTTGGTTGTTGTTTTGTCAGCTGTCAGGCGCCAGTTGCAATCCGCGCTGTATGAAATCACTGATTTTAGCCCACCCCCCTTTGGCACCCGGGGGTACAAATCAAGTGGATCCTCTTGCGACATATGTGCAGAATTCACGCTTGAAAAGCATGCGGAAAATGCTGTCGCTTGTAAATTGTTGTTGGCTTGCGACGAAATACTTGAAAAAGTGAAGAATTAAGGGGGGAAAGGGGGGTGTGTGTGTGTGTTGGTCCAAAGAGACAACATTAATTTATGGGCTGCATGGCTCGGTGCCGCAGTGTGGCAAGTGCGAGTGCAATTTAAAGGGGCGGCTGTCGGTTGCGTTAACGACTCCATTATAGCTTCAAAAACTGGTCATTACTAGCGGGGGGAGGGGGGATAGGAAGAGGGCACTCCCTCTTTCCCCTTTCGGTACTCATCTTTTGCTGTACGACGGCATTTAATTAAAATAGTTTGAACTTGCGTTCACTTTGCTGACTAAGTTGGTTTTTATGGCAACGCATAACGGTTCCGAACGGCATTCATAAAAAACTTTTCGAGTGTCAGAATTATGTGTTGAGCAAAAGAGCTCTTTTGTCTTTTGAATACTCTTCCATTTCGTGGTGGGCAATATCCATATCTGAAAGCAAATTGTAACCAAAGACTAAGATAAAATAACATCTTTACTTTTATGGTGTTTAAAAAGGAAAATTATAAATATATATAAAAAAATACTCTTTATCGACGATCTTATCTGAAAGTCTAGTTAACAATCCAAATATACCGCAGCAGGAATTGATTTCACAAGAACAACATTTTGTGGAATGTTTAGGAAAATTAAAAGAATCTTCTATCTTTTCCCAAAGATGCATTATTTTTCGCCGAAAACCTACGTTTGACGAATAAAATTGTTCAAATTACTATAAAATAATAAATGTTTACTGTTGATCACTTTTAATTATTTTGCATTAATTATTTTGTATTTATTTTTCTTACTTTCCTTATTAAATTAATTGTAATTTTTAAACTTAGCTATAATATCTTACCCTCAACTTTTGAAGAGTATTCGCACTTAAATGTTTCATCACGGTCAGAGTCTTCAATCCAGTTTTCTAAGTTTAATAATTAGTTAATTCATTCAAGAAGGGTATTTAGCCATCAGCTTCTCTAAGAAATCTGTTCTTTGTTGTTTTTGCTTGCCTCCTGCCACTTTTAGTGCGTCATTGGGTGGAGTCTCATAATGACCTTATGTAACCGCGGCTCTTTACTCCCGCACAACATCCCTCGCCCCTCCCCACTCTCATTCAAATCAAAAGTTTCACAGTGAGTCATATAAGTATTTAGCTGCTGCCACCAAATGTTCAGCTGATTATCACTGCCAATGGCCAGAAACTTTTTCCATTGCCACCACCAATAAAATATCAGTAGCTGCATAATTGAGTATTTATGTTAATAAATATATATAAGTATATATATATGTTAATGTAAGTCGATCAGATTTGTGTTTATCCGTTTCCTGTTTTTCTGGCCACTTTCGTGCCGCTTTCGAAACTGCGTTTTGAAACCAATTATCAAATCATGTCGCTGCTGGCTGACAAACTCATTTATTTAGCTTCCAGACATTGGAGGCATGCAACAAGCACCAACACCAACACACACACACACACAATAATCAAGTCCAAGTGCAAGTTCAACAACAACTAATATACATATGTTTGTATATATTCCATGGGAGTCAAAAAAAAGATCCACAAGCTGTCAAACTGTCGCCAGGGCCTGAAATTGTCATTATTCAGTGTCAGGAGTTTGTTTTTGGGATTTTCTGAACTGAAGATATTCCAACTAATTTTAATGTGTGAAAATTACGCTTTTGGGCTTGTGTTTAGTTGAGAAACTGGATCAACCTGATGTGACTATTAATTATCTTGACTGCGCTTTGTAATAATGAGAACCTGTCGACTTTGCTGCCCCTCTACCTTGTTCCTTCTTTTTACAGTGTATCTGCAATATATAGACAATGTTTTCATTAAGATTTTTGAACGAAAATAATTTATTGGCTATTGTGCATTACTCATCTCCTTTTTCCCCTTTTTATATGACTTTGTTTTTGGTTGCATGAAAGTAAATCAAACTAAATATATTTTAATGGTATGCAGGGTATTGGTTGGTCGATCACTTGTTCTTCTACTAGTTCTCTCGCCAATTTAAAAATATATACAATCGGCATAAATCATGTGGCAAGCGCCACAAAACACACGGCGACATATTAAATTTACAAGCAGATTTTGATTTATGCGCGCAATGCATATATGTAAATATGTATTCATTGTTGTTGTTGTTGTTGCTGTTGGTGTCTCGACGCTAACTTAATTTAACTCTTGTTGTTGTTGCCATTTTGTTGCTTGTTGCGTTTCGCTCTTCCCCTCTCTAGCGTTATTGTCTCTGTCTCATTCTCGCTAAGCCCACACAATTTGCGGTATGTTGGCAACGTCGCTGGCAATTATACAACTCCAAAACGACTCTGTGAATACTCTAACATTAAGTTTTCGGTAAGCTCTGCACAGGCTGTTGGGCATTTTATATGGAAAAAATAATTAATATTATATTAATAAATAGCTTTGGTTACTCCAAAACTTTACTTATAGAACGTAATTGAAAAATACAAAATAAATGTTGATTGAAGAACATTTTTAAAAATAAAATAAACGTTTAAGAAAATATAGGCTGGAAAAATTAGTGGCTATATTTGCAATAATAATAATATTTCTTTTTACAACTCAGTGATTAAGAGTAAATTGTAGTCCATACTTGTTATAGCAACAATGAGTATCTAAATTACAAACATAATCTAATAAGACATGGATAGAAATTATATTTAATTATATATGGCAAGCCCGAATCTCATTTGTATATTGTGGGCGGTTTTAAAGCGCGTTGAAGTTACTTTCTTCGCCATTCTATATCTCAGTGGAAACGACAATTTAACAGACAGCTCCATTAATTAAAATTAAAATTAGCGGTTTCATTTTGTAGAGAATGGAGAGAAGGAGGAGGAGGCAACAGACCCCATTCCAGGAAGCCTCATTGAAAAGCAGCAATTAGTGGCGAGCGTGTAAGAATCTCTTCACTGGCAATTTGATAAATCCACATCCATAACTTGACCCAGTTTTTCGGGCACCGCTGATGAAGTCTCTGCCAGCACCAACCCCTCTACCCTCTCTTTGCCCACCTCACTTCTTCTTATTCTGTCCGAAATGTACTTCTTCCTTTTTCTCGCTGGCAGTTTTTACTTATAAATGTCCATGCATTTAATTTTACATCCATCATTTCACCTTGTTTCAAGTCCAAGCTTAAAGTTGAATTTTATGTCTAACTTTCAACTGTGCCAACTATAAATGAGTCTCTTGCGGAAAATTGTTCAGAATTCTTTTGACATGGACATTTTTATTCAACAACTCTCGACCGACCACACAAACTGCCCGCTGGGCGCCCTTAGCTTGTCCAAGAGAGCAGGGCAATCAAACGAATTGCGACCGCAGAAGTCAGCGGAAAATTAAAAAAAAAATATTCATACAGAGTTCTAGTTGTGTGCTCTTTATGCATACGAATGAAAAATGCATTGCATGCTTAATAGCAAAAATAAAACCAGTAAAAGTATTTTAAGGGCATATGTAAATAAATGAATGACAGTTGAAACTAATTGAAACAGTTGACATGTTGCTGGAGCAGCGTCGCGACACATTTGCAAATTGTATTAATATGTATGACAAACATTAAAAAAGGCAATGCAATATGAATCTATTAAATCAATTAACTTCAAAGCTCAAGCAACGCATGGAATGATTTAATTTGTAACCTCGATTCAAATTGCTCACAGTTGGCGCCACGCAGTGTTGGTAAATGAAGAGCGCATTGGTATCGATACTCCCTCTCTTGGTCTCACTCATTTTCAACGCCTGCAATTCTGCTTCTTGCTCAACGCTTTTCATCAGTTTCGTCTGAATTTTCGTCGGGTTAGGTTGGTTGCGCGCCATTTGCGTATGGAAGTTTTGTTTAGAAACGCATTTTAATAAAGAAAAATGTAAATGCAGTGCACCTTAATCATAGTAAACTACAACAACACATCCAGCTTGTCCTTGTGCAATTCTTTTAATACATAAATTAAGTGCAAAACATGAATTAGGTATAAGAAAACAATTCGCAACGCTATCCCTCGGCCAGACGACTCAAACGTTGGTTTGAGCGAGACAACGCTACTGTGTGCGCAATTTGTTGATGTCGTTTTTGTTGTTGCTGTAGATATTATGCCTGGCGCTTCTGCTCATATACAGTTGTTGTTGTTGTTGCTGTTGTCGGATGTGCGAGTGTTTTGTTTGTAAAAGAACAAGAAAAGTGCCCACAAAGAAAAGAAAAAAGGATTGCATTGTTGTTGTTGAAGCCGGCAAAACAAAAAAAGAAAAATGGTAACATCTTAAGTTAAATGCAAATAGCCCAAAAAGACGCTGAAACAACAACACGCAAAATTCGGGCGAATACACAAGAAAAAAGTGGAGTGAGGAGCGCATAAAGTAATATAATAACGTGTCGAAGAATGTGCAAAATGTTGAGAATGTTTGTGCAAAAGTAACAGCGAAAACGAAAACGAAACCGAAACCAACACCAAAGCAATCATTAAAGAGGCCCGTCAATATGCAATTCAATAGAAACAAAAACAAAGTGTAGCAAAAAAATCGTTATTCAAATTAAAAAATAAATCGCAGCAAAGATCGCTTTCAATTCGCCGCCGCCCACAACAGAAAATACGCAATGGCTGTTGTTGTTGTGGAACTTAGGAACTTGTTGGGAGTTTATCTCGTATTCGCGGCGCTTTTGCAGCTGGCAACATTTTCGGCTGCAAGTCAAGGTAAGTTACGAAATTACCGATGTATTTTAGTGTTCGTTAATATTGATAAACTTGGTGACAATCTGTCTGGCGGACGTGCAAAAGCGCAGGCTTTTTGCTACTCCCAACTAATCGCAAATTAGTTTTACCTTATGCCAATAGCTGATAAGGTTTATAAGTATTTGACCATATATTAACATTAAAGATATTGCTCAATACATTTCCATTTAACGAGCGTTTACTGTATTTTGTATTTCACATTGTGTTCAACCTTTGCCTCATTTTGACGCAGATTTGAAACTTTTTCCAGTCCATAGTTCCCCCAATTTACCAATCACAAATCACACACCCGTTCCTTATCCATATGGCAGTCATACATTTGGAGCTGTTTGCAAAAATAATTGTTGTTGTATATAGATAAGACAAGGACGTTGCCAACATGAAGTTATCACCACTTTACTATCAGTACTTACTTTTTGAGTACTTTTATTGAGTACTGTCTGAGTCAATCAATAATTTGATACGCTAATTTTTCTCAACTATAATTGAACAAAAAATACTTCGTCGGTATGAAATTTAAGAACCCCCGCTCCTTAGTATCTCTTCAATCAATAAGTCAGTGGAATGCCACTCTGAAAACAAAATGCACTTCCTATAAACAAAAACACCAAATAGAGCAACAACAAGTGTCTTTTTACAGCAGGTAGAAAAAATGGATGAAAAAACCAGGCAGCTGAAACGCATTAACTGAATTATTTACAACAGCAGGCAACGCAGCGTTGTTTTTGTTGAATTTTTTCAATTTTCACTTTTCTATCGAAAAATAAACATCAACAGAAATCCTCACGAAATGCGCAAATAATGCAAACAAATTAAATGGCTCTTATCAACCGAAATATAGGCAAAAACGCGTCAAGGCAACCAAAACGCACCCCCTAAAAAAATGGGAGCAAGAGCTTAAGCACATGGAGGGGTGCCTGAAATTTATCAGTGCCAGCTCAAAATAAGAATGAACATCCCCGAAAAAATGGAAAAGTCAAGGCGGAAAAATGATAAGCTGTCCCCGTTGCTGGCATGTGCTTTATCAAAACAAACTTCTAGCTAAAATATACTACATAAAAGTATGCAAATTGCGTGTTACGGGTTGTTGTCGGAATAGTATTTGGGTCAGCCTTTCAGGGAGTACCTGGTGGTTATTATAACACGATTATATCAACTAACTAATCAAAAAATAGATAAGAAATATTTAGGAAATTGTTTAAAGGAAAACGAACAAAGAAAACTCCACCAAAAGTGTCAAAATTACAAAAAAAGAAAAATGGTTCAATTAACCTATAAAGATTATTCGCTATATTAATATTAATTAATGTGGAAATTTAAACACATAAAATTATAAAACTAAAACCAAACATTTAGAATTATAGTTTTAAAATGAAGTTTGAATTCCTTGTAAGATCTTCCGTGTAGAAAACAGATAATTGCCTTAAAGTTTAACAGATACTTTTTCAAAAAACATTTACTAATTAATATTTTTAGCATTTATTATATTTTTATTTATTTAAGATTACTCAGTACTGAAAGAGATTAAACAGCGCTGGCTACTTAGGCCTTTGGCAGCGTTTATCATATTACCAGTTTTGTTTTACTACTAAATTAAGGTCCCGAAGTCACATGTGCGATTTTACTTTTTAGTCTTTTAAGTTCCTATAAACATTAGCTTAACACGCTTTTCCTTTGTGTAATGTAGCTTTGTTAGCAATCGACAATGCTTGGGGCTCAGGTTGGTTTTTTAATAACAGGAGAATAACTCTGGCTCACACAAACAGACACACACACACACACACGCAAAGTCCTTAATTAATGGCCAGGCGGTAATTAAAAAATCCTGCTGTAAGAACAACAACAACAACAATGAACTGGGTGTAACCGAGGGAAGCGCAGGAAAGCACAGTTAAATTAACGTGCTGTGCTCCTGTTTTGCCATTCCAGAAGCAGCATACCATAAATTATCCCCTCTTCTCGTCTCTGTTTTCACATTTTACTTTTAATGGTCATAATTCTTTGCTTAGTCCTTGCTACGAACGAACAGTGACAATTGTTTTGCGTTTCGTGCTCTTAAGTATCCTGTGCGAATCCTGGCCAGACCCCACCATCATATTTGGCCGCATTACGTGATATACGATATGAGTGACATGTTATTCTAATTTCACACCCCCATTCTCGTTGTTCTGTTCTGTTCTGTTCTCTCGTAGGGTGCGCTGTTGCTGTCATCTAAAGCATTTCCATATGGTCCGCTTCGGGCACTCTCTCTGTGTATGTGTATGTGTGTCGCAATGTCTAAACAATGTACACGAATAAGTAACGAAGGGAAGGGAGCCACAGAATGAGGTCATTTCTTTTTCTTTTCAGTTCACACTGTGTGTTTTGACCCGGCCTGCTGGCTGTCAACTAATTACACTCATTGCAAAAATATTTCTTCTTTCTTTCGTCTTTCTTAAGCGCCGGAAGTATTGTTGTTGTTGTTGTTGGTTGCAGTGCTGCAAGGACCTAGCAGTTGTCGGTGAATTCTGTCAATTTTCAATCAGTGCAAACACAGCAACATATATCGCCAAAGAGTGCCGCCTATGCCACCCTGTATACCGTTAAGGAAGTACAAAAAAAGTTCTTGGTCGTTGATATTGACGTTGCTTGCAACGGATGTGAGTTAAGGTTGTATGTGTGTGTGTGTGTGTTTAACTTGGCATTGTGTGGCATTGACATTGTTCAAGGTTGCACTTTCAGTCAAGCTGCCATATTGTGGCATATTACAAAAAATATTCCATACAAATATTTGACTTATAGGTAAAAAAAAAACAAAGCTGTTCAGACAACAAAATTAGCTATAATATTGGAAATGGTTGTCGTTCATATATCTCATGATAAACATATGGGTTTATTGTTTCTTTCTTGTTTCTTGTTTTCTTTTCTTGTTTTTGATAGAAAAAAACAAGCAGACAACAATACTAGTGTTTTCTTACCAACTAACTTGCAGTTAATCAACATTTTCTTACAAAATTATGTTCAAATTATGAAGCAATAGCTTTGATCCTTAAATCTTTTAAGTAAAGTATTTTTCTTTTGAATACTTTAGCTTTGGTGTTAAAGATGCCAATATCTTATCATAACAGAACTGCCTTGAATATAAATTTCCATAAATTCGAGATTTAATTCCAGGATTTAAGAATAACAATACATCAAGGTTTTAGTTTTATGTTTTTTGAAACAATTAATTATTGCTGGAACCAACTTACTAACACACTTAAGTTATATCTTCCAAAAAGTGAAATTTTTAATGACTTGGCTTAGTTAACGGCCAAATGAATCTACTACTTTATTAACGGTTTTGTTTTTGGCTAACCGTGACATGTTATTAACACGCCAGCTGCGCATTCAAATTAGCAAAACTTACGTCGATAATTAATTTTAAATTTAACAACACATAAATTTTTCGCCCGAAAAAAAATAAATGCATTTTGCAACATGACATGTTTTTGTTTTTTTGCCAAAGGTATTTTTTTACGGTCTGACCGCAACAACAACATGGCTTGGCTGTTGGGTGCAACAACCAACATTTTTTTGATACGAAATAAAAAACAACACCTCACATTATGTGTATTCCCGTCTCGCTCGCTCACTTGAACTCCCTCGCTGGCACCAAATGCAATTTGGGGCCGAGTTCTTCATCCTTTTTAGCCAATTCGAAAAAGCCAACATGAATAATTCACAACAACAGCAACAGCAAAAGAAATCCCAAAACACATTTCCAAATTGTGGCTGTTGTTCCTGATGCTGTGCTGGTTGCAGTTGTTGTTGCTGTTGTTGTTGTTGTTGTTGCTGCTGCAGTTCAACGCACCCGAATTCACCGCAAAAACAACAACATCCATATCTCGTCAAAGCTGTTCTCTCTGGTCCGTTCTCTGCTGATCTCTCTCAAGGCAAAGGCATCTACACAGGCCAAGCAAAGTCTGGCCCTGGCCAGGCAAAATGTATGGCAACAGGAAATGGCATAAAATTCACTTTATTTTCATTTGCAATTACTTTGTGGCATTGGCAATGCAAAAGATCTGGGCTCAATTGTTGTAAGGGCGTGTGTGGGCGTGGTCGTGAAGCCAATTTGCATATGTAACACGATGTGAGTGTGTGTGTGTGTGTGTGTGTGTAGGAGGTGCAGCCAATCAGCTACAAAACAGAGCTATAACTAAATCTCGAAGTGTAAGTGGAGCTAGAGCTAAAGCTACCTAGTTTAGCTGGAGTTCTTAAAAGCCTTGTAAATTTTCCATACAACAATTTGCATTCTTCTTTTTAAGAGTGTTTCTCGTTGCTTTAAAGTGTTAACTTGTACAAGGAATTCTTATAAAGTGGACAAACAAATCGCAAGAAGAGAGAAGAGAAAGGTATTTGCTTATCAAGATCAGAGATAGATTTTTGTCATTCCTTTGCCTTTCATCTGCTACCATTCCATTATCTTTTCCAATTACATCTCCCCTGCTATCTTTAAATACATATCTAGTACTGGATTGAGTGATATTTAAACGGCACTTTTAGCGCTTTGCAACGCCAACGGCTAGTGTAATAGGTGCAAATCCGGAGCAGCTTTAAATGCAGTTACCGACAGTGCGAGAAACCCGCTCGTAAAATTCACGCCCCATATTCCATATACCGCCCAGACATTATTCAAAGTTGAGCTGCGAAGCTACGCTTAAAACTCAAAGACTCTTCGCCAATTCATTTAATCACCTTCTGCAAACGGAAGTCGACAATGGCTTAAAGTCTTTTTCGCTTCTACTTTGTAGTTTTTTTAAACACCGTTCATTTAAGATATGTAATTGCTAGCAGCTTCCAGCCTTCAGCTAGAGATCAGCCACGCCTAGAGTCGACTTCGAGTACAAGTTTAAGTTGTGCCCGCAGCTGGGTAAAGAACTCAATTAAAAACTTTGCTCGACAATCGCCAACAAAAATCAATAGCAAACTAAATTCAACGAGTGGAACAATACCCATTATATAAATCTTGTTTAAGATAAACTATCTTCTAAAAACAAAACATTTTCTTATTTAAATTTATTTCAAAGATATATTTTTTGTAAAAACTTTCTTATAAACTAAGTTTTGGGCTAATATGTTTAGTTAGAATTGTGCTTTGATTGATGTACATATATTATTTTATCACTCAATCTATCTGAATTCCTCTCTTAGCCCATAAACTAGTTACAGGGTATTGAAAACCACTTTGCTCCATAATTATTTTTGAGCGCACAAACAAAGTTTTTGCCTTGTTGTTGTTGTGGCTGCGGGGCAGTTTTAATTGAAAATGCGGCAGCAAATTGAGTTGGTTATTTAGTTGGCATGTCCATGTCTCGACAAGATACTTCGTCGTCTCGTCTCGACTTCGACAACTTATCAGACGCTTATCGGTCAAGCAGACGCCCAGAGACCCCAAAGACTAAATGTTTCTTGTTGTTGTTGTTGTTATTGTTGCTGATGACCATGGCTGCCTTTCGTTCGATCGATCGTTGAATTCAATCCACTCTCTACAGCCGAGCGCCTCCTCCTCCCCCAATCTATCTGTATCTGTAGCGTTAATCTATCTTGGTTGCAGCGATTGCCACACAACAAAATAGAACACGAAAAACGAGCGCGACGCTTATAATACAACGGCGACGACAAACGACGCGACGTTTTGTATACAAGCAACAGACTACGTACATAGATTCTGGTTGGGGGTTGGGGGGTGTTGGTTTGGCAACCAAGTAATTTGTTACAAGCAACAGGCACAAGACAAAAGAAACAGGCGCGCGCGCTGCTTTTTTTCGACTCTGATCCGATCTTAAAACTGCGATATTCCCGCTTGATTCTCCTTTGCCCATCCGAATCCGACTCTGACTCTCGCTGTTGAAGCGAATGTGCAGCGATTGCTATTATTTCAATATTATCTACAAAATGCACGTACCTCATACCACTTACTGCGTCTATGCCACTGTTGCTGCCTACCAAGCGAGTGCACAGTGTGTCGAAAGTCAATGAACGAAGAATTAATATATTTTCTAGAATGTATAGTTTCAGAGATTAACGGGTTTCGAAACCTACTTCATTACATAACTGTTATACAAATTGTCAAACTCAAAAGTAATTCAATAGCTTTGCCCATGATTCTTGTATACCACTGTGCACAGTGTCTGGTTAAGGCAGTACGACAGACTTCGCTTGGCTCCTAAGCCAGAGGCACAAACACACACACACATACACATATATGTTTTACATATATATAGTCAGTGATCTTTGTTGGCAGTGCTGTGATCTTATCTCAAACGTTGTCCAACTGTCCGGACGCGTTCGCGCAACTTAAGTAGGTACTAAGTGCTGCATATTTCAGAGCCATGCCACATACTACTACAGACCCGACCAAGTCGAGCTGCTGAACTTGCTGTCTGCCATTTGTTGTTGCTGTTGCTTTAAAAAGCGATTGTAATAGCACAAGAGTCGATAACATGTGCAGTTTATGACGCGTCTGTCGATATCTGATTAATGGCAATTATCTCTGCATTGCCAAGAGCTGTTGTTGTAACTACAACTGCAACTGCTGCTGCTTGAATCTCTGTCGCTGTGTGGCATCTTCAATTGAGCTGTCATGTTCAGGTTGTTCTTAGTTAAGTTTTTGCGCTAATTTACGTGTCGCCATAGATATTTGCATAAAATGTATAACATGCTGCGACCGTTTGCAATCAAACGCATCTCCGTTCAGTTTGGTTTAGTTTAGTTTTCTTGCTGTTGTTGTTGTTGCCCCATTCGATGCTTCACTTTATGCGCGACAGACAAACATTTGACACGATTCTCTTTACCTCTCGCTTCAGTCTGTCTCGGCCAGACCAGACTGCCGGCTGGAATGCCGTTTGACACTTGCTGGCCACGTTTACTTTCCGACCGGGCTAATATCTCACATGTTGCTTTTTTCGACGTTAGATCAAGTCTATCTTTTTTGGGTGCCATATTAAGGCATGGTTCTTTAAGAAACGTCAGCAGAAAGTAAGAAAACGTTTCAAATTGTAACACAAAAAGCATCGAACAGAATACAATGCTCTTGACAGATAGAAGAAGTGCATGTTATATACAATATATCCCTTTAGTTTATGTACTATCCGATTTTTGTTGTTGTTACCTTCCATTTTATTCTTGTTCCTGTGACTTGTCGTCGTCTGCCATGCATTAACTGTCATTGTCTTAATGCTTGGGCTTCCCTTTACGTTCTTGCAGTTGTCGCTCAGTTATGCAAATCTTGTAATGAGGTGGTAAAATACCCGACTCAACTGCACTTTTCACGTCTCTGGCTGGCAATGACACAAATTGCTTTTGTCTTTTGTGTGTGTCTTGTATCTTGTGTCTGAGACCCTGAAAGTCTTCGAGTAACTAGTCTATGAGTACAAGTACCGAGGGCATTGTTTATCCACTACCTAAAACTTTTATATACTCGACGTCGACGTACATACGTTGAACGTCGCGCAACAAATTATGCGCAAATTGTGACAATGGAGCTGGTTAGTTAAGAGCTGTGCTTATATGTAGTAACTACTGAGTTGGGTTTTTGTGTGTGTTTGGGGGCGCCTATATCGCTTAGCAAATATACAATTAAGGGTAGGCTCATAACCAAAATAAAGGGAGCGGTTTTAGCATTATGAATTTCTGTACCGTATACTCATTAATTAAGTAGAATAAATAAATAGTTTTGAAGTCACGAATATGTCAAATTGCTATTAGAAAGATAAAATCATTATAGTATTCTACAATATACATCTCCAAACTATCTTCAAAGCCTCTCCAAACTATGTATATTAAATTCAAGCATTTATTCTTCAAGCTTCTAGCTACTTTTCTTCTGAACATTCCCATTAGTCCTTTTCTCCATTTCTGCTGAATGTCACCGTGAATTTCTTACATTGTAAGTATGAGCATATTGCCAGAATGTATCATATCTAACTTTAGTTTAGTAAAGGATATTGTGTTTAATGATGAGATGTTTGGTAGGACACCTTTGCCAAAAGGCAGGAATATGTTTAACTTGAAGGTGGTCTCCAACGGCTGAATTTAAATTTTATATAGACGTTGGTGTTAAGCAATTAAATTGATTTTAAGAGCTACTAAGCATTTAACTTTTGTTGCTTATAATTCCCAACTGTAGTATTAACTGTTGCCATGCATTTTAGTTTCGATTAACCCCTAACCGACAGTTCATTAGCAGTTTTTTTGGTTTTATGATCTTTTGGCACACACTCATAACTTTCACAGGCAGCCCGAAGCGAATGCCGTTAGCTGAATGTTAAACGATGGCCAAATAACTAGCTTGATGCAGATGTGAAATCCCGCCAGTTGTTGTCCTGCTCTGACAAGCATGAAATTGCGCGTCGCTAGAATAACAACAAGAACAAGAGCAATAGCATGATAAAGAACAACAACTAGTAGAAGCGACACCCGCACTTGAACTTTTGCACAAAGTGTTCAACATGACAGCCAAGAAGAAGAAGCAGACTTTTCGAATTTGCCAAGAGGGAGCAGAGATAAACGTGAACTGGACAGCAGCTCTAAATTGCTAAAGCGGAAGTCACGTAGAGAGCAAGAGTGCAAAAGAGAGAGAGAGAGAGGAAGAGTTATTAGAGAACAGCTGCCAAAAAGTGATTGATGCGCCGTTAAAGCAAAACCAATGAAATATCCATTTCCCCAACCATATCTCGTAGTCCCTGCGCATGGGTCCCTCTGCCTTGCATTTAATTAAAACTTTTGCGATCGTCGCATGTAGTATGTATTTTTTATGCAAAACTCGTCGTCCTCATATTCCGCAGCGTTTGGCATATGCAAATTTCTACCATTTGTATAGGAGAGCTAGTCGAACTAGTAGAAGTAAAAAAACTTATCCGAAACGCGCAGTGGCTGTCTGACAATCCATAAATTGCAATCTGCAATTGCGCCTTTGGGGGGCCAAATGCAAGTTCAGGGCCAAGACATGTGTCTCCCCCTTACTCCCTTGTAGTCTCTCACGTTTATTTTTCTGCTCAAATCATCGTTGGGTGTTAGGTTTTTGTGTAAATATTATTACAGATCAAATATCAAATATTTTGCTTGACAGCCAACGTCTCTCTCTCTCTCTCTATCTTTGTTTTTCAACTGAAGTCTCGGTGTGCGGGAATAACTTGTAAATATTTGCGGCTTTATCATCGTATGACGATTGTACAAACAAAAGCCTTAAAACGTTTGACTAGCGTTAGAACTACCAATTGGGAGTCTCCCTTCTCCATCTATCTTCCCCCAACAACAAAAAGCAACACATTAATCTCTGTTAAGCTGAAAATAAATATTTTCGGGGCGCAATCGAAAGCGTACGCCCCCTCATGGTTGTATGTATTTGGATATTCTGAAAATCCTAACAAAGTCACTTAATTGGCTCTCGAATGCCTTTTGACCCTTTGATGGTTCAATAAACTAGGCTATTTGCTATCAGTTATTTGGTTTGGATGGAATGCACTTTTCATTGCTGCCTTCGAAAAAATACTCTGCAAATGAAGCAATAATCTTTATACTAAAAGTATAGAAACATTTTAATTTGACTATTTTTAGATTATTTGTAAGTCACACTTATTAATATAATCTATTAAATACATATCTTTAGGCAAAACCAATTTTAATTGAAAGCATTTACTTATACGAAATAAAACATAATTTATCAGAACTGTTGCTTAACTATAGTTGTTAAGCATGTTGCTTGATTCATTTATAAAAAATGGAACAAAAAAGTATAGAATTAAATAAAAATGTTTAATGACGTGAAAAGATTTTACAACTTAACGCACACATTTTTTTCGACCACATCAAATCATGCTTATAAATAAAACATTCTGATACAGTTCATAGATTCGTTGATTGTTATGGGCCAATATCTTTATCAATATCTTTACAATCGTTTCGAGTGGTTAATTCGAATAACAACAATTAACTGTTATTATAAACGTATTAACCAAGCTGCCAGTGAGCTACAAATTTTCCATTTAACTTTGAAATTTTCTCCATTGGAAGTTATTACCAATCGTATCAGTTGACAGTTTGCAATTCAAACAATATGTTCTTACGATATTTGTTTTTGCTTGCATTTCCTGTGATTTTATGTGAATGCTATTCACGTCACACGAACATAAAATGTGCAGTACTGGATAAAACATTTGGTAAAATACCAGTGTGTAAGCTTAGGGTTGTAGGACGTGGTCTTATCGGTGCCAATGTCCAAGTAGATATATTCAAAACAGTAGACAATATTCTAGTCAACTTCAGTGTTTGGAAAAAATTAAATGGCTATTATCCATTTCTGTTCAACACTACTTTGGACTTTTGCAACTACATGAGGCATCCGCATCCATTTCAAGTTTTCTATCACTTTCACAGGGCTTTAATGCCGCATTCCAACTGGAATCACACTTGCCCCTATGAGGTGAGTATCTGTCTGAATAGGTTTTTAAACTTAATTATGTTTTCTATGACAGGGCAGCGTTATCGTTAAGGATTTTGTGATAAAAGACAATATGTTTTCAATGGTGCCTGTTCCAAAAGGAAGCTATATGTTTAACTTGCGGATAGCCACAAACTCCATCTGGGTGGCAGATTTTTACTTCTACTTGGACATAGATGTTAAGCAAACTTTGCGAAATTAAAAATGTAAAATGTTCTAAAGAGTATCATATAGTTCGTCAATCTCCATGTTGAATGTGTCGTTATTTACTCGTTTTTATTTCATATCAGCATGCAAACATAAGACCTGATAACGAGCTCCGGCCATCGACCATCGATCTATAGATAACTTTTTGGTGTTGCGCCGTGGGTCAAATTTATATTTTCTCAAAAAATAAAAAACATTGTTATTTTTTGGGGCTCTATGCGTGCCGCGTCATTGCCTAAAGAGGGAGTGGGTATTGGGTAATGGGAGTGAGCGAGACTTGGTAATAAATAAGATTGAGTATATACTCATATACACTCACAATTTATGACTGGGGCGACTTGAAGCATTATTCCATGCACTGCCACTGGGCATTAGGCACATCCATAACGCATTATGGAAACGCTTTCTATTTATGAAAGTTGTTGTTGTTGTCGCGGTCAGGCATTTGAAAATTGGTCAGGTTATAGTTCAGCTCTCTTCAACACACGCAACTCCTTATTAGACCCCGTACACGCATCAATATTTCTTGCTGCAGACCTTAATACACAGCAGTCACGTATACGTGGAGAGCTGCAGCTGCAATCGATTTGGTTTTAATACAATTGATGATTTCTTACGATGTGTTCCTTAGCTACAATTGTTGCAATGAGAACATTTTTATTAAGAATTTAGGTTTAATTTAAATTTTTATTGCGAGCTTTACGGAGGAGATTATTCCAATATTTTATAACATTTAAGTAGGTTGAACATATAAAAAAAAAAAATGGTTCAGGGAGAGTTGCATTCTTATATAGTTTGATAAACTTGTCATGCCATTTTAAGAAAAGTCTGAAAGTATTAGATCGGCATGATGAATAAAAGTAAAAAGAGGGATAGACAATTCCATTTTGTTAACACAAATTTTTCTATAATAAATGGTCGACTATCGACATCGCTTTTTAACATAAATACAATACTAATATCTGTATTTAAGTATGGGTGTTTAGATGTGGCTGAAATATTTCCCTGCTTTATTTAAACAAAGCATAAATCTGCGGACTCTATTCGCGTATTAGCCAATTTAATCAATGTTAGTTTTTGGTCTAATGAACAGATTTTTCCCCATACGACAGTGAAAGCACAATATCAACATAATCCATATTAAAGTTTTTATACACTGCCAGCCAGATATTGTTGTTGTGGTGTCTGTGATTGCAAATGTTTTGTTTGTGGCTTAAATATACATACTACATCGATTTGGCAACAGAGTTGGGCGGCTTTTGGATGGAAAACTTGCAGAACTGTTGCACCAGTTGTTGCTCTTGTTTCGGTTGTCGATTGGCTAGGCCGCTAAACATATTTTCATCACTGCTGCTGCTGCAACCAGAGGCGCCTATCTAATGCGGTCAGTGTGGCGACTCTGTGGGCAGAGACGGCGGCATTTAATGTGGCAGCAATGCGTGTGGGCAGGTCATAAAAATAATGAAATACCCCAACGAAAAAAAAAATTCATGCGACTGCAAAAATTAAATACAAAATTGAACATGCCAAAATAATTTGAGCAAGCAGTGAGAGTTGGGTTAAAGGTTGAGAGAGTTTACTGAGTGCTAGTTGAACTTCAACAGCAGATAAACAAGTCAGCTGAAGAGGAAGCTGTGAACTGAATTGAAGTTGGTGTCCATGTGTGTGTGTATGTGTGTGTCGCAGACACATAATTCATACATTCACAAAAGCATTTATCGATTTTTTTTCTTCCTCTTCTCGCTTGTAGCTGCCCCAACTGTTCTGGGGGAAAATAACTCAGCTGTTAGTTAAGTCTCGTCCCTCGCGCAATATTTTTACGATTTGCAACAGACGTTTGCCACTCAGTCCACACACATCTAATGCGCGCGCCTTTCAACAGCATCACTTTATTGTATATACATGCTTATATACACATACTAAGCGTAAGAGTTGTTGTTGTGCTTGTTGTGGTTGCCACCAAGCACGACAAATGTTTTGACGCACACAGGCCATTTTCGGGGAGAGGTTCTGTTCTTGGGGTCGGTCTGGTCATGCCATTAAATTCAGAAAAGAAAAAATAAAAAAGTTTACGGAAAATGTTTTCAGTTTGCTTTGCTGATGATTCAGAAAAGCGAGTAAAAACATTTCGCATAGCCTTTGTTCCAAAAAAAAAAAAAAATTCCTTTCTCGCAACGATTTTCGAGCTATATTATTGGCACACGGACACACAGCTCCTGTGTGGTGCAGGCACATTAACTGATACCTAAACGACAAAAACCTTTTGTTTTTAATGGGTTTTGAGTGTATTTTGAACTCTGCCTGCGTCTGTGTCATAAATAATAATGCTATACGACAAAATCAGATGATTTACTTGGCTTTGATGACACTTTACATGGCCATAATTTGTTGCCATTCCAGAGGAGCGCGTTCAAATGTTATCAGTTGAAGCACACCTCCCAACCTTCCTCCCACTTAAGCATTGTCTACTCCTGCATTCAATGGTGGGCGTGGATGCACCAATAAAGTTGTTTCTGGTTCAAAGTTTTATTTTTATGCTTTGCTGACGGGGCCATTAAATCAAATTTAAGTTTTGGGTCTTTTATTTTTGGGTTATATATGCGTTATGTGTTGGAGCGCACATTTGCTGTAAATTATGTTCGAAAAATATCATAAAAAATGTAGTATTTCATATTCTAACAAGTTTTTAATTTTATTTGTTTTTCAATTTGCTTTCAGGTAAGTGAATATTTATCATCGAATTTCGATTGCAAAGCACGTTTTAAAGTAGAAGGAGGATGTGGAAACGCTGTTAAAATCGAGACAGTTCTACTGTAAGTTATGGAAAAGTGGGAAAAACTTTAAGGAATGCCATGGGGTCAAGAAAATCTTCCTTATAGGAGGAATACTTTGTATATAAATCTTCGTTACACATAAGTTCATTATATGGAGGTTTGACTGTATTTTGTTAAATATTTTTCATATTCAAATACATTTGCATACATGGCTATAATGGAACTTGTATTTCTGTTCCAGTCGAATCATAAATCCACCATTCATATGCATTTTCAAGTTTTCACTGATTTCCTCTTTGAGTGCATCTCACTTAATGCAAATGCAAATGTATACTGTAATTGCAAGCCACAGCTTAGGTTTTGTACATACAAATAGTATATTGAAGTTAACTGGGGTATATGCATATGTCAAGTCGATTTGGCGCTTGAAAGATTTGGAAGTTAAACCTTCTGTATAAACAAAACTTAATTGGGCAAAGCGATCTAATATTTAAATGAAATAATACCATTTGTTTCGTTGGTGAAAATATTGTTGCAAGTAGTTAGTTTTTGCCACCTCCCAATTGAGAAGCTTTGTGCAATAATTTATTTACCACACAACTTGGCATAGGGTATCCGACGGTCTCTGTAAACATTTTGAAAGCAAAGCTAATGCAGTCATAAGTAGGCATTAAAGCAATTCGTGTTTTTCCTATTGCTCCAGATATGTTAATAATGCACGCATAAATTTCAACGTCAGGAGCAATCAACACATTCGAAAGCTACTCAAAAAAATATTGACACAAATTTGATAAAAAATACGAAAATTTTAAACTCGTTTGGTATTTACCAGCAGCAGCAGCAGCCGCAGCAATTGCAGCAGCTCCGATTGCGCTCATAACTTGTCTGTCTGTCTGTATGTTTATTATTTTTATTGTGCGCCAAATTCAATTAAAAGCAGTCAACGTGGGTAGGCGCCAGTCATTCAGTCAGAGGAGCAGCTAGGAGCTGGGAGCTGGGTTCGAAGCTAAAGGCGTGGGATGCTCCTGCCTGCAACACCAAGTGGCATGGCATAGTTGACTCTACCACATTGCGTAATACGACTGGCTGGTACCTATCTATATAGTATATATGTTCATATGTTTGTAGGCTTGAGAGTTGGAATTGCAGCGTGGGGCGTGGCAGCAATGGCTGCTGCTGATAAAAATAATTATGATGAATAGAGCGCCGCAAAAAACTCGCATTGAGAGACGAAAGTTTTGTTTTTGTTATTTTATTTGTGAAATTTGCAAACTTTAATTGCATAATTATGGGCTAACTGAAAGCAAATGCAGCTAACTGCAATTTGGAGTTGTTTTTAATTGGCTTTTGATATTCTTTATGTTCCATTGGTGCACATGAATCATAATTGGATTAATTGTTATGAAGTACTTCGATTTAACAATTAGTTTTGACTATTGTAGGTAAAATATTTATGGATATTGATAGAGTTAGAGATAAACATTTAGCTATAAACATATATATTGGTACAGAACAAAGTCTCTTTATCAGCTGAATAAAACTTATTAGCTTTAAGTTAAATAGATTAATAGATGGTTCAGTAAGTGCTACAAATTGACAAAAAAAAAGCATATTTAACTCAAGATGTCGACCAATTAACTCAACTCTTTTAATTAGACAACATTAATTCTAATCAATATGAGCTTAAATTTGAGACTATCCAACAAACAGACATCTTTCAAGCAATTTCTAATTGATTTACGTACTTTGAAATTCAATTCAATTAGGACAGTCTCAAAAGATGCTTTGTGTTCAGGATCTGTACAAACAAATTGCAAATTCTCATGCACTTTTGTCTATTCATTTATTTACAATGTCTGCAGAGACGATTTAAGTGATTTACCATGGTGTCTAAGCTCAGAGAAAGCGTCAGCCAGGCAATGAGTCAGAAGTCCGATATCAAATAATAAAGGAGTGCTAGGGAAGAATTGATAGCCACCCACATAGGATGCGTCCACTTGTCGCCAATTCACACGCTTGCCACGTAGCCATCGGAGAGACGAGTCTGACAAGTTGCCAATATTAAATGCTTCAATGGGTTTTATGGAGCATAAACAGGAAATTTGTTAAAGAATGCGCAATTTGCGATTGAACGACAAAGGGCAAAGGCAGGAAGACAGGAAGACAATACAGGATAGCGCGTTTCCTGTCAACCATTCATTCAGTTACAGTTTTCATTTTCATTTAACCATGTCCGGCATTAGAAACTTTACTTGAAGAATAAATTTTAAACAGCAACAATAACAACTTAAGATATTTGATAAAGTTTGAATACACTTAATGAACTTTATATCTATTTATATTAAAAGCTTAAGCTTAAATCATTTGAGACAAAATTCAATAAATAAATTTCAAATACAGCTTTTAACTGTCAGTTATTGGTACATGACATCAGAATAGTTAAGGTCTGGATATGTCTTTCAAGTACATTAGCATGACATAATCAAGTAAATTGATTACTGCAGGGTATTCAGCGCTAAAGTTGAATGAAAAGTTACAAAACGAATAGTTCACAACAGCTGACTGAAGTCACTCTATGGTCTCTATTTCTTGTGTGTGTTTTGTGTGGTCGTCGTCATGAAACCATAAAACATTAATTTCAATTGACAGAATAGCAGCAAAGAAAGCAGTCACGGTATTCAGTAGACGACTGCATACGGTATTTAATAGCATCGAGTCCCTGTCCCCCCCTTTTGCCGTTGAGCATAGAACCGCACGTAACCTGAACTGAATGATATAGAAGCCCTTTGTCTATAGTTAACTACTATGATCTATGTTTGTGTGGAGTTTTGGGCGTAATTAATTTGTTGGGCTGAAGTTGGAGAGAAAAAGTTACCATAGACAGCAGCTGTTACTTAATACATACACAAACCATACAACAAAACCAAAAACAATTACATACAAATGTTAATTAGTATACGGACGAACCACAAAAAAAATGCTTCACTTTAATTAGAGTTTAACTTTCACAATTTGCATTCTATTGAACAAAAAACCGACAATGATGCTGCAATATTGAAAATTACATGTTGCACTTGCTAGCTCTGTCTCGTTTACATTGTTGCCATCTTGCTCTCTTTATACATATGTTTGCTGCTGCATCATGTGTCAAAATCTGTCAGCAGCACTTAACCTTAGGCATAATTCAGTGTACGTTGCCGAGAAAGTTGCCATCAATTTTAATATTTAAGCTATTTTTGGATTAGTTCTCCAACAGCTGGAGCCGACACCTCCTCCTCCTCCTCCACCTCCACAACAATAAGAAATATTTCTCTATAGCTTTTGTAGTTGCTGTTGTTGTTGTTGTAACTTCCGCTTGGGCCACTTTAATTTGTTTTAATGCTGTTAAATTATAATTCCCATATGTAGCCCCTCTCGCTGTAATAATATTTTGAGTGTTTTTCAAGTTGTCTTCCTTTCCATATTTCTTAATGCTATTTCAACAAAATAAATGTATCTTTTGCAATTGTCTCTGTTTCTGATTCATGCTCTAGTTTGGCACAGTTACTAATCGAGATAGAAGTTTAACCGCTTTAAGGTCATAAATTTGGTTAGTGTCAGGCTAGGATTTGAGAAATGGCTGCGCTGCTTACGAATGGAATTGTTCCCCCCAAGGACCGATGACTGGATATTGCAAACAGCTGCGCGCGAGATAGAGAAACAGGCAACTGGGAACTGTATACTGTATACTGTAAACGGGAATGAAACACACACTCACAAAGACATCTGTCTTGCTGATTCGTTGGGTCCTTCGTTACTGTCGGGGGTGTATTCTGTCTGTATACAATGTCATATGCCATTACAGATTGAAACAATTTGAAACAAAAGCAGCCAACAACTACAAATGCAGTAGGCAATGCCCTGAAGCACATTAAGAAAAGAAATAGGCAGGTATATATTGTTGAAGATAAATTTAATCTGCTATAGAGAATGAAAAATGAAAAAAAATCTCAAAACAGTCAACGAAACAATGATAAACCTCATTTTATAACCAACCTTGAACAATCTAATGTTAGGGATTTATAAAAAACCATTTCCTTTTGCAAATGTTATGATAACTATCAGTAAGAGTTTTAAGATCTTATTGAAATTTCAGAAATTAATAGTTTTGCTATAGAACTTAAGGTTCGATGAAACAGAACTCACTTCATTCCAAGTGCCAAACAAATTGAAATCACTTCAAATGCGATTATTTGTAATAAAACGCACAATTGCCAATAAAGATGAAAAGTCAAAATGCGATTCCACACAATCTTGAGCATTCAAAGTGTACACACATATAAAAATAATACAAACAACACAACAAAATTACGAAGTCTTTGGTAAGCTCGCCAGCAAATGCGTTGAGCGGCATGAACTTCCTGTGGGCACGGCACTACCGAGAGGCAGAGGGAAAAATTGGGGGGTGGAGGAGAGTTCTAAGTCGAAGCATATGCTTTCGATAAATCATAAATTTATATTCTTTGGCCGCTCTTTGACATAGGCTGAGGCTTATTTTGAAAAGGGGATGGGCGGCAGCACCTAAATGTGAACATCAAACGAATGCAGTAGATAGATTGCAGAGGGGATCTGTTGCTGTTGCAGTTGCAGCCAACTGTGAAATGCATAGATCAATTTGAAAGTTTAACAACTGGCCATTAGTTCTGGAAATATGAAAATGTTTTCTCTTTTTTTTGAAGGCGCATCGTAAAATAAAAAGTAAATCCATATTTTTACTGGCTGGGATTACAGTTTGTCAAAGAAAAACGCACAAAGCACAAACCAAGGAAGGAAGAGGGTGGATGATTCACCCACCCCTTCCTTGCCATATACTTATTTAACATGCAACACACGTCAAGCACACGGCCACCTGACCCAGGACCCGAGGGGGATGATTGGATTGCTGAAATCTCATCAGATCAGTGACAAACTCAATAAAATCAATGGAATACCGAATTTAGTTCCCATATACAAAACAACCCTGACTCGAAGTTGAACCATCCCCTTGTACCTCTTAACCTGACCTCAGTTTGTCAATGGCCAGAAGCTCAATGTGCCCAACATTACGTGTCGACTCTTATCACACTGTACATTTACCTGCCCCATTGGCTTTGATATTGTCGCCACTAAGGTTCAAACAACTTGAACTTAACAAGGAACTTAACATATAAATAATTTTGTTAAGAAAAACAGATTTTTTGAAACAATCTTCAACTTATAAATAAAGTACAACAAAAATAAAAGCAATGAACAAAATAAAACATAACTCGATAGAACAATTCTTTTTAAATATATTAAAATAGAATCCATTAAAGTGAAATATTGTTTTTCGGAAGAATAAATCACTTGTAGCTAAAAATAATTTTCAAAACGAAAGAAAGCATTTCGCTAAAAAATATATTTTTTCGAATTTTTCAACATCATCAAAAACAATTTTCTTTAGTTGTGATCTCGCTTTAAGTATTGAAATACCAATCTATATGTTAATAAGCTGAAAGCAATTGAACAGCATCAAAGCACAAATAATTGGCGGCTATTGATAAGATACTTCAGCTCCCCTCTGTCAAAGCTGTCATCAACTTGTGGAACTTTTTGCTAACTAACTGTACTGCGCATTAAACTAATGTATTTTTGCGCGTAAATTACGAATCTTTCAGCTGACAAACAAAACAAAAACTTTGTCTCTTTGCTATGTTTGCAAAAGGGGGGAAAAATGAACAGAGAATAACAAGAAGCAAGCAGCTAAGAAAGCTAAAAAGAAGAAATCGTCTGGTGCGTTGATAAGAATTTAATTCCTCATGCCCACAAGCTAAATGCAATCAAAAACAAAACAAAACACACTGCGAACCATACGAAAGTCGAGCGTTAAATTGCTTTGGGGCTGGCTTATGGGGGAGTAGAAAAACTTTAGCTGGTCGCCATCTGCAAGGCATTTTCTAAAACCATTTTTATAGATTCTCCCTCTTTCTCTCTCCCACGCTGCACGCAGAAGTTGCATGACAATACAAAAACACTAAGCAACAAAAGTTAAGTCTGGAAAATATTTTAAATATTTAACTCTTATCTCCAAGGCATGGCAAAGATGCGGTTTTCCAGATATGCTTTTGTAGCTTATGGGGAATATTCAGTAAGCGTATTTTGGTTGCATGGTGTAGGTGAAGTTAGCTGTGTGTGTGTATGTAGTAACATTTACAATTGCATAATGCAAAAGTTGCGCTGTGCAACAAGCGGCGTCACAGGATGTTTAAAAGGACAATGCACACAGACAGCGGAAAAACGGGAAAAGCAGAAGCGGCAGAAACGGTAGCACAAGCAGCATGTGGCCAAAGTCATTTGCAACGGACACACTCGCAACAAAATGAAAAAGACGTTAAGCAAGCATTGAACTTTTAGTAAGTGCTTTAGGGTGGAGTGGGTGTCAAATTAAAGCTAAGTAAAATCATATTGAAACAGTTTTGCCATTTAAATGTTTGCCACAATTCCCCAAGGATCAAGAGCTTCTGTTTGAAGCGTCATGCAAAACGCTCATTTAATTGTCATGCCCAAATGAATGATGAGCCATTTTAGCCGAAGCAACAAACTAACTTAATTGGTTGCTGCCTGAATGCTCTTTGCATGCCACACAACATGAAACGTTGACAGCAACGTTAAGCTTATGTTTAGCCAACTAAATGCCGCATACGTAAATACGTTTTCACTCAGGCAGACACACTCAATATAACCCCTTCCCAATTGATATCAAGCAATGGCGCGCCTCATTGCCGCCGACACTGACCAGCTGCCACACTCGGAACAGACCCCGCCGACAGTCGGCATCGTGATTATGAACTAAGCCCACCTGGAAGAGCCAATGAGGTCTATAGAACACAGCATGTAGTTTGTAACAAAATACAAAAAGGGAACAAGGGATCTTAAATTTATTAAAAAACTAATGGGAAACATGTTTGCCTTACTTACAAGAAATACTGTTAGTTTTTTAAAGTAATTATTATTTTACAATGGGATGGAAAAAAATGTACAAATCTACATTCTGATTTATAAAAACTCAAATATTACGATTGTCTCCTTAATATATAAAACTAAATTCTTAAAACTTATATTTTATTTATTTAAAGGACGTTCCTTCATTGAATACCCATAGGTAGTTTCCAACACATTAAGCTACCTGCTCTTAGAGCTCCTGACTTTTTAAAGTTTCAGCAGTTTAAAGAGTATGTAACTGTCGGCACAACAAACCATACTTTTTTCTCCTAATTGTTAATTAATACATCACGCATACACACACTTACACAATCGCTTGTAAGCGGCTTAAGTGCCCCTAAAATAACTCCAAAAAGGTTTTTTCTTACCTATCTTCATTAAGCTCTTCCAATGTCCGAAACTGTTGTTTGGTCAGTACCCATCCAATCTATGGAAATACAAATATATATATAATTTTATAGATATCTCCATATGAAATTGATTTATAACTGTGTGGCAGCATTCGACACATTTTGATAATGTTATCAGTTGTAACTATCATGGCGGCTGTTGCAACGCCCCAATTCGTATCGTTGTCGTTGTCGTCTGCCATTGTAAAATTTGAAGCATATCTTATCGTGTTGTTGTAATCGATAACTTGCAACGATTTCTATGTAAGTGATTTATGTGGAGTGATGGTGGGGGCAACAACTTAACTGCGTCAAATGCAGTTAACAACATTTTATCATCTTTGTCTTTTTGTCATCCTTACAAAATGTCTAAAGTTACCTTTTGTTTTATTTTTTCTTGCAGGTAAGATGCGTAAGATCAGTCAACTGGAAATGGAAATTGAATGCGTAAATCGGTCAACTTGGCAACTCTATTTAATTGAATTTTGTAAAAGGAGTAGGACAATTTAAACTGAAAGCAAGTCGAATGAAGCGTACTCTATCAAAACATTGCACTTATATTTTTACAAGTAAAATAAGTTGTGAAAGACAGTTTTTTGCCTTAGCTTGCCACATCCGTTATGCCACACACACTTCTAAACAACTCTTTAGTTGAGGGTATTAAGAACGCTTAGGTAAACTCCAAGTGCCATCAAAACTGAGCACGGGTGAAGCTGCTTTTATCTCTTTCATAATGGAACCAAGTATATTTTCCGAACCATTTTCCATCTAATCTGCTCGCTGCATCCACATCATCATCAACTTCATTATTATTATGAAGGCCTCTCAAACGCACGTATGAACAAGTTCTCATTTTTCCATCACATTTCTTTGGTGGCGGCGAAGGAGGAGCAGACGCGTCATAAACCGTTGAAGGCTTAGCACCATTGAATGGCTTTTCTTTTGTTCAGTGGGTAGAGCGAGGAAAAACAAAAGCGCAAGCAAAAAGAAAACCCAATAAGCTCAGTCCATTGATACAAATCGAAACGAAGCAGCAAAAGAGCCAAGAAAAAGAGACATAGAGTATGAAGACAATGCTGGATATGATTAACGAGAGAACGCAGATAAGATCCCTTTCACTTAGAATGCAACTTATGCAATTTGCTAAAGCAGCTGCATGAATAATACATTCCTTCAGCTAGCTTCGAGTTGTGCCTGCCTCACATAGCAATGTGCAACGTTGGGGCAGCAGCAGCAGCACAATGCACAATGTGATACAATTTTAATCATCTTCCGCTGGCTGGTTTAAATCCAGCAAAGTTTATATTACAAATTGGCCAACGGAGCCAGCCGAGCAAAGTAAATGAAAGCAGCTCCCTGGCCAACTTGGCCAAATGAATTGTTGTTGGCTTGATTGCGTTTCGTCGCGTTTATTGCTTTTAATACTTTCTGTTAGAGCCTTGGGCTATTTAAGTGGCTCAAATAAAGGCAGACGACAATTTAGCTCAAGTCAAAGTCAAAGACTATTGTTGCCGCATTAGCAGCTTCTTCTTCTTCTTTGCTTTTGCTGCTTTGTATCATCTTTTGCGCATTTCTTGGAAAATATATTGCAACATGGCTCATGCCATATCAATTTGTATGCAGGCCCTGTTGCCTCATACGTATATGATAACAGCCAGGGTCTTAACCACCTTTATTTATGTGGCCGACAGAGTGGCGCTTTCAAAGCTTGCCTCAAACAATACACACGTAGAATATAGTAGTAGTATATCTGCCTGCTATATGTTTTCAGTTCCATTTACTATCTGCATCTGCTTTATGTATTCTCTTCCTCTCGTTGTCTTTTCCTCTTTGTAGTCTTATTATTATTTCTACTGCTGTGTCCTTTTTCACAATAACTCTATCCGCATACTCATATCTTTTTGGCGATAAACTTGTCGCTGCGCATAATAAAATTTGTTGCCCCCTCTCTAACCAAATGATGTGCCACACATAGATGACTATCTTTCGTCTAAAGGGCAACAACTCCCCAGCTGTAGACCACAACTCACAATTCTGCTCATTTTTACTAGTACTAAATAGTACATGTTCATATCTCTTCGCGTTCAATATTCCTGTGTAATTTGAGCTTACTTTGTATTGTCATTGTTAAGGGGCCGTTCGCAGGCTGGGAACAAAAGCCTTGTCCTCCTCTTACTCCTTCTCATCCAATACTTATTTCAATGGCGCTATTTGCTTCAATTTCATAGGGCAGCTCAATATAAACAAAAGCTGTATCCTAGAACTGACATCACTGGCAAACAAAACAAGTACAAGCTAGATTGTTCGAGTGAATAAATAGGTTTTAGTTAGCAAATACCCTGTTCTTTAAAACTATAGCTTTTTTAAAGTGATAGTTGAATACCAAACCTGTAGTGTTAGTATGTAATGATAAATCTAACAAAAGAGTATCAACTCAAACCCGAATTTGTCCAACAAAGAACTTCTTACTTCTTTTGCATAAATTACAGGTAGTTTTACTGTTCACAAGTCCCGGCAAGCTCTTGACTTGGCCAAAATCGATAATTTGGCACAAAAACTATTTCCCTTTCAAATGTGAAAACACACACAAATAAGAAGAAGTAGATATAAAAAAAAAAGGATATGCCTCAAAGAAATTCGCATTACAATTCGGCTAAGGAGAAACGCCTTCATTTCAGCCATTTTTATAGAGGTACCGTGTGTAAGAACCTATTGCCGCATTTTATTTATGCACACTTAAAGAAACCAGAAAGCAGGCGTCGGCGTTCACTGAACCAAACACTTTGAAGGAGCCGAACCATGGAGCAGCAATAAAAGGAGTTGTAGTAGGGGAAATGGTCTTCAAGCTCATAAATTAGCTGCAAACCGCAATTGCTCAATGACAAAACGACAACAGGCAGGGTTGGAGTGGGAGGGGTAACTTCAGTCGCAGGGTATTCGGGAGCGGCAGGGGGTGTCATTTGGGTATCACATAAATCCTGGCCAAAAGCCATAAGGTGTTTGATGGCTGCTTGTAATTAGCATAATTGAAATGTAATAAAAAGGAGTGGAAACTGATTGAAAGCAGATGGTTGTGGAATTGTACAGGGGGGAACGAGATGGGGTTAGCGGGGCAGCTAAAGGCAATCAAATCAATTGAAAAGTTGACTTTAAAGCTGGCAAATGACAAACGCAGCGTACAAAGAATGGGATCAGGCAATGACAGAGCGGATTTGCCCTTTGGTCAGATGCCAGATTCCCTCTGATTTGCCACTGTTCGGTCGTGTCCATTGATGTTTTCACATGATGCGACAATCAGAGCATAGGGAGTGGCAGGCAGGTGGGTGGCGACGAACAACCCCCTGGCTGGCTGGCAGGTTGTTGGGAGTCTGGCTATGTCGAGACTCTGTATCCTCTAATGGTAGGCAGACGTTTATAATTATATTTGTGCAGCATTTCGTGTCGCCTGGGCAAGCGCTAAAGAGCAGACAGACAGTAAAAGTGGTTTGTAAGTGGGGGTGGGAGTGGGAGTATGGGAGGCAGGAGTATTATGGGGAGACGGACTCTCTGCCTCAGTTGTTTTGGCATCATGCGGCTTCGCTTATCCTGTCGCCTTTTCAGTTTAAATCTCTACACGCCTGCCTGCCTGCCTTCCTCTCTTCTCTCTGTCTGTCGTTTTTAGCTGTTATTTTTTTGTCGCCCGGAGCATCAGTCGTTTTGCCATTCTAGCCATGTTGTTTTTTTTTTTTCATTTCCTTCTGGCTCTGACCATTTTGCTGCGGCTTCAACAAGGCGCCATATTAAAGCAAAAAGTGTCGCCTAAAGTGTTAATCAAAGTAACGTAAAGGTGATATCTACTATGAACGAAAATCAGAAGCAGCAAAGGAGTTTAGATTTGAATGCGACTTGGACAACAGAAATGCTGAATAAGAAGAGGTGCCTAAACCAATATCATGAACTTTCCTACTTTTGATATTGCAAGTTTTGTGCACCAATCCTAAAAAGTTTTCTCGAAACACAATTCATTATTCTTAGGAGCCTGAGTAAGAAAACGTTTAATCTAAAATCGAGCAAAGGGTTTGATATATGTACATATGTACTTAGCTGTCTTTGGGCAGTACTATGCCTATCCATCGATACTTTAACGATTTGTAGAGTCCCATTTTTAATTTAATTAACTTTAATCGTTGTTATCGAAAAGAGTGTCCATTAAATATTCAATGTCTACTGAAAAACCGATTACTCGAGTTCATTGAAGTCATACTTCCCTACTATCCCTCTATACTATACCCTTCCACCTTCTTTCCCGTCCCGAATTAATTAAATATTCATGTAGGAGCAAAGTCTATGCAATTTGGTTTCCTTCTCTTGTGCACTTGGCAATGCACAATTTGGTATTGCAGCTGCCTTTGGATGCATTTCACACGCCGCTGCCCATTCGTAGTGAACGAATCGAAATCACACGCACAATGAAAGGGTAGGAGCAAAGTAGGAGGTAGGCAGGGGACTTTAACGTTCGTTGGCAAACATTTCCGCCAGCAATTTTATTTTTTTGTTTTTTTGTCTGCTGCTTTTGTTTTTGTGTTATTTTATTTTTGTTCGCTTTAGCTCATTTCGTTTGGCTAACCAAATGGAATATCAACAAGCTCAGCGAGAAATCGATGGGGGACGACAACCAAGTCGAAGCTGGCTTCAACTACTCTTGGCCATATCCGCGTTTTGCGGGGCTCAGGCCCAAAGGCTTTGGGTCGCGTTTTTGGCGCGATGCACATTTTTCGATAGGCCACAGACTGCAGCAGCAGCGACTAAGCTAAAATGCAAATGCAATTGAGTGCAGCGTGCCATGGCTCTATGTAGATTTTGGCCAAGACAATTTGAGTATTTGGCCCGCATTTTGTGTGGCTTATTGGCACATTTTAACCCTTAGTGCCGGCTGCTGCGCATAAATTTTGCTGTTGTTAGCGATAAGACGACTCCTTTGCCAGCTGGACTTTAAACCAAACAAACTGGCAGCCATCCCCCCGGAAAACTCCCCTCCTTTCTCTCTTTTTGTTGGCCAGCCCAATTTAACCTTAAAAGGTGCTACCATTAGCCCACTCTAATGGCCTTTTCTCTCAGCCACCGCGATCTTTTCCCGGCGATAGCCACTTTTGCTTAGCTAGCTTCTTTAAATATTTTCCATTGTTGTTGGTGTTGTTTGTTGTTGTTGTTGCGTTGCACATACATACAATTTTAGCTAATTGCGCGAATCTGAATGTTGCGTGTTTGTGTGGCAGGCAAACGCTTTGCATTTTGTCCATTTTTGTTGTTTTCTCTTTTTCGTTAAATTTGGCAAATGCAAATTTGATTGGATTTTTGCACTGTGCAACGCAAGGGCGTTGAGCGTTGGGCGTTAGAGTGGGAGTGGCTCTGTTGGTCAAGTAATACGCTGAATGCAGCAGCTAACTACCCAAAAATGCCTTGGCAATTAGCCAATTGAGTTGAGCACGAAAAAAGAAACTCATTTCTGGCCAATTTCCAGTTGCAAAGGAAGGAAGTTTTTTTATAAACTTATTTGCTGCCATCAATTTAATGTCTGTCTACAAAAGTTGACAGCAATTTTCATACGAACTGCTAATTTTTCTATCGTTGTCAAGCGGCGACAACAACAGCATCAACAACATTTGCATTTTGTTGCTAAAGTAAATGTTGCAACTTGAATGTGGATCTCCTCTGGATCCACAGATGGAGCTGTTGCTGTCCTTGTCCAGTGTGCTTAGCGTGTCAGTTGTTGTTGTTTATTTTTATCGCTTGCAAATGAAAAATCGTAAAATATGCAAATTCATTGGAAAATCATAAATATTCATGCTGTTTTCCCCGTATGCAGGAAAAGCTGTGAAAGAAGTTGATGCATGAGGATACTCTGCTGATCTGGTCGTTTGGCCTTAAAGTGGTCTATAGACTGACTAGTTGCCTAGTTGACTATTGATGTGATGGCTTTTACGTTCAAGCTGGTAGACGTGTAGATAACTGTACCAAACAATCAAGTTCACAAATATAACTTTTTAATGGAAAAACTCAGAGTTATCCTTATAAAGAAACGTGGTTTTTGCCATCAGTTAACATGTCTTAAAATGCGTTTAATATTTGATTAAATCTCCTAAACTCTTGTTAAAGCCAACAACAATAACTTCTTAACTAAAAATTAAATTGTCTCTCTGAAACTCTTTACTGTTGCATTTCTTGTGTGTGTAGTTGTTTGTTTGTCATACCCATATGTTGAGCTTACCAAATCATAAATTTATTCAATCTTATGTAAATTTCTGTTGTGCGTGACTCGCGCATTTTTTTGATGTTGTTTCTGTTGCTTGAGTTGCGACGATTCAAACAATTAAACTCAATTAAGTGCACAACGCATATTTAATCAAAAAAATGTATTCCACATCTATACATATTTTTCGCTTGTCTTTTCAAGTTTGTTGTGGCTTCAATTTAAAGTGAGCGTATTTCCATTTTTCTGGGAAATGAGCGCACAAATCTGTCTAAACTATAATTGTTTAATTTGATTCAATGAGCCAGACAGTCAAGGCGCATAATTAAAGCAAACTCATAAAGGCGTTAAGCGGCAACAAAGTAGGGAGTTCCATAATTGTTGATCTTTTCATTTGGGTTTTTTCTTTTTGCCGATGTAGACGATAACTCAATTAAAGGCACAAACTGGCATTGAATAATATTATCAAATATTCATACTTTTTCCACTTTAAGATATTTCCTTAATTAAAATAAATATTGCTCAGACTGTTTGCCGCATTGCGTCGCGCATTAAAACCTCATCGTGTAGTGATAAATGTGAGAGGCCCACATAGTATAGACAGCAACAAATTTTGCTGACTTTTGTCTATTGCAGTTGTTGCTGTTGGGGGATTTGAAATGAAGTATTTAAAGCACTTTTTTGTCGTTGTAAAGACTTTACATACAAAAGTAGCTTGGGGATTTGTGTGTTGTAAACATTTCTATTTGCCAACCAAATGCAAGAGGGGAGGGGAAGAGTGGGTGTGGTTAGGGAACCTTTTTCGCGGGGGTCGGTTTGTGTTGGCAATCCATTATGCATTTACATATAGTATTTTACAGCCTACACCACCGCTTCGATAAATGTACAAAAAATCTTTTCAAGCGCAAAATATGTACAACAAAAAAAAAAAACTCTTCAACAAAATTCTGGTTGCAAGCAGACTGTAAGTGGAGTGAATAAAAGGGGGTAATCGCATAATACAAGTAATGCAACGTACCCTTTTTCTTGTTGTTGTTGCAATGTTTCCGTTAAAACAAAAGCCAACAAAAGTTGGATAAAATGTGCAGTTTTATGAACATTTTCCGAGCCGCAATTTCAACGTAAATTAAATTATTATTCATTTTGTTAAAGACAAACTTCAGTTTATAGCTAGCTTAAATCACATAACTGAAACTGAAAACTTTGTGAATCAAGCGTGAGCTTTGAGTTTTAAGGCTTAAGACACATATGAGCTGTTGGCTGGCTGGCTGGTTTTCAACTTAAAGTATATTACATTTAAATGTACTCTAGAGGAAGTTCTATGGCGTTAGCCTCACAGGAAGCCAGACAGACGGACGGGGCTTGAAACAAGGCGTGTGGCATTAGCCAAGCGGGCAACGCAACTTTTGCCTCATTTAATTGCCAACGACACAAGCCGGCTGCCGACAAAGTTTTCATATGCCACGGCGCCATTGCGGCTTACTGGGTAGTCAAAAAAACGAAGTGTGGGAGGGGGACGGAGGTTAAGTGAAATGGCGACGATACGAAATTTACGAAAATTTGATTATGATGCTAAGCGGAGACTGTGTGTGTGTGTGTGTGTGGTGGGGGGAAGGGGAAACTTTCAACTTTATGCAACTTCATTTTGTGGCCAAACCAAAAAATACAAAAAGAAAGAAAAAATGCATATAAATTGAGAGAGCTTTGCACCCTTCATCAACCCTCCACCGCACCTTAACACTTATTGAATATTATTAAAATTGATCCAATTAGCATTTAATTAAAATTTCTTGTTTGTTTGATTTTCGTTGCTTATTTTGACATATTGAACATAAAACTATTTAATTGATTTACAACGAATGCATTTTACGGCAACAAGGCAGAGAGAATAAGCGAAAAGTAAGAGAGAGATAAGAGCCCTTTCACGATCTCTCATCGAATTCGAAACCACTGCAGTAAAAAAACACTAAAAAACCAATTGACACAATTTCGGAAGCTGCTGCAGAGAGATAACCTCAATTTGCCTTTCGAAATTGTAACTGTAGCAGCTATCTATGGCAGCTTTTGTATCCGAGAGAAATGTGAAATGCATATAAGCGAAAGACAATAAAAATCAATTCGAGCAATAAAAACATTTTAATTGAACGCACCCCGCCGTTTTTATAAATTTTAATTGTGGCTGAGGAAATGTCTCTATTTGATTTAGAGCCATTATTTATTTTATGTATTGGCATATTTTTGAAATTATTCAAAAATGCAGCTGTGTCTGGTCGAAATGCGGGCGTGGCCCGTCGGGACCTATTATAATTGAGACGTGCCACAAAAGTGCAGGTAGCACACACAACACGATGAAAAGTGAACTCAATATTCATTTGAAATCCAATACCAGAAACGTATATACATATATAAGACTTAACACTCTGTGCAAATGTCAATCAAAATGCAGCTGTAGACAAACAAAACACAGCCACAAAGAGCCAAGGAAACGTGTTTAAAACGAATGACAGGGATGAAGTAAAAGAGACAGAGACAAGTGGCTTATAAGGGTTTGACAGCAGTTACAACATTTGTGTCTTTGTTGTAGACCAGCAGCATTCAACGTGTTTAGTTTTGATGAAGCAGCGCCTAAAAAGCGGCTATAACAGCCAGTTAGTGTTGGATACGAAGTGCATCAGGCTATTACAAAATACCCTGTAAACTTATAAAATAGCAAAAATGTGAGAGTAACGCAAATATTCAATATCAGTTAATTTATAAAGTCCGATTGCTTGAAAGCTTTGCTATTACACTTAATAGAAAGCTCTTAAGCAAACATTAAGATTTAAAATTCCGCAAAAAATCTCAATGATACCGCGCTAAAGTTCTTATACCCAAGTTAACAAGTAAGTTACCCAATTTAATGTTTTTAGAGGGTATGTGTATAAGGAACTTAGTCGGTTCTGTCGGTCTCGTATGTCAAACTGCGAATAGAATCGGTAGGGGTCGAGTGAAAGGCACGAAATGCGACAGCAAAAGAGTCGCGACAATCGCACGCAAAGCCACGAAATATCAGCGAGAAGAGCAATAGAGAGGGGAAGCGTAAAGCGAGAGGAAGCTTCTCTTCAAGCGACCAGAGCAGCAATAACCATAAAAGCCACACGTCGGGACTTTAAATGCATGGCTTCCCTTCTAAAAGCAGCAGCAGCAGTTAAAAAAATACAAGCCAGACCGAATAATGAAATAGAAATTCAAAATTGAGATGGAAATGAAATGGAAATTGAAGCGAGAGTAGAAAATTGAAGCAATAAATGGTTGAAGAAATGTTGCGACGGCTTCTCCAGTTACAGGAACTAAAACAGCAGTTAAGTAGTTGGCTCTGTTTGCTGTTGTGTAGAATTATTATTATGTCGGTGCCATCAATTTGGCATCCTAATGAAGTCAAAGAGAAGAAGAAGAAGGAGCACGCTCTCGTCGCAAGCCTCGTAAACTTGGTTTAACTTCACAGCGGAACCTGCAACAACGAGGCGGAAGCAAAACAAAGGCACGCCAAACTGCCAGCATGCTTTGCCCACACAGAGAAACTCAAAAGGTTGCGACTTGCGAATGCAAGTGCCGCCTTGAGTTCACGTGCGGTCAACATATTTAGTACTCCGACGAGGGAGCTACTTGCATCTGCATTGCTTAGTGGGTGTTGCAAATGAACCCCACTTTGCACATTTGTACTCCCAACACATAGCTACAAAATCTACCTGCTTTAAATATGTGCGTTGTGCCACTCATTTGCACAGCTGGATAAATTTTGCAAATTATGAAAGCTTGCCGCATTGCCCAGTATAGCATCATTAGCATCTCCCTTGACTCTCCTTGATGCCTAATTAATGCTGTTCAAACATAAACATAATCTAACGAAACGATGCTGTCGGTGCGGTGCGGCCATGTCAAAGTCAAAGGGCTTATATAACGTTAATTTAGCTTTAATGTAGCACTAAGTTGAGCAGTTGAGTAGAAAGGGTTTAAAATTATTTAAATCTTTCCTTAAAGAAAAGTTTCTTAAGATAAAACTTTTTTAAAAGTGGATTTTGAAAGAGTTTCTTAAGGGTGTGTTCCAACTGAGGTTTTCTGCTGGTGCAAAACTTTTTAAAATATGTTTGTTTAAAAGTGGTTAGCGAAAAGATAATGCATAGCTTACAGCAGTGTTTAATCTCTAAATTTAAATAATTAAAGTTATTGGATTTTTACTTCAAAAGTGTAACAAGAACATTTTCAGAATAAAGCCAAGTTTAGGCTTTATTAAATTTCCAAACGACTTTAAAAAGCTGAAGATTTTTTTAACTTAAAGCGATCCTCTTTTAGATTGTCTAAAATGTGTAAAACAAAACTAAATAAATAGAATTCTTAGAAGCTAAAAAAGTCATTTACTTTAGCCTGTTAACAGCCAAAATGCCAACTCTGACGTGTTGTTAAGTCAGCCGGGTAAAGGCTTACTCTTTTAGCTTCGATTCTTGGCGTTGTTGCCATTAAAGTATGTTAGATATTCATTGGCAGCACCCGCTCAAAGACTGGGGCCAAAGTGGAAATGCAAATATTTGTCTGGCCTAAGGGCGTGCCAAAGAAACAGAGAGAGAGAGAGAAACAGAGAGAGAGAGAGTGAAAAACAGAATGGGGTGCTTGTTGGTTATCGAGGTGGCTGGGAGGGACTTTTGTAGCTTCAATTATTCAAGTTGACAGACTGTGCTGGTGAAGTGAGCGCGCGTGCTCCGACCGGGTCAACCCAGTCAACCATGTGGGGGTTGACTTTGGCTTGAACAATAAACAACAACAACTTATATACTTGTTTTCTTCTTCTATTCCTTACGTGCCTTTGACACAGCACTCACGTTCACCGTGGAGCCACAGGATTCTGTTGTGCCCGAGGGCCACTCAGTGCTGCTGCAGTGCGTCGGCAAAGCTGCTGTTGCCAAGGGCAAGGCAGCAACGCTGACGACACCACCGACAACGACTATACGCTGGCGTGGACCCGACGGCCAGGACTTGGGCATTGTTGGAGATACGTTTCGCACACAGCTAAAGAACGGATCACTGTACATTAGCTCCGTGGAGGAGAATCGTGGCTTAACTGGTGCCTATCAGTGCCAACTTAGTGCCGATGGCATTGGCACTCTGCTCAGTCGTCCAGCGCTAGTGGCGATTGCCCGGCAGCCGGAACTGAATCAGGATTTCATTGAGACATATTTGCTGCCGGGACAGACGGCCTACTTTAAGTGTATGGTTGGGGAGTATGTGTGGCAGCCGGGTGTGAAGCATACGGTGCAGTGGTACAAGGATGATATGCCAATGCCGCTGGACAAGCTGCGCATGGTCGTCCTACCCAATGGTGCACTTGAGATTGATGAAGTTAATCCCAGTGATCGTGGTGCTTATCAGTGCAATGTTACCTCGGGCAGTGTCTACAAGCTAAGCAGCAAAACCAACTTGAACATTAAGAAACCCTTGGAGGCAGGCACGGAACAGGCAGTGGCACCTTCATTCCTTGTTGGACCCTCGCCGAAAACTGTCAGCGAGGGAGAGACAGTTACTTTAGATTGTGTAGCCAATGGATTGCCCAAGCCACAAATCAAATGGTTACGCAATGGCGAAGAACTCGATCTAAATCATCTAGATTCGCGTTTCTCGATTACCGGAACCGGTTCACTGCAAATCTCCGGCGCCGAGGATATCGATTCTGGCAACTATCAATGCCGTGCCAGCAATACGGTGGACTCTCTGGATGCACAGGCCACGGTGCAGGTGCAAGTGCCACCCAAATTCATTCAGGCGCCACGCGACAAGACCGCCTCCGAGAAGGAGGTACTAAACCTGGAGTGTGCCATCCATGGCAAACCCAAGCCCACAATACGTTGGCTAAAGAACGGCGATGTCATCACGCCCAATGAGTACATGCAGTTTGTCAACGGACACAATTTGCGCATTCGTGGACTACTCTACTCCGATGCCGGCATGTTTCAGTGCGTCGGCACCAATCCCGCTGGCACTGTCCAGGCCTCAGCGCGTCTGCGTGTTGTGGCCCCAGGAGGTAAGTTCCTGTATATACCATGAACTGTATAACTGTAACTTGTAGTTGTAGTCTCTAGCTCAGTGTGTCCAGTAATCTATGCTCCAGCTTACGCAATTCACTTCCTTCCAACTGTATAATAATATACTTATATAAAACAAAACAAACTCAACGAAATTAAACGCCAATTCCCTAACCTTGAAATTCCCTAATGCTAATGTGTGTATATGTATATATAATGTATATGTTATGTGTTTAAAACTGTATTCCTTTGGTTGAACTTAATTTGCTTTCTCAACAATATTACCAAATAAATTTTATAAATTCTAATAACAGAACTTAAAAACTTTAAGGGGCACGAGCCGAGTTGAAATGGATCTGAAAACTTAAGGTTATATCTTGTAAGCAGATAGACAAACAGCATAATTCTTTACATTATTTAATGCCTAAACCTTTAAAGAATTCTAGACAATTTTAATATTTAATATTTTGGCTTTAGATTTATAGACTAGCTTTGACCATGTATACCATGTATATAAAATTTCTCAGACTTCAGTTCAACTTTATTATTTACAGAAAGCAAATTAAGTTTACTTTTCTTTTTCATCAATTAATTTATTAACTTATTGTTTATTCACTTGTTTTTTTTATCCTCTCCTACTTTTTTCCATGATCCCAAACCAAATTCCTTTCCCACTCCGTATCCAAAGCCAAAAACAAACCACGTAAAACCCAAGGTCAAACCACAAAATCGCTACATAACCCAGACAACAACTATAACAACAACTACAACAGTAAACGACGAAGACCTTACGATTCAGGCGAGCTGCGTACCAAATCCGGTGGCATAAGCGATGACTATGACAACTATGCGAATGACAAATCCTTGGAGACATCCCGTCTCAATTTACGCAAATTTGCAAGACCCGCTGAGCAACCACTAAATGATCGCAACTTTGAGTCAGTTGAGGTTAGTGCGCTGCGAAGACAGACAAATGACGATAACGATAACGATAACGATGACGCAGACGATGACTATGACAATGATGATGAGGACGAAGTGAGCGGCAAGCAGGACAAGATGCTGGCCAACTGGCAGCAGAAACACAACAACAACAAGAACAAAGCCCAACAACAACAAATGCTCCCCACATCCAATTTTGCCTCAACAGATTTGTCAGCCGGCGAAGATATCGCCACCAGCGATATAAAGCCTTTGAGTAGTGGTCTCCTGGCACGTCTCCCAGGTGCGCCGCGCAACCTGGTTGCACAGATTGTAAAGCCACGCTTTGTGACCATCAGCTGGCAGGAGCCGCAACAGAATGCCAACGAGGTTGTCTCCTACACCGTCTACTATCGCATGAACAACAGTGAGCGGTAAGTTCCAGATAATTCTTATAGTATATTCCTTGGATCAGTTATTAAAACTCATTCTTCCTATCCGTAGTGAACAAAAGATTGTAACAAAATCACATGAGGATCAACAGGTTAGCATACAATCCCTGTTGCCAGGCAGAACCTATCAGTTTCGTGTGGTGGCCAACACCAACTTTGGAATGGGTGAATCCTCCCAGCCCCTGGAGGCAAGCACACAGCCCGAGGTGAACATTGCTGGACCGCCACGCAATGTGGATGCCTATGCTCGCAATCACAAGGAGATTTATGTCCATTGGCAACCGCCACTGGTAACAAATGGTGAGATACTCAAGTATCGTGTCTACTACTCGGAGGTAAGTTAATTGAGATCATGTTTTACTTCACTTGCTAACTGTTTATATGTTTTACAGAACGATAGCGGTGCAGATTTATACAATGACAGCATATCGCTGGATTTGGTGCTTACGGACCTGCGTCCGTATACGGACTATGTGATCAGTGTTGTTCCCTTCAATCACAATGGCATGGGTGACCCATCCGCCGAACTGAAGGTTAAGACCTATTCGTCAACACCCTCAGAGCCACCCAACAATGTCACACTGGAAGTGACCAGTTCGAGCGTAAGTATTCCATATAATACATTAACCTAATATTTAGTACTTACAAATTTGTTGCCTTAGTCGATAACTGTGCACTGGGAGCCGCCGGCCGAGGAGGATTGCAACGGGCAGATAACTGGCTACAAGATACGCTATCGCAAGTTAAAGGATGCACCGCAAGCAAAGAGCACGCCAGCAAACATACGTTACTTTGAGTTGAACGCCTTGGATCGTAATGCCGAGTATCAGATTAAGATTGCTGCAATGACTGTGAATGGTTCAGGTCCATTTACCGAATGGTATCGTGCCAATACTCTGGAGAACGATCTGGACGAAACGCAGGTGCCGGGCAAGCCCGTCTGGATAAATATACAACCCGGCGCGGATAATATCGGACTGCATTGGGGACCACCACAGCAGCCGGAGATCAAGATACGCAACTATGTGCTTGGCTGGGGTCGTGGAATACCCGATGAGAACACCATCGAATTGAAGGAAACGGAACGTTACCATATCCTGAAGAGTCTCGAATCGAATATGGAATATGTGGTTTCCTTGCGGGCACGCAACGTCAAAGGCGATGGTCCGCCCATCTATGATAATATTAAAACGCGCGATGATGAACCGCTGGATGTTCCAGTGCCACTGGAGGTGCCCGTCGGACTGCGTGCCATAACCATGTCAAGTTCCTCGATTGTCGTCTATTGGATAGACACAATGCTCAATAAGAATCAGCATGTAACCGACAATCGTCACTATACGATCAGCTATGGGATCACGGGCTCCAATCGCTATCGTTACCACAACACCAGTGATCTCAACTATATGATTAACGATCTGCGTCCCAACACACAATACGAGTTTGCCGTCAAGGTGGTCAAAGGAAGACGTGAATCGGCCTGGTCCATGTCCGTACTTAATAGCACCTATCAGAATGTTCCTGTTACGCCACCCAGGGAACTGAGCGTGCGCCTGGACGAACAGAATCCACACAATGTGATTGTACAGTGGCTGCCACCAAAGCATACTGTGGGTCAAATCACTGGCTATAACATTTATTATACAACAGACACCACGAAACGGGATCGGGACTGGTCCATCGAGGCATTTGCCGGCGAGGAGACAATGCTGATGTTGCCCAATCTAAAACCCTATACAACCTACTATTTCAAAGTGCAGGCACGCACCAGCAAAGGTAGCAGCAATGCTCCCTTCTCCGCCCTAGTCGCATTTACAACCAGTGCTGCGGTCATCATGCAGGAGGCAGACACCATTGCGCATGGCATCGATAATCAAAATCTAATGTACATTATTGTTGGTGGCACAGTTCTTATCCTCTTCATATTGCTGTTGGTTCTGCTGCTGCTATGTCGCCGCAAGCCGCAATCGTCACCCGAGCATACCAAGAAAAGGTAAGAAACATACACAATTTCCACTGTTTGGAATCACATTTAACATATTGAATATTTAACATTTCCACAGCTATCAGAAGAACAATGTGGGTGTGCCTAAGCCGCCGGATCTATGGATACATCACGATCAAATGGAGCTGAAGAACATTGACAAAGGGATACACAATGCGACGCCTGTTTGCAGCGATAATGCCTCTAGCAGTGGCGCCCTGACACTGCCACGTTCTGTGGTACACAGTGAATATGAGGTGGAGACTCCAGTGCCGGCGCATGTGACCAACTCTCTAGACAAGCGTGCCTATGCAGCTGGTTATATGAGTGAGTTAAAATCAAGTAATGCATACAGCTTATTGCTTATCTAATTTTCGCTTTCCAAACAGCAACGTCAATGAACTCGACCATGGAGCGACCGCAATATCCGCGCACACAATACAATCATCAGAATCGCTCCCATATGACCATGGAGACGGGCCTTTCCCAGCAGAGTCTCACACAGCCGCAGAACAATTCATTGGCTCAGACTCCAGAGCATCCATATGGTGGCTTCGATGCCAACTTCTGGTTAGTAACTATTAATTTTATAGGAAGTTTATGGTCATATTAAAAAGTTATTTATGGTCATATTAAAAAGTTATTTAATAAAGCAGCACTAGAGACACAAGAGGAACTACTGTAGCTAAAATTGCTACGAAGTTCTCTTTATTGCCTTGGTAGATCCATTTCCTTAAGCTGTAATGACATGGATAGAATGACGATATCATTATCCCATCATTCCAATATTCTCTTATTGAATTCTTAACTCATGCCATGGGGGTTGCCATTAAACTTAATTTAGAACAGCAAGCAATCAACATTAAGTCATAAATTTCAATTCTTTAAACCCAAAATTTGTTTATATTTTGGAATCGAAATTCGGAACTTTATTTTTATTCAAAAATGTGCAACCGAACTCGTTGGGGACGCATCGATCCCAGTGTTGTGGTCGATTTAGTGCCAGGTCCCACCGATAGGGTAGTCCAGCTGGATCACAAAACGCTGCCTGGCTATGTGCAGCAACAGCTGCTTTTGATGGCCTCACCAAAGCCATTTCTCAATTTCTTAAACAAAATTCGACTGGATAATATTCTGGTTAATCATCATCTGAAAGGTGTCTATACGATGCGCACCTCGGCTTCGGTAACCAATACAGCCGTGCAGATGTGGCGCCAAATGAGCCTTGATGAGCGTCAGCCTTACATTAGGCTGGCTGCCAAGGCCAGGCAAATACAAAAGCATCGGGTGCATTACTTTCTGGGCAGCCAGCACAGATGATCTGATGTGGATGAAGTTATAGTGTTTTTTTTTTTTTCATTTTGATACATGTATAATTTTATAAGAATATATACTTGATTCGAATGGGTTTGTTAACTGATTAACCATTGTTTGGCTTGCCCATTTCTTCTATAAACAGCAATGCTGGCTATACGAGCGGCACAGCGGGCGCTGGAGGTGCTGCTGGCAATGGTTGTGTGTCCACCATTGAGAGCAATAAGCGCGGACATCCGCTTAAAAGTTTCAGTGTGCCGGGTCCGCCGCCCACAGGCGTTGCCACGCCCATCAACAAGCACAGTAAGTAGCAAATAAAAATATTAAACTATCAACTTTAACTAACTTGAATGTCTTATACTTTTGTTTAGCTCCTGCTGTCACAATACGTCCACAAAATCAATCGCCCTATAAGAAGCCCTCATTCTCTGCTGCCACACCCAATCGCCTTCAGAGCGGCAGCTCAGTGGCACATTCCACCGATGAGATACAAAGACTGGCGCCTAGCACATCCACCGAGGAGCTGAATCAAGAGATGGCCAATCTCGAGGGCCTAATGAAGGATCTCAGCGCAATAACGGCCAACGAGTTTGAGTGTTAACACTGCAGCAAGCGGGCCAAAAGTATTAGCTGGGCAAAAACAAAAAGGAAAACATTTCGCAATGTTAATTGTTTTTAGTTTCGTTTAATTCGATGATGTATAGTTTTATGGTTTGGTAATTTAATAGTTTTTAGTGCCATGTGCGAAATATTAACGAACAGATCTGTAAATACGAGTGACGCCATATAAATATAAATATATACATATAGATATTTCTAATTAGCACATAGCATAGTTAATTTTAATGCATAATATTTGAAAGAACTATTTTCTTTGTCTCTCACGGCCAGTGGCATATTTATTATTGTGATTGATGGAACCTACAATTTAAACATTTATTAACACCATATTAAACATTCAACATAACATTAAAAAATCAAACACATGCATAGTTTATGCTAATCATACAAGCATCTAAGCCTAAGTCTCTCAACATATATGACAACTCTTCAAACTATAACATTATTATAATAACTAAAGAAACGAAAAACAAAACATTCGACTTATATTTAGCATTCTTTTAGTATTGAGTTTGAAGTCTTAAGATGTGCCATTAATTTCAATTTGCTTTCTTCACAATTCTTAACTACTTAAGCTTATAATACGACAAAAACATTCTAGACTGTAATCCATTAGTAAAGCCAGAAAAGCATTTAATATTTAACTACTATACGATATATATGTAATACTATCTATAAGAAGATTCGACACTTTTGTATCGTATTTTGATGTGTTCAAAATTCAATGTCTAAAAGCACGTGTTTTTATTTTTTATAATATTCCTAAAATTTTATCTTATTGCTTTGCACAATAATCCCAAAATTGAATTCAAATCAAAAAGCTTAATGCACAAGAAATGTATATGTTTTATTTGATACCAAATTGTGTGGGTGCAAGTTGTTAAATTTGCCCAATAAACTTCAATATAATTGTATAAAAGAATCCAAAATGTTTATGTTTATTCATCCCTTAGAAAGAATACTTCAATCTGAAATTTCCACATTTTATTTGTCGCAAAACGTAATCGTATTTTGTACTCGCCTTGGGGCAGTGGCAACGTTTTTAAAAATGTATCTTTAAACACTAAGTTATCAACGATGACATCGTGCTGAAAGTATTATAATATGATAAGAGTGTTCAATATTTTTAATTTTAGCACTCACATTATAGGGACATGTGTGATTAACATTGGAGTGTGATTGAAACGCTTTGAGCACAAGTCCTGGAAATGAAATCCTTTCAGGATGTGCGAGTAGATCACAAAAATCACAGCTGTCGTTATACAGAAATGGTTGATAGGTATTATAACGGCGCCAAGAGCTCCAATTAACCTGCACAAAGCATTATTTACTACTTATACATATAATTATTAAATGGAAAACACTTACATGCACATTAGTGATCGGCAGATGTAGTAAGTTAACGTTTACATTAATGGCAACAACTCCTCTGCCGAGCAAATTTAGTTTACACTCTTTAAAGTTAGAAAAATTCAAATCCTGAGACTCGCACTTAAGATTGGTAAATCTCGACCTCGATTTACCACTTTCCACAATTTCTAGTATTAGAAACATTGCAATAACCAACAACCGCGTAGTTGCTGCCGCCATCGTTACTTATCGAATAATGGGAAATGTCGACATCAGAATGCATATTTAACTTTTATACAGATTTGTAATTAGTTAAGGATCATTTATTTAGCTTTCAATAATATAAAGTTTAAAAGTGCGCATTAATAAAAAGCATTAAATTTCACAATCAAATTTGAGTGATCATTTTGATTAGTTTCAAATTAAATGATGATAAAAATTCATTTGCTAAGCTTGCGCATCTGTAAAATTAACTGTCAAACCGTTAATGCCTAAAGTGTTGCTAAAACGTTTAGAAACTTAACGAAAGAAAATGTTGCTAAAGCTTGCGCAAGCGCAACCATCAACGCGTTCGTTCATTAGAAAGCAACTGACGCGGCCAGCCCCGTTGCCAGCAGCAAGAGAATTGTAGGCTCAAGCGATGAGCTTAAGCTTTTTTTGTAGTTAACCAGTTTACTTTTGGCAGCCGTGGTGTTCACAACGAAAACGCCTGAAACGAAAGTTGAGACCGCTTTGTATCCGAAATATTCTTGTAAACTCCCGTGTGTTTGTTTGTTTGTGTGCCAACTTGAAGCAATTGGAAACCGAAATAGAAAACAAGTGAAATCTGATTTAAACTTGAATTGAAGTGTAAGAAGAGCTTTTGGTTTGCGTACGCAATGAATCAACTGCCCAAATGCGCTTGGCGTGTCAAAGCCACAACATCAACAACAACATTTACGCCTGCCCTAAGACGGACGGTGTCAAAGATTAGCGGTACTAAAGTGGCAGCACCGCAGACTTTGCTGCAAAGCGAGCCACGTTTAAAAGGGCAACAGTGGCGCGGTAGTTCAGCAGCCGCAACGGGAGCAACTGCAACAGCAACGGCAGCAACAACAGTTTGTCCGCATCTTGGTCTGCAGGAGCAGGAGCCAACGAATGCAACACAGATTCATGGCACAGCCGAGTGGCAGAATGCATTGACCTACAATGAGATACCGGGTCCGAAACCCTTGCCAATACTTGGCAACACCTGGCGGTAGGTTTTCGCGAAACCAAAAACAAAAGACTGATGCGACAAACTTGCTTTCACTTTCCAATGCAATGCGAGTAATGCACTGAGCGAAAGAGATGGCAAGCTTTTGCTGCTTTTACTTCGCTTGCTTCGCTTGACCCAATTACAGATGAACATATAAAAATGTGTGTGTGTGTGTGTTTGTTTGAGTGTGGATCGTCTTCTTTGACTAAGCATGACCAAACGTGTTTATTTCTAATGCTGCGCCCAGCCAATCATTATGCCACTCACACATATATTAACAGCAATAAAAACTACAACAACTGTTGTTGTCCAAAATTCTTGTGGATTTCCCTTCATTCACACCCATTTAATTTTATACCAATAAACGCAGCTGGTGGTGATCGCATCACATTTGGTTAACGTGCCCCGCTGACCGTTAAAGATCCACTCATTCATGCCAACAGACTAGTATGTATGTATGTATATCGTTGATGCTGCCTTCATCTGCTTCTTCGACGTATTTATTAGCGTTTAATTAGCATCATTTTCAAGGTCGCCATAATTGTGTGTGAATTTTTTGTGTGTTAAGTGCAAGCCTAAAATAATAATATCTAAGCAATATTTACTTGAGTATTTATACACGACTTTGAATGCGCATCAAGTGTGTACTTATGCAAAAAAAAAACTGCATATGTCATTTACGTGGAATAGTTGCGTAACTTGCCATTGCGTTTGAAAGCTTTTATGGCAGTTAACGATGCGATTTTATAGTCTATTTTTCAAATAAAAATAATTTATAAAACTTTTTGATTAATAATTGTGTAACGCAATGCAATTAAAAAGGCATTATTTCAATTAAAAAATACTCAAAAAGTACTTAAGATCGTAACTGATTTTCGCTCATACGGTCTGAACATTATAGTTCAATTGATAGTATTGAACTGAGAATACAGTTGGTTCAGTTAGTTTAGTAATGAAGTAAAATCCAACTTATTCCGAACAATTCTACTTGACGTTTTTATACACTTAAATAATCGCACTCTTAGCCCTAATTGCTTTTCACACAAGCGAATCTTTTACACATTCTTCAATGTCTTGTTTGTCGAATATAAATAAACTTTACGAATTGTTGTCACCTTGACAGGCTAATGCCGATAATTGGCCAATATACCATATCGGATGTGGCCAAAATCTCGTCGCTGCTGCATGACAGATACGGCCGGATTGTGCGCTTCTCTGGCCTTATTGGTCGACCCGACTTGCTCTTCATCTACGATGCCGACGAAATTGAAAAGGTAAAAAGCGCCGCCTCACACAGCGGAACACCACGCTAAATTCCATGACAGGCACGCTTCAGTGCTTGCCACCAAGGCAACAATTGTTAGCTGCAATTTGTGACGCACATTTTGCCACAAATTGCTTTGAGCACAACACAAAAAACTAATTACTATTTATTTCTTGCAGTGTTATCGCAGCGAGGGGCCCACGCCCTTTCGGCCATCAATGCCTAGTTTGGTCAAGTACAAAAGCGTTGTGCGCAAGGATTTCTTTGGTGAACTTGGTGGCGTTGTAGGAGTGTAAGTCGAAGGTTGGACAATCTCTATATAACCCTGCTGAATATGTATTGATTTGCAGGCATGGCGAACCTTGGCGTGAGTTTCGTTCGCGTGTTCAGAAACCTGTCCTGCAGTTGTCCACCGTTCGACGCTATCTGCAGCCGCTGGAGCTGATTACAGAGGACTTCTTGGTGCGCTGCGAACGGCTGCTGGATGCCAACGAGGAGCTTCCTTCCGATTTTGATAATGAAATACACAAATGGTCGTTGGAATGTGAGTGAAAGGACATGTTTTAGGAATTGTTGAATTTACATTTGATTTTTCATTCTAAACGCAAGGCATTGGACGCGTTGCTCTGGACGCTCGCCTTGGCTGTTTGGAGGATAATCTGTCGCCTGACTCGGAGCCGCAACAGATCATTGATGCGGCAAAATATGCGCTGAGAAATGTGGCCACATTGGAACTAAAGGCGCCATACTGGCGCTATTTTCCCACGCCACTATGGACGCGCTATGTCAAAAACATGAACTTCTTTGTGGGGTAAGTCAATATCTTAAACTCAACAGCTTGGCTTAACTATTTACGAAAAAACATGTCAGTGTCTGTATGAAGTACATCCAAAGTGCCACGGAGCGAATGAAGACACAGGATGCTAGCCAGCGTGCTGGCAGTGAGCCATCGTTGCTGGAGAAGGTGATCATGTCGGAGAAGGATGAGAAGATTGCCACCATAATGGCATTGGATTTGATACTCGTGGGCATAGACACAGTAAGCTGAATAACAAAGATAAATAATACAAGCACTGAAGCTAAGCTCGAGCTTTCTTTGGACAGATTTCGATGGCTGTCTGCTCGATTCTGTATCAACTGGCGACCCGTCCCGAGGAGCAGCAGAAGTTACATGAGGAACTAAAGCGACTGCTGCCCAATGCCAATACACCACTGACAATTCCACTGCTCGATCAAATGCATCATCTAAAGGCATTCATCAAGGAGGTCTTTCGCATGTACAGCACGGTTATTGGCAATGGACGAACACTCCAGGAGGACAGCGTCATATGTGGATATCAGGTGCCCAAGGGCGTGCAGGTCTGTAAATAAGTGTAAATAAAGTTGGAAATGTTATAAAATGTTTTGTACACCTTGAAGGCCGTCTTTCCCACTATTGTCACCGGCAACATGGAAGAATATGTCACAGATGCAGCCACATTCCGGCCGGAGCGCTGGCTGAAGACACACCAGGGCGGCAATCCCGGAAAGCTGCATCCCTTTGCTTCGCTGCCCTACGGCTATGGTGCTCGGATGTGCCTAGGACGACGGTTCGCCGATTTGGAAATGCAAATATTGCTGGCCAAACTACTGCGCAACTACAAACTGGAATACAATCATGCGCCGTTGGACTATGCCGTGACTTTTATGTATGCTCCGGATGGTCCTTTGCGTTTCAAAATGACGCGCATTTAGTGCACATTTACACATAATTTAAGCATTTATTCATTTAAGATATAGAGATAGCTGTTAAATATACATAATACGAAATACGTGATTTTTACAAACACCGCATCAATGGTTATTTTTCTTTGAGCATAAAAGTATGCTTTTTATTTTACTCGTTTTTGGGCATGCAGTAAATTTGACACCTTATAACAAAAACAATAAAAACAAGTCCAGCTATCGCTTAACATAGTTATTTATACACATTTGAAGTCACTGTTCACTTACGCTTCCACATGCTATACCAATTCTTAACAATATTTAAGCTTTTTTGAGCATCCGCTCTTGTTGCCCCGCTCAGCTTGTGGACAACATCTGTTTTGTATGATTCACGCGCTTCTTCCAACATTGTTCCAAAGATTTCGCATTGAATATTGGAAGTTAGCTTCTTCTCATTGTAGTTGCGTTCTTTGAGCCTGTCGTAGAGCTTGTCATTGGGACAGGTAACAACGAATACAGCGTGGAACCAGCGTTCCGGAAAAAAATCACACCCATGATATTCAACAATGTTGCCTCCTTTGGCCATCAACGGCTCAAGATAATCCATGAGCTGAAATCAAATATGTGCTCGTTACTCATATACTATTTGATTAAATATGCACACCTTATCCTCATCGAGTATGGGACAATCATATTCCTTATCGTATTCCTCAATAAAGTCATTTTCCTTTGCGATCTTCGAGCAGTCGTGCCAGGTGAACTTTATTTGTGCAGACAGACGTTCGCACAAATACGATTTGCCAACGCCGGGTGTTCCTGTTTTGTATGTAACTTGTTCATATCTTGACCATGCATGCATTTGAGGCATACGTACCGGTAATTAAAATATTTGGTTTACTTATTTCGGCCATTTTTCGATTATGTTTTTTTTTTTTTTTTTTAACTAAACACATGAGGCAACCAGGGCTACATAATATCAATACATAAAAGTATCGATAACTTTTCGTTGTAGTAGTTCATGAACTTGGCGCGAGAAGCTTAATTACCTATGCAGATTACAAAATTAAAAATACTTCAAAGTCAGTTGTTTATTGTAATAAATTAATCATTATCTAATTGGCCAGTCAAAGGTGGTGACAATCTAGGGTCCCTGTCCCTGGCAAAAGTTATGCCAGTTACCTTATACGCCTATCCGTACTTTCGGCACTATTTCGAATTCCTCTTTAATAGCAAGTTTGTACACACAGATGCATTGTACGTCTGTATCTACATTAGACAGTCTTCGTTTCCTTTTTTGCACACACACTCAAACCTTTTTCGGATAGAAAAGTTCAATTGCATTCGGTAGTTTGCACGAATCGGATCGCCTCGGTGCTTCCTTAGTTTTTGTGTGTTGCAATGGTAAAACACGAGCAACCTAACCGGGTCAAAGATCGAGAGTTCGACCAAACTGAAATAAAATCTGAGACAGACCGTCGTCAGCATGTTCCATACATACTAAATGGTGAACTCTATAGGATTGAAAGCCAGATTGGTGACAATGTGAAAGTCAAGTGTTGCTATTGTCCGCCGGACCGCATTTATCGGGGAAGCGTGCGCTCCACGGGCAATTTTCATATGCACATTAAGGTAGGCCGTTAGGGACGTGAGATACATGCATAAAAACATTATGAAAAGCAACAAAAAATTTACTTTGCGAATCCTTTGATAGCGCCGACATGCATTTTTGCTGGGCAAATTGCACGAAATGAAGGTGGCGGCTCTGCTGGAACGGCGTGATCGCATTGCGAAAAATCGTCGCATCACTAAAAACTGCAAGAAATCAACAACGCCAGCCGCTGATACGGACTTAGTAGCGACAGGTGCAGTCTCTGCCATAGAAAAGGTACCAACAAACACAAGCTCAGAGACTCATGAGCTAAAAATCAAAACGGTTTTTCAGCGACACAAACAAGAACATCACGAACAGGAGGAAGCAACGGCACCACGAACAGTAAGAAACGAACAACTCGTTGTCCTTGTCTAACTAAATGTGTATGCGAAGCTTAGAGTGAAATAGACATTTAATGCGCCGTTATAATTTCACACTTGCAAATATACATACTTATGATTAGTGTGTGTAAGCAACGACTTCGAATGCAAATACATACAAATACGTACATTATGTATCTGTTTTCGCAAAACAGTTGAATGAACAGTTTAACATACATACATATGTATGTACATACATACATATTTAAAAATGAATACTATTTTCTTTTTAGTCCTTTTCTTCCAGCGGCTCTTTGCAAGATAGCAAATGCCAAAGCACGGAAAATCTGTGCATCTCTAACACAGAGCACGACAATAATAATAATAACAACAACACGGCTGCAGATTATAAGCACCAAAACCATGCACAAAATGTAAGTAAAATAACATAATTATAAATAAACAGTAATGGTTATTAGCCACCCTGTAACTTATATTTAAATATTTTTGCGATCGATTCAGGGCGCATGCGATGTAACCATATTGGAAAATGTACCCATTTTGAAGCGCCAGGCATTCGGCGGCTTGCCGCTCATGTGCAACATTAATCAGATCAAGCCAGAGCAACAACAAGAACAGATGAGCCCCGAGCAGCCGGGAGCCCTTGATTTAAGCCGTACCTCGTCGATGCAAAGTGATGACACAGAACCCAGTGTGCTCACTCATTCGGTGCAGAATGTTCAAATCGGAATCTCACGCACACAGGAACTAACTGCATTTCTAAATGGGCCGCCGCGTGAAATTTTGATGCGCATTGACAACTCATTGGCCGGCATCAAAATCGAGCTGCTGGAGCGCAATCAAATTGAGCGCACTCGCTTGCTATTTGACATGGCTAAGTTTAAGTTTTTACATCCGAGTTTTAGCTTCGATGTCAGCCGATAGGCGTATCCTTTTCTCATTCAAAATGTACAAACCATAACGTATTTTTCATATGTGTGCATACGTAATTTAACATACAGAGTGAATACGGCATCGAGTTCATTGTTAAAGTTATCGATATGTAGATATCCAAATATACAAACCATAACGTATTTTTCATATGTGTGCATACGTAATTTAACATACAGAGTAAATACGGCATCGAGTACATTGTAAAAGTTATCGATATGTAGTAGATATGCAAATTTGATGTTGCTGAGTTCAAATATATCGGTGTTATTTGTCGGTGGACAACTAGTTGCAGCTTGGTTAATTATTATGTGTGTTTATTAATTTATGTGTAATTAAAGTGAATTAATAGTTCTCATAATGTCCAACATTAAAAAACTGATTGAGATGGACTCATCAAGCGATGATGATGAACTTTCTCCAGAAAAGTCGCAAAAAAATGTAGAAGCTTCGACAAGACAAAGCCAACAAGTTTGTGATGCGGGGAATAACGAAACTGATATAGACGTAGAGCCCTTACTTAGCATTAATAGCTATACGCCCCAGCCAATCTATGTAAGTTTTTTATAGTTGCAATTTACATGCGAAGTTTGATGATTCATCATGCAAACAGCTGCAACTTATCGCAACTTGCAAAAAATACTAAAGATTTGAACTGCATTGTACTTTAAGGAGGGTCCAACTACGTCGCACATTAATAATGCGGGCGCCAGAAGCAACGCTCCAGATCCCGAGCCCATATTCCATGTACGTTCGCGCACATCAGCTGCATTAGCTGGAACTTCACAGCAGAATCAGTATGAGGTACAATTATCAATAACAAACAAACAAATATCAGATTAAAATCTAATCTATTTGTTAACTCTTTCAAGAGTCTCGACTATGATGTGTGCGAGAACAAGCTATTCCAGGCGGAGCAGCGCAAACGTTTAAGGGATCGCTTTTCGCTGCGCATCCATGTCATTCGCTGGATTATTTTTGTACTCATTGGCATTATTACGGCGCTTATAGCCTGCTCTATAGATATCGTTATTGAGGAATTATCGGAACAAAAGTACAGATTTCTTCAAACCTGTATGTTAATCATAGTTTATACAGATTTAACTGTAGTTAAACGCTCTTGTTTTTGTCTTTAAGCTGTGGATCATAATGTGCCTATAAATGACAGCGCTGGTGACTTGGCGCTGCCCTTTCTCTGGTGGATTCTGTTAAGCGTTGTGCCCGTTGCCATTGGAGCTGCCATGGTTACCTACATCGAACCAATTGCCGCTGGCAGCGGCATACCGCAGGTAAAGAGCTATCTGAATGGAGTCAAAGTGCCGCGAATTGTGCGCATCAAGACGTTGGTGGTGAAGGCCATTGGAGTGATCACATCCGTGGTGGGTGGCTTAGCCGGTGGCAAGGAGGGCCCAATGATACATGCTGGCGCTGTTGTTGCAGCAGGCATTTCACAGGGCAAGAGCACCACGTTTGTCAAGGACTTTCGCATTTTTAAAGAATTCCGCGATGATCACGAGAAACGCGACTTTGTATTGGGCGGTGCAGCGGCTGGTGTTTCAGCCGCTTTTGGTGCACCTATTGGTGGCATGTTGTTCTCGCTGGAGGAGGCTGCTAGCTTCTGGAATCAGAATCTTATATGGCGCACACTCATTGCCTCCATTATCAGCTCATTTACGCTCAATATTGTGCTCTCGGCATACCATGGACTAAACAACTTAACTTTTACGGGTCTCTTCAATTTGGGCAAATTTGATCAGCCGCTGACCTTTGAGTACTTTGAGCTGCCCATCTTCATGCTGTTCGGTGTGACAGGCGGTTTGATGGGCGCCGCTTGGAACTCTTTGAATACGCGTATCAATAAATTCCGCAAACGCTTTGTGCCTTGGAAAGTGGGCAAGGTACTTGAGGCTGTGCTTGTTGCCATTATGGGCGTCACATTGGCCTGCACTATGATCTACTTCATCAACGATTGCCGTCCGCTGGGCAACGATCCAACCATACATCCCGTGCAGCTATTTTGCGAGGACAACGAATACAATGCGGTTGCAGCTCTGTGGTTCCAAACACCCGAAGCGACTGTTCGTGCTCTTTTCCATGATCCACCTGGTGAGTTCCTTCTAGCACATATCTTTTTCTAACTTGACCCTGTTTGATCTTCTTAATAGGTTCTCACAAAATCCTTTCGTTGGCCGTCTTTACGCTTGTTTACTATTTACTGTCTTGTGCGACATTTGGGCTAAATGTCTCCTTGGGCATTTTTATACCCACAGCGTTAGTGGGCGCCGCTTGGGGACGACTAGTGGCTATGTTGATATTCTATATGTTTCCTGGCTCAGTAGGTTTTTGACAGTACGTAAATTACATAATCCTGTATTAACTTTTTCTTTTTTTTGTATCTGCAGAACTTTCTGCATCCCGGCAAATATGCACTGATTGGCGCCGCTGCCAATTTGGGTGGAGTGCTCCGCATGACAATCAGCCTGTCGGTTATTTTAATGGAGACGACGGGCATTGAGACGTCATTCTTCTTTCCGCTGATTATAGCACTTATAAGCGCCAAATGGGTGGGCGACTATTTCAACGATGGCATCTACGATACGGTCATCGAAGAGAACAATGTGCCCATGCTGCCCTGGGAGCCATTGCCACAATACAAAGGTCTAACTGCCAAGGAAATACTGAGCAAACCAGTGGTTAGCATTAAGCTGCGGGATAGTGCTCAATATATTTATGAAGTGCTCCAGAAATGCAATCACAATGGTTTTCCCGTCGTCGATGATGTTGAAGGCGTAAGTGACTGTTACGACTAACTTACAAGACCTAATATTAAATATGGTTCACTTTTACAGGATCGTCGCTCTGAGGGTCGAGTTTGTGGCATAATATTGCGTTCGCAGCTTATTGTCATTTTGCTTAAATCTATGTATGTGGAAACCAAACGCTTCTGGCTTAAGGAGACATCAATACAAACATTTCGGGATCTCTATCCGCGGTTTCCTTCTATAACTGTATGCATTATACAAATTCTAATTGATTTTCATAGCTTAACTTGTAATTTCTTTTGTCCATAGAGCGTGCGTCCATTGGATAGAAAAATCAATTATACTGTTGACCTATCGATGTTTATGAATTCATCACCTGTACGCGTTAATACTGTAAGTTCTTATTAGATTCCTTAAAATATTTCAATTAATTAAATACATATTTCTGTTTTGCAGCATGATTCGGTACCCAAGATCTTCAATATATTTCGTGCCCTGGGTTTGCGACACCTGCTGGTTATCGACAGTGAAAATCGCATTGCTGGAATTATAACGCGCCGTGATTTTATCTATAAGTGATATTTGACTGTCACCGCAATTTATTTTTCGAATAACCTTTTTGTATAATCGTCTTTATAATGTTTTTACTATATGTTTGTCTGAAGTAAAGATACAGATACTAATTTATTTATTTTTCTACAAACATGTTAGTATTTAATAACTCACCTGGGCTTCGATATCTTCCCATTCAGGGTCAGCTTTTCTCACATTGATTCCAACATTAAATAATAGATCCGAAATTTCTTAGTTTTCGTCGACACATCCTTTTTTTTCCGCCCAAGTCAGTAAAATGCACAATTTAATATTTTCACTTTTGATACGTTTTGTTTGTTTTAATATTGGGCTTATCTGATCTTTACAACTTAAATTTAGCTTACAGCTAGGCGTATTATCAATAGTATTCACAAGGAATTGTACAAGGTTTGTTTAGTTTCACTATAAAAATACGTTAAATTTGTTTGTTTATAAAATTATAAGTTCTGTTCATAAAATCTTACAAGCTAAACAGAAGTTTATAGCACAAACTTATCCCCCATGCGCGTCATTAATGTGTGGGGTTTATTGGGAGGCATGGGTTACTCTTTCTATACAATTATTGTGTGCTTGCTTATGTACTAGAAACGCTGCCATATAATAATAGTAATATAAACTAACACTTAACGATACTCAAGATGATGTAGTAAGCCTATTATTATTATGGATTATATTAGGAGAATTTAAATGACTTTTGTACAGCGTGAAAAAGAAGAGCTTGGTTTGTATATTCTCCATTTAAGGTTTTGGGTTTATCGGCATATATATATAGATATATATACCCATTGAATAGCGAGCTTTATATTCATATTCTACTAGCCAAGGCATGCTGGTCGGTCATCTGCTTAAACTCCGGTCCAGGAACTGCTATCACAATTTAAAATGTATATTAACAACACTTGAAACACAGTCAGAAAAAGCACGCCTGAGAGATAAAAGGTGAATGGAGAGATTGCTGCTTCACATACTAAATGCAGCATTTTCTTTTGGCCAGGTGGCGGTGGCAACAACGGCAGTAACCGTAACAGTAACCGTTGCCGGTTAGCTTTCCATTGGACGCACTTGTTGCAATGTTGCCTCCGCATTGTTGCCAGCTGTGGCGGCAGCCGCTGCTGCTGCGGCGCTATTGCAATGTTGTTGTGGTGCGCTTGTTGTTGCTGTTGTTGTTGTTGTAGTTGCTGCTGTGGTTGTGTCAGCGTTTAAAATGCTGCTGCTGCTGCAGGAGCTGGTGGCATTATTAAGAGTCGAAGTCGAGTGTGTGCTGGATGTAACAGTGGTTGGTGCTGCTGCTGCCACAGCTATGGAAACTGTTGCTGGTATGCTAGCAGTAATTGTAGCTGCTGCTGCTGTTGTGGCAGCAATATTTGTGATGCTGCTGCTGCTGGCGGTGGTGGTTGGTTGTAGCACCTTGTAGCGTGTATAGATGCGATACGGAGTCCTTGACGTGTCCTTCTGCTGCAACGGTTTGGTCTTGCTCGTTGCACCCCAGCCGCTGGCATTGATCTGCTCCGGCGTCTTGCCCAACAGCCAATCGTTGCAATGCTGCTGCAATTGTTCGCTAACATGCTGCTGCAACCATCGATTCACATAGCCATGAAAACGCTTATACTTGGCCTGGGTGACACGGCAATGACTCTGTAACAAATCAATAATGTGGTTAGTAATTGGTCAGACTAAAGGAGAGAAGTTGATTGTTACCTTCTTGGCACGACGCACTGCATCGTATTTGAGTAGATTGAGATTCTTGCTGGTCACAAAGCAGCGCCCGTTGCTGGCATTTGTGCTGATCTCGTCGCGATCATTAAATGCATACTGCTCCGCCAGGCCCAACTGTGGTGCGCCCAAACGTTCCGGTGCGCGTTTATTCCAACTATTGTTGTTGTTGTTATTATTGTTATTGTTATTATTATTGTTAATATTGCTATTGTTGCCGCTGGCATTTGTTGCTGTTGCATCGCCTGCGGTGGTCGGCGGCGTAGTAGAAGTTGCATTTGATGCATCGCTGCAGATGCGCTTCTGTTCAAAGAGCTGACGCACTTGCTCCTCGTGCAGCTGCGAGCGCCGTTTGTTGCGCAGCAGAAATCGTGCTTTGCGTGCGCCGTGAACCAGCTGCAAATAGGAGAGATGGGGAGAATGCATTAAGTTCATTTATATTGCATATACAAACAACAGAACATAAAGAATTATAAATGCAAACATGCTTCAAAAAAACACAAATCAAGTCATTAAAATTGACTTAAGCCTAGATATGCTTTAAGTGTGTCTGTGTGTGTTTTTGTGTTTGTGGGGGTGGCGTGAATGTGTGTGTCTGGCTGTGTACATGTTATCGATAACGAAACAATGAGCACTAATATGAGAAGAGAAACTAGTTAATGCAGAAGAGAAGACGAAACCAAAGAGACGACACAAATTCAAAAAAGAGAGAGTACCAGGCCAAGACTGGATGTTTGTATGTACATACAATAACACACGCACACACATTTTGAACAGAAAACAATCAACAAATACATACATACAAAAACACTAATACAACACAAAAAAAAAAAACCAAGAGAGTCAATATACAATAAATACATTTAAAGCGCAATGCCTCGAAGCGAGAGCATTGAAATATCGTTTATCGATTATCTATGTAAATAATTTCAAAAATTTAATTTATGCATACGTAAGATTTGTAAGGCATAACTTACCTTGCGTAAAACTTAAAAGCGTATACATATACTATATACACTATACACATAATGTACATACATATACGTACGTATGCATATACATATGTGTGCCACACGCCAGCTGTACTAAGCCCAAAAGGAAACAACAACAGAACAGAAAAAAACAAAACAAAACCCAATTTACAAACACCCTAATAAATAACAGTTCTCGACTTTTCTACATCATCAAATGCTCCGTTTATATATATTTCAATTGATTTAACAATTGATAATTTTATGAATTTATGTTTTTTGTAGAGAAGTTATAAAAAGTTTTTAAATATACATATATATATATATATTTAAATGTATATAACACGTCTACAGTTTGATTTTAGCCACCTGCTGTAAGAGCAGGTGTCATTTTAAAAGTTAACTCTCCTCACTCTCATTTGTCGGCCCTTTACAAAAATTTGCTACGCTGAACACTTACAACTAGATACTGTTAACACATACATATATGTACATACAAACATTATTTACATTTGTTTTTGATTTATTTATATACGTTTTGATTGCTCTAGTATTTGGCATTTAACCAACACAGTTTTTTCTGATCAAATATATCGATGTGCGGCCAATCGATCGTATTTGCATTTGCAATTGATACACACATATACACACATACATATGCACTACCCATTCTCTTGCTCTTCAAAACGTTCACCTGTCTGCTCCGCTCGCCTTAGCAATTCAGCTGTTATAATTCTTTGGGGACGAACGAACGCAAAGTAAAACGAAATTAGAAATAAATTGCAGTAAATGCGTGCCTATTAACATTATTTGGAAACTACTATCAACATATTAATGTATGTACTATATTCATATAATTATGTGTTCTGGTTCGTAAGGTGGTATGTACTAAATTTACATATCGTGTTATTTCTTTTTGTATTCAACTTTTTACATTCAAATGTTCTATGTATGCATGTCATTAATGGTTGCTTGAATGTTATGTGTATGCATGTATGTATGTGTGAGTGTATGTACTAGGTTGAGGTGAGTTTGGTGGCTCTGGATGAAATCAGTTTTCTTTGGTTTTTGCTGTTGCGGTATTATTTGTTTGGTTAATTTCTCAAAAAACAAATTTATTAATTACTATTTCATTTTGCAATACGACTTTTTCTTCTTCTTATTCAATGAAATTATCAAAACTATTTTGTTATTTCAAGCCTTGGAATTGACCTGGTACGAAAAAAATTAAAGTGGAAAAAATGAGAGAAAAAATGCAGAAAAAAGCATTAATTAGTGAACATTTTTCTTTTTTTGTTTCGGATGTTTTTTTTTTAATGTTGTTTGGTTCGCATACGGATATGTGGGCGATTGGTAGGCGGCATGTTGAAATGAGAGACGAAACGGAAAGGAAAGAGAACGATAAGAAAGGAAAGTTGTAGAGATGTCGAAAAGAATGTTGAAGAAAAACGTGTTCGAAAAAAGCACAACAGGCCCCGGCACGCAAAAATCAAAAATTGATAGAATAAACCCACAAATCAAACAGTGTATAAAAACATTAATAAATATATTTACAGAAAAGTCAATACAATGAATGGATGATAGACGTATATGTATATGAACACACACACACAATTATGTTTATGACGTTCGGGTGACCGTAATTAGTTAAAAGCAAAGCTGGAAGACAGATAGTTTTTTTTGAGACCACAGTATCGATGGTCTTGATTTTTGTAAATCAAAATATATAAAACTGTTGGTTAAAGTTAGTGTGTGCTAAACAATCCAATGTGAAAATACTCTGCACGTTAAATAGACAGCAGGGAAGGCTTACAAATAAAAGATACTCATTAATTTAATTTGATAGATCAAACTATCGAAGTTGGAATTACACTGTTCAAGTCTATCAACTGTTTGCTTACTTAATTTGGACGTCCATCGAGTCGTTACTAAAGTGAATATCCGTTAACTAAAACTTGACAACAACAAAACAATCATCAACTGAACACAACAGATAATTATTAAGTACACAAACAACATGGTTAACCACTCGTCAAGCACACACAAAGCTGCTGCTGTTGTAGCTGTTACGTTTTGTTTTCGCTTCTTTTTTTTTTTATGTGCTTTAGCGTTCACTCACCTCGGCATTCTCCTCTTCCTCCTCCGCTTTGATGTCAGACGTTTCCATCAGGTTGTCGTTGCTGCTGGAGCCGGCTGCTGCTGCATTATTGCCGCCGCCAGTATTATTGATGTTATTGTTGCTGACGCTGCTGGAGTTGCCGCCAGCTCCTCCCATTGCTGGATTCGCCAGTCGATCCACATATTTGCTAAACTTTTGCGCCTTTAACGCGTTCGGCTTATCAACCTCCTCGGGCTCGGAATCAAGCAATTCGATAGTCACACGACAGTCAATTTTATACTAAAAAGGAAAAACATAATTGTTAGGAACAAAAATTTCGAACAAAGGTTTCTATATTCATTCACATACAATGTACACTTTGAAGCAGTTCTCCTCGTTGAGTATGCTCTCCGCCTTTCGCTGATAGCCCATCTCCCGGTCAAAGCATTTATGGGCATCGCGACAATAGCCGCCAGTGCTGTTGCGTCTCTGTTCGCTGGCAAACAGCTCCACACAGTCGAGGGCAGCGCGCTCTGTGACGCAATACTGCAACTGTCGCACGGCATTCGAAACCACCTAGGAAAATCAACCAAAAAAGAAAGCATTCAGTCAGGTAACTTAGTAAATGGTTGTTTGATTATTCACCTTATCGAGCGTAAAGGATATGTAGGCATATATGCCAAACATTTCACGCATTGTGTCCTCAAAGGTATTCGAGTCCATATTGCCATCGAGCACATTCTTTAGCATCTCAAGAAACGTGGGATAATAGTCCTCGACTTGTACATCAGGTTTGGGCTTGAGACGCAATGCCGTTGCCGTACTCTCACGTCGATTGACACGGCAACGCTCCTCCTCGATGGCCAGCAGACGCGCTCGCTCATACATCACGTGCAATCGATCGCAGAGGATGGCATGCAGCCGCATAAACAGATACCAATTGTTGTTGGCATAGAACAGTGAATACGATTCGTCCTATTGGAAAGTTGAAATCGAAGGTTAATAAAGACAGCTCAATGTTCTTGGCTCTTTAAACACAAACTAACCTCACGTTGGCCCTGCGCATGCGGTGGCAGCATGGGTGGATTTAAAAAGTGTTCCTGCTCCTGTTTAACGCTCGCATCGATGCCGACGGCGGCAGCAGCTGCTGCTGCTGATGTTGTTGCTATTGCTGCGTCTTCGTTTCGCTTGGGACTGCTGCTGATTGTCGGCGTTGTATTATTGTTATTGCTATTGTTTCTGTTGTTGTTGCTGCTATTTTTTGTTGTTGTCGTTGTTGCTGGCGACGCAAGCTCCTCGCCTGTTTTGTGCGTATCGGATGATTCGGGCTTATCTTTAGCATCGACGCCAACTGTAGCCGCCGCTGCTGCTGCTGCTGCAACTGATGAGGTGGTAGGTGCTGCATCATCAGCTTTTGTTGTTACTATTGCTGATGCTGCTGCTACTAGTGATGTTGTTGTTGTTGCTGGTGCAGCTGTGGTTGTTGTTGCTGCTATTGTTGTTGCTATTGTTGTTGTCGCTGGCAACGCTTTGGACAACTCCTCCGATTCCTTTTTAATGGACGTCACCACAGTTGTAGCTGCTGCTGCTACTGCCGCATTGGCGCTGCCAACGCCGCCGACGACGACGCCAACGCTGCCACTGCTGCTGCTGCTGCTTGCATTGCTTCGTGCCGGCGAAGCACCTTCACATCCACTGATTTTGGGGGTGCGACTCATCGGCGAGTCCACGTCCATTTTAGTGTCATCTACCGAAAATTGAAAGGCTATAGAGAAATGCGTGCACAGTGTGGCAAATAACAGGAAATGTTTCCATATTTTTTTTTTGTATGATGATCGGTATTTGTGTTGTTGTTGTTGTGGTGGTGGTGGTTGTTGTTGTTGTTGGTGGTGGTGCGATGGCCCATTTTGTCGTTTGGGTTGGTTGGTGTTAGTTCATAATTATGCAATTCAAGTTACAGTTACAGTTTTTAAATAACAAAATTAATTATTGCAAATTGCAAATATACCAAAAATAATTGATTTTGTTTGTGTAAAAAAGAAAAAAAGAAAACAAAAAACGTTGACTAAGTTAAAAAACGATTTAAATAATTTCCTAGAATTTTAATATACAATATTAATAGCTACATTCAATAGCTGGTTGGTTAGTAACTTTAAATTATCTATTGAATACGTAAAATGTGTTAAAAGCTTTACAATAAAACAAATTTAAATAAATTCCTACAAAACTATGTTTTTAAAGCGGTCAAAGATGAAATGTTTATACAGTTGTTGTTTATGAAAATACGATAACTGCTTTTAAGGATTATCAAATGGTTGTAGACTAAACTGATACTTTTGCTTGCTTCAATTGAGTTAAAAATAGTTAGGTCTAAATTAATTTACAACTTTTAAAGATGAAAACTAGCTGTGTTCGTGCAGGACTTTTAACTTATATCGATCTAAAGATTTCTATTATGATTTATGTGCAGTGAAGTTAAGTGAGTATATCTAGAATTATAATTCTTACCGTCATCGCGTTCATCATCGCTGAGCGGCTGGCGCGGCGCAAAGAATAAATCAGGCACAAATTGTCGAATGATCTGTTTGATTTTCTGTTTCTCCTGCTTTTGAATGCCCGTCTGACGTTTGACGTGATGTATTAGCAGATTGGCGGCATCGTCTAGTATTGTCTTGTCCTTGTATGGCAGCACCAGATGTGGTCCTGTCGGCTCCATGGGATCGTCGTCCTGTTCGTGACGCTCATCGTACAGTGTTTCAATCTCGTTAAAGAGACTCTTGGAGCGGAGGGCCTTCATATCGTTGGGTTTGAAATTGATTGCCTGATGATCCAACGATTTCAGATAATATTTCTCATTCTGTTCGCGCCACTGCTTGTTAAAGTTCTGCAACAGTAAAAAGAAATCATAAGTAATAAGAATTTTCATTTGATTATTATGTTTGTTAAATTATCTCACCTTTTGAGCATCCCGCCATTCCTCCTCCTTGACCTTCAGCCGTTTAAGGACAATAGGCACAGCCACGGATGGATTCTTCTTCATGCCCTGAATTATCTCACCGGACTTGTCGCCATAAATGCGATGAATTGCGCGCTGATGAATTGTCTGGGATGTGCCACCCAAATGATCATCCAAATGATATTTGGCCAACTCTTCGGGCGACATGCGTGACATTTTCTTTTGTACATTCTCCAAAACACGAATCGTTGCGCTATTCACTTCAATGACCAGATCCAATTCAAAACGCTCGTCTTCCGTTCTGTGAATATTCCTTTTGTTTAGAGCGTTTGGTTGATAGGTTAATTCATTAAAATATAAACGAAAGCCAAAGAACAGAAACAGTAAAAAGAGAACATAATGGAAATCGAAACGGAATGAAGGATCATAAGAGTGATTCTGGAAGTCGTACCCAATTCACAAGAATTATTGATATGGAAAGAAAGTTGGCTATCGATTATATATATATATATATATATAGTCAACTCAATCTGCGTAAATATATTCCAAACGCATTTAGCTCAAACAGAAAGATTGATTTTAAAAGGAAATGAAATTTAATAGATAGATAGGTCAAGAGAATGAGTGAGATGAGTGAGAGGATGAGTGCTGTTGTTGTTGGAATCTCGGGTAAAACTCACCTGTAGATGGTCTCTTCGAATTGTGTTTTACGTGAGGTGACAAATGTTGAATCCTCACTGGCCCACGTCGGGAACGAGACCCATTTATCGTTAAGCACCTCGCGGCACAAAGCTGTCCGTCCGCTGCATTTCTTCGGCACCGACGATTGGGGCAGAGCGCAATAGGAGGCACCGAGACGCTTGCACAGTGACAGGTCGACGTCCTGTACATAATCCGTGCTCTGATGACTGCTCGCCCGCTCGCTGTTACTGCCGCCCTGACGCTGTGTGGCTGCCAGTGGCATGCCATCGATTAGAATGCCCGTGCCACCCGCCTGGGTGGTAGTGGGTGGACCCAGAAAGTCCGTGAACCAACGCAACAGATCGGGAAACTTCTTGAGGAACGGCGAGACCAAATCCAGCAGTTCCGTTTTCGAGACAACCTCCTGATTGAAGAGCGTTAGGCAGCGCAAGAAATTGTCATAGACTTCGGGATTGCGCAACGCCTTACGCACCTTGTCAAAGAAGGCCGCATCCGATATGGTGCATTTGCGCGACGCCTCCGAGAAGCTAACATCCCGACAATATGGCTTGGGTCGTTTTGCCGGCGGCGGTCCGCCAAGACTACTGCCAGCAGCAACAGCAGCAGCACCAGCTACCGATGCAGCCGTCAGATCATCGACCACCTGACGTCGACCACCGGTCGAATTGTGTGCATTGTGATGAGGATGCGGGTGTCCGGACAGCTGCTGCTGCTGCTGCTGTGCCTGCGCCTGTGTCACATAGCTGGCAATGTTTGGCGAGTTGCGATCCAACGAATTGTCATTGAGATGATGCAAATGCTGTAGATTGGAGATGCCACCATAACTTGGGGATTTCTTCTGCGACATATTCGTATGCTGCGCCACAAACTTTTGTGCATGATGATTGTTGCGCTGATCGAGGATACCGGGTACGCCGCCACGCAACCCACCCGCCGTGTGTGTGGTCAGTAGATGGGGCGGAGGCAGTACAGGATGTCGTTGTTGCTGTATTCCGCCTTGTTGTGCGCCCAGTCCATGGAATTCCTTATCAAAGATACTGCCGCCAATAATGTGATTCTGTTGTACGCACGACTTAATGCTGACGCTGGTATTGACCGCCGACAGATTACCAATGGCGGCCGCATGGGCATGTGCGCTGCTGCTATCGATCTGCGAGAGTGTTGCCCCGCTGCTCAGATGCAGCGGTGAGCCACTGTTGGGCACTGCTGACGACGGCGATGCCGAGGACATGCTGATGTGCGCACCGCCGCTCAGCGTGGCTGTTGTGGTTGTTCGTTGCTGTTGTGGTTGCTGTTGCGTTTGTGGCTGCTTATTGTGGTGATCGTTGTGTAATGCCGATTTGGTCATATATTGTGCGGCGGCGGCAGCGGCAGCCGATGACTGATGATTGGTGGCGTCTGGCAGAAATTGTCCAAACTCACGCAATAGATCCTCATCTTGGCCAAAGAGTTTGGCCACTTGCGTATAAACCTCCTGTTCGGTTAGCATTTTGCCTTGATTTAGGCTGCTGTTGGCGCTTCCCTCCTTCATCACTTTTTGCTCCTTTTGATAGGCATGCAGTATCTCTAAGAACTTTTTATACTTGGCCGGCTGACTTTGGAAACGATTCTGAAGGGTAAACAAATCAATTAGTACAAGATAAATTATTGTATAAGCTGATGTGGTCTTACCTTGATTTTATTCACATAGGTTATGGCGTGATTGAATTCGACCGGCTGATTTTGTTGGCCCGTCGTCTCGCCCAGCAATATGGACTGATGCGCCTGCTGGATGTGATGCAAATTGTGCTGCGCTGCTGCCGGACCAGTGTGTGGACTAAGTTCATTCAATGAGTTTGGCGTCGGTGGGCCAACGGAAATGCCGGGTCCAACAACCGACGAGGACACCGTAGACGCTGGACCACCGGTGGCAGTTATTATTGCTCGCTGTTCGCCTCCTGTGCGATCCCTTGAATAATTCTGTGGCACAAATGGCGAAACACCAACACCAACTAAGCCGGATGGCGGTGCGACTGTCGAGCTGCTTGTTACATGGACATGACCACCGCCCGGTGTCTGGACAGCGGCTGCTGCTGCCGCTGCTGTTGGTTGCAACGCATGTATGGTTGTTTGGGTGAGCGAGGCGCCACCGTGTGTCATCAAATTGACGGCGCCAGCCGTTTGAATCTGTGCCACAGCCGCTGCGGCAGCGGCAGCAGCTGCACCCGCCGGGCCACCGGGACCTTGGACTTGCGTCAGCGGCTTGAGCGTTGTGTGCGCATTTACTCCGCCTACCAGCGGACTGTTGCCTGCAGCGGTTATCATATGCACCGTGCCTGTGCTGCTGGGCGCTCCGGGTGGCGATGGCATTGAGACAACCGGCACGGAGCAACCAAGTGCATCGGAATGAATTTCGATCTTATAGCCAGGCGGTAGAAACATATTGAAGCCATAGATGAGCTCGGTGTGACCCTTGAAGAGCGTGGAGACACGCTCAATGACGCCCGGTGTGTCGATGCAGTGCGACTTGAACTCCTTCATGATGTCCAGAAAATTATTGTAGATCTGCGGCTGATCGGCATACTGGTATTTGACCTGATCCAGATAGCTGAGCGCATCTTCGACCTTAAGACGCGGTTGAGCGGTTCCACCGCCGCCGGCACCGCCACCAGCTGCTGACTGCGGTGGCGTACTGCTGCCGGCTGCAGCTACAGCTGCGGCAGCTGCTGCTGCACTGCCCGGTCCGTTGGGCGGCGTTTGTTGTTGTTGTGCTGATGCTTGTTGCTGCGTCTGCTGTGCTGTTGTAACCAGACTGCTGGCATTTGTTTGGGTGCCGCTAATGGTGCGTTGACGTATAGTGCCTGTCTGACAGCTGCTCGATACTGTTTGGGAGCCACCACCTCCAGCTCCCGCCGCAACTGCCGGGCCACCAGTAACATGAATTTGTACCGCATTCCCCTCGCCAGTGCCAGTTTTGAGCGTGCCGCCCGCCTGTATGGAGGCAACGCTATAAGCTACATTGAAGAACAAAGAGAGATATATATAAATATAATCAATTCTGACTGGATCTGTCAATTTCAATACGAGACTTACATGTGGTATACTGCAAGGTTTGTGTGCCTGCGCTGCCTGTCGAGACGACAACACCGCCAACGACGGTGCCACCTCCAACAGAACCTGTCGCATTTGTTTGGGTGCTGGCGCTATCAACAATGCTGCTCGTTGTTTTAAGATTCGTTGCCGTCGGCGTTGTCGATGGCAAATAGGCAATTGTTTGGGCACCGCCGTGCTGTGGCGTCAATATGCGATGGTGTATGGAACCAATGCCACTTATTGTGGCACTATGTGCATTGGGCACCACTGTGCCAATAGTAACGCTTCCAGCTGTATTAACTCCCACGCTGGTTGTTCCACTATTAGCACCCGCTACTACTCCTCCGACAACACCGACTCCTGGCCCTGGGCCAGGACGTGTGCCAAATTGGACTTCATCGATACGCGTGCGTTTCATCATGCTTGTGGATTGTGGATTGAAATAATAATCTGCTGCTGCTCCTGCTGTTGTTATTATTATTGTTGTTTTGATTTTGCTTGACGCTTGTGGTCTGGTTCTCCCCCAAATTTTATGGGTGTTGAACTCCTCCTTCGGGTGGTAGCTCTCTAGGAGCGTATATAGTATGCAACGACCAACGGTCGTGGTCGTAGTAACTGGTAACTGTTAATCAAACTCAAACTTGAACCGGACTGCAGCACTTCCTCTGCTCGTCGTGTTGTATACAACATATGTTGTTCCTTTTGTTGCTGTTGTTTATGTTGTCTATGCATTTGGATATGGACGCGCCAGTCCGCGTTTAGCGGCAGGCAGCAAATATAAGCTCAAAGCTTCTTCCAAACTCAATTTAGCGCCGTCTTTAGCGCTGCCACGTCGCTGCTGTTGCGATTTCTCACAGCAATCACTGCAAGCAATAAATAAAAGAGGAAATGAAAAAAATTAAATAAGCGTGAAATTAGAAGAATGCCTATGTACATAACTAAATAAATAAGTAACACTGCCGGAGGCTTTTCCAACAAACAAACGCCGGACGGAAGACTTTGTTTAAAGATTAAACCACAGATTTGATCAAGAAAGCTCGATAACAACTGCTGCTTAATCCCTGCCATCGAAATTTGTCTATCGACTGTCGATATAAATTTGGCATCTCAAAAGAACTTCGACTTCCGATTGTTTTTGTTTCGAGAGTATTTTTGAGTAGACTCCTACTAAAGTTCACAGATTGGTAAGACAACAACTATTTACATTTAATATTTAATTTTAAACATTTACACATTCCAACGAAATACAAAATTATTCGACGACAAAATCTTCTCTAAATCTACACACATACACAACAAAAGCTAAACTATGTATGCGCGCACGTACGCGAGTAGTAAAAAATTATTTCTTTGTGTGGCCGCAGTCAGAAACAACAACTAAAATAAAGCAAGCAACAGCAGCAGCAGCCCGAACTGAGGGCTGAGGCTGAGAGCAGAGCGCGCATCAGATCAGAGAGTCATCAGTCGTGTGTGTGTGTGCGTGTGTTGTCGGTTTGTCTGTGTACGTAAGCGCAACCGGAATTGGGCGCGCGCGCTTTGTTGTTTTTAACGGGTACAGTAAAAACTGGCAAGGGAGGGCAGCGCAACCAAGAGAGTGGCTGTGAGCTTTTTTTTTCATTATGACCCATGCACGGTGACGACGTCAGCTTGCATAAAATTTACAGCGTACACACGAGCGAGAGAGCGAGGTGGGGGCTCTTTGAAAGGGGTGCTGCTGACTGCACAGGGTGTTTGCCTGTATCTAAACTATTTACAAGAAGCATGCCGCACAGCAGCCGAGTACATAGAATTTTGGTGGTGGTGAGGCGGCTGATTCTCTCCTTGCGTTCCTCCATTCTTTCAATTCTGCTGCAGCAGAGTATGCAAGAGAGAGCACAATGGGAAAAAGAGAGACAGAGAGCAAGAGCGCGGTATTGAGAGCAAGAGGGCTGAATATTTGTTTTGTGGCGCAGTTAGGATATTTTCAAAGTTTTTTTTTTTTTCTGTATATTGTCTCAACAACAGCAACAACTATAAACAAGTATTTGGCGGGCGCTTAGTAGTGGCCAGTCGCAACAACTACAAAGCTGAGAACGAGAAGCATGCCATTTGTGCTCCCCAGTGAGTGCGTTTTCGTGTCGTTAAAAATGTAAATATAACTTGAATTTAAAAGTGATTGTATGAGTGTGTGAACATTTGTATGTATGTATAATCACATGCATGTATGAATGCTGGCGGGAGGCAAACAAAAACGAAAAGAGCATAGCAGGCAATACTTTTCATCTATAACTCATTCAATGCCCATATATTGGCCATACATTTTTCACTTTAACAATGAACACACATGTATAAAATATTTACATTTAGAAAAACACGAAAAGTTACAGTAATTAGCATTTGAAAACTGTACCGGGGGCACACATTGGCTATCAAATGAGAAAGAGAGGGAATAATCCTTCAAGTGTTATGGCCAAATGCAAAAACAAGTTGAACCGTTTATCGCGGCAAAAGCTCTCCCACTCTCTTTGGAATTACTGTGTGTGGCCTTTTGTTGTTATTGCTCTGTTGTGCTGCTTGGAGCACCGCGGCAGCCATTCTTCACACACACAGACACATACATATATGTCTGCATGTGTTCGTCGTCGCTCTCGGTGAGCGCCTATTCGATTCTCGAACAAAATTGGGGCGTTCGTTGTAGTTGTTGTTCATGTGCGTGTATACGAAGGAGAGACATGTGGGCAAATTTTTCCCTCCATTTTTTTTTCGTTTATTTTATTCATCATAGCTGTATTACGTGCACACGGCTATTATCTTATCTGTTTTGTTATGTATACACACCGGAGAATAACGCAAATATGCAAAAGTTTTTGCTTCGACGGTAACTTCTTATTTTTTTTTAGTTTTGTGTAGTAATAGTTATATTTTCGTTTTTGCACTCGCACTCAAACTCAATGGGGACTGGGGTACCACTCTATATGTATGCTATTAATAAATTTCGCGAATACATAAAGCATATGGATGTGTATTTGTATGTATGTATGTATTTTTATTTAATACCATAGACGTTTCGAGCAAGTCAAAATACAACAAATTAAGAACAACAAACCTGAAGGTTCATATGTAAAAATATTTAAGCACATAAATACTAAAGAAAACGTTTCGAGTAAAAAAAAAAAAAACATACAACAACAAACCAGAAGGTAGACTGGTAAATTCAAGCTCATAGCCCAAGTAGCCTAGCCAAATAGTCATGAGAGAGAATATGCTCTCGTTGAACACACACACACACAGATGTAATACAAACGAGAGAGAGAGAAAGAGACGTTGGCGCTTGCTCTTGGAGCCGCTGGCCAAGCCAGCTGCCACTGAGTTATTCTGCGTTGGGAGCCCAATTATATACATATAGGTATGAACACATACACACATATGCATAAAAATATATACATACAGCCATACATGCGAATGGCGCATCAAAGCAAAAGTCGAGATAAGCGCACGAACTGAGAACAGACGGACGAATGAACGAACGAAAATAAAACGACACTACGTTGAAAAAATACAGTCAGTTCACAAGCAAGCCAAAAGCAATGTTAAAAACTTGTGTATGTGTATACGCGTGTTTGTATAGCTGTGTGAGTGAGTGTGTTTGAGTGCGAGCAGCCCGACGACTTTTTGTCTGTGCGCTTTATACCTATGTATGTATGTATGTATATGTATGCATGTCTTTTGTGCATGTCGTTTGTAAGTGTGTGCGTGTTTGTGTGCCGTCGTCGTCGTATATAAACCAATTGAAATTGACCTAACCTAAAAATGTTGTATTTTTCACAAGTTTTTGCTTTGAACAAGTACGCAGATGGTATTAATTATCATATAACTAAACTGATTTAATATATTAAAACTATATTTCAGTCGATTTTCTTATATACTTTTCACCCCGCGAAGGAAACTTACATCAGAAACGGTGCACTTATGTATTTATTCGAAAAGTGTATGTATAAAAATATACATACATACATAAGTATTTACTATAAACCGTTGGCTTGTTAGTAAAAACTTTCACGTTTTACGCAGTGTTTTGCACTAGCATTTATTTCACACTGTACAACTTTTCACCTTTTTCTACTTTAGTACATGGATTTTGTGTTGTATGTATGTATGTATGTATTGGAGCAGTTTTTCACAACTATTATGTACGCCTCAGCTTCAACTTTAGCTTATTTAAAATGCTACGCGGCAAACGGATGTGATTTCAAAAACTGTACACTATTTAATTTAAATTCACTTTTTAACAATTTTCCTCCCAGTGAATTTCTACAGATATTCACAAAAATTTGGCGAGGAAACGTTTTCGTACGTCTTAACGCCGCCGCAAACATTTTCGATTAAACGACGGCCAGTGTGAGCAAAGAAACAAAAGAGCGCGAAATGCGGAGAGAGACCAACGAATGCGAGAGACAGACCGCAGAGCGCTAGTAACAGAAACGGGTGGATGAGAGGGAGATAAATGCGCGCGCAGTGTTGCTTTGGAATTCTTCATTTTCATTTTTGTGGCTGTTGTTGCTATTGCTACGATGGAAACGGACAAGCAGCATATCAAAAACAGGGAGGCAACGCAGCGCAACATCAAGCCTCTTCGAGCGAGCATAAGAAAAATGGGGAAAATGCTGCTATGAGTATTAAAGTAAATACATACATACATATATGTTTATGCATGTATATAATATGTGGTATATACAAGCAAATGTATTTGACGGTACGTAGCCAGTCTGGTTGCTGAGCGTAAAAATTGCAGTCTGTGTGGCAGAAAACATTTCGTGGAAACGACCGAGTGGATGGAGGTGTGCAAAATAGAGCACTCCGTATTCGAGAGCCAGAGATGTTCGACAATGGAGCACACGCAGAGGGTGCAGGGCATATAATTCAACAAGAATTAAATAAGTAAAAATCGGCATGTGTTATTCCACAATCGAAAAAACTGATGGACGAATTCAAGCAATGAATAGAAAAATGGCTTAAAAATAAAGCTTACGTAAGTGCAAAAAACCATATCAGTTACATATATATATGTATGTATATAGTGTGACAGAGTGAGCTTGACTGTCCAATGAACGGCAACAGGGTGCTTTGAGCGATTGATATGACGGGCAAAGTAAACGGACGGCAACAACGTGTCAATATAACCTTAAACACCCTGTACAGCAGCAGCGAGAGGCCGCGTGAGAGAGTGAACATGGTGAGAGAGATGAAAACACCCACTCAGCTCAGACAATGACAATGAGATACAGGGCTACACTCACGATTTCGAGCAACAGCGATATTGCAGTACATAATGAAATCGACAAAACTGAAAATCAGAAACCAAACAGACGAGTAGCTGGCTACAACACTGCCACGGTTACACTTTACGGCGCAGCGACGGCGAGGCACACACTTTTTGCCTCACTTGCCTCACCTTACACTTGACTCACGCATACACACATACATACATGCATTTATATACATTTGTGTATATTCTCTGCAAGTGGTGGTGAATTGGTAGTTTTTGCTGCTGTCAAAACGGAAACGAGAAGAAGCACAAAGACAGAGAGACACACAGCGGGCATAGAAAGCAGCAACCAGACAGTTCGAGCAGCACAAGGTAAAAACAAAAAAAAAGTGGATGCAAGTTGCGGCGATGCCAACGCCATCTCACCATGGCAATGGCGGAGACACATGTACATACATACATGACTGTATTGGAGAGCATTGGTCTTTCTGCTCTCTGCAATGGTCAAACACATGTTGGAATTTGATCGGCCACGCGAGAAAGAGCAACTAAACTTTGAATGTGTCTGGTCTGGCTGCAGCAGAGAAGCGTTAAAATCTGTATACTTGCGAATTGTGCGCTCATCGCTCATCATGGTGGTGGAAATGAAAACCTTGCAATTATCGATTTATTTTTCATGCGCTCACTGCAGCTGCTGCAGCAATGCACAGCGAGGGCGGTGTGAGAGCGAGAGCAGGAGCAAGAGGAGAGAAGGCAGTCCCAACAAATGTTGAGAGACTGTCACCTGACAGTTTTAGGAGCAGCAGCACTCCATTAGCCGATAGTTGATGCAAATCGACGGAACATCATTTTTGGAGACACACACATATGACAGCTGCCAAAGTTCAAAGTTCACGAGCACCACGAGCAGGCGCCTGTGCAGTTGCTGCTGTTGCAGTTTTGGACAGCTAACTCCCCACACCATTACCACCCACACCTGCAAGCGAAACAAGTGCAAGAGGGACAACCACAGTGCGTGTTTGTGTGTGTGTTCTGAAATTCTGCTAACCGCGCTGTCCAGGGAGGAACCGTTAGACGCGTACAGTGGAAGGAAATGCAAGTTTGTTTTGCCTTTGCCAAGGAACCTTGTTGATTTTAACTGTTTGTATGTGCGAATTGTTTTATCTTACTTTTATATATACTAATTGGTGTACAATAATTTCAGATTGCTGCCCCAACGTGCTATTTGTTGTTGCGCAACAATTAAAGGAAACATACATAAAAACATATGTATTTAAAAACATACAACAACCAAAGAACAGCAGCAGCAGCGGCAGAAAATTCTTCAACAACAATAAGTTCATAATGTCGCTTCGTACATTTGTTGTTCGTCCCTAATGTCAAAATAATAGATTAAACAGCAAAAGCTTTAACTCAAAAAGTGAATCAAATAATAACAAAAATATACACGAGCAGCTTATATATGTATGTAAAAGACTTCAGGATAGTATTAAGATACGGTAGAACCTCGCTTAACGCAACCTATTAAAATTTGGGCAGTTGCGAAAACCGAGAAGAAATTTTCTGGTGGCCACAGGACCCTTTTGTCAAAAAGAAATGACTGCAAACCGTTAAAACTAAAGTAAATCGAATAAGACTGTGTTTAAAGCAAAGATTTCAGATTATTTAATTTATTTTTTAAGAATTTGAGAAATTGTTGTCTATACCTTTCTACAATTTATACTTCTCTGAAGAACTGTTTAGCAAAAATTAAGAATTTTGTTGTTGCAATTATCGAGGAGTTGCGTGTAACAAGCATTGCGTTAAGCGAGGAGCGAGGTCGCACTGTATTTCTATGGCCCAAAAAATAATAATTTTATAGTCAAATTTTTCTAAAATATAAATCAAAGATCTAATGTAAATTTTTATTTCTTATACCATAAAACTTGGAATTCTTTTGGCAGGCTTTATCGATATTTTGTAAAATGTTTTACCGGGTTCAAGATATGATTGTTGGCCCTAAGCTAAGAGAAAACCCTGTGTAAATTGCACAAAGCATTTCGAAGAGAGACGATGCCAAAGTGCAAGTAAATATTCTTGATTCTTTTTAAATACATTAAATAAAAGAATATAAAATAAAATACAAGCTTTACTTAAAACTGCTACCTTCTTCAAGCTTATTCTTTAATACCCTTGTCATAACTGAATGAGACAAAGATCTAACATTCAAAACAACGCCAATTTTTTTTTTTTTCAAAAAATATATTTAAAAATTGAAAATATTTTTTTAATGAACGAAATCAATGCGTCACATATTTGGTGACAAATTTAGACTGCCCCACTGCAAGGTACTATATTTTCCAAGTGCGGATCGTATGTAACTATAACTCGTTTTTCAAGTTTTCACGTCATTTTGGTAAATGAGAAACAACAAAAAAGATCAAAAGCCAAAAGATTCAGCAAATCCCAAAACCAAACCAAGCCAGGCTTGGCTGGCTGCTTAGAAGAACAAAATTAAAGTCAATGAGGATGTTAAAAAAAAGAAATTGCAATAAGCCCAAAAAGACAATTTTGAAAATACCTCAGATCTAATGCTGTTTTAACCGGCTCAGAAAAATAAAAAGTTCTATACAAGCATTTTTTTCTTTTCCTGTAATTAAAAACAAATTGTTTTCCTTATCGGAATACAATTATAAATTAAAACAAAAAAAACAACAATAACATTTAAAAGGTGAGCAAAGAATATACTAAAATGCTGACATTGTATTTAAAAAAAAAAAATGTATTTCTCTTTCAGTATTTATGTGGGAGAGAGAGCGAGCCCGTCTGCTCGCTCAAAAAGGCACACACACACGTACATATGTAAACGTTTACATTTATCGGTGTGCGATTGCAACCGTGTGTTTGTATAAATGATATGCGTCATTGTTGTTGGTCTTTTTTTTCAATACCTTTATTTTTACAGCAATATATTGTGTATTACGTTTTATTTGATATATTTAAATCAAAATGTTGACGTTCACAATATTTAAAGGCACATATACAACAACAACACACACACACACATACACAGGGCAATCGCATTGCGATAATTTCGCGTATACGTAGACATGGCGTAAAGGCAGTCAGCCACCTTTGCTGCATAAACATACATACATATACTGAATGCATTTAATTATTTGTTAATTAATTAACAACACTTGTAAAGAGTTTTCTTTTAGCTTGAGAAGACGCCTGTTTTGACAAAGCGTTATCGTTGAGCGTAATCAATTGAAGAAATTGAGGTTATGTACAAATTACTGGCACACACACACACACATGCGCGTGTGCACAACACGCTCATACATACCTACATGTATGTAAATAAATATGTATTCAGATGCATGCAAACATATGTACATAGATATGTATTAATGGGCGCGCATTTTTCTTCAGCATCATAATAAAATTAAGATTGCAATTCACATACCTGAATGAACTTCGGTTTGCGCACAAAAAAAATGCCACAAGGTAAAAATATATTTCAATTGTATCTTTCACTTCGGCCAACAACAACTGGTCACGTTCGCGTTTTTGCAATGAACTTTTATTGAAAATTGTTTTTGCTTCGCGGCTGGGGAGAAAAGCGCGTGAGCCTCTGCTTCTTACATTTGCAAAATATACACAAACACGCACGCACAAATACACATTTACACACACACACATAAATATATACATATGTATATGTACATATATGTTGAATGCACTTTAAATCGATTTTATGCTGCTCCCATTGCTGACAAAGCTCCAACGCCTACAAACTTTTAAAAGGCGCCACCACTAAGCTACGCTTCTTTATTAACTTCACTATGTACTTGCGTATGTATGTATGTATGTACATACGTATGAATGAAGCATCGCTGCGTGGCTGTTTGTATGTTTGTTTATAGTTGCAACCATTCACATTTCGCTGATATACTTTATTGTGAGGGCTTCCTCTTGTGTATGCTGCGCCGAATGCGTTGCACTAATTTATGTTGTTGACTTGGATTAAATTTAATTAGTCGCACTACTGAGATGTGACCAGCAAGTTGCAGACGCGCGATGTATACAATCGATATATTTTCACGTTGCACTGAATGCATCGTGTCACCACCACAATTTGTTGAGCTGCCGATGTGGCGGCAAAGTTGAGTGTTGTGCTGGTCACCCTGAAAGTTTGTTATCGATCCATCGATTGTTATTTATGTTTTGCCTTGAACGCGCTTGCAAAAATATAGCTTGCACTTTAAAAGCTTCAATTAAAAAATTGAACAGTGTATATAACAATTAAATAGCCACTGCGTTATATGCAACTACACTGACTTACAGTTGCCTGAACATTTGAAGTTGAGCATTGCCATTTGAAATGTTTAGCAACATGTGCCCAACGTGTGCCATGTTGATTAACAATTTACTTGCCGTTTACCCACACTGTTTACATACTATCGGTAGAATGAAATTTCAACTCTGTCGCGTCCGATATTATAAATGTTAAAATCAAATATATTTGTCGTTGGCTGCCAAATCAGTAAACTGGTGTGTCAACATTCTTACTAGTGACGTGTATATTTCAATTGTTTTTCATTTAATAGCCTTGATAGTCAAATAATAATAGCAAAAGGCGCAGTTAAAGCGACCCACTGCCGATTTAAAGTAAATATTTTTGTGCGCTGTTAATAACAGCTCAGCTAAATGTTAAGTTAGGTTAGCGCCGTGCTTCTGTTACCAATTAATCGGACATTCGTGCTGGTAGCAGCGAACGAGAAAGACGCGTTTTGGGTGCGTTCGAATTTGTATAAGAGTGTGTGTTGGTGTTAAAACTTAAGAAGTGCAGCTGTCGCTTGAAACAAATAAAAACCGCATCGCTTACGCCAATAAAGTAATTCAATTGCAACTAACCAGCATTCAAGTGCATGCAAAGCGCAAACAGTGACCAAAAGCTATAAAAAAAAAACGACGCTGCGAGTAACAAATACAAAAAAAATGCATGTAACAAAATTTAACGCCCAAAAGCCGCCGGCCAGCCGACGCCGTTGACGCCGCAGCCGCTGATGAAACAAATGAAATAAAATATGGGCATTTAAGTGTGAATAGCGTTGAAATAACCAAAAAGCGGTGCTGACACAGTGAAACGGGAGCATAAATATATGAAAATATTAACAAATTTATACGAAACTGAAAATCAAAAAAAAAAAACGAAACGAAAACTGCGCTCTACGTGTATGCGTGTTTAAGTGTGCATGAGAATGTATGTGTGTGTGTGCAGAACAAGCAATACAAAAAGAAGGAACGATGGCCGTAGTGGCAGCAGCGGCAGCAGCAGCCAGCCGCATTTTGCTGACGTACCTGCTTCGCAATTAGAGTAACCATAACCGAAATCAAGGCAAAAATGTTGCGGCTTAATAAATGCAAACTGGTTACTTTAATTGCCAAACAGCTACGTAATGCTATTTTCCGCTGAATGCCGTCGCTGCTCATCTACGATGTTTGAATATGTCTGCTGCTGCGAGAGAGTGCACACATATAGGGAGAGAGAGTAATAAGAGAGAGTGAGAGAGTGCGAGCCGCTGGCTTAAGAAAATGTATGGCCATATTTGTTTCTTGTCGGTTCCCTTTCGAAACTATGTTCTGCTGCTCCGTCGCCGTTCTCGCAGTCTGCCTTTTGTTGCCGCATTTCTTAGATAAAAGAAAAAAAACGGCGAACGCTTTTTGAGATAAAAATGTGCCGCAAAAATGTATCTTGACGCTTGAAATTTGTATGTCTGTGTGTTCGTGTGAGTGTTTGTTTACAATGCGTTGGCAAATTGCACTGTGTGTCTTTGTGTGTGTAATGCGTGACATGTGCAAAAAAAAAGGGAAATATATACAAATTATTAATGTGCATTAAATTGCATTGCAATTCCACAGAAAAATTATTAAAAAAGTCTGCATCTGCAAACAAAAAAGCAAACGACGAAACAAAAACCTCAATAGCCCACAACGAAACGATAAATAATAAAAAGATAAAGAAAATAACAAAAGACAACAACAAAAATGTCCGAAGAAGTCGATCGCAACGACCCCGAGCTGAAATATCTCTCAGTGGAGCGCAATCAATTTAACGATCCGGCCACACAGGCCGAATGGACACAGAAACGTCTGGTCTGGGTCCCTCACGAGAATCAGGTAAACAACAAATATATATTTCATACAAACATACTTAGTATGTATGTACGAACATACATAAGGAAATTCCTTTATTAGATTCAACACTTAAGTGGCGTCTTTACCAACACTGCTTATTAGTTCCATTCTCATTTGTTTACGTGCTCGCATTCCGTTTTTTTTTCGTTTTTGTTTTTTGGGCGCTGTCATGCTCCTTGCACTCTAGCTTTCACCCGGCGGCGGCCGCGCTTAAGTCGTCGCCAAACGACCTGAAAAACCTGTAGAGCGCGCCTCGTCGTTGCGTTGCGTTGCCCAGGCGTTGGCCGCTCTACGTTCTTCTTCTTCTTGTTATAACTCTTGCTGTTGTTGTTGCTGGGCGCGAGTTTGACCAGTTTTTGTTATTGTTATTTTTATCTCATATATATGTATGTAAAATACACTTGCAATTGATATTCTGCACTTTTTCATTGAGTTGGCAAAGCTAAGATTATAAATATATAGGCTAGGAAGAAGAAGAAGAATCTCTTATACTATTGCAAGGCTAGTTGACTCTTATATTAATTTTATATTTATTAATATTTAAAGATAAATGAAAGTTCGTAGTTATTGTTGATTTTTAAATTCAAAATATATATTTTAAGCCGATTAACAGATAGGTATGGACAGTCAATTAGTTGTGGCGGGGGTACTTTTGCTGAGCTGTACCTTTTGGAACTGGAATGCCCTGTGTTAAAATTTCCAACTCCTCTCACGACACACACATACACAAACAACATACATACATACATATACGTGTGCATTTATCGCATTTTTCGAGTGCTGCACACTCATCGCTCGCGTATGAATCATGCCAACTCTTGGCGACTTCTTTTTATTTTTTGTTTTCGTCGTTAGTTTGGCGATAAAATTGAATAAACATCCGCTGAAGAAATCACACGTGTGTTGTTGTTTTTATTGTTTCAATTTGAATCACAGCAGCTACAAATACACTCATTCATGGCCACCTTACCTCAGCTCTCATTTGGCCTGTTGACTGTAACATTTAACATACTAGTTAGTCGCTCTATTAACAATTTGTCGAAATGTTATTTCAATTTGCATGCAAAGTGCAAAGTGAATCATCAATGCAGTCGGCAGCTAGAGAGAGAAAGAGATAGAGCGACGAGTGGGAGTGGACAGAGGCAATAACAGCGATGATAACAGCAACAGCAAAAACAAACACAAAAACATGTTTTAATCTGTCATAAATACAATTCACGATAGATGTCTGTTGTGTGTGTGTGTGTGCATGCGATAACGAAGTCGATAACGATGAACGCTAACGGTTTTTTATTTGTCATCTTTTGCATTGTTATGCTAAAATAAAACTCATTCACAAAAAGTATTTTGTTAATTAAGTGTCATTCAACCTGAGGGTTTTTTTTTCTTATTATTATAAGCCAATCTTAGAAAATTAGCAGCCTTATGAATATTTTTATACATTTTTGGGGCGATGTATTCAATTTCAGACTTTATAGCCAGAGATAAAACGGTTCTAACAATGAAAACTGGGAGCAACTTCTGTCATAAATAAACAAGACAAAATTCTTTTTTTGTGGATATGCTTAACTGCTAGATGCCCTATATATTTAGTGGAAATTCCCTCTTTTAACCGAAAAAAACAACAACCAACTGCTTTTTTTTAATGTTAAGCTATAAAGTTTTCCAACTTCCAGACAAAGTTTTTTATTTAGCTATTTAATGGCTGAAGGGTATTAAAATAATAGCAACAACTTGTCGCATTTTTAAGTAATTACGCGTTTACTTACAAAAGCCACATTTGCTGTTGGGCCAAAAGGAATTTCAAGCGCACACACAGATAAAGCCACATAAACAAAAGGCAAAAAAAATAAATAAAACAAAATAAGGAAAAAAAAAAAAAATTGTCTTGAGTTGTCAGGCAGACAGACAGACAGATAATGTAAAATAAATTTGCATATGGCACAAACTGTTGCGCCGCTGGAATGTCCAACACACACACACACACATACACAGCTGCTTAGCTTTAGGCTACAGTTACACACATTATTTCTTGGCAAAAAAAAGGGTATTTCGGAATTGTGTCAACACATTTTGTGCACTCGTTTTGCTGCTGCCATTCCCATATACATAAACAGTAAAAAACAACACACACAATCCAACAACTGTTCAAACTTTGCGCAATGTAAGAAAGAAAAACAAAAACAACAGCTAAATATATTATAGATAAACTTACATACAAACTGTTTGTTTGCATAGTTGTGTGTGTTTTTATGTAAATAATTGAACAATGGGCCACATTGTGCGGGTGCATAAGCAAGTTACCATTAAAGTTCAAATGTAAATACAAGCTTAACTCGAAACTTCAAATTGTCCTTCTAAACTTGACGCAATTAGAATATATAAAAGTGTGGAGAAAAATCAAATGTTAATGTTTCTCCCCACCCACAAATCGATGTTAACATTTTAAACCACAAACCAGCAAATACTGTGAATGGTGAGAGTGAGAGAAGAGAGAGTCATTCCAATAATGGTACACATAAGAAGAAAACAACAACAACATACTAGCATACACCTACACCCACACTTACCCATAACCGTGTTGTTGATAAGTATTTGAGAGCTGTTTTGAAGAAAAAAATGAAATGAAAAATGAAACAACCGCAGCTATGGAACCTTGCTGGTTATTCTCTGTTTCTGTGTCGCTCTTGTTGTGGTGTGGTGCCTTGCTTGTTGTTGTTTGTGATACAAATGTCTCTTCTTTAGCCGCTAATGACAAACGTAGCCGAAGCATTCAAGATTCGGCTCTCGTCCGGTTTACGGTCAACGAACCTGCGCCGCTCTCATATCTCTAATTTTCTCTCAATTACTCACTCGAAATACATGTGTGTGTTTGTATATTGACAATATGTATGTATGTGCGTGCTTATGTATATTATGTATATTCCATGCATATGCGTTGATCGATTAAACGCAAAGAAAGAAACATACAAATACAAATACAGAATACAAATTATTATGGCCGGTCAGCTCGAACTTTGTGAGAGAGAAACAGCGAAAGAGCAAACTCTTGAGCCCACGATCTTCGTAACCGATCACTGAGCCGCAACAGCTTTCAAGCATGTGTGTGGGAGCGAGATATACAAACAAACTAATTGTGTTGGAATGCTGGCTGCATGAGAACCCTTTCTTGTGCCCTTAACCCTAGAGGGTCTTGTAATTTTAACACCAAATTTAAAACACTGCTCGTTTTTCTTTGACTAAAAAAAAACAAAAGTTGTTGGCAAAATGTTGAATTGCATCTGCAACGTGATGTTTAATTGTTTTTGTGTTTATGCAGGCTATGCAAGTTTAAGGTACTTTTTGGAGATACGTCGATATCTTTTTCAATTCTTTTGTTTGTTTTCGGCTCTACTTCGTTTTGATTCGTTGAATGCTTGGAATGTGTCACATACAGATACAATCTATAAACTATTGCCATGGCAAAATAATAAAGGGGAATTGGGGGGTACATCTGATAGATGATCTCATTTGCAGTCGAAGGCATATTCCTTATTGTTTTGTTTAAGTGTCTTTAAACAATAATACATAAAGATACATAAATTGTTTTTTAAGTTTCTTTAGCTGTTGATTTGTTTATATAGCTTTCCTAGATATATGTACATATGAACATAGTATTTATATTAAATATGATTCTATATTATTGACTTTTCTCGTTAGAGCGCGGGCTTTATTTTTTCTTCTTACGATTTGTGTTTATCTTTTATGCCGGAAAAGCGCAAAGATAACAGACACACAGACACACACACACACACGCACATGAGATAAACAAGTCGAGAATGGAAATGTGGAATTGTTGAACGTTGATCGTTGGGGCGTGCTCGTGTTTAAAACTTAATGGCCGCCACCGATCCGATAGACCTGCCTCTGTTTTGTTGTTGTTGTTGCTTGTTTTTAATGCATTTCGTTGCACTTCTGTTTGTTCTTCACCCTTTAATTAGATCTCAGTGAACTGAGGAATTAGGTATCGTAAATTATGTTATTTCCAAATGGCTGCGAAGTGGAAATAGTTTTTTTTTTTTATTTCTTTTGGCCACCCTTCTGGGGTATGATTCATATGTACTATATGCGATAATTTATATTTTTTATGTTCTCCTGTTGGTCTGGAATTCTTATTGGAATTTACTTGTGGTAATTAAGTTGTTGTTTGATTTTAAAATTGTAAAATTGTGCTAATTAAAAATGCGGAATATGAACAGAACTATTAAAAAGGTATTTGAATCAGAAAACCGTTCCTTTTCTTGTAAATTGTGAATGTACTTAAATAGACAGAGAGAGAGAGAGAGCCTTGAACTTGCTAACAGACAGACAACAGAACAGAACTACAGTTAGAGAGGGAGGGAGGGTGGCCGGGCAGACAGAACAAGAGAGCGGGCATGGGTTGTGTACGCTTTATCCATCCCATCTCCTCTATCTGCTGTCGTCTACTGCTGATGCTGCTGCTGCGCTGCCTTCCCGTTGGCTGTTTTGTGTTGTTGTTTTGTTGCTGTTGCGTCTGCAATGGCACTTGAACGGGCGTCAGTTTTATCGTCTGCATTTCCTTTCTTTTTTTTTTATTTTGTTTTGTTACAATTATTGTTGTTGTTGTTGATGCGCTTGGCGCTTGACTCATGCAGCGCGACGTCAAGAGATGCACTCACTCACAAGCACACAAACACACAACACACACACACACATGCATACGCAAGCTCACTTAATGAGAGAGCATAAGAAGTGAAATGAAGAAGAAGCAGCATAACAAGGCGTTTGCATTGTTTTTATCATCGCACAGCAGGAGCTTATAAATGTAACAGCTTCGTCTTCTTCTGCTTTTCTGCTGCTGCATTTGCATATTTTAAAGCAACACTTGCGGTATTTCCTGGAATAACATTCTTGATGCACATACATACATACATATGTATGTATATGTAATAAATAACGGTGCTAACTGCTAATTGACACTCGCGTTTGTGAGTCAAAATACAAAAACAACAAAATGAATTTGATTCGATTTCTGATTTCTTTCTTCTTTCTTTTATTATTTTGCAGGGCTTCGTTGCCGCCAGTATTAAGCGCGAACATGGCGACGAGGTGGAGGTGGAATTGGCCGAAACGGGCAAACGTGTCATGATCCTACGCGATGATATACAGAAGATGAATCCGCCAAAGTTCGACAAAGTCGAGGATATGGCCGAGCTGACGTGCCTCAACGAGGCATCCGTTTTGCACAACATCAAAGACAGATATTACTCTGGCTTGATCTATGTAAGTACAAACCATATACACAAACATATACATACATACATACATACATATACAAATAGATGACATTAGTGGAATTGCTGGAAAGTTGCCACAGCTGCTGGCAATGTGACGACGATGACGCGAGCTTTAGACAAAATAAACATTGAATATTAGCTCTTTTTTTTCCGAGGGCTGCTCAAACGAATCGTACAAATTCTAGTTACATTCCAAGAAATCAGCTCAAACTTCCCTCTGTTAAGTTTTGTTTTTTCGGGTGATTCACAGTTGTGTGGAAATTTTGAAAGCCAAAACTCATAGAGGAGTCTTGATTCTTCTCATATTTGTTTAAAAGCGCGGCAAATATTTAACACACGCACACACTTACACTTACACGCATGCATACAAAGGCAAACATAAACAACAGTTCATCAATTGCCATTCGCCGCAAGCCCGTTTCCAGTGCATTTGTCAATGTCTAAATACAAAGAAGAAGAAGACAGCGGAGAGCAGCATTTGACATGAGTGCGATGGCTTAATATACATATGTATGTATATATACATATGTATATACACATCCGACGCTAATTGTTATGCCAAAAACGTTGAGCAATTTGAAAAGGCAATAACGAAAAAATAAATAAAAAAATATACATACATATGTACATACAAACGTGGGTACATATCTAATGAAGTTAACGCATCTCACGCTTGAAGCCCATAAATTCGGCTTAAATATACTAAATCAATGGCGGCCGACGGCGGCGGCGGGGCTGCGTGTGCTTTCAATTGCAATTTCAATTAATAGAAATTGATTCTTCTGACACATAAATAAACAAAAACTAAATGAGCAACAAATTGAGAATTTATTAAGCTGCCACTCATTAACCCAATAACAAAATCAACTACAACAACAACAACTGCAAGAAGTGAGTTTCAGCAACATCTCGCATTTTAAAATGTTGCTAAGCTCTTAAGCTGCGCTTGTTAGTTTGTTCGTTTGCGGCTTCCTCTTGCCAACAAATTATGCGCAGCCTTTGTTTTGTTTTACATAAATATTTTATGTGCCTGCTGATTAACTTTACATTGCCTGTTGTCTTTGTTGTTAAGTCTAATTAAATGCGCAAACGGTTTTCGGCCTTTTCAAATGCGGCCGCCGCCGACGTTTCGGTTTTTTGATGTGGGCGCGCACTGCTTTGAATATGTTTATACACATTGCTGCTGTTGTTGTTGCTACTGCTGGTTTCTGTTGCTGCTGGCGCTGACGTGCTGCCACGCTTCAGCGCACACGACGCCGACGCATTCGTTTTAGATTGTTGTTGCTGTAGCTGCGCTGTCAGCTTTTCACCTATACATACAAGCTTACCCACCACGCAGTATTCACCTCTCGCTCTCTCTCTCGGTCGATCTTCTCTCACTGTTTGACCTGTTTTACTTTGATGAGAGAGTGTGTGAGAGAGGCTGTTGCATTTAACGGCATAATTACAATTTTAATTTGCTGACATTTAATTTGATGTTTTTATATTACGATTAAATTAATTTGTGTGGCAGCTGCTGCCTTGTATATAATTAGTACACGTCGAGCAAAAACTGCGTAAAAATAAATATATATAAATGCAAAAAAATGTGTGTTTATATTTAGTTGAAATGCAAATGAAATGTCAACACCTAGCAACAAATATGGCGACTGGCAATTTGTTTGACATGAAGCGACATGTCCAAGCGAATGGGCGTCAAATGTTCGAGTTGTCAGGCCCACCCCTAGCCCCTCCAGTGATGTCTAATTGGATGCGCCTGCTTGCAATTCCAATTGGATGCGACGCAGCAATTCATCGATATGATATCTTCATTTATTTATATACAGTTTTGTTGTTGTTGTTGCAATTTGCTCAGCTGAATTAACAAGCTAAATGAAACAACATTTAATGTTTGTTTAGCTGTCGTCAAATGCGTTGGCAGCTAAATATATGTATATAAATATCAATACACTTGACGTGTCGCTGACCTAGACAACCAAACCCCCCACCTCCCCCCCCATTCGACCCTACACACAACTGTTGCAGTCGCCTTAAACTAACTTTTCTAATTGAAATTGCAAAAGATAGCCAGACAGTCGCGCCACAACCATTTAAGCCCTATTCGTAGCGGCGCCTTCATCCCCCCCCCATTCACCCCCCTTGGATCTCTTTTGCAATGATGACACTTAATTTGTTTTGCTAGATTTACATTTGGCCACGAGCGAATGCAAAAATGCAACAAATTTGTTATTTTTTTGGCTGCAATTACACAGATCTGTGGCTATATCTTGTATATATATTTATTTATTTATGATGCATGCGAATTGTGTCCACGCTGCGGCATATAAATTATTCTTACGTATACTCAAAAAGATATATAGAAAAAACTTATTATGTTTTGTGAATATATTGGACATTAGCTTGGCACTTATTGGCAGCTCTGAGAGCTTTGGTTTAGCGTTTGTACTTTTTTGTTTGCCGCCTATACTAGACTGTGGGCTGCTTGTTGCAATGTTGGTGGCACGGTTGGCGGCGGCGCTGGTGGCGGGGTCAACACGTAATTAACATGAAAAGCGCCGACATTTTGCATTTAGCATTTTTGCTAGTTTTGTTGCCAATGTAATTGCATGCAACATGCGCGCTTGCAACAGTTGTTGCCGTTTGCTGTTTGACATTGCTTCTTGTCTTAGCTAATGATCATTCTGATTTACTTAACAACCAATTATCGCATTTTGACAGCTGCTGCGAGAGAGAGAGCTCTCTTTCTCTCTCTCGCTCTCTATCTATTACTCTTATACTGAAAGCTCTGAAAGCTAACCCGTCTAAATTGAGATGTTGTCGGCTTAAACTGTCATTCGAAGAAATTTTGCTAAAGAATATTTATCTTTATGTTGAAATAATCTGAATCCTTGTTTGAATTATACAGAAAATAGTTTTAAATATTTATTTCTAATTTATTTATTTTTTATTTTAATTTTTTTAAATTTAATTTAGTTTTAATAGTTAAAATTCAACCTTAGCGTTCACTAACGATCCATATGCTATAATTCTGCGATTTAATAAGATCGCTTTCTCTTACCATTTAGTCTGTGCATTGATAGCAGTCAGTCAGTTAGTCGAAATAAGCAAAAAGCCTTATAAAAATACAATTATGCAGCAATTTTCAAACGTTTTCGAGTTGAAATATTACAGCTGCAAGACCCCCTTCTGACCCCCTTTGCTTCGTTCAAATATATTCACTTTTGATTTTAAGGAACATCTAAATATTCTAAACCCCTTCCAGATATCATGTCTATTTTAATTGCTGTGCCCTCAATGTTGTTTTTGTTGTTGTTATAATATAGTATTTGAATAAATTTAATCATTTATTATTATCTTAAATGGTTGCTGTTGACACGTTTTGCACTTGAAACGATCTCGCTTGACCATATTTGGCCATAAACTCAGAATGCCGGCCGGAAGAAGTGCGGCGGGGGGTAGCGGGGAGGGGTATTAATATCATCTGCCAGTTTAAGCCGAACGTAACTTGGCTTTTAGCCAGGACAATGACTCAATGTTTGTTTCAGCATAAATCAGTTGAAGCAGCCGGCAAATGAATCAGAGAGGAAAAGAGATAAATAGAGAGAGAGTGAGAGGGAACGATAGAGAGATATGAGGTTTCGTCATGGTCGTTGCCACTTCTCTAAAAACGATTGCCAAAACGAGAGCCAAAAACACAAAAAATATTCAGATGCCATTTTTGGTTGTAGATGACAAGGCTGTTGTTGTTGCTTTTGTTGTTGTTGCTGTTTGTTGGTTGATTGTCAAGACGTGATTTTCGTGACATATGCTTGATGGTTACAAAAAAAATGGCTTAAACGCCGTCTTCACCCCATTCTCATTTGTTTTTTGTATTGTTATAATAGCTCTTAAGTGAGACTTGAAAATTATAGCAAAAATATTTCGCACTGAAAAAAACAACTTTCAATTTCTCTTTTTTGTTTAATGTCCGTGTGTGGGCATCATTTGGATCGGAATTTGAATTTCATTTTTGGATTTACTGATGATATTTCAACGTTTTTGGCCATTAGCCTTATTGTTTGTATTGTATTCGGCAGAATGAGCTTTTAATGTTTGTTAAATAACTGACAAAAAAAAAAGGCATTCAAAAGTCACCGAACATACTTAGTGCCCCCACGGTTCCGTTCAGCTATGTGTAGTATAACCTATAAATGTATTATAGTATATATATATATTCATATTGAAGCCATGTGGGCTTTTTCGACGCCTCACTTGCAGATACATTCACAGATACAGATACATTCACAGATACAGATACAGAAACACGGCCTTAGATACATAACGAGAGCTGCGACTATATCCAAGTTATAACAGACTTGTGTGGTGTTGTCACTGTATGTGTGTGTGTTTGGTCAACATTAACTGGGCCACTGAGCATCGCAACGGAGTTGTTGTTGCTGCTGCCTAATTTGTTGCAAGCTTGTTTCCAACCTAAGCCGCCGAAAAGACCAAAATTCTTAAAAGCTTAAGTTTCGAAATGTTTCATTTAAATATTAGGTTTTCAGATTATTGTGAAACATTTATTTTTTTTTTTTGTCATAAATAATGGAATGTGATATTTTATTTAGTTTTGAAAAGTTGATAATTTTGTGCAGAGAATTGATAGCCGAATCATTCTCGATATTTGCCATGAGGTAAGAAAGATTAAAGGGAATAAACAATAACTCATAAACATTAATAATTATTACTTAAAGAAAATATTGATTTGGTGTTGTTGTCATTTATTTGTATATGAATAAACCATAAATACTTGAACTGATTTTTTATTGAAAATCTTAAAAATTAACCTTTTTTCTTCTAACAATTAATTGATTGTTTGAAATTTAAACATTGGAAACTTTCTTTTCTTATCATTTACAGACATATTCCGGTCTTTTCTGCGTTGTGGTCAATCCCTACAAGAAGTTGCCAATCTATACCGAAAAGATAATGGAACGGTATAAGGGAATAAAGCGACACGAAGTGCCTCCGCATGTATTTGCAATAACGGATAGTGCCTATAGAAACATGTTGGGTGGTAAGTAAAAATACATATAATATATATTTTTCTTTATTGCTTATATCTTAAACACATAACTGCATAATTCGCAGTGCTTCATAGGAATTTTTATATTGTTTGCCATTTTGTGGTTTATCGAAATAAATTCCAGCGACAACGTAAATAAATAAATAAGTAAAGCCAATAGCAAACAAAATAAACGCACCCGTAAGAAAAATAACTTGATAAGATAGTGAAAATGAGAGATACATTTTTGTGTACTTTTAGCTTGACTTGGCTTTTAAGCCTTGACGACGTCAAGCAAGCTACTAACGGCAGTTGAGTTGTGTTTTGTGAATCATTCAAAGTAAAAAGTTTAATAGAGTTTCGCAAACAGAGTTTTTTCGAATCTGCAACTGAAATTCGATACTGAAAACTGGTTTCCTTTTTGGCCCGTGTTGCGTTGGGTTGTTGTGTGTGATGATGATGACTCAGCCATCCAAAGAGATCTCCAATATATGAATACAACTCTCTCTCTCACCCTCACTACTCCCCGTTTGGTTGCTAATATTGCGTATACGTGTCATTACCATATATGGACCTAGAATTCAAAACACACCGTCTGGCAATTATTATTATTTATTTGTTGTATTCTCGTTACGAAAAAAATACAAACTTTAAAACACTTCGTCACCATATTTGCCGCTTAATCAATTTCTGCTTATGCACATTTTTGCTTTATAATTGTGGTGGCGGCAAGGGGGGGTTGAACACGACTTGGACTTTGACTTTAACTCCAAAAAAAAAAGAAAAAAATAAAATGTATTCGGTTTTGGGTGCGGCTTTTAGCCCGCTTTGATTTATTTCTTGCTCCTCCACACAAATTCGCCGACCAAGCCCAACCCATCCCCGAACGAAACCATCTCCATTTACCACCATCTCCTCCATTGGTCCCAAGCACGCACCGTCCACTCAGTGGTCAAGTCACCTTTATTATATGTATATCTGTTGGCAACTGCAATTTTAATCTTTCCGCTTTTGCCATTTGTTGTTGTTCGAACGTTTCATAATGTTTCGGCTCAATGTCATAAGTTTTGTTGTTTATGATCCAAACACAACACACAGGCACGCCCTTTAAGGCGTTGGTTTTGCAGATGCATTTCAGGGGAGTGTCAGATATTAGGTAGGGAATATTATCAGGAAATTCAATCTAACAAAGACTTCTTTTGACTCATAGTTTGGTCAATAGATTCCTTCATCTTATAAAGATTTTGCTTTGAAAAACTATTAACTAATTAATAATTCAGCAAAAAAGTCCTTAGGGGGTAGATTGGTAACCATACTTTATGTTAATTAATTTACATTAGTTGAAAAATTCGTATGTAACTGAGAAATGTGAAATAAATATTTTATTTTCACATCACTTCAAAGAAAAATCTTTTAAACTCAAAATTTGTTTATTTTTAACGATTTGTTTACTTTACTTTGAAAGCTGATGCTCTTCATAAGCTCCCATATCATATATATATTTATATAATATTATCTAGATCTAACTTAAAGTTTCTTTATAAAGACTTTCAATGATATCGTTGATGATTATTTTTTTTATTAAAATAATTATTTTATTTTTGGTTTATTGGCTTTGGCAAATTGCTCTTTGATAAATGGAAAAAGGTCCCTTCTGAATACACTATTAAATATATATTTATAAAGTTTAAATAATTAAAACTATATTTTGTTAACGGTATTCTCGTGTTATAATTTAAAAACCCAAATAATATTTAACATATTTTTTAACACATTCAGTCAGCATTTCCCTATAAAAGTTTCTTAATAAATACAAACGACATTTAGACGCCGACGACATATCATGTCAAAGTAATGTTGCTTGATCTATTATATAGTAATTTGATTTTTTCCGATGAGAACTCAATGTTTATTGCTCGCAGTTTGATACGCTTCGATAGCGATTGCTCCAAATTCCAATACAATTAGCTGCGTTCATCGAGATAAAAAATAAAGTCAAGTCAAAGAATGGCATAATAAGAAGAAAACATTAAAAATGTGGCGCCAATATTAAAGTTACACTCTAGACATTGTTGTTGTTGCTATTATTAATGACTTTTATGGCTCTCTATTCATTGCGTTTGATCGGTTGGCTCAACAAAAAGATCATGGTGATGGGGATGTAAGGGGGATTGGAGGTAACTTATGCAACACGACGCCGACTTGACGTCGTCTCAAAAAAACACACACAAAACAAATCTCAAAAAAAATAAAATAAGATTTAAAACTACAAGCTGAAATCTAGCCAAGAGTCCATCTATGGCCATATGTGCTGACAGGCCTTAATAAGTACGAGGTCGTTATGTGTGCCAATTTGTTATCGACTATTATTTTTTATATATTTTGTTGCAAACGAAACGATCTGTGCCAAACCAACATACATACTTATATGTTGCCGGGTTTTTGTGGTTTGAGAGATAAAACTAAAATCAAGCTAGTTTGGTAGCCAAGTATCGAGTAAATATTGTGTGTATCGATTAAGAGTATTAAGTATCTGGGCTAACTATAGTCAAATGTCCATAAAAAACCAAATCAACTGTTAGCTACAACAACAATGGGACAGGGCGGAGAGTCAACAGCAGATCTTTAAGTGGCGCCTATCTATATGTATATATACGATAGAGTATGTTTGTGTGTCTATCTTAAAGATTCGCTTATTTTTTAAATGATTTTCAATTGAATGTCTGTGTGCGGCGACCCTCATTTATTTCTTTTATTTTATTTTCAGTCTCCCTTTTTTTTTATTATTTCTTTTGTTTTACTTGAGTTGAGTTTTTTGTTTTTGTTTTTGTTGAATACTCTGTAAATTAAAAGTATTCAAGATGGAGTTACATAGGGTTATAAACATATGTACTTAAAGGTTCGAGTCATAATTGAAGCTTAAGTTATTTATTTAGTTTTTGCTAAATGATTTCATAATTATTTTATTATTATTATTTTTGTTACTTGTGTTTCTTATTTTTATTATAATAAATTTTAATTATTTTAAGCGCCGATTAAGTTGACTTGGTAGTTTTCTGTTTTGTAGGGTATCTGCTAGTCTATCTCTCTAGGCGCCTACCAAACCTACTTGCTTGTTTTTTTTACCAACGCACTTGAATTTGGGTCAACAAAAATTTCAAGCTGAGCTTTGCTTTAACAAAAAACATCGCATAAAATTGAAAGACACTGGGAAAAACAAACGAAAACAATAACATTGTCATCAGTTTTTGTTGTTGTTGCAAGTTGTTGTGTACTATACTTAAATGACCCATTTTTGGCATTTATACATTATAATTTGAATGTATTTTTGTGTTGTTAATAAATATTTAAGTTATTTTTATTGTTTTTGGTGCTCTTTGTTTCTTGCAGATCGTGAGGACCAATCCATTTTGTGTACTGGCGAATCGGGTGCTGGCAAAACGGAGAATACCAAGAAGGTCATACAGTTTTTGGCCTATGTGGCTGCCTCTAAGCCCAAGGGCTCCGGTGCGGTAAGTATCTTAACGAAACTATTTCGAACCAAACTATTGATACGACATCCATTTACAATGCCAAATGCAATGCTGTGTATAATTAAGAGCTAGTCTTGAATTATGACACATGCTTAGCCACTGCTAAAAAGTACTGTTATGGGTATTATTATATGTACTTATTGTTGAGAATTAATTGAACAGATTAGGTATGAAAATATTGTGGCATATTTATAGACCCAATGGACCGACCATACAATGTGTCGGCAAATTGGCTGCGGCTTTTAATACGCCCGCAACGTGTACAACACTTTGTGGGTGTCGCCGATACCCTGTACAAATAAATAGTTTTAAAAATTAAAGGGTATATCAGGCAACTAAGTACAGAAGTAAATGTCTTGCGTAAGGTTTGAAGTTTGTCTAAGATTCTTAATAATTTTAGAAAGTTTTCATATCGAGGACAGCTTTAACATATATTCTAGGTAATTTTTCTAGTCGACTTCCTAAGAATAACTGCACATTTTAATTAATTTTTTTTTCCATTTAATGAAAACGTTTGCCCAGCTGTTGCCCGTCTCCAGTTACCACCGAGCTATGATCCGCGCAAATACATCTGAATACAAAAAACAAACAAACAACAACAACAAATGTTGCACTTAGCATTGATGTAATGACATTAAATCACGTAGGCCCCCATGAGGCGAGTATTATTCCATAAATGCAGCCCAATAGCAAAGCGTTGCACATAGTATGGTTGCCACTAGGCCCCCTCTCTGCCTAGAACCCCTTTCTACAAAAAAAAAATAAGCGAAAAGCCGCACACTTCATTAATCAGGCACAGAATTCTTTGTGTGTCTGTGTTACCCTAAGTTATTTGATGGCAGCTGACAAATTACTTTATTGGTTTTGTGCCCCATAACAAAATGGAGCATTCCAAGTCTCGATGAGATAGTTTGATAAAAAAAAAAACAATTGTTATCAGCATAGAATACTTTTTTAAGGAAAAAGTTATTGTTAAGAACAGTTTTAGAATAATATAATGTATATGGTGGGTGTATCAAGGGAAAATTAGATAACCATAAACAGTTCCAAAAAAGATATTATTCCGAAATATAAAAATATATTTTACTTTATTTACCAAAGTGTATAAAATATTCGTATAAGGGCATCCAAAAATTAAAATTCAATTGCTCTTGTCAATGAACAGCAGCAACAAAATCGAGATAAATTTGAGATTAATATAAAGGGTGGGCTACTCCAACCTTCTGTCCGTCCCCCTTCGCAGTGCTCCAATCTCTCATCACACAATTGAAAATTAAAGAGAATTGAAAATTAAATCACTTGCAATTGCGTCAGGGCCAACCAGTTGGTTTATAGAGTATGTTTTTTTTTATTTTGTCAGATGCTCGATGAAAAGTGTGTCAGTTCAGTTGTTTCATAATTTGCAGTAGCTCCATAATTGGCCTTAATTTGCTACTTACTAACAGAAATCCAAATCCTGTAAGGCGTGCTGCACTTGAGCAGCATCTTGTTGTAGTTGTAGTTGGTTTGGTTGCTGTTTTACCGCCTTATATGAGGGGTTGTTTCGGTCTAGCCAAAAAAAAAAAAACACTGCAAACAAAACTTTAAAAGGCACACAGCACACACAGCTCCTAATTGAAGTGCACACAGTTGTTGTTGAATTATGATTATATTTGCCATAAATAGACGCTGATATCGTGCGTGTTGTTTTTTCAGTTTGTTTGTGGAAATTTAGTCATCGAAACGAAACTTACTCAACAGGTGCTGCCATATTATTAGAAATTATTTCATGTCTTCGTGCAAGCGGTGAGACTGATAAGCAAAGTTAGTGGAACTGAATATGAATAGATTAGAAATGTGCATAACAACTTTATTTTGCAAAATGATATCGAACAAGACTTAATTTAAACACACAGCGTTGCATTTTTGGTATACTTGATTTTTTTAACTACTATAATATTTAACTATTTTTAATTTGCTTGCATATAAGATTTTGAATATTTTTCATGCAATTAAGAACTTAATTCATAGGACTAGGTACTTTTTACTTAGCGCTAAAAGAAGGTTTTGTTTCACTTCTCTATATTTATTAATTATATTTTATTTATTTTCATGTGCAAAACAAAAAAAAAACCTTCTACCACAACTTTACACACAACTACACTTGAAAAAAACACACACACACAATTTACAATTGTTTGCTGCTGCTGCTGTTGTTGTTGCTGTTGTACAATTGACTGTTGGTTGTTGCTTTCATTATCTTTTAACTTGTATAAATTGTACATTCTTGTATAATATGTGTGTATAATTTTGTATATACAATGTTCCACAAACAAATAACATACAATCCACATACAACAACCAACCAAAAAATATCCACAACCAACAAACCACCAAAAAAACAAACCCCCAAAATGCGTACAGGTGCCGCATCCTGCCGTGCTCATTGTAAGTATATGCTAAAGTCTAAAAATTTTAAATCAAAATTACTTAAAAAAAAATTAACCATCTATGTTTTTTTTTCTTTCCTATGTTACTTTGTTTCCAAAATATTTAAGAAATTTTAAAGTTTCTGTTTTTAAAAAAACGATTGAATTAAAATATTTTTATTTTTGTCTTTATGTATGTATATCCTTGCAGAAATTTAAAATTTAATATTTGATCAAACCCTAAGAATTCAAATAATATGGCTTAGGATTTATTTGTCTGTTTTATCTATAAAAAATAGTTTTTAATCAGGAATTGCTAAGCTAAATTGCCAAAAGTTACCAGCTTAAGATTAATATATCATTGAACTTCTGAACACATTTTTCAAATTTAAATTTCTTAAATAAATCACTAAAATACTTCTGCAAGAATATTTTATCTTCGGCATGCCGTTGATAAATTTAACATACTATTCCTTTAATGCATTCTCATGTTTCATGTTTTTTTTCGTTTGTTTTCACTTTCTGTTGTTTCTTTATGTTGTAAATACGCAGAAAAGATTTCCAATAAACCATTTAACATGTCCACGAATTGAATTCTAATCACAATTATACCATTATTGTATTTATTACTGCTCCTCCCTTCATGCTACCTTCATAATTATATCAATCGCTACGCATTTTTAGAGTAGTCATCAAGAAACATTTTCGGTAAAGTATGCTTCAAAAAACCACAAAATGTTTTTCAAATCAATTTTAAAATACTCGATGTATATACTATTATAATAAGTAGTCACAGTTTGATTTAGGTATGGTTTTTATATGCGTTTTAAGTCAAATTGTTTTATTTTATTCCTCTAATTCTTCCTGCCATCTATTGTAACTCCTACAGCTATCCTTCTATCCCATCAACTGTTTTTCGTAAAATTACCACATCCCATTATTCCAGAACTTTTCCGTGAACACGAATAAATACATTAAGGTCAAGTGTAATGTTAATAATATATTCGGTGAAACGGTGCATATAGAGAAATTCGGTGATAATAAATGTGGTGTCGGGATTGCAAATAAAAGGATTCTGAACATATACAGCAAGCCTACGGCCAAAGAATCTATTAATGAATCAGAGGTAAAACGGTTTCATACACTCGTTGAGTAATTCAAGTGCAATGCGATCGCCAGAGGAGAGAATTAAAAACAGGATCGATTTTTCTATCTACTTTATCTGTGATTTTCATAAAAATAATACAACAATATTAAATTGTTAGGAATGACATTGTTCTCTAGGCATGATCATTGGGCTTTTAAGATTTTTTTTAGACCTATTGCAAATCAGTTATCTTAAATCCTGCATTATTTTTTATATAAATATATTAAACTTGTTATAAGATATGCAATACTCATTATAAAGATCTTAAACTTGATATTCAACGCGATCGCATTGCATTTAGACTAGGAAATTGTCCGGCGTCCATTTGTATATGTGTAGGATCTATGTTTATCTCTTAGCTTTTCATGCTTGTTTTCTGCTTCGTCTTCTTAAATGTATGCCTAAAAATTTCTATGTCTTATATATTTGTTTTGAACCTATATCGTATGCGTGTTTGTAGATTAGAGATTGTTTTATGTATCTTGTGCGTTTTGTCCAATGCTTAAAAAACCGTATCAAATTCCTTGATCAATAATATTCAATATAACGATTATTCACAGGGTGAACTGGAGCAACAGCTGCTGCAAGCCAATCCCATACTGGAAGCCTTTGGCAATGCCAAAACGGTCAAGAACGACAACTCATCGCGTTTCGTAAGTAGTAGAAACTAGCATATTCGAATATAAAAATGAAATTGAATAAAATTTGAACAATTTTTGCAGGGTAAATTCATTCGGATCAACTTTGATGCATCTGGGTTTATATCGGGCGCCAATATTGAGACGTATCTGCTGGAGAAGTCGCGTGCCATTCGTCAAGCGAAGGACGAGAGAACATTCCATATATTCTATCAGTTGCTGGCTGGCGCATCGCCAGAGCAGCGCGAGAAATTCATACTCGATGACATTAAATCGTATCCATTCCTCTCGAACGGCTTACTCCCGGTGCCCGGTGTCGATGACTTTGCCGAATTCCAGGCGACAGTCAAATCGATGAATATAATGGGCATGACCTCGGAGGACTTCAATTCCATATTCCGCATCGTTAGCTCTGTCCTGCTCTTTGGCAGCATGAAATTCCGTCAAGAGCGCAACAACGATCAGGCCACACTACCCGATAATACCGTTGCCCAAAAGATTGCCCATCTGCTCGGCCTGAGCGTTACAGACATGACGCGTGCCTTCCTCACGCCCCGCATCAAAGTGGGTCGCGATTTTGTGACCAAGGCACAGACGAAGGAGCAAGTTGAGTTTGCCGTCGAAGCGATCGCCAAGGCATGCTATGAGCGCATGTTCAAATGGCTGGTGAATCGCATCAATCGCTCGTTGGATCGCACCAAGCGACAGGGTGCCTCGTTCATTGGCATACTCGATATGGCTGGCTTTGAGATCTTTGAGCTGAACTCATTCGAGCAACTGTGTATCAATTATACGAATGAGAAGCTACAGCAGCTCTTCAATCATACAATGTTCATATTGGAGCAGGAGGAGTATCAGCGCGAAGGCATCGAATGGAAATTCATTGATTTCGGACTCGATCTACAGCCCACTATCGATCTGATTGATAAACCAGGTGGCATTATGGCCCTGCTCGACGAAGAGTGCTGGTTCCCCAAGGCAACGGACAAGACTTTTGTCGACAAACTCGTGTCGGCCCACTCCATGCATCCGAAGTTCATGAAGACCGATTTCCGCGGCATCGCTGATTTTGCCATCGTCCATTATGCTGGACGCGTCGATTATTCGGCAACCAAGTGGTTGATGAAGAACATGGATCCGTTGAACGAGAACATTGTGTCGCTGCTGCAGGCGTCGCAGGATCCGTTTGTCGTGAACATCTGGAAGGATGCGGAAATTGTCGGCATGGCACAGCAGGCGCTAACCGATACCCAATTTGGGGCGCGCACGCGCAAGGGCATGTTCCGCACCGTGTCGCATCTGTACAAAGAGCAGCTGGCCAAATTGATGGACACGTTGCGTAACACCAATCCCAACTTTGTGCGCTGTATCATACCGAATCATGAGAAGCGCGCTGGCAAGATCGACGCGCCCCTGGTGCTGGACCAATTGCGTTGCAATGGTGTCCTCGAGGGTATACGCATCTGTCGCCAGGGCTTCCCCAATCGCATACCCTTCCAGGAGTTCCGACAACGGTACGAACTGCTCACACCCAATGTGATACCCAAGGGATTCATGGATGGCAAAAAGGCCTGCGAGAAGATGATCCAGGCCCTCGAATTGGACTCGAATTTGTATCGTGTTGGACAATCGAAGATCTTCTTCCGCGCCGGTGTGCTGGCACATCTTGAGGAGGAGCGCGACTTCAAGATCTCCGATCTGATTGTCAACTTCCAGGCATTCTGTCGCGGCTTTCTCGCCCGCCGCAACTATCAGAAGCGTCTGCAGCAGCTCAACGCCATACGCATCATTCAGCGCAATTGTGCCGCATATCTTAAGCTAAGGAACTGGCAATGGTGGCGTCTGTATACCAAGGTGAAGCCACTGCTCGAGGTAACCAAGCAGGAGGAGAAGCTGGTGCAGAAGGAGGATGAGCTGAAGCAGGTGCGCGAGAAGCTCGATACGCTGGCAAAGAACACTCAGGAATATGAGCGTAAATATCAGCAGGCGCTGGTCGAGAAGACAACCCTCGCCGAGCAGTTGCAGGCCGAGATTGAGCTGTGTGCCGAGGCTGAGGAATCCCGTTCGCGTCTCATGGCACGCAAACAGGAGCTGGAGGACATGATGCAGGAGCTGGAGACACGCATTGAGGAAGAGGAAGAGCGTGTCCTTGCACTGGGTGGGGAGAAAAAGAAACTAGAATTGAATATTCAGGATCTGGAAGAGCAGCTGGAAGAAGAGGAGGCAGCACGTCAGAAATTGCAGTTGGAAAAGGTGCAGCTGGATGGCAAAATCAAGAAGTATGAAGAGGATCTGGCCCTCACTGACGACCAGAACCAAAAGCTCCTGAAGGAAAAGAAAATTCTTGAGGAACGCGCCAATGATCTGTCCCAAACGCTTGCCGAGGAGGAGGAGAAGGCCAAGCATTTGGCCAAACTAAAAGCCAAGCATGAGGCGACCATTACCGAGCTGGAGGAGCGCATGCACAAGGATCAGCAGCAGCGTCAAGAATCCGATCGTTCCAAGCGCAAGATTGAAACCGAGGTTGCCGATCTCAAGGAGCAGCTAAACGAACGTCGCACTCAGGTCGAGGAAATGCAGGCACAGCTGGCCAAGCGCGAGGAGGAGCTTACCCAAACACTGATGCGCATCGATGAGGAGTCTGCCACAAAGGCCACCGCACAGAAAGCACAGCGCGAGCTCGAGTCCCAGCTGGCCGAAATCCAAGAGGATCTCGAGGCCGAGAAGGTGGCACGCAGCAAGGCTGAGAAGTTGCGTCGCGACCTCAGCGAAGAACTGGAGGCGCTTAAGAACGAGCTGCTCGACTCACTGGACACTACAGCGGGTAAGTAAAACCTAAGGAATTCCTAAATGATCCCTTATCTTTAACACTTCTTCTCCTGCTTCTCCCTTTAGCCCAACAAGAGCTGCGCTCGAAGCGCGAACAGGAGCTGGCCATGCTGAAGAAGTCACTCGAGGAGGAGGGTGTCACCCATGAGAGTGTGCTCACCGAGATGCGCCATAAGCACGCCCAGGAGCTGAACGGCATCAATGATCAGTTGGAGAATCTGCGCAAGGCCAAGGCCGTCTTAGAAAAGGCCAAGGGCACCCTGGAAGCTGAAAATGCGGATCTGGCAACGGAGCTGCGCAGCGTGAATAGCTCGCGACAGGAGAATGATCGTCGGCGCAAGCAGGCCGAGTCCCAGATTGCTGAGCTACAAGTGAAGTTGGCCGAGATTGAGCGTGCGCGTTCCGAGCTGCAGGAGAAGTGCACAAAGTTGCAGCAGGAAGCAGAGAATATAACCAATCAGCTGGAGGAGGCCGAACTGAAGGCATCCGCTGCTGTCAAGTCCGCCAGCAATATGGAATCACAGCTGACGGAGGCGCAACAGCTGATGGAGGAGGAGACCCGCCAGAAACTGGCACTCAGCTCCAAGTTGCGTCAAATCGAATCGGAAAAGGAGGCCTTGGCGGAACAGCTCGAGGAGGATGAGGAGGCCAAACGCAATTTCGAACGCAAATTAGCTGAGGTCACGGGTCAAATGCAGGAGATCAAAAAGAAGGCGCAGGAGGACGCCGATTTGGCCAAGGAGCTCGAAGAGGGCAAGAAGCGTCTGAACAAGGATATTGAAGCGTTGCAGCGACAGGTCACCGAGCTGATTGCCCAAAATGATCGTCTGGACAAGAGCAAAAAGAAAATACAATCGGAGCTAGAGGATGCTTCCATCGAATTGGAATCGCAGCGCACGAAGGTTAGCTAAGAAACCAACCAAAATAAAGTCCATCCAGTTAATTCTCCTTATTTCCTTTGAACCTAGGTGCTCGATTTAGAGAAGAGGCAAAAGAACTTCGATAAGATACTTGCCGAAGAGAAAGCCATATCAGAACAGATTGCCCAGGAGCGCGACACGGCGGAGCGCGAGGCGCGCGAAAAGGAAACGAAGGTGCTGTCCGTGTCCCGCGAACTGGACGAGGCCTACGACAAGATCGAGGATCTTGAAACGAAACGCAAACAGTTGCAAAACGAATTGGACGATGTGGCCAACACCCAGGGCACGGCGGACAAGAATGTGCATGAACTGGAGAAGGCGAAACGTGCGCTAGAATCGCAGCTGGCGGAGTTGAAAGCACAAAACGAGGAGCTCGAGGATGATCTGCAGCTGACTGAGGATGCTAAGTTGCGGCTGGAGGTCAATATGCAAGCACTCCGCTCGCAATTTGAGCGCGACCTGCTCGCCAAGGAGGAGGGTGCCGAGGAGAAGCGACGTGGTCTGGTCAAGCAGCTGCGCGATCTAGAGGCCGAGCTGGATGAGGAGCGCAAGCAGAGAACGGCTGCAGTGGCTTCGAAAAAGAAATTGGAAGGTGATCTCAAGGAGATTGAGACTACAATGGAAATGCATAACAAGGTGAAAGAGGATGCGTTGAAGCATGCCAAGAAACTGCAAGCACAAGTCAAGGATGCGTTGCGCGATGCCGAGGAGGCCAAGGCCGCAAAGGAGGAGCTTCAAGCGCTGAGCAAAGAGGCCGAACGCAAGGTGAAAGCTCTCGAGGCCGAAGTATTACAGCTAACCGAGGATTTGGCCAGCTCGGAGCGTGCCAGACGTGCTGCCGAAACGGAACGCGATGAATTGGCCGAGGAGATCAACAGCAATGCCAGCAAGGGATCGCTTATGATCGATGAAAAGCGACGCTTGGAAGCGCGCATTGCCACCCTCGAGGAGGAGCTCGAAGAGGAGCAATCCAATTCGGAGGTGCTGCTCGATCGCAGTCGCAAGGCCCAATTACAAATCGAACAGCTGTCCACGGAGCTGGCCAATGAAAAGTCCAGTTCGCAAAAGAACGAGAATGGCCGAGCGTTGCTTGAGCGCCAGAACAAGGAGCTGAAAGCGAAGCTGGCCGAGATTGAGACGGCGCAACGCACCAAGGTGAAAGCAACAATTGCCACGCTCGAGGCAAAGATTGCCAATCTGGAGGAGCAGCTGGAGAACGAGGGCAAGGAGCGACTGCTGCAACAGAAGGCCAATCGCAAGATGGACAAAAAAATCAAGGAGCTCACCATGAACATCGAGGACGAGCGAAGACATGTCGACCAGCATAAGGAGCAAATGGATAAAGTATGCTTTCTATATTTAATCTTTGATTTCTTTCACTAAGTAGTATTTCTTTTCTTGTACAGTTGAATAGCCGCATTAAACTTCTCAAGCGCAATCTGGACGAGACCGAGGAGGAGCTGCAGAAGGAGAAGACGCAAAAGCGCAAATATCAGCGCGAATGCGAAGATATGATCGAATCGCAGGAGGCCATGAACCGTGAGATAAACTCACTCAAAACGAAATTGCGGTAAGTACAATGCCAATAAATTGGGCTAATAACAAAGGTCTACAATGATTTTGGTGCCGCTAAACTCAAGCAGATTTTCAGTTTATTAAATACTCCGATGCGAATTTAGTAATCATTTTTCAAACCAACATATCTTGGCAACGAAAATGTTTTTGAAAATTAATTCAATACTTGAAAATTTGCTATGGCATAATAATACAATGTTCGGGTGTTGTGGCCTTTGATTTTTAAACGGTTTAACATTTTTAAGTTTTGATATACGAGAAAAATCTTTTTTAGACCTAATATTTGAAAAATTGTGGTTCCAAAGTACCACTTAAAAACTACCAACTAAGGTATTTAAATAGTCTTTGAGCTCGGTCAAAACCGTGCAATGCCGGCTAGTCATTATTGTATATCATATTTTTGTTTTGTTTCTTTGGTTTAACATTTATTTTTTCGTTCTTGATTTTTTGGCTCTTTGATGTGTTGTGCATATTTATTATATAGATCGATACAGGTGGCCGAGACCGAAAAGGCCAAGGCATATTCGCCCAAAAAGGATGCTGCGCTAATTATGAATTGTGAGGGTCTGCATTAGGTTTCGTTGTTCTGCTTCGCTTCCACTTGGTAGGCTTGTAAGTGCTGGCAAATGAGACATCTTTCATCAAACCAAATCCTCTCGAGAATGAACCCCAAAAACCTGATCCGACAATTGTGCATGTTTATTTTCCCACACACACATAGACATATTAGATAAAGAAACTATTCATCATTTCGTGCGTTTGACTAGTTTTTAATGTTCGTTTCGATCACCCCAAACCCCCGAAAAGATAAGCAACCAATCTAGAATTTAGTGCATATTGTCTCTTTAGTGTGCGATTTTTACCTACCCCTTTTTCCGGTATTCTTTTGTCCTCGTTATTTTTATACCCTTTTTTTTAATGTCGCTGCACGCTTTTTAGTTTGAACTTTTTTGGATAGTTTCTAATCGTTGATGTTTTTCTTACCATTTTATAGACGTACCGGCGGCATGGGCCTCAGCTCCACCCGGCTTACTGGCACACCATCGTCCAAGCGTGGAGGAGGGGCAGGTGGGGGCGGCGGCGGCGGCGACGACAGCTCATCGGTGCAGGATGAATCATTAGATGGCGAGGATTCGGGCAATTGACGCGTTAATTATTAATACAAAAAAAAAAACAAAAATTCAACAAACTAAAAGAAAAATCAACAACAAAAAAAAAACAAACAAGAAATAAACGATTATATTTTAATGTTTCTTTTATATAATTTCTCTGTTATTTTTTATATAAACTATTATACTTAATTAAAAACGTAAAAAACAACAAACGCAAAACAAAAAATAATTATACAACATAAAAACAAACTACAACAAATACGCGTATTAACTTTCCATACCAACCCAACTCTTCCTCCCCAAAACAAACTCCAACATGCAATATACACAACCCGATTTAACACAATCGCAGTACATTAATAAAAATACATGCATTTAATAACTAAAGGTTTATAAAACAATCAAATGTTGAACAAGCAACTAATATACGAATTTCGTTTTGTTTAGAAACAATAAATATTTGCTATAACAATTGAAAATGTTCAAAATGGCTGTTTATATTGTTGCAGTTGGTGCTGGCAGCGCTGTTTCAGTGTGGCCACATACCAGCTCGATTAGCAACGCTTGCACCACTTAGCTTTTGTCAGCGAACAAAATTCAAATTTAACAATTCGCGCGTTTGTGCTCAAAATTAAATTTCGGTTTTGTTGTTGGATTAGTAAGGAAAATCACATTAAACATTTGTTTCAATCTCTTTATACATATATATTACATATATACAATTATAAAATTATAAAATTTGTTAACTACATCTTCTGTTTTTTTGTTTCTAGGCTTATAATATTCTATTCTAAGTCTTGACAAATTCGAAAATCTCTTGTTTCTGTTCATTTTGCAAGGCACTCACACACATAAGCACATACATTATCCCATATTATGTTGTGCTGCCACGCCCCCCCGCCCTTACCCAAGAAAACTTAACTACTAAATGGCAGATAGTATTACGGTTCCCTCCGATGCGCTGCATGGCTCTTAACGCTGTGTGGCAAGACTTGGACAACAGCAATGTTGCCATTACAATTACTTGGGCCGGCAAGTGCTTCGAGTTCCGCGGAGGATTTACTATGCTCCAGTTGATGCTCCTCCCGTTTGCTGTTCAGATAGTAAACACTGGCCACAATCAGACTGAACGTGGTTACGCAGACCAAAAGGGTTCCGTATTTCAGTGCCAGCTGTATGGCATCGAGACCAAATGTGCTCACATAGAGTGTGTGGAGGACATCCTCATTGAAATCGCCGGCAGTTATCTCGATCCACATCAATGGCAGGATAGTGGCATTCTCCAAGCGCCTAGCTTGATCTATAAAAGATATTCGGGATTAATAAAATCCTTCAATTTGTGAATTCTCTTACTTACTTCTAAGTAGCGGCGTCTTGTCGAGCATTATGTTGATTTGTATGCGTGAGGCGCCATTAATGGGAAAACCAAAACGTGGATGAATGTCGGCATATGTTTGATGCAGTTCGGCATCCGGTTTGATGCCCTCAAAGTCTTTGTACAGCACCGGATCGCCAGAGAAGAAATGTGGAAATGAGGGGAATATGGGCGAGTCATCGTAGCACTTGGTGGCATTGATGACCCCGCTGGGCAGGCAGCGATCCGTATTGCGGCAGTAACACTCATTTGCCGGATTCTCTGAGGGATGGGCAAAGACATCGAGCGGCGTACGATAGCGCAGCACATCGATGTCATTATAGATGGTCTCCTCCTTCTCAAAATGCATTGGCACCTTGCGGCACAGGACCTGCAGAAAAACATAGACGGTGGTGCGAGCCTGCAGCAAACTGGGCGGGAACATGGACGGTTCACTGCCATCGATGCGATTGCACTCGTCCCCCTGCCAGAAATCCAACTGTGGCTTGCCATTAAACTGTGTTATGATGCTAAACTTGGAGATGTCATCCTCGCCCGTGTTGATCTGCACCGAATCCACGCTGGTGCCATTGCGCTGCGAAAAACGATGCTGTTTAGATACCATTTACTTCTTCTCTCTCTACAATGCTTACCGTTTTGAGTAGTCCGAAATGTGTCTTGCCGCCGCCGAGCGATTCGAGACTTATGATCTTATCCCTATAGCCCCAGAGGTACTCGCGAGCAGTCAAACGCTTGAACAAAGGCTCCGCGAATAGATTGATGGTGGCGGTGACAAAAAGGCGCTTAAATGCTGGCATACGTTTGACATGAACGGCAGCCGAGAGTAGCGGCACATTTGGCACCAGGACGACATCATCCTCGCGCACCGCTGACTTGTCTGGCAGGAATATGTACGATTTCTTATCCTGCAATCGATTGAACATTAAAAGTTAGGAAATTCCCCATATTTCTGGTAGCTCACTCTATAAGTAACTGTGTGATTTTTATTGAATGTGACTTTATCCTTGACGGTGTGCTCCTGATAGGTCAATGGACCCAAGTCCACCACATGCATCTTGTCCGCACGTCCCGCCAAATAGTCCCCAATGTTTGTGTAGTTAAATATGTGCACCTTGAGGAGCGTATCATATTTTGTATCTGGTTGCAGCCAGCTTTGTGCTGTCTCCGAATCCTCGGCCAGTATAAGATTCTTCGCGAAATAATCATTAGATATAGTACAAAGTTAAATCGTGAGTGTGTGCCATTACCTTGAGCATGGTATTATTATAGTATTCGGTGAACCACATTACAAAGAACCCCGTCACGCTTATCACAAACAGCAGGAACATGAAGCCCAACACTGTTAAGGTCGAAATGTGGGTTAATCACAATTTACAAATATGTATATGAGAAGTATAATAATACACACTTATCAGTGCTCCCATATCCTTGGAAGTGAGATTGCGCAGACCCATTGAATCGAGTATCATGTCCAGCACGGTCATCTTTTCGGGGCTGCTGCAGGCGCCGCCACCTCCATTGCTATAGAGCCCCCCCAAGTTGCCATTGCGTTGCGAGTTCAATGTATTGGACTTTGATTTGTTGATTTGTATTGTGAGATCCTCGGGGACAGGCAGCTGTTGCTGATCATTGCTTGTGGCATGTGACATTTTGTTGTTGTTGTGCGTGTGTTTGCGTCGATTCTGTTTATTCAAATCACTGAAAAACAAAAGTGATAATAGATTAGGATTTTTCGGAACAAATAAATGTACAATAATAATTATTTTATTTGTTTGTTTGTGAATATTTTAAATAAGTTTTACACTAAAACAAAATGTTTTCAATTCTGAAAGTCACGAAAAATAAGTACTAAATTTTCAAGCTCCTCATTTTTAATCACAGATCTCGCCACAAAAATCGTAACACGTGGTAAAAGCAACGTTGAAAACTCTTATCACAAATCTGTGGAAATGTTTCAATAAGGGTTTTCGACGCGTTTTCTCAATATTCAGGTTCATTGAACACATGCTTGACACAGGATTGGGTTAAGTTCGAGCTGGACAAACCTCATTTTCATTCATAATATACCTACGTTTAATTTGTTTTTCTATATAGTATATTCCGGTGCGATCTGCCGCTTAATTAGCTCTTAACCAGCCGTTCGTTTAGCGGCGTGTCTAACAACTAATCTTGGTTTTGATATATTTTCACAAGCTACGCGTGCTGCGCTCAAACTAAAGTACAACAACGCATTAGTATAAACATACAAATACATACATACATACATAATGGTATGGTCTAATATATATTAGCCTCTTATCAGGCGGTACTTCGTATTTGTGGGGAGAAGGCTACGATTCATAAAGAAAATGCTCAACAAGTACATTTTGAATAAATACATATTGGCATAGTTGAGCTAGTTACTATGTATTATATATTTGATTGTAATATATATTTACCTACTTGGCGTAAAATGTGAGCTTAAAAAACGGGTCAACGGCTCTGATAAGATATTTCAGTCGGGAATTTCAATAAGAATTTCCAACTAGCGAGAGAGCAACATAGCTTATCAATGCTTAGAATTTGAGATTGTGGCGGATAATAATGGGGTTTAGTTAGTGTATAAGTCAATGTCAATCAAACATTAAGCAAGCGATTGAACTTCAATTAAATATTTTCGAATTAATTCAAAACATTTATATTTAAATGCATTATGTACACTGTGCACACGCCGGCATTTGGAAGTGGTTCAAAACATGTTTTGTTTGTTTGTCTTTTTTCCGAAAATAATTCTTGCTAGAACAATTCAACAGCTGATAGTAAATTTACATACATACATACATACATGTGCAAGCAGTCTGTTGCGGGTGTCGAAAAGCTTTGTTGTTATTGTTGTTGTTTTTGCTGCTGCTGCTGCTCGTGCTGCTATTTAACTGACTGACGAAATTTAGTTGACGCTGCAGCGCTCTCTCAGTGCCATTGACTGATAACACAGTGCCGCTGCTACGGAAAATGCCTGTCTCCTCCTGTGTGTGAGAGCGTGCGCCGGTGTGTAAGCATACGGAGAGATCTTAGTGGCAGATTCTGCTGCTGTTGGCATGCACTTGAAAAGAAACGCTGGAGAGCTTATCATGCACGCTCAGCTCAGCTGTTTGTGTCGAAACAAATTGGAAACGAAACACTCGTGCGGACACTCGCACACACACACACACACACACACTTAAAATGCAATCGCGCTCCCACTTGGCGACTCACTCACTCTCTCGCTCTTTCTTTCTGTTTGTTGATGTGTTGGTGCTCCCGCTCTCGCTTTGGCATGCACTTTCCAAGACGCCTGCCAAACATTTGGCGTTTTAATAAGTCATTTATCGCTATTAACGCTGAATGCGCAGTAATCATATGTAGCCAAAAAACTATAAGCTTATTATTTGTTTGTATTGCACTTGATTTGGCTGTGGTTGTTTTTATTCAAATTTAATGTGCGATACACAACTATGTATGTATGTATTAGTGTGCCTTGGAGTCTTTGTTGTTGCCTGTTATAGTTGTAGTTGCGTTCTGATTCTGTTACTGGTTTGTTGTTGTTTCTGTGGCGTTGTTCCTTCAGTCTTTGCTTGCCTTGTGTTCGTTCGCGTTCTTTGTTTTCCACTTGATTTTTTGTTTTTGTTTTCTCGCTATTCCGCTCCGACGGCTGATCGCTTGTGACTGTTTTTGTTGTTGTTATTATTATTTTATATTGTAGTATGACAAGCTGGTTTTCCGTATGAGTTTTGTACGAAGTTGTTGCTCTTGTTGTTGTGATTGGTGTCTTTTGTCTCTTGATTTCACTTCACTTCCAGCTGGCTATATGCATTCGTTTTTTGATCAGCTTCAGGTGGACCACAATTAATCGGGCACAAGAAATTCACTAAAACTATATGTATGTATATACAAATCATGTATGTGATCACACCTATACAAGGGATGGCGATTAACGGTAATGTACTACATATACATATACACTCTACGCACAAACGAAGCAAGCGCGATTAGATTTTGTTTTGTTATTGTTTTTGTTATTCTTTCGATATTCGTATATTCGAATTCGGCTACACACATACACACACACACACGAGGAAAAGAGTGGTTCGCGTTGCGTTCTGCCCACGAAACAAGTTATTACTACGACGCGCGCAACGCATTCACTGCCTGCCTGCCTGCCTGTCGTCAGATGGATGCCTTGCTGCCCTCTGTCGCTGTCGCTGTCTCTGTTACTGCCAGCGTCGCTGCAACTGCGACTGTGTTGATAAGCGAACGAAGACGATGCGAACGCAGCGAGCGGGTAGGCGAGCAGCGCGTAGCTATGATTACTGATTGCTGCTGTCTTCGTTGTTGTTGTTGTTTTTTACGTATCGGGATCTCTGGTTGTTTTCTTTTTTTGACGTAGCAACTACATATTAGCACACAAGTATATGAGCAACAGACACAAAGTGCAAATATAATCAATGCAAAACAAAGAATCCACTCACCAAGTGTTTCATGTACATACATAGTACATACATACATATATAGTACATACTTATGTATATAGGAATAACTATTGCATCCAGCTTAGACATGATATTCTTCAAGGCGGCAACTCGCGCAGCTTGCCGTCCCGCCGTACTTGTTTCCATTATTATCGCATCATATTTTTGTTATTGTGCTGCCGCATCAAGCGTGTGCTCTATTTTCTCAACGCGTTGTTCGAAGTCGAACTCAAAGATGATCCACTGGCACTGTGAGAAAATGCGCCGTGAGTGAGAGCATTGGAAAGCTTCTAACGGCTGCATGGGAAAGTCGCCATCGCTGGAAGTAGAATACCAGTGCTGTTAAGTTTGGTTTTAAATCATTTTCGTTAACAGATAGTTTATAACAAATAGTAAAATGTAATTATTCGAATTTCTAATTTTAGAACTGACATTATCTCACTTAATTAGCACTCATAAAAGATAAATTCAAAGTTAAAAGTGAAATTGCGTCTTATTTAGTTTTTTCTTACGCCTTTGCCGTTTTCATTATCAATTAGCAGTTTTGTTGTTGTTAAGTAGTCACCACACCATTTCTCTTAGTGTACTAAAGGGTGCAGTGCACATGACAAATATCCCAGTTGCCTCGCTCTCATTGCCAGACTCCAGATTCCTTATAAGAGAGCACACTGATAAAGATATATACAAAGTATATATTTAGATGTGATTATCCGATTTCCACACGCATTGGGCACATATTTGCTTTGCCAGGGTAAATATTAATTCCCATTACAATAGAGACGTTAAAAAGGCTGATTAATGTACTCCGTGTCGAGTTATTGAACCCGATTCCAAGTGTATATTCTGAAATTATCAGTTTAGTCAAGAGTTTATATTAATCGCGCATGTTTATTTCACCCCCGTAGCGTTTTACCTCCTGCGTAGTCAGCAGTGCTTGAAAGCGTGCTATTTATTTTGCCAATCAAATGTGACTGCGTTTTACAGTTACACTCAAAGCATGTGTGAAAGCTCTCTCTTCAGAGATCACCCAACGGTTAAACTCTCTTTGTTAAATTCTTAGATTAAATGTTGGCAACGCCTTACAATACAAAGTTTAGTTGTAGGAAGAGTATTCAAATGTCGCATTAATAAAAAATATATTTTCTTAGTATTTGCTTTAAAGCAAATTCATCCAAACAAATGATAGCCTTTTTGAACTTTGCTCACAGCTCTGAAAAGATTAAGTTGACGGACGGACGACTCGCCCGACGTAGTATATATTTCAATAAATGAAATGTTTTGCGTGCGCCTAATGGCTTTTCAATAGCTAAGGGGGCCTTCAAAGATAGTGCACAGTATATAAGTTGTTACCTCTTCAAACGTTGTCTCCGATTTTAAAGCGTGTTATATATGTATATGGTTGAGCTTCATTTGCGTTAATTCACGTTAAAGTATAGCTAAAGCTAATGCGAATTAGCTCGAGAGCGTTTTAAGAGTGTCTTCAAGCTGTTATCACAGCGGTGAGACCTACGTCAAATGCCGTCACAACGCATTATCGCTGGCTTGAATTTGAATAGACGCCAGCCACATTCATTTCCTATATTGCTCATTTATTACAATCCGAACGAACTGAGCCACTTAAAATACTCATTTCCAATTGTTTGAGCTTAGAAAGAAAGCCAGGCAACAAGTGCCAACAAAATAGTTTTAAAACTCTTACAAAAAAAACCCCAAAAAAACCTTAAATTCGTTTCCCATTTCGTTTAAGTTTAACTAAATTTCTAGTGTACAACAAAGACGGCTTGTGATTCACTAAAATGCGTTTTGACAACCTTGCATGGCGTAAGTTTAAAATGTGACTCTAATTGACTTAACGTGAACAATTGATGGCACGCAAGCCAATTGCACTAGCCTGTTATACACTCAATAAGGAAGGGTATGCAAATATTGATAAGACATTTGATATTTTATATGCTTAGGCACCAATCGGTTTACTCCGCGCGATAAATTCTTATATCTTATATATGAAGAGCTTTATTATTAAACTTTTCCTAGATATGTATAATCTTATATATCTAACCAGTCAACTGAAAATACTCTTTGAAGCAATTTTAAATTCCATTTAACAAAGTTTTCCATACTACGAATTCACTTCCGGAACACTGTAATTTGGTTCAATGAAAATCCCATTCTATTTTAAGAATTTTCTATATGACGAACCTTTTTTGTACTCCCTTCAGATTCGTTCGATTGTAAATGCTGTAGGTGCTTATTTTTGTAAGTGTATTTTTAATATTATTAAAATTTATGCGCCATTTTGTGTGTGTGTGGCAGCTTACATACATACAAACCGAAAGGTCGCATGCAACCCGGTTAGCCTTAAAGTAATTTTGGGCTTATGAATGGGCCTAATAACTATAGGTACAACACGTGCATGCGACATGAATGTAGTTCAAGGTCATCGTGTCCCAAATAACAACTTAACGAAAAGTCTTGTTGTGACTAATTTCCGAAAGATTTCTCAACAGTTTCCCCGACGGCAACTGGGAAAAAGTTGTACAGGAAATTCACACTCAACTTTCCACTGTAAAATAAAACGAGTATTAGATTATGCGTAATACTTCGCACTGGAAGCTAGTTTTATGAGCTAATATGAAAATCCCCATGAGGCCAGTTGGGCAGAAACACACTTTAGCTATAAGTACAACAATTTACAACAACAACATCTGCGTAAACTATTATTTCCTATGGTTCCAGAGCAGCGCAACAAGTTTTCATTGAAACTGACTGCATTTTATGTTCACAACAACAAATTTGCATATGTCTAGAGGGTTTTTCATATTTATGTTACGTTAAGTCTGAGACAAAAAAATGTTGCCGCTTCTAGTGTAAATAAATGTTGCACAAAAAAAAGCAAAACCATAAACAACCTTGCGCAATGGCGAGGCTTGTGTCAATTTTGGCCACCAGACATCAGACAACAACAACAATCATATATTTGGTGTAATTTGCAAGTGCCGCTAAAATTCTTGCAAGTTGGCCGCTCTTGTTGTTGTTGTTGTGTTGGTTTCGCAAAAGCAACAAGAAATGTGAGTCATTTACTTGTTTGTTGTTGGGCATAATCATTTGCGTCTATGTGGAAATCACAGATATGTTTGTTGGAATCGACAGGCAGACAGCATTAATATGAAGCGATACAAAACGAAAGACTTCAATGCAAGCAGCAAACTTGTTTCTTTATCAGCACATACAAAAAAAAAAGCTGCGACCAACCAACAACAACAACAACAATCATCCATGAAAACGGCATTCAATCGAGCTTTTTATCATACATGCAGTGAGAGAGCAAACTAAAAAGCTTTCACGCTGCACTCCACCCCAAAACAAATATCAAGTGCTGAGCACTCAAAGCACTCGGCGCACTGAAGCTTACTCTCGCTTTTGACGCCGCCGATGTTGCCGATGCTTTGCCGACGTCGCTGACCGTTAACGTTTTTACCAGTTTATCTGGTTTTTGTTGTTGTCGGTGTGTGCGTGTGTGTGTGTGTGTTCGTTGCAATAGTTGTATTCAAAGCTGAGCTTGAGCTTTTGCCAGCGCTGTCTAAACATCTTTTGGCTGTGCGCGCATTTCAAGACTTCAGTTACTCAGCGGCTTTGCTAGCGTTCAAGTCGTTCAAGCCGTTGCCGGGTGCGTTCCAACACACACACATTTTTTGTTGTTTAGTTAGGCTCAAGTTGCCAAGAATCTTAATTGTGCACAGAAAAATAGTGACTCGTGCTCGCTTTGACTTACTTGCTGTGTGTATGTATGTGTGTGTGTGTGTGTGTTTGCCTATGTGTTAATTTAACTATTTTGAAATGCCTGCGGTCGCCTGTTGCTGCTGCTGCTGCTGCGGCTGCTGTTGTTGTTGTCGGCGGTGTTGTCTCTTTCACAAAATCAAAGCAACAGGCAACACCAGCAACAACAACAACAACAAGTGTACTTTTACAATTGTGCACAGTAGTCGCATTCCAGTAAAAGTTGCAAGCTGTGCACAAGATTCATAATATGCCACATCGATATATGCGTATATATATATATATCTCATGCATTCGAGTGTCGCAAGACCTTGCCGCAGTTGGCCCAGCCAAATGAAACCAAATGAACGAACATGCCTATTGACTTTAACGTCGCTGCCAAAGCGGAAAATCATTAAGATACATTACATGTATGTATGTATGTAACAAGTTGCAGCAGCAGCAATGCATGATGTACATACATACAAACATACATCATCTGGAGGCTATGTTTGGTTGTGTGTGTGTATGTGTGTGCAGATGTACGTGAATAGTTTTTATGATTACTTATGTGGAAAAAGTGAAATTTCGCTGTTGACGCCACACGAAGAAGCAGCCACAAACGAAACGAAACGAAATAAAAGCTAAACATCAAAAATCAAAGTGAAGCGCGCACAACAACAACAACACCGAAAAAACAAACATTCGCTTTTCAAAAATAAAACAACAACAACAAATAAATATAAATTGAATGAATTGACCACATAACCACAACACTAAAGTTGATATATATATCCGTTATGATCGAAAAAGAGAGCAAAATTCCTCACTCTCTCCATTACGCACTCTTTGAAAGAGACAGAGAGAGAGCGAAATAGAGTAAAGTAAAAGCCATTTTTGGCTGTTAAAATGCTTCACAAATAACAACAACCACAACAAACAAACAACAAAGAAAAACAAAGTTGCGTGAAGTGCGACAATTGTCGCTCATTGTCTTTTTTAAAGCATTACATCCATCTAACCACCTTCCCCACTTCCCCACTTGCCGTCTTGTGACGTGCTGCCGCAACACAAAACTGACCTACTGCCAAGATGGAACTAAAGTTTGTCACTGAGACATGCCGCCATTGACACGCTATTGTTTAACAAACACAACAACAACTTTTTTAAATCACTTTATTGTACACATTATCAAATGCAACAAAAAAACAGCATTATTATTTGGCAGGCAAAGCGAGCCAAAAACAAAAAAAAAAAGAGTTAAATAAAACAAAAATTGTCAACAGCCACGTTTGTTGGTTCGTCATTCACTTTTTGGCCCGGCCAGTGTCAGCAGCAACAGCAACAGCAACAACAACAACAATGCTGTTGCTTCAAAAATTGGGTCAGGGTAATTGTTTACACTAAGTAGCTGCTGCTTGTGCTTGTGCTACTTGTTGTTGTTGTTGTTGTGTTTGTGCAACATTTAAGCGCAGTGAAATTATGCGGCACATCTTAAGCTGCTGCTTCTGCTGCTGCAAGCTAACTCTCATTACTTTCAGTTTGATTCTCATGCTGCTGCAAAAAGCGAGCTGTTAGCCAAGTTTCTGTCCACTCAGCACTTCATTTAGAAAGTCAATTTCTATTCAAGCTATATTCTGCTTAAGCACACACACACACACATGCGGCTGAGCTAAGCGATTTCACGCTTAGCGCCCCAACAGTTGTTAATTAAAAACGCAGCCAACAGAAACAATACACCATTTACTAGAACCCAAATTAAAAAAACAATAAAAACACAAAACTATACTTATGCTTGAATGCATAACTGATGATTACATTTGCTATCAGTAATCAAGCGTAAAAACATTTGCTGAAATCAAAACCAGCAGTTTTTCGTAGAAATCTGTTGATTTTTTTTTTTTTTTCAAATAATGCCAGATTCCAATAACATTTGATAAGGAACTTAAGCTGTTCTATTAAAAATTCTATTGCCTAGCCTAAGGCGCAGCTTAAAAATCTTTGCACTCGATCAAACTCACTTGCATCAAACCCTCTTCCGCTTAGATACAAGCACAAATCTGTGCACAAAAAAGGTCCAACATTTATGTGTATTTATTTATTATGATATTAGCAATCAGCGATAAGATATCATCGAACTGTAGATATTTATTTTTATGCTAATTTATACATATTTATTAGTTTCGCTTTACTGTTGCTATCAGGTTGCAGGTCAGGGCTATATACCTAATACAAAAAAGAATCTCAATATACATACAATTATTTAAGATTATAAGTGTGTTACCCCTTTATTTACTTTCACAAGTTGTTATTCCTACGATAAGCTGCAAACAGCTTAGAATATAATTTGCAACGCCTGGTTGGGTATAAACCTTATGCCATAATTATGACTCATTTCTAATCAAAGACAGCTGGCAAAACAACAACAATTGCGTACTGCAAATCACATAACGTATACGTATTAAATGGAAAAAATTTGCATTCAATGAACTCGCAATTTAGAGCCCAAAAGACACACACGTTCATTCGGCATTCAATGGCCAAACAGCAATTTGTTTTAACTGATTTATGGCCTCAGACGAAAAAGTTGCCAACAAAATGATTATGAGCAGAACGTCGCCAAAAAGCGCACAAAATAATAATTATTAGTTAATTACTATTCAATACGCATGTCTCATTCAACAGGTGGATGTAGAGGGTGCAGGGGGCAAAAGGTTTGGCTCATTGTCGTCAATAACTGTTTGGAGTATTTGGTAAATCAGCAGTTTTGTATTTGTATCTAACAGCGGTTTGACCTTCAGAGCACAAACTTAACTCCATGAAATAAGCAAAGCAAAATCATTTCACTGTGAGTGTGTGTGTGTATCTCAAAGTGCAAAGACTGAAGCAGCAAACTTGAAACGTTTCGGACTAAAAGATACCCTCTGTTCAAGTGATATTTGTTATGAAGCAAAATTGATTCAGCTTTAACTTATTTAAGATAAACTAGAGAGCAGTTGGTTAGATGAAGTAAGATTTACTTTTACCTGGGTTTCAAAGTGACAAAGCTTCAATTCAGCCCGACTACAATGTACCCTATTATAGGTTCATCTTTAAGCTCTCTTCTAATGGAATTTGTTCTGTCCCTTAAAGACACATAGATGGATGGAATTCTGACATACGAACTGTAATTTGATCTAAAAATTACTTACAAATGATTTGTTCAAGTAAACGCTTAAGTTAACTTAAGCTCTGAGCAACCGACTGTTTGTTATATGATCCAAATCAATTTCACGGGCATTAGCTCGAAGACTTACTATAAACTAGGTTTCTTAATGTTGTTTGTAGCTAATTGGGTCTAGCCCTAAGGGCAAATTAGCTTTTTAATTGAAAATATACTATATATGGAGAATATTTTCATACCACATCAGCATTTAATCCGATTTGTACTTTGCGATACTCTCGACTTTACGATACTCTTTAGCAACTTAAACAAAACCATCTCAGCTAAACCTCTTTAGCTGTGTCTGTATCAAGTTCATAATGTGCATAAGCTGTTCATTTTCGTGACATGGTCAAGTGCTGTTTAGCCGCAAAACACAAAAACAAATCACCAGCAACAGAGCGACACGCAGATCTGCGTTTATTCAAAGCGTAACTGAAACGTGCCAATACGTTATATATACACACACATACATATAGTTAAGTCATGTACATATGTGTCTGAAGTTTGTCATCGCGGGCCTATTGACTCCGCCACCTTGAATTAGAATCTAAACTGCATTTTAGCAGCTTTATTGAAAATCTCTTTATTGTGTTTGACGCACACACAATTAAAAATTGTTGTTGGCTTTATTATTTTGTATTTTTTTTTCGAGTGAGTTTGTCTTGATTCTCTATTGTTTCCGTGAGGGGCTTTCAAAATTGACTGGGCTAATAAATGTATTCGACAGAGTCAGTCGGAACGTTTAATAGCGCCAGTACCTTCAATTGTCAATAATAAGGCATTTTAAAATCAAAAAACGCATACAGCAATGCTATATAGAAATTATTGCCCAACAACATCAATAAAGTCTCGGTCAAGGTGTTTGCCAAAATTAAAAAAAAAATAAAAAATATTTTTTACATATTTTTAAATAAATGCGTATAAATGATAAACTCTCAAAGCCTGGGCCATTAAGACGTTCAACGTTTTGGCAACAACAACCTTTGATTTTTTTAATTGCTTGACAGTTTCCGATGTTGTTATTGTTATTGTTGTTGTTGTTGGAGGCGGAGGTTAAGTGGGTCTCATTTGAGGTCTAGATTCGTACTACGTAAATTGCCCTGCGTGTAAGGGCGAAGACAGCTCATTGCCAACAACAACAACAACAACAGTTTAAAGTTAATTGTTATTTTAAAATCCATAACAAAACAGCAGAAAATATTACTTATTGAAAGCACTTTGAGCTTGTATCCATAAAGTGTTTAAACCTTTGGCCGATCGAGCAAGGTTCTTAAAGCAACTTCATAACAAAAGATTTTGCATAACACCTTTGTTGATTTGAAAAGCGCAAAGAAGAGAGTCTAAATATATCATCTCTGATAAATTAGCCTAAAGACAAAACCTAAGAAACGACAAACGAAACAAGTATATGCAAAATCACAAGGTTGGCTTGCCCCAAAACGTGTCTCGACGCTTGGAGCCCGCTTTTAACAAGTTAAACTTGACTCGCTGCTGTTGCTACAGTTTAGCCTTAGCCTTATGGCATACGCAGAAAACCTACGGCATCTATATAGTAGTTATGAACATCAACCAAGTTTATTTTAGAACTTTGCCCGGCAATCATATCATCATATCATGTGGCAATGTGCATTCTCGACTTGATTTTCATAAACAAGCCGTTTTTCGCTATTCTCAGGGGTGTTTTTTTTTATATTTTTTTATATATATCAATACCAGATTTTTAATTTAATCGTTTGCTATTTATTTTTGCTATTTCAGAAAAAGCTGTTTTTTTTATAGCATTTGACATCCGCACAACGAGAACAACACAAACAACATGAATGGACCCAAACACAAACTCTGCGCTAAACTTTCCAGCACATATTTGCGAAAATGGTGTAAGTAGATCGTTAAGAGATTACGAAAAATAGTTGAAGTTAAGGTTAATAGATATGTACGTAGTTAATGTTAAGCTGGTTATACGTAAATTTACTACAAAAAAGTATAGAAGCTGTCATTCATGGTATAACACTTTTAGGCGGAGCTAACGCAGGGAAATTCTAAGCATAATAAGAAAATTACTTCATTGACAATCTGACACAAATGTTGATTTCAACCAGCCACATAATTAGATTAATTTTGCTGTCCTTATTTACCCATCAATCTGACAACAAATCCAAATAATTTTATTTTTATTCAAACGGTTTCTTTACAAAAAAAACCTTTTTTATTTTACAATTATAATTGAAAAATGATCAGCCCTTTAAAGTGCAATCGTTGAGGAATGACAAATCTCCCCCCCACCCCACTATATATGTCAACTCATGTTTATATCATTAGCTACCGTTGGCTGGCATTCCTAAGATATACGGTATTACTCAACACGGGTAGTATTTATATAAGAACTTGGAATATTTCCGTGTTGAACAGACATCAAAAACAACAAATTGGCCAGCCAATGGAGCTAGTCAGAATCGGTTAGAACAAAATGGATTTGTTGTTTTCTTTCGAATTGCTGTTTTCTATGACTGGTTTTACTGGATTTGGAATATTTAAATTCTAATTGATTTGCGAATCAAATGTACTAACTATAAAAATATTTACACCGACTTTGAAGATGGCTGTTTGTTCAACATTTTGCTGACATTGCGTTGTTCTGTCAAGGTTATTTCTAGACTGTTATTTGACCACTCAGCCATTGAGGCAGTCAGCCAAATCCGATGTTTACCGGGCGTCAACTTTTGTTTTCACACATTCTTCATGATTCGTCAAAAATCATCGAAATATTTATTGCGTTCTAAAATTACGTAAATATGTTACGCTTTGTGTTTCAATGCGAATGGGGATTAAGTTGAAAACTGGGTTATCATGAGGGCGAACAAGTAAGTAAAACTTATAGCCAGTAGTTGTTGACTTCAAGTGTTATGTAGGATAACTGGTATTTAAGTTACGATTACAAATCTTTCAGAAATAAACTCGCTAACGTATAGCACAAGTTTTAATGTATGTAATTATTCAATCAAATGATTAATAGCTAATTGCAGACAGCGCTATTGTGCAATTCAATATACATAAAAATAGATTTAATTAACTCAAACAGCAACTCAAAGTTGAAAGCCAATATTCGCTTAAAGATCTTTTAAATTGGTTTGGGATTCACGAGAAACCTAAACACTATTGAGGAGATTGATCCATCCATTTATTCAATTAAATGGTTCTCGCTTAAAGTTATTTACAGTAAACCGTCAACATTCTAAAGATATTAATCATCAATAAGAATTTTCTAATGGTGGTATGACAAATTGAATTGGGGTATCCTATTTAAAGAATTAAGTATCAAAAAGCTTTGCTACTTACTTGTTATAAGGTAGTTTGCCCAAGCTTAACAACCCAATAAAGGTCTTGAAGGTAAAACAGTTCCAATTTTCCGAAAACTAAACAATGCCAAAGTAGAATTTTCGAAAAATTCTTGAGATTCAAAGGGAATGTTGATTATATTCTATCAATAAAAACCTTTAAAATGTCACGTCAAAAAAATATAACCATAATTCCGTTGTAAAACGCATCTGTCAGTTTGTATCTCATATCTTTTGAACCCCGCCCAATGACTGCATTCAGCCAGATACAAATACGTGTAATGGCTGCATAATAAGCTCGGAGTTGCCCGATTGACTCACATCGGCTGGCACATACCAATTGATCGAGTAATCAACGGCAAATTGTTTGATACTATTTTTCTTTTTTCAGGGATTACAATCGTTTTTGCTTCCCTTTTAATAATCGGCGGCATTTTGGTGGCCTGCGAGTTCTCCGTGCTGATCAATGCGATCGTTGATCGAATGATAGGGCTACGACCCGGCTCCAAGACCTTCGACTGGTGGGCAAAACCACCCGTTGAGCCCCGCATTAGTTTGTATGTGTACAACGTGACAAATGCGGACGATTTCCTAAGCAATGGCTCCAAGGCCATTGTCGACGAGGTGGGACCCTATGTCTATTCGTAAGTATTATCCCCTCGCCCCTATCACCCCCACACATTCCACTTGGAAGTAATGGAGCAATTTTGTTTGAACTTCCACAGCGAAACGTGGGAAAAGGTGAACATTGTGGAGAATGGCAATGGCACATTGAGCTACAATCTGCGCAAAATCTATACGTTCCGCGAAGATCTGTCAGCTGGGCCCGAAGACGATGTTGTTATTGTGCCCAACATACCCATGTTAAGTGCAACATCGCAGAGCAAACATGCCGCAAGGTAAGCGATAATTGCTAAATGCTTTCACCTCATTTCATTTCCATATAACCACCAACTTGACTTATCCCAACAGATTTCTGCGCTTGGCCATGGCCAGCATTATGGACATATTGAAGATCAAGCCATTTGTGCAAGTCTCTGTGGGTCAACTGCTTTGGGGCTATGAGGATCCGCTCTTGAAGCTGGCCAAGGATGTTGTGCCGAAGGAACAGAAGCTGCCTTATGAAGAATTCGGTTTGCTCTATGGCAAAAATGGCACCTCTTCGGATCGCATTACCGTTTACACGGGTGTCAATGATATCGCTCATTATGGCATCATTGACAACTACAATGGACGCACTCATTTGCCCCACTGGACAACGGACAACTGCAATCGCCTTGATGGCACCGATGGCTCCATCTTTCCACCTCACATTGAGAAGACTCGCATACTTGAGGTCTACGACAAGGATCTTTGCCGTCTGCTGCCGTTGGTCTATGAACAGGAGGTGCAGACCTCAAACGAGGTGCCCGGCTATCGTTTTACCCCTCCAGATTGGGTCTTCGCCGATGTCGACAGTCATCCCGACAACATGTGCTATTGCCCAGCTGGCAAACCATCCTGCTCACCCAACGGACTCTTCAATGTTTCACTGTGTCAATATGGTGGGTCAACCTCAGCTACTTTATTCCCTTTCCTTGCCTAATGCAGTTTTGTATTGTTTCTTTTTTTAGATTCACCAATAATGCTAAGCTTCCCCCATTTCTATTTGGGTGATGATAGTCTGAGGACACAAGTCGAGGGCATTTCGCCGCCACGCAAGGACAAGCATCAGTTCTTCTTTGACGTTCAGCCTGTAAATAATCCTTTAGACCTTTAAATCAACAACAGATCTAATTCAATCTCAATTTCCTCTAGAAAATGGGCACCACATTGCGGGTGCGTGCTCGCATCCAGATCAATCTGGCTGTCAGTCAGGTGTTTGACATCAAACAGGTGGCCAACTTCCCGGACATCATATTCCCCATATTGTGGTTCGAGGAGGGCATCGATAAGCTGCCCAACGAGGTGACGGATCTGATGCGTATCGCCGAAACGATTCCACCCAAAATCCGTGTGGTTCTTATTGTGGTGCTGTTTGCATTGGGTGTGGTACTGCTGCTCCTCTCAACATTCTGCTTGATACGCAATTCGCACAGGCAGAGTACGCTGCATTTGGAGGGCTCCAATTATTTGGCCACCGCTCAGGTGGACATGAACAAGAAGCAAAACAAGGACACAACCAATCCAAGCAATGTGCGATATTGATAAACATACAAACATACAAACTTAATGTGTGCTGTGTGTTGTTTCTTGTGTGTAGGGCCCCTGGGGGCGAGTCTAGTGTTTAGTTGTGAGCTGAGCTGAGCTTAAAGGAGAACGCGGATGATGTTGGCGTTTAGTTTAGAACAAAATGGAGCTGGGAAGACTTATGTGTATATGTACTTATATATTGTATATGTATGATAGGTCCTCGTTTTTGTAAGTACTTATATATTATGTAATCGTTATGCAAATTTTGAAAGTGTATTTAGCTATGATAGTCGATGTCAAATGGTCGTGATCGCTATAAGTCTCAAATTTTCTTTGTTATTATTCTACGTCATTAAATATCACAAAAATACATCGAATTGTGCGGTATTACGGCAACTGACCAAATAAGTCACAAACTACAACAACAAAATACAAATACAATAAAGACAAGTTTCACAAAAAACTCTCTCAAGTTCCGTCCCTCATATAAATGTGCTTGATTAGACCAAAATTGTTGACTTAATGGACTAATGGCAACTTTCCCGCCACAGCAATAAATAAAATATATCTTTATATATAAAACAAATACATATATGTTTATGTATCGTATGAATATCTGTATAATGTATCTGACTATAATGTGTACAATAAAATTACGCTATTATTTTAATTAGGCACATAAAAAATTTACCAAAACGCATTTCTCAATTTGATTTCGTTTACTTATGGACATCATTTAATGTTGCTAACAAATCAATTATTGTTGTCTTTGATTTTCTAATTAATTTATTAGCTCCCTTTCGCTGTTGTCCAGCTGGGCTTTTGGTAATAGTTCTTAGCAATAAATGGATAAGGCATAAATTAAGTTTATCTATTATTGTTTGATACTTTTTTGTCCAGGGTCAAAAAACTATATCAAGGTGCTATTTAGGCTTCTGCTCCATCAACACTAAACCTATTTGTCAAAGCCAGTTAAATTACAAACATGAAATCCAAACGATTATCCCGATCCCAGCTTCAATTTGGTGCAATCCTATTTCAGACTATTTTTGTTTGCTTCAAAACAGCATGGATTTCACATGGTAGACCGGATCTATGATCTATTTCAGACACCTAGACTAAAAGTGTTTTTTCACTATAAGTACAGTTCACTGTGTTCACTGAACGGCCAGACAGCGAATGTTTGAGGGCAAGTGCAATTCATTTGCCCGATGCTGATATTTAGTATATACTTTGTCTATGACTGATAAGACGACTTCCAGTGAAAAGCAATCGACGGGAGTTCTCAATCATTCATTCACGTGTTTTAATAGTATAAACTATATAAGCTCAGCTAATGGCTGAAAGGTAGCTAGAACTAACACTTGGATCATGGAATTGGAATTGCTAGGTGCCAGGTGCATTATGGACTGAGATGCAGCGGCCATGCGGTAAGATGTGCCACAGACACCCATCCAACTAATCTGTACACAATAAATTTGAATTACGATTTGCGTAAACTCTATGCTCGGGTCAGGAGCTGTGACGTTATCGTTATCGCTAACATTGCGCCACCAGACTGAGTTTGGCCTCACTCAACTGATAGTGTTCCTCATAATTTTTAAATACTCTCGAAAAACCAATGTACCACCAATTGGGTATAAAAGAGCGTAAGAATGTTAAGCGAAACTAAACCCTTCTGGACTCAGTAAGGTTGATTTCTATCTCGCTCTGGACCAATCTTGAATAATTTATAAGAATCTTAATCTATAGGCTTGAATGTTCAAATACTCCGTAGTAACATTTAAAACCTTAGAAAATAATGTATTCATAAGAAACCTGGGAAATATTTACACTTTTCTTATGCCATACTTAAAAACAAGTACAAATTACAAAACCTGGGAATATGAAGTGCTTTCCTTGTAATTTTTAATCAAGTCTTTACACAGAGTATCAGCTTGCCTAGTCTAATTCCGTTGGGATCCACTTTACTTGCTGGATTTTTTAATTGTGATTATCTCTTTTTGAGCTGCTGTTTCCTTTTTTAAACACACGCCTAAGAAGAGGAAGAGACCTCGCGATAAGTCAATGTAAAATATAGAAATAAAAAAATAAATAGAATCGTATACAAATTGTATTTGAAATAACATGAAAATTCAAAAGCGATTAGCTATTGAAATCAAACGGATCGCGTGATTTCGCCAACGCGGACGCACAATATTCTAGAGCTCTCTCTCGCTCTCTCTGCGTCTTCCACTCGAGTTGTGACAGTGAACCGATGCAGTGCATCATGTCCAAGTGTTGTTTCTGGTTAAAAATCGCGGCGCTTTCACTGTTCGGCGTGTTGAACATCTATTTCTATGTGATCTCCTGTGGCATTAGTTACCAATATGTTTTGGCCCAGGAGCATATCCATTTTCGGCAAGAGATGCCCACCATGGACAGCTGGGTGAACTCGCCGTTCGGCAAACTCAAGAGCTATCTCTTCAATGTGACCAACGGAGAAGAGTTTCTTGCGGGACGCGACAGCAAGATCAAACTGCAACAGATTGGACCCATTGTCTACAAGATTGTGGGCTACAATGATGTACTCAACCGTACGGATAGCAGTATAACCTATAGCAAGCAACGCTATCGCAATATCGAGTTTGTGCCCGAGGAGAGTTGCTCACCGGATATTCTCAATAAGACAATTGTGCAGTTTAATAGTGTTTTACTGGCTGCCGCCGCCAAGTGCAGTCAGATTCCCTTTGCCTGGATGGGCTTCAATCCGTTGACCATTGGCGAGCAGGTGTTTCTGCCCGGTAGTGTTTACTACTTCCTCTGGGAGTTTACCCGCCCCTCGCTCGAGTTCTTCAGCAGGGTGGTGCCGCTATCAACCAACTGTGGCACGCTTTTCAATGTAAGTTGATGAAGTTGAAGAGATTATCCTAAAAGGTTTCTCACCTTTTAAAGATCCATTCAAACAGGCTCTTAAGCAGAAGAAAGAGGTGTACACGGTGAACATTGGGCTCAAGCATGGCATGAAGAAATTCTTTAGCATACAAACACTCAATGATCAGAAATTTATTGAGGAACGTGTGAAGCGTGGCAAAGATCATCTGGATCAAAGTTGTCCCATTAAGGTAGCGGGCGCTTGGGACAACTCGCTCTTCCCGCCATTTACGCAAAGGGATACTCCCTTGAGTATAATGGCCAGGGAATCCTGCCGCGTCCTCCCCTTGCACTATCAACGGGACGTAGAGGCTGCCAGTTTGAATACCTATCGCTATACTCTACTCAAAGCTAACCAGACGCCGCCCGCTTGCATGGATACCACCTATGGCGTCCGCTTGCCTCGCGGCTTGTTCGATGTCTCCAAGTGTATGATTCGTACGTATAAACTACAGTGAATTAAACTATTGTCAACTTCTGATATTCAATTTTGTTTGATAGATGATGCCCCGTCGGCTTTCTCAATGCCACATTTCTATGGCACCAGCTACGATTGGCAAGAGCACTTCGAAGGCCTCAATCCCAATGTGGAAGACCACGAGCCGTTCATATTGCTGGAGCCCATAACAGGCATTCCCATCAAAGAGAAATATCGCTTTCAATCCAATATACCGCTGCCGGACTTCCAGAATCTCAGTCCCAAGCTCCAAAAGCTGAGCTATATGATTATTCCCGGCTTCTGGTATGAATTTGTAAGTAGCTCTTGAATTTATTTTAGAGAATATTAAGTCAACATATCTTAACGAAACCTTATACCAATTTTAGGACATGGGACAATTGCCGGACTTTGTGCTCTTCATGATTCGCACCAATGTCCAAGTGATGCCGATATTGCAGCCAATCCTGATGGCACTGCAGCTGATCTGCGCCTTGTGGTGCCTGGTGAGCGTGATGCGTCGTTGCTGCGGATGTGGCAGCTATGGCCAGATGTATCGCAAGATTTGTGGCACAGGCGATGTCCAGCTAGAAACAATTTTGAATCCAAAACCACAACATGATCCCAAGCGCAGCACTGAACTCGCTCTCAAGTAGTCTCGACTTACATTTATATCTTATAGATATGCCCTGTTTTTGGTTAGTTATACAAGTATTTAGTTGTAAGCTTAGCTTAGCACACTCACATATTCCCATAGAAAAAGAGAGAGAGAGAGACAGAGAATGATCACCTCATTGGACTGTGCTTATCAGTCAATATAAATAATAATCATAATACGTATTTGCCGCTTGGTTGCACATCGAAATTTGCCTCTCATTTCACCTTATCTGTCAAACTGATGGACAGGGGAGGTGGTAGCGGCGGAATAGACAGCTGCCCATCCCCAACCACAATACCCAAAACAATCTCAGGGCTTCGAGACCAGCGAGCGAGCGAGCGAGCGACTTGGCTAAAGGTCGCGGCATTTTCTGTTTGATTACTAGGCTTTGTCACAATTACAGATAGTAAGCTCAACATACATAAATAAATATATGTGTTTATCATCAGCTTGGCAATGAAAACCTGTGCACGTACCTACACTAAAGATCTCTGTCCCCAGATTTATTTGCCTTATATTGAATCTTATTATTTTTGTTTTTTTCAATGTGGTGTGTCAGCTTGAAGTATTTTTCTTTCTTTTTTTTGGGCTTTGTTTATTTTCTGTTTCGCTGTCGTCGCTGTCGTCGCACTTCGCCTTCCTGAACCTGAACTTTTGCACATGTTGCCTTTTCAAGGCAAGCAACCCTTTTGCGTGTCCCCCACCAACATCTTCTTTGCCCTTGCCTCGTCGTCGTGTTGACGTTTCCCTCGAACTTTCCATTTGGCAAAAAGGCAAACAACACCCATGCGGCGATTGAGCAACGCCAATACTAAGTAATTGTATCTGTGGCAAAATTCAACAACAACTAAGACAACAGATTTTGGCAATACTATAAAAGCTACAAATGATTGGAAAAGATAAAGAAATGAATGAATGTAAAAAAGTGTAATTTTATTCAACTTTGATTTGGTTTTTCTGGGTTTTTCTCCAATCCACGCAAAAAATGTTGGAGTCATGTCAAATATCTCACTTAAAATAAATTAAATATTTTAATTTTAATTTTAAAGTATTAACTTTATTTTAATTTTGATTTGATGTTGACAATTGTTAGTTGAAAATAAAAAAAATAAAAATAATTTAGGTTTGCCAACTTTTTGTCGAAGTTTCAATTACTTTTACAAGAAGAAACTTTAACTTAAATGTCTGGGAATAACTAACATTAACGTGTGTTAACATTTTGCAACAAGCGCCGCACCAACTATAAAAAAAATAAATGTTCACAGATTGTTAATTTTGATGATGATGATGTTATGATAAATGTAGCTGAGCTAAAAGTTATATCACTTGTGATTTATTAGCTTTCATTAGAGCCCGAGGGATTGACTTACTTGTCATGTTTTTAAGTAGAACTGAACCCATTGAACTAACACAGCTAAGTAGAAATTTTTAGATGTCTCTTTGCGACATTTCTATAGCTGAATGCGTATGCGTCTGCGTCATTGCCACATCGAAGTGCGAAGAAAGATGAAAACAAAAAATATGTTTATTGAAATGCGAAATTTAATGGGTCAAAAGCGAACAGCTATCAGCAATGAATTTTTATTCCATACGACAATGGAAAGATCTACTAAATACTACTAAATGGAAAGATCTACTACTTACTACTATTCCCACTAATACTTACTACTAAAAAGCAAAAAGCACGCGACATCGCCATTGAGGGTAAGTCCCCAGTCAAAGAGATAAAATTAAGACCAGTTCAAAGCTGAGCTTTCGAAATCTGGTCTGGGCCTAGAGTATTTAACAACAAAGCAGACACTCGATAAAGTGATATACATATAGAGATAATATAAATTAAATGAGGAAATGCATAAAAGTGATTACAACATATAAAAAAAACAACCATTACAACTGCCGTTGGTCTCTTTACAACAACAACAAGATTTAAATTTTTCACGTAAATACCGCCAACTATTTTCCAACGAATTTCGTTTGTCATGAGCAGGGTGGGGAGGGGGGTCGAGAGGTGCGCAAAACCACTAACAACCTAAACAAATAGCTGGGCCAGAGAAGGGGCTAGTTGCGATTAAGTCACATTTACATTAAAAAGCGACAACTCGCGACGTGATCCAGAAAAAAAGAGCTAAAAGCCAAAAGCTTTGGCGGCGGCCACTAGCCAAATTCGGATGAAAAATCCGGTTAAATTTTGTTGATTTTTTGTTGTTGTTGTTGTTGTTTTTTTTTTGGCAGTTTTGACTGCAACTCTTGTAGACCTTTGACTCGGACTCGGCCAAAAAGGTGGCCGGACAAGTGGCCGAGCGAATGCGAAAGCTTTGGTCCGTCGTCAAAGCTCCTTAGTATAAAAGTCGGTTAAACAGTCTAACTGCTTGGCAATCAAAGCTGAGCTCTCGTACTCAACGCACACAAGAAGCAGCAGTCAAACAACAACAACAGCAGCAATAACAGCAATAACAGGTGAGCCGACCAGACAGAGAGAGAGAGTGTTTAGAGAGTGAAGCGGCGCGCAGGCTCGTTGATACAAAAGCCCCCAATAACAACAACAATAACTCAAGCTGCGCTTGCGCCTGCGCTCGTTTGCAGCTGTAAATCAATATCGATACTCGATTGAGTATTGCGTAAACGGAGTGAATTGGCAACACTTGTAAAGTAACAGACTTGAATTTATATAAAAAAAAAAAAACAAAAACAAAAAAACAAGCGCACTAATTCAAACTGGGCATAAATGACGTGGTCGAAAAACATGTCTAAAACAAATTGTGAAATCTTTTGTTATTTAAAGAGAAAAAAAGCAAAGCAACGATGAAAAAAAATACACTTAAACAATTAATTAGTATGCATATGTCATATATATAAGCCAGAGGGCATTAATAATGCATGAAACGCTGAGCTGAGCCCAGAAATGAGAATCAAAAAAGCCCGTTCGGGCCAAGTTAAGCAAGATTTGTAGACTCGCCGACGCCAGAGTTGACTAACCAAATTAAAGCTTTATTATTTTTGGGAAGATTTTTAATTGTCATTGTTTATTCAAATTTGAAGATCGTTTACTTAGCAATTTAACTCGTAATTGAATTTATTTTTGGGGTTTTTTTCAGAGATGAAAGCTTCTTTGGCCATTTTGATAGTGTGCGTGTTTGCCGGCTTGACGGCGGCAGCTAAGCAGGAATACACACACAAATACGACAATGTCAATGTGGACGAAGTGCTGGGCAACAATCGGGTGCTGAACAACTATATCAAGTGCCTGATCCAGAACGGTCCGTGCACGCCCGAGGGCCGAGAGCTGAAGCGGCTGCTGCCCGACGCACTCGAATCGGAGTGCTCCAAGTGCACGGATGTGCAGCGCCGCAATTCGAACAAGGTTATCAACTATCTGCGGACCAACAAGCCCGCCGAGTGGAAGCTCCTGCTGGACAAGTATGACGCCAAGGGCATCTACCGGGCCAAGTACGAGAAGCATGCCAGTTAAATTAAGCCAACAAATACATACAAAAATAATCATCAACAATCGAATTGGTATTAAATATACTCGTTATTTAAATTAAACAATAATCAAAACAAGACTCGAAATTTCATTGCCCCTTTATACCCAAAATATTGTAAGGTTAACGGCTGCAGGGATATACCGTAATATACTATATGTTATTTCGATTCATTAATCAGGTCGATGGCCCTAAAATGATTGGCCACATTGATCGTCCAATCGGATTGTTGTCCCGCCGTAAATTCCTTTTTAAATCGATAGTTGCATATAAACACTTTATCCTGATATTCGGGCATTGTTCTGCAAAAAAAATTAATAATAAAATAATAAAACTGTTCTCAGTTGTCAATATACCCCACATGACACTCACCCCATATTCCAGGGTATCTCCTCGCCGCGGGCGCGCATCTCTGACAAACCGCGCATCACGTGAAAGACCATTGTGATCTCAACCCAACGCTTTTGCAGCTTATCGTTGGCATCGTCGAACATAATGCCGATCTGATAGGGAAACGACAAATAAATGTCGCTTTCGTTGATCTCCAGCTGCTTGCGTTGTGTCATCGAAAGCTTCTGGATGACGGGCTTCAGTTCGGCAAGCGCATCAGCGGACACCAGCTCCTGCAGCTGATTCAGATCACCGCCAACCAGCTTCGAGGATACCACCTGTCGAACAATATACATAAATATTATTGCATAAATTAATAATTGGACGGGGAGGGGGGGGACATTGCACTCACCTGCAGCGCCTGCTTGGCGCCAAATATAAAGTCTTTGATTTGAAATTCGCTATCAAAATATGGGCGTATTATGAATTGTACGGTTATCCAATTTTTAATCGTATTTAAGGCCGAGGGCCAAATTATCTCCGGAAAGTCCATCAGACGCGGCAATTGATTCCCGCTAGCCCGATTATTATTCTGTTCCGGTGCGTGCGGCAACGTGGCGAAGCAACGCATTGCTGGTGACACTGTCCTCGCCGTTGCCCTGGTTAGGCAATGCCTTAAAGTGTGTTGCATTTTAATAACAATAAGTTTTAACTAACAAATAAAGTTTATGTTTGATTTTCTATTTCGGTATAATCAGCTGTTTGACCAGGGCAGGCAAGCCTTGGTTGCCGTATAACATTTTGATGTTATGCAAGCGCGCTGTGTTTACACGCTGTTAAGTGCCTATTGTGAACTGTTAACAATGTGAACGGTCATACTTTCCGTAGCAGCGAGCCTGACGTCGTGTTAGCAGCACGAAAATGGCAGTCACTTCCGTCTGTCAAACTTTTCTTTCTTTCCCAGCCACGACTAGCAAGGGTCGACAGCATGAGGTATTGACGAATTTCATAAATATATATGTTTTGTGCCAATTTGTTGTGTTTAAATATGTGAAAAGTGCTTACAAGTGAATGCGTACTATACTAAATGCTGCACATAATGGATGCAATTCAATTTACTTGCAGTAATTGTGAAATAACCTACGCACACACACACACACGCACTCACATTCACATATACACACCAAGGCTATTCCACGCTGGTTTTACTAAACGGTGTTTTTTATCTATCTTTTGCTTGCAGTTCTCTAAAGCTCCAGAAGAGGCTCGCAGCCTCTGTACTGCGGTGCGGCAAGAAAAAGGTTTGGTTGGATCCCAATGAAATCAACGAAATCGCCAACACAAACTCGCGTAAGTTTCTATTGCAAAGAAGCGCTAACGTTCACTTTTGGAACTAACTAATTGGAATTTGCAGGTCAAAACATACGCAAACTGATCAAGGATGGTCTGATCATCAAGAAGCCCGTTGTGGTCCATTCCCGCTATCGTGTGCGCAAGAACACCGAGGCCCGTCGCAAGGGTCGTCACTGCGGCTTTGGTAAGCGCAAGGGTACAGCGAACGCCCGTATGCCTACCAAACTGGTGTGGATGCAGCGTCAGCGTGTGCTGCGCCGCCTGCTGAAAAAGTACCGTGACAGCAAGAAGATCGATCGCCATCTGTACCACGATCTGTACATGAAGTGCAAGGGTAATGTGTTCAAGAACAAGCGTGTGCTCATGGAGTACATTCACAAGAAGAAGGCCGAGAAGCAGCGCAGCAAGATGCTGTCTGACCAGGCCGAGGCCAGGAGACAGAAGGTGCGTGAGGCACGCAAGCGCCGTGAGGAGCGTATCGCCACCAAGAAGCAGGAGCTTATTGCACTGCACGCTAAGGAGGATGAGATCGCTGCAAAGGCTGCTGCCACCGCTGCTGCTCATTAAGTGAACACATCGGCTTTGCTAGACTAGGCAATAATTGTAATTGTTTTTTCAAAATGAAATATAAACCGTCATTTTAGTTTGGCCGAAATGATTTTGTAAAAACGTGAGAACTTCCCAATTGGATTTCATCATTCTTAATTGGAAGCCAGTCCTATTTTAGCACTGTCAATATTTACTGAATAATTTACATTGTTGCGCGATTCTTTTAAATTAAAATTATTTTAGTCGATATGTTAAACAAGTCAATATTGTTATCGATGCTTAGTATCGTTTGTGCCAGCCAACATTCAATGTATCGCACAAACTACTCGATATAGTATCGATCCAACTGCCAACGATTTTTGCGCTAAGTGGTTGAGGTCTCACCGTCCGCCGCTTATCTCATTTTAAAATCAAAACTCGTTCGAAGCGGTCGGTTGTTGTGGTGCAGCAGCGGTGTACGGGAAAAAACTGTTTAGAATTCTGATATACAAATAAAGCAATTACTGTAGATCAAAACAGTCGCCCCATCAGTAGTCATTCAGATTCAAAAACAAAAACACCGTGTGTGCTTAAGCATAAAACGGCAGCGACTTTTTAAAATCATCGCATATCGCACTCGGGTTTAATAAAAACCAAACGTGTCCGGCAGCGACTCCAGCTATAAGCTAAAATTACCTGTAATAAAAAAAAATATAGTCTGCAGATTTCGTAATAGCAACAAACATTTGCTTGCCAGTCGGTCATCGTTTGTCGTCACGCATAGAATCCAACAACAATAAAAACAAGAAAAATCAGCTGAAGGCCTGCACGCACACTTACGTACTGTATCCACACACACACAAACAAAAGAGACAGACACCACAGTGAAAGTGCACGTGTATGTGTATAGTATAATACCAATCAAAAAGAAAAATTGTTGGTTCGGCATTTAATACAAATCGCCCAAAAAATATATATCAAAATACGTATGTAAACCGTTTTTGGTAAATAGAAGAAGCAACGCAACCCACACCAAACCAACAACAAATACTACTAAAATAAAGCACAATGAGCGGATACACAGACCTCACCAAGCTGGAGACTAGTCGGTAAGTGCCAAAGATCTGTGTAAAGCGGATGATGTGGGGAATATACATATGTACATACATACATACGAACAACTGTATGTACGTTTGTGCTAGTGTACGTCCAGTTATGGGCTGGGCAAGCACGAAGTTTCTAGTTAAAATGTGTTTAAATTCAATTTAAAAGCAGTTGCTAAATTATAGAAGAAGGATGAGGTAAATTGTAGGTAGGTGGAGGTAGGCGGAGAGAGGTGAGAAGATTGAAATAACATCGCGCACACAATTTCGCTCACATCATTTTGCGCTCTCTCTAGTGCGCTCTCAGGCACCGCACCCCTTGGCTACACGGGCATTTTCTCTTTCGTTTTAAACAAGAAAAAAAAAGCAAGATACAAAAATTTTATCGTACGATGCGCGGACGGCCATTCAAACAAGAAAGAAGAAAAAAAAAAAGCAAATTCAACGCGCTGCCTAATATGACACAATCGTGCTATGGCTGCACATAATATTTACAAATATACAACATTTATTTGTATGTGAGCTGTGTGTGTGTTGTGTGTGCTAGCGTACCAACACTTGTGTATGTTTCCAATCTGAGCTCGTTTTGTACAGCTGTGTGTGTCTATGTGTGCGTAGACTAATAAAAGTGCATACCTTTGACCACTTTCCTTCTTGTTATCGCACTTGCTGTAATCAGTGCTCGCATGACACTTATCGATATTAGGAACTATTACTCATCCCAGCCATTGCCATTAAAACTGATATGCGAAAAAAGACACCGCTTCAGGCAAAAAAAAAAAAAACTAAAAATAGTCAAAACAATAAGAAACGCTGTGATTCATAGGCCCTCCTCCTATAAAATTGAGTGATTGACGTAGGCGTATATAAATATACATACACATAAATCATGCATTATTAATCGATGACGTTTGCGCTAGTTTGTGTGACTATTTATTATGGGGTATTACTTATTGGGTCTTTTGCCTTGATGATAATCTTATTTGATTCGTGAAATTGGATGTTTGTTTGTTTGTGTCGCATGCTAAATATTGAAATACAACATTAATATATCGGTTTGCTGTGCTTATCGATTAACCTGTTGGAGGTCAGTCGAGGCCAAACAGAGAGGGCAGGCAGGCAGCCACACTGCAAAACAAATAACAATATATGTATTGGTCAATTTGACACAAAAGTGTTGCCCAATATTTGCAAATATTGCAGGCAAAAAAAGCAGCAGCAGAAACAACAACAACAATAAAACAAAAGCAAAACATGACTAGCGTCTCTTCATCTAACAATCGTACAGTTTTACAACCCGCATCGCTCTCTCTCACTCACAAATTGCAAAGAGAGCAGCTATAGAAGAGAGAGTAAGCTTAGCACTCTCTTGCCACTTTACACAAAATATCGTCTGATTTCTGTGTTGTATGCGGCGCTGCTGCTGCGCATGTCTGTGCCGCAACAAAAAAATAAAAACAAAAAAACTGGACGCCTGTGTCGCGTGCCTGACTTGGCCCACTTCACACAGTTAACCAGCCAGGCAGGCAGAGAAGAGTATGTCAGGTGTCACCAGGTGTGCTCGACTAAGACAAAGACTAAGCTTTGTTGTTGGCGCCTTAATGGGACACGCGACAATAGGCGAAATACTAGACAATTGAGACAACCAGAATGTACTACAAGCCACACACACACACACCACAGAGAGATATATGTATGTTTGTATGTATGTATGTGCTCAGATAATAGCGTCGTTTTTGCCGTGCTGCTCTGCAATTGGTCGTTTGAGATGGCGTGTTTTTAATGACGCTGCCTCTGCTGCAGTCAATGTTGGTTGCCTCTGCTGCCGGCACAATTGCTGCAATTGTGCGATTCAACAGTATGGGGGGGGAGAGAGAGAGAGAGAGAGCGGAGCACCTATATTAAAGGTCAATAACGTTAATTGTCCTCTAACTCTGCCCACGCTTCTCCCCCTTCTTTGATTCGATTTGATTTCTATGCTGGCGCGTGGCCAAAATTCAAATCACTTTGTCTCTGGCCATCTATCGCCCGTTTTAGTGTTAAATGCGCAGCGATATTTACTAAAAAAGGCAAACGCCAGACTTTTTCAATACAACAACAATATATGTATGTAGTAGTAAATATAAAGTAATTTAATTCATTCAGGCCTGGTGTAATTATGTATGAATGAGGCGACATTCCGACTGAACGACTGAACTTTTATTTTTTTATAATTTAATTTATTGATAAGATAATTGCGCGTTTGACTATTTTGCGGATAATGCTCATTAAGTACCCTGTATGCATATTGGATGATTGCACAAAGAGTGGGTGGATCGGTGCCAATAATTAGTAATATTCGCAATATTGTTAAAGGCCCGAATAATACATAAAATTAATCATAATAAAATACTATAATAAATAAATAAACTATTGGTACTGATTTGTTCATGTTGTTGCATTAAAAAATACGTTACATTAGCTTAGTAAATTGCCTGACTTATCGATCATATTTTACTTAGAAAAAGAAAAAAAAAACTATTTCTTTTAACGGGGTATTTCTGTCATCAAAACTTTGCAACTACTTAAAGTCGAACTACCATACGAATACTACGAACTGGTATTCCAATACACTGCAAGTGCATTTGAGATTCGTTGTATGGAAACTCGACTGTTCTAGCATTTTGTTATGATGCATTGTACTGATTCACCCCCTCTGCACTTATTCAAATGCCATATTCAATTAGCTCAATTACTCATTGTGTGCGATGGGAAATTTTCTCCGGTACATGCATTGAACTCAACTACATAGTAGTATGGCATGGCCGAGCAGCGGAAAAAAACCTTGACACACCATGTCGATGTTTCTATGTTTGTGTATATCGATGTGTGTGTGTGCGTTCGTTTGCACTTGGTGAGATATCAGGCAGCACTCGGCACTTGGACGAACGGACAGTTGTAAGAGTGCACGCGGCGCTCGCGTGTTTCTCGTCGCCCTCGTCGCGATTGTTACAATTTTTCAAGTAGCTATCAATAGACAAGCGTCTAGACGATGTTGGGTGGTTCGGTTTGCTTCGGAGGAATATTACAACAATAATACAATGTAGTAATATATAATATGCGCAGCTAGTTCAACTTAATTTATCAGCGACGATAGACGGGCAAGGGCGGCAATCACGCGGCTGCCGCCAGACGCTCTAATCGTAATCTTTAAAAGAGACCCAGACGCCGCTGTAATTATCACAACTCGCAACTAAAACTACGCCATGATAAGCGTGCCGAGTCTGGTGGACTTTGAGCAAGAGAGAGAGAGAGAGAGAGATCTGTGGCAGTGAGAGAGACTTGACGGCGTCGACTAACTTGATTAACTTTCTTTAGACACGTGGCTTGACCCGAAAGAGAGAGAACCCAGGTAGACAATCAGGCGGCTTTGTAGTGTTTGGGCGGTGGGGAAACCAACAATAACAACAACGACAACAACAAGTGTTTGCGATTGTTTCAGAAATAGAAATCAACGAATCGAACAGAAAGCGGACAGGTTTTATTTTTTGTTAAATTTATTTCGGTCTTCTTCTATTTATATTTATTCACACAAATTGAATTTGGCGACAACGCGTTAAGGGGTCGGTCTTATTTGCATAGTTAAAAATCAAAATCGTATTTATCTTGAATCAAGAAGATCTTGTCGGAAACAACGACCAACCGAGTGGCAGACTTGACGACGACTCGTTTTGGACATGCCCATATTTTTATATATTTTTGTTAGTGTATTTTGGGCATTTGTTGAATTGCTTGAATTGGCATTGTAGCCAAAGTTGAAGAGTGACTTTTTTAATGTGCGAAAATGATTGTATTAATCGGTTATTTCTTGCTCTTTTTTTCAGGAACTGCCTGCGTCGCATTGCGCGTCACGATGAGCAGCAATTCTCCAAAGACAGCATCGTCAACGTAATGGAGAAGTTTGTTAAAACTGTCAACACCATGGACGATACCATACTGGTGCCATGCAGGCTCATGGATAGGCAGGTGTGTGTAGCAAACAGACCTTTAACCCAACTGAACCAACTCCTCCAAACATTTTCATCATACTAATGTTTCAAATATTGCTTTGCTCTTTTTGTTTGTTTCCACAGATTGGTGATAGCACTGATATAATACCTGCTTGTGGCAAGGATACAACCGCCAATCAGCTGACAAAATGCTCCAGCGTGCACAGCAAAAAACGTTCCAAGAATGTTCATGATTTTCTCAATGCCTCCGAGCTCTTCAATCTCTACACGATGCTCAATTCGCTCAAGCAGGATTTGCTGTGGACAACGAACCAGGATGACGACGATGAACAGGAACTTAAAAAGCAGCAACAGCCACAGCTTCAACAGCAGCTTAGCTCAAGTGAGACCAAGACTGAGTCCAACACAAGCAACAACAACAACAACAGTCGCAGCACATCAGCAACAACAACAGCAGCAGCAACACCCGTTGTCAAGGGTCATGTGAGGCGAACATCGACAGCTTCGATGATGTCGACGACATCGGTGAGCAACATGAGCGACTCGGATTCGGATATATCGAATGAGATCGATTCGGGCCTCGAATCGGACGGCAATAAGAGTGATAATGCGCACAGCACCGATGGCAGCGACATTGCCGATGCGTGCCAAAAGTCATCCAGCGACAAGGCCACCGAATTGGCGAAACGTTGCAAAAGACATTTGAATGGACTGTACCAGTGCCTGGAACAAATGACAGAGGCGGCCAACTATCTGACCGCCAGATACCAAAGTGATATTGGATCCGTCTAAGCCAAAAATCAAAACAAAAACAAAACATATTTACAACAAAATAACAAATTATTTGGATTGGATGGATTCAACTCGAAAACGTGTTTCTTCTTACTTTCGTGGGCGGGCTTTAAAAAAAATACACAAAAAAAAACAAAATATACAAAAAATACATACAATAGATATATATATATATACATAGAAGGAATATGGATTAAAAAAAAACAGTAAAGAAAAGTAAATGGAAAAAAAATGCAACGTTGTTTTTTTTTCGAACTATTTTGAGGTCTTTTCTGTTAAGCTATGAGTTAGATATATTCAAATTTGGGGGTGCTAAGTATGAAATATAATAAAAATAATATATGAGGAAACTGAAAATATATAAAGAAAGTACAATAATACATATATATATATTTATATGTATATATTTTTCCAAAAAACTATCCATTTGTATTTGTTTTTTGGGTTGACGGGCACAACAACAAAAACAAAACAAATTGCAAAAGTGTGTCTGTGTGTGTGTGCGTGTTTGTTTGAAGGCAGCAAAGTTTCATATGATTTGATTAAGAGCATTCCTTTAGTACATACGCTGCCCTTCACACACACACACACACAGATTAGAACTTGGTGATCCGAATAACAATAACTTGAAAAATGTATTGTATACTCAAGCAGTTGACCCTTGACCCCGAGGAGCAGGTTGATGGGCTCTGCATTAAAAGTGTTATCCTATTGTCTTTGATTAAATACTATTCTGCCTATGTCTGTCTATATACACATACAATATGTTATTTACTATATTTTAGCTATAGTTTCTTATACACAAAAAATAACATAAATATATACAAAAAAAACTTGAAATGCTGTCTAGATAAATGTAAAAAGCTAAACTAATTAAAGTAACAAAAAAAATATTCAAAATGCAAAATGTTTAACTACAAGAAATATAATTTCAAAACAAAAAAACAATCACAGCACATCAATTAATTCCGTTAATGTTATTGTAACTGTTTGTTCTCAAAAACTAAAAGCCCGCAGCAAGAGCAAGAATAACTGTAAATACACACAGAGAGAGAGCTATCTCTTTACATTAACACACGCACACACCCACAGTAACATGAACAAGTATGTTAGCGCTGACCGCGGGGAGGAAGGGGCCTTAACAGTTAAAGAAAAAAATGAGAATTATAAATACGTACAGTAATAAATAAAATAAAATTTATTTAGAAAAAAATCAAAACAAAATCATTATTTAATTTTTATTCAACGATATAACTGCCGATTGAGCTAAAGAAAAAACAAAAACAAACAGCAACAACATTAACATTGCTGGTTCGATGGCATGTTTGGGTGCAAATTCCAATTAGGCCAACTGGTGGCATTGACCATCGGCTAAAGCGTTGTATTGATTACAGAAAATACAGTCAACACTGCCTAAAACGGCAATTTGTTGATTATACCAATGACGCCTTCGAACACCTTCGTCTAATGATTTAACAGCCAAGACAAGAATGTTAAAATGTAACATTTTTTATCTCAGGCAGCAACAGTAACTGGGGAAATAATTTTGGTACCTTTTAAAAGTGAAGGGTAATTTTATTGCGTTAACTAATTTCTTGACATTTGCCAGCTTTTATAAGCTTAATTAGTCTAATTTGGCAAGCTCTAAGTACATTTTTCGAAAATTATCATTGGCCTTTGGCCTTAAGTGCACTTAGACAGGGACGTCGAGAGCCGAACCACATATCGAGGGCCCCTCACATGCATACATATATGATAAGAACTTGATCCAGTAAAATGATACGAACTCAATCGAATCAAATAGCTACATTTATTAAAGATAAATACATATATACCCTATATACCTTTTGTTATCGTCAAACTCAAATCAAGTGTGTACTTTGTTCAGTTTATTTGGTAAAGATAATGACAGCTATGACACGTGATCTGATATCGAAAAAAAAGCCTTCCTGGACAGACTACAAAGTCAATGGTTCCAAGCGATTTTGGACCAACTTAGATCGCCACAACACACCGATTTAGCGCTACCCTATATCTTCTCAGACGGGAATAGTGCGAAATATCCTCAATGCAACTTCAGTGCATGTAGATTCGGATCCTAAGTTTTCGGCTTGGATTGGCATCGGGATGGAAGATCAAAAAGATTATAATTCATAATTCCTTCCCTAACAACCCAATCGATTCGCTCTTTTCATTCGAAGATATCTTCCCCACCGCAGCCGGGCCAACAAGATCCCGCTTGCCTCGGATGACGCTGCCTCTTGTCGGGCTTATATAGTAATTATCTAAATGGGCTCAAATTATCGCATGGCAACCCCGGCAAACAAAGTGCGATTGTTCAGATAATAAATAATTGATAGCTTGCAGTGAAGTAATGCTTTTAATTATAGCTGCATAATGATAACAAAAATTAAATATCGAATTGTTATACGTAATATTTGAAGGTGAAACGAACAAACAATAAGTTTGTTTAAGGATTCTGTTTCTAAAGACGAAACCAAGTTAATTTTCACACAATTTATAAATCACGCCACTATAATTTATTTATGTTTATTGTGCGGGAAGAATGAATAAGTCGGAATACTCCGAACTGAACTGAAAAGCCGATAAGAGAACATAAAGCTAATGAAAGTAATACTCATAAATCGGAGTCATAAACAGATGTTCGGTGCAAAAAAGCACTTGCTATTTTAAGAAACTATATAAATAAAGTGCCACGCCCACAGTTGGCTCTAGTATTACCAAGAGCCTTATCGAATGGGTTATTAATACGTTCGAGTATTAATGCTTGAGATAATGGTTTATTGCAAACTCGGGCGATTCAATCTAGGCCAAGTAATTTGAGACTTAAGTTTTTGCTGTGGTTTCGCTTTGGCCAGGCCAACATGGCCAACAGTATAAACTGATATGCATAAGAATCGCGACGATTTATTGTTTAAGCCATGAACTTGTTTTGGCTCGTGATTATCATCAGATACTGTACTTGAACAGTATCTCAAACCAACATAATATATTGTATCGAATCTTTAATAATGTTTTATGTTTGTTTCTAGCGTAAGAGTTCTTTCAATTAACGCCTTGGCTTCTATGAAATTAATTTGATTAAAAGGCTTCCGTATTTGCTAAAAGGCACAAATCAAAACTCAAACTGATTTCATTAGTTAATAGCGATAGGATTTGTGCGGAGGGGGGGACGGAGACGTAAGCCAAAGTCATTTGGCAAATTGCGACAGTTTCAACAGTCGATAAATATTCAAACTTTAATCTGTTGTCGCTTGTCGCTTGTCAGCAAGAGTATCAAATATTCGGCTGGCTTTTTTCGTTCTTTATTCAAGACAATGCTTTGGTTTTGTCGCGTCTGCTGCGAAACTGAAACTTGTTTGTTTTTTATACAATTCTAGCTAGGCGGAAATTGAATATTTGTTGAAAAGACGCAATGGCCAGGCCAGCCTCCAGCCTTCTCCGTCTGCGTATTAACCCATTGTCGCACGTCAACCGTTAGCCAAAACGTTGAGGCGGAAACGGTATACACTATATATACAATATATACGATTTAGGCAGATGTGATTTTATTCGATTAATTCGTTGATCCATTTCCGTTTATTGAACCCAAAACGAGATGTGCTGAGCCCTTGACAAGTTGGATGATGATTCAGGGCATTAGCCAGAAAACAACAATAACAAAAGCGAAAAAAAACCCAACGAATCTTTCATACAGTACCTGTTTCTTGGCAACAAAAGAAAGCTGTGCGATTTTGCATTTATTTGTTGTTTGTTTTTTTCATGTCACACCTCAGCTTTTTATGTTTTTGAAGTATCAAATGTAATCATGTAATTGCTTGGATGCCCTCAATTTGAAGTTCAATTGGTGGGCTAGAGGGGGGGTTGTGTGGTAGGGGCGGCAGGTGTACTCATGTCACGATCGCAGCAAGGTCAAACGTTTGCTACAGCATTTAGCCAAGGTCCGGCGAATTCTTGTGCCACATTCATGACGATTTGCGGCTGTTGGCGGCTGCTGGAGAATCTCTGGCTATGGCTTTGGCACTCGGAAATGAATATAATCACGTGTGAGTACAAATACGAGTGTTTGAATATGCATGTGATCGGCTGACAGATAATTATTACTTGCAAACATAACTGTTTGACTGATAAATACGCTGTGCTAAAATAAAATCCCAATGGGAAATATAAATATCCATTGTTGCCATTGTTGGTGTCTGCGCAGAAATGTTCTTTAACCGAATGTTGTGCCATAACAGAAGATCGACTGGTGTCTTGTTAACAGCTGACTGTTATAGCTTATAACAGTTATGAGCTTTTTGGTACATATACCCCTTTCAATATTTTAGCACAGAGTATTTTTAATAAATTAATAACGGAATTTTTAATTAAAATGTATAATTTCAATATTATTGCGTCTTTAGCTCAGTATGTATGTATATGGAAAATACTTCCGTTTTATTTAACCCCAGCCATAAAGCGTGACCCCCGTGTCGCATGGCGGAAGTGTGCCGCCGCGAAGAAATCAACTATTGATTGTGGATTAGAAACTAATAATTTACGTCACGCATTTAGCCAAGTGATCCAATGCCTTAGAGAACAATTTGATAAAGCACTACGAAGTCTTCCTGTTTGCCAAATTCCCAGCTGTTGTCATTCATTGATTCAATTACGATAGAATATGAGTATTCTCGAGGTGTGTTGGCTTATTGATTTTTGGTTCTAGCCATAGATGATATTAGAATTCCGCATTATGCTGTCATTAGACATGCGTCAGTGCCGCCCCCCTCTAACAACAGTTGTATAATTAGAGCCTAGGCGGGAGAGAGAGAGACATACGCTCACACAAACACGAATACACCTTAACAATGTTAACTTAATGCGAACTCCGGGCAACGTCTCAACGGGCTCAAGTCTCTCTCTGATCTCCACACAGTCTCCGGTCTCTCTGTTCTCTGGGCTGGCGGCCAAGCGTTGGTTCATGGCTAGCCACTAGTACAAAGTCCGAAAACTCGAAATTCCACACATTAACCAACCTACACACACACACACACACACGAATATATTTGCTTTTACAAATCGCTATATCATGACGGCGACGCATTTGCCGATATATATATATGTACTATATTCATATCCATATTCATTCACGAACATTCTGTACCCACAATTAACATATCAACAAATAATAATAAACATAACAGAGATGCCTTTGCCTTTTCCCATGCTATTAAATCCCAAAATATTGAAGCCTACGCCCGAAATTAACGCCAAAAAAAGCACTCGAAATTAATTATCGCCAAAAAAAACAGCATCGAAAAAAACATGTGACGTCAGTCAGTTGGGGAACTGATTTAGCAGACACACCTGACTCTCGACTGAACTGGACACCTCAACATCATATCGATTAACCCTTTCATCGTCTCTCCCTCTCGCTCTCTCTCTCGCCCTTGCTCTCTTAACAGGCCGGGCTCTAGACCAGCCCCATTCAAAAATGAAATGCAGCTCAATAAAGAACCTTTGTGCCTCCGCCTATAAACCCCGATAAACGAGTTTTGCATCTAGATCATTACGAGCTCATACAAATATATACATATGTATGTGTGTATATATGTTTGTTGGGCGACTCCAAAATTGGAATGTCATGATACGCAGCGATTTTTGATTCCCCAAATATTTTGCACATATTCGCATGACTAGACGGTTTTGTTGTTGTTGTTGTTCTTCTTCTTCTTCTTCTAGGCACTTTGAAGCTTTAGCTTAACCTCATTTATGCGCTTCGCAAAAAAAAAACCCCAAATCTTTTTTGGTACCAAACTAAATGCGTAAATTTAATTATATATTTCTAATGCGTACATTATTTTTTTTGGTTGACAAAAGTTTTTGAGAACACACACACACACACATACACAGGCAAATTTGGCACCTTTTGGACGTCGGACAAAGTTTTTTCTTTGTTTACTGTTAACTATTGCTTTGGTCTAGAAAATGCTGACATGCAAATGTATGTGTGTGTGTGTGCATATGTAAATCTTGCATGCATTTTACAAGAAGAGGCGTCAAAGCTCACAGCGCAATATTAACAACAACAACAGTGCGAGTCATTGGACTAGTTTCATAACTGCCAAAACAACAACACCTCTTCAACCCCACCTCATCCCTGCTGTGTAACTCTCGCTCTCTCGCTCTGTTATACTGTACATGCCTCTGCCCGCACCTGCTGCTGAGCGCCAGCTACTTAGCGCAAGCGCAGCCGCACGGTTTGTATCTGAATGCCAAGCGTTGGGTGTGACCTTCACGACGACAAAATAAAAAAAAAACGAAAACAAAAACAAACAGCAGAGTAGGCTGCGACGCGATCTTCAACAGCGACGCGACGGTGACAGCGGCAGCGACAGCTAAAGTATCAATTATGGCCAAAAAACAACAACAGCAACCCAGCCGCTAAATAGCAATAACAAAATCACAAACAGGGAGAGCGAGAGAGAGACAACCTCTCAAGCCGAAATGAGCATGCATGTTAATGTACTGGAGCTTGAAATCGAAAGCTGCAGACAGTGCGAATACACAAACAAACAAGCAGCTCAGCTGCAGTTAGAGCTTAGCCGACGTCAAATTGCGCTGCAAAAAAAGAAGACATAAAAAGTTAGAGCTGGGCAGCATCCATTGACTAATAATGTTAATATTATTAGCATCAAGCTCTCTGTTACATAGAACATCTGAACATGCAAATATGTTAGCCCATAGACCATAAACTAATAATGTTAAGTAGTCTCTGTCTCTGCCATAGACCAAGTATACAAGTATAGACCCGTCTATGTTACATGAATGGTCATTAGAAAAATATATTGTAAGGCGCGCTTGGAATGTCGAATGTTTAAGATTTTTGTTTGCAAAATTTTTGATTTAAGTTTAAAGATTGTTGCATTGTTCCACCTCTAAGCGTCTCTGCCATGGTACATTGTTTCGAAACCAGTTTCGCATCCTCCATTATCGCTACAAGCAAATCTACAAATCGGTCGGGCCTCCACTTTGGCACTCCAATTTAAGATCTTTGTCGTATCGTTTCCATTTTTTATGTTTTAAGCGTGCTTCAATACAATTAATATTCCAGTCTGCTCGGCTCGTCTCCGTGCGCCCGTCCGCCGTCCATTTGCATAATTATCAGCAAGAATATAATATTGATGCTTATTTATTTTCCATTGCATTGCTTTTCTGGTGATTTTAGAACATTTTAAGACAAGACAAAAGACACCGTCAGGCATAATAATGAACTCAGGCTTGAAACTGGCTCCGTTGAGCTCTGGAATTTCTAGTTACAATGCCAACAACAGCATCGATGACGATGACGACAACGGCAACGACGACGTCGACGGGACTGTCAATCAGAAAAGCGCCAGTGGATAAGTTGTCAATTAGGCGAAAGAGCAGGAAATGCCAACGACAGAATTCTTAACCTAAAAAATTGGTCCTTTATTAAAGTTTGTTGAAGGAATATATTAAAATAAAAATTGGATGCCAAAAAAGGAAAATTGAGATTATTTGAATTTAAGTTTAATTATTTTATATATTGATCACCATATTGGGTTTAAAAATATATTTAGTGTAACTTTTTTTTGATTTCTTAAGTGGGATTTCCCCTTTTTTTGTATATAGGATTTTTGTTTGTTTTGTATTTGATGGGGTTTTTTTTTATTATTATCATAAATACGTTTCTATATAGCGAGATTTTTGTTGTAAATGTCTTATCAAAAAGCTCGTTGGATTGTCTTAAGGTCGCTTTGGAAGAACATAAATATACCCGATTATTTGTGGGGCATATACATACATATGTATAATTGATTTGAGTCGATTGCTAAAGTCCCTTTTGCAGAAATGGGTAAATGCGCATCAGTCGATGAACCAAAGTTCAGCATTTTGTGGGATTCGCATTAATTTCACACATTCCAATTGGGTTGGGGGGTAGTGCACTTTGGGTTGTTCCTTCGCATGGTCCGAAAACTCATTAAGTAAATGGATGTGAAACCAGACAACAACCGACTACGCAAGCCGTAAACTAATTGTTATTTAAATGGTATACAACTACATATGTGAACTAGGGATCAGGTACTACTTCTACTACGAGAACGATTACGTCTACGTCTACATCGTACTACAAACAAAATTAATTAAGTCAACTAGTTGCTAGTACTAGACGTGTTATTATAATTATACTTACTCGAGTGCGATATATGCAGTTACCTCTCTCAGGTGCGTACGTCAATTGGTTTTCATTAAGTTTATTATCACGTTACATTATTCATATACATTGTGTATTTTATGTGGTATGTTCTAAATAGCTTCTAAACGCATTACAAAAAACTGAGCACACAACGCAATTACATAATTAATCAATTAATTAATTGTTTCGAATACAACCGATTTGGCCCTTCGAGAAAATTAGACTTGCCGATTATAAATCGAAATTCATTATAAACCACATGGGATAGTTGGTTTTTTTTTTTAACTAAGGGAACAAAACAGTTAAACAATTTATATACTACAAACAATTTGGCTAAACGATCAATATTGTTCATTGGATGGATATAATAATTGAATTTACTTAAAGATTCTAATAATTAATGTAGATACGTCTCTAAATAGTATGCGTAAGTTAAGTGAAATATATAGTACCAAAGTCGAGTAATGAGCTAAGTGAGTTTATGCCATGAAAGTTCAAGAACTTGGCACTTTGAGCTTGCTAAGTTGGCCGCCCTTTAATTCATGGCCAATAAAGTTTTCGAGTATGTCATGTGAGATATGCTTGGTTTTTTCAAGATTATAAACACAACACACAATTAAATTAGTATAAGAATAAGTATAACCTAGGAGTATTATCAGCTAAGGCTAGTTTTGGCTAGTATGAAATATAGTTATATTTTTTTTTATAAAGTTGCACCGTTTTGACTGGGTTTTTAGATAGAAACTATATGTGATTGTGGGAAACTGAAGAACTGTAAGCTGATGATAATGATAATTGTTATAACAACTACAGTTGAAATAAATGCTATCAAAAACAATTTACTTACTACATCTGTTAAAGTCGTCATATATGTTGTATTGTATTTGGGTATATCCATTAATTCTATTATATGTACGTATGTGTGTTTGTTTGTATATCCTGTTGTACCAGTCCTTCAATTTTCAATTCTTACGCTTATCTATGTTCCTTTAGTTAGTTATTGCACTCAATTTACTGTTTAGTCTGAGATGTGGGGGGATATTATGATTGTTGTTACTTGTAGTTCTTATTTTAAGCTAGTTAATGATTATGTTAGATGTGGGTTTGTCGATAGGTTAGATCTCTTTTTCCCCAGAACCGTTTAGATAGTCTACAAAATGTTCCTTAACTATTCTTCAGTGAGACCACTTAGCTCATAGCTCTGATGCTCCAGACTCCGCTTCAGATCCACAATGGTGCTAAGGATTAGCTGCTGCTGCTTACTGGCCCCCTCAACAGTAACGTCCTGCATGGAGCTCTTCGCCGATACAGAAGCCGATAGCTTCGACTGCTGACGTTTCACGTTCGTCTTTGGCCTTTCACTCATATCTGCATGTGAGTTAACCAATTAGTAGATGCCAGGTGTAGTGTCTCAAGGATTAGGATTAACAAGCAACATCTATATATTATTGTCACTTACCCAATTCCAAATCAAAGGTTTTCTTTATGCGCTCAAAGGAGCTGCTGCCCTTGTAGACTTTCCGCTTTAATGGCTCGCTGTGGGGACAATAGAAATTATCCTGTTCAACCACATTGCGATTGTTGTAGTCCTGATGATTGTAGGATTGCTCTTCCTGTTCCTGTTGCAAGTAGTTGTGATTGGTGACATCCTCAATGCTCTGTCGCACCACAGCAATGCACTCCTGCTCCGAATCGCTGCCATTGATGCACTGCAGCGCATGTGTGGTCCGCCGGATGCTCCTTGGACTGCCAGCCGACTGCAGGCGGCGTCCATTGAGTTGCAGCTGTGGTGATGGTGGTGCAGCAGCGTTTAGCTTTCGTGGCGGCAACTCTGGCGGCGCATTCTGATTGATAAAGTTGGTCAAGTGCGTCTTGCGTGGACTGCAGCGACCCGTCTTGGGACTGTTAGGCGGCGAAGCCGTCGACGAAGTCTCAAATTTAAGCAACTCAATGCGTTTGTTTATCGCTGCGGCCAATTCGTGCTCGAGGGGCGGTGTTGGTGGAGGCGCCACTTGCTTCTTGGCCTCAACTTCGCTGTTCTTAAGCATTTCCACACGCTTGTTGGCCAACGGATTGAGCCGTCGCGGACTGGCAACGGGAGTATCGCGTGGTATGCTGAACGAGCCAGATAGGAATTAGATTAGTAAGGAGAAGAAGAGGATTTCGGTCAACTTACCTTTGCAAACTGTTTTTCATGGATTCCAGCAACGATTCAGCCTCCATTATTAGTTGCTTGTACTTCATGTCTGCCTCCAGATCGGCCTTGAGCAGCGCCTTCTCGCTCTCCGCTATGGTCATAAAATGTGGCTCATTGGCACGGCCAAAGATCAGCGAATTCGAGCGATTCGATAGCGGGGAAGTCTTGTAAATGCTATCAGGAACAATTTAAGGGTTAACAAGGATTAACTGAAGGTTAATGAATGTCTACAGCCTACCGTTCCTTGCTTAACAGCTGTCGACGCAGACAGACTGGCGTTCCACCTACGCTTCGGGTTCCGCGCGGTTCGCGCATCGGCGACTCGGAGACCTTCTCCCGGTTCTCACAGCTCTTTTTGCGTGTCTTTAAGAAGCGTTTGCGTCGACGCAGCTGACTGCCATCCGGTGGCTCCTGGCTGCTGCCACGACGACGTGAACGTGTTGAGGTGCGTCGCAGGATTAATGGACTGGGATTGGGGTAATAATGGCAGCTGCCCAGATTACGCTGTTGATCCAGACGCTCCACCTCCTGCATCGAGGATGTGTCTATGAAATCAATGTCCAACAGCTCATCCGTGTCGCACTCATCGCCGGCATCTTGTCCAGTATCCAGCTCGGAGGCGCAATCCGTCGGATCTGAGTCGCTGCTGCAAATTGCGAAAGGGAAAAGGAAACTTTAGGAGTTGAGAAAGCTTAGGAAACTGAATTCAGTCTTTTGACTTAAGCTGATTGAACTTTGTTTCATATACATATTATATTAAATTTGGATTTAATTACTGAAATTCTATAAGAAGATTTAAATTCTTAATACAAATCCTGTTTAAAGAACAGAGGAGCTTGGGAAATAAATATCCTTAAAGTGAACTTAACATTTAAATGTTTACTTAGCAGAAAAAACGAGCTCACTCACCTAAGTATGTCGGTCTCCTTCTCGTAGACGTAGCTCTCGTCAAACTTGCCAATCATCTCGTTGAGTGTCGCCTCATCGTCACTTACCACCAGAAATGGCTCCACTTGCTGCTGCTCCAAGTGGCGTCGCTTGATGGTGTGCGGTGCATGCAGATTTTCCACTTCAGTCGAGGACGACGACGAACCCTCCGACGACTCACAGGCACTCACAGTCGTCGTCGGCTTGCTAGGGGTTGCAATTCCTGTTGCTGAATTTGTTGTTGTTGTTTTTGTTGTTGTTTTAGCCGAGCGCATTTCCAGTTCATTGCTTGACTTAATGCCCGACGATGTCGTGGATGTGGTGCTGGTGGCATCCGGCTCCAAGCGGCCGCCACCCGGCATTAGCTGCAGATGCTCGGCGGTGTTGTACCAAGGATTCGTTCGTATGCGAGAACGCTGACGGGGCGAGGGAGCTGCAATTTAAATTGGAATGCAGCTATAAGTACTTTAATTGCTCTTTTTTTTGTAGAAAAATAAATGGCTCGTATAAATTAGAATGCTCAAAAAGCGCTGAGGTCGGAATAATAGGTTTAAAGAAAATTTTTAAAGGAGTTGCTTTAGAAAATTCAAGAAGAAGTCGTTTGAGGGTTTACTAAAATATTTTAAGCTTATAAGTTAATTACTTTTATTTTTGTTCTTAATAAATATTAAATCTAAATTCTTAATCATTATTTATTGCATTTTTTATATTAACTTAAATATCAGGGTATTTTTAAAAAAAAGTATTTGATGTTCTTTAAGTATTATCAAATTTTAGTAACAAATATTTACTTACATTCAAAGAGCTGATGCTGCAATGCCAGTGGACTGGGATTGGGCTCCAGAGTGTTGCCAAAAATGCTTTTGGGCAGCGGATCCATTGGCGACATCTCCTCAATGCGATTCAGACCAAACTTGTAGCGTTCCGAGTTGACGGAACGGCTGGGAAAATAGTGTGTGCCCGTGCGCATATTAATATAATACTCCGGGGCTGGCGGATTTGAGTTGCTGGCGGCGCAGGGCGAGGTGCCATCGGTGGAGTAGCCCGTGGAATAGGCGCTCTCCGGCGACGATAGACTATGTGGCCTAGGACCAGGCATAAAATTGGCACGTGACGGCAAACCACCGCGAGGAGCACCTCGCATGCGACTCAACTGATTGGTGACAGATGGCGGTGGCGGTGGTGGTGGCGTCATGTTGAGGCTCTCCATGGACTCGACTAGCTGGACCGTGGCCAATTTGGAGGGCAACAGGCGGCCGTAGTGCACATGATTGGAATTCTTCTTTTTCGATTGCTTCTCCTCGTCGTAGGTCCGCTGCAGGCTGGCCAAATTCTCCGAGTGGGGTCGCTGATAGTCCTGCAAGGGCAACGGGGGCTGTGGGCGCAAAAGCAGCGCTCCTACTTCCTCATAGTCCACCTCATCCTCAGCTGCTGGTGGTGCTTGAAACTGCTGCTTGGCCAGCGACGACGAGGGTTCCTTGGAGCCGGTGGACCACGACAACGACGATATCGATGAGGAGGAGCAATTGACACGCATCGGCGACTTATCCGCACTCGAGCTGCAGCTATCCTTGCTGGGAACGCTCAGCTGTGGCTGTGGCTGCTGTTGTTGTTGTTGTTGTTGGAGTGGCTGCAACGTCTGATGACGCTGATAGCGTTGTGGGGCATACAACAAATTGTCCGACTTGGGTGATGTAATCGAATTATCTTGATCCGGCGACTGCCAGCCATAGCGACTCGGTGTCTAAAGGGGAAAAAAGAATTAAACCAAAGATCTTTAGTGGGGGATTCCAGTTTTGAGCACTAACATGACATTGGATTGGTGATACTTCGCGTCGCCGCACTGGACTGGCAATGCTGTGACTTCCACTGCTGGTCAGCACTGGACTGGTTGTCGACTTGAGATTACTTTGCTGGGGCAGGGTGCCTGCCTTTCCTCCATGGGAGCTATCTGTTTGTTTGTTCTTGTTATGCTTTTTGCGTGGACGCCCAATGTGAGTTTCCATCCATGAGCGCAGCTTGGAGCCGAACATTGTAGCTGTAACGTCTTTTCTCTCTTTCTTTCTTTTTTAATTCAAACAATATCCTTAACGTAGTCTAAATGGACGGATTGTTGTTGCTGCTAGTATGGGAAAGGAACGAGAAAGAAAGGTTGCCATTAAACTATTTTGCTTAGATCCCGAATGCAATCCCATAATGTCTATGGGACAATAGGCTGGCGCTCGCATCCAAAAACTGACTCCTGGGGCCACTTTGAGTTGATAAGAAAATCCATTTATGCCACAGCACAAAAGCCGACGACGATGCTGCCTGCACAGTGGCACGAAAGTCGGAAAAAACAATTTAAAAAAAAAGCGAACTAAAAAGTGCAAATGTAAAAACTATTAAAGGTATTTTTACTGTGTAAATTTAATTTTAAAAATTAAATTAAATTGAATTATGTAAAGAGTTGAAATAATAAAATTTCAATAGCAAATATTTATAAAACACATATTTGAAAATTTTAATAAATTATGTTTTTAACCACTGTGCGCCACAGTATCAGCAAGCGCCCATATTTTCTATAGTTTGCAACTGTAACTATGTACATCTGTATGTATGTATGTATATTTAAGTGCGTGTGTGTGTTGGTATTTGATGCGAAATTACCTTATTCGCAAATGTCTGTTGACTCATAATATCCTTTACGCCTGTTTTTATTGTGCGGCACATGAGATGAAGAAAAGGCAGCTACACATACACTAACACTAACATACACGTAATGTATGCATGGGATTGTGTGTGTGTGTGTGGGTGATTACGCGACGTCTGGCAACTCTCTATCTGTGTGTTTGTGTGTTTGTTTATTTTTTGTTGACGTTTTTTAGGCGCACACATATACTGCACTAACGATGACGAGGCGTGTGTGTGTGTGTTTGTGTTAGTGCTTGGGGGTTGTTTGTAAACTGAGATGCACGCCTATTGACGCTTCAAGGACTCAACGGCCTCATGCTGTGCGCTAAAGTTACTCAATGTTGAGTGTGTTTGTGTGTGTGTGTGTGTGGGTGTGTCTGTGTGACCCTCCCCTTTTGCGGAAACGAACGTTGTAAATCCAAACGTAACTGTAAAATTTTATGCCAAGCTATTTTCAATTGTTGTTTCTTCGTTTGCAACTGCACCGTGAATATTTTATTTGATTTGATTTGATGTCTTTATTTGGCTTTGGCCCTTACGACCCTTATGCATATAAATAGGTATCTTCTTGTTGTATTGAAATTACGTACATATAGGCGTTTGTAGCTGCTTTAGTTTAAAGTTTAAGTACTTTTATTTTTCGTTTATTTGATATGCAAATTAATTCGAATTAAGCCCGGCAACGAATAATTTAAAAAGCAGAAATGTTGCCTACTTTTAGGCTGCAAGCGTTAAAGCATTTTCTAATTTTTTCACATTTTACACTGTCTATATAGTAAGTAATGATGTATTGGTATGTGCATGTGTCGGGCTTAGATTTATTTTATTTTTTGGTGGTAGCAATAAAGTGTGCGGCTATAGTGACGAATGCTGCGCGACGACCAAAAAGAGAGCGACCGTCGCCGCTGAAGTGAAAAAAGCAACTAACGGAATGCGCAACCACTAAATCGCAACAGAAGTGCAGACTGATGATAATGCAAATAAAAAGAGGATTAACAGCATAGTAGTCGAACAAAGAATTGAAATAATTATCCGTTTTAAACATTTATCATTGATAATTTTTAAACAAATAGCAATAAGATTTAAAAACATTAACTTGTTACCAACACTGAATGTTATCGATTGGATGGCGCTGCAATCATCGGTATGCAATGTTAACCAACAGCTGTCCATTACATTATTAGTTTCTGGCTAAATAATATTTAAGCGAATGCTAAAAATTTTGGTGCTCACAGCTGGTTTGTTGCGTAGCGTGGGCTTGTTAAGAAGAAGAACAAAAGCTCTAAAATTTCAGTTAGAACAATTCATGTAATTTTATTTGGTAACTTACACAAAGTATTCACCATGCGCTGCTACTACGAGGAGCTGGGCATTGCCCGTGACTCCAATGAGGCTGACATCAAAACAGCCTACAGAAAAATGGCGCTGCGTTGGCATCCGGACAAGAATCCCGACAGTTTGTCCGAGGCAAAAGAACGCTTTCAGCTCATACAACAGGCCTACGAAGTGCTATCCGATGCCCAGGAGCGTGCCTGGTATGACAATCATCGCGAGCAAATTCTGCGTGGCAAAAATTCGGAGTATTCGGAGAACTGCCTGGATGTGTTCCAATACTTTACCGGATCGTGCTACAAGGGCTATGGGAATGAGGCAAAAGGTTTTTATAGTGTCTACCGCGGTGTCTTCAACAACATTGCCTCCGAGGATCTGGAGTTCATGGACAGCGATGACGAGATGAGTGCACCACAGTTTGGCAACGCCGACAGCAGCTACGAGGATGTTGTGGGTCCATTCTATGCCTATTGGTTGTCGTACAGCACAAAGAAAACATACGAGTGGCTGTGCCCGTACGATGTGAGAGACATCAAGGAGCGTTTTATCCTGCGCAAAGTCGAAAAAGAAATGAAGAAAATTGTGCAAAATGCTCGCAAGGAGCGCAACGAAGAGGTAAGGCAATTACTGAAGCAATCTTAAACTAAACTAACATGACTTCTTGCAGGTTCGGAACTTGGTTTCGTTTGTGCGCAAGCGGGATCGCCGTGTCCATGCCTACAGGCTGGTGCTGGAGGAACGTGCCGAGGCGAATCGCTTGAAGCAGGAGGAGAAGCGCAAGGAGCAGCTGCGTCAACGGCAGGAACAGCTTGCTGCAGTGCGCGCCAACAAAGTGCAAAACGATGGCTACGAGGAGCAGTTGAGGCAGCTGGAGCAACAATATGATGACAGCGATGACTATACGGACGAGGAGGATGAGGATGTGGGTTCTGAAGCAGCTGAAAGTGATAACGATTTGAGCGAGCAGGAAGTTGAGTATGTGGACGATCTCTATTGTGTGGCATGCAACAAGTCTTTCAAAAATGCCAAAGCGCGCGCCAACCACGAGGAGAGCAAAAAGCATCGCGACAATGTGGAACGCTTGTGCCAGCAAATGGCGGCAGAGGAGCAGGAGTACAAGCAGCTCGATGCAACAGAGGAAAGCCTTAAGGACCTGGAAATCAATGGCAGCGAAGCGGAGGAAATTCCTCAAACTAAACGAAATAAGAAAAGCAAAAAATCAAAGAAACCAGCCCCAAAAGCAATAGTCGAAAGCGAAGAGGAGGATGAGGATGAAGATGCTCACGACGAACCAGCCAGGGATGACCAACAAGTGGATTTTACTGCTCCAGCAAGCAACAGTGAAGATGCTGCTGACGACGCTGCTTGGAGCCGCAACAAGAAGTCAGCCAAAAAAGCCAAAAGCAAGAAACAAAAGGCGGAAACAGGAAAGCCGACAAAAGAAACCAAATCGCAAGCAAAGCCAGCTTCAGATGATGATGATGAACCTCTTGCAGATGTTCAACATACTTGCGTCACCTGCAAACTGATCTTTGACTCCAAGAACAAACTGTTTGCGCATCTGAAAAAGACAAATCATGGCGTTTATATACCCAAGGCAAAGCCGGCAGTCGAGGGCAAACCGCCGGGTAAAGCCAAAGGCAGGCGTAAATAATCATCGCTCTCTCTCTTGGCTATTCAGCTGCAATTTCCATAGACTAGTAACAGAAAGACGGGTTTTAAGAGCTGGAATGTTATGTTGATTAACATTGGCCCAACTTCGAAGCGGACAACTGGCGAAACCATAGACCATAGGAATAATGTAAAAAGACACGTCTTAAGAGCTGAAATGTTATGTCAATTAACATTGGTCCAACGCCGAAACGGACAACTAGCGAAACAACAAGGACCCAGTATTTTTCAGCACTTCCTTCTTAGCCTATGGCTATTTCAGCTGGCTTAAACCATAAACTTTTGCTGTGTAAAAATTGTAGTTTATTTATTCTAATGTTAAAAGTTTAAATGCAAAATTAAATTAAGTTATATTGCTCGCTTATGAGAAATTGCAATTGTCCAGAAACTAGAATTGTTATTTACATTAAAAATTCCTATAATACAAATTTGATTTAAAAATTCAATGAAAAATCGCACTTAAATAGGAATATAAAATATTTCTTGACGAATGTTTCTTTGTTTGTGCTTATGGAATGCAGACAAGTTTGCTGCCGGACTCGACGCGGCGACGGACGCGTGTTCGCATGTTGGAGGACTCCGCTTTGAGACTGATGAGGGCGGCGCAGAATGTTAGCAATATGGCAACCAGACCGCAATAAAATGATATGCCTAAGAAACAGAGAGTTAGTCCGGAAGTGTTGGGAGAGTTCGGGAAAATCTTACCAATGCTGCAGTCGGCGGGATAAAAGGGTTCCGCCTCGGCGCCGCAAAGGACTTGAACCCGATGCGCATGCCAGCCCAAAGGATGCAAAAAGAAGGCGAGCATAACAGCTATGCCTGAAAAGTGCAACAGTTTATTAAGTTTTTAAGTAAAGTTGAGGAAAGAATGGGGAAATGGACATCGTACCTGCTAGGACCTGGGCACAAGCCGTTATATTGTGGATGCTCTTGCCAAAAGCCGATTGACGACAATACGTTAACAACGTGGCAGCAACAGTTACTGAGAGCAACACGAATCCAAATGACATCGAGAACATGGCTGCCTTCCATTCCCACGGGTAGACAGTGCCATCGGTGGCAAAGCCATCCAAATCGAAGCGGCCGCAATGATAGCCCAGCTGATGCATTTGCTTGCAACGCGTATAAATGCCGACGGAGGGATGACGTTGAGCCGTTGCAACATTGGGCGTGGCATTGAGACTAGCAGCAGTAGTGGGTCCAATCAGCCATTTGGGTGTGACCAGCGCGACTGCGATGAGCATATCGGCGACGAGGGTGCACAGAAACCAGACTAGACTCACGCTTGTGATGATAACGTAGCACATTTTTCCAAACTTATTAAAACGCGTCCGCACTTGCCGCATACATAATTGTTAATGGTGCGCGTAGACAGACACCCACCACCACCACCACCACCAACAACAACAACAACACTACCACCACCAACAGAGCAACTTCCTTCCAGCTGACCAGCCCCGAAATGGTATTGTTTATTTGTATATGCTTTCGACTCTTCTGTTCTGTTTTATGTTATTCACGTACTCACATACATACACATACATTCACATACATATATGCAAGCTTAAAAGAGCGAACGTCAGAACGCGCTAATGAAAATAGTCGAAACTTATTTATTGTTGCAATTGAAGCTTGAACTGCAGTCGAGCCATTTTTACTTTCGCAACTTTACTGTTGCGCAGGCGTCCCAACAAGCGCTTCGAACGCGAGCAGCGAAAAGACTAAAAAAACAAAAACAAGAACTGAATGAATGGGGCGCATTGAAAGCCAGCCTAAGCGCATGCCCAGGCCAGATGTCTTTTGCCGTCATCGCAAGGGGAGTATGTTGGTGGGAGGGGGGTACGGTACGACTGTGTAAATCCAGACATTCCAGCCAAATGTTCTCCCATGCATATATTACAGTATGCCATAAAAGTAGTGGCACGCACTGCCATTTCGAATATGGTGAGTGCCAAACAAACTTATTTTATAAATATTACTTTGGTAACTTTGTGTCAAAGATCCAAACAAAACAGAAAAATAAATTAATAAATACTCAATTCTTTAATGCAATTGAATAAAGCTGTGCGCGTCAGCTACTTTTCTATGACTCAGTGTATTTGCTTCTCCCTAATTTATTCATTGATATTCGCTCTCTGCAGTTTCCTCTCTATGTGCTTAGCATGCACACATGTTTGAGTTGGATCTGTATGACCCCACCCCCAAATCCCCCTCGCGCACACTGACTCACATTCGTCTGCAACAACTTCCAACTTCAACCCCGGAACATGCAACATCATCGTTCCCATCGTTCCGTGTTCGATTAAGTTCAGCCTATTTGTGCTGCAAGAGCAGGCTATTTTGCCTGTTGCGCTCCTAGCGGCAGCTTCGTCAAGTGTCAAGAGCAGGCTATTTTGCCTGTTGCGCTCCTAGCGGCAGCTTCGTCAAGTGTCAAGAGCAGGCTATTTTGCCTGTTGCGCTCCTAGCGGCAGCTTCGTCAAGTGTCAACATATATAATTGTATTTGTTTTTGTTTTTGTTTGTATGCAAATGAAGCGATCAGCTCTGCCTGCGGCCCGGCTTATCAGTTAGCGCCCCCGAAGTGCTTTCCATAGACAGCCGGCCATTGCATCATATGCCATTGTGTTTACTTAAGGCAATTATTGTCGATAATAATCGTGACTGCGTAAAATGTTTTGTACACACACACAAACAAAAACACTTTCACTCTCTATTGGAATATGTACTTACTTGCTTGGAAGGCTGCTTTTAATACTAGTATTCATTTGCCAACTTGCAATGCTGTATCCAGTGCTGCTGCTACTCAGCCTATGCCTGGCTCATGTTCACTCCTACTACGATGAGTACCGTTATTGGGAAATAAATGAACCGCCGCCGATTTGTTCCGAATACGAAATGCTTATTGTGAATACGCGTCAATGTGTGCGTCGTTGCAATATTGTTTGTGTTCGTGGCTTGTGCTTCGAGGACGGTCCATGTCCTTGTGCCGATCAGTATCAAAGTACCAAAAGAGATGGCGTCGCTTGCGCTGCCAAATGCTTGGCAGGCTGTCAAGAGGCGGGCGGCTACTGTGCGGGCCCAGAGCTGTGCATTTGTCGCAAAAAACATTACTACTATGATGCAGTTGCTCGACGCTGTCGGCATCGATTAACACGTCTGCTGGATCTTTGCCAGGGGTAAGTTATATAACCAGAATATCGCGTGCCCACTGTACTATATAACACAATCGTATAACGGTTCTGTACTAAATAACATATGCATCTTTCCAGCTGCACTCATGGCCGCTGCTCATTCGATGGCCAATGCATTTGTGCGCAGGGTTACCAAATGCGCAGCACACTGCTTCATGGCGCCGTTTGTGAGCCCATCTGTGATCAGTGAGTGTTTAACAACGACTAAACATTGATTTTAACATTGTCTAAAATTGTCATTTTACAGCGATTGTGGGCGTAGAGCCTATTGCTTTGCGCCAAACATGTGCGCCTGCCAGCACAAACACTATCACTACGCCTACAACGGAAAGTGCGTTAAGGATTATTAAACTTTATTTTCGAAATTATGATTGGGCTGTTTTAGGTCCCCTTATGAAGATGCAATGTTTTTTACAAAATCAAAAAGCAAGTCTATTTTTTTAATAAATACTATATTATATAGTGTATGAATGTTATTCCATTATGCCCTTTTCCAGTATGGTTAAAGCTCTTTAAAAACCCAAATGCCGTACATTAACTTTACAGCGCATTAACATAAACAGCGAGAGAGTAAGAAAAATAATTGAGAGAGAGAGCGCTAACGTTTGTTTTGGCGGCGGTGAAAAAAAAGAAATATATTGCAAATTTATTACTGTTTATAACTTGTGTTAACAGTTGAGTAGGATCGTTGGTAAAAAAATAAATACATATACATGTATGTATATATAAGAGTTAAATATATAATCAGCTGGTCACTCAACAAACAAACTTAACCCAGAGGCGGCGCTACAAACTTAACGTTCTGCTGCATATAAAAGGGGTTTCGACCTTACCCTCGCGCCATGTCCATGCCCTTTGTTCCAGCAACCAAAAAACCTCTTCTTTTGTTTGTTTGTATGTATGTATGTGAAATTGTCGCAGGGCATTCGAAATTCGAATTTTAATAATTCGTCTTAAGATTGCTGGATAACGAAAGAGCAAAGCAGCAGCGCGTCGACGGCATCAGGGAAGCGGTGGAGGGGAAGCGCGTGTGGCGTGTTTTATTTATTCTTGTTTGGAGCAGGAGGCTTGCTGTTTCTCAGTGATTGTTATTGTAGTCGTCGATGACACTCACACATGCACGCACACACAAACGTTCTCCAATGTTTGGGCCTCTGCCGGCAGCAGCAACGTCGGCAGCATTCAGTTGGAGTTTTGCTTTCCAGTGGCGCGGTAAGATTTCCTGCCAAGCAACTTTTGCTTGAATTTAATTACGCTCTCCCTTCACTCGTACCTATTGTGTGTGCATTGAAAGTAATTTGCAATTTTAAACGAGTTTTAAGAAAAAGAAGCGCACCAAATAAGGAAAAAATGGGCCAAGTTAAGGTAATTACAAAAACTGTTAAGAAAGCAGTAAGATGTTAAATGTAACGTAACGGTGCAAAAACATACTAACATAACGCATACAAATAACGTATGTGATTGTGTGTGTGTGTGTAAGGCTAACTATTATCCTTTGATAAACTGACAAAAAAATCATTCAAAATGAAAACTAAAATAAAAGCGCATGTTGTGTTTATGTGAGAGTGTGAGTGTGTAATTAAAATTATGTAAGCATAGATGAACAGACAAATTGCCGCTAAAATGCAACACAAATTATTTGAAATGACAATGAAACTGAAGGCAGAGGTTCGTGTTAGCTTTGCTAGCGTGTCAATCTGTATTTGTTTTACTGATTAGACCGATTTAAGTAATTATTAGCAGACGTCTTAAAATATATGTATGCATGTACATACAAACAAATAAAGGTGTTCGAGAACATATTTTATATCGAATCTTGAAGTAGACCTACAAACATACAGACATACATACATACATATACATACACATGTATGTTTATAGCTGCTGCGCAGTTTGCACAGACGTCAGCCAAAAAACAACTTGAACAATAAAAAACCGAAAATACAAATGTGTAAGTGTTAATATGTGTTAACAAAAGCCAATCAACTGGGCTGAAAGAATGCAGTAAACCGGTTAATGCATTAAAAAAACAACAAGCGTTTTTTTCATCTCGTTTTGACAGCGAAATTTGTATAAATAAACTCGAATTACGGTAAACATGTGCGGGTGCTGTTGTGAGGATGTTGGTGGGGGAGATGGGGAGGTATGTACATATGTATGTATGTACGAATGTTTGCGCGTGTGTTGTTACAGTGAAATTGTAATCAAATAAAGAGCAAAAGTTTTTTTTTTGCAAAAAAAAAGATAAAAAGTAATTCTTTTTACAGTCAAATCTCTACAATGCAAATCTCAAAAAATCTTTTTTATAGAGATGATTTTTTATATAGAATATTTTTTATATCGGTTAACGTTAACCTTTTAAATCAGATTAATATATTAAGGAGAAGAAATTATTCCCTTTAAACTTGAAAAATAATTCCAACGCGTTGAAATTTACAGTTTAGATCGAATGGTTTTATTATAAAAAAAAACGGTAAGACTATCAATCACATATTAATATTGCTTTATCGTCACTAGGTTTTACAGAAAACAATTTTTTATTTTTAATTCAATTTTATATTAATTGTGATTTTATGTCAGCTGATCTAAGTTGATAATAAACAAATAAAAAAAATAAAAATTGGTTTACGGAAGTTTGACTGTAATAAAAGTTTTTGTGTACGAAAGTTCTAATCACTTGTATTTTGAGTATGGGTAGTTATTATCAAAAAGACATCACACTTCAGGGGGGTCGCTGTTATATGGAAAAGTACTTGCGACTTGTGATAAGCGAGCGCAGGTATTAAATACAGATTTGCAATAATAATTTTTAACTTTTTTCTTGCTTTGCAGAAAGCTTCGACCGCTTTGAGCAAACTGTTTGTGTACGGCGCCTTGAAGTACGGCCAGCCGAGCAACTCGATTTTGGCCAGCACGGGCAATGGGTATGCAAAGTTCTGGTGCAAGGCGACAACGACACAAAAATTGCCGCTTGTCATTGCCACGCGGTACAACATTCCCTTCTTGCTCAACAAACCCGGCGTTGGCTATTATGTAACAGGTGAGATTTATGAGGTGAGTAAACATATTTCTATGTATGTATCACAATTGGATGATTACTATATACTATATTGTGGCAACAGGTTGATGATCGCATGCTCAAATCGTTGGATAATATCGAGGATTGCCAGGATGTTATCAATCGTGAGAAGCATGACATGAACATTGGCATCGGTGAGGGGTAAGTACATAGATTACACCACTGCTTACATTTGTTCTAACATAACATTCCTCTGTTAACTTTAGAACTATTCCCTGCTGGGTCTATTTGCTGCAAAAGTATCCCGAAACGCTGCTGTCTTTACCCTATTTGTCTGGCTATGAGAATAGCACCGCACATCCATATATCCAGCGTCATCGTCGCACACACAAGCATCCGGTCCAGGACGATCTCAGCTATGAGGCGCAGAACTAAAATATAATATTATTAACTTTACCGGTAGTTGCATTTGTAGCACGTATACAGACATGAAACAATATTAATGCCTAATGATATATACAATATTATTAAATGTGTACTGTAGATTATAGCGAACATAGCTAGTAATTTTATAAGTTTCGAGTAAACAAACAATTTCCAGTCGATAACAGGTGTCTTCTTGAATATCACATAGACAAATTACAGCTTTTGTGCTGTTCTGGAAAGTGAGGAGCAGCTCTGTTAACATAAAAGTGTTTGTGGTGTCGCCTTGTTATGTGAATGGCAAAATTTGATAAGCGGATGGGAATCTTCAAGTGGCTGGCGGCGCCGACTGCTGCGTAATGTAAGCTAACAAGGTCGTTGTTGCAAATATATTCCTTAGCGCAATTTCACCAAACGTTGTTTATTTAGTTAATGCCCATTTAAGTTACATTTGAGATTGAATTCGCAAATGTTAAAAATGTCAAAGTCGCTGCAAAAGGTTTTTGTTTATGGCACATTGAAAAGCGGCGAGCCGAATCATCACTGGCTGACGACCAAGGAGAATGGCTTCTCTCGATTTTTGGCCAAAGGCACGACGCTAATTAAATTTCCTTTGTTGATCGGCACACGCTATAATATTCCATTTCTGCTGGACAAAAAGGGTGTGGGCAACCATATACAGGGTGAGATTTATGAGGTGGATGATCCGATGTTCTCAAAACTAGACGAACTAGAGGATTACCCCAACTATTATGATCGTGAGCATCAGACAATACTCACAGAACAAAATGAGTAAGTAGGCAAATAATTAAGTTCGAACTTTATAAAATCATATTTTGTGCTAGGAAAATCGAATGCTGGCTTTATTTGATAAGGAATTATCCAGAGAGTATGCTATCGAAGCCCTTGCTTAGTTCTTATCACAACACCGCTGAGCAGACATATAGCGAAAAGTCAGTGCGAGATCCAAATATTGCAGCCAAAGATGATTTGTTGTATTAAAAAATAAAAACTTTGATTCCAGCTATGCGGAGAGCACGGTCGACGATCTCTTCTTGGAGGAATAACCAAAATGAAAAATAAAAAGAATTCGTATAACATTTATAAACGGATATTCAACGCATGGCTATTATTCATACTCTATAACATTGACAAAAAAAAAAGAAATTCAAAACGAAATATATTTTCTCTTTTTTTTGTTGTTTTGTTTTCATCATCGGGGTTAGAAGCTAGTTCAAAAAGCCTAGAAAAAAATGTTTACATTATGCATACAGATATAGTATAGTATAGAGCGATATAAAGAACTCAATAATAGTAATAATTTTAGCTCGAAGTTTGGCTCCAGTCCAGGTCTCGCACGCGCTTTAAGCTGGCGCTCCCTGAAGTCGCGTCTTAGCACAGTTTGTGTGGCGGCGGCGTGGCGGCAACTGATGAAAAAACCGATCTCTTGCTGGTTTCACTTAGATTTTTCTGTTTTTGTTTTGTTTGTTTTTGTTTTTATTGTGGCGTCGGCATCGTCGGTGGCAATATGATTAAACGGGAGAGCGTTGCCTTAGCTGTCGGCCTCATCGTCAAGCGACTGGAATCGATTGGTGGCAGCAACGGGCGCAGCGGTTGACTCCTGCACCATACGCTGGAAGCGACCGCCATGACGGACTTCTTCGAAGGCGGGTTCGTTTTTCTTCTTGCGCTGTTCCTCCGGACGCGCTGCACTCAGCGTTGGGAAGAACTCCGTGTTCGTAATATCTGGTGCGGCACGACGCGTACGCAGACCACCACCGCTTCCCATGCCACCGCCAGCTTGCTGCAAAACCAAAACAGAAACCGGGGACGAAGTCCAAAACGATCAGTATATAAAGATTTGGACATACAATCTACTCACGCTATAACGTAACGCGGGTGAAATATACGGTTTCGACGACGATGACTTATCCGTTTCGACCGGTACCGGTATCTGAGTCACCTCCTCGGCGGGTATCAGCTTTCTCCAGGGACCATGCCCTTGTCGCTTGCTGTTTGGATCCGCATTCACAAAGCCGTCGCTATCCTCATCATCCTCGTCGTAGGTGTCGTCCGAGTTATGATGATGTTGTTGTTGTTGTTGTTGTAGTTGTTGCTGCTGCTGCTGATGTTGTTTTTCATTGATCGACAATTGGCCAATTTTAAGGCCGCTGTAATCCTTGCGCTGCTCCTGCTCAAACTCTTTCCACTCCTCCTCCACGGGTTTCTTTTAAAATACAACAAATAAATAATTTGGATTTTATACCGAAAATAGTTACGTTAGCCTCTTACCTCGACAACGGGCTCGGGTGCTATGACTGTGTTCTCATTTTCGCCGCCTTCTGCCACGCCGCCAGCCAATGTCGCTGCTGCTGCTGTCGCGACATCAGGTTTTTTTGGTTTAGCAGCAGCGTTAGCCGCCACCTCACGTTTCGTACTTTCTTCAAGGTTCTTTACTAGATCGTCGGTCGTCACGAATTTGCTCTTGGTCTTGGACTTCTTCTTGTCCTTTTTCGCAAAAAAATCGTCTAATCCGGCCATACTTATAATTTAGTTTTCGCAATTTCCTATTCCAAATTATAATGAAATCCAATCGCACTCGCGTGAGTTAAAAATAAATCGCTATCGATGGTGCGGCTATCGATATATTGAGCTACACGTGGTCAAAGTTTGCCAAATATGAGATTAACTAGTTTTTTGTATAAAATATGCATTTAGTTATCTTGTTTTGGTCTGATAAAAATTTCTTGCTTATTGATTGATTGCGTTTTGCAAATGCTTGCCATTTAATTTAAATACAGATCGTAACGATGATTTTCGATAGTCAGAAGAGTTGGTTTTTATGTGTGCATTTCGAGCTTACACTACAAATATTGTGATTTGTTGTAATAATACTGAAATACTGTTGAAATATTGTTGTGATCTACATGTCTGTTAAGTAATATTGACATATCGATATAAAAACGATACAAAACCATAAGTCTGAACGACTTGGAGATATTCACCAAGTGGCAGCACTGCTGAATTGAATTAATGAATGCGCTATCGACGGTAAGTCGTTTGGCGGTCGAATTGAAAAACAATTTCATAAGCCCCCATTTTGCTAGTGGCAAACGACTTAATCGTTTTTAGCATATTTTAAGCGACATTTGATAATGATATTCGTTTAACTGGCACAATTTGCAATATTTGGCAACAAAGCTTAATAATTTGCATGAGATATTGAAAATTGCATAATAATGAAAATAAAAGATGAAATAAAAAATTGGCAAATTGATGCCAAAGTTGTGTAACAACTAACGACGATAAAAAATTAATAAGTATAATATTAAATTTGCAAAATATTAAAAAGACTAAAACCAATACATAAACAACGATTAGTTAAGCCCTAAAGTCGATTTGTTTTTATGTATTTGCATAACAATTGGCATAAAGACACTTATTTATGTAGCGGTTAAATAAGAAATGTTTGCAATTGACACTGCTTAATGTTGTTTGTGAACCATTTTAATGGCTTAGCTCGGTGTCAACACTTTTTTCAAACTTCCTTTTGTTTCGTAGCTGCAAGGCACAACTCAAAAATTGTTCAAAGTTCCGCTGAATTTGCTAGACAAATTGTTAAAGCCAAATAGATATATTTATGACTGCAGCTAGTTGGCTAGCTTGCAGGTGCAAGCACCGCTTGCCACATCGAACGCTCCAAACAATTCCGGCTCCTCCAACCAGATAATAATAAACAAAACAGACTTACTTTCAATGCAGAGCTCAAAGCATTCATATTGACAAGCGCACAGCCAAACGCGGCTCAGTCTTCATTTGAACGCCGCTCAGCGCACAACGCTGCTTCCCAAAGCAGCATCCAACTTATACTAAAAACATCGTCAAGCTCAACACGCTTTGATCATTAAAAATATATATCTCGTGCTCGTGGCAATTTTTGATACTGTTCATATATATACTTACTTGTATATATAATATATACGATAAGCCGACGCGTTCACTTTCAGTGTGTGTGTGTGTGTGTAACGTGTTACATTTGAATTTTAAATTGATTAAAAAAAAGGTAATTAAAATATGTGCAAAATAGCAATGCCTAAACACCTTGTGGGTAGTCTGTCTCTGTGTTTGTGTTTTGGCCAAGTTTCGTGCAATTTAAACTACAATTGTTGTATGGCCTTTGGCTAAATATTATAATTGTTTTTTTTTTTGAGCTTTTTATTGTCTTGGAGTAATTAGCAAAAAGACAAAAATGCCAGAAAACAATTTGAAACATTTTGAGCGCCATTAGCTAACCAACGAAGCGTTTAATTGATAACACAAATTGTCTATTATTTATTATTTCGAAAAGCGTCTCTCCATTTCCATATTTATTTAAATTTACATCATCGGCAGCCGATTCGATTCGCCTTGGATCACAGGTTATGTCAGGGTCGTGTCAGACAATCAGGTTGATTTAGTTAGTGATGCTACAGGTTTGACATCTATGTATATGGTTTCAATATTGGTTAAAACTATTCCGATACGCTTAGCCCTTGAACTAATTGATTGTGAATTTGGTTTCTAATTTATTTGGCTTTGGGGTATTATTGTGTTTTTATTTTTTAAGTGTTTCTCTTTGTTGAAGATGATTTATAATTTTATTTTCACTTTTTTACAGCTCATATTTTAAAGCAGTATAAAAGTTTATTTATTTGGAACTAATTGTATCAATATTAAAGTTACATTATTTTGTTTGAGCCATCTTAAAAAATTAACAAATATTCCATATGATTTTAAAATTACCTTGAGGAAATATTGTACTTACCAACAATTCTTGTTTACAATTTAAAATTACCTTGAGGCAATATTGTACTTCCCAACAATTCTTCTTGACCCCTTGGAACATATTAATTGAAAATCAACAGAATTCCTTCGCATCTCATATTCCAGCTATGCTTATTTTTACTTAATTAAAAACACTTCATAACTGACTTAACACTATAATACAGAAGTTAACTCAGTCACCTTTTGTTTAGTACAAAATACAATTAAACTATCTTTAACCTCTTAATTTAACGGCTATAATTTAGTAATTGCATCGTTCATCGTTCACAACGAGTTACCTAATCATAACAATCAAATTTTGACAGGCAGCTAATTACAAACATGCTTTCTTTGCAACCACCTACGATTTTGATGGGTTGATTTTCTGTTGAATTGATATTTTTGTGTTGCTGATGGTCCATTTTGGCCAATTCAGCGTATCTTGAATTTAATTAAAAAGTTTCGTTTCTCTTTGGTTGTGTGTCAATGGCAATCGCTACAAGCACATTTACATATTGGAGGTTGTTGCTTAATATTTATTTATAGTATATTTATTTCGCTCGACATCATCTGACATGAGCATAAGACCCCCCCTAAAGGGATACCAGTTATACAGTTTGTGTTTTTAAAGTTTTGTTTCGATTTCATGGCTTAATGATGGATTTTGTTCGCACAGTTTTGGCAAGACGTCGGCTATAACGTTAATGTACCCCTGATAAGACAAGATAAATAAATTTTCAGTTAAAGTATGAGGTCAAATGCATTTGAACTTCCAAGTCATTTTGTAATGTGCACTTTGAGTTTGATTTTAAGAAAATTCTAGTTGCATCAGAACAACAACATCGTCAACAGCTACTTAAGATACGACAAGAAGCATATATAATCATTGCAAAATGTAAACAGCAACTTTTTTTCCTCATTGACAGCATTTGAAATGCTTTAGAAATGTTATAAGTAACTTACTTATCAAACCGGTTTAAAATCCACACACACTTAAAAACTTGTAATTTTTGTGTTTTTATTTGTATTAAATAGTACCAGTTAGCCATACATAGAGTGCCTTAATGTTGGAACTGTGTCATCCATGTGGCTGGTCTTGGGCATGGACAATAAAAAATTTCTCGGTCAGAGCTCATAAATGCTTAACTGTGCATATTTGATTTGAAGCACAGATACTTTGTGAGCTATACGATTGTTTGTAAATATTTGCCAATCTTTCAAATACCCTTGAATGTCAAAGAGTTCGAGACTGTGGAGGCATTTTGAAAAAGAACTGTTTAGTTTTTGGAAAACTTTTTCTAAAGATTAGACTCATTTAAATTTTTTCACATATTGTAACCATATATCTTTAATTAAACAAGAAAATAATAGTTTTAGTCCAATACCGTTAAACATTTATATATGAAGCCGACAAACCATTAAAAAGGTATAATTTTATTTACACGTTTTCCGACTTTATGTAATCCATTGGAAACTAAAACAATCCAAAATCATTATAAATTGTAACTATAGCTTTTCTTAATTGTACAATTCCAAGTGTTATTGACCCCATGGTCTTTAATCGTTTCTAATTGTACAATTGAATAGTTTCTTTATAAGTTTAGCTTTTAACAAAACATTGCATTACAAAAATTGTATGTAAATTCTATTAAAAGGCCTTGCCAAAACTAGCTCTTGTAAATTATGGCCTAAACGTTGCTAATAATGTACGTCTACAAGTGCACATTATGGTTGTCAAGTTTGAAAGATACTTGAACACAAGCAGAATACTATATTGCATGCCACAGTGCGCAGGTTCGTTGCCTAAGTCTTTCGTTTGCCATCTTCTGTTTTAGTTTCAATTGCAGTTCCAGCTTGGCTTCAGCTTGTTTGGCGTTTTTAGCTCTGTGTGTGTGTGTGTTTGTGTGTTATGCTTATGATTTTGGGCCTTAGCTTTGAGCGGACTTGAGGCTGTCTCGCAGTTGGCCCCAAATGAATTGGACCTGTCTATTTAATTTTTATTTTGTTGTTGCTTGCATAAGTTGGTATTGTTGTTGTTGCTGCTGTGACGTATTTTACAGATGAGTTTTAATTGGCAATAAACATGGAAATGAGGCAGCCTATAAATTAAGAGACGGACGTGAAGTTCACAATGCATTCGAACTGTGTTTCAACTATTAACACGATTTCTAGTTCAAGGTACACACAATACTTTATTTTGCCATCTCATGCTGCCATTGCAGAGCACTTCTTCAGCCCGTTTAGCAGACTCAGACTTACGAGGGTATAAACAGAATCAAGTAAGAAGGCTCTTATCGAGAAGGCTTGACTGTTAGATACCCTGCATTTTAAACTTAACGCAGTCATGCATATAGAGAAAATCTTTAACCTTCGATATTTCCGGTTTTTCTAAACCAATTTTTAGTAAAGTAGCACAGATTTTTATTAATCAATGAATCAATCAAATCAGATGGAGTAGATCTATAAAATGCCCTGACAAATGTTCAGCAAATATGTAAAGCAGGAAATATAAATAAAACAAGTTTAAGTTCTCAATAACAATTTTAAACAGGCAATTGCTGATGTCTATTACACTCTTTGGCATACGCATTGCGCTTACAAGGTATTGCAGCAGCTGAAAGCGAGTCCAAGTTGCTTTCAAAATTGACTCCGGTTGGAAATGTCACGCTGCGACTGCAACTGCGACTACGAATGTGGCCAAAGAGCAAGGCACTTTTCCATATTTTGTATAAGAGAGGCACGAGTTGTGGCGCTTTTGGCTTGGTGCCCCACACATGTTGTGTACATCGACAAGATTTGGCCAACTGTAACGTAAAACCAAAACCAAAGCCCAAACTCAAAATCCAAAAAGAGGCGAGCGCCAAGCTCCAATCTCCGATTTTGCAATTTCGTTTTGTTTTTTTTTTGGTGTTGCAGGCGATTGCAGACAGCTATCAAACGTTGGTGGCATGCTGCATGCTGCGTGTGTGTTGTTGCTACTGCAACTTGCATCACTCTTTCATAAAATAGAAAGAGAAAAACAACAAAAAACAAACACAATACACGTTAGACGAGCTGGTGGTCTGGTCTGGTCTCCTGGCGTACTCGTTTTATTGCAACGGCTTCTGCCAAATGATCGCCATTAGTTGTTGCTGCAAGCTGTGTGTTGTTGTTGTTGTTGCTGCTACCATTGTATTAGTAGTATTAAACCAATCAGCCAGCCGTCCAGACACATTCGCCCCGTCGCATTGCGTAATCATTTAGCCAACTGCGAATGCAAAGAAATGCGAAATCGACGCCAGCGCAATCAAAAATATACAAAAATTATACTCGAACCCATTAGAAACCCGTTTGGCGCTGCTGTGTTTCAGAATTAGCCCAGTTTGCCTCGCCAGGCTAGGCTGGTTGGCGGCTTGCGACACTTGTTGCCATTTTCAATTGACTGGTTGCCCGGAATGTGGCCAGCGTAATCGGTCAGGCCAACAAAAACACAAAGCAAAAGTATCTAAAATCGGATTTTTTCAATAACTGTGTTGTTGTTTTTGTAGCACTCAAAATGATTGATTTATCGCCGGTGCAAGAGTACTATAAGGACAAGACCGTGTTCATAACGGGCGCATCCGGTTTCATGGGCAAAGTGCTGCTGGAGAAGCTGCTCTATTCATGCCACTCACTCAAGGAGGTGATCATCATTTGCCGGCCGAAGCGTGGCAAGACGCCCGAGACGCGTCTCGAGGAGATGTTCAAGTTGCCCATCTTCCAACGCATCAAGGATGAGCGACCACATATGCTCAAAAAGGTGACCATCTACCAGGGCGATGTTACCTTCGATTGTGAGTTGTTTTGATCTTGCTACTTTAACTTTAACTTAAACTTGAACTTTTTATCAGTGTTGGGTCTAAGTGGCGATAATCTAAAGCATGTTGTGGAGCATACCAATATTGTGTTCCATATGGCTGCCACATTGAAGCTGGAGGGCAATCTGCGCGATGCCATCGATATGAATCTGTTGGGCACAAAGCGTGCTCTGACCGTTGCCAAGGATATGAAACAGTTGGAGGCATTTGTGCATCTATCGACAGCCTTTTGCAATTGCGATCAGGAGGTTATGTATGAGAAGGTCTATGAGTTTCCACACAAGCCCGAGGACCTAATGCGTCTGGCCGAATGGATGGATGTCAAGACATTGGATGCTATTACGCCCGATCTATTGAAACCCCACCCCAATACCTATACCTATTCGAAGCGTTTGGCCGAACTCTTGGTTCGCGATCATTACGAAACGATGCCGGTCATTATAGCCCGTCCGAGTATTGGTAAGTTTTTTTGATTTTAAAAATATGCTGCCATTGGTATAAGCCTGCTTAAAAGCCATCCTCTACATATCCATAATAGCTATGGGGCTGCTCGGGGCCGGGATGCCTCAAGGCTTGTCTCACTTTGCTTGGTTGCTTGCTTCCCTAATCGTATGTCTTTTATCATTATATTTTTTATTTTTCCCTCAAAAATTTATGTGTTTTTTGATTTTGTGTATTTTCCGCCGCCGCTGCCGGGCTATTTAAGCCATCTAATCTCTCGCCTTTACGCTAAGCCATGCAATTAATTTGCGCTTAGCTTTTCCTATGAAAAAAACAAAAATGCCATTTGCTTAAAAATGATTACAAATGTAGGCAAATGTAATTGAAATTTAAATAGAGGCACGTGAACGTAATTACCAGGTATTATTTTCCTAGATAGGGTTTTTGCTGCAAATTGACCGTTCCCTCGATTGCCCTGGTTTAAATACCAGATGATCTTTAGTATGACCCTTTCAAATGAAGATGATTTAGTATGTATGTGTAAATAAACCATTATTAGCTTTTATAGGCATGATTTATCAAAATTACCTATCAATCTACCTTCAACTTATAACTATCAGATAATAGAGTAATTTATATTACAATTTCTCAGAGACAAAAATTATGTTTTCAATATTTTAAATACTTATTCAATGGTACTTATATTTCTTTTAGTTGCAAAATAAATAAATAAATGAAATGTTTGACACAAATTTTTATGTCATTTGTTGCCTAGTGTATTTTTACTATCTGAAACTCAACATTTTGCATATATTTCAGATGCACTATGAATCTTAAGACTGTTAAGTGCAACTTGTTTTCAAATAAAATCAATATGTAATTGCGATTCGAGCTCGAATCATAAGTTTAGCAGCTTAACACTTAAATTGTGTGTTGCATAGTGTTAGCTTAAACAGCTTTGAGGGGCAATCTGTCTGGATAAATATTGATAAATTGATGACTTTGCATGGACTGGCCGAAAAGTTCGCAAAGTTCAATACTTTTAGCAAGACTCTTTGAAGGGGGATTGGCAGGCAAATGGCAGCTAAAGTTGGCTAATTGACAGCTAAACTTGTGACTCGATGTGGGTGTGTCCCACAAGCTTAAAGTTATAACGCTTTATTTGTTTGTAGTTATTAATTGACTGATTTGGGGATGGCACTTAAGTTCATCTCTAGCTCGAGCTGTGGACATACTTATGTATCTGTGTCATTTGCTATAATCCCTTTGCGCGCTTTTGTTGACCCCGCTTGCTAAGCTCACGAATCAGACCAACTACAACAAAAACACAGCAAACAACAACAGCAAAAAAGAAATGAATCAAATGCGCCAAAGTATGTTAAGTACATTGCGGCCTACACACACTTTGTCTGGCACGGGTTTTTCATCTCTGATACATTGTAAGATCAATCGATGTGTGCCAACAGTTGATTGCTTGAAACAATGGTGAGAGGTGAGAGGCTGGCCAGACAGCGCCGCCCTTTGCCTATTCGACGTGATGGCAGGCAACAACAAACAAACAGTAACAACAACACAACGGCGCTTACAGAAAATAAGCATTAAAAGAAATCAACAAAGCAAATTTTAAACTGCTTGCAAGCATGCTCTCCGCATACAAATACATAAACATAAACACGCACCTACAAATTAAAAGAAATCTACGTCACTGACCAACAAGTTCAATGAGCATGAAATTATTATAACTGAAACTGCAACAAAAACTAAAAAGTCACAAATGCAAAACACGCCCCTTTTCGAAAACAAATCTGCCTCTTTTTGCCAAATAATCGAGTTGAAAAGCTTAAGCTTGCCAAAAAAAATATCCTCTGCTTTTTGTCCAGCGGAAATTTACACACGCACAACAAACAAAACCAACAACCACGCCAACACCACCAACAAAAAGGCTTTGCATTAATTTCCCTGCTGCTGCTGCTGCTGGAGCACCTAGGATATTTGTACTGAACGAATCTCCTGCAGTTTCACCGTCGGCCTATGAGCCCGTGCCCGGCTGGGTGGATAATTTGAATGGACCCACCGGTTTGATGGTTGGCGCCGGCAAAGGCGTCATCCGATCCATGCTGATTGATACACGTCACAAATCGGAGGTTATACCGGTGGATTATGCCATCAATGGCTTGTGCATCATTCCATATCAGTTTGTATCGTCGCAACTGAAACCAGTGGATGTGCCCGTTTATAATATAACGTGCGCCGATCATCGCAAGATGCAATGGGGCGAAGTTATTGAGATGAGCAAAAAGATTGGCTATCAGTATCCGATGGAGGCGGGTCTCTGGTACCCGGATGGCTGCATAACAACCAACAAATTCCATCACAACATCAATGTGCTGCTCTTTCACTGGCTGCCCGCCTATGTCATCGATTTTATGCTCTTCATTTTGGGCCAAAAGCGATTGTAAGTTTTGCATCCTGATGTACGATCCAAAAGATCTAGAGACTACAATTTTGCTACTCCTCCTCCCTTTCCTGTCCAAATGCAAAACCAAAAAAAAAAAACACTGCTTAGTATGATACGTGTACAGAATCGCATATCCGTCGGCTTGGAGGTGCTGCAATTCTTCACAATGCGTGCCTGGTACTTCAAGTCCGATGCTTATGCCTCGCTCTGGGATATATTAACTCCAGCGGATAGAAAAAAGTAAGACGTAAAGTAAATGCTTCTGAATTGTTCACTGATAGATGTATGACTATAAAATAGCTTTAACATGGACATGGATCCCGAGGAGACAGTACCCATGTACATTGAGTCCTGTGTCCAAGGTGGTCGTCAGTATCTGATGAAGGAATCACCCGAATCATTGCCACGGGCACGTCGCCAGCTCATGTTGTAAAATCAAAACAAATACCCAGAAATCGAAAACACATATCCAAAACAATTTCCATTTACCTCTTGTAGGATGTATCTGTTGGATCGTGCGTGCAAGACGATCATCGTTGGTTTCCTAGGTTACTGGACGTTTGGCTTTGTGTCACGCCTTCTGGGCGTCTAAGTCAAAGGAAGAGCTGCTCAAAGAATATAGCCAAAATTTTAATCGCGCTTTAAAGATATTGCTTTTTTATACATACATATCATACTATAATTTTGAAGTTCATTTTAAAGACAAACAAACAACGTTATTGCTTAGGTTCGCTTAAACCCTTTGGTTTTAACTTTACGATTAAGAGTTATATCAATTGAAATAAAAGAAAAATCAACGGTTCGATAACTTCAATGTGTACGTGTTCCGAGTGTTGAATATAAATTGCACAAGTGCTTAAAACGACTACCACAACAACAACAACAACACCAAAAACACAACAAAAACTAAATAACACCCAAATTATTAAGCTTTAAATGTTTTTTCCAATTGGCATTAACTACAATAAATACAATTAAGACCCTACTTACACTTCACAAGCATCCAACATTATACTTCACTACTCACAACACTTACACACTCACACACACTTACACACACTCACACACAAACACACACCCAGCAACATAAAAAGTATGAACATCAATCATCATGGGCTTCGTGGTATGTAAAGATCCATCTAATTTTCTTTATATTCAATGCATTGTTTAATACTCTTCTTGTTTACCCTACACAGTTTCGCCAGCTGCCTATGAGCCGCTGCCTGGCTGGGTGGATAATCTAAATGGACCCACTGGCCTGATGATTGGCTGCGGTAAAGGTGTCATACGCTCAGTGCTGGTCAATCAGGAGAACAAAGCTGAAGTCATTCCGGTGGATTATGCCATAAATGGTCTCATTGTTATACCCTATGAGTTTAACAAGCAAGCCAAACGACCCACCGATGTGCCCGTCTATAACATTACAAATGCTGAACACAGAAAGTTGCCCATGGGCACTGTTGTTGAGATGAGCAAGCGCATCAATAAGCAGGTGCCGTTCAATGTTGGTCTCTGGTATCCAGAGCCCTGTGTCACAACAAATGAATTGTATCATAAATTCAATGTTGCCATGTTCCACTGGCTGCCTGCCTATCTTTTGGACTTCTTAATGCTCATACTGGGACAAAAGCGATTGTAAGTTTTAAAATTCGTTTCATATTTCGTGTTTTTGTTCTAAATAGTTTATTTTTCTACACAGTATGGTGCGCGTGCAGGAGAAGATCTCGACTGGTCTGGGTGTCTTACAGTTTTTTACACTCAATGCTTGGTCCTTTACATCTGAGAATTATGCCTCACTCTGGAATAAACTTGGCGAACAGGATAAGGCCATGTAAGCCAATGACAAAAATACAATATATTTAAGATATTTAACGAAACACTTTGCAGTTTCAATATGAACATGATGGTCAAGGAAACCGAAGAGGAGTACATGATTAGTTGTGCGCAAGGTGCACGGCGATTTATTTTGAAGGAAAAAGATGAGGATATTCCCAAGGCGAGACTACATATGCGCATGTAAGAGAATTTCTAAATAACCAAGATAAACATATCCTAGTATATCATTAATATTTCTTATCTTTCTAGTCAATGGGTCGTTGATATTGTTTGCAAGACGCTCATTGTTGGCCTTTTTGCCTACTACATGCTCAAATGGACGGGAGTGCTGGCAATGTTTTGAATCACTTTGTTTTTTAGATTCTTTTGCTTTTGGTCGCAGGAATTTATGTAGTCAATTAGATGTAGTTATAATTAAATTAAGTTTAAATGTTATACCCAAAATAAATAAATGCATTTAGGTTTTTGTACAAAACAAAAATTTGTTCAGTTTGAATTTCAAGCATTTCTTGTATTCTATATGTTGCTTTAATTATTATTGTTTCATTAACATTTGTTCTGCCTGCGTAGTTACGCCTTCTGTGGCAGAGCCACTGCCCGGTTGGGTGGACAATATGAATGGACCCACAGGTGTTCTAATTGGTGCTGGCAAAGGTGTCATTCGCTCCATGATCTGCAATGGTGAGCTCAAGTCGGAGGTTATACCGGTGGATATTGCTATCAATGGATTGATTTTGATACCCTATCACAATAGTCTGGTTAAGCACAAGTAATTGTTTCTTGGCACACACTTCTCTGACCGAGTTACTTACTGTATGAAATGATCTTTCAGAACCGCTCTAATACCTGTTTATAATCTAACTGTTGCTGATGCCAAGAAGCGCAGCTGGAAGTGGGTTATGGATGTGGGCAGAGATTTGGGTATCAAATATCCATTTGAAGTAGGCCTCTGGTATCCCGATGGCAATATGACAACAAACAAATTCTATCACATGTTCTGTTCCATCATGTTCATGTGGATGCCTGCCTATATTATTGACTTTCTTTTGGCTATTTTCGGGCAGCGTCGCTTGTGAGTATTGCACTAGTTGACAATCGACACTCTAAAAAAAACTTGAGCTTTATTTCTAGCATGGTTCGTGTACAGACAAAGATATCGGTGGGCCTGGAGATGCTGCAGTTCTTCACTACTCGGAATTGGGACTTCAAGTCAACGCATTTTGAGCAAATCTATAAAGAAATAACCGAGGAAGATCGCAAAATGTATTTTAAAATTATTGTTCGGAAAAAGATCAAAAATTTTCTCATCCTCTTAAAATAGTTTCAAAATCAACACAAGCGATGTGGACGATTACGAATATATGAAGATAAGCATTCTGGGCGGACGTCAGTATGTGATGAAGGAACCCCTTACTTCATTGCCCAAGTCTCGCATACAGTTACGATTGTTAGTATCTGAAACTTATATGAATTTATGATGATGTTGATAATCTTTTTCTATCTATAGCATGTATGTGTTGGATCGCATCTGCAAGACTATTATAACAGTCGGCTTTGTCTACTGGGCCACCCAAAAGCTGGGACTGATTGATCTGGTGCGGTATGGAATGAAGGCAGTTGTCAAACATTGACATTTATTTTAACTCGAACAATAACTCTATGTTTACGATATACGGGATGCAATTTGGTGGTTTTTACCTACATATGTACCTTAACTTTCTCAAAATGTACTTGTCAATAGGACATCAGGTTTTTGTATATGCATTTATAATTAAAGGTTCATTACTATAAAAGACATTTATTTTTGAGTGTTTGTGTTTAAAGGGAACTAATAAACCACAATTTGAATTGCTTTTAAATTGATTATAAATGGTTGCCCTAACCAAAAATTTTTAGAACCAAATATTTTAATATCAAAGGCGTAGACGAAAAGCTCAAATCATGACTACATTCAAAAAACACACAAGTATGAACGGGTCGAAAAATAATGTAATGCAACATGCGCCTAAAAGTAGCAGACAACTTTGTGATTTTACTCTCAGCCTTAAGGTATGCAAGCTTTATGCATTCAATGCCTAATTTGAACGGTCAAATAACAAACAACAAAACAAAATTTACATTTATTCAAAATCAAACTATCTTCCTATCAAATTTGGTGGCCTCTAGCTCAAAAACTATGGCCAGAATTGAGATTTTTTGTTTTTCTGCCCTGCGCACGCAGGTTTACAACCAAGGCGACAAGTTTGCAGCAAGCAGTTTCGGGAAAAGGTTTTTTTTATAAATTGCATAGTTATAAGGTATTAATTAATTTTTGGTCAGCTGTGCACTGCTTGTAAACTGTAAATAAACGCATTAATTTATCTTTAAAGATGGAATGGGTGAGTTTTAAAGGTATATTAGGATAAGCATAGGATTGCAGGGACCTAAAGTCAAGATCCGATCCAGGAGATCTTGAGGGTGATGGCGCTTTAATCTTCTCCTTGCTCTTTGACAAGCAGTATTTAGACTGTTCTTTAAACTTTCAATAGTTTACTTCATTTCGTATGTCTTTATGATAAATAATTTGGTTATTGTTTTAAGTTTAATTTCTGATTTGTTTAAGTTGCCCAATAAGGTAGCAGGACACTTGTCTTGTTAAAAATATAAAAACATTTTAATAAAAAAAAGAAATTAATTTATCAAATAAAACACGGTTTATTGCGTCAACAATGTATAATTTTGCGGAAGTGTTTATTGAATGATAATTTTTCGTCACATCTTCCCGAATACTACGATGTAAGTAAATTCTATGTTTACACATTACACAACCTATTCACATGCAATTAATTGATTGATTGGGAAAACAAAGCTGCACTTTAGGCTAGAGTCAAACACTGAATATCACTTATGCCTCTACCCTTAAAAGGTATACTTAAAAATTACTCAAAGTAGTCTAAAATGGAGCAAATTATAAGCACTACTTCAACACACTCGAACATCGAATCTTTGAAACAGTTACCATTTATTTTAATATCTATTTGACAATAATTTACAAATGGCAGCCGCTGTCTTGCTAAATCCCACGCTGAATACTAACTCCTAGTTATGTTTACTTAGCACATCATATAGTTCTAACGAATCTGTACAGCATGTGGCTCTTCAGTAGAGTGCCTCGGCTTCTCTTTCTTTTCATCTCCCGTGGCAGCGACTCGCGTATGCACGCCATTCAAGCGAAATTCGGTTTTTTTTTCGTTTTTGATGTTTGTTTGTCGGGCTCAGCGTTGAATCGGACATTTCGCTTATAAATAGACGTTACCCGGTTGGAGATCCACCATTTGAAACTAAACTGTCGGCGTGTGTGAATTGAACAATTAAACGAACGCGACGACATTGATTATCGCAATAGGTTTTAAGGTGACACTAAAGGACATTCCAAATTAAAGACACTTGCGAACTATCATAAATAAATATTATTATTTAAATATATTAAGTGTGAAATCTGTGAGAGTGAATTTAAAAAACAAATAAAACAAGGTTTAGTGCAACAAAATGATTGTGGAAAAAGTGGTGAGTAAAAGTGTGAAATGAATGTTAGAAATATGGATATAATAATAATAATAATAATAATTCTTAGCTGAGAAATTATAAAAAAAACTTAGTGTTGAAAAGAATTTTCATTGTGTTAAAAAAAAAATTAACCTATCTAAATGTGAAAAATTTCAAAAACTTATGTAAACAATATTGAAATCAATTCAATTCAAGAGTCGAAAGTAAATAATAATTGTTATATGAGGGACTCAACTCGAGTGTAAATCAAACTATGCAACTACTTATATTGAAAAAAATGTATTTAAAGTCAACAAAACTTGAATGAGAAATGCTAAATGCAAATATTTATATGGATAACTTAATCAAAATATTACACTTTTCACACCATAATAAATTATGCAACATTAAATATTGGCTACATATGAAAAGGAAGTTGAAAATGTATAATAAGTTTGGAAGTGTGATATCTAAAAAAAAACACAATAACTTCAGCGTATCCCTTTTTCTCTGTATTTGTATTAACGTTAGATTCTGGCACTTACTAAACTTCTTAGGGTTTGTTTTCTTTGGGTTTTAACATTTTTTCGGATTGGTTAAGGCTTGTGAGCGTCTGAGTACCAAAGAAAAAAAAACGACGCTGATGATTATTTATAGAATTAGTGAGAAGTAATCATGTATATTTATTAGTGGGCAAGTGTGAACTGTTTGTGTAAATACGCCAGTTAACTGCGAATTCTCCATACATTGAAAATACATTATGGATAGGATGGATGGATGGATAGTTTGTAGTGCTTTGTACCCACGCTGGAGACGAAGGCGCGCTTCAGCGGCTGCCTGTTGATGCGGCTTGTTGTTGTTTTCCCTTGAAACTTCCTAATTGCGAGACGCAAAAATAAAAAACGTGGGTGTTTTTTTTTAACCCCAAATGTACGTAATTCATATTCAATCGAGTTGCTTTTGGCATTTCTTTCTAATGAGTAAATAAAGCTCTTAAATATTCCATTCATATTTCGTGCTGTGAAACAAATAAATATAATAAAATATTCTCTGTAAATTGTAACAAGTATTTTTTCAAGATGTCGCTGTTTTGGGAACGCTATGTACGTCCTAGCTTGAACCAAATGAGCAGGAAATTCAAACTAATTGGTGGCAAGGCAACTGGTGCACTCATGTGGAAGCGTGTCACTTTTCTGGTGGCCACACCAGCGGTTGCCCTGTGCATGATCAATGCCTATAATAGCACCAATCAGGCTGAGCCGCCGCAACGTCCACAATTTATCAAATATGAGCATCTGCGTCGTCGCAACAAACGCTTCCCATGGGGCAACGGGGAGCGCAGTCTTTTTCACAACTCAAACGCCAATGCGCTAACAGATGGCTATGAAGCCTAATGCTGTCAAGCGTTAATTCAGTTATTATTCAAGATATTCCATTATGTGTTTTTTAATTTTTGGTAAGCAGCAGAGCTACTCAAAAAAATCTTCTTAAGCATTGTTCTTCCTGTTCTTAGGTTCGTTTATCTCGGGAGCAGAAAAAGCTGCCTTCAGAACTATCATATCCATATCATATCATATCATGTATGCATGTACATGTATGAGAGTCTCAATAAAACGCAACCAAACGCGCACACACACAAACACATACGCACGCAATCGCTGACATTTTACAGGTGCAGAGTTATTACTTGGGCTTTTGGGGCGTTGCCAAATTTACTTTCGCTTTCTGAAAGTTTGATAGTAATAATATTTGTATCTAATTTGCCATGCTGCACCTGTACTTGACTTTAAATTACTTTTAGTTATTATTTCCCTCTGATTTTAATGCAAAATATTTTTAATGATTTGGTTATTCAAAATTTATCACACATACTTGCACGATTGACCCTGAATCTTTAGTGTATATACACATGCGTGTGTGTGGGCTTGTGTGTGTGCGTGATTGATTAAATGTAGCATTTAAATCGTTTTTGTTTTTAGTTTTTATAGCATATTTTGTTGAATAGCGTAAAGTTTTGTAATAATGATCTCAGAATAAAAGGTTTGATAATACTTCTGCTGTTCCTTTTGCAGCCTGTACTTATCATTGGGTATTAATTATCTATTTTCTTTTTAAAAATTTATATATTTATTTTAAGCGATTTGGCTTAAGATTTGGTTGTTTTGTGAGCCACCAAACACTTGTCATGTGAGTACTCAGATTTAATTGGTTTGCCGCTTTTACTTGACAAATGTGAAACAAAACCACGTCTGGGAAAGAGGCCAAAACAAAACGTGCGCCCATGATATAAGCCAGATGGTGATCACCATTAATCAATCGCATATTGTTTGGGGCTTTTATGAATGCAGCGCTGTCTGTTCTTGTCAGCTTCAGCTACAGCCCTGAGCGGACACAAAGGCACAAGATACAAATGTATCCGTAACAGGAAAAGTGAAGACGGCAAAAGATTCATTGTATCTGTTACAATAATATGTAGTATATAGCGTCCTTGCATTGCTGCAGCCAATTGTTGGCAACAATTGCCGAAATCTCAGATCTGTACCAACTATAAAAAAATATCATTGAAATAAATACGTGTGTGTATCAATAATGCTCATACGACGTGTTGTCCCAAGCAATTCACACCGTTCCGTTTTTTTTTTGTCGGCGAGGCACTTTCGATGATGATTTCCAGTTTATGGATGATGAGAGTGTTTACAAAATAAAACTTTACGACATGCCCAACGACTTGCCCATAACGATATTCAAGCCCTCCTTAACTAACACATACACAAACACACAATGTATATGGTGTAAGTGTGAACAGTTGCACATAAATATGTGTGTATGTGTGTGATATTTATCTAAGCGCTATTAAAGTCAAGTGCGTTCCGAGGCTTCATTTGCACGGGGGCTTGAGTAAATATATTTTACGCACTTGATTAAATTGCTCAAATGGCAAACAAATTATTGCGAGTAGCCACTTGCCGAAACTTAGCCAAAAACACTTACTCAAACAGTTTGCTCACCTTCTTCTTTTCCCGCCACCCCCCCACACAGCTGGAGCGTGCCACAAAATCGGAATTGTGCAGCGCCCTTGCCTTAGTCGTGCTCTCGTTGAGCATTTATGCATTCTACACACAGCTCCAAGCGTATCTGAGATCAGTGCTGCTCTCCCTGCGCCTCTCCGGACCACCATCGTTGCCCTTTCTGGGCAACTGTCTGCTGATCAATGAGAAGGATCGTAAGTATTTGTGAATTCGAATAATATTACGTATTCGCCTGTTCCTTAAATTTTGTTGTAGTTATGAGAAAACGTGCTGCCAAGGCCTTCGATCTTTATGGATCGCTGGTGCGTATTTGGGTGCTATTGTTTCCATTCTTTGTGGTACTGCAGCCAGAAGATCTACAAGTCATACTCTCCTCCCAGAAGCACACGAACAAGGTGTTCTTCTACCGGTTGATGCACAACTTTCTGGGCAATGGCCTGATTACGAGCAGCGGGGCCAAGTGGAGCACACATCGGAAACTCATTCAGCCGGCATTTCATTTGAGCCTGTTGGAGAAGTTTATTGACACATTTGTGGATGCGTCACAGTCAATGAACGAGCATCTGGATGCCTCCGCCTTGGACATGGAGGTTAACATAGCCAAATATGTGAATAACTGTGTCATCGATGTGCTCAATGGTGAGTGTTTGACTTAAAAGAGATCTTAGAAATTGAATTCAAATTAATCTTATTATTTCAGAGGCTGTTCTGGGCGTGCCCGTCAAGAAGAAAGGTCTGGATCTGATGGAGGATTCACCCTTCCGCAAGGGCAAACTTATGATGACCACACGTTTTGCACAGCCCTGGCTACTGCTAGATGCCATCTATCATTGGACATCACTGGCCAGCGATGAGCTCAACCAGAAGAAACGCTTAAATGATTTTACTCGCCAGATGATTAAACGCCGACGCGAGATTATGGCCAACAATAATGTGGAGCGTAAATGTTTGTTGGACTACATGATTGAGATCTCGGAGAGTAATCCGGATTTCAGTGAAGAAGACATTGTCAATGAGGCGTGTACGTTCATGCTGGCTGGCCAGGATTCGGTGGGTGCCGCTGTTGCCTTTACCATCTTTCTGCTCGCCCAGAATGCGGACTCGCAGCAGCAGTGCCATGAGGAACTGGAGCGCATCTTTGACTATGGCAAACGTGCACCAACGATGAGTGATTTGCGTGAGATGCGCTATCTGGAGATGTGCATTAAGGAAGCACTGCGTCTGTATCCCAGTGTCCCGCTCATTGCCCGCAAACTGGGTGAAGAAGTGCGTCTTGGCGCCTACACATTGCCCAAGGGCAGCAACATCTTTATCTGTCCTTATGCAACCCATCGCCTGGCCCACATCTATCCCGAGCCAGAAAAATTCAAGCCAGAACGTTTTTCCACCGCGAATGTGGAGCAACGTCATCCCTATGCTTTCATACCATTTAGCGCCGGACCGCGCTACTGCATCGGCAATCGTTTTGCCATCATGGAGATCAAAACAATTGTATCCCGCTTGCTGCGCAGCTATCAACTGCTGCCCGTGCCCGGCAAGACCACATTTGAGGCCACATTTAGGATTACTCTGCGCGCATCGGGCGGACTTTGGGTGCGACTTAAGCCGCGCCAGCAGCATCATGATGCAGTCTAGTTGGTTGGTTGGTAAACTAGTGTAAGCAACGAGGCCAAAACAGCTGCGGGCTTAGAAATCCGTATAAGGAAATAAAATTAAAATTTTTGTAAAAATAGCCAAAGAAATGAGAAGCAAGAAGCAATTAGTGAAGATCTTTCTGGATATGCGAGATTAGCTTAGTTGAGTTTGGAACTTAGTAATCATTGACGCTTGAAAGTTAAGAATCCTTACTTCGCAATACAGTTTTAGCTAACTTTCAAACTAACTGAATGTTAAAGGTTAAAATGAACAGTAAATGTATTGATAAACTGATTTTGAGTTTCGTTTGCATAATTTTACTCAAAATATCATTAAAAATTAAGTGCAATCCTTCAATGCTTCTTGCTACCACTTCTTTTAGGAACAAACTTAGTTCGTTTCATTACCTTTCGAATAATTCATGCCCATATTAAGACAGTTTTTGGCTTCGTTACAATTTTACTTTAATTAGTATGGTAAATAGATATGTATGTATGTATAAATCAATACAATAATTTAAATATTTAGCCTTTGTCTAGCCTAAGTGCAGTGTGCGATGTGCGATGTGCCAGTGCCTAATAAGTTTGGATTCGGATTGGGATTATAATTAGTTCGCATTTGCATCCACATTTATATACTTATATAATTATGTATATTCGAGTGTTTCGTACAGTTTATCCTTGGGTTTTTTTTTAACACATACACAACAACAAAAAAAAAAACATCTATGATATTTGCAATAATAAAGTGAAATTCAGCTTTAAGCGACACACACAATTAAAAACTAACAAGCTAGGACGTGATATGTTTCGTTTCGTTGAATCTATTGATAAGACTGCGCGCACGTGACTCGTGCCCCTTTCCATTTCTAGGGCCCAGCTCGTTGCCGCCATTTCCTTGCCGCTGTGCGCTGGCCACTGTGTGCTGTTGGGCAAGACGCTCCGTTGTCTCGCGGACGCGATTGCTCAGCCGCGTTGGCGTTGCGGCCCGTTGGGGCAGCGGTGAACTGGGCATTGATTGAGTTTGCATTGGTCTCGCTTTACTGGCCACAATGTTGCTACAGCTGCTGCTGCTGCTGACGACGACACCTGACCGCAGAGAGTCAGCTATAAAAAAAGATACAAATTATCAATAATGGGAATGGGTGCATGTTATTTTGCTGAATGGTTACATTTACTGATGCGACCCAAGCTCGCGACCTTGGCGATTTTGTTGGGCTCTGTAGCTGGCGGCTTTTTAGCAGGCTTATTAGTACATGCAGCAGAGGCAGCAGCCGCGGCGGCATTGGATTGCTGAAACTTGTACTTCAACTGGGACACCTTTGATTTGGAGTCACAATTTGTTTTGGTGGCATGCAACTTCAGTTTTTCACGAGTGCAGCTATCCTCTAAAGATTTTTTCCGCATTTTAATTGTATTGGTGAAGTCGGAAAGCATGATGGGTTCACTCTTAGAAGGCAGCTCCAACGCCGGCATACTGCTTACAAATGTCGAAGCTGTTGGACTATCGGATATTTCGCTCTGGCCGCTCGCCTTGGCTATCTGCTCCAGCTTGTTCTTGGCCAGCGTCAGCAGGAGCGTCTCCTGTATGCCCTGGCTGCCATTGGAGCATTCACTGTAGCCAGAGTCACTGCGTTCACTGCACTGTGATTTGTCGCGCAGCTTGAGAACGCCTGCCGTTGTCTTCCGCTTGTCCACATGCGGCATCTCAACACTAAAATCGTCCTCCTCCTCGTTCAAGGAGGCCATTTGCGTGCCGCTCGCAGTTGCACTGGCGGCAGCATTCAGCATGCCCAAGCCGGAGATTGAGGGTCGTGGACTATTGCAAGCACCCATTGCAATGGCCGAATTGCGACGAGAGGCAGATAACGTGGCCATGCGACCCAGTGCTCGTATAGCATTCCCTGTTTTCTATTTAGGCGCATAGCAAGGCGAAGCATGAAGCGAATTATTGGCAAAATGAAAGCAATTTTTAGATTTGAGCAGATGTTTTTAGGAGAAACTATTACAAACTGACCTGCCACTTCCTTCGTATAATAAACTTCTTGAGCTTATCTGTGCATATCTTGTTATTGCTAAGATTCTCGTCGTGACGCTGGCACAGCCACTCGGATTCCAGACACTGCAGTGCAGTCAGACGAGCCTCCTTGCGATGCACAAGCAGCTGCGATATAAAGTCCTTGGCCTCTTGTGAGCTGCGGATTTTATTTCAGAAACTATTTTAAGGAATGGTCCTTGCTTTTAGTACTTACACACAATCGAAGGCCTCATCATCAAAGTCGTAGTCTGCGCGCGTTATATTCGAAAAAGTTTCCACGTCCGTGTCGCCCATAAATGGTGATAAGCCAGACAGACTGAGAAGAAACATTAAAAAGATCTTAATAGAGAATCTAACATAAAGGTTGCAGCCCAAAGTATTACTTACAGCACATAGCAAATAACGCCTACGCTCCACATGTCTGACTTGAAGTCAATGGGCTCGTAGCTAATGATCTCTGGTGGTATAAATTCGGGCGTGCCAAAGAGCACACGAACCGGCGCCGTTGTGTCCAGACGTTGCGCCAAGCCAAAGTCAATGATTTTGATTTGATGGCTGGTGCGCGTGTGGCACATTATGTTCTCGGGCTTCAGATCCAAATGGACGACCTTCTGGCTGTGCATATAGGCAACGCCCTCACAAATCTGCCTCAGAAACAGAATGCAATCCAGCTCAGTCAGCGTAAAATCATCGGCAACAACGCGTTCAAACAGCTCGCCGCCAGTAATGCTATTTAAATGGAGAACATTATTGGAAATGTAATTAAATGTTGGATAAGACTCACTATTCCATGACCATGACAATTTCACGGGCGCCCTCAAAGGATGCGGCCAGCTGCAGTAGCTTGGGATGTTGCAGTGAACGCATTATGGAAATCTCTTCAAGCACTTTTTGACGATCTCGCGACTTGATGCACTTGATCACCTTGGCAGCCAGCAATTGTTGCGGCTGTGAGCGTTCCTGCACCTTATAGACGACACCAAAACGCCCTTTGCCCAGCTCCTCAATTATGTCAAAGCGTGACTTGAAATCCCCACCGGACTCTACACACACAGTGCTTTGGGCATCTGAAGAAGATGTTGCTCCCTCAGCTGCAGCTGCCATTAAGGCTGGTCGTGTTGTTTGCACCAGTTCGCTGACCTGACTGGGTGCACTGCGTCCATGTATGTTTTCGGCACGCACACGAAATCTGTACTGTAGCTGAGGCAGCAGATCCTTGACAGTGTACGCCAACGTGTCCACAACGCGAGCCACCTGTTGCCAGTCAGCTTTGTCCTTAACGCTATCACAGTCCGATAATTTGCAGCTTTGCATTTCAATGCTGTCAAAACAAATTTGTATCAAAGACGTCACGTTTATAATCGTATGGCACTTACATAAAGCCAGTTAACATGCAGCCACCATCGTAGGGTGGACCGCACCAAGCAACTGCTGCACGATCGGGTCCAAGCGAGACGCTGGGCTGCCCACTAGGCGGCTCCGGTGGTCCCTCGACGGCAACCGAGGCGGCTGCCGCATCTACGCCGTAATCATTCATTATTTCCGCGGTGTACTTGCCGCTGTCATCCGCCGAGATGTTTGTTATATAAAGCGTCGATTGTTTCGCCGTTGTCCGGATTGTCACATTGGCGCCCTCAACAATAGCGTGGCACTGCAAAAGGGTATAAAGAGAATTAGTATATTTACTATCAACCTTCGTTGAGCACAGTGAGAGCGAGCGAAACACGTTTAACTATATTGTTGTTAGTTTGTTTAGCAGTTGCGGTTTGCAACAATTACGTACGCGCATTCAGCCGAACATAACTCAATACCGCAAACTGATCGTGACACAGTCATAGACCCTAACTAACTAGAGACCAGACCAGACACAAGCGAGTTGCAAATGTGCTTATTGCCCATACGAAGCGAAATTAGATAAACAGCAGCAGCAATAATCTTATGGGCCGTCCTATATATGTACTTATAGATAAAAGTATGATATGGGATCATGGGCATAACAACTCGGCTAATCTTTGACGATGTTGACGGCATTTTGCCAAATAAGGTCACTTGTCAAAATCATTGCGCAATTGAAGTTCCCATCAAGCTTTGCTTAGTTTGGTAAAAAAAAAACAAAATTAATAAACAACAAAATTTGCATAAAGATCTATATGATAGATATTGTATGTAGGATCGCCAGCTAAGTAGGTCTGAGGGCAGACAAGTCTATTACAATTATAAGCTTGCCTATTAATCAAAATAGCTACAAGTAAACGACAGCGGAATACTCTAAAAATTAACTTTACTGACCATAAACTATCATTTATATATAGATACATACATATGTAGATTGGTTTCAAGAGAATTACTAACATTTTTTTAATGGAATGGAATTCAAGGCCATATTTTTCTGTAAGGTATTTAAGACATTCTGTGAATTTCATTTTCTTATACGCACCGCTTTGTACCAAGTGATTTTCGTATTGGGGAATGCCTCATAGTGGACACTCAGTTTGACATGACCGCCAATAAGAGCGGTGCAATCTTCCGGTCCCCTTAAAATGCAGCTGCTGGCAGCCGCCAGTGGTAAGTTGTTAGACTCGCTGTTGTTGGTGCAATTGTTGTTGGTGGAATTGCTGTCAATGGGCAGCACCAGAAGACTGGTATAGCTGCGTGTGGCGGGTGTGCGTCGTTCCTCCGACGGATGATGTTTCACCTGCAGGCGAACTTCACCGCTTTGAGCCACCTGAACGTTTCGCAAACGCAACAAGCGTATGCCGTTCTCCAGATACGACTCCAACTGCAATAAAGACAAAACATTTTTTAGTAAGGTGTCAAAACAGCTGTCGCATATGGAAGGCCGCAAATACTCAATGACAATGACATATGTATATAGTTAAGTAAGCATAAATATGTGCATGCTTTTTTATTATAGTTCTCACGAAAGCTGGAATGAAAGGCGCCAACGGCCAAAGTTAAACTGAGAATGAAACGCGGCACCAATTAATTATTTATTGAGAACATTTCCAAAAGCCGAACTATACGAAGCACTCGGCTTTGTGCATCGGGATCGTCTTCGGTTTCGGTAGCGTAAGTAATGAAACTTTCACGCTTCGCTCTCAATTTCATTTGGCGCGCACAAACAAAAACAAATACTAGTACGCTTATCAGAAGATACTCTGTATAGTATATGGTATCTATACTATTTGATATCGATATCGTTGCGGATCGTATGTAAATGGTTGGCTTTTACTTTACATACCTGTGACATTTTGTCACGCTCTTTTGGGATGCCACTATTCAAATGGCGAACAGCTCGGCTTGAATGCTATTAAACGAGTGGTTTGCTCTCCGATCGAGCATCGCAACCAATTTCGAATTGGATGCGGCGACGTCAACAGCGACAGCGACGTCAACGTCAACAGCGACGCCAGCAAGCGTCACTAACATCGTTTGCATGCGTTGCGCATACCGCGGCATTTTAATCTCTTCGTTTTTTTTGGGTCTCCGTTTTCAATTTCTTATAGCACTTATATTGAGTTGCTTATAATTGTGTGTGTGTGTGTGTAAATGTATTGTTATTGTTTTCACCACAGAAACACTTGGCGTTGACAAGGTGTGAACGAGTCGCTTTTGTTTATATACTCTTTCCAACAATGTGGTTTATTATTATGTTCGGTCAGAAGATGAGCTCTTGTGTATTGCTTTTTTTTAAATATACACACTATGTTCATAAAAGTCATGCTTTGCCCGTTACACTACTCAAACATTTAATGCAAGGGTATTTTAATAGTCGGTGTGCCCTTTTATTAAATGGTAAAAAGACAGCCAATTGGGGACAAAAAGGCTCGCAAACAAAGTGCTTCATTATATGCCCTAACGCTTCGTCAGAGAAAACCCAAGTTGGTGTGCCAAGCACAGATTTGAATTTCACATTTGGGTAAAAATGTCGTACGCACCGTCATGTTTTGTGAGTCATCGTCGATGAGTTTTCCATTGAGATACCATTCGGCGTCCGCTTGACAGGGGTAAACACGGGCATAGAAGAGCGCTTCCGCTCCTGACGCACACACCACCGGCAGCGGTGTCTTTAACAGCTGTATGCTCTCATCATTGTGCGAGAGATCGCGCTCTAATACGCACAGTTCACCGCTGCAGCGACAGTCGCAGTGGCAGTCGGCGTCTGCGTCGGTGTTCGTGTCGGTGTCATCATCGGCATGGGTCGTGTACACCTGACAGCTGTAGATGCCCGAGTCAATGTCAAAGGCGTCGTTGATGCGCAAACAGAGACAGCCATTGCCGTGATCGATGTAACTGACGAAAGAGAGAGAGAGAGAGAGAGAGGAGATAAATAATACAGTTACTTAATATAGTCAATGCAGTTGACAGCTCACTTGAAATCCTCGCTGTTGGGCAGTATTTCGCCGTTGCGCAACCAGACGTAGGTGTAGGGCTCGATGCTGTCGATGGTGCAGCAGAGATCGATCACCTCGCCTTCGACTGATCTCGTTATCTCCGGCAACGGGTCAACAATCGCAGCGGGACAATGTTTAATATCAGCAGTACTTGACTCATGGAACTTAACGTCAATGGAGCTAATTAGAGGATCATGATCGCCGCTTATAATGCAGGTATAGACGCCTTCATCCTCCAATCCAACGTTGTCCACAAACAGCATTGCCTCATCCTCGTGCAGCACAATGTGCACCCGTTCCGACGGCTCCAGTTCAACGTTGTTATGGTAGAACCTCACCGAGGGCACTGAGGAGCCACGAAAGCCACTTGCCAAAGCCATGCGACCGCCAATAGCTAAAATATTATTTAGATTAAATTAAATCAACAACAAAATATAAATATATTCTAACCTGTGGATGGGCCCATGATGCGCCGATATAGATAGGCATTGCGTCGGGATGAGGAGGCACGAACGCTGCGCGTTGATGGCGATTTGGAGTAACGTGAGCTGCTTATCACATCCAGGCGAGCGGTGGCTTCAATCCGTCCAAAGTCATTCTCCAGCGTCACGCGGTAGAGTCCAGCATCCTCAAAGCCAACCTCATCGATCTCAATGAATCGCAGATCGTCAACTTCCTTGACCGCTATCCGGGTGGTTGGGGTGACAATCCGACCATCCTTGTCCCAGGTGGCCCAGGGCGTGGGATGGCCAGCGATGGCGCATTGGAAACGCACACTGTCGCCCTCCTCGACGACACGATTGTAGGGAATGGCTAGGAATTTGGGTGCCGCTATGCAACGTGCATTGCTGCGCCGCCGCTCCACGGAGCCCATGCGCATATCAATGCTGCTGTTGCGATATGATGAAAGTCTCGCTGGTGAAAAGCTACGAATTGGCGTCGATCTTGGCGTGGAACGTGGTGTCGAGTGTGCCGAAAGCAAAGCACTTGGCCTCGATAGCTGCCGACTTAGCATATTCTCCTTCTCCTCGGGCACATCAACGATAATGCAGGCCGATGAAAGTGAGCGTCCCACCGAGTTCTTGGCCACGCAAGTGTATTCACCCTCATCCTCGGGGTAAATACGGGGTATGCTGAGCGTTGCCTTTATGCCATCAAAGGACATTAAGTAGTCTCTGTCGCTTGGTATGACATGTCCATCCTTTTCCCAGATTATATACGGCTCCGGCATCGCCTCCACATGACATTCCAGCGAGATTGCGTCCCCATCGCAACACCGCAAATTTCGCAAGTTGCGTACAAATCGCGGCAGAGTCTCAATGTTGCTATATACCAAATAAAAGTATATATGACACACATTGCAACCATATCAATTCATAACTAACACTTACCCATGTCGTGTGTGAACTTTGTCCATGCGATTTTCTTTAAGTATATCTGCAAAGTAAAAATCAAAATTATTTTTCGCGCCGATTTCGTTACACAACTGTTGGGCAGCATTGAACGCGAATCAACGCTGCGTTATAGATATTTACGTTAGCCCTGGTACAGGGCAGCTATTTATAGCAGCTCATTATAGCAGACTGTTGTTTCTGGCGTTTGTGTTTATATTTGTATTTAATGCCATTTTACGTAATTATTAAAAATGCATGGCTTAATAATTGTGCCCATGGACTTGGAACCAGGATTTCGGAAAGCAGACATACACAGCCTACCCACAGTCAGCAGTGGAATGATCTTTAACTATTTCTCATCAGCCGCCGACAGCAAAATGTATGTCCCGCGATTTTTATAAACAAACACAAATAAATAGATATTAAATGCTATTTGCAGCTGCACAGAAAACAATGATTTGCTAATAGACTACGTGCATTTGCGCCGACAAGTTGAGATATGTGAAATAAGAGCCTTAGTCTTCCCAGCTGGCGATTTCGCGAATACGGAAAACCACGCAAATATTTCTGTCAAGGTCGTGGAAGAAGCTCAATCAATTACCGATGGCCAATGCAGTTTGTGCGCGAGTGAATGTGTTGGTAAGTGAATGCTTTAATGTTTGGCAACTCAATTCATGAATATATTTCTGCAGCTATTTGTCCGCATATTGTGGCTTTTGTGTTTTGGCTACATAACAAGAGCACTGACCAGAAACCCTCGGCTGTGCTGGAATATTGGGGCAATGAACTGGAAGCGCTTGTGCAGCCAGAACCAACAAAGGCGATCCGGATAAGTGACATGCTGCCGCCCAAACAGGAAACAGAAGATGATGCGCCTAGTCCCAGCGCCAGCGAAGATCAGGCCTTTCTCGAATCTGTGCTCCAGGATCTGGCCATATGCGGCCGCGACTCAGCGCTGTATCGTCAGTGCGTGGAAACAAGCGATGAGTTCGAGTCCATTCTAGTTCATCATGTGATGCTAAAAGCAACGGAATACAACATCTTTGATGCGCACGGCTTTTTGCAGCATATGGAGCTGCAGGCACAGGGTGGACTCTTGGAGAGCCTTGGTGAGGTGACAAAGCAACAATATAAGTCAAAGCTGTGGATTGAGGCACAGTACATGCGTATACGCTGCACCATGATGCACATGATTGCAACGCGCAAAACACATGAGGAAGACGAACAGATCTTCAATATGCTCTTCTGCAAGGGTCGGGATCAGAATATTGAGGATCGTGTGCAACAAAAGCAGCACAAACGTTTCATATTGAAACAGACTGAAAAGCTGGAGAACAAGGAGTACTTTGAATGTGGCTTACTGCTCCACGAACACTATCCGTATTTATGTGGTGCACCAGATGGCATCACCGACGATCATATTGTCGAAATCAAATCACCAAAGACTGAGGAGGACTTTGAGAAATATCTGGAGGCTCGTGAATCGATAGCGCCCAAATATATGGCACAAATTCAAACACAAATGTTCTTGGCTAATGTTAAAAAGGCGCTTTACTGTGTCCTAAGTCCCACATTCGAAACGAACGGAGCTCTACACTACGTTTGGGTTCAAGCGGATCACGAGTTTGTGGCCAGCCTGTTGGCCATGGCCGATGAGTTTTGGAAGGATGTCGTCTACCCACGTCTTGTTAACATTTATCCACAAACTGTATAATTCTGCATCGGATGCTAAAAACTAAATTTCTCCCGCCTGCTAGTCAATAAACAACAATAAACTTACCTTTGGCGTAAATTTGCAGTGATATTACAGCCTTGGCCTCGCCATGGCAATTGCTGGCTATAACTGAATAGGTGCCGGTAAAGTCCAATTTGGCGCTGGGTATCTCCAAACGATACTCTGGCCCCTCTCCAATCCGTCTAAAGTGTGGCGCGTCCTTGTAGTACTCCGGCTGAAAAAAAAAAACATTCTTAATATTTGACACTTGGAATGCAGCAGCAATAGCAGCCATAAGGATCGTCACAGATCTCACTGCAATGCATGAATCATGTGAGTCGTTAATGTTCTTTTTGTTGTTGTTGTTATTGTTGTGCACAACTTATGGCCATATAAGCACAAAATTTAATTTCGCGACTGTCTATAGGAAAACTGGTATAATGAATACTCGTGTGTATATATTTTTTTCTCGTTTGTTTGTATGTGTTTAGGTTGCCCACCCTGACCTCCTGCTTCCTTGGTACGAACAGCGGCACGATTGTGGCTAATAATTTTGCTCGTTTTTGTTGTTGCAGTTGCCTTTTTGGCTCTGGCCAACAGTCGTAATTGTTTGTAATAAATACAGCAACAACATCAAAATACAAGCATGCTATTTGATATGGGTTGAACTTGAATTAGCGTTTGACAGCAGATCAGCTTTATAAGAACTAAACTGCCAATGTGTGTGTTAGTGTCTCTTATATGTGTGTGTGTGTGTGTGTTAATTGTATAACAATTACGATTGAGCGCGACGTGGTGTGACGCAGGTGTCTGGTAATTCGAGTATCAAACAGCTGCAGTTATAAAAAAAAACAAAAAATTGCATTGTTATTCCCGTGAGGAGGAAAGCTAAATATTACAATTTTGTCACGCACTGCACATTTTTTCGATAAGAAGAGTCGATTTGGGTTTTAATGCTAAGAAAGCACTATCTAAATGTTATAAATTTGGAAATAATAAATCACTGGGAATAAGCTTATTTATAGGTGAATTTATTTAGTTGTTTTAAATCGCAATTTAATTAAGTAATATTTAAATTAATTATTTTTGTTTTAATATTCATTGATCTCATCTCCTAGGCATATTTGACGATTTATTCTTATACCTTTATACCTCACTTTTAACTGTCGTTTGAGTATTTCGGTTAACACTTTGCAAGCTTAAACGGATCAATTATGTTTTAAATTTATCCGCACGAGCAACTGTTGTGAATTTGTTATAGCGATTAAACTGTGGCAACTATTTGAAACGTTCGCACTTTTATATATTTATGCAAAAATTGCGGAAATCGTTGTGGAAATTATATAAATTTGTTTGCATTTCCTAGATACGAGTAGGGCCCACAGAATTAACTAACTGTAACTTTTTGGCGTTGGCGCACTTGCACTTGAATTTTTGGTATTGCAACGAGATAATGTAAACGACGACGACGGGTGACGACAATTTGCGACCCACATTTGTTGGCGCCGTAAAAGCAACTGACTCAACAATGCGGCGTTGCTGCGCAAGCGCTTGCAACCATCTACTGTCGATTCCACATCACTGACGTCACTTAAATATACGTATGTGTGTGAGTGTGTGCAGATACTCACATTAAGAAAATCACGCAGCCAGACAACATCGGGCTTGGGATCGCCGACAACTTCGCAAAATATGATGACGTTGTCGCCCTCGTAGGCTTCACTGGAACGCGGCTTGACCACAAACAGCGGCTCCTTGGAATAACTGCAACACAAATATGTGCAACATTAATTAATTGTTTACTTTTGGGGTGTCAAAAGTTAATTACGCTCATTAAGTTTGAAACTGAGAGTAGAACGATTAAGCTCGTTATTATGGATTACATATGTATGTGTTTTTCTACTATTATATTAACGATAGCAAAAAAGTTGTTCATAGCTGCTGTTGCTGTTAAGCATGATAGGATCTCTAATATTTTAACAATTAAATAATAAACTCAAAACAATTTATTGTTGATACTGACTAGGAATTTAAATCATATTACTCACGGCATATCGCTCGTCTTGATGCTGGGTATTTCTATTGTGCCTTGCGGTGTTCCTGTCTCCGATTTGTTCTCCTCGATGGCCACACGACAGATGGTCTCCACCTTGCCGACGACATTGGAGGCAACACAAACGTATATGCCGGCATCACGTGGCGTTGCATCGGCAATAATCAGTTCCACATAGCCAGTGGTGTCGAGTGTGGCGGATATACGTCGACTGGGACGTAGGCGCATCCCATTGCGATGCCAGGTGACGCCCACAGATGGATATGCCTCCACTTTGGTGGACAGACGTATTTCGCTGCCCTCGGGGAACACATAGAAGGGATCAAGGGGCACATAAAAGTCGGGTGATATATAGCCGCGAATGCCCTTGTCCACCACCAGGCAGCTATGACAGGAAACCGAACCCAGTTCATTCTTGGCAGTGCAAGTGTAATTTCCGCTATCATCCAGCGATGTCGCTGCAATCTCAAGCGTAAAGAACTGACCATCGGCTGTGATGAGATGCCTTCTGTTGCAGTTGATCAGCTGCCCATCCTTATGCCATAGAATCTCCGGTGCAGGATAGCCCACAATCTGGCAGGTAAGACGCACTGGATAAGTGACCTGAACACGGCGATCTCGTAAACGCATTGTGAAAATCGGCAGGGAATCTCCCAATTCAGCCGGATGATGCCCGTGGGCAATTTCCTTGAGGCGCGAATCAGCCTCATAGATCCTGGCATCCGAGACTACCTGGAGGCGTGCAAAGGTCGAGACGCGTCCCTTGGAATTGGTTGCCTCACAGGTATAACGGCCCGAATCGAGCTCACTAATCGTAGCTATGGTTAATGCACAGGTGGAACCAATTTGACGAATCTTGACACGCTCCGAGCTACTGCTAAGCTGTATGCCATCCCTGTACCAGGTTATATTTGGACGCGGTGCGCCACGCATGTTGCACTGCAGTGTAAATGAGGAGCCCACCAGCGCCTTTACCTGGCCTGGCAAAATCTTGACAAACTCCGGCAGGCATTCGACGCCGCCGACTTGCAGTGGCGAGCTGGTTTGCACTGACGGGCCCCAGCCATAGCGATTCTTGGGTGTCACACGAAAATGATACTCCAGATTGGGCTTAAGGTTAAAGGCATCGAAAGAGTTGATGGGCGTCAGACCAAGCTCACGCCAGTATGCGCCACCCTCGTGACCAATAATCCAAGCTTCTACTTTGTAGGCAATGACAGGAGCTGAGTTACCGCTTACGGGTTTGCCCCACGACAGCGATATGTGGCTGGGTCCCGAATCAACCACCAGTGGTTCGGTAGATATGCCGGCTGGAGGATCTAAAGAATTTTGTGGGAATCAATTGGCATAAGTCATATATAAGTCAAATCAAACACAATACGCCCCGGAGAAATAAATATTTTATTTTCGTTTTTTTTTGTTGTTTTGTTTTCGACTACGTAAATGTATAAGCTGGATTGCTGTGCTTTATATAATACGCTATTTATAAGTAAATAAGTCAATCGTTCAGAAATACTAACAAAAGATAAATACAAGGATAATTTCTTGACCTTTTTGGTTATTGGATTGAATCTCACAGGAAATTGCTTTTGAGAAGTTTCTTGATTAACGGCACAGAAGGCAAACAGTTTGGAGTTGAAGCGATCTGCAAAATATATACATATCCTCATATTTTAAAGAGTGTACAACAGTTTAAAGAAACACATACGGACGAACGGAATGGAACAACGCAAGGTTAGGTGGACTGAAATAAAGACATAAAACTATCTCGGATAGACAACGAAGAAACAGCGGAACGAAACACAAATTAAATGGTTGGTTAACTCACCTCTGAAATACGAAGTTTCACTGTAACTTTCCAGGGGTTGGCCCCAGCGTGGTTGCGTTGGGGTTTCAGAGCGAGCGCGCGGTTTAACCTACATAATATGTATGATTTTTAAAGTGCAGTCAGAACGATATTATTGATTATTTTTCCTCTTGTTAGTTTTTGTTTCTTTCTTTGAATGAACACATGGAGTCGGGAAAGTATACTTAAAGGATAAATATTTTGTTGCGTTTAGGGAGGCGTTTAAAATTTGCGCAAACTGTATATATATATATATATATGTGTATAAAGAAAATTTGATATTAGCTTTATTCTTTCTTTTTGGGTGTTTTAATCTAAAAAGAGAAAATGCGTAAGAAGAGAGAAAAATAATAGCGTTGGTTAGATAGCGTAAGCGTTAGAAAAATAGCCAAACATTTAGGGACAGCACGGTGACAGTAGAAAACAGACGGTAACGAACAGAAACAATGCATATAGACAGTACGTACTGTAATGGTGACAAATATTCTGTCTGTTCCAAAATCATTGCGTGCGACTACGAAATAGGTGCCGGAGTCGGAAATCTGCGACTTTTGCACTGTGAATCTGGTATAATCATCGGACACCTCTTTGCTAACGCGATCCGATTGGGTTATGTCCTTAGTGCCCTTCATGAACACCACTAAAACAATACAAGATTTAAATAGTAGTTAAGTGATTTCCTGTGCTCACAGTATGCATTAACTTACGCCTTGGTTTCGGATCCCCTGCAATTCGGAAGGACAGTGAGAAAGGATCACCCACAGCAATCTTCATTTCGGTTTCGGGTCTGGATAGGAAGAGCGGCGGACGAACTTCCTTTTCAACGCCCACAGCGACATCGATGTTCACATGCGATTCAATGCGTCCAAAGGCATTCGAAGCGAGACAAGTGTAGGTGCCTTCATGCTCTTCAGCCGCATTCATGATGGTCAGCGTGTAGATGCCACGTTCGTTAAAGGTCTGTACAGTGGGACCGTCGACTGGTCTACGATTGCGTAACCACTTGACCTCAATAGGCGTGCTTGACTGCATAAATTCGGCCGAGATGGCAACGGTACCACCATGGCAGACGGTCTGATTACCCAGTGGATTAAGGAAATGAGGCTTGTTGGGATCACGATGGTAGAAGCCGGCCGTTTTCTCTAGAGTGAAACGTTCGCGACCCTTAAAGTCCACCTGATGGCTCATTTTGTTTTGGGCACCCTCATTGCTTGCTACGCAGAAGTAGACACCCGAGTCCTTTTCGACGGGATTGTGTATGATCAGCTTGGAATAGCCATCGGCTTGATCGACCTGTTGATATTTTTCATTATTACTAATGGGCTCGGTGCCCTTCATCCATGTAATCTCCGGACGGGGCTGGCCACGCACGCGACAATCCAGAACCAACTCATTCTCGTTTAGAGAATACGTGTCTGTGAAAAATGTATAAAAAACAATGTGATTAATAAAAAAAAATCTCAAATCAATGTTGACAAAGCAAGTTAGAACAGCCAAGAAAGTAAATGCAGGGCGAGTTATGTTTAAGGAGACGTGGCTTCACGTGTTGCTCATCCTTGTGAAATACCTCGAATTGGCTGCGTAAAGGTACTTGGCATTGATGCCTCCCTGAAATGCTTGTATACACGCAATTGCGCATGGGTTAAACTCTCTCCAAAATCATTGATGGCCGAGCATGTGTAATTTCCACTGTCCTCCGCGACAGCGGCAAAGATTTCCAGAGATGCCTCGCCGTTCTGGTAGACCGTCTGATAGCGGGTATCCCTGGGCAATGGCTTGTGGTTCTTTAACCACTCGATGAGTATGTTCTCATCGCCAGAAACTGTGCAGAGAAATCGCACATTGGCTCCCTCCGAAATGGTGCGATCGTGCAGATAGCTATGGAACATCGGCTTCGTCTGCGTAACGCTGCGCAGAACGCGATTCCCAGCGCGTTTGATATCACCATTTCCATTCATATAAGTGCTGGATAGTGGCAGGTGCTCATCTATCATCTCACGACTTTGTGGGACATATACATTGTCGTTCTCGGAGTCGATGAGACGCTTCAGGTCAGCAGCTCGTATGCAACAGCTGATGGAGTCAATGTGATCCTCGTGCTCCGCATAGCACGCAAAAATGCCACAGTCCGAGGATATGGGATTGCGTATGATCAGCTTCCGTTCGCCGCCCATCTCATCCACTATCTTATAGCGATTGTTGCAGATCGTGTGATCGTCACGCATCCAACTAACATTGGGACGTCCGTGGACTTGACAACTCAACATAATCTCATTACGCTGTGCATCATAGGATTCTGCAAGTAAGTCAATTAATGAATTGGTAAATAGCATACGTATGCATACCCCTAGTAGGTATAAAGTATATGCAACTTCTTAGCTTACTTTTAATGCCCTCCAAAAAGCTTTGCGGTAGTCGACCGCTTGTCTCATCCAGCACAGTAAGTTGACCATCGCTTTCTACTGTCTGCTTGCTGTTCTTCACTACGCATCGGTAGTGTCCGCTATCCTCAGCCCGAGCATCGTAGATCTCTAGACTGATAGCACCATTGATATTATATATTTTGTGGCGCGCATCCTTTGTGATGCGCTCTTCGTCCCTTAGCCAGTGAACATCCTCGATAAAGCCAGTGACATAGCATATTAGTTGGGCCTTGTTGCCGCTACTGATTGTCATGGTCTTAAGACTGGTCTCTAGATTAAGTCTTAGTTTGGCTTCGCGTGCCCTGGCCTTTGCATTTACTGCAGATGTTTTCGCAATTGTTTCTTCACTGATATCAGATTTCTTCAAATCTTGTTGGACTTGATCTGTTGTTTTCTTTTCAACTGCACGCAGTCGTACATAATCGGACGCTTGCACGAATTTGCTAATTTTCATTTGGCCATTTTCGTTTTCTGCGTAGCAGGTATACAGACCGGAGTCCTCGCTACAAAAGGATGTAATGGTGATCTCCTTCACACCGTCGCCCTGCTCAGCATATTGATACTTTGCCGTTTCGAGAGGTAATAGGGTATTATCCCGCTGCCAGTAGATATGCGGCTTTGGACTTCCTGATATTTTGCATTCGAGCGTAAGTTGATTGTGTTGGGAATGATATGCATCTGTAGGGTGTGGACACAAATTAAGAGACACAATACAACAATTAGACAAGGACAACAAAAGTGTGTTCTAGGTTCCTGCAATCATATTAATTATGACTTAAAGCTAAAGCTGGATATAATACATAAACTAACAGCATACCTTAACATTTCACTTGGACGCACAATAAGTAAGTACATTTAGTAAGGTCCTACCTTTGATGCCCACTGTGAAAGTGGGTGGGATGATTTCAACTTTACCCGTACTGTATACGAACAGGTTGCAAGTGCTAACAATTTCATTTTCGGATCCTCTTACTCTTAGCGTATATTCGCCGGCTTCCTCCTCTGTAACGCCAACTAGATTTAGCCAGGCAATGCCATCCTGCATGGACATTTTACTCTTAGGGCCAAAGGTAATTGGTTGATCGCCATGGAACCATTTGGCTGTTGGATCCGGTCCATCAATGTTGACCATCCATTTTACGTTGCTGCCCGACGTTACGGTACGGTTAGATAGGAAGTTGCGGAAGTAGAGACGCTTCTTCATATCCGGTGGTGGTGGCACTTCACGCCTAGAACTTGTTTGCTCCTCTTCATCATCCTTCTTGGGCTTACGTACTCGCCTTTCACCACTTTCTCCTTCACCTCCTTCACCTTCAGCAGCTTCACCACCCTCATCATCACCAGCGGGCTTTGGTGGCGGTAGCCCCTCTCTGGGTGGTGACCTAGGCCGCACTCGGATGCGAGGTTCGACGGTAACCATGTGCACGATTTCTGAATGACCCTCGCGATTCTCGGCATGGCAAACGTATTTGCCGCTGTCCGCAGGTTTCGGATGACTAACAAACAACTCACAGGTGCCATCATCGTGATCTACCTGGTGGTACTTTTCGTTGTTTTCCACCTTAACGCTATCCTTGAACCATGTGACAGTTGGCGTGGGCAGACCACGCACATGAACGTCTAGCTGCAACTCGTTAATTTTGCCATGCAGTGTGTCCTTGATGTTACGCGTAAATGTTGGTGGCACATCGCCAGTGCCGGGATCTGCGTAGACTTCCAGACGACAGGAGGTTGAGGCTTCTCCAGTTTCATCACGTCCCCAGCACTTGTACTCGCCATTGTCCTCCTCTGTAGCGCTCGCAATCTCCAATAGGCAGAGGCCCTCGCTGTAGCGTCCACGAATCTTGGGACCATTTTGAAGTGGCTCATCGTTCTTGAACCATTTTACCTGCGGCTCCTTGGCCTCCAAGAAGCAGGAGATCTTTACCTTGGAGCCTTCAGCCACTACGCGATCCCTCATAGACGTGCTGAAGTGTATGCCTATGTTCTTTTCACGTCGCTTGCTTGACATACTTGCCGAATCTGAGGCATAGTCCGTGGCCGAAGATGTACCCTCATCATCCCCATCTCCCTTCTTACGGCCACGACGCTTGGCATCGTTCTCCCCAGCCTCCGCTTCGGATTCGCTGGCAACTGCTGCTTTAGGTGCCGGCTTAACGGCTGGCTTCTCCACCTCCTTAGGCCGCAAAAGGGTCTTGTCCGCATGGAACACACCGTGTATATTGTCTGCAATGTGCGATGCCTTGCCCTCGAACCGAACATAATGTGAAATCTCCATTTTGCCAGCACGGCTCTCGGCCTTTACCACATATTTGCCCGAGTCATTATGGTCGGGACGATCAATGATGAGTTCAAGGGAGCCATCCTGGTGCTCAAGTATTTGATGACGTTCGTCATTTTGAACCTCAATGCTGTCCTTGAACCACTGCACCTGAGGCGTCGGCTGACCCCTCACAGCTGTCTCCAGTATAAGTTCATTCGAATTCAGATGATAATTATCTGCGTATATGAAGGTTGGGATTTAGATAGTAATTATTGCATATAAACGCAACACGAAAACCCAAGTGTAACAACAACATTGCCAAAAGGCATTGCGTAATCCCAAGAAACGAATGCATTGCACAATCGCATTGGCATTGATCTATTTATAGATAAGATAGGACAATACAAACGTGACAAACGTACACGACACAAAACTATTTGGATCTTCTACCTTTTAGCGATCGTATGAACACGGGCTCCACATCTGTGCTGACCTTCGGCTGATAGACGTGCAGCACGGCAGAGGTGGTTATCTTGCAAAATTCATTTTGGGCAATTATTGTATATGTGCCGGAATCTTCGGGCAGGGCACTGGTAAACTCCAACACGGCCAAAGAGTCGCGATTCATGTTGCGGATACGGGGTCCATAAGTTACATTCTGATCATCCTTTTGCCATTTGATTGTAGGCTCGGGCCCGCCAATGACGGCCTGCAGCTTGACCTTGGAGCCTTCGGCGACATAACGATTGGATAAATTCACAGTAAAATAAAGCATTTGTTTGGGCGATGGATCGGGAAGACGGCTACGTCGCTCGTAACCACCCTCGCCACCAGCTTCGTCATCTTGCTTAGGCAGCTTTTTTGGCTTGGCCTTGGCTCCATCGGCACCACCGGCACCACCTTCCTCCTGCATTGATGATAATACGCTAGAACGACGCGATGAGTGTGTAGTGTCGACGACAACCGTGTGGGTGGTCGACTGACTGCCCAACTTGTTCTGGGCAGTGCAAACGTAGACACCGTTGTCATTTATTGTTGGCTTATTAACGATCAGTTCGCAAACGCCATCCAAGTGCTCGATTTGCACGACACGATCGTCGAGAACAACGGGTAGCTGATCTTTGGTCCAAGTGATGAGGGGGCGGGGATTGCCGCGTACCTTCGTATCAAGAATCAAATCATTTTGCGAGGAGTGATACACATCTAAATCGATTAAGAAGTAGAAATAAACACTTCAATCACACAACTATTTTTGTACATGGTCGACCTCAATTGAGCACTGCGATCGGTGGACAACAATCAATTTCGAAATTTTGGCTGATGCTCGTGTTGGCGTTGAAACAAAAATGAAGACAAAACTGATGCAGATGTAGAGATGCAGCTACTGATACACATACTGATACAGACACATTAAAAATACCTCGCAGGGGCAGGGCAAAAATGGGCTCGGACTCATCGCCATCAGCTTGCGCCGTGTACACCTTGAAGTAGCATTGGGTTTCAATTTCGCTCATATCGTTCTTGGCCACGCACTTGTAGACACCCGAATCAGCTGGCGTCACATTCATAATCTGAAGGACGGCCTTGCCCTCTTCAGACAGATTCTTAACGTTGTCACTCATCACCACCCATTTGTCATCCTTCATCCAGCGTGTGCTCGGTTCCTTTCCAATAACCGTTGCCGCAAACTTTACGGTGGTGCCCTCCAGGGCCATCCGATCGCGGAGCTGGGTGGCAAACTGCAGTTTTTGCTTAGCGGGAACGAGGGGCTCGGGTGGTGCACGCGCTGCCTGAACACGGGCCTGCTCTGCTTCAATTTCGGCTCGTTTTGTGTCCGAGGCAGCCAAGGACTTAAGCGCTGCATCCATGGATAAACGGGCCTGTTTTAAGCTGTCTAGTTGAATCCTATCGCGCGCATGGAATATGCCGGGCACATGGTAGTGCAGATTCTTGGCCACCTCAATAGTGTGATTTATTTGAGCCTCACCAATCGAGTTGATTGCTTTCATGGTATAGATACCGCTATCCTTGTTACCCGGCTTGTAGATCAACAGCTTGCAGACGCCGTGAGCCTCCTCGAGCATGGTGAACTTATAGCTGGGCTTCACTTGAAAGGCGCCGCGCCACCAGGTGACGACCGGCCGCGGCACACCATGCACATGACACTCAATGGTCAGCTCATCGTCACGCATATGATAGTATTCTAAAAAACGACCAAAAATAAGAACTCTATGTGAGATGCATTAAGCAGTAGATGAAATAATGCTGCTACCTTTGATATACTGTAGGGAGGGAGGTTGCGGCTCATCCTTAAACACTTCGTAAATAGTTACAATGCACGATGAGGTAACCTCATCATTTTGATTCAAAATTTGGCAAGAGTACTCGCCCGAATCCAGAATTGTCGTATTGACTACTTCCAGTATCAAAATATTATTGTTGTTAATAATGCGATGGGTTCCATCGCGCTCCAGCTGTCTGCCATCCTTAAACCATTTGACGGAGAGCTCGGGCCCATCCACAGCGCAGGCCATGCGTACACTTTGACCAGCTTCGACAGTGCGATCCGATAAAAAGTTAATAAATTTGGGCAGGCGAGCCTGTTCGCGACGTCTTTGCCAGTCCGCATCGCGTTCCTTTTCGCTTACGCGCTTGGCCTGGCTGTATTTGCGCATCTGCTGCATGAATGCTTCACCCTCGGTAGCGGCAATGCGCTGCCAGCGCTCCTCCTCATGAGGATCGGGACGCGTGTATTCATCGGACGAGTCACTGCCGCGACGTTTTTTCAGATCGATAACCTTTTCTTCGATCTCCTCTTCCTCATCAACTCGATCGGCGTCCTCATCCTCATTGTAGTCACCGTCGCCTGCCTCAGTGCCCTCGTCTTCCATATTGGATGCGTCATACTCAGCTTCTTCGGCTTCAGCCTCGGCTTCTGCTGCAGCTTCGGCCTCTTCAATAGCACGCTGTTCGGCTTCCAGTCGATCCTGTTCCTCTTTTTCCTCTTTCATGCGTTTTTGGCGCTCCTCGAACGTCTCGCCCTTGGGTTTGGCACGATTGGCGGCTTCCTCAGCTGCCTTGGCCTGTGCCTTTGCCTGTTCTTCCATTTGCAAAACAAGCTTACTCTTCTTTGGGGGTGGCTTGGGTGCAGATTGCTGCTGCTCGAACATCTTTTTGCTGGCCTTTTGGCCGCCACCAATCTCCAGTTTCAAGGTCAATTTTGGACTAGGCGATTTCTCTTTTTTCTCCTTCTTTTTGGGCGGCGCCTTTTTTTTGCCCTTCTTAGGCTCATCGCCATCATCGATTTCTGCGCTATCCTCCCGATCGTCGGGCATTTCGCCCAGATCTTCGCCATCTAAAGCATCAGAGGTAATTGTATCGATGGACTTGCGAGCGGTGCGTGGCTTTCTAGCTTTCTTTTCTTTTTTCTTCGGCTTAACATCCTCGATGATTTCCTCCTCCTCCTCTTCGTACTCTTCATACTCCTCCACAACGTAGATAACCTCAACGTTGGACACGTCCATTACGGCAGCGCGATCGATAACCGATAGATCAGATGTTATGTAACGCACGGGTTTCTGCACATCCATTGGCTCGGAAATATCCATGACCAGGGCACGATCGAACACGGCAATGTTGCAAGTTGTCTGCGATTTTATGTCCCGGCCCAGTTCAAACGGAGTTTTCTCTTTTTCCTCGCGCTTTAGGAAGGGGGTTATGCTGCGCCATGTTGAGGGCGTGGCACTGCGACGTGTCATATACAAGGTGAACGGAGTTTGGCTCCGACCATGGATAGGCGTGGCACTGCGTCCGCGCAAGCTGCCCGGAGTGGGTGATTTGAGTTTTCGCTTTTTCTGCGTTGGCACTTGCAGTAATTCCTGCGCTGGTGCTGCCTCCGGCTCTGCGGATGTCCGCGGATCGATATCGCCATCCGTTTCTCCCATTTTCTTAGTTAGTTGTTTTTTATCTTTTCACAGGATAACGGGGATTGAGATTTCGTATTTGGGAAAATAAACCGATAAAAATATAATCCGTACGAGCCGTATACGTATAAATTAATTTATATATGTATATGTACCCGAAACGGTTCGATCGAAAGATTTTTTATTTTTAGGACGTCAGACGTCCGTTCGATGCAAAAGAAGATTCACGACTGTCCGCATGTAGTGAAAATGAGCGAAAATATCCTAAATGCCAATCGATTCTTATGCTAAAAAAACAAATTCACGATTTTCGGTATTGCCCGCAGTTGTTGTTTATATGTATGTATGCATGTATATGTATGCTTATATATTTATATGTCTACTTATTTATATATTTGCAATACAATTGCTGCCAAAACTCATTCGAAAGATGTCTATTTAAATGCTGTAGACTTTTAATTAATGCTTTTAGTAAATTCAATTATATAAATGTCATTTGAATTTCGAAAATCTATTTAAGGACGCGTTGACTTAAAAAAATAAATAAATGCACTTATGATCTCTAATTGATCATAATCCAAATGATCAATTCAATTAACACAATTCGAAAATGCAAAAGCTTAGCCAAAAGAAATAAATCAAATTAACTTAAATACCTAGTATTTATAGATTGTAAGCATCTTATGTGCTTATTTCCTATTTACTAAGGTGCTCAAGTGTGTAACTCAAATTCAATTGATGCATTTGTAATCTGACATTAATTAAATTTGGGGCACTAAATCAATGTGTTTCATAGGTAGAACAGGCACTTACCTCGTATGTTGCGTGTAAATATTGGCGGTGTGCCAAATTTAGTTGAAGGTGCTTCGTATATAGTCACAAGACAGCTCGTTTCGACCTCTCCATTTCGATTGGACGCTATGCATCGATAAATGCCAGAATCATTAATTTCTGTTGATTTGATTTCAAGGCAAGATAGACCATCGATCAAGGTTATTTTGTACTTGGCATCGTTAGCAATGGGACTATCTTTCTTGAACCACTGCACTTGCATATCATGACCAGATAAGCCACATGTTAGCTTCAGATCACTGCCCGTTGCCGAATTGCGATTTGTGAGCATCAAATCAACAGTTGGTTTACGCTTAGCGCTGCGTGATTCTTTTCTTTCTTTATATTCAGACTCCATTGATTTGTACTTGTTTGTTTGAAGACCAATGGATTCATCCGCTTTTATAACATCCAATTCTTCAAATACTTTCTCAGCAACAACTTCAGAAACTTCTTCCTTTTGGGCCATTTTCTTGTCATCCTTCTCAGCTTGTTTCTTTTTCTTCGTAACCCAATTTTGCTCCTCAACGGATTTTTGCTCTAGGTCTTTTGCCTTTTGAACCTCAGCTTCAGATTGTTTGACATCAGGCTTTTGACTTTTAGGGATCTTTTCTTCAAATAATTTCTCAGCAACCACTTCAGAAACCTCTCCCTTTTGCGGCACTTCCTTTGCATCTTTTTCAGCATGTTTCTTTTGCTTTGTATCCAACTTTTGCTCCTTAATGGATTCTTGCTCAAAGACCTTTGTCTTTTGAGCCTCAGTTTCAGATTGTTTGACATCAGGCTTTTGACTTTCGTGGACCTTTTCTTCAGATAACTTCTCAGCAACCACTTCAGAAACCTTTCCCTTTTGGGCAACCTTCTTAGCATCTTTTTCAGCTTGTTTCTTTTGCTTTGTATCCAATTTTTGTTCCCCAATGGTTTGTTGTTCTAGGATCTTTGCCTTTTGAGCCTCAGCTTCAGATTGTTTGACATCAGGCTTTTGACTTTTAGGGATCTTTTCTTCAAGTGCTTTCTCAGCAACCACTTCAGAAACCTCTCCCTTTTGGGCAATCTTCTTAGCATCCATTTCAGCTTGTTTCTTTTGCTTTGTATCCAATTTTTGTTCCTCAATGGCTTGTTGTTCTAGGATCTTTGCCTTTTGAGCCTCAGCTTCAGATTGTTTGACATCAGGCTTTTGACTTTCGTGGACCTTTTCTTCAGATAACTTCTCAGCAACCACTTCAGAAACCTCTCCCTTTTGGGCAACCTTCTTAGCATCTTTTTCAGCTTGTTTCTTTTGCTTTGTATCCAACTTTTGTTCCTCAATGGATTCTTGTTCTAGGATCTTTGCCTTTTGAGCCTCAGCTTCAGATTGTTTAAGATCAGGTTTTTCAGCGACTTTTTCTTCAGATACTTTCTCAGCAACCACTTCAGAAACCTCTCCCTTTTGGGCAATCTTCTTAGCATCTTTTTCAGCTTGTTTCTTTTGCTTTGTATCCAACTTTTGCTCCTCAATGGATTCTTGTTCTAGGATCTTTGCCTTTTGAGCCTCAGCTTCAGATTGTTTGACATCAGGCTTTTGACTTTCGTGGACCTTTTCTTCAGATAACTTCTCAGCAACCACTTCAGAAACCTCTCCCTTTTGGGCAATCTTCTTAGCATCTTTTTCAGCTTGTTTCTTTTGCTTTGTATCCAACTTTTGCTCCTCAATGGATTCTTGTTCTAGGATCTTTGCCTTTTGAGCCTCAGCTTCAGATTGTTTGACATCAGGTTTTTGACTTTCTGGGATCTTTTCTTCAGATACTTTCTCAGCAACCACTTCAGAAACCTCTCCCTTTTGGGCAACCTTCTTAGCATCTTTTTCAGCTTGTTTCTTTTGCTTTGTATCCAACTTTTGCTCCTCAATGGATTCTTGTTCTAGGATCTTTGCCTTTTGAGCCTCAGCTTCAGATTGTTTGACATCAGGTTTTTGACTTTCTGGGATCTTTTCTTCAGAGTACTTTTTCAGCAACCACTTCAGAAACCTTTCCCTTTTGGGCAACCTTCTTAGCATCTTTTTCAGCTTGTTTCTGTTGCTTTGTATCCAACTTTTGCTCCTCAATGGATTCTTGTTCTAGGATCTTTGCCTTTTGAGCCTCAGCTTCAGATTGTTTGACATCAGGTTTTTTACTTTCTGGGATCTTTTCTTCAGATACTTTCTCAGCAACCACTTCAGAAACCTCTCCCTTTTGGGCAACCTTCTTAGCATCTTTTTCAGCTTGTTTCTGTTGCTTTGTATCCAACTTTTGCTCCTCAATGGATTCTTGTTCTAGGATCTTTGCCTTTTGAGCCTCAGCTTCAGATTGTTTGACATCAGGTTTTTGACTTTCTGGGATCTTTTCTTCAGATACTTTCTCAGCAACCACTTCAGAAACCTCTCCCTTTTGGGCAATCTTCTTAGCATCTTTTTCAGCTTGTTTCTTTTGCTTTGTATCCAACTTTTGCTCTTCAATGGATTCTTGTTTTAGGATCTTTGCCTTTTGAGCCTCAGCTTCAGATTGTTTGACATCAGGCTTTTGACTTTCTGGGACTTTTTCTTCAAGTACTTTTTCAGCAACCACTTCAGAAACCTCTCCCTTTTGGGCAACCTTCTTAGCATCTTTTTCAGCTTGTTTCTGTTGCTTTGTATCCAACTTTTGATCCTCAATGGATTCTTGTTCTAGGATCTTTGCCTTTTGAGCCTCAGCTTCAGATTGTTTGACATCAGGTTTTTTACTTTCTGGGATCTTTTCTTCAGATACTTTCTCAGCAACCACTTCAGAAACCTCTCCCTTTTGGGCAATCTTCTCAGCATCTTTTTCAGCTTGTTTCTGTTGCTTTGTATCCAACTTTTGCTCTTCAATGGATTCTTGTTTTAGGATCATTGCCTTTTGAGCCTCAACTTCAGATTGTTTGACATCAGGTTTTTGACTTTCTGGGACTTTTTCTTCAAGTGCTTTTTCAGCAACCACTTCAGAAACCTCTCCCTTTTGGGCAACCTTCTTAGCATCTTTTTCAGCTTGTTTCTGTTGCTTTGTATCCAACTTTTGCTCCTCAATGGATTCTTGTTCTAGGATCTTTGCCTTTTGAGCCTCAGCTTCAGATTGTTTGACATCAGGTTTTTTACTTTGAGGAATCTTTTCTTCAGATACTTTCTCAGCAACCACTTCAGAAACCTCTCCCTTTTGGGCAATCTTCTTAGCATCTTTTTCAGCTTGTGTCTGTTGCTTTGTATCCAACTTTTGTTCCTCAATGGCTTGTGGTTCTAGAACCTTTGCCTTTTGAGCCTCAGCTTCAGATTGTTTGACATCAGGTTTTTTACTTTCAGGAATCTTTTCTTCAGATACTTTCTCAGAAACCTCTCCCTTTTGGGCAATCTTCTTAGCATCCATTTCAGATTGTTTCTTTTGCTTTGTATCCAACTTTTGCTCCTCAATGGATTCTTGCTCTAGGATAATTGCCCTTTGAGCCTCAGCTTCAGATTGTTTGACATCAGGTTTTTGACTTTCTGGGACTTTTTCTTCAAGTGCTTTCTCAGCAACCACTTCAGAAACCTCTCCCTTTTGGGCAATCTTCTCAGCATCTTTTTCAGCTTGTTTCTTTTGCTTTGTATCCAATTTTTGTTCCTCAATGGCTTGTGGTTCTAGAACCTTTGCCTTTTGAGCCTCAGCTTCAGATTGTTTGACATCAGGTTTTTTACTTTCAGGAATCTTTTCTTCAGATACTTTCTCAGCAACCACTTCAGAAACCTCTCCCTTTTGGGCAATTTTCTTAGCATCTTTTTCAGCTTGTTTCTTTTGCTTTGTATCCAACTTTTGTTCCTCAATTGATTGTTCCTCTAGGATCATTGCCTTTTGAGCCTCAACTTCAGATTGTTTGACATCAGGTTTTTGACTTTCTGGGACTTTTTCTTCAAGTGCTTTCTCAGCAACCACTTCAGAAACCTCTCCCTTTTGGGCAATCTTCTCAGCATCTTTTTCAGCTTGTTTCTTTTGCTTTGTATCCAACTTTTGTTCCTCAATGGCTTGTGGTTCTAGAACCTTTGCCTTTTGAGCCGTAGCTTCAGGTTGTTTAACGTCAGGCTTTTGACTTTCAGGAATCTTTTCTTCAGATGCTTTCTCAGCAACCACTTCAGAAACCTCTGCTTTTTGGGCAATCTTCTTATCATCCTTTTGAACTTGTTCCTTTTGACTTGTGTCCAACTTTTGCTCGTCAATGGATTCTTGTTCTAGTATCTTTGCCTTTTGAGAATCGGCTTCAGATTGTTTGACATCAGGCTTTTGACTTTCAAGGACTTTTTCTTCAGATACTTTCTCAGCAACCACTTTAGAAACCTCTCCCTTTTGAACAACCTTCTTATCATCCTTTTGAACTTGTTTCTTTTGACTTGTGTCCAACTTTAACTCCTCAATAGACTGTTGTTCTAGAACCTTTGCCTTTTGAACCTCAGCTTCTGATTGTTGGACATCAGGCTTTTGACATTCAGTTATCTTTTCTTCAAATACTTTCCCAGCAACCTTTTCAGAAACCTCTCCCTTCTGGGCCTTTTCTATAGCATCCTTTTCAGCTTGTTTCTTTTGCTCTGTATCTAACGTTTGGTCGTCAATGGATTCTTGCTCAAGGACCTTTGCCTTTTGAGCCTCAGCTTCAAATATTTTGAAATCAGGCTTTTGACTATCAGGAATCTTTTCTTTAGATACTTTCTCAGCAACCACTTCAGAAACCTCTCCCTTTTGGGAAACCTTCTTTGCATCCCTTTCAGATATTTTCTTTTGAGTTGTGTCCATTTTATGCTCTTCAATGGATTGTTGCTCTAGGAGCTTTGCCTTTTGAGTCTCAGCTTCAGACTCATTGACATCTGGCTTTTGACTATCAGGAATCTTTTCTTCAAATAATTTCTCAGCAACCACTTCAGAAGCCTCTCCCTTTTGGGAAACCTTTTTAGCATCCTTTTCAGCTTGTTTCATTTGAGTAGTGTCCAACTTATGCTCCTCAATGGATTGTTGCTCTAGGACCTTTGCCTTTTGAGCCTCAGCTTCAGACTGATTGACATCTGGCTTTTGACTTTCTGGGACCTTTTCTTCAGATTCTTTCTCAGCAACCAGTTCACAAAAATCTCCCTTATGAGGCTTCTTTTCTGCATCTATTTCAGCTTGTTTCTTTTGCTTTGTATCCAACTTTTGCTCCTCGATGGATTGTTGCTTAACCACTTCTTTTTCTTGTTCAGATTCATTCTCAGAGGCTACTTCAGATTCTTTTCCCCCTTGAGTCTTATCTATTTCATCCTTATCTGCATCGCCAGCTATTTCTGCTGAAATCAAATCCTTTTTGAGCTTTTGTAACTGTTCGCAAACATTCAACATTTTTGTGGTAATATTATGAATTTTTTCTTCAACTGTCGCTACATGGAGTTTGCCATGCGCTTTCTCAATATAATCGTACTCCGCTAAAAGAATTGTTTTCATATCTTCAATTAAAAGTGTTAATGTATCATTTTTGTCTTCCAATAGGTCATCTAGTATAACAAAGCTATCCATCAAACTTTGTTGCATATGGATCATCTTTTCAGAAGACTTTTCGATATGCAGATCCGAATTTATAGTTTTGGAAATCCTCTCTAAGTTGACTAATTTAGGTATTAGTAAAGAAGGTTTGGCAAACATTTCAGTTTCGTCAATAAGTCCAACAGCAACTTTTGTTAGAGTAACATTTGTTTCAATTTTATTGATAAAATGACTTATTACATTGTTCGCAACAGCTGGAGCGACCTCAAAAGTTGATTCAATGAATGACTCCAACATATTTGTGTCCGGTGACTTTGTATCAAATGTATTAAGAATATGATTTCTAAGTTTTAGTATGGATTTGCTGACTTTTTCAAAATCTTCCAGATTTTCCATTATATTCTTACATTCGGTAACAACAGAAAGCAAGCCTTTGTTTGATGTTTGTGATTCAGATGCCTTGATTATATCTAAAAATTTGATCTGTAAGTTTTGCTTATGAGATTCAGCTTCAGATTGCTTAATATCAGCCTTATGAATATCTTGAATATTTTCTTCGGATACTTTTTCAGCAACCACAACAGATCCTGCTCCCCGTTGGGGTTTCTCCTTAGTTCCAATATCAGCTTGTTTCCTTTGCTTTGTGTCCAATTCTTGCTGTTCAAAGGATTGTTGTGTTTGAGATTGAGTTTGTTCAACATCGGGTTCCGGACTTTTGATTATCTCTTCTTCAGACTCTTTCTCAGCTACAACTTCTGATTCCTTACCCTTTTGCGCTTTCATTTTATCACCCTCTTTAGCTTTATCAACTGATTTTAATGCAATCGATTCCTCGTTGAGCTTTTGTAACTTTTCACAAATATTTAAAATTTTCTTGGTAATGCTATAAATTTTTTCTTGCAATGTCGCAGTATAGAGTTTTTCATGTGCTTTCTCAATATAATCGAAGTCCGCTAAAAGATCGATTTTTGTATCCTCCATTAAAGGCCTCAATGTTTCTAACTCATCATCCAAAAGATCATCAAGTTTTACGAATAAATCCATTAATGTTTTTTGAAGATGGATCATCTTTTCAGACGACTTTTCGATATGCAACTCAAACTGAATATTCTCAGAAATACTTTCAAGGTTCCCTAGTGTAGGTACAATTAAAGATGCTTTGGATCCGATTTCAAAATCGTCCATAAGTCGAACAGCAGCCTTCGTCAAAATTATATTAGTTTTTATTTCTTTTAAATAACTTTTTATTAATTTAGCCGCAGCACCTGGGGAGGTCTTAAGAAGTGATTCTATAAATGACTCAATAATTTCCTTGTCAGTTTGCTCTCCTGTTGATTTGCCATCGTATGTGTGAACAATATGCTCCCTGAGTTTGAATATGAACTTAGCCACCTTTTCAGAGTCATCTAGATTTGCCATTATATCTTTACATTGAATAGCAATAGACATTAAACTTTTATTTAATATTTGTGATTCAGATGCCTTGATAATATCTGAATATTTAATTTGCAAGTTCTGCCTTTGAAGTTCAACATCTTCCATAACAGACGGCTTCTTACGTTCCGAGAACATTTCTTCAGATGCTTTCTCAGCTATAAGCTCAGATACTTCTCCCATCAGGGCCATATTTTCAGTATCTTGCACAATTTTATTCTTTTGATTTGTATCTAGTTCTTGCTCCTCATTGGATTGTTGCTCTACGATCTGAGCTTCATCTTCAGATTCCTTGACATCAGGCTTTTGACTCTCAGGGATCTTTTCTTCAGATACTTTTTTAGGAACCACTTCAAAAACCTCTCCCTTTTGGGCCTTCTTTTCAACATCCTTTTCTGCTTGTTTCGTTAGGTTTGTATCCAGCTTTTGTTCCTTAACTGATTGTTGCTCTAGGACCTTTGCCTTTTGAGCCTTAGCTTCACATTGTTCGACATCAGGCTTTTGACTATCAGGGACATTTTCTACAAGTACTTTCTCAGCAACCACTTCAGAAACCTCTCCCTTTTGGACAATCTTCTTAGCATCTTTTTCAGCTTGTTTCTTTTGCTTTGTATCCAACTTTTGTTCCTCAATGGCTTGTGGTTCTAGAACCTTTGCCTTTTGAGCCTCAGCTTCAGGTTGTTTAACGTCAGGTTTTTGACTTTCAGCAATTTTTTCTTCAGATACTTTCTCAGCAACCAGTTCAGAAACCTCTCCCTTTTTGGTCACTTCCTTAGCAGCCTTTTCAGCTTGTTTCTTTTGACTTGTCTCCAACTTTTGTTCCTCAATGGGTTCTCTCTCTAGGACCTTTGCCTTTTGAGCCTCAGCTTCAGACTGATTGACATCAGGCTTTTGACTTTCGGGTACCTTTTCTTCAGATACTCTCTCAGGAACCACTTCAGAAACCTCTCCCTTTTGGGCAATCTTCTTAGCATCATTTTTAGCTTGTTTCTTTTGCTTTGTATCCAGCTTTTGCTCCTCAATGGATTGTTGCTCAACGATCTTTGCCTTCTTAGCTTCAGCAACAGATTCTTTGACATTAAGTTTCCTAGTGTCCTCAACCTTTTCTTCAAATATTTTTGCAGCAACCACTTCGTCCTTTTGGACCTCCTCCTTGCCGTCCTTTTTAGCTTGTAAATTTTGTAATTGTTCGCAAATAATCAACATTTTTTTGGTAATACTATGAATTTTCTCTTCCACAGTTGCAACGAGAAGTGGTCCTTGCGTCTTTTCAATATAATCAAAGTCCGATAGAAGAACGGCTTTCGTTTCCTCGATTAAAGGTTTCAATTTATTCGTATTATCATCAAAAAGGTCATCTAGTAAAATAAATATATCCATCAAGTTTTGTTGTAGGTGAATCATTTTTTCAGATGATTTTTCGATATGCATTTCCGGCTTTACAATCTCACATATATTTTCAAGGCTAACTAATTTTGGAACTAATAAAGAGGATTTGATTCCAATTGCAGAATCTTTAACAAGCTGAATAGCGGCTTTTATTAAAACAATATTCATCTTAATTTCTTTTATGTAACAGTTTGTTAATGCTTCTGCTGCAGCTGGAGTGCTCTCAAGGAGTGATTCGATAAATGCTTCAATTTCCTTGTCATCCGGTGATTTGCCATCATATGTGTGCACAATGTGTTCTCGAAGCATAAATATACCCTTAACTAATTTCTCAGAGTCATCTAAGTTTTCCATAATTTCTTTGCCCTTGGATATTAGTTCAGCTTTATCGATTTGGGATTCTAGAGCACTGCAGAGATTAGCTAATTTGACATTTAAATTCTCTCGCAACTTTTCAGTTTGTTCCGTAGATGTTTCGGATTCTACTTCCTTCAAAGTATCTGGAGATTCAATATATGCATCGGTTTGATCTTTAGATTTTTTCGTTGCTGTTTGTCTGATATCTTCTTCCAGTTTTCTTTTTACCTTTGATTCTAATTTCTCTTCAAGAACTTCCATCTGCGTAGGCATGAATTCTATTTCTTGTTGTTGCTGTGCTAAATTTTGATCCTCAACCTCCTGTTGTGCTGCAAGCTGAGTGAGTTTGTCCTGGAGACTGTTAATTTGTAGCTGAACAGAAAGAATAAGTGCCATCTGTTCTGATGTAATCTGTGTCAGCTGCGGCTGCGATAGAATATCATTCTCGATTTGAATAAGTGTTGTTTCAAGAAAACTGATGTCTTCTGTGTTTTCATTGAGGAGCTTAACGCTTAGAGGATTGTCGGTTTGCAGTCCCTGTTCGATATCAGTTAAAAACGCTTTGCCTGATGACACATTTTCAATAATCATGCTTATGTCGATGGGCGTCTTAGTTTCCATTGGTACCAAAGATAAACTCTTTAATTCTGTCGATATTGCATCGATTTCTTGCAGTAGCTCAATGATGCGTATTACATTCTCATTGTTCTCAATAAAATCAAAGACGGCAACCAGACTGCTTTGTGTTCTAAGTAGACCGCTTAGTAGATCATTTTCCACCACTTCGCTGACTTCATTTAGAGCTCTAAACGAAGCCATTAGATTAGTTTGCAAAGTGACCATAAGGCTTGATGACTTGTTAATATCAACATTTGGCGAATTGGCTAATGTTTGAATAGATTGTAAAAGATTCTGAAATGATGGTTTTAGGTTACTTAGACTCTGTTGTTGCTGGCTGTAAGTTATGAAAATCTCAAATGTATCTTTAATTTTGCCATACATCTCCTGAGCTAATTGCGTTTCTAGCACCGGCAACGAGAGTAAAATATCTTCGAAGGCGCTCTCAACATTCTCTAGGGAATCAACCAATCCAGATTCGTAGGTGTGCACCAAACATTCCTTTAATTTAAACATGGTTCGTGCAATCTTTGCCTGTGCCAGCACAGTTTCCTGTTGATCGCTGTTCGAGACGAGCGTTTCTTGAATCCTCTTTAGATCTGTATTTAGTTGCTGCATTATTTCGCTCACTTGGCGCAACTCTTCGCTGCCATCCTGATTTGTGACTTCAAGGCACGCCTCGAGTTGCTTTATGCCACTTACCACACCCTGATGGACATCGAATGTCTCTACTTTTGGCTCATCAGCAATGTCAGCTGCCTCCTGAACTGAATCCTCAACTGTAAGCTGCTGCTGACCGCTGGTCTTTAGATCAGATACATCGTTCACTGACATTTCCTGTGCCTGCTCCAGCGCATGCATATCGATCTGCTCACAGTATTGCCTCAAATCGCGCAGTGGTGTTGCCAATGTCTTCAGTTTCGAAAGTTCTAGATCTTCCAAATATTCGGCACCACTCTGCGCAATACACTCCTCCACTTCGAGCACGCAGAGCTCCAGGCTGCAGATCGCTGCGGCAAAGGTGCCAGGATCTGTGCCCTCCGACATGGATTTCGCTGCCTCATCGACCTGCGTTTCGTGCGCAATCGCAATGTTGCTCTGCAGCTCCTGCATTTTAATAATAGCCGCCTGGAGTTGTTCAACTGTCTCTACACGCAAGGAAGCCACGTCTAAATCTTCACAGTGCGATAGAACTGATGATATACCGTGATTAAGATCGGAAAGCAAGACCTCAGCTGGTTTCTTTTTGTTTTCTGGTTTGATGGCTTCTGCTTTCTGATGCTGTTGTTGCTCTTTTTCGGCGTACGCGTTCTCTGGCTCTGTTGGTAGAGATTCGGCCAAGGACTTGAGCACCGACACATCATCCAAAGTGGACAGATCCTCAACAGATAACTTCAGTGGTTGTATAATCTCCAAGGCGTGCATTAAATTCGAAAGTGGACCGGCTATAGCAAGTGCATTCCAAGTCAGATGCTCATCCAGAGCTTCTCTCTGCTGACTAACAATATCATTGAAATTATTAAGCACATCAGTGAATTCACTAGAATCAGCTGCGGGATTATCCAGAGTCTTCGCCAAATCAGCAAAACTTTTTCCCATCTCAAACAAAATGCGAGTCGTGTTAGCCTCATTGGAGTTGAGAGTGGTCTCCGTTTCACTAAACGTGGCCAATCCCTTGGCAATTTGTAAAATGTGCAAAAGCGCAACTTGAGCTTCATTTGCACATAGCTTCATCTTTGTTGCGGTTTTGGGGTTTTCATTGATTCGGTTGAGAGCCAACTGCAAAGATTCAATATTTTCAACTGCCTCCTCCAGAGAAACTTTTGTTTCCAGAGCTTTGCGCAATGCACTAAACGATTTATCGTGTTGGGCTGCCAGCTGCTCATCCTGTTGAATCTCCTGTTGCAATATTTTGAACTCGTGCTCTTCAATATCAATAATCACGTTGCGTATTATGTTGCGAATGTTGTCAAGAGATTGCAATGCTTGCTGGTCAGGTTCTTGATCCCTTGCGGCCAACAGCAATCCATGTCCCTTTTGTGTATTTTCCTGCAGCAGGCCAAGGGGTTCGATCAGATCAGCTAAGGAGCCCGAGGTAGACTTAACTTCTGTCTGGCGTATGCAGTAGTTCAGCTCATCAATAGGACGCTTTAGCTTGTCCAGCAACTCCACATGATGTTGCGTTATGTCTCGATCCACAATAGTGCCAATCAGCGCGGACAGCTCATCCTTTAGATTCTGCAAACGTATTTTAACATTACCACTAAGACGTTCTGAAATGCGCTCGATGTTTGTCTCAAAATGCAATACGGCCTGAGCAATAGACTGCAATAGTTTCTGGGTATCCGCCAAATCTAATGAAGCTTCTTCGCTGGCTCGCTGACCGCCTGACTCCAGATCTTGACCCAACTGCGCAAGACCGTTTTGGATTTCCTGCAATGGTGGCACCATTGATTCGACAGTGCTAACCGTAAACATCCCAGCCTCAACACTATTCGATTGCTCATTTAAAATTAACTCTAATCCTTTCTTGAGTTCAAAGAGCGGCGGCGTAACAATATCCAAAATGGCCATGTTAATCTTTTGTTCCATTGACTCGGAGCCCGCAAGAGATTCGGTCATATCTTCAATTAATTGTAAAGTGGTCTGCAGCTCCTTGATAGGCTCTACAATGCTGTCGAGGACCTTTTTATGGACCTTCTTGTAAATTTCCTCCTCACTCTCTTCGAGCGATAGCTCCAATTCAACTCGTTCTAGAGCTGCCTGGATCTTAGCAACGGGCTGGCAAATTTGCTTCAAGGCACTCGCCTCACTGGGCAAATTAGCCACCGATATGGATGCAAACGAGATACTCTCCTGCACATCCTGCATCTTTTCGACCGTTTCCGTGAAATGCTTGGCTGCTTCCAACTCCTGTGCCTCCTGCAACAGTGCCTGGGATCTTATCGTTCCCTGTGTTATTTCCAGACCTTGAATAATATCAACGGCAGTCACGACGATTTGGAGTCGCAGACTGTCTGATTCAAATCTGCCGCTGACATTCTTCAGTTCTTCTAGCGCTTGTTTCATGTGCTCAGCGACGCTGTCTACAATGCATACACTTGTCCTTTGGATAAGCGTGGCGCCCATCTCATCGATCTCGACACATTTCTCAATCACTTGTAGACCCATATGCAGCTTGCGAATATCTTCCTCCATGGATTGGATGAGGGCATCCATTTGCGTCTCACCCGAATAGACACGCAGCTTGGATTCGATCTGTTTGACTGGTTCGACAATGTTCCGTAAGATAGCAATGCTCTGATCTGCAGCAGCTGGTGTCATCATCATTGCGGACTGATCCAGCACCTCCGACTCCACCACAGTTAAATGATTCACAATGACTCGCAGCAGCTTGGCCAATGGCACCAAAGCTATCAGATTCTTATTAATTTCGACCTCATCGGTGACGGCTTTTATATGCGAGGCTGGTGTCACCAATAAGCCGTCGCCTACAGCGCCTGAAATGTCTTGGAGCTTGGCATCATCCTCGGTTGTCTTTGATGAATCACTGTCCGTCAGTTTCTTTGATTTTTTGCGCTTCGGTGGTGCAGCAGCTTCACCTACTGCTGGGGCTGTTGCTGTCGTTGCCACCTTTTGCGATGTAGACATCTGTGCACTGGCAAAGGTTTGCAAATCTGATGTCTCCTCTTCCTCACCCGATCCGGATGCCTTTGATAAGCTAAAGAATTCATCCGTTTCAGTGGGTTTCGACTTTTTGCGCTTGCGTATTGGTGCTGACAGTGAGAGTTCCTCTTCCATTTTCTCAAAAGATTGCTGAGCAAATTTCTCCGTTTCCTTATCAAAGACACCCTCTCGGCCCGAAGAGCCATGCACTGTGATCTCAGTGATGGAGATATCATCCAAGTCTGCCTCGGTGCGTAAATCCTCATCGTGTGTAAAGTATTCCGGAGCGATGTCAATGACCACGGCTTCCATTAGCAGCTTGCCGGACTGTGAAGTCTCTTTGACGAAACGCAGCGGCGGCAGCTCCACAATATTATGCTCCGTCACATGCTCCGATATTTGATCCGCATACATTTCGACAATCTTCAAAGCTTCCTCTTCGGTTAAATCGGGCGTCTCGTAAAGTGAAACCGATACTTCCTTGCCATCGAACGAAAAAGAGACATCACCTTTGTCATCGATGGTTATATCGCCTACTGGTGTCTCATAGAGTTGCGATGTACGCTCCTCCTGTATGGTGGACAATGAATAGTTTCTTTGCAGCTCGTTTTCCTGTGGCGGCTCGGGCTTCTGATTACGTTGGGCATCCTCAAAGCCCAGCAAAGAAGCTGAGCTGGCGACAACGCCCATACAGTTTCTGGCCTCACATGTGTAGGTGCCCAGGCAGCATGTACCATCCTGTCCGGATATAATGCGATGTATGTCGCCCGGTTTCAGCTCAACGCCATCCTTGTACCACTTTAACACTGGCTGCGGCACTCCAATCACTTTGCACTCTAGATTGACGGCACCCTCCTCGGTAAGGACGGCACGCAGAGACTCCAGAAAACGGGGCTTTTTGTAGTGCCGGGGGATCTGTAGCTTGAGGAAGCACGACGTAATGCTGGTGCCAAAATCATTTACAGCAAGACATTTCCACTCTGCCTGATCGATAAACTCGGCAGATTTGATGTCCAACAGCCACTGCTCATTCTCACCACGATAGTGATTATAACGGTCGTTCGGATCGATGGGTAGCTCATCCCGGAACCAGGTCAAAATAGGATCAGGCGTCGCCTTGACAACAACTTTAAATTGAAAAGGTTCGTTGATCTTTGCATCAGTGCTTTTGAGTCCAGTTAAAAACTGAGGAGCCTGATTTTGTTGAGTAAAAACCATGCGTTCCTCATCCGTAAGCTGATTCTGTATGTCCTCGACAGTTAGCACAGCGGTGCTGCTCGTCTCTCCCATACAGTTGCTGGCAATACAACAATAGGTGCCCAAAGAATTAGTGCCCGTCAGCTGATAAACATCGCCCGGCTTTAGTTCGTGTCCATCCTTAAACCACTTGAGAACTGGCGTTGGGAAGCCCACAACCTTGCACTCGAAGGAGACTAAGCCCTCCTCGGTGAGCACAGCGCGAAGACTTTCCATGAAACGGGGCTTGCGATAGTTTTTGGGAACTGCAAGTTCAAAAATTCATTTAGTTTGGTTATAGGTTGTTAAGTTTATTATGTGAGACTCACTGTCCATGTTGACCACACAAGCTGATATGCCCGTACAGCCTTCAAAGCTGGTGACGACGCATTTCCAATCGCCAGCATCACACGACTCCGACGGCTTAATCTCAATCATATAAACACCCAATCCATCCTCAATAAGCTTGTAACGCTCGCTTGATTCCACACGCCCGTCCTTGTTGTACCAAGTAATGCTTTTGGGCCAAGGCGGCACAGCAACTGCAATCAAAATAAAAAGAATCATATGAAAAAGCTAATATTGTTAAAAGAGAGGTAAGAATAATACGTATACGTAATGCTATGCAGAGAGAGGTAAGTGTGGGAGAAAATAGCAAGCAATTTTGTATCTTTTCAGCTCTCTCTGCCTCTCTCACTTTCGGCAAATTTTTGGCATTTTGTTTTGCTCGACTCATTTGGCTTGACTCAAGTTGTTGACCCACCTCAACAACCAAGTCAAAGCATTCCACCAAAAACAAATTCAATGAGTTCAAGTTTCTAGAGCACAAGCACAATAGTAGATAAAAAATAAAAACAAACAAAAAACAAATAAATAAGAAAATGCCGCTAGCCGGTCGGCCTGAATCTACACATGCTATATCTTTTTATATAAATAAAATATTTATAAATGCCTTGTGTGTTTGCTGCTAAGTAAAATAAACAAAAAATGTTTTATTTTCATTGGTGTTTTCTTAATAGTTTTGTTTTGTGGGCAATTTGCCAGATAGACTCACCTTGACAGCCGAGTATGATGGTATCGCTAATGCGTACGTTCTGGTCCCGCAGCTCATTCGTAAAGATCGGCGGTGGCAAATTGTTGCTCACACTGAGAGATAGAGAATGAGAGAGACGTGAGAGAGAGAGTGTTAAAGAAATAATGGCAAATATATTGAGAGCGGTTCCGGTACTCACTTATCGGCTGGTTTGAGAGATCCCTCACGACTGCCGCGTCCGACAACATGCACCTTGGAACTCGAATAGGTCACGCCCATGCAGTTCTTAGCCTCGCACGTGTAGGTGCCCAACGAAGTGGGATCATCGGCATTGGCGGTCAATGCAAATATGTCGCCTGCCTTGATTTCCTTAGAGTCCTTAAACCACCGCAAATGCGGTGTCGGCACGCCAACCACCTTGCACTCCAGCGACACGGTGCCCTGTTCGGTGAGAACCGCACGCAACTCCTCCACAAATTCAGGTGTCTTGTAGGCCTTGGGCACGAGCACATTTAGCGTGGCTAAACACGAATTACGGCCACCCATATTCTCGGCCATTAACATCCACTGGCCGCCATCCTCGAGTATCACGGGACTCACTTCCAGATAGTGAAATGTGCCCTCGTTTGTCTCTTTGATGCGATCGTTTTCGCATATTCTACGATCATTTCGATACCACGTTAGCTATAGTACGAATAGCATAAAAAATATGTTAAGAGAAAACTAGTGGACTCCAAATAAGAATAAATTTAAGTATGGCGACAATATCGAAAAAAGCATCCTTGTTAAAAAAAAAAACCCTAAAAGACCGGTTAGTATCCCTAACTGACATTACTTTTCAAAGCTGATGCGATTTTTTTAAACAAATAGCATTGATCGCTCGTCAATGTCCTTATGGTGCTAAGACATAATTTCCTTCTTAAGGACAAAATGTAAAAGTATAGTTATATTTATATACTGAGAATTAAAAATAAAGAATTAAATATGTTTGTTTTAAAATTTGTAAAGTGGACACATTATTTAATTTAAAAGTTTTCATATTAGGCTTTCCACCATGATTTTAAAATGAATCGGTTTAAGTTCAATAATTGCACACGATTCATTTATAAATAAAATCAGATTTTACGTTGCATTTTTTTCTGTGTGTTTAGAACAACTAACTACATACATTTTGCACTGTTCTGTTGAAAATGTTTTCTTTATCTTTACTATATATTCTTACAAGTTTACCTTTAGATCTGTTGAGCTGCGTATTTCGGTTAGAAGACGCGTTCTTGTTCCGACTTTGACGGACAGATCGACGAGGCGCCGCAGAAAAACTGGTGGATCCTCGCCCATTGATCTGTCCTCGACAAGGAGCTCGACATGTTTTCGGACGAGTTCGTTACTTTTCGTTCGGGCAAAAAGGGTATAGTGTCCAGCATCCTCGCGCTGCACATGCTCCACGGCCAACTGGACGGCATTGCTGGTCTGTGTGATGCGAAAGCGATCGGAGTTCTCGATGGGTATATCGCCACGGCTCCTGCGAAACGTTCAATGGTTATGTTATGTTCAAAGGCTAGGGTTAGACTTAGCTTGTCAGACATAAGGTCAAACTCAGTTTTTACCTTTTCTTATAGACAGACGAGGCAGAGGCTGTGGAGAGCGTGCCGTGAAATTGTTTGTGTTCGTTGCAACAGCAACGACAGCATTTCGAACATCCGTTGCCCATGATGTTCGATAAGTTCTAATGTTTTTTCTCAAAATATTTATAATCTATTTTCATGCACACACAAATACATAGGCGCGCACACACACATATACACTAGCTGTGCAATTGTGTAAATTGTAGAACCATTATAAAGTAAAATGAGAAAAAAATCTAGGTTAAATGCGACTGACAATAAGTAAAGGTAAGGTTGTATGGGTAATTAGTACGCAGGACTTAAGTTCCTTTACATTTGTCTATCTAAAGTTATATGTATATGAAATATAGTCTTAAATCAACAAAGACTTTTAATGTATGGCAACCGTTTGAACCTGATTAAAAATCCTGCATTCTAAAGGTTCATATTTTTATTTTTTGAGCTACAAAGTTGATTGTCTATTTTGAAAACAAAACACTGACCACGGACTAATTTCGAAATATTTATTATTTTAAACAGTTATTAAAACAGCAATTAACGAATTGCAATTAAAATAACATTAATAAACAACATTTCACATTCTTATTTGGACAGGCTAAATAGAATATATATTTATAGAGTAGCACGTGCTCAGACAAAAATTATTTATTTGTTTTGGCGTTATTATTATTATCAAGAAAATAAACAAAACATCAACAAATCATAGAACAAGAGCGAGAAAGGGAGAAACATAAACTAAAGCAATCTAAAATGAAAAATGACGAAGCTATTTCAATACGAATCAAGAATGTTTATAAATACTATATGCACATTTTGGCTTTGTACGAACCGACGCTACTACTAAGTATATTAATTGTATTTTTGTAGATCACACACACACACACACACTCACACCTTAGTAGCAAAAACAAGCCAAAAGACAAACTAAATATTTCTTTCTTGTCTTTTGGCAACTTATTTTGGGACGCGTATCTCACGGATGCCACGCATTTCATTTTCGAATTGCTAATAACTTGTTGTTCTTAAAGTGATTTTTTTTTTTCAAATTTTTCTAAATAGATTTTAGTTAAAATGTTTCATTAGCGATTTCTTTTGCTTGTTTCTTGTGCCTTTGGGCGAACTTTGTATTTTTGTTTGTTTCGTTTGATTTCGATGTTTTTGGCAAAATTAATTTGTCTGTTGCTCGCTGATTATGTAATTTTTGTATTTTCCATTTTAGTTTGAAAAACGAATTTCAACACTTTAAGGGCATCCAAATTGAAACACACATGACGCCAGCAACAATTACTCTAAAACATTCCCCAGATATTTCAACGCGTCGCAAGCGGATTTGTTAATGTGGCTAAATTTAGATGATTGCTACCATTCAAAGGGTGCCACACACACACACGCACACCCACATTAAATAGAGTTTTTTGTTATGAATGCACTAGTTTTTCACACACATAAATCGACTGCCTTCTGGGAAATGTTCATAAAAATTGATTGATTTTGGTGAACAATTCGAAATATATTAAGTATACGCAGCGTCTTTATTATTTTACGCACACAAACACACGTATACGCAGATGGGTTGGTTCTTTCTCGCGTACAAAAAGAAAAAAAAAGCGAAATGCTGCTGGGCAACGGATATGTTAATACGCCGATCGTCAAAGTGAAACTGCCGAACCGGCTGCCCATCAGCCGACTTGGTCAGAGAATGCCACCCAAAAAACGACCCAGAAGAGAACGAAGACTGTTCGCTCTGGGCGCAGGCGCCGTTGGACTCGGACTATATAGTATCTCAATTCTTGTTGAGCAAGGCGTGAAGGAGAAATCATAAAACTGCGAGATGTTAATGCGCACAATATTTGGCATTATGCACACAAAACTGATGAATCACTACCATAGCCTTAGATGCTTGCAAACTTATAATAATAACTTATTAGTTGTGCAGTCTAATGACTTACCACTCGAATTTGAAGGGCAGCAGCTCCGATTCGTCCTCCTCATCACAATCGATTTTCACGAAAAATGTTGCACGTTCGTTGGGTATGCAGCGTACTAAGGAGCTGGAGTTATCACTGAATGTAATACGTGGCATGGTAGTGTTCTCGCCAGGAGGTTCTAAAAGTAATGCAAAGGAACGTTTTATTAGTGACGTCTTAAAAGTAACAAGAAAACAGGAAATTTGTACTTTCACAACATTCCTTTTCTTCTTATTAGTGGTCTTAATTTTTCTTTTGTTAGTGGAACAAATCGAAATTTTGTCAATATATTCTTTAAGCTATTTTTTTAAAAAAAATTTGTAATGTTCTTTCTTCACTTTTGACTTTTGAATGCTCGATTTTCTGACCGGCAGCAGCCAAGCTATCTGCCGAAAGTCTACAAAGATCTGCACTAAAAATAGTTCAAATATTATTCATACCGAAACTATACTTAAATTATATACATTGTATGTATTTATTATATGTCAAAGAATATCTTTTGATATTTAACTAATAGTTATGATAATGCACAAACTTATAAAAATAATATTCGAATGTAGCGCATAATTTTGAAAAGTTTTGCTGTTCAGTTTGGTTCCACATTACGTAACCGCACAGAGGCCGCTAGACGGCGGTCATAAAAATATACACACTTGGAATCTATTGTCTGTGCAGCAAAAAAATCAGCACTGCCTTGTCTGGGTCTACTTGCCTCGTACGGTGGCGGCGGCGGCTGCTGCTGCTGTTCCCGGTGTTTCTTCCATGTTTCAGCTCAAACTAGTCAGACTAGCTATATAATTAGCCAAAAACGGGGGCCACCTTTTAACATGGGCAACACACACACACGCACACACTTTACACACACTCGCGTCGTCTGGGACGTCAGGACTTTTTACAAAAACTCTTTTTTAGTTTTTTTCTTTTTAGGATTTGTGCAATTTGTTGAAATATTTTTAATGCGCCGGCGTATACGAGAAAAAAATCCGTTTGTTGTTATATATTTAGAACGGCGTACAAACTTGGAAGACGGCTGGCTAAAACGTTGTCAAACGAAATTTCCACTTTTCTTTTTGGCTGAATAAATATATTTTCGAATTTGTATCGTAATAATTGTGAACACAAAGGTTAGCTAAATATTTATTTATATTTTCCTTTTATATATATATGTATAATATTTAACTTTTTTGCATTTTTAAAATGAATTTCACATGCAGCTAAGATATGCCACTACACATTTCCAACACAGGCACAAGCACACTCACATTATTGACACATTTGGTGAACAAAAATGTTTCTATATATAAATAATATATACAAGACGTTTGTGTTTGAGGGCACGCGCACCACGTCCAGCATACACCTCCTGGATCTCCGATCGTTTTACTCAGACTAAACTACATGAACGCCGAAAACATCAGCAGAGTCCATGCCGACAGCGACATGTCGGGAGAATGTTCGGCCCGACAAACTCATTTGAGTGCGTGCTCTCAAATATACCTAGTATTTTCGTAAGAGCCAAAGACCCTTGGAGATGAGCGGCGTACATCTGTTGGATACCTGAAAAGTTTGCGCATGTTTTTGGTTTTTTTGTTTGTTTGTTTTTGAATCTTTATTTCTCTAGCGAATAAATAGTTTTGTCTCTCATTTGGTACGTGTTGTAAAAATCTCTTTCGCTGTTAATTACAAATATTAATTATAAGTAAGTATAAATTGCATGTTACAAGCAACACAAATCCCATTTTGTTAGGCTTAAGTAAATACACACACAGACACATTCACATACGATTCCTGAATGATTGTTGAAAGAACTTGAATATTGCTCAGCAATATTAAACAAGCTACATAAGTAAGTAAGTTTTGTTTTTAACGATCTCAGACCGAATAGAAGTGCGAGCTGAATTTGTTTCGACATGAGGGTTCCGTAAACGGCGAGAACCAGGCCAATGAGAATCGTCCAAATACCGATTGTATGCTCTTAAGACGCGACTTTTTAGTCCAACGTGCCTCCTCCTTTTTCAATTGCTCAATGCCCTGCAGAAAAATAAAAAATTATTATCAGCAGTTTAATTTCTAATTGCCAGCTAAACGCGCACCGTTTGATCGTTCAGTATAGCATTCAGCTGTGTTCCCAGCATTATTACGGTAAATATACCAAACATCAGACCCTCGAAGGTGAGAAAAAGCAACAGAAATATTGTCGCCGGCGGTGAGTACGTTGAGCAAGCCCGCCAATCCGTTTTCACGCACTCGGCAAACTGCGTCATCACCAAAAAGAGCGTGTGCACCGAAATGGATGCAATATAGAACTGCAAAAGAGGCATATTGTATTAAGAGTTAATAGATAAGTACATATAAATTTCGACATACCGTGAAGAGCACAAAATACTTTTGATTGTTCTCGCCAACACAGTTGTTTACCCAGGGACAATGATGGTCCATTTTTCGGATGCAACGCTGGCACACGGAGCAGTGGTGGGCGCGTTCTGGCTTAATGCTGCAACATTTTGAGCACTTGTAGAACATTTGACCCTCACGGTAGCCCATTTGCTCAATCATCTCCTTGGTGGCATTACCACGCGGCACAGCGCCCTGAAATTGTTCCAACAAAATTTATTATCTTCACAAACGTTCTTAATTCATTGCCTTACCGGATCGGAGAGCATTGTGCGTAAGTGTGAAACAAATGCTAGGAATGCAAGTGCCTGGAATATTATCATGTTTATAGTACTGAAAATCGTATAGTGGCCATAGCTGGGTAACAGTATCAATTCACACACAACAAACTCCGCAAATAGTATCAGCAGCCAGGTCATAATAACACACACAATGCCGCATATGTCCTGTAAGATGTTTGAGTTAATATTAAATTTTTTTTGTATTTTCAGATTAAGTTCAACAAGACCTTGACACACCAGGCTCGGTTGCCGAGGCAGCGATTGTGCTGGTCAACGCCACTGCCGCTAGACAACGAGGAGTAAGAGTAGTGCATTCCCGTGGAATTTTCAAACACGCGCAGTGCTAATGCGTTTTCTGCTCACTCGCCTTCACACGCACCAATGACGCATCGCTTTCTATTTTCTAGATAACGCGCCACAATTGCGATAAACAAACTGTTTATTAACAAAATTTGGTCTAATCCAAGAACAGCTGTTCCATGCAAAACAGTCGATAAATTGTAAGTGCTGTGTAACTCAATTTCATTGTCGTTCACAGCACTTGTGAAATCAAAGCGTTGCTTTACCACTTTACGAGGACAAGGGAATACTCTCTTACTTTTTAATGAAACTTTTGATGCCCTATAGTACATAAAATCGTATATTTAACACTTAATACTCATACAAATTAAACAGTTTAAGTATATACAGAATACCAAAGTAACATTGCTAACAAACAAACATTTATACATATTTAAATACACAACCATGATTTCCATTTTAAGCGGGCGTGAGTTTTGCTGTTGGCTCCAGCAGTGCCCACAAGCCTGCTACTGACGAAATTGCTCCCAGAATGCCAATAGTCCTTGGTGTGAGGCTTGTATATCCCAATGCTGTCAGAGGTATCCAGAAATCGCACACATTCTTAACTGTATCAATAAAAATATCCTTGTGGCCCAGCATAAGTCCGTAAGAGTTGAGAGCAAGTCGCTTAAAGTCTTCGGGTGAACTGATCTGTGCTGGAATCTTGCAACGCGATATACCGCCACTGGAGCTGGCTTTGTGTAGATCGAACACTCGCATTATTTCGTATAAATCTCGGCACAAGTTCATTATAATTGAAAATAGCCAATACTTGTTGGCGATTTTCGACCATTTCTTAGCATCTATTACGGTTAGCCCGGTCCGTGCTAGCCACAACAAGTGGTCAGCGAACAGAAATAGGGCTTGCGACAATTTGCTCATTGTCAACGTAACACGAATCGTCAGATCTGGATAGTGAATAGTCCGCAGGCTGGCATAGAATACATCCAAGCCCTTGCCAAACCGAAGCACTGTTCAAATATAACATAAAAGTTACCTTCGTTAAACTATCTTAGATAAAATATAAAAAAAACTGCTTACATTTTCGGAATGTGCTTAAAATGTACTCGACTGTCTTGAAATTGTCGACCAGCGCCGGATGGCAATTGGCAGACTCCATGGAATCCCACATGGCCCGCGATGCATATTGTATGAGTCTTGCTATTTTGTCCCGGCCGGCTGCCTGGTTATTTAACTGCAGCCACTTGTCCATGTTTGTTTATCTTTGAATAAAAGTCCAACTGAAATGAAGTCCAAGGTGCAAGTGGCAATGATAGGCATTTTGGCGTTGCCACCGTGTTGACTAAAGCAATGTTAAGCTGGTCACTCTCTTGTTTACATTTCTATTTCAAATCAACGATTGCATGTTATCGATATCGATTAATAAGCAGTGTGATAAGTGCTGCCACGTACAGACAGTTTTTGACAATTGATAAATTATAAAAATGGCAGTAAGTGAATTAAAATCATTAGCTATTATATTGACCTGAATAAAATTTCGTTTATAACGCAGCCACCACAAAAAGGCAAGCAGGCCACAAAGGGCGCTAAACAAATCGTCGATGGAAACAAGTCAACATTAGCATTCTATAGAAACATGGCCATCGGCTGCGCTGCGCCCGCTGTTTTACTGAGCTTTCTGGTATTTGAGATTACAAAGCTCACCGTAGTAAGTTTAATGCAAATGTAAAGCCCATCCGCATTCAAAGCGTACTTATTTTCTTAAATCTTTGTAGTTCATGGTAGCTGTCGCGCTACTTATTCTAGGTGCCGCTTACCAATTTATGGTTTTCATGTCCCGTCCAAAGTACTCGGACAGCGGCGCACTTCTTGACTCTGGAAATGACTTGGATATGGAGGGTGGCATTGCAGAGTACGTAAACTATTAAATTCCCCATATTTACACTGACATGTATTTTGCCCTTATCACAGACATGTTAAGGATCTGATTATACTCACCTCCGGCACGCTGTTATTGTCCCTGATTTCCAGCTACTTTTGGCTGGTATTGCTGCTGGTACCATTTCGTGCCGCATGGATGCTTTGGGGAACAGTTATTCAACCCTGGCTGTCGTCGAGAAACGCCACCGAGGAGCCCGAATTGGACGAAAAGAAGCAGCGCAAATTGGATCGCAAAATGCGCCGCATGAGATAAATTGCATAGATTCATTTGCCTACAGTGTTGGTTGTTCAGGTGGCAGTCATATTTAGCTCTGGTTTTAAGCTACACATACTACTCACACTCTGGCGAGACTGCTTAATAAGTTACATCTATTTTAAATATGAGATTTTTACGCTTAGTTCGCTTGGCCATTAGTCGGCCACAGCCAAAGATGTGTTTGTCGGGCGGGTATCCATATTGTTGTTTCCGGATTAAACTGAGACAATGAAAATGCAATGTTCTTTTTTTGTTTTGTGAATTTTTGTGCGCTTTAATTAGAATGCCCGAGTGAACAAAAATATTTTTATAACGCGTCGCAAGATATTTTAATCTTATATATGAAATGCTAAAACCTTTGTGAAGGGAATCACAGTTTCGATTTGACCGAAACATTTTCAAATGTTCACCAGGCCTTGTGCTTTGTAAATATATATTTATTATATAAATAAATGTGCATTTGAGTGCAGGAACTTTGTGCAGTTCTAATGAGTGCATTGGCCATTTCTCAAAGTATTAGGCGAGCATGGTTCTAAAATCAAAATAAAGTGGGAAAAGAAGTAAACAAAAATTATGCATTTTGCAACAGTTTATTCATTGTTGCCTAAACAAATTTGCATCCAAACTTAATTAAGAATATAAAAAATATCAAATAATAATGACAAGTGTCCATGTTTGGAGCTCAAGATTTCACTAAGTTCTGTTTTTTTTTAGTTTCCAAAAACCCGGCTATAGCCCAGAGGAGCGTCAAATAACGTTACATGCTGGTAAGTAGTGTGAATGTAAATGCAGGCGTAGTTATAAAGTATATAATGTATTTAACTAAGAGATATATAGAGAAAAAGAGGGAGGGAGGGGGATTTAAAAAGACTGGTAGACAATCGAGGAAAAGCGAAGAGCTATGTGTATAATATTTAAAGAGAAGAACTGAAAACTCATCTACACAGCTAATGGAGTGTACTGTGATGTGGAACATGCGGCGCCCGATCCATGCTCGCCACTTGCAGTTGTTTAACATCTGTGCTTAACTACAACAACAACATCCAACAATTTGTATAATATCAATGGATAAGCAAGCTCTCTAGTTGTATTGCTCGGGTATGACATAGGAGATGTCGTCCCAGGGATGACGATAGAGTCCCTGCTTGAGTCGCTTCTGATCCATATAATGTCCAATAAAGCCTATGCTGCGGCCCAGCACAAACAATGAGTTGATGGCACCCACATTAATGTACTCCTGCGCCTCCTCACTGTAAACAAAAACAACAATAAGTAATCAAGGCCGGCGTGGAACTCTTCAAAAATAGAACCCACTTGGTGAATGAGCCACTGTTGCGCAGCATATCGACAAAAGCGGTGGCAATCACGCCATCAACATTCAAAATTAAGTTTGGCTTCTTTGTGGTGGTGATCTTTTCCACTTCGAGCGCGTACTTGAGCAGCGGGCACTGTGGGAAGTTCTCCATGACAAACTCTTTGATGATCTTAACACGCACATCGGGATTGTTTATGGACTTAACACGATGTCCAATGCCCAAAATAAGTTTACCCTCTTTGCGCATCTTGTTGACAAACTCCATGGGATGCAAGTTAGTGTCGTACGCCTCAGAGAATTGCCTGGCCGAGCCATCAAGTGCTCCGCCAAAGCGATCGCCCTGCCAAAAAAAAAGCAAATTAGAATTAGACTACTTTTTAAATATGTAATCAAAAATCGATCACTTACAATGGTCAGCAGACCGCTGACAACGGAAGAGACCAGATCCTTGCCGGCACGTGCGCAGACAATGGTATTATGTGCGCCGGAGACAGCGGGTCCATGATCAGCCGTGACCATTAGACACATTTCGAAGAACTTGCACACATAGGGCGGCAGACAACGCTGGAACCAAAGCAAGGAGATAACACCACCAATTCCCACGTCTTTGTTGAGCACTTCACTGATAGGCATGCCTGCATAGATTAACTCCTGACCACGCTCATCACAAATCGAGGTCATAAACGATGCCGGCTTGCGGATAAGACCCAGCTCACGGGCCCAGGAGTAGTCCATGGGCACCGTTGGTGGTGGCACCTCCTCGCGCGGTACAATGCGTCCTGTCTTGACCAGCTCGCTGTACACATGATGTATGAGCTCGCCCAGCGTATCAAACGAGTCTGGCACATAGGCACCAGATGCGCGCAGTGCCTTGTTCTTGGCCGTGGCAGTTTCACGATCTGAGTTGGCACAGGAGCCGGCATGACCGAACTGCACCTCCGAGGTAAACATGCTGGCGCAGGTGCCAATGCACCAGGCGACTAGTGGCTTGGTTATCCGTCCATCCTTGACAGCGGCGCACACATCGTACTCCTCAGTGCCGCCTACCTCACCGAGAAGAACAATCAGCTTTGTTTCCGGATCGGCCTGATAGCGCAGTATGTGATCCATGAACGTGGAGCCTGGATATCTATCGCCGCCAATGGCTATACCCTCAACAACGCCATCGGTTGCCTTCGAGATAATGTTGTTTAGCTCGTTGGACATGCCACCTGAGCGGGACACGTATGCTACGCTTCCAGGACGATAAAGTTTGGAGTGCAAAATATTATCCAGCATGCCACCAGTGTTGCCAATCTTAAAGCAGCCCGGTTTGACGCCACCCACTGTGGCGGGTCCAATTATGGCCACACCCTTCTTGTCGGCTTCGATGATCAGCTTGCGTGTCATATTCTCTGGTATGCCCTCGGCAATGATTGCCACTGTTCGTATCTGGGGGAATTCGAGCACCTCCAATGTTGAATCATAGGCAGATCGCAGCGAGGCAAAATTGACCATAACATCGACATCCTTGTGCTTGTTTATGGCATCCGACATCTTCTTGTAGACCGGAATGAGAATCTCCTTGTGGCCCCAGTAGTACTTTTGCTTATGATCGCCTGTAAATGGATAGACCATGGCCACCACGGAAGGCTCATCGCGTCTGCAATGAAAAATGTGTTAATTTAAATAAATATAAAAAATAAAACACGAATACTTGCCTGCAGATGAAATCAAAATCGAGCATTGATTGCACCGCTCGCGTTTGCATGCCCCAAACAAAGGCTTTGGTCGTATTTGAAAAGAACTTTCTAGCTGAATTCAAGCTGGCTCCGTTGCTAGAACTCTGCTGCTTGTGTTTATTGCTGGCCAGGCCATCGCTCTCATCTGCCGAGATAGGTGGTAGTTTAATCGGTTGTGCTGTTGTCGAGCGCAAGGCTATTTGTTATTTAAGTTTTGAGTTGTTTGTTTTTTTGTTTTGTTTCCCAAATGAGTCGATGTCGGTGCCGTTATCGGTATCGAAATATTGTTAAGATGATGAGCGAGCAATAATAGTCAAGAGAGAGAGTATAGAAAATTGACATACATACATATATACATATAGACAACATTCAATACAATATTACAATATTACGAGGACGGCGAGGTGGTGCGAGGAAATGCATACAAACGATGTGAAGTTGAGGTTGGTTTTTTGGAAAGTTTCAGTTCACAAGTGCGATTTGGCCAAACGAAACGGTTTATATATTTTTTTGTTTTTGGTTTATGGTTTTGTGGGTGTGTTTGTTGATTTGTTGTTGGTTGGACGTAGGGCGATCAATGCAAATACATACAAAAGAGATACAGAGAAAACAGAAATATTTAAATACAGATCATAACAATAACGTATAATACATAAGAAATATAGGATCTGTTGGTTGGGGAGAGGGTTTAGTGAGGAGCTGTGTTAGCACAGTTGCAAAATTTAGATTTTCACCTACCGGAGCCAAGAGAATTTGTCTCAGTGGCTGCCTTTAAATCGGCCTGCGCCTGCTGTCCACCCGGCAACAAAAAATTAGCAGTGGAAAATTCAACATTGGCTGTCTGTGGAATTGGTCGCTTGCCCAGCGCCATGCCGCAAATGGCTGTCATGTGCGTCTCAGGTCCAAAGACGTGCAACGGTATGCCCAAGGTGCCACCAAAGTCACGCATGCGACGTAATCCTTCCTGATAATTGGGTCCGGCACGGCGCACAAATATCGACACATTGTGCTCCACCAGCTTGGGCTGGAATTCGCGCAGTGCGGTTATGATGCCTTTTTTGTGACAATGACAATGTAAGCAAGACGATTTAATTAGTTGCCTGATAAGAGATCAGAACACAATATTGAATATTCACCTTGGAAGGTCGCTGCAACATTTGTAAAGTTCGCAATGCCGCCGCCTGTAATCAGCACCTTGCCATCGGGATGTTTGGGTGAAGACGTCATCAGGTTGAGTATTGTTTTTGCGTATTCGTACGTCTGCTGTTCGGACGGAGCACCGCTATATTCGCCATAGTTGGCCAGCTCTGAGGCGCCACCCAGATCGCATATAGTATCGGAATAGATAACACTGGCACCGCCGCCAGCGACCATGGTCCAAATGCGTCCATTGCGATTCAAAATTGTCAACTTGAGCGATGCACCGCTCTTCGCATCCAGATCGGCGATGTACGCCTCTTCGGGATACGCATCGCGACCAAATGGTGGCGGATAATCAATTTCGCCCCATTTCGGACGGCATATGAAATCGGCAGTCGAGTCCAGCTTGGCCGCCAGATCCAATATGCACAAACTATCGGCCGTTACGACCAGTGGATTGATCTCCAGATATGTGAAATACAAGTCAGCGAATGTCGCATATAGCGCATAGATAAACTTTGCGATGCGCTCCTTCTTGGCCGCATCTGTAATGGCCTTTAGCAGCACTGTCTTAACATCGGCCAGCGACAATTCGCTGTCCACGGGCACATCCAACTTGACAGCCTTTGCATCCACATCACCAATATCGACACCGCCCAAATGATAGAATAGAATCGTGTCCGCCGACCGATGCGAGTAGATGCAAACGTACATTTCCTCGGCCTATGAAAAAAATGGGAAACATATTATTAATAAACCGCAATCAAATGTTTTATTTAATCAAACTTACATCTGTGTGTGGCAAAAAGGGTTCAATTATAAAATTGCGCAATTTGCCCACCGCATTGCCAATCTTTTGATCCTTGTTGATACGTTCGCCGATCCATTGTTTCACCTGCTCAAAGCTCTTCTTGACGCCAATGAGGCCAAGTTTACCACGTCGCTTAATCAATTGATCGGGCTTCACCACCAGCGGCTGTTAAAAAGAAAAAAGCAAAATAAATTATCAGCTGTAACATCATACATTGAACCTATTAAGCTTGTTAGCTGGTAGTATAACAACTAAGGGCGCAAGATCAGCCGCTGCTAATAGAGATTTTCGAGATACGAGATTCGAGTTTTGAGCGAGTACAGCGAGTGCAATCGTCGTCAAGGGGTCATCTGAGAGGCTGCGTCATTGACAATGACAATACGCGCACGACTCTACAAACTTATCTATCTTTATATGCATGTGCACACACGCACAGGACAGACACACACAAAAAGCGTGACAGCGCACACACAATTGCTTATTAGAAGATCGTACGAGTGTAAATTGAGCAACAAAATATAAATAATCATCAGAGGGCGAACGCCTCAAAGTGAAATTATTGCCTGTCAACAAAATCTCACCAAAGTCAAATCTATCATAAGCAGATTATACAGATAAGCTAGTAATTATTGTACAATAAATAACACCTGTCGATTATTAAGTATGCTTTTTAAACTAAAAATGCTTTCTCAATCAACACAAATATCATTCATGCGAATCTTGGCGCTATCACAAAAATAATTTGTTCGCGCGTTAATCATTTGATTATACGCGCCGCTTTCCAGGAAATAGATATATGTTTGGCGTGTGTAATCAAATATGTCAATCAGAAAGGCACAATTATTCCGATACTTGAACGTAAATCATAATAAGCAATATACTAAAGCACAGCTACACCTGACCGAAACTTAAATACACTTGGGGGCTAAATGTGGCTGGTTGGTGTGTGGAATTTAAGGGTCATCCATATATATGGCCCTATAATAATTGTATGCATTATACTACATATATGTCACCTCAAGCGTATAATTGCAACTTGGGTTGTATACTAGTATTATTTTGTTTCTATTAACATATACGTCGTTAAATTGTTGTTAGAAAACTTTAACTTTGAAGTAAATTTTCTAGCATTTATCTAATACTTTTCTGTATTTCTTTTCTGAAAGCGCTTTAAAAACAAATTGCTTTAAGCTTCTTCTGCATCATATACAGCTCAAATGACCTTGAGCATAGATAGAATCGCGCCATGCTTATCAGTCATTTTGGGAATCATAGCCGGCCGGATTAGTCATAATTCAGCAGCCGCTCGCTGCGTGGGCTAATCGAGGGGCTATAGCCGGCTTCTTTTGCCGGCTGGGTCAAGTTCAATGACAGAAAAACTCGGCATTTAATACACATGTGTTTTGTGGGAATGGCCTAGTTATTTCTTGTTGTTGTCGTCGAAACACTTACCGTAGTGAGCAACCAGGGATGATCAATGCTCAATTTGGACCAATCCGTTTCGGCATTGACTGTGGCAAAGCGGCAGGTTGCAGCGCCAGCTCCATGCTGATTAAGATGACGATTAAGGAGATCTTTGCCGGTGGCTTCCGTGATCGCTTTCGCAGACATTCTGTATTAATTTCGGGTGTGCTGTAATCGGAATTGAGAAGTTGAGAAAATATTGTAAGTATGTAAACATTATAAGTGCATGGTAAATAGCTTTTTGCTTCTTGCGTCGTACTTCAACACTTTGATTCTATTTACTTAGAATTGATTAGAGACGCACCTTTGTGTGTGTTTGCTTATGTATGTGCGTATGTGTATGTGTGTTAGTGTGTGAGCAAGTGCAGCCAAGTCTGTTTTAATGTGTTTGCGTTTTAATTTTGATGTGTTTGTTTTTTGGCTCTCGCCTTCTTAGCTGCGGGCAACCTGTGCGCTGTGCGGGTCTCAAATATAAACTGAAATCTAATATGCTAGCAAGCCAGCGATGAAGACCCGAAACCAAACCCGAAACCAAAACCAAATCCGAACCTCAATCCGCCAACAAACGACGGCTGTTCATTTCGTTTATCGACGTTTTCCGATCTGTATGTTATGGTAGCTATATATGTATATACATATTGTGTATGTTGTTGGTTTAACACTTCTAGAGTTACTTGTATGAATAGAACTTAGCTAATTAATTCAATTTGCTGTTAAAAGTTTTATAAACAAAGTTTTATATGTAGTTCTTAACATAACTCGGAAAGCAAGCTTAATAAAATTTTAAATGCAATCTGATCAAGTCTGCATTAATCCGCCATATAAAACACTTCACAAATCGCAATAAACTGATTTGAATAAATATGAATTTCTTTTACATCTGTGTGGTGGGAAAACAACAGTTATGCGACATGGACACACGTAGACATACACATAACAATGGACTGAAGATGAACCGGTTTGTCTTGTTGTCTGCAGCGTCTCAAAATTTAAATTGTATTGGGAAAAGGGCAGTTAAATAAAACTTTCACCCAAAAAATGGTTAAGCTGAGCTCTTGTGGATTATGCAGGTTAATTGACGTTGACAACAGCGCTTATGACGTTGCTGAGCACTGGAATCACAAACACACACACATGCACGCAAAAGTTTTTCCTGTTTACAACTATTTGAGCGCCTCGTTTCTGTATTTATATTTCTGATTCTAATTTGCACACATTTTAGGCTATCGCTGGAACAGTGCGATGGGGAAATACATACTCGTATGTGTATTGAATGACTTTGCAAATGTAAAGCTTGTGTTTCAAAGCTCCCTTTGATGTTGTTGCTATTGTTGTCCAAGTTCCTAATTAACATGAGAGAGCGCGAAATTGTCGAAGTTCATGGCAAATTACTGACGTGTATTGGAAACGTACAAATCTTTTTATATACTACGCAAAACTTGTAGTTTGGATTAGGCAACGTGCCCAGTGAAAGTGGGTAAAATCAATAGTGATGCAATTTCTGTTTTTTTTTTCTTCTCTTTTTTAGTACGAATGCGTCGTTGTCTCTGCTACAGATTCGCATGGATTTTTGCTTGTGTGTGTGTCAGTGTGTAATTTCATGTTTATTTGCAATTTTATGATTTGCCATCTAAATTTACAACGAACATGCATGAGGCTTAATATTTGGTACACAGCAGATAACTCACTATAACTATATATATATATTTACAGCAGCTTCACTTTTTTTAATAATTCTTACACCGCAAACTTTCTTTTCGATCTAAAAGACACCTTTATATGCATTTATAACAAGAGTTATCGATAAGCTCAAAAGTCACTCAGCGCTGTTACTCAAATCTGCGTTAACATTGAGCACTATTGCGTTAACAGCTGCTGTTATTTGTTACAGAGTGACCACTTTGCGTGCACCTATAAATACCGGCTGAAAAATCATAATGAGACAGCTGTTCTTAGAATAATCAGCTGTTGCAAGTAAATGCTCTCAGAATCGAATCAGCGATAACATAAGCGATATTGAGTAATATAATTAAACTAGTACTTAATGTGAACATATATTTGCGGCAAAAGGAGACTCGATTGCCGTGCAATTACAAGGCAGCCTGCTCATATATTGCGCAGCCCAACAACAAATAAACACTCAAGAAGGATGCACACAACAAACTTGGTGCAAATGCTGCTGCTGCTGTTGCTGTTTGCCTCTGCGAGGGGTGACCAGCAAATGGTAGGCAGCAGAGAAAAGTTACTGTCTACGCTGCAGGAGGGCTTCATTGGACTGGAGGAGTCGCAAACACTGCCGGAGCCGCACACACGCGAACAAGTTGAATTGTTGCGCCACCTAAATTTCGTGCCACCAGCCATCGACTTTGGCAGATGGTCGGTAGGTCAAACGGTAACCCAAATAGTGACACTTTTTAATCAGCACACAAATCGCACCGTCCATCTAAACTCTGTGGCTGGACCAGATCCAGTCTTCTACAGTAGTTTCTTTGGGACGCGTGAGGTGCCGCCCCAAAGCAACACCACATTTAGCATCGTCTTCTTACCTCGCCAAATTGGTGCCATATCAACGGGTCTACTCATCCAAACGTCCTTTGGTCGTGCCGAGTTTTCGGTAAGCGGCGAGGGCAGCGAGTGTCCCTATCGCTTGAAGCCCCTTGTGGGCATTAAAGCGCCCATGAATGCAACGCTCACGCCCGAGATTCATATGTATAATCCGCATGAGCGGCCGCTGCAAATACTCGAGGTAAGTATTGCATTTGAAATTCGAGTCGCTTTGTCCTAATGGCTTTTGCTTTTTATAGGTTTACAGCAGTGGCGGCGAATTTCAGCTGGAATTGCCCAGCGGTGGATCAGAAGGACCACAGAATCTGTGGGAGATACCGCCGCATTCGCTAAAGCCCGTTATACGGATATCGTTTCATGGGCGTACCGCTGGCAATCACAGCGCCTATATACGCATTAAAATCGCCGAGCGAGCAGCAGCCGACGATCATCTCAATGTCGAGAATGTACTAGTCATACCCGTCGAATTCGAAATACTGCCACGGCACGGCGCCTATGCACGCAATCCTTTAGCCGACTTTGGCCGCCTGGCGACGGATCAGCATGCGGACGCATTGCGTTTTAAGCTGGACATGCAAAATCAACCAGTGGATGCGGCACAGCGACAACTTATCGGGAATTACTTGCGTGATATACCAGGGCTGAGCTATGATGAGCACAACGCCAGCATTGTGCTGGATCCCAAAATGTTTGAGGGAAGTGCCAGCATCAATGATTTGCTTGTCATAAGTGGCGAGGATCAGCAGCAACCATCATTTACGGTGCTCGTGCGCGCCGAGATCTTTAAAGGCGGCTTAAGCTACGATCGCAATGTAACGCTCTTCATAAGCAGTTCCAGTGGCAGTTCCAGCACCAGTTCGGAGGAGATGCCGCTGGAAACGCAACGAACGCTGCTGGTGCGTAATAATTTCGCCTTTCCGCTGTTGCTGCACAATTTAAGCCTGGAGCTGCCAATCGATCCGGCGTTGTTGCAGCTGTCATCGCTGGAGCAGGAAATAATACTACAGCCGGGTGAATCTGTGGAGCTGCTGCATCTGCACTTGCTCAGCGAGCAGGCCACCTTCAAGTCCACGCTGCTCATCCAGAGCAATGTGACCACGTTTGAGCTGCCATTGATTGCGTGCTCGGGACGTTTGCATGTCTCGACGCAGCCATTTCAACTGCAGCTGCCAGTAGAGAGTGCGGTTTATGGACTGGAACTGGATTTGGGTACGGTGCCATTTGCGGAGATGTCACGCGATGGCTATATCATATTGCGAAACGATAATCCCATGCCAATTAAGATAACCAATTGGTACTTTAAGCCGCCCAAGAATGTCTACTTCCAAGCCGCCTTCATGGGCTGCGTGCCCGGAGGAGAGTCAGCCGCCGCCATCAGCTCCAATATAACAAACGATCTTCAATCGGCTAACAATAATAGCACACGATTTGAGTTTTGTAGCCATCTGAGTCAGGGCGACAGTGCCGTCTTCATACTGTCCATACAGACCTATGTGGCGGAGGAGAGCACGGGCACACTTAAAGTGTGGACACCCTACGAACTGATTAGGAGCACCGTGCGTTTTAAGGCATCGGTGGGCCAGCTGGACATAGAGCAGGAGCAGCTGCAGTTCAAGTCATGTTTTCCCGGCAAAATCTGTTCGGCGGTGCTGAGCATACGTTCCAGTTTTATGCATCCGGTACATGTCAAATCGATAGCCTTTACACGGCGGGGATTACGCTTCAAGGACTTTAATGCCAAAGGCACCACAATTGGCGCCCAGACGCTGACCAAAGTGGGTCGCATTTACTTTGAGCCGGCGGCGCTTTGCGGCACCAGTTGTTACATACGCACAAACCGGGATGAGCAGGCCATCTTTCCCAGCCTGGCGGCGGCCGGTGGTCAAATCAATAATAATCTTCTTTATGATGGCGTCGAGGTGCGTCAACGCACCGAACTCTATCGACAGTTTAAGCGTCAGCTTCAGGCAATGTCGCTAACCCTGCACAGCGAAGAGTTACCGCCGTTGGAGCTGGACTTTAGCATTGCCATCGAATGGCCAAAGTTGGTGCAGCATCAGCCGCTGCCGGAAACGCCAGCCATTGCCGTGGGTCAGGTGCAACGGCAGTGGATAACTATGACAAATCCGACAATGCAACCGCTGCTCCTGGACTACTTTCTATCGGATCCGGCATATGCGCGACGCACCCAGCTCTCGCTGCCGCACGAGGTGATCGATGTGAGTAGCAGCAGTTGCTATTTGACGGATTGTTCGGTCTTCTCGCTGCCAGATGCACCGTTCCATGGCCCCGTGCTGCTGCCACCCGGCTCCACACTGACCATCCCGGTGCAGTTTAGTGCCGAGCAAGCCGACAAATACTGCACCCTGCTCCATGTGCGCAGCAATCTGACGCTGTACGAGGCCGTCTGGATAACCGCACGTGCCGTTCAATCCCAGTTCCGGTTTGGCAACCGACGTCCCGGCTCCAGTGCACCGCTGCTCTTTGAATTCGGCGCGGAGCAGTTTGAGCGTTGCGATGGCAGCTCCAACTCCAAGAACTCAGAACCAAGTCACACGATAGTCGCGACGCGCAGCTTTACGGCGAGGAATGCCGGCTCCCTGCCCATGCGGATTGATGGCTTCTTTATTGGCCAGCGGGCGTGCGAGGCGTACGGCTTTAAGGTCATCAATTGCCAGGGCTTCTGGCTAAAGGAGAACGAAACGCGCAAAATTGAGATTAGCTTCAGCACCGACTTTACCGCCGCACGCGTCCAGCGAACCCTAACCCTAATCACCTCCCTGAACTATGATGTCACCTATCAGCTGGTGGCCCAGCTGCCCGCCGAGAGTGTGGAGCGTTGTGCCGCCACCTTGCCGCGTCCCGAGTGGGAGCCGGCGTTGCGCAATGCTGCACTCATCGTACTCTTGGCCAGCTTCTGTCTGGTGTTGCTGGCGGCCATCTTTGATGCACGTGCAATTATGGTTCAGCAGAGCGCCTATGATGCGGCACGCTTCAAGGGACCCATTCAGCCCACATTTAACTTGCGCAACATTGTCAAGATGCAGGTGGCGGAGGAGGCGGCGGCCGCGGCTGCTGCTTCCGCCGCTGCTGCTGCTGCATCTCTCAAAGCCGAGCAGCAACAGAAGATGCGCAACGGGCATGTGAAGGATCTGCGCAAACGGACCAACGCCGACAAATTGAATGCCACACAACGTAAGCCAAAATCGTGGTCAGTCTGGAGCATGGACATGACACCAACGGCTCCAACAGTTCCTGCTCCTGTCACTAGTCAGGCCAAGCCACAGATTTCGCCCAAGCCCGCCAAGAAGCCAACGACGGTGGTGCTTTCAACACCAAAACCAATTCCAACCGTTGCTCCAGCTGCTCCACGCTCATCTAAGAAACTTAAACCAAATGCTACGCCGACTCCAACGAACACTCCAATGCCCATAGCCACACCCAAGCCGATGACGCCCAAAGCTGAGCCCGAGGAGGAGAAGCGCACAAGTCCCAATACAACAAAACCAAATAACAGTCCGACGCTGCAGGAGAATGCCTCGACGCGCCCGCTCAAATTGAACCCGGAAACGCCCAAGGAACGTGTCCTCAAGGAGCAAAATGGCAGCGCCAAAAAGTTGGGCAAAACTCCCGGACGCGAGCGACGCAAAGAACAAAAACTACTGGCCCCTGGATCGAGCACAAAGAAGTCCGGAGAACGCAAGCAACGCAGCAAGCAGCTAAATTTCAATTGCAATTCGATTATAGCGGGTGGAGGTGCTTCTCCATTGACCACACCGGATGCGGACACAGACACAATGATCACCTCACCCTGGGAGACAAGCAGTCGCGTTTCTTTCCGGGATGTCCTACAAACAGCTCCTTTGCCAGCGATTGACAATGGTCTCAACTGGAATCCGGCCGCCAGCGATTTGGCCAGTAGTCAACTGGGTCCCATTGGCAGTCGCAAGTCGAGTCCGGCTATACCTACACTCTGGGATTCACCAAATCCGACTAATCCAAGCAATTCGTTAATGACTTCGCTCTTTGATGTCTTAGAGACGCCGCCGGCATTGGACATGAACATCGATTTGCCAACCCTTAATGGTAAGTGAATCATATGAATCCCTTGATCCCCCAAATGACCAATCCATTCCATTTTCAGATCTTTGCAGACAAGTTACTGCCGAACGCGAACAGAAGGAAGCGCAATGGGAACGCAGTGAACTGATATTGAAGCAGCAGTTGCTGCTGGAGCAACTGGAGCAGCAGCTGAAGCAACAGGAACAGCAAGAGAAACTTCGTCAACGCATTGAGAGCAACAATTGGGCGATGAATTTGGCTGGTTCGACGGGTTCGACTTGGACGCCACTGGGCTATGCCGCTTGGCCGCAACAAGGAGGAGCAGCTGCTACACCGCGAACATCGCCGACGCATACCATAACGCCAGGTGTGGGAGTTATACGTCCACCACCGGGTCTGGAATCGAATTACAATAACAATTGCCAGTTGGCAGCAGCAGGAGGAGGAGCTGCATCGCAGGGCAGCAACAACATTAGCAATAACCATATCGATGGATTGCAAAACGCACAAGAGCGGGTGGCCCCAACACCACCAATGCCCACCCAATACGATCCATTTACCTCGCCAAGCTCAATCTGGTCGGACAATTGGCGCCAGCGCAACAATCACATGAACTGAATACGTCTATCCCAAAGCTGCTCACTGAACAAATTTAAGGCAACCAAATGAAATTCTTATATTTCTATATAAGACAATTAGGCTATACGCTAACGATAAAAAAGAATGATCCGATCTTTTTTCAATTTCGACTTTTGACTAAATAAACTGCAAAGATTAATGAATTTCATTATGCTATACATACATACATATATGTATAAATATTGCATTCAAAATTCATAAATCCTGACTTATATTTATTTATACTCATCCGGGAATGACTAAAGTTGATTATACTATTAGCTTTTTATTTAACTTTCTTGCTTTCCTGTTGAAAATACCAAAGACTAATAATGTAAAATAACACAACTGGAATGTCATGTTAATTAACATTGGCTCAACCTCGAAGCGGACAACTAGTTTATGGAAATTACAAACAAACCATAAAAAGAACACTGAAATGTTCTTAGTTTGGAGACCAGCTTATTTGTTCATATCGAGTTGTCTAATGCATAGCTCAGCAGTTGTCCTTGTACGTTATGATGCCCTTTTCGATGAGATCGGGAATCTCTACGGCCAGCCAGGGCGCCAGACCCAAGGCCATGGCATGAGCAATACCAAACTTGGGCACATTGCGTGCCCACAGTGGCTTGAAATGATCCGTTAGGCAGATTTTGCCACCGCGATACATTTTGGCTGTCTTGCCGTCCAGCTCCGGCAGTGCAATCTCTGGCGCTGTCGTTGGATACGTCACGGGAATGTCAAACTCCACATCAAATTCGTATTTAAGCAGATTGTGCATGTACCAGCATTTGCCGAACCATTTCGTGCCTTCCTTGTTGGACTCGAGGCGGAACCAATCACTGCCTGATTGCTTATTGTTCTCCACGTACTGCAGGTGAGATCAATTTTAAATGGTTTATATGTAGTTTTTTAATTTAATTACAAGTACATTTTACCTTTATAAGTGCTTGATATTCCTCCTTCAGTCTCTGCACCCAGATATCTTTCTCACGAGGGCCAGCACGTATTTGTAGCAATGGGATATTGCTCAGTGATTTTCTGGTGCTATCGTCGACCATTGTGCAAATTTATAAATTGAATAGAATCGAAAACAACAAGTGTGACACGTATAAACACGGTATAAATATTTATATGCTCGATGCACGAATATCGATATATAGATCTATCGATTATGAGCCACGCGAACAGCTGATAAGCAGTGGCCATAAGCTGATTGCTGCAGAAAGGTTTGTACCGATTGTCAAACAAAATGTTTACCGATCATTAATTGGCGCTTAAACAGAACATGCAAATTTATTTAAATGCGATACCAGAAATGGTCAAATATGCTTTAGTCTCTCTGTGGTTAGTCGAAGTCGTCAATAAATACCGCAGCGCAACGGCCAGCGAGCCCAAACAATATTTGCTCATCAACCGATAAGGTTTAAAATTAGCTAAAAAAAAACAAAACAAAAACGTAAGATCTTGTAGTCGCAAAACGTGTAAGCAGTGATATTCAAGTAAGATAAACATTGAGAAAAAAAACTGTGCCAGCTTAAATATTATTTGCATACTAGGTGAGTGTATAAACTGATTTTATCTGAATGTAATTATTATAGCACATGCATATTTAGTTACCTTTGTTCTACACATGACAATTTAATTTTTATATTGCATCGTGACAAAAGCAAAAACACATTTTTTGCAATGACATTTGTATATTCAAAAATGGGATCCACTCATGAACGAAAGGTCTGACCCTTGCGAAATAAAAACCCCATGATTGTTCCAGAAAAAAATCACCCAAAAATTCAAAAACAAAACATATATTTTGTTTGTCACGCTTAATTAACCATTGGCACAGATTTAAGATGCTTTTAGAACAAAAAAACAAACACACGGCAATCGTACCTTTGAACTGATAAAGCCAATCCACTGATAAGGCATCGAAATCCACTTTGGATCCGACTCAAACCGGTTCGTCGCGATTGTCTTGTCTAGGCTCTGTTTTGAAATAAATATATAAAGCTCTGTCTTTCATCAAAATAATAATAATAAGCACTTCAATTTATTTGTTTCGAATACTGAACCATACAATATATATGTACGAAACGTAACCAGATTCGACCTTAATGCTGCTGATAACGCAAACTCTGTTGTCTCTGTATACCAGTTCGCGATGAGCTGGGTGCTTTTAAGGAACCGGCGCAAACCGGTTTTAAGCCTTGGCTTTTCCATTAAACAATTTTCAATACAAATTGTTTTTTCAAGCTTTATTCACTGATAACGACGTTCCAAAATAAACGATGTTCCATATACATATATAAACATTTATGTCATAGGGCACTTAATCAAACCTCCAATACACACTCAGCTGTCGTCTCCTCTGGCAACGTTGGCAACGTTGACAAGGCAACGGTGGCTGATGCTGCCGCTGCTGCGGTTGTTCTCTCCGTTGTCTTGCGAACGCTCACCGAAATAATGGTGTCTGCTTTGCGGTGTCGGGCATGATGGCGATGATGGAATTCCTGCCACTCTTTGAAGTGCATCTTTTTGCGATGCGCATGCATATTGGCGTTCGAGTTGAACGTCTTCGGGCAATGCGGACATGTATACAATACCTCACCCGTATGCGTTGTCATGTGTTCCTGCAAAAACAGAACAAAGGCATATTAACGTTTTTGTTTATATTTTTTGTTTAAACAACTTACGCGCAATTCATTGGGTCGCTTAAATGCCTTCTCGCACATCGGGCATTGGTGCGTACGCGCTGTTTTGTGTGTGTACTTGATGTGGTGCTGATGCGCCTGCAGGCTGGGTGAGATTTTGAGGCAGATTTCGCACTGCATCGGCTGCAGATTTTCGGCCGTGTGCATCATTTTGATGTGCCGCGCCAGCCCGTATTTGGTTGTCAGTGTCGATTCGCACAGATGGCATTTGATTATCTTTTGCGGCGCACCCGCATGCTCCTCCATGTGGCGTGCCAACGCCTCGCGGCCGCGTATCGACTTGCCGCAAACATCGCAAATCTTGTCGAACTTTCGCAAGTGCACCAGTTTCATATGTTGCTGCATGATATACTCGTTGGGAAAACTGAAAAGATTACGATGAGATGGAGATACTATCTTCGGTTGTTAATCTTTCGCTTACGTCTTGGTGCAACTGGCGCAGGGCACATGCCACTGTTCCTTGGGAATGTGCGTGAGCTTGTGGCGCTCGCAGACAATGGAGCTATAGAAGCTCTTGGAGCATTGCTCGCACTGGTAAAGTCGACCACGTTGCTTAATCTCGTGCATACGCATATGCAGCTCCAGACTGCGACGTTGCCCCATCACACGCTGACAAATCTCACATTTAAAGAGCTCCGGGTTCTGATGACGTCGCAAATGATCGACAAGGACGCCGCGTTTAAGGAACTTCCTATTACAGCACATGGCATAGCCGCGCTGATTATGCTCCTTGCGTGTGTGCACCAGCATCTGAGAGAAATCGTCCATGGGTTCATTGCACACGGGACACTGAACCTTGTAGTGCTCCCTTATGAATTCGTTGAACTCTTGCGACTTTTGCACATTATGAGCGCCGTCTTGTTGTTTTACCTTGCCCTTCTTGCTGGCCACCTTTAATTTGGTGCGACGCTTTTTTTTAATTAATCGCGTCTTTTTTTGCCTTGGCTCGTTGATGGCTTCGGGAGATTCGCTTTCGTTTTCGCTTTGATGTAGGTAATCGATTATATTTTGGTCCTCCTGATCATCAAGCACATCGGCTATGCTTAGATCGGCTTCTGGGAACTCAATTTTGATCTCATTTAAATTGATCTGTTCCAGAACGGCTTGAAATTCATTGCTATCAATGCCAGTGGCCGTCTCGCCGGGCAGATACTTCTGCGTACGTCTTCGCCTGCGCTTCACGGCAGCCGCGACACTGTCGCCAAGTCCGCTCTCCTGCTTTACCAGATTCTCGGCTTCTGCAACGACCTCTGCCTGAAGCGTTGGAATCGTTTCAGCTATTTTTGTGTTTTCTTGTAGCTGCTTGTGCGCCTGTTCAATACTTGTATAAAAGTTATGGAATGCATACAATTGGTCCCAGCAAGTGCCACAAATGTGTCCAATGACGTCTTTGGTCTGCAAATATAATTTTGAGTGCCAATATTCCCTATTATTTTTTGGTGACTGCTTACCCGCAACCAGAAGTGTTTTTCAATGATCTCATTCACATCAAGCAATTCAGCTTCAGGTGTACCAAAACGTATAATGCCATTACCATTATCTGTGCACTGGGTGCACAGTAAACACATTTCCATCTCGCTTACAATAAAGATCCAAAATGCGACAGCGGCCATTAAACAAACAGCTGATTTTGCCAGAACGGTGCTGCCAACTTGCTAAATATGTGATGAATTGATGATGGTGTTGTATCAACAAGCTTATTTCCCTCAAGTTGGCAGTTCAACGTTTAGGCGTCGCAATTTGCGACTAGACTTTGAATTAATTTAAACAATTTAAGTTATTTTCGGCTGATTGTGACGCTCAATCACTTAAATCGTTTTAAATGTGTCGCAAGTCAGACGCACCATAAGCACAATATGCTTTCGCTCTCAATTTTTGCTTGGGTACGTCATAGTACCTACATGTAAGTCTGCTCTTTGTTTACATATATAAAAATTTTCCGGTCTTGTAATAACAATTTATGGCCTTTGTTTACCCTTAGGGCAAGCGGCTCGTAGACTAAACGCGCAATTGCCAGATTTTGAGCAATGCGTGATTAAGAGATTTGATAGCACAATTTATATTACTGATAAGCCAAATTAAATAGTATAATAAGCCAATTGTCTTAATGTTTTACTTACCTGTTCTGTTATTGTTCTCTTAACCTTTTCAGCAATTGCTTGACATTGAGCTAAGGCAGTCACTACGTTATGGATGTCCAAGCAAGCCGTATTGTCCCCGATGGTGGCTGGGGTTGGGTTGTCGTCGCTGCCGTCGCTGTGATCAATGTAAATATATATATAAAATTATATTTATAAACTGTATCTCTTCTTCTTGGCCTTGCCTATTACTGCGTAATACATATGTAATATTTACTAATTCTTTGTTGTTTTACAGATGACAAACCAGTCCATATTATCGGTGTTTGGCCTGCTTTTCGGTGGAGAGCTGCTGCGCATGCATGAGAACACATTTACCGCCGCACTTATAACAAATCTGAACAGCTTGGCCTTAAACTTTTCGGGCCTATTCATTGGACCGGCTATTAAGAGTTTTAAGCCTCGCAATGTGGCTGCAACGGGCTGTTTGTTGGTCTCCTTTGGCCTAACGCTGTGCTCCTTTGCCACAGAGAGTTGGCATTTTATTGTCGGCTATAGTTTCTTTGTTGGCTTCGGATTGGGCTTGATTTCCCCATCGACATTTATGGCCATCAATTCGTATTTTAGCAGCAAGCGAGGTCGGGCTGTGGGTGTCTCCCTCGCCGGTGCTGGTGTTGGACAGGTCTTTATCCCTCACGTTGTTCGTTATTTTCTACAAAATTATGGCTTTCGTGGTGCAGTGCTTGCAATGGCAGTTTTATCCTTGACAGGGGTAAGTTTTCATTCGTTATTCATTGTTAAACCTTATTCTAAATCCATTATTACAATTTTAGCTGTTTGGTGCGATGTTTCTGAAGCCCTTGAATCCGCCCGCAAATCACAATAATCGCAAGCATTTAAAACTGATAATGGATAAGGAGGACAAGAACCAAACTAGCGCTTTGCAGGCAATTATTGTGCAACCCGCAAAGCAGCTAATGGTGGAGCCTTCGAAAGATGCCACGCTGTTCAGTCGAATGGGCCATCGATTGGTACAGGCCATGGACTTGGAACTGCTCAAGGACATTGTTTTTTGGAGCATTATTGTGGGCATGGCGCTGGTTTACACGGCCACCATTAACTTTACGATGGTCTTCCCGCACTTTTTGGAGCACACGGCCGGCCTGGAGAGCAACGTGGTCGCCTCGTGTATGTCCGTTGTGGCCGGTGCTGATATTGTCTTCCGCCTGCTGTTGCCCTGCCTAACCGATCGTTTGAGAATACCCTATCGTGTGGTCTTCCTGTTGGGCACAGCCGGTATGCTGGTGTCGCGCATATTCCTAGCCGAGACGACCAGCTTGCCAGTTATTGTTGCCATGTCTGCGCTAACGGGCATGACCAAATCGGCCACGGTCATTAACAACAATTTAACAATTTCGGCACACTGTCGTGCCGAGAAGCTGGCCGGTGGTCTGGGTCTCAGCATGATAGCAAAGGGTGTAATTGTGATAATCATTGGGCAACTGCTCGGCTGGATACGTGATTATTCGGATTCGTATGTCATCTGCTTGTACGCTCAGATTGTTGTGCTTCTGCTCGTTGTGCTGGTGTGGACGCCAGAAATATATTGCCGCTTTAGAAGGCAAAGACGCAACACTACCAAATCCATGGAGACAACTTATACTATGCCAACGGAACAGGCGACGTAAATATTCGTTTTCGTATTTGATGGACTTAAAGTATGGATGTGATAGCCAAGCGTTGTGACCAAAGGGCGCTACTTTTTAGTTTAGTTTAGTTTTAGGCCATCTCGACTTATTTATTATCATATAGGATGTAAGAGATTGACTTTTGTACTGGTGCATTGTAGCCAAAATAAACTATAAGAAACTACATTTATAAAAAACCAAAATTATTATTATTTTCCACAAGTGTAATTAGATCTGAATTTGGAATCCGTACCACATTTTATTTCTTTGTTTTTTAGTTTATAAAGCTTTGTGAGCCCGCAATAGTCGACTCTCCGGACTCAGTGTTATAGAACAAACGACGCTCGATGCCATCCTTGTCGATAATGCCAATGCGCACTACACCACCGGAGCTGCCATCGTGGAAGATAGCATGTTGCACAGCTAAAATATATATTTTAGTCATATTAGCACAAGCATATTTCGAATGAGAGAGATTATGGTGTGATACGAACCTTTCTTTACAAATTCAATGCACTCCTCTTTGGGCATGCCAGGACGATAATGCTCACGAACAAATCCGTAAATGAAACTCGAGCCGGATCCGCCGATAGTGCAAGCCTCGCGCGTCAACATGCCACCCAGTGGCACACTATAAACTTGACCGCCGCGCTCCTCATCCCAACCGGCTACAATGATGCCAGCCAGCAGGGAATCACGGTAGTTGTAGCAAAAGTTGCGAAACTCTGATGCTGCCTCCCACACGAGCGGCTCCTTGCTGGTTTGATTACGATGATAGTTCAGGGAGTAGGCCACAATGTCTGCAATGGCCTGGGTGTCAGCTGCGGAGCCACTGCGGCAACAGTAGATCTTATCTGAGATTTGAGTCAATTTGTCGGTCACACGATTGGCAACATATGCTCCAGAGCTGGTGCGAGAATCAGCACCGATCACAACGCCGCCATCGAACTCGACGGCCATAATGGTGGTCTGCGTTCAGAAGTCATAGTTATATGTGCAACAAATTTATACTGATGCTTGATACTTACGCCAGTGCTGACGGGAGTGTCGGTAAAATCATAGCCGGGACCCATGTTGCTTGGTTCTTTATTTTTAAAATTTTTGTAATTCGTGCAATGAAATGCAAAGCAAAATGACTGGCTTGTTTTCGGCAAGTGTTGTAAAGCACCTTACCGGTTAAAGTGCTGTATAAGTTGTTTAAAAGGTGTGCATTTGCAAAAGCATATCGATATCAATTTGTTATCGCTGTCGCACATGTCGATTTTGTTTAGATTCTCCTTTGAACATTTTCTGTTTGTGTTGACTTGAATAATAAAATGGCATACGTTGCCCTTAGCGAAGCAGAGAAAACTTTTATTTTACATGGCGTCGAGGTGAGTGTTGATGTGCTCAACTTGCCTAATTTATATTAACTTCTTTGGTGTGCTTGCAGGAGGACTTTCGATGTGACGGTCGATCACGTCGCGATTACCGGCCAATGGAACTGGAAACTGGCCTGGTCAGCAATGCTAGTGGCTCAGCACGGCTACGTTTAGCAAACACTGACATCCTGGTGGGAGTCAAAACAGAAATTGATGTACCGCATCCATTAACACCCGCATTCGGAAAATTGGAATTCTTTGTCGATTGGTAAGGTAAAAAGAGAGAAGCAGAGCATCCATCGTTCGACGTGGATATTGAAAATGTATGTATCTTCAACAGCTCTGCGAATGCCACACCCGAATTTGAGGGTCGCGGTGGCTCCGATTTGGCACAGGAACTAATACTTTCGCTTCAAAATGCATACGAATCACCATTCGCCTTTGACTATCGAACCTTGTGCCTAATTCCGGGTCAACAATGTTGGAAACTGTATATAGACATTTTGATTTTGGAATGCGGGGGCAATCTCCACGATGCTGTTTCCCTGGCGGCCAAAGCAGCGCTCTTTAACACAAAACTGCCGCGCGTAACTGCAACTCTGCTGGATGCTGGCATTACCGATCTAATTATATCCGATAATCCGTACGACTGCACACGCATTGGCATTGATGCGGTACCTTTGCTGGTCACCGTATGTAAAATTGGCGACTATTGTCTCGTCGATCCATCGGCCGAGGAGGAAGTCTGCAGCACGGTCAGCATAGTTGTTTCCGTATCTATGCGCAACAATGAAGGTAGTAGAGGTATACGTAATGGGCATAGAACTTGAACTTAACCGAAATGAACTTCTTTAGCATATCTGTCAGGAACCCACATGACCGGCGGTGGCTCAATGCATAGGGAGACAATGCTCAGTTCCATTCAACTGGGGCTTTCCGTTGGTGAGCAGCTAAACAGTTTACTCGTCAAGATGCTCAATTCCGAGCAGGAGCGTGTGGGCCCCAAGAGGCCCAAAACAATTGGATTTCTTAAATAAAACGCCTTTGAATTGGTATGAAAGTTTAATTTTAATTTACTGACATTTGACTATACATTGAGAGTATATTAACTATTAGGCTTAGGGCATTATTGTATTCATTTTTAGATGTAAGAAGAACGCTAATTCCGTTTTTTAGTTTGTTTGCTTGCTGTTATTGGTTTCTTCTCCTTTGGCTCCGGCTGCTTCCCCGCCAGAAATGAGGTCAACATTTCACTTATCTCAGGCATATCGTTTGTAATCTGGGGGAGAGAAGAAAAGTTTATAAATTGCCATTTAAACTTAGTGATGTAATGATTACCTTTGGGAATTGCATATTTTCAATTTCCTTCTTTGTCTCGGGATCATTGATCATTTTTGGCAGGACGAGCATAAGCAAAAGGGGCAGAGCCATCATCAGCACCATCGGGTTGAAAAGGAAGTCGGTAATCTATTAAGAGAGTGGGTATGAGTATGCAATGCAACTGGAACACTGGAATAATCCCACATACCTTCCATTGCTCACGTGTCTGGAAATATTTGAATCGCATAAGCGGCTTCATCCGGAGAGGATATGGCACTTGGACGACCTGCGCCGGCTGCATGTAGTTCACTTTGCGTGCCCGGAACTTGCCCTTCGGATTGATTTCAACACGAACTGGCTCGTAAAATATATCAGGATGATAGATATCGAGCACATAGCTGCCCGAAGGCACTCCACTTATTATAAATTGTCCATCTTCGCGCACAAATCCCTTGTACTCGCCGTTATTGATGCTGATCGTCAGATCGGTTTGCCATTTGTTACCGCTGGGCAGTGTCATCCCCAACCCCTGGCTTGCTCCGGGTCCCAGATCGGGCGCATACACTTTGCCCTCGATTGTGTAGTGGCCAGAAATTTCGTCTATGAGATCTTCTTGTCCAATAACGACCTCGCAACTACTCAGGGCAATGAGTGTTGCTAATATTAACAACTTATAGCACATTTTTCTATTCACAAATTGGGACAACGTTAATTAGAAAATTGTATTGAAGAAAAAAACACATCAGATGTTTCTCATCATCGTCTATCGATAAGCACTGGCCACACTTATTGGTGGTGTGGTGAACAAAGTGTTGTAGGAGTAATTTACCACACATTTTATTCACCACCACCAAACGCGGCATGGCATGCGCCTGACCAATTGGAACATTGAATTGTCAGTTGTAAATTTAAATTCAAGGCGCGCAGTCTTGTGCGCGAAAAGAGCGGAAAGAAATACCAAAGCGGCTTTAAATTTATTCAAACGCTAAAACAACAAATTTAGGTTAGTGCATTTAATTTGACAAACAAGTTATGAATTGTGACCAAGCCAAGCTTGGTCACGTGTTAATCTCGTTAAAGAGCCAAATCCAAAGGAATACCGCTTAATCTGCTTGTACATATGTGTGGGCTAAGCCATGCAATATGCAAATATGAATAAATAATGTTATATGCATGCATACAAAACTATGTTATGCATTTGAAAGTGAAATTAAATTAAAAACCAAAAAAATAAAAACAACAACAACTTTAAGCCGCACCCAAAGCCAATGATCATGGAATGTGTGCTATAAACCGATAACTTGTTTCAAGTTTAGAAGACAAACTTGCGGTTCGGTTGATTAAAAAAATAAAATTCCAAAGCCGCAGTTAGTGTAGAGTGTGAGAGACTTGCGCGAAAAATACAAACAACAACAACAATGAGCCCATACATACATTTGAGATGGCAATAACAAAGCTGTGTTGTTTTTATGTTTCTACAACTGTCGCAGGTTAATGTTGTTGTGGCTGTCGTGGTGGCTACGGTAAAGGTGTACAACCGGTTTCCAGTTATGCCAGACAATGATGCTGTCCACTGGCGTATTTGTGTATGTTTATGTGTATGTGTGCGTGTGAGTCAGTTTGTACTGAGTGTTCAACAACGCAACAACAAAGCTCTTGCGCCGGCAGCTGTCGCATAAATTTAGCACATTCGGATTTCAATGGCAAATCCGAAACGCAATGCATTCTAATACAATGACAAAAAATTAATGATACAACTTTTTGTGTATGGATGTGTGTGTGTGTGTGTGTGAATTGAGTCGCGCATGCGCGCAGTGTACAGCGAAGATATAACAATTGCTGTTGATGTTGTCGTAAAGATGATGTAAACACGAGGCATTACAATAAAAGCGAAGTGCGATGCATAAAAAGCATTAAACAAAGAGACAAACACAAAAATTTCAATGAGAGGGCGTGTAAGAAGCCAAAGGCCAACGTGTTTATCTGCAGTGGGCAGTGGGAAGGGGAGTGGTTGCGAACGTGACGCGCTTTCCATTGGCAATTGGCACACTCTTCAACAAACGCACACACACACACACACACATCGATGACACGTATATCAAAGCGATCGAAAGCACACTTGTCACCGCTGAAGTTGTTGTTGCAGTTATTTTACACAATTCCTAAATTGCTGATAAATCAAAGTCGCTTTCTATTTACAAACCTTACAAGTTGTGCGACTGACTGTGCGTGTGTGTGTGTGCAACAAATTTAACACTTACATGTTAAAGCTACTGTTAGTAGCAGCCTAAATATATATATGCATTTATGTGATGTCATCAAAGTGCAATTCCAATAGACTTCCAATAATTGCTGGAGGTATTTCTAGTTTTGCAGGCACGTGCTGACACCGTTTTTTTAAGTCCAATATTGTACCACCTGTTAAATTCAGCTAACCAGTTTTTGCCCACATACCAGACGCACTTTTATTTATTGTACCCAAAACAAACCACTTTTAACTGGTTGTTATTGTAATTTGTATTGCAATGAGTGCTTTGAGCTTACCTAAAAAATGTTTTTTATTTTTTAATGATTTTTTTTTTAAATTTTTAACAGATTAGGTCTGTTACTTACTACTAAGCTTAATAAAAGTTTAACGAGCACTAGCTGCCAGGGCCTTAGAATCAATTTTCTCTATTTTTTTTTTATGGACTTTTATTTAGCGACTTAAAATTTTCTATAATTAGTTTTATAGATTTACTTAATTCTTTGCGAGTAAAGTGAATGATTTTAACGTTAGTCTAGTTTATAGGATACTTGTTTTCACACAATGTTATTGTCCTAATCTTAAGGTTAAGTTATCTTTATTTCCAATTGAGTGCCTTCACGTATTTTTTATCAATAAGCATCTAATCGGGAGGTTCTTTAGACCACTTCACAAATTTATTAATGAAATGTTTTCATTTTACTTACTTATCGTTCCGAAATATTCTTATCGCTCCGGAACATATATAGTTTGTGTGAACTTGATTAATCATTTATAATTTCCTTACAATTTTGACCTCTTCCTTGTTTTGTTGGTAACCAACTAAAATGAAAAAAATGTGAATAAATTTGTACCTTAACTTTAACCCAATTCCAAGTTGTGGCACGCGATGTCCAAGTCAAGATTGCGTCAATCAACATTTGCCTAGCTGGACATAACAACCAACCCAACCGACCAACCACCCAAACAACCACTAAAAATAGGGTCATGATAACCAATACAATTGCGCATATATAAAATTAAAGAAGTATAAGCTTTGAGGAATCTACCGATTATAGCAAATAGGTGCTGTGAAGCAATCCCGATAAGACAGCATAAGACAGTTTATTATCTTAAGTATAACCACTTTAACGAAAACCCTGAAAGTGAGTGCAAAAATTGCGAGCAAATGTTTTCAAATCTAATTAGAGCTGGGCTGTCAACTCGACAGCAATTGTAGCTTTCAAGTTGAAGTCAACTACAAAATGGTGACTGCCATTTTGTGGCAACATTAAATTGGCTTTAACAAGGGCATGGGCCTGTGTCATTTTATACCAGCCTTATGTCTATGTGGCCCCTATATCGTTATGGCAATACCCAAACACGTATGGAGTCAAGTGTATAATAATAAGCCCACATACTGTGCCATTGTTTTTTGTCGCAAGTTGCAAGTTGCAAACGGTTAATCAGTTTGGTCTCACGTTCAAAAACGAAACGAAACGAAAAATTACAAATTCCGTCATGGACTCGTCTTTGGGGCCAATGCCCGGACTCACACACATACTCAAGAATAGTTAAAAATTATGTGTATGTTGAGTGAAATTTTTAAAAAATTTTTCACCTCACCTTATCGGAAAGTAGTCGCTCCGCTACCCCCTTTCATAAAAGGGACTGGGAAATGGGAAGTGCGCAACGCCCAAACGACGACGACTCAAAGCCAAAAGTGAATGTGAATTCAGGCAGGGCTAACATACTCATATAATTCAATTTATATTAAATACATCTGGCGATCATACGCGATACATGAAGCATAAAAATTGATTTAACTTTCAAGGTTTGAAGGCTGAAGTTCAATGTGAATTGAGTTTGAATCATGTTGATTCATTCTCGGGGTTTTGATCTTAAAAGGCTGCAAACAATTGAGTATGTGTGTCGGATCTTAACGCTTTAATCCGAGCATTTCAATTAACATTTCGCAAAACAAAGTAACAAAGTAACTTTTAAAGAAAAGTTGTTTATACAGGCATCAAATTTTGTGTCGTACTCGAACAACTCAAGGTTAATGCGCATGTGATTTGTTTATAATTCAAGTTGAATTCTCATTCTTGGGATTGAAAACATGTATTTTGTGTTCAGAGTTTCCCCTTCCCCATATCAATATTTAAGCGAGAGGTGGGACTACGTCATTATTGTCAGTGAGTCGATGAGTAGGCGCTTAATTAGCATGCTTAGCTCATGCTCTCCCACCTCAGATTATGGCGTTGTAGGCCCGATACAATCATCAGCTTTAACTTGGGCAAAAACCAAAACAACTCATTCGCATTATGCTATGCTTGGGGCTTTGCTTTGAATCAATCTTTCACTTAAACTAGAAACCATAAACATAAAGTAAAATTCTCATAAGAATCTTATTCTTATCATCCAACCCGATATTATATTAAAGCTAAAATTCTAGATCTTACCAATGGAATTTTGTCATAAACAAGCTCAATTGTCATTGCTTTTGAATTATTTTAACAAACTTGTTGCTTGAAATAAGTAATTTCATTTCATTATAAACCAAAACTGAGTTCATGGTCAACTAGTTTTTAAGATACATATATCTAGTAATTAACAGAAATTGCTCTTGCTTATTTTGTTGATGTACTTATGCTTGTGTCTCATTAGTCACTTCTTGGTAAAAGGCACGTTCTGCGTCATGCGTGGCAGGAAATGAGTCCAAAAACTAAACAATTAGATTAACTGGAAACTTATGGCTTATGTGCTTCTGCTTTGAACACGTTTTGCGATTGGGTTAATTAGCTAATATATGAATTGGGTTATTAAAAGCGTTGTAAGCTAATTACTTTGACGCTTATCGCACTTAACTTTTTGCTCATATTACGTATACGCAACGAAGCATTACTAAATGATAAAGCAACAACAAAAAGCTAAATGATGTTTAATGTAATGTTGAATGCATCACTTTTTTGTGGGTTGTTGTAGACTCGACTCTCTCTCTATCAAGAGCAACGATCTGTTTTATCAGTGCGGCGATACAATATGATATGATGAATAGGAACTTTATATATATGTATATATCGTACATGCTACGATAAGCAGAGTCGCACACGCATCGACGAATGCAATTATGATGATTTGCCATGGTAATTAAACAGTCTGAGCAGATGACACACAGATGACATAAGACAGTTTCGAGGCAGGGACACGGTTCGTAAACTATGATCTAATGATTAAGTCTCTCTTTCCGACAGGTGCTTAAAGATGTCATTGTCCATGGTGTCCATGGTGGAGTGGAAACGTTGGCTGGCTTTTGCTATAGCCGCAATGCTCATTGTTGTTGGCGTGCATGGCTTGCCACAAGGTGCACCGGAAACGGTGTGTGACACAATGCTGCCGTTCCATGCGGGCGGCAGCATTCTGCCCGAGAACAGTGTCTCCCCCTTTACCATCGAGACCTCTACCTCAGTCGTCGGCCAGGGCCAGACATTGCGCATCGATGTGAGCGGTGTGCCGGCTGGACTCAATTTTGGCGGCTTCATGATTCAAGCGCGCAATCGAAATCCACCCTTTCAAATAGTCGGACAGTTTAGTCTGTCACGCGATGGCACCGTCAAGCTGATGAACTGCGAGAATTCCGTTAATAATTCGGCGACGCACAGCAATGCTGGACCCAAGCCCAAAGTCACCCTTGACTGGCAATCACCTGTAGATTTTTTGGGTCAAATCGTCTTTAAGTAAGCAACAAAATGTGATTCAATTCTTTTTATTATTATTAAATGTAATTCTGTCTTTTCACAGCGCCACAGTTGCTCAGTCATACAATCAATTCTGGGTTGGTGTACCATCGAATCCTGTTCAGGTGGTGCGACGTGATGTATCTTCGGCACCACCACTGCCCACAGCCAATCCGCCAAACAACTTTAATCCAAACTATCAAAGCACCCGGACTCCCTATGTGCCACCCAGCTATGTGCCATCGAATGCGTTGCCCGTTAGCGAGGACAGCTTCTATGATGGCTGCGGTCAAAGCAAGAACTGTTTTGGCTTTCCCGATGGCTGTGTTGCCCGCAAATCTTGTGTCTCCATCACGGCAGTGACTGTGCGTGGCGATGTCTACGAGTTTGAACTAAGATCCGGCATGGGTATGATATCCAAGATATCTAAGCTTTTGTTATTTAATATTGAATCCTTTCTTCATCCAGGTACCAATGCTGCCTATGTCGCTGTTGGTTTGTCCGATGATGCCCGAATGGGTGATGATCTGAGCACTGAATGTGTGCCCGAAAATGGACGTGTCAACATGTACACCTCATACACGGCCGCGAATCCCTATGCCGCCAGCAGAGCCAATGTTGTAAGTAGTCCAACTCAACACCTTTTAACCTTCTGACTTAACCAGTTTATCTTCCCTGACGACAGCCACAAAATACAGCACGTCTGTTGAATGCCTCATTTGTTGATGGCGTCATCTATTGCAAGGTGCAACGTGATCTGCTTACTGTGGTCAAGGGACGCAGTTTCGATTTGAGAAATGGTGCCTATCATCTGCTTGTCGCCTCGGGCAGCAGCCTGAAGGAAAACAGCGTCGGCTATCATGACATTGGTCGCTTGCCCGCCGCCAAGCCCATCAATTTGGCTGTCGTCCAAGATCTGGGTGGTTCCAGTCAGCTGCTTGTGCGTTTGCATGGTGCCTTTATGATTGCTGCCTGGATTGGCACCACCTCGCTGGGCATTATTTTTGCGCGCTACTTCAAACAGACCTGGGTTGGCAGCCAGACGTGTGGCAAGGATCACTGGTTTGCCTGGCATCGCATGCTCATGGTGACCACTTGGTCGCTAACTGTTGCTGCCTATATAATCATTTGGGTGGAGCTAAAAACCGCCGTGTGGCATGCTCATTCCATAACTGGTTTTCTTACGGTCATACTCTGCTTCCTACAGCCCATTGGGGCGCTCTTCCGTCCCGGACCCAATGACAAAATGCGTCCATATTTCAATTGGGGACATTGGCTGGGTGGCAATTTGGCGCACATACTTTCCAGTAAGTCGATGGAGAACTTAACCCAACTAAGATCATTAGTTAATATTTATTTTATTTTAATAGTTGTTGCCATTTTCTTCTCTGTAAAACTGCCCAAGGCTGATCTGCCTGAATGGATGGATTGGATTTTGGTTGGCTTTGTTGTCTTTCATGTGCTGGTTCACCTGATATTCTCCGTAAGTGAAATGTTGGTGATTTCCCCCTTATCATATATCATCAGTCCCAAGTCCCAAATGTGGTTTGTCCCCTTGTCGCATTGCCTGCCTGTAAAGCGTTTATACGATTGTCCTTAAATGCTCATTCATTTGATACTAATTCACTCATCGCATGTGCATCGCATTGAACAATCGGCTACGTTCGTTAATTGGTAGATCTATTTGTGTGTTAATCATTGGCAGATTTCTGGCGTTGTCTCGGATCGCCAGCAGAGTCAACGCATCAACACCTTCCAAATGGGCGATATGACACATCATCATCAGCATGCTATGCGCAATGGCATGAGTATGGAACGCAAAATGGATGCACCGGTAAGTTCTTCTAGACAAACATTCTTTAGTTCGAATTTTGTGATATTCATTATCTATTCTTTACAGTATGCTGGTCTGCGCAAGGGTCTATTGGGCGTCTATACCGTTGTCCTAGTCCTGTTTGTTGTTGTGCTGATTCTGCTCGTGGTGCTGGCGCCCATTGAGAAAGTTTTCGAATAGGCCATAGATCTTAGGACATCTTATTTGACAATCTCTACAGCTACTTCTGTACAGGCCAATACTCTTCGGCAAAAACGGCAACAAAGATCGTGTGCTCTCAATTCTTTGTTGTTTGTTTGTTTGTATTTTTTTATAATATTCCCCAATTCCGTTTTATGTTGTTATGTGTAAAATCGTGTAAATTAAGCTCAAAATGTGTAACCCGTGGCGATGCGTTTCAGTACATGTTATATAATTTATTATTGATAAAGTAAAACAAGCCAACTTAAATGCGTTTCCTCTATGCTTATCTAACGCTAACGCTATTTAGTGTATGAAGGAGGGGGAGGATCTAGGCAACATATGTACATATATTGCAGCATATATAAGTATATATACTACTACTTGCTGCTGACGATCCGTTCTGTTATGATTTTTTTTTTATCATTATAATTATGTATTATATTGAATGTGTAAAAAACCCTTGCTCTTAACTGCGGCTTATAAATGATCTATATGCTCATTATTTGTTTTAATTAAATTTTTTTTTTTTTTTTTTTGTTTTTGTTTCCTCTATATAAAATTTTAACATAAAAATACAACACTAATTTTCGTTTTTCGACTTTTTGATTCAGAACTTAAGCCCAATGTAAACGAACTCAAAAATGAACATTAATCATAATTAATAATAGTTAGAATGGTAACCAAACGCAGAATCAAATCAAAATCGCTCCTCTAAAATGACCGTTTCCTGCGGATACAGTTTGAGCGATTCGAGTGTTTGTCCAGCATCGCTGGAGGTTAGATCGCGTCGAGGCCAACTGCTGATCACCTTATACTCATCGATAAGAAAACCGTTTGCGGCCACAAAGTTCAAGAGATCCTTTAAAGTCAATGTGTTAGGATTATAAGTAATAAATATGTATATATATATAAACGCACCTGCAATGTGTCGCGTATATAAAAGCGACGCTCCAAAAATTCACCAGTTGGCTTGCGAACGCGTATTTTGGAAATGTTTGATTCATGCTCGGCAGGCTCTTGAGGTAACGATTGTTTAGCCTGCAATCAAGTTATATGAATGGAAAGTCCGGCTATATAAGTTACTCAACAGACTTACCACTAAGCTTATGGACTCGCGTCTAGCATCTTCTTCGGCCCTTTCGGATTCAATGCGTTTACGTTCGGCAGCCTGAGCGGCCTCCTTTTGACGTTTAGCTGCCTCTTTGGCCATGTCCGCTTGCAGCGTCTCCTCATATGCCATATCTTGCTCAGCCTTGACCTGATCGCGCGCAGCACGCTCATTCTCCTCACGTATCTCACCCTGCAGCTGCTCCTCATACATCACGGTTGTTTCAATCAACCGCGATTGTAAGTCACCCAAACCAATGTTGCCTGCAACACAAAATTCAGTTAACATAAGCAAAAAAACGAATCCCTCGGTCCTTACCATGAATCACAGATAAAACTTCGCACGTTTGGCGGCCCATGAGACGGCTTTTGCCAACTAGCATTAGGGCGGGTAGTTTGTCAAGTTTAATATTTCTGGCCGTTAACGAGGCATTGCTGTTAATGCAGGCCGTCAGTGAGGAAAGAAACCTGCAGATAGGTTGTGGTTATTTTTTGGTTTTCATATGATGAGGGGTTCAGCTTACATGTCCTTGTTGCTCTCGTAAGTCATGTCCCAGCCGTAGAGTACAAAACTCTCTCTGAATGTCTGTATGATGGCCTCGTCCTTCATAAGATGATCACAGAATACATTTGTGAGGATGCTCTCGCCATGATGCAAATAAACGGCCAGCAGTTTACGCTAAAACAAAACCACTTTAGAATCGGACATATAGAAACGGATTGTCATTTATCTACCTCCTTGGCGGGCTTGTGACAGGCCAGCCGCAATGCGCTTTCTAAGCTACCCACAAAGAAATCGGGATGTGGCTCGCCAAAACGTTGCTTATAGTTATCCACAAATTGTGCTGAGCCGGTTGTCTCATCGTTTGTGTTGTTGGGAACTGCAAAGAGTAAACAAAGATAAGCTTATAATTACGAAATTTATATATCAGCACTAGTTTACTTAGATGCCTGTTGAGCGGCTGCACGGGCGGCGAATCTGAGAATATGTATTCCGAGTTATTGAAATCTGTTGCGTCCTCAAACTCGTCCGCTGAGCTTTCGCTATCAACCGTCACAACTTCACTAAAAAAGTTTGAAACATGAAACAGAATTGTTAAGTTTAAATCGAATAATTTCACAATGTAATTTAATTGTTCTTACGTGTTAGCTGACAAATTGGAATTGTTTGGCGCTAAATCAGCAATGCTTCGCATTACAAAATCGTGGGTTTGTTCAATGCCCGATTGCTGAGAGAGAGGGAAAAATCAATAAGTTGTCACTTGTGGTGTCAATCATAAGCTCTATAAGAACGCAACTTACCGCCAAGTTGGTATCATTATCACAACCGCTGGGCCAGACAGACCATTCCTGATGCCTTACTGGTATGTTGGTAATGTGGTAAACATTCATTTTCAGATCTTGGATTGTGGCGCGTCCGGGTAGATTGATTGTAAGACGACGTGTTTCGACGCCACCTCCTCCGCCCTCCACAACAACATGGATTTTAAAATTTTTGTCCAAGCGCTGAGTAACCTCGTCCCTAGTAAATTTGTTGAACAAGATGAATATGTGAAGTAACAAAAGTTTAAAGGCCAGCTTACTGTTCTGTATCCATAAAACCATCATCGGTTAGATCGACGAGTATGAGTTCGTTCTCTGGCGATAAATCCAAATTGCATAATTGTGTTTCCGCAATTTGCGCGTCACTGGCTCGGGTCGGCGGCCAGCCTCGAATGGCCTGACGGCACTGTGGCACACTTGTCACATCAAAGATCTTGCGTTTAAGTTGTTCTACAAAAAGACCATTAAGTTTCAGCGATAATCTTTGGGTTGTTTCTAGGGTGTTACTAACCTATAGTAGCATTTGGTGGCATGCGAATTTGATAGAGCTGTTGATTAAAGTGTATATTGAATGTTATGATATTTTGGTTGTTGTTCTGCCTGGATGGATCCAAGTTAATGCTCGACGTCAGCTGGGCTAGCCATTGTGATGCTGTCGAAGGAGAATCAATGAGAATCGAAATCATACTGCGTCATAGAATATATACTCACTTGGGAACATGCGGGCTCCTTGAGAGGGTCCGGGTAGTTCATCAAAATTGTATGGCCTGAAGCCATTGGTATTGTTTGGATTTGGTTGTGCAGATGCAACGGCTACTGGATCTGGGGCCGGCGGCTCTGGCGTGTGAATGGCCTGGGGCGCATCCTCGTGTGGCATGACACGGCTGAGTGCCTCCTGCGCATGCAACAGAACAACACAATTACATTTGTACACAATGTAGACATTGGACATAGACACACTTACCACCAAATCCCAATTGGCTGCCTCCAGATGAGAGAATGCCTCGCCGACATCCTCTATGCCAGTTATGATCTGTGACATTGAAATTTGTATTAGGTTTTTGATTGCATTTGAAAATGATTGCAGGCCCAAGACGTAGACACCCACACAAGTACAAAAACATATGCACACACAAGCACACCCTCGCGCACACACACACACATATGTACACATGACATACACAAAAACATACGCATTGAAAATGTGCGCACTCAGCAAGCGCTCTCTTCTTTGGGCCCACAAATAATAACAGAAGTTTGCAGCGTCTTGCGAAATATTGATGATGCATTCATTACCTGGAAACTGGCCAATGTTTCTTCTTTATCCTGGTTGTCCGACATTTGTGTTTAATAAGTATTTCGAATTAAACTACTAGTACTACTAATTTTCACAAAGAAAAGACAAAAGACAGTCTGATGTAAAACTCATTCGCCTGTTAACGCAATGTTAACCAAATTGTCTAGTATGCTGTTTAAAAACACAACTCGCAAATATTTCAATACGCACAACGTTGATTGATGCTGTTTAAAGTAGTTCAGTTTAAGCTCTTTTTATTTAGTTTTTTCGTTTTTAGCAGCTGGATATGAGTTGAAATTTAATTTTTACTTTATTTGTATAATATTTTGATTATTTTGACGTACTTCGTGCACAGTGCAAAGCTGCATACTAATTATTAACAGTCTGGTGATGGGACTATGACATCGATAACATTTATTAACTGCTTAACATTTTCGATAATATATTGATGATATATTGGCGGTAAATTGAAAAGAGACATGCGAGCACTGTGAAATCTACACAGAAAAACACAAATGATTTAGGGATAAATTTAAGTTTTTTTCTTAAACCAATATGTCATGCAACAAAACAAATGGCATGTGCTATTTCTCTTGCCTTGTCGCGGCACAAATTCACCCTTTTTATTTTAATCAATATAATGTATTCAATTTTAAATTGTGATTAATATGCGAAACTTAATACTGTGGACCACTGAGACCACCCTACTCAAGCACTCGATATCCCACAACGCGGCGCGAACAAATGCCGATGCCCAGCCCCCCCCATCAAAGCCCCCACACACGCCGACGCACACAGCAGAAGAAATGTCATCCAATTAATCTTCATAAAAAATGAAATCAGGCGATGTGATTTCAATGTGGCCGGTGAGCCTGTCCGGTATAGAAGCAAACAAGCGCTCCATCCAACATGATGCTGTGCGCAAATTTCGGTTTAAAAATAGTAACACTGAGTGCCATTTGTGGTATCCTAACAATGCTGTTGCAAGTGGCCAATTCAACAACAACAACAAGTGATTCGGAATCCGAATCGGAATCCGCAGAGCAACTGCCGCAGCGCATTTATGCTTTACTGGATAAATTATCGTGTGGCAGGACACTGAATGCGAGCGCCAAGTTTTCATTGTTGTTTGCCGAATTTCTGATAAAACGTGAGCCTAATGAGCTGTGTGTGCATTTATCTACATACATATGATAGATGTGTCCTGCGTCCACAATAATACCATAAATATTCATTAATTCCTGTTTATTTATACCGCCAACAGAGAAAATGCGTTACGTGGCACGAACAAGATTCGAGAGGCAGCTGTATTATCATCTGCTGCACAGAATGGACAACGTAATGCGGCATGCAAATCTAAACAGTCTGAGCGCACTGGAAGAGCTTAGTAAGAGTTCCACGAAACAATATTAAATTCTATTTCTAACTGATTCATTCTATTTTTAACGTTTAATGCGCTTTAGTTCTGGATAATGCCTTTCAGCGCAATGTGCTGTTGCTGCCACCAACTTTGAAGTATAGTAAAAGCTTTAGCTTATTCAACTATTTAATTAGCTACTTAACTTAATACCTTATTTAATTAGATATGGTGCATTGGATGATAATGCTGAATACGAAGTCATGGCTATGAACTATGAGCGTCTAGTAAATAGCGGCTCACCAAATAGCACTCAATCGGATCTCTGTATGCGTGATATAGTTACCCTAAATACTCGAAATTGTAAGCTAAGTCTAGATTGTCTGGAAGTCATGACGAGCGAAGCGCCAGCTTACGGCTATCAACGTACTCATCAGTAAGTATAACAAAACAATGATGTACTTATAAAAATTCCTCATATTATTTGTTTTCCTATAAAAATAATCCGGGAATTCTTTTCTTGAAACAAGCCAGATCCCTGTCAAAAAAAAAACTTATCATTTTCATGATCTAAGTAAGAACGTATTTAATTAAAGTAATATTTATTTAATCGCACATTACTTGTTTTAAATATGTTTATAGATCGCTTCCAAATGATTTAAATCGAAATTTCACTTAACTTAATTCAATCAAGATTATTTTTATGATCAATCCCAATGTTACTTAATCTAAATCTCACATGTCTTAATGTTATCTGAAATCAATAGGTCAATACATATTTCTATTTGTCAGTTGTTTGTTAAATTTCCTAATCTTTTCTGAACCCATAGTTCCTTACTTGAGCTAAATTTGCGATAATAATTTAAGTTTTAATCGAATTCGTTTATACTCCAAAATTCCATTATTTAACTTTGCTTTGTTACGGCTTTTATTATGTTACTAAAACACAAAGTAATTAATAAATACTCTATCTGCGTTCAGGGTTCTTCTACTTTATATGCTGGAACATCACAAATGTGCCATCGAACTAAGCCCACCGCAGCTCTACGAAGAGTTGGCCAAAAGTCACTGCAACAAAATTCTCTGTGAACAAAATGCAATACGCAGTTTGGCTTTGGGACTTGGTAAATATAAGGATCTGTACCTAGAGCAAGGTAAGGCCCGAGCTATAAAGTTTTCGCCGTACATACTACTATATGTGATTAACTTTGCTGCAGCTACAATCTGTGGACTTTATGGCTTTAACGAGTTTCTAAACTGGCGCAATGTGATGGAAATTGGCAGCTGGTATGCTAATGATGAGCCCAATAACGAGCACATTAACGACTTGGCTCTAGTCTTCTATATTAATGCGTTGCTGTTCCTACATTAAATATGGCCTGATGATGATATTGGGAGTTGGTAATATTGATGATGATGGTTTTGATGGTCTTGCTTTGTTTCGCTTTTGCTACTAACTGTTGCTTCTGTGCTAACTGCTTTGTGTGTACTATAACTACGTACATATACATACATATAAACTGAATAAAATGCTTTTATGCTTTGATGACTGTGCAATGATGAGCAAAATACTTCAAACAATTGATAGACAAACATGGGTGTAGCTAAGAGCATTGATCTTTATTCAAGTTGAGTTTGACTTGATTTTAGAAGGTTTCTAAGTGACTTAAGAGCTTAGCTTCAGTTTTGAGAATTTTTAAAAAGCAAATTTGTGAATTTAGAATGTTAAGGTCTCTACCCTACCTCTACTCTCTACCCTACGATACCTGACCGAAGGTGCCCTCTTTCGAAATATTGGGTTTAGCTCAAATAGAGAGGATAGTCTTAATGCCCCTTTTAGCTGCGTTCCTAGGCTTCCTGCACCTATGATTGTGTCAGTAGTTAATACTTTTGTTATTGAACTGTGCGAGAATGTCTTTGTGGTGGTTAGGGTTGTTGTTGTGGGTAGCGAAGGGTTGTCAGGTTGCGAACACCAGCAGACGCCCATTTGTAATGTGACACATTAGCGGCGCTTCGCTAGCTGCTTGATGGATGCGGCAACGACGACGACGAGGAGCAGAAGAATGTGTAGAAGTGACGACAGACAGACAGACCGGAGAGACAGATAGAATGCCAGCAAACAGGGCAGGACGACAACACTTTCCATTACAAACTGCTATAGCATTGAAGTGGAATACTAATATTTGCCACGACATACTCGACAAAAAACAACAACAACAACATGGGCAACAAACATCGGAAGCCAGGAAAGGAGAGAAGGAGCTGAGCCTCAACGTGGATATTAATGCCTCATTTGCTGCTGGAAGCGACTAGAGGCAGTGGCAAGTTGTTGTTGTTGTTGGTGTTTCAACTGCAACCCACTAAGCCTTGCACAAAAGACACATGCACATACATACATGCATATGTACACAATTCCACTCACACACATACACACACAAACACACTGGTTTCTGGCATGTCAGAGGCTGCCCTTTTTGGCCGCGGCCAAAGCCGATGGCAAAGGCAAAGGACTTAGCAGCATATTGTCATGGGGCATGAATGGCTCCGGTCATTAGCAAAGTCGGGGAGTGTTTTGTTACTGTTCTGCTTGACTGGAGTCACGCGTGACACGAGCCAGGTGCTGTTAGTACCGTTATTCTGCCAGACTATCGGATTAATCTTTCTGTCACGCGTGACACGAGCCAGGTGGTGTTAGTACCGTTATTCTGTCAGATTATCAGATTAATATCCTTGACACTGGAAACCAGATAATTAAATTAAATAAAAGCTTAAAACTTCTTTGCGCATTTTACATTTATAAATAATAAATTTAAAATTATTAATAAAACGAAATGAATTTCTATAATAATTATGACAACTAATAAATATGATTTTTATCCAGTTTTTAATAAAAATAATATTTAATGACGTTTCCCTTAAGGGAAAAAGTATTTCAAGCGATTAGTTATAATAATAACAAAATTTTTGCTCATAGTTAATGGTATTAATAATAATTAAAAATAATTTCAACACGCTCACATCCCTAAAATATGTCCAACAATTTCTAAACGGTAGCCGTCAGACCCGTTACACACCTCCACAATCTCCATCCCTGCCACACAACAACAACAGTTTCAACTTATGCACATGGTCGAGTCTCAGTTACATTTGCCTCCAACAGGAGCAGGAGCATCGGCAGGAGTTTTCTTTGCATTTTTTTTGTTTTCATTACTTCTGTCAGTTTTGGTCATCAGCACCCTTGGGCTAGAACAACAACAACAAGCGGCCGCAACAACAAATTGGAAAACGCAACCCTTGCAACTTGATCAGCTGTCGTTGCCTGACTTACTGCCCATTGCCCTCGTCTCGCCATAAGTTGTTGTTGTCGCTGTTGTTTTTTCTGTTTTTTTTATTTTGTTCATGCGTGTCGTTGAGTTCATTATGCGCTTAAGCAAAAGCATGTGTGGGTTTTTAGTGTCTGTCTGTGTGTGTCTTTTCAAGTGTCTGTTGGCTTCTGTGTTGGTGTTTATTGTGATGTTAAGTTGGCTGCCAACAGCAACAACAAACTGTTGTTTAACAGTCTCTGTCGCTGACAGCTCTTTGGGGCCTGTTGTTGTAATTTGAGCACGGAATGCTTGGCTTGTTTCATTTCATTTTGTTTTACGCTTGCGCTCTCTCTCGCTTTCTTCCACTTTCTCTCTTTCTCTCATAGAAGGCGACACTTGAGTGTCAGAAAAGGGGGAGTGAGAGTAAGACTGTAATCTGGGCTGTCAGGGCTGCTTAAAGGTTGATATCCTTTACCGCTCAGCCGTAACAGAAAATATATTAAAGAAAAAGGCTTAAGAATATATAAAGTATTTTAATTATAAATTTGAGCTTATTTTATTCATCGTTAATACGAACTTAACTTTTGTTTGTTTATATTCTTGCACATTCATGCGCAAGTTTGCAGCCCTTAACTACCCTGCACCAGTTTATATTTGGCGCCTCTTTACGTGCTCGGATAATCAGCTTGCGAATACTACGATTGCGATTTTTGGTATTGTAAAGAACAACAACAACAACTGCCCAACTCTCTGACAAAGATATTACATTTGTTGTTCTTGCTGTGCGTATTTTTTTGCTCTCTCTCTCTCGCTCTCGCCGTCTCCGGTGAGTGCCACAGTTGGGCAGTCCGCTCTTTCGCTTGCAGAGTTTCGCTTCGTTCCTTGATACGCGCAGTAGTCTCCCGTCAATTAGAGTGTAAATACGTTACGCTCCACACAAACGGCAAACAGAAAGGCGCCGCCAGAGACATCCTTTCGCAGGATACAACCAAAATATTACATATACACACACGCACCAACAACAACAACGGCTAGTTAAAATTTGCAGCAACAACAAATAAAAACGAATCAAAATAAATGAAGTGAAGTTCACATTAAAAAATAACAAGGTGTGATGTGTTAACCGAATTAAAAGCAAAATATAGTCGCCTTGAGGAGATGCAAATGTGCAATGTGAAAGACAGATTAAAAGCATTGTGTGTGTGTGTTGGTGAGTGTGTATGTTTGTGTGTTGTAAGTGTAAGTGTGCCTGTGTATGAGTTAATGTAAATACCACGAAAATCGCTCAACGCCGAAAATAAAGCAGCAGCAGCAGCAGAAATCAACGAAGACGAAGACGACGTCGTCAACGAGGCGACCAAAAAGCAACGGCAATACAAGTGAGTAGCAATTGTTGTTGTTGTTGTAGTTGAAGAAACGAAGCGAAATGAAATAATGGAATTTCATGTTGGGCAAGCAAGCAGAGAGCGCACTTTAAAAGTGCCACTCGAATCAAATATGAACGGCAGATGCACGTATACATATACATATACATATGTATGTATTTATATTTGTATGCACGTATTTTATAGCTAGCATTTTTGGTTGTTGCACTCAAAACGCGTCTCCCTCTCTCTTTCTTATTCTTCTATTCACAATTTCCATTATGCAGTCACTCAAATGTCTTTGAAATAATGTCTCCGCACCCTTCCACACATAAATATACTTTATGCAATGGCCGCAGCACAGCGACGAGGCTTACACACACAAACACAAATACACACGCACATCACGTTCAGCTGCTGCTGATTCCTCTGCTACCTCTTAACATTACTCTCAGCGTGTGCGTGCTTGTGTGTGAGTGTAGGTGACTTCTTTTGTTTTAGTCCCACGGCTTGAAATTGCTTTTGCTGCTGCTGTTTACTTTGCTTTTGTTGTAGTACAGCTCTCAGCGCGACGTCTTTGACAGCGCGCAAGTAATATGCACACCTGTGAATTTGCCATAAATTAGACGCACGAGACACACAAAAAATAAATGTATACGCATATCAAACGTTAAGAATTTAACAGCAAACGCAAGCTTCCAAAACGCGCGCCAAACTTTTATGTTGCTTTTTTTTACATACATATGTATGCGTGTGTATGTTTAGGTGTGTTTGTGCCGTTACTTGGGTCAGTCTGTCATGCGTGAGCTGCTAGACCCCTAAGAAACACCCACCCTTCTCTTTTTCCCTACCTCTGTAAATGTTGTCTTTCGGTCAGACCGTTTGGTATTTTGTGGTCTGCTTTCAATTGGCTCTCAAAGGGCTTTTGCTCTATTTACCTTATAAAAACAAAATGTATTGCTGTTCTAACGACTTTTTTCCCTCTTGCGGATATTTCTGTTTCGCTTGTTGTCGCAGTTTTTACTGATACTTTTGTAGTTTTGTCTGTTACAACTTTCTGTTCTGGTGTTTTTGTTTTTGTTTTATATCTTTTCTCACTCATTGACTTTGATGCTACTTGTTTGTTTGTGTGTGTATTTTTACTGTTCGCTTTTCCTATTGACTTTGTGTATTATGCTTTGCGTGACATCAACACAAAAAAAAAATAAAAAAAAAACTAGAACAAGAACAACGGCACAAAAAGTTACCACTCGATGAGGCTAGGATATAATTTGTGCTGTGTTAGCTGTTGGCCTTGTTATAGTTCCAAATCAATAATTTATATTATAGCATAGAGACAAAAGAGACAATGCCCGCATATAATATATAGGTTGATGTATTTTTTGCTGATTTCAGCTAATCAAGTTGTAGTTGTAGCAGATCTTGAGTGGATATATAGGGTATACATACATATTCATTGGTTCTTGATGTTTGAGTGTGTTACTTAATACAGCGCAGCAGCATAATCTGTGTGAATAGCGATTGCAGCATATTGCGGTAAATCTTATAAGCTGAATTTAAAGAGTTGCTTTTTTAACAGAATGCATCTCTAACAGACAGATTAAACAGAGGCTTACATTAACAGAAGAAGAGCTGAACAAAGCTAATTATCTATTGAGTTGATGGAGAATAAATGGTGTAAGAAATATTCGTAATTTCAAACAACTGGGCAATTGCCAAAAGAACGTTTTTACGACAGACAATTTTAGAAAACATTCCGTAAGATTGTATAATTTTTGACTTTATTACATATGTGTTCTTTTTTCATACAGTAAACATCAAAAAGCACCACGGCAAATCGTGGTCAGGGACCACTAGTTGTTAATAAATAATCTAACATTATCTTAACTAACGACATATTGTCCTGTCCTAAAACTTTTCTCCTTTGTGTCTGTGTTTTGGTCACGTTGCGCACCTAAAATAAGAAGCAAAGGTTATGAATTTACGGTATTTGTGCTTATAAACTTTTTCTTGCACTCGGCCAGAACTTTATCTCCAGAAATCCAGAAAGCAATCAAGGTTAAGTGAACTGTAGTCATAAATTTCGACCAAATCTTGACTGTGTCTTGATTCCGAATAGTTGAGAAAACACTACTAAAATGTTGCATACTTTTGAGCTGAAAGTTTTAAAGTTTATTTATTTTGCACATTTCACCTAATTTACGACATAATTGTGTAATCAAATCAATGCCACTCAGCATCTTATTAAGGTCCATTAGATGCGTAATTAGGTTGATAAACTTTTCGAACAATGTCCGATATGAAGATACCTTAAGAAAACCTAAAAACTAAGTGCCATTAATTTTGATTCTGCCAATATCAATGTGTTCTTCCAATTAGTGTTCCATTTTTTTTTAGCCGCCTGCAAACATAACGACCTGAAGCGCCTACACAAGCTTATGTGCAACTATGCCACTTACCACTTGCCACTTAACGCTAACAACTAGCAACTTGGCCTGTGCCGAAAATTTTCCAACCAAATGAGCGCACGTTTTTTTTTTTTTTTGAGTAGACGCAGCATTTACCTGAATAATGAGCTTTCATGTGCCACATGGCTTACATCACATACACAGACATACAATAGCACATGCAGATGGTTGAAAGGGGTGAGGGGGGGTCAACTGTAGCAATCCCGGTTGGGTTAAATGTATGCAATTTGGGCTGAAAACCCGTGCGACAGCCTTCAACATTTGGCTGGCTATTCGGAGGCGTCGTACCGTAAAGAAATGCCATTTAAAACGCAATAAAAATGCAAAAACAACAGCAACAAAGTCCGGATTGAAATGAAAGAAAGAAAAACGAAAACGAAAATACTATAACGTCGAGAGAGAGACCCAAAAATTTATAAAATAAAGTACAGTAGTCACTTGAAAAGAATAACTTTTAATTTAGTACAATTTCACTTTTTCTTTTATCTCTTAATACAAACTTTTATTGGGTAGAAAACTACACCGATAAAGCAAAATCTTTTAATACCCTATAAAAGGATTACATTTCTGTTGTTTATCTTGAGTATTATTTTTGATTTTTGTAATATTTAAAATCACTATATCCAATGACTTCTGTAAACGTGTGGCTTGTAGCTTGGTAGTATGTCAACTTCTGTGCACACAGACGTGTGCGTGTGTGTGTGTGTGATAGTGTGCGTGCTTTTGAGGCTCTAGTGAAAATAGGCAAGGTGGAAAAATCGATATAAATGAATACGGCAACATTTGGTCTCGGCTCTGAAACACCCAAAAAAAAACTCGAGACAGTACAAATGGCAAATGGTTTTTAGCCCAAAACCAGCCTACAAACGTCCAAGTTGCAAAACTTTTGCACGCACATCCAACGCACTGGCAAAAATTCAACAACCACAACACACACACACCCAACCACCGTGCCCATAACCCTACACTCACATTTACGCCCACAAACAAACGCACACACATACAAACACACTCACGCCCTACGGCATGAGTCAGAGGCAGACGTCGCGATTTTAAGCGCAGGCACACAGAAGTTGATATAAAAATAAAGCAAAAAAATAAAACCTACAACTCAAAACTGTTACAATCGGGTGTACTCAATAAGTTTAATACCCTTTAATTAGTAAGAATTCAAAGGAATAGGTCGAAGATTATCCTTATGCATATTGCAGTTAAAAAGTATTTTTATAACAAGGCCGATATGGTTGCGTATAAGAGTAGACAAGTAACAAATTCAAAGCTGCTTATTATACAATGCTCTACTGTAAGAACTTAGTTCTGCTAAAGTTTGTGCAACTCAGTCGCATGCATATCAATAGAAGATTACATCAAACTGTAAGCTACTTATACATATATGAGGAGACACTTTCAAATTTGTTCTAGGGTATATCAGAAGCAACAGCAATAACAACTAGCTGTGGCAAGAAGGATTCTTTACTGTTTGCCCCAGTAAGTATGCTACATATTTTTTGAGCACGGGTTAAGTACCACGCATGAGTGTGTGTGCTCACATATGTATATGTAATTATGTATATGTATATGTTGTATATGGGTCTGTGACCCGGCTTAATAGCATTGCCACGCGTTTTCTTTTCTTTTAATTCTACCTTAGACATTTGACATTTCAATTTCAATTGAACCCCCAAATTGGATCCAAAAATCGAAGGACAATAATATTTATACAACTTATTGCTGCTGTTGTTGCTTTTGGCTTGTAGACATTATTGTCGAATTGTCGTATTGATTTCTAATTACATGCAGTTAGCCCTCAAAAGCACTTGGCTTAAGGTAGGGCCAGGACACATCAGTTCAAGGGATCGCTTAATAATATATATGTATGTAGGTGTATGTATGTATTTAGAGAAGAGCCTCAGTTAGGGTATGGGTATGAGCGTTTTGTCAACTTTGGCTTGGCATTTGTGTTGTGCTGTGGCGTTGCCATGACGCCGTTTATTGATTTTACTGCTATTGCTGCTGCCAACTACCAACTGCCAACAGGCAAGAGCCAAAGTGGCAAGTGCCATCAAACCAACAGCCATGAATCATGTTTGTATATATGCGTGTGTGTGTGTGTGTCCGTTGCGTGTTTAGCAATTTGTGGTATATATTATAATGACCACTTGATTTGCTTGTTTCTCTACTACTACTCTATCTCACTCTTACTAATTGCTTAACTGTGTGCTTTTGGTTTTTGTTTTTGATACATCAAACAGTCGCAGCAGCAACGCCGAGACGCATGTACGCTCCATGTTCAACGCTGCCGGGTGGCCGAAGTCGTCTAAAACGGCCAACGATCGTGTGAACTGAAAAGCAACAGCAACACTATCGAAGTTTAACGTACAGCAGCAGGCAACAAGGAGCGAAAGAAGACAGCAAAAGGAATCGCATTGGAGACATCATTTCATCATCAGCAGCAGCAGCCGGAGCAATCGTTAAAATGTCAACTTCAAAGCAAGGGCATCAAAGGCTGTCGCACGTGAGGTTGTTGTTGTTGCCACTGCTGCTGCCGCTGTCATTGCTGGGGCAGCTACAACAGTGTGAAGGCAGTGGCAGCATCAGCAGCAGCAGCAGCATCAGCAGCAGCAACATTATGGAGACCGAGGAGGCCGCATTTCAAGGTGCGTAACAAACGAACAAACGAACATTCAACTAATTTATACCCGTCCCAGTTTCTAGCTAGCCTAACTGTGCAAAATGTTCGGTCCATGTGAAAATTGAGCTCTGACATATCAATAAATTAAGTGGGAGAACGTTGGCAGTCTGTCCATCCTGTCCTGTCCTGTTCTGTCTATGTGTCTGGTTTTTGGCTTTGACATTAATGAGCGACTTAATTATGCATTTCACTCGTACATACCGTGTGTGTGTGTGTGTGTAAATCAATGCTGTTATGCAATGTGTTTTTGTGTGCTTAAAATCTTTTCGAATGCAACTGCAGCACTCTCTGTCTCTCTTGTCACACTTGTCACACTGATGCTGCTGTGTTGATGTGCTGCTGTTGCTGACACTCCGATTTCAATTGCATGCAATATGCGATTTTTCAATTTCAATTTGAATACGCAATGGCGCCTCACACACACACACACACACACACACGTGTACCGAACACTCTATTCCTCCATCTACTAGTGCACGTAATCGGACACTTCGATACTGACGGGACACATACAAAAAAAGGGGTAGCGGTAGGGTAGGGCTATGTTCGGGTGTCACAAAACTATTCACAACTGAAGTATATGGTGGGGGTATGTTCTGTGTGTGTTCACATGCAAATGTATGGGGGTCCAGTGCACTTTAATCGCCACCACACAGTTGCTTAACCAACCACACACACTGCCACCCAAATATATACGTATGTGAACAGATAAGTACTTGTGTGTGTGTGTGTGTGAGCGCTGGCTCTTTAAGAGTGTTGTTGCGTGCTCTATTTAATAGGATGAAGCCAAATGTAGTTGGCTGCCGGAATGACGTAAGCGTTTGATAAATGATAACTGCTCGTTAGTCGCCATAATTAACTTACTTACTCGTTATTCTCCGACTAGTTACGCTTTACTCTTGCAATGATGAAAATCAAAACGTAGTTGTTTCCAACCTATCGTTTTCTATTCGTTTTTACTTTACTCGGTAGATAATATAATAAACTCGTTAGAGTCTACTCTATGTCGCATTCAGCGACATATTTTAGTGCTTATTCGGTTGCCGTCATTTTCAACCCGGTACTCGTTACACTTTACTCGTTCTTATTTACTCGTTCCTCGTTATTCTACTTTATTCGCTTCTAGTTACTGAACTAATTTTTACGCCTTTATAAAGTGAACTCACACCGATTTGCAATCAAAATCAATAAAACGTTCAGAAAATAACTACAATAGCTCTCATTGAGTACCAGTTACTCATATCACTCGCTACTTGCCTTGTACAGAGCCTAATGCTACTCTTAGACTTGCTTAAAAGTTGGCACAATTTTGCTACTTGTAGCTGGCTTTTGATGTCAAGTGAACTGTTGATAGCCAAATATCAAAGCGCTAGAGAAAGGCTTCGTGTTTAGCTTAACTTAAGTTCACTTTGATTGGCTTAGAAATACGGTGTTTGCAACACGATAGCGATAAAAGTAAGAAAGAGTGTTGCTATTTAGGTGAGTAAAATGCCATTGCTAACTCTCGAGCGCATTTGCATTGAAATTGGGGCCAGCTCTTTATTGAAATTAGGTGCAGCCACATTCACCCACCCACGCAGCCATTGAATGCTTGCATCTGCATATGTGAAGGGGCTCAACATTTGTTGAAGCTCACACCCAAGTTTCGAGTGTGTGTGTGTGGAAGAAATGTGCGTGAGCTTTCTATGTATTTGGCTGGTTTTAAATGTGTCCAGTGCGAGCAATAAATTACCAACATTCCTCTACTACCTCTAAGTCAGTAAAGCTCATTAGAATTTATTGCGGACAAGTCGGTCACACCCATAGAAACCGCAAACATAGACATAGACACATTGAGCATAAGCACGCACTCGCCTTAAAATTATTAACTCAACTTGAAAATTTTAAATGAACCCACAACAAACACACAAACAGAGAGTGTGGAGGAGAAACACTTAAAAACTACTTTCATGCCATTGCCAGGTCACTGCGGCCACACGAGTCCTTGCGAACAGCTATGCTATGAGATCCATGATGGGATGTACGAGTGCGATTGCATCGAGGGCTACGAGCTCAACAAGAATGGTTACAGCTGTCAAGGTGAGTCGTTTCTCCACATTCCCCCCTATATCTGCATATAATTTAACATTTAATATATTTTTGAGCTAAAAATAATAACATGCATCTGGCATTTATATGCTGTGGTTATTTGTATGTTTTCATTTGCAGACGTTGTTCAACAAAATGTGAAAAGTGTCTTTTTCATTTTAGTATTTTTTTTGGCATGGGATAAATGAAATAAACTTTTATGTATTTAAATTTTAAAAATCTTTTTTGCATTTTCGAAGCATTATATTTTATTATTTGGATTTAAAAAAGCACAACTTATTAAATGCATTTGTACTTAGAACTCAATTTGATTTTCAAGTAATTTTAGAATAATTTTGTTACACGATTTTTTGCTAGTTGCTCATCCAAAAATGTATTTATTAAGTTTGTTTATGTTTAAGTTTTAAACGTACAAGTTATTGATTTTATAATATTGAAATTTGTTTTGCAGTCATAAATACGACAGGCAACGGCGCCGATGGACATGGCAAATCGGATGAGGATGTGCTTTATCAGAAGGGCGCCTCGTTCAGCGCCAAGTTGGCCAACGACAGGCCGGATACAGCTAAAACGCGTTATGCATCTACAGCAACAGCTGATGCTAAACGGGATGCGCAACCCAATTCAGGGGATGCAGATGGGAATGCAAATGCGGATAGTGAATATGATTACAACGATGATAATTTGGGTGGCGGGATGCAGGAACAGAGAGTCGATTCAAACGATTATTACATATCAGCCGAGAGCATTAGCTTCAATTCGGAGAACGAGAATCAAGAACTGGATGCGGCTGATTTTAAAGTGGCGTCCACGTCTAGCACCACAACTGGCACCACCAAACCAACAACAACAACAATTAAAACAACATCAACACCAACAACATCCACAACTACAACGAGAGGAAACGCCGCTCAGAGGAATGTGATGGACTATGCGGATGGAGATGGAGATATTAACGGGGATGGGGTTGGGGATGGAGATGTGGATGAGTATTATAGCTACAAATCGGACATGTCCATCTATGACGATGTCAATAATAATCAATTAAACTTAAGACGCAACAGCAATTTACATACATATCAACAGACTATTAGCAACAATAACAACAACAACAACGATAATATTAATAACGTTAATGAAAACAAATACAACAACAACAAAGTCGCAATGCATATCAATACAATTGCTGCCAATACCAACATATCAGTTAAAACAACAACTACTGCAACAACAACGACAACAGCAGCGAGCAGCAGCAGCACCAGGTAAGTGCATTTATTAAGTATACCACATGTGGTTAGTAACAAAATTGATGCATTTATTAAGTAAACGATATGGAATTAATTACAGCTAATAGCGAATTACACTGGCATAAACTATATTCATCCAATTTCATTGGTTGACATCTAAATATATATTATTGTTCAGACTGAATTTGTTCCAACAAAATTTAAACACATATTGCGTATACGACATGGGATTAATTACAGTTATAAAATGATGCGAATTAAATGTATTTTTATTGGCAGCCTTTGATATAGGATATATGTTGATAAAATTATTACGAATTTCAAATTTCAAAGTTCATAAGGAACTTATATCTATTTTTATAAAGTTAATTAATATAGATATCGATATTTAAAAATGTTTGATTGGGATTTTACTCAAAGTAATTTAACTAAAAAAAATAAAGATGTTTGACAAATGTTATTCAAGAGTTTTGTTTCATACATTTTATTCAGTATGACATCACAAATGGCCTCGAGTGTGTTACTCAGGTTTTTGCTTTAACCTTTATACCTATAATTTGGCCTTACCTTTAATAAAAGCCAATCATTTCTATATAAACCCATGTATTAAGCGTGCAACTATGTGCTGAATTTATCCACACATTTGTGTTTGTTTGAAATGATAGTCAGTGGAATTCCGTTATTAGTTTACCCAGGCGCTTAATTAGCTGCACAGCTTCTCGAAGTGCTTTCATACGTACACAAATTTACCAAATACTTGACCCAATACTTATAGCCCAATTTCTCTCTCCCAAGCACCCTTTGCCAACTGGATTGCGGCTCGGAGGGCATTTGTGCTCTGGAGGCAACGGCGTCCAGTGCACGCTGCCTGTGCCCCTTTGGCAAAACAGGAGATGGCTGCCTCGAAGGTATGTGTGTGTGTGTGTATATGGGCATTTCATGGTCTTTCATGCGTACCTGCGTATTTATAGTTGGGTCTAATGGGTCTAATCTTTCTTGCAACAGATATTAGGGCACACGTGCCACGTTTTGCGAAACGCTCGTGGCTGGCTTTTGCGGCACTGCATGGTGCCTATAAGCATGTTCAGCTGCGCCTGGAATTCCGTCCAGAATCCTTCGATGGCATCATCTTGTTGAGCGGGGAACGTGATGACCTAACCGGCGATTTTATGGCCCTGTTACTTAACAAGGGCTTTGCGGAATTCTGGTTCGATTGCGGCTCCGGCGTGGGCAGCGTTCGCTCCAGGGAAACAATCATGCTAAACGAATGGAACTCCGTGATTATCTATCGACATCGCTGGGATGCCTGGCTGGTGCTCAATCACGGCACCAAAGTCCAAGGCAGATCGAATGTGAGTCTTGTTTTGCTGGTTTAGCTTTCGAAATGCGTTGGAGATGTATTGAAATGTTTCTGTTTCTTTCGTTGCAGGGTCTGTTTTCGCGCATTACGTTCCGTGAACCGGTTTTCCTTGGCGGCATTGGCAATATCACAGGCTTGGCCAAACGTTTGCCTCTGGCTGAAGGATTTTCCGGCTGCATCCGGAGATTTGTGGCCAATGAGCATGACTACAAATTCACGGAGCATCCATTGGGCGATGTCATTAATGGTTTTGATATACGTAAGTAAGAAAAAAACTAAGGATCGATAAGAATATTGATTGATTTTGTGTAAATCCACAAACTTGAGTGATAGAAAGTTTAAAATTTGGTATAAAAACGTAACTTTTCTTACAGAGGATTGCTCAACGGACAAGTGCGTGCGTTATCCTTGCCAGCACGGTGGGAAGTGTTTGCCCTCGGATCAGGGTGCTGTTTGCCTGTGCCCCATTGGCTTTGTTGGTGATCTTTGCGAGATACGTATGGATCTGCAGGTAACCAAAAATGTCTAATTATTTAGACATTTAATTGTTAAATAACTTTTAATTGTTAAACACATCTTCAACTTTTTCCTTGCAGGTGCCCTCATTTAATGGCTCCTCATTTCTGCGCTATGCTCCGCTGGGCGATAGTGCGCTCATCTGGCTAGAGCTGAAAGTCATACTGAAACCGGAGCAGTTGGATGGCTTAATTCTTTACTCTGGTCCAGAGCATCGGGGCGATTTTATAGCTTTGTATTTAAATGATGGCTTTGTGGAGTTTGCTTTCGATTTGGGTAGCGGTCCAGCCATGGTGCGGTAAGTATCCTTAAAAACTAAATGCGTTTCTCAGCTCTCACACTGTGTATTACTCCTTGGCAACCAGCAGCAGTGAACATGCGCTTAGTTTGGGACAATGGCACACCATCAAGATCTCAAGAACCGCTCGCCTGGCCGTGCTCAAGGTAAAAACTATAAGCTGCCAGCCATGAACTTGATTTCACTTGGCTAACCTTTTGTCTTGTGTTACTAACTACAGATTGATCAGCACCAGGAGGTTATGACCATATCGTCGAATGGCTTTTGGCACTTGTCGCTGGCACAGAATCTCTTTGTTGGCGGCGTCAATCATGTCGACCGTCTGCCGCTGGACCTCAAGTACAAGTCCTTCTTTGTTGGCTGCATACAGCGTGTAAGTTTCACTGTGTCTCAAGTAAAAAGACGTTGACTAACCACGACTCAACCACCTTTCAGATTGACATCAATGGCCACTCGCTGGGCATTGTGGCTGAGGCGCTGGGTGGCAGCAACATTGGCAACTGCCCGCATGCGTGTGTCGCCCGGCCTTGTGGTCCGTTGGCTGAGTGTGTGCCACAGATGGAGAGTTACGAGTGCCGTTGCAGCATCTACAACGAGCGTTGCAACAAGGCAGCTGAAGTGCCGCCAGAACAGCTGCCGCATCTAACGAAGCTACACAATGCTGCTGCCAGGCAGCCGCCACTTCAAGTCAGCAAACAATACAAAGGAGTTGGCGACTCAACCAAACACAAGAAGCATGCCACAAAGCGCAAAAATTTGCATAAGCACAAGGCAACAACAACTACAACCACTACAACAACAACAACGACAACAGCCACGCCGCTGCCAAGCAACGAAGAAATCGAAGATGATATCATATTCCGCTTTGTGCAGGAGAATGCCGCACAACGTGGCCAACCAAGCTTAGATGCAGCGCAACCAAAACCCAAACTTGTCAAGTTAAAGCAGAAGGAGAAGGTGCAGCTGGTGGAATTGACTGGGAAGCAGCATGTGAGCAAGCATGAGCATCATCAGAAGCCAAATGCCTTTGCACACAAACTTAGTCGTTTGCCCACACACTATGAAAGTTTCCAGACGAATCCGGATAGCGATATACTTACATTTGATGATAACAACGATTGGGTGGCCAGTCTGCAGCAGCAGGAGTATGCGGATGCCATGGCAACCAGTCAAGTGGGCAGCCAAGTGGCAAGTGGCAGCTCCAGTTCAGCTGAAAGCTATGCGAATGCGAATTTGGATACAAATGCAGATGCAGATGTGGATTCAAGTGGTTTTGTTTTTGATGATTCACTGTTTGATGCCTCAGATGGCTCTGAGGATTATCAACGCAAGCAGCTTGCCCAGGACATGAAGCGCATCATGTCCAATACACATACACATACACACAAAAAGGAACAGCAGCCGGCAGCTCCATTGGCTACTGAGTCGCTGTACAGCGAAGATTACAACGATGATGAGCTGCTTACACCAGTGCTCAAGTCCGATTCGATTGTGGTTGCTTCGAGTACACCACAAACCCACACCGACTGGAGCCTGCTCAAGAAATTCGATTTATCCGCCGAGCATCAGTCGCAGGTTCAAAGTGTGCGCAAGAATTTCGGCGCTTGTTTTGCTGGCACCGATAGCTATTTCCACTATAACGATGCAGAGACCATGAGCCAGGTCATCAGCTACAACATTGATCTCAATTTACGCATTAAGACACACTCGGAGAACGGCGTCATTCTATGGACAGGCAGGCAGGGCACAACGGAGCTCCACGATGACTATCTATCATTGGGCATAGAAAATGGGTAAGTCACGATTTTAGTGCCACTCAAACTTAAGTGGATGCTGAGTGTATTTTGTCAAGTCGTGAAAGAAATACGTTACTGTGATCTTCTAGACTTTAGTTATAACATCGATTCTTTTATTAACCAATCTCGAATTAATACACAGATATTTGAATTTCCGCTACGATTTGGGGGCTGGCGAAATTGTTATACGCTTCAATGGCACAAAGGTCAGTGATGGACTCTGGCATCGCGTTCGAGCTATAAGGTAAGTTAAGAAACTGTAGAAAAAATTAAAAACAATTCGTGTAATTATTAAATTTTCACAATCAACAGAAACTCACAGGAGGGCTATCTAGAAGTCGATGGACGTAAAACTTTGACGCTGCGTACGCCTGGAAAATTGAGGCAGTTAAATACCGATACTGGACTTTATGTTGGTAAGTATAAACATAATAAATAAATTGAATACATTTATTAACAAAACATCTTAAACGTATTTAAGGTGGCATGCCTGATGTGGCATATTTTACGCATCAGCGCTATTTCAGCGGAATTATTGGCTGCATTTCGGAAATCGTTTTGGCTGGCGACAAATTGAACTTTGACCCGAACACATTGGGCACAGCGCACAATGTGGAAACGGGTCTTCTATGAAACGCTGCACTTATATAAGCCTCAAGACTTTTGATATATATGTTATTATTTTTAATTAAGCAAAATGTTTACACATCTTTGTCCCTTTCGTTTGTGTTTGTACAAAGACGCTTTTAATATCAACTGCGAGAGAGAGCTAGTTGGATGAAATTTTTTTACGCCAAGAGATATGAACAAGAAACTAAAGTAAATATAGTAAACACACTAAATATGATATAGAGCATGCAAAAAAAATAAACAAAATATACATTGATTATATACAAAAGCGAAAAACAAAACAAATTATAAAGAAGATTTAAAGGCATGCATGCTTCATATAGCCTGTGACTGTCAATACATCAGAATGGAATAGTTTATATATAACTTTAGCAAAGATTTATAAAGTGAACGAAGAAACTATGCAGAAAAAAAAAATATTAAAAACACGTCTATAAAAAAATAAAGGTAAAAGAATATGGTATGTAGAAGAAATATTGAGTAAGAAAAAAGTCTAATTAAAAGCGTGCACATGTTTTATGTCCATTTTGAAGCGCTTTGATTTTAAGTGAACCGTTACGCTTTATGTGCAGAGCTGCCACCTTTTTGTAAGACACACACACACACACAGACAAATACTCACATACACAACTATAAAAAGAAACTTTACACACTTATACACAAAATGCATATTGGCAATACTTTCGTTTTTCGCATTGCTGTACCTTACAAAACAACAAAAACAAAAGTGAAAGAAACAAACTATAGCTGTACATTCTCTGTACTGTATTAACACTTCTTGGAAGTTCTATTAACTGTATTAACAAAAACAAACACAAATACTTAAAGCGATGATGATGATGAGATAATATACTTATTAAATGGTAAGTTAATAAATGTGTAGAGTGTATTAAATTGTAAGCTGGCACACATAAAAGACACACACAAATACACAACACATGCCTGCCTATGTAAACTTTTATATAAACTTAAATACACCAAAGAATAAGAAAAAAAAAACCAAAAAAAACATACGTAAGCTACACATACACAAAACAAAATAACAACAAAAACAACACGCGCTGAACCAGAATTGAAATATGTGAGCGATTTTTAACAATTTATATACATACTACAATATAACATACAACAACAACAAAAACAAACTAGCTAAAAATATAGTAAAACAAAAACCTTAAGCAATTAAACAATTCCATAGCGAAATTTTTAAAACAAAGCTAACAACAAAAGCCACAAACAAATTTAGCATGTTGAAAAAATTGCAAAAAAACCACTAATATATATTAAAAAACAAATACACAATGTTTGTATTCATCTTATGAGTATGATTTTGTAGCTTAATGATAACATCTATGAACGTAGCTATGTATACATACATATATATATTAACATAAAATACATATGCGTAAATCTTTATGGATATGTATACATATATATAGCAGAAACTATAGTGAAAACAAAACAAAAACAAATGAGAACAAGCGTAAAAATTAATAAAGAAATCACAACCACCAATCAATGTAAAACTAAATTAAACGACATTCAATGTAGCTATTTATAAACATATGTGTAAACGACGAAGCATTGAGAATATTTAATTTCGTACATTGGCCTGCAGAAAATAAAAATAAAAAAGATTCTTAAAAAAATATTTCGTTATATGTTGGTTTGATTCAAGTTCAAATGATTAGCGCGTTGTTTGATTTTAGTGCTGTAAAATTGCAAGTTTTATAGAACAGGTTGGCAGCACGTTTTGAGACGTCCCAAAACCTGTGTCAGTCGAAACAAGAGCTATTTTTTGACGGTACCGGTAATGATAACAACTACAAAAAAAACTGTGTCCTGCACTGCCAAAGTAAAGAGGTAGGAGCACTTGTAATTGTTCGGTTCAACTGCTACTTTTCAATGGACAGTGACTCGTTACAAATATCGGTTACTTTTTGTTTGACATATACAACAAGTTGGCAGCTTGGCTGCTGCAACAACAACAACAAACAACTCACAATAATGGTAAGCGTTTTTCTGTTGTAAATTGATAATATTTTATTCATCTCGCTAATCTGGCAAAGCACTAGATAGCAGAAAGTGAACCAATTGCAGCGTAGGTGTCACTAGGCACAACGGACACCGAGTGAAACAATATCAACAGCTGCACAACAATTATTTTGCAAGACACTTTACCATTGAGGGGTGGAGGCTGAAGTTGCGCGACGTTGCGGAAGACGTTCGATCGAAAAAGACACGGAAGTGTTTTAAACTTTATTAAACACTACGACAATTACCTTGAAAGCCGCCGATTGAGCTCTCGCTCTAGCCATGGCCGATGCTGGCGGTATCCCCGAAAACGCGGCCGAAATCGCCGTTGCCAATGCAATCAATAACATCAACGGGCGTAATCGTGTGCTAGCCGCCGGAGCGGGGGGTAATGCAGCCCAAGTAAGAACAAACACACACAGTTAAACAAGCAATTAAATGCTTATCGTTTTTTTTTTTCTGAATTTTGTTTTCGAAAATATTTAGAACAACATGATGAATATGAGGGATCGACTATTTCATGCCATATACTTTCGTGTTGCCGCCACTTATGCAGAACTGGTGCCACGGTAATTGTTTGCATATTTGATTGCATTTAATTTTATTATATATATTTCATCATTTCAGCAAGGTGCAGCTGGCTATTGAGTATCTGTTGCTGCTTAAGGCATTGATCTTCTTCTTTACGTTGGTCTACGTGCATACGGCGTTTATCAAGAATCCCTGTACGTGTCTGCAGGATGTGCAGAATTGGCCACGTGACGGTGTCATTCGAGTGGAAATTATACCATACTTGGCGGAGAAGCGTGCGATATGGCAACGCATTAAAGCCGATCAGCAGATTGTGCTGGCACTAAAGCATACTTAGTAAGCAACAATATAGATATAGATTTATAAGTATGTATTAAATACTTAACTCATGTGTTTTTTAACAGCCACTATGGCATTGGCCCGCAAACTATGGACAATCACTATAGGCTGAAACGCTATGAGACTATACTACGTAAGTTGGGCATGCCTGTGCGTCCCAATTTTGCTTATGGCAATGAGACGTTGTACTATTACTTTGATGCCATCAATATACTGGATAATGTTGATCATCCAAGTGCCATACCATTGAAAGCCGACGACGATGATGGTAAGTTAAGGTCGCTGAGGAACTTCTGAAATTTGAGTTAACGTTCATTCGATTATTAAAGATGAACAGTATATTGTTGAGTACTCTCTGGAATATGGATATTTACGTTTATCAGCTGCCACACGCAAACGACTGAATATTCCTGTGCTAACCGTACAGCTGGATCCTAATACAAATGACTGTTTCGGCGACAAGTTGACGCGTTATCTGCTCAAACGTTTGCTGGGGTAAGCATTATATTTCAGCTCTACTTAATTGACATTGTACATTGAGATGAACATATTGCAGCTATGATGATCTGTTGATGGCTACGGTGCGGACAGTCGCTGAGAAGGAAGAGAATAAAGGTTATCTGCGCAATGTGATAACGGGCGAGCATTATCGCTTCGTCTCCATGTGGTGGGCTGCCTGGAGCAGCTATCCAGCTGCATTCTGTGTTATGGTGCTATTTGTATGTATACGAATGTGCCCAAAGATTTGGTTTATTAATCTTTGTTTTTTCGTTATTGCAGACATTTTCGGTGTCAATGCTATTGCGCTATTCGCATCATCAGATCTTCGTATTCATAGGTAACTTCTGAACGCAAACAATGTAAAAAGTTAACTAACGTTCTTCCCTTGCAGTTGATCTATTGCAAATGCTAGAGTATAATGTGACGGCGCGTTTTCCCATTGCTCCCCTATTGACGGTCATATTGGCGCTCGTAGGTTCGCATTAACCAAACTGCAATCAACAACTTTAAGCCTTGTTTATTAATCAAAAACTGATTTTTTTTTAACAGGCATGGAGGCGATTATGTCAGAGTTCTTTAATGATACAACAACAGCATTCTATATTATATTGATTGTGTGGATTGCGGATCAGTTTGATGCCATTTGCTGTCACACGAGCATTACAAAGCGACATTGGCTCAGGTGCGTAACACATTTAAATATATATTTTTAGCTTACTGCCAGCTGCTGCTGCTAGAAAAAAGGATTTAGTTGTGCAATTGTCTGTGGCCGGAAGAAATGACAAATTCAATTACATTAAGACACAATCCTTTGTCCTCCGCTGAGCTGCCCCATAGCACTTAACAGTTCATTTCGTTTAGTTTCGCATATTTTTTCCCATTTCTTTTTTGTTCTGTTTCTGTTTGTGTGTGTGTGTTTCACACTCTTTAGTCGTTCGTTTCGTTTGGTTTGGTTCGTTGTGTTGTGTTTCGTTTGGTTTTTATTTGAAAATTAACTTGGCTTGCGGAAGCCTCCCCCGGGGCTAAAGCAAATCGACCAACACAACACCCAAAGTCCTTCTGCATAAACAGCTAGTGAGTGAAAGAGAACACAGAATTTCATCACTTAAGTCAACAAGCGTAACCCAAGCGCTTCTCCCCCCACCGCCCGCTCCCTAGACCTTCTTTTCCAACTGAGCCGCGCCATTAGCAAACATTTAAATAAACTTGTTTGTACAAGTGAAAACATACAAAAAAAACATACAACAAAATTAGACTGGGCAACTGCTCAAAAACCCTCTCTATTAACATTAATGACCACGCACGTCATACACAACTCTCAATCAGCCTTTTATAACCCTTTTTATCAATACAAAAAAAAAATGACATGCTTAAAGTGATGGGTGGTTGGTTGGTATCGTAGCTACTTTGCGGTTTATTGCGCGCACTTTGCATAATTGAGAACGCGAATAGCTAGAAATTATTTTGGAAACTGTCTGTGCGCCAGCAGCAAAGCAAAAGATTTTTCAAACATTACGGCCCATCAATAATTCAAAAAGACACTCGAGTATTCCCTTTATTCGACCAAACCATCCAGTCGTCAGCTGTCTTATAAGTATATACTTATATAAACCATGCCCTTTCTCCATTAGATATTCATGTGCCGGCATTTGCCAATCACTATTTACTGCCCGCCCCACTGCTCCTCCTACTTCTTGCCTTCCAGTTGGGCCTATTGTTGATTTTGCGTAATTTGCGCCTGAATTAAAAGGCTATCAATGTGGCATGCTCCAAAATGGCCGGACAGAGACCACTTGACGAATTTATATTCATTAAACATTCATAGCCGCAAATCATTTTAAATGCTTCCCATGCTCTCAACTTAACACAGACTTTAACATGCTGTTTATTGTGGGTTTTGATGTCGTCTTTAAAATTTTGCGCACCATAAAAGTGGCATCAATTTCACAAGGAAAGCATAGAGTAAATTTTCAAGTTGCATAGTATCATTAAGAGAGAATAGTTTTGATTTGAAATATGTTTTCAGAGATTTTCTATTATGTAAAAAAAGTTAACTTATATATTTTTAAAGTAAACAGCTAGCAGATAGTTTTTTCTTAAATTCTTAAAAATGGACAAAGAGTTAAATCTAATTAGATAATAAAAATAGTGTTATTTTCTTAATATTTACAGACTTTCAGCATAAGATAAAAAAAGGTCTTCTATCTCTTAGCCAAAGTTTAAACAATGTTATATAGATTCCTCAAAGATATTTTCATCTCCTATAATCATTAGCATTCATTCGTTGTATCTTGTTTGTTTATCACATTTTATCGTTTAAATTGATATTTTTCTCATTTTTGTCCCCTTTATCGTACTTATATAATTTCCTTTAGATTTTTGTTAAAAGGTTCCTGTTGTTTATTATCTTTGCTTCATAATCCGATTATTTATTTTAGCCTGAAAGTAATACTGATGCAATTCCTACGCTTTTTTTTTATTATTTTAACTTGTTTTCTTTTAAATTGCAACGGAATCAAATTCCTATACGGCCTTACATGGTTGTATTAAATATCTTTTATATGTTCATTTATAGCTTACTTTTTTTTGCTTTGAGACAGCCAACGCACACGTTGACATTATTACGGGGAAATTTAAGCAATTTGTGTTCAAATTCATAATGTGTGGATAATTATGTATACAAAATATAATAAGCCTTTCGGCTGCCAAGTCAAATTATGCGACTTTTGTTGTTCTTGGTATTCTATTAGCGTTTCCAAAGTGAACTTTTCTGCGAATCTAACCAATCGTTTTTTATTGAATGGAAGCTGTGGCTTATGCAAGAAAAATAATTGTTTCTGTTCGAAGTTTAAAAAGTCACCTTAAAAAGATGCGTCTCTTTGTTACTCCGCTCTCAAAGCAGATATCTAATCTCCGTCTCGCCTGGCTTAGCTGTTCTTTTTCAACTTTATCTTTTCTTTAGAAAAATCTTTTGGGTCATATGCTTACCTACGAAAACAAATTGCACAATTGTGAAGCCAATTTCGAAGAATGAATAGCTTTGACTCACACTCACAAGCAAATGCATTCATAAGCCATAAATCGAGTAGAAAAAGAGAGACGAAAGCTAACCACAATTTTTCAGTTCTGTCGGGACCCCACTAAAAACCCCTTTTTCCTCCCAACGCAACGCTTGCCTTAGCCGTAAGTAAAAATTAATTTTGTACAAAGTCAAAACATATTGGCTGAGCTCATCATGCATACAACATGGCATACAAGACAAGTGTGTGTGTGTGTGTGTATGTGTGTGGGATGTGTGTACTTTGGTACGGTTTAATTTTGCTGTTATTGACTGCCCCAAGCAAATCGAACGGGGGGTTTGTTTGGCAGCAATCCCTTGACATCCCATGCTCCCAACCCATTCGCCTTTACTTTTTCTTGGCGCTGCTGCTGCTGCGGTTGGTGCAGGAATCGGGTTAGCATCCTGTTGCCTGGCCAAACAAACGCTCTTGGGCCCGTTCAACTTCCTGTCTGTGCTGCCATTTTGGTTGCCTGTTTGCGGTTGGCTGCGATTGAAGTTTTTTGGTTTAAAGCAAACGCAGCTTTCTGCTTGCTGCAAATCTCTCTCTTTTGGAAGTGTTGTAATAAGCCGGGTTTAAAGCTGCAACAGCTGCAACAAACAGCTTTTTAAGACTATTGCCGAGGACAAGTTGAGTTGAGGGTATGTTAAGGTATTTTACACCCTAATTGGCTACCGTCAGCGACTTTAAAGTAGCATCAAAGCAACTCGTTTGTGGCACGTTTAAGAATAATTCTGTTAATCGCCGTTTAATGAGCAGGCGCCAAAATGAGTAGAGAGGACCTTCAGGACTCCCACCCTTTCCCTCGCTCCCACCCACCTATTACCTGTCCAATTGCGTGGCTTTTGGCCCAGTGGCTTCCTGTGCCGGCGCGTAATGCTTCTTTTGTGCTTAAATCTGGTTGCCACGGTGCACACGGGACGGGACACAGACGACACGTATTAAATGAGCTGCAAAAGTGCAAAAAAAAAATAATAAAAACGGCAGCTCAGGCACAAGCAAGGCGAAGTATTGCGCTGCGCAGATTGAACTCTCACTGTCAAACAGACTAACTTGAAGACAGACCGACGAACGGACAGAAGGGAACAGTTGGGCATTGGCATTGGCATTGGCGGCTTCAAAGAGTACATTTTATCAAGACAAAAAGTAAAAGGGGTTTGAGTTTTTGGCTTCTGCTGCTTGCCTGCCAATGCCAAACTGTGGGTTCAAGTTCGGGTTCCGGTTCGAGTTGCCAATTCGGGCAAATTGTAACAGTCGCGAGTTTCAAGTAACTGCCTGGCTGGCTGCCTGCCAACCAACCACACCCCCGCTGACACCCACGTCTTGGCAGCTTGGCGCGCCTTTTGCTGTTGTTTACACGCTTGTTATATAGATATAAGTTGATGTATGTATGTGGGTGTATATGTCCTGTAAGTACAATACACTGTACGAAATTGTTATGATGATATAGGTTGGTGCTTTTTATGTAGTTCCATGATTAAATCTGACCACATTTTATTTATAGATTTGACTTTGACTAAAGTTTTTTGTCTACTTTGTTAATATTTTAAATGAAGAAATTCCATAAAGCAGTCGACTAAAATCGTTTTTTAACCAAAATGCTTTAAGTGTATATTTTTATATATTTATAACATTTATATTTCTTGGCATAAAAATATGTATAGATTTGTATGCTTGTTATTTTTGCCTGTGCCCCGCTCGTTCAGGTTGCCACTCAAAAGGTGGCGGGCGTTTAGCGTCAACGTCGTCAATGTTGAAAGGCATTGGCAACCATTGGCAGCGCATTGGTTGTACCCTCCTACCCTGTTGTACCTTTAGCTTGTTTTTCGTGTTGATTGAGATCATGTTACGCAAAGTATAATTGCGTCAAGCTTGTTTTGCTGCCATAACTTTTGTCCGCGAGCCAACGCCTCGCGAACCCAATGCCCCGCATGAAGTGGCCTGGCCTCTACTGTGGCATGTCCTTTGGTCTTTCACTCCTTACACACGCACACATTCACACTTTCCCTCCTATTGTCCAAAGGTGCAGTTGATGAGTGCCCGTAACGAGGCAAAATCGCATCATTGTTATACGCGTTATAGTTTCAGTATGTTTGTTTTTTCCTTCTTCGTTTTCTTGTTTGTTTTACTTTTTTTGTTTTGCTGTGTTGATGTTGCTGCTTCAATGTTTGTTTGTTTGTTCATTTATTTGTTTGTCAACGTGGCGTATGTGCAACGTGCCCTTTTCTAAGCAACTCAACGCAAGGCAACTGCTGCTTAAATGTATGTATGTATGTGTATGCATAAAATTGCATTGTTTACACGCATTTATCAATGAATACACACACACTAACACATACATTTGTGCTTTGAATTTGATGTATATTTTTATTATACGTAACAGATTTTCGTAAAAATCGTTCACATTTGTCACGTTTCACAACAATTGCGTTCATATAAATTGGAATTTCGTATCATTCCAATCAATTTGCAATACTGCATCTTACGCGGTTGAGGGGGGCAGGGGGTAGAAATCCTTATTGAGCTATATTTTCGTGTTAAGGTTTTTAATTTGCTTAAGAAATGTAGCTGATTTTACCAATTAAATTTCTTACTTAAAAAATTCTCGTTCTGAATTCGTGCAGGCATTATCAGAATATTTTTTCAAAAAACAATATTTAAAAACAAATCTATTCATTGATAATGAAAATTGATCTTTACTGTTAGCAATAATTGCACACTTCAGGGAATTTTGACGCTGTTTCGTTCAGTTTCGGTATGAGTTAAACAACCGCGAACATTAAGAAAAAAGTGTTTAAAACGACATGCATTGCCCATCGGGCAATACAAAATATACCCTTGGGCTACGTCAGCACAAGATGGGCAATTAGCAGATTCATCACCACTGCGCCACAATTATTGACAGTGCAGTGACTGAAGGTATCGAACTATTGATGACAAATCACATACACACTCGGAATCTAGTCCGCCTAGACATGCGATGATGTCAGTAGTTGACATTTATCCAAAGGACCGCAACTATTAAATGATTTTGCCTTAATGACATCTTCAGGATTCGACAGCAACATGATCAATGTTATCAATAGGGCTGCAACTGACTGCAGCACTACAAACACTTCCACTACGTATTTGTCGCCTTGTACAGTTGCAAACTCTTTATGTGGATCTGTAATCTCAACTCCTCAAGCAATAAGCCACAAAACAGTTAATGTGATGGAATTCCTTCTCCACTAATGTCTGCTGAATCTGTGCAAATTATTATGAAATGGCACACTCCTCGACCCAAGTGCAAGCTGTATCAACGTCCTGCGACGGAGAAGAGCAAAACAATTTTGAACTAATAAGTACTAAGAATTTGGAAACTACGCAAACCGTTTTGAAGTGCTCGCAAATAAGTTGGCAAATGAGGATTTAACAGAAGCTGCAATTTCGCAAGCACTACCCCAGAAGATCGAATTAAAAGGGCGTTCAGCGAGACTGGTCAAACCGATCGTAGTGTCTACAACAGTCGCCCCCTGAAGGTCATTAATATTGGCATAAAATGGAAAGTTTTCGGACGCTAAAAATTACTGCCTAAGACAGAACAACTGTGTAAGTCTGCTCAGAATCAACCAATTACTCATTGCGAGGAGACCTCCAATGACAAGATTTGCTGCTGCAACTTTGGCGAAAATCATTCTGCTTGGTAAAGAAACTGCAGGATCCTTAAAGCGAAATCTAATGCACGGCAGCCAAGAGTTAACACTTCTAAAGTTGGGAAGCAAGATAAGTAATCAATCAGCTTTGACTGTACGTGGTGAGATTCCAATCTCTTCATTATATGTTCCACTGAATCATTGGTTGGTCAACATCGGATTTTCAAAAGCTTATACGTAGTTAAGGAAGTTAAGGAATTATTGGTGGAGACTTTAATGCTAAGAGCAGATTCTGGGTTAGTTTTAGTGCGGATGAAAGAGGTAATCAGCTACAAGATGCTTTGCTCAACTCAAAATGTCAAGTTCTTGCAAAGGTTCAGGCAGATAATTTCCCGTATGTTGCTGGATAATCACCGTTAGAGCTCTGAGCAGTTGAGCATCCGGACTGATTACCTGAGCTCAGATCACCTTCCCCTCAGGGCCAGTCTCGATTTGATGCCTAAGCTGAAGACAACCAATGGGCGACTACTAAGTTATGATATAGCTGTATTTCGCCAAGAGTTGGAAGAATCTTTATATCTGAATATAGAAATTGTGTTACCAGGCGACATTGAAGATGCACACACGGTCTTCATCAACAAGATGTACTCAGCTGCTCATGACTCTTCTGGATCAATGCCGTCTCATGGCAATTAAAAGAGCCAATGGAGTAAACGAGCTGAAGCGTTTTTCACAATAGAATGTGCATAAAGCGGACTTAAATATAAAATGTGAAAAGTTAATAATGTTTTTCAAGACATATAATTTGTTAAATTGTTTTAATCAAACACAATGACTATACTTTGACTTTACCAAAACATCTTCTTGCCCCGCTAAGGGAAGTAAGTTAAGTTCAAGTGGTCCTAGCCTTAATTTAAATAACTGCTCTCAAGGCAACTTCGCAGGGCACACTCAATTAAAATCGAGAGTTCTTTAAGAGAGCTTTAACATAGAGGGAGAGAGAGAGAGAGAAATAAGATAGATAGATATACAGACAGAAGAGCAAGTTAACAGATTACTATTAGTAACGAGCACTCAAAAATTTTAACCTTTAAAGTAGGCAACATAATTGGTTTAATCTGCCTAAATTTGATATCTTCTAAGCCGCTTAGCCGCATATGTTTATTTTTATGTATATGTACTAATGTATGTATAAAAGTAGCATGTATTTATCGCTGCACTTTAGCCACATGGTCTGGATTAATGCATCAAACACTTTGCCCTGGCATCGTAATATTCATATGCAAGCCACTCAACCGGTTTAACCAATATGCAAATGCTTGTGTGTGTGGGTAGGTGTGTGTGTGTGTGTGGTGTGTAGCTCAAGTGCTTGCAAGCTCATTGAACAGTTTACCCATTATGCAGACTACCTTGCAACACACAGCTGCAACTTTATCTCCATCTTCGTTTGTGTCTGACTGTGTCTGTGTTTGCTCGCAACAAATAAACACTTGTGACGACGTTGATCGGATCAGCGTTACCTGCTGTTTCTTGTCTCTTTCTGTTTTTTCTTTCTCATGCCACGATAAGACACCTGTGTATCGTCTGCGTGTTCTTTGGTTTGGGGTTTGGTTGCTGCTTATTTAAGCATGCAACGCATTGCCGTTGGTAGCAGAGACACGCACACACACACATACACATGCAACAGTTGGTTTGACAGTGTCTACCAACTGTTGCCCCCCACCTCCTGTTGCTTCACTGGCACTGCTTGCAACATCATTTGCCCTCATTTCCGTTCGGTCGAAGGATATGAATGCCAATAGCACTTCCTTGGCGCACATCCGTTGCGACACGCCGTTAGCTATAGCCAAGTTCTAAAAACAAGAACAGCAGCAGCGGGAGCAGGAGCAGGAGCTGGGGATGTTGAAAAGCTGGGTTGTTGTTGTTCCGCCCGCTTGGCGCTTGTCAACGCTACGCTACATTAGGAAAACGAATGAAACGGAAACGAACAAGCGATAAGTGTTGTCTACGTGTCGTTCGCTTTTCTTCTTCTTCTCATGCCGGGTGTTGGTTGCTGGGAGGGAAATGTTGCGGAAATTGCTGCCAAGCGTTTGGCACGATGTGTCCATAATGCTGCCACATGCCTTATGCCGCCTGCTTGGAAGGCTTACGTACCAAATAAGTGTCGTGTGTCTTCATTTGTCGCTGTCGATTGTGTATTCCTTTTCTTCCATGGCTGTTGTGCGAGTGCGTGTGCGTGTATTGGTGTGTTTGTTTGTTTGTGTGTGTGTGTGTGTGTGTGCACAATCAACTCAAATTAAATTCAATAACATAACTCAATCATGGCCACCGCCCACACCCAATGTCCAGCGGCATTGCATAAATAAATTAAACTTGAATTCCGTTGGACACTCGACTGACAACCTTTTCTCTCTATCTTGCTTTCACTCTTATGCCTTGTGTCGTCCCTTTTATGATTATGGCTTTGTTAAGCTCCTGTTCCTGCTCCGTGTTTCTGTTCCTGCTGCTTATCAATAAGTCCGGCGTCACCATCGTCGCCGCGTGTCATTCATTGTGTTTATTATTTGTTGTCTTTGGCTCGCACAACAATTCTAACTAACACACAGAGCCAGCAATTATTTATATTATTAAATCCTCTTGAGTGTCTTCGCCATTGTTGTTATGTTGTTCATATATACATATATACTCACTATCCGATAATAACAGCAGAAGTGTTTTCTTTACGGAATAATTATGTTATTTATTGGGGGAGGTCTGTTATATAGTTTCACATTAAGGGGACTTAGACTGACTGTTGCATTGAGTGGTTACGAATTTGTAAATAATAATTTCTTCACATGTACTTTCAAAACCCTTATCCTACCATAAACGCAAGTATAAGATTTATTCTAAGGCATCGAACCAGGGAGTGAAAATAGGATTCTGAAAATAATACGCCAAAAAAAAACCAATATTGGTGGCTCTTGACTTAGATGCGTGAAGTTCTAGTGACATTGCAAACAAACTACTTAAAATAAGTATAAATTATTAATATTAGAAAGTACAATGATCATTTCACTATAGAAAACCCGAAAAAAGAGAATCCCCGCTGCAAGTTAAGCTTCTCAAAGTTAGTAATTTCTAAAAGTAAGACCTGACTGTGTAATGTCCGATTGTTTACTTACTTATTTTTTGTTAACTTATCGATTGGTTTTTTGTATCAGTTATTAATTTCATTGAGTTATTTGATAATTACGGTAACACAGAGGGTATTCATAGGTCTCAAAGCTGGCACATCAAGTTGCCATTTATATGTATTAATCGTTGGGAAGTGTTATTGTTGTTGGCAGTTCAAGGCGTTACTTATGTCATGCAATTTGCCGCTGTTTCGCTATCCAGATGTCTGTCTGGCTGTCTGACCCATTTCTTCACAGCTTAGTTGGCATTTGCCGGCAACAGACAGGGGGGGTGAGAGACTGAGGTGGTCAGAGTAAACAGCCATAAAAATAGAAAACAAATAATTTGTTGCTTTTTATTTAAGCAATGTTAAATACAATATTATTGAATGGTAAGCATGCCCAAAGGAAAAAAAAGACAAACACCTCGACCTAATCCCCAAAGTGAATCCATTTTGATGAGGGTTTGAGCACTGAGTATATGAAATTATTGTACAAAAACAATTATCCTTTTTTGTTATAAATGTGTGTGCGTGTTTGCATATTAATCGAACCAAATTGAACTTTGTTTTCTCTGCTTTTTCTGCTTTCAGATTCTTCTACCTATATCATTTTGCATTCTATGCGTATCACTATCGCTTCAGTGGACAATATCGTACTCTGGCGCTGCTCTCCTCCTATCTATTCATACAGGTAACTATGGTGCATTATGAAAGTCCAACAATTGTGACTGTCGTCTCCATTGCTGTTATTGTTGTTATTATTGTTATTGTTGCGCAACTGGAGTCAGTTTCTGGTTGTCAACTGCATGACAAATTACCCAGCGCATTATTGTCTGACTGTCTGTCTGTCTATCTATTTGACTGCCTTTCCCCTTTATTTCTCAGAGAGTGTGTGTATGTATGTGTGTATGTGTGGCTGTATTTGTGTGTGTGTGCGTCAGCTCACGTGTAGACAGTGCAGGCAGCTCACGTGCCTGGCAACTGGCCTGGCTTCATTGCATAACGCATGCTACGTTTATGCTTGCCCCAATTTGCAGCTATTTGATTTCATGTACACCACTCAAAATACTTTCAAAATAAAAGCAATTCATGGTATTTTCTAAAAATATTATTTATCATAACAAAAAGTGCAAAAATAATTATTGCGCTATATATTAATGAATTCTTTCCAAGAAAGCGTGTTAGAGTCAAGAATAAAATGAATCTTTATCAAAACCTTAGCTAACAAGGCAATTTTCGCCTTTTTTTTGTGATTACTCAACCAAGTCTCACCGTTTCAAGGTCGTCTTTAAAAAAGCTACTTAAAATTTAGTCGAAGCGTTTTTGTGAAAACATTTATTTTTTTTAAATAAACACAGCTTTCGGCATTTAATGGAGAACATTAGACTTTTCCATCAGTTATAATGGTGGTCAACATTTTTCTAGTATTTTATTTGATGTTTCCTTATTATATTTGATCTGCCTGCCTAAATATAAAAATTAAATAATATTTTAAATATAGCAACAATATCTTATAGCTACAACAGAAAAATGGCTGAGCTAGAGCCACTTAGCTACTTATCCCCGGTTTTCAAGTTGTTAATATCATAAAGATGCGAATGCATAAACGCATAAGTGACACTCGAACTGCGCACCTGCACGTAATCTTAATCTCCCTCTCTCTCTCTCGCTCTTTTTACCTCTTTTTGTGCAGCACTCGATGGTATATTTCTTTCATCGGTTTGAGTTGCCTGCCATAATGGCACAGCGCCATATCTTCATTATAACGCGTAATCAGCCCAATGCAGCAGCAGCAGCGGCGGCCGCGGCAGCTGCAGGTGCTCTTCCTGGTGCAGGGTTTGTGGCTCCAGCTGCTGCTGGGGTTGCTGCACCGGCTCCCGCTGCAGCAGTACCAATGGGCCAGCAGGCGGCTGTGCAACGTGCTCGTCTGCTTGTGACGCGGCTATTTCGACAGTTGGCGACAGAGCATCAGGATAGGGGACAGGCCGCAGCTGAAGGTGGTGCAGCAGGAACAGGAGAAGGAGCTGCAGTAGAAGTAGCTCAAGTGCAACCGGGCAACAATGCAACTGCTGTCGTTGCCATTGCCTTGGGCAATTTGAGGCGAATACCGCTGGTTGGCCAGTGGTTGCAGCGTCGCGAGCAGTTTGCCACCGTGCGACGCGTGTTCCTGGGCCAGGGAAATGGACATGGTCAGATGATGCATGTGCGGCTGCAGCGTGTCAATATGGCCGATATACCCGGCCTGCAGACACAAGCAGCCGCAGCAGCAACACTTGCCTCTACGGCAGCAACAGCAGCAGCATCAGCCGTAGCTACAACTGAAAGTAAGTAAATTATTGTCCAATATTTGAATAACCTTTACCGCACACTTCATTGCGCTCAATTGACGGCATTAACCCCTTAAGCCATATGCAACAGTTTTGGGCCAAAACGAACACACAGACCGACAAAATGTTCGCCCTAATGCCTGAAAAAAAAGTCAGTGATGTTGCCATGACTCTCTCTGGGGCCGCCTTCCCGCCCATATCGTGTGCAATCAGGCGGAACATAAATTTGAATATACGTTTAAGCTGCACTCGAAAACGCAGTCGACAAAAGAAACCAAAAAAAGAAAACAAGGCAAACCAAAAGAAAAAACAAAAAAACATACAAATGGAATGTACACAAATCTGATAGATAGTCTCGCATGTGTAAACATGTGAATAAAAAACAATTGTTTACTTTGTCATGATGATATTTGAATACCCTTACTATCTTGTTGCTGTTTTTTTGACTAGTTGCACATGCAGAGGACGAATGCACTAAATATATTATTGTTTACCGGATTTCAGAGGATTTTCAAATTAATGTTTTCTCAAATTTATTGATTTTGATATATAAATTTTAGACCGATTTCTCCTGTGCATATTTATTCGTATATATTTGCATTGTGTGAAAAATTTTTGGAAAAATTTTTAAACTCGATACCGTAGGTAAAGAGTGTATTTGGTTTGTGCAATGTGCGTCATGGTGTCTGTCCATCTCTCCGTCCGTCTTATGAACACAACTTTTTTCGACACTCTTCAAGCTAGAGGCTTCAAACTTCGCAAATATCTTTATATATGGCCGGGACAGATAAAGTGTCAAGATTGATGTTCTACGATTACAGGGGGCTGGCAAATCGATAAATTCGATAACTCAAAATCGATAAATATTTATACTTCCCACAAAGATGGCTACTGGCATCCCTTCTTCTCCCAGTTTTTACACAGGTTTCGAGTACACCGCGGTTGGATGCCTTCGAATGCAACGTTTTAACTTGTTTTTAAATATATTTTCGAAAATAAGTTCTAAAAAGAGTCGAATCGAAAATTTTATTTCGATAGACGATTCAATAATTGTTCCTTATCTTATCATTAACTGAGCGCAAGCTGTAAGGCTTCACCACATATTGCCAACGTATAAACATGCGAACATTAGCAATCCTGTTTTCCCTTTTGTTTTGGCAATGTTTAAATGGCTGCAGGGTATTAAAAAGAAGTGGCAATAAATGTCAAAGAGGCGACGCATTCGAACATGAAAACAGTTTATATTAACTATATGTAAAATGTATAAATGCGTTACGTATGTGCATTACCATAACCCCAGCCCCACCAACCCCATTTCCGCAAGCCCCCACCTCCCTCTCATGCCTGTACTCCCTTACCACTGTTGTGTCTTCTTCGTTTTTGTGTACGCTGAAAATAATATGAAATTATTTCTCAATTCGAATGGCGAAATAAAAAACGAGAAATGAAATAAGAAGGAGGAAAAAATAAAGTATATTAGAATACTGAGAACGAATGTTTTGTGAATTGTAACGCGCCTGTCATTTCCTGTTTTATTTTCACTTTATTGTATTGCTAACTTTGCCATTCTTTGCATATTTTAGATGTCGAATCAAATCATGGACAAGAAGAACGATGCCAAGTGCCAGCAACAACAACAACAACGATAAACAGCATCAATGATGCAGGAGAAGCGACTGGTGAGCAGGAGATGGAAGCGGCAACTGAAGACGGAGCAGGAGCAGCAGCGGAAACAACTCCAGACAAGCATTGGGATGAGGAGCAAGAGAAGAGGAAGCAGGAGTTGGGATTGTATCTAGGGCAGGCAGGCATTCCTAAGATGTTTAAAAATCTAAATTCTACTGCAGCGGATATTATAAATATGCCGGATACGGCTAAAACTACTACAACAACAAGAACAACAACGACGTCAACTGAACCCCCGCTCTCAGCTTATTATTTGCCAGCTCAAAGGAGGCAACAGCAGCATGATAATGAGCAGCAGACGCTTTTTTCGTTAGTATCAGGTGAAAAGCAAAACAGTCCACTTCATGCTCAAAGCGCTCCAACTGCTGACCAGCAATGTAAAAATGAGGCAACATCAACAACAACAGCAACATCTGCAGCCGTCTTCACGTCAACACAATCCAGAGCAGACGAAAGCCAGGCTGAGGCTGGCGCACACACTGAAGCAACTGTGGCCAATTCAAGTCCAATGATGGATGGCAGGCAAACAGTTGATTTTATAGAAGGCGACAGCTTCACGTCAACAGCAAATTACAACGATGCCAACGACGCCGCAACAAACCACATGGACCGGCAACACCAGACGCACGATGGTGAGAAGCAAGGGCAGGAGAAGATGCTGGCCAAGCTAATGAAAGCTCTACCGCATACATCAAACCAAATGACAACAGCAGCAGAAGCCACAACAGCCAACAACTGAATAAGAAGACAAAATCCCACTGGTCGATCGTCGTTGTGGAGAGAGGGGTGTTTTATAGGTGCGTGTGGCAGATTTGGGGTTGGAGTGTGTGTATGTGTGTGTGTTTATGTGTGCACCCCCCTCTCAAAAAATTAATACAACAAGATGTTATGCAAGCAAATACATACATACTACATATACATATATATAAAACAGCTAGTAAATTTTAGATTATTTGCCTGGTGTACTTATGTCTAGAACATGCAACAATGAGTGTCTATGTATGAGAGTGTGCATGTGTGAGCGAGTGATTAGTGAGTCTGTGTGGGTCTGCGTGAAGCTACACAAATTATAAATTTTTTGGTTACGCATGCGAAAACTGTGTTACTTAGTGATTTTTAGCTACAAATTAATGTGTGATGTTTGTGTGTTTTAGCCATGGCAACAACAGCTCGCGGCGCTTTAATTATGTACCGAAAATTGTTAGCCACAAAAACTACATATGCAACATAATACATAAAAAACAGCTAGTCGCTTATACAAAAAAAAATATAAAATAAAAATAAACCGAAAACTTTAATTAAATACATATATACAAAAATATATATTAAGCACTAAAAAACACATTCGCCGCGCTTCATAATTTTAATTATATAATTTTGACTATATATTTATTTACTTTGCTCCTGGACAATCTGTCTGCCTGGCGGCAAGGCTAAATGGCGATAAGAAATACATTTTTATTTTATTCATAATTCTAAATCGATTATTGCTTGTTATAAAACTAAAAATGTTGTTGACTTATTTACAATTGAAATGGAATTTGAATTTCAATAGTGATTTTTGTTTGAACAGCAATTTTTTTATTCCCTCCTACACTTGGCCAAATACAAAAAAAGAAGATATTAATACAAACGATTTGAACATTGAATAAATAATAATATTTTTAAAAATATAGATTAAATATTCGCAATATACATATTAATAAATCTTCCTAAATGTGGAATATTTGCGGTAAGATATTAAGATGTAATAAATACGTTTCGTTTGATTGGAACATTTGATGTTATTTAAATTTACATATTTTTATTTGTTATGTGTGGTGTTTGTGTGTATTTGTCTGTGTGAGTATATTGATGTGGGCGTTAAGTCAGCAAAAGACGAACATTCTGGGTATATTAACTGAATATTAAGCAATTTAGAATTGTCTCTCTACAGTTTTGAGAAATGATGCAAAAATAACATTTCTTATATGTAATACATATTGCTATTTACTATAATTTTTTCCTTGAGCTATTCTCAAACGGTATTTCTAAATGTGTAACAAAAAAATATACAATATTCGAAATTCCATGTGTGTTATTAATTTTGTATGTGGGTAAAACTTGACCTCAATAATTAAGTTTAAATCTGAAACAATTTCAAGAAAATCAATAACTTTCAAATTTAGGTACAGCATCAACTGAACAGTCAAACCGAATGTCAAAAGGCATTCCGCAGGAAAGTTAGTTAGAGCTTGAACAAAGTTTTGAGGTTTTAAGACTATGGTGGCGCATTTCTAATCAACTTGAAAGCTTGTCAAGCACCTTTGGAATGCTTCTGATACTCGCGAAAATACTAGTAGTTGAACAAAGCAAAAAACGATAGGTAAATTTGCTAGAAATGTCTAATAAATTATACAGAAAGATAAATTGGTTTTCTGAGAATCATGGATAATTAACTCAAAAAAATAAAGATTGACTTACAAGCAGACAACAAAGTGCAGGATGCCTAAAAGCTTTCATCCTTATAGTAAACCGTTAGCTGAAGATGTGCATCATCATTTAAAGAATCAAGTAAAAAGGTAAGTGACGTTTAAATTATTAATTTTATTTTTTCTCCAGTTTTTATAAAAATATATGTGCATTGGTTATTTTGGTCTTATTTATAAAAGAACTGCTTTTGGCTCTTTGTTCTTAAACATACCTTGTTGTACATAATGTTAAATCTTTAACAAATTCTGGCATGATTAACAATTCAAAAAATATTTCAAGGACTTGAATACAACATTGACGTATTGAAAAAAAAAAGTGTCAGTGCTGCAAACTTAATTTAAATTAAAGATAAACAAATTATGCGCCATCACAAGCTGAATTTGTTTTGCATATTTCGGTTTTCAAATTAAGTTAAAGGAATACATTGTAATAATAATAATGATTATGATTATGATAACACCAGACAGCCAATTTGAAGGCACTCAGTGTGTGAACCAGAAAGAGAGAGACAGAGAGAGGGAGACTTTTACTCATGTCAGTCTTTATAGCTCAAGTTGGTGCTTAGCCATAGCTGCTGATGGATATTATGCATGCCAATGCCATGATCCTGCTAGTACCCATTCCAATCCTTATCAGCAGCATAAACAGCAACAGCATCATCATCGATACACTGGGATTCGCGGCCAAACTTAATGCCAAAGTATGTAAATAAAACAATGCAAATATCTGGCACGGCACGTCAGCGCAAAGCTTGAGCTGGAGCTGGAGTTGGCGTATCTTGGGCCAAGCTTGGCAACACCGAAGCAACTGCCGCTGTCAATGCGCATTCCTTTCAGTTCGTTGATGTGAGCCAAGCCAAACATCCAACAATAATAAACAACCGCGTTGTGTGCGACTTCAGACATCAGTTGTGCGTGTGCTGCTCTTTGGTCCTTGTGCTTGTTTTGGTTTTGGGGGCGACTACGAGACAGCTCTGACACTTATGTGTGTTTCAGATGGCAGCCAAAATGCCAGAATGTGTTGGGGTACATCCGATAAAAACGAAAAAACAAGATAAAATATTGAAAAATATTGGCAGTCATACATTTTTATTATATGAAGAGGCGAGACGCAACCTGCGTCTTTGATTAACATCCTTCTAACGGTGGGAAATCAACGAAAAAGTGAGAGAGTACTGTTTTCTAAGAAATGACAAAGATAATATACTCTTACAGCACAATGTTTAGCTGTCAACATTACTATTTTAAGTGCGTGATTTATGCCTTGATTTATTAAGATAGCTAGATTACAAAATGCATAAAGGATATTAGTGCTGGTACGGGAATTAATATACTTTACCTCAATGTGTGGTTTATACTTTACAACCTAATCAAAAAAGTCGATATCCCCTGCAAGGATACATTAAATGTGAGTAAGCTACCCTTCAGCTACTTATTTGCTCGTTCATCTCGGCATGAGGAAATCTTCAATAAAAGATGCGAATGTTGTCGCAAACATAAAAAGATAAACAACTCATTTACATAGCATTAATACAAATCATACACACCCACACTTCCTCCACCCTATATGTATGAGTTTGTCATACAACTGTTACCGAAAACAAAAAAAAAAACGAAAGATAGCGTTTCCGTCGCAGTCGACTTCCGCCGTTTAAATGCGGCTGTTAATCACATGGCAAACAAAAGGCTGCATACTTTCAGGCTGATCCAGCTAATTATACATATGTATCTACTTGTGTGTGGGTGTGCGTGTGGGCGTGGGCGTTTGCTTAAGGCATACGTTCAAATGAATCTTAATTAGGTCTTTTGTGTCACACAAAGCCTAAGGCACACACAAAAAAACATAAACACACGTAAATACATACACAACTTAATGCAGCTCTCTTACACATGTCTCTGTGTCGCTCTTCATAGGACATAAACTTAAGGAATATACATTCTATTAAAGCCAATTTTCCATAACACACAAAGAGCACGGAAAATCGATGGTGTGAGCAAAATGCTTGCCAAACTTTTTATAAAGAAATAAATACCCTGTCTGGCATTAAATCAGCTTTAGGTTGTATGCTGGATGGATTAACAAGTTAATGAAGTAGTTAATAGCCCGAGAATCTCTCTGAAACTCTCTGGCTCGGCAGTCGCTTTTTAGTTAAAGCAGACTCAAAGCAAAAACCTCTCACGAAGCGGTTACAGACTAATGTTTGCATATTCTTATTGGCTCTGATACACAGACGCATTAAGTATACGACCACAAGAACTCCCTTAAGGGAAATACTAAAAAACCAATGCCGATGTTTGTAATTCAATGTTATTGTAATTAGCCTACGCCTTTTTGCGTCTGTTTGTATAAAATTAGCTAAATTTATAATCAGAATATTTTGTTAAAGAAAAACATGGAAGGTTTTTCTACTCGTAGAGCTGTGACAAGAAACAGAAACAAAACCTCTCAAATAAAATAAATATTGATTAGAGTACTTGATAGGAAAGAAGTAAGAGTTTCTCTTCATGGCTTAGGATATTGCTTACGTCCCATCGAGTAAGTGATAAGCGCTGCTAAATCAAAGATAATGATGTACCCCGCCTCTTGTAGACGTATTTAATTTCATTGCCACAAGCTGTCAGCTTTTTAACAAACTATATTAGTTACTACCAAAGTCAGCTGATGCTGCAAGCTTTATCAAACAAAATTTAAAGGTTTCCTCGCACACATAATGTCTGAATTTTAAAAAACTATTTTTAAAACACATCCGTGTATATAATAATGTAACAAAATACTTTTAAGCCAATCACAAAAACAAACGAGTACTAAGAAATATAAGTAAGTAATAAGCTGTAAGTGGCGACCTGCAATGTTAAAAGGATTAAATGAAAAGTTTTTGTTAATGTTATTTTCAAATAGCCATTAAAATTACTCATAAACTTGCAATGCTATCGCATAAGAAATAAAAAAGTTTTGTTTGAAAAGTAATGCTAAAAATATTCGATTCTTCTTTGGTTGGAACTTTCGCCATAATCAATCTTAACGCACATATTTTAACAAGTCTTCAAACAAATTGTTGGCTTAAAGTTAAGTTTAATCTTAATTGATGAGAGTTAGTTGCCTGGGCAATCAGAAAGTAAATAATTGATGTTTCGATTTCTTTTTTTTTCGTCTTATTTTGTTTGGTTTTCCTCTTCCTGAGTTATTGGCGTCGTTGTGAGAATCTTGTTAACTACGTGTATTCTCAAGCAATAACATTTTATAGTACAGGTTATAGCTACGAGCATACACGTGGCCATTTCAGATTCTTAGTTTACCAATCAACTCTTGACGTCATCAATAAAATCACATACCCGCTGCTGATAGCGAGCAACTGCATCGGAACTTAATATCTGCGCAGAGGTATTCACATTCCATGTGGCGGTCACTTTGCGGCCACTTTGTTTGTTACGTGTTTTTTATTTAATTTTCATCTACTTACCCGTATCCGGAATCATTGCTTGCTCTCTCTCTCTCTCTCTCTCTCTCTCTTTCTATCTCTTTCAATCCGCCTAGTTCCGGCTGGTTAACTGCTGGGTTTTAGTTTTATTTTGCATTCGCCTTTGCCCCTTGTCTTGGCGGTTTTGTGTTACGGCTGATATGCCTAATAATGCCCCAGCCGCAAAATTAATTGCACTATAATTTGTAATTAAGTTACCGAGCACAAAACACGAACAATGTTTGCCCGTTGGGTAGGTTGGAGGGCTGTAGGAGGAAATGAGAGTTCGTGAAGCAAATTTTGAGCTCATAAAGTGAAACCTACAACATGAAGTTGCTGTCCAAGGGATCGTCTCTTGTTTTCTAGTATCTGTTGTTGTGCGTGCTGGTGTGTGTGTGTGTGCTGGTATGTGGCCGCAGCGTTGTTTCACTATAATTAATTAATTACATTACACAAACTTGCTGTCATCATTGTTGTTGGTGTTGGTGTTTGTTGCAGTTGCAAAATGTGTAATGAAGCGCCAGCAACAAAATTTCGAGCAACATTTAATGGGGCAAGGCTAGTTGACAACCGCCCCTCAACAATGTCACTTACAAATAAAATTAACTTGTTTCGCAATCAGCTACTGCACCTTAGCCCCCTATCAGCCCACCCCCCACCGTCATTGCACGCAATTATATTGCAATTTGGTGGCTAGGCAAAAGCCAATCAAACAACTTTTGCAACTAGCAGCGCTTGCTGGAGTTGTGTGAGCAGTAAAATGCAAAATGTATATAAACTCAATTACTGCGTAGACAGGCTAAGGTGTAGTAGAGAGAGAGAGAGGCAGGGAGAGCGGGGAATTGAGCATTGGTTAAGGAAGCGCAGGAGTCTAGAAAAACTGCATTAAAACTTATGGATTTTGTTTGATGTGAAAGTTTGTGTGTGTGTGCAAAAGTTCAGAGTAATTAACAGGTATTTCAGCAGCCAAGCTGCTCTCTCTCTCTCTGTCTCTCAGATACAGTTGCGACCTAAGCATTAATTTCAAATTTCTGTCTGTTTGTCAGATTATATATTGTATATATAAGTATATTTTTGATGTCGAATGTATTTCATGTTTGTTGTTTATATTTTTTTTTTAATAATTGTTTTTTATTTCTTACTTTGGTTGCTTGCGGCACTGTTGTTGGGTGTCCTTTTCTTAGCTTGGCATGTTGTTGCCAGGTTTCTTGGTTGTTCTGCCCGCCTGCCTGCCGGCCTGCCGACCTGCTAGCTTGGTATCTGTTTTGCTGTATTGCTAGCTGCGTACCCGAGGCTGTTGGTTGGGAAATAAATCGCGCTTAATGCCGCATAGCCGAGCAACATCACGAAGTATTTGCACTGCGTGACAAACAATTTGTGCCAACATTGACAGACGCAGACATTATTGTTTGAGGCTGGGTGGAGGCTACACAGGGTCATACTCATCTATGGCCGCATCCGCATCCGTTTCCGTTGCTAACTTCAAACTGCAGCAACAACATTTCTGTTGCTGTTTGCCAGTTATTCTTTGGCCACGTACGTCGGGGTGTTATTTGTAGTGCCAGTCCAGCAGATACTATGTACATATATTTTGTATGAGCAATGAGACAGAGACAAAGACACACAAGATACACACAAAGATAGAGAAAGAGAGAATGAGAGAGATAGAGTGCTTGTGCAATAGATATAGAGAGACCGCTGTCAATGTTGTATAAATATTTTCATTACGTTTCTGCGTACAATGTGGCAAGCTAATTGAAAAATCATTTGGTCAGTTTAATGAAGCGACAAACTGAACAACAAATGCAATTTTAGCATTATCACAAATATTGAATTCATTATGCATACACGCAACACAATCAAAATGGCATGAACCCCCCACAACAAATAACAAATAAACAACAACAACAAGGCTCCAGACCCGGCCCGGCCCGCATTGTATACTTGAATTGGGTTTTTGTATTGAATTGGAATGTTGAACTATAGCCTCGCATATTGCTTTATAATGATATTCAAATGGTGGCGCGGCTGGCAGCGCATAGATTCACTCGCTAACGTGACACATGAATTTATTTTCTACTTGATTTATTCAAAAAAAAAAAACAAAACAAAAAATAGACAACATCAACAGACCAACAAGGACCTTATGATAATAAAGCATCAACAAATTCGCAACTAAAGTAAACAAAGTATGCAAAAAATTTAAAAATATATATAAAACAAGTAAAACTTTGATTTTGGGTTCACGCATTTGAAGTTCTGGTTCGTTGAGTTCGATTTCAATATGTGTACACACTGAGGGGTCTCTCCCCGCTTTCTCTTCCCACCACTTGTCTATCCTTTCTCCGCCTCTCTTTTGTCACTATATTTTTTTATTCGATTCGCAATTTTTCTGATCTTTTCTGAAAATATTTACCCGGTCGCACATAGTGCAGATTGACAGACACAAAGCAAAAAATTTGCATAACTAATAAGCGTACTCAACATTTTTGCATAACGGTATCCTCAACACATTTAACATTTTTTTTTAGATTTTCGCAGCTAAGGATTTTGCTTTGGTTAGTCTTGATTGTTATTTTTTTAAACTATTTTTCTCTTGGACACTTAACGCTTTTAATTAAATTGAAATATGTTTATTACTACTGTTAAGATTGTCAAAATTGTTCATTATAAACAAAAGTTTTCATTAAAAAAATATTTTAAATTTAATTCTAAACTAAATTGTATGGGATTCATTTGAAATCTCAGATTTTTAGAAATTCTTGATATAGAATTTATTAGACTTTAACCTTAAAAACAAAACTTAAATTTGACATGGCTAAGCCTTTAGCGCGAAATTAAAAAACAAGCTAACGCGAATTTGTATAGACGTTAAAAATGTAATTAAAAATACACAAAAGCTCTATACAAACGTCAAGTTTTGTGTTTTTTGTTAAACACTCTATTTCACCTGTCCAGCACTCTTCGCACGCCCCTAGGTTAACTTTAAATAGACTTAAATGCTGAAGCATGCAGTTGGTTATCAACCTCCTTGCAATTGCGCCAGCCATTCAACCCTTTTTTGATGTGTATTGTGAGCTGCATATCAAGTTAATTAAAACGCATTCATTCAAAGTGCCAGCTATGCGAAATTGCAGACACTTCTTTACACTCCCCTCCGCTACCTTCTCTCTCTCACTCTATCTTTCTGTCCCTCTGTCCGGTGTCTCGCTTTGGCATTTGTCAGTTTTCTTCTTTTTTGGTGTTTTTTTGTTGTTGTTTGTTTGTATGTACTTATACTATGTCTGTAATCATTTTTGTTGATGTTGTTTTTGGAGTCATTTCTGGACTGGGTCAGTGCATATAATAGCGGTCAATCAGAGTGTGTGTTATAGTTGTTGTTGTTGGTCGTTTAATTTATTATGCACAGCATCTGCAGCAATAGAAAACAAAACATGCAAATTAAGTATACGTCACCGCAAGACAAATTCTAATTAAATAAAATCTAATGCAGCACAATACAATGCTGATTAGTCAATGGTCATTCCTGTGCCACAAGCCACATGCCACATGCCACATGCCACACGTGTCACATAAATGCCTCACGCAATTTGAGCTCTTTAATCTGACTCTGACTGAACTTTGATGTGCTAATGGCTAATGCGGATCAGGTGTATCATTATCTATAACACACAATATATATATATATGTGTGTGTGTGTTTGTATTTTTTTGTGGTTGTTCGAACTTTACTATTTAACGTAGTCGCATTATTATGCTCCAATAACTGAATATAATTGATGTTTAAAAAGTTGCACAAAAAAGTTACGATAAGTATTTTTTCTCGGTCCTAACAATAAAGTACATATTTATTAATACTTATATGTATGTGTGTATGTATATGTGCGTATCTATTGAAAATTATTTATGCTTTTGTCATAAGATTTTGTGCGTCTGGCAGCTGTAACCTTTCCCCAGGACTTTAGTCCAGTGTCCAGCTACAATCAACCCTCCTCATATTGTACTGTTGCCCACGTTTTCTGTGTGTTTGTGTCTGTGTGCGTGCGTGTGTGTAAGTCAAACATTAATTGGCACTTAAAGGCATTTAATGGTCACATGGTGCGTTCATCGATATGGTTTACACTTCATCGTCTGGCTTTTCGAAAAAATTGAAACAATTTTGATGTTTTTCACAGCGTTGACATTTTAACGCTGTATATATATATTTTTAAAAAGTAACTGGTAAACTGATATTTATGAGCATTAAATTTGTATACACACTCACTGTACTTACTTGTACTATTATGGTATGTATGTTCTTTAGTTTCGTTGAGCTTTGGGTTACTTACTTGGATTACAGCTTACATAATGCATATGAATAGTTGCCATTAGTTTTTAATTACCACAGCTGAAAGCACATAAACAAACTAAGGGGTATGAGTACGAGTTTGGGTCTAGATCTAGATGTGGGTGTTATAATCATGTAACTAAGCTGATATTGTGTTAAATTGAAGTTGCGGCCCTTTTAATCCCCAACTAAAATTCCAAAGCGGATGTGAAACAAGAGAAGCAAATTTCAAAGGGAAACTAAACTCACAATCAAAGTTGGGGTTTGTCGCTTGAATCCATTGTGTCTATCTATGTCTCTTCTGTGCTGTTGCTCTTTAGTCTTTTGGTTTGATTGTAAAGTTTTTTCTGTTCTGCATTTCTTCCCTTTTTTTCGCAGTCTATCGCCCTTTTTTTTACCAATTAACACTTCGTTTGAGTTTATGCAAACTAACTGAGTGTGAATTAAAATTCAAACAAAAAAATCAAGTTGAGAAAAAACAAAACGAAGCTAAGCTCATTAGTTAATGCTCTTGCTAGTTTCTGAGAAATGCTTAAAATGAAAATAGTATTTTGTTGTTTCTGGAGGAGACATTCCTTAAATTGATAACAATTTCTAATGAAATGCATCAAAGACATTCCATTGAACCAGAAAAAGAATCTTGCAAACATAACATTTAACGTTAGAGCAATAAAGTTAAGCATTTCTTTTTACCATATTACCATATAACGTTTTTCTTTCATTTCGTTCGTTCGTTCGTTGCTTTCCTTATCAAAATATGCTTTGGTAACTGGAATTTATGTCTATTAGTAACGTTTGCTGCCCATAAAAGTTCCAAGCTTACTTTAACAATTTTCTTGTGTTTTTTATTTTTTTCACTATCTAACAGCTCTCTCTCTCACTCTCTCTTTTTACGTCTCTTTCTGTCTCTATTGGCTTTAGATCTAAGTCAATATAGTTTAACGGCGTTACAGGCCAACAAATTTCTTTTATTGCCTCGCATAGCCAAACGCATAAAATCCCGATATGCAGCTGTCTGGCTGCACACACACACAGACACACACACACAGAGAGACACAGACACACCTACGCACAGGCAGATAGAGCAGCAGACAACCACAAACACACACTAACACACAGAGAAACATAAAGACCTGGCCTTGTTGCGGCTCCGGGTTGCACATGAGCTTGGGCCATAAATTTCGCACTCGCAATGTTGGCAGTTGGCAGCTGCTGTTGTTGCTGCTGCTGCTGCACCCGTTCGAAAGCCCCCTCCCTTCCCTTGGCCCTACCCCCTGTAGAGGGGGTAGTGTGAGATTTGGTGTTGGCATCGTTTGTTCAGGGTACAATTAATGAGGCTGTCGTCGTTTTCATCGTTCTCGTTTCGACGTTCTCAACGTCGTGTATGTGTGTTATCAACAGGTGTTAAATTTCAATTTTCAGTTTATTGCTTATTAGTCAGAGTCAGAACGAAACGTAAACGTTCCTGAAGCCTGTGCCTGTGGATGTTGTTTGTAATTTAAACGAAATTAAATTCAGCCCATGTCAGAAAGCATAGAGATAGCGGCAGACCGACAGAGCCTTGGGCAACAAAAGGGACATTAATTAAAGTTGACGTTTAGGTGTTAGCACTGTGCTATGCTGTCTGGTAGCATGCAATATATCACAATGATCAATCACGCACCGGACCCCAAGAAAAGGCCAGAGGCCAAGAACGAGACACACACACACACGCACATACATAGACAGACAGACAAGGAGAAGACTTTGTGAATTACACAGGCAAATTGCTGTTCGTGTCTATTTTCTGAGGCTTCTCTCTCTTATTATTTTGTGGTCAATTCAATTTGCTAGTTTGATTTGTTTGGCTTTTTGGTTGGCTGCCGTGTTGCTGGCACGTTCAAGTACTTTGAACTTGCACGTCTATATCATAAATTTTTGGTTGCCATATGTTTACTATGCCGCTTATATCTCCATCACACACCCACACACACACAATCACAGTCATAACTCAATGCAACGCAACTTTATGCGGCGATGAACAAAAGCACACACACTTTTAATATTTAATCTTTAATATGGTAAAAGCAAAAGTTAATAATGGTGTGCATTATCTTACTTACCCGGCCATATGGTAGCAGCAGTTGACACAGTATAACCAAAAATACCATTTTCATATTTAGGCCCGCTTTTGTATGCTACAGTTTTTTGTTGTTTCTTATCTTCCCTTATTTATAGTATAAGGGGGATTTTTTTATGTTTTGACTTTTAATGTAGTATTTTTCGAATCCATTTTGTTACGAACTTTCATAAATTGTTTTTATTTTTGTTGTATATACTTTCACTTGAGTTTTTGTTTACAACAAATTCATGTTGTTGGGTGTTCACATATGAGGCAACTTTATGATGCGGTAAGGAGTAGTATCAGCAGGATCAAAACCAAAGGAGCAGAGTACCACAACCGTTGCCAGTCAGACTGTGACTGTTATGAAGCCTGATAATTTATCGGGCAGCAAGTCTAGCAGCGCATGCTGCGCTGACACACGGCCGCCTGCGTCGCTGCCTGCTGCTGAAGTCGCCGTCGCCGCCGACATCGTCATCAACCCTCGCATAGATAGGGGAGGAGGAGGAGGAGGGCGTTGTGGGTGGTAGAAGGAGGTCGCTCTATGTTCTATACGTATCTATGGCAACTTGGGCGCGGTAAACGCGCAACAGTTCGCAAAAGGGATGAAAAAGTTGTCGTCGGTCGCCTGTTGAAGCAGCAGCAGCAGCAGCTCCATTTCGCTCATTTGCCAAATGGGTTCCACAACGGCAGGAACGGCAACCAGTTGACAACTACATTGCCAGCAGCCGCTTATATGGTGGGAGGGAGGGTGGCAGGATATGCAGTTGTTGTTGTTCGTAGTTGCACTGCACACTGCAGAGAATACTAGATGCCGCCAGTTACCACCCACCTGTAGTCATAGCGTATACTTGTTGTATGTGGATGGCATTTGGTGTTGTTATTGTGGCAACTGCGCCGGCGCCAGCTGCCAACAAGTGAAGCAACAAGCAGCAACTAGCAGCAACAAGCAGCAATAAGCAACAGCAAGCAGCGGGCGTCTGCCCCTGGGCTCTATTAAGTGTAAGTGCGAGAGACAGAGAGAGAGAGCGAGAGAGAAAGTGCGCTAGCGAAAGCTAGAGAGCGCAACTACGCTACTCTCAGCAGGTGCGAAAGAGTGCGCACGAGTGTGTGTAGCGGCCACACACACACACACAATCACATTAACAACAACAACAACCATATGGACAGCTGGCGGCGTTTCGTTTTATTTTTTGTATTTTTTCTGTGTTTTTCTGTGTTTTTGCCTCATGCTGTGTGCTGTTGGGAGTTTTTGGTCGTCTACTTATTATTATGCTTAATTTTTACCGAGTTGCCATTAAAGAAAACACACACGGCAACAACAACAATAACCAGAAAGCAAAAGCAGCGACTGCAGGCATTTAAAGTGAGCAGCACTTGGCTTTCCGAGAGGAAACAAAGTCGTGGTGGAGGTTTGAGGTGGCAGGAAGCTGTAGATGTAGCTGGAGTTGAGCTGCTGCGGCGTCCATATGTGATGGCATTTATTGGTATAGGAAGCAAACAAGCAAAAAGTAACAAGTATGTCTCATATGTTTTTGCTTTTACTTAGCTGCGGCTAAGGCTGCCAACGACAACAACAACAACAATAAACGCTGGCGCCGGCTACATTGACATAGAGCAGTTGGGGCAGACGGTGCGCTCAAAAGTCAATTGTTTGCGCCTGCATGAAAGGGTCTGCGTAACTTTCGCAACACATATACATATACATATATGCTTGTGTGCTTTTGACTGTGTGTTGGTGTGATGGTGTGTGACTGATATATGAGTACGTGATTGCGGTGTGTGTCTTGGCGAAACTTGTTGCTGCCCGCTTTTCAGCTCTCAAAGTTGCAGTCGAACTTCGCAACACACAAGCACACTCACACACACTTTAGCACACTCACTCAACTGACTTTAAGTTTTGGCAACGGCAATTGTGCAGCTAAATTGGCAAATAGCTGACATATAAACGCCACCCAGCTCAAGCATGAACTAACTAATTCGAACAGCTGGCAAGCCATTAGGGAATTTTACACTGTTTGTTGCATACTTTTTAGGGCATATGCTAAAAATCTTTCCCCTTGTTGACTTCGCAATGTGTTCTTGATATTTTTAGGTAAATGCCTGATTTTACAAAGTTATAATGCTATTAGTGAAAGATTTTTTAGTTCTGCCATCCGGCTAAACTTAACAGACTTTTAAATTTTAATGCATATTTCAAAGTTCTAAGTGGTTGATTAAAAGCAAATGAATTTCTTTTCCTTTGAGTTTGCATTTATGAGCTAAAACTACAATACATAAATAGCAAATAGCAGCCATACATAAGTATAAAATATATTAAACAATAATTTATAGTGAAAACTCGTGGGCCAAATCTCTTAAAGCTTTCAGCTTCGTCAGTTTCCATACCTTGAATTTGACAATGATCCCAAAGTAGAGTAGACTGATTTTTTACTAAGATACATTCTACTCGGTGTTAATTTTGGTCTATCTATAGGATATTCACTATTAAAAACATTTGCTGTAATAGTATTTTTACATTGCATGGCCAAATATGTTCAATTAAAGCTTTTTTATCATTTAAGTTTCTACTATAAGCTTAAATAATAAACAAAATTTAAACTATTTTCTGACTAAATATCATAATCAAGTATAATATATAAACGCTTTGTCTACACCCTAGCTGTAAAATTCTCTGATTCCACTTAATATGTTTATCATGCTTGGGATAAGCTTGTTATCTTGTGGCCCCTTAAAACCCACTAAAAACACAATATTTCTCCAGCTGAGCAAATAAGGCATAACTTGTACTAATAAAATTGCTAGCAATTTTATTTCGATTTATTGACTTACAGGTAGCACAGCACAGTTCATTGCGTTTTGAAGAACCATTTTATTCAATTCACAGTTCTTAGGAACACATTTTTCAAATATTTGTTATCCACTTTCGTCGTGCTGTGTATGGGTGTGTGTTCTTTTTTCTTTTGTGCAGTTTGGAGCATTTGTAGATATAGCTGTAGAAATAAGTTTTTAAATTTACTGTAAACCGCATGCAATACATTTATTTTATTAGCCCGAAACACACACACACACACAGATAAAGAGCGAAAGAATGAGAAATTGTAGTGTGAGTTTCATGCTCAAATGGCTGCCAAGTGGCGGAAGCGAAGTGCCGCGAAGTGACTTCTCACATGAAAAATTGAATTGTCTCTCATCTGTGCACTTTTAGTCAGGCTGCCTTACTGTGCCTGACTGGATGAACGCGCGCGTTACGCCCTGGCTTCTGGTTCGGGGACAGATGAAACCCCCAAAGATAGACAGACAGAAGCGTGGCGGAGCAGAGAGTCACAGAGTCAATTGGACGCACAGACAGACAAGAGTTGGTTGGACAAACAATTGTTGAGGCGGGGTCCGTGTCTGTTTGTCTGTCTGCCTGTGTGTGTGTCTTGCTGTTGTTGTGTGTTTGGCCTACTTTTAGCTGGCGCTGACTCGTTTGGCTGGTTTGGTTGCCATTAAACACATTTACAAATTTACACGTCCAGCTGGCAACAGCTGCTGCACAATTTTCAGCGTCTGCTTTCATACCATGGCATAGCATAAATACATACACATATACAATATGCATTACGTATACGCTGTTTGGAGGGGGGCAGACAATGGGCGAATGGCGTAACATTCAACTTTGCATTTGGGGGATCTATTGAATGGCTTCGTGGCTGCCATTTGCATCTTTTACGGCCGCTGTGATTCGATTGCAACAAACAGTTTTAACGGCAACGGAAAGACACAATAAGCATATAACAATGACATAAAAGCCAAGAACATGCAACCTGCATACCCCCGTCTCCTACTCACTCTGTGTTTGTGTGTGTATTGTGTGGCGCAACGGGCGCATAAAGCCCAAGGAAAATTGTAAATGAAACGCACTTGAAATGCTGCTGCAGCGTCAGCAACACACACACACACACACATACTGCCAGAGAGAGTACGGCGTATAACACAGGGCGTAACCGTAGCCAGCTCCTTGCGCTGACAGCCTGGATGGCACCGCACTCCCTGCAGCCAGGATCACATGGATTGAGTTACAGTTACATTCACGACCGGATGCGAATGCGGATGCGGCATTCAGCAAAGGCGCTTTGTGGCAACATATGGTGAGTGTGCTTTAAGTGCAATTGTATATCCTGCACGGCGGGGGGGCTTTTGTGGTATTCGAGTGTATGGGTGTGCGACACACATAAATAATAAAAGCACATGAGTTTCACTTCTGCCCTTGCGCATCTAATACTTAGGTTACATACACACACACACACAGTCAAACAAGTGTGTGTGTGTACTTTGAGATGCTAGACGCGACACCCTTTTCGTATAATTATTTATGTAATTGTCATCCGAACTTCATAAGATTTCATTTAATGGGCAATATACCAAAAATATAAATTGGCTTGCTTGATTTATTTGAAGTTTGTATTCGGAGTGTGTGTGAGTGTGTGTGGCACAGCTCGCAGTCGCTTCGCCGCCAGCATTTGTCAGAGCTGTCACTTCTCCATCCAAAACACACACACACACACACACACTGATGCTGGTTAGTGTTAGTGTTAAGCTCGTCAACTCCTGAGACCACAAATCGAATTACACATGCAAATCACTTGGTTTGGTCAAATCTCCATGCAACCCAGTATACAACTATTAGATTCTTCTTATCTCTCCTGCTTGCATCCTGTCTCGTGTTTACTGCTTTCTGTATCTCTTTTTGTTCGTTTTTGGTCAGCACATACACTTGGCACAGGATGTTGCTCGATGATTGCCCATTGGTTCGGTTCTTAATGGCCATTCGGACAGTTTAAAGCAATTATACATATGTATGCATCGGAGTATCGACTATAGCCATTGTTGTCAGTTGTGATACTTGCGCCCGTCCAATCGACAAAATCTAATTACAAAACAAGCTTTACATTAAAGTCTGTCAACCATTGAGTTCTATTGCACAGACAAATCACTATTTTTTCACTTTTGTATTCCCTTAGAAGTGTTGTGGCGATAAACATAAATGGAAACCGCAACAAATATGCAGGAAAACACATGTGAGAAATGGGATTTAGACAGGAAATTAAAAATACTTTAGTCGAAGTAAGGTAAACTCAGTAAAAGACAAAATTCAAGTGGATTGCGTTACAAATTAAATGGGAAACCTGGATCAATATTCATTAAAAAAACATATGTAGGTTATTTTTGATTGGACTCACTTTTCATATGCAGAAAAAAAATGAGTTAATGTAATTTATATCATTTATTTCATTTGGAACTCTTAGTATTTTTTATGATATTTGTGACTTAAAAAAAATTTGGTATGGCTTTATCCTTAAAGTTTGGAAAGTTCCAATTAGAAATAACCTTAGCTTATCCAAGTCAATGCTTCCCTATTAACATAACATATACGAGTATTCAACAAGTAATCAAAATGTTTTCAATTCAGACTTGTTAACAACATAATCAACAATATTGTTATAAGACTATGATAGAACATAAGTTTTAGTGACTCTCCCGCTGCGACTGAGTCACGCATCCACATCCATATAAGCACATACATAAATATATATGTACGAATACATATGTTTTTAAGTGTGTGTATGTGTGTGTTTATCTTTTTTTAGTGTCGCACGTTTCATAGTTAATTTATATTCATAAGTCAAATTGGTGTACAATTACCGCCCGATTATGAAAACGAGCAACTGCGGGCGGCCAACAGTGAAACGTTTGTCAAAATCAACCTCTCGCGGCCCGCCCCGTTAATGGATGGCTGCAACACTGGCAGTGAGAAGGGTCGCTTCTTGGCTCTTAGTCAGGATGTAGAATTGGGTACAGCGTTTGAGTTTGGGGGCAGCGCCAAGCAGCCATATGGAGCGAGTTGTTGCTGCTGCTATTTTTATTTTTTTAATACAGCGACAAGTTAAAACAACAACAAGAACAACACAAAGCCAGCAACCCCCAAATGACACTTGGCAAGATATTTTCTCTTGGTGCGCTGCGCTGGGTTACTGCTTATGCTTCTGCTTTGGCTATCTCCCCAAGGATCAGAAGCAACAGGAACACAGGCAAACGCGTTTCCATGGTGTGCTAGCAGGCGGAACTCATAGAGATGGACAGGACGTGGAACACGATTCACAAATTGGAAAACCGCTCGATAAGTAATTTGCTAGCAATTATTTCTTCTTTTTTGTTTGTGATTTGGATTTAGAGCCCCAAAAATAACATCACAGCGAAGTCTGCATACTCTTGCTTCAAATGCTGACACAGCATACACAGGGCGAAATATGTGAGTATCTTACACTTAGAACCGCACATTTTATACTTGATTTCTTACTTGGATATAGTCAAAGATTTACAATTTGAATCAAGTTTTACTCAAATCGAGAACATTTTTGGTAGAAATAAGAATACATTCTCTTACATTAAGATTAAATGTGCTGGATTTTAGTGATTTCATTTCATTTTAATTATTAATTTTAATATGTAAAATTATGAACCAATTTTTGGAACGCCTTTTTTGTATCCATGTTAAGTCCATACATACCATTTTAACTTTTTAACTTTCTAAATGACTTTAGAATGAAAGTAAGATTTTCATTCATTTAACGATTTGTTGGTTGTTAATTTTAAATTCTTTAAGACATTTTAAAAGATCTTCTAAAATTATTACGTGTATTTTTAACTAGTTTTTGTGAGGGCTAGTAGCTTTTATATTATAGGATGTTTCAGTGTTATTGTCTAGTCGTGTTGATTAACACTACTTTGTATCACGACACGCACACAACACTAGACCGGAAAGCAGCAGTCTAGGGCGTTTGGACTATATATACGTGGAACTAGAACTCAGTCTTCGTGCCGAGTAGTTGACGAGCTGGCGCCTCGTTGCGGGAAGCCGGGCGGGTGGTTAGGTGTTGTTGTTGCTGTTGTCGTGTCAGGACATGTCACCTACACACTGTCACATGTAGACGCTCTGAGAAAAAGAGGAAGAATGAAGAAAGAGAAAGAGAGTGAGATAGAGATAGAGAAAGAGAGCGTCAAAGCTGCTTGCCTGTGTCTGAGACGGAGTCTGAGTTGCCCTGTGGCGCTGGGCGGCATTAACGAGCCAGTCCGTACGACAGTCCATGGCCACCGCCGTCAAGGAGTCATAGAGTCAAGCAGGAACAGCAGCAGTTGCTGCGGGGCATGGCCAGAGTCAAAGCTATGGCCGTTGCTGTAGCTGTAGCTGAAGCTGTTGCTGTTGCTTGTGCTGCTTATAGCCATGCAGCTAAGCCGTCAACTTGTCATCGTCATGAAAAATCTGTGAAGTCAGCCACAATTTTGGCGCCAGTCTGCTTAGCAGCCAGCTGTGCGTGTGGATGCGTGTGACCCAACAAATCCAGAGGCTGGGCTGAAAGGTTGGGTGGTGACGGGCGTCAAAATAATTTCGCAATGCTTCATTTTAATTTAGCCGCACACTCTATGTGTAGGGATGTTAACGGGCTGCGCAAAGGTTTGAGACCCATTTGCTTAAACGTATTCAAAGCGCGTGTACAAAGTTAGGAGTCAAAAACCCCCTTTGAGCTAACCTCTCTCCAACTCTCATGCTAGTGGCATGCGGCTTTAGTTTTAATTTAGTTATTGTTGCCACTTCAATTGAAAGCGGCGACAGCAGCAGCAACCGTTTCTGTCTTTATATTGCCTTTACTTAAACTTTACTCTATGAACCACCACCCTCTCACTCTCTCTTTCTCTCTCTCCCTCTGTCTCTCTCTCTCGCTATCTGTTTGCCTTTTCTTTTGACTCGAATTAAATCTAAGTTACATTGAGCGTTCCTATGGGCTTTGCGCCCGCTGATTTTTCGATTTTGAGTAATGAGGTCATGAGACGTGGCACGTTTGCCATATGGGAATACGACCCGTTTTGCCTTTGAACATGCTAAGCCAAGTCCAGTGAGAATGATGATGGCGACAACAACAACGTCGACGCCGCTGGGACACAGACTAGGCACTTTCTATACTCTGAAGAGCGTATTTTGGTATAGTTTGTCAGTCTTTTTGAAATGTTAATTTAAAGTCATTTGAAATGGTTAAGATAGGTTTGCCAGTTAGCTTGATCAGTTAAAAAATCAATATTACTATATAGTTTGAAGCTCCTTAAGCGGGCCGTCAGTATAATGAATTTCTACACAGCAACATTTGACATAATGAAAATTTCTGGAAACTTCCTTCATATTCTGGGATAATCGGGATCAGAATCACTTTATTCGGCAAGTGCCGCCCTAGCCACCACATGCCGCCCCACCGCTTCGATAAAACCGGGATCGCTTGTATCTTTTGCAGAGTCTCCAAATTTCGTAGAAAGATAGCTGGTGACATTCCTGAAAGATCTGCAGCAAAAATTTGGATTGAGTCACCAAAATTGGTAGGTATATCTGGAAACGACCCACAGAGGTCTGCGCCAAAACTTTGGAACGCGCCTCTTTAAAAACGGGAATGCGTGTATCTCTCACAGTTTTTGAGCTAGAATCACCAAATTTGTTGGCAATATACATAACTGGTGACATCTCCGAAAGAACTTCATCAGCCAATCTTCATACGCAGCGCACGCCCCTGCCGCATCCGAACTCGCTTGCAATCAGACATATTTTTTACAGGTATCGAGTATACGTTCAACGTTTCCACTTGTTTTTTTTACCTAGATAAGTGACACTAAAATTCAAGAGTCAATCAACGCTAGAATGGCAATTTGTAAAACAACTAAATCAGCATCAGAGCTTGTTTTAGTCAATAACTTTTCATTGCATTGATCTAATTTGTGTATAATGTTGTTTGTTTGTGATGTTTTGCTTGAAACCTTGAAGAGCAAGTGGAAAACGCAATATTGAAACGTTGCCAGGCAAACGCGTCTGCTACGCTAACCAACTGCCTTCGTTTTATTAGCCACCTCAAAACTCAGTGGCTTATAGACTTTAAGTTAAAGTACGCAAAAACAAAACTTTTGCTTTTGTAGCTGATGTTGTTGGAAATTAAATGTTGGTGGAGGAGATGGAATGTAGCAACTACAATTCTGGTGTTTGTTGTGGCAACAACAAGCAAGTCCCATTAGCTTGGCTTTGGACTTACGGCTTTGGCGTTTTTGGTGCTCCGGCTTAGCCACGGCTAATGATACACTTCCTCGGAAATTATAAAGTGCCAGGCATTTCGAATAACACGCATAACGCTACTACAATTAATTTGTGGGCGGGGCCAACAAAGCTCACGCCCAGTCAGCAGCCGAAGCAGCAGACGCAGCAGTGGCACACTTGAGTTGATTTTAAAGCCAAGCTAAGTCGCTTCCAGTGAAGATGTTGCGTCAGCTGTGTGTTGCTCTGTGTTACCTAGCAGCTAAAGCTGTGACCTGAGCATGCCAAAGCATTTACAAATTAGACTGTACAGCTGAATCCATGGCTTGGCTTGACTTGACTTGGCTTGACTTGGTCTGGGTCTGGGCCACCCTCAAAAGCCAAACAATTAGCTGAAGTGGCTTAGCAGCGGGCGCCTGATTGAAATTAAGTGCAATTCAAATGGCGACACGAAACGTATGCAATAAAAGCAATTTACCCAAAGCCATGACCAGGAACATCTTCACCCCATCCACCACCCTTCCCCCATTAATAGAGTGTATGTCGCCAGTGTCAATCACAATCCCCCCAGCCAACAAAAAAAAAAAAAAAAGTTTCATTCCTTCTTTATTTTATTTTTTTTGTGCTTCTCTCAATTGACTACAAAGCGAATTGTGCGTGGGGCAAGTTTTGTTTGTCTGAGCTGCGGCATTAGCTCAACGCGCAGCAGGTTGCCAATGTTGTCTATTGTGTCCTTATTCCTTTTACCATTTCGTTTCGTCTCTTATGGTCTTGTGTTTATCCCCAGCTAGCTGCCCCCACCCCCCAAAACGCATATAATTGATATACGCCATCTCCTTCTTCTAGTACTACTTCAGATTTTTTGGTTGGCAGTTTGAACGATTTTGCCTCCTGCTCAATTGAATGGAAACTTAAATGTACATATGTACGTACAATGTACAGGTCCTTCTGTATCTGTGTCCATGTCCTTCGTCCATGCTTGTGTCCGTGTCCATGCTTACAAATCATTGGCTTTTGCATTTAGTCCTTTCCAAGCAATTCAAATATTTTATTTCAATCTAATAACCCCAAACCGAAAGCTCTTTCTCTGCTTCAGCATTTATTTCTTTTGCTACTTTCTGCTTCTGCTTCTGTTTCTGCTTCTGCTACTGATGTTTATGTCCTTCTGGCCTTCGGTCCACCCGGTCTCTCTCCTCCCCCTCTATGCGGGGGCATTTGTCAAGTTGCAGGTTTTCGTTTGGGTTTTTGTTATTAATCTCAATTTGCCCCCATATAGTCACACCTGTGGACGCCTGGCGCTTGAAACCCTGATTCCTGACTTGCTCGTGGCTGTTTGAATCCTGGTGCCACCCAATTTTATGCACTGTTTACCTTTTCACAGCCAGAACACAGTGCAAAGAGCGCTGCGAACGTGCTTCAAACTGAAACTTGCACAACAGTTCGAGAACAGTGCGACTATCTGCATATTCATTTGATACTAGCTGCCATTTGAATACACTCTAATAAAAATACCATGATAATCCCCGAATCCTTTTATTGATATCCACGAGATGCAGATCCGGAGCTTAAGCAATGAGTATTTTTATTGTATAATCAGGCGGGATTTGTACAATGTGAAATGTTCTAATCGGTCTTCATAATAGGCAGAAAGGCACGATAAGATTGAAATAAAATAAGTATAAAGTGTTAGGGTGTTTTTTATATTAGATAACACAATATTGTTTCTGTATTATTTAAGCTCGCTGTTTCTTTTTATAATGTGATCATGAAATACAAATTTGGCAGAGTTTCTACCAAAATTCCTTTAAATGTTGTGTATTGTTTTTAACATTGATTTTTACCTAATTAAGTATACTAAGGCTTAAAATGTAGGGGCTGTTGAATTCAATTCGAATTTCTATCAAACATCCCACTTTCGTTGCAGGTATATTAAAGTGTATTCATTTAACTTAGCTTGGTGCTGTGCCGCAGGTTCAACGGGCGTCACCGCCGCTTGACCATGGGCGTTGCAGCTTAAAATCCAAATAATAGAATCAGGCGACACAAAAAAAATATCTCCTTGCTTATCCTACATAGAAAAAAGAGATACATTAATTTTCTAGGAAAATCTAGGCTCTCAGCATTTAAAACAGTGCTCTAGAGCATTTCTCTTGCGTATATTCCGTTCTCGCCTGCTGTTGTGACAGTCCAAACAATTGAAATAGGCGTGGCAAACGGTGGGTTTGTTCACAGTCAAGAGGGCTTGGGTTACGTTTGTGACTACCTGTCTGATGCTCACTTGGTAAAAACAATGTTCAACGAACGACCGAAAATTGGCCCGTTTTTTGCTATAAAAATTTTCAGAAAGCACAAAAGCTGAAATCACATTTGCGCCGAAGGTGCGAGGTGAGCTTTGGCATCGATGGAGCAGACAGCAGCGAAGCAGACCGTAGAAAGAACGAAACAACCGGACGATATAGAGACCTGGACACAGAAGATGCAAAAGGACAGGACTCAATTGTATAAAAGAGATTTTCATTTGCTGCATCAGCACGCGCTCAAACTAAATTATGATACAATTTTAGCACTTATACATATATATGGACATTTATTCATACATGTGTAGTGTGTGTATGTGTGCGTGTGTGTGTGTGTGTGTTTTTATAGGAAAGTGTACTTTGACTCCAAAGTATTTATCTCCATCGAAAGTTTAGCTCCAGACAGAGAGACAAAGAGAAAGGAAAAGGGAAAGAGATGAATATAGATAGGGAGAGGGATAGGGAGAGGTTGGCATGCCACAGGATGGTTAGTAAGACTGTAAGTTAATTATACGCTCGCCACGCTTGTTGTTTGGTAACTTGAAACGCAAAACTGAGAAAATATTCCGTAAATGGCATTCATTGCATAATGGGGCCAGGATGGCGATAATGAGTGTTATGGCAACGGCAAACGGATAAGCATAAGTAAAAGGACACTGACAGCAGCTGTTGCGTAATGATAAAAAGCAACAAGTCGACTATCAAATCCCTTTTTCTTCAAACATCGAACTATTTATATACAATATATTTAATCTAAGCCCAGATGACATTCCTGCATTGAACAACATAATTATTTCGAATAATCAAATGCACTACAATTAGAACTTCAACAGAAGTCAACAAGGTTTGTAGTAACATAACGCCAGCAACATAATTTTTATATTTATTCAATTAAAATAATAATTATAGATGTTCATATGAAATACAAGGTGGGAATTGCTGCAAGCGTAATTGCAAAGCTGCGTATTCTGATAATTGCTATGTTTGCTCGAATGCTAACCTATTTTTAGTATTCCGGTTGACAATCTCAAATCAAGCATGTGTGTCTTTACATTGGAAAGATGAACTCTCTTGTCTTTTAATTTCCAAAGAGAAAAATACACAAATTATATTTTGGAAAATATTTATTTAAATTTTTCCTTTTTTGAAGTACATGTAACTATATTTCAATACTGCCGATATTTCTTGTTAGTAGGAGCTAAATTTCGACCCTTTTTCAAGTTATTTCGAGTTTTTTAAATTCTATGTAAGCCGACGAAAATAGTTTCAATAGCTTCATCTCAATTCTTATGATTTGCTTATATTAATTCATTTTAATTCTTCTCGTTTTTTTTTATGTTCTTTTCTAATCAGTTTTTCTGTTGCCTCTATTCATATGATTGTTTTTGAACCACCTTCCATCAGTTTTGTGTACACTTTGTGCCTCACTTTTCTGATGTTTCTTCATTTTTTTCTCTGCTCTTATGCGCTTATCGCTTAGCTTGTTACTCCCACAATTGATTTCTTGTCGCTTTTTCAATCTCTCAACACTTCTAATACCTTTAATCTCATCACTGTCATAACTACTCCCTTTAAGCTTTTATGCTTTGGCTTTCTCGCGGCTATTTGAAACTCCCGGTCAATCAGTTGTTAAAGGAGCCCTTTTGACTTTGTCAGCAAAGTCCGATACCAACCAAATTGATTGGGTATTGCCAGACAAATTGTGAGACAAATTTGTTTGGTGTCCTGTTGCCTTATTTGCACTCTAGTTGGTTTCTAAATAGTTAGTGACTTTTTAATTGCAGCCTCATAAGCAAGCGTATCGCAGTCAAACGCCAGGCCCTTTGCAGTTAGCAAAACTACATCCGCTGCAAACAATTGGCCATAGAGAAAACTTTTACAGGACCTGGAACTCTGTTTGCCTGGGTTTTGGCCAACACACACTTGGGGGCAGCATTAAAGGTAACAACGTGCTTAAAAGCGTATACGATACATCCACATATGAATTTATGGATGTACATTTATGTATGTATGCATGTAGATACTTGCGTCAGGTATGGCGTTGTTCTTGTTGTTGTTGTTGTGTGTTTTGTTGAATGCTTAGGTTTAGTTTCCTGGAAAAGTCATAAAAGCGTACAAAAGCAACTGGCAAAGAAATGCCAAGCCAAACAATACAATTTGCTACCAATTAAATGACTGCATTACATAATAATAATAATAATAACAACAGCAACATCAACATGGCCAACAATAACAACAGATTGAAGTGGCAAGCAGCTGCCGATACACCACCCCCCAACATTAATTGAGTGACAGACAAGGCAACTGTTGTTGTTGTTTTTGTTGTTATTACGCTTGGCGTCAGCGAAGCCAACCAAGTGTATGTGTTTGTGTGGGTGTGTTTTGGGTAAACGCAAGCATACAGCATCCCGAATCCGGCCAACGTATATTGGTTGTCAAAGTAACCAAATCAATAGAATACACACTCCAGAACATCAAGATATTTTTGATTTCTTTCGGGGTGTGGCGGTGGTACAGCACGAGTTTATAAGTAGGTGTAGGAGCAAGAAGCGAGCTAACAAAAGTAAAATACAATTTTATATTACTTCATTAGGTGGCTTGCTTTTTGATTTGATACCATACTTTGCTTGAGCTGCCTGGCATTTTAATAAGTTGAATATCCCCATTCATTAGCAGAATTATGACAAGAATTTCAGTTAGTGATCAAAAAACATCAATTAAAAATTGTTGGGAATCAAACACGCTTTTGTTTATATCAAAATATATATAAATGTTTATTAGTAATTTTCATATATGTATATATGTATAAATGTGTAGTTGTGTTAGTGTTTGTGTGTATTGCCATTTAATTTGCACACAATTTGCAAATATTTTATTCATTTATTATGTTTGTTTATTCCTGTTATTGACTTTATTGCCTTCTTCAATAATTATATATAATTATTATATAGATTGGGTCAAAAGAACTGCATAGAGTTTTTTTTCACCACAATTTGTTTGCTATCAAATTATTTGTTTTTTGGTTGTGCAAACATACATTCACATAATAGATGATGATTACAGGGCTTACAATTTCTATGCACAATTATTAGGTATGGTTATTTTGTTCAGTTCGCTATGCTACAATTTTTGGGTTAATTCAAAACTATTTGTGTATTTGTTTATTAGTTTGTGTACTTACTGTTGGTGTGTGTGTGTATCTAAATTACAACGCTTATGCCATGAAAAACAAAAAACATAAACAGATTAACAATCTGGCCTGCAACTGACGTATGTTTTAAGTTTTGAATACAAGATGGATTGTCAATATTAACTTCAGCTTTCTGGCAACACCTTTAAAGTGGCATAGGCTTGTTAATTTGGCAGCATTTGTTTCTTAGATGATTTCACAATTTTTTGTGCACTGCATAAATACTTAAAAATAAAATAAATAAGAGAAAAGTATTATCTTTGGCATTTTTTATTCAAAATAAATTGATACCATTATTCCTGTGTGTGTAGGTTGTTTTTTTTTTTTTGCAAAATTCAGTGTAAATATTTTACGCTTAATGAGCTTATACAATTCACTCAAATTAGTACACATAATCGTACATATGCTTAATTTAATAGGCATTACGCCGCATTGCGGTCGCATTTTATTTTTTTTTTTGTATTCAATAACTTCCATGTTAATTTTTGCTTATTTTTTTCATAAATTTTGTTTTCTCTTCAGTTTTTCAGCAAAAATGTTGCTATAATAACTTACATAAATGACGATCTTCGTATATAAAAATCAATGGACATACTCACTACACAGTTTAAATATGCAGTTTTTGTTGTTTTAGTACAATTCAAATGGTTCGTTCTTTCAAGTAAGATTAAATTTAAGTATATATATAAATATGTTTCTATATTCTAATCATATAGGTTTTGTAAAATCAATTAATAACTAAGGGGGGCTACTTTACGTAATGATTTAATATACTTAGTGTTTTGTGTTTTAGATGCATTGTGTTTGTTTGTGTATTATTTTGTTGTAGATCATTACAGTTTGGATATGATTTGGTGGTATGGAGGAAGCACTTGTGGGGCAACGTTTATAGGAATATTTGGAATATGTACTATTATTTTGATTGGTAGTTTTGCAATTGTGGGTGCATTGACTCACTTACTATTCAATTGGCAGCTGTATTGAGTATAGCGTTATTAAAACAACATGCATTATAAGTAAAACAAAATAGTTTGCTTCCTAAAAACCTAAATGCAAAACTCAATTAAAGCGATATGCCCCCTGCTCAAGTGACTGCAACATAAAGTATAGCCAATAATGATACTAAATGATATGATTATAATACTAGAGTACTGCATAATATATGCCAACAACTGCTTAACACAAACAAGATTGCGGCTAGAATGTTGGCTCAAAGTTTAAAGTTGCCTGGGCAGCGTCCAATTTTTTGGCAATGGAATCTTGTTAGCTATGGCTACACATCGGACGGCAACTGGCCATAAATCGAAAAACTATTCAACTTTAACAGCTGAAGCTAAACGTCTATACGCTGCCACAATTAAGTTGAGCCTTAGCAAAGGGCATTTAAGAAAACAGCGGCTTGCCGCGTTTTTACAAACATGAATTAAAGGGTATTCTATAAATGGGTGTATTTGTGTGTGTTGTTGTTTATAAGTTAAGGTACATACTAGATAAATAATATGCAGCATAGTTATTTGTGTAAGAGTGTTTGTGTTTTTAAAGTTTTAGCTTAAGTTGTTAGCCAAGTCGCATATTGAAATCGTTAATTGATTGTTTTACAGTTACAGTATCCGTTCTTAATACCATTACATTTATAATATTATCATAATATGGGCGGGGCTGTCGACTTGCACCTCAATTCAAAATTCAATTTCATAGAAAAACTCTAGAATTAACAATAGAGTTGAGAGGTGCGAAAGATTTGTTAGATTAAGATTGTAAATTGTTATCCATTTTTTTTTTGCTCTTTTGTTTTTTTTTTTTTCGTTAAGAATTGATTAGTAGTGATTATTGTTGCTGTTTCTGCTGTTATTGTAGTTACTGCTGCTGCTGTTGCTGCTGCTGCTGTTGACATATTTATGGCGATACATATGGCGGTGGCTTGCGATAAGAGGGCGTGGCTGGTGATTTCCCTCGCACTTCGCGTCCACCAAGCACCACAGCCGGCGGTGGCACATACTCATCCATTACATCGTTGTCACCATGCATGTTCGAGGTGTTGTACGAAGGCGGCAACAGTGGCGGCTTCTCATCCTTGAGTATGACGGGACTTTTGTTGCCTATTTCGGGCTTCTCCTCGAACTCATCCTGAAAAATTACCGGTATTCCTTTGGTACGGAACGATTTACGCTCCTCCTCATCGCCTGGGGAAAGACAAAAATAGTTATCATTAGCTTTGTTAAAAGTGGAATTAATTGCTAATTAACTTACCCAATTCCATTTTGCCGCTCTTGTGACGGCGTCGGTGCAAACAACAGGCTATTATGGAGGCCAGCAATATCATGACCACAATAATGATAGCCGGCAGTATAAAGGTGGCCATATACTCATTAGGGAACGTTGGCTTCAGGCTCGGCTCCTTGGGACGCGCTGGTATATACTCGTGCTGACTTATGTCGCTATTCACTGCATCTAAAAATGGAAAAGGTTAACAAAGGAATATATGAAGTTACAATTGCCGGTTCACTTACGATGGCAGGTGCCTGAAGGCACAACTGTAAAGTTCGTTAGATTTAGTTCCGGACCAAGTGCTTTCTTTACACTGGGACTGGGCATCATGTCACTGCTCAAATAGACATTGCGTGTGGCAGCCATTTCTTGTTCGGGACAACGATTGTGCACCTTGTACAGTGAAGCATTGTAGAAGTTAACAATCGTGCCGTCCGAGTCATGATGTGTGGTAATCGAGCGCACAACAATATGATTTGTATTCGCATCGCCATGCAGCTGAGCAATGCGTTCCATAAATTTGCGCTGCAGCTCTGCATTGAAGTTCTCGTGGCGTATGGCCAAATATGCCTTATACAATATGGCATAATCCTTTTTGGGCGTATGTGACACAACGACAACAAGCGCATCATTGGCACTAAGACCTCCGCTGTCTTCAGCTATCAGTAGATACTCTTCGGTACCAATATCGCCGCTTTTGGGCACACCATAGAATTCCTGATTCTTTGAATCAAACTGCAGCCAGTGACGTGTGCTGATCTCTTTATGCTCCTTGGTCTTTAGCGTGAGCGTGAGTTCATTATCGTTGGCATCGTAGAAGGTATCGCTTGGCACCTTGTATACCAACAATTGACCCACTGAGGCATTCACTCGATCTACCTGATTGCGCGGCATAGGCGGCAAGTTCTTGGCCATATGTGTTGTTGGCTTTATTTTGGCCAATTCAGTCTTCTGGCAGGCACCAATCAACTGACCCGTTATAGACTTGATACTGATCAGCGGCTGCACCAAATCGCTCAAACGCTCTACATCTAAACGCTGCACCAGCTCATTAAGCTCTGTCTCAGGACAATCGCTCGTCGGCAGCGTCTCATTAAAGTACACAAAACTGGCACTTTGCGGCTCCTGCAACGTCTGTCTTATCTCACGCACTACAAGCGCCGAGCTATTGCTGTCCTCGAGCGTATGCGCCACGGCCTTGATAAGCTTCAGCTGCCAATCGATGTTGTGTCCAAGCTTTTCATTGATGCGCACAGCAATGCTAATCTCATGGTTGAAGGTACGCAATGCGCGATGCTGTTGCACGCTTATCTCCACAGTTTCCGTGACGCTGGCATTGCCGGAATCGGTTGCCGAGAGTCGATACTGCCAACGGGAAACGGTGTCGTCCAATGGTCTAGACAAGCAAGGATATGTTAGATTTCGGAATGGAATTCTCATCGCTCAGATTACTTACAATCCATAAAGCTCTCGCTTATCTGCGTTGAATTGCAGCCAGGAAGTGGACTTGAGCTCATGACCATCCTTGTCGGTTAGCTCCAGACGCAAGTTAGTTTGATCCTCGGCATCATAAAAGGTTTCCACAGGCACCACAAAGCTAAACGCCTTGCCCGATGGCACAGCCAATTTCTGCAATCGCATTTTAATGATGGGCACACTGTTCTCCTGTCGCGGCTCGACATAATCCGTGGAGGCATCCGTTGTTGTTGTGCTGCTTACATCCAGTTGCGGCTGCCGGGTCGTCGTTCCCTGAACTGTGGGCGTGGCCAACTAAAAGAAAGATGCACAAAGGTTAGCAATTATGCAATTATATACGCTTTGGTGGAATATTTTGTTAATACGCTTGACTAATACTACACTAATGCCATACCTCATTGCTGGCCAGATTGGGAACGCTGGTATTGCTGGCGGCTTCGAGGGCGTCGACAGCATCTCCTGCCTGGGAATTACAGAGAACTCATTAAATGACATATGAACTGGCTAATTGGACTGACGCGATTCTCTGCTGTATTTTTTTTATTTTATTATTTTTAGTGTCATGCTTGAATAGTGTTTGAGAGCAGGCAGAGATATAGAGTTGTTAGTGTGTATCAACTAGAGGTGGGTGCCACACAGAGACGTACATACAAAGTAAAATACATATATGTATACATTAGATAATATTGCATGCAATACTAAAGGACATGCGAGGAGGAGAGAACGCGCCGCTAATCAGCGCTGATTGGCATCCCATTTCAAAAAGATAAGTGCATTAGCCGTAAACGTTGAAATTCCCTAATTGGCTTAACTAACTGAATTGACGTTGGACTTAAATTGCTCTGGACTGGGGATTGGAGAGGGGATTTGTTTGTGTTTTTTTTGTGCAGCTTATTGAAATACTACTATATAAATACTTTAAATGTACGGATTTTATTTATTTTGTTGCTACTTAATATGCATACAACAAAAATATTGTGTGTGGTTGTGTGTGGCTGGGCGCAAGTAAGAAAGTTCACCTTAAAGCTAACTGAGAGCGTGCTGTGCGCGTGCGAAGCCGTTGTCATCGAAGCTGTCGTAGACTCGACCAAGATTTCGATCTCGGTTTGAGTTTGAGGCCGCGTTGTAGCTGCCAACATATCGATATATGCCACATCCGTTGTTGTGGCTGGCAGCCAGGTGCTTGCAAGTTCAATCTCATTTGCATTTGTCTGCCAGTTTGCATTTAATTTAAATTTTTTTAAGTGTTTTGTTTAAATTTGGCAAAACAAAAATTTTTTGTGAGATAAATATAGCAAAACGTCATAAAATTAAGACAAGAGAATCGACAAAAGTAGCTTATAATAAGAAATTTCACTTACTTAGGGGCAGAACATTATTAGTGGTAGATCTTTAAGAAAATTTTGTTTGAAGTATTTCCTATTCATATGAAATGGTATAAATTCGTTTAAAACTTGCCTTAAAATTGATAATACTCGTATGGGTTTGTGTGAATCTATTCTAGTAATTCTTGTATCCTTCAATATACTGTTACTTTATGTTTGGTCTAATAGTGCAAGAAATGTTAATAAAGTTGGGAGCCATAGTCATAGCCAAAAACTCTCGCTTAACCGACACCCTTAACTATACAAAACTTTATATATATACAAGTTATAAATGAATGAAAACTAAAAATATATACAATACATAATTATCTAAGGAACAGCTATACAGAAACTTATTTCATTTTAAATACACTTTAAAACTAATCTAAATTGGATATACTAATTCTTATAGTTAATAATTTATCATTATTTTTAGTGTAAGTTTGCAAATTTCTCTAGCTTAAACTTAAACAGTTTAGGTTTGCATCTGCGTATTCATATTTGAGGTTAGGTCTGCACAAAAGTTGTACAACATACGATTATAACAATTATACAACAATGTACAACACAAATACAAGAATAGACTATACATATACATATACGCTTTATATAGCACATTGTATTAACTGTTTGAAATTTAGTTTTGCTAACTGAGACAAAAGAGGGTGGGGGTGGTTGGTGAGCGATGGGCGGCGACAACAGGACACAAAAAGATACACAAACACATAAAAGGCTAAACAACAGTTACAATTGTCGCACAACAAGAGTCATATATAGATACACACACACACACACATTGAGATGCACACTCACACGCACACACACAAAAGCGACATTACCTTTGGCGTTTGTGATTGTGGTGTTGTAGTTGTTGTTGTTGTTGCTGTTGTAGTTGTTGGCATAGTTGCATTTGTTGTTGTTGTAGTTGGTGGTGGTGGTGGGTATGATGATGATGATGAAGCGGATGATGTAGCTGCTGTTGTTGTTGTGAGAGTATTAGCCATATCAAAGTCTATAGAGCTTGGTGTACTTGAGGAACCAACAACTGAAATGGATGTGGTTGAGGATGTGGATGTGGTGCCAAAAGCAACAGCAGCAGCAGACGTTTCGACAATATCGCTAGTTGATGCGGGTGTTGCGTTCGATGATGATGTTGATGATGACGATGGGGATGAGTATGGATGGGACACAGTGGAATTGGCATCGTATGGTGAAAATGACACGGAATGGGCGGATGGCAACGGTGGCATGGGTGTGCCGGGTGTGGCAGGTGTTATATTATTGTTGTGGTTAGTGGTCGTCTGTGAGGTGCTCGTTGCAGCGTGCTCAGCTACATCAACAGCGACGGCCGCAGAGTCAACCTGATTGTTGTTGTTATTATTGTTGTTCAAAGTATCTTCTCCGTCAAGGGGAGCGGCGATTACCGTTGCCATCGAACTGCTGCGTGGTGCAGATGTTGTTGTGGTAGTTATCTTCTGAAGTTCCAGCTCCAGCAGCTGGTCCTTTTCATGACCCGTTTTGAGTTCCAGCTCATTGACAAGTTCATTTTCACTTTCCATAATAACGGGTGCGGCAGGCACGCCCAATGTCTGCAGCTCGACATCTTGAACATCTTGAACATCGTCAACGTCCTCATCCACATTGAGCACCGGCAACTCCTTAATGTTCTTCGTGTTCTCAATGGTCTTGCTAATGACAGACTCCAATTTAGAGACGCTCTCCTCGATCTCCTCATCCAAATTGCCAGCAGGCGAGGCAGATGCTGCGGCGATCGAGGCGGCCGAGGAGGATGGAATCTCCATGTGTTCCGACTGGTTTTTTGTTGTTAATTTTTTGGGTTTAGTTATTAATAAGTTGTGTTGTAGTGGTTGTAGTTGTTGATGTTAGTTAATGAATAATTAACATTCATATTGCAATGGTAGTAACACAGTAAGTAAATGAGCACAGCGAGAGAGTTTGAGAAAGAGAGAGAGAGTTTGAGAGAAAGAAAGTGTAAATGGCAAAAAAGAGAGAAAGAAAAGACGAGAACACCATATGATGAATTACATATACGCAATGTTACAGAACCGTTTCATCAAATCTCAATGATAAAGTACGTATATAATTATATAATATATTGTAGTATATATATGTGAATATGTAATTGGTGAACAGTGGTTTTGTGGTTTCTGTGGTTTTGTGTATGTCATTTTGCAGTTATCAACAAAGTGCAGTAAACAAACATATAATTACGGATCTTCCGTAAATAATAATAATAATAATAATAGTTATGATAACATCTTAAACGTATTTTTCGGTCTAATCGTATACATATTTAACCATTGTCATTTTCAGAATACATTTAGATACTGTTCGGTCATATAGACAACAGTTAAAAAAAAACCCTGAGGTTATCAAAAAACACCACAGAAAACAATAATAAGAAATAAAACCAACTGGCAGACATGACAATGCCCAAATTAAATAGAACACTCACCGCCCCATGATGATGACGATGAGCATGCGATACTGTTGGCACAATCGTAACTGGTTCACTGCAAAATACCAAAATGGAAAATGTCATAAGTTTGTCGATATGTTTGAATAATTTGTGGTACTTACGGCGCCTGATCTTCGTCGTCGTCTTCATAATCGTAGTCATCGTCTTCAGCTCCGCTGCCCTCCGATTGCCGTCGCTTTCGATGCGATCTGTAAGGTAAGTTTAAGCATGAATCAGTTTCAAGTATTTAGAAGTGGTCAAAAGTCGTAAAATAGTTGACAGTGTCAGCAGCCAAATATTTTAACTTCTTTTAACAATCAATTGTTTCTTTTAAGTAAGTCTGAATCTTAATCCGTCAACAGCCCGTCAAAAGTATCGTGCGTTTCTGAAAGACATCCCAAAAGCCTATTCTTGTTGTTGGACAATGCTTATAAGCGAACTTATAATTATAGCGTTCATTGTATTAACATATCAATAGCATCAAAATCATGATATTGTTAGATATTTGTTGAACGGTTATCTCTTAACTTTCTCTATTGTTATTCAATTTGTATTTGAATGCCAATTATTTACTTCCTTAGTTCAAGACTATTGCAATCTTTCGTTCTTACTAACAATGTTAAGTTTGTCCACTCTAGGCTACATTAGAAACAATTTAAATTCATAACTATTAAGTTAAAGCTCTCGTCGAATTAATTTCTTTAAGGTCCCTTACTTTCCCTAATCTTTAAGCTACCTTGTCTTCAAATCCTTGCGCCATATAAACCATAATCCAAAGTTCTCTTCAGTCAATGCTCCAATGGTGCCATCTTTAACTTGATGCGCAATCTGCTTGGCTATTGGTTCACCCATTCCAAAGTAGCTCGAGCCACAGCCGATCTGCAAAGGGAAATTTCAATTTAAGCTCGTCACGAAATAAACCAAAAATTGGATTTTTACTAATTACCAAAAAACTGGCTCGTCCCAAACGACGATTTGCAGTATCTACATGCTTTTGGCCCTTGCCGCCTTTGCGCATTGCCAGCTTATGCATGTTGCCTAGCTCCCGCTTTGACACCGAATCCAGCGTAATGAATTCCTGCGAAGAATAGAAGGCATGTTAGTGGGTCTTGACAATTAAGTTTGATCATATGGCTAACCTTGGGTATGGCAAAGAACTTGGCTAACTTTGCTTGAACATGCAAACGCTTTGACAAACTAAGTTCAGTCCAATCATGCTTGCGGAGCAGCAGCGAGAGCACAATCTCCGATTGCGACTGCTGGCAACGCATTAGCTCCGTCACATATGGATCCTGTTTGTATGCGGGCGCATCTTTCGGTTCAATGACGGGCACCTACAAAGAGCAACAGAAGAAAAGAGTTCAAGAGTTTAAACAGTGGCCCAACCAATCTAATCGCTGGCGTTGGCGCTGGCGCAGTCGCCAGTCATTCGTCGGCATTTTCAAGTGAAATGTGTCAGGAGGCATCATCAATCAAAATTAACAGACAAATGACAGGCAGCTGCAACACAGTTGCTGCAACAACAAAGCAATGCATTCTGCGGCAGGCTTTTATGCGAGTTATTCCTCGCCCCCCACGTCTTACCTGAGAGTCGTTCACATTGAAATCCCGTTCGCCATTTGCCGCTGCCAACAGCAAACAGAGCAATAAGAATGGCAACGTTGCGCTTTGATTGCACTCTACTGATAAGAAAGTCGACCTCATACTTATAAGCTAAGTGTGACGTCTTTTATAAAGACTCCCGATTTCTATATCAAATAAAGTTTCAGTTTCGTTTTCGTTACGTTGCGATATACAATTCCAAAGTGAGAATGGCAGTTTAACGTTTTTATCGTCGTCGTCGTCGTTGGTGTTATCTTTTGTTATTCTCCTTGTTGTTGTTGTTGCTGTCGTTATCGACTACGTCATCTGCAGAAAGAGAAGCAAACGTAAAATTTATGAGAATTATGAATTCATATGTATAAAGGTCTCGCCTCGTTGATTAAGTACAAGTTATGCTCATGTTAATTAAGGCATGCTTAATTATCATTACGATGAATAGATATATATGCATTCATATGCCCAATTGGGTCACCGACCCCCACCCAAACTCAATTTGTGGGCCCATTCATAGGCATAGGCTTTGTGATAAATGCCTAAGCCCAACTGTAATTATCATAAACAACTGTTATCTACTTTTGTTGTTGGCTTTTCCCCCATCTCATACGTATTCCGAGTGGAAATTAGCGCCTGATCAATATGATCATTGGATAAATAACATTAAAAAAAAAAAAAAAAAAGGGAAAGTGGTAATACGTGTATTTCTTTGATAGATACTTATGAGTAGGTGTTTTTTAAGACAAGTTTTTCTCATTTTAAACAGAAAATATTCTTTACAATTTCATTTTTCAATAATGGTAAGTGCATACTGTGATGAACTGATTATTATCTATGGCAATATGATAATGAGCAACGTCTGGATGAAATTTGATCAATGAGGATTTGACAAAAAATCTTATAATTATTGTCTTGACATATTTTACAGAGTAAGAATATAATAGCTGATAGATGTAGATGACCTATTCGAATGTTTCGCAAGCTATTTATGGCGATGAAATGCCTGACATATTTTAAAATGAATTTGTCGCGTCAAGAAATCCCATTGATAAACTTTCAGCGACACAAAGCCAATATGATTAAATAATCTAATGGCATAATGCATTCTATTTAAAAACGAAGCTTATCAATAGCCGAGCTTATTTTGAATGCGGACTTCTATTCGAAAAATAATCATTGGGCACTCAGTTGCACACAATGAATGAGTTGTGCATATGTGCCTTAAATAAATATTCAAAGAGTGTGGCAAATAGTTTTAGGATGCGTGGAAAACTAATACAAATTGGAAACGACTTAATTGAGAGGCATTAAATATGTCAACGCCAAGTAGAAAAATGCCAGTTGGAGTCCCGGGTGTTAGGCCAGAACAGGCCATGCCAGTCAATTAATGATAAATGCAACGAGTTGAGCGCAATAAAAATAATAAACAGATGAAACTTCTAATGCATCTGGAAAGTGTACTTGGAACCAGCGTATTTATAGCATATAGCGATTTTTAATGTGGCATTTGGGAAATTTTGAAAACTTTTATAGCATCGTTATAGACTTTAATAGTGCAATTAAAAAGCAAGGAATTTACAAGAGAGGCACTAAAATTATATTGATTTAACATTTTTTAATTAATGTGCATTTTTGAAATGAAACAAAAACACATAAAATTTGTAAAGCAAAAATTCAAGCGAAATTAAATTACAGTCGAACTTCTTTATAACGAATCACAAGGGAACAAGAAAAACCTTCGTTATGGAGAAAATTCGTAGTACAGAATGGGTTTTTAATGGAACCAGGTAGCAGGGTTCTTGATATTAATTCGTACTACAGAAAACTTCGTTGTATGGAAGTTCGACTGTATTTGAATATCACGACTAATTGACATTGAATGTTGGTTTTTACATTATTTAATGGCTCTAGGGTATCTTTTGGTCAAGAACTCTCGACTCAAGCATTTCGACTTATTTCAACTTGTACTCACACTTGTAGCCAATTTGTTTGTTTTCAAAGTGGGCAACAATATTAATTGAACAGCTCGTTCCGCCTCCTGCCTGGCATACCAATGAGCCAGGCAGTTTGAAAGAAATTGGAAGCAGGGTGAGTAAAAAGGGAATAGGATTAGGAGTAGGAGGAAGATACACCAATATATAGGCACTGGGAACAAAAGAGCACTAAGTACTGGCAGGCAGGCGGCAGTATGCCACAAATAGATTAACTTAAAATGCAGCCAAGCATGCCGGGGCCATCAGTCAAGTTGGCAGCAGTTTTGGCATGAATGAGAATGAGGCATACATACATACAAGCACACAGACAGTTGTTGTTGTTGTTGCTCGTTCGTTCGTTCTTATACTAGTTGTCGTTGGGTATGCAAATGAATTAGCATTGCGCCAAATGCAAAATAGTCGCCAGATAGAGAAAAAACATACAATAAAACAAATAAACAAGTTTATTTTCCATATGTGTGTGTGTTGAAGCTGCAACTGCAACACGCCGGGAGCTAAAGTTCAATGGAGTCAAGAGTTCAGTTCAGTAAATTGAACAAACAAAAGCAAACTAATAAAGGTATAATGCCATAGACACCAAGAACAAAAGGCGCCAATCCATAAAAACCCCATACTGATGATGATGACGATGTTACTAATGATGATAATGATGTTACACTACAATCCACGCTTTTTGAAGCCGCGGGCGCTATTCAAGTGCCGCACACAAAGACATATCGCTATCTATAATGTGATTAGCCATGCATTTAGTACTGAGTGCCACTCGCTGCTACGATGCTGCATGCTGCATGAGGCAGCATTCATTGACTGACTGCTGCGGGCACTCCACTATCTTGCGCCCAGCCTGCACCACATACATCCAAATGGGCCAAAGTGCAGCCAATTAGCGTTACATTTAAGCGACTTCAAGTGTGTGTGGGCGGCCCAAGGTGTACAGAACCTAAAAGAGTTCTTCAACAAAAAACTATAGAGTATGTAATACGTCTGTGTATTTTGCATGTGCCGCTTGTTGTTGCTGCTACGTGACACAAAAGTGTTGATTCTTGAAGGCAACTTTTAACAAACTGCTGCTGCCGCTGCTGCAGACAGCAACAAAGAACTTCTTTCTTGAACAAGCCAAACAAAGTCAGCGCATAAACAAATTTATTTTCATTATGACCGCACGCACACAAGCACACATACACACACACAATTACACACAGATGATGGTGGGCAAACAGCGCCTATATATTGGCAGAGCGTTAAAAAAAAAAAACATACATACTTTTGAGATGTCTTGCTGCGGCTAACGCAGCCATTTGACTTATGGTTTCTTTAAATACCCTAAAATAAGTTGGGTGCTTGAAGAGTATATCTGACGAGGAAAAGTACTATATCGCTTATAATTCTTAGCATTATGATATCTTTATCTAATATTTATTTAAAAAATATACATATAACTCTATATTAACAAAATTAAAGAAATATTAGTTAAAGTAATTTAGATTGTCCGTTTCGATGTTGAAATATGTCAATTAGATAGTTTATTTTTCTTTGGACCTAAGCGATGTTGTTTTTTTTTTTTAATTATAAAAATTTGTTGTTTAAAGAAAACTTAAAAGTAAAATCGATTTGATATTTGTTTAAGAGGTATTTTCTTGGTCGATTCTTTGATAAGTTATTAAACTTATACATGTGAAAAGTATTTCATACATGTGCGTTTTCCAAGAAATAATAAAAATAATTTCTTTCAATCTTGGTTGTACTGCCCCGTCAGCCCCTTTGGCTATCACTCTCTCTCTCTCTTTATGTTTTTCTCTTTCTCCATCACGTTGTTGGTGGTGTGTGTGTGTTGCAGCTTTAATTAATTCGATGCCCCGCAATGGGCGCGTCTCCAATGAACTTTTAATGGATTGTTTGTTGCTTGGTATTTTGTTTACGCTGCTGCCTGATTGAAAAATTTATATATATATTGTACATGCACACATTATATATATACATACATATCGTATATGTATGTATTCGTTTTTCTATGACAACGCATGTTTGACCCACAATAATTCTATTGAAAATAGCCTCCTAACGAACCCTCCCACCCAAAAAAAATACTGTTTGTGTAATATGTGTATTATATCGTCAATGAGCTGGAACCAGACCCGGGTAAAGTTGGGGATGCACAAGTCTCTGTGCATATGGAAAAATACATAATGAAAGCAGGCCACAATTACCAAAAATAGAACCCCGGTTCAGTTCAGTTCAGTTCGGTTGTGTTGCGTTGTGCTTAGCCAAGATTTTCTGTTGACAACAACAACAGAGTTGAAAAGGCGTGTCTCCATTCCAAAACAACAACACATTTTTTAATGGCATGCATAAAAAGCAACGAAAAATGCAAAGCAATGCAAACGCCAAAAACTTGTTGAAATTTAAGGAGAGAGTCAGCAGTTCACCCGAGAGCCAAACAAAATGCCAGCTGAACTAAATTCCAGTGTATCGAATGAGAAGTCTTACAAAGTGAATTGTATAATGAGATCAAGTTGAGCCAAACTACAATTTAAACTCTAAATACCCAAATATAAGGTAAATATTATTAAGAAATAAATAAAAATAATGAAAAATGACTAAGTAATTAACCATGTTTTGAGTGTAATAATGGTTTGAATTCGACACACAAAATAGCTTTTAGATTGTTGACTTTGAATTGTTGTTTAATTAAAAATGAATACGTTCAGAAGTTTAGTTTTTGCTTGCCGAAAGACCAAAACAAACGAAGAAACCAGAATCAGCACTCGTTCGATCGACCCTTAAAAAATAAATATAGTAAGGCACTCCCTGGCCAGCCTGTTAATAAATGCTTAAAGCTGTAGGGTTCATGAAATAACTACAATGAATTTGTTGTTCCAAGGCGATTTGATTGACTTCTTCTTTGAATTGGACACATAATTGAATAGCTAAGCACCATGTTATATTGTGATCCCAAATAGATGGAATGGAAGTAATCACAAATGACTAGAGCAAGAATCAGTTTAAATTCGTAGAGAACTAACAAAATTCAAAACTGTTAAATAGGTTAATATAACTTATGTAAGGACTGAAAAATAAAGACCTTAAAATATCCAAGTCTGCACATTAATACAAACAAAAAGACGGCACAAGTTTTAAGCTACTTTAATCTACTTTTTTATGATATGCATGTTTCAAGATATGATAACAAACATTTAAGATATGCACACCAAAAAAGATAACAACAAAAAAAGAGGGTAGCGGCTTTAGATATGATTGCTTGTAACCCAATTTCCGCTGATTGCTCAATGCTTAAAGAGCACACAAGTAAAATGTTGTTGAGCAATAAGTTAACCAAATGATGACTGCATTTGCATTTCTTCAGGCAGCCAACTTGCCACTTTAGCCAAAAAAGGTGTTAACCCCGTTGTGAAAATATGCACAAAGGCACAAAACTAGCGCAGGGGGGGGGCGGTGTCAAGCCCAATTACCAAAATAACCAATGAAGCAGCAACACAGAACACAAATTAAGCCGCCATCAACGCGACAGTTGGGTTGAAGATGCAACAGCTCTTTTAATGTGCCCCCAGCAAAAATGTTCGATAGAGTTTAATTGACTGTAATTGGACTATGACGATGACAACGATGGCAACCACGACGACGACGGCGTTGCTTTTTTTGGCATGAATTGCAACGCATCTGTTTGTGTTCATGCAACACGCCCCTCTATTCTGTTTGGGCGTTCCAAATTGCTTTCAATTTGATTTCAAATTAAGACAAACTAAAGCTATAACGAAAATTGTGCCACACAGCAACAACAACTTAAGAGATAACAATAATTAGACAAGTTTGACTCAGGTATACCCTGTAAAACGAATCGTTAAGTGAACTAAACATAATTATCATAGACATAAACTCAAATGACAATATTTTCTTGTTGTTGTTTTAGTTGTTGTGGGCCTTGACGGAGTTTGATTAATGTGCCAAGTTGATTAATAATCACGTGGCTCGATGTCGCCGTTGTTGAATTCCACTGGGCGAACGTGCAACTGGAGCCACTGAAAATGAAAATCAAAATCAAAACTCAAAACCAAGTGCAGAGACACCAAAGGGTTATTGCTCCGATACGTTACGTTACGTTGCGATACGTTGCAAATGTGCGATTTGAAGCGAATGTGAAGCGATACTTTTGCCATGTCACAACATAAATATTTTTGCGTGGGGCCAACAACTTTGTACTGCCTTACAGTACTGTCGCCATTTTGGCCAAGGCAAGTGCGGAGTGTACCGGGTGTGTGTGGCGGCGTTGAAGTTGCAACGTTGACAGTCGCCACAATCGCAAAACTCAGCGATCCCCAGTTCGCTTGCATGCATAATGGATGACAACTGAGCAACAACAAAAATAAACACAACAAAAATGTGTGAGTATTTTTTTTCACAAAAAAAAAAACAACGGCAAGAAAAAACGCAGTCAAAAAACCAAACAAATGCTAAAAACAAACACAAAACGCACAGCAAAAAAAAAGCGTTTGGAGGCGTTGATGAAGTCGACAGCCGTTGCTGTTGTTGTTGTTGCTGTTGCTGATGGTTGTGCTGCTCCAGCAATGCGTTGCCGGTTCGAACAACAACAGCTGCTGCCATGATACGAATAGATTTCGTATATAAGTAAGTATTTTTGTACTCGCAACACTCCACAGTTCGAAAAAAAACAAGCAAAAACAAAGACAAATATTTTAAGATTACACAACGAAGTGTGAATGCTCTAACTTTTAGGTATATAAACCTGACTGAATGATCTACAAAGCGATAATGTTGAAATTGTGACTAAAATATCATTTGGGAAAATTCTATTGGGACTTGTTGTAAATTCCCAAAACAAAAATTTTTAATAAAATTTTGTTTATTATAAAATTATTCTAATGATCTTCAGAAGAAGAAACTTGTTACCAATTTTGCGGAAAACTTTTATCGGCTTAAAAAAATGGTTTGGACCATCAATAAACAAAAATAAAATAAATAAAATTCCACTTTAAATTGAAAATATTTTACAGAAGCATAATTTTTTTAAAAATCATCAATGGAAGACAAATAATATTTTTTTATGAAAATGCCAAGCGCAATTCAGTTAATTTGTTGTTATTTCTAAAAAAAAAATCATTATTCCTTGCTAAATATTTGTAAAATTTCGAATAAAGTGTGTTTAGCCAACCTAAGTTTAACAACTTTAAGAATATGTTACCCATTTTTCGTGTTAGGGTGTTCTGGCCACAGGCCTGCAGTGGCTTGTTTATTTGAGATATTTATGTGTTGTGTGTGTGTGTGTGTATATGAATAAAAAGCCAGAAAGGCATTTCACTCGACAGAAATATAAAGAATGTTTTTTATTTTTCCTTAAGGCTTTTGGAGAAGAATAAGAAAGAAGCAACAATGCATGCAAAACCGAAAGAAAGTATTTTGAACTTAAGAGCTTTATAATTCGAATTAAAATTAAATACAAAACAGTTGGTAATGGAAATCGAAATAAGAAGTTATAATGCCTGCAGATGACAAGCTGTTCGTAGATAGTAAAACGAAATATAACGGTACATCAAATAACAAGCGCCGGCAACATTAAAGGGGGGCGCCCAAATTGACGCAGTCTGATTAAAAACGCATCAAATAAAACTAAACGACGAGTGAAAGAGGCAGGAAGTGTGTGTGTGTGTGTGTTGGAGTGGCAGGAAGAGCGAATGAGAGTAGGAAAACACAACCTATGCTAAATGGTCGTAAAAGTGAATTTCACACACACTGACACACACACCCTGTATTGAGGGGTGCCTGGCGATAGGAAATACAAATAAGGGACACAGACCAGACATTGCAGGACAGGGAACACAGGGAGACAAGGGACATACCCCATTTTGGCACGCACACAGCATCCGCCGAAAAAAACGAAAACAGAAAGAAACAACAACAAGAATTGCTCATGCCATTTGCGTGTATTTGCAAACATTCACACACACACACACTTGCACACGCACATGTTTGAAATCAGTGCGGGTGCGTCGCAGTCCCTGGCACTGTCGCTGTCGACGTCACTGCCGGCGTCGCAGTTCGGCTGAGTGCCGTCATCAAAACACACACAAAACACAACACAAACAGGACAAACACACACACACACAGATGGAGTAACAGTGAGTGAGTAACTGAGTGAAAAAGAGTGGGAGGAATGGCCCAAAATCTGAAAAGGGCTGCAGTGACAGCTGGAGACGGAGACGGACGGAGACAGCGGAGATGGCGACTGCTCTGATTGCGAAATTCTGTTAAATGAAAATTGGTCAGGTCTTGTCTATCTACCGTGAGCAACAGCAAAATGGCGGCTAACAGCGATACTTAATTAAGTTTGCAAAACTAATTGAACTTAATAGATTTAACTTAAAAGGTAGCCTTCTTTTAATAAGAGCTTTTCAAGTTAAAATTTTAATTTTTAAGACCAAAACAGAATAAAATTTTTACTTTATAAAATGCACCTAGAGAAATCTAGGACTAGAAATCTATGTATGGTTCGTTCAAGGTATCGAATGATTACTGTAAGTACTGTGGGGTATCTGTAAGTATAGTAAACTCTCAGCCAAAGCCCACATACTTATTAATATAATTATTTTTTTTGCATTTAGTTTCTGTGCTGATGGACAAGAAGAACTCTCTCAGTTCGGCACACACACACATACAAATGCTATGCATCATCATCACCAGCCGACAGCAACAACAACAACAGCAAAGTTGACTTGTTGGGGCGTTTTGTGTGAAGTCTCATCTCTCTCATCTCACATCGCTTTGCCCGTTCGTCGCTTCCGTGTTTCGAAATTCAATTTATATACATACATATACTTTATGATGTTGCCCCGCATTTGAGGCGCGTTGCTAGACGCGTTCCATGCCGCATATGTCGACGTCGACAGCGCCGGCTCCCCCAAGCTGCTGCTGCGGTTGGCGCTGCCGCTGCCTGCTTCATGGAGTCAGTGAGGCATGGAAAATTGCAAGTTCAGGAAAATCGATTTTTATGTTGTATTTTTGGCTAGGCGAATGCTGCTGCGACTACTCTTTCTTTTTTGCCCTCTCGCTTATTAGGCTAATTAGCATGCAGACTTACACACACACACATATGCAAGTTGTGCAGTTTATGTAAAAATAAAATGAAATGCAGACAGACCAACAACACATACATACATACACACACACACATGTATACAAACTCACCTCTGGCTGCTTCTATTTAAGTTTTGCGTATGAAATGCACTTCAATTCTGTCTTCGGCTGATGCTGCTGCTGCCAAAATTATGTGCTCGACACATATAAACGAGCAACACACACACGCACACACGAATTTATTCACACACGGCAGCTGCACTTGTATTTATACATATGATATGAATGGTATGTAGGTTTTTCACTTGCAGCTTTGAACCCTTGCACTCTCCTTTGTTGGCTCCCAGTGTTTAACACATCTGCAGCGCGTGACTTATTTAATTCGCGCTTAAGTCTTTACATGGCTTGCAAGCGAGCTTTTCACTTTTTCTAGTAGTATAACAACATACAAATCATACGGCCCCAACGCGTTTTATTGTTGGAGCAATCGACGGCACTCTAACCGCAAGCAACTAACTCCAAAATGCTACTGCTCAATCCAACAACAATATCGCTATCGAAAACTATCGATAGCATCGACGGCAAAGACTATTCATAACACATACAGCATGATGAAATAACAAGGTGGTCCCGTCGGCAACAGACATCCACTTATTGTATGTGTTATTTCATCATGACATACAGTAAGTTGTCTCTAGCCTCTCTGCATCTAACGACGACGACGCAAACAAAAATAATTATGGGCAAGTTAGTTTACAGGGGACTTCTCGATTCTGTTAGTTTCCAGGGGACTTCTCGATTCTGTTAGTTTACAACAGTGCTGCCAACTTAGCCTTTTACCGGCCAGATCTGGCCTTTTTCAAAACGCGATTGCGGGAAAAATTTTCAAATATTGTATGGGACAGCTTTTTTCTGTGCGAGTCATTTGGTATCATTTGAATGTAAATAGCTTTTTTTGCTTTATTTTTTCGCTTATCTGGCTTTTTTTGCTCAACAAAAGTTGACAGCACTGGTTTACAACCAGACTAACAAATCGAGCAGTCCCCTGTAAACTAACACTAACAGAATCGAGAAGTCCCCTGGAATTTCCAGGGGACTTCTCGATTCTGTTAGTGTTATTTACAGTAAAACCGCTCCGTCTGACATTTGCTGGTTCTTTGTATCGCCTCTGTTAACAAGCAACTGAGTTGAACAACTCTGTTTTGCTCACTGGCCCCAAAAATTACTTAACATGCTGCAAGGATTTCTACAAAGGTAAATAAACCCACTTTATATGTGAAACAGTAATAAAATATGTGATTACAGAACGTGCCTGTTCGCCGTTAACACTGCACAAACATTGATTGTGCGTCAGAAGCATGCCTTCGATCGTGCCGTGCTCAAACCCAAAGTGCGCTGCCATTTCCCAAAGCCCCGGGAAGTGAAGCGAATCAATGTACACGGATGGGAAGCGCGCATGTCGACGCTGGAGGGTAGGCGAGTGCTCATGCGACGCATACTTAAAGGCCGACACAATCTGTCCCACTAGGTTACGTCAATAAAACATATTATATTTTTACATAATAATTTCTATGTACATATTCGGACATCGAGGTGGGTAAGGTACATAAATGTTATTTAACAGCCGGCTGACCCTGGAATCCAGCTGATCGATAGTAGAACTGTTGGATGCTCTTGGACGACTTGGAGTCGTCTATGATGAAAACATATGGCACATTGTTGGTCACGCCAGCGCCCTGATGCTTAAAAAAGCCCTGGGGCAGACTCAAATCCCCACCCAGGGCCAGGCAATTGACTTTGGCTAGAAAAGTGAGGGGCATCGCCGGCAGCAGATAAAGTTTCTGGGCTTCGTAATCAATGGCGCGAACGACACCAATGCCAAAGCACTCCATTGGTTGATTGCTCGGTGCTGATTTGCACAGATAAACCAAGTTGGCTTCGACGCCAGCAATGAGCTCGTCGCGGGTGAAATCCTCAGCTGTTGGGAACACAATTTGCAGCTTGGGCAGATCAATTTGCAGGGGATGACAGTCGGTTAGATGTTTGGCATTGCCACGCAGCGCTTGACTGAGCCGCGCCAGCAAATTGGAGTAGCGCACATCCTTGGCGCTCATCATCCAGGCCCGGTCCTGGCTGCTCCGATCCCGCGGCGGAACCGCACTGCACAGCCGATGCAATGCGTACTTGGGAAAAGTCTCACTTAGCCGAAATTCATCCGCTGTGTAGATGATGGGATTGATGCAAGCCAGGGATCGGCTGTCCAGAGGCTCATCGAAATTGCTGATGGCTCGGGCGCTCTCGATTTGCACCACATCCGTTGGCTGGACGCAGTCCACGATAAGGGCCATTAGTTCGAGCCCAAATCCCTTGTTGTAGCCCATTGTATTGATCAGCCAGGGCAATTTGGCATAAGCTTTGATGCTGCGGCAATGATTCATCAATTGTCGCACTGATCTTGCATATTGCTCCGCACACATCACCACATTGACGTGCCCCACCATATAGGCCATGTCCGGCTGTTTGTTGAGAAAGAAGCCCGGTCCCAGCAGTGGCACATCGATGACGCTGCAAGACACCGTTTGTGGCACAAACAACTCCGGCTGTCCGATGTCCAAATCGATCAGGAGCAGCTGCGCAAAGCGTTCCAGGTGACGATTGATGAGGTATCGCAGCAGTGTGGATTTGCCCACGCCCTTGCCACCGGCAACTATGAGGCGACTACTTGGCTGCAATGCCAATTTGGTCCAGACTCTGGGCACCTGCAGCGCCCGCCGCGTGTCCGCACTTTGGATAAGGCAACTTAGCAAATATTCGCTGCCATAATGAGGGCGATTTGTGGCATTGACCAGGGGGAAAACATTCTCCGCCATGTGCCGGGCAAATGTGGCAAGCATATTCTGTGCTCCAGTGTTCCGCTGCAGCAGCACAATTGCATCACAGTGCGGATCATAGCTGCCACGAATCTTGTTCAGCTGAGCGCGCGAAAAGTTCTTGTTCAGATCCTGCCAGTTGACCTTGTCTTTGGGTGGCTTTTTGTTGGACGATGGGGCGACTACCACCCAGTTAAACCCTTTGGGCGAGTAGATGTGTAATGGTTCCATGGGGCGTGCCTTATAGCCATTAATGGTTATCCGACCGCAGAGCAAGGTAACAACAACGGTGCCATAGAATTCGATGTCCTGCTTGAGAACGGCCAGGACAATGTTGCTCTTTAAGCTGTTTTCGAAAATGCTCAGCTCCGGTGGATTCAAGCTGTTGTCCTCAGTGTCCATTGGGATCTCTACTCCATTCAGACTTTCCTCGCCTGGCATCTCCTCTATTTCGATACCAAGCGGAATGGAGATAATTTCGGCATCAGAAATGTTTTCAATTACAAAGGGTTTTGATTCATTCCAAGAATCTTCTGAGCTGTTTTCCGTTGAATCTAAAATCAAATTATATTACAATAATTTAAAAAACAAACATTGAACTTCTTACCATAACCATTTTGTAGGTTTTTCGAAAAGTCAGTTTCCGTGTCCAAATGAAATCGCTTTTGAAACCCGTTGACTTGGATTATTGTTGCTTTCCGTTTGCTACCGCTCTTTTCAGTCTTCATGTTTCCAAATTATTATTGTTTATTTTGGCTAGCTGAATAATATTTGCCGGGCCATGCTGAGTGTCAAGAAGAAGAAGAAGCAGATTACCGATAGTGATTCTTAAAAGTATCAGTCACTGTATTCACTGAGTCACAGTTTCACCAATGCAACTCTAAACGGCTGATATCAATATCACATCAAGAAAAATTATTTATTTATTATTATTAAAGTAAATTATTCAAAGAGCTTTATTCATTTGTGGCAGAAATGATTGAACAGAAGCGATATTGGCTTTTTTGTCTTTGCGGTAGAGGTAATCCCGTAAGCTGAAATTTTCCAACACTGTCAAGAAAGTGCAACTCTGCAGCGCACGAAGGCGTTGGTTGTTCATCTACTAAGAAAATTCATCGTCATTTTGCATGAGAAAAAAACGTCGAATTTTTAATAGTACTACGTTTTATACGAAACGAATAACGGTAGACGCATAAGAATCAACATATTTGTGCCATTTTGTAAGCATATTTAGTGTCGAGTTCGTTCTGAGTGTTGCAAAAAAATAAATATTAAATTGTAAGTGAGAAAAGTTGAAAGAGCAGTGAAAAAAATTCCACACACACGCACACGCAGCTATGCGTTCACACACAGCCAAAGCAATCGAACTCACAGACAACATATGTATGTGTATGTATGTATGTACATAAATGCGAGTGGATGATGATGTTTTTGGAATAAACGAACGAAGAGTTGGTGACGGGCGAGGAAACAGAACCATGACGCGACCGTTGGACTATCTCGAGACACATTCGTATATAACAAGAGAAAAGTAAATAAATAAGTAAAAAAAAACAAAATGGGAGCTGTGGCAATTCTGCATAATACGAATACCAATGCAACTAAAAGCACGGGAATTAAATAAATAAAAATATGTATGTGTGAATGTTTAAATTGCTACACAATTGAAGTTGCATTGTAGTTAATTTTTTTCATATTGACAAACATACATACAAACATAACTGGCTAACCCCCACCGCCAACAACAACGGGTGATTGTCAAAAAATCCTCATGCGGCTGTTCGCTGATGCTTCTTCTTTTCTATAGATCAACAGCAGCAGCAACAACAAATGGGAGAGACATTCAAAGTGTATGACTCAAGTGTGTGTGTGCGAGTGTGAGTGAGTGAGAGATTGTGGCAGTATATACTGCCCGCGTATGCGAATGTGTATTGTGTGGCTTTTTCACTTTAATATTTTTTTGTAACCAGCTCGCTCAGTTTTTGCAAATAAATTAAACACAACGCATCGTCGCTACCTTCGGTCTGTCGGTGTTGTTGCATCTCTACCACTTCCAGAACCTCCAATGACGACGATTCGAAAGAAATTGGTAATTGTCGGCGATGGTGCCTGCGGTAAAACTTGCCTTCTGATCGTATTTAGCAAAGATCAATTCCCCGAGGTCTATGTACCCACTGTCTTCGAGAACTATGTCGCCGATATTGAAGTCGATGGCAAACAGGTAAGCTCTTATCCATCACATTTTTAATATATATTTAGTTCAATTATAGTGAAAAATAGTGTAAATAAGTCGTGCTATGTTAAGATCGGGTTTCTTAAGCTCGTGTCACGATAAAAATGACGACACAACTCTAAAACGATTGCCTTTCCACACCGCAACTCCCTCCTCTCACAGCATGTAAAATCATCTGATCATCGTTTTGGCTTTGTGTACTTTTATTTGATTTTATATTCTTAGCTAGCACCCCCCTTCGCCCGCCCGCTGCAACGTACACCAACGTTCGTTTGGTTTCCAGCAGTGCACTCAGTGCTGTTCATGTTGTAAAAAAAAAGTTGTGAGTCAATATCAATTGTCGGAAGGCATACTTGACTCCCGCTCTTTCTCCTAGTCGCCCTCTCCTTGCGCGAAAACGAACCACACAGACTATGCGCACGCACAAATACACACGTATACACAACGGCAATGTATATGTACTAATACTAAAACATGAACTTGTATAGCGAGCTGTTCCCTTCCTTCCGTTTCTTGCTCTTTTTATTCATCTTATACACAAGCCCATTGCGCACATACAGTTTTGCGCGTTGCCCCCGCTCTCACTCTCTCCATTTACCTCTCTTTCTTTTACCTGCGCTCACGTTTGGAGCTAGGCAGCACGCGCTCTCGCTCTCAATTGTAATAAAATAAACTAAAAGAAAAAAAAATACTGCTATATGCCATTTTGATATGCATTAAGTCATGTTTTGTTTTTGGTTTTGATTATTTATGAAATGTTTTGTTTCTAATATTTTCATAACATTTTTTGGTATAAACAATTTGCGCAGCGCAATATGGCTTCGTTATTGTTTGGATAGCGTTTACATATGATGTTCATATGTGTGTGTGTAGTATCTGTGTCTGTCGTTCACGTCATTCTACGTATTTCGTCTGATTAATACGTTTGGCATTTCCGCCTGTTCCTTGCTACTTATCTCTCAAAACTTGAAGTTGACTCTCAACTGTGACTTCGTCTTTGTGATGGAAACGGGCTTTTGTGCAAACTTAACGGGCGTTATCACTTTTTACATTAATACACTTATACACATACATACATACTTATACAATGACGTGATTATGTGATTATGCTTAATTTGTTTCTAGGTGGAGTTGGCCTTATGGGATACAGCTGGTCAGGAGGATTACGACAGACTGCGACCGCTGAGTTATCCCGACACTGATGTTATACTAATGTGTTTCTCAGTGGATTCACCCGATTCGCTAGAAAATATTCCCGAAAAATGGACGCCAGAGGTATGGTTAAGCAATCCCCATAAATATGTTATATATTAACTAATTCTTCATTGCTATATTTTTCAGGTGAAACATTTTTGTCCCAATGTTCCAATCATTTTGGTAGGCAATAAGAAAGATTTGCGAAATGATCCCAACACAATTCGGGTAAGTTTTTCCTTACTAATGTCATTATGTCATAACTCTTATTGATAAATCTCTTGTTTGTACAGGATCTCGCAAAGATGAAGCAGGAGCCGGTTAAGCCGCAGGAGGGACGCGCTATGGCTGAGAAGATTAATGCCTTTGCCTATTTGGAATGTTCGGCCAAGTCCAAGGAGGGTGTGCGAGAGGTATTCGAGACAGCAACCAGGGCTGCATTGCAAGTTAAAAAACGGAAGAAGCCCAAATGCCTTTTGCTCTAAAAGAGCAAATAATACAATTTTCTATACATACACAAACACAACACACACACATACACCCAAGTACCCACACATACACACACGTTTTTACAAGAATAACAACAACAACTACTGCTAAACAAAAGATAACATGCGGAAACCGGCAACAACAACAAAAACAACAAGCAGCTAAAGCTACAGCTACAACAACACACACAAGCTACAACACACAACAGAAGAAGGATAAGAGAAGATGCAAAAAGTAACGGGCAAAACCAACAAAAAAAAAAGGAATGTCAAATGCGGATTTGATTTTATATACAGTCTAGAGTAGTTATTAACCGAAGTAAACAACAACAATAATAAATATCGCATTATTATTATTATTATTATTTGTAAATCTTGACGGCGTCAAAATCAGTGAACACTCTAAACAGCAACCAATACATACTTACTCGTATATATATATAAATATACACACACTTATGTATGCATACCAATTGTCCTAGTAATATCTACGTGTCCGTTGATTTTGAGATTAAAAGCCAGAAAAGAAATGTCCAATACATTATTACTGAGAGAGAGTTTATGTTTGTTAAAGGGTTTTACGGTTGTGCTTGATTGTGCGAGGGTGAGTGCGTGTGTGGGTGTGGCGATGGGTGATGATGCAGCTATTCATTTATTTTTTTTTATTCAAACTTTTAATGCAAGCTATGAAAAAACGGACTACACATAAACAAAAACCATACTGAAAGAGAGGTTCAAATGCAAACATTCATAAACATACCAATTTTTTGACTCATATATATACATCTTAATATATATGTATATATATATTTAAACAGAGACCGCCAATAAACTAAACACATGAAAAGAAAAAAGAATACTACTTTGCAAACAATACACAAATGAATGAAAAATGTTTAAAAATATAAGAAGCCACAAGTGAGAGATGCATTCAATATTTTTGTCACGTGCAAAGAACAAGTTCGAGTTTTTAGTATTTGTATTTTGCATTGAAAAACAACACACAATATAAATGAGCGTATTATATATGATTTTAAAAAATACCAGTATATATAATATATACCTAAATATATACAGCACACACATATATGTATGTGTATGTCTCTTTTTGTATTTTGTACCGTCAAATCGTGTAATTCTCACACAAACTCAAAAAAAAAAAAAAAAAAAAATAATTTATGGAAATGCGCCGATTTTCTACAAATGCTATATAAACATATGTGCATATATATGTATGTATATATATACATATATACTATTTTCTACAGTTACTATTACACAATTTAAAAAAACAACAACAACACGACCCGCTCCAAAAAGCGTCGAAAGTAATTGTAAATTTGTGCATTAAAAGTTTTGCTTCCTATACAATAAAACAAAAACAAAACAGCAAAAACAACAAAATATTTAAAAATAAATCACACATTTACCAGATTACCAAAATTATAACTATGTATATATGTGTATATGTATACATATACATATATAAACCAAAAAAACAAAAAAAAAATCATTTCTTTTCAAAATTAAAAAAAGAATATTTTACTAAATAAATAAATAAAAAATATATAAAAAAAACGATAAAATCTAAAAAATAGTCTTTTGAATATTAGATTATTTTCGAAAGAAAATAGATCTTTGAGTTTAATAAATACTTTATTAAAACACTTGAATTAACGGGGTTTCAAAAATCTTTATTGAGGGTTTTTTTTTTGTCATTTTTATTAATTTATTTCACATTTAAAATGTATGAATGAAATAGTTCAATTGATCGCTCGAAGCGCTCTAAATTGAATTTGTTCAAAAACAACACAATTCAAGTTGGATTTAACCGAACTTTCTACTCGCACATGAAGCTACTAATATCTAGTTTGTTATTGTTGTCATGGGAATTACATAAACAAATGTGATATACATATATTTAACATTTTTATTTTGTTTAGAAAGCTTCTTGTAAACCCGCGTTCAATAATATTGCCGACCAAAAAAACTTCAAACAATTCCAAAGTTTCACGTGCCAGTTTTGATTAACAATATTTAATAATAATATTTTTGTGCTGCGATGCAGATGCAGTAGGATTTGTTGTAAGGAACCTATTTGTGATGCTTACAAGAAAGTAATTAACAAAACACAGAAACAGTTGAACTTATAGCAATAATAATAAATAAACTTAATTTAGATAACATGTCAAACATTATTTTTTTGTTTCTTATAAAACTTAATCAACAAATGCAAACGCATGAATAATATTACATAAAAATCACATTGGACAATGAAATCTGCTCTCCTTTTACAATCCGTTTCGATCTAACATTTATTTTGTACAAACGTTTAATTCAACATTTATTCGATTAGTTAATGTGCTGTGCGCCTGTCCTAATAATTATAACAATATAACAATAATACATGCACATAATAATACATATAAATTCAAATTACACTTTGCCTTTGTTGGAACAGTTTTACTAAAGCTCTGGTACATATTTTACACTTGATCATAGTATGAATGTAGTATATATGTATATAGCCTTGGGCGCTTGTTTTTGGCTTTAGCTAGGACTCAGTTTTGTTTCGATTTAATGTTATTAATAATATTATTTTGGTATTACTTCGGTTTTCGGTTAAAATTAAATGCATTTCATTTCTTGTTTGCCGATCTGCCGATTTGATTTTCTTTAGGAATCAACAACTTTACGTTTTACTACATACATACGTTTGTGCATTGCTATAACATGCATTATTTGGATTGGTGCTTAAACATATATACATTTAGCTATGTTAGTATATTCTCATATTCATTTTTCATCTATTCAAAGTGTGCGTCTAGCACCTTAAAAATACAAAAGTCAACAAATACATTGTGGAATAACAAATTAAAAATAAACATAACTTATCAAGTTTAACTGGAAACAATGAACAAAATGTCAAAATAGTTTGTTGCCTTGTTTCTGGCTAAATAACAATATTGTATATGTATGGTGTCGCTAATGATTAGACGCCTATACTATGTCACATTTATATATGTATGATTGGTATACATAGCCAAAAAAAAAACATATATATATAACGCATCGATTAATATTGCACATAGTTTGTGTTGCACAGCGACCCGAGGAAATTGTCGTTTTCTTTTTAAGCTCCGTTTAGTTTAGTTAAGATTGCGTCTGCGCCTAAAGACCAAAGCGAAGATGGAACGAATGCGCCACCAGCGACTGCGATGTCGCGTATGTATCTTTTCGGAGCTGTTGTCGTTGCCCTTGTGCAACTCCTTGCGACGGATTTCGCGGACGAGCGTATAGAACGCCTCGTCGATATAATGACGCAGCGCCGCCGATGTTTCGAAGAAGGGGCAACCGAATTGATTGGCCAGATTCTTGCCCTCCTCGGTGGTGACGCGTCGCTGAGATTCCAGGTCCACCTTATTGGCTATCAATACCAGCGGTATATCCTCGGCCAGACGAACACGAGTTATCAACTTTCGATACTCGGACGCCTCCTGGAAGCTGTGACGATCGGTGACGGAATAGCATATGATAAATCCCTCGCCGCAGCGCATATATTGATCCCGCATCGCTGTAAACTCAACCTGGCCAGCAGTGTCGAGTATGTCCAGCAGTGCAGCCTCATTGTCAATTACCGCCTGTTGCTGATACGAATCCTCTGCACACAATTGAAAACATTGTAAAAGTTCAGAGGTCAAATAAAACGAAAGTAAAAACGTCACGAAAATTAAATACCCTTGCAGAAATGTTAAATATATTATTGCCGTTTTATTAAAGCAATACCAATAACGGTATTATGCTTTATGATTGATTGATATACGGCCGGCCACATTTATACTAAAATATTCCGCAAGGGCATTAAGAGCTTAAGAACGCACACTCACCAATTGTGGGGTCATGGTAGTCCAAGAAACTGTGACTGACGAACTGCAGGGTAACAGCTGTTTGCATGTGTGTGCGTGTGCGTGCGTTTGTGTACACGCAAAGTTGGCCGAACGCACGAAGCCGATGCCGGACGGTATTTTTTTTTGGGTTGATTGTGGGTGGTGGTTGTTGGGTATTCGTGTGCCATAGAACAAAGCATAAAAGAGATTCGAGATAATTTATTGATTTTTCGCAGCGCCACAATCGAAGTTGCGCAGTGATGAAAATTTAGTGTTTTTCTTCTTTTTTCCGATGTCAACTTACCGGACTTGCCAACACCGCCATCTCCGAGTATGACTATTTTGTAGACACGCAGGCCGCCGCGCATATTCTGCGGTGCACTTGGTGGTTTGATTAATAAGCCCATTTTATTGCAATTCTCTTTGCGCTCATCGGGTATCTTCATCGAGTCCGTATCGGAGCCACTGGTGCAACCCTTTAATTTGGTTGATCTCTTAAGGGCGGCACAGCCAATCGACATATCGCCGAGCAATCAATTTGCAAACTGTGGTTGCTCCAAGGCGTAGCTAATTTGTTTGTCGTCGTCTTGCCTCCAAAACAGTGCGTTGTTTGTAGCTCCTGGCCTAAAAGTCATTGCAAATGAATTTGATGCTCAATTACAATATCATTTCAACTTACCACAACTTTGCACTTGGCCCGGATCCAACAACTAAATTTTTGTTGACTTCAATCGCAATCGTATCTATACATATTTGCGCTGGGTTGTTTTCCTCTTTCTGTTCTTATTTTCTGTTGTTGTAAATCAGTGTGACCTAGCACTAAATACTAAAAAATACCAGATGGCTAAGGACGACAAGTTGGTTATCGCTATAAAAATAATCGATAATTGTTATTAAGGAAGACTATCTTAAACTGTGCCGCGGAAACAGTCAGTTGCTATAAATATTTGTGTTCATTATTTAGTTATTTTTGATAAAATCAACTGCCAGCAATTCGAGCTTTTAGCGAAAATTTCACAGTGCCGCAGTGATTTCAAAAAGCCCACTTCCCGCTATTTTCGAAAAAGCGATCAAAAAAGCTCGCACTCTCTGGCAGCTGAATGTTTGATGCCAGTATTTCTTTATTCTTACTTTAAAATAGGGGTTTCATGGCATGCTTGAGATAGTTTGCGAAGCTGCCGCCAGAGGTATTTGCTGGTGCACCAAATTTGTTTGAAAAGCTCATTAATTTATTGTTAGCTGCCGTTCGGTTTAGTTACGTACAGAAATCGCGGTTGAACTGTTCGCGGTCCGGTCGGGTTCGACTACCCCGTTAAACCGAAAAAAAAACAAAAACATACAGTGGTTCTAAAGTTATAGACAGGGCAAGAAATTGGCATTTAACAAATAAGTCCGATAGTAGTAGAAGATGTCGGGCGATGTGCAGCCGCGAAAGCGTAAGGACAAGCGCAAAAAACGTGGTAAGTGAAAGAAAACTAAAATATCGAATGTGGATTTGAGGTGATATTTCTAAACTCACTCGGTAGCCAAGAACGTAGCTGTCCATTTCTTTTATTAGAATAATAATATTGTCGAGCGCCTTTAAAAATAACTTTGCCCTATTATATAAAATTATACATTGCTCTTCTTTGCTGTTTGTCGTTATGCGTATGCCGCTTTGCCGAAAGAAAAACTATATGTACAGATATCTCTTTATGACTTTTATGCGTTGTCTGCTGCTGAGAAACAATACTATATAGTATTGGGTTTTGCAAAAAAAAAACCTGTGAGACACGAGTCAGTATTTAACAGCAACCTTTTAAAAAAAGAAAAAAAAAATGGGTTCTTAGCCATATCTTTAAAAATGCGCTCGTGTTTATTTAAAGCCTGAGCAGTGCGCAGATGTTAGATAAAAGTGTTTTTATCTTTCTGTTCAGGTCAACATAAACAAATGCCGGTAGATTTTCGATCTCCCTCTCTCGGGCTCTCTCTCTCTCTCTCTCTCTTTAACAGCTGCTTATGTTTTTAATCTTATTTTAATAAATTTTTAAGGCGCTGTAATATTCAAGAGTAATGACAATTTTAATTACATTTATTAATTTCGAAAATGTAATATGTATGTCAAGAGACTTCGCTGAGCAATGACATTACACCCACCACAGTTTTTGGACATTTTCTCATGGCATACACAAAAAAGCACACACATTTATACTATGTACAGTTTTTGTCTTTTATTTTTATTTGATTTCTGTTCCGTATTTATTATTTTTTTTTGGCCATATGCCCAAGCGCATGACTTGCGCGTTCTTTGTTTTACATCAACACCAAAAACAACAACAACAACAAATCACCAACTAAACATAGTATCTTTCAACATTATCTTGTAAAGAGTGTTTTTATTCATTGTTCATTGTTTTTAAACCAGTGTAACTAACTTTTTGTCTAGATGATCGCAAATCGGAGGGCGATGTCAGTATACTGCGCCAGCCAAGCTTTCAAGGTAGCAAAACTCATCTAAATTTTTACTGTGTCTATACTATACCCCCATCCCCCCCTTGCACAACCAATTTAGCTGCTAGTACTATTTACTAAAACTAGTGGTTTTTTTCTGCTAACCTTCCTTTACTATTTTGTTAATTAATTATTATGATTATTGTAATCATGCATCGACCTCACACACAGATGACGTCGACGACTCGTCTTCCCACGGCGTTCACATCACAAAGATGGGCAACGAAGATATCCATCTGCACGTGCAGCAACAGCACGGAACTGGCGGTCATTGGTGTGCCAAGATTATATTCTTCGGCCTAATGGCTGTACTATTGGGCCTGGTGGGGCTCATCATAATGGAAAATCGTGGACTGGAAGACTGTAAGTAAACAGTTCAGTGTACATTGAAGTGTATGAGTTTCAAATCTTTTGTTGTTCTCTCAGTTGATACACCTTTGTCAGAGTCACGTTATTCGAACTATTTTAATGGTTGGGTAGACGAGCATCGACATGAAGATGAACATGATGCACATCCTTCACATGAAGCTGCTCTGGACGAACATGATGATGAACACGATGATGAACACGATGACGAACATGAACATGAAGATGATCAGCATTCTGGCGAAGAAGAAGAAGCAGATGGAGAACATGATGCAGACGATGAAGAGGAGGACGAAGAAGAAGGCGAAAACACAGCTGCTGAAAATGTCACAGCTGAAGATGATGAGGAAGACAATGGTGATGGGGTAAGGAACTTAAATTGCAAGCTTAATGAAAATTTAACCTTAACCTAACGTACTGGATAGGATGAGGACAAAAACAACAATGATGATGTTGATGAAGAGGTTGAAACATCTGTCGAGCCACCACAGTCGGCAGCATATGATGAGGAGGAAGAGGAGGATGATGACGATGAGATCGAAGAATCAATTGAACCACCCGTTTCCCAATCAAAAACTCAGAGTGCTGCTGAAACTGCTGAGGGATGATGATGATGACATCGATGAGGTAACCAGATCTTTCTTTGCATGAATATATATTTATTAAAGTGCCTTTTTGTATTAGCAGGAAGATGAAGACGAAGAAGAACTTGATGATGATATTGAAGAGCCAACTATTTCTCAATCTCAGGCTGAAACTGCTGAAGATCAGAATGAAGATGATATTGATGAGGTACTTAGAAGATACAATACAATACAAAAAAGAATGTTAGCATTTACTTAAGATCTGTGATTTATTGCAGGACGCTGATGATGATGATGATGAGGAGGACAACATTGAAGAATCCGCTGAGCCAGTGGCAGAAAGTGCTCCAAATGCTGCTGATGAGGATGACAATGATGATGACTTTGAACAGGTGGGATTAACAAACTCGGATTCAATCAAAGAATCACAGCAATAACTTTATATTAACAGGATGACAACAATGATGATGATGATGATTTTGAATCTCTCGATCAGGATGTCGACAACGATGCGGAAGAGGAGCTGTTGCTCCAGGAGCGGCAACGTCAAGCAGAACAAGCTAAGCAGCAACAGCAGGATAATGCTCCTGAAGCAAATGTGGAGGAAGCAACAACAACATCCTGGCTAGGTTCACGTAAGTATCTTGAAGAGTTGCGGGCGGTGCCAATAAACGGTTGTAAAGAATTAATTCAAGTGCTCCACTTTATCAATTTGAAAATTAGTTGAAAGTTCTGATAAGATTGTACAAGAAAGTGCAAAAGGATTGAAAAAAAAAAAATAGAGACAGAAAGAGAAATGTTTATTTAATGTTTCGTTACAATTAAACTGTTTACTAAAACGTAAATCATTTTCCAGTTGCCGTTAAATTTGGCGTTGGCATTGCACTTGCCCTTGTTTCACGCCTTGTATTGATACGGAAAAATCCAAATACAAGTGAGTTTGTCAATTCAATGCTGCTGAATGCCAAATTTTGTTAACCAATTAATGTAAACGAAACCTATATACATATACTATCATATTGCTGCTTACTTAAATCTTTACTGTTTGTCATCTGGCAATATCAGCTGCTAATTAAAAACACATTTATAACGGCTGCTTAACGTTCTTAACTTTAAAAGCTACTCAATGTGGAATGAAAACGTAACGAAAAATTATATACAATTTGAAAGGCAATTTTCGCTTTTTTCTGTTAAAGTTAAAATATCGTATGATCTTTATTAACAATTTATTCAAAGCTGTAAATATTTTGAAATTTAATTAGATTTTTTTTAACTTAAACTTAAACATGAGAAACCAAACTAAAAACTAATATTTTTTAAATTAACAAATTCAGAAAAAACATTTTGAAAATATGAACAAATTTTGCACTTTCTTTATTTGATGTTTTTTGGATTCTCTTTTGTTTTTGTAAATCATAATTTTTAAGTGTAAGCTAAATGCAATTTCTGTTGTTTTTATTTATATTGTAGTCACAGCTTTGTTAAAACTTATGCGCCAATGTATGTATGTAAATTAAATGTTCTATGGCTTTGTTTCTGTTGTCTCCCAACTATAAATGTACCTAAAAAATATATATTCTAATCTCTGACACAATAAAAACCAAAAAACATAGACGATGAGGATCAGCCAACAATGGAGCTCAATATGAGACGAAGATTGACAATAGCCAGTGCCGAGGAGCAAATACCGGATGATGGAACGGAGGAGCTACCGCCGCTTGATGACGGTTGACAAACTATTCAGTTACTATATGATTGCTTAAACTTCGGTTTGCTCGAAGTTCCTTTCAAATAATTTCAAATGAATGCCACTTGAAGCTATTTGGAATGTAACCAGTCCACTTTACTTAAGGTTTTTTTTTTTTGAACCATATAATAATGCAAGCCTTATTTCCAATCAAAGAGGAATATTCCGAAGAGGAGATCGAAATCGAGGAGGAAATCGAAATTGAGATAAGCGACAATGAGCAAAGCGATGAGGATAATGTGGCGATCAATGCCAGCTATATGCCGGAAACATTTGAACAACTCAGTTCCATGTACAGATCCACAATGGAGCCAAAAGCAACCGAAACGAAAACCAAAGCTGTACCGGAACCACTGAAAGAATCAATGCCAAAAACCGAACTGGAAACAGAAACGAAACACGAATCGGAACCGGAACCAACAGCAGCTACCGACATTTATGTTGAATACGAAGATGGGGATATCGAGGATTACGAACATGATGAAAGTGACGACGATGAGCTTATAAGCGATGAGGAGGAAGATGAAATATCCGATGTGGACGATGCGGAACTAATGAGCAGGTTGGAAGCCAAATATGGTCGTCTCCCTGCCAAGGAGTTTGATACCGATCCCGATTCCGATGATCCGTCCTGGACACGTAATTACTAAATGTACAATTTACACGTTCTCAAAAACAATCAAAAACCAAAAAACAAAATTCAGTCTACAAACAAATCTACAAAGCCCATCACTGCATCCGACATAAATCTGACATAAAAAATACTCGTTTTATATATAATCTGTTCATGAAGTTAATTCATAGTAAGTCATAATTCTAGCCAAAAAAATAATTATCAAATTGCTAATCTTAGGCATAAGGTGGAGCCTTAAATATTAACCGTTTAGTGCCGTCTTTAATTAATTTTATTAACACTTTAAAAATTCAAGCATTTCAATATTAATTCCTTTTGTTAGAAATCAAACCAAAGGAGCCAACTGGCGCCCGGGCTGTTGAACACGATGATGATCTATTTGAGCAGGAGCTGCGCAAAGCCAATGCCGAAATGATCAATGAGGTAAGTTCTTAACAAATAATATATATATATATGGATTAAAAGAAAAATCTCGTATACGATATAATATCATTCTTTTGAACTTAGCTCAACAACCTTTAAAAAAACACAAAACAAAAACTAAAAACCAAAAACATTAAACAAGTTCTATATCATAGCTTAAGCTTATGTTTGCTTTTTAGTTAATGTGCTTAGCTCTTTAAGAATTTTTTCTAACAAAAATCCTAATGATAAATAATTGGATTATTTGATCATAAAAACATATTTACTACCAGGCGAATGCTAGTCCTTGCTGCGGGAATCAGACTCACCCACCTGATACTTTCAACACCTGACTGGCAGCCCGGTAGCAACTATTTTTTTGTGTCCTAAGACATCTCTGAACTTACCTAGAGACTTTTAACTAAATTACAAATATTTGCGTATTTTAAACATAATTAATTCTAGTCAATTTGTTCATCGTGCTCATTTTCGTTTGCCATTAAGTCGTAATTTTATGTATTTTAAATGTTTCTTTTGTACCATTGTTCACTAATCTCTTAACTTTGCAAATCCTCGCTCTACTTGCATGCATGTTTATAACTTAATCTACCGTGGAACATCCAAAAATTAACCCATCTAAGAACTATGCGAATGCTCTGCGCGCTTTTAACACGCTCACACACACATACGCACACAAGCCGGCGGCTCATTTGGAACGGGCCAAGGCATTGGAGCTGATGGCGGCGAGGCAAGGTAGCAATCGATTGCTTATCGATGCCATCGAATCTTACAAACGTTATTTGGCATTTGACGAACTGATTGCCAATCACAATGAATATCGTGCAGCTGGCGAACGTTGTATTGAGCAGCTCCGATTTTTGGGTGAGTTTCAACGAGAATTATATATACAGAACTATAACTGACTCCTCATTCCAGGTCACATGCAACAGGCCGTTTTCATTAATGAGCAGCTTATTGAACGTTTCCCAACCGAAGTTCAACTTCGCAATCAGCTTTCGCTTACACATCTGATGTCCAATAAGTGGGTGTGTTTTAGTTTACTTGAATAGTTGCCAAAAAGCCGTTAACTAATTTCATTTCCCTGCGTTATAGCTTGATTGAATTACAACAGGTGGCTGGGGAAACACTTAAACTTTCGCCTAGCAATCCAGTTGCTAATCTGCATTATGGCCTGGCACTCAAGCAGCTTGGTGGAAACTATGCCCGAGCAGTTGCTCATTTACAGCATGCCATTGATTCGCAGGCAAAGGGTACACAGGAACCATACTTTTATCTGGCGCTGGGTGAGACTCTGCAGCGTCTGGGCCAACAAGCTCAGGCATTGAAGATCTATCAACGCGGCGCAGAGAAGCAATTCTTTCCAAGCGTCTATCAAAGATCGCTGTACAATGAGCCAAAGCTGAGAGCAAAACCTTTTTGGCAGCCAGCCGAAACGGGCTACGCCTCGGAGCTGGAGCAATTGCAGCACAACTGGCGTCAAATACGCCGAGAGGCTATGTCATTGATCAGCAGCCAAGGCAACTTTCAGCAGGAAGCGGAACATTTGCGTGATACTGGCAACTGGCAACAGTTCGAGCTCTACGCTCGTGGCCATAAACTTCAAAGGAACTGCCAACGAGCGCCGATTACTTGCGCCTTGATCGAACAATTTCCAGCAGCGAGCAGCTGTAGTCGTGGACAAATTAAGTTCAGTGCCATGCAAGCACAGACGCATGTCTGGCCACATTGTGGACCCACCAATTGCCGACTGCGTGCTCATCTCACGCTTGTGGCGCCGGAACCACACTTGACCAGCTTGCGAGTGGCCGATGATCAGCGGTAAGCAAGTCGAATACCAATTAATTCGTAAACTATATTCTTAAAACACTTGCAGCACTTGGCGTGAGGGCGATTTGTTTATCTTTGATGATAGCTTTGAGCACGAGGTGTGGCACAATGGAACCCAGCTACGTTTGGTGCTGATCGTTGATGTTTGGCATCCGGATTTGAGTGCGGCGCAGCGACGCAACTTGCCACCCATTTAATCATAATATTACCCAAGCATCTAAAGTCAACGCACCAGTTATTTTGTTATACTATACTATATTGTTAACATGGAGCAATCATTATCTATCTGTAACTCTTATATCTGTAGTATCTTTTGTATGAATGCGTGTTTAGTTTTATTCGCAATCTTCGTTTTAAGTCTATAATTAATGGCTGTTTGGTTGACAGCAAATTTTGCTGTATCCATATTGATTTATTTTTTGTAAATACAGTAAACTTTTTGATTCGACAAAAAATCTCGTGTGAATTCTCTACGCGGGGTAAAAACAGCAAACAGCCTTTGATATATCGACCGATTAACCTTACCTACAAATTTTTAGCAAAGGCTCTTATTAAATTCATCCGTAGTTAATGGAAAATTTTCCTAAATAAATTACAAAGTATTCAAAAAACATTTAAGCATTACTAACTATTTATTGACAGTTGAATGCGCAAACTGAATATCGACAGAATTTATAAATATGCTGTATGCAAAATTCGACAAGATTACTATTATTAATTATCAGAACCTATAACTTGTCTGACATATTTAGATGACAAATCTACAAATATTTAATAACAATAGGCTTTATACTGTTTTCTAATGTCTCTTTTTGAATACATATTAGCTTTAAATAATATCTTAACTTAAATTGTTGTCATGCATTGAAGCACGCCCCTCTTTTCAAATGAACATGCAATTCTTTCAAGTTCTAAGCATATAAAAGCGAGCAGCTAATAGATTTATTAACCTGTTGACTGTGAAACTATTCAAGATGTGGAGTGTTTTGGTGTATTGTGTCGTCAGTTTATATTTTGGTATTGTTGCTGCTGATTTGGATGTGTGCCTCAAGGATTTGGGTTGCCTACATGGCACTATGATGCCAGGATATCAGCAGGAATCGTTTCAAGCTTTCATGGGCATACCATATGCAGCGCCACCTGTCGGGGAGCTGCGTTTCAAGGTGAACTTTCAACAATTGTTAGCTGACAAAAGCTGAACGCTTTGATCTCGACAGAGTCCTGTAGCGGCCAGTGCCTGGACGGGTGTTTTGAATGCCAGCGCGCCACGCAGCCATTGTCTCCAAAAGTGTTATCTTTTTGAATCATGGCCAATCTCAGGATCTGAGGATTGTCTCTACTTGAATGTTTACAAGCCAGCCGTAAGTGAAATAAAACAAAACAAAAACTAGGAATCAGAATCCGGAACTTCATCTGAAAATACAGTACAACCTATCTTTTGCAGCAACCTAAAGCGTCTCCTCTGCCTGTAATGGTTTATATACATTCGGGTGGTTTTATTTGTGGCTCTGCATGTCCGCTTGCCAGCGGGCAAAAGTATCTCATGAATACACAAGAGGTTATAGTAGTCACAGTCAGCTATCGTCTGGGTCCATTTGGTAAAACTGAATGCTAATTTTCCTCTTTAGAACAATATTATTAAAGTCTTTTCGTTAGGTTTCTTGAGCACTGGTGATGCCCACCTGCCGGGCAACATGGGCATGAAGGATCAACGTTTGGCGCTTCAGTGGGTGCAACAGCACATCGAGTCCTTTGGTGGTGATCCACAATTGGTGACAATTTTTGGGCACAGTGCAGGCGGATTTTCCACACATCTGCACATGTTGAGTCCGAGCTCAAAGGGTAAAGCTAAGTGGATTTTTTGTCTACTTATTTTTAACATCTTTTCCACAAAGGACTCTTTCATCGATCCATGTCCTTGAGCGGCACAGCTCTTATGGCAGCGACTGTAGTACATGATCCTTTGTCACAGGCTCGACTGCTGGCAGGGCGACTGGGCGTGGCAGAGGCCCAAACCCTTGGCAGTCAGAAGCTAGTAGAAGCGCTGCATCAGATCGATGGAGCCGAACTTTTAGATGCCGGCGATGTTTTTAAGTATTGGGATAATTCGCCGGTTTTGAATTACGGTGTTGTTGTGGAACAAGATGCAACTCCAGATGCTTTTATTGTTGAGCTTCCCTTAAAAGCTCATCTAGCTGGACGAATTAACCAAGTGCCCTGGCTGCTGAGCTCCTCCTCACGTGCTGGCGAAGGATCCATGTTTCTGTTGCACACATATTCCAATCCGCAGCTTTTGAAAGAATTTAATCAGAACTTTTTGCATCTTTTCGGTATAATGTTGTACCTTCCCCAAGGAGCAGATATTGAGATCACTGTGAAGGAAATACTAAAAGCTTATGATGTCAAGGATTTCGAACTGAACAAGGAAACATTAGTTCCACTTTCAGCTATCCTTGGCGATTTTACATTCGCCTTTCCGCTCTATATGTCGGCGAGCAGCTATGCCGAGTATTCAAAACAACCCGTTTCAATCTACAATTTTGAATACCTCAGCAATATTTCTTATTCAACACTATTTACGGGTGGAACGATCTACCAAGAACTCGGTGCATCTCACATGGATGACGCCTTGCACACAATACATATGCCTGTTCTAGTGCCAGATTTTGCCCAAGATTCCGAGGATCACTTAATTATCAATCGTATGACGTCTTTATTGGTTGAATTTGCCAAGACTGGGTAGGTACATAAATACATTAATGCAGTTAATATTTAAATATTTCTTTCTCTTTGTATATTCTTATAGGATTTTTTACGATCAAGCCCAATTGCCAGCCTGCAAGGCTGCAGACTTTACAGCCGATGAGATCTGTAATTATTTCCACTTTGGCAAGTTAAATGGTGCTTATCATGATACCATTAAGAAAAGCGTGGATATGCGTGGACTTGACCTATGGAAGAAGCTATTTTTATAAACTTGGCTTAAATAAATATATATTTTAGTTATGAATAGTTTTGTCTTGACTTAGAATGATTTAGAAATCTTGTGGAGAATAAACTAGACTCAGATATTTCATCACAATAAAGACATTTATTGTGCATAATATTCAAGTTCTCTTAAATCAATTGTTCAGATATCTTTCGCTGTTCTTATACATAGTAGTTATTTTTGGCCTTGACAAAGTTCAGTTACATGCATTTACATAAAAGAATATTCGCACATATAATGATGATGATAATGCGACTCCAGCTTGATTGAGTTTTGCATTTGTGCTCCCCTTTTAAGCATTTCTGAAACTGCAGCAATGACCTATTTTGTACTCGGACCCATTCTCAGCCCCGACGAAGGTCAATTGAATTTACATATTGTCCAACTATAGGAGCGACAACACAATGAAAGTATAATCCACACTTGTAAGTACATATATTACAATGCAGTCGAATTAAATAGTGTAACTCTTGAAATACTATATTTAATAATAAAGTTAATAGTGAAATATCTGAAACATTTTTGGGTGTTGAGAATGAAGATATATAGCCACATCTCTATTGTGGGGTAGCTTAACTTTACACGAGTTTAGGAAATCAAAAATATCGATGGAATTTTACAAATGAGCATAAATTATGTTTAAGGCCACACTATTGAGTATATGCTTAAACTTGTTTGAACTATGACACATATTCACAAAAAAGAATGAATTATTAACTAAATACTGATCTGAGCTGATGAACATTGGTGTATAATATACACACACACATTGTATGTAATGATATAAGTGATAAGAAGATCTGTTACGAGAACACCCTTCAAAGACAAGCCCAGTCCCTTTAAAACCCAGTTTGGCTTATCGGAACAGCCGAAATCACAACAATAAATGACAGACAGACGCACAAACACAAACACACCCTGAGAAAATAAAAGTAGCGTAATATGTGTAAATGTATTCGTGAGCGACACTCGTCTTATTCATATCGACAAACGTCGCGAGACACAGGATAAAAGTGTAAGTGAACTGTGAGACGATCGTAGTACTGCTTGGTGCTTCTCTAGCTGTAGTTCTAGACGGGGCCAGGTTAGGAGAAGTTTAGTAATAGTATACGGTTAATGCTGATTAATCATACACCTATTTTGGTGAATAATATTACAATTCAATTAAATGCAGTGCACAACTAGAATCTACATATTCCAAGCAATCCACCGTTTGCTATATCTGTGACACACACAGAGCACAACTCTGCAGCAAAGTTATTCTTGCATACACTATTTTCCATTTATTTTTATTTTTTTTTGTTATATTTTTTGAATAAAACTTAATGCTCGGTTTACAAACCCGTCAGATAAATGTTGTACGCGGTCGCGTTTAAAGCTCGTGTTATATTGAAAAGATTTCAATAAATTTTTCGCAACTGTAAACTGGTAAGTGTTTTTTGAAATCCTTACAAATAATCCTACTTCAAGTCCTAGTCCGTTATTTGTCGTGAAAATATTTGTTTAAATCCTTTGTTTTCTTGAGTATTTGGCTAAGTGATTAAAGTTGACATCATCGAGCACAAGAAGCATACAAAAGGCCAAAAACAAATGACAGCATAAAAAAATTGATTTATGCATAACATTAATGCGGCTCGATTTCTTTCATAGAGCCATCGATCCATTCGATCATGATTCACCACGGATTTGCTTCACTTCTGCTGCTGTTGCTGGCTTCCAGTTGCCACACGACGAAAACTGAGGCAACTCTCGGCCACAAAGCTCTGATTGTGTGTGGCAGCAATCTGGGTTGCGTGCAGGGCATCTACATGCCAGGATATCAGATTAAAAGATTCGAGGGATTCCTGGGCATACCCTTTGCCCTGCCACCGATTGGCGAGCTGCGTTTCAATGTAATTTGTGATTCTTGATTTCTAACTGTTGAAGCTAACATTTTATCTTTTTAGAATCCGAAGGTTATGCCAAAGCTGCGTGGCATTTATAATGCCAGCTTTTCCAAGCCCGACTGCATACAAAAGAATTATTTGTTACCCACACCGCTCATCTACGGTGAGGAGGATTGCCTTTATCTCAATGTCTATAGGCCAGAGGTGAGTAAAGCAATAACTAGAAATAATTAATGGACGATATGGAAAATATTTTTTTTAATCATACTACTGAAGAAAGTTTTTATTTTTTATCTATGCATACAGAAGTTTCTTGTTCCGTTATTGCCTTGAGTAATTTTATGTGAATTAATTAAATTTTTTTCTTTTATTAAACAAATGATCTCAAGGAAAACCCTATTTTAAATGCACATATTATTTAAAAGTTCTGTTCTTGCCTTGAGCTTATTGAACTTTGTTTTTAAATCACATACAGATAGTTCACATCAAATAAATTCTTTAAAATTTGAATTAAAAATTATCTTAACAATTTTGATTGTTGTCTGGTATTTAATAAACTGGAAATAAATATTCTTTAAACTTAAATTTTAGCATCGTACTGGACAACCTTTGCCAGTGATGGTTTATATACATGGTGGTGGCTTTTTTAGTGGCTCAGCTGGACCACAGCTAACCGGACCCGAATACTTTATGGACACTGGCGAAGTGTTGTTGGTCACCATGGCCTATCGACTGGGCGCTTTGGGTGAGTAAAAAGATCTTAACGACATTCTGAATAATTCCTAACTTCGTTTGGGCAGGCTTTCTTTCCACACAGGATTCATCGATGCCTGGTAACTTTGGCCTGAAGGATCAACAGCTCGCACTCCGCTGGGTCCAACGTAATATTAAATCCTTTGGCGGAGATCCAAGACGCGTTACCATCTTTGGTCAGAGTGCTGGAGGCGTTGCCACACACATGCACATGTTGAGTCCACGATCAGCGGGTCTATTCCAACAGGTTATCAGCATGAGCGGCACAGCCAATGTGCCCTTTGCCATTGTCGACAATCCCTTGGAGCAGGCACGCCAAACGGCCGAGCTCTGTCAGGTGGCAAATGCCCAGAATCTGAGCACGGTCAAATTGGCGCGTGCCTTGCGTGGAGTTGATGTCCAGACGCTGCTTAATGCTGGCGATGGTTTAAAGTTTTGGAATGTCGATCATATGACTAATTATCGTCCTGTGGTGGAGCATCCATCTGATGAGGCATTTCTAAGTGTGCAGCCCAAAGAACTGATGGCCAGCGGTAACTATAAAAAAGTTCCCTGGCTGCTGGGCACTGTGCCCCAAGAGGGTGCCGTCCGCGTGGTGAATATCATGGAGAACACTACACTGCGTCGAGATTTCAATTCACGATTCGATGAGTTGCTCCAGGAACTACTTGAGTTTCCCACACAATTCAGTCGGATTCAGCTGGCCCAGGCAATGCAGCGAGTTAGTGAACAGTATTTTGGTAACATCCACGAGCTTAATGAGACGACTGTCCAGGGTTTCCTTGATGTAAGTACTACTCATACTTATATCTTAACTTCACAGCAACATTTTAAAATCATTCTCCTCTAAATCAAACTTCTTAACCAACTTTTTTAACCCAATATCTTATGTTTATCTTTGCCTACAGCTTATTTCGGATAGAGGTTTTAAACAACCGCTCTATAATGCCATCTGGGATTATGTAGTCAACCTTAAAGCCAAAAAACAGCCAGTGTATTTGTATAACTTTAACTATATGGGTCCCTATAGTTATGCATCGGTTTATACCAAAGCAAATATTACAAAGAAATATGGAGTTGTTCACTGCGATGATTTGATCTATTTACTTCGCAGTCCCATGCTTTTTCCTGACTTTGAGCGCAACTCAACCGAAGCGAGAGTCATAAAATCATTTGTGGGCTATTTTGTGCACTTCGCCAAGAATGGGTAAGTTTTCTAATTATAGATAAAGCTAAAAAAACTCCAGCTGAAATTTTATTAACAATGGCATTTATAGAAAACCTAGGAATGTCGAATCGCTTGACAAATGTACGGAACAAGTGTTAAAATCACGACCCGAAGGCATTTGTGATTATCACGTTTTTGAGAATGCATTTAAAGATGTTAACGGATTCCAGGTGAATGTAGCTCAAAACTTTCGTTCAACAAATGCCAAATTCTGGACAAATTTACTGATACATCCAAAGCGTTTCTGATTTTGTAGTTGTTTTGTAGCTAAGTTATTAATTATTATTATTAAAAAGAGTAATTAGAGTAGCTGCCTGGTAAACCTTTATCAAATCCTCAAGTTGTTAGTTTAACTGTTTTAAAATTAATTTAAAAAACTTTTAAGTAGAGAGGAGAAATCAAAATATTGTATTTATATTAAAGACACATTTAAACGTCTTAGTTTTAGAACTGTCATTGTATTATTTTTATATGTTTCTTACAATTTACAATAAATTATTTATTAATAAAAAAAACATAAGATTAAAACCTTTTTTATAAATTAATCTTCAAAACTTATCAAAATACATTGACATATTAAAGACAATATAGTCCAGTCAATGTTCTACTCAATCGGACATTTCGTTTTAAATATGTTTAAAATATTATAAACAAAAAAAAACGTTCTAGGAAATAACTTCCTCCCACGTGTAATATGTTAGGAATCTCATTGCATTTATCACACATGCCTTAAAAATGTGTCACATTGATAAGAACTGTTATATTGTTGTTGTTATTATTGTTGCTGTTACTGACACGTGCCCACGTCTATAAATTGCATTGACTTATAATATGTATATGTTAGTATATAAAATATGCATACTTTGTAATTAAATCAGTTTTCAGTTTAGTTTAACAATCGTCATAGCACAATTATTGAATTGTGTTCGATTAACATTAATTAACATATCCGTTCGGGTATATCTCGTCTAAACTGGAGGCTAAATCTGACACTGACGCATTCTTTGGATGGATGAACGGATTGATGAATTGATTAAGCGCTGCAGCATTGACGCAATTTTTATTTCTATGTTGTATTGTTTAAGACGAAAGAAAGAGGGCGTGGCGGGGAGACGAACTTACTAAACGCTAAATGTCATAATATAAGCACATTTAGCAAATGCCAATTTACAGATTGCCTATAAATACAAACGTCACTAAACACCTGGCGCGCTCATTGATATAATATAAGCCAAAATTCAATACTCTTGCGGATGAGTTATTTTTAAAAGAAACTACCTTGTAAAATATCATATCAATCCAAAAACAAGTCCTGCTCGTTGCCCTTAGGGGACTTAACTGGGACAATAACATTAACTTACCTTCTTATCATAGTAGACTTTTACTAATAAATCTACCATCTCTCTCTGATCGCAGAATAATGTTAGGAGTAATCTTCTTGCACAAACTAATTAATGGTGAATTTGATTCTTGTGACTTATTTAACCGAACTAGATTTGCGGTTCCGATTAGAAATACTTAAAACTTTGTACCTTTTTCTCTTGAAATTTGTTATTTAAGCTACGCTTTGCATAACCCTTTTCGAATCTTATGTTCAAACTATAATAATAATAATAATATTTCTCACTTAATACACAATGCCACACCTACTTGCTCTCTTAAAAAACTAGAAATGAGTTATCAGTCTACATGTTCGCGATCTTCGTAACCGCACGCACCTCGTTCGGTTGGGCGGGAGGAGGGTCGCTTAGTGCTTGGGTCCACGCGTTAACAAGCCGGTGCTTGGTATCGTTGGTCCACTTGAATGTACTGTTCGTTAGTACAATCCATCAAAAGATTAAAAGAGTTAGAACGAAAGCATTTTAAATCGAGAGCCTCCAAGTGGCTTGAAGAATGCGAAAGAGTAATTGGATTTAGGGCAATGAAAACTTTGAAGGAATGACATTAATTGTTAATTTTCTTTGCGTTGCCAATACTTAATCCAAGTTTTAGTAGTCGACTAACCAGTTGTTGACAAATAATATTAAATTAATTTAGAATATAAATAAATAAAATTATTCAATGTAAGTTTTTAACTTAAATATATAAAACATTTCATAATAAAAATCAAATACCCTTCCATTGTGAAGTGTATAACAGTTTCAGTTGATATTTATGTTAACACTTGTGACTTGATAAAAAATTGTGTTGATTAGTTGCCCTGCTGTTTGATCTATGGCTCAATTACAATATTTATTGCTTCAAGCAATAATTGAAAGCGTCAAAGAGTGAATTCAATCAGAAAGTAATGAAAGTTTAATATTATAAAAATAGCTTTATTCGACATTTAGTTTAGAGTTCAGTGCACTCACCGTCAATGCATTTGGTCAAATGGACAAATGGGGTTAACAACACAAGTCAGGCAAGCAAGAATATGTCCGTTTCGACGATTAATGTCAACATGCAACAAAATTATAATCAATATGGCCGAGCACATTCCATCCTGCAGCAAATCCGTTTGCACACACACGACAGTTGGTCAGTTGCATTTGGTGGCTCAAGGTATAAGGTTTAAAATGGAATTGGGACGCAAATTAGTTGTATGGATTTTACCGCTATTTGTGCTGGGTTTTTTGCTCACCATGAGCGAAGCATATCTGCAGAGTGTGCGAGTGGAGGAGATACCCTTTAAAAGGATGCAACCGCGTTCAGCTAGCCTCAAAGACAAGACTAAAATCGGTCAATCCAGTGGCATTCATGTGATCTCCAGCTTAGACCATCAACGCACATTTCTTCATCTATTCCATGTGCCTTGTAAGTCCAATTATTATTTGAGCTAAGAATATATATATATTTATTTTCTTATTCTTAATTCCCTTATCAGACATAATTTGTTTCTATGCTGCCAAAGGCAAATGGCCCTATGTGCCGGGTTTTATGAAAAATCGTGTGGATAGCGCATCAAAGAATTTCTTTAGCCAGAACGATAGCTATATAAAACAGTTTTGCACAAAGTGGATTCAGGTCAAGGAGTGTTTTAGGCCGATATTCGGTGAGTATGATGCAAAGGTACTAAACAAAAATATTTAAGTTAAATATTTGCAATTGCAGATAAATCAAATTATTCGGATGTGGAAACTTTGGATGCGCAGCGGCAGGGTCAGCGTTGTAACTGTGACAAGTTAACTTCAACGGATTCACCAGTTGTGTATTTCGACAAAAACTACATTGGCAATGTGAGCTCTGAGACCATTTTGACAACAATTGAGTTTCTTGAAAGTTTTTTGCCGCCGCCTCCTAAAAAGCATAAGCGCAAGAATCGAGTACGTGGACGTTTGGATGATATGGACATTGAATAACCATACTCTTTAAACACACTTTAAAAAATAAATATACAGCACGTTATGGAAGACATTAAAGCACAACTTAGTCAAATTTCAATACACTTTTTTTAAATAATGGCGGCAATGCACTGTATATCGATAGTAAGAAGAATTGCCAGAATTGTATATAATCGATAACAACAAAGAGTATATAACAGACAGAGCGGAATTCAGAGCCAGTCACTTTAACAGAAAATATTCTAACCTAAATATAGCTCGTGGGGATATAAATTAAATTAAATATGACGGCTTGCCCTGAAAACTAAACAAAGAAGCAATAATCAAAACATAAGCAGCAGCCCGCTCTCGAGTCTTTGCCCGTACGACTTTGCTCATGTACGACTTTATTTCAGTTGGCATCTCTGAATTCCGCTCTGTCTGTTATATACTCGTTGCAGACAGCTGTTAATTGCATAGACTGTTAATAATTGCAAATGCCATCGATTCGATAGTTGTTTCAAGTTGTTGTGCCAGTGCGGACGTCGTGCGGAAAATAAAAAAATAAGTATATAAATATAAGAAGCACCGCAAATGCATGTGAAAAGCAAACGCCGCATACGATTAGTCAACACTGCAAATAATAAAAATACAAACGTATTGAGAATTGCTAATTAATTTCCAATTGAAAAGAACAACAAGCTATATTGTTAGGAAGTTGAAACGCTGCCAAAGTATTTTAAAAGTGAACAAATAGAAATCTGCCACCAACACATATTTTCACATTCTCCCTTCCTATTCAACTTCGTGCATCGCGTGTGTTTGCGCGGCATCGTTTAACAGAGTGTGTGTGTGAGTGAGTGAGTGTTTTAATAAGAAAGAGAGTGAGCGCGAGAGGGAGCAGTGACTGCAAGAGAAAATACTTTTGCTGTATACAAAAACTAAAGGAAACTTTTGACTGTTGGGCGTGCTTGTGTGTTGTTGTTGTTGGATTGTGGGATTGTGCAAGTGCAACAAGGCACGTGAATGTCGCAGAAACACCATCAGGCCTATCAACCGCTACCAACAGCCGCGGGCGCCATGGACAATCCGGCGATGAGCAACAGCAGCAGCAGCAACAGCAGCGGGAGCAACATTGATGTTGCCGGACTGGTGCCACACGGACTACCTGCGACATACTCGTCACAGCAGTTAGTGTCATCCGATTCGGAATCAATGGAGCGACTACGTTTACGTGTAAATAATGTTGACGAGCCTCCATTGCGTCTCGCTGCCGTTGGACGCAAAGAGTGGTTTACCGTTATAGTTCTCTGCTTCGTCAATCTCATCAACTACATGGATCGCTTCACAATTGCGGGTAAGCTTCCCAAATTTGACGTAATTGCATATCAATTGAATTAAATCGTGACCCGCATGCTGCGCTAATTGCTCAACAGCTACGTCACTTTCTCTAATTGAAGATAGACCCTCGAGATGATGCGGGCGTATTCCGCTCATTTCGCTCTCTCTCTCTCTCTCTTAACTGATAATGCAAAGGCAATGCGATTAACTTTGTTACGTCACAGAGATGTATTTACTCTGACGTTAGCACCATAAAAAAAATTAATTAAAAAAAGCCCGCTGATAAATATGACTAATCATGATTCCATTTTAAAATTTAAATATCATACGATCCGCGCTAATGTGTTTTTTTTTTTTATCAAAATAGACACAATTTCGATTGGGTGCAAAGCAATCAATCAATCAAACATATCAAAATTTCGCATAAATCTTAACACTTTTGTGCGAAAAAGTAGCGCCTGACATGGTGTGATACAAATAGGGTATTTAAAATGAGAAAAGTGGAATATTTTTATTTACTCTTACGGTATTAGAATTCAGCCCCAACCCAAACTACATATTTATAAAGAAATTTTCCCATTTTTAATGCTATCATGTTTAACATATCGGTTTGCTTCTTTTGTTTACAAACTTGCCTTGAAATCTGAAGAGACGCATAGTTATCAGCTCGGCGGCGGCTCAACGCCTATCAACTTATAACCGAAGGAGAGCAGTGTATATGTCTAAATATATAAATATATGAGACGAATGGCGTGATTTTTAAAGTGAATCATATTTCTGTTCAACAATCACATGTTACATGTAAACTTGTTAAAACGCGGTGTGCGATTACAAAACCCGTTACAGGGCGAAAAATGGGAAATAAGCACTAAACCAGTGGCTGGCCGGCTAATTAGTTACAGCATTGAACTATTCACACATCGGCTGTAAACTAAATAAACTGTATATATTTGTATGGAAATTGCTATAAATAAGCGATTCAAACTTAAATTTGTATGACTTAAACTTTGACTTTAAATAATAACATTTAAATCAGAAAATGTGTCCATTAATGAGAACGAGAATCTAAAATAGTCTAATAAATAAATATATTTAAATATTTAACAATATTCAAATGCATTTTCCCACTGTTAGTCAATGCAAGCAGCAAAAGTCATTAGCGAAAAAATATGGCTTAAGGTATTTGCCAATTACTAAACTTTCCTAAAGCCTGTAATGAGTTATAAATGCCAAAATCGTATGATTTTTATTATTTAGTAATGTGCTGCAAACTTATGACCAATCCGACTGGAAATGTCATTAAATATATAATATACAAATTGGGCGATAAGTATATATAGGTATATATATATCTGTCATGCTTGTTGTTGGTGTGATTATTCATCATATTCGTACCCATATTCACAACCAAACACACAATCCTCTTTACGCTTCAATGTGGGCGCGGGTTAATTTATAAACGAATCTTGCCATATTTGTTTTTGTTAGCATTTTACTTATTAACTTACATTAAACAAACTTAACGCTCAATTTCGCTGTTATATATTAACCGGTTAAGAGTAGTTCTCAATTCTCGTATTGTTCCTGGGGGAACCTCGCCAGTAATAATAACTTAATAACAGACATTTAACATGAAAATGTTATTTTAACAGCAGCGCAATTTTGCTGTTAAATGTATTGTAAATTGAGTTGATTCGATGCGCCTGCACTAGATAAGCGTGATAAGCCTTATCATCCCAACATATTTAGCTATAATTAGCTTAAAAGCTAGCGTGTGCTAGTTAATTAATAATAATAGTTCATTTAGTGCAGCTGGTGTGGAGGGGCGCATTGTAGATAATGCACACACGCAAAGTGAAAACGTGGTCAGAACGCATTTAAGCCCTGTGACATCGATTTTCGACTAAATGATTGTCAGCCTTCAAAAATGCAAAAACTTTATGCATATGATTCGCATACATTTCAAGCCACACATCTCATTAAACTTTATAATATAAAGCGTCAGCATTGAGTTGAGAAATGTATAACCATATTGTAGGATAACACAGCATAAGTGTGTTATAGATAGACCGATGTCTGGCCATGCCTATTGATATATGTACATGTGATTATTGGCATGGTAAGCCATACTAGGTGGCCTCTGCTTTTGACCCCATCAGCGCCAACACGATGTCAGACTTTTAATATAATCATCGCATGATTCGATACATTGTATTTTTTTTTTGACTTTATTGTTGTACATACGAATATCGCCTGATGTTTTGTGGTTGTTGGTTTGTCATTGAGTAATTCAAATTCCAAATTTCATTTTGGGGATTCATTAATTTAGCAGAAACAAATGCAAAAACACAAATCGCCTGATGCCAGTTGTTGACATTTTTTTTTTTTTTGTTTAAAAATAAAATATAAACACATGCATTGAACTTTGTTCTTTATGTTTTAAAAGCTTCACATGCATATATAGTATATATTTAAAAGAAAATAAATATATAAATACACTAAACATACATATATACGTACAAGAAAACAGGCCATCCGCTAGCAGCTGCTTTTCAACGTATTCGGTTGGCCATTTTCCAAGGCAGAAACACTCCCAAAAAAAATCAAAATAACATAATTGTAAGCAGTTTTGTGCTTCGCTTGCATTTAAAATTTTTAGCTGAATATGTACTAAAATATAAATAAATAAAAAGTATGGATGTTGCCCAGATGCCAAATTATTACGTGATATATTTTTGGTATTGAAATTTCGGAGCGTCTTTTGTGTATCTCGTCTTCATTTCATTTGGGTTTATGTTTTGCATTTTATTAGGTCGCTTTTTTGCATAATATTTTATATTGTTGTTGTTGTTGAATTGCCGCATAATTTTCTTTTTTCCATGTACAACAAAATTCACAGACAAAACTTTCATTTTGCAGTGATTATTTTTGAAAATTTCACTGCAAGAGCTTTCAAAACATTTAAATATTATTTATGGGCGTTTGGGTGCATTTGACATAAGAAATTAAAATATACCGCGTTAGTAAACTTCCATGGCCTAAAATATAAACAGGTAGTTTCCCTATCTCTGACACACATACATACATATTCGAAATGAAACATTAACCTACAAATGTATCAGATCTCTTAAGATTATTGTCTGGCAATGCTTGGAGAGCTAAGCTTACAGCTACCTATACATACATACAGACATGCATAATTATCTATGCACACTTTGTTCGTTGTTATACTCGATACCGAAGGTAAAGAGTATAATCGTTTTGTGCAGTGTCCGTCAGTCTGTCGAAACCCTTCAAGCTTGAGACTTGAAACCTTGCCGGGACAGATAAAATTTCAAGATTGGGGCTCTACGCATACTAGGAAGCTTTGTAATCGATAAATTCGATAACAGAAAACCTATAAATCCACATATGTCTCACATTCTTACAGCTATAGTTACCAAATTTGGTATGGAGACAGCAACTGGCGTCCCCCAAAAAAATTATGGAGGCCATGCCCCCAAACCACGCCCCACCGCCTCTATAAAAACGTGAATGCTTGAAACTGAGCCAGAGTCACCAAATTTGGTGGCATCCCCGAAAGATCTGCATAAGCCAATCTCTTCTTACCCATTATTTAACAGTTGTCGAGTATACTGCAGTCGGTTTCGTCCGACTGCAACGTTTGTATAATGTTGGATACACACCTCTTAATTGCATATTCATTCTCTTTGTGGTTCGCTTTGGCTGGCACAACTTGTCAAATGTTGACGTTAATTTTGTTGTTTGCTGCATTTTTGCATTATTTTTAGCGTCATTTTTGTATTTTCTATGTCAATGACCGGCTAAGGTATACGGCGGCAGTGGTAAAGACAGAGACGGCGACAAAAAGAGCGAACTGTGAAGAGCAAAAGCACAATTAACAACAACAACAACATTAAGCTTAAGTAACAGCAATTGCTAGTTAACTAGAGGAACAGAAGTGTGAACATTGATGAGAGAGAGGAGGCTGTGCTTGAAGCTTTACTTTACTCTTGATTATCGATGCGCGCAGCTTTTTTCGTCGAACGATTTCACAAAAGAAAGTTAAGTGTGTGAAAAGCAAGCTTTACCAAAAAACAGAACTGTGAACTAGAGAAAACGGAACTTGAACAATGTCAACAACATCTCAGCAGATACACAAATTTAGGCTTGATAATTGCAAGGCATGCGATTTTTTCAAGGCCACATCACAATCGCTTTCAACTTGGCAGCCACTTTTTTATTCATTCATATTAATGAGCAGCAGCCTGATGTATGCAGAATTCATTCTTAGCAACCAAGTTAGCCAAGTTAATGCCACTTACTGGAAGCTCTTCCGTTTCGTCTAGCAACGAGACAACATTACTGCTACGGAGCGTAACAGAAAGAGAGCAAGAGTCTTGAAGAGCGTAAACAGGTTCTAAAATTACGCGCAAGTTTCTATAACCGGCAAAAATATGCTGATCGCATTTTTGTTCGCTGCCTTTTAGCGCATGCTACAATAACAACAATGCAATAGCTCTGTTGCTCCAAGCATATTCTAGTGCCTGCACACAGCCACAGCCAGAAACAAATGTGAGCCCTGTCATATTGTTTCTTCTCACTCTCTGCATCTGTAAAAACTTACTCTCTTACCCACGAATGCACACACATACATATATGTTTACAAACATTTGTATGCGGTTACACACCCCGCATTGCTTGGTATCGCGTGGCGCTCTGTTGGCGGCCGTGCACCGTTACGTCACTGGCCAAACAAACGCGCTGATTGGTCGAAAAACATCGTACGATAAATTTCTCGAAAAGCGAAATGTGCACAAGACCCAGAAAACGAAATAATAAAACAACAACACATGAATCACATCGTCATACTTCGGGCCACGTCAAGCGTTCGGCATTTGTTCGTTCGTTCGTTCACAACTTGTTGAGCTTTTTGGCCATGTATCTGTTTTGAATGCCGGCGCTTGCGGCCTTTCCATGCTCCTTATACCCCACTGCACTTCCTCCATCAACTCAACACACTCACACACACACACATTGGATGGATTTTGTATACGATTTTTTGGTTGCTTTTGGGTCTACGGATCCATAACAAATATTGCCGTTAAGTGTTGACAGCGGCTGTTAAATGTCAATGCACGTTGCTTTTGCGGGGCCCGTTAAATATTTGTATTTATATATAAATAGATAGTAGGAAATACATTGAGACAACAGTTATTGGCTAGGTCGCGTCTATATAATATAATGTTATGGTTATTAATGACTTGCATATCCGTCTTTTTTTTTAATTTGAATTCTATTCATGCATGTAGGAAGCATGAGATAATCAACTGAAATTATTCTATATTATATCTATAGTAAGAATGTCAGGGGAAACAAGATTTTCTGTTCTTGGCAAATCAGCTGTTATAAAACAAAAATCGAATCAAAGAAACAAAAACAATCCCAAACAATATTGTTTCTTATCAACATGACATTGACTAAACTGATAATAGGCGATAGAATTTCAAATAGCACAAGGTTAATTCCGTTTGTCTAGCATATTTAGGTTTGTTTACATTTTGGCAAATTAAATGCTGATTCACATTAACTATGGGCGTATGCTATAAATAGACTTTTATGCGTCACTGTTGATGTGACTACGTCACGTGAAATATTATGGACGAAGATATTCATGTTAAACTTTCGCTGTTGATGATAAAATAGCCATAGACTAATAATGCAACAAGACGCGAAAACAGAGCTGGTCTGTTATGTTAATTAACATTTTGCAAGATGGAAGCGAATGCGAGGGGAAACAACAAAGTATTTCCCATCACACGCTCCCACTGTTAGTTGGTTGATGAAAATAACCACATTCAAAACTAAGTTAACAATATGCGAAAGGTGTTAGTAGATGCATTGCTTACTTAACTTACGTAAGGCTTTAAGTATGCCCCTGCCATATTTGTTTAACTAATTATCAGGATAAACCGAACACTTGGCCGTTAAATTTAACAATCATCTGCTAATGCCAATAGTTCTAGTACTATATACTTACCTAATGCATTTGTATTTATCTTGGTTTATTCTAAATATTTCTCGCCTTTTCTTTCATTCAATTTGCAGGTGTGCTAACGGAAGTGCAAAAAGATTTCTCTATTGGCAACGACAGTGCGGGCCTGTTGCAGACAGCATTTGTCATCTCCTATATGATATTTGCACCACTCTTTGGCTATCTGGGCGATCGGTATTCAAGGCGCTGGCTGATGGCCGTGGGCGTGGCCTTGTGGTCAACAACAACATTGGTGGGCTCATTTATGGGCACCTTCGGTGGCTTCATCACGTTCCGCGCACTAGTTGGCATCGGCGAAGCCTCGTACAGCACCATAGCGCCAACGATCATCTCCGATCTGTTTGTCCATAGCATGCGCTCCAAAATGTTGGCAATGTTCTACTTTGCAATTCCCGTTGGCTCGGGTTTGGGGTAAGCTATCTTAAAAAACAACAAATTCGTTATCTCTTTGGTCTGTCGAAGATTAAATTTGTTGGAGACGTTTGGTGACAATGTGAAAGCGATATGATATAACAGGATAGGAAAAAATATATTGATATATATTACAATTCTTAGGCTCAAGAACTCATTAACTATGTCTCTGTTGGGACGGAAGAGAGAGAAAGAAAGAAACATCTGGGTGCAGGTTGGGGTTATTTCATTAGTTCTGTTGCCTATCAAGATGAATCCCGAAAAACATATTGTCCAAAATATTCGAAAGGAGTTCACTTCTCTCATTTTACTATAAGAACGGCAACAGACTAGCTTTCCATATATATATATTTATATAAAGTAAATCAGACAAGGTTACTAGGGTTTATTAGACGGGGTTAGTCGTTATCGATTCGAATCGGTCTCATCGTCACGTGTGAAGAAGGCCGACAGCATCTCATCTGAAAACTTTCGATGGGGTTGAAAGTATTTCATATTCGTGAGAAGTATTTGCGATCCGTGCGATTTGGTTTGTTCACCTTTTGTCGTCGGGTGCAGTTGAAAGTTTAATTTGTGAATAAATTTTGTAAATTTCCAGTTATTTATAGGAATCACCAAGCGTCAAATCAAGTGCAAATTTAAATTCAATTAAGATGCAGGTTTTTCTTGTTTTTAATTGGGGTCAACTGTTCGAATCTCAGAGCTCAATTGACAGTCAATGCAACATGCCACAATTGCTCCTGTTAAACTAATCACATCTTTCTTCTTCGTTTTCGTTTTCGCAGCTATATTGTTGGTTCAAAGACTGCGAAATTGGCCAACAATTGGCGCTGGGCATTGCGTGTTACGCCCATATTGGGCGTCATCGCTGTGGTGCTCATCTTCCTCATCAAGGATCCGAAGCGGGGCGAAAGCGAAGGCACCTCCGACATGGTACGCACCAGCTTCTGGACCGACATCAAGGAGCTATGCAAGAATCGCTCGTTTATTCTATCGACGGCGGGTTTCACTTGCGTTGCCTTTGTTACCGGCGCCTTGGCCTGGTGGGGACCCACTTACATCCATTTGGGTCTGAAAATGCAGCCCGGCAATGAGGATCTTCGACTGGATGAGTAAGTATTTAACCGTCAAACGACCCATCGACCCATTTCAAGTTGTTGTTGTCCCCAAAAAAAAAAAACAAAAAAAAGTGTCTCCTATATATTTGGACTTGTTGCAATGGCCGCTGGCCTCATTGGCGTGCCGCTCGGATCTGTGCTCGCCCAGCACTTTCGCACCCGGATCGAGAACTGTGATCCCTATATCTGTGCCTACGGATTGTTCATATCGGCGCCCATGGTGTTCATCGGCCTGATTGTGCCACAAACCAGCGGCTTTCTCTGCTTTATGTTTGTCTTCTTGGCGCAGGTGGCGCTCAATCTGTGCTGGTCCATTGTGGCCGATATACTGCTGGTAAGATGCTTACGATAAAGGCAAAGTTAGCAACAACAACAACAAATGCAGTCTCCTCTCCCATTTTAACCGAATTTGTTTAAAGCTCTCATTTCTAACCAATATTTTTTGCTGAAAATTCACCTACTTAGCGTTTCATTCAAATTTGGCCTTATAACAATGATTGCTGGGCTTCTGGGCGTGCCGCTGGGCTCATTTCTATCGCAAGCACTCAAGAAACGCTTCCCGACCGCCGATCCCGTTATTTGCGCCGTCGGCCTCCTGCTTAGCGCTCCGCTGTTGACTGGCGCCTGTCTAATTGTCTCGCACAGCACGATTGCCACATATTTGTTAATATTCTTTGGTCAGTTAGCTTTAAACATGAACTGGGCAATTGTTGCGGACATTTTGCTGGTAAGACATCATCAAAAAACAACAACAAATCATTCAGATCGCATATCTGATTGGCAAATATTTTTCAAAATTAACACAACTGCAAATTTGTATCTAAACAAAAAGAAAAACAAAAAACACACATCTTAATACTACAACTTATCAATTTTTGGTTTTTTGACATTTTTGCACTTTTTATTATTAGTTACAATTTTTCTAAATGTCTCAAATTCATTTATTAATTTTTTACTGTTATAATACGCACACACACACACACACACACACACATTACTTATTAACAAAAATACACATTTGCACAAAACACCTTTATACATACATATTTATTTAGCAATAACATTTGGCTGAGATCTTATTTTGTTCACTTGGTTTTGGGTTTTTCATTGATTTACACTTTTACAGGGTATACCCGTAACACGAAATTTAAGGGCTTCTTTATCATCTTAAATTTTACACTTCACTTGAGCCTCGAATAACTTTTGGTATTCCCTTCCAAAACAATCCGAAACGTAATTTTCTATTCTTTTCAAAAATGTGAACATAAAAATCCTATTGCATAACTCTACATAACATTAAGTCATATCTCATCTTATTATTGCTTACATGCCTTGCACCCTCCCCGTTGCTGGAGCGCAGACCAACCCCATAAAAGAAAAAAAACCTCAAGGGTGCTGTCAAAACTCCCACACGTTCCCCAATTACTTTTACAACTTGCAGCTTCTTGCAACCCTCAAAAAAATAAAGTAAATGAAAAACTCACGAAATTCCCTTGAATTTATATCACATAATTATTTATGTCCCGTTCCATTTCACAGCTGACGATGATCAGCTGGCGAAAATTGTATAAATTCGCAATTTGTTGCTATTTTGGGAAACTAAGCAAACTTTCTGTTCGATTGTTGGTCACGGGATGTTTGTTTCCTGTCCTGACCACGAAAATAGACAAACAGCAAAATACTAAAACGCAAAAAAACAACGGTTCTTCTCAATGATTATCTAACCAACAAAAGACAAAGAGCTTTCAAGTAGTTGTTATTATAGTAGCTATTATTTGTTTGTAGTTTGTTATGTAAACGTCTCGAATTGATATTGATATCTGTAATCAGTTTTGATCACGATTATTTGTTGCTTATTATTTTACATATTTCACACATACATACATATATGCACATTACATACGCACACACACACACACACACTTACACGTTCATTTTATTATAACAGTAAACAGTTAATGTAGTATTTAGTAATTGTTGTTGTAAAATTGTAAAAAAAAAAACCAAATGTAGACAACATATTGCCACAGTCAAGATTTGATCGGTCAGTCAGTTCGGTCGGGTCGGTTGAGCGTTGAGCGTATAGAACTGTTCCCAAGCGCGCACACACACCAGCTGTTCCCACTTTAATCGATGACACAAACCAGCACTGCCCATGGGAATATCAACGTATTCTAAAGTGGCGTCATCTTCTGTGAGCTTTTAGCATGTAACTTTTTGCACTTATCACACACACACACATACACTGTATATTGCTTATCACCTGTCATGCTTTTATGTTAGTACTCGTTGTTGTTGTTGTTGGTAACACTGCTTGTTTTTCTATGAAAACTTTATATTAATTAATCCTCTTAACACTTTTTACATAGTACGTGGTAGTGCCAACACGCCGCTCAACGGCCGAAGCCTTTCAAATACTCATTTCACATGCGCTGGGAGATGCCGGCAGTCCCTATTTGGTGGGAGCCGTAAGTAACAACAATTAAACAAATGTTCAAAGTAAAAATTTTAAATTTAATTTTTTTGTTTGTTTAACAGATATCGGTTGCTATTAAGAATCGTCTGACCGTTTCGCCCACACATCTAATTAGCCAACAGAGCTTGCAGAGCATGTCGCAAGTGCTGGAAAATGCCACAGAAACGGTAACGGCCAGTATGAAGACGATGCAGATTCCACTGTCCATAGCACAGGTAAGCACAATATTATTATTTAAATAATTCAATACTAATAATCGTGTTCTTTTTCATTTTAAGACTTCTGATGATGTCTCGTCCTTCGAATCGCTGCAATATTCGCTATTCTCCACCACCTTTGTCGAGGTCCTTGGCGGCGTTTTCTTCCTAATCACCGCCTGCTTCATAATCAGAGACAAGAGCAACGCGGCACGCGCCACTTTGGGTAAGTAACGTTGTTGAGACAGCCCTTTTTGTTCTTCAACTATCCTTAAATTTTTTCAAAATCTTCTTGTTGCGGCGACTTTCTCAATAGCCAGTGATTTGAGATTGGCACCACCACGAAATGAGAAACATCTTTTCGATTCGGATTGTTTGGTCATGTGCACAGATATTGCGTTACAAGAACGGTTCTAGTTTCTCATATTTATAAACATACTGTGGTCAAAAAATTCACTCGGTAGGTGAATGAGCTTTCGATATTGTGTTAATCGTTCTTGTTATCAATTCTTAACTAACATTTATGTTAAGAGGAGCTTCCAATGCTCTCCATAATCTCCACACACACACACACACACATGTCACACGCTCTTTAAATCGTTTGCTGTTAAAATCGAATTGTTGAGAAATCGCCGCTACTAATTAACATTTACATATGTTTTGTTCTCTTGACATTTAAAATCTATTGTTGTGTTAACTTACTAATATTTCCTTATGTTTATTTTTATTGTAGAATCCAATGAGCAGGCGCAGCAACGTAACGTTAATGCCTAATATCAACCGATCCAAGAAGTTTTTATACGCACTCATCGCGAAGGCATTTTGGATGAAGTGCTACTGACTGAGAATCATCTTTAATGTTAATTTATAAAAAAAAAAAAAACAACATTTCATGCACTTACATACATAATATACATACATGTATATATACGTATATTTTTACACATACATACATACAATCGGTTTGTTGATAAAGCAATTTCTTTGTAAAAGGGCTCATGTTCCTATCAGGCATATTATTAGCTAGCATAGCTATTAGCTAGCTAATAATGTTGGATCGCAAAGTCATATTCATTATACAAAATAATCATCGTAATTGTATTTTACTCCTACAAACATATTATTAATACTAGCTTTAACGTAGTGTTATACTAAAGCAATCAAAACGTAAGGGCTAACATTTCATACGTATTCGTTTTAACGGCATCTCTTTAGTTTAGGGCCCCCCTCCTTCAAACAATAACTGTAAATATTAGTTCAGCATATTAAATTTTGTTTAACTCTCTCTCTCTCTCTATCACTCTCTCGGTTATCTCAGGCGTGAACGTATGAAATGTTTTAGCATGGGCAATACAAAACTGTAAATATTTTAGCACTCGGCCATAAATGTTAAGCTCGTACTCTTTACACATAAATTTACATATACATAATTAATTTTAATTGTAATCGTAGTTAGTGCGTTTACCAAATTGGTCTTGAAATTTACACAAACACAAACGAAATAATGCAAAAATAATGAAATGTAAACAAACAAATAAAAATGATATTAATGAAAATAAACAATGGCTTTCATATAATGACCACAGTTTAGAAGATAGAATTTAGAATCTGCTGATTACAAACCCAATTCAAATAATTATCTGAGCAATAAAAATTTAGTTATTTTTATATTCTCCTGATCAGCTTGAAATTTAGAAAAAAAATTTGAAATAGTTTCCAGCAAAACTAAAAAAAACACATTCTTTTGGTTTGATTAAAAATGTTAATAGCTTTTTATACCTGCTAACAAAATATCTATTGTATATGGCTATATTTAACTTCTTTGTTTCTCAGAACTGAGAAAATTTCCACTATCTGTTGTTTTCGTTTGGATCCTGAAACCTTTTCTACCTGAAAAGGTTAAAAAAACAAATACCAAAGCCGCCATCTTTTTTTATTATGCGGTTCAGGTGGAAAAATAAACAGGAATGTTTGTTCCCTTTTCTTAAGTAACTGTGAAAACTGTATCTTCTAAAAAAGATCTTGACGCCGCTTGTATATCTACGCGTGACTAATGTCACCATTTTTTGTGTCTATACATACTTAGGAACATGTGTAGATACATACAACATATGTAACTATTTATCTCATATCCTTTTTGTTGTCTGCTTCGTATGGCGTTTGTGAACAATCGCCATATCGCTATAGCAAGAAGCTTCTTACACTAATTTGTGGAGAATTCTGTAAAAATGCATTTATGTATTAAGCGATCATAAATTTTTAACTCTTTAATCATTAAATGTCTAATAAACATGCACAAACACACATGCAAATATATATTACATATGCCAAAAATCAAAAACTGTTATACATATGGTAAGCAGATGGTAACACTCTACACTAAAGGAAGAAGAAGCATAATTACATGCATATGTAAAAGAATTGCCATTCTGAGCGAGTTATCTATCAGTGTTCGCTCGATTTTAGTCCCCCACGTTGGCGACGGGAGAAATAGAGAATTCGAGTTGAGTTTGATTTTAAGTTTGAAAAAAGGACGATGTCAGTAGGTAGAGAGCACATAAATTAAGGATTACAATAACAAAAAAAGGGACGTGACTTGTGTCCGTGCATTTGAATGTGTGAGTTGTGTGCGCTTGTGTGCGTGAAGTACATAAGCGACGCTCGGTCAAGTAAGAGCGCAGTTTGTTGTGAAATTTCATGGTGAACACAACTAGAGCTGATCGAGAAAAGAAGTGCAATTCAAATTGTTTGTTTATTTTGGTTATTTTTAGCGTGGGAATAACCATGGATCACGATCTTGTAAGTTTTTATTAAATATTCGGATAAAGTGGCAAAATTAACAAAACATTTTACTGCACAAATAGCCAAGGACGCAAAACGAGTTGAGCATAGGAAACAATAGCAACGATGGTGATGTACAATATATGGGCACAATAATACCGCCACAACCACCAATTGGACATCAAATCAATTTGGGCGTCCAATTGCCATTGGTACTGTCGCCGCCTTTATCACCCCCGGACATACAACAAGGCGTGCCGGGCGTTCCGGGCGCTAATATGCCAACAGTTACATCACTTCTGTCATCGAATTACATTCCGCCAACTGGCTTTATAATGGTCATACCCTGCTTTCTGTGCAAGCAGCCGTTTAACAACATTGAGCAACTGCGCCAACATTTGGACATCCATGCCAGCGAAATAACGAACACAAATCCAGCTCCATTGGCACCGCCAACAACAGTTGGATGGCTTTATACACCAGCGCGTGCCTCGCCTGTTGCTACTGCTCCAGCTACAGTTGTTGCTGCTCCAATTGATACGCCTCCGCTAGAGAATAGCAATGAAGAGCCAATGTACTCTTGCTGTTTCTGCGACAAGATATTCACATACTGGGCGGCACTTGATGCCCATCAGTCGCATTGCCGGTCAGTGCAAAACAACAACAACAACAGCAACAAAAATAATATTAGCAATAGACAGCATAAACATATACAAAAGCCATACAAATGCCAATTCTGTGCCAAACGGTACGTGCGAAATAGTTTCTGTCAAAAGCATGAGCAGCAAAAGCATGGCATGCAGCCAACACTGCGTCCTGCAACACCACCGCCACGTCCTGCAACACCACCACCGCGTCCAGCAATACCACCAACACCACCGCCAGCCAGTGAGGATATTAAGCCACAGGAAATTAAAGTTTATACCACCAAATTGTTGAATGCCATTGCAGCGGCCAATTATAATCCAGCCAAGGAGTCTGCCGCAAAATACTTGCCACCCACGCCGGTAGGTGGCACGCAGAAACAAAACTTCTGCATACAGGTGCCACCAAAGCAGAAATATCCTATGCGCTCACCCTACTTTAATCCGTATGTCCTTCACAATTGAAATCTCCAAATTTCTTTCGCTCTAACGTTTATTTTGATTTTGCTTCTTTTAGGAGTCTTTGGAATTTTAACGCTAATTATGCTTAATGGAATGGAAATGAATTCGATTCATAAAGTTTTAAATATTTAATCTACATAATAATTTGAGTTTAATTCGATGCTTATCGCAAGCGACAGAGCAAATCGGCTATAAGCAGCAAAGCTGCTTAGTAATATTATCAATACATATGTACCACATACATATACGTATAAAGTGTTCAAAGATGAGAACTAATGTTTTGACAAAAAAAAAGATATTTTGGACAGGAACAAAACACGAAATCAAAAACGCTTTAAAGTGACTTACCGATAAGTCGATTCCTTGTCTTAAAACAATCTCGTGTGTTTGTATAATGAGTGGATCGGAAAAAGCTAAGTTAGCAACATACAAATTTGAATTGAAATGAGCAAGATTGCTGATATTGCTATTTTCGGTGTAGCAATAACATTTGCTCAAGACAGTCGACTCAATAAGAAAAACAAACAAAATTTGCTGAACGAAGCGTTTTATTTCAAGCTGTAACGAAATTTGATCGTTCGTCCGGCGAGCTCGTTTCGATGCATACACGTCAGCAATCTAAGAAATGGAAACAAACAACGCTGGATCATTTCACATTTTTAAGTGCTTATTTTAAATAGCATCGTAAGAACATTTGAAATTTATGTAATTTTATTTAATTACTGTTTCTGAATATGTATTATGCTATATTGAAAGTAAAGTGTCTTTTTAACAACTACAACAACGTGCTTTGAATTTAATTTGATTTTTCTTGTAACCAAGGACACTTTTTGTTTTTAAATAAATATCATATTTCATTATTCAAACTCAGCAAAAAATGAATCGAAATATTTTTGTCCTCTGGCATTATTATATTCTCTTACAAAAGGTTGGATGTGTAAACGCAATATCAATCGACAACCTTGAAAAAAGGGACATGAAGTTTACAGATAAAGATTTACCGAGCAGCACCCCTACCGAGTAGAATATTTATTTTACAGAAAATTTAATTCTCTGCACTGTGGTTAGAGTCAAGTGTACACAAGCCATAAACTATGAATGTTTATGGCCGTGAGAATCAGTGATCAGAGGATAAAAGGATAGAGTCAAATGTGCGTGTGTTCGAAGTGCGTTGCAACGTTGTTCAGCAGCAACAACAACAATATTCTTGAGTTATGTGAACAATGGGATGGGAATTTTCCTTCGCAGCAGCAGCAGCAAGATCAATAAATAATAAGAATATGAATAGAATGTAATAAGAATAGGGGTTGTACAAAATGTATGTGTTAGAAGCAAGTGTGCGAAAGTGAGAGAAAGTTAAATGTTAAGTGCATTGCCTTGGTCACCTGCACCGCACGTCATAGCTCCCCGCAAAGATATGTCGTCCTTAGTTCGTCCAACAAAAACAGATATACACTTGCAAGCAAAGGTTAGAAACGTATGCACTGAAAAAAAGTTGAGTGCGTGTCAAGCCTATAGAATTTGCTGGGAGGATTCAACTTAAAATGTTGGATGCCAATAGGATTTCAGGATCGCCTAAGAGATGTCCGTTTACTTACTAGTGTGATTTATTATATTAATATAGGGAGTATCATTTTCTCCCTCTAACACTTTCTAATCTTGACCCTCGACACTTGACTTTAGCACTTAATAGTTTTATAGGCAATGCACTTCCACTAACCTAACAAAAAGGGTCACGCTAATTGAAAAAGCTCACGCTAATGGTAAGGGGTCCCGCTTATGGCAAAAGGTCAAACAAATTAAAAGTGAGATCCTTATCTGAAATAGAACCGCCAGTTTCGTACTACTTGCGTCTAACAAGACTAGACATATAATAGTGAAATACAGAAATTTGGAAAAAAATAAATAAACGATAATGATTGGAGCCTGTAAGGAAAGAAATGTTTGAATACTAGACTTAACAATTAAATATGCAATATCAATATATGAAGATGAATTTCTTATATTCCAACTTATACCAAAAGTATCCCTTTTATTAATTTTGATGTCAACGTAAGATCACTGAGCAAATAATAATATTATTATCCCCATTTTATGAATGTTATTTTTTCTTTGTTGTTGTTTCTTCGCATTTCTGTATGAAATTTGATACGATTGATCGTATTTTGGCAGTATTTGTTTAAAAGTGGAAGCATGTCCCGAGAAATGTTGTTTTCTTGTTTTAATTAATAAAATTAATAAATAAAATGATTTTAATCGCAGCTTTTTACACTAAATGTACTCCAATTTTGTACATTTTTGTATAAAAAAAAAACATCCAGAAATTAGAAATTTTCAGAAATTGGAACAACCCCAGGAACCGTCAGGCTCTAATTTTCCACATTCTTATCATCCTTTACTAACATCAACTTGCTGCTCCGTCCTAAAGAAAGTTAAGTACCCGATATCTTCCATATTTTTAACCGACCTCCGATAAAAGTTTTGTCTAATGATTTGATATGAACCAATTATGATGTTGAGCAAAGCAGATGGAAGCACCTGCAACCCCAAGATTTTGCCATTTCCGTTTGTCTAGGTGTATGATCGCTGATTGATCTTATAGATTTTACGAGTTATACTTAGAAGCAAGTAGGGGCATATTCCATAGAATCTTTCTTGTAAATCTGAAGTCCGTTGGTCTTCTAATTGCTAAGATCGTCAAGTGCAGAAGGAACAGGCAAGCATGGCTGAATTAATTAACAAAATTTATGATTTGGGTAATTCTTTCTTTTATCGGAAACGTTTCTTTTTGTACTCTGATCTAGAGGTGGGCGCGGCCCGGGCTCTTTTTGTGGCCCGCGGGCTTGCACAGGCCCGGAGCGGGCCCGGGCCTCAAAATTGAGTTTCGTGCGGGCCAGGGCTTAAGTAAAAAGGCCCGGCCTGGAAAAGCCCGACAAAGGGCTGCACAAAATTGGATTTTTTAAATGTAACATACATACATATGTATGTACTGGTTTCGGGCGGGGCCTCTGTGAAAATAAGCCGTGCCGGGCAGGGCCTTTTAAAGAAGACTTCGGGTTCGTGCGGGCCCGGGCCTCAGAAAACAGGGCCGCGCATACCTCTACCCTGAACACATAAAATAAAAATAAAATATAATCTAAGGAGGTTTGCAAAAGCAAGTCATATCTTTTTATTTCCACACCAGCTTGGAGGTAGAGAATTTGGGATTGATTTTTCGAAGATAGAATCAGTCAGGTTTAACTATTTTATAGGCATAGATTAGTATTGACAGCCGCATCAACTTAGTCATGTCCAGTACCGGATTTAAAGATCTGGAAGACCCTCAACCCCAAATTATTTTCCACATTAAAATCGAAAAGTTGTTTACTAGTCTGAATTTGAAATATTTTATATCGAAGTCTCTATTGTGGGGGCCCATCTTTTGTTAAGACCCGGGCTGTAACACCAGGTGGCCCTCTCCTAAATTCGGCTCTGGCCATGTCCGCCATTCTGTCCTTCGATTTCGGGGACAGTAAGACCTTAGATTTTGAACATAAGTTATCGTTTATCAAGCGCAGGTCAAGTTAGTTTCAAATTGTTGAAGGTTCTTTTCGTTTCCGATATAAACATATAATCGATAGCACTGAAAATCAATATTATAAAAACATGACATTGTTATATTGATAGTCTGTGAAAATTACAGCAAGATCGGAAAAGAAATGCGAAAGATATCACCGATTTTAGTTTCATCGCGTACCAACTCACATATGCATACACACAATAACTGTTCCTATGCTCACGATTTTTAATGGGAAAATACTAAGGAGTACAGTATCTCCTAGTCGAGCTATCTCAAATAGAGTCGTCTTACTTATTTCACATGTGGTGTAATAAAATAAAGGTTACCTAAAAAAGATCAGGCAGAGGGTGAGTTCACCATAAATTCTTTAGCAGGTATAAGAAGTCCCCCAGATGTCCTTCAAACGTTTTTACACTCATTTTCTTTTTCCACGCACCACAGTCGTATTGTTGAACTCACCGCAATCAGTGCCGAAAAAAGGATCACGAAGATAGCGTTTAAATTTATTGAGTAAAAATCACAGCATTTAATGTATTTTAAGGACAACAATATGTCTCAGGCTGCCAACACAAACGTACGTTTAGTATTAATACAAAAAATAAAAAAATTTTATTTAGTTTTATAAAAAAATTTATATTTTGTAGGTGCGCTACGAGTTTGATGCACTCAAATCCCTTTGTTCACCGCCAACAAATAAGCAAAATGAAATTTGCGCAAATCTAATGCAAGTTGATTGCCCAATTGATCTGAATAAGTGTGACGAATGGGCCATAGACTGTTTTCTATGCGAGCAGCTCTTTACGAACATCGATGAGCTGGAAAATCATTTCCTAATTCACAGTTTGCAAGAATCGGAAAATATTTTAACAAAACTCTACGATTGTGATGTTTGTGGAAGAAAACTGCGATCCGAACAGGATTTAATCGGTCACCATAACCGCTTTCATGCAGCACACGTGATTAGGTTACTTAAAAATAGCTATCTAATTGCAGAAATGTGCATTGATTCAAACCCAGTTCAGATGGTGACACCACCGAAACAAATATACTCACGACCTTCAAGAGTTTCGTAAGTATTTTTTATACCTTTGAAATCTTTGATAACGTGTTGATGTATTTTTTTTATAGGAATATTAAGCCGGATGGCATGGAATATATAATTTGTTTGGATTAATTCTGGAATGAAAACAGCTATACGAAAATTTATCAAGTTATCTTAATAGAAAATCCACCAAACAGACTTATTCAGGACAAACTACGAAAACGCTTTAAATTATTTTCACCATATTTTATGTGCATACTTTTATTCTTAAATTTATATTAAAATTTCGAAATAAATACTTAACACAACTTGATTCTTTATTTAAAATTTTATATTTGCCTTCTATGTGTATTGCATATGAATTATATTTTATGGTACATCATAAGTTTGTTAATTCCGCTCGGTAGCTAATACATTTCAAATGAAACAAATTGAATTGTACAAAACGTTGCTCAACGATGTATTTTACGTGAATCTGTATGTGTCTTGAATTAACTAAGTGATTTTCTTTCCATTCTTCTGTATAGTTTGTTGTCTTATGTATAATATTTATATTTGTATTGTTTTAAATTACAACAAACATTCCTTAGCAGTCCAATGCATTTTCACACAATACGGGTATATATGTATATCTACTGTTCCCAATATAAACATTGAAATAAGTTGGCTAACTACATTACAATGAGCTAACTTTCATGTTACTCCACACCATCGTTTAGTCAATCCATTACCTTATAGATACATATGTAAAATTATTATTTGGATAATAAATACTAGGGAAAACAGCTTAGGCAAATGTTAAAAAAATAAAGGCAATAACAAGCAAGTAATTAACTCTCAAAGGAAACCAAATCAGTTGTGGAATATAATTTAAAGCTGGGTTTTTTGGAAACGCAATGCACATGTTTCTTAAAAAAATATACAATTCGGGTTTGTTGCTAGAATAAATAACTTTGCTCTTTGCTTTTCTAACTAGTATTTGTATGCTAGGAGGACTATGATATTGTGACAGCTTTTTGCATTTCATTGTTTTTTTTTGTTATTGACTTTTATTTAATATTGTAATTTATTTTTCTTGTTTTAAGTGCATCAAATTAACTTATAAATAAATACATGCACTTTTCAAATTATCTATGCAGAGTGTGAAAACTATTTTGAAACGTAGAACGGGCTACGCTTTTACTTGGTTCTGAAAACGATGCATTTTCTTTATTTTTTATATTATTGTAATGCACCCAACATTCTTCTTTCATGGTTCATGTCTTATGCATTTAGTTTTACACATTTTTTGTTTGAGGTTTTTATAAACATCCAATGCCTATCTTATATGTCTAGATCTTTGCTGGGCGCAGCTGCTACCGGCTGGCCTAGCCTGCTGTCTGCCTACTTATTAGTCACCAGAGTTTTTGTTTAGAAAGTTCGAAGAAACTCGTATTTATGTTGTACACAATAGTTGCAGAATTAATAACTTAAAAACTACTTAACCTGAGCCCGAATGTGTTGCAAAAATTCATAATATGACAAACTAGATTCACTGCGATCGTCCGTTAATCTCTCAATAAACTGCGCCTTTGCCGTGCTCGTATCCCTTCATAAAAAACGTTGTAGTTAGTACAAAGCTGACAGAAGTAAAGTTTTGAATAATTTACCTGATAATTTGAATTAGAGGCGCATATGGCTTGTCGTAATTCAGACGCAATATAAAACGCATAAGCGCATCGTTCTCGGAGGTGCCAACGCTTGGTAAACCATAAACATAGTCGCCCAGTTCCGCTGTTGAGCTAATACCTAAAAATTTGATGCGTTAATATCTGAATTTTTAAATTCATAATTTTATCAACTAACCCAGTATATCTTGCAGCACATCAGTGGGCACATTAATACCCACATAAAGCATTATCAGCGTGCCGCAATCCATCAGGAATATGGAACGCGAATCCAGACTGTGAAGTAAAATATTCATTTAACAATAGTTTGTTTGCTACAAAAACAAAGGTGTTAAACTCACTGCTCTGCTGATAGTTGCAAGCGTGGAATTACTGGCAGCTGCGCATCCTCATCGTCATCATCATCTTGCGGTGTGCTCACATTGGAATTACGCACATGGCCGATAAGCGCATCCAATTTATACAACTCGGGATAGACGTACTTCATGAGCTGATCCAGTGGCAACGTTTTCATGCAATCCATGGCATAGACGCGATCATCCAGACGCGTGCTTGTGCCAACGCGAAAAGCGGGCTAAGTAAAATATCGGTTAGCTACAACAGCAATAGCCAATTGACTTTCACAATACTCACGTGCTTGAGCAGTGCCAAAATGTAGAGCGGCAGCAGCGCCAAACTGCGTGGTGCTATTAACTGTCCAGACTGGCCGGAGGGAAGATTTTGTGCAATCTTAAATGCATTGTACACATCGATGGTCGCATTGATAAAGGCGTCTCGCGCGTCCGATAGATTCGATGCTATCGAACGATCTACTGCCATTTTCGAGAGTAGGGACACAATGGCTTCCGTATCGGCGGCATGCATCACTTCGGGCAATGAGGCAGTCACCGGCAGACACACAGTATGCACTCGTATGCGTCGCTCACCTTCGCTGTTCGTATATAATAGCGCCGCCTGGAAGCAAATGGTCTTCACATCGGTCAAGCTCTCCTCGTACGAAATCTGCATGCCATAGCCCGCATCCGGATTAACATTGGGCAGCGACAATAGATCCGTGCTACGCACAAAGAAGTTGCCATGGAATGTGTGCACTTGCAAGCCCCGAGTGCAGCGTATGCGCATCACAGCCTCAAAGCCAATCTTTCGTGTTAGGTAGCGTTTAAAGCACTCTTTAAATGAGTCAACCATGTGGGACTTTGTCTTCTGATAAAGTGGGAAGTGATGCACACAACCACCGCTGTGTTTGCTTATGCCAGCTGGAAAATTATATCATTATATTAATACATACTTTATAAAAGACGTTATATTATATTTACATATGGTAGCCATATCGCTATATTGTTGATTCATCAGGAACAGATCAACTGCAATCTGATAGCCGGAACACTCTAAAGCGTAACGCTTGTAGAAATCCGTTGATGGATTCAAATGGGCAACATCTTTAGACGAGCGGTTATTGGGATCCTCACGCGGCTCCAGCGACCCAGGTCCTTTGTTGGGAAGGCACGTTTGAAAGACGGTTATGCGACCGCCGGATGCTTGCTGTCATTGACGATTTTATATAGTATATATATTAGATGTTTTCTTAAGCACCTTACTTACCATTAGCTTAAAGGCTACTTGAAGGGCAGAGCCTAATGCCGAGCCCGGATCATGTGTGTGGGCAAAACGTTTGGGCAACTGCTTAAGCAAGTCCCTAACCAATTCCTTGCACTCTTTGAGGTTGACAAGCAAACTGTCTGGACGCGGCAAGAATGGATCATCAATGTCCAACAGCGTCATTTCATGCGGCTGATTCAGTCCTTCAGCCATGCTGTAGAAATGCACAAAGCTATCATAGCATATGAAACCGACTTGAGTGCGTGCATCACCCGGCATCTCATCCAAATGGCGATTAAGCACCGAACAGGCGGCCTCCAGATAGCCGCTCTGTTGTGCTATGATCGAAACGTCAAAAAGGAACAGATACATGGCTGGCTGTGGTGGACGCAGCATATACTCCGATGGCGCAATAAACTCAATGGTACTGGAACGCACCTCGGGCCGTCGTGTTACATCGCCATAGGTCTTTGTAGCCGGATCGAACTGGAAGTCCTCGGGCACTTTAAGGTATAACAAATCAATCGATTAAAGTTCTCTTTTGAGATGTGGATAAACTTACGCTCATTAACGCGATAGCAGAGATTACATTTCCACATTTTGCTGTCGACAAAGTATACGAAGGGATTTATATAAGTGCGGCACAAGCGGCAGCGTACAATATTGATGCACTGTATCACGGGCAGACTCTGTGTTTGAAATGGTTGAAATACAATTAATTATGATTTAAAAAACTTTCGTTCATTTAACGTACGTTAACATCGCGAAATGGATGAATGACTATGCCAAGCGGCAGTCGCGATTTCTGCAGCAGCGAATTACTTTCTGGGATTTTGGCCAGAGTGCAGCGCATTATGCTCGGATTGCAGTTAATGGACTCGTGAAACTGATTGTGTAGCACAACTTTGGGAGGCGCAATTGTTGCCGGTGATAGGATATGCCTATGCTGCGTCAAGTCGATCGTATCCTGTCCCCACAGCCGGCTAAAGCCTTGCTGGATAATACTCAACGGTTGCTGTTGCTGTGCCGTTCCCTGACCCTGATACTGCAGCGCGGCACTGCTGGGCTGCTGCTGTGCGCCAAACATGCCCGGAGGTGGTAACTGCTGTCGCTGTTGTTGCTGCTGCTGGGGCAGCATTTCCTGGGGATAGGGTTGCTTATAGGGATATTGCTGCTGTTGCTGCGGTGGCTGCTGTTGTTGCTGCTGCGTAGTTGGTGGCGGCCCAAAGGTCGGCTGCTGCACTTGAGTTGGCATCGTCTGACCTGGCGGCAACATCGGTGGCGGCATAAATGCCGGCATCTGCTGCTGCATAACACTGGGCTTGCCGGGCAATGCTGCAGCAACTGTTTGCTGCAATAGGGTCCTTAGCGCCGGCGGTGGCAATGTAGCTGCTGCTGCTGCTCCACGCTGAACATTATTATTTGGCTCAACTAAAGTTGAAGCTGGTGCTGGAGCCGGGACTTGTACTCCGTATGTAATTTTTTGATCAACTGACGGTTGATTCGGCAGCATTGGCGCTCCAGTTACGCTACCAAAAACACTCGCCGAGCCCTTGCTGCTGGGCACAGCAGCATTAAACGGCATGGCCATTCGATTTTGTAGCGAAGGTGCCATACCACTTGCCGATAGAAATGAATTTGCTGCGCTTGTATCTAATGGACGCTGTGCAGCAAGGCCCACAGCGACGCCGCGGGTATCGTTGCGTGCAAACGTTTGCGGTGACCCATTGCTTGGCGATAAACTCATGGTTTGGATGCTGCTCGTCAAGCTTTTTACCTGGCTGACAGGTGCCATTGTTTGGATGCTGCTCGTCAAGCTATTTACCTGGCTGACAGGTGGCATTGTTTGTTGTTGTTGTTGCGGTCTTGGCACCTGTTGTTGTTGTGACAACGTGGAACCCAACTGACTGAAGTGGGCTGAACTGGGCTGACCGAGAATCGACGGCTGCGGCGGAAACTGCAGTTGATGTTGCAACGGAGGAGCTGAAGGCGGTTGCTGTTGTTGCTGAGGCACCTGTTGTTGCGACGGTTTTGCAGTCATACCCAATGGACCGTGGACGAACTGCTGACTGGATGACGTCGTGGTTCTTGCTGGTGGTAGTGGTGCACCCAATTCCGCTTTAGCTGGACTGATGTTGCTGCTCGTCAAGCTATTTACCTGGCTGACAGGTGGCATTGTTTGTTGTTGTTGTTGCGGTCTTGGCACCTGTTGTTGTTGTGACAACGTGGAACCCAACTGACTGAAGTGGGCTGAACTGGGCTGACCGAGAATCGACGGCTGCGGCGGAAACTGCAGTTGATGTTGCAACGGAGGAGCTGAAGGCGGTTGCTGTTGTTGCTGAGGCACCTGTTGTTGCGACGGTTTTGCAGTCATACCCAATGGACCGTGGACGAACTGCTGACTGGATGACGTCGTTGTTCTTGCTGGTGGTAGTGGTGCACCCAATTCCGCTGTAGCTGGACTGATGTTGCTGCTCGTCAAGCTATTTACCTGGCTGACAGGTGCCATTGTTTGGATGCTGCTCGTCAAGCTATTTACCTGGCTGACAGGTGGCATTGTTTGTTGTTGTTGTTGCGGTCTTGGCACCTGTTGTTGTTGTGACAACGTGGAACCCAACTGACTGAAGTGGGCTGAACTGGGCTGACCGAGAATCGACGGCTGCGGCGGAAACTGCAGTTGACGTTGCAACGGAGGAGCTGAAGGCGGTTGCTGTTGTTGCTGAGGCACCTGTTGTTGCGACGGTTTTGCAGTCATATCCAATGGACCGTGGACGAACTGCTGACTGGATGACGTCGTTGTTCTTGCTGGTGGTGGTGGTGCACCCAATTCCGCTGTAGCTAGACTGATGTTGCTGTTGGTTAGACCGGGTGATCCAGTGCGCGAGGAGTTAGCGCTGAGTGCACCATTGCTGCCATTGGATACAGGAACTGAAGGGGCGGGTGTAATGGTGGCAGGACCGTTTAAAGTAGCCGGTCGCAGATGAGGGGGAAGATTACTAAACGGGGCAGTGGTCGTCGCTGACGTTGGACCGTTACTCAATGGTGGCGGCAAAAACTTGTTCATCACATTGCTATTGATTTGAAGCGGCGGCGGCTGTGCAAGGCCGGTGGGCGTGGCATTATTGGGATATTGCGCTGATTGTTGCGATCCTTGGAACTGTAATGGATTCTCTACAAGCGCTGCTGGTTTTAACTGCTGTTGCAGATACATCTGCTGCTGCTGTTGTTGTGGCTGCTGTTGTTGTTGTTGTGGCTGCTGGGGTTGACCATTAACCAAGTTTGATTGACTGCCATTTGGTGGAGCTGGCATATCACTAGTATTGTATGCAGACATTTCTAATTCATGGGATGCAGCTGAAATGGCATAAATATGTGAAAGATAATGCGTTAATAAATGATTATTCTTTGATTGCAGCACTCACCCATCTAATTTTGGGTGTCATATCGAGAGAGAGAGAATAATTGTTGTTATCTTATCAAGCACAGAACAAGTTGATTAAGCATAATTCAAACAAAACGTGCTAAGATGACAAATAACACACGCTTTATAATTTTCTAGATATAATTTTATCATTTTTGTATTATATATGTATAACAATACCTTCGCAAGCGATAATTTAAAAAGCATATTTCTTTGTGGATGCCTGTTTTAATATTGAACGTCTGCTTTGGTTGAAAACTTTATCTTTGTTTCTTTATTTATTCAGTTGAGTTTATGCTGGCATTGGCACAGTTCTTTTTTCCAGGACATACAGTCATTTAACTAGACTAATGTGTATATAGGTTCGAAATCAATAATATAAATAACCAATTGAGGTATCCAGAAACCAAACAGCTCGAATAACAACCAAATTTATCCTATCAGCTGTAAATGGCTGGTCAAGGATATCGGTTTCAATTTGCATTATACAGCACTATGCATTTTCAATTTCCAACAATAGCTGCCTATCAATTATTGCTATTTGCATTGCACTTTGCCCAGCGAATTAATTGAATTTCAATACTTCTTTCGAAGAAAACGTGTCGAGCCAATGTTTTGTTTTTTTATTTTACGCGAACAAAAGGATGACAAACTTGCTTCAACAAAGTCGGCGGACTTGATACAGCGTTTATTGAACTGAGAATGCAATTGGAAGTGAGAGCTTAAGCTTAGCGCGGTGATGCTGCTGCTGTTGATCTCTCAAAAAGCTCTACAAAAAAAGTGATTCGTTTTATTATGCTTTATCAAATGTAATTGGCAGTGTGATAACGTTTGACTATTTGCCTTTTGTATGAGACTGAAAAAGTAGTTCTGTGTCGTTGATGACGTCGTCGATGGGCAGTGTATATAGGAATGTATCCGATGCCTTTATTTAAAGCTTACCTTTTTTGTTTTTGTTGTCAAACTAATGGGATCGCTGGAAAAAGGGCGTTGGAACGTGTGTGAGCCCGTGCGTCAGTGTATGTGTCACTTTGTGTACTTGACCAGCACTTGCACTTTGTAGTTGCCTCTGCTTCTTCTTCTTTTGCTACGCTTTCTTAATTGACTGCTGTAGCCATGCACACACTTTTCACTGCGTTTTCGCCCAATATGTTCCTTTAGTTATTGCAATGGCTGCAATCGCTTTGTTAACAAAATCTCCTTTACAAATAACACGCAACAAACGAAATTTTCTTTTTCAGCTGGCAATGAGCCTCGGCCTCGTATAACACTCACACACACAATCAGAATCGCTCTCTGACTCGCACTTGGCGATATTCGCGTTTTACCCTACTATGGGTGTTGCGTTGATTAAATAATAATTAAACACCGTGCCAGCTCCGATTCACCGTTTAATTTAATGGACCAATTGCGTGCAAAAGTATTCGCATTGCAATTTCAGTCTCTTCATACACTAAAATTTAGAGCCACGTCAATTTTTCGAAATAGATGGCACCACTATCAAATGTCAAACTGGCAGCGTTGCCACTACTCGAAAACTAGGTTCAAATGAACAGGCGCCTAGGCGCGAAACTAACACATTTGAAAAATGAGCTAAATTTATATTATTCGCGCTAAGAACAAATTTTATTTGAAATATTTGTATAATGGCGGATTTAAATTCGAATGCATACGAGAATACAGATATTTGTAAAAATATAGTACTTTAATTTATGTGGCTGTTTGTCTAGCAAACCCTTTACTTGTGTATATTTAACCATTTTGAACAGTTTTAAAAGCGTAATATTCTTTATTCGTTACAGTTTGCGTTAACTTTGCGTGAGAGTATTCGGTAGTTTACAAAGAAAAGTTGCTTTGCTTTGCCGTGCTCTGGGTGTTGAGTTGTTGACAAATGTCAACTAAATTTAAGCTAACTATTCAATTAACACTATTAATTCGTATTCGTTATATGATGTTTTGCATTTATTTATGTATACAGACAGTTCGATGGAGTTTTGGCTGCGGATTTTGTAAGTAAAGCTTTCTTCTTTATTATTATTGTGACAATGGAATTTATAATATATTTGTATAACACTAAGTTAATTGTTAGCTTTTTGTTTTATTTGACAAAATCAATTGTGCAGCTTAAAGTTTTGAAAACAGGAGTTAATTATTTTTTAATAGTATGTATCTAGTAGATATCTTTTGTATTGTATTTCGTCTATTAAGAGTCATTTTTAAAAAATAGAATTTCTATGCTTAAATCTCTATCATTCTGTAATCTACAACTTTTTGATATACATATCGCATTTTGTGTCTGTATGTGTGTCTGTATCATTTGTGTGTGTGTGTGTGTGTTAGGTATTGTTTTTAGGTGTTCTTTGTTTTGCAGTTTACTGCGATTGCCTTTGAAACACTCTATTAGTAATATTGTTGTTAATTTATAATAATTCGCTTTATACGAGAAAGTTGCATTAGAGACTATTAAAGTGTTTTGCTCTGTATTTGTATATAGATATATGTATGTATGTTTATTTAAATGTAATATTGTATGTATTGCAGTTTATTAGATTCATCGTTTATCAACCATTGTTTTTTATGTGCTTACGTTGTGTCTTTCAACTACTTTTGCTTCCAACTGTCTACTTAATCTTGGCATTTGCTTGCTTTAACTGTAGGTGTATAAACTATTTACAATTAATAAACGGACACAATCATTCTTCGCTTAATCGCTTATCTCATACATAATTATTTTAATCATAAAACATTTAGTTTCCTGCATTTGTTACGTTGTATCGTCGTCGTAAGTGTTCAGAGGGGTTTTGCGCACTTATGGAAATTATACATTAGTCGAGGCTCATTCTTGATATGAATCACACACATCACATATGATGGACATATATTGATATATGTTGGCATTTGTTGTTATTATCCCATTCATGCATTATCTATTGGCCTCCTTTTCCTGCATATATATGCGTTGACTCAGCGGCTTAGTATATATCCAATTATCGCCAACGGGTTTAAAGTGCTGTAAAATTTTAAGAAAAAACTCTTTATTAGCAATATGAACAGCAATATGGAATATTTTTTTTGGTTACCTTATGCTCCCAAGCCAAATCGTATTCCTTGCGCACCTTGGCCTGATCGCGCTGCTGTTGTTCCACAATAAATTTGGCATTGGTTGCACGTTCAATATCATTGAATCTGTTCATTATAAAGTTATAAATAAAATAAGTAAATTAAATATTAGTTGCTGGCGCATAACAAATAATGTAGTTATGGTTATGGTTAATGAAATGATCATTTTACTTGAGTCCCGCCGTCACTTCCTTCCAAACACGTCGCGATTCATATTCATCCTGCTCAACGATTGGTCGAACTTGTTTCTTAAATATGGGTATGCGATTTACGTCGACAAATACTTCGGTTTTCTAGAAAATCAAAGATGAACGTGGCAGTCATCAATTGAACAAATATGAAACACTCTACACACAGTACACACACACACAAACAATATCTACACAACAATATGTATAGGGAAATTTTGGAACATGAGCAGGCAGGCAGTTAAGTATTGGTTTTTGGTGTGAGGTTTAATTTTCTAGATAAACAAAGTAAACACACACAGTTAAATGTGATCCCAAACTATTTAAGAGAAAAGTACAATTATCGCAAAAACTAAATTGGAGCAGGTTAAAGATAGATTGTAGTTGTAGGTGGAAAGGTAAACAGATAGATAGATATATAAGTGGATATAGCGCTGCCAACTCGATTTGTTGTTTGTTGCAGCGGTACAGTAGGGATAGCCAAAAGAACAGGTTAAAACATTAACAAATACGTTTGCAGAATAGTTATAGTTAATAACAAGCTACATACACAAGAAATACAACTTAGGTGCAATGCTGCATGCCACTTGCAAACTTACGTTCTTTTCATGCCACTTGGCCTCCATTAAACCACTCCACTCTCCAGTGATTGAAACAAATGGCTTCTTATCATTGGGTGAATAAATCTAAGTCAAGAAATTTACAAAATACAATGCGGTAACTAACATTTGGTTGGAACTTACCTCAGCGCTGACTTTATTGCGCTTGCCGCCATAAAAGGGCTTCGTGAGAAACTCCACGTTGGCATAGTAGCCAGTCTGTGGGCATTTTATTTCAACTGAGCCGCCCAGCTCAATCCAAGGCACCGTTAATATAGACCTGCGCATAGCATTTCATTATTTTGCATTTGAACATTAAATCATTTGTCTTACCTGCCATAACCATTGGGAAACGTAACAATATACTCCTCGCTGCGATCCACCAGCGTAACGACACCCTCACCAATGTTGTGCACACCAACCGAAAGTCCCAAGAATTTCGATTTAGTCCAAACGTGAGCGGTAAATGTAATTTTCTTATTATAATGCTCTGCATAAAAGGCTGAAACTGAAAGGAAATCATTGAATTTAATTTTTTATAGTTGCTCTGGTAATTTAAACTCACTTGGCGGATGATGCGACACTTGCTCTGCTAAGAAAGTTAGCTGATCCCGTCGACACCAAGGCACGGGACCATCGCGCACCTCTTCCCCGACTTCGGATTCATCTGGGAAATAATCATATAAACAAAGTTTTTAATGTTTCGAATTTGTTTATACCTGTAAGATCCCAATGACATTGAAATACTTCGCCCAGTATGGGATTGTAAGGCTTTTTGGCCACTGCGCTTTTACGTCCGGCATGATAAGCGCTCAAATACCAACGACAAACTTGCACAATACGATCACGTGGGTCATCCAGATCCGAGATTCTGTGATATATATATATTAATATTTCACTTGAAATTCTTTTGAAAAGTATAGTTAAACCTACTTGAGAAATAAATCGGGATGGGCAAAGTAATCGGCATACATTTCGAGCAGTGAACGGCGCTCCAATATAAAGGTGGGCAGCACCACCTTAGTGAGATCCATACCGATCTTAACCTGTGACAACAGATGCGTTAACATTGAGCCATGCGCCTCCATGCTGAGGTCCATTTCCTCCTCCTCTTCATAGAGGGCATCGTAATCGATGCCATTGTCATAGCTGGAAGAGCGTGAGCTTGGCACTTTGCTTGAACTGGTTTCATCGATTTCGGGCAGCGTTTTTGATGCTATTGTTCCTCCTGGTGCTGCTCTAACAATTGCTGTTGTTGTTGGTGCTTCTTCGGACCCATCATCATAGCTGTCTGGCGGCTTTTCATGCGTAAGTGATGTCTCTGCAAAGCCACGCGAGGCGCTGTAAAAGAAGTTCCAAACTTGTTGATTAATATTCAACTAGAGTAAGCCCATAATTTATGAATATGTATGCGAGAATTGACAAACTTAAGTCCTTTGGCATGATGTCAGCCTTGGCACGCGTTCTCCCTCACTCTCACTTTTGGCGTCACCCCTTGCTTCATTTACAATTTATAAATACAACATACGAGAAGACGGGAAAACATGCAATACACACGCACCCACACTTGCATAAAGTGGTGCTTACCTGAGACTAACGCGACGTACCCACTTCTTAAACATGGCAACACGGGCGATGCTGTCAGAGATGCGTTTATAAGTTTTATTTAAGCTTCCTGCAAGACTTTAAAACGGCGACTGCAAAACTTTTGTTTTGCATACTTTGCGGCGCCAGCTGTGTGCAACAAATAAAATTGATTACACATACACACACAACGGCACCCGAAAAACCACGGAAACGACGTTACACACACACTGCCACAAATAAAACAAAGAGCTTAGCTAATTTTGCCCAATATTGATGTAGTTTTCGGTGTACATATATCGAGCGAATGAAGAAAAAACAAACAAAAAGAAAACAAACAAACAGTCAGCGACGAGCACAATTACAAACTGACAGGACCTAAATCGTGAATCGTAAATCGTGCGACGGTCCCGAACCCGAAGTCCTGAGCTTTGGACGAAAAAACATTTCGTCAGCTGTGACGCATTGGCGTTGCCAAATCGGCTTAAGGCGCAACTATGCAAAAATTGCATATATTATTTACAGGCGACTGGACAACTTAAATATTACGTACGCGTTTGTGTTTGTGTGTGAATCCTTAACAGCACCATGCATTGGCATGGCCTAAGCGCATGCGCTCTTTAAATTAAGAGAGAGAGAACAGTTCACACACACGTGTGTATTTACAGTTGTACGCATTGAGTGAACCGGCATTCATTGCACAACCCTAGCAACCCCAAGGAGAAACCTACTATTTGTTGTTTATCTATTGCACTGGTGTCAGCATTTTACACTTTTTTTTTTTTGCACTTACCAACCAATTGGTGAGCTGCCCACGCTGGTAAACGGATCATCATATGCATCATAAAAGTCCTCTTCACCTTCGCTGCTTGAATAAGAGGTTTCAGGTACGACGAGTCCCAATGGTGCTGTGATTGCTGCAATACACAATGAAAATAGGAAAATCAATTGCATTTCAACGTTATTTGTTTTGGCTAACATGGCCTTAGTACGTGACCCTGAATACTTGTTATGACATACTTTATTTTCATAGTATTCATGCTATGAATACACATTATGCATGTATTTATAAGAATTTATAAGAACTTTTTACTTGCAATTGCACACCTTAAATTTTATACTCTACACCCAAAAATAAGGGAAACAATTTCTTTGAATATTTGCATATTAATCAGACGAAAGGCCAAAATACACAAGGAACACCGAAAAAGCTTTACACTTTATGCGCATTAGCATGATGAAATAAAATATCGAATACTATCCTCACAACTTCATACTTTCTGGTTAAGCGAATAAACAAATTTTAAAATTGCAGCAGAAATCAGTCATCCTTATGGCAAAGTTAATATACCCCATCAACGATTTTGAAAAAAACAAATGAACATGCCCAAAAAATGTGACCGGCTAAATAATACATTTTGCATTTAGATATACGAAAGACATTTACCATTTTCCGTTGCTGAATCATCGTCATCGTCGCCAGCCAGTAGTAGTTCGTTCTTGAGTGCCAAGTTGACCTCGTTTGATGCAGAGATGCCCGATTTCGTTGTTGATGCCATCATGCCTGATGTTGTTGTTGTGGGGCCATTGTAAATGCCATTGATGGGGTGCGCCATATTTTTGGCAATCTGTAGACTTACAATCGAGTGTTTGATATGATCCAACATGGCCTGCGAAAAAATTAGACGCAAATTGCAATACAAAATAAATAAAAGACAAGACAACCACAAAAAGGTATCAAGACCTCGATTAAATAACCATGCCGGATGGGATGTACCCTGCCTGTCGCGGCCTGGTGTTGTTATTTATTTTGTTCCGAAACACAGTTTGCCCCGAAGTTTGCCAAAGAAATGAGCAGCTGTTTGTGTCTGCAGCTACCGCGAGCAAAAGTGGCAAAAGTTCTCACGCCTCTTGCATATCTAATAATACGCCCCAGGCAGGCAAACCCTGAACTTGCATTGCAAATCAATAATTCATTTGATTTAATGTTGCTCCAAGCAAACATTGACAAACATTTTCACATTTGGGATAAACAAATTACAACACGTTACACAATTCGTATTCACAAATTAAGTTAAGTTTAGCCCATATTTTGCAAAATGGATGAGAAACCGTTTGATCCCAAGGAGCATAGTATTGAAGAGATATGCGAACATTTTGAAAACTATAAGCGGCGTTGTGAGGAGGAGCTTTCGCGCAGTAATAGGCGCATTGAGGAACTTTGTCTTAACCATATAAATGATTTGAACAATGGTCTACGTCAGTTAACGTTAAGTGGCTTGCCGGATGATGATGAAATTGAGGTCTTACAACCGGATACAACAGATTTAGGCGGAGATGGCGATGGAGTAGTATTGCAGCCAAAGAAGAAGGAGGACTTGCTGGTTATCAGCTGTGGCTCCAGTGAGTGCTTGATTGATAGCTGTAAACGACGTTTGGACAGTCAGCTGCTGTTGCTGCACTACCTCTATGATCATAAAAACATTGCTGCTACCAATCGATGCCATCAGGTGCGTGAGGGACAGCGAGCTAAGCTATGCTTTGAGACCCGCACCTGTAAGTTCAAACAGAATCAAGTAATCGGATTGCTCGCCTATGCCGGCACATTGATGCAACAGCATCAGCAGCTCTCCGCAACGCCGTCGGCGTCTTCGACTGTCACTGTGTACAACAGTTTTTTGCCAAAGCAACACAAACATATGACGAGCGATGTGCCCGTTGCGGTGCTCATTTGCAAGACGACAGCGATTGTGCGAAAGCGCAGGAAGCAAGCACATAGCAATGACAATACCAAAGATCAGGTGTTTGTCATCTGGCTGGTGACACCGAACGATCAGTTGCAGCTGAATGCCACGCTTTGTCTGTGCGGCCGGGATGCTGCCATACAGGCGAGCACCATTGTTACTGTGCGTCAGGTGCAACACAGTCAGGATACTTGTCGTTTTATGCCAGTGGATGCCGACTATTGGCGTTTATCGTTTGACGAGATGCAGAAGATATCAAATGGCTTTAGGGATGAGCTTTATCTGGAGGTGAGCTTCACCGAGCCAAACAGCGTTTAATTGTTGTTCATAAAGTTGTTTACTCACACTTGCGTTATCCTGCAACGCCTTGCACTTGGCCTGCTCGGTGGCGTCGCTCAGTTCAGAAATACGTTTATCTAACGACTGTTTTCGAAAACAAACGAGGAATTTATGTAAAATTATATTAAAGTCAAGTTAAGCTTCTACTTAGTTGTTAACTCACATTGCTTTGCTCTATCATCAGCTGGAGATAGGCGTCCGCTTCGGAGACACGTCGTGCGACGAGCTCCAAGTGATTGGCACGTTTGCCGCCACTTGACTCCTTCGTATAGCCACCGGCAAGGTAAAAGGCGCTTTGACTATCCCATAGACGCGAACGATTCGCGTGCCGTCGTATCGTGTCCTCCAGACGTCGCACCCATTGCTCACGCTCATCGCCATGCCGCGCCTGCATTGAGTTCAAGTGATTGGGTTGGTTGGGTGGTTGTGTTCGTTTCGTTTTCCAATAAGTTTTATCGTTATAAAGTTGAACAGCGTCGCCGAAGCAGAGAGAAACAAATACACAGAAACAGAAACAATACAAACAAAAATCAGTGAAATGTTTTGAAAACGAATCAAAATCAAAACACAATAAAGAAAATTATCATCGGATGGCCGAAGACCTGATTTCCTTGCAAGTTATATAATATGTTCGTAGGAATTAAATTAGCATATTCCGTTCAAGGGTGCACTAATTTGACCAAACTGTTTGCTAACTAAATGTGTTTGTATAAATTAAGATCAGTGCGTATTCGATACGAAGCATGAAGCGTGTGTGAATTAAGGGTTCAAAAGTGCATTAATACAAAGTATTTTAACCGAAATGGTAAATTCCATATACCCCGTTGTCAAGTGAGTATTTTTATTTGATTCTTAAAGTATGTACTACTTGCCTGAAAGTGAAAAGTTTTGTGATCAACGGTAATGGTAAATGTATTCTCCTCCTGATCATCAATACCAATAAGGGCATCCTTTAAGCGGACACAGCCACGTCGCACGCCCTTCATCATCTTTTCCTTGGACTGAAAATTATAATAAAAATATATGGAATGCTTAAGCTAACGAACTACGCAATCCGTATTGGAAAAACAATTCGGTATGCGTATATATTTATTTCTATGACGTTTTAAACACTACCCGGTGCCAGACGACTCAATTTCAAATAAGTTCTCTTTGCATAAATTAATGCAGTCCGATTCAAATAAATTCGAACATTTGACAATGGCTCACACATCAACGATAAGTCAGTCGCGCTGGAACGTGGAGTTGCCTTGCCAAATCCGTACGCAAATCTATATTCTGCATACATTGTTATAGTCAGCAGGACTATCTAGGAATATATAAACATGGACATGAGTCAAGAAAGTGAGAGATTAAATAATTTCCATTGGTTTTTTTTTTCAATCTGTGTTTAATTTTTATTTATTTATTTTTTTATTTTTTATTCAGAATTTCAAACCAACCATCCTGAGATAATGGCGTCTCCTTGGTTTATGATTTGTGTTTTTGCAATATATTTGTATTTTATCACCAAAGTAGGTCCAAAGTAAGTATAACAATGAATCGCTAGTCAATTTCAATTCAATTTGAATAAAACGAACGCACTTTGCACAAATAAATTACCGATTCAATATATACAATTGAATTTCTCATTTTTGTCAAGTTTCATGAAATTCCGTCAGCCTTATGAACTGAAAAAGCTGATCATAGTCCATAATATAGTGCAGGTCGTTTCATGCATATATGTTGTCTTTGAGGTAAGATTTAATTCAGTTAAATTAATATACATACATATACAATAAATTGGAATCCTGTTTTTGTTGCAGATATTGCATTTGACTGAGAGCAATATTATATACTTTTGGAGATGCATCCATTTGGAAGAAACGCATGAACGCATGAAGCGACATTTCAGTTTGGCATATTTCCTCTTCTGGCTAAAGCTCTCGGAGCTAATTGAAACGGTGATATTCGTGCTACGCAAGAAGCAAAATCAGATCACCAAGTTGCACGTCTTTCATCACTTAACCACATTAACGCTCATCTACGTGCTAATTAATTATTATAAGGGAGCCAGTGGTATGTAATTATTATGATAATCATTATATTATTATTATACTTAAATTGATTTGAATTATTCTCTTATTGATTACAGGCTTTGATGCTCTAGTTCCCGTGTTCTTTAACTCTGTCATTCATATCATTATGTATTCATATTATCTCATTGCCGCTACGGCAGATAAGAGCATTGTCCGTGCTCTGATGCCAGTTAAGAAGTCAATAACTCTTATGCAAATGATTCAGTTTACACTGATATTGTTTCACTCTGCCAATGTTTCGATATATTGCAGTGTGGACAGTCGGATCAACGCGTACTTTATATTTGTAATTGTGTTAATGTTCTATGGATTTTACGATTTCTACACAAAATCCTATCTTAGCCACAAGCGCATCAAAACAAGTTCAAGCTAAACTTATATAATAATACTTAATAATAAAATTTAAAAAAAAAATAGTAGTTTGATGTCTTTTTGGGCCCATCTCAATTGTTATACTTATAAACAACATCAAAATGCTCCGACGCGTTCCGACTAGTAGTAAGGCTTCCTCAGGGAACAGAGGTACACCCAAGTTACCGAGTATACATTGGAATAACAATTAGAGTCTAAATGAACATCTGGGAGATGCAAAAAAGTTGAAAAAGGACCACAGCACACAACAGCCAAGATCAGGCCACAAAGACACAAGACTTCAAAAACTTTAGACTCTAGACTTTTGGACATTGAGTGGAAAGAGAGAGCTGTAATTGTATGTAAATGTAAAATACATATAATAGTATGCATGTATTTAAAAAGTGATTGTTTTTTAAAAGGAAGGCTTAATACAAACTAAAACGCGTAGGAGAATATTGATGAGCTTACAACGGCCTTTTATTCCTATGCAAATCCTCGAAAATTACAGCGCTTTGGATACGGCGGATCAATTTCAATTCTTAATTAATTAATTCCGATAGAACCAATCGAAGCAGTTACATACAAACATTTTGTACATGCATACATACATATATGTATGTTGCAATTTAATTATTTATCGGGCTATGGTTGAAGCGACGCTGTTTGCTTTTGCCTGGCAGATAAGATAACAATTAAAGCATTTAAGTGGATAAAAATAACCGTTCTCCAGTGACACACAAACACACACACACACACACACACATACTGTGCCTAGTATTGATCACTTACCGTATAGTAGGATAGCAGTCCCGCATTCTCGTCCAGGACAAAGAAGCGATACTGCCAGCCTTTCATCACGTTTGTCCATTTGCTTAGTGTGCCCTCCAGCGTGCCGGCTGAGGCTGAAGACATGATCTAACAGTGGAACTGTTGCTGCTGCGGCTGCTTCTACTGCTGCTGCTACTGTTTGGTTGGTGGTGCTGCTGGGCCGCCACCGTTGTCAGCTGATCTCCTTGACTGCCGTTTGAGCTGGGTGTGTGGGGGATGTGGAGATGTGGTGTTTGTGTGTGGTGACGCAACAGTCCTCCTACTCGCTCGTACAATTCTAACTTTACTACGTTTGTAGCAGGGCTTGAAAAACAAAGCATTTATTGTTATGCCTTGCTTATGACTGCTTATTAAATGGTTCGCTTGTTGTCTCGCTCAATAGAGCGAGTCCGGTAATCTACAATAGAGTTGCCAGCATACATGCCTGCATTTAGTATTTTATGTTTTGTGAGAGCGGTAACACTTATATTTTGTTTACATTAAAACTATTGGCGGGCAGCCTTTGTTTATCGTTTAAAAATAATCGAAAATCTGTTTTTTTAGCGGCAATATTTAAACTTTGTTACTTGAATTATCGATCCTTCTGATCTAAAAGGCCAAGATACATACTTAAGTATACCTTGTAAAAGGCATCAATAGCAAACCTTTTTGTAAGTTTAATTACAAATTTGTATTTATAATAATAATTAAAACATTTTCTTTATTAAAAAACTTTACTGGTTAATACTAGGAATGAAAGAGTTTAAATTGTTATGCTGTTGTAATGAAAATTAACAAATTCGAATGGTGTTTTTGCCCATAACAACAATGGCACCTTCATCTTGAACCTCTTTAAGGGCATCCTCAAACTGTTCACGTGTAATTTGCTTTAAATATAGAAAAATTAATTTAGAATGAAGTTAGTTTAATAATAACAAAAACTTACAATTTGGGATCCTTCCTTGATTTCTTTAAATAGTTTCTGGTACGGCACCGTGGGTACCTTCCCCTTCTTTTTGAGATTTTCTTTAATAGCAGCAACGAGATCAGCGCGTTTCTTGCGAGCAGCTGTGGACAAACCGGTGGTCAAGATGCCAACATCGATTTTACCCGATAGCGGATCTGTAGCCGATTGCTTGAGGGCTTCTCGATGTAGACGCCAAGCTTCCTCAACATCCTTCAATTCGACCGCATTGCTTAATCGCACCTTGGCGTGTGCCTCCGACAGGCGTATCAGGCTTTCCAGCTGCCGAGGATAGGCCGAGATTTGACCACGACCAGCGCCCACCTTGCGCATGTCCACGTACGCCTGAATCAGGCGCTGTTGTGCTTCATCCGACAGTGTCGGCGAGCGATGCTCCCGAGCATAGGCAATGTAGTCACGCAACACGCTCATATCCTACAAAAGCATAAGGGATTATTGTATGAGAATATATGTTTTCATTTAATTTGCAAAAATTATATCCTTACAAACATTGTGTCCTCTTCTTCGTGTTGTGTAGCATAGTATAGGGATACCAAATGGCTGGCCAAACGCTTGTCGAAGACCTCATCTTGTGGATCCAGAACGAGGAAAATCAAATCAAAACGCGACAACAGCGTATGTGGCAATTGCACATTGTCGATAATAGTTTTGCGCTTATTCCATTGCGACTCAGCGGGATTGGCCGCTGCTAGTATGGAAGTGCGAGCGTTCAGTTGACAAATGATGCCTGCCTTGGCAATGCTGAGGGTTTGCTGCTCCATAACCTCGTGCAGAACACTCCGAGTCGAATCGTTCATCTTGTCAAACTCATCAATGCAGCAGACGCCGTTGTCAGCCAGCACAAGGGCGCCACTAAATGTTTTAATTGAAACATTTTCGATATAGATCGACCTTTATAACAGTTGTAACACTTACGTTTGCAAGACCAGTTGGCGTGTTTCCGGATCCTTGGTCACATAGGCGGTCAAGCCCACGGCGGATGAGCCACGGCCCGACGTGTACTGCGAACGTGGCACCAAGTTGTAGACGTACTGCAGCATTTGGGATTTGGATGTGCCGGGATCACCGCAAAGCAACAAATGAATCTCTGATCTAAAATTCTGGCGACCGAGAGCAGCGTGCTTCTTTTTCGTGCCGCCAAAAAGTTGCAGTAAAACGCCCTTCTTGATGTCATCATTCTCGTAAATCGACGGCGCAATGGCGCGTGCCAGGCGATCATAGATATCGGGCTTCTTCGACAGCAGCTGCAGCAGCTCAACGCGTTCCGGTGGGAAAATGTGATCCTTGCTGCCAATACAATTAAAATAGTAAGATAAAAATCAAGGTGCAAATTACAAGTAATCTCGCTTACCCCTCTTCATCCTCGTACAGTCGCTTGTTGTCTACTTTACGGAAGTGGACAACATCAATATGCGTTTTGTACACACTCTTCACATCTAATCCCTTGCCCCTTAGAGGCGTGGCACGATAGATGCCAGTGACGGTAATGCGATCGCCTGGCTGCACTTTGTCCACTAGATCATTGTGCGCATACAACAGAACATTGTGTGGCGTCTGGCCGGCGGCCATGTCATCCGGTGACTCCTGCAGCTTGATAAGCTGTTTGTCCGAAAACTCGCTGCGATTGTGTATGATGCGGAAACAATGATTCGTGTTGCAGTTGGTGCACAGCGTTGGCTGCGAAATACGGCCGCGATCCACCTCGACGGTGGTGCAGAAGGAGCAGATGTTGCACATAAAGAAAGCCTCGCGCATTTCCGGTATAACGTTCGAGGAGCGAATAACCATGCCACATATACTGATAAGCTGATCCATATCCTCGGGATTCAAGGAGCGCATGTTGCGCGTCTTGTCCGCATTGAAGGGACGCACCTGAATCTGATGCTCCAGCAGAGCGGCTGGATAACGCTCGAAGAACATCTCATTGATGGCCATATCAAAACCGGGAATTACTTCCTGTGGATAGCATATCAACTGGCGATACAAATCCGAATCGAAGGTTTTCAAATGCGCACAGTTGAGATTCAAATACGGCTCCTCCAAAGTGTGAATCTCTTCCAGCTTTTGCAAATACAACGGCTGATTAACATCAATGTTCTCCGATATCTCATCCTGTTCGGCGCTTGGATCGATGAAACGCATGATAAAAGATTTAAACTTCGACTTGCACTGGCTGACAACCACGTTGGTGCCCCAAACAACCAGTTGCGGTGCTTGTGAGGATTCGGACACGGGATCCGTTTCTGAACCTTTTTCAGCAATAGTTTCCAGCTGTGAAAGAACACACGACTATAAATATATCGACATGTTTTATTTTGTTCTTGTTTCTACATACGCCCGAGGTGCCTCCACCTCCAATGGCCACTTGACGGATCCGCTTATCCGTGCGAATATCTGGGCGAGCGCGCAATGGAGTTCCACGTATGCCCGAACGCGGAGTGCGTATAGAGCCCATGGAACTGGGCGTGCCATAGTTAAGCGGCGAACTTAAATCAATCTCGCTCATTAAGCCCAGGCCACGCGCTGGACTTGTGGCAGGCAGACTTATATTTGCCGGCGACGTGGGCGGCAGACTAACGTTATCCGAGGGCCTAGCAGGCAGCCGGCCGAGACCCATACGCATTGGCGTATCCGCGTCCTGCGCAGCAATGCCTAAAATAAACATGCAATTATATGCATACATATATATTATTGCGTTGGGCCAGCCTGAGAGCAATAACGTACCTCGTGTGGGCGTGCGTGCTCCTTGTTTCGGTGTTACAGAACCAACATGAGGTGAACGTGCAGGGCTTGACATATTTGTAGCGTTTCAATTATCCGTTTAATGTTTATTACAACAAATTGCAGATCTCTTTCAATATTGTTGTCGGAGGAATTTAGGAGCAACGCTCTGTACTTTGCGCGGGAAATATTGACAGCTGCAGCTGCGACGCAAAAGTCCAGTGCTGACAAATGGTTGCCGATACTTATAAGTGCTGTAAGCCGTATTGCGTTAATTGCCGCGAAAAAATTAAATTCGAAATATTTTAAAAATAATGGTGTGAGAATACCATTCTTTAATTATAGTGAACTTTTTTTTTAACAAAAAACCTGTCACAACGTATTTAATGCAACTGCATTTGCCTCATTGCTCATTTGGCCAGAACTTTGTTGTGCTGTGACAACCCTGCCCTTTTGGCAACACAACATTCTACGTCAGTCAAATCAGTTTAGAGACGGGCGACGAGGCGAACTGTTTTTGTTTGTTAGGTGTCTTCAAAATTAACAAATTAGCAAAAATTTCAGTTTAATTAGTTTATAGGCAATACTTGAAGTAATAATAAATTTATCAAAAATGACACGCTAGCTATAAAAGTTAATAAAAATAAAAAAAATCAAAAGCAAACGGATACAAGTCAAATAAAACAACATCTCGAAGAGAAAAAGGGCAATTTGCTTAACCCAAATTCAATTGGAATTGAAGAGGCAAAACTAACGAGTTTTATGCGCATATCAAACTCTTTATTGCTGTTGGTTGGAGTTGCGGTGGGGCGCATTAAGCGACAGAGCTGTTCTTGGATTACTTGGAGCAAAAAGATCACGCTGTAATCATGTCAAGCGAGGAGATGTTATACGCAAAGGTATATTACACATATTATATATATTGATGCCCCACAAGTGCATCGTTGGCAATTGATGTGCGCTGTCGTCGCCGTCGCTTTGCACTTGCCAAGCGCCCAATAGTGTTAAGAATGGGCGACTTATAAAAACCCATACATAATAACAGTAACAACGCGTGCACTGTGTGTGTGTTTGTGTTTGTGCGCCAATTTCATGTTTTTGCATGTCTTTGATTGCCTGAGGCTTGCTTATTGATGTCATGGTAGAGTCATGGTGCATGTTTTAGCGTTAGCCCCGACAAACATACATACATACATATTAGAAATGAATCACAGAATCTTATCAGAACTTTCGCGCTGATAAGCGTGGCGCTTTTTTTTTGTTTTTGCCTTCGCTTCAATAAAGACGTCATGTTTGTGCGTGATTGTTCTTGTCGGCTTAGTCAACTTATCAATTTGTTTAATTTTTGTTAATGTAGGGCTCCAAGATTTGGATTCCCCATCCGGAAGAGGTGTGGGAAAGTGCAACGTTGGAGGACAGCTATCGCAAGGGTGCCGGCTTTTTGAAAATCCAAACTGAATCGGGTGCCTTACGAGAGATTAAAATAAAGCTGGATGGCAGTGATTTGCCGCCTCTGCGTAATCCGGCCATACTGGTGGGTCAAAACGATTTGACCACCTTGTCGTATCTGCACGAACCGGGCGTACTTTATAATCTGCGGGTTCGTTTCTGCGAGCGTCAAATTATTTACACCTATTGCGGCATTATACTGGTGGCCATCAATCCCTATGCGGATCTGCCGCTTTATGGGCCAAACATAATACGCGCGTATCGCGGCCATGCCATGGGCGATCTGGAGCCGCACATATTCGCGCTGTCGGAGGAGGCCTATACAAAACTGGAGCGTGAGAATTGTAATCTAAGCATCATTGTCAGCGGTGAATCGGGCGCTGGCAAAACCGTTTCGGCCAAATATGCGATGCGTTATTTTGCTGCCGTTGGCGGCTCCGAGTCGGAGACACAGGTCGAGCGCAAGGTGCTGGCATCTTCACCAATCATGGAGGCCTTTGGCAATGCCAAGACCACACGCAACGACAATAGTTCGCGTTTTGGCAAATTCACCAAGCTGCTGTTTACCAACCAAATGGGCGTGATGTATCTGCAAGGTGCCACAATGCACACATATTTGTTGGAGAAGTCGCGTGTCGTCTACCAGGCGCAGGGAGAACGCAACTATCACATCTTCTATCAGCTGTGCGCGGCGCGTGCCAAGTATCCAGAGTTGGTGCTCGGTAAATATAATTCAGCTATATAAACTTTCAAGTCTAACTTTTTGTTTGTGTGTTTGTTGCAGATCACCAGGATAGCTATCAATTTTTGAACATGGGCGGCGCATCGGATATTGAACGTGTCTCCGATTCGGATCAGTTCAATGAAACCGTGCAGGCAATGGCTATCCTGGGTTTTTCTATGCAGCAAATTGCGGACATAGTCAAGATACTTGCTGGCATTTTGCATTTGGGCAACATTGAGGTGTCCAAAAAGTACAAGGATGGCAGCGATGACGAAGATACCGAATCTTGCGATATATTTGTAAACATATATAACAGTCGACTTGATTGATAATAATCCCAACTATCCGATTTCAGCAAAATGATTTGCACCTGCAAGTAACTGGAGATCTGTTGAAGATCAATGCTGATGATTTGCGTCGCTGGCTATTGATGCGTAAGATAGAGTCGGCTAATGAATATGTGCTGATACCAAACAACGTTGAAATGGCAATGGCCGCACGCGATGCATTGGCCAAGCACATCTATGCGAAGCTTTTTCAATATATTGTCGGTGTGCTGAACAAGAGTCTATATAATGGTAGTAAACAGTGCAGCTTCATTGGCGTGCTCGATATCTACGGCTTCGAAACGTTCGAGGTGAACTCGTTTGAACAGTTTTGCATAAACTATGCGAACGAAAAGCTCCAGCAGCAATTCAATCAGCACGTCTTCAAGCTTGAACAGGAGGAGTACCTCAAGGAAGGAATCACTTGGACCATGATCGATTTCTATGACAATCAGCCCTGCATTGATCTAATTGAGTCCCGCCTTGGTGTGCTCGATCTGCTCGACGAGGAGTGCAGAGTTAGTAATGCAATTTGTTATTGTTATTCCCTATTGTTTTTTTTTTTGTTTTGTAGATGCCCAAGGGCTCGGATGAGAATTGGGCCGGTAAACTTGTGGAAAAGTGCTCCAAATATCCGCACTTTGAGAAACCACGATTTGGCACGACAAGTAAATGCATTTGTTATTTATTGAACGCCAACTAAACAAAACAATTCTCTATTTTTGTAGGTTTCTTTATTAAGCACTTTTCGGACACGGTGGAGTATGATGTGAATGGATTTTTGGATAAGAATCGCGATACGGTATCCAAGGAACTAACCAATGTGATGACACAGTCAAACATGTTGCTATGCAAACAAGTAATGATACTCGAAGAGATAGACACTCTAAGCACGGATGCCAATAAGAATACCACAACGTTGGGTGGTCGCGTCGTGATCAGCGCGAATCGTAAACAGGTTTGTGAGCAAACTGCTACTTAGCTACGCTCCTTGTCCAACATAATTGTATTGCTAATATGTACTTTCATACGCTTGCCCTTTCACATTCACTGTTCACTGTCCAATGTCCTGCTATGTCCAATGTTCACATCGTCAACTGGATCAACAGCAACTCAATGAGACGCGTCGAAGAGTTAGTTTTTTTTAATGTCTTCCAATTAATTTTTATATTAAATGTTGATTTATTTACTTAATTTAGGTTGTGCCATCGAAACAGCACAAGAAAACTGTGGGTTCTCAGTTCCAGGAGAGTTTGGCCTCGTTGATCTCAACGTTGCATGCAACCACGCCGCATTATGTTCGCTGCATTAAAGTAAATATATAGAGAAAACAAAATGTTATACAAAAAATGAATTTAATTAACGAATATTCTTTTAGCCCAATGATGACAAGATCGCCTTCAAGTGGGAAACGGCAAAGATTATTCAGCAGTTGCGCGCTTGTGGTGTATTGGAAACTGTGCGCATCTCAGCAGCTGGCTTTCCATCTCGCTGGCTGTATCCCGATTTCTATATGCGATATCAGTTACTAGCGTATCGCAATCAGATCGATAAGAACGACATGAAACAGTCCTGCCGCAATATTGTTGTCAAGTGGATAGCGGACGAGGACAAGTATCGTTTTGGCAATACGCAGATATTCTTTAGAGCCGGACAGGTCGCCTATCTGGAGCAGGTGCGTGCCAATCTGCGAAAGAACTACATAACCATCGTGCAGTCGGTAGTGCGGCGTTTTATCAAACGTCGCCACTATCTCAAGCTGCAGGCCATCGTCTATGGCATACAGCGCTATGCACGCGGCTATTTGGCTCGCATGCGTGCCCAAAAATTGCGAGAGGTACGCGCCGCTTTAATACTGTCCAAGTATGCACGCGGCTGGGTGTGTCGACGTCGCTATTTGCGTTTAAGCCATTCGGTCGCTGGCATACAGCAATACGCCCGTGGCATGCTGGCTCGCCAAAGATTCTATGCCATGCGGGATCACTATCGGGCCGTGCAAATACAGCGCCTTGTGCGCGGTGTACTAGCACGTCGCGCCTACCAGAAGCGTCGACGCAGCATTATCATTTGCCAGGCGGCGGTCCGACGATTTCTGGCTCGTCGCAAGTTCAAGCGTATGAAGGCGGAGGCCAAGACCATAACACATATGACGAACAAGTATATGGGCCTGGAGAACAAGATCATTTCGATGCAGCAGCGCATTGATGAGCTTAATCGGGACAACAGCAATCTAAAGCATAAGACCAGCGAGATAAGCGTGCTTAAGTATGTACTATATATCTGTAGATAAAATTCATATACATACATTTTTATTAACATTTTGGTCTTTTCTAGAATGAAGCTAGAAATGAAAAAGAACTTGGAGCAGGAGTTCAAGATGATGAAGGCCGCCTGTGTGGATAAGGATAAATTGATACAAGCCCTAAACAAGCAATTGGAATCGGAACGCGATGAGAAAATGCAACTGCTAGAGGAGAATGGACACACGCAAGAGATTTGGGCCCAACAAAAGCAACAGTGGGGCACTGAAAATGAGGAATTACGCAAGCAAGTTGACTCCATGATTGAAATGGCCAAGAATGCTGAGGGCAATCAACGCGATCGGGAAGAGCGTATGCTAACCGAAATTGATAACAAGGAGCTGAATGAAGCCTATCAGCGTGCCATCAAGGACAAGGAAGTGATTGAGAACGAGAATTACATACTCAAGGAGGAACTGAGTCGCTTTCAGCAACAGCACAATGGCATTGGCGGCTATGGCATGCGTCACACACGCTCCGCCAGCAATGCGTCCAGTCAGAACGAGGATGACGTTGGATACGGTTCTGCAAGGAATACCCTGGACATTAACAGGTCGCCGGATTTGTTGAGCAAGAACGGTATTTATGATGATAATGTCATTATTTTAGAAAACAAAATATTAATTGTTTTTTTTTTCATTAGATTCATTCTTCGATAGCACTAGCATTGTTGTTAAGCTGCGCTCCATACTGGAGGAGGAGAAGCAAAAGCACAGGAGCCTGCAGGAACAGTACGTCAAGCTAGCAAGTCGCAATAAGCCCACTGAGGACTCATTCCGGTAAGCATCAAGCAAGCTTTTGTGTATAAGAATTATTATTAGCAATCACACAAATCAAAAACACAAACAGTTAGCAGTAGTCTAATAACAATTATGTATATTATATATATTATTGCCACACACACACGTGCCATAGCGTCTCCGAGCTTGAGGTTGAGAACGAGAAGCTACGCAGCGACTACGATCAGCTGCGCACGAGCATTAAACACGGTGTTGAGATCAACGAGCTCAATGGTAACATTCGTAACGCGACGTTCTTAAGCAGTTGTTATACTTATTACCTCCATACCTTTCTCTTTTCCTCTCCCCTCCCTTTTATGTATTTGTAGCACAACATGCCGCACTGCAGGAGGAAGTGCGTAGACGGCGCGAGGAATGCATTCAATTGAAAGCGGTTCTATTGCAACAAAGCCAATCGTTGCGCTCCGTTGAGCCAGAGAGTCTGCTTGCCAGCAATGTGCACGAGGTAATGGAGGCATTCCAATCACAGAAGCTGGTCAACAGGCAACTGGAGTCGGAGCTAAAGGCAATCACAGACGAGCACAACAGCAAGTTGATGGAAATGACGCAGTCCATCGAGAGACTCAATGGCGAGAAGGATGAAATGCAAGAGGTGCTCTTTAAGAGCATCGACGAGTTCGATCAGGCTAATGTGGACACACTTAAACAGAATGATCGCTATTTGCGCCTGGAGCTAAAGAAGGCTATAACACAATATTTGCTGGTGCAGGATGAACTTAAGCTGGCCAATGCCAAGCTTAAGGCCTACAGGCAGGATGGTGGCAAGCTGGAGCACAAGCTGGAGGAGGAAATGATACGAAACAAGGCGAACAGCAATAGCAACGATTTGGGGGCCAATGTAACCAAACAAAAGTCTCAAAATCCGCTTGGTCTGATGAAGTTTCACAACAGCGATCTGGACAAAATCTTGCAACGTCTGCTTAGCAGCCTAACACCACGCACTGTCGTCGGTCTATTGCCCGGCTTTCCAGCCTATCTCATCTTTATGTGCATACGGTAGCTAAATGATAAGAAGAAATAATCCATTTTCACTAATCTAAACTGCATTCAACTTTTTTGCAGTTATACTGATTTAACCAATGCCGATGAGGATGTGCGCGAGCTGCTCAGTAAATTTGTAATGCAAATCAAAAAAATGCATAGAACACCGCATCCAATTGAAAATCGCGTTATTTGGTTGGTCAACTCAATCACGTAAGTGTTATATTGAAACTGAATGCAAAAATACTATATCCCTTTTTTGTTTTTAGGCTACTGAATTTATTAAAGCAATACGGCGATGTTGAGGAATATGTGAAATTTAATACAGAGAAGCAAAACCAACAGCAGCTAAAGAATTTTAATCTCTACGAATACCGTCGCGTAATACTCGATCTCATTGTGAACCTATATCAAGCGCTCGTCATGCAAATACAGGGACTTCTAGATGCCAAAATTGTGCCGGCCATATTAAACAATGATGAGATTCAGCGCACTCGACATGCCCATGGCATGCGGAATAGGAACGCTGATGCTTTGGCATCGCCAGAGCATGGAAACGTGCCGGCTTGGAAGCAGCTGATTGGACAGCTGGAGCACTTTTATAAGCAATTCCAGCACTTTGGACTGGACAGTGTCTACGCTGAGCAGATATTTAGCCAGCTGTTGTACTTTGTCTGCGCAGTTGCGCTCAACTGTTTGATGCTGCGTGGCGATATATGCATGTGGGAAACGGGCATGATAATACGCTATAATCTGGGCTGCATTGAGGATTGGGTGCGCGATAAGAGGATGGTAAACAGCACGAAAAGAATATTTCTTAACAAATTTTAATTGTTAATCCACCCACGTTTTTATTTTTAACAGTCAAATGAGGTGTTGTTACCACTGGCGCCACTAAATCAAGTGTCGCAGCTGCTGCAGTCTCGCAAGAGTGAGGAGGATGTCCAAACAATTTGCGATCTGTGCACGTCGCTTAACACTGCCCAAGTGCTAAAGGTTATGAAGTCATACAAGCTGGATGACTATGAAAGCGAAATAACTAACGTGTTTCTGGACAAACTAACACAGAAGCTAAACGAGCGCCAAATGGTAAGACTGAACTTTAATCATAATGTGTTTAAATATATACAATAATATGAATATCATTACAGCCAAAGAGCGATGAGTTTACAATGGATCAAAAGTTCATACATCCCTTCAAGGTGGTATTTAAGTACAGCGACATCAAGCTGGAGGATATTGAGTTACCGCCGCATTTAAATCTCGATGAATTCCTCACAAAAATATAAATATTTTTGGCGTTTGCGTGTGACCATTATTTAAACGTTTGCCATTTGACGTAAACTGATTTGTGTTAACTTTATTTCTTGTTTTGTTTTGTTTCGTATTATACGAATCCTAGCTAATTGAAGGTGATGTCAGTTCGAAATGTAGTTCCTGTTTAGTTTAAAATAGTAATTCAACCTTGCTGACCCTGTTAAATTCGCCTTACCCGCCGTATAAGTTGATTTGTAGCTTTAAATTGAATTGTTGACCGAAGGTTTCGAACCAATGCAATATAAGAAAATTATTAATATTTACATGTGCCGGGAGTGAAACTTCCAAAAAAAATGAAGCATTCCTAAGTTGCAATAAAGGATGAACCTTGTACCTTAACTTTTACATATAATGCATATAAAGTTATATAAGAAAATGTACTTAAAAAAACAAACATGTTAATGTTATAGAAATGTAAGGCCGATTTGTTGCCTTAAAAGCCGTTTGCAATACAGAGACTTGTAAGTGTTAAGATAATAAGTATACAATATTTATAGAGCGCTATATAATCGTAACGATGCTGTATTCAATTTATGTATTCTCACATTTTTTGTAATTTATATGTATGTATTAGAGCGATTCAAAGAACGGATCCCCCCCAAAAAAGATAATTTAATATTGAAAAATGTACTATTAGCATTTGTTTAAAATATGCTAAATATTTATATAAAATACATACACATGTACAATCTATAACAGAAGAATTTGTACGAAGGCGAAATGTACGCGTCTAATAAAGCTGTTAGCAATTAACCGGCGCCTTGGATAGTTTATTTTTGGGAAGGTCTAGCGACGGCAAGCGGGTGGTTATCATGCCTGTTGCAACAGTGGATCCATTCTCACGTATTGTGAACGCTTGACCGGGCGTCATGACCATCTTACGCATCAATGTGACGCGCACCTGACCATGCTCGCCGGGCATCAACATTGATTCACTGGGCACTGAAAAATTAACTGCTAGTTTAAACGCATACAACTAAGCCCACAACACTTACCTATATCAATGCGAGCTGGCTGATTCCATGTCATGCTAAATAGCGGCTGAATGTACTTGGACAACATGGGCTTCGAGCGACCGCCCTCAGCACGAGACAACAAATACATGGAGCCCTCAAAGTGATTCGATATATCCTCGGAGCCAGTTGCACATAGCAGCATGCCACGTTCAACAGATGCAATTTTAATGCCACGCAACAGGGCGCCCACATTTTCACCGGCGAGTGCTTGCGGCACGCTCTTGCGAAAGATCTGTATGTCACTGACGCTGGTTTTAAGGTTCTGATTGAAGCCCAAGAGATCCGCATCGGCATTGCGCACAATAGTGCCGCGCTTGATGGTGCCAACGACAACAGTGCCGCGACCCGGCACCGTAAATGCATTGTCAATTGGCAGTATGAAGGGGGCTTTGACATCGCGTTGGGGTGTCGGTATATACGTGTCGCAGTTCTGCAGTAGCTCCTCAATGGCGGGCACACCAAATTTGGACTGATCATCGCGTAGAGCCAGCAGAGCAGAGCCACAAATGACGGGACTGCTAACGCCGTCGAACCCGAAATCCGACAACATTTCGCGCATTTCAATCTCGACTAGTTCAAGCACCTCCTGATCAACTAGATCCGCCTTGTTAATGAACACCACAATGCGCTGTATGCCCACCTGCTTGGCAAGCAGCAGATGCTCGCGTGTTTGCGGCATTTGACCGTCTGTGGCGGCGACTACAAGAATAGCACCATCCATTTGTGAGGCGCCTGAAATCATGTTCTGCAAGGGTTTAAGAATTAGTGAAATTATTAAAAGTCTAAATTTTGACTTACCTTAATGTAGTCCGCATGGCCAGGACAGTCTGTGTGCGCGTAGGTTCGTTCCGCAGTGGCATAGCCAATGTGACAGGCATTTATGGTGATGCCGCGTGCCTTCTCCTCGGGCGCTCGATCGATTTGGTCATAGGACATGTAGTTGGCCAGGCCCTTTTCGGATTGGATTTTGGTGATCGCCGCCGTTAGCGTCGTCTTGCCATGATCGACATGCCCAATGGTACCTACATTGCAGTGTGGTTTTTCACGTTCACTAGGATTTGGTTTTCGATTGTCTTTAACACTGCTGGCAAACAAACGGTGACTGCTCCACTTGCAGTTGGAGATCCGATTACTGGCAACGACAGTACAATGAAACTTTTGCAGCACATCGCACTGTTGCCAAAGTTTAACCACAGCACTTCGCATGGTGATTAAATCCAATGCACGTAACCGTTTCAGCAAGACTCGCACGCCGCTGTTCAATCAAAACAAACAAAGCAGCTGTTTTCCACAGTTGAAACTGCTTTGGCAGTGTTGTACAACTGTGAAAGCCAAACTCTAATTTCAACTAAATGCAGAATTCAAATGAAATTTGAATTAAAAGTCTTGTTTTATTTACTATTTGAAATGTCTTCAACTTGTGGGAATGTATGAGAATACAATGCGGTTTCTGTTGCTTCTGCGACTTTAGCATTATTTCGAATTATTTTATGTGTGCGTTTCATATGGACGCCCAGACTAACGCGTTCCGAAAACCTGGTGTTGCATAAGCTGCACTGCAGCGTCTTCTCCTTGTGTATGTGACGATGCTTGACTAAGGCGTTCGCATTGGTAAATGCTTTTTGACAGATTTCACAGACCTTGTCGCGTATGTTGAGGTGCGCCTTGATGTGATCCTTGAGATCACGTTTGGTTAGAAAATCCTTTGGGCACATTGTGCATTTGAATGCCCGAATTTTGGTATGCACAGCGGTCACATGATTGCTCATTTGAATCTTTTGCTTAAACGATTTGCCACAAAATTCACAAACAAATGGCTTGGCTATGTGCGCCTCGTCGTGGGTGCGCACATGGCTGCTCAGTTGACTGGAAAAGGCAAAGCTTCGGCTACACAAGCCGCAACTGTAGGTCTTGCCCATGTGGACACGCTGATTATGCTGCTGCAAATGGCAACGCCGCTCGAAATGGTTATCGCAGAGTGTGCATTTGAACCAACCGCCGTCGCCAGTCTTATGTGCTCTGTACTGGTGTGCTTGTAGCGCATGATCCGTGCTGAAGCTATTCTTGCACACTTCACAGGGGATTTTCTGACGGAATGTCTTTGTTTGCAGGAACCTCTTGCATGACTCGATGTAATGTTTTTCTGCTTTCAGTAAGCCAATCGTTTGTGTCTCCGTCAGACCCTTAATTTTTCTCGAATACCATTGACGCAGATAGAGAACACTATCATAAACATCGTAATGGGTAATAACTTCAAGGGGAATCTCACTCACAAGCATATTACAAATTTCAATATATGCATTTTTACGTTCGTAAAGATTAGCAAAATCCTTATGCGAGGGATCGTACAGTTGCGGAAACTTAGAGTATAGATCTATGAAATTCGTTGTCAGCTGGTTCGTTTCAGTAAACACCAACTGTTAAAAGAGATGAGATTAAATAAAATCTTTACATAAACCAATAGTTTGTTTACCTTAATTTTAAGTTCAGTGCTTTCATCATCAGTTTCCGCTTCATTAACATCAGTTCGTTTCCCCAAAAAGCTGTACATTTCGTGATAATACAAAGGTAATTTTGTCAATTTCCTTGTACGCTTTTGACGGCTTATGGTCGCGTACTGATTATGCAGACTAGCAATGCATTTCTTAAGCTTATATTGGGTGAGATGAACGTTAATACTAGTCTTTAGCTGATCTACTAATGAGGCGTAGGCAGCCGTTCGCTTTTCCTTGTCTCTAAATGCTGAGTTCTTTGGATCCCAGAGACATGGTTTTCCCTTGTACATTTCTATGAATTGGGTAATACGCGGATTTCGTCGATAAAATGTAGGATTAAACTAAAATCAACAATCGATCAGTTTTGTTTAGCCAGCGTGTTTAAGTACTTACTTTAACTGTAGGTGTGAAATGTTTTTCTTTTCCGTCAGCGTCCGTTTGGAAAGCTTCATCAATTTGGCACTCAGCCTCCAACTGGTTAAGGAAATTTAAATTTAATATAAATCAATGTATTAAAATAATTTAAAGCACTAACTTCATCTTCATCATTGTCGTCGTATTCGCTATCGTTATCGTCTTCCTCACCCTCGGTCGATACGGTGGGCAAATCAACAAACGCCTCCTCAGCTAGGCAATCCATATTATCATCTTCAATTTCCTCATCTTCGCTTGTATCGCCGGGGAGTTTTGGTTCAGGTTTTATTTCTAAGCTGCTAGTACAGGATAATTTGTCCTCATCCAAATTTGCTTTGTGTACCTTTCTTATGTGCAAAACAAAGTCTTGCCAGCGTTCAAGATTCACTTCCACGTTGCAATCACTTTTGAAGTGCGAGCAGCTTAAAATGAACTCTTTGTAATTGTTACACATCCGCACTGTACCACAAATCACCATATTGAATTCATTAAAATATTGTGTATTGTTTAATACTCAAAGTAAACAATCATAAATAAATTTGTATTGTTGTCGCAGGTTAAAAATGAGCATACATTTTCTATGGTATCGATACTTGTCAGCTGGTTCACAGTGTTGAACAACAAAGGAATATCTTTTATTGACGCGCGCAAAAACATTTATTTTTATAACTTATTTTTAAAAGTAACCATTAATACCTATGGTTGACATTCAGCAATATTACTTAAGTTTTTCTTTTTTGCAGGGCAAACTTTGCGGTGTCTGGAAAGGCTTGTTGGACAGGTGAAAGCTGCTTTGCATTCTCCGCATTTTTTGTCTTTAATATTAAGATGGCCTTTCATATGATTTTTCAATTGAACTCGCTTTCGATACGTATTCGGACATATATCACATTTAAAAGGCCGCAGATTTAGATGAAACCCATTTATGTGATAATCCAGCAACAGTTTAAGCCGAAACGATTTGCCGCATAGCTCGCAAACAAACGGCTTTTCGCCAGTGTGAACACGGGTGTGCACGTTAAGATCGTTCTTCAATGAAAATGAGCTGTCACAGTATTTACATTTGAGCAACTTTTCACAGTGCTGCCGCAAGTTGTGTCGTTCCATGTCGTGATACTTTTCGAACCGACGCGGACATTGCGAGCACAAATACGGCAGTTCGCCCACGTTATGTGCCTTGACCATGTGCGTGCGGAGACTATAATCAATGAAGAATCGCTTGCCGCATATTTCGCAATTTATGACAAATGTCTCTGTTTTTGGAGGCAGAAAACTGCACATTGCTAGATAATGTAGTTCAGACTTGGAGCAGGCACGACGCAGTTCCTTCGATTTAACGCGCCGCAATGTCATATAGACCCATTTACGTAATTTCATGACGGCTAAATGAACTTCAGTATCGTTGACTCGAATCTTCGGTGCCAGCAACTCTGCTATCTTAAAGTATGCCTGGGTGCGCGCTTCTAAGGACATAAAGCCTGTTGCCGAGCTATCATACAGCTCTGGAAACTGTTCAAACGTCTCAATAAAAGTTGTAGTCATATCGTTGATCTCCTTCAAATTTAGCTAAGCAAAAGTACAAATCCATTAAAGACAGTTTTAACAATGGCATGTGCATTGTTTTCTCACCTGTATTATATCCGTCTTGACATACTCATCGTCTTCATCGTCCTCACTTTGTGAAAAGGAGTTTGTAACCGATAGAAACTTGCATAATTTTAAGTAACGTGCAGGCATTCCAGTCAGATTTTTCTTATGACTGGCTAAATCGAATTGTTGAAACAGTTGATTTATGGATTTCTTCAATTCAGTTTCTGTAAAAATTACAGCGGCTTTTTTATCCATGACTTCAATTATTGAATTGTAGGCCTCAGTTGTGGCTTTCTTATCGCCAAATTTTAAATCGTTTGGGTTCCACAAGCACGGTTGTTTCTTGATTCCTTCAATCAAGTGTAGCACACGTGGATTTTGGCGTATAAAAGACACCTTTAGCTGAAGTTGAAATTTTTTTAATTTTGTTGAATAATTATTATTATTATTAAACTTCATAATTCAAACCTTTCGCTTTAATGGCTTTGAGAAAGTTCGACCGCGTTTGGACAGGTTTGCCTTCGGTTCCTCATCAGAGTCAGTAGAACTGGTCAATTCGTCAACAGTGCAGTCGCCATCATCTGTCAAGTAATCATCCTAATTTTCACAATTAATTTATTGTTTATAAACCTGTAAATTCGTTAATTACCTCAGCAGATGTTTGTTTCGCCCGATTTTCACTCTCATCGCTAGATATGTCTGGTTCAACATTCTCTAATATGGTAAACATTTCATTACAATTTGTAGATTCAAAAGCTTCCGTTTCAGTTGTTGATAGTATAGCATCCATAGGTTCCACAAACTCATCGGCATTCTGTTAAGCGGATAACGATAAATAAAACTTGGAAAAGTCTAGATATAAGTTAGCTTACTTCATACTTGACATCGTGTTCGGACCACTGTTCGTGGTCGTCTTTAATGTCCAAAAGACTGCTGTCGGTAATATAAGCCTCAAAATTCTCCTCTCGCGAATATGCAATTTGCCCATTACTCTGTGCACTTTCTTCATCGGCATCATTAAAAAGATGCGCATCATTAAAACATGCGTGCAGCACGAACTGTTCCCAGTTTTTGAGCTCAGATTCGATTGAACAATACATGCACTTCAAGCGAAACTCCGTGTAATCTGCATTGGTTAAGACACTAGCGCATATTTCCATTTTAAGACTTTTAAGACAGCCCCAGAAATGGTAACTAATTTTATTAACAGCGATTCTTAAGAAGCCAGCACAGCTGCGCAAGATCAAGTGCTGTGCAACGTTAAAAAACACCCACCGATTTTTCATCAGTATATCGATAACAGAGACTGCGAATCGTTTCAGTTTAAACACAATAAAATAAAGTGAATTATTTTTAGTTTACTTTTTTTTATCAAAGTTTCTTTAATTGTTAATAAATATTAAAATTTAATGTAATACAAAAAAATATCTTTTCCTCAAATTTTGCTGTTCATTTGTTATTAAAATTGGTTTAAGGTTGTGGTCCTAACTCAAACTAGCACAAATTAAGTTCGTGTTTTGTGGTGCGACTCAAGTCGGGCAAGTTTAGTGTTTTCTACTTTTCTTTCTGTATAAATTAACTAATTGTTTCCTCTGACGTTGTATTCTGGGTATTGTGCTGTGCATTATTGCGTACAATATTGTGTGTACGTTTCATATGCGAATTTAGACCAACAAATTGTGAGAATCGGGCATCACAAAGTTTGCATACAAATTTCTTAACTTCCGAGTGTATTTGCCGGTGTCTAATGAGCGAATGGCTGCTTGTAAATCCTTTGCCGCATGTTGCACATATCTTGTCACGTATGTTTAGATGACTCTTAATGTGATCAGTCAAATGGACATTTCTCAAAAAATCCTTTGGGCACATTGTGCACTTAAATGCTCGGACCTTTGTGTGTATGGCAATGACATGCTGTTTCATTTGGGATTTAAGTCTAAATGCCTTGCCGCACTGCTCGCATAGCACATGATTTTTACCGGTGTGTGTGCGTATGTGTGAACGAAGATCCGCACTAACCGCAAAATACCTATCACAGTAATTGCACTTGTGCGTCTTGCCAATATGGGCGCGTTGCATGTGGGTCACTAGCTCGGCGCGTCCCATAAAACTTCGCTCACACATTGTGCACTTAAAGGGCAGCTCGCCAATGTTATGAGCCTTGAACATGTGTGCCTGATGCACATGCTCGGAGTACGATTCTTGCTGGCAAAGTGAACAGTTTAACTTTGGTTTGAACGACTTGGGTGGCAAAAATGCGCAGGCCTTCACATAAAACTGTTCCGACTCATTGTCCATATCCTTTGGACTTTTATAGTACCAGCGGCGTACAAAATCTATGGCCTGATATATATCATCCTTGCTAACATCCTTGTTAGTTGCCATTGCTTCGTAAGCTTGCTTGCGTGAAATCACATTTGAAAACTCGTTGTGTTTGCTATCGTAAAGCTGCGGAAAGTTCGCATAGAGCTCGATGAAGTCTGTGGTGATCGCATTTCTTTGACCAAAGTTCAGCTGTAAGTAAAATTATGGTTATCCTTAGTTATGTAGTTATTTTTCAACCTGTTACCTGTATTACTGAACTTTGCGTTTGATCCTGATCTTGCAAGTCTTGACATGATTTAAGAAAATCACAGCTTGTGTAGTGTTTGAAGGCAACTGAATTTGTCTTTATATTACTCTTATTTACAAGCGTTTCCACTTTGTTATATTGACTTAGCAACTTTTTAATGGCTACTTTTAGCGTACGCTCTGAGAACATTACTGATATTTTTGTTTCCAATTCTGTGATTAGTTTTTCATATGCGGCCTTACAAGCAGTTGAGTCTTTATATTTGCTATAGCCAGGATTCCATAGACAGGGCTGACTTTTAAAAGATTCTATGAACAGCAAAGTCCGCGGATCTCGTCGGAAGAATGTCGGATTAAACTATAAGAACATAAGTGATTGTAAATAAATATTTTACACTACGAAATCAATGTACTTACATTGTATGTAAGCGAATACGACTCCGCTTCCTGATCCTCTTCATCTGCTGACTTCGCAATGGATTCTGATGTTATGACTGTTGCGTTTTCACTGGAACTTGAATCCGACATGGATGAGGATGGTCTTTCAAAGTCTACTTCTTTAATTGCATTTAATTCTGTATCCTCTTCGATTGTCAGATTGTCCAGATTTTCTTCCTTATCACTGTTTCCATCCATAGCGACTTGTTCCATCGGAATATATTGACCGATCAAAGTGTGCGTATTTTGAAAGTGTTGCACGAATTCCTGCCACTTCTCGATCTCGATGTCTAGCAGGCAATACGAACAACGCATTAAATAACTTTCGAATTCTCCAGCTTTGCTCATGATAAAGCCGCAGGTTTCCATTGTGACGTTCAGTTTTTAGTTGGCATTTAATTAAAATTAAATAATAAACAAATGCACTTCAGCTTACAATCAGCTGGTTTACTGCAGGGCTGCAAACGCATATTACCAGTGAAGTGCAACGGCATCTGGCAACTCTGTTGAGCGCAGTAGTGTTTGTTTACATGACAAGTGACCGGAGCTAGGCTCCCAGTAATGTTTAAGGAAACTCATTTGCAATGGAGGAGCCAAAACATCACCTTACATATACGATATACATGTTAACGTTCTTTCTGTGTGGCGCGCTGCTCTTTCTGATTGGCTTCTTTCCGGCTTCATACACCGTTGCAGAGCAAGAAAAAACCGTACCGATTGACCGGCCAACAACACTGCTTGGTGAAATGTAAGTTGTTTATCAGTTGTTTGATATGCATGAACTGCCACATGTGCGGTAAACTATAATTTCTTTTCGATTATGACAGTCTGCATATCCCGCCGGCCAGCTATGAATCATTTATACTGTTCCTCATTGATGCTTTGCGCGCTGACTTTCCCAATGAGTCTTCAATGCCGGCGGCCCACAGTAGGGCATGTTTGAAGCTTAGTCTGCACGTAGATATACCTACAGTGACGATGCCGCGGCTGAAAAGCATCACAACCGGAACGCTATCCAACTTTATAGACATTGCGCTCAATGTGGGCCATACGGAACAGCTTTCGGATTCACTGCTTCATCGGTTGAAAGAGCGCAACGCAGCTGTTTCCTTTGCTGGCGATCATACATGGGTCCACCTGTTTCCCAGCGAATTCACCCGAATAGCAGCCAATAATGATTCATTCTACGTTAACGATTTCTATGAGGGTGATAAAAATGTTACCAAGGTACTGGAAGCGGAGCTGGAGCAAAAAGACTGGACGCTGCTTATATTGCACTACCTGGGCTTGGATCACATTGGCCATGTTGAGGGCAATGAGAGTCCACGGGTAATACATAAGCTCAAGGAAATGGATGAGGCTGTCAGAAAAATATTAGATCACAAAGTGAGTTCAAATATCTATTATGCAATCGGAGATTATCAATTGAATCTTGCCTTTAATAGAATATGCCCAACTATTTACTTATGCTGACCAGTGATCATGGCATGGCAGATGGCGGTGGACATGGTGGCAATACGCCAGCTGAAACATCAGTGCCACTCTATGTGTATAGCAATAACTGCAGCAAGTATACGTAAGTCGTAAGTCAATATAAAAAAACTTAATAAATAAACCAATTATTTTAGAGCCAGCACAAAGCAATATAATCAAATTGATTTGGCGCCAACTCTTGCATTGTTGCTCTCAATTGAGATACCCACCATATCGATTGGCTGCATAATACCCGAGATGCTGCAATCATTATCACTGGAGCATCAGATGTATGCCTTCTTCTACAATGCGCACCATCTGCTGAACAAGGCCCGAGTAAAATTTGGCCATGAAAGTGTGCGGCGTAGTGGTGAGTACTTCAATATGAACTATAGTATCTTTTAATTCATTTATAAAAACTTACAGATTACTACCACTGGTACCAGGAGGCAACATTGCTGCACAAACAGCTATTGCAACCGTTGCGAACGGGAGATGGCAGCGCCGCCAGCAGGGTGCATTATGAGAATGCAAAGCTTAATTATTTGCGTGTGGCACGCGAAATAAGTGGCCAGCTGTCCGAGTCGCTAGTTAAATTTGATTATGGATTCATAGCCATAGGTCTGGCGCTCACAACAGCGGTGCGTAAAAATATTTACAATCAAATTATGTCTTAATTAATCAAGCACTTTTTACAACAGTCCTCCTTGCATATAGTATTGAATGTGCTATTTCTTGACATAGCAACAGAGCAACTGCAACTGTCCCGTTTAAAAGTGGGTCAGTTGCTGCTATCGCTAGCAATTGGAATTGCTCTGAATGTGGGAAGTCATTTGATGAATTTTGTGCTAACCAGCTCCATGTTGCAGAGCCTGCTATTGCTCTTTCCCATTGTTGGCGCCGTTTACCTTACCATCGATGTGGCACAAGCGCTGCTCAAAATTCTGTTGCCGCCTCTGAACTCGCGACACCTAAAGCTGTCAATACCGCTGCCGGTGCCACTGCTATTGTGCTTTGCAATTCGCATCCTTACGCTTGGCTCTTCGTCCTTTATTGAATTTGAATATAAGACGTGGTACTATCTTGGCAACACGCTGCTTCTGCTGACCGCATTGAAGACACTACGTCGTCGCATTACCAAAGCGAATGTCGAACTGGATGGACGTCACCTGCACAAGATTGCCTCAACTTGTCTCTGGCAGCAGCGCAAGATCTTTGTGGTGCTCGTCCTGCTCATACTTATGCGCTATCTCCACAGGCTAACAGCCATTAAGAGCACCATGATGCTCTTCTCATTGCTGCTCTTTTGGGCGCGCCTGCGCAAGTTCACCAACACATCGCAGGCGGTTTTCAATGGCATCGCCTTCCTGCTAGTCTATTGCTTTCGCGGCTTGAACGGTCAAGTTAAGTTTATCGAGCTGCCGCAATATATGGCGTAAGTTCTGTTATTGTTTGTAAATCTTGAACTCTAATCGAATCTCACTTGTAGCGCACGTTTTGTTTTGCCCGTTCTGGTGCTATTCTGGTGCTGCTTGGCGCTGGTTCTGGTGCTGGGCTACCGGACAGCATTGCCTCAGCTCCAACCAACTGGACGCGGCTTGCTGGACGAGCAGCCGCTGAGCAATCTTCTAAAGCTGCTGCACACCAACCTAACCTGTTCGATGATACTGGTGTCGTTGCTATACAAAGTACAAAACATTGTGCTGCTGCCCACGCTGCTCATCACACTGGACGAGACGTACAAGCTTTGCGATGCGTATGGGACAACAGCGCGCCGGTTCTCGGTGCGGCTGGTGCATGTTTACAAGACAATTCTGACCATTTTTGTGGCCAGAATGTTTTACTTCTATCAAGGCAACTCAAACAGTTTGTCAACAATTGACTTGACGCCCGGCTATATTGGACAGACTAGTTACAATCCGATTATTGTCGGCTTTTTTGTCACACTAAACACGTACAGCGCCGAAATACATTCCTTCCTCTACCTAATTGTGCACACGCTGCGTGCGGATCAGCGCAGTGTGGGCATTATGCAGCTGCAGGCATCGTATTCACGGGCGGCCCATTCCCTTGTGGCGCCTCTGTATGCGGCTCTGGTGCTGCTGCCGGCGGCCTTCTACCTACTGCTGATGGTAGGCTTTCGCTATCATCTGTTCATATATTCCGTATTTTCACCAAAAGTCCTCTACGATTGTTATACTGTGTTTGTATTCTATTTGGTATTCCTATCAACGAGTTTGTACTTTAAATTGTTTAAACATGACGCTTAAATATTAAATAATTTAAAAGCTTTAAAACCTTATAGAATTAGTTAGTTGCCCTCGACACGCAACGCGTAGTGTATGTCATCCGGGCTGACGTTGAGCAGTATCTTCTGGTACAGATCGTGTCGCGAATGCTCGCTGATGATAAGCCGCTCGGCGCCCAACTTGCAGCAGAGTTGCAAGGCGCGTCCGGGTGCTGGCAGTGCTAAGCCCATAAATGCCACAATCGCCTCCATCTGGGCATAAACGCCCATAAATGTGGTCTCCTCGACGCCTGTACGTGTGACCTCAGCGCTAACGGCTTGCAGAAACATTTGCTCCAAACGCGAACAATTCCTGATGGCCTGCACTTTGGCACTGGCTATCATCTCGGCCAGCGCCTGCTGCACATGCAGCATTTGGACGGACAGCGATGCCGCCTGTTGTTCGGTGGTGGTGTCGGCTATTTCTGTCGCTCGCCGGCATATGTCGAGCGCACGACGCGCATCGCCCGATACGGCGGCCACTTTACGTGCCACCAGCTGCACAGCCTCACCCTTAAAAGCCTCGCAGCCCGCCAGTCGCGCTGTGACAATCTCCTGCAGCTGCTTGTGCGTGTACGGCTGGAAAGTGAGACGTGTCAAGCCCAGACGCGATGTGACTTTACCTGCCAATTAATGGATTAATATGCAACTATTTGTTTGAACGAGTATTATTCATCAACTTACCCATCAGCAGGCGCTCGGGCAAGTCCATGGTGTTGGCTATGGTTACAACAACTAGGCGAGCCGCCGTTTTAGTTGGCCAATCGAGCAGATTGTACACCACATCCTGACGCTGATTGCACAGTATGTCCAGCTCATCGACCAGCAGCACAGTTGTTAGGCGACGCGGCGCCGGAGTTGTGAAACGCTTCTCCAGCAATGAATGGGCGTGCTCCCAGGACACGGTTTTGCCCGTCAATTGCTTGTAGATCTGGACATAAGCCTGTCGTGGCTCCGTCAGGCGCATCCCATTGATTTCCAAAAACTCAAAAGCCGGCAACTTATCCTTTGCCACCAGACGCTGCAGTGAGCGAATGACGCCCGTGACGGTGGCGGTTTTGCCTGTGCCCGGCACTCCAGAAACGTACATACAACCGCCGCACTCATCCTGAATTTTGCCCTCCAGAAAGCTGTAGATGTTGTCAAACTCCTTGTCGCGACAGGGCAAACTCTTGGGCACCACTGAGACATGGAGCTGTTCGCGCACCAGCTGCAACTGCGACTTGTTTTGGTCATTAACGGGTTGGTGACGCTGCTCCAGGCTGGGTATCAGATCACCGGCTCGGATTTTCTTCAGCTTTTGCGATGGTGTCAATGGTGCTGCCGTCTCCCTAATCTGTTTAGTGGCCGATGCCTGCTTTGTGGCCGACTTCTTTGGCGTGTAATCAGCGTCGGCTGCCTTGTCAAGTTTGGGTCGACCGCGTTTCGGTGTCGATATTATATCGTTGTCCTTAAATATGCGCTGCTCCACAATATTCGACAGCTGTATGCTGCGCCTGGGCGTGCCTTCAGCTGCAAGGAATTATAAAATAAGGATTTAAGCTTTCCATTATAAAACTTAACTTACCTAATCTTGAGGTAGCCGACTTGAGAATACTCTTGCGTCTCGTGGTTGGTGTCGATTCCAATGGTTCTCTAGACTTTTTGGTTGGCGTTTGATAGATATCACCATTGGTTACACCCAGACGCTTACGGCACTGCGTATTTGGTGTTTCCAAAGTATCTCGCTCACCATCGACCGAAGCAAGACGCTCGGATCTTCGGCGCTCGGAGATGCGCAACTTGATTTTCATGTTATTTGAGGGTGTCTTTGGATCCGGCGTTTGCTGCACAATTGAATAGTTCAAGCATTCCGAGTCGCCGGCAGTGCCCTCGCTGCCCTTGTCCAGACTGAGATTCAGATTGCGACGAGCTGCCGATGCGCGCGATGTTGGCGTGGCAGCTTTGTAGTTATTTTCGGTCAATGGTGAGGATATGAGATAGTTTGCATTAATCTCTGGTTCGATGCTTTTCTTTTTCTCCGATAGACGCACCACGCTGCGCCCACCCACAATTTTAATAGGCGACACTTTGAAATAGTTATTTTCATTGACGTTGACGTCAATGAATTCGACGGGCGCCTCATGATTGTCTACCGCCATGGAGACACGTCGGCGCGAGATAGATTTGCCGGACGCAGAAGAGCCTTCCACGATGCGCGACGAATGCCGTTTTCTGGCCGACTTTGTTGCATCATCCAATTGGATGCCGAGCGGAATGAGACGATAGGCGTTCTTAACTTTGACAAATTTGTAGCGTGTCACAAACATTGGACACTTTGGCGGCGCTTTTTGTTTCTTAATCATTTGCTTAGCTGTAAGCTGGGTATCCAGTCCTTCCAGGACTATGCACTTGCGGTAAATGGAGCCAAGGGCGACGTCGTTGTCGTAAGGACGATGCTCCTCAATGAGTTCGTCGTCAAAGTCGATGCACAAGCTGTCGTCATCGAAAAACTTATGCGGTATGTCGCGGGGGCGTGAGTACCATTGGACAATTGCACGGCAGGACTCTTTATGGGTCATCTCCCGCAATTCATAGAGATGCTGTATCTTGGCGATGTCACAACCCTCGACGGTATCTGGTTCGGCAGCATCCGCGTTCGCCACCAATATGTAATCGCCTACGCTTAGCCTCAATGGCCCGTAAACACACTTTTTATAAAAATACACGTTCTTATGCTCGAGACTCTTGACGAATGTATTCGGCTGGTGGCTGCCAATCCATATGACCTGCTGACCAGCACTGATTGCATTTTCGTTATTTACCATTACGTATGTATGTATGTTGTCAATAAAATATTCTTAGTCAGCTATTGGGTTGTGTTCTACTTTTGTGTTTTTTATACAACAACAAGATCAGCAGTTTGCCGCGCTGGGCGCTGGTTTTGGCGCAAAATATAATTTCAATCGAGCAACCATCGATACCTCAAGCGCAATCCTCCGATATATCGATGGTTTTATGGCAGCCCTGATAAGCCAGGGCAGCAATCACTAAGAAACAAAACACTTGATAAAAACGTTGCTCACAGGCCAAACTAGTTCGATAAGAAACTGTCAGACGGAGCGGTTTTACTGTAAATAACACTAACAGAATCGAGAAGTCCCCTGGAATTTCCAGGGGACTTCTCGATTCTGTTAGTGTTAGTTTACAGAAAGACTATTCATAACATACAGTAAGTTGTCTCTGACCATAGAGAGAGCGAGGGAGAAAGAAGACCTACAACTGCCAAAAATGCGAAGCATTCTAGAAGAAAGTCGGGAGCAGCAGAGAAGCTTGTTCATTGATATTGGTATGCGTATGCTTTTATTTGTGGATTAGTGGTAGTTGAGTATAATGTTTGTTTTTCGTTTTGTTTTTTGTTACTTTTTTTTTCTAGGGTACGTAATGAGTACAAATATCAAGCAAATCGAACCAAACATTTTGCATTGCATGCATAACAAATTTTATTTTTTTTTTGCTTGTTTTTGGTTGATTTTTTTTATATATTTTTTTATATAATTAACATTTATTATGAACCTTGTTTTCTCTTCGCTTCTGTACTATGTTCTATGGCCTGTGATCTTTTGCGTTTAGTCAAATAAAATCAACATTGAATCATAGTATATAAACGTGTTGTATTGGTTGTGTTTGGGTTTGTTAAGATCTATAAATGTTTTTGCTTAAATTAAAATCGATCACAATCCATATATACATAAAAAAATATAATACTAAAAATGCTTAAAAATTACGAAAATAAATGGAAAATCACTGGGGCGCTTCAAGAGAATTTGAAAACGAATACAAAATATTAAGCACATATTCATATTAAAGGGAGGTGGATGAAGGTAAGGGGGAAACACTAAGTGCAAATGTTGCTGTTGTTGTTTTTCTTGATTCTTTGTGTTACGAGTAAAACTAACAGATATTCATAGTATAAGATGAGTTAATGCTTTGATAAAACTGTTTCCAACTGTTTCGATATTTTTATTCAATATCGTGGAAACGTAGGATGGCACGTCCGGGTATCTCGGAATTGCACAGTTTCTGTATAACCTCGGCGGCCTGCTCGCACGGGAATACCGAATATGGTGGTGGCATTATCTTTTTATCCGCCACCAGCTGCACCAGAACCGCCAGCTGCTCGGGCGTACCATTCGATATCGGGATAATCTCCTGCTGATTCTCGTTGGAGAGTCGTGAGAATTTTGGCAGCAGCTTCTCGGCCACCTCCTCGCTAATGAGCACAACGCCGCCCTTGGACAGGCAATGCATCGAACGATGCAGACTTCTAGAGGTTGTGCCAAAATCAATAACAACATCTACAGCACCGCCGCACACATCCTTGGTGCGCTCAATCAACTGAGCCTCATACAAACACTCGTTCCATTGCACAACGCTGACACTGTAAAAAGAAAGAAAGTTACAAAAAATATTCAAAAATATTTAAACGATGTTCGACTCACTTTTTGATTTCTGTAGCTAGACGGAACCCCTCGTCCCGTAGACTGGCAACTGTAATGTCCACATTGTTGGCACCAGTCGATGCAAAATGATAGGAGGCAATGCGTACGGCCCACAAAGCCAAGCCACCAGTACCAACGATGAGGATGCGGCATTTCTTTTTGGGATCAGTTGCGGCACGCTGATTGAGAATCTCTGTGACGACAGCTTGTGCCTTGAATACGGCATTCATTGCGAGCAGAGCGCCCGTGGGCAACATGGCTGCCTCCTCCATGGGCAGACTATCCGGTATGGGCACAATATCCTTTAGATCAGACACGACCAGCAGCTCCGCATAGCCGGCTGGAGTCTCATCGAACGGATAGACAATGACACGCTGTCCAATGTGGAGGCCACGGTTGTTGGCCTCTGTGATCTCTGAGCCGAGTGCATCTATAACGCCCGCGACCTCGAAGCCCGGAAAAAACGAGCCCTCGCGTATGCCATGATGAGCCGGCGATGACATCGACTGCCCCGACGGACAGTAATCACTCAACTCCGATGACACGGACGACATGCTGGTTATCGAATTGGCACGATCCCGACGACGATAGCAGGCGCCGGCGCACACAATCTTGATGCGGGCGCCATGTGCCGGTGTCTCCTCAATGGGCACAAAAAAGTTAAAAACACAATTCCGGTTACCCGGTCCGGGTGACTCAATTGACACTTGACGACACAGTTTATTCATGTTGTGATGATGATGATGTTCGTCGGGATCTGTTGGCGGCAATGCAGACGTCAGCGAGGCGAGCGAATTAAGCGACAAAGAAGAGGTATCTGTTGTTGCGCTGCAAGAAAATTCAAAGCAAAATTGAATATAAATATTAAGGATGTGAATAGAAGACGCGTCTGGGTTGTATTTCGATGATGATGGGATGGTAATCGGTTCGTTTTGACAGCCTACCAGATGGATGGATTTAAGTTCTTCCAATTTATAATGAACCTAAAGCACACTCGTTGTTTGTATGTGAGCGGTTTTTATCGACGCACACATTGTTTGATTTGGAACAAGGCCATTTTGTTTGCGTTTCGCTTTTAGAATTTTATTTGTTCGTTACAAAAAAAAGAGATAGAATAATAATAATATCATTCTGAGGATTTCAGAGAGGCATGAAGTAAGCAAACTAATAAATTGGACTCCTTGAGGTCTAGGTTTTAGATAATGCGCACATTACACTGGTCAACACAAAATTTTACCTAGACCTTAAAGTAAGTACATATTAAATTTCGATTCTTTGATTCGTAAATAGACAAAAAAATGTATAGCATGAAGAAGTTTGCTTTTTTTAAGACCGACTGTATTTTTACTATAATTATTACAAAAGCAATCTTTATACCAAAACAAGGTATTTTCTTATCGTTTTTGTTTATAATTAACCAGAAAATCATAATCTAAACGAAGAACAAAAATTTTGTGTTGAGCTTTGTTATGATAATATTTTGCTTCTTGTCAAAATGTCTTGTCATTGTTGTTGTTCTACAATGGAATAATTTTTGATTCAATGCCAATCACAAATTGGTTACATATTGATGTAGTATTTGTTAAAGTACTTCAATCAAAAGGTTAAGTTAAGACAGGTGTGCTTATAAATAAATATAGTACACATAAATATGCAGTAGAATGGATATGTTTTATTTATTGAGCATTTATTGATGTTGATCAATTTGCTTTTTGTCTGAATATTGATTTATTCAATTGCCTTCACTCAAGCACTTCAGATTAGCTCGTCGCAGAGAAAAACAATTAAATCGTTAGGAAGGAGTACTAGGAACAAAAAGTGAGTGGAAATTCTGCTTCAGTAAAATTCACTCAAACTGTTATTTTTTTATTATAAGTATTTATAACGGCACTTGAGATACCTTAATTATATCCAAATTAGCTTTACCTCATTGGCTTTATCAGGCTGTGCTGCTGACTGCAAATATCGACCGGCATTTTATTTATTTTCTTGTTTGTATTTGTTCTTAATAAGTGATAATGCACATAAAAATGCTGCAAGCTTATTAACTTTGTTTAAGTTCTCTTAACACTTTATTTAGATGTTCTTTTGTTTGTTTGCTTCGAAACTCATTCCAGCACGGACTTGTCAGGCGCACTTTCGAAGAATAACTAACATTTTTCCGAGACGATGCGCGCTCTAAAAGGCAAAAGCAAAAAAAAGCCGGCAGCGGCTGCAGCAGCGACGTCGTCAACAGTGGTGAAATGAGTTGAAAAACCAAAAGCTGCACAGATACACAAACAGATACAAACACACACACACAGATATATGCAAGTATGAAATGTGTGTTCATGCACGCAATGCATGCACTGAGCGTGAACATTGAGATGCAAATGCAAAATACATATATATGTATGTATATTTGCAAATATTCTATTAACTGATGGATATGTCCCAAGGTTTCAAATAAGCAAGCGGAACTTAACTTTAAACAATTAATACTATTTGAGTACGTTTGTATGGTAAAATTTCTGTCAGTGTTCAGCAGCAGCGAGTATGTTCTTGTTTATCTTTTGTTTGCTTTTCATTTGTTTGTCTGTATGTCTGTATCCCAACAAAAAACAACGCAGGCCGTTAACACACTCGATGCAAAAAATATTAAAAACAAATTTATGTATGTACATATGTATGTATGTATGAGTATTTGAAGAAGTATAGTAAATTCTTTTTACTACATGCTGTTTTATTATCAAAACAAAAAACACTGAGCTGCGGCGTGACTTCTCCTAAATAATTTGCAATCAAATACATACATACATACATACATATATTTAAATATGTTTGTATGTATTGTAGCATCTTTAAATTACAGTTTTAGAAAAGTCACGGTCTCAGGCCCTGCGTGTGGTATTACATCAAAATAAAATTTTTGCTTTTGGTTATTTGTTTTGGCTTGATGCAAATAAACAACAAAATATGTATACATATATACATACATACACAATCGCATCGATTATGCACACACATACACACTGCATTTACACAGATGGAAGTGCTTATGTGTGTACACACTATTTGTTTGCTAAACGGGTGTGAGATGTTTGAATGGAAATGAGGGTCAACACAACACAAGAAAACAAAAACAACAACAACAGAAGCCTAACAAACATGTGTGTGCTGCGTGATTATCACGCATTGAACGCGTGCAAAATTCACAGCCGGTAACTGCTCTCTTGCTGTTGCTCTCTCTGTTTCTCTCGCTCTCTGCTGCTTTGGGTTGCTCTTGTTTTGGTTCTCAGTCGCACTCACCCTCAACTCCACTTTGGAAGGAAAAAAGCGCAGTAACTGTTGGCCGCGTACGACTTTTAAACTTATTGTAGTTATGGTGGGTGTGGGGAGATAGAAAATGTAATGCACATACATATACAATATTGTAGAATACATATATGTATGTATATATGTACATGCACATGCATCTTCTTTTGTGCGTAAAACAACGGTCTTTGTTCTTTGTTGGTACTTGCCATTATAGTATACATATTTGCCAATGTATATTTTTTATAAGCAAATGTAAATATCCTGATTATAAAAATCTCAAAAGACTTGAGGAAAAGCGATGAGGTCAGTAGCTGATTTAAATTATTTGGCAGCACAAACAAAATGCATATTAATTACTCTCGACTGAATTTGTACACAATTTGTTGCTAAAAAATGACCAGACAGTTGAACGTTTTTCGCATTGCGTCGAAAAAAAGCGAAAGTGCCATAAAAATCGGGTATACATTTGCGACAAGTGAATGAATTTATTGGCATTTCGCATACAAACACAAAATAATTAACATGAATTAAGCTCAATTTATGTTATCAATAAAACTCTCATGTTCAATAAAAAAAAAAAAAAAAAATATGACAATATCACAGTAGATGGATCAATTGTCTGCCTCGAATCTATTGAGATCAGCATTTTAAGATTCTACAAAATTATTTTAAATTGTTGTTCGAATATGTCTAGTGGAAGTTTCCATTTTGATTAATTTATTTGAATATGTAAATGTGGCGCCAATATGCCTAAAAAATGTGACCCACTTGATTTTAACGGCATCATCAGAGTTGCTCCGGCGTGTAAATCATTTACATATAAGTCGCGGGGAAATTACATACAAAGTACTAATTATACAGCAACGGGACATAAAATTTAATTGTAATCGTTTGGCATTTAACCGGAATAAACTGTACACAAGCCAATGCTATTAATAAATCCTTTGTGTTATTGGCGACCAAAACAAAGCAGAAGCTATCACGACGTTTGCGGCTTGTGATTATGATTTTTGTTATAATTTTAATTTGCAATCTTCGATTGTACTAGTACTATATTATGAGCACAAACACGATAACGACTAGATTTTTCGTTTGTTTTCATTATTTTGAGTGTTGATTGGAATCTCCAGGGGCTGATTATTTGTTTACCATGCACTCGATTGGCTTTTCAAAGAGTTTGTTTATGTATGCGAACAGTTTTTGATAAGAACAAAAAAATATAAGTCTAAACAAGTTATGATTTTATTGGATGTACGTCACACAAACATACCTACTTTATGTTTGTCAACGCAGAAGGCACAATGCCTAGCATGCCAATTTTGTATTACGCAGTAAATTTATCACGGAAGCGCTACGTGCCATAAGTAAGGCAAGTCCTTATACGTATACACATACACACATACATCCAAGTTGTTCCAAAACAGAAACCTCTTGTCCTTATGTCTTTTTTGTGGAATTGCGTAACATGGTTAAATTAGCAAACTTACCTTGTAAAAAACTGTATAAATCGACACAAATTGTTGCCAAATCTTGTTAAATATCAAAATAGTCAATGTCTCATTCAGTTTTAAAAATTGTTTATGTTAACTTCGCCTTGTTAGCTTTACAAAAATGCACTAACTTTATGCGCGCTTGTTGTTATGCTTGTAAATCCTTTTTCACTTTAATACAGTACCGTTGCCGCACGGCATACAGCTCTTCATCAGAAGAGGACACATTTGACTTTGAAGTCTCCTTTGCTGGATACTAACGAAACAGGCAATGTTTAAGTGTAAATATAAGAATCGATTCTGCGCACTTGATAATTTTTTGATTGTTTGGATTTCAAACATAACGCGCATTTTGCAGCCCTGGTTTTTTAATAACAATTTGCAGCACTAAAACGACGCAATGTATATCAAGTCATTAGCTGGCCGCTATACACAGCGTGACAAGAAGCTAGCTGTCATACAAATTATTTGGCGTATTTTCGTTTTTTGTTTATTGGTTTCACTTTTTGCAACCGAGCAATCAATAAAATATAAAAATATGAACAAAGCATAAATTATGATATTCTTATGACCATTCGCAAAGCATCACGATTAATTTTCGCCTGTTTCAAAATATGTCCCTCGACAAATATATCCGATTCGTATTGCAAATAGTTGACGCACTTTTCCACATATAGCAATGATTCCTCAAGCATTTCCTTGGGCGACAAGCTGGTCTGCAGTGCAATGCGTCGCGTGTGCTCAGCTATGGCCGAATGCAGCTCAAAGCATAGAGTACCCAGCATCCGAACTTCACCTAAAAATACATTAAAATTTAAAACTAAATTTGAAAATGATTCGATTTTCACTCACAGGGCGCCAGAATTTCATAGAGTTCGATCAGATCTCTGGCGTATTTGAGCTTGAGATGCAGCTGTGCGTCGGACAGTACCATTAGCTCCTTTTGATCCTTGGCAATCAGTTGAACTTGCAGTATTTTAACTTCACTCAAATGATAATGCTGTGTAGGCAACCATTTCTCATAGTGTTTAAGATATCTAATAGAAGGAATATATATATATATATATATTGATTGCCTTCCCGCTCAAATCGGATCAAATTTACTTAAAGCCATTCTCTGCTGTCTTTTCCATACTCTGAATATCCTTGCTGGCGCGTTCCAATATGCCATCAATATATTTTCTTTGCACTTGTTTCTGGCACTCAAGGCAGCTGTAGGAATAACAAAAACTAAGATATATCTTACGTATTTAATATATACTTACCGCCAATTGCCATTCCAATCATCAGCTTTGCTGGGCAATAAGAGTCCTGAACATTTGCGATCCTCACACTTGATGGCACTGTAGTTGGTGCCCAATTCGGTGACATCCAAGCAACGAACGCAGGCGCATTTGAAGAGCTTCGTTTGCATCAGATGACGCTGCCGATCCGCGGTGCCCCAAACGGCATCCGAATAGCAAATGCTTAAATGCGAATTCTTTTTGATTTCCTTAGGCGCCCAGAGCACACAATGGCCATGCTTGTTGAAGCTCTTGGCCAGATTGGGCACACAGGAGTTCTCCGTAAAGGAGGCCGTATAAAATACAGCGACATGCGGTGGATCCGATGTGGGCACCTCATGTCCATTTATCTGTAGCGTACCAACGGCGCGCATTATTTCCTCCTCACTGAATTTCTGTGTCCGAAAGAATCTGTTAAGATAAGATTTTGTAGAAGAGGTTTTTGGGTGAAATTTAATTACTTTACTTGGGTATAAACTGTCCAATGCTGGCCAAGTCCGCCTTCCATTGATTGGAGCCGCGACGCGTTTGTTCCAACGATTCGAGCTGCTTGAATTTTTCGGCGTTTTCGGGATTTGTTTCGTTTAGCAGTAAACATCTTACGGTGCTGACGCAGGTGTACAATGGATGCGGGCCATTGAACTCGGTAACATTGACCTTTTCACCACGCTCCTGGGTCAGCTGACACTCGGCCTTGTGCTCGTCCAGCGATGGGCATTCGGGACCACATAATGGCCAGCCGCACTTCTCACAGCTGATATGATCATTGGCCTCGATGCAATTCAAGCAGCCCATGCAAACCGGCGCCGAGATTTGGGCTGGTCCGCGCATCAATGGCGCCTCCTTCAGCAATATCTCATAGGGCCTTATGTTACGTGTGGCAATCAAATGGCGGCCCAGCAGTTCATTTTGCGCTATCTGCAAGCGGCACAACATTTTTTGAGGTTAGAATGAGTTCTGAATTTGAAAATTGAATTAAAAATGTATGTACCTTGAATGGACTGCATTGGGTCTTGTGCGCCTTCCAGTCCTGCTTCTGATGCTGCACCGAACAGTATGCCACCTGGTTGCAATTGGAGCATTTGTTTTTCGTTGGAGTCTCACACACATGGCACGTATTCATTTTTGCAGCGGATTCTTCAATTGACTAGGGCGGGTGGCGGCGGCGGCACTTGAATTATAGATTTTCTCTGTGAGAAATTAAGGTGAATTAACTAACACACACACACACACACCGTAGTAGTAGTAGTAGAAGCAGTTGTAGTGCATTCGCCGTCTGTGGGAGATGTGGGACAAGATGTGATGAGAGAACTGAAAAGCATAGTCCTGCTATAAATAGACCCCGCACACAATTAATGTGGACCAATGCATACATACTATTTACTTTTCTGTTGGCAATTTCCATTTCTCCGCACCACAAGCACAAAACAGCTGATTGAAAAAAACAACGGTAGATCTATTTAACCGTTACAAGCAAACACTAATCGATTCCAGTTACAGTGGTCTGAGAGTTGATTAAAAATTGTGAGTATAGTTTCCAATAAAAATTCTAAATTTCTAAAAAACAAAAATAATATTTATTTTTTTTATTATTGAGAATTTAATTTATTTTGTATTCGCACCATTAAACATTGGCTACATTATGTACAAATTTATTTTGTATTTGGAGCAAGGAATGGGTGGGATGGGATGAGGGATGGGATTAAGGTTTGCACGGTTAAAAAAAATTGAACACAAAATACAAAATTATACCCTCTCGCGCTCTGGTATAACTTTCATTCTAACTATCCATACCTCTCGTCTGCTGGGAAACAAGGTGTAAATAATATTTGTTTTTTAAATTTATAGTTATAATTTTTTACACATGTTTTTTGTTTTTTTTTTGTTTCGTTTTGTTGTACTATATAGCCTCCACCCCCAATTTAAACAGTGAGGATTAACTACATTTAATGCCTAAACTTGAATTTTCGACTCTTACAAAATGCTTTTGCCGTTGCCGTTTGCCTCCTTCTTCTTTTTCTTCGAGCAACCACAGCTGCTGTCGATCATATATCAGTCTCGTCATTGGCGGCGCCACCATTCGCAGCTTCGCGCAGCATTACAAATTTGTGCAGCTTAACGTTCTCCTTGTTATTGTTGTTGCTGTGGTTGTTGGTATTGCTCCTGCGCATCCTGTTCCTTTCACGCTTCTTATCACGCTTGCCATTGACCTGGAAATTGTCACTTTGGAATGGTATGGTGGTATGGTATTCGGTTTGAAATGCAGTTCCTGCTGCCACTATTTGTTCCTTGTCTCTATTCTCGTTTGCACTTTCAGTATCAGTTTTAGCATCAGCCGAAGCATCCCCATTGGCATTGTAATGACCTGACAAATATCATATTAGTATAGATTAGGAATATGTTAATGATATGGTATTTACCGTTGGCGCCAAACATCTCCGTATGCTGTTTGGTGGCATTACGATTTCGGCCACGTTTACGCATATTTAAACGCAATGCGCCAACTTTATTGGATCTGCCGTGCGTTCGACTACGCCGTGAGCTGCTAACGGTACCATTGGGCAGCGTCTCTGTGCTGGTCACAGATTCTGGCGTTGCTGTTGTTGGCATCTCTGGCTGCTCAATTGGCACTGTCACCCCTGGCACTGGGGATATCGAAAGTGTTGGACTCTCGTTGTGGCTTCTGCCTAAATTACTTTCGGTATCCGAGTAATTGTATGGATAGATGTCGGTTGAAACATCGTCAATGTCGACATCGACATCCATGTCCGCAACCTCATCATCGTCCTGATCAATTATCTCGATCTCATCAGCCTCATCATCGGATAGCGGTCCCCGCAGCATTATTTCGGGTCCGCCACCATAAATGCCATGTAGGAATCGCCACAGCGGCGCATTCAACTGGGCATAATCGGAGCCAGCGCGAACGCAACTGATTGTGGAACTGTTCAGCATACTGGGATCGGCAATGCCTTCATTGTTAATCGGTCCCGGCTCTTTGTGTGTGATGCCGCGCAAGAATTGCTGCCACGCCCGCGTCCAGGGCATTGCAATCGCATAGATGGCCGATGATGAATCCAGTTCGCTTGGCTGCGAATTGTATTTAGTAAAGACGGCCAGCTCATATTGCTGTCGTCGGGCCAGAGCGTCTGCGGCACGCTTGCAAATATCGCATTCGAACATAATGTTGACGGCCGGCCCGCCGCCAAAGCGATTATATAGATAATCCCACAACGGTTGCGGAATGGGCACGGCAATTTGGCTAATTAGCGCCGCTTTGGAATGTAGAATACCGCCGTGTGGACATAGCATTTCCTGATTATTGATCGGTCCGGGCTCCGAAAATGTTGCCAGCCGCGACAGCCACTCGCGCGTCACATAGAACTGGATGTCGCCCTCATACAGGGGATTGGATGTGGATAAATTGATTGCCTCCTCGCGCACCAGCTTCATTTGGGGATTGTGTTTTTGGTAGAATAGCACATAGGCCTGACAGTTCTGCACCACATCGGGCGTCACCTCTGTGACGTTCTGATCATCAAACTCGTACCAGCGACCATTCAACGCATTCCGAGCATAGCACGTGTAGTGTCCCCCACCCACAGTGCCATGGTGGCAAATAACCGAGCATAGATTATAGGTGGGCACCTGGGATTTGCATGCCATGTGCAGATACGGACGCATATCGAAGCCTTCGAGTGGAAAGTACACATGCGACGAGATCTTCGAGCTGTACGACAGATCGTGTCGAAAGCGTTTCAAATGGATGCACAGCACTTCGGGCAAGTTGAGCACTCGCGAATATTTGATGCCAGTGCGCAGCTTGTTGCAACGTTCGCAGCTGAAAGACAATAAGCAAAGGTTATAATTGGGATAAATATATTTAATGGCCGCCTTTTACCTGTACATATTGTCGCCTTTGAGCTCGTCGGCACTAAAGAAACTGGCCATGCAATCGTAGAGCGTTACGGATGGACCAAAGATCCACGAACGCACCATGTTCCACATCCAGGCTACCCAACCCTCGTTGCTGCGTACCGATGCCAGATCGGCGGCATTAAGGCTCTGTACGCTAAGGCTGTGCGTCTGATGGAGCACATTGAGAAAATCTCTCGTGGGTATGGGCAGCGATAGATCCTGGAATGTTTCCTCGCGCGTCGAAACACGGTCGCAGGTCAAACACTGCACAGACGACAGCAGTTTGCCATCGAACACATCGCTAATAATCGAATGAGCCGCCACAACTGGCTTCGATTCCGATTGAACTATCTTAGGGCTTTGTTGATGCTGCTGCTGTTGTTGATGTTGTTGTTGGGGTGTCATGGTCAGATCGGAAAGTGGACAACTGCTACTATTGCGATGTGGAGCCAAGTAGTATTCGTTGTTGATAAGCACCTCCGAAAACTTTTCCGATATACTGCTATCGCAGGTCTCATACTCGCTCTCCGATGCGGTTGGGGTGCAGCATGATTTTGGCAATGGTTCCTCATCGTAATAATTCTCGTCATCGGTTTCGTTTGATTGCTGCTTCTGGTGTTGCTGTTGTTGTATTGTTGGTGTGCATATTTGTTCGGTTAGCTCCTCATGCAGCTGATCCATAAAGCAGCGCAAAAACTCCTGCGTATCGTGCTGCTGATAGCCACGAAACATCGGATGAACCGAACGAATGCCATACAAAATGCCCCGCGGCGCCAAACAATCTGAAAGCAAAGCATTCATCGTTAAGAATGTTTTTTGTGGATAGAAGATTTGCTTTTACCCTTTGGCTCGTCAACATCCAGCCACATTTCCTGCATGAGGCGCTGATAACTTTTGGCCAAACCGCCGGGCTTGGAGCGTGGCGTGCTGGCAATATGTTCGACAAGGTCGCTGCAGTTAATAAAATAGTGCGTCACCGGCACTAGATTGCTGAGCGCCTGCAGCGCCGAGTTCATGTAACACGTATTCGCTATATTCTGTAGGCCCACAAGCCCTGTGCCGGAGCCCGTCGCATCGTCCTCCATGCTGTCATCGCGCATCGCCAGTGAGTTGAGCGAGCAGCTGAATAACTTCTCTTTGTCTTGGTCTTGCATGCTGCAGCTGTTGGTTGTTTGCTATATGAAAAACAAATTGGCTGGTTAATAAAATCCAAAAATTTGTCATGTAATAGAATTAGTTGGCCTCACCTTTTGACCCAAGTCCAATTCAGCGTTGTGTTTACTTTCGATGTGCGTACATTTCTGATAATTGTTGAAGCTAAAACTCATTATATGATTACCCTGCGTCTAAACTTTATTCTAATTTTAATTTTGAATTTTGATAGCAGCTTGTGTTTCTGTTTTATTTTATTACTTTTATTTTGTGTGGTTATTTTGGTGTTGTTCTCAACGCTCCGATAGCGGGAATCTGACTACTGCATTGACCAGGTTAGGTACTGGAAGACCGACGCTTCCAGGGCATATAAATTGACCGGTAGGTGTACCCACGAATTTTTTATATGATGACAGAACCACTTTGTTTTCAAAAATTAATAAAAATTAATGTTTTTTTTTTCAACAGACAGATCGCTCGAAGTTAGGGATGGGCGATACTTGCGCTACTGTTACTTTGTCACGAGTAAACGAGTTACAAGTTAGTTAAGTGTAAATGGTGACAACGCAATTTTTGACTCGGTGGCGGCGGCTCGATAACATATCGAGTGACTTGCAACAATGGCAAGAATTTGAATTTCAAAAGCGGTAAATTTTTTAAATGAGTTGATGATTTATTGTTTCTGGTTATTTTAAGCCAGCTGTATAGATAGACAAATATTTAATTTTAATTTATAGTGTATTATTATTATTATTTCAAGAGTATTAATAAAGCGGCGAAACATAAGCACGTATAAATTCTATACGGGTTGAAAATAGCACAGATTATTTGTAAAGGTTAGAGATTAAATATTTATATGTACTTACATATATATGAACAAGCGCTGATAATAGCTGTGAGCTGGGCTTTCACACTTGCCTCTGTCGAAATTACTTGGCATTCTAGAAAAACACTTTCGATGGCATTCACAGTTAAGATTTTAGTGCTTGCTGCTTGGACGATGGCTGCAACCATTTGCAATGTTGCAGCAGGTAATATTAATAATTAATATTAAATTAATTGAACAATTTTCATTCAATTTTTGTTGTTGCAGATTGCGTAACAGATCCCGAGTCGATGCTGTGCGTTCTTGATCCAAACGCGGGCTAAACACGAATTAGTTATAAATATTTACTTACTTATGAATAAATAAAGTCAACACATAAACAAGGACACTGAAGCCTACCGGGCCTTTTGCTGTTGTTTGTTTTTTTTTTGACTGTGCACCATGTGGCACTTGTGTCCGGCCACTTGTGGGTCATTTGCCGCACAGTTGTTAGCCGGGCATGTCGAAATGGATGAATAATCATGGACAAGTTTTCCACTTTTGGCCCGAAAGATGTTGCATAAGATAAAAGTAAAAGTAAAAGTTTCCTGTGTTTCCGTATCGCTGCCGTATCTCTTTCGAATACATTAAAATTTTTTGACCTTTTTTTCGCCCACGAAGAAAATAAGAAAATTTTGTGAATTTAATTTCAAATTGTGTGCAGATTGTGTAAATCACACACCATGCCCCCAACCCCACCTCCTCACTTCACTTACCAAATTTGAAGGCAGTGCACAGCTGCAGGCGTGCTTCTCGCAAACTTTATAAATGCAGGCAACAATCACACACACACACACACACTCACACAACAAATTTCACAAGGTTTACATTCATCAAAGAGCAAAATTGAATTTACGTAAGCCAAACGAATGTCAAAAAGGCGCCCACAACACGTCAAGTTTTAGTTCGTCAGAGCGGGGCAAAACGAAATGAGAGAGAGAGAGAGAGAGATAGTGCGGGTGTAGCGAAAAGCTCACGTCGAACGTGTCAAGGTCAAGTTACAGTTACATCCATTGTCGACTTTTTGTGTCTTCCTCTTGTTGCCTCCTCCTCCGTCCTTCGCCTTTATTGTGCGCGCAACAGGAACAACTTTTCATATGTATGTGTGGCTGTTTTTTTCGGCAGTATGTGTATGTGTGTGTGTGTGAGTCCCGTTAAAGTGCGCCAAGTCGTTAAATGAATTTCAGTGCTGCATTGAGTACACTTAGAGTAGCGGAGCCGGAGCCAAGTGGATGAGCACTGCGAACATTTTAGTTGAGAGAGCGAGGGCAACTTGAGATGTTTTGAAATGGCAAAAATTTCATTTAAGGTGAAGGGTACAAATGAAACTGTAGTTTTGAATAGAATATTTGTCTATTGTTTATTTGTTATTTAAAAATAAAAAAAATTTAGTTTAAAATAATTTATAAATATACATTTATTTTTCAAAAATAACTCGAGATTGTAAATGAAATTTTATTAATTTGATTACACTTAATGTTGTCTTAAAATGTTACAGTGAAATGCGTTTCTTGTAGCCTTAAACTCTTCGAACGACCCACAACTGGGTTTTATTTTTTTTAATGGATTATATACAGTGAATTGGACACTTGACGGGGATTACAGGCAAGTGGCGCAGTCAAGTGAGGCGAGGCAGGCAGGCAGACAGTCCCGCACCTTTAGCAAGGACATCAAACGAAAGCCAAACAAGTTGACGTTCATGACATAACTGTAAACTACACTGGGCAAAACACAAATGATAAATACTTAAAGGCAGCAACTTGAAGTTGCACCAAACGGTGGCAAGTGCGAACAGTTTTATCGCCTGCGTATGCAAAATTTAAGAACGTTCCTTGTGGCATGTGCCTCGCCCCAATCTTGGTCATAAATTGTGCAGGCAAAGTGCTGTCAACACCTGCCGCCGCCAGGAGGCGCTTTAATAACACTAAAAACCAGTGGCAGGTGTTTGCTTTTCTCCAACGTTGCCTAACAATGCAAATGCAATGCTATTTCGGCAACGCCTGCACTTTGCAGCATCCTTTAAGGATGTCGCCAAAAGGATAGTAACTGTGCCGCAGGTGTGAGGAGAACGGGGGATAGGTTGTATTGTTGCTGCTGTTTCACTTTGTTGTTCTCAGCTCAAAAATACTTAGTTATTTTTTTTCGTTCGAGCCCCGTCACTTTTCTGACTTTGTCAATTTTATATAGCCCTTTGACAGTATGGTGGGGGGCTGAACGCTTTTTAAGGTTAGCGGGTCACGTGCTCTTCAGTCGTTACAAGATACATATATACACAGTCTATGCTTGGGCCACTTCTTATAAGTCCGTGTCGCATCTTTTGCAGCAGCTGGCAGCAGCAGGCAGCGAATCGAATTCGAATTGAAATGAAGAAGCCATGCGGCCGTGACACGACGACTCTTCGCCACGAAAGCGTTGCCATAAATCAGGCATCAAAATTGACATTAATCTTGCGACTAAATTCAATTCCGTTGGATTTCTTGTTCTATGTTCTATGGTTAAAAGCTTTTTTGCTTTGTAGCGTTCAGCTTTGTGTCGATCACGCGTGGAATATTCAAGTGACAATCTTTCTACTAGCCATACAATCACCTTACCCCAACATTGTTGCCACAACACCTGGCGGCACGTAGCAAATGCAAAACAAACAGCCAAAAATGACAACTGACAAGCTGATTGCGTAATCTGTAAACTGCTGTGGCTGATGCCGCTGTGGTATCAGATTCGAAACAAAAATCGTTACACCTCGCAGCTAAAGCGGGTTGGGGGACGTTAGAAACTTGTACAGTAGTCGCTACAAAAAAAATGATGTTTCAGAGGTTTTTTTTTTCTTATTTAAAAATAAAACGAACATTTGGTTATTTACCCAAGTAACTTATATAAGTTAAAGAAAAAAAAGAGATTTATTTCCCAAAACCAAATTTTAGAATTTATGAATAATTTTTGTACTTATTTTATATATGTATAAAATAATAATATAATTTAAATTTTTTAATTTTATTTTAATTTGTATTTATTTTGATTTTATGTCAGCTGATCTTAGTTGACACTAAACAAATAAATAAATAAATAATCCAAGAGAACTTTTAACATCTTTGAAGTTTAAAACTGTGTGAATAACAGCCCGATTTGCTGATAGATAGGCTGATGCTCAGTGACCTATTTTTTAATGGTGTTAAACTATGTTAAGCGGGGCAGGCATATACTATTTATAATAGGTAGTAGGGATATCTTCACAAACTCAGTTAACCAAACGAGTTGGAACTTTTCTATAAAAAGAATCAATAGTTGTTTAAGCAAATTATTAATTTCAGCAAGTTCTCAAACTGTATAGCTACTGTAGCATATATATATATATTTGACAGAAGTGTGGGGGTGCATTAATTGGATTGGATGTGCTGTGAGATATATTTAGCGTATGTGGTACGAGCATTAGCTGTGTATTAGTGCCGCCAATTTGAGCTGTATCTGCTTTTGATTCCAATTTGCATATGCGATTAATGTTTATTCGCTAACACATACACACACACACATGCATGATATATTGGGCTTACATTACATAAATTCAATTAATTACACTCTGCGGTTTGTTTTGTGCCGCATGCCGCATGCCGCAACGCAATCAAACTGACACAAAACAACAGAAACCAACCATTGAATTGCCAAACGAATAATTTAATGCCCTACAAAGACAATATACGAAGTAATATCCAAATAATGCTGAAATCAATTAAAAATAATATTTTATTTTGTTTTCCATGTTTTATCTTTTTGAAGTTAATATTCGCATTTCCACCATCAATTCAAAAATATTTGATTTATGTCATATTTTTATTATTCAATCAACTATTAATTATGTTATGTAATTTTATTAATTAATTTTAATAATCATATGTATTTTAAGCCATTTTATGAGATTGTACTTTGAATTCAGAAAAGAATTTAAATCTAAAATAATTAAAAATCAATAATCTCTCTTTCAAATAAGATATACTTTACTTTTAGCAAGGGCAACAAAAACCGCAAGTAAAAAGTTTCCTAAAAACAGCAACTGTTAACCACTATTTAGTTTTTGAGTTGGTCAATGAAATGAGTGGTTTTTCCATACTTCTTCTTCTACCTATTTTTCTGTTGTTGTTGTTGCTATCACACCTTTGGGAAACGAGAACCATCATGCGATTCCCCAGGGTCTGTATATACATTAAATTATCGACTCTGTACGAAAATAAACTAGTCAAACTCGCACCAATTGTATGCATGTGTGTGTGTGTGTGTGTGTGAGTGAGTTCGTGTTTGAACATTTTTCACAGCATGCTTTGCAGCGCCCAAAAGGCACGACTCCATTTTGTCACATTTTATGGCAGCACTCAAAGCTATGCTGTAAAATTTGCATGCCACACAGCAGTGTACAATACGAGTAATGGTGGTTTGGAGCATGGGGCATGGGGCATGGGCTCTGCGTACTGTGTTGCATTTATTGCAGGACTGTTAACCTTTCAGCATTCGGCTTTTAGATTCTAGTAATGTCATAATGTCAAACACACACACACAAACAAATACCGTGAGGAACAATACGATTGTTGAAGCTGGACAAAAGCGGTAAACTCATTTTTGAAATATTAAAGCAACGATTGAATACTTACTGAGCTTTTGAAGTAGCTTAAGGCTTTACTTTTCAACGAAGGAATCGATGCCATAATATTAATCATACGATCCGTGCACCATTTTGTTTTTTCGTCAGTGTATAAACACATTTGCTTATGTTGCCTGGCATGTCCACGTTGCCAGCAGAGCCGTAATCAGATGTAGCATGGAATGGTTGGGAAGAGGTTAGCCTGGACCGCAAAGCGTCGCATGAAATCAACAGTTTACCTTGATGTGGTGGACGCTACGTGGCCCAGGCTTAAATGGCTTACAAAACATACAAAACGCGCACACACACAGTCGCATATATATAAGTATATACAAAACATAGGTTTCAAATATTGCCAGACTGATACAGATGGAGAGATGGAAAAAGAGCCGCATGCACCGAAGCTATTACTCATGGCAATAGTTGATAGGTACTTACTGCAGGAGTGCGGGAGAGGGGTGGGGGGATAGAATACCAGGAATATGAGTTACGACAAGCAAATCCGTATAACCACACACACACACATCTCCACAACTGACCATTGTACGCTTTCGGTTATTAAGCTGGATTTTGCTTATTTACAAAAATCAAAGACTGTTTTTGCCCGACCACAAAAAACATTCTGGCAATGCTGTAAATTTACTAATTGCAAGCACTGTGCTCCAAACAATATTTAAATTTGAATGCACACACACACATACACACATAAGAAAAAGGAGATGCAAATCAGCATGAAGCTAGCAGCTGCAGTATTGTGGCATCTTTGTAACCACAGGACAATCAGCATGCATGATTTAACATGACTCTAGCAAATGTAAAATGGCAGCGGAACACACACACACACACACACATACATGCATATCTGCATTGAGCATATGCAAAATGCAACTGAGGTCCCTAAAATGTACTCAAAGAAGAAGAAGCAGGAAGGAGCAACAGAAGATGACGAAGTAAGAACCGAAATAGTCAGCAGGCAGCCGCAACCTAAGCATAACTGGGCCTGGGGACGCAACTGGGGCATATTTTGCGCCAATTTCCATACACAAGCAAACCGGAGAAGGAATGCCGATGCCGATCGGCTGGCTAAGTAAATGGCAAGCAAGCAGTTGGTACAGCTCTCAGGACACTCCTCCCCCCCATCCATCATACTCGTTGAGCACTCAACATAACCTAAAAGAAATTCGACGACTTTGATGCGAGTATGAATGAAAATGCAATGCTAATAACAAAAGCAACGAGCAACAGACGACGCTGGGAAAAGCAGCCAGCAGGCAACAAAAACCCAACACTAACACAACGGGAGCTCAAAGAAAATAAAAAAGTAAACACACAAAAGTTCACGTGCTCGGCAGGCGGCAGCGGCAGCGACAGCGACGGCAGCGGAAGCAGCGACACTGGCATAGCAGAATGAGTTGTAGGTGTGTCGGAGCAGCGGCAGAGGGCGGTAGCCAATGAAGAAACAGTAAGAAGCTGCGCATTGAGTTAATGTTGGAGAGCGCATGAGCGAGAACAAAACCAAAAGAGAGAGTGTGAGAGTTAGAAAGACTCTCTCTCTCTCTCTCTGATAAAGTGTATTTGCATCGGAATTTCTCTCCACCGATTTGTTTACAGTTATAATTGTATAGGGTAGCATTAATAAGGCATATCCAGCTATTGATTAACATTTTAAAATATAATATTATAGCGAAATACTTTTTTGTTTGCACTCTTATTTTCATACAAGAAATTTGTATAGTTTTATATTTTTAATACTTTTAAACTTTTGAAAATATTATGAATACTTAGTATTTTACATAGCTTACTTATATACCCTTGACGTCTTACGCACCTGCCAGCAAGGATTTATTTTGCTGTGAGAGCAACTTTGAGCGAACTCTTACGTCTCTCAACCAAGCCACGTGCGTATTATTTATGCGTAGACATTCTGGCGCCGCTTGCTCAGCTTCACAGCGCCCAAATACAAAGAGCGCATGCAAAGGCAAAGTCAAAGTCAAAGCTTGTGAAAAGTCACAGACTCAGAGCAAATGAGAGAAAGAGAGCGAGATAGAGTATGACGCTTGAAAGGAAACCGAAACGTAAACATTTTATGAAACGCGCGCTCTCAGTAATGTGAACAGAGTCGTGGCGAGCGGACGTACGCTGCTGCGCTCCGTATAACTATTTTATTTTCTACTTGCTGAACAGCTCTCACACACACACACACACAGACAAAGACGCAGACGCACACATTGAACGCTAAACAAGCGCGCGCAAAAATGAAATGAAAAGCAATAAAAAAACCAAATGAAAAGCGCGTAATTGTGCCTAAGAATGGAAATACTATAAATGAAAATAATATTATAGCAACAAAAAACTAAAGTTAAGTGAAAAATCAATGCGCGACCAAAAGTTGAAGTACGACAAAACTGAAAACGCACAGATACATACACGCACACACAAACCGAAACTGGCTGCAGCCACGCACACGTGTGTTTATAGCACACACACACACACAGACGCACAGGCGAACGAGGTGAATGCCTAACAAAGTGAAAGTAACGAAATTACTAGCAACACAATAGGAAAACAAACAGTGAAAACAACAAGCGCATAAAAAATGCACACGAGCGGGTTAAGTGGCTGAAAGGCGCAACAAAAAAAATGAAGGCAGAAACGGCGAAAGTGTAATCAATTTAATGTCGCGAAATTTAAGCCTGAACCGCCTAATAAATTGCATTCTCCGTTACTGAGCGGGTGACGTTACGTTGAACGAACAAAAAAGCAGGCAAGGACAATAACAACAATTACCGTTGCTGAGAGTTTGCCTTAAGAAATGCCTTTAATAAAAACAACAACAAGCGGCAAAGCAGCAGCCGCATAGCTTAGAAACGTGAGCAAGATAAACACGCAAACGAACAAAGCGAACTGGGTCAGTGTGTGAGAAGAAGAAGGACGCGAGCGCGCGGGGTGCGTTACGTGCAAGTGCAAAGTTAAATGGCGGCTTATGCAAAAATGTGCTGCATACTTAGTAGCGCAAGCAGAAGCAAATGACGCCGAACAAAAAAGGGTAAGTTACTATAAGTGGCCCAAACACCTCACACACACATGTTAGCATATGTATGTGTGTGTGAGACACGCAAATCCTTGCGCACCTCAACAACAATTCGATACGCATATTTACCCTTGAAATATGTTGAACGGCAAACAAAAAAACGCAGCGACTTTGGCGGCGGCGGCAATTTGGCGGCGAACTATGTGGCTTACGGCAATTTGGAGTTGTAAGCAAAAGCTGTGGCAATTTAATGAACAAGAAGAAGAAGCAGCAGCAGCAGCAGAAGTAAAAGCTCAACAGCAGCAACAATAACTGAGCGAATTGAACTGAAGAGCAAAAAAAGCAAAGGGTGTAACTGAAGTGAAAAGTAAAATGGCCATCGGAATGTTGAAAATGGGGGGGATTCGAACAAGAACAAGAAGCGAAATAACAAAGCGCACAGCGCAAAATGGCAAACACAAATAACAGTTAAATAAAATATCCTTGCAGGCACGGCCAAACTCACACCCACACAAACACAAACACACACAACCCCAACCATGCAACACGCAGCAATCGCAAATTTTTTTGTTTTTGCCATTACCCCCGCGCACTCTCCCCGTCCAACAAGCTAACTCATTTGGCGTTTCGGTGCTATCTGTGTATATCTCTGTGTATATTCCTGATGTGGGTCATAAATGTTACTCCATTTTATGACCAACTTGCACACAACGCGCAGTCAAAAGAGAGCAAAGACCAAAAAAAAACCGTTTTTTTTAACGAGTGCCTGACTAGAAGATACCCAGCATTTAAATGTAATGCGAAAATGTAATATTTTTCAATTTGATTCTTGCTTTAGGATTTGTTTTTAAAAACTATTTTGACTTTGCATAATTGTCGGAAAAAAAGGTTCCTAGACACAAAAAACGATACACGTTTGTAAAGGGCACAGGGTATACAACAAAAACAAATAAAAGAGCTGCCAGCATAACTAAATAGCGATTTCTAAGGTCCTGCAGGAGTGAGATTTGGAAGAGTGCGTGTGAGTGCGAGCGGTGCAGAAGCGGTTGCCATTAAATGGTTCGCCGGACAGCGTCAGTTGTACGCTGAATTGTGTGTGTATGTAGGTATGTTTGTACATAAATATGTATGTGTGATTGTGCGAGGGTGACTCAAGCTACATGAATGAATGTCATGTGTGTGAGTGTGTGTGCGTTAGCTCTAATTGACTGATTGTCAATCGTCTCGACTTTTGGGGCAAATGCTAGGGAGATAATACAATATGCATAAAGTACGTAAATAGATAAAAGTTAATATCTATATAATAATAATAAATAGTTAACTATTTCCGCTACTTTTGCTATTATGGTAGAAGCTGTTGATCTGGCAACCCTCTCAGCCAGCTTTCGTTAATTTTTGTCATGCTCTCCCTCTTTCTCTCTGACGGTCTGCTGTGTTCATTTGACGTCATTATCCAACTGTTGTTTCGTTTTCCTCGGTTTACTATTCATGTATGTATGTATGGAGTTGTTTTTGTTTTTGTTATTGTTATGGGTTCTTTTTTGTGAGCCGCCTGCTGCTTGACTTTGCGTGCCTAACCTTTATTACATACATATATGATATATTGCGAGAGTCGGAACTTCCCTCAGTTGCATTGTAACTGTAACTTTTCGTGTTTTCTCTTTCTTTCGTTAAGTCATTTGCTGCATTTTTTCGAGCGCCAATTAGGCAAAACTTTGCGACAGTTTTCTGACATTTCGGTTGCAGCTTGACAGCACAACAAATTACAACAAAAAACTATTGTACGTGGTTATCATGTGTGTGTTGGTGTGTGTGTGTGAAATCTATACCCTTCTTGCCCTTTTTCACTTTCTATATAGCTATCTATCTCTGTTGCTCTTAGTGTTACTGCCTTTGCGGCGTGACCTTGAAAGTGTGTGTGTGTGCATGGAATGCAAATCCATTGAAAGCGACAGGCTGCAGTTCAAGGCTAGTTTTACGTTACGCAAGCGCTACACATACACACACAGACCCTCACACACATAGATAATCTATTTTTTTTTTAGTGTTTGTTTTTGCATGAATATCCTTGAGCGTTTGCCATGTTGTATGCGTTGCGCTGACAGCTGGTTTCTGTCAGCTTTGCGACCCTTTTTTTCTTTTGCACTTATGCAATCGCTGGCGACAACCCTTTTAATTAGCCCAACACAAAACCGCAGTAGCATCCTGCTTTAATATGAATATATGTTTGTGTGTGCAGCGAACGGGAAAGGATTTACGTATTAAAGCTGGGTTCGTGATTTTAAATGCATTTGCCTAAAAAAGTATAGCATACTTTTATGCGCGAGCTGTCTTTGCCAGGGAATACATCTTTTTACCTTGGCAATTGTTGTCCTGGACTCAATTGCGTTTATTTTTGAACTTTTATAATAATGAATATTAAATAAAATCATGAAAAATCCATTGCTAGCGACTTGTGTGTTATGCAACTGTCTTTGACCTTTACAACTGACTGCTGCAACTGTGTGCCACAAACATCCTAAGTAAAAGTGTATATGTATGTGTGTGTGTGTGTGAGTGCGTGTTATTGTGTCGTCTTACACGCAAACACATATAGATATAGAGCTTTGGCCTGCCTTGACGCTTGGCTTTTGTCTTTGCCTCAATGTCACTGCATATTTGAGCAGGTTTGTTTAATCGAAGCGCACCCAATGCATTGGTGTGCGTGCGCTTGTGGGAGTTGGCGTGGCATATGTGCCAGGCATGAATATGACATAAGTCAGTTGGTATTAATGTTGCCACACATACATACACGCACACATACACAGGGACACGCAATAATTTGCTTAGTTGATAGCTGATTTCGAGGACACCATACTCTCTCCCTCCCTCGCTCGGTGACTTTTGCATTTCATTTCAATTTGCAGCGAACATTTCATTGCAATTTGTTAGCTCTTAAAATTGAAATTGATATTTGAAATTGCAGCTATGCTATGCATAGAGAATAGAAAATGTCAACTTGACAGCTGACACAAATGCGAGACGCAGCAAAAACCAATTTGCATTACAACAAGCAGCACAAACGAGCAGATACTAGATGGAAAAACCAGCACAAGATGAGAGCGAGCATTGGAATAGGATTGGGGAATGTGGAAATGAGGGTAGTTTGTACTTTGGTAAAGGGCAAAAAAAGGGCAGACGCAACCTAACATAAAGTGCAACTAAAGTGAAGTTGGCTGCTCATTAGGCCGCCGCCAGCGTTGTGAAAGGATTTTCAATTGGTTCTATGCCCAGTTTTTGCTGAATTTTGAGTTGTTTAAAAACGATGGTATGAATGGTAAAAATTCAATTTTAAATCTAATCAAGAGCACGAAGCGCAGAACAAAAACTGCATTCACAGCAACTAATTTGGTTGGTTGGCATTGTTGTTGTTCCGGACGCCATTTTGAAAACACTCGCACGTGCCTAGTGACCTCGTCGATTTCCTTTGTTAGACCAAGAGTCGTTTCCTAAAAGTTTTCTCAGCTGCTCTTTGCACTTTTTTTTACCCTATTTAACAGAGAATTAAGAGTTTTTGTTCATCAAATTACTAGTACCCATACCTAAATAAAAGTTTTAATATGCAAACTTAAGCTATAATTAAGTTGCTCTTACAGCTTGTTACTTGTTCACATATGACTTTGATTTACTTATGAAGTATTTCAAGTATGAACTAACGTTTTCTGACAAGTCATCTGATAATCAGTTTAGGACTTAGCTAACAAGCACTTTCCACCTCAGGGTATGCGAGCCTTCCTATTATTTTGGTTCAGTACAATAACCTTTTGTATTCATTTATTTTCGGCACAAATTACACTGCAAACAGCAACTACTATTTATACATATTTGATGGACTTAACGCTGGCACACGCAATTTCTATTTGCATTGAAGTAATCAGTGATATTAAGCACATCGAATGCGTGATAGTCGAAGGGGAGAGGGAGCAGTGGATGAAACGTAAAAGTAATTATGACATTGATCGCTAATGGAAAAAACATATACAAAACATAAAAATATGCTTTGATTTAGGCAGAAATGCAAATAAAGCCAAAGTAGGAAATAGCACAAAAAAACAGGAAAAAAAGGTCCGCAATTGAAACTCACAAAGCGCTGGAATAGAAATAAATATGGAACAGGAAAACGGAAAACGACAGCAACTAAAAACAATTTGCCGTAATCAAAATGAAATCAGCAAAGCGCAAAACCACATAATCGCGATAGAAACTGATACAAAAAGAAATTGGAAAAGCCACAGCAACGACAAATAATAGTGCGAAAAACTGTATAAATAGCGAATGCAGACAATTTAATACTCTACAAAAAGTGTGGCTTATGAAAGTTGACAACAATAAAAAATATACCAAATTAATTCAACATTCTGTAAATGTATCCATTGTTACAAAAAGTATCAAAAATATACCAAATATAAAAAAACCAAGTAAAATAATTATACGATATACTAAACAGTTTTATTAAAGAATAAATATATTTTAAACTAATTGATTTAGAAAATATAGATTTCTTACATTAATATCTTAGAATAACTAAAAACTTGAATAAATGATTTAAGAGTAATATAACATAAACACATCCACCAAAGAAAATCATTGGAAAAGAGAATATTTTAAGCCCAACTGACTTGTTAAAAATTTAAATAAAACGTATTTCTTTTTGGGCAATATTTTGTTATTATAAGTCCATAAGAGCTTTTTCTTTTCTAAAGCGAATCAAGATCCTTCAGTTTTTTCTAGCACTAATGTTATTGGTTTGGTTTAAACAGAATCAGAGACTAAGTTTTCGCATAAGCTGCTTAAAGAGTATTTAAATTAAGTAGGAAATGGGATAACTATGAATGCAGTCTGTGAATGCGACTGGCAAAGTCAATAGCCGACAAGTCCACCAGCTAACCACAGAGCCAGGGAAGGAGAAAGAGCGAGAGGGTGCGAGGAAGCAGGGGGGGTTCACGATAAGCGAGAGATAAAGGTGGAGGTGGAAGGGGTCATTATATATATTTGTTGTCGCTATCAAAATATTTGTGTTTTGCGCTTGATTTATGCGCATTGAGGTTGTGAATAGAGAGAACAGCGTCATGTAAACAATGCGGTAAATACCGACGAAGAAGACAGGCAGGGCGATAGGATGGGGGAGAGCGCGGAAGAGTATGGAGGGGGCTATATGGACACAGGTACAAGAGCGAAACGGAAACAGTGCGACCCAGGACTATGTAAATGCCGCATAGAAAATCCTATAAATACTAAAACGGATGCTGAAATATAGAGAGAGAGAAAGAGAGAGTGATAGTGAAAGAGAAACACAGACTAAATATAACAGAAACTTGTGTTATATCATTGTTTCAATTGCCACAAACTGTTGCAGTTCAAAGGATGCCCAAAACAACAACAATAAAACAAAAAAAACCTTGTGAATTGTAGGTTGAAAAGTTTTAAGCAAATGACAATTGTTGTCACTGGCAGGCAATGTTTGCATAGCGCCCACAAAAGCCCCAACAAAAAATAAAAGTTGCTAGGATCTTTATGCAGCTTATTCTTTCTGTAGCGCGTGGGGTCGAAAACCGGATTGACGTACAAAAAGGATAACCCCAAAAATTAACAATACAATTTAAAGCGAGCTGGCAGCTAACACAAAAGGTTGACAGCAAAGCACACCAACACACACACACGCCCACTTATATAAATATAGGGGCAGCCAGACGGCAAGCAGAGAGTCGGGAGGGGTTTTTGATGTTGGGCATTTTTGTGGGCAATAGAGACAAGCTCTCAGACACATTTGCGGGCCTCGAGGCGGGTTCAAAGGTTGACGCACACACTTGACAATGACAATCGTTAGTTTAGCTGTCAATTGTTGTTGCTGTTCACAACACACAAAAACACACGCACACACTTGCACAGAACTTAATAAGGGCTTTAAGTTGCGAATAGCAACGGAATGACAGAAAACAATGGCTGTGCCATAAAGAAGAGGCAGAATAAAGGTGAAAAACTTTCGCCGTTTGCCAGTCAAGTTAAATGAAGAAAAAGTCAACAAATGTTAAGCACATTTGTGCTTGCCCTACAGATATCCTGTAAGATACAATTATAAGTGAAATATCGTTGAAATAACTTAAATTTATTCTTTCTGTGACATCTAAAAAAAACACTTTATGAGGATGGTGTTGTTGTTAGAAGTTTAATCTTTAATTCCTACAATAAATCGTCCTTGATAAATGTTTAATGTAAAGTTTCTAAAAAGTACAGTAATTGAGGTTACATACAAATATTGACTCAGTAGAACTAAGCTATATTTCTTTTGTAAAGAAAAGACTACAGTATCCCCTTAGCATTGCTAGGTTATTAAGATTGCCATGCGGATCCCTGTGTCTTATATATATATATATTCTTTAACTCTTGGGTATAGACCGCCTTTCAACCATTTCTACTCGTAGACACAGGGTACAAAAATAAAAGTGAAAACTTCTTGCTTCGTCGTTGATGTCGTCGTCATTGTTAGTGTTATTATTGTTGTTGTTGTTGCTGGTGTTGTAGGGCCACGGCCACATTGGCCACGCCCACATTGCGTGCACAAACTCTTTGACATTGTCATAGTCTGCAACCATGGTCTCGTCCTCGTACATGTCCATGTCCTCGTCAATCTTTCCCACTCTTTCCCCCCACCGCTCTTTATGCTTGTCTCTTCAGTTTGCCTCGTCTTGGCCGCTTTGGCGTGCATATTTAGGGACAATCTTTATTAAATTTTTGCGCTTGCTTATAATATGCAAAATGTGAGCGGGCGACGAAGCTGTGTGTGGGCGTGGCAGCAGCAGCGTTATGCCTTTTGTTCCGCCGCACTCTCCCTCTCCCCCCGTGCCTACCTGTTTCGCCGTACATTGCCGTCATTTGGTTGGCGTATTTAGATTTTAATTTGCGATAGAAAACTTCTTAATAGGATTTCACTGTCGCTCCTGCTCGCTTATCTTTCTCCCAAAAATTATCCCGCACCCTCCCCTCACTTTCCACTCCACCTATTTTACACCTCCCACACACACAATTGTATATATTCTGCACATTATTTTTCGCATATATGTTGTCTGCACGCATGTTAAAAAGTCCATTTCGCTTTCAATTCCTTTGCAGTTTATGGCAGTTTTATTTCTTTCCATGTTGCATGTTTCACATTATGTAGAACAGACACGCTTCGCATATATTCCCTATATATTTTCCATTTCAACATAGTTCTCCTTTTTGATCCCCTCCCTCCATGGATTAGTTAGTTGACTGGGTGTGTCGTAAATGGGAGGTGTGGCTTTTGTCTCAAAAACTGTGGCAGCTCTTAAGACCTTTTAGGCCTTCTTAATTGTTTGACTTAACTTGTCTGGGACTACTGCTTTTGCTACTGGTTCAGCTAGTCAGTCAAATCCCTAGACCCAATAACAATTTTCCACCTTTGCCTTAATTTTCCAAGACTCTAGGTGACACTCCCTGAACAGAACAGTTTGTACACATTTCATGCAAAACAAAAAAATGTTAACTAATTTTGCTTTGTCATTGCAATGGTGATTACATAAGGTGTAAAAATGTATGAATAAAAATGGATACATATATTTGTGATTAGTATTGAGACAGTCTCTAAGACGACAAACTATTATTTTTATATTTTTAGTTAAGCGGAATAAATGCATATTTCTGAAAAAATAGTATTAAAATCGTTGATTCTGATAAACTTAAAGGTGGAGCTTTAACTCTTTCCCCCACTATTACTCATATTTTTTTATGCCTGTACATATTAAAATCCGTGTGGTTCTAAAATTCATTTGATAGCTTATGTGGCATTTGCTCTTTGGGCTAACAATTTACGATATCTGCCCCAGTAAAAGTGCTTGATTGTAAGTAGTTATTCTGTCAGGGATCAAAAACTTTGACAACTAATGCATAGTTTATGTTTCCTTTTATTATTTTACATATTTTGCTGCTGCAGAATAAAAAATCTTACATGATAAATACACGTGTCGTATGTATGCTGATGCTTCTTTCAGTTCTTTCTGTCTGCCTGTTTTTATACCTAAATTATGTAATAAGCTTAATTGGCTTGGGAATAACAACAATATGGGGGCAGGATGGCAGCAGTCTGATAGAAGGAGGATTGGGGTGGAAAATGTAGCTTGTGCTTTATATAGTGTGTTTGTGGCTTGTGATAAGCAGCGAATGCTTGCTTGCGAAACTGACATAAATTAGATAATAAACCCAAAAGAGAGCAAGAGAGAGAAAGCAAAACAAATTGTATACTGTCTAGACAACATAACATTCTAAGAATAATAAATTAATCAGCTGGACATAGAATTGATAAAGTTTGAATTAATTGACAAAGGACAGAAAACAAACGTTAGCATAAATGTTTAATTTATCCATGCAATCGTACAATCGTATTGAAACACCAACTTAGCTAATTAGCCAACTGCCTAGCAACAAATGAACGGAGTTATATAACAATTGTAGTTACTTGACTTGCTTCACAATAATATTTAACGACAAGTCTTAACGAAAACACATATGAAATGTGCTTCCCAACACTTTGGGCTTTATCGATCTTGACTGCTCAACTGGAATGCAATTAAATTTAAATTGCTATACACTTAACTGGCCCTTGAGTAGCTGTAGCAACGAGTTGGCTATCAACAATTCTACATGGCATTAAGTATACGCCACGTTAAATGTTCCTTTTGGGTTGAAAGGGGAATGATATTAACAACCTCTGACTTCATTCGCTATTTGAAACCCAATATGCGAAAAGTGCTGCATCTCAAAAGAACTTTTGCCATCAATTTTGGCGAAGCAGCTGTAGCTCACTTTCATATTCATAATCAAAAAGGCCAAATGCAGTCAGTTGCTTGCTAAGGATGTGTGGCAAAACTTGCAGCTAACTTACCTAGCTGAATGGCAAAACTTCAAATGCTTGAAATGCATTCGCAGATGTTATTCTCTTTCTACGCTTGGGCTGACTCAACTACTTGGGCCACTTTACATAAATGTATGCAAGAAAAGCATTGGATGAATGGCCAGTCAACTGTGGACAGCTGTGCCACTTGTCTATTGCCATGATATATGGTGTGCGAGAGCTGCTGCACGATATATGTAGTATACTTTATGGCTGAGTTGAGCACATGAGCATAGCCAACATTGAGTCTGGGTGTGTGTTTGTGATACGTCTGTTCGACAAAAAAGTATGTCAAGATTTACGCGCATCGTTAAAGCAATAAACAAAAAAAATGATGAAGAAAAGAGGTGGAGCGATTAAAATGAGTGATACCCTGTAAAAGTATGAAGGAGTCTTGCTAAATTTTTAGGCAGTTTGAAGTCAACTTTTCTGAACAATATCATATTTTATCAGCTTTCTTAATAGCCTACTGCTGTATTTTTTTTTGTAAATTTTTTAAAGCTATTGTTGTTGATACAAACGCAATACTGATTGAGAAATACCCTTTTCCTCACGTCATTGCAAACAGGGTATAAAAACTCAAAACTCCACCAACATGGCGTTGTCTATTTCTATATATTTCTGTGTTTTGCTGTGGCTGTGCCATGAGCGGAGGACACGCAATGCCAGAAGGAGAGGAAATATGATTTCGCTGGGCACAAGACACTTCACGGATGACAACGCGTCAGTCAAAGTCAACACATACTTCACTTTTTTCTTGTTGTTGTTGGTGTGATGTTGTTGTCGCCAAAGTGGGCTGGGGTTGTAAAACAATAATTTAACACTGTCAATTTCTTTTTTTTGTCATTTGATGCGCGCATTCTCACACACATACATATATGTATGTAAATGAATGCGCTGTCATGTGTTGAAAGCGTTGCAATACGACAAACTCTGAATATATTTCACACACCACGGATTTTTTTTTTTTTTTTATATATTTACATTTCAACTTTTGTCACTCACCCAGACATATGTACATACAGCCAAACAGAAAGTGTGGCCATTTTGATTTGTTACCCCAATTTGTTATATTCCCTTCCTTTAATTGAGTTTCGAGTCAAACAACGAAGCATGGAAAATGTTTTATTTACCCGCACTATTTTAATTTTTAGCCATTGCGCTTGTTATTATAGTCGATACCGAAGGTAAAGAGAATATTGGTTTTATGCTCGTCTGTCTGTCTGTCCGTACGTGACTTTTTCGACACTCCTTAAGCTAAAAACATTAATCGCACATCTTTCCACTTCCAAAAATGTTGTGGGAATATAACAAGTGGTATCCTTGAAAGATCTGCATCAAACATTTGGATGCTACGCCCATCCCTGCCCCCTGACTTTCAAAATCTAATATCCCCATATCTTCCACAGTTTTCGAGCTTGAGTCAACTAATTCTTACCCGCTTTTATACAGGTATTGAGTATACCGCTGTCGGTTGCCTCCGACTTCAACGTTTTCACTCGTTTTTATTTGATATTTGCGCATTTCCGCATTGCCGACATGTCTGCTATTTCAAGCGAACGCAAAGCGCAGCCCAGTTCCATTTCTGCCCATTTACCCGTTTCCACATTTCCATTTGCAGTTTCATCTGCAGAAGCTATAGTTTCTCTGCCCTTCTCCACCCCACCCGCATTTGACATCATCAGGCATTGCATCCTTCGTTTCCTTTATATGGCCAACCACGATGGCTGCTTGCTGTTGACGTGGCACAAGGCACGCCCAGGGGTAATTAAAAGCGCTTGCAGTTGGTTGCTTCCTCAGTTAGCTTATTGTTTGTTGAATGTTGTTGCTTTTGTTGTTATTGTTCAGGTTGTGTTTGTCGAGTTGTTCTTATTCGAGATGTTGTTTTAGTTGTTCTTTGCTGGCTGCATTGCTTTTAAATACCCTTTCAGAGGTTCTTGTTGTTTACTCATGTAAATAATGAGGCATTTCTCAAAGCCAAAAATATATATTTTCTTTACTTTAAAGATTAAATACATCCTTTCATATATTGTTTGGTGCAAATGTATGTTACAGAAAGAAAATATCAGCTCCGACCCTATTAAGTATATATATTCTTGATCAGTGTTAAGAGCCGACTCGATCGAATATATTGCAGCAAGTGTATTTCTTTGTAAGCTGGCCAATGTTTGATTTAAACTGGCCAATGTCAAAAGTTTGATTTATTTTATATTTTTATATATGTATATACTTATAGACATACATATACACACACTAAACTATAAAGTTGCACATGCACTTGACATATGATCTTAAAATTGTCCGTATTTGCAGCGTCAGCCAATGGCAAATATTTTATTTGCTGATCTCAATCAATTTACCCTTGTGGCATCTGCCCACAGGCAGGTCCCCAGGAATCGGTTGGCTTACAGGCAGCACGTAGACGCTAAAAATTATAAAATGCATATTAAATTGGGAATGTGTGCTATAAGACATATTGATTGAGATCCTTACCGTCCACAAGCTGTCACGTGCTTTGCGCTGCTTGTAGAAAGCGTACAAAGCCCAGCCGGGCAGCTGCAACAGGCCAATTGCAGACAAAAAATATCCAAAGACTGAAAGTTAAAGAATCATTAATAAGGATATGTGTTTAATTCGGTTTTACGAAGCGAATTATAACTATTTGAAGCTGTAAAATTAATATTAAGTTATAGCTGCTTCTTTATTTTAGTTTTTCTTCATAAAACTACAATTACAGTACACGAGACCAAGAAACATTCAACTTTAAGTTATAGCGTGCAATAAATGTTTTGCACGATAGCTGAAAACATTTATATTTTCCATTTTCCATTTCCCATTTTTATCATGACCAAAAAATATAAAACAAACAACTGTATTCAAGACGTTGATATGAATAGTTCATAAATTACATTCAATCAGATAAAAATGAAAAATGTGCTGTAGACAAACGGTGTTAAATAACATTTTTTAAATTTTTAGAGTGAAAGCAATTTAAGAAGAAATCGTTTTTATCCATAGTCTTTTGTAAATTTAAAGGGAACAAACATTTAGAAAAGAGCTCAGCCAGATCTTTTAGTTATTCATATACGATAAATATTCTATAAAAGTTTTATCATTATAACTCCGTAGTTGTCTTAACGCAAAGTTTCTTAATGTGAGTTACTTACCATGTGCGCTGTGTGGATATGCCACGCCCTTGTAAGTTAGTTCACTCATATTAAGAAGCATATATACCAGCACAGCGGTCATTAGTCCAGGAGTAATGTATGCCCAGCAGAGACGCCAATACCAGCCCGTCTCAATGCCCATCATGAATTTGATATCAGCGCAAAAGCGACGAACGCCTGTTTAACAAAATCAAGTTAGCAAATCAATGGAAAGATACAAAGAAAGACAGAGAAAGATAGAGTTAACAAACGCACCATAAAACCAAGCAACTGCCACGATTTCACCAATGGCCAGAATCAGTGCTGTAAATGATACGCCGTAGAAATCGATCAGATTGACAATGAACTGTCCACCGGGCGTCACATAAACGATGCTCACACCAAAACCCAACACCGCGAGTCCACCCGCCAATGCCCAACTGGGCCCAGCACGTTGGCCAAATTGGTCACGGATGACGCGCAGAATACAGGAGCCCATGCCAACAGTGCTGCCAATGCCTAGGACGAAAAGCATGAGGAAGAAAAGAACCGCAAACATCTTTAGGTAGTTGTGCTTTAAGGCGCACGCAGCGCTCAACGTTTTCAATAGCTTACCTGTGGCACATACTCGAACTTGGAAATCGCATCCGGATACGAAATAAAGGCCAAGCCGGTGCCGCCTTTAACCACACTGCCAATATCCTCGATGCCAGTCTGTTTGGCCAAGTTGCCCAATATGCCAAATGTAATGCAGCCAGCAATGATCGATGAGCACGAGTCCATGGTGGTAATGATGACAATATCACTATAGAATGAAAGAGGCTAATGGTTAATCGAAATGGTTTAGTTTAGAGTCCAACCTACTTGTACACATTCCTGTTGAAGTTATTGTAGGACGCATACGTTATCACAGTGCCAAAACAAATGGCCAGCGAAAAGAACACTTGGGTAACAGCTGCATACCAAACAAGCGGATTTAACAATTCCCTCCACTGTGGCTTAAAAAAGTACACAATGCCATTCCAGGCACCGGGCAGCGTCATGGCGCGCAGCAACAGTATAAGCAGCACCACATAGGGAAACACGCCCAAAAAGTAGGCAGCCTTGCCGCTACTCTTTATGCCACGTATCAGAACTGCACCAATGATAAGCCAGGCAACGGCCAAACATGCCACAAGCTCCCAATTGGGCATACCCAGGCCATCATCAATGTTGGGCAACTCATGTAGAACTTCCCGCCTTCAAGCAAATGAGATAACAATGCAAAAACGTAATTATGTTTGTATTTTAGACGTGTTTTGAATAGAGTTTGAGTTGTTTCATGTTTTTTTGAGTTAATTAAAAACACGCACAAAAACGTGTCAAACAAATTTAATTAAATAATATATATATTTTTTGTTTATAGGCAAGAAAATAATTTAAAAAGAAAAACACCAATAGTATAAAAATTAGCTCCTACTGTTACAGATGAAATAATTTTTTTTTTTTTTAAATTTATAATTAAACAATAAGAAAAAAAAACAAGAGATCCCAAAAAAAAAAATTCACCAGCAAAAATCTAGAATTTATACTTTCTTTATCTTAATGAAAAGGTTTAGCAAATATACAATCCACAAATAAAGCAACAACAATCATACGTGCAATATATACATACACAAAGAGAAAAAACATTGTCAATCAAAAAGAGTAAAGTTGATTTAAGCAGTTTTGTCAATGGCTTTTAAGATATGATTAATTATACACGAAAATATTTGATTCTAATATTATTCATGCTGAATTTTAATATTAAAGTATTTTTTTAACATCATTTTTTCACAATGATTTAAAATACGAGTCGTCGAAATAATATATTTTTAAACAAATAATTTCGTACTTAATATGATTGCAAAAATCTTCAATTCTAATCTCAATTAAAATTTTTGAATTTACGTTTAATTTTTTTTCTGTGTATGCACATGAAAATCGACATCTATAAAAGTAAATTGTGTCAAGTTAACTTTTGTTTTCTGTACTTTTTTATCACACGGATTTAAATCCAACACGCTGCATTAACTAAACTTTACTTACTCAAAGTACAATTGTGCTGGTGACATTTTGCCCGTGGCATTTATAGCAGTGCTGCCATCGTGACAGTCGTCGCCCCAACTTTCGCGACAGTTGCTCCAGGGCAGCACCGTGCTGAAGGAGGCAAGCAGGAAGCGCAGAGTCAGCGCCATAATGCTCGAATAGTAGGTTATGGAGGCGCCAGTGGCCAAGACTTGACCTGCAGCGACGCCCTTTAGAATGGGTGCCAGATCAAAGGCACGTAGAACGCCACCGCCACGAAACTGACCCAACGAGATCTCCAAGTAGTATACAGGTCGTCCAATTACCAGCAGTGCTATTAGATAGGGTATCACAAAGGTGCCACCGCCATTCTGAAAGGCAATGTAAGGAAATCGCCAGATGTTTCCTAAGCCAACAGATAATGAGATGCAGGAGAAGAGAAACTCTAGACCATTGCCCCACTCTTCCTTCTTTTTCGCTGTCTCCTCATGCTGCTGCTCCTTGGCGACAATTTGTACTTGTGGCATCTTAATCTTTATCTCTGCACACGGTGAGGTCGCGTTGTCAACTGATTTTTCATTTACAGAACATATTGCGAACAAACCGCAGCAAGCTGAGATTTCTCTGTTGAAATTTTTGCGTTTTCCGGCTTATCTGGTTCGATGCGGTTGCCCCTGTTTGCCTCTATCCAGAGGTTGTTTTATTTTCGTTGCACACATTTTGCTTAATTGACACTAATAAAAGATGCTAAGTGAATTGCAGTGTGACAAAGGTTGATAGGGGAAGGGGAAATATAAAGCAAGTCCCAACGCTTATGCCGCTGAGAGATGTGCAAATTGGTTGGCGTCCATCTATTATAGCAGATGTGTTTGTTGTCAGCTTAAACTGTTTGAAATTTAAGACTATGTTAGAGGTGTGGAGCAAAGTTTGTGTGTTCATATGTAAATTAATCGTAAGCTTTCATAATTGATTCTTATGACATTACTTGACATTCAAGGCTTACAAGTTGACTTTATAAATTAGAGTGTGTCAAATTTCACAATGGAAATTTTAATATTGCTATTTTAGAGTCTAAAAATATATATATTTATTTTCTTATCTGTGCAAACTGTGCCATTTAACTGACAGGGAATGGAAGGAAATGCAGCATGTTTTCTAGTTATAGTTTTATAAATAAATCATAAAACTTTTGACATTTAAGAAATAGTTCGAAATAAACTATTTTATATATTTAAAATATCCTTGCTTGGCTTAAGAACTTTAGCACATGCACTGAGATATATAAACTTTGTTAGACTTTTTTGAACTTCATGGAATAAGAACTTAATAAATTAAAAAATTGTTTGTTTAGGTATTAAACTAAATCATTGAACATTAGACAACAAAAATATATTCCAAATAAATAAAGATTATTTTATTTTGGACAGTAATAAAATTAAATAAACTATAAGTTATGTATATACATTTATAAATATCTTTGTTGTTGAAAAAACAGAGAGAAATAACATATATCCATTGTGATAAAATAATACATCTCAAAACTAACCTTGAACGAAAGAATAATATTATTTTTTAAGCATGCAAAATATCTCGAAAAAATTTTGGTAAATTTTTCATCAACTATATTATCAAAATTCATCCTAATTAAACTGTTAATTTGTTTTTTCGTTTTAGCTACATAAATAAAACGTTTCCTCTCAGCTGATTAGTAAGAATCGAACAAAAAGGCCAGTAAACCACGAATCTCTGGTATGTATATAAAAATTTTCTATTTGAGTAACTCCACAGACATTTTAAAGAATATGCTGTTGGGAAAAGAAATGGGATCCCATAAGATCGTTAAAAACCGCTAAAAGCATTATTTTAATAACTAAATTTTACAAACATAGATATTACGCAGAGCCTGTGCAAAGTTTTTAAGTAGTGGGAAAGAGCACTGTTCACCGGAGGGTGGAGGGAGAAGCAAACGTTGGTCTCAATTTGCAGCAAGGAGCAAAAGTTGGCAACTCTTTGGGCCGCCTGACAACATCGAAAGTTTTTAATAATTTTCAAGAGTTTTCTAATTAACATCTCGAGTGAAAGGCTCTCTGCCAAGTTGCAGCTGCAGCTTTTTCAGTTGCATCAGTTGCTGTCAAGAAAAATGGATGATGACGATGACGATGAAGATGGAATTGGGATAAAAAGAGAGGGAGTGTGGGTTTAGAGTCAAAAGATGGAATCAAAAGTACTGGAAAGAGATGTTGAACGTTCATTATGGTGACAGTTTTAAATGGGTTTTTAACAACTTTCGCCAGATTTATGAGAGTTAAATTGCTTTGATAAAGCTGATTGAAGACGCCGACTGTTGAAATGGAGGTAGTGCAAAAGGCTGAGTTTTTCTTTTTTTTTTGGTTTTTTAAGCGATTATTAAAGCACATAAATTGCTATTAGCCGCAGCTCCAAACTAAGTTTCTTTAGGGCGGTCTAGTTCATTAAAGCACCAAGCAGCGGGAGGGTTGGGCCGATTCCTTTACTTTTAATTGCAGCTGGAAGCGTTGCAACTTTACCGTGCCACAACACGCAGATTCCGCCAGCCAGCACACAAACACAATGTGCGCCAAAATGAGGCAAATAAATTTTGAAACTTTTGCAAAGGGGGCAAAACGCTAATGGGGCGCATCTGGAGCACGTTAATACATATGTATGTATGTTTGTGTTTGTAACAATCGATAACAGCTCGAAGTAACTGTTAGAGTAACAACAACAACAGCAACTTCAATTGCAACATTAACTTTGTTCCCAGGCCCATTTGCAACAAAAATAAGAAGAGGAAAGTTATCAAGTAAATTTGCGTATTGCATGACGTGTAAATGCCCTTTGAATAATTATTGTCCATTAATAACAATTGTTACAAGTGCGGCTTATAAATCACATTTCGTTCAAGAACACAATTAATATCTAACATTTTTCAAAGCTTTCTCAAAGTTTTCTTTGAAAGAAGGACTTAGCAACCTAAAGAGAGAATTTATATGAGATATTTTTTTTTGTAGAATGTCGTTAGCTGCAATTACTTTACATTGAAAAACATAACACTCGGGTATGATTAAATAAAATGAAAATTCCAACATATCAATTAACTTATAATTTTTTTATGATGCATTATCGATATTTCTTAAGTCAATGGAATGCAAGATAGGCAGAATCTCTTAGTATTATCTAACATTTGAAATTAAAAATATTTAGCTTTAATTTAATTATTTTCTTTTAATGGAGATAGGCAAATTATTAATTTATTATTAAGTAAATATCTAATCAAACACATAGATACGCTACTTTTCAATCCGTTTACACCTTGAGACCTCCTCGCAACACATATGTGCTTTTCAAGCTTCTAAATATAATGAGGATTGCAATTAGTTTTGCTTTTTGCTTGTTGTTGTAACAAGTTTACCTTTAAAATTGATTTCAACGGACTTTGCAACAACTTCCGTTTCCGCTACAGTTGCTCGTGTACTTATTAGTCAGCATTGTATAAGTTGCTCAACATATATATATATATGTGTGTGTGTGTGTAACAACTTTTGCCATTTGCCATGTGTGTGGATGGAGAAATCGCGTCGAGTTTTTAAGTTAGCTGACAGCTTTTAACTACCTCGCTAAGCTCTGACATTTCGTATCATGAAATGTTGGTATCCCCTGTCTTTGTACAACGTGCACTACATTTGCCACACCCCCCTCCACCCAACCTTTTCGATATCAATTGAAAGTGCAAAATCGTTGAGCGCAGATTTAATTTGAAATTAATTTTTAATCAAGTTGAATTGAATTAAACTGAATTGAGTGCTGCATGAGTTGATAATAGAATATTTATATAGTATACACATAAAATTGAATTGTGGGTATTTTTTTTCGGTGATATGTCCTACCCAATGCGGTTTTATATAATACCTGCGTAAACTACAAATATAAATAAATTAGCTGCAAGCAATTTAAGCTCGGGTTAAATGCGTATATATAAATTATGAATGTCTGTTTTTGTGTGGCACGTAGCACGAAGCGGCAAACGGTGGCGGCGTGTTCCACACAACTATTGTTATGGCATTGTTTGCTCCAACCAACAACATCAACAAAAACTAGAAATCTATGTTACGTTTGTTTTGCTACGCGCGTGCCACAATTATGAAGCAGCATTCAGCTGAATGCACCTGCCATACACAGAAAGTTGTTGCCACTGCTGTATCTGCTGTTGGCAAGCGCCAAATGTCAAGGGAAGTCGCGCAAGCGAAGACGAAGAAGTCTTTAGACCAGTTTGGCATTGCAACCTGCAAACTATGCCCTTCCTCACCATTCCATTTCTTTTTCAGCAGTTTTTCAGCTAAGGGCATTGTTGCCATTGTCGATTGCAGTTGGCTTGTTTGCCGCACGTAATTGTTGCAGGTCTCCCTTTTGTTGCCTGCTTCTTTTGCAGCACAAAAAAGTTATTAAAATGAAAAAGCAAAAGCAAATCGATTATGCCTTAGCTTAGCCTTAGCCTTTGCCTTAGCTCAGCCGGCTTCGAAACTGAACAATACGAACATCTTTTTCACTGAAACTTTATCCTACAACAGCAACGAAAGATATAAAAATAAAAACTTTAAATTGACATCGAATAGCAATACCCATAGTACCCATGCCCCAGCATCAACATCCGCACCACCACCACCACCACCACTAGCAAATGCAACTTTTTTAGCAACCACATTCGCATTCACAACGGCAAAGTGAAAAGTTTTTTCTGATGTGGCAAGTTTTTTTCGGTTGCTTTAGAATTACTCAAAAATGATAAGCTTCTGCTAAGGCTCTTCAGTTTTTGTTTCTTTTGGAGTACCCTGTTTACTTTAAAAAATCTTCTAAGGGGTAGCCTAATGTTGCGTTGAGGTAGTACATAGAAGCAGACTTAGAAACTACTATAAATAGTTTTTAGTTCAAGTTAGGGGACTCCTAATCTAATGTATAATTATCAAGCAATCAGGCATGTCATAGATATAAAAAGATTCTAAATAATACAATGTAAAAGTAACATTTTACACTAAGGTTTTTCAGACAACATTTATACTCTCAGCGAAATTTGAGATGTTTTTTATCCGCTCATAGAGCATCTTCAAGTCCTGTGTAACTTTGTTGCGTAACAGACAATTTTTGTCCAATCTAAAGCCGCATTGGAAACAAAAGCAAAGCTGCCGCAACAAATTACGTTTTACGTTTGGCGCGTACCACGTGTCGCATGTGTAACGCAATTTTACAGTTCGTACTTTTTTTTTATCTTATTCATTTCATGTTTGCAGCTTCTGCCTCGAGAAGCATTTGTGTGCTTTTAATGTGAGTTTAACAACTGAATTGTTAGCTGACATTTAAATTTGCTATGCAATTTGCATTTTTACACCTCCGCCCACCAAATGTACTGTGTCTTAAGCTTACAAACTGTTTGTTTGTGTGTGTGAGTTGACTTTGTGTTTGTGTGTGTAAAAAAGTTTATGCAAATAATAAGCATTTGCTGTCTCCATTACTGGCTTGCCACGTCTAATTTTTGGCCAAGTTTTGTCAAGAACCTCTGAAGTCTTGGAAGTCCTTTCGTGTTTTTGTTGCAGCTGGCAGTTTGCAGTTGGCATGTGGCATGTGGCAGGTTATTTCAATTCCCGTTTTAGCTTAAAGTTTTGTTTAATTTAATGTGACACTTTGTTTGCATTCTTTTGCACTGTTGCACCTGCTTCAAGCAACGTTGTCAGGCAATTATATATGAAAAGTAATTTTCATTGTTTGCTTAGCCAAGTTGGTTTTTTCTTCCGTTCATATACCAATCGTGCCACTCGGGCACGTTGCAATTGTCTTGAAGTGGCAGCAGCTTATTTGCTGCCTTATCAGCCAGGCAAAAACGAAATTTTTCGAGTCGATGTTGAAGTTAAGCCTTTAAAAAGGGGCCAAAGCCAAAAGGCCAATTTGCATGCCAAGCAGCAGTGGCCGTGGCACCAGCAAACTGTGATTTGTTCAACCCAGCGAATTTCGCATTCATTGAAACTGTCATTCGTCGTCGCGGCTAGCAAGCCAGCAATGGGGGCGCTGTCAACTCCACAAAACTTGCCCCATCTGAAAGATGCGTGGTGCATTGTGGAGAGGTGCGGAGTCGAGTGCAACATTTGTTGCAATTTGTATGCACAATGACAGCACAGCGTTTTGAGAGGGCTTTCCAGCTAGCTGCCCATACAAAATAGAGGAATAAAAGTCACAGTGATAAGGATAACAACTATAAATGAAAATAACGAGAACAGCTTTTCCACACATACAATGTTAAGAATTTTATGAGCCAGGCAGAAGATCATGAGGGAGTTGAGAGAAAATGTGGAAATAAATTTGTATTTTTGATATTCGAATTGGAAAAATAAAATAAATGTAACTTTGTAGTCAAAATAAATGATAGAAAAAATGCGATGCATCAAATAGTTACTAAATAAATGAAGTTAGGTTATTAAAAATGTTGGGTTCATGGTTTATTAGAGACTAAAACCATAAGTGCAGAATATAACAAAAAATATATAAAAAGTGGTTACAATAGGATATGAAATATTTTATTTACAACGTTATTGTGGCAGATGTAAATCATAATTCATGTACATTGATATCATTATTGTCTTCTGCCAATAAATCCATTAACGTATGCTTAGAATAAAGTCACACACAACTTTGTTGCCCTTTGATACAATCTAACAAATGTGTAGCGTAATTGTTTGCTTAAACTGATTTTGGCTGCTGCCCAACACTGTGGCGTATGCGTAATGCTGTAGAAAATGTTCTAAAATGCGAAAAGTTTGGTGTGTTGTGTGTGACAGGCGTTAACTGGCACTTGGGTGCTACGTTAATGTCGTTTAGCATACTAAGGCCTTAAATGGCATTTATTTGCAGCAACAGCTTCCTTTCTATATCTCTCTTGCCTCTTCTTAAGGAACGCTCAAGTTTGATATTGTCAAAGACTTGGTAAAAGTCAAAAGTGGCCGAGTGGACCACCCACAGCTAAACACAATGTTGCCTAATGGCATTGTGGGTCAGTGTTTGGTTGTTTTGGTGTGGTTTTTGGGTTAGCAATGTAGGGGCTTTGGGGGATAAGACGACTTAACAAAATGGATTTTATGCCATGAGACATTTTTAAATAGTATAAATATATGACAAACGCCACATAGATTATAGGGCCAAAAGCTATATAATTTTCTTGCTGCTTAGCTGCTCAAATGTCCCCTAATAACTGTTATTAATGCGGAACTTTCGAAGTGCTTTTGTGTGTCGGGTGGGGTGGGGTGTGGGTGTGCTTGTTGGTTGGTTGGTGCTTTGGTTGGTGCTGCTATCTAATTACAATTCTGTGGAAACAACTTTGCATCTGTTGTCCAGTGTGGCTGGTCTCTCTGTATTTGTGTTTGTGTGCGTGGACAATTTTCTAGCGTGAAAAGTGCCGCGAGTGCCAAAGTATTTTGTCTTCTACCATCTCTTTCTCTCTCTGTTTCACTCTCCTTCTCTCTCACTCTCTCACTCTCTCTCTCTCTCTCTCTCTCTCTCTCTCTCTATCTCTCTATCTGGTTGTCTGCTTTGTTGCTCCTGTCTGCCTGTTGCTAAACTAATCAAATGAAGTTGTGTTTGCGCGTCTCTCGTGCTTGTTTACTTTTGTCTCAACTTGTCACGAACATGGCTTGTGTATAGGTGTGTTTGTGTGTGTAGGTGCACCTGGTGTTGATATGCGTGTATGTATGCGTAGCTTTGCAACAGCGACAGCACTTGATTTCATGCACAAACAACACGTAATTCGAACGCTGCTCTCTCGCACTCTCACTATGTATTTCTGTCTCTTTCTACCATTCTATCTTCTTCTCCCTCTCTTGATACCAATCTGTAATTACAATTGCTGTCTCTGTCTCTGTGTCGGTGTGTGTGTTGACTGTGCGTGTTTTGTTTCAAGTGCCATTTGTTTTAATTAAAATTTATTTAAAGCGTTTTACCCATAAACTGACAGCAACCCAATTGATGCCTGTTGAATAAACAGTACAGGCCAAAAGATATAGATGGACGAATAAAGGAAGTGAGAGAAAGAGAGAGCGATAGATTGGCACCTTGTGAGACTGAGACAACAATATATGCAAACTCAAAAACCATCTGCAGAATGCGTTATTTGTCATTGTGACCAGCATAAATAAAATAAAAGTACGTTCTACTAAATTGAACAACCATAACAAATTGATCAAATATTTATCACATTTTGTCGTTGCTTGTTTTGATTTTGCCATTTTATTGCAACACACATTTTTTTAAACCCTGCTGGCTATCTGGGATATTAAAATTTTTATGACATACTAGTAAACTTGTACTCAAGCTTCAACACTTGCGGCAATATACTAGTCGTATCTATTGAATTCAAACTTTTCTTGGTAATGTAATACCAGTTTACTGTTAAAAATAAACTGTTAGCTTAAATTAATGAAACATTTTTGAACTTTTAACAAGCATGCTAAATAGTATGTACTGTATGAATTTTACTTCAAATCTGACTTTTCTACCCCCAACTATTTGCTAAGCAACCTTATGAAAAATGTTAAAGCGCAAAAATTTATATTTACAAAAATTTAATTGAAAATTCTTCACATGCTTAAAGCTTAGCTTCTTCTTAAATCTCTACAGCAAATAATTATTCGTAGGGTATTTCAACTGCGACTTTGTTACATATACTTAATGAAATCGTACTTGCGAATTTGTTGCGGTTGTTGTTTACTTGATTTGTTTGCCAAAAATCGTTTTTATTTTGCGGTAAGCACACACGCACACATACATATAAACCTACCCCACACAAACAAAGATATATAGATACATAGCCACAACAGATACTTAACAACGGGTCGCAGCAAGCTTAGACTTTGTTTGTGCACAAATGAGAAACACAAGCAGCGTGGCAACCATTAAGCTTAACCACACACACACACCCGAACACCCACATATATAAATATTTTGTACACTCTCAGGTTTTTTGCTGATTTAATTTTCTTGTTACTATTAGTGGCAACATAATTTAGTTATACATTTAAGAGAAAGAACAATTGATCAGAGAGGAAAATTTTTTATGGAATTTGCTATAACTATTTGTGTAATTTAAAAAGTAATCTGTTTGAGAGATGCAATGGATGATGACTTCTGCGTCTTCTATTTCTTGGCTAGGTAGTTTGAACAATACAATTTCAACAAAAATATATTATATATACATATGCAGCGTGGCATGTCATGTGGTGCGGTGCTTTGTTGACGGAGTTACCGAAAAATTATGTAAATATTGGTGTTGAAGCAAGTCAAGTTCAAAGCAATGTTCAAAGCTAGCACAAGGTCTATCTCTCTCTCTTTCTCTGATTTTCTCTCAGTGTGTGTCTGGTATGATCCCGAGCCTGGCCCCTGGAACCCCAGCAAAACATTTTTGGTATTCGTGTGTAATCCATTTCGAAATTTGCATGTTTAATGTGCTGTGAGGAATTCTGTTTCTCTCGCTTTGTATGTTTCCCCTATTGGTTTCCTCGCTATTTTTTGTTGTTGATTGATTTGAGCTGGCTAGAAGTTTAGCCAACAGCCCTGATATTCTCCACGACTTCGCTGCATGCATTCTTTTTAAACATAAATTATTTTCTTTAATTTAATTTTTCATCGTGTTTAGTTTGGCAATTGCATATGCATAGATACTTACTAGACGAAAGTCGCTTTATAAATTAAAAAAACAGCTGCATATATTTTTTATTGTACGTACAATTGGAATGCCATCTGCCGTCGTCACACAATACTATTGATTTATTATCACAGCATTTATGTTACTTATAATTAATTGTTTATTATTTGTTTGTGTTTTATGGCCATTGTTGGCCAGACCTATATAAATGCGGCCTGCAATTTTGATCCAAGTTAATTGAACGCCTACAATATGCAAGTCTATTTGTTGTCCACATTGCTGCTACTTTCGCTGGCTGCTTCCAGCCAGTCAGCTGGAACCAATCAGAGTCACAGTGTTACCTGGGGTGCACGCATGTTCCGGGATACACATCTTGAGCGAGTCATCATCACGGAGAAGTCCAGATTTATGCGAGTCGTCACACGTGACTATAGTTTCAAGCAAGTTGTACGTTTTGCTTACCTTCCTCTTACGTTATTATAGGTCTTATATTATGAACTTATTTATTTCTTGTTAGTTCTTTCAGCGTCGCATTACACAAATTGTGGTCACCGATCAGATCAGGAATGGACAGGGTGGCTATGCTCGTCTTGTTTTGGGTGGTCCACATGCAAATTATGCCCAAATCCACTTCAAAAGTCAACGCAACAAAGGTTTCAGTTTTATTGTGGACATTTATGGCATTTAAATGATGTAATTAACATTCCTGTTTTTTTAATTTTGTTTGTAATAATCCTCGAGGTCAGTGATTTTATGAAAATTGCTGATTAATTACAGTTTACTAAGCCTTTATGTGCTTGTATTTTTGTATCTGTTGTGAGTGTGTTTTATTTTAATAAGCGTAATAAGCGCTTAATCCCAACGGCTTAAATACCTGTGTATGGGGGTTTTCGGGGGTTCGGTGGCTGTGTTGTTTTTGCATAAGTGTCGCAATTGTTATGATGGCCTGCAGCTATAAAAGTTAAAACAGGGTATACAAGACTGTTTAGAGTATTAAAATATAAAATATAAAATTGTTATTTAGTACTTAGAATATATTATTACTGTATGATAGTTGTATGCATGTTTACTGCAATTTGGTTCAATCAAAAATCCATTTTATATAAAAAATTGTCTCTATTGTGAAGTTTTTTCTTGTCCCCTTGAGATTCGTTACATGGAAGTTCGACTGTGAATGTATAACTTACCACAAAAGTTTTTAGATAGCCCAAACAACAGTCTTCCCATAATAGTTAACTGAAAACATAAATTCTTTTGCATATTTATTGAATACCTAATATTTGATTGTGGGGTATTTAATAGTCAATCACTATTTATTTTCGCTTTTCGTACTTGAACAGTATTTGTTTTCTTGCTGACATGCATTATTTACAATTCACAAACAGGCAGACAACAACATTATTTAGTCAAATGTTTATAGCATAAACAAGTGGAAAAGTTGCAGTCGGACGCAACCGACTGTGGTTTACTCGATACATGGTTGAAAACGGGTAAAAAGAGGCCTGATTAGGGTTGTACGGCTAGTAAGCGAAGAACCCCAATCTTGACACTTTATCTGTCAAGGCCATAGAAAAAGCTTCAAGTATTTAGCTTTAAGTGACGGATAGACACCATGACGGATATTGTACAAATCCAATATACTCTTTACCTTCGGTATCGAGTAAAAGAACTGTTTATGGTATAATAGGGCTGTCAGGTTTTTGCATTGTTGTAATGATGTAAATGTGTTTGTGTGAACGTAGATCATTGATAACACAGCTCTATAGAATACGATTTTTTTTGTTGAGATTTTTGAGACTTTGCCCATGTATTTTTGTGCGCTGAACACGATCCCATTTTCATATTTCACATATCGTCAGTATTTTGGGAATCAAAAAAATAAGATTTCCTGTCTCTCACCTTTCGTCCACTATTTAGGTCACGCTTTAACTCCACTTTTTCTAGTGGCCTTAAATTTTTAAAATAGCTTATTCTCCCTCAGTTAGGCTAATATATTCTAGTAGTCATGTTAGTGTGAATTATAAAAATGTTAAAAAAAAATTTTTGATTTCACACCGTTTTTAAGGTCAACAAGTTTCCACTTATTATTAGATAGCGAAAAATAGAAAGATAAAATTGTTTTTGCGTGTTATGCATTAGAGAGTGTCAGCCTTGAAGACCACTGATAAAGGTCAACCAGCAATATAGTACTTATAGCTGTATCTGTAAATTGGCAAATAATTGGTAAGTTGTCAAACAGTAAATACATAATGGCTTAAGGCTAAAAATACGCAAACTGCTAATTGTTTGAACTCAAGTTAAACTTATGTGCAACTATTCTTTTTAGTCAAAATTTAATTCAACAAAAAGGAGGATTCATTAAGTAGGGGATGTTATACAACTTCATGCTTTAAATTATTATTGCCTTAAATGTTAAACTAGATTAAATTGACACTTAAGGCAGAAATATAAATATTTCTTTATGAAAAAATACTCTTCATTATTGAACTTAAACTTTTGTGGCAAAGAAAAGCTTAATACTCAATTCCATTTCATTAGGCTTAGACAGCTGAGAAAGACAATAAGGGGAAAGTAAGAGGTATTGGAATTTAGCTAGCAGTCATTGGTATAATTAAGGGGCATTAAATAAAACGATACAGCCGCAATTTGGGTTAAGCAATTGAGAAAATATTACCAAGACTCGTAAGCCACAAACCAGGATGATGGCTCTTTGGCATTTACCAAATGCCAGGTACTAAGCCTTAACCCACAACGCAACCACTTCACCCACACCACCCAACACCCACCCTTTCTCCTGGCTTTTGCAGCTCTTAAACTCAACAAATCCAATCAATGTTACCAGACAGCCTCAGCACATGTATCGAATGTGTCCGTGTGTGCTTACTTATATGCAAATAAGCGTTGGATGCCATATAAAATTTAATGTCTTGCCTGCCTGAGACTTTGCTTTCTCTTTCTCTCTCTCTTCGCTTTTGCATATTGCTTGTTGTTGTCAACGTGTATTGGATTTAGAAGCAAGCCATTGATGCGTGTGCAATCCCATCAATCGTTGGAAATTAAAATTTTATTATGCCATATGCGCAAGCATCCCTTAAACGCTTGCATGCTCGCTGCGTATACATAATGTGATATACGAAATACACATTCGCCTTGTATACATCACGAATGGCTACACTCGGCATTGAGCATTTAAATGCAAATGCTTGCTCATTTGGCCATCAACATGAAAATCTGTTGCGAGCCAGAGAGCCAAAGCAAGATGAGGCTGTCATTAACCGTTAAATGGTGCTACACCACTTCACACACAAAATGGCGGGGGCCCAAAAGCCTTTGAAGCGTAAATGCTTCAATTAACTGTGCAACACAGAGAGCACTCAACTTGCATTCTCCTCCCTTTCTCTGCTTTATAAACGATGTTGCCTGGGCAGCCATTTTGGGTAGTTGCTTCAATTTTATTACTAGCTCGTCCTTGCAACACTCACATATACACATACACATTGCATCTAGTGACAGCGATTTTTATGCACTTTTTGCTGGCATTCAAGGATAATGCATCGTCGCTGCGAGCATTTTACAGTTTACAGTTTACAGCACATACACACACTTTGTTTTCTAGCGCTGTTTGTGCCACATTGTGACTCAATCGTTCAATAACAACATTGTTCCTCGCTAGCCACACTCCCACTCTCACCTCCTCCCCTTGCAGTTCCCACCACATCAGCGAGAGAGTTCAGGTATAAAGCGACCATACATTATGCAGGTTGTTTGTTATCGTTCGATAGAGTGTAAATTATGGCAAAGTTTCCAGCTTCGTTGTTGTAAATGTGGCGCAACCAAAGCTAACCTTTCTTTCATACACATATGAAGCTTATATTTGTGCACTGAGAAAACTAAAATTTCCAAAAAACAATTCATCGTTTTATGATGCAAAATATTAGCTGATTATTTTCTAAAATACCGCAATTGTCATTACTATATTATTAAATAATTATATTTAATATATTTTTATTTTTTATTATAATTTTAAGACTGACTCTTAGCTTATATGTTTTTTTTTATTCACAAAATTTAATTCAGACATTTTCAACAATTTTATTTTCTAATAATTGCAATGGAATCAAATTTTTAGAAATAAACATATTTTTGCTCAGTGTATATTCATTTGTATACTCAGCTGCCTGTAGTAAATACATTGTGGTATATATAAATGAGCTAGTTGTGCTTTAAATGGAAAATTTGTGAGCATATTATTTTCAATTTTTTTCCTTTACCCTTCAACTTTGCCACAGTCATTGCGTTTCGCACTCTGTCTTTCTCACACTGACTGCAATGTTTGCTTTCTCCTACGGTCTATTTTTGCTGAGCATTTCAATGTCAAAATCCTATTAAGCTTAAAGAGCTAAAAAGCACATTTTCTCTATCAACATACAGTGCTCCCTCCATATAAGGGGCCTCAGTCGTAAACGAGCGCTCTTTCATTTGCCCCATTATTTTCAGTGGCTGCATTTCATTCACATCCATTGTGATAAATCCCTTTTACTCCCACATGTTCCTAACCTTTTGCCACATACTTATCTCATCATAGACTGTTTACATAGTATACAAAATAGTAAATAATGTTATAATTAAGAGTATGCATTTATGATTAAAAATACTTATTTTCTCCACTTAATCCAGTGAAAAATTCGATAGAGTAAACACCCTCGGTTTTAAGTTATAAGTTCACTGTTTTGAAGGACCACTGTAAATGAAAAGATATAAATAAACCTATACTTAAAGTACTCACTGTATATTGTATGTTAATACTTTGGTTGTGCTCTTTTTTGCTGGCGCAATTGAATGGAAACTTGTCCATAGCTTTTGCCTTAGATCTTACTCAAGTCGAAAAACCCTTCAGTTCTTAGTGTATCCCCTAAAAGCCCCCCTCTGTATCAATGCATCTTGAAGTTTTTATGCAGATTTCCATTTGACTTTGTCTCAAATGTGCACACACAATAGATAAAACTCAAGCTTCATTCTTCTCTGAAGGCGTCGTTCATTTCACAGCCAATTTTGTGCATCTGTTGCGGCCCTTGCCCCCCTGCCCATGTTCACGTATTTATTCTTGTGCATTGCTCCTGACCTCGATTGTTCTAGTCTACTTACACCCCTACTCCCTTCCTTCTTCTGTCAGGATCTTTTTTATCTCCTTGTTCTTGTCATCGCGTCATTGTTAAGCGTATAAAGTGTGAAAAACATGAGAAAAGGATTTTTCCAGCTGTCCCGAAAGACTTTTGTTTTTCAATTGCTTTTTGCCATATTTGTTGCAATTGTTTCAGTCAATCTCTTGTTCTTCGTCTCTCTCTCGCACACACATCCTCACTTGCTGCAATTGTTGTTGTACCTGTCGTTGCTTACAATACACAGAAACGTACTCCAAATTTCCGGCTTAAGTTGGGCAACAACAGACTGTAGCTATAGCTACAGCTATTAGGGCTCCCGGCTGTCTTATCAGGCGGTGTGTATACTCTGCTCCCAAAATGGCGATGCGGTATACAAGTTTCAGCTAAAAAAAGTTCATTTGACATTAAATTCTTTTTCAAAAAACGTTTTCCTTAAAAATTATAACAAAACGCTTTTGTCAAATAAAATCCAATTGTACTTTCTATATAACTTATTAAATAACTTTTTTAAAATCCAATTTATAAATTAAACATTATTTGGTTTTTAAAAATATTATTTTAGTTTTCTAATTAATTTTTTAAAAATTTAAACTTATTTAAAAGTATAAAAATATTTTAAGGATAATGGAGAATAATTTTTTTACCACTCCAGTTTTTCCGTTTACATGATAAATAAAACAATTATTTCTTGTAGTTCACAATTTTATTTTAACATATTTTTAAATTTTCCAAACTGATTTACATAAAGAAGCACTTAATTTATTGTATGTTGTTGGAGATTAGCTAACTATAAAATTGAAAGTGTTCGACTATTTTTAAATATTACTGATACAAGCCAAAAGGTCATAAGGATGTATTCAACAGATATCTTAACGGTAACTACCAGCTTGTTATGTGCCTTTTGGTCGTTGTGTATATATGTACATAGATAGTTGTGCTTTCAAGTGGCATCTAACAATGTCCATCATGTGATTGCCTGCAGCTGATTTTTTGATATTGCAGCAATTCTTCACTCTAAACAGTTGGGCATAAATTGTACTGTCAGTTGCCCCTTGGGCTGCCCTCCATCTAAAGTCACGCTGAACTTAAGCTAAAGACACACGCAAAAGAAAATCAAAGCAAAATCCAATGCAGTGTAATACATCTAGAAAATGCCAAAATGCAAATGCAATTTCTGTATAGAAAGTAGTTTATGCACTGGCCCTTTGATCATTAGGTAATTGGGACCAGCCACAACAAGTCGTTGATATTGTTATTTAAATTAAACTTTATTTACATTATTTTAAACAATCAAATAATGGTGACAATGTCATTCGTCAATCGTCAATCGAACAATAAGTATGATGGTGATTTTGTTTATCCAACTTTCTGGACCTTTGGCAGGTAGGTTTTTACATAAAATTTACCAAACATATACATCATATTGATAGCCTGTGCTATTTGCAGCACAAGTAGATAGCTAGGAAAATTACAATCCTTGGCTAATAACAATGAATATGATCCATACAAAAATAAAATAATAAACTGTATTAGTTGCGTTATTGTTATATACTTCTTCCACCAAATATTTGCCTTGACGCCAGGTACAAGGGTCGAAATGAAATAATAGAAATACATCACAGTATGCACTAAAGAGTTGGCCATGCCAACGGCATTGAAATGACCACCAGTTCCATAGAAACGCATTATCATATAGCAGACGGCTGTGACCATTACATGATGATACACGTGTAGAAAACTGACTTGCTTATAGCTTTTGCGCAACACAAAAAACACCGTGTCCAGTAGATCGATTAATTTGTTGATAAAGTACGCAAAGTGCACGTAACGTTCCAGATTCTTGTACTTGTGGTCAAAGGGAAAGGTTTCCATACAATCCAGTTTGCATATGCCCTTTATGATTAGATAATAAAATGTCTGAAAGAAGAGTTTCAAACTTTGCTAAAGTTGAGCACTAAAATCAAATTAACCGATTTGGTACTGACAACACCGAAGAATGTTCCATTGTATGCCACCTGGCAGAGATTGTAGATCCGTAAGATTCGTGTTAAATCGTATGGTTTACGGTTCTTCATATAGATCTTGCCAACTTTCAACACAAATATTAAATAAATCGTGAGTATTGTAATAAGCGGCCATGGTGAGTTCGTCAATGGTAAAGGGTTAGGATCTGTACGTTAAATAAAACATTTTGTCTTTAATTTATTTTTTTGTACACTAAAGAAACACTTTGTATTTTGTATATCCTACCCGGATGAGGTATATCAAATAGTCCAAACATCGCTTTGCGACTTAAGGTCGATTCCCGTCGGAATATACTGTACGAATGAACGCGAATGTCAAAATGCAGCTATATCTAGATCAAAAACATTTACAGGTACAAATGAGTTTAATTCTTGAGTATATTTTGCTTTAATCTACTATTCCTTTTGCTAATGTCTATTGCAAATTTCTATGCGCAAAACTTTTGAGTAAAAGTAAAGCTTATCAGAAGGAAATCAAGCGAGAATAAGAGAAAGAGAGAGAGAGAGCCAATAATCAATGGAAATAAACGCGCGAATCTATTTAACATTTTACTCGATGACATTAGAGCTTTTAAAGTGCTGTTTAAATAAGTAGGTAAGGCTATATGCTATTTGGCTTATAAATATTCATCATACGCATAGAGTATGCATAGATTTTTTCTCTTTTGGCGCAAGGTCTAGTGGATTTTTAATACATTATATTTTACCAAAAGCTTTATAGTATTGAGTAAGGCTAAGTAATATTAATTTACACGCTCGTGCTTTGCATATATTTAATATATAGGGTATTCACGCCACTTTGCTTATCTGCTTATTTTTTACTTTTAACCAGAATTTGTTTTCTATCAATTTTGGTCTACTCCAACATTTTGGTGTTATACATATATCATTGCAGTTGGTTTTTAATAGAAGATTAGCGGTTTTAACAATCTATATATCTATATCTGTATCTTTGTACAGATTTTGCTGTCAAATTAAAACTTTTTTCAAATTATCAGCGAAAATTATAGCTTTGTGTTTATATTTTTAAACATATTGCTGAGAGCATTCTTACAAACGGTGAATAGTTAAAATTTTTTTGTTCTTTCACAAACGGTTTAAAATTTTTGAAGTGAATTAAATGTATGTATGTGTGCTTCTTTCAGAGCTCGCAAAAGACTTTTTTTGTAGGCGTCCTTTTGCCTAAAAGACCGAAAAAATTTACCCCAATCTGTCTCTCTCAGAGCAAGACCCTTTTTTTCGGCTCTCATCTGTTCTCTGTTGCGTGTTTTCTGCAATAACAACTTGAAGAGATTATTTCACATTATACGTAGCGAAGCACGTACGGGACCGCTAGTTGTTTATAAATATAATATGCACTCAAAACTCACCTCATGATTCCTATGCACTTGCATATAATCTAAAATTGTAACAATTTCATGGTCCAACCACTTCTTCGTTTCGTTTACCCGCATGCGCTTACGTTGTTAATTAGATTCCACTAAAATATTTGTTTACAATAACTTGAATGCATTATTTGTTGCTGTTTTACTTACTTTTTGTACGTATACTCAAATTTTACAAATAATCATGGTGCTGCCACCTCGTTAAAATGCGGTATTTTCAGCATATTTTATACATTTAAGAGCACTATTTGGTAAATTAAGAACACTGTTTGCTTAAATATATGCAGATAATTTTGTGAGCAACGTCGGGGCTGCTCAAGTTTGCTTATTTCTCGGCAGTAAAATTTTTGTTGGAGAAATAAGCAGTAAGCAGATAAGCCGATAAGCACAGTGGCGTGAATACCCCATTAGTAGTCAGTCTAGTTGTCAAAAATCCTTTTTTGCTGATGAATATATGTTTGGATTTTTTATATAATATACCTAAGTTTTATTTAATGTTTAGCTTTAATAACATGATAATTTTCCAAGCAACTCGTTTGTATGTAATCTTTAAAATAATTTTAAGTGTTTTAGAAGTCAGAAAAAATGTTCAATTCTATATGAGCACACGTGGAATAGAACTATTTTTCCATTTTATATCAAAACTGTCTGGTTGTAGCTATGGCAAAAAATACCTTACGTCAGCAACTTGGAATTCGTTTAACTGTGACGTTGGATAAGCCAAGCCATGATGAACTGTGCTATCTGAATTTTTGTAATATACTTCTTCCACCAGAGACTGCCTTCGAGCTCCGTAGACATAACGGAAATCAGGTAGTTAAAAGTACATTACATAACATGATATTGGCTAGGACCACCGTAAAGTCACAGCACCCAATAGTAAATGTAGTTAATTTGAAGTGATTGTAAAACTAACTGTGTAAAACTAATGCTGTTCATCAAACTCTGTAATTTAGCATAATTGGAAATTTGCACTCTTCCGCAGAGCAGAGAGTAACTACAGAATCACTTATGATCAAGATAACCAAAAGATCGCACGTGTATTTAAACCCTTCTCCGTCTGTCCGTTCCAAGTCGAAATCGACTAAATAGCCACAAGTTGCTGTTTGCCGTAAGTGCAAGTTCTACACAGCAGCTCGTTTACTGCAACAGAATGTAATTTACCATCAGTACTTAAGAATACACAAATAAAAATCGTGGAATAAATATTTATTTATTTATTATTTATTTTAAGTGAATTTTATTCTTGCTTCTGACGTTGTGGCTTTATGTATGCTTTATAGTAAAAGTTTCCAAACATGACCATCATTGCAATAGCCTGCGATAGCTGTAACCATTGCAACCAGATCGGAAATCCACATGCTCGATTGAACAATAAAACTAAAAGTGCATGCATAAAAAGTAGAACAAATTGTGTTATTTGTATTCCGGTTATGTACTTTTTCCACCAAAGGCTGTTCTTAAGACCCGGATACATGGCCGAGATAAAGTAGTAGAAATACATGACCGTATGCACAAATGAGTTGAATAATCCCGTCATCGCGAATTGTCCGCCTACGCCATATACACGTACCACCCAAAACATGCCATATAACATGATGACATGATGGTAAACATGTAGCACAGTTATCTGTTTATAGCTCTTACGAAGCACAAAGAACACAGTATCCAAAAGATCCAGTGCTTTATTAAGGAAATAAGCATAAGTTAGCCAACGTTCAACATTCTTTTCGGGATGATCTTGCGGCAGTGTTTCCATGCAACGTACATCGTAAAGTGGGCGAACTACGACATATGTAAAGACCTTAAAAGAAATGTTATTTAACACAAAATATTATCTTTAATCCCTTTCGTACTTACATAAGCAAACATAATTGCGTTGTACAACACCTGAAGGACATTATAGACGAGTATGGCATTTTTCACATTATACGGCTTGCGATGTTCCATATAAATTCGTCCGATTTTCAATACAAACAGCACATATCCCACGATTAGCAATGTGACTGGCCATGGTGAGCTTAGCAATGGCATCTGCTTAACCCAAGCATCTGAGTAGCAAAATTTTTATAAGGTATCCTTGCACTAAGGTGTTGTAGTTAGCTTTTACCTGCGTTCGAGTTCATTGTATCCTAATTGATTTATATCCGAATGGGGTTCCTAACTAAATGCGACTAAAACAGACGCTTTGATTGGGGATGCACTTTACGAATGAACGCAATACCAAACTGCAGCTACGTATATATAAAAAATTTAGAGGTACGAATGAGTTTAATTCTTGAGTTTAGTTTTCTTTAATCTATTATTCTTTTTTCTAATGTCTGTTGCAAATTTGGTGCTCTTTAGCTTGCGCAAAACTTTTGAGTAAAAGTAAAGCTAAGCAGAAGGAAATTAAGCAAGAATAAGAGAAAAAGACAGAGAGAGAGAGCCAATAATCAATGAAAACAAACGCGCGAATCTATTTAACAATTTACTCGATTATATTGGAGCTTTTTAAGTGATGTTCAAATAAGTAGGCAAAGCTACATATATGCTATTTGGCTTGTGTTCATCATACGCATAGGGTTTTGGCGCAAGGTCTATTGGGCGTTTAATACATTATATTTTATCAAAAGTTGTGATGTGTTAAGTACGGCTAAGCTATATTTATTTTCACGCGCGTGACTTGCGTATATGTAATATAAAAGTCTTTTTTAGAAGTAATCAGTTTAATTGTATTTAAACTTTAATAACATAATAATTGTTCAAGCTAAACGCTTTTAGGCATTCTTTAAAATATTGTTAAGTGTTGTAGACATCAGAAAAAATATTCTATTCTATATCAGCACACGTGGAATAGAACTTTTTTCCATTTTAAATCAAAACGGATTTGTTGTAGCTATGGCAAAAAATACCTTACGTCAGCAACTTGGAATTCGTTTAACTGTGACGTTGGATAAGCAATGCCAAAATGATAAAGTGTTTTCTTGGACCTAGTGAATATTTGTGAAAAGAGTACATATTTATTTACAAACTCATTTTTATAACATAATTTACTAAAATCTACAGTTGTTTCTCAGTTTGTGGTTTGACATAGGCATTAATGTAAAACCTGCCAAACAAAATGATCATCACTGTAGCTTGGAAAAGCTGTGTGTATTGCATAAAGCGTGGAAATTTACATGTTGGATTAAATACTAAGACCCCAATTGATTGAGCTAGCAATATAATGAACTGTGCTATCTGGATTTTTGTAATATACTTTTTCCACCAGAGACTGCCTTTGAGCTCCGGAGACATTAGGGAAATGAGGTAGTAAAAGTACATTACGGTATGTACGAAACAATTCAGTGTGCCCATAACATGATATTGGCCAGGACCACCGTAAAGTCGCAGCACCCAATATGTAGTGTACACCATCATCACATGATGATAAACATGCAGAAATGTAATCTGTTTGAAGCTCTTGCGGAGAACAAAGAACACAGTGTCCATCAAGTCAATGATCTTGTTGGCATAGTAAGCACATACAAGCACACGTTCGATGTCCTTTTTCGGATGATCCATTGCAATTGTTTCAATGCACGTTCGATCGTACATCGGTCGGATGAGAATATAATAGGTGCCCTATAAGAAGAAACATATCAGATTAATATCATCATAATTTCAGTGTGATATAAAATGTATCTTACATAGCCACACAACACAGCATTGTAGATCATCTGACCAAAATTATAGACAAGGATTATGTTTTTCAAATTATATTGCTGACGATGCTCCATAAAGATCTTTCCCAGTTTGAGTACGAATATCAAATATGCCAACAAGACGAGTGTGACAGGAATTGCAGAAGATGCCATTGGCATATTCCCAGCAATCACAGGATCTGAAAGGGATGGTCAGTATTTATCTTGAATAGATGGAAAATGGATTTAAAGTACCTGCTGGTTCTCTGTTAAGAATTTCGAAAATACTTGACAACATTTTGCTGGGTTGAGCAACTGAATTCGTACTCTTGTGAATTAAAACTGTGACAGCGAACTTAAACAAAGCCTTAAGCATTCACATAAATAGTATCCAGTTCAAAGACAGAATGGAAAGGAAAACATCTGTACGGCATTAAATATCATATACTCTTTCAGACATTTTTATCAAAAACTGAACTATTCTTTTTCATAAGCTTATCAATTAATTAAGAGATTGTAAGTGTAAATTCAACAATAATCACTCCTAGGCCGAATAATGCGTTACACTTGTGCTTACTTAATTTGTATACCTTCTGTAAGTGTATACTTGATGTGCACATTTTGTAACCGCACCAGGGTGCATATATTAACAGGTACAAATGTCTTAGCTTAATTGTTTGACTTAAAAATACCCTTTGTTGACTGTTTTTATATTATTGTCAAATAAATTTGAGATGTGTAACTATATTAACTACAACCAAACCATAAATGACTTATTTTCATATTTTTTGATTCTTAACTTTTTATAACTAAAAACAATAGTTAAGTAGTGATTTATCGACAGTGTAAAAATTGTGGAAAATGTTGAGTACTCCCATTGGCGTCAATAAATGTAGCATTAATGTCATCAAAGTTCAATATTTATGCCATAAAAATGAGGTTAATTGTGTTGAATAACGATCGAACAAATCGAGTTCTCTTCAAATTTTGTACTCTTGAAATTGAATTTAAGAGAGAAATTATGTATTTCAAGAAATTTCATATGTTGTTTGTGTTTTCAAGCGCATACAGAACGTGCATGCAATACTTTCATTACATATTTATTACATGGTTTAAAAATAATAAGATAAATGTTTACATTGAAATATTTAAATTCTTAAAAATAGTATATTAAGCATTCCTTTGGCCACTCAACCGAAGAAAGCGTTAAGAACATGTTCAGTAAACTAATTAAACATGCAAACACGTTGTTCAAAAATAAGTTTAGTTCCAAATAATTCTTCTGTAACTCTACATCGATCGTTTGTCTGTTTCGCGACAAACGAATAATCGCTAATTATTACACAGCCCAAATCGGGCATGGTAAAACATTTGTTATATGTAGTTAAAGTTCGGCCATGAAGGCAAAATAAACAATAATATGTAATTAATGCAATCTCGCTGCGTTTTATATATAATTAAATAATTCGACAGCTATTGAAAAAGCTCAATAGCTCAACATTTTTGTTCAAATAAATACAACTTATTTAACTAATAGTTAGTATAGCGAACGCGCATGCGCCTTTTGCGTTCGCTTTCGCTTCAGGTGTTTGAAATGCATTGACGCCCGCGCTGCAGCAACCGTTTCGTTTTTAGAATTTGCTTGTGTTTGTTGACTTTGTTATATAGGTGCAAAAATATTAAATCGTGAGAACGTCAGTGCATTTAAGCTGTAATGCATTGTGTTTTACATTTACTGAACCATAAACAATATTGTGCAATTGTTTGACATTCACTGAACCTAAAACTATTTCATGCTAGTGTTTAACATTCATTCTAAAACTGTATTTTTGCAAGTGCGTGCAAATATAAACACAAGTTAAAAATGCAAAATACTGCTGCAGTTCCGTCGCTTGGTGCACCCTTCTACAATGCTAAGGCCAAGGCTATTAACGAGCAAGTGAAACGGATGGCCAAAGCTATCGCTCCATATTGGGCATCTCAGCAAAGAGGAGTTGGCTATCCGGCTTAATGCCCTTGACAGCGTTCAGCAGCAGTTTAACAATATGCATTACGCATTGAAGGAGCTGGATTATGATAAAATCGGGAGTGAATTGCGTGAAACTTTTGATGAATTTTCGATACTCGTTGAAACTAGCTTGCGCCGCGCCCTGGACTGTGTTTCATCGTTGGAAATCAGCAGCGCTATTCCAATGCGTCAGATTTACTTAGCAAGCGGTTTAATAACAAGCGTCTTAATTGCCAGGTACATGTTACTGAGATTTTGGGTTTAGATTGGATACTGTCAACGCCAACATCCGTACTCTTGTGCACAGCTTGCTGCATAAAGTGGTCAAGGCAACTCAGACCAGTTTGGAGGAGACAGCATCGACGGAAACTATCCCGACCTGTGAGCAATTAATGTGGGAATGGGAAGTTGTATTAGTGTAGCCCTGGTCAGTCAGCTGTTAGAACAAGGCATAAAGATAATTATCGTTAAGCAGACCTGCTATGCCCTGCGATCGCCGTATCGGTACCGATTAGTTTGTTAGAGCGTTGGATCGTCGTAGAGTAAGGATGGTTTGATCAAAGTGTTGTAAATAATATGAAATAAACTATTATGTGTTAATTTACTTAGAGCACTAAGCAAAACATTGTGAAAAACTACAAACTAACATTAATAAATACAATATGTAGTCAAAACCATAAATTCATGCCTTTTCTGGATCGACGATGTCAAAGGTTGGAAAATGTGGAACACGCTATGGAAACGTATACGCCTAGCTCTAAGGTGGGAGAAAAAAGCAAAACCCCTATGCGACTAGCAGGAAAGTTTTTGTCGCTACAAGCTCCAGCACATATGAATGCGTGTTTTGTGAGTCATCTGGTCATTTGGTTTACAACTGTTCTCGTTTTGGAAATCTGTCTTCGCAGAGTGCAGTTCGACCGCCTGCAATCGTTGTAAAGCATAGCATCATTTCAAAACTCAGATTTTGGAATCTGAAGTTAACTCTACTCCGCATGCGCCTTCTGCAATATCTTCGTCATCACTTATTGCCCAAATTCTCAGTCAAGACATTGTGCTACTGGCAACTGTTGACATTAATGTTAGGAGTCGCACTGGTGTTCTTGTTCCTTGTCGTACTCTACTCGATTCTGGTTCGCAGGTGCACACTATTACATTCTGTTTAGCTGAACACCTCCAGCTGCGCAAGTATCGGCTGCCTACTATGATTTCTAGATTAGGGGAGTCTTGCCTCAGAAGTCTATGCAGCTGATAAGTTTTTGATCGCGAACATCTGGCTACGCTGCTTGCATCTCAGATTAGTAGCTCCGTCTATTTCTGGAAATCAGTCGAGCCATGATTTTAGAACTGATCTATGGAATATACCCTCAAATATTCGATTGGCTGATCCTGCGTTCTTTAATGGTCTGTTTTTTAATTTGTTATGCGTCGGTTAAATGAGGCTTGCTCCTGGTTTGCCTATTCTACAAAGGACTAATCTGGGTTGGATAGTGACAGAAGGAACGTCATCTAGGAGCCCTGCCGCATTGATGGTCACTCGCTCGATTTCAATGCAAAGCCCCAGCTCTCAATCCTGTTCTAGTTCAGTAAACGAGTCTACCAAGGTGGAACGTGATAGTGAAGCGCATCTTAAACGAACTTTTGCTTGGTTGGACAACGGCGAATGTTCGCCTTCCAGTGGAGCATGCTGCGGAGCTGAATGGGGATTCGTATCAGCAGGCATATCGTCGGTTTTGTAACATGAAACGCAAATTGGAGCGTCATGCTGAGGATCAGTATTCCGCATTCATCAAAGAGAGAACAGCTGATGGTTCACCTGTTTCTTCGTCTGGTTATTCGATACCGTGCCCTTTGACTTTGATGGACTTTGGGAGGTGACGGTGAAGACAGCAAAATATAATTTTTATCGATCGGTCGGACCCCCACTTTTGGCCCTGGATAATCTTCAAACACTCGTCTGTCACGTTGCCGCAATAACAAATTCTCGACCTCTTCTTCCACTTTCAGAGGAACCTGCGGATCTGCATGCATTAACTCCTGCGCATTTCCTTGGTAGTATTTCATTCGTTCGTGTCGTCGAGCTTGTTGCTGATGCTGACGGCGTCTCCCATTCTTTTCCTAACTTTTCGTAAAATTCGACAGCTTTTGAAAAAGCTCATTAGCTCAACAAGAACCTTGTTGAAATCTATTAAAAATGTATACATGCAAATAGCTCCCCATCAAAATAGCAAAGAATTTTTATTCGTTTTTATTTACAAGCGTCGAAAAACAGTGCTTAAGTATACACAAATAAGAATCATGGAATAAATATTTATTTAATTTTAAGTGAATTTTATTCTTGTTTCTGACGTTGTGGTTTTATGTATGCTTTATAGTAAAAGTTACCAAACATGACCATCATGGCAGTTGCCTGCGATAACTGAAAGAATTGCAACAATATCGGAAATCCACATGCTGGATTAAACAATAAAACTAAAAGTGCCTGCATAAAAAGTAGAACAAATTGTGTTATTTGTATTCCGGTAATGTACTTTTTCCACCACAGGCTGTTTTTAAGACCCGGATACATGGCCGAGAAAAAGTAGTAGAAATACATGACCGTGTGCACAAATGAGTTGAAAAATCCCATCATCGAGTATTGTCCGCCTACGCCATATACACGTACCACCCAAAACATGCTATATAACATGATGACATGATGGTAAACATGTAGCACAGTTATCTGTTTATAGCTCTTACGAAGCACAAAGAACACAGTATCCAAAAGATCCAGTGCTTTATTAAGGAAATATGCATAAGTTAGCCAACGTTCAACATTCTTTTCGGGATGATCTTGCGGCAGTGTTTCCATGCAACGTACATCGTAAGCTGGACGAGCTACGATATATTTAAAGCCCTTTAAGGAAATGTTATTCAACTCAAAATATTATCTTTAATGCATTTCGTACTTACATAAGCAAACATAATTGCGTTGTACAACACCTGAAGGACATTATAGACGAGTATGGCATTTTTCACATTATACGGCTTGCGATGTTCCATATAAATTCGTCCGATTTTCAATACAAACAGCACATATCCCACGAGTAACAATGTGACTGGCCATGGTGAGCTTAGCAATGGCATTTGCTTAACCCAAGCATCTGAGTAGCAAAATTTTGATAAGGTATCCTTGCACTAAGGTGTTGTAGTTAGCTTTTACCTGCGTTCGAGTTCATTGTATCCTAATTGATTTCTATCACAGTGGGGCTCCTAACTAAATGCGACTAAAACAGACGCTTTGATTGGGAATGCACTTTACGAATGAACGCAATACCAAACTGCAGCTACGTATATATAAAAAATTTAGAGGTACGAATGAGTTTAATTCTCGAGTTTAGTTTTCTTTAATCTATTATTCGTTTTTCTAATGTCTGTTGCAAATTTCGTGCTCTTTAGCTAGCGCAAAACTTTTGAGTAAAAGTAAAGCTTAGCAGAAGGAAATTAAGGAGAATAAGAGAAAGAGAGAGAGAGAGAGAGAGAGCCAATAATCGATGATATTGGAGCTTTTTAAGTGATGTTCAAATAAGTAGGCAAGGCTATTTGGCTTGTAAATGTTCATCATACGCATAGGTTTTTTTTTGGGCGCAAGGTTTACTGGGCGTTTAATACATTATATTTTATCAAAAGTTGTGATGTGTTAAGTACGGCTAAGTTATATTTATTTTCACGCGCGTGACTTGCGTATATGTAATATAAAAGTCTTTTTTAGAAGTAATCAGTTTAATTGTATTTAAACTTTAATAACATAATAATTGTTCAAGCTAAACGCTTTTAGGCATTCTTTAAAATAATGTTAAGTGTTGTAGAAGTCAGAAAAAATATTCTATTCTATATCAGCACACGTGGAATAGAACTTTTTTCCATTTTAAATCAAAACGGATTTGTTGTAGCTATGGCAAAAAATACCTTACGTCAGCAACTTGGAATTCGTTTAACTGTGACGTTGGATAAGCAATGCCAAAATGATAAAGTGTTTTCTTGGACCTAGTGAATATTTGTGAAAAGAGTACATATTTATTTACAAACTCATTTTTATAACATAATTTACTAAAATCTACAGTTGTTTCTCAGTTTGTGGTTTGACATAGGCATTAATGTAAAACCTGCCAAACAAAATGATCATCACTGTAGCTTGGAAAAGCTGTGTGTATTGCATAAAGCGTGGAAATTTACATGTTGGATTAAATACTAAGACCCCAATTGATTGAGCTAGCAATATAATGAACTGTGCTATCTGAATTTTTGTAATATACTTTTTCCACCAGAGACTGCCTTTGAGCTCCGGAGACATTACGGAAATGAGGTAGTAAAAGTACATTACGGTATGTACGAAACAATTCAGTGTGCCCATAACATGATATTGGCCAGGACCACCGTAAAGTCGCAGCACCCAATATGTAGTGTACACCATCATCACATGATGATAAACATGCAGAAATGTAATCTGTTTGAAGCTCTTGCGGAGAACAAAGAACACAGTGTCCATCAAGTCAATGATCTTGTTGGCATAGTAAGCACATACAAGCACACGTTCGATGTCCTTTTTCGGATGATCCATTGCAATTGTTTCAATGCACGTTCGATCGTACATCGGTCGGATGAGAATATAATAGGTGCCCTATAAGAAGAAACATATCAGATTAATATCATCATAATTTCAGTGTGATATAAAATGTATCTTACATAGCCACACAACACAGCATTGTAGATCATCTGACCAAAATTATAGACAAGGATTATGTTTTTCAAATTATATTGCTGACGATGCTCCATAAAGATCTTTCCCAGTTTGAGTACGAATATCAAATATGCCAACAAGACGAGTGTGACAGGAATTGCAGAAGATGCCATTGGCATATTCCCAGCAATCACAGGATCTGAAAGGGATGGTCAGTATTTATCTTGAATAGATGGAAAATGGATTTAAAGTACCTGCTGGTTCTCTGTTAAGAATTTCGAAAATACTTGACAACATTTTGCTGGGTTGAGCAACTGAATTCGTACTCTTGTGAATTAAAACTGTGACAGCGAACTTAAACAAAGCCTTAAGCATTCACATAAATAGTATCCAGTTCAAAGACAGAATGGAAAGGAAAACATCTGTACGGCATTAAATATCATATACTCTTTCAGACATTTTTATCAAAAACTGAACTATTCTTTTTCATAAGCTTATCAATTAGTTAAGAGATTGTAAGTGTAAATTCAACAATAATCACTCCTAGGCCGAATAATGCGTTACACTTGTGCTTACTTAATTTGTATACCTTCTGTAAGTGTATACTTGATGTGCACATTTTGTAACCGCACCAGGGTGCATATATTAACAGGTACAAATGTCTTAGCTTAATTGTTTGACTTAAAAATACCCTTTGTTGACGGTTTTTATATTATTGTCAAATAAATTTGAGATGTGTAACTAAATTAACTACAACCATTAATGACTTATTTTCGTATTTTTTAATTCTTAATTTTTTATAACTAAAAACAATAGTTAAGTAGTGATTTATTGACAGTGTGAAAATTGTGGAACATGTTGAGTACTCCCATTGGCGTCAATAAATGTAGCATTAATGTCATCAAAGTTCAATATTTATGCCATAAAAATGAGGTTAATTGTGTTGAATAACGATCGAACAAATCGAGTTCTCTTCAAATTTTGTACTCTTGAAGTTGAATTAAGAGAGAAATATGTTTTGAAACTACTCATAAAATTATTTACAATTTTTTTGAATAGTCATTGAAGAGCAAAAGACTTTTGTGAGCGGAAAGTTTAGCAAATGTACAACATAATAAACAAATACGAAAAACAACAATCGTTAAAACTATTATGAATAAGTAAGAATTAGATATTATGGTATGTTAGCAAGTGCATGTGCATGCAATACTCCCATTACATGTTATAAAAATAATAAAATACATGCTTAACTTTAAATATTTAAGTTCTTAAAAATAGTATATTAAGCATTCCCTTGGCAACCCAGCCGAAGAGTGTGTTAAGCAACATATTAAGTCAACTAATTAAACATGCAAACACTTTGCTCAAAAAGAATTTTAAAGCAAACATAACCTTGTTGAAATCTATTTAAAATGTATACATGCAAATAGCCCCCCATCAAAATAGCAAAGAATGTTTATTCGTTTTTATTTACAAGCGTCGAAAAACAGTGCTTAAGTATACACAAATAAGAATCATGGAATAAATATTTATTTAATTTTAAGTGAATTTTATTCTTGTTTCTGACGTTGTGGTTTTATGTATGCTTTATAGTAAAAGTTACCAAACATGACCATCATTGCAATAGCCTGCGATAACTGTAAGTATTGCATCCAGATCGGGAATCCACATGCTGGATTGAACAATAATACTAAAAGTGCCTGCATAAAAAGTAGAACAAATTGTGTTATTTGTATTCCGGTAATGTACTTTTTCCACCACAGGCTGTTTTTAAGACCCGGATACATGGCCGAGAAAAAGTAGTAGAAATACATGACCGTGTGCACAAATGAGTTGAAAAATCCCATCATCGAGTATTGTCCGCCTACGCCATATACACGTACCACCCAAAACATGCCATATAACATGATGACATGATGGTAAACATGTAGCACAGTTATCTGTTTATAGCTCTTACGAAGCACAAAGAACACAGTATCCAAAAGATCCAGTGCTTTATTAAGGAAATATGCATAAGTTAGCCAACGTTCAACATTCTTTTCGGGATGATCTTGCGGCAGTGTTTCCATGCAACGTACATCGTAAGCTGGACGAGCTACGATATATTTAAAGCCCTTTAAGGAAATGTTATTCAACACAAAATATTATCTTTAATGCATTTCGTACTTACATAAGCAAACATAATTGCGTTGTACAACACCTGAAGGACATTATAGACGAGTATGGCATTTTTCACATTATACGGCTTGCGATGTTCCATATAAATTCGTCCGATTTTCAATACAAACAGCACATATCCCACGATTAGCAATGTGACTGGCCATGGTGAGCTTAGCAATGGCATTTGCTTAACCCAAGCATCTGAGTAGCAAAATTTTGATAAGGTATCCTTGCAATTAGGTTTTGTAGTTAGCGTTTACCTGCGGGCGGACTTTCAAAAACGGCAAACACTGTCGAGTTCATAGTACCCAAATTGATTGAGATCCGAGTGGGGCTCCTAACTTAATGCGACTAAAACAGCCGCTTCGAATTATGCACGAGCATAGTTCGTTTGGGTTTGGTTCCAGGTTTCAAATGTTCCAGGTGTGCATCAAAATGTGTGTGCGTGTGTATGAATATGTATGCCTGTGTACTATGTATGTCCAAGTGTGGTTAAAAACATGCTTAATGGAAAGACTTGTGGCGTTTTTTACAAATTTTTTAATCATTTTATCAAAGCAAAGTTCGCTGCAATATTAAATGCATAATGATTTGGCAATACTTTCGCTTGAAAAATTCATGTAGATAGAATTACTTTTAGTTCTACTAAGTTTTCTTTTGTGCTATGTACAAATATGTTGATGATTTTGTACGTTGTGGTTTGAAGGTTATGCAATCATTTGACTACATTATAGACTAAAGTGTTTAATTGTCGTATTTGATTTGTATGTACTTTCTTTTTTTTGCAGGTTTCAACAAACAAAGCAGCAACAATGAAATGCGAAAGTGGACAGTTCGACCTTGTCAACTACAACAATAACAGCAGCAACAGCAATTGTTGCCAACTTAAGCGGCACATAATGTGGCAAGCACTTGGCGCAAAGCGACCACGCTTATGATCAAAAGCAACAAAAAATCTAACTACACTGTTGATGATGATGATGATGACGATGGTAAGCTTTTGGCTTGTTTTTGGCTTGGCCAGCAAATGAGCAAACAAATTGAATATGATTTCCAGCGCTTGCCAAAAATCTACCTTGAATCTTAAAGCGTTGCCAAACACATAACAACAAATACCAAAACAAACAACAAAAGCAAACTGCAACTGCCGAGAATTTAATTAAGCGCTTAAAAGAGAGCAAAATAGGCGTACGGATTCATAGTGCAAAATTGGGGTGTGGCCCCGGCAGTGGCCATAAATCAGCTGGCGCTGGAGTAGCAGCAGTTGTTCGGTTGCCATTCATTTGAGTTCAGTTTGGAAAGCGAGAGCACGGCAAGCAACGACCCCAAAAGCTGTAGGCGGGCAACTCCAGCTGCAGCACGTGCCACGTGCCTCTTGCCAGTTGGCTTGACACTGGGCAATTAGTCGCCGCCTTCAATAGCCAGCGGTTATAATTTTGGCTCCATTGAACGTCAGTCGGCTGCCACACTGATGACTGCCGCCAAGAGACGTGCAGCAACTAGCGGCAGCAACAGCAGCAGCAGTAGCAACGAACAGCTGCCACTGCAGCAGCAGCAGCAGAACCAACAAAATCGTCAAGTGCAACACCACCAACACCATCATCATCAGCAGCAGCATCATCATCATCAAGATGGGGATCAGCAGGCGCATGAGTATCAGCATCTGTTGCAGCATCAGCATCATACATACCACGCAACGCAACACCATTCACAGCAATACCACCAGAGACAACATCAACAGCAGCAACATGCGTCGTCACATCAGCAACATCAACAGCAACAGCAACATCAGCAGCAATATCAACCTCAGGCATCTGCATCTTTAGCAACGGCGACAATACGCGATTGTTCTGTCAAACTGCCGCTGGACATCCTGTGAGTATTGTAAAGAAAGAAAGTGAGAAAAAAAGCGGGAAATCCAGTAAACTCAACTGGCATCAAAAGTGGAGAGGTCAGAGTTGGGTCACGTATAGATTATAGCTTGCAAATCCCCCTTAGGGCTTTTAGCAGAGTCTCTCATTCGTTAGACGATTTAACTATTTAAATACCTTATGCCCTATCTAAATAATACATATAGGGTATATAATCGTAGAGTGCAGAATAAACAAATCTTGGAATGATTGAAATAAATAACAAAGCATTCATACCACAATTTAATTTATTTGTAAATTGCAATTTATATATTTTTTTTTAATTTAGAATATTATATATCACAGAATATTACATTAAAATTTTTTGTATTTCTTTTCATGTACAATGTACATAAATCATTAAATTTCAAAAATATTTTAATTTCTTAATGGGAAAGACCAAAACAGAAAATCAACATCAAATCTAGACAAACTTTATACGTCTTTGAATTATTGTCATATTGGATTCTATATATTCGCCAAAGTACTAAATAGTACTTAAAGGGTATACGGCAGTGGTAAGTAAACATTCATAGATATGTACCTCTTTTTTGGGATTGCAATGTGCGCACGTATCATGCTTTCATAAAATGTACATTTGAACGACTCGGAATGAAAATGGTATTCATGTTAATGGCTGGACAATAATTTTTTCTGACAATTTCATCAGCATTGCTTTATTTATATTCTTCTGTATATGAAGCAAGCACCAACATTTCGTTGTATTCCAATTTACTTTCTGAATTACATGCTTATATAAAACCCATTTGCAATTCATGAGATCCTAAAGTGATACAGTCTGAATGCACGGGAGTTCCTTAAAAATAATACCTTGTCTATGGAACTTCAGTCATTTAAATGGTGTTAGACTGTTTCGAAGCATGTTTATTATAATTCGACCCATGCTTTAATAATAAATATATAAAACTAGTTACACGATGTGATTGCAAGCAGCTTTGGAAGAATAATTTAAATCACAGACTTTGGTTACAGTGTGTACAAATTTTAAAGAGTCAGTCTTAAATTTGGAAATATCAGAAAAGTCTTTCAAAAAGTTTTTGAAAAATTTGTATTGAGCAGGGCTTATAGCATGTCAATACTTGGTGTAGGGGTAAATAAGAAATTTAAATCTAAGTTATTATTACTAACAAGAGTTAATACTAGTACTCAGTACTAGAGAGTAATAGATGATTGTGCTAAAATTGTTTTCATATGGTTTTGTAATTTTGATTGCACAATATTCGTATTAATTATTTTTTAAAGGTTTAGTTTTGCATTTATGTTTCATCTTGAATTGTTTGCAAGTCTTAAGAAAAGTCATAAAGACAAAAGTCACATACATTTATCAGTACTTATAATTAATTAAAAAGTGCCGCAAATCATATTTAATGTGCAGCTAAGTCGACTTAAAAAGATAAATGTAATAAGTTCTCCATGTTAATTGCACAAGCTGCAATTGTTGAATACTGAAGGGTAGTTGGCTAAGTCTTTAAGCCGCTTGGCAGCGAAATTGTTGCAACTATTGTTGTTTAGGGTTCCCTTGAATAAAAAAAAACAAATGGGGAATTTAAATTGTTTAAGCTGCCTGCGGGCCGGCCTGACAACTTGTTTAAAGGGGAATGGAGGAGTGGCGGGAAAGGGCAGTAGCTTGTCAACTTGAATGCGTGACAGCAGCAGCAGCTACAGCAACAACACCAACAACAACAACAAGCAAGCACTATAATAACAACGACAGGAACAACAACAATAACATAACAGTCAAAGGGAAGCGTTGTGTTTATGCAGATGCCAAGTCAAGTGGGCAACAAAAAAAGGGCGTGAAACGAGGCCAGTCGTGACTGTATTTGTGTGTGTGTGTGTTTGCTGCAAATAGAAAACTTAAAGCATGCGGTACTTCTTTGCAACGAGAGAGGGAGCGATAGAGAGAGCGAGAGAGGGAACGAGACAGAATGACTTCTTGTGGAGTCTTCTGTGCTTCAAGCTTCAGCTGTGTCGTTACTTTTAATGAGGTGTCGCTGTTGAAAGTCGGCCAACAGGATGGAACGCAAAAGCTGCCAACTGCCAACATGGCCCTGTTGACCCCTCCACCACCCTGCTTTTAATCCTTCCTGCAGCTATGCTCTACATCTATACATGAATGCACTTAGACATCGTCTGACTAGCGGCGTCTGCTGCTGATGCGGCGGCATGCTACAAATGAAGTCATCCATTAGACGACGTTACGTATACGCCACGTGTGCGGAGTTGCAGTCAGTTTTGGCTCATAATGCTGGTACGTGTGTGTGTGTGTGTGTGTATGTTTGTGTGTTTGGTCTGAGCGAAAACGTTTATAATGGAATCCGCTTAAGCGCTGTCAAGACACAGGAAGATTCACAAGAAGGTAGAAAGCCAAGTGTCGCTGCGCTAATTTCAGCAAGAGTTTTTTACTTTTGTTTTTTTTTTCTTGTTTTTTTTTGGTTTGCCAGAGAGTGAGTCATCCGTTCGGGCTTCGAATTGTATGTCGTTTGGGCCGCCACTTTAATTACTCAGCAACTGAAGTAGCAGTTAAAACGTGCAATCTAATTAGCTTAGCGACAGCCGTCTCCTATTGAAAATGGTCGTCCATTAGATTAATTGAGCACAGGACGAGCAGTGAGCACCAAAACGAACTTGAAGCCATACCCCTATGACCTTACCTTTGACCCTTTCTACAGTGCGCGCTTGAATATTGGAATTTTGTTTGTGGTCTTACTTGTGATTTAAATCTAATCGTAATATAATATTTTTACTGTAAAGATAGTCTATAAATACTTCCTTTAAAGTGTGCTATTAATTAATTAATTATTTGGTTTCGTTGATAAGTTTATTTTTTTTACATTTTAAAAATAAATAAAAATAATACTTTGGATTAAATTCAAGTAATATAGAATAATAATCTAATTTATTGTTAAGATTTCTTGGTAACAAGTGACTACTGTTCTATACTAACAGACTATCTCTTTCTTTCACTCTCTCTCTTTTCAGTTGGCTGCCCAAATCGGCAATGCGACCCGTTGGCACAGATGCCTCACACACGGATTGCATTCTTGTTGTTGGCGTCTCCCGTCCAAAGCTGGCCGTTGTCTTTCTAACGGTCATGCTAATCTCACTATTTCTCACCTTTCATGTGCTGTACGACAGTGCCGTCTACAATATACAAGCAGCACAAGCGGTGCACGAACGTCATCGTCTATCCCTTGCCGCATCCGCATCAGCTGCATCATCATCAGCATTATCATCGTCAGGTGGTGCTGGGGGCTCTTTAAATGCCAATCATTTGCCGATGTTTGTTAAGCCTGTAGTTAGCTCAAATCAGCTAAGTCATCCCATGGTCTTTCCCTCCAGCCGTGTCCACTTTCCGAAGACGAGCCGTCGCCTGCCCCAGGTGAGTTGCAAATGCAGTTTCAGATAACTTTTTGCTGCCACCCCTCTTTTCCTTTATAATTGCTGGCAATTTGCATTCACACTTCGTCTTTCTTAATTTCAGGCGCTGATAATTGGCGTTCGCAAGTGCGGCACTCGAGCTCTGCTCGAGATGTTGTATCTGCATCCGCGCATCCAGAAGGCTGGTGGTGAGGTGCACTTCTTTGACCGGGATGAGAATTACCTGAAGGGTCTGGACTGGTATCGCAAGAAGATGCCCCATTCGTTTCGGGGCCAAATTACCATTGAGAAAAGCCCCAGCTACTTTGTCTCCCCCGAGGTGAGTTTCCTCATTTCCTTCATTCCCACACCCACTTTACCAGTCGACACTCACTTTGATGCTGTAATTGGCAATTGGGCTTGTCCGGTGCACATGGCCGACCCTAATTATTAATTAACTAGCCACCGACTAGATTTTATACTCTAAATATTAACATACCGACCCCATGAACATGTCGACATCGAACATGCATCGACATCTATCAAATTTAATCAAATCGATGCGCTTCATGCTCAATGTTTATTATCTATCTCTCGCTATATCTTTCACTCGCACTCTCTCTTTCGGTTTGTCTGGTCTCTTTGCCAATTTCCGCAGTTCAGTCCGGTTGCCCGTGTCCGTATCCAACCAATTTTGGCAGCGGAAATGTTTGCAAATTCATTTGCCAAACGGCGTCAACTAACACAATCCTGCCACGCTCTCCCTACTTCTATCTATTAATGCTCCCACACAAAGCCAGCCAGTTTGTGCAGTTAAATAAATATGTGTAATACCCTTTGAAATAATAAGTGACGTTAAAAGTTTGAGTTATACATATATGTAAAACGTAATGATTTCAATGTTTGACACAAATGATTTGTTATGATCTTATGTATATAAAGATATACATAATTAACAATAATCAATAAAATACTAAGACCTGTTAGTGTCATGGATCTTAACTATGACGTCCTCCATTTCTTATCTTTCTGGTTTGAAAATATCCTTTATTACTTTGAAGTTCTTATTTGGTTGGTCAAGGTCTGAATGAAAGAATGAGTAAATGATTTTAAAATACCGCGTAGCAAATATAATCCATAGTTTAATTTTACATTTACTAAGTCTCCATTTATATTTCCAGACACTACTTCTACATACTACTTTTACTTTTAGTCCTCCCACACAAACTACTTTACTACTTTTTCTACTGAAAACTACGGGATGTCTTTCAGCTGTGCACACTACTTAATCCCCTGGCAAATTTCACCTTGTTTTATTTGGTTACACACTCATATCCATTTTTTTAAACAATTTTATTTTTTTTGTGCGCCTGTTGCCCGCATACTGCCTCTGGGGCTGATGCAATTTGCTGGCCGAGCCGGAAGTTGCATGTGTCAGTGAAATTGACACAGCCTTTAGCTGGGTACGGGCAAGTGGAAACTGGGAATCGGGAACCGAAAACAGGAACACCATGAGCTGACAGGCAGCATGGAGCTCATGGTGTCTTGTTCGGTGTCATGGCAATGGCAATAATTCATTCAGTTTATGCTTTCAATTTGAAGCTCAGTTGCAATTTTCAACTTGCAGTTCCCTCTCCGCCTGCTCCCCCTTGCCTCTTACCATTTGTTAAAGCTTCATTAATGTCATGATTAATATTTATTGACATACGCTCGGGAAGCAAATGAAATAGGAAATGGAAGGAGGAAGTTGCTTTTCAGCGTGGCATAAATATAAACCTCTATGTCTCTCTCTTTCTCTCTTTGGTTGGCTCCCATCGGGAGGCATTCAGTGTCCACACAGCTGCCTCTCCCTCACCTGTCACTCCTCTATATCTCTCCCTCTTTATATCTTTTGTATAATCGTATTTTATTTAAATGTGCGCACACATTTAATGCGATGCCGACCCAAGGCGCATTTGCAGTTTTAAATTAGCCTCCCATAAATAATGCAGAAGAGAGAGACAGAGAGAAAGGGATCCCGAGAGTGTGATTGCGCCTTTACTGAATGCACCCCATGAGGGCACGGGATGGGAAGGTGGTTGCTCATATTTACTATAGCAATACTATATAGTATACTTTGTGGTATATAGTAGTTATATATAGTAAATGTAGCGACGTTTATTCACAGTGGCACAGTTAAAACAAAATGCCGACGCGGCGCTTCTTGTTTCTGGTTCATCAAGATACAACGTGTTATATTTTTTTTTCACCGCTTGTTGCACTTGTTGCATACTTAACCGCGCTTACCTTCATTGAAATTGATTAACTTTATTAAGTTCGCTTAGTTGGTTTTTTTGTATGCCCTGCACCCGGATCTAAAGTGTTGCAAGGCGAAAACAAAATGTATTGATTGGTTTTCATAAGACTTAAAATAATGATCATAAGCTGGTTTGCAATTAATGATATTCACAACTAAGATATTGGATTTAAAATAATATTTGAATACTCAACGCAACGTTAAATCTTTTTGGACTCTATTTTAATATTTATTTGATTGGACTTTAACAAATAATGTTTAATAAGATGCAGAAATAGACTTTTAAATTATTGTAATGCGCCATCTATTGTTCATTATAATAGCGGACCAAATCATAAAAAGTTAACTTAATGCTGGGTATTTTGCAGTCGATCAGAGTTTGCAAATTACATGCCTCAAGAGCTTCTGTGCCGCAGTTTGTTGAGTCGAGACGCCATTGTACGGCCACATTTTCCGGTTAAATTAAATTATTCACTGCACAGTGGCTGCTGCTGCTGCTGCTCCTGCAGAGACTGCAGCTGCTGGAACGAGTGGCGCATACTGCTCGAGCTCGAACTGTAAATTCATTAGCAGCTTATCTTAGTCACGTCATAACTTGCCAATTCTTAAGCCACACTCTTTTTCCATACTATTTAATCTCGTTATGCCGTTTTTCGTTTTGCAGGTTCCAGAACGTGTGCGTGCCATGAATGCAAGCATTAAATTGCTGCTGATTGTGCGTGAGCCAGTGACCAGAGCCATATCGGACTACACGCAGCTGCGCAGCCATGCGGCTACAGCGATACTGCCACTAGCCGAGAGCAGTGCACCGGGCAGTGGCGCTGGCTCCGGAGCCAAGATGTCAACACCAATGTCATTGTATGCCAAGTTGCATGCCGCACATGGTTACGATAATGCATTGGGCAGTGGTGCGGGTGCCAAGGAGACAATTGGAGCAGCTGCTAGACGTGCGGCAATAACAACAACAACCACGCCCACTCCAACGCTTAGTGCCGCCCAATTGGCAGCCAAGTAAGTGGTATTCATGAATGAAGTAGTGCCATTTCGTTAATAATCCTCTTTGCATTTAGATCCTTTGAGGAGCTCGCCATCTTTCCCAATGGCACAGTGAACGAAGCATATCGTCCACTCAGCATATCCATGTATCATATGCATTTGCATCGCTGGCTTGAAGTCTTTCCACGCGAACAGTTGCTTGTCGTTAATGGCGATCGATTAATTGAGGATCCACTCTCGCAGTTGAAACGCATTGAGGCGTTTTTGGGTAAGAATGCTGAATGAGAATTATGAATCAATAAATATACTTTATGGAGACGGATTAAGCTAATAAACTTACCAAATTCCTTACTTTTCTACAACTTTTTGCAGGCATAGAGCATCGTATGCGAAGCGAACATTTCTATTTTAATGAAACTAAAGGTTTCTATTGTTTGCGCTATGATAACGGAGATCGTTGCCTGCGGGAAACCAAGGGACGCAAGCATCCCCATGTGGATCCCGTTGTCGTTTCACGTTTGCGCAAGTTCTTTGCCGAGTATAATCAACGTTTCTATGAGCTGGTTGGCGAGGATCTCGGCTGGCCCGAGGAGTAAACAAGAAACACGGACTGATATGAGAAGCTATAATTGAAAAAAAAAAAAATATAAAAATGAATAACAACTTCAACATCCTTTTCGCTCTCCACATATGGCTGCACCTTAAAGCAGTAAATTAAAGTCAGAAAACAAAAACACAATCGATGCGAAATGATGCGTGCAAAAACGTAGAAAACTGGGATGATGCTGGGAATAACATTCGCAACCGAGCTGGGCGCCATATTTCTTTAGCTGTCTCGACAGCCAGGCAGCCCGGCTGGTTGGCTGACAGTTCAATTATGCGAACTTTGGCGCTCACGAAAAATCCATTTAACCCCACAACCTAAAAAACGCAGATTTCCACTGCAGCGAGCATGAAAATGAAATGGATGGCAAATAAATACCAAAAGAAAATAAACAGCGTGCAACAGCAAGCCATGGAAATGTATCTGTGTATTGAAAAAATATCAAATATGCGATTATAAAAACCAACACGAAGAGCAATATCTACATGATGTATGAGTGTTGCATTGTTTTGTCTGTGTTTTTATGTGCGAATGTGTGTGTAAGGAAAAGAGTGTACTGTGCGTGTGCATGTGTGTGAGAAAAGCATAAAATATAATTAAGCAACTAAATGTGATTTTATAGCATATAAGCGATAAACAAATTGAAATTAATTGCTACGTGCAATTAATTTGGTTTGGGGCAGTGAAATGTATTTAGACAAACCAAACGGAAGCAAAAGAATGAAAAAACCGTCGGCTGAATTAAAAGTGTGCATAAAAACAACAACTAAACGTACTTATACATATACAACCATATATATACAAGAAAAAACTGGTATCTACCAAACGAAAATCGCAAACATATCTGAGCTACTCAACATTAGTTTTTAAGAAACAAAACTATTCAAAGTTTTAGAGCCCAAAAATGAGGCTAAACGTAACATATCAAAATTGTGTAAAACCCAACCATGAACTCAAAACATATCAGCAAAAATGCTTAAAAATACTATATACACACATAAGTAACTACATATATACAAAAATATGTTTTAAGCTAAGTTTAGATTAAATATGTTATTTATTATGATTAGTTTAATTTGGCAAGAATTGCGATTGTTTCCCATTTTTGAATTTTAACTAGTTTGTAGTATTATAAATCAAAAACAAAATACCAAGTCCTTAGAAAATTTACTAGTTAAATTCACTGACTAAAACAAAAGCATATCAAATATATTGTGCACCCATATTAAAATATGTAAGTTTTTTTAAAGAATTTTTTAGCGACAATTATTTATTAAATCCTAGAAATAATGAATAGTTAATATAACTGTGTATACATATCAAATGCAGTTTGACTAAGATTAAGCTATATTTACCTATTCCAAGTACTTTTGAAATTAATTGTGAAGAAATTCCAAACCAAATACTAAATACATATCAACTTAATGTGAGCAATTTAACTTAGGCTAAAGTCAAACACGAAAAAAAAATATTAAAAAAACTAACCATCAGTGTGTTTATTACTACCAAACAAAGAAAAAACAATTACATGATGACCCAACGTTTCAAACTTAACTTTGTTAGTTTTACAACAATGCTTTGGTTCTTAAACCCAATAGTTTTAAGGGATCTTCAGCACAGAACTCACACCAAAAACAAGCGCTTAATACAAGTACGTTTTTACATACATTAAAATAGACATAAAGAATTGTTAAACAATCCACAATCCATGTGATTATATCACCTTGAACTATAATGCATAACAGTTTTCAATTGAATTTAATGCAAAACGATGACAAATTAACTACAAAAGCAATATCAAGTAAACAAAAACCAATAAAAAAAATATATCACAAAATCAAGAACAAGACTGAAGGTCCTCCGCAAAATGAGTTTTCAATGATTTTTCGTTTCGAAGGAAATAATTAAATGAAAGTACCAATCAACCATATATAAGAAGCATGAGATATATTTGTGCAGAGACAACGAACGTTTATAATTTGTTATATTTTTATACAATGATGAGATCGAAAACATGAAAACAAAACGAATACCACAAATATCAAGTTTGGTTTTTTGTGTGCTGAATTATTCGTACATTATATACTATATAAAATAATGAGTAGTTACCTTTATCCTTTTAACTACGCCAATTAAATAATAATAGTACTTACATAAAGAAATACATATCAAGTGTTTAACTCAACTCTAACGCCTCCATTGACATATTGATATATTGATGTATTGTCTACTTACATTTTAAATGTGTGTTTATTTAAAAATAAAAACTAAAAAACATTAAAACTTACCAACTTACATACATACATATCATGCATAGGCAAACAACTTGCTAATCTATAATGTACCTTAACGAAAAACTAAAAACTTAAAAAGTATGTATATTTCTATAACTCTCAACTCTTGACTCTTATTCAAATTTTCAATGTACATGTCATAACGATACGCTAACATTCAACAACAAACAAATGATGCAAATGATCATTCAATTAATTGTGTGAAACCAATGAAAACGAAATCAACATTTTAAAATTAAAAGTCAAAAAAACAATTTTACGCATGCAATGAATAAATGTATTAAAAACCATAGAGCTTTGTCTGTTTTCCAAGGGTTAATGATGTTAGCTCGAAAGCTCGGACAACACACAAACCATTTCCGAAGCTTTGCAGCGAAAAGCTCATGTAAGTACACTAGCAAGCACATGATGTAAAGAATATATACATATATGTATTTTTATCATGAGCAAGCATTGGGAAATATGAATGGACGGGTAAAACAACAATTTAGTTACTGCTCGCATGCTCTCGGGCTAGGTTTGCTCTATGTGGGTAATTGTGTGGTCAGCACGAAAATTATTACACTATAAAAATAGTATTTGTGTATACTTTGCTAACAAGCAGTAGTAGTTCAAAAAAGGTTTGATATCAAAGGCCCAATAAATAATGTGGAAATTTATAGAGCGCTACAAACGTCATGCTTCCAGGCAACAGCTGTTTGGTAGGCGGCTATTCTCTCTGGGCAGCGAACTAAAGCAGCAGGTGAGTGTGTCAAAGCTGAGAGCGCGAGAGAGCGAGCTTTGTTGTTTACAAACAATCAGACCCAATGGAAAATTTACTCAAACACAGACCTACTTGGAATTATTAGACACAACGCCAACGCGTTCGGACGAGCAATGGTTGCAGGCAAAGCCCTATGCTACGGTGCCAGGACCCGGAACATGGCGTGTCCTTTCCTACTTTCTGCCAGGCGGTAAGCTTTAAAGTACTTCAATCAATAAAATAAAACTTATAATATTCTTTTTACCTAGGTAAACTATACAACACAAATCTGATTGAAATGAACCGTCGCATGCGTGAATGGTATGGCGATATTTACAGATTTCCGGGTTTAATGGGCAAGCCTGATGTCATCTTTACTCATAATCCAAAAGATTTTGAGCTCACCTATAGAAATGAGGGCATTTGGCCGGTACGCATAGGTTTGGAAAGTTTTACCTACTATCGCAAGGTACATCGTCCAGACATATTTGGCGGCATTGGTGGATTGGTGTCTGAGTAAGTCCATCTAAAAGTAGGAAACCATCAAAAAGTATTTCTTTTTGTAGCACATGTTTCTTTTACCACATAGACAAGGCAAATCCTGGGCAGATATACGTAACAAAGTTAATCCGGTACTGATGAAGGTTCAAAATGTTAGACAAAATCTTCCACAAATCGATCAGATTTCCAAGGAGTTTATAGACAAGTAATGCATACTTATTCACCCCTTACCTTAGCCCATATTCATTAATAGTTCTCTATCTCTTCAACAGATTAGAAACTCTTCGCGATCCAGATACGCACACTATTAAAGCCAACTTTCATGAGCACATCAAGATGTGGGCTTTTGAAGCTATTAGTTTTGTGGCACTAAATACACGCATGGGCTTACTTACCGCTCATCCAGATCCAAATGCTGCTCGCCTCGCTAAGCATATGTCGGATTTCTTTAACTATAGCTTTAAGTACGATGTACAACCCTCGATTTGGCCATTATATAAGACGCCGGGGTTTCAACAGTTTCTGCAGACCTACGATCACATAACAGAAATCACAACCAACTATATTGAGGCTGCTATCGGTCGCTTTGAACAAGAGGAGAACCGTGGTAATAAGTGCGTTCTGGAACAGTTGTTGGCTTTAAACAAACAGGTGGCTGTGGTTATGGCTATGGATATGCTAATGGCTGGATTGGATACGGTAGCGTAACTTCTTATCTATGTAGTTATATACATATACATGATACTATATACTATGTTTTACTTACAGACTTCCTCGGCTTTTGTGACCATACTTTATCATCTCGCTCGCAATCCTGCGAAGCAATCACTGCTGCATCGGGAACTGTTGCGTATCCTACCCAATTCAAATGATTCTCTTACCGCAAAGAATACTAAAAATATGCCTTATTTGCGTGCCTGCATCAAGGAGGGTCTGAGGATAACATCCATAACGCCTGGGAACTTTCGCATTACTACCAAGGATCTGGTGTTATCCGGTTATCGTGTGCCTCGAGGCACGGGCGTGCTTATGGGTGTCATGGAGCTTTCGAATAGCGATGAGTACTTTGCCAAGAGCGCACAATTTATGCCCGAGCGTTGGCTTAAGAGCGACTTGGATCTGGAGATAGCTGCATGCCCGGAGGCACGTTCTCGAAATCCGTTTGTCTACCTGCCCTTTGGCTTTGGACCCCGCACCTGCATTGGCAAACGTATTGCTGAACTGGAGCTGGAGACGCTCTTGGCACGCCTGCTAAGGTGCTATAAGATCAGCTGGCTGGGCAAGACGCCATTGCAATATGAGAGCACAATAATACTATCGCCACATGGCGACATAAGCTTTAAATTCGAGCCAATCGTTAATGATTCTTGATACCTTCTTGCTTATATGAAAGACACATGACGTAAACCATCACAGACATTTTAAAAGTTTTTATTCATTTTTTAGTGTTCATTTGACGATTATAAACAATATAATATTTTCTTTTTTTTTCTTTTGAAATGTTTTACATCATTTTGTATATACATAACAGTTCTATAATATTCGTTTAAAAGATTCCAAAGATTTATTCAAATTATTACTTACAATAATGGAAATGTAATAACGAGTGTTTAAAGAATAATAGAATATAGAATTAAAAAGAAAATGCACTCTGGTAAGAGCAGCGTTGTATTCAGCGTCGGTTGCGACCACGGAAACGTTGATGTGAATGATTGAATTGACGCTGTTGTTGTTGTTGCTGTTGTTTGTAGGGTTTGTCTGACGGATGTGAATCCTTCGGCTCGTCTGGATAGGCCACGGAGATGCTCTGCCTGGGGTGGTCCTCCATTTCGGATCCAGCGGAGTATATCTCATCCTGTTCAGAGTTCGGTGTGGAATGACCTAAAGACAAGAAGCTACTTAAATGGATTTTAAATCAATTTCATAAGTTTACATACTGGGAGCTGCAATAATGGCAGCATTTTTTAAAAGAGCCGGGGTGCCAATACAGCTATTGAAATTATTGGGCGAGCCTGTGGAACAAACAAGAGAATCATTCAATAGTGAAAACTAAAATATCCTTGCAGACATATGATCGATGTAAGTTCTCAATTTTCGATACGAAGTTCGGCATAACGCAGTTTTCTTAATTACGAATTAATTTCCGGGAATCTACAATTTGGTTAAATCAACAACTCTTTCTATGTTACGAATTTTCTCTATAACATAGTATTTTCTTGTCCCCTTGAGATTCGCCATATGGAAGTTCGACTTGAATAATGTACTTCCAAACTTGTATAGATTAATTAACATATCTTAACATAACAAAACTCATACTGAAACCGCTTAAATATTCTAAATTCCCTTAAGATCATTTCCCGTTACACAAACTGCAAGGCTATAGAAACATTAAAAATATAAGCAGTAGAAAGCATGCAGGAGTAGCTTAGAATAAATAGAGTTTGTAAACAAACCAATGGGACTATAGTAAATATCTTCAGAGGATGTTGCGGGCGTAAGGGTATCGACAGTGGGATGATCTGGATTTGGATAAGATAGGTCAGATGTCATAGTGGCAGTTGCATTGTGCCCTCTTGTTAGCTGCTGCTGCTGGCAGACAGTGTCGTCTGTATCGCAGTCAGAATTGTTGTCGGGTTCCGTTAGGTGATCAGGATCGCTTTCGGGCTGGGAGATTTGTGGAGTAGGATTGCTTGTGAGTTCAGTGTTGACTGTTGTGTTTGAAGACATGCACCGAATAACAGAAACAAAGGCAAAATACTAACGTATTAATAATGTTAATCATTAATTCTAGATTACACACAATCCACATGCAACACTCTTGAGTTACCTGCGGCAGCTGTATTATTGTGGATCCGTGTATTAGTTAAGGCGGCGCTCAGATGACCTGGCGAGGATTTCCATTGCTCCTCCACTTCCTTCACTTCCAAAGCTTTCTTAGACTGTGCTGCTGGGATTAACAATGAAAGACACCAGGACACACAAGACAGACAGAGAGAGAGAGAGAGAGAGAAAGAAAGATACGACGTCAGGATTGGGTTTTGGCCAAAAACTCATACAATTTTATTTAAGCTTGGGATTAAATTTTGAATTTGTTTTGTGTGGGGCACAAAATGAATATATGTACTACTCGTTGTTGGGCACAAAATTATTATTCTAATTAAAATAAAATAAACTTCAAAACTTAAAGCGTTAAACGATACTTTCAGTTAAGCTAATCTTAGCACCTAGATATGTGCAAAATAAAGAGATAGAGAAAAAGAGAGAGAGAGAGAGAACAGAGAGTAGAGAGTGAGTGAATGAGTGTGGGAGGCATGGATATGTGTATGTGTGTGTGTGTCTAAATATTGAGAGCAGAAAGCTTAATGTCCATTACCAAGTTCCGTTTGCTCGCTGATGCCGTTGCTGCCATTAACTGTGATCGACTTTCCCTGATTCACCTTCATCACTGGAAAAATCTTATCGTGCTGTTGAATTTATTATTATTTTTGATGATATCTGATCTCAAATAACTAATTAACTGTTAGCTTACAGTTTCAACCATTATCTGCTCCTCTGCGCTGCTAATCTGTTCACTGCTGTGGCTATCAGTATCGCTCAGATCGCTAGTGCTGCTGTTGCTGCTTTCGGCGCTCTCCGGGGGAGCCACAAAATCAGAATCATCCTCGGAATTCTCATTGGCATACTTGGACAACATCTCATCAATGGTCAAGCTGTGATCCACATCTGCGTCTTCATCACGTGAACGCCTCGATGACACGCTTTTATTAAGCTCATTGTTCTATTTTTAAAGGAAAAATGTTTAATTCGAGTTTGTGTTTGTAATTTGTTTCTTAGCCTCACCTGCTGTTGAGTGTTGCTAACTGCACCGCAGTTGTTTGCTCCCGGCCGACAGACGGCGCGATTGAACCATTGAACCATTTGTGTAAAGGTTGTACCGTTAGGAATGCCGGATGCCGTCAGCTGATTTTGTCGCATCATTCTCAACCCATGGACGCGTATGGCGCGCAGCTTGCGGCGACGCGTCTGTATAAAGTAGATCACATCCAATGGCGAAATGGGTCCGTTGCCAATAAGAAAGGCGCCCATGGAGACCCAAATGCGCACCAGGCGCAACACAATGATTAACAGTAAAAAGGGAAACCAGGGCAAGGGACGTTCCAGCACAATGCCCGAATTTTTATCTATGGCAAATATAAATTGTGGTAAAAATCGTTGAACCTTCTTGCGAGAGTATTTTACCATGCGGGAGACTCCATTTAGTTGTGTCCTCAATTAGTTTGAGGCCACGATCGATACGCTCAATTATCGTCTGACCCAATCGGGTGCACGCGAATCGTTCGGCCTGCTCACGCACCTTCGCGTAGAAGCTGTTCGGGTGTGGCTGCAGTTCGGTGACTTCATCATCGCCGATATGATCGGTATGCGTCTGATGATCTTTGGCCTGCATCTCTGTCTTCTGTGCCATGCTTGCTGATGTTGATGTTGTTGATGATGATGCTGCGGATGCTATGACAATTAATCTGCGTTTGATTAATAGTCTTTATTTTATAGCAATTTTGTAAACAAAACAAAAATCTTTCGAATATTAAATAGCGACGACGCAAATTATGTATTTAGCAAGGATATATTTTTATTTTTTAATCTTTTTTCATCAACTTTATAGGTGCGAGAAATTTAAGTTGTGATTTTACGAGTTTGTAATTCCATAAACACTTTTTTTTACATGACTTACTTTATAGAACTTAAGAAAACTTTAATATCAGAGGTTTTAGTGTATTTATACATAAAATGTCAAATATTTTGGGACTATCACAAAATTGATCACAGATCGTAAAGGTACAAATCAAGCTGTGGCAGCATTTGCGGCGTGATTAGGTAACTAATAGCATTTACTATAAGTCCCAATCTGACACCGTCTGACATCGCAGCATCTCAATGCCTAGTACATACAAACATTTATAATACTTATAAATTGAGGGATTCTCACTACAGACAAAAAGGCATTGCGACCAATTGGCATTTAGTACCTAGACATTTGTACATATATAAGTAACAATATATATACTTATTCATATTCGAACTATCAGCTGGCTTAATCGCATCGCACTTTTTATACACTTAAACGCAAATGTGCTGTCTGGCAAAACTTATTAAAGGCCTATCTATGGAAATTTGTTGCCTTTTCTTGCAATGACTAAGAAAAATGAAATCAAAACAGTTCGCTAATATATTTATATTAATTATACAGATTTGTGAACTTTGCTCTAGCACCGGGAATGCTTTGAATAGTTTCTGATTTTTTTTTTTTTTTTTTTTTTGGTTTGCTGATAAGTGAAACTTGAAAAAGCATTGATGTTCGTTAGGGTAAAGATTAAATACCCTTACTGATACAGTTTAGTCATGTTTGAAATCTGATCTTAATCACTACCTTGTCTAACTGCAGTGACTGATTGATTTGTAGATAATTATCGAAAAGACAATGTAAATTAATAATTTAGAATGCCTCGATAAATAAATAATAAGATGCCCTTTTTTATTAATCAATTTATAAAAATATATTGAACAAAATCTTCAAGTTCAAATCGAAAATTATTTAACATCAAAAAATTTAAATTGCGTTGTAAATAATTTTTTAAAATATTTTTTAGACAATTTTGCATAAATAATTAACATAAACATTTACAAACATGTATGCATGGCATTTAATATGATATTTATAGCGCTTATTGCACTGCCAAAATACACGAATAATAAAGCTGAGTGAAAAACGAAAAATTGAATAGCAAAAATAATAAAATTATCAAAAATTTATTGGCGGGATCAAAGTGTATCGAAAACTGTATGCAAAAGCAACGACTGCACATACACACACACATTTACAAACGCACTCACTTGCAAATACAGAAGCAGAGAGACAGTCAAGAACATACATAAATTGTGGGGGAATAAAGAAATGGCAAAGCGAAAAAGAGAAAAAGCAGCTGAATGCAAGCGCAAGCGAGGCGCATAGCGAAAGTAAAAAGTGCAAGGCTCAAAAACTAACTGCGACGTTGAAGCCCTTTGGAAGAAAAGAACTCGTCGCTTCGTCTCGGCCGCCTACACATTGAGATAACGGTCGGTACAGATTAAATGGCGCACGGGCAGCCAGACAAAGCGCACAGCCGATTAAAGCGTGACTTACCTACCGGTCTTCTCTCTATTGCACTTTTTCCTTGAGTTTGCTGATCGGAAAGCTTTTGGTACTTCTTCTTGCAGGTTGTTGACCTGATCTTTTATTTGTATGGTTTGTGAAACAGCCGTAGTATCGAAAGAAATACTTTTAGTATAGGGATCTCCAAGTGTGAGAAGTAAAAAAAACCACTTCGACCAGACTGCTAAACAGACGACCAACGAACGGCTGCGCAACTCCCGAATGACTGACCAAGGCGATGTGTGCCGAGAACCCGCGAGCCGGGTGTCCAGCGATCAACAGAGCCGATTGTCGTTATCAGCTGTTATCGAAGAGCACAGTGTGATGAACAGAGAGACATCAGCTGCTCTTGTGCAAATAACAACGGCACTTGGCTGCTCTTAGCATTTGTTGATTATTTAATCTGCGCTCATCATTGGTATTTTGATGTTGAATGTTGTTCTGGCAGAAGAAACCATAAAATGGATGGCCTCTTATTAGCTTTTTTCCTAGCACTCATTTTGCATGCGCCAACACCCAGGCCCGAAATTACTGGACCGTTGTCAAAGCATAACCCTTGGGCTGAGTGAAAAGTGTTGCTGCACAAAGCTCGAGTGGATACTTGAATTCGTACACATAGTTAAGCACCAGCTAAAACAAGAATAAACGTTAAGCTATGCCAAAATTAAAGCTGCAGCTAAATTTTAAATTTTCTGTGGCTTTTCTGCTCTTTCTCTCTCTCTTTGTAATGAAATTCAAAATATTTAATCAACTGTGACATTCACTTATTTTCCATGGCATTGCTATTTGTCGGACGAGTCAAGGGTATAAGCTTTGGCTCATCCTGTTGTGCCGCCAATTATTATCCTGTTTACAGTAGCCGCCCATCAGTCACCACATTTCCAAACAACAACAACAAAAAAGCCACTCAAGTCATTCGTCGCCGCACTCAATTATCTCTGCGCGCTCAGCGCAATCAATGTCGAGAGCTTTTGATGTGAGCGAGCAACCAAAAGCTTCCTACGACAACTTAGTTGCGCTAAAACTCTCCACAAAGGCGGACGCAGCGAACGCGTCAAACGAGTTGAAATGAAATCCTTGCGGCAGTTCGTCAGTTCAAGAGGAGGCTTTTTATGCTGTTACAGCAGCAGTGTGAAGCGATTTAGCGAAAGCGTCGTCTTACATCTCGCGTGTTTTTGTGTAAAGCTGCAGCCAGCAGGATAACGGGGCAGCCGTTGCAAACAGTGCAAGTGCAATTAGTGGCAAATATTGTTTGCAAATGTGAGTGTGTGTGTGTGTGCGCGCGAGAGAGTGTACCTAGCAATAAAATCACAACCAGCATCCTTAACAGTGCAAAAAGCTAAAAAAAAAAACCCAAAAAGTTACATTGGCGAAATGTGTCGATAAAACCAGCACGAAAAACGAGCTAACAACTAAAATCTGATAGCTGGGGGTAAATACATATATGTATATATCCCACAGCATATGCCTCCAAAAACCGTGGTTCATTTGTATTGGTGGCAGCTCGCGTGCCTGAGAGCACACACACACACATACGCACAGGGACACGGACACGGACACTAAACATGCGTAAGTAATGAGCAAATAAGCAACAAAAACAAAAACGGCACACATCCATGTTTGTGTATAATATATAATGCTTACCGCTATTCCAAATTTTGATAAACAGCCTCCCACCCTCCCACTCTCTCTATAAAAAGATGTTGACAGGTGAAAAACAAAAATGGGTCCGTTCGGGCGGGTTGTCCTCCACTCGCTGCTGCTGCTGGTGCCGTTGCTTAGTTTTAAAAGCTGCTTACCTTTACATAGATGTTGCTGTCTGTTATCCTTTAGGCCACAGCCGTTGAACACTTGACTTGCCTCGGTTTCTAGCTTGGTTCTAAACATTGAGTTTCTGGTGCTGTTGTTGTTGTTAGCTATTTAACATGCTGCCACACATTATTGTCGTCTATTTTTAAACGTTGCTTTGGCAAAATTAGTTCGCGCATAACTTTGTATCGCGAGTGTGGCTCAAATGGTTTACAAAATGAGGTTGGACACCAAGAGCTTTATAATTTTTGGGGCAAGTTCGTGATTCTACTAAATCAATTGAATAGAATTTTATTTGATGATATTGAAATATTATTAAATTATGTTTCGCTTTGACATTTCAAGTTGGGGCATTTCTCTAGATTCTTTACTTAAGTAAATCGCTTAATTGGACATAATTAGCACAATTAAGAGACGATTATTAATACACATAAAATTACGTTGCATAGTGTTATTTGGCTAATAAGCATTATTGAATTGCCCTCGCTTTTCGTTTTGGCGCCAGCGCCAGTCGCAGTGGCGATTCCACCACACGCACGACTACACAAATGTTGTTTGTCATGGTGCAATGGCGTCTTTGCATGCCGCTGAGCTTCCGCTGCAGGAGAGTGAGTGCCGGCGGTACTCACATGACCATCATTTGCTTTGCCCAATACACAAAATCCTCGATTTGCGTCGTCCCGATTTGCGTCGATTTCGAATTTGCGTCGTTTATAAATTTTCGGATTTTCAGAAATGCGTCGTTTAAATTTCAATTTGCGTCGTTAAAATGGGGCGGTAAGGTCCCTAGTAAAGAACCCTTTTATAAATATTTTTGTTGATCCGGTTTCCAAGAAATGAGCAGGGGTAGGTATTTCTTTGCTTCTTTTATTGTTGTGTTTATCCCTACATGCATGTTTTAGTCTCTAGTTATTTTCTACCTGAATGTTTCGAACACAAAGTGAAAAAGGTATATAAACCAGTTGCTTAAAAAATATTGAACAGATGTCTACTAACTTTTGAAGTGAATTGAGTTGAAAAAAATGTGTGAAGCTGACTATGGATTATTTCATCATCAAAATCATTACTTTGTTAATTTAGTATATGATGAAGTAAGTGATCCAACATTCGAAATGCATGAAGATGCCTCTGATTGCGAAAGTGAAGCCTCCATTGAACACTGGGACGAAGATACAAGTGACGATGATGATGAAACGCCGCCAAATCAACAAACGACTTCAGATGGTTATAAGGTTGGCAAAAATGGAATGAAGCGCCACCACCAACATCGCACAATATTTGCACCGTGAGAGGTAGAGGAACAGGGCCAGTGATGACTTCGCATGATCCATTGAGCATATTCAAAGCAATTTTATCGAAGGAAATGTCAGACATAATCATCAGGGAAACGAATCGAAAAGCCAGAGAAGATATTGAAGCGTGGAATAAAGCTAATACAACGCGAACTAAAGAGTTGCAACCACTGACACCCAAAGAGTTTGATGCGTTCCTGGCAATATTACTAGCTTCTGGCCTTTTTACCACATTTTTCATAAAACTTACAACCATGAACCAATTAACGAAAAACTAGAAAAAATACATAAATGCAAAAAATTATTTCGATTTGCGTCGACTTTTTGTGGTCCCAATTATCGACGCAAATCGAGGCTTTGGTGTATATATAGCACAAGTGTATGCATACTATATATAAAGATCTGCACAACCCTCTTCACCCTTTCCACTCATAGATGTCGCGTGTCGTTTGAGTTGACATTATTATTTTTGTTTTTTAATTATTGCTTAGCAGCATTTTGGGACCATTTGTCGCATGTGCCCCCGCTAAATTGCGGCATTAGTTTGGCGACATGTTTTCTTTTTTAATTTATTTTTTTCGCTACTTATGCGCCTATTTGGCTTGCCAGCATCTTGTTAGGGATTCAGCAGGGAAAGCAAAAGGAGGGGTATGTAAAGCAGCTGTGACCTCGAGGTGTCTTTGTTTTTGTTCCCGCTGTGGCTGCCCCGTTGTTATTAATGCTGCACAGCATGACTGCCACACACAAAAACCCAGACAGATCCCTTGAACTTGGCGTCGTCTGCTGATGTTGCCTCCCATCCACATGCACACACAAATTGGCTATTAAAATTTAGTTTGTAATTTTGGATCTAAAATTAAAATTGGCAAATTGTAACATTAATTTGCTAGCAACAAAAGAGACAATCTCACTGATGACATTTAAATTGATTTGTTTTCATTAAATATAAATATTTAAATATATAATATTTAATATTTGTTTGATACAGAAACGAAAAGAAAAGCTTTCTAAAAGCACACACCTTAATTAAATTGTAAAGCTTTTAATTCAGGTAACTTTTGAAGGATTAACCCTAAGCTGCCATCTTTCGTTCTCACCATAACTGTTAATAAGCCATGTTGACAAAAAGGCAAACATAATCCCTTGCATTCAAATCACACTTTCACATAATTTCGATGAGTGTAGCTGTCTGGGTCCTAAAAACTAAGCTTTTCAAATATGAATAGGAAAACTTAATCGCTGAATTGTTGATCAACTGCAGGCGTTTATCGGTTTTGGTCAGCACAAAACGAAGCTAGTACAATAAAATATAAGCCCTGCAGCTAAAACTTTAGTCTCGAGGGTTCGCGTGCCCGCCAATAAACCATACTGATGGCTAAAGGTTAGGCATTAAGGACTTAATTAGCTGCAAGTGGATGGGATAATGGAGCAACTTAAGTGCCACATACTTGTGCAAAGCCGATGTTTATCTTTAACGATCCCGAGTGCAGTCAAGTTTATGGACTGCTGCATACGCAATGTGTGACTCGTGTGTTTGGCAGCTTGGTCAGGATTTGGTGGATGTTTTAATTAACTCTTTGAATGACACTTTTGCCCCAAAATGTTACGCAAAGTAATTAAAAAGTTTTTGCCCAACAAAACAGCTGACAATGTCAGCTGCAACAAGCGCGTGGCAGAAGTGGCAAGTAAAAACTGAAAGCTGCTTGCTTACTGAATGTCAACCAAAAGCAAACAACAAACCGAATACTTTTGCTTAAAACATTTTGGCGCATTGCTTCAATTCGTGGAATTATTTATGATGTAATTTTAGTTGTCGAGAATTGAGGTTCTTTTTAAATTTTTCAACTATTAATTTTTGTTTGACTGAATGCGAACTCTGCGAGAATTTGTAAACAATTCGTGCCACGAGCTCGAAAATCCGTTCAATAAAAACTTTTTATTTTTCATCCTCGTTTTTTCACAATTCAATGCAAATCAAAAATGAAAAGAAGTTTTTAATAATCGTTTTAATTGCTTTTCAAAAGCTTTTGCATTTTAATAAATTCTCATAAGCACAAAACTCTATTTTATAGCTAAATTGAGTTTATACAAATGCAATTAGCTTTTATTTTTGATTTATTTTACGAGTTATGCCCGATTGGCTTTAATTAAACTTGTTTTCTGTTTTTGTTGTTGCACATTTTCACAGTTCGAACGAGTCGACCGTTGGAGCAGAACAAAATGCGCAAAATATTCCAACTAAGTATACGCCGCATAATCCTCTTTGGCCTTATTTCTGATTCAACTTTTTTTTTTCCTTTCACTCCTTTCTGACATCGATGTTGCCGTTTAATTACCCTTGGCACGCTATGTTGCCCATGTTGCCACGCCCACTTGTGCCACAAGGTGCTGCACTGTTATGCATTTCAAAGTGTGATCTTTACCTTTTCGTCTGCTTCTTCTTTCAAAGGTGTGTGTGTGTTGCACGCATCAAAATTTGAAGCAATTTGAACGTAAATGATTGCTGCATACTTTAGTACACTTTGTGGGCACAAAACAATAAAGAGTCCTCCTTCCGATTCGCCCCTCTTTCATGGTCTTCAGTTTTCCAGCTAAAAGGCCTCAACGTAAATTTCTATGAATAATTCAAGGGTCGACGAGGCAGAAGGGAAACTCATTTACGCAGCCCTTGATAGCAGGAAAGTAACAAAATTTCATATTATTCAAGCAAAACCCAAAAAAAATGTCGGGTAACTTTTGTTTTTCTTTTTCTCTTTGTCGAAAGCCTTTTTGTTTGTTTGTTTAGGGCAAAAGTTGGCAAATACATCAGTTTCATATCAAAATGTGTTAATATATTATGGGATAGCATCATGAAAATGAATAGAAAAAGTCTGGCAGCATCCATATGGCAGACAGCTGAGCTAGAAAGTCAAAATATTTGTTTACAAAAATGTTTTATTCAAATTTTTAGATTTAACAAGAAACAAAAAGCCACACCGTTTTGATTCGGTTTTTATCATAATACGTTAAAATGTCACAAATGAAATTTCATTTAAATACCACCGCTTCAATTCTTTTATTCAAAAATCCAATAAAAAAAACCGCATTAAACACTTGAATAATTCTATGGAAATGGAACGTGATATTCGCAGCAATAAATGTACTAGGTTTGAGAAGAGTCCATAAAACAGGGTTGCGTGTTGACCCAACATGCGAATTAAAACACCAAAGCAAAAGTAACAATAACAAGCCAACTGAAACCACAATCCAAACTGAAACTGTTTAAAGTTTGCTTAAGTTTTTGGCGCTTAATCATATGAGTTAGTTTAATATATATCCACTAAACTGTGTAGTTAGATATTAAATATAAAATTATTTTCAAGTATTAACATTGAATTTGTTTTGCTTTAAGATGAAGAAATATGGAAAATTTATTTCAATAAAGTAAAAGTTTGACAAAGCATTTTAAAACTATTATCAAGCTTTGATCAAGTTTCATCATTTAAAATAATAATAATTCTGAAAATATTTCATATACATATAATAATTGTAATATTTAAAAAAATGATTATTCAATACTTAATCAGATATTTTTAGAAAATAAATCATTGTGCTACAAAATTAACTTGGATCGTCTTGAGGCAAATGTTGTTTTTAATTAAAAACAATAAAAATTTCCCAGTGTTTTTTCATCAAGTCGACTACCCTATTATTCATATATGTTAAGTATATCCCAAACTTCCACACACACACACACACACACACACACACTGTGTCTGGGATATAACAAGCAATATTAGCAACGACAACAACGAGCAACAATAACAATAACAACGATGTAAGAACGACAACGTTAATAGTCAAACGCGAGGAGTTTTGTACGTTGCTAGACAGCCACATGACGCCAGTTCCTGTCGCCTGTTTGGGGCGAACAATAATCACAGTCAAGCAGCGACGCAATATGACGTCATCTGCTATTGCTGCTGCTTGGTTAACAACAGCACCACCAACAACAATAGCAAAATCCACAATAACAGCAGGAAAACAAGCGCCAAAAAAGGAAAGCAACGGAAAAAAGGCATCGCAGCACATGAAACTAACAAAGGGGCATATAAACAGCCAGAAGTAAAGAGACAAACAGAACACAAAAGGAAAAAAACACCCCTCCAACAACAACCCCCCTGACAACAACAATTATAGAATGTTTGCGTCAACAGGTGAAAATAATAACAAATGGAAAAATTCTATTTGCACATGTGGTATAAAAGAAATCACACACATACGTATGTATGTTTGTCTATATATATATCACTTTAAATATCAGTTTCTTAATAATTAATCCTATGACCTCGAGCTTGATTTATTATTGACTAAACCAGCAATAGAAGCAAACTAAAACAACATAAACAACAGCAACAAGAAAGTCAAATATTTAATAATCATAATAAAGAGGCTTATTGCACATGTCGCCAATCGTATTCATAATTGATAGTATTCCTGCGCAATTGGGTGTGTGCGGCATGAGGCATGTGTGGCGTTTAGTGCCGACTCTTGCGGTTGCATTACTTGATTGCTTGAACACTTTTCGATTTAGATATGAATGAACCGCCGCCTTTAATATGCCTCCCCAACAAAAATAATGATATCCTTTACGAATCGTTTCCTTTTTTAGCAGCAACTTGCCACTAACGCATATCCGCAGCAATATAAATGGTAATGGCAATTTAATTTATATACCCTGCATACTGGGTATTGCCTTTAGGCAATCAAATGTTAAGCAGTGGCGTGCAAAACAGGTGTTATTGATCAAAAATAAATTTTGAGCATTTGATTTATTATAAAGCCAGAATTTTCGATAATGATAAAGAGCCTTAGTCCGATCGGACGTTTAGTAAAATTTCGCACATTTCTATTAAATTGAATTCTCCGTAAAAGTTATGTGTATGATTGCGTTGACTATCTTTCTAGTTTAGACAAACTATGTTATAAAAATAATAATAATATTATCCTTTACTAATACCATTTAAATTATAATCTTCTTTTGTTGTGTTCATGCTGGTAAAATCAATTACAAAGCCATAAAATCGGGAAGTTGGTTAAAAATACCAAAGAATGCTTTTTGTATTGACATATCTTATTTATTTTATCTGATGGTCATGAAATGACGAATGACTTGACTTTGCTTGCTTTCCAGCTGCCGTTTGCTATTTGCCAGATGCCTGTTGGCCATTTTGACCATATTATTCCAGCTACATATAATACGTACGTATATATGTATGTGTGCTAATCGCGAACAATCGCCAAGGCAGACAAGAGTTTTAGCGGCCAGTCGAGCTTACTGGTGAATTAAACTTTTTTCCCTAAAATGTTTAAAGTTGGCTAATTGCAGTCAAGAGCTGCAGATTTTAAAAGTTTACTAAAGCTGAGAGTGCTTGTTCAGCAGTTACACTCAGAGAACAGAAGATATTTGTTTTATTGATTTTTTAATGCTTCGTTGGTTAGACAGCAGTGTAAACTTGAAGCAAATTAAATCTGTCTAGAATGTGTGAGCCAACACACTTAACTACTTGGACAGTTTTTATAGTTTTAAGCGTTTGGATTTGACTAACGTTGGAATGTTTCAGAGTAAAAGCTGTTCTAGGATTTTATAACTGAATTTTATCAAATTGTTGGTTTAAGGGTTTCAATGTTTCAACTCCATTGCTTGAATAAAAATAAAAACAGGAATGTTGATTGAAACTCAAACACTTACATACTACAATACTATACAAAACTTTAAAAATAATAAATAATAATAATACCATACGAATCCCCTTCACCAAAATCTATAAATATTTACATGTAATATAAGGTTTATATTACATACTGGAAAAAAGCCAAATTTTCCCTTTGTTGTGCACTTTATCTGTGAACAAAAATAACACCAAACACACAAACAGCTCTATTCATTTTAATGAAGCGCCCTAAATTATGCAACATATTTGTAAACTATTTACACTAGTGTCGCAAATATGCGAACATGTGTCCAAAGCTGTGAAACACGTGTCCAATTGTCATCTAATACAATATTTATGTCAAAGTAAATGCTTAAAGTCGACTAAAAATAGCTCCCCAAGTGCCGCACGACTGCTCGACAGGGAACGTTTTGTGGGGCGGTGGGAATTACAATAATATATTCTCTAAGTATATACTGGCGAGCGATTACACAAAAAGGACAAAAAATTAAAATAAAATCCAAAAACACCCACTTACCTGCACACACAAACACCTTTGGTGCCCGCCTTCTGCATTAATTAAAAAGCCCAGCCTAAAAAGAGAAAAAAATGTTTGATGTTCTGCAATTGTTGTTTGTTCAAGACACAAGCTTAAGTGTGATTAAATGTTGTCCTTGGCATTTTTTATATAAAATCTGTGGTTGAACTCTTTGCCCTTTAAAGCTCAGCCAACATTTAAAATATGGCTTTTAAAACCTGCATATAGTAGTAAATATGTAAATGCATTTTTATGTATGCATATTAAAAACTTTGTCGGTTCATATTTTAAGAACCATTTTCATTCATAACAGCAAATGCCGCAAGGGACAGATGTATATTTTTAAAGCTTTTTGTTGAGTGCGTAAAGCTCGCTTCGCATACACACACACAGACGCACGCAGACTGTGTGCATGTTTGTATGTCTGAGCCTTCATTTGCATTTTATGTCGCCTTTGTCGGCAATTTGTGTTGCAGCAACAGCAGCAGCAGCAGCGCAGAATAAAGCATTAATAATGCAATAGCCTACAGCCGCAATAGCATTACACACACACACACACACCTCCACCCTCACCCCACACCCGCAACACACACACACACACACACGAGTAGCAACATTCGTTTGTCTTGCTGTTCGTGTTCAATGGCTACAACTATGCTCACACACACATACAGAGCACCACTTGATACAATGTTTTGTGTACGAGTGTGACCTATAGATGGCGCTAACAAGAACAAACGCCCAAGCTTCATACAAATAACCAAAAAGAATCACCTCCATAGCAGTCTTTTAGGAGCACTGCTCCAGTGCAGTTCGTTGGCGCGCTTAAAGCTCGCAACGCAGCTCACAAAATAATTGCTTTTTTTTTGGCATAGTTATGCAAAAACAAAATACATATATACATATACATACATACTGTTTGTGCTTGTGCTCAGGGAAAGTTAATCAAAGTTGTGCTTTAAACCGGATATGTATTATTTGGTTTACATTTGTGCTGCTGTGAGTGTTGCAAGGATGGTGGCCCAGTGCAGATGTTGCTCTAGTTGAATGCGTTTAATAATTAAGGCATGCAATCAAACTTATACAGGAAACAGCAAAAGCAAGCCACATTTGCACTGTGTCACAAGTTAACCCAAATATTTCCAGTTGCAGGTAAATCAACAAACTTTATATGCTGCATTTTGATACTTGTATAGTAACAGGAATGAAAGAATAATAATTAATAAACTAATATTAATATATAAAATTTCAGCACACGAATTCAAAAAGCAGTCATAATTAATTTATGATTGTGCATAAATTTTCATCAGATCTCAAAGTTCAAATTTGTTCTTTAAAAACAACTTAAAATTCTGACTTTTAATCCATGTGCAATATAGTTTTGCGAGGGCGTGCCAAAAATATATTTTGTGGAAAAGTGTTATTGTTAGCTAACAAAGCAAAACTGGGGACAATAAACTATAAATCTGTCATTGTGAATTTTGTGCTGTGTCTGCCAAAACTAAAACTCTTAAAAATAGACAGTTAAATTGCTTTGTTGTGAGTTTCGAAGGTGTGTGGCTCCAAAAAGGTTTGCTTATGTATTGTAAAAAAGATTTATAAAATTTATTCTATATGTAAATTCTATAGAAAAGAACAATGAAATGCGAGAATAAACTTAAGCTTCGTCAATTTCTTCTAACATTAATATCGTCACATAATTGTAGCTTTAACATTTTGGCTTTAAAGATTTCATGTTGAAAAAGATATTTTCAAACTGTATCTAAGAAAAAATGCTCTTCAAACGGTCGTTATTATTCTATTAATTTAAGTTATTTATCTTATTTATCAGTTTTTGTGTGGTTAGCACAGAGAAAAACCACACATATATATATATACAAGGCTCTGCCTGTGTTTTATAATAGTTCAATGATACTTCACGTTGACCCACCCACTGTGTGGTTTTGCAGTAACTGTGATGTGAGCCAGCTGCTTGTCAAGTTTATGAGAATCTCATCCAATTTCTTCCTCTATCTCTCTCTAAATTTGATAATATATGATGTCATGTGGCTGCGGCCTGTTTGTGGTGCACAGTTAGTCAGAAATTCCTCGTGCACTAGAACGCAACGCACCTCATCAATTGTTTGTTTAATCGATTAATAAGCTGCTACGCATTTGACGTAAATATCATACCTTTTTCACCCCTCAATGTTTATGCACTTGCAGCCCGCATTCATTATTTGGATCGGGAGGATTCGCGTCCGAGCAGCAGCCGGCTTCCTGCCCAAGGCAGCATAGATGCCAGCGCCAGTGGTTCACCGCCAAGCGGTGTTGGCATCTCGCCGCATGGTTCGCCACAGATGCAACAGCGTTTGGGCAAGCATCTGAGCAAGTCTGCCTCCGAGTTGAACGGACACGATTGCAACAGCAACACAGAATCGCCGCACATATCGCCAAAGCGAGCCAAGAGTGCCGCCTCGCAACAGCTTGCGAGCGGTGGCAGTGGCAGTAACGTTGGAGGTGTGCCCAGTAGTGTGGGCGTTCTGCAAAAGACACACGGCTTCTTTAGTAATTTGCGGCATCGTTGGAGTCGTGCCAAAAGCAAAGATCGCCTGGGTCGTAAATCGCCAAGTGATTTCCTTGAGGAGAGCACCGACTATGCCGCCGACTATAGCTCCGAGAGCAGCTCTGTGACGCAGAGTCCAAGACACAGAGCCACCACAATTGGTTCACCGCTGGCTCGTGATTTTCGTGCCACTGCCAAAATGGCGCAAGCCATTCAACGTTTTGGCGGCTCCATGGAGGGACGCATCGATGAGCAGACCGAGAATGGCAACGCAGCAGATATTCCTTCTTCACTTCTGCAGGTGAGTTCACATTGACTAAAAGCTGTCGTTTGTCCTTAACTTTTTGAAAAGCATACTCTTGCAGAGGGTTTAATTTTGTTCTTTATGCAACTAATTCGATTAAGTCATGTTTGTCTGTAATGCAAAGAATCATAGAACCAAATATAAGCATTTTAATTATTTTCAAAAACAGCTACAATACATTAAATTGTGACTTATACGACAGGCTGCATTTTTACAGACTCTTGTAGAAAACATAATACTTTATTTAATTCCATAGCTATGAACATTACTATGTGTCTAACAATTGATAAAAAGTCATATCTATCCTAATACCTCGAAATCTTTTCTATTCGTTTAAATGTTTAAATTTGCAAACCCAATTCTTGAGCAAATAAGTTTTTGCATAAGAAGCTGCTATCAAGATTTTACATAATTCAGCAGTTACTCCTGTATTACTGCCAATACATATATTCGGCTAGCCGAATACAGCTTAATTTTAAAGTGTGTTCCTTTTAATTTGCCTGAATCAATTGGAGCTTGTTTTTGCTGCGCAACTAAACAGAATTATTTTTTTTTTTTTTCCAAAATTTACTTTTCGCTTCTTTCTGCAAAATGTACATGCACACGCAACGATAAAACAACTGTTACCAATAAACATTAACATTGCATTGCTACTGCAAATGTAAATGTAATTGTTATCATCACTGCTATTGCAACTGCCACATCACTAACGCCCACAACATGCAGGCCGATGAGCTGCGTCGCAAACGGGAGACACAATTACGACAATTCGTCTTCTTTCAGCTGCGCGTTCATCTCAAATCCGGCTGCGACCTGGTGGCCATGGACAAGAATGGTAAGCTCAACCAAGGAGACTGAACACAAGCACACAAACATACAAAACAGACACGCCCCCCAACCTCACAGATATGATATGTCCTGTCAGAACTGTCCGCATTGTGCTCAAATTACATTTGTTTCTTTGTTGTGTTTATCTCTGCGCCAGGACTAAGTGATCCTTATGTCAAATTCAAAGTGGGCGGACGCTTGCTGCACAAATCGCGCACAATACACCGCGACCTCAACCCAGTGTGGGACGAGGTGTTTATTGTGCCCGTGGAGGACCCATTTCAAACAATTATGGTCAAGGTAAGCAATGAAAACAAAGCGAAAATAGCTCGTAAATTTATCTCTTGCAAAACAACACTTTTCACGACAAAGCATAAAACTTAATCTACAAGATAAGCGAAAAAATTAATAAAAATTGCGTGAAAGACATCTGGTGAAAGTCAGCGACTTGGGTTTCAGCTCCCAAATTGGAATTAATTTCAAATTCTTAATTCAGTGAAGGTAATTTTCGAGAGAAGTTTGCAGAGTTCCTCAAATTGCTTAAAATATTTGTAATGTGATACAGGAACCGTCAGGTTTTAATTTCCGAGCGTCTACTGTAAAAAGCTATATTTCATTTTAGCTGACTTAGAATTTTTAGAAATTTTTATATTACTATTATTATAGTCTTGAAGCAAACCTGACGAGAGGTGAATGTACACTTAAGCTACCCTCCATTTATCTTAAGTAATTTGCTAATTTAAAGGGAAAATTGGAAAAATAACTTTAATTCCCAAGAAAACGTAAAAAAAATACAATCAAAGTTTAAAAAGTTAGCACTAATAAATAATAATAAAAAATAGTGATTAAATCAAAAAATTCGCGCCTCGTCGCCTAAGGGGAAAATTGATTTCACAAAAGGCACGTTATCGCGAAACGAAAAACATGAAAATCAATAATTGCCAGCATGACATTCAATTTGGCAACAGTGTCACATTCACTAGAAAGTAAAAAAAAAAAAAAAATTTACCAGCAGCTTACTCAAATCAATTTCCGTTCCGTTTTGTTGTCGGCATCACACGAATTGGCTTTAGGTCTTTGACTACGATTGGGGATTGCAGGATGATTTCATGGGCTCGGCCAAAATCGATCTAACTCAACTGGAGCTGGGCAAGGCGGAAGATATCAATCTGCAGCTGAGCGATACGACTAATGGTGAACCGGGCCTCAGCATGGGCGAGCTACTCATCAATCTGACGCTGTGGCCACGCAGCCAGGAGGATAAGGAAATGGTATGTGTAAATGTTGATTATTCTGTCACTAAATAAATTCAATAAGCGACAATAAATTGTAAAAGCCACACAGAGCGGAAGTGAAATATCAAATACAAAAAATCGTGCCCAAATTTAGATACTTTCAGGCTTTTAACTTCCGCCTGGGCGACCTTTCCCTTTTCTTTCTTTTCTTGTAGCAATCGTTTGCATAAGCGATGTTTCGCTTTGTTCTGTCATTCTTAATTGTTATAACATTCAACAATTCGAAGCCTCCGTTCGATTGCGTGCAGATTTATGGCTCTATATCGAGCACTTGAGCGACCTGGCGCCTCTCACTCAATTAGCAATATAATGTAACAATGCCACAAGGGAAAAAAGTTGCTGAGTAAACGATAGTCAAACAAAACTCTGCCCTCCTACGCCCTCACCTTCTATGACATGCACATTAACATTGTTCAGCTCGGTTATTGTTTTGGTTAGGCCCTTTTTATCTCCGCCTTCTCCCATTGCGGTTGTGCTTTGATCGCATGTGCTTGTCTCTCGACTGCTCTTTGCAATCTCACACGTAAAGCGCTCAAATTAGCCAACAACAACAAAAAAAAACCATAAAAACCAAAACTAGCAATGACAAAGGGAAAATACCCGAATTACAAAGCAAACATTGCTATGAAATCGAAAACGAGCAAATTGCTGCACAACATTTGTTGAATACTCTTACAACCATGTGCGTAATTAATTTAACTAGGGTATTCTGATTTTTAATCAAAAATAAATATTTCCTAAGGGAAAATTAAAATAATTTATGTATAATTTGTATTTTTTTTCATTATTTTAATAACGTTTGGAATTTTGCAAACATAATCTTAAATATAGCTTCTTTTTAGAAAATGCAATGTCATTTGGTAAAATGGTTACAAATGGACATGACAATTACTTACCGAATTGGGGACAATCAAGTTCACTGTGGAAAGTTTGGGGCCAATTCAAGGCAGTCGTTGCTTATCAGCGCCATAGTCTTCACACAGCCAGAGCTTAAGCTAAAAACCGGTAGACGTCGTTAGAAAGTCTGTCTACAAGTATTTATGCCCATGGTCTCGTCGGCAAAATTTGTCCCTTATCTATCATAGCAATTAGTGCGAGTGAAACGCACACTTTACAGTGAGTGTTAGCGAAACGGCTGTAAAGTATGTTGATTAACCCCTGACCATTATAAAAACAAAGAGGTAAATAGATTTATTTTTAATAATTTTGAGTTCGCAACTAGTTTAGCCAGACTGTTTAATAAGTCCGCCCAGTATTAATAAATGAAAATACTGAAAGAAAATCATAAAACATAAAAAAACGGCAAATTTTGCAGTAACTCATTTTTTTGTGTCCGCCTAAGGGTTAATTGCTCAGAAACAAAAATGAGCTTATTACTTATTCCATCATGTTTACGCTCAGTTCAAGGTTATCGGCAACCATTCAAACTGAGCGCGAACTGAAACGCATATGAAATGGCTTTAGTCGTTCCAAAGCGCTTCATATGCGAGGTGGGACTCTTGTTGATTTGTGTTGCTTGAGCGAAATATGGAGAGTTCGGGTCCCCCTTGCTTGAATGCGCCGCGCAAGTTGCTCAAGTGTCTGCGCGAACAGAAAAGTGAGCTGTGCGAGCATCTGGAGCAGGGCTGCGAGGAAATAAAGGAGGTCAACTCTAGATTTTTCATTATGTCAAAGCGAGTAATTAATTAAATAAAGTTTATTTTGTTGCATGTTACAGCACTTTCAACGTAATTCCAAATTGGCCGAGTCATCGAAGCGGCTCAAATCACAAATATGGAGCTCCGTGGTGACAATATTGCTGGTCAAGGTTAAAGAGCTGCCACTTGCGGAAGATGGAAGCAAGCTGACTGACACACACTTCAAATTTAGGTAAGTAAAACAATTAATTAAACTTTAATTTAAAGGTTAAAAGGGAGCAGTTCTCAGACATAAGTCACACAGCGAAAAGTTGTGAAAAATTTTTCATAAATCATATGAAATGTAAAACTGTATTATAGATGAGAATCACCTTTTATGATGAATAAGTAAAAATAACCGAATAGGTGGTTTTTTGATGAATTGCTTTATACATATTTACTCAACTTGAACTAAAATAACAAAGCTTAAATTTTCTCTTAGACTGGGCAATGAGAAGTACAAGAGCAAGTCTTCGTCTTCGTTGTCTTCGACGGATCGTTGGCTGGAACAATTTGATTTGCATTTGTTCGATGAGGATCAGAATCTGGAGCTGGCACTCTGGAATCGCAATACGCTCTATGGCAAGGCCAATATTGATCTGAGCGTCTTTCAACGCGAAACAACGCATGGTATCTGGAAACCCCTAGAGGATTGCTCCGGAGAGGTCTTTCTAATGATCACCATTAGTGGTACCACAGCTCTAGAGACCATAAGCGATCTGAAAGCCTTCAAAGAGGATCCTCGCGAGTCGCAACAGCTGCGGGATCGGTATCGTTTTCTGCGAAGTCTGCAGAATCTGCGAGATGTGGGTCATCTAACGGTGAAAGTATTTGGTGCAACAGGTCTCGCCGCTGCTGACATTGGAGGCAAATCGGATCCGTTTTGTGTGCTGGAATTGGGCAATGCTCGACTGCAGACTCAAACAGAGTACAAGACCCTTACGCCAAATTGGAATAAGATCTTTACCTTGTAGGTTTTAAAACGAAAAACATTAAGAACTGTCAACTTAATATTCCATGTTGCTCCTTAGCAATGTCAAGGACATCACTCAGGTGCTGGAGGTCACTGTTTATGATGAGGATCGCGACCATCGTGTGGAATTCCTTGGCAAACTAGTTATCCCACTCTTGCGCATCAAAAGCGGAGTTAAACGTTGGTACACACTGAAAGATAAGAACCTGTGTGTGAGAGCGAAAGGCAACTCACCCCAGATTCAACTAGAGCTTACCGTTGTGTGGAATGAGGTGCGTGCTGTCTGTCGTGCCTTGCAACCAAAGGAGGAGAAACTTATACAGCAGGAGGCGAAATTTAAGCGACAACTTTTCCTGCGTAATGTTAATCGCTTGAAGGCGATTATTATGGATATATATGAGGCAGCGCGCTATGTGCAGTGAGTAATTAGGTCGTAGTAGGCATGGCGGCAAGTGCTAACATTTTCTTACTTGATCGCTCACAGGAGTTGCTTTGAATGGGAGTCACCAGTGCGATCGAGCATAGCTTTTGTCCTCTGGATGGTTGCCTGCGTCTATGGAGATTTGGAGACAGTGCCGCTCGTATTGCTTCTAATCATACTAAAGTAAGTGTTGGTAATCATGCTATCTACATATATTTATCTGTTATATAATTATCATATCTCTGAAGAAAATGGCTTATTCGTTTGATTACTGGCACAACGGATACAAATGCTGGACACTATGATTATGAATACGATGAGGATGATGATGATGACAAAGAGAAGGAAGAGAAGAAGTCAATTAAGGAACGTTTACAGGCCATACAAGAGGTCTCACAGACCGTACAAAACACAATCGGCTATTTGGCATCCTTAGCTGAGAGCACTATCAAGTAAGGGCTTATACTAGATAGGGAAAGTAATAATGGTTGATCTTCATGTTTGCCTTTCTTTTTAGCACATTTAACTTTTCCGTCCCCGAACTAACCTGGCTGGCTGTGGTGCTGCTGCTGTGTGCAATATGTGTATTGCATTTTGTACCTCTTCGCTGGCTGCTGCTCTTTTGGGGCTTAATGAAGTTCTCGCGGAGAATATTACGACCCAATAGCATACCAAACAATGAGCTGCTTGATTTTCTATCAAGAGTTCCAGACAACGAGGAGATTGTAAAACAAACAAATTTAGATTTTTGAAGTTATACTTCTAATATAAGACAATATACTATATACTATACAATATAAGAAATATAACTTCCAAAGAGTGTGTTCTAAGGGTGTGTACTCAGTTTTTTACTTCTGCAACATGTTTTCCTCTCTTTCACAGAATCAATACAGAGAGCTGCCACCATTGGTGCCTGCTGATCAGGCACGCAACAACCCGAAAAAGAAACTGAAAGGTTCATAGTCTATAAGCAGTGCTGATGCGGCGATATGTGGATCGCTGCCATCGAGCGCCACAACTGGTCCACATCATTTGATGCAACAGATGACGACACGCTTCCGCGCCAATAAAAATCAGCTGAAGCACAAGTTTGGGCAGGCGAAAAGCCTTAGTCTGAGCCAAGGCGATTAGTCCATATATATGTATAAGTATATGCAGTAGATACATTATTAGATAATGGCACCAAAACAAGTTCCATCAAAATGTAACACTCAATTTATGCACCAAAGTTTTGCTTAACTTAAGCTTAAGTACTTAACTTACAACAAAAGTATTTTAGGATATGTTTAACTCTCTTTAGCTCAATAAGAAAGCGAATCAAACTATTTACACTTGATAGATGCACTGATAGCCAGTGCTGTAAATACACCAATACCAACAGCAACAACAACAACAGCATAATGTACTTTAACTAATACTACGATATGATATATAAGTAAAAATATAGAAAAAGTGCGTGTACCTAAAATTATTTTTGAACATCTATTTGTACTTTACCAAACAAACTACCAAATGCTAACCAAGCAATTCCTTTGCAATCGTATGAATGAGTATTGTTAATTATTTATTGTATATTTCAATTTGTGATATTTTTCAAAGAATTGCAACTAGACATACTACGTGGCTTATCCAAAAATCTACTTACAAAATATAATATACATACATATATATATATATTTACCAATTACTTTTGAAGTTTCCCTACGATATGAATGTATTTATGTACTTATAATTCATTGACCTCGATTATTTAAGGCTTATTATATGCAAACCTACAATGCTCTTAACCATAAGATGATAAATGTATTTCAATCTTTATTACAATTGTTTCATTTTTGAATACCTACCTATTTGTATAGAAATGCCATGATTTGCAAAATTGTAATCCAAACTCCGAGAAATGCATGACAAACAATTAGATAGTCAAACTATTTTATACTCTAACAAACAAAGTTTATATATTCATACATACATAATTATTTATTGATAAAAACAAGAAAAAATGCCCAATTAAATAATATTAATTATTAGCACCTAAGTTAAGTTTGTTATTTTTTAAAATATAACAACCAAATACAATACAAAATATTTTTGGATTTCGCTCAAAACTTAAACGCCAAAGCTCTTTTCTTCATTAACTGTCAAACTGTCAGCGAACAGACTCTCAAACTGTAAGCTTTTAATTACATAGCGTGCTGTACGTTTTTGTTATTGGTTTATTTTTGTGTGTTTGTTTTGCTCAAATTTATGTTTACTTGCAAACTTTAGTTTTATTTTGCGACGCTTTCGATTATTTCCACATGCTTGCCATTGGAATCGCTTTGAAAGCTCGCAACATGTGCTGGAAAATTTGCAATAGATCCAATGGACCCCCAATCAAGAACCAACAACAAATAAAGCCAGCTGTTTAACTTTGCTTATCAGAAAGAAGCAAGTCTAACTTGTTGGCGATTAATTTGCACTGTGTTATGCAATCGACAAAGTTTCCACATGATTCGATAAAAAGAGACTGTATATGTTAAAGTAAATACATTTTTAATGTAATGTATAAACTAAGGCACAGCGAGAGTGATAGAAAATACAAATACATAGTTTGAAATGCAGGTCAAAATCGAAAGTCATCAACAGTTCCCAGTTGGGATTGCTCAAGTTAATGAGCTATAAATGCAAAACTGGTGATTAGAAGCCTCTCAAAGGCAGGCTGCTTAGTTCTTCTCGTTCTTCATGAAATCGTAGACAATGGAGAAATCCTTGTTGCCAAGACCCTGAGATTTGAGTGTGCGATAGATTTGATGGGCGAGTGCACCCATGGGAATAGGTGTATTGGATGAGGTGGCCACACCTGAGGCAAGACCCAAATCCTTGGTAATCAGATCGGTGGAGAAACCGCCCTTGTAGGCGTTGTTAGCTGGCGCAGTAGGGCTAACGCCGGGAACCGGATTGTAGACCTCGGAGGCCCAGCAACGACCGGTGGAGGAGTTGATAATCTCAGCGAATGTCTTAGGATTCAGACCCAGACGGATGGCCAGATTCATGGCCTCAGAGACGCCAATCATGGAGATGGCCAACATCATGTTGTTGGCCAACTTGGCGGCCTGACCCATGCCATAATCACCACAGTGTGTAATACGCTTGCCCATGCACTCGAGCACCGCTTTAACAGCATTGTATTCCGCATCTGTGCCACCGACCATGAAGGTCAGAGTGGCCTGCTCGGCGCCGGGAACACCACCAGAGACAGGAGCATCAATAAAGCGGGCTCCCTTGGCGCTAATCCGCTTCTGCAGAGACTTGACCAACACTGGATCAATGGTGGAGGAGTCAATGAAGATGGTGTTCTTGTTGACACCATTGGCAGTCATCTCTTCATACGAGGCCTCCACGATATCATTGTTTGGCAGCATGGTGATCACGAAATCGGAGTTCTTGGCCAACTCGGCGGTCTTTGAGTAGACAGTGGCGCCCTTGGCCTTAAGGCTATCGCAGGCGGGCTGGGAGATATCGAAGACATGCAGCTTGTGGCCAGCCTTGATCAGATTGCTGGCCATGTGGCCGCCCATGTTGCCCAGACCAACGAATCCAATGTTCTTGGAGCCACCCTGTGTGGCCATGCCACGCACCAGTGTCTGGCTCCAGGCATTCAGCAGCGACTGCGATACAATGCGTAGCGACATGATAGCTAAAACCAAAACAAATAATTGGTTAGTTAGTGTATTATCATGTTATGTAATGCCTATCTTTTAGACTAGCAAAAATAATACACCTACCTGTGGGAAGAACGTATGGAAAGAGAACAACGACTAGAAAAGTTATTCACGATCGGGCGACGACCAAAAGCACACTGAGCTCACAGCCAGAACAACAGGCAACGTTAAGTGTCACGTAATGTGGCTGCATTCCAGGCGACAGGCTTGTCAACTGTTTACACTGGTGCGTTGTGGAACCGGCTGCTAGTTGGATTTGTTTGCAGCTTTTTGCGGGCCGACAACTCTGTCCGATCGGAACGCGCTCTCTCGCAGCGACAGACTTCCAGTGAGAAAAGCTCTGACTGGAAACAGTAGCTGACTTCTTGGTCTTGTTGTATAGTCCAAATTGAATAACATGCGACGCGATGCAAAACCAGACATCGGGTGATGTTCGGCTGAGGCTGAAACTATGGAGAGGGCACGACACAGCGGCAGTAGCAACAACAACTTAAAAGTGGGCGTGCGTGTGCAGTTTGACAAGCGCTGTGGTGAAGCTTTTGTTGTTATCAGCAATTTATTTCATCGTTTTGGATTTGTTTGTGACTGTTATTATCTTGTTATTATTGTTTGGGTTTATGGAGCGTCAAATTGTTTTGATTATGAATTGAACTTGATCTAAATTTCTTGTATTATTTGTTTTATTCACAGAATTATTCTAAGTAATATCATGAAAATTCGGCTTTATTATGACTTAACAAGTTGGCATTAAGATACATATGTAAAAATAACTAATTCCGAATGAATTGAATCAAATAATTAAAAATATATTCCTTACTCAAACAAATAATTATACTATTTCAAATGTGAAAAGGTCGTATGCAAATTCATTTTCAATGTATTCTTTAAAAACCATCTAAAATCTTGCCTCCATTCTTATATTATTTGTTATTTTTTACAGTTTTATTTTTTGGTGTGATTCATTGAAAATTGCGCCAAATATCGTGAATAACTTAAAACGCACGCTCAATTTCCAAATACTTGCGAATAGTTAAATCAGTTATTGTACCTTGTTTACGCTTTACCAATTTGTGCCCTTCACGCTTTGCCCAATACCTAATATTACAATAATGAAAAAATTCAATTTCATATATATATTTATTGTATTTCTTTTGCTATTTTTTTACAGTATTGCGTTTGGTGATCAAACTTTCCCACCAGATGCGCCAAAATTATAAATATTGAGCTTGAAGCTGTCGATGATGATTTAGTTATGGTTTTTTTTTTGTTTTTCTTATTTATTGTTGTTATTGTTTTTGTCCAGTGAGAGACATAAAAGTCGGCATGCATGAAATTGCAACTGGGGCTGCGTTTCGCAAATTTCGGCCACTTTACGTGTCGCTTATGCAATACGACGCCAACGTCAACAGCGCTGCAGACGCCAACGTCGCGTCGCGTCGAGTCGTGTCGCTTTGGGTTTGCATCGTTATGGTTTATCAAAAAAGCCACTAACACGATTTCGCCAGCGAAGAGAACCTGCTCCGCTGCACTGCCGCCAGCTCTAGCCGGGAGATGGAGGCGATTGAGATTGTGGTGATCTAACTGAATCTGTTGTTGTCTACCGCATTGTTTTTGTTGTCATTATTTTGAGATCTGTGTCAGTGCGTCTGCGGCGGCCCCAAAGTGTGGGTAGCTTCAAGATGCCTCCGGTTTGCAATTGGGGAGTGTTTTTTGTACATTAACATCAAACCAGAAACGAGGACATCGGCTTCATCCGCCAAATATCTTTTAAAATAAAATAATAAAAGATTACTTTACATAATCAACACAAAGCACTTGTCAACTTGTCCGCCTGACAACGGACAGCAACAATAACAACAAACACAATACGCAATGACACCTTCTTATCTAACAAACATATGAATAAAGTGCAATTTAGCGTAAGATTAACACTAACAGCAACAATAACAACAACTAATGACCAAGTGAGAGCGCGTTTTTAAACAATTTACAGCAAACAAACAGCAACAATTAAGAATTGTAAAAAGAGATAGGTCACGACGGGTGAACTCTCTGTAAATAGAAAAAGTTTTTGTAGAAAAGTGTTGAAGAGGCTTGATTTCTTGGCATATAAGTGGTCATATCCACATATCCGTACGATATCATATCAATAAAGAGAAAAATAAAATATAAAAACATGCATCGCTTACGCATTAAATTTATATTTTTCTAAAGATTTAATATTCAACTTTAAATATTATTATTTTTTTTTGATATTGTTATTATTTATTCAAGTACGAGGCTTAGTGCTACAGTATCGCTACTATTAATATATGCACTAATCACTATAAATTGTAATAAATTTATTTGCTTTTGTTAGTGGAAATAAATTGACTTTTGCAATTTACCAATCACACAGTTGGAAATACCCTTTGTTGAACTGGTGCTTGGTATACTTAACCAAAATACGCATTAAGGCATAAAAATTATATGAGCATGAAGTGCCACAAAATATGACCAGAAAGGTGCGCTTGGACAAGCGATGTTGTGCTCTGCGCATCAGATGGCACATTGAGTATACGCCATGCGTTCGTAGTCAATGCTGCTCATTGGGCGAGTCCATGCTGTGGCTTGGTGTTGTTATTTGTTACTTACATATGTTACAATTGTGCTTGTAATTGCTGTTGTTGTTGTTGCTCATTTCCATGTACAGAAGAGTACAAATTTCACTCGATGGCTGCGGGCAGCAACCGCAACGCACCCACAAACAAACAAAATAAAAAACACAATAATAGTACAACACAATGCACTTGAGATTGACAGCGACAACGAGTTGTTGAAATTTAAATTGAAAAGCAAATTTAAATTATAAAATGTATTATTTACCAACAATCACGCTACATATTTTTTAATAGGATTAGGGCTTAAATGTATGTGTATGTAAACTATGCCAAGCCCAGATCATGTGTGTGTTTGTGTGTGTGCAGAGTAAACAGTTTCTTGACCCGATCACGAATCTTAACGCATTCATGTTAATGAATTTGCGTGACTTTATTCCTTTTATTGGCTGCATGCCGCAACGTTGATCTATGGAACTAAGTAAGTAAGTGAGTAAGTAAAGAGTGTATAAGTTTTGGACAGACGGACAATTGACAATTGTCATTTGTGATTGCGGATTTCAATTTCCGGCAGGCACGTAATCCGAAATCCGCAATTACTTTTCTTGGATTTTGGCAGTGAAATTGTTTCGTTGCTTTTTTGTTAATGCTTCTCATCGAGTTTTAATTATTTGCCAAAACCGAAACAAAACCACTACGCTTACAAACAATTATTAGCTTTCGCTTGTAGGTAATGGACATTAGTTTGGTTGTCAGTTCTTAGTCAAAAAGAGTTGACACTTTGCTGGTTGAAGTTCCATTTCCGTTTGGTAGACACACTTGATTCTCACCTTGTAAACCCTACCAACAATTAACATGCATATGAAAATGATGACCACTTCAAAAATATAATGAAAAGCCAAACAACAAAAATTGTACAAAATTGAAATTCAATGCAGTCGGTTGTCGCTGCACCGACTGGGGAAAGGAAAGTGAAATTAAATTGTTATATGTATTGTTGTTGCTGTTGTAACCCCCTGCTATTGCTGATAGGTTTTCAATGTGTTTTCAATTTCATTTGGTTTGGTTTCAATTTTTTCTAAGGCCTTTTAATACGCCACATGCATAATTATTATGCGCACACACAGCTAAACATTTAAACACTTAAGCACACACACACAGACACACACAATTACATTCACAAATTGGCGGCATGGCCTATGATAGAGTATAGTATACCATACTCTCATATTATGCAGTGAAATTGAAAATCATTTTGAAAGCGCTTCAATTATTTGTTGCCCGACAAAACAGACATTCCATGCCACCGTTTACGCTCAAAGCAAATGTTTTGCCACAGTTTTATATATATTATTTTTTTTTTTTTTTCGATTTTAGTTAGTCGCAATATTACAAAATATTAATTGCAGCAGGCTGAGTGAAAAATTACCAGAAATGAACGATTGTGGCAAATGGTATACTCTTCTGAGTTAATGTCTAACAGATTAATGGAATTTCCGCTTTAAATATAATTATTTCAATTAAGCGCCTTTGAGACTCTCAGATGGAGGTATTTATATTTATAGGAAGTTTCTAGAAATTAAAATTAGAAAAATAAAAAGCTTGTTTGGAAAAACATTGAAAAAATGGAATGGAAAATCTGTAAGGTTTCGGGATTATAAAATTAAACTGACCAATTTAATAGGTTTTAATTAAATTGAGTGTTTGCAGCGAATAGTTCTTAGGTTTTCAGGCCGCTTATTTTAATAAAATTTTTGCTCTCGATATTAATACATTATTCAATTGATGACTTGAAATATCTTTATAATAAATACTCAAATTGAAAACTTGTTGCAAACAAAAATAAAATAATTGAGGTTAAGTCAGTGTTTATATAACTTAAGTAATTTAATATTTATACTACTCTTGCGTTGATATATTTTATTTCATTCAAGTTAAAAAACTAAAGCCTTGAAAAGTGATACTTCTGTTTTTAAGCGTTATAAAAACAAATTAGACCAACATTTGGAATTTTTCAAATATTTGAACTATCTGCCAGGCTTTTATGATTGAATTAAAGTATTTAAACAACCTACTTGACAATTTATTAATTTGGAAATTCGAAATAATGATGTAACATAAAACCAACTTAACCCATTTAAAACACAAAAACCAGTTGCAAAGCATCCGCTTAATCATTGTATGCTCCATATTAGAGCAGACTGGCAACCAAGAGAGTTAAACACAAATGTTGAGCTAACCCAAAAACTCCAAGACATAAGGAAGGAAACCACACACTGAACTCCAGCCGAGTGTTGTGTTTGGTGCTTTGTGTGGTGTCTCTGGGGCGCACTTGTAATCCAGTTTGCAGCTACTAGATTTCGACCAAGTTTGACCATTCCACAGCAGGCAGCAGGAAGTGTTTGAAGAAAAAGCAGTGCCATATACGTATATGGCAATCGTAAGGCATTTTTGGCACCAAAACAGCCAAGAGAAGAGGGAAGTCAGTCCAGATCCAGTCTGTTGTCCAAACACACACACAAACTCACACACAAAAGCTGTTTTTGTTTCTTGCACAAAAAAGATTTGCTGTTGACTGTATCAAATTCGCGATGCCTCGATGCGTCAATGCGTCGTCTCCTGGCCAAATGTGGTTGGGCCAGGTTAGATTGCATAATAGAAAACCGATTTATGTCGGCAACTAGCACAAAGCGAAATAGCTGCCAATGTTGCATCAGCCATGATCCAGAGATTTTTACTTATGAAAAAAGTGTTTTAACTTAATTCTACAACTAATTAAATGACTAACAAATGATTAAAATAGCCAAAAAACTGCGACACATAACTTATTTAGCTGTGGGAAAAACTGAGTAAAAATTGCTCGCATTCTATGCAAATCTCGTTAATCTTTTCCTCATTCGTTTGGAAAAACTGAGCAGCTTGAGAAAAATACATAAACGATACTGAAGGTCGCTTTGAGCACAAACACTTGACGTTGTTGTCATTGTTATAGTTGGAGTTGCAGTTACTGTGGCATTTGGCATCTCGCCTTGGGCGTGCGAGCTCTGCACATGCAACATTAGAGACTTAGACTGCATACAACAGCTGTGAAAAGGTCAACATGGCAATGCAATTTGCTCTTTAATCGGTGCTTAGTTTGTTGGCTCTATAAAAACGAAAGTGTTTCGTTCTGTTTCTAGACAATGGCTCGAATGTCTCTAATGGTCAGCGGAAGCAACTTAACGCTTCAATGTGTAGCCTGTAGATCAAGTCTATTAACCAAAAAAACAAAACGAATTATTAATCACATGCATAACGCATAACTTTAACTAAGAGTAGCGACATGTGGCAGCCAACTAACTTGCCACAGGCCACCATAAATAACTTTCAACTGCTGAGTTTTCTTTGATGGAATTTGCCACTTGTTGACTTTGTCAATTCGCTTTTACTCATTTTACTAGCTATATATATATATATTTTAATTTTTGATTTGTTGTAAGACAAGTTGGATCGTTAGGTCGTTATCTAATATTTTGGCAAAGTTATTTGCATATAAATGTGTTTGGGCCAGCGTGTATTTTAGTATATGGAAATTAGCTGAATTTCCACGATCCATAAAAGTCTCTCGCAAAACAATTGCAGCAGCCACAGCTGTCCTATAGCGGAAATTAAGACATGTTTTTGGCTCTGAGAATATTTTAATTGTCTTACAGAAAAATCTTTAAAAATGGGGAAAAAAAATTATACATAGGTAAATTCGTTTAAGGCCAATTCTTGACAAAACAAAGCAACGTTAAGGCAATATAAATGAAGGCTGTGAAAGGTGCCTAAAGCAGGACCGACAGATTGTCTTATATTTATATGGATTTTGCTCACAATATATTACATTTAACAGCCTTTGGTTATATATAACTTTTCATCGTTCAGACGGACTATCTTGATCTCAAAAAATAAATAAATACTTTTACATAAATTAAATTCATATGTTTTCATTCATTCCAAAGTAAACTAGAAAAAGAACTCACCTATTCACTTATACAACAACAAGAGAATAATAAATTAATTAAAATAAAGCGACTATGTTCATATATAAACATAAAATAGCACCTTCAAAATTTGTTATCCACTTGTTTTTTTTAAAGCAGATATTCTAAACAAAAAAGTTAATTAAAGTCGCGGTAAGTTTCAATAGCAAACTTCTTAAATGGAAAAACAAACAATTTAATTTAATACACTGGGAATTTATATGTACATTTGTAACTCACAGAGAGAGAATGAATTCGAAACAGCGAAGGCGGCCTTGAGTGCCACACCACACCACATGCCAGTTAAAGCCCATTAAAGCTTGATATACGGATCTATGGAATGGCAATGAGTCAATATTATGAATGCGACCACAACAGCGGGAGTGCAAGTGAAGTTAGTTGAGTCGAGGTGGGGTGTGTAAGTGTCTCATGAATCATGATTTTCAAAAGTTGCAATTGACGAGAAACTAAGTCAACTGCACTAATCGATGTGGCTAAGCGACAATTGCAAAACTTGCATGAAAAAAAGCTTGTTCATCTGAACAAAGCGACATTTATTGCATTGAACTAATTTGCAAAGCACAACAATTTCGGTGGCAAAAGAATAAACTCTAAACTGCATACCCCATAACTAATAAGGCCAGCCAGTTTGTTGCCTAAATCTTTTGTTGGGCGCCTGCAACAAACTAAAGTTAAACCACAAACATATGTGCTGCAGCATGCTACAGTTTTTTTTGTGGTCCGGCTTAAAAGCTGCGGCTACAAACTTTAAAAGTCACTGTGGACGCGCCGTCGCTGCTGGCAGCGCTGCCTTTGCTCTGCTGCGGATTGTCGCTTGGAAGAAAACCAAACCACAAACCACTCTTACTTACTTTTGGCCACAGACGCTTTTCATTTCTTCAGTTTGTTAACGGCACGCCAGCGATGCAGACGCGTTAGCTCCCAGTTAAAAATACAACTCTACAACTGTAATTTGTAAACTGTAAGTGTAACGTAGTGTACATATGTATATGTATATATATAGCAAGTGCACAGTGGTTCCAACACACAGTGGTTTATTTTTCAGCTGAATCGAAAGTGCGTGCGCTTCCTGAACGAGTTGTTTGTTGTTTAGCAGTGCCGTCTAGTGGTATACATTTTTATACGAAAACAGCAAGCAAGTGAAATTTGTGTTTTGTATTAATCGCGATCATTGCACTTCGGATTTCTCGACCCGCCTTCCTACCCGACCTCCCTTTCAGTGCGAACCGCGTCAGCTAATTCCGTAAATTAAAAAAAATTAAAACATTAATCGAGCAAAGTGAAAGAGAAGAAAACACAGAGAGCTGCCCACCTGCAGCCGCAGCAGCAACAGATACAAAAAAAAAAAAAAAACTGAAGCGGTAAGTAGAGGAAGCTGCCAAAAAAGGCAAATAGAAATTTTTATCAGCTAACACACACAAACACAAAAACACACACACACTCACTCATTAGCTACCAATTGACTCGTCTCTGAGGCAATTTGCTGTTTATTTTCATGCTCTAATTATTTGGAAATCTTAAAAATTTTTTTTTTTTTGTTTTCTTCGCCAAAATGGCATGCAATTTTTTCCTGTGTGTGTGTGTGGCAAGCATAAGAAACGCTGGTCAATTATGGGCTACGATTTATGTGGAGCTTCTTCACAATTCAACGACCCAAAGACACAAAGCGACATAAAGATTGATAGAGATCAGTTAAGGTTCCACTTTAACCCAATTTTCACTTGGAGTGAAATTTTCAGGAAAAAAAGAAAGAAAGGCTGAATGAAAAGTCTTGTTTTGTTAATCTGGCTCTATGTAAATAAATATGTGACCGAATGACAGAGACACTCGATTTGGACATGATGGCAACTACTTTTTGCTTTCAATGGGCCATTATCATCATCATCGTCATATGGCGAACAATTTATCCATCAACATGTGTGGCATGCCCATAACGAAACTAATGTGCCGCATTTGTTGTCGTTTCGGCTTTTACCTGGCCACAAAATATAAATAAAAGCTCAAAAAAAAAACTGAAATTAAAAGCGAAACTTGTGTTCGCCTCACATTTTAATGTTCACACTATTTTTGTTTACTTACATTTTTTATATGGAATTAAATTTTTTATAGTTACTTTATTTTGTTGCTCTTTTTGTTTGCCATGCGTCGTATTCGAAATTAAATACTTTCTAATTACAATAAACGCAGACAATGTTGTTCGTCCAACGTTTTTAGCCTTTGGCAGCAAACTGAAATCACGTAGTTGACTCTTCGGCCAATGCCAATAAAAAAAAGCTAAGCAACAACAAATTTGCGAAAGTGTCAAAAAAAAAAAAACTGAATTTCAGATTCACTTTTTCTTTATTGTTATAATTTATGTGTGGCACTTGCTTGATGTATTTATTATTAGACTCTCAGACACAATTTATTGACAGACACTGTGTGAATCGAATCCATAACGGAACCACAGCCCTTCTTGCGTCGCACTCCTTCCCTTTAAGCCCACGAGCTGCACGTCGCGTGCCGAAATAAGTATTTCTTGCTTCTTTGCCCGAAGCGAAAGTGAAACCTGCAAATACCTGCGCACACACACCTCACCTTACCCATTACAAACATCACAAACACACACACACACACACTATTTCTCAATGCAATGCTTCAAACAGAAGCAACTTACTCCACTCTGCACGTGCCAGTCGGTGGTCAATTGCTGTGGTATCTGTCTTTACCAGATACTTCGACTGGCCGCAAACAGCTGTAATTCGTTTGGCAATTAGTTTGTATTGTTACGTATTTATGTGCAATTTTTACGATAATATTACAACTTTAGATTAGAATTCGTTAATGTTTACATAAAGAAAACAACCATAAATGGAGACTTTTCCTTATTGATGTAGACTATAAGCCACAATAATAAATGTTATTAAGCTATAATGAGAATTGCCTCTAATAAAAAAGTGATATAATGGTTTTTTAATTTTTTCAGCCTTTTTACTGAAGGTAAAGAGTATTTTAGTTTTGTAAAATGTTCGTCTGTATGAACGAAATTTTTTTTCGACTAAAAACCAGCTAGGAAACCTTATTGCTCAACTATTTCAATACCCGATCTACAATGAACTAACGTTTGCTTAAGCATACAATTTAAATCGTCAACATTTCCAAATTGTTTTCTCTGATTAGCTGCGTCTTAAGTTTCTTCACTCTCTCCTATTTGTAATCAGCGACGTTTTATCTTTGTCTTTACACTTTCCGTTAAGCAAATATGTGCGGCATTAATTATTCACACATATGATAACTAACTTTGAAAACAAAAGATGAAAAGGCACAAACTTGCTACTGGCAAGTCCAAAAATTAACGTATGCATTAATTTCAGAGCTGACTACAATCACTTAAAAGTTGACGCATCGCTGATATATCTTTGAATAATACTACATAAATACGGCTCAGATCAAACGACAAAATAAATTCAATTGGCCCAAAAGCAAACAAACCAGCAACAACAACAAATACCCAACGGCTGTTGTAATTTTTGTTGTAGCATAAATCGTGAGTTGCTGCTGCTGCTGTTGTTGCAGTTGCAGTTGCAGTTGCCCCTTGGGTGCATTTATAGTGCGACAGTCTGTGCAACAGATCGACGCATCGACAGTTGATTAGTCAGCAAATGCCGTGTCACAAGTCGGCCAATTTAGTTTCTAGACCGGAGCCCGGAGTCTGGGCCATACGGCTTTAAAAAGAAAAACACACAAACAATTTAATGCTTGCTGGCTTGACTTGGCCTAGCTATAGGAATAACTATTTGTTAGCCAGTTTTTTCTTATTGTTGTTGGCCATGCAATATTTTCTCACAGTCACACCAACGTGTCGCGATCTTGTTCATGTGGATGTGGATTGATTGCTAATGTACATTTATAGGTTGCATCTGTATCTAAATGGTGTCCAAATGCAGCCGTTTATGTAGATTTGTGTGCGGCGCTCAAACAGAGATTGCATAAGATATAAAGTACATGCCAGAATGGCCCACACAACTTTTGCTTTCTTTAGCTTGGCTGATTCACTTGACTTGGCTCGCAATGGGTTAACTTGGCTAATGCTCTTTTTTCATGTACTTACTACTCGTTAGTACGTAGTTGGCTTGGATTGGCTGCTCACTTTTGGAATTGTCACATTATGTTTGGGGTTTTATTTAGCAACCCAAATGCCACCAGCTATGTAACAATCGTTGCGCATCTTTGCGCAATTGATGTGAAATCGATCAAGTCAACCGATAATAAAAAGCCAAGCAAAACAATTAACAATTCATAATTAAAATAATTTTTTAATTTATCAAGTCATATCTGTACTTTTTTTTCCAATCATTAAACGTCGCGCATCCGCTTTGTCAATACTATATTTATGTTTTGCCTTTACAAAATTTCGCTTGCACAAACTGTTTTTTAAAAAGGTGAGGCAAGGGTACAGTTTCTTGTTTCTTGCCAAATTCAGCATATTTATGCTTCTGTAAAAATATTTACACGCACATTGCATTTTTCGCCCAATACTTTCGCTTTCAAATGCGTAGCACTCGAAATGAGTCAACATAAATGTTTAAGCGGTTTGAATGCTTAACGATCTTTGAACTGATGTAAATGAATTTTTAATTTATTTAAATTGTTATATATTAAAGATTTATACGGTTGATTATGGAGCGTTTTGCATGATTCGGAAAACAAGTTTTATAATTTGATTATTTGAATTTAAGTATTAAATGAATGGCTTTAATAAATTAAACTTAAAATTGTGATATACACATAGTTTGTGAATTCGTTCAGCTTAAAATTTGCAAACATTCAATCAAATGGTATTCAGACTTAGCTCTGATTTAATCTCAAATAAAATAATAAATAATCTTAAGACATAAAACTCAGTAGCCTGCTCTGAATTATAATCAATCAAAATTATCTAAACGTTATATGCTGTAAACCTGCAAATTAATCAATCAACAACATAAAGTGTGCATGTAAACTTTCTAAATCGTTAAAAAAAAAAACCGTCCGACCATCAGTAGCTAATGCGTAACCCTCGTGGGCCATAAATTCTTGGGATTGCGCAAGCGTCTCGTCGTTTGCCTAACGAGGCGATATACATATTTGGTTTCTGGGCAGGTGCCTGCCTCAAATACTACTTTGGGAAAGCAAACAAAAACGAAAGTTTTGAGCCCGCAAGCGGCGTGAAATTTACATTTCGTTCAATAATTTCAAGCATTTCAAGTTTCTCGTGTGCGTTGCGGTATAAAATTTGAGGAATTAGTCTAAAACAAGAAAACCCAAAAGAGATACCAAATCATTTTTGGCGCCTAAATTGGGCTTACCTTCACCTATGAAATCAGCACGCCCCCCAAATCAACGGTAACAGTAACAACCACAAAACGACAACAAGTAAACTTCAAATGCATTGAATTTTCCGGCAGTCAAACAAGCCGCCGCCTGCCGGAGCACTGGCTTGGGGCACTGGCCAGGCAATTTTTTCTCTGTTTTCAGTTAGTGCTTTGAGCGGCAGTCAAAGCCATAAAATGCATTTCATTGTCGCTTTCGTTTTCATTGGAGTTCAATGTCCCGACCACGCTGCGCATAAAATTTACATTGTCGTTGCCCCTTTTGGCCCCCAGACAACGGGGGCGGACGGATCTGACAGGGAGGGAGCTGACGGGCCCAATAATATTGCAATAAATTTGCCTACTCCTTAACTGCAAGTCAAAATCCGGTTGAATAATTGGTCGAGTCAAAACAGACTTAGATTGCATTTTTCTAATGTCGAATTGCAATTTTTTGGTGATTTTGGTTTTTCTTTACTATGCGTATCTTTGATCTACGTTAACCCGAATGTGTAACGTCGTTAATTGTTGCACATGTATGCCAGCTGCAGTAAGATAATGTATTCTCACAATAAGCCAGTCGGCTAGTTAGTTGGTCACACGTGTGTCTTACAAAAATGTTTAATGTGCCACAGATTTTGCAAGCTACTTGGAAAAAACTTAATTAAAAAACATGCGAACTAGTTGTTATTTTTTTTTATTATTGGTACTACACTTACTTGCAGCTGGGTAACGTGATATTGTCACGAAATATGCATGTAAAGCGTATCATATGACATTTATGACCTCAAATGATGTGTTATTAATCAAACTTTCCAATTATAAAATATGATAAAAATTAAGTCATTAAGTCTCTCACAAATGAAATGCAAATTTTCGCTCTTTTTTCTAATTATCTTAAATTATGTGTATAAATATCATATTGTGAACTGAAGCTACACACAACTTTACGAAGTTAAAAGTTTTGTGTCTATTAAAATTAAAATATATATTAAGCAAAGTATCAGCTTAAAAAATCTTCTGCATATACTAAAGCACTTTCAATCAACTAGCAGCAAGAGTATTATATCTGCAACTATTTCAGTTTTACCCAATCAATTTTTAATATATTTTGCTTGACAACATTTTTGTCATGTGTGCGAGTATGTTGCAACCGTTTGCGTAGCATTTCAATTAGTTGGCCGTCAATTTGGCAATTGGTGATTCGAATTTGGTATTGGTTGACTCATAAATCTGAGCACTCGGATCAATTGCTGCCTGCCCCCTAAGTAAGACTCAGACACAACAAGACGCATATTTTAAGCCCATTGCCAAACGTGCAGCCTCCGAGGCGCAATGTGTTCGAGATTTGCTCTGATAATTTTGAGCGCTATATGTTTGTGCCTTTGTTGCACTTTTGCGGAGTTGTGTCTAAGTATCTTTATATGCAGGCGTTGCTTCAAGTATGTGAGCCAGTCAAACACACACCCAAGTCGAAAGACACACAGCTGGTGTTGAAGCCAACAAAGCGTGGCAACTAACGAGACAAAAACAAAAATACAAAATACACATGGGCGTTGATTTTGGTTGGACGAATGCAATTAAAAACTTAGCTCTCATTTGTATGTTGTGATATTTGCATTTGTTGCTGTATTTATATTGCTTTGTGGCATTACAACATGACAGCATAACTGAGAGGGCTTGAGTTAACTACTTAATACAACTCGTATTGTGCATTAACCGTACAAGACTATCATTATGTACAAACATATTGTTGTTAAACATGCAAATGCATATGTTTTTACTCTTGAAATTAAATAGAGTAGTAAAGGTTTCTCAAGTTTTTGAAGCAGAAATGTGAGGCAACTTAACAAATTCGCCTTTTTGGGACCTTTTTTTTTATCAAGCTTTAAGCTGAGACTAATTCACTCTACTTTTAAAATACCTCTAAAGTAGAGTGTTTTCAGTTTACCATTATAGCCTACCATTGATTTTGCTCATTATTTTGTAATATTTTCAACACAACTAATTCGACACTATTTGCATTTTTCTCTCTTTGCAGTTGCCCCAAGTAAAAAAAGAAAATTAAACATTAAGAAACGAAACGAAACTCATTTGGACATTTGAATTCGCATAAGTGTGGCCGCTGTTTATGGTAAGTTATTATTGTGTTAATTTTTTTTGGTAATGGCACGACTGTTGCTGTTGTGGGCGTGTCACTTTAAATGTATTGAAATACACACGAACACACACCCAAAAAGCTAATCAAGACAAGCGATGAAGCAATGTCAATGCCAGGTAAAGCTGATCGCATTACGCATAAATTGAAAAATGTTATTGCGACGTAATTGAACAGGGTCTTAAGGCTGGAACGGATTGGTAACACGATTATGGTTTTCGTCAAGAAAGCCTGTAAACATGTTAAGGTTGGACACAATAAAGCAACAAACAGACATCCGGCTGTCTGTTTCTGTGTCTGACTCTCCAACCGCAGCTCCATTAAGCTGACCAGCCAAAAGCTCCGATTAATTCAAGGCTAACAAAAAAATTACTACAAGATCGTTGGGACGCCCACAAACGTTGTTGTTAACTTTCTTGATTGCTAACAGATGTGTGCTAGCAGCAAATGAAAGGGAAATTCACTTGCAACAGGCTAAAAGTTACGACAGTCGATTTACTGAGGGCATTGTCACATTTCACTTTCATTCAAAGTTATACAGATACTCAGATACTCGGCATACACATACATAATTTCAAGTGCAGGCCAATGTCTTTGTGGAGTTACTCGGGTGTGACAACAGGTTTGGCTAGCAAACTTCCCCCGTACCGTCCCATACTTCAACTCCAACAAAAACAAACAACTCCAGCCAAAACAAAAGTGACCGCAAGTGTGTCTAATTTCTATGATTTGGTTGCTAGCTCTCTTTCTGTCTATATCTCTTTGTTTCTCTCACTCTGCTTGAACTTTCTTCTTTTTCTGTGCCACCTGTAGACCCGCACGAATATCCCTCCCTCCTGCTCCTGCTCCGTCTCAACGTTTTTGAGTTCCGTTACTGCTATTGTTACCATATTTTACATTATCTCAGTTTTTTATACCCTGCATCAATTTAACCTGGGTACAAACAAGCGAAAGTATTCTACATTTGTAAAAGGCAATGTGATAAGATCGAACAGACGACATGACCTTTAACGCTTAGATTATCAAAGCTTAACACCGCAAATATAACATTATAAGTAATAGGAAATTATTGATCGCATCCACAATTATGCACAAATGCATCATGATCATTTTAAAAGCTATTCGAACAATAAAAACGAATGTTTGTTAAGGTTCAGGGTATCTATCTTTCAGTCAGACGCTCTTAACAAGTACTACAATCTCACTCGATTGTTTTGTTTTTACAGCTTTTGCTTTCGTTTAACCCATTTAATGCGGAGCCAGACCGAGTCTGGACAGGTCTGTTGTCTGGCCTGCTCTGGCCAGGCTGGTGGCATCCGTTATAAGCATGTGCATTTCTCATTTCAGCAACGGTAACAATAACAGCAGCACACAAACACTCATGTATACATTTATGTACATACAAACATACATATGTAAGAAGACATGTGCGCATTTAATTCAGTGGAAAAGTGAAAACGAAAGTGATCAGATAGATGCAGTTATCCAGTTAGTTGATCACTTGCTCACTTGCTTACTTGCTCACATGATGAACCCATCCAGTCAGTGGTCAGTTGACTTTCGTTTTGGCGTCTTGTCTATATATGATAATGATGATGCAATTAAGTCTGCCCAGCCAAGACAAATTATTATATATAACCAATTCATACACATTTATGCAAATTCAGTCAGCGGCAATAAGGAAATCATTTGACAGTTCAGCGGTTCAGCGAACACCGGTCCGCGACTCACTGTACAGTGATCATCATCATTGCAATTATCATTATACTACCATAGACAACTGTATAGACTTAATGCAATTTCTCGCAATGACCAAATGGAAGCAAGTGCACGATTATGGCAATTTGGTGGCAGTTATGGACCGTTATCAAGCCCGACCAGTTGCAGTTGCAGACTTGCCCACTTACCAATTTGCTAACTTGCGTTTGGCCAAGTCCAAGACCGGCAGTACTGCTACTGCTACTATCCGGCAATTATTGTGCTGCTGTTGTTGTTGTTTTAAGCAACCTTTCACCTGCCCAGCCTGAGCAACTGGTTTCACATTCCAGCAAATGCAAATCAATAAAATTGTTGCCCACTGACCTTGCTTTGAACGTGACTGGGATCTATCGTTATAATTACTATTTTCATGAAAAGGGGCGGCAAAAGACCTTTGGGAATAAAAGCTACTCGAACAAACCTAAGAATGCAATAAGATCAAACCATGAGTAATGCTTTGAAGTAAAATGCTCCAAGCTTTTGTTGTTTTCTAACAATACAGTTAGATCTTCACATCTTAATGTAACGCATTTCTACGACTAAATATCCGACTATTTTGAACAATCCCATAAAGGTTCACAATCATAAATAGCTCAGATAATTGAAAAGCCAACTTCAACTCTGTACATCACATCCTTACTAATCATATCGTTTTATCTTCATTCCAGGCATTTTGGCTATGAAGCGACACATGCAACTTTTAGCCATTTGGCTGGGGCTATTGGCTACAGTCACCTATGCACAAACACAGGAGGAATCCGATGTGAAGTGGTCGCGACAGCTGGAATCTGTAGGCGGTGACGATACTGATTCGTTGGACTGGGTGCCGCTGGCGCAGCCACTTGATGGAAGTAGCAAGGATCGTTCTGGCAACGGACGCGTCTTAACCTATTCACAATCTTTTCCGCCCAGCGGTCGTTTTGGCGATCTGAACAAGCCCAGTAGCTCGCAATTTGATTTCCCCTACAACTTCCAGCGTTATTCGAATGGAGCACCGCATGCACTGCCTTTGCGCCATCAAGGTCCACCGCCATTGAAGAGCAGTTCCATTGGACAGGAGCCGACTTCGCAGTCGTTCTTCAAGTTTGAGATGCCTTTCCACAACGATGCCAATCAGGCGAATGCGCCACCCACGCTTCAAACGGGATATCAAATACAGCATTCCTTTGGCGGCGCTAGCCATCATGCACCCTCTTCTTTCTTCAGTCCACCCTCGCTGTACGGCCAGCAGGGACAGCAGCATTTTTCTGACTTTCAAACGCTACAACAGAAACCTCTAAGCAAGCCGCTGCATCAGCAGAACTATATTCAGGATATACACCACCTTAAATCACATGGTAAACCCATACCGACACAGCCTTCCCTGCAGAGCGTAACTCCCCAAGTGTTTCCTGTGGATCCTGAGCCCGAAAAACTGTTTGGCAAACAATCAGTGCCTTCATCCTCTTCCGCTGCCAATAATCAGCAGGAGGTGGAACTACTATATGTACCCTACGATACGCTTTATAACCAGCAGCGTGGACAGCCTCAGAGCTCCTCAAACCTTGGTTCGAGCAGTAGTTTTGAGGTGAACAAGTTCAATGTGAATGCAGGTCTGCCCGCAGTCAATCCATATCAAATTAATCAGTTCTACACCCAGGATCCTAGTGTGGGCAGCGACTTTTTTGATTTCGGTACCACCACACGCCCTAGCACCACAACAACCACACAGCCACAGCACATCTTCCAGAGCTTTGGACAGCAACATCATCAGTCACAGGCTCAGGCTCAATCTCACCTCACCACTGCTAAGCCTAAGCCCAAGGCTCATCAGCCACCGCTAGCCATGTTTTTGCTCCGTCCCAATTCGCGACCTACACAATCGGATGTGGTTGCCGCCCTGCGCAATGCTCGCTCAATATCTGTTATTGACGCGCCTACAAAACAGACACCTGATATTTTTGTAGGACCCTCTGGCATGCCCATACCCGATGGCTATGTAAAGTTCGATCTGCCCTACCTCTCGCAGTTGACGCACTCTCGCGATCTTGGGGACGTCTCCTTCTTTGTGGCACCGCTCAGCTACCGCACACCTAATGGCTTTAATAAAATTCTGCTGCCCGAACCGCATGTAGGCTCCATTGTGATCAACCGTGGAAAGGATAGTGATACGGTTCACGAGCAGCCCCTGCGCTCACAGCGTCCTCATACCACGCCACCAGGTACTACACGCAATCCGTTTGAGACAACCACACAAGTGGGTCCAGCACCCACTCGTGGTAACAAGTTCAGCTACTATTATGTACAGGATGGTAAACAGGAAGCAACTGGCTCACCACCTAAGCAGACCGGCAAGCAGGAGCGTCATAAGAAGAAGCGGCCACAACAAGTCACATATGAACAGCCCGTTTATCGTGCCCCTGCCAAGACGCCAAATCCCTTCGATACACTTAATCAAATCGGTGGCGACGACTTCTATAATACGCTTAGCACAAGGGCCAAACCCTCAACAACCAGCTCAACTAGCACCTCAACTTCGACCACTTCAACCACTTCTACGTCCACTACAGCTACACCCCAGACTCTCTTTACCTACGGCTCTCGTCCACAGGTGGAGTTCCCAAGCACCAACGGGCAACTCTATCCACAGTTTGAAACCGTTCCACAAGTGCAGCAGCAACAACCACAGGAGCAGCTGCCTCGCTTAACAACACTTCCACCTACACATACAACTGTGCAGCAGGAGGAGCACCGCATGAAGCAGTACTTCCGCCAGCAGGATGCTTTCCGTCAGCGTCCGCTTACCACGAATCCACCTTATGAACAGGTGCAGTACACGCAAACTTCGCAGGATTATGATACCCCTCAACCAACAACAACGCAAAAGACCAAACATCGTTTAAATCTCTATACACCAGTGACCACTTCCGATGTGGGATACAATGTGGATGCGCAAGGATCGGTCAATCACCGACCAAGCTTCAATCAGAATGAAGTCATTGACAGCGGTAATGTGGAGTACGAACCGAATCCGTATCATGTACCCTCAGAACTGCCAGCGCTGACACCAGATATACCCGGTCTGGTTAACAATCTGCAGGAAAAGGACAAACTTGCAACGTCAACGACACCACTCAGCGAACCCGAGCCAGAAACTCGACCCACTCGCCGTCCAGTGCTGCGCACACGCAAGCCAGCTGTCTCTAAGGTTGTTACAACATCATCAGTTTCTTACTCTGAGTCCGATAGCAGCCCCAAACAGCCTACGCACCGCATTCGACGACCATATGTCAACAGAGGCAACTCAGATAATATCGAGGAATCTTCCAGCACCACAAGACGTCCGGCCTCGTCACGTAACCCGCTGCTCCGCAATCCGAACCGCATACGTTATCAGCCTACCAATGAGGAGCGGACCTCCCTCAAGACGAAGAAGAAGCACCACAAAGGCTCCAAAAATGGCAAGCCTAATGAGGACCAGGACTTGGAATACCAACGCGATGTGCTGAATCAGAACTATCCGGTGTTTAAGGCTCCATCTCGCCGTCCCACCAGTCCAACGGCCATTCCTGGCGCTTATGATGTAGGAAACACCGAGGGGCCGGCGTCGGAGTCCCAACAGATTTACACAGTCACGCCCAGCAATAACATCGATCAGGGCGAGCAGGCATCGGTCTATCCACCTAGTCTGGAATTGGAACCTATGCAAATAGCTCAGCACTACAATGAGTTCTCCAAGGACAACTATGGACCCGGCTATTTCCCCAATCAGGAAGATCTCAATCCTACTGAAGCCATTATTCGAAACGAAGTAAGCCCCATCTACACCACATTGGCAACAACTACACCTCCTACCACTTCCACCACCACAAGTACCACAGTTAGAACAACCACAGAGGCACCTGTGGCAACCACAACGCGTCGTTCACCCTTTGTTCGTCGCAACTATCCAAGAGTACGCACCACTACAACAACGGAAGCATCTGTGACCACCACAACGCCATCGGAGGAGCGTCCATCCGTAAGCATCCTTACTAAGTGTTTCTATTAAATTTCTTACTTTGTTAACTAAATTTCCTCCAACAGATTCGCTCTCGATTGTCGCCACGTCGTGTGGTCAAGGTGCGTCAACGCCAGCGTCGTCCCGCACATCCTGCATCTTCGACAACCGCCCCCGAAGAGGAAGCGGAGCCCGTTACCCAGAGACAGCATCAGCGCAAGCTGAGTCGGTATCAAACGGAACAGCCAGAGAAAGAGAAAGAAAAGGAGGTAAGTAAGAAGATGCTCTTTGGAACACAAAAACTAACATTTGACTTACAGCAAGCACCACTAAAGCACCGACGTCGTTATAAGCAACCCTTCCAGCTGGAGGGTCAGGAATCTCAATGGTCACCAGCCTCGGAGACAGGCAACACCAACACCCAGAGCAACGCAAACAGTTTTAGACCCCTTAATCCCAAAATTGTAACCAACAGTGAATCCCACAATTTTAATAACGAACCAGACATTGTGACGGCTGGTCCCACGGATCAACCGGAATCTTACGAGTTTAATGTAGCTGCGAATCTTGCTGGATCTGATGGACAGCAAACGACACCCGCTCTTAAAGCGCCCAACTTGAAGTGAGTCTCAGCAGAATACAATATTCCTGCTATTTTACCACCTTTTTATTCATTTCAGACCTGAGAAGTCATTTGCGGAGCTGCTGGAGGAGGTCATGGGCAAGGCTCCCGAAGAGCTGGCCACCGAACTACCCACCAGCAGCACCATTGGCCGCCTCAACAGGCGTGGCAAGTGGAAAAAGTCGCGCGTCTCGGGCGGTGCAGATAATGGTGAGAACTTCGAGACAGCCGAATCACAGAATCTGGCTCCACAACTCTACAATTCGCTGTACTCCACAAACGCCAACTTGGAGGAAAAACAAAAGACAACAACACCATTGACACCAACTACTGAAACGCCAACAACAATTGCCGCAGCAGCCGTCGAAGTGGTAACCACCTCATCAGCCGCTCCAAGCACACCCGAAGAGTACGAGTCGACCACCCCCAAGACACCCGAGCTGACAACTCTGTCGACTACGCTTGCGTTTAGCGAGGAGAGTGCCACACGCCGCATGGATACCGCAGCTGATGTAGATGATCTGGAGACGCAGCCGAGCATCTTCTCGGAGGTGCGACAACAGCTGCACGATCTTTTCGCCGTCGAAGAGAGCGAGGATGATGCAGTCGCCGGTGTTCTGGCAGCAGTCGGCAAACGACGTCAAGAGTATACAAACATCAAACGTTCAAAACCAGTGACGCCCACAGAGAGTAGCACTCTGGTGGCAACAGAGACGCCGGCCAGCAGTACAGCAGCCACACAACAGGACAACTTCCACAAGGATCTGATGGAGCACGTGGTTTATGCGACGTCCACCTCAACCAAAGTTACCTCCGAGACAGAGATCTGCTATCGCGGCCGCTGCATACGCTCCGAGGATCTGCCCGCCAATCACAAGTTGCACTGAGCGACGATAAAGCAAGCACAAATGCTTCGCATGTAAATACATAAAAGGACATCAAAATGTGGGCAGGATTCCGGGACGAGAGACTACGACTGCATTTTGGTCCACGACGCGTAGTTAGTTCAGCACACAATGCTCCGAAGCTTCCACTCTTTTCCCACAACAGTTCGCTTGTAATTGCCTAGCTTTAACTTCGAGTATATATTATAGAGTAAGCGAACATAGATTTATATATACATATACATATATATTAACTCTTTATCATATTCTATATGTGTATTCGAAATTTGTAGTAAATGTAGTTTAAAATTTGTTGTAGCCTAGAATACTTGAACTTATATATTAATAAAACCACATAGGAGCATAAGTTTTGTACAATAAAGTAATGACAACTAACAAATAAACAGTCGAAACCATTGTATAATAAGCCCAGCTTACGTTTCATCCTATGGGTATGCTTTAAGGTATGCTTTAAGGCTATGGGCTTTCTCTAAACAAGGTCTCACTAGTAATTAGTTTCAGCCAAAGGGTATGCTACATATTTTGTGCTTTCTAAAGAGCCTATTCACTTCAGCATATACCAACAATGAATAGAAGATCCATTGAAAAACAGGTAGAATCCTTGCTCTTATCTAACATACAAACCGATTTAACGCAAAATGTGTTAAAAGTAATACTAGTCTAAAGATAAAAATATTATCAGAAAGAAACTAAAAGTGCGATAAGATAAGTAAGTAACATATCATACTTCCTACTTAGTAATATTGTACACATCTCGATAAGCACACAAAAAGCGTTATATATTTATTATTAGTATGATTGTATAATAATTTGTTATGTATAACTAGGATTATTGATAGATTATATATAGTTGTACCATAGCATAAATAGCGATGATCAATTCCATAAAATACCCTACGTTAAGGTACATCAGTTTCAAGCTCTCAGACGCTCAGACACCAAATATGGTCAAATTCGAAAATTTAGGAATCAATTAATGGCGCCCGCTCTGCTTGTTCGTTTCCTTCATTCCAATTCGTTCGCTCCTGCTGTGTAACGGAACTATTCCAAGATTGCACTGTGAAGCGTCCAAAGACGATAAACACCAAGTTGCCAATGAAATAGATTAATGCGGTAAGGTAGAAAACAATGCGCCATTGTATAGGATTTGTCTGTAAGGCAGCATTAGATTAAATTCAGGTAATTACTTTTCAATGTCTACAGCTCCACTTACCTCATCCGTGACAATCATTCCCACAATCAATGGTGCCAAAATGCTCATCACATTTGCAGCACAGTTCGTAATGCCCATCAGTGTGCCAGCGAAATTGGGTGATAGATCGATGTGATTCACATGGAAGCCCAAATAGCTGGCGGAGTTGGTGGCCACTGCCAATGTGAGCAGACCAATTGCCAACTTGGCATTAGCCTCGCCTTGCGTTATGAAACCCAGTCCGAGCAGTGCCAACATGGGCAGCCACAGCCCCAACGAGTTGAAGAGCTTGCGGGAGAAGGCAAGGGACATTCTGCTCCCACGACGCTTTAACACATCCGACAGCCAGATAAAGAAGCAGGTTAGAATGATCATGGCCAAGTAGGGCAGCGCTGAGAGCGGCCCATTGTGCTTGATGTCCATGCCCAGCACGTTCTTTAGGAATGTCGGTATCTGGGTGAGCAGCGTCCAGAAGCCCCAGTTGTTGGCACAGTGCGCCAGCAACAGAGCGATGAAAGCGGGCGATGTTAAAATGCGCAGCCAAGGAGTACGTTGATTCGAACGTGGTTCAAACTCTTCCCTACCCGCATCGGAGGCACGACGCAGCTGACCCGACGTCTCAATATACCTTCGCTCATTGGGCGTTATTGTTGCATGCTGAGCTGGTGTGCTGGCACAAAAGTAAAACCATATCAGCGCCCACAAAATACCCGCACAGCCGGAAATGTAGAATATGCTTGGCCAGCCCAGCGATGAGGACGCAATATAACCACTCACCGAGAGCATCAGCACTGTTCCAAACTGAGAGCCCGAATAGCAATAGCCAACGAGTCGTCCTCGCTCCTCGGCGGGCGCCCACTTCGAGAGGAACGTGTGTGTGGATGGAAAAATGACGCCTTGGCAGAGTCCTTGAACGGCACGCAGCACAACGACTGTTTTCCAGCCGCCAGTCAATGCCAACAAGGGCGTCAGCAGCGCCAGGCAGGAACAGATGAGCACGCCAAAGAAAAGCATATATTTTGCTCCGAATAAGGCCGATAGATAGCCACCTGGCACCTGTGTCACCACATAGCCCCAAAAGAAACTGCTCAGTAAATACGACTTGATGCTTTCGTCCCAATCAAATTCGGGAAAATCTGGATTCGTGGCATTCTTGTCCGTCATGGCGACAATTGCCACCGACAAATTGACGCGCATGCCATATGCCACAGCCAGACCAAAAAATACTAAAATGCATTGCAGATGACGCACTCCGAACCGTGGTCCTACAATTAAAAGCAGTTAGACACGAGAACAAATTCCATGGCAGTCACTAGACGCCCATTGCTGCTCACCTGTGCTCCCAATGCTGTCGTACCCTGTGCGACAGCAGCAATCACATAACCCGAAAACCATTGCTCCCGCTGCTGCCGCCTAGTTAAAATAACTGCCGTTGCTTTGTTGTGAACGCAATGGCGTCGTATGCGCTTCTAAGCATTTCGCGCAGCTGATAAGGCGATGCAGTTAGAAGATAAATGGAAATTCGAGGTCGCGGCGATGCTTACGTTGCGTTTTGTTTTTGCGCTGCTTTGTTATTACTTTGTTGTGGTGATCAAACACAGTTCAGCTGTTGCAACAGCTTGGTTTTTTTTTTTTTTTTTTTTTTTCAAAAAAAACCCCCCCCCCCCGTTTTTTTGTCTATCGGCAGTTGCGATAGACGCAGCAATCGTCGCTGTGAAACTATCGGTCGATGAACACAACTATCGGGCAGCAAACACAGCTGGGCATATTGGCGCGCAATCAAATTGAAAAATAACATAAATTTAAAAAAAAAAAAACACAATTAAGGTTGTTGTTTTGATTTGTACACAAATCTATGGCCAGTTCAATTGCTGGCTGTATATTGTATGAATATGTATGTATGTCTTCTTTTCTGCCTTTTGTTTTTAGTTCATTCTTTTTTCGTACATCACATGTTGGTTGTTTGTTTATTACTAATTTAACTACTTAGCTAATGCATAATAACTACGATTGTTAAGGTAGAGTTTCACTTTAAAACATAACAATTAATAGAGCAGCGTTATTAGTTACTTATGCTATTTACATTGTCAACTAGTTTATTTTTTAATTTTTTACATTAGAATTAATGTTAATTTGTTTATGTACATTATGGAAAAATACTGGAAATAATAATTTATGCTGTCTATAAACTAAACAATTATCATATGTTGTTAATAATATCGCTAATGGAAGCACGCGATCGTCATTATGGCCATTTCAGCTCTTGTCCCTTAAAATAACTAACATTATAACTATTGTCTTAAATATTAAGCACTTAGTTCAAGAAATCAACAACTACTATGACAATCTCATACGAAACTAAATTCATCATTAGCTTGCACGAAACAGTCTTAAGTCTGGCGCTGCTCTATGAGCTTATGGCTTCGCAGCAACAATTTGTCCGTTTTGCTGATCCTTAGCCGCTCCCGCCAGTGGCACACCCGCTTCCAAACTGTCCTCATCCACAATCTCTGGTGAGTCCCACCATTGAATATCTGTTCTTCCAAACACAACAAACAGCAGATTGCCAATAAAATAGAAGAAGGCAGCCACAAAAAATACCACACGCCATTCGTTGACATTTTTCTGGAAAATAAATGGAAGAATATTAATAAATGAAGTGTTACAAATGAGATTATATTTGAATAAGTTTACTTACATAAAGGCATTAACAGATTAGAAATTAATAGATCTTCACAAATTGAAAACTCTATCTTCTCTGTTTATAACCAGTATTATGTAAGCAAGCATTCCGCCAACAGTTTTTACACTTACCGGATCCTGAACGATCTGACCCACAGCCAGTGGCGCCAATCCACTCATAATGTTTGCCGCTGCATTCGTGATGCCCATCAGTGTGCCTGCATAGTTGGGTGACAGATCAATGTGATTGACCTGAAAACCCAGATAGGTAGCTGCACTAATGCCCACTGTTAGGGTTAGCAGGGCCACAGCCAATAGATCATTCTCGCGGGGCACATAGCCCAAACCAATCAATGAGAGCATGGGAATCCAATGTCCAACTGTGTTGAAGAACTTGCGATTGAAGGAGAGGGATAGAGACTTCTGATTCTGCAACACTTTCGATAGCCAGACGAAAAAGAAGCTGAGTATCATCATGACAGTGTAGGGCAGGGAGGCGAGCAGCGAACTGGACTTGATATCGATGCCATAGATGTTCTTCATGTAGCTGGGAATCTGTGTGAGCAGCGTCCAGAAGCCCCACATGTGTGTGCAGTGAACGACGAGTAGCGACAAGAATGGCATCGAGGTAAAGATGCTGCCCCAAGGAGTTGGTGCCATTTTGCGGGCATCCTGCATTTTGCCCACCGAACGGGATTCCTCAATGAACTTCAGCTCCTCACGTGTTATGCTGCGATGCTCCTCCGGTGTGCTCGAGGCAAAGACCCACCAAAAGAGCACCCAGACAAAGCCACAAGCACCGCCACAATAGAAGATGGCCGGCCAGCCGGCAAATGAGTCTGCAATGAAACCACTCGTCGCCAGCATCATGATCGTTCCAAACTGTGCTCCCGAATAGCAAATGGTAGCCAGCATGCCTCGCTCACTGGCCGGCGCCCATTTGGAGAGCAGCGAATGTGTTGCCGGATGCACTGCACCCTGTGTTAGACCCTCAAAAAAACGGAGCACACACAGCGCCTGCCAGCCACCCAGCTTGAGCGAGAGGGGCGTCAAGAGCGTCAGCAATGCACAGGCAGTAAGTCCCATCATCAGCAACATCTTGGCACCGTAGCGTTGAGCAATATAGCCACCAGGCACCTGAGTCACAACGTAGCCCCAAAAGAAGCTGCTCAGCATATAGGATTTCTCAGTTTCCGTAAAGGGATAGTACTGCAGGAAACCAGAAAAGTAATTAAGTATAATTTCCCACATGTTTTTCTTTATAAACAACTTACCTCCACATCATCGTCCAGACTGCTTTCCGTTGAGTTCTCCGCTTGCGTTCCATTTGGCTCGGACATTGCCACCAAGGCGACGCTAAGATTAACGCGCCACGCATAGGCCAGGGACAGGCAGAAGAAGCACAGGATGCACTGCACATGCCGCACGCCAATGATTTTATCTGCAAAATAAATGTGCAGATTATAAATTGAGAGTACTTTATAACGAGCTAAAATATATTTACTGTGTCCACATTTATATTAATTAATTATTTAAATTTAATAATACACAATTTAGTTTAAGCAATTCAAACATTATTGATTGAATAAATTAAATATTTAAATGCAGTATATTCCAATCAATTAATCTTGAAATTTGCTTTAAATATTAAATGAAAAACCTACAGTTAAGAATAAATCTTTAAAACATTCTTAATTTAGGTACACTCAAAATAAATGTACAATTTTAGAATCAAGTAAAAACAGTCTAAGTATAAAGCAAAATTATCGTAAATCAACGAAAGCTTCTTGGAATAAGTAAAAATTAAATTTAAACGAGATAACTTTTCCTACTTTGGCAACTTCATTCTCTATGACAAATCAAGTTTGAAACGAAAAGATTTTATTACAATACTTAATTTTTATATTATACTATATATATTTATATATTTTAAAAAACTCATGTATAGTTATTCCTTGCCAATATGTAAAATATTCCTTCCTTCGTTTATCTAAAGTCTCTTTTGAATATCGCAAGAAATATATATGGTCAAAAGCCATGAACTGCAATTAAGCAAATTTTGCATATTTATTGGATAGCTGTGCTCTCTTCAGTTGTGTTTTGTTCTGCTCTCCAGGCCGCCGTGTGTCGCTCTTATCAATCCCTCAATCTCTCTCTCTCTCTCTCTCGCTTTCTGGCCCTCTCGCGTGTGTTCAGCCTCACAAAGACTATTTCGCCGCTTGTATGTGGGGCGCGTTTACTATTTATAAAACACTGTGTCAAAATCTTGTTGTGCCTGCAGACTCACGCACACAAACATGAATACACGCACACTAATTTGCACTTATACATGCGCAACGCCCACTCGTGATTGTGAATTACTCGTGAGACCTGCGCCTCAATGAAGTGCAACACACATCAACAGCAGACGGTGCTGTACCAGCAAAGCAGCAAAAAAAACCAGCTAACAGCGAAAAGCAACACGCGACATACCAAACACTGCCGTTGGCCTCTTCTCTTCTCCTTACCCAGCCAACCGACCGACCGTTCGGGTGTACGCCCGCCCTACCTGAAAGCGCGCTGTTCGCTGAATCCGACCCAAAGCAGCAGCACGTGACGACGATCTCTCTCTACGTCTGTCTCTGTCTCTCTTGCTTGGACGCAGCCGATAGCCGTGTGCAGATGTCAGTTTATTGGCCACCGTACACAGCTGTTGGCTTTTTTAATGAAACGGGGAATTTTTGCATACTCTGTTCGGAATGTGGAATAAGAGATTGTTGATCTTGCTGGCTTTAGCACTTCTATCTTTATAGTACATAATTGTATAAAAATTAAAATCAATTAAAATCTTTTGTAATTTACGTAAACTGTTTTTAATGAATAGAACGCCAAAAAATAGTCCCCAACAACAGTTTAAGAGTCACTAGTCTTAAAGTCAAAAATTATGCTTTTCTCTTCTTAATAATCATTTCAAACAGAGCATTAAGCAGTCGATTACGTTGAAAAGCAGCATTATTGCTTGTTTTAATTTTAGTTTTGTGGCTCGAACTCGATCTTTCGTCTTTGTTATTTTTAGACTCGGACTTGCCATAAATGGGCTTAGACTTAGTTCTTGTTGCAGCTGTTTTAAGCACATTTGTTGCACAACACAGCCAAGTTGCAACCTTGCGACGCGGCCTTACAAGGTAATTGAGTCTATTGAACTGCCCCAAAGCGTTTTCTCAAAAGCCCAACCAACCAACCAACTAGCCAACTTACCAATCAACTAGCCAATGCCAGTTGATGTGTCTATTATTAATAACTATTAAAATAAGACTCAATAATTATCAATTATTGAGCCAAAAATGCGATGACTCGACAATTGAACTTTAAGACTTATGCCAATTTGTAGTTGCTCTCTCTCTCTCTCTCTTTATCTTACTCTTTCGCTCCAAGCTCGTGTGTCTTTCTCTGTTTATTGAGCTCTGAATCACTTGATGGAACTTTTGTGAAACTCTTTTTTTCATTCAGCCATTTACTTGACACGTTTTTTCGATTTATTTGCACAATGATTGTATTTCTGCCCCCCTCTCTCTCCAACTCACTCCTTAAGACCCTCTTTTGGGTGTGAGGCGTAGCCGCAAACAATTTATGATCCAGATACTGTTGAAATAGTTTGCGGTTTTTGTAGTTTTTAGTCGCCTATCTTGTGTCTGTTTAAATGTTAATTTATACACTCTTGTATAATAAAGTGAGAGATGGGTTTAGTGGGGGGGAGTGGGAGGGTGAGAAAGGCAAACATGACCAATTAAAATTTGTTCGTAGTGTTCCATATATGGAATTGCAACAAATAACATCAATCAAACATTTATGAGCTGCGCTATATTTGAAAGTTGATTTTATTTATTTTTTTTTTTTGATTGATTGCCAATCTGAGGTACAGTACATCCCACGGAGGTAATGTACCGGGACTGCGTTATGTTCTGCTGCAACTCATGGTCACGCGATAATGGGATGGCGATCGAAGGACATGGCATATATACATATATATAAATGAGTGTATGCATATATAGATATGTAAGTGCAAATCACCTACCAACTAAACCAACCCCTCAAAGTGCTGATAACCGATAACAGAACACACACAAATAACTGTACCGCAATAGCGAGAACGATAAATTGGAGCAATAACAACAAGAAATATTTTTGCTATATACAAACAAATAAATATAGAGTCAACCTACATTAAAATCTATTTTTACACCGTGAGCCCATGTAAGGGCAAAAGGGTATAATGCTTTTGTTCAAGCTATAGACTACAGATTTGTCATTTATGTTCAAGTATACCAAGTATAAAAATCGATCCAAAAACAATAGATCATCTGTAAAAATTTTACCGAAATCGGTTAAGAAATACCGGAGAAATCGAAGATTGAAATTAAGTCAAGCATTCAATAGCGCAGTAAAGCATTAACTTTCTGTATATGCTTGCACACACACATACATACAAACAATGATTGTCTTAGGGTTCAGGGTATCTTTTAGTCGAGGCGTCTTACTTGTTTGCTATAATGTCAGTCTGCCAGATTAGATAATTAGTATTACGACGGACCAATCGAAACAACAACCGGGCATTCATTTAAATGTAGTATTCTAGGTGGCTCTAGGTATAGTTATTCTGGGTCTACGTGTAACTCTGGGGCATCATAAAACCCGAGTTTCGTAATCATGTTTACTAGCTCTGAAATATAACCTAACTAACAGCCGTCGTTATTTGTTGAGCTTTATTAAGAAAACTGAAGGTCACAGCTACTCTCTCTTTCCTAACTATTCTCTCCTACGCACTCGTTCGCTCCCTTCATTAAGTTATTAGATAAGCTTTTTGTTACAATCGCGTCACTTGAACAGAGTCCAAGTATATCAACTGATTTTGTTAAAATATTTTCCGTTTGCTAATTTAAATTTTTTTTATTTCATTGGCACTCGTTTATTTTCATGAACCGCAAAACAAACAAAATACAACAACAAAGACAAAAGAGCGTCTGATTCTGCCCCATTAAAACACCCCCCACCCCCCCTGTCTCATCGGCCACCCAGAAACACAATTTTTTTATTCATTGTGTATTTTTATCATTTTCGTTGAGCGTGCTAAAATTTTATTTGTCAGCCAAATCGAATAAAATTTAATTCATTTATTTTTTTGTTAACTTGAAGAGTTCCGTTTGCAAGTTTTGCAAATTGCAGTTGAAAAATATTTTTGGATGAGCTGCAGTGGAGGTCGTCACACATCATACACAATATGTACATAAAATATATATGTATGTATATAAATAAGTATCTTAGCTGAATGCAATCACGTACAAACTTGCTTACAAATAAACACATGTATTTAACGTTTGTATATCACAAATATATTGATGCTTTTAGCCACATGTTTTGAGAAACTCTAAATGCAATTAACGTTCGCTTCATTTGCTTTATACTATGACATTTTATAAATGCTTGAAAATAACTGTAGATGTTGTTCTATATACTATAAAGAAAAAGCCGCAGCTTTGAAGGCGCCACTTGGTTACACGAGGGGGGTATTGCAACTTAACTATATTTGTTTCCGGCAACAAGCAAAGTTCTGTTCTGTATTTCATATTATTTTTTCTTTTTGTTGAGAATTGCACTTATATAAACACAAACTGATACTGAAAATTGACACGTGCACATGGAGGCAAATAAATTGTGTACGCTTTATATAGAGAATGTTTTCGAGCTCCCATTTCGCTTTAGCTTCTAGTTTTTTAGTTCTGGTTTTTTTTTTTGGTACATACCATTGGCGTATTTCCCAGTCTTAACCATATTCAAAGTGGTGGTCATGTGTGCGGCGCGGGTTTTAATTTGAATGCACAATTCCGAGATCGTTCCCTATCTCTTTCGCACCCACTTTGGAGTTTGCTGGCAGTGGAAATTTTTTTCCGATTATTTTCGAACTTTTAAAAAACGTGTTGCGACATTAAGTTGAAGCACATGTGCTGATCGCGACACGGAGCCGAAATGGAACACAGAAAAAAAGTTTTTGCTTTTTTAGCGTATGTATTTTGAATAACGTATTTCACGGATACGGATGCGAGTGTTCGTAGAGCACGCGTTTTGCTGTGATACAATGAATTACTCAGACTACATCTATAGATACAGATAAAGATTTTTTGATCACTACTAGAGCGTATTCCGCGTATACTATATTATTTTTTGGGTATTGGTTTGTTCTAGCGAGCGACTGCGACTGCTTGAAATACTTGCTGCGGCGATTCTTTTATAAATTTGATCGCTGTTCGCAGCTCGGCCTGCTCGTGTGTCATTTACGTCGCGACGTCGACGTCGAGAGAGTTCGCTGCTGTCGCATTCAAAGTATCTGTCACATTGTTGCTTTTGTTGTTGTTGTTGTTGTCGCACACACATGTGTATCGCGTGAATTCCATTTTCATTTAGTTGTTGTTGTCGTTGTTATTGTTGCTGTTTTTGCTATCAGTCGAAACCGAACCGAACGAACATGCTGCTGCCAGGCGGCACTCAGGAGTGTAACTGCATGTGTGTGTGAGTCTCTCTCTCTTTTTTTACTCGCTCTCTCTCTCTCTCTCTCTCTGAGTGTGTGTTTCTGCTCTCGAATGTGCCGGCCAATATGTAAACAACAGCAACACTACAGCGCCAACAACGAGTTATCAATCTTGCACTCTTTTCTACCTCTCCCACTCCCCTACCACTCTCACTCTCTGTCCACTATACTTGACTCTTTTAGTTGGCTGCCTTTTGGGTTTTCTGCGTAATGGGCTTATGTGTGCTTTGTATATAAACCGAAAATTAGTCACATCCCATTCTCACTCTTGCCTGTCTTTTTGCTGCCAGATACTTTCCACTTGGCTCATATGCATATTGGTCATATGCCTCTTAGTTTTCCAGTGTGTGCTGCTGCTGCTGTGGCTGATAAGCTTTAAGCCACCGTCGTCGAGGTCAAGTATCAAGCGTTGCTGATAAGCTACGCAAGCGCTTAGTGTACATACTTTATTTAGTACCCCTTTCTCGCTCTCGTGCTCTCTTTGTCTGCCTTGAAACGCTGTTTGTTAGTGACATAACTCTCGCTTTGACAGCTGCTGTCACCTATTGTAACAATCGTAGAAATTAATCGCAAATACGATTCCCCCGCCCTACCCTTACACAATTCATTACTCACAAAGAACAACAGAAAATTTACATCAATTGAATAGAACCCTTTCAAGCACCGATCTCAGCTCATTTAGTAACTGAGACTCCAAGTATCCGTTATCAATTATAAACAAATCTTTTAACAAATTATTTATGCTTATCAATTGAAACCGAATGCAAAACAAAACACAACACTTATCGCTGTTAAAAATTGCATTCTGATGCCATCAAAGACAGCTCTGAGGAACATACGTTATTGTATTTTTTTATTAATCGCTATACTTTCCATTTTCGGCACACACACAAATTTGAAGGGGATTTTACTTCAGCTGATAAGCACTTTTCGATACGATTCGAAAAAGGGCAACACGTTTTTTTTTTGGCACGTTTGCTCTGATTGAAGGCAGAACGAGCTTTATCAGTTAATGTGCCTTTAAGTACGAGTGGATTTTGCAGTGGGTTTTAATGGCTCCTAATTGGGTTGTCATTACAGCAAAAGGATAAAGGCATAAAAGAGTTAAAAAAATCCATTAAAATCCTTTTATCATCAGATCAAGTACTTTCAAGAGCATTAAATGATTTTTAAAAGTTTACATATTTTGTAATTTTAGGAAACGAAATAGCTTAATTAAAAAAGTTCAATTTATCTTTATGATTGAGCTTGATTTGAGATGAATTGACTATGGAATTTCAAGTAGTTCAAAAAGAATTAACTGTCCCAGAATTATTTAGAATCAAATTAATAACAAGTAAATCAAAAAAAATTTGAACACATGCTTCTATAAGATTTTTTTATGTTATAGTTTAAAAAAGTTTATATATTAAAAAAAAAAAAAAAAATAAGTGTCGGTCGGATTTCGAACTCAGTCTTCCCTCCATGCCACCAGAGCTTGTCAATTTTACCAGTCAAATTAGTAAGTTTAGCAATTTTTCGTGGATTTTACATGATATTTCAGAGCTCTAGCTAGTCGGGAACTTGGTGAAAATTTGATTACAAGATTCCGAGACAGACAGGTAAGTCAAGTTAAATATAAGCATGTAAAAATAGTAGAAAATGTGGAAGCAATAATCAATAATGAATAAACTGTCAGTTCAAAACAGCTCCAAGCAAAATATCAACAAAATATAGTACAGAATATATATTATTGGCTAAGTTCAAATTGAGATCGATTTGAATGAAACTTAGTAAGTTACTTAAAGATTAGATGATAACCATAACTTGCTACTGAATTGTTAATTTTAGAGTAAAGAACTAACTGCCAGGCCAAAAATACAATAAAGCATATCATCCTGATGAAAGGTGATTCTAACGTCAAGCATCACATTGAATTGTGCAAAGATCGATTGAAATAGAGCTCGTTTATATTTAAAGTAATCCAATAGCTTAAAATAACATATAATACAGTACGTTCTCGGTTAACGCAACCCTCGTAGATAATTGCAACACCCAAATTCGAGATTTTCGCGAAACAGCTGTTCAGAAAAGTACAAATTGTAAAAATATACAAAACAAATTCTCAATTTTTCAAAAAATGTATAAAATAATATGAAGTCCTTGCTTAAAACACAGTCTTATTCGATTTACTTTAATTTTAAAGGTAAGCAAAGGCATATTTTGTTGAAAAAATATCCCGTGGCCACCAAAAAATTTCTCCTCAGTTTTCGCAACCACCTCAGTTTTCGCAACTGGCCAAATTTTAATAGGTTTCGTTAACCGAGGTCGTACTGTACCTATAAATAGAAGAAAAAGTATGATTGAGCACACATTGTGTACGAGTTGAGCCGAATTGAGTAAGGTGCTTCAATCAGCCATTTGTACTAAAAAAAAGGGCATGAAAAGTTACAAGTCGATGAGTTCGCTGGTAACGTGACTTACTGATTGACTGACTTATCAATCAATCTAAGCGTTCCATCTTATCGCGTGCTGCATGCGTCAAGCCCACTGAATCAGCCCACCTGCCTTGCCTTGCCAAACAAACTGTGACCCAAATTGTTTAAGGGCTTGTGACGAGGGGAGGTGAAGCAAAAAAATATGAATCTGTGCACTATCAGAAGCTCTTATCAGTGCGACATTTGACAAATGGTAAACAGAATAGAATACGACGCGTCTCTTGACGTCAGGAGCGGATGTGGATGTAGATGTGGGCAGCCAACGCAGCTGGAACAGATGGAACTGGCTGCACAAGTATGTTATGGGGACATACCCATAGTCCCATAGTTGCGATGTGCAATTAGCAACTAAAATGCAGCTTCTGTTTGCCAATGTCAGAGTAAATATGGTAATTTTTCTCTTGATATTAGTACTTAAGAATAGATGCAGGTCTCTAGAATCTAGAATCTAGATACAGGTTCAAATACTCGAATAGCAAGTGGAATTTTACAGCAACTTGTTGCATGCGCTGCCAATTGAAATGCGATAATGATACAAGCCAAATACTATACACACAAAACCAAGTCACTGACTTAGTATGAAATTGCGCATACGCCGTGTGTGTAGCAAATTGTCTAGCTAAACAAGACCCAAAAAAAATAATAATAATAAAGAACAATCACAATTGCATATCGCTTAGAAAACACGACTTGAATATACCCTGTGTGCTAACATATATAAAAAAAAATATTTTTTCTATGTATATAATATGTAAGTATTTATAGTACCTTTCTGTTTGCAAAACTTTTTATTTGTGAAGGTAAAACACAGAGTATTTTAACTTCTATTCGATTTTTATCTATACATAAAACAACCAATTGGTTCTTCTAATTTTCCGCTGCCATCCAAGAGTATATATAGATCATTGTGCTGAAAATATTTGCACATCTTTTTAATGCCATATCTTGATCGTTGTATTTAAAGCGAATCAGCAATATTTTCTTTGGATGAACAACAAAAGTATTGAATTGCAGGTGTTAATCAAGGCTCAAAGGGTGCCCAGCCCCCCAAAATATTTGCAAGCCATTAGGAACTGTATCACCAGTTAGATGCATTAAGTCAATTGTTAATGACAAAAAGGCCTTACAGGTTAATCAAGTCCACAGTTGTTTGATGCAAATTGCAACCGCATATATTTGCCAATCTAGAAGCTGTGTCTTTTATTTGCATATCTGTCAGACCTAATTGAATTGTATGCAATCAATTGAGAGAGTTCAATTGACTTGAATAAGCAAACACACACAGTTCAAAAGTGTGCATGTAAAGTTATCTTTATACTTGGCTCCCACAATATGTACATATCAAATTTTCTAATATTTAACCACAATGGCCCAGACGCTTTCAATTAGTTAGACAACCCATTGATGGAAACTTTGTTTATTTGCTTGATTTCTGTCTCGACGGATTCATCTATCGTTTGCCCTCTACATCTGGCAGCCTGTCAAAGACGCGAATTTTATTTTGATTTTCCGCAATTGCATTAGAAAATCATTTTAATTGCCAATGTACTCTTCTCACCCAACCAACTATTCTCTACCCCATCTCAAACGTTTCCATCGCTCAAATTCCTTCTTGCTGCTCACCTCCCTCGCCACTGAGCGACATCTTATTCAGCAACGTGGGCGTTTAAGTGTTGTTGGACACCTCACGCGGCACATAGTTAAATTAAAATAGATATTTTCATATTTACCACATTTTAATACACTTACCACGGGAACTTCCACTCGAAATGCAAATTTAAAACACCAATTTTTAATTCTATAGTTTTAATTATAATTTAATTTAAATTTTTATATAGAGAAACATTTATTTTTGACGTTAAATTGTAAAAAATTAATTTAAAGCTTGTTAATTTCAAAACAATGTGCGTAATACTTAATTTTTGACTATATGAGAATTAATTACCAAAACTAATTATACAGGCAAACCTCGAAAGTGTGAACAAAACGAAAATCAAAATTTTGAAATTTGTCACAATATCCAGGTTGTTCACACTATCGAGGTTTTTTTATTTTGTTAATAAATTGATATACGGGTACTACATATATGTAGTTAGTATAGTTAAATAAATCATTTAATTGGTTGCTTTTATTCAAATTCACTTTAAAAACAAAAATAAATATCATTTCCATAAAAATGTATAAAAATAACTTTGTATCTGTGTATGTAGAATTTTCTACAAATTCAAATAAATTCGCAGAAACCGTTACAACTGTTCTTACAAATGTCGAAGCGACAAAAGAGCGAATAAAATGACAGAAAAAAAAAATGTTCATAAAGAGGTTTTTTTTCAACCTGGATAGTGTGAACAAAATATTGTGCTCACACTATCCACGTGTTCACAGTATCGAGCGTTCACACTATCGAGGTTTGCCTGTATATTTTCCGGAAAATTCGTCACCTTTGCTGAAAATGTGAGATCAGGTTGTATTGAATCGTGATAATGAGTGTCAATCTACATAAAGGGTATATTTTGATTGGCTCTTAAAGCTGTCTCCGAACGTCACATCCAATTTTGGTTTTATTTGCAAAAATACGGCGATATGATCCAAGCGCTTTCTTATAAACAATAAGACATGCGATTCGAGAAGACAAGAGTGCTAAAAGCAAATATAATATATTACAACCCAAATCAAGACAATTATTTCTTGTGATCTTTGCCAAGAACGTTAACGCTTGTGCCGCACTGGTAATAACGTTCTTGACGAATCCATGGCTAAGACTTAGTCACTCTGCAAATGCTGTGATTAACTTTGTCGGCTCTGCAGTCTTATCTAAAGGTTATGCTGCTAACAATCTCTCCTCAGTTCGGAGAATGTAGTTCTTATCATTGCGTCTTGTGCGCTTTGTACCTGCACATAATAATGAGCATGTAGCTTTGATTTGATTTTTGGCAGAGAGCACTGCGACAACCACGCAACTGATTTATCATTGTGACATCATGCGACACGACACTAACTCAAAATCTCTACAAATAGTTGTAAACATTTATTTGCAGAGTATAGTATTTGTTTTAGTATTTGCACTCGTTACTAAACTTAGTTATATCACAAGGGAACTTGATTCATAGAAATTCCATGCAGCCATCATGACATGGCATAAATTTATTATGCAAAACACAAATCCTTGTTGTTGTTGCTCTCACATTCTAGTAAATTTTTTATCATTTTGTTGTGAAATATCCAGGTATTAACAAATGCTTACACAATCAGAGAGAGCTGCAAAAATAAATATACTAAATATATAATAAGTTTTATAATATTGTTTAAAACAACCAACGGTGAAAAATATAATGCAATTTTTGCGAAATAAATTGCGATAACCTTAAAGACAAGGTAAGAGAGAAAGAGAGCTAGCGCTGCACAGGATGAGCAAGCGAACACGAGAGAGGAAGAGCAAGCGTCAGCGGAAGAGAGGGAGAGTCAAAGTCAAATGCGCCACCGCTTTGCCGGCAACAACAACAGCTTAAGCGCCGCGCTGTGTTAATTTGTTGCCATTTTATGCACACACGTTTGCATACACACATAAACACTGACGCACACATTTGTATCGACATTCGATGCATACTTTTGGCGCACCCTCAATCTCTCGCGCTCCCATTTTAATTACTGCTGTCTGTGTACTGTGTGCTGTGTGTGTGTATGCTGATGTGCGCTCTCTCGCATTCACTCTCTCTGCCTGATCTTTGATCACGTTTCTCACACGTTCGGCTCGGCACACAGCCGACGACTTCCACGTTCACGTGATGCGCAAGTGTACAAAAAACGATCGGCTCTCCCCTGGCGATCAACGGTGACAGCGCTGTTCGCTGTTCCAACCGACGCCAACTTTGCTCCCCCTTTGCGCAAAGCACGTTGCGGCCCACACAGCACACGAGAGCTGTGTGAGAAGTTGCTTTTTGTTGCTCTTTGCTGGGCATGGCAAAATGATTTGCTAAAATTCGATTTTGGAATGGAGTGCAACGCCTTTGGAATGACGTAAACATAAAGCCTGGATTATAAACGTATGTACGTATAGAAACTGAGAGATCACATGAGACAAAATGAAAAACACAGAGCGAGAAAGAGAGGGAGCGGGCTGCCCCTGTCCGTTAACGATTTCACCACTGACGTTGGCGCTCCTAAACCTTGATTCATGCCGCGTTAGCAGACAACAAAGTATGTATGTATGTATGTACTTCAGATTCAGATAACGTTCCATTTTGGTTCATTGAAGCGTCCCCTCGCTGCTTCACTCTTCTTCCTCATCCCTCTGCAATCACTACCGGCTGAAACTATGTGTATACAAACGTGCCATGAAGAACTCAATTCTATGCCAGCTACTCGGTATTGTGTTTCGGTGTCTGATTCGGGAGGTGGTATTTGACGCCCAGGGCGTCAACTGATATGACAAGTGTCTTAATATTTTGCACCGTGAAGCTGATAATATCTTGGCGCTTCGCTGTTCCTTGCATCGCCACTGAAAATAATCGTAAATTCTTATTTGCTTTAAAATTCTTATTTAATGGATTTCATTATCCATTAATTTCGGGATTTTTGTTTTTTGGCTGCTTCAACAAAGGCGAGCCTCAAGCCGCTATCTTTCCGTCTCAGTTTCCGCCTGTCTGCCTTTTTTTTTTTGTCCATTTTGCCGTTTTATCTTTTGAACACGTGCCTACAAAACGGTATGGAAAGAGCCCATTTGCAAACCAGTTGTGAAATTCTTGCGAATCCTATGCATCATCACTCTAAACCTTCTTTATTTAAGTTACCCACTATCATTTTGAGCTGAGTTTATTGCTGTTCTGAGTTTCACTTCGGAATGTTTTGCATCAACCAAAATATGCTTGCTTAATACAAAAGTACATTTCGTAATCGCAAATATTTCGGCATATCATTTAATATATATAAAAACACACACTCGTACATTTGTATATAAGAGCTTAGTTGTGTGTGATTATGTAAATATACGGTCCATATCGCGTGCTTGTATTCAAATTTTGCTTATCAACAGGTTCGCCTCACACGATCACGACCACAACTTCCACTTCAGCCATGCGCCTCGAATGCGGGCAAATGACTTGCCATTAAACTGTTCACAAACCTTATTTTATTTGCATATGTTTAATTCAAATGCGGTGTAGAGTGGGGCTTAACTGCTCTAAAGTCTCAAATGTCAATGAAAACTCGTTAACAATATTGAAATAGTAAGAATTTAATTGAACTGGTTGTCTACAAATTTTCTGTACACTTAAATATTATAAGAATATGTTAAGCATACGAATAACAGTCTAATTAAATAATATGAAATGTAATGGTATAAATTTTCTAACATTTAAACCAAATTAGTATTTTTAAAACGAACAATTAACTAATAATACAAAAAACATTCAAATGAAATTTTTATTGAATATTATTCAATAATAATTTATTTCATATATTATTAATTATACATACAGTCGTGTCTGGATATAGTGAACACCCGAAATAGTGAACACCTCGAAATAGTGAACACCCCAAAAATTTACATGGAGTACTCTAAATAGTAAACAGTGAACAAACGAAAAACTCGAAATAGTGTACAAAATTATTTTAATAATGATGAACTTGAAGATTTGGATGATGAAGACCAAGGGAAATTGCAGATCGTAAATACTATTAAAGCTTCCGAAGCTATAGACAGTTTTGACAAGGCTATCGCATGGGCTGAGGCCAATACTAAATGCGCACTCTGCGTGAAAAAGCTTTTCAAAAATTAATTTCTGTACGCAAAACGCAAACATTAATTCGTGATTTTTTTTAAATAAATATACATATTTACTCTAATTTGTTTACAAATTTATTTAATTGATTTAAAATCTAGCATTTCCATACACAAATGTGTATTTTGAGCATAAAATGTGAGTCTCGAAATAGTGAACAACCTCGGAATAGTGAACAGGCCTTGCAAAAATTAGTTCACTATATCCAGACACGACTGTACTTGTCATTTATGTTTGGTGCCCCTGTTCTACTGCTTGTTCGTTTCATTCAAACAATGATTATTACGCACGCTCAAAAGTATGCTACAGCTTGCGTCGAGTAAACATTTTTAGTGACAATTAATTCCGCTAGGTGTTTCAGGTATTAGTATAAGACCAAATTTCCTTGCAAAAATACTATACAACTTATAAGAATATCAAATTAGGCAGCAATAAATCAAAGAAGAAATAGTTGTGGACATTAAAACTATTAATTTTTTAAATATTCAAGCATGAATTTAGTTTAAGGAGTTGATCAAATTAAGAATATATATGCATACTACGTATATATTAAAAATCTCTTTGCATTCCACTTGCATATTAACATTTTGACACATAGAAAACATTAAATTAATTTTTAACTAATTCTTTTATATATTTTGTGACTCCAACTGTGGATTAGAGCTACTACACTGCTTGGTTGGTGAATAATTCCATGGCTGGACGTTAGAGCGACCGAAAATCAGGAAGAGACCATTGCCCACCAAATAGATGCTAGCAGCCAGAAAGAAGACCTGGCGCCACTGATAAACATCGTGCTGTAAGAAATAAAAAGGTATATAATTATCTTGCGATTGGAATTACATCAGTTTGGTCCTACCTGATCAGTGACAACGATGCCCACGACAAGTGGTGCAGCGAGACTCATAAAGTTGGCGATGCAATTGCAGATGCCCATTAGAATGCCAGCAAAATTTGGCGTTAGATCGATGTGGTTTATCAGAAAGCCCAAATGGGCAGCAGAACTGATGCCAACGGTTAAGGTGATGAGGACTACTGCCAAAGTATCCATGTCCTGTGGCACATAGCCCAACGCAATCAGTAGACACATAGGACCAAAACATCCTATTGAATTAAAGAACTTTCGATTGAATGAGAGGGAAATGGAATTATTTTTCTGCATCTGTTTTGAGAGCCAGGCAAAAACGAAGCTGAGAGTTAGCATTGCAATGTAAGGAAGTGCTGAAAGCAGTGCATTGGAATTTATATCCTTGCCCAGGACATTCTTCATGTAGCTGGGAATCTGGGTCAGCAGAGTATAAAAACCATACGCATATGCAGACTGAACGGCAATCAGAGCCAAGACAGCTGGTGACGTAAGGAAACTCAACCAAGGTACTGTTTGATGATGAATGGGCTGCTTCAAGCTCCCACTTCTTTGGCTCGCCTGTCCCATTTCTATCAGCTCCCGCTCCTCCACCGAAATGTTTTTCGAGTCCGCTGGCGAACTGGCACCCCAAATGTAATATATGATGGACCATAAGCAGCCAAATGCGCCAGAAACATAGAAGATACTCGGCCAGCCACCATAGGAGGCAAGCAATCCACTTGTGGCCAGCATTATAATAGTGCCAAACTGATTTCCCGCATACGTAAAGTTGCCCATGGAGGCTCGCTCATTGGGTGGCACCCAAACTGAGAGCACTGTGTGGCATGAGGGAAAAAGTATTCCTTGGCAGACACCCTCAAGTAAGCGCACCGCGCAGAGCAGCTTCCAACTTCCCAGCTTGGCACAGAGTGGCGTTAGCATCGTCAACACTGAGCATAAAGATAATCCTGTAAGTATCGTTACCTTACCGCCAAAGCGACGCGCCAAGGCACCTGCAGGCACCTGGGTAATCACATAGCCCCAAAAGAAGCTGCTTAACAACAGGGACCTTATCTTCTCCGACCACTTGTACTCCTAGAAAGAGTGAACACAATGCACGTTGATCTAATTTGAATAAAGTAAAGATTCTACTTACGGGAAACTCCGCCATGGCCACAATTGCAACGGAGAGGTTAACCCTCATGGCAAATCCAACGGTAAGACCCCAAAAGAGCAAAAATATTTGCAAGTGTCGTGTGCCATATCCAGAGACTAATAAAAAAAAATAAGAAAATATTAATCGGTTTGCAACTTTATAACGAAATTTAAACTAAGAGCTTGAATATTACCTCAACCACTGTTTAGGTTAATTTATTATCATGCAACTAAGATAAGTGATCTTCAATTCATTTATTTTGACCTACTTTTTGGTACTTACAACTTATCTTTTATAAAAAGGGTGAAAACTAAATCTAACATTAGTATCGAACTACCTCGAAGAATGCATTTCTTGTATAAATTTTAAGTATAAAACAAAATGTTATTGAATAACTTATAGTCTGATTGATCTTAAGTTATGATCGACATTTTTGATTTTTGTTTTACTTAATAATTAATATTGTAAAATTAGATCCCTGTATCAGTTACCTTCATTTTCAAAACGACGATTTTTCACCATAGTAATAATGGTTGTGTTTAAGCTTAAGCTTCTCTGCTTTTCATTACCGTACACAACAATATGTCTTTACTAACTAGTTGGTGTTTTCGGATAGACTTCATGGGTAAGGCAATGGTTGACAGCTTCTGTGTTTGTGATTGTATAAATCGCGTGCCGTCGTCACGACTAATGTAAATATGATTACATATTTATATATTGATAAGATAACACTGGCTGGAACAAGGTACCCAAAATTATTATAATGCGATGACTAGACGAATATTGTTTCAGAGGCAGATTTCATTTATGAACTTCTACATATGTTGAGCTGGTATTTAAAAAAGATGCAGATGCAGAAAGATCAAGAGCAAATAATTTCTACGCAGTTCTAAGAGATAAATCAAGTGCGAAAAAATGGATTTTACAATGGCATAAATCAAGTAGAGAGCAGTTGAGAATTTAGACTTTTCATTAAAAACACAACTTATATTCAATATTGTTTATTGTTACTGTTAAATTGTTTCAAAGGCTATCATAAATTTTCAAGTATATGTACAACATTATATCAGTGATTTAGACTAGTATATATTAGGCTTGGCATCACCTATAATATAAGATGTTTCAAGCACATAAGTTGGTCAACTTGTTATCCAACATTACTTGAGCAGTATCATTAACTACAGTTCCCTCAGTTAACTTCTGTTTGTTCTTTACTTAAAAACCGCTTTTACTTATCACAGCGCTCGGATTTTTGAGATTCCAATTGGAGTATGGTTGTGTGGCGTTCTTTTAATGGTGGGTCGTTCCACTCCTGAACATCAGCACGGCCAAACAGTATGAAGATTCCATTGCCCACCAGATAAATGGCAGCGGCAACAAAGAACACAATGCGCCACTGTTCCACATCATGCTTTACGTGAAAAAAAGATAAATATCTAAAAATTATTTTGCATAATTCCCCTTTTAAAATCAACACACCTTATCGGTAACAACGACACCCACGAGCAGCGGTGCACTTAGACTCATTATGTTGGCCAATCCATTACTGATCCCCATCAATGTACCTGCATAGTTGGGTGACAGATCAATGTGGTTGACTTGAAAGCCGAGATGGACAGCAGCATTCATGCCCACTGTGAGGGTGAGCACCACCACAGCCAGAGTGTCTTGATCCTTGGGCACATAGCCCAAGACGACAAGCAGGACCATGGGAACATATTGGCCAATCGTATTGAAGAACTTGCGATTAAAAGCGAGCGAAAGCGACTTCTTCTTCGCCATCAAATGGGACATCCAGATGAAGAAAAAACTAAGCACTAGGTTTGTGATGTAGGGCAGTGAGGAGAGCAGGGCATTTGACTTGATGTCCTTGCCAAGAACACTACTCATGTAGCTTGGTATTTGAGTAAGGAGTGTCCAGTAACCCCAGGCGGAGGCGCAATGAACTACTGTAAGTGCTAGATAGGGTCCCGAGGTAAGAAAACTCAACCAAGGGATCGGTCGTCGGTTTTGAGGTGTTTCAGAATTCACAGTTTTCTCACTTGCCTTAGACAACTCAATTAACTTAATCTCCTCCGGTGATATGCTTTTGGAGTCTTGCGGTGAACTGCTACCCCAAATATAGTAGGCTACCACCCACAGGAGGCCACAGGCACCAGACACATAAAAGATGCTTGGCCAACCAGCAACTGAAGAGGCAAGTACCCCACTCACAGCCAGCATAACGATCGTACCAAACTGAGATCCAGTATAGGCACAAGTGGCCAAGGTTGCAACCTCCCTTGGCGGTATCCAAGCTGATATAATCGTATGGCACGACGGGTAAAATACTCCCTGGCACAGTCCTTCAATAAGGCGCAGTCCACAGAGCAGTGACCAGCCACCTAAGCTGGCACACAGTGGTGTCAGAAGATTTAGCAAGGAGCAGATGGAGACTCCTGTTAGTAGCGTGACTTTGCCACCAAAACGGCGAGCCAAAGTGCCAGCGGGTACTTGGGTTGCCACATAGCCCCAAAAGAAACTGCTTAGTACATACGATTTTGTCTTCTCAGACAATGGATATTCCTAAAGGGATTGTATATTTTCATCATGCTATAATGAGAAGGATTTAAACAATCTTATACTCACCGGAAAGTTGGGATTGATGGAGGCGGCATCAGTCATTGCCACAACAGCCACAGATAGGTTAACTCTCATGGCAAAACCAACAGTTAAACCGCAGAAGAGTAGAAACATTTGTAAGTGACGCACTCCAAGTCCAGTTCCTTTAAAAATAAAACCATAAAAATTTAAATATGTTACAAAATGTATCTATGTAAAAAAACACAACTTGTTTAGTTGTATAATTTCTTACACCTTTGTCTGTATATATTTATTTCAAAATAAAAAGTCTTGAATTTCCTAACGCTATCCCATTAACCAGTTTAACAAACTCTTCGTATCAGTGGAAACTTTTTTTGAGATTTGTTAAGCTGGAAATACGGTAGCAAATAAAGATTGTTATCAACTTATAAATAATTTAATAAATTCAAAGATTATTTCACATGATTTGTATGAACATTGTGAAAACTTGAATTGCTTTCTTTGTTCACTATGTGAACGACAAAGTATCATACGACAAAGTCAAAAAAAAATACTTAAGGAACTTTAAGAACTACAATGGAATGACCTTTGTCGAAAAAGACAACAAGAAGCTCGTTTTTTACACATATTCCTACTTATCAAGAAATTGGTTCTTTTATTTAATACCCACCTTCATCTTCAAAACGACGATTCTTCACCATGCTGATGCTGCCTGACAAAGACATTTAAGAAAGATTTATTTGTATTGCATTACTGGCTGCCCCGAAATCTACTTGCTAACTAAATGATCCGACTGTTACTTTTTGGTTTATATGTAGATCATCAACTAATTCTGATCGCCTGCCTTATATAATACTGTCCTAATGCGGAGGCTGCACGACTCGCTATAAAGATAACTGTTTTTACAACCTGATAAGATAGCAACGAAGTGTGCGTAAAACTAGTAGATGCATCTAGTATTGACTCAAAAATTCAGAATGAGTTGGCAAATAGCAGAAGGGAAAGACGAAAGAGGGGGATCTATGTCATGACGTTGTCATTTGATAAGTATGCCTTAGTACTGTCTGGTTAAAATGACTTAAGATTGTTCTAAATTGATTGAAAAAATCGAGACGAGCGAAAGTCAGCTTTCTTTTGGGGATTTTGAGTTGGTAACTTTTAAATGATTAGGCAATCATAAAACTACAAAAAGCAGGCTTTCCTTGATTTTCAAACCAATAAACCACTAAGTAAACCGGTCAAATAAATATTATACAGTCGATCTTCCATATAACAAACTTCCTTATATCGAAGTTGTCTATATTACGATTTAATTTCCAGAACACTGTAATTTGTTTCAATTAAAAACACATTCTACAATGGGAATTTTCGAAATGACGAAGTTTTTATTGTCCTCTTGAAATTCGTTGCATGGAAGATCGTCTGTACTTAAGATAATTAGTTGTTTCATATATTCATAAAAATTTTTTTTATTATCTTATAAACAAAATGTAAAGCTTAAATCAATCAATGTTTAAAGGCGCTTGACTAGCAGTCTTCAGTGACTTTCTTTTGTGATTCCAACTGTGGCGTAGAGTAGGGACGCATCCCGACCGGAGGATCATTCCACTTCTGGATATCGGCACGACCGAAGATTAGGAAGAGTCCACCGCCTACCAGATAGATACCAGCAGAAATAAAGAAAATCAAACGCCACTGATAAACGTCGTGCTGTAATTAAAATATTATGAATATTAATATGGCAGATCAATTATGTCGAGGACCTTCATATACAAACCTGGTCGGTGACGAAGACGCCTACTAGAAGTGGACCAATAACGCTCATCACATTTGCAAAACCATTGCTTAAGCCCATCATAACGCCAGCAAAGTTTGGTGAGAGATCGATGTGATTCATGACAAAACCCTGATGAACGGCAGCACTAATTCCTACAGTTAGAGAGAGGAGCACAACAGCGAGGGTGTCGCTGCCTTGTGGAACATAGCCCAATGCAACAAGCAACAACATGGGAATAAACTGACCAATTGTGTTGAACAACTTGCGACTGAAAATCAGTGATATGGATTGCTTCTTCTCGACTATCTTGTACACCCAGAGAAAAAAAAATGTAAGCACGAGCATCATAGTGTATGGAAGTGAGGAGAGAAGAGCGTTTGACTTGATATCTTTTCCCATGACATTCTTCATGTAGCTGGGAATTTGAGTTAGTAGAGTCCAGAAACCCCAGGTGCAAGAACAATGTGATGCAGTCAGCGCCAAAAATGCCGGTGATGTTAAGAAACTCATCCATGGGGTCGGAATCTTTTCCTTGGCCTCCTCCGATTTGGTTACAACCTCTCCCGCCTGTGCCAACTCAATAAGTTGCTTCTCTTCATCAGAGATATTTTTGGAAACAGCCGGCGAACTAGAGCCTCGTAGGTAATAGCACACCGACCAAACACAACCCACTCCTCCAGAGGTGTAGAAGATACTGGGCCAGCCAGCGACGGAAGCGAGCATGCCACTTGTGGCCAACATAATAATAGTTCCAACCTGTGCTCCTATATAGGCGTAGGTGCCCAACGAGGCACGTTCTCTCGGTTGTACCCAAGAGGAGATCAATGTGTGGGAGGCTGGATAAAGGACACCCTGGCATAATCCCTCCACTAAACGAACAGAGCAGAGCAGCTGCCAACCTCCTATCTTCGCACAGAGAGGCGTCAAAACGTTTAGCACGGAGCAGATTGATAAACCTGAAACCATTGTTACCTTGCCACCAAAATTTCGTGACAAGACACCAGAAGGAACTTGTGTAATTACATAGCCCCAGAAGAAGCTGCTCAACACGTAGGATTTGGTTTGTTCCGACCAGTTGTACTCCTAATTAGGTAAATTGATATATGTAAGTATGTATGCAAGGTTCAAGCTTCTTTTAACTTACAGGCAGATCTGTCATTGCCACAATTGCCATAGAGAGATTAACACGCATGGCGTAACCAACCAAATGACCGCAAAATATCAAAAATATTTGCATGTGACGCTCACCAAAACCAGAGGCTAGGAAAGGATTAGAAAAAAAAATGTTAAGTTATAATCGTCTTAGCTACACAAAAAGTTTCCTTGAATACCGACAAGCCCTCATGTCAACAGGAAGAAATTCTATATTATCTTCATAAAAATGTAGTCTTAGTCAGATATTCTATGACGATTACTTATCTTAAAGCAGTTTCTAACTTTGCAAATGATTGTTAAATGAGAAAACTATGTAAAGTCACCTAAGCTAAAACAACATAGTGAGTTGTAATCTAGTATATACTATTTAACATGATAAAGTTTGCAAAATTAAGTTCAAGATTTATGTTAAGAATGATTCACAAATTTTAGCATTTTTACGTCTACGTCCAATAATAATGTTAGTTCAAGGTTAGTGACTTCAGTTAACCTTTGAGAACTTTTAACGAACTGATTATACAGGAACACATTTCTTCAAACATTTGATGGCATGCAACTTGTTTAAACAAAAAGGTTAGTTCATGAATTTGGTATATTAAACATTACTTGTTTTAAGCAAAATGACTTTTCAAAATTTCTCTGAGAATAAGTTAACTTACCATCATTCTCAAAGCGACGATTTTTAACCATTTTAATACTATCACTTGACATTGACTTTAAGAATTAATTAGTATGTCTTCTCTGGAGTGCATAACCGGACGCTTCCAATTCTTTTGACTAACTAGAGCGGAGATTTTTTGGGATACAACATTTTGCTAGTCTGTCAAGTTAGTAAATTTTGACTGTCTCCTGGTCGCATTAAATGTGACAGATGCGTTGACTAGCGACACCAGGTTGACATATGTAAATATCTTATATGATTAGATAGCTAAAATGGTGCGACAGAGGTTAAAAAAAGCACACAACTTAGCTTAATAAAATAACACAAAAGTTGGCGAAATTAAATGCTAACCGCTATTTTAACAATACTTAAATATGGTTGAATTCGTTCCCTTATCAAGTTGTATAAACAAGTAAAATAATTTATAGCATATCTTAAATTTTTTTTTATTATTATAAAAAGTTTTTTTTTTTGTTGTATTTTTTTGTTAACAAGGTCTTATCTATTACATTACAAACTTAACTTAAGGCAACTAATTCATATTACATTTATTATTTATGGTATAACAATGTACAAATACAAAACAAACTCTAAATTCGAACGGTCAATGTGAGAATACATGGACACGAATTATAGTTAGATTGTTAGTTTCAGTTTCAGATCGCAGATAAACGATCTCGCCCCTCGAAAATGTGAACTAGATGACTAGCGATTCTCTAAATTGCTTTTAGTGTTTTGAGCTAATGCTGAGACTCCACCTGTGGCGTAGAGTTTCGCCTCGGCTTGGCTGGTGGATCATTCCAAGCCTGCACATTGGCACGACCGAAGATAATGAAGAGACCGTTACCCACCAGATAAACAGCAGCTGCAATGAAGAAGACAATGCGCCACTGTTCCACATCGTGCTGCAAAAAGAAAGAACAGGAGATTTTTTGAGGTGTTTAGGGAAAAATCAATTTTTATATTTTTAAACTTACCTCATTGGTAACAATGAATCCGACCAGAAGTGGCGCAATGATGCTCATGATATTTGCAACACAATTGGTGATACCCATCAGAATACCAGCAAAGTTGGGCGACAGATCGATGTGATTGATCTGGAAGCCCAAATAGCAGGAGCCATTGAAGCCAACCGTGATTGTGAGCAGAACGACAGCAAGATTGCTTTGATCTGCTCCTACGTAGGCCAGACCAATCAAGGCACACATGGGCACCCACAAGCCAATGGAGTTGAAGATCTTTCGGCTGGTCAACGTTGAGATGCAGTTGCGTTTGTTCAGCTGCATGCCGATAGCGGAGAAGATGAAGGACATGACAAACATGGCAAAGTAGGGCAGAGCCGAAAGTAACGCATTCGATTTTATATCCTTTCCCAGGACGTTCTTCATATAGCTGGGAATCTCGGTGAGCAGCGTCCAGAAACCCCAATTGTTTGCACTATGTGAAGCAATCAGTGCCAAAAACGCTGGCGAGGTAAAGAAACTTAGCCAAGGTGTGTGCAGCTTATCCTTGGGCTGCTCAGAGACAGCTTCAATAGCTTGAGCCATCTCAATCATTTTTCGCTCCTCCGGCGAAATCCTCTTGTAATCAGCTGGCGAACTGGCTCCCCAAATGAAATATAGGATAGCCCATACGCAACCAACGCCACCGGATATATAAAAGATGCTAGGCCACCCAGCCGAGGAGGAGGCAAGCAAACCACTTGTGGCCAGCATAACAATGGTGCCAAACTGATTACCCGTATAGGCACAAGTGCCCAAAACTTGTCGCTCATTGGGCGGCACCCAGGCGGAGATAAGCGTGTGAACCGATGGAAAAACTACACCCTGGCACAAGCCCTCCATGACACGCAGAGCACAGACCAGTTGCCAACCACCCCATCTGGCAAATAGAGGCGTAAGCAAGTTCAGCACGGAACAGATGGCCAGACCGGTGAGCAGTGTGACCTTGCCACCAAATTTACGAGCCAGCTGACCTGATGGGACCTGCGTCAGCACATAGCCCCAAAAGAAACTGCTTAGCAGCAAGGATTTGGTCTTCTCTGTCCAATGGTATTCCTGCAAACGATAATGGTAAGATAAGAGTAAGCGAATAAACAGAAATTGTAATTTCAAATATTTAACACGCGCACGAATTCTAACGTATAAATAAAGTATGTAAATGATAATACTGGGATTCGGAGATTGATTTCACTTTAAGTTTAAGGTTATATCATAAAATATAAGTTTAAGATAATAATTTGTAATGAATTCAAATCTTTTAGTTTTTAAATTAGTGTGTAGCTATAGAAAATGCATCATACTTTATTTATATTATAGCAATAAAACAGAATATTAATATAAAAACGTTGGTAATTTGTTAATTAATTTCTTTCCATTATGATTATTATTATTTGTCGCAATTTAATTTTAATGTTGAAAACGAACCTATCTTATTTCCATATATGTAATATATTTAATGAATTTACAATATATACTTACAGGAAAGTTAGTGTTCACAGCGGCTGCATCTGTCATGGCCACAACGGCCACGGACAAGTTAACACGTTGGGCATAGGCAACAGTTAGGGCACAGAATAAGAGGAAAGTTTGGCAGTGTCGCACACCGAGTCCATATTCTGAAAATAGATTTTGTGATTAGACGCCAACGTAATATTGAACTTCAACTTGATTAACTTGAGTGCTAATGCATAGTATATGCATGTTTATGTGCTTAGTTTATGCCTCACACTAATCAATGAGTGATTGACGCGACGCTGTCGATGGCTGCTATCAGTTATCAGCCTTTAGGTCGGCTGTAGGTCATTAGCCTGATGGCAATCTTTAAGCTGAATTGTTTTGCTTGATGCTTTCAATGGTATTACCCCGAACAAGCCCCCGAACCACGCATTAGCTCTCGGGTGTGCAGTACATATTAGCATACATAATTATATAATCGTATTATATATCAACGTCAGTTTTTTTCCATCTCACAGATTTATCAACTCTTATCTTTGACCAAGTCGTCTGGCTAGATAAATCTATGTACGATTGCTACCAGTGTTTAATGACCGGGCTCGGAGGAACGCGTAAAAATTCCATTCACGCTGATTGTGTAGCCGGCTATCAGTCCTGAAACTGGCGTCAAATTGTCATCACAAACATACATACCCTTACCTATTTCCTCTTACCACAACTCATCTGCATAAATCTGGCTAAGATCCGACGGCATTATGATACTTTTTTTACGGTCTTAGCACTTGAGGCAGCTATAGTTGTAGAGTTTGGGGGCTCGTCTATTATAATAGTTTCTTATCAATTGGGATAAGAGTTGTTAGACTTTATTAAAAACAGACTGGGTGGAACGTCACTGAAAACACGTTAGGTTGTCATCTAAGTTGACAAGTTCTAATGAAGCGGAACAAACAAATATCTTGGAAGACATACAAGTGTAAGAGCTGTGTAAATATACTTTACTATTAATTAATCAATATTTACGAAATTCGAACTATTTCCAGTCAAATAATATTTACTTTTTGACACAATAGGTTAGCAATATCAATAAGCTTGCATTCGGAACAAACCTTCTTGCTCATAGCGACGATTCTTCACCATTTTTAAATTGAGATACTTTGTCAATACTTTTTTGAAAACTGCTCTGTGTACCACTACCTCACAGCACAAAGCCTGTTCAATAACTAACTGATTGATGCTTTATAAAACATCTAATGTGTAGACGCAACAATAAGTTCTCTAATACCAAGTGTTGCTTGACGAGATGTGTGTATTTCTACTATCGAAGTGTAAGTGTAAAGTCATAAATATTATTTAAGAATATACATATATGGCTGTAGTCAAGAATTAATCAACCTAATCTCAGCCTAGTTCTATGTAAGTCAGGCTTATCTCAGTGATTTTATTTTTAAAATCACGTTCAGTTATAAATTATATTTTGCTTCCAATCACTTCACTTAAACAACCAATCGAAATTACTTTAATATAATAATTGATTTCATATTTTATCACAAATCTACCCTAACCTTAAACTTGACACAGTTAACAGCTATAAAAAGCAAGCTTAAAAGCTTAATTGACTTTCAAAATATTTCAAATTAGCCGTTATTAATTATAAATATTTGCAGTTGGCAATGCTGCAAGCTCTTATAAAAAGCTTGTAAGCAAAGTTTTAAACAGCACACAGCTTTGACAACAGCCAAAAGCTCATTTGTTATTATATTGTTGTTTATAACAGAAAATTGTTCGTATGAAACTTTTTGTTTGTAGCCCAGAACAGCGCTTTTAGCGGTCGCATTATTAAAGTTGACTGATCTCGGTTAGACTGAATGCATTTGTAATTGCACTTGTAATTGTAATTGTAATACCAATTATAAAGTTGTTTTTTTTTCACACACAGTCTGGAAGCGTGGCACGAACAAAGACTCGTGCGAATGATAAATGGAGTGGTGTCGGCTTTTGGAGACTTTGACTAACCAACTGTTAATACCTTTATGTATATACATTTCAATCAAGGGCTCAAAAATTGAATCAATTGAGGTCTTTGCTGATAGCTCGTTTGTACAAATATTGTGTGTACGCCGCGGGGAATATCCTCAAGTGGTCATGATAAGCACGATTTACTTCTGACTTAATTTATTGTTTTCAATTTTGCTTTCTGTTATGTCCAACGACTTTGAAATGTCCATCAGATAAAGTTAATGATAGTGGCCGGGAAAATCAAAACAGATAATGAATGCAAGCTCCACGCATCATAAATTGTCATCGGACTGAAAGAATCTTATTTGATAGCATGTACTTGTTTTTAAAGTGTATATCAACCAAAACCGAAAACTACGAGGGTCTATCCGTAACTTTGCTTGTGCCTTAAAGCTTTTTTTTTTTTCTTTGCCAAATATTAACCTGCTGATCATGTTTTCATATGTAACTGTATCTGTTTCTCAAGCTAGACAGCATTGAACTTGCTATTTGCGTGTGGTGTCAACATAAACATTAACCTAACGCCTTGTGTGTCGGCGCATGTTGGAGCGCCAGGCGCCTTCCTTGCCAGCTCTGTATAATATTAAATTTATTTATGCATTTTTGAATTACATTACATGATCAAAAGTCGGCACCGTTTTCAATAATGTTATTTATGTCTTTACGGAAGAATTTTTGAATTTTGTTATTTTTTGTCAAGTGAAAGCACTTATGTATATATATATGTAATTAAATAATTAGCATATTTGCATTAAGCTGTGCTGCAATTAACGGCTTGAGTAAGAGGCTTGTGCCATGTGCAACACCTTACCGCAATTAGCAAAAAAGCTGGATCCCTTTTTATTGTTATTATATATTACGTTTGTAGCTGCTTGGGGTTAAGTTAAGTCAAAGCAGGAACATATATTACGCTTTGCAAATATGCTAAATTTATGTTTTAGCCATATACGTTTAGCTAATTGTTCCAAATAAAGTATCTCTCTAGTTGGCAGCAGCAGTTCGTTTATCTCATAGCTCAAATCAGCTGTCAAGTGCTGATTGCTCATTAAGCAATTCGTACTAAACTGGAATCACGCTAGAGTGTCTCTGGAGACTCTAGACAGACTGCTTGGCTGTCTGTCTGCTTTTCATTGTTCGCATTCTTACGCATATACGTATGAGCGCGGCTAGAAAGCCCGACAGACAGCTAGACAGGCAAAATTGTTTGCTGCACACAAATTTGCATACAAACTTTAACGATTTATAGCCAAATGCAGAGCAAATATTGTTGTTGCTACTGCTGCCGCCAGCTTCCTGTATCCGCTCATGTTTTGGAAGCGAATTTCCAGTTCATCAAACATCGGCTAATGCCCATGCATATTTTTACCTAATTAGCAGTGGATCATAATAACATTGTATCAAACAAAACAACTTCCGATTTGGAAAGCCAAGAAACCTACGCATCTTAACAATTGTTTAAGCTCGTAAGTACTTTCTCTCAAATCGGCTTAGACCAAATGAGTAAGATTTCACTTCAAATGCCGCACAGTAAGCAAACCATAAATAAGTAAATAAACAAAAAAAAGAGCACACAAAAAATTATTTTTACATGCTTGGAATACCTTATTAAATAGAAGACAAAAATGCTAAAGAGAAAAAAAAAGATTTGTTTACTTGTCTAAATAACGAGTTTTAAGCACGCTAAGGAGAATCTCGATTCTTAACAACTTGTTAAAATTATAAAAATTCAGAATTCCGTCGAAAAAAAGTATTGTTCAATACAAACAACGTCAACTGGTTATTTATTGTTGATCGATTTCCAACAGTTGTTTATTGTAAATTTAATTTATTTGTGAAAGAATCTGCTCTTCTTGAACCTCTTTTTTGCATTTTGATATGTACTTGATAACTTTATTCAGATCTTGAAGATTAACTCGATTCTCTAATGTCCTGATCCATCAAACTTACTTGCTCCCTCCGCTACTGCTTCCACTTCCTTTTTATTTTCCACTGAGCTGCCGTTTTCATTCACCGATACAGCTCCGTGATTGCCACAACATATGAGCTTCATGTTTATTTAGATTTATTGAAGGAATATTTAATACTTTAAATTTATTTAACTTTACAAAAATCGCACGTTGTGGATATTTATTGAGTATTATGTATATGTTGCGTTTATTAATTATTTAACCACTTTTTCTTTAACTTATGACCATTCCCCGTTAAAGGTATAATTTATTTTATGTGCCGTAATAATTGAAGCAACGAATCGATCGCTGGAAATGTAAATGTTTGCATTTTAACTGTTTCGAATGCAAAACAATTCGATTGTTATATTATTGAATTTTTTTTTGATAGATTGTCATGCGATTGATGTTAGAGTAGAATACACTTTTATAAGGTAGACGCGACGCGCTTGCAATTTAGAGACAGACTGAACGCTGAGCCGAAGCTGGCCACTCCATTTATATATTGGCAATGGCATTCGTTGCTTTCTACACTCGGCCACTTGAACACGCTCCCTGCCTGCCGTTAGTTAGTAAGCGTCAACGTCTGCGTCGACGTCAACGGCAGCGTCGGCGTCAGCGGTGAGCGGCACTTGATCGTCGCGTCAAAGTTTCAGCACACTTCTGGCCGTGGACAGCCCGTGGATAACCGAACTGTGCAGTTTTGGTACAACCCATCGAAACAAATCTTATCGTTAAATCTTCGTTCGATTAGGTACAAACCACCAGCTTGTCAATCACTGAGGAAAGTGTTTGGACAAGCCCTAATATCAAGTGCCGACGATCGATCTACGTACAACAGCGGATGGCATAAGGTTAAGCAATTTTGTTACACATTGATAACAGGTAAAACATGCATTTAGAAGCAAACGAAACGACATAATGGAAAATTTTAAAAATTCGGATTCTGTTTTATGTAGGAATGCCAAGTGAAGTGGCTGTATTAATGGCCAGACATGATCTGAGTCTATAAGCCAAAACAAGCCATAAACTGGTTGGCCAAACATGCTGCTGCACATTCCTGAGATTCCGCCCATTTAGAACTTGACATTCAAAGCAATTGTTTGACTTTCACCTTCTTTTCCAGTTAGAACGGCATCGGTTAGGCATAAGTTTAGTTCAGAGTGGACTTTCTACAGCTCGTAGTATCTTATATTAGGTGCAACAACAGTTGGCTAAATAATGATTGGAAATTCTTAGTCATGCATAGGTTATGCCTGGCTGAGCCAGAGGAATTCGCATTGTTGTGTTAGTTTTGCACCGAGAGTGTCAGCGATTGTAATTTTTGTTGAAAATTATTGAAGATAATCACCATGTTGATGACGCTGTTTGGTATATTTTTAAAAGAATTATTTAATTCTACGTTCCATTTTTTTCGTTTTGTATTTCCATGTCATTCTATTTGATCAACAAACGAAAGTAAAGCAACTTTTTTTTACAATGACTCTTAATAATTTGGGATTTTTGATTGAAATTACAGGAGAACTGTTATTTCTGGATACACTGGTTACAAATGAGTATAAGTATATTTGCGTCAATTTGTATATATATTATATTATATATAATGAATGTTTTTAAAATAAAAAATGACTATCAAAAAAATAAGAATAAATCAAAATACGATAGAAATTTTGCTTAACAGGCGGCAGCTAACTAAACTTAAATAGATGATTCAAATCTTATTTTTCAATAAACTTTAGTCTTTTCAATTTCTCTTTGCAAAATATGGTTTTAAAAACAGCTGCTAATTTGTTTTTATTTTCCGGAAATTTGTGAAGTGAATTAAAGATTTACATATATGACTTGTGCCAGGCACACACGTTTTAGATATAAAAATTATAAAACAAAATTATCACAAGAAAAACTAAAAACAATAAATCGCTGACCAATTGAGTAAATAATGCAAGTTACATATGATGTGGCTGTTTTTCGGTACTTAAAAACCTATCCATGATATGCTTTAGTACTTGAATCTGTAACTGTTAATATGCATCTCGATAAGTTGAAGTACATAACAATGATAATGATAAAAAGAATTGTACGAACCGGTGTAATTTAGATGCTTTTTGTTTAGTCAGTCAGCAATGTTTAGGGGCGATTTAGTTTGAATATAATTACCGGGCACAATGACATTTTAAATTGCGTCCTCTGTTCATGTTTGGATATAGATATACGGGTATACTGGGGCAATTACACTGCTTGACATATTTAATACAGCAACAAAATGAACAAGTGCAATGCATTTCAACTATTAATTTTTGTCGAGTGTCTCTATCTCGCATCACAATGTACAATAATACCAACCGGCCTGCAGCATTTTCCAATATTTATTGCATACCCTGTACATGCTAAAACGAAGGGAACAATAATACTTTCTGTACATAAAATAAATCAATCAAGCTAAGAAAATGATTATCAGGAATAAGTTTTACGAAATTCGCTGAAAATTTTATTACCTTTAGAATCCTTTTGTACATTACTATCATACATTTAAAAAAATATATGTATGTATATTCTAGTTACAAAGTGTAAGGGAGTCAAAATACAGGGTATTTGTTAGTTAAGCTCTCTTATATCTTTTTTGTTTTTTGTTTATAATATGCTAAACGTATCGGTGCCTGAACTTGTCCATTGCCAAAGTCGTCCAACATTAATTCAGTTCCTTAATTTTTCATTACATGAACTTGCACGTCGTTCACATGCGGAATTCAAGTTCAAGTCTCCAATATACACACCCGCTAAATGAAAAATCAGCTAAAGCTGAATTGTCAAGTATTGGTTTGGGTTGCTATTATTCGGAACTGAAAACACAACAAATGTTGCGCATGTTAATTGCCAGTTGATCGCCGAGTTTGGCCAGCTAAAAGCTAAGCGCCAAACACTCCACAGTTGACTGACATTGATTCGGCCCCCCCAGATTGCGCCTCCTAAAAGGCCCTAGGCCAAACGGTTGCTTAACTATTCGGACAGCGACTACGTTTTGGAAATTTGTTCTGTAGGTTTTTAACGTTTGTTTACATAACTATAGTATAAACATTAAATGGGAAAATTCTATTTAGATTTTGTAGTATTAAATATTTCATTAATACACGTGGTTTGGGTTTTCTATTATTTGTGTACTTTGTGGTTTAAGTACACATTATAAAATGTTGGATTAAGTAAACCCCATTTTATATTAGTTGGGACTATACTTTTAGAAACAAATCCACTTATTCGACACTAAATAATCTGAAATAGAGCATATCTTTCATATATTTCACATCAACAGCTATGCCTTAAAATACGCACAATAACAAGTATTATCAAGTACATTTTAAAATGTCTGAGAAGATATCTTAAATGTTATTAAAACAAGTTGTATAATCGCGAATTGTGTCAATTGACTGGCAAGAAACATTTGCATTGATAAGATCCAGCTGAAATTATTTTTGACTCAATACAATTGCCAAATTGAAAACCCACACTAAATCACTCAGTTTTTGTGTAACAATCATATCAAGAATTTTGCACTTAAAAGAATTTTTTTTTATTTAAGACAAACCGAATATTTATAATCATTGAAATAATCAAGACTTATTAGCACAAACTTTTTTCATAAAGGTATACGCTCTTAAACCAATGGGACCTAATCTAATCGGTTCAAATGTTTTTTAATTATAAGCCCATCAGCGGAAGATTTATTAGCTAAGTCATAAAACACTCGTTACTATCAGTACGTCATTGTCTCAATGGTTACCCAAAGATTAACTGTTTTGTTAAAAACAACAAACCAAAGGTAGTTCAATCGAGAACTGTCGCGATAAGACACAATCAAAACGAGAACGAGGCGAGTTTCATGCATTTTCAGGGATTCTCAACTGCTCCACAAATTGGTCTATCTATAATTAATAGCCCATTAAAATACCTTTCTACACAAGCGCACCTGATGTAAGTGAGTTTTAATTAAAATTAAATTAAAACAGTTTACTTAGTATTCATTTGAGAAAATAAACATCGATAGCCTTTGGGGAATGCGAATTAATTTCTATCAGGTAAGAAAGGTGTTAATTCAGTTAAAATAATAGGTGTACAAAGCGTTTGTAGTATACTTTAGGGCTGAATTTAAAACAATGGGTATAAAGCTGTATATATGTAGGTAAGATTTAATCTGACGCTGGAGATGAAGATGAAGATTATTTACATTAGATGTCGGTTAAATAATCTGATATCGAAATAATATCAAACTTTTATTTAAATGAAATTATTGTAAATTGTTTAAGAACTACGACATTATTTTATGACAATGATGTGCTTTCAACGTTAATATAAGGAATTTAGATATAAAGCTCTGGTTCGATAGTTTGTCAACAAAATAGCAGCAGGATTTTTGTTTTAAAACGAAAGACTTGGGAAACGAACTTGAGTCTTTTTTTATGAGCATATACTAAAGAGATGAAATTAAGATGTAAAATATACAGAAGATACAAGCAACATAACCAAAAAGTTATTTCTTAACGAAAACATTCTTTTTATGTTCCAAAATAATTTTATGCCATGAAACTATTACTGATGGCGGCGGCCAAGAAACTATTAATTAGTTTTGATCATCAATAAACTTATGCTTTTTATGTGGCTTTTATGAGTCATATGGAGTACGCTATGAACTTTTTCTAAGTCTAATATTAAAAATGTATTTTATTAAAAAAAAGCTTGTATATAATTTATAATGTATGTAAATACCTATCAAAAAGATGAGAGATAGAGATTTCTTTAAACGATACAAAAGAAGCAAGGAAGCCTTTGTTATATTCTTCCAATCAAATTCAACGCACACATAATAAGCTAAAAACTTTACTAACCAATCAGAAAACGCCCCATTGTGTTATGTGTATTAACCTGTAACATACTTTGGGGCTGCAAAAAATTGTATAATTCTTACAGAATATTCAAAGCCAATGCATTCAAAACACTCACAGAATATACTAGATAAGAGAGGATATTCGATTTGAATATCTTAATATTTCAATACATACAAATATATATAAAAGAATATCACAGAAAATTTCATTTAATATGGTGTAAATATCTTGTTAGATATGTAACACGTGTAAAAATTTGCAACAATATTGATAACAAGCAATTATCAGCAACACTAATTAGTTTTTGCGATCTGTAAATAAATACTTTGAGGCACTAATAGACATTCATACAGTTGTAAGTTAGATGCGTTCTCAATGACACAAAGGCAATGAAAGTAAATAAATAATAGTTGATTTCGGTACCTTAAGTACTGCACACTGATACTTTCTGAGTGAGTTGAATAATGTGAATTACTTAATAGTAATTGTTAATTAAACAAACAATACTAGGTAGCAATATTTATTGCTAGCAATGACAATTCTTATCAAAAAGCAAACACATTAGCACATAGAGCAGTATATCAACTGTTGAAGGTAATTACGCTCTGATTAAATTTTATCAGATTTCAAAGCGATTGTTAAACGTTTGAGCTAATTGAACTAGTGTTAGAGTCTGATTAGTTTGCTAAAGAGACATTGATAGTGTGAGGGAGAGTGAGTTAAGCTAGTCGCGTGCGCGCTTAGATCAAGCCTTCTGTCAATGAACTAACAAGCTCATAAGCAGCTCATACGAAATACAAATAAAAGCCGATACGCAGAAAATAATTATCTTAAACAGAAGGTACCATATAAGGTTTACATTTAGTATGAATAGGTATGTATGTGTGAGGTGCAACTCAAACAGCTGTGACAAATGTTTTACCATCTGCTGCTGCCCGGAAAGTTCGCATACTCTCTCTGTATCTCTATCGCAATTGATGACTGGCAGCAGTAGGCAAAGCGATTTAAAGTGCTGAAATCGATAGATTAGATAGTAGCAGGGAGCAACAGAATACCAAGTGCTGACTGTCTGAGTGTCGAAATCGGTTGAATTGATTTCCGGTGACAATAACAAAATAAACAAAAATATATTAAAGACGATTGGTTTTTAATTTATTAATATAATTTATCTATGCTCACATTGTTTATTGTCCTTATAAATAAAATAAATAACAGCCTATTGATGTTTTAATACTGATTTATAAAACTAATTGTTCTGAACTGCACTTAATCAATCGCTTTCACCGTATATCTCTCCGGCCAACTTATTTGCTGCTCTAGCACGGCATCGATAGGTGGTGCCACTGCCAACGATGGTGCACGCTTTTCCACACTACTCGTTTCTTGATCCTTCGGCTTGAGATAATCATCGTCGTCCCATGGTTGTGCCTTAGCCGTGCCCCAAACAAGAAACACACAGTTGCCCACAAAGAAAATAATGGCGGCAATGCCAAAGACAATTTGCCACTGTCCCCGATCGTGCTGTGGGAGAAAAGGAATCCAATTAGGCAATTTGTTATTTTGTAGTTGCCACCTGACTCACCTTATCCACAACAATGACACCAGCAATAAGAGGCGTCAAAATCGGTATCACATTTGCGACTGTACTGCTTAGACCAATCAGGATGCCGGCATGATTGGGCGACAGATCTATGGTGTTCAAGGAGCTGCCAATGGTTGCACCACTATTGACACCCACACTGATGGTCATCAGGGCAATGGCCACATGCGCGTGTTCCTGGCCTAGGAATCCAATGACAATCAATGCCGCCGCTGGTATCCAAAACGAAAGCGTATTGAAAAGTTTCCTAACCGATGTTAGAGACAACCACTTTCTCTTGAGCAGCACATCCGCTACAATCAGATAGACATATGAGAGCAACCACATGGCCAGGAATGGTAGTGAAGAAAAGACTGCATTGCTCTGTATATTCATTTGTAGTACACCATTCATGTACGATGGAATCTCCGCCTGCAGCGTACTCAATCCATAAGTTTCCGAGCAGCGGGCCACTAAAAGTGCCAGAAAGGGGACAGAACAGCAGATGGCACGCCACGGAATTGGTATGCTGCGCTCATGGAAGTCCTCATTGTGCTGCAGCGATGATTCGATGTATTTGCATTCCGCTTCGCCGATAAAACGTGACTCGGGCGCATTGTTCGCACCAAAGACGAGCCACAGGATGCACCAGATAGCGCACAAGGCGCCCGACACATACGAAATGCCAGGCCAGCCCATAGCACTATTCGCAATCATACCACTGATGAACATTGCCAGCACAGTGCCACAATCGGTGCCCGTGTAACTGAAAGCGCCCAAACGATTGCGTTCCTCCGGTGGCGACCACATTGCCAGATGCTCGTTGACGCACGGGAAGATGACACCCTGGAAGAGACCTTGTAGTATGCGAATGGCACAGAAGATCTGCCAGCCGCCCCAGGAGATGCACCAGGGTGTTATAAAACTAAAAGCAGCTGTGCCACAGCTGGCTATAAGCAGCACAATCTTGGAGCCAAAGCGACGACACAGAAAGCTGCCCGGGCACAGTGTTAGTATATAGCCCCAGTAAAAGCTGGACAATACATACGACTTGTGACGTTCCGTCCAATTATATTCCTATAGGAAACTCAATCAAGTTATTCATTGAGTTTAACATTTTTTTTTTTCGCTGAACTTACTGGAAAATTTGGATTTGTTGTCGCAGCATTGGTCATGGCAACAATTGCAACACTGACATTCAGTCGAGCAATGTGCATGACTGTCAGGCCAAGGAAGAGCAGCAGCGATTGCAGGTGCCGTACCCCAATGCGTGGCCCTTTGGACGTTTTGCTCAGGCTGCTCATTTGAGTTGCTTACTTTCACTACTTTTTTTCTGCAGCTGCCTCTTCTACGATTTTTATTTGCGCTATTTTGCTAACGCAATGGTTGTTGTGTGGAATGGTTCTGGGGCCTCTCGCAGCTGTAACGGCCACTTTTATACAACTGCACAACGGAGCTGATACCAATTGGCGAGCTACACAATGCGTATCATTCACAATTAAAATAATTTAAAATATAAATTATTATTTTTATTTATTTAGATATAATTTTCATGTTTAAAAAAAATACTATATTGACAAAATTTTTTGTCGTACATACTTATTTATTTATTTTTACGTTAACATTATCAACAAAACAAAATTAAAGCAAATAAAATAGTAAATTGTATTGCTTCTTAATTACGTTGTTTCTAATAATAACAAACATCGTTCTCATAAATCTTAGGTATTATTTTTTTTAACGTGTAGAATGAACTCTCATTAAATATAAACAAAATTGCTCTTGACGCAAGTACCCCCAGATTCCGCCACCAGGCTTAATGACGCTCGTGGACAACTGTATTTTTTGTTACTATTGTATGGGAATCAAATATATATTTAACCCTAGTAAATTCAACTCCGTTCGACTGAGCGCCGCAACTGCAAATATTGATGGGGATCACAAAAAGAAACATTATTTTTAGAAGTAGGGCAATATTTATATAGTCGCCGTACTACGTCTAACTTTAAGACGAGTTGTTTATTTGACTTTAAATATTTATGACTGAATATGGTGCTCGTTTTCCAAACAGCTGTTTGAAATACATTAGAGTCAACTGTTGATACTCAATGTTTGCCGGTGAATGAATGAATCTCTTCAAATATTTTTTATGATTTTAATCAAATTGGCCAGCAAACCAAATCGCGATAATAAGCTATGCTTCTAACTAAAGCTAAATAAATAATTAATATATATACAAATACATATAAATATGCGATAGACTTTCAAAATATTGCTAAAAATCAATTGGACTTCAAGTGTCATACACTGTAAACGTATTCCAAGCTATCTAATACTATTGGCTAGAGCTTATATGATTAATAAAATTTTATTCCGTGTGATTTTTTAATTTTTGGTTTGATTAAAAAGTTTTTTTTAATGCTAATTGTTAGGTATTTTTTCCTGATTTATTGTGTCACCATCATAAACAAATTTATTTTGAGTGTACTACAACTCAATCAATAAAGAGCTATAAGTAAATTCCGTGTTGAAGGTGAATAACCATAGCAAAGAAAATTATTTATAAGATTTTATTAGCGTGCTTTAAAAAGTGTGGAGTTAAAATGAGTTATCACCAGACTGTTAGTCTGGTGATTACGATAGTACTTAAGTGAATGAAAAACAGACAGTAAAAATTTGTACTCAAGTAAAAAGAATAAAGAATTAACAAAAAAAAAAGAAAACAAATTAGTCATAATTCAAAAGAATTTTGTACAAATATTTTGAGCACTTATGAAATTGTTATTTATTTGTTAAGCGTTTAATGCAGAGTATTCTACGCAGTGCAAAGAACAAGTAAACTTCCATCTAAATGAAAGCTCGATTTGGTAATTAATATTTTTGGTCAGAAATATATTTCTACATAATTCCAGTGCTAGGGCATAAACGTTTAATGATAAGACACGTGCTTGAAAAAACTTTCATTAACTATAAGAATCTACTATGGTTCGGCTTAATTTCTCTACAGTTCTTATCATCCTTGAACAAATTTCAAAATTAAATACTGTTATATACATAAAAGACTGTTGAGTATATTAATAAACTCTTTGTATTTATTTATTTCTTGACAGTTTAATTTGTTGCTAACGATAATTCTGCAGATATCGATGACTTCGTCGGCATTGCCAACTTGGTTTGTGAACGAAGCATATAATCTTCGGCATCCCAAGGTTGGGAGACGGCAGTGCCAAAAGTCAAGAAAATGCAGTTGCCGATAAAGAATATCACGGAAGAGGTTATAAACACGATTTGCCACTGGCTGCGATCACTCTGAGAAAAGAAAGGAGAAGGAAATAATTTAAATAAATTATGTGGATGAAGATAGTAAAATTGTTAAGGAATTGATTTAATATATTATATCTCACAACATCGCTGACAACCACACCCGCAAATATTGGTGTCACAATGGGCACCACATTTGCCGCCGTATTGATAATGCCCATGAGGATGCTGGCATGATTAGGCGATAGATCAATGGAGTTAAGGGAGGTGCCAATGGTGGTACCGCTATTCACACCCACACTGATCGTCATCAGCACAATCGCCGTGGTTTTTTGGTCAACATCGAGAAAACCAATGCCAATAAGCGTTGCAGCTGGTATCCAGGAGGCAAAAGAGTTGAAGGTCTTGCGTAGAGCTGTCAGTGAAAGCCATTTGCCTGTTAGCAAGATATCCGCAGAGATCAGGTACACATACGACATTATCCACATAGCAAGGAAAGGCAGGGCAGAGAACAGAGCATTATTCTTAATATTCATTTGCAAGACACCATTCATATAGGCAGGTATCTCAGCCTGGAGTGTACTCAAGCCCCAATTCTCGGAGCAGCGTGCCACGAGAAGGGCATAAAACGGCACCGAAGTCAAAATAGCTTTCCAGGGTATGGGAATGATAGCAATATGATAATTAGCTCCATGTTTTAAAGATGACTCAATATAGTTTCTCTCAGCTTGCCCAATGAATCGAGACTCTGTTGCATTGTTGGACGCCAGGGCGAACCAGAAGGCGCAGCTGGCAAATGCCACTCCAGCGGATATGTATGAAATTCCTGGCCAGCCCATTGGTCCTTTGGCAATCATGCCACTTACAAACATGGACAAAACAGTTCCACACTCGATGCCCGTATAACTCAATGCACCCAAACGATTGCGTTCCTCTGGCGGTGACCACAGTGCCAAATGCTGCTGGATGCAGGGAAATATAAGCCCCTGTGCATAGCCCATTAACCCTCGGATAGTGCAATATGTGCCCCAGCCTCCCCAACTTATGCACAGAGGAGTGATGGCACTGCAGATACCCGAACCAAAAGTGGCCCAGAACATAATACTCTTTGTTCCAAATTTCTTGCACAAATATCCACCCAAAAATTGGGTAATTATATAGCCCCAGAAGAAGCTGGATAAAATATATGACTTCTCTGCCTCTGTCCAATCATATTCCTGTAGAATGAAAACGACAAAAATTAATTAAAAAATAGTTGAGTTAATTATTGTTTCTTCCCACCGGAAAATCGGGATTTGTTGACTCCGCATTGGTCATGGCGACCAAAGAAACGCCAACATTGAGACGTCCTATGTAAGCAGAAGTTATTGTTATAAATATAAGTAGCGCCTGCAGATGTCGGATGCCAACGATGGGACCTGAAAATGAGTAAATAAATATACATTAATTTATTTAATATTGATTTTTTAAATAAAAAAAAACCTAGATCCCTTAAGCACTTACTTTAGCATCATAAAAAGCTTATTTCAGTTTTGAGCTTCCTTACATAAAAAAAACTTTTCTTATTGTTAGAAATTACGCTACAGCTTGGGAACAGAATTGTAAAAATAAACCGGAGAAACATAAAAAAAAATTAAGATTAAATTGCATTACTTAAGCTAAGTATTAACTTATCTGACCCTATTTTCAATAACTTGTGCGCCTTGATTTCTATCAGTCAACTGATAAGCATTACACAATAGGGTATATAGGCATATAAGCCAAGTTATTATTTACGGTCAATTTATGCTCGAAAAGAGATTATACACAGATTATAAGACTTGTGATGCAATATAAACAATCGGTAGGTGCTTTATCAGGTTATTACATATATTTTTGTGTTACAATGAATATATTTTTTACTCGATAGCGAAGGTAAAGAGAATACTGGGTTTGTGAAATATCCGTCATGGTGTCTGTCTGTCTGTTTGAACGCCACTTTTCCGCACCCTTCAAGCTAGAGACTTGAAATTTTGCAATAATTTTTTCTATGTCCTCAACAGATAAAGTGTCGAGATTGGGGCTGAGAAATCGATAAATTCAATAACTGAAAATCGATTTATCCACATATTTTCCACATCCTTACAGCTAGGATTACCAAATTTTGTAAGAAGATAACTACTGGCATCCGCAAAGTAAACCGCAGTCGGTTGTGTTTTATTTATTTATTCATTATTTAATGACTTAGAAATAATTTGTTGAATTCATTTATAAATTTTCTGATGTTTAATTTAAATTTGTTTCTGTTACACAAAATTAATAGACAATAAGTCATTATTTTGTTATCATAGGAATTTGTTTATTGCACTACTCCTAAAATCATACCGCCTCACCCTTATTCAGTTCAGCTGCCATTTTATCCACAAATGTCCTTAATCTAATTGTGTTTCTCAAAAATATTGAGTGACCGAAATAGCGATCAGTTTTATACCACGTTCTAACTGCACTACTGACAAAATTGGAATAAGTCCAGTAAGTGTTATTTCAAATTTGGGCACTTTGGGCCGATCCTATCTGGACTGATAAGCTTGCCTTTTTTGGTTAAATTATCAACATCGTCATCCCGCGATAAGACTAGAAACGTGCTTCAAAATAGCAAAAAACACATTGAACCACAAAATTTTTTGCTGACCTATACCAACAGTTACACAATAAATCAATTCTTATAAATCAAAACTAATCGAACACAGACTTATAACTATCCGTACCCTATAAATAAAATACCTTTTCTTATATCAAAGTAACATTCTTGTTTATAATCACACCTTATGGTATTGACTCAAACTGTTATTAACTGTAAGAGATCTTACAGTGAAAAATTAACATGTGTACTATACATTGAATAAACCTTAAAAGTATGCCATGGATTTTAAATTGGTATCCCAAGAGAACTTTCTTCAATAATAACTATACCTAAAAGTAGGTACTTGAAATACTACAACCGATCTAATGTTCAGTGTGTAAAAAGCATTGGCCGAATGTTGGTAAATGATTTAGTGACTCAAGTATTAACAATAAGTACAGTATTAAAGTCTCAATTTCTGCTAACACAAAAATTTTGAAACAACAATGCATTTGCAAACAATTGCAAGCTAAGTCATAAAATGTCAAATGTTATTTTCCGCACATTTAATTACAAATAACCATTCAGCCACATGTCCCAAATCAATTTAAATTAAAAACCTAACCACTAAACTGTCAGGTAGTGCAACTGCAAGCCACTTGCATTTATGAAAACGTGGTATGTACCAATCAAGCATTTGCCCATCTACTAAATAATTAAAATCAAATGCCAACATGAGCTACCCACAAAATGAGCCAAGGACATAAAAATAAAACAAATCTAATTGCGACACTTTTCGTAAATAGACACTGTAGTAGTTTATTTATTTACTAAAGTTTTACCAAGATAGTTTGTAACGGCCGAGCCATGAGTAAAAATCTTAATTGTTACAACTAGTTACGATAAGCTAAGCAGTGCTTATCTTCATAGTTCTTGTTTCACTACTCTCCCACGACTTCATGGCCTCCTCAGATTAGTATCGCTGAGTTTCGGTTCATTGCATAGTATATTGTATTAGGTTTACAACATTATGTTTTGTTGGCTGTTCCTTCGGCTTCATTTTGCTTCCCTTTTTTTTCTAATTGTCCTGCCTCCTGACTGCGTCCTTGCCGCTTCTGCTCAAGAAAGTCGGCAGCGTTCCAGGGCTGATTCACCATTCGACCAAACACAATGTAGAACAGATTGCCCAAAAAGAATACGACGGCGGATATGATGAAAACTACTTGCCATTCAGAACGATTTTCATCCTGTAAAATTTAAGAAAAATCATACATTTAGATATATCAAGCTCAAAGTTTAGTTATGTGTATATAGCCCACCTCTTTGACTATAATGCCAACTAGAAGCGGCGTCAATATAGGCACTATATTTGCTCCTGTATTGACAATGCCCATAAGGATGCCCGCATGATTGGGCGATAGATCGATGGTGTTAAGGGCACTGCCAATAGTAGCACCAGCATTAATGCCCACACTGGCAGTCATTAGAATAATAGCCCACACCTTATTATTGTTGTCCAAAAAGCTAAGGCCAATCAAAAGTATGGCTGGCAGCCAAGAGGCTAACGAACTGTAAGTTTTCCGTACGCCAGTGATAGTTAAAGTGCCTTTGGCAAGCAGAATATCCGCCGCAATCAAATATACAAAGGCCATAATCCAGGAGGCCAAATAGGGTAGGGCCGAGTACAAAGCATTTTTCTTCATATCCATTTGCAGCACTCCTTTCATGTAGGCGGGAATTTCAGCCTGAAGCGTGGAGTAGCCCCAAGAGTGGGTGCAACGTACCATGAACAACGCCCAGAAGGGCATCGAAGTAAGAATAGCTTTCCAGGGCACTGGAATCTTACGTGTTTCTTTTGTCTCCTCTCCTTTGGAATTATCCATGATTGAAGACTCAATATACCCAAGCTCCTCCTTGCTGATGAATCTGGACTGTCCGGGTGTATCGGCTCCAAAGATCATCCAACCAACGCACCAAAATACTCCGACACCACAGGAGATGTAGAACATGCCCGGCCAACCAATACTAGAAGCAGCCACCTGGCCACTTATGAACATGGACAACAAAGTACCGCAATCGATGCCAGTATTGGCCAAGGCGCCCAGCCTATTGCGCTCCGAGACCGGACACCAGTTGGCCAAATGCGCGTGGACACAAGGAAACATCAGTCCCTGAAAGAGTCCCATGCCGACACGTATAGCGCAAAAGATTTGCCAGCCACCCCAAGGCACACAGAAGGGCACCAATACCACCAGCAATGATGATCCTAAGGTGGACACAAGCATTGTAATTCTAGCGCCATAGCGACGACAAAGCCAACCTCCCAGAAACTGTGTCATAATATAGCCCCAAAAAAAACTGGACAAAATATAGGAGCGATGCATTGTATTCCACATGTATTCCTAAAAAAGAAAGAATGTGTAAACAAAATGTCAAATGTTTACAAATTTAAAACTCACTGGAAAATTTGGATTTGTGTTTGCAGCATCGGTCATGGCAACAACAGCAACGCCAGCATTGAACTTGGCAATATAGTTGACAACAATCGAGAGGAAAAGTAGGAGAGTTTGCACATGACGCTGTCCTAGGTATGGACCTTAAACCAGCCAAAACATACTATTGTCAAATTAGGCATCATAGACTCATTCATAATCCATTTACTACATTTCTTAAATTAATTTCTTTTTAAAATCGAACTGACTTTTGAATTTTTGCACAGCAGTTTCTAATGAATACATGTACTTAAAATTGTGCACTAATTTCTTTTGGTTTTGCTGAGGTACTTTGCAAAAAAGCATATACATAAAACATTAATATATGTTTTTTTGCCATCAGCGAATGACAATATTAATATACCAATCTTTTCACACAAGTAGCACTTTTTCATTTACCCGGTTTTGTTTCCGCATCCATTTGAGCTGAAGTTTTTGTATTCAAACCGGACACACTGCACTCTGGCAAGCAACTTAAACTAGAACTTATTTTCAGCTAGCTTTACACCTAACCACCTGCTCGTTAATCGGCATATACTTGGCGTTAGTCTCAAAATCAGATCACACACACTTATACATAAACAAAGAATTTTAGATAGTTAGTATCAGCGACATGCGTACAGTACCGATCGATAGTGCATTGACAGCAAATCAGCAACCAGCAACAATAACACAAAAAAAAAAAACACACAATGGAAACTGCGTGTGTGAAATTATTTGGGATTTTGAATACTCATTTGCGTAAATAATGCTTATGACTAGCCAGAGGGAAGGGCTTATCCACTTGTGCATTGCGTTTAACACATGCATTATGAAAAGCAAGTATGAAATAAAGTTTTAACGAGTTGTAAGTTTTTATAAACTATGAACTAAATAAATAATAATAATAAAACAAGTCCAAAGGCTTTAGTAAAGTGGGCGCATTGTCAACTTGAAAATTATTTTGGATTGAGTATTATTTTTTGAAAACAATGTTTATCCACATTGATTTTGTTATAAATTGTTTTAAATTCGGTTATATAATACAATTAATTTTGAAATACAAAATTTTCGTATTTATTTTGAAATCGTGAAAATCTTTCAATCTGCATTTAAACTAATATTTGAGATTATACGTTGCTTTTTTCTCTGCGTAGACACAACGCTTACAGTCATTGTTTGTATGTGTGCACAACTGCACATAATAACTAAATTCCAATCATCGACATCTGCGGTGTATATAGACCAATTAACATGCTAATTTCACAGCTTTTCATTATTTTGTCGATAGTTTCTTAATTAATTAATTTTTAAATTCAAGATATTTTGTTTTTATTCAGATACTCAGATTGCCGCAGGGACCATGAATCATTTTTGCTTTAACTAAATCATGCAGCATTTGATCAGTAGAATACCCACAGAAGTTTTACTGTCGATTACTCCAGGATGTGTTTTATCGATTAGCCAATCCAAAATGTGGGAATATTAAATTAAATGTATATATCCGCCAAGGGATAGTATGAAATTTAATCATTGCCTCTTCTACGAACAGATCTCAAATAAAAAAATATCGAACACGATGTCATAAAAAAAAATATATTAATAACCCTTATATAATTAAGTTGTGTAATATATATTTATTGCAAAACATTTGAGGTATTCTGACACTTTGACAAATGTGGTATGTGATAAAGTGATATAAGACATCCCTACAACAAACAAACAGACATCAGTTAATCACGAGGGTATGTTTAAAAAGTGAATTTCCAGCTCTAATTACCCTAATATGATTCGTACAGCTTGAAAAAAAATCATAAAAAAGCGTTCCATTAATAAAACTTACTATAACAGCTGTTTCTAATTGTATGCATTGAGAACAACGCATTTTTGCTATATAAAAGTTTTACTGAAGGTTTTTATAGTTTGCAAATAATCAAAGTTTTTGAATAGGACTGGCATGGATTTTTGAACACAACAGTTCTCCAATTTAGTAAACCAACGCTTATCACTTACGGTACTTCAAATCAATGATTAGCATTATTTCAATGGGGGAAAGACCACTTCAAGCGATAGGAAAGTGAATAAGCACATGAGCGCCATGGTAATACAGTACCATTAGTCGCATTAGTGTACAACATTCTATAAACGGAGGTAAGCTAAGTACCTTGAGAATTGTTTTCAAATTTTGTTTTTATTTAACTGAAACAACTTAAATATAGATAATTTTCTATACACAAAGATTTCTCAACGACTTTCTTCCTCCTCCTCTTGCAGGCGCAATATGTCTGCCTTATTGATAAAGTAATAACTTGGCTGTCTTCCTTTGAGATCTTTTGCCGTACGCTTGGCCCCATTTTGTATTAGAATCCGACTGACGCTTTCACAGGAATTGATGCCCAGAGCATAATGCAAGACGGTGCGTTCCAGCTGAAATAGAAAAGAGAGAATAGCAGGAACGTTAGTGGGGAGAGGAGCTAATAGTTAAACATTCAACTTACATTATCTGTCACTTTAAGCGCTTCGGAACAAAGCTCAACCAGATGCTGTACCATTTCTTCGGATTCCTTAAGCACAGCTATGTGGAGAGCAGTGCGACCTATGTAAATATTGAGTTAATTAAACTATTAGAATTTCTTTACACAAACTTCTAACTGAATACAACAAACCGTAATAGTTTTTGGTCCTTATAAGCCACCTGGCATTGGGCACAGCGGTCAGCTCTTTGAGCCTTTCCATATTCTTATCGCGTATCATTTGATGCAGCTCTTCGCGTGTCTCCTCCAGCGTGCGCAATCTATTCAAAAATTCAATGAGTGCTTCATGCTGATGTTCTGTGGCCACATCCATAACGCTCTTGCTATTCTCATCTTCTACATCCAAAATGTGATCGTACCCCTGCAACGCCAACTGCTCAAAGGGCTCCACGTCACCTGAGCAACAGAGAGGAAGGCAGTTGATGTCAAAATGGCTGTTAACAATGATAAGTAATGACTTACCCATCACTGCCTGAGCGAGCACATAGCGATCGATTTCGGTGGCATTATTGAGCTGATTAGCTTGTAGAGCCACATCCCTTGCTGTGCGATATAGCTCATCCCTGTAGGTGATATTGATGCGAGACTCCTCGATGAGAGTGTAAAGAGCTCCACGACGATGGGAGCGAGCACAGGCAAAGTGCAACATACTCTGGCCATGCTCATCGCGTTCTTCCAAATGCTGCACTGCCAATGCGCCATCCTCATCATCATCCTCTTGGTCCTCGGCCAAAGAACGGGCGTCCAGTTCAATGATGTCCGCACGATTCTTGCCAAGGCGACCGCTCGTCAGCTTGAAGTTGGAGCTGGCACGAGCCGTGGAGTTGGTGCTGGTCTTGCTGCTGCTGCCCGAGTGGACAACGACTTCGGTGACGGGTTTGCGTTGGCCCATAAACTGTTGCAGGTAGCCAGTTAGATAGGCAACTGGATCCTTAGGACGTTTATTGGCTATCTCTGTCAACGCCTTAATCAAAGGATCAGCCAATGCTGGCATGAAAATAATTGAAAGTAAATGGTAAGTCAAGTAACCTTTTTTCAACTCATATTTATGTAAGTTTTGCACTTACAATCAGCCAGATATTTTCCTTGTTCCGTTTTAAAAATGGGGTTGGCCTGTAAACTAACAGGTTGCGATTGACCTGTCAATTCAGAAAAACTGAGTTAGTCGAAAAATCATACACTTGTCTAGATAATGTACACAAAGCGAGCTTTTCAGTTTTTCAACAAAAGGAGTACAAAAGGAGTTTATGATCAAAAAATAAAATACTTTGCAAATCATATCAAATATTGGTACTAGACATATTGCTTATGGGGAATGGACACAAGAAGAGGTTAGAATGTCGGAATGTTGCTACCAATAGGTACGTACGTGTATCTCATGAAAACTTTTGCGTGCGAAGTTTACGGCCGAAGCTAAAAATGTGGTTATTTGATTTTGTTGGTGGCTTTTAGGTTGTTTTTTTTTCTGTTTATTTATATTTTTGGCTCTTGTGTTGAAGCTTAAGAAATGCTAAATAGTATTTATCATTCAATCGAATAGCTGTTTTATATTTATGAATATATTATAATAGATTTTTGTGGATTGATCTTGTTGTATTTACAAATACAGTTGCATATAAGAAAATTAATGAGTTGTGCTTGTATCTTGTAGTTTGTATCTTTTTCAGTTACGATCAATAATGCTGTTCTTCTTGCGCTTGAATATCTTTACCAGCATGTTGGCAATATGCTTGGAGTTTGTCAGCGACATATCTTTCTCCAGCGACAGAATATTCGTGACAGCCGTGCAATAGTCTTGAAACAGGACGTACTCAACAACGCCCATGCTTTGCATATTTATCAAACGCACTGTCAACTTAGACAGACGATTTGTGACCATGCTCAGACCACGCACGGAGCACAAATGTCGAAGGTTATCCATCTCCGTCATTAGATTGGGCAACTTTACAATAGTTGTCATTTTAAGACCAGTGCCTAGGTAATTCGGACGTGATTGTAGATAACCAAGCAGATAGCTCTCCTTGAAGTGCAACTGTGTCTCCAGATAGGTGATGGCACGACCCACCCGGGTGTAGGCTGCACCCATATCTGCCGGATCCTTGCTACTGGTGCATGAGATAATGCGCATATGTTCCTGACAATTCAACCATACGGCCGTATTGTGTGCGGAATTTATATAAACTCCTCTACCATAAGGCCACAGGGAGCCATTAAAAGCAGTCGACTCAGCAGCTTGTACCACATCTTTGGTATCGAGCAGTGGTATCATTAGACCAAGATTACTCAGCATCGCAGCCACCTCGGAGTCTGGTTCTAAGAGCTCTGTCATCGTATAATAACTTCCAGATTCTGTTTCGCCAATGGCCTCCGCAAAATTAGACGTAAAGATTTTGCCCATCATGATTCGTTCGGCCTGCTCGATCTGTCCAACGGTTAGATTCAGTGGCAGCTCCAACTGATCTAGATTCCTTGATGCCTCCACAATGCAACGTGTTACCAGCAATGATTCATCATCAAAGACAAAGGCAGCGGTATTGAGACGCTCTCCATTGTTCATGGGAAAGTAGGCGAGTCGAGGTTGCGGCTTAAAGTCCGCATCGATGCTCAGACAATGCATGTCCTTGAGGAACGGTACCAGAAACTCCTGGAACACCACAAAGACATCAAAGTCAGGCGCTATTATTCCACAATTGATATCCTCCTCGAGATGACGCAGCTTAGAAGTCTTCCTCATTGCTGGCCACAGTACATCAAAGAGATTGTGGTCGAGTCGTGTTTGTCTTCTTTTAATCCTGTCATACACGGCACGTTTGAGAAAGCGGCTCAAATAGCTCGTCACGGACAACTGCAGCGCTGAGGCACTCAAAGGTTTTCGATGTGACAGAGCTGACGCTGAGTTACCACTCAGCAGTTTCCCGGATTCTGCAATGCAGCTGAAACAACGGTCCAGAGTTCTAGAGATTTCACCATCCTGCAGCTCGCGACGAGCACTGTGCAGATCGTCGGGAACTAATCGTTGTTGTGTTGGGCAGCGTTGGGTTTAATGGTTGATGTTTATCAGTACAGCGCACAGCGGGCTTTTTTGTACACCAACACACATACACACACAAATTGACAGTAAATGGACACAAAAATATAGTGACATATAAGACTTGTTGTGCGACTGTGGCTTTACTGAGAATAGGCGCGTGTGCTTAACCAGGTGCAAGAATAAATAAAGTTACCAATGATGTCGATGAATTTCTTGTGTGTGTTATAAATAATAAATACAAATTAATAAACGATACAGTTAATATAGCCGAAAAACAAAACATTTGAAAAATAATTCATTATTTATTAAATTGAAGGCAATATTTTAAACTAAATTTGTATTAAGAATTAGTTTTCACAAGTCGAGAATGTTAAATCTATTTCGTTCAAAATCATTTTCGTATATATATATTTGAACTTGACTTAGTACTTTAAACTTATCCGAGTGGATTATAGGCAAATATTGAGTTCGATTTCGTAAAAAGATGGAAAAGTTTTAAAACTACTTATTCAATAACAATTATTTTTAGCTATTTTTTTAAGAAACATCTAAAACGCTTCTCAATATTTTGAATTAAAGACTTAACAACATTTCTGTTTAAAAATCACTACTCTTAACCCTTTTATTTGTTTTGGTTGATTGTAGATAACAAAATAAACAAGTGGAAACGTTGCAGTTGAACGCAACCGACTGCGATATACTCGATACCAGTATTAAAACCGGTAAAAAGAGGCCTGATTAAGGGGTCAAATGTTGGGGCTCGCTCAAAGTTTGTTAAGGGTGGGGGAAGGGGGCTGAGGGGCGATTGATGTGGGCGTGGCATCCAAGATTTTTGATGCAGGTCTTTGTGGAATGCCAATTTCAATCTGCCTACCAAATTTGGTGACTCTAGCTCAAAGTTTTTAAAAGTTGGGGGAGGGGGGCTGGGGGTAGGCGTGGCTCCAAGACATCTTTGGGGGTCACTACCAGTTATCTTCCTACCAAATTTGGAGACTCTAGCTCAAACACTATGAAAGATACACGGATTGCCGCTTTTAACGAAAAGTTGGGGCTGCTGAGGTGGGCAAGGGCGGTATGGGTGGGTGCGGCATCCAAAAAATGCAGTTTTTTGAGGATCGTCATCACCTATCTTGTCGCAAAATTTGGTGGCATTAGCTCAAAAACTGTGGGAGATATAGTCGTTTCTAATTTCAACCTGCGGGGGGCTGGGGGCGGAATGGGTGGGCGTGGTACCAAAATTTTTGATGCAATTTTTTTGGGGATGTCAGTAGCTATCTTCCTACCACATTTGGTAGCTCTAACTGTAAAGGTGTACGGAATAGGTAGATATTATCGATTTTGAGTTATCGAATTTATCGATTTGCCAGCCCCCAGTTATCGTAGAACCCCAATCTTGACACTTTATCTGTCCCGGCCATAGATAAAGACATTTTCAAAGTTTCAAGTCTCTAGCTTGAAGGGTGTCGAAAAAAGTTGCGTTCATACAGAAAGACAGACGGACAGACACCATGACGGACATTGCACAAACCCAAAATACTCTTTACCTTTGGTATCGAGTATAAAAATCAATAAATTCACTAATCTTAAAATCCAAGTACATACTTCTAAACATAATCCTTAATAAATTTACCATAACTTGAAGTGATTGTAAAACTCTTCAGAGATAAGCATATCTGACAAGTTGAGTTGCTTTTTCACAATTTCTAACGTATGTTACTTGTATTATTTCTTGAATTTTAATCCATATACCAAAATCAAATAGATTGTGGATGACTGCCATTTGCGATAAGCATAAATCACAAATCAGTTAATGAAGTAAATAACATTTTAAAAAACTATATCCATCCCTTTTCAACCACACGTTGCATCTAAAACAATGCCTTTTAATTAGTACATACCAAATATATCATCAATATTATTGATAATCTCATTGAAGAATTCACGATTTGCCGCCATTTTTGTTAAGACTATAATTATTTCGACTGTCCGCCGCTTTATTTTGAGACCAACTGCGCGTATTAGACACCAAACGTTAACTAACAATACGATATATTGAGGTATGAATATGTGAGCATACAACCAGTGAAGGACGCGTGCTCTCTGCGTGTAAGTGTGTATGTGTGTATTTGTGTGTGGCATGTGAAACTACTGAAAATCGATGCTTGGCGAAGGAGGCAAAGTCAACGAGCCAGCCAATCATGTCCGGAAGTTTGGGTTAGCAAACAAAAAATACGTATTTAATTATTTTTTCAGCGGGTGCTTTGATGAGTAGTAGTAGTGAGTATGGTTAGACTATATGTATAGTTGCGTGTAACGACAAACTACGCAAAAGCCAAACAGCAAAGCAAAAACAAACGAAAATAACAAAATGATTTTTCGACTGGACAAATTGAGAACCAACCTTGATCGCTGAGCAACTGATTCTCCAGCTCCTGGGCTCCAAATAGGCTCAAGAGCTCAGTGTAGGTGAGCACATCCTTCGATGTCTCTGTATCCACATAGAATTCGGGCGTATGTCCCAGCTGCGTGTGAATTTTAAATAATTAATTTTCCACCTAATAACCTATTTATAAGTGCTATTGATTCAAGTTCGAAGACATGTTCCAGGTTCGACCTATATGTTACTTACACTTCAAATTCAACGAAACACACCTTGACCCATTTGAGCCCTTAGAATGTTCAATTCTTTATCTTAGCGTGTTAAGTGGGTTTCACTTATTAAACAGCTGCTGATGTTCACATATTCAAAACTAATAGCTCTATTCCGCAGTACATTTAATATTCTAACAACTTTACACAATCAACCTAAACATACATATAAGCTGAGCAATTAAATGTCAAATGGAATAAGAGAGATTTCTTGAATACATTGACAATATGTACTTGATATGTATTTTAAGTAAAAATTCTACTAAATTCTGCAGAATTTATAGTTTTTCTTTAAAAATTCATTTATTAAATCTCAAGACAACATACAAAAAAAATTAATCAAAAATTATACGATTTAGATCCTGAAAATATAACTGACTACTTCAAATATAAAGCGCATGTCATATAAAATCTAGCTGATTCATGTTAAATACACAATTTTTGAGGTCTTTCCTAATAACTTTCTAAGCTGTAACAAAATTCGTGTATATAAAAGTCGGAGACTTTCTTTAGTGCTATAAATTATGCGAGAGCTAACCGCTTTATTTATTATATACAAATATTTACCTTGTCAAGTGTCTTTGTATTGGCGCCCAACTGCGAAAGGACATTATAGAAGTGGCCGTTGTCCTTAATTGTGGCCGCATAATGCAGCGGCGTGCGTCCGTCATTATCCGTAATTGCCATGGTCTCCGGAAAGCGTGAGGCCAAATACCTTACAATATCTGCGAGGCAAAAGGGCAACGCAACATGTACAAAATGGTTTAGTTCCACATCCAATTCCCCCACTCTTGCACTTACCGCTGTGACCAAAGAGTACGGCAACGTGCAACGGCGTGGCGCCATTGGGCGATATGTCATCCTTAGCAATGGCAAACTTCCGGCGATCCAGCGCCTGCTGCAACGCCAACAAACTGCCGTCACGTGCGGCGCCATGCACGCGATGGATTTTCTCCTACAAGGCAGCCAGCAAGTGCAGCAATTAGTGGGCACAATAGAGTGAAGTGAAAGATATAAAGACTGTGATAAGAGTACGATAGAAAGCTGATACAGACCATATAGCTAGGCACATTGTTTAGAAAGGCTTGTATCTCGGGCTCCTTGGACTTAAGACCCAACAGTTTGCCTCCTTCACCATTGAGCACAATCTCGGCCAGCTGCTCCATGTCACCCGACTCAATGATCTGCTGCAGGGGTGCATCCTGTGAAAAGGCACAAGATGAACTTTGTTTCACTGTGAACACTCAACAGAGACGTACGACAACTCTATGTGTGCTTATGGAGTGAAAGCGGAAAATTAAAGGTGTAAAAATAATAAACTATGTTCAAAAAGAAAATCAATGAAAATCAAGCGAAATGAGCGAGAAGGGAAAGATCTTAACAAAGAAATAGATAAAGATGGAGATAGAGATAGAAAAAATCTTCAGCCGCTTATACTTCATCGACTTCATAAGCTACAGTTTGAGACTGAACTGTATTATCCTCGGCGGCACCCTGCACAAAGCCTTCAATAGCCAGCACGGAAGTTAAAGAATCTCCACCATCATTGTCCTGCACCAGATCCTGTTCCGTTTGCTCTAGCTGTTCCTTTTGTCTCTGTTTGCTCGGCGTTGACGCTATCACATCCTGCAGAGAATTGCGCATTTATATGAATGCCCAACATAGCTAGAGCTAAAAGGTGCAAACAAGTATACGAAAACACACACACAACATGATACTCTAAATACTACGACAAAGTGTTGACTAAGAGTATTTAGTGCAAATTGCCAGTTCTAATTGCATGCCGAATATATTAGAAGTTGTTTGTGTCACTTTTGACTATTTAAATAAAATATATGTGGTCTTTTGTTTTATTTATTGATCCCACATGTCGCATACGTAATATTGCGCATACGAACTATTTAAAGTTGGGTTACCTTGTGGGAACTGAGATATGATCAAAATTGTGTAACCATTAAAAATATGTTTTCCCACGCCCACCCAATGCCCTTAACTAAAATAAAACGCAATAAATGCGAATTTGTACAGCCGCAGCAATTTGTGGCATATAGTATGTATGCATTGAGGAAATGCAGTTCACCAAATATATCATACAATATCTAACGTTTACAACTGTTCCTGACGTTTGCATGCTCAGTTGCCATTTGAATGGCTGCCTGACAGCTAAGGCAAGTCAGGCACAACGTCAGCCCGAGAAGTACATGGCAAATGAAAGTGAAATGCCAGAACACATACATGTATTAAATGTGCATTCATACATATGTAGTATGCATATTTCATATAGAGGATTCTTCTGTTATTATACAAATTTTGTATCTGCAACGAAACAGCTGCTGATTTTGTTCAATCGATATGCGCAAAATACAACTTTAGACATTGAATCCACATTGTGTATGTATGTATATAGGAAAAACACAAAGAGATAGATCAAAAGACATAAACAAATAGAAATAGAAAGTAACATACGAGAAATACGATGTGCGATACGTAAACAAAACACACGAGTTGCGGTTATTTTATTGCTGGATTTTTGTTATTCTTTTTAATTTGATATTGATTTAATTAAATATGTAGATATAGGTATAGTAGTATATAGTATATTGTTTGTTTATAGTAAGTAGTATCAAATACACAATCATATATAGTAAGTCTGTACGGATACACGAACTCAGTAAGGGTCTTAGCAGTATCTATGCAGTTGTAGTGTTTGTTATTATAATTGTTGTTGCGGATTTGTTGATGCGGCTACGTTGTTGTACAGTATTTGAGGGTATATATTTAAGAATTTAAGTGCCAACAGCTGAATTAATTTTGTTTTTTGGATTTTTACAGTTCACATTTTTCTAAACGTTTGAGCAAACGGGCACAATACATAAATCAATCAATCAAACTATCAACAACAACTGCACATGAGTTGGCATTCAAAGCAAGCCAATCTGTACCTCATCGTCGTCCTCTTCCACGTCCTCCTCCTCCTCCTCCTCAGTAGAAGCAGGAGCAGCAGTTGCAGTAGTTGGTTTCTCTTCTTTCTTGTCTTCAGTTGGCTCTTTGTCCCCTTCTTTTGTAGCTTCCACTGTTTCCACTGACTCTTCTACAGTTACAGCTTCTGCTTCACTTGGTAATTCATTGTCCTCTGCCAACTCGTTGCCATTCTCAATTGCTTCAGTCTTTTCAGTTGCATTTTGCTCACTCTCAGCATCTAAATCACCAAACTCTACCAGTTGCTCAACGTTTGTCATCTCTGCCTTCGTTATATCCTCCGCTTGTTGCTCTATTGCTTCTCCTTCTTCTGGTTCACTCTTATTAGCATCCACATCATCGTCGCTTATAGCTCTTGCAATATTCTGTAAAAGTAAACAATTGTCGACTGATTGCTTTCCTTGATAAAATAAAAAAAATTTCGTTTCTACGTTTATCAGTTGAGCTGACAAAAGCGTGTGTTGCCTGTATGTGTGTGTGTGTTGTTTATGTAATTGTTTTATTTACAACCCTGGAAATATGTATCTTGACGTAAAATGTCTTGTCCTCGAAGATAACACAGATCTTTCTTTATGATCTCACTTTTATGATATTTAACACCCCAAGTCTTATAGGTCTAAAAGGTCCCTTTCCCATCTATAAAATGCTGACAGGAAATGTGTTGGTGGGTTAGTGTTGTTATGTCTTTAGTGTTATGGCTGGGGCAAAAAAGAAAGCTGCATCATGGCCGACAATAGCTTACTTTAACAAACATACAAACGCCAGCTCATCATTCAGCTAATTGTCCCAATTGTAACTGTAACTGTATAGCGAAAGCGCAGAGTGCAAAGCGGCTAACAGCAAAATTAAACAAAAACGGAGCTCAGGCCACACTGGACTGAGTATCTCTCAAGTACTTACCTCAGCCTCGCTTTCGGAATCGCCGGCTGTCCCGTCAACATCGCCAACTAAAAAGGCCGCCGGCGTTTCTGGTCGCCGCTGTTGGGGCAAGATACCAAACTCTGGCTCGGGCTCTGCCACCACTTCTGCGTCCGCCGCCGCATCTGCCTTGGACAAATCATCATCCTCATTGATGCTGACACTGCGTGTGTTTGTATGTGTGTGTTTGTATGTGTGTTAGTTTGGTTTTCAAAATGCAAAGAACTCTCAAAGCCATGCCACAAAATAAATTTGGTAACAAAACGCAAGCATCGCACAGCACCCCGCAGCCCTTAAAAGCTGACCATGCACAAAGGCCATGTCAAAGTCAAGTGGCCAGCAAACACTTACCCATCAATCGTATCCAATTCGGAGGTGTTCTCAGCGCTGTCGTCCAACGATTTACGACCATTTACAGCAACTGCTGGTTTAATGTCCAACTTCTAATTCAAAACAAAAACACAACACCAACATTTAACAAGCTTTTCAATTAGCCAAACTAAAACCTTGCTCCTTACCTTGCTTAGCTTGCTGCTGCTAGTGTCGCCACCGGCATTGCTGTCCGTATCATCGCTAAGTGCCTCCCAGTCGGTAACGCTTTCCGGGGAAATGCGTGGTGCGTCCGGCACATAAACCAAAAATGCCCGTTCGATTTCGTGCGGCTTATGGCGATAATATGAGGGTGTTCTCATTTTCTGCAGAGCAATTATAAAAGTTAAAGCATTTTTAATTGGATTCGCGGTAGGCTAATTGCATTTGTAGCATTTGGCAAATGTCAATATACAAAAGGTCAACGCTTATGAAAGTATGATAAAACTATTAAAGAAACTGCCTGCTACACTATTTTAATTGTTTCCTAACTCCAACTCACATAATCCTCCGCCGCCTCATCACATCCAGCCTGGGTAAGGAGCGTATAGCTTAGCATATTGTTCTTGGCACTGGCGGCCCAGTGCAATGGCGTCTTGCCTGTGATATCGATCTCGTGTATGCCCTCCGGCCACAGGCCAATAAGATACTCGAGTATTTTGGTGTGACCCAAGCCAGCGGCCTTGTGTATAATACTTAGACCATTGTTGTCCTTGGCTGTGACCATTGCAGTCGGCACTGGTGGCTCCAGCTGCATTTGTAGCGTCTCCAAATTGTTATCGATAACCGCCTGATGCAGATCCTTAGTGGCATTCTATTGAAACAAAATAAATACTGAACGATTAAATTGTTTACTTTGTGAAAAAGCATACCATTACATGCGGCACGGCGGCCAAAAAGCGCTTGACACGCCCATTATTACTGGCCTGCTGGCAGAGGCGTTGGCCCTGCCCCGCCCACAGTATGCGTGTCAGCTTGCCAATGTCTTTTTCGTGCATCCAGATGCGTATGGTCGATAGCTTCACGGCGAAATCTATTAAGAGCCACAACAAATTGCAATTCAAATTGCATGAAAAATTTATTTAACACAGCAATTTTGTATGTATTCACCCATCCCACCCTAAGCACACCCCCTGCCATCGCCGGTTTCGATTTCATTTACATTCTCTTTATGATTTTTTGGGTGCCTTCAATGTTCGTGTTTGCATGCAATTTGCAAGTAAAATCGAAATTAAAAAGCTAAAATTCGCGAGCAAATGCTTAGCTTAAAGTCTCAACAACTTTTATGACTTTTCACGTGGCAAGTTCTCACAAGTATTTTCTTTTCCTAGTTTTTTTTTTGGCAAACTTGGAAAACGCCTTGAAGGTCGTGACGTTGCCAGCCGCTGTTGCAATTCGCAATGCAAGTTCTTATAAAATATTGAGCAGTATTTGAGAAAGCGACAGCTGGCAGCGCCCTTTAATCGAAACCCTCTTTAAATTCAAAGTCAAACATTACTCATACGCACCTTCGTTTTCACGCCGCTTGCGTCCATTCTGCCCAGCTGCCTGTCCATTCATTGGCATGACTGCAATTGTATCAGACATTTTGTAAGGAAATTATATGTTTACTATATTATATGTTTTTACTAAATATATTTGTAGATTTTTTGTTATCGTCAGAGATGTGACATGTACATATGCGACTGTATTGTGCTGTATTAATTATACAAAAAACCTTTCAGCAAAACGCCTACTTTGTGTATCAAGAACTTGAAGGACTCCTTTGCAGAGCAGTTGTGTTCGTTAGTCTTTTTACGTGTGGCAAGTTTGAGCCACGTTGGCCAACTAAAGTTACTGACCAAAGCAAGGTGTTGAATTTAGGACAGCTCTTTTTCTCCTCGTTCTTTGCTCTATTTTCTTGTTTGTTGTGCCCTTTGCCATGGCTTTTGTGCGGAAAAGGTGGGCGGTAATATCGTCCTGTACGCGCTCTTGGTGCTGCTTTGTTTTTTTTTAAATGTGTTCTGAGTAAATAGTAAAGTTATGTGTTTGAGTTCTATAAGATAAACAGTGGCAATATTTTTTTTTTTAAATATATATTGCTTATTTTTTAATATCGGACTTTTTTATATTGTATTCTTATCATTCATCTTTACCAATGGGGAATTGGAAAGCGTTTGCTTTTTAATTTCGATAATTATTTTTTACCGTTCCCTTTAATTTTCTCTACAAACCTGAGGGAAGGGTTTTGACAAATAAATGTACAATATTCTTTTATGTATAAAAATTGGTATCGTATTCAGTTGTATCTTAAATTTTCTTTGGAAGTTGAAATGGTAATACATAGCTAACTTATATGCCATATTTTTATTAAGTTTTCATTTCGAGATAATTGCCAGGAGCAGGTTTTGACGAACGAAAATTTTGGGAAAACTACAACTATATTTTCCGCAAACAAACATGATTTAAATAAAGCAGGCTTTGGAAATTTGGTCACAAACTCTGCAGATCTTATGCCTTTTCTATACATAGAACAAACATCAAAAAATCTGAAATATGCTCAGGCTATTATTTTGTAAACTACACTTTAATAAGCCAAATGTATTTTTAAATATTTAGCTACAGCTTGTTTAAATTCCCTGTTCTCCGATTTATTTGTGTACACAAAATGTAACTTTTAGTAAGTCTATAAATAAGTTGTACAGCTATTCATTAAGCACACACATATGTAAATTAAGTTGGAGTGTGGCAACAAAGTTGTTGGCAACTATTGCCACGGAAATGACTCATTAGCGAGTGCCACTTGTGAGAAAGGTGAGTTGGAGGCAGGTTACTTGTTGAGCCTATGTTCCCATTTGTGGCACACGCAATATGCAAATTTTGGCCATGTCTGAGCTGTGTTACGCATGCTTTTCACCACCCCTTGCCATAACATATACCCATAGGAGTGCTTACTTAATTGGCTGCCACACATAAAATGAAGTTGACTGAATTGGGCGAAACTAATGAATATGAATGTGGCACTTAATGCATACACTCACCCTTTGGCGGCGATGAGTGGTAGTAGAGTCCATGAAATCTTCGTCTTCGCTTTGGTGGCATCCCTCTAACCCCTTGATGTTATATTGTGCCACTTAAAAGAGTTCTTTAAAGTCCACGACTTTGAGAATCACTCCAATCGCAATTAAATCTGCACATTTTATTGAGTTTTTCTTTTTTATCACTTGTATTTAACAATGTTTGTGCTCCGATGTTCGATGTCCGTCCGTCGCAATTGCAAGTTCAACGACGTCTGAATGACAGTTGACTGTTATTTAATGCATTTTATGGTCACTCGGCAGTTTTTAGTTTACTCAGCGCCTAGTTGTTGCTGTCGACCAATTGCTGCGGGTGGCTCGCGTGTGTCTGCATTAAAACGAACGACCTGCATATAAAATTACTATATGTAAACATGGTCACCTTAATTACACAAAGAAAAATAAAGGTATGTGTCTGATTGGAACAGGGTATTTAGTTTAATATAGACAAGGCTTATACATAGTTGTTTTATATTAAGAACTAAATGTGCAGCGTTTGTTTATCTTTTGTTTGTAATTTTACAATTCAGTTGCTTTTATCCGGCTTTTTATGCCGATTTTTTCCAAAAGGCTAATGTGCAGAAAGATAATAATTCTGAAAACCTGCTATTTTATTTTCTTGTTTTTATATAAGTGGTTTTTTAGTATCTATTTTTTAGAAGTTAATTTGTCATTCGCGTGTTTAAGTTTTAGAATTTTTAGATTAAGTTTATCACATGATGTGTTTCGACGGATTTATTTCACGAATTATAAGAACACTATAAAATTATCTTCACAATATGAAGTTCACATTTGCCACATTAAATGTCACTAGGCACAGAGCTCATTTTGGCACCGCAACCAAAAAACTTAATTGTCATTAAACTAATGCCCAGCACTCGTGCATTGCATGTGATGGCTAATTGTTAAAAACTGTAGCATACACATTGGGGCTACAATTGCAATTGGCTGTCACATGGAAAAACCATTGCATGCTCTTGTGGGTAACGCGGTCTAATAAAATAACCAAAAATTCAATTGCTCATTGAGTGGCCGACTATAACGAAAACAAACCAATTAACTCAAATCGATATTTCGAATTTGACCAAAAGTAGCACAACAACAAACAGCAAACAAAATTTCTGAAAGGACCCCAAGGTCCTGCGTACATAGCAATTATAGCACGTGCTGGAAGCCCGTTGAGAACTTTCATTGAGTACAACAACTGCAGTGCGAAGACAAAGACCAACTGGGTGTTCAAAAATTTATTACTTATGAATTGGCGAATTGAGCAATCGAATTCAATATTTAGAATGACTAATTGGAATCCGAACAACTGGACATTGCGTGTTGAGTTTCAAAAAAGACAGTAGTAGTAGGTTTTGAGGGCAATTATTAAAAAGTATAAACCAATTGACACACTTTTCATAGCCTATCTAAGCTGCATGGCGCTCATGACGCAGCTGAAAGTTCCGGAAAAGCCTCAAGGCGACTTAATTTTCATGCCATGTGACCTTGTTTAATGAGACCACGGGGACTTTAGCGTCACGAGGTGGGCACATTAAAGTGTCATTGCAAAATGAGTAGCAATTCAAATACCAATGAAATGCATATTCCAGCACTTGATCATAAACGCTGAAACCGGAGGGAAGAAAGCTCTTAATTTGTTTTATACACTTTTATTGCATCATTATTGAGTGCCACAAGGCATTTAGTAGCTGTTGCTTGTTGGTCAAGTTTATCAATGCAAAGGCCAAAGGTTAACATTAAAATCACTAGACACTGAACATTCTAAACACTTAAAGGTTTTTTATTCCTTAATTTTTCCGATTGTTTTTTCCTTTTACTTTTCTATGTTTTTGGTTTGCACGGTGCGCGCTTTACTTGCCGACTGTGGCATATTCAGCATTTTGTAGGTGTTTTTATCTAATTTCTAGCGCACGCACACATAAGTCACCAGTCTGTCGGTGTGCGTGAGTGTGTGAGTGTGCAGTTGTTGTTGTTATCCGTTTGGTATCGAATATTGGTAATAGCTGTTAGTGCTTGCATGCAAACGCCAAAAATGGTAACACACAACTGATGAGCACGACGAGTGCCGAGGCGTTTCTAATGCATATGGGTCTGTGTGTGTGTGTGTGGGTGTGGATGTAAGTTTTTCGTGTGCGTATGTGTGTGTGTGTGTGTTTCTTGTCTAAGTTGTCATTGTAATGCATGCATACTATTGTGCGCTGTGTGTGGCATTTAACTGCCAGCCTAAAAGTATGCCACATAATTTGAAAATACATTTTTACTTTAATTTTTTTCTTATTGGGGTCACCTTTATAATTTTTTAAGGTTAAAAGGCTGAGATTTGAGTTGAGAATCTTAATTTATAAAAGTTATAACGCTTGATGCAGCCACTTTCAGTCACATTCACACGTATATTTTGGCTAAAATTCGTACAATTTGCAGCTTGAGATATAAAACTAGACTTAAAATGGGATGGGCGGCAGACTGAGCAGAAAGGCGGCCAAAATAGCCTTATATAATATACTAAATTTATTTGAAAACTTAACACTAATATTCAGTTATTGCTCAGTTCATCCGCAGAGACATGTATAGGATTGGAAAATTCGATGTTTTCAGTCGCGACATCTACAAAAAAAGGAAGAACATATATAAATAGATGTATACAGAAGACATTCTGAGGTGTCTTACCCAAATGCTGCCGCTCATAGTCAATAATGCTGCTCACAATGCTGTTGAGAAAGTCCTGTGTAATGGTTTCCGTAATGTTGACCGGATCGTAATAGAGGAAGCTGCGCTTTTGACGCTGACGCACTGCTGCATCACGTTTACTGCGGAACAGGGCCAGACTGATGTGCGACTGCTGCAGTGGTAGATTATCCGCACCAAACTCCAAACACTTGCCCTGAACACAATACCGTCTGCCCACCTGGGAACAGCGTGTGCCAATGGGAAAGTGTCCATTGTTACCGTTGACAAGATAATATCGATACTTGATCAACTCATCCTGACAGCCAACGCGACAACTGCGATCTGGCTCCCCAATGCTAGCCGAAATCTGTGCTCCATGGCCAGACAGACCACGCACCTTTAATCTATACCGAGCACACGTTTGTTCCGCATACTCGGCTGGAGTCAGTAGTCTCTCGCAAGGTTTGACTTTGTGCGTGCATAACTGGATATTGGGCTCGCGAGTATGACGTGATCGAACCACCTGCACGCCTTTTGACTCTGTCATGCAATTGGAATGACAACCAGACTTTACCTCCCACTCTGATGACGTTGATGACTCGACCACGAGCGAGGCAGAGGCGGGTGGTGGCACCGGTTTGCTATACGACTCCTGCACCACATTGTTCTTATTGTACTTGTATTCATTTGTTGGGGTCTTGCGCTTGTATGTCTGCTGAGGTGGCACTATTTGATTCTCTTGACCATGAAAAGTGCGCACAGCAACCTCTGAAAGCATAAATAATTAAATAAATACTATGTTCCTGTTGGTCCTGATGTTTATATAATACCATTTTCAAAACGATTTCTGTTATGATGATAGCTAGGATGCTGTTTGCTCTCCCCTTCCGTGGAGTCACGCTGTGGTGGTCTAGGATTTCGATACGTACAGAAAGTGCTGTCCATTTTATAGAAATTGCTGGTTGCATTATCGCATGAGAACTGTTCACAGCGACCGGCAATGCAGTAGGCAATATCATCCGCCATATGATGCTTCGAGCGGCAAGTGGTGCCATCAGGAAATGTCCAGCGTCGGGATTTTGTTCCGTTCGTTCGAGTGCGACAAAACACTTTGCATGAATCCTCTAAAACATCAAAATAAAGCAGAATATATAGAAAGAGAAGCCAAACTCGATAATCCCTAAATCCTTACCAATCGAGGCACTTATCTGCTGACCCTCTCCGGTCAACTCGCTGTCGGATTTTCGCGCCTGCTTGCACACCTGTGTGGCAAAGTCCTCGATTGTCTGGAGAGGCACACTGTAACACTGTTTAGCAATACATGTCTCAAACCGGCGATCTCGACCCATGCAACGCTGGCGATAGTTCCGACAGCTGCGACTGTAGATCCGAAGTCCTGTACTTCCTTCACGCAACCGATTCGAGGGACCGTAGAGACAGCCCGAATCACAGTCACTTGCCTCACCCCAATCGCCCCAATCACTCCAGGTACTGCTTACAGCAGCAGGCAGCTCGTTGCTACTTGTCTTGTACTCGTGCAACAGTTGACCTACTATCTTGCTGGAGTCGGAGGCAATGTTCGCACTGCTGCTCTTCTCATAGCTAAGCTTTGAGTAACCACTTAGCTGCTTCAGCGAACTCATCGCCGTCTCCTGTGTGGGTCGCAGTTTGCAATAACCACCGCGGCACCACTGTAAAAATATTGTAAATAAAAGTTGGCTCAAGTCAGAATAAAGTCCGACCTACCATGCCATCGCCACACTCGGTGCCCTCTAATGCTGGGTGTGAGGTCCAAGTAAGCCGCTCCTGCTGACAGTGCAAATCGTGACAGATCTCCGATTTGCTCTGACTATTCGCTCGAACTGCATTGCGTCCGTACTTGAGCATACACTGTTGATTGGCATCGAAGCGTTCACCTGGCAGCATTCCCTCTGCCGAATGATCCAGATTTGCCTTGAACTGTCCCCGATCGAAGAGACATTCGGCCTGCGATTGACTGCAATTTGATATTTCGATTATGATTTTCATGGAGCTAAGAGTTAAGTTGTTAACTTACGCCAGAAACTCATCCAAGTAAGTGCGAGAGCATTTGGACCAGGTAATTTTACCACTGCCCAAAGTGGGTGACATGATATGCAAACTAGGATCGCAACTGTTATCCTTGGTATCATGACGCATCCCCAAACTGTTAACAAGAAGAAGAAAGAACATTATTGGAATTTGGCAATGGCATTGGCAATTCTATTCTATAATCAAACTCACTTATGTCCAATCTCATGTGCCACAACGAACACGCTCTCAAAATGCTTGCCTTCGTTGATGGTGCATGAGGATGTGGGCGTACACATGCCACCAACTGGCGCCAGACCCACCACTTGGCTAATGACCTTGCCGTTCTTGGCCAACACATAGAGATCCAAGCCCGTCAAGATAACAGCATGATCATAGTGTAGAGCATCCGCATCCGAGGCAGGATTTAAGCCCTTTTGCCACTGGCAAAAGTTGCTCAAATAGTTGTCAATATCACTGGAACGCCGCAAGTCGGGCGGATCCTTGCGAAAGATCTCCAAACGCTTGAGCACAAAGTTAATGCGTCTTCCCAGCGTGGGATGGTGATATAGCAACTGAACACCATTGATCATGGCCAAAACGAAGCGAATCAGTTGACTTTCTGTATCCTTGGGGTAGTTCTTCTCCATATGCCGATACAGATCGCTGTCCACAAATATCGCTGTCTCAATATGCAGCTCATGTGGCGCCGGCCAGCGACGTTGTCCTCCTCCTCCCAAGCCGGCAGCAATGTGCCGCCTACGACGCGGAGACTCGCTGTTGGCAATGCCAGTGTCATGATGATGATGATGATGCGGATGATGATGTGAATGTTGATGATGATTATGATGATGACGCGGCTGATAGCGCAGTCGCAGCTGTGATTGCAATTTGCGACGCAGCTGCTGGCATTCGTGAGGTTGTTGTTGTTGGTGTTGGTGTTGCGGTTCGTTGAATTCGGCTTCATCGGGCTCAAACTGCAGCTGACTATCTAACGGTGTCGTCTGACTGTTGCTGTTGCTGGTGGCAGGGCTGTGCTCCAAGCTCTTATCTAAGCGCGCCTGATAGAGCACATGGGTGGCAGCACCAAAACGGGCCGGCAGCGGTTGGATGACAAAACTGCTGGCATTCTGCTGGAAAACACCGCGCTGCAAAGATGCGTTAACATGTTGTTGTAGCTGTGATTAACTAATACTATGCACTAATATGTGTTATTTACCCTTATGTTGGGAAACTTATATTTATTTGTGAATGTTGCTAATGGAATATTCTTTTATACTCACCACACTTTGTTCATCACACAAATCGAGGGCTGCCCACGGACTGCGATAGATGCAACGCTCCAGACGCTGCAACAGCTGCGGCGAATGCTCCACAAACTGCGTGCTATTCGCATTGCGACGTATAAAGATGAAGGCATCGTCGATCAGTTGCGGCGTTTGCACCAACTTCAGCTTTAGTTCAGCTTCCAGAGTGCCGGCTGCCAAATGCATTCGAATTAAATTAACACAATTCGCATAATGACCGCCAGCAGACGCAACTGGAGCATCACGAGTTATACATACATACATATGTATGGGTGTATGTGTGTGCTTTTATTTCATTTTTTTTGCATCTGTGGCATGCATTTAAACTTACCTTGTGGCGCACTGCGGCGCTGACGATGATGCTCCTGCTGCGCTGCACTGCGTCGCTTCAGCTGCACCAATTTGAATTCGGGCGCTGCAAGGTAAACAGGCGAAAATGCGAATAAAAACAACAAAATGCCCAATGTGCATTCCTTGAATCGATAATAATAACAATAATGCCATCTGCGCACATTAATACGCCCCCCTCTTCAAGTGTATCCCACTTTATTTCTGACCATCCTTTGGTTGTTGGAAATAACATGTTATTTTCTTGTCATTAGGCATTGACTTTGCAATTGATATAAGTGTATACTGGGACTACCTAAGGAGAGATCCCTTCGGCAAACATTCGTTCGAGCTCTCAATATTTGTATGTATTTATTTATTTATTTCTGGTTGAAAGTTTTTCTTTCTAACAAGCTATCATCAATTGAAGTATGCGCTTAGTTTTAAACATAAATTATTATTATTTAACATTGACATACATAAAAAAAACATATCATCATGAAAATAAGTTCAACCAGAAAAAGAGTTCAAAGCAAACATAAGTAAATCAGAATAAGAAATTCTTCCTTTAAAAATATATAATATTTTTTTGTAATATTTCTAGAATTGTGGCCATCCGCTTAGACTTAACTTTCACAATGGAAAGATATGTAATAATCTTTCCGATCCGTTGCGCACCAAGAACTTACCTGCTGCTGCTCCAAAGATTAAAGATCGCTCGTGGCCAGCCAGCTGCTGCAGTAGAGCGTTCTCATCCAGCTGGAAGAGAAGAGAAAGGAGGCATTAGAGATTTGCTTGTTTTTTAAATGCTAAATGCGAACTTAAAAATCGTATAACAAGTAAAGCAGTTCAACAAAGCGTAAAAAGAGCAACAACTAAACCATGGCCTAAAAGGGTTGTCTTTAAACAGCCAGAAACCAAATACCAAAATGAAAAACACTTTCACTACACGCAACAATAGAAAATTAGTTTAGGAAGATCTCCATTAAGTTGAATACATTTATTTTTTTGGTTTCAGTTTTACTATCTGCAACAAAGTCAACAAACGCACTCCGGGGCAATGGGAGGTTTTAAATAACCGTAAGTTGCACATAAGGCATATCGTATATCGGTTATCGTATATCGGTCAGTAGCTGCATACAAAGGTTCTTCCCATTGAGGCAGTGCGTGTGCCCGTTTGTGCTATTATTTAATTTAATTTGTTGTTACATTTTCAAAAAGCGCGTCGATGGGCAGCGATGCGTGAAGATCGCTTCACTGGGCTCCAAATGGGCGGCTAATCCCCACCCCCCGCCTGCTACTAACAGAGCCAAAAGGTGTTGCACAAATAGCTGTGGGCGTTTTGGTATGGTAAACAAAACATAGCTGCTGAAAATGGGCGTGAGCAATGAGCTTTTTTATTTGTCAAATTAAAAGAAAGTCGATAGTTTGATAATGCTTAGAGATCTGGGTGTAAGATTCTTCAAAGAAAAGTGGATTAAAAGTAGATTTTCATAGATATCAGTTTTAATGATAGCTACAAATTCGATAAATATTCGATGGCGATCTCGATAACATATCGATAGTTATTAAAAGTGTTTCATAGCCCATTTATAAAGCTCACTAAATTAAAAACTCATTCAATAATGATTGCATAGTTAATTGATAACTTATCGATAACCGATAAAATTTTAAATCCAACAAATGCATTTATTTAACTTTTAAAACAGCTCGCATACACTCTTTAAGTATTTGATAAATAATCGATAGCGAATCAATCGATAAACTGGATACTCGATTCAATCAGTTCAACTCGTTAGCTCTGTGTGAGTGCACTCGAACAATGTTCGATAAAACAACACTAATTGACGGCAAGGGCAACGGCATAAAAGGCCGGCTCCATCAACGCACATCGAGTGCCGGAAAAGCTTGGCAGCACCAAACAAACAACAAAACCAACAAGTGTGGAAATGGTTTGGTTGGGGGAAATGCCTGCATCAACATTCGCACTCGCACTCGCTCAGCTAACCGATTATGTGATGAAATTTTGCGTGACCCGTGGCAAAAGAAATGGCAAAACATAGAAAGAAATAAGCGACGCAGTCCTAAAATTAAGTCACAGCAAAATAATGATTGCTAAAGCGTAAGCCCAATTGAGAGTTGAAGACGTAATAGTAATGAAGTAAACGAAGTAAACACAATGGCGGAAGGAACCCAACAATCTTTATTTCTTTCTTAACAACTAAAGGTTCTCAACTGCGACCAAGCATATGCATAAGTATGCGTGCATGTGTGTGTGTGTGTGTGTGTGTGTAACTTTTCTCAACTAATTGCGAGTTGGGTCAATAACTTGGCGAATGTGCGCTCAGCTGTAAATTTCACAGCTGCCAAAAACTGGAGCCACACTTACATACATTTTGCCCCAGCTGCTGACGCGGTTGTTTCTTCTTCAGCCAGATAAATCGTCCGATGCATTCCCCAGACAGTAGGACTTCAAAGCAAAACTTACGAGGGTGCATTGAAAAGTATGTACAATTTGGCTACTAATTAATGTATCTGTTTATAGTTAATTTAATATTCTTATATAATAACAAAAGACACATAAATTTCACTTATAAATTCAGACAAATTTTCATTTGTAATACACAAAATAATTCTTTTACATCCTTTATACCCATAAAATAGCTTGTCCTGACTGATTGGCAATCAGCCAAGTAAGATATAGAATGTTGAAACTTTTACAGAGGTTTGGAAATTCCCACCCTTAAAGGACTTTATATGTATTTTAAATTCTTTTTCTGAGCATTTTTTTAACAACTTTAACACAAAATTTCTTTGAAGAATAAAATAATTTATTTAGTTTTCAAATCCAAAACTTGTCCTTGTAAGCTTTCAAAGCTTATGGGCTATAGATTTTTTTCGAGAAAAATACTTTTTTTACATTTAAAACTTGTTAATTTAATTAATTTAACTTCTCATCGCAACGTTGTATCTACTGCCGCCCTCGCAAATTGCTTGGACTTCTTGCCTAATGCAAAATATTTTCTATCGGTGGCTGGAGAATCGTTCTCGGAACGTCAAGACAATCTATATAAAATCGTGTAATTTGACAAGCTGTCGACATGTTCGACAAAAGATTTTAAGCTCATTTTAACAGACGAGTTGGCATCCAATTACGAGGAACGAGGGAGGGAGGGGTCATTAAACGCCGCACGTTTCTTGATGCCGTTGTACAAATGAGTTGAGTTCACTTCCACGCCTCAATATACAAAATATGTTTGCTGACAGTTCTTAATGAATCACGGGTTTGGCATAAATTTTTGTCTAGCTTGCAGATTTTCTTTGCCTGCTCAGACAATCACCTGATTCATATTCGGTTTAAGTGGGTTAAACATGATCCAATGTCTGATATTACACACACACACACACACACGCGATGGGTTATTGATGTTAGTTACTTAGCATTTGGCACTGTGACAAATGCCATTAATAAATTAATCGTTCGAAATGCAATCAAATAGAATCTCAAATTACCTCAATGCCATTCCAGCTGACGCTCCTTCTGCGTCGCAGCTCAATATGCACTGCGTCGGCGTCGACGTTGGCAGCGGCAGCGGCAGCGACAGCATTCAGCCACAAGGCAGCAAAAACAATTAGGCACAAACGATGACGATGACGATGACGATAACGCTGCTGATGCTGATTAGCTGCAATCGCAGACATAACGACCCTCTTTGACAGTTGACAACAATTAAGCGATTTGTGTTTCTATTGTTGTTGTTGTTTTTGTATTTGTAATATTACTATTTACATTTGTTGGTTGCTCAAACGCTGCTTTGTTGTTGCTGTTGCAGTTACCACGCGAGCGAATTGCATTTGTTGCAAAATATTTTGTTTTAGTTTTTGTTTTATTTTATTCTGCTGCGCAAGCTAAATTAACTTGCGTATTTGCGTCATAATTTTAACTTGTGTTACATTTTCTGCAAAAATAATAAAAGTACTTCATATGTACATACATACATACATATGTACTAGTATTTCACTAAATTGTTGTGTGTTTTTTTTTTTGCAGAAAACAGAAGCAACCGGGCAGAGAGAGAAAAGTGAATGCACGCAGCGATGCCACCGCCGCTGCCGCTGCAGTTAATTTAACTGTTTATGCACTAAATAATTGCTGTTGCTGGCTTTAATTTGCTTTACTTTTTCTATTGTGCCACTTTTGATTGTGAATTTGAATTTTAGCACCAAATTTAATGAGCGCAAGTTTGTTGCTTAAGTTCTTTGTGGTATCGATTACAGTAGATTAGCAACTCAATGGGCCACACTTTATTGATACGAGCTCAAGTGGTGCCAATTACTATTTGCACTTCCTTACTGATAACGATAACAAAAGGCCAATTTAAGATTCACAGTTTGCTTTTGTTTACGTATTTATACGCATTTATATTTTACTCAAAAAAACACACACACACTAATCAACAGCCGCGCTCTCAAGCATAACACATATTTTATGGAGCACACAATTTATGATTTTCATTACACTTTAACCGAAAAATAATGCAAACTATATAAATCATTTTCTGTGCAGAACGTTTTTATTTTTTTGGTTTTTTTTTTTGGAGGTCAATCGATTTTCCAACTATGTAGTTCAAAAACCAGATTCAAGAACTAGATAAATAATAATTTATTTGTTGTATATGAAATTTGAATTTACCGCGCTCGCGCGTTTTGTGCCAACAAGAGATCGTTTCACTGCAGCGCCACATTCGCGAATGACGAAAAAATCACGACGGCGGAAAACTTTATTCAAGCCGCAAGCCACACGATCGTCGCGCTCTCCCTCTCTCTTTCGAGTTCGCGTTCGTGAGTGCCGTCGGTTTGGAGTTAATGAAGAAGAAGAAGCTGAAAAATACTATATGCTAATTAGGCAGCGCCGCCGTTGGACGGACGGACGGACGGAAAGGAACAATAGAATGGCACCGTTAAACAAAGCAGCCGAAAAATTAGCAAAAAGTGCAGAATGGTTTTTTCTGCTACTGTTTTTGTGGTCAAGTGCCTGAAAATGATGGGGGTAGATGTAGTATGTAGATGCTGGCTGGCCAGACTTGAAAACTTGACACTGATCATCACAGTCGAGTGAGAAAAAAAACACAACAACAAACTAAGAATTATGCTGCATTTCCGTTTGCCGTTTGATGTTACAACAACAACAACAACTTTGTGAAGGAAATCTTAAATCAGCAATGCAAATGCAAATTCAAAACGTTCGCTAAATTGTTGAAGTGCATTTTCCATCAAGCTGCAAAATGCCAGCCAATTGAAGTGATCAACTTTTAATTGATGCAATCAGAGAATGAGAGACAATGATAAATCAAAACACTGTGTAGCCCATATGCAACATATTAATAGCTGTATCTTTCAAACTAAAATGTCATTTATTTCCCAACAAACAAATCAAATAATAATAATTCAAAAGGCTTAACGTTTTTCATACATTTGAATTTATTTTATGGGTAGCACTTGTTGCTCTCTGACAGAAGCTCATAGCTTTGACATTCACATCGTTATGCAGGGCTGATTTCACAAATATCGCTTGTAAGCCTATCTGGGCACACTATTTGGCGCTTATTTCATGTTACCGCATTCGGTCACATTATTTTCATCGCTTGGCGTGCTTTTCAAATCTAAACGGCAGCGAATCGCGTTCGCATCATGCGTAGAGCTCGAAAGACTCAAACAAAATTTTAATAAAAGTAGCTATCGTTGACTTTAATACTTCAAACTATTTTGTGCAATCTAAATCAAGCTACAACAAGTTAAACATCAAAAATTTCATAATATATTTGCGTTAAAAAAACAAGCGACGCGCTCAAGTGAAAAAAAAAAATAACAAAACTAAAGCAATCTGCTTCATAATATATATTTGTGTAGAAAATAAATTCCAACAATTGAAATGGCGTGCACTTTAAAAATGCTATTGGACGAGGTAAGAATGTTAAAAATTAGTTAATATTCAACAGCAGCAGCAGCGGTCAATCTAATGCATTAGCAGCGACGCCGCCGCCATTGCTGCGTCAGCGGCAGCGTCAGCTAAACGCAAAAGAGAGATGTAAGAAAATGCCGTTTTGTCAAACCTTGTTGTTGCTGCTGCTGCTGATGCGATTGCAGCAGCGGTAAATGTACTTGGCGCCTTTTTCTCCACTCCTTTTACTTTTCGGTGATCTTGCGGTACATTTACCGATAATTACATATTCCTCTTTGCAATGGGCCCAACTATGAATTCAAAATGGCCGCAATGGTGTATTGACCCGCCGCCGCGTTACTTTTAATTATTCGCAGAATGCACAGGAGAACAACTACAAGCAGGTCGCAGTAAAGAAACTAACAGTGCCTTCAAATGAGGGTGGAGCCGCCACAAAGCGCGCCGCACTCGGCGACTTGCAGAATCGTGGACTAGGCCGTGACGTTGCAGCCAAAGATGTGGCACAAAAAGAGTAAGTGAAAAAAAAAGATTTAAATTTACGGGAGTCGATCGGACAAGTTTTTAAGTTAAATAAAAATTCTACGCAGACTGAAAGATGTGAAACTGACCAAGGCACGTGTTGACACACACTGGAAGAAGCAGCCACTGGGCACTAATGGGGCAACCAACAAAGCCGCTCCGCTGTTGCGCTCGAATTCGATGCGCACTGGCGCCATTGGCACCGCTCCATCGAATGCTGCCTCGGTCTTGACACGCCAGATTGCAGCCAGCGCTCTGCATGCTGGCCGAACCGCAGCTGCTGCTGCTTCAGCGGCAACGACAATGGCCAATGCAAAAGTGGTCGCCGCCGCCGATGCGAACAGCAAGCGTAAGTTAAAGCCCACAACAACAACCCAACCCTCCAATCCTCCTATCACAGCCCAATCCCAACGTACAGGTGCAGCAGCTGCAGCCGCCGCCAAACAAAAGTCCACATCCGATGATAAAGTGAACACGTTGCGCCGCGAGGATAGCAACTTGTCTCGCAAATCTCTAACCAAACTGCGCGCTGCCTTGGCCAAACCCGCTCCAAATGTGGTTGCCGTTAAGAAGGAAGTGTTGGTTCCACGGGCACAGCCTAAGAAGGAAACTGTTCCTGCTCCGGCTCCAGTGAAGAAGGAAACTGTGGAGCTAACCAGGCTGCCCAAGCCTCGCTTTCTGCCCACAGCAAACAGCACACACGTAATAGCAACAAATACAACAACTGGATCCCTGTCGAGCCAGCGTCTGTCGGAAGTCGAGGATATCGATGCGGATGATCGAGAGAATTTGATTTTGGTATCGGAATATGTCAATGATATCTACGATTATCTGTACGAGGTGGAGGAGCAACAGCCAATCTTTCCCAATCATTTGGCCAGCCAATTGGAGGTGTCACACAAGATGCGCGCTGTGCTCATCGATTGGATCAACGAGGTGCATCTGCAGTTCCATTTGACAGCCGAAACCTTTCATCTGGCCGTCGCCATCATCGATCGCTACCTCCAAGCGGTTAAGCACACCAAACGCAAGTATTTGCAACTCGTTGGCGTCACGGCGCTGTTCATCGCAACCAAGTACGAGGAACTCTTTCCGCCGGCAATGGGTGATTTTGTGTTCATTACGGATGACACGTATACGGGCCGTGAGATTCGTCAAATGGAATTGCAGATACTCAAGGCGATCGATAACAATCTGTCGCGTCCCTTGCCCATACATTTCTTGCGGCGCTACTCGAAGGCGGCGAGTGCCGAGGATCATCATCATGCCATGTCCAAGTACTTTTTGGAATTGGCCAGCATGGATTACAGTCTGGCTAGCGTCAAGCCATCCGAGGTATGTTTCTATGGGTTTTCTCAGTCTTTGATTTAAACACATTTTAATCCTTGTTTAGATTGCTGCTGCCTCACTGTTTCTCTCGCTGCACTTGCTCAATGGCAATGCTCGTGCTGCCACGGGCTTCAATGACAAACACTGGACACCAACACTGGTGCATTATTCGCGCTACACGGCTGCCGAGCTGCGTCCAACGACACGACAAATTGCCAAATTGGCACGCGATGCGCCCACCGTCAAATTGCGGGCCATTTACAACAAGTATCAGGCCAATAAGTTTCACAAAATTGCACTTCGCAGTGAATTGAGTGGTCCACTCATCGACTCGATTGTGGGCAAGAAGTAAAAGTAGAACTCGACTCTCACCACCTGACTGACTGAAGGATAAAATGCCCCATCATCATTACACGACTTTTAGCGTATATAGTATGTGCAGTGCAGTTAATTTGTTTATTGGGACTGCCAATTTTAAGTTTAGTTCAATTTGTTTTATATTTAAAAATTCTTTCTTTGGTTAACTACTGTGTGTGCATGTGTGTAATAAACATCTTATATGCGAGATGTCATAAATAATTGTCCTCTTATACGTATGTATATGTATGCGTCTCCTTTTTGCCGTATATAAAGGCGATCAACCCCCGTCCCCCCCCTAAGCTAAAGGATTCGAATCAGGCGTGTAAATACTGCATCTAAATATATATATTCATATGTATATATATATGATTGTATGTAATTTTGAGATGTGTGTTTGGACACGAAGAGCACCGAGGAGCTAAACGACGAGCAACGAGCGCATTTGCTGGCTGAACATATCGGCGTTGCCTCTTTAAGTTAATTTTCTTTAATAAACTAAACGACAAAAAACGCAAAAATCGCAAAAATTTGCCCGACTTATGCATATTTTATATAAAATTGTAATTAGCTTAAGCAATTTGGTAATTAAAATTGTGCTCTATATATGTATTAAATAATATTATATAAAAAAAAAAAATATTTAACTTGCACTTGATTTCATCAACTTGCAGCTTACTTTAATCTTTGTTTTCCCCTTGGCAAAAAGGCGCGCAGCTGATGGAATTCTGTGAGAAAGTTAGAAAAAACCAGAACGTTACTAAAATCAGAAACAAAACGAAAAAAAGGCGACCCCTGCCCGCTCCCTTATAATCAACAAGCAAACAAGAGGAACAAAGTGGGCATTGAAACTTGGTTGCTTTTGCTTTTCGCCTTTTGTTTGATCGCAGGTCAGTTTTTTTTCCTCCCTTATGCGTTTATGTTCCAACTTCATTGGCTGCATGCGCATGTGTGTGTTTGTGTTTGTATGTGTGTAGACTTTCTGTTCTTGTTTCTTTCTCGTGTCAGCCCAGCCAGCAAAGCAGCATTTGGGTCGACGTCGTCGCTGTGCTCGCGCACGTGCCTGTGTTTGTGTGTAACTGTATACGTACATATGAATGTGTGTGTGGGTGTCTTTGTGTGAGTGCGAGCTTGACTGACGGCAAAAGTGTTGGCGGCTGTTTCGCTCAGCTTGCTGGGGCCGCTGTGCGCCTGTTCGAAATTTAAGTTTGACGGTTTTATGGCTCTCATTAATTTCGACACATTTACGAGCAAACAAATGCAATAAAAAGAAAGCTGCCGCCGCCAACCCAGCAGTTAGTCACACACACACACATACTGGCTGCTCCAAAGTTGTGAGAGGCCTACTGGATAATCGCAGTTATTTATCTTGCTCCTGCCTGGAGCCATTTTTGCGTTATCTGCTTTTTGTGTCCTGCACACTCAACCGAGTTATTGGTAGGGGTTCGGGTTCGTACGTCTCTAGTCGGCTCCGGCTCCCTTGTGCCTTTTTCTGTGAGACTGTTAACGAAATATGCAGAGCGTAAAGCAGTCGAGCATTGAACTGTGTTGCGCTGCTTTTTTGGCTGTTGTCCTGACAGCTGTCAGGTAGTCAGCAGCTCGTCTCGCTACCCGCTGAGGGGCTGCAAGGTCATTGCGAAAGGTTGTGAGAAAGACAGGATCAGCTGAGAGAGAATATTACTACAAAAGAACATTGTGTCTGGATGGATTGATTGTTGTTTGGGTATTGTCTGCCTGTGAAGGGATTTTAATTAGGAATTTACCACAGCTATCTTTTTGAAGATCAAATTTGTAAATGTTTTTCTTAAGACCTTGTTTTAATTTGAACTGCGAAGAAAGAGCAAAAGTATACTGGATTTAATATGATCTGATCTGACAGAATATCCAACTTTTCTGAATTATTGCTCCTTTCCTAATCCCAGTAGTTTTTGTCGCAACCTTTTTGATTTATTCATTTCAAGATCAGCAATCAGTTTTGCTTTCATAACAACTTAAGGAACCACAACTGGCGCCGGCACTTCCACTTAATATTCAAGCAAACACCATCCAAACTTTCCATATATATTATTAACATTATTATTCAAGAGTATAATTTAGTATCGTTCTTTATTTTCATCGGTTTGACAATCATCCACATGCGGTAGTAATTCGACTATTATATGGTTCGATTACAATATTCAAATATTGATTATTAAGTATAGTTTAATCTAGAACAACAGAAGAAGGTAATGATGAAATTCCAAGTTTACTCCCAGCTGCGTCCACCACGTGTGTCCCGCTCTCTCTCTCTCCTGTCTCTCTCAAAACTTGTGGCAAAGGATGACACGAGGATTCACGCAGCAAAGAAAAACATGAATGCCCAAAAGGTTGGTTTTATAATTTGTGTTTTCTTTTTCGTTTGTATTTTCTTATGGTTTAAGTTGTGTTTGTTTCTCTTTTAGATGAAATTCTTGCTGGTGTTGTTGGTGTTGTGTATCATCTACGCGCAGTCTGGCAGCATCGAATAGTTAAATAACGTAAATATTTCGGCTTAGACATTAAATTATTTATTTTGCTTGTAAGGTAAGTTCTGCCTGGTTGGTTATCTAAGATAAAACTGCACGCTGCGGCTGTTGTTGTTGCTGCTGCTTAACCCTGGAAGGTGGAAATGAACTTGGTAACAATGTCCTTCAGCTTGGCATCGTCAGTGGGCGAAATCGATCCATCCTTGGCAATGGAGTCGAGCAGACCCTGCTCGGAGGCCTTGATGTGCTGCAAGAACTCCTTCTCGAACTTGGTGATCTTGGCGGGATCCATCTTGTCCAAATGACCACGGACACCGCAGTAGATGACAGCAACCTAAATTCAAAAAAAGTTAATCAAAATTCTAAAGTTGTAAACTTAAAATGATTTCTTACCTGATCCTCAATGGACATGGGCACGTACTGGCCCTGCTTGAGCAGCTCAGTTAGGCGCACACCACGGTTCAACAGCTGTTGGGTGGCAGCATCCAGATCGGAACCGAACTGGGCGAAGGCAGCCACCTCACGGTATTGGGCCAACTCCAGCTTCATGGAACCGGCGACCTGCTTCATGGCCTTGGTCTGGGCAGCGGAGCCGACACGGGACACAGAGAGACCCACGTTAATGGCGGGACGGATACCCTTGTAGAAGAGCTCAGTTTCCAAGAAGATCTGACCGTCCGTGATCGAAATGACGTTGGTTGGAATGTAGGCGGATACATCACCGGCCTGGGTCTCAATCACGGGCAGGGCGGTCAGTGAACCGCCACCCATCGCAGGGGACATCTTAGCGGCACGCTCCAACAGACGCGAATGCAGATAGAACACATCACCAGGGTAGGCCTCACGACCTGGGGGACGACGCAGCAACAGAGACATCTGACGGTAGGCAACAGCCTGCTTGGACAAATCATCATAGATGATCAAAGCGTGCTTGCCCTTGTCGCGGAAGTACTCGCCCATGGCGCATCCAGAGTAGGGAGCCAAATATTGCAGAGGTGCGGCATCGGAGGCGGTGGCCGAAACAATAATGGTGTAGCCCATGGCACCCGAATCGGTCAAACGCTTGACAATCTGGGCAACAGTGGAACGCTTCTGACCAATGGCAACATAGATGCAGAACAGTTTCTTCGACTCATCCTGGGCATCATTGAAACGCTTCTGGTTGATGATGGTATCAATGGCCAGAGCAGTCTTACTGCAAGGTGAGAGAGCGTCAATAACATATCGTTTCAATTGGCAGCGGACGCAAAACTTACCCAGTCTGCCTGTCACCAATGATCAACTCACGCTGACCACGACCGATGGGCACAAGCGAGTCGACGGCCTTGATTCCAGTCTGCATGGGCTCGCGCACAGAGACACGGGGAATGATGCCGGGCGCCTTGATGCCGACACGGAAACGATCCTTGGTGTTGAGAGCACCCTTGCCATCGATGACGTTGCCAAGAGCATCGACAACGCGACCGAGCAGCTCATCACCGACGGGAACGTCGACAATGGCGCCAGTACGCTTGACAATATCACCCTGCTTGATGAGCTTATCGTTACCGAAGACGACAACACCGACGTTGTCGGGCTCCAAGTTGAGGGCCATGCCCTTGAGACCGGAGGAGAATTCCACCATCTCATCGGCCTGGATGTTGTTCAGGCCATAGACACGAGCGATACCATCACCAATGCTGAGCACACGGCCAGTTTCCTCCAAATCGGCCTTGGGCGCAACACCCAAAATTCTCTCCTCCAGAATGTTGGAGATCTCCGCGCTGCGCTGTGTGCTGGCAACATGGAATTTACGGGCAGCAAGAGTGGTAGCTGGATACGCAGCCTTGCAGGCAACCTGTATGTTGTACACACATAAATTTTATTATCAATTATGTAAGGATCAAGTGCGGGCGGGACGGTGTTAAAAACAAGAATTGAATAACCACATGAGCAGAACAGCTGTTGTCTCGCTTTAACGCGCAGCGATCGGCGCCGGCCAGAGAAATATATGCTAGAGAATTAATAAATTGTTGAATTGTTTCACTTGGCAAATATTCGATTAACGTTGACTGTTGCATATTTTGTTTTAAGCTGTTACTAAACATTTTGCCACTTTTTTGCACTTTCAGAATCGATACAAACGCGCGCACATAACCTCAAAGTTTGGGCTGCCAACGAGCAGCAGCGGAAGCTTATTGAAAAGTTATGTAACCTTTTGGAATATACAATTTACTTGCAAATGTCACTTTAGCATTGTTAAAAATCTTTAAGAATCGCCAAATATTTGCATGGAGTAGGTTTTAGGTTGTTGTTATGTAACTTTCTGCAAGCCAGCAGCGGTTCGCATTGCGTAACACGAAACTATAACTTTTGCCAAAAGTGTATTTTTCAATCTAATTGGCGTATTTGGCAGTGTTATTCAACTTTAGATCTCATCCAGTTGGACCAATATTGCAAGTTAGTTAACAAGCAAATTGTGGCTAATTCAATTTTGATTATGTGGAATAAAATTATTTTCCTTCTTATTTTTTTTCTTACTCTTTGATTGCACTAATTTTTATACCTGTGCGGCCGCCTTGGGCAAGTTGCGAGCGACCGACGACGCCAAACGAGCAGAAATCATCGTTATATATTTTTTTTAAAACTTTTAACTTTTAAGCCGCAGAAATAATTGATTTCTACACCAACTCCTCTCCAGACTCGTAGGTATTTTTCACAAAGATGGTTGCCGTCGGCTCACGTTCGCTGTGCGTCTGTGTGACCAGAGATAACTGAAAAGTGCCATCAATACTATCGATAAGTGCCAATGCGACAGTGGACCAAATATCGATACAAAAATAATATCAGCTGGTGCTCCTCACTTAACAGTTCGCTCCACCGGCTTAACAGTATATTGTTTATGTTATTGATGGAGACTTTTGTTGTGCTGTCGGCACTCTGCTCGGCAGGGGGATTTGGGCTGGAAAGTGCACACGAGAGCGCCAGCATCCCGCGAAACTCTACAAAAAGAGCACAAAACCAAAGTGGATGCTGTGTGCGAGTGCCACGGAATTTTAGTACTAAATTGCAGAGGCATCCAATCGCTCGGCCAGTTCATAGTCGGAGTTTGTGCGGTCCTGTGAACGCAACGCGGAGATATAATCAAAAAAAAAAAATAAAATAAATCAAGTGCATATTAAAATGTGAGCAGGAGAACTAAATAAACGCAGTCGTGGAAAAAGGTTGAATCGTTTGAGTTGAAAATAAAAAAAAAATACGGCGAACTGAAAAGCGCATAACGGAAAATAAAAGTGTCGCATTTAATTGTGGACGTTAGGTATTTAATTTTCGGGCAGGTGAATTTGCATAAGGAGTGTGGGTTGGAAATTTCGGCAAAGCGAAAGCTTTAAATTAAAGCATAGCATACTTTTCGGCTGGCGGCGGCGAGCAGCTGTTTGACAAAGCAACGCAATTAGGATGCGAAAAATCTAAATTCGTCCCCCCCTCCCCACCATCAAAATTCCAATCGATGCGATGAATTGTGACAACGATTGCCACGTGCTAATGGCAACATGTCCGAACACGTCAGTTAAGTGACAAAAAATGAAATCAAAAAGCGAAAAGTGAAAGGATTAACAAGGACTCGTCTCCCAAAGTGCAGTGACTAGAACAGCGTTGCCAATTATTTGAAAAGCCAGACAACAAAGGGACACAAGACAAAGGCACACAAAAGCATTAGCAAAAGCAAAAGCAATACCAAAAGCAAAAGCAAAAGCAACAAATCACATCCAATCTCCAAAAGAAACAAAAAATAAAATAAAAAGCTGCCAAGTGCAGGCCGAAAAGGGAAAGCAAGATATCATCAGCAGCGGCAGTTAAAACAGTTTGCAACAACAACAACAATAACAACAACAACAACATATAATTTGTCATCAAGATGGCAGCCCCCGCGTTCGCGTAGAACAAAAGAAAGCATCGTTCCAAGGCAACATACCAATACAGCGACACACACACACACACACACACACACACACACACACACACACACACACACACAGACACATACACAGGCGCATAAGCTCGCACTTGACTTGTATACATTAAAACGTGTGCAAGGGGAACCGCGTCCCCCCCTCATACCACCCCCGCCCCACCCACGGTCCATTCGGCATGGAAATAATCGAGGCGTACTTTATTCGGTTTTTGTATAGAGTGTTTCCGCACCGGCCGCCTCAAATTTTAGCAATTTGCGTTCACCAAATACCGTTGTAAAAAGACAATTTTTGACAGCTGTCAATTGTCGCGAGGTGTGTATTTGTTGTTGTTGCGGTCGTTGCTCGCGTCTTTGTGTAGACTCTCGTTGTGTTTGTGCATGTGTGCATGTGTGTGTGCGGCGGCATAGTTTTTTCCACTTGACATCAAGGTCAGCAGCAGCAGCATGCAAATTGAAATGCGCCCAAGCAAAACTAAAGCACTAACAACAACAACAACAACAGCAGCAGCAGGAGCCGGAGCAGAGGCAGCAGCGGGCCGCCGTCGCAGTCGCAGCATAAGAAACTGACATTCCGCCGATTTCGCCATCGCCGCTGCGAAAATGTTTGAGAAATATGTCGCCACATATGTGCGCGTGTGTGAGCAAGTGAAATTAAAATTCCCGCATGCCTAATGAATATCTCGAGCGCGCTCTCTCTCTCTCTCTCTCTCGGCGAAATGTGCCAAGCAACAGCAACAACATTTATTATCGTGTCCATGCGTGTGCGTGCGTGTGTGTGAGTGAGTGTTAGTGTTGTTGTCGTTGTAATACTAAGTATGTGTGAGGCTTCTGACTTCCAAATGATGAACGGCGCATACTAAACAATGGCGTGTTAACAAACAACAACAACAACAACAACAAGAAGTAGAAGCTGAAAGTGAAGCTCGAAAGTAGAGCATCAAACATTGTGTGTGTGTGAACGAAGAAAATATACAAAAATACAAAACGGAACGAGACGAAAAGGATCATCATCTACTAGTTGACAAAAGAGCGCCACCTGGTGGATTATTCGAGGTAAATTTTGGTTAAGTTAAAAAGCAATGAAGATAACAAAAAAGTACTAAATAAAATTACAAACTGTAAAGTTATGAAAACTTTGCATGTTTTAAATCGAGTTTTTTTCTAAAAAATTAATTTTAAATTTAGATGAAACAAATACTCTTAAAATAGATGGATTTGTAATTTTTACAAATATAAAAAGGTTTTTTTTCTCACATCACAAAACTTAAATAAATTTAAATTTCAAATAAGAAATAAATAAATATTTTTAAAATAACTAAAACGATTTTAACACGGAACATTTATTTTGTCTTGAACACAACGTTAAGAGATTAATTCAATCAATATTAATAATACGTGAGGAAAATGTGAAAATCAGATGCTTGATTTAATTAATTGTAGCTTGTATCTGCGAATAATTAAACTAGCTAAAAGCCACAAAATTTATGCAAATTATAAAATAAATTGATTTTGTATATGTGGCTGTCAAACACACACGCACACACACTGACAACTCATGAAGAACTACAACTTTTATAATAAGATGTTCAAACATTAACAAGTAATGTACAAACAAGTACACATACATGCATACATATGTAGGTATATGTAAATGTGTGTATGTATATATATACGCGAACTGCAAATGAAATCACTTCCAGACATTGAAGTTAAGGCTCTGAAGGAAGACAGAGAGAGAGAGAGAGAGACAGAACGAGAGAGGGAGCGAGAGTTGGTGTGTGTGTGTGTGTGTGGAAGGGGGCGTGTGTGAGGGGTAAAACCAATTAAAATTATTTGCCAGCCAGGCAAAGGGCAAAGGGCAAAGGCGAAGCGCCCTGCCGAATGGCAAATAAATAAACGTGGCTCGGCAAATGTTGTGAACTGAAATAAAATGAAATGTAATGAAGAAATGTGAATGGCTACGCAACAAATTCCATACACACGCCCACTCATCAAACGCCCACTTTTCTGGCAGTACCAGCCCCTCTGTCCCACCTCCACCTCCCACTACGCTACAACCAATCGTAAATAATGCTGGGGCCTTAGAGAGTGGCACCCATTTTCAAGCTTTGTGCTTTGACTGTGATTCTGTTGTAGCTTTATACTATGGCATATACTATATATAAAGTAGTAGCTTCTACCGATTTGATAATTCTTGTTGCCTCTTCTTCTTCTTCTTCTTCTTGGGGCTCTCGTCCATTGCAGCGACGCATAAAAATGTTAATTTATGTTGCCTGCGCCTCGCCGTTTGCATTAAGTATATATAAGTATATATATATGAATGAACGAACATAAGATATATAATTTTTTTGGGCTGCTCATTTTTATATACACTAAAAAGCAAGGCAAGACAAGACGAAAATATAATATATATTTATGTATATAAAAATGGCCGGCGTCATGCAGATAAAAACTGTTTTATGTTTGCTTTTTCTTAAATTTTATTGTTGTTGTTGTTTGGGGGCGCTGCGGCGGTATTTGCTACGTGACTCTGCCCCTAAAAGTATGTGAGAGAAATCGTCTTTTTTTTTTTCTTCAATGCCAATTCAGCTGAGCCTTTAAGATATATATTTCCATTGAAAATGGTTTTTGTTGTTTTGTTAACTTATTTATTTTTTATTTTGTGGCTTGGTTGCAAGTTTAAAGCAATTAACAAGCTGACGAGTGTCATTCTTGGGGCGGCACAATAAAAGGATGCGCACTCGGAAGATTCCTGGGGGAAAGATTGTGAGGCAAGCGTGCGTGAACATTTAATTAAAGCAACTTATTAAGTATGCAAATTTCCGCAAATGATTAATTTGCATATTTATGAGACTAAAATGAGAGCCATAACAACAACAACAACAACAGCAACAACAACAATAACAATCTCTGACAGCGGCAATTGTCAATAATTATGAGGCGCGGCCATGAAGTTTTATTCCAAGACCAAGAAAACGTATAGTAAAGGGGTAGATAGCGGGGTAAGCAGGGGGGTAACGACTGCAACTAACTGGCAGTAGTCGCGTACTTGGCTATAATAACAATTTCAAATTCAAATAATAAATTTAACATATCGCCAAACGATGTGCATGAGCTTCATGCCTTTTTAACTGCAGCTTAAGAACTTGAAGTTTTGCCAAAAGCTAATTAGACAGCGAGAGACATAAGAGGAGAAAGAGATAGAGAAAAGGAGGGGGGTTGGGGTGGTTGGGTATTAACTTATGCATATCACGTAAGAGGCTTAGAGAGACAACATCCACACACACACAGATAAGTTGACTGAGAATGAAACAACAAAAATGTACATTTTGCTGCAATAACGTGTTAAATGCCAATTTACACCCAAACACACACACACAAACAGAGCGAATAAGTCGCTGTCTTCAATTTGAAAAAAGGATAAGCTATGAAAAGCATTTCAGGTCGAACAGAAAAGTAACTCATTCAGAATGGCTTTTTCACTCGAAATACTATATAGTATATATATCCTTATTAGCCTGGCTGGAGTAAAAGTGAATCCACTTCCAATTTCAGCAACTTTGAAGATCATGCAAAGAATTCTTGTAGCCAATTAGACAAGTCGTCTTGAACTTTCAGAAAATAAGTGGGGCGGAAATTAATCTGACGTCAATTTAACATTCAATAATTTAGTTTGATATTTGAAATAAAACTTAATTTTTATAATGTTTTTGGCCCTACTGGGGCGTCTTGTCTATTTATTAGTGGAATGCTATATTTTTACTTTCAAAAAAATTAAATTATTTTAATATTTCACTTTAACATTAACAAATTTGAATTGCAAACTCGTCCTCTCCCTGCCTCTCCTTTTGCATTTACATTTTGCATTCTCTGCCGGTTTCTCTGTCCATTTGTCAGCTCCATTGCGTTTCACTAATTAATCAGATGGCAACCACGGATCGCACGACGAAACGAACACAGTTCGCTTGGTCCAATTAAGTGCATTTCTTGGTTTAGAGCTGCCTTGATATATGGCTCCACGTCTCCGCTCTCCTCTGCCCTCTCTTGCCGTCCGCTACGTGCTCCAATTAGCATGTCAGCTGGGCCGTGTGCCCAAGCAACGTTTGCCAACAACATTTGGTCGCCACATTTTGGGCAAGGTGTTCGTATTCCTTCGCATTGCGTGTCAATCAATGCCACCAATAGCAGCACCACCAAAAGCAGCATCAACAACATGTGACATTCTTTTGATACCTTCGTCGGCTGCTAATTCTTATTGCATGCCACACACATACACACACACACACACACACACCACTAGGTGTGGAACATTTCTACATTTTTTTTTTATTATGATTTCCATTTGGACAATAAGCTAAAAAGCTCGCGCTTGATACGTTGAAACGCTATAAGACTGTCAGCCATGGAAGTTTTTAAAAAACCGTGCAATAAATATATTTATATGTAACGTAAATGCCATCTCCAAGGGTTATCGGCAGGATGTCACACAAAATTTAAAGCAGAAAAAGCGTTGATTAATAAAAAACTTTTTGACATTTATTGTATGCTGCTTGGTGTGCGTGTGTGTTCTATATTGTTGCTAATAAATAATAAATAATGTTATATTACCTCATGTTTACTAAGAGATGATCATAATGCATACGTTTTTCATGTTTGTCAGCGTTGCTTAAGGCTTAAAGTATAGGAAAGTTAAAGATTGCAAAATGATGTTAATAACTTAACAAATTGTATCCGTAAACGTATACTTGATATGCATAATTTAAGTACCCCTTAAAACCCATAGAACAATATAATTGAATGTATTTGTTGGTATTTTATTCTTTTAATTAACTTTATATTTATTTTAAAAACTTTTTTAATCCAGCAAAAATAATTTATATTTGAAATAGTTTGGTTTTCCAGTGCAAATCTCTTCTCTTCATTTCTTAATTTCTAGATGAAAAAATGTTGTTTTTTTTCAAAATGTATAACTAAACCTTATTATTGTTTGAATCAAGGATATCTCCGCTTATAAAATGTACGTATATATACAGGCAAACCAATGAATTTTTTCTTGTTCACACTATACAGGTTTGCCTGTATAAATAAATGTTTGTTTGTGTACTTTAACTTTAAATGGTTTGCTCATCCGCTAATTGAAAGCGCTAAAGTTATGTCAAAGAATAAAAGAGAAAGATGGACAGAGGTTGAACGAAAAGAAGAAGAATTGACGAAGAGTTGCCACATTTTGGCACATTTGCCGCGTTGCCACACACCCATTTTGTTGGCAGCGTTTTGTTTTGCCTTCATTTGTGCCAGAGTCAACAGTTTTTAATTTGCCAAACAAACCGTAAACAATTAATTAAAGTTAAGCCACAGCGAAAAACTGAAACACTTAGTAAGGGGGACTTGGCATGAAATTATAAATTAAAAGTAGCCATACAAGTACAGTACAGCCTCCTACACAGCTACATACATTTGAGCAAAGGTCATTCAAACTGCCTCCTCCTTCTTGTTGTTGTTCTTCGTCCTTTTTTGTTGTTGTTGTTGTTTGTTTGCATTAATTTTGTTTTAATATGCAAAGTCAACAGCGTTCTGTGTCAGCCAAAGGGTAAAATCAACAAAACTATGTACATAGGGACGCATATAGAAAGGGTCAGCAAACGAGTGAGATGGAATGCTGGCCGCATTAGTAGAGAACAGAATCCGTCTAATAAACCAGACAGTCCGAAGCAAGAGGCTCTGAGTAACAGTGTCTGAGGAGTGTGTGCGTGTGTGTGTGTGAGAGAGAGAGATAGTTAAAACGCTTTGGCATGTGAGTAATTTGCATCGCCCACAGTTGCGGCAGCTGTTTGTAAACTACACTGTGTAAAATAAATTTAGAAAACTCGTTATTAAATGTTGAAAGGAAGTGTTCTTCAACCAGCCTGAAATCATCAACTTGAAAGCAGACAATTAAATGAATTTCTCCTCACTTTCAACATATATCTAGATCCCAGTACTAGCATTACTATTTCATACTAATTTGCTGTATTTTTAGTCTTCATTCCGATTTCTTAAGATATTATTTCTTCGAAAAAATCCGTATTTAAAGATTGCGTTGTTCCCTGATTAAAAAAAAACCTACTCATAAATTTGTTAACAACTTTGGCTTTAATTGTGTGTAATTCAATTTAGCTTACCAAGCATTTATTTTTTTAGCTGTGTACTCTTTCCACTTTCCTGCTGCCGGTCATTATCTTTTAGAGAGCTTAGTGCGTGTAGCTGCAATTGGCATTTAATAGACGCGCTGCGGGCTGCGTCACAAGAGGCACAAACTGAATTCCACACAGACAGACACATTAGCAAATGGGTCAGACGAACAACTAGTTGATGACGTTAGCAAATATGCTGTGCTGCGTGCCACATGTAACAGGTGCAAAATGTTGCAACATTGCCCAGAGAGACAGTTGCAAATCATTTGCAATTAAATGCCATAGTTTCACTTCGATTATGATGCTGTGACTGATTCTGATTCGAGTTGATGTGGATGTGAATGCAGTTGCAGCTACATTTAGCTTTGATGTAATTACAAAGACTTAGTAGAACTGAAAATGTGTCACTCGGTTCGTCTATCTATCTGGTTAGCAACGATTTGAACGCACTTTTATAACACTTTAGTAAAATTAAATAAATTTAAAGACTCTTATTGAAGCTTAATTAGTAGTTCAAGAAGTTCAATCAAACGAATTGGATTAAGAACTAGATCGAAATCAAGAGAAGTAGTAAGCGCAAGATTCCAAGACGAAAATGGTTTATTTTAATTTCAAAGTTGTAACACAATAGAGTTCAAGTGCACGTATTATTGAATAAAGAATAAGTGGAACTAAAACAAGCCCAACTGAACTGGTTTAATATTACTGCGTTCAATGAAAGGCAAATATTAATGTTGTTTTTCGAAGCTTTTAGTATTAATTGAAAATTACAATTTGATACGTTCTTATAGCTAGTTTTAATGATAAAAAGCTTGGATAAATAACTTGTTTAAACTTTAAAATCGCACAGAGCATCTTTAAGTGTCGCAGCAAATGAACATGTCGAATATTTCTCTGATAGAAATTAAATGCTAATTATGTAAATGCGGCAATGCGAAAAATGTAATTTTGTGTGTGTGTGTGTGCATGGGTTGTTGCCAATCTGCTGTCAATCAATGGCAGACGTTGTCGAAGCCACAAAATGTTTGCCAGCGCTTTTATAAGCCACATGGGCAAAAAGCTTCAGATCGAACAAACATGCATGGATATAGTATAAATATATTCATATGTCTATATATACACGATGTACTTATATGTTCATACATGCATACAATATTTGAGTGTGTGCATATTTGGGTATCACTTTGTTTGAGTGTGTGTGTTTGAATGCATTATGGAAATGAAAACTTTTAAATATGTTTTTAATTGGTTTGCAATTATTATTGTTGCGGTGCACCTCGACTATTATTATTGTTATTGCTGCTGCTGCTGTCGTTGTTGTTGTTTTTGTTGCTGATGTCCTTATTCAGATAAAGCCAGCCTGATTTTGGTATTTGTTTAATAATTATTAATTATAATTTGCGAATTGTATGCATTGCAACTAAACATTTAACCACAGCTAATAATTGAATTCAATGCAAAACAAAACTGCAGAAACCAACAAATTACACATACACACATTACTGTGGAGGTTCAATCAGTAAAAAGTTATATACCAATCGCAAAGATGTGCGTAAAGAGACTGTTAACAAATCAATTGGTTCAGATCTCGATGCGATCATTATTAAAACCAAATCGCGGAATGGTGTCATAAAAATGAGCAAATAAAAAATTCATTGCCTACCTTTGTGGGCACTTGGTGGGCCACATTCCACATTACAAATGGACAATTATGTGTGTTGGTTGGCTCATAAAACAAAAGCAAACAGCAAATGCGAAAGGCTGTGTAAAATTAAACTTCGGAATCGCGAAGCAATCAAAAGATCCCAGCTTAAAATTTCTGTCACGCATTAGATGCAGATATGTAGCAAACAAATGACTGACAAGGTTAAGGACGGATCACTCACACAGGGAGAGTGTGTTTGTTGTTTGTTAGGTCGTCTGTTGCAATCACAATAAAAACCGCATGCACACCAAAAATTTTCATTATAATTAAACAGCACATAAATATCTAAATGAGCAATAAAAAATGTTTAATGTACAACGCGACGCAACGCAAAGAATGGCGCGACACAAGCACACACACACACTACATATATAGCTAAGATTGGCAGCCAGGATACTTGACTTATACAGAAATAAAAGCTTCCTTTTTTTTGATTTTTGTAGATGTATTTTTTATTTTGTGACTGCTTTTCATAAAAATGCCAAAGCGGGAAAGTGTCATAAACTTAAAAAAGCTTTGTAAAAGCGATGGGGAGGTTTCAGGGTGTAGGGGTGTCATATGAAGTCGATTCACATGTCTAAAAATTCATATTTTAAAGAGCAGACAAGATACATTTTTTTTTTATATAAGTATATTTTTTGGCAGCACTAAAAATAAGCATAAAATGTCAGAAATGTATGTGCACATACGTTTTTGTGTGCATTTATAAATATAATTTTGATGATTTTTTGGCATTTTATATTAAAACGAAATCCAGTCAGCAAGCCATAAGCTGAAAATGCAGTGCATAAATATGGTACATATTGCATGTGTAAATACTGTATATATGTATATATTCTTTTTGGGCTTTTAAAGCATGCCATATCAATTGCAATTTTTGCATACCATTGTAGCGAAGTAAATTGCTGGGTACTTAACAGGTGGACAGTCAGCCAGCCAGCCACAACACAGCATCAGCAGCATATTACTTAATGACAACACCAAAAAAGTAGGAATTGGTAATGCAAGTTTATGCGAGGCGTGTGTCGCACGACAAAAAAATATAAATATTTATTTGTTTGTGTGCATTGCAATAAGAAACTTGTAAGCCTGCAGAGAACGACATCTGTGGCAACAACATCAGCAACAAGAACAACAAAGGGGAGACAAAAATGAAGAAAAACACAACAAATGTTTATTCATGCCCTTTGTAAACCAAGCCAACTGTAGTTTATGCTGCTGCTAAGGGGGGTTAGGAGGATAAAGGGTTGCACTCTTTGAGTGTGATGACTTGGCAGCTCTGTGTGTGTGTGTGTGTGTGTGTGGCGCCTGCTGCGTAGCGCGCTAAATAAACCCATTGATATCCTTGATATCCCAACCAGATAAGCCTGGACTGGAACTGTCTGGGGCTGAGGGCACCGTCATCGGCACTCTGACTTCCTGTCATCTGCAGCGGCCAAGTTGCTGCTGTCCTTGGTGCTGTTGTTGTTGTTGTTGCTGTTGTTTTTGCAGCTGCTTGCCCGGCGGACATGTTAAAAAATATGGTACACGTTGCGTTTACGTCACGCACAACATGCAAAAACAAATGAAGGCGATGCCAGAACGTTAAACAAACATGTGTAGCAAACTCGCAAATACACTAACTAAAGTTATCCGTTTTTACATGATCTAAACTTCAATTTATACTAAATGCATTGGTAATATTAAATAACTTTCTAAATTTTATTTGTTGCCACTTTCAGTAAATTCGAAATTAAAACTAAATAAATTTAATTTGCCATGTTCATTTTGTGTAATGACTTTATTTATTGTTTTATTTTTGTATAAAAAATCGAATTTACTCAACAATTTTTAAGCCTACCTTTGAGGAATTTGAGAAACTGAAATTTTAGTTTAAAATTTAGTCCTAGTAACAGCTTTTTAAAGCAAACACATATACAAATGGTCGATAAGTTGCATTTTAAATATGCACAGAAAATATTTTTAATAATGCAACGTCTAAAATCAATTTTAAAAGCTGTTGGGTCAACTTCAATATATTATTGTAGAAACATATATTCAAAATTTTTGGTCAGTCATATTTCTAAAGAATTTTATATGATGATTCCCTTTGAAGAAGACTCTTTTCGAAATGTTGCTTGTATCAAAAATATACTTAATGGCACTTTACACACACACAGACACACACACACACAATTTCATAGTCGACTAGCCAAAGTTATTTTATGCCAATACAAATGGGAATTGTAACGGATGCAAAATATGTGAAAGCGCACAGAGTCAAAGAAAATAAAAATGTGCAAAGTATGTGTTGCAGCAACGAAAGAGAAGTCGAGTTGAGTTGAGTTCAATGTTCAGATGAGTGGAGCTGAATGCTTGTCATTGAGTCATGGACGTTAGGCTCATTTATTTATTATTTCTGCTGATTGAAGTGCCATCAATAGCACAATTCAAGTAAAATGAGAACACAGTGGAAATACGCACAAAAGATTGCACAGGAATAAAAGAATGCAAACAAATTTTCAGAAAAGGAAGTAAGAATACCAGTAAGAATTCCGCAGTTGGCAGCTGATGCCTAGAGGCATCCAAATTCATACGTTATCGGCTTATATACGGGCCGATTGTTGTTGTTTGCCAAGAATGCAGCTGAAAATGTACGATTGATAAGCTTGAGATATTTATATATGTTTGTTTGTATACTTATGCATAAACATAAATATTATCAGCTTTTACTTTACGTTTAAAGTGTGCCCAGCTATTTGCATAAATCAAACCTATGTGCAAAACTTCTTTTTGACATCTAGTTTTTTTTTAACTTTTGCCCACGTGTGCCATTCATTTTGTGCATTCCTTTCATACATGTTGTGTGTGTGAGAAGTTGATTTAGTGCCAACGATGCGCCCACCTCATACCACTGTCATATATATAAATATATATATATACCAACTGACCCACGACTAATGATGTCAATCTGCTCTGTCCCTGTGAGCTCACAGCTTTAAAGTACGCAGGCTGTTTATTTGACCAGCGGCGTCCCGCATATTCATCATAAACTGTGTGGCTGCCACATGTGCGAAGTATATGAGGGATAAGATGGGTGGGGGGGTTCGGTCAAAACACGGAAGAGCTATCGCACATATACATATACAACAAAATGTGCGCATATTTCATAACCAATCTGTCCCTGAGCCAAAAAATAAAAAAAATAAAAAAATGGCCTGCCCGCATTTAACGGGTTTCGAAAAGGGTCGTTGGCCTGATATGAGGATGCTTGCCAAAAAATTACATGGCCCATTGGTCAGCAACAACACCAACAACCAAAGCAGAAACAGGAAGTTGTTCATAGCTGCCCTTTAAACAACGTCGATGCTTGTGACTCGCATATTCATAAAAATAAAAAAGACACCTTTGATGTATGTAATTTTGTTACCGTTTTCATATTTTGCCATTTTTTTTTGTATTGGTCTGCGTCCCTGGCGTATTTCACTACTGTAACTGTTTTTTTATGTTTCTGTTTCTGCTCTTGTTGTTGGTGTATAAGTGTGTGTGTGTGTGACACAGAAAGCAGCTTGTGTGCAAGGTGCCAAAATGTGACGTAAGCAGCAGCCGTGGCAGCGACCATTAAATTGGGTTATCACCAAAAAGAACGCAAAAATATATATGTAATATGCACATAGAAGCTGAGTAAAAATGTCTAGCATAGAGTTGGGCGACTAAAATATGCTCTAAGCCTTGACCTATAGCACCAACTCAATTTTAAGATACCCCGTACTTTACTCTACAATAACTTTATTATTGCTTTTCTTTAGCCAAAGACAAGCTAATTCAATGGTATATCTAACTAAATGTTATGAGGCTGTTAAAGCTATTACCTAGCATTATTGTTTATGTTTTTTTCTTACTTATAGTCCATTAAAATAGGATATTCAGTCACCGAGCTGCTGTTTTCTTCAAGGTTGACACCATCCGAACTGCTGGAACCAATGGATATTACTCAAAGTTTTTTTGGGGCCAAGACTTTATATACTTTATATTGGGTGCTTAACTTTGTGTGGCCCTTTTCGACCATTTTTATTTTTACAGGGTATTAAAAATATATATGTAGACGATTTTTACGCGAGGTTGGTTTATTTTGTGCTTGGCATTTTTTCTGTTTTGCGTTTCAGTTTTTTTTATTTTCATTTTGTTTTACATGCCGCCACAGGGGAAATGAGATTTGCGCTTCTGAGTATGCGTCGTGTAAGTTTCAAAATAAGTTCGTGGGAATTTTGAACATCTACTGCCGGTGGCAATGACAGCTGTGCTGGGTAGGTGAGCAGAGGGGGAGATAGAGGTGGGGTTACCTTTGTGGCCGCCAAGGGACAGTAGACTCAAACACACTCATTTATTCAAAACCAAAAAGCAGTCAAACAAAAAAAGCCAACTGGAACACATACTGAAACTTAAAGCCGTTTTGCTAACTGGCAAACTTTTTGAACTTGACTTGAAGTCTATAAATGCTTGCAGTCTGTTTTATATTACTCGCTTAATTGTTCACTATTCAAAGTATTTGCCCGGAAAGCATCAGTTATAAACAGTTATCTATATGAGCTGTATAATAATAAGTTAATAGCTAATGCAAAAAGTTTCAATAATAAGACTGTCTGGAATAATAATTATGTACAACTTGTTCTTGTTAAACACATTTAAGTACAAGTACTTTTGAAGTAGTTTGCAACAACGAGAATATTTGATTTTAGTCATTATTTTTGGTTGCGGTGTTTTTACTTTTTAGTATAAGATTTCTTTAAAAGTATTTTTATTGAAAGTTTGCCATGTCAAAGTTGTTCCTTGAACTGTACACGTAAAATTACAATCTTTACATAATATTTAATTTTTTAATCACGGTCAGTTTCTTAACATACCTTAAATTCAGTATATTTTCAGCTTTAATAACACTTTAAGCAGCTGATTTAAGCTATTATATTGAAGCAAAAGATATTTCTTTATGATTTATGCTATGATGAAATGCCTGAAGCTAAAACGTTATTGCTCAATTAATGTTTATGCCCAAGAAAATAATTAGAAGCGAGTTTAAACTGTCTAAAGCATTTTTGGGCTATTGTTCAAGAGCTGTGAACTTAATTACAGCAAACTAAAGTTAAGAGCATTTGATGAAGGCTCAAAGAATCACTAGAAGTTCCTTTTTATACATACATATACATTTGGAACTTGAATGCTGCGTGTCCATTTGGACTATGAGTTTTTGGCAATTCTCGTTGGCTGACAAAGTCATCAAAATTTCACAGCCACTTGGGAAGGCAGAAATGCGCAAAATTTTTATTGTTTTTTCATAAGGCGTCGTCGTTTGGCGGATCAACTTGACTACTCGCCTTTAGTCTTCCTATTTTGGGTGTCTCTCTGGTCAATGTTTACAAGTTGAACAACGCCATGAGCAAAAAAATATAAAATAGCGTTGACGGGCAGCCTGGCAATTGACGCTTGGGACACACGAAAACATTTTATCTAAAAATGGCGTTATAGCATTGGGCGTTGGAGGAGCTCACAGGCTGTAGGGACTCTTTGTCATTGAGGGACAAAAAGCTAGGAATTGGTGCTGTCACTCAAGAAATGTGCTACATAACGAAAAATAATTAATAGCTTTAAAATATGTTATAAATATTTTCAAATTTAACTGAATTACAAAATTATGCAATATGTCCGCATCAAGCAAATAGACGTCTGGCTGTCTATAGCATTTAGCAAATGACACAGAACACATACGGTTGCATCTAGTATTACTATTAACTAATTAAGTAATTGGTAAAATTTACTAACTTAATGTAAATACATATTGAAATTTGTTGAAATTAATACGTAAATAGCCAGCCATTTACGTTCACTATTAAAGTATTTTATATTCAGTTATTTTCACGTTATTCTGGCAAACAAAATTGTATTTTCGATAACCTTTTTATCATGCAGTATATATATTTTTTTATTCCTTTTTTTTCATGTTAAGGTTAACAAAATGTTTAATTTTACACTATATCCCCCTTTTTAGCTACATTTGCAGTGCAGGGTATTAACAGAGCGGAACTACTATACAAGCGCCGCATTAAACAGCTAAAACGGGACGAGCACGCGAAAAACTTAATGAACTTCATGAAAAGCGGACGCTGCTGATTGTTGCTTTTTCGGTGCGTGTTTGTGCGTTTGCGTATGTATTTGTGTGTGTGTGTGTGCGTGTGTATGCTAACTAAGCGCTGCGCCATTGGGAATTTCGATGCTGGCTGACGCTCAAGTATGTTTAGAAAATCTCCAGAGCACGTTTCCGGAAATAAATAAATAAAATCCAAAAGAGGGGACATGGCGAACCGATGCGCTGCTGACCAAGGGATAGGGGGTGTATTTCTTTAGGACACGAAGCCGCACAAATAAATTAAAAGGCAAACAAACGAGCTTTGCATAGAAATTGACGTGTCTGACAAAAAAAAAGAAGCAGCCATGCAACATAAATTCGCCTAAAATTTTAATGATACAAAATTATTTTATTTCATTTTTTTTTGGCAAAAACTGAACTAAGGCAACCACGAATACAGTTGCTGCCGCAAATATAAGTTGTTAGTTGTGGGTGTGAGAGGAGAAATTTTTCATCATACCTCTCTTGTTCCACTTTCTCTTTGCCTTGCTTTTCCACTATGCCTTACAGCTGCATGCACTTGATTTGTTATTTAATATTAATTAAAACGTGGCAGCAACAGCATCAGCAGCCGCATCTTAAATTTGGCACCGTTACAAACTTGGGGGCTAACCTGCATAGCTTATGAGCTTAAATACTTTTTCTTGATCCTTTGCGCGCCTCCCTTCAAGCCAGGAAACTAGCAGCTGTTGATAAGTTGAGGTAGCTGATGGCCAAGTCAACGAACCGAGTTGAGTCAATAATTTTATTGCAAAGAAGACATTAAAATTTTAAATGTCTTTTTTCTCTCTCTCTCTCTCTCTCTCTCTCTCTCTCTCTCTCGCTTTCTCTCATCTGTCTTCATTGTTCATTCTATTTAAAACTGTCTGTCTGCTTGGCGCACCTCTTCGCCTGTAGCAAGTTTGCGCCTGTAGATTTTGCGTCGTCAACAGCCATGCGGCATTTTCTGTTGTTGCTTCAAGTCCTTTGTCACTCCCCCCGACCCCTTTTTTTTGCCGTTGTTGTTGACTGCGCCAAAAACTTTGCCGCTGGGAGTTTTAGCCGGGCATCTCGGCATTTGCTGGGCTTTTACGATGTTGCTTCAGCTTTTGCTGCCTTTGTGATATCACCACACGCAAAAATGTCCCAGTATACATATAAATACATATATAAATATATATGTATGTGTGTTTGTATGTCTGCATTAACGAAACTCAATTTCAACTTTTCACTCTGTTCATGTGGAAAAGTTGCCAGCAGCCTCAAGTCTGGAGCCAACAAAAGAAAAAAAAATAAGTAGAAAGACCTAGAGAAACAATTATTATGCACTGTAACAAATTTGTATGATGGGAAGATTTAAAAAAAGAATTTTAATTTATTTTTATGCATATATATTTCTTATACAAATCAATAAAAAAGACAAATATTTTTACCTTATTTATTCGTTACAAACATGAATTGTAATTGTAATATAATAAAATTACAATCAATGCTTGAAAAGTTAAAAGGTGAAGCTATAAACTTCGACGGGCTGAAAAGGAATATATGGAAAATAATTTTTTATTTGATCGACCATAAAGTTTACTTCTTTAACTTAAGCAAATTCTTTAATGTACAGGGTGTGTAGTACACACTGTGTACTTTGTCTAGCACTTCATATGCTAAGCATTTATGCTTCTTGTATGAAACTTGTGCACACAGTTATTTGAATGATGTTAGCTTCGTTTGTGAACACGAATTTAAATATATTTTGATGTACACATTTTTGGCTTGGAATTTCTAATAAAAATAGGAGCAACTAAATATATATAGGTGAGTTCTCAAATGTAGATATGTATACAAAAAAGACATAAAAACCGTCTTTTAGCTATGCAAAATTATCGCAATGCACATTTATATATGCTGGACACTAATCAAAGTGCAAATGGCAAAATAAAGAAAATGCTCTCGAGGCTAAAAGTTGGCAAAGAACCTGGCGTTATTTATGTGGCTAGCGACAATGCCAAAACACAGACCACGACCTACAAAAATATAGATATACATATATAATTGCAATCAGGAGAGAGCAAGCTGGCATAGTCGACTTCAGCTTTCCGGAAACCGGAAATAGGAAGACGCCATAAACATGACCATAATTTTTCATGGCTGCTCGTAATGGGCTTATCGAAAAATGCAGTCTGTAGTTGGGCGTGGCCACAAAAACAATACATATCTAATTAGAATTTTCTTTAACAACTTTCGGCTTTCTTCTTGTTCTTATGTTATTGGCAACTCATCGATAAATCAATGCGTGAAGTTGCAAAAAAATCTGCAGGCCGCGTCGACAGCTGATTGATGATGCACAAAATTACAAATTACACAAATGTTATGCGAATTTGGCAGATAAAAATCGAGCGAGCTGCCGCTCTTCAAATCACTTAAGCGTAACACCTTATTTGCTTTGTCGCTTCCTCCAAACTCCGTCTCTTTCCCGGTTGCTAAATGAGTTTGCTCAATACGAGTTTGATTGATTGTTGCCATCAACAACAAACCAACATACATATATGTATGTGTACACATCAAGGTGCCATACGCTCAAGCAATAATTAATTAAGAATCCTGGGTTACTTATGATATAAATCCCTATGTTGCAATTTTAAAATGGTCTTGTGGGTATAATAATAATAATGTTAATATGTTCCTAATCAAAACATGAAAAAAAAGGAAACCTGGGGCTAACACAGTCTAGATGAGGCAATAGTTTTGTTAGCTTTCTAATTTTCTTGTGTTGCTTATGGTTAATTAATAAGTCTACACAAATCAATATAAAAGCAAGTAAAATGGCAGTATGCTAGAGAGCTCGTCTAAGATTCCTAGACTTTGCAGGTACAATAATTGTTTTAATTAGTGCTGGCATTGCGTGCTTCTATAAATTTCTTTCGTTGGAATCTTCAGTGTTTCTTGATCGATTTCGATTAATTTAAACACAGATCTACAACATTATAGTATTACATTTTTTAAAAGCGATAAGTTTATATTGGCTATGATAAAACATTCAAACTTCTAAGGAAAAACTTCGTTATAGAGAAAATTCGAAATATAGAATGCGTTTTTGATTGAACCAAATCGCAGGATTCTGGGTAGGAATAAGAAATAGGTTAGGTTAGGTTAAGCCGGCTGACACTCCCAGAGGAGTGCCACACATAGACCGCTTCAGGGTCCTTAGTGAGCCCGGTGGTTGGGACTAACTCGATGGACTATCTCGATGTGTAGTCCTGCGGAGTGTGTGTGCTTCGGGCGAACGCCAGAAGCTCTTTCGGTTCCAGCTTGCTAGCTTCTTCGAGCGAGGCTAGAAAGGGAACTTGGAGGTAGCGTAGTCTATGTGCTGCCAGTGCTGGGCAGCTGCAAAGGAGGTGCTCTAGCGTTTCCTTGAGAATAAGAAATAAGTTCGTTTCGAAAACGAAAGCGCTTATCAATAGTTGAAAATAAACTCTGCTTATGGCTTTTAGGCCAAATATGAAGTATTTATAAAGCTCTAACGGATGCGAGCATATCGATTTCATAATTTCATGAGTTCAGGTCGTAAAATCCTTGATTTGTTAAAGAAAAATGTTAAAATAATATAATCATATATTTTTGTATATTTCATTGTGTCTCATTTATTGCAATATTATCCATCCATTTTTTAGTATATCATATCGAAACAGATAACACATAATTTTTTCGATCCTTCGTTACAAGTGTTTTGCACATGCTGTTGACATCAATTACATACGGTTTCAATAAAAGTGAAAATATAATACTATTACTACTATTCTAATTTAGTCACATCAGTTTCAAATCGCTTAAATCGCTCAGAATATTGACCAAAGAAAAATGCCTCCAGCTGAAGTATTTTGAACTTGCGATAGTCCTTTTCCGAATTGTGGCGTGTATTGTAAGCACAAATGCATTGATTGGGCAATGTTTCAATGTATTTGTTCAGCTCTGGGGTATCCATGTCACAGGGAGCATGTAAGATATTCAAATCACTCGGTTCAGGTGGACAAATCGCTTGGCTGCGTCGCTTGATGTGCAGCACTGCACCACCGCCACTATCATCATCAAAATCATGATAATTCGTGATAGGTAAAGCCGTAGAAGTGGAAGTACTTAGCTCGGGTGATACTGTTGCCATCATTGTTGACTCGGTCTGTTTTGCGGGTCTTGCCCAGCCAACCGGCAAGTGATTCTATAAGGGATTTCTCGTTAAAAGAGCAGAAAAGTAATGCGAATATAATTGGCTTACTTACCAATGCAATTATCATGCCAATTATCAATAACAACCATTTATGTTGTACCTGCATGATGTGAATAGTATATATATTTTTAGTGTGTTGTTCCTATTGTGTTCTGTGTTTAAATATGTAGCATGTGTGAAGTTTGTTAACTTTATCATAAGCTACTAAAGTCGAGCAAAAGTTTGTTTAATTTTTTTTCTGTTATTTTAGCCGAGACCAAGCAATTGCTCCATAAAATTCGTGCACACTTGCAAATTATGGCCAACATGTGTGGCAGGCTAAAATTGATAACCAAACAGTTTCCACTTACGCAGACACACACACACGTATATCCACAACTCGATACACCATCAATTACCCACGCCATGTGGTCAAACAACGACGCTTGATAGTTGGTCTTGGTTGGATGAGAAGTGAAACTGTTAAAGGGGCAGTGAATTTAGCTGAGAGTATTTGCCTAGCAGTTATCCTGTTAAATGATAAATTACTTACCCTTGTCTAATGGATTATTCCTTGTAATAGATTTCCAGGTCTCCGCTCTATTTTGGCATTTCAAATTCTTGATTAATGTTCAAAACTGTAAATTTTTTTTTTTCAGTGATATAGATATACATGTTGGATATATGTGAAGATAATTGCATCCCATATTTTTTACATTTGATGAAATTAATTCATAGGTTCACTAACCTATTCGATGCACATAACGATCCTATCTAATTGCTACAGGGTATCAAATTGCGTCAACTGGATCCAATCAGTTAGGGAAATAGGTTTTGAACAGAAAGTGCAATGACAGCGACAGCGGCAGCGGATACTAGTAGGTTACATACAGTCAGATACACACACACACACACGGCACATAATGGGTAAGAATCATAATGACCAACAGTCTCTGCAGATCGATATTGGGGCATTTCAAGTGTGAAAATAATATGACAGCAGTAATCAAGTCGACAAAGAATACCAACTCTTCTTTTTTTTACCAACCCCAGCCCCCATCTCCACCGCTCAGTTATTGGTACATATTGATTTCAGACGCGGTAAATGCGTCGTATACGCAACAGCCAAAGTGTAAGCGAGCTCTAACGGCCCGAAAGGCAACAGGAAATGGGCAAAATATCTGTGCGGAAATGTTCAGAGTGAATGAGAAAGACAGAGAGCGAGAGAGTATGATTGCAATGGTTGGTGGGTTTTGGGTTGAGCTGGGCTGTTAACACATGTCACTGAGGGGCCATAATTGCAAAGGCATACAGCGCAGATGGAGTGCGATGCGAGCTAGAGACAAGCTGGGAATGAATGACAATTGTTTTGACACGCTTGACAGGGGGCTGATGGTGATGGTGGTAGTGGGCGGGAGAAGAGGGGTATGCATTATTCTCACAGCGGGGTATAGTGGTGCCAGTAGTGAAGGGTGGCGGGGGGGGTAGGCGCTGTCAAAAGCAGATAACAGCTGCCAGGACACTGAAACACACAGACAAACACCGTCCACACACTCATATGTACACGCTGATCAAATTCATGGTACAACACACACACACATAACTCAGCAAATTGAATTTTTCATACTGTGACGTTATGTGAAAATTATTTTGTTGTGCTTTTGCAATGCAACTTCATTAAACAAACTTGCAGCAGGTTTCAATTATGCGATACAATAGAGCACATATACACATGTGTTTGTGTGTGTTGTTGTGTATTCATATTCATGTATAAGTATGCGCTTACATATTGTCTGCGCGTGTAAGTAGTATGAAGCCTCTTTAGAAGGCCAAGCCAGAGTGAGACCGTTGACCAACGGGAAACGCTGCGCTTGCATTTTAGCCACTCTTTGAGTGAGCAACTGAATGTATGAGTACACTCGCTCTCCCTCTCTTTGTAGCTGTTTCATGTATGTTAAACATAGGCTAAGAACATTTTGACTTGAATAAAGAACATTCACAAAACCTACTTAGATGGGGGCACATGCGCCCTCAGGCGATCTCAATTCAATTTACGTGCAAAGTTATTACACGCTCAAACATATATAAGTGAAACTTATTATTCGTTGTTAACATTCTAAGCACGTTGCACGCTCGCTAAATGCCTTTACAATTAATTTCGCATTCAATTAGGCTAAAGACAGCGCATGACAAGCCCAAACGCAGCAGCTGCACCACCTGCCTGCCTCCGCCAACGTTTAGCCACTTAAAATTATCAACGTGTGGCATACGGCCAAGTGCGCTTGCTTGATTATGCCCCTTAGCACAAATCTCTTTAGTTGACTGCTTTCAAAAAGCCCCAACCATTGATTTATAATCTCGGCACAAGCCGAAGTCAACGTTTTTCACTCTTTAAGCTGCTGCTTTGTCTGGTCCCTACCCGACTTGGTCTGTCTATGCCTAAAGCTGCCAGGATAGCATATATTCTGCCTGTGGCAGCAAATTAGTTGCCAGCTGCAGCTGTTGAGGTGGCGCACCTCCTTTTCCATCGTGTATCTTAAAGCAACTGCAACTGAACGCTGTTGTGACCACTCCCGCACTTTGGCTTCCGGGGTTCCTTTTGCTATACCCTATAGTTAAAAAGAATTGGTTTGCTTATGTATAAAATACAAAAATACCTAAAAAAAAGCAATTATTATTTTTTGTTTTGCAGTACTCGGAGACCTATAATCTTAATATTTTTTTTTTTGCCATTTTCTTAATTATTTTAGAATTTGTCATAGACTATTGATTAATTTTGACTTTGATAATTTTTTTATTTTCTGTCTTGAGGTGAAGTTGAAAATAAATCTATATTAGCAGCGTATACACTCTTTGTTTTTTGATTTCATAATTCATGTTCTTTTTTTTTGTTGCTATTTTTTTTATTGTTTTTAATGTCGTAGTTGTATTTCATTTTGATTTCGCTTTTATTTTTGCACGAGGTAAATCTTTTCTTTATTTTCGCTCCTGCTGCTCACAAAAACTGAAACAACAGCAGCAGCAAAATGAAAAGCGGGCCAGACCGTAGGGTGGTAGGAAACATTGGATGTAGACGTGAATGCGGATGCAGGCACCTCCAAACAAAAGCGAAGCAGCTAGCAAAAATGTTTTTGTGCTGCTGCCTGTGGGGGAAATACAGAAAGAGGATAGAAGGGAAGAGGAGTTTTGCAAGATTGCACGTGTGTGCAGTTATAAATTGCAACTCGTGCGCAACGTTCGCCAGTCAGAGCAAACCGAGATGGCGTCAAAAAGAGAGCTAGCATTTGTTGCCAAGAATAGTTTTTTATTTTTCAGGGTGTGGAGGGGTTAGTTTGGGTTTGGATAGTTGGTTAGTTGGGTTAGTGTTGGGTTTAGTTTGTGTTGTGCAGCCAAAGCCACTGCCACAGCAAACAGGGGAGCGCGAGGTCAAGCTGAATGCAGCAGGTGATGCATTTGTGGCTGCCTCGGTTGGTATGCGTATGCGTATGTGTGTGTGTAAGTGTTTGTGTGTGTCGTGTAAAGGGCGGAAAATTGATAGTGTAATAGAATTAACAAAAAAAGAATACAAGAAAAAAACGCTGGGCACAATTAAATATTTGCGTGGCCATCCAAGACCAACAATGTGGCAGCTGTTGTTGTTATTGTTGCACCATTGCAATTTTATGTGTGTGGGCATTGAAAATCACTAAAATTAAAATCCAGCTTTTACAGCACAATTATACTGGCGGGTATAAACTAGCATCAGTGTTGCAATATTTGCGAGCTTAAACCATTTTAAAATGTAAAGAGTGTAACCAAATTGCAACTGCGGTTCACTGCATTTATGTTTATTTGCATTTTGTGCATTGTGCAATGTGCATTTGCATTTTGCAGGTGGGCGGTGGGCAGTGCGTTCTCTTCCCTCCTTCCTCCTTCTCCTTTCAATATTAATTGGTTCAATAAATATCGCTCAGCGATGGGCGAAACAATGTGGGAACGTTAATATGGAAGAGCGAGAGCGAGAGAGAGAGAGAGAGTGAAAAAAAATGCTAAGTGCTTTTAATTTGATTTTTATTTACCACCAAAGAGGCAAAAGACGAGCACAACAGTAAAGCCATTCAGTAAATATATATGTACGTATATTCACTGTATCTACAGCATCGCCGTCGACAATTGAAGCGATCTTAAAACATATTTGTGCAATTGTCCAAAGTACTTATTGAAAATGCATATATGTATGTACATTCAACATACAAACGGTTGTTCACTTACCAACGGTTGTTCACTTAACAACAATTTTTATTCTTTCTATAGAATTATACAGCAGTTTTAAGAGCAGTTTAACTGGAATTTTCACACTTAAAGTAACGAAATCAATTGCAATTGAATTTAATTCTATGTGTAATCTTATTGGTTTTGATTTGTTCCTATTGAATGCTGAATAAAAAGGACTTTAATCAAGAAGTTTCGTTAATTCTTACTGGAAGATCGAGTTAATCCCATTTATTCAAGTTTCAATATCAAAAATGCCAACATTCATCAAAAACAATCTACAAATTCAGAGCAACCTTCAGCTCGTTTATTAATATGCAAATACGCATTTTGCGTTTCACGAGCAAGAGATATTTATTAATCTGTTAAATGCGTATTTTATTGAATACATAATAAATTTATGTGCCAGCCCTCAAGTATTCATTTATCATGAAGTTTTTGGCAGGCCATAAATCAAAATCTCAACACATTTATTAGAGAAATTCGTTTTGCCTCAAAAGAAATTCATTTCAGGCATTAATTCCATGTTACATCAATGCAAATACAAATATCTGAAGCTGCTCACTTTGAAAAAACCAACTGAATCAGTTTATTTGGCAGCCAAAATGGATGCGAAATGCAATTAGTTGACTCAATTGTGGTCAGTTTTTTTTTTTTTTTTTTTTAATTTCGCTGAGATGCTGGCATCCATCAGCCTCAACCATCCTGGCAAGTTGTCAGACCCATTGATGCTGTCACATTCGGCTGACAAATGCGTTCTTAGTATAATCGGATGCGAGCCCGTAACTGGTATATTTAAAATGAATGTATGTTATGTAGGGTATATGTTAAAATTGTGTTCAGTTTTAAACTGTCTTGACGGGTATATATAATACGTAATCTTCTATTCAAACAACTACCCATGATATAGAGTGTTCTTTTTATAACTTTTTGCCCAGGCTTGGATACCAGAACCCTAATCTCTGGCAAGCCAGGCGAAACGGACACCGATGCGTACATGAAACCAACCCTACCACTAGCTTTTTAGCCCAGCTACTGTCAACAGCTTTGTAATTAGTTGCCTTTTTTTTTCGTTATTGTTGATGTTTTGGTTCGTGGTCACAATTGCTTCTAGATGTCGCTGCTTCTCGCTTCTGTGTCACTTGTGTCGCCTGCTAATGTCAGCGCGAGATTGATGGCGCTTCATTTTTTAGTTGGTCGCTGCCATGCGAGATGGACAAATGCTGAGCATCATTTTGAGATGACACAGCAAGAGAGATGGAGAAAGAGAGAGAGAAAGAGATTGAGAGAGCCGTCCGGGAGAAGCTCACATTGCGTATTTGTACAATTGGCTTAATTAGCCAAGTGCGACGCTAACTCAAATTAAGGCCAAAAGGCTCAAATTCGAAACGCAAGAGCATATTTGCTAAAATTCAAACATTGCCATGTCAGAGCAGATTTAGTGATATTGAATTGCGATTTTGTTTAATTTTCGAATGCAAATTTGCATAGCAGCAGTAATTGGCGTTCGAATTTTAGGGTAGCCGTGGACGTTTCAAATTTGTTCCAAACATTCAATTGAAGTGCATATTTAACTAAAAATAAGCATATCCTTGTGATATGTGCATACTTTTATGTATGTGAACATACATTCGTATATATTAAAGCTATTTTGAGCTAAAAAAAAATAAACAACAAGAACTAAGTTGTTTTTGCCCAACAAAACGAAACAATAATTATTTTCAGTGCAACACAAACACAGAAAGTGTGACAGCCGAAATTGAATTTTATGTCAGCTTACTGATTGACTTAATAAATACCCTTGAGCTTAAAGATTATTTTTTATATGTTTTGTATTTCAATTTCTCTTCTACCTTCGGTAGTCAGGTATAAAAATAATCGTAAAATTCTACAAATCAACCCAAACTGCCTGGGAAATCCAGGTTATTGACAGCAACAAAAAATTCAGCGAAGCGTTGACTAAAAATCCCAAAAGAGGTAAAAATTTAACGGAATTGCAAATGCTTTTGACACTTGCACAACGCAAACAATTGTCCACAATCTGCTGTTCTCTCACCCCGCACATTTTGTGCAATCGTAGCTCTCGTATCGAGCTGCCATTTTATCCATTTTTGGTATGGCTTGGCTGCATTCGGTAGCGTTTTTGGCAATTTTGATGTTTGCATAGTTTTGGCAACACTTGATTGCCTTTTGGCTTTGGCCAGAACAAAGTCAACTTGGTCCTCAAACTGCAAAACTGGGTGCCTAGTTGGGTGCCTGGGTGGTTGCATAGGTGCCTGCCTGGACCTACGTAATCAGTGAAAAATCGGATATGCAATAAATTGGGAAGTGCTAGCTAGTTTTTGATACCAAGCTTACAGCTATCCCAAATTAGGTAGAGCTGTAGCATGTCACATGTGCGAAAGGGGATCATAAATCATATTTAGCTTTTGCAGGCGACGACGAAAGGGATCCATTCAATCATAGTGTAGCAAATCCCTCAAATTTGTTATTCGTCACGTACAAGTGTCAAGTCGCAAAAGTGTGTGTGCTATTTCATTAGTATATAACTTTAAAGTCAATGAGCCTTAAAGCTAATACAAACATATATATTTATATTTTTTTTTTTATAAATATACATGTATTTATATATATAAACATTAATATTAAAGTATATTATAATGCGTGGTGCCATTGATTTTGAGCTTGCTTATGCTTATGGAAGTAATCGGAAATAGTAATCGGTTTTTGGAATTGTGAAACGAAAGCAGGAGCAACTTGTGCTACTAGGCTATCAACTTTACACTCAACTGAATATATTGGGTTTCTTTTCTTTAAGATGTATGTATATTTGGCCTAACACGGCATATTAAATATTAAATTGATAAGGCAACCCAGCGCCATGACAGTTTTTTTTTATCATCCCTTTTTTAAGCAGCGATCGGGTGTGGGTTTTTGCCTATTGGTATCTATAAGTAGCATTTGTTGCCTGTTTTTATTTTTCTTGGCATTTGTTGTGCATTATTTTGTGCCTAAGCGGCTTTTGGCCGCATTTTAAGTGTGACACGACCCACAAACCTACCACCTCCCCCGTTAAACCCACTACCTCTCTTGGAACACTCTACCGCCGATACAATGCTCTTGTATGTTAACATTGCGGGCATATTTTTTTTTCATGTCGCAGTCATTTTTTGTGCCTTTTTCGACTTTGCATTTTTTTGTTTTTACTTTTTTATATTTTTTCCCTTGCTGCTGTTGTTGTTCATGTCGTTGTTGCTGCTGGTATTGCTTAAGCGTTGATTGCAAGCATTTGCATAATTTAAGATTGTTCTGTTTACAGCCACACGACACCCTCACACCAACGACAAACACACAACCAAACACGCAATCACACTGTCGCACATTCAGAATATTTAGCATTGTTCTTGTCCCGCTCTGGCGTCGCATTTTAATGAAAATTTCCAAGCACAGTCGACGCTTTCTGTCTCGTTTTAAATTAGCATATTTCTTTGAAGTAAAAATACTAAGGATATAAATAGCAGCATTGCTAGCTAGTAATACTATACAAAAGTACCCATTATATAAATATAATGGATACACCAAGTAGCTATGTTCAAGGGTTATTTTGAAACCCGTTTTTTCCACTCTTTTGAAAATAAGTTAGACTTTAGAATTTATTTGTTAACTTTACTACAAGCTTGAGTTAAAAATTTAGGATTTCTTATTTAATAATAAATCAAATCATAAATAAATATAAATCATACTGTTTGTTCAAACCCAAACTATATATATACATGTATGTATGTATATAGAGTATATATACAGTATTTGCTATTTAAACACACTCAACGCTCACTACAACAAATACATTTTTGTTGCAGTTCTTTTGTTTTATTTTGCTAATATTGAAGCAGAAAGAAAAAAAAATAAAAAAAACTTTTCTCATTTCCATTTAAATTTCTCATTGCAGTTCAGCGGGCAGCCGAGGGAGACACAGAGACACGATAACCACGACGAAGAAGACGACAACGACAGTGCTATTTAAGCAGGTATAGTAGGAGGAGAAGGTGAAGGAGGCGTCGGCTAAGCATCCGGTGCTGTGGGCATGTCCACAGCCAAAAGACTGGTGCTCTCGCTACGTGGACGAAAGAACTCGCAGGGCAATTCGGCCACATCGTCAACGCGGCTGGTATCAGCCGGCACATCGCCCGGTCATGAGCTGGACGAAATAGCCGTTGTCTCCGGCACCGGCTCGACTAGCCATCAATTCACTTATGGCGGCTGCATTGGCAACAACAACGACGCCAGCACCGCCACAGCGGCTGTGGCCCGTTATTCAACAGGTAAGCAATATAAATGAAAAAAAAAACACACACATACATATATACATAGTAACACCAACCACGGCTTCAAGTCTGCCCCACAAAAAGCAAGTATCAAATGTTTAAATTACTTTTGTAGTCATATTCCACCCTAATGCACAATGCAGCAATAACCCGCCCAAATCAAAAGAACCCACAAACGGCAAGCCGAGCTTTGTAATCTGACCCAGCAACCACCACCCAACTCACCACTCACACCGCTTGACCCTCCCTCTTATTTGCATGCTATTGCGTTTGTCGTATAGTAGTTCTAGAGAGGTTTTTAAACTTGTAATATTTAAAGTAATTCGTGCCGAAAAAAAGAGTGAATTAATGCTAGCTTTAAACCATAGAAAATTCAAAGCTATAAAATTCTGAGAGCATGTCAGGAGAGTAAGAGATTTAAGGATGTGTGCGGGCCTCTAGCCTAACACCGCTTGCCTTATTATAAAATATTTTATTCGAGTGTTTTTCAAATGCGAAATTACAAAAACAAATAAAGGGTTGGAAGAGTGTTAAAAGATTGAAAGATTATTATAAAATTCAAAGAACGAAATGATCAAAAAGGCATACCAATCGATATACAGTTGTTGAATAAATATTCTACTAGGATATATTTATGATTATTTTATACCCTACTGGCATATTGATTTTGTGCAATGGCTATCGACAGCAGTCATAGATTAATTTTTTTTAACAAGCTCGGCTAAGACGGAAGATAGAACAGACTTATGATGATTGAGTAACGCATATTGTTTTCTGAAAATTTAATCTTATTTCTACTGCGAAGGGAGTTTTTGGCGAGCGAATTTAACGATAGCAGTCGCAAATAACTTTTGCCATTTGGACATTTGGATAGTGCCAGTTAAAATAGACAAAGCCAATGCAAAAGCGATACTGCTATCGCAGTCAAAGGTGTGCTTTTCCGCACTTTCATATTAAATGCAGTTGAATTACTTTGAAATGGCACAAATTTAGTACGCATCATCATCACTGCCAGAGCCAGAACCCCACGTGCTCAACTTGGTAACGGATTAAACTTTGAATATCTCACTGGCAAATGAAAAAGGCAACAAAGCTTAGACTGTCATCTTTAACATTCCTTTTGTTTCTTACAGAAAAATAGCGAACTTAAAAGATCGTGTGCTGACAGGCTATTGTTGACGGATGTTCTTTATTTTGTTTCTGAAGGAATGAATTTGTTTACTCGATGTAGAAATTCCAACGTTGTTATTGCTATACTAATATGTGAGACCTTACATAAATTTTAAATTTTGACTTTGCCAATCATTATCAACTCAAAGCATTCTCAGTAATAGCACGCCTAATAAAAAAAATTGGTTTTTAGCCTATTGAAAAGACTTAAAAACAATGAGAGAAGACAGATTTGAATGTCATTTAGTTTACCTCATACCAAATATATAAGAAACACGTGATCCGTAATCCCTAGTGGAAAATCTATATTGCCAACGTGTATTTGATATTTAAATATTTGTGTGTGTGTGTGTAATGTGATGTGAATGCTGCTGTGATTTGACAAAGCGACTTAGCCCGGTACCTACTTAAGTAGGTATCTTGTTTTTTTGCCTGCCTGTCACAATTGAGCCACAACTCAGTTTGTGTTGTCCTGCCGCCAGTTGTTTCTTGTTCTGTTTCCAATAGCAACAAATCTGATGCTTTTGTGTCTTTTGTGAAGAAGGCAAAGGCAAAATAAATCAATCAAACGACAAATATGCTTGGACAATTGCCAGGCCAAGGCGTTTGCTCAGCCTACAGCTTGTGTCCTAATTTCATTGCCTGGCTAGCTAGCTGCTGGAGTCGTAAAGTTGACGCAGCGTTCGTACATACAAAACACACACATAACACGTTGTGTTGTCTTAGCCAAGATATATTATATTTGTTGTTTGTTATAGTTGTTGTTCCTGTTGCCTTATGCGGTGGTTGTCTTTTTATAGGCCGCATATGTTGAAACCATTTTTCTTTTCTGGTGAAAAAACGGCGGTGTGTGGCACGTTCACTTTAGCTTTCAGTTAATATTGAGTGAAATTCAATTTATCATTGTGTGGAACATAAATCCGTATTTCGTTGCCACTTTTGCTTCTAACGAGCATCGAGCAGCATCCTAGCTCTGAGTATCTCAGCCAAATGAGATTTATACCAAACAATTCTGTTGTCGCATTCCATTTATTTGTGCTTCATCTAGACAAAATGTTTGCAATTTGTACGGAAACCAGCTAGAGCAAGAGCAATGAGGGTCAACGTGACGTATGCGCAATGCTTTCAATGACCTCAACTGCTCTACAAATAAGTGCAAGTATGTATGTTTGCGTGTGTGTATGACGTAGATGACGTTTGCTGTGTATTTGTGCTGAAAACTTTTTCAGGCACTGCTATTGACATTTATCGCTTGGCGGCTTGGATTTAATGACTCTTAAGTTGTTTATGTCCAAATGCATGCTTTAACGCTTACACAGACACACACACACTCACTCATTTAAGCACTCTGACACCTTAATAGGCAATCGGTAATCTCGACTGTAAATTTACCCTGTAAATTGCATTTGGAAGTCTTTTCACTCATGCTTCTTAGTCAAGCAAATCACTGATACATATCTACAGGGTATTGACGTAAAAGCTACAGCTCTTGCGTTCTTGCCACAGCAACCATAACAACAGGAGCGCCATGTGTTAAAAATAGAACAAAACTTTTTTCAACTTTTGGCATATTTTCGATTTGTGAAGTCGACAATTTTTTGTGAGCATGTAGTACGCACATTGCTCTTTTTAAGACTACGAAATTTTCAGTGAGTAAATGTTTGTGTGTGTGTGTATTTGAGTCGTGCTTTGACAGTAGCAATTTGGACATGGCTTTGATCAAAGTTTTTTTTCCTCTGATTTGGCATCTCTAAATTGAATTTGACTTATAAAGGAACAAAAAGAAAAAAACTGAACTTAATTTTTTCCATATTTACTTTAAAGCTGCACGCGCTTTTGATATTATTATTCTTTACATTTTCTGTTTGTGTTCGCTTACAAAAATAATTTTTTTTCAGTGCAATTCAAATACCAATCGATTGAATCTTTTTTTTTTTATTTTTGCCATGAAACTCTTAATAAAATCAACATTTGTAAATGCTTTACAGCGTAGATTATATGTATATTTATTTTGTAAGCTGCATAGTGTTATATATATTGGATGGATTACTGTATGTAAGCAATTTCAAACGTATTAAGCACAAAACATAAGCAATAAAATGGAAAAACATATTTTGAATAAAATGATTTTAATGCCATATTTTTTGATGTTGCCCATTTCATGATTATGTTAATCATGCATTGCTATCGACATGATAGTTCTCGAGTGTGTGTTTAATTTTGTGGAAATTAAGGTGCTAGTAAAATAGCCGACAATATTAATTGAGTAATCTTTTAAGAAAGAAGTCTTCCGAATTGTGTTATTAACGACATGTTTTCTATTGCCTACTTATATGAGCAGTAGTTTTTATAAAGCCTATGCAAGACAATTCCTATTTCTAAAGAATGTATGTATTCTATAACTTTGGTTTGGCTTAAGGTGTTTTGAGTGATAAACTTAAGCCATTTATATTGACCAAGTGCAAGTTTTTATCAATGCTTTTCACCCATTCTTTTAACCGCTCTGTCTCACTTTCTTTTTCTCTCTCTCCCTTCCTTTCTTTCTTCTGTTTTGTCGCATGTGTATCTTACGTCAATGTCGTTCTCTATTCATACCATAATTGAGCTTAGAGGTTTTAAGGCAACTGCCTCATTGATTTGGCCACCCACCTACTCCAACTGCTTCGAACTCTCGACTGGACACCGATGTCAAAGTTTTGTGCAAAGTTATTTTGTCTTTTTATTTTTACGGTTTTTAGTTGTTGCTATTATTTTTGTCGGTAATACACTCCCCTTGCGCTTGTTGTTGGGCTTCTAGAGCTTCAGCAACAGACATAGCTGCTGGGAAAAAGTTTTTCCATCTCGATTTAAAGCAACAGACTTTTCCTTCCTCTCCTCGTCCTCCTTAACATCCACGCCTTCCACACCTGTCGATGATTTTGCGCATGTATAATTTGTTTTATTTACCACCTGGCACTCAAGTTTTAATTAGAATTTGTGCCTAACAGGCCATACCAGCTGACATGGATTGATGCTAACTGGCCAGCGGCATTTCGCCAACTGTAATCCCCGACTTCTTACTCCATTCACCTAAGGGGAAGAGACAATTTGATTGGCATAGCTTAGCTAAGAATAAGTAAGAATCTGTTAGATTGAATTGGATTGCGTTTGGCTATGACTTGAAGCATTTCACTTAACTGATCATTGCAATTACATAAATAATCTGTGTACGTTGTTTGTTGGATACACTTTCGTGTGCATTTACATTGTTGGTGCTATTATTTTACCGATTATATGAGCCCCAGTTAAGCAGCGCCTACACTGGCTACAATTTCGCAGTATACAATTGAATTCCACGTAATGCAATGCGCACACAAATTCTACACACACAACTACATACGAGCAGGTAGTTCGCAAGTTCAGGTTGCCAACCCTGGTGCATCAGTGAGTGTTGGGGTAGGCAACTGAGCAACATGGTTAACGGCTGTGTTTTAATTGTCATGGCGCGTTTGGCGTTTGTGGAAAACGAGCTGACGACCATATAGCTGTTGTTGCGTACGCTGGTCACAATGTTGCCGTTAGTCGCTTGTCGCACACAAACATACACAAAAGTGTAAGCCAAAGCCATATAATCTGTATGTGAAATTCAGCGACTGCTTAATACTCTATCATCCGTGTACGAAAGGGAGAGAAGAAATCTCTTTATAAAGGCGATATTGACAGAAAATTTAAGCCTTCTACTAAGGAGCTAGAAGAGTATCCGTACATCCCTTCACCTCCTGTGACACGGATTTATAAGAGTATAAAATATAAAACTCAAAACCAATTCACTCTTTTCCAGCCCCTTGGTATCAGAATGCATAAGAGGGTGGATATAGGCAAAGTGCACAGGTATAGAGCATCACAAAGGGGCACTTAAAGTTGACATACACCAGCACACTCGCACACTCTGCCACACACCCAAAGGCAAGTGCTTTAAAAAGGTTTTGCTTTGTCGACCCCCGTAATGCAATTACAAAATACCAACAGTGGGTCTGCATGACTGTTATGCAGCTAGACCTGCCAGTTGGCAGGTGTTGGCCAAAGACGGCTCAAGAACAGTCAAGAGAGATAGTGGAACACAGAGAAATATAAAAGGAAAGAGAGTTGACTAAAACAAAAGAAAGCCCAGATAGCAGTGGATTTTGCCGCTGCACTCAAGTGTTTGACTTATCAACTAAGGTGCAGCATTAAAGAATTAGCAAAGCCATTTTCGCCATTTTATATCACAGAGAGTCGCTCTTTATGCATACAAAAAACGGTTAGCAGCAGGTGCAGATAATTCCACATTAAGCAAAAGGTAAATGCAAAAATAATCTGCTTTAGCGCAAGTGAGGAAGATTTTTAATCAGCATGGGTGATCATGTGATTTGAATAAACGTTATTGTGAATACAAGGATTTGCGATTAAAGTGCTTTATCATGGTTTTCAAATGTCTTCCGCCTCGATAACTAATTCCAACTCCTCTTTTGCTTTACTAGTAAAAGTTCAAACTATATGTATAACCAAATTATCCATAAGATGAAAATGATACTTTACATAAAAAAAAATCCAATCTAATGATAGTAAACAAGTTGGCAGTTAATCACAGATCACAGAATTAGTTGTATTTAATGCAGGTAATAAACACCCACAAATACACATATAAACATTAAGCACGATGTTTGCTTTTGGCTATTTTGCGCATATAGAGAGTGCCTGTGTGTGTTGGTCACGTTTACATATTAAGCGACAGTTTCGTCTATCAATCACATGCCATATGCCTGCAGAGCATAAACATATTATTTTTCAACCACACACAGTCCGGCAACTAGCTGTCCCTGTCTAGATAGATAGATAGTGAGAGATCGGCAGGAGGAAAATTTCCGAGTTTGTTGTTATCATTATCAACTTTAGTCATCTGGCACCGATAATTTGCCAGTCAGTTGCTTGCAGGCGCACACTCGAAACAATAAATGCGAAGTTGAATTAAAAGTAAAAACTTTTAAGACCCCAATAGTATTTAATTATAATTCATGTTATATATTTAAAGTCTAGGATATCTACGAAATGTATATCTTATGATATACAGTATTATGTTGACAGTATAAGTTTAAACTCAACAGTACTTATTTTTTATTAAAATGTGACATACGAATTTATATCAGTTACAGATAAATTAAAGATAAATTACAGAAAAAATTAAAAAATTATTATTTCCGACAAATTATTTATTAAGTATAACGTTTTTGGTTCAGCTCAGTGTGTAAACTTAATATTATTGCATTTTTTAAGACTTCATCTGTTTTCGCTATGTGTGCGCACACAAAGTATTCACATATGTTGAGCCTGGATTAGCTGGTAGGGATTAACAGCTAGCCAGACCGCAGACGTTGCCAGACTGTGCATTGGTTAGTGGTTATTTGTCTTGCTGCAATTTGTCCCTCCACTTTTCGGGGAATGCGGAAGTAGAAGAGAAAGAGGAAATGGAATTGGGAATGTGTTTGAGTTTGCTGCATCAGCCTCTTATGTCAGCTAACTAAAATAACCTGCGGCAGCGAGTGCAAAGTTTTTAAAGAAGCAATTTGGCAAATTTATGTTGTAATTACCTCTGCCTGCCACATGCCTCCCCACCACCGGTACAGTACCCTGAACATCGCGCAGCCGTCGCCCGTCGTGGCAAATTAAGTTTTGCGCTTTGCTTTCCATTTGCCAAATGGCCAAAAGCGGCAAAACTGGCAACTGACGATGGCAGCTAAGCTTATTACAACAAAAATTTTTATTTCATTTCTTTAACTTTTCTTTTATTTTAATCTTTGCTGTGCGCCAGTTATCTTATACTTTTATTTTCATTTTTTTTAAATAATTTTTATTGTTGCCTGTTTTATTGTTTTTTATTTCGGTTTTTTCTTTTGGCTGCTGTTGATTGGGCACGTAGCGTTGCGGCATATTTGCCTTTTTATAATGCGATAAGCGCAATTACAGCATCAAGGAAATTATGACAAGAAGAAGAAAAGGAAGAAGGAGCAGCAACAGCAGTCAAATACCTTTAGCTGAAAAAGTTAGTATGCACTGTTTTTTATAGTTTGCTCACGTTTTGTTTCGAAAACGAAAAGCAGCAACACATTTTTTTAAGCGCAACATAAACTGACAAACTTTTTTATCTTGAAACTTAAGTGAAGGGGCTGCTATGGGGGTGGTTGCCTTTGACTAAAGTGCGACTCTTGCAATATTGTAGCTGTAATCGCATTTGCCTGCCAATAAACATTCTACGAAAAGCGTCAAAAGCAGCTCTCCTGACAGTCCGACAAAACCAAAAGTAAATCGCTCGAATTGAATGTGAAACTTAGTTCATAGAAAGAGAGAGGGAATACAGGCAGAGTTGAGTTGATGTCCCTGGGCAGTGTGTGAATACCTCTCCCCTTTTTGCAACCATTCGCTTATGTCTGTGCCACATTGATAGTGCAGAGCCCTGCGGTGAGCCATTATAACCACAATCGAATAACCAAATGCGACCGATGATGCCAAAAGCAACTGGCTCCAGTTCAATCACAATCTGAACACTGAAAATGGAGCATTGAACACATCGGACACACTATGCACAGTGGTCATAACATATGCTGATGCACACTTAAACACACACTCGTATAATAATCAAATAAAAGCGCGTCCAGGGAGGAATCAAAGTGCAAAAATGCTGCGACAAATTATGAAATGAAAATGACCAAATGAAGTCAGCTTTTATTGTTTGCAGACGGATGGTAACTGACAATAAAAAGTTCAAAGTATGTTATTTTCATGATGTTTTTAAAGGAATTTACCACACACACACTTAAGCGAGCAAACGAACTGTGTTGGGAATTGAACAGCAGCAACAACAACAAAATGAAAAGGATAAAAGAAAAATAATGAAAGTAGCAGGCAGGCAGGCAGCAGTCGAATGAGAGCAAAAATAGCTTGACATTAAATTCAATGCGATTAAGTTGAATTTGCGGGCTGTTCAATAAGTTGTTATGTTATAATTGCTTGGCTTACATTCTTGTTACAACAAAAATAGTTTCTAAATTAATAAACTACCTATGATATTTTGACTGAAGTACGTCCAAAGACAAGGTAATAAGAATATGAGGTGAGGTGTTCAAATGATGACCGTTTATTAATTAATTTCAATTGAGAGCTCTTGTTCAGAAGATTAATCTTATAATGGGAAAACCATTACGTCCTTTGAAACAGAGAACAACCGTACACAGCAGACCAAAATAAACAAACCATAGTTCTACAAATAGAAAAATAAGTATATTTGCTCAATTTTGCTAATTGTTTGATCGAACTAATGCTTAGCGCTATGTGATACAAGTGTATTTTAAACATTTCTTACACCCCTCGGTTTTTGTCTGCTCTAGCATTGATATGTGCGTTTGTGTGTGTGTGCACTTAAATTTGATATCCTTTGTGCCCTTTTACCCAGTGCTGATGCTTAGTTCGAACTTCGAATTGACTGCGACTTGAGGCATTCTCATTCACTCAATACACTGTCCCCTTTCACCCCATACCTTACCATAGGCGTGCCTCTTGTTGGCTTGGCTCTTATTATGTTTGGGCTTTTTGCCGTTTGTCCGGCTCCTGTCATCTTGGCAAGGGGGAAAGAAAAGACTTAGCCGCATTGCTTCTGTTCTGTTGTGCTGTGTTCGGGGCCATTAATGCACAAGCATTGGAATCATGTGACCTAAATACGCTACCACATAGCTAATGGCATAATGGTGGAAGCCAGAGTAAGAGCAGGGCACTAAACAACAACAACTCAAAGGCAAACAGGATAACAAAAAAAAAATATAAGTAAGTTTAAGAAATCAGCAGCAAATGGTGGTCAATTACTCATCTGCCAGCGTTCACTTTAAAAAGTTGTCACAAAATTGTAATTGAAATTCAATACAATGTAAATTGTTGCCGTTGCGTTCGGTTATTGTTGTTGTTATTACAAGTTAGACCTTTTTTTTGTTCGGGCGACTCATTCAATTTATTTGTAATTTTTTAACAATTTAACAGTTAAAAAAGTGATGCAACAAAAATGAGAAAACTTTTGTTCAAAACGCACTTGATGTGAAGGGCTTAAAACAAATACAATTATGCAAACCACAAGCCCCGAAACCAACAAAATAACAGAAAACGCTCCCCTTCCCAACACCCACTTAGCTGCGTGCTCGGAATATGTAATTCATTTGAAAGTTGCGTAGCTGTCGACCAAAATTAATTTAACTTTCAGGCAGTAGGAGGCAAAGATGCTCTAAGGTCGATGGTCATTGCTACTGTTATTGTTGCCATGGTGGTTTTTGTTGATGTTGTTGTTGTGCATTTGGTCAATTAGCAACACTGCATGCGGCTTAGAGCCCACAAAGCGATTAATATATTAAGTCCATTAAGCGGCTGTTTGAAAGACAAAGTGTAGCTCTCGGCATCGTCGTCGATGTTCTATCTTAATGTTTACATGCATTTCTGGCTAACATCATAAGTTTGGGGGAGGGAAGACGCGTTTTGTGCATCGTGTGGCGCGTGGGGTGTGGCCCCAAACTTCATCACACTCTCTCGTCGTGTCTGTATAAAAGTTTTAATTATAGTTACAGTTTGCTGATGCTCCTGCTGCTGTTGCATTTCACTCATATCCTTGAGGCATTTGTGTTGTTGTTCTTTGTATGCAGCGTCGGAAATTGCAACTTGATGCGGTTTTAGCTTAATTTGAGTTACTACAAAATACACAAACATACGGCATGCACTCAGAGAAATAATGCAATTGAGTTAAGTTGAAGCGGATATTATTTTCAATTCAAGTAACTTTAAAGCAATCAAAAACTTAAAAATATATCAGTTGAACATGTTTTTTTTGCAAAAATATTTAAAACGAAAATATATTTTTAAATATCTCTTAAGACTAATTGACACTTATTAAAAGATCTTATTTATATTATATATTATTATAATAAAAAAAACATTTTCCTGTTAAAATGAATTCGCTCACCTATATAACATGAACAATATACTATCTATTTCACTAGTTTAAGCTGTAAGAATAAATTTTTTAATAATTTCACTATCAAATTTTAACTTAATTTTAAAAACACAAAATGTTTCAAAATGTACTGTTCTACAAATATGAAGAAGTTAAGCTGTTTTGAATTTTCGAAATTCCTTTTCTTAGTTTCAAAATTTTTTAGGTGTAGAGAAAGTTCACACACACTAAACCCCTTACAAAACACACGTACATTGGGTAAACACAACATTGCTAGGCTAGGCAGGATGTGTAGGAACTGGCTCTGTTTGTTGCGATGCGCTTGGCTTGGCTAGCCTTGCCTTGCCTTTGGTTTGGCATTTTTGGCATTGCATCGAAAACTGTCGACGAAACAATGAGGCAAGTTGCAACTTTCATCTTGCAGCTGCATATATATATATAGTTGCTGTTGCCAAAACTTTAAATTATTTGTGGCATGCAAAATAGACAACCTCGCTCAAAAAAGGAGACCAGCATTATTTTTTCCCCTTGCTAGAAAACATTGCTGCCATTCAACTTAACCGATTGACGTCAGTGCCTGACTGGCTGACATTGCCAAGCACATTGTCATTTGCTGTTGGCTTATTGATTGACTGACCATTTGAAAGATTGATTGACGCTTTGGAATAGTTAACCACAATACATAATTTTGCTATTAGTACAAATTAGATAGATATTTTTTTTTTTAATGCAAAGTGAATTAAGGAAAATGTTACTCATACACACTGTCGGGTTTCTAGGCAAAGAAATCCTTTCTTTGTGTACATGTTATAAGGCTTCTGTTTTTGGGGGTGGCTGCTTCTTAATTGCAACCAAAAATTAAAATCTAAGCCCTCAGCATTTAGGGACAAAGGTAGGCGACATTGGCGGCTTTGTGCTAATTACATCACGTGCGCCATGTTGTCTTTGAACCTTATGCAAACACAAACACTTACACGGACACACATACTAACTAATTGTATTTATGCAACTATCTTATGCCACAAAATGTGCTTATACCCAGCAAACGTTAAAAATTTTTAGCAAGGATGCGATGAAAGTGTATTGAAGTTGTAATAATCTGTGTTATAAAGCAAGATCCATGTTATTTAGATTTATTTTAATTTTAGATCGGTTCTTTCCAAAATTCATCTGAAAGTGTGTAAATTTAGGGTTAAAAGTTACTCTACCTGCCAGCTGCCGTGCTGATATAGATGCGTATTTATATGATGTGGGTAAATGATAAACAGAATTAACATCTTTACTAGTTACATAACCTTTTCTAGTCGTGTTTTTTCATTTTCAACTTTTTTGTACAGGACTACTTCTAGTCGTGCATTCTCATCTACCACGCTCTTGTTTGTTAACTATGTATTTCTTTTAAGGGGCCATGTGCTGTTTTTGGTAAGGCTGCGTGGTATTGGTCGCAATTGCCGTTAACTGTCAGCGCGTGTCTGTGTGACAGCATGCGTGTAAGTGTGCGTGTCTGTGGTTGCCTTGATATATGCATGAGTGTGTGTGTGTGTGCGTGTGTTTGCGCGTTTCATTATCAAAGACAAGTTTGCCACTAAGCACGTTGTAAACAATAAGTTGGCCCAACACGTTTATTACTTTGTGCCCAGCAAACGGTGACGTTAATGTCATGTATGTGTATGAGTGTTTCTTTATATGTGTGCGTTGTGCGTCGGAACGTTCTTATGGCATGTATAATTTTTGCTTAAAATTATTTTATATGCCACACTGTCCTGTTGCTCATTTCATGCCATTCACTTACGAACACTCCGTTCTGTCATATGTGTGTGTGTTTTGGTTTCTATTTATATTCCTGAGGCTTATGTTATTACGCTTATAATTTCAATTTTGGGCAGCCCTTAATGCCAACCAAAGCGACTTTTATTATTAACTTCTGTGTATACCAATTTATATACGAATATTTCGCTTTTGAGACTGATTCCTGAAATTAAGTAGACTGCAACATTGACATTTGATTCACTACAAAAAATTCATCACTGATGACTTATACATATATATTAAGCAAGTAATTTTGTATACATTTTTTAAAACGCTTGATTGCGCGTTTGTCAAAAGTACCATTTTTTATATTTTATTATTCATCTTTCAGTACATATATATTTCGACTGTACTAAAAATCACATTTAATCACATTTGTTGAGCTATAAATAACTGTTTATATGTGTACTGTACATGGTACATAATATCTGTATCCCTAGATACGGGTAACTGGTGGAAAATTGACATTTTAACTGGCTGCTAAGTGCATGTTTCTTTACATATTCATTTTTCAGCTGAATTCTAATTTAAATTAAACTAATTTGTAAATCTTAAACAAGCACACTGTGAGTTAGACTTACCAGAGACATTTGGCTCAGTTGTATGCCCTCAACATGCCCTTGCAACAAGCACACAAACACAACACATACACACATAGTGTATTTTTAACCCAAATCCATTAGAGCAGTTACTCAAGAACGCTTTAGATATTTGTATGCTGTACGATGTTAGCTACAGATACAAACATACGCATATACAGCAAAAGAAACACTCAACAGATGCACAGATACAGATGCGGATGCATAGATACAGCTACAGAAGTCACATACACAGGCATAAATATATATGTATATACATAGCGAGCTCAGCGACAGGAAACATCAAGTAAATAGCAAACGGCGACTGCACTTGGGGGCAAATAACGCTGGCAAACAAATACGCAAACATTTATAAAACTGCTAAGCTTATAACGAAATGCACTTACACTTGACAAACGCACATGCACGTAAACACACACAGCACCTACACCTATGCATCCACACAAAAACCCCCACACACAGAAACACATAGTTCGTATTACCTCAAGCATGCCAGCCAGCTTTAGAGTGTCAAATGCCTGAGCAGCCGCTGCTGTATTTACACGTGGAAAAACACATGCAACAAAATTAAAAACATCAAGAAAATGTCTAAATTTTATAAGCGAATTTTTTTTTTATTTAAATCTAATATTTTAATATTATTGGCTTTAAAAACAAGAAGAAAATTATAAATTTGTATTTCTCATAACATTTTCGCTTATGCAAAAAAAGTGTAAATTCTTAAATAATTACAATACACTTTACTTTATTGAAGTACACATAGTCGAATTATAAGGGAAAACAGTTTTAAGTCAAAATAGATCAAATTAAGACTAAATGCACAAATAAGTACACAATACATTAATTTTTCGCTATGTACAGTTGCATACGTTTATAAAAGCAAAGCTGGTTACTGACAAAAAACACTTGTTTAAATTTTTAAACAGAGAAAGAACGCTCGGAAATATAGGACATGTCAGCTTACTTTCAGTTTCAGGCTCAGTGAAGATTTGCAGTTCAAGTTCAAAACTATCACAAAAAAAGAAAGAATATTGTTATACTTACCCGTTTAAATATTTGAAATAGTCATATAGTGTATGACTACCACATGTTTTAACAATATTATAAGTAATGTTTCTTAAACTACAAAAGTAGCAATTAAATGTTAAATGGAATTTTAATTAGCTTTCTTGCTATACTATCTTAACATTGTTAACATTTTTGCTGCCCAAGCCAATATTTCTAATTATAGGCAATCTTTGTTTTCTTAAGTGCATTGCAACACATAACAAGTATACGACCCCACAGCGCCCACACACATTCAAATACACCCTATTAGGAAGACCCGTGTGCCCATCTGACATTCATAGGGCTGCCCCATGCGGCAAGAACAGCGACCTCATGTGCGCTGAGCTGATAAATAGTCTTCAGCTGCTCAGTAGCTTGACACTAACAAAAAAAAGCGAATGTGCGAGTTAAAGTGTGTGTGTTTGTGTTGGCTTGCAAATCGCAGCTGGTCAAATGTAATTAACTGCATATTTCTGGGGAAATTAAGAAATTGCCCAACCAGACAGCTGCGGGCGTGCACATCGTTTTCTTGCCTTCCTTCCCTCTGCAGTCTGTCAGTCAACGGCAGCCGACACATGGCGCCCGCATCGCAAACACACATATTGCACACACTCACTCACAGACACACACACACACACACATTCTTTCACATGTCCGCGCATATTAAAAGTTTAATGTAAATGTAATGAGCGCCAGCGCATGCAAATGAACAGTTTTGGCTTTGGCCTTTTAACCTCCCCACACCCAGCTTATTCACTATAATTTTTTTTCTTCTCTCTCTCTCTCTCCCTCTCAAACTCCCACTCTAGTTAATGAGTGCAGTCACTTAAACGCGCTAAAATTGTTGAAAAATTTAAAATGTGTTTAGCGCATTGACTGCCATCTGTTGTCTGTCAGCTTTCAGCCCGGTCTATGCGGTCTATGGTCATATAGAATTTAGTAAGACATGTGGCATGTTTGTATGTGTGTATTTATGTGCGTCGCGCCACAGCTTATGTTTTCAACTTACTTAAGCATGTTGCAGCTGTCTTCATGTGCAAAACTTTGATGTGATTGGAATAATAAATATTGAATTGTGGGAAAAGTGAAGCTTTTAACTTGAACATAAATTTACTGGCAGGCGAAACTTAGTTAAGGTCTTTGTAAACTCATATGAAGCTGTATATAAATACTATAAATTAAAATTCGTGTTAAATTCGTGATTAATGAAACAATGTCCAGATTGACAGACGTTTTGCCTTTTATTAGAGGTCGAATATACGGTAATATGAGAAAATAAGTTTCTTGTGTTATAAACGGGGTCAATAAACATACAAATAAACTAATATAGTTATTTAAATAACTGTTACATACAATACAAATTAAGTTTGCTTAAATTTTTGCGTACATTGCAGTTTAATAATCATAAACATGGCAATGGTCTTTAATTTAATCTAATGTTGCTATATATCTTTTTGGATAAATCGACAAATTTTATATATATGCAAATGGCAGATTTAGGTTATTTATTAGTTAGACAATTAGCAATAGTAAAAGTAATAAATTTCGACCGAACATTTCAGAAAGCCAAGTTTGTTCAAAAATAATTTAGTTAAAAAAATGTTTATTGATGGAAGATAGAGAATTCAGAATAAAGCGAACTCGCTGTACACAGACGGTTGGATATAGATTAGAAGATATGCAAATATAACACAAAACATTTAAAATAATCGTTAAATGCCTTATACAATCGTATTGTGGAAAAATATCTTTGAACTTATGTTAATCAAGTTAAATATGGATATACATATATTTTATTTTTTTGCTTAGTACAACAGCTAAGCTGTTGAAATGGGACACATGTTTCTCTGATGTACATTTATTTCACAAGCAAATATCTACATGGCAAAACTAAATGGGAGCTTGTCCAAATTTATTATAAATTTCACTAAAAGAACACACATTGGCCAAGTTATTAAAATGTGTGTGTAATGAAGGGCCAGCTAATGAAAAGACCCATGGCTGAACTTGGCCATTTTGGTCCAGACTCATAATAACATATACAGTACATATATATTAATAAAGTCTGCTGTTACTTTGGGTCTGCTGCTAATTGAATTGGCTGCCTTTGCTGAGGAGACTCTTGACCCAGCTGTGTAAACCTGTTTGTATATATGTATGCGTAAGCGTCTTTACACGCACGTGCGCACAACAAATACTACTACAGCCGGCTGCCATGCCCACACATACAATGCCCAATTTAGCATTTCCCAATGGTGTGCACCTTAATACGCATTCATGCGTACAAAGAGGCGTATGAGTAATGCGATATCTGCACTGCTATCTGCTACAGTTATCTGACAGCGCTGATGACTATGACAAGGATGCCATTTTCAGCTTTGCCTCATTGGGTTTTTCTTTCGCTTACTTGTTTTCTCTCTATCTCTTTTTACCGCTATCTTTTCGTCCCTGTAGGTGCTTTACTTTGCCTTTGCAGGCGTTTAATTAAATGAAGTCGTTTGCATTAATGTTGTCATTACGCATTTGCTTACGGCAACAATGAAACAGCAAAAGCAAAAGCAGCAGCAGCAGATGAGCTTGGCGCTCACGAAATTCATTAAATAAATGGAGCGCAGGTGCCACCTATTGTCCAATGAACTGACATATGCGAAGCAGAAGCAGCAGCTCAATTCACATCTAAAAATTTGTATTTATCAGCATTTAGGTGCATGAGTTCATGTTTTGGATACGACACGAAGCCAAGTCACCTCAATTCAAATACAATTCTCACAACTTAATGCTGATTGCATTCATTACATAATTGCATTGCTAGAACGTACATGCCTACATCAATTGATTTCAATTGTGCCACTCAACCCGAAATGTTGCCTGTAACTGAATATTATGCACTACACTTTGGGAGGCTAAAAATGATAAGTGCTTGTAAAGTATTCAACTTCTCTAATTATAGACTTTAAGATTAATAATTAGATATAGTATAGGTATTTAAGCAGCTTGCATGATACGAAAAGCTTAATTTTAGTTGCAACAATTTGATTGATTGTGGTGTATTGAATTTCAAATTTGTATCACTGACATCAAAACTTTGGATAATGAAAAATATCAAAGCAATTAGTTGTGTACTTCATAATGAATTCAACGTTGATTAGAAAAGTCGCTTTGTTTAGTTATAATTCCAAAACTTGGCAGCTTAATAACATTTTTGGCCAAGTAATCAATGTAATCAAGTGTTTATTTATTTTTAAGTACATTTTGGACTTTTGACTACAGTTTAAATGCGTTAACATAATCGTAAGAAATAATTCTTAGATTATAGACTTTGTTTCTTTTAACCAGCTTTTGGGATACTTTACTTATTTTGTGCTACGTTTTACAGCTCATATAAATTTAAATAAGGAAAAAATACGAAATTTTGTCTTGTAATCGCAAGCATCTTCTTTAATAAGTATATATTTAATGAAGTCTCATTGAAGTTGACAGCCACCACCATTTGTGGTGTATTCAATTAACTTACTGTATCTTTTACTTAGCTTAGTTAGCTCAAGTTGTTTGTATACACTCTCCGCCACTTTGACGGATATTTTGCTGGAATCTGGGCAATGTTTAAGTACGGCCATAAGAGAGAGAAAGCGATCTAAAGACTTAGTTGCCACTTTTGTTGCATGGCAGCTGCTACTGCTGCTGCGGCTAAATCTAAATTTGAGTTCTTTATTGCTTTAATTTTTGTGAGATGGGATCTGAGATGCGCTAAAGTTAAAGTGCTTGCCAGAGTTTGTGGTAATTAAGCACACGGATAGCGTCAGACACCGCTTGAGTTGGCCATTTGGCCATTTTTCCAGTCACCAGTCAGTCCGTCTACATCATGTTGCTAGGTCAACAGCAGCAGCGGCAGCAGTAGTAGTGGCAGCAACAACATTCATTTTGTGTGCGTGAAAAAGGAATGAAAAACCAATCGACACAAGTGGCAGGTGGCTGGTAAAAAAGTATCAGGTAGCAGCTAGAGCTGTCCTTCTAACTTGTCGTCTTTTTTGCGGGTGACTAGAGGACTTTGTGGAGCCGTGCTTGATTTGATTTGTGCCCCGTAATATTGCTGCGCTTTGCAGGCAAAACAATCAGCGCGTGTGTGCAAAGACAACATTTTCAGTGCCAACAAGAATGACCAACTGGTGCAAGTGCAACATCGATTCACATCCAGTCACTTCAATTCATTCAACAGACGAAGGCAGACGCATAGACGAGACACACCTAAGCAACTGAGTGAATAAATCACAAGCGAAGAGTATCCAATTTTGGTCTCCAAAACACACACAACTACTTCCTCTGAGCTCCTATCCGCCATGGCAACCACAAAATGTTCTCAAACGCCTATAGTCTTAAGCGTGATTCAAATAAATCAGACTTTAAAACTTACTTAATCCACACACAGACTTAAAGAAAGATATGTGTGTGTGGCTTAGTAAAAAATTATATATAGTATTTTGTTACTATATGTATAGATTAACAATATATTGCATCATTAACAATAACAAGCTAGTATGAATCAGTGGTCAGATCTAGTCTTTTTTAAGTTGAATAAGCCTCCTATGTAGACATACGATAACTATGTATGTATTTTAAAGTCATCAAGCAATCATGCTTTTTCGCACCATAATTTATTAATAAATAACTCAATAACTCAACAAACGTGGAGCACAAAATAAATAAATTTCGTTAATTTAATGAATGCCTTTAATAAAGAATGAACAAACGGAAAAAATTTAAATAGTTAGGCTTGAATAATTAAAAATTTTCATTGAATCGATCAATATAAAAATAAGAGAAATAATTATATGTAGATAAGTAGGCTTAAGAGTTTTCAAATTAAAATAGTATGAAAATAAATTGTTGCCAATTTTCTGTGCCGTTTTCATTTTAGTTGTAAAATTTTATCTGATTTTTGAAAGCTGTTTGTGCTGCAAGTTATTGATTAACAGAGGCAACTGTTTATCATCGCTGTTGTGAATTAAATTCATAGTTTTACAAAACGAGATGCCCAAGTTTTTCATAGAAATGTCGTGAAATGGAATAATAATTGAAAACACTCTGTATTAGTCATACTTAAGCTTTTTAAACCAGAAATGAAATATACAAAAACATAAGGAGATACCAATAACTAGCTTCCAGATGATTAACCGTACTTTCAAGAGTCTGATTAATCCACTCACTGTGATACCACACATCCGTGTAGATCGATGGCATCTCCTTTGTGCCACAACCAATACGATGAGAGACAATCCCAACTAGCGTATTATTGTTGACTAAAGGAGAGCCGGTGTCCCCCGCACAGGGATTTTGATCCAGTTTGCCATCAAAGTTGCCGGCGCAAAGCATTTCAGGATGAAGATTCTTTAGCAAGGACACGCAACTGTTACGAGGTAGAAGCGTGACATCAATGTGCAGCAAATTTCCAGCAAGTGGACCACCCTGTGGTACGATATTGTATATATAAGTGGTTCAAGGTTCGTAAATGTAGTTAAACTCACCTTGTACAAACGTCCCCAGCCTAGAACCGTATACGTGATATCATAGCTTGGCTTTGCAACGGGCAATTTAATAATGCTGATACCCGGATTAACATTTGGCCACGAGCCCTCAATCATAATTATCGCAATATTGTTCGTGTTTTGTTCTGTATAGTTCTTTGGTATAAAAACCCTTCTCACATGCTTTGATACCGTAGTACTCACAGATATGAGACGATTTGGTGTTCCGCCTACAACGACCATAGCTCGTGTCATATGAGGGCACTTGTACTTGCTTTTATGAAGGTGTTGGTTTAGTGTTAGAATAACGAAGTAAATCAAACTTTTACCCACCTCATTGTGCACATGGCAGCAGTGATCACAAATCGTGGTGCTATAATTGCCCCACCACAGTAATGATTATCACCAAACACTATCTGTTTGTGGTGTGAACGTAAGGATACCACATATTTAGCTAGCTCTGCTGTGCGTGCATCCCTGAGCGGTGAGGTTAAACGTTTCGCACGTTTGAGACTTCTGTTTTCAGCTTGGATGACAGTATTCAGGAAAAGGTAAAACAGCGCAAGCATATTCAAAACTGAACTGAAACAATTTCGATAGTTCATTTCAGGCGACAAACATTTCAAATGTGTGTTGACTGCGGTTTGAAACTTTAGAGATAGCAACTGTGGAAAATTTTCTGCACTTTGTTGCATTTTTTTAAATTTATTTGATTGATTGTCAATGTGCAATGTGTTCTGCTGAATTTTTTGTTTACCAAATTTAAATTTAGAAAGCTAGATACAGTTTTCAATGATTTTCTTTTCTTTTTTGCCATCAACAAGAGTGAATTTTGAGCAGTTTATCTCAATTACCAAGTACGGTTGCTCGAACAAGCAAAAGTTTAAACATTTCTTTCTCTTTTACAAGCATTTTTTTGAGCAACGCTTGTTTAAAGAATCTTAAGGTCTTATTATTGCATCATGAAATGAATTTTAAATGTAAATTAACTTCAATGCCAAAGTTTGCTGTATAGTACAATTTTTATAATGCCTTTTGCTGGGCTTTGACTTATAAAACGGAATTACATTTCTCGGGAAACTGCAATCTGGTTGTTAATTAAGATATAATATTGCTTCGATTTAAAAATAGCACAACCGTTGTTCGCTATTTGAAAATTATATATAGACTTGTGTAATAATAATAAATGAAAATACTCAGCCAAGTTATAAATATAAATATTGTAAAATGTTCGCAAATGACATAAAACCCAAAGCTTAGCTTATTATAAATCATTATTAACTCTTGTTATACTGGAATACATTTTTTTTCTTCTGAGAAACATTTCAATTCAAATAAGACTCGATGTCGAATTTATGCTGTCATTCCAAGAATTCAATTTCAGCTGATATTTGATTAGGTTAGTTAGATTTAAATGATTGCTTCCATATGCAATGTGTCCTATTCTCGGCACACTTCAGTTTTGATTTTTTATTTGCCATTGCCATTCAAAGATTCTGAAGTATTTTTAGTGGACTTGCAGAGAATTGTGGCTAGCTGTGCTTGGGCTTTGGCTCAAGCGGGCTACCCGCCTCAATGTCACTTTAGTTGACAGCCGTTCCACTAAACACTTGACATTTGTAGTATCCAATGTGTCAGACAATATTGTGGCTGGGTTGTAAGGGGTGATTTGTGCTTGAAGTTTTTATTGCGTGACTTCCTATTTGTGTACTTTTTGGGATTCAACAGCCACTTTTAGCTATTAGTTGCCAGCTCTTTTATATACATACATACATATTCTGTGCATTAATAAAAATATGTAGCTAAACCAATGTTCTCAAGTATGTTTTAAGCAAACTTTGCTCACATACTTTGTGGCAAAAGTATTTTTGTGCTGGAAGCGAACCATGTTCAAATATTTTCATTTGCTCTTGCGCCAGCTGTACCAAATAATTGTGGTGCCTCTATGTCTCCCCTTCTTCACTCTCTATTCCGCTCTTTATCTCTCGCTCTTAATCTTGTCCGTTTTGGTCTATTTTTGGACAGTGGCACATCATGGACTGGCCTCTTCGCTGATTTGTGGCAAGCAAATTTGTTGACAATTCATGGCGACACCACCACCAAACACTATCAAACACAACCACACACCGCACCTCCCAACAGGCCGCATAAGCTGTTGAAGCGTTTTTTGTTGAACTTTGGGCGCAAGTTGCGCTTTCCGGCTGGCGGTCCATGACAAAGTGCCCTGCCCATTAAGCCGTCGACTTTTCATTTTTCATCTTTCTCTCCTCTTTCTTCATCATCATCATCTTCTGCTGTTTTAACACCCAACGAGCACAGGACGAGCTGAATATGTGCCTGCACTTGGCCAATAGACAACCAAGTTTTAAAATATTGGCACTCGAATATTAAGAAAAAAAAAAAAAAACAGGTAACAGAAGTGGAGAATGTCGGATTGGGTGGGTGCCTGATGACTTAAAACTTCAGCTATTTAGCTTGACAAAAAGTTGTACACTGCAACAGGCAAAAAAACTGCAACAGTGCATCAGTGTGCAATGTTTTGTTGTACATGAGTGTGAGATACTAGAGTTGCACTTTATAAGAAAGAATGATGCTGTCGAATAAATCCGATTGTACTATGCACTTACGATAGTAAAAGACTGATTTGATTTTTCTAAGAAAAAATAGAGATCAGTTATCGATTTTAATTTATGATAGCTGTAAGAGATTACACTGTTATTTTGGTAATGTACAAGGTTGTATCACTTTCACCTAAGAAATAAACGAATATTATCTATCCATCTAGCTCCTGGGGCGTATTAAAAAGTACTTTCATAAAATCGGAAGCAAACTTATGAAAATTATACAATAAAGTAAAAAAATATATATTCATATCGAAAGCCAGTAAACTCAATTTACTATGCTTACCCTTGAGTATTCAAGTATAATAATCTTTAGTCATATCGCCATTTTTGTGTAAATGTGAATGCACATTGACAAGGAATAACCAAGATGGCCGCCAGGCAGCTGCAATTGAAGCAACTGTATACATCTATAGATGTTACTGTTACTGTTATCTGACACTGTAACTGTTGATCTGCTACTGTGTAGAAAGAGGGAGAGAGAGGGAAGAAGCGAAAGAAAGTAAGCTAAAATTGGTCAACGGCCTGAAGTAATCGGATGCTGTGACACATTTATTAAAAATGTATACAGCTTACAGCACCTAAGTTAATAAATTAATGCACTTGATTTGCGTGTCTGTGTGTGTGTGTGTGTTTGTCTGGGCAAGCTTTCTCTACCTGTGTAGGTGTGTGTGTGTGGCAGCAAAATTAATTCGAATTTATTGCGCAACTCGAGTCGTGCTGTGAGTGCAAACTCATGTCGCTCATACGCCACGTCTACCACGCAAATTAATTAAACATTTTTGCAATTGTTGGAGGAACGCGAAGAACGACGGCAAAGAAGAAGAAGAAAAAGGAGAAGACAAGGACAAAGAAGAGGTTAGCTGCGACAACCTTAGTCTCAGCCACTCAGCTGATGCATTACTTTTTGGGCGACTCACTAATTGAATTAAGGCGCAACAAGATAGCGTCGTTGGGCAGGCAATGATTAAAAGCGGTTGACCAATAATCTATTGGCACAGCACATACAACTGGAGACAGGTACCAAGCAGAACACAGTACAACAAACAGTTTGACAGTTTACAAAGCCACGGCAACAGCAGTGACAGCAAGTAGCACCTATGGCAGGCAGAAGTTCTCGTTGTAGCAGCATTCAAGTAACATAAATAAATTTGCGCTGCACTCTCTCTCTCTCTCTCCCTCTTAACAACAGTAGCATCTTGGCCATTGTCTTGCCATCGGTCAAGTCAAGTGCCAGCTGTTCGCTTTAACTTTCTATCTTTCTGCGATTGCATGCGTGATTGAGGTATATAGGTATGTGTGTACGAATGTGCGTGGAAAACCTCATGAATTTCCAAGTGAGCCTGTAGCCAAGCAGCTGCTTAAAGCTAACGGAGCGACAGCTCCCGAGTTACCCTCAGTGCGTGTGAATCTTGAATCTTTTAATGTGTTTTGGTGTCCTTTCTGGGTACTCCTTATTCATAAGAAGTTAATAAAAACGAGCACGCTGAAAGACTAAAAGATCTAGCAACCCGGTTTTTTAAAAGTGAACATTTGCTTCAATCATTCTCATTAAAAATATAAACAAATATTTTGTACCATACGTATTATTGCACGCGATTTTAATACCATTGGATAAGATTTCTAAAGTACTCATAATAATGCAGACTTAGTTCAATAAGTGCTAGGTATAAGCTAGTCGGGTTTAACTTAGATGTTCTGTTCTGGTTCTTTTTTGCGCACGTCATTAAATGAAACTTTATTAGCACATTTGGTTTAGTGAATGTATTCCACTTTAACGTTATGTTCGTTGCATGCACACAAGTGAACTCCTTCCCTTTTCCATTTTTACTATAGTATGTACATCCCATGAAATATTAAAAGAAATGCATTAAACACACACCTAAACTAGCAACTTGCCACCATTATCTACCTTTGTGAATTGCTCAATGAATTTTATTTAAGTATGTTATAAAAATGAATGCACCCGATATATTTTGTTGGATTTTTTCACTGACTGCAGTTTTTTAATAAAAATTTCAATGAATCTAAATACATGGAGTTTTAAATTTTAAATATACTCTTTCAAATTTTAGTATGTTCCTTTTACAACATCACATAAAAATTCCACAAAATGTAACTGTTATACGTAAGCGGACAATTTGTTTGTTGACAAAAGATTTTTTGTTGATTTTAAAACAATTGTTTAAAATTTTCAAATGACAGAATGTGTGAAAAATATAGTGAATAGTATTTTTCACGCAACCTGTTTTGCGTACCCTTTTAAGCTCATGTAGCCAGTGGAAAAAAAAATTTAGTTATATGTAGCTTTATTATGTATAAAATATATTCAATAATACATATGCATAAGTTGTTCAACTGTTGTTGTTGCTGTTAACTGTTATTGTTGAATGTTGTTGTTAATTTCAGTTGTTGTGTTAAAAGTTCCAGCCACCTGTAGCCACCAAATAAATAGTTATGAACCACCACCAACCAGCAAATCAACCAAGCAACTAACCACCACTCTCCGTCACTATCTTTCTCTCTCTCTCACACACTCTCTCTGTCTCTCCCTATTTTTTTGTATATTATTTCCAAAACAACTTTATTTTTGTCATGTAGCAGAACCCACTTCAATAATACATAACACAAAATGTTTATAATGGCCATTTGGTAATTAATTTAACTATCTGCTCACATTTCTCTTGTTTTCCAAAAAAAATAACAACAAACAAACAAACAAAACGAAACGAAACAAAACAATATAAATAAACAAAACTGTGACGCAAATTAATGCGCAAACTGCAACAAAATAAATACAATTATGAACAAAAACAAAAATAAATAATTAAAATAACAACAACAACAAAAAAACTCATAGCTGAGCACTGCAAGGCCACGCCCACTGGCCGCCTTTGCCGCGCTGGGGCCATCGATGTTGTTGCCGACGTCGACGTTGACGCAAACTGTGACGTCAAACACTCTGCTGCTGCTGCTGCTATTGCTGTTGCCAATGATGCTGATGCTGACGATGATGAACGATGGCGGCCAAATGCTCTAAATGCAGGCCATGACAAAACAACTAAAACAACAACAGCAATACATCTAAACATTAACACCAACAATAACAGCAAAAGTACTAAAACACCAACAAAAACACCAACAACGAGTCAAAGATTAGCGCCTCGAGCAATCTTTCCGGAGATAATGCAGCCACGTCTGTCGCTCAACGGCATGTTGAATCCACCGTATCCCTCGCTGATGCCCTCGCCGCGTCCCCTGTATAGGGATCACAGCTCCAGGTCGATCAATCCACTGACAGCGTACGAACAGCAAATGGCCGAACTTGATGGCAGTTTCTATGCAAGCAATGCGGCTTACTTGGGTGCTGGCATGGGTGGCAGTGCGGGCGGTGCAACAACGTGCACCAATCTGACAGTGGGTGGTGCAAGTGCAACGAACAACACTACGTCAGCCAGTGGTGGTGGTGGTGGTTGTAGTGGTGGTGCTGGTAATACTGGTTCTGGTGCCTTTCACACAACCGAACTGTCAATCACACCAACAATGCCAGCTGATGAGCAATTTATTGATTTGGGAAGCCTGCGTCGCTTTTCAATCGATCGTCAGAGCTTTCTCGGTAAGGTGTATGTGCTGCCTGTTAACCTTCTATCATGTGTGTGTGTGTGTGTGTACTCTTATCCTTGCTGCCTGTTACCCTTCTATCATGAAACAAAACATTTGTGCCCGTTTTAAGTTTAGAACCAACATTTAAATTATATGTCATGACCAGCGAATAATAAATTACCTGCTTTATCCAAATCAAAAAACACAACGACAGTATCTGCTCTAGTTTTTATACTCTAATACCGAACGTAAAGAGTATATTGGTTATATGTGAGTGTCCGTATCAACCCAATTTTTTCGGCACGCTTAAAACTATCGTCTTAAAACTATGCAAATTTCTTGGCCCACTCTGCGGGCTGGGAAATCGATTAAAACAAACATATATTTTCCGCATTTGAACAGCTGAACAGAAAAAGAATCAAGAATTTCAACATTGAATCAACACTTTTCAGTCTCATTTCTCGTGTAACAACGAAAATTCTTTAATAAAGTATAAAATTTAATTTTTAACTTTTTATATCGCTCAATTTCATATAAGGAAAGTTTTGATCCATTAATCTGAAAATTTGAACTAATTTAAGAACTGACGAATTCAAGCATACACTTCAAAAGCAAATCACATGTCTTAATACTGGTATCACAGCATTTCGCAGTCAGATGAGCCCGACTGCAACGTTTTCACTTGTTTTTGTTTGCAATTTGTGCTGAACTTCCCCCTGAACCTTTTTTTTATTCATATTTTTTTTATTTGATTTGAATAAAGTTTGAAACTAATTTTATTGTCATTTCGATTATTCCACTAATTGAGATTTATTCGCTTTTCTTTTTGCAGATCTAGGCCCCAAGTTTGGCATGTCCCAGCCCAAAATTGGACAAAGCGTCTCGCAACAAGGTTTCTTTACGTCGCACGACAGTTTGGCCACACCATGCGCTTCCCGTGCATCGAACTCGCATATGGCCACCGTAAGCACTGCCTCCGATATGGATTTACTGCACAACAAGCAACGCACCAACAACAACAAATCACGTGGTCGTCTGAAAACCACCGGCGGCGAACAGCCGCTTCTGGGCACCTGGAATCGATCTACAGGCCGCGGCTCGCAGGATAACACCCTGGGTAGTGGCGGTGGTGCCACAAGCGCTCTAATGGGTCATACCCAATACGGCGGCAACTATTGTAATGGCACTGATCGGTAAGTAAATACTAGAGGACCATTAATGTTTTTATTTACATTTATTTTTTTATTTTCTGAGTGTAATGGCTGGAAAGCATGGCGATCATAATGATACGCAATATTTGAATAAGAAAGCTGATTGTTTTCAATGCAAATGCGTTAACGAAAACATTAAAAACATTTCTTGTTTACAGGTACCCACGCTCACGTTCACAGCAGCATGCGCACCACAATGCCGGACAAGGAACGCACCATTCGTACCAGCTACAGCACTCTGCCTCAACGGTATCGCACCACCCGCACGCACATGGGCAGGCGACACAGGGCGGCACCGGACCACCATATGGTGGCCATACACATCAGACATCACATGGCAGCGGTGGGGGTGGAGCGCATGGTGGTGGTGGTGGTTCACATGCCGCACAGGGGCATCATCATAAGCCGCATCGCACTGCCTCGCAACGGATACGTGCCGCAACAGCCGCCCGCAAGTTGCACTTTGTATTTGATCCTGCGGGGCGGTTGTGCTACTATTGGTCAATGGTGGTTTCGATGGCATTCCTGTACAATTTCTGGGTGATAATCTACCGCTTCGCCTTCCAGGAGATCAATCGACGAACGATAGCGATCTGGTTCTGTTTGGACTATCTGTCGGATTTTCTGTATTTGATTGATATACTCTTTCACTTTCGCACCGGATATCTGGAGGACGGGGTGCTCCAAACAGATGCACTCAAATTGCGCACACATTATATGAACTCAACGATCTTCTACATTGACTGCCTGTGCCTGCTGCCGCTGGACTTTCTCTATCTGTCGATTGGCTTTAATTCAATTTTGCGTAGCTTTCGATTGGTGAAAATCTATCGATTTTGGGCATTTATGGATCGCACCGAGCGGCACACAAACTATCCGAATCTTTTTCGTTCGACTGCCCTCATACATTATCTGCTTGTGATATTTCATTGGAACGGTTGCCTCTACCACATCATACACAAAAATAATGGATTCGGCTCACGCAACTGGGTCTATCACGACTCCGAGTCAGCGGATGTAGTCAAACAGTATTTACAGAGCTACTATTGGTGCACTCTAGCCCTAACGACCATAGGGGACTTGCCCAAGCCGCGATCTAAGGGCGAGTACGTGTTTGTGATATTGCAATTACTATTTGGCTTGATGCTCTTTGCCACGGTTCTCGGTCACGTGGCCAACATTGTGACGTCTGTGAGTGCGGCGCGCAAGGAGTTTCAAGGTGAGCCTTTACAAATTTAAATATACAATTTATATATTTGCATTTGCTTTAAATAAACAAGTGAAATGCCCCCATATTAATGCAAATATTCAGTTTATGTTTGTAAGCAAGGGTATAAAAACATGTAGCTTGAGTGTTGCAACGACAGAAAAGTTAAAGAGCCATCTATTGGTCGAAAGCGACTAAAAGGTGCGGCATCTCTTTTCTCAATTCTTTTGGTAATTTTATTGGATTTTTTGGTATAACCTATACCGAGGTGTAATGACTCATTGCTCGGCTCTGCCTTTTCATTTTTGCAGCTGAAGCAAGAACTTGTGCAAAAAACAATAAAATTTCCAATTTTTGGAAGTTAAACTCTAAACCCGCAGATATTACTCGCTGGCTAAGCATTAAGATAATCTCTCGAAGAAAATACTAAAATTGTCAACCCTTCGAAAGGCGTTCCTTACGCTACACAAGCTGGGCCAATAGACTTTGTCTTGAAAAAGTCACGCATTCAATTATTTTGCAAAGAAAAAAGTTTCCAGCCTGCAAAAAAATAACCAAATTGAACAAACCAACAAGTTGCAGTAATTTTACGCAATAACAGATTTAAATTCTGGTGATATAACAATATGGAATAATGCTTTGAAAAATTTCGTCAAAACTGTTTAATACTTTGCATTAACAATAAATGAAATAAAACTCTTCAAAGAGAAACTCACAAAAACATAGAAAACGCAATGTTAACATTTTTATCATTATTCGTAATTTTTCTTTCACTCTTTGCAAATCCTTATCTCGACAATGGTAAAGTGGAATGTATGAATTGATGTTGTTTCTTCTTTGTGGGTTTCAATATTTACGAGCTGTCTGATTAAACTGTTGCACAGAGGGAGAGCTAGGTTAGATACACAAACACACACACACAAACTTACATACATATGGAAGCAATAATCCGATGCGAACACATACAGAGCAACAAGATGACAGAAGAAAAAATACAACAGACAAAAGCCAAAAATAGGGAGAGAGAAAGAGAAAGACAGAGAGGGTGAGAGAGAGAGGGAGAAATATATATATATATATATATATATGAATGAAATCTTGGAGCTTAGAAAGCATTTGCCAAAAGCAGAACAATAGTATGTCAAGGCACACTCAAAAATGTATGCACAACTTTGTCTGGGTTGGCATTTTAGCTGCTTAAATTGAGGAAAACTGTGTGGGTATTGTATACAAAATATACTAGAATCTATATCTGTATTTACTCAAAATCCTGCCTGGCTTAAGAGACGTTGCTCATTTTTCAAGAAAACTCCACTTTGTCGCAAGCTCCTTGAGCAGTTAACATAGTGCACTGCAGTACAGCAACTTGTGAGCTCAGTAGGCCATGCGGCCATTAGCTAAATGAACTCGTTTATTTGGCCCCGTAGATAAGTGGGCCAAATGCAAGTGTCGCCATTGCAGTCAGAGTGTCACAGCGTTCTTCTACTGAGCTAGGGGTTCAGTCCTCCTGTAATTCCATCCTTTTAATTTCAAAGAAACGCCCAAGTCAAATGGCCAGTGAGCGAGCAAGCAATTCAAGAAAATGGACAAAAGTTGGCGAAAAACTTTCATTAGGCAACGTCAGCTGAAAATATTATGGCCACTCAACGGCAATGAGCCACAAAGTAAAAATGCCCCAAAGGACAACAGACATTGGACATTGGACAAGCAAGCTGGGACAAACAAAGCAATTCCTCCAGCTCATTGATAGGCGTGGCACAGAGAGCTGCATGCTGCTCTTACCTCCTCCTTCCTTAACATGTTTACACAACATTTTTTCATGTGTCGCTACACAAGTGACAACAGCAAAGAGAAAAGAAGAGGAGAGTGTGGCAGCTAAAGCGTGGCGTCAAAAAGTCAGCAAGCAAAGCTCAGCGGCTTAATGGACCAAACGTGCTGCTGCATTAATTTCTGGATTTTATGCACTTGCAACCTTAACTATTTTTTTCTCTTTGTTGTCTTCTTATATTTGCAAGCAGCAAATCTCAATTTTTAGTGCAGCTCTTGTATGCTCTTGTAAAGGGTATTATAAATTTTTCAGCATTGATAGTTAAGGTAGTGCATCCAAACTCGTCAGTCTAGAGACTTTAAACAGAAAAGATAAAGACCTATCAACTGAAAAAAAAGTTTCTAAATACAAAAGTTAGTTTACATATTCAATGTTATACTTTTTAAGGAATTTTTTTACTGCATTTTAGAATATTTTTATATTTTCACATCCGGAGTCAAATCCTTAAATTTGAACCACAGTTTCTCAATTTGTATTGCAACACTAGAAATTTAGTGTTTACTCTCTTCGAAAACAACACACTTAGCCGGGTCCACCCACTTGCATAAAATCAAGAAATTCATCAAGGGTGACACGACCTACAGCGTGCTTATCCATTTGGGCAATCAATATGTGACTATCCTCCTTGCTAATCACCTCACCCTGACCGGCCATCACAATGCGCACATCGAGAGCACTAAAAGAACCCCTGCGCTGGCGATCGAAAACCTTGAAAGCAAGTCGCAGATTCTCAACGCTTTCGATGTCGTGCAGCCGTGGTGCCATTGTTTTGAGAAATTGATTAAAGTTGATGTTGCAACTACCATTACAATTTGCCGCTCTAAATTGATCGTACACATCCGCATCGGTTGGCTCTTGGCCTATGGCAAACATGATAAGTCGCATTTCCGAAGCATTTATCTCGTCATCATGATTCAAATCATATTTGTCAAAAACCTCGCGCAGCTCGCTTAGCAGCTCGGGCGACAAATTTTGCGACATTTCTTAAACTGACCAAGAATATAAAATAATACAAAAATAAACATAAGAAAATACAAAAATGTAATGCAGTAGTTTTTTAAAGCAACTAACAAAACGAAACTATTCCAACTGACAAACAACTCAAAGCCGCAAACTTGAACTCGAGGGCTAATAAAACACTTAGGTGACCGTTTCTCATCGCTGAGTCGGCAACTTTTTTTTCTGCCACCAAGCAGGCAAAACTTTTAGCACCCAACCCACTTACACACACAATAATAATAATACATCATATTGCCCTGGACATGAAAGAGCGCGGGAGAGAAACCATCCATCAAATTGTCAATTCAGCGTTTGGCTGCTTCGAGTGCACGCGCCGGCTGCAAGAAAGCAAACCATGCTCGATGTTCAACAGGGAGACAGGAGGAAGAAGAGCTTAAGGGAGAACAGGAGACGATTGGATTGGCTGGCTGCTTAAAAAACCTCAAAAAAACATGACCAATACCGAATGCAGCATTCGTTCGACGCTCAAATGCTCTTGAAGTGCGGTGGCGTATGTGCAACATAGGGCCGCATATTACTCATACAACGTTTGTGCGCGTGTGTGTATGTGTAAAAACAGCGCGTAAAATTGTGGCAACAGAAAAAAGATTAAGTAAAAACAGACTTGAAAACCGTGGGCTGTAAATATTATGGTATATAAGAAATTCTCCGTATATCTACGATTTTCATGCCTTATTCAACACTAACAGCGAGTGACTTTTTCAAGAGCAGATGAAAGCCGCTTTTGTATACTGTGTATTTTTTAACTGCCAGCAAGACATTGTATTTTCTTTTAGCTCAGCTGAGAAAATGATTCTTAAAGCAGTGTAAAGTATTTATTTAAGCCGACGGAAAGGTAAAATGATGGCAAGTTTTCATCCACGATGTACTACCGGGGTCACGCTAACGAACCAACTGGGTGATAAGGGTATCGACTGGGACGAATCCACACTCATGCCTCTAACCACGAAGTCATATATAGAAACCATCACGTCAAAAGCTTTAAGCTCGTTTAGCACTTTAACCCAAACACAAGATTTTGAAAATAGTTTTACAACTTTATCTGTTCAGTTAACTTGAAATCGTATTAAAAACTGTCTAACTAAATAGTCATCAATCTTAAAGTTTTTTCAAAGTATGTATAACAAATTTTCTTGAAGCAATTTATTTTCATTAAACATTCTTTGCTCGACTTAACTATACTGTTTTAGCTGCATAATCATACTATTAATGAGATTTTTGCTTATCCTCTTAAGCTTATGCAGCAATAAATAAATACCTAGTCCACCGCCTGACATTTTCACTCTGATCGTTGATATCCCAGCCTTTTCTATTTTTTCTCTTACTCCCAACTCTGGCATTTAGAAAACTCATTCAATGGTCCTCTTTTTATTCTGTTTTACACAGTTTGCAGGATAATAGATAAATATTTCAAATAGCGCTAGTCATGGCTTAGAGCGTAACACGTTAGTGATGGCCTTATGCTACATTAAGCAAACTCCCTCTGGCAACCAACTTACAAACTTATATACATTTACTTAGTTGCTGCCCGCTTCCGTGTTCCTCTTTTATTCTCTATCCATTTACTTATCCTACGTTGTGTTTCTTTTTTTTGCTTGTTCGATATACCAGTATGAAAATTGATTTTCAAATAGTTGGCCAGCCTTTTTTTCAAATTTGATTGACATTATTACATTATATAACATCACATCAGGCGAATAGCAGAAAAGCTTACTCACAAACACACGCACACACACTTGGGACTTATATAAGCAGCTGGTTTAAGTTATTCATCCATTTAGCCCCACTTACGAACCAACTGGCTGGCTGGCTGGTTGACTGGACTGACTGGCTGCTAGGGGCCTGACTGGGCTGACTGGCAGCTTCAGCACAACAAGTGGAAAACTGTCATTATGTTTGAGTTATTGATGGTTTTTCAAAATCATTTTAGCAACAATGTTGTTGTTGCCACTTACACAAACACACACACACACACACACACACTATACCGAGATGCCGCAAGTAACATTCACGCTTTATTTAACGCCATGGCAGCGGCTTGTTAACGCCAATACAGAGCGCAAACTTTAAGCGCTTGCTCTTATTTTTGTTAGTGCTACTGTTGTCAACAAATCCAAACACGCTTTACAAATATGCCATTGAAAATTATGTTAACTTTTCTGCTGCTCGCTGCTAGCTGCTGTTACGAGCTTATTTTATGTAATAATTGTTGTAAATAGTTTTTCTGCAAATTATGCGGCGGCAGCGCTGTCAACGCTTCTGATTGATGTTCTTCTTCTACTCACACACAGTCAACTTTTCTGTATGTGCAAATGTGTGTGTAAATTTTAACGGTCTGCTGCTGCGGTTTTCGTTGCTGCTCTCGCCCTTTGCTGCAGTTGTTGTTTACTGCAATTAAAACAATTTATGCGCTCAATTTCCCACACACACACAAAACTGAAACAAAACCAAACACATTTATACATACATATACTTATACATATAAAGATATACTCTGGTCCCTGGCTCAGCTCACTTCGAGAATTTTATTGTTTTACGTTCTGACTTGAGGCCGTTTCATTTTACTGCATTTCTCTGGCTATCGTTTTTATATATTTAACCGTTAAAAATAGACGAAAAAGAGAAGAAGAAAGTCATTTCGACCAATATCTATACATATGTATATAAAATTTCTTTCAATAACTGACTGATTGCTATCATTGCACAGCCAAAACGATGAGCGATAGCCACTTGAATCGTCTGTGAACACTAAGATTGGATTTTTCCAAAACGAATCTACTAGTGAGTGAATGTTGAGGATAAATTTGAAAATAGACTAAACTTAATCGTATATATAAATTTTCCAAACCACGAATCAAAAGTGTAATACATTTTATAAGTAAACTATTAAATTGTTTATTCAAAACGTGTAAAGTTGTTCATAAGAATATATGTGCTTTAATTTAGGATATGTCCTAGTCGAGCACTCTTTATTAATCTTGACTATTTTTCATTTTATTCCTTTTACAGTTTCCTTAAAACAATTGTTGTTGTTGCTGTTGCCTTTGCTCTCGCACAATGAGCGAGCGTGTCTAAAAATAGCAATGAGCGACGTACGCACGAGTTGCGAACGCCACTGTGGTCTGAGTAAGAGTGAAAGAGAGAGAGAGAGAGAGAAATAAATGAGAAAGAGAAGCATAAAACATTCACATTCGGTGCGCACTTTTGCCTTTTGCCATTGCCATTGCGTTTGCCTTTACATTGCTTTTGCCTTCTTTAGCAGCAGCATCAGCTTCGTCCATTATCCACTTTAACTTGCCCGCCATTGCCAGTGCTTAAGTGTGCGTATATACATACATATGTGTGTGTGTTGATTTGCTTGTTGTTGCTGTTCGCTTCGCTGTTTGCCTTCGCTAGCCACAGCTACAACAACAACAAAAGCAACAGCAGCAGCAAACGTTTCGTCGCGTGCCCAGTGTGCGTGTGTGTGTAAGTATTTCTCGCACTGGTGTGTGTGTGTGTGTGTTTATGTTTGCTGATGCTGCTGCTGCTTACGCCCTACAGCTGCTGTAACCGTGAGTGCGTCCATGTGTGTGTGTGTTTGTGTATTCCAATCAATATTGTAGACTTAGTCGCCGCTGTTGCCCGCTTTTACCCATTAAGCTGCATGTACGCCAACTTACCGTCGTATTTTTAGAACATTGCTTTTTTTTAGTTGTTGTTGCTCTTGTTGTTGGTGGCATTGTATGGCATGTAGCTGGTCTTTAAGGGCAAAATATTCCATTATCCTTGAAAAGCGAATTTGCCAAGGATTTTGTGTCGCAAGCGTTTGCTGTTGCTGCTGCTGTTGCTGTTGCTGTCGCAGTTGCAGCTGCCATGCGCATTGTTATTGTTATTGTTATTGTTATTGCGGTACTGGCTAACGGAGCGCATTTACTTGCTTGTGAGCCCAAACAAATTCACAAAAGCATCAAGCATTCAACATACATATTTCTTCCCAGTTCTATACAACATCATCATTAATGGGCACTTCATCATGAGTATAGTAGTAGAGTGTAGAGAGCAGATAGCATAGTGGCAACTGCAAATATCCATAATTAATAATACTAATTGGATTTTCTCATACTCAGGAATACTCAGCTCGCCTTATGAGCATACATAAGAGAACAAAACCACCAAAAGCTCTTTAGGAAAATACAAGCTGCTAAGCAAAACCCACTGTGATATTTAATTATGACAGCTTTTGAATTATCAACAGGATTTGTTCTTTAAAATTGTGACAGAGAGAATGTTCATGCTGTTTGCACTTTAATATTTCCATATCATGGTATTGTTCATCTAAACATATGCCTTAAGTAAACATAAGTCTTAAGGATTAGATTGGTTGAAACCAAGACTACCCTAAACAAAATAAATAATAAAGTAATAAAGTTTGATTCTTTTGCAAGGATATTATTTTAAATAAACACATTTATTTAAACTTTTATAATCCACTTAGTATATGCCAGCATTCTAGACAAACTACTCTTACATTTGGAAATGGAAAACTTTTTGTTACTGTTAATACCTCAACTAACCTTAACTAATTGCTATCTTGTAAGCCCAAAAGCACTTTTTAAATCATTTTCATACACTCCCACCAGTTTTGTCACATCTGGCTTACAATCCCCAAACATATCAACTCAATATTAAGCTGGTTTTTTGTTTCAGCTGTTCAGCACAGTTCCACAACGAACTTCTATCCTTATTTCTTAGCCTTTTTCTCATCGTGAGTCAGTTCTTTGTGTGGCATTCTGCACATGCACACAGTCACAAGCGCATCAGCGTTGCTCTTAAGTGGTTTCTAGTTAGTTTGAAATTTTCACTTGCCCTCACATCGTCTATGCATTCAAACTCCCCCTTTTGTTCTCTGCCTGCCTGCCTGCCTGCCTTGCTGCCTTTTTGTCTTGGGCTTATGAAAAGGCAGGAAGAGCAAGTTTTTGTCACGCATATTTACTGTTTATCCAAACTCCAACCCGAGTCCTATAACCCCGCCTGCATCCTGGAAAACTTACTGCTCGTTTTGTTTGCCAGACAATAGTATGAACTTTTGCACCCCAAATGCTCATCTCTTTTTATCTCTCTCTCTATCATTTTTTTTAAATTGTTGCACTACAAAAGGCAGAAAACGGCATTCACACACACATGATGCCAAGTTTTTAGATATTTCTTTTTAAACACACTCACACTCACTTAATCCCCGACAACCTAAAGTAACAATTGTCTTGATTGCCAGACTGTCAGACGCTTGTCAGCGGTCAGATTTTGTTGTCAGTTGGCAGTTGAACTTTGTCGAGCAGAACAAAAGCGGTCGTGTGCAATAACTCTAAATGCAATTATGGTTTCAGATTAGTGCTTCAGGTGATGCAGGCGCCACAAAATGTGGCACACAAAATTGCTGCAACAACAGCAGCCGAGGCAGCCACAGCCGCATCAGATCAAAACTGCGCCTTTGGCAATTGTGGCCAAGCAGAGCATTAAATGAAAAATAAATACGAAAGCGCAACAAAAAAAATGTATAAAGAAAAATAGCGGAAAAATCTGAAGGAAATGTGCGGCAAAGATGCGAAGCCAAATGCAGTTTTAAAAAAAAAAACAGTAACCAACCAGCCCTCCAATCCCCGCACCTCCCCCTAGGTTAAACCTCGCCCCAGCTGTGCCACTAACTTCGGGGCAAAATGGTAAATTAAATTTTGTGTCGGCAAAAATGCAACGGAATGGAAAAAATGCGTTGAAAGCAAACGTTGCTTCGGCTCCTAAGCATAACATAAACTGCAGTGCCACACACACCACACAGTCACAAAGCCAGAGAATGAAAAAGAGCAGAAATTAAATCTTAAATAATTGCCACATAAACAAAGTGACCCACAATTATAGAGCCGAGTCCAAGTCAGACCACGCTCCAAAAATGCACTTTACATACACATATGATGAGCATGCAACATACATACGTACTCTATGTAAACAGTTATAAATATTCGTTTTAGAATATTGGTTTTTAAAACTTTTCGCAACAATATGACAAAAGTTCAATAGAATTACACTGTTGATTTTAGCTTTATAATATTCGTTAGCTAAAAAATCAAGTTTTTCCAATTATTTTTTAACAAACTTAAAATTCGTAAATTCTTTGAATATGCATAGCTCTTTGTTTTTCTATCACCTTTTCCATATTTTTTTACCTAGTAAGACTCAAATTTGACTTATTAAAATTCCTCTCAAATGTTCCCTTACTAAATTTGAATTAGAAAATTCAATTTTGATTTTAAATCAAATTGTTCTAAATATCAATAATTTTTTGTACGGTGTACAATAAAAGTATTTTTGGCAATTCCCATGCAAATAAATGCTGCCAGGGCGGGCATATGCAATTAATATTTAGATTGATTTTCAACAGTTAAAAAATATCCCACCGAGCGTAACGTAACATGCACAACCAAAAACTCTTCACTATCAAAATCCCCTACACCTCCTCTTCGCACTGTACAGCAACAACTTCTCTTTTATCCACAACTTTCCGGCTCCATTGCCGGAATGTTGGCAGTGTCATGCAGCCAAGGAGAACCGCAATAAAAATCGCTGTAATTTTGCATATTCTCTTTATGCGTGTGTGTTGGAGTGTGTGTGTGTATTCGTCGTCTTATTTGAGTATGTGTTTTTTGCTATCAGCAAGCATATCCGTTGGTTATATAGCTGTGCCAAAGACGCGTTGCTGCGTTGCTATGCAATAATCCTTGGCTGGGTTCCCTCTTTCAAGTTGTTTATGGATCGGGGCATGGGGGCAAGAAGAAGTAAACGAATGATAATCGATACGTGATACTGGTTACTGGATACACAATGCTGTTGCTGCTGTCAGCATCAGTTACGCAATATTTTGTGCACAACAATAAAAATAATATAGAGCCAACAATGTTGAACGCTGCCTCCACGGCAAACGATGCCAAGTATTTCGAACTGCAAAAGGATAAGCCCAAAAGTATGCAATAAATTGTAAGCAACAATATTGCAAATACTAGAAATTCGATTTTGTTGCAAGTAATTTTTGTGATTTCAATACTAGATGCATGGTTGACTGATGATTAGAGTAGTAAGATGAAAAGCTCATAAAATAAAAATATAATGTTCCTTACTACATCATTGTGGTGTATAAATAAGTTAACTCTTTCATAAGAAATAAAATTACTAGATTCTGAAGTTTAACGCATTTAAAAGAAAACATAACCAAAATTTAAAACAACTACACGTAAAAAAAAGGTATTAAAAGTATTATCGAAAGTTTTCGTTCATAAAAATCCATAATGCTAAAAGAACTAATTATATCGCTTGATTCTTAGATCTATCCAAAGAAAAAGGCACATCTTTGCTTAGATCAGAATGGAAATTATTCAATCGATGTGCCATATTGGGCCACACGCCAATCAGTATAGCTGGCAGCATAAAGCATCACCCAACTGCTAGCAATCTGTCAGTGAAACATTGCCCAAATTACTAACTGAGGAAACCAGCGATCCAAACTGTTCCAGCGTGTCCAACTTGGCACCATCAACGCACACCATAACGCAGCCGGGTGAAGTTCTGACTACAGCCATTAAAATCAAGCTTGCTGTCGGCTGAATGCAGCTGGCAAATACCTGACTGACAATGGCAAAGAAAATTAGTTGTTGCCAAATCAATTTTGCCACCAATCATAAATAACTTAACAGTTAGCAGGGGTGTCTTATAAATCAGTTACCGACTGTACGAGGATAATTTTAGAAGAAGTGAATTTAATGAAAAAAAGGTAAAATTGTGTGACTTTCACACTTTCACAAGTAAAAATCGGAAGACAGTACAATGAGTTACTCATTAAAACAATGTATTGATTAATTGAAGAACTTTAGCTGTGCCACTTTGGCTAAAAAGGTATTGAAATTTCATCAACCGTTAACTGCTTGGCAAAAGGTTAAGTGATAAATGATTTAATTGGCGAATATTGTGAAAAGTAAATGCGAATCCAACTAAAGGCAAGTGATGCTGGCCTTTGTTTATTGTTGTTGTTGTTTATTGCCCGTTGGACGCAGCGGCGTCACTTGCATTATAGATGAGTTGTAGAGTGGTGGAGGGGTGCCACGAAGGCGCAGGGGAACGGAGTTGCCTGCTGGGCCGACAAGCAATTTTATTTATTTGTTTTCAATCTGTTTGCTTGTTTGCCAGTTGGTTTGCTAATGTTTACACGAGCAAACACACTTCGTCCGCAATTTCCACCGCTCCCCTGCATCCCCCCTCCACCATCTATCTCGCCAAAAGCTCTCAGCCGTTGTCTGTCAATGTGGCACGACCAAAAACAACCACAACAACAACAACAGTGGCAATAGCAACAACAACAAGAGCACCTACTACATCCAGCCGCAGTCGTCAATCGACAAATTGTGTCAATATTTGCTGGCAGTGACGTTGAGCCAAGCAGAGATTTAATTTCCTCTCGTCGAGCGCCGCTTGGTTATACCGACCAACGAACAAACAGACACATACAAAGATTCGAAAGACGTGCCTTGTATTCAACGAATCTGCACTTATTTGTCAAAAACGAAAGTGGCATTAACTAGAATGTAATCTTTACTGCATATGTTCATTTTATTTATAATGTTTTTGCTCGTAATTAATTAAATCTTTATGTGTTGCATAAGAAAATTATTTAATTCGTCCTTTAATTGTTATCTTGACATTTTGGAAGTTCGTTGAGTTTGTTTTTAATTATAAACTCTCGATGCATTGAATTCCATGCAAGCACTGCTCATGATATTATGCATACGCCTGGTATTACGACATGTATATATTGTTCTCTCAAGAACTAATCAGCACTATAAATATTCTTAAGTGCATTTTGAAAATTTAAGCAGGACAAAAGGTTGATTGGGTCTAAGGCCTCAACGATAAGATAGAAGCACGCTCGATGCACTCTCTTTCTCTCTCTCTTGATTTTTTGGTAATTTTGTATGCGGCTCGTGTTTCGATTTGCGTGTAATCCACATAGCAAACAGGCTTGCATATTTTATAAGTCTATACATATTCACATACATACTGTACATATATTGACGTTGGTATATTTGGGTCTATTTGCAGCCAAGCTGGATGGAGTTAAGACGTACATGCGCATGCGGCGTGTGCCCAATCATCTGCAGGTGAAGGTCATCAAATGGTTCGATTACCTGTGGCTTACTCAAAAGTGCTCGGACGAGGAGCGCGCCGTATCCTGTCTTCCTGATAAATTAAAGGTAAATAGTCCACACACAACCTCACATACACCCAAAAACAGAAGTGCCCTAAGCCAGCACACACCCAACCACCCATAAGCCCACCTTAAACATGAATTGTCCATTTCTGTGCTTAATTCCATTTAGCTACCCAGCTGTGTCTCATCGTTTTTTTTTTTTTTTTTGGTTTTTTTTATGTTTTTTTTTATATTCTTCTCTGTGTTTTACTCTGTCATGTTTCTTCCTTGCAGGCTGAAATAGCAATTAACGTCCATTTAGATACACTTAAGCGGGTAGAGATTTTTCAAAATACTGAAGCTGGTTTCCTTTGCGAATTGGTACTGAGACTTCGGCCCGTGCTCTTCTCCCCGGGCGATTATATTTGCCGCAAAGGTGAGAGCTTATACAAAGCAACATATCTATGGTATATTCATTTGCAAACCTTAAACTAAACTCTCTCCATCTCTCTCTGTCTCTCTGTGTCTCTGTGGTACAGGCGAGGTGGGCAAGGAGATGTATATTGTGAATCGTGGACGATTGCAGGTCGTTGCTGACAATGGTAAAACGGTGATGGCCTCGTTAAAGGCAGGTTCCTATTTCGGCGAGATTAGTATACTGAATATGGGCACTGCAGGTAAAGAACTTGGTAAATATCTCGTTTTAGTGCGACAGGCGGAACAATAACAATAACAACAAATTAATGTAACTACAACAACTAGTCAAAATATAAACAAACCTCTACATACAAAACAAGCTAAAGTAGTCAACTGTAACTAAAAATATATTACTATATTTTAACTATGTGTTTTTGTTTGTAAATGCTCAAATTATAACAAAATCTAGACACGAACAGAAAACCACTTATGTATTTCACACTTACAACACTTAACACTAATAAGTGAGTGCTCTTACAGCGTTTGCTTTAACAACCTTGTCAATTTAGTATACATACTACACCAAATTTATCAGTGTCTATCTGTTACTGTCTGTCTGTTTCTTTGCACACATAAATTGATTACACTCAGTTATATATTTAATAGAGCCAAACATCACAAGCCTGTATTCGTAATCGTTTAAATAGCATCACTTAAAACAATACTACATATATATTTTCACAAGCACACACATTTATTATAATTTATTTTAATTAATTGCAGTATCATTTTTGATTATTTAACCCATACATAATAAGCATGTTTTCTACATCAAAAAAATAAACAAACATAAAGAAGGTTTATTGGCTAGTCACTTGGTTGTGTTTTTTAGTGCCAACAATTCTGACTAATGGAAAGCTAAATTAATTTATCTGAAAGTTTTTTAATTGAAAGTTTGCTGTATAAAAACACTTAATAGTTTTGAACAATAAATATGCGTTATAAATTCTTAAAAATGAAGTCAGCTGCATTGTATGCTTATATGTACTTATATACAGTTTTCAATGAATTTTTATCTGAAAAATGCGTCTACTTATTATATGTATAAGTAAGGGAGAAGCCCTAATGACGGTCATAGCCCCTAAGTACGTCAACCGGAATATTTTGGCGAGTTTTGATGCTAGCGGGGTCTAATCATTGTGATTGATAGCTCTTAGTGCCGGCTTGCTTTTTATGTAGTCTACTGGTGTTTATACTAAGTTTTGGATGCACCAGAGACTAAAATTAAAATACCGATATTTCGATCTAAACTTTGTAAATTTTCAACGCGTTTGGAATTGTATTATTTCAAGTTTCAGCAAAGGGAAATAATTTTTTTCTTATAACCTTAAAATGCAATGCCGTTGTAGAGTTTGCCAACGAGTAACATTCCTTTAAAACTTTTTAAAACGCAGTTAGCTGTATTTAAACACTGTGCTATATAGCCATAATTATATTTTTTTAAGAAAATTTTTTTTTTTTATTTATCTTAACAAGAACAACTCAACTAAAAGTTTGCTAGAGTATTTTTACTTTGCCATGTAAAAAAATAAACTTAATTTCCGGTTTTTATTATCATTTCTTAATGCTGCAAAATGCACACAGCATTTATTTTCCCCCATTGCACATGCACATATGCCACTTCGGACCAAAAGTTTTTTTTACGACGCAATCTAAAAGTATGCAATGTTTTTTTATTACAAACGTTAACACAGAGCGCACTTCCTCCCTCACACATTGAAATGCACATGCATACATACTCTCTTTTTTTGTTGCCAACGTTTGCTATCTCTTGTTTGTCCTGGCACTCATCACAGTTAATGAATGCCAAATGCAATTATTACACCTGCATGCGTCCACTTATATTTACAAATAACAAATGTTAACGAAAATAAATGTGTACATATGTATGTATGTTGTTTTTGGCAAATACATAAGCACAATTAAATGGCTGTTACACGACACACTTTTGCACAATTAAACAATGCAATAAAACACAATAAAATCGGCTTAAATCAGCAATAACCATGACCATTTTATTGTCACTGTCAATGGACGTTATAGTTCGTTAGTTCATTACTCTCTCTCTCTCTCACACGGTCCTCTCTCTTTTTGCTTAAACTCGAGTAAGCACCACTCAACTGTTAATTGCACTGATAAATCAAACACATAAACAGCGCACTCACATGTGCCACATAATTAACAACAATGCCCAAAAGTATCTCAGTGCATTCAGTTGTGTGTGTGTGTGTGTGTTGCATCGCTAACTTCACAGCCGCTTGCAGATGCTTAATTAAATTTACAGCAGTGACAACAGCAACAACAAGTCACAACTCTGGCAACTTAATTCTATTTCAATGGATGACAAAAGTTGCAGTTTGCCACAAACTTTTGCCTCGTCTGGCTCAATTAGTCGTTGACTTTGGCAGACAATTGGCCAAGTTGTTGTCAAGATGTTGCCACATTGACGCTGCTGTCGACCTGCACACACACACACACTTACACAGACCGTGTTTGATTAGATTGTAAAATCGATGCGTTTAGTTTGTATGATTTCAATCGCTCTTATTTTCATTGTTTTTGTACTTTCTTGCATGATTTCATTCCGTCCAACCATCCAACTGTGCAATTAGGCTATCGATTAAGTAGTTGTTTAAGTGTGAAAACCCAATACCTAAAACCATTATTAATTTACTATTTTAGTGAAATCTTTATTCCCCTTTTGTCTCTCCATATGTTTCTCTATCATTCTCTATCTCTCACGTTCTTTGTGTGAGTCGTTGTTGTATTGCTTTGCCTGGCCGTAATTTAAACGTTTGGATTGTGTTTGACAGTGTTTTAATTAAGTATACGACACGTTAATACCACAATTAGTATACATTTTGTTATTCGACACACACACATACACACACGTGCAAAACACTTAAAAATTACACACTAACTATTTTTAAATGTATGCATTTTCCGGACCCCTTTCTCAGATTCACCTAGAACAAAATATCACAATTTGCTACAATTTATGCTGCATACTTTGTGGAGTACCTGGCTAAACTTATCCACAGCGATGTTCTGTAATCCCTTTTCGCTCCAATTTTATATAGTTTTTATGATTGATTTTAAAAGTGTAGCAATAAAGTTATAGTAGAAATTGGGACAACTCTTAAAGAATTTTTTTGCAACAAATTTATTAGAGTTTCGCAACAGAACTAACCAATACATTGAATAAATTAACTTTGACAGCAGTGCACTAAGTCAAGCATAATTTAAAGACCTAAGCACGTTTGAATATGCAACGAAATGTTGTCGATGTTGCAATCCAGCAAACACCCAAGAACAAAATTTTATGTAATTTGAAAATGCAAGCACAATTTCAGCTATTGAGCTGAATAAACTGTTGCTGTTTTATCTGCTTGCGTGCTTGATTGAAGCAAATGCATTGCAGAACGCAAGTGGCACAAATGGCCCTGTGAAACTGTCAAGCCAATAGCCCGACTCCAATTTCCAATTGCAAACAGTTTGCACCGTTGCCAAATTGCCTGCACACCTCAGTTTGGCATGCGATTTTAGTGCCCTTGTGTTTTTGTGTGTGTTTTCCTTAGTATGTAAGCATGTGTGTGTGTACGTGAGTGCAGTCAACAACAATAAAAACAATAAACCAAAAACAACAATAACAACAACAACACCCATAGCAAAATTGTTGTTGTTGTAAAAGTAAAATAACATTGCTCAAGCTATTAATATGAATTTTTGCCGTCATATTCTTCCCATTGCAAACGTGCAACTTTCTGCCACATTTGCCATAACTTTCGATACCAACAAACTTGCAACCAAACAGGCAACCGACGCACAGCCAGCGTTCGCTCCGTTGGCTACAGCGATCTATTTGTGCTTAGCAAAAAGGACATGTGGGACGTGCTCAAAGAATATCCAGCGGCACGAGTGCGCCTCGAGTCGATAGCCGTCAAGCGTTTGGAGAAGTACAAGAAGGCACCGCTAGAGAAAGGTAAACGTCGTTATCTTATTGTTATGTCCCAACCCAACCCTTACCACACACCCTCAACCAAAAACTTACTCGAAATTTGCCAAAGAAAATTTAGTAACGATTAATTGCGTTGACGAATACGAATTTGCCCCCTTTTAAATAACACAAATCGATTGTTGTTTTTTTTTGGTTTTGCTTTTTGTTTGTGTATTATGTTTGGTTTTTCCTTTACCTTTACCTTTTTGTTTTTTTGCTGTAAACGTTTTTGATTTTTAAAACGCAGTAAAATACTTTAATGTAGTTGCCATGGGCCGCTGCCAATCGACGCCGGGTCTGGTTGAGAGTTGTGGCCGCACCACGCTCGAGGACATGTGGCTACCGCCAGCAACAATGTCCATGCTGCAACAGGCACAGCAACATCAACAGCAGCAGCAACTACTACAGCAACAACAACAGCAGCAGCTGCAACATCAGCAACAGCAAAATCAACAACAGCAGCAGCAACAGCAACAACATTCCCATCATGGTTACAGGTGAGTTTTCGTATTTTTTGCCTGATCTAAGCCAACTAAATGCTTGCAGTCCACGCAGCTATGCGGATCATCTGATGCGAGCCACGGACTCGCCACGTTCAGTCAGTCCCAGCGCTCAAGACTCCGAGGAGCGTCCACGGAGTCGCGCCACCTCGCATCACTCAATGCGGCCACAATCGCAGCCCAGCCATGGAGGTGAGTGGCAGCTGCCCTTCCAACAATAACACAAACACTTTTTTCTATTTCAATTAGGTTCGTTTTTCATTTAACTTTTGTTGCTTTTGATTAAATTTCAATATTATTTAAATTGTTCATTTCGAATTCAATTGGTGACATTCAGTAGTATTTAAAGGTTCGGTTGTGATGACATCCAATAAAATCTACAATTTAGTCATGAATTTAATACACACATATTTCAAGAAAAAAAATAATGTTTTTAGTATAACCTTTAGTTTTACATCATTTTTATTAATTTGAAGGTGCTATCATTGTTTTTAAACTTGAAAATTTGATAACAAGAAACCGGTACAAACATACAAGTCAAGTTAAATAAAAGCATGTAATAAAGGGGGCAAATTGTATGCGTGTATGTTTAGTTTTTGAGTTAAGGACAATATTCAACAAGTTTTTCAAAAAAAATTCTCTCTCTTCCTCTTCCCGTTTTGTTTGTTCCGCAGGTCACATTTGCGACTCGAGCTCCCAGCTGGCGGAATGTTATGGCGCTGGTGTTGGTGGGACAACACCACTGCTGGGTTCACACGAGGCGTTGGAGGATGAGATTAAACGATTAAGAGATCGTCTGCATACGGTTGAATCGGAAAATCAGGCACTCAACACTAAGCTGTCGCAGCAGCAATGGGATCTGGAGAATCGACTGGCTGAGATTGAGATGCAAATTTGTGGAGTTTCATCTACATCTAGTGTGGATCCCGATAATGAGGCCGAGGAACTGGAGCGCAATCGTGAGAGTATTATATAACACGGGAGCGTGCTGCCCCATCAGCATCAGCCGATCGGTATGGTGTACATATCATGTTCCTCATGACTCCCATGATTCATTTGACAAACCAGAAAACCAAAAAAAACAAACGGAAACCAAACACCTGAATCCAAAAGCGAATGCGAAAACCTCGCCTCATAAACATTTGCTTCAATCTCTCTCTCTCTTTAACTTTTACACACTCTATATCATTCTCTATCGCTCGCTGTATGTGTGTGTGTACCACGCCCACAAAAACATTCGTTCAACATCTCTCTATGTGATTCACACTCACTTTGTATGTATGTGTGTGTGCGTGTACGTGTACGTGTACGTTTACGTGTGCGTGTGTGTTTGATTGCCTGTGCATGCGGTTGAAATATTGCCAAATTGCCAATTTGCCTTACTAACAGAATGAATACGACGCGAATAGGAGCAGCAGCTGCTAACACGGCGCCGCAGGAGGATCATCATCAGGAGCAACAGCAGCAGCAACAGCGACGCATGCAACGCGCCAGCAACAATGCAACACAAACAACGACACAGAAACAGCACACAAGAATCAATGCGAAATATTGCTCGCTGTAGGACAAAAGAGGAGAGACACAAAAAAAGAGGAAGATGGAGGAGGAGATGAAAACAGTTCATGCATTTTGCTTCAAGTCTAGATTTATTGATAGGCTAGTGTAGGATTTGTATGCGGCTTGTGTTAGTTAATATCTCCCTCCCCACACACACAAAAATGGCACTGCCAAAATTGTTTAGCCAATTGCAACGCTGAATGATTTGCATAGCTCAATATGCACTATGTAAATATTTATCTTAAATAACCCTTAAGCTTAGCTATATCTAAATATTAAAATAGATAAAATCCCATTTATTAGTTTAGTTTCCATCTTTGCAGAATCCAAGAAAACAAAAACCATAACTTATAGCTCATTTAAGACTTGTGAGAAACTTTTTAAGCTTAAAGAAAGTGTATGTAATTTAGTAAAATATCGAAGTCAGAACTCAAGCCGCTGATTGAGTTAGCATATAATCTCTCAAAATCCGCTCTCTATATACATACATATATCTACAAATACTTTTCACAATATTAACATACATATATATACAAACATATTTATACAAGCATAGAGCAAGTTGTTTAAGTAGTCATCATAAGCCATTAGATTATTCTTTAGCTTTAATTCAAATCGAAAAAAAACTAAAAACCGTAGCTTTAAATCAAATTGAAAAAACTAAAAACAACAAATTATACCAATTAATTATTCATGTACAAGTACGCTCATTGTATGTAATTTGCATTGTAAATATTTTCAATCTAAGTATTCAAATACAAGCTAAAAACGATTATCTAAAACAACAGCCAAAAATACAAATCTACTATAATAATAATTTAACTTAAATTGAACTAATTACTCTTAATAACGAATAATTAGTGTATTGTAATATTTGCTATATATGTAATTGTAATTTGACAAAATTTACTAGATGTGTATATGGGAAACGATTTACTTTAAAATTGAAAATAATATTCAATAACAAAACAAAAAACCTTAACGATTAACTAACAAAAAATATTTGCAAAATATTTGTACTATTGGAAAAGAACTGCCACAGCATACAACAACAGACACATAAAATAAAAACAACTACAACAACATACGCATTAATCTACATTAAAAGACGAAACAAAAATCAACAAAAATTAGTTGAAAAACAAAAACAACAAAAATCTGTCAAACGTCTTTGAATGCAATATCATATTGTACTACTATATTAGTATTGTATTTTATGTAATATGGCATTGGGTATGTGTATATTTATAGGTAACACGATATATACTATATTTATGGTACTTTCAACTGACAGATCTAAATGTATGGTAATGTTAGTTAGTTTGCCAAGCTAATCGAATGCTGAAATCACATTTGACATAATATTTGACATAGATATTTAAATGATGTATTCTAAAACGCTGTAGAGAAAGTTCTGTAGCAGAACTAAGCGATGATTTTGGTAAACCCATAATATGGGAACGCACTGCAGACTTAAGTGATCGAAGTCCGAAGAATTTAGGTGTAATCTCTAGAAATAAATACAAAAAAAAAAAAAACTATTTAATTAAAATTAGATGTGTACAAGAGAAGACCAAATAATGTATTCAGAAAATTGTTCTGTGTCAACACAAATAAACACCAAAACACACTAAAACACAAACGAACACAAACATATAAAATCCAAAAATTACAAGTAAATAAGTGGAAAAATACTATGCTATAAACTTAAGTGTAACATGGAGTATGCGATTGATTGATTGATTGATTGAGCGTCTGTGAGCCGCTAGTTGATGTGCTATTCAAGCTCCAGCTACGAGCTAATTCCATGTAGAGTATATACAAATAAAGAAAAGCCTAAAATCAAACTTATTCACATCATGCTGATGACAAAGAAATTAATGAAAATTCCACTCACACAAACATTTTGTTGGCATATATTCATTCTCTTAGATTTTTCTTCCTTTGTTGGAAAATACGAAAAGCAACTACAATTTCATAATTCCCTTTTTTCATAGTTTTTACCTAATTGTATTGTATTTCGAAACATTATTGCAATTCATAATAATAGAGAAAGTAAACAAATAACGTTTTTTTTATTAATATGCTTACATTAATAATTACAATAAACATAAAAAGGGGTTTCATCTAAGACGAAAAATGAAAACAAGACAAAAAAAACATTTAAACAAAAGAAATTATGCTAAAAGTTGTTGAAGGTTTTTTGATTTTTAGTTAGCCAAGTGAGAAAAGAAAACTTTATTATTGAATAATAAAATAAAATTTTATTGCTTCTTAGCATGCTGATGCATAGCACGCAATACGGAAGAGCCAGATGCCAAGAGGAACAGTGAAATTTTGACGATATGTTAATATTCACTATTAACCTCTTCCAGCTGCAGTCTGCAAATGTTTGTTGGATTTTCTTTGGTTAGCTCAAGTTTATGTTAAGGAATGTTCAAGACGATGACAATGAAGATGATGATGATGGTGAGATGAGAAGAAACTACATCGATTTGGTTGTGTTTTTGCTAAAAATAAAAAGAAAGAGATTTTGGCAATGGAGAGAATGTTAAGCTATGGATTGAGAAATGTGCTAAGCTTAATCTATAATATAATTCATTTAGTGCATTGTACTATGAGAAAAACCAACAACATTTATAGCTTTATTTTGTGAGTATAAATTAATTAATTTATAAGATTATGCATTAAATTAATTCAGCATGACTTCATTCACAAGAAAAACAAACGAAAACAAAACGAAAAAAATAATTATATATAAAAAATCATTAATGGCATTTTTAAGATATTATTCGGAGCAGTCAGCGCCGATTTGCAGCAAGTGAATCGAGCTTAAATAATACACCTGTATACCCAAAAATAAGAAGAACAAAAAATCTTAGGTACTTTTGTGATCATAAACAAGAGCATTTTAAAGCCTGGTGTGTGTTAAGCCACAAAACTGACAACTACAGCGCAAAACAAAGGGTAACAAAAAACAAAAAAATAAAACAAATACAATGAGAAAACACTAAAATATACAAATAAAAATCAAAAAAAAAAAAAAAAAAAACCAATTCTTGATAAATGAAAGAAAACGCTTTGTTTCCACTTATGGGCGTGTTGGAGACCAATCAGAGGCAGGTGAGGTGAGTATAAAGTATAAAGCGGCAACAGTAATAGCTCAAGCTGCGTTTTATAATCAATAACTTTTGAAATAAGCCGCAGACGCCAATACAAATTGTTCAATTATCAAAGAAAAACCACAGAGTCATCGACAATTAACGTGCAGTCAGTCCATTAAAAAGCGAAATACAAGAAATAACTATCCCAAGAACCATAAATGCGTTTCGTAAACGGAAACGCCACGAAACTCCAACAACTGAGACACGAATGGAGAGCCCAAAACAAAAGAGCAACAAAGCTGGTAAGCAAAACAAGCAAGCAAGATCGCAATGTTCAAACGATGACGTACTTAGTTGACTTCCAGTTTAGCGGCCAAAAGCTTTTTCTTCTCTGCTTGGAAACTGTGTGTTTTTTTTTTCTCTTTCCATTTTTTAGGTCGAAATTGAAACTTGGCTTAAAGCGCGCTATGTTCGGTTCAGTCGTTGTAAGCAACTCGTGCGCGTTGGACGTGTTTTTACTTCAAAATAAAAATAAACGGGCAACTGCAGCCAAGCCGAACTCCTTCCCCCTAACCCGTAACACTCAACAAGCGCCGCAACCAGACAAACAACGAGCAAAGTGTAAGAAGAGGCAAGAAAAAATAGTATAACGAACAGCAACAAGTGCTTAACAAAAACCACAACAACAAACACACAAAATTTAAATAAAAACCTAACGAGAAATGTTATAAAAATAAATAAACCGCGTTTTAGCTATAAATGAATTATAACTTACAATAAGTGCTCACCACCACGTTCTACACCCCATCCAACCTCTCGTGTGCGCGCCTAACGTTAGCATAAAGCATAATTTTAGAATAACGCCTAACTTATTCGAGTGTCTCGAGACACATTCTGAGTCTCTCAAAGTTATTCTCTCCAGGCGTTTGCTTTGACCTGCTCGTTTTTCTACACACGAGATTTAGCTTTGCAGCTTCACGTATCTGAATCGTTTGCGTGCTGTTCTAATTTCTAACCACAAATTAAGCAGACTTAGTATATTATTCTTCGTATTCGCTTCTTGATATTCGTGTTAAGCACGTGAACCAAAACGCGGCCGTGTGAACAAAGCAACGGCATTAAAAATAATAATACATATTAATAAAATCATAAGAACTAACTTGTTTTGTTGGTGGGGCGTGGAAATACCAAAAGTCGAAAGAGCGCGGGCGTTGTCTCTATAATATTTCTTGGCTTTGTTGTATTTGCATTTTTTTTTTTAATCCCATTACGTAATGCCCGAGCATCGCAAAACCGAAAGTTATTTTTGTTTATTTATATTTTTTTGGTTTGTTTCTGAATCTGGTTTTTGTAGTAGTTTGGCTTAGACGTTAGTTGTTGTCTTTGCCGTGTCTTTGCCGCATTCAGTTGCAGTTGGTTAATGGTAATTGGGCTGTTATGGACTGCCTGGCATATACTTTGTGTTTGTTTTTGTGGAGTGTGTGTGAAGTAATGAACTAAAATTATAAACAGAATGAAGAGAAGTTAAAAACAAAAACAATACTCGGCTGCGCTTTGGTGACGTCTAACGGCATAAATTAAATGACTGAAGACACAAACTTAAAGCTTATCTCAGGTGTGTGTGAGTGTGAGTTTCTGTTCTCTGCAATTTATGAACAGCAACAACTGCTGCCAAATAATAAATGCTTGTTTTTATAGGAAACGCGCAGTTAGCAGTTAGCTGCCAGTTAGCCAGTTGGTTCAAGGCGTGTCCAATGCTCAAGTCATAGATAAATGATGGCTTTATAGATGTTATACCATTCGCGAATGACAAGGCAATTAAATATCTTTATGGATATATCGTGTTAAGTCAATAATGATAAGTAACCAATGTTTCATTTAACAAATGTTGGGACTGTGTGTTAAAGGAATACATTTCATATGATAAATTTCGTTTATTTGTGTGAGAAAAACAAGTCTAGAGAAAAGAGAAGAATTATTTAATTCTATTAATTTTAATATAACTCTAACAGAAAGTAGCGCGAATGCATAAGAAACCGTTTGAAACTGTTAACTGTACATAATGGAATTAATGAACTGAATTGCAGTTAGAATTATAATAACTTTAGATGCAGTTATATGAATCTTAGCTCACATTTATTTCAAGCTGTAATAGACTCAAACAACTGAACAGTAATGCAGTTTTGAGCAGTTCTGAATAAAGTTCACTTAATATTCATTAAGAACCACATTCCCGTTGAGTACTTCCTCTTGAAAACCCATGAACATAATTACGTTAAGCCATAACTGACTTTTAACCCACACACACATGCATACCCACAAATAATTATTTTTCTCTTAAACTCCCCTTATTATTATTATTTTACGAGTAATTTTTTCTACAGTTTTGCAAGCACATACATAGTACATATAAGAAAAAGTGTCGTTACTTACATTGTTCTATCGTATCACACTATAAAATCATTCACAATTCAATGCGTATTTGTTGCTTGCTTTAGCACAAATCAAACTTGAAGCGTCGCCCACGCTTAGAACGAGGCGTTGAACCACCATAACCACCACAACACATCAGAGGCTCCATTCTCATGTGGGTGCCAGGGCTTCTCATGATGATGATGATGACGACTATGACTTTACTGTAAGTGTGTGTGGGTGTTCTGGCAAGGCGAATTTCGAACAGAAAAATCGATTCGAATCGAAATATGTGTAAAAATGCCAACGACACACAGACACACACACAAAAGAAACATATCAAATCAAATAAAATAAAATGAATGAAAAAAAAACACCTACACATGCAATTCATGATATCGTTGCGCTGTGCAAAAAAAATTGGGCAGTTTCAGTTGTTTTTGGCCAGATTTAGTGGCTAAGGCTAAAATATTTTGAGCAGCTTACGTAATGTAACTGGCATGGCCCTATAACTAAAACTGGGCGTGTAACCAAAAATGTGTTGTTCGACTTTAACAACAATAGCCGCTTGAGTCACGTTAAAGATGTTAACAAACAACAAAAACAACAACGAGAACGAGATCGACAACGACGATGAGAAAACAGCAAACAAATGAGGCAACTAGCCAAACACTTTCGTTAACTGTTTGCTCACTTGACCAACTGTGCAAACTATGCATTGCCCCATTTGTAGTTGTTGTTGTTGTTGTTCGTCAGTTGATGTTAAAGTTTGAGTTGAAGTTGTTGTTTTAAGCTTAAACTGTGCCCATTCCCATGACCTTGCTTACAAATGCTGGCGCTGTCCCGATATAGAACGCGTGCTCATTAGCTGCAACAACTAATTACGACCAGGTTCATTGTCAATGTCAATTGCAATGACATGACATCAGCAGCAACAATAACAGATCTCAATTGACATCAGTTCAGTTGACTTAACTTCAGTTCAGCTTAGTCACATCGGCAGTATATTCACATTTATGTAGTGTATTCCACATGTGTGCGAGTACATAAATCCATAACTCATTTTGCTTGGCTTGGCCTTAACGCTTATACAGCCTGTTGCTCGTTTGTATGTGTGTTGTTATTTTTGTTAGAGATGTGGAATTCACTTCCAACTATTTGCTGTCTCTCTAAATCTATGCAATTTGCGCAACGCCATTCCTAATGTAATTATACCCTGTAGCTAGAAAATCTTAGGGTATCATTATATCAATACTTACTATAAATCGCTTAAGGGCAGCGTTGACCTTTTAAATGCACATTAAAGACAAAATCTAGCCGTTCTGAAAACCCACTAGCATACATAGTATATATGTGTAATATGTGGGTGTGAAACTGAGTAGTAATTCATTTAACATTTTGCTAATGGAGTAAAGAATGCTACGGCTAGAATTTTATATAATAGATAGGTGCAAACCTAAATGAAAAGAATGTTGATTGGTTACTCAAATATTTGACTTTCTTTGAAATCAGTTATCTACAGCGTATTGCCGCAGGCCAAACATACTTTACTTCCACATTCTTACTTGTTTTCAATCAGTATTTTGTAGCTGTACAAAACCAAATAAACACTCAGAGCTCAGAGCTCAACTTGTCGCGATTTTGTGGAAGATGCGTGATGTCATCATCATCATCGAAATAAAGTAAACACGTTTAACGCTCAAAATTGTTTCTCAATAAGCATAATAAAACAATTTTTGGTAGACTTTGAGATGTGAGACGCCTCAGAAATGATATATGTATGAGATTAATTGAAATGCCTAGCTTGGTAAAGACTTAGATTGAAACCGGATGTCCGATAATTATGGCCTTTAGCACTTCTGACGCCTTGCTTTGACATTTCTTGTGTGCAAATCCAAATGTGGGCCAGGCTTTTGATTGTGTGTGTGTGATGTTGGGGTGTGGGACGACCACAAATCAACCGCAATTTGTTTTTGGCAGCGTGCACTAGTCGACTTATCAAGCGGCCAATTAGCGCATTGTAAGTAGCTTTCAATTTGGCCGAAAATGCTTGCGGTAAAAGTGAAGTGAAATTTTTGTCCACAATGTGATCAATGGGCCCAGACAGACAATTGCAATTGTGTGTGAGACAGTTGTCAGCTCCCACATTTTGCACCATGCATTGCGTCCCAACACAAAAAACACACACACACACACACCTTAGCACAATAAAAGCAGCAAAAACAACTATCGTCCAAGTCGTCTATATATCTATCTAACGTCTATGGGCTGTAAGCAGAAACCTTGACGGCCTTCTAAACACGCTCGACGCGGTGGCTGTTGTGAAAGACTTACAGTTTCCTACGCTGCTCCCAACAAAAACAACAACAACAACCACACACATATTTATTGTATTTTTTGTTGATTTTTTTCTTTCGAACTCTGCCCACCGCACTGAGATCGTGTTTTGCGGCGAAATTCCAAACTAAGTGAATTTTTTTTTTTTTTTGTGTGTGTAAGTTTTTTTTCAGACTCTTTTTTCAAATTTTTCTTTGGTTTGCTTCGCTTTTGGCTTGGAACGAAAACGTTGGAAACCAGTTTTTCTATAGCCAGATTCGGATTCAGATTCGCATGCCCACATTTTTTGTATAGCTGTTATTATTGTTGTTGTGATTTGAGCGAGCTTTAAGCTCGTATAAATGACGTCATTGGGTTTGCACTCGCTTTACTAGCTGTTTGTTTTGGCCCAAAGCGCCAGCCACTCAGTTCGCATTGGGCAACGATCGCGTGCGTTCGGAAATCGAAATCGAAATCGCAACGAATCGCGTTACACCACAATTAGCAACTAAATAGAATTTCTTCCATGTGTGTTTGCAGTCATCAAACAAAAAAAAAGAAAATAATAAAATCTAAATCATAAACAATGAAACAATTGACAGCCGCAGCTGCATGAAACTGAGACAAGCCCAAAAAAAGCAACGAAAGTGAAGTGCAGTGACGAATATGGACGTCAAAGATATCAAGGGTGCCAAGGTGACGCACGCGGGTCTGCTCAAGCACAACACCGATGGCACCACAGAGACACAAAAGATCACGCATGCCGGTTTGGTGGCACGCAGTCCCGAGGGCACTGCCGCCAAGGGCATGAATATACGCGGCAATGAGGATCTATGGGTCGAAATCCAAGCGAACACATTTCGCAATTGGGTCAACGAGCATTTGCGCGAGACAGGCATGCAGGTGAGTTAATGCTTGAAGAAAAACTAAGAAACCTTTAAAATAATAGTTTAACTGACTTAATACATAATTCCGTAAAAGAAATACTTCAAGAAATTGTACATTAACTTGATGGGAGTACAAAGATATGTGCAGAAAGAGCTAGTATGAGCCGGGAACCCCCGTTTTTAATCGGCAAAGAGTGCTGCCAGACTTTCAATCTACGATATTCATTTGAACAAAATTTTAGTTTTTTTTTTTAAACTGGAGGTTCGTATGAACCCGCAATAGACGAAACAAGAGACTTGAAACTCTGCAAAATATCTTGGTTCAGTTTTTCGTCAGATAAAGACTCAATATTAGAGGTGCACCACAAACTTTCCCACATAGCAGAGAGAGTCACCTCCTAAAATCTGCATCAAAAGTTTGGATGCCACGCATGGCAATTAAGAATAAATTCTAGCTCATACAGTTTTCGTAGTTTACCTGGGAATATATTTAGTAGACTAGGGTTGGGCCTATCACTCTTACATAACAGCTGTCGCTCAATCAAGCGTAGCAACAGTAGCAACAATGCGATGGTCGGTTACCCAGTCAACGGGTCGGGCAGTTAATAAAACTATCGATTACTCGCATGCATAAATAACTAAGTACATGCTCATATTAGTTGATCAACGATTCAAGCAGGGCCTTCCTACAGCTCAAAAATGCGCTATAACAGTTGGTTGCATATATAATATAACTCTTCCGCAGAAAACTCGACCTTAAATGGTGCCATATACATCCCGGTACTCAGTCATAAGTCAGTTTAAATCTCTGTACTGATTCTCGCCCACATATATGTTAACACACGCGGCGTATGCGCACCGTTCATAATTTAAAAACAAGTGCGAGAACTTCAATGACAAAAGCTACTTACTTGGAGTAAGCGGGAAAGCACTTGAAGACAACATTTTGCATGCTTCGGTCAGTAATTACAAATCGGCAGATACAAAAAGCAATCGCTGCATGCATTTTATTAGTCGATTTTAAAGCCAGCTTCAACGCTTTTTGTTTGTATATTTTTTTCGTTCGATTCTCACACATGAACTGGCTATATTTGGTCACATGAATGCCAAGGTTGCAAGCTCACAAAAATATAAATAATAAAAAAATCACGGCATCGCTGAAGGCTTATTACCAAGTTACAAAAGACTAAAGTCGGTGACAGATATTTATTTTGTTCAAGTTTTATGCTTGCACTTTTGGACAATCAAATACATACATATATGCATGCATATAAAATAAAATGAGATATGAGTCGAACCAGCTAGGGAGATCTAGCTGGGGCAAGGTCGTAGCCCTAGCCAAAAACGGACAGAGTTTGCATGTGAGTGTAAACAGCATGTTAACAACACTAATTGAGCTGGAATTGAATCTTAAACTGAATCTGGGTGCTGGCAATGACAGTCAGGTAAGCCTAAAATATAAAAAACCTGGCTGCTAGATTTGGGTCAAAAGTGCCAAATTGAGACTGTCAAGTGTGCATTTTATATTCTAGCTTACAAGCATTTATGGCTAATGAAATTGCAATCAACTTTGTGTGCCATATTGTTTGTTAAAAAAAAAAACAAAAAAATATATAGACTTTATGAGTAAATGAGTCGCAGCTTAAGTGCACTAACAATTAATTGTCAGAAATAGTAAGTGAGAATTTCTCACGCTCTTGTCTATTAACTTAACAGAGCGTTGCAAAAAAAGATTTTTTGTTTTCCGTTTCTGAAGGTTTGACAATAAATGACTAGTATATGCATTTTTGATTAATCAAATTCTGTGGGAATATGTGTATACTAAAACATGCACAACTGCAATATATAATATATACTATTTGTATTAGTTATTTATTTTATTTATTAAAATTAACTATAATACATTATATAATAATAATATTCTAATTAATTATAGTCCGAGCGCTAGCGTCGAGGCCTTTAGCTCTTGTATTAATTAATATTGATTCAATGCTTTAAGCATATAAATTATTGTCATTTGGATACAATATTTGCAATTCTTAGCTTTGCTACTTTAGCTTCTATCATTGAGCAGAATCTATTATAAATAGTGCAACTTATAGAATATTCTAAACAAAACAAGTGCATCCTTTACTCTCTGCCATACCTCACAAGAATATGCACAAGCATATTACTCTTCAGGATATCTGAGATAAACTTCTCACATGGCGAACAATTGGAATATATGAGCGCATGTTCATAGCATCCACTCTCGCAGAACACACACACACAAACCCTTTCAAACATATATCGTAAAAAGTCAAAAGACTTGCAAATTTAAAAGTTATGCGCACATGAAAACAACAACAAAAGCAATAGAAAACACTCCACCGTCCCTTCCTAAAAAAGAACTGTGGCCGTTGTTGTTGTATAGCAACTATGTGCGAGATTTATAGTGAATATTTTGTTGTATGTATAGAAGGTGGGGGCGGGAGGGCGAAAAGGTCCATGAACCAAAAACAAACAGCACAAGACACGCGATTGTCTCCGTCGAGCGGTGCTGACAGCTCCAAGATAAAAAGCTTTATGTCAAATGCTAAAATTGCAAAGACGCATGCGGAGAAAGCCGTGTGAGTGTTTTTTGATTTTTCTTAGCTGGTATTCCAGGCCAAATAGACAACTATGTACTACTACTTGCCAAGCCCAATGGAAGATAGCTCCAGACGCCCAAAGTGGGACATAAGAAGCAAGCTTCTCTATAAGTATACTTATTATAATTGTTGTTGCTTGGTGTTGTTTGTACCTTTGCTGATGTTGATTGGCAATTAAGAAAGTTGGCCGAAGGTATGTAGAGAAGAAACATGCATAGCTTCAGAGCTAACAGACAATACTAGTAAACGCCAATTCATGATGAGACGCGCAATGTTATGAATTTCGAAAAACAAAAACAACAAAATCAAAGAAATCAAATCATGTTTCGTTTTATTTTTTATTTTTCCCTTGTGGCAGGTGCATGATTGGGCAACAGATTTTTGCGATGGCACCTGTTTGTGTGCTTTGGTCGAGAATCTACAGACGCGTCCACTGAAGCCGTCCTGGAATCGTCGTCCAGCAAATCAACATCATTATCTGGAGAATGCAACGACGGCCTTAAAGTCCATCGAAGCGGATCACATTAAGCTGGTCAATATTGGCAATGTGGATATTGTCAATGGCAATGTCAAGTTGATTTTGGGCCTCATCTGGTCACTGATTGTGCGCTACCAGATCGGACGCAGCAAGTTCCCGCCAAGGAAGCTTATGCTGGCCTGGCTGCAAGCAGCATTGCCAGACTGCAAGATTACCAATCTGACAACGGACTGGAATAGTGGCGTCAATTTGGCCGCATTGCTGGATTATTGTCAGCCGGGTCTGTTTCCGCACTGGCGGAGTCTCGATCCTAGTCAGAGTGTACGCAACTGCACCAATGCCATGAATCTGGCACAACGCGAATTCAATGTGCCCAAGGTGCTCGAGCCCGAATATCTGGCCTCACCCTGGCTGGATGAACTCTCCGGCATGACGTATCTTTCGTATTTCATGAAGCCAGGTGGACCTGGCTATAATGCCACCATGCGTTGGGTTAACACGCAGGTCAAAGATTCTGTAAAGAATTTTACGGTGAGTTTGCAAATAAAAAATATAAAATAAAAATCCAATCAATTAACAACCTACCTTGACTAATATCATTTTCGTGTTAAAACTGTTATAAATAATTATTTTTTTCATTTTGAGTGTATGTTGGTTTAATGCAATGTCCGTCTGGCCGTCCGTATGAACGCGCGTTATTTCGACAACTTTCAACCTAGCCACTACTTTGCAAATATTTTTGTAGATAAAAATGTTCACATTTTAATGATCAAATGGTTGATTTTTTTGACACTTTAATTGTGATAATGGCATACCTTTTTCCTTATAACATCAAAAATAAAACAAACAAAAAACAATCAACTCAATATGGTAGCTTTCCAAATGAGTTATAAACAGCATTTTAATGCGCTGCGCAATTGTTAACTTACTACCAATAGAAATTCATAATTTACTTTGTCAATGTCAATAGCAATTTGAATTGTTATTTTTGACTATTTAATAAACTTCCACTCCTACTGTTATACTAGAAACACACAATGTAATTGTTCAGCACTGGTTAATGCAAGCACACAATTAATTTGAATTGCGCATTTAATTTGTAATCGGTTTTTTATAGATAACATATATAACATTTCATTTTGCAGAGCGACTGGAATGATGGACGCGTGCTGTGCGAAATCATCAAGGGATTGGGTGGCTCGGCACCGGCGCCCGATAAGCTGAGCAACGATCCATTCCATTACGAGAATAATATACGCAAAGCAGTCGATGCTGGCGCCAAGCTGGGCGTGCAGCCCATATTGACGCCCAAGGATATGGCCAATCCGGAAGTGGAGCATCTGGGCATCATGGCGTATGCGGCGAATTTGCAATGGGTGACGCCACGACCCCCACTATCCGACCTTGTCAACGTTTGGTTGGAGAGCACATCCGGGCGTGTGGGCGAACCGGTAGGTGGTCCAGAGTTCACAACTGACACGCATTAATGCTTAATATCCATTTCACACGCAGACGCATTTCCGCATCGATGTAGTGTCGCGGGACATCAGCTTGAGTTCGGTGCGCTGTCACGTGGTGCCGCCATCCGGTCATCCCGGTCAGCCGGTGCGTCTGAATGCTCATGGCGAGGGTGTTTATGTGCCGGAGCGCTATGGCATGCACGAGATTGTCGTCGAGATTGGTGAGGACAGACTTGGCGGACACTTCTTCCGTGTGTTGCCACGTCTCTTGCAGGTCGCGCCACCTGGCATGGCTCCTTGTGCCTTGGGCAGCCTTGTCGAGGTGCTGGTGAATGCAACTGGTGCACCCAAGACGGAGGATATTCTGGTCACGGCTGTTTCGCCCACAGGCATCTCGCACAATTGCCCGCTTAAAAAGATCGACGAGGGCCACAGTGCCATATTTAAGCCGGATGAGGCGGGCATCTGGGAGATAGCCATTACCTATCAGGGTCGTCACATTCAAGGTGGACCCTTCACTTGTGCCGTGTTCGATGCCTCTGGCGTTTCTGTTCATGGACTCGATGGTGCCATGCCGCTTCGTGCTCACACCTTTGAGGTGGATGCTCGTGGTGTAGGTGTCAATGGGGAGCTGCATGTAGACATTGTCCATGACAAGCACTCATTGGTCTGTTCCGTTGAGAAGATCGTGGACAACAAGTATCGAGTGACCTTTATGCCACGCCAGAATGGAAAGTATCGGGTGTACATCTACTTCAATGGATATGATGTCAAAGGATCACCTTATATGTAAGCAGGCTTCTTTCACATATTTATGACTTGGTTTAATTCCTTGTCTAACAATATTCCTAAAGCATGCGCGTTGGCACCAAGGGTCGTTCAGGCAAGACACGAAGCAGTCCTTTGCATGAGAGCAAGCATCGCTCCGAGAGTCCTTCGATGCACTTCATTTCCACAACAAATGCAAGACATAATGATTATCGCAATGCTTCGCTGTCTCGCAGAGATTTGCATAGTCACAATACGGCAGAGAGAACGAGCAGCTATTCACCGCAGTATTCACCCAAGCTGGACACAACCGATTATCACACTTCCAGCTCCAGGTACTACAAACGTGAGAGTGAGGTAAGTTCAGTTGAAGCAGCAGTTTCAGTTTATCATCATCAATTGCACGCGGCACTCGGGCTCCTTTGTTAATGCTTTGCATAAACCACACATCAAAATTAAATATTTGGCTTACACACACACACACACACACTCCTTGACTCCCCATGACACAAATTCAAAATTCAATTCGACAGGAGAACCATGGCTCCCCCACGCCTCCCCTGACATCGCCCACGACTCGCGATTCACCCTCGGTGAAATATCTAAACTCCCACGATCTGTATACGGAAAACGCGGGAGCACGTCGCGATTCCAAGACCTCCAACAGCAGCTCAACCAAGAACGATTACTACTACGACAAGGAAAATGAGCTTTACAGTCAACGTAGGGTCATTATCAAACCCAAGTTGGCGCGCCCACGCGAGGACCGAGATCTGGCCAACAGCAACACGCAGAGCAGCAGCAGCAACAACACCTTCCAGCGACATCAACAGCTGACGCACTCGCTCAGCCCAATACCTAGTCCCACACTGAATGTAACTAAATTTTTGTTTGCTCGTTTCTGTCGTGAATCTAAAAAGACTATTATTACTTTGTGCGTCTTGCATTTACGTTGATATTCTGAACTAATCTGTAATCTTTTATTATCATCTCCGTTTAGACGCGCTCTAGTGAGCTGCACTCGCACAGTCCGTTGACCATCAAGACATCCAATCAGTATGAGACCTCTACGCGTAACATAACAGGAAGTCCACGCCATGCCTCTGCCTCTCCGGTGCAGCGTTATTCACCAAACAATGCGTACGTCAGCACAGCAACCCATCGCATAGGAAGTCCGGTTACGAGCACCCTAAATAAGGTTGGTCCCCAGAGATATTAAGACATCGATAAATACGTTTAACCATATGATTGTTCTAAAATTCTAGAACGGTTTCGAATCAACCCGCGTAGAGAAATCCTCTACGTACAAATCCACATCGAATTATGTGACCGACTCGAATGTGCGTGCGAGTCCATCGCTTTACGGTACGGCAGAACGGCTACGACGCATTGGTTCCCCTGAGCAACGCATCGATCATTCGTCCAATGTGCGTGTTTCCTCAACGAAACCAGCTGCGGCTCGCAGGGATAGCTGGGATGTTATCAATAAGACGAAGCATATGCTCTCGCACAATTCGCTCGAATCGCTGGCGAACATGACCGAGACGCAACTGAATACGGAGCTCAACTATGCACGACCTGAAATAGACAATGAGACACAGCGCAATACACAATACAACAAGTTTGCGTTGCATAAGCAGCAACAGGAGCAGCAGCAGCAGCGGCAACAACAACAGCTGCAGTCGGATTATCGAAGGGACTCCCCCGACGATGTTGATCGCTACAAGTGAGATCAATCTATTAAAGTATAAACCTATCGATTACTTATTGCTTTTATTATTTAGACCCAGTGCCATTACCGTCAAGTCACATTCAAACAACACTTACACTGATCGATCTGGCGGCTATACGAAGACCGTTAAAGAATCCAGCGAGCATGTTGTCACGGAGAGTAATGGTCATAGTCCGGCAGCCGGAAATAATTCTGGTTACGGCTATAGCTCACTATCCAGATTTCGACCCATAGATAGCAATGCAACAGGTGCTCAAGCCATACGCGTACAGAATATTCCAAACGGTTCAATTGGCAGACCCGTTGAGTTTGAGATCGATGGATCCAAGGCTGGCTCCGGTAATCTGGAAATTCTTGTAAATGGTGGCCGCGTAACATCCTCGGTACGCTCGCTGGGTGGACAGCGTTTTATAGCCAGCTTTACGCCCCACGAACATGGGGCCCACACAGTACAAATCACTTTCAATGGAGAAACGGTCCCAGGTGAGTTCACAACTAATTCCTATACTCAAGTAGGAAGTATGCATATTACGTAATAAGATTAGAAAGCGTAGGTGTAACTCGCTTATAAGTCTAAATCATATGGTACCACATTCTTGTATGGTCTGTTTTTGTACCCTAAACCAAATTGGGGCATGCTATGTTGACTGGCATGTTTGCTATTTAAAGCCGTTTTTAAAGTGTTTGTTAAGTAAAAGGTTAAAAATTGGATTGCGGAAAACTGTTTTTAAATTTCATGTTGATCGAAAAATGCTTAATTACATGAATAGACTTAAATCTATAATTTATAATCAGAGAATCTAGTTGAAAAAAGCCTAAGCTTATTTCTCAATTGAGATGCTCTAAATATTGTACATATTTCCATGCGTTAGTATTTATGCTTTGAATATTTTGACAAAAATTTTGACGTTTTATCAATAAATTAGATTGGATTTATGGCTCTCTACTTTTAATTACACTGATATACAAGGTTATGCCCGGCTCTTAGACCATGAAAACTTTCGCAACTATCTATTAACATCTAACCACAGTGCGGCGAATTCGCATAGTTCGCCTAAGAGAGCCACAGGTGTGCGCTCTCTCTCTTTCTCTCTCTCTCTCATAATTGCTGGTGATCACTTGTTGCAGCGCTTACCGCTCTGTTCACTTGCCGCACTCGATGCTCTCTCTTTCACGCTCTAACGCGCTCAGTGCAAACGCTCTGAGCGCGACCTGCTGAACGAGTTTTGTGTTTTTGTATTTTTGAGGCTCGATGCTGAGAGTCGCGTTGGCAGCTGCCGACAGTCACAGCTCGCGTTTCGAACCAAACTGACACGTCGACGTCCCGAACGGATCGCAGCGGTTAAAGCCAAGAAAAAAGTGTTAAGTGAAAAAAAAAAAGAAAAGAAAAACACCCTAGAAGCTGGTGTGATTGTGCAAAACGTAATAGAAAAGAATTGTGTTTAATCACAAACGAAACAAACAAAAACATTGTCAAAAACGGCTAAGAGAAATACAAAAACAAAATATGTGAAGAAGTTTCTCTGTGAAATATTTAGCAAATTGAATACAAGTCTTTTTTTCTTTGAGATTTCTGTGGCAAAGAAATATGCTAATAGTAATGTGGACGTTGCCGTTTTAGATTTCTTTGGATTTGAATCTGTGTGTGTGTGTGCGTTGCGAGTTTGTGTGTATGTGTGTGTGGGGCGCGCGCTATGACAGAAAATAAGTAAATGAAATCAAACTACAAAACCTGTTTAATGAACCTTTAAACTGAATCAATGGAACTAAAGACAGCTGCTGATGGTGCTGTTTAGCTTTGAGGTTGAAAATCGGTTAAAAATCAACGTCAAATCGCTGAAACTGTCGCCTTGCAGTTTGCAATGTTCCATGAACATGATTGTGAGCTAACTCTATGTGTGTGTGGCAGCCATTTTGTTTTGTTTGGTGCTTGCAACATGCCACAGCCACAATTTGGCTCGTTTATTGGCCAAGTTAAAGGCCTCGCATAGCTGGCAGCGCACATAATCAAACGACAGCCAAGCATAGTTCAAACTAAAACTCATAGATACACTCACACACTTACACACACACAAATATGTGCATTCACTTGCAACTCGCGTTGCAACAGTGGGAAGTGGTCTGCATGTGCTTTTTGTATTTAGCTTTTGCTCTTGCCGTTTGCTTTGCCATTTTTTCAATCTCTTGTTAGCTTGACTTGACTTGGCTGTTCCTATATACCTATATCGTATGTATGTATATATGGTTCAAGGCGCACTTGTTGCATACCTTTTTTGCTAGTAGGAAGTTGCATGCCGCCCCATAATAAAGGCCACATACGAAGTACAACGCAAACTGTTTGCCATACCACTTAATGCGGCTGCAGCTCAAAACCCGTTGGGATAGGTTGTCTGTCTGTTGTTTTTGTTGCTGCAGGTAAGGAGGCATACATACCACGTATTAAAGGGCGTGCCACACAGGTATGCGTAAGATCGAGGCCCCAGCCACAGATTGCAATTTTCTTTTCTGCCTTGCAACAACAGCAACAACAATAACAACAACGTCAACAACAACTTGTCTCTGCCACTTACTTTCCCACTGACTTGACACAAACACAAATATTTGAGCGGACATTTCGTTTTCGTTGCGTTCCGTTTTTTCCCTCCTCCCCTCCTCTTCTTTGACTCGCATAATGATTTGCAGCCACACCTCTTTGAGTTGTGCTTTTACCCCCGCTTACGCTTTTGGCCATTTCCGCTGTTTAACATACATATGTATATTGGCATACATGCCCAATTTCATTTCTCTTCACATTTTTTTTTTTTTTTTTTTTTTTTGTGATTTATTATGGGACAGACACACACATTCAAAGTGAAATTTTTTGGTGAGGCAACTGGTTTTTTTTTATACGGAGTTCAACATTAATAAAAATAACAGAAAATATGCCCAATTAAAACCAAATAATAAATAACAAATTGTTTCGTCGGAAAACGCGATGCAAACGTGCGCAATTCGTAATTTCGTTAAAAACAACATATTTTTGTGCAGTGCTCAACATAAAATGCTAAAAGAAGTGAAAGAAAAGCAAATAAAAATATAAACTCAAATTGTTTTGTTGAAATTTGCAGTGCAGCATTTAATACAACATATAAATAATATACAACGAAAAATACACATGTCTTTAACATAAAACAAAAAACACACAAATAAATCAAGCGTATAACAAGTCGCTGACATAATCACAGCTTGACTTTTAAGTAGTAGTTCAAGTTCAGACGTGCCGCCTGCTTCAATACAATTGTGAATTGATATACAAAAGAATATAAGGTCCAATCACGCGTTTTCAGCTACATCATCAACCACAACAACAACAACATCTTGCACTGCCTACAATAACAACGACAAAAACAAAAGTATTCGCGCTACCAACGTCAGCAGCTACCAAACAGTCAACACAAAACGTAAATCTACTCAATCTCATACATAACGAATACCCCAAAAAAAAATATTTGCAGAAAACTAGATATATTTGAACTTAAGTAGTAACGGTTTGCTGTCAGATATTCTGATTTTGTTGAATGCAGCTGCTGCTGTGGTGACAGCTGCTGGCCATCTAACGGTTTGCATGCCGCAGTCACGTAACCGATTTTGTATACACACACACACACACACAAATGTATAGTGTGAGCTAAGCTCACACACACTTGAGCATATGCATATTGAACAACAGCATTCAGGCATCTCTACTCTACTCTTAACTGCACTTGTTCTCTGGCCGCATGCCGGAAAACTAGCTTGTCGTTGCCAGCAATAGCAACAGCAAGAGCGCAGCGACAGCGACAGCAAAACTCGCCGATTAACAAAGCCAAGCCGACTTAAAACCGGCCCACTGCCAGAACGGTAAACAAGGGTGGGGGGGAAAAGTAACAGGTAGAGGTCTCCATGAATATTGAATACCCTTTGTTTGGTGGGGCAAATAACGAGCAGGTGACATTAATATTAAATGTAGGAGTTTACTATCAGAGAACTAATCATGGTTTACCCACCTAAGAAGCCCAAATTTCAAACTTGATTTTCAACTATTAATTATAATCCAAAAGCCGACAATGTAGATCTAAATTCAAATGAAACCTTCCTTAACTAATTTCTTTAAACAAGGTCATCAATCTTTTACATATGTACAGATATGACAGTATGAGCCAACAGAAAAACTATAAATTTGTCCAAAATTTTATTTTATTAACGTACGTGCTTTAAGAACGAGGCTAAATGAGCTTTAAACCCATATCTTTATAATAAAAGGAATGCAAATTTCATTAACTTTCATTAAAAAACTTTAAAACGTTTTTATAAAACTTTACAAGCATTGCCAATTAAAAATATTCTAGTCAAAGGAATCTAAAACTCAGCTCAAACGGACCATAAGCTCACATAAGCCTAACAAATGCCACCAATGAATAATACTCAGCAAAAAGAAGTTAAGATAACCAAAACAAATTCTTAAACTGAACCCGTTAGTAGCACATATGCAACCAGAGTTCGAGTTTGATGCTGCAGTCCGTAGAATGTGGCAATGACATCGTAGACTTTAATAAATGAGCTTGGGAAACTTTTACTAGATGGCTGACAAGGCCAATGACCGCCGTCTGTAACTGTTGTAAGCACACACACAGTTATTTATGTGTCTGCAAGTGATTAATACTGACTAAAAGTGTGCCACCAAATTGTTTGGCAACAAGCTCCGAAAACAACATTCAAATTTGAGCAATTGGTATCTGGTTGTCAAACTGTGGCAACAGCAACTTTTTTTTTTGACCATGCTGTGAGCTCATTTTTTCGGTTTCAATTTGCAGCTAGCGCATCGCGCAGAATTTTCCCATGGCTAGTACCAGCCATAAAAAAAACAATGTCTTTTGTTTTTGTTTTCGAACATGTTACATTAAATGCTTTTGCGCAAGAAAGATGGAAAAAAGTGCCAACTCAAATCGTGTTTTTGACCGACAATGCAACAGTTTGATTTTCCAATGAACAAAAGCGATGAGACGGGACGGGCTAATGGCTGCTGCAGCAATTTTCATGGAAAGCCATAAAAAGCGGCTGAGGCAGCGACAGAGGCAGCGGCAACGGCAACGGCAGCTTCAGATGCAGCCGAAACAAACGCTTAAAAGGAAAAGTGCAGCAGTAGCCGTCAGTCAACAAAAAAATAAAAGAGAAAGAGAAATGTGTGGAAAGTTGCAAGCAAAAGTAAATTTTTGCGCTTAGCTGCAACACACTAAAAAACACAAAAAACAACAATCGTGCAGATCAATAAAAAAAAACACACACAAAATAACAAAGCAAACATTTAACGCGCTGCTCGTAATCGCCAATTGCAAGATCAATTCGCTTTTTGCCAGGCAGCCAGCGGGTCAGGCTTTTAATGTATCTCAGCCTCATTCCTTAACAGCTTTGAGCTTGTTTCGTTGCATTTCGCAATTTCCAGCCGACAATAACAACATTTAACTACTTCAACTAACTTTGGCCAATTTAAGTGTTATAATCTCTGCTCATGTTGATTGTTTTAGTATTTGCAGCAACAGCAACTAACCGTGCCTAGATCGAGTGCCACAAATGCAGATACAACAATTTGCAGCAATATCTATACTTATATACATTTATTCCGCTACCGATTCAGGTACAGCAAATAAGTAGGCAGCTCAAGAGACGCACTTGTAACCCGCACTCACTTTAGCTGGCAACGAGGCGGCACAGATTGCGTTTGCCGTAGCAATTGCGACAATTATAATGAGAGACACAGCGGAAAACAATGCGCAAATTCCAAGATAGAAACCAATTTGTTTGACTTGTCGCAAGAGGGTTGCTTGTTATATTTATCAACAGTTTAGATTTTTGGTTAGTTAAGGAAACATATATTTTGATTTTTATATTTCCAAGTAAAATACTTAGATAGGTATTTTTCTAGTTTGTAATATAAGGTGTATCGTATCGCTTAGAAAAAGTTGGCCAAGCGATCTAAATCATTCCTAATTATAGTTTATCACAGTTCGATAGTGTCTTTTGAACTAACCAAATAAGTTTTTTCTGTTTCAAAACTCTTTACATTAAGTTATAATGATGAATGTATGTATTATATGCCAATATATTTTATTGTGTAATAGTTTCGGAAATATTAAACCATCATAAAGTTATGTCTGTTCAATTCTAATATTCAGTTAAATACTAATCAGCCCTCGCTGTTGCTACTGCTTCTGGCAAACTGTTGGCAACAAATTGAGTTTCTCTTGTCTTAGCAACACAGCAATGCTGGCGCAGCATAAAAAGCTTGCTTTGTGGGTCAGACAACGTGCCCAGCGGGCAAAAAGGGTAGCTCGAATAACGCATTATCTTATACTTACTATCGTATCGTATCGTATCGTTTCTCTAAACTAACGGTTATTTTTTTTTTTTTTTCATTTTCTCTGTGTGTTGCAGGTTCACCGTGGCACGCTGAGATCATGTCGTCACCCGGCCTAACCGCTCTGGGCGAATCTACACGCCTTGTTCCCGCCAATACACCGGCGGTTTTTGAGATACTGCCGCCTCCTGGACAAAGCCTTAGTAAAGGCGAGTGCGTGGCAACAGTGCTGACTCCCAACAAGTCAAAGCTGAATGCCAGAGTCACCCATGAGGCGGCAAATGGTGCTGCACGCATCGAGTTCGTGCCCACTGAAGTGGGCACGCACATCGTTGATGCGTCCATCAATGGCACGAAGATCGCTGGTGGTCCTTTGATAGCAAAGGTCTATGATGCCAGCCTGATCCAAGTGACCGAAGTGAACGGCGGCGTTGTTGGCCAACCCTGCCAGTTTCGCGTGGACGCCAGTGCAGCGGGCGAGGGACAACTGGAGATATCCATCAATGAGGGCGAGGTGCCCAATCATGTCCAGGTCGTTGGCGGCGGTCGCTGCCTCGTCTCCTTCACACCCGAACTGGCCAAATCCCATTTAATTGACATTAAATTCAATGGGGAAACGGTGCGTGGCTGCCCCTTCGTCTGCGCCGTGGCGGACACTTCACGTGTCCTGCTCAACCTATCCAATCTTGAGCTGATACCAGTCAATCAGCCCTCCTCCTTTCACATTACGGTGAGCGGCGGTGGTGCCGCCGAATTGGCAGTCAGCGTCCGTGGACCACAGGGAGAACTGCCCGTACGCGTCACCGGTGACATTCATGCCGGATTCACTGCGGAGTTTACGCCTGTCAACGTTGGTGGGCATTCGATTAATGTGGAATACAACGGCTTTGCGGTTCAGGGTACACCGTTCCTGGCTAAATCGTACGATGCCAGCAAGGTGGTCGTTGGTAGCGTCTCTCGTGGAACAATGGGTCGACCCGTACAATTCACTGTGGATGCGGGCGATGCCGGTGAGGGCAATCTAGAGATAACCATATCGGCAAAGGGTCAAAATATACCCACACAGGTGCATCCCCAAGGCAGTGCAAGGTAAGCTACATATCAACAGTGGTTATTATGTACATACAGTCGAACTACCATATAACGAACTTCCGTCTAGCGTATTCTATATTACGAATTATCTCTACATCGAATGTTTTTCTTGTTTCCTTGAGATTCGCTATATGGAAGTCCGACAGTATATACCGTGGGCATATAATCAGCAAAAGAACTGTATCTTCCCTAATCATATGACCACAACTGTACTATCAACTTACTCAACTTCCATCCAGCATAAACTCACACAACATTTTTCTACATTGTTTTTTTGTTTTGTTTTTTCGCAGATTCTCCGTATCGTTTGTGCCGACAGAGTCGTGCGAGCACACAATTAATGTCTCCTTTAATAAAATGCCTGTACCCGGCTGCCCCATAACGGTTAGCATTAGTGGGGGCGTGGCCGGGCCGCAGGTGTCGCTCGGCGGACCTGGTCCGGTGCATCAGACCAATTCTTTTGTTATCAATCACAATGGCGGCCGTTTGGAAGACATTGAGGTCAACGTGGAAGGTATGTAGTTTTGGGCCAAAATCAGTTGAGCTGGCTCCAAAAAACAAAAAACAAAAAAACAAAAAATAAACAACAACAAATACGCGCTCTCTCACCCACACTAACACACAGAGTAACAGATACTCTATCCTTCTATCTTATCGCTATTCGCATTCATCTTGTTTGTGTGTATGGTTTCAAATTGCATTTGAATATCTATAGGTATAAGTTATATTTGTAATTGTAAATTAATTGCTCGTTTTCTTAAATGTCAATTGATGTGGGGGGGTGTGCAAGTATTTGATTTTGGCATCAGTTGACACACACACATATACACACGCATAACATACACATACATACATACACATATACCGCTTTGCACATCTTGTTTTATATCTTTAGACTACTTAGTATCTACTATATTTTATCCGTATCCGCATCGGCACAATACCAATAAACAAACACCGACTTTTTCCCACACACTTTTTCACACCCTTCAACATAATACTACAACCTACGGAAATTGTTGTTGAAACTCTCAAGCATGCCAGCCCCACCCACTTCCCTCCTTTTCTCTGAGCTGTAACTGCTTTTACACATAGCACCCACAATTGTTTCCCCTTTCTTAATTTCTCACTCTTAGCTCTATCTGTCTGCTTCACACGCAGCAAACTCTTGACAATAGCTTGGTGACTGAACTTGTGTGGTGGCAAATCCAAACCAAATTTTAGCCCTGTGTGTGTGTGTTTGTGTGTTTATGTGGTGCCCATTTAGTATATGTAATTATGCTTAATATTTATCATTTTGAGCAATAGCTCTAGTTGAATTTTGAGCCATTAGCATCTTAGGCTTAGGTAGAAGGATTTGCAATAGATGAATTATGCCGTCATGACCGCAAGTGTGTAGGCGACTGTTTGTGTATCTATATGTATGTTTGGTCTTTAGAATGTTGAGTAATTGGAACCATTGTAGAATTTGCTGCTTATTGCGATATAGTAATTACTTTATAATCGTTTGTATATTTTTATGTATGTATGTATGTGGTTTTTGTTATTGCATGTATGTTTGTATCTAGTTGTGTGTTTTTTATATGTTTTGTAATCTTACGCCCTTTAATTGTAATAATTTGCTCACTTTTATATCTGTATTATATTTCAGGACGGCGAAATCTTTTGTACTAGATTCTAAATATATATAATAATGCATATACTTACCTAAACCTATATAAATAACACTATATATGAGTACTTTTTCTGTCTCTATATATTTTTCTTTTTCTCTCTTGCTATATATATGTACATATATGTTAGCTTTTTATACCTACTCTATCCATATATATGTATATTCCGTCTAACCGTCCTTTGATATTGAAAACAAAAATAACAAGCGTGTCCAACAAGTGAAAAACTACTTAATATCAACCACGAGTGAAACACCAACAGCAACAACAACTAGACAGAAAATCAGCTCCTTAACTACACTAAACAACAAGTACTCGTTTTTATCTACTAATAATGTCCTTTGGCCCTGTTCAGAGCAATTGTTTACTAATTTGTTCAAATGATTTTTGATGATTAATGTCGCCTTAAAGTGTTTTACAGGCAAAAGCAATATAAATAATGATAATAAAAATAAAAAAACCAGTATTTTCTTTGTATAGGATTCATGTTTCTTTGTATTGATCGTAGTTTGGCAGGCAGACTTTAAGTTTGTATATAAACTTTCTCTTAAGTGTATAATTACAGGGATTATATAAATAATCTGCTCGCTGCTCGGTCTCAATCACTCTCAAGAAAAGAAACATTACCAGCAACATTTCAGTTTACTAACCGTTTCTGGCACGTTCTTGGTACACACTTGAAAACAAAACTTAACTAACAACATTGCAAGTTAGAGTTTTCCAACAACACTTAACAATTCACTCCACTAACAACACCAACCGTTGGTATTGTTCATATTAAGTTTTGACATATAACAAAAATCAATTTTCAACTTAATGCCGTTACTAATCAAAAGTAAACCTTTTTCCAAATTTTTGATCACTTAACTTGCGCCTGACAAAAATAAAACAAAACAAAAAACCATAATTAAATCACTAACCACACTATACACAACCAAACAAAATAAATCAAAAAATATAAACAAAAACCTAAAACATGCTCAAATCTATGTGAATTTCAACAAAACAATCAAACAAAACCATTCTAAAAATCGTTTCCGGACGCGTTGCAATCGAAAAAAAAAATAACAACAAACAACATAAAACTAAATAATACTTAACAAAAAATAAATATACATAAAATTGCAAAATGTGCAATATGCAAATCGGGACAACTCAGGTCCCGCTGGCCAATCAGTTCCCGCCCAGGTTCATCAGTCCGCTGAGGGTGTCTTCAAGGCGGAATTTGTGCCTCGTGTTGTTGGCGAGCATCGTGTCAATGTAACTGTTAATGGCTTGCCAACTGCTGGAAGTCCCTATGCAGCAAAGGTAAGCTGACGTTTCAAAAATCTAAAACTTTTTATTAAGTTTTCAGTGTAACTAAATATTTTGCTCACAAATAAGTAAGTAAAAGAACATTTGTGATTTTAATGGGATACTGTCATAGAATAGAGACTCTTTTCTCATTCCAGGGCTGTTAATCTCTTTTGTTATCTATCCATCTGAATCAATCAATAAATATCTATATAATTTAGGTCTACGACGTCAGCGCCATCAAGGTAAAGAATGTAAGCAGCGGAACGGTTGGTAAACCTGTCACCTTTCTGGTGGAAACATCCCAAGCAGGACCTGGCAATCTAGAGGTCACTGTGAATGGCGGTCGAGTGCCTACCTCGGCACAAGCGCAGGGCCAACATACTTATGCCATTAGCTTCACACCTCGCGAGGCCGAGAGTCACACTGTGGAGTTGCGTTTTAATAGCCAAGATGTGCCTGGCTCACCCTTCACCTGTCGCGTTGCAGCTGCAGCTCGCATCCAATCTCCCGAGACCATGGACAAGGTCAGCGTTGGTCGTCTTTTTGAGTTTGTAGTGGAATCGGACTTGAAGCCAACAGTGGAGGTGCTTGGTCCGGCCAGACGCAGTGTGCCTGTAAAAATCGATGCACTTGGCTCTACGTTGGGCTACAATGTTAAGTTTGAGCCCATGGAAGTGGGTGATCATTCGGTGGAGGTGCGTCTACCTGGTGGCGGGCATGTTGAAGGCAGTCCCTTTCTGCTGAAAGCTTACTCCGCAGAGAAGGTCATCGTCACGGATATTCGACCTGGTGTGGTCAACAAGAGTGTCAGCTTTGGCATCAATGCTTCCCAAGCCGGTGCCGGTAATCTGGAAATCATAGTCGCCGTCAATGGCAAGAACGTGCCGAACTTTGTTCAGTCCGAGGGAAATGCACGCTTTAAGGTTAACTTTAAGCCCACTGAGGCAGCTGCTCACTCGCTTTCGGTGCGCTTCAATGGACATCCAGTGCCGGGTTCACCTTTCAGTTGCCACATTGCTGCAGCTGCTGCAAGCTCTTTGGGATTGCCTCGAGCCCAGGCGATGGGTGAGTGCCTCAAGCAGGCGGCTGTCAAGCTAGACAATACATTTGAGCTAGAGGGCTTCGAGGGCATTGAACCACAGATATTTGTCACCTCTCCCGCGGGAGACAATGAGCACTGCCAGCTGAGCCAGCACGATGGCGGCAGCTACAGTGCCTCCTTCCGTCCCAGCACAGTGGGTCGTCATCTAATTAGCGTCCTAGCCAATGATCAGCACATCAATGGTTCGCCTTTTAGTTGCAATGTTTTCGATGTCTCGAGGGTAAGCATCAGTGGTTTGGATCAGCAATACGGACCAGCTACTTTGGGTGTTCCAGTCACATTTAGTGTTGATGCAGCAGGTGCTGGAGAGGGCACCCTCGAGCTGGTCGTTTCCACAGATAGTAGCACTGTCAAGGCAGAGGTTGTGGCCTGTGCTCGTGGCCTTTACGATGTCACCTTTGTGCCACAGAGCACCGAACCGCATTATGTAAATATTACATTCAATGAGGTTGCCGTAGATGGTAGTCCCTTCCGTGTGGACATTCAACAGCATACGCAACACATTCAAATCGGCAGCCTGGCAGCCATTGACTTCCCGGCTGATGATCAGATTGTGGAAATATTATCGCCTGATCAGAAACCCGTGCCTTATACAATTAACAGACAGACAGCGGAGTTCCGCACTCACATGACCGGGAACTATACTCTACGATTTATAGATCGGGAGACTAGACAACATATTGGAACACGCACACTGTGCGCCTTTGATCCAATGCTGGTGAAGATCACAGAGGTAGGTGAGGCCCATTGCCATCGTCCGGCCAGCATCAGTGTCTCTCTCAACGAAGCCGGACAGGGTGATCTGTCGGCGCTGGTGCGTTGTGGAGTCACCGAGGTCCCTCATACCATTCGCGGGCCGAGTAAATCCGGCGTTTATGAAATTGTCTATCAGCCAACGAGAGTTGCTCCACACAAGATTAGCATCTTATTTAATGATGTGCCCATATCGCTGAAACCCCTAGAGATTAATGTTCTGCCAGCCAGTGCGGGCAAGGAGATCAGCGTCAGTGGGCTGGGACTATACCAGGCACGTGTGGGCAAGACCACATCCTTTGCCATTGACACTGTCAAACGACCAGCAAGGGAGTTCGATGTGGTTGTGTCCGGACCCGGTGGACAGGCGCTGCCCGTTCGCTGCTACCAGACCAAGAATGGACACCTTCAGGCAGAGTTCAGCATCAACAAACCAGGACAGTGTGTAATCGGTAAGTGTTTAACAATCCCAACATCTATTGTTTACTAAACTATTTCTTTACCCCTTTTGCAGAGGTGCTTCACCAATCAAAACCACTCCCAGGCAGTCCCTTCACCTGCGAGGCTTTCGATAGCAGCAAAGTAAGCGTGCAGGGTGTCACCAAGGAACCTTTGGCTCTCCATAGCTCCAATAGCTTCACTGTGCGCACCGACAATGCTGGCAGCGCTGAGCTTGAAGCAATTGCCATTTCACCAACAAATCAAAGTCTTCCCGTGATGATAAGCGAACAGTCCGAGGGCATATACAATGTAGAATTTGTGCCTTCACAGCCGGGCAACTATAAGCTGACCTTAATGTATGGTGGGGAGACGATTCCCAGCTCACCGCTTAACTTTAGCGCGTCTTCGAGTGGTGTGCGAAATGATGCTCGTGCAGCCGGACACGGATTGGAGGTGTGTCATCGCAACAAGGAAGCTTCCTTTGTTGTCTACTGTCCCATTGCACCCAATGTACAAATTGAGAGGGTTGATGAGTTTAGCGAACGCATCGAGCCAAAGATTAAAGCGCTGGGAAACAATGAGTGGCGCATTTCGTATGTTATCCTCTCTGTTGGCACCTATGAGGTTCGTGCTAGCTGCCCTAATCGTGGAAGTCTTCCCGGCTCGCCTTGGCGTGTCTGTTGTGTGGAGTCCACAAAGGTCACACCCGTCGGGGGTTGGGGTACACTTGTGGATCACGATGGCCGTCTTATACTTCCAGCTCGAATTATTTTCGATGTTGAGAACGCTGGTCCTGGAAAGCTGGTCTGCAGCATCGATGGCATTGAGATACCTGTCGACAAGCTGGTCGATGGCAAAATGTGCCTCAATATAACGGGCGATAATCTGGCCGCTGGAGAGCATGATTTAGACTTAACCTGGAGTGGTCTAACAATCACTCAGTGCCCGAGAAGTGCTTTCGTCACAGGCCAACAGGCTGCCGATAAGGTGGTTCTAATGGGTCGTGGGCTAGCTGCCGCTCAAGCTGGCGAGGCAGCACACTTCACCATCGATGCATCCAATGCGCCTGCCGGCAGACCAGAGGTCATTCTGACTGCCCAGGACAACACAGCACTGCCTGTGAGTCTCGCACAGCCACGTCCCAGCGAGAACATTTGGTTGGCTTCGTATACGCCACAGAAATCCATGACAGGCACCTTGACGCTCTCAGTGAAATGGAATGGTCGCCTGGTTAAGGGTTGTCCGCTTACTGTCGCTGTGGGCTCCTCCATGGATGCTTCTAAGGTGATCGCATCTGGTGAGGGTCTGCGTCATGGCATTGTTGGCAAAGACATTAAATCCTGGATTGACACGCGACGTGCTGGACCAGGTGAACTAACTGCTCACTGCGCGGGCGCCCGCAAAGTGGCCTACTGTGAGCTTTATGATCACGGTGATGCCACATTTACGCTTAACATTAAGCCACAAGAGCCAGGTCGTCACTTGTTGACTATCAAGTATGGAGGACAAAACGTGCCCGGATCACCATTTGCACTAAAAGTTGCAGGAGCACCAGACGCCAGTAAGGTGAGTTACGGGATGCAGATATCGGCATCTTCATTTGTCAACTAGCGTCTTTTCTTGAACCCTTAAAACACTTCTAATTTTTATTAATTGCTTATTATTTTCATCATCCCAAACAGGTTCGTGTTTACGGTCCTGGCATTGAGCACGGCGTACTGGCGACCTTCCAATCACGTTTTATATGCGACACTCGAGGAGCCGGCGCCGGGCAGCTTACGGTGCGAGTCCGTGGACCCAAAGGTGCCTTTCGCGTGGAAATGCAACGAGAAAGCCAAAAGGATCGTACCATTCTATGCAAGGTATGCATGCAAGCAATGCAACCAATAAAATGTTAAACAGTGCATCATATATCCATTTTACAGTATGATCCAACAGAGCCTGGCGATTATCGTGTGGAGGTTAAGTGGGCTGGCGAATTTGTGCCTGGTTCACCGTTCCCCGTCATGATCTTCGACACTGAGGAGGAGTTACGAAGGTACTTGCAGGGCATATGAGGCCAGATCAATCATCCCATCATTGTCTTCCCCAGTGGCCTAAGTCCACCAATACGCTATCATTCAGCGACAGCACAGCGTCGTGCCGCCTGTGTGCCGCTCTAGCGGATGTATCCACTATGTGTAGAGAGTATATACAAGAATGCAGTTCGTAAAAAGCGTCTATTTTATATATATAAAAAATATATATGTTACGAGTACTAACTAGTTTTAATTTCGAACGAAAACGAATCAACTACCATAAGTCTAGAAAAAGGCTTCGGCGCTACGATGTATTATATATAGCTTTTTGTTCTTAACCTAGTTTTTAGACAAAGTACGTATAATACGAATGTAACTCAATGTTATTATTGACCCGAAAGTGTAGTAAAGCATTCTACAATTACGACTTAATAATATAAATATTCTTTTAAAACCATATACCTTCCCGTTCAAACTGACATATATTAAAAAGGATTTTGTTACTTAATACTTTCTTTAGCCCCCGAATTATTTCGCCATAGAGAAATATTATATTGTGTGGTATCAAATCAACTCTGACTGACAGGTTAGTTATCAAAACCATTTCCATCATTTAAGATCTAGGAAATATATTGTACCTCTGGAAAAACAATTTGTTCCTTCGATCATGATCTTTTAAGAAATTGTAAATGTTGAAAAAGATTATATTCCAATTTTCCAATGTTTTTCGGGACGTGGGCGATGTGTTTGATACTAATAAAAAAAACTTTCACATCGGCGGTTCTCGCTTATATCCACAGTAAGAACCAAACTACGGAGAGAATGGATCCTGAATATACACAACTGCATTTATGCTTGCTGTGCGCATGTCATAAGCCGGATTCATTATTAGTTATTGTGGGTTATTAAAGTAAAAATCTATATTTATTTTATAGGCACTGAAATGTATTTCGGGTAACTACTTTGTTTTAACATCCCAATATTTAGTTTTTTGAAATAACAGGCCTGTCTCTATTAATTCGCCATTTGCAATCTAATAGTCTTCGGGCAGTGCAAAATCGTGATGGAAGTCGCGCCGATTTTTTCGTACAAATTTCAGAAGATTTTGTTCCAGCAGGTGTTGATTGACCGTACGAAAGTTATGTTCAGAGCTCTCCATATCCTACAAAAGAAATAGTTTTTTTTTAGTAAATATAGCTGGAGTTATACATATATGCTTATTTCATACAATTTGTAAGCTTTTGATCATGGGCCTAAGCATTTTGTGATTTTCTGTTTGAAAATCAGTGAAATCCTCATGCGTCAACAGTTCTGTCCAGGGCTCCTGCAAAAACAGCATTAGGCACTTGATGTTACCAGCCTTATAGCGTGCCTTTAGATTATTTAACATTGATTCGTGCTTGCCACATAAGTGCTCCAGATGATCAAAGCATGTCTTCTACAATTGCTTATTAAGCTAGATGCCAGTCCAGAATAACATATTTTGAAAGCTTACCTGCTTGGTTACTATGACAATCTCATCCACAATCATTTTAGGCGTAAGTCCAATGCGACAAAAGGTTCCATTGTGGTAGGTAGTCAAGGAACAGGTTGTGCAGCCAATAACTGTGGTAGCCAAATAGCGACGAGGCATCGTCACCTTAATAATATAGTAGCCGAGCGGTAACAAGGCCTTAAAAAATGTAGGCTGCGTGTATTTATACTCGATTTTGTCATCAGGAGATTGCATGTTCAATATTTGATTGAGCTGTTCAAGGAGTAATGAGATAATTTGTTCCATATTTATGCATATTTCTCCACCTATCTTACTTTACTGGCCGTTTCCCTTTCGCTTGTATACTTATACTGATGATTGATGTTGCCATTCATTTTTATAAATAAACCTGCCGCATATATGTCTGGATCGTTTGTCTGGAAGTTCTTATTAACCAGAATCTTAGAGCCCATTAGACCAATTCCCGATGCCGTAAGCCCTGCCAAAAATTAAAGTTTTATCAAATCAATTATGATTAAAACTTACAAACTTACAATACTTAGTACTGCTGCTCATGTGACCCTCATCATAAGATATAAAAATGTCGCAATCGAACTTCAAATTCTGTGTCTTTCTAAACTTTGTAAAAACAACTTCAAGTATAAAATTGTCTTTACCATGTTGTACCCAATGTGAAAAATTGTAATCGCTATAAGTTTCGATTTCGATATCAATCAGCATGTCCTCCAGTACATATTGTAGATTCTGATCGTAATAGGGATTCTTCAGTTTTTGTTCCTCTTCAGTGCCCTGTTTTTTATGTGGTATGACAAGGATCACTCGCTTGGGCGAGACTCCATGATTCATCAGAAACGAAATACACTCATAGGTTCGCAAATTGCAGCCATATAAAAGTATAGCATACTTGCGGTTATGATCCTCTAACAGCACCCGAAGTTTGTAGTACAGTATAAACTTATCCAATCGATTGTTGACCTCAACAAAATTTGCAGGCAGAAGACCCGAATGATGCAAATCCCGATCGTTTCTTAGACAGTGGTTCAAATAATTCATAAGCAGCAAAGTATCATAATAGATCTCACAGCTTTGGTTGATCTTCACATACTTTTTCTCCCTGTCAATGTAATTCACGTGTCCGGTGACGAATTGCACCCAAAGGCGTAGATCCATGCGTATCACAACATCACGCACATAACATGAACTGTTCTTGAAAAACAAATAGCAACTGCAAGCAATGTCACAGTAGGGACATTGGAACATACTATCGTAATCTGCTTCCACAGTGCCAGGAGCAGCAATAACCACAACCTGCAAGCGTGGCAGGCAGGTAAAAGATTCTGTGTTTGCATGACTTAAGAGAAGCTACGTTTAAGAATTATACATTAGGATAAAGGACTCCCAAACTTACTCCTTACTGTTCCACTGGAAGGCCAACTGTCGTAGAAATGCCTTTGCAATGGGAGTAAAACCAATGATGACTAGTCTGTTGCTGTTGCCAAACCATTTGGATGGATTTAACTTGTGACGATAGATTATTAAATCATCAAGGTAGTAATCATGATCTGGTAAGCCCCTTACACCCAAAGATTTTATACAGTTATGAGTTTTGTCCTCCCGAGATGAAAAGTTTATTTTCTTCATGCGTTTTGGCTCTATGGGCAACATCATGGATTTTAAATCATTAGAAAATACGAATTTCTGTCAAAAAAAAAATGGCGTAAGAATGATTGACATGGGGAAAAGTAGGGGAATTCAATGTATTGTATTTGATTGCTTACCTGTCGTGCGAATATGAAAAAGAAATCATAATAGTTTGTCTTGGCTGCCAAGTTTCGCAATATTATCTCGCAGCTGTTTTTGAAAAGTGGATGCAATCGAAGGGATATTATCTCTGCACGTTGATTATCCAAATGGTTATCATCTTGCGGCAAATGAAAGTGAAAATGCATCTTAGAATGATGCAGGAATCTTCTAATGATCACAAACCCAACGGCCGTATTTTCACTTGCCGACTTATTGGAATCGCCACAGCGTATGGTAAACACATCATATGCGCTACCTTCGTTGCTCTGCACGTCATGGAGGATTTCAGATATAACGTCCACTTCGTTCTCTAAGTTTTTAAATGCATTGACTTTGGAACTGTAGGAGAAACTAGATTGAGGCGAAACATTTTTCAACTCTGCACCCAGCAGGCAGCTTTTGGCCAATTGTAGTATTGTGTCGACATCATTCTTTTCAAAGCGGTACAAGCTAGACAGGGAATTAAATGAGTAAGCTTTAATTCTACTCTTATTTTTTATTCGTATCTACCTTATTTCGCCAAAAAAAGTGCTACGATGAGTTATGTAAATCGCATCTAAATTGCTCACCTCGCTGGGACGCTGTGCCACAGGCTGAATAACGCAAAAATCAAAACAATTAAAGAAGGTTTTATTGCAATGCTTTTTTGTGACTTACTATGAAATATTTAAGTGCCTCGATGTGACTGCGCATAGATTTGGAGCTCTTGGGGATGGTCATTATGCAATAATCACGGTCCGGAAATGCTGAATACATGGCTGTTAGGCAATTGAACAAACGCTCTAGCTGAAATGTTTTGTGCACACAAATGAATTTTAGGGCAAACACATTGGAGGAAGCTTGAACACCGTCCTCCTCCGGTGTTTTGTTGTTTGTATTATAGTTTAGATTAATGAACTTTGAATCCTGATTGACATAGTAACTAGTCATAACCAACTCTAAGGTATAATAAAAAGTGAAGTGAATGCAATTAAAATGTTCTTTTTTGTGCCTTTAAACTTACTCTCAAATATGTAGGCAAATTTTAGAAATAAATCTTCACGTAAGTAAAATTTATCCTGACTTGTCACCACTTCTGAACCCATTACAGCGCCTTGCATCAAACTAACTCGTATCTTGCTTAAACTGGCCACACTAGATAGCCAAAGGGTAGATTAATGGCTTTAAATTAATAAAGGTAATTTACTACCTGACGCCACTATCGTTATGTTGCACGCCACCAATAATGGTCAATGCATCCAAATCATCCATGGCATCTGCTGTAAATAAATACGCCTCAGGTTTGGGTTCAATCGATCTGCGATTAAGGTCACAATAAATACAATAACTAAGTATATCAAGTTAGTTTAAAAAAAGAGAGTTTTATCAAAGCAAATACCTCTAAAAATAATCCAATTATAGTTAATTTAAAAATGTCAATGTTATTTTTCGAAAGTCTTTGGATTTAAGCTGGCCGAATACAACTTGGCGGTTGCTTTTGACGTTTGACCCGTTCAAATTCTCAACAAATAAGAGCTTTAGATTATCTATATTGTGATGTGATTTTGTCCATATAAAAAAAACAACAACAAATCGTAGGCGCTTCTTACTTTGTCTTATTTTTTAAAAGTGAATTGTATAAATTGTTCGAATGCCTCCAAAAAAAATCATCAATGGGAAAAAAAACAACGAAAGGAAACAAATGGAACACTTAAGAGGTCAACGCGTCACCAATCGAGTAAGATTGATTAGCTCAAAAAAAAAAAATGAATTGTTGTTGGCAACATGTAATTATGATAAGAACGATGTTGCCATTGGACCGATGAATAAAGTTGGTTTGCATTGTGGAGCTTTAAAGTTTGCAAAGGAATCACCAGGAATGTGTTGATTAAACGGTAAAGTAGTTTTGCCCCAGTTGACTAAACCACCTGAGCCGCTTTTAAACTATTTTTTGAAAAGCCTCTAAAAAAAATCATCAATTGCGAGAGAAACATCAAAAGCAAAGAAATCATGTGAATATTTAAGAGGAGGAACGGACGATCAACGAGAAAATCATGTGTTCTTTATTCATAGAGCAGACGCGTGGTCAGGACCACTAGTGATATTATAACTGTGAAGTAATTTGCTTATAGCCTTAAACCTTCAAAATTTAAAAAATAATAAATTTCTTTACTTACTGAACGTGAATGCGCTCATAACTATATGGCTTGGTATCATCGTATTTGACTAGATTTCCAAATATTTCCAATTCGTAATTGCGTACATAGAAGCGTATATCGACATTGGATTCAAGCCAAATAAAACCCGCTGTATATGATTCCTGGCGTTCGTTTTCCAGCTCTGCAACAATCAGAACCGTATCCTTGGCATTTTCATCGAAACGCATCAATTCCTCAGCTATATAGAAGTCACCGCACTCAGCTCGCATCTCAGGAAATTCGCATTCATGTATATCAATAATGTCATCATTATCCTCGGCACTAAAATGACACTTTCAAAGGAATGTTTAAGTCTAGACAGAACTGTATTACTTACAGGGCCTTGCGATATGTGATGCTCGGCAGCAATTGAAAGCGTTCAATTATGTAAACCGATTGCGTGTCTGGATTGGAGGTAATGCTAAACACGCGTGGATAAAAGACCTTTGCATACTTCGCCAAATCATCAAAACTCTCGACATAATGCAAGGATTCATTCAACACGGGAGTCTTAACGGTAATCAAATACCGAACTCGATTCTCAACAAAAAAAAGGTGTTGGAGTATAGAAAGAAGAACTTGCGGTTCGTCGCTTTTATAAATGCAAAAGTTAAAGAACATGGCATTCAACCAACTAATGTTCAGTGTTATGCTAAGAATTTGGTTTTCATTAAAGCTGCTTGACATTTCGTTTACGTTTATTAAATCTTACCAATATTTCTTTTTCAACCAACCTGGCCAACTATCGCTGGGCAATGGACCGATTGCAGGATAATTGCGAAACTCCGCATAGGCTAAAAAACTGCCATCCTTGGAACCGTTGAGCTCAACGACAAAGCGATGCGTCTGGTATTTCTGAAAGATCAGGTTCACATTGTATTTGGGTCGCTTATTGCCAAACCATTTGGTGCTCTTATCATATATAAGAGAGTAGAGTGCATCAGTGTCCTCATTAATGGCTCGACGCACTGTGTATCTCTGTGACATTTGTGGAAATCTTCTTTAAATATATATGTATGCAAATAATGTGCCTAGATTTATTCGTGTGAGCTTTGATTTATGAATCGTAGATATAGTATATTTAGTATATAACGTATAACGTAAAAAGTATGACGAGGAAAGTGTGTGATCTTTCCCGGCCTTGGTATCATTATGACGATTGACTTTTCCATCCGTCTGGAAAGTGGCCAAGTTTGGTGATGGTATTATGTAACATCCCAAAACCTTCCAGCTTTCCAATTGTTCCACCAACCATTAACCATTAAGTCATTAAATCAATCAGTCAATCAGGACAAAATGTGTATAGCTGATTTGAATCGCCAGCAAAAGCAGCGCCAACGGCGTTAACCCAAACACAGTCAAAGCTTTCAGCAAGATAATAACTAATGCATGAATTTCCACTGCCATTAACTTATTATTACTAGTACTATGTCAGCCTGGTCATAACCCAAATCATTTGTAGCGCTTTATAATGGGCTTTTGAAATGTACTGACGTTGATTTAATGAAGGTTCAAATGGTTGGCCAAGCTTGGCAACCAAAACGCAACTACTGATGGGGATGGATGGGAAAGAGGGCTGTTTGAGGCAAGGGTTGTCATAGCAGCTACCGAAAGCGGGTTGTTGACTGATTTTCTTGCGAATTTTGTTTTTTGTTTCATTGTTGATTTTAAAAGTTGGTTTGCTTAATTAGTCGACTACTGGCATTTGAAATATATTTAAAGCGGCTTCCAATAACCAGTGCAATCAAACGACATCGCAAAGGAAAAAACGAAGAAAAACTCTTGAATCATGGGCAAAAAGGGTAAGGGCAAAGGCAACAAGCTGGCCAAAATGTCAGAGGAGGAGCGTGCCCGTTACTTGCAAATGCGCGCTGACCAAGAGGAGGAAACAAGGCGACGCAAAATGCAACTTATTGCGCTCTACATGAAGGTAAGTGCATCGCATCGAGACTAAGTAAATACCCTAGCGCATTACATTTTTTCGTTCACAGAACAAACTGAAGAAAGAAGATGCCTTTTGCCGCTTGAACATGGCCAAGATCAATCAGGAATGGCGTTCGATATTGCGTCAGGTTAAGATACAAGATTTGCGACGTGAGATCATCGATGTGGAGTCGTTCTCTAAGGATGCACTGAAACGCAAAGATCAGGTCATACAACGCCTAATTGGAGATATCAACTCCACAGAGGATATGTACGCAAATCTACAGCAATCCCACATGGAGAACATTGACAGACTCATTAGTAAGCACCGAATATTTATTTATTTAAGATTTATTAACTATTCTTTTTCAATTAGGCATTCATCGCAGTCGCAATGAGTTCTTTCAGTGCATATATGAGGATGGTAAGCAAGCCGTGCTCAAGGAATTTGAAAATGATTCGAATATATTCAAGAGCATGCAGTCGGAGCAGCAGCTACAGTTGGAGTGCGTCTACTATCAGCTGGAGGAGACTAAGGACAAGGAAATCAAGGACAAACATGAGCGTTATCTCGATCGTGTCGAGGATCTAAAGAGTGGCGTAAGTTACTAATTGAATAGCACATTGCCATTCTCTTCCCAATCATCGCATTGGGCCTTGGCATACTCGGACATGCATTTGATTAGCTCCCTGGCCTGACCACACTTATTGTTGTTGTTGCTGCTGTAGCGCGAGTGTTCCAGATAACGAAAACATTGCTGCACCGTGTCCATATAAAAATTACGCAAATCACGATCACGCAAATCCTTGGTCAGCAAATAGCTAACCTTGCGACGATCCGGTTGACCATTGCTATCAACCTGCAATGAATAAGAGAAAGTACATAGCGTTTTTTAGGGTTTGCCTTGGAAATCATCTTTAACAATCATCTCATTCTACAAATGTCGAGTAGAAGGCATCATCGAAGTGCACTTTTATAGCATTTATTTGTATCCTGGGGGGGTCTCGTTAGCAGGCTGAACAGTGATTCGAAACAATTGAAAATTGTAAATGAACATTTTTGTGACTATTTTTAGTGCTGCCAAGCATTCTCTCAACTCAAACTGATCGTATATGAAACTATAGTCATTTCGTCATTCATACAAACTTTTGCCAACTCCAAAGCTATTAAACTTTACTTGCCATATTCATCTCCTCAAAGAAACACTGTGCCACACAGCCAACCATTTCTGAAGTGTTGTTGTTCGCTTTGTTGTTGTTGTTGTTGTTATGATCTGATTGCTTTAAGCTGCGGTGCCAGCGATCATTATATGAATGCTGCTGCCGTTGTCCTTGACCTTGGCCTTGTCCATAGTCCTGGCCGTTATAGGAGCTGTCAAAATTATATCGAGCATTGCCATAGCGTCTATCGTTGTCCTCCTGATTGTTGTTGTTGTTGTTGGTGTTTTGATTGTTGTTGTTGGTGCTGCTGCTGCTACTGCTACGCTGCATGCAACTGCGTACGATCCTTTTGAGCTCGGCATCACTGGCACCATCCTGAGAGCGACACTTCAAGCTATGCAAACCACCACAAAAACCAATCAGAATAAGCAGCAACAGATGCATCTCGTAAACTGTTGGAGAACTATTAGTTGCAAGCTCTCTTTTATAGTAAGCTTCAACAGACAGTTGATGGAGTAATAGTTATGAAAGATGACTGACACACAATGGCGACATTTGACACTTGAAATCTTTCTTGTTATTTAGATGCAATTGAAACTGGAAAACATTACGGGCAAGGGTGAAGGTAAGCTGGAGGCATTGTGGCAGGAATATCAATCAGTTTTGTCTGGTTATTGCAAGCACATTGAGGGTTTCTATTCGGAGTATGTGGATCTGAAGCAGCGAGACGAGGAGAGCGCCCAACAGATCAGTGAACAAAGCTATGAGATCGAACATCTGACGGCGCAGTTATCCAATCTGCGACTGCTTGCCGAGGAACAGCAAATCAAGCAACAGGCGCTGCTGGAGCACAGGCAGAGCATCAAACAACAGTTGACGGAGCGGTTGAGAGAAATGCGCGAATGCGTCGACAAGGAGCTGGAACATGAGTGCAAACTATTCAAGTCAATGTCCGTGGAGAGCTATGAGGCTATTGAGGTGGGTACAAACCTAATACCCGCCCGATTCGGTAAGGAAATGGTTAAGAAAACCTTTTTTCAGGCACTCAAGCGTCATTTGGCTCAGGGCGAGACTTTGATCCAACTCTCTCGAATCTGCGGCAAAATGGAAACTCAAAATGAAAAAATGTTTCAACTGCCTCAACTATCATGTGAAATCATTGAGATCCGAGAAATCAAAACGCCAGTTGAAGATCAAATCATTGATCCGCTTAAGGTAAACCCAAAAACGTCTATATGTTGAAAAAAAACATATTAAGTTTATTTCCTAAGGATGAAATTGCTGCATTGCCCCAAATGGACACATTTTGGCGGCGTGTCAACAACGTTGCTGTGGATGTAGCCTGCTTGAAGCAGGAGAAACGCAATCTGGAGGCAGCTAATGCACGGCTCAAGACCGAGCTACAAGAGTATCTCATCAATTTGAACATCAGCAATGGATCCAATAGTCACATACACGACTATCTATCAAGACGACCTCGCAGCATGTCTGTGGACCGGGTGACACAGTTGCGATTGCAGCCAAAGCAGGTGAAGAGTGCTATGGCATCGGCGGGGGGTGGAAGAACCCAACCTCTTCCACGCACTGGTTATGTGCCCAAGTGTGAGGCTAGCCTCTCGAATGTGATGCGTTCACAAAATTTACTCAAAGGCAAGCCGCAGTTGGCCAAAATTGAAGTAAGGAAACATTTTTAGCATTTATACGCACGAAAAAAAGACATTTAAGCAACACAAAAATAAATTCAATACATTCAAATTTATATTTTTTGCCGCGTTTTTCAATATGGCCAGACTGCTCAATATGCTTACAATGAAAAGGGCTGCCAGATAGTCAACATTCTTTCATTTAGTATATTTATTTTGGTATGTTTTTCGATAAGTGGAGTGCAAATTGATAAATTTAAGAAAATAATCGGTAGCAAATAAATGCTCCCGGAACAAAAGTTCCTGCTGAACACCGCATGAACTACATGTATCGCAGTTTTCCACAAACACGACATGTTTCATGTTCACATTGTATCGCAGTTTTCCTACCAGACGACCCAAGTCGAAACAGAAAGAAATTAAATTAAAAAAAACACAAGAATAGTTCGGTATTAATTAATAAAAGTTAGCTGGTTGTGCTGCTTAATCAAGCGCACAAATTAAAAGCCATGGACAAGTGAAAAGAAAGCTAAATCAAGCCCGCATTTTGGGTTGTAAAAAACGGATGTGTTTTTTACATCCAACTATCTGTGTATCTACCGAATCCAAAAGTGTACGTGCGTGCGTGTGTGTGTGTGTATACGCTACGCACTGTTATAGATACAACAACAAGCTAGCAGCAGCAGCAGGCTAGGCTGCCAGTTGGAACGGTGAACAGCAGGAGCGTGTTCTTGTTCTTGTAAAATTACCAAAAAGAAATTTCATTCGGAAAATGCGGAAATGAGGCTGAGAAAGAGAAACAACCCCGAAAACTCAAACGAAATATGTACATAAGACCAAAAAGGGCAAAAATACAACAAGAAAAAAAAACAACAAGCATAACGAGAAAGAGACACGACAAACGCTGAATCGTTTTTAGTTTCGATTTTAATACTATTTGTGATTAATAAAACAACGAACAAATAAAAGACACAACCACAAAAGAAATGAAAAAAGATACACAATCATGCGAAAGAAAGTGTGAGAAACACCAAAAACTCATTAAAATCAAAGCTCTCAGTGGCACTGCATTTGGCTTGTAAATTTTCTATTTTATTTTATTTTTTTGGGGCACGCCGTCGCCGTAGGCGCGCTCGTTCTTGTTGTGCGACTCGAGATAAACATAAAAAAAAGAGATAAATACAAAAATACAAAATTAATGGAAATGCCGTAGAGACAGAACCACACTCGAAATACATAAGTACATAATATATATTTGATTGGTGTTTGTTGTTGTTTGTGCACTGCTTATCTGTATGTGTGGTGTGTGGTATACATACATATGAATATCAACATTGTCGCCTTTAATTTGGATTCGTGTCTGGCTGCATGGAAATGTAACCATTAATAACTGGAGCAGTCAATGAATTATTTTATAATGATATGACGATCAAAACAATCAACGACTGAACACAAAACAAAGGTGAGTACCAGAAATTGTATGACAAACCTCCACACGCAACAGAAAACATAAAAAAAGGTTAGCTCGGAAACAGAATTTTATATTACAGTCGAACTTCCTTAGAACGAATCTTAAGGAGAACAGAAAAAAAACTTCGTTATGGTGAGGAATTCATAATAATATTCTAAATATAATAGAAAAGATCGTGTTACGGAAAGTTCGACTTTATTGTTATTCCATTTTATTGCGAACGTTTCTGGAAATTCTAGTTCCGAGCAAACCACTTTATATGTACGACAGATACATTTGTATATCATTTGACTAACAGCTGCCACATTTTCTCTGACATTTTCATTGTTGTGCATTAGCCCAAGAAATCGCTAAGTAATAAAAAAAAATAAAAGTAATATGATTGCCAAGCACTTACAACTGCGCAGTATAATTAAAACTGTATAGAAATATATGTATATGCATCCTCTACATGTATATACTGTATCAAGCACATCGATATCGACACATCTGGAGCACTAACTATCATCATCCAGCATTAAACATAAACAATATGAACCGGTTGCAGTTTCTACTGCTGCTGGGATTCACACTGGCAGCCCTGGCAGCGCTGCCAGCAGCCAAAGGTAATGCTAATAATCAGCTCATAATAATCATAAGTTAAACTTTTACTTAAATTGCCTCTGTTTAATAATCGTTCACAGCGCAATATCAATCGCCACGCATCATTGAACATCCCACAGATTTGGTGGTTAAGAAAAATGAGCCAGCAACACTCAATTGCAAGGTGGAGGGCAAACCGGAGCCAACTATTGAGTGGTTTAAGGTATGTAGAGTATAAATTTAGTATATAAAATTAACATTTGATATGGTACAAACATTCTCTTGTTAGGATGGCGAACTTGTCAATACAAATGAAAAGAAATCGCATCGAGTGCTTTTCAAGGATGGCGCATTGTTCTTCTATCGCACCATGCAAAGCAAGAAGGAGCAGGATGGTGGCGAGTATTGGTGTGTGGCCAAAAACCACGTGGGCAAAGCTGTCAGTCGGCATGCCTCGCTCCAAATTGCTGGTAAGTACAACAACTTGTTTACCCACACTTGTGCCTTGTGCGTTGTGTTTTGGTGTGTTTTTGGACCATGTTTGACACCTCTTACTTGCAGTTTTGCGCGACGATTTTCGCGTTGAACCAAAAGACACACGCGTGGCCAAAGGCGAGACGGCGCTGTTGGAGTGTGGGCCGCCCAAAGGCATACCAGAGCCAACTATTATCTGGATGAAGGCAAGCTAAACGCGCAATATTGTGCAATATATGTTGTGCTCAATTTAAACTTTTCCCTGTCCCTGTCTCTTTTTTTTTTTAGGATGGCGTGCCATTGGATGATCTTAGTTCGAAGCCATTTGGCACCAGCTCGCGTGTTCGCATTGTAGATGGTGGAAATCTATTGATTAGCAATGTGGAGCCCATTGACGAGGGCAACTATAAGTGCATTGCACAGAATTTGTTGGGCACACGGGAATCGAGCTATGCCAAGCTGATTGTTCAGATCAAGCCGTTCTTTATGAAGGAGCCCAAGGATTTGACAATGGTCTATGGCCAGACGGCTACGTTCCATTGCTCAGTTGGTGGTGATCCGCCGCCAAAGGTTCTCTGGAAAAAAGAGGAGGGCAACATTCCCGTCTCACGTGCTCGCATCTTGCACGATGAAAAGAGTCTTGAGTTGACCAACATAACGCCCAACGATGAAGGCACCTACGTTTGTGAGGCACACAACAATGTGGGTCAGATCAGTGCCAGAGCCACATTAACAGTTCATGGTAAACCATTATCATACTTTGAAAGCGCTCCTTCAATCTTCTTATTCGGCTTTTTTCTCTACTCTAGCTCCGCCAAATTTCTCAAAGAAGCCAACAAATAAGAAAATCGGTCTCAATGGACAAGTGCAGCTGCCTTGTGTCGCCACTGGCAATCCACCACCATCTGTTTTCTGGACCAAGGAGGGCGTCTCCACGCTCATGTTTCCCAATAGCTCACATGGACGCCAGCATATCTCGGCTGAGGGTACACTGCAAATCAACGATGTGCAGCAGGACGATGAGGGCTTCTATGTGTGCTCCGCTTTCAGTGTGGTTGACTCCTCCACGGTGCGAGTCTTTTTACAGGTCAGCTCAGTGGATGAGCGTCCGCCACCCATTATACAAATTGGACCCACGAATCAAACACTGCCCAAGGGCTCGGTTGCCACAATGCCATGTCGTGCCACAGGGAATCCAACGCCACGCGTCAAATGGTTCCATGATGGATATGCAGTGCAGACATCCAATCGTCACAGCATCGTGCAAGGCAGCTCCCTTAGAGTTGATGGTAAGATTCAAGATTTAACTTTATTGCGTTTGCATCTTGCTAAAACAACATTTGCTTTTACAGATCTCCAATTAAGTGATTCTGGTTTATATACTTGCACTGCATCTTCGGAACGTGGCGAATCATCCTGGTCAGCTGCCTTAATGGTTAGTACACATTTCCAACATGAGTCATATTGGTTTCTTACTTACACAATTTTTATATTATTAAACAGGTGGAGAAGAGCAGCTCGGCAACGCTGCATCGTGTAGCAGATCCCAGCACCTATCCCGCACCACCTGGTACTCCCAAAGTAATAAATGTCACGCGAACCAGCATCTCACTACGCTGGTCTAAGAGTCAAGAGAAACCTGGAGCTGTTGGACCAATTATTGGGTAAGCACTCAATTTATATTTACCAGAATAAGTTATTTTGATAAAAATTCAAAGCACAAAATTAAATTGCCTACTTAACAAAATACTTAAGTATACAGAGGTACAATCCGAGCTCTAAATTAAATCAACAACAATTTAAAAATATAATAATACTAAATTTGCTCGTTGTGGTTACCCAAAGGATTGACATGATTGAAAGGTCGGTCAGTGTATCGTCAAGTACGTTGATTCATTACTGTTGGCAAATTAAAGTAAAGCATAAAATGGAGCACCAGATATGTGGAGTATTTTATTCTGGAGGATTTGCACTACTTAAATCCAAGATTTAACAGGAGTGCCCCTATATTTTATCACATATGTTGTTGGCTTGGCTATGCTATTTTATACTTATTGTTGATCATGCTGAGTTTGCTTGGTTTCTTTAGCATCCAATTGAGTTTTTTTCTTTTGGATCTAACTCTTCTGTCATAATAGGGATGTAAGAGCTTCCTGTCTAGGTACCAGATACCAACGTAGCGAACGTGGTTCTCCTGAGAAATATATCTTTTTAAGCAGACAAAACCGATTACTTGTTAGCCCAAGTCGGTCATTGTTCCTAATTTATTTGTAAAATTGTAGGAAATTAAATTCCAAGTATTCGTTTTTACAGTTCATCACTACATTTTTATGCTTCAATAACTATAATTCCATATACGTCCTTGTTGAATCAAACTTAAAACAATGCATCATAATTTTAGCTATACTGTGGAGTACTTTAGTCCCGATCTGCAAACGGGTTGGATTGTGGCTGCTCATCGTGTACCCGATACTCAAGTAACGGTAAGCATGCTATTTTTTGTAGACAAACAACATTAGACTTATATTTCCCTTTGTTTTAACAGATCTCAGACCTTACATCCGCCACATCGTATATTTTCCTGGTGCGCGCAGAGAATTTGCAAGGTGTTTCTGTGCCATCTGGCCTGTCGAATGCCATTAAAACGCTGGGCGAGGATTTCGATGAGCAGCCGTCTAATGAACTGTCAGCAGCACGGACGCTGCTTACAGGCAAGGTAAGAGTAATCTAGCTATATGAAATTGCTCAACCAACTAACGGTAATGCTTGTATTCAGGTTGTGGAGCTTATAGATGCCTCAGCTGTAAATGCAAGTGCTGTTCGCCTTGATTGGATGCTTCATGTCAGCGCTAATGAGAAATTTGTTGAGGTAAGTTAAGTTGCAGATCTAATAAGAGCCACGTACTAATCTCTATCATTTGCATAGGGTCTTCATATACGTTATCGGGATGCCAGCTCACATTCTACGCAATATAATGTCATCACAGTACTAGATGCCTCTGTGGAGTCTCATGTGGTTGCCAATTTGCGCAAATATACGAAATATGAATTCTTTTTGACACCATTTTACGAAACGATCGAGGGACAACCAAGCAACTCCAAAATAGCCAAAACTTATGAGGATGGTAGGCTACACAATAAAATACCCCATCATGTATTTAGTTCCCTTGCTCAATCATAATTTTCTTTAGTACCCTCTGCACCGCCGGATAACATACAAATTGGCATGTACAATTTGACAGCTGGTTGGGTGCGTTGGACACCACCGCCTATGCAGCATCACAATGGCAATCTTTATGGCTATAAGATTGAGGTAAGCGCAGGAAATACCATGAAAGTGTTGGCCAATATGACGCTGAATGCGACGACAACATCGGTGCTACTCAACAATCTAACCACAACAGCTGTTTATAGTGTGCGTCTTAACGCATTCACCAAAGCCGGAGATGGACCCTATTCCAAACCTGTAAGTGTGAGACCGTCTTGATTATTGCAATTATGTTTGCTTATCGTTCTTGTTTCTTTAGAAATCTTTATATATGGACCCCACGTATCATGTGCATCCGCCGCGTGCTCATCCTAGTGGCACACACGATGGCCGTCACGAGTCTGGCAATGATTTTACTTATCATACCAATGACATGGTCCAAACGGAGCCCAATTCAAATACGAATCCCACAACGCATCGCAAGACAACAGCCTTTACGCATGGCACTTGGTTAATGGGATTGGTCATCATCATACTCCTTGTTGTGGTTGTCTCCACAGCAACGGCCATGGTTTACTTTAAGCGTCGTCATCAAATGACCAAAGAGCTGGGACATTTGAGTGGTGAGTGAAGAAATCTTTTGTTACTTGGCTTCGTACTTTTAATAACATATCTACTTTATGTGTTCTTATTTTTTAGTTGTTAGTGCCAACGAGATAACTGCACTTAATATTAATAGCAAGGAGAGCCTGTGGATTGATCGTGGTTGGCGCACCACAGACACAGACAAAGACTCGGGTCTTAGTGAATCCAAGCTACTCTCCCATGTGAACAGCAGTCAGTCTAACTATAATAACTCTGATGGTGGCACCGACTATGCCGAGGTGGATACACGCAATCTAACCACTTTCTACAATTGTCGCAAGGTGCGTTCGAATTTTATTTTCCTTGACGGCTATATCATCAAGCTAAGCCTGTTTTATTTGTCTTTAGAGTCCCGATAATCCCACGCCATACGCAACAACTATGATCATTGGCACATCCTCCAACGAGACTTGCACTAAGGCCACCTCGCTTAGTGCTGACAAGGACTCGGGCACACATTCACCCTATTCGGATGCATTTACAGCCCAGGGTGCGACAGCTGCTGCTGCTGCTGGCAATAAGTCAAACTATTTGCAATACACTACGGAAACGATTAACTGGTCGGAATTTTTGCCACCACCACCGGAACATCCGCCGCCGCTATCCTCCAACTATGGCTATGCGCAAGGCTCTCCTGAATCTTCACGCAAGAGCTCCAAAAGCGCCGGCTCTGGCATTTCCACCAATCAAAGGTGAGCATAAAAAATCATTATTATTACAAAGAAATTCCCAACACAATCTCTCTCTGTCTTTCAGCATATTAAATGCCTCCATACACAGCAGCTCCTCTGGAGGATTCTCCGCTTGGGGCGTTTCGCCGCAATGCGCCCCTGGCTGCCCCCAAGAGAATCTCTATAGCAATCCATTAAGCGCCGTTGGCGGCACACAGAATCGCTATCAAATCACACCCACCAGCCAGCATCCGCCACCATTGCCGCCCTATTTCGCCACCACACCCAGCTCCGGTGCCGGCGGCGACATAGCCTCTCGCAACATACATATCCATTATCCCACACAACGCCATGCCGTCAGCGAGTATCAAGCCGGATTGAATGCAACGCGCAACAATCACAGAGCCTGCAACAGTTGTGATGCTTTGGCCTCACCCATGCAGCCACCGCCACCGTTGCCGCCGCCAACGGAGAGTTGGTATCAGCCGGTGCATGGTCATGGCAGCCAGATGCCACCCACTGCTTCCAGTCATCAAATCTATCAATGCTCCTCCGAGTGCTCGGACAACTCACGTGCCTCCCACGGCCACAGCAAGCGACAACATCAACAGCAGCTTCACTCCGACAGCAGTGTTGAGCACAGCAGCAGCAAACGTTCCGGACAGCGACGAGCTGCAGCAGCACATCTCGCCCAGCAGAATTCCTGTGCGGAGAGTGAGAATGAGAACATGGTGTCGGGCTATGAGTTGCAACAACGCAAGAACTATACGAGCGACTGTTGCAACAGTTCCCGCGAGGGCGACACCTGCTCCTGCAGCGAGGGCTCCTGCTTGTATGCCGAGGCTGGTGATCCCCGTATAGCGCCCACTCACCTAATGACTGCTAAAAATACTTAAACTGATTGCCAGATCAAAAATTTAATTACAGAGCCAACTCAATTTGATGATCTTGCGTAGTATTTAATCTAGTCGTAACTTTTTATTCATATCGAACTTAGCACACAGAAAATACTACACTAGACATTTATTTAATAGAACTGTGCTGCGCCACAACTACAAAACCCGAATACGTATACACTCTTGCAGAAGCAACTACAACTACAATCAAGGTGCACACATATACATATAGCTCGTATTATGCGGTCCTTAGATATTACATAAAAATATAACTTGACATAACGATCAGCCCAAATGTACTTAAGAAGTGAACGCTGTATGATAATGCTTTCAAAAAATGATGAATAATTGCAAAACACAAAATACGTACGAAAGATAAAAACTCGAAAAACTCAAAACAAAAAAAATGAAATAAGAAAAAGATCAGTCAGGCCACAGAAAGTGCATAATATTAATCGACTACATAACATTTTTGATAACTGCATAATTAGTTAGATACAATACATACATACAGATTGTTTGGCAAAATTGGCTGGCCACCTAGTCATAGGCTTGAAGTAGCATTTAGTAAGATGTACTCAAACACACACACACACACAAAAAAAAACTCTTTCATATCTACGATCACAATCGAGCATTTATTCGACTTATGTTCCCTAAATTTGCAATAACATACTTTATGCATTTTATCTATGTATATACATACATATACAGTATCAAGAAGATAAACTTGAGATTAGTTGATAAAAATGAATCGACAATGTTGCAATGTTAAATGGTTAGTGCTTTTCTATAAAATGAAAACTTAAACACAGTAATACTACTTCATAAATAATGACTTGACCTAGTGCTTAGTAAAACTTAAACTGTATTTAACGACTTTATACTTTATATATTAATAGGCATCATATACATACATTAATAGCTAATGCCATCACTTCGGTGCCATCGAAGCCAACTCCATGGCCCCCTCCTTCTACCCAACCCACACACACTAGCCAGGGGCTTGTCCGATCTTTAACCTGTTAAGCAACCTCCCCAACCAACAACCTTCCTTTCCATCTATCCATCCATCCATCCATACATACGCCATTGTGTGTGGGGCTTTCCATAACGTACTACATACATTTTTAACAAGCTTGCATTTGAAAGAAAAAAGTCTAAAATGTACCTGTGATATATATAATCCCATTAAAGTATTTTAATAACATTATTCTTTAGTTTTGGTTTTTAAGCGATTTTGGTTTTCAAGCATCGAGAAAAGTTTGTTGAAAAACAATCCGCACACTAACAAAATTTTTGGGTGTTTATTTTTTGTTTTAAAAAACAAACATAGCATAATTTAGAACTTAAGCACGTACGACATTAGAAATGCAAAATATATCATCATCACAAAAAACAAAATCGAATACCAGTGAAACGTTGACACTTCGACCAACCGAAGTAGTTGCACGCTTCTCCGTAAATTTTTGAATCGTGTTCGGATTCTTAAATGCCCGAAACGGGTTATTAAACAATTATATCCATTTGGACTTAATTCAACGAAAAAATGAAATGTTTTAAATAGAAAACCGAATACTACGAATACATAATAAAAAACATATTAAACACTATAGTATATATAGCATATAGCACATAGAATCGCGCATGTATCAAAATAAAAAATCAAAACAATGCTTTTAGCATACGACACTTCCTTGCGTACACCCCTAATAACCTTAGATCGATGAGGTGCTCATGCATGTAAAATACATATATACATACTTAGACACTACAACATAACATAACACCACGCAACATATTTATGCCCCCCTGCCATAAAATACATACTATATACATATATCTACTTATTAAAAGCCAACTAGTTTGAGTTAAACTACTATTCCGTAGCAATAATGAAACCTAGTTGGGTTTTTGGTTTTTAATAATAATAATAACAATGAATATTTGCAATTAGTTATTAACTACGTACATACGAGTATTTTAAAGTCATAGCGTAAACAAATTTTAAGATTTAAACTAAAAATCAATATTAATTTTAGGTACATTGTCTGCCATATGTAAACGAAATTTTTCAAAACGACAAAAACAAACGAAAACAACTGACATAAAATCTACTTACCATAATATATATAAATATATATATATATATATATACATATAGAATTTAAACTACATAAACAATAAAGGAACATTTTACATATATGTGAATAATTCAAGACTTATTACTAGATGTGTAGAACTACTACATTTTGTAGTTGTGGTTACAAACATCTCTAGATATTGGAAAAATCGTGGGATCTAATGTGGCAATAACAATTCAAGTGTAACTATATCATTTTAAATTTAAATCTTTATTATCTTGGATTTCAATATTTCCATCATCTAAAAGTCTTTCATTTTATTAGAGTTGGTCTAAATATCTTAAAGTGTTTTGTATCATTTACTATTTTTCAAACTAATTTAAATATCTTTTTAACACATTTTGTTCTCACTTCTACGAAATACGTAAGTCCTAGTGAATCCTTAGTGTTTTGCTGGAATCAACGCCTCTTTAGATTTAAAAAGCTGATTGCATAGAACAACGGGAGATTTTCCACATTATATTTTGGCAGTCTCACAAAAATCTCTGTAAAAATCTACTCAATCATACAGCTCAGACATTTTTTTTTCGCCAGAAAGGCCATTGAGCTGCGGAAGTTGGCACTTGAGCTGAGTACAGCAATTGAAAGCCTGAATATGGTTTCAGTTTTTAGTTACATATATTTGTAACGCCAAAAGTATGCCAAGTGTTTCCCAAAAACTGTGGTTCCTGTAACAAGTGTTTTAGTCTTAAAATTCTTAATTAAAATATACTTATAAGAGGTTATTAACTTTTGTTGTTTTAAAACTTTTAATTAAGCATTGCTGAATTAAGTCAAGAAATCTTTAAAGTTTAAATCAAAGTTAATAATAAATCGAGCAAAACCATATGTATACTCCCCTCTGCAGCACTTTACGACTTCTTAACTTTTCCCTTATCAAATGCCTTATCCATCAACTCAAATTTTAATGTGATCCGTCACAGTTATTGTATCCCACAATTTGTTAACAGAATCGGCTAACCCTTAGAACTGAGATACATTCACTGCTTGAAGTTGATGCTTGTCATGCGGGCTAAACAAATACAAATTGAGACCAGATTTCGATTAGAACAATTAGTAGACTGAATAGCGGTATCTTTGTTTAATGATCTCACAGTACTTGTAGGGTATAATTTCATTTGAATACATGTACGATACAAACTGCAACAACTTGCACAACAATTAAATTAAATTACAATATAATAAAATAATTAAGGTTTATTACGAGTAAGATGTACTGGGAAGGGTTATGTTTACATTAAATTTACATATCAGTTTAGTATAGATACAAATACTCTCAATACTATAGAGTGTTGTATTGCGATATTGAGAAGCGGACGAATACTCTTGAGATAAAATAAAATAAATTAATACCCAGAAGTTTCTGGAAGACATTGTATTAATGATCTGTACACAAGAACGAAACAAAAATCAAATAAAATTATCATAATGCATAACATTATCGAAAGTCCTTAAGACCAATAAAATAATTTCCGTATGTTATCAATTCAGGCATCAATGCGTAATATATTATAATAATATACAGAAACGTGACTGTATGTACATATGATATTTCATATGTTTGCAGTACGTGCAACTTGTGGTTGGTTACCAGTTATTGGTCTCGCCCCAAAAGAAAAAGATAGTTGTCAAATGAGGTCGCGGTCGCCTGATTTGCACTTGTTGCGTGGGCTCCCTATGGGCACCTCCTCGCCCACAGCGATCGTTGTGTGTGTGGATGTTGTCTCTATTGCATCTTCCACAGTCTGCAGCAGCATGTTGCACCTTTTCCGCGATGCTACCTGCGTTGGCTGCAGCAACAGCTACAAAAGCTACAGCTAATGATGATCATAGTGTATGCGAAACGCACAAAGAAGCAGCCAAAAACCAATCGATTATGATCAGCGCGCACTATATTTCTTTTCACACACACAGCCAGAGAGAGAAAGATACTGAGAGACGGGCGTTTGGCCAGCAAATTCCAGAGAACAGATTATTTTTCGATCGTTTCGTATGTACTATGTTTTTTTTTTTTTTTTTTTTCATTTTCGTTTGGCAGCCGACGCCTTGAAACGTTCATGTCCAAGTACAAGACCAAAGATTTGCTCTGGCCCTGGCCCTTTTTTGTATTTTTGCGGCAACCGGTTTGACAGGTAGAGCGAAAGATCGGAAAGATGGAAGGAAAGCAAAGTTCGGCCGCACGCCTTGTTCTCGGCAAGGATAATAGTAATAATAATAATAATAATGCCCAGTGACTGTACGAGGCTGAACAGACGAACAGTTGGCTGAGTTCTCAGTCTAGAAAATCAGCGTAGGCATTTCATTTTTACAGTTTTACCATATATACACGAAACACAATCTTTTGAGGGTTGGTTCCATGCGGGTGTCTATATATGCACATATGTAGCAGCAGGTAGCGAATCAAGATTTTTCCTAGTCCCTTTTTCTTTTTTTCTCTTTCTTTGGTAAAGACGTCGGCATTTTTCCTTTTCCTTTTTTAGGGGTCCGCCTGTATTGAGAGTTTTGTACATTGCTTTCCTAGTATCAATAACAATGCGTGACCCGCTATTGTGGGTCGGCTTTTGTGCATCCCAGCGGGTTTTTCAGAGCTCTCTCTGCAACTCGAGCTGCCTTTTGCTGTTGCTTATGCTTATGTGCGGCAACGTTTTTGGGAGATATCGTTATTATTTTCTTGGAAATCGGGATTGTTGTGCGTCGTCGTCGCAGTCTCAGTCACAGTCGCAGGTAGCTGACAACACGAACCGATCTCAGATACAAACACACACACACACACGCAAGGAAAGCCATATGTACACATAAGCACAGATAAAGACACTGAGATATTTGAGAGGCATGGCAAGACAGGTACCTGCTACGTAGATCGTACTCGGGGAATGCATTACAGCAGCAACAAAAATGCGTTGGAGTTCATTTATCTTTTTTTTTTTGCATAAAGTTGTTATAGAACATGCACACAATATTTCTCTTTAATAACTTTATACCAGTAGGTATAAGAAAATCGGAAAAACGTTTTGAAAATGTTAGATAAATTAAAAAGAACTAGAAAAACCGAATGGAGATTTAAATTAACATAAACATACAATAGATTTTATGTGTAGCAGGCTTCAAATATTTGCAATATTTAAATTAGATAATAAAGTAACAAAATATCTTTTCTTTAAATAGATAAAGTATTTTGTCATTTACACAGCACTTAAAGTTCTAAGTGTTGTCTTTCTTTATGAGATAAAAAAATTTATGCGCTTCTTTAATTTTATTGAAAACATAAATTAATGTGTTGCGTAAATGTTGACTTTATTTAAAGCGTTTTTGAAATGGACCAAAATGTTTAATTTATATTCGCTTATAATAAATAAATTAATTCTTAGAAAATGGAGCAAGTATTGCAAATTCAAAAATATATTTTAAATTCAAGTTATTTATTTATTTAAAAAAAAAAATAAAATTTATGCTTTTAAGCTTTTTCAGAGGTTTTCATTATTTTGTAATCCCATTTTAACAACACTTTTGAATTATTTACCTTATAAATAAATAAATAACCAAAACTTGAACAAAATATTTATTTAACTTAAGGCGTAAATACGCTTAATAAGAATGACCCAAATAAAAATTAGATCTTGATAAAAATGATATAGAACTTCACGAAATTATTATCTTAGCCGAATCGGTTCACATGAAAAAATGTTTGAGGTATCAAAAATAAGGGCAAAAACTCAACTTGAGAACCTTTTTTAGTCGATTAAGGAGATGTCTATTTCGAACAATATTAAATAATTTATCAAAAAACTATGAATTATGGTAAATTTCATTTTTTAATACCAATTCTATATTCTTGATTGCTTTTAACGTTATTTTGTGAAAGTAAATTTTTAGATAACATTTATTACTAAATCTTTTTATATAAACAATCTATCAAATATCTTTTTTACCTTAAATATTATCTTTTCAATACAATTTATATGAAAATCAAAATCATTTCAAGCTGCCTTTTTTGTAGTCAAGCCAAAAACAGCTGTTTAACAAGCCAAAATTGACTCAGCGCCCAAAATCACACACACACACACACATACCAATTGAGAGCTAGCAAAAGATAAATAGTAAGATAAAGAGAGAGAGAGAGAATATTAAGATTAACCTGCAATGCATATTGCTGAATTTAGCTGCCTGACTGCCATTGCTCTCTCTGTCTGCATTGGTATTGGTGTTGAGTGCACGACTCTCGCTCATTTAATTTGTCGCTTTGTCGCTCAGCAGCTCATTCTGTTTCACGCCATCGAACCATTCGGACGTCTTTCTGCGCATCTAACTCCCGTGTCCGGTTTTGTCTCGTTTAAAACGTTCGTACGCGCAAAAGTGAATCCAATCTTACTACATACGAATGTATCTACATGTATTGAGATACAACAATATTTGTGTGGACTAAAGTCAAAGTGCAGTGCTTACCAAACTCATCACAACAATCATCATCTAGTCCTCCAAGTGCAAAAAAATATAATAAAATATCCCCCCTCAAGATATTCAGATCTCTCCTCAAAGTAAAATGCGACGCACATAAAACTAAACAAAATTAAAGTATCTTTTGGATAAATAAAAAAAAGAAGTGTGTTCTGTGAGAGAGAGTGAGAGAGACGATAGCAAAACAACAAAACAAGCCAACACAAAGCTGGACAGGATGGCCACCAATACGGAGCTGCTGCCGTTTCATCATCAGACAACAATATCGCTCCAAACAGCCGCGGCACTTAACAACTATCATGGCGGCGGTGGCGGTGTGGGCGGCGGAGGTGGTGGCAGCAATGCTGGTGCTGCAGCAGCGGCAGCAGCATGCTCGTCGGCGGCCGCCTGGAATATGGATGAACTGTATCAACAGACTGAACTGCCCGGTTTAACACGCAACAGTGCCCACCACCTGCTGCGCTTCACCCCCTATGCACTGCATCATCGGCCGCAGCTGCAAACGTTGCCACCTGCGCTCTATTTGCAACATGCCGCAGCAGCAGCCGCCGCAGCCGCAGCCGCTGCAGCAGCAGCTGCCGCCGCACATGCCCAGCATCATCATCACCATCATCATCATCACCAGCATAGGGCAGCGACGCCAGCCAGTCCGCCACCCATCGAGGGAACCCACATAAGTAATCTGTTCCCGGAGCTGCTGGAGCAGATATTCGAGCATCTGCCGGTTAGGGATTTGGGTCGTGCGGCACAGGTGTGCAACTCTTGGCGGGATGCCGCATATGCGAAGAGCGTGTGGAAGGGTGTGGAGGCCAAGTTGCATCTAAAGCGTTCCAGTCCAAGTCTATTCAATTGCTTGGTGCGTCGTGGCATTAAGAAGGTCCAAATCCTATCACTGCGCCGCTCACTCAAGGATCTGGTGCTGGGCGTGCCACAGCTGACATCGCTTAATCTCAGCGGTTGCTTCAATGTGGCCGACATGAATCTGGGCCATGCCTTCAGTGTGGATCTGCCCAATTTGAAGACCCTCGATCTTTCGCTCTGCAAACAGATAACGGACACGAGTCTGGGCAGGATTGCGCAGCACCTAAAGAACCTGGAGACACTCGAACTGGGCGGCTGCTGTAATATAACAAACACGGGACTCCTGCTCATTGCGTGGGGCCTGAAGAAGTTGCGTCATTTGAATCTGCGCAGTTGCTGGCACATCAGTGATCAGGGCATTGGTCATTTGGCGGGATTCAGTCGGGATACGGCCGAGGGTAATTTGCAGCTGGAGTTTCTGGGACTGCAGGATTGCCAGCGGCTGAGTGATGAGGCATTGGGTCACATAGCACAAGGTTTAACCTCACTTAAGTCCATCAACTTGAGCTTCTGCGTCTCGGTGACGGACAGCGGACTCAAGCATCTGGCGCGCATGCCCAAGCTCGAACAGCTGAATCTACGCTCCTGCGACAACATCTCGGACATTGGCATGGCCTATCTCACCGAAGGTGGCAGCGGCATCAATTGCCTCGATGTCAGCTTTTGCGACAAGATCAGCGATCAGGCTCTAACCCACATTGCCCAAGGTTTGTTTCGGCTACGTTCCCTCAGTCTCAATCAATGCCAGATCACGGATCACGGCATGCTCAAGATAGCCAAGTCACTGCACGAACTGGAGAATCTCAACATAGGCCAGTGCAGCAGGATTACGGACAAGGGTTTGCAAACATTGGCCGAGGATCTGTCCAATCTCAAGACCATCGATCTCTATGGCTGCACTCAATTGAGCTCGAAGGGCATCGATATCATTATGAAACTGCCCAAGTTGCAGAAACTCAATTTGGGCCTGTGGCTGGTCAGATGATGCGTTCACCATGACTGCAATGCCTGCGCCGCTGCCGAGGCTGAGAGGTTTGCGTCGACGACGAGCGCTTAAAAATGCCTTACCTCGCAGCAGTGTGCGTGCCTGTGTGTGTGTGTGTGACTTTTGCCTTCTACTTTTGACTTTGTCTTCCTCCTCCGTCTCCTTCTTGCTTGCGCTTACCTGCGTGCCGTGCCGTGTTGCATGTCTGATGCGAAGGCAAGGCACGTTATTACACACACCAGCAAACACACACACACTCACGCAGAGTTGGGCAGACAACTAAAACAAAAAACAAAAAAAAATAAAACAAAATAAGCAAAACAAGATACACTGAAAAACTCATAGCTTTCGTTTGCCATACCAAACGCTGTACTAAATTTTTTGTTCGTACGAAACAAGTAGAAACAGAAAAACAGCAACAACACCAGCAAAAGCAGCAGCAGCAGACGTCGCAGCAGAGACAGAGCGCAGGAGAGTAAGTTAAGGAGAGAGAGAGAGAGGCATACGCCAACAACAAAAAGCAAACAATGAACAAAACACACATACATACACACGCACACGCGACTACAGAGCTTGCTTTGGTCTGCTGTGTTGTTGTTGTTATTGCTGCCGCCGCCGCAGGTTCCTAAGGGGCTGGCAGCGGCGCACTTGTGGGCCTCTCCACGCTGCATTAATGTGTGTTGTTAGAGGGGGGCCCCCCGCGCGCTTACACGCACGCAGCAGCGGCGGTGGCGGCGACTAAAAAAAAGAAAGAAATAAAATAAAACACGGCTGCAGCTATGGCCGACAGCAGCAACAAAGTGCATGGCGATGGAGAAGCGCGATAAGCATAGCCTGAGAGAGGGGAGCAAGAGAGAGAAAGAGAGCAGGCAGACACACACACAAACACACACGCATATACATACGTACATAAATATGCGTGCGTGTGTGTGTGTATAATGCAGGCCGCAGTTAAACAGATGCAAATAAATTTAAATAGTTTATTTTAATTCACGCTTCGGCAACAACAGAAAATGAGAGAAAAAAAAATATATTAAAAAAGAAGCAGAAAATACAAAAGCCAGCGTCCTCCAACGCCACACAGCAACAACAACAACAACGACAGCAATGGTGGCAGCTGCGACGCCAACAGCGACGCTAGCAGCGCTTTAAGCTTGCCTGCAAAAACAACAACAACGATCAACGACTATAAAAAAGTTTGCTCTTTGTTGGCGCTCTCTCTTCGTCTCTGTCTCTGCCTTTTGTTAGAAATGTATTTTTTTTTTTGTATTGTATTTGTATTTGGCCCAACGAGATTCTTTGTGTTGAACTGTTCTTTTGTTTTGTGTTTTGTTTGCGTTTGTTACGAATTTGTTTAGTGCAGCGTCGTTAGTTATGCCGTTTAATTTAGTTGATGATTAAATTTAAGTTTAAAACAAAACAAAAATGTTAATAGTAGACACTTAATGAAAATTAATAAATTTACCATTTAGTTTTAGTTCTTAACATGGTCAAACAACAATTAGTCAAATAACAAACTCAACAAAAACAACAAAATAACAATTTTGTTTACTAGCAAAAAAAAAAACGAACGTTAAAAAAAATTCTGTAAATTTTTTTATTGTTTAATTTATAAGTACGTAAAATAAAAAAACAAAAAAGGAAAACAAAGAAAAAAAACTAAAACGATTGAAAAGAATATGTGAATTAATTCTTTTTTCTATTGTGATATAAAATATATTGTATAAAACAACAAACTAAAAATTAAAACGCTAAAAAAAACGACAACAAGAATTACGTAATTTTATTTTTAACTGAGCAAAGACAAGCTTGTAATAAAAGGAAAAAACACCAACAAATGATAAACTATGTTATAATGATAGCAACTATTTTAAGTCTAGATTTTCAGCTCTGTTCAATTTTGTAGCTAAAAGAAAAACACACAAAAATTTCAGAACTGTAATTTCTTTGTTAATTTGAGTCCAAATGCAATATTTATAAATGCCTTATTTGAGAATGACAGAAGTAAAGTTTATAAAAAAAAAAAACAAAAACGAAAATATATATGTAAAAATGTTGAGCTCTCTGTATCTTTAATGTTTATTTTAGCATTAAGTTTATATGATTTGATTATTGCTATTTTTGTTGTACTAGTTTCAGGTGAATACACACACACACATACACACACACACACACACACACAGAACAACAAACAAACACACATAAAGAAACTGAAAATAAAATTCAATATGTAAAAATTAAAATAAAAAAAAAACAAAATCAACTTCTCTTCTTAAAGAATGGGATTGGATTCAAATTTATTTATTTATGATATTATTCAGCTGTATTCAGGCCCGACAATTAGCAGCTGCTGGAGTTGCAATGGATGATGTTGCACGATGTTGCAAGGTGAGTTATATTAGCATCAGTTTCACCCACTCAGCCACCCAACACTTAACTTCCCCGCCTCGTTATTGCTGTCTGTCTGTCTTCTCATTTAACACATGCGTTGCAAGTATTTTGCTGTAAATTTATTTTATGCCAGCCATTGTGCCTATAATGAACAAAAGGACGAAACACTAATACAATTGTGTGTGTGTGTGCGTGTGTGCAATGCAAATTTAAATACATCTATTTACACACATACATAAAGACAGACACATAAGTATATAAATACATGCCTATGTATGTACATATCGTTGTAGCATATGTAAACGGTAAATGCGGTTATGCAACGCACAACAACACTGCAAAATTTATATGTATGTATTTCGATTATTTATTTTGCCCTGCATTATGTATCAGCAAGCGATGCAGCAGCCCATACACACACACACACACACACAGACTCATACATACGTATACATTATATATAGTCATCTACATATTGAACTCTCTCACACACACAAACACACACGCTTATGTATAACGGTTTTACTTGCTTGCTAACTGCTTAAATTTGCATTAAATGTGCGTATGCGCCTCTGCATGTGTGTGTGTGTGCGTGTGTGTGTGTGTGGGCTCCACATCATTATATGTGTGTTTATATAGAAACCAACCAAATGGAAATTTTGCCTTAATGCTGCGCAATCAATTGCAGGACTTGGCAAGCTTAAAGCTGCTTTTCCCAGCCACGCTCACAAAAGTCAAGCTTTTAAGCTAAGTCGTTGTTCAGTTTACAAAGTGTTCAAATGCTTGCAACATTTACAGATAGAAAAATATATGAGTTATCGATATAAATTTCGAACGACTCCGCATTAAGTAATTGCTTAAGCTTGATTCTCAACTAAAAAAAGAAATGAATAAAAAAGGACATAAGAACCAACAAATAGTTGTAATATTAAAGTAACATTCTTAAATCATGTAAGACTCTTGTTTTTACCAATCTATGCTTAGTGACAAATCAAGTATATATAAAAGATCAGATCATATAAAAGATCAGTGACAAGACACGACAGATGAATTCTAATATAATCAACATTAAGAATATTCTTGATGTTTATATACTACACTTGCCAAAAAAGTATTGCTTTCGAGCTCAATGGTTTTGGTTGTTAAAAAATATTACTTGTAATTATGATATTCTCTGAATGACGCATTAATTATAAATAATTATTGAATTTATTTTTTTGTTATATTTTATTTCGGCACAGAAAAGCATGCGAACAAACTAAATGTCAACAGAATTGAAACTTATTTAAATAAATCAATATTTAATATCTATATTTTTTTTATAATAAATTGTGCTGTAATCTGAGATAACCTGTGTAACCCTTTATGACACAACAACAAATCTATGGGCTATAGTTTAAGCATGTTAAAGACCTTACTTAAGTCTGGGGCTGTTAACAATTTCTAGCTCTAGTTTTAGTTACAATTTCAAGACATAACAAAAAGCTGTTCAGAAAAACAAAACAACAAAAAAAATCAAATTACAACAAAACTTGACTCAGACTATATGGAAAACCCAATACGCGCTCTCTGAGACTTGCCTTCATATGTTGTTCCTATTGTTGTTGTTATTGTTGGCTTCAGAGCTCTGTGTGGTCTTTGAGCAACAACGGGTGCTTGCTGCTTCGGTCGTGTGCCTAGCAAAATGTGGTTTAACCGACATTTGCATTTTATGAATTTTGAATTTTTCAAACTCAAAACTCGCTCAAAAGAAGTTTTGCCGCGTCACGAGCTGGCCATGGAACAAACATGTAGATACAGATAGATTAAAAAAATGTTAAAAAAAAAGCTGCTTTTGCCTTATCTTATCACAGCGTTAAACTGGGTAAACACAAACACCTCACGCCCTTCCCTTTCCCGTTTTATCGTAAGTTCTCTTATCGGTCAAACGTTTGAAGTGTGAGCTGCAATTGCAATTGCAGTTATTTCGTAAGACTTTTAATTGGATGTGCCTCATTAGCATGGCAATGGCAATGACAGTGCAGGCCAGGTTCTCCTGCTAGTCCTGGTCCTTGTTCTTTTTGTTCATTTATCAGCATTTTCCACACAACACACACACACACACACACAGACACACACATTCGAGACGAATTCCCTAAAATCGATTCGCTGCCTTACACTTTGCGTTTTGCGTTTGCTGCCGGCGCATAATGTCACACACAGGGCGTCGCAACTGAGACGCAGCAGTCTGGGGCATCCAAATGTGTTCCTTGCCAGCACACACACTCGCACACATACATACTAACGAATATACTCAGTCGCTGCAAACAACCCTTCGCACGTAGTATACGGTTTTTGGTTCGGTCTAGCGCTTTGAATTTGAACCCCCGTTTTCCAAAAGGACCAACTTCAAATGCCGAAAATAAATGCCTCTGTCCCTTGTGCCCCGTTCCCGTTCGCATTCACGTTAACGTTCACGTTCTCAGCTCCCCTCTGTCTGCCCCTGCCCCTGCCCCTACTCCTTCCTGCTCATGGTAAAGTCGCAGGCGCAGAGAAAATGCATTCAACATACTGTGTTTATAAAAAAACCAAAAAAAGTAAAAGCAGAAGCAAAGAAATTTTTAATCCAAAGCGGTCCCTTATATGCCCTTTTCACAAAAACGTGTGTGTGTGTGTGTGTGTGTGTGTGTTAGTGGATACACATTTTGGAAATGCCGCCCAAGGTGACCAGATTTTGATAAAGCACCACCGCGGCAAGGTTATCACAGCGGAGCAGGAGCACCAGCAGGAACAGCAACCGAATCAGGCATCCTCATTCTTGTCCGTGTCAAAAGGGCAGCCGTCTTACCTGCCCCTGCGACCGGATGTTTCACACACACACACAGAGACAGGAGCATACAATGCAAACTAGCCATTGAACGCAACGCAGTGCAACGAGCCTGGCAAAAAGGATCAGCGACACAAATGTCAAGATTTCTTGGCTGCAATATTGAAACAGGTGTCCAAATCGCTCTGCGATTACAAATAGTTTCCGCTGTCACAGCGCCCAAAAAAACAGAAATGATTTGGAGGGAGAGATTAAATACCTATAGCTAGGTAGTTGTACTCGAAACTATGCGTAGATACACTGAGCAAAATGAAATTGTTATTAAATTAGCCAAATCCTTGGGTACATAGTTGATATTTGCAAATCCCAAAGAAAGTAATTAAAGAAGCGATCCGTTTATGAGATACGCGAAAAAAACACAATTGGTAATTTTTAAAAACATACTTTGAAAGATTTTCAAACAAAATGATTGAAAGTCATCTAGAATTAGTTCTAACAACCGAGTCAGCTTAATATGTGTTCAAATGGTTTTCAGTTACCTTAGATTTAAGCCCAAAAATGCTCTTTCCTCATTATAAAATATATAATTTTCATATTTTTTTTTTTTTTGTTTCGGTTTGTATATAAAAAAAAAGTGGACACATTATTGTAAGAAATTTTTAAATGAAAATCTTAATCCTAGTTAAAGATATCAAAAAAAGATAATAAAAACTAAATAAATTAGTCCGGCAAATAATAAACTACCGCAATAGCTTTTCTTAAGAATCTTAATAATACATATTCTAAATATCTAGGCTTAAAGGCATTATAAAATGTGCCAATAGTGCAATAATAAAAAAAATAATAATATTTGAAAAGAAAAAGGTAAAATAATACAAATATTTTTGTATATAGTCTCAAGTACCAATTCCATGTGGCATGCTTTTTTTTTTGAAATTTCATTACTTATGGGGAAATTCGTTTTAAGCTTTTCGTCTAAGCTGTTGCAATAGAAACTTCAAAGCTGGGAAAAACAGATAGTGAATGGGAATTTCCTGGAAGTAATAAGTGCGATTTTAGTTGATTATGGATGATTTTTTTGTTCGTTGATTAAACAAGAATGCAACAAAATGATTTTGTCAACTTAAACTTGGAGCTCAGGGTCAAGAAAGCGTTCTAGTACTAGAGCTCAGGAAATGTGAGCGTTTTACGTAAAGTAAGTGCAAAAATAATAGCAACAACAAGAACAATAATATTGTGCATGAGAACAATGCGAAACAAGCGCTGAGATACACAGATACAGGCAACAGCTAGAGATACAGATACTTATTTTTAATTTCGATGAATCACCGTTGCTTGAATTCAGCAACAACAACAACTCGCAACGCCGATGACTGCATGCCTCGTTGGAGACCGCGTAAACCGGAGATCGGAGAAGGCCCCTCGACGATGTCGACGAATGCGAGCGCAAAGCGAACTAAAAGAATGCACAAAGCGTAAACGACGATCAGCAAAAGCAGAGGAGCGAGAAGCAACAGCCAGCAACACCAAGCAACAACAAAAACAACGACATGCGTTGAAATGTTGGTGGAATATGTGAACTTGCCTTATACATACATACATACATATACAAACGTACATACATACGTACACATATTCACATTCCAAAAGCATTGCCTTAGATAAGGGTTTATCGCCAGGTATATACAAAATATGTGTATATGTGTGTGTGTGTGTGTGTTGAAGTATGTGTGCGTGCTTTAAAGCTTGTCAAATGTCAGCTTCTTTCTTGGGCTTGGAATTCTACACGTTTTTATTTTTATTTCGTTTCGTTTCATTATGTTTTTGTTTTTGTTCCAGCCCTTGGCGGGGGGTTTACTGAAAAGCAGGGGGTCGCAATGTGTGACAACATTGTCGTTGTTATTGATTTTAACTTCAATATGTTTTTCTATGAAAATATTAACTACAGCAGATTAAGAAATTAAGATGGAAATTAAGTAAAGAATGTTTCTAATAAGCATAAAAATGAATTATTTACTTTGTGAACTGTTGAAGATCCAAATATCACCCATTGGAACCCAAGAGTTTAAAGGGTGTTTGCTAGTCGGACGTCTTTTTCTTTTACTAGAGAACTCTTTAACATGTTTTTTGTATGTTTTAAGGTTAGGCAGGACTTCTTCTTCTTCATGTTCTTTTGCTTGGCAACATCCTTTGTGTATAGCGGAAGTGCTTATTGTCGCCATTTGATGTGACAACGACTTCCGCTCGCTAGCTCTATCACTCCTCCCCCATCTCTACCTCTCTTCCCTTCTTTGTACTGTTGCAGGCATCAGCTGGTATGCTTGGACCCTTAGACATTAGCTTAACAGTTGACAGCTTGGCTTCAAAAGTGCTTATCGATTATTTTTGGTCATTGCGTGCTTTGAGTGTTGCACTATGTTGTTGTTGTTGTTGTTCTTGTTATTCCAGCACATCAAAGGCTTCATCTCAAAAGTGCTCTCTTGTCATTTGCATTTTGGCACTGCTCACTCACTCTTCCCCACTCTCTTTTGTTCTCTCGCTCCCACACAGTGTTAAGCAAATTGACAACACAAAAGCTGGGAAAGACCTTTGCATATGCATGTCAAGACTTGCGTCTTGCAGTTGCTTATTGTTGTTGTGGTTGCCACGGCCTGTTGCTTGTTATTTGGCTTCACTTTTGGGGCTGTCGTTTGTCTGGTTTTCTGTGTCAGCGGCAGCGTCAGCCACCTGCCTCTGATCATGGCTAACATGGCCTTAGGATCTCGCTGTTGTTGTTGTTAGCCAGACTTGTTTTTGTTTAAGTTTTTTTTTTCCATCAGCAACTGCAGCAGTAAAGTGCAACTGCAACCTAATTGCAATGCTGGATTGGATGGCGATGCCACGCCCCGAAAATGCATTCGAAAAATGTGCGCAATAAATGCGAAAAATGTATAAATAAATAAATAAAATGCTTTCAACCGCAACAACATGGCCTCCACTTCCGTTTGCCATACACACAAATAAAATGGCGTCGCATCCATGATGATAAGCATTCTATTCGAATGGCAACAACAACTAATAATAATAATTATCAGAACAGAACGACATGAGAGCTACTCTAGCTTGAATAAGTAAAAAGATTTTTAAATGTGTCCAGAATAAATATTTAATTAAGTATGCCATGAGAACTAAAAAGAATATTTATTCTTTATTTAACCGACCGATTCTTTAAAAAAAAAAAAACATTTAATTAATTAATTTAAAAGCTTCTTGTTAATTTACACTGTTCTTTTTTTAAGCAAGTTAACTCTATTTAATTATTTTAACAAAGATTTCTTTGATTTTGTTCAGTTAAGTAAACAATTAGTAAACTGGCATTGATTGAACTTATTGAAAGGTAAAGCTAAAATATTATTTGAAAGTTAATTATTTATTTATTATTAATTATTATTGTGTTTTATTCTATTCTATATTGGTAAGATAAAGTCATTGTGTAGTGTAAAATTGCTAACAGATGTATGTACCAGAATTGTCAAAATACAAAAACCAAACCAACAGCACACTTACTTACACATTATACAAGCTTGTTTATGTAGAGTATCTATTTTGAATTATGTATTTTGTAATGTGGCACGCATCACAACTCTATGTGTGTGCTTATCAAATAAAAGCGATTGTAAAGAGTATTTTTAAAAAAAGTGTCTTTTTGCAATAAAATCAAAAATAATCACAAAAATTATGTGCGTGTTGCAAGAATGCAGAATCATGTCATATAAATTCAACATACATACATATATACATGTTTAAGTGTACTTATGTATGTATATGTGTGCATGTACTTTGGGGCAAATGGGAAATATATTATTGTATATGCTTAATGCTGTCTCTGGTCAAAGTGTGAGGCGGGTCAGTGGTTAAGGGGGCGGCAAGAGGAGTGCAGGCGTGGATCTGGATGTGGATGTGAGTGCGGGTTGCCGGACAGGAAGCTTGATAAGTTGGCTGCACAAAGGAAATGCATGAAATGTGCAACATGAAAAGCAGCGTGAGATGAGATGAGGCGACGTGTGCGGGGGGTACTGCTGATGTTAAAGGGAAACGTTTCTGTTGCTGGTTATGCATGCAAATGCAACTCTTTGTCTATGTGTGTGTGTGTGCATTATATGAGTATAAATTGCATACGCATTACAGTGCATAGATAATTGCAGCGTTTCGTTATCGCAGCAGCTTTGAGCGCTGCAAAGTAGGCAATAAAATTTTTTATCAGACAATAGCACAATAAATTACACAATGCATATTGTATGTACATAGGAGTATGTATATGTTGTTGCCATCTGATGTATTTTTTTCGGTTTTTTATGACATTTTTGCATTTGTTGCTGCAGCCCCAATGCGAAATTCGCCGCACAGTCAAAACGTCCGTTGGATTTTTCAAATGCTTATTCAGCGCTTAGATACATTCAGCGCACACACAGATACAACAGCATACGCTCTCTCTCACAGCAACTGAGAGCGAGAGTGAGAGCGAGCAGCAACAGCAAGAGCAGCAGCAGTAGATTCGCTGCCCCGCTACACCGCTGGCAATTCCATAGACTACCCACCACTGGCAAGCGACGACGACGACGACGTGAACGTGGACGGCAACGACAACGCACGGGTTGGGGGCACAGCCATGGTCCGCCATCAAGTAGGCGATTGCTAAGCACGCAGCACTGCCAACACAAAAACTCAATACTTGCTGGGCCGAGCCGTGCCAGCAAGTAGTAAGTTTAATACAACATCGTGCTACCCAGCCTTTAACTGAAAACATTTTGGTGGCGTACGCGCCATAAAGTAACTGATTCTTTTATCTTGATTTGAGCCGAACGATTTCTGAACACTTGCTGGCGCGCCGCACCATCAAGTATTGGGAAATGTCAAACGCTATGCGCTGTGCAGACAAATGTGCTGCTTGATGGCTCCCTCAAATGGGCGCTGCCAGCCCCGCAACGCTGCCCGCCAAGCTGCTCGAGCTCCAGCTCGTCGTCGCCGTAGCCATTGCTGTATAGCTGTAGCTGTAGCTGTAGCTGGAGCTGGCTGGCTGACTGGCTGGCTGGCTGCCTGGTCGCCTTGCCTTTACCTTGCCTGGTTGCCAGGGCTACTACGTTATGGCATATGAAAACTGCTTAGAAAGACTCAAGTTGACTATTTACACGTACTAGTACTAGTACTAGTTTTAGTTAAAAGCTAAGTTCTCAATAACTTTAACACATTTTTACTTAATGAATATTTCCATAAGTGTTAAGATTATCTTTTTAAATTATTTTGTTTGAAATAACAACATTTTTTTTGTTATTTGTGCTTCTATTTACTTGAATTTCTATTTCGCAATAGAATCTGATTTTTGAAAGACCTTAAACTCGTTAACGAACCTTAAAAAATCATTTTTCTTAAGACACATTCAACAGTTTCATAAAGAAAAGCTTAATCTAGTTTAATATACCTTTAAACATTTTTTTCCAGTGCATTTGTACAGTTCTTATCAGTTTGTCAGCTGTACAAACTCAAATATCATTTAAGTTATGTTTCTTGATAAGAAAGCTAAAGTTTTTCAGCAGAATTTGCTGCGAGTTGAAATTGTGCCACACTTTGAAAGAAGACCAGCTAAATTCAGTTCAATTTTGATAGTTCTAACCTTAACAGATATTTAACTATAATTTATTAAACACTTTTTTATACATATTTATCTAAATGTTCTTGCTTTCCTAATTCTTCTTTTTTTTGTTTTTTTGTCAGTTACTAAAAATTCGAGCACACATTTAAAAGCTTAATTAAAACTATTATAAAATTGTCGTAATTAATCATGGAGATTTCCTATTGGTACAGCTGTTTTGGGGGTCTTGTTGAGAGTTTATTTAAATGCCTTTTGCATACGTGCTTGTGCATCCCTGGTCTTTTGGCTATGTTGTCGCATGGCAAGTATTTTTCTTTCTTGGACTTGGACATACTACTATAGCGTTCGTCCGTGAATTTCCTCACTCCCCCCCCTTGAGCATACAGGGCGTTCCATTTGTTGTATGCCTCACATCGAACTTCAAGCAGAAGAATTCTACAAATGTCGTCGCATCCAGGGTTCAAACTGTTCCTATAGCTTCGAAAACTTTAAAGTCTCTATGCGAATTTTTACTTCGGAAGGCAGTACAAATTTTATATGACGTTTGTGGCCCTGTATATTTGTAAAATATACTGTGGCATAAGTGTGCGTGTGTGTGTGTGTGTTTGCAACTTTGTGTCGCTGTCTGTCTGTGTGTGTGTGTGTGTGTGTGTGTGTGAGTGAATGTGCGAGAGTTTAAGCTTAAAGCTATTGTACACTTGGTGTCGTGTCTGCCCGTTGCCTGTGCCCCTTTCTCCACCCTTCCTCAAGCTCGCCATCACTGTACGCGTCCTCGCCCATGTCCATGTCCTTACAGAGGCAGGCAGCCAAGCTATATGTAGCTGTTGTAGTAAGTAAGTAAAGTTTATAAAAGCACAACGAACATAAGATTCCCTTGCCGAGTTAACTTCTTCTAAACAGGCTTAAAGTCTCTCAATGCTTAAGGATCTCACTTATCAACATCAAACAACAAGTTTCTTCCTTTGACTACATGTTTTATGTCTTCAATCTAGCCGAGTTAGATATATGTATTATCCTGAGTAATAAATCGAAAAGTATATTCCAATTTAATATTGAAAATTATTTGCTAAGGTCTGTAAAACTATATATTTGTAGCATAAGCTTGAGTGGATATTTTTAAAGTCGAAGGAAATAAACAAAATTTTTTATTTTAACTATGTATTATGAAATTGTTAAATTTTTAAAAATGGACTCTCTCTCCATTCATTTATTCAATACCACTTACTTTCCTTATTTCGATATAATCTTAATGACAATATTAAAATTAAGAAACTAATCTTCAAATGGAAATAAATAAGTCAAATAATTGCAAATAAACGCCAACTTTAACAAAATATAGAATTTGTCTTATTCAAAGCTTTGCGCAAATCATAACAAAGTAAGAACACCCTTAGTAAGTGAAGTTGCTTTTGCTGCCAGCTGCCTTCGTCTTTCTTTCTCTCTCTCTCTCTTTCCCCTTCCGCTCCCTCCCTTTGCCTTTCCCCATCCTTTTGCTCTAGCAGCGTCTTCGCCTTTGCCTTCTGCGAACGCATTTTGTTTTGTTTAGAGCTCAAGTTCCATACGCAAGTGTGTGAGTGGTGTGTGTGTGGGTGTTCAAAGCAGTAGGTTTCAGGACAGGCAGCATGCCTCATGCGGCATGTTCTTGGTACCTGTCGCCATCGCCATGGCCATGCCTTCAGCTTGGGCAATTTTTGAATGCAGCTCTTTTTAAAGTTGGCAGCTCTGCAGCTTGCTTTAAGGCTCTGACATTAGCTGACGCCCGGACAAGGACAGCACGCCGGAAGCACCGGCATCGCAACCCCTGAGAAGCACACACACACACAGACACACACACTTACACTGTCGCACGCACCTTAACACATTTTTCCACTTCCTTTTCATTTTCAGGCCAAATGAAAAATTGCACACGCGGGAATTTGATTTTAACATGAAAAATAAATACAATGACGTTGACTGCGACTGCGACGCCAGCAGCAATGTGGGAGAGAAGGGACTGACTGGGGCAAAGGCAACATTGCTTTAGTGTGTCTCAACGTTTTGCAATTTGAAGGCAACGCCAAGCAATCTACTATAGTTTTGAATATGCTCGTGTCGATAATGATTTAATTATGGCCGCCGTTGAGACAGGCCGATTGGTTTTGCAGCAAAAGCCCCCGCTCCTCCGCACACACCCCTTTGGCACCTGAATAATTGATTTATGGGCCGTGAGTTTCGCTCAATGATTGCAATTTGTTGCTCATTTCTTGCAGTAACGCGCCAACGTGCGGCATCTGGATCAACAGACTCAGATTCTCAACCCTTTTCAGTTAACCACCCTCCCAACTCATGTTCGTAGATATAGTCGCATTCCTTGCTCAATGCTGGAATTTCAATTTAAAGCCTTAAACACTAAACACGACTCACTGAACAGCAGCTAGCTCACTGCCACAAGAAATATATATATATGGAGAGAGAGAGAGAGGGAGAGACAGGGACAGGGTAGCTCTCCATTGTCTTTTCAAAGAAGATTGGAGCACCAAAGGGCGGAGGGGGAGTTGGCCTTTCTCGCATGAACAGCAAAAGTTACTTTTAGTCTGTAACTGGGATCAAAGTGACATAAGTTCAGCAGCAGAAGCAGCAGCAACAACAGCAGCAGAAGCAGCAATGGCAGCAATGGCTCAGCTTCAATTTATTTAATGCCAAAAACTTTTAATGTAATTAAAACGGATAAGGCCTAAAACGCGAGCAAAAACTTTAAAAAGCACGGCTGCTCCGAGCTCAAGCTTTAAGTGCGAGTGAGAGCTTTAATATGTTCAAAACGGAAACGGGATGTGAAGGGAGGGTGTACAGCACCAGCAGCTGCAGCCCCCAAATGCGTTAAACTCACACTACGAACTCACTATCAAACACACAAGCGCACGCACCCAGAGAGAGTTGGATACAGTTACACATACACGTGCCATAAAGCGCTTAAGTTACTTGCCGGGATTACATGTGCCCTCAACCCAAAAGTATCAGACCGCCTTACTCCCCATTCGGTAAAAACTTTTGGCTTGCGCAAAATACAAAAATCAAGAGAAATCTATATAGAAATTAGTATTATTCGAAAGTTAAATCGTAGGAAATTAAAGACTTGTAAATTTAAAAAAAAAAAAAGCTTGCAACTTTCTGAACATAGAATCAGAATTTTTAAAAACGTTTCCTTGTTGCTTCTTTTCCCTTGTCTATTAAAATCCAAGAAAATTAAATGTTCTTTGCGTTTAATTTAATTTAATACAATAAATTGTTTAGAATTTTTAAGCATTTATTGTCAAGATCTAAAGAAACGTAATTATTGGTCTTAAGTTTTATTGCGTAGAACTCCTTAACTAAACAATTAATTATTGGAATTATTTTTCAATACACTATATTTAGAAGAAACAAATGAAATTATGAAATTATTAGTTTTATTTATTCATGTTGTAACTATAATTTCATATATTTTATCTTTGAACGCTCTTGTACCTAGAATTTAACGAACAGTATAAATTGTGAAAATTTCAATAAATTTCCCTAGCAAAATTTGATTAATTTACAAACATAAAAACACTTAGCTAGCGTTCACTGTACCATTTAAAATTGAAGTCTGCCCATTGGAGGCATGTTGTCCAGTTTGAGGATCGCTTTGTCTTCCTCCAACTCCTGCCTATGCTGGTCAACACCATTGAACAGTGGACGTCGCGTCGAAGCCATTGCGGCGTATGCGTCATGTAAAGCTTTACATCAAGCAGCAGAAGCAGAAACAGAAACAGGCGGCTAAAAAGAGAGTCTCACAAACATTTTTCAAATGCTGCACATTTTTGTTGCTGACTACGACACAAATATTAAAGCGCACACACATCGAGGGACAGCAAAGAGAATGAACAGCAAGTGTAACAAAAGCCAACAACAAGGGTAAAAAGAGAGGGTGGGCGGTTGGAAGAGGTTGGGGAGTTGGCAAGCAGTTAGGGTGGAGCAGGATGTGCGAACGGTCGCACAGACGAGTCGGAAGCACGGACAAACAAACGGATAAGAAAGCAAAGGAGCCAGGCAAGCAAAGCAAGCAAGCTAGGAAGAAGAGGCAGACGGAGACGGAAGAACATACGAATCGAAACGAAATGAAACGAACAAAACGTAAAACGTTACGAATAGAATGCTACAACGTACATAAGGAAGATAAGCGCAATGTGAGAGAGCGTCGCTGATAACGCAAGTTTTGCAGTGCTTGCCGGCACACAGCAGGCAACACACACACACACACACAAACACACTATACCAGAATCGCCCCCCATCCCAGCGCCCGAGGCAGTCAAGGATAGACAGACAGAGAGACACAGAGACGGAGGAGGACTTGTGAATTTTAACATTTTAGAGAAAAGCGAACGAAATTTTCGAATGTCAGCGTCGACTGAAACGAATTGTTGGAGCAGCTAGTACACTGTGATGGTCAGAGGGGGAGGGAGAGAATAGGGTGTGTGTGTGTGTGTGTGTGTGTGTAAGGCAGCGGCAATGGCAACAGCGCTGGAACGAAACAATTTGTAATTTATTTGCGAAGCGTGCGAAAGTTGAGGCAGCTGCCAAAGGCGTAGCCAGAGATGGCGATGGCGCAACTGTGGAGCATGCCACACGCGTAAGCAGCATCAGCAGATGATGGCAGCACACACACACACACACACATACACATACTTACAGTCAGGCATAGCAAAGAACACACACACACACTCATTTATTTTGGTGGGTGGTCTGCGGGACTAAGTTTGGTTTGGTGGGGAGACAGGGCAGAATTTAAACATTTTTTTGTTATTTTTTGTTTTTGGGTGCATTTGGGGGTTGACTGTGCGCGCCGCTTTAAAGACGTACATTTTTTAAGTGTAGTTTTCGAAATTTATTTAAAACTTTATGCTTAACACAATTTGAAAATGTTTTTGGTTTTTTTTGTGCCTTTTAATTAGTTTGCTATCCTTGATTTAATATATGTATATAATGTATATATATATATGTATATGTAAATTGTTTGCTAAGTATATAAACTATGAAATTTAAATACTTATATCGCAAAATTTGTAAGCTTATGTTGTTGTTTTTTCAATTGGAAGTTTTATTTTTAATTATTTGTTTTTCTGACTATGTTACTCAGTCCGGCAGTTTTGAATGAGCTTTATTTATTTTTCATTTTTCGTGCAAAAGAAGAAAAGAACAACTGCTGCAGAGCGCTGTATTTATGTATGTGTGTGGGTGTGATAAGGAAGCCTTTGTTTTTTATTCAAAAATTACATGCATATCTAATCCATTTATTCGATACTAAAAAATGAGTGTATCAAAATTCATTATTGATTCATTTAAATATTATTCTATATAATGTGGGCAAAGCATTAAATATCTTTGCTAAGTACAAAAATTGTTTGTAATATTGTTAATACATATCTATAATATTGGTTATTGTTTGTTTGTTGTTGTTATTTGTTTGTTTGAACTGAAACTGAATTGTAAGTGTGGGCTATCATCGTTATGGTCTTTAGGTATTTGCTTAGTCAGTCTTTGTATACAAAAATAATTAAATTAGCAAATTTACTATATGTTACTATTTATTTACTTTCATTCACATGATTAAACGACTTCATTTCTTCGTTGTTCATGCAGCAATAAACCAAAAAAAGCCAATTGCTATAGTAAGTAAATTATTTTTAACAAGTATAAAAAATTAATGGAAAGACAAACCATTTAATGGAGACGCTTGAACTTGGTTATGGGATATGCTGCAACCTAAACATAAACAAACATAAAGTAGTAAACAATAATAAAAATAAACAGCATACAATGAAATTGAGAATCATATTTAACCTACATTAAGAGCCGTCGCTTTGTCTGCCCATTGAATGGGGCTTAATGTGAACATTGAACAAACCGCTTGAATTTACTTAAATCAAATTATATTTTCATTTGACACACTTATAAGCAAATAAATTTGTAGAACATAGTTGCACGTATACTCTATATATAAGCATATGTATACCATATGTTTATATCAATAAATTAGGAATCAAATGGTACAATACGAGACAGGTATTTTTTCATGATCTGTTTGTTTTTGAAAACATATTCTGTATTTACAAGGTTCTTGTCGACTGCACATTCAAACGAGTACAAGGTTTGTTGGGAGCTTATGCCACAGCGTCCATTAAATGCATTCAGTTAACATGTCTGGAAGTAGTACTTATGCATGGGTAATAATCAATGCTGTGGCAGGTACTTTTCTTGTTGTTGTTGTTGCTGATCGAAAATCGCTTAATACTTGCTAACTTAAGAAGAGGCTATATAGATTTACAATTGTACTTAGGCCTAATATTAGAATTTACAATTTGTAGTTGTTTGTTTGGGGATTTTTCTTTTGTGTGTTTTTTTGTGGAGACAAGAGGAATTGTGGCCGCGATGGCCGACAACAGATTATAAAAAATATAAATATGTTAAAAACAAACACATACATACAATAAAAAGATAAAAGACTTATAAATTATACCTAACTCCGACTATCGTTGCTCTCACTGAAACTCTGTTCACTCGATTCACGACGGCTGCTCACCGGCTTGGCCTTGTATTCCGTAATGAAAACGGTTACCGAATTCACGGTCACCTCACGCGTTTGCGCCGTCGAGCGATCCACGTTCTTTAAACGAGCCGGATATCTTTTGTGTCGCTGCCGGTCGTGACCGCTGCCGTGCCGCGAACTGGAGGCGGGCTTTCCATTGGGCATGTTTCCACTGGCACCGGGCAATGTGGCCGCCTGCTGAGCGACTAGCGCTGAGTTCAGGCGCGGCTTACGTGTCGAGGTGCCTAAAAGCAGCAGCAGCATGAAAAATAAATTAAAAAGTGAATAAACAGTGCAAACAGTGAAAATGCTAAAACGAAAGCTGGCAACACTGTGCCCACATAACGCATAACGGCCCATTTGCGGCCGTCCTTCAACGCAAATACAACGTTGCGACGTCGACGGCGACGCTGCGTCGCAGTCGTTGAAATCGAGGTCACTCACCTTTTCTCACGTCACACATGCGACACTTGAACGCCTCCGCCGAGTTCCTATAGGTGCAGACGCTGCAGTCCCAGAAATTCTCCTCGATTACTTTCGCCTGGCGCTTTTGTCGTCGCACGGGCGATGATTTCTTGTCCATAATAATAACGCTGACCAAAGTGAGAGACGTCAAATGCAGCTGGCTGAATTTTTTGCAATTGTTGTTGTTGTCACTGCTATTGCTGCTGCGGCTACTGTTGTTTTGGCTGCTCGCAAACACTGACTGCAGCGACCTGGCTTACAATATGTGCACACTTTGACTTGTATCACTCCATTAATATAAAATTGGCTATTGATAGCTGCGTTTTTCTTGTAAAAAAAAAAAACTTTCTGCAATCGTCGTCTCTGCGGAGTTGCCGTATGTGACGCGAGAATAAACACAAAATGTTGCTGAACTATCGAATAGGCCAAATCGGTGTATCGGCGGTGGCGAACAGTTGGCCAACATATCGATATCGGATATGTCGATAGGCCGCATATTTATTTAATTTCTTCTGCTGTTGCACATAAATAAAGTTTATTAATTTGAATGCAGTTTTATTTCCATAATTTTGCTTTACATAATAATTCATGACATTTAGCAGAACTTTAGCACTTAATGTATAAACGACACGACACATAGTTTATTTCTTCTTAAGTTATTGGACTTATAATTAAATCTAAGGTTTTTTGAGCATATGTTAGCATCAACTGTCAAGTTACTACTAATTATTTCTCAGGTTCACTGGTCCATCATGTTTTCAAAGTCCTTTAGCTCCAGTTCGCGTTCTATGACCTGAGTGTAGAGATTATCAAGCGTCTCCTGCATCCGTTGCTTCAGCGTGGCATTCTGTATGGATGCGATTTCTGTGGACTTTTGTGCTTGTTGTGCCTTGAGCTCGCCTATTTGTCGGGTTAGTTGATTGACCTTCTCGTGAATCTGCTGCTGTGTATATTGCGGCTGGGAATCATCCATAAACTCAAGGTGATCGAATTCCTCGCGTTTCAGCTGATTGTCATAGAAACCGCTGGGCGCCGCCAGATTAGAGCTGGAGCCAGCTGCGCTGAGCTTGGGACTGCTTGTTTCACGTCCAAACATCGACTTGCTGAACTCATTGGGCTCGATTTTGATGTCAGAGGCATTGGCAGCACTGCTGGCGCCAAAGAAGTCGGACATGCGTGAATCGTCGGCGGAGAGGCGTGAGGAATCTTCCATTGCACGCGAATCATTGCCTGGCATTGTGGGCTCGTCTTCGTCATCCGTTGTGGACACTTCCTCGCCGAAAATGTCATGAGCAGCCACGCCCATATTGGGCGCTCTATGTGTCTCGAAATTGCTGGTTTCATCATCATCCGACTCGATGTTAATATCCCGCTGCGATGCGCTCTCATTGATGGTCTTATCGGTGGCATGCATCGTGTCATCCTGCATGTCGTCGTCAGCCAAGTGATACGGCTTAAGGTCCGATTGATCCATCTCATCGCCAGCTTTGTCCTCCTCATTAATGATCTCATATTCGACGCGCACAGCCTCGTTGTCGATGCGCAGCAGATGCTTCACTTCCTTCTCGATTTCAGGCGTCTCAACATTCTTCTTTTTCAGTGTCTTGCGAAATCGTCGTTTGCGTACATTTTTACAGGGCGGCGTTATGCCATGGGGAAACAGATACTTTTTGTCCACTTTGTTGGGATCTTTTTTCTTGTTTTTGTTCGGCGATTCCTTTTCTGTTTCATCCTCAGGCTCTTCCTTGCATATCATTAGCTGGCAAATGTCCGCCGATTTGTAGAAACTCTTGTTATCAATTGTCTTGTAACTCTCCACAACAGTGGGCAAATCAACAATTTTTGTATAGAGCATCTGATCATCAAAGTGCACTTCACCATATCGCAAATCTTGATCCAACTGTATGTTTAATCGATCCTTTATATTGCCCGCCTGGATGGCCTCATGTACCAAATTGGCAAGGTGCTAAGACAAAAACAAAAAGCTATTCACAATCTGTCGCACCACAAAATTTTGTTTACCTTTGGAAATCGCATAATAAACTGATTCTCCAGCTCAACGCCATCGTCTCTAGGCTTATGTTCGGCTTGCTTCTTTTTTTCAAACATTTTATAACTTAAAACTATACTTAAGTAACTATTAACAAACTTTTTGCATAATTTTTACAATTCTTTACAAAAAACATTGGAACAAATTTCTGGTACACCGCTGCATTTTCGATATGCAACCACGAAACCAAAGTTATCGATAGTCGCAGCAGTGCTGCAAAACGACACAGTCTGGCAGCCCTTCAAAAACCCGCTCAATTAAATAATTATAAGTGTGGATCATGACACTTAAGTTGAGTTCGAGTTTTGGTTAATAGCCCACAATCATAGCTGCCGCATTACACCCACACACTGTGCCAAAATGGCATGCAAAGGCCGCCAAACGCAAATTACCATACGGAACTTGTTTATTATTTACACAAACTTTTATGAACAATATGTGTATGTGTGTTTGGATGATTGAGCAAATAGAATAAAACAAACAGCTGATGCTACAGTAATAATGAAACTGTGATAGGCGAAAACTTATGTAAGTATGTAGTACATACTATGTACATATGTACATATATTAACTTATGCTAATCTTATCATTATTTATCTCGTTTATATCAGATTGGGTTTGCTGCAATCCGCGTCATTTAATACCTTTCGGATTGTAGACGCCCAGAAAGGTGTTGCACTTGCGACAATAATGATTTCCTGTGCGACAGCTATTCATGCAGTAGGGCACCAAACAGGCGCAAACACACCACCTATAAAACAAATAAGTTGCAGTTTAGTTCTAGTTGGTTAAATTGTTTGAGTTTCTAAGTTCAAATCAGTGGCAGTTTAAGAATGAATTCGTGTAGCTATGACTGAGAAGGTCGAAAGGTCTTTGCCTGTTAATCTCTTCGTTTTTACACTCACCCAACAAGACAGATGAGCGCAGCAGCCATGTGAGTACGGGCATTTGGTGTATGCGTCATTCGTGTTGTCTTTTGGACGCCACACGCCGGACATAGCACACGGCTGGGATTTGGGCCCAGATTTAGGGGAGCTGCTTAGGAAAAAAAAAAAAAACAAACAAAACGGTTAACATTCTGCTGTTGTGCAAGTTTTATATATATATATAAATGCGGATTTACCTGTTTGCACAAATGTGGGCTCTAAAGGTTGTTGTTGCGGCTGTTGTGGACTTGGCTGGGCAATCACAATGGTCGCTGGAGCGGGAGTGTGTGCTGCAATTGCCACATCGTATGACGGTGGCGCCTCAATGTTTCCATGCAGCACTGGCTCAGTCATATCGTTTGTTTGTCGCGGCTGCGGCGTCGGCAGCGGCGCGCTTGGCATGTTGAAATCCACTTGTGGATAGAGCATGGCACGCTTTTGATCCATGGCTAAGTACGAAGTTCAGCTTTAACCAACGACCACTACTACCAAAAAATGTTATGAATCAGGTTCTACTCTACAAATCACAGCCCGTAATAAAGCTTTCTGTTTGCTTTACTAATTGGCGACTGCGTCAGCGGGGCCGTTGTCTTTTTTTCTCTCGGTCGTCGGTCGCTCGTTTCTTGTTTTTGAGGTTCTTCTGCCTCGTCGACTTTGCCGTTTCACTTTCGATGCGCGACTGAATTCAAGTTGAGCGCCAAGCAAATGAGCAGCCAGAGATCAAGAGCTGAGAGCGAGCTTAAAAGCTGACAGAAAAAAACAATGTACAAATCAAAACTTTGGGCCCTCTTTCGCCAGCGATTACAAAAGTGAAAACACGATATTAGTTTTTAGTTACTAACTAAGAATGTATTTAAACAAATTTGTCTAATGTACACATCTCGCTCTTCAAAAAACAGTGTATGTACATATATGTACATTGTAGTGCTTAGATAAGTTTGTATCTCATGCAGATAGCGGTATTTGTGGCTGTCATAAAGCTGCTGTAAATAAACGTTATATCATATTGTTGTATATTTTTGGAGCTCAACATCCGGCTGTTTGGGTCATCATTGGCGCAAATATGTGCCGAGGTATCTATCGCACATGCCGCAATAATGATTTGTGTTCATGCAGCTGGAAATGCAGTACGGCAAACACACACAGCAGTACAGTCTAAAAAAAATAATAGCCGCATAAAAGTTAAAAGTATGATTGAAGAGTTTTCAATTTAAAATTATTGCATACTTGTAGAAATTTTAATTCAAAGTGAAAAAGCGTGATTTTAAAAAATCATGATACTGCAAGCACAAACGTTGTATGTATTCACCTATTATATTTACGATATTTGAAACTTAGCTAAGACTCAAACCACAATTCTTTAGTAAGTAAGAATAAGTGAAGAAAACCGTAAGTTTTACAACATAAAAGTTGCATCTAAACACAAAATAAGATTGCACAGTTCCTTGGCCCAGTTAATTGCGCATGAAAATAAGACTTAAAGTTTCATTTTGCTGCACTTTTAAGTTTAGTTAACTATCGAATTCAAAAATTCTTTGGCAAGCACTTTATAAAAGATAACACTATACTATCTTTCTAGTATCTATGGCGATTACTCACTGAAGCAAGCACAGTACTAGCGCAATTAGATGAGTCCGGGAATTGGGTCTGTAGGAGACGCGAGTGCGTGTGTAGTTGTGACAATAGGGACATTGAACATCCTGCGGTTCGGGTCCGTACGGTGAGCCAGGAACAACAATAACCGTTTGATGTGCTGTTACTCCAGGTCCCGTTGTTTCGGCTGGTGCGGCCGTGGCCTGATCGTAACTAGGTGGTGCTGGTGTTGTCAACAAATTTTGTTGCTCCGGCTCATGACCTTGTCCACTCACTGCGTCCTTGGGCATTTCTAGCGGTGTTTTTGGGTGGACTGAATCCATTACGCGGCCTGATGACGAATTTTCTGTCAATGCATACTAATAGTAGCTACGAAAAAAAAAAGCCGAATACAAAAGACACAGACATTTGGCCCTTATCAATGAAAGCAAATCGCGCAGCTTTGTGGTAGGTTTCTAATGTTTATGTGTTGCTTTTGTTGCTTCTTCTTTTATTTTAAAAGCTTTAAGCTGATTGTGTGCCTATTTTAAAGTTAACCTAATGGGTTATGATAGTTGCATTATGCAGTCGAACTTTCATACAACGGTTTTCCGCTTAACGAAGTTTTCTATATTACGAATTTATTTCCAGAACCCTGCAGTTTGGTTCAATCAATAAAAGATATTTGAAATATTCTACACAGAAATACAAATGTGGTGCAGTTTTGCGACCAATATCTGTAATTATTTCAAAATTGTTTAATTATTATGTATTTTGAGAACTTGTTTTTTTTATTGTCCTGCAATAACTGAATGTTCACAAACAAGAAAAATAATGTACATTGTTTTGGGAATTATTTTGTTTATGTTTATTATTTTGCATGAAGTTAGGCCCATCTGAAATTAATCACTGCTACAGACGCCCACAAATTTGTTGCAGTTGCTGCAAAAATTATTTGCACTCATGCAGCTTGTGGCACAGTAAGGAAAACAGGCAAAACAGCACAGTCTGCAATTCCGAAGAAAAACAAAGAATTCAGCATCCGTAGCAATCAAGACGCAAGAGCACACAACGATAAGATAAGAGAGAGAGAGAGAGAAAGAGATAGAGATGCAGTGAGAGGGAGTAAGTGATAAGAGATAAGAAATTCTTATTTACCCTACTATGCAAAGCAACGCTGCCATGCAATGGGTTCGAACACTGGGCGCATATTCCACACGCGTTAACTTCTGGACATGGCAATGGGGACAGCTAATGAAACAAGGATCGGGTCCAACAGCCGGAGGCCGTTGTTCTGTGGGATTATAACACAAACACCCAGTCACAGCAATAGATTATTAAAAACTGCCATTCTGGGCGCAACAGAGGAAATATCGCGCAAGCAGGTGACGCCTTCTACTGGAAATCGCATGTCTATTCTAAAAACTCCAGGATCCAAAAAAAGTGAGACATATGCTCGCAATGTTTTATTTAGTGCGAAAAAGAATGTTCGGCGTTTCGAGTTCACCTTTGACGAAGGAAATTTAAGCGGAGAAGAGGTGGCACTTGCAGGCGTTGAAAAGTTGGAAGATTGTGAAGAGGACATGTCACCAGAGATAAGATTGTCGCAAGGGGAGAGTTCACGTACTTATTCTCTTCGCAATCGTAGAGTTTTACTGAGACCATCTTCAGAGTTTATGTAGCTTTCAAAATTTAATGTATTCAATTTCAAAGTTACTTGTTTTAACATTACCGTAATAGTTTAACAAAAATTCTTTATTTATTTATTTATTTGATTAACATCCTAGTGCTACATGGTATGTATTCAAGTAGCTTAAAAAACTATAGATATGTCAGCTTTCTGTTATGTTAACTTATTTCAAAACTAAGCTTATAATATAAAATAAAAATAGGAGTTTTTGCTTTTAAAATCAACACACAACGGAATTTATTATATAAACAATAACCTAGATGTACATATGTATATTTATCTTCACTTTTCCAAATAAGAACAATATTTTTAAAGCACAGGCAGCAAGATGACGGGGCCGCAGCAGTGTTGCCAACTTTTGTTGAGCAAAAAAAGCCAGATAGGCGAAAAATTAAAGCAAAAAAGCTATTTACATAGAAATGATACCAAATGACTCGCACAGAAAAAAGCTGTCCCATACAATATTTGATCATTTTTCCCGCAATCGCGTTTTGAAAAAAGCCAGATCTGACGGGGAAAAAAGCGGATTTGGCAACACTGGGCCGCAGCCATGCCAGCAAGAGAGCAACAAACGCGAAATGATAGCGGCACTCACGACGAAACTACTAAAAATTGACAAGCCTTTGGGTGTGTGCGTGCGAGAAAGATGACGAGAGAGAGAGAAAGTGCGTTAGTATAGCGTTGCCAGCGGCGTGTGTTTTTAAGCTACCCATAAAACTGGCTGGCAAACTGAAAATAATAAACAAGTTTGTAGTTTTCAAATCAGCTAATATTTAAAATGTTTGATATTTATGCAGCATGAAGTGATAACAAATGCAGTTCAATATAAACAAGGGCGTTAAGTTATTGCTGGCAATGCTGCTCTTCAGCACTGACGTTGTTGTTTATTTTTTAGCTCCTCACACATACCACTAATATGAAACACATGCACTGTTCATTCAATGATTATTTTCCTAAATTGTTTAGTGCTGCAGTTAAATATAAAAAATATTGTTACTTATGCTACAATTCGTTGAATTTTGTATGTTATTTTTAAATTGAACGTCGATTAACATTACAAATGGATTTGGGAAAATAATGCGGTCACACCGAAATGTGGCAGCATCGGTTTTCTCTTACGAGCGTTCAAGTGAACATGGATGCCATCGAGTTGAAACTATTGAGTAGTTTTAGAAATTTGTTGCCTGCCAGCATTCCTTGCCTTAACGTTCGTATTGTTTATAAATTTAAAACAAGACAAACATGGAAAATCGTAAAATTTTATTTAAATCGCAATCGAGGGTACTGAGCCCGCGCAACCATGTTCAAATAAACCGGGAACGCCAACGCGTCGCTCGAAACATAAATCGCGAAAAGCGTTTTCAGACCAATCGTAACATAAGCATTAGTCCCAAGCCATTGACAACTGTGACAACAAGAGAGGGAAAAATGTCCATGTGCTTCTCAGGGACCGCGACAAACGTGGGCCAAGAGAACTGGCTGCCGAATCAACTTGAAAATAAAGCTTCTACCAGTAAAATGCCAAAGCGCCATGAGGATTATCTCCAACGTTTTATCAAGTGGCGGGCAGCTACTAAGCGGCAGCCATCCCAGATTAAGGGAAAAACAGACCCACAGTCTCTGTCACAGCAAACTTTAACTGGAATGGAAAATCGGCAAAAACGTCAATCACTTTATGAGGCTGTTGATTCCAAAACAGCACCTCCTCTAACAAAGTATCATGTCGATGAAGTAAAAACACTGCCTGCTGTAATTAAAAACTTTACTGCTGTGGCAAAACCTTTTTCAACCGTTCCATTGGTATCAGCTGCGATTCGAGCAAAAGATCCATATCAGAAGACAATTTTGCTGCAGAAACCACCAGTAAGGGAATTAACAAATATGGAGACTAACAACAAACCAAAGCCGTCAGCGACGCTTGAAGTTGGTAAAACTGTAAGAAGCCCTGCCAAAAATGCACAGAGGCCTCTTAATTTAAGGGCGCAGGCATTTGATGTACCCACAGTTGGCCAAAAGGTATTAATACCAATGCAGGAAGGCGGCGCTGCGAGCAAATTTAAAACAGCTGCACGATTAGGGATAAAAAAAGATTTTTCATCACAACTTACGAAACGTATGAAGGCCAAAAATGCGATCACAAACGGCCGGAAAAAAGAATTTATTACATTCCCAAAACCTGATCTGTTGCAACCAGGTTCTATCTTGGAGTCGGCCAAAAAGTCGCTTAATGTCGTCAGCAATACTAATTTGTTCCAGGCTCAGGCATCATCAACGCTGTGCAAATCAAATAATAGTTCCGCCGATATGTGTGCTGCTTATGTAAACATAGCCAAAATAAGCCCAGTAAGAGTTGCTCTTAAGTCCAGTGCCAAGAGGAAGTTATTGACAACGGAGTCGGTCGCGGAAAAGGCGAAGAGCAAATTTAATTTTGTAAGGTACTCGGAGGTAGATACGTCAATTGTGTCGCTTTCAGTAACGCACTCGCAAAACAACGTGATGTCAGAAGAAGGTGAGTTAAGTTACAAGTTAATAGCGTACACTAATGATAATTATTATTTAAAAAAATTTTAGATGAAATGACCGTGTTGCCTGGAACGCCGCCGCGTGACGCAGGGTGTCAGCCAAATTATCTCAGTCCATTTGTGACCGTCTCACGTGGCAAAGTTAACTCTCAAGCAGAACGCGAGAAGCGAAATAGTATGTACCTGCAAATTCATGACGGGGAAAAACCAGAGACACGCATTGAAGTGAGTCGAACACTGGAATCAGTAAAATATTTTCGAATGCAGCTAGATAATGAGATTAATCGTCTTAATTCGCTATGTGATGAGTGGCACCTATACATCAACCAAAATGAAGCACAACTTCAGAAAACAGGAGGAAAGGACATGATAGACGCTGCTATTGGGCAAACTAAGCTGCTCACCAGCAAAAAACTAATGCAGTTTAAGGGTTTAATTGACCGCTGTGAAGCAGGTGCTACAGGAATTGGCATGCGCCCAAATGATGGCAGTGAGTCTACTAAGCCCGTGCTAGTTGAAGATTTAGAGGGCTGGTGGGACATGATGCGTTTGCAGAGTGATAATCTAGACAAACGTTTTGATAATCTGATGCTCTGGAAAGCTAACGATTGGTTGGATCCAGACGCCGCGGTTCTTCCGAAACGCAAACCCAATCAGCAACTAAAAAATAAAAAAAAGTCGTCTGTCAAAGCAAGCAGCAACATAAAACATTTTTTGCGCAAGGCCTATGCAGACAAACGAAAAAATCAAGCATCCGAATGTCTGACAGAGGAAACCAGCCAATCGAATCTTATTCTAAAGCGTCGCTCACTGCACCGTACTATTGTGGTTCGCGATCACAAGTCTTTGTCACCAGCTAGAACTCTGCTTCGTGTGCCCAGTCACAGCAATAGATTATTAAAAACTGCCATTCTGGGCGCAACAGAGGAAATATCGCGCAAGCAGGTGACGCCTTCTACTGGAAATCGCATGTCTATTCTAAAAACTCCAGGATCCAAAAAAAGTGAGACATATGCTCGCAATGTTTTATTTAGTGCGAAAAAGAATGTTCGGCGTTTCGAGTTCACCTTTGACGAAGGAAATTTAAGCGGAGAAGAGGTGGCACTTGCAGGCGTTGAAAAGTTGGAAGATTGTGAAGAGGACATGTCACCAGAGATAAGATTGTCGCAAGGGGAGAGTTCACGTACTTATTCTCTTCGCAATCGTAAAGTTAAACTGAGACCATCTTCAGAGTTTATGTAGCTTTCAAAATTTAATGTATTCAATTTCAAAGTTACTTGTTTTAAAATTACCGTAATAGTTTAACAAAAATTCTTTAATTAATGTATGTATACTCAAGTAGCTTAAAAAACTATAGATATGTCAGCTTTCTGTTATGTTAACTTATTTCAAAACTAAGCTTATATATTAAAACTCATTTTATTCAAGTTTAATCTCAAAAGATGTTAATATATTATAAATAACAATTTTAAGGCAAACAAAACGAATGTTTTATTCTTTTTTTTTATCTTGTAAAATAAGTGTTCAAAAAATTAATGTCAACTCTTCAATAAATTTTGAATTAAAAAAGCTATATGCAAAATACTCCGTTTTAATTCGTTGGCCATTTCATTCCAACGTTATAATTTCCGCTACAAAGGTATATGAACAATCTGATCGTATAGCTGCTTTCAAATTTATAAGAATAAATAATAATGGCCTTATGCATATATATTTATATTTATTATACTTTAGTAACTTAAAGGTCAACTTTTACAAGATATGATATATGCATGTCTCAAGGTTGTTAACTAAAAGCCCAAATATTTAAATAGCTTTCAAGCTCATTGTTTTGGCGTCGTCTTGTGATCGTCCATATTAACTGTATCGTGTTTCTCCATGGCAAATGCAATTATCTGGTTTAAGCTTTCGCCCAACTCCTCTATAACCTCCCGCTCCGTAGAGTCTGTACGCATATTTTGCTTTTCATGCATAACAATACGCGATATCATGCACATTATTGTCGCTTCTATCACATCGTCTGTTAAATAAATGTTCGAGCGATGCTCTTGCGAATATGTCCCGTTCAGTTCGTTTGCTTGTAATTTCGCGTCGGCCAGGCTGTCCATGCAGTCCATATCGACATCGGGACGATCCTCCATATTACGACAACCTGAAAAAAAGAATCATGATTAAACATATCTTTACTATTGTGCGTGTTTAAGATATACGAACCAACACATTTACACATGGAGGAACAGGGTATTTTGGCCTCATAGCACTCGCAATAGTTTTTCAAACACCCAGATCGTTTGCAATTGCAGCCTTTATTGTGTAAACGCATGTCTCCGGAATTGGGCGCCGTAATTTTTGGTCTTTAAAAAAAAATACAAAAATGTTTAAATGAAAATGCTTACTTTGTGGGACTCACTTGAAGGCGCTGGGGTTGCGCTCCAGGCAGCTGCGAATGGCACGCTCACGCTTGACTTCATAATCTAGATTGTTAAAGCAATCCTTGCAAGTACAATCCTGACAAAATTCACCATTTGCAAAACAGTCGCAGTAGAGTTTTAGACATTGAGATTTGCTACAGTTGCAGTGCTTCCGTCGGGATCCTCCTAGTACATCAAGGGATGCAGCAGCTGCAGTCACCGGCGTTGGCGGCTGCTTAAGTGTGTCAAACAATGGCTTTGACGGAACAGCCAACTTATTGACCTGCGATGACGACGACTGTAAAATTGGCGGCTTTTGCTGTAGTGGTTTTGGTTGTGGGGAATGCTGTTTTTGCAGCTGTTGCTGGCGCAGTTTAGCCTGCGCCAAAACCTGTCTCTGCTGTTGCAATTTCATCTGTTTGATCCGTTGCTGTTGTGGTGTCAGCGTTATGGGGCGACGCAGTTTGGTGTCAGCTAGCGTATAGCCACGTCGCATTGTAGTGTTAAAAACCGTGCGTGGCTTTCCCTCGCCACCTTTGTTACAAATTACATACTTGACGTAATTTTTTGCCACTAAATTGAAGACCTTTCGCGTGTTCCCAGTGCTGATGCTGGTACGGCTGACGTTGTTGTTGCTGCCCTGCAACGAAGCGCGCTGCAACAGCGATGGTCGCGCATCTATTAACATATGTTTTGTTGCTTTTGGTTTAAAACTTGCTGGCAATGCAACTGATGTTGTCGACGTTTGCGGCATGGCAATAAGATAACGTGCTTTTTTTGCCTCAGGTCCACCGACATCACTGCTGTTATCAATTGTCAGATGCTTAACGTGGACATTGATGTCGGACAGTCGGTGCTTACGTGTAGCCTCCAAGCTACTATTAGTGCTAGGGGTTTTAGCCTGTACGGTGTTGGAACCCGCGCCAGGGGCTCTCTAAAAATAGTCAGTAAAACGGATTTTTATTCTGTTAATTTTTAGTAATAAGAATACTAACCCTGGGAACTAATGTTTGCATAGATGGCAAAGGCACAATGCTACCCATTGTTTTCATTACGATTTTGCTGGTATTGCTCACAGGTATACTGGATGACGTGTTGGTGTTATGACTAGAAGTCGTAGATTCACTGTTGTTGTTCGGCAACATGCGCACGTACTGCACTCCGCTTTTTCCGGGCAGTTGAATTGAATGTAAGCCGCTTGAGGTGGCGTTTGTGTTAGCTATAGTGCTGGCGATTGGCTTCGGAGATAGTTTAATAATATTTTTACTGGCTACAACAATTTGCTTGCCCGTTGAGCTTTGAACCAACATTTTGCCCGTTGGAATTGAAGCTACTGTTGTTACCGATGGTGCTATGTTACTGTCACTGGTATTTACTGGCTTTACCGATGCGCCAGCAGTCAGCGGCTTAAGAGGCCCCTTTATGATCACTTGTGCAGCAGACTTGTTGATTATTTTATTGTTGTCATTAGTCTTTGTCGGTACGGAACTAATTCCGGCCCTTATAGCAACTGTTGTAGGCCTACTGTTTAGAAGCATAGGAGCCGCTTGATCAAATTTGATCAACTTGCCATCGGCTGTTCGCCCCTGTATCGGCATTTTGGAGGGCAACGGTGCGGACGTCGATGCATCTTCTGCTGATGCTGGATTTTTTAACAACGTTGTTGACTGTTCGGCAGTTGTAGTTTTGGAATTTGTAAGTGCCTGTGTTGCCGGCTTAGGTGTGCCTATGGGCGTCAGCCCTTTGACAGTCATTGGCGCACTAGAAATGGCACTCTTTATTTGACCGGTACTACTCAGGGTAACACCTTTAGAAACAATAGTTTGTCGTATACCTGAGCATGTCGGTAACTGGCCTACTAAACGTGGGCTTACTTTAGAAGTGGCACCTGTTACTGGCAATGATTTTTGGATAAACAACACTTGACCACCAGTTGTTTTTATTTTGGTCATTGTGACACCGCTTAAATTCTTGGGTGTCCTAGATGGTTGACCTGAAACTGAACCAGACCCTATTGGTGCTTCTATTGTAGTGCTTTCAATTTTAACGGGCACATTGACATATCCTTTTAAAGGTTTTGTCTGCAGCTGATTTAGAATATTAATGTCTGTAGGGTGCGTAGTCTTTGTTGGAGTTGTTACTACCCGAGCAGATCCACTTAGCATATTTTTTAATGGAGCGCCCATAGGTGATGGTGCCGTTAAACGTTTGTTTTCCAGTATTCGCACAATTGGCGCTTTCTTAGGTCCCGGAGTATTCAAAATCGCATTTGCTGAGGTTAACGAAACTGATTTATCCTCATTGTCTTCAGTGCTGTCGCAACTGTTATCAGCAGCTTTAATATGTTGTTCTTTGGACGTTTCTGTTTGGTCCAGCAAATCGAAAAGTGTTAGCTCAGGTAATGGCGTATTATCGCCTACCTCATCTGTGGACGTTAAAAAGCAAAATAAATTAAAATTTTGTGTATTCAGATATATATTAGCAGAATTAAAATATACCAGAAAGCCCTGATAAGCGGTGGCCAAACATATTTGCAAGCAAATCACTTTTTTCAATTAAATTTCAAAACCTTAAATCGTGAATATCAGAGCGTGGTAGTTGGGTTCGATGTTCATCGACACGGATGGCACTACTACCAGTGCTGCTATTTATAATTATCGATGGTTGACTAGTTAAAAAATAAACTAATTTAAATCGAAACATCGGTTCATTGCAGTGTTGCCACTACATCATCTAAAATAGAAAATAAAAAATTTGCATAGTGGCAAGCTTGCTTTAGTTATGAAGGGAAATTATTTAAGTATTCGAACGAATTGTAGGCTACAGTTGTTATTTTAGCACAACATTGCCTGTTAATTTTAACCAACACATTTGGGGAACTCAAATAGTTATTTCGTTAAAATCGGCATCTCAACGATTCAACGCTGAGATTGAACAAGCCAAAAATAAACGCACACACACATACTAAGACAAGCCATACCGTTGCCAGCTTATTAACAGAATATTTCGATGTTTCCACTTTGGCAAAAATAACACTGTAAATTAGCAAATAAATTACAATTGCAACTGAATATGTATTGCAAATACGTATATTATGCAAGGTCAATAACCAGCCCAAACAACATTGATTGTGCAAAGTATATGTACCTGCACGTTAACTTAAGCTACTCAACAATTTTCGCGCCAGCATATGTATGTATGTATGTTTGTATTGACGTACATAAACAATGTGTATGCATTAGAGGTGGAGAACTATCGATAGCACTATCGGGACTATCGATGGTTGGCCACTATCGACTCGCTATCGATAGCGGCGCGCACTCTCGATAGTGGTCGATCGCTATCATCGATAGATAGATTTTTCTTGCTATCGTCGATAGCCGATAGTTTATGGAAACTATCAAGCACTATCAATAGCACCGACTATCGATAGTTCTCCACCTCTAGTATGCATATCGGCGGTCAGACCAACGCGTAGTGAAGCGTAGTGGCCGCAAAGTTGAAAATTCAATTTAAAATACAAATAAATATTGCACTTACCAATTTCTGAGTTTACGATGTCGTCAATAATTTCTTTATTACCTGGAATTTCGGTAGCTATGTTATCTATTTTGACGATTATTGATTGTGAGTGCGCGCACAACTCAAATGAAAAAGCAAATCTTACGGATATTGTTTGTGTATGGAGCACGGACAACAATGACGGCAGCAAAGATTAATAAATATAAGGTGCGCACATTTAAATCATAAATGTGAACAACATATAAAATTAATCTCAACTCTTCAATAAATTTTGAATAAAAAAGCTTTATGCAAAATACTCCGTTTTAATTCGTTGCCCATTTCATTCCAACGTTATAATTTCCGCTACAAAGGTACATGAACAATCTGATCGTATAGCTGCTTTCAAATTTATAAGAATAAATTTCAATTGGCTTTATTTATATTGGACCGGATGGATCCAGGGCAACAACTGGTGCAAATGCCAGATGGCAAGCTTCATGTTTTAACAACAACAACAACGTCAAATGCTGCATCATCAAGTATGTACTAAAAACAAATGTTTAGGTAGGTGGAGTGGAGTGGTAAGTGGCAGCGACAAAGGTAGTTCGACCAAGCAGCTGCAGCTGCTTTAAGCAGTAAGTGCGCCCATATGCAAGGACTTACTTGTGCACTTGCAATAATAGAGCCACAAGCAAACCTCGAGCTGCATACATATGTTGCACAATCATTTTATTTGCACGAATTAAGCAGCTCGCATCGCATACTGAATGCTGCTGTTGCACAGTGGTTACGTTTGTTTGAAAAATAAATTTGTTAAAAATTATTTTTTAAAGTATTTTGCATGAAATTTGATCGTTAGGTTTGTGACTTTGCTAAACTTAGCTCATGCTCAAACCAGAGATCATCTCTCAGCAAAGAGAGAGAGACACGCTCTTGAAGTAAACAGACTGCCGAAAACTCTCGTTCACAAGGTACACACTGTTGATCTTGGCTTTATTGCTTATTGCAATTCACACACGAAACTATTTTCCTTATATTGAACATCAATAAATCAATTATTTACCTTTAAATATTTTGGACATCTTCTTGCCAAGTGTATGAGGTTATTTTGCGTGGGTGATTTTCATGAATGGCATCGGGGACACTTGGATGGCTTCTGCCTTTGGCTGCTCTGCGGTTGTGCGTTTCTGAATCTGTTTTGCCTGCATGTCAGTCTCTCTCTCTCACACACACACTTTTGTGCCTGCGCTGCGCCATTTGCATGCATGTGCGTGAGCGGATAAAGTGGAATGGGCTGGGTGGGTTGTTGCCCTGCCGAAAAAGCCAAAGCCAAAGCCATGGCTGCAGCTGACGACGAGTACAACGTTTGGGGTTAACTGGCATTAATGGCATGCCAAGCCAGGCTGCCATTTTGTAGGTGCACACTTTGCGGTTTGTTGCAAGACAACCACCAACCACCCAGACACCCATCACCATGCACCTCAAACACCCAATAAGACTCCAGCCATTTGGAAAATTGCTGTGAAATGCCATTTAAAAGTTTTCCTGTGTATTTTAGGCAAACTTTGCAAACAACGAATTTAAGTGCATCGCATTATTTTGCCATCTGACTCATCGCCTGTTGCATGCCACACATAACATTCTCCATGTTTGTTCAACCATTTCATCATTTACAATTTGCCTTTGCTTTGTTTGGCATTCCTTTGGTAAATATGTCAACTTCTGACATTTTTGTATGTCATTTAAAACAATTTGTGGATTTTCTTATTCGAATCGGCTACACAAAAAGTTAATATACATTTTCGATGATATAGTCAGTTTAGACAGATCCGCGGAAGTTATTTTGTAAACTTCTGATCATGGAGGGTAAGTAAATTTAAATATTTTATTTGCCACATGCCAAAATTACAAACAAATCTGTTTAGCAAAGTTTCAAACCAATTTACAAGAAACAATTTGATCAACTTTTCTATCATTTTGGAAACTTTTACAATTGATACTGTCACCAACACCAACATATATCTTTTCACTAAATCAAAGTCAAAGCGACCCAAATAAAAACATTTATTCCCAAGGGTAGAACAAAAGTTATTAAAACCGTAAAAGTGGCACAAAAAATAATAGAAGAACTAGGTCAAAGTTGAGGAAATAAAAACGCAGTCTAGACTATTCTGTCTGAAATCAAATGCCGTTAGCGTTTTTTTGATGATTTTGATTTTGATGATGATTATTGATAGCAGCAGGTGTGGCAGGGGGGATGACTTAGAGCTTGGGGCAGGTGCGTGCTATGCGTGCAAAAGTACAGAGCATAGAACAGAACCCCAAAACAGAGCCGTCATTTACAATAGGTTAGCTGTGGCTGTCAGTCAACAAATCGACAGGCCACAGCCAACAACGAGGCAAGCTCAGTCGAACATCGACTTTCATCCGTGATGCGTGCTCACCAAACAAATGCCCAGGAACGGGAAAAGCTGCGTCGTCAACGTTCCGAGACGCGCATGATTCTGGCACGAGTTCGAGCAAGAGGTTTTGGCTAGGAACTAAAAAAAAAAAATCCACTACAAATTATTTATCAAATCTCATTCCTTTGCAGGCTTTGAGTATGTGGTTAATCCGCCGGTTGCTTTTGGCACCACCATGGATCGCGAGGTGATGCCAACGGGTGGCCCATTTATGGATAGTTTTATGAGATCCCATCTGGTTGAACGTCGATCACAGCCCAGTCCATTGGATTATGATTGCGCCAAGCCAATTGGCTTTAAGGTAAATAAGGGTGAGAAATTCGTAGGTGCAAAAATAATTTCAATTGAGTCAAACAGCTTTCTTTGCTGCAGATAAGTTTAATTAGATTTAAAATTATTTCTAGACTATATTTGTTCGCTGTGTTCGCACTTATTAACCTTTGTCTCGCTCTCTTTCTCTACTTCTCAGTACCCCTCGAAAGCTGGCTTCTCCGCCCTTTACAAAATACACCAGCAGGCACTCCAAAAAGCCGTTTTGACCAAATTCGTCGCCGGATCTAAATGACGGCAGAACTGTTACAAGCCTCCACAGTTAGACCCACAGTATTGGTGGTCCAATCCATGGGATTTTTTTCTTCTCTTCTCGTTTTTTTTTGCTATTGCTACCAATTGAGCATGCAATTTATTTTTAAAGAAATAATTGCTCTGCCTTTTGCTCTACCTGCGATTATGCAAATATTAGTATTTGTTATTGTTGTTGCATTTGTTGTCGTTCTCCATTGCTAACCAAATAACTTGGCTATAATAATACTCGTGGCTGTAAGGAACAAGCAAGAGAAAGAGTTTCGTTTCTGTTCGTTTCTGGCACGTTTGCATATAATACTATTACTTTATCCATCCCAATTTGAATAGTATGCCGCCACACACAGAGCCAACAAATGAATTCTTATTTTATTTTATTTTTCACATAAATCAATAGCACAGTAAAAGCAAGAAAAAAAACCAACTACTACAAGGCATTAATTACAGCAATTATATGTTTTATTTTGTTGTTTTAATCTTCTTTCATAATTTAGTTAGTGGCGCCACACATTTTTGGCGACTGCGTGAGTAGTGTGAGAATTTTTAGATTATGAATATTTTTGCGATGTACGATGAATAAATAGTTGTGGTGAATGGTAAACAGTTAATGTTTTTTATTGTTGTTACTTTACACCGAATTTTTTATACAATTTTTGACCTTTTTTTTGTGTCTTTGTGCTCTTAATCGAATATTAAACGATTGAATCTCCTGATTCAAATAAGTAATAAAAATAACATTTAAAAAAGACAAAAAATAAAAATGTTATAAAGTAAGTACTGATTATATTAAAAACAAGCTTCAAAATGTTAAGTAAATATTTAGTTTTTGCGCAATAATAATTTACAAATATATTTTTTTTTATGTTTGCAAATAATAAAGTTAATACAATTTTTTTATTCTTGCTATTGACAAAATATGTTAATATTAATTAAATGCTCTTTTCAGTTCCCTTTTTCATACTTTTGCTTATCAAAAAATATATTCATATTAAATTTTAATCAAAAGCCTTAATTCTTTAAGTTCCCTTTACAACTCTTTACAGTTATTCATTTTAAATTTAAATTTAGTACAAATACAGCTGTCTGTCGCAAGCATCAGCTTACATGCACACACACACACATCAGTTTGCCCCTTCGAATACCAAGTCCTGAGTTCAACCTGTAACTTTCTGAGGGCAGATAATAAAAAAAAATTTTAAAAAAATCAACCCAAAGTTTATTTTTTCAGTTAATGAAAATGGCAGCAAATGAAATTGGCAACACGTTATAATTCGTTTGCTGCTTTGTTGCTGGTTGTTGCCTTTTTTTTTGTGACAGACATGTGGGCCTTTGCCCCAAAAAAGTTTATCTTATAAAACAACAAGCACTTAAGTGTTATATGCCACCGTATTACAACTGAGGAACAGAACCAAAAGTCGCGAAGTCAGAACGACCCAAAATGCAACGTAGCATAAATGAAGAAAGCTGATAAGACACAAACCAAAAATTAACCTGGCTAAAAAGGCGGCACGAAAAATTGCTGCCCGCATAAAAGACGTTCGGTTAGGTTCGTTCGCATGAACGGAAGATGCCACAAAATAATAATATGTATAAAATAAAACCGAAATTGAATGTCGCGATTGTTTTTGTTGCGTGGCGGGTCCAAGTGACAAGCAATTCCCTACAGGTGCGCCCAGTCTCTGTGTGCCAAAATCATATTAGCAATTGCCCTTAGCATCATATCTGGCATATACTCAAGTATATACAGGCTGTGTTTGCCGATCCCGAGGGAAGTGTTTGCAATGGCAAAGCGAATCCACAGCTTGAGTTCAACAACATGAAGGCAATGCGTCTGTTGAGTCAGAATCGTGTGAAGTATGCGAAACGTATCAAGGATTGTGTTGTTTGGAGTCGCAAGCATATGTTTGATAAGCCACCTATCAAGGATCCCCATTATATTGTCTTTGAGCGCTATGTGCCCAAGAAACATCAGACAGCGTTGGACCGTTTGAAGTGTCGCAACAAATCGCCACCTTCTGTTTGTGTTGCACGAATTGGATCATTTGGCAATTGCGGGCAGAGGAAGTTACAGCGCAGCAGCAATGAATTAGCGGAGTGAGCAAACAGTATCTATTAATATTTTTTCACATGCATGTGTAGTCGTCATTTCATATACTAAAGTTCAATTTGCAATCTTAAATTCTAATTGTTAATAAACCAATTTAAAAATCCAACGATATTTGGTAAGCTATCGCTTACACAGCCATGCAATCAAAACTACTTAACAGCGTTAATTTATCAGCTCTGTTAGGGATAAGAGCCAAAGCTGCCACTTTTTTATATATATATTTTGATCAAAAAATTCTGGCAGCACTGTATGTCGCTGTTGTGCGGATCATTAATCCCGTTATGTGAAAATTGTGACGAGCGCGTTCCTTTTTATCGGTGTGTCGAAAAATAAATTTAATTATATTTATGTATTAATGTTTATTACCAAGCAATATTAATGTTGCATTTAGCTAATCAAAAGGTATGTAGTATCTGTGTTAAATAAGGTTTAATGTGCGCTTTAATGCGCGCCATATTGCAAGAAAATTGTGTAAGTCCCTACGTATATACATATATACATATGTACATACATATATATTTATGTGTGCTTAATGGTTTATACATATGCATGTATGTATGTGCATACATATTAAAATATTATATATTTACATTCCCACATACAAATGTATGTACATACATATGGGCATGCACACATATGTAAATATGTATGTTTAGGCAAATATAGTTACATATTTATTTTCTACAAAAATACATACATATATACATACATAGAAATACCCTGCAGTTCGATGGATCGATGAATCAACTGTTGATTCTGTTGTAAAATATCAGTGAATTTAACATTGGCATGTCATTGGACGGTATGAATTGATTCCGCTCTGCATTCCTTGTACCCATTCCCGTCCAGGGTACAGGGAATCGATTCCTTGTACCCATTCCCGTACAGGGTACAGGGAATCGATTCCTTGTCCCCATTTGGGAATCGATTTCTTGTACCCATTCCCGTACAGGGTACAGGGAATCGATTCCTTGTACACATTCGGGAATCGATTCTTCTGTAATTCCTAGTAATTGATTTAAAAATAAATTTGTTGTATATAAAAAGATTTTTAAATGAAAAATTTTAAAATTAATTTTTGTTTATAAATTATATATGTACTTATTTATAAATATTGTTAAATTTTTTTGCTCAGAAGTAGCCCTATTTATCCTATTTTTTTGAAGCTGCAATGCCCAATGCTGCTTCTCCGCCGGTGCATTTTGGTCGACTGCCTGGATGGCATCTGAAAAATAATATTATTTTGATTAGATATTGTTTGAATTTATTGTGTATGTATTTGTTGCTTACCTCTATACGCAGAGCATGTAAAGCAAAACTGTACGCGCTAATATTTTGTTTATGTTTTGTTCTTGCTTGTTTGTTTTTCACATGCCAATTTTTCTGCATTGCCCTTTTTATTATACATACATACACTAAATGCGCGCTTTGCGCGCTCTCTCACAGCGTCTTAGAGTAAGAGAGCGAGAGATCAATGAATTTAAAATGTTGATGGCATTGATATGTACATCTATATATATGCGTTCAATGACCAATACATACATATGTAAAAATGTACAGTCACGCACACTTAGCCTGTCCCGTTTATTTTGCTTCGCATTGCATTGAAACGAAAAGCAAAAGCAATAGTAGGCACGGCGCAACATAACGGGACATTTTTCTTAGAATTGATGTTGCGCTCTTCTCGTTCTTCTTTTATTATTGCACGCTTCAGTTCATTGTTGGATTTCAGCGAGCAAAGTCAAGTGTTGTACATATTAAAGTGCGAGCTTCACTTTTTTTTAAAGGTACATGTATGTACATACATTCTTACATATATACATACATATGTATGTATTCAGATAGGAGAGTCGGCTTGTGTGTGTGTGTGAAATTAAAAATTGCTTTACTGTTTTATGAACATGCTTGTATGTGATATGTACATATGTACATATGTATGTAAGTAATATCATAATTTAATATCATTCATACATACACAACATACATACTTATGTATGGACATAGAACAGTAAAGTGAAGTACATATGTATGTACATATGTACATATATAAAAAAGTAAAGTGTGCAGCATGTACATATGTACTTTCATATTTATTTTAATTTTCACAAAAATATGTGCACATATATTTATGTATGTATGTATGTAAACCACGAAGTTTCTATGCTCTGCCAATAAATTAATTATTCATTTCAAGTGCGCACTTCATTTAATTCTCAATTAAATTACATTTTGTGTTTGGCAATTCTTTTTTTTAATACCCTTGCAGCATAAAAATCTTCTGCTTTGCAATCAAACTTCAATTTGTAATTGCAGGGGCCTTTAGCTAATCTTATACTAAGCTGCCTTCGAATAGATTATCTAGATTCTAGAACTAAAAGCACATCCGGTCCGGCGCATTGACTTTGCCTTCAATTTTATTTTATTTGCGGGGCGTTGCATTAAAATTAAGACATATGTATATATCGCGTATATAGTGAAGCGTTAAGCAAAACCACAACAACAACAAAAGTTGTAATAAATTTGGAGCCCGCCGCTGCGTGGGCTGAACTTGGACTTGGGGCTCGATGAAGTTGTGTTTCTGTGCGAGATTTTATGCTTTAGTTTTTGTTGTGTTTCCCCAATTAAAATGCTGACTTCGCGTCGTCGTCGTCGAAGTGACATTCAATGCCATAATTTATGAGTATCGTTTTCGCGCCGCCAAATCGTACGCTAAATGCTGTCTGGCCAGCGGACCATTTATAATAAATAGTTCAGCATTGTGGCCGGGGCATGAATGTTGATTGCATGTGGCTGCATTTTTGCCATATATACAAGATACAAAGTGGAGGGTGGAGGTGGAGGAGTGGACAGAGGAAGAGAGTTGAGTTACGAAAAAATCCCACAGAGCAACTCTGTGGGCAAGGTCGGGTTAAAAATCAATTAAAGTTTTAGATGAAAACGCAAAAGCCACAAAACGCACGCACACACACAGCCACACACACACCCACACATACGAACACACTGCATGCCTGGCAAGTGTAAAAAAAAAGTAATGAATAAAAAAAAAATCTTCTGATTTAATTTTGCAATAAATTGATAGCCGCTCTAAAGTTGACCCAATTTCAAATGTAGAAAATTGCCAGCAGGCGGTCAGAAATCAATTTAACCATAATGTATGCATGTATCATAGATATATATGTATTGGCCAGATTTTGTAGATAAGCCACAAAACAGTGTAATAAAGTAAGGCAAAATTCAGCAAATCAAAACGATTAAAAGTAGCTATGGAGCTATATGTATGGAATGGAGAGAAAGGACTGTAGAGAGGGGCAAAATAAAGAAATAACAGAATATACGGACAAACAAAGAATTCAAATTCTCTCTTTATTAATATTTTAATGAACTGTCTTTTATTTTCGTGATGAATTTTAAGTTCATAAATATATAAAAATAAACGAAATATTACATCAATTATTTTTTTCATAACCATAAACAAAAGAGTATCAAGGCTTCGTTGTTTTTTTTTCGTTCGAACTAAAAATCAATTTGCTGTTACATAAACATGCATCAATGTCGCAGTTGTAGTCGAGTTTGCAGTCGCCGTCGCCGTCCATGTTGACAGCCGTGGAATGAATTGGGTCTTTTGCCTCAATGTCCAATGCTCATTTCTGGTAAGATAAGAACGCTGTAGATTTTAAGCATAGATTTTTGTGTTTGTTTGTGTGTGTGTGTTTGTCTTGCAACAAGCAGCTACAAGCGCCAATTAGAACACTGCCTGCTCCAAAAGCCAGCCAATCAACAACAACAAAAAATATATTTCACTCATTTTCATTTTGTTCCAACTGGTCTCTGTTGTTGTGCCAGTGTTCTCTTCTGTTAGCTGTTTTGCTGTTCGCTGTTCTCTGATTACAGTCAGCGACATTGAGAATATCAAGACTGAGAATGTGGTAGGGGCCGCGGGGGCTGGGGCTGGTGCGGTTTAAGGATGGGGTAGAGGAGCTGACACGGCTGTTGCTTAACAAGATCATAGATAATAATATTAAATTGGTTAAATGCCGTCTTGGATTACCCAAAGCGCAGACAGCTAAATGCTGTCTTTTCAATACTTCTACTTCTACAAATAATTTAACGAGTGCATGAGTGCATTTTTATTTCCCCTGAAAACATAACAAAACAAAAACCTTTATCTAACATTATTGATATTATTTGGTAATTAATACAGAAAGATTTCAAGAGTTTGTGTTTGCAACAATTTTCCAGCGATTAAATAATTGATTTCGTTGCTCTGTTTTGACATTATTGAATTACCCTGAAGACATTTGATTAATTTGCATACGACAACGAATTCGTGATCTAAATTATTTCGTTCGCTCTGTCGACTTTGGTTTCGTTTCCAGTTGGTGGTTCTAACTGCAAGTTCTCTTCCTTTTATGGCGAAATGTTTTTTTTTTCGTTCTTTCTGTCGGGCTAGTTGTTCTCGCCGTGATTGAAGTAAAAGGCCCTAATGAGCCGCTATAATTCAATGCCAGGCCGAATTTGAATGCCTTCGTCATCATCGTCGTCGCCTTTGTGCAATAGAAATTGTTGTTTGAAATTTCACCGGGCACAAGAAAAACAAATCTTTAACCCTTAAATGCATGACATATCCGATTTGATCTATTTTTTTTTTAAAGAGAGATAACTGTTTATAAAGTCAAGAGTCAACAATCAATTGTAACAAGTTCAAATTCTGATGCTTTTGTTTTACAGCGCGCATCCAGTCACATTCAAAGTCTTCACCAAGTTCGTGAAAAATCTGCCGGACATTGCCTTTCAGGTCTGTATAAAAGGCATTGTACTACCATTCATCGCACGCCTCTAATGTTTTGTGGACGCCTTCAATCTCGGTGCATTAGATTAGAGTGCGCCTTGGAATACTTCCACCAGTTTTATGTGAATCCAAAAATACGTGACCGCTTTGCGTATAAGCTCAGACCATGTCCGTCCAAAATTGGTAAAAATCTATTGAGTCTCCCAGAGAAAGTTTCCGCAGAAAAAATATTGGAGAAGGAATGTGCGTTGCCCGCCGAAAGAAATCTGGTTACATACCGTGGAGTAAAATATGAATTTACAGTTTCGCTTAAAAAATTTTGGCGTTATGCAAATCGCGATGAGCTCAAAAAGCAACTTCTTCAATCGTACGAAAGGAATAATGTAGATACTCGCGGTTTAACGCACATTCCTTCTCCAATATTTTTTCTGCGGAAACTTTGTCTGGGAGACTCAATAGATTTTTACCAATTTTGGAAGGACGTGGTCTGAGCTTATACGCAAAGCGGTCACGTATTTGTGGATTCGCATAAAACTGGTGGAAGTATTCCAAGGCGCACTCTAATCTAATGCACCGAGATTGAAGGCGTCCACAAAACATTAGAGGCGTGCGCTGAATGGTACTACAATGCCTTTTATACAGATTACAGATCCTGCTGTACGCACTAAATATAAAATTGAGCTAAACTGCTGCCCATTGGTGGTAAAGAATAAAATGCTACAGATGGCAACAGGTGGGGCGCCAGCAGCTGGTAATCAAGTGGAGTGCGGGAATGGCTTTGTAGTTAAAGTAAAAGGGTTAGTAGATTCTGAATCGTACAATCGTATTGCATATATATAATATTGATTAATTTGCAGATGTGGACTCTTTATGTTTCCGGTTTCGTTTGACACTTTTGAAAAGTACGTCAATAAAGAGAAAGTGCTCAAAAATCTTGTCAGCCACAGGACCAAGAGTGCCGCACAGCGTGCTGAAATGTTAGCTGATAAAAAACATGTCGGCATCTTCTGAAAAAATACTACAATGGCTTCTATGCAGTTCCACGACGTCGGGATCTGAACAAGTTCCCTTTGAAAGCGCCAGGGAATATGCTGAAGAAGCTGCTTGAAGTGGCATCGCCTCTAGATGAGGCAGCAAGAGAAACGTTGAAGAAATACTTAGAGTAAGATGCGATGCATTAAACACTTAAATATCTTTTAATAACTTTTATAAATATAATTTCTGCAGGTCGTCGCATGGCAGCAATACTAAGCAACCAAGTCAATCCTCCAGTCAGCTCAGCATGAATATTTCAAGCACTTGCAGCTTTCAATCAATTGTAAGCTTTGGCGTTTTTGAGAAATCCATTAAGAATATCTATGACATCGTTGTTCGGCTAAAGCTTGATGAACCTGACTATTAGTACAAGGGGTTCGAGGACTGTGCCTATGCGTATTACTTGGCTTTCTATTTAACGCCCGAAATACGAGACAAGTATCCATACGAGTTGGGACCATGCCAAACAGGGAGGAAAGACGTAAACTGCTGCAGATGCAAGCCACATCAGCTCCATCGTTGCAGTACCAAGTGGAATCACAAACAGTCGATCTTACTGGCAACGAGCCATCGTCCAAGATGGCCGATGCGGAGGCTCAATGTGCACGAGAATCGCAGCATTTGGCAGATCCAGCAATTCAGTGCGAAGAGTAAATGTTAAAAAATGTCTTCTTCATGCAGCTGTCATACAATTTTAATATCTTTCACAGTCGGCTATCATCGGAACAAGTCCAAGCCCAAGTCACACCACCAGTTTCCTTCGACATTAATGCATTAACTACAAAGAAATAATAAAGCCATTATTATTATTAAAGCGCGTCACTGAGGATGAAGCAGAGGTGGATGCGATAGCAGCGAATTCCTGGCATCCTCAGTGCCAGAAAATTTTTAAGCGCTTCTATCACTCATTTTATGTGCGACCTATGGGGACTCGCCATCTAGTTGCATATCGTTTTGAAAATGTTAGCTATGAACTACTGCAGAAACTTTCATGCTTTGCTGTACCCCTAGATGCTATGGCAAAAAAAAAAATGGCAGTTGATGCAGCAGAGGAGAAGGACCTACCACAACAAAGCAACGCTGAACTCTATGCAGCTAGAAAAGCTGAAATTGCCAGGTAGGCTTTGAAATTTCCTCATAGTTCCGAACTAATATAAATTTTTTCTCACTTTTGTAGAATTGAAAAACTAAATGTTGTTCGTTATAAGCCACACAGTTTGTCAAGTTATATAGCGCTTAAGGTTAAGTGCACCAAGGACCGTGCGCTGTTGGAAAAAATTTTTGTTGGAAACAAAATGCAACAGCAAAAGTTAACAGCAGCAGTCTTAAAAGCCAATAAAGCGGCAACAACAGCTGCAGGGATAGCAGATAACACACCAGCAACAACTAAAAGCACAGCAGCAACGGCTGCTAATGAAAGCTCTGTTCAACCAGCAGCCAAAGTCTTAACAACTGCAGCACCAGCAACAACGGCAGCAATAACAGCGACAGTGACAACTGCAAACACAGCACCAACAGCAACAACAACAACAACATCATCAACAAAAGCTATCACAGTGACAACAACTACAAGCACAGCAACTAAATCTACTTCGGCAACATCTATAACATCTACAAGCTCATCAAGAGAAGCAACTGGAACTGCAAACCCCGCTCCTTGTACCAAGGAATCTACTGCGCCTAGTTTGTATGAAAAGTTATTAACTCATTTGAAGCAAGATAATAACAAATCAAGAAGCGTTTCGCCAGAAACAACAACTGCTAATTTCCTAAAAGAAAGCAGCAAGGTAATGATTATAATCCTTTTATTAAATGTTTAAAATATTAATTAACATCTTATTGCTATCCATTAGGAGCATAATCTAAGATACTTGATAACCACGAGTTATGGACTAAAGCGTATAATTTGGCATATACTTTCATGTCTGAGCTTTTCGGAATTTAAAACGTATACCAGCATTTATGAAGGCGCATCGTTCTATGAAAATAATAGCATATTGAGGCAATACTATTCCCATGTGCTCGACAAGGGAAACTGGCCATTAAATCTACATGTTAAATTGCAATTGTTGCCACAATTGTTGCATAGCAAAGGTATTCGACTGGAGTCCATCGATTTGAGTCAATTGTCACCCAAGATGCTGCATTGGCAAGAACTTATTCGATTCAGCAATATTAATGAAATTGCTGAAAATGTATTTATGGCACGCACCGGCGAGCAAATCGAAGATATATCGCAATTGACAAATGAGGTTGCCGAATACTTCAAATTGTGCTGGACACACGATCAGTGGATAAATCGAGTGCCCCAAATAACGGCTGAGGAAATAATCCAATCAATTAACTCGATCAATCTTCAACCAGTTCAAGCAGATTCAAATCCGTACACTCAACGCATATCTTTAACGCCACGCTGCATGATTAGAAATTGTTTCGAATCATCTGGTGAAGTTATTGCAAATGAAGCAGATTCAAATCCGTCTACTCAACGCATATCTTTAGTGCCACGCACCAGGATTAAATTTGTTACCGTAGCATCTTGGGAAGGTAAGCATTATGGTAACAACAAAAACATGTAAAAAACTTAAAAACAAATTAATTTTTCACACAGATGCGGAATGTCCAGTCACACAACTGAATGATCCACTAAATGAGAGCAATACTGAGCAACCAGTTCACGGTCTCATCAAGTTTCTCAACAGCAACAATCCACAGCTAGCCTGTTTTGCCAAGAGCAATTCCAGAGATGCATCTCTTAGTGTTTCACCTTCTGATGGCAATATGGAACAAACTCAAGGTGATAAGATTAATGGGACAACAGTTAGTGCGGATGAATCGTCAATGGATGGATTGCATGCTCCAAGGCCGTCACTAACTCCGCCGGCACCAACAGAGCAGTCAACAGCAACATCACCTCCAGCTCAAACAACACAACCTGTACAGCCAGTGAAAACCTATCTTGGCAGAAAACACAAAGCTTCAGATCCAGCGACAACAACGACAGCTGTGCCTAAAAAAAAGATACGTCTGATGGTCGACAATGTGCCACAGTTGCGACATGAGTTTCGTCCATTGCCGATTAATGCAATGGTACGCATTGAGTCAGATGGAGTTGCATTGTATACAAACAAAGAGGTGCCATCAGCACAGCCAGAACCAGAGTTATCCACCAGCCAGGATGCGCAACCGAGGACTGTTTCCCAAGAGCTGTCAACGGACAATACGCTGATGGAGTCATCCCAGCTGCAACGGTTGCTCGATGCTCCGTTTGTGGCTAAGCGCAAGGTAAATGAAAATGTTATACCAGAGATAAGCGATACAAATAAGCAAATAACACTAGCAACAAGAATACAACCTATACTAAAAAAGCCGATGAACATTGTAAGTCGTATCGTGACGCGATTCATGTTTATTGGATCGCTTACTACGGCTCACATTACCAAATATCATATTTATAGTCTAGCTGTGGGTCATTCCTATCAAGAAGCCCTAATCTTTATCAATGGACAGCTGTGCAACGTTAACCATTGTTGGAGTCGTTGTTCTTGGATTGTACGCCCAGCTTGCTAGCTGATTTCCAATATCTGTTGTCAGAAGTTGGCAAGTTTAGTTACAATTGTCGAAGTCTCTTGAAAATGGATAGTACACGCGCTGTAGCGTAGTGGCCGCAGAGGTTGAAAATTCAATTTAAAATACAAATAAATATTGCACTTACCAATTTCTGAGTTTACAATGTCAATAATTTCTTTATCACCTGGAATTTCGGTAGCTATGTTATCTATTTTGACGATTATTGATTGTGTGTGCGCGCACAACTCAAATGAAAAAGCAAATCTTACGGATATTGCTTGTGTATGGAGCACGGACAACAATGACGGCAGCAAAGATTAATAAATATAAGGTGCGCACATTTAAATCATAAATGTGAACAACATATAAGTGTTCAAAAAATTAATGTCAACTCTTCAAAAAGTTTTGAATAAAAAAGCTATATGCAAAATACTCCGTTTTAATTCGTTGCCCATTTCATTCCAACGTTATAATTTCCGCTACAAAGGTACATGAACAATCTGATCGTATAGCTGCTTTCAAATTTATAAGAATAAATTTAAATTGGCTTTATTTATATTGGATCGGATGGAAAAGTTAGCGTCCGTGGACTGAATCCAGGGCAACAACTGGTGCAAATGCCAGATGGCAAGCTTCATGTTTTAACAACAACAACAACGTCAAATGCTGCATCATCAAGTATGTACTAAAAACAAATGTTTAGGTAGGTGGAGTGGAGTGGTAAGTGGCAGTGACAAAGGTAGTTCGACCAAGCAGCTGCAGCTGCTTTAAGCAGTAAGTGCGCCCATATGCAAGGACTTACTTGTGCACTTGCAATAATAGAGCCACAAGCAAACCTCGAGCTGCATACATATGTTGCACAATCATTTTATTTGCACGAATTAAGCAGCTCGCATCGCATACTGAATGCTGCTGTTGCACAGTGGTTACGTTTGTTTGAAAAATAAATTTGTTAAAAATTATTTTTTAAAGTATTTTGCATGAAATTTGATCGTTAGGTTTGTGACTTTGCTAAACTTAGCTCATGCTCAAACCAGAGATCATAGCAAAGAGAGAGAGACACGCTCTTGAAGTAAACAGACTGCCGAAAACTCTCGTTCACAAGGTACACACTGTTGATCTTGGCTTTATTGCTTATTGCAATTCACACACGAAACTATTTTCCTTATATTGAACATCAATAAATCAATTATTTACCTTTAAATATTTTGGACATCTTCTTGCCAAGTGTATGAGGTTATTTTGCGTGGGTGATTTTCATGAATGGCATCGGGGACACTTGGATGGCTTCTTCCTTTGGCTGCTCTGCGGCTGTGCGTTTCTGAATCTGTTTTGCCTGCATGTCAGTCTCTCTTTCTCACACACACACTTTTGTGCCTGCGCTGCGCCATTTGCATGCATGTGCGTGAGCGGATAAAGTGGAATGGGCTGGGTTGGGGGGGGGTTGTTGTCCTGCCGAAAAAGCCAAAGCCAAAGCCATGGCTGCAGCTGACGACGAGTACAACGTTTGGGGTTAACTGGCATTAATGTCATGCCAAGCCAGGCTGCCATTTTGTAGGTGCACACTTTGCGGTTTGTTGCAAGACAACCACCAACCACCCAGACACCCATCACCATGCACCTCAAACACCCAATAAGACTCCAGCCATTTGGAAAATTGCTGTGAAATGCCATTTAAAAGTTTTCCTGTGTATTTTAGGCAAACTTTGCAAACAACGAATTTAAGTGCATCGCATTATTTTGCCATCTGACTCATCGCTTGTTGCATGCCACACATAACATTCTCCATGTTTGTTCAACCATTTCATCATTTACAATTTGCCTTTGCATTCCTTTGGTAAATATGTCAACTTCTGACATTCTTGTATGTCATTTAAAACAATTTGTGGATTTACCTATTCGAGTCGGCTACACAAAAAGTTAATATACATTTTCGATGATATAGTCAGTTTAGACAGATCCGCGGAAGTTATTTTGTAAACTTCTGATCATGGAGGGTAAGTAAATTTAAATATTTTATTTGCAACATGTCAAAATTACAAACAAATCTGTTTAGCAAAGTTTCAAACCAATTTACAAGAAACAATTTGATCAACTTTTCTATCATTTTGGAAACTTTTACAATTGATACTGTCACCAACACCAACATATATCTTTTCACTAAATCAAAGTCAAATCGACCCAAATAAATACATTTATTCCCAAGGGTAGAACAAAAGTTATTAAAACCGTAAAAGTGGCACAAAAAATAATAGAAGAACTAGGTCAAAGTTGAGGAAATAAAAACGCAGTCTAGACTATTCTGTCTGAAATCAAATGCCGTTAGCATTTTTTTTGATGATTTTGATGATTATTGATAGCAGCAGGTGTGGCAGGTGGGATGACTTAGAGCTTGGGGCAGGTGCGTGCTATGCGTGCAAAAGTACAGAGCATAGAACAGAACCCCAAAACAGAGCCGTCATTTACAATAGGTTAGCTGTGGCTGTCAGTCAACAAATCGACAGGCCACAGCCAACAACGAGGCAAGCTCAGTCGAACATCGCCTTTCATCCGTGATGCGTGCTCACCAAACAAATGCCCAGGAACGGGAAAAGCTGCGTCGTCAACGTTCCGAGACGCGCATGATTCTGGCACGAGTTCGAGCAAGAGGTTTTGGCTAGGAACTAAAAAAAAAAAACCATAAAAATTATTTATCAAATCTCATTCCTTTGCAGACTTTGAGTATGTGGTTAATCCGCCGGTTGCGCAAAAAGTGGCTTTTGGCACCACCATGAATCGCGAGGTGATGCCAACGGGTGGCCCATTTATGGATAGTTTTATGAGATCCCGTCTGGTTGAACGTCGATCACAGCCCAGTCCATTGGATTATGATTGCGCCAAGCCAATTGGCTTTAAGGTAAATAAGGGTGAGAAATTCGTAGGTGCAAAAATAATTTCAATTGAGTCAAACAGCTTTCTTTGCTGCAGATAAGTTTAATTAGATTTAAAATTATTTCTAGACTATATTTGTTCGCTGTGTTCGCACTTATTAACCTTTGTCTCGCTCTCTTTCTCTACTTCTCAGTACCCCTCGAAAGCTGGCTTCTCCGCCCTGGCCAACAAGATGCCACGTTTGCCTGTTGTCCGTGAACAGATCGTTCCACCAGTGGGCTGCTATGAGCCAACACCTTGGATACTTCGTGCTGGCTACACCTTTGATAGGCATGTTGTGCCCGAACCCAAATGGGTGACACCAGGGTAATTAAAGCAGCAACCACTGCCTCAAAATGCTAATTACACAACTTCCTTTCACACCCTGCCACAGTGCGTCCACCTATACCCTACACTATAAGTATCCCGATTGGAAAATGGAAACTGCATTTGGCACACGTCGTTGCATTTGGCCAGCTGTCGCTGTCTTTTGTACACCCAGCAATCAATCTCAGTGTTTGGTATGCCGTCAGCGGCCCCAAGGTGATTACTTTCATAGCTTTGCCAGTGATAAGGACATGTGCAGGCCGTGCATGCATGAGGCGATTGCAGCCATTAAGCGCTGTGGTCTGTGTGTTGTGGAGCGTTATCGAAGGCAGCAGCATATGAAACAGTTTGTTCCCGCACGATACTGCGGTTTCTTTCACGATCATAATGGTACGACAGCTGCTGTCGAGCTCACTTCACGCAAAGAGCTCAGGGATAAGATTCGTGTCGAAAATTATTTGTATCGCTTTGCTGCCAAAGATGAATAAGCAAAGGCAGGGAGAGGAAGACAGAGAGAGGGCGATAGAAATCACGTATAAAGAACGTTTTTCAGAAATGATAATATTGCTTAAATTAATAATTAAGTTTTTAAGGAATATATTATTGATGTGTATCAGAATGTAAGTGAGTATAATTAAAATTTTAAAGTGATTTTAAAACAGAAAATTTTTTAACCTGAAATAAATTTGTGAAAAATATATTTATATTCAAAGCAAACATTTTATGCCATGGTTCGTTGTGAAGAATAATCTAAATACAAAATTTTGCACTAATTGACTATAAATATTTCGTGTTAAAACTCGGCATATCAAATATACGCCTTACATAGGCATGACATCGTTTGTTGTCGGTATAAATCGTTTGAAAGATTTTGAATGATTTCAATCATCATTTACTGGAATTACTTCCCCTTCGCTTCTCAACCCAACATTTAAAATATTTAAAATTTAATCAATTTCCTCTATTTACCAATCGAAACTCTTGAATTGACATTGCAAGTGCCACAAATGCCACATAAAAAACAAGCCGCGCAATAAAGTGTGGCATTCATATGGGGCATGGAAAAGCAGCAATGACATGCATTGACAGCCTGTTACCTGCTGCACACTTACACACACCACACACACACACATGAACAAACAATGGCTGACAATGTTGACGCCATTGTTGCCTTATGCCGCCAATGCTTGCCACATGGTTGCACGTACGTGCTTGGGCGCATTGTGACCGTCTAACGGAATAGGAATAGGAAAAGGAAACTTAATGCCGGAACAGCAAATAAAATTTTCCGCTAGACAAAACTACAAAATGCAAAAAAAAATACAAATGCATGTTTAACACGTTTGAAGGTCTTAGTCGAAAGAGCTGCACTTTAAGATATCTTTTTCAAAATTTAAGATTTTTATGTTATCGATAACATGGGTATATAAGAAATCAGAAGAGTCAGCGATAACTTGAAAAAAACTTGTTTGGATGAGCAGAGTTAATATTCCTTCTGATAGTTCATATAGACAGGCTAGGCAGATAAAGAATATATATCCTTTATGGGGTCTTAGAAAATTTATTTTTCCTGTTACCGTTGATCTTCCATATAACGAACTTCTGTATAACAAAGTTTCGTATATTGCCCTGCAGTGAGGTTCAATCAAAAACCCATTCTATATTACAAAATTTTTCTATAACGAAGTTTTTCTTGTCCCCTGGAGATTTGTAATCGTAGGTAGTTCGTAAGTTCGACACACATAAAAACGTTAACGTAACGTAAATACATATATTTTTTGTAATTTATTTAATATTTTTTCATTAAAGTAGAAAAATCTAATAGAATTACAAATAAAAAAAACCATTTAACTTTAACACTCTTAAAAAATATCACCAAATTAAGTTGAGCCATGGATAAACAAAAAAGAACAGCCACTGTGATATAAAATGTTTGAAATATGAACTACATCAACAGCAACCGTTCTCTTCCCTTTAAACAATTTACGAAGCACTCAGACGAAAATACAAAAAAAAAAAAAAACACACACAAAACATGTTAACTAAATGAAATCGTTGTAAATTGCAGTGCAACCAAAAAGAACAGCCACTGTGATATAAATGCTTTAAATAATATATTTTAATATATCAGCAGCAGCAGTTCCCTGCGGTTAAACACAACAAACATTTATGTATCCATCAGATGATAACATTTTTAATAATAACGTTGTTTGGCACTTTTGGTACAAAAAGAACAGCCACTGTGATATAGACATAGGACGCAAAACATATAGCACAGCAACTATTCCCTCTACATAAAAGCCAATAAACATATATTTCAAATGGGTTTAGTTATGAAGATTGATGATTTTTGGGATGGAACACGCGCTATAAAGGAAAATCACTGTGATATGTAACGATTTAGTTAACGCATATCACAACGATCGTTCCTTTAAGCGAATGACCCGGTTTCATTGAACAATATATGTTATATATATAATCGCTGCGCATGCCACAACGAACTTCAATGGTTGTCTAGCTTTATGATCAGAGAAATCACCAAAGGCTGGACGACCAAAGAAACTAATTGCAACCTCTATATACATGATATAGAAATATATAATCTCGAAAACACAAACGAAACTTTAACTTATGTTGAACATTTTAAAATTATAGCACGAGTGTTCGGTCTAGTCACTTTATATATGGTATAAAGAGTTTGGTTTCAAAAAGCGACCATACCGACAATCGCCATTTAATTTTAAAATAACGATTAAGTTTTTCGAAAAACACTTTCAACACACAATTTTCTTCTATAATTGTTGATTGCTTTTTTGCTACAATTTTGAGACACACTTTGCCCAGTGATGATATATTTAATATTGAAGACATAACTGCACAGAATGCATCCCAAAAGCAGAGCTACGAAATTTCTAGAATATTTTAATTCGAATATTTAATTTTTCTTTTTTTTGCTGATCCATTTCGATTATACGACAAACTTCACCCAGTGATGATGTACGGAAAATTAGTTGTCAAAACTGAACAAGGTTTGCCATATAATTATTTTCGTTTCGTTTCGTTTTCTGCCAAGCGTTCCTGACACTTCAACACTTTAATGTAGACTGATGTTCTAGCCCAGCGTAGCTTCAACTTATATACCCTAACTCTGGGGCTTACCTGAACTTAAGCGACGGCTTAGCGCTGCTTACCTGAGATTTACCTGCGCTTTCCATGGAAATCGCAGTTTCGAAACCTTCGTGAAAATTCCACGAGTTTAGAAATTTTGCAACTTAATCCGTGGCCATAAACGGATTAATCTCCTCATATTCTGGGTAAAAACGAGCAGCTGTGTCGCGGCATAAATTCGCAGAAGCGCAATTGGGTTAGTCCTCGAAGGGATCGCAGGATCACTGGATTGTTTAATTGGCCAGTTAGTCCGAATCCGAACTTGGCCAGCACACGTCCTTGTCTCCAACCAACTTTTGTGGCCAACTGTATATGCTGGTACGCAAATTCTCAACAGCTACTAAGGCCTTGAGCTCACACAAAGATCTACCACCTGTTGACAGTTAAGATTTGCAACCAAAAAACCGCCACTTAAGATCCTAGAAATACACTTTCTTAAGAACAGTTGTTCACTTTTAATTGCTGGGCTTAACCCATCTTCAAGGTGGACATTTATAAAGTCGAACTTCCATATAACGAATCTCAAGGGGACAAGAAAAAACATCGCAGTTCGTTGTATGGAAGTTCGACTGTATTCCTACTTAGAGTTTTTATTGCTGAAATTAACTGTTTAAGTTGCTTAATTGGTTTTTCTCAAGATCTCACTTTTCATAGAACCCAGTGGTCAGTGGGAAATCTTACAGCGTATTTGAATTCACTTTCCTTAAGCTATACAATGCCATTTCATCTTTCTGTTTCATGTCATTTAAAATACTATAAAATTTACAATCTGTGCTTATGAAACTGAAAACAGAAGCGTTATAACCTAATTTCGCCAAGAAATCATAATCGTTAGACAGCTGCAATAAAACGGACACGTTGCCAGTTTCTTTAGGATGGGTTAAAAATAAGCTCAGCCGGATTAAAAAAAATAGCACAATATTTACATACATTTATATATGATTTAAATAAAATCCTTTATTAACTCAGACACTTACTTAAATTTAAAAATACTTTTTTAATATATATATTTTTTACACAGATCGTTTCTTAATTCTAGACATAAATTCTAATTTAAATACAGATTTCAATGAACATATTGAACGGAACTTAAAGTAAAGTAAAGCCTTTAGTAATATTAAAACATTATTAGATTTTTGTTTTTTTAAATTTTATTTAAAATGAGAAAAACATATTGTCCTGAAAAAAGCAACATATTATTTTTATGCAAGTTTGTAGATCCTATAAAAACGAAAAAATAAACAATTTAAAAAGCCAGTTTCCCTTTAAGGAAACCAATTTTCGAAGAACATCAATAACTCTTATTATTAAGAAACTCCATGCAAATTTTGAATATTTGTTTCTAAAATCCAGATAAATATATGTATGCGTGTGTATTGAATATTATCTGCAAAAACCCTTTAAAGAGTCATATTTCAAATACATTTATTGATTATTTATTCGTTAGACATTTAGCCAATTAACATCGGTTGTTTTATCCTTTATGAAAACATGCACCACCAAAGCAAACCACATCAAAAAATCATAAATAATAAGACGATTTGTTTTTGTTTTTTGGTTTTTCTTCAAGCTTTCGCTTTGTATATTTTTATTATTTTATTTTTTTTGTTTATTTGGTAAAATTAAATCAATATTTTCATTCAATTATATACTTTTTTGATATTACCTTTTTTCAGTTATCATTTCTTAGAAAAACGAACATATATGTTTCATATTTTCAGCGTACAACTAGAAGAAGAAGAAAACAAAGATTGAAATAAAAGCAAGATGAAATTTGAAATCAAATAATAATAATATATAGTATAGATTAATTAGTTGTTTCTAAATTCATAGTTTGTTTCTTGTTGCAGTTGTTTTTGTTACAGTTGTTGTTGTCTGCTTTCTTTGTTTAATGCATTTTGCTGCTCTCTCTCTCATCCACTCTCAATCCTCGAAGCACTCATTGCTCCATAACCAGCTGTGGGAAGTAAAAAAAAGTGGAACAACAATATTATTTTGGGGGGGCGAAAACATTAAGAAAAATGTTAGCGAAATGCTTTCTTCTGGCCTTCTTGTTGTTTGTTTTGTTGTTGTTGTCTGTTGTCTATGGTATGTAAGTATGCTTTAACGCGTTTGCGTTTTATAATTAAAATTAAAAACAAAACTTTGCAGTTTTTTTTAAATGGAAACCTAAAGAAAAAGAAAACAATTAATGATTACAAATTTGATTTAAGTTTTGTTTTTTCGTTTCAAACTTACCGTTTTGTATAAAATATATGGGCTTCCATTAATTTTGTGGCATCCAAATGCCGAGGAAATCAATGGGGTAGGTTAACTATGAAAAACTAAGCCTTAACGCTACATGTAATAGCTTTTTACACTGAAAATAAAAGAAGTAAATTCTTATTCAAATAGTATCAACAGACAAGAGTTCTAAGAAAAGATTGAGTTTTCATTTTAGTGTAAAGAAGCTAAAAGTTGTATGAAATAATTTTAATAATTTATTTTTTTTAGTTTATTGAAGAAGTTTAAATATTGAAACGGCTTTAAAATTTCATATTTTTGAATGCTTTGATTTATTGTTTGATCCGATAAAAATAAAATACAAATAAGATTTGCTTTATTAGCAAACAAAAATGTTTTTTTTTTTTGCATATTTCATTAACTTAAATTGGAATAAATTTAAAAAATAAAAATAATAAAAATTGTTTAATTTGTTTTTTGAACCGAAGTCAATTTTATTTAATGTCAAAAATGTTTTTGGAATTAGTAAGATTTTTTTTCAATGCATTTCGAATTTATTCGTAAACCCATCTTCTAAAGGAGATATTATAAAAAATATAATAGTTTATAGGAATGAGTATTTAATTAACAATTAATTTTTTATGTACAATAGAAAACAGTCTTGTGTTTGTCACAGAAAATAATTGAAGAAACAATACAATATATACACAGAATGATAATATTGATAATAATTGTAGTTGAAAGACATTTATCAAACTTACAAGAAATTGTCGTTGCCGCTTTAGCGGCTGCTTTTGCCGCTGTTGCAGTAACTTGTGTTGTTGTTGTTGCTGCTGCTATTGGTGGCATTGCTCTGGTTGCAGCATACGTTAATTGTTTTTGTTGTTGTCTCTGTTGATGTTGTAGTTGTTGTTGTTGCTTTAGTGGTGGTTGCTTGTTGTTGTCATCTTCATCAACAATGTAGTAGCTAAAAGGAGTGTTGTTGTTGTTGTTGCCACCATAACCGCCGCCGCCACCGCCATTTTTATTGCTGTTGTAGGCAGCAAGTGTTGTTGTTGTTGTAGTTGCAGGCTGCTTGCGCTTGTGTCCGGTAATGCTTAGAGCGGCCGTTAGACTCGAAGCCGCATGCAGTATCGAACGTTGGTTGAAAATACTATTGTATGCAGCCGCTGCAGCCGCATTGTTGTTCTTGCGAAATTTATGCTGATGATGATGCACAGGCGGCGGCGGTGGCGGCGGGGCCGGTGGTTGCTGTTGTTGTTGTAACGGTTGCTGCTGCTGCTGTTGTCCTTGTGGCTTTGGCGGTTGTCACGAGCAGGCAAGCTCAGCAGTTGGTGGGCTGCTGTTGTTGTTGCTGCTGCTGTTGCCATTAGTTTGCTCATTGCTGTCCAAGCAGCTGCTCTCAGCGCCATTGTTGGCCTTTGCCACTTTAAAAGTGGGCGCATTCATTTGTGCCACTGTGGGCGTTGTGGGTGTCACACCACCCGTTTCGCTCGACGCATTCGAATTCTCCTCAGTTAGCTGTGTGTAAGGAAAGCCAATAAATTGATAGTTCTATTGTTGTCGTAATTGTAAAAAATGCCAGCTTACCGATTCACTTAGACGATGCACTTTGGCATTCTTGCTGCTGGCCGCTGCCGGCTGCTGTTGTCCCTGTGGCAACGATTCCTGCGACTGTGCCAGCTCTGTGGAGAGACGCTTGCGATTGGCCTGCATTGTATTATTGAAATTGTTATGAGCCTCCATCGATTTGCGTTCGCGCTTAAGAAAATCGCCATCCAAATAAACCGACAGCTGCTTGCGTTTCACGTGACGCGCATCGATGGCCATGCCCTCCTTCAACATTTTAATGTTTACCTGCAGCGGGGAAGAGAGAGAGATTATTTTACAATGTGCAATTAAAAGATTAGGTTTTGTTGTGCTTACGCCATGCATAATCACGTGCTCGGTGAAGTTTTGTATGCTCTCGGTTAGATCGATGTTGAGGTTCTCGGAACGCTCAAACTCCAAGCCAATAAACCAAAGCGAACAAAATGGTGCTGCAACTTTTGATGTTGCTGGCTTTTCGTCCTTTTGTTGCTGCTGCTGCTTCAAATCGTCCTCGTTGCCGCTATTATTCTGCGAATTGTTAGTGGTAACAGCGCCCTTTTTCAACTCAAAACACTTGGGATTGACATGGGCGAGCGCAATGTGCGGATTGCGTTCCAAATTGCCAATGAGCAGACGCACCTTGGACTCAACGAGACCACACCATTCCAAATGATCGTCGGCCGTCTGTGAGTTGACGAGCAGCACAATAAAATGACGATATCTATAAAAGAAGCTGGGCGCCTCAAAGAGGCGATCCCAGGTGACGCGTCCGAGCATGATTTCATCGGTGATGCTCATGCCGCGATTAAATTCGGTCAATATGACTTTCTTTGTGGATTCGGACACATTGAATGTTGAGTTTTGTTGTGGATATGCGGGCGTTATAATCGGCATCAAATGATAACGGTCCGAGGCATTAACTCGCGGATCCCAAACCTGATAAGTGAATAGATGGATTATTATATAGTTCATTTTCTTTTGAAATAAATCTTCTTACCTGAAATCGTAGATTGACGTTATCTGGATGCTTTAGCAAGACCGGATTGGGCCACTTCCAGCGCGAGAAGACCAAAAAGAATTTGTGCACCAATGTTGCAGCGGCCGCATTTGGATACAGCTGACAAGTGCGTGCCACAAGCATGGCCCAAGTGACGCCACCAAAATAGCCAAGCGAATTCGAATAAATGCCATGCTCTATAAAGAAAAATGGATTACAATTTTACAAGTTTTAGTTTTTCATTCATTTCGAACTCACTTTTAGCCCACAATTTGATGGCGCGCAATGCCAGGCGAAAGTTCTCAATGTTGGGAACGAGGGCAAGTATCTCGTCGGTGACACGGCAACCGTTCAAGCTGCGCACCGAACGTGGATCCAGATTCTTGAGCAGATTATCATCGCGCAAATCGAAATCATCGGGTATCTCTTTCAAGGAGAGTCGGGCAAACAGTAAATCAATTTCAATGCCATCGAAATTCATTTTGATGACCGGCACAAAGGCCTCCTCGACGGAGCGACACTCGGTGACCTCTGGCTGCTTCTTAAGCACCTCGAAGAAGCTTTGGAAATAATCGGTGCGCTCGATATTGCGTGGCGCCACGCACAGCGCATCGATATCGGCACCCTTGTGATGCACGCCCAACCGATACGAGCCAAACGTATAGATCTTGCCGCCAAGCCTTTCGGCCGCTGCCTCGGGCATATTCTTGCTAACCGATATCTCCTTGACCCACTGCTTGACCAGCGTATTCAACTTGGCCAATATCTCCATGCGATGATTCAATTCTTGTTGGCTCTCGAACACGTTGTACGGCTCCAAAGATTTGCCCAACTCCCCTGTACGCTGCAGATCCTCGGGCCGTGGCTCGGCCAAACTAATGGCCGATGTCATGCCCAGCTGTTTGGCCGGCTGAATGCCATTGTTGCCATTATTATATTGCTGGCGCTGTGTTGGTTCGGAATTCCACATGTTGCTTTACGTTTAAAATACTGCAAAAAAAAATTAAAATTTTTGTTATGCATTTATTTTAGTTATAGAATGTTCCGTTACTTACCTAACTATTCTTACAGTTATAGTTGGCTAAGTTTATTAATTTTAATAATTAAAAGTTGCCAGTTGCAGTTGTTTGTTGTATGGTATAATTAAAATGGAATTATATCTTCGTTGCGCACAATAATAAAATGCTGAAAGTACATTAAAATTAAAATTAATATTTATTAAAAATAATTAGGCTTGATGCAATCTTTTCCTCTCATAATGCAATGCGAGATAAAAAGAAACCAGTAAAAACAATCGATTTCGAACAATAAGTATTATTAAACTTTTTATTAATCACTTATGAATGAAAAGTGCAGAGTGGAGAGTGCAACGCTTATTAACCAACAGATACACAAGCTCAAAATAACTGTTCTGGTAAAAGTGAGAGAAAGAGAAATTCTGAGCGCAGTGAGAGCACAGCCTGTTGCTGAGTTGGCTCAGGTGAGAGCTTTTCCCGTTTGTTTTATTATTTTCTCTCTTGGTCACATAAACAAATGCGTAGATATCGTTTTTTTCTTTCTTCTTTGTATTTTGACAGCGAAAAAGTGCAAGCTAATCGTCGACACATTACAAACATAAACAAAAAGCAACAGTAAAAGCGTATCAAAACGGAATCAAAAATCAGATAGACACCCACACACACACACACCCACACATCCACTCACGCGCATGCTGAGAGAAAGAAAAGAAACTCACGCGCACACGCACTCACCCACACGCACAAATTGTGAATACAAACAAAATGCGCTGCGCATAGAACTTTTATATTAACTGCTGCTGCTTACCTGCGCTTTATTTGTTGTAAATCTTCGATCCCCTTTTTCTATCCTTTTTTGCTTCTTGCAGTATTTGGGCTAAGTTTTAGGTATCAAACAAATTGAAGTTTCGTTATGTGGTATTCGTTGACGCAAGTGTATGCGTGTATATTTTGTATGCATGGGTGCAAATTTATACATATGTTTGTATGCATGTACTTTGGCAACGTCCGAGAGTTGGGGCCCATTCATTTGTGTGTCGCTCCGGCTTTATTTATTTTTCCTAAAGCACTTTTGTATTTGTTATTTGTGTCGCGCTTTGTGTGTTTTTTTGTTTAATTTTATTTGCGGTCGCGCATCGTTTTCTTCTTCATGCTCATCTCTTTGATATCGTATTCGCTGCTATATACCCACATGTAACTTTTTCTTTCTCTTCGTTTTTCTGGCCTGCTTCTGCTTTTTTTATGCTACGTGACTTTGAGTCGCACGCCACACACACAACAAAAAATCACTTTTCATTTAATGAATACAGCATTGATTCACTTGCGCCTGGTGTTTTCGTCTCTAATATGTATTCGACGTTTTATGTTTTCCTTTTAACATTGGATTTGCGCGTTCAACAATATAACCGCAGCAAGAACCGCAGCGACCGATACAAATTTTTGTGTGGATAATAAAAGAGAAGCTAGAAAATTCAGAGTTGCCTTTCCAATGGATATCGCCATGCAGGCGCAGCTCTCCGCGTTGCGCAGTTTTAAAAATACCAACACAAAAAATACCAAAACAGACAGTCCACAACGGTTGAATTTATCGTTTGCGATTTAAAAATAATGCTTTTAAGTTAAATAAGAGCTATAACTTGAAATAATAATGCTTCAATTTAGTTTTCTTTGTTGTAAATTTGGTTTTGAATATGGTTTTGGTAACTAGGTGGCAGCATGTTTTTGCTCAAATCCACGCAGTGGCAGCTCTGCCAACAGCTGTGAACTTTATTTGTATTTTGTTGCATTTAAGAAAACTATGCAAAAAGTATAGCGAGAACAAACAACAATGTGAAATACCACGCAATTAATGGCAGCCACAACATGATACCCTGGATGCGCGAAAAGTTCAATGAGAAGCGCGCCAAGTGGCTAGCACGCAACAAGCAGCGGACCACCAACGAAACCGAAACAAGCTCAAGTTCCACACAGTGCACTGGCAGTGGCTGCGGTAGCGGCAGCGCCAGTGGCAGCGGCAGCAGCAGTCTCAGTTTGCGCAGCGGCACATCCAACAGCCTCCAGGTGCATCATCATGTTGAGACCCAAACGGATGGTAACGGTGGCGGGGGCGGGTGCGTCGTTCTTCGCACTCCCTCGCCAGCAAGAAGAAGACGAATTCAATTGGAGATGCAACTGCAACAACAACAAAGAACAGAGCAGGCGAATGAGTAAGTTGTCAATTCAATATAAATATGCCAACAATAATTTATGCTAAAAATATCGAAATTCTCCGTTGGATTAACCACAATAAAACATCAAACAAACTATGCAAAAATTGCGCAGTTTGTTTCTTAAGTGAGTTTATGCCAGTTCCATAAAAAATAAACTAAACTCTATCTACGATTTACAGAAAAAACAATGCGGGGATCCGAACGACTTCATCGACGATTGTCGCCAATCCGGAAGCAGTGCCCAAAATTGGTGAATCGATTGTTGTGCGCGTCATTTGTCCCAGTTCGCGGGTGCTCATCTTCAAGACGGACACAAACAAGCGTCTGAATGATCTTAAGAGTGAGGTCATCCTGGAGCTAAGCGATGATCCCGATTCCATACAGCTATTCGCACCCGATGTCCGCCACTTGAATCCGCGCTATAGACTCTATCGTGCCGAATATTTTGGCGGTGAACTCAATGAATCTCAGACTCTGGCTCAGCTGCATGTGCGGCACAACGAGACGTTCATATTGTCACCGAAACGCAGTACTCTGTCGCAAACTATAATCCATACTCGCGAGGTGCCCGGACCCAATGATGCGCTGCTCGAGAGTGCCACACGATTCGTCCATAATAACACATGCTCGCTGCCCGTCATCGACATCAATGAGATCTTTCAGCAATCAAATGTATGCATTTTGGGACTCCCAGTTCCCCTGATTCCTAATCATTTCTCATCCCTTCTAGATTCAATATGATGTGCGTAAGGTGCTGATTTCGTTGGCTCAGTCATCGGCGGTTATCATTGGCGCGGGACCTTATGCGCCGCGTTTGATAAGCATGTTGAAGCAACGGCTGGTGAATCGACGCAATCATCAGGCGGATACGCTGCAGTGTCTCGTTGACATGGGCTTTAGCCGCGAGGTCGCCGATCAAGCGCTGCACAACAACAACGGCGTCTATGCGACGACCCTCGAATATCTTATACAAAATCAGCTCGACGAACTCGAGGCACTACAACAAAATCAGCCCATACCGCCACATCGACCGTTAATGCAACGCAGCGTCTCATCCATATCGCCCTCAACCATAGACACAGATAATGTAACAACAATTTCAACCTTTGATAAGTCTAGAACTGATTCCTTTTGTTTTCCAGGAATCGATTCAGAATACTGCTGCTCTGCTGCAAATTGTGCGTATTTATAGCCATCGGGATGCGCCGCCGAATGAGGATTGTGTCGAGTCGCTGGTTGAGATGGGCTTTGATGAGGCGGCCGTTTTGCAGGCGCTCAAAAAGACGGGCAACAACAAAGCATCCGCCTGCGATTGGCTTTGCGAGAATCGCACGGCCAGCGTCATCGAGCTGCGAGAGGGCCTAGCTCCGGATTCGCCCATACTCAAAGTCATTCTCGAAATGCCGCAAGTGCAACAAACGCTCAGCAATCCAAAGACTTTTTTGGGTAAGCCCCAAGAAAATTGTTTATAAAACTTTTAATTCATTTTCCTCGTTTGTTTTTAGCATTTTTGGCCATTTTGGAGAATGAGAATGCCATAAGGGTGTGGCGCGGCGATAATGATACCACATCGGTCATAACACATATCCTGCAAAAGTATCACGAGGAGAAGCATGTCATGGGCATCAATCAGTTCTATATGAATCGTTGGTAAAAGGCGAATGACAAAAATACATAAAGTGGCCTAAATAATTAAAAAATAACCAAATTCTATTTATACATTCACAAAACCAAATACATATACACATATACAAAATAAATATATATATATATATATACATAGGCCGAGTTAAAGTTAAGCGCATTTGACAAATATTTTTGTAGCCAAACAAAAATCAGAATAATATACAAAAGAAAATAAATTGCACCAAGCCAAAAAAAAAAAAAATAGAAAAAAATGCTTCGCTTTCCGAGCACAATTTGGCTGCAATTAAAATAACGCTTACCGATCAGTACGAAATGAAATGAAAGAAATAAAAATGCATTAAGTAGTCTATAATTAATTATGATTATATATCATTGAACCGCATCTATTAGTTCTAGTCATGATCCTTATTCATAACTTATCAAAACACTCGCACAAAATCTACTCTTAACTATAAATCGAAATGAAATCGTTTCATTAATTCTGTGCGGTTGTATTACACCAAAAAGAAAACAAAACAAAACAAAAAGTTGCTGAAATTATTTAAGAGTGAAAAAGCATAATGGAATAATCGCAACTAAACATAAAGTATTATTTTGTATGACAAATATTGTATTTCTATTATTTAAGTAAAATAAAATAAATTAGTTTTTTATAAAATATTGTTGCGGGGAATTTTTTATTGTTAGGAAATTTTTACGTTTTAAATATAAAATAAAAATAGAATTATTTTGGGGTTAAAAGTTAGGGAATAATTTTTTAATGTTCCTTTAACAGCTTCCATTCGGCAGAATTGCCAGAAATAATTAATCATTAACCAATTAATTATTATGTGTTAGTCTACAACCCAATTGTCTAAGTAACTTTTAAGACTATTTATTTTTAAGATTTATTTATTTTTTTTGTTAAATTTTTTTGGTTCTTCGACTGAACATCTTATCAATTATTCAGTTACTTTAGTGTGAATCATTGCTAAATGTCTAGATTACCAGCCAAAATTTTTGTTAGTCATTTAGAAATGAGGATGATAAATTGTGATTATTGATAAAAGGGAACCCCAGCTGAATCATTTAACCCACAAACCTTATCAGTCCACTGTTTGTTTATCGTCAGAGAAACCGGAAGATAGCAAGAGAGCGAAAGTATTATGTGTGGCGACTACTCTCTTCAAAAAAATGCAACTCTGTAGTTCAAGAGCACAGATCAGTGCATTGGGCAGTGAGAGCGAGGATGCTGTTAGAGTGGAAGGTAATTCAGTTGCTCACACATGTACAATGTACATGTATATTGTATTGTGGATGCAAATAATAAAAATTTAGATTCCACAGCATTGCAGTTGCGAGAGTAAAATGTGGATTTAGCTTCGACTTTGTGGATTTCGTGAGTTTAGCCTTCCACTTTGTGGATTCTGCGAGTTCAGCTTCAATATTGAAGCAAAATAAGTATGAAAAACTTTTAACATAAAATCAAAATAAGTAAAATAATAAGAAGAAAACTATCTCTGGCTAACAAAACACGTTCCCCTTGCCAAACCGCAGACCAAAATTCAAGCATACATAATCAGGGCCTATAATTATGTATGCCTTACATGCGTATGCGTATGCATGTGTGTGTGTGTGTGTGTGTGAGAGTGGGTGTCCTTATGGTCAAGGGTCTTGTGGCATGTGGCATGCGGCCAACTGTTTTCACAAGCGTAACAAACATTTTCGCAAGCCCAATTAGTTGACAAACCCCCCTCCATCCACCCATCCACACAGCTGACCGCTGACCACACATATGCCGAGAGTTGTTGTTGTTGTTGTTCCCCCCCAAATTTAGTTCAAGTTGGTGTCCTTCGGGCAATCTTCCGCTTCAGCATTCTTGTGTATCTCCTGCTTCCCGGCTGACTTCTAAAAATTAATAAAAGCGAGAAAAACTTTCTTCCTTTCCTTCTTTTAGTAGTTTTTTTCTTTCGTCTCTCTCTCTCTTTATTTCCTTCTCTTTTTGTTGGCCTTTTGTCAACTCGCCACGTGTACACCGAACATAGTTGCGAAACAAAAGTGACAAAAGCCAAAAGCAATAAAGTTTTCAATTGTTTCTTCATAGCATTCCTAGTATGCAATATGCTTTTGACTCTCTTTTTGAAAGAGAAATATATAAAAAATATTATTTTTTATAGTTATTTATTTTTTGTTTCATATTTTGCATAATTAAGACAAATTGCTTTTAACATAAAAATAAAATCAAGAAAAATTATTTTTTTTTGCTGCCAAATTTTATTATAATTTTGTTGGTTGATCAACCTGCTTGAAGTTTATAATATATTAAAATAAGACAAATTCTCAGTTCTATTATTACGTACCTTTTTTTTTTAAGAAGATTACAGAGTATTTCCTAGTCGCCTTTTTTTTCGATTGCAAATATTTTATTATATTTTTTGAATTTCTTTTTTTTTTGTCGTCGTTGACTTCAAAGTTTTTAACTGGCGCTGACTTTAAGTGCAATTCAGTGCCGAGCCACCATACAAAAAAAAACATACTTTTTCCCCCACTTGTAGCTAACTTTGGATGTTTTTTTTTTCTCTACTTTTTGTACTTGGTTTTAGTGTTGTTGCTGTTTTTTTTTTGTGGCTGCCACATTTTGTTTTGTAGTTTTTTTGCAGCTTAAAAACGCATTGCCAAATGTGTCACACCAAAAACTGTTGTTGTTGTTGTACGGGAAGAGGTGTGGCTTGGTCTCGGGGGCTGTTGAGAGGGTATAACCGTATTCGTAGTACTAGTTTGGCATTTTGCCTTTGTCTTATGCATTGCACATTTCACACTTGACGGCACAACAAAAGGCAACGTCATATGGAGAGGGGTAATGGGGGGGGGGGAGGGTTCAGGCACTATATTGACTAGTGCAAAACGTCCTCGAGGACCTCCACCCGCGGCAGCTCTGCTCCCCTGCCATCCAAGGGTGGACAAACAATTCAAAACTGGGTTGAGTATTTTAATGGTGACATTCAGGCTTTTGAATTGGTTTTTGTTCCAAGTCAAAAGAAAGGCGACAAATAAATAAAAAAAATATTCCTTAAAAGTATTTGTTTTTGTGATATTAAAAACTAGCTGAAAATAAATCCTTTGTAAGTTGAATTTATGCCGGAATGTAACCAAAGTTTGAAGGTGGAAATCTTCATCTACGTTTTGCATCATATTTTTTGGACGAAGTAAGATAGAAGAGTTCATCAAAATGAAGAAGCGGGGCTTAAACCTAATTGTAGATAATCTAGATCGTTCATTTGTCTCTTAAAAAAAAATTGGTTGAACTAAACAACTTAAAGAACAGATTGACCCAACTATTAAAATAATGAAAGGAACTAAAAAACTCATAGATCGTGAAGAGGAAATTGAAGGAAACTAAACTACTGAAGGCTAACTTATCAAAGAGATTCCCATGCATGAGTTCTGTTAATAAAGCTATCAACCGACTAACAATCTGAAAAATCAGTTCATTTAGTAAAAATTTAACTTCCTTTTATTTTTATTGAACTGCCATAAACAACTTTACAACTTTCAAACATAAATTTCGATCTTTTTACTTTAAACGAATTACTTATTTGTTTTTAAAAATATATATATTTAATGAGTTGGATCAACAATTCGAATATTTTTACAACAATTATTCTTGTTGACTCCAGGCGTTGTTATAGGTCTTTCTATAGTCTGGTTTGGATAAGGTTGACCTTGGAGGCGGTCTTCTGTAAGCATTATTTTTAAATATAATAAATAGTTCCTCATAGTTCCTTTACTTCTGTTGCTTAACTTATGTTTGTTTTTATGGACATTAATTACTTGTTTATTTAATGAACTTGCGAAATTTTCTTTATTACAAGTTGAACTTATTGCCGCAAGAGTATTCAATCTTTGTTTGGAAGATTAATGTTGCTTTTTATTACACACACACACACACACACAAACACACACCCACATATGTTGTGTTTTATAATGTTTGGCAATTTGTTTTATCTATATTTTGTTTTTTTTTTCGAGTATTTATTTCCAGTTGAGAGAAATGCAGAAATAAAACAAGCAAATAAATTAACAATTGCACTTTTAATGCAACACAATTAATTTTGCAACAGAAAGAGATAGAGATAAAGGCAAAGAGAGAGAAAGAGACGGCACACATTTTTCTCACATTTACATTATTCAAAACGGCACTCGAATAACAACTGCAAAACGAAAAACGAAATGAACAATAAAAAGCTGCAATTTTTGGAATTAATGCTAAGCGCGTTTATTTAGCGGTCCATGCATCCGTGAGATACAATAAATGCATGATAAAATCACAGAGTGGCTTTTAATTAATATTTTGAGAGCATAATTGTTGCAATTGTTTCTTTTTTTTAGAATTTATTTTATGGTTAGAGTTATTTAATTTTTTTTAATACTCTTTTTTAGCTGCTTGCAGCTTTTGGTTTAATGGTCCTTTGCAGCTTGTTGCAAACATGCAAAAATTGATGACGCATGCGGCAACAAAGGGAAAAGGGAACGTTGATAATAAATCATCTGATGCAAGCTAACATCAAGCTAACTACTATTAAATCCCTGCCTCAGTCCCACCCCCCTCACGCAAAGTGGCTGTGTGGCAAATGAGTTTTTGATATTATCAAAAAAATAAGTGGAAAAAAAAATACAAGGGACGAAATGCATTGACAAGCAGCAGTCACTCTCCTCTCCACCTCCCCCTGACACACGCCCAAGCACTCCCCAGGCAGCCTATAAAAAAAGAAGGGCAGGGGCGGGGGTTGGATATTGTTGTTGTTTTTATCCTGGCTTTGGCAATATCCGTTGCATATTTGCAGGCGCCGCACAATTTATGAACATTATTATTATTTTTATTATTATTATCAACGCAGAAGAAGAAGAAGCAAACTCCAACAAAAACCCAAATATCCAAACAATGCGAATTTCTTTTTTGCAATTTGTATGAAAATGTGCTTTTTTTTGTCATTGGAAATTCTGTTGGCATGCGAAGATTTTCTATGTTTATATTTGCCATAAAAAAAAACGAAACATAACGAAATAAATCGAAATAATTTGCCATAATGCGCTGGCGCTTAAACATTGCATTAAATATGCATTAAAATTGCCGAACTCACATGCCACATGCCACCGATATAAAATATTCAAATATGATCAAGCGGAAGATTTAGTACGAGAGTCGAAAAAATTGTCTTTAAATAAGAAAAAATGTTGTTAAATATAAAAATTTAATTTTGATAATTTTTTCATCATACCACAACATTATTATCGCATGATTTTAATGCTTACAGGGTATTTAATTTAGAGACATTAAATGAATTTGATATTCAAATTTTAATGACATTTGACAAAATAAATTTATATAAATATTTAATATTATTTGCTATTAACTTATTCAACTTTCTACTGAAAAATCTCAACATATTACTAAATAATTAATCGAAAATAGTTTTGCTTGGGAATTTGCAAATTTTGATTGCCTCAAGAAATTTGGGATTTAAATAGTTTCTTCATTCATATCACATTCATCTCAAACTATAAGCAACCCAAAATAAATGAACCTCCACCCCCCCAAACGAAATCGAACTTGTTCATTAGCAAACATTACGAAACATTTTGCCCGAAATTCATTCATTTATATGCCATAAATACTTGTACGAAACTTTGACAACGCGACATGAAAATTAAATCCAGCCACGCCCACAAGCGAGGACACTTAATGTGCGTGTGTGTGTGTGTGTCCTTTTATTGGTGCTGTTTCCAAGCAAATAAAAATTCAGCTTAAACGCATGAAATCACACAAAGATACTAAAAATTTGAGCATGCAAACGGCAAACGGATTCTGTGGCATGAATAAAATGTAGCCACAACATCCACAACACACACACACACACACACACACGCAGAGAAACAGCAACAATGTCAACTGCCCTGCGTACAAAAACAAATCTCTACAGTTTATGACGACGCAGTAGGCCAAAACGTCCCGGCCTCATAAATATAAAAATTAGTTGCTGGTCAGTTAGCAACTGGGTGGCTAATGGAGGAGGGAAGGGGGATACGGTTGACCGTTAAAATTGTGTGGGCATCTCATTTCGCCTCGAAGGCTACGGTGGCCGCCCCCCACAATTAATTAATTAGTTCAGTTTGACAAAAATTGGTTGGGTCGAGAAACCACTAACTGGATGACCAGCTGTAAATACTTGAGGGGGGTTAGACTCTGGCGCGTGTTTATTTATTACGGCAACTACTGTATGTATGTGTGTGTGTGATCTTAATTTAGTGCCTTGTGTATCGCATTCTTGGTTTACTCTTTAATACAAATATTTTCGTCTACAGTTCGGTCAAGGGCACAGGTCAGCTCATTAGGTGAGAGATAAGGAGCGAGAGATGTGTATGTATGTTGATGCTGTGAGAGTGGGAGGTAAATCATTTGTCAAAAGTCACACATGCAAATGCTTTTGTACATGTGTCTAGCTGAGAGTAATGTGGATGCTAAGAGCGTGCTGCTTTTGATCCTGTTACAGTGGCTGCTGCGCTCCAGGCTTATTGTATGTGTGAGATTAATTAGTGGATTTAGTTTGTGCGCGTTTGTGTTGCCGATCGCTCGAATCTTTGTGGAAATAAAATGGCGACTTTGCGAATGTGATCCAAAGGACAGTGACTGCAAGAGAATGCAGCTTACCTAAGAGCACGCTTAAACAAGTTCCACATAAGCTGAAATTAAGAGCATTGTGGAAAGTATTTGATGTAAAAAAGAGAAAGCGGAGCAAGTGCATTTTTCTTTTTAAAAATGTTTATCCCAGATAATTATATAAACCGTGTTTGGTCTTTTACTGACACTAACAAGCTGTGTTTTGGCCAACTATTTTGGACATTGATAGCCTTAACGCTGCCTTATTAAAATGGATTTATTTTTAATGAGTTCGTGGGCTGAGCTAAAGTTAATGAGGCTGGCAAAACAAACCGCCCAAAGGGGCGAAGGCGAAAATCTTTCACGTGTGTGCAAAATAAATCATCATTCAGTCCAAATACAAATACGAATACAAATAAAATTGCAATTTCCTTTGACTGCTGGGCAGTGGCTTAAATCCTGACAAATGAGCCAAAATTTCACTCCCGAGTACACAAGATATTAACGTGTATTAACCACGCTCCCTTTCTCCCCTTACATTAAATGCATTAAGTCCCTGAGTAACCTCATATATAAACTACAATATAACGTTTTTGATGCCGCTGCATTGGCGTCAAATTTGCTGCTTCATTTATAAGGCTTACAGCAGCCGGCGCCCCCTTTGCTCATAGCAAAATTAAGCATGAGCATCATCATAGCCACCCCTCGAAGCACAAGGGTAGATATATATTTTTCTTGTTGCTGACTTCTTTTCGCTATTTATTCCATTGACTTTCTTTTGTTGGAGTTGTACACGAAACACGAATTATGCATTAGTTTCAACTTGTAGCGCATGATTAGATGGTTTTGCCCTTCCCCCTTTGCAGATTTAAGGGCTGCAGCTGACCCAATTGTAAGTTCGCAAAGGTTACTGACACGGCTTAGGATATGTTCCAGGCTGGGGAATAAGTCTCACAAAATACGTCTTAAATAATAAATATGGCAAGAAAATTAAATACTAAATCTAAAATGAAACAATCAAATGGCCGATATAAATATTGTTCGTCTTAATCTCATAAATATCAATCATAATAAATTTTAATTTGCAGAATTATCGCCGACTTATACAGATACTCTAATGTCTCAGGCAACTGTCAAACATTTCATGTATTTTTTGCAGCTTGTCTTTAACATTCCTTCTTTGAGACACCCCAAAACAAAAAGAATATATAAAAAAATAAACAACCTTTCCAGTTAGCTGGCTTTTAATAAATATAAAGCGTTAATTTGCTGCATAATTGCGCTGTGCCACACCCACCACGTCTAGTGGCTCCTTTATGTCCTTGCAGCTCGTTTGCTTTTAGTTAAGTAGCACAGCCTCCCACCACCTTTACTACCGCCCCTTCCCATTCCCTTGCTAACACCACACCCTTAGCTGAAAGACAGGCAACCATCAATGGGGCTTCTTGGTCTCCCCTGCCCTCCATTTTCATGTCTTCAATGACAGTTATTTCATTTTTCTTGTTGATGTTCTTCCCTGCACTCATTAAATCAAGTTAAAAAGGCATATACAACCCAGTTGTTGTTGTTGTTCTTGTTGTTGTTGTGTTTCCGTTGTTAGCCAAGCTGTTGAAGTTGTTCTGGTTGTGCTTCTGCTTTTTATTTTCTTTTTTTAGCTCTTTGTTGTTGTCATTTTCTTTCGCCTTGTTTTTGAGACAACGCACAAATTTTCCAAATAACATATTACACACACAACGAGAGATACAACATTGAGAAAAAGAACCATAACGTTCCTTCAAGTCCTTGGCTTTAATTATTGTAACAACTCGGCAAACCCAGAGGGTTGCTCTCTAATAGCCTAGCCACAAAATGATCAGGTTCAGTTAAAGCAAGAGTGACAGGTCTTTTAATAAAAATTTCAACTTCTCATTCAACTAATTGGAGTTTTGCATAACATATATTTTAAGTAATTATTGTATGAATATAGTTTACGAAGAACTTGAAGTTGGGTGATTCATCGATAGAAAATTATTCACATTTAGTTGCTGCCAAGGCTTTATATATTTCCAATGAGTTACTTTTTATATTCATTTCTTTTCATTTATTTATATAAATATTTAATAAATATTTCTTCCTTAATTGGTTATGATATAACACAAAGTCCGCACTCCTCCAAGGCACAGCAGGCACAGCAGGCGCCCAAGCAGAGGCAACAGTCCATTTGCTCTCTCGTCGGCCCATTATTATTGTCCTCCACATAGATCGTTTGGGGCTGCTGGTTGACGACATAAGCGGGTTGTTGTTGCATATAGGCTGGCTGTGGCATTACTTCGATCACCTCCACCGGCGGCGGATAGTACGGATCGATGACATCCACTTGATAGCCGGCGTTAAACATGATTCTCTCCACTTAAACTAACTATTTAGTTAGTAAATTTGTTGCTGAACGGCGCAATTACTTTTTTTAAACTAAAATTCTTTTTCACTGGAAAATCGAATCAAATAATTTTGGGCTTGTTTTTTATTTATTATTATCTAAAGCTTTTGATCAATGAGCTGTGATAAAAAAATGTTCGATGTAGTCAAATGCACAGTGTGATTTATATATATTTAATTAAAATAGTAAAATATAAGAATTTTATTGAGTTTGACCCTTAAAATTTATCCAAGTGCATTTTGCAAAAATCAAAACTTAGTATTTACTTACGATCTAAGAGTAAATATTTCGCATTTTGACTGAAAATTGATAGCAGTCAGTCCGAAAATTGTGACAAAGAGTTTTATTGCCCAGAGAACTCATACTAAATATTTGTTTCATTAAAATATTAAAATAAAATAGTTACAATTTGAATCAATTATTTAATCCCTTTGTACCACTGTGCAGCAGTGCGTATGAGTAATATTATTTGGGCTTTAGATAAATAGCAAAGCAACAGAAAAGTACACACACAAATTACGGTGAATGGGTTACAAAAACACACACACACGCACATACCCTTTCCCTTCGCTGTCTGACCCACAAACTTGTACGAAACCCTTGTCAAATATTTAAGTGTGTTTTTGGCCAAAAAAGAAACTTTGTCGCTGCTGCGGTTGCAATACGAGAAAAGAGAGAGAGAAGCGAGAGAATATCAAAAGTCAAATAAAATGTTTTATCAAAATAACAACAGCCGCAGCAGCCGGCAGCCGGCAGCAGTCGGCGGCGGCAATTTTTGACACATTTTCGGTTTTATTGGCAAATTTGAAAAACATATAAATAATAACTTGGAATGTGAACTTCGCTGCCAATTTGGCTCCAACACATAAAACTACAAAGTTTCTGCGGCCTTTTCAGTGTATTATTAAATTTGGCCAACGAAACAAACCATTCGAGATTTATGCAAGACAATATGTTGCCCCTGAAAAACCAAACCACAGTTACCCCAAAAACATTATTTATTACAAATCGTAAAATTTTATTGCACGGTATATACTTATTAGTGTGTATGTGTGTGTGTGTGTGTGTGTGCTAGTGTTAGTGTGTAACAAGACCAAACTTAATTTAACGTAAACGCATTATATAAAGGATTTGCAGCGCCCTTTTTGGCTTAAAGTTTAATGCGTCTGCGTCTACATTATCGTGCAACAGCAACAACAATCGCCACAGCTAAAGCAACAGGGACAGCAGGGAATACAGCAACAGCTCTTATCCTTGGGCGCCTGAGCCGGTTGTACAATCACCGTTGTTGGCCCTGCTGGCGGTGGCACATTAACAACTTCGACGACACGTGTGCGATGATCCATTATTTATAGTATAATTTTTATGATTCAACTACGGATCGCGACCTGTTGCACGTCGAAAGTGTCGTCGCATACTACACTTAATGCCAGATCGCACTATTATAGCCACAATCGCTGCGCGTTACTCAATTTCGAGTGCACCACTATAAGTCTTATCTGTAGATAAAGCAGCTCTTATCTTTCGCGTGCACAGTGAAGCCTAACGTTGTAGTTATCTACCAAAAAAAACCTTGTTTGATAACTTCTATGTATGTATTTCTATAAGCAATAGGTCTGTGCGATAATTTACTAGTTCCAATGAGCTGAAGAACTTATTTGAACTCCTTAAGGCAATGTACTCTGAGTGTAATCTTTATTTAGGTGCTGCCTGAAACGTCTTGGTCAAGTAACTTTAACCAACTTGGCATCTAAAAGCTTTGACAGCATAGTTTATCTAATTTATTAAGCGCCACAACCATTCGCATTGAACTGCAAATACCAGAAAGAATGTTATATGGTCGAATAAAGTGTCATAAAAAAAGATTTCCTGGCAAGGAATTTGATTCAAAGCAATGTCAGATATTGACTCAACTCCAAATATTTTTAATGCAGATATTTATATATATCGCCACACAAGCAAATCAATTTAAGTACCAGTCTTGATTCCTAAATACCCATGACAAAATCCCGCTTGTTTAATCGTTAATGAAGCACTTTACAAACAAAATGAATCACATTCGGAAAAAAATATTCATAATCAATGACAGCAATGGGTATTACAGCTAATTAAATTTTATACGCTTATCTAATCCGTTTATCAGTGAAAATTATCAAACTGCAATTTACATGCAAAGCATTCAATATGTATATATCGAACTAATGTGGAGTCGTAGTCTTGGCTATATCGTATTGCCGCATCTCAATTATGAAATTTTACCCATTTCCTTGTTGGATAGAAAGTTTTTGAGGGGGTGGGGGCTGGGGTTGTGGGCGGTTTGTACCTTGATGCCCTTAAATGAAATTAATAAAAATATATATTTTTGAGCGCGCAATGGTGATGATAATTAGTGTACGTGATTCTATTTACTTCCATGCAGCATTCCCCAAAAATATGTAATACAAAAGGGGTGCTTTGCGTCAACGTTGATGTTTGTGGTATGTGTGTGTGTGTGTAATATGATATGCGCGTAAAAAATATAGTACGTGTGTGCGTGACAATGGCAACAACGTGCGATGACAGCAACGGAGGAGACCTGAGAGAACTGAGTAGAAATCTTCTCCCCTTTTCATTTTTGGGGGTCTGTCGGGTGTCAAAATATAAAACAACGCCTGCTTGGAATTTTAAAATAAGCAAATGAGTTTGCCTCCTGAAGTAACAGCAACAAGGCCCATAAATATTTATAAACTTTGGCCTGTCATATAAATACAGGGTCATTAGTTGCTTGCACACCTTTTTCTTGGGGCACACCACCATTCGCTCTCGCTCCCCCAGGACAATAAAATCCAACACGACGGTCATTTAAATGTTTATGGCCATACACACGACACCCTGACCGAAGCAGCAGCAGCTCGATTGGGGCTTATTAGTTTCGACTCGACTACAAATTTGTGTGTTGAAAGGATTAAAATTTGATAAAGTTGTTTGAACTTCCCCACTTGATGGCAACACGTTAAGACTATAACTTTGCAGGTAGATCAAAAGGTGGGTAGAATGGCTTGGTTACATTTTTCTATGCCCTTTAAGTTAAGATCACTTTTCAACACTGGCACACCTTGAGTAACGAAACTGTTTTGAAGGTCATTTGACGACTATGCACATACACTTATTTATAGTAATTTAGCAATGGCTAGAGCCACACCCAACTAGTAGCAAGTGGCAGGAAACAAACATACATAAAAATGATAAAGCAAAATGGCGAAAAGTGGCAGTAAAAAAATAAAATGCGCTGCCGCAAAAGTGCCATTTGTGGCATAAACACATGCGCGCCAAAAAGTTTGATAAGACAAAAGGAGGCGAATGCTCAAAATTGTTAAGTGGGTGGAATGGTCTTTAGGTTGGCAAGCAGGTGAGGCCAACAAAAGTTTGCCAAGTGTGGCGCCACAAACACACACACACACAGAGACACATGCGTCTAAAAAATACACAACAATACAAACACAACGTGGCAATGTCCCAAGGATGAACTTCAGCGCAGTCGTTGGGACCGCAATGTGCCACTAAATGCTGCCACTAAATGTGTGCCAAGTATTATTGCAGGTGCCTATCTGAGTGTGCGTTTGTGTGTGTGTGTCGCATATTCTTAAGGAGCCTGCCTGAAGTCCTTTTGCCTTCGCGCATAAAATTAGCACAATAAAAACCCATAAATGCGGCACAAAAACATGAAAATCCACTTGTTATAATTTAATCGAGTTGATAGAATTTTTACGACTCAACTTTGCCAGCTAAATATTTCATTCTCCAAATGTACGGATACTTTATCGGCGTGTGTGTGTGTGTGCAACGCTTTAAATGTAAGCTAAAATAACAGCTTTATATCACACGAGACCAATTTATGTTTGGCCACAAAGATACCAGCTTTTGAGTTTGTTTTGTTTTTATAAATTAGTTAAAAGCCTCTTTTAGTAAAACATTAAAAATTATCGATTCTTTTAAGTGATCCTTCTTGTCTCATCCGAGATACTTCTCTCTGATCCTCCTTGGCTATTTTGAGTACCCGAAGATATTGTTGATTGACGACTTGACATTGAGTGCAATTTGCGACTAAAATCATCCTCCGTCGAGGCTATGCAGACTTCAATGAACTTGATCAGCTCTGGCGCCTTGAGCTGCCGAGCAATCGGCAATGCCTCATCCAAGGCCTCCTTTGTGCGTTCCACCTTATGCTGCAAGGTATTTGCTTTAATGATCAACACAAAGCTCAGGAACCTCCAAATCAAGCTATTGCAGTTTTGACTCTCTGTGAAAACGATTTATTATTATTATTTATAGTATAGGGTATTTTCATAAGTCAAACCTTTAATTGCCTTGCGTGCATTAAAACAGCATTCATCGTACTGCAATGAAGATAATTTAGCTCTTGCAATTTGATGTGAGATATAACATTTCTCAATTGAATATGTGGCAAATCGCATGCGTTTCTCAAAACGCGCAACCAATTTTCTATAAATCAAAATTATTCATTTTTGTGATAAGTTTTCATTCTTATTTATTTTTTTACCGGTTTTTTCTGCCTTCGGCATCATCGTCGCCTTCTTGGTATGTGGAACGGTCTCCAAATACAAATGGCACTATGTCCTTAACCTTTTCCACTGGCAGCAATAACAATTTTCGCATAGTCGCTGAATTCATTTTCAACATTTTCGGTACGCGATATTGTTCGCAATAAGCCAGAGCTAAACTGTTGTAAACCTCATTGATGAATTCAAATTTCCAGCACATGACACGATTCGTTTTAATCACATAATAATCGCCCATGATTTTCTCAACGTAGTTTGTGAGATTCTGAAAATGTTATCAACGTTAAGTGATGAAATGATCCAAATTATTGTTTTATAATACCTTGATGTCCTTAGCCTTACGCAGGATTCGGATTTGTTTGAGATCGGCAATCATATTGCGATGCGTTTGATATTGTGCACTGAATAGATATGCATCGCGGGTCTTTTTCAACATTTTCTTATTTGGATACTTTAAGAAGGTCACAAAGTACAGCGGATTGCGAGATTGTAACATTTTCTGTAAAAATAAAATATAAACAGATTTGCATAAGTAACTGTTTCTAAATTAAACTTTTGTTCATACTGACTATAAACTGGCGTATAATCTCGTACTGCTTGACGGATAGTTGTTTCAAAAACGATTTCGAACGTTTGCACTGATCCAGTAATAGATTGGGATTGTGACGCAAGTTTTTCATAAACAACACATCAGTCCAGGAGTCATTCAGATAGGTCTGATGTATAACATTAAAGGCACGCGCACGCCGTGCTTCTTCCAGCGGCGACAAGACCACTTCCTAAAAGTTAACTGCTTATAATAGGATTTTAAGTCAAGAGCTTTAAGAAACTACCTCCACTTCTGGTATACTGAGTATGTCACATTTCCCCTGATCCCTCAGTATCTTCCACATGGGACGATCATCAACAATCTCTTTAGCTTTGTTTATCTCATTTACTTTTTGTGCTAGCTTTGCATTTTTCGCGAGAAACACACCCATCGATGGGCCAGTAACATCTTTAATGACATCATTTACCACCGTTTGTCTTAACTTAAAGTTCTTGGCCTTAACGCCCACGAAACTGCGCATATTATCGGACAGCTCAACTGAGCTGGCTTCGAACTGATTCAACTCAAAGAGCGCATCGCATATTTGCATATTAATTGGGCTATTTGGGCCCCTAGCTTCCATAGCCATTTCTAGAAATTTCAAGTGAACAACAAATATACACGATAAACCATCGAATCACTTACTTGCAGCATTTCGTGCATCAATCAAAGCCTCTCCAATTCGGGCTGCTTTGCGCTGCACCTGACTGCGTCGATATAGCGTTAGATAATCGGATTTATCAACACTCAATGCCCTTGTGTAGTAGTACAATGCAAAGTTTTCGCGTCGTCGAAGTAAGTAGTATGTACCCCAATCTCTGTAAATATCATGCTCGATTTCCGGAGACCAGTCGAACTTGTTCCATGGCGCTACGGCACCCTCAACGCCCGTAGCCGGCACATGACCCACAATTGAAGTCATTTTTAAAAGCGATCCTCGAATCTAGTCTTAAAGTGAAAAAATGCGAAACAATTTGTAAAAGTGTAAAAATTAAAAATTTAAATTTTGTTGATTTTTTTAGCTTATAAAATGTTTTCCACAAATTGTGTGGAGTGTTACTAAACAACTTTTGTACAAAAGTCTCTAAGATACGTTTGTCAAAATTTCAAAGGGCTCTAGATGAGAATATTTTTATTCACACTTTAAAAAAATCCCAAATCATTTTTGATATTATGAAACCATAAAGTAAAACTATCTGCCAAGAAAGAATTAAGGCCACTGTGCTCTGCTTTATGTATGTTTATTTAATTGTAGCAATGCTTCACATTGGCTTTGACGTATATCACATACAGTTATATCACGGTTTCATTGACTAAGAATTCATCTTTAGAAGAAATTAAGGTAGATGCTTTGCTGGCCCGTTGACTCGACTGGGCGTTCTGTTTTTTTAAAATATCCTCAGTAATGCACATTTTGCACGTTTCCATAAAATTGATCAGCTCTGAAGACTTGAGCAGTACCGCTACAGGCAAAGCCTTCTCTATAGCTTCGCTGGCCCTTTCCACCTTATGCTGCATTGTATTTGCCTTGACTATAAGCATAGAACTAAGAAAACGCCACAAATTGCTGTTGCAGTTGCGAGTTTCTAAAAAAAAAAAAGAAAGAAATTTGTACAAAATTTGTTTAGAAAAAAAGGTTAAATCGAACCTTTGGCGGCTTTTCGAGCAGTCAAACAGCACTCTTCGAAACGTCCTTGTTGTAGATGAATACTCGCAATCTTATGTAGTAGGTAGCATTTCTCGATTGAATATTCGGCGAATATCATACGTTTCTCCAGGCTGGCAATCAATTTTCTAAAATATTTTTCTTTGAGTATGGATAGTTGGAGTATGATTAAATCGAGGACTTACCGTGCATTGATCGCAATGGGATCCTGAATATCACCATCTTGGTATGTGGAACGATCCCCAAATACAAATGAATGAATATCTTTGAGCTTATCCACAGGCAGCCGCAAAAGCTTATGCAATGCTCTGGGGGTATATCTGAACCTGGCGGGTACATGATACTGTTCGGACAGAGCCAGAGCTAAGGTGTTGTAAACCTCGTTGATGAACTCGAACTTCCAACACATGACGCGACTTGTTTTAGTCACATAATATTCACTCATTATTTTCTCAACATACAGTGAGAGACTCTGCAAAGGTTTTTGGATTAGAACAAAATGAGAATAAGACAATTTCTATACCATTATACCTTAACTCTCTTTTCCTTTCTCAGTCTACGAATTTCTCTTAGATTTGCAATCATATTACGATGCGTCTGGTATTGTATGCGGAATAGATACGCTTGCTTATTCTTTAACAGCATTTTCTTATTTGGAAACTTCAAATAGCTCATGTGGTAAAGAGGACTACGACATTGTAACATTTTCTGCCATCAAGAATTATTTGAGTGAAACGAAAGCTAAAATATTGAAACGCAATACTTACTATAAATTGTCGAATAATGGCGTACTGCTTAACAGACAGATTTTTAAGAAAAGCCTTGGAACGCTTGCACTGATCAAGAAGCAAATTGGGATTATCACGCAACTCTTTCATAAATAGAACATCCACCCAGGAATCATTCAGATAGTTCTGATGAACAACATTAAAAGCGCGCTTCCTCCGAGCTATTTCCAGTGGGGACAAAATCTCTTCCTATAAGAGGTTTAATAATGAGATACGATAAGATTTTTAGATCTGAAGAACTTACCTCCACTTCTGGTATGCTGAGTATATCACATTTTTTCTGCTCTCTCAATATTTTCCACATGGGTCGCTCATCTATTATCGCCTTGGCTTTATTTATCTCACAAACGCGTTCAACGAGCTTTAAGTTTTTCTGGAAAAACAGGGACATCGATTTGCCCGTAACATCTTTGATGACATCATTGACCTAAGCAAAGGTTTTAATGCATGTTAAATAATATAGCAATCTGATATTGATTTACCACAATGAGACGCTTTTTGAACATTTCGGCCTTAACGCCACCAAATATTTGTGTGTTGTTAAAGAACTCCGAAAAGCTCAGCTCAAAATCATTAAGATCAAAGAGAGCATCACATATTTGTAAACTAATGGGAGCATTGGGTCCAACGTCTCTAGTGGCCATCGCTAGAACAAAGTTCAACTGTATATGTAGATATGCAGAGTAAAAGTAGTTTTCTCTACATACCTGAAGCATTTTTAGCATCATTTAAAGCTCCTTCAATTTGAGCTGCTGTTCTTAGGGCTTTACTTCGTTGAAATAGAGTCATATAATCAAATTCATCCATTTTCAAGGCTTCGGTATAATATTGCGTAGCCATATTTTCTCTGCGCCGACTAAAATAATACTTGCCCCAATCTCTATAGATATTATGCTGTATGTCCAAAGGCCAGTCAAATTTTTGCCATTCGGGAATTGATGCTCCAAGAGTCCCCGGCGGTGGTACATACATTATTGAAGTCATTTTGCTACAATTATTTTTTTTATATTTTTATTGTTTAATTGTTTTTTTTTTCAAAATATTTTTTATAAAATTTTTTTGTGTTATTTCACAGTGTTTATTTTACAACTACTTCGAATTTGAAAAATGCTTGCCAAAAACACAAGACTAACTACAAACCGAACAAAGGGTTCTAGATAATATTGTTAAAAAGTTTGACATCCATTTGAAAACAATTCGTTACTCAGGGTCATCCAATTAAAAACTGCTTTCAATATTTATTTTCTGACTAACGATAACGATATATTATTATGCCATCAAAGCGTTGCAATTTCATATGGCATATATGTATATGCAGGTCTGCGTGTTGTGGGACAGGCGTGCAGGTTTCCGTTTCCGTTTCAAATTTGAATTCTGTCACACTTCAAATAAGCACCCTGCAACTTAAAAAGCCACGCAACGCAACCCAAAACATATTATTAAACACTAAACAACAAAAATACAGTGTATGTGCTTGAACTAATATTTAACCGCAAGTCATGTGACAGAAATGGCACAAACATACACCGACCTTTGCACCCGATTGGCTTCCTAGTCGTATTATTATAATATAATTGTGCATGTGTGACCAGAGTGTGCCTGCCCAAGTGTAAGAAATCACTTAAAACCCACACACACACACATACATCCTCAGTTGAAAGTTTTCTGTTTGTGGGTATTACGTATACGAAAGCGCACAACCACAAAAGGCCAATGATAAGTGTTAAGAGTCGTAGGCGTCGTATACACTACACATAGTAGGGGCAACTCAACGCGCACATAAATCTAATGTATAATAAATTTAAATAGCGAATTCATGCAAAATGGCAACTCAAGTGTGGCCAGTGAGCCCCCTCCACACCCCCACACCCCCTTTTTCATCTGGAACCGCCTTATTTTTGGCTGTCTCACGCACATGAGGCCGAGGCCGACAATGACTACACTTTAGCGGCAAATTTGTGCGCATTGTCGCCGTATTATTTGCTATTATTTATGACTTTTCCACTATTTACTTCCCACTTTTTTTTGGTGTTGCTCCCATTGTTGTTGCTGTTGCTTACACGCCATTGCTGTGGTACGCAAAAGTGGACGCAAACCACTCCTTATACACTGTCAAACCGTGCACCCCCAGCCCCAACAAGCCCAGTGGCTTAGGCAGGCAGTGGGGCTACTATAAATTTGGCAACACTTCTAAGAGATGAGAGATACTTTAAGCTGGACTTCAAATAGAAAATATTGTTCAACTTTAACGGAAGGAATTTTTAGTACGATATCTACTTTAGACAAAATATCAAAATGCAATCAAACTGGTATATTAATTAAAAATGTAAATCAAAAAAGATTCCTGGTTTCTTTTTCTAGAGAAAATAATTGAGCATCAATATAATATCATAAAACTTTATTCCAAAAATGCTTCTACTCTATAAAATTAATTTCTTAATTTATAAACTCCCTCTCAATTCGTTCATTCTACGTCCCTGTTTGCATTCAGCTGGCGTGCTTAGCATATGCGCTTGAAAAAGCTCGCGTGGATTTTAAACATTTTCACACAACATTCTCATATTTAGACGGCACACATCAGCGACAGTTGAAAGCCAGTTGCCCGGAACCCAAAAGCCCAAAACCCAGACCCACAGTCAGAGAGTCAGGGGGCACCACCACCACCCCGGATAGCTTGGCGGTAATGTAAGCTCCATAAGCCAAATAAAGGACACACACTAATAGCATGCAACACACGCGACCAAAGCGCTCAGCAAACGTAAATCTATGAAATGTAATTGTTTGCCATAAAGAAAGGCAACAGAACAGCACAGCACACAGCCCAAAAAAAAAACTCGACCCAAACACCGAGTCAAAAACCTCACTCCAAACGCTTGGCTAAGGGCATTTTAAGTAAGTTTTCTGTGTGTGTGTGTGTGTGCTATATTCGCATTTTGATAATCGCTCGGGCCTTCATCGTTGAAGTCGAGTCCCTGTCGCTGATATACAAATTGGCTTTTGCAATGACTTTATACATTTTACGAGCAACAGCGGCCCTTTCGAGTGGTTTTTCCTTTTTTTGGTTTTTTTCGTTTTTTGATTTTTTATCGAGTATTTCTCCCGTGACTCGAAACTTGTGTTGCTTCTTTGGTTTGCGCCAGTTGAGAATGTGCTACGAGTTTGGCGCACTCTGATGCGATTATAAAGGCTAAATTGATGCAGATAAAATTAATTGAATTCAAAAAGCCAAATCCGCTGCCCTTTTTTTTCTTCCCATTTCTCAACTCTGCTTTTTGGGTATTTTTTTTATTTTTTTGGCGATTTTGGCAAGATAGTTTGAGCCAGTTAGCTGGTTAGGTCATGCGAGCAAATATCTACAATGTGCACTTAATCGTTAAGCAAAACTCAAATGTGGGCCAAACATTTATAGGAATGTTATTTAAACCTAGATATTAAATTTGTCGAATAGTAGAACGTACAGAAAACAACCTCGAAGAAGATAATAATCTTTACAACAATGAACTGGGTCATTTCATAAGCTTTAATCTACCATTGAGAAAGCAACACTTGGGTAAAATAATATATTGTATAAATAATACATAATATCAGCGACCGCGACATCATCAACCCACATCGTCATCCACGTTAAAGATAATTTTTTCGGACCATAAATTGAGTTATACATATATCCAAAATGTTTTAATAATTATTCAGGGATATTTAAACCAAGCTTTATTTGTCTATGACAAATTCTCATATCTTTTAGACGTTGCTCATAGATTACAATTGATTGGGACGTCCAACCCACGTTTCGATAAGATAACACGCTTATCTGAAGACTCCCATAAAAAGATACTAAGTGAAGTAAAATATTATAAAACTTGTGCTTCCACCTGGAAGAATTTAGTAGAAAACAATAACTTCACCCGTTCGCAGTAGAGATTAATCACGGACAAATCTCTAGCAATGCATCATCACGGACCTCCTCCACCGCCTCATCACGGACCCCCGGCACACCATCACGGACCCCCGACACATCATCATGGACCCCCTCCTCATCATCATGGACCACCAGCGCACCACCATGGATCACCTCCACATCATCATGGGCCTCCTCCACATCATCATGGATCACCTCCACACCATCATGGACCACCTCCTCATCATCATGGACCTCCGCCGCACCACCACGGACCTCCGCCGCACCACCATTCTCCACCTGTGCATCATTATGAGCCGCCTGCACACCATGGCTGTCCTCCGGCCCATCATCATTAATTAAGACTAGGATCAGGATTTAAGCAGCAACTGGAAAGGAATTTATATTTTTCAAAATTGGCTTTGTATTTTTTAAAGTTTTTTTTATTCAAAACCAAACGTGATTGGCGTTAATTTCTTTAAGATTATTTTGTATTTTAAATGTTACAACAATAGATAAAATTTTGTATTCCGATTTCTTTGAATACTACAAAAAACTGAGTAATTTATGTTCTTTTCATTTAATTTCTTAAATATTTCTTCCTACATTTTAAATTGATTTAATAATAAGGAAACATGTTTTTCTCTTGAATGAATATATTGAAGAAAAGCATTCGCAGTCCAACTTCCATATTCCGTAATTTTGTTCTAGAGAAAATTCTAAATATAAATGGTTTTTTGATTGAACCTTATCCAAGTGTTCTGGAAATGTTTTGGTTGTAGAGAAAATTGCGGAAGTTCGCAAGAGAGAAGTTTGAAAGTATTAGTCAGAGAGTAGATTCGCCTTATTTATGACCTCTATTTCTTATCAGCTAGAAGGTTATCGAATATGTTTCTTGTGATTGTTTTATTGACTTATTTTTGTAATGCGAATGACTAAGAGTGTCAACAAGCCTAGTTGCAGTTACTCACAATAGTTAACTACAATATTGTATTGATTAGCAAAATATTACACTTAAGATTAGATAAGTCTTATCTCAACCAAAATATACGTATCGAGTATGAAATCATATTATGGCTATTTGTTAGTTATCTAAATGAGGATTTAGTAAGCTTCAATAGCTCGAACGAATCACACGTGAATTAAAACAATGACACCGCCACATGGAGGACATGGACATGACCATGGAGGACCACATCATGGTGGACATGGAGGACATCATCATGGACATGGACCACCACCACATCATCATCATGGTCATCATGGACATGGACCACCACCACATCATCACGGACATAGACGTCCCATGGTGTGCTGTTGCACCATCTCGTAGAGCTCGTCTGGAATTTATAGTTATAATGTGTTCAAAAATCAAGAATAAGTTCATATATGTATGTATGTATGTTAATTAGCTGTTTAATTAGTCAAATGAAGTGGCTTCTTATGCCAATTAATGAGCGGCTAATCTTTTTGCCTAAATACTTTTAAACCTCAAAAGCCGCTTACACGGCGGTTACTTTTATGTGTACATATATCTATAATATATATACATACATGATTATTACATATACGATTACTTAAGTGTGTGTATGTGATTGTGCTGCCTTGCGTGTCGATTTCTGTTCATGTGTGTGTGTGTGCCCATCCACCCATCCACCCACACAGCAAAGCCTCCACTTTAATTTATAGCAGTCAAGTTGAAGCAGACCAAAGAGTGAAGGAGGCGGAGGAGGTGGAGAGAGTAGAAGACGAAGACATACAAGTGCCATAAATTCTGGCAAAGGAACACATTATTTATACTGTCAACTGGCTATATTTGAAACGGAATCCAACACTACCTATAAATAAGTGCATTACGCAGCCAAAAAAAAAAGTCAAAATGAAGGGAGAACCCCGAAACAACTAGCGCTCATTTTGGTATAAGTCTTCATTAGCGGTTAAAAGGCTGACCTACAATGGCTAACTGGCTATGGCGATGGCGATGGCGATGGGTTTTTCATACGCATTGAACTGTCGCCGCAGCGTTAAAGTCGGAAATACCCAAAACAACAACACAAACAATACCGTATGCCCTGTGAAAAGGACGAGCTGAACAGAAGGAGCCAAAAGGAAAATGCTTAAAGTTCAAATTAAGCACAACAGCTGGCGAAAAATTGAATTGAAGGCAACAACAACAACAGCAACAATGTCGCTGCCTCAACACCCTGCTCCTCGCCCACTGGGGAAGGGAGACGAAACCCAAAGCATTTGAGCGACAACAGCAACGAGGCTGCTAAGGAAAAACCAAATAATACAAAAAATATATATATATACACTATATAGAGTATGGATGGACAAAAAAAAAATAACGCAAAGCATGCTTCAAGGCGCCGAGGCGGCAAAAAACACGACCTCAACTCGTTGCCAACAGCTGGCAAAAAAAATCGAGAGCGAGAGCGATTAAGGCTCTCTCATCAAGAGAGCAGAGTGCTCGCTCTTTCTGCACAGTGGCGCCATTTTTCTGTGTAGCGTAAAGTTCATGTACTTAGCCAACGCATGCGCCAAAAATGTTCGAGTGCAAATATAAACAGAGAAATTTCTGTTGAAAGTATTAAAATGAAAATGGTATTTTAGTGTTTTGTAGAATGCTTTGAGGCTTGGATAGCTAACTTTCAAGCCGCTTATTGTTATGATACAAATACGAAAATTCTTGATTTCATCGGAAAAACCCAAAACAATCTTATCGATTCAAGTATTGTTGTTTTTGTCGAGGTGGTTATGGAGTGCAAGCAAGCATTTGATAATGTTAAGTGCATTTTATAAATATTTGAGTACTTGATGAATTGGGTAGTTGACTATATATTCATAATCTTATCTATGGATAGATATATGCCTAACAAAAAATTATTGAATGCCTGCTATTGGTTCCTGTTAGAGTAAAGAAATTATTAAAATTTGAAATAGGTTTTTCAATGACACTTTTATTTTATTGTAATAAAAAAACTAAATTTTTCAAAAATATCTTTTTTAAGATTTTTACACTATTTATATCAAACTGCAGATAGTCCTCCAAAGTAAGAGCATTCCCAGTATTTATCGCCCAAATAAGTTTTTAAGGACTTTTTATTTTAAATGCATCTTTGCTGTATAACAAATTAACATATTTTGCTTTGTGCACACTTTGTTGTTGTTTTTGTTGGTGATTCGCTTAATTTACAGCCTTGTATATATATTTAATTATATGCACTTGGTAAAAAGTTCCATTATGTTGAAAAGTGGCTGGCTGTGTGGCAATATAATGCCCGGCCATATCCTAAGCATGTAATTATAAATGTGAGTGTTGAACTTAGCGTAGCGTTGAATGGCACGCCCACAAGCTTAAATAACAGGCGGCTAAGTACGGTGCTCTTGCTGCAATGTAGTGCATAAATTATGTTAGGCCAAAGTGCAAGCAAAGTTATTTGCAACATAAACCTTGCCACACACACACACGAACAGCGTTGGTTTGTTAGAAAGATTAACGCGTGCATTTTGTTTTTTATGCCAACAGCTCATAAAAAACACACACGAACACATCCAGAGATAGAAAGAGAGAAAGATACTTATAGTAAGCCGTCTGTCGCGAACCGGGCGCAAAAACAAACTGCAACGGAAGCTGCGCCTCTGTCATGTGACAACTTTTTGGGTTTGAGGTGGTTTGAGTGGCGCTAGGCTGCTCATGGCGGCCACTTCACTGACAATAATAAGCGCGCCACAACAGCAGCAACAGCAGCGGATGCCCGGAGAAGGTGCGAGAACCGTGGCGTCTGTTAATGATAATGATGACAGTCTGTCGCCGGCTTTGCCTAGCTTTTGCTGCTGCAGCACTTGCTCCTTATGTTGGTAGCTTTGGCTTCTAACGCTGTAGGACACTCGGCGCGCTAGTTAAAGTTTTAATTTGGCATATTATAGTGGCTGTAGTGGCGCAGCATGCGCTCGTTAGATACGGATATATGGCTATGAAGAGAGAGACCATATGGAATTATGCGCGAATACACAAGTGCATCATAGAAAGCAAAAAATATACATAAAGCTGACACACCACAAATGGCAAATAAAATAAAAGAGGCAAACAAAAAGTTAAGAGTTCTGGCATTGAACTTAAGCAAAGCAGAGATGATTAGAGAAGCAAATAAATCTAAAAAGCTAGATAGTGTTTCGGAAGAAGATATTTTTGTGAGAGTTTTGAGCTTATTATAGCCATGACTAACTCAAAACTACGCCCAGAAAGAACCACCTGAAAATTTCTAAACATTTCATAGTTCTTACAAACTAACCTAAGTAATTTGTAAAAGAAGAAGCTTTTGGCGGGGTTCCTTATCAAAAGTAGAATTTGCTTAAGAAATCTCATAAATAAACTTTGATCAGCGATAACTTTCTACTTAAATATTATTCAATTTGAAATTAAAAACTTTGTTTTTCGTCAAAACTTTAAATTTACATATGTGCTTGGAATCTTTTACATCGAAGGCCAACGATCAGCAATACCGGCAACATATATAAAATCAACAATCAATTACTTAAAATTCAAAATTAAGAACCCTTAAATGTCATTATATTCAAATTTGAGACGAAAGACCTTTTTGCTTAAATCTTTTGTTGATTTGTCTAGGGTTATTCTGCTGATTTCAATGTTGCTGTACAAGCTAACATTTTAAGCCATTTAGCAAATTATGTGCAAGTTGCTTTAACCCTTGAGAAAAGCAACACGCACAAAAGCAAAGCTAAGACGAAGGATAACAACAGTGGACGAAAGGGCAGAATGCAGACGAAGGAATGCAGAAAGAGGGCTACATTTTTTGGCAAGCATTTTCAATTCAATCAAACGCCCGCTAACAAAAATGCAAATATATATACCCAACAGACAGAAACACACACAAACACACACACATGTGGACACTCATACACACACACATGTTGGTATTTGAATAAAAATAAACATGGCAAATGGTAGGAAATACTTTGAAACACTTTTAAGCATCATTACATTAGCAAATTTTTCTCTTTCTCGCTTTGCCTGAAATGGGAATTCAACACAAAAGCAAACTGTAAGCAGAACACAGATTTTTGAATGGGCAAAATGTGGGCGTTACTCAATGTTATTTTATTACAGTTGAAAGTGTTGAGGGTGTGTGTGTGTGCGGGTGTGGGTGTGTGTGTTTTAGGTGGGTGTGGTTTGTCTATGGCCATAAGAACATACGATTATGGCCACTGCTACATTTTTTTGCTGACGGTTTTGTGTGGCATTTTCTAATTTACATTTAACACAAATGTAATTATTGACAAACGGGCAAAACGCTCTGACAACACGTGAACCGGCTATGCACCACCAAAAACTAGCACCAGGACCCATCAACATTGTTGGTTCTTCCATGTAATTGTCGTTATAATAAATAACATCAACTGTCCAACACTTGACACTTGACATCAACTGCAACGGAAGCAAAATACGGGAAAAACAGCTACAACAACAAACGAACGAACGAGAAACTAAAACGATTTCAATTGGCAAAATTTTTTAGTATATACCCTGTATTAATTTGGTACTAAAAATGGGAAATATAAAGGCAAAAAATTTGAGATATACACATTAAAGTTTGATTAGACATAAATGGAATATTTATATATATATTGAATGGAATTTTCTATATAAAGACGAGCAACGTGGTTGAAAGTTTTGATACAAAAAAAGCTAATTCAATTGTTAGGTACAACAATACCAAATCTCTAGAGTTTTTTAATGACTTGCTTTGAAATGCCTTAAAATATATAATAGGAAAAGGAAGGGTTTAATAATTGCTTTCCGGTTGGAAGAGCTTGTGTATTAGACTTTATTTTAGCTTTTAGCCCGTTTATATTTTGTACCCTTTTAATCATCATCGAAATGTCTCAATATACCCTATCACCAACCACCTCCCATAGAGTATTGCCAAACCACCAAACTCGACTCAACCGCATGCAAAGTGGCAGAAAAACAGCGCCGCATATTTCAAACGGGACACATGTAAAAATGCTGAAGCGCTGATAAGAACATTAACATTTGCACAAAAACACACAGCAAGAAAGTGATTGGGGGGGATGAGGTAAGGGCATTCGAATTCATATGTGAAACAAAAAAAAAAAAGAGAAAAAACTCTACCTCGTCGCTTTTGACACGCAAATTTATAACAGTAGCAACAGAAACTTGTTGTGGTGCCTTAACCAAAAAATATATTAAAAAAAATAAATAAGTTGAACTGAGCAGAAAAAAAAAATTTAAATAAAAAGCATACAAATGCAATTTAAATTTACTTATTTAGAACCCCCCGGGAATTTTGGAAAATTATTTGCTTTTTCACGCAAATTTAGCGACCATTTTTCTCAACACAGAAAAGTCATTCCACCCCTTGCCCGCTCACTGCCTTTTCGACAGGTGGGCAAACCAATGGGTGGGCTGAGGGGGTAGGTTATGGGGGGGAGGGGGATACCAGCACCCTCTGACATGTGCTGCACAAGTTTTTTCATTTGGGCGATTAGAAAATGCTTGAGAACAGTACCGAAACGAGCTAAGTAAAAGTAACCCAAGGCTCTGACAAATGCTTTGGCTAGCAAATGATGTTGTTGTTGTTGTTGTTGCTTCTGTTGCTCCTGTGGTGATTAATGACGTTGAATGCTGCAAAAGCAGTCAGCGAGGGGATGGGTGAAGGAGGTTGGCGGCGGCGGGAGAGCTCACTGTGCCTGCCTGCTTGGCAGCTTAATTTAAAATGAAAATTGTACTTAATTTCTAGCGTAGCTAAGCAGACGAGTTGGGTGGGTAAAAAGGCAGAGAAAAGACATCTGTGTGTAGCGCTTAGAGACAGACGGAGATGGAGAGAGTGTGAGAAAGAAGAAGAGAGAGAGATTATGGAAAAGCTATTGGTTAACTCCATTTGGCCTCCAAAGCTATGCTCATTGTCTGGCTTGGCTAGCTTCGAGATTCGTTGCCTCTATTTATAACGCTTTACAGATAATTCAAGCTTTGAGTACATAAATTATGTTTCCCTAGGCTTTAAACACACATTGAGCTGTCATAAGCAAAGGGAATATTGCATAAGTGGATTAAGGTGCCACAAATCTATCAGCATTAGATATGAAAGAAACTTAAAAATTTCTTAAAGCTTGCCAGTCTTGAAAATAATTTTTAATTCCCAAACAGGCCTCAAATAACTTCAACCAAATATTATGACAAATACTTTAAATAACTTTATGGCACATATGTCAGTTTCCTAAACATTTTCACCACAACTTTCAACTTAAGTCGCAGAAGAACTTTTGTTGGGTGAACCGAACCGCAAGCAAATTGAATTAAGATTACCACGTGAGGATTTCAAAGAATTTACACAAACTCAAACAAGCTTTGGTTTATTATTATGATTATTATTATAAATATTATTTGGTTGGGGAGTGGAGGCAAAAAGCGTTGTCAATTTTCAATCGCAATCTTTATATTTTGTTGTTTGGGGTTTTGGGTTTGGAGTTTGGTTTATTTGTTTTGAAGCAAAAGCTACTTTATTTTGACAGCAGACAAACAAATGTCAGAATTGAAATTAAAAGGAAAGCAGCGACAGCCAGACAAGTTGCGCGGGGCAGCAAAACTTGCTCAGAAAAAAACATGAAAAAGAAGCAGCAGCAGCTAAAAAAAAAGTGGCAGCCGCATTACGCATCAGCGCCAATGCCAGGCTCCTGCTCCTTTGACTACTTCTACTTGCAAACATCTTGGCCCGCATCTTGCCCTGCTTCTCGAACAGTACTCATTTCTAAGTTACACCCACACGCATTGCTCTGCTGACTTTCTTGCTTTTGCCGTCGTTCGTTATTCGTTTTAGTTTTGTGTGTTTGTGTTTGTTTTTGTACATTTCACACAGCGTGAAATTTTCTAAATGTCATTTTGCTGTCATCTCGTGGATAATAAGATTACAACTACGTTGAAATAATAGGATTCAAATGAAAAAACTTTGCCGTTGTCTGTCTTCTACTGGCTTTCTTTCCTCTCTCTCTCTCTCCATCACTTCATTGCTCGTCTCAACTTTCAATACGACTTACAAGCACACACACCTATCCCATTCCTTCTCTTACTCTCTCTCTCTCTCTCTTCTTCTCCACTGAGTTTTGGCCAAAGTGCAAACAAAGTTTCATTTGGTCTGCTGATTGAGTAGTGCGATAATGATTAAGCAGCTGTTGCCGGCAAGTAACTCCCGCTTAATCTGTTACAGCCCACGAAAAACATGAATAGGTAAAAGCAAAATGATCTTCAGACCACACTTCAGACTGTCTGCATGGATAATTGATTCGATCGTACGACTTAAATAAGCAAAACCACAAAGAAAAAGAATAGAAAAACACAAAACAAATTCGCAAAAAACAAACTCAAACAATAGTTTGCTTTCATAGATTCCGCCCGCAGGTTACAAGTTGACGAAAGTACTTGCCATTATGGAAAAAAACTAAAAATAATTAAAAATAATAACAAACAACATAGGCAAAATAAAGACAGCTCAAATAGATTATTGCCTCGGGGTCATTAAAAACAAAAAAACCGGCTTTGATTACTCTCAAAATGTTTGACTATAAAAGGTGGAAGATTTGCTCCAACGAACATCAGAACTTTTTCGTCGTTCCTACAATACATACCAAGTCAAAATGAATTCAATTTTTGTGATTGCTTTGAGTGCTGTGCTTGTAGCTCTGGCTGTTTCTACGGTAAGTACACAAAAGCAGCTTAAGAACTAAGAATAAGTAAGTAATTCTTCAATCCTTAAATACACAGCCCGTTGAACTGACCGAGGAGCAAAAGACGCTGGCCAAACAGCATAGTGAAGAGTGCTACAAGGAGATCCACCTAACCGAAGACGAGAAAGCTAAGGTTGAGGCCAAGGATTTCAAGAATCCCACTGACAACATCAAATGCTTTGCCAACTGCTTCTTTGAGAAGGTGGGCACTCTTAAGGACGGTGTTATCCAGGAGAAGGTTGTCCTAGAGAAACTCGGCGCTCTCATCGGTGAGGAGAAGACTCGTGAGGCTCTAACCAAGTGCGGTGACATCAAGGGCGAAAACAACTGTGATACTGCAGCCAAGATGCACGATTGCTTTGAGTCCTTCAAGCATACTGAAATTAAAGTTTAAAGCATCAAGCAGCTGCTGTTTGCCGCACATGCTAACAAATTGTAATTAATTTATGCTTGCATTGAAAAACAATAATAATTACTGTATGTCATAATAGACAAAACAAAATGTGTTTGCTTAAAAGAGGGGAGAGGTGTCGATTGGAGTTGTTTTTGTAGGTATCCCAATCAAATTCAATGTCCTTCCAAAATGCATTACTTTTACTATACGTTCTCATAGATAAACCCTTACATTGGAGTGCGTCATTTCATGTATTTTGTGAAAGGCTTTAAGTATTATTTTTTAGGAAGACAACGATGAGCTCGAAAAGCTTACACAATATAATCAGTGTAGAGCATGACACGGTGTTGTGGTGATTTTTTACTAGTCTTTGTTCGTCTGAGCCAGTGTTTTTATACCCTGACTCATGCATAATTTCAACCCTTAACTCCAGCTTATCTATTGCTGAGTGTGTAAGTCTCAGCGTTGGTCTTAATCTATTCTTATCTTATCGCTGAGTTTGTAAGGCTCAGCACGCATCGGCTATTCACTATTGCACTTGGTCCACCGCTTTGACCTTGAATACGCACCAGGCATTTTTATAATCTTATCTATTATTATTTATGTTCATGCCTGAACAATCAGTGAGGGCTTTTGTTAGGGTCTAGTTGTGTGACCTACCATTAAATAGGTCCAACTGGGTATTTTTTTTGGTTCAGTGTATGGCTTTCACTGTGATGCGTCACAGTTTGTCACAGCTTAATTGCAGCTTTAGTGGCCTCTGGACTGGGCACAAGCCAGCAGCTTAAATGGATTATGTGTACATATTTGTACATACATATTGTACATGCATACAATATATAGTTATAAAGTGTGTGTGTTTTTTTGGTTGTTGTTGTTGTTGGCTCATTTGCCATTTTCAATTTGCATAATTAAATGCACAATGCATATGTGCGTGTGTGTGTGTGCGTGGCCCACACCTCCGATTATGCAGCAAATGCGTTAATATTGTAAAATAACTTTATTATTTAACGGATTTTGCCGCGTGATTGTTGTTGTTGTTGCTGCTGCCTGCTCACTTATCATTTATGCAAAGTGCAGAACTCTTCAACTGCCCCTCGACTGTTTTCCCCTCTCATATTTAAGCCTTTCGAGCCTTTGACACGCACTGCTCAAAGCTCTACATATATTCAGAACTGTTGTCACCTTTTGCCGCACTGCCAGCACAATTGGTCAACTGACTCGTAATCTTGTCCATTCTTAAATTTCCACTGGGCTTTCTTAATAATTGCCTCGATATTCTGTTTACCCTCTGCAGTCGCCACTAGACCTAGTTTCTTATACAGACAATTGTGATGGCACTTGAATCCTTGTCACATCCCTGTCGGCTGTACTAAGTGCAGCGTCCGAGACGGGAATCTAAGCCTGCTGCTTACTTTAATAAGCAGGACTCAGCTCGTAGAGCGAGCACACTACAATAAATACCACAAATATTATTTCACTGATTTATTGTTCATTTCAAGCTGCTTTAATAGCAAACATTTTACAAATTGTTATGCATCTCCCCATATTAAATTATAATTTAATTTAAGTAAGTTTAAATTGTACACAATTGTCATTGAAATATGTTTAAATGACAAGGTTACTAAAAAACATAGCGGTAAATTGGTTTCACCCGCATTGGCATTGCCCTTCCGTAAACATTGTTATTAGCATTATTTATTTTTATTTTTTCAATTTATATATGTTTTATGTACAACAAAATAATACTGCGTAGAGCTCTGTTTTAATTTTTCATAAGCTATAAAATTAATTTTTTGTGGTGTGTTTTGATTTCTTGAATAAATAAAATAACAGAGGATTAATTTTATTGTTGTGTTCATTTTTATACGGCTAAGATAACACAATGCTTTCAAAATATTTAATTAAATTGTTGTTAAAAAAATGTGTGGTAAGTTTAAAAGAAATGTGGAAAAAGTATTTAACAAAATATTTTGTTGCTCAGTCAAAACAGAATCAAGTAAGATAGCCACATAATTTACATGTTTTGATTCCCTTTGCTTTACATCTTTTTCGATCTTTGGCTTGAACAAGATAAATAAATTCGACATTTTGTTAAAGTCTCTAACTTGTTGATAGATTAAAGCATTAATTGGTAGATGGGTTAAGTTTTTTCGTTATTTTTAGAATTTCATATCTCATTTAACTCGTGTAGTCCCCAAAGCTATGCAAAATTCGCATATTCTTAATTTGCGATGCCTAAAAGCATGTTATCTTATTTTTCTACAAACTTGCCAGAAAAGGTATAAACATATTATGATGTGTTATGTTCTATAGTGTCTTTGACCTATGATTTTGATGTCGATTGATCGCCATAACGCTGAATGATAATTGATTCGATCGTACGACTTAAATAAGCAAAACCACAAAGAAAAATAATAGAAAAACACAAAACAAATTCGCAAAAAACAAACTCAAACAATAGTTTTCTTTCATTTTCCGCCCGCAGGTTACAAGTTGACGAAAGTACTTGCCATTATGGAAAAAAACTAAAAATAATTAAAAATAATAACAAACAACATTGGCAAAATAAAGACAGCTCAAATAGATTATTGCCTCGGGGTCATTAAAAACAAAAAATCGGCTTTGATTACCCTCAAAATGTTTGACTATAAAAGGTGGAAGATTTGCTCCAACGAACATCAGAACTTTTTCGTCGTTCCTACAATACATACCAAGTCAAAATGAATTCAATTTTTGTGATTGCTTTGAGTGCTGTGCTTGTAGCTCTGGCTGTTTCTACGGTAAGTACACAAAAGCAGCTTAAGAACTAAGAATAAGTAAGTAATTCTTCAATCCTTAAATACACAGCCCGTTGCACTGACCGAGGAGCAAAAGACGCTGGCCAAACAGCATAGTGAAGAGGGCGACAAAGAGAACCCCCCACCCAAAAAAAAAAAAAAAAAAAAAGGGGAAAAAAAAAATTAAAAAAAAAAACAATGAGAAAAGCGCTGGCCAAACAGCATAGTGAAGAGTGCGACAAGGAGATCCACCTAGCCGAAGACGAGAAAGCTAAGGTTGAGGCCAAGGATTTCGATGAACTGACCGATGAGCAAAAGACGCTGGCCAAACAGCATAGTGAAGAGTGCGACAAGGAGATCCACCTAACCGAAGACGAGAAAGCTAAGGTTGAGGCCAAGGATTTCGTTGAACTGACCGAGGAGCAAAAGACGCTGGCCAAACAGCATAGTGAAGAGTGCTACAAGGAGATCCACCTAACCGAAGACGAGAAAGCTAAGGTTGAGGCCAAGGATTTCAAGAATCCCACTGACAACATCAAATGCTTTGCCAACTGCTTCTTTGAGAAGGTGGGCACTCTTAAGGACGGTGTTATCCAGGAGAAGGTTGTCCTAGAGAAACTCGGCGCTCTCATCGGTGAGGAGAAGACTCGTGAGGCTCTAACCAAGTGCGGTGACATCAAGGGCGAAAACAACTGTGATACTGCAGCCAAGATGCACGATTGCTTTGAGTCCTTCAAGCATACTGAAATTAAAGTTTAAAGCATCAAGCAGCTGCTGTTTGCCGCACATGCTAACAAATTGTAATTAATTTATGCTTGCATTGAAAAACAATAATAATTACTGTATGTCATAATAGACAAAACAAAATGTGTTTGCTTAAAAGAGGGGAGAGGTGTCGATTGGAGTTGTTTTTGTAGGTATCCCAATCAAATTCAATGTCCTTCCAAAATGCATTACTTTTACTATACGTTCTCATAGATAAACCCTTACATTGGAGTGCGTCATTTCATGTATTTTGTGAAAGGCTTTAAGTATTATTTTTTAAGAAGACAACGATGAGCTCGAAAAGCTTACACAATATAATCAGTGTAGAGCATGACACGGTGTTGTGGTGATTTTTTACTAGTCTTTGTTCGTCTGAGCCAATGTTTTTATACCCTGACTCATGCATAATTTCAACCCTTAACTCCAGCTTATCTATTGCTGAGTGTGTAAGTCTCAGCGTTGGTCTTAATCTATTCTTATCTTATCGCTGAGTTTTTAAGGCTCAGCACGCATCGGCTATTCACTATTTCACTTGGTCCACCGCTTTGACCTTGAATACGCACCAGGCATTTTTATAATCTTATCTATTATTATTTATGTTCATATTCGCATATTCTTAATTTGCGATGCCTAAAAGCATGTTATCTTATTTTTCTACAAACTTGCCAGAAAAGGTATAAACATATTATGATGTGTTATATTCTATAGTGTCAATTTGACCTATGATTTTGATGTCGATTGATCGCCATAACGCTGAATGGCATTCATGATCTCATTGGCCTTATCAGCAGTCTCACTTGAACCATTCTCCTCTAAAATATCAATCCCATTCGAATTGTCGTTCTCTCGTTCGAGAGCCACTCGAGGTCGCTGCTCTGCCTCCAGATTCTTCAGGTGATTGTAGCACAAGTGTAGCTTATAGGCAGCCTCACAATGATTCTTGCTACTCATATCCTTGCATTCCTGAAGTTCGGGATTCAGGCGCTGCATTAGAAATGCCTCCTCTAGCATCATGCCATAGTCCACCAGACCCAAACTCTCATACAAACAGCACACAAAGCATTGCAATGGTGCATTGCGCTTTAGATCCAAAATTGGTGCTGTACTGCCATACTCCAAATCGGAAAAATTATTGGTATTGTTCAGATCAACATCATCGTCGCCAGTTGTTGGCGCCGATTCATTCTCACTGTTGGTGTTGTCATTGGCAAGCAAACTGAGCCGAAAGAATTTTAGCTGCGACATCGATATCTCCGTCTCCCTCATACATGACTGCAACATCTCGTGACTGAGCTTTGGGGCAGATGTAGTTGTTACATTCCGTTCATCTTCTTCGCTACGTGTCAAAGAAATGTTCAGCAAGACAGAGAGCGAGCGTGTCTAGAAGGAAGGAAATAGAGAGAAATTTTAGTAGCTTCCATTTTCACCCCTTACATTCTACATTACCCATGTTGGCTGTGGTAGATTACTCAAACTCAGAAATAACGCCAATAAAATGTTGATTCTAGTATACATTTAATATTCAATCCACTTTGTATCACTTCAACCAGTTTTTAGACCTATATGTGAGCAACTGACGCGCTCAATGCCTGGACTTTTATAGTGCCTGGGTTTCTGTGGATGCTTATCGGTTTTAAATGGGTTTTAAATTATACTTAAATTATGCATGCCTGAATGGTCAAACATCGAAAATTCGATCAATAATTAGAAGAATGATGCTCACAACAAATTTGGTTCTTCAACAAAAATTTGTTTTGCTAATAATATTTTCATGGTATTCGTAGATGAATACACTTCACAGCATAGCATTTTAATGCCTAGAAAATATTAAAAACTTCATTTACTGTAACTTAAGTTATTTCACTCGAATACTTTAAATTGTTTGCCAATTACTTACAATTTTTCTATAGCTTCTTTTGCTAATCCCAAGAATCTTATCAAAATTCAAGATATTTGTTAACTGAAAAAGCAATCCCTAATTGATGAGCTAAGTAACAGACGTGTGTTGATTATCTAGAACAGAAACAGAAATGGGAAAACAAGGAAAAAGGTACAAGGAACCCAGAACCTGGACCGCAAAGACCGCATTTCCGCCAATCGCCAATCGCCAATCGCCTGCTACATGTGTATGTCTTTAAGATCAAAGTAAAGACAGCTGAACTGTCAATCCCACAATACGTAGCGTATATAGCAACTCCCCCAAGCGCAGTTTTTATAAAATTAAATTACATTAATGTGAGAACCGCAGGCGACCGACCCACAAACCCCCCCCAACCCAAACTCCAGACTCATTGAGCCAACTAACAAGCCAGCGACAAGACAAGCGAAATAAGAAAAGTAGCGACCAGCTACTTGGATGTCTATCCTGTCTCGCATTCCTGTCGGTCCATCTGTCTGTCTCTGTCAAGACAAAAGGCTAGCTTATAAGCATCAATGTGCGTTTGTCCCTTTGGCAGGACGCGTGTGTGTGTGTGTTGGTTTTTCTTTGACAAGCCGCCACACACACAACGCTTGAAACCACGAGCTGTCTACTTAAATGCATTAGCCGCTTGGCGCCGCGATAGAAGATGATGATGAAGTGTGGAGCGGAGGTGGTTGGTATCTGCTTGAGTTTGCTTTTTAATAGACATTAGTAAACGCATCAGTGATTATGCCAAGGCTTTTGTGTGCAGACAACTGCAACTGAAACGGATGCTAAATGGAAGTGACATGACAGTCAGTCAGTTAGTTTCTGGCCAGGAAGTGACAAAATGAATTATATACGCCAAAACCAACCAGACAGAAAGACAGTCAGTCAGCCAGCTGACGCCAAAGCTAATAGCTAATAGCTGGGCACAGCTCCAAATTCCCCAAGCGATTGTGCTTTACGTGCGAAAGCGTAGTCCACGCAAGTAAGCAACCCTATGAAGGTACACTTGGCGAAAAAGGCTCAGGATTACAGCTTTTGGGAAAACATAAACTTTGCGAAAAATTTAATCTTTTTTGCCAGTGTAGGTCAACCCTATGCACACCTCATTGACCCAAAGGCAATTGCTATTGCGACACGTGCTCAATGAATGTTTAATGATTTGTTAATTGGATTTTGGCTTTCGAGCAAGCAAAACAACAACAACATAAAGAGCACAATTTGTGCCTATTCAATTGTAACAAACATTACGCATACGCCTATTGTCAAACAATATACAAAAAGAAAATATAAACAGAAAGAAGAACGAAAAAAAAAAAAAAACCAACCGAGCGACGCTTATCAATATTTATGCATTGCATAAACGTGCAAATACCTTTGGGAGAGACGGGATCACAAGGACTTAGCGCCAATGATGACGGTCTGACAGCCGCCACGTAATGATGGCCAACTGTTATGCAAATTCTTAGCGAAATAACCTTTAAGCTTTGCTTCTGGTATATTCTCTTTTCTATTTATAAAACAGCTCGACAACAATATAGAAAGTTTTGCCCTTCATTAGAAGTTTTTCAGTTTGAAAAGCAGCCAACAAGACAAGGCACTTTTAATTTACAAAAGAATGCTTAAGTTTTGGACGTTTTGTAACACTTTTAGAGCAAGCATTTTAGAGTGTTCATAACTTAGATGTAAAATAACGCCTTCGATTAGCACATCTTTCAGGATACCCTTAACATTGAAAAAATATATTCAAAATGTTTTTTCAACCAAAAAAATTATTCTTCACTTTTAGCTAGAATAACGCTTTAAACATGTTTTTCTTAAGTTGCTTAGAACTTTTTTGGAAATGTTGTAAAGAATTTTATATTTTACATATCGAATTTTATTTCTCCATGAGTAACACTGACAAATTATAATTTATTAACAACTTTAACAAACAACTTCATTTTTAAATTCATTTCACAGATGCTTTTTGTGGGATTTATATATTTTCTTATTGTTGATTTAGATCTGAGCGCGGTTGTTGTAGTAGCATTGATAAATTTTAAAGGCAGTATCGCACTTATCATCACCCTTCAAGGAATCACATTTGGCCTGGACAGCCTTGACCTTATCAACGCCAGCAATGGGACCGAGCTTCTCGAGCACAACATCGGGCTTAATCTGCCCGTCGACAATGAAGCCAGTCTTCTCCATGAAACAGTTGGCGAAGCACTTGACCTTGCCATCGACATTCTCGAATTTGCCATCACGCAAAGCCATGGCCTGCTCCTTGGTGATGCCCTCCTGTTCAGCACAGGCAGCACCATTGGCCCTTGCCTTCTCCTTTTGCTCCTCCGTTAGCTGCATTTGCTACAGATAGATATGTCAAGATTTAGTATAAATATTGAGTAGATGGTGAAGGATTGCAACTTACATCGGCTACGACCAAAGCCACACAGGCAACAAGAACAATTAGAAATTTCATGATGTGTTTAGGCTGTGTTAGATCTGTTTTTCACACTGTTTGTTTGATACATCGAGCGAGACGTTTTTATATCAATTTACACGCTGAACTTTGTTCACGTTTTGTACTTTTTTTCTCACTTTTTATAGCTGGCTGATCACACTCATACACAAACAAAATACGCTTTTTTTATAACGTTAGCAGTTAGTTTATTTAACTCGCGCTTAACTTTAACTCTCGACTGATTGTTTGTATTGTAAGCGTCACCTATTTAGATTTTAATTTTATATATATTATTTTGTGTATTGTAATCTGGCGACCTTAAGCAATTATCGCCCAAGCTGTTGCTAAATGCATATTGTAATTTGTAAAATTAAAATTAACATTAATGTTAATTTCCCATTTTGTTTTTAGCAGTACTTTTTAAGTGCTTTAGCGTGCAGCGATGCAGCAATTTTTGATTATATTTTTTTAGCGAATAATTATGAACTTCAAATTTCAAGGCCAATTTACCCAATGAGGCCTAATGAGATATAATTGTGCGCAATGAATAAATAAAAGGAAAATATTGATATGATTATATTTTGAGTATTATTAATAATTTAATACTTAACAGCAAATATTAGGATTTTTTATAATGATAGTATTTTAAAATTAAATTAAATTACCAGAGTTTAGCATGACTAGAAAAAATTAATTCGAACTTTTGCTACATTAATTGTTATCTTTTTATAAGCTTTTCAGTCTCTCAACTTATTTTTAATTGCTGCTTAAGCTTAATCAATCTTCTAGGTTAACCGTACGACATTGTTAGGATGACATTACCAGCCTATAATCAATCCACAAATCAACCTATACTCAATTATCAAATCATTATTACCTAGCGCAGTACATTTCCATAATTAACTGACTGTGAATGAGATGCCGGCAGATCATGCGAATAATTAACAAATAAACATACCGGTTTCTCTAATAGAATAATAACAAGACCTGGGGCAACACCGGCTTGTTACTTGTGATTGAACTTGAGTTTCAGACAGCTGACAAGAATGAAATTAAAATTAAAATATAGAACTCAAAGTACAGAGCATTTTAAAGGCACTTGATAGACACATTTTGGCAATTAAGCACCACAATTTATTGTGACTTAAGAGTAAGATAAATGTTCATAGGTTTATTGTGCTTTTAAAGGGACACTTTTCGCCTGTGTCTCTCGTGCTTCATGCAACAAATAACGTTGTATCGTATATATTTTAAATATTTACTGCTGACAGCATCGATAATTCATGACCTACTCAAACTACCTACACATATACGATAATATAGTTGGTCTATATATACCTGTTAAGCACAAAACTTACCCAGACAAACTCATAAATAGTTACGCACGCCAAGCCAGGCAAAAATAAATGACAGAGAAAACAAACTGTCAGAAAGTTGTTGGGGGAGGGAAAATGCTTATTGGGTGCCATCGTCGCCTGCCAGGGACATAACAAATATAAAATATTTAAATAGTAATAAATTCATAATGTCAACGTGTTGTTGCTGTAACTGCCATAGATTTATAGACGATAATAACGACAAACACGAAACGCGCTCGAAACAAAACAAAACAAAAAAAAAACAATCCTGTGACTTGGGAACAAAGAAAACTGTGTACAAGGAGGGAAAGTATTCGAATTTGCAATACTTTGTTTAATAGATCTTAAGTAAGAGTACTTAACTTCCACATCCTCCTCGAAAAATCACATAACAAAAGTTAGATGTGCAAAAAAAAAGTGAGAATATGGGAATGAAATTGGCAGTCCTTTTATACCTTCATATAAGAAAATAATAAAATTCTTTTATAGTAGACATGATAGACTGTTAGGTTAAAGGTCGGGAGGGGGTTAACAGTGCCATGTACCTTATATATTAAATACTATATGGCATGCTATAAAAATATAAACAGCACATTAAACGACTATGAAAACAATGGCACACGTTACACTACAATCCAGGACAGAAAGGAGCAGAGAGTGGGAGAGAGGGAGAACATGTCCTGCGAGCTAATGAAATGTCATTGGACCCGGGAGGCGCGGAGACGGGTTATCAAACTAAACTGAAATGCAAATGTCACGCGAAAAACTATTTGACGACAACATTACGTTGACATTATAATGCGATATGACCATAAGAATACACAAGAGAACCCAGACCCAACCTGAACCTGAATGCCAAAGCTATGCAAATTTTATGTTGAGTTTTTATATTTTTATCGCAAGTCATGGAAGAAAATTTATTAACTGAATAAAAGCTACAAAGTAAAGAAAACAATTATAAAACTAAATAATCATAAACTTAATTATGACTACTTAATTAATAGTTGTTTGAGTCATCGTAATTCCAAGTGTTGCACTTTAATAGTCATAAATGTTAAGTTATTCAACGCATTAAGCTTTTGAATAACGTTTGCAATGCAAAGCTACATGTCAAGTAGCTGGAAATCGATTATTATTTAAGAGGATTAAAGCCATAAATTAAATCTGTATCTATAGTTAGAACATCGGCGAATAGATTAAACATTATTTTCTATTAGTGCACAGCTGTAAAGCAAATGTAATTTAATGCTGCAATTAACTGGCAAACCAATTTTCTCATTCTCCACAATTTCTCATCTTTGGTATTCGAGTTTAATCAATTAAACGAAACATAAATTTCTTTATTTAGAAATTGCAATGAATACAATTATAATTAAATTTAGCTAAAAGTGATTGCACATAAAAACCAAATCTTTCAAAACCAAATGACCGATATATCATTTATTACAGTCACGATTATATATATAATATATTCGAAAGGGGCAGGTCGTGCTTGATCTCCGTGCCGGACAAAAGCCAACAGAAATTCAATTAGGCTTATCCCGTTCAACAATAACAACAATACCAACAAAAAAGACCAACAACAGCAACAGCTACAAACAGCTGCAACACCTGCGCAATTAATTAGTGTTTGCCGCATTAATTTCACAACCAACAAAAAAAATGAAATAAAATTTGCTAGCTAGGTTCGCATAAAGTCCACAAGCCAAAATTTCAATGGTTAAGGTACTACGTAGGGTCAAATGCCTAGCTCGACCCACTGGCTAATAAATTCAAAATCCAATAAACCCCAACCTCCCCAGCCCCCTTCTTACTGAACTAGTGCAAAAGGCTTATCTCGGCCAGCTTCAGTTTTTAGGGCACGCAATTAGAGCGAGAAAATGTGTAGCAAAGTCAGCAATGGGCCGGAAAAACCACTGGAAACACTAAAGCAGCCAAATCAAATAAAGCAAATTCAGTTAATTTAAATTATAATTAGGGCCTAGTCTTTGGACCACACACAAAACCTTTGCACAGATACAAAAGTTAAAACGTGCTTTGAAGTGCGCGCTTGAAAATTAACAAAGCTAATTAAAGTTGAGAATATTTTACGCTTAAAACATAGTACTCGTTGGAAGTTAGAGCGAAAATAGTTTAGAGATGAAATTTATTAAAAAAATAATGTATCAGAATTAGGCCAAGTTTTAAATCAATCCATCTGTAAATCTGTATTTTAAAGTATTTTGTCAAGGATATCTACAGTATTTTAGTACATTCTGCGCTCAAATTTTATATCATTTATTTAATTTTCGTTTTGTTTTATTGTATTTTCGCACAACTTTATTGCTTTGAGTTCACTGATAAGAATCTCTTTGGCGGTCGTAAAATCTGAAGCGATAAGCTTTGACGAAAGCGAGAAAGAGACAGCGATTGAGGAAGAAAGATATCATAATTTCCACTTGTATAATTTGTTTACGATTATAACCGAATGCAAAATAAAACGCATTTAAGTAATTAAGTCATAAAAAACAATGCGTGCGCTCGTAAAAAATATATGTTCGGCCGCACTTTTGCAATAAAATACGAAAAGAACAAAACAATTAGGCAATTAAGTGCGCTCATGGTATTACCAAACATTTTCGTTTTGGTAACAAAACGCGTCATAAAAGCCCTAAGGGACACAAAACAAATAAAAGGTCACAAAACAACAAAAAGAAATGAAAAAATTATGCTCATAAAAATAGCACAACAAAAAAATAGAACGAAAATGTTTGCTGTTGATTTGGTTTTATCCCAATGTCGATTTGCGGAGTGTTTTTAGTGATATTTATTGATAACGCATTCCAACAAGCAAAAAAAAAAGGCGAAAAGTATATTTGCTAAAAGGGACAATGCCAAAAGCAATGTGCTTACAACAAAACACAAACGCAGCACAACGCATATTTTTGCCCAACTGCCAACCGGGAAGGAAATTCCGAGCGCGACAAAATGAATTCTTTTGTGACAAGTTCGGTTCAGTTTTGAGGAGGAGCCAGCAAAAGAACTCCCAACCCTCAAGACACGACAGTTACGGCCACTTCATACTGGAACTCCAAACCGTTAAGAGAGAGATGTGCTTTCGCTCCTCTTTTCAAACAACGAACGCATCAAAGACAGTCAGGTGAAGGAATGCAGTAACCATTTTGTAAGAAAATGAAAAATCTAAACGATAAAGGGGCGTAGGGGAAGGACAAAAAATCATCAGAAAATACGCTGGTTTAGTTCACATTATTGTCATGGCATCTTGAGTTGATATTTTCTCTTGCTCTTGGTGCATGGAATTTTTTAATAAACGTTAAAGTTTATAACATTCTCCAGGCACTTATATGCTACATACGAACAGCATAGAGACATGTTGGACCCTACACAGGCTCTTATATAGTACTTGGGGCGTAAAGGTGTTATCGTGAAGAAGAGAGCAGGCTTTTCATATAGACAGCAAAACAGCATCGTCTCGAAAGGTAAGCCAAAGGCATAAAGAGCCCTCACATAAAACCAACTAATTAGGCAAAGCATCTAATTAGAGGCACACAGACACACAGAAACAGGACCCTGCATCAGTATTAAGCCAAAACAAGGATATGCGTCTTTTGCGACGGCTCGTAAAAGTCAAAGCCAAAATGACAGCGCAGCTAAAAATTCTTATCGCAACGCCAAAAATTAAGCCCAACCCAGTACGAAATAAAAAAACACAAGCCCAAAAAATTTATTGTAGCAAAGGTTAAAGATGCGCCATGTTAAATGTGGAAATTGTTTAATCCCGAGCTTAGCAATTACAAGGCACAGCGCACCGTGGTCAGCTGCATGAAATTGGTAGCTAACAACGTTTACCCCAAAACAAAAAATATCACAAAAAAGGCAAGCCTGACAATTACTGCGAGTCGATGTCTTAATGCTCTTGCAAAGATTGCGTTCTTTGCTATGAGATCTTGAAACAATTATTTTTAATTAACTTTTTATAAGGCTACAAACTATTATGAGGTTTAAAACAAAAATATAACAGACAATTGATAAAATAAAAATAATGTGGACAATTCATATATCATACCTCAAAAAATAATTCAGTTTACCCTCTTGAAGAGTATACAAGTTTATTTATTTAAATAAAAGAAAAAACCGTATATACTCAGGAAAGTGGAAAGTAAAGCTATTTACATTTTATTTACTTTGTAATTTGATGCTCGATTGCGTTTTTAGTGTGTAATGAGCTGGGCAGCAAATGGAGACAAAATCAAAAGGCATCGCAGGTGTACTACGACTTACTAAAAGTGGAAAATATGGTTTGTTAAGAAGGTGTAGGAACTGTCAAGGATTGTTAGTTGTAATGTGCTTTGTAAAAACGAAACTAAAACGAGATAAAAATATTAAATTGGTAGCTTCTTAGTTAAGTGTATTTTCACATTTATCGTAATCGACAAGTATGTTTTAACGTAATCTTAAAAATCATTAATTGGCAGAGTTTGTTCAACTTTTAGTCGTAATAATTTCTCTTCCACACAATATTTATCTTGGCCTCGCAAATTGTTCTATTCATTGTTTTTCTAAGCCGTAAAACAACTTGTTCTCATCATAATTTCTATTGCTGATGGAACGCACGAGTGCATTAGCAACACCCTGAGAATATATATATATTTGGGCACTTCAATTTGTATACACAAACATAAATTGCATAAAATATTCTATTTACGTGCTAACAGCACCAAAAGAGACTTGGAGATAAAGATAAATTTGCAATAGAAAAACCCAAAAATGTATTTATTATATCTAATGCAATCAAAAATGGTTGTAACTGCTGCTGCAATGCCTTCGGGTTTGAGAAAGAGAGTTGCTACTGATTGTAAATGAAAGAGAGGGGTTAAAAAAGGGGGAGGTTCAAAACAATGCGCATTTTGGTTTTATATATATTATTTGCTGTTTTGGCTGGACGCAAAACAATTCTGCATTTGAGTTATGCTTGGAATTTAAGATAAGCAATGCGGATTGCGAACATTTCTCGGCAGTTATCGAAAGTACCAGATGAATTCTAATGCTCGAAAGAGTTATGCTACACATATACATAATTTATAAACTATAATACAAACGTATATGCAGTAGTATATGTATTTGCTTTTTATTTAAATCCATTAAATCATCTGTAGCTAAGAGCTTTGGCCGTGTGAACTTTAATATAATTAAAGATAATGACAAAAGCTGCCATAAGACAGTGGCTAAAAATAGCAAGTGATAATGTTGCAGTCGGACGCAACCGACCACAAAATACTCTGATACCAGTAAAAACAAAACTGGCTGTTTGCCAAAGGGGGTATTATATTATTATAGATTAGTATAAGGTATTTTATAGCGATAACTTTAATCTAAAAACTAATGATTGAACGATTACATATAATATAAACATTTAGTCAGATCTTCATAAGGTATTTATTCGTCGGCACTCTAAAATTACTTATGCGTATTCGTTTATGAATTGCGCCAAATGAGTTTATTATTTGTTTAAATTAAAGACACAAAACCCACATACGTACGAATATGAGTTTGTTGTGTTAAGTTTTTGTCACGTGTATTTTAATTTGATGGAAGCTGCAAAAATATATGCAAATATCAGTCATTAAATTAATTAAAACGAGCAGCTTCACCTACGAAATGACTGAGCACAAAATGACTGCCACAAACAATAATGAAAAGTTTCGTACTATTTGGTAAACTGCTTGTGATTGTGTGAATTGTTAGAGTGCTGTTGAAGCTCTACTTTGTTATTGTTTTGTTTGGGTAATAGTCGAGCATATGCAATTAGAATTAAGTGTATTTAATTTGATTTTCCAATATTCGCACTTTACCTAAACACAGGCTTAAAAATGTAAATAAAAACAGAGTTTGATTTTGTGTGAACGATTTGGAGTGTTTCTCAAGCACAGTTTATTGGCAAATCCATTTTAATTAAAGAAGCTTTTGTTATCAATTTTAGACTCATGCAAATATATATGTTATTTTGCTTAAACTAGCAATGAAAGTATCTTTTTATCTCCATTTGGTTTAGATCTATCTTGCCAAATATAACAAAATTCAAACAACAACTTCATTTTGTGGGGGTAATGGAAAAATCAACCCCTAAACTAATGGTATTCGCTACATCATTTGGCGGCTCTTTTATTTCGTTTCGTTGAAACTATCCACGCATTTCAAACACACTGACCCCACAAAAAAAAGGAACCCACAGAGTTCAACAACCTTGCCGCTTATCCCCAAAGGAAACAGTGCTCTGATGTAGCTGCTTTTCCAAGGGAGCTTATCGAAGACACAAACACACACAAACGTATACATCAGTAGCAATAATCATGGGCATAAGATTTACTAATAACAATGATATAAGACATTTGCGCAAATGAGTATATAATAAAGCTAATGGAAAATTATGAAGACAGCTGTTTGGATGGTGTGGGTGTGAGAGGCTGGCGCCGAATGATTTTAGTAAAAACTAAAACGTATACACAAAGTATTATTATGAGCTAAATAATGTTATGTATAGCTTTTTGAATTGGGGGTAGAAATAAGAAATTTATATACTCTTTTGCTTTTTGAGGTCATTTAAAAGATAGTCATAGAGACCAATCTCAAGTTCTCATTAATAATTCAATTTAAATGAATTTAATCGATCGCATCGTTACCTTTATAGAATTTATGGTGCTATCATTGGAAATGAAATGGGAACTCTTAATGTTTATTGCAACTAAACCTTTTAGGTTGTTAAACTGCCAGTGAGCGGAAAGATTGGTAGTTATGTACACCTTAATGGTCTACTAAGGTGTTTTTTTTTGGGTTCGTCGATTTAAATGCAATTAAACTGAAATGTCCATTTCGAATGCCCTGTAACTATAAAAATGATCAGCGAAATCTAATACACAAAAAACAATTATAATTTAAATTTTTAAAAACCCTTCACCAATCTACACAGCATTGAAATACTAAGTATACCTATTTATTTTTAAGAATAAATTTTCTTACTTAAAAATTAATTTTTAGGCATTCTTAAACTGACTAAAATAAATGTACAGAGTATCTGCCAGTCGAGCGAGTAGAGCTAATGCACTTGCACTCGATTTCGAACACAGTTTATGGCCCGGCAATGGCCCAAAAGGGCTTCAATTAAAATAAATGAAATTGCTCGCCGGACAAAAAATAAAAATAAACAAATAAAAACATTTTCAGGAGCCCAACGCTTGTGAATGGTCGTAAAAGTGTTAAACACATTAAAATGAAAGCCTGCCGCAGCTACAGCCAATACCATTTATTTATTAACAATAATAACTTTTCAAGCACTTAATTTAGCTTTAATCTGACTAAATACAATGCATTGCACGCCCCCTTTTTGCTTCACGCCCTACCGTTTTAGTGGTTTTTGTTGTGACACCCACACAAACACACACACATAGAGAATGAGAGAGAGCGAAAATGTCAACTTTTTGGCCAAAAACCGTAAATTGTCAAATGCACAGAATTTTATGCGCCATACATTTATGTTGATGCGGTTGGCAAAGTTTTTTAATTACATTTGGCGCAATATGCCCTCACTTCTGGCCATCCTTTTTTGACATGCTATATACTGAAACTCATTTAATTTTTTTTGGGGAACGAACAACAAAACTAATTTCTTATCAGCATGCAAATATTGTTTGTCACATTATATAGATTGGGCTTTTATATAAATATAAATATATACTATATCATTCTAAAAATAGCATGCACGATTATCTCTATCTTTTCCATTTAAATTTGCTTTGCGTTGACAACAAAAAAGAGCTCATCCCACTTGTCAAGCACTTGTCACTCATCCATCAGAGTAAGAGAGAGCAAACTCTTTGGCACAACTTGGCTACTTATCTAAACCACATTGAATGCACACAAAAACAAAAACTAATTGCTGAATGGCCGCTCCTTGAGCAGCGTAGATTATGTAAAGCCTAGCTGAATGACAGCCCTACTATATATGTATACTATATAAGTATGTATATAGCCTATCTCTAACCCTGAATCGTAAAAATGTTTAGACATCGCATACATAAGAAGACGAGCTAAGCTCATCATTCATTTGAGCAAGTAAACATGGCCAAATGGTGAAAGTGCCTGCTTAATGTTATCAGCCGCATCTGATCTAATGTGACCCAAATATACACGCACACATATATGCTTATGCTGTATGTATTTGGAGGTGTAGGTGGCGGGGCTCATAAGTTGAGCTGCTGACCAAGCAAAATAGACAAACAAAATTTAAAGCAATCTCATTGACGCTTGCTTAGCAAGTAGGCCATAATAATGATTAGCCTGGATTTTCGACCAGAATGCAAGAAAATTTTGAAGCAAGGGTATTGTCTTGGACTGTTAAAGAGTGGGAGATACATAAGTATATAACTTATCAAGGGAAAAAAAGAAGAGTATTAAAAAATAACTTTGAAATTTTTTGGGAGGACAAGATTTAAAGAACGGTTTCTAACTTAAGGTGTTTTTTTTTTTATAAAGTTAATAAAAGAAAGTTTTTTTTTAAACTATTGAAAGTTGCTATTTTAATATCAAGAATGAAAGACAAAAAATAAAGTTAAATTCCAAAAATTAAATAAAGAAAGAATATATAAATTATTAACATTTTCTGCAACCGAACCAGCTCTTAAAAGCAATAGATTTTTATTCATTGTTTGGCATTAACAATTAAACTGAATTTATATTCAGGCAGACTATTTTTCTGGAAGTCATATAAAATCCATCAAATTAATGTGTACTATAAATAAATATGTTCATCTGAACAAATTATAATGCTTCCTATTCCAATTAAAATACATTTGCATAAGCAAGCTTTATTTTCTATTATTTCGCGACAATATTCAATTAAAAACAAATAAAAAGCACTACAAAAATATTTGCACAATATAGTTTAGTAAATTAGTACAAAAACAAACAATAGCAATAAAAATTATGATTACACCTGCAATTATTGTAAAAAAAAAAATGGAGCGATTTATAAAATTTAAGTCAACAGTTACATTCGATGTCAACAAAAAAGCCCTGAAAAATGCATATAAAAGAGGATCGCAAAATGAAGGCAGACAACAGAACGAAGTGAAAAGTGAATCGAAAATAATCCACATAAACTTTATAGCGGTACAATGAAGTTGTTGATTGTGCTGCTTGCCGGATTGTCCTTAGCCTTGGCTGCAGAGGTAAGTACCAAATGAGAGAAATACTATTCCACTTTTATATACAATCTTCGTTCCTTGCTCCTCAGCTTACTGATGAGCAGAAGGCAATGCTCACCCAGCATGCTAATCAATGTAGACAACAGGAAGGCGTCACTCAGGATCAGGCTATGTCTCTGCGCAATGACATGTTGGATGATGCTGATGTTAAGATCAAGTGCTTTGCCAACTGTTTCATGGAGAAAATAGGCTTCATCGTCGATGGTCAGATTCAGCCCGATGTTGTAATTGAGAGTCTTGCACCTCTAGCAGGGGTTGATAATGTGAAGAACGCTCTAGCCAAGTGTAATTCTATCAAAGGTTCTGATAAGTGTGATACTGGTTTTCAGATACACAAATGTTTCCATAAGAATCGCGCTTTCCAATAAGCACCTCTTACTCTTAAAAGATGCTCTTTTTTCATATTAATAAATACTATTGAACATTCAGAAGAACTTTTTGGAATTATTATAGACATTGTTTACATCTTTTGGAATTTTTTAACTTTAATTGGCTTTTAAAAGTCCGTCAAAGCAGTTTGTCTTAACAAATTTTCTCGTCATTCATTATTCATTCGGCAACTTTTTCGATCGCAACACAGACAAATTAAAAGTCAAAATTTCAAAAATCATGATGAAAACAAATAAAACTCACTTGAATATGCTCAAAAATGTGGTAGGAACGTCTCAGATATGCCGAAACTATCGCTGGCCGACTTCAAAACGTACCATTTTCGATGTGGAAAACATGGGTGATTTCGAAAGGAATGTGAAGCGTTGCCAGAAGCCAGTAATTGTAGATTTTCATGCCAGGTAAACATACATACACATCGGTAACAAATTTTAATGTATAAGTATATAAAAGATTTGTGTATTTTTTAAAGTTGGTGCACTCCATGCAAGGCACTCGCACCGCGTCTTGCTAACATTGTGTCGGAGCAAATGGGTGGTGTCCATTTGGCCCGTGTCGATATCGATGAACTGACAGAGCTAGCGCTGGATTATAATGTGGGTTCAGTGCCATCGCTGCTGGTGATGCACAATGGCAAGGTATTGAATCGTATGGTTGGTCTGCAGACGTCCGAGTATATACGCGACTGGCTTGGCAAGGTGATCAAGGATGTGCGCCGCCCAAACACAAACAATAATGAAAAATAAAGTTGCCATCCCGAACAATAACAACAACATTGAAATAAACACGTTTTTAATTAATTTTCATCATCCATTTAAAAACAAGCTGTCGACCAACTGTCTCCTGTCTGTCTGTCTGGCGATTTACCAGTGCAAATATCGTTTTACCGGGCAATTCAAAGTGCAAACACAAGTCTCATCTCATCTCTCCTGCTCCTGTTGTCTCGTCTATGAGTTCTCAAACAATTTGCGAATCAGCGTCAGTGTTGGGTGTACCAGCAACAACAACAATGCCAGAAACTCTCAATGTATCTCAATTGTTTGTTTATTTGCGAGCCAAAAACAACAAAGTTACTGTAACTTCCATCTATACATCTATATTTGCTTTTACTGGTTATGTGTCGTGTGCTTTGGGGAATACTCTCTAATTGATTTTGCTAATGTTGCTTTTTAATGAAGTGTCAAATGTGTTACTTGGCTGGCGTTCAAGGTTTGAGTTAAGGGAGTTTCGGTTTCGGTTCTGTGATGCATCAAGCAAAAACGCCAGAACAATGGATTTGTACAAGTGTTGCTTTTAAAATCTTGCTTGTTCTCCCCAAGCAACTGAAAATGCATCTAAAATTCTTAAAAATGAAATGCCGTGTCAAGTTATTTAAAAACATTTACAAATGCTAACAAATGTTGTAAAGTTGATATATTTTTAAATAGTCTATAAATAAATCAAATAAATAAACTACACAGAAATATAAATAATCTTATCTATAAGTATTCAATTAGCGAATATCGCTTTTAAGCATGTGAAAAGTGCATTTTGTGTTTGAATAGCATTCCGAATTGCCCTGAGACACATCGGCCCATTAGCTCAGCTGGTTAGAGCGTCGTGCTAATAACGCGAAGGTCGCGGGTTCGATCCCCTCATGGGCCAGCAAAATAAATTTTTTTTACTTTTACTTATTTCTTGAATTGTAAAATGAAGCAAGTTTAGTTATTATGCTTTTAATACAAAATTGTGAACAAAGCCCGCATACTCAATTACGACTGACTAATCCTTTACCCTTACTTTTTGCCTCATACACACCGACACGGCATTACCCTAACCATTTTGTCTGTCTAAAGACCGACGACACTTATGGATATAAACAAAATTTAAATCTGTAAAGCAAAAAGTGTTGCCATTTCTTTCTTATTACACTTTTTGTTCTTTGTTTGTGCTGGGCCCACAAAATAGATGTGCCGCAATGTAATTGAGTATTTGTATTCAATTAAGACTTATTTCAATATTTGCATTCAACGACAACGTATGGATACGTATGTGCAACAATAACAACAACAACAACATCAATACTACCAGACATCCTACAGACAGAACAGACGATGATGACACTCGAATGTTTCCCCCAGTATAGTCCGTGTGTGTAAATCCCTTTCATATGCTGCGAACATAATTTGCTGAAACGAAACTTGAACAAACAAGAAGGGCTGGACACCAGGAGCAGCCAGGTTCCAAATCTCTGGGCTTTTGAGGTAGATGAGTATTTTGGGTTAGGGGAATGGCGAATCGGGAGGGCTTCGTCATGTGTGCAAACTGTCTGAATTTGACAGCCCGCATAAAGCAAGCGCAAGCAAACAAAACTGTACTAGTACTGGTGGCTAGGTAATCACATAAGTGAGAGGGACCTGGCTACACTCAGGCAAAAAAAAGAGATTAAATAAAAGAAAATGTCAATAAAATCTTTTCTTACTTGCAAGTTAAAACTTTTAAACTTTTTTTTAACTTTTAACTTAAAAGAAAAAAGTTATGTTTTGCATAAATATTATTTAAATATGGGATTATGTTCGGCTCAGCTTATTTTTTTAAATATTTCGGATACATAAAAAAAAATTAAAAAAATTTAGAAATTTCTAAAGAAGATTTACAACAAACATCAGAACATCATGATCTGACATTATATGAATTTCGATTAAAGGTAGTTTCGGGAATTTAAAACTTAAGTTAAAAAATTTCGTAAGCTAAAAATATATATTTATACTTCTTTATAACATAAAAATATTCTAAAAAATGACTAAGTATTTTTTCTTTTATTTGATTTTCTATAATCAAATTTGTAGTTTTTTTATGTGTATAAATGCATTGCTAATAGAAGAAGTAAACGTATTTAGTGTATAATGTTGATGTGTTATGCGTAAGTGCGTGAGTGTGTGTGTGTGTTGTATTTGGTTGTTATCGTCTGACACAAAATGCAACAAATATTAATTTTTATTATGCAAACATTGCTTTAATTACATTATTTTTGCGTACGGCCCAGCAAACAAAACAACTTGATGTACGTGTGTGTATGTGTGGTTAACTATTCCCCCCTCTTACTGCTCCACTTGCAATTTGGCTGTATGATCAATCACTGGAAAATTGGATTTTCATATGAACCGCGCACTGGTGTGTGTGTGTGTCGTTTATGCAATTTCCCGTAGCCATGAAGCCATAGAGAGAGAGAGAGAGAAGGAGAGACTTGTGGCCTGTGCAAAAATCAATTGGTTGCCAACGTTTCAACCCGACACTCTCCGTTTCTGTTTCAACACACACCCCCCTTAACCATTGACAAGCACAAACACAAATACACAGCACACACAAACTTAATCAGCAGCCCATGAATTGGTCAATAATTTTTAAATACAAATCAAGTGTTAACTGCGCCGCTTTATGCCCCAGCATCGAAAAGGGCAATTTGATAGCGAGAGTAATAATATACTTTTAAGGCTGCGAGATGATGCAAAAACTGTATGCGAAATAAAAATTCATTATATAATGATGAATGAATGGGAATGGTTCAATGGCTTTTTTGTTGATATTTAACAGATTGGTTATCAAGTGAAGTTGCTTTAAGTAATTTAATTATGTCTGGCTGCTTCAAAAATATTAAATAAAATTGAGCTTAAGTTTTTAAGTGTTAAATGAGCGTTAATAAATATTCAAAGAGTGAAACTGATTGACAGAAACGTTAAATAATTTTATTTCATTATTTGAACTTTTTGTAAAAGGATTTTATGGTTATTAATATTAGAATTTATTTAATAATAAAATTTAATTGGGAAGTAAAATTAAAGTAATGTTTTTATTTTTATGCAAGTTAAAGTCTATAGTAAAATCGAGATCTCTTCTCAGATTTATCACCAGAAAGAACTATGTTCATTTGTCTAAAAGCAATCCTTTTGGAATCACCAAAACCGCAAATGTCTCTCACACACACACACGCACACATATTGAGAGGTAACGTGGGATTTTGACACTCAAGCGGAGGTTTGGAGAATTCAGGCGTAACTTTTTTGTCGTTTTAGTCAGTTTCAAACCATTTGGCAATCAATATAAACAGACTAACAGCTCAATATATGTATGTAGATGTTGGTCGGCTCTTCTTCTTCATCTTCTATTTTTGGTTTTCTGGCAAGTCAGATCCATCGCATCTCTCTTTATTTCTGTCTCGGTCCGGCTTTTTTGGCCAAAATGGGCTGCGGCTGGCTGGCGGAAATTCGATTTATTTTCATCAATATTCAATGTCAATGCAACATCTTCGTGGCCAAAAACCAAAAGCGTACAACACATCAGAGGCATGTCGGACCAAAACACAGCACAAATGCAGCAGCAACAATATTGGACAGGGGGGGCGGTGGGGATTGAATATGTTGCCATTGCGCCATGGAAATGGACTTTGTGGCTTGAACTTTTTGGGGTTTTCCTATTAAAATTTGATGCGCACGTTTGTCGTTTGTCTCATGTCGTTCGCTGCCGTTACCCCGCATCCTTCTCTTACTTACACCACCCACCCCCCTTTAGCAGGTGCCGTTGGCAATGCCGCAGTTTCAAATCGAGAGAGAGCTCCCGTTACACACATACACACACATACTCGACGCTTTACCATTGCATATTTAAACAAATTTATTTGCAATTTAGTGTTTGCGGTCTTTTCGAATATTTTCCCCGTTTTCCTTTTAGAAAATTGGGGCATGGCATTGACTGCAATAGAAGCTGCCCCCCGCTTTAAGTGGCGCGCGAAAATTAATTAAAATTTTGGTATTTATTGACAAATATTCCAATTTTACTGCAAATCAAAGCAACCAAAAACATAACCCTCGACAGTGTGAGGAATCTGTTTTCAATAACATATAGAAAGTGGTCTATATAGGTGGTCCTTGTTATCGTTAGCTAAATCTAATAAAACTTTAAAAATTAATGAAACTAGTTTTAAGAGTTTTAAGGAATAGTTTGGCAGACTGTCTTGTTGGTTGTCGGGGCGGCGAGGTAAACAAACAGAAAAGAAAAACCAACAGGAAATTGCACGCGTCGCGTAGGTTATTAAAGCCATACATACATATTTGTGCCAAAGGCAAAAAACCGTCGCCCAACAGAGGGAACGAGAGCAGCGTCCGCATGCAACGTGGCGATAAGAGTCGTCACACGTCGTGTGTGTGTGTGTGTGCGTGGCCACAGCTAAGTAAATACGTAATCCGCGTGGAGTTACCGTGGTCGAGCGACTACCTGAGCAAGTGTGAGAGAGAAGGATGACTGAGCAAGCTAGAACAATTCAGCATTCAGCTTGTGTATGTTAGCTGCTTTATATTGAGCATTTGTTGTCAACAGCTCAACAAGCAGAGTGGCGCAGTGGAAGCGTGCTGGGCCCATAACCCAGAGGTCCGAGGATCGAAACCTTGCTCTGCTATAGTGTAGAGATGGAGGAGAATTGTGAACTCCATATTTTTTTTATATAATTTTTGTTACATATTTTTGTTTTTTAATAAAATTAGTAATAACGGCAAAATTAAAAAAATTGGTATTTCCCATACCGGGAATCGAACCCGGGCCTTCTGGGTGAAAGCCAGATATCCTAGCCACTAGACCATATGGGATATGGTTAAGAAGTGTCAAATAACATATTTGGTTGCACCTTTTGTTGTTTATCAGACAATTTTGAAGGTCTCGTCTCTAATTGTTCTCTAATTTTCACAATGTAAGCAATGGAAAACTGATACTGAAATTTATCAATAGAATTGTATTTAAGAGTTTTAAGCTTATTAAATTAAAAAAAAAAATGGCATAGTCATGCAGTTAGAACATTGAATAAAGAAGAAAATTCAGTGTTGCCTAGCTTAAAGCATTTTTCTTTCGCACTCAACAGTTTGTAATGTTAAGAGGGATACAAATCAAATTAATTGACCAATTTTAAGCAATGCACAGTAGTTTAAGAAAAAAATGGTTAAAAAATTGAATCATTTGAAAACTCAGTGTTTCCCATACCGGGAATTGAACCCGGGCCTTCCGGGTGAGAGCCGGATATCCTAACCACTAGACAATATGGGAGATGAATATTGGGTTGCTTAACAATGTATTGTAGACACTTCTTTGGTAAAAATAGCTTAAACTTGAACTGATTGATAAATAGGCTGGGAAAACGATATTTTTCGCACAACGATATCGTCTCCTCAAAGTCCTGTTCCGTCTCTGTGGGAAAGCCACAAATAATATCGGTGGCAATTGTTAGGCCCGGCACACGAGAGCGCAAAAAGTCGACAACATGCTCAAAATCCTTGCGGCAATACTCGCGCTTCATTTCCCCAAGCACCGAGTCACTGCCGCTCTGCAAGAGAATAGAAATCATTCATCAGATTCATCGCTATAGAAAGAGTTATCCTGCTCACCTGTACGGGCACGTGAAGAAATGAATAGACACGCGGATGCTGCAGCACTTTGGCCACCTCTTCCAAGTGCTCCAATATGTACGGCGGATTGGTCATGCCAACGCGCAGCATACAGTGCTCCGGTATGACCTCCACCAGCTGCCAGAGCAGCTCTGGCAACGAACTGCCAATGTCGCGTCCATAGGCGCCCGTGTCCTCCGATGTCAGCCAAATTTCACAGCAGCCCTCGCCAAAGGATTGACGCGCACGCTCCACTATCTCAGCGGGGGGATAGCTGGCCAAATCGCCGCGGGCATGCTTCGTTTTGCAGTAGGTGCATTGATTGAGGCAACCACTGTTGATCGAGATGATCTCGATGAGCGGATTCTTGCGCACTTTATAGCATACTTTTAGGGCTCACACCAAAATTTATCGCCAGAGAAACAAAACAATTAAAGCATACTTTTAATACTTTTACCAAATTTGATGAAAGTTAGTTCAAATCTCTACAACGATTTATTTTTTTTTTTTTTTTAACAGCATTTTTGATAAACCCCATAAAGTTGAATTTTCGATTTAAGGCCATTATTATTAAAATCAATGTTATCAGAATTTTTAACTTAATGAATAGAGATAAAATTGTCATTTGTTTGAGGTTGTCGCGACACATTTGAATGAATAATAATAATCTACAATTCTCGAAATAAAAGTAGATTTATCGACGCGCATTGATCGGGCTTTTTTGTGATCGCGGAACGTTCTCTGGATCGAGATTGGTGTCGGGTGCGGCTGCTGCTGCTGCCGGTGCTGCTTCCAACAACAGAAGGTATTTCAGCTTTGGGCGAATCCTCTTGAGCGTAGCCCACGCGCAGCGAATAGTGCCCCGGATCGAATTCTAGGGCGCCAATTTTATCGCCGCCATACAACATTCATTGTGCCGCCACTCATTTTGGCGATTCGATTTTAACTTTCCAACTTATATTTTACTGTCCAATAATCTGCAAAATCTGCGTAAATTGTGTACAAAATTGCCTCAAAACACCGGCAGATGCTTAAAAAGTAGTGTTGCACAGCGCACAAATGTGAGCAAAACATAAAGACACCCCTGAAATGATCAAACAGAACATTGAACCATTTGTGGAAAAACAAGTTCGTGAGAGTGCTTCATTTTAGTGATGAGCCATTTTTGATTGCGCAAAAATATCGATGCCTACATTAGGAGTATTCAAGATACATATTTTAGAATTTTGAGTGACTAAAATTTATTAATGGAATTACACTTTGAAGATTTTACAACAAAATGTATAAAAAATGTTATCAACTATTTTTATCACCTGAAAATTATTATAAATATTTTTGAAAAAATTGCAATACATTTTATTATATAGCGGAAGAACAAATGGTATAAAATTGTTTGTGATATAAAAAATATATATATAATACTAGACAATACTTCCAACTTTATGATCCAAAGAACTTAACGCGATTTGTAAAACAATGACAATTATTATTTTAAATAAATTAATTTAAAATTTAAATACAAAATTAAATATTTGAAATTATTTTTTTTTTTGTCATTGCAAGCAAATTAAGATATTTCTCTAACTTTTTGTCTGCCAAACATATGTTAAACCAGGGCTGAATGACACAAATTCCAAAAAAATATTAAGCACGACGAAAAACCACAAAACGATATTGCGTTGATTATTTCCATAAGCCCTGCACCTAAATCTAAAAATTAAAAACCTTTTTGATATTCAATTGATCATCGCAATTAAAAATTAGGTATGGAACTACTGCTTACCATCTCTAGGAGTGATGACAAAATCGCACTTGTATCGATAGTTGTATGGACTTTCTTGCGAAAAATCACGTGTTAAAATTAAAATATAATAAATAACTTTATCGAACGAAGGAAGAAATAAAATAGTGCCTATCTTTAAGAATGGAACCCAAAGACATACAAGATGGTTTTCCCAAAATAGAAATCAACATCGCGAACACAAATCCAAATGGGCAAATAGTTTTGAACGATCTTCGACTTTTGGAGCTCCTCTACAAGTATCCATTTCTGATAAGTAAAGCTGTTGCGCCCCAGGATGACAAGGACTATGAGGAGTGGGGATGGGGGGAGATAGCCAAGCTACAAGGACTACAAGCTAAGTGCACCCTTTTCCGTTGCGGAGCTGCAAGGGCGTTGGAAAATCTTGCGACCCCTCTGTCCATCCCTGGCCAAGGGAAGTCATCGAATACCGCAAAGCCTCTGCAAAATAATTGTATCAATAAATGCGGCCATGACGGTTACGGCACCGATTAAAGAGAAGCCTTTGAGCGCCGCGCAACAATTCGTTCTTAGCCAGGTGTCCCTGGTGGAGCAGTTGTCGCCGGATCAGCAAAGGTGTTTGGAAGTTGATATACTGGATGCATTATTCAATGCCGAACGGAATAGTCGTGCCATCGAAGAGCTTAGGCCCGAGGATATGGATAAAGTGAACAAGGAATACCATAAATTCCTTCAAACCGTACAGCTCAAGGAGGTGCCGAAGGACGCGGTCACGAGCGAAAAGATGACCTCTTGCAGCGCAGCGGCAAGCTCTTCGCCGATTATTGTCAATAACATGGAGAGCAATCTGGTCATTAGTAGTGTACGTGGCATGCAACCGCCCGAAGAGGAGGAATCTCCGAAAGAGCCGATCGAATCGCTGGAGCTTAATGGGGAACCAGATGAACTGCTCGAAATGGAGCAAGTGGAAAGGTTTGAGGTGGAACCAGCGGAACGGTTTGGGTGGAACCAGGAGCGTTTAGGTGAACCAAACTTGAGGTAACCAGAGCGGTTTGAAGTGGATGATATCAAGCCCGATGAACTGCTCCAAGAGGAGTTACTGGAACCGCTCCTCGACAAACCCGAACAAGAACATCTAATAGTCGAACTGGTACCGCTTGAAATCCATCCAGATGACGTCCAACCAAAACGTCGACGTCAACCAACCAGACGATGTAAAGGTGCAACAACAATCAATAAACCGAATATACCAAATCCAAATAACCCCGAGCTCCAGCTGCGCTAGGTGCCGTGCGAGTTCGGCTAAAGCGCATCGATTTGGATGATTATCTGCCGTTGGCAAACCTCAAAATAAAATGAGCCGCAGCCGAAGTAGTAGCTCCTCCGCCACGTTGAGTGTCTAAATTAACGTTTTTGTTTATTTCTTTTTGTATAAAATGCACAATAAGTTCATTTAAAAAATACATTACTATAAATTACAACTTAAAGCTACGTGGTTTTGTTTTTTTTATATATTGATATTCGTTCGTATCATAATATAATAATCACTGAATAAAAACAGTTTCCGAAACAAATAAAATAGCTAAATAATATGCAATAATAATAATAATAAAAAACAGACGAAAATTGCTTGTTGCCCAGCATTTGAGTGGGATAACATTTGCTTGTCTAATATAATATAGTATATATATGTATATATGTATATGTATGTATTTAATTATTTATTTATTTAGGATGTGATTCTTTTTCTTCGCAGAGCAAGGAACTTGGCTACTTGTACAATTGCATTCTCTCTTAAGTATTATGATTATTATTATAATTATTCCTTATATTATGATCAACAAGAGAACGTAGTAGTAGTAGCTGCTAGTAAATCAACAGACAGTCCATGGTACAAGAAAAATAAAAACAAACAAAAGTCGAACGGGCAGCACTAACAATTTTAACTAACAAACAACAAAGCCACCAAAATATATATATATAATTTTTTAATAAGATTGAAATTATTTTTTACCAAATAAACAAAGTGACTCATTTGATATTTATAAATGTTGTTTTCAATACATAGTCTAAAAAGCAATGAGTATGGCATACTGTAATTTTCCGCCAGGGCTTGGTTAGCAGATAACAAAACAAGCATTTTGTGCGCTCACTACCATATCCCATATGGTCTAGTGGCTAGGATATCTGGCTTTCACCCAGAAGGCCCGGGTTCGATTCCCGGTATGGGAAGAAATTTTTTGTATCATTTTTATTAATTACTGATTAATAGAATAATATATAAGAAGAATAAATATGCAAAAATAAAAAGATTGAATATTAATGTGTTCGTTTGATAACGCGCAACTGCGATCGGAAATTCGGATTCGGAGTGTGTTTATGTTTTTCTCATTTTGTACCTTATAGTTCTCAACTGGTTCTAGCATCTGTTGATAGCTAAACCTTCTCAATGGCGGCCAACAATTGTCATTAGTAGTGGTAGACTGACGTTCTACCCAAATACTAAAAGGCCAGTTGATGACACAAAATTATGACACTTGAGTGATTATAATTAAGTACCATGATTCTGACGGGGTTGCTCCTGCCTAGAATTGTCGGTTGTACTGATGGTCTTGACTAATGACACAACACCTCTTCTAAATAATATATTGTATCGATTTATTGAACTGAACCTGAACTATTTTTATATATAATTTGTTTTGAATATTGTATTTTAGATTTTCTTGATGGTTATCAATTTTAATTTATTGATTATTTTTGATTTTTTCAATTTTGTTTTGGTGTTTCAGTAGAAAAAATGTTGCTAAAAAGTCTTAGCCACTTCAATTGGCATATATGTATACTTGATGTGTGCCGCCGCCATATGGTGTTGCCCAGAGCGTGATAACAGAAAAATCATCAGTGGAGTTGTTTGGTTATTGCTCGTCAGATTGTTGGCGGTTTTTTTGGGCAAAAATTTACATAAAAATCGCATTACACTTAACATCCACTTTGCTAAACGAAGCGCATGAAAACGATGGGTGCGCGTGTCTGCACGTCTCCCATGTGGTTTGAGTTGTTTTCGAGGACATTTTCAGGCTCATTCTCTCCAACCCCAAATACACATTGTGCTTTTGTAAGTCTCGTCACGAGACTCTCGTGTATTGAGTGTTTCAAGTGCATCGTGGCGTTGGCCAATGAAAATTAAATTAAAAAGTGCGCATAACCAAAACTAGAACTTAACCATAGTTTTTCAATTTTCGGGCAGAGTACAGTTTGATTATTAATGAAGATTATTCTGCTGTAGAAGACGTTTATTTTTGTAATTATTAACTTATTTTTAATGCAATAAAATAACGTATTTATTTAGGGAAATTTCTCTGCTCTTTAATATTGTTCTGATAAAATATAAAATGCATAAGGGATACATCTTTACTGGACATTTAACATTTATGAGGCAAATTAAAAGCGACACACGCTTAAAAAATATTAACTGTAAGCCATCTGTTATTATGCGCGTCCTGGTTATTAAATATAATTAACGCGCGGCGATTTGTTGTCCTGCGCCATATTAAATGAAGTTGTACCAAGTCTAAAATTGTTGAAATAGTGAGAGGAGTGCGTGGGTTGAGGGTTTAAGCCCATCTGTTGTACCGAAATGTGCAGCGAAGCTTGGCTAAAAACAAAAGTCAACACACAAATTAGTCAAAGGACTCTTTGTTGTTGTTGTTGTTGTTAGTCCCGCCCAGTCAATAGACTCGTAATACATATTTAAATGCAACTGATTAATCGTGAAAATAAAGTTGTTGCTGTTTGGGTCACGTGACTAAAAACAATTTGACTTCAAACACATTAACAGTTACGCTCGATGTTGAAAATACAAAAAAAAATAGAAAATGTGGAAAGAAGTCAAGTAAAATAAATATTTAAAAAAAGTGCCATGTACGAAGGGTGGCGGAGAGGTTGTGAGTTTGTCAAGGAACATTCAGTAACTTGGCTAACTAAAAGTTTTCATGCATTGCCGTTGACAATGCAATAAACATGCCAAAACAACAACTTATAAAAAACAATAGCGTCAACTGGACACGCCCCTATGACCGCCCCCACAGCACGCCCTAACTTCCCAACTGAAGGGAGGACAGCAAATAGAGAAAATAATAATAATAGTAAACTCTTCGAATTAGACACGTAACCAGTAAAATATTCAGTTGGTTTTCGAACCGAGAATGCAGGGTGCAAGCAAATAGTTGGGCAGCTCTTTTCTAAGAATTTCTAAGAACACCATTATATTATTTTTATTTTATCCACCTTTTAGCAGCAGGGTTGTTGATTTATTTACCTTTATGTGTAGCTCGTGACACTTTTTTTTTCTTCTAAATTAAAATTTATATTTTTTTTTGAATCGAATTAATTTTTAATATTTGAAGTTTTTTTTCTACAATATTCTGTTAAAAATATTGCTTTGTTCATTGGTCATTGTTTTCTTTTTTATGCTTTTTTTTTTATCAAATTAACAGCCGACATAAAATTTATGTATTTTCATTCGTTTTGACATACATATTCATATCATTGCAAAATTGATCATGTTCCTATGTTCCATTTTGTAATCATGAATTGTTGTCTTGTCAATGGTAAATATTCATTACATGTGTGCAAATTTTTAATTTTTTCCATTCGCATTGCAAAAACTGAAATAAAAAAATAGGGTGACTAATGGGACGCCTGCTTAAGAGGGCTGCTGCCCAACAAGGGGGTTGACTTTGAACATATGAAAGAAAGAATATACTTCATCTATCTAGGGGAGTTTGAATGCATGACATTCATTGTGTTTAATGAACATCCATTACTTGCGTGCGTTATGTTATGCCATAAATAATCACAAAACGTGCAGCGCAACGAAAAACCATAAAAAATTTGCCAATATTGCTAAAAATAGACCCGCCGCAACAGATGGCAACAATTCGACAAGCAAGCATGGCAAGCAGTTTATTTTTATTTTCATTAGATTCTCTGTTGCTGGGCATGTGCCACTCGTGTTGAGAAGAAAAACCAGTTTTAGTCGTCGGTTGTCAACAATCCTCGATAGTATAGTGGTTAGTATCCCCGCCTGTCACGCGGGAGACCGGGGTTCAATTCCCCGTCGGGGAGAGATTGTGCAGAATTTTTTTTTTTTTTTTTTTTTAAATTTTTACTAAAACTTATTTTTATATTTTAACTAAATTTGTGGTTAATTTGCTACATATTTGGAAAATTATTGTCAATTTTGTTCCACATAAAAAAAGAAGAAATTTATGAACTATATTATTTATTTTTACTAATAAACTTATGTATTTAAAAGGAACAGATATGAAAAGATATTTTTGTTTTTTGTTGAATAGATTCGAGTCCAGGAAGTGTAGGTAGAGTAACCCTTTTATCAGACTGACGCTACTTACGAGTAGTTGGCAGCCCTTGTTCCTAACCCTAACTTACCCCCGGTTAATAGATACCTGCGCATTGGCCCGAACACATTAATACTCATTAGTATCTGCATTCTTTCCTATGTACATTTTGTATATGAGTTTGAGACACACTTCAGCTTGTGCCTTTATCAGCCATTTAGCCACTTTGTGTATAGAGTATAATCCCCGGGACGACGACGACGTAGACGACGTGCAACAACCGCAACAATATGCGTGTTTATTATTGTTGTTGGCGGCCTGGCTGGGCTGAGTGCGGTTCTCTGTTTGTGTTCCCTTTGTTTCTATACTCTTAATATTATTAAAAAATACACCCAAGGGCACAACAATTCGGTTGATTTGGTTAGTTTTTTTTGGTGGTGGTGGCTTAAATGTTTTTTGTTGGACTGTTTCCAATATAGCAGACGGATAAATTTTGGGTAACTGTTAACCCCCCAGACAATTAGAAGTATAACGTGGGTGGGTCTCTGTTTGTGTCATGTGCATACTTATGTTTAAGTACAAAAAAAAAAAAAAAAAAAAAACAAAACCTGCAAGCAAAGAAATACAATTTAACAATAAAGCACACACAATGTGCCTGACATCTAGAAAAAACCAAAGAACAGAAACGTAACTCAAAAGTGATAAATGATGTTGCTTCTTGTTGTAACTGTTAGCATTTTTTGTTGTTTAGTATCAGGCATCACGTTTATTTATATTTGTGCTGTAAAATGGTGTAGAATTTCTGTCTTTTTTTTTTTGGGAATTGCAAGCAGTGTTAACTGTCATGTTAGCCAAACGACGAGTTGACAAGCGCAACGGCATTTGATTAGGCGAAAAAAAGTGTACAAAATTCTAATACAAATGTGTGCTACGCAGCAAATTGAAGTAACTGTAAGCGCCACGCATTATCTGCAAAAATAAGACAAGAGTTAAAAAGTAAAAACCTCAAACAAAAACTTATCTCGCTCACATCGATAAATGTTCGCAGATTCAGTTCGACAAGTAAGGCGCGCATTTTTAATGGCCTTTGGGCATGCATCATCATGAAGAGCAGCATCTTTTGTACGGGCAAGCTGAAGTTATACCAATCGCCAGCATAGAGTGCAAAACAAACATCATTCTGCTACAAAATGCAAGAAATTAAACATTTTCAATGTCAAAAAAATAAATAAAATATTGTTCAAAGTTCAATACTCTTGGCCTAATAATCTGTATTTAAACTTACACATTCAACAATTAAAGTGGCATGCCAATGATAAATAAATAAAATCGCAGCCATCACAAACAAATAGATGAACATGAACGTATAATCCATTTTGCTGGGCACCTAAAAAATAATATTATTGAAAAAAAGAGATGACAAACAAGTTGGGATAATTTCGTGTTCACTTACGCCCACAGTCAGAGCAAAGAATAGAAAGCATATAAGAATTGAGAATATTATAAAATCGGCCATAACAGGCAGACGAATTAGGTGTTCCAATTCCCGCACGAATTCGCGTATTTTAAGCTGTTCCTCAACAAAAGAATTGCAAAGTTTCAAATGCCAATAAGTGTGCTTCGAAACAGTTAGTTCTTGCATTTTTAGATCAGGCTTGAAGCGTTTGATCTGCAAAAGAAGAAACTATACTCATACCAAATTATGTCATCTCAACCATTTACTTTACTCACATTCATATCTCGCACTCGTTTGTTGAGTATCTGCTGCTTGAGTGTTACGAACTTCATGAGGCACGTGATGAACGTATGCCACAATGGAATTGTGGTAATGCCCAAACACAGAGCATACCACGGTCCCAAATAGCCAATGAAGAAATTATCAAACAGTTCGCCAAAGGGAAACAGCTTAAAGAGCAATATTGGTTGCGCCTCGCCATGACGCACAGCAGCCATGTTGAACACAGTTTGTGGCAAAAAGATGGTGCGATAAATACAATCCGACCAGGCCATAAACCCGGCCACAACCGATGGCACCCACAACAACATCGTTATAGTCCGTACATATGTTTGAGTGTTGCGCAACAAATCCAATTCCTGATCATCCGCTTCAAGTTGCAATTGTTGCACATCAGCATGGGCCATGCGTAGCATAACAACAACTCCTAGGTAGAAAATTATTCCATAATAAAATTTGTAACAAAATAAATAAATAATCTTATATCATAAATTCAATTATTTTAAAGAATACAAGTTAGGAGACATCTTTATTCATTATACTAGCATTGAAGAGTAAACCGATTCGATTCTCCTGCTTCGTGCAGCACTCACTCTTCCTTTGCACCAAGGCATTTAGTGTGGCAATTGAGACCGCAAAGAATTGCACTGCTGTTGCCCAACTGGTTGCACCATCATTGATATTCTCATAGCCACTAGCGAGAAATTGACGTGTCAACATCAGAGCACAACTCAGCCAAATGGAGGCTGTAAAGATGGTGCAGCGCATGAGAGCCAACCAAGGATGATGCTGCTCATTGGATGCCACATAGCCGTACCATTGAAAGCAACGCAAATGGATTTTAAACAGTGGATCCTCGAAGCTATCCGGCGTTAGTAGTAGCTCCTTCACCTTATACATTTTGACTGTGAATCGCCCTCGAATCCTTTTTAGCTTTTATACCTTACAATTTCTGTTCCTTTGTTTGTTTGTTTGTTTAACTGTGAATGCGTAAATGGAACCATTTTTCGTTGATTGTTAAGTGGTCTGCAATTTGAATATGTAAGGTGCTGAAAATTGCATGGTGTGTAATTGTCATTTAATAGCTGTCATTAAATCACATTTAACCCGATATGCACACATGTTACAATTCTCTATACGAAGTTAATATGCAGTTCGACTTGAAATTCACTTAATACGCCTTTCTCTTCTAACCAAAAAACGTCAATTGAATAAACAAAACACTCCCAAAAAAAAAACATGTCAAACATAAAAACTAAAACATACCCAAAAAAAAAGCAATGGATAAGCAAAAACAGGCTGTGTGAAAAAGTTGCAAAAGTTCAAATTCACTAACAAAATTTGCACTCGCATGCAGATGCTGTGCACTAAAACCATTTGACATTTAGACTTTTGTTTTTATTAGATCCACTCCACTTTAGTTCAGTTTAGTTTACATCGAGAACATGTGGACAAAGTTTCGTTACAAAAAGGTGCCAGCAAGCGTAACATGTAAATCTAATTTCCTCAAGTTAAGAACAACAAATTTGTAACAGTGTTGAGCTGAATGAAGTGTGTTGCCTGTTTGAATGCTTGAGTTCCATCTGTGAATAATAAAAGTGAATTGGTTTTCTGTAACAAACTGAGTTTTTATTGGATTAATAATTAATATTCTATTTTATTTATTTTCTTTATTTTTATCCAATGAATGCAATTTATATCGACAACTTAACCTTTTCAACAGCACCACGAGTCTTAAAATAATTTAAAGGATCATTGTTGGACGTTTTATTTGCCATAAGCATGCTCAAAGCGCAAAGAATGACAGTTCAGTAAAAGATCTGTCTTCTCTTCCAATTTATACAAAAATCTGAGATTTTATTGGTATAAATAATACATATTCTACAAGTCAGCAATGTGATTAAATTTTTATTCATTTTCCTTTTTTTTTTATCAAATTATTAATTATCACAATCATTAATTAAATGCAGTTTTCCCCGAATGTAAGCAGTTTTTATGTATTTTTAAGAATTATAGATTTCTAGGATGCTTTAAAATGATTTGCTACATCTTCTTTAGTTATGAAACTAATGAGACCAACAGTGACTGTGCTCAACGCTCAGAGAACGATATTTAAGTAGGAGAACTGTCTTCTTGGCGGTAGAAGCTGCGTCAGGGGCCATTAGGATATTGTTGCCGCCAGCCTTTGCCTTGGAAATCTTTTGAGTTAGATGCTTTATTCATTTTAAATCGATGTCCAATCAGTTGGAGATTTAGTTGCATTATAATATTTGATTGTTGAGTTTATTTGAATGCTAGTTTGCCTTTGACTGACAACGCTGAGCCAATTTGTTGAGTGGCTTGTCCAATGCTCGGATTTCCAAAACTAACCCCATCAAAACTACCTTAGCTCCGATTGCTAACTGTTATTCGCAACTCGAGTGAATACTTTGAGCTGTTGTTAATGGTCTGATATGAAACGAGATTCTTTGCATTTGCAGTCAAGCGGTCAAAGCACACACTCGACAACAACAACAACAAAAATGTCCAACTTTACAGATGCATTGTGCCAATGCGATGACAATCATATATATGTATGTATATATGCATGCAGCATACATGCAGCAAGTTGAGTAATTCGTGGGTAATCATGGATGTGTGTATTTGTTTGTTTGTGTGGGTGGGTGTGTATCGTATACTATATATATCCAACGGATATTGTGTCTATGGCATAGCCGTAGTGTCGTCTATTTCACAATTTGCATTTAATATCCTTGTGTGAATAATTTACAAATGCAATAAACGTAAATGCGTTCGAGGCAACGCACTCAGACATGATTTCACATACAACATGAAATGGAGCAACAAGACCGAAACCGAATCCGAAACCGAACCAAACCCAAGCTGAATCCCATAGCCATTCACTGCCACGCTCGAACTGGCTTTGGGGGGGGGGGCACCGCCCATCCATTCCCCTGCCGCTTGAGGCAACTCTGTGTGTGTAGTACGCATATTTGTATGTTGCATGTTTGCAACTGTCTGTTATGTTAGTATTTCTCTGTCTGTCTGTGTGTTTGTTTGTGTTTGCAAATGTGTAAATGCATTCGCATTTGCTACCCCCCGCACCCCCTTTTTAACCCTTAGTCTCCGCTTAGTCTCCTTTTCTAGTGTCTCCTTGGCGTGAAATTTGCTGTAAGCAATAAGGCTGTAAGGATATATTGAAAGTCACTCGTTTCTGGTATTTACTTATGCATTTGTTTCATGTTTGGCAAAATGATGCTACACACACACACACACACACACTTACACAAGACAGTTGTTGGAAGGTTTTACGGTCTGAATTGGCTTTTACTCGCTTTTCACGCAACATTTGCAGTTTTCGAACCTTCGCCCAGTAATCGGATATAAGTTGGTTTTAGGTTTTAGTTATTGTTATGGCATATTTATTGCCACACATTTTTGGCCAATAGCGACTGCTTAAAGTGCCACACATAACTTGCCACCGATAAGTGTTAACTATGGCATTTAGAGTCGAGCGGGGCCTGAAGAGGTTAAAAACGTGTGCAATCTTTTGACTTTTCAGTATGTGTGTGTGTGTGTGTGTGTTGTGGTCAAGACTTTGCAACTTTGCAATTGTTTAATACGTTTGTATTGGAATTCCAATATCTTGCTCTGGCTTCACCCTTTTTCAGTTCATTTCGTACCATGAAATGCCAAGGAATGTGCACAAAGCAACTTTACACGCAATAACAAAAGAAAGAAATAAGAAAAAAACACAAAACCAAACAAGTTGTGCTACTTTTGTAATTACTTTTGTTGAAACTTTGTTGTTTCCCTGAACTTTATTCTAACCAACAATTAAATAGCGGTTAAACTGTAAAATTAATAATTTCATGCAAGAAATTTGATCATAAATGAGATTGAAAATAAATTGATTTAAGCAAATTTTTACTATTTTTACATTGAGTTTTTATATTGAAAACATGTTACGAACATTTTTTTTTTAAATATTTTAATTTACTGTTTCATATATATATATATTTTTTAACGGCTGCATTAAAAACAGCATCACTCTTGTTTTTTGTTTTGGCTTATTCGAAAGCTTACATATTTTCAAAGTTTTTGATTTACTGATCCTAAGTGTTGACATTATCGTCAAAGAGTTTGTTTGCTTAAAAACTGTTCTAAATTCTCGAGTGATAAATTTAAACTTGAAATCCTTCTTTAACCTCAAGAAAATGCGTCCGTCAAGTTTCACAATATATTTTGGCTAACTGATTCATGTGAGAGCAGGTTAAAAGGCGACCTCAAATTAAGTCAGCTATCATTCGGCTCTCATTCGCCAGCAAACTTACAAGTTTGTCTGTGCATATGTGTATATAGACAACAACATACTTCCGGGCGATGAAATATCGTTATATTTAACCTTAAATCAAGTCTTTACAAAAGTTCATAAGCTTAAAGCGCATAAAGGCAACTTGAATGGGAGCACAAAAGTTTTCTTGGGAAGTAAGCAGGATGTGGGTGGGTGGGACGATGGAAGGGGGCGCCAACCAGCCACTAAATTGTTTACACGCAATTTCATCAAAACAATAAATCATGCAGTTGGAAACGGCACAACAAAGGCGGCGACAACGTCGCAGTCGCTGTTGTTGCTGCTGCTGCTGTCGACTTCGACGTCGGCGACGTGACGTCAAGTTGACATTTGGTGAAAATCAAATCAAAAGCATTTTTCCGCACAGCGGAAGTTGGCGCTGGCTCTCTTTCCACACAGTTCCAGTCGAACTTGGCAAAACACACACGAAGAGGAAGGGCGAGAGAGCGAGGGAGTTGGCACACACACACACACATACACTTACATTAAGAATGTGTGTACGTGTCGTTGGCAATAAACTTGACGGCCATAGTCATCAATCCTGCTTGCTTCCTTGCTTGCAACAACAAGCGAGTAAGAAGCAAAAGTTTCCTTTTTCTAGCTTATTTGGCCTCCCAACTTAACAAACACACACACAAACAAACACCCACGATAATATTTTTATTTAATTTATAAGTATTACATTTAATATTAATTATACGCCATGCAAGCCCATTGCGCAGCAGCAGCAGCAGCGCTCTGAAAAGTCAAACGCTTAAATATTGGGAAGAGTCTGTGCTGCCGCCCGCTTTTCATTTCATTCATAAACTATGCATGTTTATTTGCACTGCAGCTGTGCTGCTGGCCGCCACAATGACCAGAACATAAAGGGACAACAGGCGGCTGTGTATGTGTGTGGAAGTGGGAGTAAAAAAAAACGTTTGCAATGTTGAGCGAAGTTCTTTATAACCCTTTTTTTTAGTTGCCCTTTGGCAAGCAGGCAAGAATGAAAAATGTAGAAAACAAGTGAAAGAAGTTAAGAGTTTGAGCATTGTAAAATACCCTACAAAGGAAAATAGTATCCAGAATGTGTTTTAGTAGAAAATATTTCTAATGCAATTATTTGATTAAGCTTGAATAAAATATTTTTAAAATTAATATTCTGGTTTTCAATTAAATGCAATAAAATAAAATTCTCAAAACTTTAATTTTTCTGTCCGTGCATACTAAAAGCATAATTGTTACACGACGCCTTTGCTACAATAATAAAACTTTTAAATTATTTTTACGACTGCAGGGTAACAGAATAATTACATGTAAAACTGATATTCAAAGAAAGTCAGAAAACTCTATACATTTACATAAATAATTAACTTTTTCTTTTATTCAAAGCTAAATTCTAAACTTAATATTAATATTTTTGTGGTTTCTTATCACATTGTTATTTTACGACCACTTTCCAAATCCGGAATATTTAGTCAAACAACTCTTTGGTTAGTGCATTTAGAGAAATGAATATCAAAAAAGCGTTAAACGATGGTTTTCTGGTTTGCATACACACACACACACCAAGTAAAAAATCAGCATCAAGTTTTTATTTGCATTAAGAAATTATAATTATGGCAGCTGGTTTGCAAGCTGGCTGGCTGGTTGCTTGCTTGCTTGGTTTTATCAGCTTTTGGGGTTACTTTCGCCCGTTTTACGCCATAGTTATTGCCATTCAGTCAGTCCTTCCTTCCTTTCTTTACTGTTTACTCCTGACTCCCGACTCCTATTTTGGCTGCGTGAAGCGCATGACGCACACTTTTTTAATTGAAAAGTGCAAAATAATGTTAAAGAAAAGTAAAAAGTAGTCGCAAGCAGAAAGTATTCGCCCCAAGTAACCCCACCCCATCCCATCCCGCTCCACCAACAATTTTAACTGAATACCATTCTCATTTTCAGTCTCATTCTCAGACCCATTCCCGATCCCGAGAGGCATGCCCACTGTTTGTATTATGTGTGTGTGCAAGAGAGAATTGCGTTCCCCCCTTTCAGTTAGATGAATGCAGTTTTTTTTTGGTTCAACTACGCAAAGGGGTCAGCATTAAGGGTTCTTGTTGTTTGGTGTTGATGGGGGTACTGGAATGAGTGCTGGGTCGCTGGCCTTAAAAAGCATAAATTCTGACTTTTACCCGGAATGAAACAGAGACTTGGATAGTTAACAGCCAGTGGCTATCAGACAAGTACTTAGCCCACAAAAATTAAAAATAATATACACAATTTTTACTCAGCAAAATGCTTGCAATAAACGTAAATATTCCATTACATAAAATAATATAATCTTTAAAAAAATTTAAGCACATTGGGTTGAAAAAAAACTTGCTTTTACTTTGTTAAACAGATGTATTTTTACATAATAAAATTGATTATTAAAAATATATTTTAAATTTTAATTATGTTTTAAACTTTTGCAGTTTGATTATTGATGATAGAATGCTATGTGGAAACAAACTTGTGGCCTTAAAATTCTCAACTGGTTCTAGCATTCTGAGCAAGGTATGAAAACTGATATCATCATCAGCTTACTAAATATTTTTTTTTATAAGTACCTATATTTTGTTTATATGTTTAATTTTTTATGTTTCTTTTTTACATATTTATTTTATCTGCTTTTCCACCTAGATACTGAGATTTCTTGAGTTTTATTTTTTTTTTCAAACCTTTTATGTTTGTTTGTTGATAATCGTAATCTATGATGCAATAAAATTGTGACTTTAATATTTTCAACTAGTTCTAGCAATCTGAGAAAGGCTTCTTTGGTGGTTGTTCCACTTTTCGTAATCTATATGATCCGCAATTGTGATCCTTTCATAGTCAACCTCGCCTTGACCCTTCAGAATTCTTTAAGAGTCAGGCCATTAGCCATAGTAAAAGAGGAAAATATATTTATATATATTTTTTTTTAATATTTATTTTGTCTGCTTTTCCACCTAGATACTGAGATTTCTTGAGTTTTATTTTGTTTTCAAACCTTTTATGTTTGTTTGTTGATAATCGTAAACTATGATGCAATAAAATTGTGACTTTAATATTTTCAACTAGTTCTAGCAATCTGAGAAAGGCTTCTTTGGTGGTTGTTCCACTTTTCGTAATCTATATGATCCGCAATTGTGATCCTTTCATAGTCAACCTCGCCTTGACCCTTCAGAATTCTTTAAGAGTCAGGCCATTAGCCATAGTCAAAGAGGAAAATATATTTATATATACGTTTTTAATATTTATTTTGTCTGCTATTCCACCTAGATACTGAGATTTCTTGAGTTTTATTTTGTTTTCAAACCTTTTATGTTTGTTTGTTGATAATCGTAAACTATGATGCAATAAAATTGTGACTTTAATATTTTCAACTAGTTCTAGCAATCTTTAAGAAGGCTTCTTTGGTGGTTGTTCCATTTTTCATAATCTATATGATCCGCAATTGTGATCCTTTCATAGTCAACCTCGCCTTGACCCTTCAGAATTCTTTAAGAGTCAGGCCATTAGCCATAGTCAGAGAGGAAAATATATTTATATATACGTTTTTTTAATATTTATTTTGTCTGCTATTCCACCTAGATACTGAGATTTTTATTTTGTTTCAAACCTTTTAAGTTTGATTGTCCATGAGCAAAGACTATGATGTAAAATTCTAAACTAGTTCTAGCATTCTGAGCAAGGTTTCAGGACGATATTTTGTGGATTGTTGTCAATACCAAAACAACCAGAGAGTCTGCAAATGACTATCAACACTTATTTTTATTGCCGCCCTGTTGCCTTAAGGACAGAAGAAATATAACCGCCCTCTGTCTCTCTTAGAGTCCCAGTTGAGAACCAAGAATATATTTTTTTATATTTTTTTGCCTAGATTATTTAGACAAATGAACAAAAACAAATATTCAACTGAAACTTATTTGTCAGTTTACTCCAATATGAGGCCGTTACGACAACTTCTTGACCCACTATATATGTGATGATACTTTCGAAGTGTAAGAACGCTAAGTGGATGAAAAAAAATAAAAAACATTCATTCATCTATTTATCGGTAATTACCTCACTTACCAACACTTGCCGCTCTTCTTTATGGTTTATTGCAAATGGCCATTGAGTGCACTTTACTTAAAATGCATAACATTTGCGCTACTTATGCAAAATAAAAAAAAAAAAAGAAGGTTAAGATTGCCAAGCTCTGCTGCATTCCAGCGCGCTTACCTGCCCCAAAGATACTGCATACTGATGATGCTATGTGCCTGTTGGCCATTTGGGGTTTTTTTTTGTCTCTTTTGGCCAGCCAGCTGCAGTTGATGTTCCTGTTGTTGTTGGCGAAACGAAGCATGTAATTCGCCAGAGCTAGCTGGATCAGCTACAAGTAATTTTCAAATTGATGGCGCGAAAATTACGACAAACGCTGCGGGGCCAAAGTCAAGAAGCCAAGTTAAGAGAGAGCAGAGCAGAGCGGAACCGTTAGCAAAGGCGCAACTTTAGTGCGTCAAGTCAACTGTGAAATAAGCTTGCAGTCAATGCTGCCTGATGATGGCTAAAATGCTGTGTTGCACAACGCGTTTTCAGCTAGCTCGTAGCTAATTGTGCGCACAATTGATGATCGCGCTGCATTTTGTTTGTGGGCGTGGCACTAAACTACATTGTTTTTGATTTTTTTTGTTTTGCCCAGCAGCGCTTATTGAGCATAGCATTAAGAAGAAGAAGTTTCAAGTCTGTGTGTGTGTGTGTGCTTGTGAGGCGCCTGTTAGTTTAGTTTAGTTAGCAAATTGGCCTACAAACTTGTCACCATTTATCACACTCAGTGTCTCAGCCCGGGTGGCAGCATATTGTGCCAAACGTGCATCAAAAACTTTTTGAGCAAAACGCTTGACAAAAATGCGTGTCGAGAACACAAAATGACACTTAACAAGGTACAAGATATTTGGCAGCAAGTCCACAAGAGTAGGGGTATTTTACAGATTATGCTATAGGTGGTGGCTGCCTCAAACACACACACACACTCAATCAGGTATCACTTATAGGCTTGCTCGCTGGCTGACTGGATGACTGACAAACCATCATCAATCTTGAGCTACTTTATCTTCATCTGACATGCAGACACACACACTAGATACTACAGATACTCACTCGTAGGCAAATCTATTTGGATTTGCCAATGCCTTTTGTTTGCCTAACAATAACAATTGATGTCACAAACAGCATCAGCCCAAAAGCAACTAAACTAAAAGCTTTCCACAAACAAAAATAAGAAAAAGAAGAAAAAACGCATTTTGTTTCGCATACTTTTAGGCGGAGCGTAAAAATTGTTACAACTTTTGTTGGGTAGCGAGATGATATATATGTGTTTATCTAACAATGCGTGAGAGTATTGGTGTCTGCTATAGACATTAAGCATCCAAGGTAAACACTTTTACTATACGTCTCAGTTGGAGATTTTTTTTTGTGGAGCATTTTCTATTAACTGATTTAAGAACGGAATTTATAACTTAATCTCAATTCTCTCTCAAAACTAATACATTTTTTATTTGTTATTATTTCTCTAATCTAATTCTAATGTGAAAAGTTTTGTATTTACCTTAAGAAATACGGGTTCGTAATCGTCATGAAACTTCTCATGTTATCAGATATATATGCTTACATATTTGTATTCAACGAGAACGACAAGAAATACGACATGTTTTATTTAACTTGAGCAATTTTACTTAGTATAAAAATATACTTGATGTTACATACAACCCTTCACTTGAAGTTATAATTTTCATCACCATGTCTCAGACATGAGAGTATGTCTATTGCTGACTTTGACAGGCACTTTATGGTTTGATAAGATTGTTTTCGAAACTCGTTTACACTTATCCCTCAATAGTTTGTCTCAACTGCAACACGTATTTAGCGAGTGCAATGCTTTTGGTCATTGGACATTTCGCATAGCTCGAGCCTACAAAAAAAAATGGAAAAAACGTGCAAGAGTTCAAAAAATGCTTTTCTTATTTATTCTCATATATATATTTATGTATATGAGAACTTAAACCATAGATATTTGTGAACCCTTTGAGGCGGCTACCCAAGCAAAAGCCATTGACACTGGCAGCAACACGCGCTTTTGTGCGAAAATATGCAATTGAAATGCTAAATAAATAAAGGCGTAAATACTTGAAGGGCACAGAACAGCACAGCGCAGCGCAGAAAAGCGACAACAGGCAAAACATTCAAATGCTGTTGTGTTGCACGTTATGGATATAAACACACACACAACAAATACTTATACAGTAGAAAAAGTTCACCAAGAAGTAACTGGTATCTTTGGGGTTAGCTTAAATACTCTAGATGTCACTATGGAAACATGAAAATAATGAAACTGAAATGATAATCGCAAATACCCTCGATGGAATGTTGAAAAAAAATAAAGAAAAATTACGAAGCCAAAATTAATTAATATTTTCAACAAAACCACTCCTTTTATTCTTTGAAAAATGTAAGAAATAGTTTTCTCATATAACTGATTTTGACAGGTGTTCATTCTATAACGTAATAAAACATTTGTATCACGTTTGCACCAGATAAAGTATCAAACAAAATATCTCATCAAATATGTTACACGCCTTATGACAAATCTAAAATACCCCACAACAAGGAGTGTAAAAGTAAAGAATGGATGAAGAAAGCGTCCCGTTATGCATTCCATAACTTTCGAGTCCGACGGCAGACGACAACAACGTTGACGTTGAATGGAATGAATGAAAATATGCAGGAAACGTGATTCTCAGCCGACGAGACTGCGACTGCGACTTCGACGCCATATTGTGTTTTGGTGGAGTTTGTGTAGGGATGCGGGAGAGTGTTTTTCCGAGTGCAGAGGGTGCAACGTTACCGTTAGCAATGAAATTACCGAGTAGCGTTAGCGTTACCGTTACCTTTACCTCTTCTCCCACGAGTTGAGTTGTCGGCGAAATATTCGCATTTGCGCTTCGTTGGTATTTTCTGTTGAGTTCAGCGTAAATTCATTCATTTCCACTTGAATTTACAATTATGCGAAACTGTTGTTGAATGGATTTTGACTTGCCTTCGAAGGTTTTTGGAGCATTGGGGATAGGTTGTTGTTTGCTGTTCGCTGTTGTTGTTGGCGTTGGTTACGTTTATGTGTATTTTTGATAGCAACAACTTCACTATTTAGCTTTTAATTAACTGTTGAGTGACTGCAAACTGAAGCTGTTAAAAGATCCGCAGTGAACGGTGAATTGTCAACAGCAGCAGCAGCTGCTTAAGGTTTGTTGCCAGGCCAATGCGATTTATTTACCAAATGCTTGTGGAATGTAATTAACTTTATGAGGTGTGCTAAATTGCAGAAATCCCATCAAGTGTGATTAAAAACAGATTTCATATAAATATGCAGCGTTGCCATAGCTCCAAATTATTTTTTCGACAATAGAAAACCTCTCAAAAGACATTGCCCAAAAAACTTTTGGGAACCCTTAAAAAGCCACTCATAAAGCCAATTTTTATTTAAGGCCTCTTTAGACATACACAACTATTCCAATAAGGATCAACCGCCTACCACTTCTAATTTCTTTCTCTCTCTCTCTCTTCGGTAGTAAAAAAAAGTTTTTCACGAGGCTGACAAACTTTTTTATGGTTCTATTTTTTTGAGGGGTCTAACTGCAGGGGCACTTCAGCTACTAGTTGCCAAAATGCAATTCAATGTCATATCCTTGAAAAAGCTAAAAAACGGAAAAACGAAAAAACAACCTCAGAAAAACCGATTCCGGCAAACTGAAAGTTTTGTTATTGAAAGTTCATCGATGAATGCGAAACAGTTTGCAGAAATCCACTGGCAGGACACTCGGCTGACTGCAGTTGGCTGACGGCCGGCTGGCTGCTGGCTTCTGGCTGCTTACAGCCCATTTCCTTTTAGACATTTTCAATTTCTTTTGTGTATATATATGCAATGCCACATTGTAAGCAATTGTCCTGCGAGTTGTCGGGCGAGCCTGCAAGGCCCAGCTCTACTAATTTCCTCCTCGGCCATCTACAGACATCGTCAGCGGCATATCCTGCCAGTCAGACTCAACTCAGCGCAGCTCAGCGCAACTTGACTGTCTGCTTAGCCCCAACATTTGTATGTGGTGGACAGAATGCGTTCGTTTGTTTTGCGGGGAAGGAGTGAAAGGGTGGTGGTTGCGCCCGTTGTTTGCATTTTTATTTGTATTTCATTTTCAATTGACTAGTAGCCGCCTACCTTGGGGGCCTTTACCTGCGACTGAACCTAAGAGTTCAGGTATGCGCTTTGTGTACTTGAGTCCATTCATCAGAGTTATTTACTTTTTAACGAGTTGATTTCATTCAATTTGTTTGCCCAGGTTTCAGTGGCTATTACGGACAAACAGAGTGGGAAAAAGGGTTGCCCCCAACACCAACATTTCCATTGCACATTGCTCTTGAATATTATTCTTGGCCATACTTTAAACTGCAATCTTAAACTGGCTTTCAGTGTCTGATTAAAGCTCTTTAACATGAACAAATTCTCTCTTGATTTTGAGGGTTTTCTATTTTTTTTTCTTGCCCTCGTATACCCTGTAGCGTGTTGTGTTTGCGCTAGGAGGTATACAACTTTTATTAAACAAATTTATAAATTTATTTTATATCGTTTATATAGCCACACTGATTAAGTAAATACATTCAACACAATTCTTAAAAATTTCATATACAATGTTAACCGAAAAAGAAAATACTTCCAGGGTATCGACGTCTTCAAAACATAATGTGCTAGGATCATTCTTGTTTGTTTGTCTATTTTTTGCTACTTCCTTGTTTTTGCGCAAGTATAGGACGAAGTCAGGAAGTTCTTGTGCCTCTTGGCGTTTTTTCGGTTTCAATAAATATTTTCGCAATGCACAAATTAAAAATTCTTCAATATAATAATAGAACATGAAGAGGCAAAATGGCGTCTACAGGCGGCCACAAGGCAACCATTATCTATTTGGAGTTTATAAACTTTCCACTTCGACCCGATAACAAGAACAACATCGAAGTGTCCCAACTGTGGCAATTCGATTGAAATTGTTGCCAGTGGCTATGAACATTTCGTTTGTCTTGTAAGGAAGCGTTTCGTTCAAATATAATTAAATTGCTCAAATTTTATAGATGCTTCGAAAAAATGGCAAAAGCAAACCCAAAAAAAAAATTAACCAAGAAAATGTTTGAGTAATAAGTGAATTTTGTTGCTCAATGGCGCCATCTGTTGGACATTGTTAACATAATGTGGGCAGCTAAAGTTGAAGATAAAAGAGAACAAAAAACATCCGAAGAGATAAAGACATTTTGTTTGCTGCTGCTGCTTTGCGCATCTGTTTGGCATTAGCATAAAAGTGTTTAAGTTTTGCCTTTCGAAAGAAGAAGCTAAAACAGAGCCACAGCTTCGATTCTGTTCGTTATTCTAAACTCAATACCCAGAATTGCTTTTCGTTTTTGCTTCCTATTCTACACATTTTATTCAGTTGACATTTAAGCACTCCTTACATATCCATCATTTCGCTAAAATGTTGATACATGCAGGTCGTGAATTGCATGGCCGAATCGCAAGGATTGGCACCAACAACATCGCCACAAGCATCCAGAGCCTTTGCCATTTTCTCATGAACTGGAGGATCGGCAAAGTACTCCAATATCTTATCATTGAGCACTTTGCCTTTGCTGTTCATGAAACCCAATTTGGCCAGCATGCATTGAGCCGAACACTTGACATTATCCTTGGCATCTTCTGGCTTTGTTTTGCCCGTCTTCATATCATTGAAGTCTTGCTCAGAGACACCATTCTCGGCAATGCAGGACTCGAAAACAGCTTTGGCAGCAGCCTCATCGGCAACCTTCAAAATAAAACCCAAATACTTGAGTTATATACAATTGGATCGAACTACTTTATGCTTACCACCAGAAATCCAGTTAGGCAGCTTACGAGCAGACACAAAGTGAATGTTGACTTCATATTGCTGTAGCTTTGGCTTAACTAATTGCTGCTCTAATTTGCAATTGCACTTTTATACTAAAATGTCTATGTTCAATTTGTAAATGCATTTGTCATACCTTTCTGTTTATTCCCACCGATTATCTATAGTTTGTTACGCTCACTGCACATTTGAGTTCAGTGTGTGAAACGATTTGTGATTTGCGATTTGACTTCACTGCCATGGCCAGGGCTTTGTTTCTGCGCTTCCCTTTTGCATTTTGTGTAATTTGTATTGTATATGATTTGAAAAGCGTGGAAAGATAACAAAAATAAGTTCATTCAATTTGTTATTGAATTATTAATTTGTCAAATTTGTATATTATATTTGTTTAATTACAATTTCTAATCTGTGATTAATTGATTGTTTTATTAAAAAAAATATTGAGGCTACTGGGAAAAATATAAATATAATATCAGCTCTAACACAACTTTTAATTTTAAAGAGAAATGTTTTCCTAATATTTGGTAATGATAAACCAATATTAAAACTCAGAAGTATTTTTCTTAGGCGTTTTTTACACATTTGTTCCAGAAAATAAATTTTTTTTCAATTGTTCGCTTTAACAAGTGCTTACTGTACTTCAGTTTAAATCATAATTTTGATTACTCCAACTATTTATTTATAATTTATAGTTTATTTTCACGCAAATATTGCATACTATCGAAATGAAATTGGTAAAATCAAAAATGCCTTGCAGCTGTTCTGTTCCATTTTATATGAAATATCTGTATACATTTTATAATATCAGGCATGTGTGAATACAAACACATATATTCTAATTAAAAAAGTTTTATCGTAATTGTTAATTGCATTGCAATTATCTAATATTTTTTTTGCATTTTGCATCTCTTCATTACTTTTGCATTATTACAAATAATCTTTTTTCATAAATTTTAATTGCATTTTCATGACTTTGTGTTAATTGGGTTCGCAACGCGTTTTTTAACATGTTGTAATTCAGTTAGTTATTAATATTATTGTTGCTAATATTGTTATGATTTTGTACACTCGCCAACACGATTTCAACCTCTAATTGAAATCCTTTTAGAGTAATTACGATTATTTCTAATGCGTTGCCGTCCGCGAGAGATGAAAACTTTAGCTGTTGCTTGCGCTGCTTGCGTTGCTTGTTCTGCCTTCTGTGGTCTCGCAGTAGTTAGAAAAACAAACTAATTTAGTAAATTACTATTTAGTGGCACCCCCGTCACCCTCTCTGTTTGGTCGACAAGGACGAACGACGATGGCCACCTGGCCGCAGCTTTAGCCACACACACACACAAAGGACATTTTGAGGCTTTGAAGTTGCGCTTTCAAATGCGCCAAAGGACATTTAACAAATGGCATGCTTTGTGCTTGTATGCGTATGCGTGTGTGTGGGGTGTGTAATGGATGTTGTATACACGCACACAAACATATGGCAATCGCTGCTGCCGAAGGAACATCAAAGCAATGCGAGTTTTCCAGTTGACTTCATCAGTAGATTGTGTGAAGTATGCCAAAAATGTGTTCTAAACTGCCCAACACAAGAATTCTTTTCGATATATTGAAAGTGGGTAAACTGAGTATACAGAATTGCAGTCGGAAATAAGAAAAGGTTTGCTCCTCTTTATAAATAATAAAACATAAATTCAGTTCGTTGCGCTGTGTACACGGTAAACTTCAAGTCTAGCAAAGCAGTAACTCTCTTAGTTGGCCTTTTAGGCAATCGAAGTTAAAGTAATGCCATTAAATCGAATGCTTAACAAGCTCCTTGGCTTTGAGGCACGTGCTGAACTGAGTTTTCCTCTCTCTCTCTCTCTCTCTGTCTGTGGAACTGAAAGCAGTGTTAATGCGAATCAAATGTATTGAAGAGTAAAATAATATTGGCCAAGCTTTTACATGCACTTCAATTTAATTGACGCGTGGCCTTGTGTTTCACTACACTATGTATATATTAAAGGCTGAGAGAAATTTGAGATAACAAAGTTTTCCGAGTGCGCCATTCAATTAGTTAAAACACCCTCGAGGTATTAAAATTGGGTGTGGGGGCAGTAAAGAAGGGATAGTGCTGGAGTTATTACCAACAATTGCTTCTCAGCTTTCATCAAAAAAACAGAGGGATCGAGATACTTGAAAAGATACATTAGAAAGTCAATGAAATGAAACTGGAGATGCGTTTACGAGGGATGGTCCGAAATTTGGTGAGCATTAAAACTATGGTTGGCAGAAAATCAGAGCTAAGAAATGGATATGCCGAAAAACATTAAAATTTTATAATTACCCTAAAAAGCGTGCAGAAATATAATGTTAATTAATTAATTTTTTTGGGTATAAAAAGTTTGTTATACGAATGCTATTTTTGAATATATATAACTAGTTTATCAACATAAAAAAACACTGTGCTATTTACAAGGCAGCTTAAAAACTCCATAAAAACTTTATGTAGTAAATAAAAAAAAATATTTTTGTATGCATTAGAAAAATGCGTTTACTGTTTACGACTTCTTTTGACCCAATTTAATTCATAAATTATTATACTAACATAAAACATTCTTTGCATTGTGGACGTTGCGTCTGGTCAGTTTAGGGCGATATAAGCAAGTAATATATTAAACGCCAAGCAGCTCGGCGTCCCGACTGAATGCCTGTTAAGATCACATGCCACAATGTCTTCATTAACTGATCAAGTTTGGCCCGTTTTTCTTAGCCATCTTCCGGTTTTGTCTTTCGCGTAAATTCCTTTCGATTGCTAAAGTCTTGCACAAGCGTGGTAATTCTTGGCGTCGCTCCATAATCGCTAAGCAGTATTTGATTAAAATTATATTTAAGAAAGAAAAACTTGAAAAACATAAACATTACATTATTGCACCACGACAAAATAAATATAAATGATTTTGTCAAAATTGTTATTGAACAGTTTTATCAGAAATCAATAAATGTATTCTAGCCATGAAAATATTTCTGTATCTTTAAAATTCGCTTGCTTTGAAAATTAAGTTGGGTGCTGCCCGACGATGTTAAAGCTACTTCGCATTGTTGTTTGTTGTTGCTCTTGTTAGGCCAAAGAAATTTGCACAATTTACAATGCTTACCTAGCAAAGCATCCACAAATCGCCTCCCTGCTTCTCCACCGAAAAGCCAAGCACATATTACGAGCGGCAATGAAAAAAAAACAAGAAGAACATAAATACAAAATGCACCCAGGCATAAGAAGCTACCACAGACCATTGACAACTAGTACGTGAAACCGCCACCCTCCCCTCTTGAAGGGCCACCATCTCAGCAATTCCCTTTAAAATGGCAAACTAGACCGGGCAATGGCTCCATACACACACAAACAGTGGGCTTGAATGTAATATGTCCTAGGGCTTAGTTCGCATGTGTTGCTCTTGCTGTTGCAGCAGGACGCCTAGTTGAGGCTATTGTCTGACTGAGGGCTTTACAACTCATAAACAGCAGCCCCTCAGCCTTAGCCCCAGACTCTGCGTTGTAATAACAGTTTAAGCTCGAGGCACTGCCCGAAAATTGTACACATCTCGTTGTTTAATTTATTTTTATTTTTTTTTCTCTACACTTTTTTTTTTTTGGTATACTCTAACGAGAGGTACTTTTGTCAATGCATAATCCTCTGTTGAATGAAGTTATGAGCGAATCGTATTCGTAACCAATATCAGAATTGGATCCATTAAACACGAAGGTCTCGCAACCATCTTTGTCTTATTTCTTGGCTGTTACTTTATTTTTTCTCACTGACATAAATTTTTGTTATATTTTCATTAAATTTCGTATAAAAAAGGGAAAATTTTTTGCTTTCTTCAATGACTTTTTTTTAAATCTTTAAAATCCTAAATCTCCCAACTTGAAATGCGAACATTTTATAATATTCTTTGATGTTTTTTGTTTGGTAAATATGTAGCTCTAATTATTCTTCTTATGAATAGAATATTCAGGCGACTTTTCGATTATTTTGCATTTAGTGTATCGTATTTTTTTGATAACAATCATTTTTACATGTGCTAAAAAAACAAGAAGCTCTAACCACATCGTCTCAACCCTCCTCTGCCCCACAAACTGGCAATTTCAAGGAAGGGAAACCAGCGGCATCCCTTAAAAAATGTTTGTTGTTTTTTTTGGCTGCATTTATGACTTCATAATGAAAGCTGGACAGAAAAGAAGCCAGGGACGATGACTTTGGGGAGGCATAAGTCGCATTATTCTCTCATCCACCGTAACACCCTCCAGCTGCATTGCATTGTAAAATAAGAGGGGGGATGCTGCTGCTATTGTTGTTGTTATGGATTTGCGTAGGCGTTGCGTTAACATGCGACTAAGTCCTTTTATATCCGGGAGCCATTCGCTTTGGCTTTAGCCTTGTAGCTAAAATACATATCTTTAGACTATCATCAATTGCTGTCCCCATGGTGTAGTTAGGCTGCCCCGCAAACGTCTGCCCCCGTCCCCATCCCATACATACGAACGATATAGTGGATAGATGTAGGCCAAGAAGCAGCAGAATTTAATGCCGACCTCTGGGAGCTATTGTGGCCGTGGCAAGTAGCAGCAGCCGCAGCAGCATCTTGGCCGCGACGCTGGCCCCATTGCCTCATGCAACTTTTATGCTCATATGTTTAGTGGAAGGGGAAGCAAGGGGGGGGGGGATGTTGGTCTGTGCTATTTTATAAACAATTTTAAATTGCTGTCCAAAATGGTTTTGGCCCTTTTGTAGGCAAATTGTTTTATATGCGTCCGGGCATCTTCTGCATCTTATTGACTGAGAAAAGAAGAGAGCGAAAACGGGGGGAATGGGAAAAACATATTACTTTGCATAATCCAAGCGTAACTGAAACTATGTGGCTCCATAATGCGCCACATTAACTTTGCACCACAATATATAGTATGAATCTCGGCACAAATAAATAAAACAGAACAGAACCCAAGATAATGCGCAAAAAATTAGGAAATAAGCGCAAAATAATATACCAACTTTCAGCTCTCGAGGAAAATATGAAAAATAATCAAAAAAAAGTAAGGGAAAAGGTGAAAATAAAACAAAAATATATTTATAAGAAGCAGCAAACAAACAGTTGAAATCGCTAGTTGTGTGGATGCTGCGCCATGTGGCAATGTGTTTGTGGCACACACAAGAGCTATCCACCTGTTCAGCCCCATACAACTGCCCCCCGTTTTCCCCTATGCAACTAGAGAGTGAAGCGTCTCTGCAACTACCGCATGATTTCATCTTTCGCTTTCGTGCAGACAACTTAAGCGAAATATTTCGTGGACTAAAGTGTGTGTATCAACTTTGGAAATACTCTTTTGTAACGCAAAGTATTTCAGATTGGTATAAAATTAATATATTATATTATTATTATTAAATTATTATATTAATATTATATGGTATTTTTGTTTAGATTTAAAGCAAAGCTTAAACTTTTTATTCTATTATTTTTTTTTCTTACGATATAAACGTTTCTTTAATGCATTTTATCAACATAACTTTTACAAAGAGCATTTAACTTTCTATATGGATATAGTGGATGTGCGATTCGCATTCTTTTCCTCTTTTTGTTAGTTATATTTTTTTGTGTTTCATTAAATTCGCCTAAGCAAAATGTTTGCCTTGCCTGACTGCCGTGTGTGTAAGATGATTTATGAAGCAGACTTCATAAAGTTCATAAATGTCGCGGCAAGCAGGCGGCCAAACCAAATGGTGGCGAAAAAAAGAGGTGTGTATATCTGTCTGTGTGTGTGTGCGACAGAAGAACCAGAACTCATGCAGTTGACACTTTCACCTAGCTGGAATTAAGGGAGCGAATATGGCAGAATATGGGAATGAGCACATTTTTGCGCATTTAATTAACTAAAATGCTATAAATATGATTTTAAATTAATTTACTTGCGTGCATTATTAATTTACAAAGTGTATGCTTGCTATGCTTTGTTTCCACCCGAGAACTTCATGATTGGAGAGGAAAGTGGTGAAGTGTGGTGGGAAGAGGGAAGACGGGGTTAGGTGAAGCGAGGCACGCCCTAGATGACTGCTCGAGATTTATGGAATAAGTTCTCAGGTCAGTGCAAGAAAAATGGGTAAAAATACAAATTAAGCATGTGTGAAAAATAAATGAAGTTGGCTCGGATAATAAAAATACTTTCATTAATAATTAGATCTTGCCCAATTTGACGAACTGACGGACAGCAGAAAACAATCTCCTTGTAAGAGAACTTCTTGCCGTATTTTCCTATATCTTATATTAGATCATTTTCGCCTACAGCCTTTTGTGATAATCTGACATTTGAAACTAATTTCATGTTGTTTTGATATTTACCACCTTTGCACTTGGGCGCCCTCAAGAGTGTGACACAGACAGACACACACACACACACACACACAGACACATACATTGTCAGAAGTAAACTGGCAACTGGCAACTGGCAACCGAAAGCTGCTGCCACCGCATTTTGAGACCTGCCGTCGGGCATTTTTTTGGTGGCGGTATTAAATTGTCTGGTCGCATATCGCGACGTAGTCAAATTTCCGTCGCCAACTGCAAATACAGCTCAGGCGCAATCTCCAATTTCAATCAAAAAACCGCACGAGCTGAGCGCTCTTCAGCTTCCTATTCTCATCCGCCCCATTCCCATTCCCATCCCCACTCCGAAAGTCAATCTCATTCGGATGCTGCTGCTGTACGGATCTACGTTTGACATGGCCGGGTTGCATGGCTGCTGCGACCTCAAAGCTGCAGCGAAATGAAAGTCAATTTGAAGGTTGATACATTGTGCAACCAGTTTGCCAGTTTCAAGTTGGCATCTCTGCTGACACATGGAACAGGTGATAAGCCACTCAGCCGCACAAGCCGATGATGTGTCTCCTGCATATACGCGGCGCTGTCTCTGCCTCCGAAAGCTCAACTTGCAACAGCAAGCCACCAAACGATGCATCAAGGGAGATATCCTGTACAGGATGAGTTGTAGTTTGAGTCAATTTTGTAGTTTTAATGGTGAAATGTTAAATGTTTCTCACAAATATTGAATTGTTTGCAGTCTTTTGTTATACATTTTTAAATCTTCAATTCATTTGAATTTTCCATTTATTTTTTTTTGCCCAATAAGCCTGAGTACTTAAGCTTTATTAAATTCAAAAGAACTTTCATTACTTTCACTGCTGTGAATTATGTCAGCTTTGGAAATTACTTTTTTCTGCGTCTTATTGCTTCACAAATTTATCCTTATTTGTCAGAAGCGATCATATTTACAAGACAAAAACCAACGCTGATTGGCAACCAAAAAGAAGAAGAACAAATTATTCCTTGTACATTATTTTTTCTCTTTATTTATATTGATGATTATAACTTAATTAGGCTTCAGAAATTATAAAAAACAAAATAAAAACACAAGAATTTTAAATGTGTTTTGAATATTTATTAAGATGCACACACACACACACAACCACCCACAAGTGTTAAAAGTTTGAGAAGAGAAAAGAAATTAAGGCAAGACTTGATATAAAAGTGGCAAAAATATTGTCAAACAAAATTGTGTTGTGTTTGGCACACGAAAAATAAGAAAAAATATGGAGAAGAAAAAAGTGCTACCAAAAATATCACGTAATATAAAAACCACTTTGATGAATACGCCATGTGCATATAAAGCAGCTGTTGCTCTTTCTTTCTCTTTAGCGCTGTCAAAAAAGGGCGTAGCAGACCCAAGTGTCGCTAAGAGGCGACAAGGGGGCGTGTGGCACACACACACACAAAATTAGAGACGCGGCGTCATCGCCTTTGTGCGAAAAGTAATGAATAGCTAGGCAAGTGTGGTGGGGATCTGGAGCTGTGAAAGCTGCTGTGGATCTCTGGTTTTGTTCGATTGCACTGAAAATTAGAGCATAAATTCATCAAAATGTGTACAAGGAATGATCTTGAGAACAGAATTAACTACTTTCCTTAAGTGTGCTTAAATTTCGTTGGTTTAGGATTTGAGTTAAGACTTATAATTGATTGAAGAACTCAAGTCTCTCTTTATTTTACTTTCAGTGTATGTCGTGTTGTACTTGTTGCCTTGGTATTTGCAACGCCGCGACGTTGGCAACGCGGCGTATGCGTACCGCCATTGATTGGCTCAGATTGAGTTTGCTGCAAAAGGTAAGTAAAGTAAAGAAAGTAAAGCAAAGAAAAGCCAAAAAAAAATATTGTATTTGGGCATGCGTCAAATATGCTCATAATTGAACAAGCTGGCAAAAAGGGATAAGCCAGGGCCAGGATGTTGCAAGGATATTTGTTTTGAGGCGGGCGTTCTACTGCGATTGATAAAGCCATAAAATGTGTTGAGAGTTTTTTTGTTTTCTTACCATAAATTGAGGGTTTGCGCTTAAGAATTTTGATTGAGACAGTCTTGTGGTATGCTGAGTGAAAGAGAGAGAGAAACGTGAGAAAAGTTTTTCAGGGTCTTTTTTTTAGTATTTTTATTATTGAGTTACCTTTTTGATGGGTTTTTTTAAGTTGTTAAATATAGTATAAAAATAAACAAATATTAAATCAATAAAATGAAGATGTTGCTGTTATATATTGAGCATATATTATTATGCTTTAATAAAAAAAATTAAAACTAAATTACTTCCAACTTTAATGCTTGAAGCACAAACTCAATTAAGATTTTTATATAACTTCAACCCTTTTAAATATTCCAAGCAATCCACATCTTTCATTATAATTAACTTTCCAAAATGCAAAATCTACATACACCCATACACATACATACATACACGCACACACGCACATACCTATTTAAATTTTGTCTAGAAACGCAGCTTCATCAAAAATTCCAAAGCAATCAGCTTGGAAAATCAGCGCTAAAACTACGAGAACGAGAATAAACCCGAGAACGACATATATGCTACTTAAAAATTCCACCTGCTCATAAATTGGCCGAGGGAAGAGTGAGTGTGTGGGGATGGGTTACGGTAACCCAATCCCCCCGAAAAGTGTGCAATTGGGAGTCGTTGCCCCTGCCATAAATTTTGAGAAATATGGCAAACAATTATGCGCTTGAGTTTTATTACAAATGCCCGGCAGTTATATATAAGCATGGCAGGTTAGGTTATTGCAGGCGATAATAACCAGGTTTCCATATGCATATAGATGGGGGGTCGGGGTGCAGTAGAGGATTGAGTTGACACTCTCCACTGTCAGCGCTGTGACAGGCAGTGAACGGAAGCACAGGAAATTTGTACCCGTTCTTTCATTTTCTGTTTTTTTTTTCTTTCATTTTTTTGCCCTGCTGCCTTTGTAACTTGTGTGTGCCCAGCATTATCTTAAAATAATGTAAGCTATACTCAGATATACAGACATTTATACGCTATAAGTAAGTAAGTGGTATGCATGCTATAAGAAGGCGTGGCCGAAGCCGCCACGTTTCATATTACGTCTTGGGCGGTTTGGACATACAACAACCCTCCAATATATAACATTGTGCCGTTTGCCTTTGGGGGGCCCTCATATGACAGTAGTGGGGGTTGAGGCTTGGGAGGTTTGTATGACAGGGGGTTAGGGAAGTCATGCGCATATTTCAGCATGATACGACAGCTTGACAACATTAAATTTGCATTGCTCTTGCCGGGAGTTTGTTTATGAAGCAAAAAAAAAAAAAACCAAGTGGCAGGCACGCAGGGGGTGGTAAGGGTGAACAATGGTAGGAGGATGGAGAAATCGGGTCTGACAGTCAGTCAGTCACAACAACAACATATTCACTGAGCCAACCAATATTCCAATACATAGCCCTCCCTAGACAGACCCGGTTGAGGCGTCTGCTCCCGGGGCCTGCTTACAATTAAAGTGATTGAAAAATATTTTCCAAGCCATTTTCTTCATTGCGCAAAAGAAGAGGCAAAATGTATGTATTTTTCTGGTACTACACATTCAATACAAAAGAATTTTGGGGTATAGTCAAAGGAAAGTACCCTGTGAAAACCTAAAATGTTGCAAAACGGGATGGAGTTGGGGAAATATGACAGGAAACTTGAAAGTTTTTAACAGATTATTATGGTTTCAAATAGATTAAGAAAGCCAATTTTTGGGCTTACTTACCTTTGTCATTAATTTACAGGATATACAGTTCGTTCAATTGCTACTTGCTTCATTGCATTTGAACTTTCTCTTTGCTGCCTTTGCGAAATTAACTTTGGTAAAAGTGCAGCCACGCAAAGTGGCCCGAACTGCGGCATTGGTTTGATGTTGTTTCTCTTCTTCGACTTTTTCCCGTTGTTGTTGTTGTTCACAACCAGAGGGCTGGAGAAGAATAAGTGAAGAAGTTGTTGCATGCATTCAAGCGCAAAGTTGCAGATACAAAATTGGCTAGCGGGTTGCAAAAAAAAAATAAAATGATTGCCAGAACCAAAACCCAACCATCCGTCCGTCCGTCCATCCCCTGTTTGCAATACGTTCTCCTTTATGTCATAAAGGCCAATTATGTTAAAATGTTGCAAAGAGTAAGAAAAAGCGTTGAAGTCGCGACAATTCCGTTAACTGACAGCTAATAATGCCGCAATGCCTATAAGAGCCACCCACCCACATTCTCAAACACAATAACACAATGTACTGCGTAATATCCTGGTCCTGGTTTCTTCTACATTACCCCCCAACCCAACCCGGCCGCAAGTGCATTGTCAACGCGTTCGCCTGATGTACGCCGTTTCCTGTGTCAGTTCCGGCCGTGCACGCGACAACTTTTCCATACCATTCCGAATCATTCCGTTTGGTTTCGTTGCGTTTCGTTTCGACTCGTTCCATTGCGGTGCTCACTAAAAGGTCCGGCGAAAGACAACAAAAAAAAGTTCGCGTTACACTCGAATGCATCGAATGCCCATCCAAAACTGACAATAACTCAAACACTATGTTCAGCCTGGGGTGGGGAGTTCAGGATGCAGGAGGTGTTGGATGGCAGGCGGCCAGGGGGTTTTTGGTATGGACCTGGTCGTGTTGCAAGGCCCTCAAATCGCTTAGCAAATGACTGTGATTTCCCATCATTTCTATTCCTTCCTTTATTTTTTGTTTTTTTGTTCATGCCACATTTGAGACGAGTTGAGTTCTTGTGATTAATGTTACGGACGGTTCTGTGTTCTGTGTGTGGTAGGAGCAATTAGAGCATTGACAGGCCTTAAAATCACTGTGGTGCATAGCCGTAAAAGCAGTGGGTGGTGGTGTGAGAGAAGCAAAAAATCATAACAGCTGTGGCGACAACGATGACAAAACCAAATGGCATGTAAAATATGATCACATGGTTGGGAACTTTACTTTATTAATATCGCACGCAAGTCCTTCGGGGTCTGTTGCTAAGTAATATTAGTTGTTGGTTCGAAGTTGTTAAGAGTTGTGAGGTTGACAAAATGTAGAGGAGAGGAAAATGCATTTATGAGAAAGTGAAGGTTTTGAGGAATAAAGTTTAATTATCTAATATTTCTGTTAGAAATCCCATATTTAAAGACCAAAGGGCTTGGGTTTGTAGTTTATTCAGATAAGTTAAGCTTTTTTTCTTAAATTGTTCATTGTCATTAGACCCATATTTATACCATTAAAGCCATCCATTTGCCTAAAATCAATTCATAAATGAATCTTTAGCATTTTCAGGTTTCCCTCCTCTCTTTTACGATTATAATTTAAACTACGTGCCCAATATTCATGCCGCATAGAGCAGCAACAAAAAGCCAAATTCAAAGGCAAAAAAGCAAAAGCCATCTGCTGTTGCAGGACGAGTTTGGCAGATAGAGTTTGTAGAGAACAAAACAGTCGCATTATTCCCTCGACGTGTTTTTGGTTATGTGTATTTTTTAATCAAAAGCCGCAAATTGCCGCAACGCAAAAAATGACAATCAAGCCACCACCCAGGCGCCAGGCCAGACCAGGCCAGACCTGAACAGAGCAGACCAAACCAAACCAGACCAGACCAGACAGAGAGACACCCGAGCCACGGAGGACTCTCGCTGCTGCTGTCCAATACATTTAACGCCTGTTTCACACAACACGAAAAAATACCAAAAAAATGTTTTAACAAAAAACGTAAAGCGAAATGAGAAGCTGAAGCGTAGGAAATGGCTCTGACATGTTGCCTTTGACATGCATTTGACATTTGACAGATCGCGCGCGCATAGTGCGAAGACCCCGGTTTCCAGACAATCCTCCGACCCATTCAAAAAAACCCACCCGAGCATTTCAAATGAAATGACTAAATTATGTGCCAAGTGGTGGAAAGTGGAAAACTGCAAACTGGGAAAAGTCGAAAAAAAAAAAACAAAATTAAAAATGCGTTTTGCCAGGTAGAAAAAAATAAAATAATACTTATATATTCACGCACTCGAGCGTCAACATTTAACTGTCATATCTGACAATTGTATAAAGTGGTATAATGCCCAGGGAGTTGATGTTGGGTGGGGTTTGCTTTGGGTGCTTACAAATTGACATCTATAGTCGGGTATTGCCTGCAGCATCTTCTTATCAGCGAACGAGTGGCACTTGAGGCGTTTGGCTTTATGCACAATATTTTTTTTTTTTTTTGGGGGAGGAACACTCATAACCCTTTGCATTTGATTGACAGCTGGCGGTAAAGCAACCACCACCAACAACAGAAACAGACATCAACATCGTCGTCATCATTTTACCGGATAAGCGTCTCATGAGCGGCATATTTGTATTGCGTATTTGCTCATTAATAGCGATAAGCGATAAGCGTGTTAAAGTTACAGTTAATGCGTAGACAGAAGAAGACTTTCAGCACGAAAAATTACATACAAAAGCTCCGATTACCGAAAAATGCAATACTAGTACAGTGGGCTTAAAATGTATAAAGCGGCGAAAAGTTTCTTTGTAAAGTAGATGAGTATAGGGAAACAAGTCTGTTCGATGGAAAAATTTATAGAAATCCCAATAAAATAAATAAGGCACTCTTTATATGATATATTTAACATTTTGCAGAAGGCATTAAATCCTTGCGCCAATTACTTTATATTGTTTAATTTTATTTTCAATTATTTATGATTTGTTGTTCTTCAAAAAAATTTCTATATACTTTATTCTAAATTAAAAACAAAATATCAATAAAACAAAATTATTTAGCTTAAAATTTCTAAGGTGACAGTTGAAAACATATAAAATGTTAATAATACTTTGAAATTCTACTTCTTTGCAAATCAGTTGGGAGAGTTTTTAAGAGCAACATCCTCACCCTTATAAGTTGTTTAAGACTATTTAGATGGTAAAACATTCTTGCGTAAAGTTCTCATTTGAAGTTTCATCTTATGATCTCAAATCCACTGTGCACAGTTGTTGTTTCCTCCCCCGGCATGGTCAACCCTTTCCTTTCAACACGCAATTCATTAAATTGAAATATTTTGCAGATCGATCATTGTTGCCGAGAGACAGAGAGAGAGAGAGAGAGAGAGAGTCCTTTGTGGAAGCTAACCCTTTCCCCGTGTCAGGGCAGACACACGATGAAATACGAAATATGCAAACCTTTTAGGCACAAATTATTGTGTGGTGCACATAGTGGTATGTGACCGGGCATACCCATCCACACACGCACAACCCATTCACAACCCACATCTATTAATCTCTTTTATTGTTGTTCAAAGCGCAGAGAGAATGGCACTGAAGAACACTTGTGTAAAGACGATGCCCGGTTTTTCGGGCATGTGCAAAGTCAATGCACAAATATAATGAGTGAAAGCCAGTATGCCCCCCAACCAATCCCCTCTCTCTCACCATCTCTTTCTTCTGTGCCCAATTCCAGAGACCGTCAAAGATGCCGCGCGTGTGTTTTGGACACGCGTTCGCCGGCTTACAATGCGCATTGTTGCAAGGTAGTGGTGGGGAGGGGAGACGAGTTTCATGGGGATGTCTGTAAGGGTTGCATGCAATATAACTACAGTATAAGAGTGGCTTTGGTGTGGGTGGTGCATGCACACACATACATATTCTCATACTGACTCAGTTCTTTGCTGATTGCATTCCCGGCTTACCTACTCACCTTGTTTGTGGCACAGCGGGTTTGAAGTTCTTCCTTGCTGGGTTTTACCACGTGCAGCGAACGACTACGTGCCGTCGTATTGATGTGGGTTATTGTTATAGGCCTTTTACTGTTATTAACGTTGCGCACAAATTGGTATAAATTCTGCGAAAATGCCCGACAAGAACTCCCCCCTCGACCAGAAAACAGGTTGCATTGACGTCGTGTAGGCGGCGCAGTCAAGGATAATATCTGGGCAAGGGTGGACTTTTGCACATGCTGTGCCCGTTAGGGGGTGTTGTGGTTCTATCCTCATACACAATTGAAGTTTGGGTCTTTCAGTTTTTTGAAGTAGGCGTTAAGGAGTTGCCCAAGATGCATTGGGAATGCATCCTTGCTCACTGGCCACAGGGTTGCATTTACGCATAATAATCATACAAACATTTATGCTTGCTTGCATAATAACCAAAGATCTCTTACAAGGCAAAGTACTTAATAGCAGCTTAGTATTGGTTATTTTAGCATAAACAATACTGATTGGGAATCGAGAGTTGAGTCTTAAGTGCTGTATAAACAATGTAAGTTGTAGCTTTGATGGTTATTTTTATAATTGATTTAAGATTGCACATAGAATATTCCATAGTTCAATTTATTTTAAGGACTAGAACTCCGTTCAATCTTATGCACTCCCGCAGTCTATCCGAACCAAATTTAGTACACCAAAATTAAACATCTTTAAAACAAGACATAGGCGTTCAATTATGCCTTAGGCTTTAACCATTAATTATTTTATATGTACAAAGAAAAAAAAGGTGATTTAGCTTCTTTTTAAGCATTATCCCAGCCGAGATTTGGTAATTTATTTTGATGTACCACATGCAAGGCAACAAAAAATAACGAAAGACAGACAAGAAAAACTAGCAATGAAAAATGTCCCGAAATGCTAGGATTACCAACGCTTCCTTTAACTAATTCTCTCACACAGCCTGCTTGCGTTGACATTCAGTTTGAGTTTTCTGTGAGCTATTTTTTAAAAGAAAATCCAGGGCGTGTATGTGTTTCTGTGTTCTGTACCGAAATTTTTCAAGTGATTTAGTGCAATTAGTATAATTAACACAGCGCGTAAGACGAGACTAAGGCGACATTTGACAATGACAATGATAATGATAATGAGAACGAGAATGAGAGAATAAGTGCGCCATATGTCTTTTTAACCAAGTGCAAGTTGCCGACTCTCAAATCTCGTACTTGAAACCGGAGTAAGATGCTTAAGCCGACATGTGTTTGCCGCCTTCTAAGTAGCAAATGATTTCCTGGAAGAGAGTTGAGAGTAGTATGTTCCGCTTGCACAATGTAAGTGAGCAACGAGCTCAGGCTCAGTGTAAATTGTTGAAAATCATTGGCAGCGTTTTTTTTCTATTCCTTTTGGAAGAAGTGTGTCCTGTTAGGACAGCTTAACTTCCAACTCTCAGTGCGAAAAGTCGTAAGACAAATTGATGTTGGGTGGGAAATTGAATTTTTTTGAGCAGAGACCAATTAAAATGGAATTGTGACTTGAAAATTTGCCGATTGAAAGCTTTGCTTTACTTAAAACATTTCACTCCAACATTAACACAAAAATAACAACTAGAAAAACTCATAAGAATTCAGTCTAATATTCCAAGCAAATATTGCTCAAGAATAGCAACAAAGTTATTTCCCTCCCATCGTCAGGTCAGAAAAGAAGATGAAAACTGTAAATACAAACAATTGCATAATTGGAAATGCTGTCCGATATAAGTTGAGCATTGTAGCCTCGTCATTAAATAGTTGATCAAATTGCAATGAGCCAGGAATCAGGCCTTGGGGCCTTCAGGCACATAATACACAGGTACCGACACCGACTTCATCTCCATCTCAATAAATATCTCTCTCCTTTGTGTTTGTGTGTGGCATGCGAAACGCAAGTTTCCTGTGCGGCACAAATACAAAAGTCAACACTTTAGTGCAATTCGAAGCAATTAACATTGACAGTAAATATGGAATTTGTGCAATGGCAACTGGCAACGGGCGACGGGCAACCGGCTCCCAAAAATGCCTACGAGGCAAAAATTTAGCTCAGGTACGACTCTCTCACAACATCCTGCCAACAAAGTCAACTTCATTTGCAAGTCCGAAGGGGAAAGGAAAGTTTGGCTGGCAGTCGACACATCAACAGCATTCATCAGCATTCTGAGTGAATGACTCTCTAGCAGGATGTTACAAGGTTGAAAAGGAGGAGGCGACTGCAGATGAGAGAATGCTGCTAGGCAAAATCCAAAGTTTTTAACATAGTTGAAATGTTTTTCAACTACAAGTTGTTGTTGTTTTTGTTGTTTCTGCTGTAGGCCTGTGCGTGCCTTGTTCGATTGGGTAGAGGCAGGACGAAAGACAGACGAGGCAGTGTGCGTGCTTTGCTGTGACAACTGGAAATTAGTTTAATAGTCCAAATGGAAGCAGTTCGATAGGTAAACAGAGTCACATTTGTTATTGTTATAGGCAGTTATATGGCATTATATACTTTGGGTACACAAAAATTACTTTCGTTATTTTACCAGTTCGATATGAAATAAATATGAAACGTGCTACTGTTAAATTAAGTTAATCACATGTCGCCATACGATGACTATAATCAAATATAGTTAGATACTCTTTATCGAAAAGAAAACGCCCAATTCATTTATTTCCTCCCCCCACATACAAATTACATACAGTTGGCATTTCGATATTTAATGACATAGTTTTTGTTGGCAGCTCGAAACGCCATTCGAAATATGTCAATACAAGGACACAGTTTACAAAAAGTTATATTTTTGATTTGTTTGGGGAAAAACCAAAGTAATTGCACTTTTGAGTAAGAATTACCTAAGTAATTAAAGTTTTCATGCATTACTGTCAAAGCACTAATTGCATAAAAAATGTTTGCATAACTCTTCTCTTTGTACCAAAACCTTTTCCTATCATGAATCCTATTATAGTAAATCGATAGTAATGAGCTTTTCAATTATTTTAATATCCTTTGCATTCAAATATTCGATTTGTTAGACAATAGCTTAGCAACCATCAGCAAAAGCGTCTAATCAAATCAGAATTGGGAAATGACAAAATTTAATCAGCTTGCCTTGCCTGCGGGGCTTAGGGTTGTCACAAACTTCCCTCACTCAAACTCATCCCAAATATTGAAAAACACTGAAATGCGCAATGAAAATTGGTGACATCAAAAGCATTTCCCAGTTAATAAAGCGCATTGAAGAATTTTGGGAAATTATATTAATGCGTACGTCTTTCCATTATTTATGGCATTATATGCCAATAAGATGAATGCTAATTTAGTAAACGCGTCGAGCAGAAAATTCAACTGGACTGGAGATATATACGAACAATATGAATTGTAAAATGCGTTTCGTTACGTTTACATTTTTTTGTGCTGTTTTTTTTAATCCAATTTGCATATAAAATGACACAAAAGCCCACTAAATGCAACCCTTAATAAGTCACCGGGGGACTTTGAACGGCGGTCGCTTTGCCGCAGCACTTGAAAAATATTGTGTAAATCCCAAAAGCAGCTATGCACCACCACCACCACCACCACCACCGGCATCATCAACTGATTCCTTTCCACCACTTTACAATTGTCAAGGTTGGGTTTTTAAACATTTTTCCCCTCGCACCATTGTCAACTATAAATTTTATGTCCAAAGTTTCTGGTTACCACGGCCAATGGGCCTCCCTCAGCCAACGCCAAAAAAATACTTTAAGTATTGTCAATATTAGTAAATATTAAAAAAGGTATAGATAGGGTGGCAACCGGGGGGTGGTTGCTATTGCAACCGTCTCTGGCTAATGAAATGCTAAATTTCTGTAAGCCGCAAGTATTACAGTTCGTATTACCCTTCTTATATGTAGTAGACGGCATGTGACTGCGCCAATTTTTCACTTTCTTTCTCAACGTGCAACGTGTGTAATTTTTTTATTAAACACATTAGTCAAATAAGTGCAGATATTGTACTGTGTATAGGAACGATATCGCCGCTCTCACATATCGCCGCTGGGCGATTCATCTAAAATTGCAAAACGCCCAAACCTTGTGGAAAACCAACCCAACCATCCATCCATTGAGTCGCCGTGTGTGCGTCATTTGTTACAATTATTATTGTATTTTTTTGTTGATATACCCTGGAAAACTAATATGATCTAATTGACTAGACAGTACTAGTACTGGAAAATATTTTTATATACAAAGAAATTACATCCTGTAAGCTAAAAAATTGGTTTGCATTTTCAAGCAAAAACATTGCATTAAAATAAAATAAAAATAAATAAAAGAAAATATTCCTCGCTAGATTTTAAGCAGAAAAAAACGGAAAAAGGAAAACCAATTCCTATCCGAATAATAGATAACAGGGCAACTGTAAGTCTATACTACTCTTCGCAATAAAACACACTCTTTCATGTTTCTCTTCCTTTTTTGGTGTTTGTCCGATCTAAACGGATTTGGTTACCCGGCGCTGGCGTCGTTTTGCCTGAAGAAAATTAAACTTTTCGCTTCGCTTTTGTGCAAAACACAAAAACACATTTTATGCACTTATGACACTCGCAACGCCCCCTCCGCGTCACTCTTACCCTTGCCCAACACCCGCTGCTGGCCACCCCAACGAATGGAACACCCTTTCAATGTCCGTGGACCAAGCCCAGTTTTTATTGTAATCGTAACTTTGTTCAGCTCAATATTGGCTTCATTTTTAGTTACTCAGCTGTTTCGTTTTTTTTTTGTGTTGTTTCGCTGTTTCTTTCTTCTCTCCACCCACCCCCCGCTTGCAGCATTTTAAGGGCAGTTGCAACAAATGTTGCTTTGGGGTTAATATTGCCGGGACTTTGATTGTATGGTTAGGATGGGTTTTCTATATATACAATATCGTATTATTGTTGTCACGTTTTTCACATAATTCATAAAATTCGGGCATATTGCTAATTTGTGCTCTAAATTTGCTCGCAAGCGGAAATATTTGGTTTTGGGCTGCATTTCATTTTTGGTTTTCACTTTTTATTGCATTTATTGCTTTCGATTTATCAAATTGGATTTTCAAATGGGATTTATTTCAGACACCGAGTGAGTAAAGAAAAAAGATAGTGAGGGAAGAGTTGCATGCAGCTTATTTGGGTGTTTATGCGATTCTGTGGTTGCAATGCGGCATTAGCCCAGATTCAAAGTTGGCAAACATTGTTAATCCCAGGGTCAACAGGCAACTGCAACAACAAAAAATAACAGATTTTGTTGGCATCAAGCTATCTGTTGGGCAAAATGAGTTAAGCGCAGGCTATAAATTATAATTATAATCTACTTTTCAGGCAATCTCTTCATTTTCGTTGCAATCTCTTAGGATATTAAAAAAATAACGAATATATGTAATGAACTGATTTCCAGAAACTTGAAATTTGGTTCAGTAAAAAACCCATTCTTTGTTGCGAATTTTCTCTATAACGAAGTTTTTTTTTTCAACCGATTCGTTTTATGGAAGTTTGACTGTATTAAAATCTTGTCCGTAAATCTTTAAGCCACAATAATTTTAGACGTCAAAATAAAAGATGGTTTGATAAAGCTTTGAACTCTTGATCTTATATACTTTCAATGTGAAATATTCCCTTCGCTCTCCACTTTTGAAATAAATATGCTTTCTTATATGCCGCCAAGCACTTGACTTTATTTGTTTGCATTCCATTTCAACGCTTAAATATGAAATTAATATATCGAAAAAGTGCTCCTTATATTAAAAAGATCAACTTACTTCACGTTTTTGAAGACATATCAATATCGGACTTAGCTCAAAGAACTCTCCACTTCACTAAAACCCTTTTTCTACCATTCAACCCCCAAAGGGCAAGCCCCTAACCCTCTTCATTCTACGACTTTGCTGCTTGATTTATGCGGTAGTAGGAACGTCAACGGTTTCTAAGAACACATCGATCTATTGCATTCCAATGTAAATGAAGGTTTTTCCTGAACCAACGACAGCCGCCAGTTTTGTCCGTTTGGTCGATTTTGTTTGTCAGTTTTGCTGCGTGTCCATTGACAGGACAGGAAAATAAGGGACGACTGCAGCTTGCATTTCCTGCACCTTTGTGTATTTTTATTGTAATTCTCCTCTCTCTCTCTGCTCATTTGAATGGCTGTCACAACAGCATTTTAATGCCCATGGCATATTAATGGCTTTTCGAAATTATCCTTTTGCCACATTGTCTATTTAACTGGGTACCAAAAATTTATGCATTTTTATGGGTGGTTTTTCGATATTATTATTATCATTATGTTGAGGTTTGGCTTTGTTCGAGTGTTGACCCTAGCTGTACCTGAAATGTGTCGAAATTTGTTTGCCAACCCTGGAACAATACTAATCGGCTCGCAAATCTTGAGCTCATCACAAATTTCTGTTTTTTGGGTGTAACTCAATGCGAGCCATTTGTCAAAGGGGCGCATCTCGCACGCGTCCTCTCATAGATTGTAATTCAAGACCCAAGAGAGTGAAAGAAAGAGTATTCGGTATACCCTACTCATGCATAGTTCTCTACCCCTATACCGTTCGGAAAGTGCGTGTTTCCAACACTTTGTTGCAGATTTTGTGCATTTATCATGCATGTGGTTGCGAGTTTTGGGCTAAAAGGGAGTACGGGAAGCGCGTGCCGAGGCATTTGGTTTGGGTTTTAGTATTAAATTGTTTTGCGGTTTGCTTCACTCTCTCCCACTCTCTGTCTGATAATAATCAGACAATCGTACAATCGTACAATATTTTATTGGAGGTCCTTTTTTTCACCCCACTACAACTATTTGACTTGCCGCATTTCCTTGGAGGTTTCGCTCGCATTTGGTATTTTGTGTACTTAACTTTTGCTTATGTATAATTTAAATGAAATATTTGCTACAATTTCGGCCATTCGTCAGACTTGTCTAAAGGCATTTGCAATCTTAGTGCTGGTTAATAGGTGTAGCATGTTTTATTTATAGTTGTACACAGTGAAAAAAAAAGTGGGAATATTTTAGTAAAAATATTTCTTGGCTATATTTGATCTCTAAAGTGGTTTTATAATTTTGAAGTACATATTTTAATTCTATTTTTTAAGAATTTTCAATATTTTCTATCAATTTTTTTTACTTCTTCTTCTTCATTTTTTTCCTAACTTTTTATTACTTTCCAACACTTCATTCACCTAAAAACTACACTCTTAGCAATACATAACAATTTTTACTTACTTTCCTCACTTGATTTGCTCACTTTTGCAAAGTTAAATCTGCAAATGACCCGACATTTATTTGATCTATTGCCCTTCTACCTTAACCCTTATTGATCAAAATTCTTGGTCTGTAGAATTATAGCTCCCCCCTTCACCCCCTTATAGCCTTTACCCATTCATAAAGTACAAACAGAGTCCGGCTGAGAATGGTCCATGATAAATTTGGTACTTTCGCCGTTTGGTAACTAAGACATCGGGACAGGCAAATCAACTCTGAGGGTTCCAAGAGCCTAAAAAAAAAGCAAGCGGAGAGAAATCGCTGCAATGCATACGTCATTTAGCCCCTTTGCGCCATATATTTCATAAGCTGGCGCCTTCCATTGGTTGTTTGTCTATGCTCTAACCATAGGGTACTACGAATATGTTGTGGGCTGAATAAAAAACTTAAGTTACAGTCAAAAATTGATATTTAATTCAATGAAATTAAAATACCTAAACAAATATTGGATTAAATTTTTAAAAGGGTATGTCATATTCGTTGTAGCAAGCTGTTGCTGTTGCTTGACAAGTGTGCTAAATTTGAGCTGGCCAAAAAGGATGCGTCGTCTGGCGGCATCATCGTTGTCAGCTCTTCCTGCTGCGGCTGCTGCCTGCCCTTCGATTGATAAAATATATGTGGGAGTGGAAAGGGATTTGGGGCGGGGCGGTTTTGTCCATATATGTATATAGAGACATTTATTGATAGATAGCAAACGCATCGTTTGAACCCTTTTTACATTTGATGAACGTATCGAATTCCCCCCACACACACACACACATATTGCCAAAAAGCGGCAACAATTTATGGCTGTTTGATTTATTTTAACTTTTAGCACGCCCCAAAAAAAAAAAAGAAATGCTGCCAATGAGGGCCGGGGGTAGTGGTGGGCTTGAAGGCGTGTCAAATTTTACTGGACAGTAATGCCAAGGCTAGACTTTAGTTTTTATTATTCCGGGTCGCCAATATGAACTTTGTGCCACAAATCTTTTGGCTATCTGAAAGTGAACAGAGATTTTGTGCAAATATATTGGGTGATTTGGGTATTTATGTAGATGTTATTGAATCGAAGAAAAATACATTCATCAATTGGTTCTCAATGCTTAATTTCCTTATCGAAAATGCTCTAATTGAATATAAAAAAAAAACTTTAAGCGTTTGGAAAACCCATCAATAAATCGGGTGATTGATGTAAGAACCTAAAAAACACTATTTTCAAATTATTCATTAAAGTTAATGAAATTAAAGCTAAGTAAATAAATAATAAATATCTTTTTGTTTGTTTGATAACTTTCTGATAAGTTGTTCCCCTTGTTGGCTGCAGGTCAGGAAACTCCATGGAATGTGCTGAAAAAAATATCAAAAAAACTCTTACAATTTCCATCTTATCTCAATATTTTTCTATGTACAGTCGGACTTCCATGTAACATATTTCCTTATAACTGAAATTTCTTTATAAAGAATTTTTTCCAATCAAAAATCAGTCATACTAATACGAACTGTTTTCTTGTCCTAATGGGATTCATTTTATGGAAGCTCTTTAAATTCCATAGCAATTGTTATTGCATAATTATTTTACCTTAAATCATTCAATTGTTGAATGCATCGTTTGCCATAAACCACATTTTAACCCACCACACACACACACACACTCAACCTCCCTCTCTTTGTCGAACTACCCGTAGAGCCCTAAGTACGCCGCTATAACCAGCTATCCCAATCAGAAACTCCACATCCATTTGCGTATTACGCTTCATTATGCAGATTTCTTGCCGTTCAACATTTTTTTTATTTATGTTGTTTTTTTTTCTTCTCACTCACTCCTCATCTTATTTGTTATTGTTGTTGTTGGATGGCTTGCGGCTTGAAAAAATATTTTTATTTAATTTATTTATGAATGAACTGGCTGAAAACGGGTATAATGTGGCAACGGCGGCGGAGATGAGTAAAGGGATGCTACAACGCCTGGTAGGCTGGCAATAAAAGCAATTGCCACACACACACACAAGCAAACATACACTGCCACGCCTCCTTTGGCTTGGTGCCTACCACATTGTCACATAGATAAGCCGCGTCTGGCTTAACTCATAAAAAAGTGCCAGCAAAAGGATAATAAAACACCAACAACAGCAACAGGAAAAGACTGAGGCTGTGGCAGTGGCAAGGGCAAAGGAGAAGTGAGAGAAAGAGCAGCAGCAGCAGTCGGGTAAAGGCAGAAATCTGAACGCGTGCGGATTTAAATTTTCAACAATAATAAACAGCCAAATAATATGCGAAAAATATATGCTGTGATGGAAGCAAAAATACCCTGTGCCAAAAATAAAAGTGCTTTAAAAAAATGATGTAAAAGTAAAAACAAATCCATTATTATTACATAAAAGAAAAAATCATTTTAAAATATAAATTTGATTTTTATTCAAGAAGCTCTAATTGTTGAATAAAAAAAAATCAAAAAATCATAACTAGAGTTGACATAAAATAATATAAATATATTTTTAGAAGGCATCATTACTTAACTTTAAACATAATATATTACAATCATAGGAAGCGGACCCAATTTAAGTCAAAATGATTTGTTAACCTTAAATACTAAACGCTTAAATAGAATCGACAAACGACCAAATCTGAATAACAAGTTTTTCATTACAAAAAAGAAACAAACTAAAACTGAAAACCTATACTTAATTTCTGCATGTTTTTCGCTCTTAATTTGACTTTAAACTGCCTGTTGACGCCTCTTTTAACAATATACAGGGTAAAAACGAAAAAAAAAAAATAAAAAGGCAAAAGCGCATTGCTCGACAAGGTCTGAGGCGTTGTATGTATTTTTCACGGCCATGGTGGGAAATAATTCGAGTATGAAACGCCTCACACATGACTCCACACAAAAATGAGGAAATACATGCTCGTTGTAGATTTCCAAATGGTTTTTGGTTTTCGGTTCAATATATAAGTATAATGACAATAATCAAAAATTCTCAGGCTACCCATTTGGTTCTTTTGTAATGTGCCGCTGCAAACAAAGAATCTCAAAAGAATCCAATAGCGAGAAATGAATTTAAAAACAATTTGCGGTCGAACGAAACTAAACAAAAGCAACACACAGAGCCATGAGGTAAAAAAAAAAAAAAATATAAAATACAAACCGCAAAGACAACAATTAAGCGTTACAAATGATTATGAGTTACCATTTTTTGTGTAGTTTTCGTTCTCTGAGAAACGGAACAGAATTGTGCATGGTAATGGAATTTATGCCGCTGGGCCCATTTAAACTCACTCGTCGAACACTTCCCCTTTTGCTGAAGCTAAACGATATTCTTAAGCCTGAGAGAATCGCTGAGAGAGAAAAGCTCATTTGTTAACTTAAGTTCTTATGAATGGAAACATTTTGTCCAAAGAACATTCACAATAAATATTTGTGATTTACTGAATGTCATGAAAAGAATTTTAAAGCTCTTGCGATTTATCACTTTTTGGCTTTAAAAATGTTTAAGATTTGAAAGCAAACAAAAAATTAAATAATTCTACGATTTCTAAATATATATTATGTATGCCAAGGCGTGAGAAATAAAGCTTTGGTGATCGCTTGGTCAACTGCCCGGCTAGCTCAGTCGGTAGAGCATGAGACTCTTAATCTCAGGGTCGTGGGTTCGAGCCCCACGTTGGGCGAAAAGCAATATTTTGTTTAAATAATACTTTTCAAATTGCTTAGCATTCAAAAACAGTTTTTTATAATTATTTATTATTTATTTGGACTTATAAATGTTTCAAAAATCTAAAAGGGAAAAAAAACTCAAAAACTGTGCAAGTTGAAGGAAACTAATCAGCTAATGCAAAACTGTAATATATAATAATGTTTAAAATATCTCGTAAATATTCGTTTGATCGAAAAATGCTGTAAAAAATGTAAAAATCTTTTCGATCCTGCCAGGAGTCGAACCTGGAATCTTCTGATCCGTAGTCAGACGCGTTATCCATTGCGCCACAGGACCCGTTGATGGACCATGAACAATAAGTTAATACGAAACTTTAATAAACAGTACGAAAACATTTGAAAGTTCTTTTAGAGAACTATCTATAAACAATTTTGGCCCTTAAAATAATTATGTAACTTAGCTGCTAGGGAAAGTCCAACCAAACCTTTGGTTTGTAAAGCTTTCACAAACATAAGCAAAAATATTTAGCTTGCAATAAAAATAGTCGAGAAACGAGAAATATTCCATAGAACGCATTGAATTTGTTTGGCCTTATGCCCAGCCGCAGGACAATTTATATATTGCAAAAAAAAAAAAAAACAAAACAAAAAGAATAAACTTTACCCGCTGGATAAACAAATGAAGCATGGTCCCTAACCATCTACACCCGCCCGCCCCTTTTTATCCGCTTTGTTTTCACATGCAGCTAAAAAATTAGAAGCGGGGGGAAATAAACAAATACATTTATTACATGCAAATACAAAAACAAAAAGCAACAACAACAAGAAGAGCGGCGTCGCTTTTGTATAGCGTCAGTCTCGCCAAAAACACACACACACACACTCTCACTCCCTCTCTCTGGCTCTCTCTCACACCGCGCCCTGGGGGCTCACACACGTGACTTTAAAGCTCATGGGATTACATTCAACGGGATTTTTTGGAACAAAAAAAGCTTAGGAAATTAATGCGCCGAAGGAAATGCATTTAAATTACACACAATGTGGGTGAATGTTTTGATTTGCAGAGAGAGAGGGGTTGGGGTGGCGGGGGGTTGTACTCTACGACAACGCTGGCTTTTCCGGAGGTGTCCGCTGTGACAGCCGCAGCCGCAACATTAATTTATAATTCAGCGACGCCGTTGGGGGGGAGCTTAACAAATTTAATGGCGACTTTACAAATGAATACAAATTGCAATTTGAACTTTAACAATTTCGTAATTAACAAAAAACACATTTTGCATCATAACTCTTGAGAAGTAAAGCCAAAAAAGTATTTTGAAATTTAATTAAGTTGCATTGGCCACGCCGATTTGTCCCAGGACAGCAGGCGGGCGGGCGGACGAAACCAAACCCTTTTCGCAAATAAAATCTTTGGCTAAAGTTGATTTTTTATGTCACGGCCAGACGCGGAAAAAACATAAATTTCCGTTGCCCGGGCAAATAAACATTATGCTGCACTTTTTTTTTAGTTCTGCTTACACTAAGCAACAAAGTTGTAAAAGATTTTCCATTAAGTCGTATCGTCATTCTAAGTGAAGAGCAAACAAAATGGTGTCCTGCACATATTTTCTCTTTGTTTCCGATTTCTTGTTGTTGAGTGTAAAAGTATTGTTTTTCTGTCAACTTGCTGTTCTTGATTTGGCGCACCTTCTGCTGACGTATGACATTGCAGCATCAATTGTTCGTCGAGAGAGAGAAATAACATGTAATAATATCGTCATACAGCGAAAGCAAAGTCCCGTTGCTTGCCTCACTCATCACTCTCTCTCACGTTAAGCGTTGCGAGAGGGCGTGAGTTGCTGTTCCTTGGTCATTAACGGCGTTAAGCCGCTGGCCTGGTACTCTTTGGTACTCTGACTGCGCCCGGAAGGATGTCGTGGCCTGAGTGACGTGTGTGTTTGCACAACCAACACACACCCAATTTATTTTGCACCCACCGCAGTCATTCATCCTTGTTGCTGGTGGCATTGTCATTAGCGTTCGTTCGTGCGCCGTTATCCCTTTTTAATAAGGTTTACTCAGCATTTTTTTCCATTTTTTTTTATTCTACTTATTGTATGTTTATTATGCGAGATTTGGTTTCTGTTATGTGCAAGCAACAACAACAAACGCTGACAGCAACAGAAAATACAAAACAGATTCCAAAGTGAACTTTGATTACATTTATGATGCTTTAAAATGTTAGCAGACAACAACAACTCCGCATTATTTCATTAATTGCTTTCTTTTGCCAATTGGCAATCGATTCGCGATAAGTATTGCATTAAATCACAGTTTGTGTGTTATCGATCGATAAGTATTGCATTAAATCACAGTTTGTCTGTAATCGATCGCAATTATAAAAGTATTTAGCTATTTATACCGTGACTTTTCACCTTCTATTGTATCTTTGTGATTAAATCACGTGCCATTGTGAATAAATTTCTCCTTCTCTCTCTCCGCTTTCTCGCTCTTCTCTTTGGTCACAATGTACAGTCTCGATTTTCTCTTTCAAAATGAGTAATTATTCATCACCTACTGTGACGTCACTATTACTGCTTGGCAAATCTTTTGTCATTTAATTAAATATACATAAATTTATCTGTTTATTAATTAATCACGGTCAGCAGTGAGTTTTGTAGGTGTGAGTAAGTGCTGCAAATTAATTGAAAGAAAAATATAATTCAATCTGAAAGCAAATGAGGTAATCAATGCCACACAGAAGACAACAATCACGTTACATCCTTAATTATGCATGGTTTTCAATAACAAGAAAATGTAATTTAATGCGAATTATTTCCTCATTTGTTTAGCTGCATATAGAATTTCAACTAAAGAAGTTTCTCTTTAAGCTTATTTTGATTGAATTTTAAGCTCTCTCTCTATCTATATTTTGGCTGATAAAAAAAACTACGAAACTATAATTTATAAAGCTTAAAGTGTTCTTTGTTATGGACTTTTGTAACACCGTGAAACACCATTAGCCAAGCCAAATATGTGCATTAAACATTACCCATTCTCATACCCCACCTCCCACCCAACCCACCCAACCCTCTCTTCACTCATTTCACAATCTCTCATCAACTAATCTGCCTACGTGCCTTGCACACCGCATTGCATTATCTGCGAGTAAATCTTGCCTGGCAAAGACCAGCAAAGAGAGGAAGAGAAGAGAAGCGAAGAGAAGATTCTTTGTGCGTGCACTCGAAATTAAATTGTTATCAAATCGATCAAAGCCGCAGCATCATTATCTGCGCATTAGTCGTGGTTAGCCAGTTAAAAAGAGAGAGAAGAGAAAAAAATAAGCAAGAAACGACACAAACAAAAAAGAAGAAAGAGCTAATGTTAGTAAGGTGAACTTAAGATACTCTAACCGAAAAATCTAATAAATTTAATTTTGTTAAAAAATAAGAGTTTGTTTTTGTGGAATGACATCAAAACACAACGAAGTTTTAATGCTCTCATATGAAACAATTAAAGCTGTAAAAATCCAAATTTGTATGCAGTAAAAATGTTAAAAATAAAAGTTTAATTTTTGACAAACAGATCCAAAATATGAATGTACTGCATCTTTACACCATAGTCAGAACACCCATTGCTAGGGTATACAAAAAAAAACTAGCTTTTGATAAGCAAGTTTTTTTCCTTCCATTTTTCCCTCTTTTTTTTCGTATTCTGTCGCATCGTGTAACTAAGTCAGTGCAATAGAGTGGCGCTCGAAGTGGGCGTGGCTGTTGGCGTGTTGAGCTCGTTGTTGTTGCTTCCATTACACTTTCCCCATTGCCCTTTACCATGGCCGGCGCTTGGACCAGCGCTGGCAATAACTTCTAATTAATACACGAAAAGCATAACGAAAGCTAATTATCAAACTAATGAGCTTGTTGGCTGGCCAATGCAACAGCAAGCAAACAACAACAACAACGCAAATAACAACAACAACATAGGATCCAAACTTAAGTGTTAACTACGCTGTGCTTAACAAGGCGAGCGCCGCCGCCGCCGCCGTTCGCAGCCGCCGCTCCAGGTGCGAAATACCATGAAAAAAAGAGTGAACACATACATACACATATGTACGTAGAAGGTAGATGATGTACGTAGTACGTACATATATTTTATTTCAATTTCCTTTTGGTTTGGCGCGTCTTTTTAGCATACTTGATTATGGTCTTTGGAACAACAGCAAAGGCATAAAAAAAAAGAAAAAAAGGGGGCTGAACGCTGTACGTCGCCGGTCATCAGTCACTTATGCGCACGGCACGTCACTCAAAGAGCCAACACACACACACACACACACAGACACACACCCAGTTAAATAACAGAGCGGAACCAAAGAGAAAGAGAGCGAGAGAGAAGTCGCGGTCTAAACTTGTACTCAAACTCTCGACTACTGTCATTATCTTGTTAACTCGTTGTTACGTCAGCCATTCAATGAGTCTGCTCTTCAGCTTGCTGAACACCAAACACACACAGACATACATAAGTGTATATATATTGAAGTTGCCATATAAGTCTGATGATCATTTGATGATTGCTGACCAAAACTTTTAAGTTTGCCACAATTTCTTTTTTTATGTTGTAATCGAGATTTGTGCTGCGGTGTTCGCCAATGTTTTGTAGAGTTGATGAAGATTGTCAATTGTTGTTGGTATTTGAAATTGAACTTCAAATTACTCAATGAGGTGTTAAAAAAAAACAATCTGATACATAGTTAGATTTTGTGTTTTTGATCGATTTTGAAAGATTCGGTCAGCTAAAGTTAAGTTAAAGTTTAATTTTCAGTTTGACTTTTGATATTTATATTATTTTTGTAGGTTTTCATTGCTTAATGTTCCAAAATATTTTCCTTTTAAATCCTAAATGTTCCTAACTTCTTAAGCTATGTTTTTGTTTAAGTTTAAGTTTTCCTTTATAATCTGTTCCCTCTTCAAATACCCAGCATTTTTTTCTGTTTCCTTTTTAATAATATTCCGTTCATATATGTGCGTACGTACGCTTGGACTCACATTAGTCTTCACTTATAGCGAGTGTTTGTGCGCATCAGCGTGCCGCATTTCGTGGCATCGCGGCCCTTTACCTCATGCCTCATGTGTAATAATAATATACACACAGGTGTCCCAACAGGCCTGTTTTTGGCCCTGGGCCAACGTCAGCTTCGTACTTCATCAATAAGCATCTACAGAGGGAAAGAGAGAGAGAGGGAGTAAAGAGTGTGGCATGAAATGAGAGTGATGACGATGGCGCTGCATGTAGCACATGTAGCGGCGATTACGCGTAATAATCATCATAATCAAAAGTCGCAACACGAAATGAGTTTTGACTTGTTGTTGTTGTTTGTTCCAGTACAAGGATAACCAGTTCGGGATTGTTATGGTCCAGGCAGCAGCAGCAGCAGCGCTCCATATAGAATTGATTAATATTGGGCATTGGGCATAGGAAATATTCTGCCGGACTCACTTCACTGTCGATGATGGTTTTCGCCATCTCATTACAAGCGATGCGGCCCACTGAGTTCTTGTGGCATTAATCTGTGGCAGAAGGAGTTGTGCATTGCGAGTTTGAAAAAAAAGTAAAACACAACTTTGTTAATCATAAGTATATAAAGCAAAAGCTGATAGTGAAAATGCTCTTGTTTCTTCTACTTTTGCCTAGGTTAAGGTTCAATTTCAGTTCAAGGCATTAGACTCAACTTGTCAGCTGATTGAAAGACAGAGATAGAGATAGAGAAAAAGAGAGAGCAATGGGATAATCATTGCGGTAGTGCTGCATTTTGTTTCGATTTAGGTTTGTAAAGATTTAAACTGAACGACGAGGTTCAAGTTGCTGGAAACTTGACAACGATTTCTTTAAGTACCATTATTCTTTATTTTCTCTATAGCGTATATTTTTCTTGATAAAGTTTAATTTTTTCTGGCGTTGTTGCTACAAAATCTTTCAGATGCTCTTATAGTTATATCATGCACTGAAAATTACTTTTACAAGTTTCGTTATTTTTTTTACATCTTATAGAAATTATAGCTTTCGTACACACAGGTATTTGTATCTTTTGAATATATCTGTGTGCTCTCATTCACACGTAACATTTTGCCTGGCCATATCTTATTATTTTTTAGTGTTTCACATCTTTCCACTTAACGTTTGCCTTTTTATGGGACACTTCATACATAACCCAGCAATAGCACCAACAGGCAAAGTCATAATCTATTCTTGGCCCAACCCAAAGTGCTATAGTAACCCTCTCTTCGATTTATATCGCATGCATATTATGAAACCCAAGCAATCAGTACATATACATAGATATTATTATGAACATACATGTACGAAGCTCTATAAACACGAAAAAAAAAAGCAAAAAATATATATATAATAATTAACTGACCATCAAATCAACAGCACGTACTCCCTACGTGAGCATCATTTTATGAGCTTGCAGCTCTTTGGTCTTTGGGGCAGCAGCAGCTTGATTACTCATTTGCGATTGTATATGTGGGATAAGGAAGAGACATAGAGCGAAAGAGAGAGAGTTTGGGTCTAGGGCTACGTGCGAAAATGAAGACTACAACTATGAACAACTATCCGACCAGGTCAAAAACTACAATCAAAGTCAATTGGTTTTCGTCCAGAAGGGCAGAGATGAAAAGTATGAATAGAGGCTCGGAGAATATCTGTGAATTCAAGCGGTTAAGTGGCAGGCTACCGCACTTACCGCATAATTAATATGGCGAAATGCAATGCCTCAGGCACAAGGACACACAACAAGGACATGATAAACACAAGACAGGCTGGACACTGCGTATAGGCGGGACAATGCTGTCAGTGCATTACAAGCACACATGACATTTGCATTTGATTTACGCACTAGACAATAACCTCAGAACTAGCCACGTTTAGTGATGGAAGCGTGAGAAGTTTTGAAGTAAGGCAATCAGTTAAGTATCTTATAGATACTTTAGTTTTTGAGCACCTTTTCTTTAGCTTTGACAAAGTCTTTACTGTGAAAAGATCGTATCTATCGTTAGAATAACTATTGTTTCGGTCTTTTGATATAGTTTCTCTAGTCCTGTTCACTCTTGCTTCATTGCTCGACATCTTTGCAAAAAACGATATGTTCGTGTCACGAGCATGTTCAGCCTCCGAGCTGTTGGCTCGCCCTTAAGGCGGCAGAGTCAAGCCATAAAACTTTGGCTTAAGTGCAAATGCGCTCAAATCTACACTTGGACATTTGACTGTGTGCGTGTGTGTGTGTGTGTGTGTGCGTGTATTACTATAATTAAATTGAAAATTACTGCCAAGCAATTGCAATTGTCCACACGACTGGACTGGACCGAACTGGCCGCCTGGCAATGCAACACCCCCGTCGCCAAAGTCCTTCATCAACAAATGTGCAATGTTAATAATAGGTTTCTCTAAATGTCTGTGTGCGTTTGTGTGTGTGTGTGTGTGTGTGTGGGCCCTAATCATTGTCTGTTATTTGCATCTGTCTACTGGCGAAATGTTTTTGGGGGAGAGAGCGAGAGAAGGGACTCTCCCTGCCACGCATAACTTATAAATTATGCATAGATGCATAGAATTTACAGCTTGTAAGGTCAGACAGTTGCAGTTTGCCCCGCCCACCACCACCCCACAACCCGCTACATCTATAGTTGTACTAAAATTAGTTGTTATACTCCTTTCTGGCCTAATACCTAATGTTGGTGTGTTTTGTAACGCCTAGAAATAAAGTTAATGAAATTTGGTATCACAACAAATTGATTAAGATTAATTTTAAATGTTTTCAATTTGTCATTGTGATTTATATGATGAAACTATAGTTAATGAATAAAAGTAATTAACTTTTGTTGAGAACTTAATATAAATTCATGAGATAAAATTAATACAAACATGCAATCGCATTTTCTTCAAATTGTTAATTCGACCAAAGAGTTTAACACGCTATCATCACATAATATATATATCTGTACTAAATATGTATTATTATACTTTAATATTCATGAGACTTTTAACTCGAACTTGTGCCGCAACCTTTTAGTTAAGTTCGCTTCGCTATTGTCTTGCAAATTCCAATCAAGTTTTGTGTTTTCCGTTTTGTTAAACACACATTTGTCTGACTTTTCTCAATTCAAACACACATCGATCGAAAGATTCACTTAAAATAGTCGAAGCACTTCAAATAGTGGTTCATTGTACCATCCACAAAAGTTTCGCCTCCCAGCTCAGACACCTCTTAAACACTTGAGTAACTTGTTTTTTGTTTTGTTTTTTCGCATTGCATTGCATTGATTTTCAAACCGCATCATTTTGATGTATTTTGTGGCTTGCGTTTTGTTGTTGTTGTTTGTATGTATTTTTGTACTGTATCATCATCACGAGTTACACGCACGAGCTGCGTCTGCCAGTTTTGCATACGTATGTGTACATACGAACAGGAAGGGTTTGTCAAAACGTAGAGCTGGGGGAGATGGGGAGTTCGACCCAAAGTGCCGACAACGAAAACAGTGACGTTTACAAATTATCATGCATGTGCTTAAGTGTAGTGTGTGTGTGTGTGTGTTTGTCTTGATTTCTTTGTCTTATTGCATTTTATTCAAATTTCCTACCGTGCGGTTTTTACGTTTATATCGTCGGCATCGATTTGCAATTCGCAATCGTAATCAGCTCGAAGGCAAAAACGCTCTACACATACATACATATATCTCTTGTTATACCCTGAGCCCAAGAAAAGGGTATAAAGGGGTATAATGGATTATAGAAAATAAATAAATCATCAATTAATGGTCAGCACCGTTCAAATAAGATATAGGCAGTTCAAGTTTCTTTTAATTATCGATAAGTCTTTCACTTTTCGATACACACATGGAATCGATAACAATAAAATTTTGAATTCAGATACTTTGGAAATTATTGCAAGAAATATTGTCAAAATAATACAAATCAGTGGAATATTTATTCGATTTCGATTACGAAACGCAGGAGATATTGAAGATTGAAGATTTGTTATCGTAGTTGAGGGTATTTTTTAGTCCAGCTTTATCAACTCGATACTTTTTACTTGTTTTGTTTTCTTTATATGAATGTATTTGTGGTCCGAACGATGACAGGCAGAGACAAAGAGGCGGATTCACAGCAGTCTTGTTTATTATGTGTGTGCGTGTGTGTTCGGTGTGTATGTGTGTGTGTGTGCCAGTTTTCAACAGCTGATGGTGAATATTTATGTTTTGTTTGCTATAAACGGAATAAAACTGCAAAAATTATAGAATTTTAAAGAGATATTTCGAAGGAATGTCTGAAATAGAAATTTGTTAAAGAAATTTATTATGAAAATTCGTTTGAAATTGTTTTTGCACACACTTCACATTTTATGTGGGTCAAATATTTATGATGCATATGTGAAATGGCCAAGAAACAATTTATAATAACTTTATTGAAGGACGCCTTTTGAACAGGCCCTTGACTCCTTCTTATTTGCCCAAAATGGCAACCGCACATAGTTACAGTTCTTTTGCGGTCAACAAGTACAACAACAACAACAAGAGAATAATTGTAAATATTTATGCAACGCTTTTTTGCTTTTGTTAGCTAAACGATATATTTTTTTTATGTATTTGCATTGGCATCCATTCCTGAACCTGAACCCTTTGACCACCCATGAAATAAATACCTGAACATATTTATGTTAACTCCTTGGTCACGTGCTTGCCTCACCTCTCCCCTCTCTCACTCCTTGCTCGTTACAATTCTAATGTAATTTTTGGGGCAGGGGCAAACGAAGATGAAAAAGAAAGAAAGATGGCAAAATACCTTTTGTCTTTTAGTTTATGGCCCGTAAGGGTCGACAGCTGTGTTTTGTAACCAATTTGCTGCTACCGTTTAAATGAAAAAAATGAAAACACACACACACTCACACACACATGCTGTGTTGTGTTTCCAGGCAGCAGAAGATCAGAAACTCTTCGTTTTTACCATAAGTGTGCAATGTAAGTGAAGAGTTTTGTGGGCATATTTAACAAATGTTTTTCATTTGCATTTTGATGTTGTTGTTGTAAGGGTAAGGGTAAACAATTTTCACCTGTCCCTGTGGCAATGCAATGGTTAAAACTGGCAATTAGCCCTGGATAAACAATGCAAGCAGCAACAGAAGCAGCTAGCTAGCCTAAGGGGCCTAAGGCCAAGTCAATGCATTGATTTTGCCTCAGCCTTAATTTGATGACTATCTGAATAGCAGGAAAGGCGGAGAAGGCGGGGGAGGCATCTGCTGCTGGTGACACACGCACAATTGCTGTGGTGTATGTGTGTGTGTGTTGGGGGCACGAACGACGCTCAAAATTGCTTATCAAAGTTGCACAATCAAAAAAAAAAAAAAGAACCAAAAGAAAATGAGGAAGGCGCACCACCAGCATAACGAGCCAAACTTGGGTAATGGCTGTTGCATATATATACTATATATACTGGCAGAGTATTGAATATTTGAGTTTCGTGTTTGAGTTAGGGTATCTAAAGGGCAAACTGTTGACTGCAAGTCATATCATACCGACGACTACTCCTTACTCTCTCCACGACGCAGAAGCATTACGTGGCATAGACAATCAGTTTGGTAATGTGTGCAAAACAAATCAACGCAACAAACAGACAAGAGGAGAGGAAAGAGAGAGAGAGCACTTAGATATAATCAAACTCAGCCAGCACCCCACAACAACACTATAACCAGGGCTGGGTGCTTTGTAATCAGGAAGTTATGGATAAATATTGGAAAACTGCAAAATATAATATTTTGCTCCGAAATTGCTTTTCGTTGTTAAACTTTGTTTTGTTTAACGTTATGCTGTTTATGGTATGTGAAGCTGTGCATACTAATATGTATAAGTTAAAGCGAATAATTTTTAGGCGTCCTTTAAAATATATTCATAAATTTAAGCTATGATTCTATAACTTCAACTTGTTTAATTTGATAAATACTTTGTTTTTACTCGTAAAGATAATTTTATTGAAGTTTCAGCTTTATTATTTGACAAGCTATTCAATATATCGTTATATGATCCAAAAGAATTTTCATAATTTTCAGATTTACTTAAAATAAATTATTGTTTATCACCACAGAAGTTTTTTTTTGCTCAATAATAAAAAAATACTTTTGTCTAACATTTAAAGGGTTTTTATTAGTAGAAAAAAAAGAATCATACCATTTTGAATTTCTTTCGCCTCTTTTACTCACATTACTCAAACGCAGTGCAACATCAAGTAAAATATTGATCTGGCATAAAAAAAGCACACAGGCCAAGACTTTATATCCCATTTGGTTTATGACTGTCCAAAAATCAGAAATTTGTGGCACATCCCTCGTATATCGATACGGTTTATGGGCATATCAGAAATCTGTCTCTTTTGTCTCACTGCCGTCGTCGTCGTCGCTGTTGTTGTTGTTGTTGCCACAGGCATCTCTTTCGCTGCAGGCGGCAGGCGTCGTCTCCGTCTACCGTCGTCGTCCTGTTCGTCTTCGCACTATTTTTCATTTTATTGCGCCGCTGCACATGGCTGTCAACTGCCACAACAACACGAAGAAGAAGGAGAGATACGACTTGAGCCTGCTTCAAACAACATTCATACAAACCAGCTGCATGCAGCATCAGCTATAGCTATAGCTATGGAGCTTCAGTTACTTTAGTTTATTGAAGAACGATGCGCGCCCGCATATCGATTTCAGCGCATTGTGCGCCTGTTTGCATACAAATATCCTAAGGACATTCTAGAGAGAGAGAGACAGACAAACTTATCCTCTTCTTCCTGTCACACGTACGCATGTAAATTGTATTTTGTGCACACAGCCCCTTGTCGTCGTATTTAGTTTAGCGGAATACCCTTCCCTTCACCCCTCTACTGCTGTTCGAAGAGCACTTCCTTGTGCTTGATTTCATTTGCTGTGGCAATTGTCTTCGACTTGCATCGACTTCTTTTTTTTTGGCAAAAATATAAAACGAAGAACTTCCAATTTCGCATTCAAAATTCCTTGCTCTTTTGCAACTTGTCAGCCAAGTGGCAGCCATTTTTTCTTTTAGCTAGAGCTATTCCTCCTTCTGCTGATGCATCATGTGGCAGGACTTTTGCGCTTTTGTGCGTGCTTTGGTCTCAGTTTTGTCGTTTTTCGATTTTCATTTTTTTCTCGTTTTTGGTTTTTGCCTGGCGCTGACATTTGATGTTTAATTTCAATAACTCTGTGAGTTCGCTTTTTAATCTCCTCTTCGTTCTCGCTTTTGTGTCTTTGACTGCCAAAATAGCTTCAAGTGCTGTAAAATGATCAAATTCCCAACACACACACACACACACACACACATATTCATACATATAGATTAACACTCAATTTCAATTACAGCTGCCAATGGCAAAAAGTGTTGGCTCTCTCTATGTATTTGTGTGTGTGTGAATTACATAAATTAAATTTCTAAAGTGTTCGAGACTTCAGTTGTCAACGCTTTTCACAGCTTGTCGAAAATGTAATAGAAAAAGACCCCTAAAGCATATTGGATTCAACACTGTCTGGGCTTTATTTTTTTGGCAAGAGCTAGTAAAAGATATTTATCAATGATTCTTTAACCCAAAGCTAAGGTTCAACATCATTTAATATAAATTCTATATTAACTTATCATTTGATTCGAATATTGAATATTCCTTCCAAATATTTATTCTATTTTTAAGTTCCTACCATCACGATTAGCCGAGCTAAGTTTTATAATTTTTCTCCATGTTTCCATCTCTCCTCTTCTTTTTCCCTCGATTAGGCATGCCTCTTAAATATTATTTCCGTTCAATATCCTTTACTAAAATCGCATTTTCTCACCCCTCGATATACTCAGTCACATCACTGTAATGAAATTTGACTGGAAAACCAATTACTCTACCACAATGCCCAAAAATAATTTTGATTTAATTTCCTGCTGTCCGGCACTTTTGTGGTCAATGCAACCACTGCAATATAACAAAAAGAAAGAAGAAAGGCAACAACAACAGCAACAAAAAGAACAAAAAAAACCTTCACAACATGACTTCAACATGCAACAAAAAAGAAACCATCAACAACAACAAAAGAGCCCACGTGGTTTGGGCAATTGTTAAAAGGTCAGCCAGAGCGCTTATAGCAGTTCTTTTTGTTTTTTGTTTTTCACTTTCCGTTTTTATATAATACTTACAAATTATACTTTTTGTTTTGGATAGAAACATACTCAGCGGGGGGGTTGTAGGGAGGGTTGGTTGTCGAGCAACGTTAGGTGTGAAAAACTTAAAACACAAAAAAAAGGAAGAGCATTTTTATCTTTTTTTACAGTTGAATTATGAGTGCTAAGTAGTATGTTTTTGGAGGGGTTCTATATATTTTGTCTAGGAAACCCCTTTGCGATGTTCATAAAGTGCCGACTTTAAGCTACTATTAAAGGGGGGTTAAGTTAATACAGTTGTCAGTTGGTATTATGTTGTTGTTGTTTTTGTTGTTGTCTCGCCAGCTGTTAATGAACATTCAAACTGGCTAATTAATTTTGTACATTTATTAAACTTTTGCCGGAGGTTCCTTTTGCTGGCCCAAGCCACGAAACTATTTACCATACAAATCTCATTTTATCAACTTTGTCTTCGTGTCCATCCCCCAGCCTTAACAAGCTAAACACGGCCGTTCTACTGGGTTGTCCTTCTTCTTTGTCTCTGTCCTTTCTTTGCTTCCTGTGTGTTTGTCAAAACATTGTGACACAGTTCTGCTTTCTTACGGCTGGCGCGCCATTCACTTGGCTCATTAACGTTGGCCTTTTGTTTTGGCCCTGTCATCGTTGTCGTCTGGCTCCAGGAAGCTTCAGTTCGCCATTTCAGTCCTCCTTTTTTTTCTGGCGTAATTTATAAATGTCTCCTGTCTCGGTGTTGCTCTGGCCATCTTGTACTAGTATCGGGTCCAGCAACTGGGTTCGGCATGTAAATCAGGTCACAAAACAATGCAACTGACAGTGAATTGTGCTTCGGTTGAGTTTCGTACTGACTGTGCCACAATGACACATTCAGGATTCTACAGCACAGTTTACTTCATTATTGGTTACTCAGCAATTCATTCACAGGACGGACGACACACCTTGTAGTTGTTGGTGTGGCTGTTACTGCTGCTGCTTTTGCCCTTTTTATGGCCATGTCCTTTTGCTTATCCTTGCTGACTAATGACAAGCAGCAGCCAGACTAGTTCAGTCCAGTAGCACGTTGTCAATTCGTCCTGTTCCGTCCCGTTGTCCTTCCTCTTTAGCCCTTTTGTCAACTCGCTCTTACTCATAGTCATTGGCCAGCTTAACTAACTCTTCGTCTCTACGCTTCAACTCCGACTCCAACTCCAACTCCATCTTCATTGCAGTTCCAGTTCTTTGGCTTTAATGGCGTCTCTCCACTTCTTGGCTGCCTGGTAAAAAGCCAACTACACTTACCTCAACTTGGCTGCAACCCCGGGTTACGTTCAAATGGGCGTGACAAGTGGCAAGGGCCAGTGGAGAAGCAGGTGCGCATTTTATAACAAAGGCATAAATTATTTTCTACTGTCAGCATTGCTTTCGCCATACTAACTGTCTGTCCGTCTGTCTGTCTGTCAGTCTGTTTGGACTGTGGCCTGTAAATGGCAGGCAGAGAGACAGAGAGACTCTTGCCTCGTCTTATTGTTTGGCCTATTGATTTGAATTTGCCCATCGAATTATACTACAAGTTATTTATTCCACATCTATCTCTAGTCGAGTTTGATCAGAGGGGTTTGTTTAATTGTTTTAGATAAATGCGCATTGGTTTCCATAGCGAAAACCCTTTGATGCGATATATTTAAACAGATTTAAATGTATATATATTTTGTAACGCACTAATGATGAAAGAAGATATTTATTAATATGAAAGAAAATGTTTTATTTTTGTATTCTCTCAATGTGCAAATTTAACTCAACTCTTTATAAAGTCAAATTACTTTGTCAAAGAAATTTAATATTACACGCTGTTAAGATGTTGCCTAGAAAAATTTCAAAATTTGATTTTTCATTTAATTTAAACTTGGTTGTGAGAACAAAACAAAATTTTCTTCGAAAATTCAAGTCGTTAACTTTTCTTTAACTTTTTTTCCTGGGAAAAACGTTTTTGATTCCATTTTATTAATTTATACTTTTCTTTGGAAACATAATCTTTTACTCAACAGCTTTAATTCATTAAAATAAAGTAATTATTTTGCTTATTTAGAAACTCGTGTAAATAATTTAAAATATGAATATCGACTGACTGAGGTGAATGCCAATCAGTTGACTTGTTGTCAAACAAATAATAATTTTTAATTAAAATTGGTTATTTGAATGTTCATTCTAAAAGTAATAGCTGACCAATTGGCCGCCACTTGACCATAAATAATTATTTGTAAATTTGCAGTTTTGTCAAAATGAAATCATTCCAATGAAAGAGTTTGAATAATTAAGTTGATAATTTTATAATGACCTTGCCCACAAAACACACAAAAAAAAATCTGCAATTGTCAGTTGACCTCAAACCCTCCCAAAAAATAAAGTACGTGGTTGGAAATTTTGAAAGCCGTGAAACAAATAAATTGTTATTTGTATTTATGACAAAAAAAAAAAAATAGATAGAACCAAGCGTTGAAAGCACATTACAAATTATTGCAATTGTCGTTCGACAAAAGCCAAAATTGTCAGCACTCATATACAAATACAAAGGCAAATACAATATATAATAAATATATAATTGATTTGCTATTGTTTAAGCAGAAAATAAATTGTGCCTAACCATTGTGCGTGAACACTTAAATTGAGTGGGTATTTGAAGCTTTCAATCCCAGCCGACGGCAGTTAGATATGTATGGCATATTTGCAGTTATAGATTTAGTTGTTAATTTTCAGCTGAAATATATAATTATTTATTCTATTTGAGAAATGCATGACTCACAAATACCCTTGTTATACTAAGATATATTTGACTAAGAAATATTATAATCTCCAAGTTTACCCTTTGATAAAAATATTTAAAAAAAAATGTTTCCCAAATATGTGAAACATTTTTCACTCCCAACACTTTATACCCATTAAAGCCTACAGAGCATTAGAAAAGTGAAATTCTAGTACGCAGTAATTGGTGCAAAAACACTTGCGAAAAAAAGCTCCAATTACCTTAAGTGCACATACTTGTGTGTGTCTGTGTGTGTGCGTGTGTGCTTTGGCCCTATATAAAGGCAGTTGTTATTGAACCATATTCAAAACAGTCGCAGTTTGAAACAACAAAGCATACAGCAAAAATCTAAACAAATCAAATCAACATGATTAAGGCAACTCTATTCACAGCAACTCTGGTCATCGTTATGGCTATTGTCCAGGTAAAAACTCCTAGCAAATCTCATATCCTTTAGAGGAAGAAAAAGTTGATGTACGTTTCTATTGGTTTGCAGTGCGATCCAAACTTTCAGCAGTTGATGAAACAGTGCTTGGATGAGAACAAGATGACTGAGGCCGAGCTCAAGGAATTCATGGCCAGTGGCATGAAAACGAATCCCAATGAGAACCTCAAGTGTTACACCAAATGCCTGATGGAGAAACAAGGTCACATGGTCAATGGACAATTCAAGGCGGACGCCTTGTTAAATTCGCTCAGGAATGTGCCCCAAATGAAGGATAGAATGGATGAAATCCAAGCGGGCGTGGATACCTGCAAGTCCATGATGGGCACCAACGATTGTGATACGGCCTTTAAAATCTCCATGTGCCTCAAGGAGCAAAAGACGGTTATGCCGCATTAAATCAAATTTTCCAAACCAATTTCTTCGATAAATATCAAATAAATCTGTGTATTTATCTGTTCATATAAAGTGTATTAAATTAAAAAGCTTGGTGTTGGGATTTTTGTGAACATATATTTCTGTGTGTTTTTCTGTAAAAGTCGAGAGAGCATTCAACTTACAGATTGAATGATGTGACATAAATCTACGACGGCAAGTGAATCATTCCTGACATTCAACATATTTGCTTATCTTATGTATAATCGATGTGATTGTATTTTAAGATCGAGATGAGCCAAGCCCAGCATTCTAGAGAGACAGAGCGAAGAGGGTTGCGCGTTGTGTGATTTATCAAAAGTCGCTTGAGAGAGCGCACGCCCAAAGTTCTAGGAAACAAGCATTGACAACCTGTTTCCTTTGCTGCAAGATGCATGACGCAAGACGCAAGAGGACAGCGCGATGTTGTCTACAAATATCATTTGTCAATTTTAATAAGTTTAAAATCAAGATAATTAAAACAACGCACAACAACGAAGCAAGTGAAAATGCAAGAGAGATGTGGAGATGCTGGTCATGGCCAAGTTGAATGTGCAATGGGATATTTTGTGGCTTGGCAGAGCAATCCTTTTCATTTTCTTTGGAACATTGTGACACCAATTACCGCTAATAAATCATTTTCACATGTGCGTGCGTGTGTGTGTCACCCTTTCTCTCCTCCCTCCTTCACTCGCTCTGTAACATATGAGCTGCGCTTAATGGCAACAAGCAGAGTCCGAGCGAGAGCGAGAGGGAAGGGTTCTTTTGGGCCAATGTAACCATAGAAGATGTAACATAAATCAACGCTGCCAGCCTGCAAACGCAGTTCATTGCACTTGCAATGGGGTTGAGATGCTCCCAAGTACAACCAGAAGAAGAAGCAAGAAGCAAGGGATAGATTGCGGACGGTTGCAAGTGTTCCGCTGCAGGTTGACAAGCCCAGGCGACATGAGACAACGAAATTTTCATACGTATGAGAACGGACTGTAACAAGAAAAAAGAAGAGAACATCTTTTTTTGTGTAAAAGAAAGCCAAGAAATTTTTTAAAGGACTGTGAATACGCTGCTGTATATCTCCCCACGCCCCAAATGCCAATGACAATTTGAAATAAGATGAGATAGCTCCGTGATGACGAACTACAAATACCCTCATTCTAGTCTATTCAATTCGAAAATATTCCATTGCAATACAGTTAAGAGTAATAAAGATATAAGTCAGATGGATAGATAAATGAGTTTAAATAGTTTTCGACTATGAACGATGATCCATTGAAGATCACTCCCATCAACTTCAAACTGTTACACACCTAACAACAAAACTGTAACACACTTACTAAAAAAGTATCAAAGTTAAAAAAGGGCGAGTGAGAAGTTGGTTGCTGCGAGCTGAGCTACTTTGAATTGAAAGGAAAGCAAAGGTCGGGTCGCAGTTGGAGCTGGAGTTGGAAGTTCGATTCGGAGAACAGATCCAGGCGGTAGCCATGACAGCCGTATGCATACAAATTTGTTATGCCACACGCCTCCCCAACACCCCCTCGCCCTGGTTGCTTTTCCCTTAATACTGAAACCTGGACAGAGCGGCACTTGAAAATTGTGCAGCTTGGCCATGCATATAATGGCTTGGCCTTTTATCAACTAACAAATACAGGCAGCAGCAGCACCAACAAAAGCAACAACAAAAAGAAACTTTCGACGATGGATGACTACAGTCGTCGCCGTCGTTGCCTGCCTGCACTGGAAAACTCAATTTGAATATTGTTGAAACTGAAAACAAGACAAAAACCCAAAGAAAAAGGAAACACACATACAAAAACCAAAGAACCAAGCAGCAGCAGCAAGAAGCACCCAAAGAGACTTGAGACCAACATGAAGATGAAGACGACGAAGAACAAAAATATCATCATCATGATGATGAAGAAGAAGACGAAGATGCGCTCATGTGCAACATGATGAAATGCAGTCAAGTTAAAAAGTGTCACTTGAGTTATGAGTTCATTGTTTGTACGTAGTTACGTTGCTCAGTGTTCAGAGGGCTGGTATTATGCATGGATATGGATGGTGGGGGAGTTTTTGAGCATTCAATGGGGCTAGTATATTGTAAAAGTTGCTGTTGATTTGGTTTTAGGCTTTTGTTCGGCATAGTCTGGCAGCAATAAAGAGTTGAAGCTGCAACCAAGACAATTTGCAATTTGCTTCTTTAGCGGTGTTGCCCTTGGAGACGAAAGCTTCTGCTGAATGACTAGGCGAAATATATTGCCAAGAATTTTAAACAGTTTCGTTGTTTATTATGATGAGTAGAGAAGTATGCAGATGGTGATTGAATCATCTTGAGCTTCAAAACTAGCTACAGATTTATGCGAGAATCAAACAATTTTAGTTTTAAATATTTTGCATTATATTTTTTTATATCAGTTTTGACTTTTGTTAATAAACCATTTATATTTTTCTTTATAGAATACAAAGTGCAGTGCGGTTAGGTGAAATAAAGCTTTACTCCGATCACAAACTATTATCGGAAACAGGAATCTAGGATACCTTAACAAGTTGTAAGTACAGTTTTAGTTTTCAAACAATTCCCATGACAATAAAATATTTTAATGCTGCCAACAAGTTTCGCAGGCTCACAATTGGTAGCCCATTCTGTTGATGTACTAGCTATAGCAACCTTAACCATATATTATATTCATAAATCAACTTTGACTGAGCTCAAAGACCATGCACAGCAAATTGTTAACATCCGGGTTATTTGAATAAAAAATTGTGTTTATCACTCGAAAGAGAGAGAGAGAAACAGAAAGAGAGAGTTGAGAGATAAAAATAGACAGCAATTAAAATTCGGCTAGTTGCCTTGGTATATATTTAGGCGCGCTTAATTATAGCAAAAAGTCGCGACGAACAATAGAAACGTAGGAAAACGTAGGAGGCGTCTGTAATGAAGGTATTGAAAAGGCGGTGACATGCAACCAATAATTAAATTCCCAAAAATTCTAAACTCACACACAGTTCCCACATAATAATAAGGATTTAGCAATAAAAACTATTTAGGTTCAAACATACATATATACAGTATGTAAATTTGGTGCCCCGAGAGAAGAGGGATCGTTGCAACATTTCGTGTCTGTGCATCTTAGCAGTTCCGTTAGAAACGTGTACCCGCACATAATGTGAAAACTAAAAGTGTCAATGTACTTTTTTTTTTTGTATCTTTTCCTCCGGAACGTCTGGCAACCCTAAGCCAACCCAACGCCCCGCACCGCTCGCCCTTGAGTTGCATTTGTTTTCTAATTTGGGCACACGCGCTCAGCTTAAAACTCTCGAGTAAAATAAAACAAAAACAAAACGGGCCAAGTGTGGAGAGTGACGAGTGTTTCGGTTAAGGCAAGGGTGTCGGGGAAAGGAAAATGGCATTTCCGTTTTTCACACAAACATTTCAAAGGCAATTTTTCAAAAATTGAAATTCATTTTATATACAATATGTATGACAACAACAATAACCACACACGCGCTTGTCTACGCTTCCATTATTTCTCATATCAAGCATTCGTATCTCCATATTCTTAGATCGTTTAGTGCTGATAATGCTGGTCTCTCTCCTTCCCTCACCCAATATAAGCAAGTGTTGTAAATTGCGCCAAGGGGTGACAATTGTCAATTGTCAAGCCACCAGCTGCTGATAACTTCTAGGTTGGGTTTGGGTTGGGTTTGTTGGCTGTTGTCTTATATAGAAGGAACTCAATCTTCAAATTAGTTCCAGTGCTTTCACAGAAAATATCTAATTCCCTGCACCAGACGCAAATCAACATATTGAGATCTCTAACTAACCCTCCAAATAAAAACTAAAAGGCAATTTAAGGCATGTCCAAATGCCAAGAACTGATTTAATGATAAGTGTTTTTTTGTTTGGTATTTTTATTGCCATTTTAAAGATATGATTCTGGGATTTCCCTGCCCAGAAATCTTTCGAGTACAACTTTGAATGTTAAGTCGAAAGTTTCTTACCAAAAGATCTTTTAAGATATGTATAAATATATATATTAAATGCGTTTCCGCTTAAGTCATATAAGGAAATGAATTTGTCTGCTTTTAATGATTCAACTGTCACGTTGGTTCCAGAAAAAGGGTTGAAAGTTCTTTTAGTGCTATTTAAGTCTCTTAATTCCTTTATCTTGTGGCCACAGAATGCAAAAAAATGTCGCCAGCTGCACTATTTACAAAATATTTATGCCAAATGTCTGGCCCATATATACAATAAGTTTAAGTACAATAGTAGTTGTGTGTGCAGCGTAATTAGATAGTCAAATAACTTCACAAAAATCAATATAAGGCCAACCCCAACTTGAAATCGTGAGCTGACAAAAGAGAGAGATGGTTGTCGTCGGGGTATGTCCATTAAATTTGTCACCCGCGGCTAAGCTAAATGTCAAATACTACACACACACACACGCACATACACACTCTCACAGATAGATGTACAATACAATAACAGCATCAATTTGACACGTACAGGCGCTAATGATGGGAATGACCAGCCAACTGAGCGATCGAATCCCATTCATTGACCGACCGACCGCTCAACATGCCCACAATTGTGCCAACCCCCACCCCTTGCCATTTACCCTACATCTTTCACGTCTTCTCTTCCGGTTTTTGGGTAACTTTTTCCCTTGGCATCCTGCCGCTTTCCTGCCGTGTGTGTGCGTGTGTGTGAGTTGACATTTGGAGTTGAGTTTGAGTTTGAGTCTCAGCAACTGACTGCCAATTTAATTCCCATTGACAAAATGCACAATTGCTCTCCTGCCGTCCTGCCATCCTGTCGACCCTTTGTCCCCGCGCTTTCGGTTACGATTTTGCGCCTTTTGTTCGGCTTGTAACTGTTGGTTTTTGTGTAATTTCTGCTTGTGACAGCAGCAGCAGCAGCGCCGCGCCGCACACACACTTGCTATTAATTATTTTAGAAAATCGCTTGTAATAACAATAAATTTCTACCAGTCTTAGTTATATCTCCCTCTCCCTCTCTCTTGGTCTCCCTATAATGTCTGGCTAATTTCTTTGTGGCAACACACAACTGTTAAATTTTACACGACATTCAAATATTTGACGACCAACAAACAAAACAAAAAATTGCTTTCTTTACTTTTCAACAAAATGCAATCAATGCAAATGTTTATATTGGGCTCTCAACTGTCTGCAGCAGTCTCTCTCTCTTTCGCACTCATTTTCCATGTCTTTTTTGGGCTGTATCTGTCAAGGTCCCAGACATGCAAACCAGCCCACCACTTTCAATTTTGACGGCATATCGATTTAATAAATTTGCGTGTGCGTCCGTCCCTCGCGACAATTTGATTGACAAGCCACGTCCGTCTGTTCAACTCTCTCCTCCCTCTCTCAGTCAGTCAATTGTTGATGGGTTTTTTTTTAGCAAAAGTCCGCTGTTTACATTTGAAGTGTTGGTCGGGTCAGGTTTTGTCCTGTAGCTATGATACTTCTACTTTTCCATTTGGTTTCGTTTTTCTTTATTTCTTTTTATTATTTGCTGTGAGCCTAAGAGCATGGGGAAATTGGTTTAATTTTGTTACAAATGTCACTGTTTGAGGTTGGGACTAACGATTCGCTTTTGCCTTTTGCCCTTGGTTATTTAGGGTCGGGAGGACGGGGTGTTACTTTTCCAAATCGAATTGGTTATACTTTGAAGAGTTTAATAACCTTGATTAAAGCATAATTTCTAGTTTTACATAGATATATTTCATGGAAAATACATTGAACATGATTTGAATTGAGTTTTCTCCTTTCTAAAATAGTTTTCTTTTAATCACTGTTTGACACGTTTGCAACGTTAGCTGCCAATAAATCAATTAATTGAGGACAGCTTGTTGTAATGCAATTCGAGCTCGTAAATTATAAGGAGCAATTGACATGCATACAAAAAAGTATTTGCCACGAAATGCATATAAAATTTTGTAGTTTTTTGAGTTCTTAGGTATTTTTGTAACGTGTCTTTAGGCTTTATTTCGAAGTCAAGTCATGGACAGTAACCATTAACCATAACCATAACGCTATCTCAGATGTCCCAAAGCACGAGCTTTGGCTTTGGTTTTTAACCAAACTGCATTTGCTGTTGCTCTCATATAAATTATTTTTTGATTGATGTGGCTCGTAGTGCAGCACGTGCAAACCCAAAAAGACCGTCAAGAGGAAAGCGTAATACAAAAAAAATACAGAACCAAACGAACTGTTGATGATTAAAATGCAGCCAAGGTTACGTGTGGCGTTCTACCGAGAAAAAATAACAACTGAACAGAAAAGAAATGAAAATATTATGCTTTAATTGTCTTGGTTATGTTTTTTGTTATTTTGTTTGGTTATTGTTCATACATTTTATATTATTTTAGAGTTCGTAGAATTAACGAGCTGACGACGTGCACGGCATTAGTTGAAGCCTGGCCTGGCCTGCATGACAAAATTTACAAAAACAAAACAATTGACTAGATGAGTAATGCTATAAACTAGTTTAGAACGGCTTGTTCGAGGAATTTTCAACTCCAAAATGAGAATTGAAACTTGCACGTGTCCAAATTGAAGGCACACTCCCGTTGATTAGGGGGTTTCTGTCTATGGAAAAAGAACTTTGTTTTATGTACACACTTAGAGGGCTCTTAAAGTGCTATAAACGCGTTCAAGAGCGCTTCAACTAACTTGGCCGAGACAGGCGCTTGTTTAATGTAATGCTACTGCTGCTGCTAGTTTTATTAGCCCAGGCCCAGACCCGGTCATATGTAATTGCTATTATTTCCTTTTGTTTTTTAGCTGTACTCCATTTGCTTCCAAGAAATATTACACTCTGCCTCGTTGCTGACTTTCACGTTTAAGTTGGCTTAGTTTCTCTCTCGCTTTTCCTGTGAATGAGTTAAGCACCAGTTGCTAGAATTTTAATCTTTGGTAATAGATTTTTTCTGATTAAATACGTGTTTGGGGCAAAGATGTGAAAAGATTAAGCACACCATTTATGGTATCAAGAAATTGTCATGATGTGTAGAAGAAATTAGTTACAATTCTTGGGAATTTCAATTCGAAAACAATCAGCTTCAATTTACAATTGACCAAGTTTACCAAAAGGATATTCGAATGCTTTCGCAACAACTTGAAAATCCTGGCAAATGCAACATTGCAAAAGACAATCAAAGCTGCACTTGTTCGAGTTTAATTGGAAAATGCAAAATGCCATATTTGCCTTTTCTGAAACTGAAAAATAGCTATGATTTCCAAGCAAAGCAACAACAACAACAAAAACAATAAACAAACTGTGGAAATCGAGAAAGAAGGAACGCAGAAAAAACCCATCAATTGATCAAAAATGGCACAGTAAAAGATGCTTGGATGAATGGTGGATGCGTCACACACACACACACAATAGAGCATAGCGCGAAATAGGCCTCAAAAATCAGGCAAGGACAAAAAGGTGGCAAAAATCAACATAGAGTCGAGGAGAAACCTCCTGGCCACGATGTCTAAACAAAGTTAGACAAGATTGTGCAACACACAGGAACAACAACGAAAGCGTGAGGAGAGGTGTAGTCGAAGGGGGGCAAAAGAATATTGCAACTGGCTATTGCATTGTTCATCCTCTCCCTCTCGTCTCGCCTCGTCCCGTCTCGCCTCGTCTCGTCTCGCTCTCTTGATTGGAGTCTTAACTCGTTGGCCAAACCCAACCCAACCCACACTCACACTCACCTGTTAGTGCCAGCTTGTTGGCTCCTCTTCTTCTTCTTTACCCCCTCACCCTGCCTCTCTTCGAACATTTTTAGCTCCCAACTTTTGCTCCTGTTGCATTTCCAGCCGAGTTGTTTGGCTGCTTGGCGAGTTTTGAGCAAACTTCTTCTTGTTGTGTTGCCAGTTGTTGTTGTTGGTTGTGATTGTGTGTGGGGCATAATTGCATGCGATTATGCTGCCTGCTCAGCTGTACAATTTATATCATGGCTGCAACAGCAACAGCAGCAGCGCCAGCAACAACTACTATAATAATAACAACAAGCTGAAGATGATAAAGCATAAGAAGAAGAAGAAGTAGAAGTATACAAAGAACTACAGCAATTCAACAATCTTCACACTTGCTGCTTGAAGCCAGCCCTCCCCGTCGCCCCGTCGCCCCATCGCCCCTTCGAACAAACAAAGTGAGCAAAGTGCATCGCACAGTGGTATGAAATTATAGTTTGAGTGCCAAGGAAACTAAAATTTATTTGCAATTGAATTTTTTAGTTAGAGATATAGATTTAAATATTTATAATAATTTTTTTAAGTTTTTTTTCTTGTTTGGTAGGAAATATCATGGGGATGAACAATCTCAAGCAATTCCATATTTTCCATAAAAATATTTATTTATTTTATCAAAAATAAAACTGAATTAAAATTTGTGTGAATAAATTTTCCATTAAATTATCCTCTTCAATACTTTGACCACACACCACCGTGCGATTGCTCCATTTAGTGGCATCCTGCATCCGCTCCAACCCGACCCAGCCCAACCAACAACAATGCATTTACGAATCGACTGTCAATTTCAGCTGCTGTTCAAAATTTGTTTTTAGTTCAATTTTTGGTTGAAATCCTGTGTCCGGCCGTGAAAATGGCAACGGCTTTTTCGACTGGTGGGTTTTGGGCATATTTTATATCTTCTGACGGTGGCTGCAACATTTTGCCAGTTGCACAATATTTGGTTTTTGCTTTATGACAAATTCCCTTTAGTTTTTTTTTTTGTATATTTTTTTGGTTGGCTGAAAGGTTTTTGACGCTGCACTAAACTTGATAATGAAACTCAAACCGAATCGAAATTGAGTCTATGCAGTGCTCCATTGAAGTGGAATAGCTTTTGGAGGGAGCGGCTTTGGGGGTGCGGGGTTGCCACAATTGTGGCGCCTGTTTGAGTCACGTTCGTCGCATTTTTTGGTAATTGAAAAATGGTTCGCAGTGCAATTTTTCAAGGGAAAAATAAAGTGACTTATTTTAATTAATCAATTTAATGCACATTTAAATTATATTGCTTGTCCATTCAGTGCGGCGCACTATCATATCAAAGAAAGACAGCGGACAAGAAAAGGAGAGAGAGAGAGAGAGAGGCAGAGATAGGGAGAAAGAGTGACAGCTGATAACCTTCGACTTGCATTTCTTCTCACAAGATGCACTTAAATTATATATGTAATGTTCTGTTCTACTAACTGCTTATAGTTGTACATATTTCATGGTGGGCTAAGGAGACTTTAGACTGAGATAACAAAAATAAAAAAAGATCTACAAAACACACGCAAACAAGCGATTGCTCCAGCTGTGGTCTCGCAGCAGAGTTCATTGTCGCTGGCCATTAACATTTATTAAGATGAGTTTCTTAAATGTCTTTTTTTTTGTATGCACTAAATGATAAATATATATATTTATAATCAAATGATAATTACAGCAAGCAAGATAAGATAATGGAGTTGAGAGACTGACTAATAAATTGCTAGAAAATAAAGAAATATAAAACTTATTTTAATTATGATGTGAAAATTAAGCTCAGACATTGAAGATAATATTTATCACTTTTACAATTTTATTTAAGTAAATCGAACAATCAAGAAATGCATTTCGCACAAGAATCGTTTAAATTTTATTAAATTTTACCTTAACATTTTCATTCGCATTTTGTCCATCTTCAACAACCGATACCGAGATAATGCCTTGCTAAATCGAGCTTTAAGAGTTGATAACAAAATAGATTCTGAATTTTTTTTTTTATCGTTGCCCAACCGACAACAATTGGTGTCCTGTGCAGCAGCAGCAACAGAAATCAAACAACAACAGCTCTGCTACACATGCCTCAATTCGAGGCAGCATTTTGCCATGTTGCTATTTTTACACACAAGAGAAGGGAGGCAAAGAGAGCAAAAAAAAAAGAATAGTAAAATGGAAACAAGTTGATCAAGTTTTGCGACACCTTAGCACCAGCCAAAAAACAAACCTATATATGAAACAATGCCAATGTGTTGCATTGAAGGAAAGGGAGAGAGAGAGGCATGGGGGTTGCACTAACTTAGTTACCTAGTCTCGAAGCAAGAGATGAAGGGCCAGCTTTACTTTTTTTTATGGGTTTTTTTCGGTGCACCTTTGGCAATTTTACTTTGGCTTTGGCCTTTTGACGATTTGTTGCCGATGACGACTGCTGAGCGAAGAGAAGGGTGAGAGGAAGGCAAGACCGTAGCATCTTCCGGTCATGTGTGGGCGGTGTTTCCCGCTCGTGTTAGTTAATGAAAAAGTTGGCATGAATAATAAATGCATTTGAGCAAAACTCGCTTTGTGCATACAAACAAAAGTTTTTCTCATATGTATGATATATAACGCATAAATAATAAATTATCAAATGCTACGCAGTATGGCAAATGTTGAGAAGTTTTTCCCAACCAAACGATGGCCTTGGCCTTAAAGAAAAACAAACAAAAACTAAAAATACTTTTAAAGATAATGCATTCACGGCTTTCGAATCTAAACAATGGCTGTGCTAAAAATATCTTGTTTTTCTTTCAGTTCTTGCTCTCAGCCAACAGCACTTGAGGATTGTCTAATGTAGTATCTTTAAGTGCTCGTGATCCTCGTGCATATATACAAGATACATTCGAGTGCATACATTTTTATCCTAGCAATGTGTTAAGCATCTTTTAGCGTTGACAAAATTGCCAAGCCGCCAGGCCAGGCTGCCTCACACTCACCCCTGTTTCGAGTCGACGTCGCATGACGGGCGAGACGCCTTTGCATTTGCAGCTGCAACAATTAGAAGTTGCCTCTCGCAATAGGAAACGTATCTGACGGATGCGTCTTCAAAAAGTTGTTGCTGATGGCGCGGCGCGGCGCGTGTGAGCTAAAAGCAACAGCAACAACAACAACAACGAGAGCAACAATAACAAAACAAAACAAAATGTGCATTGCACAAAGAGAGAGAGCGCGAGAGTGTTGAGTGACGTCGAGTTAAAGAGCGCGCTCTGATTGTAATAAATATTGTTTATCACTTTGCGTGTTCAACAAATACTATCAGAGACTTGAAAAAAATGTTTAAAAATCTAAAAAAATAAAATACGCATTTTATTTGTCAATAAATAAATTTGGTAATATTTTAAAATTTTTTCCTTATTGTTTATTTACTTATCAATTTACAATTCAAACAAAAAAAAACACTCAAAAAGCAACTCAAAACTGCGACTCGTTCTCTCCGAAATTCATTGTGCTCTCTGGTTTACTAGCGCCATTTGGCCACGTAGCGGCGAGAAAAGCAACTAAAAACCGAGAAAAGAGCACAAGCGTTGCAAGAGAGCGTGGGAGAGAGAGCCGTTAAATGTTGTATTCTCGTCGTTGCAAGTTGCGTTCGTTTTTATATTCTAGTTCTTTGAGCACGAAAAAACCCACCCGACAAGCCAAACATGCGCCTCCTTCGGGAACGCAGCGCTCTCGCTCACTTGCTGGTGCGCTCACTCTCTCTCTTGATGTATCTGCGTTTCGACTGTTTTGGATTTAGCTATCGGTCTACGGGCAGTTAGTTAAGCGAACTACCAAACAGTTCGAGTGCGAGTGCCGTACGGTACGGACGTGTGAAGCACGCACAAAATTTTCAAATATAATTCAAAATATACAAGAAAAGTCAAGAAAAAAAAAATCGCAAGTGTGTGAAGAAAATATTTGTAATCCAACAGAAAACATGAAAATCAAAATATACAAGGTGAAGTGAAGCGCTAAATGCAAGAATAATTCAAAGTAAAGCAAAGAAAAAAATTAAATGCAATTAAATGAAAAATCTTTTTTCAAGTGCTGTGAAAAAATATCGAAAAAAAAACAACAAAACAAAACCCAAAAATGTCAACTCTGAACAAAAACTAAGCCAGCAAAAATAAACGCATCGAGTAAAACTATAAAAGAAAATTAAATTCCCATAAAAAAAACCCCTTCCAAAAATTAAATTAGCGCCCAAGCATGGAGCTCAGGCTGCGGCTGCTGCTCCTCGTTGGGTTGCTGCTCTTCCTGAATGAGAGCTGCCGGTGTGCTCTTGTGGCCAAGGAGTCCGGAAGCGATAATAGTGCGGCCAACGCCATGTTAGGCGGTGGCGCCGGCGCCGCCAGCGATTATTCCTCGCTGCTGGCAGCCATACAGCCGGTGGCAGCCTCCTCACCGGCCCCCGCACACAGTGGGCCAACTAATCAGTGCACCTGGACTTATAACGGCACCAGTGCCGTCTACTGTGCATTGAGGCTGATTGAGCGACAGCCTGGACTGGATTTACAGGGTGCCGATGGCAGCAGTCAGTTGACCATTAAATGCAGCGATTTGTATCTATTTGAATCTCAACTGCCCGTTGCTGTCTTCGCGCGACTGCAAACGTTGGAAACGTTACGTTTGCAATCCTGCAAACTGCTTCAGTTACCCAACAATGCCTTCGAGGGCTTGAGCACACTGAAAGCGCTCAAGCTGAGCACAAGAAATGCCGATTGGGGCCCGGCCAAGGCACTGGAACTCTATCCGGATTCGTTGAATGGCTTGAAACAACTCACCGAACTCGATTTGAGTGATAATAATTTGCGTGCACTGCCCGCAGGTTTCCTTTGCCCCGTGGGCAATCTTCAAACATTGAATCTCACACGGAATCGCATACGCACCGCCGAGCAATTGGGTTTTGCGGACATGAATTGCGGCAGCGCTGGCACTGGCAGTGGCAGTGAACTACAGCTGTTGGACGCCAGTCACAACGAGCTGCGTTCGATAACCGAAAGCTGGGGCATCTCGCGACTGCGTCGACTGCAACATTTGAATTTACAGCATAACAACATCTCGGAGCTGTCGGGCGAAGCGTTAGCTGGTCTGGCCTCGCTACGCATTGTGAATCTGAGCAACAATCATTTGGAAACGTTGCCAGAGGGTCTATTCGCTGGCAGTAAGGAGCTGCGTGAGATACATCTGCAGAATAACGAGCTGTACGAGCTGCCCAAGGGTCTCTTTCATCGTTTGGAGCAGTTGCTCGTTGTCGATTTATCGGGCAATCAGTTGACCTCGAATCATGTGGATAACACAACGTTTGCGGGCTTAATACGTTTGATTGTCTTGAATTTGGCACATAATGCACTCACTCGCATTGATTATCGCACTTTTAAGGAGCTTTATTTTCTGCAAATATTGAACTTGCGTAACAATTCAATTGGACATATTGAGGATAATGCTTTCCTGCCACTATATAATCTGCACACTTTGAATCTGGCCGAGAATCGTTTGCATACCCTCGATGACAAACTCTTCAATGGTCTCTACGTCTTGTCCAAGCTGACGTTGAACAACAATCTCATTAGTGTTGTGGAGCCGGCTGTATTTAAGAACTGTTCGGATTTGAAGGAGTTGGATCTGAGTTCGAATCAATTGAATGAAGTACCACGTGCTCTACAGGATCTGGCAATGCTGCGTACTTTAGATTTGGGCGAGAATCAAATACGCACTTTTGACAATCAAAGTTTCAAGAATCTGCACCAATTGACTGGCTTGCGTCTCATCGACAATCAAATTGGCAACATAACAGTTGGCATGTTTGCCGATCTACCACGCTTGAGTGTCTTGAACTTGGCCAAGAATCGCATTCAGAGCATTGAACGTGGCGCATTTGACAAGAACTATGAACTGGAGGCAATACGTTTGGATCGGAATTTCCTATCGGATATCAATGGTGTCTTTGCCACTTTGGTTTCGCTGCTCTGGCTTAATCTGTCCGAGAATCATTTGGTTTGGTTTGATTATGCGTTCATACCTTCGAATCTCAAATGGTTGGACATACATGGCAACTATATTGAAGCGCTGGGTAATTACTATAAGCTGCAAGAGGAGATACGCGTCAAGACGCTCGATGCCAGCCACAATCGCATCACAGAAATCGGACCCATGTCCATACCAAATACCATTGAGCTGCTCTTCATTAACAACAATCTTATTGGTAATGTGCTGCCCAATGCCTTTGTCGATAAATCGAATCTGGCCCGTGTCGATCTCTATGCGAATCAGTTGAGTAAGCTGCAATTGCAACAGCTGAGAATTGCTCCGGTCTTGGCACCCAAACCGCTGCCCGAATTCTATCTGGGCGGAAATCCCTTTGAGTGTGACTGCACCATGGATTGGCTGCAAAGGATTAATAACTTGACGACACGGCAACATCCACGAGTCATGGACATGCCCAATATTGAGTGCGTTATGCCGCATGCCCGAGGCGCTGCTGTGCGTCCGTTGAGCGGATTGCGTCCCCAGGATTTCCTGTGTCGCTACGAATCGCATTGCTTTGCCTTGTGTCATTGCTGTGACTTTGATGCCTGCGATTGCGAGATGACGTGCCCGCATAATTGCACCTGCTATCATGATCAGATTTGGTCAACGAATGTTGTCGATTGTGGCAATCAGTTGACAATGGAGCTGCCACGCCGCGTTCCCATGGATTCCAGCATTGTTTATCTCGATGGTAATAATTTTCCGGTACTTAAAAATCATGCATTCATCGGGCGCAAAAATCTCAAGGCTTTGTATGTGAATGGCAGTCAGGTGGCAGCCATACAAAATCGTACTTTTGCCAGTCTGGCAACACTTCAAGTGCTGCAACTCTCCGATAATCGTCTACAAAAGCTGCATGGCTATGAATTTGAACAGTTGTCGGCACTGCGGGAACTCTATTTGCACAATAATCAATTGGCTACCATTGAAAATGGCACCTTGGCACCGTTGACTTCGCTGGAAGTGCTGCGTCTCGATGGCAATCGTCTGGTCACACTGCCCATCTGGCAGCTCCATGCCACACACTTTGGCCAGCGTCTTCGTGCCATTTCCTTGGGCAGGAATCAATGGAGCTGTCGCTGCCAATTCCTGCAAGCTCTCACATCCTATGTGGCGGAAAATGCTTTGATTGTCCAAGATGCCCAGGATATCTACTGCATGGCAGCCCCAAATACCGCAGCTGCCTACGAGCAGAGCAGCGAGCAGCTGGCCACACAGAAGCGTGAATTGGATTTCAACTCGACGGGTGCAGCGTGCACCGATTACTATTCGGGTGGCTCAATGTTGCAACACGGTATACCCGAATCCTATATACCCTTACTGGCAGCCGCATTGGCTCTCATCTTCCTGCTAGTCGTCATTATCATTGTCTTTGTGTTCCGGGAATCGTTGAGGATTTGGCTATTTGCACACTATGGCGTTCGGGTCTTTGGGCCGCGATGCGAGGAATCGGAGAAACTCTACGACGCATTGCTGCTGCACTCGGCCAAGGATTCGGAGTTTGTTTGCCAACATTTGGCCAGCGAGTTGGAAACGGGTCGCCCGGCACTACGTGTCTGCCTGCAGCATCGGGATCTCACGCTCGGACACGATGCCACACATTATCAGCTGCTCGAAGCGAGCCGTGTTTCTCGTCGCGTTGTCATTCTGCTAACGAGGAATTTCCTGCAAACGGAATGGTCACGCTGTGAGCTACGCCGATCCCTGCACGATGCATTGCGGGGTCGTCCACAGAAGCTTGTCATCATCGAGGAGCCCGAGGTGGCCTTTGAGGCGGAGAGTGACATTGAATTGTTGCCGTATTTAAAGACCTCGGCAGTGCATCGCATTCGCCGCACCGATCGCCATTTCTGGGAGAAGCTGCGCTATGCCTTGCCCGTGGATTATCCCACGTATCGTGGCAACAACTATACACTGGATCACAATCATGAGCGCATCAAGCAGCCAGCGAGTCCAGGATTGCTCTATCGTCAGGCACCGCCTCCTGCTTATTGTGGACCAGCAGAGGCAGGTGTTGTTGTTGCCGTGCCTGCTGCAGCTGCAGCTGCTGCTGCTGTTGAGCAGAATTATTCGACAGCAACGACAGCTACGCCCAGTCCAAGACCACAGCGACGCAGCGGTGGTGGAGAGGTGGCAGTGGGTGGACAGCAGCATCATCCGCATCATTTGCATGCACAGTATTATCAGCAGCATCATCATCATGGTGGTGTTGGTGCTGGTGGTGTAATGCGTCCACCATCGGAGCATATATATTCCAGCATCGATTCGGATTATTCCACGTTGGACAACGAACAGCATATGCTGATGATGCCAGCTGGAACTGGTTCAGCACATCCCCCCTCGACCACTTCTACTCCTCATGTGTCGGCTGAGCAACGTGCACAAACCTGGCGACCACAACCCAAGCAGCAGCAACAGCAACAGCTGCTGCAAACGTCACATGCGGGCACACTGAATCCCACGGCGGTCAAAGTGAATCCTCAACAACAACAGGCGAGTGTTTCGGGCCAACAACAGGGACCACATGTACAGGCATATCTTGTTTAAGAGAGAGACAGAGATAGGCAGAGTAGAAGTTGGACTTCTCGTGTCCCAACAACAAAATGTTTGGGCAGCAGAGTGACAGTGATTTCTTTAGGGACTGGTTCCTGGCGCATCATTTTAATTACTAAAATATGTGCGAGCTAAAATTAAGACAGCATAAAAGAGAGAAAGGGGTTACAAGAGTAAGAGAGCGAGAGACAGAGAGAGTCAGAGATTCAGGATACACAAATGAAAACCAGCCCCGCCCCCTTTGTTAGCCCTCCGGCAGCATTCAGGAAGTGAGCGCAGCGCTAACAAATATTTTTTGTTTACTCAGTGTAAAGTCATTTTAGTGCACTGTACAAACATAAATCCAAGTACATTAAACACACACACACACACACACACACAACACAAAAAGATACAAGATTCAGTTGCATTTGTTTGTATTATGTTGTGTTTATGTAACAAGTCGCATGTGGAACAAGAATTGTGTTAAAGTGAGGGAGGAGTTTTCCAAAAACAGCTGAGCAAGAAGTTTCCCTCAAAGTTGTAGTAAAAGTTTTACATCGCACAGCAGCAGCGTTTTCTCATTTTCCCCATTTTCTGGGCTGCTGCAAATGCGTTTAGTGCATTTGCCAGAGCTAACTTCTTAATATGCTTTTAATCAGTTAGACCAACAGCAACAACAACAAACCGAAACAGAAACAGAAACTGAAAGCTTAAGATTTATGAACTAGACACTATGAACTTTAGCAGCGATTTCAGTTGTTGTTCCGTTGATTTATGCAGGCTTTATTAATGAGAGAATATTTTTGTTGTTATGGTTGTGATTTTAGTTTGATTACCCCAAAATTGCTGCTCTCTTAACTCTTTTCGTTGCCCCTTTAATGTAAATCCTTTGTAAATAGTACAGACAAATTATTTCGAACAAAACTTGATATGCCTAAAAATAGTTAATAGTAAGTAAATGCCACTGCAAATACGTAGTCTTCACACACACTCACACACACACACACATACAGAGAAACTAGTTTATAAAAGAAAGCATTCAAACAAATTTAGCTAGCAAACAACTTAAAAACAAACTACACTAAACTATGCAGTAAAGCTCATTTTAAACACTTACGCTTACCAAAATATTGTAATAATAAATAAAATAATGATAAAAAAATAATAATTACTACATGGCGTTAAACAGAAAAATATACAAAATACATACTGCAAATAAAATGATGACAAAAAATACTAAATATATATGTGACTGTAAAGAGTAAAATACTAACTGATATTATATAAAATTATATATTATATATATACGTATGTGTATTTGTGTACATGATATTATAACAACAACAAACACGAGTAAATGTTTAAAAAACTGCCTATAGCAAGTAAAAAGAATTACAAAACAAACACTTAAAGCATTTATTTCAAAGAAAAACAAAAAGAATATGTAATACTTATACTATATAAATTGTATATGTAATATTTTGGATCATAAACTCGCCTACTCGTCATTAAATTTTAGCAACAAAAAACAAAAACAGTTTCAAACTAACAGCAAATAAATATAAAACAAAACATCAACACACAAGCAAATAATGCAAAAAGTATATAGAAAAGGAAGAAGGAGAAAAAGAACGAGAAGCAGAAAGAGATGCAAACACTTGTACCAGTATGAAAGCCCAAAACTGTTATTTATTATTTATTTTGTAATATAAAAATGTACCACATAAAACGGAATGCTAAGTTCAATAAGCTATAATTTAATGCCACTCCTTACATTTATATATATACAACAACAACAAAATAAAAATGTACTCTATGAATAATTCAAAACTCTTGTGAATAACTATTTATATATTGATCTATATACATGAATATAAATATATATAGATAACTATTATATATATACACATCTATGTACGACAAAACAAAGATATTTTTCTGTTTCGCAAGCGAACAAATGCAAAAATGAATAATGAAGAAAAACCTTTTTTTAAAAACTCAAAAACAAAAATCGTTGTCCTATTATTTTTAGATCTAACATTTTCAGATGGGTTTGTATTGAAATCTTTTTCCAATTGTTTCAAGGTAAATGATAATTATGTTGGGGCAGGTTTAATGCTCGCTGATTATGATAATGATGATGATTATTGTGTGGGTCTAATGTAAGTTTGATATTTTTACAATTTTCAGGCTGTCTTTTGTTTTTTTCGTTGTTGCTAAATAAATTCATCATGCACATGAGTTGCTCTTTTGTAATCCTCACGTAAAATACACTGTTTGTGAGGGAGACAAAAAGAGAGAGAGAGAGAGATGGAGTCGGCGGCCTGTCAAAGTCAACTGAGCGAATGTAGCTCTAAAAGTGATAAATCATTTTTTTGTTGTTGTTTTTATATATATATTTAAACCAAAATACAAAATGCGTCTCGCATTGCAGGCAACTTTCCTCTCTAGCTCCCTCCGTGCACCGCTTATAAAGTACCATACAGTGGTTGTTGGATGGTTTGTCTGTCTGTCAGTCAGTTTTTGCGAAGTGTTTGTCTGCCTAAATGACGGCATGTCTGTGCATCACATTCAAGGGTAGCAAATAAACATACACACACACACACACACACACACAGACAGAGTTTTATAGACATTCTCCTAGTCACATTCTCTGCATGCGAATGTGATGGGTTTTATGGCAAGCCTCAGCCTCTCGAGTGCGGCCCCAAAACGAGGCTGAGTAAGTGTGCCTTGTGCGCCAGCTCAGAGTAGGCGCTACACTTGATGGCCCGCAAAGGTAACGGTAATGGTAAATAAAGGAAGCATTGAAAAAAATAAATTTTGAAAAAATGCACAATGAAAAACGAGCCCTGACATTTGTTGTTGGCTTGTTAATTAAATATCTAATATTTATAAAAAAGAGAGAGCGGAAAATCTGTTTTTTGCTTAGTCTCAACTCTTAAGGTTAACCAAAAAAAACTTTCATTAGTTTTATTTTGCAAGTAGCAAATGCGACTTTAAATTCTCACACAGAAAACTCGATTTCAAACGAAAAACGTTTTCAAAAACACAAAGCAAAAAAAAGAAAACTAAAATTAGGGGGCAGCTTTGAAGCTTTGTAGCTTTGTTTTGTAACACAGTGAAAACTCTGTTAGCCTCTCGATTGGTAGGGCAAAAGTTTTTTAATTTGCTTTCATTGAGGTTGTCGTTGGTTATTTGCGTCAAAAGCGAGCTGCGTGTGTGTGTGTGTGTGCCACACTCGACTACAACTTGCAACTAATAGAATTACACACGAAAAACCTACAAAGAAAAATCACACACACACACGAATACATACGAAAAACCCTCCACTGCTGAATGCTGAACTATAAATGCGTATCTAGATACAAATGCCAACAGACAGCAGTTGCTACTGTTCGTATGTATGTGTGTGTGTGTGTGCCCGGGAAAATAGCAGTAAGTAGAAAGGGCCATCGGGGGTTGGGTCGGTTGGCAGGAAATGGGGGAAGCGAATAGAGTTTCGGAATTTTTTTTCGTAAAATTCATTTAACAATTTCTTAATTGTTTGCAGATACGCATCTGGTGCTACTGTAACTTTTTTTCTACTTTTCTGGGGCACAAAATCAATAGCTACTAAATTAGCTTTGCACTTTAAATCAATGTAAGCAAGAGAAGAAGAAGCAAAAATATAAGAGAAGATACAATTTATATATATTTATATATGGGGCATATTACTTACTAGGCAACTGATCAAAATTCAATACGTGTTGCAAATATCGAATTTCCATCAAAACAGAAACAAAAACACACATAAAAAACATTTGAGGGTTGCACACACACACACACACAAAAACCGTAGGATAAAAAAATGTTTGTATTTGTATAAATGTGTGTGTGTGTGTGTGTGTGTATAACATATATTTCTCATATGGGCCTTCTTGTTGTTGTTGATGTTGTTTTTTTTGGGCTCGCCTGCTTATTATGATAATAAATTTTTATGCTGCAAGAAGAAATAAAACTGAGTGCGGAGCAGAAGAAAATGTATCTGAGACATCGCCCACACACACACAAGAGACAAGAACATCTTACGTAAAGTGAATTAAATTGAATTGAAAAGTGTAGCAAAAAAAAAAACACACAAATAATAATAATAATACAAAAAAGGTCTTGGGATGAGAAATGAGCGAGGGCAAGCTTAAATGCTGCTGCGACTGGACGCTGTCAGCACTTGCAATCAAATTATTTAAATGTAATATAAAAAAGGTTGACCCCCCCAAATATATATGCACTATGTATATGTATTTGACACCAGGCAGCAAAAATAAAAAAGGAAGCAAACATTTTTGTGTCAAATCTGTCTGGACACAAAATGTGGGCCAGTTCATTGCCAAAACATTTTGCATAAAGATTTACCCTGGACTGACTTTTTTTATTTGTATGCTTACGTGTGTCTGTATATATATTTAAATATAAAAATTGTTGCTGCAGGGCATTTATTTCTTTTGGTTTATTTTATTTGTTTTTCGAGCGAAAAAAGCGCTTTTCGTCACGTTCTATGGACACAAATGGGCAAATAAATCTGTGTAATAAAAAGACTTGCTCTTACTCTCTATATATATATACTATATGTATATTTATCTACGACACATTTTTTTATCTTATTCCACAATTAACACTAAGGGCAACAAAGTGCAATCAATTTATTTCCCTTAACACAAAAATTTTCATTAATTTATTATTGATAAATAATTCAACTTTAATTGTTTTTCACCTTTTTCAACTGCAGCGCATTAAAATAACTGAAATATGTTAATTAGTTAGTGCATTTTTTGCCATTTCTGGAATAAATAAAAATAAAATAAAATGATGAAAAAATAAATCTGATCAAAAAGCAAATAAAAAATGTAACAAAAATAATGACTAAAAATATTTAATCAAATAAAATAATAAAATCATCATAAAAAACCTTTATCTGTAATTGTAAAAAATTTAAATGCTGTTAAATTTGAATTTTTTGTCTTTCTTGTAACTGAACAATCTGTAAATAACATTTTAAGTAATTATCTACTTACTCAATGTGCCTTTAATACTTGAATTACTCCAACAAGGATTACTTTTTCCTTCCTTGAACTTAAATCCCTCTCTCTCTCTCTCTCTCGCTCTTTGTACGCTCTTCAACTTTGACCTGCTGAGGCCATATTGCTACACTTGACAAAACCTTTGCGAACGTTAAATCAACAAAGGTGACACTTAAGCATAACAAACACAACAATAAAGCAAAAAAAAAAAAAAAAAAACAACATGAACAGCAGCAACATTTGGGCAATACAACACCGCAACATAACAATGGCAACATCAGGAAGAGAAAATGAAAAAAAGAAAACAATTAAAAAAGGTAACCCGAAACGTGGCAGGGCGAAGTAGCAGGAGTTGCGTTGAGGAAGCTCCTAAGCGAAACACACACACTGAGCCATAATTTGTAATTGTTTGAGCCCACGCAAAAGACAACAACAAACAGTGCGACAAAAGTGTAACAGTTTTTATTGTTGTTGTTGTTGAAGAACAACAAACAAAAAATTAAAACACATGTGCGCAAACAAATATATGTACACATGTGGGGCATGCCACACAACAGCAACGGCAACGACAACGACAACGAAACCTTTGCCACGGTGCCACAAAAGCAGCACATGCAGATTTTGTGTGTGTGTGTGTGTGTGTTGGTGTATGTGTGTGTTCTTTAAGGGTATTTCTTTTATTTTTGTTGTTGGAGTAAATGAACCCAGCAAGCCAAAACAAATAATTACGCCATGTAGGAGCAAAGAAAGGAAGGGAGGAGCAAACAACAGGCTCAGCAGCCAGGACATTGCGTTGCTCTCGTTTTTGTCGTTGTTGCTCGTCCTGCGACATTTTTCTTTTGCTCGCCATGTTGAATGCGTCGCTGAATAAATGCTGACAATGGACGTGAAATTATGACAAAACACACACAGAAAAACATTTATATACATACACACATATATATGTATATGTGAGTAGTATGTGTGTAGGTTTTTATAGCCGAGAGTGATATGTGTGTGTGTGTGTTTGTCTGCCTGTTGGCACTTGTCACATTTGCGTTATGGCGGCCCTTTTGGAGCTTATTAAATTGGCCCAGCTTTGCATTTGTCCAGAAACCATACAGACAGAGAAAGTGTGTGTGAGAGAGAGAGATAAAAAGATTCTTACTTTGGACCCTGAGATGACTGCTTAAGGTTTTAGTTAAGAGACTCAAATGGTTAGATTCAATTTGGGTTAAACTAGTCGAGGCCCAAGAATCGTCTTGCCCTTGTTAATACATAAAAAATAATATTGAAGCAAAATTGTATATTTTATCTCTGTGTGTTTGAACTTAATTAAGGTCAGTCTTAAAGTCACAAATACTTTTGTTTAATTAGGGTTTGTTTTCAAGTAGAATCTTTACTCAAAAAAAAGAACAGAAAAATATTCTAAAAATTAAAATCATCTAAAATTGCATACACTTAAAATTGGTTCTTTGTTTAAGTTAGCATAATTTACCAGAGAAAAATCGATTAATAATCCTTATGTAATTTGAGCTTAACCACAAACGATGCAATTTAAATAGGGTTAAAAAACAGGTTTTCTTTTTTTAACCTACAAAAACTAAAAAAACTATCGAAAATATATGAAAAATCAATAAGTTCAGGACATGATTTTTAGCTTTTAAAGTCAAGCTTCACATGAATTTTTTTTGGGGCACACCAACAAACATAAGACTCTCCCAAACCGAAAATCCGAAAAAAAACACAGCAAGTTTAATGAGCCGGCTGCTTCACTTGATGGACGTCTTACACGCAATGCACAAGAAAAACTGGGTAAGTTATAGTAAGAAGAAGGGGCAAAGGGGCAAGGCAGAGGACGACACCAAACATGTCCTTTTGCTTATTAAATTTCGAGTTGGAGCAAGTGTTGAGGCACCCCAAGCTGAATGCAAGCAGAACCGAACCAAACCGAACAGAACACAAAAAAAACTACAAATAGAAACGCAAACAAAGCAAAGTCAGGACCTGCACAGGACAAGACAGGATAAGACACGCACGCACACACACAACGGGGTCATGTAAGAAAGAGAGAGAGAGTGAAAGCGAGAAACGTCGATGGGTGGAATATGAGAAACATGGGCAAAAGCTCGCATAAAATGCGACAACTTGCTTGCGAGCGCAATGGAGATTGAAGACAATTCAATTGAAAAAAGGAACAAAATAAAAGACAAGGATCGATAATCTTTAACACATCTGACCTGACCGCCACCACGCCACACACATATGGCCACAGTCAATACGATGCTTAGCCTCATGTCTCTTAACTTGGTCAGTCGGTCTTAAAGACAAGCTGCAACGGCGACGAGTGCTCTTGCGTTTGTGTGTGTGTGCAGGCTTGAGTATGTGTGCAGCTTTTAATTCGGTTTACATAGCGCCATGTGAGAGAGACGGCCCCAAGCAAAGTTGAAGGAGCAAATCGCTTGCTTTCTTAATTTTGTTTGACTTTAGCTAAAGTTTAATGATAGGACTTACATGTTGTTGTCTAAGCAAATGCAGACAGCTAGACGAAGGCAGAGTGCATCACACTTGGCAAGTAAATCTTCAAACAGATATATGGAGTATGCATGCAGTCAAGTGCTTTGTAATCGAGTGTAATCAACACCCATCAGCAGCTGGCCAAAGAGTTGAGTTGATTTGCTTGGAATAAATTGAACAGGTTAACATCACTTCTCTAAAGTTATTAACAAGAAATCAGAGATTCACTCTCAATTGTTTGCTTAATCCCAAAAACTCACTTACTTCCTAATTCTTTTAAATCGTGATTTCCTTTCGAAACTTTCTCACACACACACACACACGTGCAGGCACCCAGTCTATGTCAACAAGGAAGTAATTAACATTTTCAGGGGCTTTCTTGTTATTTTTTTCGTTAATTTTTTGTTGAACTTGTTTCCACTTCATTTACTTTGCTTACTCAAATTTCGGGGCTGCCTATTTACATGCAAGCGAAGGAACAAAAAAAAATGAATATTTCGTTAAAAGTTTTTTTGTGCTGTTGTTGTTGTTGAGATTCGCCTTGCCTGGAGCTGCACTTTTATAAAGTGTTAATTTGATGTCGTAAAAACGGGGCTTAACCCTTTTGCCACATAGCCCTAAAAACCCAAAATTCGACCATAAACTGCATGTTGATTAGAACTTGATTTGCGTTTTAAGCGTGTGACAACAGAATAATGCGCCGTTAGACCGAAAAATGTATGAATACATTTTATTAAACAATAAAATTGTTTATGACCAAAAAAAACAACAAAAACAACAGCAACAACAAATTTACGTGCGTTTCCTCTAATCAGCGACATTTTATGTGACATTTTTGTGATCGGAGTTGAGGTTACTTTGTTATAAATATTTTTTGTGTATTAAAAATGCATAAAACTATAACCACATAATTAGCTATTATAATCGCCGTCGTCGTCGTCGTCGCTGGGCTACTTTTGCATGCAACCAAAAACCAAAACTGAACAACAAAAATATCCAAAATGTTAAACTTTTTTTTATTTAAATATATAAAGCCCATAAATGTTTATATGGCCTGAACTAACTTTATGGCGTTCATAAAAAATGGAGCAGGCATTGTTTATGTGCGTGTGTTCTATGTGTGTGTTCTCTGTGTGTGTGTGGTAAGCTTAGGTGGTTCTTAAAAAGACTTCACTGAGAGAATGTGGGGGGCTCATGCTTTGATATGGATCAACTTTCACCTAGGGATTCAATAAAATGTAAATTGTTATCAGATTTTGTATAATTAAAATTAGAATTTATTCTTAAACAGTTTCATTAATTTATTAAATTTGTACAGACATAAAAATGGCTTTAAATCGTTTTGATGAAATTTGTTGATTTTAAATTAAACTTCTTTCAGTGCCGCAATCGAAACCAGCGTTTAGAACGTTTCGCTTCAGTGAGCTGCCATTCTGTCAAAAACTGTCTGCCCATCAATAGAAACTATTGGCAACATCAAATCCATTGAGTAATATTGCAAATCCGCCAATGAAACTTGTTTCCATCTATAAAATGTTGTAGTCTTTTGTGTCTGTCATAAGCATTTTGAAGATCTTATCAAGTTACAAATTAACTTGACCAACGAATATTTGGGGCTTTTGATTCTTCATTCAATTGTTGTTGTTGTTAAACAGAACAAGAATAAAAAAACGATTCAGATTTCAAAAGTCACAATCACAGCACGCGTAGCCAAAACGTTTAATGTTAAATGCCCCGCCAATGAGAGCTGCGAAGCGGAGATGAATGAAATTTATTAACTGAGGCGATAGACATCTTTGGAGCCAAAAAGCAACAAAGAACAAAGAAACTCTTGACTATTGATTGATATGAGAGTTGTTACTCTTGATGGCTAACAATAAAAAGAATCAAATGCCAAAAGTTGGCTGGCTATTTTGGGGGGATAATCGAAGACCTTATGACTATTTGATTGTTGCCCAGCAAAATATGATCAAATGTTAGTCCATTGTCTGCTCGAGCTAATAATAGAGGTTAACTAAGCTAATGTGTTGTAGCCATTAAAAAAAGTATAAACTTTATCCACTTCGTTCGTAACAAATCATAGCTATATTAAGAACTTACTCTTGAAAGGTTTTACACAATGCTGAGGGTGTTTTTTGTAGAGCTTAGATTTTAAGTATTGGCTTTTAATTAGAGTGACACTGCGAATTTTATTATAACAGAAAAACTGCGAGCATTAAATTATTATTTTGAATATTATTTATATTCGCCATACTCAACAATAAGCTTTACCAACATTCACAGATTCATTGGGTCATTTACTTGATTGACACACTGCTCTACATTTACTAAAATCCCAACATATTTGCGTCTTGGATGAGACCCTGATCTAAGCCGTGCCCAAGAAAAAATGGAAAACCAATCAAAACTGTTTTAATATCATGGTTCAATTAATGCCTAATACAAATCCACTTTTCAATGTTCAAATCATTAGACTTAATGATATATTTTTCATATCAGAAGGTGGCATCTAAAAGCCCGCATTATACATTCCCAAATTTCATATGATTTTTCATTTGATTCGCTATGCAGTTGTTGCTGTTGCTGTCTGTTGATCGACTCGACCATCATTATTATTATTCGAACCTATCGACGCACATATCTAATTTTGTTTAACAAACATGCACAAAACAACATACAAATATTTGTTTATTGTGTTTAAAATTCCAAAATTGTGCTGAAACACAAACTAAAACTGAAAATTAGAAAACAACACAATTTGCTTATCTAAGCCACAAAATTTAAAACCACCTGACCAACTTGACCCCTTTGGGCAGTCATGTCGCCTACCTCCCTCACCTCCCTGCCTCTGAGCATATTTGTGAGTCGAACATAAAGTCTGAAGCCAGCTAGTTAGAGACAGATGATGGCTGATAAGAGCGCTCGTAATGAGTTTTATTTAATTATTGAAATTTTGTTTAATTAACTATTGCACAATAAACGAGACTAAAAAATTGAATGGACTTGAAAACCAAACCAAAAATGAAGTAAAAAATTATGAAAATAATGCCAGACATTGTCTTCATTAAAATTTATGCGCGTTGACAGTTTGAACCCCCGTTGAAAAATTTAACCCAACTTGGGCCGTAAAATGCATTAAAATTTGACTTAGTTGGGTAGCAAAAAAAAAACAAAAAAAAAAAAGAATAAATAAAAAAATGAAAATAAAGAATGGTTTTTTAATAACGATCTGAAAATGTTGGGGCTTTGTTGATACCCTGTAATGGAAGTATTGTTTCTAAAATTAATTTAATGACTGGTAATTTAAAAAAGATAATAGTTTGACAAAGAAGACGTAATTATAATATACAATTTAATAATATCAAGGAGTGTCATATTAGTTATGATAGTGACAGATAATGATGTTGTTGTTAAGTGTTAAGTATAACGCTTTGTGATTAACCTTAATAAAACTCTCTTTCCTCTTATTCTCCAACTTTAATTATTTTATTCATATTTAACAGGGTATTTTAAAAGTCAAAACAGCATCGACTAGACTCGTAGATCATTACTACTTGCTCTTTTTTGTATTGTTGTTGTTTTTTGTCTCTCCTTTCATATTTAACGATAGCGTTTTTTATTGCTGCGACCCCTTACAAGGAGGAGGAGGGGCATTAGGGGAACAGAGCGCGTTGATTGCACGCACACACCATGCAGGTTGGCATTTTATTAATGAGATTAATCAATTTTTTTGTACATTCTTTTTTTGTTTCATTTTATTATTTTCATTTTTTCCAGTTGTTGTTACTTTTTGGTTTGAACTTGTGGTCTCTAAGTCGTCGTCGTTGGCTGGAGTCTGCCTAGTAGTGGTGTCTTTTTTACGATGCCTTTGGCCAGGGGCTTTAATATTTATGTGGGAGTTGTTGTTCTTGTTCCTGTTGTTGTTGTTCTTGTTGTTGTCGTCGTCTACTTGGCCGGGTTTTTCACTTGATGGCCTTTTACGATCTGTCAACGCTGTTCCTATGTGTAGAATATATGAGCTCAATTGTCTTTTTTACGACTGCAGCTCATTTGACTCGTTCTCGCCCTCGCCGCCGCCCTCACCCTCTGCCTGTCAACAGTTTACATAAAACAAAAACAACATCAAGCTAAAGCCAAACGTACCTATTTTATGTTCACTACAAAATGTATGAAATGTACTGCTAATAGCAAAGAGTCTCCCCCTGCCGGGGTAGGTAACTGAAGGGGGATGTGTATATGTGTTGTGTATGTTGCATGTTGTTGTAGGCGGCTGTTGTCTCTACACTTCATCAGGTAAAGCGGAAGTTTTATGACCTCTATGCAGCACGACGAAGCAGTACGAAGGAGACATCAAGTTGCAGCTAGATATTGTTTAATGTGTGCGCGCGCTGTGTATCGAGGCGCCACCAGAGTATGATGCCTATGACTTTGTTGTTGCCCCCCAAAGGTGCAAGCTGGGATTGACAGTTAACAGTGCGGTTAACAGTCATAAATCTAGGCACAAGTTGATGCCATTTTGGATGCTTTATGCAGCTGGAAATGGCAAGATTTAGTTTAGGTGACTTTATGTCTCTTTTTGCGCCTTCCTGGGATTACAGTTTGGTTGGCAAATACATGTTTCTTCTAATACAAAATTTGTTACGAATATATATACATTTTTTGTGATATATTTTTGCAATCTCATGTCTTTAAAACCTCAGTGCATCACTTTTTCTATTTACCTTTTAAATTCCTTATTCCCTACTGTGTTGTATGATGAGGTCCCTTGAAAAACCAGCATAGAAATTGTTACAAAAACGCTGCGGGCCATTTGCCAAAAGTGAGCTCAAAGGGCGACGCTTGACAAACGTTAAGATAACTGGCCCGAAACAAAAAAGAAAAGAAACCAAACCCAAAACTGAGCAACAATTGCTCAACAAAAAGGCAATTTAATTCCCAGAAATATATCCACAAAAACTCTGAGCTTCACTCCCGCTACAAACCACAATGTGCAACAATGCACACGTGAGAGGGGCAGGGTGTCAGGGGTAAGGAAATCGGTAGTCGTAAGTAGCCGATGTGATTTAACAATGCATTCACTGAGCGTCCGATTTAAGGTCACAGTTAACAAATAATAAAAATAGCAAAACAAATGCATCGAGGGCTTACTGTAAAACCGAAACTGAGTCTGTGCGATTGTCGATTGTTGGTCAGGTAGCAAAGACGAAGAAGAAGATGATGATCATCATCATGAAAGGGTCAGTCATCAGGTGGTGGCGGCGGTGGCAGTGGCATGACAATTAAAATTAGGTAACACGGTGAAAATTGGAAAGTTGCCGCCTCTCGCTCAGTTAAGAACTGTTTTTTGAACTGAACCGCGCTACGATTTGAGATACAATTTGATGTGAGGCTTTGATGCTGCCGCCACTTTATTCCTATTGTTGCACGCTTGATAGAGTAATTTTTGTGGCTGCTGCTGCTGCCACAGCTATTTAACTAAATATTTTGATTAAAGCCATGCTGTGACTTTAAGCGAGAAAGACATGAAAAATAAATCAATAAACTTCACTTCCGTCTTTGCTTTTGTCGCTTTATTTAAATGCCAAGTTCACGCCCGACTCTCTTCCTGTCTCTCTCTCTCTCTCTCTCTCGCTCGTCTCGTCTGTCCATTAAAAGTAAATTCCTCAAACAAAAAAAAGAAATGAGAACAAAAACTTTTTGGCTGTCAACAGCAAACAATGTCAACATGCCCAAAACATGCAAAGGGTCTAGCGACGCGTCCCCTGGTTCACGGACACCCCCCGACCCCCGCCCCCCTCTCTAAGAAAGAATCAACGAAATATTCATGCGAAAATTTGTTAACTTTTTCTTCAGGCATTCCCATTTACGCTCTCTCTCTCGTTTTGTTGGACACAAAAGGGCTAAGCTATACAATTTTGGGGCCATCTATGCTTGCCTCAACCTCCGTTCGGCTCTCGCTCCTTTTTTATTCATGAGCAAACACAACAAAAAAAAATAATACAAATGAAAATAATAAAAATACAAATTGAAAGGAAAACAAAACACTTTTTGTTGTTTGTTTGTTAGTTGTTGTTGCTGTTGTTGTCCTTGCCCCTTTTGGTTGGCCAAAATAAAAATAAATATATTATTTTACATGCTGCCAACACACACACTCGCACAGAAAGAGAGATCTAATTCAAATTCAGTTGAAGAAGTGGCAAAATAATGTGCCAGCAGGGCGTGCACCATGTGGGTGGAGTTCTTGCCACAAACGGGCGTTCTAACTCGGGGCTAGATGGGGTTGTCTCGCCGCGGGGCGGCATCCGTGACGACCATAAAAAAAAAAACGCTGGCAGGCAGGAAAAAGGCGACGCCGGCACGGGCCACCCATTTGTTGTAACAGCACGCCCTCCCCCCCACTCACTTGGCCAAGACAACTTAACTCAACTGAGAACTCAAACTCATTCTTTATGCGATGCTAACGATTGCAGCCTGAATGAAACCAATACGTGTCCTTGCCTGCCTGCCTTAGACACGATGTATATATATATCGTATATATATATATACATTAACATATTTGTTTTGTCTGCTTTACTTGTACTTTTAGCACCCTTTCTGTCTTGGGCCAAGTCGCAGCGGGTTGTCATTCTCTGAAAGTGCGCAAGAAATTATGGCGTCAAATGGAGAAATATGAAAAGCCACTGAGACACCTCGCCACACACAAACACACACACACATTGAGTCCGAGTGTCACACAAAGCAATGAAAGTGCCTTTGGCGCATTTTGAGTTGAACTTAAGTCGACTGCAGAATACGCTTTTAATGTCCAATTAATTGACTAGAATATTTTGGGTAATTAAACGGCGCTTATCTGTCAATCAATTTTTTTTCTAACCTTCTTGGTTTCCAAGGATTTTTAATATTAAACGATTTCTGTTCTTGCATACTAAAAATGTTCTATTTAAGTTATTTTTAAACTAAACTCAAGTTTTTCCGTTCTTGCTTCAAGATTTTAAAGTAAGTATTTTTTATAAATTTTTTCAAGTGCTTCAATAATTTAATATTATTATTTCTTGTTTCTTAAAATGTTTTCAAGCTAAATACTTTTTATTTGTTATTATTTCTTAACCCTTTACGATGGTCTGACAATTTCTAAGACGTATTATATATATGTACAATATATATCCTTCAATCTAGCTTAAATTTATGCAAGTACAAACATATAATCCATGATTGCTTTCACGCTTCTGAGCTACACTTAGACAAAACCCAATATACATAATATACAATATATATATCCCCACCCAATCATGGTCATGGACATGTGGGTCTCTAACGAATTCTGGCAGCTATCCCACAGTTCCTTCACCCACAACTCCCCTCCACCCGCTTGCTGACATCCACTTAGAAGAGTTCAGGCATAAAAAACATATGTTGCCATTGCTGGATTTTATTTGGGGTCCTTTTCTGTTGCCTTTACTCCTTTTTTTGGTTGAGGACTCGAGTCGCTTGGTTGTGCTTTTTCCCAACAATTGGTTTTTAGGTGGCAGTCGAGCACATTTTAAGTGGTAATCATTTACGCTTCGCAAATAAATACCGAGTTTGTGATTTGAATTTTCTACTCCCCCTCCCCGACCGATTCAGAAAAACCCTCTTCGCAATCGTCCGCACAGTTGAGCTGGTTTCTTGTTTCGTTTTTTGGCTCTTGCCGATTCGCTTCTGTTTTTGTTTTTTGTGTGTTGTTATATTATGTTTGAGTTCATCCTTCATTGTTTTGCTTTTTGTTACGCTTCTCTCTCTCCTTCTCTTTCTCTCTCGCTCCGCCGCGACGTGTCATAAAATTCGGCGGGTCTTTGTGCATTGTAAATTTTAAAGGAACGCCTTCGTTTTTCTTTGGCAAAGCTGCAATAGGTTTGGTTTTATTGTGATTCTTCTTCAGCAGCACGTTGCAGATTTCCAAGTCGAATCCCATGCTGGCAGCTTTACACCTTTTGGCAAGGCTTTTGGTTAATGAGGGTTACGCAACGGCATCGATTTCATTTTTATTGCCAGCTCTCAGACTGCAAATGAATCATTGAAATTGTCGCAATGAAATCGAAATGTTTTTTTCTTTGCATTAAATAACTTTATACTGACATAATAATGGAGAAGGTAAAAGTAAATCGAAAAGTTCTTAAATTTGTCTGGTTTGCTTACCTTTGCAGTTCTTAAATGCAGCTTTGAATTTAAAATCAAATGATGATTGAGAGAATGTATTTTTTAAATTTCAGTACAAGTTCCAGACTTTTTCACTACTTTCAAAAATCCAATCCGATTTTTTCGATTTAGCATTATCAGGTCTTGTTTTCCAGTTTATATCTATGCATTTCTTAATTTATTTTTGTTTTATGCAAAGTAAATAAATCGTGTTTACGGCTCGCAGTTAAGCATTAATGACGGACTACTTCACATTTGATTTCCTTCTTAACTAGATTTTACTACAAGACACAATTATTATGTTTGCTTTTCACATGAGCATTCTTATTTTTATGTACTCTACCCAATTACAATGCCCAAAAAGCATTAAACTCAATTTGAACTCGTTTCTTTTTTTTGTGTTTTTTGTTTTTTGGGTGCTTTGTACTTTCATTTAGGACTTAAAAGTAAAAACCCCAAAAACGAAAGTTCAATTTGTGGTCATAGAAATTGTGGCTTGGTTGGTTTCACCCCAGCCAGCAGCGTCAGTGTCAATCACAGCTGGGCGAAGTCAATCGGGCCAGAACGTAGCTCTCTCTCTTTCATTCTCTCATTCTTTGTCTCGCTCTAATGAATTGGCCGCGTGTGCGCAGACCGCAGTTAATGACGCACACGCACGAAGTTGAAGAGACGAAGAAGTTGAAGAAAACTCAAAAAGTCGAGTAACACGATCAGGTGCGAACAAAATTATCAAGAGACCGCTGCGCAGATGCAGATGCAGATGGAGTTGAAGTCGGAGATGAAGGCCAAGACAGAAAAAGAAATAAGAAAAAAAAAACTAAGCCTGTGGCCATAAAAAGAGAGCGAGTAAAAAGTAAGTCGGAAAAAATCAAAACTTGCCGCGAAGTTAATTATAATTGCCTGGGCAAAATCATAAAAAAGGTTTCTTCGGGAAGTCAGTTAACCACACAACAACAACAATGTTAACGACAACAACAAAAGTCAGTTCGTTGGTTTTATTGATTCGGCGCTCAGGTTTTTTTTATTTTATTTCTACTTACAGTTTTTTGTTTTGTTTTTTGAAGTGTGCGTGTGCCGGCATCTTAAATAATTTTTCATTTGTGGCACGTCTGGCATAACTTTCAGCTTATGAAATATCATTCAACTGCTATGGTTGAGGCTGCGATTTTTATTAAATTTATATTTAATTTCAAGGTTGTCCGCAACGGAAATCAACAACAATTTTTGACGACTCTGCTTAACGCCTTGCCAGAACAATGGCCTCAGCTCTATGATTAGCCACCAAACACACTCTAACGATATAAAGTATATATACAATACAATACGTATATGGTTAGGTAGCCAAACAATTGTTCAGTTGTTGTGTGGGCGTGTGCCAACTGCTTGGGAATTAGCTCAAGTGCAAGCCGCTCACATGAGAGAAAAAAATATATAATCAATGAGCTTCATCTGTGGGATAATGGATTTGTTATTGAGAAAAACAAAAAGCGTTCGTTTGAGCTACTGAATTGAGGTCTCGGCGAATTGATTGAAATACTAGTCACTTATAGTAGTAATAAGTAGCATATGTGGACAATCAGAGATATGGAAAGACAATTAGCTGTACAATGGCAAACAGCTTTTCAATTAGCTGAGCCAGCAAATCGAATTGTGTCAACGAATTAAACGAGTTGAAGACTTGATTGTATGATTTGCATAATGCAACTTTATTGCATTGGCAGTCTATATTGAAATATTAATGCTCCAAGGAGACAGGAAAAACAGGGAACATTCGTGATTTAGAGTGGGTTTTTGATTAAACCAAATTGCATTATTCTGCAAATAAATTCGTTGTATAGAAAACTTTGTTATACGAAAGTTCGTTATATAGAAGTTCGACTGTATTAGAATAGAAAAGTTAAGAAAATTATATTTTTAAGGTTCGGGTACTTTATCTCTTTTCAGGGTATACTAAAATAAAATTAATGAAAAATATCTCCCTCTTCGAGGAATATTTTTATTCCATATTAACTAACTTTTTTCTGTACTCTCTTTACTTTAAGGTTATAAATCGAAGCAAATTTAAAACTTCAAATGGTAAGTTTAACATGTCAACCTACTTTTACAGTTCCATATTGACCTTAAAAACCTGCTAAAAGCACTTCAAAGATGCTCGACAATGCTCTTGCCTCATATTGCTGCCACAGAAAGTACACAAAACAAATATGCGTTGATAATAAAGTTGTCCTCTAATTGAAGCAAAGGCAAACAACAGACATTTTCTTCTGTTCTTTGCGGTCGAACATTTATTGACATATCAATTTCTCAAGCAATGTAAACATATCAAATTGATCGTGCAACTTGTCATGCCCAAAAATATATATATCAGAAATGCCAAATGGATGTCAGACACTAAATGAAATTGTAAACACACACACACACACACACTCAGTGACGCATTGTGTTGAAAAGAAATTAACACGATATCAAATAAAACATCGTCGACTGAACAAACAAAACTTGGCAAACACAAAAAAGAGTTGCAAGAGGAAGGCAGCTCAATTTGATTTCCAGACCAACAACAACAACCCAAAGTTCATGTTCATGTTGTTGTTGTTGTCGATATTGTAGTTGCTATTATTGTTGGGCTTTCAACGCCTGCGCAAAAGTCAAGCGCGACAAGCGTCATAAATTGAACCTACAACATGCTAAACAATGCTATGCAACAACACGATTTCGAGTTGTTGTTTTTGTTGTCGTGCATTTAACAGCCACACCCAACAACAACAATTTAGTCAATACACATAGATAGATATGCATCAATACTTAGCATGGTTCCAGGTTCAAGTCGGGGTCTCTCAATGGTCTAGTTGCTCCATTCCCTCTCTCTCTCTCTCTATCTCTTTCGCTTCGTCTCGCTCGTTCACTTAGCCGTCAACTTATTGAATTTCACACGCAAAATGTGGAGTGTCTAAGTGGAGTGTCTTAAAGCTGTTGTTGTACTCTTGTGTGTTGTGTGTTAAGCAAGGTGATCTAGAGCTCCACCTATGTTAGACAGCTTTTACAAACTCTTGTGTGTGTGTGTGTGTGTGTTGATCGATCGCTTAGTCATGTATGTATCCATGTATGTGATTTTTTTGTGTCGATCAGTTTAGAACTGCAAAAGTTTTCAACGCGCCAACTCCAGCTGCGTTTTTGTGTTTTGGAATGGTTTTTTCCCAATGCTTTTGATGCAGCGCTTTGAAACTGATTAGACGAAAATATATACAAAATATACATTTAAGTACAGCTATATGTATAACAGACTGTAAACATGCATCGATAATTGTATAAACATATGTGTATTGTTTACACTTTAGATTATGGTTTATAGCTTGGAAAATGTGTCGAATAAAGTTGTAAGCTTGAGAGTTAAACATGAATGGAGTATTTAAATACATTAGTAGAGCTTAATGCTCGATCTTCACTAAGTTCAAGATATAACTTTAGGCAAATATTGGTAGAAGGCGTTCTTTGTAATCTTGTCTACAAGGAAAGTTATAAGTAATCTGTTGAAAGAGTGCCTTGATGCATTGTTTACTTTGTAGCAAGATTCAAATTCAGTCCAAGGACTAACTTTAAGTAAGTTCTAAGAGATGAACAAAGCATTGTTAAGCTTGAATATAATATTTTCAAACATAAGTTTAGTTTTTACTACGTTCAAGGCATAACTTTATGCTTATGTTGTTACAATTTCTTGAATGAAAAGTTGTTATATGCCAAGTAATCTGTTGATTTATTTTTGTAGCCAAATTCAGTCCCAGGTCTTACTTCAAGTAAGTTCTAATTGAAGAACAAAGTTCTTGATCTTTCTTATATAAAGATGTTCTTTATGCTTCTTATTTTCACATTCTCACATTCTGCCATGTTTAACCTTAAAACATGACCTTAAATTAGCAAAATGTTCAACACAATTTCAACTTTAGAGTTTGTCAATTGTTTTCATTTAGAAATAACTTCTAACTAAGGCGCTTTTTTGACCCATTCAATCATAATGAGAGCTATGTGGCACAACTGCATTTAAAGCATTTAAAGTGGATCGCAAGAGGCATTGATAATTATAAATATTCATGCAACAAACACACACACAAACACACATACACATTTACTCGGCTATGTGTGTGTGTGCTATAATAAAATGCAAATGTGTCAATTAAAGTGTGCTTTATTTTGACAACAGCAAAATGCTGAGGGAAACCTCGCCGCCACAAGCCCAGTGCTTGGACACTAATGCATGGATGTGTTGCATGAACGGAAAGATAGATAAATATATATATGTATGTATATATATGTGTGTAGACATATAGACAGCACAAGCACTTGGATGTCAGTTTTGATGTTGAGTGTTGCTTGCGTTGCGTTGCCTGACTGCCTGCCTGACTGGCTGGCTGGTTGTTGACCTCACTCAATGAAAGTACAAACACACACACACGCATACACACACATGAACAATGCACACCCACAGTGACAACAAAAGCGTAGTTTCACTTACAATTAAATGACGTCGACGACATTTGTACAATTGTTTGCCACAATAGCAACGCGGGACATCAATAAAAGCGAGACCCCCGAGAGCTCTATATGTGTGTGTGTGTGTGTGCTTTGTGGTTTCTACAAAAGGCCAGCGATCGGTCAATGTGCTAGTTGTGCCCGCATCAAATCGCAATCAAATCGCTTCGTACACCCCCCAAACTTATGCAATCTGCCGCCAGATGACAATTTCGTGTGTGTGCTGGATTCCCGTCTAGCCAATCTGCAAAGAAATATTTAATTGAGTTATTATTACAATTTGCATAAGCAAAACTCTCCCAGCTCTTAATTAGCGCCACACGTGCGCACAACACACACACACACACACACACACACACATTGACTGGTTTTTGTCTCTTTTCGTACATTTTTGATTGACGCAATGCATCGAAGTGGCAACATTGCGGTTTCCGGTCGTCTGTTTGGTCCACTCGTTTCAGTTGATGTTGATGTTGTCCACGGTTCGGTTCGGTTTGCTTTTGCTTTGCTTTGCTTTGCTGCACACACACACATACCCGAAAATTTATGTTTATTGACGTTTGTCAACAATTTATTTAAATTTATTGTGACAGCATTTTTGCTCTTTCTCTCATTCGATCACAAGCTAACATAGGTATGCAGGTATACATATACATACATATTTATCCGCCAGTTCTTGATGTATTAATCAAAGAGAGAACAATAGTGAGAGGGAGAGAGAGTAGGGGGCGTTAATCAAGCGCAGCTGATATGATATGCCATGTGCATAATATTGTTTGTTGGGGGCGCCAACAATTTTCATATGCAGGTGCATCAATTAAAAAAATTGAGCAGGGATGGAAAAACACAAAAAACAAAACATCTAAAAATTTTGATCATGCTAAATGTGAGAGGCGTATCTTAATTGTCGAGCATTTGTTACAGACGATCGATCATTTCTTTTATAATTGGTGAGAATTTATGAACTAATGAGCAAAGAAATTTTAATTGTATAAAGAATTTAGAAACAACAAGCTGGGGAACCAGCAGAATTTAGATAATTTTTGAGTCAGACCTGGCGCAATTTTAAATTTAATTTTTTGTATACAAAACTTATCCCGAGAAGCTTGTAAAAGTGTTTGCTTAAATCCCAAAATTTTTGAAGAATTATGATATTAATTTTATTGGAAACTGTATCAAAATATCATACAGGAAAATGATACAAAAGACAAGAAAAGTCTTCTCTGAATAGAAAATTCGTAATATTGAATGGCTTTTTATATTGAACCAAATTGCAGGGTTCTGGAAATTTGACTGTACTTCTAATGTCACTTCCCGTTAACCATTCATTTATTTTTTCTCTCAGCAATATTCTATGAGCTTTAAATTCATAACTCATTGACCTATTTTACAGCCAAACTAGACCCACGTCTTTATAAATTAAATCTAGAATCGCATAAAAATTCTTGACTTTTTTGTCTTAAATGTCAGCATGACTCATGCAGAACATCCTTTTTAATATTTTTTTATTGCTTCCCAGGAACTTTTAACTGAGTTGCAATCATCGATGACTAAAACGCAAACCGAAAAGTTTAGTTTAATTCCTTTTGCATTTAATTTATTGTTGTCTGCGCCTGCGGCCACCAACTGAAGAGAAGCTGCAAAAACGCAACCCTTTTTTGTTGCCATTGTTGTTGTTGTTGTTTCTGGTATTGCCTTATTTAAGTTTGAACGTTACGTGTTGTGTTGCAAGCAAGCGAGCAAAGCAACCTGTGACTGTAGAAAAAAGCCATGCGCGCACACATAAATCATAAGCGTCGGCGGCGAGTTACCCAGAAATGGTCAAAGATACAAAGCTATCTATACATATATATATATATATAAAGAGAGAGAGTGAGAGAGTTGTGTGCAGATACAGATATATAGAAAAATGGCAGTCAAAGTTTTTAACAAGCATTTAACGATTTAATTTGGCAAATACAGAGCAGACCAAAGCGAGGTGGAGAGAAACAGCAAGAGAGTCAAGTTAGCAAAAAAAAAGGGTTTCAAGAACTCTAACCAAGGAATATTTATGGATTGAAGGCGCAACCTTGCCAAAAAAAAAAAAATAAAAAAAAACGAAAATCGCCGCGACTGGGGAATTGCTAACTGCGGCAACTGTTGGCTGAAAGTAGTAGTTGTAGTTGTTGTATTGGTGGTATTGCCATATGCAAAAGTGCCCTAAATGACCGAAAGGGAAAGAGCGAGAGAGAAAGGCTACAAATGGACTGGGCTTGTGTCCCGTATGGGATGTACCATATGTGTGTGTCTGTGTGTATGAGTGTGTGTGTTTGTGTATGCTGAACTGCCGACTGCAAATGGAGCACATAAATTATATTCCATTCGATGATATTTGCGTTTTGCTGCTCTTTACTTAAAAAGCAGCGCAAAAGCTGTGTCTGTCGGCCGTCTAAAGGGGCTTCCAAAATGGGACCCCATGGACCGAGGAACACAAACAGACACACAGGATTCGAACGAGCAGGATTGCGATTCTTTTTTTTTCAACTTGCCAGAGTCAGCAATTTGCTATGGCCATATTTCTTTAGACAACACACACACACACATGGATTTTAGCTGTGTTTTTTTTGTATAATACCCTTTGGCTATTAAAAAGGTAAATGGTTTGCGGAGAAACGGTGGTAACAGTTGGAGTTTACGACATTTTAGTTGAAAGTTGAAATGAACTAAAAATTAAAATAGTTAAGAATTAGTAATTGCAGGGTATCTTTAAGTCGCCACAGCTTTCACACACATATTTTCTATTTGATTTTTGGGCATTCGGTAAAATGTGACTTTGACTTGGCAGCTTTGCTGGTTTTCAAATTAAAGGATTTCGAGGCTCGACCGCAATCATTTATCGACTCGTTTTTTTAGCCATCTATCTGGCTAAGTAAATGCGCCATAATTTATGTTGCCTGCACCATTAAAATATATATATGTATATATATAAAATGCTGCGGCAAGCGATCGATTTTTTGTTGTTGTTGTTTGTGGTTGAGCCATTTTTATTATATTTTATCTTTTACTGCTAATTGCACTTCTCAGCAATTGATTTAAATTATCTACCAAATGTGCAACGTACAACTGAATGGATGTGTTGGGTTTTACTCTCTTTTTTTTTTAATAATAATAAATATTTCATAAATTAACGGTCACAATTGGGGTTAACCAGCGTTGAAAAACGTTGCAATTAAGCTCCACATAAAATACACAAATTATTATAAATAAAATATAAAAACAAAAACCAACATCGCTCGCAAGTTTATCAAAAACTCTGTCAGTGGCATATGCGAAATGTGCTTTTATTGTTGTTGTTGTTATTTGGTTTTGCATTAATGTGACATAAACAAATGTATAAATTACATTTTATGGGCTACGAAAACCTTTTTTAAATGCAGGCGCCGCCTGTTGCGGTTTTATTTAAAGGAAATTCGCATAGTTTTTTCAGCATTTAAATTTGGGAATTATTTTTTTGTACACAACAAACCTGATGAGAATTTGTGTATTAACAATTTAATTTTATTAGTAGTTAATTTCAAAAATGTTTTAATGTTGTTAAAGTGAAGTCTGTCTACAACAAAAATTATCTTCACTTAACTCTGACTGAGAAAATTGATGTCTGCTTTTGATGTTGTTGTTTGGAATGCTCCATTAATGACAGCAGAGAGACAGACAAACAGCAACTTGTTAGCCATAATGGACAGTAAATTAAACATTTAATTTATTAACAAACAGTTTTGCTGCCAGTCTGCTGACAAACAACAACAACAACAACAATCATGCATAAGGAAACTGCAATAAACGACTTTTAAAAGCTGTTGCTGCTGCTGCTTCAGCTACTTCTTCTGTCTCTGCTGCTGCTGCTGTTTGTTTTGCATTGAGGCGGCGCATTAAGTAGTAGTAGAAGAGGAAGCATGCAACATTTAATGTGAGTGGAGTGAGTTGCTGATGTTTTATTATTTGTGGCAGCAAACTCAAACTTTATAATAGTTTAAAAGCACACACACACACATACAGTATACATATGAAAACAAATTAAGGCTGTTAAATCATAACAAACACTTGACAGAGAGAGAAAGAGAGAAAGAGTCTTGCCTTTGCTTCTTCTACTTGAATACGTTGATTTGTTTGCCCCAAAAGCTTGAAATTGAAATATGCTCACTTTGCTCAAGCCCCTGCAACCCCCCTGCTGCGACAAACAAATTGCACTAAATTGATAATTAGCCGAAGCGCAAGCAAGAATTTGTTACTCACTGCACAGATTACGGGCTTGTGTACATGTATTCCGTTCCGTTCTGTTCTGGGGCAGCAGCACTTACAACTAGAGCACATTTTGAGCGAGGCAAACTGAATTCTAACTGCAACTATAGTAAAACTAGGCTAATGCCGATTTGAGCATAGCAAATGAGCCATGATAATGCTGTAACATTTTAGCAAACATTTTACACTAACTTTAAAGCTAGTATAAAAGCGAGTTGAAAGTTAACAAACACTCTGTGAGTTTGACATATCGCGTATATTTATTTCAGCATGATGATGAAAATTTTAATCGTCGATACATCCGATGTTTCTTAAAAGATTTCAATCAAAGTTTCGCAGACTTTTATTATTTTGTTTGCAGCTTTTTAAACAACATCAAGAATTCCCTATTCATATTGTTGATGCTATCGTTTACAAGTGTACATCGGAGATTATAAGCTCCAAATCTCAAAAATCTCTAGCTCTTAAGGTCTCTGCGATCGACGCCCTCAAACAGACTCAAAGATGTGGTAGCAACGGCTATTGATGCTGAATGGGGAATGGGGACGAAGAGGCTTTCTTATCTCTGTTTCAAACATTTGCTCAAAACCATTTACCCATTTTTTCTTAATTTCTTGTATGCTTGTTAAATAATTTAAATTTTTATTTTTTGTGTTTAAAATCTTTTTCAACTTCTTTTACGACTTATTTAAAGCGCTTTTGCAGAACTACTTTAATTTCCATTTTTATTGCACATTAACGGCTCATAGTATTGCCTCTTATGTGTGTGTTGTGCCATTTGGCGAATTGCTTGCTTGCAATTCTTGCGCTCGTCACCCACTTAAAAAGAAGAAGCTCAAATGACCCACAAGAAGCGACATTGCTCCAGTTATTTGTCTCTTTTTTTTTTGTATTCTGCGTCGTTGGTTAATATACTTACTTATTGCCTTACTTAGCCAGCTGCCTGGCTGGGCTTGGCCTGGCTTGGCTCAATTTATAACTTTTAAGAAATGCATCGAGCCCCCCCATATATCATTATAATTGTCAATAATCGTTCGATTTATTTATATTTGCTCATATGTGCTATGGCATTTAATGGCCATTTGTCTGGGATGCGAAATGTTGCGGAAAAAAACGGGGCAAAAAAGGAACTCATAAAACTGCGACAGTATTTTTTATTGTATCTTTGTAGCTGGCTTATAAATCATGCGAATATATGAAAGCGGAACAAAAAATAAAAAGCACAAATCAAATGAAAAAAGTAAGGATATTGTGAATGAACTTGAAATACCCTTTTGAATGAAGAGTTGAAAATAAAATACCTCACTTAAATATATAAATTTGTTAAGCAAATCGTTGTTGTTAAATCTCTTTAAACTATAAATATCATTCTTAATATTTGCTTTAAGTTTAATCATTTTCTGTCATTAATTTAAAAAAAGGGAATTTTTCACGTTGCTATACAAAATTCGTTGCTGAGACGTCTCACGTTTTATGGGCAAAATATTCTTCGTCATATTTTGCTTCGTTTTGTTTCGCATTTGCATAAGCGCAGGTTCAGTCACATTATTATTATGTTTGTGTTTTTAGGTCTTTTGGAACGCTTTTTGTTGGGTCCCTTTGGGCTTAGATCAAAAGGCCGTCGGTATCAATATTTTAAAGCCAACCAGTCAAGGTCACACAAACAACGACAAGGCAAGAATTATCAATGAAAAAAGCGGCTGAAGGAAGCATTTTTTTGTATGTTGGCCAAACTAGCTAACTGTCAGCAGCAGGCTTAGCTTAAACAGCGTTGTACGAAAACAAAAATTTAAATAATTTATAAAATTTGTTACTTATGGCGCCAGCCAAAACCACCCCTACGGCCATGAGAACAACACACGAAAACAATGCTGCGAGTTTCTGAAAAAATAAAAAGAAAAAGAAATTCTGCGAAACGGTGGCGTATGCGTAATCCAAAATACCGGTAAGCTTGCAATGTTCGCTCTCCCTCTATCTCTGTCTTTAAGGTTGCTCCATCTGCATCTGGCCTAAGCTACACGGAAGTCGACTGGCTGTACCCCACGCCCTCCCTGGCTGCTGCCGCTGTAACAGCTTTTGTGTGTTGCGGCGTTTGTTTTTTATTTTTAACGAATTTTTATGATGTCTATGGCAATGGAGCAGACATTCTTTGTGCCACCGCCGTTTGGTACATTAAAAACACCGTCTACTGGGTCCACTCCCAGTAACCAACCCCCCTTCGCACCCCCTCTCGTTCTCTCTGCGTACTTTAGTGTGTGTGGCGTTGTTGTTGTCTCTCCTTGGAGCGTGTGATAATAGCATGAGTTTTATGCTAAATGGAAATTTTTCAGCATGCAATTTGCTTGGCTTAGCTGAGAGTCGGCGAAAGTCAGGCACCTGTGACAGCAATCCCCCCCACTCACTCGCCCCTGCTGCCTTCTATTGATTTGTCGCGCTGTCACGGTGCGTATGCGTAATCCCATTTGACTTTGGCTCGCTCGCCTGGCTGACTTATTTTTGCGTAATTTAATAACTTTGTTTAACATAATTGTCAATTGAAGCGTCGACATCGTCGTTTATAGCTCGTTTAATGCCCCACATCGACATCGATAAACATCGATAACACCGTCGCCGTAGTCGTCGTCGCCGTCGTCGTCGTTGCGGCTTAAGCCCATCTACATAAAGTGTAATGAGCTTTGAAATTTGATAAAAAAAATAAAAACGGAAACAAAATAAACACAGTGAATAAAACTGCTGCTAATGTTGTTGCAATGGACGAGACAAAATATCTTATCAGTAAGCTTTTAATCATAAAATATTCGTTCTGAAGCATGTCCTTAAAGTACTTGAAAAGTCTGTTTAGCAATCGGAAAAACTTCAAGTTGGATATTTACTTAGATTAAGTATATTAAACACTTAAATATATATTCTTTAAGCTTTGATTTGTTGATTTAACTGCTTTATAATGCTTTTTGTTTATTGATTTATTCATCATCATTCTTTTCTGATTGCCATTTAATAAGTTGACATATTTTGACCACAATTGCTTCCTTTCTTTCTATTCCATTTTTACATTCAACTTCTTTCTGTACATAGTAAATTTACACACACACATATGTTTATGTTATTATTATTAATCCCCAATCCAACGCAAGGGTATCTAAAGGCAAAAAGCTTAGCTACAAAATGCCATCGACTGATATTTCCTACATTTAAGTCTGGCCAAAAATGCCAAGTCATTTAATATTTAAGTAGCTCGAAAGCATTTTGACAAAATTGTTATGAATTTGTCACACACACACACGCACATATATAGACAACATATTTTTGCTGAGTTTGAGCGTTATAAAATTTTAATTAGTCAACTGTGGCGCTGCTGCATGCCACCAATTTGAACGGTTTGGCAAAGTTTTGTTGCACACAGTGCGTATGCGTTATTCATATAGACTTAAAACTGAGAATGTGCAGCGTGTTGCTACCCTTTTGATACCCTGTAATATTTATCTTTGATTTGCAAGCAATCGAATTGTTTTCTTTACTGTTTACAGAGTACTTAAAAGTCTATAGCTTTGATTTTCGACACAATTTTTACTTATTTCATACTTCGTAGAAGGACTCAAGTGCAGCGTTGTCATTGCCGTTGTCGTTTGGCGGCTGCATCATCTTTTACACACACACACACAAATGACAAACTGACGTACGTGACATTTATGTGAATTGGCAGCATCTGCCAGCGGTATGAGGCCTGCGTGCAGCAGTAGGCCCTCCATATACATATATGTATGTATGTACATACATTTATGCATGACGATATATATTTGAGTGCAGAAGAAAAAGCAGCATATAAAATGTATGTCAACTTTATCTATAAATACAGAAATTTATGTCATGCCAAATGATATCTGTATGGCGGCGCATTTAGTCAAATGTTTAAGTGAAAAGTAGTTGAGTAGTGTGGTTGGAGGCTGAGCAAAGAATGTGCAAGGATAAATTGCAACTTTGAATGGCATGTCAAGGTTCTGGTTGTGACTTTGTTGAGTAGTGTAGTGTCCTGATTGCAATGCTGCCACAAAACTTTGCTTAATAGCTGCTCAATATGAACGCTTGACAGAATTCTTGTTACATATTTACATACAATAAATATTGCAATATTTTTGAGCAATTTCCTTAAATACTCTAAACAAATACAAAACAGCAAACACAACTTTTTCTGTTGTTTGCCGTTTCATTAAAATGTTATGAAACCTTTTCGATCGATTGAACATAAAAATGTTTGCCATTAAATTTTAAATACAAACGAACACATCGACTGTCATCTATACACGTGTGTGTGTGTGTGTTTTTTGTGCTTGCAATAAAATGAAGTTGAACAAATCGCATAATAAAACGAAGAAGTACAAGATACACAAAATGGGTGGCACACACACACACATAACTTTTTTGAGGGTTCTTCTTTTACACGCGCGCAACAAACAGAAATTTTTCGGTGGGTGGCCATAAAATTTTCGCCAAATGTCGTTTGATACGTACACGCTTATCACACACACACAAACAAACATTCACATGTACATTATTACGACTTCATAATGTGCGTGTGTGTGTGTGTGAGTAAAAGCAACGCACATGTTTAAAGGACACAGAGCAGACACGCCGAAAAACCGCACAACAAATATAAACATATCGAACACAACGAAACACACGACGAACAACAACAACAGCAACAACAACTCGAAGAAGAATGACAGCTACAATAATAACCCCATCACGTATACGCAGCGTTGTTGTGTGGCTGCCACACACGTGTGCGCCGTGTGTTTCCGGGGGTTTTGGGGGTTCGCCATTCTGGAGTCCGCGACTACTCGCCTTTGATAAAATGACATTAAGAAGTCGTGACAATGCCACTAACTGAACTGAACCCAAAAGAGGAGACGCCGCCACCAACCCGAAAGCCGTCAGCTTGAGCAACACTCGAGTTGCGAGTCAAGTCGACAACCAAACCGCATCCGACGCACACTGAAACGCAATTCGGTTGAAAATTAATGAAAATATGATGATGAGCTAAGCTTGGGAAGGGTTAAGCAAAGCACTTTGATATTTTGTGACACAAATTTGTTTGCCATAAAATAGTTGAAGTAGATTTTTCTATTTGTTGTTTGTGGATATTTTGAGAAAATTAATAGTTGTGAACGATGTTAAAAGTATGCCAAGCCAATTTCTGATTTATACTGAATCGCGTTAAATAAACTCTAAAATACATAATTGCCCCTGTCGTTACACCTAATAGTACATTTGTTTCTTATAAGGATTACATCGTATTTTCGCTTCGCATTTAGTTTTTTTATTACTTCTGGGGTTATTTTGCCTCGTCTCATACCACCGCCCACACAATTGTCGATGCATTTCTTTACTGGAAAATCCTGAAAAATAAATAGTTGAATATTCATTATAATTAACTTCGCCAAAACAATTTAGATTGACTTACATCATTTATATTGGCAAGCGCTGAACAGACAAACAATATCAAAATCAATAGATATTTCATGTTGCGACTTGTTGACTGTTCTGTTCCGTTTGGTTGTAACTTTAGCAATATATTTATAGTGTTTTTGAGTAAATTTAACGCTTGTGATTTACGTTTGCTTTGGTTGTTAACAAAAATTTGATATGGCCAGAAACTAGGCAAAATTTTCCCTTCTTCTGGCACCACTGTCCTCTGGCTTCTCTGTCTCTATTGGCAGTTTCACTCGTCTGGGTCTATCTGCATTGTAATGTCCTTTGAGATACGACAAAGCGGCGATTCTATTCGAAATAAACTTTTCGAGGTAGCCAACAAACTCATTGTACAATTGTGTGTGTGTGTGTGTCAACAAAGTGAACGTGCCAATGGTGCACATTAGATGGAGACAGGGACAGAGAGACAGGGTGTGCGCGCGCCAAATTAAATACAATTTTTATGGTAGCACCCTACCGAATAATGTTGTGGTCGCCAGTTGCCGGCTGGCATTAAATTGAATTTGTCTAATGACAAGTTGTTGCTTTTTGGGGAAAAACCGGGTGTCATTTCTAATGGGCCGAGAGCGAGTACTGAGCACAATAACTGTTTGCCTAACGGCCGACAGTTAAATGTAACTACTCTAAGCTACAGGTACCCCCTAGAGAGAAAGAGCACAACTGTGGCACAACAACACGTTTAGATATCAACCGAAAAAGTAGTAAAAACAGTTTTTGTGGTTTTCCCAACAGCAACAACAACTACTATTGCTCTGTTTCCAGCCAACCCCTTAAAAGTAATGCAATGCTAAAACTCATGTTACAACATTTAATGGCATTTTAATTGTGGTCAATTTTACTGAATCCTATATGTGTACGATGTCCAGTAATTTTTTTTTGAGGATATTGAATGGAAATTGCAATGGATAAAGGAAACAATGGGTTTTGTTGTGACTGCGGTTGGGCTGAAAAGTTGTGATATAGTGGAAATATCAATTGTTAGGCAATTAAAGTACTGAAATCAAATAAACGCTTGAGCTGCACATTTATTAATATTGCTTTTTAATCGAGTATTGAATAATACCCAATAATTATGTGGAACTAACTAAATGCATTGGGTTTATCTTACCTTTAGTTACCTTACTTATCTTACCTTTAGTTTAAAATGCCCATCTCTCTTCATAGCACCGCCAACAAACACTTTATCAAGCATTCACCATTCTATCTTCAGCTACCTTAGAAGTTACAACCGTGCAAATACTTGACATTCCATTAAAATTGCTTTAAGTACGCTCGTTCTTTGTTCAGAGTTGATTCATAGTTATAAACAATGACTGGTAATACTTTTTACAATTGTTTTTTGTCACTCAATTTAGCCATTACTTTATCGAAGCTGCTTACTCAAACCAATTTCGTAAAGCAACTGTCAAAACAAAATATGAAATTTGAGCTGATTTAAGTGAACCTAGCTACAGCAGCTCCCGCTTCCTCTCTAGCTGTTGAACAAAGAAAACTCATAACGTATGTTTGGGTAGTTGAGATTTTCTGACACAGATAACAGCAACAGCAGCAGCAACTGGGCCCCCAACGATGACGTTACCGAGAAAACTGAACAGAAGCAGAAACAGCAGCAGGACACAATATGCCAACGGTTGCACAGATATTCATAGCTATAGCTAAAGTTGACCAACCTCCCTTAGCCCAGTCCATGCATTGCTGTGCTCCGAAAATTGTATGAATACGAAAGTGATGAAATGTCGACGATAACGTGCCAAGGTCGTTTCCGGCCGCGTGCATATGAACCGTACAGCCGTAGCGCCCTTTCGGCCCTTTCCACCCTTCCGCCCTTTTGGACTTCAAACAATGCATTGTGGTTAGTAGAAGGCTATAACCAGCTACCAAACCTCAATGCCATAGGACACCGTGCCAAGGCGTTTAAGTCTTTAAGTAAGAACACCAATTTGGGTGGGCTCGTTTGTGAGTAGTTTTGCATTACTCAAAGCTCTTTCCTTTGAACTTTGCTTTTCTTTTTCAATTATTAAGTTGTACGTAATGAGCCTATTCTATAACCCAACTCAGGTTGCACTTGAAATGAGCTAATCAGAGCTGGCATGAAACTCAAAACCGCCGAAACAGACTTGTTTGTTTTGAGAACCTGTGAGAGAGCATATTTAATTACCGCAGATGAAAACACAAAAAGCGTCAAAATTAATTATGACAGCTGTCAGTTGAATGAGTGTGCCGAAGCTCAACTGACAAACAAATGAAGAGCAATTTTTGGACGAGAGACAAAGGCAATGACCGACCGACCGACCGAGTTGACTGCATAATGGAATGACTGAATGAATGAATGATAATCATGAAATGGGTCAAGCATACCAAAAGTGACAACAGACAGTCAGTCATCTTCTCTTCATCTTCTTCTTCGGTTTGGTTATGCTTTGTTATGTTCTCATTGAAGGGGCAGGTGTACCCTGCAACAGTGTTGCATTACGGCCAAATAAACTGTGTCAGCTTAACGTTAAGCCACAAAGTGTAGCTAAACAAATCATCCTTTTTAGTTCATTTAAATTATTAAAACTAGTCGCATTCCATATAGCAATGTATTAAGTAAGCTCAGGCTACTAAAATTGCCCAGCTGACCTGACAGGTGTGTGAAATTTGAAACTAGTTCGGAATTTAACTATGAATATTCAAGCGTAGCAATGACTCAGCTTCTGCCTACACGTGCCCCAAAACAAAAAAAAGGTGTTGATCTCAAGTATTATTCTATATTCGTTGGGATTCTCCCACCCTCAAAAAACTATTTCTATTCTGTCTCTGGTATTGTCTTGTCTGTCATTCATAAAGCATTTATGGCTTGATTATGCGTCGTTCTATGAACGCAATTGTCATGCATAATATCAAATGAGTTTGGGCATATACTAGAGTTGGGTAGAGGGGCAAGGGATACTTTGTTAGTATTTTCAGTTTGATAAGCGCCAAATGTTGGCTCCATGTTGGCGGTCCAAAATGGCAATTAACGCGCCAACTCGATTGCAACTGTTATGTGAGTGTGTGGAGTTGCGCCTCTGGGACTATTTTTGTGAAAGACATACACTTAGAGAAAAGTAAGAAACTTGATGAACGTAAGAAATAAGCTTAGGTTTGATTTTATTCGAGCTTCAATCGGAAAACAGCAAAGCTAAGAAATTACGCGTCTTGAACTTGCGAGTTTCTGGTATTCCTCCAACCATCCGATTTTTCTGAGTGTACACATACATGTCAGAGACAAGACAGATGTGTCGAATGGTTGGTTGGTCAGACGGGGGCGGGAGGTTATTATGAAGTACTTGAAATGGACGCATGCATAAACGAAATTAAGTCATTATTTTTAATACGCGAACGACGACGACGATGCGCAGACCAGCCGACTTGTTTTGATATATGGCCGATGTTTTGTGTATGCATAATTTCATTATAATAAACGCACTACCGAAAACACCCTACCCCCACCCCCGGTCCTAGACCCAACTACGCAACGAACTGAGGGAAACGAAGGGGACAACAACATAATCGTAAGTGTGGCCTGTCCGCACGGCTGACCCGTCCGATTATAAATGAACGTCTGTTTAAGTACGCGAAACGTTAACGCCAAGCATATATGTATAGTATGTGTATATAGTATGTATAGTCATGGGATATGGCACGCCTACCAGCTGCGATGCGGGTGCCGCCTTCATTTTGAGACGAGCGAAAGACTTCCGTTAGTTGTGGACTCAATTGGGCATTTGCCTTTGTTGCTCTTGGCTCAAGTCTCGCGCTCTACTTGTGTCTAGCGCTATCTCCCTTGCACCTACTGCCTCTCTCTCTTATTCTCTCTTTGGTTAACGGCACCCACGTCATTTTGTGCGTAATTATGATAAGGAAAAGGTTTCTACTTATGCTTGCTCTGCCTACCTCTCCAACATTTCGAGCATTTCTACCTTTTTGCCAGCCTATTATTTTTCGTTGAAGCTACCGTTAATGTGGCCCATTGTTGTTGTTGCTGTTGTTGTTGTTGTAATGATAAACTACCTTTTTGAGCTGTTAAACTTTGTTGTTGTTGCTGTTGATGATTTTATTGTAGTGCGCTGCTGTTGTTTTTGTTTGAATTTGACATGGTAATTAACCCGCGACGCTCAACTTTGCCCCAAACAATTGGCCCATGTCTGAGTGTCTCTGTTTGTAAGCCAAAAGTTAACTATATATGTATGTGTGCGTGTTTTATATTTCTATGGCCATGTGCGCTTCCTTAAATTAATCAACATTCACCGCTTCAATATTCAATTAATTTTGCGCCATGTGACATTAATATATTTGGCTGCCTAATGTTTGAAATAATTTGCCTTTTTTTAAGTTTTGCAAAACACACATTTAACCAAAATTTAAAAGCACAAACAGCAGGCGTTAAATGGAAGTTTGTATATCTTTTAAATACTCTTTCTATAATTCAATGTAAAAATACTTGGAATAAATCTTGACTTGGTAAAAGTTGTCTATTATGTTGAAGGAGTCTTCGACATGTTTAATCAGAAATTAATTTTACATAAAAAAATATTCTAGAGTATCTAAAGCTATCCCAAAAAAATATTCAACTTCAACTCAATTAATCACTATTAATCTCGCTACAAATATTCCCAAGATTATAAAGCATAATTTAATCAATTTAAGCACCAAATAAGTAACAGAAATCAGACAAAATTCGCAGCGTGGGCAGCTTGTAATATCCACTTGTGGCATTTAAATTGCCTGCCAAGCAAAATTCTGATATTTATTAATTGGATTTGTTGCCGTTGCCGAAGCGAGTTTTAGTTTTTATTTTCTTCAAAAGTGTTGGATTGTTTGTTCTTGGGCTTGTTAAACAATTCTTATTGGGCAAAATATCGATGGGGCCCCTTGACCCTAGTTTTGATATATATTTTGTACCTGTCGCAGTTGTTTTGTTGTTTGTTGTCACGCCGCTAGCTAAACAAATAAAATTTTAATTTTTATACCGCGGGGGGTCACATAATTCCAATGTCTGTTCGCCCCCCCAAAAAAAAAATTAATTTTTAACTTTTAGCCTAAGCATGCGCATCTTTTTATAGTCGACGATTTTTGGTGGCGCCTGCTGCACAGTTGGGTTTTTTATTTTTGGACTTTTATTGAGGTGTCACAAAAACACAAAAACCTTTAAGAACAACTGTGTTAAGAAATTGATTTCAAATTGAAATTGAGTTTTTAGCTTGTTGTTCGTTTTTTTTTTTTGTTCCTTTTTTTATTGTTCAGTCATTCAAGTCATTTGCTCAGGCGCCGATATCGTAATCAAAATCGTAAAAAACACAACATCACAACTGGAATTTCGAATCAAGCACCGGAAAATGGAACCGTTTTAATTGGTCTCCAAGCGAGATAACACAGCAACAACAACAACAACAAGAAGAAGAACAAGTATAAAAAAATAAACCAGACGACAGCAATTATCAATTGTTTGTGTGTTTTTCCGCGATGCCATAATAAATTCCTGCATATAATTAATGGGAGTTTTTCTTCTTTTTTTTTATTTATATATTTGATAATTTATGATGCTGATTTTTAGTGTGGGCTTCTACAGCTTTATTTTTTATTACTAACTGGAAATTGTTCTACTGTTTAATATATTTTTTTTTCATCTGGGTGGTTTACGATAATCACAATAACAATATGATATTTAAGTGCTTTGGTTTATTGATGCAAGAAAACTTTTAGTATCATATAATAACTATTGAGAGGACGCGATTTTTATACCCTAAACCAATGCAAAGGGTTTGATGGTTTTGTGCAAAACCTGTATGTAACGGGCAAAATGAAGCATCTTCGACTTGATAAAGTATTTGTAATCGGGATAAGCATCAACAGCCGAGATAACTCTTCTTGTTTCTCGCCTTAAACATGTTATCGATAAACATGTTGTCAAAATTCAATTGACTTCTTACCAAAAACATTGGTAATATCAATTGATTGATTTACTCGAGTCTAAGATTCCGGGTATCTTTAAGTCGAACTTTTTTGACTAAATCCTTCTAGCAGTTTAATGGATTGTTGTCTTGTTGAGTTTACGTAGCCGATTTATAGTAAGTAAATATAACAGCTGTATTATATTTTACATAAACTTTTTGTCTATTTAACTCCCTTTGAGTTGAACATGTTAAAAAGACATGCAACACTTTTAAAACTTGCCACAATTATCTTACATCAAACATTTGAAAGCTGTGCTGTGCTTCGTAATCGTAGAGGTTTTTTTCTTTTTTAGTTACGAAACGTTCGCTCACATAAATTAATAACAAATTTAAAACAAATATGTATCTGTTCGAGTCTGCACGACCCATCATTAATCACGGCCCAAAACGATATTTGCCTGTCTTGTGTCATTCTCAAGCAACGCTCTCTCTCTCTTTCTACCGTCTTGTGAACTATCTTTTGTATAGCCATATCGCGTTCATAATTATTGGCTGTTTTTTTTTTCTTTCCTTCTTTATAGTGGCGGCTTTGGTTCGTTTTAATTATTTGGCTCAGCTGCAGAGGCATAAATTTTTGTATAAACGTCTCTGACTGTATCTCTTTCTGTCTGGCTGTGTAACATTTTTGGCACGCGATGTTTCTTGTTTTAACTGTGATATCGTTTTGTTTTATTTTGTGGATTTTTCTTCTTTGTTTTTTTGGTTTCCACAAATGTCAAGCCCTTTGCCTAGATATTGGGTCAATATGTCAGCGCTTGCATGTTTCGTGTGGCCTCAGACATGCATTAATTATGTAGATAACTGCGACTCCAACTCCAACTATAACTTTAACAACAACTGCGAAGCAGAACTGCATGCCAACCACAACAAAAAAGAGAAGCAAAATAACAAGATTATACACAAAAAAAGAAACAACAACTGTTCGACTTTAAATTGCTCTGTGCTGGGGAAGCCAAAAAATGTGAATAAAAGTTTTAAAAATTATAAATTATATTTATGTTAGTGGTTATTTCTGTTCTAAGTCCAAAAAGAGTTAATAATATTAATCTAGATTAAATGAAATATTTTTTTTGTGATTAGTTATACTTGTTATCCATTAAATTAATATTAACTTCAATTACTCCTTCAATTGAATAAGCAACTCCCCCTTCTCCTCGCCCCACCAACATTTGCAGGTCTCAGGCGACAACAACAAATATTTGCATTCAGTTTTGGCCAAAGAAAAGAAAAACCGTTGTGTCCAATCAAGATATATTAAATGCCAGCTAAGTGCAGTTGCAGCTAATAAAAAAAAGGCTGCCTTTGTATCTATGCATTTGTTGAGCGGAGCATAAATTATAAATTTATCTGTAGCTTATTGATGTTCAACTTAAATCGAAAATTTATTTGACGGCAACGTCGTGTTTTATGCAAATGTTTTTTTTCTATCATTTTCTGTGTCTTTGGGGTGAATTATGTTTTCATTTGTAGGCTCAAAGTTGATTAAGATTTTTCTCTTTATTTTCTTCATCGAAAATTTATGCAGGTCGTGTGTTTTATTGTTGTTGTTGCTGTTGATGCTTGTTTGTTTTGATAAAAAGTGAAAATGAGTTGCATGTTTTTCACTTTCGAAATCTGAGCATAAGTGTCTATAACTATAATTTAAATATAGATTGTGAGCTTTTGAATATATGTATTTTAATTTCATAAGCTGATTGGTTTAATTTCCCCAAAAGCTGATCAATTATGTGTAGATAAAATTGTCCGTTGGGTTTTTGTTTATTGGTATAATAAATGACTGAAGGTCTTAATGAATAAAATCGAATTTTTGAAATGATAAAATAATAAATATTTTAACGCATTGTTTTTTGTGATTCTTATCAGTTCCTGAAAAAACAAACGTGTTATTTATTTAATGATTCCCAAAACTATTTCACAGTGCATTTGTTTCAAAAACACGTTTTCTTTTTCTTTATTAGCTAAAAATTATAAAAAAATATATTTTTTTAATAACTTTTTGCATTTTGCCTTGAGACGTCAGCTTAAAACTTGTCGACAACTACTGCCAACAGATTTGACAGGCGGATGTTTGAAACATTTTCTGACTGTTTTGACTGACGTGATTTAATTTCTTTAGCTGAAGTTAATTTTTTTGCGGTTAAAGCGTTCAACATGCAACACTTGACTCATGCAACCCACGCAATTAAAATGACAACAACAATAACAAACCAAAAATCGACAGTTGTGGAAGTAATTAAGCAAAAATCAAAGCCAAATCAAAGTGCATGGCAATTGTCACAGATTGGGGCTTAGAGTCGACGGAGAGAGAGAGAGAGTGGCTGCGATTGTCATTAAAGCTATTGTTGGGTGGTTGGATTTTTATTATGTTTGTTGGGGAAAGAGCGCAAGGCGCATTAAGCCACAAGCTCAAATCCCAAAGAAAGCAAAGGCAACTGGGTAAATGGGCAAATGGGAAATGCGAAAGCCAGAAGCAAAGTCAAAACGATTATCTTAATTTAATTGTCTTTTATTTATGTCAGCCCTGGCATTTATTTTGCCAAATGGATTTACTTGCACACCAAACAGAAGCTTCTGCATATTTATGGCGCCTCCACACACACACACACACACACTCGCACGCACACACACTCCGATGTTGTAACTGTGTCTGCCATCTTGCGGCTGTTCGAAGCCTGAAGGCGAAGAAGGAGGCTCGTAAATAAGCTCCATACGATAAACTGGCATTAGAAATTGACAAATTCAACTAAACCAAAGCCGCCGCCACATATATTGCCTTTTATCCTTATATAAACCCGAACCCCTTTCCATCTATTTTGTCTGCTGTTTATGTAAATTTTATCTTGTATCTTTTCGCGCATTGTATTTCAATGCCTTCAATAATCATAAAAACTAATTAATGTGCGTCGTCGCTCGGATTTAGTTACAAGTGCGTTGCTCACATAAAACTTTGGCTCGTATAATTAACGTTCCAAGTTTTTTGGATATTTTGGCCAGCCCGCTGGGGGGTAGTAAGAGCCCCCCCGCGCATGTCATTCGAACTGTTCGTTTGTTTTTGCTTATTTTGCGCTCGATTAGCAGATAGCAGTGAAATTAGTAAATGAAGCTGCAATCTGAAAGGCCATTTATTTTTTCTCAGCTTTGTTTTTGTCGTTATTTTGTTTTACTCCTCCTCTCCCCCCACCGACAGAAACTCGACAAACTTTGGTGCTTGTTCTGCTTATGGCCATAATCAAATTAAAAGACATATTTAAGTTGGCCATTGAATTTTGCTGAAGATTATATTCAAACGGGGAGTTTTGTGACTCATTTCTGGTATTTATTTTGTATATATTTATCGGTTTATTGACGGATGAGAATTAAGTATTATAATTATTAATGTATTTATGAGATTGGCAAATGTTGTTCTTCGTTTAATAAGTTCCCAATCAAAACTTTCTCCATTAAAAAAATTATATTTTGGGACATTTGATTTTTGACTTGTTCATTTGGATGCCAATTAAAAGAAAATTGTCACTGGCCATTGAGCTTGGCCCACAAAAAGGATGCTTAGCCTGCCAGAAAGCGGCAGTAGCTGAGTTGGGGATAACAAATAAGTATATATCATTGGTTCGAACCGGAAATGACAGTTTTTGTCCGTTTATTGGGGATTTTAATTTGGAGAAGCCCAACAACATGACAAAAACATCGATAACAATTTTCGGACATCTTTCAAAAAATACAACAACAGAAAAAAAAACTCTGCTATCTGGCAGTTTTCTCAGTTGGTTGTCCAATTCGTGAAGAAGATGCAGATGGAGAGGGAATCGAAGAAAAAGGAAAATTCGGCGCGTGTTTTCGGATGGCCTGTCGTCCTTTGAACCCCGCTGCTGGAAAGTCGACATGTCAAAAAAAGAGGGAAAAATGTTTGACAAATAAACAGTTGCGAGATGCCAAATTGCCTGCAGTTATTGTTTTGCCGGGTTTTTTTCTACTGAGCCTTCGTTTATGATGTCTTTGGGCGCTTTTGACCTTTTTTTTCGTTTCGAACTTGTAGATATGTTTAACGTATATATTTATTTTGTTGTGTTTGTGTTATCACATAATTTTCTTCACATCATTGCTGGCCTACTTCTGCTACCTGTCGAATGTTGTTTTATTATTTTATTTATTTATTTTGCGCTTGTGAAAAACAAAAGTGAGCAGAAGTCGCTTAGAGGCAGGTTGCTTGCCTGCTTGCTTGCCACCACCATTAACATTTACCATTTACAATTCTCAGCCAACGTCAACCTCGGCTCGGGGACTCCTCTTCCATCTTCATCTGGGATCCTCGACACAGGGGGTCGAGTTTTGGGCCAGCTTTAGCACTGGTCGGTCGTTAGCTTATCTTGGCTCGACATCGTTAAAGGTGCTAATGTGACAGCTACTTTTACTGGGCCACATTTCGACTCTGCCTCATTAAGCCAGACGACACACAAACATTTGGCATAATAATAATAATAATATTTCATAATTGATTTTCAGTTTCAGTTTTGCCAAACCAAAAGTCATTTATTTAATATACACACACACAGCTTTCATCACTTGGGGCGCCACAAAGCTGTACACCACACGCTCTCTCCCTCTCCAAATAATGATAAATTGAAAATGTATATTGGGACATCTTGTCAATATGCAACATATACATATAATATGTAAATCAGCTGAGTAAATATGGTAAATTATGACAAAATTCAAAATTAATTAGTTTAATCGTTTAAGCATTGATTATACAAGTTAATTGGTCGTGTAATTCGTCGGAGTAGTTCTGCAATAGATTTAAACCAAAGCAAATTATTAAGTCCTGAAAATAATTTTAATGCGAAGTTAAGAGTTTCTTCGTTGAAGTATTTAAATATTATACAAATTTAAGATTTGATTTGAGTTGAGCTGCTTTTTGATATTCCCAAGAGCTTTTGGTATAATCAAATTATAAAGTAATCCACCTGAAATTGGCTTCCACACTTTTTGGCAGCCTTTTTTAGTCTGCTTTTTTGCCATTCGACAATTTGATAAATTCTCGCATTTATGCCCTATACACATACTATACTTTATAACTATAGAGAAGCCAGTTTTCTTTGCTTCCTTTCGCTACCCAATGAACCGATGAAGAGGACAACTTATGCCTGGGTTTGGTTGGTGTTTTTGAACTTAATGCCTCAACTCTGTGTGTTGAGCCCATGGCTATAATTACTATATGGCTGCCCGCTTTGCGGCGTCTGCAACATTTATAAGTTTATCGTCTGATTGCTAACCATTCAAATTGCAGGGCCCCCACACCCTGCTCTCCTCTTTAACTATTCCCTTGCAACTTGGAGGGCTGCTGTGGTAATGTTTGAAGGTAAAGAATAAGAAGCATAAAAAGGGTCCAGACTTGACTTTCGGCTGTGTGTGTGTGTGTTTGTGTTTGTCTTCGGCTGAGTCTGGCAAAACTTTGCGTGTCCTTTGTGCATTTAACGGGTATTTTAAAGAGCAAACGCCTCCTCTTAACCCCCGTTCCCTTTCGAGAATTAACCAAATTGTTGCAAAATTGTTTATGGCTTTTGCTCGAAAAATTATGAAATGATTATTATAATGGTAAATGCCTAAAACTGTAATCTAAGCGAAGTCAATAAACTTGGCCAACACACAGTTTATTTAAACCACATAAGTGTGTTGCTCTTTCTCACTCTCACTCTCTTTCCCTCTCTCTTTCTTTCTCGTTAATTTGCGTATAACTACACAAAATTTGCTTCACACAGAAAAATGCAAAAAAAAAGAAGGAAAGTTTTTCAAATATTCTCATTATAAATGCATATGTCTCTCTCTTGTGTAACCTATACACTCTCTTTCTCTTTCTCTCTTAGTCGGTTTCTCCCTCTTCCTTGTTGTGCTAGCTGTGTAAAATTATGCATTACAAAAACACGGTTAAGTCCTTTGCGGAAGCCGGCCATAACACCTACAAACAGACAGCCCTGGCAGCCCAGACATGACTTGAGGCCATATTCATATGCATGTTACGGCTAACATGTGTAAAGTTCTCCACGTATGTGTGTGTGTGTGTGTGTGTCTGATAGCGATAAAGAAAAAGTTACCAGACATACCAGCAAAACTGACAAAATTCGTGTTTATATGCTCGCATTTTTTGGCCCACAAAAGGATGCAGGTAATTACTATGTTTGGCCAACGGGTTTAATTTATTTGTCATGGGGTTGGAGCGAGGGTTTGGGCAGAGTATTCCCTTCCGTATCGGTTTTGTTTGTTGCTAAGCATAGGTTGCCTTTTGTGCATATTTTTGCGTTAAACGCGGCGCGTGCCGCATCAGCCTTAAACCTTTTTCTCTTGTACCAAAATCAAAACATCTTAATTATGTTACAAGCATTTTTAGGCTTGGCAAAAATAACGAAATGTATTTTAGGTCTGAGACTCGATTTTAAGAGACTTTCCCTTAAACCTTAAACCTAAAACATCATATTTTTCTTCATTTATTCCCTCTATTTTTTCATTTCTCTATCTCTGTCTGACTTTCGCAAGAGGTTTAAATCTTTGAGTTATGTCTGAATTGGATGAAAATTGTATCAAGTAAAAAGCCAAAACTTAACAAAATTTTTTAATTTGTTACAAGTTTATTTTAAGCTATATTTATTATGGTGCAGCCCTGGTTTACCGCTTACAAATCAAACATAATTTGTGTGTGACATTACACTAGAAAAAAAAGGGGTGCAAAAGGGTGGCTGCTGCCAATGCAAATTTAAATGCTATCTCTTTTAGTTTTTTGCTGCTATCCGTCCACTTCGATTCCCCCTCTACCAGATAGTGTTGTCCAGGTCGTAATCGAAAAGAAAAACCAACCCTGTTCCTTTGGCGTTCGGCTATAATTTGTGGGCTTTGGTTGCCTTGAGGGCTTCTTATTTATAGCACGGCTTAAATATCAATGCAAGTTTTATGTCTGTGCAGCCCTTTACCTGCTTAAAGAGGGGGTTGGGTGCTTCTCTCTCTCCGACTGTTACGCATTTATTGATATTGATACAAGTTGGCTTTTTACTTCCGGGCTTTTTATTTCCACCTGTGCGCGCCTCTTGACTCAAAATGCTTTGCTGCTTTGGGTTGGCTTGTGGCCGACTTTGGCTTTTGCTTAAGTCATTCATTCAAACAATATATCTTCTGTTGTGGCGGGGTTGGAGGTATTTTTGTGGTTATAATCGGATTTTATTGCAAATTAACGAGCAAAGCGAACAACCCTACACTCCGCCTGTTTGTTGTCTTTGCCTTGCTTATTTATACGATTTTTATTACCATTGTCGTCGTCGCCGCCGTCGTCGTCGTTGTCGTTAGGCAGGTGTGCTTACTGTGCCTCCTCTTTCATTTCCCGGCCACTTCATTATTATCCCTTTTTGGCGCTAAAACTTGCTCTGCTACTTTTGTTTTCCAAACTCGCTCCCCAAATCCAAACCGAAGCATTGCATTTATTGTTATGTGTAATTGTTCTGTATTAATTTGTTGCTATTGCGGCAAACAGCGTTTGCTCCTTTTAGTGGGCCCTCAATATTCATTAGTACTTTGATTTGTTATGGTTTCTTCACATCTTAGATCTCTCTCTCCCTCTCTTTTGATATGAGTTTTTGTGTTGTTTTTATTAGCAAAAACATTTTGATTACCTTACAAGACAACTTCAATGTGTGTTCATTACTTGAAGGAGCAGAAAGTTGAGGAGATTGCTTAAACAACCCGCAACATGTGGAATTAGTTTCTATAGGATTTTTCTCATGCGATAAAAATACCAAAAAGAACTTATAGAGTTTTACTTAGAACTTTAGTTACAGTAAATAATAATTAGATTTGTGTAGATGACATAAAATGTCGGAAACCGGAAAGAACAATATAATCTTTCATTCCTTTGGATTTGTCTTCTATTTCCTCTCCTTTCTTTTTTCTGACTCTTTTTTTCAATATTTCACTCTTTGATTATTAAATAATACTATTAATAAGTGTTTTTCTTAAAAGCGTGTTTAATGTGAAATATTTTTGTGTGTTGAAAAAGAAAAGTTAAAACATTATTGCCGTTTGCAAAGTTATTTTATGTTCGTTTTTCGAACAAGGTTTTTTTTTAATTTTTTGTGCTATATTTAACATGAATTTGTTATTGCTGTTGCAAGTTGTTGTTGCTGCTTGTTGGTGTTGTTTTTGGTTGTCCAGGCGTTGGCTGATGTTGATTTTTTATTTAATTACCGCACCAAATTTCCGACACTTTAAACGATGGCGGCACTAAAATAATTGCAAGTGCTGAAAACATTAAGAAAAACCGGCTCGAAACGGGAGCTGTTGTTGTTGTTCCTGTTGCTGTTGTTGTTGTTGGTAGTACGTACAGTTTGAAGCTTGAAGCGCGACTTTCATTTTCGTTTTTGCTGTTGCTGCTGCTGCGGCTGCTGATGTTGCTGTTGCCAATTGTAATTGAATTTTGTTGTGTTTGTCGGCAAAGTGGCAAACAGGCCGAGCAGCAACATCAACAAACAGCAACAAAAAGGAAGCAATTTCAGGCTAAATTTAGTCTAAATGCCTACCCGTTCGTTCGTTCGTTCAGAGCCGGCTGGCAAACAGCAGCCAAACACATGCAACACTGCCAACACACAGGCAACAAACAGCTCCTGCTGCTCCTGACAGACTGTCGCCCAACAACGACGACTTGTTATATACCAAAGTATAGTATAGTATAGTATAATATAGTATGGTACAGTATAGTTGGACAAGAGAGGTTTAAACTCTTGCATCAGTTCCATCATCAGCATCATCATCATGTGCTTTGGCAAAAGTGTTGCCTGATGTTGCCAGTTTGCCTGCCTGCCAGCCTGCCTGTTGACTGGTTGGTTTGTTGGCTCAAATTATGCTTACTTTGGAATTCAATTAACTTGAATTTGTTGCACTGGCGCGACGTGATTTCATTTTTTCTTGCTTTTTCGCTTTCTGCAATGCACTTTTTCAAAGCATCGAACGAGCTGGCTGCCTGCCTGGCTGCCTGGCTGGATGATTGTGTTTTATGGCAACTAATGAGTGTTAGTGCCATTCAGTTTATTCGATTTCATAGCTGAATTACAGTCGGCCTAAATGGATTTGGACATACATAATGGGAATATTTATATGGGCTATCGATTGGCAATTGTAAATAACGCAAATGCAATGACAAACTTTAAACTCCGCTTTATAAACAACACAATTTGCTTTTTGTGTATCAAACATTAGCTAATCTCTCCCTCTCATTAGAAGCAACAAAGTATGCATGTCTGCCCTCAAGCCAAAGTAATTTGCGAAAAACAAATCGATTTCGTGTAGAGTGCAGCTCTAAACAGAAGTTAACTACTGTAAAAGCAACTCTCTACACTCTAACACTGTTAAATGCTATCTCTTATGTCTAATCCTGAGCATATGGTTGAATGGTTATGAACGAGAATCTAACTGAACTGAACCGAAACTGAGAATGAAAATGAAACTGTTGAACTAAGCGTTGAACATTCGGCAAATGTTTGTTGTTGACGCTTAAGCTTTAGCTTAGAGCTCATTACAATTTTCAAGTACATTTGCGCTGATAGTTACACCAGAAGTACTAAGGGTAGAATCCCAGCACCATCAATGTATTTATGTAGTAGTGTTCCCAACAACAACTTGTTTGTTTGTCTCCAGCATCTCTCTCTCTCTCTCTTTCTGTCTGTGTTTCATGCATACACAAACAAGCACTCGAAATATACTATGCAAATATCATGGATACCAGATAACAAGTTGCGTTCCATCCGCACAAAACTCCGTGTCCCTTTGCGCAACGTTTTACTATTATGTAAATAGTCGGGATACTTCCGTGTACTCTCTGCACCTCCATCTCCATCTCGAACTACACAGTTTTTTGTGATGTTTGTATGGCAAATGTCTGTTGACCATTAAATTCACTTTACTTCATTTAAATCTGAAGCATTTTTGGCACTTGCCATTCGACTCCCTACATTTGCATGCTGCCCGTAAAAAACCTACCAACATTTCCAATAACACAAATACACTTGAAAGACTATCTAACTAAGAGTGGCAACTGCAAATAATAGTTTCCTCCTTCTTCCTTCCCCTACTTTTGATATTAAACAAAATTGGTTTCTTTTTGTTTCGGATGAAAATTTTCACGCTGACGTTGGCAATTTTTCATTCGAGTTGGTTATGTGAATACTTGAAAGTTGCCAATTTGTAGGCGCTGCCAAGGCAATCAAACACAATCGAATCAACTACAAACTATCTCCCTGATACCCTGTTAAATACTAACATTTTACGTTTGATGTGTGTGAAACATAAAGGGACCTTGCACCTTATCGTAGCATCGCTCCATTTGCTTGAATAGTTTCAATCAATGATTATAATTTACTAAAAAAAACTTCATGCAGGGTATCATTTCTTAGTGCCTGAGCTACAATTTTCTTGCTATTCAATTCATTTTGATGTATTTAAAACTAAAATGCAGCTGGGATTTCAAATCGTTGGTCGAGCAGCTGGCCAGTTGGCTGCCAGGATGTGCAGGACAAGTGCAGCAGGGCTGCTCAGGCAAATTGCAGAACATTGCTTTCGATTCAGGTTCAGTTTTAGTTCCAGCTGCTGCTGCTGGGCACTAAAAAACCGCAAACCTAAATTGATTTTGTCTACTCAAGCCAGGATATTTGGGCCAACAGTAGTCAGAGTCATGTGCGCTCGCAAACAAGACTGTGACACACACACACACACACACACACACACACACACACACACACACACACACACATGCATACATACAAACAAACATATGTGCAGGTTCGTCAGTTGGTGGCGCAATTTTCATTACACATTTTGGACATTGGGCATTGCTCATATGCTATTACGCATACGACCCATTGTCCAGCGCACACAATTGAATTGCAGTCGACAAAGAGCGAGAACGAGAGAGAAGAGAGAGAGAGAAGGAGATAGACAGCATTGTTGGGGCAACATGCATTGATGTATGCATGTAAACATAATCAGTATTTGCAAATAGGACGAGTTTTGGGGGCGTCGCAGCGTCGACTTTGTAATTGGAATCGTCAATAAAGAATAGTCATTCCTGCACTCTCTCTCTCTCTCATTACACAGCACAGCCATTGTATTTTTTGATTTCTGTTAAGCAAAAATAAAAACAGAAAATCTGTAAATTCTTAGGGGACTGTTAAGCTGATGGAATAACTGCTGCAAAAGTTGAACTAAGTGATGAAATCTTCATGGCAAAAGGGGTTGGAACCCAGTTGTGTCAAGCAATTGATATAGTTTGTGATAGGATTGGGTAACTTCGAAGCACAATGCATTACGTTAAAATCCAATCTTAGAGATCTTCTACGAGCCATGTGCTATTATTTCGCCAAGAAGTGAGATCGCAATGTCTAACGCTTTATGTTGAGTTGATAGCAGTCAATAAAAAGACTTATAAATATTTGTAAAAACTCTTTTCTATGCACAAATGACGACAAGTATGGATAAATCAAAACGAATATTCAAACACATGTTGAATAGTTTGACAACGGATGTGTTTTTAACAGAACCAAACCCAAACCCAACAATCAGATCCCAGCCGATCAAGCTACTGCAATTTAGTGGATAACAAGAAAAAGAAGGGAAAAGGTAGCAATTACCAAGATTGAACAGAAGGCCAACAGTCGGCTGTTGCTTGGCAGTCATGATCCGAATATACATATACAAATTTGTATATACATTTATCAAAGAACCACAAGAGCAACGAATTTTGGACACCAGCTGCTTCCTCCTTGCTGTTCAATGATTGCACTTACCATGGCAGAGGACAAAACCCCTGAAAAACGAAGCCAAATGACAAATTTTTAATGCCTCACAAAACCCAAAACGTTGATAAGATCAGCGGCTGTCAAACAAAGCGAAACAAAGCGCTGCAGAATTTAACAAAAAAAATGAAAACGAGAACGAAAACAAATGAATGACAAACAACGACAGCGACAGCGCGACGATCTAAAGAAGATCTTCGGGTGCTGATTTCGTGAATTAAACACGCGCGAATAAAAATCAATGAGCGACAGAAACAACAACAGCAACAACGACTACCTGCTGAGGTAGGGGAAATGGATCATTATATAGGGGACATGGATATGGATATGGATATGTATATGGAATGGAATGGAGAAGAGATGATTGTCAACACACAGAGAGAGCGATGATAACGCCATGGGGAGTGCACACAATAAAATTAGTAGACTACAAAGAAGGCCCAAGTACTTAAATTGTTAGAAAAGAAAAACATTTTGAAAGGACAAAAAATACAACACTCGACGTTGAGACGACTCAGGATGAAATCCAGGCAAAACAGGCAAGACAGGACATCGTCGCAAACGAAAATTCCAGCTTGGGTTAGTTGTCATCATTTACGTTTTTTGCTTCTTCCTTAACGCTGCGCTGAGCACTAAAAAAATATCCTTTAAGTGCACTTCAGAGCACAATGCACTCTCCCGGGTTCGCCGGAAAGTTGAGCCTCTGTCGCAAACTGGATTTTATTTTTAATGAAACGGAGAGAGAGAGCGAGACAGAAACTCGCTCTCTGCTCTCTGTGTCCATCTGAGATATGATTTGCACAGCATGCGATTAGTATCGCCAAAGCAGACTTAAGATGCGCGCCGCCGCTGCCCATTAATGTAATTCGGGCAACAAAAGTTGCAAAAATCATCAAGAGATTAAAAGAAAAATCCGCTTTGCTCATAGATTGAACGGGTAGATACCAGAAGCATGAAGAGATCTGATTTATTCTCCATTTGTACTACAAGATGCATTTTAAAGGTCTTCAGCACTCATCAGTAGGCAACAGCTGTGACTAAATATATTTATAAACGAATTTATATATATGAATTTGATTTGATGATTTATTACAGTGTTAAGTAAAATATGTTTGCATCTTGACTTGCATACAAGGAATAAAAATAAAATGAAAACTTAAATTAATTACAACATTTTGTCAGACACACAAGTTACACGTTGGCCACATCAGGGCCCATCAGCATCGATACAAGTACAAAGTCCCACTAGCCCCAACCCACCCCATCCCGTTGGCTTTATCTTTCCTCTATACTCCCTATGTGGCAGTTGTAAGTAGTGATAGTTGCAGTTGTTCTTGCTGCTGCCAACATCTTTTGTCTGGGGTCTCGCTGCTGTTGCCTTGCACTTGCCAAGCATCCGTCAACATTCACACATTCACAAACACACACTGAACTCTCTCTGGGTGTGTGTGCTGTGGCAGAAAGTCCTTGACTTGCATTTTTGATAAACAACGTGTCAACTTTGTCGACATAAACCATAATCTTCAGTGTCAGTTTGACTTACAACTCGTGTACTTTTCACTGCTGCACTTGCGGACTGGTAATCATGTCACGAATGGAGCGCACTCCAATGGAGGCTGCCCCTCAAACCTTCTTGCTACATTATACTACACTCCACAGAGTCAACCAAAAAGTGAAAGAAATTTTTCATCTTTCCTAGATAAAAGACAAAAACACCGACAAATGGCAAACAAAGCGAACACAACACAAATTGTCTAGGGATTGTTAGGATAAATCTACTCTATTCATAGTTTCGGGTAACAACAACAACAACTGTCAGTCTTTAATATTAGACTATACATTGTTGTACAGCTACTAGTCGCTGCTGCTGCTGCCTGACTCTTGGATCATTAGCGTAATTAAATGTAGATGAAAAATTTCATTTAATTTTTATAACTCGAAAAAAAGTAGTACATAGTATAAGAAGAAATACAATTAATCAGCGAGCCATGTGGCATGTTTCTTACCTTTTGCCTTCTTTTGACTTGAAGTTCAGTTTCCAGTTTTTTAATTTTATTTTTTCGGGTTTGCTAGACGCCCTTCGTCGGCACCTAGAAATTAAACTAAGTGTCGGGCGTTTTCGGTTGCTCAGCCAACGGCCACATGACGCACGCATGTCTCATTTTGCCACCTCTCACTCGCTCTTTATTTTTTGTTTTTAGCTAGTTCTTGTTCCATCAACAGAATTGTTGTCAGCTTAATTTTATTCCATACATTTTTTTTTTTTGCTTTTGTTTTAATAACACTAAATTTAGCCAAAGGGTGCTACAATCAACAAGTCTTGTCTTGTTTTTGAGCTGCCATGTAATTTTGCTAAGTGCAACAAGAACGACAAAAGCAGCCAAGAGTTGCCCCAACAGTGTTCCCGAATTGTTTCCCAGCTCCCTTTACCTCGCTCTCTGGCAGTTTTTGCAGTTTGCTGCGAGTCTACATGGTGCAAATTTATCGTCACTTGCATGGAGCGTGACATTGAAATTGTAAATTAGCCACGCATCGTAAGCTACACTGAATATATATGTATATAGTATATAGTATACATGGCATGTATTCAGTCATTATACAAGTCGAGCATGCAATGAGTGCAGGAAGTTCAAGAGGCTGGATGATGAGAGGCGCCAGGCTCAGGAATGTTGTATGCAAAATAAGCGTTTAAATACTAAAATAGATATAAAGCTGATGGATTTACTTCAGGCTTATGAGCTAGCTAGACAATATGGTTATAATTATAGACAAAACATTTAAGTTCCAAGCGGAATTTTAAAGCATTTCAATCAGGAAAACATAAAGAATCTATTAAGATCTCAACACACTTGTCAAACCCGAAACCCATTCGGTTTTTCCTTTCACATTTTTAAGGGGAAATACTTGAGCACGACTGATAGATTCTAATGGTTTCCTGGGTTTGGTTCATAACGAGCTTATCGTTTGTGTCGATTGTCCCACAGGAACTGTTGCTGCGGTTAATGATAATGCCAAACAAATCGCATGTTGCCCATTTAGATGACATAACCGATAACCAATAACCGATAAACTGTAAATTGCCAAAATATAAAAAAAGTGAAAACTTTTTGTCGCACATTAAGATGAACCTATGCAATGATAGATATATAAACTTATATGCAAACTTATATGCAAACCTTCTTGAAGTCAATCAGCGACTTTCTTGGCATGTGAGTTGATGGTGAAGGGAAGAGGGAAGATTGGCTGCTACCATTTCCACATGGTTGACTTATTTTGTTGTTTCTGGCGGGAGGGGCGAAAGGCTGGCAACTTTTAAGTTCTATATATAAGTATTATATATATACATATATATATAAGACGTTAAATAAGTCCCCGTTGCGCAGCGAAACTTTGTTTACGGCAATAAAAAAGTTTCTGCTTAAAAATATATATACAAAATAAACTCAAGAACTCAGGACAGCAAAACGAGGAAAGAGCGGAGGAGAGAGAGCGAGAGAGAGATTGCCTAAGAGCTGCTAAGAGTTGTTGATGTGGATGTGCAACCTTTTGGGAGCTGTTGCCAAAGCGCAAATGTAATATTTGCTAATTTTATGTGAATTTAGAAAAGAAAGAAAGTTTTCGTTTGCTTTTCCACTTTTCCGAGATCCGAGCATAATCCTCTCGAGTAAAACCCAAATCTGGCGCATTTATGGTTATACAATATTTTTGTGCGCTGTTGTTGTAATTTCCAAGAGAAAAAATAAATAATGTTAAAGATAAGCAGAAAAAATAAAATTATAGAGAGTAGACAGAGAGGGGAGTGAGAGCAGCGAAAATCAAAGCAGCACCTTGCAAAAGTCTAATGTATGAGATTATCCCTAAACAAAACAAAAACATTCGAACAGCGGCAGCAGGAGCAGCAGTCAGCACCAAAGGCAAATCAATTTTACATATCTAATATACATTTACACATATGTGAGTGTGTGGCAAGGATAAAATCCTTTCGCATGGTGTGTTGATGCCTGTTCAAGAACTTGGGCAAAACAATAATAAACTCTTGGCATCTAATAAAAAGGTGAAAATCTTTTGAAAGCTTGCCAAAAGGTTTGCTGTTTTTCCAACGCTTTTTCGGATTTGCACACACATCCCCCTCTAGTAGTATGAGAGAGGGGTGGTAGGTGGGGTACGTACACTTATGTGTGTATCTAAGGTTGGAAATCTTGAGTTTTGCCAGCTGGCATGTTTTCATGAATGCGGTTAAATGTAAAAGTTTTAGCATTTTTCAAAAATGTGCGTTTGTGTTCTGTGTTGTTTTGACTAAGTTCATTATATTGAAAAGGATAGAGAGAGAGGGGTGGCATGCAGCTTAAGAAACGCACAGGTGTTTAGCTGATGGCATGCAAGGAATATTCTGTTAAAAAGAAACCCACAAATATTTTGAGCTTTGATGTCTACAAGAAGTAGGCAATAGAACGCTGCTTCTCAAACCACATTTAAATATTATAAATATGTTTTGGGAATACATGAAAAAGTTCAAGCCTTCCACTCAACATAACCTAAACTCACTTAAATACTTAAATAATTGCCCCACAACGAAGAAATGTACATTACATAAGTCAAGATAACTTTGTAACCGCAGCATTGCCCAATTAAAGTCATTTGGCAGTTGGAAACAGTTCGATGTGAAAGTGTGCGTCTCACAATTCTGTATAGTATGTGGCCTTAGGCCAGCATAAAATGCACTTTAAGCCACAAAACACGCATGAGTTTCTTAATTAATTAGGTTATTGGGAAATACCTTTATACGAGAAATGCCATTCATTGCGTGCCAGTCGATTGACGTTTGCTTTAGTAGAGGGGGTTAAGGCATATGGTATGTGTCTATGCCACACACACACACATACCGATAAACATTTAATAAGTTGACTGTTATTGAAAATTACCTATGAGCTGCGGACCCAAAAAAAAAAAACTGTAAAACGTTTCCAACAACATGCCATGAGTTTTGAGAGCGAATGCTAATTACGGTCAGTCAATTAACTTGGCGACCTTCATAGCCAGCTGATTTTTTTTTTAAAAAGCCACACGCATTATATTTCTAAAAAGACTTTTTTAATATGGCTTATAATTTTTGGAGTTTTTCAAGCATTTGATTGATTAATTCGTATTGAATCGGGGCTACAAATTGAATCTTATAATGAGTTTGTAATTAAATTAATCAGATATGAAAAAAAAAGAAAGAAAACTTAATATATTGAGCTGTTAAGAAGTAATCCCCAAATATTAGACAAATATAACTTTTTGTTAACAACCTTAAGTTATAATACCAAACTAACTTTAAACTCATTAACAGAAACCTGCAATTTGGTTCAATGATATTATATATTGATATATATATTCAATATAACGAATTTTCCCTACGAAGTATTTTATTTTTATACCCTTGAGATTCGTTAGATGGAAGCTAAACTGTAGTTCTTAAAAGTGTATTTTAAGTTTCGTCTTTTGGACTACAATATAGATGATCTACGTTCACTTTGCTTGCTAGTTTCTTGTCTTATTATTTGGGGATGCCTCCTCAATCAAATTGACATAAACACATGTTGTTCGGGGTCCTAAGTGTTGTTGCGTCTACCAAACGACGAACAGAAGACGTGGTAGACGGGGGCAAGCCTCTATTAATAGATCATTAATTGATGATTATGTCAGTTGAAAGCGTCGTTGACAAACTATGTATCTGATGGATACATGCGGCAAATGCTCCGAATACATCAGTTGAAAACTTTTCAATGCACTTGCATTGAATGCTGCCATTAATCAAGCTGACGCACAATCTTCCCCTTACGCCCCTCCCCCACAGCCAACCACACCCCGTTGCGGAAAGCTTTGCTGTGGTTAAAATATTTTGAATGGCAACATATGTTGGCTGCCATAAAGCACCATGAGATTTGTCATGTGTGTGGCCACAGCGCACAACAACAGCTAACAGAAATTTCACCCTGTGTATGTGTGTGTGTGTACAATTTTGGCCGAGACACAACTCGCAACTCAACTATTTACCGCCAAAAATGCCCGAATCGCTGCAATCGCAAACTACCCAAAAAACAATCTTGCAATCGGCGACGAGAAAACCGCAAACAAGTTGCAGCTGCATTTTAAGCCAACGCTCTCTGTATTCAAATACAGGCTACAGCTTCAGCTTTCCAGCTCTCGAGTATCTCCGTTAGCTGAAAAAGCCTGTAGCCCAGAGGAGTTCAGAGCAACCAGAGAGATAAAGCTAGAGCCGGGGCGGCGCAAATGTGCATTCTGCGGTTTGTTTCGTCGGCGCTGGTGTGGCGAGATTTTGCGTAAAAGTTTTTCCAACATTTCCCAGCCCAGCAACGAACAACTATTCCAAACATTTTTGTATTCAAAACTATTTAGCTGTCAGCATTTATTTGCCGCACTACGCCAAAATACAAAATCCGAAAAAATAACAAAACATAAAAAACGCAAAAAACCAATTCACTTTATATTGAGATGCATAAATGCAGCAAAATACAGATTTAGTTGGAAAACTTTGTTTATTTTATTTAAATACCAAGTTTATGGGTATTTATTGATTTTGCAAATAGTTTGCCACAGCGAGTTTCGTTTTTGATTGATAGCTTTAGCTCCCGGCATATTTGTCAGCTAGTGTAAAAGAGATAGACAGATAGAGACGGAACGAGATGATTTTTGGATGTGTATGTGGATTTAACACACTTGCAGACCAAATGCTAAAATGTGATAAGAAATAAGTTTAGTGGTGTTTGCAGATATTTTAGCAACTATGTTTTCCAATTTGTATAAATGTATAGAAAAGGGTATAATGGTTTAATGCAAATGCATGTAGCAGAAGGCAGAGGGAAGCTCTTTGATCCCATAAACTGTATCTTTTCTCGATCAGCATCATCAGTCGAGTCTGTCTGTAGAAACACTTCGATCCCAGGAATTGTATGATAATACGAACATTAAGAACATAAACTCACCTTTTCCTGCTTATTAAATTATCAATAACTATTTCAGTATTTGACATACTCATGCTTCCGATAATCTTTGAAAATTAAATACAGAAATTGGTCAAGAAAAACCCAAGTTGATTGAAGTTTAGTCAAACAAATGCAAAAATAAGATCAGGGTATTTTTAAGACGAGACTTCTCGACTGGTGCCCTGTCCTCATTTGTTGTGAGTTTTCTGTTTGTGCAAAGTAAATAAACTAAAATTGCAAGATAGATAAAGAAATAGTTTTTTTTTTTAAATCACAAACTAATTATATAAATGATTGAAAACTGCAGCATATTTGTTTCGAGTATTTATCTATTTTGGTAGTAAATCAAAAAAATTCCTAAACTAAGCTTTGAATCTTCTATCTACAGTTTGACTTTTTAGGCGTTTTCATTGTAATATTATGCTTTGGTGCTACCTGGATCGTCAAATGTCGTTGTTATCGGATATAAAGCGCATTAATTGAAGCTGCACTTTAAAGGCATATTAAAGAAAGTCATAAAACGTTTCGTATTTGGCTCGTTGACTTTGCCCAGAAGGCCGAGACAGGAGGCTATTAAAGAAATTCCTGGACGTAACTGCCAGAGTATCGAGTGTTGAACGTTGCTCAAATGCCAAAGTGTTTTTCCTTCTTGTCCATCGCTGTTTATTTTTATATTCTTGTACTTATAACCACACAAAGACCATCATGACGATGACGACGATGATGATGATGATGATGTGCATTGCATTGCTCATTAACACGAAACTAATTAATGGCGCAATTCAAGTAAACTATCATGTTGCGAGCGGGTCTTTTAGCCATTACAAGCACTTGATTGATCACCGCCAACAGCCAACATGATCTTTCTTGAGCAGGGCCAAGGCAAGGGCCTCTCACCCTCTCTCTCTATGTACTTTTAGTTAGATGGAGGGTGCCGAGGTGCCAAGGTGCCAAGGTGCAGGCCTTGCATTGCATTTTAAACGCTAATTTATTGTTAACAGCAACATGTTGTTGCCGGTATGCAAAAATGTTGCCTGGCATATGCAATTAATTGTAACAAGGCCCCGCCAGCCCAAGCCAAACTAACTAGATACTAACCGAAACGCCGAAAGCTGAAAGCCAAGCCAACCTTTAACGAGCCTTGAATTTGGCCTATTGCAATGGCAAACTGCATTTGGCCCCGGCCAACACTTTTGCGGCAGCGCGTTAAGTTGCTGCAATTTACGTGTTAATTTGAAGTCGTGTCTCTTTCTTTCTTTCTATCTTTCCAAATGTTTTTTCTTTTCGGTCATTTTACTTTTACTTAGCGTCGGCGTCGAGAAAGTCGTAAGTAATTCATGTGTTGCACGTAATTGCCAGGGTGGCGTTTGTTGCAGTTGCAGCTCATTGCATTCAACAGCTGCAAGTTGCAAGCCATTAGATCTGCTGAACAATTGGCTTTTATTTAGGCATCATGCGAGATTGGCGAAAGTTTGCCACTTAAATAGTAGCCAAGTGCAGGGTTGATTGTCTGCCAAACAATTGCATGGCAAATAACATATCGATAGTTGCGACGTGATAAGTAATTGATAGTTCGACTTATAATACGACTAGTCCACAACGAAATAATTAATAAGGTTTACTATAAAACAAGTTATATCCCAAATCAAATCGATTATTATCGCTATGATGCGAGCTAGTGTGCCGATCACTGATCAGTGATCACTACATTGTCGATGAATGTGGCGGTATGGTGATGCGGTTTCTGGTTAAAGAAATGGTCACTCTAATGTGCAAATGTAAAATTGTAAAGCAAAACAGACCAAAATAAAACATAAAAATATATTAATGGATCGCTTCGCCATCATCGGCAGCATCAGATGTGAAGAAGGGTCAGTGCCTCAAAATCGGATTCCACAGAAGTCAAAAGTTATGAGCAAACAATTTTCTGCTTAAAAGCGTCTGTCACAAAACTTTCGAGCGCCCCTTATCAACTGACAAGCGGAGTCGCCCCAATATGCTTGCCCCACACAATTTGTGTGCAATTAGTCCAGCGCGAGCAGGCAAAGGGGAGTTATGTTGGAGGGCGGCCAGAAAAGTTGTGAGTATAAGATGCAAAAAAATGTGAAACCCCTACGTGATTTGTTTTTAACGAGACAGGAAAAACTATTGACAATGCAAATGTCGTAGTAATTTACTGGACCGAAACAAAAACCCTCCAGAAAACCAAACAACAAACCATGTTGCTGTCCAGTTCAGGGCATTGTGGGCGCGGCTGTCCGCCCATTCTTAGAAAGCACAATAGAAAATATTGTGTGTCAAAAATCATGAACGTTTTGTGTTGTGTTGAGTGTGTTTGCTGATAGAATGCTTTGTGTTATATAATATTTCGCATAGTTTCGCAGCTGAAGTGTTTCGTAAACGCCCCTTAAGGGTCTTCGCCTCCGTCAACAGTTGCAAAAAGTTGTTGCCGCACAACAAAACAGTTTACAATTTCCACAAAAGGACCCTCACTCAAACGCACTCACACACACATATGTTTCTAACTTGCCACGCCTGCCCCGCCCTGGCAACACCCAACGCTATGCTTTTTAATTTGACAATCAATTGACAGTTTCGTTTGGTAAACACAAACACATACACTACTCAGAAATTTTTGCAAAACTATTGACAATCAACTAAACACAAAATAACAAATAAAATAAAATCGTATCAAATAACTTTGCCCAAACGGTTTCCATTGAATTTGGAGGGGCTTCTTATGTTCCAAATGCAATATTAATTGAAACGCTCTGATTGAAAACTATTCAACCTATTGGGAATTCGACTGACTCCAAAAATGTTTTTCATTACATCAAAATGGTTTCACTTTCATTAATTTATTCTCATCCCGGTCTACGGAAGTGTGTAAATGTGATATGCCAACAAAAATTGCACTCTAAAGGGAGATATTCTATCGAGTATGTCAGCCAACAGAGCTAAAGCCCGATACTAAAAATTTTACAGAATTTTATATTATTTTTGGTGTATAAAATTTGCTTCATAAAACTACTTAGTCAAGCCAAGCATTTCTAAAACATCTTCTTTGGTTAATTTATCATCATCTGGCGCATTTGCCGGAGCAGTAGCTGGAGTGCGAGTTGAAACTGGAGCTGGTGGTGAAGCAGGAGATTTAGCAGGTGCAGCGGCAGGGATGGATTGTGGTGCCGGTTTGGAAGCTATTTCTTTACTTTTAGCTTCTTTGATCTGAATGGGTGTTATATCTATTAAGGCTGGAACTGTGTTTCTCTTGATTATGACCGAAGATTTGGTTGTCTTTTTTGTTGATTGCTGATTATTTACAGCGGGATAATGTTGGCTCTTAATAGTAATATCCACATTTAAACCTTTTGGCGGTGGATTATGCACAGCACTCAGCAGTGCTATATATGGGCATTCTTGACATACTCGTTCTGGTCGCTCCGCGTTGGGTGCACTTGATTCATTCCAGCAGCGATAGGTTTCCCAGGAAATACCATAAGGTGGCACCTTGGGTTTAATGGGCTCTTCGACTGGCTCAACTTTCAGTTCTACTGGCTCTTCTTTGATCGTCGTAAATGGCGCCACATACGTAAAGAGATGCGGTTGAGCACGTCGCTTGTATTCACACATGCAAACGCATGGATTAGGCTCAACTTCCTCTTCCACTTCCTCTTCCGCTTCCTCCATCATGCTGGGTTCCGAGTGTTCTGTGTCAACTTTGGGAGCATCACGGAATGGCGCTACCCAGCAATAATCCGTATCTTGATCCTCCAATCCAGATTTTGATAGTTTCTCACCATGCTCCTCCTCAACATAGCCGTAGGCAGAGGAACAACGACAGATCCTACAAGTACAGGTGCACTCATCATCACAGGACACGTCCTCATGTATACAGGGTTGACAGATGACTTCCATGGGCGGACAGGGTACACGATGCTCCTTAAACTGTTCCTCCTCCTCGTTGTGGGACACCCAGCGGCAAATGTACGGTCCCTGACTGCTTTCGGCTGTTATCACCGGCGTCAATCGTTCCCTGAAACATTGCATATTGGGACATTTACATTTCAGATTCCTCTTTGTCCTCTTTTTCTTGGGCTTCTTCTTACTGGAAGTAGCAGCAGCAGAAGTCTTGCCGCTCTGATCTGAGTTTTTGCTTTTGATGGAACGTTGGGAATTGACAACCGATATCATCAAGTACTCCGTTCGTACAGAGGTGGCTGAGGTGGGCTTACTTATGTTCACAACTTGTTTATTGTAGAGTATCTCGGTGATCACTTCACTAAAATATGATGTACTTATTCCCGACGGCGCATCCCAAAATTGCATTGACGGCTTTTCTTTCACTTCACTTTGCAGCGGCTTGACACTTGGCGCACACGTGCATGCAACCAACGCATTGTTATCCTCGTAATGCACGCGTGAAATAAGCTCTTCGTACAGCGCCTTATAGACGCACTCGATGCATTCCTCGTACTGTTTCTGCTCCGAGTACATGAGACCCGCATAGACAGCAAAAACCTCCGACGTACGCTTAGCTGCATGTAACCACAAACACTCGGAACGATGTTTCATCTGCTTTTCCAGTTTGGTTTTGTGCACGCCATCCTCTCCCGTTCCGTGATAATACGCACGAAAGGCTCGCTTTGTAATGCCATACGCCAGCTGGCTATCCATGCGGCTCATGCCTGCGTCGACGGCCAGATCGTGCATAAAGTTCTCCTTGTTGAAACGCTTAATGGGCACTCGATCGATCCGACAGCGTATCTGATCGTAGTGTCGAAAGGAGCGTTTGATGGGGTCCTTGGTACGTTTCACTTCCCACGCATTCAGACGACAGATGCACATTACCTTCATTAAACTATTGGCAATGTCATCGAGATCCTCCTGGAAATGATCCAATTTCGCAACTTGTTCAACTAGCGCGCAGTCTGGCACGTCGGGACGCCAGCATTGGCAGTCATCAATCAATTGGTCATTGTTGAAAAAAGTCGTTGGGAGCATTTTGATAACAGAAATTTAGTTGTTCAACATTCGATTCAAAAATCAAAGTGGAAAAACAAACTGACAAAGTTTGAAAACACAAATAAAGTATTTCACCTGTTGACCGTTCGCGTTTGTTAAGTTAAGGAATAAAGTCGTCTGGCAACTTGTCGCTTCCCTAAATGACTGACAGACTGTGTGTCTGTCATGGATTTGATTGGGGCTGTTGGAAAAATGCTTTATTCGTGGCAGACATACACATATTCATATTTAACATGGGCGTTGGGAGTTTGTTTTTATCACTGCTAATGCAACATGCTGCAGCCAAGTGCACGAAGCCCGCAGCAGCGACTGTGGCACGCATCATTTCGATATTTGTTTACCCAACAATTTGCAGTGCGTTTGTCTACCCCGTATTTCATTTCCAGTCTTCTTCGATGTTTGTTTTGTAGCAGGGGCAACATGCAATGGCAACAGCGAGTGCCGCCTGAATTACTGCCGTTAATTCGAAATACTTTTGTGATGCACTGCAAAGCGGAAATGCACACTAACAACAATTGGGCATCTCTACAAAGTTGCACTACTAATAACTAAAAGTAAATTTCTATTCGCTTTTATAAGTAAACCTGTAGACATAACAACAATTAAAAATCTTTCCTTAAGAATATATTAACCCTAAAAATAAAACGATCCTTATTATGATCGTCTTCTGTCTGGCTGGAACTGCTGTCATAGCTGTTAGACTCGACCTGATTTAGTTTCCCCTTCAAAAACAGAATCAAAGTCTGCACAAATATTGTCAGGCGGTCAGGACAAATATTTACATAGGCAGCTCGTGTGTATAGGTAACATTTTTGGTTTTTGGTGTACCACCCCTCCAAAAAATAACAAAAAACAAACCAAATTCAAAACCAAAAACAAGAAAAATATTTGAAAAATGCCACAGTGCAACGGGAAAATGCGGGCGGGCACATTGTCAGTGCGGGCGATTGATTTTTCCTGTTTTACTTTGTTTTTGGTCTATTTGTTTTTAGCCTTCGAGAGTCAAGTAACATAATTGAAGAGGAGGGAGGGTAGGGGTGGATGGTGAAGTACTAGGCAAAACTAAAATAAATGCATGCCCAATGCACATTGACACAGTGTGGCAGGAGAAGAAGAGCAGGACGAGCGGGGAAAGGGTGTGTGTGTGCAACTAGGGCAAACAATGGAAACAGACAGTTTTAGTGCAGCTAACAGAAAAATGAGTTTAATTGTTGACCCTAGCTATTAGCCCCTGTCAAATGGCTTTGGTTGACAGCAATTTGCCTTCGCTTTAGATCTCTTCGTTTTCGAACATTCATTTCGCTGTGCTCCTTTTTTTTGTGTTATTCGTTTTTCGTTCTCTTTCTCTGTGTGTCTTTTATTCATTGTGTCGGCATTCATTGCTCTTTAATTTATATGCAAAAAAGCACAACGTGCTGCAGTTTTGCAAAAGTTTCTCAGAATTTTTGAATATAGCATATGGAAAGTACGTTTTGGTATGCACCAAAGGCGCTGACTGACAGGCCAGTATCAAAAGTCTTGGCCAGTGTCAGTGCTTTGTGTGTCGGCCACGTTTTGATATTTGTTTATGTTGCACCAGCAGCGGCAGTAGCAGCACCAGCAGCAGTGGCAAAAAATGCCTTGTCTTGTTATTTCTTGATTTCCAGTACATTGTTTTTTTTTTTTTATTTTTTTTTTTTTTGTGTTCATTTAACAGGGCCATGTGCTGTGCAAGTTGATGATTATTGCCTTTTGAGCAGCTTGATTTATAAATGTTGCATATAACAAAAGAAAATTGACTTGTAAGCTGACAATGGCAGCTTATTGATATTACCAACGAATAAATAAAGAGCGCCCAAAGGTGAAGAAATGCCAACAAAACACAATTCAGAGTGATAAATGTGTTTATCAAAGTTCGCAACAGAATAAGAAAGAAATCTTATTTGCATATATGTTAAGAAATGTACCAAAATCAACCTAAATCTCTTTTTAAGTGAGCTTTATCTGCGAGATATCTAGAGAGAGAATTCAGATTTTGTAACAACGCAAAGTGCAATGTTTTCAAACGGGTTAACAACTTTTAAAAATTCTGAGAAGCAGTCGACAGTTCAATGAATTGTGCATAACTGTGACACTTACAGTTTAGCTGTTAGTAAAGCAAGTTCACTCTTAAAATAACTATATTTACTATGCCTTAAAGTTGTCCACAATGCCGAACTACGTAAGTAAACAAATGAATCTTTAAATTACCTATACATAACTCATTCACAAATTTATCTCTTTGAACAGCTCCTGATATTAAAAAATGTCGCTATGGTGATGGAGAATGCATCAAAAACTCGATAAATCAGCTCATTAAACGCTATCAAAAGGGTCTTCCCCAGCTGGGTATATCACCCTTCGATGAATTTCGACCAACTGATTTGCAATTATTTGAAGCACCGAAAGTTTTAGGAACTTGGATCAATTTAAGACTGGTTGGTGTTGGAGTGGCTTTCAACGGGATCCCAATGAGGCAAAGTTATAAATTGGATTGCATATACCACCACTAACCCAGCGATCGAACGGGACCATGCTATGCGGAGTTCCTGATTGTTAGTCTCGTTCTCGATTTGAAAGTAATTGTCAAATATAAAAAGGAAAAACGTTATCTGAGGCTCTACGAACTAACTCCAGAACTGGAGCTGGGAAGGTCAGTAAAAGTTTGTTTCTATAATTCAAAATATTTCTAATTTATATCTTCTTAGATTAACGCTTGAATTGGCATATTTGTATAAAGTCAACTTGGATCTGACTTTGGCCGTAAATCGTGTCTACAATGAAAACTGGCTAAAGCTTTGGAATGATGTGGAACCAAAATAGGTGCCCAGCTATTCACGAACAGCAGTCGAACTGTTGAATCACATATTGGAAACTATTTCCTATGATGATATGTTTTTACCCGATTGAGTTGATCGTTAAATTACTTAACGTGCTCAAGTATTACATCTTATGCTTATAAACCACTTATAACTGTTATTGTTATTCGCTGTTTGGCTCGTGTAATGGAGTATATTCGTTGCCTGATTGCTAATGCTACTGTAAACTGAAAAATTATTTCAATTTTGATAATTTTATCAGCCGTAAGGTGAATCTGAAAGCTTTTACGCAACGGAACAGGTTTTACAATAACATTTAAGACTCGTTGCATTTTTAGTTCTAGTGCTCATTATTAGTATTTCATTAGCTGTTGATATAGCAAGTATTAAAAAGTATTAAGCAACGTATCAGTAAAATGTTTCTTAAGCTATTCTATCTGTGCAGCACTTGGATTTGTTTAACAAACGCTCTTCAGTTACGTAGGTAAGCTTTGAATGTTTTTTAAGTACACAAAAAAAAACTTCCTTTCATTCACAGCTGAGAACATCAAGAAATGTCATTTTGCTGATCACAAATGCATAACGAACAGCACAAATCACTTTCTACGAAGCTATGGCAAAGGCAGTGACAAACTTGGTTTGCCATCCATTGATAAACTGCTCGTGGAGGACATAACCCTGTTAAACTCTCCAGAACCCCTTTGGGTTAGCTACAAGCTGAAGAATCAGTTGCTCAAAGGCATTGGAAATGCAACTATCATAAGTATGTCGGATTTCGAACGCGAACCGGAACTAAGGCCAATGGTAATCAGATTACAAATACCCAGCCTTGTAGTGCAGGGAAGCTATGAGCTTCTGGGTCGTGGCCTGATACTTTATACGAATTCCAGTGGTACTACCAATATTGATATGCAGAATGTGCGCATAAATGCCACAGTCAAGCGATTCGTTGAGTATCGCAATAACAAGCGATATTTAAAGATCTACGGCCTAACGCCACAACTCGAAATGGATCGGTAAGAACCTTTAAACTATATTTTTTATAAGTTTGTTATTCTAATAATCTTACTTTGCTTATTATTGTCGGCTGATAATCTATATAAAGAGAACACGGATCTAACTGTTTTACTCAATCAAGTGATTAACAAGAATTGGCTTGAATTTTGGAATGAGGTTGAGTCAACGATATTGCCAGTTTGTAGCAAAACCATTGCAAAAGTCATGGCAAAGTTGACCGCAAATACTCCCTATGATGATATGTTTTTAATCAACTAAAAGTTTAATGAATTTCTGATCTTTTTTCTTTTATATTATAATTCTGCATTGTTAAATCTGTTCACACTCAACGCCTTTCAATTCCCATCAAACAATTTTAACTTATCTCGCTTGAACTTGATTAAAAATGCAAAACCCGCAACCCGCAACTGTTACTAAAGAGGAGAGGGCGAGTGGAGTGTTTGGTGTATGAGCCGTAGCAAATGCAGTCGGGCAGTCAGACAGCCAATTATAGACAGTCAAAGTCGCGTAAAGATGCCAGAATGAAGATCCACGCAAGACGCAAGAAAACTGAATGAAAACGCACAAGGCAAGAAATGAAAATTATAATGTGAACACAACAGCAACTGCAATAAAGACATCAACAGTTCGGTGGCATCAAAGAAACACACAACTATATATAGTGGGAACGGTAGCAAAGGGCAAACTTATAAGATTTCCAAAAATAATATTAAAATTAGCAACGAAGCGCAACAAATGAGATTTTCAACCAGTTGCAGTTGCCCTGCCCTCATCCCTCCATACTCAGCTCTTCAGAATGATGATGGCCATAAATTGAGCGAGTACTGCTGGGCACGTCCAGACCTCGAGGAGCGAGAGGCGTAGATCAATCAGTGCTCCAATAGCAAGAAGCAACAAGAAGTCGAAGTCGAGCAGACAAACAGCTTAGTCCCAGCAATTAGGAATGATAAATGTTTGTAGAATATGCAATGCACAAAGCAGCTAAAAAAGCTTCCCAAACGAAAGGGTTATAAATAAAACTATAAAAAAATACTGAGTGCAGTAAATAAAAACCAGAGTCGACAGCAAATTGGGCAATGTGTGTTTGCTGGTTATAAGATAGATGGAAAATCTAGCACATCTCTCCCTAAGAAACATCCATAGTTTGTTAGGTGGATAGGCAATTTAGTTTTCTAGAGATTCAAGGGATTTTCCTGGCTTAACGGAAAGTGAGTTATGTACACAAAATTCTGAGTGTGTGTGTAGAACGACAGCTCAATGGCGTGATCTTTAATTGGATTCATTCAAATATTCATATGACATTTGGTGCAATTATTGAGATGTGTTAAATGCATGCTCCTCGTTGCAGTTTATTCATTGGAGGCCTTCTGATTTCCGGCCTTCTTCTTGTTGTTTTTACTCAGTTTGAGCTTTTTGGCTGGAGGTGACATACTATCTTCAAGCTCCTTTGCCTCCGCTTCGACTTTAACATTCTTTAGTTTATTTTTAGTCTCTTTGCCAACTGCCTCCGCTTCGATTTTAATGTTTTTAATATCGATGCTATCCATCTTTTCAGCCGATTCCACATTCTGATCATAGAATGACTCTTCAAAATCAGAGTCATTATCTGAGTCTCCAACTAAACCACGCGAGTTGAAATGATAGCCGGTCAACGAAACAGATGCATCGCCTGTCAAAATGTTTTTTATGAGAAAAATACAATTTTCTATCATTATTTTCACTTACCAATCGTCGAAAACACGGGCTCATCTTCGTGGCCAATAATCAAATCTAAATTCAATTGACGGCAAGTTTTATCAAGGTGTCCCAACAAATACTGGCGTTTACTGTGTGTCAAATAAACTTTGGCATATGAGCCATCGTCGATGCTGGCGCCCGATATGTGGTAGTGCAATGACTTCATTTGCACCTTCTTGCTGTTAGGCATCAGGTTTAATCCTGCCAAAAATATACGCCAGCAAAAATGTTCATTCTTTTTAGGTTAACAAATATAAGGCAGAAAAAAATATCACGTGGCTGTGGCTCAAGCGAACCTGCACTTTAATCGCCGAATGGTGAGGCAAGTGAAGGAACATTTGATGCGCAAACATAAACACTTAATTAATAAACAATTAAAGCTTACCCCAAAATAATGCCATGTTTAGCTTCGAGTTAAAATGAAATCAAAAATGAAGACAAGAAAATTAGTCTTGCAAACTCGACCGACTCCGGCTACAGGCAGTGATGAAAAGAACGAAGTTTAGGAAAGGTTGCTAAAAATATATCGATAGTCTTTGCTGGCAATCATCGATAACAAAATTGCAATTCACACACAGATCATACGCGTGGATCGATTGCTAATTAACAGTATATTATTTACATAATATAAAAAATAAATAAAAACTGTACTTGTGAATTGAACACCTTATGAAGATCCATTTCCTACACCGCAAAGGATGTGAGGCACGAACAATAAGCTGACAATAATTTACCGATGACATAAATATTCCATTCACACACACATGCATATATATTTTCCGAGCGTCGATTGGTGACTGGTAATTAATATGTAGAAGCAAATAAAAACTGTGCTCGTGTATTGAATACATGATAAGGATCAATTCGCATTGCTCGAATGGATGTAAAGCAGCAAACGATTAGCTACGGCTGCAATAAAATATATCGATAGTTTTTGAATGATTGTAATCTACCGATAACAAACAAATTATATTCACAATCAGATATTTCAAAGGCGTCGATTGCTGTCTGACAACATTTATCAACAATAAGAATTTATATTTTAGCATTTATTAAAGCTAAAAAAAATATATCACACAGTATATTTAGCGTGCGTCGTTTGCTGACTGATAATATAAATTATCAAAAGAAAAAAAAACTGTTGTTGTGTATTGAATTAAGATTTTGATTCTTTGTCGCTCTATTGCTCTTTTTGCTGTATTCTGAATTTTGCGATAAAAAAAATAAATTGAGAATAATTATGGAAAAGATGCTCGAAGAAATGTCTTTAAATCCAGTGCGCATACTTAAAAATGAGGCGCTGGAGGAGAAAGGCGAAATGGCGCGTCAATCCTCATTCTTTTGCGCTATTGCTATGGGTGATCTTGTGAAGAGCACTCTCGGACCCAAGGGCATGGACAAAATGTTGGTGGCCATTGGCCGCAAGGCTGGCCAGGTGGAGGTGACCAACGATGGTGCCCATATCTTGCGTTCTGTCGGCTTCCAAAGTCCAGCTGCCAAAATTTTAATCGATTTGGCACGCGTGCAGGATGAAGAGGTTGGCGATGGCACCACATCGGTCACAGTGCTGGCTGCCGAATTGTTGCGCGAAGCTGCAGAACTGATAGAACATAAGTTGCATCCTCAGATAATTGTGGCCGGCTGGCGTCTGGCTGCCCAAGCAGCACTCGATGCCCTCACCGTCGCTGCTCAAGACAGCTCTTCGAACAATGAGCAGTTCAAGAACGATTTGCTGAACATCGCACGTACCACATTATCATCGAAGATCTTGCAACAGCATAAGGATTTCTTTGCCCGGCTGGCCGTCGACGCTGTGCTGCGTCTGAAGGGCTCCGGTGATCTCGAATCGATACAGATTATTAAAAAGTCTGGCGGCACACTGGATGATTCGTTTCTCGACGATGGCTTTCTACTGGACAAAAAGCCCGGCGTCCAACAGCCCAAGTGCATTGAAAATGCAAAGATTCTGATTGCCAACACAGCGATGGACATCGATAAAATCAAATTGTTTGGCAGCTGCATCAAGGTTGACTCGTTGGCCAAACTTGCTCAGCTGGAATTTGCCGAAAAGGAAAAGATGATGCTGAAAGTAAATAAGATCTTGAGCCACAAATGCAATGTGTTCATCAACAGGCAGCTAATCTACAACTATCAGGAACAACTTTTCGCCGATGCCCGTGTTATGGCCATTGAGCATGCGGATTTCGATGGCATCGAGCGTTTGGCCCGCTGCACCGGTGGCGAAATTGCATCCACCTTTGACAATCCGGTCAAGCTCGGTGAATGCGAACTCATTGAGCAGGTAATGATTGGCGAGGACACCTTGTTGCGCTTCAGCGGTGTCAAAATGGGCGAAGCCTGTTCCATTGTCATCCGTGGCGCCACCCAACAGATCCTCGACGAAGCTGAACGCTCACTGCACGATGCACTCTGCGTTCTGACAGCCACCGTTAAGGATTCGCGCATTATTTACGGCGGCGGCTGCTCTGAGGCCCTAATGGCCAATGCCGTTTTCAAGAAGGCATCCGAAACAGCCGGCAAGGAAGCCATTGCCATTGAGGCATTTGCTCGAGCCCTGCTCACGTTGCCCACAGCTATTGCCGACAATGCTGGCTACGATGCGGCTCAACTGATCCGCGAGCTGCGTGCTGGCCATGCCCAGGGCGAACATCATCTGGGTCTGGATATGGTCAAGGGCCAGGTGGTCGATGTGCGTGAAATGGGCATCACTGAATCCTTTGCCGTCAAGCGTCAGGTTCTTATGTCTGCTGCTGAGGCTGCTGAAATGATTGTGCGCGTCGATGATGTCATTACATGTGCTCCTTGTCAACGTGCTGCCGAATAGCAATAGTTACAATTCCTAAACATAAAATCTTATTAACATTAACAACTCTCCTCAAACATCATCAACTTACTTTATGTATCCGCCTTACCCTAAATAAATGATAAATGGAACACAAGTAAAATTAATCACGGCATTCTGAAACTTAAGAAAGTTTTCTGTATCATCCAAACATATCGATTTAGATTTCCTTAAGAACTTCCATATCTCACTCTTTAGTTAGCTTTGTAGAATTGAATATATTTTTCAAACAATTAAGCAGCCGAAAATACTTGCTGCGCATATTTATTCCCACAAACAAAAAGGCACTCAACCATGGCGTGAGCTTACCTCACATCTGGTTCCACACTCTACCTAATAGTACCTCGAGAGTTGCTTTAACACGGCCTCAAGTTCGAGCTAATAATGTAAACGCCATTTTTGACCACTGTGTGTGTTGGCCGTGTTAGCTGTGTTGGCGTTATCATGACTTGGCCAGGCCACCACCAGGTTGAGTAGTCCAACAATGTTCGCCGAAAAAACCGCAAGGCCTGGCCGGCAGGTGCAAGTGGCCGTGGTAAGAGGATTCGTGGCAACATTACAACATTTTGTGGTGCTTGCGGGCATTTGCATTTTGCATTCGGCATGGCACGGAATCCCACGGATATGTGTCTATAACAAAACAATTAGACGACGATGAAGCACGATGGAACAGGCAAAGCCCTCGACGATTTGACGCTGATTTATGAGTGGCGCAGGGCAGGGTGGAGGGAAGAAAAAAAACAACTCAAAGACAGGCACGTAGCAGCCGACCAAGGGGATTACATTGAGGCAGAAGGCAAATAAAAGAATACCAAAATAAAAAAAAAACAAGCCAAAGCCGAAAAGTGCCTTCAAAGTAAGAGAGAGGGAGTTTCTTTTTTTGGGTTAGTTTGTGGAGGTTGCTGCCATCCCCTCTTGGGGCATGCTAGTAAAATGCTAGTGAAACAATTATGCAATTACTTAATTTGATAGCCCAAGTGTGTGCCATCTTCAACTCTCCCTCTCTCTTTCTCTGCTCATGCTACGTATACGTAATGTTGGCCCCATTTTCCTTTTGAGTTTACTTTGCTTTGTGGCCTGTAATTGTTATAACTGCCTTGTGCACGCGCTTTGTACCAGTCCCATTGGCTAGGAGCAACTGCTTGGCAGTTGTGCATGTTCTAGTTTACGGGGGGCAAGTGGTTACTGTTTGGTGGCATTTATGAATGCATTGCTGATATTTGCATTTGGTTTAGATTACTTTTTAGTTGGCCAAGCTAAGTGCAGATATATTTTGTAAGAGAAAATGTAAAAGGAAAATAAAATATATTTTAAGAGAATAACTTTCAAAGTAAAACCTCTTGATTTTTGTGCCCGGAAACATAGTTCCAAACTTACGTGAGATTTCCATTAGGAAAACAATGCAATAAGTGCTTGCCACATCCTCTAAATCTTCTACTTACATCTGGTCTTATCCCCCGTTGTGGGGTCCATAAGTCGCGCACAATAACTTCCGCGTCATAATTCACTTAAAAAAGGGTTGCCAAAAAGCATGAAAAATATGAATAAGTTGTTATTATCATGGCCAAAAATATGTCATACGCCATGTGTGTCTGTGAGAATTACCCACTTGCGTTTCATGTTGCACGTTCCGGTCCGTCATCTGGTGCGCAAAATTTCAACAACAATCAACACCTCGACGCCTTGCCAAACCCAAAACGAGAGAGCTGGGTAACGAACGGGTAAAGGTAAAGTGCTTGAAATTGCTAGAAATCATGGCTAATATAAATCATCTTGGCAAAGCAGCTTTGCATGTTTAAGTGTCATACATAAGGCACAATATGAACGAAAGAGCGCGCATATGTGAGTGCCACCCCCACCTGCCACACACTCTTAAGTAGGTGTGGCATATAGCGCAGAGTGTGTGACATTGGGGCACAAACAGAGTGTGGCAGTAAGACACAAACACTTGAAGCTCAACCCTTTTTTTGACTTTGGCAAATGTGTTGTGTGCCCCTAGCGCCTAAGACGCTCCACCCCAGCCAACCACTCGTCAGGCCTCACCTGGTCGCACCTTCAGACCCAGAGCTATATTTGTATATCTATATATGTATGAGTTTTGTTTGCTTAGACGCTCAAGTTGTGTTTATTTTTGTTTGGATTTACTAAAGCAATTTTCTTTGTTGATCCCTTAAAGAATTCAGGCGCTCAATACAAAAACGTCTGTGTGTAAATACACATTTGACATTTGCTATAAATACAAACATACATACATATGTATTTATTTTTTGTGCAAATAAATAGTTGCAACAGCTGTGGGCATAAGCCTTATAGCCTTAGCTTGCACCTCGACTCTTCGCTTGCGGCTGATATTTGCAACAATTTTTGCTAAACTCAAGACAAATATGAGAACTCTAAAGATTGATTCAATTAAGCTCTGTGTGTGTGTGTGTATTTGTAGTTGGTATTTTTCTAAACACAACAATGTCAGCTGCATTTTCTATGGAATTTTTAATTAAAATTTCAACAAGCAATAAAAATATTCCATTTAAATTGTAGCTGTAACAAAAAAGGAACATTGTATAAAAATATTCTTTAAATCTAAGAAGTTTTAAAGACTTTTAACATTCCATAAAATAATTGACATTTTGTCATTATATAAGTATATTATATACAATCAAAAGTAGAAATACAAACTCAATTTGCCAATTCCATATTCGTTATGACATTTTGCTTTGATGTGAATTAACAATGCGTAGAATTCATGGGACGTCTGTGACACCTTTGCTCTTTGCTTGCCATGGCACACACACACACACATGCACGCACACATATGTATTTATGTAAGCTTGTGTTGCCAGGGCTCATATAAGAATTAAGCCATAATGCTTTCAAGTGCAAAAGAAACTTGACAAACGCAACATGACAAACATAAATAACCAAAACGAGAACGAACAAGAGCAATACCAACTACTCACATATGATTTTATGATGTGCTGCAACAACAACAACAGCAACAACAACAACAGGTACACACTGACTAAAACTAACAACTCCGTCAAGTTGCCGTTGACATACGACAAGAGTCAAGGCAAAAGCTGCAAAAAACCATACACACAGCTAACAACAAAACACATATATGTAGCTAGTAGCACCCCCTCAACCTCCTTAGTCACTACTTGTATATATGTGGGCGTGGCAGCAGCAGGCGGTGCAAAAGAAATTGGAATGCCACAGAGAAAGAAATGACGACGAGAACGACGACATGAGTGGAATGGGAGAAATATTTAAATGACATTTACTCACTCACTCTGAAACTGCACAACAGCCTGCAGGGTGGGGGGTGATAGAAGGGGTATGTATGTATATATGCTTTGAGGAAACAGCTTAACTAAATTGCATAAAATTTATTTAAATGATAAGGGCGAGAGAAGGTGTCCTGGTAGGTTGATTCGTTCGAGCTAAGCTTTAAAACAATAACTATGCAATGTGTGTGGCATTTTACCTAACAGACAACACATGGCCTTAACCCCTCGCCTCCACCCTCTGGCCCCGCTCTAAGCCAAAGCAACTAAAGCTAGACAGCATCAGTACAACATTCAACCGCCGCCGCCCCCTAGTAAAAATATATATTCTACCAAAAAACAAAGCTTGTGCTGGCTCCTAACAAACTGTCGTCAGTCAGCTTAAATTTATTGCTTCCTTATGTCGCTGTGTTATGCGTTATGAAAATAAATACCTTGGCACACACACACACTGACAGCAGCTAGCTCTTCTGTATGTGTGTGTTTGTGTCTATCTTGTGCTTAAACTTGAACTTTTTTTCTGATGTTGTTGTTGTTATGCGCCCATCCATATATTTTATGTGTCCCTTCCCACGAGCACTTTTTGAGAATATTATATATTATATTCGGTTTTTTCCATTTCGCGCAAAACTTTGAAGCATTTCAGGCTCTAAAATTTTTTGTAACATTTGGCAGTCCTTGAAGCGCATTGAATCAATGAGGGAATACCCCAAACTGTTCAGCATTTGACCTCATTTTCTTTTTTAATGGCGTTTGTTTTGAAGCGGGATTTCCGTTGTGCGGAAAGGGTTTTACGACTGCTTTTTATGAGCTTTTCCAAAAATACACACACACACAAATAACTCTTACATATATCATCCGTTTATATACATATATCATTTATTTAAAAACTTTGCATTATGACAGGCTCGTGTCATTTGGGTGGAACGTGGCGTATGCGTAATATATGCCAGCGACCTACTTTTTGCACATCCGAAAAATCTAAAATGCATTACGCAAACATCATTGAGAGCGCAAAAAAGCCTCGCTGCTGCCAAAAATAAAAAAACAAACGCGTTCTTATTTGGTCAAAAAGTGGAACACTTGAATAAATAAATCAAAAATGTACTTAAATACGCATGGAGATATTTTTTATGTTGTTTAAATATTTAGAATAGTATAATGGAATAATTAAGTATTTATTAGTTTGGCAACGGCTGCCAAATTTATTTATTTCTGGACCAAAAATTCAAAATTAATTATTTAAGTTTTAGATCTTAAAAGTCTTTAGAATATTTACATTTATTTGTTGTGTGTCATTTTCATGGTGTCTCAATAATGTCTAATTTTATTTATTTGATAAACATCTGATTTATTTATCTGATTTATTTTTAATGCCAAGTGTAATTAGTAAAAGTAAATTGAACTTCTAACTAAAACCCAATTATTTGTTTCTATTATTTTTTGTTTTGTTTTTGAATTGAGTGCCAAGTTTAATTGGCAAAAATATATATATAGCGAACAATTGATATCTATAGCTCGCCATTTATAGCTCATTTTGTTTATTGCTGTTTCGTTGTTTCCAAAAACAATTTGCATTTGCCGCAACAACAAAAATTAGCAACGCTTGTTTTCAAATCGTTTTCACATTTGATTCGATACGATTCTCGTGCTCTCTCTTTCATCTCCATTGTCCATTAATTATGTAAAGTTTGTTGCGCAAATAAAATGAAAATCGACCAAACATATGACAACAAATTGCCAACGTTCTGTCCCTGTCTCTCTCTTTTTATCTATTTGATGCTGCTGCCAATATTGAATTTGAAATTAAACCGCCTCCCCCAAAAAATGGACAATTGAGCGCCTGCCTGGCAACAGTTGTGGCAAATTGGCTGGCGTCAGCCCCTCCCCATCCACTCTGCATGGATTTAGATGCCCTTGCCCCACGCGTTGAAATCTGCATGTGTTAATTACTGATAGGTCTGGGTCTCTCTCTCTCGTCTTCTATCTCTATCTATTTGGTCAAGGGGTCGTTAAGGCCGAAAAAAGAAAAATTGTCAACATGGCGGCTCTTATGGTTGGTTGGTTGCTGTTGTTGTTGTTGTTGGTGGTGGAGAGTAAAGCTGCCAGCGCAAGCTGCTTCACGCCGTTGATTTATAAACCCATCGGACACCAGCGGAAGGGAGACGGAGACCGTGGCACGTTGCAAGTTGAGCTCCCACTTGAATTTGCATTTACCTATAGTCAAAAACAAATAAACGTCTAATCGATGCAAGGGGGCAAGGGGCAAGGGGAGAAGCAGACAGCAACAAATTATGTGACGTAACAGCTGCCACAATGTGGCATGGGGTTGACATGGCCAGCTAACTGATGCCCGGCCATAAACAAATAGAACTCCGTTTGGTTGCCAAAATTGATTTTTTGCGCCTAATCAAAAACGAATTAATTTCCGAGTTGCATGTGACAAACGGCTGTTCCAGCGAGAGGGGAGCGACGAAAGCGTCGACATATATTTTGATTTTCGGTCAACTATTTCATCCCCCCGAATGTGACCCCAACTTGCCTCTCTCTTCGATATGCTATCTAAGCCTAACCCGAATTGATTAAATTGGCATGAAATGAAATTTATGTTGCCTGCTCATTTTCCCTTTTTGCGGTGGTTGTTGCAAGGTGTTTCTTCTTATTGGTGGTGTGGTGCAGGGGGGAACGAAAGTGGCCATCAAATGGATGGGATGCTGGCCCAAAGCACCCATTCAATGTGGGGTTGGCTTTAGTCAATGTTCGCTTAAAGCTTTAGCAAATTATTGCGATTTTTCGATTATTTTTTTGTTGTTGTTGTTGGCCTTGTTGCAAGGTGCGGCACTTAAAGCTGTTGTGGTTGTTGTTGTTGCGTGACAGACTTTAAGAATTAGTTGTGTGGTTAAGGGATGCTCAGTGCATGACGTCATACTATTTGTAATTATCAACGGAGTTTTGTGGCTAGACTTCCGTAAGTCCAGACGAATTAATGTTCAAAACTTTTGCAAGTTGAATGAACGAATGGATTTGAGCGAATCATTTGAATCGATTAAATCGATTTTGAGTAAGGAAATTAAAGAGAACTTCGAAATAAACGAAAAACTCTTTTACTAAAAGCTAGAAACTCGATTATTGCTTGAAATAACATTCAAAATGTTAGTATTAAATTAAACTAAACGCATGATAAAAATAAATAAATTCTAATAAAAAAATATATATTGAAATGATTCAAAACTTAACACTTGCCATAACTCAAACAATTTCTAATAAACGTTTGGTAAAGTATCAATCTAGCAGTTTTACTATTATTTATTACTCAAGAGCAGAGATGTGTTCAAAATTTCATTTAGCATTTTTAAAGCAAAACAAGGTTTTAGGATTTATTATTTGAGTCAAGTCAATGATTTCCTTCTGTCCTTCAGTATGAAAGAGTCGATCTAATGTGTGTTTAAAATTTTCAGTTGGATCTCACATCGATTAATATACTCTTGATGCCATTCTGACAACGTCATCAATTTTATTTTTTGCCTTAGAGAAGCCAAATGATACAATAATATTTTATTTCTTCCATCATGTTTTCTTACAAAATGTAAATTTGTAAGAGATTTATTAAAAGATGCAAATTGAAAATCAAAGTAGACTATAGTTAAAAATGTCATAGTTGACGACCTTACAAAAATTCAAATCAGTTTATTTGTACTAAGTTTCGTTTAGTTTGCAACATGAAAAATTTTAGTTTTCTTTCAATCGTTTATTTTTGTGTAGTTTTCCTTAATTCAATATTTGGTGAGTGGAAAACGCTTACAACAAATGAACTTAATAACAAAATAAGATCAACATGTTACAGAAATATGTGGAGAAAATGTTTGCATCGACTGCTCCCAGTATTCCGACAGCAAATGCGAAGTTGAAGAAACTAAGGTACCACACGATCCTCAAGACGTGGGAAAAGTTGTTAAAATCGGGGAAGGAGCGGATTCAAATCCCAATTTATCTCAATGTTTGCCTCCAAACTACAAAATAAAAGGTAATTTAATAAGCGTTTTGCCTATTTATGCAACAGCCAAAAAAGGTTTGACGACATAATATTTGAGTCAAGTCAATGTTCATCTGTCCTTCAGTATGAAAGGACAAATTTTCAGTTGGATCTCACATCGATTAATCTACTCTTACTTGATGACATTCCAATAACTAAATCAACTCTATTTTTTACATCAGCTGACTTGTCTGTCTTTGCTTGTCCTATGTCGCCAACTTTGGGATGCAATGTTATTGCGCGACAAGGTAGCTCAACAAGCTCGGAATATAACAAGGTAATGTGCAGTTCATGTGCTGCTGATCATTGTGGATGTAAGGAATGGAGAACAAATGGTCAGTCCAGAAACTTACCTTCTAGTGTTATGAAAGGATGGGTGTTAGTTTCTTGCATGACTTTAGTATATATGTATCATTAGCAAAATATAAAATTCATTAATCAAATGTCGTTATTTTCGTTAAGCGCTAACACTTTCAACCTTAGATTAAGATTTACCCAATATGTGCTTGTGCGTATTTGATGTAGATTTATTTGGCGAAGAGACAAGCTAAAGTGTGTTGACTGAGAAATTACAAGATTCTAAATTTAAAGGCATGGAGGAGCACCTCCAACAGCCAAATCGGCAGGTCCTTGTCCGCCTTACTAAACTATAAGTTTTCCTACACCCCGCACCGTACACGATTGAATTAAATTATTTTTAACTATTCCGGTTAACAAACAAACTGGCATATGGATCTTGTGGACAGCAGCCAACCGCGGAGATGGTTGAACTTTTTCAATCAACCAAATTAAAACTTGTTTCAAGGTTTCTCACATATTCCAAACATTGCAAGTTACAACAAAATTTGTTTATTGTCAATAATAGGCCGATTTTATATAAATATGTACATTCGGAAGAAAATTTAATATTACCAGCTAGCTCCATACTTAATTTGGTATTAAAAGCTATTATAAGATTTGGGAAAAAAAATAAATATTTTATGCATGTTACAGAAAATATGTTCAAAAAATGCACGAATAAAAAAATCAAGGGTATGAAAATGTGAAGGGTATAAAAATGTTGTGTGCTTGTCCCGGCTTGTTAACAAAAATGTAGAAAAATGTGCCAATGCGGTTATTTTATTGATTTTTGGTTTTTCCCTTGTCTATTTTACTTTTGGGGTGCTTCAAGGATGGGCCAAAAGTTGAGTTGAGTTGAGTTTGATGGGCGAGCGGCATTTTGTAGCGTGCAATTCAATTTCATTAACGCGCACTAAAATCAATAGTAATTAATATGAGTACTTGAACACACACCAACACACACACACACAGACGCTTCTTCAAGCTTTTTACTCACATTCCAATAAGCCGTTTTTCGTGCCCTTCAACTACCCCGCCGCAAAGCGTACAACACAACAACCGACCACAAATCAAAAATCAAATATTAAGCGAGCTAAATGTTTGTAAGTGGAGGAAGGTGGTTCGAGAGGTATGCAGCCAGTTCATATGTGATTGTGGGTGTGTCTCTGAGTGTGTGTGTGTGTGAGTGTAAAATAAATACGTTTTAGCCATGAAAATCCCTTTTAATTGCCACGCAACGGCCAAAGGATTTGCACACAAACATAGACATAGAGAGAGTGAGAGCGAGAGACAAGAGAGATACAGAACAGAGGGCTAAGTGGGGAGGGTGAACACAAAGGGAGAAAGGGAACTTTTTCGGCTGGCCTACGTGCAGCAGCAGCAGCAGTATGTGTGTGTGTCGACCCAGTGGAGCGTTCGTTGGCCGTTCGTTGCCACAGCCAAGTGGGATTTAGTGCAAATTGCAAAGTGTAACTTGTTTTTACGAAAAAGCACTTTAGCGCATTAGAAGGCCAACGCTGGGGAAAACCCGAGGCCGGGTTCACAAATGCAGGTATTGGGGGGGTGTGAGACGGAAAAGTGGTTACCAAATCTATGGCCTGGACAGTTGTCGATGATTAGAAACGAACATAAAAGCTGCCCCAAAAGCGCCACCCAACGGTGCGTGAGACAGCAGCTTGTCTGTGTCTGTGTGTGTGTGTGAAATTGTTGCACGTCCGCTACATGACTGGCAACATGCAACAACAACAAACAGTATGCAATGTTTTAGCTGCATGCTTTCATTCAGCAAAACATCTATCTATCTAGTATCTATAGATACTTAAATCTTAGCTGTGTGCATGAAAGTGTGGATCGGCTTTGGCGTTTAGGCAACGGTTACAATCATTAAACAAACAGCATTAATTACATCAAAGATTTTGAATGCATTATGATAGCAAAAAGAGGGGGAGGTAGAGGAAGGAAGCAAAGAGATGAACGACTTACTGTTCAGTTCAAATGGGCTTAAGTTTATGTGTGGAACTACTCGAGAGCCAATTGAGGGTTTTAGGCAGCTTGCAACTAAAATGTCTTCTAGTTTTGCTTAAGAGATAAAGAGGCTACGAATATTCAAAAGCATTTCATCATACGTTAAGTTTCTTCAACATGAGAGAATTTGCTTGAAAGATGATTAATATTTGATGTCAATGAATAAACAAAAAAAAAAATTCTTACGATAAAAAAATCCTCTATTTACAATTATTTTTTAAGAATTTGTTCAATATTCTTATGACTGATATTCAAATTTTTTTTTAATTCTTAGCCAAATTTCAGCTATAAAATAAATTTATGTCTTAAATCTTTAAGCTATTCCTAAGCCCCACTTCTTAGCTTTTTAACTCATTAGTCATGATAATTGACATAAGCTACTGTACAAAAATTATAATGGTTTCTCAAACTTCAACTCTCTGTCTTTCTCTATCTCTCTCTCGCTTTCTCGTTCTCTTTGAAAACACAGTCAATTTACTTGCGATGGGAAAATGATTGAAATGAAAATTAATTGAAGACAATGGCATGCAAAATGCATTTTCAATTAATTTTCATTCTTTATGACAACACATATTCATATCCTTTATGCACACACTCCCACACACACTCGCTTGCAGATTATGCCGTTATGATTTAAGGTGTCATAATGGTCCATTGTCATATAAGTGCCGCACTGCATTTTAACCATTAAATGCTTGGCAACCAATATGCATATATTTATTTGTTTATTATATTTATTTTTTTTTTCAACATTTTTAATCAATATACAGCAGATAGGCAATATATGATATTTGACTTGATTTTTTATGCGCAGCGTTGAGTTTATTGATTTTATCAATTGAATTTAAATATTTTGTACATTTTTTCAGGCATTATATACCGGATCTAGAGATGGACACGTGAAACAACAAGTCACGGGAAATGGGGTATGTATAAATAATTTATTTATTAGAGAAATATTTTATAATTTTATTGAAAATATTATTATAATGTTTAATATAAATTTCAATTTGGTTTCGATACATTTCCGAACTTTTATACCATAAGATTTTGACATAATACGAAAAGTCCATTGCTAAAGCACTCTCGGCTATCGAGTCTTCCGTTTGTGGTCTGGACCGCCCGCTATCATATAATATGGTGTGTCGTAAAGCATATTTTCAAATTGACAATTCGATGAGCAGGGCAAAAGAAAAAGCAAAAAAAATAACCACTGTTATTTGTGTTTGCGTTTTGGCCGGAAGCTGAAAAGCGTTGCGGAAATCACACCATGAATTTAATGAAAAACGCCAAATACTATTGTGAGGTTCCTTCGTCCGCAATTTTCTGTCAGCCTTTTCTGCCTGGTTGGTTGCCTGCTTGTTAGCTTGGTCGTCGGCCTCTCTCTGTTTCTCGGCCATAATTGTTTGCAAAAAGTTTATGCACGTAGCGATAGCGTACATCAAAAATGGTGCAGCTTCTCGAGCACTCCCGCTACGTTTATTTTTTAAGTAAAGGCGGCAGCACCGAAATCGCCATTCGCCTAAACTTCAGACATAAAACGCCAAATTGCACCATTAAGAAATTCGTTGCGCATCACTGAGCATTTAAAATGGATTGGGTAGCGGTTAGGGAGAGGAAAACTGGCAGGGTCCAAGGTCCAAAACATAAATAATAGTTATAAATACCTAGTGGTAGTAAACTTTGTCATTGAACCCCGTCGAGGTCCAAAATACTTACTACACTCAGCGCAAACAACGGGGAATCTTAATAGTCAAGAGGTGCGTGACGCGGAGATACCCTGTAAAATAGTATGAAAAAGTTGGAGAAAGAAGATGTCACGGCAAAAGAAAATCTTCAGTTTTTAGAGAATTTTTAAAAGTGTGTTTGCGTTGCCTTTATCGATACTTATTCCATTCCAATACTTTTTACCAGCTGTGGTACATTACGGTCAGTTGTAAGAGGGAAAGTTCGAAACCAAGTCAAGTCAAGTCTATGGACGGAATCAGTGAACGTCAGCAAAAAAAGTTGGCAGAAAAATGCGCACTTTGTTGCTTCCTGTGGAGGTTGCTGCTGCTGCTGCTTTGGTAATCACTTGAATATTACGTAGCGGAAATCGAAAAGTACGCTGGAAAATTTTTCAGCGCTATCTCTTTCCTAGTATGAAGAAGAAGGCAGACGAAGATGTCGCCACAGCTTATGACAATAATGAAAGCGTTTTGAATGTTCGCCAGTCGCCATCAATTTGCAGCTTTTGGCTCGCCGCACTGCTGATGCAAGATGATAGAACAAAATTTTGGCCAGGGGGGGGGGGGAAGTTGCGGGAGCAGTTTTGTTCGTGCAAATGGCCGACGGAAGTGGCAGTCAGTATTGCTGCTGCAAATAAAAATGGCGGCGCCTTGTTGCTGGCCGAGCTGAGCGCATTTTGGTCATTTTTGCGGCGCCATTGAACAATTTTGGTTTGTGTTTTGCAAAGTTGTCGCAGGTTGCTCATAATGATGATGATGATATCGGTGCGCTCAATGTTGTTGGCGGTGGTGATGGCAACCCTAATTTTGTGCTTGGCTGCAACTCTGTGGCGCCACATTGGGCCGCCATCGTCGCCATCATCTTGTTTATGGCGTATAACTAATATGCTGTAAAATAAGTGAGAATCTAGAGTTTCGGTTTAAAAACACATTTGCCCATCATCCTTGCAGTCGGTGTCGGTTGTGGTGGCCAAATGACTAGAAAAACTTCTGCAATGAATGCAGTGATAATTTTTTGAAATGCCAGAAAGAGTAAAAATAATGTGAATGCAGAAGAGAAACTCAATGCAAGCTGCTTAATGGCATGACAGCAAAAAAAAAAAAAAATATTGAGAATTATAACAAGACAGTAAACTATGGTTAACAATTTTCGAGTAAGTGTGGGCGCAACAATAAGCTTCAAAAATATGCTTTGATGTGCATCAAAATAAGAGGGAATCTTTTAAGTAGCAAGCACGTTAGAAAAAGCCATATGGGGAAACAATTATAGCAAGACGGAAAACCAATTCATAAATATATGATAAACAAATGCGAAGTGATGCTCGTTATAATCTTCACTTGATAGTGATATAAAGTAAAGCAAAAGTGATGATAATGAAATAAAAATAAATAAAATCAAATAAGGAATATAGTTTTTAGCTTAGTTGCTAGTACAAAATCCCTTTTAAGCTCATTGATAGATTAGGTGGAAGGCTAACAAAAAGAAAAACCGCTAGATGTCCCATGCTGAGATCTACTTACAAATATGCATTACTTATGGATGCATGATGCCCAAGTGTTTCGTGCAACGCTTTTCATACATAATGCAAAATTCTAGCCATAATTTGTTACCGAATGAGCAAAACACAAGCAACAAACTCCAGTTCTAATTCAAATGCATTTTTTATTCCGGCAAAATATTTGGTAGCAAATTTTCGCAGCGTGTTTTCGTTCCATCTGTCTGTCTGTCGGTCCATCTAACAGTCTGTTTGTCTGCCTGGTTGGTTGGTTCAGTTCGAGTCCTTAACAACAAAGGACATTCATTGAATGGTGGAAAAACGCAAACAATTGTAATGACAAAACCAAACTAACCACACGAAACCCACAGAATGCAGCCACAGATAGAGAGAAACGCATGAATTACATAGATACGACAATGTGTGTGTGTGTGTGTGCTGAGATCGGCAGTATAGATGCTTAGAGATGGATGGGCGCTTGGCTGGACGCAACGAGTTTTTTCTTCTTTTTTTTTAGTACAATAGCGACGAGTGCAGAGTGATAAAATATAAAAATCTGCTAAAATCATTCATGAGGGATTTCGAACCAAAAATTCCACAGAAAACTGACAACTGACTGGCATAAGGGGCTGACCGTTAGTTGTTGGGTTAGAAAGAGTATAGAGGAATGCCACATATATATATAAATTTTTATAGATAGCAGAGATAGACAAAGTGTGTGACTGAGTGAGGAAGGGATAGTGGTGAGGCAGGCAGGCAACATGTTGACAAAAATTGCACACACAAAATTCTAAGAGATTTGATGGTTTTTTGTTAGGGGACAATGGTCACACACACACTCGCAAGGTTTGTGTGTGACGCCCCATGGCTGGGCGTTTAAATAAAAATCTGATTAATTTCTTTTATGTGCTCGCCGGGTTTTTGTGTCATTGTGTGGCCAAGAGAACCAGAACCCAAATAAAATCAGTGCCCAAGAGTCAGTCAGGGTATAGAAAGGTGGCAGGAAGCAAGGATAAAATGGGCAGTGACATGTTTTTGTGCGGGGCACATGACATGTGGCATATGAGGCACACACACACACACACACACATGCACAGCTGCTGCATGTCAAAGGTTGCCGGAAACATGGTCGCAGCCGAACAGTTCGTACATATGTTTGATGTTGTTGTTGTGCCCCCATGTTGCAAAATATAAATGCGACGCAATCTTAAGGTTAAATCCATTGATGTGATTTCAAATACAAAATAAACTAAGGAAGTATGTGAAATTGTTTTTCTTTTCTTTTTAAATAATATTAAGATATTTATCAAAGTGGTTTAAAGTAGGGTCATTACTTTCACAAATCAATTCCCTTGTGTTCTTCAGCTTAAATAGTCTTGAGAAACTTTTTTGTTTATTTACTGCCCCATTATCATATAATAAATCGAACTATTACTGTAGAAAAACTTTTATTTTTATGACCTTTAAAGAGCTGCAGCTTTATGGTTGGAAATAATCAGTTCAACTTTGTGCTCTTGGGATTTTGTTGTTTTGGTTTCGAATGTGTTGTTAACTGGCAGATAACTAAAAGCTGGTCACACCTTTTTTTTGCCCACTGACAGCTTCATTTCCATATGCAATCAGTTATCAGCATTAAAAAAAGTTCACACCTAACTAAATTAGACATGAACCCAACCTAACTCCAAACCCAATTCAAGACCGAAACTAAACAAAAGAGCTGAACAAAGCAGCTACGATGAGCTCCATTTAGTCTGGCAGCTTAGGTAAATTTTAATATCGAATAAGGGTAGGAGAGCATAGCATCTTTTCAACTTTGACTTAATCGGCATTATGCTTTCCTCCCGTTAGCATTATGTGATGGTAAAAATGTCTTCTAATGACTCATAAGATTAAAAAGAAATTTTCTCGTTATGCTGCGCGCAAACGATTTTTGTTCCACCGTTAATTTTTATACATATTGTAATATTGGGAAAAATAAGAAGCAAAAGCAATGAAGGGAGCCGAAAAAGAAAACGCAAATGGAATAGGAAACTTTTTACCAAAGCAACCAAATAAACATAAATTTGATGTACAAAATTGGGTCATTATTGGCAGTTCTTCGTTGGGTTTCGCTGCGTTTCCTTCGATTCGTTCTTTCGGGTTTCTTGAAAATATTTTTTTTTTTCATTGTTGTCTTTGGGCGCGTAAAATAACGCCAAACAAATTCATAATTCTCGTTGTATTTCTTTTTATGATTAGCACGCCCCAACCGAAAAAATTGAAAGAACCCTTGGGAGTATGGGGAGCCCAACACACAATTTGCGCCCATTTATGTTCATTTGCGTGGGAAGATGAAGGGCGCAAGGGAGGCGCAAGGCGTGAGGGGGTGGCTCTTAATTATTAGCCGGGCTTTTTTATGGCCTAACGCAGTGGGCGGGAATCGTGTACGTGGACACATAACTTTCAAGGCAGACAGACAGACCGTAAGACAGACAGACAGTAAGAGAGGGACACAGACAATTTCTGTGGTTTCCAATTCAACGCGCTCTCAATTAGAACGTCCAATAAATAGTCTGACGGAGGGCGACACTTGTGCGACACTTGGCAAAAGTTGCTTGCGTGGAATGGGGGGGCCAACTAATAGAACTTGCTTTGGTGTGGCTCTGTTTTGGCTCTGGGTGTCATTTTGTGCTAGGGTGGGGTGGGGTGGGGTAGGAGGGTGTAAAGGGAGCTTGTTTGCCATGTGGCATGTATCGCACATTAAACTAATTAACAATTAAACTGCCAGGCCTGCTCCAAGACAAATAGAGAGAACATAACAAGTAGAAAAACAGAACTACATTGTCGAACAATATGCGTTTGGCCCATTAAAAAAAAAAAAAAACAAAAAAATGCCTAATGAATTAATAATAAAATATCTTTTTTAATGTGTCTGCACTTGAGTCTGTTGTAATGGCCTTTTAAATGATGACTGCCTTAATTTTAAATGACAGAATCAACGGACCACACCAATCTACATAATGTCACAAGAAAACATCAATTTATGGTCATGGAATTTTCTGAAATTTGAGGCAATCTGCAGCTGAAAACTTGATGTAACCAGAAATAACTGTAGATAGGAAAAGCTTTTCTATTCCGTCTGTAAATCTTTCCACTGTTTGTCCTTCACGGAGTCAGCATGAAAGCAGTTGCATTCGTATGTCTTCCAACTCGACGTTGTGTAATTAGTTTTATCAGTAGAAAAAAAAATGGTTAGCAACGTCGCGTCGTTAAGTTTACCCGAGGTAAATCCGATTACTGGATGCTAGGGGAACGAGCTGAAATTGGCATTATTGTCTTATTGCTTATGGAATGCTAGCCCCCAAAAGTGAGACTGAGAGTGGAATGAAGTAGGATTTTCGGATGTGTACAAACCTTTCATTGTCTTTTCATTTGAAAACGGGCTAAAGCTAAAACCCATTGCTGTCCATAATCAACGCAAATCCTTGCCTAATGCCAGTTTTGTGTCACACACACACACACAGCAGGCATGCTGGGTGATTGGAGGTTAGAAGTGGTGTAGTTGGGGGCATGGTTAGCAGCAGCAGCAGCCAGCAGCAGGTGAAGTTGAACAGCGAATATATTCTCATTGTCATAGATCTATGGAGCGCTTTCACCTTCTATAGACTCTTGCTCTTGCTGCTGCTGTTGATGATATCCTAGATGGCTCTAGGACATTGTGGTCCTGACTGGCTGGCTGGCTTGCTATTTTGGCCCGCATCGACAGAGCGACAGAGTCCTTTTGCCTTTTGCCTGATTTCGCCGGCTTAATGTTATTTGTATGCCCGTTGTCCTTTTTAGTTTTGCCAGTTGTTGTTGTTTCTAGGACTATACAGAACACACAACAACAACAACAAAAAAAGAACAGAAAAATAAAAGAAGAGTAGTTGTTGGCTTCAGTTTGCTTTTGTGGTCGTTGTTGCGATGTCTTCTTCTTCATCATGCCCCGAAAAGCAGCTGAGTGTTGTTGTCCGTCCTGCCTCGTTTGCAAAAGGCGGGCACACACACATATGTGTGTGGATGCGACTCAATCTGGTTGTTGTTGCTGTTGCTGTTCTTGTTGTTGCAGCGTGTCTGCGGTTGTCTTTTGGCTGCCTCCTTTTCTTTTTTTCTTTCATTCTTTCAGTGCCTCTTTCGCTTGTTTGTTTGTTTGTTTGTTCGGTGAGCATGTCAACTGCTTTTCTTCTCTGCCTCTCTGTCTGTGTTTTTTTAATACTGTCCTGTGTTATCCTGTGTTGTGTCCTGTGTTCAAATTTAATTGCTGTGGGAACTGCACATATGAGCCACTCAGCGACTCAGAGAGAATCAGACGCGCGCGGCCAGATTGGATTTTCAATCAAAATGGTCAGCCTAGTTGATCCCCCAGTTCAAAACGATAAGCTGCCCACCCAAACACAATCACAATCACAATGCTCAAACCTATAGCAATCCCCCATTCCTTAAGTTTTATTGTAAGTTTTATTTTTGTAATTTTTGTTAACAAAATATTATCCAACTTTTTAATGGCACCCCTGCTGACAGCATAAATGGCTTCATATTTCTCAAGGCGCTACTACGAAACCACCCACAAACTCAAATAAGGACACCCAACCAACAACCGCAAGGACATGGAAATGCACTTGCCCCACTCAAAAGTGTTGATATCCTAAATGAATATCCTGCACATTACCGTCTCTTGCGTACTTTTTTGTTGAGTTAAAGTGTTTTCCACTTAAGACTTCCCAACAAATAAATATTTAAATTACTTGTGAGGCAAATAAAGCTCTAGAAATGTCCATCTAAATATTTTAAGCCAACATTACTTGATTAAAACTGAGATGAAATATTTTTTTAATAAATGTTTTTTTGTAGATAATATTTTTAGTGTTTTATTTGGTTATTTCTAAGTTGGTTGTTGAGTATATACAAGTATAAAGTGTCGTGGAACTTATGTCATTAGGCAATGCGGCGACAGTTTTTATTTTTGGGGTCGCATAAAAGCCAGCAAAGAGCCGCATTCACATCCAAATGCACATCCGCAGCGTAGTATCCTCGAAGAGCATCCTGCATATTTGCGACGTGTATTAATGTCGATAAAAAGTTGTTGCAAACTGTTGCGAAAAAGAGGCGGCTTGCTGTTTGCTACTTGCTCCATGCTACATGCTACATGCTGTAAAAACGGGCGACATCATTATGCGGCAAACACTTAATTGTCGCTCATATCTAGTTCGCTTCAGCAATGGCAAAATGCGAAATGGTTCAAGAAGCAGTTGGAACTGTGTGGGTTTTTGTGTTTGTGTGCGGGACTTTTGCTTGTTGGGCATTTTGCATTTTTGGAAATTGGCAAAAAGCGCGTCGAATCGAGTTGCACACACAATGTTGCAATTGTCAGCCAACTGTTTTTGGCTTTGGTGGTTCACAAATGTGGTGATAGTAGTAGTAGGGTGGGTTGGGTTGGATGTATTCCAACTGTCGTCTGCCACAACTATCATTATCAGCAATAATCAGTGTGCTGTTGTTTTGGCATTGTGGCGGCATCCAAAAACGCAAAATGTTGCGTAATGTATGCAACAACACACACACATACATAACTGTGGTGCAAGTAGTTCAGTGCCAGATTATAGTTCCAAGTAGTTCCCAGCTATCGCCATGCAGATGAGTTATATACAAAAATTAGCATTGTTTCGTTTGGGAGAGCAGCTATTAAATTCCAACTGAAATAAAGATAAACCAGACTTAATATAGAGAAACTATATGTATATACTATTCTATGTAAATTGTCTTAATAATGTTCTTCTTTCTATCTCTTCACTCCCTTCAGCCATCTTCTCTATACAAGTTTAGTGTGTCTACTGACTTCTAACTCTCAGTGTAATTAAGTTATGTAGCGTTAAGGTTTAGTTTTGGGTTCATGCAAAATACAAATTCACAAAACTCTATTATTCTCCGTTGTTGTTGTTGCTGCGTCCTCAGTTCACTTACTTAATGTCTATCTAAGTCGAGACAATATTCGCTCTACAGTTGAGCTGTTTCTTGTTTTGTCTGTCTAATCTGCTCATAAGCCCTTTACAACATAGATAGGGTGAGGGAGAAAGGGAAACAGAGTTGGCTAATAAATAGAAACCCTTTTCGACGTCTCTCTATTGGACAAAATGCAGCCAGCGGCGCTTTTTCTTGGCTTGAAAACGACCAAAAACTTTTTGCTAATAAAGGTTGGCTCTTGTTTTTGTGTGACTTACGCAGCGGAAGGAGTTCGGGGGGCTGGGCGAAACTGTAGCTAGGATATTAGACAGTCAGCTCATTGTCGGGTTTGACATGGCGCGGCGTCAGCTGTATTCTTCTTCTTTTTTTTGTGTACAGCAAAAGGGCAATGAATGAGAAAAAACGAGTCAAGAGAGAGAGTTGCAATGAATGAAGACACTTGAAGCAATAACAGTGCAATGTCAGCTAACGGACACAGATACAGCCACAGCTATAGAAACAGGCACAAAAAAAGCGAATACAGATACAGATACATCAACGGAAAGTATATAGATTTGGCAGCTGCTCGACTGTTTGTTACACTGTGTTAAGTCTAGAGAGAGTTGAGTAAAAAGAAGTACAAAGGCATGGCGACAGTAAAATTCTATGTTGTGGTTGTTCGATCTGGCCGATTTTAACAAATGAACTAACTGCAACTTAAAGAAAAGCTTGGCCAAAGACTCATCCCGATAGCATCAAAACTGAGGTACTAGTTTGCATAGAAACAGACGGATCAAGAATAAACTTTGGTTATGTATGCTTTATGTTTCCTTCTACTCAAATCTTAGAGTCTGCTAAAACTCAATGTTCAGTTATACTCCCCAGTTTAGTGCCTTCCAAGTACAGTGTACAAATGCAAACTAATCGTAACTAAAGGTCATTTTTGCCATTCCAAACCAGACGCGACGCTATGAAGATGTATGACAGCTGGGCCTCTGACTCGACTCTGTGTGTGTGTGTGTGCAATACTGATTATGTTGATGGAGATGATGATGATGATGTACTAGTGAAAATGAGAGAGACCCTGTGACACTGTAAGCTGTCTTGTCTGTTTGGTTGCCCTGCTGCTCATACGCTTTTAGCCTTTTGAAGTAATTTGCAGTTGCTATTTTCTGTTTTGTAATTGCTTATTAATGTCATTGTGCTCTGACTCTGGCCAGAGTTTTGCTTCATCTGCTTTTTGCTGCTGCTGCCATAGCTTCACTTGAAAATGTTTTTAACAAATTTATGCTAATGTGATTTTGCAATTAAAGTGCTGCACAATGATTCCAACGAACCCAGGGACACAACACAACTAGTACTCGGCTGTCAAGCGGGAGGGAGGTTGGGTTGGGAATTGGAAAACTGATTGAGCGGCACATAATGCACAAGTGCCAGGCGATTTATTATAGACCTCAAACAAGAACAAAACTATACTTACAACAACAGCACGATCAACATTTATTCACATCCGCATTATGATCGGGCGCTGCATGAGCTCTTAAATCATTTTACCATATGTTTATACAAAAGTTTGTACAAGTCGACTCTTTGAGTGTTTTGATATTCCTTTCAATCTTCCCGCCGCCCCTAACCGAAAGTAGCAACTCATTTGCCTTTAAAAGAGTCGCCGACAAATGATGTTGTAGTTATCTGCAAATGGTGGGGTGATCTCTCTATCCCTCTCTCTCTGTGTCGGAGGCATTGGTTTTTGTGCATTTGGCATAACGAGCTGTCATAGATTAGTTGCACTATGGTTGACTGACTGCAAATCAGTCGAATAATGTCTGAAAGTGGCATTTTAATTGGACTATTTTCGTTGCTAATGATGCATTATCATAGGCCAACGTTTGTTATCATATAAATTGTGCAATATCTCAATCAAATGAATTTTCTAAAGTAAATTTGGTAACCAAAATGATTTTTACAAAGAATAAAAATAATAATTGGAATTATTGCACCAATAAAATCAATTACTGTACGTTAAGGGAAAATTCTAATTGCAATAATAAAATAATATCGTCAAACTTCCATATGTATATATTTGAGTCTGTAAGAAAAACGAGCTTTTATTTTTTACAATATTCACTTTTTGTTTGCTTTACTTTTGCCCACTGTAAAGAGTCGAAAGATTTTGAGCAACGTGTCTGCAATGTCTCTGTGTCTGGCCTTTTGATCTTGTTGTTTTTGTTTGGTTGTTGTTGAAGTAAAGCCAATTTAACCGTTTGGTCTTGTCATTTTGAGTGCCTAGAAACATTTTAATGACTTTCAACTATGGCAAAAAAGTATCATAAATAGTGAGAGAGTAGCAGGTGAATGTTTTTAAATATTTAACGATTTGTACTTTATTTATTTTATGTATGTGTAAATACACTTTTTTTTAACAAAAATAACTTTAATATTTAAAATGGATGAACGCGCATACGCCCCATGTGGCAGGCACATCAAGTGGCAGAGCCATCACATGCAATGTGAGAAATCATGCATAAAAATTTATTATGTTCAAGCGCATGTTGCAACATCATGTTGCCACTGTATGTGTGTGTGTGTGTGTGTGTGTGTGCCTCCTGCAACCATCATAATAATATCAATGGCAGCACTTGGATAAAAAACACATACATATATACACATACATATGTATGAAAAGAAAGGAAAAAAAAAAACAAAAAAGTCGGAATCGAATCAACATTTTACAATTTCAAAAAGAGATTTGTAACGAAGCTGAGGTTCACTACAAAATGAATAAGTTGGACTTAAATGATGATTAAAAATGAGTCAAAAGATATATTTAATTATTCAGATAAATGTGAATATGTATGTTAAGTATTCTAAAATTCATACTAAAAACTTTTAATGATAGACTAGTTACAAGGCAATATATAATAATCGATAATAATCGTTTTGTGTAAGTAACTTTTTGCTTGTATAATTCTTCATTTGATAAACGTTACCAACTTGATGATAAAGTAAGTGCAACAACTTTTTAAATATAATCATATGCATTCGTTTGCTGCGGCACAGTTGCAAAGTGCAGCAATGCAGCAACAGCTCGACCAACAACAACAGCACAAGCTGTGGCAACAACTGCGACGGCGGCGGCGGCAACATCATTTGAACTGTCATTAAACTTTGACTATCATCCTTTTATTATTTGGAGCTACCGTTGCTGCCGTTGCTGTTGCCGCCTCAACAATGCTGCAAGCCATCTCGTTGCTTTTGTTGTCTCATTGTTGTTGCTGCCAATTGTTGTAGCTTTTTATGTGTGTGTGTGTGTGCTTTTTTTTTGTTTTTCTGCATTGCGCCTGCTTTTTTGTTGTTGGCAGCATTTTGTTTTGTTTTTCTCTAACACGTGAGCTCACCGCAGCGCACGTTGCAAGTTATTGTAGCCTTTGTTGCTGCTGCTGCAACAACAAGAGTAACAAAAGTGCTGCATGTTTACAATATTTGTATTATGAGTTGTAGTTGTATGCGCTATGTGTATGTATTTCTCTCCACTCCTCGCCTCTCTCCGTATGATGTGTCGTAATAGACGTCCTTTATTATGGCCAGTTGCATTTTGTAATATGCATTTGTCAACACAAAAGACGCACCAGCAATAGATGGGCAGCCATTGCTCTTCACAGCTTTCCTCCCCTTTTTTTTTTTGTTGTTGCCACAGTTCTCAATTGCAGGTGAAATGTTGGCTAACGAGCAGTTCAACGCAACTCAACTCGAATAAGGCCATTGAAAACTTTTCTATGGCAGTCGCTTTTGGACAAACTATTTGTCATCGACGGATATTTATGGCCAGCGAACAAAAATGATACAATAAACTGACTTTTCTCATATGTCGAAAATAATTCGCAAATTAAAAATAGTTTGCCGATCCAATGACGAATAATTTATTAGTTTAGCAAGATAGCTTAGATTTGATCCACGTTAATAATTTTTATCTTTGGGCACATCTCTTTTATCATCTTTGGGATCCTTGAAAACATCTTCTTCAGATGCACCTTTTTTGGGAGAATCTTGTTTAGAAGCATCGCTGGGAGAATTCTTATAAGGTGGTGCAGCATCATCATCACTCTTAATATCCCTGAAACCTTCTTCAACGAAAGCATCTTTGTTGGGATAATCTTTATAAAAAACAACATCTTCATCAGCAGCATCTTTGTTAGCAGCCGCATCATCCTTAGGAGTAGCTTCGTCAGCTTCTGTGCTGGCTGCGCTGCTGCTTGATGTTGATGAATATTCTTGCTTAAACTCGTGAGATGGCAAAGAATAGAAGCTTGCTTTGCTAGCTCGAGGATCACGTCGCACCCTACGCTGCGAGAACGTGGAATGAGCTTGACGATCTTGTTGATCCTTGCGTGAGGATTCTGGAACATCCTCGTCGGATTCGGAGGACTTATGCAAATTAGCGAAACTTTGACGATTTTGCGCGTGCTGCTCCAAGAATACGCGACGCACATTCTGCGGCTCGAAATCATTGTCATCGAAGAAGACATCGGCAACGGGATGTGCTTTTCCGCCTCTTTTAATATAGGCAGCCAGCTCGTCGCCCGTCATGTTCTTGGTTTTGATGAGTTCCGTAAAGGCAATCTTCGCCTCCAGCTGCTTGGCCTGCGACCGTTTCAATCGATAGAAATCCTCACGCTCAAGCTCCTCCAGCTCCCCGTCGATATAGTGCGAGGTGTTGACCAGTTTGGGTATGACGACATAATCCAATGCATTCACACGCATATTGGTTTGCCGCGATGCCAACAACATCATTCGCAGCATATACTCATAGGATGCATATTGCACAATCTCCCTCAATGCCTCTTGAAAGTTTTGACGCACCTTTTGCACCTGCTGCCCCCCACAGGCCAGACCCGCGTAAGGAAATGCACCCTGAGCATCCACCTCCAACTCGAAGAAGTTTAATGTGATGCCAACAAGCTTTTGCTGACGCCTATGCATATATGCTGTGCCCGCACGACTATCGGCCACAATCACGGGCTTGAAATCTGTGCCCAGTAAATTCGCTTTGGTCACCGAGAATATTGCCGCACGCATCATTTTGTCCACCAACTCCTCTTTGTCGGCCATCTGTGCTCGGATTTCGCGCAGCTTCATATCGATGGCATCTCGCTTACGTTTCAATAGATTCGCACCACGTTTGGCAGCCAGAATCTTTTGTTTCATAAGCACTGCATTGGCTCGCGATGGAAATACTTGCAGTTTGTCCGTCATCTTGATCAACTGCTTCTACTTCTTCTGTGCAGGGGATCCCTAAAATACTTCACTGTGCTGCCTAACAATTAACTTGGTGACATTTCATTAAAGATTTTTCTATGCTGTATGTCTACTTTGATCTAGAACTTAAACACAAACACAATTGTAGCAGGAAATGTAGTTTGTCTTAGGTATTTGAAAATGTTTTGTTATTTCAATTTCTACAACGGCTCTTTCAATATTTTCATTGCATTTTAGTAAGAAAATTATTTTTCCTTAGTGCAACTCGGGCTTGTTATGATTTCAACTTGTTGCACGTGAAATGCATAACATAATTTCAATGCAATTGCGGACTCCTACAAGCGCCGACGACCCTAGAATATAATCCAGGCACGTAGAACCAACCAGTCCATAGTCTTTCTTTACTTCATCCCCTTCGCCACGGCCCCCTTTCAGCCTTAGTTCCAGAATGCGAAAGTTTTTCGCCTGAGCAGCGAACCAAAACCCAACCCAACAATAAGTTTTCTAATGCAATTCTTAAAGTACAAGTGCCTCACTTGTAGAGCGGGGAATGGGTGGGAGCGGTTGGCGCTATAATTGTGTGGAGTAAGGAGTGGGAGGGCGTGGCAAAGAGCTGCGCACGTATGCCAAAACAAACATATGCGATTGGAGTTTGCCTTGCATAAAACGTAAATGAAATAAAAATACAAAATAAAATTATGAGGAAACTAGGGACAAATTCAATTGGCGCCCCGGCTGAATGCCAGGCAATATTTATTCAACAAGTTAAATTAATTTTCAAATGATTTGCATTAATAGCGCCGACAACATGTCGCATCAGTCATCTCCAGCTGTATTGCTATTTAATTGAGTTTGCCCCCACGCAGAAACTAGGTAACAAATCTTTCTTTCTCTCTCTTTTTCTGTCTCTGATTGGTTTCGAGATTCATTGGCATGAAGCGCGAAAGAGAGAATTGTGGAAAAGTTGTTAGTACTTTGGTACTTTTATTAAAATACTCTTTCAACAATATTTAAAAGGCTTTGCTTGATCATATTTCTATTTGTTTAAGTCTTTAATTTATTTCTTAATATATTCCCCAATGAAACTTCTGTTCAAAAATGTATCCAAACATTTGTTGCAATCAATCGGATACCTTACACCTTAAGTTGAACATTTACAAAATGTGTATTAATTTCCGTGTTTGGAAAAGCCAACCGAAATACGATAATAATTCAATTTCTTGTGCATCACCTAATTAAAACTCGCCTAGTTCGTTTGGCATGGCAACCAAAAACCAAAAAAAAGTGGGTGTTTACGGAGAACGTGGCAAATTAACTGACAGTTTATACCCGACCCCTCTCGCAACACAACACGCCTCTGCCACACAGCAAAGCTAACAATATCCGGTTTAATGCTAAACAAAAAAAAGCATAAGATAAAAAATTGTGGTGGCAAATTGAAACGAGCGTTAAATTTGCTTGAAGCTATTCAACGGCACTTCGATGTGGACCCAAAAAGGATGCTGCTGAAATCGATGAACAACGAATTGAATTTCAATCAATTGATAAATGTGAAAATGAAATAATTGCCGTCACTCTTGTGGCAGAAAAAGCAATTCAAGGGAGACAACATTTTAACCAAGGCATTTAAGTATGTCAAAGTTAACTAAAAGCATAGAAAAATCTTTAGTGCAAATCTTAAATAGAACTTGTTTCAAATAACCAATTCACCTGATTGTCTCAGGCTGCAGTTTGAAGTGCCTTAACTAAGGAACTCCTTTAAATATTTAAATTTTGCGGCTTGTATCGTGCGTTGGGCTTGCGGGCTTTAAAGACAACTCGAATGTCGCTTGCAACTGTGCCAACAAAATCAACTTCAAATCACGACTTAACAAAATTACATGCTAAACAAACCTACTGTGAATATGTGGTTATACTATTTATGCCGGCAGCCGGCAAACTACAACCACAACAACAACAACTGCCAGCCAGACAGCAGCAGCAACTGTTGTGGATGGCGGTGCAAAGTTCCCACCAAGTGCTGGTGGTGGTAGCTAAACAAAACGTGGCCCAACAACAAAACTAAGCCATTTTTGTCGCCGCCCGTCTAAATGCCAAACTTGGCTTATACAGCAGCAGCAGCAGCGCCCAGCAACAGCAACAACAACTGCAACAACAAAGTGAAAATGTCCTGCGCAGCAGTCGAAAAGTAAAAAGAGCCAAACAACAACTCCAAATAAATCATGATTCATGACCAAAAGCCACAGAAATGCCTAAAATAAAAGCAAAAATTGCATAAAACTTTGCAAAAAAACAAAAAAGATAAAAACCAAAAAAAAAAAAAATAAAGAACAAAGAAAGAGATTTAAAAAATGGAAGAGGCGACAACACAAAATGTTCGTGATTCGAGCCTCTGACTTTTGCCGAACGAAGCTGCGAACGTTACGAAAGTAATGCGGAATATTTTCAAACAGACAAAAAAAAACAAAAACACACAAAAATTTGTGACAAAGCTTAAAGAGCTCGATTTAGAGTTCGAGTTTGAGAGAGAATCGTTAGTTTTTCGGTATAGGAATCGAGAGTTGCCTGCCCTTGGCCTTCTGCTTGTTTGTTTGTTTGTCGTTCTTTCAGTCATGTTGGCCATGTTAACAAAATTTTGCGCCGTGTGCTAAGCATTTTTATCACGCAGAGCAAAGAGCCGCCCTTTAACTGCAACCGACAAAAACGAAAAGAAACTAAATAAACTTTCAAACAGTCTCCTCCAGTTAACATTACTTTGTTTTTTTCACTGTGTGTCTTTTGTCGTCTGCTCAGGTTCCTCATAAAAATCATGTTGTTTGTCCCGAGTTCTTCTTCGCTTTTAGCTCCCTGCTTTTCTCTCCGCTGCAGCTGCTGCTGCTTTAAACGATCGTTTTGTCATAATGCGACATTTAAGGAATTTTTATATGAATTCACTTAACGATCTTGAACGATTTGATGTTGCTGACGCTTCGATTTTTGTCTTGCCGTTGCCTGCTCAAATTTTGGTGCCAGTTTTGAGGTGTGGAATTGTAATTATGTGTTTGTACAATGGTCGAAACTGAAATAATCCTAAAGGCATAATCAGTAAAAATATATGAAAATACTAAACTAAACCTAATTCATAAACTTTACAAATAAAAACTTTAACTTGATTGTCCGTTAAGCCCTTGGGCTATTTGCTAGAAAAAGGAAAAAAAATAAATTTGCTCTCAGTGCTCTGTGGCACACTTTTTTAATGTCTCCACACACACAAGCAGTTCAGGCCGTCAGCTACCCACTGTGTTGCTGATTTCGTTGTCAGTCTGACATTAAAATGGCCCCAACAGCAACAGCAACAACAATGCGAGCCACATTAACAACCAAAAGGAACATCAACAACTTACAACTTTGTCAGCAGAGGGCTTGCAAGTCCGACGATGACGATGAGAATGAGAATAAGAATAAGGATGATGATGATTTTTTGTTGCTGTTGCCGTAGTCAGAGACACAATCACTGGACAACTATGACTTTGTCGCCTTCTCTTTCTCTCTCCCTCTCTCTCTGTCAGTCAGTGTTGTCCCTTTGGCTACCTTTCGGACAGACAATTAACTTGCTCGCTGACTTTTAAAAAGGCATTGGCTGACATTTTTACGCGTGTACATGATTTTATTTGCCATTCCGTTGGCTGTTCGCCATTCGCTGTTTCTTGCGGGTAATTATGGCACGTTAAAGTGTTAATGTGCCACGTTAAGAGCAAAGGATCCACCAGCAGCAGCAATAGCAGCTGCAGTTAAGCTTAGCTTGAAATGTTCCTTTTCTGAAGATGAAGCCATTTGTGGCCAGAATAAAATGCTATGAGTCGGGTCAAGCGCTTCTTCTTCGAGTTGACACTCATATTTTAACAGTTTTTAGCATTATATATGACGCCAATTAGCTGGCGCGCATTGTCAACGAGAGGCAGACAGCCTGTCAGCCGCCAGTTGGCATCATGTTTACTTTTCTGGCCATGATGACAAACTGTTAAACTGGTTGGCTAACACAAGCAGCAGCAGCTTATCCAACTGTAGTAACTAACTGTAAGCCTAGGTCAGACTAGACTCTTGAAGCTGCACCCCAGAGGAGCTCAACTCAACTCCTTCTTCAACTAGAGTGGACTGTCACCTGCTCGGGCATCATCAATTGAATGTTATTGATTCGCGCAGCCCACAATTTGCCATAAGTTATTATGTCTGACCGAACTGGTTCTCTCTCTTCGCTCTGTGTCTCTCTACAAATGGACTTGAATAGATTGCCTATTGCTTGTGTATGTGCGTGTGTGTGTGTGTGTGTGTTTATATATCTTCCTCATCCTCACTCAAATTGCTGCACCTTCATCGCCTCGCAACTTAAGGCGTTCGGCGTTCGAGAAAATTGCATGACAAATAAGTTTTGTGTGTCGCAGACAGTTGACATTTTTTATGCTGAGTTATATGACGCTGTCTAGCTGAATGGGGCATGCAACGTTGTGTATTTCTCTCTCTCTCTCATCCTTCTTCTTCTTGGCATTTTGCTGGGTGCCAGGCTAAAACGAATACGCATCGCAATGGCTAGGCAAAATATTGATTTTTATAAATGCGAGCCACATGCAAAGTTGCCAGTTGTTAAAGCGAATCAATTGCCAAACCATCAACAGAAGGCTATTCTTCATTCTCGCCATCTCTCTCTCCCTGTCTTTATCTTCTTTTATCTCCCTTTCTTTCTGAAGTAAAACTGTGTTGTGTGTGGAGACAGCATTTGGTATTCTATTCATTTTTAACGTAAGATGAAAAGTCGTTAAGAAATGGAACAGATTTGAAGGGTCTTACGAATATGTTTGGATATAAAGATACTTCAGTTTTCTCGCAGTTAATTACTCTTTTAAGTAAAGACAAAACATCCAAGGAATTGCATAATTTCACACGTAATATTACCCTTCAGTTTGCCAGCATAATTGTCCAAATGTTTTCAGTGCTCATTAGTTTGTTTAAATTTCTTGACAGCCGTAAATCAATTAAAAGGTCTATGCGAATTTCTTGCATTTGCGAAAGTTACACCAAACGAGGGAGAGAGCGAAAGAGAGAGACTTAATTATTAGCCCTAGCTCGTTCACTCCCGTTGCCATTCACAGTGTGCCTGAGTAACAGTCTAGGCATTTTAATTGAAATTAATTAGCCAGCACATAAGACATGGCTGGTTAACTAACGAAACGACAAGACCCACAAAGAGGGCAACAATAAGCTTCAACTACTTCACGCCAATTGTTGACAGTCAGTCACAGAATAAAAGACACACACACACATACATACACACCAACACACACACAGATGTAAGGAACTTAATGGAAGTCAGAGGAGACGCAATTGAAGTTGGAGTCATTGCAAATATGAGTTAATGTTCTTGTTGTTGCTGTCGTTGCTGTTGGAAGCTACTTCTTGTGCTATTTGGAGGTGCGCCGGTATTTTGTCAGTTGGCAGCAGCAACCTCATTCGTTGTATGTCAATCATTTGGCACGAGGGGGCGAGAGACAGGCAAACAGGCAGTCAGCCAGCCAACATGTGAATCTTTTCCACATGAGCATTAAAGGCGCTCAGCTGGAACAGCTCAAAATCAAGCTGAGAGACGGACGCACTGCATTTGCCATTTATGACAGTTGAAATGTCAAAAGAACAACAACACGAACAACTTGAAGGCAAACATAAGGCAGAGAAGCCTGAACAGAACATTTGCAAGTGTTAAGAAGTTCCTTTGTACAACTCTCGCTCTCTCTCTCTCTTTGACTTGACGATGTTGACGACGCCGTTTGTCATGAGTTGCAGCTGTTTTTGATCTGCTTCAGCTGCGCTTCATTGCCCCAACCAAAAAAAATAAAAATATTTTATATATTTATGTATAAAAAGGGGTGACGCTGACCCCCCTCAACACACACTTGGTGTCCCCTTTGCATTCACTCATTTACCTAGTAATTTATGTTAAACTTTTATCGGAAGAGTATATTCAAATGACTATGAAGTTTGTCAAAGTTCAGTTGTAAATTTAAGAAAAGTTTATAAATGAAAAAAACGCATCGACAAAAAAATTAAAAAGGTATTTTTATTGAAACAGTATTGTTAAGTTTTTTAATTTTAATTCAAATTCTGATTTGCTCAAATATCGTTTACTGTTCATTAATATAAATATATATATTTTTTTTTATTCAGCAAAAATATCTTCTTTATTTTTCTTAAGTTTAGACGCTTGACATTTCTTGTGTTCTCTTGTAGAGTATTTTTGTTTTAATTTTTCGGCGCTTTTTAGCGTTTTAATTGTGTGCTGTGTGGACAGATTTGTTGAAATGCTTGTTAAAAACGCATTTTAATGTCAAAAGGAAATAGTCGCTCGGCTGCCAACAACAACACACAGATCTACACACACACACACACACAGTGAAACGAAGCAATGAATGTGTTATTTGAGCAATGAGCGAAAGGCGTAAAAATCTGCGTAATTAAATTTTATTTCGGGTGTCGAGCGGCAAAAGCAGCAGCTGCCATCAAATGGTGTTGAGCGATTGCTGCCGCCTCTTGCCTCATGCAACGTTGGCTAATTAGCTGCGCTGTAGCTAAAAAGCAAGGAAAAAAATCTATATATAAACGGAACATCAAAGCCAAGCACGTGACCCAACCCAACTTGAAACTGAAGCAACAAACCCAAAAACCCTGAAAGCCACCCGGCCAGGAAATGTAACTGGAACACCTTGTGGCAGCAACCGAGCAGACAGAGACAAATCCATTGACGGCTGTCAAATTAGCAACGCAAATTGCAAAATATATATGTATATACTATTTGTATGTATGTATGTATCTGTTTATTTGCTGCATAATTTTTGCACACATATTTATGCCGCTGATTCTCTCTCTCTTTCGTTCTCTGCCATTTGCCAGCCACTTATTTAGGCTTGTTGCTCAAGTGCCACTCGTTTTGTTTGCTTTTGATTTTGATGTTTTTGCCCTTTTTGCTGCCACCCCATTCCCATCCGTATCCCTATCCCCATCATCTGCATCTTCATCTCGCCATCATTGCTGCTTATTCATTTCAATTCACTTGACGAGGCAGCGCGGCGTCGGCACGCTGCTTTCATCTTTCCACATATGTATCAGGGCCCACATGGTGTGGCGAAATCGTCATCAACGCCTCTTGCTGTTGCACTCAATACAATTATTATAATAAGTAACATCCCAAGCAAACCGACGAAGATTCACATTTATCAAAGATGAGCAAGTGTTGCATTTTGTATGGTGTTGATATACTTATGCGCATTCATACATACATATATGTATCTATGTCAAGGGGACTTCGGTAATCAAAGTGGAAATGCATAAAAAGATACTACAGTCGAACTTCCTTATAACGAATCTCAAGGGGATGAACCGAATGGGTGGATACCGAAAATGAATTCGTCTTACAGACAACTTCGTTATGCGGAAGTTCTCTAAATGGAAGTTCGACTATATAATGTCCCTAGAATGTATAATATAAAATATTGTCATGGTAAGTTTCTTCTTTACCCGAATTCTTAACACCTCCCTAAGCAAGGAACTTGATTTGACACTCTTTGACCTGAATTTTATTACACCTTTACCCCAAATAAATTTGAAGTATGCTCATTTGTATTATTTCATTTTTAAATTGGCCACCTTAACGCATCGTCAGGTCGTAAATTTCGATCACGTTTATGTCATGGGCGGAAGACATCTTAAACAGCATTATGTCGTCCCCCCTTTAGTGTCTCTGGGATAGTCGGGTGGGCAGTAGGCGTGTCAAGTCAACGATGTCATCGACTGTGTGTAAGCCATAAAAATGAGCAGCGTTGACAATTTCATAAAATAATATATATATACACAAATATTCCACATGGCTGGAAATAAAACAACAATTTATTCTCTAAGCAAAACAAAGGAGAATAAAATACGAGAAAAAAAAAACAACAACATAACGTTTATGAGATAAGAAGAGTTTTGTTTGTGAGTCACAAACAGAAAGATCAAACACAAGCACAAAATACATATCATAAAATTATGAGAGATGTAGGCAAAAAAAAAAATAAAGACAGAGAAGGCTGTTAGGCTGAACCTGAACCTGAAGCTATAACTGGACCGCGCCTCTTCTGTCATATAAATTCTACCAAATCCCAAAACATAAAAGTAGCGAGTGCGACGACTCGACGCATCGTTTGTTGAATTTTTGTGTTGCCTCATAAGAATTTAACATGTTTTTACAAGCAATCAAATTGCATTTTTCACTCAATACACAGACAGAGATGGACACACAAAGTTGTGGGAGTCATAAATAGCTAAATAGAAGAGGTAAGATTGAGGGGAGGTGGAGCTAGTCCTAAGAACCAAAAGGAATTCACAACTTGACGCTAAAATAGCGGCGGGAAGACTAATAAAGATGCAACAAAGCGATGCTTTATGTTGAGGCTCAGTTCTATCACGTTTATGATTTGGGAAGAAGAGTTGGTTTTTCGAATCGTTATAAAACGTATACAATGTACTGAAGGGACAAATAATAATGTTAAATGTATCAGAATAATACTTAAACGAAATACTTTCGATACTTAAAATTCATTTACTTTAATATTTAACCATCTCTTCTGACTACAGGGCATTAAATCCGTTCAGCACTTACATATATCTTGATAGTTGTTGTTTATGATGCTTTTCAACATTGTAAGATTTCTGTTTTTGTGTGTCTGTTTTTGTCTATGGATTGCTTTGTTCTGTTTCTTTGCTTCCAGTTTTCAGTTTTGCGTCACTTCATTTCGCACAATTTGACACTAGACAATGACGATTGATGATGGCCCTTGCGTATTTTGGATTCCAAGGCAAATTACATGCATTTAATCAAACGCTCGTTGTTTGTTTGTTTGTTTGTTCGGTTGTTCGGAGAGAGCTTTCATTCATTTCATCTCATTTCATTTTATTCATTTGTTTGTTTTTGTTTGTTTGTTTGTTTGTGAGCCAAAAGTTTTCAATGCGCTGTCGACTGATAACGAGTTTTGTGCATTAAGCTCTATTATAACGCCACGAAATTACAGATGCCGCAGCATGTGAATCCCCGGTCTATACTCTATATATACTCTATATACACAAGAATCCTTGTCGTTTATCTAACAGCAGGCAGGCAGACATTCAGACAGACTGCCTCAAGCGATAGCATAGTTGGGCTTAGTTGTGGGGCGGAGGGTTTGGGGGTGGAAGAGTGGGCTGGGTTTGTCATCTGCGAAACATTCGTTTAGTGTAATTGGGCCAATGGCGCTTCAAGTTACACCCACGCAACTAACGGGCCAACAAATCTATGAGGACTGTTGCCAACAAAAGTCTGGCAACAAAAAGTGCTGCACAACTTTTTGGGGTAGGCAGGCAAAAATCCAAAAAAAAAAAAAAAAAATATTAAAACCCACAACATCGACATGGCAGCAGACACATACACACTTATAGCGATATATATGTATATATGTGTATATTTGTTGGGCCAAAAGTTTTATACTATATAGTATTTTATGACAGGCAACAGCCAGACACAGACTGCCAGACACAGTTAGTCCAAAAAATGGCAGCGACATTTGAGCGACACTTGCAGTTTACAGAGATGAATTCTGAGCCGCGTTTGGGTTTATTCAAAAGTTTTTTTGGGGCGGCCGGGCGGTCGGTAAACCATTGGATAAACTTACAGGGAGAGACACTGCGGACGTGCACAGCCCACAGCTAGACAAACACACAAAAAACCTGACACTCCGACAGACAGTTAGACAGACGGACAGACAGACAGACCGTCAGCTGTATATAATTACAGTTACAGTTACACTTTCACTCAAATGTCCGCCGAAAACTAAAAAATGTTGTTATATTTTGTTCCCTCATGTCCCCGCAATAAAGTTAAAAGTTCGGAAGAGTAGTTTCTCCCTCTCTCTCTCTCTTGGGGTGACCCCTTTTAAAATGTCAACTAGAATGACAGTTTGCCCCCCGCCGACAATCTGTTTGTCTTCTGGTTCTGCTGCTGTTTCGCATAGTTTTATGGCGTATAATAAAAAATAATCTATGGCAAGTCAGCTGCAAAAATAAATAAATTGCCAGATTGGTTAAACTATATAATTAAAATTAAAGTGCGAGTAATTTATTTTAATTAAAGCACAGCCGGAAATACTATGAAAATGTATTTAAAGTCTTCTTTTTCATTTATTTAAATAAAAAGAGTTTTTCAATAGAATTTTGTAAGTAAAAAAAATCTGAAACCAATTAAAAAGGATTATAAGCTGCCAAGACTTTATAGTATAATAAAATGAGCAATTGTCTTGAATAAATTGCTTTTTACAATAGATTTTTGTTTTTTGTTGAGCTCTCAAATCACTTGGCTCTCATTGATTTAAGCCGCTTTGCACTAAATCTCTTTGGTCGAACGACCTTAACGTTTCTGATAGCTGACCCACTCACTTACTAACTCATTTATCATAATTGCAATTCCTTTCTGAACTGAACTTTTACTTTTGCTTGGGCATTTTTGCTGAGCGAGCTGAATGCAAGTCGAGACGAGGCGAAGGACAAAAGTTTCATCAGCTTTAGACGCAAATCCCCTTTGGCCATCAATTCACAATGCACATAAGTTATGGTTTTAAATGCTTAACAGCGCCCCAGAGCATTGTAAAGGGCATTCAAAGGAACAAGATATTCATTACAAGCTTTTAATTTGGCATTTGAATTTTTTACCATTTTTTTTTTTTGAATGATTTTTGCTTTTGCTTTGCTTTTGCGTTCAAGGACAATTTAATTATTCAGCCTTATTTTTGCAGGCATTTGCCTTTTTCTTTTACTTTTTCTTTGCACTTTTGTAGTTGTTGTAGTTTTACACACAGCTTGCACTTCCGCACTTGCCGCTGCAACTTCCGTTCGTGCCACCTTCAACTCCCCCCCTCTGTGTTGCCCATTGTTGGGGACATGTCTTTGGCAGCAGGCTGTTGCTGCCGCCGCCGGCATCCGCGAAATGCACACAGAAAGCTAAAGAGCAACAGCGAGAGATGGAAAACTGAACTAGCAAAAAACTTTTTCCATTTCCTCAACGCGCCGCTACGTTGCAAACCCCCTCTCTTTCTCTCCACGCCCAACCAAACTTCGTTCGGCGCTCTAATGGAACTTTAAGCTAGATTAATTTTTTAATTAGTTCTTTTGTTGTTGTGCATTCGAGTGCCGTCTACCTCTACCTCTCTCTATTCCCTTTTGCCCAAAAACATTCTTTGACAAGTTTTCTCCTTCTTCTTTCACTCATTTGTGGTCATATTCATTACAGCAGCGCATGCTAAACTAATTTTAGTGCACTTTCTGTATAGTTAATTCATGCTAGCATATACGTTTGTATGTATGTGTGTTATCACACAATGCCTGAATAGAAAGGACAATTTTACATTGTTTTGCTTATCGACGCATCGTTTCTTGGTCAAAACTTGTAATCAAGATTGAGCAAGTTTTAAAGTTAAAATTAGTTAATTTGATATTCAAGCTTTTTGCAATAGTAAACATTTTTAATTAATAAACGGAAAATTATTATTTGTTTACTTTCTAAAAGATTTTGAACCAATTAAAAGCTTTGTTATAATATTTAATCTCAATATTTTTGAAATCATTTATTTTTCACATTTCTTGACTTAATCCATTGAATTGCTAAAGCTTAACAGCTGCAGCAGCTGCTTACAAAAGGCCTTTAACGTTATAAAAATCGCAATTTTATTGGAAAGAAAAAAAAAAATGAAATCCTTAATTAAATTTCCGTTTCGATGTGTCAAAGTGTGAACAACAGAATAATTTGGTTTTATTTTTTCGAATTTTTATTTTTATCATCTGATGCCACTTTTGCTGCTGCTGTTGTGGTGGGCGTGGCAGAAGGCAACAGCAGCAGCATAAAGAGCAACACCAAAGGCAGCAATCTAGGCAGCAGCTGCGCGAAATCCTTAATAAAGTTAAACAACATGCAACATGCATGTGTGTGTGTGTGTGTCTGTGAACGCAGCTATATCCTGCCACCGGAGGTGTCAATTTAAAGCCAATTTAATTTGTGAGACTGGCCGCCGCAGCAACTGCCCCAAAAGAGAACTTGCAACGAGCGATTTTTAAAGTTTGCTTGCAGCTTGCAGCAACAAAGTGCCAACAAATAATCAACACGAAACTCAATACATTCAAAGAGCAGGGAAGTGGGGAGTGTTGCAACTGGGTCCTGCCTGTATAGTTCCCTGGCAGCAATGGAATTACAATTTTTAACTGGTTGTTGTTGCTGCTGCTGGTTGTTGCTGCTGCTGGCTGTTGCTGCTGCATATGCCGCTTTCAATTAAAAGGCATTGGGGCAATGCCATGCCGAAGTGGACATTGGACTCGCCAGTGTGTTGTGTGCCACATGTGTCTCGTTGATGCAGTTGCTGTTGCTGCCTTTTGGGCAACGACGCATTCGAGAGCCAAATGCGACAACAGTGGCAACAAAACACCCAAGAACCAACGAACCAACGAACCAACGAACGACCGAACGGACAAACAACCAGTGCCGTGCGACCTAATTTAAAGGCCAATTTAAAGATCTCAAAAGTGACAAAGGCATTGCCGCAAGGCCAGAAGGCAGGGTTGTAATTGAAGTCAACGGTAAACGAGTCCGTTATTGACCAGTGTTGGGTAGCATTGGGGATGAGAGAGAGAGAAAAAAAACAACAAAAGATCTTACTTAAGTAAAGTTAAGGTCAAATTTATCCAAACCCTTCAAAGATTTTATAATATATTCCACACTCGAATTTTGTTCATCAAAATCAAACATGCTCTAATATTGTACTTACACACACACACACACGGACATATGTGTGGATAGGGCTAAGGGTTAAGGGGCTTATTTGGAAAAATCCCCGATAATAAAACCTCGTCGACTTACTCTCACTTGTCATGTAAAACACAAAACTTTCGAGCTGCACTGCTGCAAAATGCCAAATGGCAAATGGCAAATGTTGCAAGTGGCGACAAGTCGCAGCCTTTGCACATTTGTCGCTCTCTCACACTCACTGTCTCCTTCTCACACTATTGTTCCTTAGTGTTTTACCTGGCAAAACTTCGTTTTTTTGCCCCTTTTTCATCCGCTTTGTTGCTGTTGTCAAAGACAAACTGCCGTGTATTAAATTCAAGCCGTAAAGACAAAATGCTGCGACACGTAAATGGAACAGACACAGTGAAAGGGTGTAGTAAGGGTAGAAAGAGGGGGATACTACGAACTGAATTGGATTTGTGCTGTATTTTGTGCATGGAACGGTTCGTTTGCCAGGACGACGACGACGACGACAAAACTTATCTCTGGCCAGCTAGATAGAGCTGAGAGCTTTTCCCTCCAAAGCCAGGAACATAATGCAGCGAACTACCCCTGTCCCTCTTCTCATCCCCACTGCTTACTGCAGTGTCTAGTGACATAGTTTCCTGCCAAAAAACAACAAAAAAAGGAGGGTGGAGTGGCCAGATTGGAGGGTTATATTAAAATTTCTGGCTGGGCAGTTTTATTTTTATGCAGCAGCAGCAGCAGCACCTCTGCCACCACCAACTTCTTCATCATCGTTGTTGGTATTCTTCGTTCAATGTGGCAGATTTTATTTAACATCAACTTGCAGCTAAAGTTACCTCTATAACCCATCCATGCACCGGGATGGAGTCGTCTACCCAAGTGCGGCTAACAAAAGTTGTGCGCAGTCAGTTGACATAAATTTTGTTGGCCTACTTCTGGGCCAAAATTGCTTACAGACAATGCACAGAAGCAAATGCGCTATTATTATCCATATATTTTTGTTTTTGTGGAAGGGGAGAAAAGGGTGTGGGTGTGTGTGTGGGTGTTGCCAAATGGCAGAAAACTGTAAAGTTGCCAAAAAAAAAAAAAAAGAATCTATATGCCATTAAATGCAGATAATTGTATAATTTCACTTTTAATGTGTTTTCGCGCCGAAGTTGGCTAAAGTTGAACAAAGGCCATGTTAAAGTGTTAAAAGGACCCTTTACTAAACTGAATAAATTGGGTCAAACATAATTCTAAAACTAAACTAAAATACATCAATGTTCAAGGCAAAGAAGAAACCCGTAAGTGAAATATAATTTAGAAATATTATTATTAAATTTCGTGGTTAAATCTAAATGCCAAGCTATAATCACAAAGGTCAGTTTTAAAGTTGATTTTCATATTTTCTTAGATCTATTAATACTTCCACTTATCATTCCACAATATTCCAAGTAAAGTATTTTCAACAATTATTATAATTATTGCTACCACAAAAAAAAAACTATAAGAACAAAAACAATTGGAATTTTAATTAAAATATTACAGAGCTGGAGAGTACTTTATGTTTATGTTTGTGCAGCGTCTCGACCATAGAGGGCGCCAAGCAAACAGTTAACGGGACTCTTTCTCTCTCTCTCGTTCTCATTCTCTTTCTTTAGCATTTAATGGTAGTATTTTCGCATGCAAACTACAAAAAATAAATTTAATTATGCAAAAAGTGCGCCGCTGCTGCTGCTGCTACTGCTGCACTCAGGGAGCCACCACGCCCTTAAGTGGGGGGCGCACAGGAATTATTTCAATTGTATGCACTTGAAAAAAAATAAAATAGTTAGAGAAGAGAGAAGAAGAGTAAAAGAAGAAGAAGCGAAACGAGCATTTTCAAGAAGACGTCAAGCGGCATTCAAAGCAGAGGCCAGCGGCAAGTGCCATACTTGGAAGCAGCTTGGACACAAAAGTGGTTGGGTCGCAAGGGAGTGGTCGTTGGGGAGGGGGCGGTATAGTGTGGCACATAGTTGCTGTAGCACAGGTCGTCGACGCTACCATTGCAATGGAGGCGAATTGAGGTGCTGACTGACTGACTGACTAACGTTTTGTGGCCCGCCGTTGGGCCAACCAACCAACAAAAGTTGGCCAGCAGCGAGTTTCAACTTGAAGTGCTGCAAGAGACGGCGCAGCAGGGCCGACTGGTTTTTGGCGGTTTTGGTTTTTTTCTTTACGTTTAGGCTACCTTTTGCACCATTGGTGGGTCGCTGTCGTGCGGCGGCGGCGGCAGCGGCAACGGACCTTGAGTGGCACTTTTCGGAAATTCAAATTTCCGATTCTTGATGATTTTATTTAAATTTGCGTTTTCGAGTGTTTGTTTGTTGGATATGATGGTGGTGGGGTGGGGTGGGCACTTGAATGTGCCGACTGACTTCGTCCCCCTCCCCATCCCTTCTTGGATCCTAACTGCCTGACAAGCGGCCTTTTTGGCTTTGGTTTCTTCTTCGAAGCGCAAATTGTTCAAATTGGCAGGAATTTGTGCGTTCGGCAAAAATTGGCCGAAAATTTCGCACACACACTCAAGCCAATTAACATACGTGTGTGTGTGTGTGTGAGTGCAGCTTAACCATGATTTATGTTTTAGCCAAGAAATGCAGGCAAACGAATCTCTCATTATCATATCAGCGAGGCAGCTGCAAGAGTGTTAAGTTCTCCTTCTCTCTCTTTCTTTTGGCAAAAACGCCCACAAAACCAGAAATAAAAAGGCGGCTGCAGTTTGTAGATAACGCACACAAACACGTGTGCTTAGAGTGGGAAGGGTGGGGGAGCGGGCAGGGGTGGGAAGGTGACGCTTGCAACATTCCCATTAGGCAAATATATGTGAACACATCTCGAAAAACAGCTGCTGCAACAGCTTCTAAATAGGCGTGGTTTTGGGAATCTGAATTTCGGGCTACCAAAAACTTTATTTATGACATTTGGCGATGCGTGGCTAACTTAGATTCGAGATAGTAAGAGACTCTTCTCAGTTCTAGTGTTTCATCTGATATATTTAACTTCACTGGTGGTCATCATTTGTAGCCCCCTTCCCCCTTACATCGCTTGTGTGTGGTATTAGCATTGTTAAGGCCTCTGGGCGGAGTTTTGTTAGAATAGTTTGTTACCCTTGTTACTTCCGTCTGTCTCACTTTTCCAACTCGTATTACATGAAACAATAAATTTTCCCATAGAGCGCGTTTTGTACAATGATATTATCGCTTCGGTTAGTTAAGTCGATTGTGTGTTTTGTTTTCGGGGTGTGGGGAATTAAACTGGCTATAACATGACAAATTGCTTTGGAAAAAATACCCAACGGCAATCTATTGCGTATTTCATTAAATCCAAAACTGCTTGGGCTTCTCTATGGATTTGGTGTTAGATGGAAAATTCTGAGGATTAGTGCTTGACACAAAGCTAATTAATACAGTGTCAAAATAGTCGGAAAACTTAACTAAAAGTCGGAGTTCTCTTTGTTGAGAATATGTTTAATAGATAATCGTTGCTCTTTAATCTCCAAATTCATAGTCATACTTCCCTTTTTCATCCAACATATCTTAACTAAATGTCACTTCAACTTTTGATTCCACCTTGAATTTTATCTCTAAAAAACAACAACTCATTTCTATGCACAAACCCCAACAAACAGCCTCTAAGCGGTTCTAAACAGTTTGGTACTTTAATCTTGTGGCACATCTATGGTATCTTTGTGGCAATATCACGCATTCCTCATCAGCATGCAACATGTGCGTTGCGGCCAAAAACGGGCAATTGCAATGCAAATGTTGCCACTTAGACACATTTCGAGTTAGTTATGCCACCGAATGCCCAATCAGAGCCAACCACTGCTGCTAAACCACCAGCTTAGTAACCCACTCATTTGACCAAAAAACACTGCGAGAAACAAACGCCTACAGTTGCGACTTTAATTGCGATTGCCACCAAATTGCATTTGAATATTCTACCAGAGATATCTGTGTTTTGTGTGTGTGTGTGTGTGAGACATAATATAACAGGGCAAATTATACCACTTATAGCAGAACCCTCTTCAACCCGCGCACCGAAACAGAAAAAAAAGAAACAACAAGCAAATGAACCAAACGAACCAAATGAGCGACAGCCAAAACGATTCAACAACCAGACCAAAAAAGAAATCATTCTTGTTGTTCTTGTTGTTGTGTGTTTCGGCACTTTTCTTAGTGTTGCGTTGTCAGCATAGTTAGTTAGCACACACACACACAGCACACACTGCAGATCCAGATCCCCAAAGATAAGTCGAAAGAGTTCAGAGAGCGCACAGCTGCGCCGCACAAGATTGTTAGCATTTTGCGCATGCGTCGCGTCGCCTCGCCAAGCTTAACTTGGCCAACAGAGGAACAACAACAACATTGAGGCAAAGGCAGCAGCAGCAGCAGCTGAGGCTCAGCAGTCCAAGTACAACAATCACAGCGCACAGTGAGACAAGCTCGAACGAAAACTAACGCAAAATTAACAAAATATAAAAATAAGAACAAAATTAAACTCGGTTCTGTAATAAATAAATTATAAGCAACAAGCTAAAAAAGTAATGTCAAAATAGAATGGTTTGTCTTAATCTGTGTCGAAAATTTACTTACAGAAAAATATATAAATAATTTATGAAAATTATTTTTAAATATCTAAGAAGCATTTGTAAACGTAGCAAATTATTTCACCGGCAAAAATTAATTTTATTATGATTATTCGTTGAGTTTTATCCCACTATGCAAAAGCAGCGGCAGCAATTTGACTTTAGTTTTGCGGCTTAAGCAGACAATTTCAGCACCTCGACTAAGCATTGTGAAGTGTGTGAAGAGTGAGAGAGAGAGAGAGGAGTGCGAAGGCTGGTGGTGCTTGGAGAGTATTTGCGAGTGGTGCTGGGAGCGTAGGGAATGTGCTTGAAAATTAGCTGAAATAGTTGTAGGTACAAATTTAAGGCGCTGTTTTGTATTTTATTTTTTTTTTAATTTCCCGGTAAGTTTCTTGAGGTCGATCGTGTTGTTGTTGCTGTTGTTAGCCTTGTTGTTGTGCGTGATGTCAGGCACCGTTAGACTGTGGCAACAACGAACATTGTCGGTTGTAGTATGTGTCAATGGTTGCAGTTGTTGTAAAAGTCGAACTTCAGTTACAGTTGTTTTTGTTATACATTTCACATTTGTACTTAGTTTGGGAAGGAGTTTGGGCAAGGGGTCAAAGGGGCGAAAAAGGGGACAAAAACAAACTAAACAGGCAAATTTTTTGCATATTTGCAGCAGGTGCGCATAATTTATTTGACTATAATTACAATTAATTATGGTAATTATGTTGTTTTTAGACAGAGACAGAATGAGAGAGAGGGAGAGCAAGACCAATGCCAACTCAATTATTTGAACGCACAGCACTTTTCCATGCTGTGCAACATGAAAACTTTGCGGTTGTTGGAAAATTCCCCGACGACATCGACTCACCCTTCCTTCCCTTCCTTACCTCTCAGCCTCGGCAAAGGAAGACAAAAACAGCGTCGAAAATAACATTTGACTGTGGTGGCAAAAACTTTTTACACGTTGTGGCAAAAACACACACATAAGTGTGTGTGTGCGTGTATTTGTTGTCTGCGCTATCTATGTGGGCGTACGACATTGCAGCGATGTGGGCGTGGCTGGCAACACGCTTCGTTGTCCAGGACCTAATATTGCAGGAAGCACAAAAAAGTTGGCGAACACACACACACACACACACACACACATAGAAAAACATCATGCCACACGGGTTATGAATGTGTGTGTGTGTGGCAACCGCAATCAAAAGGGATATTTAATTGTGCCTAATTAGCTAATTTATGTTGTTGCCATTGTTGCTGTTGTTGATGTTGTTGTTGCCATAAGTGGCAGCAAAGTGTGGCTCAAAAGCATATTAAACTCATCCATTGAACTGCCTTGCTGCTGCTGCTGCTGTGTCCTTCTGCTTTTTTCCTGTGCCCTGCAAAGTGTCATTGTCCTGTTTTTTAGGGGGTAAATGATTGATCAATGAGCGCTCACAAGTATACAACAGTTTTTTTTCTTATAGAGCGTATATATGTAAGAAAACTTTTAATAAATTGTTTTGATATAATTATTAAATCAAACTGACTTGTTTGGCTTCTGAATTCTCATCGAATTTGACCTCTAAGATAAATCCGCTTAAGTTGAAATTTGTTGCTTTGTGGCATAAATAAGTTAATCACTTTGTGTTTGTCGCCCATCAAGCTTATTGTTTGGGGGAGTCTACTTAGGGAAAATGCATTGCAAATGTGGCAAATTGTTAATCAAAATATATTGATTTGTTGGCCATGCCACCTCACATTTACCCCCCTCATGCTGACAAGGACAGTAAATCTGCCACTCCTCTTCAAAGCCTGTGAGCTTCTGACCCAGTTGCAAGTCAACAGCCAGCAACATGGCTGAAGCAACAAGGCCTAAACGTACATAATAATGACAGGCACAGCGTGGAGCGGGACGTGGCATAGGGAATAGCTACGGCTAAAGCGAATGCTGTCAGTTTTGCATAAATCGAAAAGAACAAAAAAAAATTTATAAGAAAAGAATGAAACTAGAGGAACATGCTTTAAAGCCCATTGTCGATGGTAGAGGAGAGGGAGGGTAAGCAGGATATGCGCTCGCTTTGGCTAGTCTTTTTCTTATTCCTTTCCTTTCTTTTCTTTTCGTTTATCTGGTCGCGTTTGCTTAATGCGTTTAATTTTTCTTCTGCTACAATTTGCTACCAAACACCGCTCCCCTACCTCCCTGCTAACCACACTCTCCTTCAACAACCAACAGCTATTTTGCTTGCACGTCGCTTGAACATTTTTTACTGGCATTAAATTTTATTTCGCGTTTTTTGTTTGGCCCCCCCACCAGCTCCATCATTCTGCATTTGCATAGAAAATTCATTAATTTTGTCGCGAGAAAAGCGAGATGAAAAAAAAAAGGAAATTGTTAGACAAATTTTTGTGGCTGGTTCTGCTGCTGCTGTTGATGCAATAAATTTCTTGAGCGTGTGCGGTTCAATAGTTCTCAATAGAAAGTGAGTCTTTCGCCAAGGAAGAGAAAAAAAATTTGCTTATCATTGCGTTTCTTTTCTTATTATTTCTTTAGTGAATTTCTTGTCCGTCTTGGCAATTGACTTGGCTCATCGATTTTATTTGCTTTCGTTTCTTGACTTGTCATTGCCTCAACCCCCCTTAAACTCCCCTTCCTTTAAGCTATTCGTACGTCTTTAAGTTCTTGGACACACACACATGCACTTCAAGCTGTCAGTTGGCGCATTGTAATCGGCGTCTGACCCGCATTAATTATAGCTCACTGACATGTGATATTCACACATGCCGCACACACATCTCTCTCTCTCTCTCTCTCTTTCTCTCTCGCACACACACACACACGTCTTCACTTGAGTCTGCTGTGCGGCACTTAAGCCGACTCTTCATGTGGACAGGCAATGACTTTAGCCAGCCTATGAGACTCGTTAATCGATATATATATAAATATATGTTGCTTTTACTGCTTTGGCAACTCTTTAACTGTCTCTTAAAATTGAGCCGTGTCCATGTCCACAGCTCTCTCTCTCTCTCTTCCGTCAAGCTCTCAGCTTCCAGCTGCTTTTGCTGTCAGCCTCCGCTTCGCATTCTCATTCACCAATCTTTTGTCTGATTTTTATTTTACTCACATTTATTGTTATTTATTTAACTGTGAAGAAAACGAAAGTCGTTTCACACCTTTATTTACCCCATCCCACCAGTTTTCTTTGGTTTGTTGCATTCCGCACATCATTTGCTATATTTTCCTCATATTTTCTTAAGTGGGTTAAGTTCAATAGCCAAACAAACTTACCAATAATACTTTTGCCACAGTATCCATAACATTTTTTAAGCCTATTCAAGTGTTTATCAACAAATTTGTTCGTTTGTGAGTTTTTCTTCTTCATCTAATGGACGTCACTTTACTTTCTATTGTCCGGCACACATTATTATTATAATTTTGTTGGAGTGATAAGTGCTTTGTTTTTGGTATAGAAAGCGATACTTATTGATAAGCAAATGAGCTACGAAGGTAAGGCGTGGAACGGGCAAAGAATAACTTAATTAATTGTCCAAGGTTTGAGTCTTAGATAATATCTGAACATTGACTCAATAGCCAATATTCAATCTGTTATTTACTTATCCTATTCTCTCATATATATTCTCTCCAACAAATTAACCTCATTTAACCCTTCAAAGAATTAGGTGCGAAAACCACCTGTTTGTTGGTTGGGGAGCAGCTTGGAGCTTATTTATTTTCAATTGGTATTCGAAGAAGAGGAAGAATGTTTCTGGCAAATCAAAACGCCATTTACCGATTTAGCAATTTCAGCATCTCAGATTTAGATTCAGCTTTTCAGCTCTTTTGCTTCTCTACTGCTACTTCAATCCCAGCGCTAATCTCAGCTCAAATGCAATGCAAATGCTGATAAAAGTCGAGTGAGCAAAACAAAAAAAAAAGGGGCAAAAACATGAATGGAAATTCGTCTCCCTTGAGTGAAGGGAGTGGTGGGCGGAGTGGGAGCAGCTCTCTCAACGAACGGGAACCTTCAACTTTCAAACATTTTAAGCATTTTGCACGGAGCACACAATTTTCCAACATTTTCCGCTGACTACTAAAGTCATTATATTTGCAAGCGCACAAAAGCAGGTGAATAACTATATCTACATAGCTATGTATATAGATATCTACATAGATATATATGTATGTAAATAGATTGCTTGTCCTTACTGCTTGCTTCTTTTATTTTTTTTTTTGTCGTTCAGTAGGTAAGTAATCTCATTATAATAATGGGAACAATTGATTTCTGTCTGGCCATGTCTGAAGTTGTCCCTCTTGCGCCTCCTCGTCTTTGGTCTAGCAGCAAGGACCTCACTGACTGACTGACTGACTGACTGACATCTTCTTGCTTCTTTACCAAAAGCAGTCAATAAATGTACAACGAAGCATGCACAGCGCACTGTTTCCGGCCATACAGACAGCTTCAGTCAGCTACGGCAGCCAGCACTCAATCATCGCTTCATTCCATTGCCAAGAGCTTCCCTCTCTTTTTGCCTTCGCCTTGGACCTGTGTCCCCGGACCAACCGCAACGTAGGCGACTTCAAGAGCCTCCTGCTCCCTGCTCCAGCTGCTGTCTTCGGCATGGCCTGTGATGATGCTTTTTAGTGTGTTTGCCGCTGATGAAATTATAATCAAGGGAATATATAATTTCTTTCACCTGGTTACATCTCAGCCAGCCCACCCTTCTGCACACAAACAAACAAAGCCCCATCAGTGAGTTGGCTGCCACAGTAGCAGCTCCTAACCTAATCTCCTACTCCTTCCTTGTTCGTCCTTCTTCTTCACTTTCAATGATATGATAATTTGCTTTTGTTTTCTTGGTAGCAAAAACTTTTGCTGTAGGAGGCGGCGTGCGTTGGCTATTGGGCTGAGGCATGATGTGGGCCATCGATTTCTTTATGTAACTGTGCCACACACACACATATAGAAATCTTCAGCTGCTGCTCAGTTATTCAACTGCCTTGCGGCATTCTTTTGTGGAACTCTCAAACACCAAAACATTTTATTTCTCCTTCACTCCTCCTCCCTACTCCAAGTTGTCTTTTGAGTTATCTCGCTTAGCAATTTTCATGCTACGAAAACAAAAAAATGACATTCAAATGCAGAAGGCGAAACTTACTTTCTTCCACTTCACTCCGCCCTCTCACTCTCTCTCTCTCTATGGAAACCGAAATCGACCGCATAATGTGCCACAATTAAATTACAATAAATCATACTCAGATCTCGCCTCAAAGAACACCCGCTCTACCCGCTCTCCCTCCCCCTTTCTCTCTTTTATGCTCTCTAGCTCAATTAATCATTTCTTTCTATATGTATTTTACTATGAGTTTGTTTTGTGCATGTTTTCTTGATTCTTTTTCTTTCGTTAGTTGTTGTTTAGTTGGCTGCTAATTAATACCTCATTTATTTTCGGTAGAATTTCGTTTACTCTCCTTTGAAATTTGATTTAATTTTGATTTGTTTGTAACAAATATATATATTTTGCTTTGCTCGTTGGTCAAAGGTCATTGATGAAGCTAAAACTGAAGTCTTATAATTCGAATTGTATTGAAAGTTCGTTGCACTGAATTCAAAGCGTTTACAGCTTGCCGATTTTATCGTCTCGCCATATTTGCTATAATTAAGGAATTCATTGAATTCTACTAAAGTAAAGAAATGCAAAAATTGACAAATTTCTATTGAAAGACAGATTGAACAAAATCAAGTTCGAGACACAACAAGCTCAAGTTGCTAAAAATTCAATGGAAAATCATAAAAAAAAATATTTTGTTGTCTTCTAAGCTTAATAAAGTCCCAAAAAATATTTATTTGGAAACTCCTCAAAGAACAATATAGAAAAGTCATTTGTATTATGCTTGACAACTTAAGACACCTTAGAATTTATAATACTTCTACAAGTTTTTCATAAGTTGTCAACCTTTATTATTCATCTTTATTACTTATTCAGCCCTGCCCCCATTCGATAGTTAATCTCTTAGCTTCATTAGATTTAACAATTTGTGGGTAAGGCAAGCACTTTAACGCCTCATTATGTGCCACACAGACAAAAGGAGACAGACACACAAAAAGGTCCAACAAATGTTTCCCTTTTTTAGAGAATGGCGCAACAAAAATTAAAAGCTAAATTAAACACATTCAATTAAATTGTGTGCAATTTTTCCGGCACACACACACACAATACCCAAAAGTTGGTGCGACAGAACACCAACCTTCCGGCATACCACCCACGCCACCCCTTGGTGAAAAGGTGAAAAGTTATGCCATTGACTGTAACGTTGCCCATTACCTGAGCCAAAGCAGCAGCAGCAGCAGGTTCGTTGCGTGTTTTGGCCCAAAAATCATCGTCGTCGTCGTTGTTGTCGTTGTTTTTGTTGACCCACCGGCGCTTTGTTGTAATGATGAGGGAGGGCAAACGGTAGAGGAGAGGTTAGGTTTGGAAAATATGGAAGAATAATGCCAAACATCAGCGCTTATAACTGTGCAGATTATGAAGTTAATTTATCAGCAACGAAGCGGATGAGCAGACAGCCAAAAAACAAGTCGCTGCTTCGCAGCTACAGCTCTACAGATTGAGCTCGAGCTGTTTGTTGGGGGCGTTGCTTTGGTGGGTTGATTATTATGAAGATGAAGCCTTCAAGTGTTGGTAGCTGGTTTAGCTATTTGGCTAAATTGTTTGACGATGCAGGCGGACATTCATTAAGCCATCAAATTGCCTAAGACAAATTTGGCAAGTCAAACGAATAAGTGTGTTGGAATCGCTGGTGGTAGGAGAAGTAAAGTTCAAAGCACGCAAAGCTGGCAAAGCTAAAGATATTCATACAAAATTAACTTCTCAAAAGGTTAATTCAAATGTTTGTGTCTGGCAATTAGTAAAGTGTGAAATGAATATCGACTAAGATATTAAGTTGGGTATTCAAAATATATTTGGGACATATTTAGCAATAATTTTCTTCTCATAATAACTCTGTGCTTTAGCTTTTGCATAGCTTCTTTTGTAAGCTAAACATTTCCGCAACACACACACACACAACTTTTTCAATCTCTTCTTGTGATTTATATATATTTTATTAGATACAGCTGGCTTAAAGCTAACTACTTACTACTATATGCTAGGGCACTGCATATGGCGAGCGTCTGGCGAACAAGGCCGCAGCTGGCAAAGTTTCTTTTACCAAAACTTTTCTTCTCGTTTCTTTTCGTTTTTCGTTTTTGTCGGTGCTGCCTTTTTGCGTACTTACGAAAAATTCCAGCTTCAATTTACTTTCAACATGCTTTTGCTTCTCTCAAGGAGTTTTTTACTTTTACACACAAACACACGGAAAGGAAAGGCAGCCCTAACGATACGGCGCACGCACACTCTATACAATAAGCTAAGGGGGTGAGAAAAGGTTTGGATTTTTCGTCCTCGTCGTCGTCTGTAGCGCCGTAGACATTACCGCAGCAACGCGCGCGCGTGTTTTACGTTCATCTGTCTAGTTAACGTTGCCAACCACTCGCCCCATTCCCTTTGCCACTCCCATACCACACACACACTCCACCTGCAGCTTGCAGCTTCTTGCTCTGACTTCCTTCTGCCTCGCATCTCTTCAACATCCTCGTCTTCGTTGTCGGCGTCGTCGTCGTCTGCATTTTAACGTACTAATCCTTGCTTTTATCTCTTGTTTGACTTTTGCTACGCGCACTCAATCTTTATATATATACTTAGTACACCCGCTCATTTAATGTCATTGTCGCTGGCGATAGAAGGAGATACCCTGCAATCCTTTCTAAATATTTGCCAATTTGTATGCGCAAGTTTCATTCAATTTTAAGCACACGGTGCGTATGCGTGTCATAAGCGTTTCTTAAAGTGTTTGCTTGCTTCAAGTTGTGCTTTGATTTCTCAAAGTGTTTCTACTTATCACTCCCGCGCTTCCCTTTCATATGCTCGACGCACGGGCGTATTTGTTTTCACTTATTTTTCATCATCATCTGTCAAACTGCTGGCCGCTGGCGGAAGCAGCGAAAGCAGCAACAGCAGCATTTCGATTAATCAACGGCACGTGACCAAGTTTTATATTTTTAACCAATTTAATTTATCTTTTTCTTATTTTTGCTTTGGCCAAGTTCATTCTTCCATGGCTCACGTGGCGTATGAGCGTTGAGTAAACAAGCTAAAATTGATGTTGGTTGTTATTTTTTGTTGTTTTTTGTTGTTGTTGTCGCTAGTCGATTCAATTAATTTTTGATGCCTGCCAAGTGTTTACTTTTTGTCTTGGGGTTATCAAGTACGCAGTTGTAGTTTTAGTTGGGGAAAGTTGTTTTAACGTAATAGAAATAATTGAAATTAATTATTTAGCGAGATTTTGTCACTGAAAATTGTATCGAAAGTTATATAAAATATGTTTAAATAATTCATCTTTCCGTTTACCATTGACAAAATAAAAACCTCAAGTTAACTTGCAACATTTAGTGAAAAGCTTCGTTGCATTGTTTGCTTTTGTGGCAATAATAAATGTAAATTAGTTACGATAAGGCAAACAATGGACAAACTGAATCCAAACCTGTGTCTTGAGATGATTTCCCGCTCATTTAGCTGTACGCGGCATTTATTTTAATTAAAACAAAAATTGAATGGGCTAAATTGTTAAATTGTGCTTCTAGTAAAAAGCAAATGACGTTCATTAAGCAAAAACAACAAAGACAAAAAAAACGGAAAAGAAACAACAAAGTTGAGAGACGAACAAACACACATGGGAAAAATGCGCAGCTTCAAGTTACGCTAATGTGTGTGGGAGTGCTCGTGTGTGTGTGTGTGTTTTTATATAATAGACATTATCAACGCTAATTCAGTTATGTCTTAATTATAAACTACTTAAATGCGCCTCGCTGCGAGCATGGCAAATTTCCTAAGTCCGTTCGTTGCCTTTGTCTACTCAGATGGGAAATGGGGATGTCTTAGAGGGAGGAAAGTCTCGGGTTAAGTCTGGGCACGTGTGACATTTGCCTGGTATGGGACGCCTTGTCTCTGTTACAGTTTTTAGTACAGCTCTTTCGCTATCTTCGGTCTGTGCATAATTACCAAGTTATATGTTGTATGTGGGAATAGTTTTGATAGCTCCGATTGCGTCGCAGAACTTAAAGCACAAGAAAGAGTAAGGGGGGCTGTAATGCCAGCGGCTAGCAGACGAAAGAAGCCAAGGAATGTGGGCAGCAGTAGATGGTTCCAGGGGTAGGTAGCTTCTACCCTTTTTGGACAGAGCACTGAAACGAACGAACGTACGGAGGAATGAATCAGAGCCCAACAAAAGCAGCGAACTTTGATTGAAATATACAATTTTAATGAGGCAAGCAACTGAAGTTGAACTGTTGGGCTGCTGCAAACAATACACAACAATTTTTCCTTATTGAGAAGACGTCGAGAAGAATAAACAAACGGAACAGAGAAAATCAAAGTAAAGTCGCCAAATAAACGAAACAGCTTAAATTGTTAAAGAAAATGAGAGAGTGAGAGCATTTTGGGGGGTTGGTAAGTTTGGAAGTTCAGAACATAAGGTGGTTCACGCACTTGTCTAGACAACTTATGAGGCATTTTTAATGTATGCCCCCGGAGGACTTGCGAAAATATACACAAAAAACAGACAAAAGATAAACAAATTACTTTAACTTTTGGTACACAAAAACTGTTGAAGATTCTTTATTAGTTGGGGTTTGGAACAACACTTTATACTGCAGAAGTTAAAGTAAAATAAAAAGAAACTCAAAAGACCTCCAATCAATCAGTCGAATATATGCATTTGAATTTTGTCATGGCTCGTGTGAAGATTAAATTTCATTGAAAAATAATACTCCAATAATTCATAACAAAAAGAAACTGTTGGAGGAGTGCTCAAGACACCCGCAAACACGAAAAGTAAAGAGGTAAACAGCTGTGTAGATATTGCTAACAAAATTCAACACACAATTTTCCCAGCCAAAGAGCAGATAGATAAATCGACAGAGTTCCCTGCGAAACGAAACTTGAGACGAAAGACCAAACGGCAAACACCAAAGAAGAAACGATTCTAGTTTATGGCAAACGTTGGCGATTAAAATCTTGAATGTCAAGCAGAAAATTGTCAAACGAGTGAAAACGATGATAATGATGATGGCAAAGATGATGGCACAAAGGCAGAAGATAGCAAACAAATAAAAACGCATCAAAAAAATGAAGAACAAGTAAGCAAGAAGCAAAAGGCGAATGAAATATGAATCTAAATCTGAAACAGAGCAGGCGACGATGACAAACAAACCGCGGTGACAAACGACAACAACGACGACGATGATGATGACGATGATGATGGCCCAAAAAATCAAAGACGTTGCCGACTGCAACCTGCAATTAAGGCGACAGGACACCACAGCACAGGATATGCCAGGCATAGATATACATGCAGCTAGAGCTTAAAAAGGGTGCACGCCGTCTCTCTCTGTGAAATTCGAAGCAATATTTCAAACAAACAACAAAAAAAAACCTCATAAAAGAGGAGCACGTTTTAGGGGCGGACTGCCATTGCCTTGCCTTGCCTTGCCTGGCCTTGCCAAAGGGATATGCAAAGCGAATGTCCCAGTGACGCCTTAACACATGTGAGCTTTGTTCGAGCTATGATCCTGAGGCGGCGAACACTACAATACGTGTACAAATAATTCGCACGAGTAAATCAACAAACACAACTAAAGATAAAAAAGAGAGAGAGTGAAAACAAAAACACAAATGCGAAGCAAAAATAGGGGAAAAACCTGAACGCAGAAAAATTCTTTAGCTTACATCCTGTGCAGCAAAGCTGAACAATTTTACGGTTTCAATTATCAAAGACCGAAAACGACGACAAGGACAACGACAAGGACAAACCGGTGACAAAGCAAAAAGGTAGCTGCTGCCCTTTGTTGTTGTTGCTGTGATAGCTGTACCAAAATAAAGGCGATTAGCATTTCTAAGCCTTAGATTACCTGAAGTAGTTTATATAGCCCCGAATCGAAACGCAACCCCAAAGAAATATATGTACAAGAAAAAAAAAGAAAATCTTCTCAAGAGCCTATTCTCGATAACAAGATTCCGTTTGTTTTGTTTGTGTGTCTTGTGTGTGTTTGCTTATTCTCGGATGCAACCCTAAAATAACCTCGCCCTCTTTTTTGCCAAAGCCGTTGATGATTACATCAAACGCCTGACTGCATCGCTGTAGTCCCAAATAAAATATATTTGTATAAGTGTATCTGGTTAATTTATGCCCTTAAATTCAATATTGCCATCCATTATTGGTTTTTTTTGTTCAAGGGTTCCTTCAACTCAAACACTTTTATTAACCGCAAATTCCCAGGCAATTGAATTTCGAGTTGCCAAAGAATGAGCAACTTAATATCCTCTGTGCCCATTCAGTTCAATACATTTACAAGAATGGCAAATGGAAGTTAATAAATTTGATCAGCATTCATATTCAATCGCTTGGAATCTAATTGAAGTTAAGGAAACTTTTAATAATCAATTTATTAACCCTTTGAATGCTTTCTGTTTCTTTTTAGATTTCACACATTTTTAAGAGTTCTTAAATATTATAGTATGTATGATGACTAACTAATGCCTTCCTGCAATTTTCTCTATTTCGAGTTTGCCACATTTAAAGCCAAGTTAAAACTTCAAAATGTGTTTTTTCTCAGGTCTACTGCAGACCCATATATCTTGAAATAATGTTGCACGTTCATGTTTGTCTGTCCGCTAAGCTGCAACGTCCTAATTTACACTTGACTCCGCCTTGAGAGTTCGAGCAACACTGCACATATCCGCTGATCCACCGATCCAGCGATCCGACGATCCAGACAGAGAGACTCTGGTGTGGTTTTATTCGAGTGAAAAAATTAACGCAGACACAAATTATATCTGGCGCTGATTAATCACTTAACAAGGCTTGTGTGTACGCGAGTATTTCGCCGATATTAGCTTCATCCAACCTACGTGAGGAGGTGTAGAGAGGCATATGGGGAAGAGTCAGAGTAAGCATGCGGCATAATACAGAAAACAAAAATAAAAGCCACGTCAATTTCATGCAAAAGGTGCGCAGTCGTAAATTTAACTGGACGCGTAAATCCTGTGCGCAAATGTTTCAAGTTCGCGCCGACAACTCAAAAAGCTACTTCTCTCGCCCTCTCTCTTGCGGCCTTATTGCTGTCCAATTGTATTTATTTTAGGGTCTGTCTCCGACTCCGTCTTCAGCTTAACCAGCCAGCGACTGAGTCGTTCTCTGTTGTTGGCCTGTTGTTGGCCGCGCTAAAATTTAAATTCATACACGATCGTTGGCCCCAAAAAGACTAATGAGCACAATTATGCATTATTGCAGCTCGTTGCATCGAAAATGAACTTTAACAAGCCTCAACACACACTCGCACACACACACTTGATGCGCCATCCTCAAAGCCAAGGAGTGAGCATTGAGACAGGCAAGCGAGACATCAACTGGAACTGAAACTGGTAATACCTTCAACTACTATATAGGAGTGGGGCAGAGGCAGGAGTGTGCGCAAAGTGTCTGCTTTTTGAGTTGGGTAAGTTCGACAAACTAGTTTCTTAGTATTTATCGTTTTATATTCTTCTTGTTGTTGTTATTGCTTGCTTGCTTGCCAAAAGGTTGTTAATTCTGTCATCTGAACTTTGCATTTTTTGCAGTTGATTTCAAGGTTTTTTTTTGCAAGATGATCGAAAGCTTTAAAGTCAATTAACTAAATAATCGATTAATAATATTGATTTGATAACGAAGCAACGCTATATAATTCTGTAAAATAAGCAAATTCTCTAAAACTATTATCTAAGATAAAATTGAAAAAAGGTATTTTACTTGCTTGCAAATCGTCCGAGTATAGAAATTGATGTTGGCGACAATCGACTGAACATTGTTAGCCAAAAGTTGTTTTTTGTTTTTGTTTCTTGGTCTCATACCATTGGAGATTGGTTATTTTAGATAATCTCTATGCTTAAGTTTAGGCCACAGCAGAATTTGAGCTGACTCGTGTCTGGCCAAATGCAGACGCGACTTTGGCATGCAAATGTATAGGGTATAAGGGAAAGAAGAGGAGGACGGTTGACAGGGGAATAGTATGGAGTATGGGAATCTATGCGAAATGCGCTTGCCAAAAGTGTAGCAGTCAAAAAAGTAGTGAGATGCCAAAGGCAGGGGAGCATTGAAGAGGTATTGCGTCTGGTTTGACAAATAAGGTTGTGGAAACTCAAACTTTTTTATTTTTACTCCTCTTGGCTGCCTGCGAAAAAAATTCAAATCAATGACAACAAGGCAGGAAAGAGAACGATGACGATGAGAATGTTGTTGTGTCACAGAAGGAAGCAAGAACATTTGCGTTTCATTGCCAAAAATGCCAATTTGGCAGCGGTCGAAGCTGAGGAAGGAAAAAGAACGAAATCAAAACTGGAATTTGATGCTCGTCTTGACTTTTTATGGCTCATAGTAGATATTGTCTCAAGATGTCTGCGGTGGATAATCTTGTTATCGCCATTGCAGACGAAGCTCGTTGCATTTAATTGCGAAGAGCGCGAGAGAGAACCAAAGCTAACCACAAAACTCCCAACTTCCTGGCGAACCCACAAAAACAAATTTAATTGGTATATCACAAAACCATTTGAATTTTAATGCATTTTACTTGATCAGCGATTTAAGAACTTATGTATACGAATAAATATATATTCTTGACAATTTTGTCGTTTGCTTTGTTAATTGGCGCGCTGACTGTTTGAAGTGGGCGTAATATAATGTTGGGCGTGTCACTCATTTCCATTCAATTGCACTTCAGTTTCCTCAGTTTGAATTGGTTCTTTTCTTGTTTTTCGGTTTTTCCCATTTCGGCCTTTTGATTCTCTACGCAGCTGGCTTTGACATTTTAGCCATTAAAAATGTTCCAAAAAAAAAAAAAAAAATTCCCAAATTCTAAGCATATCCAAATGTTATTCAATACTTTTTCCTTTGGCATTCATTCATCGAGGCACCAGCGCCATTTTCTAATTTGCCTTTCGAGACTAGTCCCTATGCAAAACTCTCAACTGGAGAGCGAAAGAGAAGGTTGGAGAGTGGCACAAAAATTGTCGCATAATATTACAAAAGACAAAAGGTTCTACGAGTATGGATAGCTCTCGATTTTTGTGCGCACTGTTTTTTTTTTTTTTTTTGTTAAATAGAAATCTACGCCCGTATTTTCGTTTGACAACATTTCATGCCATTTGCTCTTTGCTTTTGATTTTTTTTTTTGCATTTCCTTTTATACTATTTGGGCATTTGAATTGCCCTCTACTCCGGCTTAGCCCACTGTCGGTTGTCCCGGTCCCCATTGTTTGGGAACTTGCTCTTTGATTTCCATCGTCTTTGCCGCAGCATATATGCAGATTGAATTACACCACTTGCTGCCTCCATTTTTACCCATTCGAACATTCCAATTCCCATTCCTTGTCGATTTATTAATTGTTTTGATAATTTCTAGTTACTGCTCTGCGGGCTATGCTTAGCTATTAGTTGGGGTAGTTCCAATGCCTTTTCGCTTTGTACACAAATAAGGCAAGCGCAATGGCGAACACAGTCCTGACTGGCTTAGAGAGCTTTACCTGCGATCGTGACTCTAGGTAAAGTAGGTAAACTTAGCCAACAACCCTTAAATAACTTTTTTCTCAAGTCGATTGCGATTGGCTTCTGAAATTGAATGCTTTTTGCCTTCACCAACTTAAATTTCTATTAAAAAATTCCAAAAACTTATGGCACATTCCTTACACAACTTTCAACAACTTTTCAGCAACACATCTCTCTTCTTTCTTTTCATTATTATTTCAACTGTTGCTTTAATTGTGGCGGCATTCTTTGCAGCATAAGGTAACGTACTTTTGGCCAACAAGAGTTCTTTGGTTGAGTTGAGGTGGCCAAAAGGTCTACGCCACGTTTTTAGCAATGCCTTTGAAGAGGCCACAACTGTCATGTCGTTAGGCCATTCCAACTGGCCAACATCTCGTTTAAGCAAGGCCCCACCGAAAATGAAAAAATCATATTATTAAAAGAATCTGCAAATGACGCGAAAATGTTTCAACACTCTTCGACAAGCTCTGTCAGCAGCCAGCAGCGAAAACCAGCCAACAGCCAACAAGAATACAAAAAATGTAATAATAATAAAAAAGAAAATTATTGCACTTCACATTCACAGTCATCGGACAGTGCCATCTTTAGCTTCAGGCCTTCCACGTTCACGTCCACATCCACGTCCAGGTCCTCATCATCATCATCATCGTCGTCGTCCTCACCGTCGCCGTCGTCATCGTTGTCTTCAATACAGGCGGCTTCAAAGATCGCGTTATGAAAATGCAACGCGCATTGCGCAAGAGCCACACAAAGACGAAAGATCTTATAAGGAAGCAAGGAGAGGGTTAGAGACGTTATAAAGATGGAGAGACGAGCAGTCGAATGGCGAATGGCGCTGCTCGTTCTAACTAGAAGGTGATATAAGTGGTTCGATTGTTGCCGCCGCCATCGCACAGTGTAACAATCAATGTCAGAAAGGTACATCCAAAATTTATGATAGGTTTTATAGTATGATGATCAAGTAAGGAAAGCAAAAGTTCTTAATATTCATCAACGATTTATAGGTAATAGTTTGGCGAGGAAATTAGATCGATATGTCTTAACGTTTGAACTCCGCGTTGATAGCAGTCAGTCAATCAGTCGCTTGGGAAAAATAGTTGCACCTACGAATCTTCCATTTCATAGAATTTTATACCACTGTGCTCGTATTGGCTCGAAGCGGTAACCAGGCTTTAAGTCGGGAACCAGAGTCGGCGGCGCGTTAGCGCTAATAAGCAATTGCCAAATTACATTCGCGTGAGTAATCTCGCGCCCCGATACAGGTCGTCTACCCCTCCCCTGCGCCGCTCTTTACCCTTTTGCCATCAACCGTGGTCGTCACTGGCTTGGACAGTGGTTGCTGCATCGATGGCTTTTCTGGTGGGCGGAGCTTTTGAGTGCACCGCAAGCGCAGATACTTAAGTGATGCCCGCACGTTGCACGTTGCACGTTCGAACGGTCGAACGTTGCCCGGTTCGTGGGCATTGCACTGAGGGGCATGCCACTCAGTCACTCACTCACTCTTTCAGTCAGTCAGTCAGCCGGTCACTCATTCATGCAATCATTTACCCCCGCAAAAACGGAGACCTAACCAACCAAACCAGCTAACCAACCCAGCTGCAATGCGCCTCTAAGCCTGTAATTTACTTATATCTCTCTTCTTTTTCTTCTTCATTTTACTTACTTGCTTCTTCTCTCTTTTTTTTTTTTTTTTTTGTAGTCAGTTAGTTAGCACTGCGATCGCCATTTCTTTGCCAGCCATCCCTCTCTTGAAGTTGTGTCTCTGTTTCTGGTCTGGGTTTTTATTTGGGAATGTCTTCCCTTTAACACATTTTGGCATGCAATTTACTGAAATTAACTTCAATTGCAATTTGCTGCCGCTTCTTCTTCATCTGCTTGTTGTTGTTGTTTCATTGCGCTTTATCATTTGCCCATCTTTTATTGCTAATTCTTGTTTTTGTTGTTGTTTTGTTTTCTGGACTAACAGTACACACTCATGTGCATTGGATGCATGTTCATTTTGTGCATTAGAGTGGCACCTCGTGGTTGCAGGCTATTTATAATTCGATTGGTTGGTTCTCTAGAAATGATGATAGCCCTGTGGCTGTCAAATAACTGTGAATGGCAACTGTAACTCGAATGCATTCATAAAAGCCAATTGAAAGTGGTGCGAGTACACTCAATAAACAAATTACGAATGCTAATTGGGCAAAAACTCTGCGAAATGCCTTAAGGCTAAGTGTAAATTAGCTAATCAAAAAAACTAGTTTAACACAAACAGATCATTAAGCTTCTTTAGCTTGCATTAGATAAGTATCCATATTTGGAAGAGTTGAACTGAGCTGAATGCTTGAAAAGGTCGAAAAAATACTCATTTTTTTTCATACTTTTAATTTTTTCGGGTTAGTTTGTTTTGCAGTTTTATTCGTCTATTTATAACCTTCAATTTTGCCACAGACACAATAAAAATATTCCTATCTGTTGTCGAGATTTAAGCTTCGAAAAATATCACAAAAGTGCTTAAAATCAACCTCAACGAAAAACTTCCATAAAATTAAAAATAATTGAATGCAGTCAATTTGACAAAACTAATGATGCAGAAATGCTTGGAATAAAATTTTCTTTTAGAAATAATTATCGAATGATAGTTTTTTGTGGACCCAAACACGATCTCTTAAACTACACTGTGTTGGATTTTGAAAAGCAAAAATTTTTTAGCAGAAATCGAGTTTAACATTGATCTTTTCAAGTTTCAAGTAAGTTTGTAGTCATCAAGTTTTTCACACTAGCCCTATCAATATTTGTAACTGACAAAAATGTCTAGTCGAGTAATCTTTTAGTTGTAGGTCTTAACTCTCAAGTTGATCTATTGCTCTCGAATGTCATTCGAGTGTAGATATATACGGCTAGCACTCAGTCAGTTGTCTAGCAACAGCAGAGGTAGCTGCAGCCGAAGCCCATCATTAACTCGAGCAGTCAAGTCAGGCAAGTCAGTCAAGTCAGTCCGTCAGTCTGTCATAGTTCTTACTCTTGTATATTTCGTAGTCGTATATTGTGAACCTGGTCAGTTAGCCAGCCGCCTTGACGGATGGCCATGGAAATGGTTTGCTGCTGCTGCTGCTTTTGGCTGTTGCGCATGCGCGTCAAGAGCAGCGACCATTCAACGCTTTTATCGCTGAGGAGCTACAGACATAGACCCAAATCCAGAGTCAGAAACCCGAGAGTCAAGTCAAGTTAAGTTGAGGGCTCGTAGCAGCTCCTTGAAATGCATTTGTGAGACGTCAGCGGCGTCGTTTTGGTGCAAAATGTTTGCGGCAAAACCTGCAATTACCATCGCCAGCTTTGATAGCTATGCTCTCTTGCCACTGCTCTTCCCTTAGGGCCAACCAACCAACCAACCAGCCAGTCTGCGCTGAGTTGAGCCCTGTTTAGGTTTTCTAGGCATTTAGTCTTTGTTTCGACAGCAGCAGCAGCCAAAGAGTCAAGCTCAAGTTCCAAGCTTAAGTTCCTAGTTTTAGTTGAAGTCGTAGTCTGCATCGGAGCACCGAATCCCTGGTAGTCTGGTAGCGTTGCAGTTGATATGTTGTTGAGTACTTTTAATTTGCATGCTGTTAATGGTGTTGCTTCATATTAGGCAAGCCAAGAATGAGAGTGCAGCACAGAGGAGTCGAGGAGGCCACAAGCCAGCCACAGAAGGCAATCATTGTAGTTGTTGTTCTTGTCGTCGTCAGGATGTTAAAGCCATTGAACTGTTCTTGCTGCTGCTGTTGTTTTGGCCTTAGTCTTGGTGTTGCCTTTGGGGGGCAGAACTGGCATATTAATGGCAAGGATTGAAATCAAATGTTGTTGTTCGCCGCATCGGAATGCTATGCCACAGACTCCAAAATAGACATAATGAAGCAAAATTGTTTTTGCGATTTGATTCTTCTTCTTTTTCGTTGTAATAATAAGAACAGGATGAACATAAGTTTAATATAGTCAAGTGTTTTCAGCGATTTTATGTGACAAGAAGAAAAACAAATAACGCACAAATAGGGAACTGAAATGCGAAGCATTTATGCAAAATATTATTCAGACATTTCTAATACAGTTGGCATCCGAGCGGGGAGCTTAAACGCGGAATGAACACTTTGGTTCTCGTTTCTGTCAGTTGATTAGGGACACTTTTGTGTATTCTATACTATTTGCAATTCAGGAGCATATAATGTTAAATGTTGTAAATCTTGTTTGAAATCAACTAATTGAATAAACCAATACAAAATACCCAAGAGTTGCTCTGTTTTTTTACACACAAATAAATGTAAAATGCAAGTAATTGTTGGTGTATAAGGCAAAAGTGAATCATGTGGGTCTAAAACGAGTCTCTCTCTCTATTCATTGTGTGAATATGGTTTGCCAAGAAGTAACTCAAATAGACTTCAGAGACAGAGGAGACTTGTTGTTGCTGCTTACCTGCTGCCGCCTGTTTGTCTTAAGCTGTAACAGCTACCGCACAATTTCCCAAATGACAAACATGCCAAAATGCTTACGAGCCATAGACAATGGCAACAAAAGCAGCTAAAGAGCCAGCCAAAACCTGAAGCGAGAAGGAACAGGAGCAGAAGTAGCAGCAGCAGCAGGCGGCAAACGGCAACACATTAATCACAATGCTCCAAAACAGCTTGACAGCCAGCTACATGGCAACCTCATCTCCCTGGGTGTCTCTAGACGGGAGTTTTCTTTCTTTTGTGTCTCTGTCTCTGTCTCGCTCTCTCGCTCTGTGTTTGTGTGTGGCATCCTTTGGCATAATTCTTATTCAATCGGTAAGGACAATGCCATGTTGTAGTTTCAATTTGCGGTGGGCATGAGATTTGTGCCAAGACAATTGCCAAACAGGAAGCCAAAACTGACTCGAAGTCTCGGAGACTCCGAATCCGGCGGGCCATCAATTTAAAAAATGAGAAATTTCCCTTTTTTGCTTTTGCCGGCGTCCGGAAAATGGAAAATTAAATTAACCTTTGGGAGCTGCTGTTGCTGCCAACCTGCCTCGCCTCGCCTCTTCGTCTTTCAGTCTACTGTTGCTTCGTTTGTGTTTTTCTGTCTGATAGCATCTACTGCCGAAATATGTTAATTTTCAATTTAGTAGTTTGGCCCCACGACTCGAAAAATATATATATATATATATATCTATTTCATGTAGCTGGCTATTTTTTTAATTCGCTTTTTATTTGTATTTGTAGCCTTATTAAGTGCACTGGAGCGCAACGGTAATGGGTAACGAACAAATTATCACATCTGGCTAATCTGCTGCATATCATTTTCGTAGGCAGAGTACTCCGCCCTTAAGCCCCCCCTCCAAAAGTTTTCTCGTTGTTATGAAGAGGAAGTGTTTTCATGTTAGTCTCGTCGTTGAGCTCCTAAAAAACAATTTGTTGACCATATTTCAAAAGTTGAGGAAATAATTAAGACATTATAAATAATTTGTGGCCTTCTTTGTGAGCTCAAGTGTTGATTGTTAACCCACAAGAGTTCTCTATCTTTAGTTTTCACTTGCTTTTGTCTTTTCTGGTCTTCTAATGAGCATAAGAAAATAGTTTTATTTTCTATTTTGATATGTATCTTTTTAGAGTTTTGTTTTCAACAACTGCGTCTTTAAGTTGAGTTATGTGCTTGATAATGTTGAGCATTTAATTACGAATTTTTAACAGTTAAAACTAACGTTAAAATCATTTAAAATATTATAGGTTAATTATGTATATCAAGGTATATCAGTAAAGCAACTTAGACATTTTATCTACTTTAATCCATTATCGCATTCAACGTTACACTTTTGCCAACATTTATTTATGAATTACTCTTTTACAATTACCAAAAAAAAATAAAACATAAAAGTCGGGAAGGTCACGTTACACCAACATCCTATTCCGGGGGCGGTCGAGGGAGGAAGGGCTATCAAAAAAGTTAGGAAACAGCAATGCACAACTATAACTTTACTGACATCTGTCATTAGCAATCATGTGCAACAAACTAACTTTTTTTTGGCCAGCAACAAAAAACAATACAACTGCAACAATAATCGGTGTGAAACGGTTTTGAGTTTTTAGTTGTTTAACAGAAAAAGTTTATAAAATATATGAAATTACATTTTCCATTAAATTGGACATGGAAACTCGCTTGCTCGCCTGACCTTGTACATTTTAGTGGGTGAAAATGATTTAAATTGATTTAGTTGCAATTCAGTTGGGAGCTTAACATACACACATATATATAAATCAAGTTTTGTTTGCAATTAAATCAAAAAGCTGTTAAAAATAAGCTGGAGCGGGGGGCAACGAATGGCATGGAGTGACTAACTGACTGTCAGTTCAGAATCAGAGTAAGAGTGTTGTGGGTTTTTTGCGCTTTTCGCTGATCAAAATCAAAGCGTTGCAAAAAGAGTGAAGAGAAAATGAAGAAGACGAAACGATTCTTAAATCAATTTCTCAATCAATGTCAGCCAATGACAGAGAGACATAAGGGAATGAGGCTGGGAAAGAGAGAGGGGGCTGGGGGGCTACTACAAAGTTCATTCGTTTCCAAGAACTGCGCTTTAAGCTGGAAATCGTGGTTCACTCTCTGGCCTCAAAATAAAAATACAAATAAATAAAATAAAAGTAAAAGGTTCAAATTGTGTCCAAAATGTCAAAAGCAGAGACGCGCTCAATATGATCGTCCCTATACAGCAACAACAACTACAACAACAACAACAACAATACCCATTCAGTCAGTACCTGTACACGCTGCTACCCCGGCCATAACCTTAAAGCCTGTCGTCCCACAACAGAAGCCCTGGAAATTTGATCGCATGCAGATAAAGCTCATTCGCCGAGACTCTCTCTGGCCTGCCTGCCAACCTGTCTGTCTCTCCCGGTGTCTGTCTGTTGCATGCAACTGTTTTGTCTTTTTGGCGTGCGATAACTAAAGTCAATGACTGGAGCTGCCTCTACCCATAACCCAACCCCCCAATCCACCAACCTCGGCAAAAGTGAACTTGAGTTGCATTGTTTTCTTTTCGCTTCGCCCGCTTACGGGAGCCATCGACATCATGGCCATTGCCAATGATCAGGTCTGCAGCCAGAGTCTCAGCTTGAGCAACGTCCTGATCCTCATCAGCATCATCATCGCTGCATACAATCGTCGATAATCTCACGCTTGGCATCGCCAATATCGCCACAGACAGCAGCAGCCCAAGCAGCAGCAACTTCCACAACAAGCAACATTGCTGCATCTTTTAAGCCCTGTTGCAAGTCGAAAGATTCGCTTTAGTTTAGTTTAGTTTTGTGGCCAGTTCGTTAAATTACATGAATGTATAACCATTTTAATTTTTTTTTGTTGCCTGCTGTTGCAGTTGCCGCTGCCGCTTCTACTCCTTCTTCTTCTGCCTTTTTAGTTGTATTTTGGGCATGGGATTTGTCTGTTTGTTTGTCGCACTCCCGATGCCTTTTGAATGATGACCTTACAAATCACGTTTCGCAATGTGTACGCTCTTTTTGTTTTGTTTTGTTCTAGCCCAGATCATCAAGATGGCTGGGCGTTGATATCACCCGCCAGTCAGCTCTCTATAGCTTTGTGGGAAGTGCCAGAGACAAATTCAAGCACTAAGCTGAAGAAGGTTTTCCTGAAGGTTCTTCGGAATAAAAGAAAAGACCTTCCGTTCACGAACTAATCAAATTTTACTATCAATTCAACAATATTGTCAACAAAAATAAATATAAACAACTAATCATTCAGTATTGATATCTTTAAGCAGTTTTTTGATTTCATCATTCTCCGCTGCCTCCATATAGTTCTGCCCTGTTGGAGTCGCTCCAACTTTGTCGGCGCCATTCTTCAGCAGATAATCAACGCATTTTGTATGCCCTTCCCAGATGGCAGCCAACAAAGGTGTTATGCCATATTTATCCAACTTATTGACATCGGCGCCAATCTCCACAAGATACTTGAGCATCTTCAATTGTCCAAAGTCAGCGGCATAATGCAAAGCAGTTCGTCCACCAATCAATTCGTTGACATTGCGATTCGAGTTCGCAAATTCCAATTGCACAGCATCTACTTCACCATTTTTGATGGTCCAAACCAGATTTTCATTATTCTGATACATTTTTGGTTTGATTTATTTTAGAGATTTGTTATGCTTAGTTAAATTTGTAGCTTGCTGGGTTACTATTTGATTTCATCTATAACAAATATTTCATTACAGGCAATTATAATTTTCCCTCCTCATAAGTACTCTTTAGTTACACCCACCCGACTATTGTACACGTTGTGTTGGTAGCTCTCTCACGCCTGCAAATCACCAAAGCATACCATCTATATAGTAGATATATTTATGTATAGAGGGCGACTGCTGCAGTTGGCTGTCAGTTAATTTCAATTTTGAACACGATACGCCCCAAAAACGGATAACTCGTGTGACAAAAAACAATTAAATGACAACGCGACACGAAACGCGGCCAGAGAGGGTGGAACGGCGATATTCAGGAGTCCAAAAAGCAAAACCTAATGAAATTCACACATATTCCTAAACACTCGTATCATCTATAGATATAAAGGAGAAGCGGGGTGCGGGGGGCAATGGAAAGCGTAAAATGTAAATGAAAAATCACGGTCCACACACAGCGAGAGAGAAAGTAACTATGGAAGAGAGAGTGATGGAAAAAGAGGGAAGGTTTGGGGGGTGGTGCATGTTAGATGACAACGCGGCAAGCACCGAGGCATGCACAATTGGGCGTTGTAATTGAATTAGTCACACCCACAGATTGCACACATGAATGACTTGCCGAAGACAAAAACCCAAGCGAACAGGCTGGCAGCGGCAGGCGGGCAGCAGGCAGGCAACAAAAACAATGAAAGCAACAAAAAATTCGACAGAAAATAATATTAGAGGAATAGAAAATGGCTAAAAAAAAAAAAGCGAATTATTTATTAAAACTAGGTTACCAGGCAACATACAAACAAAGCTGCCAAAAGGGAGAGTGAGTGAGAGGGAGATGAAGACAGGTAGACAAAGGTAGAAAGGGAGAGTCGGAGTGGGTGGAATGAGCTTTCCTGAATACCCAAACCAAAAAAGCTTTGAGACACATATCAGGAACTGTAGGTGACTGCATCAACAGCTTGGCAAAGTTGGGATAAAAGAGAGAATAGTTGAGAATAATAACAAAGAACTTTTTGGAAATGTTCATTCATCGTTGGGGAAAGGAATCGAAATTGAATGAGGATACATTCTAGAAATTGTTTTTATTACATTTTCTGTACATTCTGCAAAACCTAAAAGTTCGATATAAGAGTTCTTTCCTATGGATCCCAACAAGATTTTTTTTATCAACAAATTGGCGATTCACATGTAAAATTGAGTTTCGGAACACTCTCTCTCTCTCTCTCTCTCTCTAAATGATTTTGCTTTGAAGTTTAAAAATCTTTTATGCATAGGAAACTTACTGTTTCTTTTGTAGTGCTCACACTTACTCTTACTTTCCCTTCATTTGCACCCCTCGCACCGCACTCCACACACACACACATACACACACAACCCCATGACACTTTCACCTCGCGTCTCAAGTGACTTAAGCCCGAACACTAAGCCGCTTCTCAAGTATTTGCTCACGTGTGCAAACACTGCGCGAGGCCAATTTGCATAATAATCGTGACGTTCAAGCGTCGAGAGTTGAGCTCTGAGCTCGGAGCGTTGCATGCGGCGCGGCGTCAGCGTTTCGGAGTCACTTGACCTTGTCGCAGGGACCCGAAACCCGAAACCAAAACTATGCAACTAGTACTTGCGCTGCACTGTGGTGTAAGAGTGTGGTGAGTGTGGTGAATGTGCACAGAGACCGCCCGTATGTTTAGGCAACACTTTCACAAGCACTTTTTTCCTAAAAGCCTAAAAGTATGCTTTGAAATTTCAAATTTCACCCAGAATAGAAGTAATCAACTGAAATGTTGAGCCATTCGGTTTAGTTTCAAATGGGTACTTGACAACAAACTTAAAGGTGCACTAATTATAATTCTAAATTAAACAATTTTGTTTATTCCGCCCTTATGTTCAGCAAAGTATACTAAATTAATGTAATTTATTGTCGAGTGCTGCGTCACAATGATAAAATGCATGTTGACCTCAAGCGTGAGCGTAAGAGATAGATAGCGAGAGGCAGGCACTCAACGTGCCGCCACACTCTGTAATAAAATCCAAAATGTGTTGCCACACAAATGTTATTTCCTAAACAAACACAGAGAGCTGCAGACGCACACTCAAACTAACGCTTTGCCAGGTACAAACTTAAGAGTGTTTGTGCACCTAGTGAAAGGGAGAATGGGGTGGGGTGAAAGAGATATATAGCTGGGCTCGTCCTTGCACGGCTCACTCATCTAGCTAGAGAGTCACTCATGCGGTTTTCACTGGTAATTAAATTAAATTTATTTAAGCAGAGTTACGCTTACACTGCCCAACACTTGCCCCAGCCAGGCAGTAAGCAATTAGAAGAAACTGGGTGTGGGGGATACAAGGGTTGAGGTGAAGAGGGGTTAGGGTGTCATGGTGGCAGCTGTGCGCTAGTCTTGGCTAGGGCTAGGTTTAGTTTTTGGCAACAATGTTGCGGTGCAGCAACCACAGGACTTTTCAATGGGACTACAGCTCAAGCTCAAACTCAAAACTCAACTTGGATCAGGTGCTATATAAACCGCCAGCACCACCACCCCTAACCCAACACCACCCAGACCGCAAAAGAGAGAGGAGTTTTTTGTATTGCATTTAAAGTGACAGTTTTGTTGCTTTAAATTGTGTGTAATCGGAGCTGATAAAAGCTTTTACCATTTTAAGTGCGCCAAAGCGCAACTCAATGCCTGACCTATGGGAAACCAACACAGAGAGAGGGAGAAAAAATGAGAAGCTCTGCACAAATAACAGAAATTCTTAGCACCATATATGATATATGTATACGTTTGTATAAGCATAATGCGCTCAAATTCTATCTGAAAAATGCTTCAGGCAACTAAAAAATAACACACATCCTTTTTCTCATCTCAATTCACACTGTTACAGGATGTAACATGGAGTGTGTGTTTGTGTGTTGAGTTTTGGGTGTTTATAGTTGGTGGTGTTTAACATTGGCTTCAGTTTACGTTTTTCAAGTAGAGCTGCTTAGTAGCCTTGGCCAGAAAAGCTAAAGAGAGAACAAAGTCCATCATTGTTGTACAAATAGAGAGGATATACATATGTACATACATTTCTGGCATTGAATGTTTTGTGTTTAATAATAATTTAAAACTTTTCTTTCATAGTCTGTAGTCGTATTTTAAATGCTTAAGTTTAAGAAATACATAACCCAAAAACAAAAACAGAACACTGCGTATTTGAAACGAATGAGATACATTCACAAAAACCAACTAATCATAATCGCCCACAATTTAATACTGTGTTTTTAGTAGTCCATTCTCTTCTCAACAAATTAAATGGAAAAATGAAAAGAAAAAAATAAAAAGAAAAAAAAAACATTAAAAAATAAAAACAAATACGATCAATTAAGCTCAAAATGTGATTTTATTTTTAATTTAGTTTGAATTTTAAATAGCGAGCACGCCTTGCGGCGTTGCCACCTCGATCATCAGTTCGATAGCTGCCAGCTCACGATCGCAATAGCTTGACGAGATGATTGTTTTCTAGTGTGCAACACTGCACTGCACATATTGCAGATAACTTTTTATTATTATTTTTTTTTTTGCTTTTATACAATTTAAATGGTATTAGAAGCAGTTGCATAGACTTTAGATGGCAGCATAATACAGTGTGCCACTTAAGTCACCGTACCCCCTATACAATTTCACAAAACACACTGTAACTTTGTCAAATCTTCATGAAATTATATTCATGTACATATATTGTGTTAATGTGTGTGTGTGTGTGTGTTGACATGATTGTGCACGTCTTTTTATATTCTGATTGAAAAGTCTTAAACGCGCCTATCTCTAAAATGTATGTTTATAATTGTGTATTTGCTTCAAGGGCGAGGTCTGCCACTATCAGATCCGACGTCATGGCGAGGATGCCTTCTTCTCAATCGATGACAAGGGTCAAACAAAAATCTTGCATGAATTGGAAACCCTGGTTGATTATTACCAGCAAGACTCCAATGGGACTGGAAGCCCAAATGTCTCTTTTAGTCGCCTCATACGACAAGCAGAATGTTAGTTCAATGTTCAATACCTTGCGCAGCCCCAAGAAGAGTCTCTTCGACATGAACAGTCTGCGCAAAAGTGGCATTTTCCATGTGAAGGATTAAAACCACGGTGCCACGGTGCTCTTGACAAATGTTTGGCAAAATGGCAGGCAAGCGCTAAATTGCAATATTAGCGTGATTTAATAAGTTTTATTTTTTTTTCATTTATTTGAATTTATTTTCTTTGTTGCAATTGAATTCACAGCAATTTTTACTCATTTAAAGCTGATCCACGCCAAAAACAAACTCAAAAGAGCATTCAATAGTCAGCGCTACTGTTGTGAAGACACATCAACGTCATCTAGAAACCCTAAACTTGAAGCATTCGCGCATGTCAGCTTCCCTTACCAAGCGCACACTTAGCCAGCCAATCATGATATGAATTCAGTTTGTGTGTTGTATGGAGAGAGAGATATAAAATAAATGTTCGTAAATACTAGATTCAGTGAGAGAGTGTGTTGTCAGACAATTAGTTTTATTGATGCCTTCAGGTGGGCTGCCTTCTTGCAGCAGATAAGTAGCGATTTTTAGTAATAACAGTTAATAATTTGTGTGTGGCGCTCGCTCATGCTATCTTCATCATAGTTATCACAAATGTTTTTAGATAGTTAGTAGTACGTCTCGATAAGCTAGGCTCAACAATTAGTGCAATTTGAATGACACAATTTTGAACTACTTAGCTAAGGCGCGATTTCTTTCTTAATTTTGTTTAACTTAAGTGTTTTACACGGTATGTGTAACACACTTTGCCAACGAGTTTGCCGTACTCGATAATCGCATCGCGATCGCCATCGCTGCCAGTTAGCTACCAAAGAAGAGAGTGTGAAATAAGTTATTTTATAACCATACAAAAAGGCATTTACATCCCTTGCTGCACCGTCCGGATTGAGGCGTTGATATTTGTTCTCATCAAGTCTGGCGCGAATAGCTGGCGGATAAAACAAAAACACCTTGTTATTATTGTTGTACATCAAAAAATGTAATAAAGTTACCATCGGTTAGGGGCAGCCAAATGTAAGTCTCTGGGCATAGTAGATAGGATGCAGCTAATTTACCCTTGTAGCGCATTTTGGGGCAATGCCCGGGAACCATTTCTCAGTGGGGTTGATCAACTGAAAGCCACGTTGATTCATTGCCTGGGTACTGCCGCCATCCTCTAGCGCCGTTGCCGTGGTTCGATTGGAGGGATACTAGCCGAAGGCAGCTCCTTGATAATTGCTTAGTTGCAGTTGTTAAAAAATATTTGTAATATTAAAGTCAAAGTTTAAGTCCTCTCTTATTTAATACTCAACCAATTCAACAAAGTACTTTTTAAACATGTTATTAAACGTTTACTTTTCGATATTCCCCAAATATAAATAACATTATTTCTCACACAAAATTGATTGGTAACAAATTCTCATAATATTTCTCACTCAACAAATTACGTTTTTGTGCCGCCCCGAAAAATTGTTTAAGTTCAAAAGTCAATCAGTTGCGCTTGGCCAAGTCAAGGAAATGGCCAATTGCCTATCGAGAAAATCGAGAGCTTGTTTTTTTCCCCCCATTTTCTATACAATAAATGTAGTTGTTTGTTGTTGTTGTTGGTCGTTGTTAGTTATTATTTGCAGGTTATGCGCATTTATTGCACAATTTTCGCTGATGCCATTTTTGGCTGTAGTTGTTGTAAGTGTTTTTGTTGTTATTTTGTTGGCTGCCAACTTTATTTATAGGTCATTTACAACGCCGCAATTGCAATGGCAAAAAAATAACTGGATGAAAGGCCGAAAGGAAAAGCGCCAGCAAATAATAAAAATAAATTGAAACAGAAACACAAAACGCAAAACTGACTTGCAACGTTTCAAAAGCCAAACTATGCAGTTCTCTTCGAGTGTGTGTTTGTGTGTATACTATTGTGCTCAGTGTACTAGCCGTTATGTATATGTATATTATTATATATTTTTTTCTTTTATTATTTCTCTTCTCCCGCTTCTGGACAAAAGCGGCGGCAAACAAACTATTTTGTATTTGTTCAATTGCTGCAAATGCTTTCAAAGTATTTACAAACGTTTTCAATTTTGTCTGCGATGCCAGAGACACGAATTGCAATAATAACAACAACAACGACGACAACAAAAAATAACTGCAAACATGGCAAAAAAAATATAAACATCAACAATCTAACGTACATAACGAACTTTGTATGCACTTACCAAAAATGGTTGAACAGTTAAAGGCTTGAAAATGAAGAGTTCACTTAAAAGAATTATTTATATATTAAAACTGATTTTTGGGATGTTCGTAAACAGTTTTAAAAATATCGCCGGAAAATAGTGCATTAACTGAAAGAATGCTTTGAATGTTTTTTGGGGATTCATAATATTTAATCGACTGAAGCGATGTTCCAGCAGACACAGGATGCAAATTGTTGCGCTTATTATTTTTTTTTTATAGAAGATACAGATATCAAAAGTATTAAATTTGTTTGTATTATAAACTCATTTCCACCCTTTTACCTTATTTTTGTATGCTTTGGCAAACTAAATCATATAGCTAATGCATCCACTCGCTTCCTATGTATGGTTAGCAGAAAGTGTTTGGCGCTGCCAAAAGCATTTCAATTTCAATTTCTATGCCGTTGTCGATGCCGCTGCCGATGCCAGGCCAGTGTGTTGCCAACTGAAATCGTGCCGTTAATCGCTTTAAATATGCGACAGGTTGCTGCCAGTTTTCAGCCCAGGCCCCAGAAGAGCTAAGTAACAATGTTGCTGCCGTTTATTGTTGTTGCTGTTGTTAGTGGCGTTGCCTGGCAGCCTCACACAAACACACACACTTACACACAGCTTTGTGTCTGGGCCCCTTCGGTCCGTCAGTCTGTCGGTCTTTGTGCGGCTTCCAGCCGAGCGCTGGCTAAGAGCAGCCTTTTGAGCGAAGGATTTCATAATCCGTTGCATTTGTCTCACTGATTATGCAATTTGGTCGTTTTTTTTTTGTGTCTGTTTAATGCTGCTGTAGACAATTCAGGAAGTCATTTGCTCAACCTATTTAAGCCTTTGTGAAAACACAATAAATGTTTATTTAAATTAGGCGCCCAAAATAAATATCAAAAAACACAAAAGAAAAATAACCCAAAAACGGTAGCATTTTCTATGCGAATTTCACTTTCAGTTTAGCAAACAGTTCAGTTGCTGTTGTTGTTGTTTGTTTTTGGGCGTGTCTAGTTTTGTGTTTTTCCTGCTTTATTGTTGTTATTTTATGCAAATTTTGTGTCATGTCCAGCCAGCGACTGAGGTTTTATTTGTTGAACTCTGATTGTGAGTGATTAGAAGTCGTTTGCGAGTTGAGTTGATTTATCAGTTCGGGAATAAAAATCGCCTAATACCCAAACTAACATTTCGAAGATCATATAAAGTAAGCAACAAAATTGTGATCTGAAGTTTCTTATAAATTAAAGCCAAAGAATGTTAAGCTCAAACCTTCAATCAAGCATCTTTCTTTTCTTCTGAAATTCAAACCCAAAACAGTTGGACATCAAATCGATTGACACAATTAAATTTGCAGCAACAACAACAGCTAAGAAAAGTGAAAATAAAAAAAATACTTTCACAAAAAACAAAAACTGTTACTGCAAATAAAATTTTAATCAAACATATTCGGTAATTGAATCAACACTGAGCCGAGCACAGCTTTTGCCTGCATTTTTCGTTCTTTTTGTAAAGTTGGTCAAACGAGTAAACTGAAGGGCGTACAATTGAATGCCACGCCCACAATTCGACACACACACAATGCCAGCATATATGCACTCGAATGAATATTTTTGTTTGTTTTGTATTCATTTATTCGGAACTTTCCTTTTGATAATTTTTGCGATTTTATTCGTTTTTGTTTTGTTTATTTTTAGTGATTTTCATTGAAAGTCGTAAAAATCAATTCGTGCACAAAAATGCCAACATTTTAATTAAATTTTCAAGCAATTCAAGCAAACTTGCCACAGTTGACAGCAGCGTTGGCTAAGGGCGTGCCAATGTAAAGGGTGGGGTAGGGGGTGAAGGGTGGCAGGTTTTGTGTGTTGCATACAGAAATCCATACATACATACGAGCGAACACTTTTTGTTGACTGCACACGGCGAAAAGTGTGCAAAAAGTTTTACCCATTGAAGTAACTGTGTGGGTGGGTGGGTGAAAGGGGTGTGTCCTTCCCTCCCCCTCTTACACTCACTTGCAATTCTGTATGTGTCCTATGCAAGCCATTAATTAACTAGAAATGCCATTTTCCACAATTATACGTTTCCCAACTCCGACTACTACTACTATATAGAAATGTAAAAACTAATTACATTGCAATTTGCCAGCGTAATAGTTTGGGCCGAGTTCGCCTCTGTCTCTCTTTTAATGTGGGCGCGGGGTTTGGGGGTGGCTTGCAGAAAACTGCATGCAAAGCAATTTTTTAGGGGGGTCATTCGGGAATGAGGGGCGCTAACAAGCTTCCGCGTAACTTCCTTGGAAATACAAAATCAATGCAGAAAAAAAAAACACAAAGGACGACACATTCAGCAAACTTAAAAAGTTTGTCCGCGCCCAGCCTAGGCCAGTTCTCTATATATGTATATGTGTGTGTGTGTGTGTGTAAGTGTACGTTGCTTGTGGTGGGCGTAAGGCGTGGCATAATATCATAATTTGCAAGCAAAGCCATTTGCAAGCACTGCAACACAGTGGCACAGTGGGACAAGAAGTAAAAATAAATGGCAAGAGCTTAAAAAAAAAAATATTTATACAATATTTTTTCTTTTTATATAAACTAAGAAATTTATGACAATTTACTGATTTGATTCAATTTGTTTTAATGAAATTTCCCTTGTTTGCAATTTTTCTAGCTTTGCACCACTGTGCAGTTGGCACAGTTTACCGTTGCGGCACTCTGCTGCAAACCGCGTGGAACTGATTGACTGGGCCGATCGATAGGCACTGTAGTTTGAGCTTGCAATGTTGTCCTTAGCGGTTATTCAATCTTGGCTTAATTTCGCAAACGGGTCAATTCTAGTAGTACTAGAGCCTATATTGAAAGTGTGTGAGTGAGAGATAGAAAGACAGCGGGAGAGAGAGGCTAAACTGTTTTGTGTCGAACAAAACGCACATTTTGATTGATGTGGGATTTGTGGCATTTGCCAAACACACAACAGGACAGACAGACAATTGTGTAACATTGTCGGAGCTTTTCATAATGGCAGCCATTAAATATCAAAAGGATAATACTCGCGTACAATATGTGAATCGTAATGCTGTTTTTATCCCCTCGAACCATTTCCAGGAAAATGCAATTGTAGTTTTGCTTGTGACTTAGATTGTTGTCGCTGATTGCTGCTATTTGCAGTTGAAGGCAATTAGACAATTTTAGTTATCAATAAATCACTAATACACTTTCGTGCGTTTTATTTAGCAGGAATGCTAAGAACTAAGGGAATTCTTATTAAAAGCAATAATAAAATCATAATAATCTTTGATTCAATTATTTGATAATAAGTTAAAGGGACGTATACTTAATGCTATCAATAAAATTCTTCAGCATAGGGGGATAATTTAAGTATTCATAAACATTGTTAAAATTAAATCCTTTTTCACAAATTAACTCTGAAGCTTAAGTTTTTCTATATACAACTCAACCCAAAACTGTACTTATTTATCGGCTAATTGTGAACGTGGCTTGTATAGCGCTGATAGAGCTGCATTTTGGGTCATAATGAAGCACAGTTTGTTGCTGCAACAGCAGCAGCTTGTGGCACAAATTATGACTACAATTTGAGCGGAAAAAGCAAACCAAACAATTTGTGGTTGCCTCTAATGCACTCCAACACATATTGCCCAGCCAAGCCAACCACCCAAAACCGAACCACTAACAACATGATACCAAAGTCCCCCCTCCTTGGAGTCCAAATGCATGTGGCCAATAATTACGCAGGGAGCGATAAAGAAAGAGAGAGAGAGCGGAAAAATGAGGGGGGGTTTTTTAGTAAATTATGTGCACAAGTTGTGCGTAAAGTTGCAGCGATGCTAAAACTTAAGCACCGCTCTCAAGGACATTCACAGGCGTGAGGAGAAAATCGAGGGGGAGGGGGCCTTGCTGACAAAGTGGCAGACAGAGAGAAAGAGAGAGAGAGAGAGTTTGCTGTTGCCATTGACCAAGCACTCGACAACGGCGCAGACGGCGTTCATAAAGTTTATCAGAGGAAGCCGCGCGACGCGTTTCTTAACCATTTTTGGCCTCACATCGCATCGCATCCCATTGGCCATTGTCAGTCTGTCTTTGTCCGTCGCAAGACTGCTGCTCCTTTCCTATAGTTTATGGCATATTATTGGCATAAACATGGCGACGTGCACTGTGTGCACACTGGTGCACAAGGTATGCAAGGTGCAGTCAACTCAACTCAGCCAAGCAAGCTTCCTCCACGCTTCTCTTTCGTGTGATTTATGCGTTGTGTCAGCCAAAGCGTTCAATTAGCGACTTAAATTGTGAGAGGAGACCAAACAAGCAGCAGCGGGAGCAGCAGCAGCTGGCTAGACCGAAGGATTTAAGCCATATGTGACCCAATTTTTTCGGGCCTTTGACAAATTATATAAATTGCATGGAAAAAGGGAGCTAGCTAATGATGAAGCCGCCGCATTCGCATAACTTATGCGTGGCGCACAAAAATGCCGAAACATTTTGCAACAATTTGTGGCTCATTGGGCTCAATAACAATACTTCATCTTCAATAATAAAAAAACACAGATACACAAATACATCTTTAAGCTATATAACTGCGGGAGCGCTGGCAATCGTTCAGCAGTTCCCGACGTTCCCGACGTTCCCGCTTCCACACAGACCATAATTGATGATACCGAATGCCACTAAATTATCAATTGACCATAAATTTGCTCATTACGTTCAGTTTTGTGGTTCGACTACGGTTTGGTTCGGCTTGGTTTCGGTTCGATTCGGTTAGCTTTGGCTTTACTTTTTCATTCAAGTTTTCTTCTTGTGTCTGCCAAAACGTTTAACGTTTAACCATTTCTGTTTTTTTATTATTAGCCAGGCCAACGAGAGTTTGCTCATCATCATCATCATTTGCCATTGCGGCTGGCGTTTTAAATAACTTTTTTTATAAGGCTCCGACGATCTTGCCAACTTATTGGCATTTGCTTGCCTTGCACGTTTTTTGTTGCTTTGCTTTCTTCTTCTCTTAAGTTTATTATTTTGTTTTTTGTTTTTGGCCTAGCAAATTGTTGTTTACAGCTGTCGAGTGTTGCTATTTCATGGCTCTGTTCTCTCTCCATCTCTCTCTCTCTCTCTCTTTTTCGCTATAATTACTGTTTATGCTCTGGGAGCGTTTTAAATGTGAACTGTTTGCCTGCCTGACTGCCTGTTGCCTAACTCAAGTTACAGCTTCAAATGGCTAACAAATTCCTTGCTAAATATGGTTCGTATTAAGACTGATCGTTTTATGATTCCAAAATGTGATGTGTACCAGGCATTATCCCAACTATTAACTGATTGAGATTTTCATTCTTTATTATTATCTTTTAAATGGCAAATTTATAAGCCCAAATAATGTTCCATCACCTATTAGACTTACTGCAGCTTACTTGAGTAAAGTTGTAACTCTTTTACTCATCGGTTTATTAGGTTTCTAAACATTTTCCCAAAACTATTCCCTTTAACGTTTACAGTATTTCCTTACGGAACTCTACACTTTTATTCATTAATTAAGTTTAATTTCTTGGCTAGTTGTTAAAAAAGCAATCTGATATTTTTGAACAGCAGTTAACTTAAAGAACTTTTTCGTGGCACTCGAAATGCCTTTGACCTTTGTGACGATTATGTGTAACCGTTTGACATTTATACTCTGCCACTGTGTTACGTTCTTTTCACTGCCTTTTCTGTTGGGGAATAGGGAGTGTGTTTTTTGTATGTTTGTCGTCGCTGTTGGCATCTAGCACATCCGCATCCTGTTGGACGCGCATAGCACACGTTCCATGAGGTCTGCATGATTAACATATCACGTAGACATTTGCCATAATATTACACAAGCTTCACACACACAACAAAGCAAAACTGCTGCTCAGCTGCATCACGCTTGAAACCCCTTTGCTTACCGCTCCTTCTCTTCTTTCTCTCCTTTCTAAAGTGACGTACAACTTGAATGGCAGCAGCAGCAGCAAATCAGTGAGAAACGCAAACCTTTAGCACCGCACTCAGGTTTTTTAGCTTTGGGGGGCGTACTAGGTGCACAAGGCGCTTGTAATATTTAACACCAGCTGAATTTTAATGCGATTTGCAGCTGGTATGACGGACTGTTGGACTGACTGGCTGACAGACTGAGTAAAGGACCGACTGTCTGCAGCGCCTAATGGCCAACTAATATGCACAAAATGACTTGCAGCCAAGTCTCGAACTGCCTGCCAACTGCACAAAACCTTACTCCTTGCTAACCTGGCCATAAAGATCGTGCCCAAACGAAGTACACTTTGCAAAAAGCATTAACAGAACTACATATTTAGAAGCATAAAATTTGTAATGAATTTTCAGTAAATCAAACTGAGTTAAGCAAACATTTAATGGCAATAAAATATGAACTTCAAAATGATTGGAAAGTCTTATGATCACTTTATTGAATACAAAAGTATCTTTGACTTATTCTTTCCAGTGTACAATCACACACAGAGTACAGGCATATTACAAAACACCTCGTGTGAGAGTTATGGCCCTGGTCAGAAGTAGTCGAGGAGTCGTCGAAACGATCTTTATAGTTTTGCTGCAGCTACCTCCCCCAACTCACGATCGTTGAGTTTGCCAGAGTCGAGAGGTGTCAATAACTTTCAAATTCGCGCTGGCCCAGGATCTTAAAACATAAACGAAGTAAGTTGAGGTATGCAACATTATCACATGCTATATGTTTATGTAAGTGTATGTATGTATGTTATTATATGCAGTTGTAGTCCCTTGGCCCTCCGTTTTTGCAAATTTATGCATTTTTGAAGTTTTAATAATGTAGCTCGTTAGCTACGGTTTGTTAAACTTTGTTTTCATTTTCATTTTCACTTCACTTAACTTCAATGCAAGGCAGCTCCAGCTCCAGCATCAGCTTCAGCTAAAGTCGCTCCACATCTATGCAAAAACCCGTCACGTGTTGCTGCCAGCTTCCATTTCACTACCCCCGAACCCCTTCCTCTTTCCTTCTACAACACAACACAACACAAATCTGGCAGTGCAGTTTTCAGTTTCAATATGCGCGTCGTGCATTTGCTTGGGGTCATTGTTGTTGTTGCTGTTGTTGTTGTTGTCGCTGTTATTGTCAGCTATTTGTTGCCTTTTGGCCATATTGCAGTTGGCCATGTCTCCTTGTGGCGCTTAGCACAGCCCGCCCTCACTCCCCTCAATCGTTTGATAAACGTACAAAAGTGAAAACACATTTTGCATTCGGCTGCGTTGGCTTTGCTTCGCTTCGCCTCGTTCCTTGTTGTTGGCTACTTTGTTTAGCCACCTTCCTCTCAACAGCACCCGTTACACACACACCCCCTCCTCTTTTGAGTAAGGGGCTACACACAGGATAAACATTGCACAGTGTTGTGGCTATTGTGAATTGGCACGATATGATCGGCGTCATTAGTAATCCGACCATTTAAACTCAGCTCAGCTGTCAGAAACATAAATTTAATAAATGCTCGAATAGTTTGGTCTTTTGTCAGCATTACATTATGCACTTTCGTTAACTTATCTTTCATTTGTTTATTATCATCATCAGAAATTAATCATATACGATTTTCACAGCCAGCCTTGTTGTTGTTCTATCTTAAACTATTCCTAGGATTCCTTGGTTTAACGAACCTTATGTCTCTTGCACAACAGAATAAAAATGTTCATCAGGTTGGGTTTAAGTTTCGCTTTTGCTTATATTGGCATTTTATGCCACTTTATGCCTTTGGCCAAATAGTTCCTCTCACACTCCATTATCCGCTGTTTTCCTGCCTGATGAAGTAATACAATTAAATTTCGTATTATACAAAAAAAGAGAAAAAAAAACATTCAGCGTCCTCTCTTGCAACTGTCCAAAGCACATGTCTGGGCCATTAGCCAAAATGGCCAAGTCGTGAGTTGGTGTTAACTACAAACGAGTTGAATTCGTTTTCATTTGTTGTTAGCCAACAATAATAAATAGCGTTCAATTGAGGCAATAAATTGTAATGCTTTTTCACATTTAATGTATATAATAAAAAATTTTATTTTTCCAAGCTTAAAAAAATTAAAATATTTACAGAAGAAAGAGAAAAATGTTTGAAAACCGTTAATAAACTTGCACTTCATTCATCAACATCATCATTTGCTAAAAATTTGTGGTTCTTTTGGTCAAATGAATGGAAATCATTTGAAAGTTTTTCCTGCTCAACTAATAAGACATATTGTCTAGCTAGGCGGTAAGGGGGGGACCAAAAAGGTAAGTCCTTAGGATTTGCCTTGGGTTTGAGGTGCAGGGTTTCGGTTCGGGTTTGGGGCTTGGGTTGTTGCCTTTATTGGCGTTCGGGGCAAGTGTAATGCGAGTCAACCTGTTGTTGTCGCAAGTTTTCCAACTTCTTTGCTTCCTTGGTTGGGGCACTAACCGTAGCCCATTACAACTAATACACTGAGACGACGACGAAGACGACGACGACGACGATGAGGTTGTAGCCCAAAAAAAGTTTACGTTCTTTGAATTTCACAAAGCGCATAATTACCAACAACATGGCAAAGCACAACAACAACAAAAAAAATTGAAGAAGAACCAAAAAAATGGGAGACAAACTTTTCGACAATATTATTTGTGGTTGTGCGGCAAAGAACGACAACAAGTCGAGAGAGACAGTTAAGAATGAAAGAGAGCGAGTGAGGGGGAATGTCGACTGAGATGAATAGCGAGTGGAAAACTTTCACATAAAGAGAAGTTTGCGCAAACCGACTTAAAGAAAATTATAATTACACGCACAGTCAGCCAAAAATGGTAGTCCAAGTCTCTGTGGTTGGGCTGTGCGGTTATTGCGGGGGTTGTTTGGGGTGGGGGGTTGGAGCACAAGAAAATACTTTAATTGCCGTTAGTTTTGGCAAGTTTTCGATTCGTAATTTGTATGTTGGGCGGGTAGAGGAGGGTGGGTGAGGACAAATGGGCAGACACAAACAAGCGAAGCAAATTATGGTAAAAATATGCTAAAAGAATATTGCCAGGAAGCATGGAACACTTTTTGCCAGAATAATTAGACCACCTTACAACAAGAACAACAACAACAATCACAAACAACTTGGATAAACTCAGTGCAGCAAAGGGAAAAGTAACTCACACACACAAGCAAACCCACACAGGCATAGGAAAAATTGAATTGCCTGGATTGAATTACGTGCTAAGCTTACAGAATATAAAAACAGAGAAACAGAGAGAGAGAGAGTGAGAGAGAGAGCATATCGTAGTTTTTTCCGGCTAGTTTGGATTTTGTAGTATTTTTTTTTATTTTATAAATTTTCATTGCAAAAAAAACTACATAATTGGCTAGGGCAATTAAAATGAATTCAGCGCTCAAACGAAAGCTTGTTTGGGTCTTTAAACATCCTCAGACTTATGGAGCGCCCTATAGAAATTTTCATTAACATTTGTTTACACTTCATAAATCAAATAAAGCAAAGGCCAACAACAGAAAAAAGTAAAAATAATCAAAAAAAAATTAAAAAATAAAAAATAAATACAAGCGAGGGGAAATTCATTTCAATCGCGTTGTTTAATTTTCATTCTTGACTGACCCCGGCACAAGTGTAACAACGCCCCCTCCCTTTGCCCAAACTGTCTGCTCGAAACCCAATTGAAAAGGACGCCTGCCTTATAGACAACAAGGCTTTTGGTCAGTTTCATTTATTTAATGGCCGAGGCGGAACAAAAAAAAAAAAATAAAAAAAATGATATATGGCTATGGTATTATATGTTATCTAGTTCAGGTTATAAATGCAATTTTTCATACACAAAAATAATTAAATTCAGTTTTCAGTATGATATAGAAGAGAAATTAATCAAAATATATAAAAAATTAAAGTTTTTATTCAAACTCTCATCGTAATAGATCTTTAGTCATTTAATTCCTGCTCGCTGAATTTCAATTTCATTTCCTCTTTGTATTATTGTTGCCTCTTTGGATGGGGGCGGGTTCATTCGAGTGGCAACCCCTATTTAGGCATTTGACCATGGTCACTTTTTTTTTTTTTTTTTTGTCTCTGTGCAAAGTGTTTCATTTATTTAATGCATTCACAATTTTCTAGACACTTTAACCAGCGACTTTTGATTTCCATTTGCCCAAGTAATGCAATGCCAAGGGCGATGGCCGTGTTGGGCTTAGGGTTGCCTGGAGCTTTAGACAAAGCCAGCTCAGGCTGTAGCCAGTTTTTTATGGCAAAGCTAGGGAAATAAACAGCATGCGGCCATATAGACGGCTATGGCTAGTGCTAAAATAGACGGGCCAGACGAAAATAAAAACACGCAAATAAAAGGATTTTCTATTTTCGCGTTTTCTCTTTTGGGCACCACTTCGAACGAGGTGGGAGTAGGAGGAGTAGAAGACGTGGACGATGGACTTTTGTCCGGATGCCTTGTCAGGCGTTGGCTTTTAGCTTGCTTTTGGCGTTAAGATTGCAGTTTTCCGGCTGCTAACTTTCATTAAAGTTTTTGGCCAAATGTGCATGCAAAACGGGGCTGCTCGACGAAACAGCTTGGCTTCGAGACTAGACAAATTTGATTGAGAATTATGGACGGAGTAAGCTTTACGGGCTTTACAGCAGCAGCAGCTGGCTGATGTTGCACACAGGCAGAATTTAGTGAAGTAAAAATAATCATTGCATCTTTAACTGTACAAGAAATCTGATTCGTTCAATTTAAATGAACAGAATTTTCTGTGCTTTTTCGCTTATTAATAATATTCCTGTTTCGGTTGACGTTGTGTTGCCCGAGGGAAACATTTATTAACATTTACCAACCTGCATAATACGACTCATTATGCAACCGCTGAAATCAATTCGCACCAATTGCATAATATAGTAGTATAAGCAAGCGAGACGGCAGTTGAATGTCGTGAAAGAGACAGCAGGCGGTTTCAATTGAAACTCGGTTAATTTGATGGCCAACGACGAGGGCGATGTCCTGGCCTGGCCTGTCGTCCTGCCTGGGCCACTAAAATCAATGACAGAAATATGAAATGAAAATATAATTGGTAATTTATTGTGTCTACAGATTGTTGCATGAAACTCGAACAAACCAAGAGAAAAAACAAGTATTCCAACAAAAAATAAAATAAAAAATAAATATCGGTGTGTGATCGATACGTGTACCCTGTAGAACAATTCGCTTGTTGAACTTTAGTTCTGGCAAATCGATTATTGTCGATATTTAATAGTTTATTTATCTCTCTTATCGATCATCTAATGAATTTTTTTCTGTTTCACAAGTCTGTGGTACCTCTTATTTAACTCCACTCTCTCGTATTATAGGGTATAATAATAAATGCACGTTCAATTTATATGCATTCAGTATGAATTGTCGATCCGTTTGCCTTATGGATATGCATTGCATTTGTGTTTACAGCAACCACCCGCGTCTCCAGCCCCTTTCCACTCTGTCGACGTGCGTCAGTGGCATGCAACTCCACAAGCCACTCGGCAACACACTCCACATGCCAACTCCACTCGAGTGCCCCAATAAAAATCACAAAAAATTGTGCCATAATAAAAAGCGCAGTGCTCTGAATACAAAAAAAAAAAAAAAACAAAAACAAAAAACAACATCAACAAGCCGACCAAATAAATCACACAACTTTTCAGACATGGGGCCCGCCAAGTCGATGGTTTTTGGCCTCGCCTCGACGCACCACCCGCCACCTCCAACAAACAGTTGCAGCGTCTGGCAGATGCATCAGACATTGGAAAATATACATATATGTAGTTCTGTCTACGAATGCTGCAAATTATGGAATTGGTTACTGCAAATGACAAACAAATCAGTGAACAAAAAGGAAAGGATGCGAGAAAGAAGAGAGTTGGGGAAGTGTAGCAGCAATAGTTTTACATTAGATATAAAGAAATTCCTGGATCGTTCAATTGATAAATAAAATCCGATTAGCAAGGGGAAAATATCAATCAAATGTGATTTTAGATGGACTTGGATAGACTTGCAGTTAAAATCTTCATTGACATTTCAATTATTAACCGAAAAAGATCCTTCGAAAATAAAACTCATAAGACCAATATATATATGTATACATAAATTTTTGGAATATATTAGGAGTATTTTGGAAATTAAAAAGGCTGAAATCACTTGCCAATAATTTATAACGCGTCCTGTGAGCTTAAATACCTTCAACTAAAAAGCAAAAAATGTGCAACAAGAAACTGAAATAACAACGAAACGTTAAACTCGTTGAGAAACAATGGCAAGTACTTAAGATGACGTCTTGAGGCTGAAGTTAAAATTTGATTGCTATAAATCAATTTGGCGGTACGCAAACTGTCAAAGCAAACTGAAAACTGCCAAACGGTCCAAGCAGGCCAACAAACTGGCCAAAAACTTTCCATTTTGTTTGCAGTGTCAGGCGGCTGTGACTGCGTCGGCGGCCTTTATTAGACGTCGTTCAGCATTTGACAATAAATCAGAGCGCAGCACTTCAAAGAGCTCTCTGCACTCGAACAAACAACAGATCTCAAGTATTTCAACAATTTTTGCCGGCCAACAAAATTGAAAGACATTCGCACAACTCTTTGGCTGCCAAAGCTAACTAACTGCCAAATGATCTCTGTGTGTGTGTGTTTGTGTTGACCAAGTGTTTGTTCATTAACGCCATTAAACCAGTTTTGACATTTTAATTAAGCCGCCAGAATGTTGGCAACAGGCAACGGGCAACAGGCTAAAACAGGCAGCTGCTGCTTCCGCGCGCCAAGACAAGGTCAAGATCATAGATCATAGGCGAGGTTTCTTATCGCTTGGCACCAACAGCAATAGCAATGGCAACAGCCCGAACATCAAGACGGCTTATCAGCCATATCAGTGGACGGCATCTGCATTCAACAACAGCGACTGCAGCAACAACAGCAGCAGAGGTGGCAGCAACTGCGACAGCGTCGAGACAAGACACAAAAATTTGCATTTACTAGACTGTCGCCCACTTAATTACGCAGCAGCAACAACCCAGTCAGCGTCGCGGCGCGTCGCGGCAACATGTTGCACATTACACTAACAAGCATGCCACAGCCCAAACTAGAAGCCTAAACATCCGACAAAAGCTACTGTTTTGTAATTAAGAGAAGGATTTTCATGAAATGTCTCCAAAAACATAAAACTCTTTGTTCTAATTGACGGTCTCTCAAAATCTCGAGCATAAAGAGAATCATCTCATAAATGATTTAACTCGAAAACATATTGAAAGCATATTGCTTGCGACATAGCTGTGTGGTGCACAGCGAAACGCATGCAACTAGAAATATTTTCGCAACAAATTATTCAACACTTTGCATGCACAGCAAGGCAGGCAGCAACAACGACATCAACACAGGAGGAGACATGCGGCGACCCTCAGCCGCCCCAGACTTGGGAGCAACAGCAGACCAACGCAACAAGGCAACGCAATGCAATCCGTTCCTCTTTTTTATCCAGCCATGGTCTCGACTGTCAACATCTTGTCTTTAGTCTTTGGGCTGCTGTTTGTCATTTCCTTTTTGCAGCAACTGCTGCTGCTGCGGCTGCGGCTTGTTAAATGCTGTTGGAATTTGCCACAGCCACAACAGCAGCAGGCAAGCAGAGGCCTGCAGAGGCCTAGTTGAGAGAGAGAAAAGGAACTGGAAATTGGCATTGGTTGCTGGATGGCTCTGTGGTGTGCACGTAAATCATGCCAATTTAAATGAGTAAAAGTTTTAGCCGACGAGGCCAATAGTCAGCTGCCCGTCTACGTACCTGCGTTTTGACACTTGTCATTTGTGGCATGTGGCATTGCTTGTAATCCCAGACAGTATGACGACAAAACACACACACACAAACACACACCGGAAATGCAGTGCTTGTCATCAGGATGAAGAGGAGGTTAATCAATCGCTGCGCTGATTGAGTAATGTGCTTTATTCCCATCTTTCTCTCTCTCTCTCTTTCTCTACCCACTATAAATACGCAAAAAATGCGTAAACATGTTGCCACACACTGACCATTAAAATGTTATCGCTTATTTATCGCTCAAGATTCGTATTGTTGCACAGACACAGACAAACCAACAACAACAAGCCAACGAGAATCATTTTTTGTTTTTTTGTTTTTTTTTTATTCAGTCGAGTGACTTTAGTCTGTTGGCGGTCTTTTTGCGGCTAATCCGCAGAGACACGCACACATACACGCATGCCATGTGAGAACGGCCAACAATGTTGACAAAGTGTGCAACAAAATGTTGCCAACAAACGTTGTTTTGTAATCCGCCTACAAAAGCCACACAAAATAACAAGAAAGACTAACAACATTTGGTGCTGAATTGTTGTTGCAAATGTATGCATTCATCTCTGTTAGAAACTATTGGAAATGGGCATGATTATAAAGTTTCCTTTGCTTAGGAATATCAGGAACGATGTTACTTACACTTATCTAAACTCAGGAGTTTTTAAAACATTTTTACTGGAATCGATTATGGCCAAAGACTGCAATTTATTAAAGTTTATTTTTTAAAATGTTTCTAATATTTTTTTCTTCTCAAAAAGTTCAAAGACCTTCGAAGTATTTATTTTAGTTCGACTACCAAATGGATTTCCTATCCCAAAGCTTATCTAATTTATTGATAAGCCTCGGCGCATTCCCATTTCCACTCAATCTCATAACTATTTAAGTAGCAACAGCAGCCAAGCCCAACCCAAAACCTAAAACCCAAACCATACACACACACGAAAGCCAAGACCAAAGCCAAAATAGATACACAGCCTCGTTGGCTGAGCTGCAGTCTGAGTCTGCCTGCGGTTGGTGTTAACCAGGGGTCCAAGGGTCCATAGGTCCATCGATGGTTGGGACAGGGTCCCTATCTTAGGGCCAACTGATTGGTGGGCTGTTGAATGCTAAGTTGACGCTTTGATCTTGTCTAGCGCGTAAATCTGGCGATGTGCTTTGAGATTAAATGCCATTTGTGTGGCAATGTGAATGCCGGCACTCAATATGACCGCAGTCAGGTCCCCTCCCCCCTGCCTCGCTCCACCATACCGCAGTCTGTTTGTGTGCACTTGGCAAATTAAGCAGCATTTGCAGGTAAGCAGCCAAGTCAAGTCAAATCGAGCCAAACTCCACTACAAGCAAGGAAGACTGCCTGAATGCCTGACTGAGGCACCTGTTCATTAAACAGGCCCGCTGGAAATTATAGTGAAGCGAGTGCAGTAAACAAATGTAATCGACATCCTGTGGCACAAAGAGGATGCCGCGCCGTTGGAGTAGTTGTCTTTGTGGCCAGCAGGTCTGCTGTTGCATGCATATTACAACACTACTCTATTCGGAGGCGCCTCAATATGAACTATATAGCAAAAATCAACAAACAAAAGTAAAATACACCAAAAAGCAAACCGAGCAAAAACAAATAATAAACACAACGATTTTTGATTTACCATGAAATTTAAATGACCCAAGCAGATGAAGACGAAGACGGTTAGGGAGTGGGCGAGGGAGAGGGAGCGACAGCTTGAGACTTCACTTTGCGTTTTATTGTCAAGGCGCGCAAATATTGTCAAAAGACTTTGAAGTGGGTAAAGAAAAAGAGAGAGAGAATCAAAACGAAACGAAACGAGACGAGGCACGGCACATTTGCATCTCTGTGCAACGGAAGCGCCACAGATATGACAAAAAAAAATAAAAAATAAAGATGCCGACAATGGGGCACAAAACTTGTCTGTGTCTCGCGTCTCGGTTCTCGGGTCTCTGTGGTCCGATACCAAGTTTGCAGTCCTGTTTTTGTTTGCGCCGGCGCTTCAAGTGTCCCTTTTGGCAGAGTTGCGTTAGTGAGGGGAAGTTTACCCACTTGTTTTGGATTTATAAACATATTTTGGTTTACTTAGGACCATCAACTCGAGCGTCGAGAATATGCCAAACGATGATGACGACGCCACTTGAACGAACCTCAAAAGTGCCAGGCAATCAACAACAAATTATGAGTGCTACAATTTGCTTAGTCTACAACTTAATATCCATTGATATATGTGCATATTGGGATATATATGGTAATGGATTCAAATCAATAAAACCATGCGATTTAATGCACTAAGTTCTGTGTGTTGGTTGGCATTGAACTTTGGCCGGGATTTGTATTGTAACGGAGAAGCTTAGCAGACAATGTCGACACTCTACTGACCCAGTTGGTTGAATGAAAGAGCGCGCGCGGCTCAAGATAATCATGAGAGCTAGTCCTAAAACCAATAACACTAGCTAGCAAAATGCGGTAAGAAATGGATGAGCTTCAAGGAAACATAAAACAAACATTCGTTTCCTGTTTAACTATATACAAAGAAAGATTCATTTTTTGAATTCTGTTACAATATGAAATTTTTATTAACTTTCTTGCATTACAAAACTCAAATAACTTAACCTTAGCAACCCCAAAAAGACCTATGAATCCATTCTATTGACTTGAAAATGAAGTTGGCTAGTGTAATTGAGTCGAAAGCACAACAACAATAATTTATGATGACCTAAGCCAAACAAAAGCAGCGAGAGAATCCCCCTAGAAAAAGGGTGCGGTAATCAAAGGAATGGGCCAAGAGAAGAGAGATTGAAACGGATAATGGCCAAGTCAGCGTCAAGACCTAAAAACTGATGACGTTGTTATTGTTTCTGTTGCTGTTGTTGGCCAATGATGATGCTGACGCTGATAATGTACTCGATGCGACGATAGAGCACGATGAGTGCAATCGGGGAGCGGGTCCACAGGAGACGAGAACCCCACGCAAAACTAATGTGAAAGTTAAAGAGGAATGCGATGGGGGGAGGCTGAATGGTTCGATGGGATGATGATGATGATGACTGGCGCGAGCTGCAATGTTGACCTTTGAAGCGAGTCTCAACAAACATCTTTATGCCAAGCTGAGAGCAATAAATAGCAGCAGCAACAGCAAAAAGAATTCGAGTGGAAAAGCATTGCAAATAAATACGGAAAACAAAATCTTTTAGTGGATAAATATTATTTGTGGCGATATGACAAGTACTAGTATGAACAAAGATAGGGGCAACGGGGCAGGCTGGCTAAGATTGACTAGCCCCAGCTAGGCTTGGCCCAAAACAAAGGCCATAGCCTAGCCATGGCGCATAGCTGGCCAACTGGGTCAGCAAGTCAAGGACCCGGTTAAAAGAGCGCTTCAGGGAATTGTTGTTGTTGCTGTTGCTGTTGTGCCTAGCTGCAAATAAATCCATAAACACATATTTCCATTTATAGAACTCGAACTGGAACTGGAAGTTATGGACAGTAGCGAATAAGTGCATAAATTTTCGGTTTTCGGCTAGAACGCATCAACTGCAAATCAATGTAAACGAATGATGATGACGAAGATGATGACACATCAATTTTGTTCGAGAAGGTAGTTGACTTATCGACAACAACTACTTGTCCCACACTCAACGTTGTTGGGTGTCCCAGAAAGTCCAGAGAGCCATGACTGACTGGCAAAGACTCTTCATCGTCTTGGTCCTCGCGTTTCATGCGTTTTCCTGCTGACTCACTTATGTAATAGGAAAATTGGCATCAACATATGTATTCGAACAACAAATGGGTTGAGTTTTTCCCTAACATGATTATTACTAGTAAGGATATACTTTGTTTGTATATATTGGAAAGTAAAACTGCTGCATCATTTTGGCCAATATACAAGTTTTTGAACTTAAAGCAAATGGACTGGCGATTAAGTTGAATGAAGTTTTAAATGAGTTATGGAGTTAACTTCATTGTTTATTAGATTAAAATTATGTGTGATTAGAAACTTAGCTGTCTTTTTAAGTGTTTGGACATCAAATCAAATGGAATATTTTAAGCACTTAACAAATGAATAATTTTATTAAAAAATCTTTGAAGTGGTTTTAGTCAAAGCAATCTTAAATCAAAAGCTTGCAAATAAAAATTCACTCAAGGCAAAGTTTTTATCATTAAAACAATGTATTAGTTTTAGTTAAAGTTTCTTAAGCTTTGACTGTTTAGTCCTTAAAGACACGAGCTGGACATTGAGGTTGGCGAAAAACCTATTACAGAACTGTCAATGTATCTAAATATCTTTGCCAAACTAAGTTAAGTCCACCATAATTACGAGTATTTTGGCGCTACAGACGGCATGTGCAACTCTGAAGGACTTCTCTACTCATTGAACACACACAATAGTCAAGACACAAACCAAAAACCGAAAATAGAACGTGGCTAATCATGGCACTAATACCACGCCTCCTCCGTCCATTGTAATTTTGTGCGTTGCATCGCGAATGGATTGACATCATTAAGACCACCACAAAAAAAAGAGAATTCTCTGGAAGAGGAAGAGAGAGGGAAAAAGAGAGAGAGAGAGAGAATACACGGCTTAAACATTGACCGGCTAATAACCAAGGGGAGAAATGGTAGTAGGAGGGAGTTCTGTTGCATAGCGCCACTTGAGTAAACGACGCACAAAAAGCAAGCAGTTTCAGTCACAGTCTCTCCCTCTCACTCTCTCCTCTTTGTCTGTTGTTTGTTGGTTTCTTCATTGGACACCGGCTCTGTGTGTGCTTGTTAGCTGTCAAACTCGAAAATTTGCAATGACAGCAAACATTGGCAGCGCCAGCGTCACAGCAGCAGCAGCAGCAAAATGAACGCCGTGGCGCCGCATTCGCATTGCGCGTTGCACAAACTAAAAACTCATTGTCAGGCGCTGTCTGTTCCAACGAGCGACGAGCAACAGCAACCCGATCCGCATTGGGGGTGCGTTGCTGCATAATAAACTGCAGCAGCAGCAACGGCAGAGACAGAGAAGAGTAGAAGGCACAGCGGCAACAGCAACTGGACAACTGAACAACTGGACAGCAGAGAATCGGACGCAAGTTCAGACGCAGGCCTGAAAACAATAGGGCGCCAGTTAGTTTGCTGCTGGTGCTTATGTGGCTGCGGTTGCACGTTGCACGTTGTGGCGGCAAACTGCCGCAGCGCAAAGAAACAATAAACACACGAAAATAATGTAATGAGTGGCAGCAATGGGACAAGTGCAACTTAAGCTGAGAGTACAAAAGACCTGCACAGTGGTACAAAATGCGTTACTAAAATGGTTCAACAAAATGTTAGTGCAACTTACTAACCTTTCCCTAAATCCTAGGTATTTCGATCATATTTCGATATTTGAGATTTATTGTGGGACAAAATTTTATTCCATTGTCAAATTGAAGGACTCTTTTCACCATACCCTGCAGAGTCTCAAAAAAGGTTAACTGCAATATAGTAAAAACTATATTAAATTCATTTTATTAACATGCATCGTGAGAAACTCACCAAGTGGGCGTTGGATAGACTGCAGACTCCAAGAAGTTGAGGGGGGAAATGGTAGGAGCTGTCACATTGCATCCATAATTGATGCGTAATGCATTACTAGACAAAAATCTACGAAGGGAGCCAGAAGTAACAACAATTGCCATCCCTTTTTGCTGTTGCAAGTTCTTTTTCACTGCAGCTGTTGCGTTGTTGCAGCGTTCAACTAGCTGCTGCATCTTCTTATTAATTAAGAATTATTTTAATTAACGTAATAAATTTTGCGGCCTGCCACAAGAAAAGGAAAATAAAATGCGCGTTCGCAAAAAGTTCTTTTCCTTATTTCAATTCATTTTGGGGGCCAGGTTCGAGACATTGGACTTGAAATTGAAGGGAAGACTGAAACTGAGACTGTGTGTTGGAGCTGTTGTTGTAGTCTGTTGTTGCATGTGCGTCGTGCGGGCAACCGAAAATGTGCGAAAATTTATGTTGCATGCAATTTTGGTGACTTGTTTGCAACTTGTTTGGCATGTTTCGATTGAATTGAGTTGAAGCTGCTGCTGCAGCATCATCATCTACCTGTGGCAAGTGGGTCAAGTCGCTGGCTGGCTGGCAAACCACAGTCGAAATTTCAATTAAATGCACATAAATTTCAAATTAGTAATAACTTTCGGAACGTGGTTCGTTTTGTTGTTGTTGCTTTTATTTTTATTTCTTTTTGGTGACGGAAGAAACAAAACGTTGCCAGGCACGCAATCATGCCGCAAAATGACGCAGCTGTCGCCCCCTTTTGTTGCTTCGAACGTGACCCGTAACCCCTTCTCTCCCAACACACACACACAGCTGTCGTCGTCTGCATCCAGTTGAAAATAAAAATCTGTGCGCCTATTAATTAGCCAAACTTCAACACCTGCTGTGTGCGCAGACCAAAATTAACTTGACAACCCCAACAGGCGACTGGCAAATTTCAATGCCCCATCAGCCCCCCCACCATTCCGTTTAGCTGCTCCTTATTTGGGCTGTGAATTGGAAAATAATTGTGCGACGGCCATTAAATTACAATGCCCAATGGACATCAACGAGCAGAATGGAACAGAACCGAACAGCATGGTTTTGAAACTTGGGGAGTTTGGTTTGGTTGAGTTGAGTTGATTTGCTATTTTTGGGTTCCGGTGCTGCATTTGGACAGGTTGAGGAAGGCCGTCAGCAGGTGCGAAGCACATTGGCCACGTCCCAGCAATTATGCCATTATAAATAAACAAAGACCAAATAGTTATTAACTAATAGCTGACACGCGCGCTCGCTCGAAGACTAGCAAAAGAAATGGGGGGACAGGGAGTTTGATTCGAGAAAGTTCATAAAACATTTATTCGATCAACACCTGGACAGGGTCAAGGCTCAAAGCTAGCAGTGAAAACAAATCAATGAACTTGGAACAACAGCTGCAGTTAATTGCTAACAAAAATGTTGAATTCGAATTTGATTTGTTTAGCTTGCCTAAACGACGCTTTTTCTCCTAAGCAACTAACGCAATTAGCGTATAAATATGTAATAGTAACATATAGTAATTACTTAATTCATATCGACACAAATTTATATTTATTCAGCAATTTCAGTCGAGTGAAAGTCAATAGCTTTAATATCAGTTATCATTAGTTAAGCTTTATGGCTGTTGCTAAATAGTTTTTGTGTTTATTTAGCTTCGAAGGCAACTCTTAAACTTTTATTAAAGTCAATAATAAAATTATAGATGAGTTTGATGTTTGTTTATTGATTTATTTGTTGACTTACCAATGCTAAAAAGCAATCTGTAAAATTAAAACAAAAAGATATTAATAAGATATTTTTTATGATTTCAAAATATCAAAACCAAACAAAATTTATCAAGAATAAACCCTTCAACAAAATTCTGTAAATATTTTCTAAAAATCCAACTCCAAATCCATCTCGCAATTTATCTGATTTCTCCGCTTACCTTTTCACACATTACATACAGCTCACTTAGCGTTACAATCGTGTAATCACTTTTCCCTTTTGAAGCTATTTTATGCTCCTTATCCAGTTAACTGTCGAAGCAGAAAGCGGCAGCAGAAAGGGGATTTTGTGTGTGTGACATAATCGAACTAATCAATTTGCGTGAATAAACTGCACACGGTTTATTATCAGGTGACTTTTAACTGTTGGCGGCGGCTCGTGGGGCACGTGGCGCGTGCCGCACTCTCAAACCCACACAACCCAACCCCAGCGACATAAATCTTTATTTACAAAAGTGTAAACAAAAATTACTCATTCGCGCGCATTTAAAAGAAAAATAAAACACAAAGAGAAAGCGAGCGATGGAAGCGAGCGGAAACAAAGCAGAAAGTGAAAATTGTGAAAAGAAGAAGCGTGAAAAAGGCTGGGAAATGGCAAAAAATCAACGACTTTGATATGGGAACAATGCGGGCAAGGGAATTGCGATTTGGGGAGCTTTGCGAAATGTGTGTGTGTGTATTAGCATGTGTGTGTGTGTGGGTGGGTGGTGTAGTGGGTGATGGGTTTAAAGGGCAAGTACTAAAATTCCCATAACATCTCTACTCCATCCCCCTCCCCATACCCAGCCAATGTGCTCGCTAATGGCTCTCCAGTGTGTTCCGACGTCGTCGCTGATGTAGAGAGATAGATTGAGAGAGAGAGGGAGTTAGAGGGAGAGCGAGAGTGGGATGCCCAGGTCGGGGAGGTGCCCGTTGAAAAGTCAACGATTGCCGCGTTGCGGAAATTAACGGAAAATCAGCAGAGCAGGCAGAAAAAGGCAGGCAACTCTCTGCTTCTGTTTAACAACAAATGCCGAAGGATGCTTGATTTAATGTTCAACAACTTTTTGATGTTTTCTGCAAGCAGAGGCAGAGAAGTCTCCCTACCTTTCGCACGGAGATAGGTAGCTTATCATCAGGGCAAACATTTTGCTTATTTTAAAAGTAATTATGGGCACAACCCGATGTCGGGCCCCGTTCTTCTATTCCGTCTCAGTGTCAGTCCGTCAGTCAGTCAGTTAGGACGGACCTAAAGACCTACCGTGTCCTGGCTGTCTTCTAACTGTCCTGCTTCCCCTGCTTCTCCAGCCAACTGCTGCCAACTCATTCAAGCAGAATGCGGCAAATCACGCACCCAACTTTTGGGGTCGACACACGTACGTACGTACATACATATATTCCGTATAAATATGTATACAAATTATGCGTATTTATCAGGAAAATTCAATGAACTGTAAATGGTGTGGAAGTTGTTCATGTGTTCGTTCTTATGTGTGTGTGTGTAAAGGTGTTTTGTGCCACGACCCTATTGTTGTTCTGCGGTTGTCTGTTACAGCATTAAGCCAGGGGGTCGGTCGGTCGGCCTGAGAATGCGCACAGGTGTGTGTCAAAAGGCATGCGAAATGAGTGGAAGGGGAGACGGAGACGGCAATGGAGATGGAGAAGGAATAGGCAGCAAGTGACAGGCTGCAATTGAGTAAGGGGGCGAAGGGGTGCTAAATAATGAAGAAAAGGAAAAAAGGGATGTAGTGGGACAGGTAGATAGGAAACGACTTCTGTAAATGTTGTTGTGTATTGGATTTATATTAAGGTTGAGCTGATATACAAAAACATTAATTAAGGTAGAAAGTGGAAAGGGGTGAAAGCGGGAGTATGTGCATAATAAAAAGGTAAAGGTATTATGCGACTTTCTATCTAGTTCAGAGAAAAAGTCATTAAATAAAATAACTATTTTTATAGGTGACAAAAGCTGACATAGAAAAGATGGAACTAGATTAATTTAAAAGGAGCCAACTCAAGCTGGAAATATATTCAAAAGAATAAAATTAATAATAGGTGACAAAAGCTGACACAGAAGCGTAAAAATATACTAATCTATTTTTAAGAAATTGTAAAAAACTATAAAATTAATTTTTTTTAAAGGAAGTTGGCAAGTGGAATTATTGAAAGAAACATAGAGAGCTTTTTCCTTGTCCTTAGATCTTTGATGTCAAACAACTCCTAAAGGTGTATGAAAATACAAATTTTTGTCTTTGGCTTAAATATTTTCTTGCATTTTGAACAATGTAAAATGAGGATTGTAAAATCCAGCTGCTGGAATCATTAAAAAAAAAAACTTTAGCCAACCAACTGCATTAATTTCTGGCTGTTGCTTTATATGTTTTTAGATCGTCTTTGTTGCTTTGCCACTTGGCTGGCAAATGAAAAACTTTTCAACTAAATGCGAACTGTTTGTTGTCGGACCCAAGGCCGGAAGTGTAGGAGTTGGGTTGAGGCGCGAGTGTAAAATAAATAAACGGACTTAAAATACGAAAAGTCAACATGGGAGATGTGCGTGTGTGTGTGTGAGTTGGTGTGTGTCCTGGGGACAGGACGTTTGCCTTTGCCAGGGACTAACTTACTTTACTTTCGAGAGAGTCAGGGCAAAAGGCTCGAAGGACAACACAGCTAGCTGGAACTGGGGGCTAAGTGCAAACACAAAGATGAGATTTCTTCTGTCTCCTTGCTTCTTAGCCCCTCTTGTCATCAGTACTGAATAGGTGCGGGCGGGCGGGCGAGAAGTGGATACTCACAAAAGCGTAACGGCGCTCAAAATGACTGACACGGCTTGCTGGTCACATGGTCAAGAGCGTGCAGCGAGCCGTGGCTATTAAAGTGTATACACAACAAACACACACACACTTACACACACACAACAAACACACACAGACAATGCGAAATGAAATTCCATCGTTTCCCTTTCCTCGCCCCTCTGGCAGCAGCAGCAGTGAAGAACATTTTGTATCTCGGCTTAGTTGTTTTAAACTTTATTGTTTACGCTTGTGATCAGCAGCGACGCTGACGTCAAACTGTCCACCATTTTGTTGTGTGACTTCGTCTTCTGGTTCTTTTTCAGTTTTAGCTTCTTCATCTTTTGCTGTTCTTGTTCTTGTTCCACAGCTCGCACTTTGGCCCCATTGTGTGTGTGTGTGTGTTTGGCTCTAAAACATAAACGGAAGCGATTTATGGCGCAAACACAATGAACGAGTCAGCATCAACAGCAACAGCAAACAACAACAACAACAACAATGAACAACACCAACAAGAAGAGCACACAAAGGACACGGATATGGTCAGAGCAACAATTTGTGTAGTGTTGACCATCGTTATTCTCTCTTCTTGCCAGCTCGTCCTTTTCGCCTTGCACTGCATTGCGTTGTCCTCCTGGCAGCTCATAAAAAACACAAACAAACGGACATCAACTCAGATTTAGATGGCGATGTTTAGGCGAACGGTAATGGATGGGGTTGGGTGGTTGGGTAAGGAAAGAATGGAAAACGAACTGCGGCATAAAAGTAGCTAACGAATTTTACAAAAAACAGGAAAACTCTAAGAGTCCTTTTGAAAAGTACCTTTGACTAAATTTAGTTAATAATTAGCCTCAAGTATTTTAATCTGTTATGGAATATATTATAAGGATTTATTTACCAATTTTTTTAACATTATGGAATGATTTTTCCCTTCCCAAATTGAGAATATAAAAAATATTCGTCAGTTTATTGAATGCCTAATGCTTAGAACAAACTCCATAGAATCTTTCTTTTAGTATAAGCTTATATCATACTTTTAGCTATAAAAAAAAGCTAAATGCTCTCAACACTAATCGCATAGGATCCAAAACGATTGTTCGCATTGTGTTCGCTGGCCGCAACTAAAGTGCTTGTCACTGGTCATGGCCCGGAAGTATCTTTATTTTAGCTTTGTTTGCACTCGTTTCACTTACACACACACACACACACACACACGCACACGCATTGTGAGTGGAGGGAAGCCCAAGTGTTATTATCCTGCTTAGCTATAATACGTTGTTAAAATGTTGAGTCTGTCATTTGTTTTCTCCGTGCATTAAAAATCACAAGAAATTGAAAGAAATTCCCTTCGACTAGAGCAGAAATAAATGCCATGGCGTCTCAAGGGGCGGGTGTTGGGCAATTCCTGTGAGAATCGTTGACAGGCGTGTGGCCATTTTGTATTTTTCAACTGTATTAACTTTTCAACACTGGCACACAACGACGAATGGCAAATGCCAAGCGGCGGTATTTTGTGCCTTTGATTTGCGGCCATTTTGTTTTGCATATTTCCGTTTTGCTGTAATTTGCCAACCTGAACCTTGTTTGAGGTTCGCTGCGTTTCGCATCGGCCGGATTCTAACAATTAGGTTCATTAAATTTCAATTAAATTGATTAATTGAAGCAGAAATATGCGTTTCATTTGATTTGTTTTGTTTGGCAGCGACAGCTCAGCGAATAAGCAGCTCTGTTTTCTGTTATCAAACAATATTCAATCTTTCTGTATTTCCCTATCTTCTTCTTTTGTTGTACGCTTCAATTGCAATTAATTACGAGCAGCCAAACCACAATTAAAATTAATTTGCCTGTCTAAAAAAAGAAACGCAAGAAGCTTCAAGCAAAACGCATGCCGGAAGCAAAAAAAAAATAAAAAAAAAAAAAACAAGAAGCTATGCCCAAGTCCTTTGGACATCCGCACTTCCGCATCCGGTCCCGCGAGTTGGGCAATAAAAATTCTCAACGTAATTAAAATCAAAGGATTTCGCGTTTAACAATTTATGTGCGCTATAATTTTATTTTTTTTTTGTTCGGAGCGACGCAGACACCGCTCGTAAATTGTGCAATGCCCCCGCCCCAGACCGGCCACCCTATGGCACCAAAAACGCTTTATGACCGTTAATTTGGGAATGGAGTTTGGGTCTCTTTACCAACCGAGAGAAGAGTTGGACGGGGGAGGAGCTGTGTGCAAATGATTTGTTTCCTTGGCGCCCGTTTGGAAAACAAAAGCAACTCACCAGACAACGGTCAACAGTGCTGTTCGAAGGGGTTGGTGAGAGGTGGGCGGGGGTGGTTGATTTCGCGTCGTTTGACTGCACGTGACTGGATGCCACACATGCCGCATGCCATGCCGCCGAAGTGCAGCCAGATACATAGCTGTGTGCATACGCACTACGGAATGCCATTCCTTTAGACCCTATTAATACCGCCAACACCCGCAACAAGCCCCAACCCCCTCGTGACAGTTTGACCATGTGTGCATTGCATTTCATCGCTAATTTAAGTTAATGTTCATTGTTGTAAATTACATTAATTTTAATGCGATTTCGCACACATTTCGAGCCAGCACTGCACTGTGTTGCGCACTTTACAACACTGGACAAGCAACGTTGTGTACGCTATGCCACGCCCACACTCACACACACACGCACAGTGCCAAAAAGCTTTTAAGTGTGTGATTGTTTGGCCGTTGCACTTTTATGTAATTACCGCACTAACAAATTACATCAAGTGTCACAAATGAATGCATTTATGATGCGCATTTTATAAATCACTTCTCCCTTGACTTTCATGCGAGGATGGTGGGGGGGTGGTAAGCTTATGCCGCAAAAATATGTGTAAAATGGCCTAAAGTGCACTTGCAAATATGCATTAATTAAAAAGCCTCCGTGCACGGGTGAAAGCTTAAATCTTTATTGGCTTCCTTTCGCCATTTCGCACTCTGTTTCTCTGTTGCGCTCTTTTATGTGATTCTCATAATTATACATTAAACAACATTCACGCAACGAGTATGTGAACCAAATTAGTTTACAGTTTTCAACAGCAAGGGATTTTAAATTGTAAAGCTTGAGAGTAAAAAATTGACAAAGATGTTGTAAAAAGAGCCTCGTAATTAGTTCTTTTAAATTCAATCTTACAACTTGATTTGTTACCTAAAATAATTATACTTAACTGGATAATGACGACCATTTCATGAGAAAGAAACTTATTTTCGATTCAACTGAAGTATAATTTTCTAGAATAGTAACAGAAAACATTATAGAAAGACAATATTAATATTCAAATAAAATGAAGTAAGTTTTGCTACTTGAGTAATGATTTATTGGATTCAAATCTCTTGTATTAAGATGATTTTTGCTCGATTTTAGTATATGTTGTAACTTATTTTAGTTCACCCAAATAATAAATTTGAACTTATTCAATATGAATTTAATTTAGTTACAAATGGTCAATTGGACCCTGTGCCGGCTTCACTTTAAGTTTTTAAACGTTTTACGTTGTCCATCACCCGTAGATTATTTTTGGGCAGCAGTGGCGAGCCAGAGGTGGCAACATAGGATGCATACGCAATGCGGACTTGAACTTAGCCAGCAACAACAAATGCAACAACAACGACAAGTAAACAAGGCTGAAAATTTGCACACAGAAAAGGCTGTGCCACAAGGGTTTGGGCGGTGGAGGTGTGGGGTGTTCTGCTCCATAAACTGTACGACTGATTGAACAGCAAACATGTTGCCCTCACACTCCCCTTTCCCCCTTTCTGTTCATAGAGTTTGCCACAACGCCATCAACAATCGCCAATCGCCAATAGCCACTGTCATGTAAAACACATGTTTCCTTTTATTTCATTTGGCATCCATTGCAACAGTCTCTCTCTCTCTGCCCCTTTCTCTCTCTGTGTTGCCACAATGTCCAGGGCGTAGCCAATTTTAAGCAAATATTATTGTTTGCATTTATGTTTGTGTCTGATATCGCACAACATGCGTATAAACCGAGTACCTTTTCCACATACACATAGTACTAGTTGTGGCCTAGGCTCAACTGAATTGAACCCAACAAGTTCGATTCTACACAAAGCAACGTGGGTTTGTCAAAAAAATATACTCAGCATATAATTTGAAGGTTTCTGGCATGGAATTTGTTATAAGGAGAAATTCGTATAAAGATATCTTGGTATAAAATAAAAATGTTTAAGATCGAAAACTTTTAAAATAGCATTTTTGAAGCATTGTATAAAAATTCATTTGTTGTCTGGTGTAATGGAAATTATGCGGCCAGGTGAAGGTTGCTGTTTCTGCAGTTGCTTTGCTTTCATTTTGTTATTGTTTTTGTTATTGTTACTGAACGTTGTGTTAGTTGAAGCGTTACAACTACACACCAACACACACACGCACACCAACACAGTAAATGTAAACATAACCTGAAATTAAAATTTGTTTGCTTACTTACTATAAGCAAACTACAGGAATTCAACTGCTTTGCTGGCCGACAGTCAGGCTGGATGGCAACACAGGACGCAGGACTCATTACAGGACTCCGTTTACGAGGCATAAATTAAAAACTTTTCCACAAATTTCTGTAGTCCAACTTAATTATGCAGAAACAAGCAGAGAGAGAGAGAGAGAGCGAAAGAGTGCGAAAGAGAGCAAAATTTGTTTACCTTCTGGTCTAAAAAACATGCAAAGATTGCATAAAGTTGGTGTTTGAGTGAAGGGGGCGGGGGAGGGGGATTCTTTGTTGCATGAATATTATGACAGCTGCTTTGACTGACAGGCAGGCAGGCAGGCAGGTGAGGAGGCAGGTGAAAAGGCGATGGCTGCGGTTGGCAAACTGTCGGCAGCGGAAATTAAGCGCCTCGATTTGCATGCTCGACACGCATAAATCAGTGGTAGCCCCCCCCTCTATTACCTTTACTTTTAAGTACAACAAATTGATTAGGCCCTCAAGTCGGCCTGACCAACAACATCAACTAGCAACTAGGCGTAAAAATAATACTCGACTCGACTCGATTATTAAGCTAAATGCATTTCGAAATGCGCCCAAACTAAGCAGAGAGCGTCAGTCAAGCAGTCAAGCAGCCAGCTAGTCAGTCTGTCAGCTAGTCAGTCGGTCGTGTCAAATTGCTTAACAAGCAATTATGGAGGCACGTCAACGCAGCTAAGAGCCAAATGACCAAGTCGCAAAACAGTTCAAAGCCAAGCCGAATCCAGTTAAACCCTTTGGGCCTCATGCAAAAGAAAAACAAAAAGGGCTAAGAACGTTTTAGCCTGGCTGCTGCTGCTGCCGTTTACAAGCCGGCTTAGTTAGTTGCTTAGCCACTTTAAGACTCAAGCGACAAATCTGTGCAGCAGCAGCCATAATAATCATGTGCATAAACATAACAATCATCATGCTGCTGCTGCCAACGATGATGATGATGCTGATGATGATGATGATGAGAATGTTTATGACACTCTCGGCTTGAAATGAGTTGCAAACAAATGACTTAAGTGAGCAACTAACAACAAGTTAAACGAGGACCAACCGACAACAAGTCACTAACAATTTTGTCATTAAGCAATCGTGAAATTTCCAGCTGATTGATATGATATAGAATTTTCCGTATAAACTATTCAAAAGGTTGGCTCTCAGATAAGCATACTTTTTAAAACGAATAACAATTGAAACACATTTAGATAGGGTAAAGCAGTTGGAAAAATTGAAGCAGTCGGACGCAACCCTATCTCAAAAACTCTGAAAGATAGAGAGATGACGCAGTCGGAATATTCAGTACTAAAAATTGTCCTGCAATCAAGCTCTCCCCTTGCACTTCGCTCGAAAAACTCTTGATTTATGTCACAGACATTAGAGCTCGCTCGTTTGGATCATTGAAATGGCCCCAAACGTTAAACTAAAACATATTGCAGCATTTTATTATGTTTTAAAATTAACAATTTTAAGCTTGCTCAGTCAAGTCCTAGGAAGAGGTGTGGCTATTAAGAGAAAGAGAGAGGGAGAGAAGGAGAGAGAGAGAGGAAGCCAAACAGGCTGCATTCCAATTTAATGCATTTTTGCGCCTCTGGCCAAACAAATTACTCAAAAATGGCGCATAAATTAATGCAAGCCAAAGGAGGCTAAACAAAAACTAGACGCGAGACTAGCAAAATTAAAACATTAATCTGCAGTCTGGACTCTGAACTGAACTTAACCGAACCGAACCGAACCGAACTGAACTGAGCATGCATAATAATTAAATGGTTGGCTTTTAAATTTATTAATTTATTTATAAAACCAAAACAAAGGGCATACGTGAAAGACAACCAACAAAAAAGAAGGTGCGAATGCGAACTTAAAGTCTTAAACAACTTTAGTCCACAAAGAAACGAACGAAACGAAACGACAAAAAAAAAAAATACAGAAGTACACTGAAGCAACTTAACGAGAACGAGAACTAACTAAATGGTTCTCAGTCTCTGCAGTTTTTATAAAAAAATTGTCCGTACGCCCTCTAGGGACAGATTAGCGATTAATCTATTGGGCATGGTCACATGCGCTTCCTACACTCATCGTCCACGTCCACGTCCTCGCTGCTGCAAAAAGGTGGAGTGTGGTAGGAGGTAACGATTAAAAAATCTCCACAGTAAAGACTGAGCACTTAATCAAAGAGGATTTAGAGACACAGAGAGAGAGAGAGAGAGAGGAATAGAGTCGAGAGACCGAGAGCCCAAGCTTAAGCTCAAGTCAAGGCTGCTAGTTTCATATAGCCACCAAAGTGTTGATGCTGCGCTTTGTTTTTAGCTGATTTTTTTTTGTTCTTCACTTTAAGTAATGCTGGCACAAAACACTCTATGAACTGATGGGGCATATCAGATGCTATTCTATTTTAGAAGTTCAGTTTTGGCGGATAAGTTAACAAGTAAGCGACTTTTTGGTTGAATGGACAAATACTTGATAGGAACTCAAGTGGTTGCGAAATGTTAGAAATGCTAAGGGTAGTTTCGAATTTTACTTATATCAAAAACTTGTTATTGATTTTCTGTCAAGTGAGCAAATTTTGGTGAAAATATCAATGAATATTTCTCATAACGAATAATTCTTAATAAATTTCTTTTAATATAAGATTTTCGTACATATTTTTCTTATCCATTCAAAATAGATAGCGCATCTCGTTGTCGCATTACATATTGCATGTATATAAATATATTTATTTTTTTTTTACTACATATTACAAGCAGTTTTTATTTGGCTGAGCGTTGTTCATAGTTTCTGGTGCGCTTTTTCATTTGCGCAGCCAACATTAAGCCCAGCCCCCTCTCTTCTGTTGCTGCTCCTCTCGCTACGCTTTTGATGGCTGCGGGGCTGAGCTTCCAACTTGGAGATGCTCTGTCTGACAGAGAGAATGGGCAAAATGCATGGCAGACTCTCATAAAAGACCTTAAATAGTGGCGCAAAGACATTTCAGACATTGCCGCGCGTTGCTGCATTTGTCAATTTGCAATGAGTTGAAAGGGGCGTGGCTGGGGCATAAAAATGATATATGTGCGCGCTGAGTTAGCAATTTTCATATGAATTGGTAAAACGACGCCGACATTCGCTTTATGAATTGTTTCTCCTTTATGTTGTTGGCCCGGCCACAAACTATAAAATATTTTGATTGTATTTCACATATGTCTGAAGTTGAAATTGAATGCTTGCTGCACTTTATTTTTGTGTAGTGGCTTGATTCGAATTATTCGAGTGGTTATTTAGATTCAACTACAAACTATGTACCTTGCCATCCTTGTTGGCGGTTTGTGTTGCAATTATGGCCGAGCAACCGCAAACAGGGACTGCACACAGTTTGGGCCATGGCCAACACAACACAGCGCTCACATTTCGTCATAAGCCCTACACCGAATTTTTGGGAATTTTGGCTTTAATCCTTTTGTGTGCTAATTGGAGCGTTGGTAGGGCCATAAGTGCATACTGAAAAAAAAAACCAAAAACAAAACGAGTTGCGTAAAATATTTTGCCAAAATATTTGGCATAAACAGTTGAGTTGCCTGTCTCGCCTCCTGACATTCAAAAGCAGCTTAAACCTGCCACTTGGCCAAAAGTGGCGAACAATGTAAATGTTCTCTCTGTATGCCATTTTAATTGCTTTAGCTTAATGCTCACATTTGTTATCGAGTAGCTTCTGGGAGAGAGAAAGAAATAAATAAATGTATTTAATTTTAGCTCTTCAACGTGCGGCTTTTTGCCACATACTCAAATCTCTATTTAATTACAAAATGTTTTTCAAAATCGTGACTGCAAAATTGGGGATTATGTGAAGAGCAATTGTTAAGAAAATAAAATTTAAACAAAATGTAAATGATAAGTACTTAAATCAATAAGTTAAACTCATTCACTCGTTTGTAAATATTCCAATTGATTTGTCAAACAATCAACTAAGCCTAAGATTAAACGAATCTCTTATGTTCCGTTTCCATGATGTTCCCACTCATTATTTTCAGATATCATTCAGTAGTAGCTTTTGCTATGCACATTTGTTGACACAACAGAAGCTGTGGAATAATAACAGAATAAACAAAGTGTAGATAAGATTATTTCGTTTTCTCTGACACAAAGAGAGAGTAGAAAGAGAGAAATATTTGCCTTATCGTTAGTGTTTGTGTGTGTGTTATTGATGCTGTCGAAGCTTCTTATCTGCTTAGGTTCACAACAAAAATGCGAGTACATAGTTTTTGTAGCTGTAAACAAAGGAAGCTCAACTCATCCGGTTGAGTGGGTCAGTCGCAGTCTCAAAACAGCTGTCGATAGCTCTCAATGGAACAACCACAGACAAACTGGCAACAAGTTAAATAAAAAATACATAATCAAATACGTTGTAAACTACATAAATACGCTCTTAATTTAAAGGTCAGAAATATATGTCATTTATATTTATTTGACCAATTTCTTGTGGAAATTTTCAATACTTTGACTTATAAATCTTAAGCCATGTTGACAGCTGTTAAGTAACCGTATCAAAAGGCAGCAATCTGTGTGGTTTTTTTTTGCTGTCAATTTGTTCTCAGTTTGGGCATCTTAGTGGGTGCCAAAGTGACATATTTATGCGACAATTTGCGGATTTACTTATTTTGTTTGTGTTTTTTGCATTTATTGGGTTTTGCTATTTGCATATAATTTATTTGCAATTGCTGTGACATTTTGTGTCTTGCGCCAGCGTATTGTCTGCGACTGTCTCTCGTGGCGGATAGCAGGTTGCCTCGCAAATCGTGGGAACATGTTGCATACTGCCTATTGTTGCTGGGTTGTTGCAAGTTGCACTAGTGTTGATTGTTGCTTGTCGCTAACGACAAATCTAAAGCCTGACTCAGTTGGCCCAAAAAACGAAAGACGAACGAAACTTTCACTCAACGGAGGAGCACTTGATAATTAAGCCATCTTGCGGCTTGTGGCAGCATCATTTATCTGTTGCTAGACAATGGCTGCATCTACTGGCTATATCTATGGCAAATAGCTTCAACTGGGGCGCACCTTCAATTAATGAAGCGGAGCCCCCAACTTCAATTTAACTACAACAACGAGTTTGGAGGTAAAAGTGAGCAGAGCAGCATTGTTGCCTTTTGGCCTTATTTCTATTTCTTTTGCACTACTAAATGCCAATTTAAGCTGGATGCGAAACACCAAGTTAAGGTTCAGGTGCTAATGCCTGTTAGCCGGTTAGCCGGGCCAAGAAGTTGTCACGCTAACCGGCTGCCAACTGTTACAAGAAACCGGTTCAATGCTAAATGTTGGCATATGAAATCGATCCTAAACGATCTACGATTCCGGCACAGTCGCATTTTCACGCCACTCGATGGCAAAGCGGCCTAGTCTCGAATTATATATATTTTGCTTTTTCTTTTTTTTGGCGAGAAAGTCAACTCTACACTTGAGAAAATATTCAACTCGATAATCAAAATTAACACAAGTCAAAACTAAATTAATTATTTTTGGAACTATTTTTAGGCTTTTAAATTTTCGAACATGGCTGACAATGCTGCTGCGACGAAGCAGCAGAAGCCTCCGCCGCAGCCCGTGGAGAAGACAGCTGATCCAATAATCTCGCAAATTGGCGACTTTAAGCGTTATCAATTCTGGTTTTGCATGCTAATATTCTTGAGTAAATTTGGCACTGGTTGGCACACGCTGGCCCACATCTTTCTGGCCGCACCCACGCCGCTCAGCTGCGGCACCGAGAATGTCACCGATCCGTGCAGCTCCGATTGTGATGAGAAGATCTTTGATAAGAGCGTTTTTCAGAGCACCATCATTACGGAATGGAATCTAACATGCAACAGGGCCAGCTTAGCAAGTCTATCCCAATCCATTGTCATGCTTGGCGTTATGTTTGGCAGCATGTTCTTTGGCATGCTCTCCGATAGGTAAAAGGAATCAAGCGGATGATTCAAAACACTCGAACATTGTGAATGAAGAATAATATCGAATGCTGACAAACAATATATTGATTAGTTTGGAACAGGAATTGAACCAGGCTCATCCCGAAAATCGAATCGGAGCTGTTTTCAAGTGTTTCGAATCACTCGGTTGATTCAATGAGACAACACATCACTAGAAAACGCCAACATTTATTTACATAAATTATCTTATAATCATTTCTCTATCTTGTTTTGCTTTGCAGATTCGGTCGTCGTCCTGCATTTTTGGGCTGCTGCTTTATGCAGCTTTTTAGTGGCTTGATCGTCTGTGTGTCTCCATATTATTGGTTCTACTGCCTCTTTAGATTTCTAACAGCATTTGCTACCGGCGGCACCATGACAACCAGGTACATAAGTTTTCAGCAATTAACTGCACAATGTTCTTTAAATTTCCCATTTGCTTGCAGCTTTGTGCTCATCATGGAGATCATTGGACCAAAGAAGCGTGAATTGATCGCCATTTTGTATCAGATACCGTTCAATATTGGCCACGCCTCATTGGCTGTCTTTGCATACTTTATAAGAGTCTGGCGCTGGTTTCAGTTCAGTGTAACGATCTTTTCGGTTGTGTTTGTCATCTATATATGTTTTGTGCCGGAATCTCCGCGCTGGCTTTTTACCACCGGACGTGTGGACGAAGCCATTGCCATTTTGGAGAAGATAGCGAAACGGAATAGGGTGCCAACCGATACGATTCGTGGTGAGATTGAGGCTGGATATAAGGTGTTGTCGGCCAAGGCACCAGCCAAAAAGGGCACACTAATCGATCTGTTTCGGACACCTAATTTAAGGATCAAAACCATCTGTATGCTGAATAACTGGATTGTTGTATGCATGGTGTACTATGGCACCGCTCAGTATATAGCCAAGCTGGGTGGCAATATTTTCGTGAACAATCTTGCTGCCGCCAGCCTGGGTATACCCGGTACTCTGCTCTGCGTCGTGATGACCAAGTATTTGGGCAGAAGGAAAACAATGATGATAACAAATGCTGTTAGTGCAGCTGGTTTGTTAGCTCTCGTCGGTTGCTACCAAGCGGATATGAAAATTCAGGTAATATTTGCCACTTTGGGTCTCTTTGGTGCTTCGGTAACCTTTCCCAATGTCTATCTGTGGGGTGGTGAGACTTTTCCAACTGTCGTGCGATCCAATGGAATGGGACTGTGCTCGATGTTTGGTCGCGTTGGTGGACTCTTGGCGCCACTTATTTGTGATCTGTCGGCATATGGAGCCTGGATAACACCACTCATCTTTGGCATTTTCTCCGTTCTCGCGATTATTGGCTCCATTTTCTTGCCGGAGACACGCGGCATTCCGCTGCCCGAGACGCTCGAGGATGGTGAAAACTTTGGACGCAAGCCACGCGATTAACTGCTTATCGTTTTTTGCACAGTGTATGTACGAAATGGAAAAACAATTAAAGCAACAAGAAATCACGCTTCGTCTGGCAGTCGCAGTCGCAAATCAAAGCAAAATCGAAATATAATTACTGCAAAATGAATTTTTAGTTTCGTGATTATGAAAAAAAACTGGGTTAGTCCACCAAGACATTTTAACGTTATGTCACAGCCCATTAAAGAGTATCATTGTCAGCCTTTAATATTGTCTAAAAATTCAAGTATTCAATTGTATTCAATGTAATAAAAAATATTTTTTTTTTTAACGAATTTTTTGATTACTTTTGGTTAGATGGGGAAATAATATTGAACCTCTGATGAATTTTTTTCAGGTTTTGTTTTATTTGCAGTTATTTTTGTCTAGTATTTCTTATCTTCAACTTTGCTGAAGACACAATAACAATATTCCTAGCTGCTGTCGAATGCAAGCTTCGAAAAAATATTACAAAAATTCTCAAAGTCAACCTCAACGAAAAACTTTCATAAAAATAAAAATCCTCAAGTACAGCCAATTTGACAAACTAATGATGCAGAAATACTTGGAATCAAAAATTCTTTTAGAAAAAAAATTAAGTCGAATGGTAATTCGGAAAAATGTAGTACAGTGTAATCGATTGGAACAAATTATCGAACATAAATAAATGCCAACAGCTTAAAGCCCAAGCAACTATAGCATTTATACAGTTACACACAGTAAATCAATGATTTCACCGCCTGAACTTCAAGGTAAAGCTGCTGAAAAACGAAATCCTCTCAAGGTCAATATCGTTGTCAACTTTTTGGCATGCCTCATTTATATGCAACACTTGGTAAACTCTTCATGTCGCTAGCTGTCTACAAACATGAACTATCTACTACTCCTTCCGCCTCCCCCCTTAATTCGCTTATCCCTTCTCACCACATTGTCATACACAGAAACGGCCTGTACGTCAAAAGTCAAGGAGGAGTCGGTCAGTTTGCCTTCAGCACTTGGTTACAACATGATGATGCTCTTGCCTTTCAACTTGTGCTGCTCAATCGCCACTCAAGCTCAGAGAGGGAGTGCGGGAGATTCAGAGTCGGCTCGGTTGTGTGGACAGTCAATCAGTTGGTGGTGGTGGTGGTGGTGCAACCGCTGGCCAATGTTCGACCAAGTTTTTAGCGTCATCGGCACTGGCAGCTTGTCATGTCAGCTGCCTGTACGAAAACTGTCAGAATTCGAGTTGAAGTTAAAGTTGCCTGCCCCTCACTGCACATTGCCCCAATGCCATTTCCACTTGCAACTTCAAGTCCAAGTTCAAGTCACAGCGTCGGCGTCGCATTTTTAATCAGCAGCGGCGCGTCTTAGTGATAATTACCAGACATTTTTGTAGCCGCTTCCTTTTGGTGTTTGCTCCTGGTTCCTGGTTGCTGGTTTCTGGCTGCTTGTAGCCTGCTGTTCCTGGCTGTATAATTAATTACAAGTGCCGCGCTGATGTTGTGCTCTTGCCCATTATTCATTGAGTCAGACTGCGGCAATTGCTTTAGACTCTTTCTCTCTCTGTATTTTTGCTCCAAATTCATCATCAGCAAAACAATTTGTTTTCTTTTTCTTTTTGCCATCAGAAGGGGACACAAAATCGCCAGCTTAATTAACTCAATGTAGGTGCTACGTGATTGAGAAGATTTCTTTGGCAAAAAGTTGCAAATGTGTCAAATAATTTCCCAAAAAAATAATTATACAATTTTAACCTTTTTGTGTATTTGAGCTTTAAACAAAGTCAAAGAGTTTTCAATAGTTTTGACTCAAGTAGCAAATCCCCCTATACATATAATAATATGTCAAATATGCAGTTTCAATGAATTGTTATTGTGTCAGCTCGGATCCTGGCAAGGCAAAAAAACTTGACACTTGGCTAAAAACCGAAAAGGCCAGCGCAAAAGTCGTTTGCCATTTTGCCAACACATGGCAAATTTGCCCACCGACTGCATGTCAACAACAACTACAACCGCAACTACAACAAGAATAAAAACAAAACCCATTTAAGTTCAAAGCGCGACAACCGCCGAAGTCAGGAGTTGCTGCTTGCTGCTTGCAGCTTGTAGCTTGGAGCGCTTTGGCCTGCCAGTTACTGAGCCAGTCTCTCGATCATTATCTGAGCCGCATATCTATTTGCGATTACGCGGAGCAAAACTGTCTGCCAGAGTCAGGTCGAGGCTGTCATTCGTGGGAGTTTGTTTGCTGGTTTGCTGGTTGGTACAATTGGCAAGCGTGCTGAGCAGCAACAACAACAACAACGTGGGCGCAGACAAATGTCAAAATGACGCGCTCTTTGTTGTTTATCATATTTACCGCATGAGCCAGAGGTAACGAACTTGGCCCAAATGCAATTAGTATTCAAATGTAGACGCGACGAGTCTCGAGCACACAAAGCCACAAAACGAGTCATCATCTAGCTTCAAGCTACAAGCAGTTTTTTCGCCGACAGGGGAGCTGTTGGTCAGCAATGAGAGACAGGGAGACAGAGCGACAGAGAAAGGGAAGTTAAACGCTAAAAAATGCGTCTAGGCTTTGTGCGCGCTGCTTTAGAAAATTCGTCGTAATTTAGCGCACGCATTTTGCATTTTAAATGCTGGCCAACAACAACGATGACGATGATGTTGACTTCTGAATAATTCCGACAAATTCGTTTGACTAATTGCGAGGAAAGAAAGAATAAAAAAAGCAAGGTACAGAGTCGGGGGGATTCTGTATAATTCCACACACCTTATCGGCCGCAATTAAATGACCAGCTCAGCTCTCTTTCATCCGAATTGACTACGTGACTTTGACTTCATCTTATCAGCTCGAACTGATGGACTTGCAGCTCTAAAGATAGAGTACAGCGGCAATTTTTCTCTGATGATTCAATATGTATATGGCATACACTACTCGTTGCATATTAAGCAGGCCACAAATATGGTTTAATCTTCATTTCTCTCTCTTTCAGTTACATAACCATTAAGAAAGCAAGATAGTCAAACGCGCAATGCATTCATTTTGTCGCCAGCACCCAGTATTGCCACCAGCACTTACAGTTGTAAATTTAACAACCGAGTTATGACAACTGCCAGCAATTAAAATTGACAATTGATACGACAGACAGACCGAGAATAACAACAGCGACAAAAAAGAGAATATTCTGTCGACGGGTGGGAAATGATTGGGGAGGATATTAAACGATGTTGTGTGTATGTTCTTTTACTGACTGTTAGGCGCCATGTCAATGCACACGTTTACACGTGACTGTTATTATGATTTGTAGCATGACATGGGATCATGATTATTGAAAGACACATATATATAAATATATAGCTTAGCTTTTTCAAGAGTTCTGTTTATTTTTAGAATATGGGCAATTCTCTGATGTCGAACGCGACATTTGTACGCATTCAAAATAAAAAAAAAAACATGTGCCAAGAATATATTTTATTTTCATAAAATATGAAACTTATAGCTCTTGGTTAGCACTATAATTGTAATTTTTTATTGTTAACATTAATTTCAAACTTAACAAAATATCTTCAATAAATTTAAAAAAAATTTATTCATCATTCAAAATCAATTTTTTTAAATGAATATATTCATTTTGCGTTGTCTTTATTTATCTACATAAAAAAATTGATTTTAGAAAAAAATAAAAAAAGTTGTTTGCCTTAACATGTCGCACGCGACAAGCTTTAAAAATGTATCAAAATCAAGGCTTTGCTTATATGCAACCAAATTTTTTTTTATTCGACGACAAAGTGTCAAAAATATGTTTGGACCAAAACCTTGGATCACAAATGTTCTTTTCAATGTCGCACGCGACAATGATGGAAACTGATGAGCTGATAAGAAATTTTCCGTTATAAGCTATCGCATCGTTTCTTTAACATTTGTAATATATTCTTCGAATATAGACCGATAGATTCCCTATAAGACTATGTGAAAAATACATTCTATTTTAGACTTTAAATTTTCTGGCTGCGGTTGACCTTTCTGGAGAATTATCCATATGAAAAATTAATTGTTGTGCCATTATTATTTAAAAATAACTGATTTTTTGTACATTCAATATAAATAAAATCAATAAATAAATACTAAGAAATAGTTTATATTGAAAATAAAAAAAGTTTAAATTAAATATTAGATGGAAACCAAACAAAATATTTTCTATTCCTAGAACTAAGGCCTCAGTCGTGCACAAAGCATCTTGGCTTATACATTTTCTGAATTGCTTATCGAATACCCAAAACCTATTCTTGTTTTCGCTTATTTTGCTTATTAAACTGCGCAATTTCACTTTAATGTGTCAGACATTCCAGTTAATTTTTTTTTTTTATAGATTTTAGCCTTTTAAACATATTATGGCCTGCAGGTGCAACTACTCTTGATGAAAGCATCTCAGAGATCTCTCGAGGGAGAGTCGTGGAGCCGTCGCCTATCGTTCAGTGCAGATCGCTGAACAGATAGTTAATACTAACTATGGATGAACATTGTCAACACATTTACACAATGTAAGCCCATCTTCATACAGCTCTCTCGTTCTGGCAATAAAATTCATTTGTATGAGTATTTTATACTCATTTCTCGCGTCTGTCACATTGCTTTTTATTGTGAGATAGTAGTTGCAAAATTTGCTGAAACTAATTGCTGCAAATGCTGACAACAACAGCAACAACAACAACGATAACCATATGAGGAACTCAGACCCACCGGCTAGATGGCTCTTTGCCCAATTGGGTTTTTGGGCAGCAAAATATGACAATTGGCGGCATTATTAAAAAAATGATGCTGAGTACGCTTAATCTACCGACATCAGTCCAAATGGCCAACCAAAAAAATAGAACCAAATTAAAAGAAGACACAAAGGCAAGAGAAACCCCAAAACAGGTGAAATGCGCGACAGTTAATGGGCGTTGTGCCCCGCCCCCTACGAATGGGCATGCGTTGATGTCCTGGGCAGACAGAGGAGAGAGCAGTAAAGGCAAAGGGGTAGAGATGGTTTGACAGTTGCTGATAGCGCACTCAATTTGCATTTTTGGTCGTTGCGAGAATAGCAAAAAAATAAAAAGTAGATAGAAACGTTTTGAAAATGTCAACGGGTGCCAACAATTACTTTTAATAACTTTCTAGCTGCCACTTCAATCTCAGCTAGAAATTAGTTAGTTAAAATGCAGTGGAGCGGGAGAGCGAGCGGGGTTGTGGCGGAAGGGTTTTATAGTGTTGTCAAATAAAGTGAGAGGGTTGATTTTGTTGCTGGTAGTTTTTCAGGTGGCAAGCAAACATTAACATAATATTATGAAGGGATTTTAATTAAAAAGAATCTCAAAAGCATTTGTTCGGGGCATACTCAACAAAGTCGTTTCATATCGGACGTGTGTGCACTGAGAGAAAATTTGGACGAGAAGACAAAAAAGAAATGGTCAAAAAAGGTTCAAGTGAAATTTAAAACATTTAAAATATTTTTAATAATTTACTTAACATAAAAATTCTTTTATATTCACACTTATAATTTTTTCTCTACATTTTGCCATTTGGCTTTTCTCCCTGTGTCTTTCTGGGTCCATCTTGTGTCGTGGAGCATTTAAGTCTGCCATCCGGCACAGACAATTAAAAACCCTCTGCACAGTTTTGCCATTTACCGTTTTATAAGCACAGATTACAGCTTTACGTAACGCACACACACACACGGAGACACCAAAGAGACAGGACATTCAGTTTCAGATCCAGACGACACACACACACACAAAGTCCGATAAGCGACCACAGACAGGAATACGGGTTGGGTTACGGATTGGGCTATGCGGCGAATGTCTTTCTATTTTTCCCTGTGTGTGTTTGTGTGTATGTGTGAGTGTGTGTTTGTTGTGATTTTATGTTGGTCATAGTCATTCCCAGTCGGCACCCCCCTCATCGTCCTTGTCTGCCTTCTTTAATGACATTGCATTGCACTTATTTCTTTTTGACTTTCTTTCTTTTTTTTTTTGTACACATATTGTACTTGAATGTCTTGCCACCTAGGCAAAAGAGTGCGAAAGAGATAGAGAGTTGATAGCTAGCTGTAAAACCTGATGATAGCTTAATTTAAGAGTTTTTAAATCGTTTTCCATACGTCGGCTGCCCTAACAATGTGATTTGGGCGCAAAATCAGTTGCGAATTTGCATCACAGAACGTTCAAAATGAAGTCATTCCGGAGATAGCGAGCGAGTGGGAGTTCAACTTCAATCGCTACCAACGACAAAATGAATAAAACTGCATAGCAGAACAGCGCCAAAAAAGAGAGAGAGAGAAATAGCTGCTAAATATGCAATGCACGGACAGCACAAAAATGGCATCAATAGCAGCATCAAGTGATCCTGTACAAAACGATGTCTGTGTCATCAGATTTTTGGTTGTTGAATAGTTTTTATCGACTATTTAAAGGGATTTTGCTCGTCAGCTATTTGGAAATGTGTATGTTTTCAAGAGATGAGTATAAACAATATGCAAATGAATGGAAATTTTCATGAGAGCGAAATGCAAATCAAATGCAAATAATATCCAAACAAAAAAAGGTGCGAATAAAGTTAAGCAGTTGCATTTTTGGTATGATGTTGCTGTGATTCAAGGGAAAAGTGCATTCAAATAAAGTTTAAATAATAAACATCATCAACATTTTTCATATTTTTTCATAATTTATTTATTTTTGAAGCAATAGAATTGTTTGTAATAGTATTTCTAACAAAAATATGCAACCACGAAGCGAAAAAATTATGTAAATTAAATTAGAGCAACTGTTGGGGCTGCCACATCAGCAGCAAACTCGAGAACATTCTTCCCCCAAGCCTTGTGGCAAATTTGTTATATACAAATGGAATGTAACGTGTCTATAATGTGGCATAATCATAGCTACAATTTGTGTCTGCTTGATCGTATAATTTAATACTCCATCAATGTTAAGCAACCATTTAATATGGTAATGAACCGAAATAAGGAAAAGGAAACCCATTTCCAAATTGCACAAAAAACCCTTTCGAGACGAAAACACATCAACAGAATGATACAAAAAAAAAAAATAAACGAACTGTTGAAATTGAAACCGTTTATGGAAATTGGAAAATTACGCTCGAGACAATCGGACAAACGCATAATAAATACCAGAATTTGCATATAAGAGAGAGCAAAGGATGTGTGGACATACGTATAAATATATCCAAAAATATGGCAACGCCATAAAAGTAAAATCTCAGCAAATAGTCGGGCAATAATAAAGATAAGAGCATGGCGCGACAAATGAGCAAAGTGTACAGCAAACCGGAAACGGAAATATTTCGCAATTGGCGCGAAAGGCGAGACGATGATAGAGAGGAGAACTAAGGAAGTAAGGAAGTAAGGAAAGGGCGCGGCTGTTAACACATTTACAAGCCTCGACGACGACGACGACAATAAAATATCACCAAGATTATCTGGCAGAGAGAGAGAGAAGAGCCAAAGCCTGGCCGGGCATTCACTTTGCATAATAAGCCGGATTATGGAACCACTCCATGCTTCTCCCACCCCTCAACTCTATGACTATGACAATTGATTGCACTGCTCAATGAGCGAGAATGCCATCAAGTCGAGTTTTTCGAGTCCTTGGCCTTGGATAACAAATAAGCAGCTCTAGCAAATGGTGTGAAAAAAAAATTATTTGACAAATTGCATTTAAGCTGCTAGTGAATAAACGATTTTAACAGTGTAGAGAACAACTTTTCCGATGATTTTTTTTTAAATTTTATTTCTTGCTTTGACGTTCGACTTTAAAATGTTTGCTTTATGTTAGAAAATCACTTAGGAGTTTTTGGGCGCTTTGGTCAGCGCACTTTGGAAGCGGTCATAAAATGGTCATGCCGCCATTTTTATGCCCATAAAATTGGGCAGCGAAATTGAAACTTAAAATGCGTAAGGTATACGCCCCCCAGAATCTTCGCCCACTTACCCACTCCGACAGAAGCCGCCTTCGGCTCGCAGCGAGTTTCAATTTTTATGCACATTTTATATGCCTAACTGTAAATTGCTGTCCAAACCACGCCCCACCCAACCCCCCCAACCACTACCGCACCGTCTCCCTTCATACTGAGCTGAGCTGCACGTTCGTTCAAGTTCAAAGGCCAGAGGCTCGCTCAAACACAAACAGACAGACAAACAAATATTTCTGTTTTTGGCCACTTTTGTCTATGGCGAAATTCCACGTTCGCAATCGTCATAAATCTTATGGCCGCATCTTGAATTTATGTGCCTCACCAAACACTCATGCTACCACCTCCCCACGACGCTACGCATTCTGTGGCTGTGTTTTGTGGCTTAGATTACTTAGTTCGCGCACACTTTTTGTGTGTGTGTGTGTGTGTGAAGCAGCTGACGACGCTTTTTGGGGCTATTGATTTTTGGTTTGTTTTGTGCTTATTGAATTTGTTTTGCTTGCGGCCGTAGCAAAAGTTTTTTAATCAAACCAACTAGTTGGCTTAAAGTGTTGTACCATGCTGCCAAAAATTACAGAAATGTGTTTTCCTTCCTCTACACCTTTTTTATTCTAAGCAAAAGACACAACCAGACACAAAAGACAAAAGCATTTTTTCTCGACCAACGCTTAAAATATTTACAGCACAAACTGAATTCTTGCTGCTTGCTGCTGACTGTGGTTTGCCAACCTCCCCCCGTCTCAACCCTTAACGGCAAGTTCTCATTACTTGGTCGAAAACGGGAGACGAGAAAGAGAGAACCCTAAGACAATCAAAGGTGAGCTGTTGCATTTTTCTCTCTTTTTTTTTGTGTCTGTTGCTTGGCATTTTCTTTTGTTTTCCGCTTGGCTGGCACAAGCATCACGTGGTCAGAAATACCCAAACCCTTTTCAAGCACAACCCCTTTTTTTTGGTCCACACGCACACACACACACCTGCAGCTGCATCCTTTGGATGGCTGTAGCCAAAGCCAAAGGCAAAGCCAAAGCCAATGCTAAAGCAAACGCTGCTCCGCCACTGAAAATTGGCGTCTGCCAAACATATAAATATAAAAAAAGGTAGACAAATCCGGAATAAATAACAGCGTTGTCTAGAGCTCAAGCCCCCCGAAAAACACCAAGCCCGTCCCCTCTCTCTGACCGTGTGTGTGTGGAGTGGCAGGCGTCGCCGCCGAGTCTCGACTTTAGCTGAAAAGGCTGCGTCAGCGTTATGGCAACCAGACACCTGCTCCCTTCTTGCCACACACCACACTGCACGACTCATACCATAAGCCCGGACTCAGACTGTTGCACGTTGCGTATACGCTCAGCTGCACCACAAAATGAGCGAAAATCGCGCCATCTATTTGCCATGGCAATGGCAATTGTGTTTCCCGTTCGTTGTTCTTCGTTGCCTTCTTTTGTAACAGACTTTTAAAACAAAATATATTTATATATAACAATTTAATTGGTGCAGCTGGCTGGCTGGCTGGCTAGCAGGATGAGGCTTGGTTGAGGATACATCCGGATGAGCTTGACTTGACACTGAAGCAAAATTGAGAAATAATTTTCGAGTTATATTAAATGTACTTATCAATTCTAAGACCTCAAGGGAAAGTTCATTCATAAATAAATTAACAAAAATACATATCTTCAGTCGATCTTCCATATAACGTGTCTCGAGGCGACAAGAAAAACTTTGTTATAGAGAATCGCTCGTTTATTGAACCAAATTGTAGGGTTCTGCAAATAAAAAGAGTTCGTTGAATAGAAAACTTCGTTTAACGGCAGTTCGATATAGTACAAAAGTTGAACTGTAAATGATTATTTAAATATATTAAGTTCATTTCTAGATTTTGTAATTTGTGATAAGACGCATAACTATATACAATATATAAACTATACACGCTAAATGCAAATATTTTATATAAATTGTAGTTCGGCTTAAATCTTGCGTTTTGTTTGACGAAATCAACGAACGAAGCAAGAAATTCGCGAGGAAAACTTATTAAAAAATATGCAAAATAATATTCTTTTGCTAGCAATTTTATTGCTTTTGAGTTTGCAAAACTCTTTGGCTATAAAATACAAACGATCGCTAGGGAACCAAGAAACTAAAGAAACCATGTCAATCAACAGTGAGAATTCAATGAACATTGAAATGCTGAGGCAAATCAACGAACATCAAAGAACAATAATCAATCGAACGGATTTAATTTTACAACTTAAAGAGAAGCTCGTGAGCGTAAACACGTACAGAAAATAACCGAAGAATGGTCCCGAATGAAACTTGAAATAAATAAATTAAAAGAAGAAGCTGCAAATCAAACCTCAACAATTGCAGCATCAGAAACTACGATAAGGCAGTGTGACGATGACATCCGTTTACGTAAAGCACAAGCACTGATTACCACATTAGAATCAAATGTGAAGGCAATGAATCAACAAATTGTCGATTTTAAATCAGAGCAGAGCTTAACTGCAGAGGACATTCCTTCCAGTTGTGTGTCATTTGCAGACTCTAAAGATGTGCATATGATTAAAGTTAAGGGCTTTACGGAACCCTTTCAAGTGTTGTGCAACAGCCAATTGTCAGCTGGACCCGGCTGGACCGTTATACAGCGTCGAATCAATGGCAGCGTTAGCTTCGATCGCGGCTGGGACCAGTATAAAACCGGATTTGGAGATTTAAGTGGCGAATTCTTTATCGGTTTGGAGAAATTATATGCTATGACAAATGCCGAACCACATGAACTCTATATCCATTTTGAGGACGTTGATGGTGTCACATATTATGCGAAATATGATGATATTAAGGTCGGTTCTGAGTCGGAAGACTATCCTCTACAGGAACTGGGCGAATACAACGGTGATTGCGGCGATGGTTTGCGTTATTATCAAGGTCAAAAGTTTAGCACGTTCGATCGTGATTACGATTACGGTGAAGGTGACTGTTATAGTACATATAATAATGGCGGGTGGTGGTATAACGGCTGTAGTATTAAAAGGTGGGTTTTTCAAATGAAAATTTAATTTTTTAAAGTATTTTATTTTTATTTACTTCTTTCATTTTTTTTTTTGCAGTCACTTGAATAGAAGGATGGCGGATAAAAACGAAAATATTTCGGGTCAAGGAATGTATTGGTGGGATGGTAATAGCTATCACAGGGAATTTTATTTAAAATCAGTTCTGATGATGATACGACCCCAAAGCAATCATAAACGCAACAACAAAAACTATATAAAAAAGACTTGAAAACTTTAAGATTTGAAAAACTAGTAGAAAATAAAATAAGTAAGTACATAGTTTGAAAACTTAGTGGCAATTTTTTTTCTTTGCAAATTTTATTAAAATATTGATAAGCATACTTAAAGGCTATAAGACATCGGAATCGAAGAATTATATTGATAGCCTTGTCACTTTTCTTGGAATTATAACATGCATAACCGTGGGAAAAGCATTAGCAAAATGTGCAGATACTTGTTTTTAATATTTGTTCTCAACATTGGTTTCTCGCTCTTGAAAAATCTATTCGATTTCACCTTTTTTTGCAGTTATCCCAATGGCATATAATTTAAGCGGCGACAACTCAACTTGAGTTTACGTGGCAAAGGCATTATCTGGCAACACTGGCACGGAATCACTCAAATTCGTACAGCTTATGATAAGACCCATTTCAATAGATAATTACTAAGAAAAACTTATCGAAATAATATAATTTCATCAACAAATTTCTAGATATTTGTCCATTGTCAAAGATAGATTCAGCTACAAACTTTGTCCGAACTAAACCGATTTTAAAATCAAGATTGGATATTCACAAAAATGCTAAATTGATACTGTAAATTACTCGAAAAATGAAAAGCCAAAGCTTCGTGTACTAAAATATTTATAATTATATATTCTTTGTACCTTTCTTATGTCTTAAAAGCTGGCACAATGTATTGATGTAATCAATTTTCTAATTTCAATTACCAATAAATATTATTAGCTGACAAACACTAATTAATTCGATGAGTCGGGTGCAAAGATTCACACCAAATGGAGAAAAAGCATTAAAGAAAATAATGTAATCCAGCCCGAGTTCCAAACAATGCCAATCAATTAAGAAAGAAGCATGTTGATGTCGACCTCCCATAATGTCCAGCACAACTGAAGATTGTTAGTTAATGCTAAAACCCAATTCGCAAGCAGTAAATAGCCAGAAAAGGGGACAACACAAGACACTTGGCAATAATTGTCTTATATTTGCATATTCATGTGTCAAAGTTGCCAGCTGTTGGTGACTGTTGTTGTTTGGGATCTCACTAAATGTATCTGTATCTTTATGTTCGCTCTCTCTTCTTCGCGTAACAACAGCAATTGCTTCCGCATAAATGATCAACGAAATTTGTGTGCAAATGTTGTTGTTGCTCGTTGTTATTGCTCTTACATTAATTAGTTGTTTGTGAGTTTGTCGTCTCTAGCTCTAAGTGAGTGTCTGGTAAATAGAGGAAAAGAATCATTGCAACATAAGTGGTAGGTAGAAGAAGCCTGTAGTCACTGCTCATCCTAATGGAACTAAACTTTCGAGAAAATGCGTTTCGCCTTTTAATGGACGCTACACGCAATAGAAGCAACATCAACATCAGCATCAACAGCAGCTCATTAGATATTCCCTTTTCCATGCTAATATGCCATGCACTCAATGTGCAAATAGTTTCGAGAGCAACTACTACTCTGACACTTACTCTTTAGCTCTTCAAAGCCTAACGGCATCTGAAAACAGCATTGAAAGTGCGTTTGCCTCAGACAGAAACTGGTCAGCAAAAGGGTTGACAACGCCAGATATTTTGTGGTTTGAGCTTAAGCTGTAAGTATTCAAAAATAAATAATCTAACTAGAAATAATTGGTTTAAACTTTAAAGTTAAAGTTCAAGCAGATAATGTTTAATAAGAACCTTGAAATCTTGTTAAAAATCCCCATCATTTATTTATCAGTTTATTGAATTTAATTTCTATACAACAACTTTTTATGTAGATCATTTACGTAGCTGTAATTTTGTGTATTTATTGAATATTTGAAATTCAGTTTAGATTCTTTTGTATTTATTGAATGCACATTTTGCCCAAGCTTTTGTTAAGTACTTTGTGAGAATATTTTGAAATTGAAACTAAAATGTTTTACATTTTTCGGGCTAAAGTTTGTGCAATTGATAGCTGTATCATAAACTAACGCCGACTCGCTTTCCAAAACTATTGCACAACATCCTCCCCTTTCCACTGCCCACGGACAAAAAAAAAGCGACTAAAATCAAAAGGCTTACCCCCCCACCCTCCTTGAACAAACCCAACCAATTGCCCTCTGGATACAGAGGCACATGGCAAACAGTGCAAATGCAATTCAGAGTCAGCGGCGGATCTCGGACAAAAGCAGAAAAGGCAGGAAGCAAAACAAGTTGAAAGAGTGTGTGGGAGGGGGCGGCGAGAGAGGGCTGATACGATTTGTAGAGCACACAGTTGAATGGGTGACGAAGGCGGGCGGGTTGCCCAAACTTTGTGGCATAAACTTTTAATGAGTTCTTTTTGCTATATATATTTGCGATTTGCATCGCCACGCCCCCCATTTGTCACACAAATGAAATCTGCTAAAGCGAAATTGCATTAAAGTTGCCATCGCTGTTGTTGTTGTTGTTGCTGGTAAATTATTTACCCGCTGCGGCCCACTTCAATGACATTGCCTACTGCTTTGAAAGTTTTGGTCAAAGCATTACCTCGCACCACACCGCACCGCCAACCCACCGTTGTTCTTCGTCGTCTCCGGCTCAATGATGAGCGCAAAACAAAAATTGCGAAATAAAATAAATAAATATGCTTGGGCGCAAAAAACTTTTAAATTGAAAATGCGCTTTGAATATTTTCAGCGTTTTGCAATTCGCATTTTGCCAGTATTTTCTCCAGCTATAAAAAGAGAGAGAGAGAGAGAAAGAACGATAGAGAACTTCCTGTCCGTCGCCATCTTGTGCGCCATTGCACTTTGCTAACTGCTAACTGTACTTCAGCTGGTGCTGCTGCTGCCGCCGCTGCTGCTCATCTTCGGCGTCTTTGGCGAAAATAATTTGAAATTTTAATTAAAAGTATTTTTCGGTCTTAAGTTGCCCCGCTGCTGCCTTTCCTATCAACCAGACAAATACGACAAAATCAAAAACAAGCGCTTCAATGAAACGAAGAAATTCCAAAACACAAAAGAAAAGCGAGAACGAGGGGCGGAGCAGAAAACTATTTCCGGCTCTTGCATTTGCCTCTTCAATATTAATATTGCTGCCAAAGGCAAAAAAATAAGGCTAACACTTGCAACACTTAGGACATGTCAAGCCAAAATAGATGAAAAGTCTGCGGACATGTTGCAACTTGCAATTGTTGCCGATGACGACAAGTGTCGCCTTCTGTCAATCTACATCTAAATGTTTGTTTATGCGTACAAATAAATCATGATATTGGTATGCTTGGGTAAGCAAAAAATGTTAATCCCAAAAAATAAACACTCGAAAATTAAATTTTTCAATGAAATTATAAAATTATATAAAAATATACATAAATCTCGTTAAAAGTTTTTGCTTTTCGTGCTGACTTTAACGAGGAAACAGTTCGTATTTTAGGACAACTAGAGAAAAAAAATCAACATTTTTTTTTAATCGATTTTCATGATAATAATCTACGCATAAACATCGAATCCTGTTTCGATGCGTTTATTTTGCGTATATGCTAAAAAAGAAGAGTTGCGTTTCTTTTGCTACATCACTCTTTTCTTCCCTTCGTCTCTCTTGTCTTTGCTGGCTGTAATTAAACCTTAGTAGCTGAAACAGGAAGGAAGCCTTTAAGGCACTTCCAGAGACATTGCGGGACTCTCTCAGCTTCTGGGCACAAGTAAAAGCAAGAAAGAAACCAAGAAACTTTATTAATAAAAGTTTTTCCTTTGGCATTTTACTCGAGTATTATTAAAAACTTTCGTAACGTTGGCAATTCCATACACACACTATACTAAATACTTATACTTGTACTTATACCAAGTATACCATAGACGCATATGTTGACGGCTGTTCCCATGCAGAGATTCAAGGCTGGCAAAGCATTTAATTGCGAAGGACCTAGGACAAAATGTTTGCTTTTATTAATTTCGTTGTCATAGCATTGCGGTGCTTTGTCACTTTTTGTGGTTGCAAAATTATATTGAACATATTTTGCTTATGTTTAACTTTAGTTCTATGTTTTTCCCCTTTGCCCAGATGTCACACGGTGCAAGCTTTCCTAACTTTAACTAGTTGAGCTTTAAAGCTAAGCCCAAAAGTTTATTTTGCCAATCGAAATTGCCATTTTAAGACATTGACAATATTATGCTGCCAAAGATTGAGGCACGTGCTTCACTTGCACCACCGCCAGAACCACTCGAAACACTCAAACCACTCAAACCACTCGCTGGCCAAACGTTCACATCAAGTTCACAAAGTCAATTCGAATTAAACAACGCATTTGATTGCCATATAAATGGCCCCAGCCACGCCCATATTTATGGGCGCCAGCAAAGCATATCCAAATTGCAGTTGGCCACGTTTAAAACGTTTGGCTAACAGCAGCAGCTTGGGACACACCCCAAAAAAACCAAATAAATAAAAAATAAAAATTGAAATAATTCTACTGAAAAATAAAGTCGCACAGAAAATTAGTCAAAAGCGGGCCTTGAAATTGTTCAAAGAACATAGAAAAACAAAAAAAACATAGAAACATAGAAACGGGGCGGCGTTTCAATTAGCTGTCGTCTGATGGTTGTCCAGCAATTAGGTGTGTTACCCGGGCTCTAAAATGATTTTAATCGTTTGTGTTCTAACATAGATTTCGATTGGGTTTTATTTTTTTCTCTATTTCTTTTTGCACTTTTTGTTGTCATGTCGTCGCTGACATTAGCAACATTAGTCCCCCCCGCACACACGTACAGTGAGGCATAAAACATGAAGCATTTGTTTGATTAAAAACATTAGATATGAAAAATTTAATTAAGGTTAATTTCGGTCTTGCTTTGTGCCAAACCAAAGTTGCCTGCAAACATTTTTCGTAGGCGAATGTTCTGTCTCAAATAGTTTTCTACGAGCAAATGAAGCGGGAATATTAGTTATGCTTAGGAAGATTTTTGATCTATAGTAAATTACATATTTATCTTAAAAATCCTTGCTCCGTTGACCTAACAGAAGAAAATCTTATTCAACTGCTAAAGGAAGTTCATAATTATTTTAACATAATTTAAAATATTTTTCAATTGTAGAAATGTTTGATTTTTGTGCTCTTAATATTTTTTTAACAGTTCCATCATTCAAGGTGCTTTTACAGGGTATTTGTTTGACTGAAACATTTCTAGTGTATTTTTATTTTTGATTTTCCAGCATTTTTAGTTCTTTTATGTCGTGTTTTACTTTTTTTTTGCTGTTGCTGTTGTTGTTGTTTATCTAAAATTGCAAATCGAATGCGATGCAGTTGAGAGAAGGGCTGAGGCCATGCCCACTACACAACCCTCCCCACTACTCTGTGTGTGGGGGGCTGTGTGAAAAGGTCAAAGCATTCGATTAACTTTAATTTGCGCGGCTCTTGCCAAGTTATGTGTTGTCTTTTGTTGTGCGCTCGGCCATTGTTTCGGCGGCTGTTGATTTAGTTAGCAAAGCGCCCAAGCATAGTCAACATAGTTTTTGGCCCACAGTGTGCCAGCGTTTGCCAGAGATTTTCGCATAGTTCAGGTGTGCCGCCAAAAAACCAAAAACAACAACAACAAAAAGGGAAAGACGGCGTGAAAGCCAAACCTACCAAACTTCCTAGCTCATCATCAGCGGAGACTTCACAATGGAACTTTACGAAAGCAGCGGGTTTTTCTTTTTTTGGTTTTGTTTTTATGATTTATGCCCCGTTTGTGGCCGTGTCATAGTTCAGGCCAGTTCTTCAGTTAGCTAGGTGGCCAAAAGATGATGTGACTTAGTGTGTGTGTGTGTCTGTTTTTTGAACATGTTAACAAAATGCTAATTGCTGTTAGAGCCAGGCACGCGTCATCAGCCAAACTAGCTAACAAAATTAAGCAAAATGTCAGCAAACAGACCGGGCGAAGGCAAAGAGAACGTTGTTAGACAAATTTTGGCAACTAAAAACTGCAAGTGACGGGTTTAATTTTTTGGTTGCCTTGGCGACGAATGCTGCGCTCATAAAATATACAATATACAAACATAATTGATACCGCCGCCAGCAGGCACTGCAAAAGATACACGAAAGACAGCCGGACAGACATAGAGAGCCATTCAGTCAGTCAAACAGTTGTTAGTTTGAGAATTAATTTGCACACTCGAGCAAAATAATTTACAGTCTCTCGCCGGGCTCCGCTAAAAAAAAAGCCAATCACTTTGTGTTTCCCCTACCCGAGATACTTCTTTTTTAGCCGCAAATAATTGAGGCTTAGTGCAGCTGAGTTCGCTGGCTGGTTGGCTGGCAAACGTGGGCTGGTTTTATAGCCGCAACATTTTTATGCATCTCAGCCACGTGACATATCACGAAATTTTGTTAAGAGCATTCGCAATAACAACAACAACAATGCTTTATACTGGAAGCTGTCAATTAGTTTTAGGAGTTATATCAAATATATATAAAAAGCTACGTTTTGGGCCAAATCAATTGGCCTTAAATAACCAAATTATTTAATTTAAATGTATATATCTGAACAAAGATGATGTTAAGTAAAATGATTATAGGAATAATTTGAACTACATCGAACTGCTTGCAAGCAGTACTATATAAAGTGACACACTGCTCTGCTTGCGAGCAGTTTAATAAGCATTCACAAATGGATCGCTCTGGTTTATATTGGGATACTTTTAATTTAGAACAGCTTACAATTAGAATGTGACCTTATCAAGTGCAGTTATATGACCCTGTATAGCTCAGATTGCATTTAGTCAGCCAATCTCTGACCATCTGGAATATGATACAAATAATGAGTGAGCGAATGTAAATTAAAAAAAACTCAGCAACAGGCGTTGTCCATGTTGCTGCGGGCTTAGCGAAAAGGCAGCCTGCAGTTGAGATAAACCTTGAAATGTCGCACACACAAATGCACTGAATGAAACGCAACGAAACGGTTTTTCATGCCACAAATCGCTTTGGCAGCATTGGGGCGCATGCAAAAAGCCAATCTTGATTACAATCAGTCCAACAGTCAATGGGAGCAGCACAGCGTAGATGGTGTAGGAGATGAAGAAGGTGGAGTGGCGGGGAAATGTTGCATGTTGCTGGGCGATAAAGATCAAATGAGGAATGAATGTCGCCGACGCAGCAGCTTGAATTGCTGCCGGCCTAGTTGCATGTTGCGTAGATATTTGCATTTTGCGGGCGGTCTTTAGCTGACAAGATTTGTGGCTGCAACGAGTTGCAACCGAGCAACGGCTGCAATCAGCCATACTTCTCTCGATACCTAGAGCAGCAAGTGTTGTTATCTATCTGCTTGCAACACAAACACACAGAGAGACTGCTGCCACTGCACATTATTAATAATCGAATGCTTTCTGCAACATACGCAATAATGAATGGCAAACAAGCAACGGAAGCATGCTTCGTGCACTTTGCATCAATTGGCAGTTTAATGCGCAAATGCTGCCAACTCGTCTCCCAACTTCAGCTTTAATTTGCTACCTGAAGAAATTGAATGAACTGGATTTTTGGCGTAGAACTTAGACACTTTTGACTTTTGACTACATAAGGTTTGTCAGTTGAAGCTTTAGCATAAAATGTGGGTTACAAAACTTTATGCTACGCACAGCCGAGCTTGCAACTTCTTGTTATTGCTCGTTGTTGTGTTCTAAGTGTATTCAAAGTTGACTTTCTGACTAGACAATATGACAATGGATGGGTGTAAATCATGTTTGCTTTGCTGCTGCTGCTGTTGCTGCTGCTGTCTAAATGTCTGCCGCCAACTTGACTTGTGGTCAATGGCTTGCACATAATGCTTGCCCCACAACAACAACAGAAACAACGGCAACAACATTAGCAATTGGTTTTCATGGGGCATTTGCAAACAATGACATTATGCTGACGTTTATTAATCGCATTTACAGAATTAATGTCGTGACATTTTCGGTTTAATGTACTTGTAATAAATAAATGCGGCGTTTAGATATAAAAAAAAAATCACAACAACAACCATTTCAATAGACCATGCCACAGAATTTGTAGATGTTGTTGTTGTTGGTCAGCGTAATAGTGTGGCACAGAAAATTGTGTAACACCATCCACTTTGCATATTTTTCTTACAAACATTCCTAATGATACACTAACTGATGTGGCATAAAAGTCATGTGATTCGATTTGTAACTTACAAAAGAAGCTGCAAATGTTTGATAGCTGTAAATGTTTGGTAAGGGTATTACATCTTTGGCAGGTTGAAATTTAGTTGATTTAAATATTTGCAAAGCTTAAAAATCAGTTTAAAATGTCAGTTAAATTATCCAAATAATATTCATCTAAGAAAACTTGACTTACAAATGATGATTTAAATTCTTAAATACCCAATTATTCATAACTTATAAGAATAATACATTGTTTTGGCCAGTTTTCTAACTGTTTAATTTCAAACAGAGTTTTAAAGCCACTTTGAATGCTCATTTAGAAATGCTTTTTATCATCATTTTGGCATTTAAGCATTTTCATTTGCGATTTTAAGAGCTTTTTAAGTCTTAAATCGAATATCGATTACAAACATTTAAACGCAGCTATTAAACGGCAATCAACGTTCTGATGAGCTGTCAAAATACCGCCAAACCAAACCGCACCAGAGACCAACCACTTGGGGTGTTATGATGAGCACCATCTGAGTCGAGGTGTGTCCCGTTATGAACTGGGTGAGTGTTCCACACACTCACTTCAATCTGCAAACAATTCCATTTTAAAGTTAGTATCATGGATCGTAAATTCAATTTGAAGACAGCTCCAAACTCGAAATATGCAGATAGACTGAAATATGGCAAATTGCCCAACCGGGCAGCAACTTTGTGCCATTTTCAGTTTTCATAACCCTCCCAAAACAAACCAAAAAAAAAAAAAAACACTTTAAGTAAAAATGCACTCAAGGTTAGGCTAAGGGATACTCTATAACAAAAGAGAAAACCTTTGAAAAGAAAATAAAACAAAATCTGCTTAGGATAAAAACTTATTTGGATATCATTTCAACTTTATGTAGCTAACAGATATCTTAAGATTTTGTGATTTCTTAAATAGCATTTTTCAAACACTTTACAGGGTATTATTATTGTACTTTTTTTTGGAAAAAACTTTTACGTCGTTTCGTTTGTTTTATGCTGCTGGCAGAATTCACAATGTGCTCAAGGTTAAAGAGCGTACAGAGAGAGAGAGCGCTAGAGAGTGTGGTGAAAGGGGATGGGGCATGTGAGAGAGGGTGGGGAGGCGGCATTGTCTATGGTTTTGTTGGCAGCTCCAACGGCTCATCATTAATGCAAATTCATTGTTGCAGCTGTTGGCAGAGCGAGAGAGAAAACCGCGTGCATTAAAACAATTCATGTTGAATTTTTGATATGCAAACTGCCACACAAAAACAACAACAACAACGAGAACAACAACAGCAGCAGCTGCTAAAGGAGAGATGCAACTTTCCCACACACACACAAAAACAACAAAAACAAGCACACACACATTGAAAAGGGACATTAAAAAAGCACAGTTTGCTGTAAAATTAATGACGAGTGCTTGGCAAAAATGTAGGCCAGGCCCAGACCACATTTGAGCTGCATTAAAAAAATAGCGAAAAAAACGAAATAGGGAACATCAAGGAGAACAAAGTGGTAGGAGATGGGGGGAACAAACAACTAGAAGCAGCACAACTTTATGAGCATCTCTGGCATTTTGCTTAATTGAAAAAAGGCAAGCGTGCAATGGTTATGGGGAAATGGCGATGGGCATTTGGTTTGGTATGGGTATGGGTGCTGGTGCCTTAAAAGGACCTCTCTCATCTCCCTAGCAGCTAAAACAGAGGCAACGCTTTGAAGGCATGCAGTTCATAAAGCTGACACGGCTATAAAAGCACATGACCAAATGCGAGCCGACCCAACAGCAGCACCAACAGCAGCAGCAGCAGCCTAAATAGACCGACAACCAAACGAACAACCAAACAAACAACGAGCGGCGAAAAATTATCAACTCAGATTATGTCGAGATTAATTACATACGCTGAGCGCCATTGTCTTGTCAATAAATTGTCGTCGTTGTTGTTGGCGTTGTCGTCGTCGTTGCTGTTGTTAATGTTTATGTTGTTGTTGCTGTTATACCCTCTAAGCAAACAATTTAAGCAAAAAGGATAATAAACAGTTGTTCATTTTTGAGCTCTTATTGTGTATCGCTTATCGATATGCTCAAGATTTGCCAGTTCATAATCAAACCGAACATTTCTTTATTGTAAAAAATCATATTCATATCATAAATAGGAATTTCTCATCAATTTTATACAAAGAACAATGTTGAATCTTTTTAATAGAAATATTTAAATTATACTTATATTTTTACATTAAGGCACGAAAGAAGATTTACGAACACAAATATCTATTTTTTTATAATAATTATAGATTGTAAAATATTTAAAAATCTAACTCAAACAAAATCTTACTTAAACTGCAATTTTCACATAAATATTTTCAAATTCTAGGGTATCTTTGCAACACACACTTTCAACGCAGCGCTCTTCTTACTTATTGTTGTTGTTGTGTTGTCATTGTGTGCCGTAGAGATAAGAGTGAAAGAAAAATGCCGGCGTTGGGCAATGTTAATGGTAATGGTAATGGGTACCTAACTGCCACACTACCAAAATGTTAACTTGACTTTTTTTTAGCTTTGGTATTTTCCTTTGACTTTTTTTTGTTGATGCTGTCAAAAATGGATGCCAAGCCTTTTGGCCAGGCGGCGGTGGCTAATTAATTGAAAATTTTGCTGCTTTTTTTTGCCAACGTCAAGGGAGCGCCACAAGAGCTGCTGTCTGTTATGGGCTCCCCCTTAACAGAGTTGGCCAGCAACTCTTCTACTTTATTTCGTACTCGAACTCGTACTCGGAATAATGAAAATGCGATATGGATGCCATATGAGCTGGAAGCCGCACTAGGCCGCTAAGCCACTCTCAGATAGAGCCGCGATAAGCATCGTTTTGGCCAGGCCAAGTGCGCGTAAATTAATTGACAGCCCAAAGGAGGGATGGCAAGCAAACAACCAAACCCAAACCTAAAGGCAACACAAACGATGATAGCTTTAGTTTCCCAGGCAGCATCTTTCTCTGCCTCTTAGCTTGTTGACCGTTGTTGGGCTGCTCAATTTAGCGCATGTTTAGCGGCAAATGGGCAATGTAAATTTTCTGGTGAAAGATGAATTGAGCCGAAGACCAAAAGAAGTTAAAAGTGCAGCTGTTGTGGGTTTTGGCGAAAAGTGTTGCCAAAATCTGATTGATTGAAAGGTTAAGTTTCGAAATGATTCCCGATTAGGGTAATTGTTAACTTTGAGGTTAAGTTTCATTCATTTCGATTAATTTAGGTCAAATACTACTAGTAAATAATTGTAAGTTCAGAAATTCCACAGCGAGCATATGGCATTTGCACTGGACATTTTCGATTGAATAGAAATGCAATTGAGAGGTTCACCTCAAAGCGGAAGCCAATGCGAAATCATTGAGAATGCATTTCACACTTTGCCATCCATTCAACAATTCGGCCAACTGCTGCTGCTGCTGTTGCTGCGGCTAAGCCGCAAAACTAATTTAATTAACAAATATTTACTGACGCATTACTCATCATTAATAGCAGCAGCAGCAGATGCGGTTGGCTGGAGTGGTTGATGAGAAAGAGAGAGGGGGCGGCGGGAGGACGATGTTTATTTACCCAAAATGCATATACATACGTTCGTACATATATATTCTTGGGGAATTGTGCACTAAATGCAAATTCTAGCGCTGGCGACGTTGGCGACCTAGACATAATTATTTATAATTAAAGTTTGGAACTTCTTGTTGTTGTTGTCGTTTTTGTTGTTGTCATCTGTCTGTGCCAAATGAATGAATTATGCTATTGAGAATTTAGCCATGGCCAAAACATTGCCATGACCAGACCGAAAAACCAACAGGAAAACTCACCACACAGCGATGATAGAAAAACTTTTGCCAGCTGCGACAGCAGCAAACGGACAAAAACTGAAGCTCTATTAAGATATTAAGATGGGGTATCTTCACTATGTGACTAAAAATGATACACAGAAAAGAGAGGAGAAACACAAACAGCACTAAAATGATGTCCAATAGAAGAAAATTAAAGAGTAAAGAATTGGTAGACATATAAAACATAGAGTAGAATAATATATTTCAGATAATTTTCAGTGATCCCAAGAATATTATTTAAGGACACAAAAAGGTTGCTGCTAATTCTTCCAGAATATAAACCTGTAATAAAAGTAAAAAACATATTATATACATATATATAATCATTGATTTCAATACGAAAGAGCATTTAAGGCTCGAATTGCAGGATGAAAAAATATTTTCTTTTTATTTGTTTTTGGTTTTGTTTTGCAACAGGCGAGTTTAGTTTTTGTGTGTGTGTGTGGACAGTGAAAAAGTTTCGAGTATTCTATGCTACTTATTTACATGCCACGCACTCACACACGCATGCACACACACATAGAAGTTAGCTCTTAATTTCCCAAGTGTGTGGCGGAAATGCGCCGACGCCATTTTTGCTCGCGGCCATTTTTCGGCAGTCGTCGCGTGCTGCCTGAATAATTGATGCCCGCTGTGATGGGTTAAGAGTGCCACTTTTCTCTGCACCCCCCTCTACACCCCCGGGCAACCAACGCACAACCTGGCAACGGACCGTGGCGCACTTGCTATTAATGAGTTTCTGCTGCCTATGTACATAATATATGTGTACGACGTGTGTGTGTGTGCTGCCCTTTCCATATTGTAGTTGACAAATAAGCGCTTAAGTAATTTACCACCGTTGACAACAACAACAACAAGAACAACAACCGGGGATATTACGTAAAGCTTTCCGCTTTGTAAGTGAATATTAAATAAATTTGCCAGCTATTTGCGAGCAGCTTGAAGGCCACCGAAAGGGTTGGTTGACGTGGGCTGTGTGGGACGTTGCGACGCGGCAGCTTGGTATACTCAGCTTGTAATTAATGTCAAATATTTACACATTCGCTGAAGATCAAAGGTCTCTCTCTCTCGCCATGGCAAATCTCACAGAAGCGATGCTAATTAAATGAGTAAGTATTTATATTTAAATTACACACAAAACTACTTAAATGTTACTCCCTCGCAGGGTTTTTGACTAACTCTGGCAGCGTTATTTTCTTTGATTTGATTTCTTTCTTCTGTCTATATTTGCATTATAAATTTGCTTAAGTTTTCGTAATAGAGCAACACACGACAAGCATTTTGATGGGGTTAAAATAATAACAAAAAATAAATAACATATATTTAAAATAAATACTTTACATCCATCACTAGGATCTACTCCCTTCAAGTACTTTTTAAACATTTGAGCTGTATTTTCTTGGCATTATCCTTAGTTATTTCTTTAACTTCATCTACTTATTACCCATTATTTATGGGATTTGAGCTGATGCTTTCTTGGTCCGCATAAAATATGCACAAAGTCAACATGCAACAACCCCAAATGCCAAGCATCCTTCCTCTCCATCTACTCTCTACTCTCAATTTGTCGCACAATTTAGCCGGTATTCAATTTGCTTTGAAATGCGTTTCGCTTCGTGCCAGCGAAAAGCCGCAACAAAGTCCGTTAAATGCAAACTCCTACTTACTCATCCTTAAGCCGTAATCTGCTTGTCAACAATTTTTTAGTGCTTGTTGTTTGCTTCACTTAAATTGTTCTTTATTAATACAGTAAAATGTTAAAAGTGCAAACATTTTGAATTTATATTTCAAAATGCATTTCGTGTTGGCGCCCTTAGCCTGGACATGAACCAAAACTGTTAGCTGGCTGTCGAGGCCGAAGCTCTCACATGTGAGTGTGTTTGCTATAGTTTACCGTTATGCTACTGCATGTGTGGGGCTTGTATGGGGCAGGCGGCAACGCATGTGTCTTGGTCCAGCAGTGTTGTGGCACTGTTAGCGCAAAACGGAAATGTCGGTGCACGACGAGAAATGCATTTTGTAACCCAATTTCCGGCATCCGGTATCTTTTTGACAGCCCGCCTCACCTTTCAAAAAGCAGAGAGCGAGAGAGTGTGTGAGAGCGCATAACGGAAATGAGCTTATGTGCAGTACGCAAAATTACCTTACACTCCGCACACGTAAAGCTTTTTACACACATGTTGCTGCTGGCCATTGGTCGTTGACCTACCCTCACGCCACCACTCCAACCCTCCACCCCCCCCTTCCAACAAACATTCGTGCATGGTAAGCTTGCAGTGCTTTCGAAGCTTCCATGCTGCTGGCTTTTGGAGGGCTTTCGTCATTTACAGCACGAATGCATTCGCATTTGCATTCGGCAAAAACAGAAACAACGCAAAAATAAACCGAACAACCCAACTTGTTGTTGTTGTTGCTGTTCGTTAGCTGAGCTGTTGGCAAACTGACGTGTGCAGTTGATTTGATTTGATGAGTTATTATAATGATTGCGATTCGTGTTGTCAGCTTGATTGATTGGATAATGAAGTTATTAGATAGGTGTTGGTTTCTGTTGGTTTCTGTTGTATGATTGCCATTCACACAGGTGTGCCAGCCAGTCAGCCAGCCAGCCAAACTAACCCAACCAATTCTCGCTATGTGAATAAGCAATTGACAGTCAAATTAAGTGGCACATTAGAGCAGCGGATTTTCATATGCAGATATGAACGTATTTTGAGTGGAGCTATTACTCGTGGCACCTTAATAGACACTTGATTAACACACGATTTGAAGGTGCAATGAGAAGCAATCATTATCCAATTAAAAACAATCCTAGTCGATACTTACGCAAAAATAATATTTGATTGTTATCGATTAATCAATAGTGCACATTCAATCGATAAAGTATTATTTTTATTATTATTATTTGGATTGTTATTAATATAAATCGATTAATCAATGGAATTATTGATTGCTACAAAGAAAATAAATAAAAGATACTCAATTCACATCAAATCGAAAAACTAAGTTGACTGCTCAAACTGATTACCGTTTGTTCCAGCTACTTATGAACATTCTCTCTCTCTCTCAAAACTGTCGTCGAGAATCGTGACTCGATAAGTGCTCATCGCGTTGGCTTAATCGTTTTGGTAACCCAATATCCACATAGCTGGATATACTTAGGAATAGTTATGATAACAGCTTTGCCAGCTTGTCACTTAGCCTGACAAGGTCACATTGTCAACGTCAATGCGCGTGCGTAAACCAATAAAATTTGTCTAACTTACAGTCCGTGCGACGACGATGACGCCAACGAAGAACAACAAAAACAATAGCCAAATAAACAAAAGGCTAAACGGCTTGAACGGCGGGCTATCGAGGGAGGGTGGGGGCATCGAATTTGGAGTCAGAAAAGAAGGCAACGGCAACGGCAATGTTAGCTCTTGTAGCGGTAGCTTGAACTGGCTTTAATGATTCAATCCAAATATGGGTGTCAATAAGTTAACAGACAGACAATGTTGCACTTGCCGCAGCCATAAAACCGGGCAATGGCCAACGGCTAGATCGGGCGAGGGACAAACTGTTTGGTGCCGCACCAAAGTCAGGCTTTAACTTGGGATTCTCTGCTTGGAAATTATGAAATGCATTTAATTTTGTTGCGCACTGTTTTTCCTTACGTTTTTGTTTTGTTTTGTTCGGGGCTTGTGCTTGGGCTCTTTGGAAAATCTATAAAAATTCCATTGACCATATTTTAAGCCATTGGCATTGGAGTTGTTCGTGGCCATGGCCATTGCCATGGTCTTGTTGGTCTTGAGAGTTGCTGTTCGGGCTGTTTAAGGAAACAAATGTTTCCGTGCAGCTGCCAACTAGCTGACAACTTGTATGGCCTGTGTTTTATGTGCCACATGCAGCAGCAGCAGCAAACAGTTTGTTGCACACACACACACACACACACAGTCGTATATTGCAATCTGTCTGCAATCATGTCACATCATTCGCCATAACTGGTTCTTAACCCACCCAACTCACCACTCCCCACTTTAAGCCAGTCAGTAAGTAAGTAGCTAGCCATGGCTAATGAGCGTTTTTGGGGGCGTTTTTCATGTATTTATTTGCAGTGAGTGCGAGAGATTTTGCAATGCATAAATCTCAAGTGGGCGGAAGGTTGGGGAACTGCTTAAAATAAGTAGCACTTCTTACAATAAGTTGGCCAACAAAAAAGGAGAGGATGCATAAAGAAAGAAAAGAAGAAGCTCGAAAATTGTTACGCAGTCAACAAGGACACTGTCATAACTTTTTTAATGGTCAGCTGGAGGAGGAGGGTGAGCGGGAGACAGCCAGTCAGCTGACAGTAGATAAATTCTAAGCAAAGCAACTTTGTTGTTTGCGCTCCTTTGGCAGCCAAGTTGCACTGACAGTTGGCCACATTGCGCCCAACTGACAAATCGCAAAACTGCACCAAAGTCAAAGCGCAAGTACAAAAAAAGAATAAATAAAAGCAAAGCAAAAAACAAGACAAATACCGACTGATAGATGCACTACAATGTCCTTTAAGATTGGGAGCTTAAGCAATCTTTTCTTTTACCTTTTTCTTGTAAATAAGTAAAATGGCAAGCAACTTTTTCATGAACTCAGTCTGAGATTCTGGGCATGTCAAAAATCGAAGCGGCTACTTAATTTTTAAGCAGTTTTCTATTCTCGACCCGGTTTCCATAGAAACTTCTTATCTGCTCGCCCAAACCACACACGAACTGCAAGCATACAGCTTGCTGGCAATAAGCCAAGTTAAGAGCTCAAACTGTGAGTTGCACTCTTGCAATCGACAGTTGACATAGTTTTAAACATTGACATGCAGGCAAATTGCAGCCCCCCTTCCTTATCGAATGGGAACTGTGAATGTGATTGGCTTGTGTGTGTGTGTGTGTGTTTGATGGGCATTGTCAGCTGCATAAATGGAATTGCATTGCGTTTAAATCAAATGAGTAATAAACCCAATTGCGATTTTATAAAATCAAAGGTCTGAAATGATTTTATATTAATAAGAATATAGAAAACTTCAGTAGGGTCAAAAAAATATCCCGCACTGCAAATCCGAACGAAGCTCTATTTAATTCTCTTAAGATTTGTTTGATTTCTGCATTAAATGTTGATCTTTTAAATCGTTAACAAATCCAATTAAAAAGCAAGCTGTTTTCGAATTGGTATAATAATTTTTAAATTGTCACGAAACTAATTATAAATTAAATATAAATAAACGTAGTTAATTAACAGTTTGATTGATTACCTGGCAATGTCAGCGATGATATAAATAATGCCACTTCTGTGCCACACATGTGAAATGCAACAAAATGAATTCCAATATTCGACCAAAAATCACGCACACAATAATTGCAATTTATGCATAGATATATTTATACATTATAAATTACAGCATCAAAAATTGGAGCTGAACTCATTATTTTGCACTTGTTGGGGAGACAGCCCAGACAATACAAAACAAACATCCAACAAAAACACATACAACATTTAAATGACATGAGGATTTTTTGGATTTCGGTTGGTTCTCGTTATTTATTTTTGAACAAATAAAAACAAATGTGAATTTTCACATTTTCAACTCTGCGTTTCACATTTGCAATTAAATTATGCATTTATTTGCCAATTATTACACACAGCGCAATATCGAATTTATTCAGCACAAAATTGCGATTTATTTGTTTATTTATCGAAATGCGACAAGTCGATTAACACTATCGGAATATTTATTCGAGTCGCTTGAGTATTGAGTGACAAGATTAACTTTAGGTTAGTTAAGGAATAATGTGAGAAGAGGACACATTTATTTAATTTAAAAATACTTCAGGTAATGAGTTTCCTTTTAAATTGCATTTAATTTTTACAAAAACTTACTTGGGGTTTTTATATATTTTTTTATCATGGCTCATAACACTTAAAAATCAAAATGGCTGCCATGAACAAACACCTTAGGAGCGAAAGAGGATGCCCATTATCATTATTATGATCATTGGCATTAGCATTTAAAAGAAATAAAATATAATTTATTATCAGCTGGTTGTCAACAGGAACCAAGAGACAACGACGACAACAACATCGACGAATCGACTTGGCATCGGCCAATTGGGTGTTGATGCGCAATTATTAATTTTGTCGCATTGACCAGGAGCCAGGAGGCAGGAGCCAAGAACCCGGAGAATGGTAGCAAGGAGCAAACTCTTCGCCTGATGGGGCGTGTGAATGTGTTTATGTCTGGGTGAGTGTGCAAAGTGAATGCCCATATGAATGTGAATGCCATTTGGACGCATCATTACGATAACAATCGAAGCTAAACGGCGACTTCTGTTGTTGGCCAACAAACAGCAGCAGCAGCAGCAGCAGCATGCAGCAGCAGTTGCAACATGACGATGAAGAAGAATGATTGCGACAAGAACATTTCCGTCGACGGTTGGTTGGTTCCGTCTCGGTCTTCATTTCGAATTCTTGACATTCGCTTAATAATGCAAGATGCATGTCGATATGTCAATGCGTTTGCGCGCAATCGATCATTTTGCTTTGGAGATCAGAGAAGAACGTGTAGAAGAGGAAGGAAGGCATCAAACATCGAGCCTCGAAGTAGTAAGCCATATCACACGCTGACTAACTGACTGAATGACTAACTGACTAACTAACTGACTGACTGTTGTCTGTCCCTTGTTTGACACAATGTTGCCAGATTAACACAATTGATAAACCTTTCCCAAGAAGAAGATCGTTTCGCATTATCAACTCGTTCATTGCCAGCAAGCAGTTGGCAATTTTATGGCTTGCGACACACGTTCGAGTCATGGTTGATAAGACTCGTATCAATTTAGCTTATCAATCCGCCGCCTCCCTCTCCCTATAAATCTATCATTAAATGTTAGCTACTGTCAAATATGCAATAATTTATTGTCGTGATCGTTCCAGCAGCGAGAACAAAAAGAAGTACGTCAACTGTTTAATGCCACAACGATTGAACATTGATTTATGTTTAGGCCTGTCCACAAACACACGAACACTTTTTGTGACAATCTTTGGACAAAGTTGTCATAAGGACAACAAACAGGCAGACAAGTCGCAAAGAGTTGAGAGAGCATTTTGTTGTCGCGTCCCTTTTGCAGCATTTTTATTGTTATTTTATGTTAATGAACGATTTCTTTTTAGCTTCATTGACTTCTCATACATTTCATAATACAATATAGTAATATCATAAGCGCATCATGTCTATATTCTATATATCACACCGAAATTACTTTACTTACTTTCATTCATTTCAATTCTTTTTCTCAACTCATTGTTATGCATGAACGCGATTTTATGATTATTTCGAAGGTGTCAAATAATTATGGTTATTTTTCGTGAGTTTCTCTTCTTTAAATTTTGATATTTGTTTTTTTTCTTAAATTGTTTTTAGTAATTGTGTAAAAATTATGTGAGTTGATTTTTTAATAGATAAAAATCTCAACAAGCCCATTTCAATACAGGCCGAAAACAGTTAATCGATTAAAAGAAAAATCAAAATTTTATAGGCCATGTTTAAACGTGTGTTTACTTCTGTCACCTTTTGGGCAAAGTGCCAAAAAGCGCAATGTGTTGACAAATTTTTCCAATAGACGTTTGCATAATTCCAACATAAATTCACTAATCATTTTTCGTCAAGCCCAAAAGTCAACTCTCGCATATTAATTTCCATCATAAATAACCAAAAAAAAAAAGGGGTTAACAAAAAATGTGTGTGTGACGTCCATTTATAACGTTAGTGTGTGAGTGTGTTTGGTGTCTATAAAATATTAAATTTATATTTCATTTGCAATTGTTGCCGACAGTTTTTGTACCGCCTGGCAGCACTTTATTCTATTTTCAATTTTTTTTTATCTTTTTCATCCTGCAGTTCTATAAAAAAAACCTTGGCTTGAAACATAATAAATGTCTGCACAAGGCGTCGAAATTGCCACGCCCAGCATCTAGCTATGTATGTGTGCCACAGCTAAAGCTGGCCAAAATTTATGTTCGCATATGAGTTTTTTATATATGTATATGAATTGCGAGGTGTCAGCAAACTAAGCGACTGCGACAGTTTTCATACTTCTCTCTCAATGTGAATTATATGCGAAACATTTTCTCATTACAGCAAAAATCTTTTTGCTATTTCGAGCCGAAGCATATGGTTATGGTAAAAGGAATGTTTGGAACTGTCTTTCACATGAATTACATGTGATTAATGTAAATATACCACGATTAGATAATTTATCGGCCAAAACTATATAGTTTATGTTGGCAAGTCGGAACTGATTGGCATATGTTAGTGATGTGATTAGCTTTTGATTGCCAAGCTAAGCAACTCAAATGGCTAGGCTATAAATCTGCCAAAGCTCGGCACTTTCACTTTATGCACTGCACAAATATACAGCAAAGACTTTTCATTTTTTGCCTTAGCCAAAAGATCAGATCAACTGTGACGTCGACAACTGGCGTCGACACCTGCCGCTTTATAGCATTTTTGGTTTAAGCACGTCAAGCCCAAATGGCTGGGCAATCAATTAATGTGACATGCAAGCCAGACTTCGACGCCAACTACAACTGCGATCAATGGGAAAAGGGTAACGAAATGGCCAATAAAAAGGTGTTTGGGGGAGCTGCAACAAAAATCCTTTCACTTTTACAATGCCTGCAGTGTGATTTTGAGTGCAGATAAAATATACTCTAACAAATAAAATATATTTAAATTCAAGTTTGTTGTCTTTTGACTTCTTCTTCATGCAATATCCACATGGGGATGTCTTTAAAGTGTATTTCCACTTCGTCAACTCTCGATTAATCTTCATTTTCAGTGTCGTGGCGATTATCTTTTATTTTAGTTTAGCGCCTCAAACAACGCTGTTGGTTGAGATCAATCAACTGTCAATCATTTGCAATTTTCGCGCTGCTTTCAACAACTTCAGCTACTGGACAAATATTGTATAATCGATGCAAACATCAATTCAAATTGCCAGCGGCACGCAATAAAAATGCAGCTAATACTAGAACAAGACACAGACAACAAAAATAACACAAAAAAAGTGCGGCAATTAAAATTGCAGACTGGTAAATCCGGCAAATCAAGTTGCTAATTTTATTTGCGTTCGATTGTGCGTTTTCTGTTTCGCATTCGTAGGTTTCTTTATGGTGGGTCAGACGCGGCAGCGTATGAGCGATTTTTGCTTACCAAATCGGTAAATCGGCTAAATCGGTTAAATCGCAACGTGCAGCATTGGCAACATGGCATATGTGGCAGGCAATTTTATGTTATTACAACCATTCGACGTCCAGTTTTGTGTCCATTGATCGGCTATGCGGGGACAGAAAACATTTGTAAAACATTTTAATAACCATTGACAGACAATAACAACAACATCGACAACAACAACAACAACGATAGATAACGATTATATGTAACTGCTTTGAGAGGCCATTGCGAAAAAATCGAAAATAAGAAAAACCAAAACAAAAATCGATATTAAATTGCTGCAGCTGTTCGAATGAAGAATTTCGTTGTGTTTTGACTTGTGTCGCCATAAAAAAAAATAGCCATTAAAGCCATTTAATAAAGTACAAGCGAAATTAAATTTTATAGTTAGACAAAAATGAAAACGTGATCAGCATAAATCACAGCTCTTTTTTCTTTGTATTTAAATAAGTCGAGTGGAGCGAATAATAAAATATTTTGAAGACTTTTGAACAATTTTTTTGGAAATTGGCCATTCATTTGGTGTAATTTGTTGTAATTGTGAAATAAACAAAAATAAAATAAATATGTTTTGAAATTTGTGATAGAAGTACTAACAAAAATATTTGTCATATAAGCAAATGTCATTGGACGTCATTAAACGTGTATAATGGTTTTGTGCAAATGTATGTAACACACCGAGGAAAGCATCTCCGACATAAGAGACTTTAGATTCTAAAGTTTAGAAGCACTAATTTATTATTTATTATATAACAATTTAATAGGTGCGGCTGGCTGGCTAGCAGGATGAGGCGTTGTGGATACAACCGGATGAGCTTGACTTGACACTAAAGAAAGATTACTGAACAATTTTCGAATCATATTAAATATTCTTATCAATTCTAAGGGAAAATTCATTCATAAATAAATGACCAAAAATACATATCTTCAGTCGAACTTCCAAATAATGTGTCTCGAGGCGACAAGAAAACGCTTTGTTATAGAAAAAATTCTTATTTTAGAATCGCTCGTTTATTGAACAAAATTGTATTCGTTAAACGGCAGCTCGACATATAAAAGTCAGACTGTAAATGATTATTTATATATGTAGAGTTCATTGCTAGATTCTGTAATTTGCGATAAGACGCAATCTATCAATAACTATGTACATATATAAGCAATACACGCTGAGAGAGCGATAACAAAATTTCTCTTCAGCTAAATGCAAATATTTTATATAAATTGTAGTTCAACTTAAATCTTGAGTTTTGTTTAGCGAAAACATCGAACGAAGTAAGAAATACGCGGAGAAAACACATTAAAAAATATGGAAAATAATATATTTTGCTAGCAATTTTTACTTTTTTATTGTTTTTTTTTTTTTTTTTTTTTTTTTTTTTTTAATTATTTATTGTATCGTATCAAGCGATGGCTAGGGAAGCAAGGAACCAAAGATGGCTTTGCACCCATGTTAAGCAAAAGTGAGAGTTCAATGAACAAGGACATCAATGAACATTACACAAAACAAATAAATCTATATAGAAAGCTGACCAGCAGCTTGACTACCAACAACATTGAACTGATGAGGCAAATCAACGAACATCAAAGCACAATAACCGATTTAATTTTACAACTTAAAGAGATGCTCGAGAATCAAGTTTTGTTTGTTGTCAATAAAACTCCCATCGAAACAAGCGTTAAGTTAGCCTCAAGTGAAGCACATGTACAGAATATAACCGCGGAATGGTCCCGAATAAAATTCGAAATAAATAAATTAAAAGAAGAAGCTGCAAATCAAACCTCAACAATTGCAGCATCAGAAACTACGATAAGACAGTATATCGATGACATCCGTTTACGTAAAGCACAAGCCGATGAAGATGGAAAGAAGCTAGAGGAGAATCAAGCACGGATTACTGAATTAGAATCAAATGTCAAAGCACGGAATCAAATTATGAATTATTTGATAATCGACTATATAACCATGGCTTCCAGTTGTGTGTCATTTGCAGACTCTAACGATGTGCATATCATTAAAGTTAAGGGCTTTACGGAACCCTTTCAAGTGTTGTGCAACAGCCAATTGTCAGCTGGACCCGGCTGGACCGTTATACAGCGTCGAATCGATGGCAGCGTTAATTTCGATCGCGGCTGGGAAGAATATAAAACCGGATTTGGAGATTTAAGTGGCGAATTCTTTATCGGTTTGGAGAAATTGTATGCTATGACAAATGCCGAACCACATGAACTCTATATCCATTTTGAGGACGTTGATGGTGTCACATATTATGCGAAATATGATGATATAAAGATCGGTTCTGAGTCGGAAGACTATCCTCTACAGGAACTGGGCGAATACAACGGTGATAACGGCAATGTTTTGCGTAATTTTCAAGGTCAAAAGTTTAGCACGTTCGATCGTGATAACGCTGGCTTAGGTGAACTTCACTGTGCTAGTTATGGCGGCTGGTGGTACAACAATTGTGGTTATAGGTGGGATTTGCTATAAAGAAATTTTATTTTTTACAATTATTTATTCATTTTTATTACTTTCATTTTTTTTTTTGCAGTAACTTGAATGGACTTTATATTTCGAATGGAAACTACGACATTTTGAATCATGGAATGTTTTGGTCTAATGGTTATCCCTTAAAATCAGTTCTGATGATGATACGACCAAAGGAATCATAAGACAATCAACAAAAAATAGACATAAAATAAATCTTGAAAACTGTAAAACTTGAAGAAAATATTCTCGATTCGTAGAAAATAATTAATATGTAGGTATAAAAATTGGTAGAATTTTTTTTTTTTTTTCAATTTTGTATTCAAGTATTTATAAACCCACTTAAGAAGGGTTATAAAACATTAGAATTCAAGGCGAACTAATTTTTTTTATAAGAAACATAATTTTGCTTTGTTTTATTTTTATTTGCTAGCAAGTCCAGCTGATAATAGTTTCCGCTGAGTAGCCTCGTCACTTTACTTGAAATTATAATTTGCATAATCGTGGGAATTCTGCGAGAATTTAGTATATTTTAGTTTGAAAAGCATTAGCAAAATGTGCAGTTATTCGTTTTTAATAATAAACTACACAATTTTACTGCTCATTGTGGATTCAAGTTGGGCAGCAGTTGAAATCGATGATGAAATTGTTGCAATGGAAGAACTGATCGTGTTAAACAATGAGAAATTGCCCAGATTTGAGGAAAATTTGGAGGCTGAAAGACCGGATGGAAAAACATATAAAAGAGCAACAAAATGATTTGTTTGGCTGCTTGCCAAACACTAATGAAACAAGCGAAAGTTAAGCTGGACGATAATGAAGATCAGCTAAAAATGCTGCGTAACAGTTTAACAAGTTTAGTATTAGAAAATGAATATCAAATTGATAGTGAAAAAGACCCCAAGAAACAATTGCTTGAACTACAAACAATTAAACAGTGAATATTTGATTCAACTTACAGCTGCACAGATCAGGCTTAAAGCGTACGAAGAACAATTTGAACAGTTTCATCCCAGCAGCTGTTTACCTTTTGGCGTCGCATCGATGGCAGCGTCAATTTCTATCGCAATTGGAGTGATTATCAAGCGGGTTTTGGTGCACTCAATGGCGAGTTTTTCAAGGCTTGGAGAAACTGTATCGCTTGACACCAATCCAAGGAGGACTTTGAGGGCGAGATACGTTATGCTCACTATGATAATTTAAGTGTTGGCAGCCAGCAAACCAACTATGAACTTTTCTCTTTGGGTCGATACGATGGCCATGCAGGCTATTCGATGGGTTTTGAATGTTCTGCAACAGTTCTCAACACTGGATAATGATAATGACAGCTGGCTGGAGAGTAGCTGTGCCAAAAGATATCACAGCGTCTGGGTTCTCGCTCTTGAAAAATCTTCCCGTCTTAAGCTCTTTCTCTTTTTGCAGTAATTTGGAATAAACCTTCTCAAATACCATTGGCAAAGCAAGTTTTTTTTCATGTTATAACAATATACACATGTTATTGATAACATTTAAATCATGAATTTGAAAAGTTTGGAAATATTTTTAGAAAAATAGAAAACATATAGAAAATCTATTAAATATTCGTCGAAATCGGTTAAGCAACATAAAATATATTGAATGTATAATCATGCATTTGCGCAGTTAAACAGATCAAGGGTTCAGGGTATCTTCCAGTCAAGCTTATTCGACTGAAGTCAGCTTACTTGTTTCAATTAGTTAAAGCAGATGCTTAAACAGATATTTAAGTGCCTTATTATCAAACAGCAACTTGTAGCTACTTCAGAATTGGTAAGCATAATGGAAGCTGAACTTGCTGCGGAACCTGTGTTACTTGATAATGTTTAAAAATGTTTTATTACTTCCATCTATGCCAACAATTAACATAAGAATTTCGCCTGCCGAGCGCACAACTTTTTTGCCCAGACAGCCAAAAACTTTTGTAGCTATCAAGAAGCATCATCCTTACACAGATACTCTGCCTCTCTCTCTTGCGTATCCACTGCCTGGCTATGATTTACATATGAAGCCGATGTCGAACTCATCCTGCTTGCATCCACTTGTGACTTCCGCTGGCACGCAAAAGAACTTTGGCAACAAAATTTGTCATGACACACAATACGAAAAGTTTGGCAAACAGTTTTGAATTTCTGCATCATTTTGTGGGCTGCTCAAGTGGATATACAGCCTTGGCTGTAGCTTCAACTCTGACTTAATTAAACTACAACAACTAGCTGCAGGTGCATTGAGTATTGAGAGTTACTATCTCAGTTTGCCAATGGCCAAAAAGTCAAAAAGCCAATTGGCAATTGCCAATCAATTTTCTGTTTCAATTCAATCAATAATTACAACTTCAATTAGACAAAAAACAAAACAAAACAAAAACCCCAACGAGCAACTGATTTTATGGCAGCAAAACAATTGCCAATTACTAACAAACAAAACAACGTGGCACAGACTGTGGCAAGTACCAGTTACAGGGTAACAGGTATTGTAATCCAATATTAATGCAAAATCTCAATTTGAATCACAAAAATATCCAAATAACAGCAGAGTATTTCGTCAATATTATTTCTTATGATATTTGATTGCAACTTTTTAATGCGGTGGAAACGAATTTAAACACAGAGTTGGTAAGACTAGTTTGGATGAATGATAATAAAGAAGGTAAGTTCAGATATTGAATGAATCAATGCTTTTCTAACAGGGTATTGCGTTATAAAAACACAAATATAACTCAAAGTTGTGCAGGTTAAAACCAAATGCAAATAACAACATTGACAGAGACATTTTGCTAGCAAGCAGTATTTTGTGGGTGGGTGCAGGGGTGGTGGAGAGGTGGAATGTGGGTGGCCCAAACAAATGCTAACTTTTGCATATTGCGCTAGTTATAATTGACATTTTAGAATGGTTCAAGGTTTTGAGTAAGATTTCAGTTCTGCTGTCGAGATTTTGGGCACTTTTGGGTTCGACTTTTGATTTCCATTTTTAGTCTTTGGACATTTTTGTAACAATTTTCGGAGCATTGTTTGACTATTTATTTGAGATTTTCGTTGTTTTGTATTTTTTTTTTGGCCATGAGAGGTTAAGTTTTAACTGGGGCGTGGCAGCTGCAATTTGCATTTGCATTATGCAATTAGACAAACGTTCAAAAAGCAAAAAATAAGAGAAGAGAGAGAAGTAGGAGAAGAAGCCGCAAGGCTTTTTAACGGCACGTAATGGGCTTTCATTATGTCTGCGGCAATCTTTTGGCCACAAACGAGTCAGCGAGCGATTCGGGGCCAGGTTCGCTTGGGATCTCTTGTGAGTTCATCATGGCAGCGGCATCTCTTTCACTTGTCGCCGCCGCACCACATGTGCTCCACACGCAGGCAGCTCCAGCTCTGGTCATGCATCATAATCAGCGGCGTTGATGGTCAAGACTTTGCTAGTACACTGTGCGAAATGCGAAATGCGAAAGAGCTGCTCAGTTAACACCTTTCAGCATTTATTAACTGAAATTGTTGCGGCGCTCTATGATTTCTTACTTTACTCCACACCGATTTCAAGCTGTGCGCACAGAACTTCTCAAACCTCTTCCCTCTCTCCCTCTCTGTTCCTACTCGCTGTGTCGCCTGCAGGCAGAAGCGTTGCAAGCTGCCGCCGTTGTGGACGTCACTGAATGTTGCAACAGTCGCCGCAAGCGTCGCGCATGCGCACGCTGAGATCGCGATTGCCACGCAAAGAACTTCACTTCGCAACTGAGCACTGAGACTTTGGAGCAGAAAAAAATCATAGTTATGTGTGTCACAACGAAACTTGAATGCCCTTTACATTTATTTATCGATTGAAAGTTGGTATTAGGAAAAGCAATGCAATCTGAATACGCGCAAAATACTCAAGAAAAAGCTTTCGTATGCTTCAAATAAATAAAAATTATATTTATCTTTATCTGCTACCTAAAATGCAGTTTATTTTTATAAATAATTCCATTAATTGTCAAACTGTACCAAATAGTCATTGGTCCATTAAGAGTTAGTGAATTTTTAAAGCTACAAGCATAAAGTGCAGTTTAGTCGTTTCCATTTGGTTCACGTTTTCGCATCTTGGGCCACGTTTCGCATCAAGTTCAAGGCGTTTGAACTCTTGACATTTGGCAGCAGCATTAGCAGCAAGCAGCAGCAGTTGCAGCCAACGCCACCGCCACCGCCGACGCCGTCAAAGTTGCAACAATGTTGGGGCCCGCAAATGTAACAACTCGATTAGCGCGAAATATTTCGGCCTAAGGGGCAAATGCAAAAAAAAAAAAAACAACAAAAACTGGAGCGTTAGAAGTTTAGAGAAAGAGAAGTCTGAACATTAATTTGGCCTTTATTCCGTTGGCACTTTGTTACTTTCTCTCTCTTTTGCTCTATTCGCTCTGTTCGCTCTAATTGGCTCGAGTTTTTAACTGCATATTGACTCTTGACCAAGCTTTGCATTGTGGGTTGGGGGACTCCAAGCGGCATTTACCGTTTGCTGATGCGCTTACAACGAGAAAGAATCATAATGATGACTCTTCAGCGAGCGCGTACAAAAATTGCACAGATGCAAAAAGCCAGGCAAAATACTGTTGGCTCGTTGCTGTTGTTGTTGACGTGGCTGAATTGCAGCACTTGGCACAATAACAGGATTACACACAGTGAACCTTCCAACAACAAAGCTGAAGTTGGCGCAATTTTCGGACTACGCACTTCAACATGAATCCGCAGCAACCAACCAACCAACCAACAGCAGCAGCAGCAGCAAACAAAACATGCCAAATCCAAAGTAAAACAAAAAACAAATAGACCAAAAAAAAGGGCCTATCGAAAATGTTGCATTGAAATGCACAACACAAACATGCAGCAAATACCGAAGAGAACCTTTTATGCATTTGTATAGTTGGCAACCGCACTGTGTGTGTGTGTGTGCGTAGCGGAGGAAGTGTGTTGTTAAAGGTATTGACTCGAAAAAAGATGGAAAATGGCAAATTGTAAAATGGCCAGAAATGGCCAAAATTAAAGTGGCAGATATTGCTGTGCCAGCAGACAAACTATAAAAAAGCTGTGGTCAATAATGCAGCAGTTGGAGGTTTACTCAGCGTTATTTACCCGAACTAGAACAGAAACACAGAAGAGAATCGAGGAATCGCTATGAGCAAGGATTGTAGTGAATGAAGTTGAGATATTTACATGTGGTATATCCCAAATCCATACAGCTAGAGTTACCCAAATGGTAAGGATATATCTACAGGCTTCCCCAAAAAACGTTATCCAAAGTGTTGTTGCCACGCCTACCCCACCGATGAATCGTTATGGGTAAGGTGTTTCTTTAACAAATTACTCTTATCATTTGTGCAACCCAAAACAGTTAAGCTTAATCAACTCAATTCTTTTTTGTTCGAACGAGTTTCGCCCCACATAAGTAAAACGCATTTGTCATCATTTGTGGCACTCTCCTCCCGCCGGTTGCTGCCTCATAGTTGCTATTTAAACTACCAATTTGGCTGCAACAGCAGCAATTTGCAGCAAGCGCAGCTAAAATTGTCGCACAAATCTCACCAAAACTATGCATACATGCCACAACAACAAAATACAGGTAGCTACTGTCAAAGAGTGCAACACAACAGTGCCACCTACGCAATCTGCCACCAAAACCCCCCTTACGCTCCCTGCCACCCACATTTGTTGAAACGTTAATTGACCTGGCTTTTATCAAGAGTAGAAAGAGGAAGGAAGGAAACGAACGAACGAACGAACAGTGGCTATAACTGAATCCTAGTCCATGGCTATCTAACCAAGTCAGTTGGTTGGCCAACGTGGACTAATTTTGCAAACGTGGCCAATCAGCGAAGTCTTGAGCCTTGCCCAGTGGCAGTTGCAACTAAAAGGGGACATGATTCATACTTGCTTGGCAATCAAGATACCCTGTAACTTAGATTTAGTTATGATTAAAAATATTTCTTAGCCAACTTAGAAAACACATTACAACTTTTCACAAGTTTACCTTGTTAGATTAAAACTATGTTTTTGGGTATGGAAAAATGTATATTTAACAACTTCCGATACACCAAAAAACTCTATCTCAATTCATCAAACACTTTGCTTACATTAACAGGGTATTCAAAAGCCATTTGCAAATTAACTTAAGGCTAGACTGAGGTTCGTTCAGCAAACTAAATTGTATTTAGAGCCGCTTCTTGCCAGTGAAACTGGCTGAGACAGAGATAGCAAAGCTGCAAAGTTGGAGAATTAAATCACGTACTAGATTAAAAATTGCGCATAAAATTCATAATACGAGATTGCATTGCACATGGAGCCAAGGGATGGTGCGACTCGAACCGGTTATTTAGAACAAAAAAGAAAACCCTTTAAAAAGGCTTGTAAAAAATATCAGATTTTAACGCATTATTCGTAATCGTAAAACACTGAAAACAAGGCAGCTGCTTTTGTCACTTCATAAATTTTGCGGCGTTGTAAATTAAAAGCCGCAAAACAAAAATAAAATTGTCAGCATGCAAGTTTCAAGCTGTGCGCGTTTCAATAAAAATCAATCAACCGAGAATTTATTGAGCAGCCGCCGCAGCGCCCAAAATGCAGCTCGACAGCTGTTTAACACTTTAGTTCCCGCTCTTTATATCCATATAGATATGTCAATGCGTAGGTGTTATGCAATGCATTCGAAAAGCGCCAAGAAGAAACAATAGCCAGAGCCAAAAGCCAACCACACTTTACACAGCAGGCCACCGCTGACTCACGCCCACCCAACACACCCACTCCTCAATCTATCCACACACCCCCCTGTGCAACACCTTGCTAAAAACCACTTAACCCACTGACTGCCCAAGTTTATGGACACATTGCATGCCACAAGTATGGTAATACACTTTATATACACATATATTGATTTATCATGTTCTCTGTGCGCGTTCTGCTTCTGACAGACTTTGACAGACTTAAGCCATAAAGTCGTGAATTTTGTTTGTTGTTGCACGCTCTGACAGCATTTAATCTATAACAAAATGATTTTACTTACTAAAATACTTAAAAGATAGAATTAACCACACACACCAGGGTAAAAGTAAATGCAACCAATTACCGATTTGTGGCGAATTAAATAGATTGTCACTTCAACTTGTTTAATGCCACACCCTCTTCTCTGTTAGCCATAGTCGTGCTGACGTCACGACAATAAATGCAATAAATGCACATACACCATATGTATATCAAATGCATTAAAGGTATTAATAACATTTTGTTTGGCGGAGCTTAAACAATCAAATTTGTCAATTTGCCACCGTGTTGCTGCTGCTGTTGCTGCTGAAGCGGAGACAATTGGCTGGCAACTTAATGCGAGAGTGGCAAATTGCATTTCAAATTGCCTCAATGAATGAATGCATGGGTGTGCCACAAATTCAGATCATTTGCTTGTTGCCATTATAAAAATCAAATACTCTACAACGAATTGAATAAACTATGGAATAACCAACTTTTTAGTATAATTAAACTGAAGAGGACAACAAAAATTCAATATTTATGATCATTCTTGCGATTTTGAGATTCAAGATGTATTTTAATTTAGTTTGTTTGCTGTGAAGTATTTTTTGTATATTTATTAACTACAACTTTGCTGAAGACACAATACAAATATTCCTTACTGTTGTCGAGATCTAAGCTTCGAAAAAATATCACAAAAATGCTCAAAGTCAACCTTAACGAAAAACTTTGATAAAATTAAACATCCTTATATACAGGCATTTTGACAAAATAAATGATGCAGAAAAGTTTGAAATTTAATGTTCTTTAAGAAATAATTATCGGTCATAATGACCCGATATTTGTTGCACAGTGTAACACAACTTTTATTGTTACTAAAAATAAACAAACTCAGAATTGCTATCAATATCCACAATGACACATTTAAGAGTATTCAACATTCGTTGGCTATGATTAAAAATTCAATTTATTGTTGCGTTTGCAAAATTAAAAGTGGGCGGGCATCATTTCAAGTGTTACGTTAATTGCTAGTTAAAAGCAATGAGCTATGATTATGGTGGTTTTTCAGACCTATAATCGAAAAATCACCTCGAATAATCTATTTAAGAGTGTTGGCCTTAAACGTGGGTCAAAACGAGAACGAGAACGCGAACGGAAAGTGGGTTTCTGCCATTTAGACAATTTTGTACCGAAGCACCCACAAAAAAACAGGAAGCTTTTTTCGGCGTACGATACGATAATGAAAACATTCCGCAAACCAATTCAATATTTCCGCTACGGCAAAACGCAAATTGAAACCGTTTTTCATGACCTTTACTCCGCTTGGCTGGACCCTGGCACAGTGGGGTTGAATCGCTGTCAGTTTTATGGTACAACAAACACTTTGTGCACCCTGGCACACATTTTCAATTTAATTTTTAGGAAATCGTCCGCCCATTTCTGACTCTGGACCATTTTGCCCGCCAACCCATTACTGACGTTTTTTTGGCAGCCTCATTTGAAATGCACATGAATCGGGCCTGAAGGGCTTCATGCTTGGAATACGTTATCAATTGCTGGGAATGAGAACCGAACCCCTTACCCTACTGCTCTTGCATTGATAGCAAAACGAGTTGGCCTATAAATTGTTTAACAGCGACGATAAAAATCGAGCCAGGCAAACTGCACAAATGGCCAACTATTAATTAGAGCAGCGCACTCCAACCACGACTTCAAATTATGGCGCAACAAATGTCCAGAAAATTCGATAGCTATAACCACAGTCACACACACACACACGTACAGCTGCCACTGACCACTTCACCCACCCGCAACGAGAGACTCTGGACTCGGGACTGTGCCAGCATCAGGCGCCCCAAATGACACATAGTACAAACACACATACACTCTCACATTACTGAGATCAATTGAAAATGGAATACGGTTGAAGGGGGCAAAGAGATTGGGCGGGGCAGGCAGCAAATGCTTGGAAAAAAAACATGCTACAGTTGCAGCTGCTGGTTGTTGAACATGTATACCCTTACCAAGTGAATAATTAATTTATTAAAGTATTAAATATATATATCATCCACTGATGAAGGAGTACATATGCATATTTCTTTTTGTCAATTGTTTGCAATTTTTAGGAGATGGAAATTTGAAAAAATCCTTCGGCAAGATGGTTGAAAAAAACTTTTGTGGTTAGATAAAATTTTTAAAATATTGCAGCTTAAGACCCATTTGATATATATTTTTTCAGTTATTATTAAGATTAGTTTTTTATAAATTTCCTGGATTTTCTTCAATTTAACCACCAAATTATTCCACACTTTCAATTTTAAATTGTTGCAGCCAGTTTTTGGGTTTGGTAATTAAACATGGCACATGCTGGAAATAATTTTGTGCCACCCATGAGCTTAAACTAGACTAAAGTTTAGCTTGTTTGCCAGGCAGCAGCCAGGTTTGGTTAGGTTCGTTTTCTGTCTATGTCTACGTCTCCGGTTATATCCATGTCTCTGGCTATGGCCAGGTTGTCACTCGAAGCTGAAGCCTTGGCCAAGCAATTTGCATATCAGTTGTATGAGTTTGTATAAGTATGTGTGTTGGTGTGTGTGTGTGATTGTTTGTCTGGGGGCTGTTGGGAGAGTCTTGTGATAGGCATGAAACGGCGCATTTCAAGTCTGGTTGGTGGTTGCCTGGTCTGCCTGCCCAGTAACTGGCTCCAACTGACTGCTCATTGTCGTTTCACTTGGCCATATTTTGGCGCAAGTTTATTGTGGGCCAGCCAGCTGTCGACGTTTGCAACGACGCGTTACAAAGGGGCTAACCAGGGGGCGATGGTCGCTGGTCGGTCGACTGATTGTTGCTCTGATCTTGTGCACACGCAACTACCTCCGCCTCCACCACAAAAACTTGCATGCAACACAAAATGTCAACTGCTAAAGCTGAGTTCCATTGATGGCGCTGAACGCGTTGTTACGCATAATTTTTGTGTATCCATTTCGATGTGGTTGCAGTTCTTCGGCATTTCTACAAAACAACGACAATTTAATGCAGTTTTGCATTTTCAGAATATTTCCTATGATTTTGTTTCTGGACCTTAGACAACTTTCTCAACAAACAAACAAATCCTAGATCAGAGCATTTTCATTTCGTTCACCATAAAGCCTCGATTTCTAGCCACTTGGCACTCAGTTTCAATTCAGATCGAACGTTTTTCTTGTCAACAGCTTTTGGGCAAAAAGGCAACAAACTGCTTCATTGTCACTGCTGTTGGCACCGTTGTTCTTGTTGTTGTTGTTGTTGGTGCCGCGTTGCAAAAGTCGTTGACACATAATTCTCAGTTACATAAATCGCATAACTGTGTCATGTCTGAGGCGTTTGTTTGGGCAAGCACAGCCCAACAACATTGGACTGACCCAATGCCGAGCACGCAACATTCCAAACTTGCAACTGCAACTGCAAACTTCAGGCTAAAGATACATTTACATTTACAGATACACCGATTCAGATACAGATACAGATGGAGATGGAGATACTTATTTTCTGAGTCAATGTCCAGCACGTAACTAGCGAACGCGTGACTGAAATGCGTGACACATTTTGAGATCAACTTTAACTCCAAACCATTTCCAACCCAGCCCACTTCCCTCTCCTGATTGTTTTTTTTTTTGGCTGGACAATTGGTCCGTTGACATTTGACTCGAAATGAGTAAACGGCACTTAGCGAAAAATGCTGTTATAAATTGAAATAAAACTTTGATAAAGTTTTTCAAAATTTGTTTTTTCTACACATTATTTTTGCAAGTGCTTGGAAGCGCTACCAAATACCGAGTACCAAAAAGTGAGTACTCAGAGTAGTAGCCGAAGTATTTTGTGCATCCTTTCGGCCAGAGCATCCAGCATTGGCTTTTATTATGCTAATTTTATATTCCCATTGTTTCAATGCACGCATATCACTTTATTACAGGAGCCCTAGTAGCTTGGAGCTTGGAGCTTTAAGCAGGCGACTCATTTGCATGGCGGCTGCCATTTTTGGTCAGCCTCAACCTCAACCTCAACTATATGCAAATTATTGAACGGTTTTTGTTTTTGTTGCAACTCAACTCGAGCAGTAAGTCAAATCAGAACGAACGTCGGTCGGTCGGCCAACATCTTTTGAGTTTCCTTTGTGCTGTCAGCGAGCGCAGCAATCATCAATAAACCCAGCCACTCGCTCCACTGACTCCACTGGCTACACTGACTCCACATAATCCACCAAAACAATGTTGAAATTCAAACAAACAAAAAACAACAAAAATAATAACCATTAGCACAATATCCAATGACAACAGAGTGAAACAAACATTGGGAGATAATATGAAGTGGGCGGTTAAGGTAAATCCGAATATTAAAATACTCTAACTGAAACTAGGAAAATCCTGTCAATAAAAATTTAAAACTGATAAAAACATTTTTAGCGAATTTTTCTTTTATTGTAAGACTCAAGTCCTTCCTTAAACTACGTTACAAACTTAAAGATCTATTGATTATACTCTTTCTGTGAAGTTAACAACAAAACTTTACATACTTTGCGGCAATTGAACATTTGTTTTCATTCAGCGCAAAAGTTGCATTGAAAAGCGTACCGAAAAAGTGATTGATGTCGTTGAAGTCGAGCGCCAATAAATTATCAGCCAAACATGTTGGAGAGAAGAAATGTTAAGAAGGGGGGGGAGTGAAGGCAGGGGCAAGGAAGACAACAGCAACGATTGCTGGCCAGATGCTGCTCGAGTGGTCGAGTTAATGATTTGGCAATAATATCTAACATTTGTGCACAGCCAGCACAGCAAGGAAACATTTCAAATGGCAAGCGGAAAATTGCACATGAAATTCCACAAACAAAAATCACAAAAAAAAACAAAACATTTGTGTTGCACGCGGCGTATGAGTAATGCGCATAGCGAACAAAATCTGCGCCAGCAATTACAAGCAAGAAAACCATTAACCAACAACAACAGCAAATCAATTAAAAGGAAGAGGCATACAAAATCGAGAAAAAATAGAAAACAACACAAAACAAAACACGTTAGCAGATTTTTCGTACAACTTGCTAAGACGCCCACATTTTTTAAAGGGGGCCCAGCATTGAGTTCAAAGATTTCACAGCGTCAATTCAAACAGAGAGTTTCAGGCACAAAGACACTGAGCGAAAAAGTTGTCACTTCACTTGATTTCTCGTTAAGTAGGAAAATGCCAAAGTAAAAGAATGTCAAGTAGAGTTGTGCTTGATAACTGAATACTTGCTCTAAGCTTTTAGAACGAAAAATACTTTATTTGATTTGATTTTAGAGAAATATTTTTCTCTCTCTGTGACGAGGGAATTACACGATTTACGATGGCGTTACCGAAGCGACAATTGTATCTGTCTGATAGCCTCTCTCTCGCTCTCTCTATATATCCCTCTGTTTAGAGCTGGCGAAAGGTGCGCCTGCGCATTTTTCACAAGCACAACAAACGAATTGTTTAGTTAGAGGCTGCTGCTGCTGCTTGGTTGTTGCATGTTGCATGTCGCCAGTGTTTGCCGTTACTTTCTCGGTCAACGTTTGCCACATCCGCTTAGTGTGCCGCAGCCGCTTCACTTGCCAGTTTGTTTTTTGTCAGTTTGCCCAAATTGCGTATGCGCTGGGACAAAAGGTGCAACACCAAGCAGCAAGCAGGCAAACGGGCAACAAAATCGAGTTGGTGCCAACCAAACTTATCTATGTATGTGCATCTTAATTGTCAGCTGGTGCAAGTGAGCATGTGTCTGTGTGTGTGTGTTAGTGGGTAACTGGGACCCAAAAGGATGGCACAGCTAAACCACAATTTAGTTGTGGCTTAGTTCATGAGCTGTCATTAATCGAGAGACAGCAACGATGATTTAGTGTTTAGATATGCCCTGCAGTCAATTACAGATCAAAGCGAAATTCGAAAAAACGATGAAACTGTGGAAAACTTACAAATTAACCAATTTTTGGCTACACCCTGGGAACGAGGTTAAAACGGAACGAGAGAGAGAACTTAATTGAATGCAAATTGGGTGCAGTGGCAGTTGCCACAATATGGTGAATATATTTAGGTTAGTTAGACATTTAGTTATAGTCATTGCAAAGATATGTTTAAAGCGTGGAATACAGCAATGATGTTTGAGAAAGATCGAGAGGTTTGGGTGAAGTTTCCAACTTGGGTGAATCCTTTTTTTTGGGTAAATTGTTCTCGTTCTTGACCATATTCATGCTAATATCTGACAATGATGACGATGATGATGATGATGATAAGGGCGGCATCAATGCCGACTTGTGCAGCCGAAAGCCATACAATCTACAAAAAAAAGCCAGAAAAAACATAAGAACCAAAAGTATCTAAAAGAGCTAATCACAACAAACCTTGGGGTATATTTCTCCGTTGGCGGCTCTGGCCTCATCTCTGGCAACTGCATGAAAAACATATGCGGAAAAGTGCGTCCAAACATTGCACCATCGAGCATAGAGCTATCGTTATGCGGCTGATAAACATCCTGGCAACGGGGACAAAAGGCCTTAACATGCGAATCGCCAAACATATCCGATTGACCCACCGGCAGGACATGCTGGCCATTGCAATAGACACGCGGACACATGCCAAACTCGCCACTTTTGTACCTGTGGCACATTGCCTGAATGCCAAGTGGCGACAATATAAAGCGAGCATGAAGCAGCCCATATAGCACAGCAATTGGCTCGGGATCCAGATCCATCGGATTGAAGCCGTACTCGGCGGTATCGAAATCCTTGTCGAGTATGGCATGTAGGTTTCCGAACAAGTTCTCCACCCGCAACTCCAGGCCCGTTAAATTGAATGGATCATTGATGAATGCGTCGGGCACAAAGCACAAATACTTATTCACAGCCAAACTGTGAAACCAACCACGCCACGAGCCATCCGATTTAACAATCATTGAACTATTGCTGCACATTTTTGTTACAATTATTTTCGAAAAAGTATTTGATATTTATTTTTTGTTTTGACTTACTTTTGCATATGGGCCATTTTGCTTTCGACAAATTCTTTTTGTTAACAATTTCAAATATTCGAGTTCTATTTTACTATTTGATATAGAAGTAGTCTCGACTTGTTTTCGATATTTTGTAGTTGAATGATTTTTCGTTTGCTTTGCAGCTACAAAGCTTACTTTGATTTTGATTTGAGTAACAAATTTTCCTTTCATTTCTATCAAGAGATTTTTTGACAAGACTTTTACATGCATTTTTTAACACTTAACTGACATTATTGTACTGCTGTTAGCCAACACTAATTCCTTCTCTTTCTTACAACACTGCACTGAAACTTTAATGTTCTCTTTGAGTGCCCTTTAAAATGCAATTTCTTCGGCCCACTTACAAATGGAATGGTACATCGATCTCAGAGTGGAAATACGTCTTTATCTTTTCGCCTAGGGTGCACGCACACAGAAATTTCACATATAAAACAACGCCCAACTAATAAAACAGTATTGGTTAACAGAGGCGAACAACTTTAAATGGGACAAACAGAAACAAAAAACTTGGTCATTTATTTGGCATGTAAAATTTCACTTAAAGAGCTGATTATTGGTCAAAAGTGTTATGAGCGGACATTATATTGCCGTTTCGATTGGAAAGCGCTGAGTTTAAATGCAACCTAAAGGGTTGCGGGGAGGGGAAGTAGGTGCTTAAAGGGAGTGTCGCGTCATTCATTCATGCACTCATTCGTGCATTCAGTTCAGTGTGTGTGTGTGTGTGTCGGGTCGGCCAACGCTTACTTGTCATTTGATTAATGAGACCACGCTCAGCCATCGATCTCCATTTAGCCAGACTTGCAGAGCCCCTCCCCCCACCATCCGCACACTCTTTGGCAGTTGAACAGTTTTGGCAAACTGTAAGCATGAATAATGGGGGCGTTGCCAGCTGGGGCAGTTACAGGTATGCGAATATTCGCAACAACAACAAGCAACAACTGCATTGTGCCCCGTTTTAATGGCGTTCTAATTGCGCGAGTTTCAAGCCTCCTTCTCCTTTTCCTCCTCTGCCTGCCGACCGGCCATGTTGGCCATGTTGCTGCTGACGACTGATGCGTGAAGTATTTTTTGTGTGTGTGTGTGTGGAGGGGGGGCGTGCCCAGTGACATGTCTTAACTGACCAATATATAAATGGATATATAAAAGCCAGCCGCGCAGCCCGTCAAAACCAACGTGCTAAGCCCATTGCCCAACGACAACAACAGCAACATTGCAGTTGTTGCAGTTGTTTCTCAGCCATGACACCAACACAATTTAAGTTAAGCGACTGCTGGCAGCTGCTCATTGGCTCGTAACTGCCCATGGAAAAAAGGGGTTCATTTTGAAAAAGGTACGCGAAAAAGCAGCATTAAATAGAACTGTTGCACAGTGACTCGATACCCTTACTATGTAATAAGTTTAATTAAGGTTTAATAATAAATAAATAATATCCCAATAAAACTTGAAGAATTTGAAAAACTTCTACTCCATTCCAATAATAATCTTCGTGTAAACAATAATAAAACATTGCACAGAAACCACTTAATAGTTCCCAGTTGGGAACTTAGTCAATTGCGCCATCTATCAGCAATTCTTGCAAACTTAAACTTGCTCTCGCTAGACATTGAAAATGGTTTTCTTTTCTCAGCTGTTTTCAATTCATAAGTAAACTATAAATTGATAGGCCAATGGGAAGCTGCCTTTCGTTCTCCTTTTCACACACATTGCTACAAGAACCCCCCGCCTGTGAGAGATGTAATTAAAAAGGGAATACCCAATGACAAATATTAATTGCATATGAGTGTGGCACAGACATGAAAATGAGCAGCAATTAATATGCGAAGAATATTACTTGCCAACCAACAACAAAAATGCTTTCACTCCCAAAAGAATACTCAAAGCAATGTCGTAGGGAAAATATGAAAAAAAATATGAAAAAATTCTGCTAAACGAAATCTAATTTACAGTAACGTGTGCGCTAGCATTTCTGTTAGATTCTTTTGTTCATGCATACTATATAGAGTGTATATATATATTTTTTTTATGTTGCTGTTGTTGCTGTATGTGACGCGGTCATATCAACGCAGGGAGTGTCATAAGTTTGACAGCATACAATTTAAACGTTGATGGAAAAGGATACGCGAACGAGATCTAGATGCAGATACAGATACAAATTGTGTGTGTGTTGTGTGTGTGAACGCAAAGTGTGAAAACTCATTTGTATCAAATTTCTCATACATAGACAGACAGCGAGAGCGGGTGAGGGTGGAGTAACGCAGTTCTTGTACACACAACACACAACACCAAATTGATGTAATAAACTCTACGCGACTGCAGCGCTGACAGGACAAACTTGTCGCTGTCGATGAGAATGTGAATGTGGATGTGAATGAGAATTAGGGTATGATGAGTAGGGGAATGAGAATGAGAATGACGAACCTCCTGCCGCAGCGACTACATTTGCGGGGGTGCAAAACTACAGCCAATGCGGGCCTAGACTGAACAAGCTACCCTCGACCCCCGTCGATATGTAGGGAAGATATGCAAAAAGGTACTTCGTAGACTTAGCTTAACATTTCTTTTACTCAAACACCGATCAAATTTCTAGTTATATTTGAAGCCGACAAGCTTAATCATGTTTCAATCAACATTTACTTATGCTTAAGGCATTTTAAACTTGTTAATGCTATTAGTCAACAGCTTGCGTGCTTCGCACAACCAATTCCAGGGTAACTCGAACACATCAAACTGATCACATTGTCGCTCACAGCATTCTCAGTTACATATTTGGTTTGGTTTGGTGGGTTTTTTCTTTTTCATCTTCTCATAGCCAGTCACTCACAGAGTTTGACATTTTTGACATGGTTTGTAATTGACACTTGCACTTGCTACACAACAACAACAACAACAGTAACTGTGTGTGTGTGTGCATCATCACATCTCCATCTCATCATCACGTGTCTATATCTCATGCTGCCATTCTGCCAAAATGATTTATTTCATCACTTGCGCACCCCAAGCCTTAAAGCAACAACAACAAAACGAGAACACACGATTTTTTATAGGGGGTGTATATATAGTAGGGGGAAGGGGTAGTTGAATGTCAGTCAAATATTGTTGCGATGAAAAATATGTAGAGCCAAGAACAAAGTTACTTTCTTATTATTATGTGCAACTGCCGCATGACAAAAAAGAAAATTTGTCTTTTTCTGCTGTCTGTCTGGAGCTGGACTCTGAGATTTCTCACTTCAGTAAGACTGTCTCTCTGTCTGTCACTTACGCCCAATTGATGGCTACAAATGGTGCGTGGCGATATTAAATAGATTTGATGTGATAAACAAGTCTGAGAAGAACGCAGAAGAACTTTCAAATAAATCTCAAAAGATAATAACTTAATTTTCTCTTCAACTCGTTTTTAGTTGTGTAGTATGAGCTCAATTAACTCGCGTACAATATAAATTCTACATTAATCAATCCAACTGTCTATGCAACTAATTTCTCTAGCGCAATCTTCAAGCAATCTCTGAGCTTTCTGGCAATCCGGCAATCTGGCCGCTAATTAAAGTACTCTAGTATTGCAATCTTGACTCATTAATCTAAACATTCATCTAGTTATCTCAAATCTACATACATATATACATATCTACAGCAATTTCTCAACAAATACTACTGCTGCTGCAAGACGAAGAAAATTCCCGTTTTGGGAGTTGAGGCTGTTTCTGTTTGCATTTCGTGCCATCTCAAAAGATTATTCACAAATTAACACAAGAGCAAGTTTGAAATAGTTTCTGTTGTTGTTGTTGGTTCTACCACAGTCTCAGTCAATCGGAACTGCAACCACAAACAACAACAACTACAACAAAAACTAACTCATAAATCAGTTGAACGAACTGAACGAACGAACAACAAACAAAATATTCAAAGAGCGCCACGCACTTTCACACACAATTTTCTGCACGCACTCAGCCAAAAAGCGTTAATTACACTAATTATGTGTTGTTCTTCCAGTTGTTGTTGTTTCATGATAACAACAAAAATATAAATATGAAAAGAAAAAAATAAGTTAAATATCATTTTGTAAAAGCGGAACGCTTTGAAGTGCTCCAAATAAAAATGCAGACACACCTCGCAACAACAAAAAACCGAAAAACGAAGACAAAAAAATATGAAATAAGGAGAGACAAAACTCTTTTTTTTCGAAGCAATTATATGAGCCAAAGGTTCCAAACGAAGTAAAAGAAAATACACAAAAAACTGAAACCGAAAAAATACATATTACGGATTGAAGTAAATACATAAATCTTGCTTAGGGTTTGGCTTTTAAACGGAAACATCGCCGAACGGAAGTTCAACTTAGATAAAACCTACCAAACATTGGGCGACCAATGGGTTCGGGTTCGGGCTTTGGGCTTTGGGGCGCTGTTGTAAGGCCGTCGCGACGCCAGGCTTCGTGCTGTAATTAACATAAGCTCTAATTGCTTAATTCGATTGAGCCTAATATTTAAATGATGGCACATTTGTTCATGCTATCTATTATTAGTGTTGGATATTGCTTTTGTTTTTATTTATTTATCTCTATTTTTTTGTATTTTTCTTGTATTTTCTGCCTTTTTATTTATTCATTTATTTTGCTTTGGCGCTAATTGCCGTAAACGCCCCAAACAAATTTCGAAGGCGTTTATTTTCACAACAACAAGCGGACAAGCATAGAGGGCAACATAAAGATGGCGACGCTGAAATACTCTTCTGAATATATAGTTATTTATTTTGTTCATTGTCAACAAGGTCGACGGAAAATAAATAAAGATAAATCTATTAAATAAAACCAAATAAAATTCAACATTCAAAAATCCTACACTTGAAATCCATTAAAACTAAAACATATAAATGAATATTAAAGCAGTTCAGATATTCAGAAATTGATGTAAAACAGATATTCATAAAGATAAAGTTTAATATAGAGCTATACATTCGTACTAACACCTGTTTACAGCTTTTTGATTTTACTTTGTGCACTTGCATATACAGTAGGTATAACTTTTGTTAGGGTATTGTAAATCTTTATTTATGCTCTTCTATTATTTGCCGGCTAATTAGCTTTGTTTTTTTGCTGGTTTGCCGACTGTTGCTAATTGTTGTTGTTGCAAGTGTTTCTATATTAATTATTGTGGCCAACTCTTTGGCTACATTTCTACATTTCCATCTGTTTGCTGTTCGTGCGTGTGTTTATGTATTTGTATCTATATGCGTTGTGGCAATACGCGTGCCTCAAACTACAACAACAACAGCAGCAGCAGAAGGACATGAAACGCATCAGTTAGTCAACTGTGCAAATAGTTGTCACCATTTGTGGCAGACGCATGTGTCTGCTGCTTTCTGCCACACGGGTCTCCCTCAGGAACACGCCACTCTCAACCACATTAACCCCCCCTCGCGCCTTCTCATTTACCCATCGCTGGGCTGTTTGTTGCGCTTGGCCTCAGAGATTTTACGTTAAATTATACGGTCTGAGTGAAGTGATAAAATGTTGCACACGCGGCATGCGACATTTAGTTGGCAGCATTGACAGTCAAAATGGTTGCGAGATGGCAGCCACAACAACAGGCCGCAACAACATGCAGCAAGAGGCAAAGTCAAGTCTCAGCTGACAGAGAGAGAGACAGAGAGAGAGAGAGAGAGAGACATATGATATGCACTTTTTATCATCATCATTGTAATGATGCGAAAGTCGAATGCAGTTTGAGTTGCAGTTAACTCCAAAAGGCAGCCAACTCAAGATGCCTCAAATGTGATAGCTTCAGTTGCATGCCACAAGCCAATGCAGAAGAGTTCTGCTTCATCTTCATAAGCTGCAGGTCGGTTTGGAATGTCTTATAGGCAGTGATATTATTTATTAAATAAATACATTTTTAATTGTTTTAAACTTGAAAATTGTCCGAAAAATATATATGAAATTATTATTTAAAATTCAAGAAATTTAAAAAAACATTTCCCCAAGACATTCAATATTCAATATTCAAATTGGTAAGTCTAAGTTCAAGCAAAAGACAACAGATGGCGCCAAACAGGACACAAACACCAACCAATCGTTGCTTGATTTAACTGTTAAATTACCAAAATACTTATAAGAAAAAATCACTTGACCTTTTCGATACAAGAAACTAGACCTGTACAAAGTGCCAAAAACATACAAGAGGTGGCGTATCTATCAACAAGAAGTATCCGTAATCTAACAAGAAATCAAATCTTTAAATATAAATCTTGCATGAAAACTGAGTTAACATTGATTCAACTTAAAATTTAAAGTTGATTCCATGCCAACCTTTTTCTTTTAACCTTTATGCTAAACGATCTCTAATTGTGTTGTCAGTTTGATTCAGAGCATTCCCATATCAAGCAACCCAACAAGCTCACACAACTCAATTTCAAAAGAAGACAAACAAAAAATATTGCTGCTGCGATTATTATCAAATGCTGCCTGCCCTGACAACATATCAACTCATGGATGGGGCTCAACTGAGCAGAAAAACGCTAAGCATTACCAAAACGAATCCATCATGATGTCGTTGCATACGCTTTATGATACATATGTATTGTTGTATGTATATGGGAACCGCCCTATAAAGGCCGACCGACAAAATGAACGAAACTTTTCCAAATTTATGAGCAAGCCAACCAAAGTTGTAAACCAGCGGATGAGTTGACAGCAGTTGACCAAACAGCCAGAGAGAGCGAGAGAGAGAGCGAATGATCATCAGTCATAACTTAATTTTTGACATTTGAAAAGAGCCTAAAAGCGAAAAACTTTTAAAAACCCGAAAGGCTGCCCCTTTAAATTTACGTATTTGAGAGTTGCATTTTGTTTTGATGTTCAAAACTCATCTATAAATTAAGATTTATTATGCACATATTTGTTGGTATAAACTACGACCCCTCCAACACCCCCACCCCCTTAAAAGCTATATTCAACATTAGAATCAATTTTGTAGTTGTTTGTTTGTTGTTGTTGTTCTTGCACTTGTTCAATTGCATTTGTTGTTCGTGTTGTTGAAATTTAGAATTTCCACAGGCTCATTCATCAAACGGTTGTGTGGTTTGTATCTGTATCTGTATCTGCGTATCTGTGGAGTGTTGCAGATGCAACTGTATCTGTTTCGAGTGGATGTTGTTGCATGCATAATTTGTTCTTGTTGTTGTTGGTTGAGACAAATTTGTGCGTGTCATCAATCAAAAATTAAACATTTCAAATGCTGATGAAATAATTAAACATTCACAAACGCCTCAAACACGACAGAAAGCACGAATAATAATATATTTTTGACCTATTTTGACAAATTTCGCTGGACTTTTGAACTCTTGTTAGGCGCACATGCCAGTCGAATGTTAATCAAACGCGATTTGTATGATGATTGAATGCAATTGCCACAAAATAATAAATTTCCCCTTCAAACTTCTGATTAGCTGCAAGCGAAATAAAAAAACACATTAATAATTCTTTTAATGAACTCGCATCGCGAAGAATTCTGAGAAAACGAGTTATAAACCGGCAATCTCTCAAAGGAGCTCATTAAACAGAAGAAAAAAGGATGCACTGCAGCTGCAATGTCAGAATCAACAGTAGCTCGACACACCTGTAAACTTGGCTACTACCCAAACAGTAGTTTCGAAGATACAAATAACCAAAAACCGTGCGTAGGTAGTCAATTTGTACGCCCCATATTTCGTTGTTTGTTGTTAAGCCAGTCAAGGACACAAATATGAGATCATAAACCGCAGATAGTACTCCTACTCGCCACAGTAGTCAGAACTGGATGTGAATTTAAGTTATGTGAGTTGGGTACTGTGCTATCTTTCTTTCCTACTTATAAATGTGTGCAGCTGTACTGAGCACTGAATGTTAATGGTATTGTGTGCGCGCCTAAGCATGTGCTTCAATTTATATGTTTGTCTGTGTGGACAGAAGCAGGAGTTTTGTGTGTTGTTGTGTCCTTAACCAAGGATATATCTTTATGAGCAGAGAGATGCAGAGATACAATAGGTGGCAGGGTGGAAAATATCAAGATATATGAAATGTGTGTCATCATTAGTACAAGTTGACCAAAGCCCATGTCAAGGATTCCTTATGGTCAATGCCTCCATCTCTGACGTACTTACATACACAAAAAAAAAAAAAAAAAAATTAAAAGGGAAAAATTTAAAAAAAAAAATTTTTAAAAAAAAAAAAAAAAAATTTAATATATAATCTATATGTAAATCTTCTATATCCTTTTAGAAATTATGACTGTGTGTAAGGTTTTAGTATTTTTTTTTTTAATTACTTAACATACACAGCAAAAAATATTGATAAAACTAATGATGCAGGAATGTTTGGAATGAACAGTTCTTTAAGAAAAAATTATTGAATCGGTGTTTTTTTACAACCATTTTGTACAGTGTATCCCAAGGATTGTGGCCAGCCACACAAAACGGTTATGCAATAAAATAAATTCCATTCTATTCTATTCAATTCGATTCGATTGCTTTTGTTAGTTGACATTTTGTGTAGCCTTTGGGTTTGCAATGCGTAACGAACGTCAAGAAACTTCCAACAGGCACTGTAATACTTAGATGCGTACCTGACTGTCATTACAGCTCCCTGCCTTCCTTCTTTTTCCCCAATGTTTGTGTGTTTTCTATGAGTTTTCTGTGAGTTTGTCTGCGCTTGTTTATATAACTATGAAGAGCCGCAGGACAGTAAGTCGTGTGAGTGTGTGTGTGTGTGTGTGGCATGCCACAGCGTAGACACATATTTATTTATTATTGACGACAGGACAACAAACAGCACGGAGACAGTTCGAGAGCCAAACTGTCGTATCCAAAGCTCTTTACTTCTCTCTTTCTCTTTGGTTGGGCGTAAGTGCTTCGTTTGTGCTACTTATGAGATACTTCTGGGCACAACGCGTGCAACTATTTGTTTGCTTGGTTACGGGACTTGCCACTGAAAACTGAAAAAGAGAGAGAGAGAGAGAGAGAGTGTGGGCTGGCTGGTTGGTCACTAACTTCAGCAGCTGCAGCTTGCAAGAAAAAAGAAAAATGAAAAAAATAACATAACAAAAAACTAAAAACTTTGCCGAGCCATAATTCATTTGGGGCACGTGTTGCATGCTGCACGAAACCTAAGTTTTTGTTCTGAGCATTCTCAGACTAATGGTATCAATTTTCAGCGTATGCTGTTCAGTTCAGCTTGGGCAGCCTTTAAAAAGTTTAGTTAACAGTTTATCGAAAGGCAAGGCGCTGATTATTTGCATTGATAACAAGGCTAACGGTGTCACTAATTGGCTGAAATCGTAACGCGAAATCTGTTATGAATATAAAAACAGAAAAAACTAAACTGAATTAAACATACGAAAATGTTGCTTATCTTGGGGCAACTTGGCAAACTTTGATATAAACTATTATCTCAGCATTTCCCTAGAGAAATATTTACAAAAAAAACAACAACTAAGAAATCAAGAAAACACAAATCCAAAAACAAATACCAAAAAACACACGCCTCAAAATATTTCCAGTTAATTGTGAGAGTTGATGTCTGTCTTCGTGTGGTATCCACCACAAAGGATTCCACGAATACCAAAGTGCGCCTAGGAAACAAAATAACCAAAAAAAAATAAAACTGTCCACAGAGATGAGAAAAACTTACATAATAATTGATGACATAAGACACACGTAGAACATGTCGAAATGTATGCATATGTGTGTGTGCGTGTGTGTGTGTTTATATAACAACCAACAATGGGTCAACTATCTAATGATCGATATCAGCTAGAACAAAGACCAAATGAAAGCAAGACAGAGGAGAGACAATGTCGCTCAATGCTCAAATTTGCCTTGGCAGACTCGCTTTGGTCTCTTGGCCCTTATTTTGGGTTTGGCCTTTGGGTTTTGAGACGTGAGCCAGGCCCCTTTTTAGCTTGACAAAGAGCTGTTGACAATGCAAAGGACAACGACGACGACGACGCATGCTGATGTGAATCTACCAAAAAAAAAAAAAAAACGCACACGAAAAATATTGAAAAAACAGAGAGACAAAGCAAGCGAGGCAAACAATTTGTGGTTATCTGTTGGAACAGGTAGGGCCCGGGACCCGGATAGCTGTGATTAAGATCAACTTCGACTTCAACTGAGAACAACTGTGTGGCTGCCTCCGCACGTTGCATGCTGCTTGCTCTATGTCAGCGTTTTGAGCAACGCGTGATTAGAATTTGAAGGATTTGAAGCCGAGCGGAAAAAGCGTGGAAAATATCAATTTACGGCATTTGTTTACGCCCAAGTGCACCACGACGACTATCATTGCAATCAGTTAAGTGATTTTGGTTATAAGTTCTTTTTTGTTTTGTGCTTTGTTGCTTGACATCGAGACGAGCGGTTCCCTTTACGACGATTTGTAGTTACAGCTGCGACTTTTTGTAGATCATTTGCCAATATCATCTCTTTTGTCATTGATCCATTGTCTATCAGTGGGAATAATTGGCTATACAAGCAGCGGAATCCTTGAAGATATCAAAGAAAGTTGTTTGAATGTTTTCATACCATTCAAGCTATTCCAGATATTGAGTCTCCCATAAGAAAATGTTTGTCTTTATAAATTCCAAAAAATAGTTCATAATCTTTATAAAAGAAATTCGAAAACTATTTTGTGTAGTTAGTAAACAATATTGATTTTTAATAATTTCAAAATATATTTTATAAATTTTAAGCTGCATTTTTATTTTGTCTCTTCTTAAGTTTTAGCTTTACAATTATTCCCAATCATGTAGGACCCTTTTTATGGAGCATCAATATAACCTTGATTAACTGAAATGCAATTTCCCCAAGAGTTTTGATTGTTGTAAAACTAAGATAATAATTGTTTTAGCGAATATCAAAAATACTTGACGTAACCTGAAGATGCTGTTTCACGCCTCAAAGGAAGGCTAAGCAGAAGACGCGCACGCTGAGATCTCATAAACAATATAAACTATATATATTATGATCATATTATTTTCGAGCAAGTAGTTTTAATTGGCCAGCGGCGCCAGCAGACACTTAACAAGCGATCGGGCCAAAAGGTGTTGGTCCAAGGATAATGCTTCAAGGGAGCCGAAACTGAATCGACGGCGAACTTAACTGAACCGACATGTGTTTTGCCGCTGTTTTCGAGACTCATTTTAATTAACCAAAATGCAAACCTATAATTTTCAAGAGCGAGACAGACAGCAAACAGAAAACGATAACGAAAAAATCTTAAAAACTGTTTCCTTTCGGTCCAGTTTAAAAGTTGTTGCTGTTACTGCTTCTGGTTGACGGCGGCGGCCAAAAGGTGGCAAGTTCCTGCTGGGCAGCCAACGAATTACAGTTAACGCCTAGAAAAAAAACACTGTTGGCCAAGGGCGCCAGGCTCACGCAGCGTTAAATGGACGCCAATCAACAAACTGTAAACTGCAAGCTGCACCTGCAGCGAACCAACAAGAATAAAAGAGAAAGACCGTAAGAGAGCGAAAGAGAGAGAGAGAGAGAGATAGAAAAACTGTGACTTTGAGTTAGAAAATGATATCAAATTATATGTTTTATGAAGTCGAATTCTCCCACTGCTCTCTCTGTCTCTCTCACTCTCTAATATGTTATTTATGGCTTCCTGTTCTGGCCACCTTTTTTTTTTCTTTTTTTAGTTGTTGTCTGGTTCGTAGTGTCGATTTTGCCGCCTCTTCTTAGCCTGACTTGCAATTTTTGTGCGTGTTGCAGGTGTAAAATTTTATTTTTGACTTTTCGTTTGTAGTATTTTGGCACCTCTGCAATTGAGTAGGTGTGACTATAAACATTAATCAGACACACGGCATTGCTGCATTGCCAATTGGTTGTTGTTATTTTGTTTTTGAGGTTAGCTGAAGAGAAAGTCAGCAGCAGCCGCAGCAGAGCTCAAATAATTGCAGAGTGGAGCGTGCGAGAGACGTGAGTACCAATTTTAAAAAGGGGGTGATTGAGAATCAGCGTATCATCATTTCATAACCAAAAACAATCTTTTTAATGCTACAACAACAACAAGAACAACAACGGCAGCAACAACACACAATTAATGAAAGATATTCCCGGACGATATGTGAGGACAGTTCTTATACTGTTGAGCAATTTTTTTTGAGAGTGTTGTGAAACATATAAACATAAATTTTTAGAACGATTCGTGTTGCTTCAATTATGAATGATAAAGTGCGCTGATTTTTATCTAACTTGAGTTATGAAGAGCGAGAAAGAGAGAGAGGGAGAGCGAGAGAAAGAGCAATAATTTCACTCTGAAAAAGCCTTTTTATTTAATTTTTATAATTCTAACACAAGATATCTTGTTAAATTAACCTTAATAACTTTCGTTCCGAATCTCGCATTATTTCACAAGCTGTTTTAGAACAATTTTTATTTTATTTCTTTTTATTTTATATAATTTGTAGCTGATTAGTAAAAGTTGCAGAACTGTAATTTAAGTTTCAGCTGGTTAAGACCTTTTGTATTGCCGAATTTGGCGTCGATTTGGCCAGGCCTGGTGCGAAAAGGGCCTGTCAAGTCAACTCAAGTCAGGCAAGCAGGCCGCCAACAACAGCCAAATGGCAAGTTAACCAGCGAATGAATGATTAATGAGGGAGGATCCATTCGCGGGGCTATCAACTTCACACTTTGCCAAATATATTTGGATGGAGTTGGAGTTGAAGTTGCTGCAATTCGCTTAACGTTGACGTTGACGTTGCCTGACTGAATGACCAAATGACTAACTGGCCAACTGACTGACAAACTGAAAGCCAGCCAGCAAGCAAGCTCACATAATTAGTGCTCAAAGGCAACGCTGTTTTTTAGACTTTGCTGCTGCTGGCCTTTTTTTTCATTTTGTTTATTTCGCCACTTTGCATGATGGCCCTGTGCACATTTTGACAGCTTGAGTGCAAGGTGTTGACGATAATTATCCAGTAATTGAGTAGACGGACGGAATGGACAGAAAGCGCGAAAGCTCTACGCTTTTGACTCTCAATTTCGCAACGCATGTAGGCGCCTAATTATTTTGACACCTGCCTTGCAGGTATGGGGAACTGGAAACTGGCAAACTCGGAACTTGCAACTTGCGGCACGTAATTACAGGATATATGTGCCAGCTATATTCACACCTCGGATCAAGGCCAAACAGATTTACGAGAAAACCGAAACGACGAAAAACAAAAATGTGCTGAGTGGCAGCAATGCAACAGCTGCTTCCTGCAACTAAAAACTGCAACTGCAACTGCAACTGCTGCTGCTGCTGCAAGTTGAATGAATGCTTATCAACTCGTTTCCTAGGCACATCGTCGTCTTCTTGCTCCTTAAGGTCTTAGCTGATTACTCGATAAGGTCTTTTGATATCCATTGTCAACGCCTTACGCATTTTAAACAACGCAATTTGGGTTTACACACATGCCTCAAAAGGAACAGCAGCAGCAACCCTGTCGCTATCAAGATCACACACACAAACACACACGAAGATCTGTGGCTGAGATATATATCCTACATACGTTTCTCTCTCATTTTGTAGCTCGGATCTTAAGGTTTTGACAACATGTGCAGATTTGTCGGAGGTGTCAACCACACAAGGTTCCTAATGATAGCAATCTAGGCTAGTTTGAGGTTAGTTTTCGATAGGCAAATGCAGTAATTTTCGATTTTCTAACTTAAGATAAATATTTGTGTGCCATATGTGAGCATCAGATGGCTAAAGAAAATACTTTTCGGTAGTTAGAAATGGCAGGAAAAAATAAAAAAAAAAAAAAAAAATATTTCATCTCGAAATGCATTTCGATTTTTCCAAAACTTGAACTAAGAACTTTCCATATGTAAAATAAACCTCTTTTCTTTAAATTTAAAATTCTTTTCTAGCCGAATTAACTTTTGCATTTAAATCAAAGTGCTAAGCAAAAAAGAAGAAAAACCGAATGAAAGAATCACGGGCACTTAAAATATCAACCGCAAAATGTCAAAGAGTTGGACACTTGAGGCGTAAAACACTTCACCCACATGCAACAATAAAAAGGGGACATTACTTAACATTTCACATTTCTCAGATGTACGCCGAGGAATTTTCACTGAAATGTCTTTTTCGGGGACGCGTTGGGGCGGCACACGATAATTAATTGCTTCATTACCACTGCGACAAAAAAAAAAAAGAAGAGCAAGTGCAACCCAAAACTAAACACAAAAAATGCGAGACGCCAGTTGAGAGTGCAGAGTTGAATAAATGGCAAGACGGAGAGACAGACAGACAGGCAGAAAGGCTGAGAGATGTACACTAAAACTTTGACAGGGCAGCTAATTGAATTGTCTTTTTGCGTCCAACCAAATATAAAATTTAAAGTTTAAAGCAAAAACAAAAGTCGGAATGCCGAAGATTAAATACAGTTTTAAATATGGGACAAACTTATTAAAATTATTTGAATGACAAAAAATATTCATTTACCACTTGTTTATATTATTCCAAGTAGAAGTCCTTGAAAATTTAAATTTTCACCTTTTCTGCAAAATAAAAATAAACTTTGATGTAATCTATATATAAATAGTTCCTTCTCATTGTCATTTGTAACATTTCATCATTTAAATTCTTTCTGTAAAAGTATTTATAAAAACCAAAAATAATATCGACCACAAAATAAAAAACCACAGCTCACATAAATATCAAAGTGTATAAATATAAATATATTTATTTGGTTTTTAGGCTTTTTTCTCGTCTGTTTAGTTGTACGATAATGTGTTTGAATTAATTTTAATGCCTGTGTGCCAATGATGAACACGAAGAATGCTTTGTTATTTCGTTTTATGACGCTTTTGTTCTTGCCAAGTTGGCACAACAAACTCACAAACTCAAAACTCGCGACAGATAGACATACCGCCCGCTAATAGTGTCAAAAGTTTAATGATGAGACCCGCCTGTCACTCTATAAGGCAGCGTGTGCCATTAAGTAGTCGGCTAACGCAGCCCCCACTACCACTACCACTCCCACCTCCCACCCACTGCACACAACGAACGTCTCCCTCCCTGTTTCATAGTCATCGACCAACGTGTCAGCCATGTTCGTGCTGTTGAACAGCTGTCAGTGACGATGTGACAGCCATGGGGTTACCATATTGCACATTGCCGCCAACTAACTGGGTTGCGAGACGGGCTAAATGTGGGAGGTGAAATTCGCGGTTTACATATTCAAAAAATAATAATAGGGTTAATTACGATTTAAACCACGAAATTTGTATTTAATTGTGCTGAAAATTAAAGAAGAATTAAAGTTATAATTTATACAACAAACTAATTATGTTAAACGAATGAAAGTTAAGCCATTGAATCTTCTAATTTATATCCAGCAATTTAAACATTATATTCTTAAGGATTATCTACTTTGTTCTCAGAATTAATTTCTACATTGTAGTTTTGTTTTCATATTTCAACGCTGCACGCTTGCTGCTGGCTAGATCAATCGGCTGCACTTAAAACAAAGTGCACGCATTTGGCCCAGCCAACAAAAATAAGTAAGAAAAAAAGAAAAACAATTAGCATTTACATGAGAATTAGCTGGACATACAAATATAACAGCAAGAGATAGGCAGCCGGGCAGGCAGGCAGACACACATGATATGTATAGAAAGTTTGTTTGTTAAAGTCTTGAACTGCCGCTAAATTTGAGTGTAACTCTATTTCTAGTGTTACCTTTTGTACTTTTGCCGAACAAAACAAACAAACTTCAGACCGATGCCGATTGAGAGTTCAGTTCCAATGCAACAGTTTCTCACAGTGATGAGTGGGACTTGCAGCGTTAGAGTTATGGGTTTGGGATACGAAAAAACAAGCAATGGGAAATCGGAGGCTAAACGTTTCTCTCTCTCTCTCTCTCTGTCTCTAGCTCACCGGGGGCATTTCGTTAGCAATTTCTGCCAATTAGAATTAATGCGTTTTTTATATGAAACCATCTCAAATTTCCAGACACTGTCAACAACCAGCAGCAGCAGAAACTGCAGCAACTGGGAAAAACAACACAAAATAGCACCCACTGATCTGCGAAACGAAAGCTATACCGATAATCAAACTCACTTCACTTCCCTCCTTATTACCGCCAACGAGATAGCTAAATCCCCGTCGACAACAATTTTTGTGCACTAAATCATCATATTGACTTGTCGTCATCGTCATCATCATCATCATCATTATTATCTTTATCATCATCATCGTTATCGTAGTCATTGTCTCCAACAGCGCCAGTCATCGCATCATTGCGTGGTCGTCGTTTTTTGGCTTCGCACTTGAACTGGCTCAAGTCAAATTGCCAATTTGTGGACGCCACGCGGCTTCGACGCCGATTCTCGACTCCCGACTCCCGACTAGCCCAATAATTGTGCGTTCCGGAGGTGCAACTGCAAACAGCAGCAAATGGACACAGCATTACACATCAACTTAGGTACAATGGGCTAGCAGATGTTTAGATTTGCTTATTATATTATTATTAAACAAAGAACAAATTTATTTCAGAAAATTCGCTAAATATTTTATACTGTAAGTAATTTAAGTGAAACTAATCTGACAAATAATTTATATAAACTTTATTTCCGTTATCAAATGAAAGTAAAACTGTTCTGCATTAAATTTAAAAATAATATTGATGTCAATGACAAAATAATTCATATCGAAAAAAAATAAATGGAAAAAGATGCAGAAAATTTTTTGAAATTTAATATGAGATATTTTTTCAAAAATGACAGCTACCACAAAAATATTATTTTTGACTAATTTGTAATTATTTATTAGCAATTAATAATGAGATCATAAGAAAAATTTATTTGTTTAACCAAATAATTTTTCCAAATATTTATTTTATTTTTAAATTGAAAAATAAATTTTTTAAAATTAATAAATTCTCACAGAACTGTTTTTTCCGCACATATAAAATTAACTTAAATATTTTTTGTAATATTTTTCCTTTGGCTTTCGTTTTTAAGACCCATCGTTCGTCGGCTTGATGAATTAAGCTACTGCTGAGTCTCGGTTTGCAGCCACAAATGGTTTGAGCTCTGAGCTCTCACCAACAGCAACAGCAACAACAACAATTCTGCTTCCTGCTGTTGCTGGTTTATGGGAACTGTGTACAGCAGCAGCAGCAGCAGCTGGGTGCAACTTTTTGACATTTACAATTGCAGGCGTAATAAAAGTTGCATGTTGTTGCTGCTGCTGCTGCTGCTGCTGTTGATGCCACTGATGCTCTGGGGGCAGCAAAATTGTCAGCTCGTTAGGAGCTTAAGTGTTGTTGTTTCTATAATAAAAACACAAAAAAAACACAACAGGCCATAATTATGCCACTCAAAATTGCTGCTGTAAACGAGACGACACTCCCGCACAGCCCCAACAACCTAATTCTCCCACCCACTTTCCCACTATTGCGTATTGAAATTAATTAATTAAATTATGAGCCTAGTTAGACCACCCTCTAGTTGGACGAGCATGTCAGTCAGTCAGACCGAAGTCAGTCATGGCGAATGCAACAAAAGCTGCATAGAAAATTACTACAACTGTCAACGCCGAGTAGCTGCAACACACACACACACACCGATACTGATGGGATTTGTGGAGTGATTATATTGGGCTCACTCGCCCTTTTGCATTTGCATTTGCACAAATGGGTCAAACCCCAAAAACAATCAAGAGACGAACCAACCGAATGTCCAACTGTCCGTTTTGTCCACTTTTTGTCCACTTTGGCCGCAACGAGTTGGGCTACTAATTAAGTGGGCGTGGATTTCCTTTACATGGTTTGAGGAGGACATACGCTTGTAATGCGTGTGTGTGCGTTGTGCATCATTGCACGGCAACGCGGTTTTCCATTACGACCCGCTGCTGTTCAAAAGTGCTTGTTGTTGTTGTTGGGTTTTTTTGCGCTTTCGTAACCCTGACAGGCTTTTGATTGAGCGCCGCAACACGTCAGTCGGCTGTCAAGTATACGCACTGTGGCCGCGTGTCACTATCAACGGCAGGCAGGCAGGCAGCAGCTCATCCCTTCTGATTGTAATTAAACTATGTAGGTGAGCCCATTGACCCATTGCTGTTGCTGCTGCTGCCGCTTCTACAATGCTTCAATGCTTCACTAAACATTTATGCTGTGCAAATTTATAGAGCGAGCTCGAAAATCCTTCAAAACACAATAGCTTCGACCATCTATTGTCATGCTAAAAGCAATACGACATTTGTAACGAGGGTGAAATAAAAAGTTTGAAATTTAAATTTTCGAAAATTTATGTTGAAAAAATATATTAAAGTAGATTGTCAAACAAAAGCACTCAAATAAATATAAAAATCAACTTATAAAGAAAATATCTAAAATTTCTCGTAAGGATTGTTTTGAAAATTTATGAAAAAATAAATAAAAATCCACATTTATTCTGTAAAATAAATTAAATTGTGTTTAACAATGTATAGAATTGAGCTTTTGTTTATTAACGAATTTTCAATATTTTCTAGCTATAAAAAATATTTGTTTGAAAGTTTTTGATTCTGGAGACTTTTGAGTCAACCCTCGGCGCTTGTAGGCGTTGACCCAATGGACAGTCAAATGGATGAGCAGTCAGCGGGGCAGCCACGCACGCATATGTCATTCGACAAAAGGAGCCAAAGCCCCATTCCCCACAACCTCCCTACTGTCCTATGATATATATGCGAAGACAGCAACAACGATTGCTGTTGCTGTTGTTTTTTGTAATGCCTTGTCCCAGATTGTTTATTATCAACTGGGAGCGATAAAAGTGTCCTATCCTTATTGTATGTCATTTATATTTGGCCATACTCGTAGTTGTTGTACCTTTTATATTGTTGTTTTGTCCATTGTGTGTTTTTTTTTTTTGTTTTGGTTGGGACAAGATTTTATTCTAGCTTGCGCTTGTCAACACAAAATGGACATGTATCAATTAATCTTTGCTGTTACACTGCCACGGGAGCCCAACAGTTGTGTCTTGTGTCTTTTATCCTTATCCCATATACATTGTGCCACATCCCCAATCAAAATTCAATGTGCATACCACAAACGCACGCTTCGCTATGGCAATTTGTTTGATGGCGCTGCGTGTGCCTCCTCCCTGCCCCCGCCCATTCCGTTGTACTGCTAGTTGGGCGAAACCATTAAAGGTCATGAACATAAATTACATCTAAGTCAGTCAGTCGACGTTGGCATAAATAAATTCCCAGACACCTACACTAACGAACATATATATATTATACATGCCACAAGTGCAACAAAAATAATTATTTAATACCCGCTGCCACTTTCTGGTGATAACTCATCAATGTTTAATGCTCGAAAAATATCAAAAGGGAGCAACAAAGAAATGCCTGAGTTCAACTTGGTTGTCCTTGTTCAAACTCTCTGGCCTGGTCTGGCCTTTTAATGCCCCTTTTCCCCCCACCGCTCAGTAACATATTGTATATTTGGGTTTTACTTTTTTTTGGGTTTCAAGCCCTGTTGACACGTACAACTTGGTTAAAAGGAAAATGACGAGCATATTGATTAGCTGCGTGCTCGCTTTTGATACGCTTGTAAACAGACTTGCAGATATAATAGATATGATAGATATAGATAACATGCTTTTAGCTCTCTCAAAACAAACACACACAGACAGACACAGACACTTGGCCAGCAGTTCACTTGAGGCTTGAACCGAACAATTGCCAGCATTTGACACAAAATTTGGTTATGCTGGCTTGCACACAGCCCAAATTTGTCATGGAACAAGAGCTGCACAAATGTTGTAACAGCTGAAAAGTAAATGAGGAAATTTCTTTTGAATTCTTTAAAACACATTTTGTAGCAGCTTTTCTTCAAGAATTTAAAACAAATGCTTAAAATGTTTAAAGCTTCGAAGAATTTAATTTTTATATAATTTAACATATTCCTGTTGAAGTTAAATTGATATTGGGCTTAAAGGAAATTAAGTTTTTTTTTCCTAAGGAACTCAATTTATCTTAATTTGTGTACTATTTCGAAGCCTTCATTCAGTTTATACCCTAGAAACAAAAGCAAACAAATTAATTGAAAATAAATGCAATTATTTCCACCTGCATCGTGTGTTGAGTGACACATCCTGGACACAAAATGTGGCACGCACACAGGAATACAACGTTTTTTTTCCTGAAGGGGTTTCACACTTTATGCTACATAATAAATCCATCAAAATGTTTCATATGCTTATCATAAAATAATACGTCATTCTATTATTTGGGTACCCTTTTGGGTTTCCAAATAATTTGATTTCTATCAAGCTGCAGCAATTATATAATTTTCATTATGAAAAAAAGACAAAGCAAAAATACAGAACGCATGCATTTTATTTCTTCATATCATTATAGATAATTTCTTCATTAGAAACTGATGTTTTTTGTAGGGGATAGAAACCGAAACTGAAACCGAAAATTATTTATTTTTCAACCTGTCAAAAATTGTGACAAGTTGTTATCGTTGTGCCTGAATCTACAACTAGAAATTATGACAGTTTTTCCATGGAAAAGAACCAAATTTCCGTTTCGTTTCGAGGGGATTTTTAATTGCAAAGTTAAAAACAACAAGCGGCTTAGGCAACTTTGCAGTCAGTCAATGCGATTAGCGGCTGCCTGATGCGATTTTCATATTTTTGCAGCTTACACAAAAATTCCAGTGAAACTTTTAAGCAAACAACGCCAGCGAGAGAGAGATTGCGAGACAGGTTGAAGCAAAGACAAAGACGAACCTGTTCTAATCGGATGCAGCTCGGTTGCACTTGAAAGGATTTGCTCAACACCACAATGTCCACGATGTTGACGACGCTCTGACAAAAGCCCATTAAAGGATAAGCGCAACTGCTGTTGCCAAGGCAGCTGCATAAATCCCATAAATTCCTTAGGCTAGGTTGATGTTCTGTCTCTGTCCTGGGCAAACAGAATTGCACCGAGTAGTGGCAGTGGAAGGAACGCATTGTAATGCCATTAGGGCTTAGTGTGACGCGACACCTTGTGGCGTGGGCAAACGATTATCGATCAAAGCCGCAGCAAATAATACAACGCGCGCACTACAGGTAAACCCGAAAAGGGAAACAAAGACTGAAACTATATTCAGCCGTAGATAAAGCCATAAAGCGGACACTCGTGCCTTAGGTAAAGCCTCATCCTAACTCATCTTTTTTTTTATACCCTGCAAAAAGTAAGTGCTGGTAAAAGGGTGTCAAGAATTTAATGAAAAGTGTTTCACTGAACAAAGTTAAACATAACGAGATTCTTACAGGGTATCTGATAGTACGAGTCTCCTTTCACTCTTCAATTTCGTTACTGTCTACATATTTTGACAAGTGCGTGTTTATTTCTTATTATTGTATTGTGATTGTATACCTGCTAACCATAATTTTTCTTTCATTTCCTTGCGACCCACAACAAAATGAACAGATTTTCACAAGTTTCAGACGGTTGCAGGGTTGTATTATAATACAATTAGGTTATGTAAACCCAATCCTCAAACTAACCTCAATTAGCGTCTATCTCTTCGTTTGCCCAACCAATTGACGTAGCTTGAAGTTCTAAGTTTTTGTTCTCAGTTCTTTCTCATAATTTATTTTTTACATCGGCCTTGCGCTCTAATTATTTCCAAAATTCGTGGGGGCCAATTGTTCATTTAATTTGTTAATTATTTTTTGGGTGAGTGTAACTAATGTCGTTCATTTGTGGTTTTTCTTAAAGAAATACCACAAAACCACCATTGCGTGGGTCAATGTCAGAAACAACTTGCAAGTTCTTCCCCCATCTTGTCCCTCTTTCAATCTCTTGGCACCTCTCACACGCACCTGTTCGAATTCCATTTTCTTGCGCGGCATAATTGCCACGCTTTGTGGCATGTAATCATTTAATTGTGCTAATCAAATTTTGGTAATATTTTGTTAGACTTTTGATTGCGGCATTTAGCGGCAGACAAACTGAAATCATAACAAAAGAGATAACATCGACGACCGTTAAGATCTTAATTATAATTTTGGAACGAAAAAAGTGTAATGTTTATCACTGAAAAGTATCATTCGAGCTAGAATTGTTATGAGCTGCCATTATAGTAAGTAATTTAGTTCGTTTAAAATATATTAAAATATCAAATGCAGACGTTTGATTAACTTCTTCTAGCTGTGAATTTAAACAGCCTCTCTCTCTATTTATCTCCACCTTTATACGTGATAATTTTCTTTGCTTCAAATTCCTAATTCCCAAATTAATTTTAGTCACATTCTAAAGATACTCGATGGTATAATTACTGCGAAACAGTAAACGTGATTAAGACCTAAGCCACTACAACAACAATAACAAAGAGCGTAAAGTAAAAATAAAGGAAAGAATTAAATCTCAGTTCAAAATTCCAAGGAAACCAAACTGAAGCATCAACCAACGAAAAATCTCTCTCCCTTGCACAGACAACAAAGTTAAAAAAAAGATAAAGTCATAAATAAAATTTGGGAAGTGTGACCGTGTTGTTGGTCATAAACCCGAAGAAATCCACCTAACCTCTAACCCCTTGGCCCAATTCATTCGCCTAGTGCAGCACGCATCCTTTTCTGATTCTTTTTGTTGAGTGAAATTGTCCGAAATGTGGCTTGAAATGGGTTTTAGAGCCAAGCAGGAAGCATTTGATTATTTTTTACGGCTCTTTGGGGCAGCCGCATGCTCCCAATTACAGGAAATAATTCGGTCAACAGACAGAGAGACACAGAGAGGGAAATGGAATATTCCACAGACCGATAAGACGCTCCAGATAAGGCGTTTGGGTAAGCAAAGTGAAAAGATACACAGCAGCCAGCCAGACCGACAGACATAGATACCAATTGCGATAGTGAGTAAAGATGTGACCGATGGATGCTTGATGATGGTTACAGAGGCGAACCTATCTAACGGGAGGGTCACGTATCTGTGGAATGGAATGGTATGGTGACTGTTGGGCAAACCCCAAAGACGAGCAAGTCCAAGCGTGAATGTCACGTAGCATTGCGAGAGCAATGTGCAATGTGAACAGTGTAAATAAATAAATATACCAAGTAAGAGAAAGAGCTCTCTCTCCCTCGGTTTCATTCTTTGTGTTTCTTAACCTGGACATTCACACGGCCAAAAATATATATATATATCAACGATAATTTATGTGCGTGCTGACATACGGGACCCGGTATATCTCTCTCTGCACAGTTCAACCCAAATCCCGAACTCCAACGTCCAACTTCCAACTTTCAATCCACAGTTGCTTCTCTACCTGACACAACAACATGGCAGTAGCTTGTGTATGTGCTTTGTTAACAGTTTAATGGCATAAACATTATGATTTCTGTTATATTTCAATAAAAGACAACAAGCACAGCAAGGCGACAACCAGGCAGCAGCAACCCATCATAACAGGCACTGAAAGAAATTAACCAAAGCTGCTTTGTAAAATCAGCATTTAAATGAGAAGTTTTCAATCTGTATCTTGCTCTTAGTTAAAAGCATTACAAATATTTAACTGCTATTTCGCTGGGTGTATTTATCTTATCAGCTTGGGGTTTTTCTTGTCTCGCTTGCTTGTGGAAACTGAGCGTAAGCGATGCGCACTCCAAGATAAACCCTGCCCCTTGCATTTGATGATGAACCACAGCAGGCAGGCAGGCCAAGCGTTGAAATATTTATACGAGTGTTGGACGCACTGCGAAATATTATTATGCGTAACACGTTCGGTTTGTTGGCTTTTTCGGCGACGCCGCGACGTCGACAGAGGCAGCAGCAGCAGCGACAGCACAGTGAAGGCCCGCAGCAGGCGGTCAAAAATGTTAACAAGCGCAATTTGAACGCCTCACGGTACACACCACAGAAGGTACAGCAAAGGGGGCGATGGGAAGGGAAGGGTAGACCCACTGGGATGCGATACCGGTCCATTGCACCCGACGCTTTATGCTGCTTCCTCTTCTTGTACTTCTTTGTTCTTTGTGTTTTTTTTCGAGTGTGCAATTGATTTTTGATGGCTGATAAATATAGTTATGAATACGTTAACTGACTGGGCCAATGGTCCAGAGATTGCTGTTTTTGTTGCAGTTTCGCTAGAAATGATTTTCGCCATCATCTTTGCCATCTCTCGTAATTATTCCGGGTCGAGGCAGTGGCCCACTGGGGCTCCAGTTATCATTTATCTGATGAGTTTTTAATTAATTTTTAACTGATTCGATTTTTTTCATTTTCTGCTTTTTATTTGCTGTTATCGACACGAGCAGTTTATTTTATTTTATTTTTTTTTCCATTAAGGAAAAGTTGGAATAATATTATTTTTAATGATAAATATATATGAAAGGAATTGATATGATATAATTGAAGTATATTAAAGTTATAGAAGAATTTATATAGAAAACTCAAGTCTTCTTTTATAACTATATTTTTAAATAGCGTTTTGAAGCCATCATCGTCTCAAATGTCAATCACAAACTAAGTTCAATTAATCGATAATCACTCTGTCAACATATTCGATAACAAACTGATTCGAGTTCTTAGATTAATAGCTACATCTAACTGTTTTTTTCTAGAACCACTTACAGCTATTGCAAATTGTCTGCCACTCAAGTGCCTCAAATGAGCCACAAAAAGCGGAAATACGCCTCGTTGCAACAACTTTAGCAAAAGAAGAACAACAACAACATTTAGCCAAACATCATTAGCAACAAACATTGAAGCGCAATTGGCAATTGGCAAAAACGTCAAATGCAATTCGCGGCTGTCAACAAGTCCAAGAATTGGACATCTAATGGCAAATGGCTTTCCCGCCGAACGAACGCGTCCGTTTGAGGTGTTAATTTGCCAGCCAGCCGAACTGAGCCAAAGTTGTCAAAGCGTCAAAGCCAAAAAAACGAAGAGAGAAAAATTAAAATACAAGTACACTACCTTGTAGTTAACCGGTTGGACTTATAGATATAGATAGGCAGGTATACAATTTATCTTAAAAATGAAGGCTGATTGGAGTTGGGGATTGGCTGGCTTCGGTAGATTAAGACATATGCACTGTAACAAGGTTTATAGTATAGCTCTGTGTGTAAAGCCTTTCACAATGTGGATGGCCAATTTAATTACCACTTTAGAGCTCAGTTGAATTCCCCCAGCTGGAACAACAACAACACTCAAGCCAGGCTCATTTAAGATTCGATTGCGTTTCCTTTGTGTGCCGCCTGAGCCTGTCTAGTTGATCTGTTCGGTCTAGGGCGCATTGGCAACAATAAAAGTGTCAAAAGTAACACTCATGTTATATAAGACATCAACATTCGAGACTACGCCAAGCGAACAAGCGAAATCCCTCAACTATTAAACACAATAAAACCGAACCGAGCAGCAGCAGCAACACCGATCGAAGCATCAGCATCATCATCGGTTCCTGCGGGATTAGTCTCAAAGACCAGAGAGCCATAAAAAAAAAACAGGCTAGCCACATCAGATTCTGAAGCAACTGAGGCATCTGTGGCAGAGAGATGGGACAGGCAAACAAAAGGGTTACGACGACTACAACTTGCATATAAATAAATAAAATTTCATCAATGTGTCGAACGTATGCGTCAATAACTTAAAGGATTAGGCAGCCAGAGAGACAGAGAGAACTGAAACTCCAAATTAAAACTCCAACACAGTCTTTGGGCTTAAAAATCATAAAGCAGACTTTATTTCTTGGGCTGGGTGTCTTTGAAGAATGAAATGCATTTGACTGCCAAACAAAGCAAATCACACAATTTAATGGCTGTTTTGTCGTTTTCGGTTGAGATTTGATACTCTTTAAATACGCTTACAAAGGCAGGGCATTGATATATTGTTATGGAATTTCGATCACATTTTAACACAATATTGTTAGGGTATCTTAGTTGCGACATTCTCGATTGAAAACTCTTCTAACTTGATTTTTTTCGTTAGGTTCTTTGCATATCCGGCATTGGGCATTGATTGCGATTGCCTTAAGTCAAATTTATTTGAACATTTAAAAGCCATAAAATATTTGTTGGGGGCTGAGTGTGGGAAGTGCAGCTGTCATAATTTAAATTCATTAAATTTATACCAACACAAAATGTCATAGCAAATGAGGTTTTATATTTTCATTCTTGCTAAGGGTAATTGCTTCCACGAACAACAATTAAAATGCTACTCAAGTAGTTTCTTTTCAATCCAACTTCAGAGACTGCACACCAAGCAAAAGTTCGGGGAATTCCAGTTAAGATGCGATTAGATGGGTGTGGTTAAGGGGAGAGAGAGAGAGAGAGTGAGAGAGGTATGACTGTATTGCAGGTAATGCCAAGCATATGCTCAATGAAGCAATTTGTTTTGACTCCAAATACTACGTGCGTCTGATATTTTCTTTCTTGCTCTGGTCAAATCGTAATCTCATCATCATCATCAACATCTTCTCACACGTCTCTCTCTCTGTGGACGGCCGAGAAAACGCACCGAAAATTAGTGCGTCAATTGCTTCTTCGGTGGTTGGCTCGAATGGAAAAATAAAATTAGATTTATTAAGGCATATTGCCAGAGAGATCTCTGTGGTACCGATTAAAGAGCCACGACCTGGACGTGTCGAGCATACAAATCAGTTGTTCTTCATTCATAATATGGATTAGAGTACAACATGAAATGGAATTTATTTTAATGCATGCCACTTCTTTCTTATCATCTAAGTGAATATGCCATCAATTTGCAAAGTGTATTGAAATAAAATATTTAAGCAATTTTTTTTTGTTTAGTAAAAGGTGTTGGGAAAAAAGTTATTTAAATTGTCTGCATATATTTCTGCGTCGCACTTAATCATATTTTTATATTATATTTTGCAACTTCAAAGCAAAATACTGACACTTCAAAAACATACCTGTTGCTGCTCTTTACGACATTTTTTTTTATTTTTGTAACTGTCAACTTTTTAATTTATACCGACTCCATAAAGCAGCTACCAGACGATCAACTGTCGCTCTTTTCTTTTTTTTTCTTTTTGCAGATCACAAAACACACACACACCCAATGCCCACACATTCCATATTAATATGCAAAAAAAAGCGAAAGATTTAATGAAACAACTTAAAGTGAGCTAAGTGCACTCATGAATACCCTATATTTTTATATTGAAGAATTTTTAATTTAATAATCCACATTTAGGATTTTCATTTTTAATTTAATTTTTTAAGACAAAATAACTTATTCATAGTGCTTCTATTTAATCACATATTGAAAATCTAACTTGATTTATTTTATAAATATCTCAAATAGTATTCACCCTATCACTAGGTCAACACTCTACAGGGTATGCTATTTGGTATGATTTCTGTTCGCTTCGATTGTCAGTCAGAATTGCAACTGAACTTAATTTACAATCGAGTGCAAAAAGAAAAAGACGCGAACAGAAACGATATTCATTTGGAGCAAACACCTGCAAGTTGCAAGGTACGACATGTGTGGTGGCGATGGTGGTGCAAGGTGGTGCTCGAGTGGTTGCATATTGAAATGCAGCAGCGTGTATGATTTTTGATTTATGATCTGTCACAAAAATAGCCAAGTTGCGATACACCCTACCCTACACTACTACTGCGACTACTTCTAGGTGCAGCTAAAATCATAATAATAACACCGAACAGAGGGGAACAAAAAAATGCGTGCAATGGCACAAAAAAAACACAACAAAAAAATGCGAAAATACTGAAAGCCACTGTAGAAGGATGGCAGTAAAAGATATTTACGATGCCCATAGCGCGTCCAAGTCAAAGTTATGCATAAAACTTTCTATAGAACTCTCAAGTTGAGCGCCTTACTTGGCTTGGTGGACGCGCTGTGCGCCTTGACTCTGCCATCATCCTGTGCCTATCTTAACACGATCAAAGCCAGCCACAACAACAGAAGCAATCAATTTTCGTTGTTGTGATAGCCGCGGGTAGTCAGACAGCACCGGATCCCAAACACCAGCAACAACCAACAACAAACGCGCAAAAGCGCTAAAGAACCGTAGCCCCGTAACCATACTACTATATCCAAAAGCTGCAGGCGATGCGGCTGCTTAATAAATATGATAATGCAGTAAGCAGACAGAGAGACAGACAGACGGACGTGTCCAGTAACCAAACAGGCTGCTCTACTAATTAATGTAACAACTACATGGCCAGTTGGTAAACTGAGACACTGTCGCAACAAACAACACATCTAGATTCAAGACTAGACTAGAATGAATTCCCATGTATATTTTCTCTCTCTCTCTCTCCGTCCCTAATAATAATAAATAGTGTCAGGATTAATTGAATCGTTCGCACTTGGCTGTTTCCTTTTTCCCATTTTTGCTCTGTTCATGTTACACATGCTGCGACAAATGATATATAGCCATTTTTCAACTTTGCAATTTATTATAAATTTATTTATGCCAACTTTACTATTCACATTCCCCATTCCCATACCCATTTCAAAACATTTTCTGTGCCTCTGCCAACATTATCAACAACAAACAACTAACTAGAACATTTTTATAGTTCATTAATGTGGCAACTGTGGCATGATTTACGTACAAATGCCGTCAAAGTAATGCCACAAACAAATAGCCATAAAATAAATGAAGAAACAAATCAGAGACAAGTACCAAGTGACAATTAATTGGAAAGAGAGTTTATTTTTAGAATAAGTCACAAAAAAAATTATAAAAATTAATTTACTATTATATGTTTGATTCTTGAAAATTCTTTAAAATTTTAACATATTTCTTGCACATTTTAGTTAATTTTTAAATTTTAATTATTGTTCTTTTCCCAACAGCCAGCTGACTAATTAGAGTGTCTCTTGAAAAAATCACTTCGTAATACCTGGTTAACGGCATTAAATTGGCGCAAAAGAAAAGAGAGAGGGGCAAATGCTTAGTCAAACGTTGCGCATCATAATTCATATGTCAAAAGTAACCGTTAAGCTCAAAATGCGCTTAAAAATAACGTAAGCCAAATGACAAAAAAATGAAATAAAGAACGCTGAATGAATATTATAAGGTAAGGCAGTTAAAACAAAGTGCATCAAGTGTGATTGTGTTTTTTGTTGTTGTTGTTGTTAACCCGGCCAACAAACGAGGCACTCAACGCATTTCGCTTGCTTTGGCTCAGCTGATTGCTGCAGCGAATTGTTGGGCGAGCAGAGAGAGAGGGGATGAAATGGAAGTACCAAATCCGCTGAACCAGCAAACGGACCAGCTTCAAGCGTAATCAGTGAGTCAGTGATGAAATGTAGAGGGGCAGTGGTGTTGAGAGAGGGGCAATGGGGCATGGGGCATGGCTGAGCATATGTGAAAATAATCGCAAGCCCGCGCATAAATAATGGACTCAAGTGTCAAAGGGGCATATCATCAATTTGTTGTTGCACAACCCCCCCACAAAAAAATCACAAAAACACACACACACACACATGCAAGTAGAATCCCCTTCTCTATATATATATTTTAAAAATAAAACAATGGGCTGGTGGCATTGAAGGAGCAACAAACAACAAGAGGCAGTTTCAGATTCTTTTTTTTGTTTCTGTTCAAACAAATTCGCTGAGTGCTTAAGTGCTTCCGAAAGTGAAACAAATCTGTGACATGTGTTTCAGTTTCGCTCTTCTCCCCCCCACCGAAATTTCTCTGCCCAAACAGTCGCCGCCTCTTTCTCTCTTACTTCTGGCTGTGTAGTAAATTTGCCTAAAGTGGCGCTCTGCTCTCGCGCCTCATCCAACAAAGTGTATATAAAACGGAAGCTGCAGCTAACCAAAAACTGTAACTGAAAATGCAAAGAAAAATGTCCCATCCCCCCTTGCGTTCCCTTTCTTCTTCTCTGCCTTCTCTTTGTTGCATTTTAATTCAGCGTTTTTTTCTTTCGTTTTTTGTCGCGTCTTCTGGAACGCGTTCGCCTTTTTTAAGCGGATTTTGAACGCCGCTTCCGAAATACAAATCCAAAAAAAAAAGAAACACAAAACAAAATTGGCTAAGAAATATTGCCTCAAAAGAGACAGTAGATGGGGAGCCACTTTCTCTATCTCCTTCGCTCTCCCTCTCTCTATCTGAGATGTAATTTATGTGAGCTGCTTAAGGGGGAAACGCATTCAGAGAATGATATGTGAATGCGCCTACGAATTGAATGATTGCGGTCGGGTAAAAAAAAAAGTATTAGCCAGACAACTGTTTCGTATATATAAAAGAAGTTTAAAGTTGGCTAATAAATTGGCTAGGAGAAATAAACAATTTAAAATAAATAACGCTTTATAGTACAAAATAAGTTGCCAATAAAATTCTAAATCTTACCTTCACAAAAAAATACTTAACTCTTTCAAGACTCTTCAATATATTTACTTAGATCTCCATTAAGATCTAAGTGTATTATTTCAGTTTCCCCACAAATTATTCAGCTGTTCTTTAAACCTTAAAAGCCTTCTCAGCATGCAGCTCTATTCAAAAATCTTTATAGAAAATACAAAAAAAGGGCAACGCAACAAGGAAGAATATATAGAAGAAAAAAAGTGTGGAAACTGCTGCAATAACAAACAAGGCCAAACAATGTGTAAAGAACAAAGTCCTGGTCCGATGAGTTGAGGGGGGCTTAATGCCACAAATTGAGCAATTCTTGGCATATGTATGCCATAACCCCTATCTCTATTGACTATCTCTATCTCATTCCTTCTCTCTCTGTCTACTACTAATGCAGCTATTTGAAAACTAATGAGTGGCATAGAATAAAATGGGCAGCAAAAAAAAACAAAAATAGGAACAACAAACAAATGGCACAACAAAAAGTAGAAAAACGCAGGCGGCAGTCAGAAATCCGCTTACAGAGATGAGTTCGCTGCACCAAAGAGAGAAACAAGAGAGAGAGAGAGAGAGAAATAAGGAGAGATGAAGCAGGCGAGTGCAAATGAATGCGCATTTCAAATTAAGCCCTAATCCTTTTACAATTGATGCTGTGCAGTCAGCCAGATACCTGTATATGCCCACACACACACATACACTGACTTACACGTGTGTGTGTGTCCTTGTTGTCCTTGCAACTGACAACACACACACACACACACGACGCTTGTTGATGTTGTTCTTTTTTGGGCTAAAGCAATATGTTTGTGTTTGCCAGGGCTTAGCTGGGCACCAACGAGTTTTACCAACTATTCATGTTTGTACATACATATACCTACACATGTATGCATGTAGGTGTGAGGAACACATATGGTTTTTAGGTTTTCGAAAGTCCTTTTTTTTAAGCTAATCTGTTGTTGACCTACCGCGAGACCCGCACAAATAAGGTAAACATGCCATTATTAAAGTTGAATAATTTATGTTTATCTTCGGTGCATGAGTTAAAAAGGGGGAAAATTTATTTATAGTCAAGGTGTTTAAGCCAAATCAAAAGACTTGCTTCACCTGTCTTATAATAAATTAAATAATGTGATAAATATTTATGAATAAATAACTTATTGACACTGATTACTTAATGCAGTCTCGTTAGCTTGCTGGAGGACATCGAATCGAGATGGCAATTCGAAACAATTGGAAATTGTGAATGAACAGATTATGCGCAATTTCGATTGCTGCCAAGAATTATTAAAACTCAAACAGATTTATTTTTACTACTGGAATTAGAAGCTCATTTCAAACATTTCGCAATGTTAAAATACATATTTTTAACTTTCCCAACTAAATATCTGTCAGCCTTGACATAGCCCAGTGTCAGATCAAGGGAAAATATCCCACGAATTTTAGTTTAGCAAACTTTTCATTGCTTCTTGTTATCAAATTATCAAGAAATCCTTTTATTCACATCTGGCAACACTCACTTAACATTTAACACGTTCCACCTTCAATCTGGCAACACCAAGCAATCCCCCCATAAATATAACAACATTAATTTTTGTACTCGCTTCTGATAAGCCTCGTTAGTGGTCCACACAGCGAGTCAAATGACGACACATTGTCTGTCGCACAGCTGCTGCCCCTTTGAAGCACATTAGGGGGGAGGAGCACCATTACTTGGTAGCAATTGAAAATCGAAAAGCGTTGCGAAATGTGCAAATGGAATGAATATATATTTTTTCTTTCAAACAAAAAAGTTAACACATTGTACCGAAAATCAAATAAGAAATTCGTTACAGGGCCCGAAATGCATGCTACGTTGCACTCAATTTCCTAAACAGGATTTACGAGGTTGACACACAGACACACACACACACACACACGAGCCTGTATTGCTCTGTTGCGTGCGCGTTGCGTCTGCGCAGCAGAAACTGTGAAAAGCGCAAATTGTTTGTGACGAAACGAACGAATTTTCAACGCTCGGCTGACTTAAGAACGAAAAGATGCAAAATGTGCTAATGAAATGTCCTTTTTTTGTGTGTGCAACAAGCCGAAGAACACGAAGAACGATCCTAAATCTAGGCAGCTGTCTTTCATCTGTGTGTGCGGCATATCGAATCCAAGGAGAGTAAAAGAGAGAGGGAAAAAGAGAGAAAGATCGGTTGAGTTTAAATAATAACTTGTTGTTGTTGTGGAGAGGTGGCTGTGTGTCTGTAATTTGTTGCATGCAATCGCATGCGTTGCAATTTGCCTCGTCTCGGCCTCAAGTGGAAATGCTCGGTGCATTAATATTCAATTTTCCGAGAGAGAGAGACTACAACTACAACTTGGACTACGGCTATGTACATATGAACAACTGATGGATGCATCTGCCCCAATTAGTTGCAATTGTTGCAATTCGCCACGGGCTCAAGTGCCTCACAATAATCCAAAGCAATAACATGCAGCAATTGCAGCATCTGCCTTGTTGTTTTGGCTATTAGCTCAAATTATACGAGCACTCAATGTTGCATCAAGCGCTCATGCAACATGATAAATTAGTTGCATAAGTGATGTGCAATATGGATATGAATATATGCGTTATGTCTGTGTTTAACTTGGCCAATTATTTGTCTATATATTTTGCTAAACAATTATCAAATTAAAAAAACAAAAATCTTTACGAAAACAAGATTTGTTGATATTTTCGTGAGAAAATTGGGTTGACTTTTTTTGAATAAACATCAATGCAAATAGTTAGAAAAACCTGTCAGACTTGTAGTATATTTAACTTTGTTTGCAACACAAATTAATTTAAAATATTTTTCTAAACAAAAAAGAGCTGGAAACCCCAAAAATATTGACATAATTTAGCTTGAAAAATCAACGACTTAAAGAAGCTTCTTAAACATAGAAAACATTTGATCTTGCATACCTCATTCTTAGCTATTTAATGTGGTTTCGTGTAAATTTTATATAGTTTCTACTTCCACAGTCAGCTGTCAATGCAAATCGACAGCTGTGAAGGGTTCGTGTTTGGATTTGAATCTATACCCAAAAAGTGCTACTACAGTGGCAACAGAAAAAGTAGCCTACGACAGCTGGGGAATATCTTGGAAATGTGCTTTTGTTTTGTTGTTTCTGGCTAGCGGCAGCTGGGACAACACCTGAGCGAGAAACCGCAAGATGCATAAACAACAGTTAGTTGCCTTTTAATTGATAAACAAAGCAAAAGCAGCGGCAGCAGCAGCAGCAGAAGCAAAAGCAAGGACAAAACAGCACGAGTCTGTTAGAGAGTAGAAAAAATCAAAACAAAACAAAACAAATGCAATTTGGCGCAGCTTGATATTTGTTTTTCGAACCAAAATATTTGCAATGTATGAGAGAAAAATGAGTTTGTCGCATGCCGCGTCCAAAACGAAATTCCATGAAGCAGCAACAAAAGGATAACATACTACCGAAACGGCAGCAGCAGCAACAGTAGCCTTGAAATTGCATTTTATGACTGGACATTAAGAGGAAGTAACAGCAGCAGCAACTGCAATCAGAAGCCAAAAGTCGTCGTCGTTGACTTCTCAAGCGTGTCAAATTTGAATTGCTGCAGCAAGCCAAGTTGACATTTTCCAAGCTACTAACTAGACACCTTTTGCTCTTTTTCACTCTCTCTCTCTCTTTGTCCCTTGGCATGCGCATGCGTGGTGAATCGTTAGACGTGTGTCCAGTTCAGTTTTTATGTTGCACGCGCGCACAATAGCGCACAAAATTTAGTCACAGCAAATTATGACAAGGATGAAAGCAAAGGGCAACCAGAACAGGCAACGCGAACCTAAAGACACCTTGGGATCACCTTGGGCCAACATTTATGTATGTAGTACACCCACCTAGGAGGCCCATTATCCTTTAGCCGAACAAAAAGCGTGAAAAATCTAGCTGCCAGCTAGACAAATGTCACGTATTTTGTAAAGTCCCCGGGTGCATGCAGCGAGGTAAATGTTGCATCAAAGAGGGAACAATTGTTAAGAAGCGTGTCTTAAGTTGAAATTAAAAGTAAGAATAAGCATTAAAAATTAGGACAGATAAAGACGGAAGGAGGAAGAAGGAGATACGGTGAGTTATCGAAATCAATGCAATTACCAACAATTCTTAATGAAGCTCTATTTTGTATGATTTATCGACGCGAGGTATATATATATTCAACATTATGAGGAAGATATAAAATAATACCACATTATTCCCTTTAATCTAAAGCTTTAAAGTTTTTTCCCATTGCATTCATTACACAAAAAATATTTAAAAACCAACTCTGATTTTGGACAGCTTATGCTACAAAAAAAAAGTATTTCCAACTACGCAAATGATGAAAACTTTTTTGTTTGACGGAAAAACTGGCAAATAACAAACGTAAGCCAATGACAAAGGCAACCAAATAAAATTATGAAATGTTTAATGCAGCGCAACATGCAATGCAATTACACAGAGCGAGAGAGAGAAAGAGAGAGTGAAAGAGTTGGTAAAACTTGTGACAAAAGCGCGGAAAAGGCAGCACCGGAAAAGTTTTTGCCTCTCGTCGTCGAAATGAGAAACGTTTTGTGCGGGCTAAAAAGCCAATTTGTCCAAACACAGCGAAAAAGCCAAAGCCAAAGGCAAAGGCAAAAACAGAATCACAAACTGATTTTGGCAATGTCTGAATCTCTCAATCTGAGCAAAGTTGACTCGGCGACAAAGTTGCTCCAATTTCTGCAGCTAAATTAAAGTTACAACAAAGTTTTCAGTACCCGGCCCAAAGAACGAGAGAGAAAAGCGGCTTAAAGGTAAATTGCAAATGCTTTCGCATAATGAAAGCGAATTCAGTCAAAAGTCTTAAGATTGAAGATGGGTTTTTGGTTTTTTGCTGTTGTAAGAATCTTCACAAAGGATCAATTTGCTCGTTTGCTCGTAATTATTGGCAATTTCACGGCAATAAAATCACAAGCGTGTAAAATTTAATATGATAACATTGCAAGGTGGAATGGATAATAACACAACAAGAAACAACAACAACACTTAGGAGCGCAAAGTACACTCATCGCTTGCCCTTAATCTCTTGCTGCGGCAGCTGGCTGCAACAAGTTTTGTTGTTGCACTCATTACAATTTTTTTCGGGGCGTGCGCCGCTTAAATAGCCGCAATTTTTATATTAAAATATATTTCATACATATAAAAAAATAAAGCATATGAAGCATCATTAAGAAACTTGTTTGTAAGTGCTGTCTCTTTGCGTCCTTTTGGGGCAAGGTGTGAACGCGTCAATGTGGCAATGAAGGCACAGAAAGCCAAAGGGCTCAAACGCTCATAAGCCCAACAACAACAACAGCTGTTGCCAAGTTGCGCGTAATTAGACCCTTTTCGTAATTAATAAAAAATAGTGTAAGGATAACAGTTAAACGCTGCGTAAAGCCTTACGCTTCATGGCATCAAATGCTTTAAGCTTTTTCTTAAGAATATTATTTGAAGTCTTTTATTTTTGACATTTTCATTTCTTGCAGCTTTCTTAAATTCTCTTTTTGGGTGTTCTACATAAAATGCTGCGAGAAACACTTTCTGCCAACTGTCACTTGAATTTCAAACGTGGGAAACTCAAGAACTAAAGAACTCTTCAATAGTTGCAATATATCTATGCGATTGTTCTGCCTGTCAAAATATTGAAGGCATTTCAACTCAACGAGAGAATGTTGTATCAAAAAAAAGCCGCTTGTCTTTTTACTGCTAAAATTCGCAAACTCATTGCGGCGCACTTTATTAAAAACGAGAGAAAGAGACGAAGGTAGATAAAAAGAGAGAGAAGATAAAAAAAATATACCGAACACAACTTCCCACCTTTATTAACTAATTTGCTAAGGTTGAACGAGGCGAGCGCTGAACTCAACTCTAGACAATTGAACAATGTGGCCAAAATGTCTAATGTCTTCTAATTGCTACACAAGCGGCAGCCACACACACACAGAGACACAGTGGAGATGGGGCATAGACACAAGCGGCATCGACTTTCATATACGTATGTGTCACCTTAATACGATTTCCAAGTTTGAACATCATCGTTTGTTGGCTTTGCGTGTGGCAAGCATTCTACTACTGTTCAAATTGTGGGTTTTTGCCGGACAATAGCAAAGAGCAGTGTGGCATGCAACAGCAGCAGCATCAGCATCTTTGGGAAAAATGGTCGCACACGTTGTCATTTTGAAGATTCTCTCATGAAAGTCGTATATCCCCCGGCTAATACTCATTGTCACCTGAGCATCGTTTGCCTTTCTCTTTTCAGTCGCTCTGCCCTTTTGATCCTTGTGCTTATTGTTGTTGTTGCTGTTCTAGTTGTTGTTCTTGCCGCTCGATTTGCTTTCATTCGAAACTCATTTGGCTGCACTTGCGCATCCCTAAAGTGTTTTGCCAGCAGCAATTTACCAACCATCTTCAGCTTCTCTACTTTTGTTTTTTCTACATCTTTCAGGAGGTCTCGTCGCTCTCTCTGCTTTGTATTTTTTGTTGAGATTTTGTGCAATTGTTTGGGCTCAATTGGCAAAAAAGTTGTTTGAAAATATCCGCCTGTCGATGCCGCTTTAAAGGCACACACACACACACACACACACTTGCCTCCTTCTAATTTCAACACAATCCCATTCTTGCTACACTGATTGTGCTGTCTGTGTGCGGTCCTTGGTTGTTGGTCCTTGGTGTTTGTTGGTTTCTGGGCATGGGAATCGCTGCAGTTCAAAAAACACATTGCATTTTGGGGCATCGACTTTGCATACGCTTAAAATGCAGTGTTCTCAAAACTCTTCGGGGGCTCTACTGGTTGCACAGTTGGACAAAAATCGTAACAGCAACAAACTATGAATATTGATTGGTTGGGCTCAAATGTCAATATGGCATAAACCTATCAAAAATAGTTACTGCATCAATAATTAATTCTACTCTGATATAAAGTCGATTACAACAAATATAATAAAATAGTATGAGGAATTAGTATGCTAAATTAATATAGGGATAAAATCCATGTTAATTTGTTTGGTTGCAGTACATAAGATTAAATTTAAAATTACAAAAATCATATATAGAATGAGTAAAAATATTTGTTTTTCCATATTAGAATTTTCTATATTCATAATAATAATTTAATTATACTTACATTTATATATAGCCTGCACTCTTTTTGGCACTTAAAACTTTTTTCGTTCAAATATTTTAATTTTAATTACTAAAATATCGAACTGGGCCCATTGTGCGATTCTTGACTCACGCACTTTCTGGCACTGATGCTGTGAGTCCTGGATTTGAACTGTTTTGCATGATTGACTGTTTGACATAATGAAACGCATGCAGAAACACGTTGCCAAGCATCAAGAAGCAAGCATGGCCAAAATGAGAATGAGAGAGAGAGCGGATAGCGGCGAGGTAGGCTAAAGTTTGGCAAGGCAAGTAACTAGATTTTGGATGGCATTGGTACTATACATACACGATGTTGCTGATGTTGTTGCTTTTAATCAAGTGCACTGTTGCTGCCGGAAGGGAGACGGGCAACGACTTTTGGCATTCTGTCATTCAGTAGGTTGCAGCATTTGTGGTTTTTGCCAGCTGATTTTCTTTTATCAACGCTACTGCAGGAGCATCAACAGACGGCAGTCTATGATTGCTGCTGCTGCTTTTGGTTGGTTTGGTTGGTCTTTTAATCAATTCGAGCACAGTTGCACATCGAGAGAGTGAAAGAGCGAAAGAAAGGCCAGAAAGTCGGTCAGCAGTTCAGTTTCTGTGGGGTGGCTAATGAAAATGAAACCCCTGTCGTTGCACATTGAACAGAACTTGAACTGAAATCGAGTTTGATTTGTGGTATTGTTTTTAAACTCTTTTGTCTTTTAGTTGGCACACGAAATTAACTGTGACTCGAGGATGGGTGGGCTGCGGCTTGCTGGTCAGGTGTAGGCAGCAAGCAGCCAACTTGACAAAAACATCATGAAAGAAAGATTAAAAACAAAAATAATAAATATAAAAAACACTTCAAAGCATATGACAAGCAGCTCTTCTGTCACTTCAAACGCTTGCTGCTGCTGCGAGTTTGTGTTTGTGTGTGGGCTGGCTCAAAAGCCAGTTTCCCAGTTGCCAGTTGCCCCGACATCGGCAACGATTAAAAACAAACGCCCACCGTTTGTCAGGTATTCAGAGGTCTTGAAGAGAGACGGACAGACATGCTTCTTGATCTCTGCTCTGTATGCTGCTGACACTGAAGTGATGAAAGTGTTTCAAAATCAACCAAGACACAAGACTGGCGGCGGCAGCATCACAAGCCAAAATAGACACAGGACACAAACACAGAAAAGACACCCACACACAGGACGCCGACATGTCTGAGGGAACAGAAACAGAAAAGAGTGCCCTATCTCCTACCCTGGTTCCCTTCTACTCTTGCAGGGCGTTACTAATTTGTGTCACAGTTCTTCTCTTCTCTTTTTTTGTCGCATCGCATTTGCCACACTTGTTACACGGTTCACACGCCAGTTCCTGCTCAACATCTTCCGGACAGTTCTTTCTTTTGGCAATGATTTTTTGCGGTAGGTCGACATCATCGATCGATCGATCGTTCGAGTGTTCTAGGCTCTTTCGGCTCATTCATCACACATGCCGACTCGCCGGGGCATTACTAATTGTCGATTCGTTACAAAAATGTGCGACTTTTTCACAGCTAGTCATTGTCTCTGGCGGTATTTTGCTCTCTGAAGATGCCTAACTGCGTGGGCGATCCAGCGACCACATACAAGAAACATTCAAATAATCCCTACGCCCGGTTCAAGCTGTGTCGAAAAAAATAAAAACACTTTGTGTCATGTAGTAAAAGAAAAATAGTTAGGGAAAGATAAAAAAAACTATATCAAAATATAATATTTAATAAGAAATAAGAAAGAAGAAAATTAGTAAGAAAATTTAATGACAAAAAATATTTCAGCTTTAAATCTTCACGAAGTTCCATCAGTTTGTTCAATTTTCGCTCATTCAATTTTGATTTAAGACAAGTTATGTAATCGCACATCGCTTTACCTGAAAGATACACCAATTTGAAGCTAAGCTTTGAGTAGTTAAAGTGCTACCAGCAGCACTCTCCGCTCACAGCTTCCCCCCAGCCCACCCCCTGTCTAATAACAGTTTGAAATGGCCATTTTGTAGAGGCTCAGATTTCAGAGTGTATTTATGCCTCACCCACTCGATTGAGCGAGCATTGGAGCAATGTAATTTAATGTGCGTCTATGAACGCTTTTGGCCATGATTTGGCGTACGCCATTTAATCAGAGATATTGGCAACACCTGCCGTTTCCAGTTGCCAGTCGCAGTTGGCTGCAACTTGCAACTTGCAATCTGCTGCTGCCACCAGCTCCTGCAGCGGCAATAAACAGATAAAGAAGCACTCGATGCTCAGCACTTCCTGTTGTTGCGGGCCCGGCCAACAGGCCTAAGTACAAAGCGACCTGGCCTTGTCTTGGCCGAAGTTGGCTGGCTTGCATGCCGTTTGGCTTAAATCAAAATCGATGCTGCAGTTAAAGTTGTTTGCTGCCACAGTTGCAAACTTGCTGCTGCTGCTGCTGATGCTGCCGATGCCGATGCTGCTGCTGCTGCTGCTGCTGGCATAAAAAATTAATTAAGTTGACTTCTGGCATTGGCCATGACCATGGCCATGGCAATAGTAGCCAGACCTCTGGTTCTGGGCCATCAATTGTAAGCGGAAGTCGTCTGTTTTCTTATATTTGGTTTTTCCGTTGTTGCAAGTGTGGAAATTATGAAAAATGACCAGAGTAAAGAACGACAACTAACGAGGCTTTCTCGCTCTTCCTCTTGCTGGGCGGCGCCAACAACAGCCCATCAGTTGCACATGTTGCAAGTACACAAGTAAAAAATTTTTCGAAATAAATTCCTTTGTTAATTGTTGAAAAACTGAGCTTGGATCTGCAATTGAAACCTTATGTATGTAATGATCGATTTTCCGAAAACTTCATTCAACTTAATACCAAATTGTTTACTGTGCATATGCTGCCTAATTGATGTACAGCACTTGGACACGCAGTGCGTAGGCGCATACAAAAATAACATCATACAGGATTTTTTTGCATAAAAGTATTTGATTAATTGCTAAATATTGCAAGACAAGCGTCTCGGTGCCTTGATAAATGAACAATTTTTCATTTAAGTTCAGCTCAATTTAACAGCTATGTGAACGTTTTTCAGGCCATAGCCCAATCCTCTCCCCCTAGGAATCTCCACACACACACACCTCAAACACGCAATCACTTTTGGTATGCAATGAAAATGCTGAAAATGTCAACTGTCGTCTCGGGGTATCTGTATCTTGTATCTTGTATGTAATGTGCGCTTTGTTAAAGCCAAACCAAGCCAACAACAACCCGGCAGCTACAAAAATTCTGTCCGCTAAACTGTCACTGACAATTGGGCTTGTGATATGACTGACAGTTGAAATTGATTTTGGATGAAAAGAGAAAAAAAAGACGAAGAAAAAACCGCTTAGCTTTAGATTACAACACATTAACAGGCTGTGTGTGTTTGGGGTCCAATCAAGCAGGGGCTTGGCTTGCGACAATATCCCCAAGACAGTTGCAACAACAATCGTCTAAGCCAAGCAATTGGCTGGGCTCAGTTACAAGCTGACTAAGGCATTTTTAAGATGAATATAAGTTGAACTTGCAATCAATTCATGTAAATAATATTTTAAAATATTAAGTTTACTTATGAAATTCACTTTATGGTCTTGGAGCCACTAAGTTACAGAAGAAATTAATTAAATAATAATTAAACTTATTTTTTAATAACATTTTTATTTTCCTCTTTTTAAAGCCTTTCACACATAAATAAAGCATGTTCAAGACCTTCTCTACCCAAGTACTTAAAATGATATTGAAATGCTTCGAAGTGCTTTCGCTTGTTTATTTGATCTTATCGCATATGAAACATTGTACTATAAGTTTGATGGGTTTTCGGCTTCGAGCCTGCTGCTGCTACTCCTGCTGCTCTCGAGCAATTCATTCACCAATGTTAAACTTTACTTTAAAATCAAATTCGACGACACGCGTTGTTGTAGCTGCATGATGCAAGATGATGATAGCCACCAACAAACAAACAAACAAGCCCGCCAACTTTGTCATTTTGGGAGCAATTTAAAGAACGTAAAATTGTTTTTAAAAGCCATCATTAACATTATCGCTTGGATAACACTGATAAGAGAAGACCAGAGCGAAGAATTGAAAGCTCATTAAACCTTTTTTTTTTCTTAAACAACTTTCCATTGACGCCCCAGCGAGCGGGGTTAGGTTTTGTATTTTTTATGGACTCGAATTTTAAGGTGATTTTTTTTTTGTGTTTGTTCGACATTTGGTTGTTTAATTAAAAGTAAAATCAGGTTAAGTATTGAGCAATGGCCACAGCATGAGTTTGTTTTGCTCTTGCTTTTGTTTGGCTTGAGGCCTGGCCAAAAGCTGAACAGCTGACTGCCATTAAAATCGCGTAAATCTCATTCTCCTTCTCTACCGGATCTACAAACATACTTACTCCGAATAAAAATTCATTAGCTAAGCATAAAAATAGTGAATCCTACAGAAATAGGTTAAAACATCATAAAATAAATTCCTTGCTTAATTTGTAATAATTTTGTTTGGTTGTTGCATTTTGTCTAGCAAAAAAAGTTAAATCAAGCAATGCGAATTGACATTTTGGCAAGAATGTTCTATTGGCCACAGCTGCCAATGGCCAAAAATTATGCTCGCTGCCAGTTGGCCAACAACAACAGGCAGTTGAAAAGCCTACTCGTTTCGGTTTCGGGCCAAATCCAATTTGAAATGCGTGTCAACCTCGTCGCTCTTGGTTCTGTGGAACGAAATTTGCCAGCAGGACAAAAATTCGATGCGTGAAAATCTTTTTTGGTGCACACACACACACACACATGCATACCAACACATTCACATTGTGCGTGTTGGAAAATTTCAAGTGTGAAAATTGCTTATGTTTCGGCATTCGCATCTGCAAAATAATGAAAAACCTCAACAATCATCTCCATACAAATTTCTATACACATGTTCGGCACTGAAAAAGTTCCTAATGGGATTATGTCGGAGAATGAAAAAAAAAGAAAACTAAATCTAAAGGTGCATCAGACACCTTTTGAAGCAGAAGATGTTGAGGGAATCTGTAAAATAAATGTAACCCATATATAAATTAAATTATTATATATAGTACAGTTTTAATAAATGACTTCATCAAATCCATCTAGATAAATGCATTTACATTTTTAATAATAGTTTAAATTACTTTTTGGCCACTCAAATATGGGTCAGACCATGAGTCTGCCGCAGCCTCAACAACATTTCATTATAATAAAGCGAATAAAACAAAAAATCATAAATAATTACTATTATTATGGCGGTCAGCGCCAGAGATACGGACAGACCACACCTTTAGCACGTTTCACAGCGCAATTGTAATGGCACACAAAAATAACCGCAGTACCAAATAATAATAATAACAATACAACGAGAGAGAGCGAGAGAGAGATTTTATGATTTAACAAAGCGCTGAAACTGTATTAAACTATTCATAATTCACAGTCACTGGGAGAGCAAATGTTAATGAATGCTCCCCGTTGCGTTAATGAGTCAAAGCGCTGAAATGATTTGCATTCACTTTTCAGCACTCCATGATATTTGAATGGAATTTATTGTCATGCCCACCCAGACCCACATACGAACAATTTTATAGACCACCAAATAATAATTAATAATAATACAAAAAATATTATTATTCATATGCAGTTGCAAAGCCTTCAACTAAAAAATAAATTCAGAACATAATCCAAACTGACAGCCATTAAAAAATGATGATAGAAAAAATCCAAACTGAGTCCATTAAAATTAAGCTAAAATTAATTGCAAGCAAACTCTGCTCTTTTTTTTGTTTGTTCTAGCCTGTAAATTGTTGGCAACTAATTGAAAATCGAATTTATGTACCATATGGATGCTGGATAAAAGACCGCTTCTCTCTCTCCACCCACACCTCAAATAGCATGTGTGTGTGTGCGTGCGTGTGAAAACTGGCGCATAGTTGACCAAGTGGAAAACTGGTTACGTTTGCAAATTAATATCATTTTTTGTTAAATAATATTGTGTTAAAAAATATTGTTAGTGTATATTTTTTACGTATGCCAAACAATATGTAAAGTATAGATTGCAAAGTTAATTAAAAGCCAATGGCGACTTTATGAAACCATTGCATAAAAATAATTGAGGTTGCAACTTTGTTGTGCGTAGTATATATAAATATATATGTTCGATATGAATAATGTTTGTTAGAGTGCGACATTGAAAATATATACAAATCAAAAATATTGTATACCTTTGGAATACCAGCAATAAGATAAATTTATTCGATTGCCTGATTTTTAATTGTCAACATAAAATAAAAATATTTTTACATCGAACAAATATGTGAAAATAAATTAACTATTTCCTAATTGAACAAAATAATTTTAGAAAATTTTTTTACATATTTTTAATGTCGTTTTTATATTTATACCAAAAAGGATTGAATAAAAATAAATGAAATATATTATAACTTCCATAAAAACTAAGGCGGTAATTTGATGGCCTTTAAAATAATACTTCATTTCAGCTTATATATTCAAAATTCTCCCGAAAAAACCTTTAATTAAAAAAGAAAAATTTATTAATTAAAAAATTAAAAATTAAATTAATTAAAAAATCTTATCAGCTTTTGTCTACAAAGACTGCATTTTTGCCATATCTTTGGATATGAATTAAAGCTTTAAAGTGCAATTTAAATGTTTGCCGCAACTCTTAAATCATATACAGAAAAATTAGATAAGATCTAGCAATATTGATTATGAAACTGCAATCCGGTCAAATGCAAAACCATTAAACTGCCATAATTTCCTGTTTGCGGGCGCAAAACTCAAAAATGTGCGAGCAAAACACACACACACACACACAAGTAGCTGCAAACAGACCAAAAACATGATCAATTATGGTGCAAAATGCGTGAAAAATTGTTGGCCTCAAAAAAACAAATAGAGTTTGGGGTTAACTAGTGAGTAGGGAGAAGAGGCGGGGGGCGGGCGGCGGTGGCTGTTTCGTGCAAGTTGCATTTGTTTAGATTGCGAATATAGTATAACGCTATATCGCTGGGGCGCGGTTCATGTGAGTAATTCATTTATGCCAATGGCTCCAGTTGTTGTTGTTGTTGCTGTTGGCTGGCTGACTGATTAATCGCGGCTAGTTACGAGCGGCAATTGCAAAATTAGCCATAGATAGCTAACCAAAAACTTGGTCAGAGACTGCAGCAGTTTTCAACACCTACGTGAGCCAACTGCTAACAGGCAAACAAGCCAGACCAGCAACAACAGCAACAAAAACAACAACAACAACAACAACGGCAACGAGCCATGTGAAACAATTATGCAAATGCAAAATGTGTAACAATGTAGAGAAATCATTGCGAGACGTAAATTAATTACCAACTGCAATATGTATCCTAAACAATACACATGAAGGTTGCATGGCTGCAGTGGGCGGGTGGCGGTTACTGTGGGTGGTTGGTGGTGGGTGGAGCATTTAAATCTTGTACTCTGTCACGTTAATGAAACAATTGCAATTGTTTGCTGCAAGCACAAAACTTTCCAAATGTTTGTTTGTTGTGTTGTGAGTAAATTGTTTTTGGCTGTCATTACGATGCTGCTTACTTAGTTGGTTGTCACAGCCATGCGCCACTTCCTGTTCGGGCAACATGTGGCATTGCAAGCACAACTACTTACAACAACAGCTAGTACTACACTATACTTGCAACATGTTCCAGTCAGCGCTGACTGACCCAATTCTCAGCAAATAGCATTGTCATCGCTTGTGGTAATGTGACATAAGGTGCAGGGCAATTACACTAGACAACATGTTCGAGAAACGTAAAAGTTCTATGATAAGGTATAGTGAAAAACATTAAGTGAAAGTTAAAATCAATCAATAGCAATTCCAATCGCTTGGGAAAAATATAAGATGATTAAAAGTTCATAATTTATTCAAAAATAAATAATTAAAAAATGCTGATATTTATTGTGGCTAATAAAAGTTTAATAACGTCTAATTGTTATCGCAATTCAACACAAATGCAAGCAAAAAAATAAATAACAAAAAACCCTGCTGTCAAGTGAAAACACAACGCAGGCATCTTAATTTGTTAACTGTGTGTTGTTGCTGTTGTTGTCAGTTGAGCTGCCACATTGCCTGTTTGGCTGCCAATGTTGCCCAAGTGTCTGGCTTAGTTAGCCAACTGTCATCATTATTATTATGATTATTATTTTTTTGCCCATATGCATTTAGCGATTTTTCTTTCATTTCATGAACATGCGTGCTGAGGTTTGTGGCATCGATATTCGGTTAGAGGGGGGAACAAGTAGTAGCTAAGGCTTAATCGGCATATCACAATATATTGTTTGACCAGTTTTGCTGGCTGGCTGGGCTGCATGTGGCACGCAATTGTTATTATTGTCTGTCTGTGGCATATCCTTGGCCATTGAACTTGCTTCAATATGTTTTGAGTTTCGTGACAGTCGTCGTCGTCGTCGTTACTCATAATAGTAGTCGAAGTCATCATCAATGCTTGCTGTTGCTGTTGTTGTTTATACTTTGGATCCGACATTCTTAACCATTTTCGAGACCGTTTTGGTCAGCAATTGATGTCGTCGCGTTGACGTCTTAATTTTCTGGCTGACTCGGCGACGGCAACGTCAAGTTGCCAAAGCACTTGAAATGGAAAACAAAAAACTTCATCACTCCATGGCTTCATCATCATCATCATCGTCATAGAAAGACACAGCATCAGCAGCTTCAACTTGCCACTTCACATAAATTGTGTGTGTGTGTGTGTGTGCATACTTGACGTCTTCTGCGGGGCATATATTGGGTTTTTGGTTACTTCTTTACCATTAATTGCAATTGCGTGTCCGAAAAGCTTGCAGCATTGTTTACTTTTTATGATTTCGTGCTGCGGCTGCGACTGCTGCTGCTTTTGTCTCTCTGCCAATAATGCATTTTTGGCCTACGCCATGGGTAAATAAACATTGATCTTGAGAAATTATATTTACTCAACTCATCAACACACAACGAAACGCACAGCCCATCACTCAATGTTTTCTTTGCTGATTGCTTCGTGTTGCACTTCTCATAAATTTTCTTCATCTCTTTTTGTTGTTGTCTTAGCTTTTTTTTGCAAGGTGTTAATATTTGCTTATTAAACACGAGACGATTCGTTTTTGTTGTTTTTTGTGTAAATAAAGCGTATGCTTAATGAGCCCAATCACGTTAATTTCTTGTACAAATATTGAGCTGGACACAGCTCGTGCATTAAGCTCTCTCAACGTGGGCAGCAGTTGAGCGCAAGGCTAAGACAGGTGCTTGGGATAATGAACTGGTCATATACATATATCATCTACACCATATGATTGAGTGTGACTAAGCAAAAGTAGAGACAAATAAATTAAAAATATTCGCTAGGCAAAAATCCTTAAAAAAATAAAGGGAAAACTAAACGAATGAAACATTTATTGAAAAATATTATTTTGATACGCAATTTAAGCCAGCAAATATTTCTATTACCAATCATTTTTCAATGCTAAAACACAAAGCAGTCAGCGCAGGCCTTTCGCAAAAGGCCTGCCCATGAAACTTTATGGCCAAAAATTTCACACTTAAATGGCCAAAACGAAGTGGAATTCGTTCCAAGGGCGTTGCAACAAACACACACACAATCATTTTTTTATTTTGTAATCAAAACCCACTGACTAACTAACCAGCAACACCAACACCACCAACAACAACTCTTACATTGATCTTGTCCATCAGCAACAGCAAAAAGCAGAAGAAGAAAAAAATTCAACTGTAGAACTATCGAATACCAAGTTTTATTTTTATGATTTTTGTGGGCCGGCTAAAGCACGTGAGCGAGCAACAGACACCCCCAAAAACGTAACCTGCAACTTGTTGCACCACAACAACAGTACCAACAAACGAAGCGACGTCATTGAAGTGGAAAAAAGAATCACTTCCGCGTATGTGACCAAAGCGAACAGCAGTCAAAAGAATATTATTTTCAACACAAAAGCGCTAGAACAAATTTGTCTAGCAAAATATTTATATATTCTTTTTTTCCACTTTGGCACTGCAATTTGGCGCGCAGGCAAAAAACGGCCAAAGAAATTTAATGCGAATTTAAAATGTTGTCGATGATAATCTATTAATTATAGAGTTTTCGAGCTAACGGCAGCTTGCCCAAAAGGTGTTGAGTGAGTAGCCGGGACACGAATAAAATAGAGCTTAAGTTTGAGCTATTGCATAAGCTCGATTTATGCAATTTTTGAAAACCTTTAACAGTAAAGTAGAAAATACAATTAAATTATTTTTTATATATTTTCCAAATTTAGTTAAAATATAGCTAAAAAATATTATGCATTTATTCTAGCTATAGTATATATTTTTATACTTCAAAATTACCATATTTAAATTGCTTTCGATATAAACGAAAACTGATTTTTTTTTCTTTGTTCGTCTAAAGCATATTTAAATCTTCGGTGTACAAGAAGTTGGCCCGTTTTTCTCGTTTCTAACTGTTAAGAGTTACGCCCCACAGCAACACCTAGCACCAGCACAATCTACAAACAGCTAAGGTAACAGCAACAGCATGAGCAACGGCAACGGCAAACAGCATCAGCAACACCCCGGCAACAACTTGTCTAGCAACATGGCCAAGCAAATTAAGTTGGCACTCTTTAATAAGATGATGATGGTTCGGGCTTTGATATATCAGCGCGCATCGCATCTCTCTCGTTTCTCTTGTTCTCGCTCTCTCTCTCTCTCTGCCTCAGTCTGGCCAGCGTGCTGGGGCGTTGCAGCTTGCAACTTCTACACTCTGAACAACAGCAACAAAGGTGTCGTGCGCGCTGTTGTTGTTGTTGCTGTTGTTGTTGCTACGGTGTGGCGAACGGCATTGACAGATTGCAACTGAGCGTGAAAATAGTTCCCATGTCTGGGCTAGTTGGGTATTTTCCTTTTTTCTACACATTTTTATTCTCTTCTAATGCGCGTTGCTTACTTGCCGTTATTGCTGCTGCTGCTGCTGTTGTTGTTGCTGACCAACAGCAACAGTTGTTGTTAGTGCTGTTGCCTGGCAGTCATTATATGGAATTTTTGGATATATCATCTTTATTTTTTTTCTTTCCGTTTTTTTTGTTTTCTGACTGACTGGCTTACATGCAACACGAAGCGTTTTGCCCAACCTCCCTCCGCTTTAGCCAGAGGTTAATTTTTGTGTTTTCTTCTTCTTCGGCTGCTGCTGCTGCTGCTGCCGCTGCTGCTGCCGCTGCTGCTGCTTGGTGGACACGTCTGCCAAAATGTTTCGTTTTATTCTGTTTCGGCAACACAACAGCAACAGCAACAGAGCCCAAGTACTTTTGCTATCATTGCAATTTATCACGAAACGTCGGCGCGGCGGTCCTTTTTGCAACAACTGAAGTTGCCTCTCTCTCTCTCATCCCCCCCGTCAACAAGAAGAAGAGAAGTGTGCGTACGTGTTGCTGATGCGCCGCTGCCGATGTTGTTGCCGCCAACATCAACAGCAACAACCCGTTTGCTAGCTGCCCACTAACGAGCATTCGCCACTAATCATAAAAATTATGAGGTCGTTGCTGTTATTGTTGTTGTTATTGTTGTTGCTGTTGCCAGTGTGGCCATTTGACACATTTTCATAGCATTTTTTGAGCTATGCTAAAAATAATTGCAAAAATCAATTACGCTTATCAGTCAGTTTGCTGGGGTCAAGCTAGTCAACACCAACACACACACACACACTCACACACACACACAGACAGATTATTGAGTATGTCTCAAGTATCTTACACGTGGGATAGGAAATATAAAATTGTATCTTTATACACAGAGACAGTGAGGCAACAATAGTTCAAAGTATGGTTGAAGCATGTTTTTGGACTCGGCATTTGATAAGCAAAATATTGGATGTTAATTTTTTTTCGGCTGTATTTATTTATTTGCAATCTGTTCATGTTTGCAATAACTCATTTGCAATGCCTATGACATAACACTTGGGAATGTTTTCAGAATAAGTTAGAAACTTAAGAAGAGCTCAAATTTGGTTGATCAAAACGGAATGGAACGGGGCGAACCTTCTTCGCTGTTGTTCTATGCTAAAGCTCTTATGCTGAAATCTTATAAATGCATTTTTATACCACTGTACATTTGATAATTTATGTTACGCATCAGTTACCATACTTTATACGCATTCAGATAGTGCACTCATTCGCTGATGTTGGCATTCTCGCATTCGAAATTCTCGGTCTCATTCGCATACTCATTTAGTAGATTGTGTTGGTCGCGAAACTTAACTCGATTTCATTTCCTTATCATTATCACCTTGGCCCCGAACACGGACACACAGAGCATTGTGGCAAGGCAGCCAGCCAGCCACTCCTTTGGGCTCATCGGCCGTTTGTTGGTTGGGGAAAATGAAGATACCGAAACGAGGATTGTTAACTATGGTGAGACCTACCTGCACATCTCTCTTTGGGTCTGTTTGGCTGCACTTGGCTTATCTGTGTATTGGCCTTAACGTAATTCAACATTTAATCTTGTCTCGGCTCTTAAGTGTCTGCCACAATTTACGCGCTGAGCCCGATGGCTCTTATCCCCAAAGCAGCTACAGCAGCTCCACTCCAGCAGATCCCAAGGTTGGCTGCACTTGATTTGTTGCCCTGCGCGCTTTAAAGCCACAAACTGAGAATTTCGTTTACAAAATGGCTGCTAGTTTTACACTTGTTACACTTTGCTGCACTTGCCACGTGCAACAGGTACATCTTTCTATATGTATGTATAGTATATTCAAAAGGATATTAGAAAAGGGCACGCGCCATTGCCAGATTTATGGCCCATTCTGCTGCTCTGTCCTTGGCCACGCTGCAGCCTTCCGGCTAAGTCAGAACGTCAGTTCGACTCGAGCATGACAAATTTTAGTTTAAAACCAAGATTTACCTGAACTTCTTGCTAGCCAAGGCTCATTTGTGCGTCGCGACACACGCTGCCCAGGAGGTGGCTGCCTCAACCTCTACTTCTTTTCCTTGCAACTTAAAAATCCCCGAATAACTTTCCCAAAAATGTAAGGCAAATAATATTTGTAGTCAATTGAATTTTTATGGTGCGCTTCACGCCGCTTCACATTGGTCAAGGTCGACTAACTGACTGACTGAATGACTGACGGAATGACTAGCTGAGTGAGTGTTGAGCGCGTGTTTAGGCAGCGTGATAAATTGTACGCAATGTGGCAGACATCAACATGTTGTCACCTCTTGTTTTGAAGTGGACTATTTCCCCCTCAAACTTACATACACGGTCAAACTACACTGCAAGCAATTACTGGTGTTAACATCTTGATAAACTGAATGACTTTAATATCTTCAGATTTATATATTTATTTTTTCTTAAATATTTTTTTTTCCATTTTTTGCTGTGTATCCAAATGGTGGCTGAAGTTGCACTTTGCATATGGCATTGAAATTTATGACACTTTCATAAAAGCAGCGTGAAGAGCGCCTACGATTTATACATGGATATGTTGAGGATTGGGATGATTATTATGATTACAAGCAACATAATTATGATGATCATTATTAAGTTCACACTTGCTTCAAGGCCCACGCAGCAGCTCTAGCTACAAAATTAGTTTTGATTTTGCCGCACAACAAATGTTTACACATGGCTGCCAAGGACAGAAGGGTCGGTGGGGGGGAGGGAAAGTTGAGTTCAACTCCGTTTGGGTGGGTGTTGCAACATATAAGCTACCAAAAATATATACGTATATGTATAAATTGTATAAGGGGAGAGAGGAAGAGTGGAGCACACATGCTGTGCCACATTGCCACTGCGCCGCATTTGACAAATGCAACCGCCAACAATGACGCAGTTGGTGGCGCATTTCTTTCGGCATTCACTTTTAAAAATAAATTTCTTGTTGTGATGATAATTCTACGTATTGGGCCGCTTCAGCTCCAACTTCAATGAATTTGTAGTCGTTGAACTTCTTTCGAACTAATTGCAAACAAAAAATTCAAGTAAAACCATCAAAAATAATTTGGTTGGTTAGAAGATACTCAGTAGAGAAGCTTGGAGAAGTTTAACAACACCAAAGTGAAGTTTGAACAATATTTTTGGGCTACAGTAAAAATCATTAAGAGTTTCACAACCAATACACACACTGCCCCATCATACCCTACTCAATACAAACATTCAATGAGCAACGAGCAGAATCCCCAAAAAGAATGCCGCGTTTGACTTTTGTGTTCCCATTTTAATGGTCGCTTTAACGTAACGCTTTTGGCCTTAAATTTCAATCTAATGAAGTTTAATGCGCGCATTTCCCATAAATTATGAACGAAGAATAATAATCAACAAAAAAACAGAAAATGAAACTTATTTTTTTTTAACGTCTTCTTCCTTTTGTTGTGCACAACAAGATTGCATTTGGTTCCAAACGGAGCCTTTTATAAAAAAGCCTTGGCTTTGTGTTCCAAAAACCAAAGGCGATATAAAAGTCGCTCAGTTTATAACCAGAGGCCAGAAGTTCGGTTCGGTTGGGTTTGGTTTGGACTTCTTTCAGTTTTTATTATGCCTTTTTAATATTATTTAACATTTTATACCAAAATTATGGCAGATTTTGCATAACAATAAAGCGGATATCGGTCAGCATTTAAAAAAAAACGAACGTTCGTTAGGTTGAGCAAAAGGCATTTAGAAAGAAGCCTGGTTTCTTATATGAGTCATGGGCAGAAAGAATAGAGTGAACCTTGACTAGACATCAAGGCGACATATTGGTTCTTCATTGAATGAATAGAAGATGAAAAATGAAAAAGTTGCCAATGAATAGAATGAGAGAAGATTATTAAATATTGTGGGGAAGACTCAAAAGAAGCATATTATTTGTATATTCATAATTTTGGGTTACATTTACAATCGAACTTCCTTACAAAGAATATATAATTATAATTATTTTAGTACACAAAGCTTTGGCTTTTAAATTTCGCTATCGAGTTAAAATTATCCCAAGTGTCCTAGTATAAGGCATGAATTTCGAGCGATTAATGCAATATTAATTCATAATTAATATTGTTTCCAATTTAGCCAAATTTATAAATAAAACACTGCAAAAAATAAAGTTTGCTATTAAATAAAAAAAACCCACCTATAACCACAATTGATATACCACCAGCCGCTATGATAAAAATAAAATTTATAAAATTTTATTGTAGTAAAGTTGTTATTATTATTTCTATTATTTTGATGCCTTAATAAAAATTTAATTTATTGCGAATTGTTTTCGTGGCACATCCGAAATAGCATATGTAAAAACGACAGCCAATCTGTTCCCCACTGTGCAACTTCATTGTTAAATGATATCATTTGGATTTGGATTATTTTTTTTTTTTTTTTTGGCTCAATTCCCAAAGCGCAAGTGTCAAATGCTCGGCTCGGTCGACCACAAGTTTTGGGGCACATACTATTTGATTTTTTATTTGATGTATTTGTATGTGTGTGTTTCTATTTATTTTATTTGTATTTTTTTTTTTTGCCAAAACAAACATCTGTCGACAACATGCAAAAGTTTTTAATGCAGCAAATGCCGAGAATTTGGTGTCATTTTTTTTCTTTTTGTGACAAGAGAGCGTTGTTGGGGCACGTACTAAGCTGACACAATGATGCAATCATCACGTGCAGCAACAGCAGCCACTTCTAGAATTTGTTATTCTTTTTTTATTTGCCAGTTTTGTTGTTGTTGTTGTTTTCCTTTTTCCCTTAGCTGTTGAAAATATGGCATGGAATAAGCATTGCACATTCGCAACGCTCGTTGGCAGCGATTCATGATGAGGATTTTGTTCTGCTGTTGTTGTTGTCGTTGTTCTCCCTTGTTGCTTGTGGTTTGTGTTAGATTACCACGAAAAAATGTTACGAATATATATATATATAAATATATATACAATGCGAGAGAACCCTTTCAGATTTTAATTGTTCGTTTTGCTGTCCAGCTGCCATTTTGAGGCTTAACTTTACGTGACGAGGCCACACGCGCGCCTATTACAACTATTACAATTATTACACCATGAAGCAAGTTCTTAGTCTATAATAGTTCTGTCGCTGACCCCAAGTAACCTCAACTCCAGCTGTGTAATTGTCAATGTTAAGAATAAAATATTATCCAAGAATTTAATAATAATAAAAAAAGAAAGCAACATTTAAAAGTGAGTGAAAGAATCTTAAGAAGCATCTTGACCAAATGATTTAATTCTTAAATATAAAGTAAATAATAATTTTTGAGATTTATTTTTATTAATTTAAAGTTATTTAATTGATTTCTTGGCACAATTTATCTACTCTTATTCCCTTTTTTTGTTGTGCAGTGCTCTTATTTTGTTGAAATGACTGATGCATCTTTGAGTGCATTGACTTGGCAATTAAAATTCTACAGATATGCGATACATTAATTACTTGCTTCAATTGAAATGCAAATAAAATAACAACAAAAAACTGAAACCAAAATTCTATTCAGCTGACCAGCAGAAGAGAAGCTTGCATGTTTGAGGCAAGTTAAGCATCTGCAGTGAGAATGGAGAGTAGAGAGAATATATTTCCGTAACCAGTAACCGAGTACTAGTTTTTCCCCGACTCATAGAGTTTTCTCGGAAAGTCACGCGGCGAATGATTTACAACCAACCAGAAGCCAAGCGTTTTTATTCCTGCTGCTTCTTCGTCCATTTCATTTTCTTCGTCGTTTTGCAGTCAAAACAAAAAGTTGACACTTTATTGATGCTCATAAATTGCTCGACGTCTGGCAGCAATTAAAACAACAACATGTCGTCCCCAAGGACATGGCACCGTTACGCCCACAACACACGCCCAGCTTGTACTCTAGTGATTTGTTTACAAAGATTAGCGTGCGAAAAACTAGCAGCAACAACAACAGCAGTATCAGGTGCATTTTTTTTGGTCGCAGGTAGGAAAAACTGGCAGCAACAATAATGTCAAAACTACGTTGAATTTATGTCGCTGCGATTTATGATGTGCAGCACAGAATAAAAGAGAGAGAACTGAAACGGGATCAGAGCTCAAGTTCCCATGTTGAAGTCAAGCCATATGCCACATTTTGAGGCAACGCGAGCAGTTTGTCCCTCAACGGCCGTTAGTTACATAGAAATGAAAGTCGTATATTTGCTGGGCGAAAAATCCAAAATTCCAACCAAAAAAAAAAGAGTAAACGGCGCATGCCGCATGCCTCTATTTGGGCTACGCCCATAGCGCGGCAACGACTTGTCATACGCCTACCCCGAATCCTACTTTCGGCAACAAACAAAAGGCAGCTCTTTGATTCTTCTGTGAGCCCTTTCGGTAGCATTCGCATCTTTCCTTTTATTTTCGCTGCTGCTGCTGGTCATAAATATTAAAATTTATGTAGTACTCCAATCGAAGCGAGGGACTGCAACTCTTTTGAACCGAAACTTTATTAGTATTTATTTGGTATTGACATTGTCCGAGATTCACAATATTTTTTTTCTGATTATTTGTTTTGTTTTGGCGGGTTGTATTTTATCACATTTTATTAGTTCAGCGAAAGAAATGTAGTATAACAATGTTGTGGCAACAAAGAAGCATAAAAAAAGAAATTCATAGTCAGAAGAGTTATTTAGTTGGAAATAGCCGAATGATGGTCGGATCTTTCTGGAAAATTATTTATGAGTTTCACAATATTTTATGGCTTTGAAAATTAAATATTAACTCATGTTTTACACTCAAATAATATTATTAAATATTTTATGTTGAATTTGTAACATTTTTATATCATATTTAATATCCCTAAAATATTTCAAATGGCTTCCTGAACACACAGCTTATGGATAATGGTTGGAGGCTGCAATTGCCGACATCAAAGTAGGCCTAATCATTTGTCAAATGCATGTCATTTGAGCGGAAAACAATTTAACAACATTTAGCCAAATACATACAAAGTCGAGCAATCAACATAAATTTCAAGCGCAGTCAGGCAAAATGGTCCGAAAAATGCGCCCAAATGGCCATTTGGCCATTACGAAAAGTGAAAGTCGAATATGTACTATATATGTATGTATATGCAACAAAACGGCGGACATACTACAACAACCCAGCCTCGAACCCAACACCCAACCGAAAAATCCAAAAAGCCAAAACTTAAAACTCAGGACCCAAACTCTAGACCTGGGTTTCTGAGTCTCTGCTGTTTGTAATTTTCCGATACAAAACATTTATTACCATTGGTTTGTTTTGTTTTGTTAAGAGTTGTTGTTGTTGCTTTGTGCAGCTTGTTGGCCATTTACCAAAAGATCGAAATGCAAATGGCTAAGACAAGCATTTGAGCATTTTGTTAGACAACAACACCAACAACGCTAGACATTTTGTGGCCAAATCAGGTTGCCAACTTCAAGCTTCAAGCTTCAGCGTCAGCTTCAGCTCTTGACCACATATGAGCCCCCATACTACATACTACAACGACTACTAACGAACCCGCTCCACTTATGTCAAAACGAAAATAAAAAGTGCACCAAAGCCCAAAAATGAGGTAACACACTGCTAGGCACCCGATTCGGGGCAAGTGGGCGTGCAAGGGAGGCCGCCGGCTTGTAATGCAAAGTGTTACAAATGTTGCAAGCTGACCGACTCGAAAAAAAACTTAACTGCCTCTTAAAAAAATATTTGTACATTCAAGATGCGTTTGATAAGTTTTGAAAAAGAAACAAAGCAGAATTTAAAATTGAAATACTTGTAAAAAATATTTGAAGAAATATAAAACTATCAACTTGATATAAAAATCATTTAAAAATATATTTTAACATATTAAAAATATTTAATTTTAAGTACTGAAATATTTGTTGATTCTTTATTAAATCTCAAACTCAGACTTAATAATATAAAATAAACCACAAATTGGCTTATTATATTTTGTTTGCAACTCGAAAAGGCTTTTTTGTTTTCGTTTATTTTTTATTATAGTTTTTCAAGCAATTCTCGTTTGCTGCCAACACAAATTGCAAGCTATAAATTTGTTGTGTGTGCCAGGCAGGCAGCGAAAAACATGCTCAGAATTTGATTTGACATATCAATAATTTACGAGCTTAACATACAATTATAGAGTGCAACAAACACACCGGAACTGCTGCCGGCCGTAATTACAAGCGAAAAATGTTGCCACGCAAAGTGTCGATGTCGATCGATGTCGATTTCGATGTCTCGACGTTGATTTCGTTTTCTTTTTCGGATTTTAACTTTGAGTTTTGATGAAGTTGGTAAGGAAAACAGGAAAATACAAGGCAAAGAAAAGGAGAATTCAAACTTAGCAGCTCAATGAGTTGTCTAAGCCAGCGACAGACATGGCGTCGATTAAAATCGGTGTTACAATTTATGCAACTAAATTTTTACGCGATTTTTATCGAAATAACAACAAGAGCAGAAACAACCACAGCAGCAGCTAAAAACAGCGCGAGTCTGCATATTATTGCAGTTAGGAGCATTTTTTTTGGTTGGGCCATTTTCGGCGGCTTCCATTTGGCTTGTGTAATTGTGGCAATTTATTGACCAGGCCGGCGAAAAAAGCCCGGTAGAAATTTGTGTGCCATGTATGAGTATTAAACATTTTTAGCTGAAGCTCCATTATTGGTATTCTATTAATTTCCTAGAGACGCCAGAAGAGAAGACAAATTTTTGAAAAATTTTCTTCAGATTCAAATTTCAAGTTTAAATCAATTGATTTGTAAGCCGGCTAAATATATTTGAATTAAAAGATAAAAAATTTCCTTTCCATTAGAACAATTTTAAATAATTTGCATAAATGTATTTTATATTTTTTTTAAAACTTCTTCGAAAGCAATAAATTCTCAAAATACTTTTGATTTAAAATGTCGTGATTTTTGTATAAATATTTCTTCCTTAGCAAATTTCTCACTGGGTTTAATCGAACATGTTCACATAATATTTGCATGTATATAAATGTGTGTGTGTGAGTGTGTTCATGCAAAATGATTGCATTTGGGTGCTTTTATTAATAGAAATAAATCAAGTTTTGTGCACTGACATCAATTAGCTGCTGCCGTTGCCACAAAAACACAGCCACATAAAGCCGCATACCGAGACCGAGGCAGCAAGCCCACTGGCGTCAGATACAAATGTATCTACAGCAGCAGCAGCAAGAGGAACGGCAGCACTGCCGTGTGCCACCGCTGGCTTGTTTTGTGGCCAGCCACACATTGCCGCACATATGTATACACATATATTACATACATACATACATATATAGTAGACACGAGAGTATGTTAATAATTTGCAAAATGCATTTGTCTGGCGATAACAAGCAGCTGATAGCGCCAAGCGCGCCCCGTCTGCCACCTGGCAAACTATCAAGAGTTCCCCCTCCGCACGGCGCCTCACAAGGCATTGTTGTTGCTGCTGATGTTGCTGGCAATTAGCGTATTGATTTTGGTCTTATCGCTTATGGCTTATGAAGCTATCAGAGCAGACTTCGAACAGAACCGAACAGAACACAAACCCCGAACAAAGTCTGATATCGATTCATGTCATAAGTCAGCATATTGAAATCGGACTCTTTTACAGATACAAATGCACAAATTTTAAATGCCTGCTGTGCGGCAATTTACTGAGTGTGTGTGTGTGTAATCAATGAGAAGAAGCTGCAGCCATTAGATAAAAATGCGTTGCTATAGATAATAATAAAATCTCTGAGAAAAAAAATCAAGAAACAGAAGACAAAACTAAGAACTTAAACGCAGCGATGCATCCGTTCGATAAGCTTTTTTTTCGTTTTTTGAAATGGGCCAGGGCAATTCATAATTTTGGTGGCGAGTCCAGAAAACTCAACAGCAACGCAACAATGTCAGGCGCAGGCGTAACTCGATACCAAAAAGGGAACCAAAGTCACATAAATTGCCCAGGCACTAAAAAAACAACAGAAAACTGAAAACCGGAGAGCCGCAGCAAAGCAAAACAGCAACATAACGTATCCCGAAAAACGCATATTTCTGTTGTTTTTAATTTATATTTTGTTAATTTTTATATATGAAGAGTTGACATTTTGGTCCAGTCGTTGAGGATGTCGCGTCGCGTCGTCGCATCATTGTTGCCTTTCTTGTTGTTGTTGCTGTTATCGCCCGTTTAGGGCAACACCGCTGGGGGGAGCCACAGGCAGCCAGACTACCATTATGATAAATCATTTTTGTTTTTGTAGTTTCTTTGTTTTTTTTTTTTCGTTCTTTCTTAGCATACTTTGCCTTTGTGGCCATATCCACAGCTCACTAACTAACCTTAAAACTTATCACAATATTTGCTGTTTTCAACACATATTTTATAAACATACAGAAAATATTTGTTTATATATATATTTTAAAATAAAAGTATTTTGAATGACTATAATTCCATATTTTCCATATCTTCAAAACATTTTGTGATATTTTTGATTTATTTTTTTTTTGCATCAAAGCCTGCATTTTTGGCTTGTGCTTAGCCTAGTTAGAAACTTTAATCTGATATCCATTAAGCTTTGAATTAATTGATACTGTCAATGTTGATAATCAATCTTCGATTTTAGAGTCGAAAAACAAATTAGCCTTCAATTTGGCATATTGAATTCAATAAAGTTCATCATTTAATTGGCAAAAATTTGACACAGTTATGATTGTTTGGCAGAAGCATTTACAATACATCCGAAAAACAACAACAATACAAAACTGACTTTTTGAATACCTTTTGTAGCTTTATGACTTTATGATTCATGCAATGAAATGAGCAAAAAATATATACGAAAACCGCTGATAGCAATCGCAATGCCATAAAAAAAAAGAAATACAGATCGCTGCGACTTCAAAACTGGGCGAATTGAATTTTTTTCAAAGCAACGAAAAATAAAAGGTAAAAAATCAAGAAATGCATAAAGTTGGTTTTTTTTTCTGCTGAAATATTTTATGTGGTTGCGGACGTGCATTTAACGCTGCAGGCAGTCGTCCGAATGGCTCTGATCCGAAACCCGATCAGAAATGAAGCTATATATCTGCACACTCACACATGTTTGTTGAGTGTATTGTTGTTATGTATGATGCGTAATCATAAATGTGGCATGAATTGTGTCAGTTGACTGATCTGATCGGATACAAACTGAATTGAGCTGATTTGATCTGTCGCCCCCATAGAAACAGAATACATTCATACGTATGTATATAGTATGTCATGGATCGGTTAAGTGCCCCACGGTCTTGCTGTCGATCGGTCGACACTTCACAACAACAGCGCTAATGTGACACTAAACTGATGTAAGAAAAAATCCGCTTAGCGCGCTTCAACAATAGCCACCACCAAAAATATTAAACTAAATACCCAAAAAAAGCGACAGCAATGTCTATGATATGAAATTACAAACGCCCAAGAAGAAGCAAACGACATAACAAATATTTAAGAGTAAGTTTTTGTGAGGCGAAGATTAAATACTCTAAGGCTTCGGACGCGCACTGAGCGATGAGCGACTGAGCGACGCTCTCTCGAGCGACGTCAAAAATTATAACATATGAAACTGCATATGTCGCGGCGTCGCTCGTCGCTCAACAGCTGCGTGGCCGCTCATATGCAGTTTCATATGTTTCAATTTTGAACGTCGCTCGAGAGAGCGTCGCTCAGTCGCTCATCGCTCAGTGCGTGGCGGAAGCCTAAGGTACAATATATTAATCTGAAATTCAAGAATTATTTTCTGTATGTAAAGATTTTTAGATAAGTTCATGGTCTACCCTTTTATACTTTTATATACAGGCTTTACAAAATGAGTGAAAACTTAATACAACCCTCTCTGCAAGAGTATACAAAAAGAGTTCGCGATCAGCTTAAATGCCCACGAACAACGACAAATGAAATCAAATTTCAAATAATGCAACAATAATTATTATTATATTAAACTCAAGGCTTCGATGATAAAGGCATGCTATTGAACACAGGGTAGAGGGGATGGGGCATAGGCGGTTGACAGATATCGAATTGTTTTGAGACTTTTGTCAGGTGTCTAATGTCGAATGTCAATGCCGCTAGCGAGAGAGACGGAGAGAGTTCGACGGAAAGAAGCCATCAAAATCAAAGCCAACACCGAAAACACCAACGCCAAAATCAAGAAGAAATTAAATAATTATGGCAGCAGCAGCAATTTGTTTGCATCAGACTTTTTTATATTTAGTAATTTTATCAAGCCTCAAAAAAGAAAAGAAACGAACAACAAAAAAAAAAAAAACACGTTTCGACCAAAAGCAAAAGGAGCAACTTCAACATTTGACTCTTCGATCATCGATCAAGTTCGAGTGGAGCGTACTTCAATTATGCGTAATTTAAAAGAAATTAATGTCGTGCAAGAAATTACTTTTTCGATGTACAAGTTTCGGTGCAGTGTTGGTAGGCCCACATAAAATACACACACCGGGGAAGAAAACATTTAGCTGCATTGGAACGCGCAAAATATATAACTGCGCCCATGTTTGGCCGAGCATAATCATAATATTTATATTATTGGCACTAAATGCAGTTGACGCCCCAAAAAGAAAAGGCAACACAAGAAAAAAAAAATAACTGCAAAACAACTTTTTTTTTTTTTGAAAGTTATTTACTTTGTGGCCAATCTTATGAATGCCGAGCTTGTTGTTTTTTTTTTTAGGACAATATAAAACAACAGTTAATGTGCTCCTGATGCATTAGAATGATCGAAGAATAAAACTACTATTCTTTTATTTTATTTTACCACTCGAATTAGACAATGCGTTTTGTTCTTTTATAAATTTAGCTCTTATGAGTTGTTGGTATCTTGAAATTTTGGACTTACCATAACATTACAGTTGATCTGATTATCTATATTGTTTGGTTGCTTATATGGTCTTTCAACGTGGCAATGAAGTTTTCCATAATGTATTGTACTGAAGGAATTTGAAGTTATTCGTGGATAGTTTTAGTGAATATTCTCCTTTGATTTTTATTTTGGCAACGTTTTATTATCAGTCAATTGTTCTGTCTCGCAGTAGGCGGCAGTTCCATATCTAAAAACTAAGTAAAAATATTCGGAAAATTATTCGGAGTACATTTTAAAAGAAACAAGCTAACTGAAACAAGCAGAAATAAATTAAAGAAGATTTAATTATTTTGTATGTAATTTCGAAAAAAAGTTTAATTTAAAATAAATCAATATATTATTATTAATTAAATTCCCTTTAAAAAAATTAAAAATAAGATCCGTTTCCATAAAAATGAATAAATATAACTTTGTATCTGGGTTAAAATATTTTGTGGAATTAAATGTTCGTTTTACAAAAATGTTAACAAAAATTCAAATATATACTTACTTATAGTTTTATTCAAGTTGAAACCATTTTCCCATGAGTTTCATTCCAATATTTCCATAAAATAAACTCTAAATATATATTCACATATTAATAACCTGCAATTCTTCAAAAAGTGCCCCGTTGGGCAAATCTGTACAATAAAAGAACCTAACTTAAAAACACACACACATACACAAAATAACACTAACCATATCTCAATCTTGAGTCATGAGCCATGGCTGAGTGTCTGGGTCAATTGCTTTACTAAAAGTTTTGCACCGAAAAAATACAAAATAAAAAGAAAATCATAACCCTCAATTATGATATATATTTTATGAGAGCACTTTAAAAAACCCAATGGCAGACAGCTCTCAATTCAGTTCAGTTTAGTTCAGTTGACTTGCGAAGGAGCTGTTTCCAATGTGTGTGTGTGTGTGATATTCCTTTGGGCACGGGCAGCATATAACAATAAAATAAAGTGCAGTTAACACATGACTTGGCGCAAATAGTGTCACATTTTGATAAATGACACTCGTTTGTCAAAAACCACACACACACACACACACACATGAGAGCCAAGACAATGAGCCGCGAGTAAAGAAAATAAACTGCAGGAAGATGCCAAACTAGCACACACACACACACACACACACAAAGGAGCTATCTGGAAAAATATTGAAAATTAGATACCCTTTGGCAGCATTTGATAAAAATAAAGCTAAGCTAACATTTTTATCAAACTAACATCAATTCATCAATTTTCTGTTCATTTTGCATGTTAAATTCATAAAACCCTTTGCTAGGGTATTTTCGAGAATCGTATAATCTTCCGTTCCAAGCAACTCCTGCCCACTTTACGTAGCTCGTCAGCCAGCCATCAGCCCAAAAGGTGTTGGTTCGAACTTTAAAAAAGATGCCTTCAAAAGCTGACGACCCCAAAAAAAAAAAAAAAAAAACTGATGGCCAAAACATTTGACGGATGACTTAAAAACAGGGTGAGAGAAGGGACACAAGGCAGGGAGAGGGATACGCTTGGTCTTGGACAGCTTTATTATGTCTTAATTCAAGCCCGAGGCGATTTAGGCGACAAGACCCTTTTTTTTTGGTCTTACTTGATTTTGCAGAGCGTTCCGCACAGTGGGTCAACTTTCGTCGTTGGGAGGTGGCAACTGAAAATTGAATTTAATTTTCTGAATTTGCGGCAAATTAATATTCTTTAAATTTTGGGATGCGTGGGGCGCGTTTCGTGTAATTTCTTAATCCAACACTGCACCCAAAAATGAAGCCAAGCAACGCCGCAGAAAGGCAAAACTTATTCATTATGGTGGTCCTCTTACTTCCTAACCGTTGGGTGGGCGAGGCAGCTGCTTCTTCTTCACCTTCTTCATCTTCTGCATCGTCGTTCGGTGTCGTTGGCCAATTCATCGTTTTACCGCTAGAACTTAAGCGAGGCGGCGCGATCCTCGTCAGATTAATTTCTTGTTGTTATTTTTTATTTTTTTTTTTGGGTGTAACCATAAAGTTCACGCTTGCAGGCGGCAGGCGGTGAAAAAAGTGAAAGAACAAGTTTGCGTTTGGTGGGCGTGGCGGAACGAGAGCTAAGACAGCATGCTTTTGTTGCACATTTTCCAGTTTGTGGCACAAATCAATGCAGTAGTCGAAGTAGTCAAAGTAGATGATACAAAAGCACAGCACAAAAGTCCCATTTGATAGTCTCAATAAATTAAAATATTATAGCCCTTAGCTAGCGTCACATGCGGCGTATACGCAATGCGGACGTGTTAAAAATAAACAGTTGTTAAATTGAGCATGCAACTAATCCAGCCCCCTCTCCCCTCACCTAAGAAAAACACAACACATGATAAATTATGACTTAAATCAGCTTTTGTTCAATTTTCAACTCATCATCAAGCGACAAATGGAAGAAGCATACAGGTGAGTTGTGTGTGCGTGTGTGTGTGTGTGTTAGAAAAGGTGTCACCAACACAAACAAAGAACTAAATGGACAAAAATAATGATGTTGTTTGCTGCTGAGGCTTAGGCTGCTGCTGCCGCTGCTGGCTATGCAAATGGCTATGGAAAATGTTTTGAAATGCAAAAGCGCTTAACAAAATGTTGAATGAAGCTACAATGGAAAGAAATGAGCAGGGGATGACACGAGGGGAGGTGGCAGTCAAATGTGCAACATGATATGGCAAATGTTTAACTGTGGGTGGCTATAAACGACTTGATATAATACACTTCATCAAAAAGAAAAGAAAAGAAAAGCTCATCGTTTGCTGTTTAAGCTAACAAAAAACCGTTGCACTTTTTTCCATGACGCCAAACGACATAATTTAGATTTTTCACCTTCTCCCACTCTCTCTCTTTCTGTGGCACTTGAGGTAGAAGCTAAAAGCAGCAGTAACGGTTTGCTTTCCTGTCTATTGTCTGTCTGAATTAAGTGCAAACATTAGCAGGCGCACAATGCCCAATGCGATATCTCGACGACGAACCCAACCCAACCCAAGCTGATGATGATGATGCTGATGGAAAGAAGAAGATGATTTGGAACTTTGCTGATAATACCGCATAGACTTTACACCTAGCCTACCAGCTGGCTAGCTAGGAAAATGGAACGTGATAAAGCTTTTTCTACTTGGCTTGCAAATGATTATCAATCATTTTGGGATTAAAATTCTTTGTGGTGTTTTGTCACACATTTGTTGTTGCCTCATACATGCATGTATGTGTGTGTGTGTGTGTGTCCAAGATATATCACAATGTATTCAAAGCTGTTGTCGTCATCTATAAAACTGTAGACGGTATTTAGCATACAACAACGAACGAGATGAGAATACAACAAAAAAGAAAATCTTTCACTGCATTGCTTTGCCCTCAAAAATGGTGCAGGTGTCCCTGCTTTTAGCAGCAACAAATCTTTAATAGAGTGTCCAAAGCTACAGCGTGCAACAACAGCAACAAAACAGTTGCACCTACAAGGTGGGGCACACACTACTCCACGATGCTGCAACGGGGTTAAAGTGTTGCCCTGACAATATTTTCTTGTTGCTCGATCTGTTTGCGTTTAAGTTTGCTTTTGTTATATTTATACATATATATCTTTGTTTTTTCCTTTCTTTCTGTTGTTTTTGTCGTTTTTTTTTTTGTGTCGAACGATTCTCACGTTTGTTGTTCCCTGACAAGTGGATTTAGCGGCATTGATGTATGAGCTTACAGATAGTTTCCACTTTTTGTTTCTTTGCTCAGCTTTGCAGCTCTTCAAGTCTGTTGCTGTTGCCGTTGCCGTTGCATATGTTTAATATTGAGTGATGCTGCTAATGGAACGTAATTAATATTGTGTTCAAAAGTTTGTACAACATTTACCACTATGAAATCAGAGCGTAACCAAAATTGATGTTGCCTTTTGCAAATCAGGTGAATGGCACAAAAGAGCAACCCATAAAATTTTGGTGTGTGGTAAATGAAAAATTGCTATGAATTTATTTGAATATTAAACAGCTTTTAAACGAGTCAAAACTTGAGAGACGTGTTGGAGTTTAACAATTCATTGATATCGATTAGGAAATAATTAGACATATATAAAAGAAAAGTTCTCACTTTGCCATACTAATCATTTAGTTACCCTCTGAACAGAAAGACAGCTTCAAGCTGATTTTTTTATACTAAAATCTAACAAGTTAGTACCTCTTAACTGTTTAGCTATATAGATATACTAGTATATGCCAGTCACGTAGATCGTATAAACTTTAGCTGAAGGGCTTGTATTAAATGCAATTTTGAAGCCTAAGCTCTTTGCTCATAGACACAATTATAAGTTAAGATCTGAAAAGAGTGTTTATGTTTATTATTTTTATTCTTTTGTCGAGGCTTGTTACGTTTTAACGACACTTCTAATGAAGCAGGATTGTTGTTGTTGTTGCGGCTGTTGTTGTGGTTGTACATAGTTTGAGGCCAAGGGAATTCAGCTCAAGAAAACTAAAACGCTTTCAGTTGACACTGACCGAGGGCGAGAAAGAGAAAGATGTGTATCTCAATATTTAGGTTGCCAAAGAAATAAAACGACGACAGCAACAACAACAAAAGCAAAACACTTGAGAATAAATCAAAAGATGCGAAAAACAACAACAACACACAACAGGCGACACTTTTAGGCCTTCGTAATGCTCCAAAAGGCTCGACACACACTAAAGAGAGACACTGAGATCTAAGCGTAATGATAAATGTTCGCGTTTGTTCGTGTATCAAGTGTGAATTTTAAGTGAAAAACGTTACATGATGTCTGTTGTTATTTTTTTTGTGGTACTCTTGTGCTGGGAAAATTGTTTGCTTGTCGTATCTTTTATGTTGTAGTTGAAGACTGGGTTTATTTTTTTGTTTTGTTTTTTATGTGATTTACGTGAGAGAGCGGGCGCTAAAATCTAAAAGCTTAAACGAATGATTTTTAATGCCAATAAATGATTTTAATTACAAACATCAACAAAATAAATAAAAAGCTAGTTGAATGCTACCACAAAATATTTCGAAGAGCGAGAGACTGGGACGCCTTTTTTCAAATCCCATCTCCACGTTGACACATAAAAAAAAAAACAGACATAAAAATAATGAGCATGGAAGTAAGTAGGAATAGTTTTAAGCAAGATAGCTCGACTTGGAGATACCCTAAGCTCTAGAATTATGGGAGTGTGTGTGTACTGAATGTTTGACTTAAATCTTTAATATCTTCGGTTTATATACAGTCGAACTTCCATAAAACAAATCTCAAGGAGACAAAAATTCGTAATGTAAAATGGGTGTTTCTTTGAACCAAATTCTGAAAATGAATTCGTAAAATTTTGCTAAAAGAAAGTTTGCTTTACAAAAAATTCGACTAAAGTTTCTAATGGAAGTTGAATTAAAATTTAAAAGTGTTGTTATCAATATAATATGTTTATCGCAAACAGGAAGACTTCTCGATCATGAGCTTAAATCATAAATCTCAAATTTCTAGTCTTAGAGATGAATGCGTTCATACAGACATGTCTACATCAGCTCGGCTATTGTTATTGATCGAGAAAGTAATCAACAATTGCAACAAACCATTATACCCTTGTTTTTACTCTTTTCATAGGCTAAGAGGGTATAACAAAAGAAGTAGTTTTAAATATATTTCTCGCTTACTTAAATTCCATATAATTCTTTTGGCCGATAGAACTGAACCGACAACGCCGCCTCAGCCGTCTTTTGCCGTCTTCGCGGCATCGTTAAAACTGCAAACTGTAAATCATGACAGTTTTTATAACCCGCTCACACACACACACAGATAATGTATGTAGCTGGGCTAGGCGGTTTTACCTACATTTAGTTTAACACGATTTATTTTGTTTTTTTAGGGCTACCTTTTTTTACCTGTTGCTTAGTACCCGATTTATATTTAACCAGGCGGAAATGTACTTTTATTATTTGCTAGAATTTGTATTTATTAACCGGAGATTTAAATTTAATGCGCTTTTTTAATGCGCAAAAGTTGAAAACTTTAGCCCCATTACAAAGCTCGCCACCGTCCCGACCCATCCCTTCACTACACTGTACAACGCCTGATCTGACATAATCTCGGCCAAGACAAACTTTGCTTGAGCCCCAGCCATAAATCGATATAATAATTGCTTATGGAATCGTTCATTGCAGCAGCAGCAGCAGCTTTGTTTGGCCCTGGAGCTGCAAATGCGCTTGCTGAACATAGCTTAAGTCTTAGTAGTCTTAGTAGACTGACGGGGGCTCATATTTATGAACTAATTTATAGATCAGAGTGTTGTGGGCCGTTGTATTTTGCAGCTGAAATAAATATTTGAATTTATGTGTGACGTGCTGCATGCGATTAAATCAAAACTTAACCAAAACTCATAAGCTTTAATGTCTGCCACATGAAATGTATAAAGAATTAAACGTTTCGTAAAATTGCTTACAGGCCTGAGAAAAAATTAAATCACATAAAAGCAATGTTTTAAGCTTCTGAAAGGCATTATTAGGCATTGAAAATAAAGCAAAAGTATAATAATAAATATTTTTTTGAATTTACAAAAAGCTAAAAATAATTAGAATATTCATAAAATCCTAACATTTTAAAGAGCTCCTCGCCAGTTCTCTACAAAATAACGCTTAGAACCAGTTGAACTAATTGATTTTAACACTCAAAACTGTGCAATTTTTAACAGGAGCCAAAACAAAATGTTCAAAATGTGTTCGACAGACAATCCTGATATGCTTAAACATATGTTTCGTTAAACTCAACACAAAATGAGAGTAACAAAACGGGTTGAGACACGCCCATTACTTTAAACTGCAAATGCAAGCAACGAAACTGAGTCATAAGCTACGGATACAATTGTTTAGATGACCAGATGTGATATGTGGCAATAGCTCAAATGAAATGCACCGTTAGTTCGGTTTGGTATTTGTTGTAGAGTTTTCTTAAGGCTTTTATCAATTGTTCAATTGTTTAGGCGAACGCAAAGTATGACAAAGTGGGCAACATTAACGCTTTTGTGTGCATCAAAAGACATGTAGAAAACCCGAAAAAATTATGACAATTTCATTCGAAGAACCACTTCGTCAATGTCAAAGAGCTGACGGGACGGACGGGGCCCCAAAAAACAAAACTTTTGCGGCCCTTTTCTTATTTTTTTTTCCTCTCTCGGTTTTCTTTTTTTTCCACCCAAACGAGTTGGACAGCAAGTTCTGTTAAAATGAAAAGACTTGTCGTGTGTTTTTTGTTGTTTTGTGTTTGTTTGTTACTACATAAAAGCTCTAAGCGGCTAAACAAAATTATCTTAACGTAGAGCTACAAAAAAATATGCGAGAGACCAAGCGATAGTCTAAGTTGGCAAGCTTCTAAGAAAATAGCTAAAAACTGATTACAGCTTGTAAAACATGAGCTGAATTTTACAACTTTACAAGCATGAAATAAAGCGAAGCTTAATGTGTGGTCTTAGGCATCAAATTCAAGCAGGAAGAAATGACAAAACTCTAACTTTAATGCTTGAAAGTTGTACAGAAATCAATAATAATAATAATAATATCTGCTTAGTTTTTATTTTTTGTTACCACCGCGCACACTTACTCATAATATGCCAAAGTTGTCACTTTGTTGGCTGTCAGCTGCTTTTTTTTTTGTTTTTTTGGTAACGAATCTTGGGCAATACACTTCACAACAAAACGATTCGAATGCCTTGCAGCTTCCCGCCACAACAAGCTGTGTGTGTATGACTATCAAACTGTCAAAAATTATGACATTTGAAATTTCACGTAACGTAACATAACCGGACAAGAAAGCTGCCGTGAAAAGCACGAGAGACCCCTTCCTACTACAACAACTACTCAAGCCAAAATATATATATAAGCATCCAAAAGCCCAAAGCCACGAACCAAAAACCAAGTGTTTCAAGTGTCAAGCGAGTTGTTTGTCGGTTGATTTTTTTTCGGTTACTTTGTTTTTGGATATGAAATATTTTCAATTACAGTTCGTGCCAAAACGCAAAAAGATCAAATTCAAAAGGCACAGACGTGTTTGGTCTGGATGTCAAGAGCGTACACCAAACAAATGTTAAATAATACAACAACAAATAAAATCATAATATGTGTGTACTCATTCCAAGTTGTTCAACATCAGTCTGTATGCCTCTTGTGACAATAACAAGAAAACACAAAAAAAAAAAAAAAAGAAGACAAGAAAATTCATTTGCCCAGACGAGAGCAAAAAACAAATCTTTCAATGAATGAAACATGAATTTGATTAAATATTTTTTTTTTTAACTTGTTGAGCATGCAAAATAGTATGTGTATCGTACAAGATTTAGAGTAATATAAATGTGAATATGAAACCGTAGCAAAAGAGCACGAAATGAAATTTCCGACTTTCGTTGATTTGGCGTCAAAACATTTTATGTTTCTTTTTTTTGTCATTTAATTGAAATTCAATGATTTTGCATTTTATTTTCGTTGAGTTTTGTTGCTTGGTTTTTAAATATACTTTATTGTGTATAAGGAATGGCTTTTATATATTATAGATATTTTTTTGTCTTAGTTTAATATTGAAAAATTTCAACAATTCTCTAAAATTAACCCTTGTCCATTTGGCATTTTTTAATTTTAATTTTGGGTAACACTTCGACAGCGCATTTGACAGTCGATATTATCCACTTCCGTATGATTTTTTATTTGTAATTTTTTTGTTTGATGATTTGCCCACTTTTGAAATTCGATATTCACGAAATTTTGCGCTTTTCAAGCACATTGCGCGTGCAAAAATCAAGTGAACGCTAAACAAACGAGGAAAGAAGGCAGGCACGAGAAAAAAAAGCTGTTAACTAGGCAGAAACCCAAAAAAAAAAATAATATGAAAGAAAGCGAAAAAAATAAGACCACTTCACTGGCTTCACTCCGGCGGCAACGGTGGCGGCGCCTATGCTGACAACGCAATTTCATACAGGCGAAAGGTGTTGCCTCCAAATTGGTTGATTGTGGCCAATATTCGAACAAGGTTGCTAGAGGCGCCACAGGGGTGGGTGTACATGGGTACATTGGGGGCAGGGCGGGTATACAATTCAATTGATTTATTTGTTTGCGCACACAAAATTTTGCATAGACATAAGTGCAAAATAATTGATTAGAAAGTGGAGTGCGTACAAAGCTGTGATTTTCGAGATTTTGCTGTGGCTACACTTTCGTTAGAAAGCAAACCAAAGACTGTGGATGATGATGATGATGGGGCAGAAGCCGCACATGAAATGTGTTTGTGCATATTTTCATAAGAATTTTCCCAACAATTTGTTGTTATTGAAGTGGCGGCAACAACGTAGAAAAGCAGAATAAAAATTAAAAGAAAAAGCAACTTGAAATGAAATAGTATATTAAAAGCGACAGAGGCCAAACGCAGAATGCGCAGCTAGCTGTCAAGCACTCGAAAAGCATTTTTCGTGGAAAAACTGTTTCAAATAAACGCAGAAGAATACACTTTTCTCTCACACTCACTTCTCTTCCAAGCACGCAGCAAAGTTCTCTGTATTGTCGAAGGCCGCCAACGCCGCCGCTGCCGCTGCCGCTGCCATGGCCGAGTAGGCCAGTTTTCGACACTTCTTTGATGCTGTGGAGCGAAGCGAAGGCTGTCAGACAGTTGAAGACAGAGAGAAAGAGAGAGACCTAGAGACCCAGAGACTTGCCCAGCCACACAGTCTGGGCCAACTGGTTCGGGTCGGGCCAGCCAACAGCCACAACAATTTGTTTTTCCCACTTACACTTTAACCTTTTCTTTTTTTCTTCTTTCTTTCTTTTAGGCGGCATAAAATTCGGCAATTCGGTATGTGGCCAGGGGGAACAGCGAAACTTGTCACTTGCTTCTTCTTATGAAATATGTACGTCAACACACACACACAAACACACATTCCCATACACTTTCCAAGTGGTTTGTCAGCAACATTTCAAACAAAACGTCGGCAACTGCAGTGACAGCATCGACTAGAAGAGAGACAAATGAAAAGAAATAGTTGGAACAAAAAAATAGAAGACTTGTTTGCATGCTCTAACGATGCTGTGCATTTCACACATTGACCAAATAAAAAAAGCCAACCCGCTAGCTGAGCGAACACTAAAAAAAAGGCAAAAAGTGCAGCACATAAAGTTCCATGAAATGCAGGCTAGGGATTATCTATTTAGTCACTTTTCAACAGAAGAAAAATCATTTTTAAGTGCAGCCAAACCAATTTTAAGTTGTAAAAAGTGCAAGCTGAATATCTTAAGAACAGAACTTTAGCGAATCTCTGACGAATTTATAGAGACAACGCAATTAGTTAGGGTTTGAGAACGCTAAACACTTTGTGTAAGTGAGGAAGCTCAGGAAAAGATGATTTAAAAGTTTTTACCTATGCAATATAATGAAATGTGATAAAGAAAACTTCTCCCATTCGTTACAGCAATATAAATAATATCTTCAATAATATATGACACAATTTTACTTTTACCCAAGACATACTCAAAAGCTTTGCAGCTTCAACTGCAACTTTGCAACAACAGCAACAGCAGCAGATAAATGGGTAGAACGAGGAAACTTTGCAACTGGCGAGACAAATTTTTCATAAACATAAACAGAGCCGCTATACATTTTGATGATTTTAATGGAGAAAAGTGCACAAAATGATGGCCACAAAACGTGTTGGAAGCTTCCACAACAACAACAATGACAACAAAACTGTGTGGAAAGACTTGTGCAGTTAGCGGAATGTGTTGCCAAGCACCTTTTGCATTCTGCATTCTTTCTTCTGCTTCGGCTTCGGCTCTGGCTTCAGTGACAACGGCAATGTTGAGGCGCGCGCCCATTTAAAATGCAGCAAGTGTCACCATTGACTGAAACGAGGCGCAATAAATATATATGTATATATATATGGTGCAGTAGGATGGGGCAGAAAGAGGGGGTACTATACAGTGGCTTTAGTCTTCGCCTCTCCTTCTAGCTGGTCTTTGCCAGGCTTTATACGGGCAAAGCATGCGCTGCATATTGGCAACAATGCAGCGACACAAAAAAAAAGGAAACAAACAAAACTGTGAATATTGATACACTTGCAAGGTACCCTGTTAATGGGTGGGAGTAAGAATATGAGAGTTCGACGTTCCATTCAAATCGAAAAGCTTTTATTGATTAGTTTGAAATATATTTTAATTCAAAAAACTAATCTCATTTTGATTCTTCCTCTCTTTCTTAGTATTATTTCTTTTTTTCCTCTCTTCCAGGGTATTTATGCAACTTCCATTGCCGCCACCTAACACTTTGCATGACATTTTCTTTCGCGCTGTCGAATTTAGCTGCCAGAGGCAAGAAAGGCAGCCAGCCAGCCAGTCAGGCCCCCGTCTCGTCATTTAAATAACAATAAAATTTGATGACAAGCATCGTTTGGCTGCTTTGGAAGCTTCCTTCACTTAAACACTAGCACCAGCAGCACCATTCGCTGCTCACCCTCACCCTCACCTCTCCTGCCCACTCAAATAGCTAAAAGTCTGTTCAGTTTTCGATTTTGCAGTTTTTGCGTGGAAAGCTGATTGGCTTCTGCCGGCATAATAAAGACATTCGATGCCTTTTTAAGCGTTTCACTTTCGCACGTAACTGTAAAAAGTTTGCAGCATGTCCGGTTGTTAAAATAAATATTATTAAGTTCCACTTGCCATCAATAGTTCTTTTGGGGACAAACTAAAGAGAGGGTAAAAGGGATTATTGGGTATCAAATGTCTAGACAATAGAAGCAGGAGAAGAAGAGCGCTTTCCATTTCATAGGGCAATGCCAACGCCAAGTTTTAATTAAGAAATCGTGCTGAGAACTTTTTATTGGCTTAAACATACACTGAGAGTGCCTTAAGTATTCAGCCAGCCGGAAGCCAAACACACACACAAAAGTTTTTGCAACACCCAACAAACACACAAGGGAACAACAAATCAAAGAATCGCAATTAATCGAAGTAAAAATTAATTGTAAATCAAGTTACAGACAATTTAAAATGCTTTTGAGAAGTACGAAAAATTTAATATGAGAATTTGTTTGAATCGAAACATGAAAATGAAGAATATTTATCATATACTTTATTTTACAAGCAAATAAATAAATAAAATACTTTAAGCTTATGTCGTTTATGAGTTTATTTTCCCATAAGGCCAAAATAAAAAATAAGTAGTATCAAAGTGAGTGGCAAAAAAGCAATTACCACTTTACTTTGCGAATTCCCCAACGGCAAAAAAAGTGGAACAAACCGCAATTTTCAAATGTTCAAACCGAAAAATGAACTAATTTTCACAAAGTTATTTACAAATCAACAGCAAACACTCGAAACTTGGCCGCGCGAAGCACAAAAAGTGAGTATAACGAGAAAAGAGAAGCTTGAACGAGAAAAAATAAAAAACAAACCCAAAAGGCAGCAACGCGGTAATTATTTTTTAATGTAACAAAATAATATCTGGCCAAAACGATCAAGTCACGCAAGTGTTTTTTTTTTTTTTTTTTGGGGCAGCAGTGGAAAATTAACATGAGAATAAATAAGAAATTTTCTGAGACTTGAAATCCCAGCCAGACACGAAAGCGCCCAGCACGCACCAAGCTGACCAACACACACACAGAGAAGGACCGAAGTGTGAATTTGACCTAGAGCAGGAGGGGGGAGAATAAGAGTGGATGAGTGCATGACGCATGCGCGCAGCTTCCGTTAACAGATTTTGGCCAAAATGATATGGAGTAACACCGTTAAATTGCAATAGAGAGAGATCGAGAGAGAGAAAGAGAAAGATATTATTCCGAAACTAAAATTAATCAACCATCAAATTAAAAATTGTGTCGCTCAGTAATTAATTAATTTGCACTTTAACTCCTATAATAATAGTCTTTCGTTTAAATTAAGTTTGTCTTGAAGACAAAAACGCTTTTTATAAATGCCTTGGCATTAAAGGAGGGAGTCGTTATTTTTCTTTTCGTTTTCGGCTTTCGGCGTTGGTTTCAACACTTGATAACAAGCTGGAGGTGCAGAGACCTAATTTTCTCGCCCGAGGAAAAATCGTTATAAAATTAGTGAAAGTGATTGATTTTTCCACTTTAAAATTCAACAGGTTAGACAGACAGACAGCCAGCCAGCCACACATAAGAAATGTGGTAATGCCGATAATCAGGCCCAAAATTGGCCATTTGGTGCAAGCGTCAAAGCCTTTTCTTTTTCTGTTAAACATTATTGTCTTTGTTGTTGGCTGTTGGTACTTGCACTTCCGTCAGCTATCGGCGCATAGCGTTGGAGTCTTTAAAAAAAGGGGGCGGTGGCAAAGGCAGTGGGCGGGCGAATGTGAAGACAACAAAAGTGGCATTTATTTGGCCAGAGGGGGAAAGGTAACAATGCAAAGTGAACTGAATAATCATGCCCACACACACAAACGTACAATTCGTACAAATGATCTACATACGTGAGTAAAAAATTGTATTTTTGCATAACAATTTTCTCCCCACTCCCCTCCAACCAACTGAATTATAGACGCTGGAATATTAATTTTCGTTTAGGCAAAAGAGCATCAATTTAATTGCAACAATTTTCAATGTGTTTTTACTATTTACTGCAATCAAGCTTTCATTTTAAAAGTAAATCAAAAACTGTGAACTAATATTTATTTTATGAAAAGCAAATAAACGAGTAAATAAATACAAATTCCTATAATAATTATACTATTATTATTAACTGACCAATTTTTGTCTTAATTTTCAGAAAACTTTCTCTGCAATTTCGTAGTAATTAAAAAATTACTTATTATGTTTATTGTTTAAACTGTTATTATTAAATGCAAACGTGCATTATTTGATTGCAACTCAATTGCTGCTTAATTATTTTATATTTACTTTGCATATTGTTTATTTATTCGAATACAACAACACCATGCAAATATAGCATACCAAATAAATCCAATACAGAAAGTCCAACAAGTTGAAAAGTGTTTAAAATATTAAAACATCTGATAATTGCTGTTGTTTCTAGTAACATTTTTGGCTCGTTATAAAGTTAAATAAATTTTGATGTTAGAGAAAAAATTTAAATTGTTGTTGTTGGGGGCGCCTAAATAAATTTTGTGGCCCACAGCAAATTTGCATAAATACCATGGCAACAGCACTTACAACAGCAACAACAACGACAATCAGAGCAGTAGCAACAACAACAAGAACAATTTGGCACAATGAGCTGCTAACAATGCAACATGTTGTCGTTGCTGTTCTTGTTGTTGTCGCTTGTTGTTTGGCATGTTGTGAATTATGTTTGGTATTTTGACCAGCTCTCAAATAAATCCAGGCAACAACATCAACAACAACAGCAACAACTACCACAAAGGGGCAGCGTGTCAAACTTTTGAAAAGGACGGACGGTTCTTTGAACCAGGTTCACATGTCTGGCATATTATGGAGCAATCTACTATAGTTTTCATATTAGAAAACCCAACGAACAATTTCAACATGCAACATTCAATGCTATTTTTTAATTGCCTACCTAAAAGCAACAGCGATTATATTTTTTATGGGATTTTTAAAAGGGTATAACTGTAGGGTTCATTGGGATTTTCAAAAATAAAATAAAAAAATATACTAAATATATTTAGATCAAATATAAAATTAAATACATTTTTGTATAACATTTTAGTTGCATCAAACAATTAGTTATTACTTTCGCAGGATATAAATATTTTTGTTTAGCTAAATTCATATTTTTTTTTTTGGCACAGCCTTTCATTTTTTAAGTCAAAGCGTAACCTAAGAACATTGTTTTGATTTTAACCTTAGCATTTTTTGTACGTTTTATCGATTTTGTTGACGTGCGGTGGTCGCATTAAGAACTCTCTGGCCGATGTGGCCCAAAGGCGATGGCGTGTCATCGCTAAAAATGTGTTAATCTTTGGAATTTAGTCAAACAGTTCGCCTTTAATCATAAATATTGCTGCAAATTGCCAAGTGCAAAAAGGAAAGGAAGGTTCAAGCAAATAATAAGCGACAAATAAAGTAGGGGCCAGCAAATTTGAATCATTCGAGCCACTCTCAACCACCAAACGTGCCCAGCTGGCAGCGTTTGCCATTGTCACTGAAGTGGCGCGCTGGGCTGCAGCCACTGCCACTGCCACTGCCACAGCCCTGTTGAAGTGGGGCACAGGCCCACCACAAACTACAACTCGTGCACGCACAACGCAGCAATTGTGTCGATTGCAACCCAAAAACTGGTGAAATGTCAACGCAAAACGGAGTTCGAAGAGCGAGAGTGCACTTCACATAGCCTCGCTCTGGCGACACAAGATGCAGCATGCAACGGAGGGTTGGGATGGGGGAGAAGAGGTATGCAGAATGGGATACTCGAGTGGCCCTTTCGCACCCTTTATAGCTGCAATTTAAATCAATGCAATAATTAAGAATAAAAATTATCCAAGTGATGATACTCTACAAAAGGGGATTGCATGAAATGTTCATCTAGTAAATTACGTATTTATTATAGGGTGCTTTTTGAAGTATGACTGATTGACTGTTATCAATGCACAAGGTTTTTGTTAAGTTACAGCATTGGGATCGTAGATACTTTTTGTGGTCTTTTCCAAGGCATTTACTATTGTAGTTATGCATTCAAGAGTATTTAATATTCTTCTACGTATGATTGACCTGCAATTTTTCATCCAATTTTTTTAAGTATTACATGCGTAAGGCACTTGAAAAATGCAGCCCTGTGCGAGTGCAACAACCCCTTTAAGCCCTGGCCTGATCCCTTTTTCTTTCTACCCCCTTTTTATGGGCAGCATTCGCTCGTTAGCATAACTGCAATTAGACAGCCTTCAGCCTGGAATTGTGAGGCCCGATGTGATGTGCTCTTGACAAATGTGCGTAAAAGTTCATGAATTGTAATTGGGGAAACGAAGTAGGAGGGAGGCGGGAGGAGGAGGAGGCGGTGCATCATCATCAAAACACCAACACACACAATGCAGTTGCATGCAGCATTGTTCCAGCTGTTAATTAGTGAGTGCAAAAGGGAGCACGTGGAAGAATTAGAAGAAGAAGCTGAAAGAGAACAATAGAGAAGGGGGAGTATTTTATGTTGTTGTAGGCTCGACTTCCGTTAGGGTCAGTTGGACGCGGCGCTTACTTTAACGTTACGTTACTTCTAAGGCGCCGTCGTTTCGCACTCCAATGAGAAATTTCGTGTAGTGTGTCGATTTTGCTTTTATTGTTGTTGTTTTTTTCATTACTCATTTTTATTAACAACATTTTGTTATTGTTGTTGTTTCGAGCTGCAGAACGTGCAGCAAGTTGGTCACGTCCATGGTTCTTGGGTTTGCGTCTAGTCGAGATCTGGATCTGGGCATTCGTTGTTATTGTAGTTTATGCTCTATTTAAATGCTTTTTATTTGCCATGTCTGGCATTTGAGTGTTACAACTAGCCAGCTCTCTGGCCATAATAAAAAACAAGCAGCTAAACATGTTCTACAAACCATTTCGCAGTCGGCCGATCTAAGGCTAATGCACTTTGACCTGAACATGTGAAGAAAATTTGTAAATTAGACAAAAACATTTGCATGCTACCTAAGAAATAAGATGGGTTTGCAAAGGAGTTAAAATAAAAATAAAGGTTTTAACATTTTAAATATTCCCTTTTTGACTCATTGGCGATTTTAAAGCAATAACACAATGTAATTCAAAATAAATTCACATTTTAAATTAATTGAACAAAACAAACAAATTTTTAATGTATGCAAAAAATGAGACCGAAAAAATGTGGCACTTAACATATTGAAAGAAATGCTGTTGACACGCTATTAAATTAAGTTAATTTTAATTGTACAATTTAATTTCATTGAAGCGGTAATGCTGTTGTTGTTGTTGATGTGCTAACGTTGCACAATAAACATTTCAACAACAAATGCAACATACTTATTAGCATGATGATTAATAATTAATTATAATAATGAATAAATAATAAAAAAAAATAAAACACACCAACAACAAGACACATTAAATGCAACCAACATATGCGATGTGTTTCACATCAAAATAAAAAATAAATAAAATACGAGATGTGAAAAATAACGCATACTGATTAATTTATGCGCAGTTCAATTGGATAGCAATAGCAAATTTAACTCAGAAAGAGAGAGAGAGAGAGAAAGGGAAATAGAGATAACAAAGGGAATTCAATTATGGCACGCAGACACTTAAAATTCAATTCGATTTCTTATGTTGTCCAGCTTATCTCAATTAAAACATAAATACACAAAGTAATGCAAAAGCGAAGTGAAACTTTAACATTTCTATTCTCTTCTCTATTTCTTATTAAATAAATATTTGCGTTCAACAAAAAGAAAAAGAAAAGAAATGTAAAATGATGCGAGTCGTTACAAAATGCAATTAACCAAGTATATTATTAACTATTACATCAAGCTTAAGCATCTTAAGCCAAAGCACTTGGCGTTATAAATTGTAAAGTAATTTATTTTCACGCAGTTTATAATTCCAAAAGAATAGCAAAGTTTGAGCGAGAAAGAGGGTAAAGGAGCTTGCGGGGAAGTGTGTATTGTGGGTACTTGAAAGTACTTCTGTCTGGTGTTGTTTTTTATTATGCTGGCAGGCTGTGAAATTTATTAAGCGCAAAACTATAATTAAGCCAAAGTAAAAATTATTAAAGCAACAGCAGAGTGAAAAGACTGCAAAGTAGAAGACAAAACTCAAAACTAGTTCTAGTTATCTACAGTGGCTCACAGCTTGTTCAAGCCATTGTTCTTATTATGATAAAATGTTGGAAATATATTTAAAAAATTAAATAAAATCATTTTTATTATGTTTAAACACTCGACTAACAATTTGCATTTAAATTATTTAGATATTATTTGTAGTTTAGATTTTATAGCTTGAAAATAAGCTGTAATCCACTGTACTCATCAACCTGTTGCATTTGTGTAGAGCAGGATAGAGATATATGTACGTATAGAAGATACTCGCGCCGGCAAAACGTTTTAATTTTATGCAGAAATCATAAAAACGCGTCAGGTAACAAGATAGTTGTTGCTCTACACGGTTAATTGTAGTAGTAGTATGTTGTGGACGGACTTGGGGAGTTGTGGAACTGAAAAATGATGCAAAGTCGAATATATTAAAGAAATATTTCTCGGCTGCCAGGCGCATGCGCAATTACGCCCCAGAAGGGGACGAGGAAAAGGGACAGACAGCGTCTATATATCTATATAGTTGTTCTCCAACTGGTTTCTGTGTGTGTGTGTTTGGAAGTCGTAAATAAACCACGCATTTCGAGTATTGTTTATAGTTAACACCTAAAAGATGGCTTAAAGTTTAAACAAGACTTCCTGTGCGCAGCCGGTTCAATGCTCTCGCAAAAACGAATTGTACAGTCTGATTTGTGGTTGGGAGTTTGGAAAGGTTTGGGAAAGGTGATTAATAGGCGCGTTCGTTATTGGCACAATTAATTAGCATTAGACGTAATTATTGAAAGTTTGGCACACATTTGATGGCTCCAGGCGCTACTTGAAGAGCAACAAAAGAAAACCCGCAGCAATGCCAAAATAACAAACCGATTCCAATAAATGTTTCAAAAGTGATAGAACAACAGCGTGTTAACAACAACGCTTACAATGCTCTAAAAATCAATCACAAAGCGCAAAAGGAGAATATGAAACTGCCAAAATATCCCGCAAAAAACTTTATTCTCAAAACTCATAATATTGTATATGACCTAATACAAAAAATAAATACCTTCATGCTGAAATGTTTCTTCCTAGAAATTATAATATTAAAAATGACATTTTCCATGCTTAAGAAAATACTTTCAAAACGATTTCCTACGGTAAAAATATTTCAGTAAATGATTTCCTGTTCATATACCCCTTTGGAAAAGTTTAGCAAGAGCATTCACAAAAAATATTATATAGTATATTCATAAGGCATAATGAATTGCTTTTACATATATATACACAAATACTTATCGTATGGTAAAGTATGATATGGTATACTTGCTTTTGATTTGGTTTTTTTTTTTTAGATTTTATTAGGGCTTTGCTTTTTTTTTGTAGTTTTCTACGATCGCCCGCTGCGCCACTGAGGCTGATGAAGTAGTTTTTCTGTGACTCTGTGGTCCCAAAGATTCGCGTGTCCAATTCCCAAATGCCCAAACAGTCTCTAGAGCGTTCAAGGCGGCATGAGTAAGTGTTTTGCTTAATTGCCTATGGCTTATTAGGCACCACAAGCAAGCTCAGCTCAACTGAACTGAGCGAAAGAATAGTCAAATTAATTTCGATAGACTGGAAGCAATCGAAGCTGAGATTTGGAGATTTAAGTCTGTGCGTGGTCTCCCTGGTCTTCTCACAACACTAATGATGATGGCGTTACGAATTTTATAGTTGCCTGCATTGACCATCGACAGCACAAACAACAACTACAAACAATTACAACTGAATAAGGAAAAAAATATAAGTTTTAGTTTTTTTTTTGCTTTGTTCAGCTATTGTGTTGGCCACAATAGAATTTTGAGCGGTGGTGGTGGCCATTCGACAATCGAATAACAATGCAGAATCATTAATTAAATTTCTTGCCAATGCTGAACTATTTGACCAACAAACCAACTAGCACCAAAGGCGCGAGAGCAGTTAGCTAAACTGAAACCACAAAGTGAAAGAGCTACGAATAAAAAAAAAAAAATGGCATTGCTTAGAAAAAAAATAGTATACAATCTAACTGAATCTTTCAATTATTTGCCATTTAATAAAAAAAACTATTGAATTGTGCTCAGGGTTTAATGGAAAATCATTTTAAGCAAAACTCATTCACTGTTTAATATTTGTTATTTAGGCTAAGAATCTGTAAGACTTTTTTTGTGACTTGGAAAAAAAATGTTTACTCATTTATACTTCACTCTTCTCTTTTGCAGGTGATTCTAACAGGAACACAAAAAAAAATAAATAATAATCACGTAGAAATGTGAATTTTAATATGTGAAACAAATTGGCAGATTTGAAAGTCAGCCATTTGCCTTTCTAAACATAACTACTGTCAAATTAGAAATCAAATAACATGATCATTTATAAATCGTATTTCCCAGCACATATATTTTTGTGGTCTTTTTCCGCTTCGGCTTGTAATTTGTGTGTATTTTTTTTTTTTTTGCTGTGTAATTCACACAAAAGCCGCATAAAAGTGCATGAAATTGGGCGGAAATTAAAGTTATTTGAACACAGAGAGAGAGAGAGAGCAGGAGAGAGGAACTAAGAGTTTCTCAAGCAAGAGAGGGAAATTATGAATGGAACGACGCGTCGGGCGTAAGAGTTGCTTTTAAAAACCAATTAATAAAATTTTGTTTAATGTATGCGCTGCAGGTTACATCTGCCGTCGCCGCCGCCGCCGCCGGAGCAGCACTCTGTGAGGAGGTGTGAGGAAAAATGGTGTGTTGTTATTATGCAGCGCACCGCATGTGGGCGCACCAACGAAAGGGGGAGAGGGGAGAAGAAAAGTTGAGAGTTTTCGCTCTCTCCCTCTCTGTCTCTCTATGTCTGTCTGGTTGTTCTCAGCACGAGTTGTCAGTGCTTCATTTTTCTTTCTCTCCTCGGGCTTTGCATTGTTTCTTGTGAAAAATTAAGTGTGAACAATTTATTGAGAAATTTGTACAGGTGGCACCTACAGCAACAACAGTAAAATTCTGTGGCAGCCACGCAGAGTCTCTCTGTTTGCATGCATCCGATTGTTTAATGACTTCATTATATAGCACCAAGCACCAAGAACCAAGCCAAAGAACCAGATCGCTTGTTCTTAATGAGCAAAGCAAAGCCCCCCAACTGTTGCAGCAGGAATCTGAAGCAGCCAGTTCCTTGAGTGATTGAGAGATTGATTTGAATAAAACTGTTTCAGATATATATTTTGCGTTGAAAAAAGTTCTTCAAATAAAACTTAATTAACTTTTGAACTTTTGAGTAAAAATAACTTTGAAAATAAGTGAAAAATATCATGAAAATCTTTAACAGTAACATTATTCCGTATCTCCCTTGAGATTCGTTTTATAGAAGTTCAATACAGTCATATATACTATAATTCATGACGTATAGCACAACATAAAACACTTTCATAACCAACTCGATATCGTTTCATAGTTATATTCTACATTTTATACATAGTTTTTTTTTTTTTGTAATGCACAAGTTAATGGACGCAACAGATGCCAAGAAGCGACTCAGATCGATGAGGGCCTATACTAAGCCGCAAACAAGTCTATAACATAATCGAACAACGAACAACAACAATGTTGCTATAGCTCCAGAGCTGGTTTTGAAGGCTTTGGTTCTGCTGGCGTATGTGGAGCACAGCACTGGCTGATCATGTCACAAAAGTTGATAACGGCGATTACTTCATATATGCTTGGCATATTGTCGAAGTAGCGATGGGGCATATAGTGTGTGGCATGTGGATTGTGGGGCGCAGGTACAGTTTTTTTTTTTTATATACAGGACGCTCTTCTGCTGCTGCTGCTGCTGCAAGCGGCTGCATTCGCCCCGTCGCTCCATCACATGACACATGAGTAATGGCCACGCAGGCAAATTTATGACAAGTCACATTTCTGATGTGCTCGTTTATCAAAGGCCATAGACAGCCGCAGCAGCAGCAGCGGCAGCAGCAGTTGAGAGAGATGCCAGCTCTCTTTGCCTTCGTTTTGAGGCACGCGTGACAAGACGAGGTTGGCCGTTTCCCATGGACTCGTGGGGCGGCTCCTTGACTCGAGTTAATTATAAGCGACGAGCTTGAGCTTTAGCCAAAGTTCTAAAAGGAAGCGCGCTAGTCAAAAGCCATTGACTAATCCAAACTGACGGATCACAAAGCCAACACCGACATACATATCTATATATATGAAAGACTTCAAGACTTTAAGCTTGACCACAATTTCTCACTGTGTGTGTTTTCTGGGGGGAAGATGAGACATCAACTTCCTATTAAACTGTATGCAAGGTCAAACTGACCGCCTGACGATGCACACGACTTTAACCTGGAGGCCACATAAATTCACACAACCAGCGCCAGCAAATCACGTACAAATTTTGTTAGCCCCCCCTTGTACGCCCCTCTCCTTTGGTCTAGCGCCAATCAGCAAAGCAATTCATTTTATACAACTCGAAAAAAAAAACGAAAAAAAAATGTTTGAAGGCTTTGGTGCTACGATCTTCACACATTATCGAAGCAGGCTGAAAGACATTCAACTTCGACTTGGAAGTTTCTTAGTGGCTGTTGTTGTTGTCTGAATGACAATTCGCTGTAATAAGAAATGCAAATGGCAGTCAGCGTGAAATATCTCGTTAATGCTTGGAAAACCAATAATAATAAAAATACATGAGCGTGGGGGCATGCAACGTTGAGGCTGACTGACTGTTAAGCTAACCAACAATTCAACATTTAACTTCCAACTCGAAAGGCAATGCAAAGCAAAAAAAAAAAACAGAGTGAGAGACAAACGATTAGATCACAATAAATAACAAAAGTTGAACGACACTGCACGACTATCAGATACTCTGTTAAAAAGTGTTTGGGGTTTGTCTCAAGTTTTTTATTCAATGCAAAAAAAGATTTTGTTTCTATTTCATTAACTAGAAATTTTCCTTCGATATGATGATTACTGGGACCTAGTTTACTCAAGCTAAAATTATTCAAAACAACCTTTTAGAAATAAAAATGTGAAAGAGAAAAAGCAGCGTAGAAATTCTCTTTTGGTTAGTTGCATTTTAGCTGCGGCTTGTTACGTTTTTTTTTTATTTTGCATAAACTGTTTGCCATACACTCAAAGTGAAAAAAAAAGCAGCAGCAGACTTTGCGAGATATTATATGCTATTGGAACTGAGAGTTGAGGCTGGAGACTGCGAGTGGACCGGACCCCAGAGCCAGGCGATTCCGTTGCGTTGAGGCGAGATGCCATCGTTCTTGGTAAAGAAAGCAGCTTCGCGTTGTCTGTCAGAGAGTCCATCTGTCTTGTCTGTGATATATATTGTTGTGTATGACTTGGTTTTGCGGACACCTACGTGTGACAAAAGAGTGTGTTGCCACACTTTTGTTTGGGCTGTGTCATTTTTTTTTTTTTTGGCTCATGTGGGTTACATTGTGGGCCATTAGCACGCACGGGCCAACTGGACGGAGTTTGAGAATTTCGACTTGAGCATTTGGACCATTGTAGCAAACGATTGCCAAATGGAATTTCCTTCTCTTTCTTTCTTTGTTTACTCTTGTGGGCAACGGCTACAATCATGATCAAAGTCTTGACAAATTCTGTTGTCTTGCTTTAGTTTCGTTGCCTTTGACTCCAACGTTGGACTGCAACCTGGATGTGGACTCTTTGGCTGTGTGTCTTGCTTGCTTGTGTGTGTCTGTGTGTGGGGCAAAACAGATCTTTCAAATGAGATCGCAAAGGAAACTGTGAGTCGAAAAAAGTCACAGATTGATCTGGGCAAGTAAAGAAGTTTTCTTTTTTTGTTATTTTTATTAAGAGCATAAGCTGCAGCAAAGTGAGGTGAAGGGGTGAAACGTGGGAGTTTCAATTGTGCATTTATGTCAGTAAAATTAACAAAAATATTTTAAAACATTTAGCGTAGGGATATATTTAAGGAAGTCTTCAGTCAACTGATTTAAAAGTTTCTTTGGAACAAGTTCATCTTTGGACTCAAAATCAAAGATACTTTTATGCATGTTCCCACATATTCCCAATATATAACATATTCCCACAACAATAAAAGCTTCTGTTGTTGCTGCTGTCAACTCCTGCCTCAAGCTTAAAATCAATCCTGTGAACTTGCACAATTCACAAATTACACGCCACTCACTTAACCTTTACCACACTTTCTCTTGCTCTCTCTCTATCTCTCTCTTTTGTCACACGGACACTCTTTCACACCACATTACAAGAGGCATATGCTACACCTGATGCGATGGTTCTCCACATTAAATATGCGCCACAAATGATATGAGAAAATGAGAAGAAAATAAATAAAATAAAACGCCGTGCAACTGACAACAGCTGCGAAGAATTTCACGCTTCAATGGCAAATTGAATTGAGTGAGATTCATTCAAAAGTCAACGCAATGCCCCGAGCCCTCCATAGCCCACCAAGTACCTCTCACCCACCCTTACAACTTTCTTGCAACAGCTCGTGATTTTCATAATTCAAATTGAGCGTGTCCGGGGCGGCGCAAGGGGTGGCAAAAACGGGACTCTCAAGACGCCGACGCATAATGAAATTCGCTTTGTTTACTTTGGGGCATCATTGCCATTTTTTATTCTACATATTTTTTTTTTGTTATTCTCTTTTTAATTTTTTTTGTTATTTTTCTTTTCGTGCAGAGAGTGCAAATGCCATTCAAGCAGAATAATGCAATATAAACTGTTGCAGCTTGAGCGGAGCTACTCAGCCGAGCATGGAGCAGCGGCAGAAACCAGAGCAGCAGCACCAGCAGCAGCAGCAAGGAACAGGCGTTGACAATCCAAGGACTAAAAAGCTAAAGCTATAAGATGCGATGGGGATAAGGGAGGGGGAGGACGACTTGACTAACCCACTTGTGTGTCATTGTGTGTGTGTGTTTGTGTGTCTTGTATAAAAAATATGAAACCACAAAAGAGTTGGGGGCCTCAAGGAATCGTTCATGTCAATTATTCCAGTTAAGTGAGCAACAAACCAAAGGCGCAACTACTTACCCCTTTATCACTCCTCCCCTCCCTCTTTTTGTGCTACTGCTTTGACCAGACATATATATAGCTTGAGCAATATTTGCATACACCCTGATAAGAAAAGGCACAAGAAGCAAGTGGTAATAGTTTAAGGCAAAGCATTTGATAAGCTTAGAGGATACTTTTATGATAAACTTTGAAGATTTCATAAGGAACCATTACAGGGTATCAACTAGTTAAGCACTTCCAGCTTGAGCTTTTTTTTTGTTTTCTTAAGTGCACTTTATGCAGTTTAAAAAAATTAAATGCTAAGGCTGGCAAAAACAATAATGTAATTCAATACAGGTGGAAGCTCAAAAAGCAAAATAAAAAAAAACGTTTAAAAAAACGCTGCAAAAATTTCTGTTGGCTTTTTTTTTTGTTGGCTGCATAAATTGCAACATCAGAAAAATCACGCAGATTACTTAGAAATCATAATAAAAAACAACAACAACAAAAAATATTAAACTGGAATAATAAAAAGCGACAGACAGTGACACAATGAAGACGCCCAGGCGACATAATAAAGCAATAAACTGTACCCTTAAGGATAACAAAACAACTCCTAACAAAATATACAAACTGGCCGAGGAGAAGGAGCCTTTAACAGGAGGGAGTCGGGCGGTCAGATCATCCCAAAGATGCTGCCAGCTGAGAGCAGCAACAACAACAACAACAGCAATGCTGTGTTGCAGTCTGCGTACTCGAATTTCACATGCAATCGATGACAAATTTATGACTTACGTTTTACAACAACAACAAAAAAAGAAGTTGCCCTCGTTGACTGAAGAAGAGGCCCTTCTTATTGCTCTTGTTGTTGTTGTTGTTGAGGCTCATATTTCTGTCAATTTGTTGCAAACAAATTGAGTTATATTTTTATGAAGCAGCAGCACCCACTGTTAAATGCAACTCCTGCATATCCTGCAGCTGTCCTCCATCCAACTGCATTTACGAATATCTATTTCACGCAAAGATCAAATGCTGTTGCAAAGAGCAAGTGTTTAAATTCCACTTAAAGAGAAGTCTTCTACACAATTTGTATTCCGCTGGAGATCTATTTCCGCCTGGTTCTGCAGAGAGTACTTAAGGAGTAATTGATCCTCAGCTTGCTCCTTGGAGAGTTATTAAACTAAAGGAAGGCTGTTCAATTGTGCAAGAAGATTTATGCAACGCATGAGCTGATCGGCAAAGGAAACAGCAAAAGACTCAAAGGATGCATATATTCAACATTATGATTTCTGTTGCAGCTGCAAGTTTAAGTAAGGCAAACTTCAAACTAAGCGAAGAAACTCTTATTGAATCTCAACTCTTACACACTTAAATGTGCATATTATTCTAGTTTCAGTTTATTTACCTGCTAAAAATTCTCAACACTCTTGTTTGATATAATAGTCTGTAAACAACAAAGCCCTCAACACTATGCTGAACCTATTCGAACCATTTATAAAAAATTCCTTTCAAGTTTAGCTCTGCCCAGTTGCTTTTTCGTATTCGTTTTCGTATTTGTAACTAAAATGGCATTTTAAGTCCACACAATGCCACGCCCATGTCAATTGCAAGAGGTGGTCAAGGGGGGAATGTGTGATGAGGGGGTTTTTACAATCAGTTAGGATCTAAGTGGAAATGCATTTTCACAATATCCGTACAACAAGCCTTAAAATATGCAACTGGCTAAGGAATGAAAAGAAAAAAATTGAAATAATAATGCAACAAGGCAAGGCAGGGCAAGGCATGGCAAGGGCTGACGTGCAACAGCGAGAAAATGAAAACAAGTAGCAAATAGCTCAAGACGCCACAAAACGAAGCTAACGATATTCGTTTCGTTTCGTTACTTTGCCTGAAGAGCTGCTGCTGCTGGTGCTGCTGCTGATAAAGCAATCCTGATAAGCGACACGCGACCCAAAGCAAAGACTCGCAAGAGAGTGGCCGTGCCACATAATAACGGCCAAGGCGGCACACACACACACAGGTTTTCTATTCGTTTGTTTTATGCCCCGCAAATTGGTTTCGCAAGCTTCGGCAGGTGCTGCATGTCCAGTTCCACAAAGTTACAAAGCCTTTGGAGACGACTCCCTTTTTCCACGTTACACTCCCGCAACTTTGGTTGTGGCTGTCATTTAGACGCCGCCACACACACACACACACACGTAGCTCGCATATGCCACCAAAGACACGACCGGAGACATAGTTGAATGTCTAAAGTCACCATCCTCTTCCCCCCTCTCTCCACATCTGTAGAAAAGACAACACAAATACGAGCTCCACAGACAATGTCTGCAGTTCCGTTTTGTGTACCTATGTCAACCCCTCTCCTTCACCCAATTGCACTTCTTCACCCGCAACAACAATCGACGACGACGACGACGAGTCTTATATTAATTGTCACGCATATGTTGCATATAACCCCCGGGAACGACCCCAGGAGTCAAGCATAGACCCCAGATCCAAATTCAACGTTGCGCATATATATATTTTTTTGGGTCTATTGAGAAGGACAAAAAGCAAAACAAAACAAAACAAAACCACAAGAATGTTACCAAAAGTGTTTTGCAGCAATGCCCAGAACCAAAGAAACATAACAAACAAACAAACAGATACGATATATATAAACATATATATGTACGTACAGACTCGTACAAGTGACAACAACTACTGTTGCTTGTTCTACACTATTTAATAAGGGTTACATTGGTAACGCTATAAAGGTTATTTTGTCAATGAATATTTTCCACTAGCAAACTTTATTTTGTGCAATTTTTTCAAACTAATATAATTATCTTTTGAGTAAACAAAAATTTCAGATCTATTTATTCGGACTTTACAATGAATTATTTGATTTTTCTATTAATTATTTTAGCACTAAGAAGTTTTAGTAACTTTCAAAGCTCTTTACTTATTCCAAAAATAAATCAGTTTTAAATATTTAGCCCATAATATATTTTGCTTCGTTTTTGAAGATTTAATTTCATTAATTAAGACTCTTTCGAAATATGCTTTACACTTTATTTTTATATAATTCTTTGATCTTTCTACACAATTCCTAGTGTATCTAAAAATTCGTCAAGTTCTTTTGAAAAGTTTGTCTTGTTTGTGTTACAATTTTTGTGTGTCATTTGTGGGTGGGGACTGGTTGCAATGGGTTAATAAGTGTGTGTGTGTGTGTGTGTGCGCAGTAGCCGGCTACCATATGTACTCTACCAACCAGACTCTTGCCACAGACATTGAATGTGACTCTTGGCTTGTTGTTTTTGGCTGCTTAGGTTGGTTGGTTGGTTGATTGTTTGGTTTTGGTGGTTCTTGTAGGCCGCGTTGCATGCAGTTCGTGCCACGACGTCTGCGTCTACGTCTGTCTCTGCCTCTGTGCTGCTCTACTTGACAATTACCTTTGGTACATGTGTCGTCCTATTGTTGTTCTTTCTTTACTTTCTAAATATATTTTGTATTTTTGTGGCAGCAGCAACAGCAGCAAAGCCCAAAATTAAAACACTTTTCTGTGAGGCAGACAGAAAGACCTTTTTGTTGGCCGTGTTTTCATTTCTAATTGAATGACGCGACAAAGTCAAAATGTTGTGGCAAAAGGGGGAAACGGGGTAAGACGGAAACTGGAAGTTAACTAAACAAATAGACAGGAACACAACACAAACAGTAGGAAAAAAGAAGAGCAAAAGAAGAACAAAAAAACCTTTTACTTATTAATGCAATTAACATTTGCATTTCGGTTGCATATACCACACAGTTGCCACACACACATACGTTTAAATGGGATGTGGTAGCTTCAAGTGGCACACAAAAGATTAGATAAAACCCAATTAAATGACACTAAAATACAGTTACTACCAAAACTAGTTGCACAACCCGACAAATATTGACAAACTTTTACAGATTAGTTTTTGTTTATTCTTTCAGTGTTGTGAAATCTGGTACATCCCAAATTAATTACTTGTCGTGCCCCGTGGCACTTTACACTAATGTCGAAACGAAAAATCTACAACTCTGATTAAGCTTGTACTTTTTTTTTTCGATTTTTTTGGTGGAACACAAATTTTGGGGAAAGTGTTTTTCCACGTAAATTGAGTTCAAGTATTTCAACAGAGTTTGAAGAGCTGTTGCATGTTTCGACAAATCTAGTTGAATAGGTAAATTAGCTTCAGCCAATTATCGTTCTGGCCAAGTATATCATGACTCCCGATATGTGTGTGTGTGTGTGTGTACATTGTGCAACTCATGTGGCATAAATGGAGCAGCAATATTAACTTCTTACACGCAAATAGTTGGCGATCCTTTGTTTATGCCATGTACTTTGATTAAGAAAGCTGGGATTAAAAATCTTCAATATAATAGAGCAAACTTATTTAATTTTATTTACAATTAAACTGATCAAAACTTAGAGTTTAATTGTAACACTTTAACTACAGCGTGTAAACTGCTTTTGAAATTTCATATGTATATTTGCCAACTTTGACAAAGTGCCAATAATTTTTGGCTTAAACTTTAATGGGTAACCACACACTTCCCCTATAGCCCCTCCTCCCACCGCACGTCCATCACCTGTTGGCTAACCATAACGGAACAAAAAAAATGTGTATAGAAACGAAATTTGCATGCTTTAGCCATAAGTTATGCCATGTTAGCAGTTGATTTTGAAAGCGGCCCACAAAGTGCACGAAAGGCAGCAGCAACTCGACGGAGAAAAGTCAGCCAGGTTCAAGTTGCGTGTCAAATGCGTTCACCAAAGCCCTCTGGTTAGAAAGAAAAAATATATTGGACATAGGCTAAACAAAATCCAAGGCATGGGGCAAAACTGGTTGAAAGATTAAAATATGGCGACGGCTTGTTAACTTTGGCTTAATAAATAAATAAATAACCAGGCATAAAGCCAAGTTGACTTAGTAACGGCGTTATTGATATAAATTCAAAGCACTTCCTTTACTTTCATAATTTCATAAAGCCTTCCTCCTTTCATTCACATGCCAGCCGAAATTACATTTTGCAATGCCATCATAGAACCTTTTAGGCGCCATAAATATTAATGAGAATAGGTCGTAAGCAGTTCTAATACTGCTGCTATATATGGCGGCTTTCTCTTTTGTCCAAAAGGCAGCTGTGATTTGCATTTGTTAAATTGGATTATCAACATTTTATCAGAGTGAGAAAAAAATGAAGGAAAATTGAGAAAGAGCCCACCGGGACTAAGATCAAAGGAAGCAACGTCTAGAGTTACCCAAAGGGCCGAAACGAGCCGAGGCCAAAACTGTTATCAACTTCCGATAGGCTTCTGGACATTTCATGCATAGTTGAAGCTGGCTCAACGACATCGCATAACAAACAAAAATCAAATGCCTCAGCTGTGTTTCACTGCTGCGATTTTCTGCATCATTTACTAAAGTAAACTGTTGCTGCAGTCGAATAGTCAACGAGCAAATACCCTGTAAAGCAAGTTATTGAATCATCAAGAGAAGTTGTAGCTAAAGAAATTTAATATTTGTTATGAGATATGTTAGAGAAAAGATTTTCATGCAAGAAAGCAAAAGAATTTAAATTTAATATATTTTGTAGAATATTTTTATATGTACATACTTTGTTGTTGAGAAAATCAATAAAATCATTATAATAAATGATGTAAATCAAAAACAAAAATAAATCATTAAATTTTTTATAACCTTAATGCAGTTGCTAAAAATTCTAAAATAAATATATTTTCAATCAAGAATAATGATGGAATAATAGGTAAGATTAAGCTCAGATTACAGCCAAATAAAGAGATATGGTGAATAGTAAAACTTCCTAACGCCGCAGTTGCTGACACCATACGCACTTTGGCACATTACAGGGTATTTGAATATTTCAAGTGGCTAACAGGATGCGCGTGTATTTGCCTCAATGGCGCCTGGGCGACAAGGCCGGATACGTGCGTTTGTTTGTGTGTGTGTTTATTTGTGCTCCATTGGAAATTCAAACAAGTGCAGCTGCAGCAGCAGCAGCAGCAGCAGAAGTAGAAGTAGAAGTTGAGTGGCGTCTCTCAAGTGGTGTCGGTGGTTGGTTGGACAGATAGATGCGGCAAATTAAGATATCAGGCAGACGACGCTTTAGCAAAACCCATTCAGTAAAACACATACAGATACTTAGTCACTATACAGTGGCAGCCTTCTTCTTTTTTTTACATTTATAAAGAAGCTACAAAAAAAATGAAAAACAGAACATTTTCCCAGCAGCCGCCATAAAAGGCATCATCTAATCGCTACTTTCTGTCACATTGATGATAAAATTTGGGTCAACTTTTAGTGTGGTAGCACCTTTTCCTCTTTTTCTATTCCACGCTCTTTGCTCTATGTGTTATCCTTGGCATGCCAAAGATAGGCGACTGCACTACCGTCTAATGGCCTAGGCTAACAATTTGCTGCAGTTGTTGTTGTTGTTCTTGCTGTTGTTGCTGTTCTTGCCATGGTTTTTATGTGCCGTCCCTTAAGTTGAGAGTCGCCGACTTAGCTTGCTGGCTGATAATAAAAACGGGGCGTAGAATAGAAACTACAACAAAGTTCTTTCTTATAAGGCTGCCGCCCAGTAGTCAAACCAAGTCAAGGCATATCCTTTATATTTTTTTGTTCGTATTTTTTATTTTTATGTTGTGGTTATTGTAATGGGCACGTAGAAGTAGAATTTGTAATACACTGCCACAAAAAACTTGCCCACAGACGCACTTCTCTATGAACTTAACTTATGCAAGATATGCAAATTATGCGGGAAAATGCGAGGCTCTAGGGATTGTTTATTTTTTTTGTGGAATGCGGTAGGTAACTAATGAGTTGAGGTCTTCGGATACTCTAGCAGCATTCATTAACTAAGAATAATAAACGTTTAACAGTTAGAATAAAGTTCTAATTAACAAAATAGCTCGACTAATTAAAGGCAAATATTTATTTTGTATTTCCAACTTTCGCTGAGTTGATTCAACGCACTTTTTTATTTCAAGTAATACTTTTTAATTAAATTTATTTACCGCAACTTTATTACTTAATTGTTGGAGTGCGTTCAAGTACCTTGAGCACAATAAACATGTCATTAAATAATATTCCAAACACGCCATCAATAGAATTTCATATAGAAACAACCCTTAACTCTTCGAAATTGAAACCTATAATTTTCTCTCAGTGTCGCCTGCATATCCTCACAGTCGAGTCGCTCGGCGGTTCTTGTAACAGATAACTGCTACACTTTCTGCTCGACGATGCATAAAAAAGGTCCAACAACAACAACAACATTAACCACACTCCAAACTCTTTCACAAAGTGTTTTTTATGACAATGGCCAATTGCATTTGGCCTTTCAGCTGCGACTGCAATGGCTTACAAAAAACTCACACGCGACTTGCAACGTCCAAGTTGCAACAGCAGCTGTAACACTCTAAAATTTCATATCAATTGACATTTGTTGGTTGGCGTTGGCATCGTAAAAGGCAAAAATTAAGCATACTGCTCATTTTTTATGGCTTTTTTCCAATGGACATCAAATTGATAAAAACGCCAAACACTTTCGGCACTTTTGAACTAGAACATTTTTTGTTCAGTTATCTTGCGTCGCCACCAATTAGGCAGTAAAACCAAAAATAAAACCAACCAATATGTAAATTTTCTCATTTTTTAAAACAAAATAAAAGGTCGTCTTTATAACATAAAACATAAGAAGTGAGTACTATATCATTTTAGCGCCATGATGCGGCAACAAAAATGCTTTTGCTTTTGCCTTCGCCTATCAAGTACACTTGAAGAAAAAACAAAAGCCCAAAACAATGGCAAACAGTTCGTGATTGGCATAATTTTAAGTGGCTTGGCGCCGTTTTTGAGGTGTGAAATTAATTGAATATACGAAAACCTGACGAGTCGAGACGATCTCTGGCTAAAAATTCAAGGCTAACTTTAATAAAACACCTACAGGCTACAAAATACATATAGAAAAACAACAACAACAACAAAAATGCTACAAAAAAGCCAGCAATGAAAAATTATTATTATAGACTTTGTCCGGCAACTGTTGAAATTAATTGCAATTTATGATGACGTTTCAACAAAAACAACAAACCCAAAACAGCAGCAGCAACAATAATCATACAACAACAATAAAGTGTAAGTTCAACAAAAAAAACAAAAGCTTAAAAAGTTGTAAAAACAAAAACAAATACCGAAAATAAAGAGGAAGAAAAAACAACGCAGGTAAGCACAATAAACGTGCGACTCTTAATTAAGTCATGGCCTGGGCCCGACTGAATATTTGTAGTGGGCTTCGAGTGGCAACAGTGGCTCCATTGGCCAGTTAACTAAAAAAAAAGGCACAATATTTATTAAACAATATATGTGAAGTGCTCAGGATGATGATGATGGCAATGCCGATGCCGTTAAATGCTGCTTCTGCTCTCAAGTGTAACGAAAATATTGAAATGAATTTTTGTCAAGTGAGTAGAAAAAACTTGAGCGAAAGCCCAGCTTTTTTTTTTTGTGTAGGTTAACCTATCAAACCGAACCTGCCAATAGTAGCAGTTGCTGGCAATTCATTTACTAAAATATATATTTCATAATGTAAATAGAAAGAGTTTTCCATGTTAATATTTTCTCATTAATCAATGCAAAAGTGCAACAGTAAAAATGTTTCGGAATGAAAATCAGCTGCAACTCACAATTCCATGGAATTTCTCATAACAGATTTCCACTTTGTAAATATTAACGATATTCAATAATATTTTAATAGGAATTTTATAAATGTTACCAAATGCCAATCACAATTTAAAATATTTATACCCATAACGTTTGCATTTCCTGGCGGTCTTTTAGCGAATTTGTCTCACTCGCAGAAGGTAAAAAAAAAAAGCCAATCAGGCAATTTTCATTACATGAGCTAATTTGCTTTTGTCTTTGGCAGCCCACATATGAAGTTGCCCGAGTTGTTGCCCCTTTCCTCCCTCCACCTTACCCCTTTGCTACACATTAAAAAAATCAATCATGGCAGAAAAACGAATTTTTCGTTGTTGTTGTATCGTTTACGATTTCGCAGACTTCCTTCAGACTTGCTCGCCGCCCCACCAAACGTCTCATGCAAGTGTGAAATTTGCTGTAAACCACAAGAGGCATTAAAGACAGACTTCAAGGAAGGAAGAAAAGAGCAACAGAGCCGATACAGAAACGAAAATACCGCAAAGAGGTGCCGGCTATAACGGACATGAACGAACGAGCGAACGTAGCTTGGAACACAACTTGATTACTGGCTCATTTAGTTTCATTTAAGCCAAGCGAACAACAACAACAACAACAGCGCCAGCAACAAACATTGTAAAATGGCAACAACAAAAATGTTGGCCAAATGAGAGCATTTTGTGTGTGTGGTAAAACAAGTTAAGCAGAACCAAAAGACAGACAGACAGCCACAAAAAATGACGCCGCCTTAAAGCTGGCGACATATACGATATATATATATATTGAAGGATTTGGAACCAACGCTATCGAATTTCACACAGGCCTTCGATCGTTGTTTTTTTACGATATTGTCTCAATCAGTTATGGGATTTTTGTGCCCAGCCGAAATTCACACCATACAGAAAAAGGCAGCGAAGCGACAAATATTTAAAAATGATTTTTTTTTGCGTTCCCTTTTTTTTGTTTTTTGGTTGGTTAGACTGTATTTTGATATTCAGTGAATGCGCAGGCGCGACTGTGAAAACAAAAACACAAAAATTGCAAGTGATAGAGCAAAATGTGAGGTATTTGAAGCAGCAGAAGCAGCAGATACAGCCACAGATACAACAGGCTAGAGATACACACAGCAAGCGAGTTACAGATACAAGATACATAATTGCCTGACTCGCAAACCTGCCGCTCAGCGTGTCAATGACAGCGCCACAGATTGAGAGAGAACAAGAGAGAGAGCAGCGATTGAGAGCGAGAGCGGAGAGCGTGGTGTCAGTGTGTGCGTGAGAGCGACACCAACACAAACATAAACAACGAATGCAGCGTAAAATGTGCGAGCGAAAGACAAAATACAAAAGCAGGCAGCGAAAAAGAGAAACAAAGCGTTCGAGAGAGCAGAGAGCGAGTGCCAGATCAGTTGTCAGTGTGTGAGTGAGAAGAGAGAAAACAAGAGAGGAACATATATGCAAGTGTATTAGTGCGGCATTTCCCCTCCAAAGAGCGAGAGAGAGCGAGAGCACAACTTGCTCTAGCTACCTGCAAAATGTATCTGTATCTGATTATTTTTTCTGTTCGATCTTTTTGAGAAAATTGTGGGCTCAGACAGAACGGGCTTAAGAGTTCTTAAACTGTTTACTGAAATAACAAGAGACGAGCATACGAGCCGGGCGCAAGAAAATATTATTTTTCCATAGTAATTTTCACTCATTTTTGGCAATTAACTTGAAAAACGAAGGCCTGCAAAAATATATTGAGAAAACGAAGAAGAAGCTGCATAAATATTAATTTTAGCCAGAAGTACGAAAAAATAACAATAACCAATAAATAAATAAATATAAAAACGTAGACGGCGCAAGTTGTAAGCTGTAAAAATATATAAATTATAGACCAATTTATAAACATGAGTCGCTCTTTTCGTGTGTGTATGTGTGTGTGTGTGTGTTTAATGAAAGGTTCTTTCTGACAACAGCAACAGAAAAAGTATCTTCTGTTCGGCGGCGGCGGCGGCGGCTCGTTCGCCTCTTTAAACTGGGTATTAGCAAAATGCTGAAAAATTGCCAACACCAAAAAAAAAAATGAAATGAAATCGTCGACTGACAATTAGAATTGTCTGCTTGGCTTTTTGTGCTTAGCCATTGATTATGGGTTATACAGCGCTGTCTTCTTCTTCTTTTCGTTTTCGGCCAGTTTCGTGCACTTTGCAAAAAAAAAAAATATATTTCTTGCGTCGATTATGAAAATATTTAAATTATAGGAAGTGTATGATTATAATAATACTTCAAAAAGGCCCATTTAGTTACTTTTTTTTTTGGGGCATGCAAATTCTAATTTTTTAAAGAGAGGAAGTCGAAGATTTGAACACTTTTTGAAAGTTGATCATTAACTAGCGATTGCCAGAAAGAAAGTAAACTTAATAAGCTTGCCACATAAAGATGTCGGTTCGTCACACACTCACAATCCAAAAACAAAAACAAAAATAAAAAACCTAATCCGCGTGATTGCCACACATGTTCCGCTCTTTAGTCACAGCAGGTAGCCCCCCGCAAAAGGCTTTCAATCTTCCAAAGGCCACATAAATCAAAAGACAGCCAATAAATATAAGTTTTGCGGGCTTAGTGAAGCTTTAAACGCGTAATTAACCTCGATTTTTTTTCGGGGCAGACAGAATCTGAATATAAATATATGTAGGACAAGAGAGTTAATGCACATTAAAGATCATATATCACAACCCTTATACTTTTATTTTATTCCATAGAGAGGGACTAACAACTAACAATAGGGCAACAACAAGCACACTTTTGATCCACTCTAAAACACTCCAACAGTCGATTCCATTCCATTGCCGGCACTCAAATAGCAGCGCGACACTGCCACAATGCCACAATGCTGCTGCTGCTGCCAAAGTATCTTAAAGATGCACTTGAACGGTCGTTGATGCCGCAAAGCTCGTTACTCACTCAATATGCATGTTTCATCATACTACAGACCCATAGTATTTTTCATATATGTACATATAAAATATCGCATGGCATGGTAGAAATATATTTTTATGTATGTCTACACATCAAAATACCTCGCATTGTTTTAGTGGCTGCATCGTGTGGGCGCATTTGCTGAGCCCGCATATCAAATGAGCCCGATATTCAAAGCAACAAAAACAACATCAATAACACAACGCCAGCTACAACAACAACAATGCATATCAGAAAACACACTATAATACAACAACAACAAAAATATGCATTATAAGGACATTCATGATAAAAAGAAATACTTTCGTTGTGGTTACAAAATTTATTGGAATATTTTGGATTTAATCAAATTTATGGATATGCAATTTGTTACTGGAGCTTAAAATAAATAATAATAAAATATCTATACGAAATAGTTTCGATTAAAATTTCTGAATCTGGCTAGATGAGAAATAAATACAGAAAAACTTATCAATAAGTTCTAATAAAATAAAATTTAGCAAAAGGTTTCCAAGCATGATCTTGAAAAAGAAATAAACTCTAAAAAAGTTACTTTGAAATGTTATCAATTTTATTTATGTTTCGGTATAGAAATTCCGTGTTGGACAGTGTAATCGTAATGTAATGCAAGTGCGCTTGACAGCTGCCAGGGACTTTGCCAAGGAGTTTGCTCCTGTCACACACACACACACACACACACATTAAGCCCTTCCTTATACATTTTTGCATGCCAACAGCAAGAATTCTATAAAGCAACAACAACCCATTTTTGTACCCATTTGGTTAGCTTCACGTTCATATTCCATAAGTGCATGAAACCAAATCGATGTCGCTGTTGTTGTTGCTAACGTTATTGGGATTTTCACTGGATGTATCATTCATTAAAATCTATGCAATGATATTCATAATTTTCTCTCTCTCTCTCGCGTTCGCAATCTCAATCTTTGGTTGTAGTTTTGCCAAAAGATTATGAAAATTTTGGCCTGAAAATAAGCATTTTGGAAGGAAGCTTAGAAAAATCAGTTTCAACTTGAACTCAACGACAAAAGAAAACTTGAAAACAATCCAAAACAAATAAATTATGCATTACAAACGTGCTGCTGACCCATTGCCATTTTCTAATTCAATTAAAAACTGAAAGAAAAATGTTTTTTTGTTTTTGTGTTTTTGCTTCTGCATTTGAATACAATTTCCCAAGGAGATGTTGTTGTTGTTGTTGCCACGGGAAAGTTTATAATTCTTTTTTCTTTCTTTTGCCTAAATGCACTACTGGGAATGCCGTGGCAGTGCAGCCAGCCAATGGGGGCACATCCACTTCAAGACCGCTGCATCCGTTGTTGTTGCAACAAAAGTCACAGAGACACTAATTTGACATAGTTATGCGCAACGAAATGAAAGCTGTGCAACTCCCAACAACTGCTGCTGCTGTTGTTGTTGCCGTGGCAAAACGCGGCGTATGAATAATATTTAAACTTTAGCTTCTCTTTTTTCTGTAGCTGCTGTTGTTGGGGCGACAAATGCCAACTTGGATTCCGCCTTGGCTTCAACTTGACTTATGTGTGTGTGTGTGTTGCCCTGCTTCCTGCCCCCTCCTGGCTGCTTGAAAAGTGTTTGTCTGGCTGGCAAATATTTTCGATCAGGGCTATTATAGATTATTTACCGCTCTATGGCATGCAAAATTCGCAAAATCATAACTAAGCCAAGATATTTTTCATGCATTTATTGGCCCAAAAGAAAAGGGCTTTAGACAAAATATTAAGGTACGAAATAAGACATAAATTTGGGTAAGTTCAAGGCTTGATTTGATATTTTACGCTTATTATATGCTCTGATTTAAATAAATATTATAAAAACAGTTTTACCTACATTTTTAACTTTATTGCTGCAGTATAAAAGTTGATTTACTTTTGGTTGTGTTTTTGGTGTGCCTAATAGCTGTGACATAGTCTTGCCACTGCAGGGGGTCGACGACATGTGACAATATACACAACAGCAACAACAGCGGCGACAACAACAATGTTGTCGGCACATGCCACGATAATGAAATTTAAAAATTTATAAAATACTCGCACCACTAAACAAACAACAGCAGCAACAACGGCAACAACAACAGCAATTGCAGTGCAACTGTAACTCAATTAATTAATAACAATACAAGCAGCAACAGCAACTGCAACAGCAACATTAACAACAACAACAACACACAAAATAATTAAGTAACAAAAAGTTTCATATTTGCAACGCCGCAAAAAACAAAACGAGCGTTAAGACGAATAATAAATACACTTTATAAAAAAATATATTTTTGTGAAAAAGTAATTAAAATAAATAATAAAATAAACTAATAAAGTGTAGCACTTTATTTTTTCAAGAATTTCTTCTGTTGAGTGGCAATTTCGTAATACCCCACGAGTAGCGGCAACAGCAGCAACTAATGAAGAAGCAACAGCTAGGAGCAGCAGCAGCAGCAACAAACGCAGAAAGGCAGAAAACGCCAAACTATCCAAAAGCTGAACAAAGTTTGCACAACTAAAAAGGTAGCACGAAAGTGTGGCACAGAGATTGACAGAGTGAGAGGCAGCACATGTGTGTGTGTGTGTGTGTGTTTTGGAATTTAAGATGAGTGGGCGGTGGGCGTGGTAGTTTAGTGTTGTTGTTGCTGTTGTGCCCTATGCCTTGGCAGACGACAGAAGTTTTTTCGTTTTTTTTTAATGTAATTTTAAGTGGCATAAGTCGACAGCCAAAAACATAAGTACAAACAGAGAAATGTTACGCTATGCATATATGACAGGTGGGCGTGTTGGGCGTAACATTTACATGCAACAAACAACAGCAACAACAACAACATACAGTACTTACTGTATGCATTATGCCAAATTAAGTTAACGTTTTGGTATTTTCATTTATTTTTAGTTAGTTTCGGTTGTTCATTCTTTATTTTCGGAGGGCAAACAACAACAAAGTCAAAGTTATTAAAAATGACATTAAAAAATGTTAAGTAAATAACAAAAAATTACAGATTATTTTATGGTAAAAGAAACTGCAAAATCAGCAACGTAAAAGTAAAGAGTAGAAATCGAGGTAGATTTTAGGACTGCCCCAACTTAAAATGAATAAGTAAAGTCCGAAAAATCATCAACAAAAAAAAATTAAGGCAGGAACATTATTCACAACAGTTTCAACTAACTTTTGGCATTTTAGCTGTAGCATAAAAGTTACAGAAAAAAAAAGTTCCAAGGCGAAATAAAAATCTGGATCTGAAAAATAAACTTTATTCTTTTAAAAATAAAATTAAATTTAGTATAATTAAGAAATAAGCTTATAAAATGTCATAAGCTATAGAAAAATATTTATTTTACTTCAGCAGTTAGCCAATACGTAAAATTATCAAATTTATAGTAAATAAAAATCGTTTTCACCTTTAGAAAGTTCCAAATGGAAAAACTTACTGAAGAAAATCATAAGAATCCTTCTTCTACTGTGATTACCTTTAGAACTGCACAAAGCATTTAAAAAAGCATTTGCTAAGCGAAGCAGAGCAAAGCAACAAAAAACATATCGTGGCACTCAAAAAAAAAAAAAAAAACCGACGACGCTGGCAGCGCAGTTGGCGTCATAGAGAGAACGGGCAGCAGCAGCAGCAGCAGCAGCTTGTTGCGCGCGTGAATGTAAAAGGCATTAAAAAAATGGCATAATAATAGCATTCAAACTGTAATGTTGCCAACCAGCCAACAAACGACGACGACGACGACGATGTTGCTGCTGTCGCAGTTGACGCCAGCAACAGCAGCGACGACGACGACGACGATGAGGCAAAATGTTGCTCGTTAATGCATGTTGCTGGCGCGTCGCATGCAACATTCATATGCAATATTTTAAGCTTTGCACGAGTCGAAAGAGGAGAGGGGGGACGGGGTGGATGGGTGGGTGAATGTATCTGAAAGATTGTTGAGCCATGCTAGTTGTTTGTATGACATAAATGGGCACGGTAGCAACTCGTAAATTTGCTGACTACGACAACAACAACAACCATTCACACACACACACACACTCACGAACACTTCTCTATTTTTTTTGTATAATTCTCGCGCTTGCAGCATTCAGTTGCAGCTTGCAGTTTTAAGCCGCAAAATGATGGTGCATCGCCTAATGCCCAAATATCTACTAAATGTGCAACATGAATATTACGACTCAAATCTTCTTTGCTACATGCATACATATATATTTTTATATAGTGAACCTAGGAACATAACACAAAACCCACACGCGAATACGAGAAAGTCATCAGACATGCAAAAGTATTGTTAAGTTATGGATTAAAAGTTCGAGAAATGGCAAAGAATGCCAAAACGATTCGAAAAAAGGCGCCAAGCAACACATTAAGGAAGAGAGAAGCGTGGTTAATGTAAAAGCTAGTTAAGAAAAAAGATAGTGTAACTGGAATTATCTGTGAATATAAAAAAATTATATTAAAATGTATATAAAAATTATTTTAAAGTTTGATGAACTTGGGAAAAGTTTCTTGGATGAAATTCACTGCAAAATAAATTTAATTTATTTATATCTAAAACTTTTAACCGATCTTCTTTTTATATAATTTAGACACCTTATCATATTCCTCATAAATAGCTAAAAAATGTTTTTTTACGTAAAGAATATTGTGAATATTTTTTATACCCGAAACTCGCTTAAGCAACATTTTACTAGCCCTTTTTACTTGCCTTAAAACTTATTTTTACTTTTTCCTCTTTCTATTCCGACCATAAAATACTCTTTCAATTATAAAGTGCCAAAATACTTCTCAATTTGCCAAATTGAAAGAAGAAAAAACTAAAACTTACCACAAACATTATTAGAAAATGTTTCTTGGAACAAAATGCAAGACAAGTTGACAAACGGCAATAGAAACGGAATTTTATGGCTTGGAGTGTGGCAGACTCCTCAAGTAGCGGACTTAGTTGCTTCACTTAAAGGCAGTGTGGCATGCAACATGGGCAACAGTAGCAACATACTCTAAAAGTGGCGGAGTTGTATGGGCAGGCAGGCAATCGTATGTTGCAACACGACGAGTCCGTGTTGCTGCTCCAAAAAGGACGAAAGGGTTGAGTAAGGGGAGGGGGGACAAAACATACATGCATGAACACGAAATGTTGCAAGACAGCCTGTTGAGTGCCACTGCCACCGGTTAGCGACAAATGTTTAACCCTAGAGAGAAACTAACAGTGTTCAAGGGGCAGAGAAAAAAAATTAAATTTTTCATTAAATAAAATATTGAAATTAGGTCATAAAAAATCGTAAACAATTTTTAATCATTTGAATAAGTTTTTTTCATTAAAAGTCATAAAAAATAACATATTAGTTTGACATTTGTGACGCCCGACTTGAAGGGTCATTAAGAAATCAAATATTTGATTAAAGCTTGGTTCTATATACATATAAATATTGTTCCTCAGACGCTGTCTGATAAGCATTCGACTTTTTCCTAATCTCAGCTTTCTAAGTACATATATAATTTTTTATAGCTTAACTAATTAGTGTCGGAGGAACAAAACTATATAATAAGTTGAATCTGTTTTCATGTCGATCGCAACAACAACGAGTTTTTTCTTCATCTCTCTCAAGAACACACACATGTGAAATTTATACTAGTGTGAACACAGCAACATTTCCCCTACTTTTAGTGAGAGAGAGAGAGCAAAGCAAAACCAATGCTCCGCTCTCACTCATGTGTGTGAGTAAATGTGAGAGAGCGCAAGCAGAACATGCATGTTGCATGTTGCTTATAACTGCATATATGCACGCCAGCAACAACAAGCAAACACGTATAGGAAATGCACTCGCGCAAAAGAGCGCAACGTATGTGAGAGCGAGTTTGTCGTCCTGTGTATAGATGTGCATGTGCATGATGGAATAAGTGTGAGTGCAGGCAGCATGCTGTGGCAGCGCAGCACGCAGAGCACGAACTGGCAGGCACACAAACACACACATATTTGTCTGTCTGCCTTTTGCTGTTTGCGCTATGTGTGTGTGTGTGTGTGTGTTCGTTGCCATCGTCGCTCGTAAAAACATTTTCAACGAGCCAACGGAGTGGATAGCGTGCAACTTTAGCAATCAGTTTGAGTTGAAACGCGAGGCGGTTAACATGCTTTAAGAAAACGAGCTCCGAGGCAAAGTGTTAAGCGAGAAATCTTTAAAAGAAGAAATAGTTTTACTTCAAAAATCAAACGCAAACACACACACGATTCACGATTTATTCCAAGTGCCAACGTCGAACATCAAATCAAAATTCAAATGCAATTTCAATACATCATAATGATGATTATGATGTTGATGGTGATGTTTAAGTGTTAAAGTTATTCAAAAATAATACAAAAATAAACACGCAACAACAACAACAACACACACCAATTTATATACAAGGATTACGGTTATGCGTATATAAAACACAAAAACAAAAAAATGAAAACCAGAAAGTGATTTAAAAATTTTTCTATTAAAGAAAAAATAAAACCAAAAATCAAATATCCCCCCAAAACCCACCAAAAGCTGGAGATTATTTTTTGAATCAAACAACAAAAAAACCATACACAAAAATCAGAAAAATGTCGTCAACAATAAAAACGAGATATTCTCGCCTGTTGCTGCTGGTGCTGCTTGCAACGGTGCTGGCAGCGACGCATGCGCAACAGTGCGCCTGGGAATTTGTGCGCACCACAATGGACATCAAGTGTAATGTTCGTGCTCTGGATCAGGGCTTGGCATTGGATCTGCAAGTGGCCGAAACGGCAAATCGTTTCGAATTGCAGTGCAGCCCCGATCTGCTGCATGCCAGCGAACTGCAGAATGGTCTCTTTCGCAAGCTGCAGAAACTCGCCGAGCTGCGTGTCGATGCCTGCAAGCTGCAACGTGTGCCGCCGAATGCATTCGAGGGCTTGCTTTCGCTCAAGCGCTTGCAACTGGAGACGCACAACTCGCTGTGGGGTCCGGGCAAGACGCTGGAGTTGCACGCCCAGACGTTTCAGGGTTTGCGTGAGCTGCGCGAGCTGCATTTGGCCGACAATAACTTGCGGCAACTGCCGGAGGGTGTTTGGTGCAGCATGCCCGGCCTGCAGCAGCTGAATCTGACACAGAATCGCATACGTGCCGCCGAATATTTGGGCTTCTCGGAGAAACTCTGTGTGGGCACACCAACGCTCAATCAGCTGAGTGGCGGCTCCGAGCTGCAGCTGCTCGATTTGTCGCACAACGAGTTGCGGGCGCTGCCTGATGCTTGGGGCGCCTCCCGCTTGCGTCGCCTACAAACGTTGAGTCTGCAGCACAACAACATCAGTTCGCTGTCACCCAACTCGCTGGCCGGCTTGAGTTCCCTGCGCGTGCTCAATCTGTCGCACAATCATCTGGAATCGCTGCCGTCCGAGGCGTTTGCGGGCAACAAGGAGCTGCGCGAGCTGCACTTGCATCACAATGATTTGTATGATCTGCCCAAGGGTTTGCTGCATCGCTTGGAGCAGCTGCTGGTGCTGGATCTAAGCGCCAATCAGCTGACCAGCCATCACGTGGACAACAATACTTTTGCCGGCTTGATACGTTTGATTGTCTTGAATTTGTCGAATAATGCGCTGACACGCATTGGCGCCAAGACTTTCAAGGAGTTATATTTTCTGCAAATTCTCGATATGCGCAACAATTCCATTGGGCATATTGAGGAAGGCGCTTTCCTGCCGCTGTATAATCTGCATACGCTGAACCTCGCGGAGAATCGTTTGCATACTCTGGATAATCGCATATTCAATGGATTGTATGTGCTGACAAAGTTGACGTTGAACAACAATTTGATTAGCATTGTGGAAACGCAAGCTTTTCGCAATTGTTCTGATCTCAAAGAACTCGATTTGAGCTCCAACCAGCTGCTGGAAGTGCCCGAGGCGGTGCAAGATTTGAGCATGTTGAAAACATTGGATTTGGGCGAGAATCAAATCTCCGATTTCAAAAACGGCACCTTCAACAACCTGAATCAATTGACGGGACTGCGGCTCATCGATAATCGCATTGGCAACATAACAATCAACATGTTCCAACAGCTGCCACGTTTGAGTGTCCTCAACTTGGCCAAGAATCGCATACAGAACATTGAACGTGGCTCGTTCGACAAGAATTCCGAAATTGAGGCAATACGGCTGGATAAGAATTTCCTAACGGACATCAATGGCATCTTTGCAACACTCGCATCGTTGTTGTGGCTGAATCTGTCCGAGAACCATTTGGTTTGGTTCGACTATGCATTCATACCATCGAACTTGAAGTGGCTGGACATCCATGGCAATTATATTGAGGCGCTGGGCAACTACTACAAGCTGCAGGAGGAGCTGCGGGTCAGCACTTTGGATGCCAGTCATAATCGCATCACTGAAATCTCACCCAATTCGGTGCCCAATTCCATTGAGCTGCTGTTCATCAACAACAATATCATCAGCCAAATCCAACCAAACAGTTTTGTGGACAAAACCCGACTGGCGCGTGTCGATCTCTATGCGAATGTGCTGTCCAAAATCTCATTGAACTCGCTGCGTGTGGCACCCGTGGCACAGGATAAGCCACAGCCAGAGTTCTATCTCGGGGGCAATCCCTTCGAGTGCGATTGCTCCATGGAATGGCTGCAGCGCATCAACAACCTGACAACGCGGCAGCATCCGCGCGTCGTCGATCTGGCCAACATTGAGTGCCTCATGCCGCACAGTCGCCAGGCGCCGCTGCGTCCGCTCTCGAGTCTGACGCCAGCGGATTTCCTTTGCAAATACGATTCGCATTGCCCCTCAACGTGCCATTGCTGCGAGTACGAAAGTTGTGAATGCGAATTGATTTGCCCGAACAACTGCAGCTGCTTCCACGATGCCAACTGGTCCAGCAATGTTGTCGATTGCGGCAAACAGGATCTGTTGAGCTTGCCGCCACGCTTGCCACAGGACATCAATGTGCTGTACTTGGATGGCAACAATTTGCCAATGCTGCAGGCAACGCATCTCGCAGGACAAAGGAACTTGCATACCCTCTACTTGAATGCCTCCAATTTGATGAGCTTGGGCAACGGCAGCCTCAGTCAGCTGCCCAATCTGCGTGTGCTGCACTTGGAGCACAACAAGCTGAGCGCACTGGATGCAACAGCATTCCGTTCATTGAACCTACTGCGCGAGCTGCACTTGCAGGGAAATCAGCTCTCGCTCATTGGCAATTCGACATTTGAGCCGCTGGTTTCGTTGCAATTGCTGCGTCTTGACAACAATCGATTGACGACGCTGCCCATGCAACAGCTGGCCAATCTTCAGTATCGCAACAATCTGCAGGGCCTGACGCTGGGCAGGAACACATGGAGCTGTCGCTGCCAACAGTTGCGCGAACTCGTTCAGTTCGTAGCGGACAATTCGTTGATTGTTCGCGATACTCAGGACATCTATTGTGTCGAATCGGGCATTAAGCGCGAGCTGGAACTATTATCGTTGGGTCCACAACAAAAGTTGCTCGGCAGCGATTGCTCGGAGCTGCTGGATGCCAGCGCCAGTAACATAAGCTCGGCCCAGGATTTGGCCAACGGTTATCGCTTGCCATTGCTGGCTGCTGTATTGGTGCTCATCTTTCTGGTCGTCGTCTTGATCATTGTGTTTGTCTTCAGGGAGAGCGTTCGCATGTGGCTGTTTGCCCATTATGGTGTGCGTGTGTGTGAGCCACGCTTCGAGGATGCTGGCAAATTGTACGATGCCATCATATTGCACTCGGAGAAGGATTACGAGTTCGTCTGCCGCAATATTGCCGCTGAGCTGGAACACGGGCGTCCGCCCTTTCGTTTGTGCATTCAACAGCGCGATCTACCGCCACAGGCCAGTCATTTGCAGCTGGTGGAGGGAGCACGTGCCTCCCGCAAGATCATACTAGTGCTCACACGACATCTGCTTGCCACCGAGTGGCAGCGTGTCGAGTTTCGCAATGCATTCCACGAGGCACTGCGAGGCTTGGCCCAAAAGCTGGTCATCATCGAGGAGACAAGTGTGTCCGGCGAGGCTGAGGATGTGGCCGAACTGGCGCCCTATCTCAAGTCGGTGCCCTCAAATCGTCTGCTGACCTGCGATCGTTACTTCTGGGAGAAGCTGCGCTATGCCATACCAATTGAGTTGTCGCCGCGTGGCAATAACTATACTTTGGATCATCATGAGCGCTTCAAGCAGCCCGTTTCACCTGGCCTGATCTTCAGGCAAGCGCCACCACCGCCTGCCTACTACTGCACCGAGGACATGGAGGCGAACTACTCGTCGGCGACAACAGCAACACCTTCGCCACGCCCCATGCGACCCGTCGTTGAATCGTTGGCCATGCGACCGCCTTCGGAGCATATATACCATAGCATTGAGTCGGAATATAGCGCCTATGATCAGCATGAGGCATTGTCCATGATGCAACAGCAGCATCATCAGCAATTGCAGGCCCACCAGCTGCAACAATTGGCCAGGCACCAGCAGCAGCAGCGTCTACTCCAGCCACAGTATCGTGTGCAGTCAACAGTAGCGCAGTCAGCGGCAGCAGCAGCAGCACTAGCAGCAGCACAGTCAGCAGCAGCAGCAGCAGCGGCGGCGGCGCAGTCAGCAACAGCTCCCATACATTTGCGCAGCGGCAGCGGTTTGAGTCAAGCCAGCACAAGCACACAGTCAACGGCGCAGGCTTCAACTTCCGCTGCGGCAGCACACCAGCAACAGCAACAGCAGCAGCAACAACAACAACAGCTGGCAGCGGCAGATGCAGCTGGAAGCAACGCCAATAAGAACCAAGCTTTTTTGGTCTAACTCTCTCTCTCTCTCTCGCACTTTTTGTGTCACTCGCTCAACGGTTCCTGCGCAAGGGCGGCCATCTTGAAGCTGTTCGCACGCTTGCGCGCCAGGCAAAAGTACACACACACACATACACATATGTATGTACAACAAATAAAAGACTTTTTTTCGTAGGCATTTCATTTTTCGCATGCGCCTTCGGTGTTCAAGTGTAGCTGTTGTTGTTGTTGTATGACACAACACACACACACACACACGCATATATATATACACACACACACATTATATTCATAGGCTTATTATTAATAATAATAAAAAAAAAACATAATTACTAGAAATGTTGCAAAAAGAAACACTTTCAAATTCAATGTGATATATTAATTAAAAATAAAATATATAAATATATATATTTAATGTATAACTAAATGCAGAAAATTAACAAAAAAAACATAACTGTAATTGTAGCCATTAGTTTCTAGACTGGCAAAAAACATAAGAAATATTTAATAAAAATAAAAAAAATATACAACACACACATTTACATTTAAATACCACACACAAGAAGCAAACAAAACATTCGCATAGAGATTTCAGCAAAAAATCCTAATAACTAAATAAATTTAATACCATAAATATATAGTTAGTTATGTGTATATAGCAGAAGCAGCAGCGGCGGCAGAGATTCATGCATAGAAATTATTTAGCACACTTAAATGTATTTATGTAATAAATAAAAATAAAAACGAATGCAAACTAAACTAAATTAAATTAACTAAAAGAAATGTATTATTAAATTAATTATTACAATAACAAAAAATGGCAAAAACAAAACAAAAACCACAAACAAAAACTATATATGAACAAAAAATAAATACAACATCAAAAAAAACTATTAAAAAGAATATATACAAAAATTAAACAACTTCACTTTTTTTTCTTGCTAGAGAATTATTTTCCCATTTATTACAGCAACTTTCAGATCGAAACAAAAGGTAAGAGATGTGAGGATATAAATTGAAAATAATGTACAAAAAAAAATTCAATTTATTAAATTTTATGTTACATATTTTTATTAATTATTGTTATTTAACAACTCTGGCGAACGCAATTTAAAATTACACTTTGCTATTCAAATTAATTGGCACTTTGCGCATTTCCATGTAAACCTCAAAAACCTCAAAATCCTATTGGAAAAAGCCCCAAAAAAAAATAATATAATATAAATATTCAAATAAAACTTACTAAATAACGAAATGAAAGAACGCACAAAGTTAATTGCTTGTAAATAATTATTTATAAATAAATTAATTGAAAATTCACTCGAACAAACACAGTTCACACACGCACACTCGCACACATTATCAAAAATTATTATTTGTGAAAATGAAATTAAAATGCGGCACAAATAACACTAACAAAATGCCATTGCTCGCGCGCTTTGGAGCGTTTATTTAACGCTCTGGCATAAATTCTCATTTCATTTTTATGGCCCGCCAACAAACCGCAGCAACATTCAAAAACACAACGAACCAACAAAAAGAATCTTTACTAACTAACCATGCAAAAGGGCTTCATAATGTAACAACACCAACAACAAGAGAAACAACTAAAAACTAAATCCATTATTTAGCCGCATGAGTAATTTTATAAATTAATTACCAGCATTGTGTCCGCTTGCGCCAATTGTTCAAATGTTGCAAAAACTTTTCAATGTAATTAGTTTCATTTTAAAAGTGCACCCAGCAGCACATGATATCAATATATGTAGAGAGTTCCTGAATGAGTGCAGCGAGTCGTTTAATAAATGATACCATTTAATATTGAACAATTTTCTTTTTATGACAACTTGAAAACTTCATTCAAGTATTCACCTTAAACGAGAACTTATTAGGTGCACGAAAAATGGTTGCTGAATCAAGTCTAATTGATGATTATCCATCAATTGATATTGCAGGATATATATATACTAAATGGGGTCAGGGATACTTTCTACTCCCAGTTTCAATTACTTTGTTAATGTCCAAAAGATATATAAATAAATAATAATATTTGTTAATCTAGCAAAGAAATCTCAAAGTATTCCCCGACAGGCGGCGTCAAGTATAATTGTAAAAACTTTCAAGCGAAATGAACTTTAATCCAAGTTCCTAGTAAAGAACACGCCTCTCCCTCTTTGACCACTCCCACCACTGGACAGGACTACACTTTACGGAATTCCGTCTGAATTTCTGGCTTGTTTATGGACCCAGCATATTGGCATGTGTCTATTTTCTGGTCTAACCCTGACACTTTTTTGGCACTGACTTGGCCAAGAGCACTTGCCAAAGTCGAGCGCAAGCAGTAATCGCAATCGCAATTGCAATCCCCGAATCGTTGGCCAAAATCGTTGCGATGCGCTTTGCCAAAAATACAAATAGCAAATTGCATATTTTATGAGTACAAAACTTCTTTTTTTTGCCATGCAATTCACTTGCCATATACACAAACAACCACACAACAAACTAACTTCCACACACACTCACTCAGCATGGCATCGATAGCAAATTAAGTATGTCAATTTCTGCAGTGGAAAAAAATACCAAATGAACCAAAAATTGCAAAATTGTAAAAGCCAGAACCAAAGCCAAACATACAAACTTGCGCAAAACGAAACAAACTAATTGAAAATCAATAAAAATGCCGGCAAAGAAAAAAACCAAAAAAAAAAAAACAGCGATACTCGCATTTTACAATAGGTCATTGGCATATGAGTTTTAACGTTGTGTGTATCATCATTTTAAGGGGCTTAAACACAACAACAAAGTAGCAAAATGACGCGACAGCGGCAAGAAATAAAAAATAAAAAGCAGATAGACAAAAAACAAAGCAACGAATATAAACTTAAGTTAATAGTATATGCGGCGGCTTCCAGCTGCTTGTAATTAACATTTTTTTGCAGCCCAAATCACAGAAAGAAAAAACTATTAAATCTTGATATTGACCTTGAAGAATTACATAAGAATATCTTAAGTTGATAGATGATTTGAAAAGCAGTTTTCTTTGTTATTAAATAATAGCAATAATTTTAAATGAAAATTAAGTCAAAGATAAGTATTTAAGCTCAGCTTAAGGTTCCGACAAGTGAATTAAATATTTATTTAACAAGAAAGACTTTAAAGTCAAATCGAACCTTTAAGTTCTCAAGGAGTTTGCAAAAAGAAAAATAATTGCACATGATTAAAAATGCATTTATGCAAATTCCTTTGATTGGGTTGAACGCTTGCATAAGACACTGTATTTAACAGTGGCTGCTAACAAAATGGTAAAATGCCATTAAGTTGTGTTGTGTGTTTCTGTCTGCCTCGACTCGACTCGCTGGCAAATTGATTTGTTTAATAATTAAAAGACACAAACTGCATATGTAAGGCAAATTGCAATCGGCCCATAAAAGGTAGTATCAAATAATGGATAAAATAGTAGTAGCTCCATATAGTATGTACATTGTAGATATATAATATATAGTCTGTTGTCTGTTTATATGTCATACAGGTATTTGCAATTAATGACACTTGACAGCTTTAGATAAACGGCAAATTGCATATTCGAATGGCTTAACGTTTATACATAATAATTAGAGCCTAGGGGCTACTTATAGAGCAACTAAACCAAATATATATATTCACGTATATACATTTCACACACACTCTTTTGTCCCCCCCCGCGGGCTAACAATAAAAGCTAATATAACGCAGTTTACATGAATCACCCGAGGTGTAGTTTTTGATTCAATGCAAAGGCGGCGTTGGGCGGGGAGGGGGGAGTGTAAGTGGTTCAACAACGCTCGAGGGGCAACAACAACAACAACAACATCGGTGAATCTAAAACGCAAACACACACAAATATTTATGCGTTTATTAAAAACCCAAAATTAATACACTAAAACAACAACGATTATGCATGCTATAACACAAACATTTAGTTGTTGGATGAGAGGGTGGGGCGGAGAGGCAACCCCTTTTTTATATATATACCCTGGCTTATCGCCATGTTGTACGCTTGTAAGCGCTACCCCCGCTCCGCCCACAAAAAGGGGTTTTTGCTTTTTGTGTTCATTTATAGCAAATATTTTGCATACCGTATTTTGTATTGCTTTTGCTTTTGCTTTTTTTTGTGTGTTTGGGCTATGTTTGTTAATAAAAAATGCAAACAAGGGGTTGTTGGATTCGCGCTGGGTCGATATACCCAGAAACTGGTTCACTGTGGCAGCAACAGCAAGCAACAACAAGAATGGACAGTGGCGGGGCAGCAGGAAGTGTGGCAGCTTACTATTTGCATATCATGTAAGAACAGAGAGAGCGTGTGGTGTAGCGAGGGGGGTAGAGAATCAGGCACTAAGCGCATAAATAGACAACTGCATACAAAAACAAAAAAAAATAAAACAAGTTGCGTTGGTTTGTTGGCTTTTGTTGATGTTGATGTAGTTGTTGTTGTTGTTGGGTTTTTCGGTTCTCTTTCGGTCAGTTTGAATTGCAAACTTGCCCCAAAAGTTGCTGCCCCCACTTGCATTTTTGGTTTTCGGGCTTAAGCTATTAATTTTTGCTAGCCTGGCAATGAAAAAAAAAGCGCAATTTTCCGCAAAAGTCGAATAGTTTATATAGCTCGGTCAGTAGCTAAATTGAAAGTAAAACTACAGCATACTAAAAATAAAATATTTATCAGGCTTAAGTAACTGAACTAAAAGTAAATCTAATATATATAAAAATAATATTTTAACAAAGTTGTATCATAATATTTCCTTTACCTTAACTTCTTTATAAACTTTTACTTTTAATTCAACTAATGCAACATTTCCGTAACTTCTTCGACTTTAACTTTCCGAAGAAAACTACCTGTAACTACCTGATTTTTAACAAAATTATTTGTGTCACTTTTCGTAATAAGCTTATGCCATAAGGAAAACTTTTGTGTGACAAAATATTGCCGCACCTGGATTGGATTGGATTGGCAGCTCAACCCCACCCACCACCCACCCTCGTCGCTTTGATGCTGATTGTCAAAAGCAACAAAAAAAAGAAGAAGAAGCGAAGAAGCTTCATACATATACATATTTATGAATGAATGTTTGCATTACGTACAATGTGTGCGAAAGTGCGCGAATTTTTATCTTAGCTTTGGCAATCTGCGTAAAATGATTTATTCATATTCATAACTTTTGTTGCTGTTGCATGCCTCTGATTCTTGTGAGTGTGTGTGTGTGACTGACTGACTGAGTGACAGAATGAGAGTTGCTTCCCCAACAACAACAACAAGAAGAAAGAGTCAAAAGAGGCAGAAGTAATTCGAGTGCCGTTTTTCGCAACACATGCGCCAAAGCATTTCCCACGGCATCAAAATTGTTGCTATTGCAGCCTCACCTTCTTTCATGCAGCGAAAGAGAGAGAGTGAGCGAGTGAGAGGCGGCATGCAGGTTGAAACGATGCGCACTTCCTTCATTTGCATTACAATGATAAACTCCAAAGTTTTTTTGTTGCTATTCTTAATTCTTTCGCGCTATTTTTTTTTTTTGGATTCTTTTTCAATTTTAGCGAGAAACGCTAGCTTTAGTTATTTATGGCATACAACAAAGAATAGAAAGAAAGAACACAACTTTTTTGTATGTGTTTCAACATCAACATGATGATGTTGATCATGAAAAAAAAAACATGATGTGGAACCAATTTAGCCTCATTTCTTTTTTCATTCAATTTCTTGACATAATGAGTTATCAAACTGAGCGGATACGCTCATTAAACATAAAGTTTGCCATCGATCTAGACACTTTCATACACACACACACAACCAAAAATGGTAGCCAAATGTGTCATCACACACACACACACAGACACAATATAGTTCCAGTTATAGCTGCCACAGATGGCGCCGAAACAGTTCTAACGCTTAATGAAGCCATCGATTTTGTACATTTCGTGAATTATTATTTGTGGCTCTTTTCGGTTGAACAACAACAGCAAATTTTCCTCAGCTAATTGTTATGCAATGGCAGACAGACCAACAACACCACAACCAGCCAGCAACAACAACAACAAGTCCATTGAACTTGGTGCCACGTCATCATCGACACATGTATGTATATTTTTTGGCAGGCAGACAGTCAAAGCAGAAGCCCATCATCAACAGTAAACATCTATCTATCCATCTACAACCCATCATAAGCTGCTGTGTAGAACTTGAGAGAGGCTTGGAAAAAAACAAAAATCAAAACTCATGATGTGACCGAAAGCATCAAGTGAGCAGAGAGTACAGTGAAGACAACGCAACAAGAAAGATTTTAGTAACTTCATTAACATAAGATTCTAACTTGTCTCCATTTAATTATTTATACCCAGCAGCCTGCATTTTTTTTGACAATCTTATAGTATTTACCACGTCCCAAATAACTAATAAGTATTATTTGTAGTTTTTAGCTCATGCCCAAACACTTGAAGATCATTTTCAGTTCAGCTCCAATGGCTTGACTAATGAATGCTAATTGAATTAATTTAGATAAGTTTAGAGATAACAAATTTTAGTTTCGAAACATTAACAGTTTACTGCTGCAGCTGTTGATTTTCAAGTGTTTTCGTTTCGTTCTCCGGTTAAAAGGTTTTCTTAAAATCTCTTTTTTTCGACAAGTTGGTTTACTTTTAGAGTATTTACTGTAATGTTTGTAGACCTTGCTTCAATATCGGCAACATTGCAACCTCACACACACACACACTTAGACAACAGCCACTTGTGTTTATCATATCTGTCTCTCTTTCTGATTCTTCTCCTTTTTTGTACAAATCATCAACTTAATTATGCTTATATTAAGGCTGCTTTTTTTTCCAACTGCACGCCGCCAACTTTTCACATGACCACAGCTATATCTGATATAGAGGGGAAGAAAAGGGTTGAGGGGTATGAAAGGGGTATCTAGCTAGAGGCAAGTGCCAGTAGCTCGAGTGCAACAACTTCACTTATTTGTAGCCAACAGCAACTGTTGGCGCTGTTGTATCTGTATCTGTATCTCTATCTATATCTATGAATCTGCATTTGTATCTGTAACTGTGGCCATTGGGCAAACAAATGTGTGTGTGTGTGTGCGAGTGTGTGTGTGCGTGTGTTTGCGTTTTGTCAAGTGCACTTGTGGCTTATTTGCATATAGTAGGCACTTTGGTAATTGAATTCAGTTAGCCGACAGAGTTCGAACGCAAAAAATACAACAACAACAAAAAAGAAGATGGTACAACTCACGCGCATGCTTGATTGGGTAGAAAAGAGGCTACCCCCTCCACCAACCACCAACCCACCCCTGTTCCCATCGTGGCTCTCTGTGTGTGAGATAAAGACTGGCTGTTTTATGATTTAGTTGAATTGTGTTGGCCACAATTAAGCAGAACCTTTCTAGGCACACACAGCACTCGAAAACTCTGTAGAAAAATATATACAGTTACGAAACGTGGCTGGGCCAAGTGCCTGGGCCAACAACAAAGCAATATGCAAATGTTCATTGCATGAATTCCAATTAGGCAAAAAAACCAGAAGAAGAAGAGAATCAATTCTTAAGTGTGTGTGCGTGTGTTTGCATTTACAAATAGTATGAACGAAGAACGAGTCATAAATAATTTTTTTCCCTCTATTTAAGGTCCAATCGAAAAATGACTAACGAACTATTTCCCTATTCTACGCCCCCTCTCCATTCCATGTGTGGCAGCACTTTTGGGGCAATCAATGACTAAAATTTGTAAGCAGTTGCGCAAAAGACAAAATCAAATATGTAAAGAGCAATTAATGTGTGCAAGGTGTACAAATATTTTAACGACTTATTGATGCCCTTTTTTTGGAGTTATAAAATGTCCTTTACAATTTTAATATTTTGATTAGCAGTAAGGGCAAATGAGAAAGTTGTTAGACCCACCAAAATCTATCGCCGGATATTAAGATTTCGCTTCTTACACTCAGAAACTAAAATCGAAAGATAAAAATTGACATACTCTAGGGTTCGAGAAAAATATGAGAGCCAATAACTTTTCTTTTTGTCTAAAAAAAATCTATAAAGTAATATTAAAGTGTACAAAGTGTGTTTTGAAATTTTTATGAATTTTAAGATGCTTTCATTTTTATATTGATAAAATTTTACAAATTCAGAAACTATTACTTACTGAATTTTAGCTCAATCTTGATATGATTTTGCAGCTTTTTAATTGGAATTTTCCAACTCTGGACCAAAAGGAAGGTAATGTGAAGTCTATGATGATTTGAAGCAACTAAAAGTAGAATTTAATAATTTGTATAAGGATCAATATTATTATTAAAATTTTCTCTAGGCTAAATGTTTTCTAAATTTATTTATTATTAATTTTAAGTTTATCTTGAAATGCATTAAGCAATATTTCTTTCTTAATGCCTTAAGCCTTTGTTGCACACACGGCATAACAAACTAAATATACCCTTACTGCATACAGAATATATAACTAAAATATGACATAAATTATGCAATGAACAATGTATTCAGGTTGTTGTTGTTGTTGTGTGTTGCAGGTGCCACATTGTTGTAGACGACATGGTTTGGAAAGAGAGATACGGACTTAAGTCTCCAGGCACTAATTGTCCAAAAAGGACCACCGGCCAACACGTCTTTATGTCATTAGGAATGCCCCCGCTTGACTCTGTTAGTGGCATGAATGTATACCGAGAGACAAGGATGACAAAAGTGTGCAACGTGACTGCATTCAGTTGTTGCACGTGGGTCAACTAACTCATTTTTCTCCATATGTGTGTGTGTGTTGCACAACTTTGCATTTTGTGTTGTTGGCTTAACAATTTATTTGATAATATTCAACATGACAATTGTGTCTTGCGCATAATTACACCAATCAATATAAAATGGTTTAACATTTCATAAGATTCAAATGTGAAATCTTTCTCTTTTTGTATCTCTCTCTGTTTCTAAGGGCTGTCTGCCAATCACAGATAAAAGTTGCATAGAATTCTGTCTGTCTGGCTTTGACTTCCTTAGTTTTAGATGTAAGACAAGCTAATTGAAATTTCATTAGCGTTGTGTATTCAGTATCTGCTCTTTCTCTCCTTCTTTCTTTACCCTTCCCCACCCACACACACACACAATAATTTGTAATTTATTATTAATAATTCATGGCACTTGAAGTCAGTTGTAGTTGAAAATTTTGTTTTTTGATAAGATTGTTTTGCTGCTACTCAAAAATGCATGGGAGCTACTTTTGGAAGGGTTTTTGGTTTTGTGTTTAAAACTTTTCATTGGTAAAATTATCAATGATCAGCAGCAACATCAGGCACAACCCAAAAAGGTTGCCACAAAAGATATGAACAAAACATAAAGTACAAATTGAAAAATAAAAAAAAAATATTGATTATCAGAGTTGGACTTATTTCAAATAGGAAGTGTCAGAGGAAACAAGAGAAAAGTGCTGTAATGAATATGAAACGAAAGAAGAGATTAAAAATCGATATTAAGTAAGTTGTCTTATTTTAATTATTCGACAGTTAAAAGTATTTTGATTTATTATCAAGAGATCGATGATGAGTTGAAAAAACTATCTTCTTCCTACACATACCTACTGTCGTATTCATTTCTACTTCAGCTTACCCCAACAAGTTGCAAAGTGGAATGAACTCTTTTTCTACTTTATTCTGCAATACTTTTTGCACTGCAGTTGGGTTTTTTTTTTCTTTCTTTCTTAAGTCTATCATTAAAAGTATAATCAAATTAAACTCTTACAAATTAGAAAGACATGTGAGCTAACGTTTAACGTTGCTGTCATGAGTTGCAAGTCGCAACATGCAACATGCAACAAACAGAAAAAAAAACAACTGAAAGGCGTTCAAAAGGGGCAAGGAAGCAAAGGCAATCGGACAGATATGTAGGCACAGACAATGCGACGATCCAAAACCAAAAAAAAAACTCCAAACCCCAATCAAAATGAAAACCAAAGCAAACACCCGCAATCTTATACACACACTGAGAGCGACCAAGCTATTCAATTATGGGTGCGCCCAGGGCACACAGACATAGAGGCGGGTTTTGAGGGAGTTTAAGGTGGGTTGGAGGGGGGTTGAGTGTATCAGAGCGCAGGACTGACGGAAACGACAGATGTCATTTGGCTTTTGTGGCACACATTACAGTTGTTGCACGTATGCATGTGTGTGTGTGTATGTGTGTGCTTTTGAGAAGTACATTCTAAATTATCAATGCAGGTAATTGCAGCTTATCAGTTATGCTTATGGCTTTAGAAAACGAACCAGGCGACAGATAGACAAATACACACACACACACCCTTTATACCAATAACAATAACATACAATTGTTATTATAAATGTACTTATATACATTGCATCATGCATCCCTGCCTCCTGCCCTGCAATGCATTTGGCATAATTGCATTTCATTGATTTTTTTCTCTCAAAGCATTTTCTTGGCCCTTTTTGCACAGTTTTCAGTAAATAAACACAAAATCGTAAGAGAGTGTCAAATATGTCATAATACTTATCTAAATTGCAAGCACAACACACAACACACACACAGCACACTCAGACAGACAGTCTACTTAAAAGATTTGAAAAGAGAGAGAGTCTTACGCCCACGGCTCTAGAGCCTTGTCTCTTTAAATATTTATCGTTTAAGATTATTTTAGTTCAAACCCTCCGCACCCCACCCACACACACTTTGACCACCCATGGCGCTAGCAATCTATTCAAATGGCAATTTCATAGTTACAACATTTATGCCATTGATTATTGCCTCATGCAGCCAGCCAGCCAGCCAGCTGGTTGCTTGCTTGCCTTAGCCATTTTATTATGATTACAAAAAGAAAAAAAATCAATTGCAATTGTTACAGTTTTGCATAAGACTCCTTTGGCTCTAGTTTAACTGAAATCGTAATTGCTTTGCATTATTGTGCCAAACATTTGACAGTTGTGGGGCCAAAAAGCCAAAGACATGAAACTGTTTATAGTGCGTTTTTAATGCCAATAAAAGTTGTTAAAATTGCTCATAAATTGGATTTGAAAAAAAACAGAACAAAAAATCTATGTTGAAATGTCGTCAAAAATGCATACTAAAAATGAAAAATGCAATTAAAGTTTATGGCAAAATTTATATATATATTTTTCAATGGTGTGATTGTGTGTCAAGTGTTAAAGTTTGACCTACTTTAAAGATTGATCGTTCCTCAACTACAAGTTCAAAAGGGTTGAGTACTCTGCCAACAAATTTGATTACAAGAAGGGGCTTCTATGTTGCGGTGTAAATTATCAATTATCAGGATCTACGGTACGTGTCAAACATGATAAGTGAGCTCAGTCCGAATGATAACAAAATATGTATAAAATAAATAGAGCTGATAATCTGGGCAATAAAAAATAAATATGTGTCGGCACATATATTGATAACGCATTAACTGAAATTAAATATACAAAATACTTAGAAACGGTTTATAAATATTTAATTTGTTCGCATTTGTGTATTAATATCGCATTTCAATGGAAACTGCATACAAACTAGAAATGTGTTCAAGTTTAAAATATAAAGCTGCTTTGCCTTTTGAAATACGATAAAGGTTCGATGTAAATATTTCATTTTAATGTGTTTTATAAATTGTAATTTGAAGGCTTGATGTTTGGCTCCAATAACATCGAACGATGGCACTTTATGTTTATTATTGCAACTACTACTATATACAAACATAAACCGGGCACAGCATACATAAATAAACGTATGTGAGATATCTGTCGGATGTTATTGATATTTCATATTAGCAAGCAATCACTAAATTCCAAACATTAAAACTTTCTCAGGCGAATCAAATAGAGTCATTGAGTCAAATGCTAACAGATACAAATTGATCGAAGCTGGAACACTCTTTATAGATCGTACTTAAATATTAATATATGTCTTTATAACAATTTAATAAATAGACTTGCCTAGAAACGATTCTAGCAGAGATACAAATGACATTTTTCACTAATATTTTAATGCTTCGACTTTGTCGTCGCAGTGTTGTACAGTACTTCAATATGTATTTATATTTGTGCAGTGCAATCAAAGTATTGTGTTTGTTTATATTGAATTTTGGGCCTCTTACTCACCAACTATTTGTTTATCTAACTTCGGTTGGAAAATGGAGCTGTTGTTGCTGACAGCAAACTCCACACTCTATGGACGACCAAAAATCAAGCAAATTCCGAATGCCTGACTGTCTGCATAATTGTGTGCTTAACGCGTGCGTTTCTACTATATACACGAATATATGTATATATATACGCGACAACACAAACAAATGCAATGTGAAAAAACAACAACAACAACGGCAACTACAATAATAACACAAAAGTGCAGCAGAGCAGCGTGTGGAATCGAACAGATTGCAGTGGATGTCCATGTGGACGACGCCTCATATCGCATTGGACACGAATCATATTATCAGTGGCTGCCAGCGAGACAACAACAACAACGACACCGACAGCAATGAAAACAACAAATCCTCAATGAATCTGACAACAAACAAAAGAAATCAGCTGCCATTTTCGTCAAATATTAAATACTCTTACAATATGATGCAAGAAGAGTATAAATAATGAATAGAAAAACCTTTTCATTAACCTTTTAGCTTCTCAAGTATTTTACTATTATTTTTCTCTTTACTTGCTTCTCTTTAGTATGAAACAATTTACATTAAAACGCTTCAAGTGATAAATTAAAAATATATTCTTTTTTTGACTATCAAATGAATTTTGTACACTAAGCACTCCAAAATTTTCAAATGATTTTCCATACCATCATAATGCTCTCTTTAAGGAAGTAAACTTAGTACTCTTCACTGTTTTTCGTCTTCATATCGCTTACGCTGTAATGAGTTATGTACGCGATCTTATCCGGGAAATTCGGTTATGGAATCATTCAGTTTTTCTTGTTGTTGTTGTGCGGTATTTAACCATCAATGCCTTGCAACGTCTACAAGGCGGCAGTGGTGGGGCAACGCGCATCAAACTAAAGTCTGAGGCAGAGACACATCGAGTACTCTGTGTGTGTGTGTGTGTGTGTGTAATCAATGCGTCGTCACATCGAAACTGGGCGATTGGGCGAATGACGAAAAATGGTTTGTTTAAGTTCGGTTTTACTGCTTGGCTGTTTATTTATATATCAGATTGGTTGTTGTTGTTGTTGCCGAAACAACATGAACGGAAATGCATTGAAACAAAATATTAATACTCGGGTAAAATGAGTAGCTCAAAGAAAAGAGAAGAGAGAGAGAGAGAGATAGAGATAGCATACGTATTTAATTAACCTGCTTTTGCAAAAAAAACAAACAAAAATCTTCTGAAGTAATAAGTTAAAAAACATTCCCATTTGTAACCCATTTTCACATTTTGCTTGAAACCTTGATTGGTTCTTGATAACAATTAAATGAGATTTTCATTTTTATTATTTTCAGTTAACATTCGTTTATTAACTTCACTAATGACCCAATTAAGTTCCAAGTAGTTGAGGGAAAAATATCGATTCTCTCGCAAACGGAAATCTCAATTAATGTATAAGGTATATGAGAGGATGGACGACGAATGGGCAATCTTTTAAATATATTATCATATTTGTGTTTTTAATGTTTCACCTTTTTCTCATTTTCATGTCGCATGCATATTGCAAATGCTGCACATGGCCATGTTTACCGTTGCAATTATTGACGCACAAGCGAAATGCAGCCCAAGAGATTTAACAAAAAAACAGTTGACGTTGATATTGTTGCAGGGCGGGGAGCCGGGGCGTGGCACTGTTGGATGGGTCAATATGTCAGAGCGGTGCACTTTTTATTTGCACTCAAGGGGGCAAGAATCATACCGTAGATATATATTCTATATAAACTCAAATATCGCATTGCATTGCATTCAAACATAAATATTTAAAAATGATTTTTTACTCGACCAACGATTTTTTTGTAGCATTTTGTTTGCACTGATAACAGATTGCTATGGGGTGTGGGTGGGTGTGTCAAACTGGTGTGTCAAACTAGGGTGAGAAAAAAGTCGTACAAACAAACAAATGGATGGATGGAGAGTTGGGCGCCCTGTCAATTATATAGACAGACAGTTGGCCTGAACTCACTTTTCGTTTCGTTTTTTTTTTTCTCTCCCGCCTTTATAGTCATCGTATAATAGAGTCAAAGTTAAAGGTAGAAAAAGCCGCGCGCCATGCAAGCAACTAACACACATACAATATATCCAAAGTTGACACTTGTTGCACGTGTGGCAAATGGAAAAATAGGCATGGCCGCTAAGCTATTACAATTGTGATTTGTGTTTTAATGGGTTTTTCGCTGGAAGACGCCACCGCAAAGAGGAAAATGTAATGTTTTTTGCGGCCATATGCTAAAATTTTATTGTTGCAATGAACTTCAAAGTGCGCTGGCAATAATGGCAAAGACAACAAAGATCAAAGTCGTCACAGAAAGCAATATGCGAATGACTCACATAAAAACAAAACAAACAGACAAACCAAATATACAAAGTGACAAAAGTCAACGCTCAAATGGCAAATGCAAGCGAAAGAGTCAAAAAGTCAATAAAGTAAAGTAAATTGTGCATAATGAAGCTAATTAGTTGGGAAGATGCCTCTCTCTCCCTCACTCTCCCTCACACTCCCTCTCTCTCTTTATCTCTTGCATTGTTCACAACTTAGAGACAACAGGTGGGGCCAAGAGAAGTGTTTCCCCTCACAAACGGAAATAAACAATAAAAGCAAATTTGTGTGACAGAAATTATTTAATAGCTCAATTTTTATGTGCATGCCCAAAAAAAAAAAAAAAAAAAAAAACAGCGCCACCTGGAGTGACAAAAAATTGTTAAAGCACTGTAAAAAATCGAGGTGGGTAAAAAAAAAAAAAACCGCATTGAAGAATTTATTAAATTAAGTCCATTCTTAACAAAAAATTAACTTGATCTTAAATAGGTTTGTTGTGAAATTTTCTTTGAGTGTACATAGCAAACTTGTACGTGCTGTGGTCGCAACCGCTGGCAAGTGTGTCTCTTTCGTTGTTCGCGTGAAAAGGGCACACCCCGAAAAGGGCATTGATTTGAAATCCGTTTGAAAGAAAATGAACAAATTAAAAATGTATAAGCTGTAGCTTGTAGTATTGGGTCAGTTTGTGGCAAAGCTGCAGTTTCCGCCCTGAGCCCAAAACAAAGAACGAAGAAAAGCAAAGAACCACACACCAGAGAACCACCACAAGCTTCAAGTACAACTCACTTCCGCTTGTAATTTTTGGGATGTTGTGTGTCTTTTGTGGACAATCTTGACATTAATTTCCATAAAGATTCCCTCTAAGAAGTTCACTTTAAAATTAATTTTGTTAAGATTTACTCAAAAATTCTTGTTTACAATTAACAACAACAACAACAAAACCATCAGCAGCAGCAGCAGCCATGCGGGCGGCCCAAAAGAGATTTCTCGTTTTCATTTTCACATTTAACATTTTACGTCAACTTTTCAGGGTTGCCGGATGCATTCAATGGATTTTAATTGTTTATACATTAAGTTTTACACACAAACAAACGTTTGATTGCCAAAAATGAGCATTAAATGAGCGGCGGTGGGGAAGGGGGAAAAGGCCAATCAGGTCAGTAAGACGAGACTACTTGAAGCTTGTCAAAAAAGGGAGAAAGAGTGTGATGGAAAGTTCTGTTGCTTTTTATCTTATTGTGTTTATCTTTCGAGTTACAATTTGCTTATCAATGCGCATTGTTGCCAGCTAATTAGCCGTGTCTTATCATCAATTGTTTCTGTCTATTTGCCCCTTACAAAACATTACTAATCAAGTGCGTTTTGTTTACACAGTCTCTCTCTCCAAGCACCATTTCTTTTGACATCTTCTAATGAGCTTTTTGCTACTGGGACATATTTGTTTACGTGTAGCTACTTGATATCTTGTTGTGGGAATGCTTAAAGTGGGGCACTGCTCGGAGAGTCAACATTGTGCCATGTGGAACCTTAACTAAAATTGAATTAGCCCTTATAAAATTGCTAAAAAGTACTGGCATTAATTGTAACCAATTAACTAAATTATTGCATATCAGAAAACAACCAAAATATTCATTCATACTGATTAAATTTGGCAAATTTACAATTTGAAAGGCAAGACGATTACCAGATTATATTGATTTTGGCTACTGTTTGCTCTTAACTCTAACAAAAAACACATACTGCATTCAATAACAAAGCATATTGCATATAATCAGTTGGTTTCCTTGGCTTAAGCTCTGCGGCATCGAGTCAATGCGAAGGCGTTTTGACTTGAGGCCTGGACATATATCATATATTATTTTTTTCTTGGTCATAATTATTATGACAATGTTTTTATGTTTTTGTTTTTGTTTTAGTTGGTGCTGCAGTTGCTGTTTTTCGTGGTATGCAAACAAAAACACCAGATCGAAATGGAAATTGAAAAGCTCGAAGAACATGCAAACAGCTGGCTGGCCACAAGCAAAACAACAGCAACAACAACAACAACGCACAACAAGTAATCAAGTCCGAGGCAAATGTATCTGCCAGATACATTCCAACTATAAGCAGCAGTTGCTGTCTGTGTGTGTGTGTGTCTGTGTTTGTGAATTGTGGGCGTAGAAGGGGCCAGTGCCCCACCTCAATTACGGCAGCCGCGTTGGGGTCTGTGCGGCAAATGCAATCTGCATCTAAATTGATCGTAATAATTATTGTATGTGTCGGTTTGTCTTGTTGCTGTTGCTGTTGTATCTGCTGCCTGTTTGCCAGCCGCTAAAAGTAGCTCAAGTGGCTTTTCGATTTGGCCGCAACAACAACAACATTTGAACTGCTTGAAAAAGTGAAATTTTTCATTAGCGCTTCAATCGAATCGCTGCAGCAGACACTGTGGCACGTTTGTATCTATTAAAAGCCATAAGTAAAAATTAACATTTCGTTTTGGTGGTTTTTTACTTTTTTCTGTTGAATTTCAATTGTATTTGTAATTGTTGCCTTTCATGTGTGTTTGTTTCTTTTTTCTTTTTCCAACTATATTTTTGATAATTGTTTGAATCACATTGTGCAAGGTTTTTTCTGTTTTTATTCTGCCCTTTGTTTAGGTATTTTAGCTACCGTTTGTTGTCTGCTTCTGTTTGTGTTTGTGGTTTCTTTTTTATTTCCCATTGATGTGGAAGAAAATTGAAGGCAATTTTAAATTTTTTGGCCACAACGCCCTTCTACAAATGAAAAATTGAAATGTTTTTTTTTTTTTCAAGTATGCTTTTCCATTTAAATCGGCCTTGTGACCCACATTTTGTTTTTAGTGCTTTTGATTTATGCGAATTTATTTTTTTCTTTGTACTTTTAAAACATAAATTTTCTATTTTAAGTGCTGATACAATCGGGCTATCTCTAAACCATGAATAGGAGCAATTGGTTCATTGATAGATGGCATTAGGCAACGGGAAGAACATAATAAATTAAAGATTATTCAATGCACTTAAGGGAACATGAGCTAATTATTTTATTTAAATCAAGCATTGAACGAAGTATTTTATCAAACTCTAATACGATCTGAAATTAACTTGTCTTTGTTGCTTATCTAATTGCATGTGCAGAGCTTATCGAAGCACAGTTTAAGTTGGCATCACGAATTCCTGGGCATCTTTTAAAGTCACTTTGTAGAGTGCACTCTCATAAATGCAACTTGGTAATAGATACACATGCAGCAGATACATTTCAATCTCTCGTGCGCTGTCTACACGTATCTGTATCTCAATCTGCTGCTGCCTCGGACTGCTGCTGCTGCTGCTGTCTAATCAGCCGTTAATCGACGGCATGTACGCAACTATGGCAATCAAATGACGGTTTGGACATCAGCGCGAGAATCAACTCAGCAGCGAGGACGACTCGGGAGTTCTACTAATGGCGCAACGTGCCGCATAATTGCACGTACTTCCTTTGAAGTGCAACAGCAGCAGCAACCACAAGATACTTTATAGCAAAGACATTTCTTTGGTGCATCGAACAGAACTTTGAAAGAAAGCTACAAAATATGACATTTATTGGATAGAAATGTAAATCTCTTCATCAATTAGTTTGAGTGAAATTAAACTTTCGAGCCAAATTAAATAGTATGCGACGTGTCGAAAATGACAATTTTGACAGCTTAATTGAAAAATTTCAACACGACTTATCTTTTTTAAAAGATAAAAATATATACTTCTTATTATATAAATTATTGAAAGAGAGCTAAAAATGATCAATAAAAAATTCATTGATTAAACTTCTTTATTCAAGAGAAAGAAACTCTTTGAAGGTTCTCTTATTTCCTGTAAAAAGATTTTTGTAGAATGTCTAAAAATAAATTATTAATTATTCATTTTATTTTTATATCGTTTATTATCCTTTTTTAACACGCTTCCATCTCTAGTATTCTAGCCAAAACAAGTTGTGCCGCAAAACAACAGACGCAGATTTGATTATTATAATTGTATTTCTTTTATTCTATAGTTAATTTAAGAGTTCAGGTTGAGTTGGTTGGGTCGTGGTGGTGGTAGTGGTAGGGGGGCCATGCTCTCAACAAGATCAATGTTCGATACGTGTGGAAATTGCTATATAATTGCCGAGGTGCCGCAGCAGCAGCAGCAGCAACACAAAAAGGAAACTCGAATTGTATGTCAGTAGTTGGTAGTTTGTTGGGTAGTTGGCCACTTTTCGCTTCGATTCGTCGTTGTGTTGTGTTGTTGAGTGAAAAGACAACAGGACAGCGCGAGACAACAACGACAAACAAGACGAGAGAGATATCACTGCAATTTGCAATTGCACAGGTGGAAATTTATATATACATATATGTATATACTTTGATGGCAAGTGCGATAATATGGCCCCAAACCATCCATTTATTTCTTTTTGCATAGGGGGGCCGCCCGCTTGTTGCCCACGAGGCACAACCTCGACCCGCCTCGTCCTTAATTTATAGTCCAACTTTTTCTTTATGCATTGGCATTGGCATTGATGTTGATGATTGTTGGGGCTCCGGGACGAATGACATTGGCTGGCCGCAAAACTTTAAAGTTTAAAGTTCACTCGATTGGATGCACTACACCAGATGGGCATTATATATATACATATATATCGTGTTGGATGTGAGGAATATCGAACATCGGACATTGGACATTATTGGCAGCAGCTTGGACTTGGATTTGGATTCGGTTTTAAGCTGCATGTTCGCCGCATCTGTCTACACGCTGTCAATGCGCTTGGGTTTGATTAATTACAAAAGCACCGCACACACACACACACACACACAGTCACAAAAAAAAAAACTGCAACAAATGTGAGCTGCAAACGAGGGCGGCTACGTAAGTTCAGTGAGGTTCCACTTAGTAAATTATTTTTGTGTTTATTAATCTTTTGTCCTTAATCATACCTTAACAGGCTGTTTAACTGGTTGACTGACTGCTATCAATGCATTGCCCGCTCTTACAATAAATTATGAATACGAAAATAAACAAATTTCAATATTTAATAAACTAATATTTTCACAGCTACAAATAATTATAAAAAAAAGCCTTAAAAATTTCAAGGGATTTTTTTAAAGCTGAATTATTAAATTGGTCATAAACGATTTTACGTACTGCGGCTTACAGCTAAAGTTAATAAAATATTATCTGGAAACTTTTTGTTTGAGTTTTAGTTTCATTCAAACATGTAATAAGCACCCAAATGCATATTTCTAGTCACCTAACAGCCCTGGCACATTGCATGTTACAAGCTCCTTTTTGCACAGCTGCCGCTGCTGCTGCTCTGCAGGCAAGCGAGTCATGTTATTTACGCCATTTTACACCGCTTGACAAATAAACTAAGCCAACTAAGTCAACGTTGAGGTCTCTGCCTGCTGCCCGCCTGCCTGCCTGCCGCCTGCCTGCAAGCTTGGCAGTTGGCTCCAAGGTAACTTGCATTGACATAATTAAATTAATTTACGTGGCAGGCAGAGCAGGCAACGATGTCTAATTGGCAGCGACAACAAACATATGGCAACAACAGTTGTTGCTGGTTGATGCGGGGGGGGGGAACATCTTAAACGTCCAAAACTCAGCTCTTAGCAAAGTACAACATATATCATGCGGGTCCCAGCCGCAATTAAAATGTCACTCTACCCGAACCAAACAATGCGAAACTTATTGCTGTAAGTTGCTTGTTTTAATTTAAGTTTAGTTTTTTTTTAGAGCTTCGACTTATGCAATGCATCATTAATTTTTTTTGCTATATTTTTTGTGGTGACATTTTTGCACTGACTTGAAATATAAATCATACGCACGGTTGTCAACGCACATCTCAAACTGGCAGATTGTTTCGTTGCTGTTGTTGTCGATGTTGTTGTTGTTGTTGTTATTGCTTTTATTGCTGGTGTTTTTTTTTGCGTGGGACCCCAGCTGCAAAATGTCAAAGTTATCGCACACCTTGCCAAACTGTCAACAGTTGTTGGCTGTTTGCTTGCTTGCGCGTCGGCTTGCCCCACGGGATGCATGACCTAATTAATGCCCTAACTAAAAACACCCCAACACTCCACTCCTCGACTCCTTCACTCCACTGTTCAAAGCGTCTAAAAAAGTTTGCACACACACACACAGAAAGAGAGAACGAGAATGAAAGGTGCTGTGGCTGCGCTCCCGATGCTCGAGTTTGACATGTGGCCAACGTTTGCCGCCGCTGCCACGCCACGCTGACTGCCTGCCTGTCAGCCAAATTCCGGTTGCAGATGAGTCACTCAAAAAGGGGGCCGAAGAGCAATCAACAAACAGCGGGCGAAAGCCTCACAAAATTTCATTTGCTCTGTGTGCGGAAAAGTGTAAAAATAGTTTTTTTTCTAAATTTTTTTTTTTTTTTTTTTAAACTTTAAAGTGAAGTTTAACATGCCCTTTGGCTAATTTGTAAGTGGATTTTAGTTAACCAAATTTAAGCGTTTAAAGCACCTAAAACGAGTCAATTTGTTGTGAGCGAGAAAGTGGCAACTGGCACTAATCTATTATAGTTGAAAGGTTGACTGCGAGCTGATTGATGAATTTATCAACTTAGACAAAACTGCTTTATATGAGTTTATTGAGTTATTTGTTATTTATTCCATGAAAAATGTAGGATTTGGTATTCTAATCTGTGAGTCATAAAATTGTTTTGCATTGCGCATTGTAAATAGCCAGGCGATAAATGTTCATTGGCTGACAAGTGCGACAAGCAACGAGACTGTCAGTCAATTGTCGGCATTAAAGTTGAACATTTTGCTAACAACATTGGCCAAGCCCAAGAGAGTGTTTTGTTTTTGCTATTTTGGCCAAAATAACAGAGGCAGCTGTTGCTGCTGCTGCTGTTGCTGCTGTGAGTAATGCGTCGTGCGCTTTCATTGAGAAAGCTGAATAGGTCGCCAGATTTTGGTATTTTGAAGTCGTCGTCGTCTCGTTGAGTGTGATTAATGCAATTTAGAAGTTCAACTGTACAAGCTGTTGGTGCCAGCCAGGCAATGACCCAGTTAACGAAAACTTGACACCTGGCGGCCAAGGCATATACAATTCAAATTAGTTGCAACTTTAAACAACGTTCTTAATTGAAAAGTGCAACAGTTAAGAGTGCAACCTCCAAACAACAGCAACACGCAACATTCAATCGCCATTCAATCAGCAGCAGCACCAGCAGCAGCAGACATGCAATGTGCGGCCTTTAAGCTAGGTTTTTTTCGTCGTATCTGCACATATTTCAAGTGTCTTGCCGACAGCTGCTTATTATAGATGCGGTGCGCCGATTATTGACAAACAAAAAAAGCTAGCTTCATAAATCTATGGGGCATATTTGCGACACATGTAGCATTCGGTTGATCGAAGCTTATGCGAAGCGGGTGACGGGGGTGGGGGCTTTTGACAAGCATCTTGACACTTGCTGACATGCAAAATTTAGAGTTTTTGTTGCTGCTGCTGCGACTGCTGATAAGATGTAGAAAAGTACTTTGCAACGTACTTTAATTGCAGCAAGTCTTTTGTGGCAAACTATGGCAAAACAGCTAACAGCCAACAGTTAAGTGCCGCATGATCGACAATCGTTTCGGCAAAATGACTGCCGCACGTTTAGCACATCAGCAACACAGCAATTGAAAGTTAAAAGGATCGTGATTTAGCAAGGCAGCCCAGGTCGCATTGGTTGCATGATGAGCACGCATGATACAAACACTCCTGCTTGCAACGGCAGCAAATAACAGACACCACCACCACCGCTCCAAAAGTAATTAAAAACAACAACCGGCAACGTTCAACGTTCTCGTTCAACGACGTGGAAAGCTTTTTCCCCAGATAATGGCCTGCAATAATAGAAATGGTAATAGCCAAGGCCTCCACCATTCAAAGAAAGCAAACTACCAAATGCAACCACATAAAATACGGAAAAATATATTTGAAGAGAGAGATTAAAGAAAACGAAGTTAATACACTCTTGAGAAGATTCAGAACTATAAAAAATAATATTAAAGTGTTTATGAATATTTTGTATGGCACAAAAAATGTTTTTCTGTATTTAAAAATATATTTAATATAAGTTTTTTTAATCAATTATTTTTCGCATGCCCCATTTGCCTGAAAGAGCTAAGATACCCTAACAAAAATCATCGTTATGAAGAAAAATTACAATATTAGCTGCAGTTGGTTCGCTGCTGCTGTTGGAAAAACTACTTCAAAATTGGCAGACAGGCAGCTGGCCAGGCTAAGAGCAGCAACAGCACCCCTCCCTCCCCAGCTAACAAAAAAAGAAGGCATTTCAAGCTGATGGACAACAAAAACAACAACGTTTGAGTAACGCGCACAGTTTGAAATTCATTTATCATTTTATTGTGTGGAAAATAGATGCAGCCCATTCTGAAATACTTATTCGCCAGTTACAAGACAACCGCACACACACACACACACACATGTGGTATGTAAATGGTAGCAAAAGAAAATCACTGCTGGATATTACGAACTAACGATTTTCGAAACAGTTTGCTGCCACAAGCTGAAGTTGCACTTAATTTGGCATATTAATTTCACCAGACTTGCCTACTTTCTGCTTTTGCCTTGTTGGCAACAAGTCGTTCTGGCAAATGCGTTAATATTAACCTACTATGCGAATTGAGTGTAGTTCCATAATAGCTGGAGAAAATAAATAATCGAATAAACGAGAATAACATTTTGCAATTTACTTCATTCCAAGTAATTGATATACAAATATATACATATATATTTCTCATCCATTTATATAATTTTTTCTATGAAATCCTTTTTATTTCTATGGCTTACGATCTATATTTTATTTGTGTTTGTTCACCTTGACCTCATTTGATGCGGAAATCTGATGAAACTAAGTTTTTTTTTTGGGGAATGGCAATCAGAAAATCAACACATCGACACAATGCATACCCTGTAGAACAAAATTACTTAAAAGTCAACATTTCCATAACTAATAATGTTAAGCTTGGGCTACAGGGTAATAAATATACAATCACAAATTTTTCAGTTGCTAAGGCTCCTAGTTGTGAGAGAGAACAGCTCCACATGGGGGCCACCCACATGAATGCAAATGTTTGACCTTTTTTAACTTAATGCCTTGTCCGCGAGCCAAAAGAGTTGCATGATTAAATCAGTTCAAGGTTTCCAGACAGTTTCATTTCGCATTCGCATTCGAATACATATAGACAAAACTATATAACTCACTGGCACAGGCGATGAGTTGAAACTAAAAAAGTTCCCTCTTCAAGTTTTTTTTGTGCGCTTTTATTCTTTTCTTTATATTTTGCTTCTTTTTTTTCGGGTGGCCCCTCTTAAGTAATTTATTGTGTATCGGAAATTTTGAATTTGCATGCCAAAGCCATAATTCTTAATTTACTCATTCCTCAGCATTTATTATGAATATATATATACAACGATGGCGACGACAACGACGACGACGACGATGTTGCGTGTGACCACAAGACACAGCCCCTCCCACTCCGCCAATTAAATGACCAGACCACAGCTCCAGATCAACCTAAGGAGAGCTTGAGGCCAGCAGCCAGCAGCCCGTGGCTAAAATTTATGCAGCTGTGCATTGCAGTAAAAAAAAATATACATATATATTTACCGAACAGCATTTAGCTACGCACAGAGAAAGAAAGATAGAGATAAAGAACACTTTCAGTTTTAACACAAGGAAATATTTATATATATGGGAATAAAAAATCAAATTCTCACTAATTGCTATGATCAAGAAGGCACAGTTATAAATTTGTAAGCGGTTATTTTCTTGTGCACAGCAGCTGCTTGCATATAATTTAAAGAAGATATTTATTTTGTTTTTGTTGAACTTAAAACCACATGGCAAAAGAGTTTTATTTCCATATGTAAAACACAAAATATATATAGCAATAAATTCATAGATCAATTGCTGTCACAATAGAATGGAGATACTGATCAAAGTTGAAAAAGTCATTTAATAAAAGCACATTTAATTGAATTCTAATTGCATTGATTTGAACTTTAGTTAAAGTAATGCAAATGGCAAATGGCACCTTGCAATATGCATGAAATCAACATCGAGCGAGCACCCACAATAAATCAATTTAATTAAACTACACATATTTAACATTTAAATTGATGATTAAATGCATATAAATAATCCAATTTGCAAATACACGACATGGCGACAAGGTAAGTTTGCAAACAGTATGCGAAATTCGGTTTAAATAAAAGTGTCAAATAAATATTGAAGTTAAATGCAAATTCCTATTATTTTGCTTATTTCGAGATTAACAAAACGATAAGTGACAAGTTTTGTTCGGTTTGACATTAGAAACTGTCACATTTGAATTTACTACAACTGCACCGAAAACAAAAACTGGCTAAGCCCGGGGGGCGGCGGCGGCGGCATGTTTTCTCTTATCTCATAGATTTAAATAAAAATCGATTTAAAATATATATGTATATATTTTGACTTTATTTATTTGTGATTCGGGGCATATAACATGATAAATGCTTGTACGCAATTTGTTACCTCATCGACGCATGGCCACCAAAAATTTAATGCTAATTTGAACAAAACTAGATGTCGATATTGTTTAATTGAGCAGCTCTAGCCAAAAACTAACGCCGCTCATCACTCACGGAAACACACACAATACGATACGATACAAGCAACGATATATATGTATATGTATATATATATATAATTAGCATATTATGAGAATCACCAAAAATACTCAGGTTGACGAAGATCTTGGGCTAAAGATAAAGCGGCAAATTTATGGGACTTTGAATGGTCAAAAAGCGACACACAAAATGGCAAAGACAACACACAATTAAAATAGTTAAGAAAATCCTACATATAAATGGCAATGAACGACACATTAATACCCTATTAACTTTTGACTTTAACGAACAACATTAATTACAAATTAAATATCATTTCTTTCTTAAACTTATTTGTAAATGCCTAATTACCCTGTAAGAAAAACTTCAAGATACTCCAAAGCTTGAGAAATATTATATTGTAGCCTATGAACATAAATTACGCAAAACAAGTTAATGAAATGAAGAGTAAAAAATTTGAATTCGCTGTCGCGTAAATCTTTATATGCAATCAATTTGGTCATTTTTTTTTGCTTTGTGTTTTGGCTAAGCAAACAACAAATTGCTTTATCGAAATTATGGCAAAATGCAAATTAAGCAGATAAATATTATCATCCAAAAAATTAATAAACAATTTTCGGTGTTGAATGAATTTGAAATAGTTTGAGTATTTTGGGGTTTTCGATAATGTTCGCACACTGATTAAATTTCACACTCAAATGAGTGAGTGTGTGTTTAAACACGAAAGCAAACATGGGCACAACTTGTCCAAATACACACAAATTTTATACTAATTGGCGCTTTTGATTTGCCGCAAACGACAAACACCGCGTGGCACAGATTCTGCACTTGCTTGCCACATAAACATCAATTTCAATGCTACGAATTTTCAATTCGAATGCTAATTAAGTCATCAAGTGTTGTGATTTTTTTCAATAGGTAGGGAATGTATTCATAAACATGCTGGCAGACAGACAGATTTACAGACATGGCGGCACCCAAAGGCAAAAAGGCAAATAGGCAAAATGAGCTGATGGTAAATGTTTTGCCACTGCCACAGACAACAACAACAACTACAACTACAACTTCGACAACACACAGATCCATCAAAATAGCACGTTTTCAGTGTCCACACGAACACATTTGAATGACCAGTTAACAGTAGTTTTCAGTTAATTAATTGGCAAAACAACAAAACTAATCAAAATAAAGAAAGGGGGAAATTAAATTGTTAAAACACAAGCAAACATGTTTTTATGCTTAAAAACAACAACAACAACTAACTAGTTAAACAAGCGACCATAATTAAATTGTCAGCTTTTAAGCACGCATGCAACATTGAAAATAAGAGCGAAGGAGAGAGAGAGATCGAGAGAGAGAGAGAGATGAAGAGAGCTGAGTATTGTTTATTGTGTCTAATTTTAATTTTCAACAAGATTTTACTTCGATTTAAAAACTAATTATTTAATGAGCTGCACGTTTAAATCAATCATAACGACCAAAAATGTTTAAAAAAGATTGTTAAACTTTTTAAAAACAAAACATCTTTTGAAAACAACATTCAAACGATAAAATAAAACAAAGTTCATTCAACAATCAATAACAAAATAATTATGACACATATTAAATGCGTTATTTGGCTAATGGAGCATATACAGGGAAACCTGGAAAGTGTGAACAAGAAGACATTCAATATTTTTAAATTTGTTCACACTATCCAGGTTTGTCTGTACTACATATTTTCTTCAGGAAGAGCACACATCTAAACTTAAATTGTAGGTCATTTAAATTTGAGCTTGTTTCCTCGAAAAAAAAAGGACACATCGAAATACACAAGCACAAACTATTCCACACTCAATCTACCTTTTGGGCAAATCTCAATCTAAAATTGAAACTGTTGCTAAAAGAAAAAAAGGCCAATACAGTTTTTTATACATTTTTTGTGCTAATGATTGATCTAGTATATCAAAGTCAAACACGAAGCTAACACCCATCCTTTCATAACACTCGAAAGTAAATTTCGGGACTGACCACTTGCTTTCCAATTCTTACATCCACAGTATTTAGTAGCGCACTCATCGCACATATCCTTGTTTTGGGTCGGGGTTGTTGTGTTAACTTCATTCAGTATAACATTGCAACCCGTGAAAGTCGACAAAGAACAAACAAAGCCAGACAAGTCTTCTGAAGTAAAAAAAAAAAAAATGGATTAGGTTGTTAAAATGGCAGCAAGCAAGAGTAGCTAATCGATGAAAGATAAAACTAAAAATTTTAACAAACTTGATGCCAAGAAGATCGACTCTTTCTTACTGAAAGACTGACGAACATCGACTTGACTCTTGAAACCTTTTGTTGCCTGTTGTATAAAGTGGCAAAACCAAATTTAAATTACCGATTAGTTTGAAGGTTGGAGGTAAACAATACGATAAATCTGGGTTTGACTGAATTTGGTCTCCTTCCTTGATTCCTAAAATTTTTTCCAAGTCCATTCGACCGAATTTTATGTCAATATCAACTTCACATTTGCTTTCAGAATACTGGGAGCAGTCGACGCAAACATTGTTGAGCTCACCAGTTAACTCTGTAACGTATTGATCTTATTTTGTTATTATGTTCATTTGTTTTATGCGTTTTCGAATTACCAAATATTGAATTAATGAAAACTACACAAAAATATACGATTGAAACATATCCAAAATATTTCATGATTCAAACTAAACGAAACTAAATACAAATAAACTGATTTTATAGTTTGTCAAACCTTCGACAATAACATATTTAACTAAGGTCTACTACGATTTTCAATAAAGCATCTCTAAGTAAATCTTGTTACGAATTTGAAACATTAAAATCGGGCTGGGGTTTTACAATAGGCCAGAAACCAGCCTAAAAATAAAGCATATTATAAGAAAACAAGTTGCATCAATGCAATGGGAGAAATAAAATACTCTGGCTTCTCAACAACCTTATCGAATTCCTATAATTCTTGGTGTACATTTGCATTTTCTTGTTTTCTTTTTCTTTCTTTTCTTATATATACATACATACATATATAAAAATAGTTGTGTACCGTAGATGCCGGTTATAACAATACTTAAGGGACCGGCAATATAGCCGGTATTAAATAGTAAATGGTATGAAAACCAACCAAACCTTCTTGTGTTTATCGTTAAAAGCGCCAAATCGTTAAAGCATATACTATTTTGGTTTGTTGATTTTTTTTTCATGAATTTTTTTCCATACTTTGTATACAAATAAATAAAATATAATGTATAACTTCTACAGAGTGTGTGCGGTACACACTTTAGTTTTTTTTATTGTGTTAATGATACATGTATGCTAAAGTAGAGCAAGAAGTGAGCATCCATCCTTTCATAACACTCGAAGGTAAATTTCGGGACTGGCCATTTAATTTCCAATCCTCACATCCACAGAAATCCTTAGTACACCTCCCGCAGTGAACCTTGCCAAAGGTCCTTACTTTTAAAAATGATTTGTCTAATATAACATTGCAACCCAAAGTTGGCGACATAGAACAAGCTGGCCTAGACAAGACATCTGAAGTTAAAAAAAAATAGAATTGATTTAGTTGTTCGAATTGCTTCAAGTAAGAGTTTATTAATCGATGTGATATCCAACTGAATTTTGACACACTTGCTGCCAACAAGATCTACTCTTTCATACTGAGAGACTGACGAAAATTGACTTGACTCAAATACTATGTCCTCAAACCTTTTTCTTTCAGTTGTACATAGTGGCAAACCCCTTTTACAATTACCAGTTATCATAAAGGTGGGAGGTAAACATTCCTTTAATTCTGGGTTTGACAGCGCTTCTTCTCCTTCCTCGTGAAGTAACACTTTATCTTTGTCTTCATCATCTTGATATAACATAGTCTCGTTAACTTCGCATTTGCTATCAGAATACTGAGAGCAGACGACGCAAACATTGTATAACCGTCCACTTATCTCTGTAACATGTTGATCTTATTTTATTATTTAGTTTATTTGTTATATCCGTTTTCAGCTTACCAAATATTGAATTGAGGAAAACTACACAAAAATATACGATCAAAATAAAACTAAAATTTTTCATTATTCAAATAAACTAAATATGAATAAACAGATAAGGCCTTCGACTATGACATATTTAACTAAAGTCTACTACGATGTTCAATAAAGCATCTCTAAATAAATCTTGTTACAAAAATGAAACATTTAAGTATCGATGGGAGAAATAAAAGATTAATGTCTTGTTATATGATCTGTAATTTCAAAACTCTGGCTTCTCTTAAGCTACCGAACAAACTTTCGCCTTAAACTAGAGATTTTCTTATAGAAGAGTGAGTTTGAGAAAATGGTTGTATCTAAGATAAAATGTAAATCATCTAAATTTGAGCTTGTCTCCTGTCTTCTCTCCATAATAAAGTATCCATATCAAATCAATATAAAGTAAGCTTAATGAAAATATCGACATTTTATTAATGAATTGGATATTGTGTTAATTATTCATATATATTAAAGTCAAACCAGAAGCCAACAGCCATCCTTTCATAACACTCGAAGGTAAATTTCGGGACTGACCATTTAATTTACAACTCTTACATTTACACATAAAACTTGACATTATCTTATAACATTCATTAACATTATCTTGTAATTCATTGTGCTTGTTGAGCCCTTAAATTGCTTTATAGCATTGCAGCCAAAAGTTGGCGACATGCCACAAGCATTGACAGACAATTTACCTGAAGTAAAAAAATGGAATTGATTTCGTTGTTATAATGGCAGCAAGCAAGAGTAAATAAATCTCAAACCTTTTTTTGGCTATTGTATAAAATGGCAAAACGCTTATTAAATTACCTATTATTTTGAAGTTTGGAGGCAAACATTTCGATAAATCTGGATCTGACTGCGACAGCGACTGCGTTTCGTTTCCTTTCCCGATTCCAACATGTTTTCCATGGTCTTGATAATCGGCAAATACCTGAGTCTCGGTAAATTCGCATTTGCTTTCGGAATACTGGGAGCAGTCGATGCACTCATGCTCTTCACATAGTTCTGTAACATTTTGATCATATTTTATTATTTAGTTTATTTGTTATATCCGTTTTCAGCTTACCAAATATTGAATTGAGGAAAACTACACAAAAATATACAATCGAAAGGAAACCAAAATTTTTCATGATGTAAACTAAACGAAACTAAATATGAATAAACAGATTTGAATATTCCTAAGGCTTTCGTCTATGACATATTTAAATTAAGTTTACTTCGATTTTCAATGGTTGTATCTAAGCAATGATTAACATTTGAGTTTGTCTCCTCGCCAAAAAAAAAATATTCACATCGAAATACACAATGATTAATTATTCATATATATTAAGGTCAAACACGAAGCCAACAGCCATCCTTTCATTGCACTCGAAGGTAAATTTCGGGACTGACCACCTAATCTCCAACCCTTACATTTACACATAAAACTATTACATGTAGTGCACGCTATCTCCTTAGCCCTAGGGCTTGATGCGCCCTTAAATTGCTTAATAGCATTGCAGCCAAAAGTTGGCGACATGCCACAAGCCTGGTCAGACAATTTAGCTGAAGTAAAAAAATGGAATTGATTTCGTTGTTAAAATGGCAGCAATCAAGAGTATATAAATCTCAAACCTTTTTTTGGCTCTTGTATAAAATGGCAAAACGCCTATTAAATTACCTATTATTTTGAAGTTTGGAGGCAAACATTTCGATAAATCTGGACCTGACTGCGACTGCGTTTCGTTTCCATTCCCGATTTCAACAATTTTTCCATGGTCTTGATAATCGACAAATACCTGAGGGTCGGTAAATTCGCATTTGCTTTCGGAATACTGGGAGCAGTCGATGCACTCATGCTCTCCACATAGTTCTGTAACATGTTGATCTTATTTTGTTATTTAGTTCATTTGTTATATCCGTTTTCAACTTACCAAATATTGAATTAAGGAAAACTACACAAAAATATACGATTGAAAGAAAACTAAAATTTTTCATGTTGCAAACTAAACGAAACTAAATATGAATAAGCTGATTTGAATTTGTAAGGCCGTCGAGTCTGGACAGATTTAACTAAGGTCTACTACGATTTTCAATAAAGCATCTTTAAATAAGTCTTGTAACGAATTTGAAACATTAAAATCGGGCTGGGGTTTTACAATAAGCCAGATTCCAATCTAAAAATATGACATACATATTTAAAAAACACCTTAAGTATCTATGAAGAATAAAAGATTAATGTATCATTATATGCTCTGTTAAATCAATTCTCTGGCTTTTTTTAAGCTAGCGATGAATCTTCGCCTAATACTAGAGATTTATTTAAAGAAAACACACAAGTGAGTTTGAGAAAATGGTTGTATCTAAGCTAAAATGTTAACGATTTACATTTAAGCTTGTCACCTCGCCAAAAAAAAAAATCCACATCGAAATACACAATGATTAATTATTCATATATATTAAGGTCAAACACGAAGCCAACAGCCATCCTTTCATTGCACTCGAAGGTAAATTTCGGGACTGACCACCTAATCTCCAACCCTTACAGTTACACATAAAACTATTACATGTAGTGCACGCTATCTTGTTATTAATTGTGCTTGCTGAGCCCTTAAATTGCTTTATAGCATTGCAGCCCAAAGTTGGCGACATGCCACAAGCAGCGACAGACAATTGACCTGAAGTAAAAAAATTAAATTGATTTCGTTGTTAAAATGGCAGCAAGCAAGAGTAAATAAATCTCAAACCTTTTTTTGGCTCTTGTATAAAATGGCAAAACGCCTATTAAATTACCTATTATTTTGAAGTTTGGAGGCAAACATTTCGATAAATCTGGATCTGACTGCGACAGCGACTGCGTTTCGTTTCCTTTCCGAGTTCCAACAATTACTCCCTCGTCTGAATAATCGGCATATACCTGAGTCTCGGTAAATTCGCATTTGCTTTCGGAATACTGGGAGCAGTCGATGCACTCATGCTCTCCACATAGTTCTGTAACATGTTGATCTTATTTTGTTATTTAGTTCATTTGTTATATCCGTTTTCAACTTACCAAATATTGAATTGAGGAAAACTACACAAAAATATACGATTGAAAGAAAACCAAAATTTTTCATGTTGCAAACTAAACGAAACTAAATATGAATAAACAGATTTGAATTTGTAAGGCCGTCGACTCTGGACAGATTTAACTAAGGTCTACTACGATTTTCAATAAAGCATCTTTAAATAAATCTTGTAACGAATTTGAAACATTAAAATCGGGCTGGGGTTTTACAATAGGCCAGAAACCAGCCTAAAAATAAAACAAATTGTAAGAAAACAAGTGGCTTCTCTTAAGCTGCCGATGAATCTTTGCATTATACTAGAAATTTTCTTAAAGAAGAGCACACAAGTGAGTTTAAGATAATGGTTGTATCTTAGCTAAAATGTAAATCATGCACACTCGAGTTTGTCCAACCCAAAACAAAAACCAACTCCGAAATACTCAAGTACAAACTATTCAATACTCTATATATCTACATATTGGGCAAATCTCGGTCTAAGGTTGAAACTGTTAGTTAAACGAAAATAGTAAATTGTTTTTCTTAAATCTGTTTATTGTGTTAATGATACATGTATGCTAAAGTAAAGCAAGAAGTGAGCACCCATCCTTTCATAACACTCGAAGGTAAATTTGGAGATTGGCCACTTGGTTTCAAATCCTTACAACCACAGTATTTAATAGTACAGTCAGTGCACATATTCTTGTTATTGTTAGATGATTTTTCCATGTGCTTTATTACATTGCAGCCCAAAAATGGCGACAAACTACAAACAGTGCCAGACAAGTCTTCTGAAGTAAAAGAATAGAATTGAATTAGTTATTAGAATGTCATCAAGTAAGAGTAGATTAATCGATGTAAGATCCAACTGGAAAATTTAAACACACTTGATGCCAAGAAGATCGACTCTTTCTTACTGAAAGACTGACAAACATTGACTTGACTCAGATACTATGTCCAAAACATTTTTTTCTGTTGCATAAATTAGCAAAACCCTTTTTAAATTACCAAAAATTCTAAAGGTGGGTGGTAAACATTCCTTTAAATGTGGGTTTGACTGCCATTCACTGCCATTGAGCAAAAATATTTTTTTCTCGTCTTCGGGAACGGCATATACCATAGTCTCGATAACTTCGCATTTGTTTTCGTAATACTGGGAGCAGATGACGCAAACATTGTTTAACTGTCCACTTAACTCTGTAACATGTTGATCTTACTTTACTATTTAGTTCACTTGTTATACGCGTTTTCAACTTACCAAATATTGAATTGAGGAAAACTACACAAAAAAAAAACGGTTGAAACATAACCAAAATATTTCATGATTCAAACTAAACGAAACTAAATACAAATAAACCTATTTTAATGTTTGTAAAACCTTCGACAATAACATGTTTAACTAAAGTCTACTGCGATTTTCAAATAAGCATAAATAGATATTGATACAAATCGGAAACATTAAAATCGGGCTGGGGTTTTGCAATAGGCCAGATACCAGCCTAAAATTATAGCATATTGTAAGAAAACAAGATGCATCAATGGGAAAAAATTAAAGATTAAAATATCATTATGTGATCTGTTATATCAATAATCTGGCAAACCAGGAAAGTTCTAACAAGCAGACAATCAAAATTTTGAAATTTATTATCATTTATTAATAAATTGATATATATATATGAATACTACAGAGTTAAATAAATCATTTAATTTTTAGGTTATATTCAAATTCACTTTAAAGAAATAAAAATAAATTCAATTACCATAAAAATGTATTAAAATAACTTTGGCTAGTGAATATTTTGTTCAATGAGGCAAATGTATGCCTGTATATATGTATACTATATACGATAATACTCATTGACCAACAATAAAGTAATGTTTCCTTGTCGACGCTTTCGTGTTCATACATTGTCTATTCAGCCAACCAATTAAAGGCCATCAAAATTAGCTAAAAAGTCATGAAATGCCGTCAAGTTGAAAACAAGCCAAAGTGATACGAATCACATTTATATGCCACAAGTAAACATTGCTACAAGTTGTGTGTGTGTGTTTTTTTTTATTCTTTTTATTAGCCAGCAGAGTTTGGCTTTGGCTTTGACTTTGGATGTTGAGCAATGTGCTTTTGCCATTTGATTTTTTATGGCTTATCAGGCAATTGCCACAGCGAGGTGGCTTTCTCTCTCATTCTTGCCTTGAATTTTTGTTGTTGTTGTGTGAGGCGTAACAATGTTGTTGCTGTTCTAAGTGTTGTTGTTGTTGCACAGTGCGCGCTATGCGTCAGTTCGTTAGCTCGAACAGCGACAACAACAATTTGAACGCGACGTCAACGTCATGTCTGCTATGATTATGCCCGGAAGCACTAATTACCTTATTTACACTTTTACAACTCTTGTGGCAGCAACAAAAAGTTGCGCATGCGCAGATCTACAGATCTCTGATATATATGGTGTTCATATGAATGTGTGTATGTGTGTGTGTCTATATATATCTGCAATCTCTAACAGTTGTTTATGGCTTGTGGAAACTGCGGTTTTTTTTTCGTTGTTGTTGTTTTTGTTGTTTGACGGATGCTGTTTTCAGCTGTGAGCAAAAGTGAAATCTTTATTGCCCAATCAAAGTAATAATATTACATATTATCTACGTACGTACACTTGAACAATAATCAAAGAATTTTGTGTGTGAAAAATCGATGCAACAAAAAATTTATGAAGAAAACTATAAAAATTCTACAGAAGCTAAACTTAAGCTTTGTTTCTTCAAGTGTACAGTATGCACTGATCAAAAGCGAAAATATTTATGTGTCTGTGTGTGTGTGTGTTTGAAACGCAAGTCCTGCAGTTATAGAGCAAACAATCAATTGCCAAAGCCACCACAAAGTAACCCACCAAGTGGTTCATTTGCCGCCAGGCACAAGCCACTCACTCGACCAAGCTGATAAAGCCGTTTTTTTTTTTGGGTGCAGCGGCAGCCAGTCAAACTTGGTCGTCGTCGCTGCTGCCGCTGCTGTTGCTGCTGCTGCTGCTACCGATTGCCGGTGATTAAGTCATGAATCAGTTGCGGCCTAGCAACTGCTTTAGGAGTAACGGTTAAAGCGACTCTAACTATGAATTTTGGTGGGCGTGTGCCTTCCAGCATAAGCCCAGGCAACCAACCAACAAACCAACTACCGAACCAAAACTGCAACCAGAGAGTAGAGTGATTGTCATGCTAAAGTAAAATCAATTTTCCAGCAATTTTATTTCGAATTTTTTTTTTTGCAAATCTACGAAAAAGGCTTAAAATTTCATTTCATTTTGCACAATACAATGTCAAATAAATTTTCTTTGAGCTGCTAGCTAATCAGCAGCGAAAGCTGACAGTGAAAATTAACATGTTAAGATTCGGGCTGGCACAGTGGGCTCAATTTTGTTTTAAAATCTAATTTGACAATTCAAAGTTCTCATAAAGTTTAAATGATATTTTTACCATCAAAATTTCACCAAAAATTAATCCGCCAACTATATCGATAAAGACTTAAACAAAGGTTTTAAATAACTAAAAAATCTGCACGGCAGCTGGCAGGCGTGTACAGTGGCGGTCATATAAATAGGCACAGTAAATAGGGATAGGAAAAATATACCTACTCATGTGATTGGTTGAAAATGTCTGCGTCCGATTGTCAAGTAAGTATTTTTTATATAATGCAAATATTTTTCCCTTAATGTATAAGTTTGAATTGATGCGATAGTTTGAACATTATTTTTATTTTTGTGTTTCGCAAATAGGCTTAAAAACAATGATGTCCGCTTAGGTCTTGAAAGGAAAGGGTATCTCACTGGTGCTTGCACCACTGTGCCGCGTTCTGCTAACAAAACAAAAACGTCTAAGATTGAGACGCCTTTTGGGCATATGCAGGTGCCCAGTTTAAAAATTTTAGCTGTGGTAAATTCCTGTGCGTCGCCAGCAGCTAAAGCAGCTCCTTCGTCTTTTTTTTGTGCTGCTACTTTGCGGTCTGGTTGAGGATTTTGTGTATATATAGATTTCTTTTTGGGCGCTTTTCAATTATTAGCAACGCCTAACGAACGCCAATTTTACACACAAAGTATTCTCCAACCACAGCGCACGGAAGTGTATGCGGTTGGTTGTTAACTGCTTGGGTTAGGTTTCATATTTATATATTATTGTGTTTCCATTTGCTTTTTTCTGTTATTCTTTTTGTAACGTTCCAAATCCGTTCTGCATTTACGTGTTCTGTGTGTATTTACACTGGGCACAGGGTCAACAAGTTAATCATATTGTGTGGCATGAATATAATAGAATTCTTATTGAGCTGAGGCACGGATTGCTTGGTGGTGGTGGCTTAGACTCGGAGAGTTGGGGCACGCGTTTGTGTACCTTAATAAGACAACGTTCGTTCTTAAGCTTGTCGTTCGGTTGTTGTTTTTGTTGCTTTTGTTATTGGCACGGAAATTGGCGTTTAAAGCGACGGTAAACGGAACCAAGCAAACAGCCAACTGGCCAGCTGTCTGGCCTTTTTTGGCCAAACCAAATGCAAGAAGCAAGTACGCTTTTAGCCTTTGGCGTTCAAATTGGCAAATTAAGTCATACGCCGCCTGCAAACGCGCCATTGTAATTTATCTTTGTGCCTGCATACAAAAATTGTGCATTATTTTGCAATAATTATTGATTTATTGTCTTGGTTTTTTGGCGACTTGTTTTTGTGTCCCAGGAGTAATACGGCAAAAATCGCAAAAATCAAAGCGCCCGCCAAAATTCATCATTATCACATATTCTGGCAAATAAATATTTTGCAAGTTCTCTCCGCGAAACCAAAACAAGAAAATATCATTAGAGGTAAAAGTACTGGCTAATGATGGGGGCCAACCAGAGTGTGTTCAACTTTGACTTTGTAATTGGAAAGGCACGCACATTAGGGCGTAGTCATTTTTATAACCTAGAAAGTAAGGCAGTCAGAATGAAAGATTTACCAATTAGCTCGAAGAAAGAAAGAGACAGAGCAAGAGCGAGAGAGAGCGAGAGCGAGACTGGCAAGAGACCTTTCCCTTTTTTGATATTGTTTGGTGGCTACCAGGCGTGTTCAGGGCATTAATATTTCACGCCTATTAATCGAACGTAAACTAGTGCAGAAAATTGCTTAAAGGCATTTCATTTTTTAAGACCAGATAATGATCGCTATGAGAAAAGTTAAATGGTAAAGCTAAAGAGTTGAATATATATATTTACCTAAGAAAGTAGAGTGATAGATTCGCTTCATGCGGCACAAGCATTCAAATATGTCTCATTCCTTATTTTCTGAGTAACGATAGATGGAGATAGAGCATTCTAACAAAACAAGTTCTTTTTTCACAATAATAACATATGTTTTAAACAATTTGTTTTGCTCTGTTTGCTTTGACAATCAAGCAAACACAACAAAAAAGTTTTCCAGCAATATTTTTTGAAAGCCACAGCCGTCAATTTCATAATGTTCTCAAATTTGCCAAACTAATTTTCTAAACACACACATAGTATGAGCACCTGACTTTTTGCCTTGCTATCGGACAAGTTTTCTAACTCACAATTTTCACCCGAACAACGGGCTGACCAGTTAAACAAGTTACCAGCACATATGGTAATTTAGCAAAATAAAAAAAAACATGAAGAAAATAAATTAAATTGCAAAATATTTTTAACGCCTTATTATGGAAAATGTGTTACACATTTGTGGCTGTTGCTGTTAATGCAACATGTTGGATGTTGAACGTTGAATGCTGGCAGCCTATTTGCTGTCCCGTTTGTCTGTTCAATGGAAAACAATTTCCATTTCCTGACAGGCCACAAAGAGCACACAGAGCATGGTAGAGAAAAGCTGGTTGAGACGAAGACGGAGACGCAAACTTGGGACAATTGTTGGTTTCGCTTGTTGTGCGCTTTCTTGTTGCAGTGTTGTCGTTGTTGTTGGTGTTGTTGTTGTTGTTTTTTACGGTGCGAGGCATGAAACCCACTTATCTAATTGCGATTCCGGGAACTGGTTTTCCTTGATACATTTTTCTCAACTCATTAGAACTCAATCATAACTTGCCGTATACTCTATCCCCCTCTTTCTCTCACTCAGTGTTTCTTTCTCCCTCTCTCTCTCTCTCTTTATGTGTGTCCACCATGCAATAGGCAAATGTAATCGCACAGTTGTTGCCGCGAGCAATTTTTAGTCAAGCCAACAAGCCAACAACAACAACACGCCGGACGTGTTCCATAAACAACACTTTGATTACGGCGACGGAGCGGGCGCTGAAGACCCAGAGAGAGCGAAAGAACTCGAAACGCAAATCGATGTTTTCATATGGAAATTGAATCAAAGTCAAGTCGAGTCGAGGCAAGCTTGGCCAGCAAAACAAAATATGACTTGGACGCCGCCAGAGTCGTCAGAGAATGTGGAGCACAGCAGCAGCAGCAATTGTTGTTGTTGAAGCATGTGTAGAGCTGTTGCTGCTGCGCCCAGGCTTACAACAATTGCGTCGATTTGACACTGTACAAAATTTATGATTTTAACATCTTAAAACAATGATTATTATACATTTCAAATTAAACTTTTGTCATTTAATTGCTTTATAATACAAAACTATTTTTTGTTGGTCATATTTCGGTTTCCATGTCATTCTTGAACACATTAGCAAACGAATTTTTCGCTGTGCATGCAATTGGCCTTGGCTAAAAAAAAAACTAAAGTTGAAGCGAGCATGGCGTCAGCGCTTTTTAGCCGACGTCCAAGTCCGAGGTTCAGTAAAACAGTCTGTGCCTTCCAGTTTTGAGCCTCCATTCATGAGGCAGCTCTTTTGTGGTTTTCGCTATGATTATTAATCAATTCTTTTATATCATTTGGCTTTTGAATTGAATTCTGATTTTTTTTTTCACTCTACCCAAGAGACGTTTACGAAAATCGAACAAAAAAAAAAAAAGAAACAATCTGTGGCTGCTGCTGTTTCTAGACCTCTTGTGTGTGTGTGTCTGGCTGCCCCTTTTTTATACTCTAATTAATTAAACAAAAGTTTGTGGGCCAAGCAGCAACAGCAGCTCTTTTTTCAAACAGTTTTTCCGTTTTTTGACTGCTGTGAAAGGTAACGCTTATTATTTGCATGTTTATGTTTATTAAATTCCATTTAATTACCACAAGCTTTACACACACACATACATACGTGCTCACAAAGCCAATTGTAACGCAATTCGAATGAGAAATAGATAGTTAATTATATATTAATGGATATATACGTTTGTATTTCTTTGTGTTGCCCTTGCAAAAGGGCAAATAATTTGAATGGAGAACTGGAATATTTTTTATACATCTATATATTCGTATACGTAGTGATACGTCCGCTTATGCAAATCTAGATATTATTATTATTACTATTATTGACAATTGCTTTTGTGTAAAAACATTGATTTGAATAATAATCGTCTAGTCGAGTTAGATGGAATTTTAGTTATTTTTTTTTAGAATGTTTTGTAGATTGTCCAAGGATTTTAAATTATCTTTTAATCAAAAATTTGATGTCAATGAATGGTAATATTATTGCTTTCAATAATCATAGTTCAGGTTATTAGAATTGCCAATTAAATTATTTGAATTAAAATCGCTTTTACAAAATTCGAATGAAATGAGTTAATTTTTTTGAATCTTTCCAATCACTTTAATATTAAAATGTGCCTTAAAAATGGGGAAATAATTACTTATTTGTAGCAAAAAAAATAAGTTACCATAAATTTAAGTATGGATATTGAAAGCTAATACGCACTTGCATCTTTTAATTAAACCATTTAAATTAATTATGAAATCAATATTAAAAGGTTGCGGCAAACACGTTGTCGCGGAAATTATAAAGCTGCACAACAACAAAGGCTAAGTATAATGATATTCCTGCCCTTAAATAGCCACTACACAGGAAATGCCTGTAAAAGGTGGGGCAAGAAGCTCTACTCTGCTGACAACTTATGCCGTCCTGTCTGTGGCAAGTGTCGAAATTGACAGATGAACATAAAATGCGCTCCATGCGATGTTAATGGTAAACTAAATGGCAAGCGGAAGTTTAAAACTGGGCGTGTCTTTTATTTTTTTTCTCTCTATGAGATGAAAATGAAAAATTATGCAGCAATAGGAGGAGTTGTGCTTGGGCTGTAGTGTGGTGTGGTGTGGTGTGGTGGGTTGTGGTGGGGGGTTTGAGTGAAATGCAATTCAGAGGCTGAGGCTCGACTTCAATTTAAATTTTAATCGCATGCCTAATAGACAAACTTCGAGCAAATGTCAGTACAATATATAAAGAGACTAAGAGCCTGGCTTAAAGCATGCCAACATTTGCAAAGTACTTTGCTACAACAACAACTCACACATATGAGAGCACTCTCTGGGGAGTTTTGTCTTTTTTTTTTATTTTGAGTCACGGGCACGTAGTCTACTTCGGCAACAACGTTGCAACTTGGCTAAGACAAACTTCCGATCATGTTGTAAGGTCTGGCCAACGAAATTGCAAAAGGCAGCCTAAGCAAAGGGTCGAGAAAAGGAGAGAGAGAGAGAGAGAGAGAGAGCGCAAAAAAACTTAATGGAAGCAAATGCATCAAAATGGTTAATTGGATCTGGAACAGCAAATGACGAACACTTTTAGTGTTTATGGCAGTAGCCATGGCCAAAAGCCAGCCTAGTCCTAACGAAGGCCCCAGCTACAGATACGCAACAGTGTGTACGAATGTGTGTGTGTGTCTATGTGTTGTGGCAAGCAGAAACTTGCGCACAGCTCAAGTGGCTCAAAGCGTGTTGGTACACGACACGCATTAGCGTGAATTAAGTAGTTGCCTCTTGTTGTTGTTGCCTGTTGCAAGTTGCCTATTGCTCTTTTCCTTAATCGAATCGAATGCGTGGCAAACGCTTTTTAAGTTTTTTTTTTTTTTTTTGCTTTAATTTCCATTAAAGTGAGCATAATTCTAAAATGCACTTGCTGCTTTTATCTAGTTAGACGACTATTATTCCGTAGTTAGGGTTTCTTACTTCCGTGTTCCATCAAAACGGTAAAGATCGTTTCAAATGATAACAGTTATTTTGTGAAAAACTGCAAAATAAATTTACCATCTTAAATTAAATTTTATATATCTATATATTTATATAAGGCAGTGGTGCATGTGGAGTTGTTGCTTATAGACTTCGAAACCGCTGAACCGATTCTGATGAAATTATTGTCAGGGAGTTAACCAGGCAAAAATTGGCCACGCCAACCTGGAATCTGGATTATTAAGAAACCCCAGACCGCTTTTAAAACTTCCGAATTTTTATAAGATTTATTAAAGGATGTTAAATTTAAAATCGTAGTAGACTTTAGTAAAAAGTGTCATCGTCCAAGTCTTACAAATATTCAAATCTGTTTATTTGTATTTAGTTTTGTTAAGTTTGAGCATCATGAAATATTTTGGTTGTCTTTCAATCGTTTATTTTTGTGTAGTTTTCTTTAATTCAATATTTGGTAATTCGAAAACGCGTATAACAAATGAACATAATAACAAAATAAGATCAACATGTTACAGAGTTAAGTGGGCAGTTTAACAATGTTTGCGTCGACTGCTCAAAGTATTCTGAAAGCAAATGCGAAGTTGAAAAGACTGAATTAAAAGTCCTTAAAGTCGACGAGGATAAAGTTGTTCGAATCATAGAAGGAGCACCGTCAAACCCAAATTTATCGCATTGCTTACCTCCAACCTACAAAATAACCGGTAATTTAAAAAGGGTTTTGCCACTTTATGCAACAGCCAAAAAAATTTATCAGTATTTGAGTCAAGTTAATGTTCGTCAGTCTTTCAAAGATCTTCTTGGCATCAAGTGTGTTAAAATTCAGTTGGATCTCACATCGATTAATCTACTCTTGATGTTAATCTAACAACGTAATCAATTCTATTTTTTACTTTAGGTGACTTGGTGTCCTTTGCTTGTGGCATGTCGCCAATTTTGGGTTGCCATCTTATAATGCAAGAAAAAAGCACAGACTCTCACACTAACAAGCTTTTTTGCAATATGTGTACTACTAAATACTGCGAATGTAAGGTCAAAGTTGATGCGAGAAGTGGTCGGTCCCGAAATTTACATTCGAGTGTTACGAAAGGATGGGTGTTGGCTTCTGGTTTGACTTTAATATACATGAATCATTAACACAATATCCAATTCATTAATAAAATGTCGATATTTTCACTAAGCTAACTTTATATTGAGATTTGCCCCAAATGTAGATAGAGTATTGAACAGTTTGTGCTTGTGTAATTCGATATGGATACTTTATTATGGAGAGAAGACAGAAGACAAGCTCAAATTTAGATGATTTACATTTTATCTTAGATACAACCATTTTCTCAAACTCACTTCTTTAAGAAAATCTCTAGTTTGAGGCGAAAATTTGTTCGGTAGCTTAAGAGAAGCCAGAGTATTGAAATAACAGATCATATAACAAGACATTAATCTTTTATTTTTCCCATCGATACTTAAATGATTCATTTTTGTAACAAGATTTATTTAAAGATGCTTTATTGAAAATCGTAGTAGACTTTAGTTAAGTATGTCATAGTCGAAGGTCTTACAAATATTCAAATCTGTTTATTCATATTTAGTTTCGTTTATTTGAATAATGAAAAATTTTAGTTTTACTTCGATCGTATATTTTTGTGTAGTTTTCCTCAATTCAATATTTGGTAGGTTGAAATCGCATATAACAGATGAACTTAATAATAAAATAAGATCAACATGTTACAGAGTTAAGTGGACGGTTAAACAATGTTTGCGTCATCTGCTCCCAGTATTTTGATAACAAATGCGAACCTAAAGAGACTTGGGTAACTCAATTTGAAGAAGACGACGATATTGTTTTGACTATCGGGGGCGAATATGATGGAGTGTCAAACCCAGAATTAAAGGAATGTTTACCTCCCACATTTATGATAACTGGTAATTATGAAAGGGGTTTGCCACTATGTACAACTGAAAAAAAAATGGTTTGAGGATATAGTATTTGAGTCAAGTTAATTTTCGTCAGTCTTTCAGTATGAAAGAGTCGATCTTGTTGGCAGCAAGTGTGTCAAAATTCAGTTGGACATCACATCGATTAATAAACTCTTACTTGAAGCAATTCGAACAACTAAATCAATTCTATTTTTTTTTAACTTCAGGTAACTTGTCTTGGCCAACGTGTTCTATTTCGCCAACTTTGGGTTGCAATGTTATACTAGACAAAAAGGAGTTAGAAATGTATAGGTTCGTTGGCATGTATAACTGCGAGTTGTGTGCTAAGGAAGTCTGTCTTTGTGGGGATTGGATATTTAATGATGGTCAGTCCAGAAATTTACCTTCGAGTGTTATGAAAGGATGGGTGCTCACTTCTTGCTTTACTTTAGCATACATGTGTCATTAACACAATAAACAAATTTAAGAAAAACAATTTACTATATTCGTTTAACTAACAGTTTCAACCTTAGACCGAGATTTGCCCAATATGTAGATATATAGAGTATTGAATAGTTTGTACTTGTGTATTTCGGATTCATCGGCAGCTTAAGAGAAGCCAGATTATTTTATTGCTCCTATTTGTAATAAGATATATTGAGAAATGCTAAATTGAAAATCGTAGTAGACTGTAGTTAAATATGTTATTTTCGAAGGTTTTAAAAACTTTGAAATGAGTTTATTTGTATTTAGTTTCGTTTTTTTGAATAATGAAAAATTTTAGTTTTACTTCGATCGTATATTTTTGTGTAGTTTTCCTCAATTCAATATTTGGTAGGTTGAAATCGCATATAACAGATGAACTTAATAATAAAATAAGATCAACATGTTACAGAGTTAAGTGGACGGTTAAACAATGTTTGCGTCGTCTGCTCCCAGTATTTTGATAGCAAGTTATGCGTAGTTAACGAGACTGAGGTATATCAAGTTGAAGAAGACGACGATATTGTTTTGACTATCGGGGGCGAATATGATGGAGTGTCAAACCCAGAATTAAAGGAATGTTTACCTCCCATCTTTATAATAACTGGTAATTGTAAAAGGGGTTTGCCACTATGCACAACTGGAAAAAAAGGTTTGAGGATATAGTATTTGAGTCAAGTTAATTTTCGTCAGTCTCTCAGTATGAAAGAGTCGATCTTGTTGGCAGCAAGTGTGTCAAAATTCAGTTGGATATCACATCGATTAATAAACTCTTACTTGAAGCAATTCGAACAACTAAATCAATTCTATTTTTTTTTAACTTCAGGTAACTTGTCTTGGCCAACGTGTTCTATTTCGCCAACTTTGGGTTGCAATGTTATACTAGACAAAAAGGAGTTAGAAATGTATAGGTTCGTTGGCATGTATAACTGCGAGTTGTGTGCTAAGGAAGTCTGTCTTTGTGGGGATTGGATATTTAATGATGGTCAGTCCAGAAATTTACCTTCGAGTGTTATTAAAGGATGGGTGCTCACTTCTTGCTTTACTTTAGCATACATGTATCATTAACACAATAAACAAATTTAAGAAAAACAATTTACTATTATCGTTTAACTAACAGTTTCAACCTTAGACCGAGATTTGCCCAATATGTAGATAGATAGAGTATTGAATAGTTTGTACTTGTGTATTTCGGATTCATCGGCAGCTTAAGAGAAGCCAGATTATTTTATTGCTCCTATTTGTAATAAGATATATTGAGAAATGCTAAATTGAAAATCGTAGTAGACTGTAGTTAAATATGTTATTTTCGAAGGTTTTAAAAACTTTGAAATGAGTTTATTTGTATTTAGTTTCGTTTTTTTGAATAATGAAAAATTTTAGTTTTACTTCGATCGTATATTTTTGTGTAGTTTTCCTCAATTCAATATTTGGTAGGTTGAAATCGCATATAACAGATGAACTTAATAATAAAATAAGATCAACATGTTACAGAGTTAAGTGGACGGTTAAACAATGTTTGCGTCGTCTGCTCCCAGTATTTTGATAGCAAGTTATGCGTAGTTAACGAGACTGAGGTATATCAAGTTGAAGAAGACGACGATATTGTTTTGACTATCGGGGGCGAATATGATGGAGTGTCAAACCCAGAATTAAAGGAATGTTTACCTCCCACATTTATGATAACTGGTAATTGTAAAAGGGGTTTGCCACTATGCACAACTGGAAAAAAAGGTTTGAGGACATAGTATTTGAGTCAAGTCAATTTTCGTCAGTCTCTCAGTATGAAAGAGTCGATCTTGTTGGCAGCAAGTGTGTCAAAATTCAGTTGGATATCACATCGATTAATCAACTCTTACTTGAAGCAATTCGAACAACTAAATCAATTCTATTTTTTTTAACTTCAGGTACCTTGTCTTATCCAACTTGTTCTAAGTCGCCAACTTTGGGTTGCAATGTTATAATAGACAAAAAGAAGTTAGAAGTGTATAAGTTTTATGGCATGTATCACTGCGAGTGGTGTGCTAGGGAACTCTGTCGTTGTGAGGATTGGAAAGCAATTGACAAATCTCCAAATTTACCTTCGAGTGTTATGAAAGGATGTGTTATGAAAGGATGGGTGCTCACTTCTTGCTTTACTTTAGCATATATGTATCATTAACACAATAAACAAATTTAAGAAAAACAATTTACTAGTTTCGAATACCTAACAGTTTCAATATTAAACCGAGGTTTGCCCAATATGTAGATAGATAGAGTATTGATTAGTTTGTACTTGTGTATTTCGGATTCATGAGCAGCTTAAGAGAAGCCAGATTATTTTATTGCTCCTATTTGTAATAAGATATATTGAGAAATGCTAAATTGAAAATCGTAGTAGACTGTAGTTAAATATGTTATTTTCGAAGGTTTTAAAAACTTTGAAATCAGTTTATTTGTATTTAGTTTCGTTTTTTTGAATAATGAAAAATTTTAGTTTTACTTCGATCGTATATTTTTGTGTAGTTTTCCTTAATTCAATATTTGGTAATTCGAAAACGCGTATAACAAATGAACATAATAACAAAATAAGATCAACATGTTACAGAGTTAAGTGGACAGTTTAACAATGTTTGCGTCGACTGCTCAAAGTATTCTGAAAGCAAATGCAAAATTGAAAAGACTATGGTATACGCCGATGACAACGACGAGGGAAAAGTTTTTGAAATCAAGGAAGAAGAGCAATTGAAGTCAAACCCAAATTTATCAAAATGCTTACCTCAAACCTATATAATGACTGGTAATTTAAGAATGGTTTTGCCAAATTAGTATTCTAGTCAAGTCAATGTTCGTCTGTCCTTCAGTATAAAAGAGTCGATCTTGTTGGCAGCAAATGTGTTAAAATAAAGTTGGATATCACATTGATTAATAAACTCTTACTTGAAGCAATTCGAACAACTAAATCAATTCTATTTTTTTTTAACTTCAGGTGACTTGTCTGGCTTTGTTTGTAGTATGTCGCCATTTTTGGGCTGCAATGTAATAGTGCACATACAAAATTCATCAAATCCGACCCAAAACATGAATTTGTGCACTGCGTGCGCTACTAAATACTGTGGTTGTAAGGATTGGAAAGCAAGTGGCCAATCTCGAAATTTACCTTCGAGTGTAATGAAAGGATGGCTGTTGGCTTCGTGTTTGAATTTAATATATATGAATAATTAATCGTTGTGTATTTCGATGTGGATATTTATTTTTGGCGAGGAGACAAGCTCAAATGTAAATCATTAACATTTTAGCTTAGATACAACCATTTACTTAAACTCACTATAAGGCGAAGATTTGTTCGGTAGCCAGAGTGTTGATATAATAGATCATATAATTATGCATTTACTTTTTCTATCGATACATCTTGTTTTCTTACAATCTATTTATTTTAAAATTTATGTTTATCTGAACATCCTTTATAGTCTCTGAAACCGCTGAACCGATTTTATTGAAGTATTGGTTGGTTATTGTGAAATCGCCAGGGATGAATATGTAAAAAACAAAAAATTCAACTCCCACCTTTTACCTTTCTGTCGTTATTAAGGAGTTTTTAAAATTGAATTTTGTAAATGTTTCGTAATGACTGCAAAAAAAAATTGGGTCCTCTAGTATAAATAAACTAAGAAATATTCTAAATAATACATCGAAAGTTTAAAATAAGGCACTCTTTGACTCTCTTGTTTCTGTCTCGAACTGTCTCTAGGCAACACTGAAAACACAGTTTTATCATTCATACTCAAATATTGATTCAACAAACAGTTGGGAAAGGCATTCAAAAATTTTGTTTATTGTGAAAAGCAGTTTATGACAAGACAACAATGGATTTGGATTGTAAGTCAAGTTTTCAATTATTTTAAAATAATTTATCAAATTATTATAAAAATTCCCACATAGTTAATAACGATTTAGAGAAACGCATTTCGGATGCATTTTGTGTATTTGATCATCATGGCGATAAATTGATAGATGTGCGTGAAGTGGGCACAGTTTTAAGATTGTTGGGCTGTGTCCCCACCGAACAGGAGGTAAATGAGGTTATATCGGCAACCGAAACAGAAGAGACAAGCGGCGTGGTGCATTTGACCAAGTTCTTGCCACATGTCTCGCAATTGCTAATGGAACGCAAGTAGGTTTTGTTTCATCAACAACCAAAAAACAGTTAATAATCAGTCATATTTTAGAATGGAACCTGCACCACCTGAGAAAATTTTGGAAGCTTTCAAGATATTGGATTTTGAGAACAAAGGCTATTTGACCAAAGATAGTTTTGGCAAACTCATGATGGAGGAGGGCGAACCATTTACCCAAGAGGAAATGGATGAGATGTGGCCAGTTGCCATAGATCCAATCAGCGGTCATATACCCTATGAATTGTATTTGAATCAATTGATGGTGAGTGAGAAATGTGCAGAATTAAAAATATGCGTTGTAACTTTTGGTATTATTTTCAGGTTTATCTTTAACTCAAATATGCATTTGATTATGTAATGTCTAAAAGAACAAAAAGTTTAATAAAATGTCTTTGGAAAACGATACATTTCTTACAGTGCACATTTAAGCTAATGTACTCTTCAGTGCGTTTTAGCCAATTTGGCTTTGCATTAGCCTTGGTCCAACACAGCTAGCGTTAAGCAAAGCCAACTAACCAGCGAACCAAATGCGTTTCCAAATAGCAAACTCAATCCACACCAGCCCAGAAGAGCAAAGCAAATCAGAGGAGGACAACAAGTTAAGAAGGTGCTGGCTGAGGTTTAGTGTTTTTTTTTTCTGTGTACGTATGGAACGCGGCGCAAAGTGGGTTGCGCATCATTAGCACAACTAATGGATGTTCACTTTTCTTTTGGCCAAAGCAGCAGCAGCAGCAACAGCACAGCAGCAGCTAAAAGTCGTGTGCACCAAGAAGGATGTCCATTTTGTGCGCGTTTCTCTGTCGTTCGAGTGTCGCCTGTAAATTGCACTTGGTAATATGAGCGGCAAACAAAATTTAAATAAATTAAAATACCTCTTTGTCGTCGTAGTGTCTGCATACTATTCGTAAGGACTGTGTGTGTGTAGCGTCGTGTTCTCGCTTCCGTATTTATTAAATACTAAATACACGCTGATGGATGCACTTAACTCTGCATCTCTTTTGGATTAAAATATTTCATGTAACTCAGTCGCATATTCGTGCGGTTGCCATTTGCACGTTCCGCTGCTTTTGGCCAATTTGAGTGATTGCATTGCGCTCATTTAAATCGTTCGTTCGCTTGCTTACTAGCTGGGTTAGAGATTTTGTTGATGCTGCTGCTGCTGCTGCTGCCAGGTGAAGTTTTATTCAACATCTCTCTCTGTGTGTGTGTGTGTGTATCTAAACAAGTTATACGTGCGTCGGCACGCCTAATGGACTTTTAATCTTTACAACTTGTAACAAAATTCTTTTCAATTTGAGTTGCGCTGCACACGAAGTTGATTGCAAATAGTCAGCGACATAGAACACAAGAAACTGAATAGATACAGAAACAACCACTATTTGACAACAAATGACAGGCAATTGGAACAGCTGATAGCTTAACCCTTTAAGACTCAGGCCAATGGGCCTGATACGAAGCCCTCTTTGCAAAGGTTTGAGAATTAGTATTAAAACAGTTTTTAAATCTTCTCTCATCTCCTTTTATCATATGCACTTGGCAAAGACATTCCACATTTGGCCGTAAAGCGCTAACCATTATCGCTGGCTCATTTTTCCTTTTTCTTATTAGTTCTTTCCGTGTTTCGTTTCCAGTTTTGCAATTTGATTTACTGTCAACAATTATCAGCCATAAAGAAACAACGCTAATGGAATGTGGCATATTTTTAACTAGGGGCAGAAAGGACTGTAAAAAGAACATTTCAGACACACTTGAATGGTTCATATATACTTATATATATCATCCATATGTTCTCAAAGTTGTCGTCACTTAGTTTGGGTATATGTACATGCAAAGCGTAAGAGAAGAAAATTATATATAAAATGCCGCTGAAATTGTCAAAGTTACTTGGAAGAAAAATTTGCTGGCGAAATTGCTGGGCATGAATCAATTTGGCCAGCAAAACTGCTGCGCTGTTGATGATGATTTACGCTCAACGAAGCGTAATTAAGATTTATGCGACAAATACATATGCATTTTGTGGTTTAACTGTGAGCTTAATTGTTAGTTATAGTTCATATGCCCTTATTGTTCTTTTTGTGGGGGCACGGGTTGGACATTAAAACTAATTAAGTATAAAGAATTTCTATAAGATTTATATGCCTCAATAACTGCATTGTAATTACGTTTGGGTTTGTTGCAAATTACAGCAATTAATTGCACTTAATGACAATGCTCGAACAATATAACAAAATGTCAGCAATAGCTCAAAAATGAGTAATCCCAAAAGCTCTTTCCTCTTCGCCTCCTCCCAAGGGATTTACATGCTTAATCGGAACAATTGAGCGAAATGTTTGATTTCTGTTCTTAATTGTAATAATTCGCTTAGCTGTTTAGCTTTGTGTGGACATAAATCAATAATAATTGAATTTTCTTAGAGTAAATATTTTTACTTTTAAATTTTATTAAATTAAGATAGCATTATTTTATGGGCGTGGAACCTTAACTTAATCTTGACAAGCGAAACATATAATGCTTAGAAAATCAAATTCTCTGAATAGTATGTTCAAGGATTATATTTCTTGAGGAATTTTTCTTTTTTACGACTTATCATGCACAAAAATAAAGTTTGTTTTTTTAAATTTATCATTTTCAAGTTATACGAATAGTATTTGATTAAAACAAACTACTGTAATTACTTTAGCCATTATAAAGTTTATAAATAAGCATCGTTTTCTGTCTGTACTCCCTTTCATGTCAAATGTAATTCATATATGACAACAAGTTATGACACTTTTGATAACTTGTTAAACATTTAATCTGTTGGGTTTTATTTGCTCGAGTTTCGTTGACTGACTGACAGGGCAGCTTTGACTGCTGATGCTCCTACACACACACACGCACACGCACACTTTTGTATCTTTCACTCTCGTTGTGTATCTCACTTATGGCATTTAGTATGGCATCATTTCCCAGCTGCATTTTCGCTGAAAACTTTCAATCAACTTTCTGTTTACCCACTCGCCGGGCAGCTACTGCTGCTACTTGTTTGTTGATTGGAGTTCGAGTTAAGTTCGCGTTGGGCTTGAGCTAAGTTTTTAGTTAATGTCCAACAACAACAACAGCAACAACAACTTCACTTGCAGTCGGCCTTCGCCTGAAACATGGCCACTTGCAATGCATTTTTGAAAGCATTTCGCCGTTAATTGAATTTAAGCAATGAAATGTAATTTGAAAATTTTGCATGTGCCCCAATGTAAGTATCTCTACGCTCAACGCTCAGCGCTCTTCGCTCGCGTAGCACGCCAGCAAATCATCATAAAAAGCAGCGTAGTTGCAGCAGCAACAAAACATGAAATGAAATTGCTAAAGGTGAACAACATGCAATGGGCCAATGTGGCAATGCGGATGGCGGACATGGCGGACATGGCCAACAACAACAACAGCAACAGCAAGGAGTGGAAAAAACGAAACTGAGCGTGGCCAGTGGCATGCGGCCTGTGTGTGCTTGCGTCTTTATTGTTGCCAACAGTTGCCGTCTTGTACAACACCCAAAGGTATCAGCAGACAAAATGCTAAAAATGTATTTACCACAAAAGCGAACAACAACAACAACAACAATGACGACAACGACGACGACGACGACGGTTTGCGCGTCAGCAGCGACTCTGCTCTCTGCTTTTAGCTTTTCTCTGCTCATTGCCTGGTGCCCTTAATGGATCTGCAGCACTTTGAGTGATTTATTTCACACGTTGATGAAATGGACAGCAATGGGCCGCATTTTGACGTTTATTGCCAGCAGTGGCAGCAAAGCCAGCACCAGCAGCAACAGCAACAACAGCAACTGCAACAACAACTGCCCACGGCATGTGTTGTGCGCATGCGCGCAGCCCTCTGACAACAACAACGACGACAACGACGACGACGACGATGATGAGAGGAGGCCCAAAAGGACGTTGTTGCTGTTGTTTATGCTTAACAAAATATCAGACTACATTCGCTATATGATCAAACAAGTAGCTTTTATAATTATTATACGTTCAAATAAAGAAAGAAAACCATTTTCTACACAAAAAAATTCTTTGATTTTTGAAAACATATTCCTCGAAATGCAATTCACGATTTATCAAAGTTTTTCAAACAAGACTTAATACAAAAATTAGTTTTGGAATATATAAAATATTTAAAACCATTTTTTCTTGTTTTTTTCATACTTTGTTTGCTGTTGTCATTCATACCAGATGTCAAAAAAAGTTCAGAACTTTAGCAAATTTTAAAATTGGGGTTAAGAACAAAAAGAGCATATTTGACTTCGGCTTAGAATTTTTGATGTTTTAGCTGCCATGTTTTTAAATTTTAAAAATGTGGTTGTTTTTTTTGTCTTGATTTTTTTGGTTGCTGCAATTGCGTTCTGCACTGTAAGTCTTCTGCACGTCTTTTGGTAATAGCCCCACAAACCGTGCGCGCTTTAATGAGGCGCGCTCCTCATTTGGACGCCACACATTTTGTACTTTTATGCCTGGCAAGAGAGAGATGGAGCGGGAGCAAAAGAGAACGCAGAGTTGGGAGGCTATTAAAAACATTTAATTGCAACTTAATTAGTTGATGCCAGTTTAACGTACCGATTGCTCTCTCTCTCTCTCTCTGTCTCTCTCGTCCCACGAACGAATGCAACAACAAGAAAATGTTACTGCAACAAAAACAACAACTCATCAACTCAAATGCCAGCATTGCGACCTGAAGCTAAGCTTGACTAAAAACCAAACAATGATCCAAACCAAACCCAACCCATCCTCTATTCCCCATTCACGAAAATCCCGGCCCAACTATTGTGATGTGGGCCAAGATATTGTCTCTGGTAAAAACAACAACAAAAAACCACCCCGGGAGAAAAGTCAATTTAACACATTCACTATGCCTCTTAAAATGTTGATATTTTAATTAGTAACGCTCTAAAGGATTTTCAACAGTGCCAGCATTCACTCCCACTCCCACAATACAATACCAACGATGAGGGGGAGGTAAGAAGCAACGGTACACAAGCTCCAACAACACCACCACCAAAAACCATCATCGACAACAACAGAAATGCAATTTTGAAGCTGCAAACTGCAGAAGAAGAAGAAGATGAAGCAAAAAAAAAAATAGTGCCAAAGGGCACAAGGCATTGAGTGCGATTTGGGTTTGTTGTTGTTGCTTTTGTTCCAAGCCATAAACATATAAGTTGGCAGTGGAGTAGTGCAAATAGGTTTTAGAAGGGATTCTAATACAAAAGATTCAAAATTATGATCGGAAAATGTTTATCATGTAAATTTACTGAGTAAATTCAATTAAGCAACGCCTCTGTTCAAGCTAAACAAGAAAAAAAAAACATTATCCATATGCCAAAATGCAGTTTTTTTGGTGCCAACCTACAGTGTTTTTATTTCCCTCCCCCGCTGCCGACTGGCTGGTTTTATGACAGCGTGCCCAACTGTGGCAATAAGTTCAAATGCCAGCCCGGCAAATACTGAAAAGCGACTTAGAGCCTCGCTTAATGTGCCACAAAACAGAGACAGACAGCAAAGAACTGCAACTAAAAGACGACTGTGACTTTAAGTTCGACTTTGACTCTGACTCTGACACACACATACATACATACATATATCAGCAACAACAGAAAATAAGGTTCCCTTGGCCAAAAAGTGGGTGTAGCGGCACCAAATGCCATTGCAACAAAACAGTGAGGTTTTGGGTTTGGGATCGAGGATTGGGGATTGGGGCACAAAACGCCAACGCACTGACACTCACTCAAGAGCTCGTGAGGCTCCACTCCTCCACTTTTCATACAGAGAGAAAGAGAGAGAGAGAGAGAGAGAGAGAGAGAGAGATTGCTGAAGAGCTTGGAGCCTGGGCTAGCTGCTGTTGCACTGTCTAGTGCTGATTTCTACTAATTTGATTAAACAGATTGAGTTTAATAAGGTTTATGGCATATATGATAGAAAGCCGAACCTGCCACAAGGCAACAAGGCAAGTCAAGGCACACAGCCTGAACAAATGTTGCCTAATTCAAGTGCCGCATTTATTTTTGTAAACATTTCACATGTTGTTGTAGTGTACTTAGGCCTTATACCCTCACGATTTGTTGTGATACAAAATATGCCGGCATGAGCAGTGATACCACTCAAGAATTTGCCCACACAAAAGGCCACAGAGTCACATTTGCACGAGGCACACCACAGAACAGAACAGAAAGCAAGCGAGTAAACGAGCAACAACCCAATCAATGGCCCCCAGTAAAGAGTCCCTCATCCCCATCCCCTGTCCACATACACACAATCCCCAATCCCAATCCCAATTCTCATTCTCAGCCCGAACTGCAATGTGCGTTTTGTGTGCACTTATGCGATCATTTGTTAAGTGTCATCGCGCCGGCATATGGGCAAGAAAACAACTCAAGAACAACCACAACAAACAACAGTAAAGCATTTGAAGTTCTCACGCCGACGTTGCAAATACTCTAAAAGTAGCAATCAATAAAATGAGATTTTTACCACAAGATTTGTATTGTAAGTAAGTTTGGAGGCTTTAGTTAGCAATCGAATATAATAAAAATAATCTTGAAGGACCTGGTTTGAATATTTGAACAATCATATTACAATATTATTTTTTCCTAGGATTTTTATTTTTTTTAAATTCATTTTGAAACTTTTTTTTTTTTTATTTTTAGCACATTTCAGACATATTGTGAAAGTTTTATATATTTGAACTGTCATTTAACAAAATTAGTTTTACTATTTGAAGGGTTTTGGTTTACTTATTTTAATTAGCTGCTTACCACATTTCAAAGCTTTATTTCAACAGAAGCCTGGTTCATTTTCCCTTTAAGATAATTTTCTAATCAACCTTTAGTATTAATTTCAAATTACATCCGTGCCATACTCAACGGTACAACTGATTAACACTTGTCAACACAGTGTATAACAACAAAGTGTAGCTCGTAAACAAAATGTTGTTGTTGTTGCTATTGTTATTGTTGTTGTTGCTGTTACTGTTGTCGTTTGCTGTTGTCCATGGTCATGGTAAATTTATGCACAATTTTTCGCGCTTTCAAAAAATATTTGCATCATTAATCGTTGCACAGTCTTCGGCCTCATGGCGGCATCACATTGTTGTTGTTGTTGTTGCTTGTGTTGTTTGGTTGTTCTGAATGTTGTTGTTGTTGTTTAGTTCGAGGCGTTGTCTGCGCCTAAAAACTTCAGCAACACACACACACAACATCAAGCAACTGCATCATTGGCATGCGGGCGCTGGCGTCGTTACAACGTTGTTGAAATGTTTTGTCAACTTCTCAACGCCGCCGCCGCCGCCGCAGCAGCAACAACAACAATGTGGCATTTGCCCTGTGAAATGAGATAGTGTGATGGTTTGAGATGGTTTACCTATTTACGCTTTAACCACAATGGAAAGTTTAAAATCGAGAAACTTTGGTAAAATTCGCTAAAATCATAACACCGTGGAACGCATTTCGCGCTAACCGCAAAAGTCGTAAGTCAAACAAGCAGGAAAAGTACATATAGTTACAACCGCAGTCAACTAGACCAACCCAGCCAGCAGCCACCCACAGAAATGCAGCTGTTGCAACATCAAACGCACACAACTCAAATAGTAGAACAAGTTTAGCCATCAGCTAGAAAACAAAAAGGAGAAAGCAAAAACACACACAGAACACACTGCAATGAAATTATCAAATGTTTTAATAGACTCAACGAGCCGAGGTTTGCTGTACAAATGAAGATAGATGGTGTCACAACCTTTCCCCAACTCCCCATTCAAGTTACTCCAAAAAGTCAAGAACTCGAAAAAGTCCAGTGCAGAAAACTACAAACAGAGTTCAAGCTGCGGCTTAGCTCAGCTCAGCCACCAAATGAACTTGTTAAATTTCAGTTGGGATTTTATTTTTTTGGTTTTTATCTCCCTTTTTTGCGGTTCGGTGTCGAAAAGTTTGGCAAAACTTTAAAATTTACAGCTTGCACCTAGCGAATAAGTCGAAAGTTAAGACGATGCAACAAGTTGAAGTTGCAGTTGCACGAGGGTGTCAAAATAAAAACTTACTGTATATATTTTGCAGTTGGCAAAATGTTCTACATATTAATTTCAATTAAAAGTCACTTAAAGTGAAACCGAATAAAATGTCTAGGCAAAGTTGCAGAAAATGGGTTGAAATATTATTTATATTTGTTTAATTACGACAAAAAGAATTTATAAATAATTAACTAGCAAAAATGTAGCTTATTAATATTGATAATAAATTCTAGCTAATAGAACACTTTGCCAATTGCTTTTCGATGAGCCAAACTAAAAAGCGTAATAATTACCCATTAAATCAAACTAAAACATTGGCAACAACATTTCCTGTAGACAGAGCATACATAGAGAACAAGCATGAGAAGACGACACAGGCTGAGGTGGAGAACGCACAATGAACTCATAAATTGACGCACCCTACCCAAAAACCCGACAACATAATCGGCCATGCCGCCGGCAATGCCAATAACAACAACAACAGCAACAACAACAACGACTTTAGGAGGAGTCTCCAAAAAAAACTCGATATTGCAACGCGACGCTGTGCAACGCGCACTTGTAAATGGCATGTTGCAACATGCCTAAATATGCGCCACACACACTAACGGCACATGGAGCCCAAACACTAAGCGCAGACGACAACGGTGAAGAGCTGAGGGAAAGACCAAGTTGAGCTCAGCTAAATTTTAGAGCGCGCCGGCGACTCCTACGCACCATCTGCCTCTCTCTCTCTCTCTCTGTCTCGCTCTCCCTCTCATCTAGCAGCGACATTGAAACGATGCAAGGCGACGCTACGCCAGATTGCGAGCCAGCCTCTATTTAGCTACGCCAAAGCCTTGACAATGATCGTCATTAATTGAGAGGCAGACGACGACGACGACAACGATGACGATGCTTTCCTCACCTCCGTCGTCTCGCTTCTTGCTTTGTGGCAACAACGCTCGATGTTGTTCGATGAGTTTAGTTTCCATTGAACGAAACTTTGGTTTTTCATATTGTGCATGTTTTGGGGTATTTATGTTATGTTAAGCAGTTTGTAACATAATATTGATCTATACTTTATCAGTTTTGTCAAGGGAATATTTCTTTTCTAAATATTTATTATAGATCTAATAAGATTTTGCAAAGCGTTGTAGCTAGGTGTATTTTAAGCCACAGCTGTGCACAGTGGCAAACCTAGTCAATACAAAGAACTCTTGTTATTCACCCAGGGTTAATTTTCTATCATTTTGCATAGAAAACTAGATCAGTTTGTCGTTTCGTTGATGTGCGCTGGGACAAATTATTTCAAATATATACTTTAAAATATTTAATTAATATTTTTATTTTATATTAATCTCCATTTTAACTAGAGTATGTCAACTTCCGCAACACATCAGAATTTTTTACCATTTTCAAATTATTTGGCTTTTTGGCTATGCGAATTATGAAAATGTGGGCTTGGTGCTTGCAACAACAACAACAACAACGACGACGACGACAACGCCACCAATATTGTCATCGTCCAGAGTTGAGACTATAATAGTTGGAGTTTGGTAGACTATAAGCGCTGCTGGCATGCGATGCATCTGCGAAGAGTTTTTTCTTTCTTTCTTTTTCTGATGGTTTTTGTTGTTGTCTCTGCTTTCTAAATGCGTAGCGTGAACCTTGGGTGTGTGTGTGTGTGTGCAAAAATGTTGACCTTTAGCACAGAAAGCTAATGCGAAAATCTTAGCACAAATCTACGCAGATTTATCTTCACCTTCAACAAGCGTTGAAATTTAAGCTCGACGAAGAAAAAAAAATAGTTATCAGTAAAAAAAGCAAATTTACCTTGAAAAAAGTTTTAAGGAAAAAATATTAAATGGTTTACAAGCATTGTATATCAAATTCATGCACATTTCATGCCCCTTATTCGCTGATTCAGAGGCAATTCACGCTGCATCGTTTAAAGTTGAGCTGACGCCAAAAGATTGACCTCAAATCGAGAAGTAGTCGAAGCTGAAGTATGAAAAAAAAAAAAAAAACATAATGATGACAGCTACCGATATGTGTTGCAACAAGCATCGCGCGCCCCACGCTCATAAATTACAGAGCCATAAGGCACAAAACAAGATCGAGAACACACAGCCAGTGTGATGACTTCGGGGAGAAAGGGGTTGGTGAAGAAGAGGGTTGACGAGCTTATAAAATTACGCCGCGAAATTCTTAGCATGCCACATACATAATTTGTTGGTAGCTTTTGCTACACCGCGCCGCCACACGAAAAAGAAATCACAATCTCATTATGGCATACACCTTTTGGGCAAAAACTGGAACCATATATATAAATATATGTGTATACATATGCCGAGCCCATAATTATAAAGAGCCCTTAAGTACTTGTTAACAAGTTCGATATCTGAGCGATTTACATGCTCTGTTCTTTAAATGCAGACCGAAAAGAAAGTGCAAAGCATTCAGCCAGCCAGCCAACCAGTGAACCAAAAACCAGGCAACGGCATATTTTGTCTGATCTGTTGTAAACGATAAACCCCAAGGGAATTGCACACGCACAGTGGTAAAGAAGTGACGTGAAAATACAATTGAAAATAGCTTAAAAAGCCCAAAAGGAATTTTTCAAGAATTAATATTCGCAAAAGCTTGTCTTTGTTTCGATTTTAGGTAGGGATCAAAATGTTCTTTTCATGCTTTTGCATTCTTTTTTATAGTTTTTGCTAACCACTGTGCAACTTGGAGGCATTTTTGGCAGGTAAGGCCGCAACAAATTGAATGGTTATGCTTTATGACTTATGGAAACCGGCAGCTGATTTGCTCGCTGCGATTTGCCGTTTAAATCGTTTGCCATAAAAAATCGAATGCAGCACTAATTAAAGGCAGGAATAAGATAAGCTTCGTCAGACCCGTTAAGTCGTCGCGTCGGTCTCCCCAGACAGCCCATTAGCCTTAGTATGCTGCAATGCTGTGGCTAACCATTAGCAATTAATTAAAAAATTAGAATATATTACGAGAGAACCGATAGCGTAGTAGAAAAGGCGATCAGATGATGTCTTATCTGTTGCTCGCATCGCCATTGACAAACTATTAAAAAAAACCGAAAAATAAATTGAAAAATCGTCTCGAATTTAAATGAAAATTTGTTAGCTCTACACTCTGTTATGTGAAAAAACAAATTCGTAGCTATTCATGTTACACAATTTGAGACTTTTTAAAAAAAAAGATGAAGCTAAGAGTTCAGCTCAGCTCTGTGAAATGTTGCATATGGTATTTACGAGCTATTTATGCATATTAAAAAAATTCTTCAAGCGTTCGAATCAAAAACTCTAGATAACAGTAGCTCTGAACTTCGTTCCCATCCCCTGTGCTGCTGCACTTACCTGGCTTTAAGATATTTCAACGTTGGCATGGCATCAATATTTTTTGTTGTTGCCTCTAGGTATTCCGTTTTTTTGTTCATCTAGTGCCTGGAGATACTTTTGCTGATAAAGATTTGTATGTTTTGATTTTTATGACGCCACAAAATGTTGCTTCTGGCTTCCAATCCCAAACATCGAACACTGTGAACTGTGTTTCGGGGCATTTCCTCTTTTGCTCGCTGCCATAAAACTTGCATTTGTGATATACAGAAAATAAAAGAAACTGTCGTTAAAAAAAGTTTAATATCAAATTTGCAAATATGCGTAAGCAATTATGTTTGTTTCATATTTTCTTTTCTAGTATGTTCTTTTTTTTATTGACTTGTAAGTCAGAGCGTGCTTGAACAAAATAATATTAAAAAATAGAAAAAATGGAAAAGAAAGAAAATTATGACAAGAGTGCATTGAACGGGAATATGCAGAAGAAGAAGAAGTTTTTATAGCTCAACTTTACAGTTAATGTGATTTTTTTTTATTCATTGCAGATTATCATATCGCGGCCATAACATGTCACTAACAAGCCGAGTACGATTTTTACGACTCAAAGATATACTTGAAATAAAAAATAATTCTCTTTAAATGACTTTAAGGAATGGGTTTAAAAACACTTTTAAGCTTATGATTAGAAATAAATAATAAAAATTCCATTAGTATTCGCACCTTTATATTATTAATTTGCTTCCGCATTCACATTCCAATTCGCTTTAATCAACTATTGAGTTGCACTCACTTGAAGCAAAGTTGAATATATTCTCTCTCTAGTTTATCTTTCGCCCACTGTTTGCAAACGCTTCAGCTTTTGTCTTTATATATTTATATGGATCCTGATTTATGAATATTACCGTATAACAGACGCCGCCACCAAGCAAGCCATCGAATAATCCATTTGAATGAGTGCGATCCGGGATCATTACTCATAACCAAAATCAATTAGTGCAACCCACCCAACCCAGAACAGAACCGAACCAAACAGAACAGAGTCATCGTCGTCAAGTCGGTACGAGTTGATGAATTGGTTTTAAATCAATGATAATGCCAATAAACAAACCTCAAATAGACAGACAGAGAGAGAGAGAGAAAGGAGGAGTTGCAGCAGCTTTGGTCTTTGGCTAAATTCAAAAGATGTGTTTGTGGCCAAGTTATAAATTCAAATCATACAACAACCACGCAAAAAAACAAAAAGAAGGAATTCATTGAGAGCGAACCACCAACAGCCAGCCTAGCCGAGTTGCAGTTGCATGTGGGTTGGCAAAAAAGCACCACCACCATTGAAGCTTGTTTTTATCTGGGAAAAACTGGCAAACATGTTGCCGTTGCCGTTGCTGTTGCCGCTGTTGCCTTCCCGTCTCACGAAACAAAAATATCAATTATGAGCCAGTAGTAAAGAAGGACGCCAAGAAGGAGCACAAAATAAACACACACAGAGGAACTAACCAACTGAGCACTCGTATCATATTTGTTGGACAAGGCAATGTTCAAGTTGCTGCTGCTGCCGCTGCTACACATGTTGCTACCGTGTTATGTTGCTGCTGTTGTTGTTGTTGTTACTGTTGCGCCGAGTATGACATTTGTTTTAGCCGCTTATCTGCCAGTCTTAAGCCAAACCCAGTCGAAACAGTAGGCGCTGCACAATTTTCATTCACCTCCCAACAACAAAGCTGCTTCCCACTTTTCATCCTGCCCCTCCACTCGGCCTCTCTGCGTCTTTAGCTGATTATGCGCTAAATTCCTATAGATGCTCATTTATTATGTGTTTTGTTGAGGAACAACAAGACATCGCTGTTGTGTCGTCTAGGCATATAATTTGCTAGCTTAGCAAATGTAATTGATGCATTGAGGTTATGACATAGTTTTCTGATATGATGTGCATTGGCTTTCCAACCAAATGCAATCTGCAACAGACTCGTCTCGTCTTCCACTCAAGCCCCTCAAGCAACAGTTGTCAGTGGCACGCAATTGTTTGTAGTCAAGTCAGACGACAGCCAAAACAGTTAAGTTGCTTGCAACACATATTTATCATTTTAGACCTTAGACGACGCCAACGATGAAGAAGACAATGCACATTACAATTTTGTACTACTTTAGCTTATTTGTTGTGTGATTTTTGTGTCTATTAAAACTTGGTTGATGGCAAAAAACTGTGTATTTTTTCTCATTATTCTTTTGGCTTAATTGAGAATACAAAACACTGATCTCAAGAAAATTCTGTTATTATGTAACGTTAAATTAAAAATAGTTCTTAAAAGTTATATTAAATTCATATTGATTTTGTAATCCTTTTGGTTCATAACTATTTACTTGCACAACTTTTGTAACCAATTAAACAGTTACAAAACATTTTTCGTTTAAAGACCTGCTTCTCGATTTGTGTTGCTGTTGTGGGTCTGTGCAACAAAATCTTGTAACTGGCTTTTGGGTGAACCTGCAGACAGCTAGCAATTGTGACAGCTGCCGGGCAGAAGAAGCTTAGGCTTAAGCTTTCGACTCGAATGGACTGGACTGCAGTGTACATGGTACGGTGTACAAAACACGCCTTTAAATCCAAACAAAATTGGGTCAAAACTGTAAGCACACACACACAGACACATTCGAGTGAGTAGTAATCGACTCGTTATCCATTGCATTGGTTGTTTGACCCACAGAGACAGAGAGGAAACAACTTTGACTGCGTCTCAACAATTTCCCTTTCAATTTCAACAGTAATCAAAACTGTCCACTTTGTGTCATGTCACACGCGACAACAACAACAGCTACAACAAGAACGTCAACTGCAGATATTTCAAACTAAACAAAAGCAAAGCCCAACACACACACACACACAAGCTCAATTGTCTGAACAGTCCAGCTGTCAAATCCATATATATATATATACACACATAAGCTATTCAATCAACTTTACTACTTGGAGCCCAGCGACAGTGCGTTCAATTGTACAAACGGCTTGTGGCGGATTATGATTATATATTTGTGTTTGTGTGTGTGTGTGCTCGCGTATCTACTTAGATACTTAGGCTTACACACACTACGATGAGGCGTGTCTAATTGCGCGCACATGTCTTACGGCCCCATGGGTCAAAGTATTGCCCTTCCCTTTTCGCCACCAACATCTTTTAAAGTGGAAACATTGCCATATCAACCACAATAACAGAAATGTTGCCCATTGTTTCGATCTATCTATAAAAATTGTTGTATGTAATCCAGCAGACATTAATGCCCCGATTTTCGAATGATTTAACGCAATTTATTGTTATGTCGCTGGAATTTTCTCGATTAAAAGCACTTAAAAGAGAGATTTGCAAAGCGTAGTTGGAAGTTGAAAGTGTCCAAGTGTCTTGCGAATGACAAGTCAGTAAATTCATCCAATTTCATAATGAAACAGATATATCAAAGCTGAATTAATTTTTAAAGGCAATGCACACTTTTATATTTCTATGAGCAAATGCGAATTTCTTTTAGGACTGAATGCAATTTTCTTTTTAGCAGAACAAAAATTCACAAAAAATATAATAACTAAAAAATTTTAATTAAAATAACTTAAAAAATTCTACAAGCAAAAACATTTCTAGAAATACAACTCTTTAGTTTTGAACAACATATGAACAACAAAAGCATTAATGGCCATCATTATGTGATTGCATGCCAGAAACCAGTTAAACTTTTTAGGCCTCACTCTATATAATGGCCATACGTTTTATTAGCCACACAGACACTTTAAGACGAAGCAAAATAAAAAATGAAAACCTTTTAATAATATAAAATAATAAAAATACATAAATAAAAAAAAACTGCTTTATGGTAATGCCTTGAGGAACCCACAATAAAGTGTCGAACAGAAGAGGGGAAGAGAATTATCTTTAGCGCATAAGCACTATAAAAATAAAAGCTATCACTTCACTTTTTTTTTGGCATTAGCCTTCATCAGGCATGCAAAGTGGCGTCGCCAGGCGGCAGTCGAATTGACGCCCAACGAACGAACGATAGCTGAACTGAACCTGTGTGTCCCAGGTGCAATAATTACGCATGCAGGCGGCGCACTTCATTGAATAATGCGAGTGCATAAATTAATTAAATTACGTTATAATAGAGAGTGAGTGAGAGAGAGAGAGAAGTTGCCACTACTTGCGCGACTTGCCTCACGCATTTGTCGCATAATTACGAAAAGCGCGAATTGCGCCACAGAGAATCCGAATCCGAGTCGGAGTCGGAGTCTCGCTTGCTTGCTTGCTAGCTGGGTTGTTGCTTTGATTGGAAATCGTTGTTTGGTTTTAATTTTTGTCGCACGGCCACCCAGCAACTGGCCAAGCAGCAGGCACCAGTCACCAGGCACAACCTGGCCAGAACACATTGGCTGCGGCCAAAATCATTTGCATAGCCAAACCCGAGTGGCCCACAGGCTGAGTTCCTTCTTTTTGTCTCTCTCTTTGTCACAGCCAGGTTTTTGGCTCTTTGCTTTGCTCCCTTTTTTGGCCAACATGTCGTCCAATTACTCGTTTATTCAATGGCGTTTGCATTAAGTGGACGCGTTAATTACGTCCAACGTTCGATGCCTGGGTGAAAAATGTTAATTAAGTGATATTTTCGGCACCCAGCAACCAGACAGATAGACAGACAGACAGACCGACGCACACACACAGAGAGAGACAAGGGAGCCAAAGCAACCTGCACACCACGAAGCAACAACAACAACAACAATTTCAGTTCAATCCTGGCGTCAATGAAGTGCGCCTCCTTTTGGCAGGCACTGTAATTAAGTTGTACTACGAAACGCAGCTAGTACGAGACGTGGTCTTTGGTTTTTTTTTTTGTATTTTTCAGTCAGTTTTAGCTTTCGTTTTACATTTTTCGGTGTGCAAAAACTTGCAACAAACAAAAAACTTTTAGCTGCCTCAAGGTCGCGTCTTGTGAGGTAGAAAAAAAATGACACAAGGCTAAAAATTGCTACAGCTTTTAACGTTCATTCCAATATTTTATAAACTTAAGTATTGGTTGAACAATATTATAATAAAATTTGACAAAAAGCTTTTAACGTATATAAAAAGCATCGAATCAAGTCGAATTTTTTGCGAGTAAATTTAAAAATATACAATAGAATTTTACTGCTTATTCTATCTTACCAAAAATCGTAGCAACTTTGTTTTTTTGGTGCTTAGTGCTTAAACTAGCCGTCTTTAAAATGCATCATTAATGTGCATTTGTTGCTTTAGATTTTGCGCTCGGATAACACACGCATGTGAATCCTCTCTCTCTTTGTAGCGCAACAACATTAGAGACCCAGCCAGCCAGTGGAACAGAAAAAAAAAAAACAAATAAAAATGATTTATAACGCAATGCGTTGAGTTTGCCAGACGCCGCCAAAAGCGCCAAGTTGGCCCTCTTTGGACATTGAGAAGGTCTTCGTTCTGGTGGTTGTGTGCTGTTTTTTTCCATTCACTCGTATACGGACCGACGACGACTATCGCAGCTCGCAAGCTAAAAGTCTATGTTAACTTTGATAAATCGCTGCACTACTAAAATGCGATAAGCGTGCGAGAGAGGAGTAGACGAAGAAGACGAAGCCGAGAGACCAGATCCAGTATACCCAGAAGAAACCCAATCAAGAGGCAACCGGCACCAAACTGTTGGCTACTGTGAAAGGGACGATGACGACGACGGCGACGATCGTTCGTTGTAAACGCATGAAGCTGATTGCAATGCGATAGTCTCGACTCAAGACGACGTACTTATTTATATTTATATATATAGTATACTATACTATATGTACTCTGCTAGTGTCCAGCAAGTACTTGCCACAATGATATCTGCATGTCTATCTTAGATGCTCACACACACAATCACGCATACACACACACACACATACAGGGAGAAAAGGCGTTGAGTGGTGTACGCCTGCGTGGCAGTTGCAGTTGCAGTTTGGCAGTGGCACTGGCAGTGGCCAAGGCAGTGGCTATCTGCACTGCCAAACCTCCTTAGTCGGCCCATTGCGTGTTGTGGCAAGTCAAGTGCAACAGCAGCAGCAGCAACAGCAGCGGCACCAGACGTCGCAGCTCTGCAAGTGTCACACACAAACACACAGCCACAGACACCCCAAATGGCAAAGTGGTTCTGCATAACCCAACAAACAAAAATGTGCCATAAAAAATAAAACTTCATTTAAGTCTATTAAAGATATTACAACTTATAAAAACTATAGAAAATATATGAAGGTCTTAGAAGATTTTTTGCTGTGGAGGTTTTTTCATATACTTTACTGTTTTATAGATTTAGTTTATTTATTTATAGGCAGAAAGTTAAGAGAGTACAACATTTTATATTGACAACAATTCTTAACAACCAAACAATATGTTTGTTGGGTTTAACGCTTTGCAATGTTGTTCTCTCTCTTTTTTTTCGCCTCCCTTTGCCCCTCATCTTGTTTTTGCTGCCGCCCAACGCTTTGTAAGCGTAAGCTCTTATCTAGCGCCTTGAACTTGTAATGTTGGTTATTTTGTGCAAATATTGCGTTAATTAAAATATTTTAGTTGCGCCTCGTTGATAATGGACGTCGTTGACGTCGTCGTTCCCTTGGGAGGAGGGAGTCAGGCAGGTTGTTGTTGTTGCTGTTGGGCTTACCACCGACACCTTTGGAATCTTTTACTCTCTCTCTCCTTCTCTATCTTTAATGTGGCAACAGCCACTGGTCACAGTGATCGGTGTGGCAAGTGCATTGCGTTTTTTTCAGCTTCGGCAAGTTGGCAGCACAGCTACGTTGCCATTGATTAGATTAAAAGAAAAGTGCCCAAGTCCTCGAGGAAGAAGAAAAAGAACTTATTGGAAAAAAACAACAAAAAAACTAACCAACGCCGATGTGCGCGTCAAATATTTGCATTAAGATGCCAGATACGCCAAATGCCGTGTGCTAAACATTTATAATTACTTAACGCATCTTATCGCATTCGAGCCTAACCTGCAAGCCCAACAAAAACCCAAAATAACTTTGATAAACTCTCTCACACACAACTTCAAAGCGATACCGTTGCGCCACTGCCATTTCTCTACTGTCAACGAGTCAACGAACCCAAATCGAGCGTTACAATATTCAAAGTGCCATTGAAGCCGCACACACACATACATACACAATCACATTCACATGTTTTTTACTGTCGAACGGTTGCAGGTCCAGTTCGTGCAAAGTTCAATGCGAGGGCGGCATTTAAAATTAAAGTAAGGGAAATTATTCGTAGTATTTAAAGTGACACTCAACAATCAACAAACATTATTGATTATGTAGATGCAACGATAAAACTAAAGTGTAATAAATGAGAATTCTTTAGTTTGATCGATCGGCAAAGTTAATGTAGAGGGTTAATAATAATTAAGTAAGTTAACTGAGTTTGTAATGAGCTATAAGTTGAGTATAAGATATAGATTGATAACTATACACCTTGGGATCTAGGCTTAACAATAGATCGCTTTCGTTTCTGTTAAGATTTTCTTATTTGCAGCCCTCGTTGCAATTGATATTTGTTGTTTGCAGCAACAACTCGCGTTGCATATGTAAGAAGCGCATTTCGAATTGCACCCACGCATTAGTTGTAACAAATTTGTAGCGCGTTCTTTGTGGCACGTGACTGTGGCGTTGCCCTCCCCCGCCCCAACCACACCCTTGCTCTATAAACAAAAAACGCCAATGGCGGAAGTGTGAGCACATTTGCTTTGGCCCGCTCCTGACTTCCTTCTTCTTCTTCTTCTTGGCCAGTTGCAGTACGTAGCGAAAGTAATTGATTTCTTTTATAGTTGAGACAGTTTCGAACTGAAATGGTTCTGCAGCAACAACTACAACATTGGCATTGCAACTCACACGTTTCCTGTCTGCTGACCTCCTCCTTGTTGCCATCCCACTCTCTCTCAACCTCTCTTTCTCTTTCTCACGCCATTGATCGGTGTCGGTTCCATTCCGCTTTCGAGTTTAGCTTTGCCGCACGTGTAAATGCTTCAAACATGTTGCGGTTTTGGCCAAGCGAACAGCAACAACAACAACTTGAGCCAGAGTTTTCGGTGTTTTATTGTTGTGTGCCGTGAAATGTTTTAAATAAAGATTTTTTATTGTCAATGGGAAAATAGTGTTGCGGCTTTTGGCTTTATATCTCACACGAAACAAATAGAAAGCAAAGAAAATAAAAGCACCTTTTTCCACAACGCGGCGTTTTTGACTTTAATGTGCTGCGGTCGTTTTGTAAATGTCATCGCACAAGGGACTTGACTTTAACTACTATGTTGTGTGTGTGTTTGTGTGTGTGATTTTACGATTTGGAAGGAAACGTTTAGACTACAAGACGCCACATTAACGGACATTCAACGACCGTGCAACAACTGAATGGAAATCGTTTACACATCGAATGGATATTTCTTTTCTATATGAAGATAAATAGTTTCAGTAATTAGGTTTGATATACATATAAATAAGTGAGATCTCAATACCAGGAGGACTAACAAAGAGTTTTCTCAGGGGAAACTTGACTTTAACTTCAATATTCCGCTACACATATCGAAATAGTTCAGTCACACTGCACTTTACTTTCTCGTTTCAAACTTTGCCTAAAACCCATCAAAAAACGAAGCTTTGGTTGCTCTGAAGGCAAGCCTCGGGGCGTTTTAAAAACGCCTCAATCAATCTAACCAAAAACTGTGAGAGATAATAATATGTATTTATAATATATGTTAATCTTTGACGCATGCCAAATGTTTTGCTAGTGTGACTTTTGAGACGATGTTTAACATAAATCGAACTGCTTATAAATTTGATAGATAAGGTTTTGAAAAAAAATACCAAAAATTGATTAATGAGCGCGCTTAGCAGAGTGTTTTTTGATTTGTTGAAAAAACAACAATCGAATAGTTTAGGTGAAAACAGGTCGACGCCATAGATGAGACGAGCGAAGATACCCGAAAATAATGTAGGAGAATAAGAAGCTTTTGTGCAAAAAGTGCAAAACAAAACCACAAAACATAAATATGATTTATTAGATGTTGCACTTGACAGGGAAACGTGAGGAGAAAGAGAGCGATGAAGTTGAAGACTCTAGACTGCAGCTGATGATGAGCATCATTATTATCAAGTGATGCTGTTGCAGGCAGGCAGTGATTTGATTTGCTTATGCTTGCATACAGCACATGTGTGGCAGTCAGACCGACAACATTTATATGCAACATGCGGCCTGCCTGCCTGCCCCAACTGCTGATGAATGCCAATGCAATGCCTTTTATTCTCGCTGTTGTTGTTGGGGTTTCGCAAGTGCCAAATGTCTCTTCTAGGTCTGTCTCCGACTCAGAGAGAGACTCTCGTCGTCATCGTCGTGCCGGTTCGTGGGCGTGGCAAGCACTCAGCGAGGCAAGCAACGCGACTTGACTCCCACTTGAATTTGCATTACAAAGGCAACACAAATTGCGCGCTGCTCTTTGTGCCGCTCAACGCGCACAGCAGTCAACGCATCCCAAGCAGCTGCAGCTTCATTCCAAAAGGCACACAAAAAAACACAGTTCTAGGCATAGCAGCGTTCTACAAGCGAGGTGTGTATGAGAAGTTAGCCAAAAGGATTGTCAGTCTCTCAGTAAGCTTTTTCAACTTATTAAACACATCTCGCACATAGCTCTGGCAGATTTGTTTGTCGTACCGTAATTGAATATTGAAATGCATTTTTCATTAGCGCTTTGCAGGGCCAAAAGGGTCCCAGCAATAACAACAACAGCAGCGACAACAGCAACAACAAAAAAGCTGGCGAAGGCTAGAAAAATTGCGTATAATGAAAATTCAATTAAACTTTATTACCTTTTGGTTGCACTTGCTTAACCTCAGAGCTTTCACAACTTGAACCGCCATGGGATTTGTGGCCCATTTGTTGCATTAATTCTAAAGCATTCGCTTTAGCTGGCTGCAGGCAGGGGTGCGCGGGCGACGCAACTTCCACCAGCTTGTTAACAACAACAACAACAATAGGAAACTACGCAGCACCCCACGGTTGCAAGCATTCTATGGTATACGCCAACAGTTTGCAAATTGCATGCTTTTGTTCACAATTTTCCGCAGAAAGTTTTTCTTATATAACAATTTTGCTGTTGTTGTTGTTGTTGGCAAGACGACAGACAGCCAAACACCTTCATATCTTTTAATGAGAATAAATTGATGTTTTGGGCATTTTGTATAGCTGCCGCTTGTTGCACACCTATTTGTTGCATAGAATATATAAACTTTTTCATCCAGCCAGCCAGCCAGCCATTCCAAGCTTGCAACTTGCCACGTTCTTCTTCCACTTTGCTGTTGTTGCATATTGACAGCTACTAAGAACGAGAAGGGCTGGCTAAATTTGGTGTTAATCAGTGTCAAGACGCCTTTTGGGGGCGTACAAGTTGCCAAAGAAAACGAACAAGAAGAAGAAGTCATCAGAGGGAACATTATGAACAACTTTAACTTTAGAAGCAAATTGATGGAATAACTTTGTTAAAAGTGAGCATCGAACACGAGTTGAATAAGAACTTAAGGAATATTCAAAATTGATAGTAATAGTATTATAACGATTAGCCTATAAAAATAATCAAGAAGGTTGTTGGTATAATTTGAACTGAATGTCGTTTATAAAAGTTTCGACCACAACATTGTCAAACTTGCACTTTCTCATTCTCTTCACTTAAATGAAAGCGCGTCAAGGACTAGCCTTAAAATAACTGTCACATTATCAGAGATTAAATGCTTCCCAAGAAGTTGAAAGCCTCTAGCTCTTCCCATTTTTTAATAGCTGCCTTTTACTTGGTTACTTAGTTAGTGAGTGCCATCCACTGGCCGCCTACAAAATAACCAAGTGGTTCCAATGAAACGACCCATTAAAATGGTGGCGAGGGGAGAGGCAAAATGGGGTAAACTATTTAAAATGCAAAGGGTATATATATATTTATATAGTATATTTTTCAAGCATTTCAAGCATTAAATAAATGACAGTCTGACTGACTTGCTCCACTTTCAGACAACGAGTCGAGCAGAGAAAGAGAGCGAGAGGGATAGGGAGAGGGAGAGAGTTAGAGATAAGGCCAGGCGATATTGACCCAAAGAACTCAACAAAAACTGAAAGCTGAAATTTGAAATCTGTGAAGAGTGGCCAACACTGGCAGCAGCAGCCGTTGCAATGCAGAAAAAAGTTGAAACTTATTATAATTTTAATGCAAAACATTATGCGAAAGTATAAAATTATATATCTTTGGCCCCGGCCAGGCCAGTTGGCAGTTACGAGAGTTGCTGCACAGTTTGCTGCTGCCAGTTGCAACTGCAACTACAACTCGCTGGCCATAATTTTAAATGGGCAGCAACAGCCGCAGCCGCAGCAGCAGCCGCAAAGAATCAACTGTCATAATGACAGTTCTCTGTTTACGCCATCATTGCGACGGCGGCGGCGGCGGCGTCCACTTGGTCTTGGACTTGTTGCCTTACCAATATTCCTGTTCACTTTTTGTTTTTTGCCACTCCCCTTTATTGTCGTTGTTGTTGTTGTGCTAGCTGTAGTTGTTGTTGATCCGTTTGCTGACTTCTAATGGAAATTATAATGTGCATTGCAGTTGTTCACTTCACTTCACTTCAGTTGTTGCAGTTGCTGTCTGTCTCTTAGACAGCAAGCCAAAAGTTGTACCATTTTTTTGGACCAAAACTTGAAGCGGGTTTATTTGTTTCTGGTATTAGGAAGTAGCAGGTGCATAACACAATGGCTTTCGTTCTATATATAGATAATATTTCTAAAAATATTATTTCGTGATAAATCGGAATGTAATATTTCTATGACATTTTATTCTAATTTGCCAACTGTTCGCATAGAGCATTTTATAATTCGTTCAGTTCTACTTTTATCTAACTTGAATTTTTCATTGTTTTCCAACTACGAATAACACACACATACATAGCTTGTTGCATACTGTGTCAGCCAGTCAGTCAGTTAGTCAGTTGAGTTGATTAGGGGCCTGTCCGACCGATTGCCTGACTGCCTGCCTGCCTGCTATGTTGAGTGCCTGTTTCGTCGACTGGTCTTTTTTTTGTGACTGTTGAGCAGAGCTCAGAGCCTCTCACTGACTGGCGCTCTTCAAGTTGACTCCTTTTGTTGGTTGACGCGATAACGCGCTGAAATGTCAATAAAAAAAAAAATAAAAAACTATGGCCACACGGCATTTGCCTTGACTCTCGAGTGCCGAGCGGTGGCCTCAAATTTCAAAATACATACACTCAAAAAATCAAACCAAAAAATGAAAAAATCCATAACCAGACCCCAAGCCAAAACCTGAAGCTAAACTCAAAGCCTGTGCCGGAGCGAGCATTTGAGTGACGTTGCGCTACTTGCCGGACTATCAGACTGAGTGACTGACTGACAACAACAACCTTGTTTAGCCTTGCCTCAAAGTCTCAGTGCCTGCCTGCCTGGCTGGCTGCTTTTTGCCATTGTTGGTTAGTTTTTAATATTTATTTTGATGTGCGATAGATTCGTTTAGACAGGTGAAAGGCTAAATTGTCAATTTGCAAGCGCAGGCCAACAAAAAGTAAGCCCCAAGCCCAAAAAATGTCAAAATAGAATATAAAAATGCTTGACTGCGAGATACCTAATAGATAGATTGAAGTTTGCCCTCACTTAAACATATAAGAAATCAGACAATCTTCGTAGATAAACCAATCAACCTGTGTCACAAGCATCCTACCCTTTTTAGCCCACTTTGACATTTTACAGGGTATACAAAATAGTAACTGCATTTTTAAAAACCTGACCAAATGTTAGTCGATTCGTTCGTTCGTTTTGCGCTACGTTTGACTTATTTTTGATTGGGACAAAAACATTTTCATTTCACTTTATTGTTGTTTTAGGCTACAAAACGAAACTCTCTATATGTATGTATGTTTGTCTAAAGAGCCTTTTGTTTTAACAAAGACATAGACACATCTATCAGTTTGCTTACTGTTGGCCCAGGTAAACTCGTTGAGTGACTTGGAGAGAGAGTGCGAGGATAACAACAGCCACAGTTTTCGTTTGTTTGTTGTTATATCTGTTAATGACTGACCGACTTTTGACCAATTGATAATTCATGAAAATTCGATAGACATGATTAGTTTGTTTTGTGCTCAATGAAACTCAAATGGAAAATAGATGTCAAAGTCATGAGCCTAGGCATGTTAATCGGTTTGCTTAATAGATAAAGATAAATTTTATAGCTCACAGCAGCAAACATATTAAAATTATGTTAAAATCATAAAGTTTTCATACTCAAATCAACATAAATTCGCCACAACTCCAAATCGCTTCGATTGTTTACCCACTGTGTCCGCGCTTCAAACGATTCAACTTATAATCGAATTAAATATCATATAAATCTCCTCGCTAACATTTAACCCACAACAAAACAGAACAAATCAGCACAAAGTGCAGTTGACTTTTGAATATATATTGTGTGCACATTTTATTTGCTAGTAGATATACACATACGATTAACGACCTTATAAACAAGTGCCAGCAGCCAGAGAGGAGTTCCATCCGTTCGACCCACAAAATGCCGAGGAGTTGAGTGCATTTTTTTGCCCTTTTTAGTTTGGCTCGCTTCTAGCCACGTTTGTTAGTTTTGCGATGCATCGTTTAATTTTAACGCTCAATTTAAAATGTTTTATGCAGCAGCGCGAGCGGCACACACACACACTTATGTCCTGGTACACCCACACAGTTGGTTGTAACATATACTACATATGAGTGCAACTCGGCGAAGCGCAGCAAGGGTAAAAAGTACAAGGACGAGGTCGAGGAGCCGCAGTAACGATAACCAGAACCAGAACCAGAACCAACCACTAGCAGCAGGACCCAGCCGCCTGGACTCGTTTTGTCGTCCTTGTTCTGCATGCAATTATCTTAGCATTGGCTTTTTCTGCAGCAGCAAAAGCAGCAACAGCAGCAGCCGTCGCTTGTCCTGCATCTTTTTGCCTTGCAATAAATTAAGCTATCAAGTGTCCTTAATGTACGCTGCACAAGCAGCGACCGTGGGAGCTGCACTTAATTTATAAGCAACCCACTATTGCAAAAGAGAACACCCTTTATGGGGCGCTCCAACATAATAATGCAAAGTATCACACAGTCAGTCGGCAATTATAAAGTTTTTATTTATATAAGCACTACTGCCTGCAGGCGGCCCATAAAGACATCTCACTCAGACAGACAGACAGACAGACATAACTGCAGCAGGTGTTGCATATGAAAATTATACGCTTCATAAATTTGCGCTAGCCACAAATTGAAACTGGCCCCAGACTGAGTCTGCAACTCACAGCTCAGACAGCTTGGTAATTCAAGAAGTTTGTCAACCTTTTGCTCAAACGATGTCATGTGATACTTTTTATTCAACATCTTTATAATAATGGCTGAACCCAAAACAGAGAGATCCCCTGCGAGGACTACCTGCGCACAAATTAGTTTGACAATCTCCATCGACAGCATCGAGAGAGAGAGGGAGAGCGATGAGAGAGATAGGTAGAGATATCAGAAGGCATATCAACAGTCTCAGTTGCGTTGAGATTTTGTGGGAATAAACTGAATTGATGTCAAATTATTTTGAAGTGTTTGGACAGATTTTTACCTTTTATATTCTCCTCATCATCGCTTTTTCTTTTTGCAAATAATTTGATATGAGACCTTTTTTTTGGAGAGGGCGTGCAAAGATTTTTATTGCAGGGCGTCTACTTCCGCGGCAACAGCTGCCACAGTAAAACTTTGAACAGAAGGGGAAGCAAGGTGCAAGGGTGGCTACAAAAGTATAACAAATGTTGCTAACAGATCTCATAATCTGTACAAAACTATAAGAAAAAGTATAACAAACACATCATATTATATGCAGCTGCAATCTTTAAAGCTAACCAACTTGACAAAACTTTTTAAAATTTTACTAAGCTGTCTTGAAATAAAGTCATAAAGCTACCCTCGTTTAGCACTTTGTTGTCTTTTATGCGCAGCTACTCAAATTTCAAAGAGTTAACAGCTCAAAGCAAAGCCAAATTGATACGCAAATCAATGACCAAATATATACACAAATATATTCAACTAGAATGAGAGTTGACTTTTTGGTTAGTGTGGCGTGAAATGAAGACATTCATATTGTTATTCTGGGGATTTACTGAATTGTCTTTGTATCAGTTTACAGGTTTTTCGTGATGATCCAAATTGGTGCTAAATGCGCTGGCGTTTCAATTTTCAACAATTGAGATATATCGGAAGTTTGCCAGCATGCCTTTGTTAATGCCGTACCATTATGATGCAGATGAGATGATGGTGACGCTTCTTTTTGGAGAAGAAAACTAAAACTGCTTGCTGCGTGCACCTTGCGCCGTTGGCGGCGGCGCCTCGCATTATCACTCAAGTCGTAAATTTTGGTCGGACCGAACGAACTCTATAGAGTCTTAAGTGCCGTAATTTTAGTTCAGTTCGATCGCGTTGCTGACAAACTTTAAGTGCTTTTATTTCTACGCTTTAGAAGACAGCTGTAAAAAAATCGTAGTTCTTTCGACATCATTTTCTTGTGGTCGGATATTTTTATAAAGCAAAAAATGCGCAGCTTTAATATTTTGTTGTCTGTAGTACATTTATTGGCATTTGGCCTGTTGCCTTTTTAAATTTTTTTTATTGCTCGACTAGCGACCTTTTTATACCCTGAAACCGTGAACAAGTGGATAAAGAAGGGTATCATGGTTGTAAGCAAATGTTGGTAACAAGCAGAAGGACTGTAAACTTATATATTTATGATCAGCATCTAAAAACCATGTCCGTCCGTCTGTCTGTATGTCAGTAATTTTAACAGCTAGAGGCTCTTGAACTAAAATATAAGCTTGCCTTAGCGCTAGGCATAACAAGAACAAGAATATCGAAGATTGAAAGTTTGACGTATAGGGTATCTCTTAGTCAAGCCTTCTCGAATATTGCCTTTTTTACTGGATTTTTTTGTTGTATTTGTTCTTTTGACTGCCTCCTGCCACGATGTGTGGCATTCTTAATATTAAGAAATAACACAGATACATAGGAACAAAAGAATTTGCCGCTAAAACCCAGACTCGACCATTTTTATGAAATTTATTATTTTACTGTGCAAAAATTCTTCGACTTGTTTAAAATGTCACAAACGGAATCGAGTAAAAAATGGCAAAGGAAATTATAAATATCTCATGGAGTAGAATAGTTATGTTTTTTTATAGTTTATGCGATAAAGTTTCATCATCAGCTAGTCCAATAATTCTTGTGCGTTATATATATTACAATAGTTTGCCGTTTGTTGTTGTTGCTTTTGTTTTACACCTCCCAACGGGATTGGCCAAAGACTTTTTTTTTATTTTTTTATGTTGAGGTCCATTTCACATAAAGTTGAATATTCAGGCGCACCCGCAAGTCAAGCTCCGACAGCTGTATGCCGATTTAAATTTCATTTAAATCTCGGTGCGGGCAATAAAAACAAAGTGCAAAATAAATAGTATATGTATTGGTATGGCACACAACTGCATAGCCCAAGCGTATAATGCCACAGTGTGTGTCCCATGGCATGGTCGCAGCCTCAAACTGGGTTAATGACAAGCTTAACGGCGCTGGCGGAAAATTAAAAAAAAAACTGCCAACAGAAAAGTGTAAAAGTGAAAAAAAAAGAAAACAAACATAACAAGAACCGTAAGGCTTAGCCCAGGTGAAGGTTTCAATGGCAACCGCCTGGCACATAGAAATGTATTAAATATTGAACACAGCGAGAGAGCGAGAGCGAGAAAGTCAAACAAAGCCAGTTAAAAGCAAAAATATTGTTTACTATTGCGTTACCATTATGCAATACCGTTTTTCCTATTGTACTCCTATTGCCATGCAAAAATGCCAAAAAATCTAATTTAACAAGCTCAATTTTGTAAGCCTAGCGAGCGACAACAAAAAGGAATTGGAAGCCAAAGCAAAGCCATATATATTTTTAATCAAAATTTTGGACATAAACCCCTAAAACTGTAAACTCACTCAAATGGCATACGATGCATTCAAAAAAAAAAATAAAAAAAACACATCGAACACTCGCTTTTCAATATTGGCCTGAACATAAAATATTTATTGAAAAATACAAAAATAAAAAATATATATGCCACAAAGCCAATTAAAAAACATAATAAAAAATACCAGAGAAATACTTTAATGCTTTTGTAGTATAGTGTTATGAATACTTAAAACGAAACTAAAGTTTAAACATTCACTTGCAACATTATACAGACAATTAGTGCAGTATTAATTTTTCCCACTTAAAAACGAAAAAGGAAATCAAAAAAAAAGTGTTTAAAAAAAGAAACATGAGCTTATGAATTTTACTTCTTGTTTAATGACAAGGTTATTAAGACATAAATATTTCTCATTTTCAAAAGGAACGGGTGTGTGTTGTGGGGTGGGGCGGAGGGGTATAATAAGTGTATGTAAGAGCGCATAATATGACAGCAGCAGCGGCAGCGGCACCGACACCGACACCAGCAACGACAACATTCAGCCGGCACCTCAATGATGGGTCCCTTGAACATCTTCTCTCTCTCTCTCTCCGTCTGTCGGTCTGTCTGTCTTCTCAATATGTCACGCGCCTGCGCCTGCGCCGGTGTGCATCAAAGTGATTAATTAAAACATTTTTGCATATTACAAGCATTTCGACTTTGAACTTGATGGCGACGATGGCTGTGCAAAAATAAAGTACAAAAAAGAAACCTTCAGACCAGACCTGTTGTGCAGAGAGAGAGACAAGTTTCATGTGCAGTCGGCGTTGCAGTCGCATTACCACCAAACAACAACTACAGCACCAGCAGCAGCAATAACAACAACTGCAACACCTCACGCAACATGTTGTTGGCAATGCACCGTGGTTAAAGATCTGTTCAAATACTGCAGACAAATACTTTTATTTCAATTATTTAGTGTTTGCCTTTACTGAAAAATATATATCTGGACTTGCTTTAAAAAACGATTTGAAACAGCACAAAAAAAATATTAAAATATTTATAGTAAAAATAAAAATGTACAAGGAGTTTATTTATTCTTTAGTGAAGGAACTGCCAAAAATATCTATATATTTTTTTATACTTTTTAATATTTTTTGTTAATTTTTTCGTCAACAAAAATTTCTATAGATTACTGCAACCATTCTACAAAATTTTAACAAAAAGAAAATCCTAAAAGATGGGAAACCAAATAATTCATTTTTAGAATAAAGAGTTTAAATTCTTCTTCTTGACAGATCATTCTTTAAGTATTTTTCCGCAACCTTATAAATTTGTTTCTAATTTTTGAAGAAATATTTTTTGTTCAATATCTATTGTATATTTTTATTGACCATCTTATAAATACTCCCAGTTTAAACAACTACAAACCACTGTAAAATTAATGGGCTTTAAAACCCACTGTCACTCAGGGCGATTCTTTAATGCGGTCTGCACATGTTGCATTGACGCCGCCACCGCCGCCGCTGCTTAAAAGTAAAATTGTGTCGATTTCAATAATGCAAGGGGCCCATTACAAACACACACACAAACACAAACACTCATACACTTACAGAAAGTCTACAGTCAATACAGAGATGTGCGTGCTAGCGTTGGCATTTTGAGCGAGCATTCCATCAAAGCGCTTCGACCACAAACGCCAGGGATCGAGAGGAGAAGTAAGGAGTTGGAGTTGTAAAGCGAACCGAAAGGCGACAAATTTGTCAGCGACCATAAACTGCATTGGGACGCACAATTTGCAAGCGACGCTTTGGTGAGCTGTACATAAAATACAAAATGCTCTCTCTCTCACTGTCGCGCTCAGCTGTACAGGCAACAAAGTTGTCGGAGATGGTAAGTCTGATTTCAAGCAGCAAAAGATTAACACAAATAAAATAGCAAATAGCAAAACTTTGTTGCCGTCGCCGCTTTTTTCTCTATGTGTGGGATTTTTTTGCGCAAATACAAAGTTGTTGTTGTTGTTATTGGTTCTAGGCATTAATTGGAACGCATTGGAATTGGGCAATGGAATTATGCGCGCGTTCGTATTGCTTTTTCTTCTTGTTTCTGCTGGATTTTTAGTGGGCTTAATGGCCGAAGCAGCGCCGCTGATAAGGCAACGAAAGCGCAGCAAAAAACAACAACAACAAAAGTAAATAGCAAAAAAATAACAACAACAACAACAATTGATGCGCGCAGCAGAGAACCGGGTTGGAGGACAGTCGGTCTGAAGCTGCCGACATTGTCAAACATTTCATTAATTAAACATGCGAATGTAGCACATTTTAATTTCGCACAAAAGCCTTTTAGACTTCTGCATATGGTGTACTACGTATCGTTCTATATGCATGGGGGCACCTCCATAAAGTGTGCCTCTTGACTACCCTTGGCAAGAACGATACTTCTTTCTTTACCCTAGGGGCAGCAGGAGTTGCGTGTCAAAGCACATGCATAATTTGCAAGACGACGACGACGACCAGCCCAGTTGCCTTGGTCAGAGACAGTCCAGTTTATAAGAAGCCGAAGCAGCAGCACAATTTGATCAAAGTACTCATAAAACTTTTGCTGTTTCGACAGGCAGGCAACAAAATCTACATATTGCGGCAAAGTGATACATGAACTTAAATGTTGAACACCTCGCGCCAACTCGACTAAACGACAGACTCTGACAGAAATTCAGAATATTAAAGCGTGTTTAGTACTTAAAAATCGAAATGTGTACAGTAGTTAGGGCTGCGGGAATACTCAGATATTAAAAACTATTTAATAAATAAATAAATTGGATTAACAAATAGCAATTTGCTTAGAAAATGTATAAAATAAAGTCATAAGGCACTTAACTTTAAGGGTGCATAAATTCCCTGTTTTATCTGAATATAAAACATATTAATTTGCGAGCACTTTGGTTCCAAAATTAATTACTTCATTGACGAGTTGTATCGGAAAACCCTTTTCATTATAATATTGAAGCCAAATGAACTCACACACAGGATGTGTTAAAGTAGACAGGATAAAAGCTATTTGTAAAAAGCTGTTGTGGAATTCTTTATACCCATACTTATATATAGATTGCAATGCAGCCCTGCTTGTGTGTGTGTGTGTTTGTGTGCTAGTATGCTGTGCTTCCTTTAAATAAATTAAATAAAAATTATACGAGTGGTGCAACATAATGAGCGCTGCAAGCGCTTTTTCAGTTACTTTTACCTCAATAGCCAAGCGGCCGCAACTTTGGTCCGGGAGCAGCGGTGGCAAAGACGAAGCGACGCGACGGTGGGTTGATGGAGGGTTGTGTGGGGCAAATCGGGGCTATGTTGCCACTGGGGCAACGGTGCATGTGGCACGGTTGACTGAGTGCGGCTGACACTTCGTGTGTGTGAGTGTGTGTGTGTATGTCAGGGTAAAATTAATGTGTTGTAAAAATTAATTAATTTTGCAAATTATATATTTTATGCATTATTAACTTGCATTTTTTTTTATTTGCAACTCCTGGCAAATATCCATGCGTCCATACGAGGACCAGCCAGCGGCTGGACAAAGAATGATTTAAATTAACAAACGGACATAACGGACTTAAAATAACAGCAACAGCTGTGCTTTGTTCCTTTGTCGAAGTATTCGTGATTTGCGAAATGTCTTGAAAATAATATTTAAAGTTTGTCAAGGTTCGTGGAAGGTTCGAGCTTTATTTAAGCCACTTTAATGTAGTCAGCAAAGATCAAAAACAGTAGCAAAAAACACTAAACTATGTTCAGTAATTTGCTGGATATGCCTAAATTAACTACTACCAACTTTAGCTATATTTATCGTATTATTTGCAACTTTTAACTCTTTAAAGCCAAACAAAAAAAGCTCGCACAACAAATAAATAATTTAAATATTCGTTTGTATTCATTTATATGCTTTTCACAATTTCACAAATAATCCCAAACAAATTACACATAATATATATAAACAGACATATAATGCATATAAGACTAAAATTTGTAAAAACCCATCCTAGCCGCTCTCAATATCAAGTATAAACTCATTAAGCTTAACGTAAGCTTGTTTAAAAACATTTGTTGTTGTTGCCTGAAATTTGTTTTGGTTGTTTTTGTGCATATGGCACAATAAATATATATAAAGCTTATATTGTTTGAACGCAATGCAATTTATAATAAACAGCCTGCTGCTTGATCCTATTGGCTATGCTTAGCGGATGAATTTTTGGTTGAAATGAATCGCTGTTAATATTTTAAAACGGGTCAAAATTCAAATGGTTTTTCGTTAGTTTTTGGTTTTGTTTAATTGCCTGAACGATTGGCCAACTGGCCGACAGTTTGGCTGCCCAGGAATGCCATAAGACGAGGTCGAAATCTGGCCAAAAAACTTACTCACGCTTTTAAATCCGAAAATTCGTACGAAATGAATTTGTATCTTTTCGAGTGGCAGGCTGTCGGACAAGCGTAGCGCACAAACGTACAATCTGACAATCTTGAAAAGGCAGGCAAGTTGGCCGGCTGGCCGGTTGGCCGGTTGGCAGGCAGGCCAATCACATTTCGCAAAAGCAGAAGCTCTTTGAACAACACATTTCTTGTTCTAAAATAAATTATAATTTCACTGGTTTGGACTTCGTCAATGCTGTTTTGTTGTTGGATTCGCCGAATATATTTATAACTCTCTCGGCACAAATCAACTGCTTAAAGTCATTTTCGGCTTTACTTATTTTTTTTTCGTATGCCTTTTGTTTGCGAAATGAGTCCATTTCAATTTCGGCACATCAAAGTTGCGCGAAATTGCGGATTTTTGCGGTGGCGGAGTGATTAAAGGTGTGGCCATATATCAAATGCAGCAAAGCTCAGTCACAAAAATTTTCGGACAGCAGCTCGCTGCCGAAAACAACAAACAAAATGTTCCTGCTTATTATTTTATTTTTTGTTTTGGGTATTTCATTGATGGCTTTTTAAGCTTAAGCAGCAACCCATAAGCAACAGCTGTGAAATTTAAGTTAGTAATTTAAGCATGAGAATTGATCCTAAATGAGTAAGCAGAAACACGTTTTCAAACACCTTCTGGACATGAATTTGCCGCAGTATGAAACTAATCAACAGCTGAACAAGGAGCACGTAACACTCAAAGATGAGATATCAAACTTAATCAACAATATACAACATTTAGCTTCTATCTCGTTTTATTAAAGACTTTTACGTTTGCATGTTTAAGATCAAGTTCAAGTGTCAGCATTGCTTGACATTGAATAGAGAACTTTCCTTTTCAGTGACAAGATTCCACAATTTATTAACCGACATTTTTAGTTATTTTTGGTGTCAATGTCGCGTCAATGTCACACAAAAACTCGCTTGCAACGCTTGGTTGCACTTATACATACATATATGTTACTATAGATACGACCATACGTGTTTGTGTGTCTCTAGCCAACTTTTTGTTGCAGTTGCAGGCAGCATAGCTAGCTGCCATAATTATAATGAAGTGTTACAGCGCGTTGACTATGAGTTTGGCTACTGTTGCAGCAGCAATGCTTTGGCTCTGCTTTTAGTTTTTGCCATGAAGAACATCATGTTGCACCCTTAAGCACTACACACACATACACATACACATGCCACGCTCGAATTGTCATAAAATGTTGAACGCTAATTGGCGTCTATATGCGCATAGGGAGTCCAAGTCGAACGACCGACGTTGTGTACCTTCCATTTCTACTTCCCTCCTTCGCTCGTCCTCTCGCCGATCGGCAGCAGCATTTTGTGCGTGAGGAGTTTTTAGTATGAGGTAAAGGCGCCGGCTCCGCTCAGTATGTGGCGCCTTGCACCCTGCCCTGCCACATCTTTTGTAGCTGCCGTTTTTGCTGCTAACAAGTTGATACACTTTGCAAAAAAACAAGGTGAAAGGAACTCAAGTTCTTGACCAAAGAGCGAATCAGAGTCTCGCACACAAAACATTTTCTCCAAGTGCACTGAACGTTCCACATTTTCATCTTTTATGGTTCACCTTTAGAAAATACATTTCTGTTTATACACACCATGAATACGAGTGTGAATTTCTATACTCATTTGAATACGAATATGAATATGAAAATACCACACAATGCCCTTACAATTACTCCCATTTCGAAATGTGTGCATTGCATTTAGCAAAACATTTCACAACATTGCCATTTGGTTTTGTATGGCCTTTTTTTAAGTGGATGATGGCTACAATAAATAACAATTTTGTGAATACGCAAAATTTATAAATACAAATTAATTGACTTTGTTCGCTCATGCTGAAAATTGCAAAAACCAAATTTTTGAATGTCAATTTGGTATTCTAACGTTGAAATGTTTTGTCAAAATATTTAAAATAAAACAAATACGAAAAAGTTTTCATTAAAAGCTAATCCATAAAAATATATATATACAAAGGATTTGTGTGTTTGTCCGTAAACATTAAATAAAATTTAAGCCTCAAAAACATTGAATGCAAAATAAAGATAAATTTTTAGAAATTTGCTGTAAATTAAATAGAATAAAATTCTACCTAAAGCTAAATTTAAGCTCATGAGTTTAAAAACTGTTTCCGACACGCTTTAAGCTTATTTATCCAATCTCATACTTTGCTTGTATCATTTTCCATTAAACGTTGTTTGATTAAGAGAGAGAGTGGACTTTATTAAATATGTAATAATATTATCTGAGCTGCAGTTAAACGTTGCAATGGCTCTTAACTAACTACATCATTGAACAAACAATGAGACACTTGAAAGGGTTAAGTGGAAACTAGAATAACAATATTAAAATATGCAGCTAACACACATACACATACACATACAAATACACATATATATATATTTATAGCTAGTGCAGCTATAAATTTTATGAAAATCCAATTTGCAAAGAAAATAACAATTAGTTTAGGTTTTGTGTGCTAATATGAAAACCATATGTGGTAAATGCATTAACTGGGCCATACAATTAACGCCAACAAAGAGAAAGAGAGAGAGAGAGAGAGAGAGAGAGAGAAGGATTAAGTTAGTGTATTGGCTTTTGGCTTTGGTCGAAATGCAACTGCATCTATTGTAGCCATAAATTTTGGGCAATTTGGTGAATCATTAAGCCAAAACATTTTGCTTCTTGTTTAATTATGCATACATATGTAGTCGATACGCAAAGATACAAAGATACATATGTACGAATGCAATTGTTGTTGGTCTCACTCTTTACCTTTTGAGGTGGGACGGGGGCGCATGCAAAGTAATTGCAGCCGCTGCATGGGCGCATTACACGCTCGACAAACATGCGATTAACAACAACAACAACAACAACTACAACAATTCAAAGACATTACCACAAAATTTATAACATGACATCCATGTTGTTGAAGACACACACACAGATACATACGTACATATGTACTTGTGAAAAGCCAGCTGCTGTTTTTCCAGCCTCTTCGTTTGCCGTTTGCAAGTTGATATAAAATTAAGTGTTAATTAGTTAGAAAGCTGCAGGGGGTTGCCTACTCTGCATTGAATTTACATAGCAATAATATTGAAGGCTCTTCGTCTGTATTCGTGTGTATTGAGAATTTCCAATTTCGTTTATGGTCTTATCGATATTTTACCTGTGCTGAGCAAACAACTCGTTAAAATCTAGCTAGAAGCTGAGAAAGTAGCCAACGAAAAGGTCAATAAAATAAAGCTAAAAGAAGGATTTAACTAAAAGTAAGAAATGAAAGTATTCTAAGCAAAAAATAGATTATATCAAAAGATATTTAACCTATTTAACAGCAATAATTAAATACTAGCAATAATTATAGTTGAATTGTTCAACACTGTTCGCCTTATTTTGACTCTTTTCCAACCGCTTTGTCTTTCATCTTGTTGTGGGTCACACAAGGCGCATCCTTAAACATCAATCAATCTAATGATCTTGATCTATGATGATCTTCGCAAGCGTTTTCGAGGCGTTTTGATTGTGTACTTTTGTTTATGCCGCGCACCATAATCAATATCGAATTTGTTATGTAATTGTTAGAGAGAAAATGCCGGGTTTTCTTCTGTTGTTTGTGAGTTAGCCCTTTTGATCCTGCGCTGTCATGTTGAAAGGATCGCAGCTGCCTAATGATTGCGCATCTTTAACGCGTTAGAAATCACACTTTTCGTAGGTGTTTTTTTCTTCTCAATATCATCAATCAATGTGTAGCTTGGCGGCGGCCCAACAAATTGTTCATAAGTGGAGTGGAGAGTGTGTGCTGGGTAGGGGTGGGGGAACTACATTGTGTTGCTGTCCAGCCATAACTATTAAAAAGTTGGTAAAACATGTCTAGGCTTGAGAACGTACTGCCTGCTCCTTTTGCCATCCCCATGCCACATAAAAATCAATCAAATTTACTATAAATTTTAGTTTGGCTTTTGCATTTTCAGTTTCAGTTTCTTTGGCGATATAAAGGGTATGCGAAATAATTTATGTTTAAGATGCCATAAACATTCATTAGGCGAGGAGCCGCTCTGAAATTGCATACATAGTTTAATGATCCGCCCATCTGGCCGCTGTGTTAATGAGTTGAGCGCAAACAACCACAAGCTTCTCCAATAACAACGACTACACAAGGCAAAAAAAAGGTTTGTTAAGAGAAAAGTTTAGAAAAGAAATCTTTAAGTCAAACTAATTTTAATGTCTTCGAGCCATAGTTGGTTTTGTTTTTCTCGCTGTGTACAATTACTATCTTCATCTTATGTAGTCGCAGTCTGCTGTCTGATACAAACAGTAGCGTAGCAACATGTCTGTAAAATCGCCAATAATGACAAACATAAAACACGTTAATACGTTCAAAAAACTTCCGATTCTTATGCAAATACGTTTTGAATATTGGAACGTTTTGTAACTGGTTTGTTTCTTATGCCTCCTTATTTATTATTCTCATATATGGCTTATAATTAAGAGTTAAAAGAGTTTAGAGGCTGCGCAACAAAAAGGGCGATGCCTTCCTCTGATGTGTTTGTGAGTTATCTGATTTTGGGCATATATCATTATTATGAACAGCAGCCGCGTCACATTAACATGACAATGCCATCACCAAAAATCACTATTCACATTGATCCATTGGCCAACGCGCCGAGAACAAAACATCCAAATAACTAAATAACATCATTGACTAACTTGTTTCTCTCATTTTTTGGTGCCTAAAAGATTTTATTGATGTGCTTTACGCCTTCGAAAGAAAACATTGTTATTTAATTGGTTGTCACTTCAGCTCTGAGACAAAGCAGCATCTTGAACAGGTATATCCAAGCCAATGCTTAATGGAACATCAGAAACATTTATAATAATAATAATGATAATAATAGAGCTGCCAGCAATCATTTATATAATTTCTTATGTTGACAAATCTATCAAATAAGTTTTGATTTTCAAAGAAATAAATTATAATGAGCTCTTTGGGTTGATAGAAACTATTTTAAGCAGAGCTTATAGCAAAATAGAAAGTTGTTTTTGTATTTCTGTTTAATGTGTATTATTGCGATATTTTTAACCAATTATTTTATTTTTTTTTGTCGTTTGCGCAAACAATATTTACATAAATTGCCATATAACAAGAATTCCCAAAGGCACATTTGTTTGGTGCTTTTTCGGCAATAATTTCGATTTTGGGTTTCGGTTTTCTGTTTTTGTTTTCAGCTGCAGGCGACAAACAAGAAACCGACGGATAAAAACTCTATAGATATATATTTTTATATGCATATCAGTATGTTTGTTTGTATATGCCAAACGTTGTATAAAGATGGTAAAGTCATAAAACTGTTGAATTGCACGTAAATCTCCAGGGCTTTTGGGGGACACTATACTATAGGCATGCGGCAGCCACTCAAGCCCCCGGCACAGGCAATGCTACATGTGGCACGTCGTCGTCATCGTCGTCGTCGTCGTTCAGCATTTCTATTCTGTGTGTTTTTGTGGAGATTTATTTTTATGCAACGCGTCTGCAGCACATTGCGCAAGTGGCAGGCAGAAATGTAGAAACAAAATACAATAACTACTTCGTGTAAAGAGCAGAAAAATCATATAATCGTCAAAAGTCACAGGAAACATATGCAAATGCTGGAAGCTCAGTGAGTGGACGCGCCACCACCACCACAACTGGATATCTGACGGCTTCCAGTTCCAAGTCGAGGTCCAGCCAGTCTGGCCTTTTGTTGTTGCTTTGCATTGCTTTCGTTCTCAACAATAGCCAGCACACAGCGTTTATCCCAAAAGGTAACAGAGGTAGCGATTTATACTTTTATATAGATACACTTTCAAAGAGGTGGTATAACGTGTTGCGTGTGAAGTTTGTTTGCTTTGTTCGCAACATATTAATGAGCTTCATTCTCCTGGCAATTATTAAATCAATAAGCGACTCAAACGCGAATCTTTTCAATCAACACTCAAAAATCGCATAATTATGTGACCTAAAAACCTTATCTGATTGAAATAATGGCAACAAATGTTGCAACACTGCATATTTAATGCGTGTTGCATAACATTACTGACATCTACTTAACTTTGATAGAGTATAAAAATCAGTGGCAAGCTGCTTGCCCTGCTTTTTGCTCCTGTTTGTTGTTGTTGCTGCATTCATTCATATTCGTACAAATTTTGCGCGCTTGACAAAGCCGAACAATGATGTACTTCATGTAAATTTCACTCGCCGGCTGACTGCATTTTTACCCCCCCCTCCCCCTCCTCACCTTACTCAATCCCTGAAGCATTCGCTAAAAAAGTGCAGTTGATATGAAAAAAAAATAAACCTAAAATGTTGCATATGTAAAATGGATTGGCAACATGTGTGTGTGTGTATTTTTACATAACTTTATTGATGGCAACAATAAATGCTGCTGCTAGCGGCGCTTGCCTCAAGGGGGGGTAGTCGGAAGCGGGGGGAGGCAGCTACTGCAGCAGCAGCGGATGAACTTAGTTTAGTGGAACATGGATTGCATATTTGTATAAATTTAAGTTTTAGATACGCGACTAGCGGCAGTACTTGCAGCAGCAGCAGCAGATGTTGCATAATACAATTGAATTTGTTTAAAACAAAAAAGAAAACGCTGCCAACAAAAACAACAACAATGCTGTGGGAAATTTGCGCACGCGAGCGGCAAAAGCAACAAAACAACAATAACAAAAATTTAAAAAAAATGAAACAACAACAAAATTGCATTTCAGAATGTTTTTTTTTTTCAATTTTCTGATTTTCATTTTCCCGGGCAGGGCAACACCCAAAGTCGTTATGCCAAGTAACAAAAAAAAAGTTGCCGGCTAAAAGTTTTATATATTATTTTTTTAAGTCGAAAGAAATGTTAAAATCGCATTTTGAAGATAGAACTGAAGATTTGAGAATGAGTTTGAAAGGCGAACGTCTTTACACAAAGATTTAATTTAAAAGAAGAGTTTGCTTAATTATTTTGCAGTCATTGAACAAAAGTTTGGTTCACTAGGAAAGAGAGAGATTAATGTTTTAAAGGGCCTGGAAGTCAAAGTCAGAGTTCTTAAAGCTAATGCCTAAGGATAGGCTTTTGTTATATAAAGAAGTTCGAATTTCGCTTTTAGGAACATTTTGTAATGCTTTGGTTGGAGATAATTATTTTACCTGAAGCAATTTTTGTTAAATAAAAATCAAATACAAAATATAAATTGTTGACCCTTGCCTTTTTTTTGTCCCTTCTCCTGCAACACGCACAAACACAAACAAACAGACACCCTCTTGCCATATTTGTCGATGAACCCGCGCTGTCAGCTTGGTCAGTGGTCAATTTCAATATATGCATATGTTAATAGCCAGAGAATCAGGGATTGCAGTTGCAGCAGCTCCCTTCGAGCAATGTACAACACATCTCCTACTCCATCTCTCTCTCTCTCTCTCTCTCTGTATCTGCCACATGAGCAACCCAAAACGAGTGACCAACGAACCAGCCAAACAATAACAACAACAAGGCGGCCTTTTGTTCTTATTGTTTTTGATATTTGTGCGCCGTTTTAGAATGTCACTTGATTTTTGATTGATTGTTGTGGGAAAAATTGCACAAAAATGTTTTTGCATAAATTCACAGTGGACCCGAGCCAGGCGCAGTGCGGTAGATAGTTGCTCTTGCTACTGGGCTGTTGCAGTTGCAGTTGCATGTGGCATGTTGTGTGTTAACATTGTTTATGTTTTTATTAATACATGAGCGCACCGTCGAGGCGGAAACATTTCATATGCCATTTGTGGCACACCAAAAAAGAAAACAATAACAAAACAAAAAAAAATGTTGTTTCCCTCGCCGCCGAATATTAAAATGTGCATTATTTAGTGGCCAGAGAGGCAGGCAACATTGTAAAAAAAAAAACATTCCAAAAAAACAGCAACAGAAAATGAACAAGAAACAGCAGCAGCAGCAGCAGTAGAATAAAACCGAGACATCGTAAAACTTGGCCATGGCTAAAAGAAAGCATAACTCTCTGGTCGGTAAAATGCTATCCAAGTAGAGAGAAGAGCCAAATAAGAGGCAACAGCGTCGAATAACGAGCCAAGAAACTTGCACTCGCTGAGCATTAAAAAATCAAATTATAATAAAATTGCAGATTAACTGTTGAACGTTGTTCAGCAGCAGTAGGGGTGGTGTGGGGCGGTGGGGTAAGCACTCGTTATGCAGCTAGAGAGATATCTCTGAGACCCTAACAACTGCAACTGGAGATGCTCGGCAGCAGCAGCAAGTAGCAAAAGCAGCAGCTGCTTTGCCGCCTGCCAAGATTAAGTCATCATCAACATTTTGCAGTTGTCAACTGTGCAACGCGCTGCTGCTGCAAGCGACTCGTCTACTTAAACTGCACTTTGTGTGCGGCCTGTTCAACAAGGACTTAGGGTTGCACAATTACAATACTGATCACCGTTATTGTATGCTTTGTGCTTTGTTATCTCTTTAAATAAACAAACCTGGTTAGAGTGGCTCGGATTGCGTGGATTAAGTGCAGACTCTTCGGATTTTTTTAAATAAATTTGATGAAAACTTTCTTATTTTACAGATGAAAGCAAGAATATGAAAATCTTTCGCATATGTTTATTTTTACACATTATTATTTTGTGATTTCTTAATATATTTATAAACATTTTACTACTGCTTCGAATAGTTGCAATCAAAGATCTCCATAAAAAAAAAACACCTAATATCCATCCCTCGCATATTCTCTTTTTTTTTGCCACATAAAGACATTCCGGCCTGTTCGTTTTGGCCATTAACGAAGCCAACTTATAAAAATTTATATGGTTGCAACATAGTAATGCGCTTATAAGTAGCATACAAATTTAAATGACAATGTTTAGAACCAGCAGCAGCTATAGCTGCTAACTGAAAATGGAAAGCTGACCAGTTAGCTGACTAGCTGGCTGGCTGGCTGGAACAACTACTACGAGAGGCTTATCTAAGTGTCCAAGGCACGACACAAAAGACGACGCTGCCGCAACCAGCGACTGCTGATGATGACACATGCAACGCATCACACACTCTCTGTCTCGGTTGGGTGTTCCAAAGTGTTTATTGCATTGACACTCGCGGGAATGGCAATGGGCAACGGCACACTTTCAAATCATAAATTTCGAGTTTGTCACTTGTGCGTGCTGATAGTGCACACTGGCTGGCTGTTAAACAAAGCGATCGATCGAGACGGGACAGCCCTCTCTCTTAACCCTTTTGTAAACACAATGCAAATGAATGATGCGCCAGGGCCGTTAAAAATTATAATTGGAGCGGCAGCAGCAGCACCATCCATCGACTTTTTATATGTATATATTTTTATAATTTTTAATGGTGTCAACGCTTATCGTCAAACCAAAAAAGAAATACCAAAAAATGTGAAGACAAAAAATAAAATAAAGCAACTCCAGCAATGCAAATGCCGCTAAGTGCCGAACAAAACGTTATTATTTTTTATATTTTTTTCATTTGTGTTTTCGAACGAGAGAAAGATGAAGTCATTAAGAGGTTTGAAAACGGAACGGAAATCGTTATCAGCACTTTTGGTGCCTCGATTTCCATTTTTGGTTCGAACATATATTTGTTTAAATTTATATATATTTTTGTACACAAGCATTTGGTTGCTGCAACACTTGCCACTGCGTTGCAGTAATTACAGCATCAGCGCCTCTAAAAACATTGACATTTTGAACTCAAGACTTGCGCAACAACCCAACCCCAAAACCACGACCAAACCCAATGGAACTCAGCCAGCTACTCAATAAAAATGTTTCTTATCTCTCGTAAAAAGCATCAGAAAAAACATCATCATTTTCGTTGTTGTTGTTGTTGTAGTTGTAGTTGTAGTTGTCGAGCGGAAAACACATTGCCCATAAAATGTTTTTCTTTCGTTTCAACTCTTTAGAGACTTGTGCTACATTTTTATTTCTCAAGTTTTCCGGTGGGTGGAGAAAATTGAATTCAAAACTCAGAGACTATTTTTTCTTATTTTTTAATGTCATAAGCATTTGCAATAATTATTTTTGGCTTTTATTTTCTTGTTCACTGATTTATTAATTTAAATCGTTTCGCTTTTTATTGTGGTTAAATTTTTTAACACCGCGCGCGCCTAATGATTTCTGTGGTTTTACCAGCTTAAAGCTTAATAAAAGAAATTCTTCTCTTTTTATTTTTTACATGAATTGGCATAGATAATAAAAAACGAAGACTTTGTTGTTTTTGTTATTAATGTTGGTTATTGTGGTTAAGGCAAATGATGAATTGGCACTATTAATGTATTTGTCATTAAATGTTGAATGAAACGAATTATCAAAGAGCTTAGCGGTTAACCAAAAAAAAAAAGAGAGAATCAATTTAAATGAATGCCTAAAAAGTTTGATTAATTTTCGAGTTGAACAACGTTTGAGTAGCTTCATCCTTAGCCTAGCATTAAGAACAGTTAACAAAACCAAGAGATATAAAAAAACGTTTGTCGACATTTACGAGCGTTAAGCAGCTCAGACACACAACCGTTGTTCAGTCAAGACACCCACCACTCAAAAGGAGACAAGACAGTTAGTTGGCAGACAGACAGTTAGACGGATGCAACAGACTGGCAAAAGTCAGTCAATGTTATTTTGTTATTGTCTGGGGCGCCCAACAAGAAAGGCATTTAGTTGTTGTAAATGTTGTTGCCTGTTTGTTTGTTTGTTGAGCTGCGTGTTGCAAGTGAAAATTAGAAAGTACGCACTTGAAAACTGTCTGTGTTTATGTCTAGCAACAAATGCTGCTGCTGCCTCCTGACTGCCTTTTCCTTTATGTTTGTGCCACAAATGTAGCTACCAGGCTTCGCTCATGGCCAACAAGAGAGAAACGAACGTAACGCCCCCAAAACCCACCTCTCTCAAGTAGCGGACGCATGAATAGTTTAATTAAAATTTGCCTTTAAGCTTCTCTCACAAAAATATCATAAAAGAAAAGAGTTGCTGACAACAACAACAACAACATCAACTACAACTTCCTGGCAAACATAAAGAAACGAAAAAGAGAAGAACAAAAAAAAAAAACTTGTTAAAGTTTTCTCATTTCGCCAGCTGACGACAAGTGTTTAGCTTTAGTTTTGGGCAATCTCTCTTCTCTTTCCCCTCTCTTGTTAAAAACTCAGACCCTTAAATCTTGTAGCCTTTCATTTCTAACTAGACATTAGAAAGTTTTATTTTAGATTTATTTTTTCCTTGCAGATTGTCGGCTAATATCAAAGATTCTGATTTGTTTATATTTTTTGCTGTTTGGTGGCAGCGAAATCAAATAATTTTTGATTGTTATTAATATATAAATAGGTGTGCCTAAGCTTAATGTGGCCCCAGCATCCGATTTGTGGCTTTGTTTACTATATCCAAAAAAAATTGCCATCGCCAATTAGCCAAATTTGATTAAAATCCTAAGAAATTTGATTGTTGCTAAAATTGAAAGTTGACATTTGAGCTCAAGGCGCAGTTAACAGATTACAGTCGAACGAAAAATGTCAAAAAATTTAGTGAAAATATTTTTGAACGTAAAGGCATTTCCAACAATTCCATTTAAAGACTTGTTAATAGTTCCCTGAAAAATCTAAAAACATTTGGCGCAACTCACCGCCTATTAACACATGACATTTTTCAGAGTTATTTAACTCAAAGATTCCGTGACAAAATGCAACAGGTTCAACAAAAATAAATAAAACAAACAAAGACAAAGGCACGAAAAACTTTAGCCAAACCAAAAATACGAAATGAAAAGTCCGATGACAAGTATGTTCAAAAATTATGCGGCTGCAGGCAAAAGTTTAAAAAAGATAGACAGACAACAACAACAAAAACAAAAGCAAAATAAAAAAGCCATGCAAAATTGGAGCATTGTCTTTGGGGGATACGCAAAAATAAAAAACAAAAGGGAGTTGTTGTTGTTGCTTTTATGGCCAACTTTAGCTTTAGTTCAACGTTGCCGGCAATTAAAAGTCACAAAGCAGTCATAAACATTCAAACCCCCCTCCTGTTGGTCTCAAGGAACGCGCAACATACTTAGTTACGAGCTGTTGATAATAAAGTTGAGGAAGGGAAGCCGGGAACCAGCGAAAGGAAGCGGGGTATAGCAAAGTTATTTGTTTGTTTGTTTGTTTGGCGGTGGCGGCGGCGTCGGCCTCTGTTTTATGACTTAATTAGTAACAACAACAACAACAGCACTGATTGTTGTTGTTGCTGTTGTTGTTTGCTGTCCAAGCAAATCAGCGTGAACCATAACGGTACAAGGGAGCAGCACTGGCAAGCACCTTGATCGTGGTCTCAGGTAATTATGCACGCGACACATGTTGCAAGCAAACTTGCACCCAAGATGCCAACCTCACTCTCTCTCTCACTCTCTCTATCTCTCTCTCACACACACTTTGTGGCATAAGTTTATGCGAGTTGTCTTATTATCATTACCCATAATCACTTGTGTGGCAACGACGTTGTTGTTGGTGGCGGCGTCTCTTGATTGCGATCAAAAGTGCCACGCATAACCAGCTCTGTGCAACATCGTCATCATTATCAGCATAGGATAATCATCATTGTCAGAGTGCATCACGTGCAAAAAATAAAGAACGAAATAAATATGTCTGTGTTGCATGCCACGCCCTCTGACGCATCAGGCACACATCAGAGCCAAGCCTCAGTTTGTGGCGCTGTTTGCTGTTTATTGATCCTATAGTTCAGATTGTTCTGATTGAGTGTGTGTGTGAGTGTGTGTTAGCGGCATGCGCCCGCCCAATAAGGAATATGCTAATTTTAACAGCTTTCAAAAACTATTTTAAAGTTCTTTTCAAACCGAACAGATATTTAAAGGTATTTTTCTTAAACTATTCGACTATTTTTAAGGTATATTTGGTTAGCTTCAGAAGATTTTCTACTTACCAATATATTAAATCAATTGTTTACATCGGATTTCCATAGCTTCATTATGCGGAGAACACTATTTAAGCTGTGTGATTGGCCCAAGGACTCCGTACCGAAACACAATATACACCAATACCGTTACCGTGAAAAACAAAAAAAAATTTATTAATTCAATACAGCTAAATTTATAAAATTTGAATGAAAGTTTCAAATCGAATTCAAATGTGACAATAAATGTAAAGTTCAGGTAAAAATAAATAATTTCAAATTGGCAAGCAGACCAAACTATTTTTGGTTTATTTGTGGGGTATATAATACACTTGACGAAAGCATATTGAATAAGTGCTAAACATGTTGAACTGATAATGCAGCACAGTGAAGAGGGCTTAAAACTAAAGTGTTTAGAATGGAAGCTCAGTGAGTGCAAGTCATAAAATATATAAAACGAATAATGGCCAGACATAGACAACACTCTTTTATACACACATTAAACAACAACAACAAAAACAGTTCCATGTGAAAGCTTAACGACAAGTCATTAGGCAAAACTATGCAATACAAATGTCTCCATGTCCATGCTTGTGGCCGTGTTCATATAGAGATATGGACTCTATGTTGTTGAAAACCAAGAATCTATCTCCAATGCCAATGACTTCTTTTTGCCAACGTGTGGGAGCTGTAAAAGGGAGGGTGGTGGCGTGCAATAACAGGAAACAGGAGACAGAAAAGGAAGGCAGGCAACAAACAACAACAAAAAAGCACGTTGAATGCAATAAAACTTTCATAACTCTGCAGCTAATGGAGTTCGAAATGCTGCCTCGTAAAATATTTGTTGTTGCTGTATTTTGTTGTTGGCTTATGCCTCTGGTATAATTGCTAGGACTGGGTTACGTTTTGAAGTTGGATACCAGTTGGCGGCAATAACAACGGAAGCGCCAACTTGCAGCCAAGTCTCGGACATGGCCTATGCCTGTTAAAATAAAGAAATTGTCATAAAAAACAAAAAAATAGCACATAACTGAATAGTTTTTGTTTATCATCTTCTTCTTAGTGTTTTCGAACGCGATTCTATAAATATATACCCTGTTATCATAAAACTGTATAGAGCAAGACGAAGAGAAAGAGTAGAGTATCTTGAAGCTAAAGCAAGGATAAATATGCAAAACAATTTTACAATAAAAATAAATCAATAAGAAACTTAAATCGTGAAAACTTTGTTTTGGGAACATTTAACTAGGATTATTGGCGGATAATTTAAAAAAAAATTAGGCTTTACTCAACATTTTTACCAAAATATAATTTTTGTTGCTATTGCAAGGTATTGTATAGTATTTTCTACAGTTACAACTGAAGCCAGGTAATGGTAGTGTAACTGCAGTGTATATAATGTGCTGCTGCTGCTGCTGTTTTTCTTTGGCAATTTGTTTGGTTTTTATGCGCATTTTCTGGGCATTTTAATTGAAATCACAGACGGCGGCGGCAGCAGCGCGCGAATGCGAGAGAGTTATAAATAACGTAAGCGAAACATTTTCAGCCTGCAATTATTATTTCTCTTCTGTCCTTTTTGTTGTTTTTTTCGTTTTGGTGCAACGCTTGGCCAAGTTATTGAACTGGCTGCCAATACGTTGGCCAACTTAATCACCGCCCGGAACTTCAACAAATGCCAAAAAACGAAAAGAATTGTAGTAACATCTACTTAGACTTTTTGCCAAGGCTCTTTGCTTCAATCTTTCTGTTAGATACTCTACAAATATGCTTAAGATTAATTATCAAGTGGGACGGTTTTCAATTGGGACGCAATATTCTCGAATCGTGAACTATGCAAGTTAAAGAAATAAAATGATTTTTTATCACATTTGTGTTGCAAGAGTATTCGCGCTTCGGCGTGCCAAAAATCGGTTAATCTTGTTTTGTTGTCGCTGTTGTTGTTTTTGTAGGCGTCAACCTGCTCTTTAAGCCGCATTATTTATGCGGCTGTGCAGCGATAACGCGCTTGCAAGAAAAAACGCCAAGACACTCACACAAGTTGCAATGGTGGCAGTGTTGCAGCAACCTGTGGACGCTTGGACACAGTTGGGACGACACAGCCATCTTCATGCAGTAGATGATGAAGAATAAGACTTCTTGCAACCTGCACTACTTTTAAGGGCTCACTTGGCTGCAAGTAAGCAGCAGCCGCCGAGGCGAAACAAAAATATGAGATATTTCTTATCAGCTGGTATGCATCTGTGCACCTCAAGCGATTCACTCGCTCATGTCCCCTTTCCAACTGCTCCCAACTCCTGGTGCAGCCTTGCCTTGCATTCGCTTTTGAAAACATTTTCATTTGCCGCTGAAAAGAAGCTGCTGCAGATTTATTGTCTTTGTTTTTTAGTCGCTGCACATTCTTCGTCCTTCTATGCCAAGCACTTCCCCCCCCCCCCACGCCTTACCGCTGCCGCTAACCCTTTCGTCTAAATGGGCTATAATAATAATCATAATATCAGTCGTAAGTACATTTGTTGCTGCCTGCCACAGTTGCTGCCTGCTGCACTAAATACCAAGGAATTGCCTTATTGTGCTGCCCAGTTGCCTCGACCTGCTTCGCGCGCAATCTCCTCTCTCCTCCCCTTCCCAATCCCCTTCCGTTCGCCCCTTTCGACCACATCATATATGGCCCTAAGCGTCTTTTAGTTGTTTTTGAATGCTGCTGCACTGATTTTTCGTTTCTTTATATATATTTTATTGTTGACCGGTTTCGATTTCTTTACTTAGAAGTGGGCAATGGTCGTCTATCCGTCTTTCTGGTTTTTCGTCTATCTCTCTTTATATGCTGGCTGCTTCCATGGAATATGACAGCAAACAGTGTGGAAAACTCATATTTATTACACAATTTGTTAAAAGTCCGTGTGAATTTTATCGGATAATCATTGCAATACAAAGTTTATTAAAATTGTAAATCTATTTTGTATGTTTTAGTTTTTTATTTTAATGTAAATGTTTAGAAGAAAAATCCAGGAAAAATATTCCATAAGAATATATACAACAAAATATTATATTATTAAGGAATAAATAGATAAGCCCAATCAACATTTTCTTAAAGAATATATCCTTGCTACAACAACAACAGCCATCAGCCCACTGTAACACGAGTGTTCGTTGTAAGGTACAACTGAATTTTATATGCTGCCAAGGTTACATCCCAGTTACACAAATCCATAACAAAACTAGTGCAATATTTGTATAATACGCACACATATTTGTACATGCTACAAGATTACGACTATAGCGCAAAAATAAACTAGAGAGAGAGAAAAGTTACGAGGAATCGCAGTCCAAGTCCAAGCACTCAAATCGACTCGACTCGACTTGACTCAAGTCCAAACTTGCAACACAGAGCCTCATTTAAATGCTTATCACTGAAATCTGGATGAACAAAAGCGGCTGCTGCAGTTGCTGCTGTTTCTGTTTCGGTTTTTGTTGCTGCTAACCAAACTACTCACTCAACTCTCTGTGTGTGTGTGTGTGTGTGTGAGGATGCCTCCGATTCTGATGCTGAGCCATTCCGCAAATATGCTGCAAATGGAGTGGAGTGGAGTGATGGAGGGTATACGTATATAGTTTTGGATAGAAGAAAAATGAGAAACCACTGAGATAAAGTGGCAGAGATTTGCAACATTCAAAAGCTGATGTTGCTGCCGTTGCTGCTGCTGTTGCTGCTGCCTTTCGGTCTTGTGTTTGCAAATTTTGGATTATTCATAGTTGCGATGAAGAACAAGAACAAGAACAAGAACAACGACGATTGCAACGTATTTGCTTAGCATAAGTAGAGTGCGCGATTTTTTTGCTATTGCTGCCACATTTCTTACGCAGCAGTTGTTGTTGTTGTTGCTGCTGCTGTTAGCCCTTATGCAGCAAAGCAGTTTCCTTGAAATTGGCAAACAAAAAAGCTCTCTCTCTCTATCTTTCTCCATTCTTCTTCGGTTGGCCTTAAGTTCCGCTTATCTAACATCTTTAGCTTACATTGGGGGCCCACGGTGCGCATATTTAACTTGCGCTGCGTGTGTCTTTACCCCTGTGATGCATCATTTTGGCCTAATCAGGCCGCAAATCGTTGGCATTAAAGCCTGGGCCCGTAAGCTATGTTAGCTTTTTGTGAAATGCTGGCTGACGACTGCCTGGCTGCCCACTTGTGGCCAAATTCTATGATGATGATATGTATTTACTAGCCATGTTTGCATTTTGGTTTTCATTTGACCGTGGCCACAACAGTGCAAACACAAACACACACATGCAAAACGCCCCCAGGACAATACAAAGATTATATAGATACATAAAATATACATTTATACTCATGCTTACTGCTTACTTGAATTGCTCTTCATCAAAATAAATAGTTTAAGTTTAAACAAACAAAAATGAATTAATTACTTATTTTCACTTTTACTTTCAACTTGAGTTACTTTATTTTGTGTTTATTCAGGAGCAGTCAAAACATCATTTTAGTACGTTAAATCAATTTTAAAATAACTTAAACTAACTCAATAAAATCTTTTTCCAACATTTTCACTTGTAATTTAATTAACAAACGTAAGTCTGAAGAATTTTTCACTTGTCAAAACCAAATAAAATGGAAAGAAATAAATGGAAGACAACAAGAAATATGTTGAAGCTGAACTAATCGAACAGAAAGGCAACAAAATAAATAAATACAACACTTGAGTCGACTTTACTTAGCGTCAAATATTAATACGCTTTCATTAAAAAATTGAATGCTCGATTAGTCAGACACTGAGAGAAAGAGGCCCAAGTTAAATGCGCACCTTTGACACGTGCGACCCACACACAAAGCCAACAGAGAAAATAGACAGAGAAGAATGGAAAATAAGAAAAATACAACTCAAACAGACGTGTGCCGTCAAGTGTGGAAAATTCGCCTTTTGACAAATGTTAACTTCAGATACATAATATATATATATATAACAAGCCTTCTCACATAGAACTGAACATTTGTTAAGCGTTTTGTTCTCTTCGTCTGTGTTTGCTTGGTGGACATTTCAATTGACGATGCGTTAAAGCCAATGGCAAGGCGAGGCAAACAAATAAAAAGATGTGTGCGTCTATAAAGAAAGTCTCGTATGGCGGCTGTAAGCAATATTTATACATTTGTTTGTTGTTGTTGCTGTTGTTGGTTAAGAAATTGTTAGAAATTTATAGCCACAAGCGTTGCTCTTTAATTACAAATGACACTGAATTCATTTCGAGTGTCTCAATTTTGACATTATTAATGTTCGCCATGCCACCCAATATGCATCGAGATTCTTCCCGAAGCCAGTTTATATATCTCTCTTCCTATCTTGCTTTTCGTTTCGCAGTACGCAAGCACAACGCACACACGCTTTGGCCATACAAATCAAAGTTTTGGCCATATGCGCAAAATGCCAGCCGCGCCTGATGTACGATTTTGGCTTAATCTTTGTGGAGCATGTGCGTCGGACTGGTCTGTGTGTGTGTTAGTGTGTGTGTGGCACGTTCAAGATTTGCAGTTATAGATATCGAGTGCGCCACGCACCGCACAAGTGCAACAATGGAGTCAAGCTACAAAAATCAAATCAAGTTTAGCCTAGTCGAAAAGACTCCGCCCAGTGCGTTACTAAAAACCATAAACCGTTTCTATATTGAACAAGCAGCGGGGCAGCAGCAGCAGCAGCAGTTGCAGTTGCAACAGCAAACCATAAGATACATTGAATCGCTTCGCATCGAATCTGAATCCGTATCTGAATCCGCATCGCTTTAGCACACAGTGCCCAAAAGCTGCATGGCCAACTAACTGGAACACAGCAGGATGACAATTCCATTGAGCAAGCCAGCCACAAACATACGATTCACTACACAGGGAGTTGAAGTCATGGGTTGGGAGGAGGTGGAGGAGTAAAGAGAGTGGGTAGAGCTAGCTAGCGACATTGAGTTAACGTCGTCAACAGCGCAGCAAAGGCATTCAAAAAAATAATATGAAAGAGGCTGAATATAATATCGACGATTTGCAGGATACCCAGTGTTAAAAAAAGGAAGTACAAAACATATATTTAGATATAACTTGGCATTAAGAAACTCTAAGTTTTTGTATACAAATAGTTTAAAATGTTTAAAATACTGCAAGCCTCATTATTTTTAATATAAAGTCAATTGAAATCACATTAAATCACTTCGAAATGCAACAACTGCACCTTGAGCAAACTCTATAGAATCCCCCCCTTAGCTCAATAGAGTTAATACTATACAGAAATGCCCGCCTGCCTCAAGCACACACACACTCGTCGAATGTGGACAAAATGGCTGGGGCCCTGCTTGGGTTAAAAATCGTTTCAGCCAGTGCCTTTACTTGCTGCATATTTATGGGCCTGCAGTCGCAGCACAATTTATGTCTTAGAAGTGCAAAATATATATAACACAAAACACGCGGCTTCAAGGAAAAAAAAACTAAAATTACAAATACAAATGGTAGTGCCCCCCATATCTGCAACACGAACAAAAAAGAAAAAAAACAAAGATCCGTTGCCATGAATGGAGCATTTAGTCGTAACGACAAATGGCCAAGTTTGAATACTAGAAGGAAATTAAGACTCAACTTGAAATTCGTTGTCTTTAAGCACATATCCAATATGCGTGTGCATGTGTGTGCGTGTGTGTGTTCTTTGTGGGCCACCAAAGCGTTTGATTTTAGCCGGCCGACCCCAAACGCCACACTCACGGATATTGTGTTATTTTGTTGTGCTGTTGTTTGTTTGAAGGCAGCAGCAGTTGGACAAGTAATTTTTCTCAAGTAATTGATACTCTGCCGCGTCGTCGCATCCCAACGTGTCTCTCTCTACTATGTGTACTCTAGCCAGTTCAGTCAGTCAGTCCATCAGTTCGTCATTCAGCCAGCGAGTCTGTTACAGCCAGCTGTCTGCTGTGTCTTTCCGCTCAGTCCAGAGTGTCCGTTACCGCCTGACAGTCTGCTGTTGCATATTAATGACTTTCTTTAATGCCTTTTCCTCATTTATTTTACACACGGACACTTTTACAACATCCGACGTTGAGCATAAGTACTAAGCCATTCAGTTTGAAGCTGCAAGAAATCCTTTGCTTAAGGTAAAAACATTATTATACAAAAGAATCTTAAGGGAATCTTTTGCAGTTTGTTGAAACCCACAAACAATAAAGAATCAATTTCAAAATTGAATCCACAAAGTGTACAACTTATTCGTTGTGTTTAAGTTCTTGTGGATGGTACTAAATAATTTTACTTGTTTTACTTATTTTAAAGCAATGCCGCGTCGGCAAATTGCCGTTTGGCTTTTGTGAAATGGGCGTATTGCGGGCCACCCAGACCCAAATGAACTGAGAACTAAGAACTCAGATCCCCTCGTACAAAGAATCTCTTGCATTTTGGCATACACACTTAAATTTTACGCAACCGCTGCACGGTTACAGCAAATTGAGTTAGTATAATTAAATATATGACATTGGCAAGCGTATATCCGGCAGTGTGTGGGTTGCCGGATTGCCGGGTGGATTCTGCTTGCCCTGACAATTGAAATGAAGTGTTGACGCCCTTGTGTATGGAGGCGACAAATGCTCCATATCATATGCATATCATGTCACAGAGTGCACACACGTAATGAGCGACTGCCTTTCATACTCCATACATACATACAGCCTATGACAAATCCCCGATTTGAGATCCGTCAGACATACAGTTCATATATACATATACGCTTGGCTACCGACACAGGCAGTTTTCAATTAATGCATCCATCCACTCAGTCAGTCAGTCAGTCACTTATTCACTTCAGTCATCCTACTCTGAATGCAGCTACAGCTGCATAGTTGCACTATTCATGCAAATCCAAAATGTATCTCATATACATGCATATGTATATTCGCATACATAGACATGCTGAATTGTAGGATTCCAAATTCATGCGTAACTAAATCAAAATTCAACGACAACAACAAGACGAGCGCACATTACAACTGGCAAATGCGTGAGGCAATGCTTATGAAATTGGCGTACAATTTGCGTGTGGCATATACCAGTACACAAATATCTATGCAGAAGAAGATATGCGACGTAGCAGAGCGGCCAAATGCAACAACAGCAGCTACAATCACGGCAGCAAGCAAGCCAAAGGCAACAAGACAACACCAACGACAATATCATGGAGTTAAAAGCAATACCCTGACAATTTGCACGCATTTTTCAGCGAGAATTTTGCCGCAGTTGCCACTAATGCTGCATGCGTTGCATATGCTTCATTGCAACAAAGCGCCAAAAGGGAGTGTCAACGCCACAGCAACAGCAACATCAGCTGCAGCTGCAGCCAACCAATCTAGAATAGTAGAGTTGGGTTTACCGGGAGAATGGTGGAATCGGTGGAGCTGCAAGGATGCTGAGTACTGGACGTCCGCAGATATTGGGCCACAACGATGACGATGATGATGAGATGACGACGACGACGACAACGCCGCCGGCAGCGGCGGCTGTGAAAAGTTTTGTGCGCCAGGGCGACAGCTGTGAAATATGCCGTCAGGCATTTGAATTTCGCATAATGCACGCCTGCCTGCCAAGTGGCTGGTGCACAGTGGGGCGAAGGCATAGCAAAACTGTTCTACAAAACAACAAAATATAAGCTTTAATAACTATGTATGAGCTATTAGTTAAGATACTTGGACTCGTCAGGAAAGTACTACTTCATTGAATGTTCAAAGCTGTAACTTTTTTTAAATCCACAAACTTTTTAGATTTATTTCACTATTAATCATTCTATGTTAACTAACTATATTTAAATGTTATTTATCATTTCAGCAAACTTGGACCACAGTGCAGGGCTGATGTTGTTGCTAGATGCCGCCAACGACGACGATGTTGCTGCCTGATTTGTATGCAATCATATTTTTCGGGTGCCAAGAGTCTATGGTCTACGGCCTCTGCATGAGAGCGGTGCAACTTTCTGACGGGCGCTCTCGACGCTCGACTTGATGATACTGTTGGATTACATTTAGGATTGTTTATGTTGTCATCTCCTCCGCAATTGTTGTTCACTGCCTGGCTGGCTGGCTGGGGCACGAACAAACATGCGCGCTTTCAATTGCGCATGATATACGATGGCGACAACGGCGACAATGATTATGATAATGATAATCATTTTGATGATAATGTTGTTGCTGTTGCTTGTTGCTTGATGCGCGTACAACAACGCCATTTGGGCTGATGCTCTGTTACTACCCACATGAAGAACAAAAAAATAAATAAGAAACCGGGGACACACACAAAACAGAGGAAGCCACCGCGTTTGGAAAATGGACCAATTTGCTAGCTACCGTCTGCCACAGCAGCAGCAGCAGCAACAGGAGTCGTTGCAGTAGCGCCTACGTAAATCTGTTGTAGTTGCAGTTGCACAGTTAAAATCAACTGACACTGTGTTTGTTGCCAATTGTTATTCATAAATGCAATTTAATTTGAAAATTGACGTAGAACTTTCGTCACAACAAAAATATCTCCATATAACCGAATTAACAATTTGCTGCATTGTTGAATTGCTACCTTTTTCAATTTTAATTTCTTTGCAATATGGCGCTGTGTGCTTCCGCTACGCACACACATGCACACACATAGCGCACCGTTGCTAGCCGGATGGAAAATATATTCTATAATAAATACATCATTTTTCCATTGCATCATTGTATCTTGTGTGTTTGGCAAATCGAGTACAAAAGTGAACAACTGCCGTTTCAGCGATCAAATTTTAGATTCCAAACATTTTCTCATTGTTATGAATATGTGAGGGCGAAAAAATGTAAGAGATATTGTTCAAGCTACTTTCTATTAACTATTTCTTATTCTATACATAAAATCGCACCAAAAGATTCTATATATATATTCCCCTTTTCCAATAGCCCTTCAGCTGACTCATTATTTAAGATAAGTTAAGCTAAGTCGAGAGTAAATAACCCTTTAGAATCTAAAGTTTAGATACAACCATTTTCTTAAACTCACTTGTGTGCTTCTCTTTCAGAAAATATCTAGTGTGTAAACTTATTTATTTAGAGATGCCCAATTGAAAATCGTAGTAGACTGTAGTTTGTAGCAGGCCTTACAAAACTTTCAAATCAGTTTATTTAAAGATTCGTTTCGATTATATTGTGCATCATGAAAATTTTTAGTTTTCTCTCAACCGTTTATTTTTGTGTAGTTTTCCTAAGTTCAATATTTGGTAAGTTAAAAAGGCATATAGCAGATGAACTTAATAACAAAATAATTTCAAAATGTTGCAGAGTTAAATGGACAACGATTGAATCGTTGCATCTTCTGCAAAGAGCATTTTGATGGCAAATGCAAAGTTACCAAGACTGACGTAGTTCTCAAAGAAGAAGATCAGCCAGCTCTTCACATCGTCGACAAAAACGTTCCGTCATACCACAGCTTAGAAAAATGTTTACCTGCCGGCTTTGTGATAAATGGTAATTTAAAAAAGGTTATACCAATTCATTCTAAATAAATGTTTTCTATTTTAGATGACTTGCGCGAAACAGGTTGTACCCTGTCACCAGAGAAGGGCTGCAATGCTATAGTGATAGGACGTACTAATGATGCAGTGTCTGAAATATGCGACGAGTGTGCTGACGCGTGTGGATGTGCGCCTATAAAAAAGCCGAAAAGTGGCCAATCTCGAAACTTACCTTCAAGTGTTATGAAAGGATGGGTGCTAACATCTTGCTTTATTTTAGCATACATGTATCATTAACTCATTAAAAATGTAAAATAAAAAATTTACTATTTTCGTTAAGCTAACAGTTTCAACCTTAGACCGAGATTTGCCCAATACGTATGTAGATCGATTATTGAATAGTTTGTGCTTGTGTAATTCGATGTGACTTTTTTTTTGACGATTTACATTTTAGCTCATTTGTAAGAAAATCTCTTGTATAATGCTAAGATTCATCGGTAGCTTAAGAGACGCCAGAGTATTTTAAGCCTCCCATCGAAAAATCTTGTTTTCTTACAATATGTTGTTTTATTAGATGCTTTTATTTAACTTGACTTTTCTGTCTGTTTGTTTGTCGGAATCTTGTAATCAAATTTTCACCAAGTTCCCGACTAGCTAAAGCTCTGAAATTTTCACCAAAGATGTGTTTCAGATGACAATATGGTTTTAAAAGTTTTTTTTTAATTATTTTTATTTTTTTAAAAAAACTTGTTTGATTTTTGGGTATTGAATGGATGATGGTAAAGAAAGCGTATAAAAGCATGTGTTCAAAATTTTTTTTTTTTGATTTACTTTTTTGTAGATTGGATTCTGGCTTATTATGAAACGCCAGTCCGCCTTTAAAGTTTCGGATTTGCTTTAAAATTTATTTAGAAATGCGAAATTGAAAATAATAGTAGACTGTAGTTAAATATTTCATAGTCAAAGACGTAACAAACATTCAAATCAGTTCATTCATATTTAGTTTCGTTTAGTTAGCATCATGAAAAATTTAAGTTTTCTTTCAATCGTATTTTTTTGTGTAGTTTTCCTAAATTCAATATTTGGTAAGTTAAAAACGCATATAACAAATGAACTTAATAACAAAATAATTTCAAAATGTTGCAGAGTTAAATGGACAGGAAATGAATCGTTGCGTCTTCTGCAAAAAGCATTTTGTTGGCAAATGCGAAGTTACCAAGTCTTACGCCACTGTCCACGAAAACGATAAGGTCCATATTCAAAGCGTCAATCCAAAGACAGCGGGAAAAGACCAGTTAGAGAAATGTTTACCTCCCGAATATTCTATTTATGGTAATTTAAAAAGGGTTATTATACTAATTCATGCTAAATAAATGTTTTCTATTTTAGGGGACTTGAACGAGATTGGTTGTGGCATGTCGCCAAAGTTGGGCTGCAATGGTATAGTGTCCAATCGTAATTATAAAACGGCTTCTATTTGCGACCATTGTGCTAAGGAGTGTGGATGTGAGACTAAAGAACAAGCTAATGAACAAGATGCGAAAAGTGGTCAATCTCGAAATTTACCTTCAAGTGTTATGAAAGGATTGGTGCTAACATCTTGCTTTACTTTAGCATATATGTATCATTAACAATTTACTATTTTCGTTTAGCTAACAGTTTCAACCTTAGGCCGATATTTGCCCAATATATAGATAGAGTATTGAATAGTTTATGCTTGTGTAATTCGATGTAAAAATCCCTTGTATAAAGCAAAGATTCATCGGTAGCTTAAGAGACGCCAGAGTATTTTATTTCTCCCATCGAAACATCTTGTTTTCTTACAATATATTTTATTTTTAGGTTGGAATCTGGCTTATAATGAAACCCAAGTCCGCCTTTAAAGTTTTAAATTTGTTTTAAGATTTATTTAGAAATGCGAAATTGAAAATCATAGTAGACTGTAGTTAAATATTTCGTAGTCCAAGACCTTTCAAATTATATCAGTTCATTCATATTTGGTTTCGTTTATTTGAATAATGAAAAATTTAAGTTTTCCTTCAATCGTATTTTTTTGTGTTGTTTTCCTCAATTCAATATTTGGTAGGTTGAAAGCGCGTATAAAAAATGAACTTAATAACAAAATAAGATCAAAATGTTACAGAGTTAAGAGGACAGCTCAACAATGCTTGCGTCGACTGCTCCCAGTATTTTGAAGGCAATTGCGAAGTTACAATGACTGACGTATCTTACGATAACATGGACAAACGAAAATTCCGTCGAATTGCCGACGTGCCACAAATTGAAGGACAAGAAAAACCGAAGTCAAACCCAAATTTATCAAAATGTTTACCTCCTACCTACATAATAACTCGTAATTTAGAAAGGGTTTTGTCAATTTATCGATTTATTTATTTTTTTACTTTAGGTGACTTGTATATGAGTGCTTGTGGCATGTCGCCAACTTTGGGTTGCAATGCTATATTGAACGGACAGAAGAACACAGAGGCTATTGACAGTATATCGTGCGCAGATTGTGGTACGTTCTGTGGATGTAAGGTTAAAATGTACTCGGGCATTGGTAAATTATCTGGAAGTTTACCTTTGAGTGTTACGAAAGGATGGGTGTTAGTTTCTTGCTTGACTTTAGTATATATGTATCATTAACACAAAATAAAATTCCTTAATAAAATGTCGATATTGTCGTTTAGCTAACAGCTTCAACCTTAGAATGAGACTCTGCCAATATGTAGATAGAGCATTGAATAGCTTACAGTATAATAGTGTATTTCGATGTGGATTTATTTGTTCTTAAACGTTATTTATTCGTTTGCTTAAGAGAATCCAAACAATTGATATAACATCCATACACCATATTTTCTTACAATATGTAATTTTGTAAAAAGATTTGTTTAGAGATGACTGTAGTAAAATATGTCATAGTCAAAGACGTAACAAACATTCAAATCAGTTTATTTACATTAAGTTTTGTTTTGTTCGCATCATGATAAATTTTAGTTTTATTTCAATCGTATTTTTTTGTGTAGTTTTCCTCAATTCAATATTTGGTAGGTTGAGAGCGCGTATAAAAAATGAACTTAATAACAAAATAAGATCAAAATGTTACAGAGTTAAGAGGACAGCTCAACAATGCTTGCGTCGACTGCTCCCAGTATTTTGAAGGCAATTGCGAAGTTACAATGACTGACGTCTTTTACGATGACATTGACAAACGAAAATTCCGTCAAATTGCCGACGAGCCACAAATTGAAGGACAAGAAAAACCGAAGTCAAACCCAAATTTATCAAAATGTTTACCTCCTACCTACATAATAACTCGTAATTTAGAAAGGGTTTTGTCAATTTATCGATTTATTTATTTTTTTACTTTAGGTGACTTGTATATGAGTGCTTGTGGCATGTCGCCAACTTTTGGTTGCAATGCTATATTGAACGGACAGAAGAACACGGAGGCTATTGACAGTATATCATGCGCAAATTGTGGTACGTTCTGTGGATGTAAGGTTAAAATGTTCTCGGGCATTGGTAAATTATCTGGAAGTTTACCTTTGAGTGTTACGAAAGGATGGGTGTTAGTTTCTTGCTTGACTTTAGTATATATGTATCATTAACACAAAATAAAATTCCTTAATAAAATGTCGATATTGTCGTTTAGCTAACAGCTTCAACCTTAGAATGAGACTCTGCCAATATGTAGATAGAGCATTGAATAGCTTACAGTATAATAGTGTATTTCGATGTGGATTTATTTGTTCTTAAACGTTATTTATTCGTTTGCTTAAGAGAATCCAAACAATTGATATAACATCCATACACCATATTTTCTTACAATATGTAATTTTGTAAAAAGATTTGTTTAGAGATGACTGTAGTAAAATATGTCATAGTCAAAGACGTAACAAACATTCAAATCAGTTTATTTACATTAAGTTTTGTTCAGTTCGCATCATGATAAATTTTAGTTTTATTTCAATCGTATTTTTTTGTGTAGTTTTCCTCAATTCAATATTTGGTGAGTGGAAAACGCTTACAAAAAATAAACTTAATAACAAAATAAGATCAAAATGTTACAGAGCTATGTGGACAAAATCATTGCGTCTTCTGCGACGTGTATTCTAAATCGTCATGCACAGTTGAAAAGACTCTAGTAAGACACTATCCTAAAGACATTGGAAAAGTTGTTCGACTCAGGAAAGGAGCGAGCACATGGCCACATTTAATGCCATGTATCCCTCCACAATTCAAAATATATGGTAATTTAAAAAAGGTTTTGCCAATTTATACAACAGCCAAAAAATGGTTTGAGGACATAGTATTTGAGTCAAGTCAGTATGAAAGGACAAATTTTCAGTTGGATCTCACATCGATTAATCTACTCTAACTTGATGACATTCTAATAACTAAATCAATTCTATTTTTTACTTCAGGTCGCTTGGATATCTTTGCTTGTCCTATGTCGCCAAAATTGGGCTGCAATGTTATTGCACCATACAGGCCAACCCATGCACAAAACAGGAATATGTGCATTAAATGTCATCATGATATGTGTGGATGTCGTCATTGGGTATTGGATCCCGAAAATACGCTTTGGCCAAGACTCTTAATTAAAAGGCATGGAGTAACACCTCCAAACTATAAGTTTTCGTAAACCCCGCACCGTACAAGATTGCATTAAATTATTTGTAACTATTCCGGTTAACAAACAAACGGGCGTCTTAATATTGTGGACAGCAGCCAACCTCCCAGATGGTTGAACTTTTTCAATCAACCAAATTATTAATGTCAATAATAGGCAGATTTTATATAAATATATATGTACATTCGGAAGGAAAGTAAATGTTACCAGCTAGCTCTACATTTAACTTGGTATCTCTAGCTGTATGAATGATTTAGTCATACCAAATCTGCCGAACATTGCGCAAAACCAACATGCTCTTATACCGAAGGCATGCCACAGTGACAATTTGATTGAATTGGCAATCGGGCATAAGTACAATAGAAATGTTGACCATTGCTTTTAAATTTCATGCGTTTGTTTGTATTAAAATTTAAGGAATATGTTCGTCCGGCAAACTGGTCAATGGCCAGTGTGTGGCCAGCTATTTTCAGTCATGTTCTTTTTTTCTTTGCCGATATATATTTAAACGTATCCGTAACTGTTTCGGAATCGGTATATCTGTGTACCTGTATCTGGCCACTTACAGCTGAGTGCATTCGGACAATCTGAATAAACGCACAAAAGGGCAACAACAACAAAAAAATTCGGAAAAATAAGGAAAGTAAACTGACAAAAAATTATTTTTCAATTTCACGCTTCAAATAGTTTACTAATTAGATTTGCATTTAATATTTTTTTTTTAGCTCTCCCCTATGTTGAGTGAAAAAGTTTTTGAAAACTTTACGCACTCGGTGCTGACTTGGCACAAGTTAAGCTGATACTGTTGGCCAAAAAATAGTTAGACAAAGGTTGTTGGCTGTACAGTTAGTTGGCTTACTATAGTATATGTATAGTAAAGGATTGGATGTAAAAACAACAAGCACGTCACTAATTATTCAACAATTTAGCAAAGCTCATCATAATTTGCATTCGGATTTGACCAAAAGTTAAAGCCAAAGCCATTGCAGCTAACCAGGCATGGAAAATCATACACGAGTGGGCAAGACAAAAAACTTTTAAATGGGAAATAAAAAGCGAATTAAAATAATTTGGAAAATATTTTAATTCGGGATATATTTGTTAACTATTAAAAGCTATTTTAAGCTTTGGAAAAATAAAGATTAAATATTTTATGCATGTTAGAGAAAATGTGTTCAAAAAAATGCACGAATAAAAAAATCAATAATAAATAAATCTTTAATAAATATAAAATATTACTTTGCCAGCCCTGATTTCGTCAAACTGACTTACCAAACATTTTGAGCCAATTTAATCAAGACCAAAATGACAGACGGCGCAAGAAAGAAAGGCAGTACAAAACAGATAAAGCCACCAAACAGAAGACAGAAGAGAGGGACAATGATCATTCGAAAGAGAGAGCGAAAGAGAGACAAGTTGGCAATGCCAACACACTGGTCACATTTGCATATTGAGGATCTTGACAAGCAACGGAACGCTACGTTTGCTCCTCTTTTGGGCAAACTGGCAAGACAATGATGCGACTGTGAGTTCTGATATGAAGAAACGCTCGCTGTGAAATGAAAGAAATTCATTTGGGTCTGTTTTGTCTAAGCAATCGATCTTTCAATCAATGTGCCCCAGAGCTAAAAGCGTGCAACAAACACAAAAAAAAAAACCACAACTAACTGACTGCAGGCGCATTGATTCTGACTTGGTTCGCATGCAAATTGCCGCCAAAATGCATCAAAATGCAATCAAAATTAAGCAAAACAAAATAAAATAAAAATCAACAAAAAAAGTGTGTGTGTGTGTGTGTGTGGGCTGCCCGTCATTATTTGAATTAATATGACAAAAGGCAAAGGCAACTTTCAATGCAAATTTAAATGTTGTTGGTCCAACTTCAGACTTTAGACTCAATTAGTTTGGGGAGTTGGGGCTGGGCTAGATGAAAGAAATGTCAGGCTAAAGAAAAAGCTGACATTTAAGCAATTTCAAGCGTTTGCTGCTTTACAAATTGTATAAAACAGAGACGAGAAATCGCAGCAAAAATATCAGCAATGACCTTTTGACATATGACTCGACTGTCGCGAGTTTGCTCTCTCTCTTTCGCTCTCTTTCGCTCTCTATCTTTTTCTTTTATTTGGGTGACTTCTTAACTTTGCTGTCGTGTCTCATATAGGACACAGTCAACGAGCCGAGCGAGACATTTAACAAATGTTTTCAATTGAATTGCTCTGATTTTGGCCAAGTTTGCAGTGCACCACCACCAGCAGCAGCAGCAGCAACATTTTGGTTAGATGCACTGTCGGGGGGGAGGGCCGCCGGCAGCGCCGTTAAAGCCAACGCCACCAGCGGCAGCCGAAAATGTCGTGATGATGGCAAATTGTAAATAGCTTAAATGGTCTAAATGGTTTAAATGATTTCAATAGCTCTACTCTACGTGGAGGCGGCTCGTTTGCAACGGTTGCTTCTCCTCCTTGTTGCTTTCAGTGGCAGACAACGTGGCCAACAAGAGCAACAACAACAACGACAATTTCAAACAACGAGAAGCAGCTCTGTGTTGGCTCGTTTTCAATGGTAACAGTTATCACACAAACTAATGACATGAAATTAGGTATTGGCTCTGGCTCTCGACTCTCGACTCTCAAGCTGCCTTTTCGCTGACTGTGTTGAAACAAAGCACAAAAGGTAACACAGCTTACAACAACAACAACAACAATATAGCTATAGTATTTTGTTGCTATGATATTTGCCATGGCTACCTTTGAAGTTAAAGTTGAATTAAGCAAATACACTTTAAGAAATAGGAAATGCCCCTTGAAATCAAATCAAACTTAAAGTTGGCAGACGATTAATCAATAATCGAAAATGTCTTAAGCCCTCTTTAATATCTTTCAGCTTATATACTTTAAAGGAAACTCTTAGCATAATAATCGCATAATAATTACTCCACACTTATTTGATTTCTCACACTGCACACCTTTCCCAAGCCAAGATCCATAACGCTTATGGATCCAGCCTCAACTTACACCCCTTCGGGAGTGCTGCTACACAAAAACCTTTGAAAAACAGTTACAATATGAACAACAACAACAATAAACAATTTCTCGTTTTTCTGTGTGTTACAAGTATTGCAATAAGATTTTCTCTTTGGTCACATTAAAATATTCGTTTTTGCTTTATTGATTTGTGCTACCAAAATTATCAGCAACAACACAAAACGGGAAAAATAGGCGAGTGCAGGCCAAGTTCATGATCTTCGACAAATAAAACACAATGCAACAAAACAAAAACCTCGGAGTCTATTGTTTAAAGATTTGTTTTTCTTGTGCCCGGTGAAATTTCAAACAACAATTTTCACAATTTCTACTGCAGGAAGGCGACGACGACGACGACGACGATGATGACGAAGGCATTCAAATTCGGCCTGGCATTGAATTATAGCGGCTCATTAGGGCCTTTTACTTCAATCACGGCGAGAACAACTAGCCCGACAGAAAGAACGAAAAAAAAAACATTTCGCCATAAAAGGAAGAGAACTTGCAGTTAGAACCACCAACTGGAAACGAAACCAAAGTCGACAGAGCGAACGAAATAATTTAGATCACGAATTCGTTGTCGTATGCAAATTAATCAAATGTCTTCAGGGTAATTCAATAATGTCAAAACAGAGCAACGAAATCAATTATTTAATCGCTGGAAAATTGTTGCAAACACAAACTCTTGAAATCTATCTGTATTAATTACCAAATAATATCAATAATGTTAGATAAAGGTTTTTGTTTTGTTATGTTTTCAGGGGAAATAAAAATGCACTCAGGGTGGTCGTTAAATTATTTGTAGAAGTAGAAGTATTGAAAAGACAGCATTTAGCTGTCTGCGCTTTGGGTAATCCAAGACGGCATTTAACCAATTTAATATTATTATCTATGATCTTGTTAAGCAACAGCCGTGTCAGCTCCTCTACCCCATCCTTAAACCGCACCAGCCCCAGCCCCCGCGGCCCCTACCACATTCTCAGTCTTGATATTCTCAATGTCGCTGACTGTAATCAGAGAACAGCGAACAGCAAAACAGCTAACAGAAGAGAACACTGGCGCAACAACAACAACAGAGACCAGTTGGAACAAAATGAAAATGAGTGAAATATATTTTGTTGTTGTTGTTGTTTGGCTGGCTTTTGGAGCAGGCAGTGTTCTAATTGGCGCTTGTAGCTGCTTGTTGCAAGACAAACACACACACACAAACAAACACAAAAATCTATGCTTAAAATCTACAGCGTTCTTATCTTACCAGAAATGAGCATTGGACATTGAGGCAAAGACCCAATGCATTCCATGGCTGTCAACATGGACGGCGACGGCGACTGCAAACTCGACTACAACTGCGACATTGATGCATGTTTATGTAACAGCAAATTGATTTTTAGTTCGAACGACAAAAAAACAACGAAGCCTTGATACTCTTTTGTTTATGGTTATGAAAAAAATAATTGATGTAATATTTCTTTTATTTTTATATATTTATGAACTTAAAATTCATCACGAAAATAAAAGACAGTTCATTAAAATATTATAAAAGAGAGAATTTAAATTCTTTGATTGTCTGTTAATCCTGTTATTTCTTTCTTTTGCCCCTCTCAACCGTCCTTTCTCTCTTTACATACATACAGCTCAATAGCTACTTTTAATTGTTTTGATTTGCTGAATTTTGCCTTAATTAATAACACTGTTTTGTGGCTTATCTACAAAATCTGGCCAATACATATATCTATGATACATGCATACATTATAGTTAAATTGATTTCTGACCGCCTGCTGGCAATTTTCTACATTTGAAATTGGGTCAACTTTAGAGCGGCTATCAATTTATTGCAAAATTAAATCAGAAGATTTTTTTTTTTATTCATTACTTTTTTTTTACACTTGCCAGGCATGTAGTGTGTGTGTGTGGGTGTGTGTGTGCGTGCGTTTTGTGGCTTTTGCGTTTTCATCTAAAACTTTAATTGATTTTTAACCCGACCTTGCCCACAGAGTTGCTCTGTGCGATTTTTTCGTAACTCAACTCTCTTCCTCTGTCCACTCTTCCCTCTCTACCCTCCACCGTTCTCTTTGTATCTTGTTTGTAAAATGCAGCCACATGCAATCAACATTCATGCCCCGGCCACAATGCTGAACTATTTATTATAAATTGTTCATGTTTGGTTATTTATAATATTTGCACAAACAACTTTTCTGATTTCTGAGGTTAAAAATTTACATTGTAATTTGTTGTGATTTTTCGCAATTAGATATTTGTGAACAAATATTTGGGAAATTTTAAGTCGAAATTAAAGAAAACAATTAAATGAGTTTACTTAAACTGCAAATGGGACTTCTGTTAAGAATATTCTATTTTCTTTAGCAACACATTTTTGACAAATAATTCCTTATGGAAAATATTTAAACTATATTTTTACATAGGTGTGGCTTTTGGTATTTAAATATTGAACCAAATAAACCATTTTATGCCTACAAATTGTGATTCAATTCGTTTGACTCATTCGTTGTAACGAAACTAGTTGCAATTGTCTCCCCAAAAATAAACCTAAATTAAAATTCCACTTATCGCTTCATCTTTCGAGAATTGCATCGACACAAAAGTCGAGAGAGAGAGAGAGAGCGTGACAGAGAGAGGTAAACATTTCGTGCAATTGCCAAAAAAAAAAAGTAAAGCCCAAGCCAAACCCAAAATTCGTGACACTCAATCAAATCCCCAAAATGGGGGCCCTTAGCTAAACAGACGACGGTTTCCAAACTTTTGAGGTGCACCACACAGCACTTACGTCACTGACCACACACACAAACCCACCTACACAAACACACATACATACATACATTATCCATTCCCATTGCCATTCTGGGAAGTGCTTGTAAATGAATATGTGTTACAGGGAATTTAAATTGAAGCAAAAATGTGTACAAATATTTAAACATGTGTTTCCTGTCCCAAAAACTGAGAGTTGCGTTCAATTAAAAGGATTTTCGATTTTACAAAGTGCGAAAGAGAGAAAGAGCGAGTGAAAGAGAAGGGAGAAGGAAGGAAACCATACTAAAACTAGAGGTAAATAAGAGGCAGGCATGTTAAACGTTTTGTACATGGCAACTGCCCAAACTGTCGAAAAAGAAAGACTGAAGTCTATAAGTGCAGGAATTTTAAAATGCCCCACAATCAAAAGAAAAATCAAAAAAAGCCCAAATAAATGGTTGAATAGGAAAAACCACAACAAAAGCCGACAAGCATTGAATGAGATAGAGAAAATGTTGTTGTTGTTGTGCACCAAAAATTGAAAAAAGTTGAACGGCATAAAATTTAGCATTTCAAAAATTGATTAGAAGCTTTAGCAACATTCAACGCATTCAATTGGGTAGAGAAGAAACTAGGGAAACGTTCGATGAGAGGATGGGATGGTTGGCAGCTGACAGAAGCTGGATGCTGGCTTTACAACAATGTCAAGATTGGGTTGGAACCAAGTCGAGTCGATTTTGATGCTCCCGCTCTCTCTAAGGATATAGATGCGGGAACGCTGTAGTGCTGTCGGCATCATGTCCTGTTTGTATGTTCTTTACTGAGTGTGCTGTGTGTAAACGTGTTGCGGACAGGCTCTGGCTTAAGTTTGCAAGGATATTTCTGTTTGTATGGCAACTTTCGTACACCGCAGCTTTGTTGCTCAATATCGTCTCAGTGCACAACATACAAACTGGGTCAACAAGACTTTTCTTTTTGTGATTTTGTGTGTGTGTGTGTGGTTGTGTGTGTGTGTGGCAGGTAGTAGTATCATAGCACACTACCACGTATTGCCAACTATCTGAGAATGACGCCAAATTACCAATGCAAAATATCCTGGTAGCATTTACCGTGAACAAATAAAAAAAAGCAAAACAAACCGAGAGCGAGAACGAAGAAAATGAAAATTTAAACAGCGGCACTAAAAGAAAATTTGCTGCCATTTTGCTTGTTTGTTCTTGGTATTTTATTTTTTTTTAGGCAGGCAACCAGCTGCTTTTGTTACAGCTCCTTGCTGCTGGTTGAAATTTGGCTCACATTGTCACACAACAGAGCCAGCAGTTGGCCAAGTCATTGCCACAGTTGTACAGGTGAGGGATGGCGGCTTTGAGTATGATGAAGTGGATTGCGAAACGGCTTAGCTGAAAGCATCGAGCATCGAGCACGCTGCAAAAAAATATAAAGATCTAGGCCAAAGCTAAGCTGTAGAAAATAACCGACTAAAAAGAGAGAGAGAGAGCGATGCTTTTAAGTATGTTGCAATATGTTGGCAATATGAGAAGAAGAACAAAATGAAGTGGATGAAGCGCAAAGAAGTGAGATAATGCCAAGAGATAACAAGGACATAGGACATAAGATATAGTAAGTAACTATATTGTTTAACTTTGCATTGAACAAGATTCCTCTTTCACTTTCCGTTTAAATAATCAAAACTTAAAGTCTTTCCTCTAAGACCAAACACAATTAACTTTTTGTGGCATTACAGAATGTTAATATATCTTGGCAGTTTGGTTAATTTAAATGTGCTTAATGCTTAGTTTTATTTTGCGCTTGCATATTCCTATCTTAATTAGACCAAATTAAAAGTGTGCAAAGCAACAGCAATGACAATGAGCTTCATTCTCAACTCTCTGTTCACCCACAAAAAAAGAGAGAGAAATGAAATGAAGTTAAAAAGGCAGACACAACCGAATGACTTAATCGCATTTGCGAGACTTTGTTGCACTCGCCGAACCACCAGACATTTGCCATAAAAATGCAAATGAAACATTGAAGCAGAGCGAGAGAGAGACACAAAGCACATTAAGAACTCCCAACTTTTTAGCTTGAAACTGCAACTCCGACTCCGACACCGAGAATAGTCTAAGCAGAGTGATGAAGTGCAAGAGTTACGCCATATCATGATGTTGTTGTCTGCATTTGGTTGGTTAATGCCATGGCTAATCCGCGCCAGTTACCTTAATCCCCAACCATTTTGTTAACAAACGAACATCAAAGGAAATAAAATGTGCAATAAATTTAATTTGCACGGCGTTTCGAGCTCAAAATAAAAACAAAACAAAACTCACACCTACCTCAAGAAGGGTATGAAAGAGTTTCTTGCTTCGTTGTCACAACCCCACGCTCAATAAGGGGACGAAAAAAATCAACTGGTTAAAGTTTTTTATCGCTTGGTTTTATCGCCAAAAGTTTGCCAAAAAGACAAGAATGAATGAATGAATACAAAAAGAAACTAGTAATGCCAAAGACAAAGAGATACCCTTTAAACTGCAAACGGCATAAGAGTAAGTCTTTTGCTAATAAGTAGTAAAGATTTTTACAAACTCATAGGTCAGTTTCAGCTTTGTAGTCAAAGGGTAAAGATAAGCGAAAATTCTAAAGTTATTTTCATGTATGTGGCTTAACCTAGAGCGAGTGTGGCAGCCAGAGAGAACCACTTGAAGTTGCTGGTGACTGCAAAGCGAACTCAACACTTGATCAAAATGCCACAAAGCGATTTGCATATTTTAATTAAATTCGCGCTTTTGGCCCGGAACCACCAGCACACACACAAAAGAGAAAAGCGCAACAGACTGTCAGAAGGGTGGTGGGGTTGCAGGGGGGGGGCGGTGAGCTTACAAAAAATGGTCTGTTGCGCTGACTTTTAGCTATTTTTAAAAATATATATAAAGCGAGCGCAAGCAACACATGTGACCACAAGAGTATTAAATTTTGTGCGCACTCCAAAAAGAAAATAATAACAAAACGAAAAGAGAAAAATAAAAGTTAGAAGTGAAAAACTTGGCTGAAATGCTGGCTAAGTGGCATGGCTTAAAACGAGACACAGAGCAAGAGACACGCAGAGAGAGAATGCGCGCCCAAAGGGCACGAAAAGCTGGACAAAAAGCGGGTGGAGAGGAGCAGGATGGTAACCCGGGATTTGAGTGCGCCTGGCCAAAAGGTAGGTAGCCCAACTAACAGAGTCGCAAAGTGACTGTGACTGAAAAGGTCGCCCCAACCAAATGCACTGAACAAAATCTTTGCCCAATTGGCACCAAAGAGACCGAACCGAAACTGAGACCGAGAAATAGAAAGAGAATGCAAAATGATAATCTGATGAGCGCTGTGGGAATATGTGTCGTATACGCAATTCGATATTGAATATATTCGAATAGGAAAGAAAGAAAAAGAAAACAGTTGAGAGTATAAGAAAACTAGATTGATATGAAGGACAACAAACAAAGCAACGCTTTAAAAGGATTAACTTTTGCACAGTGTAGCGCAAAAGCTGGCCAAGCATTACGCTCATATTGCTGGCTAGTTGCCGCTTTTGCCGCTCAGCCTCTGAGCAAAGCATGAGGCAAAGCGCAGTGCAGCATAAAGTGTTAAATTGGATTAATCCACAAGATTTACGCTGCGGGTGATATCAACAAGGCTAACATGCTAACGCTTAGCTACTATACTAAGTTTTAGCGTAAGCTGCAACATGTTGTGTTGTTGCTGTTGTTGTTGCTGCTGTTGTGGTAGCAAGAGCAAATTTTATTAAAACCGGACGCGTAGCACAGCAAACACCGGAAATGCAGCAGCAGCCGCAGCACAACAAAGCACATACACACATACATACGTACATGTGAAGGTGTATGTGTGTCAAGTTGTGCTGTTGTTGTTGTTGTAATAGCTCTTGTTTCTGCTGCTGCTGCTGCTGGACGTCAACGACCATGCAAATTTCAATGCGATTTTGGGATTTAACGACGGCCGCAACTCAACAAGCTTGCACCACACGACCACAGCCGCCGCAATGTGCCAGCTAGTTGTAAAACAACACCAATAACAACAACACTAAACACACTCAGAGAATCAATTAAGGCAACATCAATCAAACTTATGCTGAAAACTTGTCAACATTGGGCTTAGTTAAGAGTTTTAGTGCTAAAAGTCAATCCAAATACGATTAAATAAAGATATTTTAAAACTCAGATTTATAGTATTGATTTCGGATTGTTTAAATCGTGGGAGGGACAATTTTGACTTACATATTAATAGAAAATATACTTTGCCTTATCATGAAATTTTTGATTAAATTTCATAAATTCTGCTCTTTGTTAAAGAACATCCAGCAACATTTTGAGTTAGATTTTTAGAAGCTCAATGCTAAATATTTCTTAGCATTACTCAAAGTAACTCAGACTAGTCGCTTTCTCTAAGTGTACAGCAACAACAACATCAGCAGCAAAATAGCAAGGCGGTAATAATGCCTTGACAGGCAGCAACAGCAACAACAAGCAGCAGCAACAACAAGCAGCAGCAGCAACAAGAACAACTCGGCAAACGCGTTGATTATCCCAATCAGCAACACTTTACCAGCGTAAATCTATTTAATTTGCCATTGGGCTCCATTTCAATATACGCCGGCACAAGCCCCCCTCTCTACCCTCTACCCATCTCCGACAGCATTCGCGTTGCAACTACAAATCAGCTGTTTTGCAGCTCTTGTTAAATGTAATTGAACCTGTTCGTTGAGTTTTGTTTTGTAATTTATTATTGGCGCATGAGTTCTGCAAACCGAAAGCAAAAAAAAGAAAATAACCTACAGATCGTAGCTCATGAAGTATATAGTATATATATACATATATATTTTTTAGTCATGGCATGCGAGGATCGCGTCAAGATCGTGCCTGACGCGTAATTGATTATTACGAGCAACAACTGCAATAGCAACAACAACAACAAAGATGCCAGAGCATAATGATGTATTAGTTAAAGTTGTACCGAACCGGTTCGCAGCAGCATTTCGGCCATGAAAAACGGTTTAGAATTAGGCGGCCTGTGATTACATGGCCAAGTGCGTTGAAATTGAAAAGAAGTGAGCAACTGCAACAACAGCGAGTCGGGTCGGCACTTTGTGGCATGGAATGTGGCAAACTGTTGGCTCCACAGCAAAATTGTAGTTGCGGCTTTTAACTTAAATCAGAGCAAGCAGCCCGGCCAATTGAATGGAATGCGACGTAAGTATGCTCAACTAATAAAAAATATAGAAGTATTTTCACAAAATTGTGTTCAATTTTCATGAACAATTTTCATGCAACAGAAAGGTGAGAATAATGTTCAGGGACATAAGCAACAAGGAATTTATTGCAATTCGACAATAAGCATGTTCAAATCTATAAAAAGAGAGCGAAACAAATAAATCAATTCAGTTGGGAATGTTAATTTACGATTATTTTGAATCCAACAGAAATAAAAATTTATTTTATTCAACTTAATCAAAATCGTCGGTTTTATGAATCATTTTTCAATTGTTTGCGCCTAATGCCTTTTCGATATATATATTTTACACACCCTTCGACTGCTGCAATTGCAATGACAACAATTGACTGCAACTGTGGCACTTTTAACGAACACCACAAAGCTCGTCCCTGCCCAGGGCCCATAACTCATAACCACATACCACAGGCAAACAGGCTAGAGAGAAACTCCAATTTTAATTGCCCGACATTAAACGATCGACATCGACGTCGACATCGATGTCGGCGGCAAAAACGAGTAAAGTCACAAAATCGTATAGCGAATATGGCTAGAAATCGAATAGATACAGCTTTAGTCTGGGTAATAGCAATACCATTACCATTACCATTGCCAATACCTCTGCTCAATACACATACAAATGGGATTCGCCAGCGCCATAAAATATGCGCACGTTTTGGTTTTGTTAGCCCGTTTGTTTGCATATGCCAAATCCACAAGGAACCAACAACGTGCACTGCACTAAAGGCTAGAGGAAACTTCTTCAACACCGCTGGCCAACAATAGTAAAGGTATCAAAAAAGTATTAAGACAACCTATTTTCTTCAGTGTACGATGCAAGGCATATGGTCTCTGTGTGTTTGTTCCTTGCTCTCGTGTGTTTCTGGTCTGGTTTGGGGTTTGGTATTGAGGTGAGGTTTGGTAAGCTGTCCTGGTCCGCTGGCCAGACAGCATTTAGCGTACGATTTGGCGGCGCGAAAAAGATAAACTCATAAATTATGGCATTGAATGTCACTTCGACGACACGAAGTCAGCGACGGCAGCAGCAGAAGTTGCCACCGACAATGGATAAAGTTGGATGACGTCGGCGACTGCGGCGGCGATAATGAAGCCCATTTTAAAGTCAGAGTACCATTGAAATGCGATTTGATTTACAATCCCATTTCGATTATAATCGATGATGATGTGTGTGCGCGCTTCGTTCATGCCATGAACTTGCATATAAATACCAATCTGTGTCCCCCCCCGACGTCGCGACGTTGAAGTTTGTTGCAACCACACCAAATGCTAAGCAGTCAAGTCTCTAGCGGTTTTTCCAAGGAAATCGAAACGCTGCCAAACTCTGCCCACAGGCCAAACAATGTTCGTTTTACCTGTTGCTGCAATTGAACTTGAATACGACAAACTCGGGCTTTGACTTTGGGCTTTGGCTGTGGCTTTGGCTTTGGCTGTGACTGTGGCTTTGGCTTCAGCTTCAGTTTTGGCATTTTTGGTTAAGTAAAAGCCGACAACTTGTCAGAGAAACGAAACGAAACGAAAATCGCAACCGCTCCCACTTCTTTATTTTGTTTTTTGCTGCTTCGATGGTGGCAATTGTTTTGATGCCCGTTGATAACTGCAGCAGCGGGATATTATATCGATACACTCAGCGAAAAAAATCAATAAGAATTTTCGTACCTCAAAATATTTTATGGAAGATTTTGCCAAATGATTCAACTGCAACAAAAAGAGAATCTTGATCAAAGTTTCAGCTCGGAACTGAGGGACTAGTTGGCACAGACGGACATAGGTAGCTATATCGAATCGGTTCGCAATGCTGTTCAAGAAAATATATATTTCGGATAAGCTTCCTTCAATGCGTTTTATTTTGTAATTGTTTTTCTTCGAGTGCACGAAATGATTTCACCAGGGACGCAAGATTTATCCAAACCCCAAATGTAAGAAATGAAAAAAAAAAAACAAAATCAATAAATATAACAATGGGCTTTATATAAAAAACATTGTCACGTGTTACGCCGGCGGCTTTAAAACAATTTTTATGGCATTTTAATTGGGGAAACACAACAAAAACTAAAGCATAAAATCTCGCACAGAAACACAACTTCATCGAGCCCCAAGTCCAAGTTCAGCCCACGCAGCGGCGGGCTCCAAATTTATTACAACTTAATTGTTATGTGTTGTTGTTGTTGTGGTTTTGCTTAACGCTTCACTATATACGCGATATATATGTCTTAATTTTAATGCAACGCCCCGCAAATAAAGTTGAAGGCAAAGTCAATGCGCCGGACCGGATGTGCTTTTAGTTCTAGAATCTAGATAATCTATTCGAAGGGAGCTTAGTATAAGTTTAGCTAAAGGCCCTGGCAATTACAAATTGAAGTTTGATTGCAAAGCAGAAGATTTTTATGCTGCAAGGGTATTAAAAAAAAGAATTGCCAAACACAAAATGTAATTTAATTGAGAATTAAATGAAGTGCGCACTTGAAATGAATAATTAATTTATTGGCAGAGCATAGAAACTTCGTGGTTTTATTTCTTTGCTATATTATCGCATTGCGTTTTGTGCTTCGCGAACGCCCACTCAACAAAAGGCATTGGCAAACAGGAAGCGTAACCAAACCAAGACAGAGACAGACAGCGAAACAGTCGAACTGAGAACTGAGTCGAGGCCATTGAAATGTAGACCACCAAAATGGTTTGGCACGCATTTTGTGCCATGTTGTCTATTAAGCATGTTTAGCCAAGGGATACACACTTACATACATACATATGTGCAATTGTCGCCCAATGAAGTTAAGAGCAACGTCATAAATGGCCTAAAATATGGCACATTGCACTCACTTCGCATCCATAATTTTCATGAACGATTTTTTTGGAGGGGTTTCGGTGGGGGTACGCAACCAACCGCCTAACGAGAAGCTGTAGCTACGCAGTATAGAAATTTCCTCACTTTTGCCTCACCCCTCCTGAAGAGACTGGGTGCAGCACAAAGTGCAGTGATAAATCAAATTGTCACTTTTGTATATTTTGCACCAGCTGACGACAGGCTTCTCTGCCGCCAGTGCATCATGCAAAGAGCAGAGGACAGGCTTTTAATATTTTTTGTTGGAATGCAAGTTTGTCAGCTTGCAGGTTTGCATGCTAAAACAAACTGCAAAAGGTGAGTGTGTGTGTGTGTGTGTGTGTGTGTGTGCTACCTGGTGTAAAAAGTACCCATAATTATGTTTAAGGCATAATTAAGAAACAGTTATGCAGAAGTAGCCAAAAAGCAAACATAGTCATGCTCAAAAAATTAAACAGCTAAGCAACGGTACTTTTGAATGCTGCTGCTCTCTTCTTTCTTCACGAAAGTACGGCTTGAACTTAGTTGCACTGATTAAAAATATGTTTTAGACTTGTACACGCATTTGCGCATAAATAATTAAAAATATTAATGCACTTAAGAACATAGTTTGTATGTACATTTGTGTATACATGTGTACATCCATTTGTCAGTCTACTTGTATGTGTTTTTTTTTTTCTTTCGTTTGCCAGCGCTGCTTATGCGAATCAACAACCAAAAATAATGCGTTATACGCAATGTAAACTATTATATATCATTTATAGGGTAAAGCAGATTATTTATAATGCTATAAATAATGTATGCATTTGCTAAAAGCAATTGGAAAACCATTAAACACACATAAATATTTATATACGTAGGGACTTACACAATTTTCTTGCAAAATATGGCGGACACACGAAACAAAAAGTGATTTAAATAGCGCGCATTAAAGCGCACATTAAATCTTATTTAACACAGACAATACATAGCCTTTGATTAGCTAAATGCAACCTTAATATTGCTTGGTAATAAACATTAATAAATATAATTAAATTTATTTTTCGACACACCGATAAAAAGGAACGCGCTCGTCACAATTTTCACATAACGGGATTGAGGATCAGCACAATAGCGACATACAGTGCTGCCAGAAATTTTTGAGGTAGAAATAAGCCAGATAGGCGAAAAAATATAGCTAAAAAGGCTATAAAGAAAAGTGGCAGCACGGGCGACATAGGACATGGCTGTTATCCCTAACAGAGCTGATAAACTAACGCTGTTAAGTTTGATTGCATGGCTGTGTAAGCGATAGCTTACCAAATATCGTGGGATTTTTAAATTGGTTTATTGACGATTAGAATTTAAGATTGCAAATTGAACTTTAGTATATAGAAATGACGACTACACATGCATGTGAAAAACTATTAATAGATACTGTTTGCTCACTCCGCTAATTCATTGCTGCTGCGCTGTAACTTCCTCTGCCCGCAATTGCCTTAATGATCCAATTCGTGCAACACAAACAGAAGGTGGCGATTTGTTGCGACACTTCAAACGGTCCAACGCTGTATGATGTTTCTTGGGCACATAGCGCTCAAAGACAATATAATGGGGATCCTTGATAGGTGGCTTATCAAACATATGCTTGCGACTCCAAACAACACAATCCTTGATACGTTTCGCATACTTCACACGATTCTGACTCAACAGACGCATTGCCTTCATGTTGTTGAACTCAAGCTGTGGATTCGCTTTGCCATTGCAAACACTTCCCTCGGGATCGGCAAACACAGCCTGTATATACTTGAGTATATGCCAGATATGATGCTGATCCTTGTCCCATTCCCTAAACATTCTGCTCAAATCGAGACTATGCGAAATCGGACTGATGTGCGGATGAAAGATGTCCTGTTGAAAGATCACTGTTGGCACACTGCGTTCGTTGGGAAACTGATCCGGCAGCAGAATGGAGAAACGGAACACACTTTCCGCATACAGGCCGCTGTGTATGAAGATCACACCGAACCAAAGCAAACAGCTGGATGAGCTTGGTATTGCATGGATGCCCTTCAATTGCCCCTCCTGCTCAATCAGATGGTATTCGGCTAGCACCTTATAGCCTTGATTGATCAATGCCAGCGTTTTGCTGTTGGACGATGTGGTCTCCAAACACATGACTAAAAACTTCAAAGAAATTTTATTCATAAACACTTTGGAAATAATAGCTCCCTTTACTTACCAGAAGTTAATACAAATTTGGACAAACAAAAACTGTAAGTGTTTTGGTGTTTTGAGTTATATTCTGAATAAGTTTAAAAATAAATTTCGACAATGATTCCATAGTTAACAGATTTGAATTCAAACTGTTATGTAAACAGGTTATGTAAACAGGGAATTGTAATCGATACTTTGAAAAGTCATCGATGCATCAATTGCAACCCTGATTTTTGTTTGGATCAAAATTTTAATTGAATAATTACAAACACTGTGTAGACTCGTGTACGTTGCAACAACATTGTAGCCACTTACATTTATGCGGCATGTCAACTTATCACATACATTCTCATACGAGCAGCGAAACGGGAATTGCACAGGGACACAAGCCAGTAACAACAACAAACTATGTTCAACAGCAGCAGAGCGCGACGAGACGAAACGAGACATCGCGAAAAATATAGAGGGCAAGGGAACCTGTAATGTCCAGCACTGGTCGCAACCAGCTACGTATGTATGTGTATGTGTGTGTGTTCATGTACTTGTACTCAGCGGTATATTCAATCATGTCAAGTGTAATAATTTTGCGAATACTTGCAACGATACAAACAAGCTGCACACACGCAGCTCAGCTCCAGCTCAGCTCAGAAGAGTGAGAGAGAGAGAGAGTGGAGAACAGAGCTGAACATAACAGAACAGAAACAGAACAGCTTGGCGCATAGACAAGGTTTGCATGTGTTTGTTGTTGCTGTAGTGGATTTTGATTTATGATTGCAAAGCTCTGATGTACGGTTCTTTCACGCACTAGCAACATAATGTGGCATTATAATGTCGCATGTTGTGCAAACACACACAAACACAGAGAGTGTGAGCGAGAAGCATTAGAGAGATAGTATAGTGGATACCCTGTAAACGTTACAGTAATGTTAAAGTGGGGCATGTCAAACTGTTAGGTGGATAAAAACTAAACCTCTATTAATGCGCTTCGTTTGTAAAACTAAGAGCTTAAGACTAAAAATCTTAAAATTCCAAACAAAAAATTATTTCTAAAAAAGTATCACAAATAATTTATAAGTTAAAGCCATAAAAATGTGTCTCTTTGATTTATTATTAAAGTTTTTCATTTATAAAATTTTAATAAAAATATTTTATTTCTAATTCTAGAGCGTCTGCCAGTATTCTTCACTCTCTTAACTAGATCACGCTGCGTCAAAGAGTTATAAATTTATTATGTGACGGAAGTTGAAAGATACCCCAACCCACTTTGAAGTCGGCTGCTCAACTTGCATCATAAATATTTGCATGCCAATGTCCGCGCTGCTGCAAGCAAGAAGATGTGGCAGCTGCTAATTGGCAAACGCTAAGAAAAAAGTTAACGAACAGCATTTTAATTTATATTTTGGCACTTTTGAGAACTTTCCGAAGGGTCAGAAACATATCATAAACACTTTTGACAGACAGTGAAGCAACTTTGATAACTCGCCAAGCCATGCAAACAACCAAAACCAAAAAAACCCTTAAGATAAGAAAGTCTTCAAAATAATCATGAACGGAAATACAATGTTGCAACGGGGAGAGCGAGGGAGAGAGGTAAGTGCAACTCATTAAAAATACTCTTTCTCAGTTATGATATGATACGTTATGATCTTTTGGGACTTTCTTTCGAGGTTGGTTAACGCCAGTTGTCAGTGCATTGACATGGGTGCAACACCCAGGCGCAGAAAGGGTCAAAGAAGCCCACAAATCCCCGCGTTTTTTTTTTGGATTTTATCTCTTTCTTTTGCTTACTTTCTTAACGGCCTCGCCTTAATTTTCACCTCAAAACAGCCCACATTGAAAACACTTCGAATACTATACGAACCCATATCAAAATTCTTTGCCTCGTTTTTATAGCGCTAAGGGCAATTGCTAATATGATTTTGGCTCACAGAGACTGGGCGCACCTGTGGGGAATTGCTTGTCACCTGGACCCGCCACGCAACAAAAACAATCGCAACATTCAATTTCGGTTTTATTTTATATATATTATTATTTTGTGGCATCTTCCGTTCATGCGAACGAACCTAACCGAACGTCTTTTATGCGGGCAGCAATTTTTCGTGCCGCCTTTTTAGCCAGGTTAATTTTTGGTTTGTGTCTTATCAGCTTTCTTCATTTATGCTACGTTGCATTTTGGGTCGTTCTGACTTCGCGACTTTTGGTTCTGTTCCTCAGTTGTAATACGGTGGCATATAACACTTAAGTGCTTGTTGTTGTTTTATAAGATAAACTTTTTTGGGGCAAAGGCCCACATGTCTGTCACAAAAAAAAAAAGCAACAACCAGCAACAAAGCAGCAAACGAATTATAACGTGTTGCCAATTTCATTTGCTGCCATTTTCATTAACTGAAAAAATAAACTTTGGGTTGATTTTTTTTAAATTTTTTTTTTATTATCTGCCCTCAGAAAGTTACAGGTTGAACTCAGGACTTGATATTCGAAGGGGCAAACTGATGTGTGTGTGTGTTCATGTTAGCTGATGCTTGCAATTGGCAACAGACAGCTGTATTTGTAAACAAAAATTTAAATTAAAAATTAAAATGAATAACTGTAAAGAGTTGTAAAAGCATTACTTAAAGCATTTAAGTTTTTGATTAAAATTTAATATGAATGTTTTTTTTTTTTGATAAGCAAAAGTATGAAAAAGGGAACTGAAAAGAGCATTAAAATAATATTTACATATTTTGTCAATAGCAAGCATAAAAAATTTTATTAGCTGTATTATTTGCAAACATAAATCAAAAAAAATAAATTTGTAAATTATTATTGCGCAAAAATTAAATATTTACTTAACATTTTGAAGCTTATTTTAAATATAATAAATACTTACTTAATAACATTTTTATTTTTTGGTTGTTTTAATTGCTAATTTTATTACTTATTTGAACCAATCAATCGTTAAAAATTCGATTAAGAGCACAAAGACACAAAAAAAATAAATTACAAAATTCTACAGAAAATTCGGTGTAAAGTAACAACAATAAAAACAATAAGGTTTACCATTCACCACAACTATTTATTCATCGTCCATCGCAAAAATATTCATAATCTAAAAATTCTCACACTACTTTTTGCTCTTCTGTCCGCCTAGAATTTTGTGCCACATACTTTCAGGCAGTCGCCAAAAATGTGTGGCGCCACTAACAATTATGAAAGAAGATTAAAACAACAAATAAAACATATAATTGCTGTAATTAATGCCTTGTAGTAGTTGGTTTTCTTGCTTTTACTGTGCTATTGATTTATGTGAAAAATAAAATAAAATAAGAATTCATTTGTTGGCTCTGTGTGTGGCGGCATACTATTCAAATTGGGATGGATAAAGTAATAGTATTATATGCAAACGTGCCAGAAACGAACAGAAACGAAACTCTTTCACTTGCTTGTTCCTTACAGCCACGAGTATTATTATAGCCAAGTTATTTGGTTAGCAATGGAGTACGACAACAACAGCAACAACTGCAACAACAATAACAAATACTAATATTTGCATAATCGCTGGTAGAGCAAACGGCAGAGCAATTATTTCTTTAAAAATAAATTGCATGCACAATTGGTAGCAATAGCAAAAAAAAAAACGAGAAGAGAAGAAAAAAACCCCATGGATTGGACCACCAATACTGTGGGTCTAACTGTGGAGGCTTGTAACAGTTCTGCCGTCTTTTAGATCCAGCGACGAATTTGGTCAAAACGGCTTTTTGGAGTGCCTGCTGGTGTAGAGGGTTTGGGGAGGGGCGTGGCATGGCATCTCTATCTCCTTCGCTCTGGCTCGTTTTGTGTACGCCTCATTTCGGTTTTTATTTGCATATCGATTTGGAGTTTTTAGACGGGGAACAGAACACGCTTCTGGTTTGTGTTTGGTTTGGTTTGGTTTGGTTTTGTCTGCCATCGTCTTCCTGCTTTGGTCCAAAATGTATATTTGCATCTGAACGGATACACTTGGCTTCATTTTATTTGCAGCACACAACAATTGCATAATTGCTATTCGGCTATAGAATTTGAATTTATTGGCCAATAGCATTTAGCCTCAAACCATAGGGGCTTAAACGTTTACACAAAACTGCATACCAATACATACATATAAAAATCTCATAGATTTTACACCAACATTTTCCTGATAAAAATCAATTATTGAAATATTCTTTTTTCTTGTTTTGCACTTATCGTCGCCCCATCAGAGTCGCCTCAAAAGAAAACTCACTCAATGGTGACAAAATGCTTAAAGCTTAAGCTAAAGCTGATATGCTCGATAAGCACGTGCCCATTAGCTTACGATGTTCTAAGGAGCGTGGAGTGTGGCATCGGCTGCACTTTGAACAATTTTAATTTGCCGCTCGAGCTAAACTTGTCGTAAAAGTTTTTCATATTTTTTATTAAGGATCTTTCTTCTTTTTTTTTTTTTGAATATTTTGTTAGCCTCAGTCACGTAGCCATAACTCGCCAGGCCGCACACAGTTAGTTGACCCGTTTTGTTGTTGCTAGAAAATTGAAAACTTTTTATGTGCTCAAGTGCCTAGAACACTTTTCGGACATAGCAAAAAAAAAGGGTCAAGGACTCAGGCCAAGTGAAAGTTCGTTATGTATACGCAATTTATCAAAATTTCATAAGGATTTTATTTGAGAACTTATTTTTTAATTGTCACATTTTAACACACATTTATTATATGCTTATTTTTCAAGAGAGAAAATTTCGATATAAAATAGAAACTTTATTTCATACAATAAAATTCCATTCCGACAATTTTTCTGTTAAGAAAAACGTTAAAAAGTACGTTGACAAAAATAAATTTATTTTATTTATAAATTTATTTTCTTGTTTAAAAATGGGTACGAATTTGTTGTACCTAATAAATAAATGGTTTATGTCAAAAATTTATTCCTTTATTTTTACTAAAAGTTTCATGATTTTTGCTTCTCTTCAAACTTAACATCTTCTTTTAACTTTAAGTTTCAATACTCTAGAGTCTAGACAGTCTCAGTTTGCTATATATTAAGGCACGACTATATATACTCTTTTACTGTACAAAAAAGTGCATCAAGCATTGTTATACGTAAAAAAAAACATAATTGCCAAGTGCCTTTGGAAATAATTAAAATTGTTGGCTACTGTTTTGATTTAAGACATTGGATATTTTGCATGTCAGTTTGTACTCTACTTAAAATTGTACTCACGCTAGTACAATGGCCAGCAGACAGAGTCAGAGTCCTACTGTAAGTCAACTCATTATGTCTGGTTTGGGTCTTTTGTCTTATCAGGTTCGTGGTTGACATTCGGCGCGGACGCAAATGAAGCAATTTTCTTGACATGCAAAACGTGCAACAGTTGCAACCGAATTGGAACAACTGCTGCTGCTGCTGCAGTTAATTTTCGTATATATTTAATTCAAGTTAAATTATTGTATGGCAACTGTGACGAGGCAGAGACTTGGCCGCGCTTTGATGTGCACTCCATTAGCCAGGCCCCGAAACGAGTCGAGTCGAGTTGAGTTGAGTTTGAGCCAAGTTGAGTTGAGCTACGAGAGACGTCAAAGGTAAAGTCAGAGTTGGCATTCATGGAGCTTGGATTTGCCAAGCATTTGCAAGGCAAATCAAATGCTTAATGAATTCATTTCAATTAAATATAAGATAGAGCAAAAACGAAGCTAAGCCTAAGCCAAAGCCAAAGCCACATCAAATCAAAGCCGTGATAGACGAATGCCAAAGACTCTGACGCCAGACAGTCAGACAGACAGACAGCCCCAGCAAGAGTTTAGCCTTTAGCATTAATAAATAGTTTACTGCAGTTTAGATTTTTCTTTGTTACTCTTGTTGTTGTTGACGTTTCTCTTTTAACTGACTCGCTGGGGGAGCATATGAGCCAAAGACATTGGCATTTGAATTGAAGCCAAACGATGCTGCTGCTGCTGCTGGCTAATTGATAGTGATCTAGAACAGATGCAGTTGACAACTGAGAAAGAAAAAAAATACTAGAATGCGACTGTAAATCACAGAATGAGAATCACAAACAGCATTTGGATTAGAAAATCCAGCAAGATTTTTCCTTCCTTTTGTTTTGCCAATGTTTCAATTGTTAATGTGAAATCGATTTAGTGCTGAATGAGCGATGTGAGGGAAAAATTAATCAAAATCTCTTACGCTTCGACAAAAATATTGATAATGCACAATTTTGATTTTTTCGGGTTGTTTAAACAAATTATAATCATTTATGATTACTGAGAATTTTAAGTGACTTATCTCCTTCGGCTTCCCCTTTGGCCTAAGACTACTTAAGACTTGATATTAAGGTCAATCAACCCACTTTCATGACAATCTTAACTTATGGCTTCCCTTTTTCAACCATACAAGTTTGTTTGGTTTGCTGTTTTTTTGGGCAGACAGTCGGATAGTCGGCTGATAAGCCTTAAGCTGCTTAATCGATGACCAGAGAGTTGTCAAAAAAATAATTCACAAGACCGCCTCAAAAACAAGGTAAATACGAAGACAGCTTTGGCGTATACGTAATGTTATCAGCTGTGCAAATCTACCCTGTGGGATCATCGTCGTTCGTTCGTTCGCTGTTGTTGTTGTTTCTTGCTTCTCCCCGCACAACGGAACCTGCGCCAAATCAGCGTCGGAGCCCTTTAACATGAGAAATATTTTAGCGTTCGATGCAAAAATGGTAGCAATGGTAGCGTTTCCCTCTTATCAACAACGACCTGACGTATGCAGTCCAAAAAAACCAACGAAAAAAACGAAATAACGTTAAATAAAGAAAAAACAGCGCAAACTTGAGATAACGCCACAATGAAGACAGCAGAACGCGCCGCAGTTGAAAAATCGCAGCGGAATCCGCAACAAAGGCAAGAAGACGACGCATCAAGATAAATGAACGTGCGCCCTGCTTAAATGCACTGAGAGAAGATCTATAAGAAGAATGTGAAAGCTCTGCTTAAAAATCCATTGAGCAAAATGAGTTAACATTGAAATAGTTTAGAAACTTTACCCAAACTTCACTTTTAGTTTCTTTCTCACAGTGCACGTATTATTTTTCTCATTGACTTCTTGATGCTGCTGTTGTTCTTTGGCTGCTCACCAGCCGAAAATCAAAGCTATAATAATGCATAAGTAATTTGCAGCAGGAGCAGCCGGAGCGTCGTCAAATCAAACAAAGCCATCAAAGGCAGCGAAAGAGAGTCAAGCAGCTCGTGCCAACTTTAAAATAAGGCTAAGTAAAGGCCCCCCTTCGCTGACAACAGTTAATCAAAGCCCCAAGAAGTAGCAAAGTTAAGTAAGCCCAATACATGCGAAGAGATATGCTTCATCTTCTTCTTCTTTAGGCATTTATTTATTAACTGAAAATCATATTATCGGCATATCGCTTACGGCTTTGGACTTAAACTTGACTCGCTGCTGCTTTATATTCTTAACTGCTTAAAAGTTAATAGCCTTAAAATGAATACTCTTTCTCTACATCATAACTTTTGTTATATTTACTTAAATAAATGTACTAAAAAATATAAATAAAATTGTAGTTTAAAGATCCTTAAGAAATTCAAATATGTTTGTCAAAGCCATTCAATTTGTTAACTTAAAATCACATTATTCTCTTATAAATTTTCTCATAAAAACGTCATCATCTTTTCATTGTCCAACGCTTTAGCTTAGCTAATAAGCTCCAACAAGCCACACTTGTGTCAATTTGCGCATACTTCCTGGCCTTTAAAGTTGAGTTTGCAACCAACAACAACAAAGAAACACAGGCAGCACAATGGCTTAACCTGGCCAAGAGTGCGATGAAGACCAACAAGAAGCAAAAGAAGAACCTTAAAGATGCAACAAACCACACATACAAACATAGGGCCATGGCGAGGGATAAACACAATGCCGCGGCATGTTAAGACAAATGCCTCTTTGAACGTAACAGGCAGGCCAAGTGCTTAACCATTGTGAACTAGATTTTGCCACGAAGCAAACAAAAAAAAGAAGAATGAAATCAGGAAGTGTATTATATAATTTTATAGATACTAAACTCAACTTTGACACAAATCGACAGAGTGCGGTCTGTAAACATGACATTCGCTGTACACACACAACGAGCGAGACGGGGAGACTCCTTTGGAACTCAAGTAAGCGCAGCTAGTAGAAGTTTTAGTATGGCTGAGAGTCATCGAGTCGAGTCGCGTCGTTTAGGCCAACAGTGAACAGCCGGCAGCATCTTTTAGACGCTATGCCAGTGTGCGATGCTTATCGCAAAACGTTCAATTATTTTATTTGGTGCAGATGTGGCCGTCGATAAAATTGCCTGATAGCAAACGGCAGCAGCAGCAGCAGAGTTGGCCAACAATGCAACGGGCCACAATACAAATACGGCCAAAAGAGTGTTTCGTTTTTTTTTTTTTTTTTGCCCTACTCTCTTGCTACTCTTCTACTTTGTATATGAGATTCAATTAAAATCAACAGCAACAACAACGACAAGGCAGCAGCAGCAGCAACAAAAAAAGCAGCTAAAACCAAATAATTGACACAAGAAAGCAATGCCGCAAATTTGCCCCAACCATACAACAAGACCCAGCATAAAACCATGCAACAAACAATACCAAGCAAAAAAATGAAATGAAAAAAATGACTAAAAATAATGTCATGCTATAAATGTTAAGTGTTGTGATGACCCATCCAGGCTCATAAAGTACAAAGCGTGGTTAAAGCGCAGCGGGACTTGAAACTAAGAAGAAGAAAAATACATGTTTACATTTACTGTTAAGTTTTTAACCAGCTTGGGATTATAAGTTGTTACTCCTAAACAAATTTGTAATGTCAATTGCAAAGATTATAATTTTTAAAACGATATTTGTTTGTTTTAATTAAAAATTTAAATGATATATCTTCCTTTTTAAAAAACTCTTGCAAATGCAAAATAAAATTTTTAAGAAAATTTTCAAATTTCCACAAAACAATCTTTTCAACAACAGCCATCAAAAAATTCTAGCAAAAATAACAACAATATTTTGAATGCAAAAAAAAATCATAAAAAATAAATATTAAAGCAAGTGTAAAACTAAATTTTTGTAATCCTTTTCTGAATATTTTTAATAAACAAATAAATATTTTTACTAAATCATAACAAAAATGGAATAACAAAATAATTCTAATTCGACAACGACAAAACAATAATCAAATGTTTTCATTTATCTGAAATATAAAACTATCTTGAAATTTGCTTTATCCAATTTCATGTAGAAAAATGAATAATAAAATGCGTTTATTTAATTATAACAAAGAAATAAGCTACAAAAATCTGAAAAGTGTTTTTCTAACACAAAAAATCACAAAATTCTATTGAAAATAGAAAATCATCTTGAATCGCAAATAAATAATAAAAATTGCAACTCTTGCCACAAATCCAACAAGCTGCAGCTAGTTGATAATTGTTAGTTGTTGTAGCAAGGGCATACGGTACAGTGAGCAGCAAAAGTTAGTGCACAGCCTGCAGCAATTAAAGCAAGCCAATGGCCAGGACATAAAAACCCCAAAATTCGAAATCAGGCAACGGAAATTGTGGGCAACGATTGCCGACGTTGCTTTCTCTCGTTCTAGCAATTTGTTTGCCTATTGTTTGTTGTTTTTATTGCAATTAAAATTATAGTATATTTTTTTTTTAGATTTGTTTGGGGTTTTTGTGTCGGCTTGGCGTATTGATCGAGTCCGAGCGTTCGAGCAACTAAAAAGTTGAGAGTTGAGAGCCAAACGGAAACGGAAAGTGTGCCATTATGTTGAGCAAGCGAACGGATGTGGAGTCAATGCAGCTGCTGCTGCAACACAGTGGCATCAACAGCAACTGCATCTGCTGCTTGATTTAGTTATCTGCCATTGGCACTGGCTGCTACTGCTGCTGGATAACCGCACTTTGTGGCAAGAACTTTTGCGTTGTCGAGCTGTTTGCAAGTTGCAAGTCACTTGCTGCCCCACAATATAAAATAGACTAACGCCAAAGACCACAGAAAGTTATCTGCCAACCCTCAACCACGCTCTATACAAATTCGAAGTTGCGCAACGGTTTTTTTTTTTTGCATTATTTTTTATTCGCCTTTATTATTTTATTTTATTTTTTGGTTTTCTGAAAATCAAATCAAAATCGCAATCAAATGCAAATTGATATTAGATTAGTTTGTTTGTCATCAAAAAAATAAAAAGAAAAGGTGCTGCGGGTCTCTCTCCGTCTGTCAGGTGGCATCAACTTAAAATTAGACCCAGAGACAGACTGGCAGATGGTGAATTATATTTTGGCTTCAGGCAATGTACGCATCTGTTGCGAAAGTGACAGATTTTTACCACAAAAATACAAAAACAGAAAACATACTGAAACTGAATTATATTTGCATTTGTCCTTGAAGCGCTTAAAAACCAAGATAAATTAGTGAGGCGAATGCTTTAATGCTCTTCTTTTAAAAGTTGTATCTAAAAATTATTAAGCTACAAATTGTAAATGTTTTTTGATTAGATTAGAGTAGAGTTTGAATTTTTTCTAATAATAATTTTTGATGTAAAATTTCCCACCACAGCCATTTAGAGTATTTGAAGTAAGGGCATTATGGGCAATAAGAAAAGTGATGGAATATGCGACAGCAGCTGTCGCGATTTCAAACAGCTACCAAATGCCAAAAGGTAACACAGAGAGACAGTTCTCCCCTCGTTTCAAGTCTGTCAGACAGTTAGTCAGTTTGTCAGTTAGTCAGTTGCTGGATTCATTCATTCATTCACTGTCGTGGCACACATAAATTGAATTTGATGAAATTAGTTTATGTGCGGTGAAGTTTCGAAGCACTGAGCGAAGTTTTATGTTGTCTTAAATTGTTGAGTATGGTTCTCTAGCACAAGTGTGCTCAAGTGTGGCATGCAACGCGCTACATATATTTTTTAGTGGCGAAAACAGCACAACTTAAGTTGAGTGCGGATGTGACGAGTACATAAAAAATGTAGTAAGCTCTTTTGCAAATAAAAGTTGACTAAAGTTTTTTGCAGCAAAACGATTTGAAGAATTTAATTGACCAACTGACTGACTGCTATCAACGCACAGCCCAAACGGCTGGACATCTGATTTTCACGCAAAATTATAGTTTAGAACAATCATGAAGAATCCTTCAAGTTGATAAATTTTAAGCTCACAATGAGATATGTTCAAACTTGAAGTCAACTCATTAAATTTGCAGCTTAAATGTATCAAAACTTTAACATTTTTGATTGAAAATCTCTACACACAACTAAATTTAAGTAGCTCTTTGAAAGAAGGAAAAAATACTTCAACTAAATTTTTGTATTGTTTGTGATGTGTGTTTGAAGTATTTCTTTTGTGGCTACAGGGTTTAGTTCAAAGTTGTTAGCCATTGTTGTTGTTGTTGTTGTTGCAGTTGTTTACTTGCACATTTAAGCCACATTTGTGCAGTGTGCAGAAAGCAGACTGCCAGTTGCCTGTTTACCAGTTTGCCAGATGCCAAAATTTGCCTCTGTATCTGCTTTACTTTTTATCATAGTTGGTTGCACAAAAAAAAAGGACTCTCTCTGGCAGTATTGTCATTGACAAAATCAAAACAATAAGTTTGTTATTTTTTCGAAGGGGGGGAAGATGACAACGAAGCGTTTGTGAATGGCTCCCCTTGTTCCCCCGATTTCTTCTTTACAATATGTTTAAATGCTCTGCTCTCAATTCTGTGACATTTCAAGGTTTTTTAGTTGCTTTTATTTTTAGCATGGGTTCCATTGTTACTATGCTGTGACGTAAACTTAAATTGATTTCAGTGCGAGATTGTGGCACTAATAATTGTTGCACATGTCATAAGCAATAACCCCAAACACAAACTTGAAATTTGTAGTTTTATGCCTTAAAACATTTTTATGCACAATTTGCATATTTGACAGTCGCCCATCATTTTTTTTATATTTGCATTTTATATTTTTGCTTTGATTTTCGTGACATTTAACTTGCAAGTTTTTTGGGTTTTTGTGTTTTTGGGGCTGCTGCAACAACATTTTGACATTTCCACTGCCAGTTAAACTTAAATAATTGTTTAAGCTGTGCACGAACATTGTTTGATTGGTTTATTAATGATTTTTCGTTGATGATTGCAAAATAATCAATATTTTATTTATTGTGAAATATTTAATTTTTACTTGCAATGAATTCCAAAGTTGTAACAAAAATATTGCGAGCTTTATTTTTGTTCATTCACTTGTTAACTTATTTATGAAATGCTGTTGACCCCAGCAAGTGGAGCTGCAACAATGCCAACCTGAATTTCTGCCTTGCAAATTGCTTTCATTTTCTGTTCTGTTCATTTCTTTGCTTTGTTTTTTTTGTGTGTATTTGACGTAAGTACGATGCTTTTATTACACACATACGCAACAATTTATGCAGCTCTCGATGTGCGACGGCAAATTATGTACACTTCATTTCATGCAGCAGGACGACAACAACCAGAACGAACTAAAGAAAAGATGGTAAAAAAACGAACATACACACATGCCATATATTTCACACCCTTGATGCTGGCTGCTGCCTGTAGTTGTTATATACATTTTGGACTTGGGGTCAGTTTATTGTGTTTACCTAAAGCTGTAGACGTGCAAATGATTGTGCGAAGGGGGCGCGCGGGGTGTGTGTCGTTTCGGTGACTAGTAAACTCGACAAATTCGACACAAATGCGAAAATGCGACAAGATTTATGCTTAAGTAATAAATATAAATGTGGTTTTGAGTAGAAAATAGAATTATAGCAATACATGTCGAAATATCTAAACACACAAAAGGTGCGTATACGTAATGTGCTAGGTGCTAGGTGTTCGGTGGGTGTTTGGTGGTGGTGGTGGCTGCTGTTGCAGTAAATCAATTGTGGTTGGCCAAGCAATATATATTGTAACGCTTCCCCCACCTGCGCGCTCTCTCCCTACTTTGGCCATATGTTAGACGAGCGTAAATATTAAAATAACTTAAAGAACTGGCACATACTTTGGCTCGGACCTTTTGCTTGGACCTTGCAAACTGGCTAGCCATTGTTGGTCTTTGAGGCGCCGCAATAAATCAAACACTCACAGCACACACACACGCGCATACACACAAAGCGACCAGCGACGAAGCGTATACGTAATCTATTTAAAAATCGGCATTTCTTATTTTTTTCTTTTATTTGTTTGGTTTGATTTTTTTTTTATATGTTTGTGCAAATATAAATGCAGCACAACAAAGCTAGCTAACAGCATGCAAAAATATGCATGCACTGAGCGAAAAACGTTGTGCTGCAGTATAGAAAAATTGATAAAGAATCTAAAGAGGTTTTTACTTCGATGAATAGTTCGATTTTATTCAAATTAAAAAAATAAAATCAATGAATATTTAGAAATAATTCTTCTTTAACATAAAATAGCCAACAATTTTGTTGCTAAGAAAATATTTTAAAAATTTATTTATTTTTCATTAAGCTTAAGAATAACGGGTTATTCTTCTGTTGGGATCAAAAGCTTACATTTATTAAATTTCAGGATCTTCAGGGTATTATTTAGCCTATCTCGGATGTCCAATACCTTGTCAATAGTTTTTAAAGTGTTTCTGGAATTCTTCCTTTTTTTATGCATTTTGCAATTTAAGTAAGAGAGAGAGGGAGATAGATAGAGTATTTCGTGCCCGCCCACTTCATTTGGACAATCGAAGCGAGCAGCGAGGAGCAAAAGGACTGGCTGGACCCGAAAAATATGCAAAATTTGCAGCTTTTACCCAAAATTTATGGTTATTTGTGTTGCACTCTTAATGCTATTGAACTTGCACTTAACAAATGGCATCGAGAACCAGCTCAGCATACCCTCACCTCCCTCTGTCTCTTCCTCTCTCTCTCTTTCTATGCGAACTCCATTTAGACGATGAAATAAACGTTTGGCGTTTCCTCCATTCTATGGCAATGCCTTTTGCTATGCTTTGTATGAATGTTATTTTTTTTTGGTTGGCAATCTTTCAAAACATTTTCAGAGTTACATTTTGTGTATTGCATTTCAATATGCGTTTTTGATATGCGTCCGAAAATTGAAAATACCAACAAAAAAAGTGAGAAGGGGCAACGTTGGGATGATGGTGGATACTTCAGTTGCAGTTGCAGTTACAGTTACAATCATCAAAGCGAAAAAGAACATGCTTAAAAATAGCTTTTAATATTGATATGTTGATGATGAACTCAACAAAAATGATTTGATTTGTCTGGCAAATTTGCTGATATGCCAAGTTAAACGGAATGTAAATCTAGTGAAAAATCATAATTAAATTATCTCCAAGCATTTTATGGCTGAGAAGTTTAATTAATACTAAGAAAATATTCTAATCAATTAAATTCTCTTGCTTTTTGTTTATTTTATTTCGCCTCTGTTTACACAGCAGACAATTAATATTTCCACACTTCAAATACAAAAAAAACATAATTATTTTTACTCATACTTAAACCTTTGCATTTGGTTTCCAGCTGGTTGATCTGAGCGCTAATTAAAACCCATATGCGCCAGCTAACTGACAATAATTAGCACACACACAAAACGCGTGCAAACAAAACACACACACACACACCCACACCAACGCACACACACAATTAAAACTGCATAAATATTGCAAGAGTGCAAATGTCAGCGCGCTTCTCTTTCGCCCGCCTCTTCAATCGCAAAGGTTGCCCATTATTAAGTGAACTCGCTTTCTCTTCCTTTTCTCTCTCATTTCGCTTTTATTATGCACGTTCCTTTTTACATGTGTTTTATCTGTCATAGTTAAGCGAGCTACTAACCATAATATACCCTAAGTTAAGCGCTCTAAGAATTTCTAAAGGGCTAAACATTTATTACGAATTTTAGTATTAGTTTTGGGCAAGAGTAAATAGGTAAAAGGTCAGGAATATTTAACTTTTTTTTTATACGTTGGGATTTTTATCTAGTTTCAAAAACAACATATTTATGCATACTCTTTTAGTAATTTGAGAAGATTTTTACATTGCTCATATTTATCTCATATCATAATATACTGAAGAAAAGGATAAACTACACCATTAATCAAAATCTCCCTAAGAAATGCAGTTTTTTTGTTCATGCTAAACTTTACACTGAAATTCATCCCAAAAACAATATACATATATATCTATATATATATTTTAAACACAAACCATAATGTAAACAAAAAGAAATCAACCATTGAAATCTGTACGAATGCAAAACACTTTTGTCAAGTACTTTTATGCCACATAATGGCAGGGTATATTTTCACACAAAAACTAAAAGGCATTTTAATGTCAGTGCGGGGGGGAGGCTGAATGCCGCGCACACAAAACGCTCACAAAGACTAAACGCTAAACACACACACACATACACACAGACACACACATAGATACTACCTACGCACTGCAAATAAAGTGAAACCATAATTGTTGTACTTGCCAACTCGACTTTAGCTCATTTTTGTCGAGGGTTCATTTTGTTCAGTTGTTGCTGTTGTTGTTGTTGTTGTTGCACTCGCTGCCTTTGGGGTTATATAAAATATGAATAATGTCAGTTGCGGGGGGTGGTTGGATAAAGTGTGTTCTCGTAATTTGATGTGCGTATTTGCTAAAACCCGTTTAATGTTTCCAACAAATTCCCCTTTCCCTTAACTCTTGCTCTTGGTTCTAACTCGCACTAATTTGGTTTAATTCACTGTCAGTGGGTGGTATTTTCTAGACATAGACAAACTCAGCAGATTTTGTGGCTGCTGCAGTAGTATTAGTTTTTGTTGGGGTTGTAGTTTAGTTTGAAGCATGTTTCTTTTCGAGGTGGGTATTATTTTTAATGAAATGATGAGCCCTGACTCTTAACTGCAAATTGCAGAAGGAAACATAACTCTGTTTCTCCATTTCCACTTTGCATTTGAGGCAGTTCAAATGTTGTTATGTCAGTTAATGCCACGTGGGCTTAATTAAGCGCTAAATTATGGATTTAAGTCAAAGTTCTGGCTTGCTCTGATAAAAAGATTGGCGCCCATTGTGTTGGCCATCAAAATACAAATAAAGTTTTACAGCTTTGTTTTGCATACAAATTTCACGTGGCTTAGTTCTGAGCTCATAAATGCTGCCTACAATTTATTAATTTAATATCGTGCTTAATTCCATATCATGCGCTTATTAAATTTCAATTTTAATTATTTTTAATTACTATAAAATACATAAAAAAAATATGCAACAGTGTTTGGACTTATTTGCAAATTAAAACCATACACAAAATAATTCTTTAAAAAAAAAAATTGTTCTTCTTTTCATTAACTTTTGTTAAATGAAATTCAATGAACAGCAGCAGCTGCACTGCATTTAAAAAAAATGAAGAAACTACATGGAAAAAAATATAAATATGAATTTAAAATAAAAATCAATGGAATCGATTCTCAATTACAGTTTCCTTCACACACGTACACACACACACACACACACACACACACACGTACGCATGTTTACGCCAAACGGCAAATTGTTGAACCTTAATTACTTAATGGCTTAAAAACGAGCTTATTGATGGTTCTGTCAGTTTAACTTGTATATAATTTCCGCTGTGCTTCAATGACCACAAACCCCACTTTTTTTTGCCTCCCTGCCCCTGCTTCATAACTGTCTGTTGTAAGTTAAGGCTCAGCAGCGGCAGCAGCTGCCAAAAGTGCATGTTGTGAACAGAATTTAATTTTTAATTTACATACTTTTCGACACTTGCAATGCATGGAAATGAAGTGAGGTGCAACTAAAGCCGATGCGACGAGCAGATACTCTTTAAAAAATACGTTTTTATTTACGTTAAATAAATATGCGTGGGTGAAAGTAAGCAAAATATAATAATAATATAACTAAACATACTTTAATAATATTTTTTTCATACAAAATAATTATTGCGTTAAAAATTTTTGGATTCCCCGAATTTTCCAAAACAAACTTTTTATTTTTTGTTCTGAATATCAATTGAATTAACCAAGTAAATTTACAACTAAGTCATAATTTATTTAATTTTAGTCTTCCTTTCGTACCTGATCATAATTAAATTCTCTATTCATTCGCAAAGTCTATTCATTCATTTTTCATTTCGCGCTTGCAAACAAATACGAGCGATTACAACAAAAGGATTTAAATATGCAAGCCTGAATACGTTGTTGTCTGTATTTAATATACATATATATATACATATAGTATGGTATATATATGTATATGCAGGCATGCATCGTATGTAATGAAATCGCCTTAAATGTTTATGAAAAATTCATGGCGCGTGCAAATGGCGCGAAAACAACTTGTGTCTGCATGTGTATGCGTGTGTGTGTGAGAGCCTCGTATGGCCAACATTGGGCAAGCCACTGCACTGGCTGCCATGCCATGCCCAGGTTTGTGTTTTTTGTGGGGCGGTGAAAATGACGGCGCCAAGCTTGGCAGACACGCAGCATTGCATGCAAAATATGTTATGAAAAGAATGCAGAAATGTATGCATGGCGTTGTTGTTGTTGTTGCCGTTGTTGTGTGTACACGTGCTGGCTTCAATAAATGACCAAGAAGCAGCAGCAGCAGATAGAGAGAGGGCTGGGGGGGAGCTCAGCTTGAATCAACCTCACCTCGCACGTGATCACAAAAATGAATCCATTTGTTTGTTTGTTAACTCATTTGACTTCAATTATGCAGCAAACAAAAAAAAAGGCAGCGCAAAAACGTTTATGCCAGCCCTGGCGTTAAAAACGTGCGCGTCAAGGCATAAGGAGCAGGGTGCTTATGCAACACACACACACACACTCGAACTTTTTCGCAACGCTTCAATACTAATGAGGCTGTCAAGTGGTTTTTTTTCTTTATTTTTATTTGTTTTGCATCAAAACTGCAAACGAGCGAGTTTTTTATGTTAATTGACAGGGCGCACGCAACAACAACAACACAAACACACACACACACATGCTGGACACGCACGCACACTGTGAAGTAAATGAAACTAGGCATCGCGTCGCGTTTTTGTAGTGCAAGTCAATTTTTCGATAATTTGAAAAGTTTATTTAATACAAAACGTGATTCAATTACAAAACTGACCGAAAAATATACAAGGGGGACGGGTTGTGGGTGTGTGCGGGCGGGTTGTACTGCTGCCCTTTGGACTCTGTAACATAATGTGCGTTGTCCTGCTTCGTGTTGTTGTTGCTGTTGTTGTCGAGTGTCGGAAAAGCCAAAACTAGTTTTTGCTTGTAAAACGCAACGTGTGCGCCATTTTTTTTTGTTTTGCTTCTTTTTTGTTGTTAGTTGTTCGTTGTTGCTTTTTGTTAGTGTTGTGTTGTTGTTCGGAACGCTCAATGGCGCTTTGTTAATGTAACGGAAATGTAGAGTGAGAGCGAAAGAGAGAGAGAGAGAGAGAGCGAGAGACGGGAAGTGGAGCAATCAACGGATGTGGCACACGCTGTGATTGTGGTCATCGCCTTTCGTTTTATTGTGAATTGACTTTTTATTTTTATAGTGTATGCACATTTTGGTTTTGTGTTTCGTGTTTTCAGCTTCAATAACCACAACACCTGACACACACACACACACACACACACACAGCTTGTTCGAACGCATTGTATAAGGATTTCTTTTATGTGTGCTTACATAATTGAATATTGATATTTAAATTAAATTATTTTGGGCGTAAAACAGCTGTGGAGTCTATGAAATAAATAAGCTATTACAGATCTGCGCCAGGTAAAAACTTTAAAACTGGGTAATATGTATAACAAAAAAGGTTGTTTATTAATAAAAATCCAACTTTACAGATAAGCTTCATAAAAAAATATGGAATAAAAAATATGCTTACAGAAGTTTAATTAAAAGCTTTACATAGCATGCTTAAAATTGGGAATTTTTTTATTGAAGGTTTTGTTTATAAAGGAATTTTTTGTAGGATATTAATAAATAAATAAATAATAATTATTTTATTAATGAGCAAAGAAGCTCTTTATATTAAAAGCTCGATTTTGTAGCTTTTTATTAATTGTATTATTACTTAATTAATTTATTTTTAGCTCCAGCAAAACGTTTTAATTAAACTCTACAATTTATTGCCTGTTTGCCCCAATAAGTATGCTACATTTTTTTCTAAAATGTCTATCAACTCAAGTCCTACTTTATAAGTTCCCAGTTAAACTATCAGCACACCCTCTGTATCCTAACGACAACTCAACAAAAACCCAACCAAACTTGACAATCGAATAACAGCAATAAATCTTTTTTCGATTTGCTGGCACTTATAAAATAATTTACTTGCATATCAATTCGACTTCAGTTTGTAGATTACAATATTATGTGTGTGTGTGTGTGTGTTATCGAGTGTACTTGTGTGTTGTTGTTTTTGTAGCAGGTAACTAACTTGGAAGACGGCACATTGCCTGTGTCTTGGGTTTGTGCTGAGTTTTTCCTCAACTTGCCGCATAACCAATGAATTTTTATGCAAATTGCAATCGCCTTGCAGCTGACAACGTGCCACTTTCAACTTTTTGCGTCAGCTTTCAACCAAAAAATGGCAGACGAAGGAGGAGGAAAGCAGCAGGTAGCAGGAAGAACCGAAGCAGACAAGCCCGAAGCACTGGCCATAAATCTTTGAGCAGCATTCGCAGGTTGTTCTAGTACTTTTGCGAGGCGCGGCAAGAGAAATGTAGACTTGTTTACCTTGTTAGCTTTTTAAGTTTATTTGAGAGGGGGGTAGAGAGTGCGAGAGGGGATTGTTGAGAAATACTTGACAATCAGTCGGCATTTGCATAATTTGACAATTGTTTTCAAATTGCAATAACAATTTTAGCTTAATTGTTTTGCACACACACTAACACCAACAAAAGAGGACGATATTCGCAGTACTTTAATTTCCATTTTATTTTATTAGTGTGCGGACCAAAAAGTTTCGCCTTTTTTTTGGGGGGGCTATGTTGCTGGTGAAAGGCAACTGCCACACACAGAAAGTTTTTCAATTCAATTGTAATATAAATATTTTACAAATAATTGCTGTCATTTCCACCACCCCAAAAAAAAATACTGTTAAAAACTTTCTATTTTATATGGCTTTTATTTTTTGTTTTTTTAATGGCCACAATTTGCTGCGTTTAGTCGGCGTTTAAGGGTGGTGAGGGGGGGTGTGTGTTTTTAAGGGGGTTAGGTGGGGGGTTCTAGATGAACCGCAGCTGCTGCCCAATTAAAATGCATGACTATTGTCAAGGCAAATTACTAAGGGTGGCGAACGAACCCAATCGCTGGTCAAAGTGTGAGCGGGGCACAACGCCAGAGAACAAATTGTACAGTGGGTGGATTGAGGGGAGTGTGCTATGCTTTTTTCAGCTGCTGTGATTGCGATTGAGATTGAGTCCCATATATATGGTAAGTTTATACAACAAAACTTTGAAGGCAGAAGGCAAAAAGCCGACTGGAAAGAACTTTTGCCTAAGAGCAACAGCTGCATCTATTCAAATTCATTGCCAGGCGGCGCAGTTGCAACTGTCACGGATGTTTTTTCTTGTGTTTTGGTAATCCGAAGATTTAAACATACTTCGCATAAAGTAGTCAAAGCATTGGCTAAATAATATTTATCCCAACTTCATGTTTGAGAAATTCAATTAAAAAAGTTCAACAAAGAAAACTTTGAGTTACATAACGCATAAGTACTTTTTGAGTAATCCACTACACTTAAAAGCACTTTACTTTGCTAGTTTACCTAGTTTCGAAGAGACCCATAAAAGACGCCCAAAGTTATGCCACACGAACAACAACAACAACTTGCTGCAATGACTTGCAAAATGATTTGCAATTAAAATGTTAACACAAATGCATTTTGCAGTTTACTAACAAAAATCAAAGTCATGCGACTTGTTTTTAGCCATGGCCATAAGCCATCAATTTGCATAACCACATGCCATGAATTTAACTGGCCTCGATGGTGGGCAAGGGGGAAAGAGGAGCAGAGCCAGTCGAGTGCAAGTAATTAAAATGCTGCAAAATTATACATTAAATGGCCAAAACTTGGCAACATCCGACGGCTAGAAACAATGGGCCAAAAACAGCTGCCAACGCGATGCACCTGGGCAAGGCCAACGGCAATTTTCATACAGCCAAAACAGTAACAACAACAACAACTACAACTAGAAATGGCAGCCAGGAAGACAGCGTCGAGTGGTTGGCCGGGCTTGGCTAACCAAGCCAACGAGCAACTTCCTGTTTTACAGTTTTAAGCTCCCGGTACACACACACACACATTCATACGATAACAAACGCACACTCATGTGCTTGAATATGCATGTTTATGCATAAGCATGTCAGGGATGCCACTTTATCAAATATCGAAACAGTTTTCCCACAAAAAACGTACCAAAAATTATTCTGTTCCCTTCGGAAACCATTAGGCTAAGATAACAAAGGATTGTTGCATGTGTTGGAAAAGGGAGAGAGAGAAATATCAGAAATATCAGGAAGAGACAGAAGCGAGGATGGATAAAGAGGTTGTGGAAGAGAGTTACCGATCGAGCTACAAGAAAAAAGGTTCAAAAAGAAAGCGAGCTTAAAAGAGTTAAGGGAAACGCAAAAAGTGAATGAGGTTAATCGAGAAATACCGAGAAATAGAAGAGACTACAAAATAACAGTCAAATCAGACGTGACTAGCAAACAGTTAGCTAAAGCTAAGCTAAGCTTCCCCAAAACACCAATACCAAAACTAAACATTTATTATTTAAAATACCGAATAGATTTTTTATCTCTTTCTGAATCTTTAGAGGTACCATTTTTTTGGACAGCTTGTTTATTAAGTCACGCACGCATCTCTAATAAGTATGCACACATACACTCATACATTCACGTAGGTTGCATAAATTTTGCGCAATGCGCTTCGTGCTGCCAAAGTCTCGGAAAGTGTAAAGCATTTGGGTAAACGTTACGTTCTAAAACGGTTTTGGTTTGCCAGCAGAACTGGGCAAAAAGGGCGAAAAAGGGCAAACGAGATGCCACACACAATAAGGTTTTTGGGTTAAACGGCAAGTTTTTTGTTGACATTCGCAAAATTTGCATAGTCAAAACGGCTCTCTCTATCTCTCTCTCTGTCGGCTGTCATATTTGATGTGTTCAAAACGAATGCGGAAATGCATTTGCCAGACATACATATATAGTGTATGTGTGTGAGTGTTAGTGTTAGTTAACTGCTTTTAAATTTGTTTTAATTAAGGCAATGTGCAATTGCATTTTAGTTTTGTCTGGCTTCGTTGGATTGCTTATCAAATATTCAGCATATTTTTAAGTGCTCGAGCGCAAAATTATGCGCTGATCCTAAAAATATGCAATGGTTATTTTTGCAGGTGAACATGCAGCATAAAAGAAAGGAATAATAATAAAAAGTCTGAGAGCGAGTCACTTTGGCTTACTTTGCAGCAAAACGTCGAAAGGAAAAATGCAGAAAATACCTTTGCACCACCCAAATACAAGAATAAACAGCTGTTTCCGCTAAGTGTACCAGCCGGAAATGACAATGGCCTGAGTGTCGTTGTTGTTGGCGTAGTTTCCTTCTCGTCGCCAGCTCCTTGATGGCAACTGGACACTGGACAACTTTGTAAGCAGTTTGGCATTTCAGCACCACTGGCGTCCACTGCTGCTGCAGCAGAGTGGTGTCAAATGTCAAAAGCAGACATCGGAATTTGCCAAGTAGCTGTTTTTGCCACCTTAAAAATCAACTTGGGCGTTTTTATACAACAGTTCAAGTTGCAATGATAATAAAATATTAAATTTGTATGTTTGGCTTTAAATAAAGAAAGATAAAAATAAACAAATATTTCTCCCTATCACATAAATTCATTTCTATGCCATACTACACCTGTTTATCTAAGGTAAACATCTAAAAATAAATAACTGGAATTGGACACAAGATGTATTTGAAACTTAACAAAGTGCTGAAGTTGTTTTGATTATGAGAGGCTTATCCATTAACTTCTTTTCGATCAAAACAAAACATTTATTTATAATTTACAACTCAATCGCGAAGCAGCAGCAAGCGGCAACATCAACAAGTTGCCCCAGTTGTGCGCCCTAAGACCTTGCCACATTAAAAGCCGGCCGTCCAAAAATAAAACAAAAACATTTCCCCCAAAAGCTGAAAAATAAATAGCAACAAATCTCTAAGAAGGCGCGCGCTTTATACAAATTTCGAAACTTAACGAAAAATACAAAAAATAGAAGAAAACTTTTGCATTGCGTTTCGTTCTAAATTTCGAAAATAGCATTTAGAATATTGAAGGCATTAGTTAAAAGATTCTCTGTGTCAGTCTTTAACTTAAAAGCGACGCGATGTGACGCTGCCACGGCGACCAGCGAACGATCCAAACTATATAAAAATAAATCGCATCTAAGAAAATAAATAAATAAAACAGAAAGCGGTGCCAAAAATTTCAAAATTAGAGTCCGGTATATCGTAATGGTTGTGTTTGTATGTGTGTTGTTGTGTTTGTTTTGTAAATGAAATAAGACAAATTTGCATGCGAAAACAAAATATAGTAACAATATAATCGAGATAGTTATAAAGATGTCGGCAATAAGCGCCAGGCGCAATGGCAGCACCCAATTGGAGGATATGCAAAAAGCAGGCTGGAAGATCAACGAGGACGAGAAGGGTAGGAAAAAGCAAATGTCAACAAATCAAAGAATTATCTAGCTTGCCTTTGCTCTCTCAGCCTGCTATATAGACATAGACGATGAGGATGATGCGGAATCGAATGATAAACTAGAAGAATCGCAGCGCGTTTATTCGCGTTGGTCAGAGCTACCCGATCTTGTTCTTGAAGATATATTTACATATCTTTCACCCAAGGAACGTTACTATGCCAGTTTGGTAAGACTATAACAATAAAAGTAATAGATTATATATCTTAGTATTCGACAGGTTTGCCGGCAATGGTATAGTGCGTTCTATTTGCCAACGGTTTGGTATAACTTTGTGGTCGATGATCGGACTTTGACGCGACAGAAATATAACTATTACTCGGGCTGGCAATATTGTTTGGATCATATGCGTACACAGAACTGTCTGGCACGCATCGGTAGACATTTGAGAGGCATCGAGTTTCGTCCCTGGCATAGCTTCAATAACATCTATCAGTTTATGTCGATACTGACGTGGAGCATTGATAAGGTAACGAAAATGGCAGCATGTGCAAAATGATGGAAACTTTATGTCTCTTTCGATTCGCTTAGGGCTTGGAGCAGAATCCACAGCGTGAATTAATTGGCATGGGTCAACGCATACGTTCATTGGTCTACCATTTTCCGTGCAACATGTCGCATCGCAATGATCCCGAAGGCATTAAACTCTTTGGCACCGGGGGACAATTGCTTAAAGTACTGAAGGAACTGCTGCTACGTTTAACCGATTTGCATACACTGAAACTGATTGATTTTGTGCTGGAACGTTTTGAGGCGAACCATTTGTTGGATGAAGTCGTTTGCAGCTGTTGCACCAAGATGCGTGTCCTCAACCTAGTGAATGTCACCACAACTCACTGTCCCATTATGCATGTCGGCCTGTTTCTCAATCTGCAGGTGAAAGCCAGAAAGCTTAACTGAAACTTAACTAACCAAACTCTATCAACAACAACAGGTGCTGACTATATCGCCGCAGAACATTGATGATGATGTTATATCGCTGTTGGCGGATACAAAATTGAAACATTTGCATTTACTGCAAAACTGTTATACACCAAATCATATGACAATCAGTGCTTGTGGCGTCAAAGCTTGGCGAAATCTCAAGGCAACCAATCCCCGACTGAGAGTTCATTTGCGTCTCGAGAATCTGGTGGATGGTGAAGTAGTGCTGCAGCCAGAGGCACCCGTGCACAGCATTACCTATTGGGCGCCACAGACACGCATTCAAACGGATCTGCTGTTGCGCATGTTGGATCATTACAAGAACACCTTGGCCATCTATGGTCACGAGTTGTTGCCACGTTTTAGCAGCCCCAAATCATTTGACAATCGCATTGATAGTCTGCTCTTGATGATGTGCAGACAATGCTTTAATCTCGATACATTGGTATTTATATGGTACAGTCAAACATCCATAAAACGAATTCATTTCCAGAATTCTGTGTAACGAGATTCGTTGTATGGAAGTTTGACTCTATTTGAATCCCCAAAACGTACACTTTTATTTATTTAAAAACCTTTTCTATCTGCAGATCATACGTGAAAAGGTATCCACATCGACATTGTTATTGGTGGCACGCACCGCAAAGAATCTGCAAAAGTTGCATGTGCGACGCTTTGCTGTCATCTTGAGATGCGACTGGCCCAGGCATCCGGAATGGTCGGATGACTTTCATTTGTGGCTAAAACGCAATTCGCGCTCCTACGAAGCTGTTGAGCGCGAAATCTCACTGATACTCGGCTATAAATGGAATTTGCTCAGCGATCGCGAATATAAACAGTTGACAATTAATCTAAAGGCGGGCTCGTGAATGAACCATGCCCACTTTGCCACTTTGGCACTTTGCAACTGTGACTGCGACTTGTGATAAACGGTGTTGAGCTTTATTCGTTGTTGACAATTTGCTTTGACCGAGAAAAAATAAAAAAGAATTTAATATTAAAGCAAATATTTGTTAAAGAAATTTTGGATTGGGGAAAAAACATTCTTCAAATTGGCTGCTAATTTTTTTGACTTCAGAACAGCTATAAAAGTGTTCTTACCGTTGAACGCTGCTCAGTTTGTTTATTAATCTCGAGCAATAATGATGAAGATTTGGATGTTTGGTGTTTTCGCACTTTTGGCGCTGTTAATGGGTCAACTTGAAGCTGCTCCACATTTCGGTTTGGCATTACCTCTGCCTACCTACGTATCGACGCCTTATTATGGATCGCCAACGACTTATTATCATCATCATGATCATTACTCTTCGTCACCGTATAGCAGCTATCATCATTATTCGCCATACAGCAGCTATTCTCCCTATAGCAGCTATCATCACTATTCACCCCACAGCAGCTTCTATGATCATGATTATCCTGAGATCTATTATTAAATCGTTGAGCATGGGAGAAAAGTGTCAAATAAGTCATGAAATAAAATTCAATAACTTTTTGCTTAGGCATAATTAATTAATTGCGTTTTAATATTTACGTCGTGAGTGGATTGTTTATATTATATTTTGCTTAGAGTATTGATGCAGAATCGTTAAGCGGTCAAGACTCAAATACAAAACAAAGATTTGTTATAATCTATATATAGTTCATAAATTAAATAATCTCGAAGTTCTGGCAACTAATTTTATCTAAGTTACTTTTGAAACTTGGCTAAGCTTTTTTAAACGTCTTTTTTAGTACAACAAGTTTCTAAGCTAAGCTTTTAGTACCAGAAAAGGAAAGTTCTCGCTGATTCTTGCGCACGCCCACACTGCAACCAAAAACGACCTTGAAAAGGCGGCAACAACAACGGCGAATCAATGCAGCGCGCTGGCAGAGTGCATCTATTCAATGTCAGTGTCAGAAAAGAGCTTTCGTGAGTCTTTAGATATACATATATTTGTTGCATACTTCTAGGCTGCATTCGCATTACGTATACGCCACCGAGTAAAAGCAAATAAATATTCAAAATACATCATTTAAAAATAAATTAAAATTTTCAAATATATATGTACATATACTAGCAACAATCTGAGCAAATTAAGCGATTATGCTCGCGCAAATGAGAAAATTTATTTCGCTGCAAGAAAGAAAAATCTTTGCGAGCAAACTGTTGCTGTTTGTTTGTTGAGTGGCCAGCAGTTTAGTGGGTGACAGTGAAGGCGCCGCATGCCAAATTTTGATCATGACCGCGTAGAAAAAAAAAAACAAAATCAACCCACAGCTGACTATATATACATAAAGAGTATATAGTTTGAGATCAAAAACAAAGAAACTATCAAAATACGTTTGGTGTATTTTTTCAATTAAATGCAATAATTGTGTAACTCGACCGCCTGAAAATGAATAAAACCATATTGCACTGGAGCTATTTAAATTTTAAGGATGTGCCCATGGACCTGTTCCTCTATGAGGACCTGGAGGAGGTGTATCTGAAAGAGAATTACATATCGGTCATACCCCAATGGCTGCTCAACATTACCACTCTGAAGTTCATCCATTTGGCTGGCAATAATCTCACCGAAATACCCATGGATATATATTTACTGGAGAATCTTGAATTCCTGGACGTATCCAACAACGAACTAACCGAGCTACCCAAAACATTGGGTCTCCTACTCAATCTACAACAGCTGAATGTGAGTGGTAATCAGCTGAGCGAGCTACCTTTGGGTAAGTGTGACCCACTTATTGAAAGTGCAATCTGGCATTGAACTGTACTCCTTCCACTGCTTTAGAGCTGAGCACCTTGCGCAATTTGGAGCATCTTAACATTGCCAAAAATCAATTCCGTCGTCTGCCACTGCAGCTAAGCGAATGCGTTCGCCTCAATGAGCTCAATGTGAGCGATAATGAGGGACTGTTGCATCTACCCGAACGCATCTCAAATTTACCCATGCTACAATCTCTTGCTGCCGATCGTAAGTAAAACAGAGAGCGAAAGATAGAGAGAGAGAGAATGTAACTCATATGTATTTTAGGTTGTGCTCTTGTTTATTTACCGGCTGCACTCTCCAAGTTCGTTAACCATGTGCGCATCTTTCACAACACCTCTGTCAACTATATACCCATGATCTACGAGCGTTTCTATCAGAATTTCTACGATAATCGACAAAAAGTGACGCCAATGTGAGTGGAGAATAAATGAAAGAAACTTTAGTTGATCAAATATTTATTATATTGAACTACTCTCTCTGCTTACTCTACCCCCCACAGTCCCATTTCCAAGAAGGGTTTGTTTTGGGTTCGAGAACTGGAAACACAAAAACGTCTCCTACTACCCGTTGGTACTCGCAAAGTATTTGAAGTGCCCTCGGCAGAGAATCAAGTAACCCTGTACGATGATTGTCTGCATGCAATACAGTCTATGAACAGGCATATGCCTGTCTATGAGAATGCTGCACTGCATCGTCTATTACCCGAGCCCTATATGAGTTCGCACATCAACAACGGACCCATTGCTCGTTGCACAACCACCAACTGTTCCAGTTGCCTCTATACAACCTACTACTTTATGGTCGTCAAGCGGTAAGTTGCATCCTCATAAGTCGATCGCATTTATTACTAATCCAACCCATTCCATGCCTCCATTTCTTTTTGCAGCCGCGGCAGCGCTTCCAAACAACTTTTCACTTGCAACTTTTGTACCCATCTTTGTGCATTACAATGGCTTTCGAATAATTCGAAAAAATATTATCAGCTCGAATGGAAAGTTTCCGATGAGGACGATAACGATGATGATGATGCTGAAGGTGTTGGTGTTGTTGTTGCTAACAATGATTAAAAAATAGAGTTAATTGTTAGCATTGGTTTTAAAATAGGGGCAATAGTTTTATAAATGTTATTCAAATGCTTAAATGTTAAATATGAAAAAACGCTTCCAGCTACAAAGTATCCTAAAAGCTAATGGCAACCGGGGCCAGTTTATTCGTGGGTTGCGCACTCTCAACTATTTCAATGGTTAAGTTTAAGACATAATAAATATGAATGTGTAACAATTTTGTTTGAATTTGAGTGTGTTAAAAGCTTTACAGAGAGGGCAACTTTCAAAACAGTTCCCTTGACTTCCACCCTTAACAGCTACCAGTTGCTGCCATGGAGAAACTTCGGCATTGCCATAGAGCTGTTTGTTCCATTTATCGAACAGCGAGAAAATGTCGAAACATTAGCTCAAATTTTCACAAGCAATTGCAATTTCCTTCTCTGAAGTTGCAACAAAAATACATATTTCAATTAGGTTAATAATTTATTGTAAAAATGTTGCGATTGCCGGGAATGCCCCTACTGCCAGGTGCACAGTTCTATGATGTGAGTAACCTTCAAGCCATTTTAAGTACCAACTTAAGATAAATTCTTTAATATTCAGTACAGCAAACATCGTCATCCTCGAAAACAAACCCTAATGCATTACCAGGGCATACATATGCTCTCGGATCGCCGCGAACCTGAGCTGGTCGAGCCGAATGGACCGCTGGTGGATCCCAGGTGTCATCCTGTCCCAGCAGAGTTGGGTGCACTGTGGGCACCCAAGATGACGACAAAGTTGCCACCTTGGCTGGCCTACGATAAGCAGGTGCTCTGCTTCAATGCGTACTTCAAGGAACCGCTGACGGAGATCTATCATGCGCCGTATCAGGTGCGCAAGGTGAAGATCTACTTCTATCTGGAGGATGGCACCATGCAAATAACGGAGCCCAAGGTGGAGAATTCGGGCATACCGCAAGGCTGTTTGGTACATCGTCAACGCATACCAAGAGCGCCGCCCAATGAGCGGGAATTTTTATCCGTATTCGATTTGAATGTTGACACCAACGTGCAGATTTTCGATAGGGTTTATCACATATGTGGATGCGACGTCTTTACCCGGCAATTCCTGAATCGTGCAGGCATTTCAGTACCCGTTTCCCTAATGGAACCTAAGTACCAATCTCATAAGAGTTTCCTCCTTAACAGGTTTAACATGACTTTCTTCTTTTCAGTGATCCCACAACGGAGATACGCAAACGGTCGGCTCTAAAGCAAACAACTCGTCCCGCAACAGCTGCTGTGCCCAAGCGACATTCCTTTGCCCAGTTCCTGGAGTTCGATAGACGTGTGCTCAAGTTCCAGGGCTATTGGAATGATTGCTCGGAGCATGGCGATGTACGTCGACTAGATGTATGCTATTATCTAGCCGATGATACCATCGACATTAAGGAGAAGTTTCCACGCAATTCGGGTCGCGAGGGACCCAGCACATTTCTCAAGCGCGCCAAGCTGCCAAAGGAGTTTACGGGCTTAGCTCTACCGGGTCAACAAACATCCGTAACATTGCTCAATGTCTTGGGCACCAATATGCGTGACGTACGCTATGTGGCCGATCCCTTGAATACAGGTCAAAAGGAGGTTCAATACTATACCGATCAGGATTTACAAATTGGGGCGGTGCTGAATGTCTTTGGAAGGCAAGTGGTCTTGACCAGCTGCGATCAGTTCACCCAACATTATTACAGAGAAAAGGTAAGTTCACAGAACGTTGATTGACCCTTCTACTTAGCCCTTCAATTTAATTTTAGTACGGCATTCAAAACTTTACACCACAACCCCTGCCGGAACGCAGCGATGAACGGCCTTACAATCAGGGTCAGGTACGTCGTCTGCCACCCTACAACGGCTGGGGCAGCTACGAAGATTCCGAAGGTAATTGCATAACTGTCGAGCCCAAAGCACCGCAGGCCGACTTCCAGAAGATGATGAAGTACGACGGCTGCATTCTGCGCTTTGGCGCCAAGCTGATGTCCATCATCAAGGAGAACTGCGAGCGTTGTTTTGTGATCAGCTATTATCTGGCTGATGACACGGTTCAGATTTACGAGGTGGCGCGACGCAACTCAGGCTTTATGGGCGGCGAGTTCTTGAAGAGAGCGCGTGTTGCGCTGCCGGGACAGGAGAAGTTTAGCTCGGCAAGACCGGAATACTATCGTGCCAATGATTTTTATATAGGTTCACGTTTGAGCCTTAAGGATCACATCTTTCACATCATATCGGCCGATGAGTTCACACTGCTCTACATGGAACAGCATCCCAATGAGGTGAGAAGCATTGTTTTGAGTTTAGTTTATTTTCATTCAATTATTGGGTATTTTTCCTCTCTAGTTTCCTGTGGCAGATATACGCTCGATTATGCAAAAGATTCGCGACGCAGTACGTCCACAGTACAAGCAGTTTGTGCTTAGCTGCAAGCCACATGCTGATCTGACCGAGGGCACAACCATCAGCTATGAGACACTCCGATCAACACTGCTCGCCTATCTCTCCAAAGATGCGCTGCAGAACCACGAGATTGTAACAGTTTGCCGCTATTTCTCGGCGGAACAGATGCCACCGCCGAGCTGTGATCGGAATCATGTTCGGGCTGCTGCTCAACTGGAACTGAAACGTGCTCTGTGGAACAGTGTGGATGAGCTCGTCGAGCACTTGAGTCACATGAATCCCACATGCAAGCCGTTCCTCAAAGAAACACAAATTAGATCCACTTTGCGTGGCTGTCGACTGCCCTTCAGTCTGGAGCTGGTGGAGGATATACTGCAGGTGTTGCAGCGTAATCCGCAGGGTGAGATTGAGGTGCGCGATGTGCTCGCTTTCTTCAACATGAGTGCCGATCAGGTGCCCGATATAGCACCACTGAACATTGCCTTCGAGCTGTGTCCCAAATTGCCTTTTCTGCACAAGGGTCGCCTGGTGGATTTCAATTGGTTTCTGCACTATTTGGGACTGGAGGAGGAGTTGGTGCGCGCCAATCGTTGAACAAACTTGTGAACCAATTACATTTCTAATGCCTTTAAAATTCTATAATCGTTGGCTTTTTATTAAAATATAAGTATATAAAAAAAGGTTGCATATTGTGTGTATATACAAAGAAAATATCGTGACAAATGCGTTTGGAAAATTGTTGAGGAATGCGCGGAACTGTGTGCTTAAAAACTAATTGTAAACGTTGCTGCTTATATCAAAACAAAAAACTATAGACCGGTTCAGACAAAGACAAACACACACACATATACAAAAAACATACATATGAAGGTATTACAGTTTGGACTCGGTTAGCCAATTGAACGATTGTTGCTTGCGATCCGACGATGGGCTTATGGCCACATTTATGATTGTAGGTCGATCCGTTAGCTGATTGGCCGCCTTCACAGCCATTTGCAACTGTTCAATGTCGGTGCAAAAATGGCCCTGCATGCCAAACATTTTCATCATCTCCTCGTAGCGCACCTGAACGCCCAACGCCGATGGTGGTGTGCTATCAAAGAGTATAAACATGATAAGATTAGTCAAGTTACGTTAAGCGTTTTGATAAGATTCAATCGCTTACATTTGCGTTAGATCGCCCTCACTGCGTATGGCCTCGAAGGTGTCCTTATCGAAGCCGCCGTAGATGCCATTGTTGTTCACGATTAGAATTGTGATTGGCAGCTTGTATCGCACCATTGTCTCAATCTCCATGCCCGAGAAGCCAAAGGCGCTATCGCCCTCCACGCACAGCACGCGCTTGCCGGGCGCATAATCGCGACAATAGAGAGCGGCGGCCACAGCAAACCCGGGTCCCACGCCCATGGTGCCAAAGGTGCCGGCATCGAGACGATGACGCGGCTGCTCATTGAGCAGCATGGAACGGCCAATGTCCATGGTATTGGCGCCCTCACTGCAAATGATTGTATCTTTGGGCAGCAGTTCGCGCAGATGATGGAAGACCGCATAGTAGTTGAGCGGCGTCGTTATATTCTGGGACATTTGGGCGACAGTATCACGATTATGTTTGCATTTAGCTGCCAGCTGTTTCCACCAGGACTGCTCGTAGCCGAATCGGAAGTTGACGGCGTTCATTTGCTCGAACAGCTGCTCGGCGAAGGGGCGTATATCGGACTGAATGGCCACCGATGCGACAACCGAATTGTGCAGCTCCTCGGGGCAAATGTCCACCTGTATGAATTTCACATCCTTGTCGTAGCGTGGCGGGCGTCCAAAGTGCAGAATCCAATTGAGGCGAGCGCCAAGCAGCAACACAACATCAGCCTGCTGCAGGGCCAGCGTGCGCGCCGAGGAGACACACTGGGCAGCTGTATCAGAGACCACACCCTTGCCCATGGGCGTTGGCAGGAAGGGCAGATTGGTGTTCTCAATGAAATGACGTAGGGTATTCTCGGCATGAGCGTAGGCAGCGCCCTTGCCAATGACGACCAATGGACGCTTGGCCTGGCGCAGCAATTGAGCGGCACGAATGACGTCGTCGTGTGGCGGATACGCCAGGGGAGCAACAGGATGCGGAAGAGCTTTGTAGATGCGCGATTCCTCAGCCTTCGATTGCAAAATGTTGCCGGGGAAATCCAAATAGGCAACGCCCGGGCGACCATAAGTCGTATACCGCACGGCCTTCTCGACGTGCAGCGGAATCAATGCGGCAGTTGGTGGACGTGCTGCATATTTGCAATAGGGACGCGAGAGCTCCACCTGCGGGCACTCCTGGAAGCCACCAATACCCTCATGATCCTGATTTGTTGCGCCACCAATGACAATCAATGGCCAGCAATTGACCTGAGCATTAGCCATGCCACCTGCAATTCGAATCACAATTAGATATTGTAATATAATAATATTAATTAATTACGCACCCGTTACGTGCAGCAAACCGGGTCCAGAAACAACCAGACAGACTCCCGGCTTCCCCGTTAGATAGCCAATTGCTTGAGCGGCATAGCAGGCGGCCTGCTCGTTCCTCATGCCAACATACTTCAAGCCAGCGGCCTGGAAGGCCATCGACAACTCAATAACGGGAATTCCAATGATGCCAAAAACATATTCCACGCCCTAAAAACAAAAAAACCAGAACAAAAATAATTTAATTTTACAATGTTTACAAAAAGTAAGAACGTCGTCGAATGAATTTTTTTTTATTTAAATTGCTGTTAATTATAGTAAAAGTTTAAAGTTCAATTGGGTCAATTAAAAGACGAGAGGTTTATTTTGTACTCTTGGGAATCCGTTTATTGATTTTAATCAGCTCTGCTAAAGTCAAGTGATTTACTGTTTAATTCGTGTTGGATCATTGGGCATACAAAAAAAAACCTTTCTCGTATCTAAATCGCCATGTTTTGCCACCGGCTGGCAACAACAGCAACAACAACAATGCGCATAGAAAAAGCAACAACTTAAACGGGCAATAACATTGCTTGGCCACTTTGTGAGAGCTTTTTGAACTTTGCACAACAATAAGAGTTGAATAGATAAGCCAAGTGGCCCTGGCGCCGTGTTAAATCTACAGTTAAGCGCACTTTACAGTTCTTCTTTACACACATTTTTGTATGCAAAAAAAAAATTGCACATCATAAAAGGCACAAAGAGTCGGACAATGACATTCGATTAGCTTACCTGTTGCTTGAGGGATTCGGCAATAATTTGTATAGCTTGGACTTCAGTCATTTTGACGTTGTGTATTGTTCTAAATGTGTAAAGTAATGTACGCTGCCGCGTTTATACTACGCTTATAAATAAATAAAGTTAACTCACTAAAGCAGAGTTGCCTTGCGCGTATGCATACACACAGCGAGCTGTTGTGAACTGTTAATTAACAGAAAAAAATAAGTGTTAGTGCTCAAAATTGAGCTGTTATAAAGAATCAGTGTGACCTGCTTTCAAGGCAGCTGTGCTGTTGATAATCGATAGTTGAGCGCGTAAAATTAAATTTGTTATGTTTAAAAAAATCGTAATTTCTATAAATTACACAATTTATTAAGTATGTATATCGTTTATAACAACTAAAGCCAAGTTATATTAATCAACGAAAACGAACAACAGGTATTTACGAATTAAAAATTACTTGTGCAAACGATGGCGGTTTCAGATTTAAGTATTTAACAAATATTTGGAAACACTTTTTGCACAACGTCATTTAATATTTTTTTTGAGTTGCTCAAAATCATATTTTTAGAAAGCTCTATGAGACATCGTTGCTTCATCGTAGGCTGACGGCCATGATGGCTTTTTTTTATTGTTTTGTCAACAAAGCCGAAAAAAAAAACGAGGTTTGCAGTTCTGCATTTTGATTAACATTTTACTAATTGTTGTGTAAATTTGGGGTTTTTTGCATGAATGCGCAAAAAAATTAACGTCTGCAGAGACCGCAACCAGTTCGAGTGCTTCCCCTCCAAAAATCATTAAAAAAAACACTAAGGCCGTTGACAATTTGATTGACTTTTTATGGGTCTATGTAAAAATACCGGTTTCAATGGTCAAGACAAGATGCCAAAGCGATCTTATTTGAACTTGAAAGAGTTCTCAATATAATAAAATACCGTTGTTTATTTTTATCTTAATATAGAGAGGTAAATTCCTTATAAATTTATTTAAACAAAATGAAAATAATATTTGCAAACAATAAATACACAGCATTAACTTTAATAGGACTCGCTATTAATGCAACATCCCTTGTTGCATTAACCTATAGTATATACACGAACGAACAACAATACAAACTACAACTTTGTATTGACAACATCATCCTTTGGCTCCTTTGTCGGCACCTCGTTCCACTTCTGTATCTTGCCCGAACCAAAGATCCAGAAAAATATCGCTGGCAAAATATAAGCAGCAGCACCAATAACAAATATCCAGAACCATTCATCAATCGTGTTCTAATGGAAAGTAAAAATTAATAGCTGATTAAGAAAAAGTTTTTAGTAAAAAGCCTTACCCTCTGCTTAGTGAAGGCAGCCACTATAAGAGGCGAAAAGATGCCTGGCGTTGTGCCCAGACAATTGATGATGCCGTACATGGTGCCAGCAAAGTTTGGCGCCAGATCCTGTGAATTGGCCAAGTTCGTAGAGGTAGCAGCGCCATTGAAGCCCAACGAAATCGTCATTATGGCCACACACACATAAGGATCGCGTCCAAAATAGGCCAAGACTATCAGCATAATGCCGGGCAAGATGTGAGCTGTAGGAAAATAACAAAAATAAATATCGATTTTACTTTGATTTCGTCAACATCCAAACTTACAGGGTATGCAAAAGAATTTGCGTGTGAACGTTATGCTCCACCAGCCCTTGCGACGTATCCAATCGGCGAGCGAACCAAAACCAAAGGCAGCCAACAGGCGGGCGATGTGCGGCAAGCTGGAGAGAAAGCCGGCCGACGAGAGATTGAAGCCAAGCACTTCGCTCAAGAACTTCGGTGTGGCCGTTATCAAAAAGAACAAGCCCCACATGCTGCCATAATGCAGCAAATTCAAAGCCCAGAAAGGCATCGAAACGAGCAAATATCTATATGGAGGCCATTTCTAAAAGCAGAGATAGATATTGAATTTAATGAAATGAAACGAAATGAATGTAAAAGTTTACTTACCGATTTGTTGCCAACAGTGCTGCCCAAACTGTTCTGAATGTATTCCCGCTCCTTGAGGCTAATCGAGCTGTGTTGCGCCGGCGTATCGGTAACCAGATAGAACCAAAAGCAAGCTACAATTACCACAAAAATGGCTATCATATAAAAGGCCCAAATCCAGCCCATGTTCTCAATGACAATGCCGCAAATGGGCCAAGTGACGACAGTGCCAAATGTGCCGCCCATCAGTGAGGCAACAAACTTGCCCTTCTCATCCGGTGGCGACCATTTCGACACCAAGTTGTGACAACACGGATAAACAACGCCGGAGACGAGGCCGATGAGAAAGCGTACAGCAAACACAGCGTATTTATCCCAGGCAGCAGCTGCCGGCGTTAAAGCCGTCAAAAGGGCGCCCAGCAGGCAACTATATCCCGCCACATTGCGTCCACCCAGCAGCTCGGCGAGTGTGCCGCCAGGCAGCGACGTTATCATATAGCCATAGAAATAGCCACCCAAGAGCAAAGCCTGATCCTGCTGCGACCAATCGTAGCGTGTACCAAACTAGAAAGAACATATCGTTTTGCTATAGCAATCAGCTTTTGATAGAATGCACGTTTGTGTATACAAAACTCACATCATCCTGCGCCACGAGTGTTCCATTCTCATCGCGTTCCTGTACCATTGCAATAATGTTGAGGGACAAATTGACGCGCATCATATAATTGACGAGGCACATCATGAACAGCATAATGGCCACATTGACGCGCTTTGGCACATAAACTGCGCAAACAAAAAACAATTACAAAAAGTCATAAGTAATTATTAATTTTTTTTTAATCAGCGATTTCTATTATTATTTTTTGCAATTAGCGGCAAATCTTCCATTTGTCAAACTTAAACACTTCTCTTCTTCCTCCGCTTTTTTTGGGTTTTTTTCGGGGCCGTCAAACCGTCAATTGACAGGTGTTTAATGAACGACGCATGCGCAGCAATAACATTAACAATATTTAATCAACTCATTTTTCGGGGATTTCACGTGAAATTTTTACTGTTAAATAATTATTTTTATTTACTTACCGCTGGGCATAACAGCCATTTTGGCAGCTTGTTGTTGTTGTTGTGCCGCTTTTTAATGACAACTGAAAGATTGTTAAATGGAAACAATAAAGGATATTTTTATTATTATTATTGTGTATATAAGATGTGAAGAAAGTTGTATTAATTTTGATTCAATGCAGTCAAATATTAAGTACTTCGTTCTTATTTATTTTGGATTTATAATTGTTTCAGTTAACTTTTAATAATCACGTTTTGTTTGAAACTGGGGAAATAGTCAGTTATCAATGCTTCAGGGAACTTTGTTAATGTATTCACAACTTTGTTACAACAAATGTATTTATCTGAGTATTTGTTATGCAACTTCTTTTCAAACATTGTGGAAATTACCCCACTTTTCACTCAAGTGCATATTATTACAATTATATAGGGTATTCACACAAGGTTTGTTAAGCTTTGCGGTTGATCAATTGGTACAAGTCAGGTTTTTTGTGGTAGGTTAATTCATGCCAGTAATTGAAAATGTTTAAGCAATTTAAATGATTGCTACACGATTTTCATATTTTAAGATTTCATAATTTTGACTTTTCCCTTGCTTGGGAAATTTCAAGGGAATATTATATTTAGAAAAAGTTTTTTTGGTTTTTAATTTCGTTTCCTATTTTGTAAAAACTATTTCCGACAATGATAAAATATTTGATATGCATTTTAATGTTTTAACTGTAGAATCACGTTCGCAGCAAGCTATTTTGGCAACGCACGTGATCGGCATTTAGACCCAATCGAGCTATGAACATGACAAATGTCAATATCAATACCAGATAAAAATGTCAACTAAAATTTCTTGTCATGCTTTTTTGATTTCCAAAGTGTTTAAATAAATAATTCTTGATTATTATAATAGTAACTATCGTTGGCTGTCATTGTTGAAGGCAGCAGCAAACCTTTGATAAGGTAATTGCACCGCGACACGCCACACAAATTTTTCAAAATTGCTTTGATCAAAAAACAGTTGGTGTTTGGTTTTGGTGGAATGCAATCGTAAAATGCAACACTTGTCGTCGGCGCCCTTGGCACGTCGAATTCGATTTGGACAGCTGTTTGAAAGCCATTCAAATAGTATTAAATATTGCAACTGCAGTTTGTATTAGCCTCGACTCAAATTACGCGAGATAGTTAGTAATATATATAGAGCTTCTGGCAAGGAATAATTCAAAACTATAACAAGGACAATAAACAACGGAACATCAAAATAAAGATATGGGATTTATTTGGCTATAATTTTTACTCTTCTTAAAGCGACAGTTGAAACCGCAAACATTTAAGCTAATTGAATTTCAAGGCTGTCGTCTGTCGTCTTGTGACTAACTTATGAAGGGAAAGTGCTTAAAGATTTGTAACGACATACTTAGTCATCGGATAAGTATTAATTTCAGGTGTAAATCACAGCTTATTAAAATGAGCAATTACAAGATTCATTGACAAAAAAAAAATTAGTAAAAAGATTGCAGCTGCTCTTTAAATCATTTGAAACGAAATACCATATTGGTTAGAATTCCAAGAGCAAAACACAATTAAATTAAGTAGACTCATAAACAATGTTTTTATATTCAATGAATGGAACAAATCCAAAATAAATAAAATAAAATAATGAATTTGTTATAAACAAACAACAACCAGAATCAAAAGTAATAGCAACCAGACATATAAAGTATAAGTATAGCTTTATTATATGCCAAAGCTAACAACTTATAGCAGTTGACAAAAAATAAACCGTTGACTCGACCGATCTGATGTATCCTTAAGGTCGAAGTGACGCCCACAGAAATTTGTACTTTATTCTGAGACAAAAATTTGATTGCGCTTTAAAGATATCCTATTTAATATATCCGAATTTGCCAGCAAAACCTGAAAGTTGGATTTGTTTTTATTCGAATATTGCTAACAAGATTAAAAACCTTTGAGTTTGATTTGAATTCTAAATCTTCAAGAACGAGTTTTTTGCGAAAGTGCATAAAAATTAATTAGCTTAAAGGCGATAACCCAATTAGCTTATTTAAGTAGAATATTATTAACTTGTTTTTATTCTTAAAATTCATTTTTTGTTTGAAGCAAAATATAACAAATTTGAAACAAAATGCATTTGAATTATTATTTTTTTTTTTTTCTGGCAGTAAATTGATTAATATTTTACCTTCTTCAGTTACTCAAATATATATCAAAACATATGTATATTTAAGTTACCATCTTTTTAGACACTGTATAAAGTTTCCCTTTAATATTTTTCGGAAATTTAAATTTGATGTCAAATTTCACAAACTTTCTGTTTTTGATAAGACGTTTTTTAGGAAAACTTGTAGGTAGGTCTTATTACTGTCATGTCTTTGCATTGATTACTGATACTAAAAAAGACAAATTACCATGTTGCAAACAGATCTGAAAGTGAGTATCTTAAGGTTGAAAGAGTGCTGCTAATTAGTTTGTGGCCTTTCTCTAATCGGGAGCGTGGCGCTATATGTTTTTTTTTTTTTTGTTGTTATCAGCGTTTTGCTGGCTTTAGAAAATCAACTCAAAAATTTATGACATTATGGGCGAGGGTAAAGGAAATCGTAATTGTAAAATATATATATGGATGCCTGATAAAGGCAGATTGGCTAAATGGCTAAATGGCACCCTAATTAAAGTTGTTAATCGTCAATTAGCTGTAATAACAAAACAAAGTTGAACTTTCTATTGGAATATTTCTGCTGAGGGGCGGGAGGGGGGACACATCATAATGATTTGATTTACAGGGGGATAGAATAGTTAAACCATATCACATACATTTGAGCCGTTAGTTTTTGGTTTTGATTTTTGGTAGCATTCAAAATTATATATCCATGGCACGCGTGGCTCAAACATTTTTACATAAGACCGAAGCATAACACAAACTTGACATGCTTTGGGTTGGTTTATATTGTATATAACACATTCTCTTAACGTTTTTTGTTGTTGTTGTGGTTTTTTTCGGCTTTTGAAAAACATTTAAACAATTCGGCTTTTTGTCAGTTTTGTTTCGTTTGGGTTTTTGTTTCTGCAAACGAATTCAATGGCAATGAACCGTAACTCAAAAATCAAATTGAAATATATTTGTGTAATACGCCAAGTGTACCAGTTAGTAGCAGTTATTCTTGTTTTAGTCAAATACCCTAACAGCGAGGGTATGCCAAGCGTGTCGTTAAGTACGACTTAATGTACCAAAAGTTATGCTTAGAGTATGCAAACTCTCGGCTTGCTTAATGCTATAACTTTTCACTGACTTATTTTGTTTGAGTATTCTCAGTAACCGAATCTAACTGGTACTTTGGCGTTTTGTTTTTGTTGTTTTTGTTTGTTTCATTTGGCACTAATTCCCATTGAATTCGCATTTTTGCACGTTATAATTAACTCACGAATATATTTATTGTATTTAAATAGAAATGCCTCTAACCCGCAATTATATAGTATTATGGCACTTGATATAACAAAATTTTATGTTTACTACCTTTATATAATTTAGTCCGAATAGTTGTTATTCACATAATTAGCATGTCGATTAATACGAAAAAAATTGCACCTTTCCAAATGAAAGATGTAAAAATTGAAAACAAACTCGTATTTAAATTCCCTAAAGGCAGCCTTAATGCCTCTTTGCAAATTCCAGAATATTTTGCTATTTAAAATGGATTATTAATCTTTTTTTTAATTTGATTATTTACATGCATTTGGTGAAGCTCATTAAAAGCGTTTCCAAATCGTCAGCCAAACCAGTTGTCAGCTTTCAAATTAGCCAATTTTTAAAACCGAAATGCATATTTTTAGCCCAAATAATTATATACAAAAAGATGGATGGATGGGGATCGACACGTGTCTTATAGTTTTAACGTTTTTGCACTTGTCCAGTTTCACAACTGATTAAGCACTGCACAGTGTAATGGATATACACTTATATACGATCATGCCCCATCCAGACATAATGATATTCAGTTTATCGTCTCGCTTGGCACACTTTTTGCTAATACAAATAAATAATGTGCAAGAAACTTTTCCACGACATGAGATATATATTTGATGAGTCCTTTGTTAACTTGACACTTTTTGGTACACTCACAATTTTTTGTAAGGGGGGCGGCGGGGTACCCTTTGTAAGGGGGAGTGTGGGAGTTGGCGTGATTTGGACCGGAGTTAGTTTAGCTACAACAGCTGAGAACGCCGCGAAACGAATGAAGCTGAAACGCCAGCTGCCAATGGCATATATACTTTTTAACTTACCTTATGCAGCTCCCCTCAAACGCCGACGACGACCACGACGACGACGGCGACAAAGCAGCGCAAAAAAAACGGTTAAAAATTGTTTGAATTGTTGTTGACTGTTGGCGGTTTCGAGATTGAAGCAACGTAGTACGTCGCACTGCGCCAAAGTGGTTCTCCCTCGCTCTCACTGCCGCTCTCTCGCTCTCCCTCTCGCTCTCTCTCTAGCTCAAGCTTTGATCGCATGCGATTATTTTACGATGAGCAATTTTAGTTTTTTCTGTGGCTGCGAACTAATTTACAAAATCATGCTAAGATTTTATGCCAACAGTTGCTACAAAAGCAATAAATATTTCGCTCCTTCATCTTGCCAGCATTAGTAATAGAAAAACCTTAACTGAAGTCATGTATTTCTTTAAGAATTCTTATTTTAGAATTTTTGTCTGTCTCTGCTTCGAATTCGTGCTAATCTTATGCCAATAAACCAAGCAATAAACAAACCAAAAACTGGCTAAAAGCATAAATTGAAAAAGTAACGCCACCATCAAAATAATCAATTTTTCAAATATTTACCAGTCCTCCCTTAATACAACAAACAAATAAACAACACGCTCGCACGTGTTTCAATTATTTTAAGTTAAAACTGGATAAAAACTTAACTAGTAAATATCGAGTGCAACCAGATGATCCCATATCTCCCAACAATATTACCCTATTGACACATTATACAGATACTGAGTGTCACAAAAAAAATTAGCAGCACATCTCGTGTAGAAAAAAAAGTAAGATTTAATTTTTCACTTATTATTGTTTAATTAGCGCTCTTGACAAATGTTTGGCAAAATGGCAGGCAAGCGCTAAATTGCAATATTAGCGTGATTTAATATGTTTTATTTTTTTTATTTATATTAATTTATTTTCTTTGTTGCAATTGAATTCACAGCAAGTTTTTATTCATTTAAAACTGATCCTCGCCAAAAACAAACTCAAAAGAGCATATAATAGTCGGCGCTACTGTTGTGAAGACACATCAACGTCATCTAGAAACCCTAAACTTGAAGCATTCGCGCATGTCAGCTTCCCTTACCAAGCGCACACTTGGCCAGCCAACGTGTAATCACGATATGAGTTCAGTTTGTATTTTGGAGAGAGATATAAAATAAATGCTCGTAACTACTAGATTCAGTGGGAGAGTGCGGGCGATTGTGTGTTGTCAGACAATTAGTTTTATTGATGCCTTCAGCTGGGCTGCCTTTTTGCAGCAGATAAGTAGCGATGATAAGTGATAACAGTTGTTAATTTGTGTGTGGCGCTCGCTCGTGCTATCATCATAGTTATCACAAATGTTTTTAAATAGTTAGTAGTACGTCTCGATAAGCAATTTGCTCAACAATTTCTTTGTTTTATTTGTTTTTAGATGAAAAAGGTTAAATTTAAGAACATATTTGCTAGGCTCAACAATTAGTACAATTTGAATGACACAATTTTGAACTACTTAGCTAAGGCTTGTTTTCTTCTTAATTTTGTTTAACTTAAGTGTTTTACACGGTATGTGAATATAGTAGTATATTCATAACATGTTCACATAAAGCATGCGATGCGCACACACTTTGCCAACGAGTTTGCCGTACTCGATAATCTCATCGCGATCGCCATCGCTGCCAGTTAGCTACGAAAGAAGAAAGTGTGAAATAAGTTATTTTATAACCAATAATAAAAACTGAATTTACCTGTCTAAAACGTTTGTAAGTGGCGAAACTTGTGCTATTCAGCAGCAGCATTACATCATTTAAATGCTCATCCAAAAAGGCATTTACATCCCTTGCTGCACCGTCCGGATTGAGGCGTTGATATTTGTTCTCATCAAGTCTGGCGCGAATAGCTGGCAGACAAAACAAAAAAACACATTGTTATTATTGTTGTACATCAAAAAATGTAATAAAGTTACCATCGGTTAGGGGCAGCCAAATGTAAGTCTCTGGGCATAGTAGATACGATGCAGCTAATTTACCCTTGTAGCGCATTTTAGGGCAAGAGTGTATGTAGAAGCCCATATAGTAGTACTTCAAGGCAGGTACACGCTCCGCAATCGTTTGCACCAAATCAATTTCCCTAATAAACAAGTGTATCATTAATCATTTCCAATAATCACCAAATTCAAAACTCACCTCAAAGAACCATATGTGCCCAGGGACAAAAAACTGTAGTCGGGATCATAGAAAAAGTACACAGAGCTAACCGAACGAGGCAGTATATCGATGACGCCAACAGCAATCAGCTTGTCGTCCAACCAATATTGCTGATGAAAAGATCCATAGCCCATTTCGGGACCATTGTCATCTTTTTGGTGCTGCAGAAGAAAACAAAAGTTGAGATTAGTATTTTTGTTTTGAGATCTTCGAAATATCAAATTAATTGAACAATATTTGGATAACTCAATTGGCAACCTTCATGGGCGACTGTTGCAGATGGTCCTGGTAGGCCTTTTGATGCTTAGGCGGATCATTGTGTATGACAATCTGATACTTCCTGTACAGAGTGTAGCTTTGTGGTAGCGTGCTTCTAAATTCCTCGCTATCGACTGCCACCAAGCGCAGCTGTAGTACGACGCGCAAAGAAAAAGAAGAAAAGAAAAAACATTGATAAAATTACCTTAAGGGGTGATTGAACCAATATCCGCTTCATATTAGCTAGTGTTAGGCGTGCGGGATTATCATTGTGTATGACTATTTGATATTTGCGATACAATGCGTGTACTTCATCGGTACATGTGCGCTGTGAATCTGAGGCAGCGACCAACACGATCTGCAACAAACAGCACAAATAGTACGATGTGTGAAGGGACACAAGGACTCACACGCAGTGTAAGGTAACACAAAACAAGCGTCACAAGCACACAACGGTTTGCAGCATACAAATTTAAATGTTGTTTGCCTTAACTCGAGATACGCTGGCATCTCGAGCTGCACACATTTTGTGAGACATATTTGGGTGCACTTAAAAAAAAAAAGAAGATACCCTACATACCTTTAACTGATGCTTGTCCGATTCGCACGGGTCTGCCAGAAAGTTTTGCAAACTCTTTTCCTGTTTTAACACTTTGGTTTGTGACTGCTCGGGCTGCTGGATGCCAAGTTTAGCCTGCCTGCGCTCCAGGCGCATTTGTTTGGCCTTCTTGCGCGGCGGATTCGAGTTCGAGGCCAAAGCTATGAATAGAAATCAATTGTTTAGTAAACGAACAACAAAACTAAACCCAAAAGCTCATGTTTACATTTGTTTGATGCCAGCGAGGATGCTGATTGTTCACCGTTGACTGTCGTGTCCAGTGCTTGCAAACTGTTTAAATCTTTCATTTGTTCGGCATGCGCCTGGGCCAGAGTCTCGACTTGTTCCACGTTTATAGCCAAGGGCTGATTATCAGGCATGTGGGGTTGGGGTTCACTTGCGTTGACCCCGACGCACACGTCGTCACCGTCGCCCTCGCAATCGCCATTTTCATTGGATCCGCTCGTCTCACGTTTGCCATCGCGCAAAAACTTATTCATGCGCCGCAGAATACGCTTATTGGACTTGCTCAGCTTAAATTGTAGCGCATCGCATTTAATCGTGTAGCAGGGGCAGCAGGTAATGTCATTTTGAGGCTTGTACGAGTAGTTTCCACAACGTCGCCAGCCACGATCGATAAGCTCCTGATAGTCTTCGCAGGCCAAGCGGTAGGCATTCATACCTGTATGACGCATACACGCACACACATACATATAAGGAAAGAGTAGAGTACATTGCACTGAGGATTGCTTCTGTTGTTGTGACTAAGTGTTAATTCGTCTTACCATGCGATTTACTGCACTCCGTTCCCGTGCAGTAGCCACATTTGCTCGTCTGCTCGCCAAAGTACTGCACAATGCTTAAGCTCATGTTGATTGCGTACACTTAATTCTCCCTAGGTGCACACATTCTTATTTGTATTTTACTTACAACGTCGATTTCATGGAATTCCAATGAATTTAGAGCGAAAATTATTATGATTTATATATTTTTATATTTTTATTTATATTTATTTACTTTCAGAGAGTCTGTGGCATTATTAAACATTATTCTTATTAGAACTTTAACAATTTACTGCAATGCTGCAACTTGATACGATAATTCTCTTGCGAAATAGCCCCTGAGCGATGATAAATAATGTATCGATAGTACGATGTTTAACTTGCAGTGCTGTAAAATGCAAATGCTGGAACAAATCAGCTGTGCTCCAGCTGCTTTGTTATTATTGCGTAGGTTTTTGCTTCCTTTTCATGATTAAGCTTACACTTTAATAAACGGCACAAGTTAACTTGTAAAAGCTATTATATTATGGCAAATTAACAATTAAATTATTCAGTTCGAAAAGAACTTTCGAGCTTGTTCGAATGTCAAATACACTTAGCCAACACTGTTACAAATTAATTACAGTACACAGTTCGTGCACAGCCGTTTTGAGTTATTGTTTAATTACGGTAGCTTGCGCAAAAATGTATTGAAAAACCATGAAATAATTTAACACTTGAACGCACACCAACAGTAAGTTTAATAATATGCAATAACGGATTTTGCAAAAAAGCAAGAAAATTACCTAATAGGCAAAGAATAGAAAAAAATTGTATTGCGTTGTTGTCAAAGTGAAAGGTGTTGTGGCCAACAAACATACATAAATGCCTTAAAACAATTAAACCTTTTGTTTATGTCAAGTGTTTTTATTAAACGTTGAACTTGGTTCATTGACCGGTACTTTAAACCCGGCAAATATGCTCTATACATATAGAGACCTTAAAATATATCATGTACTTTGCCTCAATAGTTAAAAAATCCTTTTATCCTACATAAATAAATACATGCATATGCATCTAAATTAAATATTAATTAATATTGCCCATATGTGGTTTTATAAAATTTTGCGTATTATTTACACTATTGTTGTCTCATTTTTGACCATCTGCAGCACTGCAATGATTGCGGATAATCTTAAGCTGGCGCAGGCGACAACGGATGAGGTGGTCAACGGCAAAGTGACAGCAGGACAAACAACCACGCCCCCCACACCAATTGTAGCAACAACAACAATACCCGCCGATTTGCAGCCCGCATACCAACAGCTGTACGCTGAATGTCAGGAACATGCCGCCTACTTTGCCAAGGATCACACGGAGCATGGCCAACGTTTGCATGCGGCCCACATTGCCTGGCAGGATTTTGTGGTGCTGTCCAACCGGCTGGTCCTGCAAATCGAGGCCTTCGTCCATGAATATGACTTCGATGAACTGACGCCGGGCAACGGCTATCGCAGCTTCATCTATGTGACCAACGCGTGCATCGCGCATGGACGCAGCATTTCCCAGCACTTGCTGGCCACACGCGGCGCCGTCTTCTTTCGCAAGAAGTTTTACATGAAGGAGGTGGAGGCATGCTCCCAGTTGCTGTGTTCCTTGTGTACCTGTCTGCAGTATCTGCTGATCCTGCGGCAGTGGTCCAAGAATACGGGTGATCTGCTTGCCAGTGGACGACATTCGGCTGAACAGCTGTTCGAGCTGGGTGACACGATCAATCAGTATTGTTTCTATGGACGCTGCTTGGGATTCCAGTATGGCGACTCGATACGCGGTGTTCTGCGCTTTCTGGGCATTGGCATGGCCAGCTACTCGGAAACGTACTACTCGCAAACGGACAAAAACAGCAGCACTCTGTTGAAGACAACGCGCAGCATATGGTCCAGTGGCAAGTATCTGATGAATCCCGAGCTGCGCGCCAGACGTATTGTCAATATTTCGCAGAATGCTAAAATTGATTTTTGCAAATCGTTTTGGTTTCTTGCCGAATCGGAGCTAATGCACAAGCTGCCCAGCATTGTGGGCAGTTCGATAAAAGTGAATCGCTTGATACAGTTGCCCGCGGAGCCAATGCGTCTGCCATCTGTTGTGCAACGGCCAACGCTCGAGACTGGAGCGGAGCCGGAGCAAGAGTTTGTCGACATTCCCGTACCGAGTGCACATTTGGGACCCGGTCTGCCCGTCTCGGTGCGTCTCTTGAGTGCCAAGCGACGCGTTGGCATGGTTGGAGAGGGACGCTATCGTGGCTGGCGTCGACCAGCAGCGCCATCAAAATGCATACTATTCCACTGCCATGGCGGCGGCTTTGTGGCACAGTCATCGAAATCTCATGAGCTCTACCTGCGCGACTGGGCCGTAGCGTTGGATGTGCCCATTCTATCTGTAGACTACAGCTTAGCGCCGGAGGCACCATTTCCGCGCGCCCTGCAGGAAGTCTTCTATGCCTATTGCTGGCTGCTGAACAATGCCCAGCATCTAGGCACGACGGCAGAGCGTGTCATATGTGCTGGTGATTCAGCGGGCGCGAATCTTTCCATTGGCTTATCGCTGAAGTGCATTGAGCAAAATATTCGGTTGCCGGATGGCTTGTTTCTGGCCTATTGCCCAACGCTGGTTAGCTTTGTGCCCAGTCCGGCCCGACTGCTGTGTCTGATGGATCCCTTGCTGCCATTTGGATTCATGATGCGATGCCTGCGCGCCTACGCAGCTCCAACAACTGAAATGCTGCAGGAGAATGCCAAGCATGTGGAGGAGCTGGAGCAGGTGCGCAATGCACAGGCGGCGGAGATGGCAATGCATAGTATTAACTCCAGTCGACGTACCTCAACGGCCCGCAGCCTACTGACGCCGTTTGAGCCGCCACTAAATCCTTTAGATGAGGATGAGGTGAGCGACACTTTTGCGAGCGCCTCGTATCACAGTCAAACGGTCGAACGCACTGATCTGCCCAGCAGTGGGGACAGCGACAATAGCTGCTGTGTGTCGTTCGAAGACGACTCGCAGCCCATCGAACATTATCCGATTGAGATCTCAGCCGAGATACCCAAAGATGCAGCTTCGGCTGCCTATATTGACAGTTTTCTCGACAAATATCTAATTGACACCGCCACCATGGAGGCCACGGAAAACATGGAGAACACAGTGACAACAGCGGCGCCATTGCCATTGCTGGCAAATGGACACGCCAAAACCGGTTCAGAGGAGAATATTATAGTTGAGACGGGTCGTGAGATTATTGTGGACACGTTGCCGGGTCGATTTCACGAGGCGGTCAATAACATCATTAATCGTTGCACACAATCCTATGAGATACATGGCACAAGTAGCGCACCCTGCTGTCCGCAAGATGTTCGCAACTTGGATGCTCTAATTGCGCGCAGCCCAAGCGAGGAGTTTGCGTTTAATGTGCCCGAGGATCCGTTTCTATCGCCCTATTGGGCCAGTGACGAATGGTTATCACAACTGCCAGAGACAAAAATACTTGTAAGTCGACAGAACAAAACTTGTTATTGAAGGTTTTAATTTGTTTTTATTTTTCGTAGACTCTTAACATGGACCCTTGTCTAGATGATTGCGTTATGCTTGCCAAGAAGCTGAAGCGACTGGGACGCCAAGTAACATTGGAGATACTTGAGGGTTTGCCACACGGTTTTCTAAATTTTACAATGGTATGTAAAGGTCTCAACTTTAAAGACTATAACTTAACAAACTACTCCCTTAACAGTTGTCCAATGAGGCAATGGAGGGTTCCAAACGTTGCATTAAATCGCTGCAAACATTGATTCATGCTTCAACTCAAGAAAACAACGACGATAGCACAACAGCCAACGATGAGACATCCACTCCAAGTGCATGCTCGGCTGCATCGACAGCGCCTTAAGAACAATATACACTACCTATTCTTATATATACAAAATATTATATATACATATATATATATTTATACACTTTGTTATATGCAACATGGACATGTTGTTTATGTGGCACAGTTTTTGCTTATTTTTTTTGCAACTTTATACACTTTTATATTATCGGAACACAGATAGCTTAGCTTTAGATGTTTTGTAAGATCAGTTATACATATATATATATATACATAGACTCAAGCTTATACATTAATCAAGCCAATCGTTCAAGTATTAAGAGCGTGCTAATACGCTCTATAATATATATATATATAGTATTTATATATAAACAAAGCTCAAAAAATGTACTCTCAACACTTGTGCATAGTCTCGAATATGTGCCTGTTATATAAATGAGTACTTAAACGTAGTTTATAGACCTTAACTATACATATTTGGAAATATTTGAGGCTATCAAAGTTCTATCACAAACTATATTTAATTTCTTCGAATTTCTTTTTTTATATTTTTAAGCCTACCATGAAGAATCTGTTTATCTTTTACTCTACCCAGTGTTGTACTATGTTATTAAATGGTTATTGCCATAAAAACAAAAACAATCAATTTGCAATTTGTTTTAATTTATTTGCCAAAGTAATGATGCACTGCAATATCTTAACAATAAGGATGTCGTACTATTATTGGTGTGAATTATATGGTATATGTAAAAAAATTATGAATACGATTTGGATTATGTTTCGTTATCCTCGATCTTTGGCGCTAGGTAGTAGCGTATGTAGCCCAGATCCTTAATGGCATATTCAACCACCAGCGGCACATCTGCGCACATGGACAGCTGCACCTGGGTGGAGAGCGGTGTAGCCTTGGTAAAAGCGTTCAGGTAGCGACAGGCGAAAGTTAGAGTGACCGGCTCTTGCATGTCAATCATGACGGCTTCCTCCTCTTTGTCCACAGAACCGGTTTGAGCCAACTTAATATTGGCTGTGCCAACATCGCCGCTGGCCGAGAATTTCACACCTTCCTTCGTACAGCAAATGACAACGGATTCACTGAACTGTGCCAAATCACGGCAGATGCGGGCAAATTCCATAGCCGGCATACGAACCACACACGAATAGTCCGTTTCCGGAATGCCCAAGTGTTCCTGATCGAGATTCATCAGTTTCATCTCGTAGTCCGAGACCTTCTCCTGGTTGGCAGACTCGAACATGATGGTAACTGTGTCAGCATTATCCTGTGCTTTCATCGTCACATTGTCCTCGCTGTTGGCGCACTTCAGTATCTTTGCCATGCTGCTGAGGTTCATGCCCATGGACAGATTACGATCACAGCGGAACTTATCAAAGCCATCCGATCTTAGATTTAGCGACACGAGCGACACATGGGAGTTGTCCATGGCCTGGAGCTGCAAATCAAATCATTTTCATCTAATTAGTTATGTCTGTAACATGCTCGCATTAACTGCCTTACGTACCTGTATGCCTGAATCACTGCAATCGAAGGTGCCTTCATTCAGCAAATCCTTGATGGCATCCAGGATTTTCTTAAGTATAATTGCTTGTCCCAGACGTGCCTCGAACATGATTACTTTTTTATTTTTATGGTTCTACTGGAATGCAAATTGTGCGAGATTTAATGCGCGTGCTGCTGCTGGGATGACAATATAATGACTCTTAAGCGGCGGCAAAACTAGCGTTTTGGCGCGAACAGCTGTCAAACTAGCGCGCACTACGTTGCCCAATCGATCACATGAAACTCGGAGTGTTTTGTGTTAATGCCGCCCTGGTACGTAATTGAAATTCAAGTTGAAATTTATTGAAATAGTTTAAATTACAATACAAACATAGCGACTATTACAACTACACACGTTTAATTAATTATGTTGATAAATTTTGTTTCTAAAGGCTGGGTTTGCTTCTTCTTTAACTTTCCTTTTACCATCTGACGGATGTCATCAATGTCCAGACCTAGAAAAGAAAGTAGCCGGGATATTGTCAAAAGAACTTGCGCTTTAAAAAAAAGCACATCTTACCATGCACAGTTTGCAAATCCTGTGTACCATTCGGATCAAGACGAATAAAATAATCTTCTAAGCCTGTGTGCTGCCGCATTGCAGCTACACAAACAGCTGGAATGAGCGAGGATAAATTAAAATCCTTGTAAGTGCGGCGTCGCAACAATTCGAGCACTAGCTGAAAATGACCAGCATAGGTAGCTAGCGTTAAGGCGTTTTGCCCGAAGAAGTTGACCACATAGATGTTTGCCCCAAATTCCAGTAGTGTACGAGCACACTCAAACTTTCCCAGATAGCAGGCTTTGAGCAGTGCAGTATTGCCATACTTATCCAGTTCCTCTATATTATATTGATGATTCCGTGCCAGAGTGCATATTATGCGCAACGACATGACGTCATCCTCGCCAACACAACTGAGGGCTGCAAATAATAATTAATTAAAAATATATGTATTCAAATTGTTTATCAACATAATACCATTCATTTGTCCCGTCAAACTCATCATTTAGCAATAACGGCGCTTTTATCAGGGCTCCCAAAAGTGCAAATACAGCTCTGCGCAATTTTATCGTCAATAGGTACGGCGTTACCAAGCACTGTTTTTCGAAATGTCAATGTCAAAAGTGGCAAGAAGCAGAATTTCCGCTTTCTTTTTCGACTGAATAGTTGTTGTTAAAACAGGGCAAAATGGTGCGTCTACAAATAAATCGACAAATACCAAGTCAATCGAACTACAAAATCATGAAATTGAAGCTTAATACGCAAATGAATGCGTATATGTGCGCCCTGAAAACAAGATGTTGCATTTAAATGTCATATATATAGCTATATTGTGTTCCAAATTTGAGCGGAAATGCAATTTCGGCTTTTGTTGTTTATGCATTATTATACGGCACAAAGATGACTCTATATTAATAAACTTATTAAACTATTGCAGTCGCTCGTCATCCCAGAGAAGTTCCAGCACATTCTTCGTATCATGAGTACGAACATCGATGGCAAGCTCAAAGTTGGCATCGCCATGACCGCCATTAAGGGTGTTGGTCGTCGCTACTCCAACATTGTGCTGAAGAAGGCCGATGTGGATTTAACCAAGCGTGCTGGTGAATGCACCGAGGAGGAGGTAAATATGCGCTGGCTGGCATATTATGTTGGATTGGTGTATTTATATTGTTTACAATTATTTGTTACAACAGGTTGACAAGGTTGTTACCATCATCTCGAACCCTCTGCAGTACAAAGTGCCCAACTGGTTCCTTAACAGACAGAAGGACATCATTGATGGCAAGTACTGGCAGTTGACTTCATCCAACTTGGACTCCAAGCTGCGTGACGATTTGGAGCGCTTGAAGAAGATTCGCTCTCATCGCGGTCTGCGTCACTACTGGGGCCTGCGTGTTCGTGGTCAGCACACCAAGACAACTGGTCGCCGTGGTCGCACCGTTGGTGTGTCCAAGAAGAAGTAAGCTTCTAGCTTCTGCTACTGCAACGTTTCCTGTCATCATGCTGTAGCCGTTTTTGCTTATGATAATACAAAAAAAAACGAAATAATAAATGCCCAAAAAAACAAATGGATAACAAGTGTTTCGTGTGTAGTGCCTAGAAGAAAGAAGTTTGTTAGATCCCCAAACCAATAAAAAAAAGAGTTGCAATTGTGTTAAAGTTTTCAAAAACAAAACTGCAGCGACAAGCTGAAATTATTTATGTTAGTTAACCCTAGCACTCTTAGCACTATAGTTCAAAAAGTGTTAAAAAAAATAATCAAACAAACAACAAAATTATCATGTCATCAAATACCATTACTAGACCTCGTCCACTAGCAAATTGTTTTTGGAAGCTTTATCTATTGTTGTGCAAAAATACAAGTGTGCTACTGGCTCATCCCCTCAGTACTGCAATAATTCTTATAGCACCCATATTGCTATTTTTGTATACACAAGTTGATCAACTTGTGAACCCAAGGAAGCCGATTGATCTTACGGAAACTAAATTTCCACCTATAGAAATAGAACATCCTAACATAACGTATGTTTAACTGTAAGCACAGAGTTTTTTTTTCGTAATATCCTTAAATCCTTAACCAGGTCTATTATGTACTCGCCAAAAAACAACGTACTTAGACCGCTTATAGAAGATGTGGCCATGAATTTGGGCGCTAAGAGTACTGAGAGCTTTTTGTATAAGGACGATATGGAAAATGCGTTGAAGTCCCGCGATGGATTTGTTGGCATCGAGTTTGATGATAGCCTAAGGACTATTATTGAACTGCCATTAAAGGTCCGCGTTTCTCTTCGATTTCCATTGCACTTGCGTACCCATAAAAGTTCGAAGTGGACACATCGTTTGTACAGGTTGCTAACAGAAAGAAGGTCCCGCAGCGTTTATGATCAGGAGGGCTTTCTCTATGTTCAATCAAAGCTAAGCGAAGCCATTATACGGTCAAGAAACCAAAGTGCCTACATTCCGAAAGTCCTTATGCAGCCCTTTCCTGCGTCTCAAATAGTTGATTATTCCTATTTGGATCCACTGTTTCGCAAGTTCGTAACGCACTTCACGTTCATTTTTATGGGTCCATCCTTGATATTAGGTCAGGTAAGCAACTCAGTGATTCTCTATCTCTATCTTACTTAAATTCAGTTCGACTTTGTTTCGTATAGTCAAAACGCCAAATGCTTTGGTCATTTTGTTAGCGCAGCCCAAAAGTATGCTATGACATATTTGCGTTGCTTAAGAAGTGCAAACAAATACTAACCTTTAGATAACTTCCTTAAATCCTTACAGCAAATTGTCGCAGAGAAACAAAGACACTTGAGAGAGCTAATGCGAGCAATGGGAATGAGCATTGCAATGAATTGGCTGTCATGGTTCATAATAAGCTTTTTAGTTTTGGCCATACCGATGCTGATTATAGTTATCCTTATGACAGTGTTCCTGTGCCCCTCCTCCTCCTTCTCTCTGCTGTTTTTTATCTTTATGATTTACATATTCACATTGATTTGCTTCACGTTCATGATCAGCACCTTTGTTAGGAGCACAACAATGTTCTTGACCACCATAACCCTGGCACATGTTCTGAGTGCCCTGCCGTTCCTGGTTATCACAAACGAGATGACTCCAGGCAAATCGGTGGTCGTGGCTTTATTTATGAACAGCGCAATGGCATCGATATGGGTTCAAGTTGGCGGTTTCGAAATTCGTGCTGTGGGTGCTCAATGGAATCTACTATTCCACTATAGTCATCCAGATGATAAACTAAGTGTCGGCTCCATATTACTAATTATGTTGGCCACAAGCCTCATTCGATTACTTTGCTGCTTCTATGCGGATCAGTTGAATATTGGTGAATTTGGTGTGGCCAAGAAATGGTATTTTCCATGTAAACGAAACTTCTGGTGTCCATGGGAACGACCGCGTGAACAGAAAATCAAACGCACACACTACGAATCTATTGATGAAGAGCAGGGTCGAATTTCGGACCGAAATTTCAGTACGCTAGCTCACGAGCCTGTTGACCAAAATCCGGTTGTTATCGAGGCGCAACATTTGAATAAAAAGTATGGCGAAAACGAAGTTGTGCGAGACTTTAACCTTAAGTTCTATAAAAATGAGATAACTGCGATGATCGGGCCTAATGGCTCCGGCAAGACAACACTCTTTAAAATGCTTGCCGGCTTATGCCGACCCAGCGCCGGCCGGGTGATAATTAACGGACTCGACGTGACTCTGGTTCCACAAATGGCTCGACATTCATTCAGCGTCTGTCCGCAGAATGATGTGCTTTTCGAGGAGTTGTCCGCCTATTGGCACATTGTTTTCTTTAGCCGGCTGAAGGGCCTTAAACGCGCTGAAGCCGAATCGGAGGCGCTAAGATATCTAGAGATATTGAATCTGCTGGAGAAGTCGACAATCAGTGTCTCTCAGCTGTCGGTTGGCATGCGGCGCAAGCTCGCAATTTGCTGTGCCCTCTGTGCCAACACCAAGGTAAGTTAGTTACAGCAAGAAGTTGAGATTGAGATTGCAACCACAACTTCCAATTTACAGATAGTGCTGTGTGATGAGCCAACCACATGCCTGGATCCATTGGCGCGCTTTGAGGTATGGAGTCTTATGCGAAAGGAGAAGGCTGGACGCTGCATAGTTATGACTACGCACATTATGGAGGCAGCCACATTCGTGAGCGATCGTGTAGCAATGTTATATGATGGTCAGCTTTATGGCTATGGCAATCCGGATTTTCTAGTCGATAATCTTGGACTAGGTTTTTGCTTGGTAAGCTCACAAATTTAACAACAATTCAAGTCAAGCGGTCAGCTCATGCCAAACATGCTTTGTAGGTCTGTGTGGCTCTGGATGATTGTAATGTGGAAGAGGTCACAAAATATCTGATGAATCGCATACGAGACGTTGAGCTTGAGAAAATTGTTGGATTGGAAATACACTATCGCTTGCCGGTCAAGGATTCAGACAAATTTACGTCTCTTTTCAAGTCACTCGAAAGTAAACTCGATGCATTAAAACTGAGCAGCTTCGATGTCAGCCCACCAACATTGAGTGAGACTTTCATCAAGATCGGCGTCGATAAAAGAAACCGAGAGCGATCGTCCGGACACGAAGTAGAAGTATATAATCGTAAGATTAATTAATGATAATATTAATCGCCCCTTCGTATTAATTGCATTTCCCTTTTAGCATGGGCATCGGAGCCCATTGACAAGAAGGAGCGCAATGCATTTAGGAGATACAGAAATGATTGGAAAGGCATGATGATTAAAAAAATACTATTCACCAGGAACCACCTGTTAGAATTCACATTGATTATTATCTTGCCACTGCTTGCAATACTGCTAAATCTCATAATCGATTTAATAGTCAAGAAGTCACAAATTGGGGATATCAATCCAGCAGACTTATCGGTGTATCCGCACGCAATGGTTATACATGAGTTTCTTGCCGACCATACCGACGACGAAGGAAGCCACATTTTTACCGATAATAGCAAATATATTTCCAAAGCATATACGCTGGTGGCAATGGAAGCTGGGGCGACAGTGTTCATGGCTCCTGAGGGGTACAGTATAGATGACTATTTGATGGAAAACCTCGATTTGTCTAAGGAGGCCTTTAGTGAGACTTATGTGGCAGGCGTTACGTTTCGGGACGGCTCTGTTACAGCCTGGTTCAATCGCCGTTTGATGCACGGCGCACCACTATCATTAAGTTTGGTCTATAAGGCAATAGCATATGTTCTAGTTAAGATGGATATTGAGATTATCAATAAGCCAAGACCCGACTCCAATCCATCGGTCTATGAGCACGACAATATGCTCAGCTCTTTTAAGAAAACAACATTTCTGCTGCTATACTTATGCTTTGCAATGTCTGCTTTCGTAATGCTGCCCGTTCAGGAGAGGGCGATGAACATGAAGGACTTACATCTAATCAGTGGCGTTAAGCTGACAACCTATTGGCTATCGCATCTGCTATGGGATTTCATAATATTTTTGCTCATCCTGGTCGTATTGCTTTTGTGCCTATATAAACATTCATCTCGAGAAATCCTCTGGTTTACGGCTGTTGTGATAACCTTTGGCCTATCCTCACTGATCTTCACATATCTTATTTCCCTTCTGTTCAAGTCTACTGGCCGCGCCATGCTCTATGCGCTTATTATTAACTGTGCCGTTGGTAAGTATTCAATATAGTATGTACCATATATATATGAACATATTTTCTATACCATCTTCTGTATTCAAATTCATTTAGTCTTGCTGGCCATCAACCAAAGTTCGGAACGTGATGATGAGGTTTATAAACACTTTCACCGAATATTTTTGATTTTACCCTTTTATGCAATGTACTGCGCTTCTTTTGAGATCTTCAAGTTGAGCCATGATAGTGACTTACCCCACGGTAAGGGATGCGATGGATGATATTACTTTATTACTAACTATATATCTTTTCAGATCAATTACCAATTAATGTCCGTGTGGAATTAATCTATCTAACACTAAGTGGATTCCTGTTTTTCGGGCTGTTGCTGCTTACCTCCAAATGGCGAAACTTTAGATATGCAATCAAGTTTGGTTTGGTTGATATTTACCCCAAGTTCGAACTATTAAACATATTTAAATTTATTTCGCAGACGCAAAGTTGAAGACTGTGTGGTTGCCAATGAGGATGCCTATGTCCGACATGCGCGAATGCAAGTCGATAAGATTGTCAAAAACGAGGATCAGTTAAAGGAATGCAGTCTAGTGTGTGATCGGGTGTCAAGGAAACATCAACACTATTTAATGGTCAATTGTGTGTCCCTAAAGGTTTCGCCGTGAGTATTACTTCTCGTGCATAGCATAACAAATTCCTTTGAAATAAACTTTACTAACATCTACTTGCTGCAGTTCCGAATGCTTTGCCATAATTGGATTAAACAATGCTGGCAAGTCAGGCTTAGTGAAAATGGTTGTTGGCAATCACTTGATCTCACAGGGCGATATCTATGTCAAGGGATTCAGCGTTAAAAAACAATTGAATAAATGCCATAAGCACATGAGCTACTGTGCACAGAATAACGACATGTGGAAATACATGACCGGTCGCCAAATATTAAAAGTCGTCGGTTTGACCAGTGGCATTAAAAAGGAGTTCATTCCGAACATCATTTCATATTTGGCGCAGGCATTTACACTGACCAAGCATCTTGATACCAAATTCAAATATTGTAGCAGCGGCACCAAAAGGAAACTCAATATCGCAGTGGCAATGATGGGTCGTACTCTGATCTGCCTGGATGAGCCGACAGCGGGCGTGGATATTGGTGCCAAGGAGGACATCTGGATGGCACTGAAACAGTTGCTCGATTTGGGGCGATCCATTGTCATAACAACGCACAACATGGTGGAGTGCCAAACGCTCAGCACCTGTGTTGGCATTATGGTCAATGGCGCTCTAACTTGCTATGGCTCTGTTCCAGATCTGTTGGACCGATATACTAAGGGAATTTCAATTAAAATTCAAGTTGCCACAGAAGGTGAAATCCAGGAAATCAAGTTTGTATACTTTTATTAAAAAATACTTAACTGTTCTTAATTATATTTATTTTATATATGAATAGCAGTTTTCTCACAGACAGTGGAAGCCAGCATTCCGACAAGAGTTCGACAAGTTTTCAAGATAGAAAATTCTCAAAACTTCCATCTACTATTATAGAAATCCATTCAGAGCCATCAACACCTCAAGTTTCGTATAGATCAAGTGAAGATGAAGATCCAAATACCAAATCGACGCAGGTTAAAAAGAAAGACTTGCAGCCAATTAAACCAAAAATGCCATCGCTAGTGCCAACACAATTGTCATCAACACGAACAACTACAATTGCTACACCGGACAGAAGGGTAACGACGAGTACGCCACGAACAATATCGAGAAGAACAACCGGTCTTACCTATTCGATGATGGCGGATCCCTCAACTAGCGCACTCAGTGCACCCGAACAATATGAACTAATCAAAAGAGTTGAAAGACGTTTTAGGCTCGACTTTCCTGGCAGCTTTGTCGCGTAAGTAGTACATACCCTCGTATGTTATTACCACCAATCTAATCCATAATCTATTTGATAGGGAGAGGTTAACGCTTAGCGGCTTGGTAACTATCATAATACCGGACATTGATGTGACGTGGTCAACGGTGTTTAAATATGTGGAACAGCACCGCATTCCCCTGCAAATCAAACACTATTCAATAAACTATACAACCCTGCAGGATATATTCTTGGAGTTTGTCAGCGAGCAACATTCTGATTAAATTTCGAAAATCTTTCGCGCTCTCCCTTTGGAAACCAATGTCTACTGAATCGATCAAAATACTACTAGAGCGTCAAAGTGCCAAATAGTTCGACTTTGGCCTCAAAGTCTATATCGCGTTCTTGTAGTTTCTTCTTTCGCTTAATAAACGTATATATGTGTGTCAACAAAGAGTTTCGGTACTTTGACCCTAACGATCGAAAAATGAAACTTTCCACACAGACACACACACACACACACACACTCGACCGTTTGTTTATTCATGGATAACTTAAAATAGACACACTCAATTGATGCTTGTCAAAGACAATTTAAAAATATTATTTTGTTTGTCTACAGACAAGCCCTTTGGCTTGTGGCAATTCCAAATGATGAAACATGTCTGATATATATGTATGTATGAATTTAGAAAATAAATTGAAGTTGTGAAATTCGTTGTTAGTCAAATCATGGAGGAAAGCCGCTCGCAACCTTGCTGATTGCGTAAAATTACCTTATCATATTTCATATACGTACATATTCATATACATATAGAACATCTGTTATTTTTACGGTTGTTTGATTTTTTATTGGCTTCAAACAGTTCTAAATTTATTTGTTCGCTTTCAAAATGCAACAGTTTTTAATGGTCAGCAATCAATGCCATATAGATGTGCATATATATGCTATAAGTACAATACAATAGAATTTTTCTATTACTTAAACTATATGATATACATATGTAAATAAATTGTTCATTGCCATTGACTTGTTGTTGTTCCGTCCAAACATGCTCAAGGCAATATAATATGCTAGTGATTTATACATATGTATGTAAATAGTATTCATGCTAACAACTTATTTATCTATTATAATTATTTATTTAAAACATTTCCCACTTGATCCTCTCTCACATTAGAGACTTATGGCTGCAAATCTCTAATGCGATTTTAGTTATTGTCTAATTTGTGAGTTTATTTGTGTAAAAGATCTTTTAACCGACTGAATATCAGCTGTGAGGTATATAAGCATGTATTATGTTCTACTATATCCTAGTTAACAATATTGTGTATGAAGTTTCTTATCAGCATAAACGGAAGACGTTCGATTTTTGCTTTTTAGCAGTTGATTAGTTTAGTTTTTCACGCAGGTATACAAATCTAGGTCACATTGTTAAGCACGTTTTAGTTAAACTTTAACAAATAAATAAATTAGATTTCGCTTAATTATATAGCCGCAGCTGTTGGGATCGTTAGCTTTGTTAAAGACTCGTCATTCGACGGTGCCCGCGCCTGTTGCTCCAGCTGTTGCCGCCTCCAGCGACGTGCTAGCACTGGTGCAAACAAATCAAAGTCGAGTTGCTTGTTGTATTTATCCAAATAGATTTGGGAATTGTCGGCACAGTTGAGATGCGTCAGCAGCAAACTGCTGCAGTAGCCAACGACTGTCGTTAGAAAGAAGCCCAGCACACAGAACCATAGATACGACAGACGATATAGCCAGAAGTAGTTTGATTCTGCGCTGTTCGAGGTAAACTGCAACGCTTCCGCGACCTGAGTAACATTTGCCAATGCACAGCCGGCGGTGCTAAAGGAGAGCGTTGCTGGTGCCGGCTTGGGGCCGCCAAAACCAATCCAAAAGGAGAACGCCAGTCCCAGCAGAAAGCCGAGCAGCACTCCGCGCTGATTGGTGCGCAGTGTGCAAACGCCCAGGGTAAAGATGCCCAACAGCGGGCCGCCCACAACGCCAAAGATGGTCAAGGAGGCCTGCAGCACGCCGCCCAAGGAGCCAGCGCCAAAGGCCAATGCAATGCAGAGCAGTCCATAAATGCAGGCAATGATTTTGGTGGGCAGAGTTGACTTTGAGTCGATGAGGTCGCGCTTCAAGATGCTCTTGTAGAGCGGCTTGAGGTAATCCTCCAGTGTGACAGCCGACAGCGAAGTAACCGCCGAAGAGATTGTTGACAGACTCGCCGAGAAGATGCCCGAAACGAAGAGACCACACAAACCAGGATATTGACCTGCACAAATAAAACACAAATTAATTTAGTTTGAGATTTTAATTTATGTTTTTTTTACTCACCCATTGTGTCCACAGCAAAGAGCGGCATTAGCTGATCCCGCGAGCTTAAGCGTCCATTAAGCAACGGATCACAGTCACGATAATAATAGAAGATGGCCAAGCCACTGAAGATGGTGCTAAAGCTGAGCAAGCCAAGAATGGGCAAATTCCACCACAGCGCCGATTGTGCGCTCTTTAAATTGTGGACGCTAAGAAGACGCTGCACTTGGGTTTGATTGACGCCATACAGTGAGAGATAGGTGACCATGCCGCCAATGATTAACGACCACCAGCTGTGACGAATCGTTGGATCCGTCGAGAATTCCAGAAACTGTATGCGTCCACGCTCCTGAGCCACTTCCCAAATGGCGCCCAGCCCGCCAGCCATTGTCGCCGAAACGCCAATCACAGCAAAGATGGCCGCAAACATGAGGAAGGACTGAAAGACATCCGTGATGAGCACTGCCTTGAGGCCACCCAGTGTCGAATAGAAGGTGCACACCAGTCCCAGCACAACTATAGCAGTTGCTCTGGGTATGCCGGTGACTGCCTCCAAAGCCAAAGCGGGCGCATATAGTGCAATGCCCATATAGAGAATCATTTGTAGCGTAAACGCAATGGATGCCGCCAGACGCGTTGCATGCCCAAAGCGTCGTTCCAGATACTCGTAGACGCTGGTTGTGCGCATCCGATAGAAGACCGGCAGAAAGATGTAAGCGGCAATTGGCGTGCTCAGCACATAGGCGATGTTTATGACGCCAAACAAAGTGCCAAACTGGTAGGACTCGTTGGAGACGCCCATCAGTGAGATGGCGGACATGAAACTGGCCATCAGGCTAAAGGATACGGGAAATGTTGTCATGCTCTGATCGGCCATTAGATACTCTTGCGTTGTTTTTTGTTTGCCGCCCGTATAGCGATAGTAGATGCCAATTGAGGCCGAGATTATCAGAATGGTTGCCAGCACCAAACAATCCCACACATCGAAAGTTCCAAGCGGCGGCATTTTTGTTGTTGCTATTTAACAACGAAGAGAGATAGCAAAACGCAAAACGCAAATCAATGCAAATTGATTTTTCGCAAAAACCAATTTAATACAGTGTGTGTGTGTGAAATTTGTCGCTATTGTAGCGTATTGACCTTTTTCGCTGTCAATGCTTTTTGTAAATTATACGCAAAGTTTACATACACTCTCGCGACACACACACACATACATGTATAATAAAAATAACACGCGATTATAAACAAAATAATAAAAGCGACGCGGACCAACCACCCGTAAAAAACAACCTCAAGCTTGGCCGTTGAATAACAACTGCTGCAACTGCTGATCGAACACCAATACATCATTTGGCGTTGCCACCTGTTGGCACAGTTGCCAGACTACGTTTTCGAGCAAATCAGCTGTTTGTAAATTAAACATAAAATAAAAAGCGCCATTTTGCAAACTGCGCTGAAATATGAACAGCTAAACTTTTTGTATAAACATTTATGTTTATGGTTTCATGCTTTAATAGAAAGAGTTTTTGTTACAGGCCAAATTAAAACAATTTAAAATCTTTTTTCGAATATCAAAACAATTTTGAGATTGTCATTTTTATTTTGATTGCATGTTTCACACATTCGATATCCATTCAAAATGATATTTCAAACTAAAAATATTACATATGGAATTATGTATTTTTTCTTGAATTCATTTTCTGGACTTTGCGTCACATGCGTCACATGCACTCTGGTGATGCAAAAGCATATTACAAACTAAGAATATTACATATGGAATTATGTATTTTTTCTTGACTTCATTTTTTGGACTTTGCGTCACATGCACTCTGGTGACGCTTCTTATCGCTACGCTTACATTTATCGCCGCAATATGAGGCATTGAAACAGCAATCAAATTTCGCCAGCTGCAGGCAATGCTGGCACCACTTCTGACGCTTAATGTTCTCGATTTTCAGCTCATTAGTTTTAAGTTGATCTTGAAGCTGCATTACTTGCTGCATCAGATCAGAGATGGATGGCGACGGCGTTTCAACAGTCTCCGAGTCTTCTTGAACAGCGAAACGCATTGAGCAGCGGCGCATTGGCTGCTTGCGAACGTTTAAACTTGGTGTTGCTGTGATTTTGAGGCGCTTCGTTGAGGCTGGCGTGTGTGAACGCGGACGCTTAGCAGGTGTTGTTAGCTCAGAGGCTTCCATGCAATGCGGCAGCGATATATTAATAAGATGCTCGGCTTCCTGCGGATCAGCATTATAATCGAACAGCTCGATGGGCTGCTTCAATAATATTTTATGGCAACGAAGTTCTCGCAGTGCTCTATTAAACGATGATAACCTGCACGACGTGTTAAAATCTGGAATCTTTGCCTCAATTGGAAGTATTTTTGATTCCGAGACTAGTGCTCTAGTATGTTTGGCGCCGAAGAAACGTACGTCATAAGTAGATATTTTTTTAGTTATGACGCGAATGACCTGAAAACAATTATACATAAAATTCATACTTGTTTGGTATTGCAGTTGTCACTTAATGCTCACCTTGGCTGGCCAGTAGGGGGATCCTTGTGTCTTGGCGTAGACCAACTCGTGCCGCTGAAAACAAGGTTTGGCGAACCAAAAGGCGCTATGTGCTTCATTCGAATATCTATAGCAATCCGAGCAACGGTGTATTTCACGCATGTCGTGCGAGACGTCACGAAGAAGGTATTTCGTTGCCTCGTATGCCTTCGAATTGCTGCCGTAAAACACACCCAAATTGTGCTGCAAGTCGAGCAGATCCACGAGAAAATCCGTTAACTGCTTATAACTTAACTTTACAAGTTTTTCTTTTATGTCCACGGTGCCCAAAAATTCATTTTTGAACAGCACACTTTTGACGAGAGCTGCATCGCGCTTACTCCAATGCTGATCCATATACTTGCGCACGTCCGTTTTTAGCCAACTTTCATATTTTTGCCACGAATATTGTAAGAGGCAATTTAGCTCGGAAAGGCTTACCCGAGGCGAAATAAGAAAATCGGGCCGCTTGGCAAGGCGGCAGGCCGTGCATAGCTCCAGCTCAGTGTTGTTGCTGGACACGCTGGTCTGTTCCCTTTCGTATTTAACCAAAGGAGTGCTGCGCTTGCGCCGACGCGCTGGCTGCTCGCTGACAAACAAGACTTCTTTGTCATCAGAGTCCGTTTCGTATTTAACGGAACTTTGTTCAGAACGTTTGTTAATGTTGCTATTGAAGTCAAGCTCAAATTCAGTGTCCGCATCCATAACGCAGGTCGATGGTGCCGGTGTGATGTTGCCATTCACAACGTCGACATTCTCATTTTCATGGCTCGATTCCTCCCAGTCAGATTCGTTGAGTGCATCATTTTTGTCTGGAGGCACCTTGTAATTCGGGCGAGATGGATTTTTGCGCTGGCAAGACTTATGAAAGCTCCGGTCACACGAGAGACATTTCTTTAACTTCTCTGCCGCTCCTGGCAAGTGACATTCATAGCAATACAAATCAACTTGCAGTGAGTTGCACAATTCTTGAATATTTTGTGAGAATGCGAGCAATATTGGTTTGCCCTTGGTAGGCGTACATTTTCCCTTGGGCACCAATATGCCTATCTTTATGCCATTATCCACTGTCTGACTGGCCTCATCTAATTTACATCGAAATAAAGAAAATGCACACAAATCAGCACGAAGAGTAAGAAACCGAAGACAATTTGAACGTACCTGCGGACATTAACGAGTGCAACGCATTATCCAATGTCTTCTTGGATACGTAACGTCCATTCTGCAATTTGTCCATCCATCTTGGCACCGCACACGATCGAACAGATATTTCCATCTTTTTAATACTTGTCTTTACTTGTCATATTATAGATATGCGCAATAAACGTTTAGTTGAAATGTCGGACATTGAATGGACGGTGCTGCCAAAAATTCGCATTTAATTATTCATTTTGCAACACTCATCAACTAAAGAATTTTTGTAGCCCTGCAATCAGCTGCTCATTTTATTTTGATTGTACAGATTATTCAAACGTTAAACCAAAATAAAAAAATCGTAATTTTTAGGTAAACTCTGCGTATGGCAATTCTAATACACAATGTCATTGATTGGTTTTAAAAATTAAAAATGTTAAAAAAATTAACTGTCCGGCAGCGCTGCACATCAAGTGACCAGTGTGCGTCAGTGTGGGTGCTTTGTGCATGAATTAAACAACAGCAGCAGCAGCCGCAAAAAGAGTAATTCGCGTGGACGCGTCTAAAAATAAGTACAACAAACGTTGGCCGCTAATCCAATAAAGAATACCACAGGTAAGCGTTTCAATTAAATAAAAATCTATAGACACTGGATATCTTTGTATCTTTTGCTTAGATTAGAATCATTAGATGAACTCGTCATCACCAGCTAACCCTGACTCTGACGTATTTAGTTGTCTAACCAGTGCTATTATTCATTGGTAATTAGTGAGAGCGGCAGCAGAATGACTGCGACGCTGGCAACAACAAATGTTATTGCCGATCTGTGCATATATCTGCTGACCTGGAATGTGGGCACACATTCGCCGAGGGATGTGCCGTTGACATCCCTGCTGGCGCTAAATGGCACCACCAACTGTCCGGAGAACAAACTACCCGACATTTATGTGATTGGCATGCAGGAAGTGAACTCGAAACAGGTGCTTAACATCTTTCAGGACGATCCCTGGGTACTGAAATTCGCCAGTGCGTTGAGCGCCTACGAATACGTGAAAGTCGAATCCAAACAGCTGCAGGGCATACTCATAACAATGTTTGCCCAGCACAAGCACGTTCCCCATATGAAGGACATTGAGACGGAGGAGACACGCACTGGCCTCGGTGGCCTGTGGGGCAACAAGGGCGCCGTAAGCATTCGATTGAGTCTCTATGGCACAGGCGCTGTCTTTGTCTGCTCGCATTTGGCGGCACATGATAGCAAGCTCAGGGAGCGCATCGAGGACTATCATCAAATAGTGGAAGGTCACAAGTACCATGTGAGCGGCTATCGACGCATTTTCGATCACGATTTTGTGTTCTGGTTTCGGTGATCTCAACTTTCGTTTGTCCGGTGACATGTCCGCCTGGGATGTACGCAATACGGTGGATAATGCACGCTACGAGGAGCTACTCAAGCTGGATCAGCTGGTACTGTTACGCGAATCGGGCAATGCGTTCAGCCTAATGGAGGAGCAACTGCCCAATTTTGCGCCCACTTTCAAGTTCATTGAGGGCAGCAACGAATACGATCTGAAACGGCGTCCAGCTTGGTGTGACCGCATCTTGCATCGCGTGCAGGTGAACAGTTATCCCTCAATAACGCTAAGTGCCCAGCAATTGTCTTATCAGTCAAACATGGACTACACCCTGTCCGACCACAAGCCCGTGTCGGCGACCTTTAGCTATAAAATCGAAGCGCACAATCAGACCTTCACCGACGAGGAGCTGCACGAGATGACGCACGGAGGGGCAGCAAGCACAGTGCCAAATGTTAGTGTGCTTGCCTTAATCTTTATTCTTCTATCTTTTCACGTCATTCATTTGCCTCTTTTCACCTCTTTTGTAGCCCTTTAATGCCGAACTAGAACGTTTCGAGTGATAAACATACATACTTAAATGGAATTCAGGTTCCCCCGCCTTCTTCTAAAGCAAGCTATCTCTAATTACTCTACTAGCATATCAGACTCAAAAACTCAAGAACTCAAGTAAATATTGTACCTTTAATATATATAAATGAATCTCAGTTTGTTAGCAATTAAGTTATCAAGTCTATAGTGCAATTATAATTAGAAGTGCCTTGTATATTAATAGAATATACTTATTGTCCTCTTGTCACATATCATGTTTGTCATATTCGTTTGTAGTTTTAATAAATAGAAAAGTTTTTATTTTTTTTTAAGCAAAGCTGAGGAAATTAATTGTTAAAGTTCAAAAGTTGTTGATTATAAATAAAGCGATATCTATTTTTCTACTATATAAATGAATCAAACTCTCTTTTTTCTAACAATAACAGCGAAAAGCGAGCAACATTTGATAGAAGGCTGGAGAAACCAGTTGGTAATTGGTGATTTTGCTATCTCTTTCGGCGTCAATTGGTGGACGCCAGGTGGCGCTATTAAATCATTAGAAGGGTTATGGCCTTGCAGGTGTTAGTGGGGGGATTTTTATTCCGCTAACGTTCGCCAATGGTATTAGATAAAGAATAAAACACAACAACAACAAATTCAAGTGCATCCATGGCTTGTTTAGATAATAATAATAATAATTTCGATTTGTGAATTTATTTGTTTGTTTTTTTTATTGTGACGAGAAAAAGCCCCCTCAGTAACAGTAAAAAAGTAAATAAATCGTTAAATAATATTGCACCAACAATAATGAGTTTGTCAACAGCTGAAAATTGATACAGTTGCACTTTGAAATGAAAAGTATTAGTTAAATCCACAAACTTCACAACAAAACAATTTTTAGCAATGTTTACATTATCAGCGGAAATCAGTGACAACGCTATATCGTTGGATACCGCTCGGTGCTTTACCCGCATAGCCACAGTAAACAATCCAAAAAAATATTTATATTTGTTTACATAAAGTTTCAAAACAAAGTTTAACTAGAGCAAACTGCGCTACGCACGATTTGGTCTGCACGAGAGATAGAGAGAGAGCGTGAGCGAGAGAGTAAGAAGAAATCGCGAACAGAAAAGCTTTGAGAGCGTAAGTAATAAGAAGAGAAGTGTATGTGTTTGTGTGTGTGTGATTTGTGTAAATGTTGTTGTTTATAAGCAAACTGGTTAATTCGAGTAGGAAACAATTGACAGCTGTTTGTGAAAATATCATTATGCCTGGCAACAATAAGTGAATGACAATTTAATTTAGCACTGTTGTAAGGCCAGTTGAAACGACTCTCTCTCCCAAGAGCATATTTCCTCCTTGGTATTACTGTTAATAACCAATACTACTACATACATATATTTATTTAAAATCGTATCAGTTTTTTAAAAAAGTTTAACGATCTTGATCAATCGCAGTATTAAAAATTTATGACTGATACCAAAATTTACAGATCAATATCAATGCGGGTGATTAACACCGATAAGAAATCTGATGAAAAAAAATAACCCATTAGAACAAAAACAAAATTTCTTTGATTCACTTTTATGGGTACTCATGGTTAATTAAATACAGTTATCTCAACAGCTCCACCAACAGCTGATGACCACCAACAGCCGGACGACTCTTATCAGCGGGCTCTCCAAACTCAACTATAGGAACAGAGAGAGCGAGAGAGAGTAAATAATTAGGATTGTCGCCCTAATTGCAAACGCGGTTGTAGTACGAAAAAGCCCCGTTCGGCCTTCGCTCATTGGTATAAAAGCTAACTTCCCGGCGCAAAATCGTTCAAAGCGTAGCCAAACGGCCAGAGAACACAATACGGCACGGCAGAGCGGCAATCGAAAGCACAAAGCATAGCTGAAAATAAAAAGCACCGCAACTGAGGCACGCGCCAATGGGAGTCCCCTAACAAAACAATAGAGACAAATTTGGATATAACACACACACACACACAAATGAAGCAACAAGCTGTTAAAACTAACAACAAAAACTAAGATTGACGGAAATTAGTGACTAAAGCGAAACAATAAATTGTTTTTGGCAATCGGTGATTTTATTTTTCGTAAACAACAAAAATGGGTGTGAGAGTGATTGAGGCGGATTCGGCAAGCGATTCATATGATGATGATGAATGTTCAACGTGCCACACAAATCATCAAACTAAAACAACAAATGCCAAACGATCAGCGCCAACAGAGCCGATGAGTAATTTGCTGTATGGCAGCAAGGATTTGGTTGGCAACTGCAAGGAGTATCGCATAGAGAATAATACGCGAGATCTGCGCATTATCGGTAATGGCAATCGGGTGAGGATTGTCAACAATATGGCCAGCCTCACAATTATTGGCAACTCGACGCGCCTAAAGATCCAGCACAACAGCGGAAATATCAAGTATACGGGCAACGATGGAAGAATCTATTTGGGCATCGATTCCCAACAGCAGAAGGTCGACTATATTGGCTGTAATGGACTGTTGAAGGTGGTCAAATCGTTGCAGCTGACAGACAGCAACAAGTCCAGCAAACGAAGGTCAAATGATAAGGCCAGCAGTCAAGGCTTGGGCGTTGTTGCAATTGATAACAATTTGACAATTGTCAATGGCGTCGGTGGAAATATTGTGATTAAGAATGCGATTAATGTGAGCATTTAAGAGGAGCTCTCTCTCGATCTCTTGTCCAAAGTATAAGCTTAGTATCTTATTAACATCCAGTTCAAATGGTTCCTACATATATACAAAAAGTCATTAATAAGCTTTCTGACTGAAAAGTATTAACCACATCCGTCATCATACATACATATATAATTAGCTCATAGTATTAAGTTACGTATGTATTTATTATAGTCACAAATGGTATCAATCATTCTATGAATGTTGTCTATTATTAAATATTTAAACATAATACACAGCGTTTTTGTCATCACTCTTTGGTCTGTAGAGGTCAAAAAATCCCCCTTGCGAGTAAATTACCCCCATTTCATAAGTGATTTTTACAGTGACCCCCGACTTGAAATGTTTTGAGTCTTCAGTTTTCGTAGAACTAAAAACTTACTCACAACTTATATTGGCTTTGAACATGACCCACATTTGTTTGCCAGCTAAAAAAAAAAAAAATACCCTGATTACCTGATTAAACAACCGTAACGTCTTTTTTTTTTAACTAATTGCGCCCTTGTAATTTTGGTGAAAGTGTAAAAAAAAAAAAATCATTCGATCCTCGCACTTTAATTTTTGGGGGATTTTATTTTCAAGTGCAGGCATATAAACAACATTTGTCAATGATATAAACTTGACTGATAACAATCTGAGTTCAAATTTGAATTGCCATTGCGACATTTGAAATTATGCCAAAAATAACATTGCAATGGACTGAGAGAATTATAAAATGTTTCGCAATTAAATGTAAAATTCGTAAAGCTTACTTATTGAAGTTACTCTGAATCAAACTCACCATAATAGCACCCATATATTTATAATATTCAGCTGTTTTATTTACCATTTTAATTGTCCATCCACTTTGTTTACGTTTTTTAATCACTGCGAGCTGCAATTTTTTGGTTGGTAGTCAAAACTATCGGTTGCTGCTGTTAACATTATTGTCGACACGTTCTGCGTTCTGTTTGCTCTTTTATGCGTTGTGTTGCTCATGTTGCGTTACAAGCTCTGTTAAACGCGCGTAATGTGATTGACGCTCAGACGTCAAATATACAAACATTTTGCGACACTTTAAAAACAAAATCATGTTTGGGCCTGCACAAACCACAACGAATCGTATGAACGATTTCGAGGTGGCCTCGCCGCCCGACGATTCCGTCTCAGCACTGGAGTTCAGCCCGAGTACATTGCAAGTGGCGAAAAATTTTCTCATTGCCGGCAGCTGGGATAACAGCGTGCGCTGCTGGGAAGTGGAACAAAATGGAGCAACCGTGCCAAAATCAATGAAATCCATGGGTGGCCCAGTGCTGGACGTATGCTGGTCGGATGATGGCACCAAAGTTTTTATGGCTTCCTGTGACAAACAGGTGAAACTTTGGGATCTTGCCTCGGATCAGGTAATGCAAGTGGCGGCCCACGATGGAGCCGTTAAATCTTGTCATATGGTGAAAGGACCCAACTACACGTGCCTAATGACCGGCTCCTGGGACAAAACGCTCAAGGTATGTGCTTTACATTTTTGTTCTATGGCAATCATCAACATTTAGATTGCTTTAAGTTCTGGGACACTCGCACGCCAACTCCCATGATGGCCATTAATCTGCCCGAACGCTGCTATTGCGCCGATGTGGACTATCCCATGGCTGTGGTGGGTACGGCTGGTCGCGGCTTAATCATATACTCTTTGGAAAACAGCCCCACCGAGTACAAGCGCCAGGAGAGCCCGCTGAAGTATCAGCATCGCGCCATAGCAATATTCAAGGATAAAAAGAAGACACCCACAGGTTATGCGCTGGGCAGCATTGAAGGTCGCGTCGCCATACAGTATGTGAACCCTGTGAATCCCAAGGACAACTTTACATTCAAGTGCCATCGGTCGACGGGCAGCTCAGGCTTCCAGGATATCTATGCGGTTAATGACATTGCATTCCATCCCATACACGGCACATTGGTCACTGTCGGCTCGGACGGCACGTTCAGTTTCTGGGACAAGGATGCGCGCACCAAGCTCAAGTCCAGCGAGGCCATGGACCAATCAATCACAAAATGCGGCTTCAATGCCAATGGCCAAATATTCGCCTATGCCGTCGGCTACGACTGGTCCAAGGGCCACGAGTACTTCAATCCCACCAAGAAACCACAGATATTCCTGCGCTCCTGCTACGACGAACTGAAGCCGCGCGTCAACTGATCTGAATCCTATTTCAGTTTCAGTCTCAACATGTGCTGCGATTAACAAAATCACAACTAAATCGTATCATAAAATAAATAAGGGAATTGCATTCACATAATTGCATTTTTATTCAACTAAATCACTTAATCTGTTCAATGATCCTTCTTGTCACCGTGACCGTGACTGTCGCCATGCCCATGACCATGATCGCCTTGGCCCTTGCCAATGCCGAGCGCATATTCAACGCCAATCGTCGCCAGAAACAAACCAAATCCAATGCCCATGCCACGGAACATGAATGTCCGCAGGCGAGAGGCGTGTGTGCCAAATGCTTTTGGTTCGTAGCGCCAGGCTTCGTTCCTGTGACAACAACAACAACAGTTATTAACGCAATTTGTTCTTAAGTCCAGTATTAACTTACCTCAGCCATGGATCGCTTAGACCTTGACGGGAGAGTGCCTCTTTTACCTCCACCAACTGTGGCACATTCTCCACCTTGTAGATTGATGGATGTGGCACTGTGTAGGGTTCTCCGTGATGTCCACCCATTATTTATTTTGCTTCCGCTGAAATGAGAAAAGTTTTATGTTTTTATTTTGGCCAAATTATCGAACGAACAGATGTTAACATAGCCCTGCACATTACATAAGTGAGTTTATGTTTTTCTTAAGGTTTTCTCAGTGTTAAAACATATCATACACAATAACAATGACTTATTAAGAAAGTATTTGACTTCATTGTTTCAAAATATGTCGAAAACAAATGGAAAATAACAAATAATTACGAATATCAAAAAAATACACACTCGTCTTGCCACAATAGCAGAAATATGAACACTGTTATCTGCAATGTAAATTGATATCGATAATAACGGCATTAAAAGCGCTAAAAAATGCTACGTGCGTCGTGCCGGGCAGCTTTGTTTACAATCGACTATAACAGTGCAAAAGTGCCGCCAAATAAAATTGATTTTAAAATTTAAATATTTATTATTAAAACCAAACGGTATATTTGAATTATTGATACTTTATTATAATTTTGCAATCATTAGAACATTTGTAATTTATTTGAACGTGCTTAAGTGAAAATATACATTGTTTATTAATTTCTGTTGTTTTTTTGAATTTTTGTTTTTTTTTGTATCCATTTATTTTTCTAGTTATACAATAAGTAATAGTAATAAACATATATATGTTGTTGGGAGTTATATATTAATAGCGTTTTCTTGCTTGCTTTCTTCACACTTTTGCAGATTAACTGCGTTGGCTACAATTAGAAAAGGAAACGATTTAAAGCAAAAGAAAAATAATTATAACAAAATACTGATCTTACGCTTTGATGCTTTGTCATTTGCATTGTGTTTGTGTTTGTTGTGTTTGTATTGTTTGTAGTATAGCTAGGTATAAAAACGCATGACTCGCACGCCAGTTAATTATTTAAAATACAATACAATACATATACATATACATTATATATAATATATATAGTTGGTTTGTTTTCTTTATATTCGTAAACATTTCTCATTTTTCATTTTTTTTATATTATTTTTGTTTCATCGCTTGGAAATGCAGAAGCTTGAACAATCTATCAATATCTCAATTAAATTAACTTTTAACTTGTTTCTACGCTTGGAAGAAACAAATTTCACATATTTTTTCAATTTTTGCTTAAGTTTTTAGATTGATTTTTTTTTTGTGTTTTTGTGGAAATGCCTCTGAAATGTTTAAATCAAATCAAATTGTCAGCAAGTTTTTAAGTTTGCTTATTTAAAAAATATTGCCACTATATATCAATTACATTATGTTTTTTCTTTTCTTTGTTTATCTGGTTAAATATTGTTGCTTGTTACATTCGGTTTTTTTTTTGTTTTTTAATGTATTTTCTATTTTTTTATTTTCATCTTGTTTTGTTGAATCACATTTTTTCGAATTTCTAAAGATTAGTATCATAATTTTTTAACACATGTTGCTACAACAATTTAGGTATTTTGAAATCAAATTGTACTTTTGAATTTGCTGTTGTTTAACTCAAATACATTTTCCGAACCGAACTATTCACTCGATTTTAGACACTCTCCTCGGCCAGTATCTCGTTGAGCAGGCGATTGAGACTGTCGAGGCCAGTGAGGAATCCGCCATCGGGTCCATGATGCACCGGGGCAGCAGCCGGTGTTGGCAGCATGCTGCCGTTGCGCGGCACAAACGCTGTGTGGGCAAAATCAATGAGACGCACGTCCACAAAGCACGCCGAATCGTCTGTGGGCGGTGCGGACATATCGAGCGACTTGGAGCCACTCATCAGCGCCGAGTTGCGTTGTGTTGTTGGTGTCTTGGCATCAGTGTTGTTGTTATTATTATTATTCTCCGGCTCGGCGGCACTGGCGCGTCGCTCCAGCGAGTCAAGCAGGATGCCCGCAAGCAGCGAGTTCGATATATTCTCACAGCTGCGCTGCACGGCAGAGATTTTGTGGCGCTGCGACTTGGCGGGCGAGGAGACAGCTGAGACGGGTGTTGACAATATTGTGGATTTCTTGGCCTCCCGCGGATCATCGTCGTCGTGTGCCGCATAGTGTTCATCGTCATCCTTGCAGCGCAAACGCTTGACGGCCCCCTTAACGGACTTGAGGGACGATGCGCTGGACGAGGCTGGCGATACAATGGACTTGATGGTGGCGGCGCTTGAGTTGTTGGCTGAGTGAGTTGGTGGTGGCGATGTTGGCTCAACGATGCCACTGCCGGCATCGAAGGACTTGTAACGCTTGAACATTGCCTCCGTGGGTCCAATGACGCTGCTCTCGTAATCCGAGCTGCCATCATCGGAGCTATTGTTGCCTGTTGTTGTTGGTGCGAGAGAGTTTATAAATGATTGAAAGATTCGGATCGATGTAGACTTACATGTCTGACGGCCGCTGGCCACTGCCTTGATTTGCTCCGATAGACCAGAGAAATCGTCGCTGCTGTTGCTGCTGTAGTTCATCCAGGAGTCACCGGAATGTGGCGATGAGGTTGTTACACTGGGCAACGCTGGCTCTGGATCAAGAAATACTGTCTCTTCGGATATTGGAATGAATGCAGGTGTGGCAGCATTGCCATTGCCAACCGACTTGCCCCCAGCAATAGCTGCTGCGGCGGCGGCGGCGACGGCTGATGTTGATTTGTTGGCTGTGTTTTGGGGCAGCAAACCGCAGCTACGCGGCGGTGGCATAACTGACTCCTCCTCCTCCTCCTCGTCTGTGGTGGTGTTGGAGCTGTTCGCCGTCTGTTTGACGCCGCGTGCAGCCGCCTCGGCAAAGCCACGCTTGTGCAGGTGACGTCGCGTGGCCAGATTCAAACGCGAATTGGAGTCATTGGAGGCATCAGCATCGTAGTTGCAGCCGTCGGGGCCAGTGCTGCTGTTGGTGGCCGAAGCATTGCCGCTATCGACAGCTGCCACAAGCTGCAAATCCTCGTCGGTGTCTTCGTGCGGCTCGAGCTCATCGCCCGCCTCGTGTCCCGCCTCATCGTCCTCGATGTCATCTTCGTCTATGCTGTTCTCTGGATGATAATCGAAAGCCGCGCTTGGCTGCAACGTGGCCGACTTTGGCGTCTCTAGCCAATAATCTAAATCCATGGAGGATGGATGCGCCATGGGATTCTCCTCGTAGCCTTCGTACACAATCAGCAAGGAGCTGTCAATGCAGGCGGTTAGAAGAATGAAACAAACAAAATTCTCTCTCGCTTTTGCTTACCAGGAATAGAATCTATAGCTGGACTGCTTCTCGATGACGCGATGCAATTGCAGCAAACGTTGCAGAATCTTGCGTATGACGCGAATCCGCAAACGGAAACCATTGTAGAAGAAATCATGCAAGGCGATCTTGAAACCCTCCTCGTCCAGCTCGCGACCCCAGTACTTGTCGCGCTTGGCGTACTGCTCCAGGTCCGCCTGGTAGGTCTGCATGCCGCAGAGACGCACGCCCAGGGAGCCCGAAGTGCTGGCGGCGCATTTGGCCATCTGTTTGGAACGTTTCTCAGCGGAGGCATCATCGCCATGCTGGCGTGTGCCCATCTTCAGGTCAAGAATGCATGGATTGCGAAACTGCGATGTAATATTCTCGAGCATCAAGAAATCTGCGAAGCGACAATGACAAAATCTTCGGATTAGTTAACAAGTTGCAGGAAATTTAAAAGCATATAAGTTGATATATTTTGGGGTGGGTTTCTGTCCAGGTTTTTTGGAGCACTAGGATACTAACATTGCTTATTAGAGTTGTCAAGTTGCGAAATGCTCTTGATAACATCGGCCGCATTCCCGTTCTTATGCACCTTCATTCTGCAAATAATCCAGTCGAGATTTGTTTGGAATTAATATTGAAATTATCAAGCGAAACAAACAATTTCGTACAATGCTTCAAACCCCGTTTAGTAGATGGCACAAAAAATGAGTAGAGAGTGGACCTAAAACAAAAATAAGCTGGAATCTTCTTTGTTATCAAAAAAAACAAACATCATCATGTTGTGTTCCATTGGCAATGACGCCACCTAGCGACAAGAAGCTGGCAACATTTAGGGAAATTTCAACCAAATTTTGTAAGGTACATTCTCTCAATGGAACAGATCATGATGTTGTGTGAAACGCAGCCTAAGAGAAATAATACTATCATGATTGTAATTTGCATACCCAACACAATACCCGTTATGTCTGAGAGTGAGAGAGTGAGAGAAAGGCGAGTGCGTGTTTTGGACTTTTTGCACAATCTAAAAACAAAAATATAAATTCATTTCCATTTGTTTGTTTGGCTGAATGCAATCAGTCATAAAGTTTGGTGTTAGATGAAAGCTATAAGTTTTGGTTTGCTTTTTGTTTTCTTTCAACTTACCTCAATACTTCATCTCGCTTGCGTTTGGAGGCGCTCATCTTTCGAACGGGCACAGCGGCGGCATCGTCCCGAAAGCTGGGCGAATAGCGTTTGTCCAATTTGACGCCGCCCATTGAGGTGGCTTGCATAACGCCTGAAAATAGAACGGGACCGGCGAGCGATAAGTCTTCAATGTTGTTTGTTTCTCGTACTTTCGTTGTGCTTTCTTTTCTTTGTTTTGTTTTGTTTAGTGTATGTTAACTTTAAATGTATGTATGTATGTATCGTAACTCTTGAAGGTTAAGCTCTGACGCAATATGTATGTAAATGTAAATGGACCCGATGATTATTTCGTTGAGACACACAGACAAACAACATTTGGCTCTAACGATAATGTTTCTTATAACTAAACTGAAGAATTACCCCCACGAAGAAGAAACTAAATGCATTTCGGATGGACTTTCAGCATGATAATACAGATAGATAATGACTTAAGACCTAAGCGGAATTGTGTGCAAAAAATATTTCGAGACTTAGTTTATCAAAATTTGTGCATTAATCTTTTGGAAGAGTATAGAGAGATTTAGCCTAAACTTAAAACGATTAATATATACTTATTTAAAGAACTGAATAACTTATTGTATTATCGTAAAATATAATATAAGATAAATATATAGTAGTAGTATGTGTTTTATTTTCATACAAACCCGTTAAAGGCCATTTGTCATTTGTATTGGCGCTTGCGCTTGCATTTCTAATCGGCTTTCGTACTGTGAGAGTCTCAGAGACGTTCAGACGTTCCAGAGACAGACAGAGCAGAGCAGAGTAGAATCAGATCAGAGCAGAGTGAGAGAGCGTGAGAGCGCTGAGCTGAGCTGAGAAGAGCAGAGCAGCGGATCGATCCGATCGATCATTCAGAGATCCGATTAGAGATCGGGCAAGGCGATGGATGACAAAGCAATTCGATATATCGATATATTGAGGTGTGGTTGGTGTGAGGGGGGTGTGGTCACCACAACAGTCAGCACCGATGTGCATGCTGAACAAAAACACATAAGTATATATATAAAACATAAACATAACAAAAAACACACAGCATTTTTCGTATTCAACAAATAATCAAAAAAATATTTGCAGAAATTAATATTTAATAATATTTTCTTTTCTTTTTAGTATTTTACGCTTTTGATTTCATTTCATTTCAGTTCGGTTTCGTATCGTTACTCCGCAATTGGTTTGGTTTCGGTTTTTTTAAGTGGTTCAGCGGTTCAGGTTCAGTTCACACACAGCGGGACAGCAGCGGGCACTTCGAACCTTTGGATAATACGAGCATAGAGCGTAGATACATGTGTAGTAGGTAATGGGGCACGCCCCCCAACAGCAACAGGTGGCCAAAGGGGCGTGCGGTTCCAATTTTAATTTTGTACTTTATATAACAGTTATAGAGATATATCTTTTTGTTTTTGGAGTTTTGCGACTTACCCATTGTTGTCACTTCGCTACTAACTAAAAAGTTCTTATGCAATAAAATATATATATTTAGATAGTTTTGGGCAGACAATAATTGGGCATTGGGCGGCTATAATATATTTATTTTGTTTCATCATTCTTTTTTTTTTTTTTTTCGTATATTACAAATATTTAATACTATTGGATATTGGTAAAGTCTTTATGGTTTCAGTCTTTATTGATATTTATTTGATTTTTATTTTCACTTTTTTTTTTTTTTTCTTTTGTGCTTCTATATTTATTTGTTCTCAATATCAAAGACTTACAATCTACGGATATATCACATATAGAAACGATAATATAATACTTAAAATAATAATGATCTAAGGACAAATACAGAGGAGAGGCGCCGAGTTAGTACAAAACAAAAGTTCAAGTTGACAGCAACAGCGATTTTTCGATGTGATTTTTCGATATATTAATTATTATTTTTTAATATCTTTATTTTTTTTCATTTTCATGTATGATAGAAACGAGAGGTGAAACGCGCTTCGATTCGGAATTCGATTATTTTTGTTATGGAATCTAGTCGGTATCTTACCTTTGTATTTGGGCACAAACTTCTGTATGTCCTGCGGAATGTTCTGATAAAAGTCCAGTTCGCGCAGGTTCAGCGGCTTGATCACCGTCGATTGGTTGAGCAGCAACAGGCGCGTATGTCCTCCAACCTGCAAACGATAAATCGACAGAGAAATCGATAAGCTCTAGTTTGTCTTGTCAGGCTTAAGCAAACAATTAATAGAAAACTGTATAGAACTTTAACTTTTAGCTCAAAATTGTGGTTATGAGAAATCGGATTAGCGTCAGGCAATATGACAACAAATTTTAAGTAAATACTTGGATTAATGCACCTAAAGTTCAAACTATTGTTTGTCAGTTAATGCTTTTGCTTTCAGGAGTCTCCTCAGCAGATGCAGGCAACTGAAGAATGAAATAGTTAAGGACTTTTGGCTCGTGCAGCTCATCTTTGGTGATGATGAAGAAATGGTCCAAAGAGAGCACCGCATGGGAAACGCCATCAGTTATCTTAATAAGCGAAGATGAGCGGCCAATGACCTCAGTAACGTCTAGCCTGGACCACACTCCAAAGAAGCGCGCAACAACAAGGCATCGTTCAACAACTGCTGCATCGGCGAAGCGCCAAACAAAGAGCCAACACGTTAAGCGCAAAACCTTAGAGTCAAGGCAAACAACGGCCAAGTCCACGGTCAATCTAGCGGTGGGCACCACCCTAACATGCGACTCCAGCCATGAGGGTAACCTGCTGCTCAAGACAAATCTGGAGCTGGCGGTCGACAAGCTCTTCGAAATGCTCTTCACCAGCAAGTCGACGTTTTTCAGTGAGTTCCACAGGATGCGCAACACCACGGACCTCCAAATGGGCGAATGGCATCAGAACCCGAACGGCGAGAAGTGCCGTGTGGTCAGCATGATTGTTGCGTTGCGGGCAAGCATTGGACCCAAATCGGCCAAGGTTATCGAAACACATACGATGCGTGCGTGCAGCGCCAAGGGTGAGCTCTACGCCATCGATGTGGAGAGCGTCAATGAGGGCGTCCCGCACGCCGATGTCTTTTCGATCCTTATACACTATTGTTTGGCACGCTCAAATGACAATACAACGGATGTCTTGGTCTATGGCAATGTTAACTTTATTAAATCGACCTGGGCCGTTGTCAAGGCGTTCATTAACAAGCATTCGAACGAGGGAATGGCCGAGTTTTTTCATTCATTAAACGCCGAGCTGCTCAAAGAGATCGAAAGATCGAAAGAATCGAAAGAAACCATTATGAAGAAGGCAAACTAATCTCAAATATATATAAACAGAAGAATAATAAATTGTTGTGTTGATTGTTGTTTTGTTTACCTGATTGGAAAGCGGATGAAGTGCAACCTCATCGTCATTGTCCAGGAGATCCTTGCTGAGCTGTTGTTGTTGCGATGCTTGTTGCTGCTGCTTTGGCTTGTTGCCGCTATCAGCTGCTGCTGCTGTTGATTGTGAATTGTTTGATTCGGAGCATTGTCGCAGCCACGTTGGATGTACCGCCTTGTTGTGGGGGGCGCCACTCGACACCGTTGCCGTTGCTGCTGTTGCTTGTTGTGGAGGGTGGGGGGGATGAGAGTCGGCAACAACAACAACTGTCTGCTGTGATTTGGTGGGCGTGTTGCTGCTAACAGTTAGTTGCTCTAGATTGGCAGTTACCAAACTGCTGCTGCTGCTGCTGGCATTGCTGGCATTGCTACTGCTGGCGGCAACATGTTGCTGTTGCTGTTGTAGGAAATTGGAGCCGCTGGCAAATTGCAGCTGTGATTGCAATAGGCTTAGGCTAGTTGAGATTTGTGCAACCAGCCAGCTGTTGTTGTTGTTGTTGCTGTTGTGGCTGCTGCTGCTGCTGTTGTTGTTGTCCATGGATGCGTTGTTGCTGCTGCTGCTGCTGCTGTATATTTGGAACATGCTGCTGATATGACGACAAGTCAGAATCTCCCATGCCCCAATCCCCCAAGAAATATACCATTCCCTGCCGCGTCAAACAGTTTAACAAGTTTCTTTGTTGTTATTGTTGTTGTTGTTGTTCTATATATCGTTTGTATCTGGAAAGAGAAACATAAATTGCATTACAATTGGGTTAAACGATCGAACGAAACAGGTTTTGGCGTCAAGCTTCACTGTACATTCGAATGCTTCAAATGTCACGAAAGCGTTTCAGAGTTCAATGTTATTTCCTCAACAAATGAAAATCTTAACTTTTCCGGTTTCAATTGCAATTATTACACTATTTATTGGCGGCACAGAAGGATCGGGGTTTCGGGCGGGATTTGCTGTGTCAAAAAAGAGTTTCCCAACATGAAAATGAATCAAGAATTCACTCTTAGCAACAAACAATTAGATCAGTCGATGAACTCAATGGATGGGGAGAGACTAGCGTAATAAAATATTCATTGGTGCATGGCATTTTGAAGGCGTTATCGCATATATATAGATGATCCACTTGGCTGATCTGGCCACAATCAATTCAATCTGTCAGCCATGGAACGAGCCTTTATACTATATTTATTATAATAGAAATATAAGATTCGTTTAATTGAATTTAATCAGGGCTGAGCCACGTGTTGTACGACAATGAGAAAGCTGATCGATCATGCTGCTATATACAATATATATATGCTGGTTCACAGTGCAGTTGGATTATCAATTGGGCGCAAATGTTAATTGAATTATCGTCGGGTTTGGGGTTTGTGCAACAAATTAAACATGCGATCTACGAAATTGCGCATTCTGTCTGGGAAAACACACACACACTACCCCTCTTACCTCTCGCCCTCACCCTATCCCTAGCAAATGCAAAGCGCAGACGTCATAAAAATTATTATAAAGATAGCAAACAGAAATGTAGAAATGCATATTTGCCAGCTTGTAACTACCTATTTGTATCTTTTTTGTGTGTGTGTGTGTGTGTGTGCTTTGTATCTTTATCTGGCAAATGTGTGCATATGGCTAATTACGTTAAAACCCAGTTACAGACGAGACGGCGCGACGCTTTTTAATTGCTGCTGGGAAAATAATACTTATAGTTTTATTGCCCTATTCAGCTTGCAATTGAGCTGTGAATAACTCTTGGGGGGGAATATGACGAATACAATCTTTTTGTTGTTGTTGTCGGCTTTAATCGGTTTGAGTATGTAATCGGAGGAGGTGTCATTAACTTCAGTCAGTCAACGTTTGGGGCATTGTTCGGCGCATATCTGCTGCTGTTGACCGATCCAACAAAAGTGTTGTTGTTGTTGTTTTCAAAGCAATGCGCATCGCTTATCTGTTTATTATTATTAACTTAAATATTTTGTTGTTCGTTTGCGTCTTGTTTACGGGCCAAATAGCCCGTGCTGGCAGGTACTTATTTTCGTATTTCTTGAAAATATTTTTAGAGCGCAATTTTGAAACTTCAAAACACGGAAAACATTTAAGTTCCGCCGCCGGCACTTGATCAATCGGAATCGTAGCAAAACTTTGCACTGCACTTTGCACAGAGAGAGAAAGCCTCAATTGCGACGCAGACGAAAACGGAGAGAGAGAGCGAGCGGTAGAGTGAGAGAGATAGCACAGCGCGATGAGTCAGAGCAGTCAGAACATGCGAGAAGCCTGCACTTGATGGAAAAGTGCATTGATTAGAAAACCAAAAAGGTAAAGAGACAAACTTATGCATAGACTATTTTTCACAGTGTAACAGTAACACCAACGGCGCTAGCCTTATCAGCCGACTATTTGGTTTTAATGGCGACTCACTACTAAAACTGGGCCACAAACAAACCTCTCTTTTTGCTTTTTGATCAAAAATGAAAGTAAACAAACGATGAAATTTCCCATGGCTCCCAAGCCCGTGTGTGTGTGTGATGTACATACATATACAACGTATGGGTGTATGGCCCAAAAGTGGGTCAAAGCGTCGCAGATATTCGGGGAACGGTGAAACGGAACGGCAAATTAACCGTTGCTCTCTGTCTGTCTGCAAATTGAGCCTACGAAACTAATTTAATGCATCTATGACAGAAACTTGAGACGGAATCGGAATCAAAACAAAGCATTCGCATTCAACAATAACAATAATAAACGCGTAGTTGTATGAACAAAGCAGCTTGGGAACAAAACGTAATACATACATACATATCGATATGTATGTATGTATAAAGACAGCTATGCTAATGCCTAAACAAATATATTTGCATATAGTCGGGGGGTTAAGATAATAACTCGACTATATAATACCCAGTAATAAAAGAGCAAAGTTTCATTTTTATATTTTTGAAGTATTTTTTAATTATTGTGTATGAAAGATCAAAGCCTTTGCTCACATAAAGTTTTGAATCAAAAAAATCATAAACACGATATCAGAAGCTAGTATAATAAATATGTACATATATGTATGTAAATATATCCCAATAAACATAGGTAAATTATTATGTACGAGTTGTTATGTGTGTGTGTTTGTGTGCAGCCGCATATAAATGGAAAAGTTTTGAAATTGGAACAAGCGTAAATAAATCAAAACAGCGGAACAAAAGGGCAGCCGCCTATTACGAATTTACTGTATGCATGTGTGTGTGTATGTGTGCGTGCGTGCAAAGCTGCTGATAACGGAAGGTGGGACAAAGTGAGAGCGAAATGCAAAAGGGCAATTCTGTCGAGAGCGCTTGGAAACAAACCGAAGACAAAAGGGAGGGAACAATAACACATGGTCGGACTTGAACAGAGATAAAAAGAAACAAATTTATGTAAAACTCTCTAATTACCTAAGAGACAAGAGACTCACTTTATTCTGAAGAAATTGTCAGCAAATTCTCTTGTTATTTGTAGAGATGAGATTTGATGAATTGCCATTCCCATAGCTTATCTTATCGTGACATTAAGTTTCAACAAGCAGACTAATAACAGTTATAAACCGTCATTATCTGAAGTGGCAACAAGTACGTCATTTAATATAAATAATTCATTGCCAAATGCCCCAAGACTATTAGAGGCCCTTTACTTATTGAACGAAGGAAAAGAAAGTCATATCTTTAACTGTAGCGAATGCGATAAGATAGAAAGAAACTGCATTAAGTAATAATACTATAAAATTCAATATGATTATTAGTCACGGAAAGAGCCTAAAGGATCTAAAATTGATGACCGCACAATTAAATTTAATATGTTTCGAGTGCTTTTGCCGTTTTGAAGCGGCGAGTTCGCTGAAATTTTGCGAAAAAAACCTGAAACAAGTTTCAAGTCTCAATAAAAATATGTTAATTATTTATTCACACACACACACATATATTTACAAAAGCAGACAAATAAATAGATTGATAAATCACAACAAAAAGCAGCTGTGGTAAAAAGCTAAAAAACATTCGACATGTCGATGATATCGATGACAAAAAAACAGCAGTTGAAGAGCAGATAAAAAACACGTACTCATCGCAACAACAACAACAACTTGAACCTATTCAAAACAAAAGATCAAGACAAATAGCGAAGCAGCAGCAGCAAACAGAAGAAACAAATAAGAAAAAGGCAAAATTAAAAGAAACGACTCTTGAACTGACGACGATTCGAGTTGCTGCCGCTGGCGCTCTGCCTCTCTCGCTCTCTAGTTTTGTGGCTCTCTGTCACTCCATCTCCCACACTCACTCACTCACACTCTTTTACGGCTGCTCTTGCATTGCGTGGCCCGTTGCTGCCCATTTTTTTTGTCCGTCGCCGCTTGCTCTTTACTTATGCTATTTTTACAGCACACACATCAAAATATTAAATAAAGTTCACTAACACAAGCGCGCATCCAAGCAAGCAACGACACAACCACACACACACACATTTGCAAAGGGCACGCAACAGAGAAGAAAAAAGATTTCTAAACGTTTTCAGTTCATTAAATTTACCTTTTCGTAGACACTTTGCAGTTGTTCAATTAATTGAATTATGTTTTGATGCAGTTTTCATTCATTTGCATGTGCACACAAATTTCTCAATTCAATTTTTCACATTGAATTTGTATGTGAAAAAATTTCACACACGCACACACACGTACGTATATATAAGTAAATTATATATGTATATATGCGACTGGGTGGGGGAGACCAGCCAGGGCACAGTTACACTTTAGCTTCTGCTTTGCACTTATTGATGTACATACATGTAAATGTAGTACATATGTATGAATAGCTTAGCTTCTCAATTAAATTTGATTTTCTCACACGCGCGCTATAGGCTTATTTTGCGCGACTTGCACTTTATCTAAATTATTTTTGCTGTTTTTTTCAAGCGTTGGCACGTCCGTTATGATTGACTGGAGAGGCTAAACTGAATGCAAGCAAAATACATTTCAGATGCTTTGGCCAGGCAGAATGTTAGCAGTGCCAACGACCGAATCGCTATCAGAGAGAGCGAGCCAACCATATAGCACCACAGCACTTGTCCGTCGACCATCGACCGCAGCTGTGTGTGCGAGCAGCAACACATGCTGCGCACCCTGCGCTCTCTTAGATACATTTTGACAGCTGCGTGCTCACAACTCAGATACTTTTTGAGCAGCGCTCTTTGGCTCTTTTGTTAAGAGCGCCGACGAATGCATTTTGGATGCAAAAAGTGTAATAAATCCCGGAAGGATAGATATTAAATCCAGGTTGAACTACATTCAGGCTGTCTGTGTATTCGTATCTTTTTTAAGTACACAATTGGAAAATAATGAATGCAACTAAGATATTTATTTACTTGCTGCAATAAAAACAAATTAAAGGCACGTCCAATACGAAATCTAATCTAAGTTGTAAATTAAGTTTAACTACAATTTAATAACAATTCGCATTAAATCCTCCAAACGACCTAGGAGTATAAATAAATCTTTATCACAATTATTATTGTTTCCTCACCAATAAAAAACAACAACAAATATAGCAAAATATTTGCCAACGGAAGCTTACGAAACGAACTTCGCAGCAGCAACCTTCGATGCCCTCTCTCCAAAAACGCCTGCAAAGCTTCCGCGTCGTCGTCTCTTCTTCTTATTTCCGTCAAAGGGGAAAACTAATTAAATTGTCGCCAAAAAACAAACAAAAGCAGACGGTGGGAAACATAGAACAGCTGTTTGCCAACAAGCAGCCAAGTCTCTTATCGTTCAGAGATCTTATCATACGATTTGACAATCTACAAGTTGGCCCCGGGCGAGGCCATACAATCACTTAACGGGCCTTCTCTTGACGGATTGCTTGTTATAGATTTATAAATGATAGTTCAAAGATTAAAACTTTCTTTATAATGCCACACCTTAAATTCACTTTTCATATGCCACGCCTTAAAAGAACGTAGCTTCTTACTCAAAGATTCAAATGACGTACTTGCAGATACAATTTCAAATTGCCCCCAACCCAAACTGCCCCTTGAACGCGGTGACATCGCCTAAAAATAATAATAATAATAGGAAAATCGCGTGAGTCGAAAAGTTCCAAGTGCCATTCGTCTCAGTACAAATCGTCTCGTCACTTTTGGCACATTCCGAAAATATCTTTTGCAAAAAGGGGCAAACATGAAATATATTGTCCTATTGAAAATGGTAAAATTCTGACGCTATAATTTCACATAACAAAAATAGAGCCGCGAGACACACATGAAAAAGCTGATAAAAAAGCTGAATGAGGGCGAGACAGTTGAGCGAAAAATATGAATATGAATCAGAACCTTTAACCTTGGAACAGATAACAGAGCAGCAGCCACCATCAATGGCTGTCTTTAGATTGTGTTACTTTTCACATTTAACATTTAAAGTCGACTCAAGGCTGAAGAGGAGCTTGTCGCCCCACGCCCCACTGCATCATGATTTATTCAGCTTTTTTTGGTGACCCTGGACAAAGCACTCGGCAGCCAAGTGGGCGCCACTAGAACCGCTTGCCTCTGCTCTGCCTTTTGCCATTGTTGCCTGAATTTCGCATCCTTGACACTGACATTGACTTTGAATGGAGGCCATAGTTGCTGCTGCCGCTGCTGCCCCTCTCTACAGCAAATTGAGCACAATTAGAGATGACAAAAATATAATCGTCGCTTTTGTCCTCTCTCGAACAGCAACTGTAACGGTTAACTCTCGTTGTGTTCGAGAGGTGAATTTGTATGGGAATAACTGTAAATTGGAAAGGTTAAAGTGTTGTAATTGTAATTTTGTTGTTTACAAAGGGAATATATTTTTAATTGTATTTACAAAATAAACAACAAACTGTTTTGTGTCTGTCAAAAGTCAAAAGTTATAAGACAAAATTAAATTTTAATTTATTTTTGCGCTTGCTGTTTAGGGTTTATTCAGCCAATTTGGTTGACAGCTGGCCATAAAGCTAAAGAAAATTGTCAATCAACATTTAGTTGGTGGGGTAAGCGGGGGTAGGCGGGGAGGTGGATTGCTGTCTGTGGGAAATTGTGTCAATCTGGGAAACAAGTACGAAATGGATTATTCATACTTGAGGGCGAAATCGAAACAAATAAAAACCCTATACAGTTGAACTTCCATAAAACGAACTTCCACCAATCTTGTCCCCGTTTGAGATTCGTTATATGGAAGTTTGACTGTATAAATGAATAAAAATAAATGATTAATGAAACCGGCGAAAGCTTTTTTGTTTGAACAAAATGAAGGATGGTTTGAATGGTTTGTTGAGTGCCTGACAGCCAAGCCCCTCCCCCCCGCCATCCACTCACTTTTTATAGTGCATCTCAAGGACACACACACACACACACACACACACACACTGTCAAACAGGTAAGGCTTGCCCAAGGCTATGCTGCAGGATATGCTCCCTGTCTCGTTCTCTCTTTCCTCTCTTTCGCTCTGTGGCATTGAGCTGGCATTAGTAAATGACAGCCTCGTTACGCCAGGGGGGCGTAGCCAAAAGGGGTGTGGCATTAGCGTTTTTGCCATAAACAAATCCGAGTCGAATTGCGCTCAAGCTTATTCAAAATTATGATAATGTAAGACGATCTTCTGCCGATTCTGTCATATGCACTTATTAGTTTTGAAAACTGAGAAGTCGTAAGAAGAGAAATATGTAAATTGCCTTATAATAAGGGATCAATCGAAATTCTATAGAACAAACTTCCGCACAACGAAGTTTTCTTTATAACGAATAAATTTCCAGAACTTTGCAATTTGATTTAATTAAAGTTATTCCAATATTTTGAAACCTTTAAATGTAGAAATAAGTATAAACGATTTCATCAAAAATTACTTTATAACAAATATTTTCTTGAAGGAAGTTCAAATGTATCTACGAATCATGTTTTCCCTAATTCAACACACTTAAGCTTGGAACTAAATATTTTATACGACATTGACATTGCCCCAATGATGTATTTTCCAAGAAAATTAGAAAGTCACGTCGCGTCGTATGCGTGTTGCAAAGCAATTGCTTTTTGTTTGCTTTTAATTATTATTCGCTTTTTTGTGTTTTGTGTTTGAGTTACAGTTAGAAAAGATTCCATTTCCATTTGACAGTCAATTTCAGTGCTAGTTACAGTTCCAGTTCCAGTTCGTGCCTGACTGTCTGGTCGGCTTTGAGAAACAGTTGGGCTTGTGGGTGATGGGAGGAGTGGGGGGGGGGGGGTTATGGAAAACACGCGCTCGTGTCGCGTCATCTAATTGAAAACAATCCGCTTGCGAGGCAATTGAAATGCTTTTTTTTAATTTTTTTTACTATTGCAATAACAATAAAAATGTTTTTTTTTTATTTACGTTTTGTTGTGACTCACAACAATAGCAATAAATTAAAGTGAATAGCAACAAACAACAACAATCAAATGTCAGCTGCTTTTCATTTGATGGTGTTGTGACTGGAAGTAGTTCCCATTCATTCATTCATTCATTCAATCAATCAAAGGCAAATTTGCATTTAGTTCCATGTGGAATATTTTCTATGCTAAAATTTATTAAGGCAGGTCATTGGAAATGTCAATAAAAATTAATTTTATAATTCTTAAAAGATTTAACAAAAAATAAAAAAATAAAATATCAAAGGCAGAAGTTGTAAAACTTAAAGACGAAGAAAAATATAGTTTATTTCTAGAAAATTCAAAAAGTTTATATAATATATTATGATTCTTAAATTTCATATTTTCGCAACATTTGTAATGATAAATGTGAATCATGTGCTTTATCCGTTACATATATATACATAAATGTAAATTATATAAACGGCGGCTGAATCAAAAGATCTGACAAATCGGAAAGCACCAACATTTTTTGGCAGCAGACTTTCGTTAAATATTTGAAATGATATTCGAATGCTTTTGATTGAAAATACTTGAGTAAAAAGTTGATGACATATCAATATATATAGTATCTATAAGGTAGCGTCAAAATCTTTCTTTTAGCCCTGACATTGAAAGGTGGCTAAAATACGAAAGATTCGAGACGAGCCGAGAGAAAAGTATTTTCTCTTCGGGAATTGCGCAAAATTCAAGCTATTTACTTTGTGTGAAGAAAATTCTCGATTTACATAAATGTTTCTTTATCTTACAGCTTAAATAAAGCAAACTTTCACAGGCAATCGGAACAATGGCCACGCGCTGAACCCGTGAAATACGCCGTATTTGCTTCCGCCTTTGGGAGTGGACTGGGGAGCAGAGCATTGGCCAAGCGCCGGGACACGAGGCGACAAATGAAATGAGCAATTGGCCAAAAAGCCGGCATTTGCTTGGTAAGAAAGAATCCAAGTATATATATTTATAATTGTGTATATATAGAAAGAAGAAAGCACTGACCATGCCAAACGTTTGAACAAATGAACTTTATTAGCAGCTGTTGCCAACTTAAGCACAGCAACCAATAAGAATTTTGGCCCAATGCCAATACCCTATATTTATGCCACCAAAAGCGCCCCCCAACCAAGGCCGCATAAATTAATCAATTGGTGACAAAACTGTGCAGAACATTTTAAACAACGCGGAATTTTCATAAAACTGGACAAAGTAAAGAACAATAAAAAGTTAAAAGTAACTCAAAGAAGCCCTGATAAGTAGGCTATACTAGAAACAAAAACGTGTTCCACCCACCTGACAGGCAAATAGATAAATGCTACAACGCACTTATGACCCAGTAAGTGAACGAAGAAATCAATGTCAATGGCACATGCCAGAAGCAAAACAGTGAGAAGGAACGTGTGTCACCTCCCACACACACACACACACACAGACCAAAGCGCAACTACCGTTGGGCATGTGGCTGCACTTTGCCTGTTTTACATAATCTCTTCATCTCTTTTTAACATATGTAAGAGACACATGCATTTGTAACTGTGTGCGAGACACGTTACCCAAAAAATAATGCCACGAAAATCTGCAGCCAGACTAAAATAATATTTGTGTACTCAAGCATAAGTAGATCAAGTTTAATTCAATGCCAACGATAACAAAAATAAATAAAATACAAAAAACAAAGACAAAGCAAGATAAAGAACAAGAAAAGAAAAACTAACTCGACTACAAAATGCTATAGAAAAATTGTGATTAAATAAAATTTGTATAATTTGAAGCTAAAAACAATAAATAATGAAGGGATTGTATATCTTTATAGCCAATGAATAAATCAAAGTTTGTTAACAAATAAGATCCAACTGTAATAAAAGTCAACTAAATAATTGCATAAGCAAATAAACGGAAAATAAATATATAAAATAAAACAAATACGAGCTAAGCACTCGAATTATTGTTATTGCAAGGCAATTTTGTCACAAAGATTTCGTTGCTTTTCTTTTTCATTTACGTCAATGGAAAAAAACGGGAGGCGGGTCTCGATGCGAGCAGAAACACTCATAAAAACAGAACCTACATCAAAAGAGCTCGCAGCAGCAGCAGCAGCATACAACGAACGCACTATATACATATGTATGTATGCATGTATGCCAATGCATACGTAATCGTTTGGTTTCGCCGCGAATGATCTATTGCAAACCGTTCCCAGTTGAACTGAAACGAACTGAATACTGTGTAAACATTGCCAGATCGCTTTCGGTTTCTTCCGACAAGGCAGAGCGCAACGAACAAGAAGAAGAAGACAAATGCTCTGATGACATATAGACAGAAAGCTGCTTAGTCAGCATTAAGACATCATCATGATTGAGTGGGGAGGGGGGATGGGGTTGGGGCAAACTTTGTTATTTGCTTTTGTTTTTCTCGAAAATATACACAAACAAACATAAGTATATACAAATGATGAATGTAATTGGCACATTTGGCATATTTCTCGGTTTTGAGGAATGCAAAATTGTATGGAAATAATAACACAATCATTCTTATATTTGGAAAAAATTAAATTTTTTCGATTGAAGTGACATTTAAGCGCCAGCTGTTTATCATTTATAATTTTCACTCAAAACAAAAATAATGATTCATAATATTAAAACCATATGACGCTATTAAAATAATTGCTCATTCGTATTTTGGCACGATTCGAGATACATAAAATTGGAATACGTTGCATATTATATGAAATTAAATGCGTATAATTTTAATGAGCATACTTAGCATTCAATTATCATAATTAAAGGTACTCGAAGCAGCGGAAATTCCAAGAGAATTTTCATTTTGTGTCTGCGAAATTTGTTGTGGCATTTTCGATCAATTAAATTTGATTTAATTTGGCAAGTGCGGCAAATATTTAGTTCTCATTATTAATTCAATTTTTGCCAGCAACCAAAATACTATATACGATATTGTATATTAAATATGTATATCAAAGCACTTGTTCAAATATTTCGTTTCGCTTTGCGACGGCATTTATAAAGTTCAAGGACGACCCATTAAAAATTCCTACTTTGCAAGAATATTTTATGCAACGAATTTTGTATCCTTAACATGAACAGTTTTTCCTGGAAATATTACCAAAACAGTTGAAATTTCCCAAGCTCTTTCTCATGCCATTTCCTTAACTAACTAACTATGCAAATGATGTCATGTGAAGCTCCTTCTGCGAATATTTCCTGACCAGCATTATAGATTTTTATTTTCGTCCACTTAATATGTAAATTATTCAGCTACCTCGCCATTAATTTAACAAGTAAATCCTCAACTCAACGCCAATTATTCGGAAGGTTATGCACTTAAAGCTCTGATTGGCTGATTGATTGATTACTCGGAAACTCCCAACTAATCTTATCGGGATCGTGGCACCAAGTCAAAAATTTCGTATAATCAAATATTGATGGGATTTCGCCTGTCACTCGATTCGCAAAGATAACGCAATTTAATGGATACGCTAAGAGTTTCACTTTACTAATTAATAATAATTATCAAATTGGATAATAATATTGACATTCGAAGCTTATAAGTTTGCACTTCAGTTTATCATTTGATAATTATATATATGTACTATATAGTATTTCCAGTAGGAAAAGATGAAAAATCGTAGATTTGCAAACAAACAAAGTTTTTGTCAGGCAAAGTTTGGTTTCAAATTGCGTTGTGAAAACTAGAAAACTTTACTTTACGTAAATGTGTTGCGCACTAAATGACGCATGCCACCCGCAGTATCTCCAAAAAAAAACTGCGTTCCCAAAAACCATGAAACCAAGACAACAACAAATCGCCCTAATTTGAACTGCGTCTCTTTTTACTTTTTGCTTTTTGGGGTGAGTTCAATTTTATTTAACAGTTGAATGAACCTGGCACCAGGCATTTAAAATAAGCAATAGAATAATTGAAAAGTTTTCTTGAAAAGTCAATTTAAGCATTCATTATAATTCCGCTTTAATAGTTAAAGCTTTAGTCTTATCATATTTTCTATCAAATGATTTTTAAGCTTCATTTTTAACTTTCAGACTTGCTTTGAATCCACAAAATGCCCAATCGACAGCAAAAGTTAATTCTAATACTTAAAGAACTTATTGTATTACCCGGAATAATAACTAACCGGTTCGACATGTGTCTCTTTTATCGATGAACAATGTGTGGGAAATCTTGATATTATTGGGTAATTTCAGCTTTTACCCGACAATAATTTCTACTGGTTTTATCTTCCGGTTTTTCTTGAATAGAACGGAAACAACAGTTTTGTTTATAAATGTAGTTATTGAATTTTATTTTAGCATTTAAAAACAGTTTTTCATTTTATATTATTATTTTTGTTTTTTGTTTTGTTTTAATATTAATCAATGCCCAACAATGAAAACCAAAGCCGTTTAAAATTTGAGTCTAAGAAACATCCAGAAAATTCGCCACTGTGTGCGGGTGAGGGGGAGCTGTTATACCTTATAGACAAAACATGTATATATACAATAGAGTATTCCGAAGCCATCTATATAATGTGTGTTGGTTTTTCTGTTGTGTTGGGGTTTGCCTACGAACTAAAAACCTTATGTCTAAAACGGCATTAATTAGTTTTATTATTTTACAATCTAATGCGATCCGAGCACTATGAATCAAGAACTCTACGATTGACAGACAACTAGGATTGCAATAAATGTGCTAATTACAGACTATGTATAATGCCTAGGGTGTAGTATAAAAATATATATATATACGTAAGAATCTGTATAAATCTAGATGCATGTTTTGAAGGATTTACATGCCGAGCAGGCACTCGGCAAACTGCCCGGGCTACGTTTGCGTCACAAAATACATCTCACCCGACGAACCAACAACAAGGCCCGGCCCGGAACTGCCGCTCAGAGCATTCGGTGCAGCGGCAATCATGCTGCCCATGTCGGACATGTCGGTGCCATTGCTAACAATGCTGACGGCACCGCTGAACGCAGCATTTGTTGAACCCGTTGCACTGCCGATCAATTGCTCGCTGATTACATTGCTGCCGTGATCCGTTGTCTCCACATGGTGTTGCAGCTCATCGACATTGACATACAGCGTCGAGCAGTCGCCGCACTTGTAGAACGGCTCCACGCAGTCCGGATGCTTGCGTTCGACGTGCCAGCGCAGATTGGCGGCATTCGAGAAGTTCTTGCGGCAATTGCCAACGCCACAGCAATAGGCGCGCTGCTGATGCGTCTGCCGATGCCTGTAGAGTATCGCTTTGGATTTGAACGTGCGATTGCATATATTGCATACGGGTGTACTCGTCTCGGCGTCGTGCGTCTTCATGTGCATGCGCAGCATTCCCGGCCCCTTGAAGCTCTTCAGACAGATCTCGCATTGCGGCTGCTTCTTGCAGTTGGCCCGTATCCAGTTGGTGTGCGAATGCATGTGATTCTGCAGGCCCTTGAATTGCCGGAACTCTGTGCTGCACAGATGACAGATGTAGCGGCCCGAGCCCAACGGCGATGTGTGCTGCCGTATAAACTCCGTCACCAGATTCGCATCAATCTCGTAGTTGTCATCGGCGCCTGCAGCAGCTATGACCGAAGCTGTCTGAACCAATTGGCGGGAATTGGCTGCCGCCAGTTTGCTACTAATTGTTGGGGGACTGTGCTGATGGTGATTGCAGGGCTGTTCGATTAGCTGTTGCTGGTTGTTATTGTTGTTGTTGTGGCTGTTGTTATTGCGACGCACGCGTTTTGCCGCGCTGGGCGTGGGACTGGGCGTATTGCTGACACACAGCGTAAGCGAATCCGGTCTAAACTCAACGACAGCATTTTCCAGTGACAAACTGTGCAAATCGGCATTGTGCTGCTGTTGTTGCTGCTCCTGCAGTTGCTGTTGCTCCTGCAGTTGCTGTTGTTCCTGCAGCTGTTGTTGCTGCTGTGCCTCGACATCAATGAAGGCTTGCTCAATATCACTGGCGCTCACATCGCCATCGGCTGGCTCCATAATTGCATAGTGCAGCTCATCGTCGACATCGCCGCCGAGTCCGCCATGCTGCGGATCATCGGTTATATACTCGCACTCATCCACTGGCGTCATGTCATCGACATCGCCCTCCATTTCGCCCTCACCATCGTCGAGCATGTCTTCGTCGTCGAGTTGGATTTCTTCGATGATGAAATTATCATCGTCATCATCTTCTGGCTTGACACCATCCTCGTGCTGCAGCAGCTGCTCATCAAAGTACTCGTCATGCTCTTGCTCCTGCTCCTCCTCCTGCTCTTGATCCATATCCTGCTCATGATCCTGCTCTTGCTCTTGGTCCTGTGTGTCGCTGTGTGTAAGATCCTCATCGATGAGGACCTGATGATGATGATGTTGATTATGCTGCTCTTTGAGAAAATCCTGTTGCTGATCATCATCGAGTACTATCGTCTCGAATGTATGGCCCTTGCCATCCAGCTGCTCATACACCTCATCCAGCTCCTCATCATCCATTTCACCGTCGTCCAGCAATTGTACATCCGCATCGGCCAAAGACCCACCGCCACCAACACCAACACTATTCGTCGTGCACATCTCTTGGGTCGTCGTTGTCTGCGCTGGCGCCATGGCGCGCTGTGAGACCAGCTGGACTAGCTGTAGCGTCTGTGTGCCATTTGGCTGCTGGACAATTTGCAACGTTTGGCCGTTGGGCGCTTGCAGCAGCTGCGGCAGAAATTGCGCCTGTGCCGCTTGCGTTGCATTTGCATTTGTCGTTTGCTGGCCAATGATCTGCGCCAGCTGCGGCGTCACAATTTGTGTGGTTATGAACTGGCCGTTGGGCAAAAGGATTTGCTGTTGCGTTGTCGTTGGCATCAGTTGCGCCGGCGCTGGCTGCAGCGTTGGCAGCTGTAAATGTTGTATTTGCTGATGCTGCTGTTGGTGTTGTTGGTGCTGTTGGTTCAACAGTGGTGGTGGGGGTGGTGCTGGCTCGGGCAGCAGCTCGGCTGCCTCTTGCTGTTTTTTTGGTTGACGCGAGGTGCCCTTTCGCAGCAGTGGCTTTAATTTGGTCTTGGCCTGCAACAAATCAATGAAAAATGTCAATCTTAACTGTTTAAATACCCGAATAACTAAAATTCTTACCTTTAGCTGCACTTGCTGATGTTGTTGTTGCTGCTGTTGGTGTTGTTGCTGTGGCTGTTGCAGCAGATATATTGGCGACTGCTGTTGTTGTTGTTGTAGTAGCTGTTGCTGCATTATTTGTTGTTCCAGTTTCTGTTGCTGCTCCTCGAGCTGCTGCTGCTGCTTTAGCTGTTTCTGCAGCAGCTTCTGCTGTTTGCGCTCCTGCGGCGTCAGCGTCTCGTCCGTCACTAGACGTACCGTCAGGGTTTTAATGTATTCGCGCAGTTCCTTGTCGCTGCGCTCGACGAGCGTCTTGAATGCATGATTTCGACTGACTGCGTGGACACACTGCACGCAAATCTTATCCGGCCAGCCCTCGGTGGGCTCCACACGTACACTAGTGCAGTCCATTAGCATTTCGGGCACTTTTTCGCTGAATAGTGGACGCATTTCCTTGCGTTCCGATATGCATAGCCGGCAGATTTTGTCCAATTCAAGCACTTTTTTGCGGTCCATCATGACTGAAGCTCGATTATGGTTTTGGACTCTTATTACTGTTGCCTTCTACAAACAAAAACACTTAGCACTTGTTGGTTGCACATATGATAAAAACCTTACAACAGGTGTCAGAGTATGAGATATTGCAGTTATTGAAGTTTTGCTCAACGATACTTAAATCAGAAAAGTGATAACATGCAAAAATTAAAATTTGCGCCTTTTATTATTGTCTGGCAGCTCTATTACTTCTTTAACGCTCTGGCAACCCAACGCCGGCGGTGCAAGCGAGACGGCTATAGAGTGCCAATGACACGACGACGACGACAACTAGTTATACACACTTTGGCATCCTTGTATTGGTGCGAGCGAAAAATCATATTTTAACTACTTTCGCAGCAAACAACAAAAAATGTATTTTGCTTTTAAAAACTATACCATTTATGCCCTTATTTTATTTAATTCTCATACTCCTTGGCCTTATGTTCAGGTTTTTGACAACACAATCCAGTTTCTGTACTTACCTAAGCACTATTTATATAATTTATGTGGCCTCCCCTAGCCTTTTCACAGCATTCGACATTAAATTCGTTTTAAATATGGCCGCGTCACACAATTTCCGAACGAAAAACGTAGTTAATTCACATTTTAGGCACTGAGCGCGAGTTTGTTTTGAATTGATGCGAAACAAAAACAAATGCGGCACCAGTTGGTTATTCTGGCAAGTAAATGAAATAACTAGACTTCGACCAGTGTCAAATTAATAAAAATTCGATGAATGAAATTTCTGTACAACCGCAGTGGTGCTGTTTCTGCTTTTGTCTTCTTCTGTCGACTGCAGAATGATGCGCGAGGCAGCTAAAACGACGTGAAACGACGATTACCCACACAATCGCGTCACACATATATATATCTCTCTTTTTTTGTTTCGCTTCGTTCTCTGCTTGTGTGAGTGAGATATGCGTATGTGGCGTGGCCGTAGGCAACGTGCTGCCAACTCGCTCAAATAAAAACACCAAATTCGCATAAATATCAAAACAACAGCTTAATATTATTTATAAACTTCATTATAAATAAACTATACCCTTATCAAATTGGTGTAGCAACAATATGGATTATTTGGTTTCTTACCTGAGTTTGTTTGAGCTCGTATTTTACATGTCTATCAACACACAATTGCACTTTCACATATTTGCACTGCGCCTTGATTGCACTTTAGCGACTTTTTTGTCGTTCGGCTTTTTTATTCTTTCTTTTACAGGTTGTCGGCACATTGATTATTTCGCAATATACATATGTTATTAACCCGCAAGTAAACACTTTATCAAAGCTTTTATACGCCCACGTAACAGCTGCCGCCCGGTTCGGAATAATATTTAAGGACTGTCAAGCCATGGCTTTAAAGCTTAGCAAGGTTGCACAAAAATTTGTCTTCCACTCAGCTGGTTATCAAATGTGACGTCACAAACTATGGAAATTAAAAGCTTAATCGATTAACCGATTAATAACACAAAAACGCACATTTAAGAAACGATTATATTTTCGTTGAAATTGAAGATTCAAAAAATTGATAAATTTACTTAGTTTCTAGACAGGATGTTGCCTGTGCATTGTTTTTGTTGGCCAGCTCGTATTTTTGTCGCTGCTTGGTCCTTTTATTGTAGACGCGAACAATGCCATAGATGACGACGACCAGGACAATGGCAAAGAGCAGGCAACTGACCACAAACCAGGGATAAAACGTTGAGTTCTCACCGCCATTTTGCTCCTCCTCCGATGCCCACTCATTGAACTCCTTGGACCCATTCACGCTCAGCCTTGCGGGCATTGCAGCCATGTCGCGAAACAGTGAAGCCTTCGCCAGATTGTCCGATTCGGGTGACTCGAATGCCGGCTCAGTGCTATCGATCCGTATGAATGTGAGTCGAGCGCCGGTAATGGGCTGCTTATAGCGCAACAGACCGTGTCCAAAGTATTCGTAAATGTCGGCATCGAACTCGCGATGCTGATCGACCCATTGGCCAATTACTTGCAGCTTGACCTCGCTCCTGGCGTCCATGGTGCGTCCATAGTACGCCTGCTCCTGCACCTGGAGTCCACCCACACCATTCGCATCCAGTTCCAGCACAGAGCCGCGATGCTCCAGCAGCAGCGGCAGCTTCGTCAAATGCTCCTGTTCAAAAATGCTGCTGGCATTCAAGCGCACCTTCTCCACAAACTCATAGTTGAGGCTACCATAGATGGGCTTGCGTTGGCCACTAGGATTCCGCAGCGTGCCGCTGCCCAGGCTCATCTTATAGCTGTTGGTGACATTGCGCCACGGCAGATAGGTGACATTGCGCAGCTGATACATCAGCGGCTGCAGCTCCACAAGCACATTGATGTTGTCATCCAAGCCGTACTTAAAAAAGACAGATTCGTTATATGGACGTTTGACTGAGATTATATCAGCACTTACAAAATTATCCTCAAAGATCATGACGACACAGGTGAACATATTGTCCAAGACATTGTTGACCAAATCGGTGTGCCGAAAGTGGCACAATTCGGACTTTTGGCTCACCAAATTGGTTGCCTTGGCAATATAGCTGAGTCGCTCTTTGGGATTCAGTTCGGCGGCATACTCCTGCATCATCATTGTGTAGGGCACCCAGGCTAGCATGCTGCTGGCATTGCCACTGCATATATCCCGCTGCGAGCCTCGACCATTCAGCTCGCCGTTGTGCAGCTTGAAGTAGTGATGATAGCTGTGCTTCATTGTTGTCGAGCCGTGATCCGCGCACATGGTATCGAAGAGGCTTTCCTGGGGATTAGTCAAGTACTTGAATTCGGCACACGTGCAAATAAATCATTGTCTTATCTCTTATCTCTATTTACAGATACATTTACTTCATTTTCACGCCTTTCTTTATCAAGTTACCCAATTAAATTTATAATCTACACTCGATTTAGATTTATATTGCCCAAGTTGGTTGTGATGATTCAATGTGCCTTGAATTAATCATTTAAGGATTTAATGTCAAACAACTCGTTCGTTTTTGGCCACAACAACGTCACCTTCAACCCCTGATTGATCGAATTGCCATAAATGGAAATTTCAATTTCAAACAATTCAAAAACAACTAAACATTAAATATCATTACTTATCGACTTGTTGGTGTCTCAATTGAATTGTCGTCTTTTAATTATGAACTTTGATTTGTTTTTTTGTAAACTAAGCCGACTATTAAGTAGTCGGTCAGCTATGCATAATAAATTTTCTGCATTGAACGAGAATGCAATTAAAATCGAACCTAGGAATACTCCAAAATGTAGCTCAAAAACTATTTCGACTTAGCTTTAGGACTTAATCTGCCAAGGACTTGCTTGAACCCACCTTCTCCTTGAGCGTCAGCGTTGTGGCTGTTATATGGCATTTGAGCTGCTTTTCGCTGGCGACGACGATATGTCGATCAATTTCACTGAGCAGCAATGGTGCCGTTTCAATGCAGAAGTCCGAACGCTCCTCATATCCCAGGCAGCCTGTTGTGGCAAGCAGAAGCAGCCCCAGCACTTTTACTATTAAAATGCACATAGTTTAACACTTGGCTGTTTTTGAGTTTTTTCCGTTTCGCTGATACGCGCGCCACCGATGACAAATCGTAACTAAAATTTTGCGATTTAAAGTGATTTTGGTGATTGTCGTTGTTTTGTGCTCAGACAATAAAGTATTCAACTTGACCGCAAAAGCCGATAAATAAACCCGAACGCTGCCATATAGCCATATTTATCTATTTTGCTTGAAGGATAAACTTGGGCAGATTCAATTTGGAAAACGCAACCAAACTAACTGAAATTGATCAACATTTAACAAAATAAAAAAAATCACTTTCATTTCTCAACTCGGCGCAGTGATAAGATAACGAGTTAATCACAACAATTTATAGATATGACTGACCTGACATATTTCAAAGTTAATAAGAGAGAACCTTTATAAATTTACATCGGTTTACTTAAACTACCTTTTATTGTTTTATTTTAAGCCTTTTTTCTTTTTTTTGTAATTCACATTAGAAAAGTGTAAATTTTTTAATAAACTTTGTACAGTTTAAAATTGTTTAACAATTTTCTTTTTTGCATGCAACTGCTTTATAACAGGTCGGTTTTGTATTTTTTTTTTTGATGTGATTTTTACATTTGAATTATTTGTACAAACTTGAACATAAACGACAAGTTAACAGCTTAAGAAACTAGGCGATGATAGTTTAAGGCTAATGTTTTTTGCTTTTCTTGAAGTGACAACAAAAGCGACGGCTGTCTAGGAGGTTTATTCTAAGAATGGAAATGAAATAAGTTAGTTTTAGTTGGAGTAAAATATTACTATTGTATTTACCATCGCTGCTGGCATCGTTTGCAAAGACCATTTCGTCACCGAAATCAATATCATCGTCGTCATCATCATCCAAATCGCTATCGTTGTCATCATCATCATCATCGTCGTCATCCTCATCATCGGTGGACTCCATATTGATGAAGTTGAGATTGCGATGGCTTCGTAACGGGAAACCGAGAAAATTTGGGCCCAATGCAAAAGCTGCAAAATCAGACAGAAAATATTGAATAAAAATCTTGATAAAATAGAAATATTTTTGGCATTTACCATTTTCGGAGCCCGTATCGGAACCCGTATCGGAGCCCTCCTCATTGGATTCGGGCACCTCCTCTTCATCTTCCTGCAAGCATAGACATAATATTAAATTCAATATCATCCATCTGCCGCATGAGCGTTCTGAGATCGATTGGCGCATTAGCACCGGCACCACCGCCAGCACCAGCACCAGCACCGGCTCCGGCACCAGTACTAGCACCGGCACCGCCCAGTGTACGTGCTCGCCGTCGCACACCAACAATTGAGCTATTGGGCGCATGCTGGCGAGCCAGATTCGAGTTAGCATGGGACGTGTGCCTAAGCCATATGGGCCGGCGGCCAGCGGCACCACCAGCAATGCCTGCTTCCAATGCATCCAATGCAACAGCAATGGGCTGTTGCGCATCAGCGTCAGCTTCATCAGCATCGGCATTAGCGTCAGCATCAAGCAATGCCAAATTTGGCGCTGGCGTATGGGGCCGTGCCGCCTCATCGACGATACGAATAAGCACAGAGTCACCGCCTCCGGCATGAACGGGCGGTGGTTGCTCTTCGGACGCAGAACCGCCGCTTCTAACGTTGCCCTCGTCAACGGATAGATCCTTAACCGCACGCACCTCTTCCGAGCGCTCGCTCTTTTTCACGCCAACTGCATAGATTTTCACATATGTCTCCTGCTTCGAATCGTAGCCGCTATGATCCTCCACAACGGCAATAAGGCTGCCATTGGCGCTAACGCTCAAATCGTTGATATTCCGCTTCACATCGATGGTCGCAATGCTCGAATAGTCGTATGCATCTAGCACATTGAAACTTGTATCGTAGGTGGTTGTCTCCATATCATGATCTTTATCTGCGCCCAAACTGGCCCCATATATCACATGCATCGGTGAGAAGGTGCAATTGCGTTGATCCAAAACCGGGACAGTTTGCAGCAGATGAAACGTTCGCAAATCCCAGACTTCAGTATTCGCAATAATCTGTTGAAACATTTTTGCATTAAAAATTGTCAAGTGTAGAAGTAATGTGAAATGACTTACCTCCAGGCAATTTGGATGGAAGACGCCCGAGATGCACTGATTGAACTTGTCAAACTTATGAATCTCTTTGTTGGAACGCACATCCCAAAGCACGCCATCTGCGAAACAAAAGAGATGCTTCTTACAATTGAGTTCTGTGATAGTTTTTAGGTTAAACTTACCCGAAAGCAGAAGTTCGTCAGTGCGACAAAGTGTGGCACGATTCTTGGTGTACTGATTGGGTATGGTGGGTGTAAATGTGGATATTTTGGAACCAGTATTGACATCATACAAAACAGCACACTGAAAAGAAAGATGAATTAGTTACGAATAATCCGGTTTGAATGCATTGAAACTTACATCTGTTTTTGTGCCCAAGAGACGATCCTGGGTTGTTTGACTGAACTCACAGTAGCCGACTTCGGGGAAGCGCAGCTTGGAGCGAAACTCGTTGTCGGTGATGGACCACAAAATGGTAGTTTGCAGACGCCATAGACTGGTCGTTAATACAAGATCCCCCGCGCGATTCGCTTGTATGGCATCCACGCCGTAGGTATGACAAATTGAGGAGAACTGCTCAACACCATCGTTCATGTTGAAGACCTTGCTTTCGCCCTGATGGGTGCCGACAATCAAGTAATTGCCAACAAGATCACAGCAGGTAAACTCCAGATCATCGTAGTCGGCGGAGCGCATGGTGCGCCAAGGCGCAAAATGTGTATGGACATGGCGACGATCGAACCGGGCCGTATTGAAGCCAGCCTGGGTGCGAAAGTGTCGCGAGGTAAGATTGTGATTGGAGCTAACCATTCGACTGGGACGTGGATCGGGGCACTTGTGCGGTTCGTATAGATCGAACTGTGGGCAGGTTGTCACCGGATTATTGCACAACGAATGCTGATTCGTTAGATATTCCGTGACAATGCTGTTCAGTGTCACCCGCTTGGGATACATCATAGGCGACAATGCCAGATCATCGGGCAATCCTACAGCAGCTGGGTCAACGATTTGCTTCTGCAGTGAGCGACTTACAGACGAGCTGGAACGCTCTGTTTTGCGCAGCTTGATGGGCGTCTGTGCGCTGAGGTAGTTGAAATTGGGCACACCCAATGCTGTGCTCGAAGCTGCTCCGCCGGCAGCTGAGGTGGTGGCAACAGCATTGCTGCCACTGTGCGTTGCTAGATCCTGTTCGCTGTTGTTGGACATGATGGCCGCATTAACATCCTGCATGCGATTGCGCAAGCGACTGCGCGACATTGAACTGATGCCCGAGAATCCCTTGTAGTCGAAGGGCGACTGATGAAAATTGCGCGTTAGTGTCGTCTGGAGCGGCAGGCCAACTTCACGCTGCAGCATTTGGGCTGTTTGGCTCAAACCCTTGCTCTCCAGATGCTCGAAGATGAGCTGATACAGTTGCTGTTCGTTGTATTGAATGCGCGTCTGGGCAATCACGTTGGCCTTGTGCATGTTGGTTAGCGAGGGATCCAGAGGATTATTCAATGGCTTCGTTTTGCCCGAGATGCGTTCGAGCAGTTCCATGGCGTACTTCTGGAAGAGCACATGCTCCGCCCGCTTCTCCTGTAGTATGGGATCACGCATAAGTGTCTGCAGCAGTCCGCTGGAAAACAATGGCAGCTTGCCAACAATCTGACGCACACGATCCGAGCGTGCTAGTCCAGCCAGTGCTCGGCATGCCATGCCGCGTATACAATCCGCATCGGTGATGGGTCCTTTGATCTGCATTAAGGATAATAGCACCACAATGCCATTGTTGGAGCACACCGATTCCCACACCTTTTCGATCAGCTCCTCGGCATACTTCTGATTGGCTTTGTTCTTGCGCGACGAGTTGGCAAACTTAAGGAGTGCTGTACTGCCGTTATCCTTGCGTATTATTGGCGAACAGACGCAATGGCAGAGGACGGCCAGTGCGGATTTAAGAACCTCAGCATCGGCGGTTATCTCACCGGCAGCGGCGCCCAGCACCGAACAAAAACCGGACGTCGTTGTCTTGTCCAGCATCTGAAGACGCTCGCACAGCACCAGATAAACACGCGGTATCACACAACAAACACTAAGCACATCCAAAGCTGAGCGCACCGTCTCCGATCTGCCAGTGTTCACCCAGTCATAGCTGAAGGCAATGATGCGCAGAAGCATTGCCACTCCGCCCAGTTTAAGCAGCTGGTCCACCGGCTCCCAATGGGCACGTACCGATGTGTGCTCCTGGAGAGTGCGTATCTGCTCGTGTAGCTGATCAAAGGTCAGCTTGGCAGCCACCGTCGGCTGCTGGCTAAAGTAGTGTGCCGACGAGGTGGATGAGGTTGCATAGTGTTGGCACAGGAAGTTGTTGTACTTGTAGAAGAAATGTGCTTCCATATAGCGTTTCAGTGCCATGCAGACATGCCGCACCATCTGACGCGATGCGCACTCAACATCCTCATTAATGTCCGAGGCGTTGTCATTGTCATTTTGTGTGGGATCCAAAATTTTAAGCACCGATATCTGGAAATTTCAAATTGTATATGATATTCAATAATTCAAATCGTGCAACAACTTACGACATTGTAGAGCTTTCGCAGGCCATCCTGTGAGTCAAACTCATCCAGTATGACCTTGAACTGAAAGCTCAAGCTAAAGAACATTGTTGCATGACATTTGGAGGAGTCATGACAACGCCCAAGAATCCACAGAGCATAGCTAACTAAATTCGATATCAGGGGACGCGGCATGCTGCAAATACGCTCCATGGCATCCTCACAATACGCCAAATAGTATATAGCTATGGAGACGCCAGTGGTGGCCAAACTGGGACGTGGTACATTCAACAGAAGCTATAAAAAAAGACAATAGATTAACAATGAAACTGTTTGCTCTCTCTTCCATGTTTGAACTCACCTCCAGGCCACCGCGCGAAATAAACTCCAATGCGAATTTCTTGTGGCAGAGTAGCGAGGCAAGATATTTGAGAACCTCGTAGGCAAGGCAGGTGTCACGACTATCCAGCTCCTCTAGATGCCCAAAAATCAGTGTCATCACATTATTGCCAAAGGCCATTCCCAGAAACTCCTGATATTCGCCCAGACTGGTCAAAAATCGCAGTATGAGCATCTGACTCGTGTCTGCCGTCGGCGGATGCAGTGGAATGTACATGCGTTTGTAATAACGCGATACAGGGAACGCATCACGACTGTTCTCAAAGAGAATGGACATGTTGGAGACACTGCCGCCGGTGCCGTTGTGCTGCGGTGATTGTGGCGCCGACGCAGCACCACAGGCCATCCAACTCAGCATACCCGGCGCAAAGATGCTGTCCGTCGAAGTATTGTGCGATGTGTTCGGCTCTATTGTTGAGCTTGTTTTACTCATGCGACTGCAGGCGAGCAGCAAATGGAGGCGATTGATCATCTTGGGCACCAGTCGCACATTTTGATCACGGCACGAGATGGCAATATCGGTAACTTCCATGGCAGCGGCCAGCAGACCCGTTGCATAACTCTGCAGCGGCTCAATGCTGTCCTCTGCCCAGTTGTATAAACGATTGATGATGCCATCCTCCTCGGCTGTCTGGAACACTGCTGTCGTCTCCAGTCCAGGCATTACCACCAGTATCAAACGACAGGCAATAATATTTAGCTCCAGCGAGCTGCGACTAACGTTCTGTCTGGTGAAATAGTTTTCCCTTAAATATTCGTTGAGCAGCTACAAATTTCGATTATTAAACAAACAATTTTGATAGTCAGTAAACAATTCTTACCTTGCCCATAAACTGATCCTTGCGAAAAAGCAGCTTAAGCAACAGCCCATACTGGCAACTGGGATCGGTGCGATATGGATGTCTAAGGTCGAGTGGATCCGGATCCTTACGCATATATGCATCCTTTTCGCGCTCAAATATCTCAGCCAGACTGTAAATTAAACCAAGTTTAATACTTATTCTGTTCATTGTTTTTATAAATTTGATTTACCTTCGAAGCGTTGGTACTGGATCGTAGCCACTGGTTGTTTGCTCCTGCTCCCATTTCTCAATGATTTGGGTGAGTTCTTTTTTGGTGGCCGAACGTTTGTCGGTTGGATCATCTGCATTGTCCGCATCGTCGCCAACGCTGTCTTCTTCGGCGGCAGCTTCTCCGTCGCCTTCGGCAACTGAATTACTGTCGCTCTGCGCATCGCCATCGGCTCCCACTACCACTTCCGCTACGCCTTCGCCGTCACCAGCAATATCCAAAGCATCACCTATGCTTTCATCGCTTTGATAGGCAGCCGCAAACACAGCATTATCCAATGAAGTATCATTTTCATGTATCATTTCATCAGCATTTGCTTCCTCCTGCGCCGCAGCGTTCCCATTATTGTCATTCGCATTCGACATTCTTTGAGCGGCCCACGAGGCAAGCGCTGCACGCCAATTATTTGATTTGAATTCAAGTTCAACTGTCACACGTTGCAGCTATGAATGTGGAAAGTTATTTTGTTTATATTAACAATGCGCTTGATTTGATTACTTTGCGAATTCCGTGCTCCGTCCTAATAAACCACGCGCTTGCTTTTTTTTTTTTTTTTTGCTAATATAACAGTGTGACCATCTGCCGGACTACAAATGAGCATCGGAATGTGCGTTGCGCTTCTCAAATATTATTATTCTTAATAGCTTGGAACTTTCACACTCATTGTATTGACTCGGGGATCTGGAGCTTAGTTGATGATTATTAATTTATTAATTTTATTTGAGGTATCAGTTTGGTGAGCGTTTTACTTTTTAACATATGGTCATTTTGACTGGCAGCACTCCAAGCACCGATAGAAAATCGCCGCATATCGTATGTGTTATCGATTAGTCGCGTCATTGTTTTGTTTTTTGGCACCTCATCAACAGAAACTCATACGCTTTTATTAATAATTTAAGCAATTATGGGCTTTCTATATATACTTAGTTGGATATCCTTAGCGATACAGATACTCTTCCTAACACTTTCTATAGGTGAGCTATGCCAGAAGTCTAAAAGATTTGTAAATATTTACAATATATATTTTCAGTGGCTGGACTTTACTATCTGGCTGAACTGGCCGAGGAATATACAACGTCAACACGTCGTTTTATATTGTTTATGATTAGTTTCACAATATTTGTGTACCTTATGCTGATATTCTTCGAGGACTTGCCGTGGTCAATGATGGTCTGCGGATTGGTTGCAGAAGCTTTCCATTTTAGTATTATGACGAGTTTTCCGTTCATACAATTGATGTCGTTGCCATTTATTGGCTCACTGGCAATGCTGGCGATTAATCATCTGCTCGCCTTTCAGTACTTTACCAGCGTCTATGTGCCATTTACGCAGGTTAGTCAAATATCAATTTCCATCTAAGAATGTTTGTTGACTTAATAAATTCCTTTGCAGGTGCTTGCCTATTTTACGATCTGTATGTGGATGGTGCCATTTGCATTGTTCGTTTCGGTCAGTGCCAATGATAATGTTCTGCCCACAACAATTGGCCTCAATGAGCGACGATTGGGCAGCAGTAATCCGGATGTGGTTAGCAACTATTTTTCGGGCAACAAAAAGCTGGGCTTGCTGTCCCTATTTAACTATATGAAAGACACGTTGCTGCCGGGACGCAGCAAGAAATCGTTTTAAGATCGAATCGACCCAACCATTTAGTTATTTATTTTGTAAAAACAATTAATTTTAGGAATAATAGATGAACATATAAAATTGTAAAAGAAAAACAATGGTGTCCCCAAGAGATTCATTTGTTTTGCACCTTGACTGTGCCGTCGGCCATGCCAAAGTAACACTTGGTTGCCATATCCACAAACAGACCCGTCTCCATGACGCCGGGTATCATGACAATCGCACGATTCACCTCATCCCAATTGTATTCACGTTTCGCAACAAATTTCCAGTCCAGCAGAAAGTTGCCATTATCAGTGACAATGGGTCCGGCTTTTTTCTGTGCAAGACGCAGTTGAGCATGGCCACCGAAGAGCTCTTCGATCTTATGCTTAACCGGTACATGGGCCATGGGCGTTACCTCAATGGGTATGCCCTTGCACCACTGCTCGCCCAAGCGCAGCGACTTCTTTGTGTAGTCGGCAACGATAACCACCTTTTTGGCACACGACGCAACAATCTTCTCCTGCATGAGGCAGCCGCCGCCGCCCTTAATAAGCACCATGCTGCTGTCCACCTCATCGGCGCCATCGATATAGACATCGATTTTGTAATTCCGATCCAAATCGCCCAATGCCAGATTATGATCGAGAATCAACGTACGTGATTGAAACGATGATGGCACACAGACAATGTCCGCCAAGCCACCCTCGCTATAAACACGCTCTGCAATGCGCTCGACGGCAAATACAATGGTCGATCCACTGCCAATGCCCACCACTTTAGTGTCTTCGGTTACCCACTGGTCGACGACGGTGCGTGCCGCAAGCCTTTTGGCTGAATCCAATGAAATACCATCTGTCATTGTGCTGCTGCTGAATATTCGTTGGCTTTTCGACGATTTAAATCCAAATGTGATCAGTTGTGGCAAATGCGGTTGAAGCAAACCTCGACACAGCAACAAAGGCTTTAACATGTGCTCGCGTTTCAAACTTCAATGTGACCCAGCCTCAGCTTTGGCAAACACAAAACACATTTCAATGACACAAGCTGAAATTGAACTTATAAAAAAATTTGATTTTCTTGCAATTTTAATAAAACAATCAGTTTGAAATTAATATAAGTTGTTGAATTCTAGAAAATTGATTTTAATTCAAGCATTAATTTCATAAAATCACTTTCAACTAGTGTCAGCGCATTATAAACACATAGAGCTGCAAACCTTAAATCGTTGCAATCGATACCTATCGAATCAAATCGGCCATTCATTGGCGCTGCCTTCAAAAAGTGCAGAAGCGCCAAAGAGCTGTTATGTTTGAAAAGCTTTAATATAAAAAAAAAAAATTAGGCACGTTATTGATAATAATTAATTAATTAATAATAATAATAAATAAATAATAATTAATTAATTAATAATAATATTAGATACCCAAACTGACAGGTGCTGTGGCTGGTATCAGTTTCATTGGAACGGACGACTGTTTGGTACAAATGTACCAAAACTGTGTCTAAATATTTATAATGGTACAGCTTTTAAATGAAGTATGTGTTAAGCTGCCAAAATATGGCCAATACGCTGCTTTTAAAAATCAGCTCTGGCCTGACAAAGTAATGTTAAGTTGAGGTTTTTGCTGAAATTTGCATATGTAGTACACAAAATGTACCTGAAGTATTTAAGCTTCAATGCACTTATTTAACAAACGGCAGTTGACGGAAATGCGCCAAAAGTAAGCAGAAACCGCAGCGTTGCAATAATAGTTATCTGGATGCAATCGGGACAATGAAGAGCATACAATTTGCACAACCAACCAACAACAACAACAGCAAAAAAACACAAGAAAAAACCACAACACAAAAGACGTTTAAAGCTAAACGCTTGCCTTGATAATGATAAGAAATGGCTGCAAAACCCATTAAAAGCATTCCTTCTTGGCTTAGATTACGATGGGAAAAAGGGAAAAGGACAAAGGGAGTCACGTTGAGACGTTGTTGCCATCACTGACCAATGAAATGTAAATGGGAGGAGGGTGAAACCCCCTCCTTAAAAGGCCGAAAACCACATTGAATTTGTTGTGTTCTTGTTGTTGTTGTTGTTGCCGTTGAAATATTTCGTCTGCTTGGATTATTTCAGAGTATAGTATTTGGAAGTAGTAGAAATTTAATACTTTTAGTGCACAAAGCGAGAACTCTGTTGAATGAAAATTGCGATAAAGCTGTATAAAAGCAAGGCACAATCACAAAGGTGATTGCAGTTTTGCCCTTTGCCAAATGTGGAACACAACCTGAATGCCAGAATACCAGAACCAAACAAATACAACAACAACACACTTTGCTGCTAGAAAAAAAATGCTGGAATATTTTTGTGTCAGAGGTAAGGAGATGCCAAAAGATTTGTATTAATGGATTTCGACTTTCAAGGAAATGAATTAAAAATGCAACCAAATGGTTCAAAGGCAAAGAATAGCATTATGAACGATTATGTAGCTAAGAAGATATATAAACAGCCAAAAACTGTAACGACCAAATCTTCTCTATCAATAATTTAAATAGGTAAAGTTTGTGAGGTTTTCGGGGATAATCTCTGGATCTACTGAATTGATTTTGAAAATTCGTTTAGGGTATATGTTAACTTTATTTTCTAATATTTAACAAACATAAATAAAAATCAATTGTTGAACACCTCTCGTAACAATGTTCAGGTAACCTTTTCGCTTAGGGTAGACAAACGGTGGCAATGTAAATATCAATTACATGTAACAAATGCCCTGCACGCACACACACACACACACACACACATACACGCGTAACAAGAGGGGAGATGAAAAAAATGTTAAATGCAAATTGTTAATTAAAGGAATGCATTGTTTAATGTGCCCCTTGTGGATGCCACACACATACACTCCAACACCTGCATGCCAGCATCTCCCCTCGTCCCTTTCTATCCACGCTATATAGTGACGCCCGCTCAATTACACGCACAAACTTTGAATAAAAACTGGCAAAAAGTGCAAATGGCAAACAGCAGAGGGCCAGCAACTGCAAATGGAGCTCGCGACCCAGTTGCGATGACGTTTTCCATTATAATGCCTAAATAGAAGGCGGCGAGAGGGGAGTGAGCGAGAGAGAGATGGAAATACTGATGATGACAATGTCAATGCTTGGTGTTGGACTCTGCCGCTGGCGCTGCTGCATTGAATGACTTTTCCATACATATAATTTATAATTTGATTAGCACATCGCTGACTGCACACAAGAGGCAAGGGAGGGCAGGGCAGGGAGGGGCGTTCAACAGGAAGCAACGTGCAAAATGAAGGCGCCTACAAATGTTCAACGGATGTGCAACTGAGTGCATCGAAGATGAAGAGCTCGCTTCTAAAAAAAAGACGCAGAGCCTCTTATCTCTCAGCCACCTATTGAATATGCTAATGGTGGTTGGGCGAGCAACAAAAAGAGAAGAAGAGAAAATCACACTCCGTTAACCCAGACAATGACAAATGATGATGAAGTGGCGGAGGCTGCCTAAAGTTGTATCCTCAGCTTTCAATTAATATAACAAGTGGCGTGTCTTTTTTTTTTTGTGTATTGCAAACTCAACCACAAAATAGCGCACAAAAACAAAGACAGCCCAAGATGACAATCAGTTTTGCATTTCTTGTTGTCTCTTTCTTGCCAGAAAAAACAGCACTCCAAAAAAAAAGGATAAGGAAAACGCCCACCATGGAAATTTCACATTCATTAATTAAACAATAAACACAATGAATGCTGCAAATGTGGGCGGTTCATCTTTAGATTAATGGGCCAGAACAAACGAAAAAACTAGAAAACCAAAACTTAACCTGACTCAATCAATTAACAATGCAGCAGATAGTTGAGAGCATGAAATAAAACTATTTTTGTCTAGTTTTTTAAGTTTAAGTTTAATAAACAGACAACATTTTTGAGTGCAAATCTTAAGTTGTTTGCTCGCCAAAAGTGTTGCCCATTGATTAAAATACAACAAATTTGGTTTAATTGCGGGCTGGAACCATGCCCAGCGGTGTCCGGCGATATCGACACACTCTTGTCTTGTGCAATAAAATGTGGTGATTCTCTAGCTCTAAGATCTGCTCTCTGTATTCCCGTTCGATGAGTTCACGCATTTGCTTTTGACGCATTTTAATGATCAGGTTCTGGGCGGAGTTAATCTCACGGCTCATGCTCCTCAAATACCTGTGGACAAGGGTTCCGTGGCCCGCACCATTTGTCGAGTCACGCTGGGCAACCAGTTTGAATCTGAGCAAAAGGATTATTGAGTTTGTGTTCATTCAAGAACTAAATGCATTCACTTACAACGCGATAGACATATTAACACAACAAAATAACTCAATGCAACAAAAAGATAGAAAAAGTTGCTTTTAAATCGCACAGAATATTGAAACAATAAACAGAATATTCAAAGCAAAACGATCAGAAAAAATAAGAAAGTTTCGTATAAATCTTTTCTTCTTACAAAACAATTAATCAATCATTATGTTGAAGGTCTCAGGCAGCTCTGTCCATTGTCGAACAAAGCTCAATAACCATGTTAAATAGCGTAAATTAACACAAAATCAAACACAGCTCAGGCACACAAAACCGCACGTTACGATTGTTACGGCCAGGTGGGAAGGAAACCGCAGAACTTCAAGTAGTTCAACGCACTTGGCCATGTTTGTCAACCCATTGAAGGTCAACCCCAAAATGTACCACACTTGGCAAAGGGCTTAAAAGGTGGGGGAACTAGGTGTATGTGGTTAGCATTGTTGGCCTGTTGTCCGATTAGAAACGCTTCATTTTAATCAAATGTTTAGCGTGCGGGGTTTTTTTTTATCGGTTTCGGTTTTGTCTTCTTAAGTGCAAACACTCCCGAGGTGGTGCAAACAAAGCGCAATCAATTTTGGGTTATTGGCAAGGTGGGCTAAAAGTCGTTTGTTTTCTTTTTTGTTTTCGTTGGCTATGACAACCAAGGCACTTTTGTAATTAACCGTAGCTAAAGAAACTACGCTCGACTTTTCATTAGGAGGACTCCTTAATTTGCTGAAAGGACTCTTCTCTCTCTTGCTCGCGCTCTAAACAGCTTCCACTTTTGGCTTTTATCTTTTGGCCAGCATCGCGAGCAACGGCTGGCAGTTAACTTAAAATTGGCAAACAACGAGAAAAGCCAACACAAATCGTTGTTCGACAAAAGTCAGTAAGGAGTTGTGTAGGGTAGGGAAAGAGTGAAGCGAGAAGGATGAAAGGTTAAAGGGAGGCGGTCTTTGCTACACTCAGGTGTGTAATTGCAATTCGAATTGGTCAAGTGTAACAATGTAAAGACGCCAATCCAGAGACAGCGACAACACTAAAAACTACCAAGAGTGTGCTAACTTAAAGAGAGACCAGAGGGATACCCTGTACAGGGACAGCAAGGATTACGATTTAACTCAAGTAAAAAGCAGAACTTAATCTAGGCTATGTCTATGTTGAAGTATAAATTGCCCATTGAACCCTGGAAGAATTTTATGTTCGTTATTAGGCTTTTTTCAGTAAAAAGTCTGTCCCTTGAAGGACGGTTACAAGTTGTCCCTAAATCATTTAACATAGCTATAAATCTGGAATTTTACCTAGATACAATCAGCAGCTGAATTTTATGGTTTTTACCCGGAACGGATTATAGTACTCAAATAATTAGGGTTCATTCCTATCATTAGGCGGTCCTACATTTATGGCGGTTCGCTGTTTATGCGGGATTTTTCTATAATTAAACGAAGCTCAAGCTGTTGCCTCTTAAATTTTGAGAATTTTCCAGCTAGTCTGCTTAAATTGATCAAGAATTTGTATTATTTACAGGGTATAAAAATACACATCTAGACACACTTGACACCTAAACAAACAGAGAGCGAGAGAGAGTAGAGAGGAATCAATTGGATCCATGAACTTATATGTAGCCAACAACTGGAACTTTGTAACGATATGAGGGAGAGCGAGGAGAGTGAAGGAGGCTAGGGAAAGTTGGGATAAGGAAGAAAATCAAATTGCAAATTGCATTGAAGTGTCACGTGCATGGACACATTTTTGGGTCTGTTGCCAGGAAGCGATGCCCGATGCGGACGACATAGTCGACGATGCCTCACTGATGGCGACACCGCCTACGTAATGTCGTGACATATTTGGGCCCGCGCACTTTGAACTTTGAACACATGAAGAGAATAGTTGGGTTATTGCAATCGCCGCCATGGCAATCAATGCCAGAGACATGAACTCCCAAAGTGCATGTGTTATACTACGAACGAACGAAGCACAAAACTCTCACAAACACTAATACTTAAATCTGAGTGACGCTTACGCTGAGAGAAAAACGTAGCATAAACTAGCTAAGTACATTCAACATAATTTATATTTTATTGAGAGAGTCGCCGCATCAAAATAGCAGCTCAAAAATATTACATTCAAATATCATTCATATCAAAATTTCTTGTTTTTATTTCTGATTGAAATTAATTTCGTTTCATATTTATATAGATTATTTTCGAGTAGCTTTTCATTTTTCGTTGAGTGTACAGAGGGTGTTGGGGGGTCGAGGGACAATAACACATGCACCTGCGTCATGCTGCACTATTCGCTGCTCTTTTCCGGGGTGGCAACCGTTCATTATGTTGACCATGCTGTCACATTTGCTACGTGACATTTTGCTAACTGCCTGAAATGGGTAGAAAGAAAGAGAGAGCGATAAAAAAGAGAGCCAGAGCATTGCCAACTGTAAACGCAACACTGCAATGCACCTCTCTAAACACCCATACACGTACTCCCTCCCAATCATCCCATACTCGGACATAGCGTTGCATATATGAAAACTTTGTGATGCTGCTTACCATGCTAGATTTGTGACCACAAAATTATCACTGTTACATAAATGGTGTAGTAAAGATTCTTATCTATACTATAACAAGATGTAAAGTTTGTGAGGTTGTCGGGTGGTAATCTCTTGATCTACTGAACCGATTTTAAAAACTCCTAAGCCAAAGAAAAGCTAAGTTATTTGTGAGTGTCATAGACTATATGATACAGGAACAATCAGGCATTCTCTCAGACATTTTCATCCCTCTATCTGTGACTTTAAGCGCATCTCCTCGGACTCCCGTTTATGGTTATGGTCCCCATTGGTAATGTGCACTTTGGGGTACGTGAACTAAACTCGAATTGGCTTAAAACGGTTGGCTAATCGTTGAGAAATGATGCTGCATTCGTGTCGTTGCATTAATGCATCCGTTTGAGAGCTGTTCCCGAATAGACTTAATTTGAAAATTAGTAACTGCCAAGCTATCACAACTTGATAGCTGATCGAAGTCCCAAGTGATATATGCTACTGCTTCTTAAAGATTCATCTAGTCAATTGGATTGCCATTACAAGAAGAACAAAGTTATGGCAAATGCTATTCTGCTGCTGCTCTTTGGGGGAGAATTGAGAAGCCCTTAACTGCATTGCAGTCTCTGTGTTTGTGTTTGTGTGTGTGAGTTCAAGTTTGTTCCGCTTGCCTTTTGAGTTGAGCTGTGTTGAGGATTTGTATTGGAGATTGCAGTAGCACAGATTCCGCATCAGCTTCAAATTACAAGCAAATAAAGCGGGTGTAAGAGTTGAGTTATGAACGTGCTGGGAACAGGAAGCGCAACGAATCGAAGCCAGCAGGCAAACACCAGCAACAACAACAACAAAACCAACAACAACTACAACACAAATAAACAAACCCACAACACCAGAGTAGCCCATACACAGTGCAGACCAGAAGGTAAAGTTAATGTGCAAACATTTATTTATGTGCCAGCCATGGAGCACTTTAAAGCACTTCAATTGCCCTGATTCACCTACACTTAGAGAAATGTACATATACAATACATAATGTTACTTACTGAATAACGAAACTATTGTAGTATATATTTGTTGAGATTTGTGGGTTAAACAAGATAGAGATTCCCAAGTTGAGGGTGGGTTAAAGATATAATAATTATTTAAATACCTTATGTTTTAAGAATTTTAATTTTGAGTGCACAATGTTGTTGGGAACAGCTGCAAGCTGCAATCGGGCCAACTACTGGTGAGGATGTGAATGCGCCTGGTAACCCAAACAAATGTTGTGTGCTTCAAGAGTAGATGTTGGACAACGTTTACAAATGACACAAGGCGAGAGAATCGAGTTCTCTGTCTGTCAGCTTGTCCCACTATACGTCGGTCTGTCTGTCTGTCAGGTAGTTTTGCCAATTCAAATTTTGAAATTTGTCCAGGAATTTGCAATTGCATTTTTCTACACCCTTTGGAAATGAATATGGTTTAGCCTGTGGCCCTCTCCCTTTGAGCAACAGTAATCGAAAATGGAATTAAATGTTTTGTAAACACACTTGGACGCGTTTGCCTTAACCAACACTATTATATAGCTACTAGCAGCAGCATCCAACCGTATATAAATTAAATTTTATTGCCAACTTTGGTCCGGTTGCGCTGTAAATTGTGATGAATTTGGTTCGCCATTTGGGTTTGTATACTTTGTTTTAATGCGCCACCAAATAAAAGGCCAACATAAATAAACTTTACGCAATGTACATATGTATAGATTAGTTTGGCAAACTGATGAATAACAATTATAATATGAGCTGCAGTGCAATAAATAAATCTCATTTCGTCTCATTTATTTTCCAGATTAAGTTCGCAATTAAAATTCATGAAACAACGAACAACTTTGTGCTAAAGTTTATTATGACAAATTTAAAGGTATTATAGACTAAAGTTTTCTTAAAATCCTGTTGAAGAATAATTGAAATTTAATTGATGTTTGCATATTGATAAACTATTTACTAAGCTATTTATTTTATTGCTTAAAATTGTATACTAGAGACATTTTGTATTTAATAAGCTCTTGTTAACTTTGTATTATTTCACAGTAACTTTAATTAACAACAAACTCGCCGTTTCCTGCCACATAGCGAGAAACGAAAAAGAAAGAACGAAAAAGACATATGACCCTTGAGTTGGAGACACATTTGCAATGGCTGGAATGGAATGGCATGGCAGACGGCTGTTAAAGGAACAACAACGACGACGACGACGACGAATATAAAAAGTCGCCACTAAGTAGTTGTGTTTTCTTTTTGCAAATGTTGTCCATTTCTCGCTGTCTGCAGCAGGCCAAACCTTGGATAGGGGCGAGCTGTTGCACTTGGCGTTAAAAAAGCGGAAAATCGCAGCACATTTTTGCTTTTTAATTAAGCCCTCCATTTTTTATGTGGCCTTTCGAAAGCGACACGCCGTGATTCCATCCGACAAGTGTGAGAATAGTTTATTTTTTGTTTTTTTTTTTTTGCCAAACCCAGAGCTATAGCCCTGTGCAAAGTGCAAGCAAAATGGCAAAAAATAACATGTGTTAAAAATAGACCAGGGGGTAAGTGAAAAATGCAACGGTTAACGTAAAAAGCCTTGTTAGCCAAATGAGACTGTGAAGAGCGTGTGGCACAAAAAGGCTTTTAATGCCAACAAATTCACAAAAGGGGGGGATCCAATTGAAAGTATATACAGTCGAACTTCCATATAACCGAAACTCAAGGGGACAAGAATGGGATCCTGGAAACAAATTCGTTATACAGAAATTCGTTATATTTAAGTTCGACTGCACCAATATAAATATATATATTTAAGAAGCAACCAAATGGGTCGACTACAAATTAATCTAATTTATTATAAGCATAATTTTTGAGAGCCAAAAAAAGAAGAGAAACAAATAAAGGCGTTTGCTTGAGACGTTGAGTGATAATCAAATGTTTTGCTCAACAGAATTTTAAATACGTGCCGGCAATTCGATAATGCGTTCAGTTGAGATTGCTGTCGAGAGCACAGCGGACGTGTCGAGAGTGCTGAGAGATAATATCGTAACGACGAGCTTGAATAATTGTACAAACAAATCGCGCTTTGTTTAAGGTAGGCACAAAACAATTCGACAACATTGTCTCAAACTGGTTTTAGAAACTCAATGACACGATATTGCAACGTCACGGGACTATAATTGACAAGCTTAAAGCCATGCACCTTATAAAAATCGACTAGCCAGCCCTGGGAGTTCTCTGGACATTCGGACAGCTCCTTGCGCAGTGTCAACTGGAATTCGCCAATAACAATACGGCGATGTGTCGGCGCCAGCTGTTTGGGGATGCGGGATTGTTGGAATATCTGCTTCAGTTGTTGCCACATCTCCTGTTGCTCCAAACTGTTGTCAAAGTCACGCATATCGCGTACTCCCACAATCAACATGTCCGCATAGACATAGTTGCGTCCGTTCTCGCACAGCTGTCGCACAGAGATCGGTGCCACATGGCAGAGATGCTGCCGCTCGAAGCGCAGCAATTGTGTGTATTGGGTTTTTCGTTGACTCTGCGTTAGTCCGTAGATGGCACAGGCGCCCTGATCTGTGCAACAGCTGCGTATGCGACTCCAGTCCGCCTGGCGCACTGCCTCGATCATTAGTGTAGCCGCCTGCCGTACACCCGCATGGAAATCATACTCATCGAACTCGCGCCCCAGCAGCCTATGCAGCTTCCACATGCACCACCACTTTCGCAGTCCGCTCCACCAATGCACCAGCGCTGGGTGTATGCCGCGACGACGTTGACCAACAATGCCAAGTGAACGTATGGGATATATTTTTGAGCCGATGAATTTTGGATGGGCAAGGCGGGCGGTTAGAGGGCCAGTCATTAGCTTGAACATTATTAAAAATACTATAGATTTTATAGTTTAATTAAAATAGGCCGAAATGTATATGAAGCTTGCTTTAATTTGATTAAGTTCTCTGAATGTTTTGTCATCAAATATTTGTACTCTTCCCACAGAATGCAAGGCGTATTCTTTGTCCTGCTCCTGGCAACCGGTGCCCTCTCCACCTCTGATTCCTATCGTCTACCCAATGTCATTAGACCAAAGCATTATGATCTGCGCATTTTAACCCATTTGAAGGGACGCGATAATCTGCATTTTGAGGGTCGCGTACAAATCGATTTTCGAGTACTTCAACAAACGAATAATATTACTCTACATGCCAAGAACTTGACCATAGATGAAACAGAGATAACTTTATCATCGCAACATGATCGAAAAAACAAAACCATAATTAGAACGGAATATAATGAGGACAAGGAGTTTTACGTAATGCATGTGGATAAGGATCTGCGGCAGGATATAAATTACAGGCTGACGATGCCGTTTGGTGCTCAGTTGAATGGCAATGATACGGGCTACTTTTGGAGCTCCTTTAACGATTCAGCGACGAACCAAACACAGTAAGCACTCGATAGCGTATGCTATTTCAAAAGAAACTCAATATTCTCCCCTTGACTTTCAGTTATTTGGCTGCAACACAATTCTCGCCAACTTTTGCACGAACTGCATTTCCCTGCTTCGATGAGCCGCATTTGAGAGCAACGTTTCGAGTCACTTTGGGCTATCACAAAAACTATACGGGCTTGAGCAATACGCCAGTGAGCAAATGTGAAGCGCAGTAAGCTAATAATAGTTAACAATATTAACGATAACGATAACAAAGTATTAATCCATCTATCAGTTTGAATTTAAATCAAATGTTAATCTTATCTATTCTACAGTGAAACTTTGCCAAATTACATTTGGTGCGAACATGAGCCATTGCTGCCAACATCGACTTATCTGGTGGCCTATGCGGTGCATAATTTAACCAGCGTCGCCAGTCCGCCAAGTGATACAGTTAATAATGTCACTTTTCACAGCTGGATGCAACCCAAAGCTGTTGCGGCAAGTGAATTCTGTGTGAATTTTGCACCGCGAGCTTTGAGTTATTTGGAACGATTGCTGGAATATACATTTCCCTTGCACAAGGTGGATCAGCTGGCAACGCCAACACACAAATTCAGTGCCATGGAGAACTGGGGTCTGACCACCTTCAAGGAGAGTCGCTTCACACACAACGAAACAACGGAGAGGCAGCAAACAAAAGAGGCAAAGGCCGAAACTGTTGCACACGAATATGGCCATCAATGGTTTGGTAATCTGGTAGCGCTACGCTGGTGGAATGATTTGTGGCTTAAAGAGGGACCCTCCACGTATTTTGCTTACCTGACACTGGATGCATTGATGCCGTCATGGGGCAGTGGCGAGCGTTTGATTGGCAATGATTTGGCCCAGTTCTTTCGGGACGATATGTTCAACAATACAATTGCCATATCACGTGAGGTGCACGATTCAAAGAGTATATTGGCACAATTTTCACCCTATGTATATAAAAAGGGTTCCCTTACAATGCGGATGTTGCACAAGATGCTTGGCGATGAGGCATTCTTCGTGGGCATACGCAACTATTTGAAACAACATGCTTATGGCAGCGTAACTCAATCAGATCTCTGGCAGAGTATGCAGAATGCATCGAATTTGACTCCAAACATTAGTTTGTCTACTGTGATGGACAGCTGGACACTGCAAGGAGGATATCCGCTTGTCAATGCCATAAGGAACTATAAAAGCGGCACTGTACAGTTGAACCAAACTAAATTTTTACTAACTGACCAACGACAAAATGAATCCTGCTGGTGGATTCCATTAACTTTGGTCACCCAACAAGACGCAAACTTGAATGCAACACAGCCGCAGTCTTGGCTAAAATGTCCCAACTCTCAGCAAACATTGAAATTACCCAATAAACCTAAATCCGATCAGTGGTTTATGCTAAATCCCCAAGTCAATAGCATTTATCGTGTTAACTACGATATAGGCAATTGGCAATCGATCATAAAAACTCTAAATTCCGATGAGACCTTTAACGATATTCATGTCTTGAATCGTGCACAGCTATTGGATGATCTAATGGCTTTGGCTTGGACAAATCATCAGAGCTATAACTTGGCCTTTAGTATGGTGGAATATTTGCCCAGGGAACAGGAATTCTTACCCTGGAACACCGCATTCGATGTGCTCAACAAGCGTGGTGCTTTACTTCGTGGCGAGCAGGAGAGATTATTTAAACTCTTTATGAAGCAACTGGTCGGTCCTCTGTACTCACGCTCTCCCAAATTAGATTCTGCGGAGCTAAAAACCGAATTGGGCTCACAATTAGCTCTTTATCGTTTGGCTTATAGTCAAGCCTGTCGCTATCAAGTGGATGAGTGCATCCATCAAGCTTTGCAGTCAACCAAAAACGAGCAAGATCAAATATTTATTGATTTTCGGGATATTATGTTTTGTACAAGCATTGAACATGGCACTCAACAGCAATTCCAATCGATATTGCAACGTTTTAAAGACTCAACGAGCGAAACAATGAAATCTGCTTGGGCAGCGGAACTTGGCTGTAGCCGAAACTTTACTCAGCTCGAAGAGTTTCTGGATTATCTGCTACAAGCCGCAGATAAAACCACAAACAGTTTTTATATAGTAGCCGTTACATCGGCATTGCAACGTCAAAATGTTGCACTAGATACAGCCAATCATGTCATGCAACATGCCAAAATACTCAAGTAAGTAAAAATAGTAAGCAAATTTATTATAATTGATTTAACAAATTTAATATTTATTAGTGACAAGTTCAGCTCAAAGGAAATCAATGCTCTACTCTTAACAATAATTGGCAATGCTTATACTCAACTCGATGAGGAGCAATTGGAACAGCAACTCAAGGGACTTGACAAATTTGAGGAGCATCTCAATGCAGCTCTAAATATGCGTAAAATTAATATAAACTGGTTAACACAACGTTCTGCTAACTTTGTTAGTGCTTTAAGTAAATATATTTAATATAAAACTAGCTGCGATAACACTGAAGCGAAACTTTTGTCTTCAAGTCAAGATGATATTAATTAAGAAAATGATGATGAAATCTTTGCAATTCCAAATTGAAGGGAATGAAGACGGTGAACTGTCACAAACTTGCCTTGACATCGTTGTGCCTTTTACTTGTAAGCTGCTGGACACGGGACACAAACATTTCCACATTGTTTCGCTTGGCATTTGACGTTTACATGAAGATGACTTAATGCTTTGCTCTTGGCCCTGGGCTTGGCACATGGGCCAGAAGATGATTCTTTATGCATACGGTTAACTAATAGATGTTCGCTTTGTGCTGTCAGCCAATAAGGCAAATTAATCTAAAATGAATTCAAATGTGATATATGGAAGACTTTCGATGACAGACAGCAGCAGTTAGAACTCTTGCTTATGGATTCTGACATGCTGGCATTTAATTTGAAAATTTCAAATGCACAACAGCAACAACAACAGCTACAAAATTCTGCAAATCAATTCAAACGCATTAACAAGTTGCAGGATTAACTTCTTTAGTCAAGAAAACGACAAGAGATCCGAAGATTCCAAGGATAGTTTAATTTATTATATGTGCTGCCCAAAAGAATGCAACGAAAATGGATTTTTCTATATACTATTGCAATGCATATTCAATTAATTAAATGTTTGCCATGAGATTGAATCATGTTTGTGAGTGAATTAATTTAATATAAATTGACAGCGGTGAAAAGTATTATAAATGTAACATATTTGTATTACGACAAACGCTACCTTTACTTATTTATTTATAATAAATTAATTGAACGACACAACACATAAATGTGACACTTTAATATTATTTGCGTGTCGAATTATCAGTTTGTAAACAGACAAACCCAACGACAGACAGGTTCCAACACAATTTATACAAATGTTTTTTTTTAAACCTCGCACTCCCCTCATCTCGCTCTGCAATTTTGCAATCTGAATCTGCAATGTGGCCGCAGGATGAACAATTAATATAAAAAAGAGTAAAATATTGAAACTGCGTTTGTTGTTACAAAGGTGAAAAGGATTTCAACATATTAACATTGATCCTTTTTGGGCTTAATATATTTCAATTTTTCGACACATTTATAATTAGTCTGAATTCTGATAGGATACGTTAAGTGGGCAAGTTCCTATACCAACATCCATACCAAAAAAACACTTTGCCTAATTATTGCCAATATTTGATGGCTTTTAGATCCATCAAGTGAATTAACATTAATCGATATCGAGTTCAAGATTCTTCGCTGGCAAAAGGGTCAAAGTTTTATGGCCAACGTAGAGTTTTGGGCCAGCTTGCAGTTTGGCAGACAATTAATATGCAGAAGAGCGTCATTTGCGACGATAAGCATCAAATTATGTAATAATGCATTAAAAGTGAATTGTTGTTGGCAGGCAACGGGCTCTTGTCCCATTAGAATATTGCCTAATTAGCACTAATTGAATATGAAATGCTTGCTTGATAATAATACTTATGTGTGATGGTAGTTCATTGTAATACAATTGGGTCGCCAGATAGAAGAAGTTTCTTGGCCAAAAGCACGTTTATTTCAATTATGGGCCACACCTGCAAGGAGCGAGAGAGAGTGCTACAGTTAAGCGGCGCACTGGTATTAAGTTTTGTTGTAAATTTTGTGCAACTTGTTTGCCCATTCGGTTGCATGTTTATGTTACTTTCTTTTGTGCCATTTTGTTTACGTTGTAAATTTCAACCAAGAAAATGCTATTTGTTTGCTTTTAATGGCAAAGCACAGAGAGAAAAGTACAAAATAAATTCATTAAAAACTTTTTCGTAACAATAATGCAGCAATGCGAATATAAAATGCAAATATTTTGCATTCTCAAGTATACTGTAACAATATATATTGTGCTATACAAAGACAATATCGATTTATAGTTTAATTTATTTTGATTTCTTGTCCTTTGCTCATTTTTGCCTTATATTTGCGTACTTTTCGAAGGTAAGATGCCTTTATCAACGTCATTAGAACTAAGAAAACTTTTGCTTTGCATTTATTGCTTCCTTCCCAACATGAGGGGAGCAGAGAGAGAGAGAGAAAACGAAGAGAGTTTTGTTTGAATTTTTGGCAGGACGTGCAATGGTCCTTTGTGCCTGCCTTCCAGGCAAAGACACTCACAGAAACTTGCCACCAATTGCCACACGAATACCAAAAACTTGCAACTGGACCGGACCTGCTGCGACCAAGTTGCAAGTTAGCTTGAGGTAACTTCTTCTTCGTCTTTGACTACGACTACTACTACTTCATTGTTGGTCGTAGAAGATGGCAAACTTACAAATTTAGATTACAAGCACAATTGCCACACATGTTTGCACAAATGCTGGCAAGATTGTTTAATTTCGTTTAATTAAATTGCAAATATTTTATGCTGCAAGCCAGTTTGCTGCATTTTCTTGGCCTTAAATTGTCGCAGGCAACAGCTTGAAGGCACAAAGCTCTCTCTCCGCTTCTTTTTTATGTACAGCTTGAAAGCAGCTGCAGTTGTAATCTTTTCGTGTACGACGGCAATTTTAAGTGCATAAATTGTTGCCAACAGCTGTTGCTACAGTGAACATCCGTTTGGAGGGGCAAGTGCATTTAATGGAGATTTAAATAAGTTTCCAAGGGGTGCAAGGGATCATAGTAGTCCAAAGCAAGAGATAAGACAACTTAAGCACAAATAATTAATAACTCCTTAAAGAACTTAAAATAGCTTTAAAGTTCTTCAATGTCTCAAATTTAATACTTTAAACTATTTATACTCAACATTAACAACTGTTTGAGTGATTTTAGAGCTTGAATGTGATTATGATAATGACATTTAGAGGCTTGAGCGCCTAAGTAAGTAAATGTTTTGTAAGCTTGAAAACGAGTCAAAACTTTTGTAATTTAATTCAAATGCAAATGTGCTCAACTTGATGACAACGACATCCGGTTGACCACTTCAAACGGACCCTTAAGCCGGATGCACGCTCGCTGAGCACGACCTTGAAACTACTACAGTATATAAACAAGCCCACCCGCCCCCAACAAGCGCCTTATATAACAACCTCTGCAAAAAGTGCCTGGCAGCGTAGCAATAACATTGGCAACAAAAACATAAACAAACACACACACACACGCACACAACAAACCGTCAAGTTCAAAGCGCCAAAAATTTTAAGTGCTTGTCATTGTTGTTCTTTTTATTGGCGTTGCTGCTGCTGTTTACTCAGGTTTGTCTGCAGGTCCTGCGAGCACTTTCACCAGGAATAAAAAAAAGAACGAAAGAAAAACACTTTTAGCACGCATCGAAGGGGAAAACCAATAGAACCAATGCTTGAACGGACGCGATGAACAGGCAACAAAAACTTAAACACAAGACAACAAAAAAAAACACGAGTAAAATGATTTGATAGCGCATATAAACAGGACATCAGCTGTCTTGTTGCTACTTTTTGAGGAAGCTAGTTAAATAGGAAGCTGTCTAAATAAGTGCTTTCGTTTCTCTACCAAATATTTTCACTTAACCTTGCAACAAATTAGCACATCTGCTAGCTGGGAACGTAGCCTTTTAGATTTAAATATGCAGCACCTTTTGCATCAAGCTCAAAATCACTATTCATATCAGCCGCAAAGTATGCTACACTTTTAATACTAAAATGGGTTTTTAAAGCCTTTTGGTTAGAAAAATAATTCCCTTGCAACAAAATACGCTTTTTGCCTTTAGCCACAAAAACCTTTTTTAAAATTAGAGTTGGCCCTAGGCAACGCGTGGTAGGTCACGACCATTTGGTATAATGCTAGTATGAAATTAACTAGCAAATTCAGCCAACAACCGCAATAAAAATGTTCATGAAAAACCCAACCGATACTAATTTTACCTAATCAACTCAAGCTCATAATGAGCATTGAGTAGATTCCACACCAGCCACTCAATTGAACTAAAAGCAATTGAAAACTTCTTAGATTCCACTTAAGCGAGCGTCTACTGTGCTAATAAATTAGTGAAAAGCTTTTCGATAATAACTGAATCGTGATGCATACTGTATGCATATTAAACAGAGCGACTTTATTCACAGACACACACACGCACACTATGACATCACATTCGATTGTCCTTCCTTCCGCCCGCTCTCTGTCTGACTGGTGATAATAACCCATTGCCATTATGCCCGTTTGGTGGCAGACATTTGGGGAATGCATATGCATGAAACGAAATTATTTCGATGCTGCTTCAAACAATAGGCGGCCAGAAGATTCAAATCTCTCTGTGTGTCGCCACTGAAATGCCCAGAAATAAGCCAACCCCAACACACTCGCCTCCCCTCCGAAAACAATGCATCATCCTGGGCCATTGTGTTTCATTGGCGCATGACAGCAGCAAACGCAGCGGGTGGCCGTCGTTGGGCTCTGCAATTTGCCTAAGCGCCAAATATTAATGATGCTGCGCTGCCGTCTCGAATATCATTCCAGGGTGTTGGATTTTAATGAGAGCGCGTTCGAAAGTATAGCGTCACTTCTCTCTTCAGCCGCTTCCATAAAATTAGGGGTGTTTATTATTTTTGATTGTCGGCACGCGCCAGAGCCAGAGCCAAGAAAAGTAAAGTCCTGGTCCAAAGTTGCCTTGTCCGTGTCCTGTCCCATTGTTGTCCTACAAATTGATAGCGCGTGTGCAAATTTTGAGCCCCCTTTTTTTTTTTTCGTATTTTTTGGTTTTTTGTGTCCCAAGCAAGTGCTTTGTTTATTGCTTAATGACTCATTTCGGGATCGGTCCCGTGACAATTGGGCTGCTCTGACAATCCTTTTGTCACGTTCCCCACGCCCCTCTCTCTCTCGAGGAAGGCGACGAAAACTGAAAAGTTTGGTGTGAAAAGCCAAACAAACACGCAGCAAATTTTTTTTGGGCTCATGAAATATGAATGGACGCCAGTGGGTGAGGGTTACGGGGGGTTGGGTGATGGTCTTAGTCTGAGTGTGGAACTCAGCCGTCTGGACGCTGGCAGCGCATTTTTCATTGTCTGGCCCATGCTCCCTCGACTCACTCGTTCATAACACGTCCCATTTCATCATACGACGATTCCTTTTTATTTGCTGCGTCTCCTTTCCCACTTGGGCACTTGACCCTTTGAGGGGTCCGCACAGCTGCACAATTAGCGCAAGTCACAAGCTTTCTAGTGCCTTCAATTAAATGCTTGACATGCAGCTTGACAAACATATGCATGGATTGAATTATTTGAATTGGTTTTCGTTGTACAAAACAAACGTGCGAACGAATATGTTAGCAAAAAAGTTGTAGAATTAGAAAAAAACCCTAAAAACTTGTACAGCAACCTCTTCTAAATATATTGCAGCCACAAGTTTTATTTTTAAAAAATCTAGATATTTTCCTGAACTTAAAATCTTCAGCAAAATGTCAAAAATCAACTCAATAAAGCTTTATTGAATTTAAAACCAATTCAACATGCTGTAAAATGCATTTAATGTAAATATTTGACTTTACCGAACATTAACAAATGTCCTTGCCATTGCATTATGGATTCCTCCATACATACATATATTTTGGGAAAATAACTGTGCCATTTTTAATGCATTTCCACGGTGAAGTATTGCTGCTTTTGCTGCGTTGTTGTTGTTGCATATTTTTTTACATTGTTTATTTACTTCTCGTACTTCATCTACTTGAACTGCAGAGGGAGACAAAGAGAGAGAGAGTGAGCGAGAGGGCAGCAACAGTAGCTGTTGTTGTTGTTTGTTGTTGCTGGCGCTGCTGCTGTTAAGCATTCTTATCGCTGTTTGGTAGCATTTCCGTTTTTTCATTTTCGTGCATTTTTCATTTCCGCCTCAGCGTCGCGGCATTTCCTTTCATTTTTCACACGTTCCTCCCCTTTCCACCAAGCCCGCAAGGAAAATCCCTCAACGGTCCAACGTTCACCCCCTTCTCTCACCAAACCAGAGGCATTTCCCATTTATATTATTTTGTAACGTATATTACATTCCGACGAGAGAAACCCTTTTTTCTTCGTTCCTTCTTGTTGACATTTTTTGGTCAGAATTTAAGAATTGATTTTCAAATAAACTTTTACATTAAAGTCCAAATCTTGTCATGAACGACTTCCACCCTCTCTCTCTCTCTCTCTCTGTATCTCCCTTCATCTTCTGTCCATTATGATTGTCGTATGCGATATTTTATATTGTCTGTTCCCCAGAAATGCTCCAAATGGAAATGGTGCCATTGTCATTAGCATGACTGGCTACGAAATCTGTAGCTCCATTATGACGCAGCCGGTGGGTGAAGGGTAAGAGGGAAAAGAGAGAGTGTATCTGGTTGCCTTGGACACCAGGCAATTCCAGAACTTGCTATTATTTTCACGACAATGCGGCCAATTCATACCAAATAGAATGGAAAGCAGACTCGAGCTTTTATAGAATCGACTACATCCATAACTCCCCCGCACCCCACCCCTTTTCCTTTACCCACCGACAACAGGAAAGGGAAAGCCTGGTTGGCCAAAGCTACAAGTGATGCTGTCTCTGGGGAACGATGAAAATTGATTTTAATGCCAAAAAAATTATGTTATTTGTACATGTTATGGACAGAAGAAGAAGAAGACGAAGAAAAGGACACCGAACCACATCGATACAAAAACAAAAACAAAATGCTCTCAACAATAAGAAAATTGTGCGCACTTGCTGCCGTAATGTCCAGGGGCAAGCCACATACATAAGTATATCTACTCGTATGGGCTGGGCTGGTGGCGTCGAGGTAAATTCCTAGAAGTAAAGTCAATTTACATAAGCCCACATAAAAGCACAAGCTACATATGCCCATAATTATACCCTGTGCTTGTCGAAGGTATTCTTGGAAAAAATTATAAGCTTTAATTATGCAAAGCGATTTAATGGCACAACAAAAAATCGTACAACTTATGTAAGCATTCCATTTAAGGATAAATTAAAATTAGGGGTAAAAGGTAAAATGATTTTACATATTAGTAATGAAAATGAAAGGATGAAAAATGTATATAACTTTATTTTTTAATAATTTAAGATGTTAAAAAAAAACATAGGTTTCTTCTTAAGAGACTGCAATAACTACTTACAGGGTATTAACTAGTTCAACAATCTTATTAATATTTACTGAACCTTGAAATTATTTAACCTTATTATTATTATGAACTTGAGAATGTTACAAAAGATACATATAAGTGCAAATGGAGCCTTCGATGGGGGGGAGAATGGCATACATTCAAGTTGGGGTTAAGTGAAAGCAGAAGGCAGAAATGCTGAAACGAAAATAGAAACCTTAACAATTTTCTTTAACCAAAAATATCAACAAATATATAAAGTAAGACGTAATAAATGAATTTTTATCTGCATTTAATGCAAAACAATTAAGAAAAGTGAATAAAAATGGCATTGTCAAATATGTAAGAAAGTAAAAAGATTTAAGATTTTTGTGTAACTTGATTTGTTTGATAGCAACCCAACTTAATTAGTGAGAAATGCATTAGAACAAATCAAAAGTGGCAAGCAAATAAAGTTTATAATCTATTTTATATGTGCACCTTGCAAAACGTGATATAAAAAAAAATGAAGAAGACGAAACCAATAAACTTTGACCGCAGCATAAAAATTGGTTGAGCAATCTGTTCTGAAGGCTGTTTCAGGTTGTTTTCCCAGCCGCGCATCCGATGCCGTTTGCGCAACTTTTCGTGCGGAACTTTTTTGCAACTTTTCTTCGATTCTTTTTTTTTACTTCATTTCAAAAAGTCAAATTGCATTGGACTGCGTTTAATTTGTGTGATTTATTTGGTTGGTCGGCAGCGTTTGTGGCCCCGACTTGGGCTTATCTAGAACTACTACTGACAATGACTTTGATTTCTTCTAGGGGCAATGTGCGTTCCTTTTTCACGATTCCAGGCCATAAATCAAAAGTAAAACTTTTGTCACAATTTTTCTTTCATTTTTTTTTTTGCTATTTTCTGTTGGCTTCTGCTGCTAATCGATTTTAAGTTGATGATGTCGCGAGACGCAGAAGAAGAAGACGCCGACGAAGGTACAACAATAAAAATTGACAACGCGTCAATCATAAAATTTTATTACCAACATATTCTGATTCGCGCCTCTTCGAATGCCAAATGTGAAATCAATGTCGACAGCTGCTTCTGCTGCTGCGGCTCCATCGGCTCCTTTGTGCCAATGCTTCACTTATTCTATTTGCATGCTGCCGTTTTGCATTTTGTTGTTGTTGCTGTTGTTGAGGCCGCACATGATTTGCCTTTGAGGCGAGGCGCCACCGCATGAACTCGAACTCGAAACTGAAACTCAAACTCAAAACTCAAAACTCATACAACTCGAGCATGGCCTCTGCGTCGCTTTGCTCGCGACACACTGCTCCAAAAATGTCAAAGTGCTGCCGCTGACACCGCTGGGCCCCTGTGGCAAGGCAGAGCGCGGCAGGAGGGGCCGTGGCAAGGGCACTATTAAACATGCTTGCATGGCACTAGGGCTCCAATGCTGTCTCAATGTGTGTGTGTGTCGCGTATAGCATAGCATTTTTAATACCCTACACCGATAAGAAAGCACACAGAAGCAGAAGAATACCCTGCAAATATTTATCTTTGTTTAGCTAATTTTAATTTTTTTATTTTGACACATGAATTTTGAACATTAGCTTTTTTTATAGGGTATTTTTCCACTCTTTGATCGCACTCCTTTTGCATATCATTCCTTATTTTGACCCACTTTGGTTTGCTCTCGCTCTCTCTCTTTTTGTCGTCCCTTGTGTCCTGTCACTCGGCAAACGTTGAAAATTGGGCTGTTCTGGTGTTGCTTTGTGCAATATTCCAGCTTCTTACCAATTTTGTTGTTGTCGTTTTTGTTGTTGGCTGCTGCTTCTTCATAAATATAATGCAAACCGAATTGAATTAACCAGGCACAAATATGCATATGCATATAAGTACAAAAGACAGAGAAAGAGAGAGGCAACAACAACAAGAAGCATTTTTCGGCAGAAAACCAAATTATGTTGTTAAAAAATGGGCAGAGGAATAATGTGGGTCGTCACAGCTGACGAGCCGCAAACTCCCTACAAACCGGGTGACAGGTGGCATACCTATTAGGGGCATGCTAGACTGGCGCCTGCACAAAAAGCCTCCTTCATCCTAAATGACATTATTATGCATGCATACGGAACGAGGCTGTCTAAAGAGGCACAAGCTTCCAGTTTCCGACTAGACCACTTGTGTATGTTGGAGTAAGGGGCGGGCGGGGTGTTGCGGGGGTACTATGTGAGTTTGCCACCCATTTTGCTTGTTGGACAGCACTCAACTGGCGCAGCCACTTGGCCAAAAAAATTTGCATAATAGAAATTAAAATGGATTTTCATTTTTTTTGTTTTCGTTGAATGTACAAAAAAGCACTTGGCACAGAAGGTGGATTGTTCACCTTTATTTACCTTGAAAACTCGACGCAAAGTTAAAAATAAAGTTTGCCAGCCATTTATGGTGGCGTGCTTTATGATAGTCACATACTTATTACGGGGAGGGGGATAAATGCAAAGTGAAAGTGTCACAGAACACAAAAAATACTAAAAAGCTTTATTGTTGTAGTTGTTTGATACAAATTAGCATTAAAGTCAAATTAAGCATGTTAAAATGATTAATTTTTGGGGTTGAATGTTCAATTAGGCGTATGCGTAATATTATTACTAATTTGCAATAGATAAAAGCTTTTCATTTTGCAAAATATATCGAATTAAAAATTCATTACAAAAGAATTTGAATATTTTAACTTTTTGTGAATGTAATTCGAGAACATGTTAATTATTTCGACTAATCATTAAATCTACTCAAAATCAACACAAAAAATGCCAAATAAATTTGAACAACAAACATTTATCTTGTGGGTTCTTAGCACAATTAGCGTTGGCATTATGGCCAAGAGCTCTGTTTTCTAGTTAACGTTAACAACTATGCCGACGGCTATTTATCAGCGTGTCTCTAATCTAATCCTTTAACTGGTCAAATAAATTAAAATTAAAAGACTTTTTCGGCTGTCTGCCGCAACGGCCACTAAATAACACCAAAGATAATTAACCTGTAGACTGGCGGGGGCATACACATACATACATACATACATATATATTTCTATATAGAAAGACTTTTAGTTGGCAAGGCAGCTCGGCTCTTTATTAGGCCTTCGACCCTTGAAGCGGAAGCGCAAATGGCGCTGAAGCTGTAAATGAAAGGAAGAAGCGGCAAAGTCGAAGTGGAGCCTGATGCCTGGGCCTTTTATTCGAGTAGCGAGATGTGAAATTACAAAATGGCGCAAATTATAGCGCAAAAGGACGAAGCGAGGACTGCTTGCAGGCTCTGTGTGTGTCGCGACTGCTGGCGTTTGGCCATTTCCTGTTCGCAGGCATTTTTGCCCAAACGAAGTTTACGAAGTAATCATGGCAAAAGGTAATTTAATAAAAACAAAATCGAGCTACATAAAACTAATTTACGGATACTGAAATGGCTCTCGAGAAAAAAACGCGAGACAACAACAATGTGTGGCAAGAAGTTTAGAGAAAGTTCCCAACTCGGCTTTATCGTTGAAGTTCAAGGTTATCCACTCCAAATTCAACGGTAACTTAATTTTTAAAGTTGTTGTAGATAATATGCCATTCCGACGAAATAATATACAAAAACATCACAAAGCTCGGCATAAGTAAGCTCTGAGCGTATAAGAACGTAACAAAGCAAATGGATAAGCTGATGTCCACTCGTAAACTGGACGAGAAGCGGCAGCAACAATCTGGCTGAGAATGGGTTAAGTTAAATCCACACACAAGGATGGAGAGCACAAAGCACATGTCCAGCCATTTCATGCTGCAACTATAAGCTGTATGCTTCAGCTAAAATTGCAGGCACACACACACACATTGAAGAATGGTTCACTAACATGGCATCCCTTTCTCCTCCCCCCGCCGCCGGACAAACCGCACGTATGACAAAACAATTTGGGAAGCTTATTTATTTTAGGTTTTTTTTTCTCGGTTTTTTTGTCCAACAAAAATATGTGCAACAAAATGTTACAAGGCCAAAATAGTGCAGCAAATATTGCAAATGCTAAAGGACAACATGTTAAAGTTTAAGCAAATACATGCGCACTAACACACATACGTATGTGTGTTTGTCCTGAGTATCCCTTTTTTTGTCGTTTTCATTTTTGGGGCCAGGCAGTGACCGACATTGACTGCAATTTTATGCCGAGCTGATTTTCAAGAGCTAGAAAGAGCGAGAGAGAGAAAAGTGAAAAGTATTTAAGCAAACTTTTGTGTCCGCATTTATTTATCTAAGTGTGTGTGCGTGTGTGTGTGTGAACATTTTCTTTGCATTTTAAATCATTGAATGCTGCTTTAATGCTATTTTATATATTTTTCTCGTCGTGTGTGTGCCATTCAAATTGGGCGACACCAGCTGTGGGCAAAAAACTTTTGGCCTAAACCAGCTGCTTAGCCCGCATTGAAATTGCAATTCTTATTGTTATTATTGTTGTTGTTGTTATTGCAGTGGCAATGCGACATTTTAAAGCGGATTGTTGCCAATGTTTATTAAACTGTTTCACTTGGCTTTTGTACCAAAATGTTAAAATAAATCTCAAGCCTACATTTGTAAATCAAGTTAAGAGATTTATTTTTGAATATTATGAATGAATATTTTCATGTGCTTAATAATATAAATTAAACGAAATAAAAGAAAAAATGAATTTTGTGAGATGATTTTAAAGGAGACATAATTTAATAACGAAAAGTCTATAAATCAATAAGCAAATAAATTGTTTTATACATTTTAAGCGCTTTAACTTTCATAAAATGTTGTCCCCATAAATATCAAACAGTCTTAAAACTGCCAGCAAATAAATATTATTAGGAAAAATGAATTCGCAAAAAAAAAAAAAAAACAAATAATATGCATAAGTAAATTGTGAATTGCGGATATATGTGTGTGTGTAAGTATGCATGAATACTTGTGTGTGTGTGTGTGTACTTGCACATATGCTATAAATCAACTGAGAAGTGGAATAACAGCAACAACAACAATATTGCGTGCGAGCGAGAAAAGGAAGAATTGTGAAATCCGACTGGTGACAAGTGTCACGGCGAGATGCTATGACAAAGTGTCAAAAGAATGTTTGACATGTGACTGTCTCTCTGTCTGTCTGTTCCTGCTCCTCGTTCCCTCAACCCCCCTCTGACAACACAGCGAGCACCCTGACATTGCCACTTTCATATAGCCGCTTTTGCCTGGTGCGTGAGTTTTTTTTGCTACATACATACATACTTCCACATTGATGTACATATACATATATATAATAAATGTTATATATATTGGCACAGAACCAACTCCAACGTTTTTTGTTTACCCGATGCTAAAGGTGCTGAGTGCTGTGCTCTGTGCGTTGTTTGAGCCTGAAGTCTAAATCTCTGTATAGAATTGTTATGCCTTTGTCACCTGCATCCCCTTCCCCCCTGGCATCGCACAAACACCCTGCAGCGGGCTGGATAATTTCTTTTGCCAACTGGGCTAAATGCTGTTCAAGGATTTTTACTTTTTTTTATTATCATTTTAAAGTCTCGAAAAAGTTGAGCTTAAATGGAATTCATGAAAATATAATTTGCATTGAATTTTAATATTTGGCCTATTATTAAGTTTTTATTTATTGGCTTAGCAAAAATAAAATCATTCGATTTTACAGCCAGCTTGTTGAAACCAAAGAAATAGCTAAGAAAAAAACCAGTTTTAGTTGGAAAAAAAGAAGCCTGCAGGCTGCATTTGGCCCAACTGGAGAGTTGTCAATGAATCGGCGATATTAAAAGGAATATCATGTTCAAAAGATGCAGATACAGCTGAAGCAAGAAAAAAGTAAATCCAAAAAAACAACAACCAAAACAAAACAAAAGCAAAATCGAAGAGGCATATAAAAATAATGTTGCAGCAACGCAATGCGTTGAAAAAAGAGGACAGCATAAATTCAAGACTTGAGATTGAGAACTGGGCAGAATACATATGTATGCATATATATGTAGTATGAAGCACTTGATGCGTTTTGATTCCCAGTCCACTTAGTACTGGCTTCATTCACAAGGGGAGCCGTCTCGGTAATTGTCGGTTATGCTTCCAGTTTGCCAATGCATGCATAATTTCCAATAAGAAACGATGCATGCAGCACAAAAAAGAAACCATCAAGGCGAGCAAGGAGTAGGAGGGGGGTCGAGTTGCAAGTGCGAGTGCAAGTCAAAGGCGCATGTTACTCGTTAATTTTATGCGACGACTTTTTGCATATCGCGTCATCATCATATTAATTAACGATGCATTTAAATGCGTGTCAAAGGTCGCAGCAAAATATGTATAAGAAAAATAAAAAACTGCTACGCTTTGCCCAACTGGGTCACTAATTGCAACAGCAACAGCGCCGACGAAGACTTCGTCTTTAAACTTTGCCCCAAGCTGCGCGCAATCCAATTTCGTATTCCCAACTTGCTGCCAACTTAAGCAAAGTCTTTTCCAGAACTGAAGCTGAATACACTGTTGCCAACAAGAGAAACCCCAACTTCATTTAACAGCAAGTTTAACACAGCAAGAGCAAATTGTGGGCTATAAGTTTACAGTGCAAGAGAGAGTGAGAGTGCCACTCTGCTGTTAAGCTAACAGCGTAGCTTGAGGGAAATTTTTAACAGAACTTGTTGACTGTGTCTTTTAATAATAGGGCTATGTAAGGGATATTTATAGAACAAACAAAAAGGTTCCAAACTAATAACTTATCAAAAATAAACACAATTCATCAATCTACTTCATTGCTTGAAGGTCATAAGAGTCCTTTTTTTTGTAATTGAATCAAAATATTTAGACATATTAACAACGATGCATAAGAGAATTGCTTGTTGCTTTTCGGGTCTGTTGACATATGGACCAACGAAAAACGAGGAAAGGAAACGAAAAAATGCAGAACATAACAAAATATGTAAATTAAATACTTGCTCAAACAAATTTATGCGAGCCGCTGATCAGGATACGACTAAAGTTTGAAGGATGAGCGTTTAGTTGCCATGTTAAGTTTCGTTTTGTGTGATTCTTTTTCGTTGTGTTTACTTCTGTCGCAATTCCCCCTTCTGGGTTTGTTGACTTTAGCGTTTGACCGAAAAGTCTCGCTCGTTTTGGGTTTGCCAAGAAAAACTTGGCCTGTTGACATTATGCCAAAAATTAGTTCAACTAATTCAATTTGCAGCGCGAAAAAGTTTTTCCCAAGCACAACTTTCATTTTTAAGCTAAAAGCGAATCCGGATTAAAACTATCTTTATGGTTTATCCTTTTGCTTTATTATTTTTCCGCTTTTTATTTTATTTTAGGGCAATTAATGTGTCCTCTAATTATGAGTCACAATTAGTGAGAATTTTTATTTTTTCTCTTTGGTTTATTTAACTTTATTATGATAATTTTGTATTTCAAGGAAAGGAAGATTTTCGCTCCTTAATTGCATATAAAATAAGAATTTAATGATTTTTGTATTTGGTTACATTTAAGTTTTTTGTTATTGGAACTTTTTGGTTATAGATTATGTTTTGAAACTGTTGTCATTATTTGTTTATTTGTATTTATATTATTAATATACAACTTTTCGGATAATATACAACAGACTAAATTTTAAATACTTTGGCTTTTCAAAATGTGTAACGTGGGCCAGGCAGTATGCGAACTAAAGAACATGCCACTATCTGGTGACAAGGAACTGGATGCTCAGATAAAGAGGTGGATTAAATGGGATCGCAACCAGGACACATTGTGTCAAATAATGGAGGCAGTCAGAATGGAAGATTGGGACACGTAATATTAAACAAAAAAAAACACTAACAACATTATCATTTTCAACTTAACCAATTTTCGAACAGGCTAAGGTGTCGTCTCTGCCATCGTATTCAGTTTGGAACAGCTGGATTGAGGGCCGTTATGCGAGCTGGCTTTGATTCAATGAACGAACTAGTTGTTATACAGTAAGTGTTTTTGTTTAATTTTGTTGCACAAATGCGGCAAACATCTGTTTCTCTCATTGCTTTGCAGAACTGCTCAGGGATTGGTGCACTATATAAAGGAACAGTATCCGGATGCATCGATGTGGGAAGATCGTGGCATCGTTGTTGGCTACGATGGTCGCTACAACAGTCAACGTTTTGCGGAACTGACAACCATTGTGTTCTTGAGCCACAATTTTCGTGTTTTCCATTTCAAGTGCTTCGTTCCCACACCTTTTATACCATATTCCTTAGTGAGGCTTAGATGTTTGGCTGGCGTAATGGTGACTGCCTCTCACAATCCAAAGCAGGATAATGGCTATAAGGTATTCAATCATCTAAACCACACTTTAAGAGGTTATCCGTTATAACAATTTTTTTTTTTCCCTTCAGGTTTATTGGACAAATGGTGCTCAAATTATACCGCCACACGACGAAGCTATTCAGCAGTCAATCATGGCGAATCTAGCGCCCCATCCCGATTCATGGGATGAGACAATGCTCTGTGCCAATGATCTGCTGTGTGATCCCTATAATAGTGTCGTTCCGGCATATTATGATGCGCTTAAGAAACAGATTTCATGTCCACTGATGGAGGCCAATGGCGCATGTCCTTTAAGTTTTACATATACGGCAATGCATGGCGTTGGTTATCCGTATATCCGATTGGCTTTTGCCAAGATTAATCTTAAGCCAGTGATTACTGTGTGCGAGCAGTGTGAGCCTAATCCTGAGTTCCCAACGACACCGATACCCAATCCGGAGGAGGGCAAGGAAACCTTGTGCTTGGCCGTAAAAAAAGCAACTGCAAAGAAGAGTCCCATCATACTGGCCAACGATCCGGATGCAGATCGACTGGCTGTCGCCGAATTAGATGAAAGGGCCTGTTATAGAGTGTTCAGTGGAAATGAGATGGGTGCTCTGCTGGGCTGGTGGGCATTGGAAAACTATAAAATATCTGGGGATTGTCTTGACTTATCAGAATGTGCTATGGTCGCCAGCACGGTTAGTTCCAAGTTACTTAAATCAATGGCTGAAATCGAGGGATTTAATTTCTATGAAACACTAACTGGATTCAAATGGATTGGCAACAAGGTGATTGAGTTACAGAATTTGGGCAGTAAGGTTCTCTTTGCATTTGAGGAAGCAATCGGCTATATGGTATCAACAAATGTGTTTGATAAGGATGGCATCAGTGCGGCGGCACATGTGGCAACAATGGCCTGTTATCTGAAGTGCAAGAAATGCATGACAATGGAGGAGAAACTACGCGACTTATACGAGACCTATGGCTTTCATGTGAGCGTTGTATCCTATTTGACATGTAAGAATAGTCAACAAGTTGCCAAAATCTTTAATCGTTTGCGCACCTTCGACGATGGACGGGAGAATACCTATCCCACAAGCATTCTAGATGGTCAATTTGAGATTGAACACGTAAGGGATCTGACAACTGGCTATGATACGAGTACATCCGATAAGAAGCCAATCCTTCCAGTTAGTGACAGCAACCAAATGATAACGTTTAGTTTCAAAAATGGCATGGTGATGACATTGCGAGCCAGTGGAACCGAACCTAAATTGAAGTACTATGCGGAAATGTGCGGCAAGCCAGAGAACAAGCGTTGGGATGAACTTGAAGCAACGCTTTACCGCATGATCGATGCTGCGGTCGATGAGTTCTATGAGCCCAAAAAGAATGGCCTAGAATTGAAGCCGGAATAAAGCAGCTGAACCTTTAATATTGTATTTACTTTAGAAATCAATAAAGAGGCAAATCGAACAAATATCTTAAAACAAAATAGGCTAATCTAATCTTTTGGTTTTATGAAAACTATTTACTTATTCGACAATAATCAAAACATAAAATATCGGCTAAAATGTGCTCTAAATTGTTGCGTAAATTGAGTTATGTGGGCGCTACTAGAACCGAACAGCTGCATTTTCACCAGCCGCATAGAAATTTTATAATGCCACCCAATGGCCCGGCCGAGCAGCCAAAGCTCAACACGCTTGCGCCGCAGCTCGTCTTAAAATACAATCCGTTCAAGTACTATCTGAGTAAGTTTGGCATGTGGAAACTGAGATGGACATGGGATCGTAAGTTCAGAGAGCAAGACTTTGTCGAGCGTGCAAAGCGAGCAGCTGTCTCCCTTACGGATATCCTACGTTTGCGAGATATGCAAAATGTTAATAAGTTCTCAACATCGAATGTCTTTTACCAAATGTCCACTGAGGCTGTTAACTTTCCGCACGAGTCCTTTGTTGAGCTGTTGCGCTTTCGCAAAAAGGATATGCGTCAGGCGGTGCCGATCAATGTGCATCTTCAAAATGTACTTGGCTTGAAGTATGCCATTATCGATGTGGTGCTTGTGGGATTGCGTCCTGTGGCCGATTGTGAAACAGACGAAGAGCTGGCAATAATGAAGAGTGCTTTGAATGAAATTGATCCAGAACTTAAACTGCAACTAGAGGATCCCAGTGCTCAATTACCTTACGTCTTCATTGAGCTATTTATGCGCTTTCGGCGCAACTACTCAAATGTCGAACATCTTACTGGGCAGGAGCTGGCAAACCATACGAACCGTTGGCTCGTATCCGTCTATAAAATATGCAGATTTAATGTATTCACAGTGCCACCGGCTGTTTAAACGAATCTTAAATAAAACTTGTGTGCTTGCAACTATATTTGTTTACTTTGTGCATTTGCGTGCGATTATTCGATCGATACTTTGAGTATCATCAAGCTGTGATATCGATAAGCAGTCTTAAATATATATCGATACAATTTAGCTGTCGCAGTTAATCAACGTATGTTATGTACTCGTTGTCAGTTAATAAGAAACGTTTACGTTTAGCAGTTTACTTCGATTATAATAGTTGAATAGTACTATAGGTTATTCATGTCAAATATTGCACTGATTTTACTATCATGCCTGTCATTGTATCGATACATTAACTGTGCGTTCCCCATCACGTTCACTTTTTCACATTCTAATTGTGTAGCAAAAAAGAAAAACAAAAAAAATAAATCTTCTAAAAGTTGTTTGCTTAAGTGAAAAGGTAAATATAACTTATATTTAATTCACAAATGCGAATATCTGAAATATATATTATTTTTAGACAGCATGTATGCCCATAGGAAACGTATCAAGTTAACACCAGAGATTAAGGCCTGCAAGGCAATAATGCGCCGCCTTATGTCAAAGCGCTACAGTAAATTGACTTGGATATTTCTTGACCGTGTGGAACCAGAAGTCTTCCGCCTAGATAATTACTATGAAATTGTTAACAATCCCATGGATCTGAGAACTGTAAAGAAACGCCTTGATTTAAATTTTTATTCAGGTGCCGCTCACTTTGCAAGCGATGTGCTTCAAATATTTTTTAACACATATTTGTACACAACTCCTGATCATCCGTGCTTTCAAATGGCCATGGAATTGCAGTTAATCTTTGAGAATATGTGTCGCGAGGCGCTGCCAGATATTCGTATTGAGCGCTCTAGCTCTAATCTCCAAGTTTTCGAGCTTGGCGTGACTGTGACCAACGAGAGTGAACCGGGTGAAATCGAGGCGCTGCCACATAAGCGTGCTGTACCGTTCGAGCTTGAAGGGACTTCGACCACCGAAAGTGAATCGAGTGAATCAAGTGAAACACATGCGCAGCCACAAAATCCAAATGGGCGCTTTAATATCAAAAAGTTCGAACTTGAGGGGGCTTCCAGCACCGAGAGTGAATCAAGCGAAAAAGGGGCGCTGGCCAGTAAGCCTGTTGACCGCTTCCATTCAACCGCCACTCCTTATGTCAAAGGGTTTGATCTTGTGGGGACTTCCAGCACCGATAGTGATTCGAGTGAATCAAGCGAAAACGAGGCCGTTCCAGACAATCCTAAAGAGCGCTTACATTCAACCAAATCCCGTTATGTCGAAGGGTTCGAACTTCAAAAAACTTCTAGCTGCGAGAGTGATTCGAATGAACCAAGTGAAACCGTGGCGCCGGCCAATAAGTCTGTTGACCGCTTCCATTCAACCACCACTCCTTATGTCAAAGGATTTGAACTTGAGGGGACTTCCAGCACCGATAGGGATTCGAGTGAATCAAGCGATAACGAGGCTGTTCAAGACAATCCTAATCATCGCTTCCGTTCAACCGACTCCCGTTATGTCAAATGGTTTGAACTGCAAAAAACTTTTAGCTGCGAGAGTGATTCAAGTGAACCAAGTGAAGACGTGGCGCTGGCCGATAAACCTGTTGATCGCTTCCTTTCAACCACAACTTATGTCAAAGGGCTTGAGCTTGAGGGGACTTCCAGCTCCGAGTGTGAAATGAGTGAATTAAGTGATATAGAAGAGCAGTCTGATAAACGTTCTTATCAGGAAACTTCGAGTTCCGAGGATGAAGCTAGTCATTCGGGTGAAACCAGCGATGAAAATGACGAAGACATTATGTTAGAGCCACAAGATATTATGATCTGCCAGTCTGCGGCAATGAATATTCCATTGACGCCTGAAGAGTATATAGATTTGCATTCCCGAATCCGGAACTGTACTCGCCGCTTGATGATAAAAGTTGTAGAGATTATTGAAACGTTAGAAAATATTCCTACAAATGGTTTAATTGATATTCGATATTATAAAACGGCCACAAGCCGTGCTGTGTTGCAATATCTGACTGGTAATAATGCTATGCTCAAAAAAGAAGAAGCATGGGAGGAGGGAGACGAAGGAGACGAAACAGAAGATGGAGAAGAAGGTGAAGAAAATGGTGAACCAGATGATGAAGCTGGAGACGAAGAAATAAAAGAGAAAGCAAGAGAACAAGAAGGAGAAGAAAATGTAGAAGAAAAAGAAGAAGAAGGAGAACGACGTGAAGGAGGTGAAGAAAATGGTGAGCAAGATGATGAAGATGAAGACGAAGAAATAAAAGAAAAAGCAAGAGAAGAAGCAGGAGAAGAAAATGTAGAAGAAAAAGAAGAAGGAGGAGAACGACGTGAAGGAGGTGAAGAAAATGGTGAGCAAGATGATGAAGATGAAGACGAAGAAATAAAAGAAAAAGCAAGAGAAGAAGCAGGAGAAGAAAATGTAGAAGAAAAAGATGAAGGAGGTGAACAAAATAATAAACAAGATGATGAAGATGAAGACGAAGAAATAAAAAGAAAAAACAAGTGAAGAAGCAGGAGACGAAAATTTAGAAGAAAAAAAAAGACGAAGGAGAACGACGTGAAGGAGGTGCTGAAAATGGTGCACAAGATGATGAAGATGGAGACGAAGAAATAAAAGAAAAAGCAAGTCAAGAAGCTGGAGAAGAAAATTTAGAAGAAAAAGAAGACGAAGGAGAACGACTTGAAGGAGGTGCTGAAAATGGTGCACAAGATGATGAAGATGGAGACGAAGAAATAAAAGAAAAAGCAAGTGAAGAAGCAGGAGAAGAAAATGTAGAAGAAAAAGAAGAAGGAGGTGAACAAAATAATAAACAAGATGATGAAGATGAAGACGAAGAAATAAAAGAAAAAACAAGTGAAGAAGCAGGAGACGAAAATTTAGAAGAAAATGAAGACGAAGGAGAACGACGTGAAGGAGGTGCTGAAAATGGTGCACAAGATGATCAAGATGGAGACGAAGAAATAAAAGAAAAAGCAAGTCAAGAAGCTGGAGAAGAAAATTTAGAAGAAAAAGAAGACGAAGGAGAACGACTTGAAGGAGGTGCTGAAAATGGTGCACAAGATGATGAAGATGGAGACGAAGAAATAAAAGAGAAAGCAACAGAAGAAGCAGGAGAAGAAAATGTAGAAGAAAAAGAAGGTGAAGAAAATTTAGAAGAAAAATAATTTAGAAAAAATAAATAAAATTCTCCGTGTTGGACTATCTTGTTATTAATGGAACTCAGCACAAAAAAGAAGAAACAGAAGATAAAGAAATAAAAAAAAATTAAAAAGGAAAGGTAAAAATAGAAATATAAATTGAATGACTAAAAGTAAAAAATAAAATTGTAAAAGAGGAGTATAAATTAAAAGGAGAGAAGGGCAAGGAGAAGATCGGTCAATTGAATAAGCTTAATATTCTTTATGTAATTCAATTAAATATCAAAAAAACAGAAAACAGTCACAATTGATTTTTTTAATTCCTATGAGCTTCCTTGTACCTTTCACGAAAACGTTTAATATTACGGAACTCGCCGTTCCACACTTTATTGCGCATTATATCTCTCGTATTGGAAGACATATAGGCAAAGAATGTCTTTCTCGGTGGTCCACTTCGATTCAGGTAATTGCCCATGGCATACCAGCAGGCAATTGTGTGATTTGCATACACATCGTTGAGCTTCTTATAGTATTCGGCTTTTACTTTAATGGCCTGCAAATAGATGAAACATATATTAGGAAAATGCGAAAAAAAAATATAGATTCAAAATCCCAATTAAATTTAATAAATATTTATGTAAATCGGATTGGAAGTCAATATTTTAAATATTTTATATATATTAGTAATATACTCACCAGAGCCTTTGCTTTGCCATAATGGGCGAAATTCTCTTGCTCTGCTGGCAGGTGATCCATGCCCATTAAGTCGGCTGAAGGTGGATGTTTTTGCAGCTGCATAACCATTTCGAATACTTTGAGCGATTCCCGGATGTTCTTTTGAATGTCTTCTTCTGTGTACAGCTTGCCATAGCGTCGCCTTATCCACTCCTGCAGCACAGGCAACTTGTGTGCATCAGGCAATGCGGCAAGGACAAATCGTGGATTTTTGCGCAACTCGGCCAAACCATCAATCAGCATACGGTTCATGAGCTCTGAATTATCCGCATCAATTTTGTCGTCATAGGTGAGAATGGTTGTTTGCCGTGCATTATTCCGTTCCCTTTTCTCGGCTAATTCCATTTCGGCACGTTTTGTATTGACACCCTTCATCCAGATCTCTTTGGCACAACGCACAACGGCATCGATGATGTCCGACTTGCGATCCTCATGGCTGCGCCGGCTGTGGTCGCTGGTATCATCGGTGGAGGCACAACTATCCGTTAGCCTTACTGCATTCACCTCCATTTCGAGACTATCTGCATGCTCGTCTTCGGTTGAGAGCAAATGCTTCTCACATGTTGGCTTTGGGGCTGCCTCGCCTTTATCCAAGGCACTAATAAATGCCTTGTCAATGAACTTTGTTATATCTTGTGGCTTGTCAAGGCCGGTCTTAAAGATGCGCTTGTATTTAAACTCATACGGCTTGTGTTCAGTAGGCGCCGTAAAGAATGTCTTCTTGGTCTGTTTACCCTGGTAGCGCCCCACAACAGATGTATCCTTACGATTCTTTCGTAGCCTCCTTAATTTGTTGGCATCTATTTGAAATGAAATGCGTTGTATGTTCGTTTCCTTGTGCGCTTGGCAGGATTTGGGATCGGGTTCCGAGAGCGCAAAAGCTGTTTCTTTATGATCCTTGCAATATCCCAGTTCACCGTCAAACTCAATGGGCTCCCGGCGCAAGCCACCACCACTTAGACGTACACCGACACATCTTTCATTTGCCTTCGTGTGAGCTAAATTTAGGCAATCATCGGCCAAAGCTCTACCTATCCTATCATGAGGCTTTGCAGCGGGAAAATCAACTCGCTGCTCTTGGCAGATTATGCAATCATGCTTAGAGATACTATGCACCGTTGTGCTCTCCATTTTCAAAGCATACCGTTTCAGGCAATTGTCTACATCATGCTCTAGCTGAGCGAGTATGCGTCGGTGTCGTATCTTGCGATAGGGCAGTGTAACATCCATCAATTCTATGCAGCGATCCCGAGCGAGGACAGTCATTTCATCCTTTACCGTCTGAGCCTCAGCAAGAGCGCAACGATGACGGGCGCAGAGTTGAATCTCATCGTCTTGCTCCTTTTTTTGAGCTTGCTGCAAGGCAAGGGCTGCTCGATGACTTACTCTAGCTCTCGACTCCAGGTTATTCATGAGATTCAAATGATTAAAGTGCTTATCGACCGCCTCTCCTACGGTTTTTTTAACCAGTACACCTACTGGATTCAAATTGTATTTAGCAAACCATGGTGGTTCGGTTTTTGGCCCATAATTTGGTGGCTGATCTTCTAGCCAAAAGGGAAATGTTGGTAACAATTTTGGTGGCTTACTGAGGTAATTAACCACAATTTCTTTGGGCCTTGCCTGACGTTGATGGTAGGGCGATTTCGTTGAAGTTTTTTTAACCAAAGGTGTTGCTTGCTCCGGATGCGGCTTGGAATGTCTTAAATGATGCAAACTACGTTGCTGATTTTTAAGTTCCAATGCACTTAGCAGTGGCGGCGGGAGAATGCTATCCAACTCACGCAGAGTGGGCATTAAATCAATTTTGGCTAGTGTTACCATAAGAAGTTTCTCATTCGTTGTGTATTCACCGTTCTTGCGACAGCTAACATAATAGCCTTCGAGTATAAAGTAAAGAAAGGCCAGATCATTTCCACGACTCAATTGCACCATGGTTCGGATTTTCTTCTTGCTAATCATTGGACTCAAGCCCAGACGCATTAAACTCTTCTCCACGCGATAACTTGTGCCCTGTTCGAAATCATCACGCAAGTCGTTGCACAAGTCCTTGGCGGTTTGTTCCTGGTAATCCGACATGCCCAAATACCATTTTGGCATATCCAATTTATTTTGAAATGCTTCTAATTTCTTATGAAAATGCAGCTTTCCCATTTTGTATAACAATTCATACACATAATTTTTTTAAACGCTAAAATTTTAAGTAAATTTCTCTCAAACTGCTATGAATTTCAACTAAAATTTAAATTGACAACAATTTGATAAACTAGTGTCACTTTAAAGAATTTATACGCAAGCAAAGTTGATAGAGCTTAAATGCTAGCAAATGGTCTGCTTAGAACTTTATTTCATTCAGACAATTAAACCTTTCATCTATATTTGTAAAACAATGTTAGGGCAAAAAATTTCTAGTCATGCTTAAAACAGATCTGTTTCGATTGTCAGTCTTAAGATAAAATGTCGCGTTCACGAGTATGGTTGAATAATCAAAAATATCCCACCGAAATGACATACAATAGACGGTGCCAACGATCGAGCAGACCAGTTGATCCATTTTGTGAAGGGAATGGCCCAGGAAACTGTAGAGAATGCCATCCGACAAGGTATAAGCCTGTTGAAGCTGATTGTTTTTGTCCTTCTGAAAGCTCTGCAGATTGCCAACCATTAAGGTTAACGCCCGTTGAACCTTGTTGTAGTCGGAATGTTTTTGGAAACTCTGGAGGATGCCAGCCATTGAGGTACAGGCCAATTGAACCGAGTTGTAATGTGAACGATACAAATCCCTTAATGGCTGTTTATTGCCTTAAATATGTTCAGGGTGTTCCGTCACTGTGTGCACCACCACAACCACCACAGCCTAAAAAATGCTGTTGCTGTCCGTGTCGTAAGAAAAAGAAGCCCAGGACGCGTACCAAAAAAATACAGACCATGGATACTAAAACAGATGATAAGACAACGCAATATCCAGATGAAACCAAGCATTATAATAAAGAGTTTGAGGTGTTTGAAATGAATGTGGTTAATGCAGCAGGTGAAAGGGAGGTTACATTAAAGCAACATGAAAAAATTACCAAAGTTACAAATGATAATGAGGAAAGTAAGGAACTAAGGGTTATCGAATCTGTAACCAAATTTGATAAAATGGGTCACAAAATTGGAATGGACGTATCAAGTAAATATGAAGGACACCCAAGTACACAGGAACCCCACACGAATCACTTTGAAGATCATACTGGGAAACTTGATGTGAAGAAAAGCGAGTCATTAAGCAGATTCCAAGAGGATGGCAAAGATATTCGTAAACGAAACCGAAACGAAGCAATTATCTCACAGGAAGATAAAGCTGATAGCCCAATTGGAAAAGACGTTACAGGAAAACAAGAAGGACATCCAAGTACACAAGATCATACTGGGAAACTTGATGTGACGAAAAGCGAGTCATTTACCAGGTTCCAAGAGGATGGCAAAGATATTCGTAAACGAAACCGAAACGAAGTGATTATTTCACAGGACGATGTAACGAAACGAAAATCCCAACAGGTAAGAGAAAGCGACAGGTCCGCAATCCTAAGAAATGTCGATTCCAACGGGCAATGGATGAAGGTGTCTGCAATAAGCGTTTTTCCGAAAGGGGTGAGCGCTTCAAAAGGCAAAAGTAAAAAAATAAAGAGTCCAGACTCTAGTACCGATGAAGTAGAACAGTCGGTCCTGGATTTATCATTAGATCAGGGCCCAATATTAGATGAAAAAAAAAGCAAAGACAATCCTGGCAAAGCAAAGGTTAAAAAGCACTTGCATAAGGAAATTTCGGAGGTTAATCAAGGGGAAGGACATACGGAGGAAGTTCATATCGTTATTTCAGAATCTGAATCGGACGTTGAAATCGTAGAGCCCAAACCCAAGCCTGAACCTGAATCCAAAAAGGTCTGCTGTGGTCCAAGAGTCCAACAGCAAAACAATAACTGCTGCTACAGAAAATCATCAAGCTGTAAACCTTACCAATGCTTTCCTGCGCAATGCAACGTCAATCAGCGTTCTGACACTAAAAGTGTTGAGAGAAAATCAAAGACATCTGATGACAAACCAGAGGAGATATTAGATAAAAATAGCAAAGGCAAAACTGGCCCAGCAAAAGTTAAAAAGCGTTATCATAAAGAAACTTCGGATGTTGTCCAGGATGAAGGCCACATTGAGGAAGCTTATAACGTTATTTCAGAATCTGAATCGGAGACGGAAATCGTAGAGCCCAAACCAGAACCTGAACCTGGACAGGTCTCCTGCTGTCCAAGAATTCAACAGCAAAATAATAACTGCTGCTTCAGGGCATCCCCATACTGTCAACCTTACCGATGCTACCGGCAATTCTATCCTGCGCAATGCAACGTCAATCAGCGTTCTGACACTAAAAGTGTTAAGAAAAATCCAAAGACATCTGATGACAAACCAGAGGAGATATTAGATAAAAATAGCAACGGTAATGCTGGCCCAGCAAAAGTTAAAAAACGATATCATAAAGAAACTTCGGATGTTATCCAGGATGAAGGCCACATTGAGGAAGCTTATAACGTTATTTCAGAATCTGAATCGGAGACGGAAATCGTAGAGCCCAAACCAGAACCTGAACCTGAACAGGTCTCCTGCTGTCCAAGGATTAAACAGCAAAATAATAACTGCTGCTGCAGCTGTAAACCTTACCGATGCTGCCGGTATTGCTATCCTGCGCAATGCAACGCCAATCAGCGTTCTGACACTAAAAGTGTTAAGAAAAAAGCACAGTCATCTGATAATAAACCAGAGGAGATATTAGATAAAAATAGCAAAGGCAATGCTGGCCCAGCAAAAGTTAAAAAGCGTTATCATAAAGAAACTTCGGATGTTGTCCAGGATGAAGGCCACATTGAGGAAGCTTATAACGTTATTTCAGAATCTGAATCGGAGACTGAAATCGTAGAGCCAGAGCCAGAGCCAGAGCCAGAGCCAGAACCTGAACCTGAACAGTTCTGCTGTTGTCCAAGAGTTGAAGAGCAAAATAATAACTGCTGTTACAAGGGATCCCCATGCTGTAAACCCTACCGTTGCTGCCGCCATTGCTATCCTGCGCAATGTGTGTGTAGTCCTAGAAACTATCCTGCTGGTTGTTGTTCTTGTCGCAATTGCTGCCAACATCAAACAAGATAAAGGAGACCAGTATCAACTTGTATAATAGTCGAAATTAATGCACAGAACAATAAACAGATCTTGAACTTATGCCCAAGAACATTTGCTTATTAGTTTGCTTAGATTTACTGCCTTATCTTGTGTGGGATAAACTCTCTTAGTTCTCGCCAAATAGAAATCTATTTTAAATAATTTGCGGATAACCAAATTGTTAATATTATTTGACCATAAACTTGCATGCACTTTGCCAAATTAAATGCACTTCAGCAGCAATTGATATTAATGTAAAGGGACGGCCCAAAACTTTAACTGGTTGCATAAATTGTGCTCGTCTTTGACCAAAATCCATGTGCTTATACTGTCTTTGTGTGTGTGTGTGTGCCCAAGAGCTGCTCTAAGCCAGGCCATAAAGATTACACGGCATTACTGTTTTGCCAGTCCAAAGGGCCAAGTGGGATTGCAATGGACTTTAGTATCAAATTATTATTTCTAGCAATTAAATAGAGTGCGAAAATGCAGTCCGACAGTTGTGAAGATAAATATTAGGCAATGATTATACTGATTACACTAATGATTATTTAAGAGACAAAAAATAATATATTTGTATCTTTAAATAGGTATTGATTATCGACTTTAAAATGTCAAGCCGCAACAATTTACATTCATTTACTTAGTACTTTAACCTATACAAATTCGCTGTGAACTTTGCTTTTCACTGAATCAGTTTTGCAAAATTTGCAAACTTCACAAAGATTACCATTTTGAGGTTTAGCGCTACAGGTTGATGGGCCAACTTTAAAATGCTGGTAAAACTGTATCAAGCTTTCACATCTTTGTTGGCAGGTGGGCTCTATTTTGCCCATTTCCTAGTTTTGTCATTGGGGAAATTGAATATTTCATTGACGGATATTAAATGCGTAACACCATGGCCTCGTTTCAGTTATTGTCAGGCCATTGTTACATTGGGTTAGATGTTGCACAAGTTTATAACAAATGGTATGCAGAGCTGGGCTAATATTTATATTAGAATTTTATATTTTTCTGCTGCTTGGATTGGCCTCTTCGAATAATTCAGAGATTTGAGAACTTACTTGCATCGAAAAACGAAAAACTAATCTATCGAACAACAACAAGGCTGAACGGATGTTCACTTTTGGCCACACACTGTGTGTGCGTGTGTGTTGTGTGTGTTAGCGTCTCTAACAATATATCCAACTTGTATACTGTTTGTTGGCAGCTGGTAGTAGCATTATTGTTGGCTTCTGATTTTATTTCGTTTCATGTTTTATTCACCACTTCCGCCGGAAATAGACATACAAGCAAAGAGCGTTAGGCAGAGTTGGTTGGCCATATCAAGTATACGCCTCCTACATTTTTGGCAGCCTGATGGCTTACTGGCCTGACTGCCTGACTGCTGGCTGACTAGTTGGCTGGCAAATATTTGTTTTGCTCAACAAAGTAGAAACTGTTTTCGCAAACAAATCCCACATAAATGCTCAATTTATAACAAACCGGAAGTTTAACTTAATCAAGCGTACTTTTTGGCTTATTGTTTAGTCTTTATGCTCTTCTTTTCTCTTGCTCTCTTTCCCTTGCCTATCTGTCCTTTGCTCTTTGTCCCCATCTGCTTTTCGTATTTACTTAACATATTTTATTGCGATACTTTTCTGCTCTATGATGGCTCTGTCTGTCTGTCTGTGTGTGTCATTTTTGGAGGGGAGATTACATGCGGATTTGTTTTGGCACTGTGTGATTTCAGCAAAATATTTTCAGTTTTGTTGCCAAACAGCGACGAATGCTTTATTTGATCGCTTCTCTTGGCTTATGCATTTATACATTACACAAATAGTATATACGTGAGTATATGTATGTATATTTCTGGGCACAGTTTTATTGTTTGCCATTTATGTGATAAATTGTGCTTGATGCAAGCATGACAGTTAACATTTATAGTCACTAAAGCGATGATGTTAAGAGCTGATATTGTTCATAAAATGCAACTATTTAAAATTTATAAGAGCAAAGGGATGTGAACATTTTAAAATAAAACATGCCAATACGCCAGTCTTGCAAGGATATGTCGTATGTGCATTGACAAATGTTTTATGCATCCCCAGAGCAATTTGACTTGTACTATTGTTGCTTGCCTTATTAATATGGTCAAGAGCCAAGTCATTCAAATGACATTTGTACCAGATGTACTGAGATAATCATATGTATTAGTGTTTAGTCAAAGACCTGGAAAATTGTGCAATAATTGAAATCGACATAAGGCTAAATTACTTGTTTCGAATGCAAATTTTGTGGGTGCAATTGCCAAGCAATTAACCCAAATGAAATAAGTTTGTAAACATGTCTTTGATGCTGAAGGCGGTGGGCGTGTCTACTGTCTGCCGTTGTTTGTATTCAGTTAGCAGAGCTCAAGTGCACACAAACACCCACAAAAAGAGAGAGAGAGAGACACTTAGAATGCCGGACAACCAAATAGAGACAGAGGGAAAAGAAGGTGGCTGGGTGGGTGGGCTGTTGATTTTATGGGTGGGTGGCTACAAATGTTTTCCATTTGCTAATGCGTTCGATAATTGCACGATGGCAAACTTGTGCAATGCTCAGAGAGGAACTCCTTCGGGTTCCCACGAGGCAGCATCAATCAAGCGGGCCACAAAGTCAGGTGAATCGATTATCCGCTTGTTGCTACAATTAGAGCTCATTGTTGTGCTAAATCGCATTAATGCATCATTGTGTGGAGTTACACACACACATATACCCTTACAAAGCACATAATTTGCAACAATTAAATGTGAGCTAAACTGCAAAGACTTAAGAGAAAAATATCTGACCAAAGTGGTCGGGTTGAGGAGGGAAGGAAGACGGGAAGATTGTTGATGACACAGATTACCTCCGACAACCTCCCAGGCATAACCACGATTTCAAGAAATCAAGCAGGGAATGCTTAAAAATTTGTATTTCAAGTTTTAGCAATCAAAAAAAAAACCAACTAAACTCAAAACAGATTTGGCCCGATAACAAAATTTACAGAAAAATTATTTTTAAATTATTCAATTTTATACATTTTTAATACAAAACTATGGAAATATGTCGGTAAAAGGTACGCAGCTAGCTTTGACTTACAGAAACCTAATACAACCGGCCAGCTCGTTGCTTGGGCTGAACATGAACCACCGAAACATGACCTCAGGCTCTGAGTTGGCATCCGAGACGGAGCAAATCAAATGGAAGCTGCATTTTAACGTAGTCAAAGAGAAAGATGCTGCCAAAAATCCAGAGCTATCGTTACTAAATCTTATCAGGCTCTACTTGCCCTGGCAAGTGGCGAAAACAAAACTGAATCTATGGCAATTGAAGATGCTCTGGGACTGGCAATTTAAGGAAGCAGATTTTGTGAATAGTTCCAAACAGGCGCTGGTTTTAGCTACCAAGTTTATAGTCAATCAACGGGAGGACTTGGTTCAACGTTGCACTACGTCTATGGGCCTTAAGCAGATCAAGCATGATTTGATGCGACCGCATGAAACGCTGTCCCAATACTCCGCCTGGCCACTTCGGACTATGCGATTTGACGAGCGGCACATTCGTCAAACAATGCCACTGAAGGTGGAGAGATTGGTGCACTATGATCATAGGTTTGCCTTTATAGACATGATCTTCCTTGTGCGCCAAGCAACCAATGACTATGCCGTCAAGCTGGAAGCGGCTGAATTGAAGCAACTATTGGAGCATCATGTGGATGTTAGGAAATTCTTTATACCCAATACGACTGTTGTTGCTGAGATTTTTGTTCGTTTCCGTCGGGATTATTCGCTGCCTACAACAAAGCGTGCTGGCCACTGGCTTATTTCCAGCTATAAGATTCTTAACTTGGATGTGATCAATTCCCAATAGTTATTCCTTTCGACCGACTGCAAACAGATTTTTAAATATTAGTACATTCTTTCGCTTTGAATAAAACTTGCGTAAGTTTTTGTTGTTGTTGTTCTTGTGTGTTTTCGCCTAGAAGCTAAGGTGTCCATAATCTGTACGATAATGAACTTTGCGCCACGCACCGACGCCAGGTGGCGCCAGTTCGAGTAAACAGCAAAGTCTTGTAAAAAATGTGAAAAAAGGGCGAAGGAATAGATAGAAAGGGAAACAACTGCAAAGTGCAAGATGTGTTAGTTCACTTATCCTTGGCATTCAACCTCATCTTCTCTTGCCAACTTTTTTCTTGTTGATGAGCCGGCGACGTAGTTCATGAATTTCTAATGCCAAAACGAACGAAGAGTAGCTCTAGTTGTGTAGGAAGCACTTGAGTGATGGCCATACACTACGCCAGACAGCTACTCTACAAGTGGACAAATGCACAAGAACTTTTATATTGAAGACAAGCACTTGAATGATATGCTTATTTCAAGGGCTTATTACTGCATTCGATTTTCTTCCTATTATTTTTTTAAAGGGTTTGTTTGGCTAATTTTAGTTTAAAATCCTCAAAAGACTCTTTAAAAGAGTAAACTTAATTGCTATCAGAATTTTAGCATCGTCACAAATTTGCCAGCAATTAACAATAAAAAGAAAACTCTCACCATACGTGCAATACGTTCTTTCTGACTATCTGGCGGCAATATTTCTCTTGCCATATCGCCACATATCACCAGGTGCAAATTATTTAAGCTGCCGCAAGGGAAATGCAGAAACTACTAGAAAATACTCGTGCGAATGTGCCGCTTATCAGAACACGTTGCATTTGCACACTGTCGATAAGTTGAATTTACTATGCGTGTGTGTGTGTTTGGTGTGAAAGGGAGAGAGAGAGGGGACTATTGTGAAAGTAAGACCACTTCTTTGTTAGAACTTTTGTGCGATATGGTTGCTTTCAACACTTTGTGGCTGTTGCCACTGCTGCTGTTTGCTGCTCGGTTGCATTTGAATTTAAGGCATGCAATTTTATGCTTTTAATTTAACGCTTTATAAATTTTGTGGCTTCGCACACACAGAGAGCAATTACTCAAAGATTCCGCCAACTACAACGGATTAGTAACAATAATAAAACTTAACTTTAATGACACAGAAAGACTATATACTTTGACAAACAGAAGACATGAAGGGACAAAACTTTTCTTTAAAAATGGATCAAAAAATATGAATTTAAATATTCGATTATTCTTTCTCTTTTTAAATTGAAATCCATTATTTCAGTTGTCATATTATACATCTATTATTTTTAATAGTTGGGCAACAATGAGGAACTCTTCTTAGATAGTTAAAATTGCAATCCACACGCTTGCCATATCATACATCATTTGCTGTCAAGTTTTTCAACTGAAAAGCACTTCGGCACCCAGGACGCGGCGACAACAAGTTGGGCGTGTCGAAAAACTTGAAATTGTTTTCGAAATTGCAATGTCACGCTACCCCACAGAACGCCCCAACAACAGCAACAACAAGAACTTGTTGTAAAGTTTCCTTTTGGAAAAAAACAAAAACTTGCCATAACTGACATAGATTATCCATCGGTTTGACGAACTTTCAATATCCTTTGACAAATTTAAGTTAAGCGAAGTTCAAGCAGGTTGAATATGCTTTCAAATTTGATGCCATGTTTTAAGTATATTTTGGTTCGCGTAAAGTAGGACCAAACGCCTTTGGATAGCCAAAGTATCCGATTCGATAGAATGGCAAGCAGACAATTTGATATGTTGCATTTGCTGGTTATTTGCAGCAATGACAATTTCATTTTGAAACACAGACTCCAGTCGATTTCGAACACTGACCGCTGTAATGGGCAACTAAACAAACGATGCCATTGACAGGACACTTGCCCAGGACATTGCTTGGCCATGGCCCGATGACAATGACTTTTTAAATTGTTTCTCCAAAGTGTCAGCTATGGTCAGAAAGTTTAGCAGCTGCTGCGAAAATAAATGAGCGTCAAGTGCAACATAGTACAGCAAGCTACCCGATGCCCAACAATAAGAGTTAGCAACGTGATCATCATCATCGTTATCATCATCGTTATCAGCAAACATCGTTAATGAGCATGAGCGAGCGATATCAGACTTTATGACTTCATTTTCGACCCCAAACGTGGGCAGCGCCACGAAAATGTTGCGAAATCTCACTGCCTGCAACACACACAACGCCTGCAACTCGTTGCGGTCGTCAAGCAGCACTCAAATTGCAGGTGTGGTCGCCATACCGCAGACAGCGTTTGGTGTCAGAGTGCACTGCTAGTGCGGCACTTTGTGACACTGAAATCAAAAATTATATTAAAATATTATTTCCTCACCTTAAAAATTAATAAATTATTAGTTTTGCCATTGCAAATTTGATCTAAAAATCAAAGCTGTCTTTCACATTTCAAAACGTTATATTTTCCCTGTGCAATCTAGTCCAAGTCAGCTGCTGTCTGGCGAGTCGACAACCAACAAACGGACACACTATTAAATATACATTCTTTGGCCGTTCAAAGTGCTGGACAACCAGCCGATTGCAAGAGCAGATGCGCGGATGTGAATACCAAACGCAAATGTCCTTTAAGGTGTGTGAGTTTGTATGCGTGTGGATAACAGCACAGATGCAATGCAACTCATACGCCGTGTTGCCTATTCAACACTTAGTTTTGTTGCAAAATATATGCAAAGTTTTAGCTAAGTTTCTATTTTAAGGACACTTTAAGCATTTTGCGTTTAGAAAGCATTTATTATAGTAAGTTCTAATTGATTTTGAATAAGTGATGTATGATTTATTGCCAGCTCAATATTCAAGCTTTATGCACGATTAACAAATTTAATTTCCTCAACTCATGTTCTTTTCATAACTTGCCATTAATTCAGCAAATATTCCAATTACAATTACATTTGGCTGTTTGTTGTGCTATTTGAATGCCAGACAATTATGCTTTTGTTTAATTATGCACGAATGAAGATGATGAAAAAGAAGAAGAAGAAGCAGAAGAACAACAGAAGCACAACTAATCCCAAACGTTATTTGATTTAAAATTAAAGAGCAAGGCATTTATATTTGTACATCCATGCAAACAATGCAATTTGCCTTTGTTGAATAAGCCGAAATTAATTTCTTAAGATGTTAATTGGCAAACAAGTCGAAAATGCACGAAAAACCCAACAAGCTCAACGCAATTTGAATTGATTTAGCTGATTTGAATGTTAGTAATAAACAATTTGGCATGCAAATTTAGAGCAACTTTTGATAATTACTTTGGCAGTGCATCAAACACAGACGGAGAAATTTGCATTAAGTAAGCATTTTTAAACTGATTGTCATAATACAAAAAAATTATGTATGATTTTCCAATGGGTTTATTTGCACCACAAAACACTTTCATTCTTTAACCTCAAAAAATAAATGTTGTTTCATATTTGGCAAGTCTAAAAGCAAAGTTGCAACAATCAAACTTTATAATTACTTACCGCATTGATGTTGCTTCACTTGCATATTGTGTGTTACGAACACTTCAAGGAACTCATTTTCAACTACACTCCTACACACCTCCCCCTGCCCCGACCCCTTCCTGCTGCTCACATGCGTGTGCATAAAACTTTGGCATCACATGGGGTAAGTATGGTAAATATTTAAAAGAAAAGTTTGACTTGAAAAAAATAAAATAAATAAGTGAGAGGAAACACTTTGCACAGAGAGAGAGAGAGAGAGAGAGAGAGAAAGAGAGAGAGAGCACAGCTGACAATGGAACCAAGGAGTTAGCAAGACTTTCGAAGCAAATTTGTGAAACAAATAATTTTCAATTCTTTTATTTTCACGCTGCACTTTAAGCCAAAAATTCATAAGTATAAGAATTATTTATGCATGTGTGTGTGTGTGTGTGCGTGTGATATATTAACCCAATGCAGGAGCGTTTAAGAATTCCGTATAAATATGTTTTTAATGAGCACTCGTTTGACTAAGAAAACTGTATATGTAGGTGTGTGTGTCCCAAGCCGTCTGCTTGATGAAAAATTACTTTCATTTTAATTAGTAGCTGCGAGCACAGAGGTAACGTGAATTGAAAGGGGTGTGCGGAGAGCGGCAGGGAGTCGGAGTGCAAAAAGACGAAAAATTAAATTAGAAACACTTTCGTGCATTTAAGCAAATAAAGAGCGACGGTCACGTGGGCGTCCTGCCGTGACATATACTTACACACACACATGCACACACACACACACACACACCTGACTGCACTTTGAGGTTATGTTGCAAAATGCATGCGGTTTTAAGCACGTGACGCCAGAGCAACGGAGTTTTATTTTTTAATTAAGCTGTTTACATTTACTCGCAATGTCCTTGGGTTGCGTTCCCTTTATGCGTTCAACGTTCTCGACGTGCGCCACATAAAACTTGTTGTTTGGTTGTTTTTTTTATTTTTCTCCTCCATCCACCCCACCCACTCCCACCACTCCCTAAGAAAACGCTTGCGGTTCTTGTGTATGTTTTTGCCATAAAGAAAAAATACCGCCCGCGTCGCCTTTGTGGGTCAAGCAGCAAGCAGCAGGTGCTTTGCTCTTGCACCTGTCGCCAGTACAATTAAAAATGTGTGCACAAACAAGGATCTCACTTTTGGCTGACACTTTTCTGCTTCACCTTTGACTAAGGCGCCGCTGCAGCAGCCACAAATACCTTCTGACCTTTGGCTAGGGAGAAGAGGAAAAGCGGTTGCTGAGATTGCTGCTTAATATAAGTAATAAATATAGATAAAGAATTTCATTGAAGAAGAAACTAGTATTTTATGGTCCATGTTTCCTTTATACTTTTTTTTATACTTATTCACCTTAAGTTTGAGTTTACGAAATAAGTTAAAAGCTTGATCTTTTGGTTTTTCGTTCAGAAACCTAGCTTGAGGCAAACAATTTGATCAATAAGTTGATATCAGTTATCAAAAAAAATACACAATTTAAAGGACGTCGTTGATTTTACCTTCCCGTGTTTATGGTCAAAAGATAAAGTATATAATGCAAATAAATTAAGTGGCGCAGCAAAGTTAATTAATTGCTACATTTTTGGTTAATTAAAGCCGTTTAAAATATTTATATACACATGTGCTGCCTAGGCATGTAAAATGGCGCCAAACTCAAGCAATTTAATTAATTTAAATGTTTTTTTTCATTTCCTTTTTTTTGTGTGTTTGTTCCAATTGGTCTCAGGTGCAGTGAGGCATTAATAAAAAAGGGAAACAACAAGCGCAGCGCAAATAACATGTTACTTAATTACCAAGCAATAAAACACATTGAAAGCCATCTCCACTGCAGTTTTTAACAATTTATCAGTCAAGTGTTGATTTCCATTTTCATACGTTTTCAGATTTAATGGATTTTTGTCTTTTGTGTTCATTGACATGTTTTTTTTTTCATTAGCAGTATAAGTTACAAAGTGAGAATAATGTCATGCTCAATTGACTTTTATAATGCAATTTTGTGCAAGCTATATTCATTATTGATTCTACTATTGATTGACAATAACGTGGTTGAGCAGGTATTGATACTTTTTACTGGCTTTGTTATTCATTCTTGTTTTAATCAATATCTAAAGGAATGTTCTTCTTCATTACTGGACATGCTTCCAGGTATTCTTTGAACATCTCTGTTCCATTACTAATATTCTGCCAATAGTGCGTTCCATTGATTAATCCATACGCTGGCTGCTGGAGTTTCTGTTACGAGCTTCACTTTGGCATTTGTGCAATGCTGCACAGCTGCAAATGCTGCATTGTGTGCAGCACTATAAAAACTTCATTAGATCGCTCGTCGAAATGGTCAAAAAGGGGGAAAGGGGAAGGGCATCACCAATTACTCCATTCCTGATCCCCTATACCAATAGCGATTGGACAAAGGCACATGGCTGAACAAATTCCTATGCTTTGTGGTCAAATTAGCTGCACGAGAAAACAAAGCTCTGCCAAATGCGAAACTGAATGCAAATGCCAAACTGAATCGAACGTTAAACGTGCTGGAAGCTGACGTCAGGCAGGGCAGAATGGAATTGGCCCCTTAAACGGGTGGCAATGGAGGCAGTTGCCACATTAGCAGCTCTCTTCTGGTCATTACACCGCTTTTTTGTTGTTGTTCTTGTTGTTGTCGTTGGTGGTGTGCTTCCTCGCATCGCTCTTAAACACAAAAGACTGCCTGCAGCTTTTATATTTTCTAGTTTTTTTTTTTAACGCGTTTTGACAAACAATAAAAAGCGCTTTTCAACTGTGGCTGCCGGCGTTTTGGTTGCATGGCTAACACGCGCTGCCAATGGGCCATCACGTCTTGTCATATGCATTTAAGCCAGAGGGAAAATGCTAAAAATAAAAGAGACTTGGTCAACACTTTCCATTGTGTGCCAATTTAGAACAAATGTCGCGCTGCAAACAAACTAAAGCTGTTGAGTTTTAAGCATTGAATATTTTTAGGAAAATCAATTTTTCTACGAGATATTTTTGGGAAATTTCTTAGCAAACACTTGAATGGTTGCTCAAACTTGCCTAGCTCCAACTTAAGAACTGCTTCAAGCTTGTGAAATTCAATATCTAACCAAGAGATAATCTTAGTACGATGCGTGAGCTATAAAGAAACACTAAACTAAGGCCAGCTTATCCAAGTATCGACTAACTTGTTAAATATTTGGTTTGGGTGCGAGTTCGTTTCACTTCAAACTTTGCGCCTCGCAACCAAAATCGATCATCAAAATTTACGAGACATTGCTCAAAGTGCGTCGTCATAAAATTGCGCTCGAAAACTAATTAAGTACATAAAAGGCGGATTAATGGTTTTCAAAGTGCCGTAAAATTCAAAGGCGCAACAATTAGCCCAAAGTCCTAAGGATGTGATTGGCGAAATGTGAAATGCAATGGGGATTGGAATGCGAATATATGTTTGTCGGCCCCATAAAAGCATCAACTCTAGAGACAGAGAATTGGGAGTATTATGCCTGAAGTTCGCTGGCAAGCAAACCCAATGCAAAGTCATTAAAACCAACGAAAAGTTGTAAGGAATAGCAAATGTTGATACTCTTCTTAAGGGTAAATCTACACTTTGGAGTTCTTAAATAGACAACTTTTAGATACTTAAAAATACTTCTTCTAGACTTTTTTGTACATAAATCCAACTTAATAGCAAATTGGTGTTATCCCATTTGGTTTGAAGGGCATCAATATTAGGCGGTTCGGTGATTTGGGCGGGCAGAGAAAGGCATTCGAAAACTTTTTAATTTAATGCATTGTCGTAAAAAATTTGGATACTTTGTTAGCGAGTCGGCTGTAAAAATAGTTTCGCTTTGCTTCTTTGATTCCCTTTCGACACAAACTGTATCTCTCCCTCTCTCTCTTGCTGTCCCTCTCTATAGCTGTTTTTCTGTCTTCTGTGCGGCCGCATCATAAGCTGTCAGCCAAAGTTGACCTAATAAGCAACTTGGCGAAAAGTTTCCGTTTCAGTTTCAGTTTTCAGTTCTCGGTTTCTGTTTCAGTTGCAGCCTCAACTTTGAACTCTCGCTTGCTCTAAGCAAGGCAGTGAGGATTAGGCCAGGCTAACCTCTGTTCTCTTGGCCTCCGTTGGGCTGGTCGCGTGACCGTTTCAATTAAAATAAATTCAATGCGGCGCGAGTGGTCGCAAATGTCAAAACAGTTTGCGGCTCAATTAGGCGCACTGTCAAAATTTACGTACAGCTGCAGCTTGTCAAGCAAAAACAGAGATAGAGCGAGAGAGTGATAGAGACAGCATGATGATGATGAACTGTAAATTGGATGCGGCTGTCTGTTAGATGTTGCAAGGGAAAGGAGGAGCGGAGGGGGGACGTAGAGATGAATTGAGGGATTAGAGCTTTCGTTGCCAGCAGCGACAAGTCAAAACTTCAGTATATATGTAAAGTATATATAACGTAATGAATGCTGCCCAAAAACATGCTTCTAAAATTCCTCAACCAAATATTTCTCGGTAAACTACGTCTCCTTCCTCCTCAATGCTGCGCCATAAGCCAGCTTAAAAGTGGCTTACCAAAAGTTTTACTGCCAATAAGCAGTAAAACAAAGGATTTGTCAGATTTTCCAAAAATAATGTTTAAACAAAATAAATTGAACGTCACGTTAAAAACAATCAAATCAAAATAAATGCAAAAATTTCAAACTTTTATTTCAGGTTTGTAAGCTGATTTAACAAAGAAAGCTGCTTGAAATCTGGATCTGAAATTGAATTTTCTTTCTCTAATCAAAGAACAAATGTTCCATGATCATTTCACGTTCTTAGCTCTCATTTTCCAAACACCCACAACATCATGCAACTAGTTTGACAAACGGATTGCAACTGTAAGTCTGCAATTCATAGAAGCGATTACCTCTTTAATTAAGCAGCCAATCAGCTCAACAAAGCAGACTTAACACAGCTCCAATGACCGAATAAAAAAAAAGCCTACGCAAAACTTTGGAGCAAGTGCAGAGAAAAACTTTTGGCGCCAACGTAAAGAAACATGACATTTTAATTGGGCAAACAGCAGCACCTGCAGCAGAAGGGGAATGAGAAAGGCAGACTTAATTAGCTGAAAAGCAGAGTAAACGGATTTGTTTTATAATTAAAAGAGAGAGAGAGAGCGAGATGGAGAGAGAGCGAACATCAATTGTTACTGATCTAAATTTATGCAAATTGGCAGCTGCTGCAACTATCCACTGTACCACAAATAGTGTCTGAGTATATGCGTGTGCCACGTTTCGTGGCGAATCCACATCCACATCCAAATACATATTTCATTTTGCACGCGCCTCCAGTTCGCAGTTCGTTTGCCCTCTTAATGGTCATGCAACCGTGCAACCGAGAAGCCATTCATTTGAATGCAGCTGGCAAAACTGAAACAGGAACAGTAACAGCAAGAACAACAGCAACATCAACAGCAACAGAAACAGGAGCAGTTGTTGCAGCAGTTGGTAGTTTGGCTGATTATTAAATCACAAGGCAAACGGGCAGGCCCCGCCAATCTGATATGCAAAATCTCAACTAGTTTAGCTCTGAGTTGAATTAAAGTCGCGTTAAAACAGAGAGAAAGAAACGCTACACTTGAAGAAATGAAAAAAGGTATAACAAACTGAGTTAAAATACTTTTCGACTTCCTTTCGCTGAGTGCATCCACCTTCTCGGCAGTCGCGTTAATTACAGTCCCGGCTAGCCAGGGAACTCTTGCCAAACGGCAACTTGTTAAAAATTTCCGCTGCCTGTTTATTAGAGGGCCAGCATCACAGCACAACACTCCCTTTGCGCCCGTCTCGCTGCTGACTTGGCAATTAATTGAAGCTTAGTTGAACCTGTTTTAATAAGAGTCAGTCTAAGCGTCTGCAGCACAGCCAAGGCTAAGATGATGACGCCAACGACGAAGTGCAAGATTTAGTCTTGGACTACAAATTAGCTTCAAGTGTCTTCTTTTCAAGCAATGCAATAAAGTTGCCTAAATCATGGTTGAAAGTCAAAAGTCATAGCAAAGAGGAAAAATTTATTTGCTTGAGATTTGTTATCAACAAAATAATTAGAAGAAAATGCTTAACAAAACTCGATTTATGCTTCAAAATTTATAACAAAATTTTGTTAAAAATTTTTGTTTGGTACTATTTAAATTTCGGTTTATTATGGCCCTAGAAGCAATATGCGGCGTCAATAAGTTGCCCTTTATGAAAAGCTTTGATGTACTGCAAAAGGAATGGGATCTGCAGCAGATGCAAATAGCCACAAGTAACTTTCGAAATCCCTACGCTCTAATGGCACCACCCTTTGAAAATGTAATCTATAATTATACATATAGTTTGCATATAATCATTAACCAGTTAAGTTTGCCTGCAGCCAGTTGTGAATCTGCCCAAGATACTGGCACACTGCAAGTTGCACATGGAATTTGATCATGGGACAACAACTTTGGGTTTCAAGTATCAAGGTGGCGTGGTGCTTTGTGCCGATTCGCGTGCCACATCCGGCGAATATATTGGCTCGCAGACAATGCGCAAGATTGTGGAGCTGAATAGTTATATGCTTGGCACATTGGCTGGCGGTGCCGCCGATTGTGTGTATTGGGATCGAGTGTTGGCCAAAGAGTGTCGTCTGCACGAGTTGCGCTACAAGCGAAGAATCACTGTCGATGCTGCGGCACGAATGATGTGCAACATTTGTGCCGAATACAAGGGCATGGGTCTAGCGATGGGCATGATGTTGGCCGGCTGCGATGACGAGGGTTGTAAGTTGATCTATGTCGATTCGGAGGGTATGCGATCGCACGGCAGTGTCTTCTCCGTGGGCAGCGGCTCAACTTATGCATTGGGCGTCTTGGATACAGGACATCGTTGGGATCTAACGGATGAGGAGGCGTACGATTTGGCGCGTCGCGCCATCTATCATGCCACCAGCAAGGATGCCTATTCGGGCGGCATTGTGCGCTTGTATCACATCAACGACAAGGGCTGGAAGAACATTTGCAACACGGACTGCCATGACTTGCACGATATCTTTTGTGTGGACTCAATGACGAATGTGGTAACTGAATTGCCTTGCACAAGTCGCGATTGGCTATTGCAGAAGCTAAGACCTGATAGTGTTCAGGCTCAGGTTGCCGCTTGCAACATGGAGAAGACCCAATAAAATTCAGTGTGAAAAATAAAACTTTATAGAAAATAATTAAGCTTCTTCTACTTTTCAATCTGTTTACTCTCGATGCAGGCAAACCATATCATTAGTTACTCGCTTGTTAAAAAACAGAGCTTAGCCTTAATGCAGCTTACGCAAAAGCGCTGCTGCTGCCCCAAAAAATAGATAACCCCTTTGCATGCCCTTTTTTAACTGCAGTTTTTCTCTTACTTAAGTGGATATGTGCGACTTTAGCTTAAGTAATTTTCTAATGAAACCGCAGAGGAAAAATGAGTTTGATGTTAAGGGGGTCATTTGTCGTTCCACTTACCTTCCACACACACACACACAGGGAAGTTCTTTAGCGGTGTTCATTAGATTAAAAGCAATTTACAGTAAAACTTTTGCCCACAAAATGCACACACACCTTGCTTGCCCCTCAGCCGCATCTGATGTCTCACATACGTTCCCCAAACGCCGTGCAAATGTCGCAAGACGAAAAGGAAGAAGAAGAAGCAGGCACACACACTCATTTAGCGTCTGTGCTTTGGTTGTTTTTTTTCGTTATATTTTTATTTGAAATTCAACAAATTTGCGGATTTGGTTTGTAATTTATTAAATTTATCGCATGCTTCCTCCTCCTTTATCCACCTTCTTTCTCTCCTTGCCTCACCATCTCTATTGTGGTTGTGCGCCTTTCCGGCCATTCTCCCATCTCTCTAGCTGCAACATTTGTTGATGACAACCCAAAAAGACACACACACACACACACAAGTGCAGAAATACCCGAGAATGGTACGCCATTAGGGAAAGGGAGTTAGAGGCAGTTGCCGCGACGCTGTGTACCCTCCCTGCATAGAAGTTATTATTTTGATTTATAGAAAAAGTTCGTTAGCGAGCGAAAGTTGGTCGTATATATACCATACCGTACATACATAAATTGTCAGTCAGGATGTTTGTCCTGCTGTTATTGCAGTCATTTGGCGCTAAAAGTTGAGATATTGTTTCATGCATTGATGTCACCGCACCACCCCCCGCCCAACACACCCAACGTGGTCCTTTATAATTAAAGAGCAGCCACAACAGATTTTTCACAGAGATGAAACATTTAAAAGGGAAATTAACTCAAGGAACCTCAACAAAAATAAATAACAAATTAAATCTTTTATATTTTTGGTGAACTTTTATATTTATTTCATATACAATTAATAATTTTGACTCACGAAAAAGAATAATATCGAAAGTTAATTTTAAATTTAGTATAAGCACAGCTAACGCCTAAAAATATTTATTTTTATTCTCACTCTTAAATTTTCTAGCTTAAAATTCCAAATCCCGTAACCTTACTTACTTGTATGATAAAACCTTCTTTACAACTAAAAAAAAATAAAAAAAACTCCAAACACTAAACATTCAAACACAACTAACAACTAACTAAAAAAAAGATCTAGGTCTGCGATGCCTAGTTTCACGTCTATGCCGAGGTGAACTCCACCAGTTGCTGTTGTTGTTGGTCAACTGCAAGCAAGTCGAGACCATTATGGATGAGGCACGCGCTTTTAGGCGTAGATTCTTGTCATTGGTCAGCAGCATCATGTGAGGAACTTCCTTCTTCAATTGCAGACAACAGTTGATAATGCTGTCATCGGCATTATCTATATCGACGAGTTGGTTGGCTTCTTCCAACGCCGATTGGGCTTCGATGCTTTCCGTATCGTCATCAAACTTATCGTTCAGATATTCTATGGCACGTCGGGCAGCATAGCTTGTCGTCTGCTTGCATTTCAATATATCCAGTTCCTTGATAACTATATAGGGCAAATAGAGAATGCCGCCGACAGTGCCAAAGAGCGTCAATTTATTCACATCCTCCAGCAGCTCTAGACTATCGATAAGTACATTGGTATCCAGCACAAAGTACATATGATCCAGTTTATATTGTGAAGTTTCCTTTTGCTTTTTCTTAGATTTGTCATTCTTAGTTTTAGCATTGCTTTTGACTTTAAATATAGTCAGCGGAACACTTTCATTGTTCGACTTGTTTTCTTGCGGGAACTTGAAGCAAAAGTTCTTTAGCTGATCCTTAATGACCTTTGCCTTTTCAATAGCTGCAGTCAAATCGGCGCTCGGTGAAGTGTCCTCTGTGACATAATCACATCCTATGACCTGACCAAATCGACCAGCTTTCGTCTTATTCCTAATCTGATCCAGTTTCCGACCATCCACAATATTATAATCATTATACAGACGCTTGTGCCGTTCATCGTTGTTGTTGCCATTTTTCTTTTGTACACACAACTTTTGGGACTTGAGTGAAAAAATGAGTCGATTAAGTTGCTCTTCAAAATTTGTCGAAGTTCGGTTTCTGTAATTTCCAGGCATTTTTTTGCTATTTTTTTATTGTATTATTAAATGGAAATAAAAAAATGCCTAAAGCCTCTACACCGTACGCTTGCTATATGTTTAAATATTGTTGTACATTGTATTTGACATAATGGCTACTAAAAATTCAAATTCAATTCTTTACGGAATAAAATATTTGATAACATGTGTCAATTACGCATGACACCATTTATGCATATATATATTGTAAGATTGCAGTTGACTGACAATTGACAATTCCCCTCCTGCCACCAGCCACTTGCCACGCGGTTATTCGCTCATTCATCTACTCCAATTTCAACCTGCTGCAAAATTTGCATAAAATAATAATGCACAAGGACAACACAATAGAAAACAACGTTGACGGCATATTAATTGCGGCTATCATTTTCCACAAAATTAGCCCGGTTCCATAGAAAAATGTATATATATGTATGTATGTATGCCACCATGCCACCACCACATGCACCACAAGTATGTTTCCCCATTTGCTCCCACAGTCTCTCTCTCTCTCTCTCGGCTAATATGCGCTTAAAAAGCATGCGACGATAACAAAAACTATAATTTAAATTAATTTGCAAATGCAACAGCAAAAACAAGAACAACAACAACTAAACTGCAACACCTGCAAAATTGCTGTTGCTGTTGTTGTTGCTCGTGATGTTGTTGCCATTCCACTTTTGTCAACGAGCTCAAATTCAATGAAATTTCACACTTTGTCGTTAAAAGCCACGCCGCTCGCAAGCAAAATGGGGGAAACTGGAAAACGAGTGGAAATGTTCGGCGGAGTGGGGAGAGTTGAAGGGGGGGCTGTGACAGGGGGCAGTTAACTGGCAGGCATAAGGATGCAAATATGCAAATGGATTTTGCCAAGCGAACACAGAGTTGAAGCATGCAATGAGATAGCCGTTGTGGGACGGAGGGCCGGTGCAAGTAGGTGGTGTGGGGGAAGGGGTGCTGGGGTAGGGGCGAGTTGAGAGTGTTTGACAAGCAAGCGTGACTGTTGAGCTGGGAGTTGGCAGCTTGGATGATGTGCAGCTGGAAGGCGGCATCTTCATTTAGTTCAGCGCCAACGCGACACAAAACTGAACCGAGAGAGATGCATATGCCCCCGGCTTGCCTGCATGCTTGTGTGTATGTGTGTGGGGCAACTTTTGTTATAAGCCACAGAATATTAGCTTACAAGAACTAGAAAATATTTTTTTAAAATTATTCTTACTAATTTAATTGAAAAGTGAAATGAATTTAAAATTTGGGATGAATAGTTCTGGAAGTTATGGAAGTCTGTAGTATAGGCATGATATTTCTGGAGTTTCCACAGCTTGTTTCCTTTAAGAACTAATGGAAAAGCAATCCTCAACCATCAAATATAAATTACAGGGTATCCCATGTTCAAGCAGTTGCTTCACTCGATCGTTTTCGGTTAGTGTTGCTCGTGTTGTTGGTGCTGTCAAGGAACACGTTCGTCTGCGCTTGTTTAAGCTGCGAATGCAAAAGCTCGCTTGGTGGATAGGCGACGTAGGGGGGACGGGGCAAGGAAATGACTATGGAAACTGCGGACGATGCCGTCGTTTGGCATTTTCATTAACACAGAGCTTGCGCCAGAGTCGAGACGAAGACGATGACGATGACGACAAATGCAAATGCAGCAGTGCAGCAGGGTAGCCAGGGCCGAAGAAGACACGCGTGCCACACTAACAACAACAAGCAATGGCCATATTAGCGGCAGCAACATTACACAAGCAGCAGCAACTAGCAACAACAGCAACTGGCAACATCTTCTCTGATGCTACGAAACAGCTTTGGTGTCAGATGCACTTCCAATTTATCAGCTCCTGGCCTAAGACACACACATACATGCAACGTTGGGGCAACATCAAAGCGTTGTCGCTGTTGTTGTTGTTGTTGTCGCCGTGTGTTCTCCATTTATTGCCACTTTGGAGGCGGCAACTGCACATTAGTTGCATATCTGTTGAAATTCACGGCAATTAGTTGGCTTGTTGTTGTTATTGCTGCTTGTTGCTGCTGCTTGTTGTTTCCTGTGGTAACAAAACGCTTCGCAATGCTCAATGCAAAAACTTTCCTTATCAGTTGGCTTAATAATATGACTGCAAATATAATTAACATAGATAGCAAAATTTAACTAAGTGGAGCAGCTAGCCAATTACTTAGACCATAGATAAAAAATGCCACGCAAAGATTATTGAACTCGTTCAAAGAACGAGAATGGAAGTAAATTATATATAGTATATATAAATAAAGAACTAGTTTCATTATAACTTGGTTTAGTATTTTTTTAAACTCCATTTCCATTAGCTTCAAATGCAAACTTAAGGTCATTTTTATTGGTTTGGATAGATAAATACATTTTTATTATTTAATGAAAGTTTTATCATATCTATCAGTTAATGAGAGTAAGTTAATTAAGTAAGTGCCTTTTGTTTATAGCGTTTGATATAAATTTAATTCACAAATTACAGCATTTTAATTATGCAATTTAATAACATAATCTAGCTTCTGTTTTTTAATTTTCCTACATTTGGATTACACTCTTCTTCTCTTTTACTGTCATTATTTAGTTTTCCCCTTTTATGTGGATTTGCCTAGCAGCGTCATCAATTTTAATAAACTCAAATTGGCAACTTTTCTCTTGTTTAAGTCGTTTATTTTGGCAGCTTATCGTTTCAGCACTTTGTCGTTTGTCATATTCTGGACGGATTTTTGTCAGTCTGATTTTCTTTTTTGCCAAATTGTGTCACAACTATTTCATTATCCGCTTATTTCGTTGGAGACAAAGCGCTCGACATCTCCCGTCCCGTCCTCCTATTCAAAAAAGGGCTCAGTGCAGGACATTTTTGTGCAAATCCTTGTGATTGCAATGAATAATATTTTTAATGCAAATAACCAGAGGAACAGGAAGCAGCCGAAGTGCGAGAGGGAGGGTGAAAAGGGTACGACAACTTGACAGCGCGCAACAACGAGAATAACGATGGAGGATTGAGGCTGTGTTCAGTGTTGAGTAACGTTGAGGCGAGAATGATGGCATCGTCGGGTCGTCGCGACGTACCCCAGCACAACGCGAGCCACATTCCATTCGGTTTTCTTTTCCATTTCAATTGTCGTCAAGATTGCAGCAGCATTCACTTCACTTCACATCTCGCGACCCCTTTTTAGAGGCTTCATTCTCGTCCATCCAGCCACCATTCATTCATTCATTCATTGGTGCAATGAATCGTTTCACAGTTCGGTATTGAAATTTTGTGCTCATTGTTTTTCCAGCTTATGCAAGGCAATTTTTAATTTAATGCCAAAGTTCTGGCTAACAGTTTCTGCTCGATTTCGCAGTGATTTCAACGGATTTTCATGCAGCATACTTTTTGGAGAAATATGCCATATTTGAGTATGGAAATATTAATATTAGAGCAACTCAATAAAATGCATATTGGCAATATTCACTGCATTTTCAATCTCCAATGTAAATTTTGGAATGTGTTGATTAAAAAAACAAAATGTTTACAAAGATTTACTTGTGTAGTTTTGCTTGCTCATCGGCTTGTCAACAACGTTGTCATCGTTGTCGTCATTGTCATCTGAAATTCATTATGGACCCAACGTTTGGACGACGATGAGTGGGCGTGTCCCTTTTTCGGACACTATCAACTCAGAGTTGTGGACCGACCGAAAGCAAACTGCACTTGATTATTATTCATAGCAAGTAATTTGTTATTTGTGCTTAGCTGTTGCTGTTGCTGCTGTCATTTTCGCATTGTTTTTGTTCCTTATGCTATTAATATGTTTGTTGCAAAATGAAATTGCACTTTTGCATGTGTCGTACGTTTACACTAAGCCCCAATATTTGGGTCAGATCCTTTTATAATAAGCAAACATTGTGTGTGTGTGTGTGTGTGCAAACATACATGTACTTAGTATCTTGGTCATTTTGGTTTATTTATTTTACTTTCCACAACATTGACGACGTAACCTAATTTGTAGTTTCTTCTCTCTCTCTCTCTCTCTCTTTCTGTCTCTCTCTCTTCCTGTCTGTTACTAATTTATGCAAAAATCGACCCCAACAAGCCAACTGACCATATTTTAGCTATTCAACACACACACAATCGCACACACATATGCAAATTTGCTGATATTAAAACACAGGTTTAGTATATGTCGAACATGACCAAATTCACATCGAGCCCAAACCAAAACACAGCTCTAACATAACTGAACATATTGTATGCTAATGCTTTAATGAATGCAAGAATGTTTGCATATATTTGAATATATATATACATACTATATAGTAGCACAAAGAGTTTAATGTGTGTTAGTAATTTACTAAAAAATTTAATCCGACTAAAACTAAAAATTCGCAACGGCATAAGTTAATAATAATAATGGGCTCAACTAGTAATCTGCTGGTAGCATGGATTTTAACAAAAAATTTATTTAATGGCGAAACATTTTTCACGCTTTAAGGAATTTCTACAAAAAATAATGTTGAAGGTGTGAAATGTAATTAAACTGAATTGATTTCAATTGTTTTTAGCAACAGCACCAAAGTTTAATATTAGTTAAATTTTAGTTTAAATAACAAAATCACACAAACATTAGCTTTACTGGAAAGTTTTAAAGCGCAGATAACGGAAATTGGAAGCACGACCTTTTGGTTTGAAATCGCTACACACACACAGACACGCACACTTATTGTACTTTATACTATCCAATCATTATGGCAATGAAAATCGATTGAATCATAGAGTGCATATACTTTTGTCTATTGTGTTCAGCCAGTGAAATATTTATGTATAAACTTTTATGCACACAAATTGAACGGGAAATGAATGTGCAATACAAAACTAGGATATATTGTTGCATGAACACACACACACACAATAACAGCCGACATGCAAAGCATGTGGGAAATATAATAAAACACTTTTTTTTTTTTTTAATATGGAAACCGAAGCTCTAAGCACACACACACAGTCAGAGCTCTGCTCATTTGCCGGGCTACACGATATGAGCACGCGTCGCTTTGATCCCTAGGGAGACCAGGCTGGCTGTGTGTGTGTGTGTGCGATGACTCTTTGGGTGAGTTGTGTGCAGGTAAACTGCAACAAATTTCATACTATTGAGTGGTTTTTGAGTGCATTTGAAATAAATGTTATCAATGAAGTTGCATACTTTATGGCGCAACGTCAACCCCCCCTCCCCCCTTGGCCAGGAATTCCCAACTGGGGGCGTTGGGGTTGTTTCGATAAAACCATATAAAATAAATGTTTTTAAGTTAAGTGCAATCGAAGTGTGTGAAAGCCAAGCCAAGCAGTGATAAAACGAGACGGGGCGAAAGAGCGCAACGGGTGTTTCAATTTGTTTGATGGAAAACCAATTGCGGAAACCGGTTTGTTTGACCGAAAAAGAACTCAGCACAACAAAATGAAATCACTTAAAAATCCTGGACATCATCATCATCATCATCATCAACTTCAACAACATCTCTGGAGCCATTAAAGTCCAGATGTGTTTGTCAATTTCCGATTAAAGTTCACTTTTAATTAAAAACAAAAAGCCAAAAAGATTCTTCAGCAAAAAACTGAACTCGTTGTTATATAGTTTTTTTTCCTCCTGAGCAGCAAATAAATCACAAAAAGCACTAAATGCTGTGGAAGGAAAGATACCAACGAAAAAAAATAGGCAGAAAAGCCGAGGCACATACATTCGCAATTTGCATAAAAATAAATGTTGTGCCGGACTCACGCGCCTGCTTTTTTGATGTGTTGATTGAAATACTCTCGCATTTTTGATATGGCCAGATTCTCTTTATGGCCCTGTGTGTGCTTTTTGTGGCCCTTGTTCAGCTTATATATAAATGTTGAAAAAGCAAAGCATTAAACATGAAAGTTGGCAAACGAGGCAAAAGCGACAAACAGGCAATCAGACAGAGAGAGACAGGAAGAGGGATACAGTTCTTCTCTTTCTCAATCGACATTTTAGCTCGAGGCAGTTGGTCGTGTTTTTGATTTCATTAAATCAAAATAATCAGTTGATATAATGGATGGCATGATTTTGAAAATATCTCTAATCTGATTGGTTATCAATTAATCACAAAATACTTGCAACGACAAAAGGCCGATAGGAGCTCAAGTTTCAGAAAATTCTGGGACAAAGATGAAAGTATAGTTAAAAGAAGGTAGAAGAGAAAGATAGCGAAAGGTAGATAGAGAGAGAAAGTGAGAATTAATAACTCTATGTTTAAAGGCTCTTTGTATTTTCCGACTGATTGCTATCAACGCTAAGACTAAGCGATCTTAATTTTCAACCGAAAAGTGAAAACTAACATTGAATATGAATAAACTTGTGGGGTCAGCGGCTAGAGTGCTGTAGAAATATATAACTATCGATATTTACAGCAACACAAAATGAACAAAAGTTAACTTCTTTAGCTTGGCCAACTCAATGTTTAGTTAGCTGCTTAGTTGCTTAACTGTTTCACTCTCATTCGCTCTTGCTGGTCGAACGTGATGAATATTAACCTGTGTCCTGTTTACAAGTACCCATGCGATGTGTATCCTAGTTATGATCATTTTTTTTATTTTTTGCTAGCCAGCACAATTAATTTTACCTTCGCTTGTCATTTTATTGTTTTTATCTACATAAACACGAACGCCAACGGGACACAAAAGTGTCTCAGCCACATGGCCCTGGCCTGTTTGGTTGTGTTTCTGTGTTTGTCAGCTATCGGATGGACCTGCTGTTCGTCCTGATGTCGGATATCCTTGCGCTGTTGCAGTAGCTGTAGCGTTTGCCCGTTGCCACACCATTTATGCCATTAAGTCATTAGCTTTGTTTAACAAATAACAAACTGTCAATGAGTTGATTAACGATGTTTTTCGCATGAACTGCAATTAGCTGCTCCCGTCGGAGAAGTAGTTGCTGCTGCTGCTGCCTTTTCGCTGATAAATGGGTGTGATTTTGCGCTCAAGCATTGCTGCCTCTCTTTCTCTCCCCTGTTGACTAGGCTAGCAAACACTTGGCCAACTTAGCGCGTTATTGATGCGCATAACACCCAATCCCATCCCCTTCGCCACGCCCCGCCCCCTCGATTACCTACTATTCTCACTTGGCAATTATTGTGCTTTGTGATGAGCGTCGCTTGGTGTTGTTGGCCGCAGCCAAAGTCAGCAGCTCTTTTGCTCTATTGCTCATCGCATGGCTTGGCATCGTCAAAGCAATTACTACCCGTTGACAAGTGTAATGTCAGGCAACGCCATCCTGTTGCTCCTGCTGCTGTCACTCACTCACTCCGTCACTCAGTCACTTACTCATTCACTCAGTTGCTTACTTCCCATTTCTCATGGCAACTAAACGACACTGGGCTCGTTTCGATATTTGCAATTTATTAACCATAGACACACACAGGAGCGCAATGAGGTCATAAATGGGCCCAAGGAACAAGGACCTAAGACAAGAACAGTGTCTTCTCTTATTCTATTAGTCTCGGAAAATATGTAATCAAGTCAAGACTTTCTTATTCAAACTGTTTTGATCAACCTTAAATACAAATCGTCAGCTATTTTAAGTTATTCTCTCTCTCGAATTTTATTTAATTCACTGCCCAAATCCACTCCTGTTCAGAAGCGTACTCCCAATGTAATTATTATGCAGAATATGTAAGCACTTGTTGTACAACTTTTATTTACAATGTTGACATAATGGCTACTACATGTACCATATATATATATATATATACAAGGGTTCGAGTGTTCTGGACAAAAACTGACACACACACACACACACTTAAATACGCACACAATTGCGCACATAAAATAAATTAGTTTTTCGTTGCTAGCGCTAATTGCCTTAGCTGAAAGTTAATTATGGCTAAAATTTGAAAATTTTCCCAAAATTGGACTTGTCAAAAACATTTTGACATTTCCCACTAGGAAATTAGTTTTACAAACTTTTGCGTTTTTGTTTGTGGTATATTGTGTATTGATGTTGCACTCCCCTTTGTTCGTTTGGCTACTTTCGCAGGCTGTAACTTTTCACGACCATAATTACGTACGTATTATGATTAGCAACTGTTGAATGAAAACACAAAACGCATTAACGCGAAAATTGTATTTGGTAAATTGTTGTGTTGATTTTGATTTCCATTTTTGTGACATGCATTTCCCATTCAAGCTGATTAAAACAACTGCAACCGCAACACCTAATTAAGTGTTGTGTTAATAATTGTGTAGCATTGTGCCAAATAATTACATTAAAATTCGACATGGCATTTAATGGTGCAATTAATTTGCGTACTTTACTAATTTCTAGTGAATTTCTAGTTAATTTTACAGCAGAAAGTGTTTCTAAAACATAATTAATATGTTAGCTTAATGATGATTTAATGGGAAATAATAATAATAGCAGAATAATCATCATAAAATATATAATTGCTCAACAATTGGTTTACCTGTAAGAAAAATCATGTCTTAAATCATATTATAGAATGCCACAAGCAACAGATTTTTGTTGCTGCCTTTTTTACTTCTCATTGTGCTGTCAAAAGCGACAAGTCAAGCAATATGCCAAATATATTAAATGGTGCAACGCTTTAATTGTAGATTCCCATCTTATTTCATTCCTAACTCAACTTTCTCTTTCATGTGTCGCAACTCATTAATCATTAGACATGCATAAGTATATGCTCGTTCAGGTCTTTGATTCAGCACCTAAATGAAGCTGAACAAAGGCGTCACTAATTAGGAATGTTAAGATGATGAAAACTAATCTGCTAAGAGCATCTGCTTTTGCTTTCGCTTCCGAGCTTGTTCAGCAGCAGCTTTCAGTTTACTCATTCGTCTGCAAGGATCAACACAGCACCAAGGTTTTGTGCTTTTTTTTTGGGGTGTGTGACATTGTTAGGCAACGGCTCACATGTGCTTAATGAACTCTTAAGCTGCTGGCTGCTTTTAGTAGTAGTAGAAGTTGTTGTTGTAGTAGTGGTACAACAATGTTGCACCGGATAAAATGCGCCAGATTCAACAAAAGAACGAGTCGAGAGCAGGGAAACGAAGTTTGAGTAGCAAGAAAGCAAAAATCTGTGCAAATCACAAAATTTTGCTGCAACGAAAAATGAATTTTCGGGGCTTGCAATCGGTTGTTATGTTTGTGTGGTTGTGTGTGTGTGTGTGTGTGTGTAGTGAAGAGGAAGTGAAAGCTAAAATCGAATCCACACACAAAAAGGGACTGCTGCTGGTGTAGCCATAAACTAAGTAAATTGTATTGGTAAAGCTACACTCTAAGAAAAATAAACGAAACAAAAAAAAAAGCTTACAAATTTTCCCCACTCCTTAGTCCTCGCCGCGTCTGCCACTCCCCGCGTTAACAGTGGCAGCATATCGCTTCGTCTGCATTCAGCTCGTGATGCCGATGCATGACGCTTGGCTGAGTGCAAATTCAATTAACTTGTTACAACACAATCTCAGGATCAGCCTTAGCATCTCTGCTAGTCGCCTTGCCTGGCCTGGCATTGAGATGGCGATTGGTATAGGGATTTACTGCACTAAAACACTACTCGAATGGTAAGCTTTTTTCTTGGCCATAAGCAGGCTTGCCTGCAGGCATTATCCATGTCCACATGTCCACATGTCCTTCGTTCGTTGTTTCGTTCGCCAACTTTGTTTATTTTATTTAGAATTTTAATTCCAATGAAATTGGTTTACGATGAAGTTGTTCCATATGCATTTTTTCCTTATTCAATTAATAAAAGATATCCATCGTCATGGCTGTTGGATGTCAGCAAACATATTCATTAAAATTTACAACAGACAGATTGGCAATTCATTGGAGACTAGAGAAATTTGCCAAGCAAATCAAATGAATATCTTAGCAGGTGAAAATGGAATTATTAATTTCACTGTCAATTAGTTTATGGCATAAGCCAACGGGTCAACGTGAATATCATAACTCAAATGAATATGGCAAAAGCCAGCAAACAGGAACAGGTTTCATGTTTAAATCGAGGATACTTTAAGGCCATCCATTAAAATCCATGTTAAGCGCTAAAAGAACTTGACTCAACATAAATTGATGTTGAGCCCGTTTCTCATAGCCCGCAGCAAATGATGCAAAATCTGAGAAAATATATATACGCTTCCTTCCACACATAATAAGTAGCATTGCAGCCTATTCATAATTCATGGCTTGGCCCCAATACCAAAAAGTAACGCTGCTGCCATCATGAATACTTTAGCACCTGCGGGCTCGAATAACCAAAAATACGAAAGAAAACAGAACCAAACGAAATTTCGGTTCGGCGATGTAAACAAAAAAAAAAAGAGAAAAAACAAAAGCGACAAAAGGCTGAGGCCAATGTCAATAGGTTTCAAATTAAAGGTTAAATGAAGTTACGCCCCTCGTTTCGTTCTTTTTAATGGCGCTTTTTTAACTTTGTATTTTTTGTCCGACTTGGGAGTTGCCCAAAGGCGACCATTTAAATTAGTCTAAGAGAAGTGCAAATCAAGTGCGGCTGCGGTCCAGACGCAAAAGCCATAACATGAATGAATGAACTGACAAAGAAAGCAAAAACAAACAAATGGGAACAGGACACTGAACTTGGGCTCGGCTTTTTGGTAAGCAAATTCGGCATTGAGTTTTGACCTCACTTTGTGTTAAATGTTCAAGCTGTTGAGGGTATTGTAAGTTAGTCAAAAGCTTCGTTTTGTGCAGACTAAATGAAATTTTAAAATTTATTAATTTGTTACTAGAAAAAGATTTCGATTAATTTGAGCATAAATGCGATTTTAAAGACAAATCTAGTGTAGAGTATAAAATCGTTGACCTTGCGAAAAATTACTTTTCAATTGTTTGTGTGTGTAAATTTTATTTGCATAATTTTGGCGCAGTGCAATGCTTATGGTACATTTGCAGATAGTCCACCCTCATTTGTGTCTGGTTCTGTGATCCTTGCTACGTGCAACCAATTCGATTGGCACGAATCGTTGTCTCAATGCGCGGCACGTTCGGCTGCAGTCTCCAGCCGGTTGCATTTGCAATTAGATCGGCCACGGGGATTGGCCAACTACCGTCTGCAGACAAAGATTTGCAGTGATTTTGCGCTTGGCGCTAAACAGTTAAACGACCCCCAACACACATTGAGATGCAGTTTTGGATTGGGAATGAGAAATGTAGAAATGCCACAGCTGGTCACACGAACGATTTGTAGCCAAATGCGCGCAGTGGCAGCAATGATGATGTGGAATGGAATAGTTTCTTGGTCTTGGCAATGTCACCTCGTCGTCCAAATCAATGTCACGTAGCTAAATACAACATGAAGCATAAACGCTTCGCACGACTTGACGAACAGTTTTGCTGACTGCTGCACAACTTTTTGTGGTAGTTGTAGTTTCTGCAAGACACTTCGCCTAACCTCTTAACATCCCCTCACCCTTCGCCAGAGACCTTATGTGAGCTTAGGTTCAGCTACGTGCCAGCTCTGGTTACAAGTTCAAAGCAATCGATGGTTGGTAGGCAAGGTCATGGGGGTCGTCAGTTTGTGCGGGTTGTCAGACGTATGGATGAATGGCCAATTGAATTGCCCTAGCGAACAGCTTACCTGCACTTGCTACCCCTAACTATAAACCTCAAAGTGTACGGAAATTAATGCTTGCCATAAAAGCATTTGCTTTACTAAGTTTATTAGCTGGATTTAATTATCTGGGGGGAAAGTTCATTATTTAACCTATTTGATTTCCATCAATCTCCCTTCTAATAATCAGAAGAATGTTTATTAAATTTGAATCAGAATATATTGAATAAATAGATATTTTTTTTAAACATTCAAAGCAATCTTCTCATTTCAACAACTTCAATTGTCTGTAAAATTTTTCTTTCCTTCCCTTTAGCCAAATCTTTGAATGCCAAAGCTTCGGCATTTCCCCTGAGCACAAAAAAAGCAAAACACAAGAATAGTGTTTTTTTTTGGAATTTTCATTCGCAATTTGAACTTTTAAAGCCCAAGTGCTGCAGTCAATTGAGCAATGATTTTTGTGTTTTTCTTGCTTTATATTCATTTTTTGTGGTCCGTATGTGTGTGTGTGCGAGGGAAGAGGGCAAAAGGCAAAGTTCACCATTTGTCTTTCAGATTGCTGCTAATGTCATTCTCGTAGTATATTAAGGCTACGTGTCCGAGTGTATAGACTGATGATGCCTGAATGTCTGGTGTTATCATCTCTTCTTCTTTATCGTATTTTTGTTGCTGTTGCACTTGCTACTCCCCCTCCTCTAGCCCACACGCCTTTCTTATGTCTAAGTGTCTGTTCATTGGTTTGTTTCACTTCAATCAGTTGTCGGTCGACTGCTTTCGTTAAGTGCCATCTTTGCATGTTGCGTCTGTCAACCAGTACCCCATTGACTGTTCCTGTTCCTGTTCCCTGCCTGTCCAACCTGTCAAATGGACCTGGCCAGAAACCGAGAGAGAGAGCATGCATTGCATTCACATCACACACTCTCTCTCTCTCTTTCTTAGTTCTTGTCCATAGTTCGAAAATCGTTTGGGTCTGTCAGTTGCCATGATTTGGACTTTTGATTACTTGATTACGTTTGCCATGCCACCAGCTCTGCACTCTCTATGCCTTCCCATCTTGTGTCTGTCCATCTTGTATTGCTGTGTGCTGGTTTCGTTCGTTCGGGCAACGCTTGTCACTCGGCGGCTTCGTCAATGATTTAAATGGAGGTCAAGCCGAGCTGACTACTCTCTGATTGACGCAGTGCCATTAAACCGCACCCTTACCCTTGCCACCATCCCTCTCTGTGCGTCAAGTTGGTTCGACCAAAATGTGATTTGCACTTTGATTACACGAACTAAAACTGAATTGCGCCAGCAATTTAATGCGTAAATGAAGTGAAACCGATCCGGCAATTTGTTGATAGTTTCGACCGGCATTGCAATCGAATCGATTTGAAGGAAGAGAGATTTTATGGGATACAATTCATATATATATACATATATCTTATCTTGACTATTTACTTAAACTGTCGCATTTAGCCGCCGGCTAATTTCGCCTCACCTGATATAATATATCGATATAAATCAGTCAATATACCCAGACCAGCAATTTTCAACACTTGCCTATCAAAAAGAAAAGAAAAAAACTTTAACGTTTAGCGCTTCGTTGTTGACTTTAGCTTTGGGGCAGAGCCTTTCACTCCTTTTCGAAAAAGTGCCCCATTAATTGCCCGCCTTATGTTGTTTATTCTTGGTATTTTAAACAAAATAATTCATAAATTAATTTCAACATGTTGATGCATACAAAAAGAAGGCGCAAAGAAATAAACGTTATAAGAAATATGTAAAATTGGTCGAGTCAACGTTTAAACGTTTATGAAAAATCACCTCATAAATTTACAACAACGTGAACACAACAATTATTTTCCATGAGCAGTGGGGGGAGCGCGGCCAAAAGTAATTGCAATATGTTCACAGGAATAAACGGGTGCGGGCAACAACAAAACCAGGAACATGTCCACGTCAATGTTGCTTACGTGACTGGCTCCTCCGCTAAGTAAAATAAAATCAAAAAATTTATTTACTCAACAATTTGGCCAGCATTTTTTGTTAACAACTTATCAAAATTATGACAAAATTGCTTGCCAATGCCACACATTCAGTGCGGCCAACTGATTGTTGACGGGTTAAGGTTAAGCGCATATGGCTGTCCAACAGCGAGGTGAGGCAGAAGAGTTTAATAGCTTAAATATTAAAGAAAAATTCAACTTAACTCAACAAGTTTTCGGGCAATTTTATTAAATTCTCCTACATTTTTCAATGAGAAAATTTTCGCAAATCTTCTAAGCCGCGAACAAGTAAAGAGCCCTATTGATAGATTTCTCAGAAATTATAGAGAACCTTAAAGGTCTCACCTCGCAATATTGTGCCGTCTTTTACCGCTGCCGCCGCAGTTGATTGGCATTCAAGCACTTCATTATTGCAATTGCGCCATCGGAACTCGCTGCCAGTTCTCTCTCTCTCTCTCGATCTTTCACTCTTTCTATCGCACTCTCGCTGAAAGCCACGAATTGAAATTTCACGCAAGTTAAACGCAGTGGGAGCAGCCAAAGGGCGAACCGTATGGGGTAAAAGGGTCAAAGGGGGGGTTGTTCGGTTGTAGTGCAATTTAAATGTCGGCCATCGCCTGGGTCCGGTCGGTCGGTTGGTTGGTTGGTTGGTTGGTCTGGCGTCTGGGCGAGAACATGCTCCCGTTTGCATTGTTGGCCGCTGAGTGAGGCAGCAGCGACTCCTGCCGCTGCCCCTTAGTGGTTTGCCTGAAAAGTCCGTGTTCCGCCCTCCTTGTTTGGGTGCTGGTACTTTGCGTTTTTCGCGCCGCGCAAGCCGATAATTTATTAAAGGCGATTATTATGGCCTGGTTCGACGACGACGACGATGAGATCCCTCCTGTGTCTGGTTGCGTGCTATGGCAGTAATTTACTGGCCCTTTTGTGGCGAAACAAGTTTGCACAGAAAGTACACCGGGAGAAAACGACGCCTGTCGTCGTTGTGCCTCTGAGATGCCATGCGTGATGTTGTACTTGCGCGGTATTTACATATGAAATGTGTTAAATTGAGCTTGAGGTTGTTTTTGTTGTTGTTGCTTTTACAAGTTTGTTTTAGCGAACAAATTGCTGACCTTACACCACCACCACCACAACCCCTCCCCCCCTCCCGCTAGCTGTCCTACTCTGTTACACATTATGCTCGAATTATAGTTTCAACATTCCAGCAACTCGGCTTGCCCCATAATAATAATCGGGGCGCCAATTTGATTAAAAAATCGCACAATCATCGCATCGGACGAGAGAGGAGGCGTGGCTGAAGGGTCCACAAAGGAGACTCATCCTCTCTCTCTCTCTCTCTCTCTCTCTCTCTCTCTCTCTGTATTTCGATGAAGAGCTCCTTGACTCACTAAATCAACTAACTAATGAATAATTTGCATATTCACATACTGCTTTGCTGCTCAAGTGTTTTTTTTTTTGCTAGGGCAAAGTTGAGCTCGCGATTTTGATTGTGGGCGTGGCAGCGCCCATTCAAAGTGCATTCAACTATGAGTTTTTCGCAAAGCACATTTGTTGCATTGTTGTTTTCGTTGAAAATGCGGCATGTGAAAATTTAATCGCCATTTATTTCACTTGTTAAAATGCTTTTGTTCAAGATCTGGAGCACAGAGAGTCGGCACAAACTGCAATTTAAAGTGCAATAATAGAGAATATTTATAGTGTACATGTATGTGTGCACGTATACGTATTTAATTGGAGTACTGTGTTGCTGTAAATGGCAAAAATAAGAAAAGAAAAATACAAAAACAAAAATCGTTGCTGTTGAGCATTCTTCTTCTTCTCTTTTGTACATTGATTGTTGGAATGCAAAGAACAATGCCGACCAACATTGAATAAATGTTTAACATAACATTTTACTTTATTGCCGAAGGAAACAGAAAATAATAAAAAATATATAAATCTCTTCAAATCCAATTAAAAATTATTTTTAGAAAGTTAAAATCTAGAAATTACTTTTACCTTTTTTATTTAACTTAAGAAACCATAATCATAAAATTAGCCTTGAACTGGAACAAATCCCTAAAGGGGCGGGACGCGGGTCAACTTTTAACTAGCTTGTCAATTTGGCCAATCCAGAATGCTGGTGGATGTCATGCCTTTATTTTTGAGCACTTTGGTTTAACGGCCCACAAAAAATTTCACGCTGACTCGGCATATTGGGCTCCGTTCCAGTTCCCAACGGAACTGGCCAATTTGACAGGCGTCTGTGGGACGCGCACAAATTGAAGACATGTGCTGAATTTTATGGCTTTTAAATAACAAGCCAGAAGAGATGGCGACCCACAACAGGCGACCCGCGGCACAAAGTAAAGGAGTCAACAAGCCGGAAATTGTCAAAGGAATCAAACTACTTAAAACGAAAAGGCGAAATACGTAAAGCGAAACCAAAAACCCTATATATATATACATATATATATTTAAGAACCGAGTGATACAATTTTGCGCGCATTTCCCTTCAATTTGTTTTGTTTGACGCGAGACCTCGCAGTTTTTTACGCATGTTTTATGAAAGGATCTCGTCACGAGCTTCGGGTCATAATGAATGTCTGCTGTCCGCTTGTGTTCATGGCTTGATGGTTCAAATTACAAGTGTCCAGAGAATTTTCTGTTTTTTCGGCTTACGGTTTCGTGTCCTTCGTTAACTTGGCCACAGGGTCAGGCAGGCGCTGAATAAGAAGAATATGTAATGAAAACAAACGAAACGAAACGCAAAATGTTTTTTGTATTTTTTATCTTTTTGTGTCGAAGGCACAGGAAACGCTGAATGAACTTCACAGTACATTCAGAGATGGCATAAGGCGTTGACTAAAAAATGAACAGAATGAAGAACGGGGGGGACACTGCGACGGTGGGACAGTGGGTAACCGAGCAGCAAATGCTGTTTACACTCGACGAAAAAAAGAAATATAGAAATATTCGCAATGAAAAGGAGAAGGCAAATAAAAAGAGGGCGACAACAAAACAAATACCGATAGCCAAGTTAAATGCTTGCAGTGATAATGACCGAAGGGGCGATGATAAGGGGCAAGGGAAGGGTAGATAGGGAACCAAACAACTGAAAAGCTAGTGGCAGCAGTAAAAGCATTTAGATTTCACTTAAAAGAAAATAAAAATGCAAAACGAGTTCGCTGGAATGCCCCTAATGGTGCCACAACCACTCCTGAAAATACTAAAGGTGCAAGAACCCAGCAACAAAAACGCTAAAAACAACAACAACAAGCGAGAGCAGTAAACTAGCGAATACTTCTGTTATACTACAGTTGGTCAGTAGTAGGGGACGAGAGTTTCCTGCAAGCGGTTGCGGTTCTGGGGCAAAAAGCTTGCCCCACAATTAGAGCAGCTGTAGCTATAAAGTGAACTCGAAAGGTAAAAGCCTTGCAATCTTCTTTAATTGTTGATGTGCGGCAATGCGGGTGTGTACTGTACAGTAGTACCACCACAGTTAAAGTCGGGCTGTTTTTTGTGTTGGTCTACTTTGGTCAAAAAAAAGTTGCACCTCAATTAAGTCGGGGCGAGTGAGTTTCGGCCCGCAAAGTCAAACAGAATGCAATATACAACAATTTGTTGTTGCAATGAGTTATATACTATATAGCAAAGTCTGGGCACATAAGTAGGTTTTTCTATCTGCATTTGTTAAATGTGTATCAGTATCACTTCATGGGGTTTTTTTTTTGAGTGCTTTAAGTTAAGTCTTGTTTTTGTTAGACACAAAAGTTTTCTTCACACTTGAATACGAGGCGTATGCGTATTATTTTCAATAGGAGCTTCCCACACATGGTTCTTCATAAATTAGACAGACATCAACTTCGTTTATCTAGCTTTATTTCACAACACTAAGCAATTTTCATTATTTCTTTACTGTCACAAAGCGTTTAACTTTTGCTTCAAGTTAAAGCCCACCCTTTTCGAAACTGTCGATATATATATATATATATGTAGTAAGCGATAATCGTCAGCTTTAAATGCAACATAAATCACTGACTCTTTCGTCCATGGACTAACGCGATTTATTTAGTTTGCTGTTTGCTGTTGTATCAGTTGATTCTTTTTGCTTTCTTGTTATTTGTTCTATTTTTCTATCGCGCCGTGTAGTTATATTTGATCACAGGGTGGTGGGGGGTGGAGCATAGTGTGACAAAATCACTTGAGCCGGCTTAACGAGGCTTGTAATTGAATTATGCGATTTTATTGTGATTATTTCAGAGCTCAGGGCTTCACCAAACACAGACATTGATGAAAGAGTCGGCAAGAGAGAGAAAGAATGAGTGAGAGCGAGAGCGAGAGGTTTGTTTAAGGGGTTTCTTGTGGAGTTCGTGAAGTTTGTCGGTCTGAGTAATGAGATACGTAAAAGTTATTTAAACTTTTAAATCCGCCTCGCTGCCTTTTACTTTCGTCGTTTTGCCGCTTTTGCCGCTTGAATGTTGCCTCTTTTGGTATGCTACACTTTTAGCAGGCCGCCACATCCTAAACGTCCCGGAATGTTGGCTAGTTAAACGTTTGAAAAGTTTGCCAACAGAATCGCTGAAATGATTTGGAAAATTACAACAACCAGCCGAAGCGACGACGACGGTGACGGCGACGGTGACGGCGATGAAGACAGACACAAGGAAATACAAATGAGTCGGCGTTGATGTTGACGTTATACAATCCCTTCCCACGCCCACCCATCAACATTCCCATAGCGGCTGGCATTCGCTCTAGCATATTTGACATACCAAGGCAAAGAAAGGGTTGATTGCCATTTCTCGCCGAGTTAGCAAAAATCCTTTTTTGCTTTGCCCCTTGTTTTTTTTTGAGGCCCAACACCTACAAGCAACTATTGTAGGACAATTCGGCAAGGGCCAGGGGTTGGCTGGTTTTTTTCGTTCGGTCTGATTGCAAGTACGACGTACTCGTTGTCCCTTTGTCTCAGTCTTTGTGTTTATTTGGGTAGCTCTTTTCGCTTGGGTCTCTGTCTGTGCCACAAAATTCATTTGTATTCCAAAATCCCCTTTTGATGAACTCAACGTTCTTCGCGGTCTCCCTTACCTCTTCTTACCTGGGCCCTAATGCGATTGCCGCAAAAAATACAATGTACACTTTTGACACTGTCTGCTAAGCTCCCTTTGATTAGCTCGAATCGTACAACAACAACAACGATAGCAAACAACAAATAATCCCAATTCAGACAGAAATTAATTGTTTTGGTTGAAATCTAAAGACAGTGGATTTGGGAATGAAGGAAGAAGAAGGATTTCAAATGCGAAAGTGAAATTATAACAAAATTTAACAATTTAAAGAAGAACTTAAGAAAAATAACTTTAAGAACCTATTTCTTTTACAAACACATCAACTCTTTCTGCTTGCCCCTCGTTTGCCGCTCTGATTGCTCTGCATGATTGTTACAAGACTTACTTTTATTGCTGGCAGGGCAATAAATTATTATTGTAATGTAGATTTGTGCGAGCTGCCAGAAGCGCCCAGCACCTGTCAGATACCACCCCGCCAAAGCACCCCACAATTATCGTCTTAGTTTGTCCATAAATTCAGCAAAACAAAGGAAGAAAAAACAACTTTAATTGCTATTCGGGCAGGGGGAGAGGGAGAGGCAGAGAGAGACACTAAAACCGATTTGTTTGATTTATGGGGCATCCGATTCACCCACACTTTCAGTGTATGAATATAATGCTCGCTTATAGTGGCAAAATTGAATCAATAAAAAGGCAAGCAAGAAAAAAAATTTTGGCGAAAATAAATAATTATATTTCGACCCCCTTTTCAGTTGCAATTAATGTCAGACGCACGATGGGGCAGGGACAAGGACGAAGCGAGAGACGAATAAAAAACAATAAAAGCGAATTACATTAAAATTACACAATCAGCAAAAAAAAGGAGCAAAAATTGGAAACCTTGTTACTCAAAAAAGCGAAATGATAGCAGCCAGGGCGAGTAGAGAGGAAGAGGGGGTAGAGTGTTTGGGGCAACAGGTTCTTGAACCAATTGAAAATGCTGTTAAACGAGTTTTAATTAGACAGCAAAAGCCCCAAGTCGAAGCTAGATGAAATGGCCAACACAATGGCAAATAGTACAGACAAAAAGCGAAAGAAAAGCGATCCAAGGTAATTTCAAATCATGAGCAAAGCACAAATGGCATACTAATTAGATGTGGCTATGTGAATGATTTGCGAAAAAGTGTGAATGATGTATTTGTGGCGTGGCGGGGCGGGGCACTGCATCAAAATCAAATCGGAAAAATGCAGCAAAAGAAGTTCGCTTAATTACTTTCCTTTGGCAAATTAGCAGCGAGCGGAAATAACGAGGCAAATGAAGACACAGACGGCAAAGAAGTAGACAAAACGGACAAACTGGTCGACGGGGATGAAGTGCCAAAGCTTTTGCTATATAGAAATTGGCACGTAATCAGCTAAGAGTTGTACTCAAAATTCTACAAGCTGAATTGCTTTGAGCTAGAGATTATTAACGAAAATTTATCTTAAGGAAAGTACTTGATTAAAGAGCAAGAAAGTGAACTTAAAGTTTATATCATTAAACATAAATTTTAATAATAATATAAGTAACAACTTAACTTCGTTTAAGCCACAATTAATGCAATTTATCTTGAATAAATCGTGCACCTGGCACGGACTTTAATGAAGCCATCAGACAGACCCAGCAACACCTTTAGCTGTCCTTGTGGCACGGTGGTTACAGTTAGCCGCATTCGCTTTTGTCCATCGTCGTGGGCGAATCCGTGGACATCTGCTGGCTCCAACCGTTCAGATTGATTGAGCGCAACCTCGAACGCATTTTTTTCATTGTCGTTGCGAATTGCTGCAAAATTTCTTGGCGCTTTTCGCGCACTGCGTTAAATTGTTGGCATTGCTCCAACCGGAACCCGATTCAAGCGCTGTCCCTTTTCATGACCAATGCCGATGGATGCCCTCTCGTTTTGGTCAAAACCTACTACCAACTACTACTGTCTCTTAAATTTTTTTTTCTTTTCTGTTGTCGGTGACTTTTGAGCCTTGTGTGTGTGTGTGTCTGTTCGCTTTTGCTTTGGTTGTCAGCTCGCTGACAGTGGAATTGATTTAATGCTTTTTTGTGCCCCTTGTCCATTTAGTTCCACAGGTGGAGTCTCGCTCGCTTGCTGCTCTTAATTGGCCTCACTTTGGCGGTGTTTATTCATGCGTTGCCAGCCAGCTTGTCCACTTTTTGCTCAAACGAAACATTTTAATTATAGCCCAGCGAGCGCCTGATATCAACACACAATAACGACAAAAAAAAAAAATGATAAGCGCATAATTGCCATCAATTAAGTTGCCACACAACAACAACAACAATGTGCACCTTAAGTGCTTAATCGAAGCGAGCCTAAACTGTCAACTGAATCTCTCTACTTAATTGTGCAACTAGATCAGCAACTAAGCCCAAGAAAATTATTGTTAATTGATTAATTGCCTAATGCCAATTAAGCCAAATAGTATTTGGCTTAAATAAGCTTTCGTTCGAATGGCAAACTACAAATTTATATCAAGCAGGCTTTTCACTTTTATTCCTATACTCTATTTCTGGACATATAAAATCCTTTCAGTTAGTAAACTCTCGACATTCAGATTGTAAAAAGTTAAAAAAAAATCTTTTTATTCTCGTAAAAAAAAAAATTTTTGCTTTTAACAAAATTATTTTCTATATATTTAAAAATTCAAAATGAACATGAACTTCAGCAATAATATGCCCTATGAGGCAAACTACTCTGACGATGTACGTATAAATGTGCGTTATTATTATCGTTTTACATATTCAAATTGTTGCAGATGGGGGGCATGCAAGGAGCAATGGGCATGCCAATGGGCATGAACCAGATGCAAATGCCTATGGGCGGCAATATGCCATCAATGATGTCACTGCCGACGGCAGGTCAAATGGGCTCGAATCCGATGCAGCGGAACATGATGCAGCAGTCACAGCCGATGGGCATGATGTCCGGGATGCCTGGGATGTCGGGTTTGTCAGGGATGCCGACTGGCATGCCACTTGGCCAGGCAAATCAAGTATCCATGTCGATGTCGCAGTTGCCGCCGGGCGCGGTAACACCTCTGAGCAGCGTTTCGGTCATGCCACTGATGGGCGGCAGCGCAGGTGGCATCGATGGCGGTGGCATGAATGTGGTTGTGCCCAATCTACAGCCAATGTCCCAAATGGGCTCCAATATGCCGCACAGCCGGATGGTTGGTGGCGATTCTGGTGATGCGACATCCAACAATTGGATGAGTGGCGGCAATTGTGCCACCCAAATGATGCCCAACAACAACAATATGTGGAACAACTATGCACAGGCATATCAAAATTTGCAGCAACAACAACAGCAACAGCAGCAACAACCACAACTAAGCCCGCAGCAACAGCAACAGCTCTACCATCAGCTGCAGCAGATGCAGCAACAGGAAATGCAACAGCAGCATCAACAGCAGCAACAACAACGCATGAAATCCCATTATGATTATGCTGGCAACAACAACAACAACTACAGGGAGACACGCAATGGCCTAAAGTATGTGACGTTATATATAAAAATTCTCAATAATCATGTTTTTGTTTTTTGCTTTCAGCTCGCCATCCATTCTCTCGATGAGAACAGGCAAGAAGATTGCTCGTTGGCGCTAATATTAATGTTGACTTTGTGTATTAATTGTTTATATTATTTTCGATTTATGGAAAATTCATCGACTAATTTGTGTAAATATATATATATTGTGTGGAAACTAGCTTAAAACATAAATTGCTTTTCATTGCGTCAAATTCAGGAAGAAATTTCTGTGGAAAATCGACAAGTTTTCAGCATAATTCTATAGTCAACCGCAGCCGCAAACACCGCAACGAGTACAACAACAACAACAACAACTACAGCTACAACAAAAGTTGCTGTAAAAGTTTTCACAATTTTCGCTGGCGGGCAACAAATGCATTTGGCGTCGGGTTTTCACTTTGGCTGCGGATTTTAGCTTTAAACGCTTTGATTTATGGCATTCAGACATCAAAATTGGCAACATGTTGCAACAAACGCCAAGCCCGGCTATCCCGATATCAAGACATTTGGCAAAAGAAAAAAAACCGAACGAACGACAATGAAAAATTTATGCTGACCGCATGATGAACGCATAAAAAATGCTGCCAACTTATGGCCAAAATGCAATCCAACTCGTTCCATCGAATATAAACAATGGCTTTATCGAGTCAACGGCATCAGTTGGCGCTGCGAGGCGAATCTTGGCTATATACATACCACCACTACTTACTACTACTATCATAATATGTATATACAGTGGGTTGCACACTAAGACATTGAAAGAGGAACTCCTTTGGATTCTCTGGGCCAGCGAGAAGCAGCAGCGAAGGTGTGAATATTTTATGTGACACTCTTTTGATATCATAAATCTTTTAAGTTGTTTATTCAACCAAAGTTTTACATTCGATTTTGTGCGTTCTCTCGCTCTGAAAAACGTGGCGCCAATTGCGGTCTGACAGTTGAGTCTGCCCTCAAGTACTTAAATATATAATTCCCAGCTTGATTTTGAGTTTATAAATTAAAAACTTTTGCTCAACTTATTCTTTTTGTTATTCTTTAACATTCGTGTGAGCTGAAAATGGGTTTTCAAAACTGAAATTAAGAAACAAAAAAACTTGTTTTTCTTTCTCTTTGTGAACTTTTCCATAACTTATTTGCTTGGTTTGGTAACGTAAAAATTTAAATTACTATAAATAGTTTGTTGTAATCCAAATTTGTATCCCTTATCCTTTATTTATTGCCTTTGTTAAATAGAAATGCGAGTTGGGTGTTGGCTGCAAATTTACAAAAATTTCAACTATTCTCCAAAACTAAAATAATCTCATTTAAACTGTCAACTCGACTGCGACTGCAGCAGCCCCATTGCCATAAATACATTCAAATGAACACGCACACACACAGCCATAGATATAGAAATACTTTCCCCCCCCATTTGAAGCTGGTCCCGATGCGCACATAAAATGCACATGCCCAAAATTGTTTTGGTTGAGAATTTTGCAGATGCAGCTCCCGCAAGTATTTTACATTCTATTCTTTGGCAGTTGGGGTAAGCCAGCAGCGCCCAGCTGAGGCATCATTAAAATTAAAAACAAAAAAACTAAAAAAAAAAGGATACGAAAAAACACACCCACAAAAACAAGACAGCTGAATGGACGTTGAATGCCCGACGAATGGACATTTGAAAAGTTTTTGGACAATGCCAGACGCCAAGGAAAACTGATGCACACGACAATGTGAATGCAGCAGCAGCAAAGTCCTTAGGGGCTGGTTTGTTTTTTTTTTTTCTTAGTCGAGAAGAAGAGGTAGTTGTTGGGAATTGTTGTTGCTTTTCCGAAAAGTTGAGAGAAGTCCGTGTTGGTTGGGTTTTTCGTTTTACGTTACTGCAAAACCCGAAAATTTTATTCATGACGGAAGCAATACTCTCAAAATATTCTCTATTAATATCTAGGCAATTGTAAGGATAAACCGGAAAAGGGTTGGCATTGGGTATATAGGGGGGAGGGGGGTTGCTGTTGCTGCGTTTGCATATGTCCAACTGCCAGAGAAACTGTCTGTTTGTCTAACTGACACACACACACACACACACACACACACACACCCATAGATATACTAAATGCGGTTGCTTGGTTACGAAGGAAGGCGACTAACAACAATAACAACAAACGATCTCTGCCTGGGCGCACACATTGCCAACATAACCTCAAATTGCATTCCTAATTCCTTTTATGCAGTTCTCGCACACACACACACAAGACCCTAGAAAACGCTTTCTGCAAAATGTGCAATTTCCGCTTGAAGGCCTCAAAAGCAGAGAGCTAAAAGTTTGAAGGAATAGAGCGAAGCATTGGAATATTTCGTACCATAAAATTTATTAGAATTATTTTATTATTTTTGCGGGCAACTTCATGTTAGCATCAACATACGTCAAACATTTTTGTAAACGCTCCTGCAGCAGGATACAGGTGCTCTCCCGTTGCACTAAACACTTGCAGAATGTTGTAATGTATGTATAGAACATTTTCATTTAGGGCAACAATCAAATGCGGTTATCTAATTTAACGAAAGTACAAGACTTTCATTTTAAAATACATTTAAGTGGCGCCAAAAACATTTTATTTCAAGTCAGCTCAAATCAACATTTTCCATTATTAATTGGCAAAAGCCGCTTACAAAAATGTTGCAATTATTTTACACGTTTCTGGCATTTAATGAATAAATATTTTGTTGCTCGTAGATATTTTGTATAACCAAAAGTTTGGTAAAGTTGAATACACACAAAAAAAAAAACTACAAGCTTTAGGTATTATAAAAAAAATATTTTTAAAGGAGAGACTTACCACATTTATATCAAAAACAGATCTTATTGAACATATAATGATACAATGTTATGGCATAATAATTTTTAGTCTATAGAAAATAGTTTTTTATTATCAGAAACTTAATAATTTTCCTTTTTATTTTTTCCAAATAAATTGCTTGTTGACAATTATTATTTTAAAATTATTTCCATAATGGAAATTGTTACTTTTTCTCTCTGTAAATACTTGCAAATTAAGATATTTGTGGCTTGCAGATTTAACAAAGACGATTATCAAATAATATCTTAATAATAAATATCAGAATAAAACACTTTTAACCCCTTACGCATTCTTAAAAGTTGTCACTTTCATGCAGTTGACTTTGTCCGCAATCAAGTTGCCAGCTTTCAAATGATAGTATTTTGTGTATTGTATTTTGCATTTGTCAGATTTTCGAATGACTTTTCTCAGATTGTGGCAGGCCGCAAGTTAGTCGCAGGCGGGGTACGGCTACAATTGTCCATTGAAATAAGTGCCTAAGCAGCAAAAATGAATTAATTTCTGGCAAGCAAGAATGTCAACATGAATTTGACTTGTTGTTTGTTTGTCTATCGGTCTGTCTCTCGGTCTGTCTGTTGTGCAAAACATTTACAGCTTTGACATTGGTTTTTACTACATTCACAAAGTGTACCATGTATCCTACCACACACTCGATTCTCTGCCCTAAAAATGTTCTCTGTTGCAGTGCAAACTTTGTGCCTTGTTTAGAAATTTTTTAGTTTGCTTTTTTATTCGTGTTACTGTTTTCTTTTTTTTTTTTGATGCCTTTTGAAACTGTGCCAGTCTTGTTTTTGCTGATAACTTCATCATCGCCATCAACGTCATCCACATTGTCCTTGTCATGACCGAATATTTGCATCGAAAAAACAGAAAGTAAAACTTGTTGGCCAAATGTTTTGTCATGATTTGCGAGGCTCCATGTGAATGTGTCCACATATTTTTTTTTGTTGCCTTCTATGAACATTTTGCTATAGCTTTGGCAGAGTTTGAGTGTGTGTGTTTGCACATCACTTGCCCCACATTAAAGTCTGGCAAGGCAACGGTTGTATTGGTTGGGAGATAATTGCCTGCACCTAAGCTAATGGATTTTTGTTTTGCTCATTTTTGGGTTGCTTTGAGTAATTAGATTTATTGCCAGGCATAAACTGCCAACCTGTTCGCTTCGATCTCAATATTCACCAGGCGCAGATGTTGGCCAAATGTTTGACTTTTTGGCCATGGTCCATGGTCCTGGCATTTGCTACACTCACAAAAAATAAACTACAACTTTAGCATTTATTTTTAAGAACTGATTTGAACCTTTTTATTAACAAGAATTATTTAAGATTTGTGAAAAATAATAAAAAATTAATTAAAATATTTGATTGTGTGTTTCTGTGAGTGTAACGGTTGTTTTTGTTCTCCTGACTGACTGGCTATTAATTTCGACTGGCTGGACATGCACCCATTCCGGAGGCCCATGTGCACACATGTTTGGGCTTGTAAAAATGTCATGTTAATTTGTGGATTGTGTTGCAACCAGCGCCGGGCAGTGGAGCATGCAAATAAATGTCTCGCCACCACCTCTCGTTGAATAAGTAGGGTTGTGGCTTTCTCTATATCTTTTTATTTCAGATTTATGAGCGAATCTGATAAGTGCGGACAATAAATTTTGTAATACAACTGGATAGATTTTGTTTTTTGGGGTTTTGGGTTAAAGTGTTTCGGTTATTTTATAGCTCTCGAACAGCAATTGAAGATTTCGATGTGGATAAAAGTTGAGTATTATGTTGATACACAAAATAAACAAAATATTCAATGCTAAAAATGGCTTTGTGATATATAATTCTAACTCAAAAACAAAACAAATATGCGTTGCAAATTACAAAAACGTCCGGCAAAAAACACCATTTAATTATTCCATTTTCTCATATATCGCCTTTACAGAAATTCAACTCAATTGTTAGAATGGTATTTTTGTGTTCGCACAACAAAACAAACATTGCTCATACGCACCAAGCGCCCAGATTTTCAAACCGAACCGTAATCACAGAGTGCCACACAAGCAACCAACACACAAAAATATAAGTACTTATATAACAAAAGCCACAAGAAATCAGTGAATTATACAACATTTATACAAACACACAGAGAAATGCATAGAAATCCACAAAATTAAGTTAAGGCGCTCACACAATGACGAGCACAAAGTTGGCCAAAAACTTACGAGAGAGAGAGAGAGAGAGAGAATGTAAAGAGAAAAGGAGACGAAAAGAAAAAACAACTATCGCAGCAGAAGTGAAGTAAGTTGAATGTAAGCAAACAAGTTGAACCAACAAACCAAGTCTCTAATTGTACTTGTGCATGTGTGCCTGCCAAGGGGAAATGGCAAAGGGCAAAAAGGGGAGGGTATGCTGGGAGGGTGATGCTGTGGGCGTTCGTCAGTGTTTTATGCGGCAGACCGGAACGCACCACTTTGGTTTTGGCTTTTGCGTCCTTTCTCCCTAAACAACAACGAGAGAACAACGAGAGAAAATATGATGGAGCTCAGCGCCAAGACAGAAGAGCCAACAATACGTGAAATGCAACATTTTCGGTATGACGCTCGGGCACAAAAGTTCCCCACGGTGCGCACAAAGCCAAACTGAACAAAAAGCATGCAAGAACATTCTAAAAATGTTGTAGTCGACTTGCAAATATCCTGAAAATAAGTCCAATTTATTAACACAATTTTATTTATTCATTATTCAATGATTGATTTTGGTGAGATACATAATTATAATGACAAATTTGATAAAGCATAAAATAGTTGGATATTGATTTCATCTCAATTTTTTTTTGGGATGAGCATAAGTTTGATTTGACTTAACATTATAAATACCCATTTCATTATTTTTTGGGATTAAGCATTTTAACATATAACAAATTCTTTTTAATACTTTCTTTTTCATCATCATGTTGCAGATATTGTTTGTATGACATTTTTGCCTATATCTATATATATCATCAGATAGTAGGCACAGCTTTGTATATAAAAAATTAAAAAATATAATAATAAGTCGATGGCACAGCTACATCAAATAAGATAATAGTGAAATAATAATAAAAGCATTTGCGATATTCAATTCTATTCCTGAAGAGATGGTAGTACGGGCTCTGGATTAGATCCACGAATAGATTCTGCCATTATTTTCTGAACAGTTGCTGAAACAGATGCTGCAACCAGTTCTGAAATGGATTCTAAGACATTTGGTCCATTTAACGACAAACTTTTCAACTGCTTTTCCAATTCAACATTATTGGCTGCAGTTTTGTTTTTCTTGTTTTTCTTATCATTTTTCTTCTTATTATTTTTCTTCTTATCCTGCTTCTTGCCCGTTAGATGGCCGTGCAACTTGCACTGATCGATAATAAAACGTAGCTCTTCGTTTTTGCCGAGACTACAGGGATTACCGACGAGTATCATTAGCGATATGGCACGCGAGAGAAGGACATTCAAGCGACGTGGATTGGCGACAAAGCTTGAGTTAATAAAAGAGGCAACAAAGGATACAATTATGATCTGCTTCTCACGTCCCTGAAAGCTCTCGACGGTGCCAACCTCGACACCACGTTTGCCACGCTGCTTGAGCATGCGACCAAGAAACTTGCGTTGTGCCAAAAATGGCGTTATGATGCCAATGTCAGTTTCCATGACTGGAGTGTCGGTGTCATCGAGCCCGTTCTCCAGCAGATCGTTGACAACATAGCAAACAACTTGCGCTTCCATCGGATTGAAGCTGCTCCTCGAGTTTGGCCAGCGTCGCGTTTCGCCATGCGTTACCTGAAAAAGAATCGGAAACTTTCCATTGGGCAGCTGGCTCCAGTTCTCGGCACGATTAACATTTTGCTGGGGTGCCAGCGGTATAAGCTCGCCATCGTAGTATAGCTTGTTAAAGATGTTGACAATTTCCGGATGCGATCGATAGTTGCGCCGCAATCGGGTTTGCAATGTGCAATCATAATTGCCACTCTCATCCACCTTGTAGACTTCACGGAGCATTAGGCGCTCCATCAGCGACTGTCCAAGGCCCAAGTTGGTGGCTCGTTGGCTCATCACAACGGGTCCCAGTTGTTTGTGGTCACCGGAAAGTATCACAGAACAGCTGCGGGTTTTATCCTTGAAGCCAACAATGCCGAGCAGCGCCTCTGGTTCTGTAGATGCTGCTGCCTCATCGATAAAAACATGCGAAAAAGCGTCACCCCTACGTGATATAAAGCCCGCTAAGCACAATGTGGAAACAATGATTCCATATTCTGACAAATCATGTATTAATCGCGAATTATCTTTAGAATCAACCAGATTAATAAAGTTTGATATTTTTTTAACCAGCGGATGCACATTTTTCAATCCTTTTAGCAACCTTTTTTGAGAGTATAAACGCAAAGCGACTTTGTCGTTCTTTTTTTCATCTTTCTTCAGTTTCAAAATGTCGTTTTTCTCAATGCATTCACTTATTTTCAAAGCGATCGTGTCACAGGCTGAATTGGAGCCAGCTGCCACAAGAACGCGATTACCGCCTTGCAGATACAGTTGGAGTATGGCCTCTACAATAGTTGTTGTCTTTCCAGTGCCTGCAATTGAATGTCATCAGTTTACTATATGTTATATCCAGCATATTTGCTAAAATTGTGTTCACCTTTAAACTAAAACTAAATTATAATTGATTGAGGGAAAAACATTTTTTTTTGCAGCTTTCTTTTATTGCGTTATTATATGTACAGGCAAACCCCGATAGTGTGAACAACCTCGATAGTGTAAACAAATTTCAAAATATTGATTTTCGTTTTGTTCACACTATCGGGGTTTGCCTGTATATCCATATATTAAGCAAATAAATATATTCAACAATAAGCCAACGAATGAAGCGAGAATAAAAGACAAAGAAGCATTTCCCAAACTGATTATTTTGCATTTTAAGCGGTTTTTGTTTGTTTTTGTTTTGATACCCTGAACTCATGAAATGGATAGAACGGGTATTTTGGTTTTGAGCTAAAGTATGTTTCATACTACTCTTCCTTAAAACTGATCAATTTTATTTTTACTTTTTGTTATTGTTTCTAAAACGCATTCAAAACAATAACAATTTTTATGCATTTACCGTTTTGTGTTCGTGTTTCTTGCTTGGTTTGTTTTTAATTCAGCACTAAAAGAAGAACCAAGCCGCGACTACCGTTTTAGTTTTGACTTGCTTTTTGTCGCCAGCTAGACGCACAAGCAGATTATTGGGAAATCGCATTACAGGCGTTGCACACCGCAGCCCGGCATGAAGCCAGAAGCTCGGCCACCGCTTCTAAGAACAAGTGTGGATCTGCGTCTGGGCGAAAATGTTCATACACAAATTACAAAAAAAAAACATGAATAACTAAAGCATGGAAGTTCAACTGATCAGCAACAACAACCGAGTCGATTTGATTGTGAAAACTATAGCAAAATCGATTGACAAAGAGTTCAGGGTATTTTCTTGTCGAGCTTCTTTGACTAAATTGAGAGTTTGTCTCAACTTACCTGGTGGTCCGAATATAATGTATGGAGCCTGTTTGCTGGGACCAGCCACAATCTGTTGTACTGCCTGCAATTGTTCAGCATTATTGGCGATATCTGCGTTGATCAATGCTAGAGTTGGCAGATTGGCGATCTCGGGCGATCTCAACTGATCGGATTTGGGTATGGGAAATATATAACGACGCACCGCAGAACTCAAACGGAGCAGCGCATCGTACATGATACGCATTGGGATGCGTGTAGATCGAAAAATTACAAGTGCATACTGGTTGGCCAATGTAATATATGAGGGGTATGCAAAACGAACGCTACTGCGTTTAACTTCCGTAATGCCGCCAACATGACGACGTAGATCAGCATCATCCGGTTCAACTAAATATTCGTGCATGTGCGGCATTTGCGCCAGAATGGGATGCTTTGGCGACGGGGATGCAATCAGACTGGCATTGGGCACCAGCACCAGCTCATCCTCAGCGGCTGTTAATATTTCTTCAGCGTTCACATCTACTCGACTTAGCTTTATTTCGTACACAATATAAACAACGTTTACCAATTTTTTTTGTATTTCATCAAAAACGCGTTTAGTTATTCTTTCTCCAGTATCAGTGACAAATGCATTTTGCTCCTCAAGTTGAGTGAATGAACTCATTGTGGATATGTCCTCGATGCTTAGCAGTGTTTCTAGTATCGAGCCGACATTTTCGTAGCTTATTTGTTGCGTATTTAAATATTCGCTAAAGTTCGTATTACTCCTGATAAGGCTTACGTTATTGAAGTTAAACTTCAAAGCCTTCAGCATATCATCGCTTGGTGGATAAATTGGCAAATACTCCATTTCAACGGCACAATTGTTTAATTTATTTAATGAGCACAAAACCGCACCAATTGCTAGTTGAAAGAACACTGAGCGCTTGTTGCGGGAATCACACGTTCCAAAACGCCGATCGTATTTCTTTGCGTTGCGGACATAAGCTGATTTGTATACGATAAGTATGCATTTCATAGCAGTGAGCCCTAGAAACGAAATCTCAAAAACAGCTGATATCCTCGAAGCTTCAATGCGAAGCAATCCTACAACAAAACTCAAACAATACACAAAGCCGGAAATATGGCAACGGTTGGCATTGTCAAAAACCAGGTTGAGTTAAGAATGAAAATGCTGGTAGAACAGAAAGAGAGAGTGAGGTAGAGGAAGAGAAAGAGAGAGTGGCAAGAAGTGCGACGGAAGCTGCCTTCTGCTGCAGCTATTGTAAGCGTTGAAATGGAACAAATGAACTTAGTTGAGAATTGCCAAATGCAAGAATGAGAATGTATGTTGTGTGTGTGTGTGTGTCTGTAAGCAAGCCAAACAAATGATTTGACTCGTTACAGGAAAAAGTTAAACTTGTAAATTCAAAATTCACATTTGTCTGCAAAATTCGCAATTACATTTTGGGCAACAACAAATGAAATACAAGCTACCTGAATATTAGATAGAACCCACACATACACACACTACCAGCGCCCCTCCCCCACCCCGCACTCGCTTCATGGCTCATTGTTCCGGCAAAGGCGCTGCAAATGGAGCATAAACGAAAGAGAGAGAGGAAAATAACCTCCTAAAGCATATTGCAATAATCCAAATGAAATTAAATGTACCGTAAACATTTCGAATTACGACGCCAGCAATTGGGAGTTTGCTGCTCCCAGGAGCTTCTACGCCAACAACAACGCGAAAAGCACAAAATTCGTACAGGTGCAAGCGCAAAGACAATAAAACTTGGCCGTAATTGCAGCTGTGAGTCTCATTTCAGCAATAGCCAAGCTCTAAAAAACATTCCGAAAGGCCAAAACCGTTAGTTGACCCATGTGTGTGTGCGGTGTGGCCAAGAGAGCAGTATTTGCCATGTTATGTGGCATTAAAAGCTGTTGCTTAAATGCTTGATTAGAAAAGTTACATTTTCAAGCGGACTTAAGGCTTGGAAGCTTTATTTTTTGTTGGTACCTAAAAATCTCTGCTAAAAACGCATCTCGCATCTACTCAAAAGACAATCAAAGTCCAATAAAAATACTAAAAAGAATCCTCTGGCAATAAATCAATAGAAAAAACAATATTTCAATCAACAAAGTCCGTCGAAGGAAGCATTTGTCTTGCCCCAACTTTATGGTATAGCACACATTAAATTAGTGCAAAAAATGATCAGGTTTAAGTAAAAGCCAATTTAACGAGCACTAAACGACTTTTCCAGAACCAGAGGATCTACAGCACGAGCTGCACTCGAGCCTTGGGGCTAATTTATTTTCTAAAACAACTCTATCGCGATCCAAAAGAAACAGCAACAACAACAACAAATGCCATAGACCCATAAAGAGCAGCGATTTATTGTGCCGATCCGCAACAATTTGACAAGCAAATTGCTATAATTTCTTTTTCTGGCCAAATGATCGAAAACTATGCAAGAAGGCATCAAGACAGCGGCGGTTGCGGGGGCCAAATGGCATTCAAGTTTGTGTGTGGACATGTGGCCAAGTCATGAGCAACATTTTCGCGCTTTTATCTGTGGCAAAATTTATGTTGGCGATAAAATCTCAACGACTACCAGCCAAAGCAGAGCTCAAGCCTAGAGAGAGAGAGGGAGGGAGAGCCTCGAGGCAAGTCTTGAGAGGATCGCAATGCTCCTCCCGTTAAATTACAATCATTTTCTTTTGGAGCATTACGAGCTGGCAAAGTTGCCCCAAAGGCGAAGTTTGGCTTATTAGGTGGCCACAGCTCTATTGCCAACTTTGTCTGCGATGCGAAATCTTAAGTGTTTCGGGATGCGAATCAAATCGTTTATGCTATGTCGTGGGGGGGCCTTATTGAATTACATACTCGGCGTAATGGTAATGGCACAATGGATTGACTCTTTGCCGTAATTAAAAGCGGCTTGTGTGGCTAGCAAACAATACCATTATTAAAGTTATTAAATGAATGTCTTGACTAATTATTCTGTATATTTTATGATGTTTCTTTTTTGGGCGTGTGATCAACGTTTAGGTCCTAATGATCGGACTAAGCACCGCGCCGAAACGCAATCATCATTAAAAACCTTCAAAAATGCATTAAACAAAATGCCAAAAAAAAAAAACAAAAAAATGAATTTCGAAAGTTTTGAACTTCAAAAGCAAAAACGATGACGAGTACAGAATCATTTTTCGGAGCAGCGGTCATAAAAATGACGAAACTCTTTGGCAAAAGACCCATAAAAATTAGATAAAGAAAAGAGAAGAAAATCAGGAAATTTTGCTTTAATTTGTTTAAAACAAATATGGACTTTGTTGGCAATTTTACGATGGCATCGCTGCTGGTGAATTAAAAAGTTTGTGAACCGAACGAAACGAAATATTCCATTTTATAGCGATTTTAATATGCCGCGTTGGACTAATTGTTGGCCAAAAGAAGATGATGAAAACAAGAGAGAGAGAAAAAATGTACCATGGGGACTTTGATGGCACTTAGAAAGCCGTTAATCCTAATTTTATGTACATACTATGTTCGGATGTGTTTCAATTTAATGGCTCACTTCTTGCCGCGCTCATAATGTTAATTCCTTGTTGATTTACCAACAGAAACGCTTAAGGCACAACAAATCCCCAAGCTTCAGCTAGTTTTAGTACAAAATAAAGCTAAAAGAAACTCGAGAATTACATTTCTACTCATCTCTATTGTGTGTACCTAAAATAAAGTCCAACTAGATTTTAATTGGATTTCTTTTTCCAAGTGCAGGGCTGCATTTCTTGGGCAGCTGCCAGATCACAATTGCATCAGCGATTTATTTTATTGTCAATTTGTTACTGTTAATTATGCAATAAATTTGCAAACATATTCAATATTAAAAGAATTTGTTGTGATTATATAATTATTTGCTGCCGATAAGAGTTAATCGATAAATGCAACTTTGTGAGCTAAATGCGTTGACCAACACTTACCTTTCTTACGCTTGATGACTGGGCGAGAACGAATTACCAATTGCGCACAATACGAACCGAATTCAGTAAAACTATAAAGATATCAATCTGTGCATTATGGCTGAAGCCCAAGAAAGGAGTACACTGCAACTTTTGACGGTATGTAAAGTGAATTTTCAAGTGTTATTAGAATTTAGCAATAAATTGTGTGAATTTTCCAGTTGGCCATTGACGAATGTCTTGGCTGCAAAGATGTCAATGTGCATTTCTCGCAAGAGGATGCCTCGCATCTGGTGATCTACACTCTCGGTCAGCCGATCGAAAGCGATCCAAAACTAATGCCAATCATTGTGACGCCTGTTGGCAACGCTCTACAATTGTTGTGCACCATGGAGTTTCCCAATGCGGAGAGCTTGGAGAACATGCCACAGCTTAAAATTGGCAAGGGTTGCATCAAAATGGCATTTACTGTCGAGCGCCTCGGTGGCATTGATGCCAACTATGATCCGGATTCGGAGAGCGATTTGGACATGAAACCCAGCACGTCGCGTCAGGCCGAAAGGAAGCGTTTGCGTCGTCAAACACGTCGTAAGGAGCGCCGCGCTCGGCTCATGCTCGTATACGAGGTGCATGCGGTGCGTCGCTTTGACAGTGTCGAGCAACTCGATCGCATTCAGTTTAAGGTCAACAACGCTGTGTTGTGGCGCGATGTAACCGTTGAAGAGTTCCATGACATATTCTTCGTGCGGCAACCGAACAAATATGAATTTGTGTGGAAAAAGCCGGGTCAGGATTTTGCCAACAATTGGCTGCAGATCATTCAGGCGGACTCCAAAAATTACAGCACCTTCAGGTGAGATTGCCAATAAAAAAGAAAAGAAAACCGTTAATAAAAATATATTTTGCAGTGCGGATGGCAATCCTTTTGACACCTTTGCCAAGCTCTTTGATCGCCAGGAGTCGGAGATTGGCTACAATTTGCGGCGAGTTACCAAAAAGTGTTTGGCCATCGATGAGGCAACTCGTCTCGCCGAACGCCATTTTCTGTTTCGCATCTTTAAGGTGGCTCGCAGCATTTTCGATTATCTAACCGTTTACGAGTACACCGTGTGGTTCTTTGTGGAACGCCTCAATAGCTATGCTTCAATCGAGAATTTGGTAAGTCTGACGCAACGAGCGAAAAGTATTATTATTAGTTCTTGCATTCAACAGACAATTGATGACTTTGACTTGTGCAATGTGCGCACTTGCATTAAATTGACACGCGAAGAAAGCAACTCATTTTGGCAGCGTGCCGATCATAATATCACCGACCTATTGCTGGTGGCCCTACAAATGGCGCTGGCCAAGGTTGGCAGGCAGTCGGTGCTGTTCCTGGGCCAACTCGAGAGGGTAAGTGAATGTTACAAAGTATTTATTTAATTGCTTACCCATATTACAACTGCAGTTGAGCGAATTCGTGTGCATGCAATTTGCAACAGCTTACTTTATGAACAGCATTTTCACTGACGATAAATCTGACCCAAACGATAATGCATCAACTGTGAGCTGTAATTCTAAATAAAAAAGTGAATCTCATTAAACTTTGTTTTTTTTTTTAGAACATTTGGATTTGTCGCCGCTATTTGCAGCGCATCTTTGAGATAGCTGAGACCATTGGCGTGATTGTGATTTTGGAGTATCCAAGCACTTTGACCCTGCTGCCGGATAACCATCGCTATGTCCATTGCAAACAGCAGCAGGATGCAGTAACTGGCCGCATCACTTGGAACGTTTCTATCGAAGAAACACGAACAGCTGACAATAATAAATTGGCGCGGCTCCGCGACGCCATCAAGTTAAATGATGTAGAATAATTTCAAGCCGCTTGCGAATAATGCTTTAGTTTAGTTTTGTAACTTTTTAATATCTATAAAGGCAGCCAATTGAATAACGTATGGGAGAGAAAGGTATTTGTATTATTCATGTTATATTGGAATTTTATTTTTTCACTTATATATTATTTGCAATTCTCTTTTAGGACTTGCATGTGGCATGCAAATATTTTGTGAACCCTGGGATACTGTTGGGATCATTCTTGCAGCTGCATTTCAATTAGGTTGCCGTCTGTCAGTTGAGCTGCATGTGCTCCAAACAGGACCAAACACACACACACACACAACCACAACAACAATGCTTGTCAGTCAGTCAGTTTGTGGCACGCGTCATTTGCCGGCGAATTGCATTTTTGGAAAAAACCCCCCTACGCTCGACCCTTCGGTCCCTGACACAGTTTAGCAGCAGCAGCAGCAGGATAAGAGCCAAAAGGATGTAGCTGACAGTATATGTTTCCCGCATCCGTATCCGCATCCGTAACCCAACACACTGCTCTCGACTGGCAGACGGACTGACTGGGCTGCTTGCTTGACTGATTGGTGGTTGCTTGTGCAACTTTTAGTAACCATTTTCCACTTCCTCAACAAAAACATTTCGCACGTCTTGCTGCAAAATACTCCATCACACATACGCAATGCGGCCCTTACACAAAAACCTAATTTATTCCATAGACTAGAATGAAAATTGATTGAAATGATTATAATACAAATCGAATATTTGAACACATTCATTATAATATGTTTATTTGAAAACTTTAATTGCTTTCTGGTATGATTATATTTTTCGGCCAAAACAATTTGGCTAATAAATAAAAATGTAAATGTAAAGTTTTCAATATAATAAATAACGAACCCTGCAGCTGTACAAAATTAATCGAAAAACGTATATTTAGTGATAGAAACGCTTCATTTGTTTGTCCATATTTTGATGTAGTAATTAGTTTTTGTTTGACGCCGCTGGGCGAGATCTGTGTGTTGGCTCGGGGTCAGGTTGCAGTTGCAGTTGCAGACAGGTTTCACTGTAGTTTGACTGGCATTCGTGCCACTTTTCACACTTCTTCTTCTGGCGATGCGATGATGTGTTTGCAGCACTCAGCCAAATGACAGCGCCAACTTTTCATGCACGCACTAAACGTCTCTCCCCCCCCACCACTTCTTAGCTGGCAATTTGTATAATTGCGAGATGGCTCACATTTTACGGAATCTTTCGTACATTTTCTGCTTCGGCAATTGGAAAATGAATCAAAGATTGAAATGGAAAAAGCATTTCATGCTTTTGTCTCGAGCATATTAATGGGGCACACATGTTGCATTAGTGTTAGTGCAATAACAATAAATTCAGCTTGAGCTTTAAACCTTTAAGGCTGATTATCCTTATCCTTCTGAGAGACACACAATTAAAATGAGAAACATCTTTCCATAGAAAAAAGGTCAAATTCGTCTTTTGGCATAATTAAAAATTAATAAGCTGCCTTTTGGAAAAGCAGCTGGCCGACTCAGCGAAGCGTGTTGGAATCGCAATCTGTAATTATGTAAGGGCAATTTCATGATGCGACTCCCACAACAACAACAACAAGAACAACAAAACCGTTGACCAACCAACCAGCTGGACTAAAAGCGCAAATGAGCATTAAAAACTCGTTTCAACTAAATATTTAAACAGTTTATAATGCTGGCAGGCAGGCGGACGGACACACATGAGGGGCGTGGCCAGATTATGACTACCTGACTGCCACGCCCCTGCTGCACCCCTTGCCACACAGACACGAGTGGCGCGTGCAATGCGCCAAAAGGAAATTTAAATTTGAATTAATTATGATGCTGGGAACGTGGTGCTGCTGCAGGTCCTGGGTCGCATGCACCTATTATTAAGAGTTGCAGCTACGAGTGTTAAATATATCAAATAATAGCATTTAACGCCTTGGCTAAAAGCCATGTGAACATTTTCAAAACAACTGCAAACGGCGAACGATAAAAGGATTGGCCCACAGAGTTGGTCCAAAAACCGAACATGACTTGGCTTATTCGAATGTGTGTCGAGAGAGTAGAGAGAGAGAGTGAGAGTAGCTCTGTTTATTAGAACTCAATTTGCACTTTCTCTCCTTTCCTGGGTCCTTTCACAAAACTAATCGAAAGTAAACAGCCAGTGAAACCCTTGTTAATTTCAATTGTGGCAAACAGCAAACAAGTTTGTCCATCAAAATGGATTCGATTGCAGTTAGGAATCATGGACAAGGTCATTAACATTGCATCGATAACAGTTTACACACAAAGTCCTTTGCCAAAGGAATCATCGAAAAGGTGCGAGGGGGGGGGAGGTAATGCATCAAGCATTCAAGTGCCATTAATTAGTCAACAAACATGGCCAACAATCGACGGCCGACAACAACAACAACTCCGCCGCTTTTTCGCTTCATTGGAGCCAACAAAAAGGAAGAAGAAGAACGTGCTGCTGAGGGCGGCGGGTCACTGTTTGGCACTGTTTGGCGCTGTTTGCGGCCTGGCTGCATTTGCGTTTAATTACGAAATAATCCAGTGTGAACGGTGAACGGTGTTCGCGATTTCGATTGGCATTGGCAAGTGGCGGCTCTCATCTACGATTTACTCTTCACATTTTCCACCCACCGACCCCGCTGTCCACCCTTTCTCTGGTTCTTTCTGTGCCCCGTCAGAAAGTCATTCCGATGACGTTGCTAACCCAATTAAACTGTCACCCAAAAAGCACTCCCCCCCCCTCGGTTGAAGTGGCAACTGTTGCCAGCATTTTCATGCCCGAAACCGCAGAAGCAAAAGCCTGGCTGGGCCGAACGAACGAACGGCTTCACTTCGCGGGCTTCCATAGCAATTTGGGTAAATTCCTTTTTAATTTCAACCGCAGCCGAGCCCAGCACCTCATCCTCATCCTCGTGGCCCATTAGCCTGTTCAGCCTAGAGATGACAGCGTGAATCATCGTTGGAAGTAACAGGAAACTTATTTCTAGAATATTTCATTTTTTTTTACCAATAATGAAGTAATTTTTGAATAAATCTATGGATTCATTATTATTTCGATTAGATAATATTCCCATCCCTAATATGTTTAATTTTACTTAAAGATCGAGGGGGGAACGGAGAGAAAGTGAAGAGTTGCGACGCCAAAATTGAATTGTTTTTTAGTTTTGGTTAGGCGCCTTTGAAGGAGCGTTGCTTTTTGGCAGTCGCGTCATGGAAAACAATTCTCAATCGCCATAAAGACGCAAATTTCATTAGCTTGTCAAACACACACACACACACACACGCACACATAGACGCACTAACTTGGCTGCTGCTCCAGACATAATCACAAATCTTGGATATAAAAAGAAGCGTAACTTTTTTTGTCTGCCTTTTTTAAGCGTCTTTTTGGCATATTTTCTTCGTCTGGCTGCAAAATCTGATTACATTTTGCGAAAAAATATATATTTCGAAATCAGCGGCAGAAGCCAAGAATGCAAAGTATCTGCCAAAATGCGACTAGAAACGTGCCACAAATTTAGCTAAATGCCGCAATTGCCACGCCCACATGAACTCCACATTTGTCAGCGGCTTTTATTGGCGTTTTTCTATGTTTTCTGAGTTTAAATTCTATTTTTTTCTCGTTAAAGATTTTCCCTTAAATTATTCAACCTTAAAAAATGTTGCGATAATTGTCCTTCGCCTCTTTTTGTCCTTTTTTGTGTCCTGTTTATTTGTTTGTTGAACATTTTTAATTAGTTTTGCATTATACTTGACGCCATTTTTTCGATCGATTTCTCCTAATTGATTTGATATAAAAACCAAACAAAAAGCGTTTTATGCAAATATTTTGTTTTCATTATTTAATGATTTGCTGCGCTGGCTGCGGATTCAATTAGAATTAATATGCCCACAATTCGTACATTAACTGATAAATATTTATTTAGCTCAACGAGGTTTATGCGCGGGCTAAGAGCTACTTATGTTCATAAACAAAACAAAATTCGATTAATATTACTTTTTGTACCCTGCACACATGTGAAACAGGGCATATTGAGTTTGTCGTAAATCTGTGAAGGAATGATCAAAATGATCAGGACGAGCTCACAGATTGTTTTGATCATGTCGGCTCTGTTTACTATGAAATTTCACCATGTGGGAAGGGTATCGTAGTCTTGGCATAGCCAAAATTAGCTAGACGGCACTTGTTTATTTTTTAGTTTTTTTCATTTTTGACTTTTGAAAAATACAAGAGCTCTAATTTATGTAAAATTTAAATAATGTATATATATTAATTACACTGCACTTTGTTGTGCTGTGTGTGTGTGTGTGTGTGTGTGTGTAATAATGGATTGTTGATTTTACTTCTTTTTGCTGCCAGACAATTAGCAACTTAACAATGCATATTAAATGGCTTGATTAAGCTTAGCGTTAAAATTACCAAATTGAATTTCAATTAGTTGTATTTTATGCTCGTATGTGTGTGTGTGTGTGTGTGTGTGTATGTGTTTGAGGTTTTTTGAGCAACATCACAAATTAGAATCCCGAACGTTGCCAAAGGCGAAACATTAATTTCAGCAACTCCCAACGCAAAGATAGAGATGGCACAATAAGATATATATGTGTGAGTGAAAGAGAGAGAGATAGAAAGAGATAGATGCAGACAGGCTGCCATGCAGCATCCTTTGTTTGTAATTAATTTCAATATAGCGAAGCATTACAAGCTGAAGGCTCCAGTAAATTTCAAAGTATGCTGCGAGCCCAATAAACTTGCGACAGGCCCAGGACCAAGGGGCGGGCGGGCGGTTAGGCGTGGCTGTACATACAAAACACACATTTTTCAGTATATATTGCACACGCGAGACGCGTGAGATGAAAGGAAATGTGCGAATTTTAAACTTGCACGTGGAAAAGAAGAAGAAGGGGCAAGGAGAAAGTAAGGTGAACAGGATAAAGTCCTTGGCTGTCGGGCATTACTTTGCCCATAAAAGTAGTAAAATTATGTTGACTGAAAGCAGCGGCAAACAGCGAGGGCAAGTGGCGGGGGGTGCCGCGTATATTACCCATTCTTATATTGCAACAGGAGCAACCGAAGCAGATAAAAGCAACAACGTTTTAGTTAAAATACTTGCCACGCCTTTTTCTGCATCCCAGCGGTTCGCAGCAGGTACTTTTTTCTGTTTGTTCGTTTATTGGCCGGGGGAATTGTCGTTGTTGTTCTTTTCGGGTAGCAAATGCATAATTTCAATTTACCGAAGAAGAAGCTTTGGGGATTTGGCGATTGAGTTGGGGCAAAGAGATGCCATTTGGGCGAAAAATATCATTTAAGCTGTTTAAGAAGGAAATTGTCTTCGCCGCGATACTTCAATTTCACTTAACCCAAAGCAAGAAACAACTAAAATGGGAACAGAATAAAAATAGTCCGAATTAAGTTACTAGCCCCCAATTTTCTCTAAGTGTACACACAAACACACACGAAAGGAAGCTCTCCTCGCCGTTCAAGGCAGCTGCTGCCAATTTCGGGTCAGGCTTATAAGCTCTTGCCAGCTGGCCAGTGGCTCTGGCCAGAGAAACGTGTGTTGAAATTTCACACTTTGTCGCTTTTGCATATGAAGAAGGGAGAGGGGTGGGCACAGAGGCGAGGGATAAGCAAAAGCAGCGATTACAAAAGGCGCCAACTTGTAAATGGAGGCAACAAAAACTCGCGTGCCCGGCGCGATAATGAAACCGAAAGGCAAGCAAAAAAAAAGCTAGATGGAAATTCTTTGGCAGCTGTGCACAAAAGTTGTGTTTGCATACGCTGCAAGGGGGGGGAGTAACAAAGGGGGGTATAACAACCAACTTAACAAGTTTTCGAACAGAGTATCCCATAGTCAATCAGACTCTTTTTCTTTGTTGGGCAGCCAACTAATCAACTGCGAATCCGAATTCAGCTTCGAATCTCGAAGTTGGCCAGCGATGCGTGCAAGTTTTTCAATTAATTTGGCTTAGACAGAAGGAGGTAAGGGGAATGTTAGTTCTGGATTCTGTTCAGCCACAAACTGAACTATTTACGGCCGAGTTATTTCAAAAATGTTTTGCATATCAGATCTGACTGGCTTGGGGCTTGGGGCGCACTTAAACGCCTTCGTTTTAATTTAATAAGAGCTTTGCGAAAAGCAACTTGCAACTGGCAACGGCACGAGAACTGCATCCAAAATGAATGGGAAACAGTCAAGAATTGTTAGAAGAACTACAATGAGATACCCTGTAGCAAAGAGCTTATAAACGAAAGCACACTTTGCTTTGTATTCAAATTGTACAGGGTATAAAGCGGAGAAGTAGAAAAAAACGACTCGCGAATTGCGCTGCTTTGACTCCAAGTTGCAACTGACTCCGCCTCTGCCGCATGTCAAATTTGAATTTAGCTGCAATTTTTACAACTGTTGCAAAGTCATTCTCCTCCTTCTCCTCCTTCGTCTCCGTCTTTAACATCTAGTCGGCATCCTGCCGCTGGCGGTGGCAGTGGCAAGCAAGAAGCATGTGAGCTGAGCTCCCGTCAGACAGTTGGCAATTTGCATAAATTTAGATTAGTGACATCTGACGTGAGTCTTGCGATACGGCTGAGTGCAGCGATGACAATGGTGGTGGCTCAGGGGGGGATGGGTGCAGTTTGGTAGCGGAAACATTAAGTAGGCGAAATGCGCGTTTGCCACCTACTAATTCCTCAGCTGAAGATTAGCTGGCAATGACAATGCAATATGATTAATGAACTACGTACAAACTGCCGAAACGATGTTGCCTTCGCTCGTGTGGAAAATTAATCGCATGCAAGCCTCATTATGAACAACAGTCTATATTACACACACACACACACACACACACATAAGTTAAGTGTAGTTGGCCTAATTGTTGACAAGCAAATCTTGAATAAAGTTCGATTCGTTTGCGTCTTAATAGTATGTTTAATTTATTAAAAATGTAATATTATGTTTAACAATGTTTAAAGTTGTTTGAATTCGCTTGAGGCACTCGACTATCGCTACTGCCATTGTGCCTCGCTCCCGCTGGAGCTGTCGTGCATCCAGCATTGATTTGATCATTCGGCTGGGCAATGTTGTGCCCGCCTGGCACCAGAAGGCACCCATTGAGCTGATGGCCATTGAGCCCAGTGCCAATATACTCTTCCTGATGCCCTGCCATTCGACGCCCTACTACAGATCGTTTCTTTGATGCACCTGGTTACGCTCCCACATCCCAATGCCCTCGCACGGTGTACTCTTTGACTCGCTGGGGGAGCGGATTACCGCCGGAAAGAGTATTCTGGTCGATCAGCGTTTGAAGTCGGGCAAAGAGAATGCATTTAATCGCGAGCGGTTCCAGGAGCAAGAGAATGTCGAAGAACCTCAAGCCTTACCCAGCGCGAACCAGTTCAATTAAATGTACTGTAGGTGGCATTTTATTCAGCTGAAAGAGTTGTAACTTAAGAAAAGACCTGCTACAAAACTTAGCCCTCCGATCAAGCTAGAAGCAAGATTAACATTACGTTGCTACGTTTAGCCCAAGCCTTTGAACAGCTTTTTGACAAACGTTTTCCCGTTTTGTACTTTGTTCTTGTTGATGTATTTTCTATTTGTTTTCAATCAATTTTGTTTTAGGCGAATGTTTTTTAAAGTGAGGCAATACATTTATTCAAGCAGAAATATATATCCAAATAAATCTAAAAAATAAATATATATTTTAAAAGTAATTTTCTTAACAATATCTATATTGTTGCCAAGATATATTGGATATAATACATTATAATTGTTTCCCAACTGAGAGATTCCCCGCTACCCGCTCTTCCTCTCCTCTTTTGCAGTGATTATCATGAGGCTGCCGCCTTGAGTCGAAGCATAAAATAACTATAAATTCAGTTTGCGAGCATATCGCCCATTTTGCAGCTTTGTATTTTCTCAACTCGCAACATTTGTCAGTGCCGGCACATTCCCCACCCACCCACTCCCCCGCCACCGTCACAACGCACTTTTCTGTACAGTCCTCGCCCCGCCCCGCCGACAAAGATATTCAACAATTCAACCTATAATTTATTCAACTAAATCCTTTCGCCAGGCCACTTACAGTCCTTCGAGAGTAAGCAGCGAAAATAAATTAAATGCAAATCATTTGTCTTGCTCAACAAAATATCACGCAAATGGGGGGGGGGTAGGCAAGGCGAACGGACTTGACAGCTAGTCACAACAACAGCAACAGCAACAACAACAGTTGAGCAAAAGGAAATTTGCATAAAGAAATAATATTCATTCCTTGCGCCAAAATGGATCTGGAAGCCAGATTTCCAGCCAAGAGGATGTCAAAATCGTTGTTGTTGTTGCTGGATAAAAGAATTTCATAGCGATATGCGACATGGCATTAAAACCAAAGTACCACCCCGCCCCCCCTACGCCAAATACTCCTTGCCAGACAACCAAACGAAAATGCGCACGAAAGTATGCAACAGATTCTGGAATTGGCCAAGTTCAACCAAAAAACAAAAAAAAAAAATAATAGAAAAAAACTAAAATAATAAAAAAAAATAAAAATAATATAGAAAAATGTAATAAATATTTCGCATTTTTTCAAACCAATTATAAATGTTAAATCGGTTCAATCGGCACAAGAAACTAAACCCAAGCATTTCCATTGAATTTCAATAGACACGCCTCTTTTAACGCCCATAAACAACAACATCTGCCAAACTACAACTATTAAGTATTTGAAATGTGAGCCAAGCTCGGCAAAAGGACGATTAACAAGATTAAAAGCGCCATTAAATGCTTTGATTTGGTTACCAAGCTAAGACCGCCACGCGAACCGCAGTTACGCAAATGTTGCTTGTTCGTGTTGCAACAACAACAACAACAACAAGCAACGCCCAATAATTTATCCCGAGACGCCAAAGTTCTTTGGGCACTACTTAAAGGAAGACATGTTTAGCGGGGCCAAACATTTGTGTTGAATGCGGATGCGGGATGGTGTATCTTGTATCTTGTAGGTTGTATCTTGTATCTGCAGCTGGCGGGTTAAGGCCAACAGCATATGTTGAATTCTTGGTTAAGACGTAAATTACGTTAAATTGCTGCTAAGTAGAATGGCGGGGCAAAAATAAACAAGCGTATAAGAATGGTTACACTGTAAGAAATTTCAACTCAATACGAACTTGAGTAACATAAAGACATAAAGATAATCTTGCTTAAGTCAAGTTCGATTTTTTAGTTTTTATTTGTTCTTTTCAATCCTCTACTTAATTTCTTTGAGTGCAAATGTATCTTTAATCCCAAGCACCGACGTTCTGTGGCTGCGTCTGATTTGCGTGTGCCTCCGCCACCGTGTGTCCTTGGCATATCCTGCAACCTCGCTTCGCATGTTCTCGCTTGATTGATTTAGGTTGGGCTTAAGCCCCTTGGGGCCCAAACACAACAACACTTAATCCCAATTTGCCAGAGAGTACAAATCAGTTTTAGTTATTCGGCACAACTTAATTATATATATTTTATGTTGTAAAGAAGAAGTTTGCTCAACGCACGAAAGGCTTAAAATGGAAGGAGGTTAAGTGCATTTATTTTTTAGTTTTGCATTGAATTTTCGCAATTAAAAATTCATTTAACAATAAAATATTTAAATTGATAGAAATATATATAAAATATCTCGAATAGATTTTAATTCACTTAACCCTTTGAAAACTTCAAATCAAATTTGGCAACAATTGCATTCAAAATTTATACAATTCTTATTTCTATGTTAATTTTTTGTATTATTTAATATTTATTATGTGAAAGCAGCAATTTAAAATTCGCTTATAATATTCCCATTCACGTTGCACAATGTGTGAAACAATAAAATAATAAAATACTATAGTAAGGGGCTGGGGTGGGGTGGGGAGGGGTTAACAATTGGAAATGAAATGGAATTTGAAATGCATGGAATATTTTTAAGTTAAATTTATTGCAATTTTTGCGCAACAAAAGTTTAGCATTAAATGCAATTAAATGCGGCAACAACAAAAACAAAAACAACAACAATTGGTAACAGAAACAATGGCGAACAACAACAACAACAACGGCAAGAACAAAGAGCAAAACACAAATGAGCAAAAATAATTTTATGGTCAATGCAGCGGCGTTAAGTTGGCTGCGGCAACAAGGATGAGAGACGGAGGGTGCTGAAGGAGGGGGGTGACACTGTATAGGCAGACTCTCTGCGGCAGCAACAACTAATTTAAATTGAAATTAAAATTGATTGTTTTTTAAACGCGTCGCATTGCAAACGAGGCACGTAGCCAAACACGTTGCCGTTGCCACCTCCCTGCCCTGCCCTGCCCTGCGTGTGGCATGTGGCATGTGGCATGCGTGGCCACGTCATTTGCAACAATGCCAACAATACAATAGCACAATGAAACAATGCGAGGAGGCGGCTCACAAATGTGCAACAAGCAAACAACAAATTCGTTAACAAAATGTTGACAACAACAAAAAGGAGCTGGGACCACAGTCGGAGCAAAAAGGGAGAGACAGACGGGGAGAGAGAGGAGAAGGTTGATTCCAATTGTAAATGCACTACAAAAAAAAAACAAGTACACTTTGCCGAAATTTATTTGAAAATAATTTTATTTATAAGGGAAAAATTAAGTAAATGTTTTTTTTTTTTTGAGTAAAAAATAAATATTTTTTATATTAAGTACAATTTTTCTCTGAGTGCAGCAGCATCATAGTCTGGCCTAAACTCAATTATTTTTGTGTGCTTGTCGATTTTATTTGAATTTGTTTTTGTTGTTGTTGTTGCAATACCCTTTTGCTATCCAAAATGTTAAACAACGTTTCTTTGCTGCGTACAGGGTATTTACAAGTCGACTTCAACTCATTGTTTTTGTTGGTAAGTTTGGCAAATGCGTCAGCCTCTTATTTATATGTAGAAAATTGTTGCTAATTTAGCATCTAACCAAATTGAATTTGCAACTGCAACAACAACAACAGCAGCAGCGGCAGCAGCTGCAGGCGTCACACGTGCACTTTACCCCTTCCCAACATTTAACAGTAACCATAATTGCCACTATCCTCGCACACCTATACCAATAAAGGTACATACATATCGGCGCTGCGCTCAATTAACTGACTCACCCAAGTAACGGCTAATTTGCGTAAATGTTTCAACACTACAAATACAATTACAGTTATAATACGTGTGTTAAATGCGCCTCTCATATTCCAATAGCAACACACACTTGCATACATAAGTCAAAGAGAGAAAAAGTTCTTAAAAATGTACTCACCGGCAGCAGCTGCAGCATCAAAAATTCCTCGCTCACGCATAACTATTTTTATTAGCACTTGTTTTTGTTTGGCATGGCAACACTGAAGAATCACTCGCGCACTTTCGCTCTCTCTCTTTTGCCGATATGATTACGTTTGTCACATATGTATGTAGATATTTCTTTGTAGTGTCTGTGTGCATATGTGTGAGGGTAGGCAATGCTTTTTTTCTTTTGACCGAAATAAAAATATGCTCGCGGCATTTTCCTTTTGTTTTTACATTCCAAATATGTTCAGCACAGCACAATTCATTGTTTAATACAAATTTAAAGTAATTTTTACTGCATTTGACTTGAGTAACAAACGACGCAAAAATTTTTGCATTTGCGATCGAGAGAGTTTAGCTGTGAACTGAAAAAAAAGCATAAAAGATGTTTTCTACAATGCAGGATCTCTCCGCTGGTATTTGCTCTCTAGGACCACTCTCTCCTGCTCTCGCTGCCTATGCATAAAAATGTCCCAAATTAGTACTTTAAAAAGAAATTTCACCTAATGTTAAAGTTCGCATGGGGAATTTATTTTAAACAAGCGTTGGGTGACATTTAAATACCCTTTCTCTTGTGTTAGACAATTTGTAGTGCAACCAAAAATTTGCTCATTTTATGGTTAAAGCTCTCCATCAATAGTATTTAAATAATTAAAACTGCGCTAAAGCAATTAATTTTAAATTTTCCAGCTGCCTTTGGGGCGCATGTGAAACGCTGAAAGTGGGCGTCCTGCCGTTTTGTGGGCGTGGCTGTCGCAGCGGTTAGAAAATATTATAACATTGGGCAAACGTCTGGCAAATGTCACTTAAAAAATTGAAAGGTTTCGTAGTCAACTCGACATAAGTACCCCCCCGGCCCCCCGCGCCGTTCTTGCAATACCCCCCGGGGGTGCTCAAAGAGGAGAGTGGCGGTGGTGGTGGGGGGTGGGGGTAGTTAGGGTTTGTGCGCAATGTTGGCAAAGGCGAAACTTAATTAATTTGAGTAACTTGGCAGCCAGCTGGTTGGATGCTCCGCTCCGCCCACCCCCCGCCATTTGAATTCTTAATGCACATGCTGTGTGTGTCTCTGTGTGTGTGTGTGTGTGTGGGCGTATTCATTTTGGGCTGCTAAAAGAAAGAAATAACTGGAACTGACTATGTCAACATAATTAACTTTGAAGTGAATGAAACTAGAAACAGGACCAACTATGAGTATCCTTTTAGAATCGCCAAGATAAAAAAACCAAGAGAACAGAGAGAGAGAGAGAGATAGAGAGCTCATACATTTGTGCCTGGCTAACACATACATATGCATATGCAAAAAAAAAGCTCAAAGAGAGATTAACAGTCAAAAAATAACAGCTAGGTGGCAACCTCGACAAATGCAAATTACTGCGAGTGTTGCCAAATAATTAATTTAAATGCAGTTCAGGCGAAAAACACAAATGGCCGCGAAGACTTTTACACAGGTTCTCTCTTTGTTTCTCTCTCTTTCTCCCTAAAGGTTAACTAGAGATGGGAGCGAAAGAGAGAATGTTTGAAGAAGAAAGAGTTAAGAATGTTCAATTCAACTTTTAGTCGCAGTTAAGCATTAATATTAAATTTATAACTGATTTTCACATGAGCATAAATAATTTAATTTTTTCCCTTCTCTATTTGGCTCATCCCTAAATGCACTTAACGTAGCCTTTTCCCCCTTTTTTGACATCAAACAGAATATTTAATATTATGCCATTAGAAAAAGCAAGTGAAAAACAACATTTTTATTTTTTTTTTTTGTACCTTAGCCTAACACTCTAAAAATAAAAAGCAAAATAACTTAATGTTATTTCTGTAGAAATTCATAAATGTTTGTCAAAAGCTACAAAATATAAGTACTTCAAAAATGATTTTTGAAACTTAAAAGGAGCTTGAAAAAATTAGCTAAATTTTTTTTATTTATTTTCATTAGTTGAAGTCTTAAAAGTTCCCTTAAAAAATTAATATTTTTGTTGAAATGAGAAATTAATTAAATATATTTATATATTTCTTTTAAAGTGTGATTTTTGCATCATTTTTTAACCTTTCTTGTTACGATAAGCCCTGAATACTTAAGTTCTTAAAACAATATAAATATCTTCACGCCTAACTAAACCATAAACGTCAACTTTCAAGTTAAAAGAGGCTTAGCTTCGAAACTTTTCTTTAACCGATGAATTTAAGCTCATTTCAATTTGCCTGCTTCGAAAGTTTGATCATATTTTGTGGCAGGGGGGCGGGGGCAACACTTGTTGCAATCAAGGATTTCTGTGTGCCTTAAAAACAAAACTCAAGCGCTTCACTTAAAGTTCGAAAATTGCGAGACAGGATGCGGATAAGGACATGTGCGTGGGGAATGCCTTCCTTTTCATGCAGTTCCGAAGATAATGCGCAACAAAATAAATGGACAAGCTGTCAGTGAGGGTTGGTAAGGGGCAAGGGGTAAATGTGTGACGACGATGACTTTTAAATTGTTTTATTGAGGTGCTGCCATGGCGTTCGTTCGGGGTTGGTCAGCCAAAAGTTTAGCAAGTGCACAGAATAAATGAGGAATGGAAGTTCATTTTAGAGCATTACAAAGCTACTCCTTCTGGCTGCTGCTGCATCCTGACAGCACATCCTTGCCACATGTCCGCAACTCGTGTGTCGAGCATACAAAGTCAAATTGCTTAGCCAAAGGAGGAGAAGGGAGATGATAAACAGGGTGCTCCGATTTTGTGCCTGTCACGTTAAACTTTTGTGGCGCCTCAATATGCCCGGTGACATGGTCAGCACCGCCCCCTTCCCCCACACACCTCATCCCCTCCCACGCTTCCATTTTTGGTCAGCCAAAAAATATTACTCATAAAATGTGTCGCCAGAGAGAGAGAGTTTTGGCTCTTTAAGCTGCTGTCAATTGGCATTAGCTCCCTCTCCGCTCCCCCCTCACTGCTCTCCTGAACCAGCAACTGTCCCTCTGGCTATTGCCTCGGCATGCATCGTCATGCTCCTCTACACTGCCAAAATTCGGCCTTAAAAATTATACAATTAATATTTTGTCAAAAAAAAAAATAAAAATAAATTACGGGAATATATAATATTTATGAAAAAAATATTTAAAATTATTAAAACAATTTATTTTTATTAATTTTTGTTTGTATATAAATATTTAAATTGACACAGAACCTTGGCTAAGTTTAATATTATTTTTTTCCTGTTCCACACAAACTGAAATAAATATCCTTGTAGTCCAAAAAGTAACTGACATTTCTCTCAGTGTAACCGTGTGTTTGTGTGCGCAACTGGAGAGTTAATGCTGTCGCCGTGCAGATTAAAAGCAAAACACATCCAATATTGTCGCTTGATGGCTCCAAATACCAAATGTTTATTAGTGTGTGTGTACTGTAGTGTGTGTGTGTGTGTGTATGTGTGTAGTGTAGTGTAATGTACAATGTGTACTTATCGCCTAAGGGTAACCGGAGGTCAGGGGGGTTTGTTCCATCGTCGTCGCATTAGCTTCGTGTCATATTAGCTCCAACAGATTTAATACGAATTCGCTGCGTAATGGCAATGGAAAAGGACAACGGACAAAGGACATCTAACCGAGGTAAGATAGAGAGAATTTCATGTGTGTTGTTGTTTTCCCATAAGGAAGAAGAAGAAGTTGATAATACAGTTGCTTTGACAATCTTTAACAAATGTCAATTGAGGTTTCGTTGAGTTTTTCTAATCAGGTTCGGTTTGTAAGCATTTTTAAGGGTAAATCTGATCACAAAAGGATATGGGTGTTATAAGGGAACTTGATCAGTTTACTTGCTGGACATTTGGCAAGATTTTTAAGCATGAATTTTGACTTGAAATTCGATTTAAGAGTTCAAAAAATGAAAAACAAAACTTTTTTTAATTTTTTGGATTTTTCAAAGTAAGGATTCTGGAAAGTTTCTGAGCTTCTGAAGAAGAAGATATATATAATACCGGGCGGAGATATGTCACGCGGAGACATGTCGGTATGCCATTTCCAATTGGGAACATTTTTTTTTTGAAGAAATGCTAAAAAAACTATAAAAATAATCTTTTTACTTCTGGCAAAATTATGTCAAAGGAAAATTTTGAGTCGAAACCCAAGTAGAGATTCTTTAAGTTCAAATTCTTTAAACAAACTTCTAGCAAAATCAGCCTTTTTCAAGCTTTAAATACTCTTCCTAATGTTCCTTACAAATTAATGCTATTTGTGCCTTCGATCAGGCAACAAAATTTAACGCTTTTGGGCCAATTAAATGGCAATTATGATTGAAGAGTTGAATGCATTTGTTCAATTAGCCAATGTTCCAAATCAATAACAGCTACAGTAAATGCTAGCTAAATGCAACTGACAAACTGACAAAATGCTCGGCGGCTTTCAATCGTCAATCGAGCGCTAACAAAGATAAATGGCTGAAGCCACAGAAATTGATTTGGTTGACAGATGAAAATTGTGGAGTCGGTTCGGCAGATGCGCAGCGGATGAACGTCAAAGCTGATGCAACAGCAACAACAACAACAACAACTGACAGCAGCAGCAGCAACTCGAACAACAACAACAACAACTTGCCGGTCAGCGACAATAAAATCAAAAGCATATTTTTCAATCATCCATTGAAAACGGAGCAAACCAGCAAATATTTCCAATCGCACAGGGGGAAGGGTAAGCGTAAGGGGTGGTGCTGCGAGGGGGGAGTCCTTGTCGCAACGCGACCCATTCGAATATTGAATGAAGCACTTAAATGTGTTTCAGGCCGCCTCAACGTTCAAATGCAATTACGCATACGCCATGACGACTGCAGCACACCCAACCCCGCGCCCCAACCCTTCTTACCAACCTAAATGAAAAGCCAGGCAATGATAACAGCTGATGCAGGCGTGACAGTGATGTCGTTTTGGTATTTTTGTGCAATTTATTTGGCTATTTTTAGCGGGAATAGGCTAGTTTTAAGGTATATTCGGTTCAGCGACGTTAGAAAAAACATATTTAAGCAATAATCGACATAATATTGATTTAATTTTATGCATCCCAGCTGTCATTCTAGCTATTTGTAGCGGAAAAAGGCTAACGTTAGTTCCAATTGCGACAGGATTTTGTTATTTGATTTTCCCAACATATTTTTAGCTTTTAATCTTGGATACGGCAAGCCAACGATTATTTACTGTGCATTAACTGTGGCAACACTGTTGCATGCAACTCTGACTACTTTTTGTTGTTGCTGCTGCTGCTGTTCAGCTGCTGCCCAATTGACACTTTTGACGCATAAATCAACTTTATTGTTTATTGATTTTTATGTTTTTGCGCCTCGTTCGTTCAACTGGTTATAGTTGTTTTTTTTTTTTCAATTTTTATTAAATCTTTCGTTCAGGCCGCATGCAACACGCATCCCGAATCCGATCTTTTATACCCCATTTCGACTTGTTATTTATTTGAATTTATGCGATTTTAATGAAATTGGTTCATTGTTTGCCAGTTTCCCCATCAATCGCAGCTACGCCAGTCAACATATATATATGTAACTATATAGTACGATATGTTTGTTGTACATATTTTTATGTTTGAGTTATGGACATGATGAACAATTCATAAATCGATTAAAGATGTTTTCTGAGAATGATTTTTTTTATTTTTTAAAAATATTTTTATTATTTGTTTGGGCAAAGAATATTTTATGTTCTTTGTTGTTGTTGTTGCTACCCGGGCTATAAATAAAAACATCTCTCTCTTCCCCCTTCCCGCCCTGTCTCCCTCTTTTGTTCGGATTTTTAGTTATCTGCATAAAATCGCTTCAACTCGATTCGATTTTTGTTCGTTGCTGAAGTTTTACATTTTATTGATTGACACGAGATTTTTCAAGTGACAAAGGACAAAAATATTCCAATTTTATTTTTATGCACAATTCAATACAAGTTTTAAGCTAGAAGCTTTTTTCATGTTGCAGCAGATTTTTGGGGAAAATTTAAAATGGGAAGGAAAATTTCTAGAAAATATTTAAATTTAATACAAAATTAATAGTGCAGTAATAATCAACAATCGATAGCAAATTAATCAATTATTCTCTTTCGTCTTAATTTTTACATTTTTTCTTTCTTTTCTTAAAGTCTTCTAAACTTCCTTTGCAACACTAAAAGCACATTTCCCTTGGCTCTTTTGTCAATACTCATCAAATGAGTATTCATTGGCAAAAAAAAAACAGTCAAGTGGCAACGCTTTTAAATAAATATTTAACGGGAATTCCTTAAGTAAAGTTTACCAATAAACTTTTGCATCAAAAATGGCCGCGGCAGGGGAGAGGTGTGTGTGGAGAGAGGCTAAATTAAAATTGAAATGAGCTGCCGCGAATCGCGCACAGATGGCAACTCCAAACTCTTCACCCCGCCAACACTTCGTCGACACGTGACAAAGTCAAGCGGGCAATAAAAAAATATATATACAATTCAGCCAGCGGGCACGCCCCACCGCCCCACGCCCCCTGCTCGGCGAAGGCGTCAAATGTTCGAAACAATTTCAATAACCGTTTCAACAAAAGCACAGGAAGCAATGATAGAGAGAGCGCAGACAAAGAGAGAGATAAGCGCGAGCTAAAATCTCTACACAGGCGCGCTCAAGCAAAGGAAGAAGATGCCTCGGCTAATAATAGAATAAAAGCCAGCAGCGACGCTGGCAGCGACGCAAGCAGAGGAGAATGGCAGCTAAGCATTTAAAATTGACAGAAGTAAAAATGTTGCATTTAATTGGAAAATGCTTTCATTGAATTTCAGATTGGCAGAGAGAGAGAGAGAGAGAGAGGGAAAGATTTAAATTTAATTTCCATTTCGTTTTGTTGTGAATATTTTTGTATTTATATTTGTTATTGTTATTTGCTGTTAGTGTAAACAGGCAGTTAAATTAAAAATGCCATCAGCCCAAATATATATTTAATTGTTTTTACTATACCCAGTTGGCCAATAAATATGAAATGTATTGGTTTGTTTTAGAGTATAAAAGAGAGAGAGAGCGACACCTGATCCTTTATACGAAAGTACCTCAACTCAAAGTGTTAAGTGGTGAGAAAATGAGAGGACATCGATTTGATGCTGTTGAGCAGCAATGGAGAGAAAAAAGGAGAGCCTAACTGTAAATTGCGATTCAACGGTGAGCGAATTTTATGCATCTTACTCTGCTTTATATGTATGTGTGCGTGTGTGCTGCGTCTAGGTGGAACATATTTAATTAAAAGTGTTCAAGAACGCTTTATTAACTCATCCTTAAATCTAGCCGCATCTTGAGACATTTCAACCGTGTTATTTTTGTCCCCATATGTTTGCCAAAACTTGCAATTCATCAACCGTGAAGCGGCAAACGCATAACACAAACACACACAGACACACAGTGGGGGAGAAACGACAAGACTCTGTTGGGTAATTCTCTCTCTGCAGAGCCACCCACTGTGACCGCAAGTCAATAAGCTGATTTGCATGCAGCAACAACAACAACAACAAGATGAAGAACAAAAACCACGGGACGTAGATTAGGCGCTGATTGAGTGAGCAGCGTGCGTCACTTTGGTTGAGTGCATTGAAGAGAGAGAGACAGAGAGAGTCGTGTCAAGTGCACACTACTGTGCATGAGTGTTTGTGTGTGTGTATGCACTTTAACATGAATACTAACACGCTAATGTTACTGACCAGACTAAAGACAAATAACATTACAAGAAAATAGAGATATTTTGCGATTGTAGACGGAGATTAAATACCCTTTAAAGTGAATGGCGAAAATGCTGCGCCAACTTGTATCTCAAGTCGCGACTGATCGACAAACATTGTTTTGCCAAGGGTATCGAAAAATGCTGTAAAGTAAAATTTGGGGCAATTTGAATGGGAATCCAGGATGCCACACACACACACACACACGAACACAGACAGCAATTTGCATTTACGATTCCACATTCTGAATCGCCATTCGCCGTTCGCAAGCGCGCCGCATGCGTTACGCAAATTGAATTCGTTGCCTGCAAAATTTATGCATCGTCGCGTTTCGCTTCAGCTGAAGAATTGTGTGTGTGTGTGCGAGGGAAGGGAAGGGGGGGAGATGAAGTTCGATATATCGACAGCGATGCATGCAACTATCTGTGTGTGTGTGTGTAAAACTGAGAAATTTATGCTTTGTTTTGTCGGCCAAAACATGCAACATCAATTCTCGTTTTAACTTTTCATGTACAACTGTGAAGAAGAAGAAGAAGCCATGGGCATTGCGTACATGCACAGACACAGACATATATTTATGTAAACTCTCCACTCTCCACTTTCGTTTGATTAACGCTCTTAACAACAAATACTCGCAACTTTAGACAGCTTTCATTTGCTATTTAATTGTCTGGTTTGTAGAATACATAAAAATAAATGATTAGACAGCCAATAATGGTTCCCATAACAATTAAAACAGCTGTCAGTCTTAACACCCTTGTACGCTTTGAATCGATACGCTCCGATGGACGCTGATTCCAGCCGCCATCCGCCATATAAAGTTCCCCATAATTCCCGTCCATTTCAACTGAAATCAAACTATAAACCAAATAAATAAAATATATTTCTCAATTATTGCTCACCTTATGGATATATCTTGGGGAACAATGGGTTAAATTAGTTGTTAAAAACTTTTTTTGTAGTTTTACTTAATTTAATATTTAGTTTAATTTTCACAGCTTACTTTGTTTAGAGATCCTTTTGACATTTAAATCAAGCCGAAAACAAACTAATATAATACAATTATTTTATATGCTTATACACTGAAAAAAATAATATTTTAATTTCTTCGAAAAAATTTTCATGCTAAAGAAAGTTTTTTTGAGAGCATGCGAAATATTATGCAAAACATGTCCTGCGACCTTCGGGACAGAACAACAATAATTACAAATGTGTTGGAGGGAGGGGAGGTGTAGGTGTAGGGGAATGCCATTCAATAAAAATGTAAATTAACTTATCAATTACAACGCTAAACAACAACAATAAACAAGAGGCAAACGGGGGGCCAACCCCCAACCCCCTTTGTTGAGAAAGGTTGGGGGGGGGGGCTGAGGATGTTCAACTTCATTTTGTGGCCACTGTTAAGGGCGGGCCAACTGTCCCTTAACGGTTTTCTTATGCAAATCGTGTTGAGACGAAGAGAGAGAGAGAGTGTGAGAAGGACGTTAAAATATTCCAGCTCATAATTTTTATTTCCGTTATTCAAGTTTCAAGATTGTATTGCACACTTTTCGGTGTCGCCTTTTGTCGTTGTCTCGTCCTCGTCCTCGGCCAAGGATGTTGACCAGAAATTCGTTGAGCGCCTTCTGAGCCTTGTGTGTGCCACCTTGCCACCTTTCCTGTTCTCGTTACAACCAAAATTTGCCTTGCTAATGCTCACGAGAAGCAAGAGCTCGTGGCAATCGACAAAGGCCCAAAAGGTCCTGCGTACCAGATAGCAACATCGTGACATCGCCTTAAAGGACATAAGTTACGACTGCCTGCCCTGAGGGTGCATTTATTTTAATATGGTTTGAACCAGATCCAAGCAAGAGATATCTTAATTAGATAAGTTAGCTGCTGTTAACGGTGTCTCTTAACGGATGAACTTTAGTTCATATTTTGTTGCTCTAAACAAAGTCTCAAACAGCTTCAAGTAAAGACCAAATAATTGAGGATAAAAGTGAATATTTACATTTTAACTAATTTCCTTGTTTAGGATTTTTTGTCTTCAATGCATGAGGCGGGCCTCATTTTACCTTCATTTAAGCATATTATCTTTTCTAATACTTTTCTATTTGCCATAAGCCCTTTTCCGCCACCCACACACTTGCCTACTCTCTGGGCTACTTTTATCGCTTGTTGCAGCTGCATGCGAACAAGCTGTGGAATTGCATTGCAAGATATTCTCATCACATAAGCCGCCTACAGCATTTTCACACAATGAATGGCGAGAGGGACAGACAGGGTCCAGAAATTGAACCATCACATGAGAATGTGCATAATCAAGAGACCAGCCTCACTGCTTCGGTCCCTACACTGAGCGAAAAGGCATTTCGAAAGGTTGATCAAGTTCTAAATGTGTTTTTAATAGATCAACATAGCAATTTTCTTCAAGTGTAGAATGATTCGGAGCTGCAGTTGTTGCTCCGTTTGAGAGGTGAATTTAAGCAAAGGTTGATGGTTTGCTTCACACCATTTGAAGTCAGACAACGAGGAGGTGAAGTAGAGGACGAGGAAGTGGTGGAGGAGGCACTTGCTGGACAAATTATGACCACGATTGTGGCCAGTACTACTACAATTGTTGTTGCGGCTCTCTGACGACCTCTTACTAGAAAGCATCCGAGTGCTGCTGTTGCTTTGGCGATAAGCATTCCGGAGTGATTAATGAAATTTTGAGGAGCATTGCGAGAGAATGGAGTCGCCTAAAAAAAGTTTGGGAACGCAAGATACACAGTGGAAAAAAGTGTTGGGATCCCTTTAAGAACTAACAAGGTAAGTGGAGCTAAAAAAAGGATAATGAGCTGCATATATAGAGAAAGAAAGAGATCGAGTAGCAAAGAGTGAAAGCTTACAAAACTTATTTGTTCCAGTTAATTACTCGAAACTGGAAACTCGAATGTCGACGACGTCATTTCTCGTCGCAAAAAAGCTCAACTTTTATTGTTTACTGTGCAAGGTAGTCAAGCGAAAGGCATCAAGCGAAAAGTTTGCACACCTTTTCACACTCAAAGTAACTTATGAATATATATATATATGTTTATGGGCACACTGTGGGCGGCCCCAACCCCAAACCCCACCAACCTCCTCCGTCTAATTGGCATTGCCATAAAGCTGCCTCGCAAGTACTCCAATTAGAATTCGTAATCGCGCACGCTTTGCCCATTTGAATTTATATCGAATATGTAATTTAATTAATAGAGCAGCCCAAAGAGTTCCGACCAGGTGCTCATTCGTTGACCAACTCTTTGGGCCCAAAGAAAACGGTTCGCTCGCTCGCTCGCTGGCTCAGTTATCGCAGCGGGAAGTGTCAAAAAGTCAACTCAATAACTGTTTATTTAGCTTGGCATATTTCCAATTTCCATCTCGTGGTTTTTCTTTTTTTTCGTTTTTGGCCTACTTGTGACTCAGTCTCGCGCCAGTCTCTCTCGCTTTGGGGGCCCAGTTAAAAGTCCAAGACAGCTTTTCGGAGCTCGACGTGGCGAAATTTGAAACTCTTTGTTGCCGTTTCTTGGCTTTTATCTGCGCATTTTGGACATGCATTTTATTTGGCTAATCAATTGGATTGTCTCTCAAAGTTTGTTGTTAGATTGTTGCAAAAGGATTGATTGTTATGGCTAGAACGAAATACTTGATAGGAACTCGATTCGACCAGAGTGTTGAGATATAAATTAATGGGTTAAGGAGGCAATATTTATAGATTAATATGAAGCTTGAAACTTATCTTGGCTTTTACAAAATATTAGTTCCATGATCTTTCTTTCTTTTTGTGCATGAGGCTAGATCTGGACACTCAGAGTTGAGAGAGAATCTAATGGGTCGAAGAGGACATATTCATATTTACAAAATGATGGTTCCATTACAATCCTTTCTTGCCTTTTCGTTCGCCACTTTAACTTCAAATTGCACAAGTTTCTTTCTTACATTTGCATTAGAACTCTTAGCTTATGCAATCACTTTCCATTTGTTACTTTGACTTCAAGTTTTTTACTCATAAGCTGGCCCACAGCCCCCCCACACACCTGATTTATAACTGATCGATATGCATAGCTCTGGCCATCCATAACTGAGAGCTGACTGTGTCGCCCACATTTGGAGTTTGGCGAAGAACGACGCCCATTTGCTACCGTTTAGCCAAGCAGATTGATTTCATGCCAGCCGCTGCACGACTCGACGATCATTTCACATTTCCACAATTCCCCATTTTTCCTTGCCTTCCCTGCCCCATTGCCAAAGAACGCCCACAAAATGTAGGCAAGCCGCAGTTTCCCATCGCCGTTCCCATCAATCAACTTCGAGTGTGCGAGGACAAGAAATGCGCTACGCTTAGAAAAGGGGGAACTATGGGGGGTGTCTAGTGAATGGTGCATGTTGGACCCTGAGCGCTTTTGGTTGTTCAAATTGTAGCGGCATCATTTTTCATATACGAAAATATTCCGTCGAAAGGCATGGCAAAATATCGAGTAGCAGCTAACAGCGGGAGCTTGCAATTGCAACTGCTACCACTTGCCCCCCCTTTTGCACCTTGCCAACCCCGCCACGAAATCAACTTGAGCTTCAATATAAACTATATACATATATATAAACGTGATCGTTGTTTTTATTTTCTTTGTGTTTTGCTTCATCCGAAAAAACGCTTTGTTTTTGCACTAACCAAAACTAGTAGTAGTTGGCCTCCCTTCCCCCCCCCACTTGGTGCACTGTTGTTGCGAATTTGTTGCAATTTCTCATTGTCAGCGAACGCGTTCGCCGGTAAATTTTGATTAAACACTCTACGGGAATTCACTTTGCCCGTTTCGCGTTTCGAGTTACTTTTTCGTTTTTTCTTCGATTTTATATTGTTTTTGTTTGCGGCCCAGCTGGAAGCAGCATCTCTCTCTGCGTCCTTGCCCTTTTTCCACCATTTGAATTTGATAAATGATTCGCGTCGCTTGGCGATATGTTATGCAATTTAGGGATTTGTTTGGCGATACCAAAAAGCATTGTTAGTTAAATGCTAAAGCAAAAAAAGAGACTTTTTCGAAATCAATTAGAAGGTTTGCCAAGGTGAAAGGCGAAGCCATCAAAGTAACTGACAGATGCGAGGATTGTTATGGACATTTGGTCTTGTCAAAGAACATATTTGTGTGTGGTCAAGAGGTTTAGTCGAATGAAATTCGTTATAGGGAAGTTCGATTGTATCTTTAGCGTGAAAGCTGTTTCAGTCTCGTTTCTCGTTTTTATTTTTAATAATCAAAATCAAGAGACCAACAAAGGAAATCTGATTAAAGTGCCGCGTATGGCACTCCAATATAAACAAACCCAGAAGCTTCAGGCGCCGGGTGAGGCGAAAACGGTGGCATCAACAACATCGATAGCCCCATTGCGAGCGCGCCTCAATTAAACCGGCGTAATAATAATTTTGCTCCAATTAATCAGCGTTAAATCAGCGAACCGACGCGACGTCAAACCCGATGCGATATTCCATTCGATGTTCGACCAATTGCCGCCTTTTGTTTTGCCGCTCTCTTTGTTATAATGTATCCAATATTGCTGTTGTTGCTTGTTCGTTGTTAATGCGGATCAATGTCTGGGAAAATTGCAGATGCCAAGAGTCTGATGTCTGGTTTGCCCAACCGCCATAAAGCTTAAATGATATTAAAGCAAGCAGAGCCAAATGGCAAAGTGAATTTTTTCATAAATGATATAAAGCATATTATATATCGTACGATTTTAAGTAATATTCATAAAAAGGCAAAAATAATTGAATAAATATTAATTTAATGAATACTTGAACATTTTTAACTTAAACTTGACATTTTTGTTGTGTTTTGATGGGTCTCAAGTGTTGTTTTTCGAATCTCTGACTTGTGCCTCAACTCAACTTGTTGGCTTTTAGCCGTTTTCTTATATTTTTTGTTGCGCTTTTGTAAATACTCGTTCGTTCGTTGAAGTTCTCTGTTTTTTACCTGATTTCCGAAACTTAATTGCCTCGTTGTGGGTCTGTTTCGAATGTCTTGACAGCAGCAGCAGCCGGGCCCTAGGTGGTCGAGAGATGAGAGTTGGCCAAAACCAACAGCAATGAGTCAGTCAGTAAACTGTCAAACCTGACGATTCCGACGATTCCACTTACCAATCAAAATAACCCTTAAGTTCATGCAAATAATCGACAAAGTGTGCTTCACGTTTTTTTTTCTTCATGCGAATGCCAAAAACAAAAAGCTAGAAGAAGAAATATTTGCATAACAGTGCTGTTGAAGTGTTTGCGGTGTTGCTGCAGCCCTGAAAACTTCTATATATCGTTATCGAAAGAAGAGAAACGTTAATCAAGTGTAAATCTAAAAATAATTGATTCATATCAGTAATTAAGTTTTCGATTTGCCGCTAATTGAATACTTTGCCGAAAAGCGTGTTGCCTTTGAATTAATTGCCGCCATTTGAATGCAATAAAACAGGCTTTGGTGATATTTTTAGAGCAGCACCGTGGATCATTGCCGGCATAACCAGTTGGCCCCGCAAAATAGGTGTTGTTGTCGCGTCAATATCGCTTACATAATCATCATCATCATCTGTTGGACAATGTCAACGCATTAGCTGTTTAGCTCTTGGCCCCTTTTCACACACAACTGGCCAATATGCCACGCTGCTTGGCCTGGCTGTCAGCTAGCGGCGCCTGCGGTTGACACTTTGGCGTATCCGCCCGCTTCTTAATCCGCTCGACGAGGTCGAGTGACGCCATAATTATGCTGCTGTTGATGACTTGACACTTTAAACAGCTCTCCGCCCAGCTGGTGGCCGAAGACCCAAAAATCAAATTTAACCCAAGCTAGGCTATTTAATATAGCTAAATAATCTGAAGATATCGTTTACAAGCGCGCTCTCTCAAGTGGCAAGTGGTTCATTAACATCGAAGCATATGTATATTAAAACGTATTTGTTTACAGCTTATTTGGCTTGTCCATTGAGAATGAGCTGAACAACTTGGAGGCTGATCAAGAGTATAGAGTTCGGATCTGAAGGCATGAAGCAAACAGGAGAATAATACGAGATACAAGAACTTGAAGTATGGAGCTGATCGCCAGATATCTAAATCGCCAAGAACTAAAAATGAATAAAATATCTAAAGCGAAAGAAGGATAAAAAGTATCAATATCAAAAATATATCAAGCGGAAGTTTAAGATTCATCAGAAAGCATTTAAAGGTTTTTAAAAGCAATGGAATATCACAGATTTGATAGCTAAGAAGAAACTATCACGATTAAATTGATTTTCTTATCATTAATGTGTCTTCATAAATGCTAATAATATTAACGATTAATTGAGCTCACCTTAAAGTGAGTTTGATGCTCAAAGTAAATGAATTGTTAATGCTTTGGCATTGGCTAATAATTAGCAAGATTGCATAGCTTAAATGCTGAGCCCGCAAATAGATTGCCCTTCGCCAGATGGGGCTGGCTTTAAATTAAACGTTCTGGTCATTGGATTTTCATGCTGCCAGAGAGATGATATTATCGCAATGACTACGCACGCTGCAGGTAAATGCAGAATAAGCCCAAATGATTTATGCGACCAGGCAGCATATAATTAATTATGATTAAAAGCTGGCGCCCATCAACACAGGCAAAAGGAACTCGCTGGACTCATCCTCTAAGCTTGGATGGACACTAATCGCTGCCAACGAAATGAAAAGTGAACCAACCAAGTCTGAGGAGAGATCAGGGCCTATTCACTGGCGACGACAACCCGCTGTGTGTGGATTATATATATATAGTATATGATGGGGCATTTGAATATTATTCTTTTTTTCGTTTCGGCCACGATTCATTCTTTTACTTTGTGTTTCTGTGTGTGCGTGACGAGGTTTCATTTTCATTAGGCTCGTTACGAACTTGGCTCGGTGTGTGGTCTGTGCTCCCATTGTACAGCACCTGGGTGGCATTATCTTGTCAGCACAACAACAACAATTCCCCTTCGATCTCTGAAAATGAAAAAAACTTGCTAATTGATTTTTTTTTGAAAGATCTTTTTCTTTCAGTTTTTTTGCCGTGTCATAATGGTAATTATTTTAATAACCTATTATTATTATTCGCATTTATTTGTTGAATGGTTTTTTTCCTCTCTTAGCATCATTTGGTTCGCGATAGTGACGATATTCCTCCTTCAATTCCCACATGAATCGATGCTCGGGAACCCTGTTATATATACCAATATCCTTGAGTATGGTTTTAAGCAAATAAACCGATTGATTGGTAATCTTAATAAGATTCTTCAACGTATAGTATTGATGCTTCTCAAAAGCTTCAAACAGCAAATTCATAATCGCATCCTTGCTAAGTATTTTCGAGGCAACATCCTTGCGGCGACGACTCTCGCCCTCCTGAAATAATAATAATTATTATTAGTAACATTTTCTTTTCAATTGGAAAACTTTTACTTACATTATGAACATGATCTTTGACCGGCTTATAGTTGGCCACAACATTTTGCAACGGTTTGGCGCAACGCGCAACACTTTTACTCTCGCCATCCTTCTGTTTCATCTTCAAATACTGATCATTGCATATTGGCAGGCATTCCATTTTGTGGCTAATCACGCCCTCAACCTCAGCGTCCCCCGAATCATCAGGTATTGAAAATATGGCCGAAAGCTTGTCACATTTTGCTGGCTGGCATAATTTGACTTCATGATGGCTGGCAATTGGTTTGCTTGGATCCAGTTGAAGCACTTCCGGACTCAAAATCATCTTCGCACTCGCTGGTGCCGCCTCCTTGTCATTGCCACCGCCACTTGGTTTGTCCACGCGCAGTGTTGCCACTGTCATATCGTCGGGCGCCATGGCCCATCGCTTGGCCACATAGTTGGGCACCTTGACGAGCCAAATGTTGGTCATGGCATTCGTCATATCCAATGAAATTGCCCTTTCATTTGTTTCAGACATTTTGATTGTAAGAAATCTCAATTATAAATAAATGAATAAAGGGTAAGAAAAATTTGATTTTTTTTGAAGCTGTTGATTGTACGAAATCTCAACAACGATTAAAATGAAAAGCTTACACCAAATGCTACCTTGATTCATTGAAAATCGATAAGCCTTGGAAAAATGTGACATGCGTCGATACCAAAAAATGTGGTCTCACTTTTCTCAATCAGTCGAAGCAGTTAACACAAGCAGCGGCGACAAATAAAAATGGGCAAAAATAGAAACCAAAAAAATGTAAGTAAAATAAAATAATTAAAAAATTGCTAAATTATTTGGAAATATTTTCAGTTTGGAGTTGGCGGCAGAGGCGCACCATATCATCCGCCGGTGACTTCGACGTCTTTTTGTGGTAAGTTTTGTGTTTTTTTGAGGTTAGGTTTTTTGTGAAAAACGTTTTGTCTTCCGAAAAAATAGGAATCTATCAGGGGCAAGCGCCAAACCTGCCGGTGCCACAGCCATTGCCGCCGCCACCGGCACAGCAACTGCCGCCGCCACCGGCAGCAAGAGGAGCAGTGGGCCGAAATGCTCAGCCGCGACGTGTAAGTTTTCAAAAGAAATAATTCTTAATAATTATTGCTATTAAGAGATATTCTCATAGGGTCGCCCTAGTCTCATGGATGGAAATAAGCAGCGAGCAAACAGCACAAGTTGCGAAAGCGATATAACTCGACTCATTACACGTTGGAGCAAGAAGAATGGCCATTTGGAACCAACGGTGCCTAATGGTTTTTCACGCAAACTTAAGGCAGACTCGGTTGTCGCTGCATTTGTCGCCCCCGATGGTATTCCAATGTTCCTAGTGCGTTTCAAGAGTCGCAAGCTACCCGAATTCATAACGTTGACTGAGGCAAGGCTCCATGCCTCAGGTCTGTTAGTTGATTACTATTGTTCTATACTTCAGAATGCCAAATAACAGAATTACCTAACTAATAAAAACCTTATCGGTTTATCGTTGAGTTCGTGTGTATTATTTGCAAAGTTAACGTCACGCCCCGGGTTTGCATATAAATTCCGTGCATTGCCTCGTTCGTTACAAAAGGATGCTGCCGCAAATAAATTGTTGTCTTGTCACACCTTGCACACCTTGCAACATATATAAATATCACAGCGTATCGAGCCGCCAAAAAAACGAAAATAAAGATATCAAGGGAAGAGGCGCGCTTTCGTTTCACTTCGCAAGCAACAACATAAAAAAATATATATAAAAGAGGTGTAAGAAAAAAAAAAATATTATTAAAATGCCGCAATTGTTGTTGCAGCAGTGGCAGCTGCCTGCCTGCTTCTTGGAAGCTGTCTCTCTTTTATTTATGGCGAGTACATTTTGATTTTGTGAATTTCGTGTTGCTTGTGTCTCGTGCTGTTATCGCCGCACATAGCATTGACATTTTGACTGCGCCTCCAGTCGCCTCGAAGTCAGCATGCATAAATATTTGCTTATTTATATGCAACAAAGTCAACACTTGGCAAACACACACACACACACAACAAACTCTTGCTGCTTGTCGGGCAAAAGGTTTAAGGTTTACATATTTCGATGCAACAGGTCGCAAAATAAGATCATTGTGTTAAGTTGCCTTCGATTACTCAACGAATAATTCAAGACTTTCGACGAAGTTAAAACATTGTTATAAAAATGTGCCATAAAGATAAGAATTATACTTGAAACAAGTGAGTTAAATTCTCTTTCTGAATATCTAAGAAATTGACTGTGAGATAGAGATAGCTTTTGAATTTAAGGTGAATACTTTGACTGGATTTTTTCACAGGATTGCAATAATTTTATTCCCATGAAACTTACTTCTCTTCAACTATTAATAATATAAATAAATTATTTTCATGCTTCTTTTCGTTCTTGAATTTCCTTAACAAAAGCAATTCTTCTGTTGCATCAACATTATTGATGTCCATAATTTTTTAATCATTCTGCTCAAGTGGCCCAACTCATTGTTGCCATAAAAAAAATAAAAATCTCTGAGCATTGTGCGCGACAAATTAAAAATTGTTCACAACGCTTCAGCAGTTTATTATATATATATGTATATATGTTATATATGGCGTTGCGGTCTGTGGTTCTTGTAGGTTTTAAGCCGAGATCCGTGTCCGGTTCTCTTAACCGAACCCATCATAATTCACTGGCCAGACCTGCGTCGATTCATTTGCAGGCATAAGGATAATCGCATATGCAACAATTCCTGCCTTACTCCCCACCGTCTGTCTGGTGGCAATAAATATTTAAAAAATTGCTCTATTATTTATTTAAGCATATGTCAATGAAATTTATTTATTTATTCACGGCAACAATAACAATAATAAACAACAAAAATTCTTGTGAAGTCAGCGTGCTGTTAATGAGCAGCATGGATGGGTGGGGGGTATGGGGGTGGTGGTTATGGGGCGGGCAATTACAAGTAGATGGGGGCAGCCGCTTTTGACGTTAATTGACCGCAACCATTTTTCTCTCTTTTTTTTCTGCTGCAGCGTGCAGTAAATTTTAACGAAATTGCTGCCGTGCATTGCGAGTGTTGCATTTGTTGCAGTCACTGTTGTTGTTGTTGTTGGGGCATGGCGCATTGCTGCATCTGCATCGGCTCAAAGTGCTGATGACACGCCTGTCAGCGACACTTTTGTGCCGCTTGTTGCATAAAAACATTTATAAAATAAAATAAAATGAAATGAAAATAAAAACAACAAAATACATATGTATATATATTCGTATGTACTATATAAAATCATGCAAATTGCCGCGGCTTAATTTTCGATGCCCTGACAAGGGATAAGCAAGTGTCTCATTGTTGTTGTTGCCGTTGCTTTGCTTTCTGTTCGAAGCATCAATTTTTGATGTCGCTGCATTTATAAATTAATTAAAAATGAAATTACTTTATGTTGCATGTCCAACTTCATTAAACTTAGCATGCGGCAAGCATTTCCCAACCATGAAAATAAATAATTAACGACACAAGCAAACTGTAACAATAAGAAAATTTAAATAATATTTTAAATGCCCAAAGTAGTTGATATGAGTATGAAATTAAATGTGTTAAATGTCAAAAAAGTCTTTATTTAGGTTCTTTATTATATAAATGTCTATTTAATTGTCTAAACTTTTAACCCTTCCAACCTAATTGTCTATGCGATGTTTTTTTGATTCAACCAAAATTGGATTCATGTCTAGAATTGAGAAGAATTTAATTAAGCACAAAACTGAATGCTTTTCGCCATTTGCCTTAAACTAACAAACTGAACTAGTCAGTCGGACGGAGGAAGTGAAAATTTAACAGTTGCCAGCGGCGAAAGACTGACTTGACCCCCAAAAGAGGAACTTATTATTCCGAGGCAGCACTATATATATATTATATAGACTCTAAGCAAGACTAAAGGGCGTGTCGGTTTGGTTAAGTGGCAAAAATAACAAAGACTCAAGCTAGTTCGGACTTGAACTTAAGCTGGGCAAAGGAAATTACGCTCAAATTCAAACGGCAGAAGAAGACTCGAGTGCTTTGGACTTCTTTTTCTTGTGCTTGCAACAAAACCGCAAATTAGTTGCCTGCCACCATGGACCACAGATGGCACAACAACAACAACAACAGCAACAACAAATAGCATGCGAGCTGCCAGTTTTTGCCCCCAATGTCAAACGCATCCACATTCACAACATATACCCAAAACCAAAGCCAGAGACAAAATAAATAAGAAAATATTGTTCGAGCTGCTGCCGGAGGCGTCCTTCCAAGAAATCCAACAAGACCAATAAGAACAACAACAACAAAAGCACCCCCATGACTGGCAGCAGCAGCTTCTTTCTTAGCCTCCGTTTTACACTTGGAAAAAAAGTAAACTTTGCTACCAAAGCTCAGCACAGTTGTTTGAGCATCGATATGGAAATTGCTTACACGTTTTTATCAGTGTAGCTAGCAGCTCTTTGCTTATCAGCTCCCTGCTGCTTGTTGCCCACATCAATTGACGCGCACAACGCGCTCCAAATCGTCGTCGTCAACGTTGTCATCGTCGCTGTTGCCTATATCGACTCCATCTGCATCTTGCATCGGCATCGGCATCTACTCCACGCATACATGTACATGCGTGTGTGTGTGCGTGTACTACTTGTATGCGCACTTAGATGCCAAAGCCAGATAAGCTCTCGCCCGAGCCAAGTGGCTGGAGAGGCCGTCGCAGTCTCGTGACTGCCCTGAACTTACTTCTTACTACGTTGCTTCCTCACGCTTCTTCTTCTTTTTGCTTTTGTTCCATAAATTATAATTTTATGATCACGAACATATTCGTGGAATATGTTGGCGTTCATCGCCACAGTCTACCATTGTCGCGTTAAATATTAAAGTGTCTGCAACGAGAGAGAGAGAACGAAAAGAGGAGATGGTGAAAATTGGCTACGCTTTGTGATGGTGTCATCGTTTGTGTTTACACTAATTGAAGAACTCGACGTGGACATTCATTTCGTACTTCGTCACAGCCATGGACGGCACCATGCAACTTGCAACTTGCAACGCGCAACTCTGCATGCCACTCAATATCAATGTCAAGCGGCTTCCGTGGCCAGTGGCGCAAACGCAATTGCAAACCGCCCAGATCTATCTCTCTCTCTCTCTTTCTGGTCTTTTAATCGTTAAAATTCTTTATTTGCTTCAGGGCTGCAAACACTCTCAGCGCTCGATCCTAGGCTGAAATTGGTTTGTTTAAGCTTTGCCGCTAAAGCTTTGTTGTGTTTGTTTTTTTATTGAAACTCGTAAATCAATTAAGTCTCAGACAGACAGCTGAAGTTCAAATATTGCTGTATTTATGCCTTTTAATTAGCATGCCCCAAAGGCAATATTTTCTACTCTTGGCGGCTTTAACACAAGCCATAAAACATCAAACAAAAGATTTAAGGTTTCCCAAACTTCCCAATAACATTCGAATTCAAAGTGCGCCGCGCTAAAAACTTAAATTTTTTGTTTTGTGGGCGTTGCCAACAGCGAAATAAAGAGAACATTCACAACTCCCCCTCTTTTAAGAAAGAGTTTTGTAGCAAGCAGCGTTAAGCCTTGAAGCGATCCAGCCGAATGCGTTTTATAGCAAGCAGCTTTCTGTTGTCACGAATTTTTATTTTTATATTTTAAAATAAATTTTACAATAAAAAATCGCATGTAAGTTTAACATTTATTATTTTTTTGTACTTTTAAAAAAACATTATTTTTTAGAAATTTTAATATTTTATAATTTTTCTTTTGCACTTTATTAATTTGCGACAATTTGTTTTATGTTCCAAGCCCTTTTTTATGCACTGCAAAATTTTAGCAAGAACAACAATTTAACACATTTTTTGCAACGTTTTCTTACGGCTTAATTTGAATTTGCAGCGCATAATGAACTTTAGCATGCAATAAAATGAAATTTAATATTTCTACGAACAGAGCCAGGCCGAGAAGCCACCAGAGCCCAGGCTCTAGAGGCGGACTCTTCGTGGTCGTCGTCCTAATTAGTTCCTTCCGCATAATTGTGCAGCCAACGGGCGAACGAGTTTTTTTAATATCCAACTGCAGCGCAAGCTAAATTAATTTATTGTTATTGTTATTCTTCCCTCCCCCCCCAAAACCCCAACTAAATGCCTTCTCGCTGTGCGGGTTGAATAACTTTTGCTTAATTTTTCAAAATTTATGTCATGTAAGCCTTTCCTTTTAGTAAATCATTAGTTTGTCAATTAAAAATTTGACAAAACTCTTTAAACCTTTTTTGAAAAAAAAAAAACAACTTTTTGTCATTCATGCCATAAATCTCCATTTGCCAAAAAGCAACAAGAACGAACAAATTTGTTTGGTGACACAGTTGAGATTTTCCAAACTGCCAAACACATTATCATCATTATCATCATCATCATCATCAAGTTGCTGGGTTTAATTCCCTGGAAATCCAAGTTGAAAGTTGAACGCAAATTAGCAACAGCGCCAAAATTGCACCAGCGTGAAAATTAGAATTAAAAGCTGCTGCAAAAAAGTTGCGCAAGCAAGGCTAAACAAGTCGAACAAGAAGAAGAACAAAGTTTTTCGGCGCAAGCAACAAGAATTAGACAAAAATTAAATTACTGACATATATGGGGTATATACATATATATGTAAATATATGTGTGTGTGTGTGTGTGTGAAAAGAATGAGTGTGATTTTTCAACTGAGAATTTGAAGTACCAAAAATCACTTTAAGTGTTAAAATTTGTCAAATCCACGTCAATTTCCAAAAGGCGGTTTCCCAATGATTAGAAAAAAATAAAACTGATTTGTTAAGTCTTTTATCAATATAAATGTTAATGATATTTTATGGAAAGCTTTAAACAAAACCTTTAAAAATCATATTAAAAAAATATAAAAATCGTTTATTGTGTAAAATTAAGAAACTCTTTGAATAAATGTCCCAATGTTCAGTTAGGAGGTCTTAAAATTGATTCAGTCTGTCTTACGCATTAAATTTTCTTAAATATTTAAACTACCCTTTCAAAAAACTTTTATTCTGTGGCTTTCGTCGATTAAGTTTCGATGGTCATCGCATAAGTTTGCTTAAATAGAAATCTTGATTAGTAAACAAGAAAACTTCAGTTTAATTCTCGAACTATTTTAAGTAATTCCCATACGCCTGATATTTCACACCTGAAATGCACTTCAAATTGTCGAGCCGCAATGCATTTTATGAGCACCTCTTCAATGCTTCTGAGTGCAGCCCTTAAATGTGAAGCAGCAAACCCAAATCCAATGCAATTTCTTGCGGTTAACACACACACACATACACACACACTTTAGATGCCACCGAAAGCTGCCACTTGAACTTCATTTGCGAGTGCGAAATTGTTAAGTAAATCACAGCCCCAGACCAAACATCTGACTCTGTGTGTGTGTATGTGTGTGTTTGTTGGTATTGGTTTTTGTTGTATTTTATTACAATGCTTTATGAGCGAGGCAAGGCACAAAAATCTGTTGCAAGCGCAGCACAGCAAAATTAATTAAAAACGCCCACATTTCAGCGATAAATCAGTGGCAAATGCGGCAACAACGATGACGACGACGACGACGACGACCGAAGACCGAGGGCAAGATTAAACGACGGCAACAGCACACACACACACACACACGCACACACCGTGTTTGCTTAAGAGCCACTAATAATCCATTGTTGGCTTTTGTCCTTGCCGCATTGTTGTTGCAGCTGCTGTCGAACCGCCGCAATCGAACGCAGTGCCATGCAACCAAAAAAGAAATTGCATGTTTAACAAGCAGCTTTAACCAGCATTACCCCAAAAACAACAAAAATAACAACAACAAAGAAGAACTTTTTGAAAAAACAAAAGTTGTTTTTTTTTCTGCAGCTTCTTTTCGTTTTATTTCAGCTTTTATGTGTGCAGACATCCCTTTTGACTGTTGTTGTGTGTGTGTGTGTGAGCTTTTTGGCCGAATGCATAACATTTCGGATTTATTTATGTACGTTTCAGCGTACCCCCTAACCGTAACGCCCTTGGTCGTGTTCTCGTTGCATATGAAATGTGTTTTAAATTAAAACCAAAAACAATAATAATTTACTTGCAAAATTTATGCAGATACTCTTTAATACTGACAGGCGACAGAGGCGGCCGGACATTTCATGAAGTTTCCTCCAAATATTTATTTTCTTTTTTTGGGGCGCCAAGTGGCAATTTAGCCAGTTCTTAAATACCACAGAGTGTATCATAAATATTGTGTCGCCCCGTTAAATATCGACATGTTTGTTTTTTATTTTTATGAGCGATGTCCAAAGCGCAGACTGAATTTCGAAGTTAAACAAACAAAAGTAAAATACTATAACAAGAGAAAAGGTTGCCAACGACTGCGGAATACCCTGATAGCTATATATATATAGATTGTTGTAGATCTTTGGACATCGCAAGCTATCTTCGCACCATATTTGGTAAACCCAATTCAAAAACTTAGGAATCTAAAGGAGTTTCTTAAAGGCGGAGATTTTAGTCCTGCAATTTTAAATGCAATTTTTTGAGTGATGCTATAAGCCATCTTTATACCAAATTTCGGGAATTACATTTTAATTGATCGATTTTATAATTTTCCAGCCTTCGAATAGGCGTAGCAAACCAATTTTGACACTTAGCCAGACGCAAACATAGAGAATAGTTTTTGAAGAGTTTCAAGTCTCTAGAAAAACACTAATATACTCTTTACCCTCGATAGCAGAGCATAAAAAGCCGCTTAAAAGCTGTTTGCCAACGTTGAATGTGAAATGTTAATGCAAATGACATTATAATTGGCTTCGAGAAAGAGCGCTTCAGGGAGAGCTCAATATAAACTGCTTAAATATCGAGAAAAATATATTGTATTGCTCCCCAGCCATACAATTATCAGCTTGTTATTGGGAAGCAGACAGACTACTTATGGATTCCCATTCTGCCTTAAAGTTGCAGTTGTATTAAAAGTTTTGTTCATTATTTTTCTGAATGTGTAGTTAAAATATTGTTTGGTGGCATATGATAAATAAATATGATAAAATAAATAGTTCTACCATCAACTGACTTTAACATCCGACGACATAACGTTTTCAATTTCCTTTCAGAATGTTTTTATTCGCAAGAAATATTTTACTCAGCCAGCGAGTTTTGAAAATCTCAATCATAATTCTTTATAACTTTCACATAAATTTAACTTGCTACCATTTTTCACATACCACATTAATGTGGCAGGCACTCAAGTTGCATTTACTTAAACACACACACTCACACACACACAGACTTGGATTGTGATTATGTTATGAAAATGATACGACCTTTTGATATACGATCGATATGAATTTTAAATGTTGTGTTAAATGGCGTATTTAGCTTGTTCACGGCTCAAAATTATGGCACAACTCCAACTTGATGGCGCTACGCGGCGCAGGGGGCCGACGAGACTATAAATACGAGAAGAAATTCCGAACCAAGAACCAAGCAGACCGAACCGGCAAAACCAAAAGCAAAAGCAATGAACTAATAAAGGACAGCAGCCATGAGAACAACAACAACGCCGACGCTTTATTAGCTAGACCTTGTTGTTGTTGTTGTTATTATAATACCCTGTAAACAAAGAATATAAAATGGATGTAAAGAGTATAATGCCGAATGTATCAGATGGCAGAGAGCTCTAAGCAACACTTTAAGCATTTTTGCGACACTTTTTTAGTTTTTATTATTTCACAACAATTTAATTTGCGGTGGTGTCACTATCGTTACTAATTTAACTATCGATTATAACTATCGTATGCATAAATTAATAGCAATAGCTAAAGTATCGATAGGAATGACCACAGAAATATGACTCGGAAAAAAAAGAATGAAAAAATGTTGATTAATATCGACAATGATTCAGCATAATAAATTACGATATTCTACATAATTATCTCCTATTAATGCCATTTTATATAAGAACTAAATACACAGTATCTTCTAGTTTCCACCTACAAATGAACAAAACTTTCTTGCATTTGTTGTTGTTGTTGGCCCATGGTATTATGTACGTAAGCGTGCGCGCCGCAAATGCGTTGCCATAAATTTTAAGCTTTAGAGCGGCACACAGCGCCAGGCAAGCAGCAATGTCTATGAAGACATCGTCGTAGCGTCGTCGTCCGCCAATCGTTGATCTTCATTAGCGCCGGGTGGACGCAAGACGTTTGCTGCCGTTGAGATTTCCAGACAAGAACTGCTGGCGGTGCGGTGTGTGCTCGTTTCACCTTTCCGGTTAGCCAATTGTGGGTGGCCCAGCCAAGCCAGCCAACTAGCCAAGCTAGTCGCATTTTTATGCGTTGCGCGCAAATAATTCATAAATTTCATTCAATTTTTATTAAACGCAAGTTGTACGAGGCGAACGTAACGGAAATCCGCTCATTACGCAAGGCTTGTAATTAATCTCTGAAAAGGAAGAAAAGAAACGAAAGCAACTTATGAAAAAAGTTTTGTTGAACCCAACTTTGTTTTGACGGGTTGGGCGCGCACCTGTTACACTTTTGGATTTGGGATCCGTTTGTGCCGCATCCGTTTTGTGCGAAAAAAGGGTTTTCCTTCCATTTTTTTTATGCGCCTTGATTTTTCTCTGGCTGTGTAAATAAAATGAGCTTGAAATTAAGCTGCTTGTTTTATTTATGGCACGTGGGGAGAGGGGGGTTGCTGCCATTCCATCCACTCACATCCTAATACTAATTCACTGATGTTGCAGCAACAGTTGCGGCAGCGGTAATGCTTGGCGGCTTATGCTTGAGACGTGCACATTGGTACAAGAGTAATAATAAATCAACAATTTGTTTATAAAAATTATAAATGTTGTCTCTTTACTAAAACATTGTTTCTTGATAAAAAATCTACTTTTGTACCACTGTGCGCCAAGATCAAAAAGAACTTGGATAGACAGAGCGACTGCAGAGTGCAAGGCACAGATTGAATGGGTTTGGTCCGGCAAAGGCAAACAATATACATAAATTATTATAATGCCATTTCTATCTTTTTATGTTTATCTGTTTTTTGTTGTTGTATGCCAGCTTGTAGTGCATGTCAGTTCGTGCAAGAAGAGAAGAGAAGGAAAAGGAAGCTCCATCGGCAGCTGTGACTTTGTTGTTGTTGGTGTTGTTGCTGCTGTTCGCCTACTCCTTCATTTGCTGTTAAGCTGAAAGCAGGCGACACTTGACTGACGCCTCAGTGGCGCCATCCAACGGCTGCCGACTGCGCGTGCATATAACTTGCGTTTCATTATAATAAGATTATCCCTTTTGCTTGTAACTGTAATTCTGTGTGTTATTGTATAAGGATTTGTGTGTGTGTGTGTGTCTGCCACATTTTCATCTCCGGGTTGGTGGAGCTCAGAGCTGCAACAGCTGTTTGTGTTTTCTTTTTTTTATTATTCAAACTATTTCTCCCTTTTGACGTATTATTTATTCTTTCTTTCCATTCTGCCGCGTCTTATCCTGTTTCGCCATTAGCTGCTGGGACTTAGCATTCTAATTTTATTTTTTTTTTGTATTTTGCTTTCGTTATTTAACTTGTTCAGAATCAAAGTCACTCAAAACTCTCGATAGAACCTTTTCCAAATTAATTGAAAAAGTCTTTTACACGTTCTAAAAGAGATAAAAAATGTAATTTACATCAAAAGCAAATCCTAATAAATAATTGATTTATTTTTGGATTTTTGTCGTTTTCCTTTTTATGTTTTCATTACCATATTCATTATTTCAACATCATTTTCTATTCATTAAATGCAGCGATTCATTCCATTCAATTGAAATGAAAAGCGTGTAAAATGTCACGGGACCCACAGCAGCCAGCCCACATAAATAACGCACAGCCAAAGGTGTTTAGCATGTGTAGTACAAATTATGCAAAAATGTGTAAAACATGAATACAAATAAACCAATAATGAATGTTGCTTTTGATTAACGGATTGTGATTGGGAACATTTTTTGGTTGGCAAGGCCTTGCCCATGTTTGAAAACTAATTAGAGTCAAGAGCGACAACATCAAATCGTGTAATGTGGCTCATTACAACATCATTTTGTACAAATATGCCAACAACAACAATCATGAATTTAAAGGTGTGTCTGAAATAACAAGATGCGGGCCAAAAGATCGTTGCGTTTGTTGTTTGTTGGCTCAAAAATAAAAAAAAATAAATAAAAATCATGCAAAATTTTTATTGAAATAAATTTGGAGCAGAATTGCTGTCAAGAGCGCTGACTGGGCTGCGGATCAAAGTTGAGCACATCGAAGGTGAGAATCTTGTAAAAGGACACCGACCAGCCCGGATCGTTGACGCGCGACAGACCCTGCGCCATTAGCAGTTGCTTCTCAGCTGACAATGCGTCTCTTTGATTGGGTAAAGAATTTGTGCTTGGATATTTAAGTTCGTCCTGTTTGCGTCGCCATTCGGCAGTATAATCGCGACGAAAGCGTATAAATATCTCTGCAAAAACAATGCGGTGCGGCACAGCGAGTGCCTCAGCTGACGTCTTCAGTTCCGTGTCCATGCGACGCAACAAATCGTTGATCTCCGTCAGCTCCTGCGCCGAATCGAAATCCTTTGTATTGCGCAGTGCGACAAATAACATGTCAATGAACGCATATTTACGACCAAAATTGCGACGTGTCGCCACCTTCATGGGTATGGCGCGACGAATGTGCTCCGTCTCGAACCGCGCCAGTTGGAGTCGCGTATCGTTGCTGGACAGCATCATATCCCGGGTGATCTGCTGAAAGCCCACTGGCGTGGTGAATTCACCAATCTGTTCCACACTCTGTTGCCGTATCATGTCGGTCATGACAATGAACGCCTGCTTCGAGCCATCGACAAACTCTGGCTCACTGAACTTATAGTCCCACAGCCATTTGAGCTTCCACATATTGAATTTGGTAATCAGATATTTCCACGGATTGTGCAAATAAACCAGCCTTGGTATGATCTTCTTTTGCTGTTGGTTCAAAGCATTTTCGCGCTTCCATTTGCTGCCGTGCAGTTGGCGGCAATGTGCGTAGGATGGAGTCGTTGACTTTACTACCCGGTGGTGGGCCTTGCATGTCCAAGAGGCAATGCAGCCGTTTAATGTAAATTTATGCCTTGCGCCATAATTAAGAAGTAAACCATTTAACATTTTGGCTTTTTTGGCATTTTTTCTGCAATTTTTGATTGACCGAAAATTGTTTTTCTTTAATTTTTGATTAGTGTGCGAAGTAACTAAATTTTGACAAACAACTCAAAAGATCTAATCTTGAAGCGAAACAGTTAAGAAAAGCGAGAGAGAGAGACATTTACCAAGATCATTGGATGAGATATGCCTCAGTTTTCCAGCAACCTGAAGATCCCTTAAGAAAAAGCATTATTTGACCGATACATAAATTAGATTTGGACTTGCAACAAGCTGCGTCTCAAGTATCTGAGATAGCTGCGTGGGACAAGTGACTGCAGTTTGTTTTCCGGATCTATCTTTGGATCGGAACACGCCAACGATATAAAAGCTAACAAAGAAACGAGAAAAATAGCTTTTGAATGCAATTGTTGAGCCGGCTGTTCGAGATGTGTATTTAAATGGCGAGGCAAATTTAATTATGTGTAAGAAATTTAATGGAAAATTAAATAGAAGATGCGTTCGGTAGCTACACTTGGAGAAAACCAATGCTTGTGTGAGATGAAGAATAAAATAATTATAAGCAAAAATAAGAAAGATTAAATTTTTTAACAGATAAAATGCTCATATGAGACATATATCAAGTTGGATAAGTAAAACTTGCTTAAAAATTCTATATATGTACAATTTTATCAAAAATATTTGATTTTTAAATATATTTGTAAAAGGAGTATAAAATAATAATAAAATACTTGAATATTAAATGAAAATGTTAGCAATTTATTAAATTAATTTTTTATATCCTTTATTTTTTTCCTTAAAATACTTCTTTTTCAGTTTCAAAAAGTTTATATTTCTTTGCTATTGGCTTTTGATAAGCAGATGTGCAGCTATGGTTACTTAAATATCTTTCGACTATAATTTTTTTTTTCCACCCAACAGCAACGGCAACGGCAACGCGTTGCATTAACATTAGTTTATCAATTCCCAGCGCCCGCTGGCTGGCTGGTTGACATAAAATGCGTGGTCGTGTCGTCATCGTCATTGTCGTTGACGACGCGACGCGACGTCAAATGACGGGGCAAGAAAAGGCCGCAAGAGCGATAAGCATCTTTTATGAACCCGCCGTGTTACAACTGGCAATATGTAGATACAATAGCGCAACAACTAACAGATACTTACTATTTGAGCGTATGCAATGCACACTTGCCAGTTTTGCTTTTGTCTGGCTTTTGGGTTTTCCAATTGAAATTCGAATGAAAAATAAGTAATTCATTTCGCTGCAGTTGGCAGGCCAGGCCAGGCCAGCATCGTTTATCTTGTTGCTCATTAAATCATTCAACTGTCAATCAATTTTAACCCCTCCCGCTCTCTCTTCTATCTATCTATCTTTCTCATTCGTTTCGCATTCATGAGCTGCATCTATGATTTGAGTTTGAGTTTGAAGTGGAGTTTGCGTCGGGTCCAGCTTGAAGCTATAGACAGTCGTCAATTGTCTGCTATATGCATATAGCCAAAAGGAAATACACCATGTATCGCTTTCGTCATTGTCATCATCTAACGGTTGCTGTCCAACATAATTACTCTTAACATCTACTGTTGAAAACTGCACGCATTTCGATCTACTTAATTGTTTTCAACAATGATTATAGCTGTAAATCGTTGCCAAGTCCAACCAAATTGCTTTATAATGTTACGTTAAATTCCATTGTTATTACAGTTATACGAAACGAGTATATTCAAAGTATTCGAACTATATGAATATGTATGTTGATTTGTTTATAGTTAAGTACACTTGGTTTCTGCATAACTTCGCATTGATTGTCGCCACACACTTTGCTCGATCGAAGACAGTTGAGTTTAGAGTTTCATCAACAACAACAAAGCATTCCCTGCTGAGGCATTCGAATGGATTCATTCCCTCCCAAGTTGTTTTAGCATAAGTATCCGTAGATTTCCATAACTAAAGCAGGCTGTGTATCTTGCTGTGTATCTCGTGACATGGGCATGCCAAAATGCTCTCCTACCTGTCAGGCGATTCAGGTTAAATCAATCAAACGAGAGCTGGAAAAACGAAACCTGTCAACACGGTTCATTGTTTGCATGCGCCGCGTTTAATGAAAGAACCGCCCCGAATCGAATCGAAAACGAGACGAGACGAAACAAAAACGAATCCATCTAGGCATTTTTTATGCGGGAGTTTTGTAGAACACGAAAGGGTAGGGCGGGGTGGAGGCGGCACTATTGTAGATTTATGCGAGTGTCACACAGATACTTTAAAGTACACAGCAGAAATTATTAGTTGTCATTTAAAAAAAAAACAAAAATAATTTAATTTAAAGCTCAAGAATTAAAAAAAAAAAAAAATATTAAAATAAAGAAATATTTTATACTAAAATAAATATAAATTTTATTTTAAAATAAATAATTTTATACAGCTTAAAAAATTAATAATTTAGAAATATAAGAAGGTTTTTTTTTTTTATATATAAACTTTATTAAGAATTTGCAGTAGTAAACAAAAAATAAATTTTAGGGAGATTAATTTTAATTTTATTTTGATGACAATTTAAACTTTACACTAAGCGGAAGGGAAGCTCGAATGATTGGTATATTTTCAGCCTATGAAGAAGTTAAAGTAAATTTTAGAATTTATTTAATGAGAGTCATTAATTATATAGTTTATTATATAGGTTGAGTAACATATATCCTATTATTTATTCAAAAGAATTTTCGAAAAATTTCGAACTTTGTTTTTGCTGTGCATCCAACACATACATATGCACATACACTTTAATAGACTTAACGCATTTGCGATTCGTGCAGTTATTTGCATTTTTCGTTATTTCCATCTGGTGAACTATTGTCTGCCCCATACGGGTGGTCATTTAGCATATTTTGATATTGAGATTTATTGACAAGATACGAACGTGTGCGACGTGCTGCATATGCTGTTGTTCGATGTTGCTTGTTGTTGTTGTTTGTTGTTGTTGTTTGTTGTTGCTTTGTCGGTAAATGCGGCATGCAGCATAGCGGACGGAAACGTTATGGAAACGCATATTATGTCAAATGTTAGTCAAAGTTAAATTAATTAAGTTCTTTTTTTCTGGTATATCAGAATCGTATCGGATTACAAAAAACAAATAATGAAAGAGATGAAAAGGGTTGGCGCCCACTTAAACAAGTTGACCACAGTTGAAATCATCATCATTAAGTGAAAAGCGCATCGTGCCAAACCGATGGAACAATGCCAGCCAGTGGAAATCTATATCTAAGGAACATTCTCAGCGTAGAAACCTTTGTAAAGCGCGGAATGTGGTCGTGCCATTGAAATGCGATACACAAGTTGAGGGCTACAAATAAGATCGTGATCCACACCGCAAATTGAGGAATTGCTCATGGCTGCCAACTTCTAGGGTTTCAAGCAGCAGCAGCAGCAGCTTGTCAGTTAAATGTCAGAACATAAGTTGCCTTTTGTGGTCACAATCTTTGGCTGTTGCTCAATTTGTCATGCAAATTGATCGTCACTTGTAAAAATTCAAAACCAATGCGGAAACGGCAGGTTCAAATCCGGTCGATCAAGTTGCACACACAATCAGGTTCATTGCCCAATTTGGGTATTCAATTCGATTCATTGCAAATCGTTTCGATTGGTAATTGAATACTCTCACGCATGCGCTGAATGATCCTTGCGTTGTGAGTCATTTAAAATTCCCGAGGCGCACTACTAGCTGTGCGGGCTGCCAAACTGTCAGCGCAGCGACACCTAGCGACCAACACCTGCAACTGTCAACTGGTCAACAGCCACGTGATGTGCCTACTTTATGGCCACTTAAGTCCAGCCACTGACAGTTGACAATCGTCCGCGGTGGCATGCCATGCGAGTGTGTGTGTGTCTCACGCTTCCAAGAAAATGGCCTGGGTGTGATAACAGCCCCTTCGACCCGCACCAAACACACTCCCACCGCTCAAGACGTACATTGCATCCAAAACCCAATTCGAAACTGAAGCGAATTGTCTTAATTTATGGTTTTAGATTTTCATTTTTCGATGTTGTCTTGCAGAGTCTTATGGATTTCTTAAGGCTTTTGCTAGAAGAGTTGATTTTATTCCTTATATATTGACTGCAAGATTTAAACTTAATTATTTGTTGTTGGAACAAAATAGAACTTATCTTCAATGAAGTACAATAAAAAAAATGATTTAAAATAAATTATTAAACTAAAATTAATATTTTAAGTAATGCTTTTGTGATGCGCAACTATAATTCAGTTCTTTTGAAGCGTATTACAGCATTCGTTGATTCTAAAATATTTTTCTCTGATTTTCCTGACCATTTTCAAATGCTGTCTATGTATTCCCGCGTCAGTTGTCAACACAAAACTGCCAACCAATAAAAAAAAACCGAACACAAAATAGTTATAGGGAGAACCTGTCCAAGTACTTTTTCTTCAGTTGGCTAACGCGGTCATAATGCAAATGTGATCGAGTTGTTTTTCTCTCTCTTTCTCTTTCTCATGCAGCAGTTATTCTTCATACTGCAGTTACCCAGTAACCCAGATACAATAACTAAGACATCATAGCAAAGTTCAGCCAAGTGTGGGATTTGTTTTTTTTTTTTTTTTTGCTATTCTCGCAACCTTAGTGAATTGTTGTACAAGCAAACACACATATATAATGCTTACATCGCGTTATCAACTTGTTTTTGAAAGTAGTTAGTTTCTGAGGGATGAGCGAGAATGCAAACAAACCCAGCGACAACGACGACGCAACCAAAAGCTGACAGTAGCCAAAAATATGTCATAAAAAGATATGGTCTGCGTCAATATTGACACAAGAGCACTCTCTCTCTCTTCAATTGGGCTAGGGGAAAAAGCAGCCACGTAACATAACCGTTTCGTAGAAATGAGGGAGATCTGCTTCCCTGTGGGTGTGTGGATTACAGGTGGCAAATGCTGTTGTCGTCATCCTCGCCGTTTTCGTCGTCATCATCTCTCCCCCTGTGCAATTTTCATTGTATTGTGCGGTTAATGCTGCAGGCCAAGCAACGTGCCACACTTTCTGCCAATTGCCCTGCACTGTGGTATGCAAAACATCTAAAAATATTGTTAAACGTGAAACAGGAGCCCTTTTACATAACATGTCTAGACTATAATAAAGTTAAGCAACATTCAATGACGTGCTCTAATGTCTGTCAACATATTATTATCTTTCCCATTAAATCCAATCACTTAAAAATCTGCCGCAGCAGACTAGGAATATTATTGCATACTTGGAAGCTAACTAAAATTCCGGCATATTGAAATTATTCATTTGAAAACATAATGAAATAATAATGCCAAACCCTGCGCTGATATTGATATGTCAACCCTTTTATCTAAATTATTTCGAGTTCCTCGAAATTTCTCTCGCATTTGAGTGTGTGTGTATTGGGAACCCCTTTTTTTGTGTAACTCCTTTGACATTTGCACTCTTTCCCTTTGTTTCCGCTTTCGAACTGGCTTAGGTTAACCAAGTTAAATTGCGCTATTTATATACCAGGAAAAATAACCCAAATTCTTTTATCACTGGATAAATATTTATGTTCCCAATGGAACCGCAAAGTAAACCCCAACCAAAAAATTCGATACGCTCATAAACAATGAGGGGAGGAAGGCAGCTTCATTATATGGTTTTGCTCCCCCCGTTTTATATTCTAAATTATACCGCTGTCCACCACTGTGCATTACCCAATTGTCTGGCATGTGGCCTGGGGCGTGTGTGGAGGGGGGTAGAAAATTGTGTAAGGGATTGGAAATTTTTTCAGAGGGGAGGTTGTAAAAAGCACACACACACAAATTTTATGGGTGAACAAATGTGGCCTAGAACCAAAAATTGTTCTATGCTAACTTAGTCGTCCTTGTCGTTCCCCCACCACCCAAGCTAGTCCAGTTTTGTTGCTAAATTATTCAAATTATAATGTTGGCAAAAATACATATGCACATACACACACACACACACACATTACGTGTTTTCAAAACTTTTTTGTTTTGGTTTTGGCGTGGGAATATTTTCAGGTAGTTGTTCCATTTGTATATAGTATTTGTGACAATCTGTTGTAATTGCGCTAATTGCAATTTATTATTCAGTGTCGTCTCACTTGTTTTCATGCTCATCATCATCATTATCATCATTATTATCATGTGAGTGTGGCAAAGTGAGTGACAACGACAGAAAGAGAGAGAGAGAGAGACAGAGAACTGACAAAATTTGTTTGGGCAAAAATATCCGCAGGATATTTGCTTGTTGATTTCACTTGAGACTTTGACATTCTATCTGTTGAGGGGAGAATTCGCAAAACATATGCAGAAATGATACAGATACACAAATACTTGATACACTGTGCAACGTCAGACATATCTGTGAAATATTCCCAAACACAAAAATCACAACCAAAAATTATGGAGAAATGTAATAATAAAATAGTTTAATAAAAATATTAAATAGGTTTTGAAGGTTACAAATTGTAATTTCAGATGCAAAAAAAACCTCAAGCTCAAGGGAATTTGATAAAAACATTTTATTTGTTAACCACTATGCAATCTTATTAATAACGAATCTCGTATAAATTTCACATGTTTGTTTGATTTTTTTTTTTTCGGTATTTTATTTTTCTACGTAAATTCATGAAATTGCATATGAATCAATAAGTATCGTAAACAAAATACATATTATATTTCGTTTGTCTCTCGAAATAAATATCTTGGCTGTCTGTCTCGTTATGCAATTCACTTATATTAAGTGTGGCACATTCCGTATTCAGCATGAAAATTATAGCGCACAATTATAATTTGATTAATTTGCATTCATTTTGGCCAACATTCTCTGGCTGATCTCAGTCGCTCTCTGACTTTCAACAATATGCAATTCAATTTGATTCATACTTGTAAAATAATATTTATTTTCGAAATAGGCTTGAGGGGGAATAAAAAACCAGCAACAACTTGCCGTGCCTCGCAACTCGATTATTTGTTGTGATAAAAAATGGGTGAACTGGAATTTTGGCGCTGCTAATAAGCGGTTTTTGCAATGGAATTAATAAAAAAAAATTACATAATGCGGACAAAAATGCTGCAATAATAAATTTGATTAAAAACTTCATAACAAACTTTAAGCTGTTGAATATTTTGTTTATTTTAATAATTTTAATATTTCTATTATTATGATTTTTTATTCTTTTCCTTCAACCTATTCTACTAATTTTAATATTCACTGAACTCTTTAGCTATTTTTTCGAAAAGTTATTGTCCAACTTTTGTTTTTGGCAGCGCGCTGGTGTAACAGGTTTCTTTGTCAACTCTTGGCACACTTGACCCAATTAGCGTATGCATGCTGAAGGGTTAACCCTCCCCCCACCCCCAACCCCCTCTGTATCATAAAAGCACTCATACATGAATACACACTGACAATACACAGACACAAACACACACACAGCAATGTGCATAAATTTGGAAGTTTTGTTTTGGCTGCAATCTCGGCTTAAAAGCAAAGTGAACAGAACAAAAACAATACGAACTGAGCGAGAGGGAGAATCCGAGAGAGAGAGAGAGAGAGATCTGAATAGTTGTTACACTAACTTAACCTCATTTAAATATTTTGCTGCTGTTACTTCGGGCTGGCGTTGTTGTTGTTGGCTCTTATTGTTCTTACTGCTGCTCGGCATCTTGCTTGTTACTTTTTGGGGCAACCCCCCCCTTCCCCCACCTATTCTCTAGTACTTCAGGTGCATCAACATACAGTTTGCTTTTACTTTAATGCCTGCACTCGCACTCGCATAAACTAGCACACGACGACGAGGGGCTTGCGCGTGGCAATGTTGCATTTTGTATCCGAGTACAACGAAAATTGTTGTAAATTAGTAAAAATGTAAACACGACGCACAGCAGCAGCGGCGGCAGCAGCAGCACCAGCCACAACAACAGCAAAAAGGTGTGCGAAGCAAAGATGAAGGGAGGAGTGCAAGGGGTATACTACTTGTGGAAGGTTAAGGTATCCCCTCAGCTCAGTCCAGTGGCTCATGTCGAGTGGCCCCCCCAAAACTGAAGCATCTACATCTCGTCTCTACGGCTACCAACCTACGCAATTAAGTGACGACGACAACGGCGTTGAGGTATGAGCGGGGCAAGAGCATGAAAAAGAAGAGAATTTACTGCCAGGTGAAAGGCCTCTTTCTATATAAACACCAGGTAGTTGCGCCCCTCCTCCCCCACACATCTCTTATTTTCTCTAGTTTAACTTCTTTGTTTGCATTAAAGTCGCAACAGAAGCAGCAACAGCTGCCCCAACTCCCCTTCCCTCTCCACCTTTGGCGCACTTGAACGTCTGCCTTAGCTTCCAAAAGGCTTTCGGTTACTTTGCTTCCGACAGCGTTTGCTTTTTGCATACTCTGCCGAGCATTGTAAAGTTTTCGTATTTGATTTTATGGTTCAATTGGTGACGGAAGAAATTAAATTCAAGAATTATTCTTTTACTTCCCGGGCATTAAGATGATAATTTCTGTGGTTTATAAGTATGAACCTTATTGAATTAAATAACCTTAGGGTATTCTTTGACTTCGACTATTCATTTTGAGTCCGACTCGTTATGCTCTCTTTCTTGTTTGCATTTACCTTGGATGCCTGTGTGCTCCACAAGTGGGTTGTCAAGCATTTGGGCCGGATCTCAAGCAGCCAGTTGTTTTTGTCAAGAGAGAAGTTATAAAATGCGTTTCATACCAAGTAACATAAGCAACAACAACAATACATTTTTTCTGTGGATGCAAGTGGATTTGTAATGTTAGAAAAAAAAAAAGCCTGAGCACAAGGCAAAATATTTTGTTTACCTTTGTTTGATTATTTATTTGAATTTACAAACGCTCAACGCTCTAAGAAAAAAATGTAATAACAATAAACGAAAAAAAAATAAATAATGCTGCAGCTTTGAGTAATTTCGTCACATGAACAATACAAACAAATTTGTTGTGCCTGAAGTGCACACACACACACACACACAAAGAAGAAGACGAAAAAGAATCTAACTGTTGAAAGTTTTTTCTTATTTTTGTGGCCAACATTTTATTTGATAAACATACAATTGGTTAATCCTTCTGTCAAAAAGCTTTCTTTTGCTGATAATCCTCTAAATTTTATGTGAAATTTATGCTTAGCTTTTTCTTTATGAGATCTTAACCCATTTAACATTATACGCAGCCGCGTTGGCTATCTTTGTGTTACATTTATCAACTTTATGAACATCTTTTTTGATGCTCTTCTACCAACAATTATTTTGAGAAAAATATAAACCAAATCCAAGTCGTTTTATGCGTTTAGCTTTTGTTTGTGTCAAAGCGAAAATGAAAGTGTATTTACGGTTTTTATCTGCGAGATAAGCCGATATGCTTAAAGGTCTTTGCAAGCTGTGCAAATTGCGTGGTCGATTTATGACCTTATTTATTATGGCTGATCTCTCAACAGAAGACTGAACTTTACCATCGATCCAAACAATGCGTGGCAACATACTATAATAAACACCCACAGCATATAAAAACACCAGCTGTTTAGATTGAGGTGTCAAAAAAAATGTATTTTGGATTTGGTAACATTAACAGATAAGACTGCAGATGAGTTGGTCTTAAGTATTTGATTACTGCCTTGTTAGGTAATTGTCGAAATAGTTTCAGGTGCTTAAACGACACAAATCAAACGAGTTGATTGATGCTTAATAAAACTATGTAGGGCTTAAATGTGTTGGCTTACATGTTGTTGCCAAAAAAGGCATCTTGTTTCAAGAGTTTTGGAGCTAATTATATGCTAAAAGAATTTTTAATGTGTTGCTGAAACTAATTTTATGACGGTTAAACTTTTATTTATGAACCAAAAAGAACAAATTGAGTTTGATAAAGTTTTTAGTTTATAAAAATATTACATTTATTCACTTTTAAATAATATTAAGCAGCACTTAATTCTCTGGGCTTTAAGCTCTTAAGCCCTTTTGGCTTTTCACTCATTTTTATCTTGCATGCATTCGGTTTTTTGAGGTTTACCATAAAAAAAGCGAAACAATTTATGTGATTTTAATTTTTCTTGTGCACATTTTCGAATTTGGTCATAAGCGTGTGTGTTTGTGTTGGCCACCTTTTCTGTGACAGGTCGACCATAAAACGTTTAGAAGCCCCGAACACCGAATAAATATTTCAAATTGCCATAAATATCGTTGATGATATGTATGTATTTATAGGCATGTGGCTTGTGTGTTTGTAACGTCGGCAAAGGACTAAGTCCAATCTTTTAATTAAGTCAATAAAACGGAAATTGACCACGTAACCTAAGGCAAACATAAACTTAACATTAAATCCACTGAACGTTCGAACAAAGTGCCACGAATGTCTTCTTTATCGCCACATGAAGAGGGAGAGAGAGGGAGAGTGAGACCAAAGGCTCTGAACCGCAGTTTGAAGTCCTTGTCAGGCTGGCAGCATTCATCACACATAAAACTAATTCAAAAGCGTTGGCCGCAGCTTCTCAAGCTGTGATCTGCCCGTTGGTTTCTCCCCTCGTCCCCCCGCACATATTTGATTTTTATTAGCCGGCAGGTGGACTTCGCGGTTGGAGCGCAGTGTCAGAAAGTGGCGCCTTGGGCATTTGCTTTTTTCCCCTGGCTGACCCATAAAAAACACTCAGTCGAATGGATATCTGCTGTATGTTGTTGTTGTTGATGTTGATGTAAGTACATATAAATTAAATATCTCGTACATTAACGCTGGAGTGTTTATTTTAGCTCAGGGCCGACTGGCCCGTAGAAAAAACTCATTAAATTAGCAATGTCGATTTTTAAATGCCCATCACTTCAGGCGACGGGAAACGGGCAATGGGCACACAAGGCATTTTAGCTCTTTGCACAGTTTTACAATCATGAATCATTCACGAATTCACGTTGATGGCATCAACTTGAAACAATAGCCATTTCTAAGGACAAGGTTCAAGAGTTCACATGATTGTCATTTTATTTATATCACATTTTGTGTCAATGGTTAATTAAAAGTGTGTGTGTGTGTGTTTTTTTTGCGTGTAGAAAGAGTCCTTACGAATTTTGGTGAAGCTTCTACTAAGATTTGATTGATAAGAACTTTACACCGATCTCTATGCTATAATTCTGTGAGATAAAATGAGTTTGCTTTTTTCTACACTCGGTCAGGACAAAGAGTTGTATATGCAGTGATTTATTTATATAATATATTTTTTAACAGATATTCGCCATGTTTATATATAGGTCTTGGGACATTTTATTTTTTAAGTCAAAAAAACCTTTGCAATAATTTTGACATATTTCTGCACAACATCTGCTAATGGAATTTCTATGTAATTTTCCATCCCATGCAGGGTATTTACTATTCGTAGAACATCATGGCGCATGTTGCACAGCGGGTGTTAGTTTGCCTCTGCCTCATTCACTGGTCCCTGTTTGACTCTACCTGTGTGTGTGTGTGTGCTGGGCAACGTTTCAACGTGACCCAATGACACTTTGACTAATTGAAAACTGTCAAATTGCGAGTCAAATGCTGCTGTCGGGATCAAGCCTGGACTGGCCCCGCCCCTACTGCATGCTGTGTGTGTTTGTGTGTGGTTTTCTTAATTGAATTAACTCATTAGCCGTAAATATCTGTATATGCATAGAGCTTTATATCTGTATCTGCATCTGCATCTCAACTGTCATACAAATATTTCAAGAATTTTTCAAACGTGTTTGTTTGTGTGTGTGTGCAAAATGTAATTTGTTTAACATTCGGCACAACAAACAAGCACTCGGGATTTATTAATGACATATCCGAATTGAGGCTAACATTGCATTTCATTTCATTTATCTCCATAATCAATGCAATGCGGCTGCTTTTGGGTAATCATCCAACTTTGTTCTGAATGCTTTTACTCAATTTAAGTGGCAATAATTTGTGCATTTCATGCTGCCTGGCAGCTGTAACTGTAACTCGGATTGAGTATGTTTTTGGTAGAGTGTGATAATTAATTTGCAGAGCCCAAAGAGAATCATGTCAAAACTGTCAAAGCAATGTCTCAATTGATATTGAGCACAAGCCCGAAGTGCCGTCACTAAATGATTATGATAACTTAAAGTAGCTGAGGCTTCGATTTAATTCACTTTAGCCAAAAACTCCTTATGAAATATATGTTATTTCCACCATATAATATTGAATTTCGATTGATTGTCATAAAATCGGTTCACATTATTCACATAAATGAGATTTTCTTTCTTGTTTATTGCTTGTTGTATTTCATCCGCCCAAACCAATATACTTATGTCTGACTGTGTAACTGAGGCTCTTGCGGCTAAATCCCTTTTCAGCCTTGAGTTCAGTGTTGTTAAGTGCCGAATGTTGTTGCAAGGAGTGGGGCAAAAGTAAGGCGTAAGGGCGTGTTAACTGATGATGATGATTCCATTTGTGGTTTGAATAATTTTCATAATTTAAATAACAACCAAAACGGCTTCAATACTTTGCCACAATTCTCGCACTCAAACTGACAAACTGTCTGTCATTTGCGTCGACTCTCAGACAGACAGACATACACGGTAACTGAAAGCTGGATGAAAGGAAAGCGAGAGTGTAAATCACAGTTAACAGTAAAGTAAGTAAAAGTGAGACAGGGCGAAAAAAACGGAAAGAGTCAGAGCAGCATGGGTAATGATAAATGGAGCAGCGACTTGTTACGCATAAATTTTTGTCGGGTGCCAAGTGGGCATTTGGGTTACTCCTTCCTTCCATCTCACTCTCACAAAGTAACCAAGTAAATCCCTGACGTTGTGTGTGTGTGCGAAAGTCGTCTTTTGTTGTTGTTGTGTTCTTTTGCCTTTGCCTTGCCGCGAAAACAATATTTCATTACATTTACATATTTTCACTCAATTTTCATATTTTCACATTCGCTCGGCCCCCTTCTTCCGTGGTTGACTCCTTTTGCGCCTTTTGTTTTTCATTTTATGGTAATTCGCTCAAAGTCCCCATTCGACTTGTCGCTTCCCGGCTCCCTGCTCCCTGCCGCCCCACCCACGCCTTGTTGCACTGTTTCGCCCTAAAGTGTTGAGCGGCTCAGTTCATTCGTTTGCTCGCATTTCGTATGTCAGCATATTAAATAGGCTTTTCATGTTCGAATTTTTTATTGTTTTTTTTTTTTTCATTTTTTTTATATGCTTTTTGCTCACATTTTTTCATTTATATTTTGTTGCTGTTGCTGCTATTTGAGGACCTGCTCGTTGGATACATTAAATTCCACAAGTCGCATGCAAAGTGAAGCGACCCAACAACAACAACACTGCCACTTACCCTCAGCTTTATTAAATATAAATATTTTTCTTTTGCTGTGTTGTTGTGTTAAAAGGGGAAAAATTGTTTGGACTGCTTTCAAGCATGATGCAAGTCAAGGCCACTCAAAAAGTGCTTAACTTTGGACAAGAAATTATATAGTCAGTGTATTATGCCTCTGTGTTTGGGTCAAAGGGCATCTTAGACTAACAAGTCGCAGACTAGGACACTTAAAAAACGTAAGAAATTTGTTGAATAAATTATATTGATAATTGGGATTGTAAAAAATTCACTTTAATAATTTTTTAGATTTTTCTAAACATTTTTAATATAATAATTGAGTAATAAATTAATGTTTGAAAAATAAAAATTTTATTTAAAGTCTGTTAAATTATTAAATAAACTTTTGATTTTTGAAATATTTTCCTTAATAAATAGAAAAACAATATTTTTTCTTTTTTCAATGCAAAGCATTTATTGTTCGTTATGTTTGAGAGGGCATTACTCTCTCTCCTTCTCTCTGGTATTTGCGAGTTTTATTTAAAACAAATGCCCAAAGGCTTAAAAATCACCATGACATCGGGATGGCATCAGGGCAAACACAGTCGCGTACAACAACAACAATAATAATAATAATAACAATAACAACAAACAAAAAAAAAGTACAGCCAGGAAGCAACAGAGCGGAAAGTGTGAGAATCACAGAGAAAGAGAGTAAAAAAAAAAGAAGAAGCAGAAGCACTGAACAAATATTTTGCTCGTCATATAAAAAATACATTGTGCAATAATTTTTTGCATTTGCCCAAGGACCAGTAGCCAGCCAGTAACCAGGATCAGCATGCAAATAAAAAAGTAAATACAAAAAATTAAGTCACAGTCAGAGAGTTTATATAATAGTCCATACAATATTGCGTGTAGTAAGTAGAGGAGCATAAATTGAAGTTGAAAATGCTGTGCCTGAACTTTATGGCATTTGGTTATTGTTTATGTTTCAGTTATTGTGTTCTTGTTGCTGTCACATAATGAACCCCGCTTCCAACGGCAACGTAATCCCTTATAAGCTACAAACATCTGACATTATCAAGCCAATCGACCCACCAGCCGCCATCCCAAGAGTTGCCTTGACTGCTTCTTCTCTGGTCAGCTCTCAGCTATGTTTTTTTTCTCCTCTTTTCTCAATTTTTTCAAGTGTTGGAACTTATAACGCACTTGAGCTCCGTTAACCCCAGGTTGGTCGCCCACTCTGGCAAGGGAAAAGAAAATTTAAATACAGGATCTGGCTCAACAATTTCATAAATCTTGTTTACTTCAACTTGTTGTTGGTTGGCCCTTTTCGTCTTTGTTGTATGAACTACCTTTAAGCCTTGCACTCGTAGTATTACAATATTTGTCGGTTGAATCATCTGTTTAGCTCTCCGCTTCTCCTCCCTATTAAAACTAAACCAAAGCAAAGGGTAATGCAAAAGCAAACCCAACAACCAACGTACTTACATTAAGTAAGTCCTCCTCTATTTTCTCTGTAGCTCTTGCTTAAGTACTCTGTTCCACTTTACCTTTCACTTTTCCCCCTTTTTTCGAGTTGTCAAAATAGTTTGTTTGAAGCCACAGTAACGAATAATTGAATTGAAATGGAATTAATGTTCCCGAAAAGTAAATAGATTAAATTAATAAAATATTATAATGAGTATTAATATCATGATATTCGATAATTAATGAAGAACATATTAAATAATGCAAATTAAATGAAAATAATAAAAGTATAAAAAAATAGTCTTTTTATTTGTCAAATTATTGAAATAAAAATATATTTAAACTCAAAATATATAAAAATAATCATAAAACATTTTGTAAAAATACAAAATCCATTTCAGGATTTATTTGAACTTGAATAATGCATCGAAAAGTTCTTTTGATGATTTCAATACTTTTAACGTTCATTTTAATTGAGTGATAAAAGCTATAAATATCTATCTTTTATCCCTAACTGCACTTAATATCATTTCATTAAACTGTCCAAGCACACAATCGTCCAACTAATGGTTACTCAACTGCAAATTGTTTCTTTCACACTCTCATCTTTGGTTTCGCAATTCATTGATTAGCCAATGCAATTGCATTGAATACTTGCCCTCTAATCGAAGCAGAAACCACAGAGGGGCAGACGGTCAGGCAGGAAGTTGGGTCGTTAAAATTTTTGCAGATTTCATGCTGAATGCGTCACCCGATGCTGTCGGCCTAATGAGTCCAAATCCCTGCGAATAATAACACACAGAGACATTGAGAGATAGACAAAGGTGTGTCCAATGTTCCAGGAAGGGATGGCACCACTATAGAGATATGATCTCTTGCTCTCTCGCTCAAAAACTGACACTGCAGACGGTTTTTTTTTTTGCCTAATTGAGGGACCTCACCGAAGAGTCTGTCTCTGTGTGTGGTGTGTTGCCCGTGCTGAACCTAAACAAAAGATTAGCAGCATTTTTTCCAATGCGCTGTAAACGACACGAACTGCAGTGTGTAAAGAAGAAGTTGGCAGAGGTCTCCTCGTCGATGTTGTTGTCGGAGTGGCCAGCATGTGGACACGCGTTTTAATGGCAGCAAACAGGGCAAAACAGCGTTGCATGCTACGCGTAGCGACGACTCGACTCTCATTCAGGCAAAGCACAGCAAAAACCAATTGTCAACAGACGTGGAAACGTGACCAACGAATTTTACGCACAATTTCACTTTATGCGGCAGCAGCGGAACAAAAGCCGAAGCGGCAGCAGCAGCAGCAGCAAGCCGGACATCAAAACTGAACCTAAAAAGCCATTCAATAAGCGCGAACTAGCTTGTGTCCCCATGTCTGTGTTTCTGCACATTCGTGCCACATTTATTGTTTAGTGTTGCCACCTACACCCACGGCTCCCCGCTGCCATCTCTCTCTCTCTCTCTCTCTCCATATGCTGACCAATCGTTGCAGAGTCGTGTGTTGGCTAAAATCCAATTAGGCGTCGCATGTGCCGCGTTTGGCGCTTCAAAAATCATCGTTTCTTTTCTATTGTATTATTCTCCTTTCATTTCACTTGGCCACAATGCTCAATTGTCCGCCAAGGAAGTGCGTTTTTGTGCGATTTCCCAATAAAACACACACATAAGATTGTTTGTTTATGCAACATGAATCATGCACACTTTAAGTTGATTTATTCGACAGTTGCATTCTAATCATAAAAAAAGATGATTTGCCTTCAAGGCGCCTAGTCGTTGACAACCGATAATGTCTTTAAATAGTTACTTTGTTGTTTATGTTTGTAAACTTCCGCAATGCCTGACTTCACAATCCCAACCATCAACTTAATGGTCAAGACCCATTGGAACCAGTTAAACGTATGAATAGCTCGTTGACTGAAGTTGCGAATTAAAAAAAAAACAAAAAAATTATTAAAATAAATTAAATCTTTAGAGAAAATAACAGAATTGTTAATACATAATTTGTATTGATTGGTTAAAATTTAAAATAAATAATTCTTAAAAAAGTTGGTAATATAAAAATATATAAAATATTTTTTAAAAGTAATTAATGATTTTAGCATTAAGTCACTAAAATCTGACAACAACGAAACTTTAAAACAGATAAGTTGAATGAGATTAAACCCCGTTTTCCGTATAAACTTGCCAATACAGTAAGACGTCTATATAACGAACTTCCGCTTAACCAAGTTTTCTGTACTAAGAATGCATTTTCTGCAATTTGGTTCAATCAAAACCCATTCTATGATAACACTTTTCTCTTTAACAAAGTTTTTTCTAGTCCCAAGGACATTCGTTACTTAATAGATTAGCTAGTAATTTAATAAAAAAAATCAATATCAATGCTCTCTCTCTCATATCCATCTATTATCATTGCAAATGTTGTTGTATTGTTTTCGAAGATGTTTTCTTTCTTTGTTCGCGTTTTTTCCATGCCAATAGAAAAGTTTCATTTGATGACAACTTATCACATTTCAGCCGCATCAGCAATAGGTTGTTACAGCTGCTTTAGTTGCTGTCGTTTTTGTTGTTGTTGTTGTGGCTAGTATGTGTATGTGTTGTTGTTAATGATGATGTTGACACAAGTTGTTAACAGAATAATTTATGCGACTTATGTGACGCTTTAAAAGTTGGCCCAAACAGTTGTGTGCAGCGAAAAAAAAGTGAATCTATTGCATATTTAATGACAAGGCGGTTGTCGTTTTTATTATTTATTTTTTTGGCCCCTACTTACTACAATAAATATATTCCTCGAGCCCTGAGCTCAGAGCCTGGCCGGATGCGCGTGCTGGATAAAATTAAGAGCAGCTTCGTCTCCCCAGTGTGAAGAGAGTAAAGCGAGTGGAAGCGAGCGAAGCGGTCGACGCAGTTTTTTGTCATTTGTCAACGTCGCCAGTTCCAAGATTTTTTTTTCATTTCAAACTTCGTAGAAACTGGGAGCGGGAGAGAGGAGTAAAAAATGATAAACGCATTCGCTTATGATGTGTAGAGTTTCATAAATCATGTTGAAGTTTGAAGCTTGCGTGTATTTTGTTGATGTTGTTGCTGCTGTTGCCGTTGTTGTTGCCGTTGCCGTTGCATTGGCTAATGTTTATGGTTAGATCACGAGGTCGCCTGCTTGCCTGCCTGCCGGCTGCTGTTTTGTGCTGTGTTTTGCTTTGCTGCTTCACTGTACTGTACATGGGTCTCGAGCCGCTCGGGGTTGTACTCCCAGAGCCACTAAGGTTGCCACGCGACAGCGTTTAGACAAACAAGTGTCACTGGAAGATGATGAAGAGCTGCCAGCACACACACACACACACAGCGAACTAACTCAGTCCCAGCCAGAGTTGCCACTGCGATTTATGCAACAGATTTGCAAGCACTGACCAACTATGTCAGCCAGTAGCTAAAGTCAAGGCTGACAAACAGCAGCTGTGGCACAGTATTCAGGTCACAGCATCTGTTGTTGGATAGAATTTAAGTTTTTCATTTCGCTCCTTTTGGGATTTTGCATATCAAAACGTATTTAAAATTTTGCATTTTACTTAGATTTAGTACAAGAATTTTCTTAAAATGTTTACAGACTTTATTTAAGTTTAAATTGTTACTAAAACTGCAATTTTGTAGAAAATTAAATTTCTTTCTTATTTTAAAAAGCTTTTCCAATGAAAATTTACCATAAAAAAAAACCAGAAATATTACAAATAATTTGAAATTAATATTAAATGGAATAAATTCCCCTCTGATTGATTCTCAACAACATTAATAAATGAATATAGTTTTTTTTAAAAGCTACTCAAAGACCCCAAGAGTCAGCTGCTCTTCAAAAGACTATTCTGCACAGTAATTGGCCCTCAATAAGTGCTCATTATTCATCAGCTTTCACACACACACACACACACACACATGCACTGACGTCACAAAGAAAGCTCTGAGCCCTCATTTGAGGAATGCCTGAATAAACTTGGAATCGATATCGTTAACTTGAAAGGGCGTCTAGAATAATGTGTTCAGCATGTCAACGGTTTTGTCACAAGGGGTCATAGAGCAGGGGCAGCAGAAGGAGGAGCTCGTCAAAGCTCAGCTCAGCTCAGAGAATCAACAATGGGGGTGGACAACAACAATAGCGACAGCTCCCCATTGCTGCCACTTATGAAATTGAATGTAAACAAAATGAGCGTTCAGTCAAAACGTCCCTCAGCGACACCCACTATAAACCCCCCCACGCTTCTTTGCCACCCTCTATGTGTTGACTGACATATCGGCGCCATGGCAGGGCAATTAACATGCAATTGTCATAAATTTAACCCACTGCACAGATTATTAAGCATTCATAAAATAAATTACAAGCCAAAGTGCGCATAAATTCTGAATTGATTTTAACGCGCGGCGATTCAGAACAAAGAGCCAAAGGAATCTGCTTGAATTGAATTATAACCATTTCAAAAACCCATAACGGGCTAAAGCAAAAACATAAATTTTGCCACGCTGAAAACTTTTTATCGGGGGGAGACTAAGCGAGAGAGAGCGAGAGAGAGAGACCAGCAACTATGCACATAGAAATCAATTGCTCTCAAGTTCGTTCAAGGGCTAAAAATGGGGCGAAGACCAGCAAATAAATATTGTAAATGCATCGAAACGAAACCCCAATAAAGACAACAAAAGGGCAACTATAATAACGCACTTGTTGTTGAGGGGTTGTTAAATGTGTGAATGTGTGTGTGCTTTTTCGAGTGTTTCTAAATGCACTCAAAGGACTTGTAGGTTTTCCACGCAAAACGAGAAAACTTTTCGAAAGTTGGCAAAAAATCGAGAGACTAACATTTAAGTTAAGTTAAAGCAAAGCTCTACAAATGCAATTACACCGAAATACATGCAAGCAGCAAGTTCAAGATGTGAAGTCTGTGAATATTATTGGATTACTTTGTGCATTTTGTCACATTTCGCTGTCAGAGAGAAGCTCTAAGCAGATAATTTGGCTGCGACAGAATATCATTAAGTATACTCGCGCTCTCTCTCTTTCTGTCACAAAAAATACATAGCAGTAATAATAATAATGATCATAATGATGATGATGTTGACGGGGGTATGCCAAAAAAAAGCAACAGAAATGCAAAAATATTTTATGACATTGCTGACAATTTATGATGCAAATTCCAAGCAAAAACAACGCAGAGAACATAAAATGAGATGAAATAAAGGACGCAGGCAGCGTTTCTTTTTTTTCTTGGTGGGTGCAGTGAGCGACGACAAATTTGTCGAGAAATTGCATAAAAATACATATAAAAAAAAACCAAATAAATAAATTGTTATGCTGAAATCTGTAATCTGAAGTAGTTGCGGATGCACTCGAAAGATATTTACGAGAGAGAGCAAAAAGTGCTTTCAGCTGGAAGCAAAAGGGCAGCCGCCCCAAATGGAACTCATTGCGCATTGTTTTTTATTTTCTTTTTTTCTCATTCTGTTGATTCATCAGAAAATAAATTGAAATATGCTCTTGTTGACATTTTAACCAGAAACAAAACAAAACAAAAAGAAACTCAGATACACTAAAACAATACCGAATGCAAAGCTCTGTCATGTTTCAGTCAAGCTGTGTTTGCATTGTTGATTTATTTAATTTACTAAAACTAGCAGCATAAAATATTTGATAATAAAATCACGTTCACACGCCTACGGCCACAAATCAATTGAAACAAACACACAGAGAGATCAACAACCAACAAATCCAACCAACCAATCGAACCCAATCGAACCCAATTGACCAACCGACCGACCGACCAGTTCATTAAAACTTTGTGTATGTTTGACACAAAAATTGAGTGTGTCCCATTTTCGTGGAAAACAGCGAAACAACAACCGCAAAACAAAACTCCTCAATTCGTTGTGACGTTTTGGTTTGCCCATTTTCAACTAAATGGATTTGGCCCCCAAGGGCTAAATAACAAACCCCATTCCCAGACCCATTAAAAAAATCCCTCCGTGTGTGCGGTCAAAAACTTTACATATCATCAGCATCATCATCATTTCCCATTCGATAGTTAAGCATCGCATTTTTTATATGCCGTGTAGCACAAATATTTATGAACATTTTCAATACAAATACACATTAAACATTTGGCAATTTCAGCAACATTTACCACCATGCCAGGGTGTTATAAATTTTGGTGGCTAACCGACATAAAAACCGCAGTAAACAAAAAAAAAGAGGGTTAACCAACAACCACAACGACAACATCGACACCTAAAATACACAACATCATTAGAAATCAACGCATCCGATTGGCAATGACTAATGCATGTAATTCAGGGAATCGAAATGAATCAAAGGCAAACAAGGATTAAAGATATTTATTGAAAATACTTTGCATTGATTACGTTGCCGACCGAACAAATAATTATTATAATGAGTTTTGTTTGTTTTCCGATATTTTTATACATCTTTCTCATTAACATTTTGAACGCATAGTTATGAATTTTTATTGCGTTCTATCGTACATAATTTTATATTTATTTTTTTAAAAATTAATTTATCGCCTTGAAATAATAACGAAAACCAAAATCGAAGCAACCGATCGAAAATGTTATGGAGGGACGGGCTTACGGAGCACGTCAAATGTCTGCAGAAGCGTTGCCTGAATTTAAATGGACAAATTAATTGCGTTTGTGTCATGTTGTTGGCCCGCTGAGACTGGTTCTCATTGAGTTGCTTCTCCCTGTGCTCATCAAACCTAAATGAATTAAACGAAAAAAAAATCGAATTAATTTGTTTTATTTTTTGGTTTTTGTTTTTCGTGGACAGCAATGAAATGTTTATAATTCAGCATTAATGAAAAAAATACACACAAAAGTGCCAATTGTCGTTGAATTATTGGTTGCATTTAAAATGGTTATAAATCTTGTTATCTGTGCGATCGGCGTCCGATCATCAAATGCCCATTAAACGGTTGCCAGCACAACCATTATCCTTGTCTAGCCAGCAAATCGCATTAGCTGCGACTCGAAAACCCTTTTTATCGAACGCACACGAACATTAAATACCCCTGGGGGGGATCCCAACTCACTCTCTCTGACTCCCCGGGTTGGACATTAATTATCACACAGTTTGAGTTTTTCGATTGAATGCCCTTCTTTATATATTTTGTGATTCACGACACAAAGTTGTTCACTCGCGTGTAGGAGGATCAATCGAAATCGACTTTTCAGCATCTTCCTTCTACTTTTGGGTTCCTTATTGCTCTGTTCTTTCGTGTCGGTTGACATTTTGATTGTGTCGCCTTGTTTCTCCTTTTGAAAATTAAGTCGTTTCATTGGAATGTTTTTTTGGGGCGCCTGACTATCCCATATCTATCATGGTCCCGACCACACATGTCGATCGTCCAAGTGTTTGTCTGTTTCTGCCACACGCAACATCATCAAATTTGTGTATACAACAAATATGCTCTATTAGCGTTATGGCTGTGGGCCTTATTTGCCAATTAATTATAATTGATTAGCTATATATGAATCGAGCGTTATTATGTTGATGGTTAAGGTTAATTCGCATTTGCACCCGCAGCTAAATATTATTTATTTTTCGTATTTTGTATACACATCTGCTGCTGGCCAAAGAGACTTCTCTCACTCTATTAATTAATATGCAGCGAAAGCAAAGAATTCACAATTAATGATAAATGATAAATGACATAATTGCGGCCTTTCAGCGTTCCAATAAAATTATCATTTTAAGCAAATATTTTGTGTGTGTTAATGATGTGATGAAGCATATTTGAATTGAATTTAAATGCTGAACATTTGCGACAGCTCACGGACGGAATGCCGTTGGCATGGCGAAAAGGGGATGGAGAAAAAGGTAGGTAGCTTGAGAGAGAAAAAGAGAGAGGGAAAGTAGAAGACAGCTAATATAACAACAATGTTGATGATTGATTTATTTTTGTAAGTATTTTACAAATTTCTATTTAAGATAATTTTGCACTTAAATTTCATTAAGAGTTCAGTTGTACTATTCTTATTGCAAGTCATGTCAATAACCAGGGCTACAGAATATCATCAAAAGCAAATGTCAGATTGTCAAAAAGGCACCTGCTCGATGATGCCTTTGATTAGTTTCACTATAACAAAATGCAACTCTGATTTGCTCACAAAAACTCATCACCCTAGTCGACTTTTGGCTGTCTGTCAAAAGGTTTTTTTTTCTTCGATTGAACAACTTTTTTTCGCATTCTCAATTTTCAATTTGAAGGAATGGGTCGTAACTACAGATACAATCAATATCACAATAATAATTATCAATCGCGCAATCGCGCCAATACTGGATATCGTTCCCGTTCACGCTCCCCGGCCCGTTCAAAATCCAATAATCGTTCGCCCAGCTCCAGCTCCAGCTGCCGCGCCAGCAGAAATGGCATTACCTGGCAGGCAAAAGCGAAACGCGAGCTGCGTAGACCCTCGGCCTGGGATGTGCCACCGCTGGGCTATGAGCATCTGACCACCGCCGAGTACAAGGCAATGCAGGCAAGTGGACAGATACCGTTGCGACTTGTGCCGAATGCTGTGCCGACGGGCGAGTCGGCTTCGATAGCCACTGTGACGCGACAGGCGCGTCGTCTGTATGTTGGCAATATACCCTTCAATTCGTCCGATGAGGATATGGCGGCTTTCTTCAATGAGCAGATCCGGCGACTGATTGGTGGCAAGGACGATGGCAACGCTGTCCTTACGTGCCAAACGAATTTGGAGAAGAGTTTTGCATTCCTCGAGCTGCGCTCCATGGATGAGACATCGTTGTCCATCTCCCTGGACGGTATCTTGTATCGTGGGCAGCCCCTGAAGATACGACGTCCACACGACTATCAAGCTGTCGCATCCAGTCGCATGGTTGAGGCTAGGGAATTTTCTGGTGCAGTGCTGCCAAGCATGCCTATTGCCTCAGTTGTGCCGGATACACCGCACAAGATATACATTGGTGGTCTGCCCAGTTGCCTGAACGACGAGCAGGTCAAGGAGCTGCTGGTGACCTTTGGCCAGCTGCGTGGCTTCAATATGGTCAAGGATGCGCTGGGCCAGAGCAAGGGCTATGCCTTTTGCGAGTACTTGGATGTCGCCATCACAGAGCAGGCCATTGCCGGCCTCCACGGCATGCAGCTGGGCGATCGCAAGCTAATCGTGCAACGTTCCATTGCCGGTGTACGCAGTCTAGTGGCACATGAGGTGCCGGTGCTGCAGGTGCCCGGATTTCCCTCCGACAATGCCATGGGCAAGGCAACCGAAGTGCTCTGTCTGCTCAATATGGTGATGCAGGATGAGCTGCTGGACGATGCAGAGTACGAGGATATACGCAAGGACATCAAGGACGAGTGCATCAAATATGGCAATGTCATAAGCGTCAAGATACCACGACCCTTTGGCGAGTCACCCCAACCTGGCTGTGGCAAGGTTTATGTGCGCTACGAAACCATCGACGATTGCAAGAAGGCTGTGAAAGCGTTGAGTGGCCGACGCTTCAGTGGACGCATTGTGATGACATCATTCTACGACCTAGAGAAATTTCGACGCAAAGATTTCTGTTAATGCAATAAAGAACAATGTTACATGTTTCTTTTGAAGTTGCCAAGTCGACAAAGCTTTTTCAATACATTTACTTTAAACGATTATACCCTTCTGTATGTTTGCTACAGGGTACATCTACTTTAGCTCTTTCTGCGCTTCCTTGCCTCACTGTCATATCATCATCTGCTTAATACACAGCAAAGCGCTTTAAGATTGTTGGCTTTTGCAGTGGGCATGTCGGAACACACCTTCTTTGCCACCGATTCTTAATCTCCTTCCCTCTCTCTCTCTCTGTGTTTCTGTGTAGGCTGGTTTCAATTAGTTGACGCGCTATCCTTGATATACTTTACTTAAAAGCTGCTACACAACTCTGAAGCTTAATTAAAATTTTTTCCTTTAGACTTTTGGCTTTCTTATCGCCGGGGCATTTCTCACATATCATCACACCTTGTCCTTTCACAACAACAGCTACCACTCTGGAATACCTTCAAGCCGTTGGCAAGGCAGTCAGCAGCTCATTACGTTCAAGCAGCGCATTGTTAATGCTTTTTCAATTGTGTGAACAACAACAACAACAGAGGCCGACAAGCTTATCGGTTGCATTTTCTCAGGTTTCTTCTGTTTGGTTCGCATCTTATCTTTATTTTGGTCATTTACCGGACAGACGGTCATCAATATAATGAAATGCAACTCTGCTGATGGTGAAGGTGAAGCTTCTTCGATTTATCGCTAAAGCAACGACTTAAACTAAACGCTTTATCGGCAAAAGCCAGGAAGAGAGAGATATCCCATTGGACACAAATTAATTCAACGCCTTGAATTTGTCATTTTGGTTTGCCTTTTAGGTAGACAAAAACATCTCGCAATCGAGCAACTTGATAAAAGCGTTTGCCGCCAACGGATTGAACTCCTCTCAAAAAATCAATGCCGCTCGATGGGTAATTAATAAACGCCCATAAACATGCGGATACAATAAAAATTCCAAAGAGCATCAGAGAGAAAAAACGAGAGAGAGAGAGAGAGAACTGAAAAACTAGAAAAATCGTTCGGCTTTGTTTCGGTCAATTCGAAAATCGTTGATTTTTTATGAGCTGCAGCTGCTACATGCACGGGATTAACTGGATTGTGTGAGATGACGCTCCATTCCCGATTGCGGGGGGGCAGCAGCCTCAGCTTAAGATTCTCTGTCTGTCTTCCCTTTTAATGTCTTAGGTTAGGGCTGTGTTGAATGTCGCACGCAATGAATTTACACTGAAGAAAATTGTTTGATTTTACCTTAAATACTATCTTTTCGGCCCAACATTTTATTTCTTATTTTTCGTTGAGTGTACGAACCTTAAGCCCTAGACCTACCTTTGTTCGGATGTTAGGTAATCGACGCGATAAGAAAATTAAGAAATCAAAAATCCCTGACTCTTTGGGGGGATAAGTTGAGTGAACTCGCATCGTTTCTACGCATCGTTTAATTGCATTCTCATCATTTGTTGTTTCGAACGCGACTATTTGAATATGATGTAGTAGATAATTATGGGGGGCGGGCTGCAGGATGAAGGGGCGTAATCTTGATGATGGTCATTAAACTTGGCTACAAAGAGCCAAACTTTAAACTAAACGAAAACACTTTTGAGCGCTTCATTTAATAAATGTTCAAATAGATAAAGATACAACGATTTAATTAGCTTTTTTATGTCTTAATTTATTTTTTTGAGATCATTTCCGATTTGTTTTATTGAAATTTTAAAAGCACCCACAACAAAATGTATCTAATAAATTCTGATATGTATCTAAATTAAACTCAATTAAGAAATCATTACAAATTTTGTTTGTTCTAATGATTAAGAAACAAATTTATCTGATAAGAAACAAATATCTCAGATACCTGATCAATTTTAAAAGGTTTGTTGTTTTTTAATGAAAAAATATCAGAAAGAATTCAAAAAACCAATTAATTTGTTATTTGAATACTCAACAGAAAAAAATGAGATGTTATCTTTGAACTTTGTTTACTATTAATGTTTTGTAGCGAAACGCTTTTTTGACCTTTTCTCAAATCAAACCAATCAACTTTCCTCATTAGGTATAGTTAAAAAGTGAAGGGAAACGCAAAAATACGACGAAAAAAACATATAATCAATTAACTTGAAACCTGTTGCTGTCTGTGTTTGTGTTCAAATGTAGATCCACGTTTGCAAACCCCAATTTAATTTGCATTTCCTGGTTTGTTTTTTTCGCTCCCCCTAAATAAACAAACATTGCAGTGCAACAAAGAAAACATAAAAAATTCAAACCCTTTAAAAAAATCGCAGAGAAAATAAATAAAATGTTTTGTAATTTCCTTTAGGGCGGCGAACAAAGGCGAAAACAAATTATACGCAAATACTCGTAATTTAACAGAAAATGTTCAAGTGAGGAATGGAGGCAGGATTTGGTAGTGACGTTTTGTGTCTCCTGACTCGCTTCGTTAATGGCAGCGCAATTAATTCGAGCAAATCGTCTGTGAACCCTTTTTATGACCTCCTCCTCGGGTGAGGGGTGCGGCAGGCTTTCAAATAAAAATTCATTAAACGGGCTTTGTGTGTTTGTTTTTGGCATTTGTGCTGGCTTTAAACGGTTTTTGCTACACGAAAATAATAAACGTGAAATAGGCAAGCACAAATATAAATATACTGAAATAAATAACATTTTTGTTTGTTTGAATGCCAAGTTGAAATTGATGCGCAATTTGGCAATGAGTAAATTTGATAAAGAGGGAAAGATTCCTAAGGGCAAAGCTACTAGTCGGGCTTAAGGATAACTTTATGATTAAACATACACAAAATGTTGATACAATATTTAATTAAATTGTAAACTTGTTAAGCTGCTTGAGACAAAGGAGATTTGCCACGATTCGTAGTAGTTATACAAATATGTAGTATAAAAATGTAACCCCATCGCTCTATGGACGACTTCTTCTATTATAAGGCATACTATTTATATATCTACGACCAACACGATTTATATAACTCTTACTACTTTTGCATACTTTTAAACCTTGAATTTCATGAAAAACAAATTACAATGCCCACTGTGCAAGTGTCCGAAAAAAAGGGGCATAAAATGCTAAAATGAATGAATATCCAAGGCACAAAATACCTGAAAGCGGGAAGCGCATTTAATGAGGGCAATAAAATCGAAGCGCCGCTTCAAATTCCACCAAAAACAGTTTCAAGAGGCCTTCAACGAAGAAGTGTAACAGGTGCGATAACAACAACAACACAAATCCAGGCTGAATAGGTCTGGACTACAAGCGAAGACAATGAAATTATAATGAAGATTATGTGTAAAACACAAAGTGTAGCCTCTGGCTTAGGTAGCCAAAGCAGACAGACAGACAGCCAAGCCAACCAAGCAACCAGTTAAAAGCAGCAGTAGCAGCAGCAAAAGGACATTAGGTAACATGTTTGGTTAGAAGCAACGAATTGTCATTAGTGTTGACTTTGATATTTTACCGACGCGACAGATACCCTACGATGCCATTAGGCATACAAAAAGACTGAAACTAAAATAAAAACATTATGTAAATCGCCGAAGCAAAGAAACTAAAACGAAGGGAAGGGCGTTACAAACTGATCTTAAAGCATGTTAAACGCATAATCTATGCAACAGAGAAGAAAAACAAAACAAATCCACAATCCAAAAGGATGCATACAAAACAATCAAAGAGACGCAGAGACAGAGAGAGAGAGAGAGAGAGAGAAGGAGAAGAATTTAAGCTGCTTGGTTTCGTCATTTGAACCCAAAAACGATTGCAGTCCCTAAGCTCGTATGCTGATTACGAAAAATTCTTTGTTCTACACAAACAAAGCGAATGTTATGTGAACAGATTTGAGTTTGGTATAAGTTAAAAATAGTTATTGTTTTAATGATCACCTTTTGCAGTTTTTTATATAATTTTTATATAAGTGCTGCATGGCAACTCCAAAGCTGCAAAGCGAGCATAAATTTATGTTAAACGAGATGAGCACTGAAAAAAATTGGCTTGCACCTGATCAGATTTTTAGTTAACATATAAAACAAGAAAAAATAATTCTTAATTTAATTTAAGTCTTCTGATTTGATCAAACTTTTTTTTGTTTCATAATTTTTGTAAAAGTTGTAAGCGTTTGAGACTCTTAAGGGTTTAAGCTAATATATAATTGAACTATTAAGAAAATTGATTTGAGAATAAAAAAAAAGTGAAGGTAAATATTTGTTCCTTTTAGAATTGTATAAAAAATCTTGTAAAAGAATCAGTGTGGATTTGAAAAGAAATCCCAAAACCCACTAAGGCAACCTCCCCCCCCCCCACCAACCCCCTAACACTATCCTTCAAGTGCTTGTCACTGCCATGATGACTGACAAGTTTATCCTTTCTGGCAGTTGCATCTTTCCATTATAGTCCAGCCGGTGGCAGGGCTAGTGGAGCCGTGTTAAAGAGCCCATGCAACTGAAGGGGCAGAGTGGCAAGGCCAACATGCCACTTGTCAGCTACACACACACACAGACACACACCAAATGGGTCAATGACCTATGGGGGAAGGGGAGTCAAAGTTAGAGGAGAGTCCACCCCAATGAAGCTATGAAGTTTTGTGCCGTGTAACGCGCATTGTTGCTGCTGATGAATGCTTCATAGTCGTCATAGTCATCTTCATAGTCATCCTCCGTCTCCATCTCTATTTATTTTTGCCTATTCATTTGTCCTGGCTTTTTGTCTGTTGTGTTGTGTCCGGCCTCGGCACACCCTCTATCCCTCCCTCACTCACCCTGCACCTTTCCTGGTCCCTTACCTATCACAACTTCAACTTTTGATAACCATCTGAATTTGCATTATTTTCTTTCGCTCTTCATTTCCACTATGCTCTGCCTGATGATTCTGATGCTTCTGTTGCTGCTGCTTCTGCTTCTGCTGCTGTTTACTGTCATTCTGATTTAAATCTTTAGCTGTAATGCCTCTTCGCTCTCTCTCTCTCTCCCTTTCCATCTCTCTGCGCTTCTGCCTCGATTTTTTTCTTTCTTGTTACTGCATTGCTTTATTATACACTAACACAGCGAAAAGTTGTATAATTCTGTAATAAAATGTGTAATGCATTAAGTATACGAATCTATCATTCATTCCATCTCAATATTATATCTTGGGAATTGATTAGGAAAAATCTTTGCTTCATCTATTTTCTGCAGCAGCTAAAGTAGAATTCCAAAACATCCCTTATACAAATGCTTCACTAGGAACTCTTCTTACTTTAGACTTAAACAAATCAACTTTGATTTATTTGTTGGTATAATTTTATATATTATAGAACTTTGAACAACAATTCTGTAAGTTCTTAACATGGCAGAATATTTTTATATTTTTTTGAAGGGTATATAAAAGTCGTCAGGCTCAAAATATACTTTTTTTCTTGTTAAGTAATTTTTTTATTCTTTTTGTTGTTGCTGTGTCTTGTACCTGCTGCTGCTGCTGCATGCCCCAAACAAATGAACAGGTTCCATTTCTTTGGGCTGCCACTTCATTTTTGTTGTTGTTTCCCTTCGTTTTTTTCCCTTGGTCAACTCGGTCCACTTGACGTTTCATTCGCATTTCATTTGCCGCAGCCGTTCGAGTTAAGTCTGAAAAAGTATCCTAATTGGTATTAAAATCGTTGTTATTTTTTTTGTTTTGTTATCTCTTCGTGCTTTTGTTGTTGCTCTGTCTCGACTTGAATGGATTTTTGTTGTTGTTGTATTCTGATACTTTAAAAGCCAAATCCAAATGCATTTACTGCTTTATCCTTAGCCGTATTCAAATTGCTTTCATTGCCTCAGAAACCCAAACCCAAACCGAAACCAAACACAACAATCTCAAGTTCTGTTGCGCATTTCTCAGATTTAATCTCTCAGCTTCTTCAATTGATTAAAATCAGAGCAAAATTCGCTCGGTTTTTGTTTTGTTTGTAAGAGATTAAAGTGCACGATTGTGTTCCCTGGAATATTGGAATTATTCGAAGCAGAAAGTACGGCAAAAATTTTAAAATTGGAAATGTGGCAAACAGCACGAAATTAACTCATTTATGCTTCATTAAAATAAATATATATTTATTTAAGGCTGATATTAAATGCTAATTACAAATAATTCCATTTTAAGGACTGGCAAATGAACTTAAATATTCGCCAGGGGAGTCTGTTCAACAGCTACAAAAATTAATTATTATCTTAAATTAATATTATTTTCCATCAATGTTAATCAGCACTGGCGCATTTATTTTGTATTGTGTAGGTCAGTTAAATTGTAAGTTATGTTTACTTTTCTAGCTTGCGATAAGTCCGAAATTCTCTATTTGCCAATAACAGTATCGTACTCTTAAGCTCGACGTGGAACGCATTTGTCCTAATATTTCAAAAATGAAGCACAATTCTTATTTCAATCATGATAAGCAAACAGTAAAAATATAATAAACTATAATTAATTTCTTGCATTTTCTTGAACAATTATTTTTTTTTAATAATAATTCGCTAATACAATTATATGCTTAACTTTTAACATTTAATTCAAAAATCAAAACACATTGGCCGTTAGCATTAACAGTCGCATAAGTTCCACATAAAGAGCAGCTGAGAGCCATACAGAGAGTTAACATAAGAGAGAGAGAAAGAGAGAAATGTTAAAAGGAGGAGAGTTTAGCTCCGTTCGCGCTGTGGAACGCATTTAAATAACTATGTCATGCTGTTAATATCAAGACATATTGCCAAGTGCCACAAAGTACTTTCATGTAAATACATTAGACAACATATTAATCGACTTGTATGAAAATATTTATATATATATGCTGGTCGTAATTTCAAATTTGTTGTTTATGATTATAGATAATTATCATATTTATAATGATAATAATGACAGTTTACCAAACTTGGAGTTTGAGTAGCGTGAGTTAGAAGCAGCTTTAGTAACTTCATCCTTTGGCAGCTTACAAAGTTCTTAAGCACTTAACATAATGCATTTCTTAAGCAGACGCAATCAATCGCTCTCACTCTATGTTACGCTCAGTGCACACTCCCTCTCTCTCTCTCTCTCTTAGAATCCACAACTTGTTAACATTTGCTTTTGCTGTTGGTTAACATTCGAGTGCTTTGGTCTGGTTGCAACACGGGGCACTTAGTGTTGCCGAGTGTTTCAAGCGTAGTGGTTGTCGTAGCGGCTGGCGTTGCGTTCAAACGAAGAAAGATTCAAATTCAACAAAAAAAACCGATTCGCGTCCGTTCGTGCGTACGTTCTTCGTCGTCGTCGTTGTCGTTATCGTTATCGTCGCTATATCGTTAATTATATACGGTTTGAACAGAGATTCCAAAACGGCAACCAGTTGACGGTCAGTTTTTGTTGATTTAGCCAATTTTATGACAACAACAACAACAAAAGCAGCAGCAGCATTTGAAGCTGCTGCGCGTGTCCTTTTTGTGTGTCAGCCTTTTTTGCGGCTCTTTAAATATTGAATGCAGCTAATGGACGCTGCAGCTGTGCTGCCACAAAAAAAAATACGAAGCTAAAGGTGTTTGTGAACTGTGTATGTGTGTCGGTGTGTGTGTGTGCGAACGTGTCTAAAATATAAAGTTAATGTTAGAGCACAACAAACGGGATACTGTCAAGGATTACAACTAGGATTAAATAACAAAGTAATTTGCATATTCTAAATAATTTATAATTATAATACAATGTCCCTTTACACTAATTTATGCCAGCCAACCAGCCACCCCCTTTTGGATTAGGCGGATGTCCGTCCGTGACCATGTTTCAAGTCAATGAAATTTTTAATTGTGCACGCGTGTCGCAAGTGAAAAGCCCCCCAACAAAAACAAGAAAAACAAGAAAAAACAATACAGGATACTCCCAAACCCACACAGTGGAGAGGGGGTATGTGTGTATATGAAGGGGAGGCGTGGGAGTGCCCAGCGTGTCGTGCCAGTAACGCCCCCGCCGCATGTCCTGGCTGCATGTTTCCTGCATATTTGTCATGCGTACACCATAAAGCCCGAGCAAATTTGCAGCCGTTTCCCATTCTGTTTGGTTTGGCTTGGAGTACTTTACTCCCGACCCCAATCCCAACCCCCCCAAAAAAAACACCAAAACATTTCCCTTGAAGTTCAGTCAACGCTTGTTTAAGCTACTTAACTCTTTTTTCTCTCTTTTTTAGTTAAACAAGTTCATTAAACGCAAGGAATTTTCTAATAGAGTACAAATTAAATATATTTTGCCCATTTAAAGGTGTTGCAAGAAGTGAAACGATTTTCACGGTTGTTGCTTGAATATATTTATAATATTGACAAATGGGATTGTTTCACAATTAAGAAAGTTTTTTATTTTTTCTAAACTATTTTAAAATTTTTAGCTTGAGATTTATTTTTGAACTTTGCTCAAAGTAAAAGTTAGTTTGAAACATGATAAATTTGTGTTGGAAAATAGCGAACTTATAGATGTGATATAGAGAACACCTTTATATGGCCAGCATCTTAATAAAGTATATTTACAAAGTAGGCAAAAATATAAGGCAAACATTTTTTTTTTTTTGTAATTTAATTTTAATAAATATGTCTTACTAATTCACTTACAATGTTAACCTAGTGTACTGAATATTATAAAAATATTATTTTTAATATTAAATTTGTTGTAATACGCCATAAATTATTGGTCATAATATTTAAACTAATGTCGCAATAGTATATTTTGTTAAATTTCATTAATTCTACAAGAAATTTAACCGAATTTAAGCCAAAGCCGATTTTATCTCTTTCTTACTTTCCTTTCATTCAATTAGTCCACAAAAATGGTTTCAAAATCTTTCCGGTACAACATAATTTTAGAACAAAAGCTTCCCTCATCTCTCTCACCCTCCCTCACCTTAAGTCACATCTTAATTTCAATTGAACTCAGCTTTTTTTTTTGTGTTTTTTTGTCGCCTGATTTTGAAATCCTCACACCACCCCAATTGTTGCTACATGTTCCATGCGCCACGCTTTGCTTCTTAGCCGACAATCGTTGTACCACTTGAAGTTGGCAAGCTCTCTGACCTCCCCAACAACCCCTGACCCCCCTTCCTCGCCATACTTTTGTTTCCATGTGCTTGTGGTCAGTTTTGCCGCGTGCCACGTTTTTGTATCGCACGTGGAATGGATGGAGAGGGGAGCCGGCGCACACACACGCGTGTATTCGCATAAAAGGGGAGCCCTGAGCCAGGAACAAAAGGCACAAACCGCAACGATAGGTGGTTAGTTGGTGGAAGAGGGAGAAATTGGCCGGCTCGTTGCCAAAAAAAGAAGAAAACTTCGCTGCTGACCTCGTGTCGCCTGCAGCGTTAATTTATAATTTACTGTGCTCACTGAAACCGTCAAAAACCAACGGCCCCAACCCCACCTGAAACTAACTACCCCACCACCCACTTGTGGGACTTACTCTCTCGCTCTCGCTTTCGCTCTCTCTCTCTCTTTTTGTTTTATTATAATTATTGCTGTGCGTTTTTCGCTACGCGCTTTTTACTGCGTCTGAGTTTTTTTTCTTTTTTTTTTTGACTTTTTTTTGCCGGCGGCGTCGCTTTGTCCGTTGTCCTTGTTGTTGTTGCTATTGTTGCGGTGTCCCTTCATTAAATGTTGCTAGCTTGTTTGAGGGGTGCGGGTCGGGGGGTTAGGTGTGGTTAGCGGCTTTCTATTCCGTGTTTTGTGCCAGAACCGGAGCCAGACGAAGCTTGTGAAAATTGCTTTTTTAACTACTCAACTGACATTTGGCTGCTGCTGTTGTTATTGTTGCTATTCTTGTTCGTTTGTTGCTGCTTTTAGTGCCTTAATTTTGTTTTCATTTTATATACGTATGTTTGTGTGTGTGTTTGTTGTTTTGGTTTTGCCTCTGCGGTTTTGCTGTTCTATTTTCCCTTTCAGCGGTTTTTTTTTTACTTTCTATTTTTTCGACACAGTTTCTTCTTTTCCGTGTAGATTTCCTTTTTCCGACGACTGTTGCTCGTTTTGTCGTTTTTGTTGTCGTCCTTTTTGTTTGTTGTTTTAATTAATTTGTAAATTTACTCGGCCAGTTTCAAGAAACAAAACGACAAAGCAAGCAAATTAGCTGCCTGAAAAAAAGAAACTTTCCAAATGGCACATCATATGCCTTAATTTAAGTTCAAGTATTTGACTTTAGGATCTTATTTTTGAAACGGTTTTCCTTGCAAAGTTCCTTCTGCTGCCTGTCACTTAGTTTACAATAATTGGAATTTAAAGTAAAAACAAAGAAAAGATTTTCAAACAATAAAAATACTTTTCTAGTATTTATCTTTTATGAACAGATTTCATTTGATAAATAAATAGGTTTATTTAAGACAAAATTGCATTCATTATTTTTGCGTAAATATTATTTATTCTCTCAATTTGCAATTTAAAATAAATTGATTTGAATTTCCTATTATCCAAACAAAGAAAACAGATTTTGTTAAGCTTGTTTAATCTTTTGAGCCCAAGAAATGGGTAAAAAAGAGTGCAAGGATTTTGTGCAAAAGGATGTAAGAAAGCATCTCCTTCCCCATCTCCCCTATCTGTCTGAGTGCATGAGATTACAGATTTGGAATAAATATATCATATCCCAAAATACAAACAGAACAAGTTCGTTTAAAATTATCGATAACTCGTATAGAAACATGTTATCGATAACAAGAAAATCTTGTTATGGAAAAATATGGAATTTTTTTAAGAAACAAAACACAAAATAATGTAAAACTGTAGCCAAAGATATCGAAGATTGAAATTTAGTCATTGTGCATTGGGGCTGTAGGTTCAACTGTTCAGAGTATCTCCTAGTCGAGCTTACTTTAGTGCCGCCCTTTTGATTGTTTTATAACCCATTGTTGTTTGTTAACAATAACCGTAATCCATCTTTTTCACTTACGTCGTGCTTGTGTGTGCGTGTGTGTTTAATGTCAGCGCAACCACAAAAGTGTGCTAATAAATTCAATTTTTCCATTCTGGCAGCAAACACAAACAAATTGATGAAAAGCCTTTGGAAAGATTTGCCTAAAGGCCATTAATCGCTCATTTTTGGCATAAGCACAGCAAGAAAAGAGGAAGAAAAGCACCCAAAAGCAGCTAAAACAATAAAAAAGCAACAGCTGTGTTTTTGTTGTTGCTGTTGGCAAAGTGTTTAGCTCGCACCACAAAAGCCAAAAAAATAAACTTTATCATTGTTTTGTTGCGCTGACAAATTTGTTGAATGTTAAAAGTCAATGAAGTTGTTTAAAAACAAAAACACAAAAAAACTGTTGTGCCTAATGAAAACATGACAACAACAACAACAAAAATAAATATGTTCAGCATGCGAGCGCGCTGGCAATTTTAAAATTAAATAAACAAACAAAATAAGTATGCAAGCGGCAGGCAGGAATACTCCCAAATGTGCAATTAAAAAATTTTACAGCCATAACTTTTTATTACGGAACATAATTTCAGTCGTCGCATTTTTTATGCGCCGAGCGCGACGCGTGCTGCTTGTTCTACTTCTTCTTCCTTTTGGCCATTTCATTTCACGTTTCATTTCATATTCTGTTTTTGGTCCTTCTGTTTTTCCAATAAATTGACTCGACTTGTGCTACAACACCCCTCCGCCACACCCAAACACTCTGCTTTTTTGGATGGAAAAAAGAATTCAATTTTTTGGCATTTTAAATTGCATTAAATTTAACCAACTTTATGTTTGTTTCATACAATTTTTTTGTTGTTGCCCATTTCTAACATTTATTTGCGATTTTTATCAGAATGAACTAGTTATTTCGTAATGCTTGGGAAATGTTTTTCCTTTGGGTTCTTATTGGGAGCAGTTACGTGTGGCCATAAATTATACTTTATGCATTTTAGTTGTGGTTTATCTTTGCATGCAAGCTGTTAAAATGAAACACTTTGCAACAACAAAAAATAATAATTAATTATGTGATGCTATAAAAAAGGTCATTTAGCTTAATGTACTTTAGTATTTCATGTAATACATAATTACTATTTTTATTTACAAATTATCTTTATCTTTGAGAAAAGTATTTTTACTTATGTACAAAATATTCTGAAGTTCTACTTTAACTCCTGGCGGACTTACTTCCCTTACACCCTTTCACCCTTGCCCATATTCATATTCATAAAAATACTTTGGAACTTCCCGGTTGACTCTTATAATATGTTTGACAGCAAAGGGTTGAAAGGCCACGCCTGCTGTTTGTTTGTCAGTCAGACAATTCGTCATACTTTCGGTTTTTGTTGGTGCATCCTCTTGTGGCACCCCACCATTATGCAAGAACTTTATGCCCCACACATGGCTCACATTATCCGCTGAGCGCTCATAAAACTTGCTAACAACCAATAATTGTCGCTTCAACTAAATAATGCATAAATAATATAAACACTCTTTCGACAACAACGAAACGAAACAACAATAACAACAGCAGGCGGGGCGGGGCGGTTGGTAGTTCTTTGTTAACCCCTTGCCTTTATGCTGCTTTGGGTGCTTTGGGGATCGTGGGCCAGTTGTGGATTTGTCTGTGTCGCCGGGCCCCAAAAGCAAAGTCGGAAAACCGCGAGAGAACGAGAGAGAAAGGGAGAGTCAAAGTAAGAGCGACAAGCATAAAAAATGCATAAAACGAGGACTAAAAAATAAAGTCATAAAGTAAAAATTGCTGGCAGAATGGAAAACGAGGCGAAAAGAAAAGGAGTATATGTGTGTGTGTGTGCGAGTGTTGCACAACAAATGACGGAATAAGTCAGGGGCGCCTCGCGTAGGTGTTGTAATACTCTCTTGCTTTCCCTCGCTGTGTGTGTGGTGCCTTTTTGTTGTGGTTGTTGTAGTTGTTCACAGTGTTGTTGCGGTGCGACTTGTTTGAGGTTTCAATAGGTCATAATTCACGCCTAGTCGCCCCTTTTTATTCTTCTTGTTTTTATACTGCGGCGCCAAAAGGGATTGCAAACGGGATGAGTCCAACAAGGGGTGACGGATCGAGGGCGACAAGGGATACTCTCTAGCTAGGTGGCACAGATGTATATATGTATGGGTGTAAATATGCACATGACTCTGGCGCCACAGTCAAAAGGCACAGCAAACAGCGGTTGTGTGTGGTTACATATGATATTATAAATGCAGAAACAAGAACGAACCACTGTTGAATAAACAACACTGTGTGACGCAACGTTATATGCACAGTGGCTTAACATTTTGATAGCGAAAAGAAGGTGATCTTCCCAAGGGGACACGAAAATCTTAGCACAAAATGCCTTTTTTTGATTGAACCAAATTGCAGTGTTCTGGAAATGAATTCGTTATATAGAAAACTTTGTTTTATGCAAGTTCGAATGCACTTAAAAGTTAAATAAAAAGTGGTAACAAACTTTAAAGTGTGTTAAATATATACAAAAGATTTAAGTTAGGTTCCCTTTGGAGCTAATAATAGAGCTGCAGTTGCAAAGCATAAAAACTTCTTTGTTTTTCTACCTTCAAACACTTTTGGCAACGGAAAGGCAATTCTAACTTACCAAACCTAACTTTCTATCCTTTATTAACCATTCGCAACAAACCCTATTTAAGGACAGGAAACGTTTAAGAAGAACCTGTTATGAATTTATTACTGATCTCTTTGGTATGATCGTGAATGAATTCATTACTGATCTCTTTCGAATGATGAATGTTTTTCTATGTTTTTTTTTTTTACCAATCTACGCATTTACTTTTCGAATTTTATAGCTTTATTTATTTAAGAGCCTTATGTTCTTCGTTCTTTTTAAAGCACCTTTATAGTAACGAAGCGTCTTTTTTGCACTTTCGATTGTAGAATTCTTTTAGCAAAGCAAAAAACAGCTTTGAAGCTAAACATTAAGGCAGCCACAAAAGCTGCCCAAAGCAGCTGCCGCCGACAAAGGCAAGCGTAACATGTGTTGTTGTTGTTGTGGTTGTAAGTGTCGCTTGTTTTGTTATTAGCACCCGCTGCCATTTGTGGCTTAGTCTCTTGCACTAAATCTCACCATCTCCCTCTGTCCCTATATGACCATCTCTATGCACCTCTGCTGTTGTTAGCCAAACTGCGTGTGTGTGTATTAATTGTGTGTGTGTGTGTGTGCAATGTGCAAATTTGTTTGGCCCCTGTGTTTGTTTTTGCATTAGCTGCGGTCGGTTCTCTGTCTCGTGCCGCTTCCATCCCATTCTGGGTTTTTTTGTTTTTGTTTTCGTTTTTTGTTGCCTTCTTTGTGGCTGCTAACGATGAAAAATTTGTGCGCTGTGCGTGACCCAACACCGCCTCTGTGTCCTGCGCCTTGCCCCTTGCCCCCGCGACATCTCACCAGCTTCAATCTTAGTCTGCGTGTTTTGGTGTTCCATGTTTCTCTCTGTGCATATATGTCAATAGTAAGACGAAGACGAAAAAACCAAATAAAGTTTTTTAACAGTGTATATAGCTTGTAAGAGTATATGTTTGTGCGTTTTGAACACTAAAATGTTAAGCATAAATTTTTGTTATGGCTAAAAAATAAATAATATAAATCAAATGCTGAAATTTTCTCTTTAAATATTTTATTTAAATAAATATTTTGAGGCATTTTTTCTCATAGTTTAATCATTGATTTTAGTACAGGGTATCTGTTGCGAAGCCAATTTATTAGGTTCTTGAAGATATTTCCACATGTTTGTCGCCGTGCTGTGGGCTTAAAGTTAATCTCCATTAGACACATGGCGCAAACTGAACTTATAGACGAGGAGGGGGGGTGGTGGGTCTTGGCTGGCGTCAGCTTTTAGGGTATGAATGCAGAGTGTCTGTCTATCTGGCTGGACATCGAATTAGGAAACTTTCCGTAATGTCCAAAGTGCTCGCCAGTTGTTCAAGTGTGAGTGTGTGTGCGTGTGTGTGTTCGTATCTGTGTTATTTACAGGTATTGTACAAGTTGTTGTTGTATGATTGTAATATGCCAAACAAACCCAACCGCAAACATAATTCATAGTACATTAACTGCAATGTGGCAGGCAGGCAAGAGGCCAGGCACGAGAAGTCGAAGCAGCAAGTTAATGGTGGTTGTTGTTGTTGCTGTTGCAAGGGCGATAAATAAAATCGATAAACGCCAGCTCAACTAAATTCTCAATTAAATCAATTTCGCTTCAAGATAGGCAAACAAACAATTAAAAAAAATATTCGAAAGATAAAGTGCGTAAAAATCCAATTAATTTCACACCGCGAAGCCAATTAAGTTGACATTCGAGAGAGACAGAGGAACGCCTACTTGCCACAGATCCAGTTTGTCTACACACACACACACTTATACGCTATGTACTTATCTATGTGTCTACATACTAAACCATCAATTAATATATACTTCACACACGCACACTTAGACACACACTCCAAAACAGAAACGCAGCACGCACAACTTCGGCCAAAAACTTTACTTTTGGCACGTGCGTAGGCAATGAAAACCACACAAAACGCATTCGCCACTCAAACAAAGAGCACAATTCACGGCATTTATCCACTCCACCAACCCTCTGGCATACCCATTGCCATTTCCGGCTCCTCACACACATCCTTATTGGCTGCAAACAACACACGATAGTCGGGGCAATAAAACATGTTTTAAACACCGTTTGTAAGCCACTACTAAATACATTCGTACATATAGCATAGGTAAAATTCTCTAGTGGCACATTAAAAAATAATTTTCCAGCCATTTTGATAATACATTTCAAAAATGCCAAGGATCCCAGGAGAAAAAGAGAGAGAGAGAGAGTATGAGATAGAGTACACAGTTAACAATTTTTATATTGTGCATATCTGCCTTCTTCACATAAATTAATTACAAGAAATTCCAATTTAAAAATTAAAAACTTATTTTTAAATATATTAAATATTTAATCGGAACCAATGGAAAATTCTTGTAGCGGTTCAATAATTTAACAAGAATTATTCATCTTATGCTAAAATATTTTACCGTGTATGCATTTGGCATCTAGGCGGACAGCTCAAATTCAAAGCTGTCGGGGCGAGGCGAGGCGTCTAAGGTGTAGTAGGAGTAGGATGTGGGTGAGTTGGGTTCTCTGCACTTGTGCGACTCGGCACACCTTTTTTTGTTCCCACACATTTCCCGAAATTTCGCTTCAGCTGCGACTGCTCCTTTTTTTATTTAGCTTCTCCTCCTTCACAACGCGGCGACCAAAAATAAAAATCCGTTTTTTCTTCAATGTAAACAAAGTGACAGCGATGACAAAAAACGAAGTTGAAAAGGGAAAACAAGCGAGAGAGAGAGAAAATGTGATACAAATGAAACATGCAACAGTTTTGGTTTCATTTTTTTTTTTTTTTGTTATTGTGGCGTTGCAAAGAAGCCGAAACGAACAGGATTTCATTATGGTATATAAACAATTTTTGGTATATTTATATAGAATAAAGTTACACAAATGTGAGGCAGGTTTATAAATAGACCACGAACAAGTGCATCTTTATGTTGGATATTTAAGAAACCTGTGGAAAATTGTTGCTAAAAATATAATAATATTATTTTAATTACTCTTAAGACCATATAGATAAAGTTGAGAAAATTCTCAATGTGATTATTTTGAATTATTTAATGCTTTGCTACTTGACTCCAGGGTATCATTAAGTCAATTGCTTGAAAAAAAAACTATTTTGATTGCCATTTCTATTTTTGTTCATTTATATTCTGGCCATTTTTTTTTTGTACAACAATCCACATTTAACTAATGCGCTGACCACATTTTGTACATTGCAACGTTTTCGGTATTTGATGTCCTTTGGGACTTGACTTTTTGCTCCCAAACAATAAAACACACTGAAATAATAATAGTAATAACCTATATGTATGCATATTTATTTATGGTCAGCGAGACAAAAAATAAAACTATAAAGCTTGGCATTGTTCTGTTCGGCGTTGCATATTATTCCTGGCAAATATTTTCACACTGAAATTTTATGAAATACGAATTTATTTGCGTATCATTTTGCTAAATACACAAAAAGCAACAATAACAACAACAACGGCAACAAAAGCAATATGTGAAAATGCATTTCTCTTGTTTATGCACATTTTTGTGAAATGCATTTTTGTGGTCGAAGTCCTGGACATTTTGCGAGCACAAAAATTTCAAATCGTTTAAAAATCATTTAGAAATTCTTGTGAAATTTTGTGTAGATTTTTGGTTTTTGGCACGTTGTGTGGTTTGCCTTAAAAGTTCAAGCATATTTGACTTTTCATTAAGCAAAATGTGTTTTTTGCCAAACAATGCAAAGATCCTTGAATTCGATATAATTCATTATGTGCGAAGATTTTTGCCATTTTTCCTATTCGACTCTTTGTGGTTGTGTCTTGATTTGTTGTGGTTTTAAAGTGCAAAGAAAACAGAAACGTTTTGCTTTAAATGTTATTAAATTCAATTACTCAAATGACAATCTGCTAAACACTTGTAACAATTATTCAGACAAAACAGAAGACAACAACAAATATTTAAAGAGAATAATACAAAATGCTTCAAGTGGCAAAAACAGAAGTTACGTGAAATTACTGAAACACAAAAAAAATCAAAGCAAATGAAAGAGCAAAAGGGAAAATTTCCAACAGACTCAAGTGGAAACAAAATAAAGAATAAGTGTTCCTTGTTGTTGGTGTTGCTGAATTTTGTAACGCGAAGCGAGCAGATATAGAAGTAAAATTCTATTATTAACAATGGTCTCTGCTGCTCTAAAGCGACGTGCAGCTATCCTGGCACTTCATAAATAGCAGCAGCAGCAGCAGAAGGACCAGGATGAGCGTAGCAATATGAAACAATGACAGCCAACAACAGCACAACAACAACAACGACAACATCATCATCATCTTGAATAAAGTGTTGACATCTTTTTGCCCATTCATTGTGACGTCCTGAAGTTTGTTAGTCGCTTCAACCCCCACTGCCGCCTGTCTGTGTGTCTGCCATCCTTGACTAACGCTATGCGTCCTTTTTAATTAATTTCACTTACTGCAGTCAGTCTTTCATCACCCACCACCACCTCCTTATGCTCGCCTCTTTTATCCCACAAAGCTGCCAATGTGACATGGTCCAGTCTATCTTGTTACCCAGAATGAGAGTTGACTCGAGTCGAGTTGAGTTGAGTTGTGGAAGTCTCCAATTCGCTTTAGCATGTGCAGGATTCTCTGTTCTGTACATAAATTTTGGTTGGCGTCACGTTGTTGTCACCCCCTTTCCCTAACTCTAAACCCATATTTTTGACGCAGTTTACCTTCACAGCAGTTTGATGCGCCACAGGATAAAGGAATGAAGAGATCATGTGAAGCGAGCTGGAACCCAACAGACATCATTCAACACAAAATCAGCAGGAGAACAAAAGCAGTAGAACCAAAAGAAGCAGCAAAATCACTTATGCAAATTGGCTTGGCGTGTAGAATTTCCTGATTGTTTGGGGGGGGGCGTGAGAGAGAGGGCAAACGAGACAAAAGTCAACTAAATGAATTAAGCTGCCTTTAAAGGTTGCAAAAAGACGAAATAACATGGCCTTTGTTAGCTGAGTTTGCATTCAAAAGCCTTTGTTTTATTTTGGTTGAACGAAAAGCGAAGATGCGTTTCATATAAATAATAATTTGTATATGAAGAGTGAAATAGTTCATCAATTCTATATTCGTTAGTCAAAAGCCCCAGCTTGAAAACGCAAAAAATTCTTAAAAAAATATGATTTAATTAACATTTTCTTTGAGCCTTTAATATACTTTTATAGTGAAACCCCATTAAACTTAACATTTGTATATTTTGTTTTCCTTAACGATTTTTCTTTCAATCGGAAACCTGTTTCAAGGCCTAAGCCATACACCAAAGTTTGTCAATGGGCTCATCAACAATTGGCCAGCTCTCACTCTATCTTAACTGCTTATTATGCCGCTCATACAATACATAGTACATACTATATACTATATATATATATATGTATATATCAACGTTAGACGGCTTTACCACATGTTTATTTAACATGTGCCTAATCCTTGGTGTAGGCAACAGACACGTTAACCCAAATTAAATACCCATGTAAAAGGCTTCTCGTCCTCCTGCACCCTCTCCCTCCATTTCTTGCCAATCCCCTCCTGTTAGCTGTGAGTTATGTGCTATGTGTGGGTGTTTCTCAAGTGTGTGTGTGTATGGAAAAAGGGAAACCTGACTCGCAACACTAAAATTTGTGTACATTTGTGGCAAGCAAAGGGCCGGGGTCCGGGACGGACATTGCCCAATTGCCTGTATGAAAATTAGATTGTCAGCCAACAGGTTTCGATTATTTGTGAATATCCCCGAATAAAAAGAGAGAAAATAATATCTTCACATCGGCGCATTTCACTTTAGCATAATACATAAATATTTTGTATTTACGATTCACTCTAATGGCAGGAGGGGTTCATGGGGGTCATGGGGGTCCACAGAGGTTCCCTGGTCTCAAGTGTTGCCAAATAGGCAAAGCATAAATAAGCAGCTCGCACTCCCTCGACACGAAATATCCTTGTCGGCGAGAGCCTGCCACTCACACATTTGCCATTCAGACATCATTCATGCGAATGTAGATACACACATACACACACACGCAGAAGTGGCGGGGGGCGGTGTGCATGTATGCATGGGTGAAGGAGGTGCCTGCACGCCAGCTACTCTCATTTTTATTATTTATGTTACTCATTCGCCTCGTATCCAGCTTGTTGATTGCTTTGCGTACACGTGTAGTTTTCTGGCCCGTCGTCAGCCCCACGCCCCCAGCCAGTTGCTGCTCCTCGTTCGTACATATTTACCAATTCCTTGTCGAGCCCACAGCACATGGCTCGAGTGCCTTTTGTTTGACTCAACGTGTCTCGCTCTCATTCCCATTTGCCTTGCCTCGCCTCGCTGCGCTAATATTATGAATGGCAACTTATGCATTGGTAGCCCAGTTTGCCAGTTGCTCCTCACCTTTGACACACAGCACACAGGTGCGTCTCTCTGCTAGCGCCCCAAGTTGGGCGCTCAAACTCAATCAACCCAAAATAAATCTGAAACCATTTGCCTTGGATAAAGTTTTCAAACTTTTTCGATGTAGCTAAGCAGTATTGAAACATAACAGCTCAGGAATCAATACTAAATTTTTGTACATTAGTTTTATGTAAGAAAATACGAAGAGATAGGTAAATTCAAAAGTAAAACATACATATATTGGCAAAATAATTGTAATCAAAGGGAACTGGGGAAAAATTAATTTAAAACTGAAGCATAATTTCTCGACTTGTCTTCTCTTTTTGAAGTTTGTAGAATTGTTTTATGCATTGAACAAAAATAGTAACAACAAAAAAAAATTATGAACGAGAATGTGTGCGCGATTTGCTTGGCGCCCAAGGACAACGAGGTTATAATCAAATGCAAGCATTCGTTTTGCTTCAGTTGCCTGGAACAATATTGCGAGTTTGTTCGATTCAATCGCCGTTGTCCAATGTGCCGTGCCGCGTTTTCTTATTATGAAAATAAGTTTGGTAAGCCGTATGTTGTGGTACTCGATGAGGACCAACACGAGTTTGACGATAACGAGACAATATTTGAAGATGAAGAAGAAGATGACGATTATCATGATGATGAAAATGGAGATTATGGATTTTTCAACGACTGAATTCGATTTGGATGTCGCTGACGAAGAGATTTAGTTAATTGTTTAAAGTTTATGGTGTGTGAATAATAAAGGAAATTTGCCAAATAAAACCGCTCCTGATATCTCAGGGTGTCAGGGTGTATGAGATGAATTGTTGGTAAGCTTCTTGCTGCTGCTGCTGCGAAATGTGCTGAAAGGGGAGGCAATTGAAGTGGAATGGGCGACAAACTTTGCTGGAACCAGATTGCTACTTAAATCTTTGTATTTACTTCATATTGAGCAATATTTCACCTTACCCATGTTCACTGTGAATGACATAACATTCCCCTCCACCCCGCCCCTCCTTGAGTCTATGAGCAACTTGTGAATAAGTTGTGCTTACCTTCTGCAGTTTATATTTGGGTTTTCTTTGTCGAAAAAAATGAGCCCCAAGGAAATTGAGGTCAATTTATATTGTCATGTTGAAAGCTTGACAAAAATTGGGCTCCACCCCCGCAGCGATGTGTTCAGTTCAGTTCAGTTCATTCCTGCTGTTGCTTCACTTGTTTTAATATTAAAATAAATATTTTATTTATTTATTATTCACTTGACCAACACAACAACAACCTGGACATTTCGACTGCGACTGTAATCTATCAGATATATTGCTCCCAGGCTGTTGCTGTCGAGGCACCGAGCGAGAATGCTTCCAGGCATTTTTAATATTTAAATAGTTGTTGCCATCAAAATGATTACTTTATACTCCAAAAGGGGGGGGCCATGCATTCCCAATGAGTTATTTTTACTAAGGGCATTCATTGCTTGTTTCTCATTTCTTCTTGTTTCTTGTTTGGCCAAAGGCATTTTTGTAATATTCCTTGGCTTTTTATGTGCGTGTCAAATTATGGTTTCAACTCGTTTTTATGAGGCGAATGTGCTTTGAAGCAAACCAGGAATTTTCTTGATACATATGGCAGGCATATTTCAAACATTATTTTCAATTGTTATACAACAAAAATAACTCAATTCGGTTTTAATTAAAAATTTGGCAGCCATTACGCAAATCGGCTTGAACGTGATTTCCTACAGCATTCAAAAATGTTCAAAAATCTCTTATTAAATTGTAAAAGTAACAACAGAATAAAGTAATTTTCCATGCATTCTTTGAAGCTTTCCAATTTCTGTTTCGAAATGCAATATATAGACTATTGTGTGTGTGTGTGAGTGTTTGGGGTAACGTTCCCAGGACTTGTTATGCATAAATGAAAACTAATTCGTGAAAATTGTTTGTGTTTTGTTCTATTTGCAGTGGCGCACGGCAATGGCAAAAACCAAATGCAAATCAAATTGAATTGAAAACAACACCAAAACAACAACAGCCACAACCAAAACCAAAACTGACAGAAAAACGGATCGAAAGGGAGAAAGGAGATGCGTGCAAATTCAATACGATGAACACAAAACAACAACAACAACTACAGCAAACATCAACTGCAACAGTTTTAGCGAGCACATCGAAAAATCAGCTCGACGCAATGAAAAACTTATGAAAAGCGCTAAAAACAACAACAACAAGAACACCAACGAAACTTTCTGCACAAACGAAAACGCATTTAGATACACGGTTTTTGGTATTGGTTTTTGGGTTTTGGTCTCCACTAGCCGCGGAGCCAATAAATAAGGATTCGCAATCATTGATTGAGTGAACAGCAATAACTTCAACAACAACTCCTCCTCCAAATCCTCAACAACAAAAGTCGCAACGCGCAATTGCCACACGATGTGTACAAATAGCAGCAACAACAACAAGCATAACAAAAACAAACGCAAGGAGCTGATACTGCTGTGGATCTACTTGGCAAGCATTGTCCTGACACTCAATATTCCTGGCAGCCTGGGCGAACAGCACCCGGCGACAGCTGATGAAGGTAAGTCTAAAAAACAATATACATATATATCATTTGACATACATACAAAGGGTTGATACTCTATCTCTTGGGCATATAAATAAAACATTTGCAGTCATTGACGCAATTGCGTCAAAACCTCAATTGAAAAATAAATAGCGTTACCACAAATCGAAAAATGTTTGGCAAATGGAAATGTTTGCAGCACCAAACCGTAACTAAACAACAACAACAACAATAAAGAAAAGCAATTTAGACATTAACACTTTTTTGTTTGGGGGTTGATTGCTACAACAACAACTGCACAAACATAAATACATTCATATCCAACGGAAGTTCATTCATATTCAGCTGGTTGTCGTTGTTTTCTTTTTTTGGCTTGAAAATTAGCGTTAAATAAAAATAATAAAAATGGGTGTAACATTTTGACAGTTTTTACTTTGATGTTGTTGATTAAAAGGAATACAAAAATTGTTTTGGGTTGATAAAAAAATAATCGTTTTAGGAGAAAATGTTTAAATAAAGCAACGGGAATGACCCATGGATATGATTTTTTAATTTCATATTTAGTACTCAAAAGAGTTATACAACTGCTCTTACATTTATTGCCACAAACTCCGCAATTTGGTTCAATTAAAACCCCATTTTATATATTACGAATTTTCTCTTTAACAAAGTTCGTTCTTGTTCCCTTGAGATTCGTTGTACGGAAGTTCAACTATATCATAGAACATTCATGAATTCTTTACAGTCTCAATAAATTTCGTTACCCAAAATATACTTTACAATATCTTTTATGCCCTTTTTCAACCATTACCATTCAAATTAAATAGACTCAACAGTTATTTAACTAAGAAAAAAACATACAAATATCCCTCGCAAGGTCATGACTTTTTAGCGTACAAACATCGATAAAATTAAAAAAAAATGTCAAGGGGTTCTTAAAGAAGTTCTTTTTTTTATTAGTTTTCTGTTGTTGTGGTTGTAAATTGTTTGATTTTTTGTTGTTTGTTGTTCCTGCTCTTCTCATTGCTTGATTATCGCACAGTTTGATTATGGTACAATTTTTGAGTTGACTTTATGTCCGGCTTTGAATGCATTTTGAAATGAAGGCGTAACCTTTCAGGCCAAACATCTGGCGATCGAAATTCAGTCACACACACACACACACACACACACACACACACACGCAACGTTAATTACTAGGGACTGTTTGTTGGAAAATGGAAAATGCACTTTTCGGCATTTGTAAATGTTGCGCTTGGATGGCAAAAGCGATTCTTTGTTGATGATGATGATGACAATGATGATGTTGCAACTGCAACGGCAACAAAATGTGACCGACCCAGGATGTGATTCAGTTTCAGTTGTCTGGGGTGGGGTGCTCCACCCTTCACCCCTCGAACAAATAATTTCATACAAATCGCCTGTCGAATGCCCATTTTTGTCCTCTCGCTCTCTCTCATCTCGAATCGTGCCATGTGTAATTGGATTTATGCTGCTGGTGACAAACTGTGACACTTCCACCCACCCCCCGCTCGGCTTCTGCCCTCCTCAATTGAGAACAGCTGAGCGTCATTATCATTAACATCATCATCGTCATCGTCAGCGTCAGCCAAATGTGATTTAAATTCGATTATTCTCAATTATTTTGTAACATGCATTTCATTTCATTTTCAATTTTTACAGAACGACTCCGACTCCGTCTCTCTGACTTTGACTTTGAATCGTTTCGATGCTCATACACTAAATCAACCCCCCTTTTGATTTTTTCCCTTCCTTGTTTCTTTTTTATTGGTTCACTTGAGTGGATTTCGATGCCTTCTGAGCCGCTTCTCTCCTCCTCGGGCGATTGCATTTGTTTGATAGAAATTAATTTCGTCTCGCTGGGGATTTAACTTGACTCTCCGTTGTTGTTGTTGATGTCAAGACCATATTTGTAGTATTATTTTCAAGTGCTCTCAACTTGACTTTGCAGCGGCTTTCTCCCCGCCTGGGTACCCGCTTTAATAAAGATTAAGTTCTATAACTTATGAAGTACTTTCATTTGATGTGTGGGAAGTGAGTTTCATATTTCCATAAATATATTGAAGTTGTCTTTATCTTAATTGTACTAAGTGCAACTTCAGTTCGTACTCCAAATTATGCATCTAAAGAGCTCTCTTCTCTCTACCCTCCGTTCACAAATCCAATTATATCGAAAGCCAAACAAGCCGCATAAACAGTTTGAAAACGTTTTCAACTACATTAAATACAAAATGCTATTCCTTTTCGGGGTTTTTTTTTCTTCTGGGCTTTGCTATCTAATCAAATATTCAACCTTTTTTATTGCGCTCAACTGATTCCATGACTGCGATAGGCAAATATCTGCCATGCGCCGACAAATTACTTGTTAACAAGTGCATTTTAATGCGAAAAAAACACAGCAACAACAACAAGCGTCTGAATTTTCCTTTTGGCCAATTTGTGGCATGTGTTTAGGCGGCGGCCACGTCAACTGTGCGAGTGTGTGTGTGTGTGAGTAGCCGCAATTGGAATGAATGTGGCCAATAAAAATAAAAACCAGGCCTACAACTGTAGTTTGCCAGTCCCCCCATACCACTCGTCCCTTTGATGTGTGTGTGTGTTTGTAAATGTTTGGCCAATTGGAATAGAAAAATTGACATGACTTTTTGTGCTTTGCTCTCTTTGTTTGTGTGTGTAGCTTGGATTGTGATTTTATTTTTGGCTAAGCTCTGCATTTTGAATCGTAATGTAATTTAAACATGCAACTAACTATTTGGCAGGATTTGTATAGCTGGTGGGGTGGGGGGAGGAAACAATTATATATACACTATGTAGAGTTGGCAGCGCTGAAAGCGAAAGCGAAAGCTGTGTAATTTGTTTCAGGGATTAACAACAGTTTGTTATGTGGGTCAAACCGCTGAAAATCTCAATTAAAAACATATAAAAATAGCTCAAAGTGTTAAAATAATATATTTTATTACAAAATACTCGAAAATACACATTTAAACATTTTTCTAAATTTATTTTTGGCGAACACTTGAGCTTTAGTCACATGTATTTGATGCCCAAATAAATAAATATGATAAGTAGCCTGGCAACACCCTCGCTCTCTTGAGAACTCTCTACGGCCAACGCATTGTAATAGGAAAGAAATTCCATTGAAATCAAATTTCATGATTTAATTGTAAATTTCCATTTAATTACTGAGCGCTGGCTTCAATTTCACACATTTTTAGCTTAATACGGGCAAAAATAAATAAAAATAGATAACCCAAAAAAAAAAAACAACTAAAAATAAATAAATAAAGCTGCTGTTCTGAACAAAATAGTATGATACATTTCGAGAGCGGAGAGCGCACAGCTGTTTTGACATAAAAATAATCCATTAATTCAATAAATGTGTAGCGAAAATTTTTTATTGTCGAGAGGAGAAGACCTCCTCTGTGCATTTTCATCTTTAGCTCTTTTTGGGCAGCCAACTTTGTAAGACAAATATTTGTACAACAATTTGTGAAAAATGCTGAAATATCAGCGAATGTATTTTGTTAATGGGCGTGGCGGCGTGGGTGGTTGGGGTCGAGAGCGAAGAGACGACCCGCAGCTGAGGAGCATCCAACTCGATGATGAAATCAAAACCCTTGACGGTAAGCTAAGCGCAAAGGCAAATACGCAAAGGCAAAAGCATTCTTTACTGCTCATTTTAATCCTTGATTTCTTGTACCAATAGTATATAGTATATATATAGTATTGGAAAAATCCAACAACAACAAAAACAACATCCATAAAACACACACACACAGATTGAACATCCCGACCCTTTTTATGCAGGAGCTAAGCAAACACTCGCACAAATTTTTGGGAACATGGCCACCAAAGTACTTGAAAAATTATCCACCCGCAACAACATCCTGCCAATGTGTTTGTGTGTGTGTGTGTGTGGATGTGGGAATGGGAATTGAGTGAATGTAAATGTGAATGTGAATGGATTGGTTTGTGACGCCTTTGACGCTATGAGCTGTGCGGCATGAATGAAAATGCGGGAAAAGCCAGAAAATATATTTTTCGAAAACAAATACGCACACACATCCACACGCCTAGTAGAACACATGCACTCACCGATGGTTGATATGGTTGGCAGGGACGTGCCCAACTCAAAAATCAATGGGCTCAATTTTTTAAAGCGCTCGAATTTCATGTTTCGCAAACCATGCCATGATGCCTGCCCTGCGTGTGTGTGTGTGTGTGTGTTGATGCGGTCAAGGCAAGGAGCTATAGTGTTGCCAGGCTTTGACGGTGCCGCTTCATCCGCCTGTTGGCCATATGTATATGTATGTTTTTTGACTGCGGCATTTGAATTGAGTTTTTGGTAGATGGAGGACGAGGAGGAGTTGGAGGACTGAGCATTGGCTTTGAAATCGAAAACAGCATCGACGGCTGCCTTTTCGATTTCGCAAATTGTAAATTGGCACTCGATGATTTTCGATTTTCAAAAACTGAATGATGGTTGCCATGGTCTCATTTCTGTGTGCTAGACGAGAGCAGTTTGTAAAGTTCTGATTGAAACGGAAAGTATTATCTGATTAAACAGAATTGTAAACAAATTGGGATATCTTCGAAAGTTAAGGATGTTAAGCAATTTTAATATTATTCTCAGACCTTAAGCCAAACCATGTGAATATTTTTTAGAAGCGGGATAAGCGGTTTTAAGTCAATCAGATATATATTTCTAAGCACTTAAGATCTGTCATGATTCAAGAACCAAATAGCTTAAGGGCAAACATTTTAAGCTACCCTCAAACCTATACATATGTGTTTGCAGATATTTAGTCAGATGTTGGACTTAAGGACTTTTCACATGTGCATCTTTACGTATCCATATGTATGCAGGGATTTTCAACAACATATTTGGCATTCGTTTTTAATGTACTTGACCCGCCCGCCTTTCAAACTGATACGAAGGAAACTAAGGGCCGCTGAGCCACTTGCCTGTCTGCCGCAATAAACTGGAAAAGTGCAGTCTGTTCCTTTATTTGGCTCCTGGCGGCATGTGGCCATGACTGTGTGTGTGTGTGTGTGTGTGTGTGTGTCACTGGCATGCTCCATTTATGCGCTGATATACGGAATTATGCTGAAATCACGTTCAAACACACACAGCGAGACCGCCGAGTTAGACAAACGAGGCGACGAAGAAGAAGTAGAAGTAGAAGTAGAAGGATAAGAGAACTCTTGGCTCTTGGCTCTTATCCTAGCAGCATGAAAATCTCAGCACGCAGCGCCTCCCTGAAGAAAAGTGCTTCCTGCATAAGCGATTTTCGCTCTACTTATCTCTGTGTGTGTGTGTGTGTGTTGCTTCCTTTGATGTTTGCTGCTTCTTGCAGCCCGTTGTTCTTGTTGTTCTTGTTGTTCTTTGTTCTTCGTTTTTCGCCTCGAACTATTTATTTTCACTTGAAATGCTTTTACTACTGCCATTTCTCTCCTTTTATCCTCTCACTCTCTCTTTCGATTGCTATGCAAACATGAAAAACAAATTGTCTATTTTGCTTACTTAAAGAAATCGATATAGTATATATATATATATATAATTGTATATATTCGATTCAAGCCAAATAACAATTTCCGCCTTTGGCGCACTTTCCTATGTTTAAGTAATTTTAATAATAATTCAATTCAGGCTCAATAACAGGATTTCTGTTATATTTGTGCACGTTTTCGTGTTTGTTTGTGCATTTAATTAGCTTTATTAATAATTAGTTGCATTTGTTTAGCAATTTGGAAGTTGGAATATGGGGTTTAATTTGATTTAACTCTGCTGCCGATTCAATGCTGTTTGTGACAATCTGGCAGATGTTCTTCACCTTCTTCGGCAGAGGTTTATGCCTTTTTTGTTGGCCAGTTTAACGATGACACGTCGCCTTGGGTTTTGGGATATGTGACGTAAATGCGTTTGGTGATTTGGTTAAAATGCCATCATTGATGCCAATCAATCGGAAGACTATTTTATGGCTTCCCTTACATGGCCCACAATCTCGAATACCTTGACAAATGAACTAGAAGTAGAACAAGCTAGATTTGCCAGCTTATCGATGGCTGGGCGTTTTGCACAAATCACCTTGCTAAGGATGACAATGACAAGGCCAAAAAAAAAATTAACCCTCAGCGGAGCAGATGATACACAAAAATAAGGAGCAAAAGGATATTTGCTGCGTAATGGAGATTTATAAGTCGCATTATCTATTCATCAATCTTGTCAAATCAACAACAAACCAAAAAAAATGGAAACCTTTCTCAAACTTTTCTGAGCTACTTGTCAAACGCACACAAATTTTGACACTCAACATTTCCTGTTTTCCTCCTCCGCCTCCGCCTCTTCTACAATTAAACTTGATATAAAACATAAGAAAAATATATACATATCAACATTAAAACACATAAATATATCTGTATAATATTTAAATTTTAACTTGTGTGCAGCCAAAAGGCAAATTTAATTTTCATGCATATTAAAAAAAATAAAAGCAGAGTCGGAAATTTACGACTTCATCAAGTGTTTTTGTTGTCGGCGCATGAAATGCATATTCATGAGAACATATATACACATAAAAAAAGAACTATATATATTATGCATATATTTGGAAATTTCACAGAGAAGTGGCACCAAAAACTGTGCAGCTGACAAAAGTGAGTCAAAAAGGCGGCATTTGTTAATTGAGTTAACAGCATTTAAAGTCGCTCGATTTGCATATTATTAAAGCCGCCTTCGTGTCTTAGTTTTTGATATATTTTATAGTTTTTGCTTGCATAAATAAATGCTCAAACATTTAGTTTATGTTTATAAGTTGCCATAATCTGTTTTCATAGTTTGTTTATCCAATTTTGTTTAGCTTTTTGACATTTCTCGCTCCAAATTAAATGCAAACAAAGCCAAAAGATGCACACGCCATATTTTATGGTTTCCCTTGCCCTCGCCTTTATCCCCCTCCTCGCTCTATTACAGTTTCTATTCCCAAGTGCAGCGTTTTGGAAAAAAAAAGAAGCGTGCCACCAAACGAAAACAAAGCCAAAACTTGGGGCGGAAGTGGCTGGCCCAACCAAAAAAAAAAAACCAAATGCAACGCGAATGAGAAAAAATAATAATAGGAGAAACAAAACCAACAACAACAACAACAAAAAATGTGAATACGAAAATGGAAAATTGCTGTGCCAGTTTGCATAGTGAAGGGAGGCGGGCGGGGCGGGGCGGGGCACAGTCGGGATTTAACGAGAAAAGTGAAATGAAAAACCTGAAACATAAATATGCACATGAATTTAGTTTCAATTCCACATAAATCGCAGGGGCTTAAAAATGCCATTGAGAGAGAGAGGGGAAGACAGGGAAGATCCTAAAAATACGCAACAAATACCGATAAGAATATCGAAAGCTCATGAGTTTAAACAATTGCTCGATTGAAAGGCAGATAGAATATTTTAAGTTTTGCACGTGTTGTTCATAATATTGTTGAAATGTTTATGGGAAACGATAGAGAGATGGATCGAAGTTTTGGGCATTAAATTTATTAATAGATTTTGTAGCGACAGAGAAGGCGTTGCAACAATATGATTGAGGGATTGAAATATGTAGTTTTGTTAACCTGTGAAATGTCCGCTGGCTGAACTTGGTTTGCATGATAAAATGTAACGCAATCTGATTAATGATACTTTCAACCCAAAGAAACAACAGCTGATCACAAAAATCTAATCTATTTGCGTATTTTTATGTACACACAAAGAAAAATCAGAGCTCTTTTCATTCATTCCCATACCCATTCCCTTTGGCTGTGATTAATTTTTTTTTTCGCCATAGCAATTTAATGCCCCAGTCGCGAGACGAGTTGAGTTGAGACGCAACGCTTGAGGTTCCACCCAGTCATTTTTATTACGCACACAAAAATTTGTTTGTCTGCGTTATATGCTCCCTAAATAGTATTCCCGCTGACAACTGCTGCTGCCGCTCGGTCGCTTTAGTCGTACGCCCATTCATGATGGGCACCTAAGTGGCCCGATGCGTTTTTTGTTGCCGTTGTAGCAGTATGTAGTTGCTGTTTTGTATGCGACATTATTAATGATCTACAAATTCCCCAGACATTTCCAGTTTCATTTGAAGTTGACACACAAAACGCATGACAACAAAAGCATTTGTTTGGCCAAGGGGGGAGGGGGAACGGTTGAAAATGTTGAAAAACTGTCCAAACACACACACACACACATCCGCACACACGCATACTGTGACAAAGTTGCCCCATTCCAGCGAATTCTCTGTTCTATTGCGATAGTGAAATGAAATGATTTTGAGTAATTTATTTTATAGCAGCGCTGAAGTATTTATTATATTGAAAAGCGCTTGAACAATGCTGTGATTAATTTGACACACACACCCCATCGCGCCCCATCCCGCCCCGGCCCAACTCCCTGTTTCCCCTCATGCATTGAGCAAGTGGCACAAACTAATCCCTTACAAAAAACCAAAAAATACACAAAAATTCCTTGCGGCCAAGTCTGCAACCAAAAACCATCTCTCTTCTTCTCCTGCTTCCACGCGCTTCTTCTTTCTTTTTTTTTTTTTTTTTGATTCGATAGTCGCAACATATTTGGTTTTATGTTTTGTGTTATTTATTCGAATCGGTTTTCGCTTAGAGCTCCCCCCAACGACAACAACAACAACATATTGCTGCGGCAAAAGTGGCCTTTGATGGCAGTAGCCCCTTCACCACCCCTCCCAACCACCCATCCAGCTTGGAGCTATAATTTAGAATCAATCGTTATGGTTTTGGCAGCTTGCAAATTTTTCTTTATTATATCATATTAATTTTATGAGTGTTGTTTTTGCCACCGTTTGCCGTTGCCGTTGCCATCCGCCCCTCCCCCCTACCCACAGCTGTTGTATATTGCATTTAAAAGATATTTTTCATATCAATGAAGCTTTATTTGGCTAGGCCCAAAACGAGCTGGCAGGACAAACAGGATACACAAGCCACAACAACAACAACACAAAAAAAAGGGAGAAGGCAAATGAAAAAAAAAATATACAAAACTTTGCTAAATTTCCTAAAGTCATGCAAACATTTTTTACATATATCGATTTTTTTACCGCTTTCGTTATTGTTGTTGTTGTTGTTTATTGTTTTTATACTTTGCGTGTGCCCAGAGCGGGAGGGAGGGGTACGTGGGGGACGGTAGGTTGGTTGGCTGATACATATTCAGGACTTGTTTCGGCACATTTGTTATGACAGGCTCAAATTGGGTGCCATCAAAATTATATATTATTTTACATAATATCTTCTTTGTGGCTCAAATTGTGCCTGCTTTCGCCTACGTTCGTGCCTGCCAATGACGCGTCTCTCTTCTCTCTCTCTCTCTGCCTCTTTTGAGAAGCAACTTTGATGCGGCATGAATTTCCTGTTACCCAACAATTAGTTCATAAGCAGCGAAGAGTATCTAGGCTGAGGATGCTGCCAGTCCCTCACATAAGAGTTTCATCCATTTCACGTTCCAAACAGATATAGTCATATTTTATTTGACATACACTTCAAAGTTGTTTAAAGAAAGATTCCTCTTATCAATTATTAAGCGTTCGACATTTAACATTAATATATATAAATTGGTTTGAAATTTTGAAGGCTAGTGGAATCTTTTTTACTTATAATTCTAACACAAAGTCCTCCTGAGCCTTCGCTCCACAAAAACAAAAATTGTGTAATGTGTAGCGCGTGTTAAAGCATTGAAGGCTGTGGCAAGTTAACAAAGGTTGAGACGAGGGCATAACACGCACAAATGCAAAGCAGAAACACTTGGACATTTTATTGCAACAATTTGTCAAAGGTGTCCTACAGTACATATAAATATAAATATACCTAGACACAACACTAGAAAGCAAACTTCCATTTGCAAACTGCTTTTTAGCGCTGCCAAACCAACAATGCTCGACTAGACGGAAACACTCAGAAAGAGACAGCCCAAGACATTCCATTTTCATTTCCACTTCAACTGTTAGGACTAGATGTTAATGGGGTGTCTGGGGCAAGGCTTTTGTGCTAACCAACCAACCAACCTACCTACACCTACACCTGAAGATTTTTGTCGAGCAACAATAACATAAATTTGTGTCTTAGACTTAGCGAACTTACTTACAGAACTGCACTAAAGTGAATTAAACTCAACTCAAGTCGAGTCAACAACAATGCAGAACAAAGTGTGAGAGAAGTTCCATTTCATTCGAAGTTTTCCGCATTTATGTGCTGCAATAAACACGTGTAAATCCCGTTCATAATGAAAAAGTCACGATTTCCAGTGTCAATATCGTAAAAAGTAAAACCGAACGAGCAAAATTCTGTGCCTCCAAATGGGAAAACAAGTCACATAACCCTGCCCATTTCGGGGCAATAAAATTGAACTAATTGAAGCTCCCACCACCCCGAATGAGTACCCAATGAACTTCTATGGAGCCCGCCTCGAACAGCGGCTTAACTTACTTATCTATCCAACTATCTTTCGTTCGAAGCATTCGTCTTTTTTTTAGGGGTTTTATAGTGTGTTTGATCGAATCACTTTGAGTGATGTCTCTAACCAGGTATCATTCAACATATCCGCGTCCGTATCCGTTCGTATCGGCTATCGCCTTTGCGTGTTCTGTTTGCATTTTACAAATGTCAACAATCGAGAATGCACTTTGAGGTTTCTATTAGCGCAAAGGAGATGCAACTGCTGCAACTCGGACCTCGCACTCAATTGTGATAAGCGTGTCTAGCCTTGCGCTGCGCTGCATTTGATGGACAGCGTAGCGGACGCGATAAGTGCACACAGTCAAGAACCTTTAAGCATTCAGTGTTTCAGTGTATGATATTCACTTGGGGATGGCAAGGGGGTGGGTGGTGGTACACGCAGGTAATCCATCATAAAATTAGTTTTGCTTGCGAGCTGAGCGCTCACAAAGATTTCTGTACGTTGATAAAACGCAACGAGCTGTTTGTTATAAATAAAAATCAACATGAACATACACTGAACGAAACAAAATTTAGAGCAAAACTATGTTACACATCCTCTGCAGTTAGGGGAAACATTCTCTCAGTGCATACAGAAATTAACATCCACTCTAGTTTAAAATATGAATGATGTGGCACAGACATGACACAAACACACACACACACACACACACTCCACTCTCCACTTCCTACACATATTAAATATTCTTTTCAAAATGCAACCGATCTAATTGAACCCAACCAAAACTTGCCCTTTGACTCGGTTTTTGTGACCTTTTTCATTCATTTGATAAGCGCACCTAATGAAAACGAATCAAGCAAAAGACATCAAGATTTTTATGTGCATAAAAAAATTCAATAAATTCAATCAAATGAAATTTCAATAAAATTGCCAAAGGCTTTCCTAACACACACACACACACACAAAATACATATATGTACATATTTTATAACTTCCTATAACAAAAAGCCCCAAAATAAAAGAGAGGAAAATCTCATGGAGTACTTGGCTAATTTTGAGGTTAATTTAGGTTAGATTGTCACTAGAGCGGCATTTGGCCATAAGCATTCCGGATTGTATTATGAAGGGCGGGGGGGAGACGAGAGTTGAGAGTTCTCAGCCAGAGCAAGCAAATTGAACTTCCGCCTTTAACGCTTTGATGTTGTTGTTGAGTTAGACCCTAAAAAGTCGACAAATGTGTGTGCAAAAAATATTAAGGCTCGAATCGACGACAACGAGTAAACTTCTTGACATTGTGGCGTGGAAGGGAGCAGTGGCAGTGGCAGTGGCTGCCATTTGGCCCACAGTCAAATAAACGACAAAAAATAAAAATAAAAAACAAAGCAGAAAATAAAAGTCGTGTAAGGAACCGTCCGGCGAGTCATAAATGGCCAACAACTTGAAGCGCAAATCGTCATTGGTCACGTGCAGAATGGAAAAGGGAGAGAGGGAGAATGTAAAAGAGAGAGAGAGAGAGAGAGAGGGAAAGTGTCAGTTGGCAGTGTTGAGAGCATTTGCTGTTGTGTTCAAAAAATATAGAAATAAAAGAGAGAAAAAGAATCAAAGACACATTTTATGTTGCAATCGTTGCTGGCTGTCAATTTGCAATTGTTGTTGCTGTTGTTGCCATTGTCAAGTGGCGCCTATTGAACACGGTAGGAACTAGAGGGGGGCATTGCCAATTTGTCGCCAGCGATTGGCATTCAAGTTGATTTGTTGCCGTTGAGGTGCTGCCGACATGTGGCTAAAAGACAATATCGATTCTTAGACTTAGGCTTGAAGTAAAGAATTGTTATAGGCAACAAATAATCAAATGTTCCGCAGAATGTATTTATTGGTAAGAATCAAAAATAATTTAGTGACATCAAGTCTTTATGTTAAAGTGTTTCTTTGGTATAAAATAGGTAAATCAGTTTCATTTTATTTTCCAGAATTATTTAGTTAGTTTATGCAATATTCAGCATTTGATTTATTCAGTGTATTTTTGGTAAAGGTATTAAAAAAATATCAGAATTCTTATAAGTGGATTAAGTTGTTTATTTTTTAATGTTCTGCGTATTTCATTCTGCTATATTTTTATAAAATGAAGCCATTATTTATTGCCTGCTTTTAATTCGCACTCAAGTTTCCACACTTAAACAAATTCCAATCACAAGTTCCACTTCCCTAAACATATTCCTGATCCACATATTTGATTTCCTTCCCCATTAAAAATCAAGAAAAATATAAAAAATATACATAAACAATTCTATTTGATTTATTTGCTGATCTGTTTGGATCGGTTGTTGTTTGTTTTAACGAGGAGGCGCCAAGTTGTTGTTTGCTTATTTATGAATGCGACGAAAAGTCTCTCTCTCTCTCTCGCTAGGCTACCTTTCCGATAGCCCCCTCGGGGCGTAAAACAAACAAATGATCTAAATAATTACCTCGTTGTCGAAGTATTCAAAGTTTAAAGCACAACTCGCCACATGCGAACCGATTGTCAAAATATTTTCATTTCAATTTCGAGCTGCAGGCTAAAATAAATAAATAAAGCTCATACTAGCTGGAAAAAAACAACAATGGAAGGGGCAGATAGAAATGAGTGAATGACTGATTGACTAAATAATTGCCCTGCACTTAGCCCCCATTGATTGTTGTGCCAAGCGCGGTGTAAATGAGCTAAACAAAGATCAAATACACAAAAAAAGGGGGAAATTGAATATTGGGAAATGGCGTTGTTGTAAGAGAACTTGAAACTTGGCTATAAATATATTGAAAATCTTCTGAATGAAAAACACATTCCACTCAATATACGACATGTTCTGTCATCCGATTCAAAGAATTTGATGCAATTGCTTGTTCAGAGTTCATAAATTGAGTTTTGTGAATCGATCCAAAGTGTTATGGCAGTGCGCTCATCATACATATTGCATACAATATTGTTGCGTGTTGTTACAACAGAGAGGAGAACAACTTGGGTCGCAACATGTTGACGCCCACATTAAGTGGCACAATTATGAGGCGACAAACATTGGGCCAAGCAACTTTATTCCCCCAAACGACTGTTGGGACGACTCGACTACATGTTTCGTTCGCTTAATTATAGAATACATCATGCAGAGAACATTTTTGTTGCATGCACCATTAACAGCAAAGTGTCTGTCAGCAAGAGACCGGAGTGGGGGGGGTGGCACCCAGAAAATTTGTCAAAATATTGCTGGCTAATAAAAAAAACGAAGAGAATGGGCCTTAAAGCAGATCAAAGTAGATTAGTAGATGAGACACAGCACAACATTGAAATGCACTCAAACGAAGAGTGACACTCATTCATTCAGTCAATCAATTCATTCAATCAATGCGTCCAATTCGTAGCGTGTGACAATAAATCTTTTGGGCTTCTAATTTCCGCTTTAAATTGACCAAGAATACTAAACACAGATGACAAGTTGCCAAATCAATTGGAACATTCGATATCGATTTCGTTTCTTTTTTTTCTTTAGAGTGTGTAAACATTTGTTAACCCCAATGATTTAGCAATTAGCAATTGCTTTTTATACACAGATGCAGCCAAAATTCATTTGACGCATTGAAATTGTTATCGCTTTGATCTGTTGACCCCATTTTGCCGCTATATTTTGGGGCAACCGAAGCCTAACAAATTGCATTTGCTGCTGCCCTCAATGAATGAATTAAATCATTCGTTCAATACCCAAAAATTGCGGTCATATTTTTGGCGCCTTCCACCAAAGCAGTTCGTGATTGCCGCCATTCATTGGGGGTTAAGTGGGGTTTGTTGTATAGGCTGGGTGGAATGGGTCGTTCAGAGGGCTCTGCGATTTGTTACAGTGATTTGACACATCTTTTTCGTTGCTCGTTGCTCATTCATCTATCCGGCCATAACTAATGGACATGACCATTTCTCATGTTCTGCTATTGTTGCCCCCAATTTGTTAGCACTGCGAAGAGCTTTAAATGAATGTGAAACAGATGCTTGGAAACAGGAACATATTTGTTGTTGGTCCACCAATCAATTCAATGCACAAGAGAATGAGCGTATATATATTTTACACATAAATTATATACATTTTGGGTCTATTAAAATGCATTTTGACTCCTTTTTTCAGCTTCTTTTCTGTTTGTTTTCAATAAAGATTGTGAAGCGAAAACTTCATAACAATAACCACAACAATTTATGCCCCAACAACATTCCATTCCCAGCACGAATATTCATTAGCTAATAATAATAATACCCACCACAACCCCCTCCCGCCCTCCTACGCCCTTTGTAACTTTTCCATCCCTGAGCAAATTAATTTCATATGCAAAACATGTAACGTTTGGCGCTTATTACAACAATTAATCGGGCCATGGCAATAAGAGTTGGTTAGCTGCTTCATTGCTTCTCTCTTTAGTTGGGTTGGATGCAAAAGTTAACTGAAGCGAAATGAAAATGCATTAATTTAATTAAATTGCAACAACAACGAAGCCAATGAAAGGAAAAATAATAATCTATTTAATAGATAAATATATAAAAGTTGACAAATGGATTTAAAAGCTCAAATGCAATGCAAACAAAAAATACCGAAAATGCTGTTTACACTATTAAATTGTATGATAAGCAAGAGCAGAGGGGGGGTTGACATATAGGCACGTATTGCACACGCCCACCGCGCATATATGGAGAATATAATTTGTATAATTACAAATGCTTTGATAATACCAAATATCCAATCAACTTGAAAAAACACAACAAAAACAATCAACAATATCGCTACAATTGACCAAAATCGGTCAAAGCTACACCCAGTTAATATTTCCCCCGTTCCCCTCCCCACCCAGTTCACAAAAGAGTCACAATAACTAATTGCCCGCCCGCCAGTTGCGGCTCATTCAGCTCCACAGCAGGGCGACACGCACAGCGCGACGCCACACAATGAACGATGAACAATGAGGGCGGAGGAAGGCGGAGGTGGAGGAGAACGACGACGACGACGAAGAAGAAGAAGACGAAGAAGCCAACGATGTCGACACCACGTCGCGAGCCAACAGCGTTTTTTTGAGTAGCGATGAATTTGTTGAGGCGCCACACACTGCCCCACGTAGCAATATGGGAGTTCGTAGTAGATCCATAGATGATAATTATGATGGTCGTCGTGATGACGATGACGACTTTATATCTACACTTAACAAAATCATGTACTAACTTTGACAAAATCCAGAAAAGATGTCAAAACCTTCAAATTTATACTTTATTATTGATTTTATTTATTTATTTATCCTAGTACGTTTTCTTTCATCTTAAAAAATTCAGAATAATCTTAATTTGATGTAGATATCATCGTTAGAATATTAGGGGGATTTTTACTTGTCGCTTTTGCTCATTGGAATATTTCTCTCAGTGTTGAACGCAGTCAGGTCGCGCTATCGTTTACCCTTTCAGCGCCAGTCTTATCAACAAAAGAAATCAAGCTGTCAGTCAATTTATAGCCATAGTTATATAGAGTATGGCAAAGCAACAGCACAACAACAATTAATACATATACAAAGAGAACGACAAAGACGACAACGACAAAGAAGCCTCACGCACCATGTCAAAGTTCACATATTTTAATTAAAAGCGGCTGCCCCCGCTCGAAAATATGTTTACAAAGAAAATGATAGCACCAACATTTGACCATAAAACCAAATATGTATTTCTTGTAATATTTCTAATTAATTTGTATATTTATTTGTTTTTTTGCAGGTCCTTTGTCGGAGGTGCTCACAGCTGTGGGTTCAGAGGTGGCGCTGCCATGTGATCTTATGCCTGGCACAATGATCGCCGACAAGGTTCAACTTGTCATTTGGTATCGTCAGGGCAATGTCAAGCCAATCTATACGTAAGTATTACTTAGGTATAATATCATAATTTATGGTTGCTCGTGAAGAAGTACTTCAGAAGTGCTTCGAAATTTCATCATGAAATCCTCTTGGCAACATTTTTATTAACAGTCATAGAAATAATGGCGAAATATATATTTGACAACAACAACAAAAAAGCTTTTTTCCTATTACATTTTTTTTGAGTCAATTATGAAAATTTAAAGATATGGCGACGCACACACTGGATTGACTACTATTAGTAGGTGCGCTCATTATAAATTCTATTAACGTTAGGCATTTATGTTGAATTTGACGATATTAACATTACTTACACACACACACACACACAAACAGTACGTGCATCAGTTGGGTGGGATTGTTGGGGTTGGGGTTGGGGCTGGGGCTGGGGAGGTATGCAGACTTAAAGTAACAAACGCTTTTTAACAAGCAAAGCAATCAGAAATATGTAAAACGTAGTATGCCAAAAATGTTGGCAGGTAGAGTGTATGTCCTAAATACATACACAATGTATATAAACTTGTCAATTTGAATGTTGGTGAACCAGAAAGTCACAAAGAGAAAAGCTAAAGAATGCTTTGCGTTGAGCCTTGAGCCTTGTTGCCTGCGGAGAGAGGAGGCTGTTGTTGTTCACTAGACCAGAAATTGAGTATTTTACATACACTCTCTATATCTTGCAACCTTGGCGAACACACCTAGCTAACACACACAAACACACACACACACAGTCGCTGTGTGTCAGCCTGAATCGATTATGGGCAAGTCAAAGTGTCAAAGTTAAATGTGCATTCATGTGGTTCGATTGATTTTACAATATTAAAAGGCACTGCGGTGACTGCAATTACAGTTTGCCGAGTGCCACATTTTATGGCAGCCGCGCCCGCCCGCCCCCTCATAAACTTTATGCTTGCCACATAACACCTCTCCTCCTCACCCCCAGCCACCATCCAAAACTGAAGTGCTACCAAATAAAGCGTTTTATTTTATTTTGCTCTCCATTGCCGCATTGTGCCCGCATTTTGTATTTTTATTGTTTTCCATCAATTTTAATTTGCTTTTTTCTACACTTCATAAATTTTGGTTGTTCCTGTTCTCGTGAAATTTCCATATGCCAGCAGCGAACGAGCGAAGGTCGACAAGATTAATTACATGAAAAAAAAAAAGAACAAGAAGCTTTGTTGCACAATTGCTGTCAGGTACAACAGCTTCTACTCGGCTCCCTGCCCGCAATCAATGACCCAAGGCTGCCCAAGCTTAGCTCCAAAAATAAATGTATTGTGGGTTGATGTTTGAAATACAGTTTGCTATTAGAACCTAATTTAATTATCTGTAAATCCATTAACAAATAATCATCCATCATGTGGCACTTATTCTCGTACTCCTTTTTCTTTCTGTTCTGCCACACATTGCAGTCACTTTTGGATTTATAATTTCTTTTCTTTTTTCGGGAGTCTGGGTTGCATTTAACTGTTCCTGTTTCCCCTGTGATAAATCACCAGCAACATATGGGGGCGAAAAGAGAGTGTAGGAGAAAGCGGAAAAGAGGAATAAGTAGCTGATATGCATAAGCTTTTCGGATATATTCAAGATGTGCTTTAATCGTGGGGCATGCTCCCATATCAGTTGATCATGAATAATGCGACTTGACTAGAGAGGGCTTAAGTGAGCTCTGGACAGGTCACTGAATGACCTTTCCATACAAAAAATATTAAAGAATAACTTAATGCACTCGAAATTAAATGCTTTAAGTACTTTTCTTACCTCAATGAAGCAGTTAAAGCTTACAAAATCTAAGTTTCCAGAACCTTAACAGAATCAAATGAAATTAAAAATGTCATCTCAAAAATTATTTTATTTATAAATATTAAAGTAGTTATTTCCTGATTTGTTAATTAATTTTGTTGTAACAAAAAACACTTTGTTAATCCCAAAAGGTTGCACAGCTAACAAAAAGGCATTAACAACTGATTAATCCATGCACATGTGACGATTTTTACTTTTACTTTTTGACCGCAACAACAACAACTACAAAAAACAAACATTTAATTGGATGCATCTGCTTTTTAACGATAAGATTTATGTAGTATATATGTATCCTATGTATGTATGTATATATTTTAATGCCATGGGCTTTTGCCTATTTAAAGCTGCTTAAATGTTGTCAGGAGCAGGGGCAGGGACAGGGACAGTGCAGGGGATAAGTAAAGTGGAATATAAAAACTTAATTTAAAATGGAATCGGCTTAAAAACTACACAAACAAACAAACAACAACAAAAACCAGCGCTAAATTGATCAATTAATTAATTGAAACAAACTATAAAAAATAAAAAAAGCACTGGTGCCATCCAACCAATGAATTAACATAAACAGCGAAATTTATTTTGGTTTCCAGCGCAGGGAAAATTACTACAACAAAAAAGCAGACCAACAAACAGCAACAACAACAATTAACAGGCCCTTTAGGGAGAAATGGGCAGCGCGAAATTCGGAACAAAAGAGATGGGAAAACAAAAACACAACAAAACATATTAAAAATTGACAAGCATTATCAAATTAAGTGCCACACAAACACACACACACACACATAGAGAGGAAAAATAATATTATGTGAAACAAAAAACTATTTCAATGTAACCGAAACATTTAAAATGTTTAAAAAACAAAAAAAAAATAATCTAAATCGAAAGTTCTGAAATGCACTCTGGCATATTTACGATTTGTTGTTGTTGGCTATAACTTTGGGGCGTTGACATTTAATGCGGCATTTTGTCAAAATGCATTGAGACGGCAATAAACAAAAAGAAACACGAAGAAAATACCTTTGATAATAACAATAAAAAGAACTACTTGGATGTTGTTTCTGGCTGGAAAACGTAAATGAGACATTCTATTTTTACGGCTAATGTCGGATCTTTGAATGCGATTTTTATATAGCCAATTTAATTTTCGGATTTAACACACATTTCTCTAGATACTAGTAGTTGTTTCTCGAACTTAATTGCTACCAAATAAAATCGATTGATGACCATAAAACCGATTCCGAGGTGAATGTCTTCATCACTAACCTCTTGGGTGTGTGTGTGTGTCGAAGACAAAAAGAGATTTTGGTTGCATTTCGAACGTGCCTGGGATTTAAAATGTGAAGCTGTCAAATTCAATCAACTGGAAAACTAAGTTTAACTTGGCCAACAAATGGCAATTAAATAGTTGAAAGTTGAGCTAAGAAATCTCTTAAATCGCATTGAATTTCGCAAAGTGAAGTCTATTCAAAGACTAATGGAATTACATAATAGTTGTGGTCAGACATGTTTAAAATGTAATTTAATATTAATGCTGAAAAATGAAAAATGAATTCAATTAAAATTTAAAAGGCCCTTTGGTGGCATTTTGAAAATAAATAAACATTGTAAATAATCTAATTGAATACATTTTCATACATATATTTGTTCGTTTACTTTACAGCTTTGATGCGAGAGGTCGACCGCTACATCAGGCAATACCCTGGGCCGATGAGAATGTCTTCAATAAGAAGGCGCATTTCTACTATGACACAAATCCGCCAGCTTTGCGCATCAAGAATATTCAAACCTCCGATGCCGGCCTCTACAAATGTCGCGTTGATTTCCATAAATCACCAACGCGCAATTGGCGCATTAATGTGACAGTCCTTGGTAAGGACCCTTAAGACTCTCACTGCCAGCTATTTATTACATTTTTTTTTTTTTGCGATTCGTTTTCCCTTTTGCAGTGCCACCCACACAGTTGACCATACTGGACAATCATGGTGCGGCGGTAAGGGACCAAACAGCTGGCCCGTATCTCGAGGGGGATAGCATCAACTTGACCTGTCTTTCGAGTGGGGGTGTGCCACCGCCACGTGTATCCTGGTGGCGCGAACATGCTTTAGTCGATGACTCCTATCAGGTGCTGCCCGATGGCTCCGTTCGCAATGCTCTACACCTCAAGAATATACAGCGCAAGGATCTGTTAACGGTAAGTGGCATCGTTTGAACACACACACACACACACACACACACCCACAAACATTGTGTAAGCCTTATTTATGAGCAACAGAACAATAGAAGCATACCTTACCCCTTATAACCCATCCAGATACAATAGCCCAAATGCTGCCATTGACCATTTATTTCGCTTAGCCACCAGAAAACCAAACCATTAATGCTGGCCCACCAGCTACGAATCCACAAAGTCTCCGTCCGACTCGCCTCTCTCTCTTTACAATAGCTAATAGAAATCAGAGCGCTTGGGAATTGAATGCAGCCGCGAGGCAACAAATGCGACTGCATTGTAGGCATGGGGGGGGAGGGTAGGGTAAATATTGTTCTGTTGCCAGTTGGCAGTTGATTCTAAGCCGATTTTGCTTTTGCTTCGTGTAATGAACAATATTGTTAGACCGCAGCTAATCCCAACGGTTCTCTTGCTCTCGCTTTCTCTCTCTCTCTCGCTCTTTCTCTCGCGCTTTCTTACAAATCGTAGCCCATTGTGAATGACGGCCTTTTGTGTTCGTGCTGAGAGAACATTGTGAACCAAAATCGTATTAATATGCTGGTCTAGAAATCACTTGAAAACCTGGCCGCCGCCGCCGTCGCCATCCCACTGCTAAAGCCCAAAAATTATTAGTTCACAACAAAGATGGGTTCTTGAATAATAATAACCAAAGCGCCCATGAGCGCTGGTCGCGCAGCCATATGACAAATGTCCAACTACACTGACAAAAACTTAGGATTAGGATTAATATTAGTGTTAACTTAATAGATAGTAAACTGATTCTATTTTTTGTTCATGGCTAAGATTATTCCAAATTTTGCGATGCAAGTAAAAATTATTGCGATGATAGAAAAATCGTTTTATTTAAAAAATATTTATATATTTAATTGTATATATTTTTCATTTGTTTGATTAGTAGAATATTGTCAGCGGACTATATTTTTTTTGGCACAAGAATGATTATTCTAAACAGCTTTTTCTCAGTGTTTATAGACTGTAGCAAAGATCTAGTTAGTTGGTTTCAAGTTACCGCAAGTTATTCAACTCGACGCATTACTTAAGAACTGTTACTATAAATCAAATGGCATAATCCAATTTTAACGTTCAACTAAGTTTCAAATAAAACAATGCAAATTCGAAAACATTAGCTAAAAGTCGCTAATTTAGCTTGTAAACAAATGATTTTAAACTCCATTCAAGCATAATTAGCAGCTCTCAGCAACACAAAAAAAATGCAGCTACTCAATTGGTTTATTTTGATGCGGCATACAAAGCAGGTCCGTTGAAAAAATCAACACAAAAAGACAACGAGCTAAAATGCATTGTAAACAAGCAATAAACACACATTTGGAACAGAAAAAAATAAAATAACGATGACCTACTGCGACCCCACCTGGCGATGATATACAAAATATATACTATACTTATATATTGTGTAACCCAAACAAAATTTATGACCTAATTTTCTAGCCAATCTAAAAAAGACACAGAAAAACAAAACCCAACAACGACACTTTAACCAGAGAGAGAGAGAGAGAGAGAATGAGCTTGTTTGAATTTGTTTCCTGGCCAGGTTATGCAAATATTTTTATTGGACATCGTTACAATTTTCGTGCCTCAATAAAATGTACGCATTGGTAAAACGTATATAGCCAGAAAAGTATCACATTACCAACAACAGCCACAACAAAAAGTCAAGCAACACAATTTATGATATTATTATGATAGTTCAGCCACAACAAAAACACTTAAGCAACGAGCCTGTGGCATAATTGATTAACATTCATTATTGTGAGGATGGTGGGGGGCAGGAGTGGGTGAATATTGCTTTGCGTGTTCGACAAGCATTTCAAGCAATTAAAATTAAATGTTCACCTCTCTTTTTGAGTTCAGAATTGTCCGTTGTTAGTTGTTGATTTATCATCGTCGACATTCTGTAGCATTTATCGCCAATATTTTATTGCACATTGTTGTATTAATAGCCGGCCAATTATCGTATTATATGCATAAATCAAGCCAATATATTTTGTTTGAATCTCTATCCTATTTATATTTATATTGCAGATGTACACCTGCCAGGCGACTAATGGACACGTTGTTCCGGCCCTGACCAAAAAAGTTATACTCGACATGAACCGTAAGTTTTTTGGGATTGCGGCAAATGCGGGAGGCAATCATCTTTTTTAGTATGCATGTCCCGTTTCGTATTACAAAATTTTATTCAAATTATGCTAAAATTACAACAACAGAAGGCGTCACACACATACATACATACATATAGTTTGTTTTGTTGGTATTCAGTTTTAGGACAAACCAAATGTCAACAGTTCAAGGTCAGAAACAGAGGTCCATGGGCGGGACAATAGATTGTACAGGGCGATGTAGTCTTTTGCATGGAAATTAATGTAATTAAAGTTTTTGTAGTTGTGGTGGTGTTATCGTTGTTGTTAGTCCAATGTTTATGCATTAATGACAACGCAACTAAGTGTTATGTAAAGTGTTGTTGTAAGGGGGCAGGGCCGTCAAAGGGTGCAGCAGCTCTATGAATATGATAATCGCATTGGGGATCCCACAAGTGCAGGTAGTGCAATATTAATAGGGTCCGTAACTTGTTATATGATAGTTTTAAGGTTGGGTTCTTTCTATTATGCAACCAGCTTAAATAGCAAAATAGTTGAGAAAATATGTTTAGATTAGGCAGCACTGGCAAATAGAAGGAGCTGCCAACTGTCTTGCAGTTTGTAACGATATGGCAGCACTATAACTAAAAACTAGATTTGCATATATATGTACATATGTATGTACATATTTGCTTTAAAGAAAAAATCATTTGCAAACAGCAAGTTTTAGTTATTGTTGGTAATAAACTTTTCTTTTGTCGGTATAGTACCTCCGTTAAGTCTGCTGCTACAAGGTCTGAATCATGCTGTAGTTGCTGGAACACGCACTCATGTGACCTGCACGGCAATCGGAGCTCGTCCACCGCCGCACATAATCTGGTCCAAAGCTGGTCAGATACTGAAGGGTTCCTCACAATCGGTAAGGCAACTGCCACACACTAGCTAATCAAACAAAATTAAACTTGAAACATTCAAAACCAGACTTCCTCTGATGGCAATACAACCATATCGGAGCTAATGCTCATACCTGTGCCCGAGGACAATGAGCGGCAAGTTGTGTGTTCAATTGCCTTGAACTCGGGCATAACATCGCAACAGTTGCACGAAGGTGACACGACAATCATGACAACCCTGGGCAATGGCAATATGGGTCTCTACCTAAAGGATTCCCGAGTTCTTAATGTGACGCGTAAGTTGATGGAAACTGTTAAAGTGGGAGTTTTAATTAGAATCGCTGCATTTCATTGCAGATGCGCCTATTGTCATACTAAACTTGGGCGCGCCACTCGATCCAAACAATCTACTAAAAGGCTCCGATGTTTATCTGGAGTGTGATGTGCGTGCCAATCCCGCCATCACACGCGTCGAATGGTATCATAATGTAAGTTTAATAAATACCTACCAAGGGTCACTAAGCATAACATATTATTCCTTTTGCATTTCACAGGACAAACAGCTGCACTCTTCACGCGGCATCATCATCTCCAATCAAACACTGGTGCTACAGGGTATCTCCAAGTCCTCGCATGGCCAATACTTTTGTCGGGCAACCAATTTGCAGGGCAGCGTTTCCAGCAATGAAGTTTATCTCGATGTTAAATGTAAGTGATTTGGTGGGAGGGGAACTGAGTTGAAGCACTCGACTTTATGCAAGCACTTGTTTTGCTCTTCTTCTTCAATAGATCCGCCGGTGTGCAAGTCAGAGTCGACGATTATACGCGCCGCACTCAAGCAGACAATCAACATTACCTGCGAGGTGGACGCGAATCCACTCGATAATCTAAATTACAAGTGGCACTTTAACAACTCGCTGGAGAATCTTATTGAGTTGCCGCAGTTGGGGCAGCTGCAGCTGCCTGCCACTCTTGGACTTCAGCAGCAGCAGCAGCAGTTGCCTTCCGGTGTTGGCGGATATTATCAGAGGAACAAACGGAAGCACACACACGGTACAGGAACAAGCGGCGGCAGCAGCAGCAATGGACATTTGCTTCATGGTCGCCATGGCCGCGTTGCCAGCATTGTCGACATGACGGCCAGTGTCCGATTCGAGGATGATTATCTCGATATTGGAGAGCACGAACAGGAGTTCGATAGCTATACTGATTATGTTGAGCAGCCATATACACAAATGGTCTACTCCAACATTATGCACAAGAATCACGTGGACAACAAGCAGATCCAACGCAAACTGACGCAGCAGCAACAGCAGCAGCAGCAGCTCCTTCAAACAAATGGCGACTCGAGTGTCCATGCAGGTGCGGTGGCCGGCAGCGGACAACAGTTGGCGGAACGTAAACGAATCGCGGCACTGCATAAACAGCAGCATCATCGCCAAGTGCTGGCGACGCCCTCAACAACATTGCCGCCACCCTTGAACAATGTCTATAGCTATTATGTGGAGAGCTACGAAAGCTTTGGCGCCATTTCCTGCATAGCCAACAGTCCAATGGGCCACAGCCAGCCCTGTTGGTATCACATTCAGCCAGCAGGTGAGTTACCAACTTGTTTTTCTTATGCTCATATACCCTGTAGACAGTTTCTTGTGTGTTCGATTTCGAATTTATAGCTCACACCTTGACTTATTTCCGACTTTTGGTCGGTCAATCGTTTGGTCAGTTAGTTGAAAGTTGATAACAACAGCAACAACCACAACAACAACAACACGATCGGAAAAAAACAAACAAATAAATATTTTAATTAATTTCGCATCGAGCGTTTTCAACACTGACGCTGACGTGCAACATGTTTACTCAATTCCGGCGGCTGCTGATGCTGTTGCGGTTGCGAGTCGCTTGCCACATTGTGAACGTGTGCGTGTGTGTGAGTGGCCAGTAGATAATTGTTGCACGTAGCGCGGCCAAGGGGCAGCCAACAGTATTTGGTGCGTGAATCACGGCGCGCGTTGTTATTTACATTTTGACTGTGTGAGAGGCAACGGCAACAGCAGCGATGTGGCAATTTTACGCGTTGCAATTGTTTGTTGCACAAAGTCCGTCCGTCCGTCCACAGCCATTGTCCTTGGCAGCAATAAAAGCCACGTTTACCAGCAGTCAGTTTGTTGCTGTTGTTATTGTTGCAGCTTCAATCTGTGTCGCCAATAATCTGATAATCAAATGCAATAAATTGCAAGTCGCATCATTTATTTACCTATCGCCAATGGCGAACGAGTTGGTTGACGTTAAAAATGTAAAATACACAAACGGCCATGGCCTGAAATGCCACCAGGATAATGGCAGCGGTAAATAACAGCAGCAGAATGGGCTGTCGGGGGGGGTAATGAGACTTAATGTTGTACAAAAATAAAATAAACTTGTAACAGTTTTGATAAAGAGAAAACAATATGTTATCATAAGGAAGTTAATTAAATGGACGAGCGAAACTCTTAACTTCACACAAACTTCTTAATAACCTCATCTATATTAAAATGATTTCCACTTCTTCGTTGCCAGACCTGCCCGAACCGGTCAAGAATTGCACGGCATACAATGCAACAGCGAACTCATTGCAAATACAATGTTTGCCCGGCTATGATGGTGGCATTCCGCAGCACTTTCATGCCCAGGTGTACGATGAGCTCACCCGTCAGATACTTTACAATGCCTCGTACAAGTATCCGGAGTTTACGGTGAAACGGCTGCCCAGCGATTCGGCTTTCAATATACGCGTTACGTCCGTCAATGCCCAGGGTCCGAGCAAGGCGGCGTATCGAGTGCGTGGACGCACACTCTCCGCACCCGCTCTTGCGCACAGGTAAGATTGGATACGCCAGCATCAACAACAACAAACTTTCCTCCATTCCTTCATTTTCCATTTAACTCATTTGCATATTCCATTTCGTTTTTTCTTTGGATTGTTTTTTTTTGTTTGCAGCCTCCTCGACGGCCGTGCTGGTGCAATTGACGCCACTGCTGGGTGCCCTAGTTGGCGTCATTGCGACACTCTTTTTGGTGGCCATTTGCGTGGTGATCTTTATTAAGTTTCGCAGCAAACGCAGTCGTCGACATGCACCGGGCGATGCCACCACAACGGAGGCGGACAAAGGCAGCGCTGAGCCGCTGTCCCGCAATATGGGCAGCCATTCAAGCTTGGAGGACAAAAACCCGGATGTTGTGCCGCAGGAGGCCAACAGCGAGGACGAATTCCATTTGGAGGAGAAGGCATTCGACCGACTGAATATGGAATCACAGCGCATTTTGTATACACCACCGACACGCATTAATACCGCTTCACCGCCGCCGCCCCCATCGCTATCGCCCACATTTGGCAAACAGGTGAGTCGAAGAGGAAAAAAAAAGGGAATGAGGTAAAAAAAAACCCAATAACTGCATAACATTTTTGGGAGGGTTTCTGCTATTCAAAAAGTGCTGTTGAAAAGTGAAAATTTTCTTTTTAACAAAAATTGTTGCATTCTTTTATGGGGTTTCATTTAAAAACTAATTTATAAATATGTTGCCTACTTCAAAGGTTAAATTGTGCAAGGAGCCAACAACAGCAAAGTAACTTTTTGACATGCATAACGAAATGCTGTGTAAAAATAACCAAAGTTCTAACTTGGAATAGTTGAGGAAAAAAAACACTTCAAAAGTTTAAAGTCTGGTCAAATTTTCACCTAACTTTAATTATCTAATGGTTTTTTAAGCCGTTAAATAATTTCTTAAATACAAAAAAATATTTAAAAAAAAAATGCTCAGTCTACTCAAGTGTTTTTTCATTAGAGCGAAAGTACACACAAAACAGAGACAAGCTTGTCTTGGTAACTGCGAATTGTTGTCAAAGTTCAAAGTAATTTTTTTATTCTGTCTGACTGAATAAGAAGCCATTAAATGAAAATTAAACTTGGGTATATATTTTGCATGTCTGACAAAAGCCGACTTCAAAGTAACAGACATTTATATTGTGTCTTAATTTTGCAAAATATTCTTGAATCATCGTAGAAGCATAGACACAAATACTGTTAGCCTTGGCATAAAAGCTTTACTTTTGATATTTCAGCCACTTCAGTTTGACAAATAAACATTCACACACACACACACATACACTCATTTGTATGGGAGCAATATCCACTTACAGTCAACAAACAGCTCTTGGCTTATACGAGAGAACACGAAATTTCTGGTTTATTACAGAAGTTATTATTCCACATTATTATTGACACAAATGGATTGAGGGCGGATGTGTGTGTGTGTGCGTGGCATTGTCTATATATAAAATATATACTTAGATATTGAATGGAGGTAAACGAGTACTCACATTCCCAAGCAATTAGTCAGACAAGGATCGCAAATAAATAAATAATTTTTGACCCCAACAATTTTAGCTCATTTCTCATTTGTTTAAGTAGCAGAACCCTTGTCTTATAAAAATCTTATAATACATATTTTTATAAAAAAAAAAATACAATAAAATAAAAATTTCAGCTATTGACAAAACTTTAGTTTGATGTTATTGATATCAATACATTGTCCTGCTGGCCAAGTCATTAAGCTGTTTGAACTATGAGTTTTCGTGTTAAAATATCTAAGTAGAGTATGAGACTCGTGTTCGTGTTTTACCAAAGGTTTTTTTTTAGCCTTAATGTTACACTATTTATAACTTTAATTATACAATTTGTTACACAAAAATAAAAACCCTTTGCGTAGATGATGAGATAAAATTTAAATGTTTAATTACTAAAAGAGTCCCTTATACACTTCTTTTTGGCCATCTTTAGTCTGTTAATTTCTGCAGCTCAAAATATTTTAGAGTATTTAATAGTCGGTTACGTAGCAATGTGCTTTATTATCATTGTTGTCGTTTGTTCCTTTTTTTTTGTGTTTCTTTTGTTATCTGGCAAAGGGTCGGGTCGGACATGAAATTTTGATGAGCTAAAAATGTTTTCTAGCTTTGGCTTTGGCCATTAAAATTACTTTAGTTTTTGTTAGTTACTTTTGTTTGGTCTTTTTTTTAGTTTGTGTTGCGGTCAATTCCACTCTCTCCCTCCCTCCGCCTCTCAGGCTAACAAGCTCATTAGAAGTTAAAGTTATGGTATTTGGCTTTTGTTGTTGGTTTTCGACTTTTACCCACACATGAACAACTTTACTATCTGCATTCTTAATGTATGCAGTAAAAATAGAAATCAAGTTTTAAATCTGTATTTATGAGCGTTTTTCTCTCTCTCTCCTTGCAGTATGGCGAACTGTCGCTTACAACCAATCCCGCCTTTAGTTTGTACAACACGCCACAGAGGGCGCCAGCGGCACAGCGTCCAATATATACGGCTCCACCGCCACTATTGTCTACACGAACGCCACCCAACATCTATACGAGAATACCAGGACGTGGCAGCAGTGGCGCCACCTATCTGCCTGCTTACGAGACGCGCACCTCGCCCACCTCACCCTACGGGTCGACAACGACCTGCACAATGCCGCTCCTGAATGGCCAATCAAATGGATCCCTGCAAACAAATGGTAGCCTCGGAGCAGCTGGCTGCAACACTTTGCCGCATCCCGGCAGCTTGGGCCTCACGGGCGGTATATCTGCAGCAATGACAAGCTCCGTAACGAGTGGTAATATTACCATTGGAGCGGCCCAAACGCTGCTCACCTCGCCCCGAGCTCAGACCGCCTACAGCTTGGGAACGGCTGGAGGTGGAGGCGGAGGTGGAACACAATCACCGCTGCTAAGCGTAGGCAGCTCCTTGCTGGGAGTCGTTGGTGGTATTGGTAACTATGAGACGGTGAGCTCCTGAGAGTTAGCCAAAGAGGACATTAAATGTCAGATCGTGTGCATTGGGGGCAGCAGTACGTGTACAACATCCGGCGCTGAGCGTACCACAATCGTATAAAATCTCCCCATCCATTACTGTATTATATACACACAAAAAAAAAATATAGTTAAGTTGTCCCAAAAAGAAATTGCGAACAAAAATTTATAAGACTTCCAAACAAAACCAGAAAAAAATTTGAAATGGCAAAGCGATCATAGAATGTTTAGTGTTAATAATAATAAGTTAGAGACGACTTAAAACCAAGCATTTAACAGAGAGTGTGCAGAGGAGGAGTAACATATTTCGGTGAAACCAGGCAATACTGAATAGTTAAGAGTACCAAGATAAACAAACAAACATAAACTATGCTAAAATACTTCAGTGAAAATAATGAGCTATGCTTGTGAATTCATCAACAAAAACAAAAAAGTAGTTTAATATAAATAACTATAAAAAACAAAAAACAAAAAAATACAAATAATAAACGTATATGTGTATCTATAAAGAGTAACTTGAGAATTTAGACGTAGCCAGAGTTGTAAATATTAAAGTTAGACTAAGTAAAAATTAGCATTAATTGTAGTCATTTAACTCATTTAGTCTAAACTAAATTAGTTAGTCACATTGAATCTACGAAAAGACTATCCCAATTTCAAAAACAAAATGAACAAAGATCCTGACTATATTACTGATTTAAATGGCATATATATATATCTCGATATAGAACATATATATAGCACAATAATAATGGAAAAACTGACTAGGCGCAAATTATATGTATGCATTTACATCAACGAAATTATTTTGTTAAATGTCAAAGAAACTTTATGGAGAGCATCTGTTGTCGAAATACCTTATCGAATATAGTATATGTATGTATTTATATGTAAGTACAATATATATATATGTAATTATAAATCCAAAATGCCCGCGCCAACGTTCAATGTGTATGTAAAAATAAAAAACATTTTTGCCACCCGCCCAATATTCAAATTCAACTCTTTAAGATATGAAAAAATTTAACACTCACAAACTTTTTCAAGTTTTTGCCAGTGTTGAAATGATTACTTTGAAACCATCTTAAAACATATACTAAATTGCAAGTGCTTTTTCAATGGACAAAATCAAATAATAATTGTGACTCGAATTGTAAATTAACATTACAAATAAATGAAATCATATATAAATATACTTCTATATATAAAGTATTTTATGGTTAAATAAATATAACTTCCAATATTTTTTTATGGTTAAAATTAATTTATTCTTTTACAAATTTTCATTCGACATTTCTGTCAATTATTTAAGTTGTAAGTAAAACAAAAAAAAAGAACGTTCTATATTTATTTGGTCTAAAATTTGAGATACAATTTGAAAGCGTTTTTTTTACGTCTACTAAAAATCTTAATATTAAAAAAAAAAGCAAGAATGGTATAAAATGAATGTGAAATATGTGCAAGAATAAATAAAGAACTAAATCTGAAAATTATAAATTAAATGCCTTTTTTTACGAATGCTTTTGGCATTTAACTTATCAAAAAAATCGTCAAATCGATTCAGTTCTGACAGAACTTTGGAATGCTAAAGGAATTTCAAACTGTTAAGCTAAATTTAGATTATGAGCACATGGCATTCTGAGAAGTTGTCAGAAGTTGCTTGCTTTGATGGATACTCCAGTGCAGGAGGACTCATTCTGGCAGTTGCTGACGCAGATTTCCTTGACGCACGCTGCTATAGACATTTTTCATAATCAAAAGAGTACACACACGCTGCCCCCCTAAGTTCCTGCTAATGACAAAAGCAGCAGGACAAACAGACACAAACCCAAGCCCCTCAAGTGACATGACATGAGTTTCGTGTGGGCATATTTGTCCTTTTGGCAGGACACGCAATACAATTTTTGGAATTAATTAACGCAACGCAAGGCAACAAAACCCCAGACGAACAGCCCAAAACTAAATAGCCACAAACAGACAAGCAAACATACATACAAACGTGTGTTTTTGTGTGTGCATGTATTTGCTAGTAACGTCCTCATATATCCTGCGGCGAAACTTGTCACAGACTAATTTCGTGTCTCAGCTCATAAATTGATATTAATGAGCGAGCATATTTTTTCGCGTTTGAATTTGACTTCGGTTCGTTTGACTCTCGACAGTTACAAAGTGGACGAACCCCCAGACGTATGCGTAATTTGAGTCGTCGACCAATGTCCTGCGGTTATTTAACATGACTCGACATTCAAATGAACAACATACATACATACATGTGTACAAATAGGGTGGCAGACAGGGTTGCTATGGGAGGCCGGTCACATTTCGTTTCAACAAATAAATTGTATGAGATATTTGTGTTTGCATATTTTGTTTATTTTTTGTTTTTACCTCAGGGGATTCTGAGGTTTGAGTTGGGGTCAAACATTGATTGTGCCCCCCTTAAATTAAGTAGGTTCTTAATATTTAAATACTAAATGTGTTGTTTTGTCTGTATTAATATAAGTCCTATAGCGGCCACTCATCGAGTTCAATAAAGTGCTTAGCGTTGGCGCTTTTTTTTGTCTTTTTTGGATTCTTTTTTTCGATGCGATTGCTTCTCTTCGATTACTTGTATTTTTTCTGTTTTCTTGAGGATCTCCTCTATTTTTTCTTTTGCCTTATCTTTTAGCGCTTTTGGCTTGTTTTTTGGTTGGCAATCGATTTTTGCAATCTTCTCAGTCTTTGTTTCCTCCTGCTCCGTTTGTTGCCTGTTCCTTTTTCTTCTTGAATTACGAACGCTATCCACTTTCGTTTCTTGCTTTTCCGTTTTTGTTTCATTACACTTGTCGGAATCCAATTTTTGTTTCTTAGACCTGCTTGTTTCCTTTGTTCTATCTTTTTCGGAATTCAGAATTTTTGTTTTCGGGCATTCGATCTTGGGTTTGTTAGGTTCTGTATTTTCCGAATTGGTTTTCACCTCGTTAGGCTTTGCCATATTGTTTTCCTTCTGATTGCTTGTAGTTGCAGCATCCATCTGCTGATCGGGAGTAACTATAATTTCCTTTTTAATAACCATATTTACAGGCAAGCCTAGTAGAAGTTCGCAATCATTCACCAGCTTGTATGCCGCACGGTTTGTTGGTTCCTTATCTCTCACATGTATACACAAGCTGCAAAAAAACAGTTTAATGAAATAGAGTTCATACAAATGTTCAATCTTAACTTACCGTCTGGCAATTTCAATCTCTTTTCTGGATCTCTTGTGCAACTTAATTGGCTTCATTTCCATATTGCATTCGCCATTGGTCTTCAATGCTACGGCCAAATTGTAAAGTAGCGTATGATCCTGGGGCGCCACATGACGCGCTCGCATCAGCACATCTTTGGCCTCCTTATATTGCCCGGACTCGTAGAAAGATCGTGCCAAATATTGCATCACCTTGACGTTGTTAATGGACATTATCTTCTCCTCCAAGCATTCGTTGTATAATTTGATGGCCTCCTCGTAACGCTTCTGTGCCAGCGCTATGTGCGCCAAATTCAATAAGGCATCGGTGCAACGTTTGTCCGAGCTAATAATTTTCCTGAAGGCTGTCTCGCCATCCACCAAATATCCGTTACTGCACAGCGAAACGCCAACGCCATTGGCTGCCCACAAATTACGTGGATTTGCTTGCAGAGCCTTAAATCCAGATGAACAGAATGAGTAAGAATGAATCCGAAGATGAGACTGTTTCGTTTGGAGTGCTTACCGTAGAATAAAGCATCCTTGCATTCTCCTGATGTTTGCGTGACTCATCTTCACGTTTATGGGTAATGTCCTCTTGAGCTCGCAGCAGCAACGTATTGCCAAGGCCGACAAGTGTTGCTGCATCATTTTGGTGGGCCGGTTGACGCCTGATCTCATTATAGTGAGAGAGCGCCTCCAAAATTGATCCCTGTTTACAATACAAATTGCCAAGAAATGTTCTGCATAAAAAAAGAGTAAATTAATCGGATGAGAGAGATGGTTTTTTCTCGTTCCCTTACTTGGCCGCTTTGTTATCCTCGTCTCGCTGGAGAACCGCTTTGAAATACTTCTTAGCGCCCTCAATATCGTTGCGCTTGGTAGACATAACACCCAAGCGGAAATACGCTTCGTCGTACTCCGGATACTCGAACATAAGTTCTTTGTAGTTGTGTTCCGCCTCTTCATCGCGATGAAGCGCCTCTAAGACACGAGCTCTATTAAATCTTAGAGTGAGCGTATTGCTCTCGACATACTTCTCGGCGTAGCGCTCCTTGTTCATAGGTTGGACAGCGTTTATAGCTTGCAGCGCTTCTTTTGGTCGATTGGCATAGAAGTGAATAGCTGCGATATTGTTCTGCCAGGTTAAAGGCACCTCCTCACCAGCAATTTTTTGCAATATAGTCTTCGCTTTCTCGTAGGCATCAAGAGCTTGCTGCCAGAGCTTCTTTTCTGAGCACGCGCTAGCCAAACCAATCCAGGTTTTATAATCATCCTGCATGGCGGCGTGCTGCAGAGCGTTCCTTAAAAATACAATCGATTCAGTGGTTTTGCCACGCTGCATGTAATATGCGGCAAGCATACTCAGTGCTTGCGGCTGCATTTGCCACTGACGTAGTACGAATACCAACGTTTGTTCGGCCTTATCCAAATCTTTGCGCTGCACATACATCTGCGCAATGCCCAAATGTGGCGGCACATAGCTGCGCTGACAATTCTGTATTGCCAGTCCATAGAAATTGAAGGCACGATGATAGTCCTTCAAGGCATGAAAGCAGCGCCCTAGCTGATAGGCATTCTCGGCCTTCAGCAAGGGATCATCCGTATTCTTATAAGCATTGCCCGCTATCAATTTGACATTCTCGTAGTCACGCTTATAGTAGTAGTGTCCGGCCAGCCAGGTCAATACCACCGGATGGTGGGGATTCAGTTCATTGGCTGCACCCAACAAATTCATACCCTCTTCGGTTGAAGCGACTTGCCGTTCACTCAACTTCAACTGTGCCAAGCCAATCAAAGCATTCACGCTGCGACCATTGTAATGCACAGCCAACGAGAAAGCATGACGCGCTCGATCCAAGTCACCCATCTGCAAGAAGCACTGAGCAATGCTCACACGAACATCGGCTATCGGTCCATTCGGTTGTAGCTGCAACACGCTTTTGAAGTAACCCAAAGTCGCCACATAATCCTGACGACCGTAGGCCAAAATGGCACGGCCCATCAATGCCGGCACACATTGTGGCACCTGTCGCAAAGCACTCACAAAATATCCTTCAGCACTCAGCGGAGATTCAATTAATACTAGCGCAAATCCGCGACACAGCAAATGTTGCAGCTCATCGGATTTCAGCCGCGCGTTGTCCATCTTTGCGACAATGTCTCTCAACTTTTGCTCATATTCGCCACGGCTCTGGGCCAATTCGGTACATGCCATGCGAACATAATGTCCCGTCAATATGTTGTACACCTTCATTAGCTCCTGCTGGTAGCTCGGATAGTTGCCAACGTTTAGGACGAGAGCATCTTCCAACACTCCCTCGAAACTCTCAATGTTTTTCGCATCATAGTATGACCACTAAGCAATAGAATGTTGTTGCATTTTAGGTTAAATGTTTATTTATAAAGAAAAGTATTTTTATTATTGACACGAAAAATGTGAAAATTTGTCTGAATGAGCAACGCCGAGCGCAAAAAATTGTTAGCAAATGTGATGGAAAATTCGTAATTTTCCTTAATACTTACTGCGGCTTTAATGCGGTCATTCAAAGTAATACGACGGGCAGCCATTTATAGCCGGAGAATAAATGTTTGAGAAAAATATTTAACGTTCAATAAATGACAAAAAGATATAGTTGAAAGTTCCTTTTTCAAGCGCAGACAAATACAAAGTGAAGAAAATATAAAACGTGGCTGTACGATTTCGATATTCAAAGTCAAGTTAACAAAAAAATTATTTTTTGTAGCAATGTTTTTTTTCACCGATTTTCACTACCAAATATTTTAAGCTGACTTGACCGATAAATCAAGACGAGTATTTTATTGACGAATGCTTATGCCTCACAAAAAAGTCGAAACATGTTTCTGAAAATTGTTTCGTATCAAAACAACACTGTTCTTTTTTTTTCTATCACATTTTTTGTTCCAAACTGAGTGTTTAATTAGATGAATAAAATTAAACTGCTCGAATTATTTACAGTCGGTTTAATTTAATGTGTGGTAACTTTTTTTTGATAACAATTGACTGCACAAAACATTAAATAGAAAAAAACAAACATTTTAAATGCCTTTAAGTTGTCAACAACAATAAATATATATATTAAAGGTTGTGTGATATTTTTGTCATTTTATAATTCATCGTTTAGAATAATACTTGTTTTTGTGATATATATTTTCATATTGATTTTTATATTTGTTTCATTCCCACGTTCCGAAAGTTGGGCAAAGCTTAAGACTATCTACAGTGAACATACGAAAAGTGCATAGCTTCAAAATGTTAAATCGCAAATTATTCTTCAACACAATTTTGTGTCCATTTATACAACACACATATATTTAATGTTTCCCAAGCCATCAAACATGAAAAACGTGCGCAAAGTGTTAAGAAATCAATAGCGTTGAAAGCGTATATCAAATATGTAAGCTTTAACACCCATTCAATGTCAATAACAGGTTAAACAATTGCTTGTAAATTATATCAGCTAATGACGTAAATTACATGACTGGGCCTTAAATTGCGCTAATACCTAAACAGCACAGACACACCAACAAATGATTACTATGATGATTTCGGTGTCGCCTTTGAACATTGAAATTCGTGTTTGTGTTTGGGTTAATGTTGCCCTGTCACCCAAAAACGCGTCCCAATGAAAACGAAAACAATAAGCCCAAAACCCGTACACAATTTCTTATGTACATACGTTAAAAATAGGTAATTTTTGTTTCGAGCTTCGAAGTACTTGAAAGTGAACACAATGCTAATCCATTTGATATGCCAGATGACGAATGTCCAACAACACAATTCACATCCGCAAAAAGAGAACTTGTTCTTGGGTATAAATGGGCCAGTTCAACGGTGGAATAGCATCAGTCAACGCACTTCAATCTAACAGAACGTTTCGACCAAGAACACAACACACAACCATAATCAACATGAAAGTAAGTTTATTTCAAAGGATATCGGAATACATTGGCTCTATATTGTACATACTCTTTATAGTTCCTCATTTGCTTGGCACTCATCGTCGCTGTGGCACAGGCTCATATTGTGTCTCCTGTTGCCACCTATGCCGCGGCGCCCGCTCTAACCTATGCTGCTGCTCCATCAGTCTACTCGTCCGTCTATTCGGCAGCTGCTATTCCACGTGCCTATACCACATATGCTGCCGCTCCCTCTGTCTACTCTGCCTCGTATGTGGCATCGCCTTCGGTGTACTCCTCGTACGCTGCGCCCGCTGTTGCCACTTATGCCGCTGCACCCGCTTTTGTCTCCACGCTGCTGAAGAAGTAAATCAATCAAAAATAACAACACCAAATTCATCATAAATGTACATACTCTATGTGTATGGAAAATTCGTATTAATATAAATTGAACTGCAATGAAATTTGACAAAAGATTTTATTTGATTTGAGGGATTTGCTCTAAAAAATACCATAACCATTAGCAATGAATATTTAATCGGCTGGCAGATTAATCTGTGCATAGAAATGGTTGCAACTTAACTAAATGAAGTGCCATAGTTTGCCATGATTCCAAATGAGCATCATCAAGCAGCATTAACACTCAGTCTACATATTTGAACGCAGTCAACTCTGTCTGTGGCTTATTCGTTAGAATGCATATTTTATTTAAAACAAACACTGAGAGAAAAGTAAGTACAACAAAAGTGCGCGGAGTGTTGGGAAAATATTATCGCTTTCTGTGATTTTGAGAGTGTAATTTGGCGCCGTCTAACTGGCTTCGTTGCATGTTCGGGCATCGGGGTAGACGTTAATGTTATGCAAATGAATTATGACCGGACTGTTGCAGCTGTGGCACGTGTTTGCGTGGCACAAACACTCACGTGCCTCCAGTCGTCACATAATCCCAACCATAAACGCTTGACAAACACACGTACCTAATTGTAGAGTAACTAATCATCTAGGTAAACAACTGCTTATTGATTTTGCCACACTTAAATCGGTGTTAACAGAACACACCGAAAAACACATTTGGCATAGAATAAATCGCAGACATTCTTGCAAAGAGCATAAACTATACAAAATACAGTTAGCTAAACTATGCCACATAGTCTACATAGTAGTTGTAGTACTCGTTGTAGTTGTTTTCTTTTGATCCACTTCCGGGCGAGCAACTCGCAACGATTATGCACAACAGAAAAGTTTTCTCCGCTGTTTTGGGGCATAAAACTTTTACCTAAATCACTTAGACCAAAAAACAAGTGTCGGGCATGTCGAAAAATCACGCCACAAAACAGACAGCAACTGCGAGTGCAGTGAGAGAAAGAGTGAACTGTGCGGCAAAGTTTGGCAGCTAAACTTTGGCAACAGTTGCCAGCGGCGCTTCATCAGCCTACAAATATGATGTTATTTATGCTTACAACTAGTTACTGTTGGCTAAATGTGAGCAGAAAACATGAAATATACGAAAAATTATATTTCTCTTAACTTACACTAATTTCTGTTATATTAGTTCGGTTATAAGTTCTAAACAATTTCAATTGGAAAATAAATTTCATTGTTAGCCAATTAATTGGCTGAGATTATCAAGGAGCTTATAAGGAAGACAATAACTCCTTAACTACCTTCAATAATAATGCAATGGCAACTGCTGCGACGAATATCCTTAAGGCACTTGACTAGGTTGTAAGCCTGCTTGTTGCATGCACACAATTCATTGGCAAATGGAATGAAAACAACATGCAAAACAACAAACGTAATGACAATTGAGTGGAAAGGCAACAGCACAGAACTAATCCGATATTCATTTCTCATTCCTCCATTGTTAACGTTGTCGCGCATAAATTGACAACAAGCTTTCAAGTATTTTATTAGAGCTTAGAAGTGTGTGTGTGTGAGTTCCGAGAAGCAATTCCGCATAAAGTTCGCCAACTTTTCGAGAACATATTTATTTATGTAATTACTTTGGAAAATCGCTTTAAATATTTAGAAATCGGAACAGCTTGTTCCATCTTTACGCTTAGCTCCTTTTCGGGCGCAATAATTAAGCCCATGGCAAGTGAAGTGCATATCAAACACGTTCACTTCACTTCGTCTCTGTCTCAAGTGTGGAGCTTGCCAACCCCTTTCTCGCTCTTAGACTCTTCAAGCCAAGAAACAAAGAAACCCTTCTACATGTTCGCTCCTCTTTTTTTATACATTCAGCAATTGTTGTTGTTGATTTGCTTGTTTGTTTCATTGTTTGTCTGCTGCCTTGACAATGGACAAGTCCGTCACGGCCACGTTCTAAGCCAACCACGCCCACTTGCTTACCAGCTAACAGCATCCCCGGTAGTAGCAAGCATACGCATTTACCGTGTCTACCGAACACAAAGCCAAATGACAAACGACTCTCAAGTGCAGTTGTGCAGAAAGTCAAAAGATGTTACGTGAAGGAGGAGTTGCTCGACGCACCAAAGAGTTGGAAAACAAATACATATTAAAATATTTAGTGCCACATTCAAACATCCATTTTATGCTCTTGACTATCAACATTTAGTAAACTTTTAATTCTTTGTTAACTTTATGCAACATTTATGCAAAAATGCAGACAAGTTTTCTGTTATCAATTCATTGCAACACGACATTTTCTATAAGCTTCGAGCTTAATAATTTCATATGCTTTAGTTGACTAATTGGAAGGCGTAAATCTTTTTCCGAATGACAAATGCAACGAATGCAAAATGCTTAATAAATTATTCATGGCAACCTAAATGCTTGCTCAATAATTTAAATGGCTTTACTTTCAAAGTTAAAGATTTGCAAAATTTCTGCCATTTGTTTGTGGCACGTAGAGTGGCAAGTAGTATTTACGAAGTCTTTTAGGTCCCTTCTTTTTGGCAAATCCTTTCACGAACCCACAGTTAGAAAGTTTTCCATTGGCGGCACCAAATCAAATGTCGATTATCGCCTAGTTAGTTGCACTCCTTGTGCAGACCCCATAAAATGGCGCCTGGCACCAAATGTGGCAGTTTCTTTAGCCCTTCTTACTTCTACTCTCTCTGTGTCGCGCTCTCTCAGCGATGGCACTGAGCGTCACATCGACTGTCACTCATTATCGGCGTGTTTGTTTTATGAAGGTCGTTGCCAACACACACACAAAGGATTCACGACACGCACGCACAGATACCCAACACTCCTTCTCTTTGACATGATTCTCACCATTTTCGACAACATTTGCCATTGTTGTTATCTTTTGCTACTCATCGAGCTCCATTCTCGCCACTCCATCCGTTCCATCTGTGTCTTTGCTTTATGACACTTTTGTCCAGTCCCTCTCTCTTTCCCCCCTCTTTTTGGAGATATCTTTTTAAAATCAAACATTTCGCTTGTCCGGCAGCAAAACACAAACGAAACAAAAAATTTGTCTTTGCTTAACAAAGTGCTAATGGGGCAGCTGCTGTCAGGCGGAAATGGATGTGGATTTGTAAGAGCTGCTCCTCAAGTTCATCATAATTGCGTATGACAACAGTCAAAACGAATCTGAGAACAATAACTTGTCCTTGTTGTTGTTCTTGTCGTCGTTTGGGGTGTTCGTGGAGCGTACATTAAATTATGGCGCATTATTGACAGTTTATCAAATTGATTTAACAAAGCGTATTGTTGTTGCATGTTGCTTGTATCTGGTTGTTTGCCACATCTACCTCACATTCCCCCGCACACCCTAACGCGCTCCCTTAGTTTGGGTGCGTGTATTTTAAGCATCCTTAAGTGGTCATGATAAATGTTATGGCTCTTTCTCTAGCTCCCTAGCACAGTCACTTCATAACCAACCAACAAAACCCATCCCTCTCTCTCTCTCACACTCTAACTCTGCTTTTGTTCGTCTCTCTATGTGTGTGTGTTTGTGTGAATTTATGTAATGCGCAAAGTTAAAGCATACTTTTCGGCTGTGTTTGCTTAATGTTTTCTGCACTTTCAGCTAGGGCAAAATTTAGTTAAATTTTAGTTTGTTTGTACGACAAAGTACAACGCTAAATTGTTGTTGCGCCTGCTTGTTTTATTAATTTAAACAAAAGCTGCGAGAATAAAGTTTTACCCCCCTCTTTTAGGCACTACACAAACAAAGCCCCCAAACTCGAACATCATAACACTATTATTTGTGACAGAACTGACAGATAGAGGCAAAATACAATAACGATTATTGTTGGGTCAAGGACGATGACATAAAAAGTTGTTAATACTTCAAAAGGATGAGAATTACATGAACTCAAGAGCAAAAACACTTTATAAATAGAATAGAGATCCTTCTTTGTTGATATCATAAGACGTTAAAGCCTTTCACTTTAACTCTTTGCTTTTTATTTTGTTAGCTAAGGTTGCTTTTAATTTTTGTTATGGCTGGCATTTTCCCACTTCAAATTAAGCCAGTTAAGGTAGCGGAAGTCATGTTGAGCTCTCGTTCTCTCTCTCTCTCTCCCTCCTTTCTCTCTGAACATTGTAAATTTGCATAAAAGACGCTATTTTAGTGGCATGAAAGACCAAGAGCTAAAAATATATCTACTTCACTTGAGCTGTAGATGTAATAAAATATTTTTTTTTTATTTCACGTTTTTCGGTAGGGGTCCAAAAGTGAAAAGAAAAACTAAAACAGCGCAAAAATGGCAAATGGCGAAAAAAAAAAAAAAAAAAAAAATGGGAAACAGCGGAACATGCTGATTTTTTGTGTGTTTGGTGTGCTTCGTGCTTGTGTGTGTGGAATTAAGTTTACGGAAACGGAAATGGCATATTGCCCCGCAGATGATCGCTGGCAGCTGCTGCTTTCTCCCCATCTTTTCTCCACCCATTCCTCCACACTTCCTCGCTTTTTCAGTACCTTTGCTTTGTACCTTTTGTTCGGGTTTCGCCCTTGTATTTGGCTTATTTATTTTGTTTCACTTTGTTCGCTGCTCTCAGCTGCTTTTGCTGCTGCTGTGACCTTCTCTTCCGTACTAATCCCTAATCCTCAGCTGGTACTACCACTGCCGCTGCTGCTGCCCAGCTCGCTGACCCGACATTGTGTTAGCAGCATGCTCTGTTGTTGCTCCTCCAGTTCCGATTGCTCCAAACGCTCATCGCTATCGATTCTACCTGAGTTACCAAACAGTTGCCAGTAGTTGCAGCAATAGATGAAAGCACCTGCAAATTGAATTTCATCTATACGATTTTTAAGAACTCTAGTTTCGATTACTTTATCTTACTTAGACAGATTAGTAGAAGCCATGTTATAGTCGCAATGGCAACCATAAAAGCGTATTGTTCCTTTTCATCAGCTGCTGCTTTGACTGAAATAATATTTTTTGGTGATTTTATGTTGTTTTTTATTTTTGGGTATTTTCCAAACCTTTGATTATGTCTGTAAGATTTTCATAATTATAAAAAGTCTTTTGGGTTGTCATAGTTTATTTTTCAGTCCAATTTTACTTGTCGCTCTGAATTGCGTTGGTAAACTGAAATCGCTTAAAGTACAGATCGGCTGTTTGAAAAACTAAGATCTACTCAACAGCTGGTTCTTTCTTTTATCAGCCAACATATCGCTAAGGACAAAGCTGTTTAGCGTTGGTAGTTTTTGAAAGTGACTCACCGATAACTTATCTTAAGAAGAAATAAACTGAACATTAGTTGAAACAACTAAACTCATTCATTATTTTTTTTTAGCTTTTTTTGTTTTTTGGCCATTGCAACCTTCAATTGTTTTGTGTCTGTTATTGAAGGCGTTGGCTGTTTATCATTTGCCGCATTGCATGACTTGTGCTCATATATCAATATCGCCATAGTGTGGTATAGTTAACCCACTTGGATATACTTTATATGTGAAGCAATAAAAACCCAAACAATAAACATTGACGAAATTATTGCTGGCGTCGAGAGACGAATTTGCAAGTTTTTTGTTTGCCTTGCGTGAGAGTTCAAATTTGAGAAGGCGGCGAAGGCAAAGGAGTATCAATTGCCAGATGCCACGCCTTTTACTAATTACATGTACGACGACAAGTGTGGTGGGTGAAAAGAGAGAGAGAGAGAGAGAGAGAGAGAGATAGCTTACATTTGCTACACTCTAATTGAATTCAACAAATATCTGAAGAGGTTGAGGAGGCTGATGTGAAAAGCAGTAACAGGATTTTATGCTCCACATATGTCAGCATCATGTTTGCAATATCCTGCGGATGTGGTTCGCTTATATTTGTGTGTGTGTTTGTGTGTGGAAGAAGAAGCAAACACATTCATCTCAAACTTATATACAGAAATGTTGAGAAACTCTTCAAGGCATTTGGGGTAGTGGCTTCAAAGCTGTGTGTTTAGCTTTGAATAAAGTATTCAGTAAACTGTATTTAACTTGCAGACTGGAGAGCTGCTTACGCCGCTAAATGAATTAGTTTAGAATGATAGTTATACGGTCGAACTTCCATATAACAAACTTTCGTAAGACGAAGCTTTCTATATTAACGAATTAGAACCAGACCCTGCCTTATGGTTCAATCCAAATTTTCTCTACAACAAAGAGGAAGGTATATGAGGTACTTTATATGGAAGTTTGACTGTAGTTAGTTGCTCTCATTTTATATATTTCGCGTACTATTAGGTGCTGCATCATAATTATGCCTTTGCTTTTGCAGTTGCTGCTCACTTGAAACCTAAAAGCGAAACCCATCCTGTCAGTCAGAAATCAAAGAAACTTCAATGGGGTTTTGCTTTAGGCGCGTTCCATTGACGAAGTCCCTTTTCGGAGTTTTGTGCAGTTGATCTCTTTGCCCCTTCCAACCCCTTTCGCTCTTCGCTTCGCCTTTGACTTCTTCTCCGTAACGTAATGAAATTAAATATTTAAGCTCGCAATGCCTGAATAGGCACCACTCCAAACAGAAGCTGGATACAGGATTTGGCATTTGTTTTTTTATTTTTGTACGTTTGTCTGTGTGTGAAAGAGCGCAACATGCGGGGATAAAAAAACAAGTTAAAATGCCAGAATTGCCTGTACTCTAAACTATTCCGTTTACATAAAAAGAAAGGCCTTTTGAGTGAGTTTAAAGATATGTTAGTGATTTAGTAAAAGTAAATGCTAAAAAGCGAATAAAAGTAAAATAACATTTTACAAAAATGATTTTTTTAGAACGCTTACTCAACAGAAACAGGACTTTAAGCTTAATGCTTTCATTAACAATTTTGATTTGATGATTGAGAAATAAGCTTAAAGTTGTTGCAATATAAACCGGATTAAGCGTTGGCAATGGAAACGAATTTGCATATTTATCTTTGAGTGGATTTTGTTTTTATTAAATAGCTGCTAACTAGTTTATTCGACAACTCAATACTGCAGGGTATACCAAAAAACAGAGACAACGAGAGAAAGATAGAGAGAGAACTTTACTTTGTGGCCATGTTTCATAACACAATGGGACAGTTGTTGCAGTTGCAGCTGCTGCTGTTGTTACTACTGCAGCGCAGTGCCATCTATTGCGTGGAACAGGGATTAGGATTAGGGCATGTACTTTTTGGCCAAAACACACACACACACACACAGTTTGCAACTGTGGCAGATTTTGGGTTGTTGCCTCTATCTGGCCTCAACACTTAACAACGTGCAGCACAACGCAACGCAACGCGAGAGAGAAAAGTATTTTTGTGGCACATGGACAACTTCGTCATCGGATACAGCTTTTGTCTGTCGCTTTTCCACCTGCACGTTTCGCTCACCATCCCTCTCTCTCTCTCTCTCTCGCTCTCTCTCTCGCTCTGTGACGCCAGCAACAGAAACGTGCTGACGCCTCACAAAAGTTGGCATTCTCCCCCAGAATATTGCTGTCAAAATCAAAATTTATTTGGCAGTGCATTCGATTTTGGCAATTTGGTCGAAACACAAAAAAACAGAAAGAAAAAAAAGGAAGAGAAATCGACTACGGAGACGGAAGTGTCGAGCTCTACGTGATAGGGTTTGGTTAGTTTTTTGGGAAAGCCGGAGCTCCCGAAGCGTATCTTTTTTATCTCGAAATTGAAAATAAAGTGAGCGGTTTGCTGTTCTGCCATTGTGAAACATTTCATGCAAAATTTAACACAACATGGCCTAAAGCTAGAATAAAAAACTTTTACTGTAAGCATAAACACTTTAAACTCCTTTAACCGCAAGGAAAATATAAATTAGTCCTGAAATGTTCCTATTAAAATATAATTTTAATTAAATTTTATGATTTTTCTGTCTGCTCTAAACCCCTTTCCAAATTGAGATTTAATAAGAAGAAAATGCAGCTGAAAAAAAACAAGAAAAAAAAACATCTTTGACCCTCACTTAAAAGCGAATAAAGAAAAACAAACGCAAATTAAAAAAGCGCCAAACTACATAAATATCAGACGCATTCGAGCGGTAATGCAACAATTTTTAATTACCATTTAGGCGCTTCAACGAGCACACCAACACGAGCGAGATGACCAACCGAGAGAGAGAGAGAGAGAGAGAGAATGAATGAACAAAAAAAATTGTACTGAAAATCAGTCAAATCGCTCGAAGCGATTTACAGGCCCATTTGGCTCGAATTCGCTGTTGTATTTTTTAGGCATTAAAAAATTAAAAAAATGGTGAACAGAAAAAAAAGCGAAGCAGGCAGCCAGCCAACAACAAAGAGAAAATGGAAAAATGGTAAAAATAAATACAAAAAATAAACAGCAACACTGGGGAAATTAAGTCAATGTCCTGCGGGTTCAGTTGCGTTTGGATAAATGTAATTAACCTTCAGGATAAGCATTGAGCTGGGTCTTTGATAATGAACGGCAAACGGCGAGTGTGAAACTGAAGCGGAAATGATAACAAAAACGAAAATAATAGAGTGAAAAAAATAATGTCAGTTAGTCCGAGTGAAACCGAAAAACAACTTCAAACAGTTGGCACATTTTCACGGAAATTTGGGAGTAAAACAAAGCTATTTTAAATGAATAATAACAGATATATATATATATATATTTATTCAACTCGTTAAAATCAGAGAGTATCGTTTAAATGTCGTTTAATTAACAACATTAATCACCATTTGGTATAATTTCTAGTTGGATAAGTTTAAGTAACTAAATGCTTTCGACCAAACCTAACACAACCTGAAGATTGTGTTTGATGAATTTACCAATCTGCCTTGTACTTAATCTGATGGGCGGTTCTAGTATTCGCTCTCTCTCTCTCTCGCTCTTTCTGCCTTATGTTCGTTCTGGCTTTTGGATATTCATCACCGTAAGTAGGACCAGACCACATCATTAGGGCAGTCGCCTTGCGAATTAATTACAATGACAATGAGGCGAAGGTGTAAAACTCTCTCGGGAGAGTGGGAAGACACCGGCTACAGAACGTCGAACGACCAAACATAGAAGCGTTGCCCAAGAATGGGTAGCAGCAAGAGCTAGCTGTAATTACCTTTGGTCACACACACTCGCACACACACATAATTAACTCGATAATGAGGACAAACTTGACTAGACGAAAGGCCCGGACCCAGTTTGTCCCAAGTTGTCGCAAAGGCGCAAAATGTTGCATGTAATTGTGTGTTAGATTTGTTGTTGTTGTTGTTGTGGTTCGTCGTGTCTGACTGTGTGTGTGTGTGTGTTGCACTTTGTTTGCCATGATAATGACTTCCGGTTCACCAGCAAAATGACAGCCGGAATTCGTAATTGCTTTTAAGCGTTTCAGGCCTGGTTCTCAATTTGCGGAACTCTGATTTGCAATTTGAAAAAAAAGAAGACAACCAAATACCCAAAGACCCAAAGAAGATGGCTTATAGGGTTAGGTGGAAGCAGTGTTTGTATGTGGAATGTAACAAGCCGTAATTCTTACGCATTTGACCCAAATTGACGCAGAAAGGTGTGAAGAGCAACACGATTGCGGCAAATTGCATTCGAATTGCAAACGTAGAAAGTGTGTTATTATGCAAATTGCAAAAAACACAAGAAAATGTTGTTGCCAACTATGAAAACGACGATCCTTACCAAATGGCATATGTGCAGTGGGCCAACAATAGAAGTTATACACGCCAAAAACTTGAAACTTTCGCTCTTTTGTTTGCAAAACAAAGCTCTGGCTTTATGTTATTGAAACCTTGGTAGTGTTTGCTCGAAATGGAACAATTGTTTGCGATTGTTCATATTTAATTTAAAGTACCTGCCACCCAATGCCCCTTTGAAGTAGTTGAAGTTATTGCCTCAGATTGCCGTAAAATGCTAATTAATAGGGGTTGCCGTCTTCGCTATTTTCTTCTCGATGGTCTAATTTCCAAGAACTTTTAACTCTGACAAATGAGTGCGACCCTGGGAAAGTGGAGGATGCCGGATTTGTTGTGAATGCCGGACTGGTTAGCGTTTGCTTAAAGGCCCAGCTGAACGTTCTTTAACGTGGCTTAAATATTAATAGCGCATTACGTATACGCCGCCGCGCCTCGCAGCCATTTGGGAATTAAGTGGTATTTTGTAACTTACACACACATATATTGAATATGCAGTCGCGTTTTGAAACTCTTGGTTTAATATTTATAGCACAATCCCGGGGGAACACAATGGCTTGGTGTCTATTTGAAAATTTAAGCACGCAAAAGGTTGGCGCATATTAAATAGCAAACTTGACGTTTATATCTTGACGGGTTTTGGATGCCACTCAAGTGGGTTGAATAAGTTACAATGTACCTTGTCATAGATATTTAATTATTGTAGCCTTTTAGTCACAATCTAATCTCAAATCAAATGCGCAACTTAACCCAATTTCTGTTATCCTCTTTTATGATTTATTCCATTTAATCCGACACTCTGACTTGTCAGTAGTTTTTTGTATGTAGTATTCAGTTTATTGAATTCATAATTCTTTTTGACATCCTCTCTTTGATAAGCTAACTGCTTTCCATGCTATAAATTGTCACACACACTCATCTACATGCATATCCATTCAGTGCTTATTGCAAATTAATTACATCCTCTTTCACTTTTTTTTTGATGCCCACTCGATAACCGCATAGAGATGCAGATTCAAATAACCAAACACATATCCCCTCTCTCTTTATCCTTAGCTGAACAACAAGACATATGAATGAGAAAGGGGCGGGAGGGAGGGTGGCTGACTAGGCTGTGACAGGTTTGCATATTTCATAGTATGCTACGCATAAGTGACACTCGTCAAAACACATTTTCCACACCTACACACCCCTGCCCCGCTCCAACCCTCCTGCATACATCGTCCGTCTCGCCCCCTTCACACTATTTGCCATATTTCAAGTGCGGCACTTGAGAGAAAGCGAGAGCAAGAGAATGTGTGCATCAAACGAGAACCAAACAGAGAGCGTCGCAGGAATAAAAAAAAAAGGTGCTCAAGTCGAAAACCCTTGAGTTGTTTTGCAACATTTGAACACGTCAAGTTTTTTTAAGGTCAACATGTCGCTAGCAGGCAACCAAACTAGACCAAGCGATAGACAGGCAGCCAGACCGACCGACCGACAGACAGAGAAATATTAGTTGGCAGTTTTCTAACGATTATAATCGTCTACTTATCTGCAGTATATAGTACTACTATATAGTACGTTCGATGACTTCTCTTCAACACTTTTGGCGGCCGCGTTTTCTGCTTTTCCCCGCCAATGGCAACTTAAAGCCTCCGCAAAGTTTTCTGGTTTTAGTTTGAGTTCGAGCAGAGTTGCAGCTGCTGTTTGGACTTGAAGTTTGAAGTGCTGCTCATTTTTTGGGCCAAAAGTAATTCATTACAATTGCAATTTGAGTTTACGGGGAGGCAAAAGTTCTAAGCGCGGTTTCCAATTGCACTTCAACAGCAATTGGCTTTCCCAAATAACTTCAAGTTGATCAGCTGCGCAACTACAATGGGGATTTTCATTTATAATTTCAGTTAAATAATATTGGGTATATTATTTCATAGACCAAATAACAGAAAGGCGGGCTTTAAGAATTGTTTATGCTAACATGCTTTAAACACAGTTACAACCTCGAAGCAGACACAACTAACGAGTAGAAAAGTCGGTTCCCCTCAACGCCATTCAGCTTCCTTGTTTACAATACTCATCTGCCGCCATGTTTAATATGGTTTGTTGTTGTTACGCACTGCTCTCCCATAGCTCATGGCCACTAAATTAATTCTGTAATGTATATTATTTTGACTAACATATTCATTTAAATGTATTATTACTTGATATTAATAATGCATTGCCATTTTTCTCATTACTTATCACATTAAAGATATCGATAACTGTATATCGCGATATTTGTATATGTTTGTGGTGGTGCTGTTCTATTTCATTGCTCCGTTTGCTAACGAATTGGAATCCGATATTAAAACAATTAAATTGATTTTCAATACAAATATGGATCTTTTCTTAACTAAATAATTATTTTTCAACATTGTGATTTTAATTATTTGCAAATATTATTTATTGCCTATCGAAAACACAGTTAGTGCTGGATCAAATCGGAAATGAAACGTTCACAGCTGTTGTTTGAATTTTTTTTTTTATTCTGAGAACATCGAATGTTCTGATGGGGGGAAAAACAGTATTCTCCATCAACTAGCAACAACTTTGCTTAGTTTGAATTGCTTTTACACTATTTTCAGCATCTGCTCGATAAATCCATAAGTTTTGAAAAACAATAAGAGTCTTTTAATAAGCGCTTCTCGATGGCGTCAAGCAAAATGTTTGCTCCTTTACCATAATAATCTTTGCCCATTTTTTTTCTTCGGAACATTTCCCCGGAGTCCTTAACCCCTTGTAATATTTTAAGCTCCGTTTGTGATATTTTTTTTAATGCTGCGCTTATTTTTGTTGACTGGGCTGCTCTTTCTTCTTTCTACTCTTTCTTAATAGTGCTCCCCATGTTTACTCTTTGGGCTTATGCTGCTTTCTCCGTTCTATTACTCTGCGTGGGTGTTCGTGTATATGTGTGTGTGGGTTTTGTTCGGTAGCAAACACTTTTTCGTACAATTTTCTCGCAAGAATGTTAGACAAACCGCTTTGTTGGCAACAATTTGGGTTAAAACTTAAGTGTTTTGCTTCAAGTTGCCGCATCGCCACCCCCTCGAGCAGCCGTTCGTTCCCCCTGACGCCAAACGCCGTCAACCCATCGCCCTTTTACCTAGTCTAGCTTTTAAATTCTTTGCCAATGTACTAGTGCTTTAGATGGCTAAGTCCTTTCTAACCAGAAAGTGAGCTAGATAGGATGGGGGAGTAGACTGGGGCAGAAAGGAACAGGAAAAGAAATAACAAAAAAAGTTTACGTGAAAATGTGTTGTGGAAAGCCAAAGCTATCTGCTTGTATTATGTTTTTTGTTATTTTTTATTTTGTTGCGTCTTTGTTGTGCTTTTCCAAATAGCATAAGAAAGGACACAAATTGTCCTCTGGCTTCTTTGGATCTTTTAAGTGTTGCGTCAAATTGGTGAAAAAGTACTTTCACTTTTGCCCAGGCCACATAATGAAAAGTATTTTGTGATTTTTTAAGAGCACCAAATCAGTTAAGAAGCTTTGCACTCAACCAAAAACAATTAACATCTATTAAGGAATGCGCCACTAAAGCTCTACTTTTGCCTAGGCCAGAACAACTTGTCTGCTAATTTGATTGAAAGTTTTGTCGAGGTGGCCACATCAAAGCGTGAAAGCGCAACCAAAAGTTGATTCAATCTCAACCCATTCCTGAAAAACTACTGTAAATGTAAGCACACATCCCAAGAAAGAGAGAGAGAGAGATAGCGCGAATGTCTTCAGCTATAAGTAAATAAATTTGTTTGTTCACATTTGGGGAGCAGCTTTATTGCTAACTGTTCGGCGTAACTTAACTAATTTTAAAGTTTTGTGCAATGCGATCTGCAAGTGTGTTAGCGTAATAGTCTCTGTGTGTGTGTGTGACGTCACACTTGCAAAAAGTTTGCAGCACAACTGATTTTGGCTTTCGCATCGCATGAAATTAGTTGCAATTTTCGGCATCTGGGGAAATTTTCACATTTTGGCATTGGCGCAAAAAAGAGGAGTGCCAATGCAGGAAATTGTCTACAGCAGCTTGCGGTTGCAAAAGGCATCATCAACGTCATCATCATCATCATCAACATCATCATCATCATCATCGTCAGCAAAGATGACACTTTGAAAGTTTTCGAAGTGGATTTTTGAAAGCAAATGCAGTGCTTGCTAAATATTTTGTAAGCACTTCAACTTATTCGCATTCTATCAGCAAAATGCTGTAGTTAATGCATTTCCAAAAGTTGCAAAATCAATTTCACTTCACTGTCTCTCTCTCGTTCCATTTCACCGTTTCTATAGTTTAGCTAAACTTCAGTCAAGTGCAACCCTGTTCTTGTGTATGTATTGTATACAATAAATCGAGTAAAGTCGTAACACTTTCTACTTTCCACTTTTCCATTGTAATTTGTACGAGCAACGACAAAGAGACAAAAAGATCTTAAAATCAATATGGAAATTATTGATATTGAAGACTGGCAGCCCAAACCATCGGAACAACTCAAACCTGAAGGCAACTCAAATGAGCTTCGGGTACAAAACGCTTGTCCGGGCAATACCATCATCTCGAATGGCAGCGATGCACGCATTTTTGTGGGCAACATAACCGTGGGCAATAATGTGAAGGACAATCTGGCTTTTGACCTACTCCTCCAGGCCACTGAACTCGTCGAGCTGCTTCTAATATTATTAATATTCTTTGTTATCTTCAAGATAGCTGAAATCTACGAATAAACAAACAAGCAATACAAATAAACATACAACATAAAATATATTTTGTTCTTTTTCTTAAACTCTTTGAAGTTGGTAAACAACATATGTAGAATATTAATATATTGCGATGAACTTGGTATCAAATTTTTTTGTTCCTACAAATTCTACTCTTTGTTTCAAAAAGTAACAAAGTAAGTACATATTATAATTTGCATAAAAGAAAACATTTTAAATTTGTATAAAACAATCGAATCATCGATAACTGTTAGGTTTTCGATACTTAAGTAGGCATTACAACGCCGTGTCGAGTTTGTAGCGGAGCAAAAATGAACAAACTCAAGTAAGGTTACTGCAATTCCTTTCCATTTAGATAAATTTTAATTAAGTTAATTTGTTTGTTACTCCAGCTTGCTTTTGACCCGTTTCGTTGGCTTTTACAAGCGCCAGCTGACCCGTGCAGCAAGCCTTGTTTACAGCCTGTACAAATTGTGGCTGCTGGTTTACGGGCAACCCGATGAGACGGCTATAATAGTCTTCAATGAGCTGCCACGCCGCTGCAATTTGATTCATGTGGATGCCAAGTGTCCCAAAAAGTACTGCCACGTTTGCAGCGTGCTGAGAGTCATTGAGTATATTGACAAGGCAAAGATATCTATGGATATTGCGATGTACACGATCTCGTGTAAATTATTTTTCGATGCAATTGCTGCGGCCATAAGTCGAGGCGTTATTATACGCTTCCTCACCGACTCACAGATGGTGTACATAAAGGGTTCGAGGGTGAAGCAATTGATGGATATTGGCGTCACTTCCCGTTGTTCCCCCATACATCTGATAATGCACCACAAGTTCTGCATTATTGACGGAGAGGAGCGCATTTTGCAACTGGATGCTGAGGCGGAACGCCTGCCCTTTGACTTGTGGCAGCGAAAGGGTTATGTTATCACAGGCTCACTTAATTGGACATTTGCGGGCAGTGCTTGCAACTATGAGAACGTTCTAGTCTCCTCGAATCGTGAGCTGCAATCATTGTATCAACAGCTCTTTGAGAATATGTGGAAATCGTTTCCGCATTTGGGCAAGGCAAGCTTTAGAATCGAGTCCTTTGATGAAGTTGCGGATGAGAACATATGTTTGCCTTGGCGATTCTGGGAAGAACATGTTCAACAAAAGAGTTCTTGAGAGCTGAATTGTTTTGAAAAATAAAACTTAATTTTTTCATTAATAAATTGCATTTAATTTGGCCTCCTAAGAGTTCAGTTAACCTTTGAAAGTTTTATTTAATTTTGTGTTAAGCATCCTTTAGTTTTATTGCTGTCAAAAGTTTTTGCTCGCAACTTTTCTTACACATGATGCGGCGAATTTTCACCAGTTAACCAAGTTAACAAATTCACCCCGTTTCACGTTTACTTTATTTTTATTCAGCTTTGTTCTCTCGTCTCTTGATTACACTTTGGTTGCTCATAAATTTGTATCCGTGCGAGAAAACAACAAAACGGAGAAAGCAAAAAGAGAAAACTCGCCGCAACTTTTTTCCATTATGGGCAAAAGTTTTTGTTTTTATTTTACCTGGGCGATTTGAAGTGAAACTTAAGCGTTGCAATGTTAAAAGCTATAAATAGATATAAAAAAAAATAGAAATCATAAAATGAAGCATAATATTTCACTGCTCTATCAAATTGTAATTTGGGGAATGAAAACACAAAATGGAATTTTTGCTTAAAGTTCATCTTTGAATTTCTTGAATGCAACAATGCAATCAGATTTTGGCCAAGGTAAACTCATTTGTCGCTTTGAGCTCGTCCACTGCATTAATCAAAAAAGCGCAGCTGGTGACAAATTCAAAAGACAGGTCTTTCAAGAGGGTTATCCCCAACCAAACCCCACTCCATATCGTGTTATGTTCACGGCACAACGGGAATATACGAGCCCACCTGGATTGCTCAGTTGCAGCTTCCTGCTATGCCCCACAATATGGCCAATCATTTGACCCACACCAACGGCTCTCAACCCAGACAAATTTTATAGCTAAACATTTTTTTTGGGCTGTCCGCTTGGACGCGCTCGTAAATTCGTTGAAATCTTCACACACACAGACAAACACGTGGGTAAGTGTGTGTAACTCGCTTTTGATATATGGCCATTGCAACGTTACGGGTTAGTACTTTTGAAATGAGATTTAGGAACGGTCGCCCCGTGAAAACGCTCCAAAATGTTCCCTTTCAATCTGCCATAAAATGTGAAAGGCCAACTCCTAAAAAATAAAACATGTGAAATATTTACACAGCACAATCTAAGGCCACAACAACATTGTAGGTCAGAAACGTGAGAGAGATATATGATTGAAATAATTTCGCTTTTATTTCGACTCATTGCAGAGCAACTCTGATTGAATTGCAATGCCAATTTAATTAAAACAAAAATCAACCAATCGAGAGTTCAAACAGCATCTGTCTCGAGTTCTATAAGCAGCGCCCAAAGGCAGCAAAAAACAGCATAAATACATTAAGTCAGGTGTAAAAACTAATTTACAGCCATGAGGGATTCCCAAAACAAGACTTCAATGCCAACCTGGCCTTGCTAATGTATGGCCTACAAAAAAAAGTAGCTTGTGTCTGCCAACCTACATACATTTTCGTTTGGGTGCGTTGGTATATGTCCTTAATCATGGCCCCTGTTCATGGCCTATGAATCTATACAAATTTGAGCCCACGTAGCGGTCGAAAAGGCTAAATGGAAAATCGAAGTGGCGCAAAGATCAAAATTTATATATAACCTTGTTTTTTTTCAAAAGAATTTAGTTTAACTGGTAACATCTTTATAAGCAAACATCCATATAATGTGACATTAATGATTCATTTTAGCACTCGCAAGAGAGAAAACATTCAAATTAAAAACAAAAATGTTATTGCATTAAAAATTTATTCGTTTGTTATTTATCATTATTATAAATCATTTAAAGCATTTTAAGCACAGCTCAACTTTAAAACTATTTTTATAGAGCGAGTCTATGGGCATGTTTGCCATTTCAGTTACTGGGTCACAATGGCTGTCATTGTGATTGGCCAGTGACCGCAAAAAGAAAATCAACAAGAAAATGGAGAAGAAGCAGCATCAGTTATAGCCGCATCATCATCGTCAATATACCATGAAAGAACATAAATCTCATGGCCGCAGCAGCAATCAGATGCGGAATCAGGAACCAGAATCTGTAACACAAACCAGTGCCAACCTGTCAGCTGGGCATGGAAGTAAGAAGAAGGCGGAAAAAGACCAGGCCAGCTGGCAGGCAGGACCAGTCAGGCTGGCAATAGATAGGAATAGCGCGTCAAGGGCGCCATAAATGAGAATTTCCGACTCATTTCCGTTGTTTGTTGTGTGTGTGTGTGTGGTTCATTTGTGGCGCATAATGAGCATTACGGGCATGTGGGTGAAGCTGCTGTACAGGAAGGATCCACGAAAAAAGAAAAAATACGTCATAGAAAGGCCTGACAATGTAGGTCATAAACTTATATCGATTTTCATTTAAAGCTTCAACTTTACTACGTACAGCAAAAATACAATTTATGGGCATGGGGATTCGTAAACTGCAACTGCAACTGCAAACTGCAATTGCGAAATTGCAATGCACAACTTGACCTTTATGTATCCTAGTTATAGCGCTTGTAAGCCAGTTGCTAGCCCCAGCCCAGGTGCCATTTGTCAGCATTAGCAGCAATTACAGTCGCAGTTCGCAATTGTGTCAAGGGCATCATAAATACAAAATCTCAGCTGTGCCATTTACACTTGGAGAAAGAAACTAGCAACAAACTAACATAAAAGTATTTACTTACTTAGCCTTTAGGCTGTTTGATATTATTATAATGTAGCTAAAGCGCTGATTCTTCTTGATTTGTATATTAAAATTATCTTTTTTTTGAGTGTAATTTAAGCACATGCTTTTCATATGGCTGAGTATTAACTCTGACCAGCAGCAACACGAATACAATTCAATTAAATGCAACTCGCATAGCTTTTGGCTATAAATTTGTGTTTGTTATATATAAAAATCGCAGGCATATTTAGAGGAAACAAAGAACCTTTTCGATCTCTGTAAGTTAAAATAGTATAACAAATCATTCAAAACACAGCAAGCAACAGTAGCACATGATTATTTTGAAAAATAATATCACAAAAATAAAATACACACAGCAGATATTGTAATACTCTTAAAACTGTAAGGCAACATCAAACAGCAAAATGCCATTTTACGATCATATAAGGACTTGTCAGAGTAGTCGTCGACCAACAGTAACAGAAGGAACAGAATTGCAGTAAGTATTTACAACAGTTGAAGCCCAACATTCTTCTTTATAATAATTGTTATGTAGACTGGGCTCTGACATTAATGAAGATGGTAAAAGTTTGGCAAGTCAATTAACAATTGAAACATTGACGCAGTAAGTGTGTAAGCTTCAGATATTTCTAGGCATTCAATAATGCTTAATTTTCTGTCTTCTAGCACACAATGTGTGATCTTGGATTATATACAATTTAAGGCCGCAAGGATTATACAACGAAACTGGCGAACTTGGCAACAGCGTCGTTTAAATAAAAAAAGGTGGAACGCCGCCATAACCATACAGAGATGGTGGCGTGGTTTTCAAGTACGCAAAAACTTTAGTTTGCTAATCGAACAGAAATTGCAGAATATCTTAGTGGCACACTATAATGGCGCTGCAACAAAGATACAAGCGCTGTTCCGTGGTTGGTCGGTTCGTCAAACAACTCTGGATGTGGGTGGCAAGCATAAGCTGCAAACCTGTGCCATGGAGGACCTATTGCATTGTGTGGCCTACAAGCTGCATCATATGTTGCGAACCTATTCCATTCCAGGTGTATACTCGCTGGCCAACACACAGTAAGTGTAGAGAAAAGAGATATGTATGAGTAACCTATTTTTATATCTTATATTTATTACAGTTGTTTGTCTCGAGTTGAAAAGCTCTTGTCGAGCATGAAATATCGCTTTTTTAACGAAGAAGTTCGTAATCGTATGATTCGTCTCGACACTCAATTAGACACACAGCGAAAGCGTTATGTAAAAAATAAAATGTATACTGAGGTGCCATATAGGGGTCCCAATTATAAGGGTTACTGCAAGGCCCATTGCGAAGAGTTCTTAACTCGTGGCAAGGATATAGACAGGCGTATGTACAAAATCATTAAGGCCTACGATGAATCGAAGCGTGATGTCAAAAGTCAAGCCAACCATTCCATAGCTGAGAGTGAGCACAACTTTTTTATATTAACTACTTATTATGTAGAGGAATACATTTTGTTTATTTTCTTCACAGAAAAGCGTCGTAAGCGAATCATGAAGATTCTTGAGCGTAAGAAAATGACAAAAAATGATTTTTGTAACGATATTATTGAGAGCATGCGTCGCTGGAACATTTGGGATGATGAGCATCTTACTATTGATAATGATATCTTTCAGACTCCGCAAAACCTTGAGTCTTTCCTCAAGGAAGTTTTCCATTTGTTGTCGGATATACCGAATTGCTATTGCACAACGCCTGATATAATTCGTTCTTGAATCTGTTCTACAAATTATTAAATTATTGAATTGCAAAAATTGCATATTGTTTTCTATTGTATTTATTTTCCAAAAATTATACATATAAACAAGGAATTTATTTATTGCAGTACTTTTCCGCTAAGCGAATACTGCTCTGATGCAATCCACTGTGCGAAATTAATGATAGTAAATTGAATTAGAGACAAATGAATTGAGAGTCACTTACCAAATATGTTGGCTAAGAAGCGCATTAGCACAGTGACAAATGAAGGTCTGTTTGGATCAACCCATCTTTCGGTTTCTTCGTCTATATTAAATTAAGTTCTTACATCAATTTACTATATGTTTTTTTTTTGCTGTACCTTACCTTATGCATCGCAATCCAAGCGTTCATTATTTAGGTTTAGCTCCAGAGTGGTTTCTGGGCGTTCCGAAGCTTCCATCATCTTGACAAATTTTTTTTTTTACAAATACTTTCTCTTAAATAAATTATGTGTTTTTACTTTTGTAAAAATTCTATACGTCTACAAATGCTCAACAACAAAAACACCTTAACAAATGACTGACATGTTTATATATTTTTTTTAACGTTATTTTATTTTGTTTCAAAATTTTGATATTTCTAGCAATGTCTACTGAATTGTGTTAAAATAAAACTGTAAGGTGACTTAAAAAGTCAAATGGTGTTTAAATAAACTGCTTGGTCTGCAAATGTCTTTTAATTAGGCATTAAGACTTGAACAATCTGCATAGAACATCAAAAGGCGCACACCTGGAGAGGGACAGAATCAGAAACAGAGACAGAGAGAGTGGGAGAGAGATGTCATCATCATCAGCAGCGTCAAGGGAGAAATATATCAACGTAGCATCTTGACCAAAGCAGACGTACATACATTTTTTGTGGCTAATGACAACGACATACATACAAACACAAACATATACCAAAAACTTGCCTCCAAGTCATTCACTCAAACTTCGTCCAACGCCATTCAACATGTTTATCATTAGGTTAATTGCTTAAATATACATTGTATATATGTACTATGGTATACAAACATTCTGCGGGCTGACTTTTGTGGTTTGTGCAATGCCAACTACTTATTTATACATATTTATTTGACGTTATTTGAGAGCATTGCAAGGTTTTTGGGCCAATTAATTTCTAACGAGATTTCATTTCGTGTGTTTGTGACACATTTTTGCCTGGCTAATACCTAATTAAGGTTCACGAAAAAATAGAAAAAAGCCTTCAAAACTTGGCCAGTGGCAGATTCTTTGCATATTTAAAGCGACTTTAGAATCTTTAGAAACAAACTTTTTTTTATAATGTTACTTTCTTGTTTAGATGCCGGCTACAGGTGCAAATGATGGAAATTATTTTCTTATTTATTGCAATGTGGCCAATTAATAAAGTCAAGTTTTAAAAGTTCAAAAATTACGCAAGTGGCACTGGGCACATTTCAGGCAATTACACATGCCGTTAACAAGGACTAAGGACTATTTTCGCACATGCCGTAAGCCATTAACACAATTCAAACGGCTAAGCCGGCTCTCCTTTTGCCCTTCGCCGTTCGTTATCATTAAGTTAATTATATGTTTGCGGGTGCCTTGAGGTAATTACAACTCCGATTTCAAGCCATTTTATTTGTCGTTGTTGTTGTCGATGATGATAATGATAATGTTAATGATGTTGATGTTAATGCTGATGTTGATGTTGTCCACGACTTGAATGACTTTGGGACTGGCGCGTCCATAGCCAACTTGTAATTAATTTGAAAGCAAACCTCGTCAGGCGCCTTCTGATGCGGTTAGTTTGGTTGCGCTTCCCCTTCACAGTTTATGGTTTGCCTGCTGGTTAATGTACGTGTTGTGCGTGTGTCCCTTTGAAAAACTTGTTTGGTCCATTAAATGGACCACGGACGAAAGCCTTAAAATCCTTTTTAGCTATGCCTGATGCTGTTGTTGATCAAATATGCAAAGCTGGCGTTAAAAACTATTAAAAACTCTGTCAAAAATTGTCTTGGCCAATTTGTTTGTTGGCCCTTTTCTAGTAGGGAAGTGGGGCCCCCCAGGGGGCTGTAAGCAAACTAAGTGCACAAACTTTACTCTTAACACATTTAATTAAAAAGCGTAAAAAGTGCAGTACGGCCAAAACAATCCATTAAAAAACAAAAAAAAGCTGACCAAATGAGTTTGATGCAAACTTTTCATCTCATTTTGTTAACGTTGCGTGTTTTTTTTCTCTCTTCAACTATTTTATTTTTTTTTTGTGAATTGTTTGCAAATCTGCTTGAGATTTTTCAGAGCTTGCACAGCTTATTTTGCAATTTTTTTATGATTTTTTTTTTGTAACTTTTTTCGGCAGTTTTGGGTATTTTAGTTTGTTTGTTGTAAAATGTTTGGGGCTAACTTGTGTTTTATCCCGTTTTTTTTTTGGCCGAAAGTTTTTCAACTTTTCGACTTTGTCATCAATACAGGCATGACATTGCCAATGAGCTCTATAAAATTATTTAGGATATAGTATTTTATCTGATTCACTTCTTTTTGCAATTTATTTGTCCTTTAATGCGTCGCGTCGCAGCAACAATTTTCTGGTAAGTAAATGCAATAGTTTAAAGCTAACTGAAGAACTTTGTACAGTAAAGTAAAGTCCTTTGGTCATATTTTTGTTGTTTTGCTCGCACTCTTTACTCATTTAAATATGGCTTTAATATGCATTTGCTTACTTTTACTATTTGACTTTTAGTTTCACCTCCTGTAGCATTATACATTGCGTATTTGACATTTGAACCCATGTTTCGAGATTTATGGGCTGGCAATATCGTTTACTTGGCCATAAATCTTGTCATTTGTTCTGTGGTCAGCAGCATCTTAGCCCCCACACACGCACACATTCTGGGCCAACACACACATGTGTTGTTTTCTATTCTACTTTGCTTTTGTAATCGGTTGCTTGGACTCGCATTATGTTTTCATGGTCGCATTTGTTGTTGTTGTGTTTTTTTTTGTATCTCGTTTGCCGCCTGACAACACAGGATCAACGCTTGCAACGCCATTATTGTGCCATTAGCGGCTTAACTTATTTCAAATGGAAGCGTGTCCGCTGAGCTAAGATATGAAAATATGAAAATGTTGCTTGGGCTTTTTCTAATTCGCAAAGTTTTTCGCTGGGCTGAACTTTAACCTGCCGCAGGTGTTAAAAATGATTTGCAAAATGCAAAACTTTTCGTTATATATTCAGCTCAGCTATGTACTAAAAATATACATTTAAAGAAGCTAAAGAAGGAGAACAAAGTGAAAAGCAAATAGTACACAAAAAAAAAGTTGAAATTGCTCAAGTTTATTGTAGTGAAATATACGAAAACTTGAATACATTTTTCGAGAATCGCAATGCAAATAAATTTTCATATATGTTTGTAGTCGCATTGTTATTGTGTCGCCTGTTGTCGCCCGCTGTTGCTATTGCCCGTAAATTGCAATATAAAAACATAAAGAAACTACTGCTAAAGTGAAAATGTGATAAATGTTAAGCACTCGTGCCACCAACTATACAATAAGTAATAGGAATATACGACAGCGATTTGCAACAAGCCACAAGAAGGGGCAGTTAACAATAGTATATGAAAATCATTCTCGAATGAAGAACCTTTTAGAAAGTTAATCGGAAATAAAAAAGTTATGCATAAATATTGTCAAAGCGGCGAATATTTTTAAAATTAAATAAATAAATGTACATTTTGTTTGAGGCAACTTGTCGCAGGCTGTCATATAAATTATTTACACCCTTTTTTAACATAAACTATTTAGTTTATGAACGAAATTTTTTGTTTAAATGAACCGCATCGTCGTCGTGTCATGAATATATGACTAAATAAATATGTATAAATGGAATGTGTGCACACCAAATCTGTGTGTGTTAGTTAGTCCTTCCCCTGCCATTCCCTTATCCCACTTACCTGACCGCAGGTGCTTTGTCATAAATCTTATCTCTCGCCCTGGCCATGCGAATGTGTGAACGCCCCAAACCGTCAAATAAATTTAGTGCAAAACTATTTGTTGTGTGCAGAGAAAACCCAAAAAATAGTAAAGAAAATACTAGCATGGAAAACTGTGCACAGAACAAAAATGAAAAGTGAAAAGTGAAAAAAGCATAAGGCCAAAAATAAAACCAAAATGCAGTTGTGTGTCTGTATTTGTATTTGTGTGGCATGAAATGGCAAATGCGAACAGCCAACCTGGACGACAAACACACACACACACACAATATCAACAACAAACATGACAAAGAGACAGTTGCATAAGAGAGAGAGCGAGAGAGAGAAAGAGAGAGAGAGAGAGAGAGAGAGAGAGAGAGAGAAAGAGTCCTATGTGTTTGTATGTAGAACGAATGCGAACCTTTGCAATGTTGTCCAGCAATTTAACAACTGTCTTCATCTGAGCTAAGCAAACACACACACATTCACATACACAGGCACAACCATGCACACACACTAACATGCAAGCTACAAGCGAAAGCTGTTCTTTTTCATTTGCTACTTTCGTCAAATTAACAATTAAAGCGACTTACGAATGGCACAGGAATCGAGAGAGATACAGAGGGAAAGAGAGGTCAGAGGTCTTTCCAGAGGATTGTGAGGATTTCCCACGCAAAGCGCTTCTGATTAGGGTTAGTTAAAAAATAGCAGTTGAAAAAGCAAATGAAAACTTAAACCAAAAAAATATCGCAGCATCTTGTCGATTGAATTCATTTCTAGAATAAAGAAAATTAAATAAAATTTAATAGGCTACTGGTTCTTATTTTAATAGGTTTTATCTATTGAGGTCCCTTCAATGCTTTTGTTTTTCTCGCTGTGTAAGCATCATATTGGCTTGTTGCAACAGTTTGTTGCTGCTGCGTTCTTTTTTTTTTGCGCTAAGTGAATTGAGGGCCATTCGCGCCTTTGACATCAGTTTGCTTTGAATGCAATGCAAATTTAGTTTTCCCTTTTAATTTTTTTTGCACAACGTGTACATTTTTTGTGTGTGTGTGTATGCGTGTGTGTATAACCATCTGCCCTTTCAACCGTGCACAACAAAAAAAAAGTGAGAGAGCGAAGCACACGAAGAAAAATGATGGGCAGCAACAAACATATGCAAGGCACGTTTCGGAATTATGTGAATGGGGAAGAGGAGCATTCATGCCACAGCCAGAGAGAGAGAGAGAGAGACCAGGACTCACGCACTCACACAACAACACAAAATAAATAAAATATCCGTCACACACACACACACACACGCTCGTACATGTTGAAACACATTTCGAGCAGAAAGGGCGTCAGAAAAATCGCATTCGCAAAGATCTTGTACGCGGAAAGAAAAGCCATGCGATGCATGCTGCCTGTGAATTTTATATGCGACAGTGTATATGCTGCCACGCCCACTTCCACTGCTGCTGCTGCTAATCGTCACTCCGTCCGTACGCTTTCGCATCTTTTAAGCGAGCGAGCGCGAAAAATTGTGTGCCGATTAAATTGGCAATCAACTCAAACGCAAAAGCTGCGTGAAAAATGTCACAGTCTGTTGACTGTGCGCGCAAAGCTCATCATAGTCAACCGAACCCCCCCACCATTACCGGGATGGCAACCCCCACCAACCCATAACCATTACTCAGCTCGCCAGGCACACGCAATAATTACATAAAACTAGCCGAAAAAGTTTACATTTATGAGCCAAACGGCTGTTACCTGCAAATGAAGTTGGGCGGTGCGGAGTGATGTGGCAGGTACATACATATTTATGTCACCATCAGCGAAGCAGAAAAAAAAATAACAAGAAATCCAAGTAGCAGCAGTTTGGCGCAAATAGCTCGACACAGTTTCCAGCTTCAGACCCGAAGCTGCCACAAAAATTGCTTTAAAGAGGCAACAGAGCGAGTTGCAAGAGAATGTGCCTTAAATTGTCCTTACAACATTTGATTCGGTTCAAGTCTGGTTAAAATTGTTAAAGAGTTAGAATATGATTCTTTTGAGACTAGAAATACCTTTGCCTTAATGAAAAATAGTTGTTTGGCTTTTAAATGGCATTCCAACTCAGTTGAGTTGAACAACAGGTAAACTAGTTAAGATTCCATTTCAACCAATTAAAATTCTTTCTTTGGCCAAACAACTCCAACAAGATAAACCAGACGACAGTGTTGAAGCGAAAGCAGAAAGATGAAGGACAGCGCAGCTTGATTGCATTTGACCTCGTCGCTGCAAGGACATTTTTAATATCATTTAGTTATCATTTAGGTTACAAAACAGAAAAAACCAGAGCGAGATGAGTTAAAGAGAAACTCGCAAATGCAGACAGAAAAATGTTGTCTGGTTTTCTTTGACTCGTTTAAATATATTTAGTGTTTGTTTGAAGTTAAAGCTTATTTGGCCGCAGTGTTAATCTAGGTCTTTGCGGCGGTGGCAGCAGAATCGATGTGGCAGGCAACAAAAGTTTTTCTTTATTTTTTGTTTGACTCTCTCTCACTCTCTCTGTTTGGCATTTGTTTAGTCTTTGAACTTCTCCAATTAAAAGTAAATATTGTGAGTAGTTTATCTTGATTTAATTCATTGCCAGCCCACTGCTGGAGTTTAACATAGTTTCACACACACTCTCCTTGCCTCCGTTATCCCCCCTTGCATGTCTATTTCCAGTAGTCGCAGGCATAGCCAAAGCTTTTGTATCTGCATCTGTATCTGATTTCCACTCGACGCAGTCTTAAACTTTTGTCAAAACTTTCTCTGTGCGGCGTAATTTAATGCCATTTAAAGTAGAGTAGAGGCCAAAAGTTGCAAGCAGCAAGCATCTTAATGGCAACCGACTCGTAAATAGCTAAACACACAACGTGCTTCATTCTCACAACTCTACTTACTTGGTTTCGTCCTTCGTCCTTTTAGTTGGATTAGTGTCTCTGTGTGCGATTAGTGAAATGCCCCAACATGCAACTTGTTGTTGTTGTGGCGCACATACATTATTAAGTATTGTCTATGTTCATATTCATGTAAGCTGCTGCAATTTGTGCCAGAAAATCCGCACGCATGTTCAGTGCTTAAAATGAATCATAAAGTGGCAAGTTTTCTTTCTTGAACATATAACCAAACAATTCCATTTTTACTTGCGTCTCTATTTCATTGAACGTCGCTTTCCAGAATTATGATTTTAGTTTGGCAGTCTTTTTTTCCCTTTCTCCTTGCTGCCACGCAAACAAAATCACGTTCTCGCATACAAAATACACACAGACGGGCCTGATTTTATTTACGATTTAACTTTGTACTACTACAAAACATCATATTTCTTCTTCTTCTTTCCCTTTTCGGAAACAACTTGGTGAGAATTTTGATGCGTGCGCTTGGTTCAAGAAACGGTATGGGGATGGGGATGGCAAAAAGGGAAGGTGGCAAGTTTTATTAGCCCTCAATGTAATAAAATGCAAACAGTGCAAACAGCACAAGCAAAAGAACTGCAAGAGCAACAAAATTGAAGCAAAATCGACTTGAACAACTAAAAGATACTCTATAATACTTAAACTTAACTTAATATTGAAAGTAATGTGTCCGAAAGTAAGCAAGGAACTCAATTTGCAGCCTTTATTATTTAGTAAAAAAATCTTAACAGGGTATGCAACTAACCAAAAAGAAATGCTTGAAATGTTAATGTGTGTAAGATCGTCAGCTGGTTGCTTCCTTAGCCAACAGCTTACAACTCCAAACTGCCCCATTTAAAGTTTTCTTTATGCGCGAACCAAGAGAAAAAGAAAAACATAAAAATCCCAAATTAATGCGCGCTTTTTTATTTGGCGTGTGGCAAACAGATGTGAGAATTTATTTTTCTTATCCAAACACATGTGAAACTGGCTGTAAGTTTGGGTTACTTCGTGGCATGCCCCGAATTATGTGCCTGAAATAAGATTAGTGTAAATTGATGTGTAGAAATCATAAATGCAACAGGAAGAATAATGTTGCCAACAAGGAAAGGAGTTGTGAAAATAATGATTCATCTTTGAATTTCATTAAACGTCCTACTCTTAGTTTCTTTCATGTTAACTTGTTTCAACATGGCATTTGATCAACAGCCACCAAAGAATGCCAAGTTGTCACCCGTAATAAACTATTTGATCACTTTAGATGTCCTTGCATTTTCCGTTAGTTAATTAAAGTTGTGGTTGAGCTTTAATATTTCATAAGCTCGCATCACATCTTTAAATTGGTGTTGTTGCCAGCCAGCCAGTCATTCTCAGTCAGTATGTTTGACAGCCACGAACATTTGTGCCACACAACGCCCACAAAGGCTGGGCAGAGCAGCAGCTTTAGCTGCAGCAGATTCAGCCATTGTTTTTGCCTGTTCGTTTGGCCTTTGCCAGCGAGCCAACTCATTAAAAATTCCATTTTCATTTCGCCCATCATCCATTTTGATTTCATAGTCGAGTGGCTGACGAGAGAGAGACAGAGAGAGCGAGGGAGAAAGAGTGTGTGTGTGTGTGAGTGTGCAATTCGTTATGCTGCTCTGCATTCGTTGTCGCTGGTCGCCAACATTCGCTGTCGCTCGGCTCTCGGTTGCACAATTTCAAAGTGTTTACTTTCTTGCCGCATTGATTTCGTTGCGAAAAACTTTCACTTTATCTTGGGGCTTGGGCCGGTGACTTTTTGCATTTAAACTCGAGGCAATTTAATATTTTTTTTATTTATTTCATCTGCCAACTTAACTTTCCCTTACTCGCTGTACATAAATAAGTGCTTTTCACGTGTGCAGCGAACTTTAAACGGGTTGAAAGCGTAATTAAAAAAATAATAATAAAATAAATGGCAAGCATTATTGAATGCAAATTCATATATTTATATACATACGCCATCATTTGTGCATTGTATAAAATGTTCTGACCTGTATGGAGAGCAGCAGCGGGCAGCTGGCCACAGTTAATTATTTGCTAGCCAGTCGTGGCGTACGTGATGTATGCGTAATTTTTCACCCCTTTATCTGCCCTAAATATCATGTTCACTGATGAATTATTTGAACAGCACTCAATGCATGTAAATATGTTTAATTTAATATTATCGTATTTTAAAATTTTGGGAATTGCAAATTTTGTGTGACCCAAATATAAAATGAAAAACTTGTCATTTATACTATATTTGTTCACAAACAGCATTTACTCTATGAACAAAATAAACATACGTTCTAAATAGTTTTTTGTGTTTTTGCGTTTTGTTTTCGTTTTTTAAAACTATGGCGGATCGTTTGAATGTTTGCCTCATTGGCTCTGGCAATTGGGCGACGACAATAGCTAGAAATGTGGGCATAAATGTGGCCAACTCGCAAATAATGGAGGATAAGGTGAACATGTATGTGTACGAGGAATACATTGACGGACGCAAGCTGACTGAAATAATTAATTCGACGCACATCAATGTCAAATATATGCCCGACTATGTGCTGCCGCCAAACGTGGTTAGTAAATTGGCAAACTTACTCGATTTATTTTGTTTGTCTGCAACTTGTGCGGTTTCGTTAAGGTTGCCTACGATGATGTGATAACAACGGCTCGTGATGCAGACATCTTAATCTTTGCCATACCGTCAACATTTGTAAACAGTTGCTGCAAAACGTTGCTGGGCAAAGTGAAGCCCTTGGCTCATGCTGTCTCTTTAATCAAGGGCTTTGAGCGTGGCGACGATGGACAGATTCTACTCATATCACATCTTATAATGCGCCAACTAAAGGTGGGGATGGGCTAGCACTTCAGTCGAACTTCCATATAACGAATTCACTTCCAGAACCCATCAAAAAACGTAGTTCTTTCCTTCTCACCTTGGCATTCGTTATATGGCTGTTCGACTGTACTTAATAAATTATAATTATAGTAAACACTTTTGTCCTATTAGATACCCTGTTCTGTGCTAGTTGGCTGTAATTTGGCACATGAGATCTCCAATAATAATTTTGCTGAGGGCACAATTGGCTGTCGGGATCAGAAATATATGCGTATACTGCATGATATATTCAAATCCGAAACATTTCGTGTAGTTGTCACAGATGATGCGGATTGTGTTGAAATCTGTTCTTCTTTAAGGGTGAGTAGGTGCTTAGAAGAAGCTTCATATAACCATTTTTTCTTTTTAGAATATTATTTCCTTTGGTGCTGGCTGTGCGGATGGCATGGAATTGAATGAGAATACCAAATCTGGTATTATAAGACGTGGTTTTCTGGAGATTCTACAATTTGTGGATGTCTTTTATCCCGGCAGTCGCTTGGCCACATTCTTCGAATCATGTGGCTTATCCGATCTAGTGACAAGTTGTTATGGTAAAGTATGAATTTATTTCGACTTCAAACGTTGTTTAATTAACTACGCTTCTTCTTAGCCAATCGAAATCGCAAGCTGGCTGAGGCTTTTGTTAGGTCGGGCAAACCTTTGAGTGAACTGGAGAATCTTCTGGTGAAAGGACATGAGCCTTTGGGACCCATTACCGCCGAGTTGGTTAACATAATGCTCAGGAAGAAGGGCTTGGAGGAAAAGTAAGTAACAAGAAAGAAATGTATCTCAACAATATTACTAACTTACTGGTGTTACAGATTTCCACTATTTACCGCTATTTATCGCATTTGTATGGGAATATATCCGCTATCTCGATTGGTTGAAACGCTGCGCTTTGCTCGCGAGGATATGTGAGTATTTACCAACACTTTCGTAAAAAACAACTTAATCTTTAATGTGTTTCTAACATCCCCCTCTCGCACAGCTATCATCCCAATCATATTTTCCAGCTATAAAATTTAAAGTTCTCATTTTATTTATAAATTTCACGTGTATTTTGTTAATGATCTGTTGTGAACAAAAAATATATATGTCTATGCATACACTTCATTTGATAGCACAACAATAGATGAATTTATCGTCATATTTTCGAGATGAATTGTTATGGGATATATATGTATGTGTACTTGTTGAGCAAGGCTTATGCCATATGCATATGAGGAACAATGCCAATGAACTGACGTCTACGAACAACAACAAGTTCTCTCCCTCTTTCAAACAAAATACATGCACACGCACACACGCACATATTGAACTATTGTTGTGCGCCCTTTCTTATGGTGGCTTGGGTAAAAAGGGGAAGGTTCAAGTATTCCTTGCGGAAAGTGCACTCCATTGAATGCACTGGCGCTCGAAGCACTTGCCGCTTGCAGCACAACAAAAAGGAGTCTTGCAACAACATACAACGGAAATCACTTCACTCATAAATGGGTAAAGCAAAATGGATAAAAAGGCAAAGTGTAGTGCATTCGAGAAAAAAAAAAAACACATTGCCATTTCTATTGTTTTTTTCTTTTCTTTTCTTTCTTTCTTTTCTTCGTCTTCATCTCAACTATGTATCGAATTGTTGGTTTTTTTGTTCTGCATTGTTCGGGTTGTTCGGTTCTTCAATTGAAATTGATGGGAAATGGGAAACGGGAGCAGCAACTTGTCTGAAAAGATGCTTTAGCAAAAGAATACAAAAAGAAAACACAGACTTAATGACCCAAATTTACAAAACAATAACGTATGAAAAAACGTATGCAAATCGCATTGAAAACAAATTTTAATATTCAAGTCAGATTATCAATTGCAAACCAATTACGTTTTTGAGGTGGCCAACGCTTAGTACTTCAAGCCCTTTGAGCCCCTCCGGCTATGAAAAGTCATTTATTATATTTATTATTTGTGCAATTCATTTAGGATTTAGTAATATATAAATTGCTCACATCTAATAGTTTGCAGCATAATTAAATCAAATTACAAAAGAGCGCTTAGCACAGATTTTGTTATTTGAAAAATGGATTAGTTCAAATCGAAAAATTATCCAATTTAAATACATTACGATATAATATATGTACGTATGTATGTTTTTGCGTCCTATGGCGTTGACAATAATTATTAAGTTTGATTACACTATTACACACAATTTGACTATTAACAAGTGGCGTATGCGTAATATTGCAGATAACACTAAGCAACAATCATAGCTAAAATTCTTTTTGCTATGGATGAGTTTTCGAGACATTTGAAACAAAGACAAAAAACTTCAAATCGCATGTCTAATACAAGATTTTCTTTAATTTTGTTGCATAGTGTAATCTGCCAAAAAAGAAACAACAAAAAATCCATGCATATGTGTTTTTGTAGTAAGGTATAAAAATGAGTTTATTTCATTATTTGGTTGGCTGTAATAAAAGTTAGAAAAAAAAATGTGTTTTGTTTAATGTTTGTTGTCGTGTCAATTGGTTTATTAGCTCATGTTGCTTTTGGTATTTTGAATGTAGTCAACCAGAATGCCGCTTTACGTGTGCTGCGTGTGTTATGGCAATGCAAAACTGAATACCGAAAATGAGAATTCAAAAAAGGAAATTCCAACATTTAGACGCTCGACTGCCGCTGCTGCTGCTGCTGCGTTCGATCCGGTTGCCGAACAAATATGCCAGTTAGGCAAACAAACAAAGCCAACAGGGAATACACATACAAACACACACACACATATGTGAAAATGTTGCCAAAATTTGCATATCAACAGACAGTATTTTCTACGCTGCTTTGTGGAGGGCGAAAGTAGGGGAAGAAGCGGGGCTTAAAGAGGCTTTATTTGCGCATTTCTTGTTGCATTTTTGGGTAGCATCAAACGCAACTGTCTTCACCCTTTTCCTCTCTCTCCCTGCCCCCACTTTTTGTTGATAATTACACGGTAAATTTGGCAAATGTGACAACGAATCGCAAAACTAGATGCTTTCTCAATGTATCTAAGGGATGTTTGCATTTATGCATATAGATACAAGGACACCTGCGACAGCCAGCGAGCACTACAAAATATAAATAACAATTTCGTACGTTATACACGTCGTTCTGCTTATGCAAACATTTGTTTGTGCGTTTCTTTGGTGTTGGTTTGCGTGCGTGAAGTGCTCTTAAAAGTATACTTAATTTTCTGTTTTACACCAGAGCCACCCACAATGGCAAATACTTGATACGCCCCTCCTCGCTTGCGTATTTGATTTGCATTCCCATTTGTGTAGGCTAGGTGAAAAGTTGTATATTATATATTCCTTTTAAATGATGGTAATAAGAAAAGAATATTTCAAACTTCCAAGAAATCTATTAGAAACACACAACAACTAAATATTCAAAGAGACTAGAAAGGTTTGCTCTACAATAGTTTTATTCTTATTTGATTTGACATTTTAATTTGACTTTTTGTTTTTTTTTTTTTTTTTGTCAAATTCGCCAAATTAGAAACTCTTGGCTTTTTGTACAAATTTCATATGTGGTTAAGTGCATGTGAGATTACATTTTTGCTATATATATATAGATTAATAAATATTTGACACAAACTGACATAGTTTGAACAGTTTTCTAATTGTTTTTCTCACAAAATACTTTTGATGCGGCATTTCATATTGCTCGCATATCAAATGTTAAATGATGCGTTCTTCTTTGTCTATTTTTTAGCCTAATGAATTTGTTAAAAGTTTTCCGAAAAGCAAAAGCAAAAAGTTCTATCCAAAAGCTGACCGAGTTTATTATAGATAAATGTCCACATACACACACACACACACAGACACAATTACTTATGGGAGAGAGAGAGTTGAGTTTTGTTTTCTCGCATAAAGTTTTTGACCACTTTTTAACCGTAAAAGTGAAACACTAACAAAGCCACAACATTAAGCAAACACAACAAGTTTACGGTTTTTGTGGCCAAGTTGTGCTTTTTTTTGAGTAAGCAGAGATGAGCATATTTGATGGGATTGTTTGGGCAAAGCGTTTAACTATTTACAAGATCTAATTGACAGCATAAGAATCGAGCAACAATATAAAAAAGTAAAATCGACATTCTTCAACAATCGTGAGAGCATATATGTGTACGCTTTAAAATGTGTCCTGTGTCGCCAGGGGAAAAGCAAGCACACACACACACACACAAACATTTGCAAATATTTTATGAGCACTTAACTTGGCCCAAAACAGACAGACAGAAAAATGAGGAAAAACTTCACTTTAGAGCTGCCTGGATGGCAATGTTTGACATCTATCGCTTCAATTGGGTTATATACGAACGGAGTGTGGGGGGCGATACCAGGGGAGCTGCTTTTGTCAGAGCAAGTTGTGCGTGCTGTATGTATGATAAAGTTTGAAGCTTGATGATGCCTGATGATGATGCTGATGCCTGATGATGATGATGACGATGACTCGAACGATGCAGCATGACATGTTTGTTAAATTCGAAACGAAATCAATTTAATAAACTGTCAACAATGCAGCACATTATCAACAGAATGCGATGAGCTCAACTTAAGCAGCTAACGCATCTGCTTTCTCTCCCTCTCTCTCTCTCACACATGAAATTTCACGTCAATGCCTAGTCAAAGTCAAGTACAAAACACAACAGCTAATAGCTGCACTGCAAGAAAAACTTTTAGGCTCAAGAGTTTAGTCCTTGTCCGAAGTTCTTAGTTTTGAAACTCCCAACATGATGAAAAGTATATTATTTTCTCAGTGTAGTAATTGTGAGGGTGCCACATTTTGTCAAAAGATCTGTGTATATTTTGGCTGAGCCGCAACTAAGACGTCAACAACTGCGTCACTGCGACAAGTAAAATGTTTGGTAAGCCCTAATAATCTATAAGGAATAATTGATTAGATAAGGCCAAGGCTTCAAAAGCGAATACTTGCTAAATTATAGCAAAATCTGTTATTGAAAAATATTCTTTAAGAAATGAAGTATTTCTTAAATGATTTTTATTGTCATCAAAGCTTTCTTTTTCCTTTTGGCGCTGCATTCCCCAAGCAGTTTGCAAAGATTTGCTTTGCTTTAAGAAGCCGTTGATTAAAAAACAAAGGTAACAATGAACAAAAAGCAACAGCTATACCCATGCGACAAAAATGATAGCCGGTGTGAAGCCGTTAGAAGAAAACAAATATTTTCATGCCAACGTACGATATTATTTCTTATCTTTTTTGAGCACCAACAATGTGATACTCCTGACGGACCGGTGTGGAGGGGAATGGATGAAAGTGTGGGTTTGCGATTACCATAACTATAAATATCGATTACCTTTTTGCCTAGCAGGCAGACGAGTGCTTAAAGCTGCCATCACACCAACACACACACACACCCACGCACACAGAACACCTAGTAGACATAGACATACGAGTCACGCCTACGATTACACACACACACACACACACCTCAATAGGAAGCAACTTAAGGCTGTCATTGTTTTCACCATCTTTTTTCTTATGGTACCTTTCTGTCGTATCTGTGAGACGGTTTTATGTTTGCAGCTATTTTTGTTGCCATTCCTTCGTTTTCGTCTTTCTCCTTTCGCCTTTCTTGCCGCCCCTGCTTACACATTTTTACCTGCGTTATTTTCTCTGTGAGACAAATAAATTGACATGCCACATTGCGATAGCGACCAAAAATATACACACAAACGCGACGCAAGACGTGGAAATAGATGTTTAGCATGTGACAAAGATACTCTAACTAGGAAATATAATACTTTTCAAATATATTTGTTATAATTATGAAGAGGTAGTTAGAAAAAAATGAATACATTCCAATAGTTTCACTAAAAAAGAAACTCAACTAGTTTAATTAAAGCTGAGTTAAATGACAAAATCATTTATCGCCCAGCGTTCGCTCTCTTTCGTCAATGTGTCAATTTAGTGTTATCCTACGTTATGGTTAAATACTTGCGAAGGGCACAAAACGAAATTGTCTCGACAGCGACTCCACGGGTTTAGAGGCTGCTGCCATTGATGGCATCCCCTCTCTTTTCACCCCCATCACCTTCTCATCCACTTAAACAATGAAATGTCAAAGCACGTACAAAAGGAATTCGTTCGTAACGTTTCGTTTTAGGCTGCCTCTCATTTTGTTTTCTTTTTGTTGCTTTCTTTTATTTCATTCTTTTCTGTTTTTGTTTTTTTTACTTATTTTTTGAACTGTTTGGCAAAATTGAAGTGCGAAGAGAATGGCGACAGCGACGGCATGAAAGAAATAAATATGCCACAATATGTTAACGACAAGTTTCATCCCCCCCGTCTTGCCGTTCATCACATTTTCTCCAACTTCTCATACATATTCTCCTCGCACCACCATTATTCCGGCACAAAAAGGTAAAGTACGTGCAAGTTTTGCTGCCGGTAAATAAATTTTATTTAAGCGACACTAAAAAATGGCATTCGATTATTTAGCAAATGTTTTGTCGACCCAGAGTTCCACTCGCTCCACGCACACAACAACCAAAAAAAAAAAGCTGCAAATGTTTAGATAAATGAAGAGACGAGAAACGCTGGCTTACCGCACGAATTATGTGCAATAAATGAAATGTAGCGGCATAAATCATTAGAATAGATAGATAGCTGCCGCAAAATGCCTTGCGGCTTTCTTCGCGTTCGTGCTTGTGCGTGCGCTGTTGGCCGGCCACCCGCAATGCTCCAAAAAAAGTATGCAATCATTTTTCAATAAGCTGTATTAGCTTGTCAGCCGCCAGATGTAAGGCATTACACATACGCCATGTTGTGTGGTTGCGTGGGCTTTGATTTATCATTGCCTGAAATCCATAAAGCTAATGCTAGCCATATGAAAATCTGTCTCTCAGTTATTTGGTTCCATTTATGACAGTAAATCAAAGGTGCCTTATTTATGAGAACAGCCTAAATGGATATTGAAAATATATATTTGTAAAAAATGAAATGAATAATGAAGCTGAATTGCAATCGGTATTGCCTCAAGTGGCAGCCTATATAGCTGGCAATAATGCCGCAGACAGCATTGCCAACTAGCCATAATTACAACTTAATGTTGTACAAATGTAAGCTGTTTCCATTCGACACTCAAGCCGACGACTTGGCGCCGTCGAAGGTAATAACTTTATTAATTACGCACTGGACACAAGCAAAAGCTGAGCCTTTTGAAAATCTCTGGCAACAGCTGAGGCGGCCAGCCCGTTTGCGGCCCAATATTAATTTATGCTATTTCCCATTTAGGGCCTCAAGTGAATTAGAGGCAAGCAAGTACTTCAGCACTTTGGGTTGCCCCGCCCCACCCCCCGCAAAAAGCTTCCTTACACTTTAGTTTAGTTTATTATGTATGCGACAAGAACAATTAAACAAGACGCCGGAAAGTTGGCCCTAATTGTTGTCGGTTTTGGGCCAGCAAGACAAGAACTCAACTTCAAAAGTATCTTTGCCTCAATAATGTTAAGTAACTTTTGTGTGCAGTTTATTAAACAATGTGACTTCAGTTTAAGAAAGTTTTGGGTTTTAAAACGATATGTTTTTCACTTGAATATATTTTTGATTACCTTCTTCTTTTACACAAAATATATATAAATTAAATGACCAGAAGAAAACCAATTAACAGTTTTGAAATTATTTTTACTGAAAATAAAAATCACGCAAGCAAATGAATCATTTTTGTACATATTAGTTAAAGTCGATGTAGATGCTGCTATATAATCCCAGTGCTGTTCGCTGCTAACATGATGGCAACTATTTGGCTCAAATTGGTATAAATGATGGGAATAAAGCGTAGAGCTTGCCATAAATAAAAGCCCAGCACACATAAACAAACATTTGTGTGCATGTGAAAGAATTTCCCTTGGGGCGAAGAATGGCGCAAAATGATTTTTATTAATTGATAAGCATTTGCAACAAGTTGCCATCCATTTGCGCCTCGTGCTTATTTACACGACGTGCCAGCATATTATGTTTTGAGATATGTATGTGGTCCCTCCTCCAGTTGTTTGAACGCCCGTCTAGATTAAGTGATAAATACTTTCATATTTGACGGTAGATTTAAGGTCGTCTGTGCTCGATGTTACAGCTGCTGATTATCACAGTGCGATAAGCCTTGTGTGCCACAAATGTACATTGGAAAGTAGCACACATCAAGTGGAATCCAAGAGCGACTTAACCAAAGACAGCGAATAGGCAGAATATACTTGGTAAACACTATTGCAGAGAGAAAAGTATATCAAATATACTCTAGCGAATAACCCAAATGCAAAGGATTTCACTTCCTTGCATATTTCTGAGTGTAGCTCAGTTATGAATATGTAAAAAAGGGTCGTCAAATCATCAAAGGAATATGTTGTTTCCTCTTCTGAACTAAAATACCAAAGAATTTGACAAAGGTAGATAGTTCTTTTGATTATGTAAATATTCCATACCCTAAGCAGTTTTTATGATTAGCTAAAATCCTTTGGAACTGCACAATGATACTCGTGTTCCTGTCAGATATTGACTTGATGTCGATACTTGCAATAATCATAATAATAATAATTACGCCAACTAATTAATTGAAAATTCAACTTCTGAGCTCACGAAGAGAATCCAAACTAAAGTCAAAGAGGCACTTTGAAAAGTGTTTACGGCTGAATAATTTGCAAAGCTAACAGAGCAAACAGAATGAAAAGACGAAGAAAAAAATTTAAATGAATTGCAGCATTCTTCAAACTTGGTCGATATTCAAAAAAAAAAAAAAAACTGAACTGAACTGAAGAAAATTTTACCCAAACCAAAAAGATGAAAAAAAAAAGTTGCTGTTTTCTTATTTTTTTCCAACGTAAGAAGCAGCACAAAGTTTGCTTTTTTTCGTTCTTGAGCAATAAAACAGGGAACGTCTTATGAGGGAAAGCGAGGAGAAACTGTAATGCGGGTTGGAAGCGGGCGAGGGAGAAGAAAAATGTGCACTTGTCAGCGAAAGAAAAGCAAGAACAGCACGAAAGAAGCAGAAGGCGGGGCCAAAGGACTCTACTGCGCGCTCTTTATCTCTCTCTCTCACTTTTTGTAAAGCCGAAATCATTAAAAAGCCAACGTAATTGATAAAGGAACATCGGGCTGGGGAGGGGCGTGAGTAAAGTAGCTGGATAGGGGCACAAGTTTATACAGCGATGACATCGTTAAAAGTCTGCCCTGAGAGTACTTTGTCGTACTCTCTATACTTACAGTACTTTCACAGTACTCGCACAGTGCTCTCTTCAAAAGTGCTTCAAGTCGACCGAATTAGTGGCCACAAATTGGCTGGCGGCAGTCTTGAGTTATTTGCAATGTATGCTTAACTTTGCCAACGCCCCCCGCACCAACCACGTTCTTCTGTATCTCCGTTCGGCACTTCACTCACATGTTTGGTGGAGTTGTTTAAAAAAAATGTTTATATCTTTTTTGTGTGAAATGCAAATGAAATGCAGTCAAATATCTTTCATCCAAGGCGTTTGAGTTATTTTCTGCATTTTCGCAAGCTCAAAAGCGTTTGTATTTTTATGGCAATATCTTAGCCTCCCTTTTCTAGTTCTTAAAAACAAAGCTGGCATCAGTGGAGCTTTACAAAGAACTGACCCTTCACAAATCCTCCCACTTGCATTTTAGTCGCGCCCATCTTTCTCTTTTTCGTTCTGTTCCTTAACCTTTGCCACGGCACTTAAACCAAACTAACAAAAGTTCGCATTTATTTGACTTCGCTTTAGTACGATTGTGCAGGAGTTGGAGGAGAAAATGGTGGGGGCGGATTGGTTGGATCACAAGAGAAATGTGCTGTATAAGTCATTTGCATAAGTTGCCACGGCCAACGTCTGAGCAAGCAAGCGAGCGAGCAAGTAAGTAAGTAAAGTCAAATTTTTGTTTTCGCAATTGTGCAGAAAAGTGCTGGCCGCATATTAAATCAGACGAGAGAAAACGCGTAAGGCAAATGAATCAAAAAAGGGGCCAAATATTAAAAGGAATAAAAATGAAATAAAAAAATTGCTAAGTTTTTTTTATTTTCGGCAGGCATTAAAGTTTTTTTTGTGTGTGTGCTCAGGAGTAAAATGAGCAAAGAACTTGTAAAGCGAGTGGATTGCAAAGATAATGGGGGCGTATACTTGATACTTAGCAAAAAAAAGTTCAAGTTCTATTAATATAGATTTCGAGTATTTTTAAGATTATGTCTTCAAACTGAAAGTTATCAATCAACAAAAATGTGTCCTTGGTTTTTTTGTTGGCCTGTTTGTGTTTCTCAAATTGTTGCTGTTAAAATTTAATGTTGACAGTTTAATTTTGGCGTCGCTTGTGCATCGTTTATCAAAGCGTCTTTAATATCACGTCAGGCTATGTAAATAAACAATTACAAGCATTTATGTGCGCACGCACACACGCACACCAACACAAGCAGAGACAGACAGAGACACTCGGGTATTTATGTACATATTAAAATGAGCGACACACGGGCACAAATTTTGCGGCTTAAAGTTAATTCATTTCGTAAGTGTTTACCTAACCTGTCATTGAAGCGGCTAGAAGAGCTCTCCCTCCCTCTCTCTATGTTGCCACACTCCAAGGTGCCTTGGGTAGCAAACGCAAATTCGATAAGCACAGCGCTCAGAATAAACACAAACATAAACAAACAGAGACAGGCCTTTACATACACATACATACATGCACAGATAGATGGCTAAAAGGAAGAGGGAGACAAGTGAAAAGCATTGAGAGCGGAAGGAAACGCGTTGCGGATTCATTCAAGTGCAAATATTTCAATTTGAAACTGATAAGTTCCATTAATGTGTAAATTTATCTAAAACCTGTACATAGTACATATAAATAGACTCTTGATTTAGATTTTAAAGCAAGCAACTTGAAGCTATCTCTGTATATCAAGAGGAAAGAGAGAGAGGGCGAGAGAAATCCTTTTAAAAACTTATTGCTAGCCAACAAAAATAAGCTCGCGTTGTGTGTTAGTGTGTGTGTGTGTGTATCGATTACTTTGTCTAATGCACTTTGCAACTCAAACTTAAACTGAAACTCGGCACTGAACCAGAAACTCAACTGAAGCATCGAGTCAACCCTAAACCGAATCTGTTGTAAATGTAACTGAAACTGAAACTGAAACTGTTGGCAACCAACTCAACGCAGCTCAACTTGGCCGAAGGCTGCGCAGATGGAATTCACTTAATGGATAGTTGCGATACTCTACGCTACTCAAGTGGGCGGATAATGACAAAGAATCGGACCGCCAGAGAGTGAGACAGAATGAGTTTTGAGATGCGCTAAAAATTGGCAGAAAACTTGCAGTTTTTTGCTTCCAAAGATTAACTAAGTAGAATGCTCAAGCTTCAAAAAATATTGATTTTAAGTACAGTTCTTGCAGCGATTTCTACACTAAATACCATATAGGCTGCTTGTTGAATTAGTATTTATAACTTTGACTATATTACGTATACGTCTTGTGGCATTGCAAGCCTGCAGCATTGATTGTTTTGACTATTTGGCAGCTGGACTTTTCTGGCCCTTTTTCTGGCAGTCGACGATTGCTGTGGTGTAAATTATTTATTTGCAGCTTTTGGCATTTAATTTTAAGTCAAGCAATGGGCTACAAAATCTCTATAATCTAATCAAAAATTTAATTTAGAGAAGAAAAATATATCTAGAAATAAGTTAATTTCCCTACACGATTTAGTTTTAATCTATCATCAATTTCTTGTTGCTCTTGCTGCGTCTATCAGTATTATTTGTTAAGTGCTTTTAACTGCTTGCTTGGAACGAAGGGCGTCGTAACGTCTTTGTCTTAACCCAAATCGTGGCATATTAGGCCATCAAGTGGCAAACATGCAAACTCGAACATTTCTTTAGCAGTTCGCGTGAGAGTGTATGGAAATTATTTGGGGAAAAGTGCCTGTAGATAAACAGTATTTGCATGTTTATCAACACTGTCAGTTGCAAGAAATATGCATTTGCAATTAGAGAACCTAAAGAGTCAGCACTCGGCTTAGAATACTCTTTAAATACTCTTTAAAAGTTAACCGCTTTGCATTTCTCTTGCTCATAATCAAAATTTTAAATTTAAAACTCAAAGTCAAAAATGTTTATATAATTGTTTTTGCGTTCGTTGCACTCAAGGATAAACGAGCCAAAGGCGAAAACTGGCAAGAAATTTGCGGAAGTGTGAAGTGTGCGAAGCGCAGTAAAAAAAAAAAACTGAAACGCAAAACAAATAAAAACCAGCAACTGTGACAACAACAACAACAGCAAAGAGTCGACTGCCAACTATACAAACATAAACTTTGTTGCATTACCTCGCTGTCTGGGTGAGTGTGTGTGTGTTTGTGTGTGCGTTTGTTTGTGTGTGTGGGTTGGTGTCACGCTAACCTCAAAATTGCCGCCAACAATTTAACAAGCAGACGTTGTGTGAAAAATATGTCAAACAGAAGGGCAAAGGCGGCGGGCAAAGTCATCGTCGACGGCGTCGTCGTCGGCCAGAAGCGCTTTTTCTTTTCACTTCCTCACGCTCTCTTCTTTTTTTCCCAGAGCGAAAATTGCGTTAACACGCACGCACGCACACACACACACATGTATGAACTGTGTACACCCACATAGTCAAATTACCAGCATAAAAAAAAATGGCCACGACACACGAACAAACACACAAAAATATTCCTGCCACGTTTTGAATTATGCATGTCTGCTACACACACAAACACACACACACACGCACGTAGGTTTCGTGTCAATCTAACTCTCTCTCTCACTCTCTGTTTAATTCTTACCAAAAACCACTGGCAAGCAACAACAACAACAAGAACGAGAACACATTGCTAAAGAAAAATATACATATTCGCAAATAAAATGACTGACAAAAAAACAAACGAAAACATTCAAACGTTTAAGCAGTGATTGCTTGACTTCGTTGTACCCTGTAAGTGAAGCAGAAAATCATCTATCAAAACAGAGAACTATGGAACCCTTAACATGGCAAGTTTGCAAATACTTTGGTGCGTATACTTTATATTTTTGTAGCAAGAGTTATGCTTTTGTCGATATTGCTGCAACCTAATAAACTCTTTGTGGCGCCTTCGGTTATGGTAAAAAACTACTCGCATTCGGTTTGTGCTTTCATCCTTTCGACATGCAAATGCACTGCAGGAGACCGGGAACAGAAGCCGGTGAAGCAGTGGCTGGAGTCGAGAGCAGCCACAGCAAACAGGGACAACGTGTGGCGACAACACCAGCAGGAAGGATATATTTGTGTATTATGCTCTTATAATAACTAAATTCGCTGCCACCAAAATCCGAGGGGTGCATTTATATCACAGAGCCACAAACGTATACATATATGTGGGAATGGAAATGATGTCACTCATGAGAGTGTGCGTTTGTGTTTGTGTGAGTTATGAATGTGCATCCAATTGAAAAGATTTGCAGAATACAATTTTTGGTGCTGGCTTAGTTGAGTGGCTACTCATTTTTGGTGGCAATTAAGTCAATGCATTAGTCAGAGAACAAAGAACAAGAGAGAGATTTTTGTTCCATTAGGATTAAAATTTACCAAGCAAAAATTGATAATTACAATTTTTAAGCTGTAAAGCAGCTAATGTACTAGCACCAGTGAAAGAAATAATAATCTTAAGTCGTAGCATTGGGCAAAGGGTTTTTGTTTTGTTTTCGATGCTGCAAGATTTAATTATTGTAGCAATTATATACTCGAGATTTCATTAATTATAATTATTCGCTCTTAGCAGGATTTCAAACGCAATTAATGTACTTCACTTTGCTCATTCATGGCTTTAGCTGCAATCAATATCAAAAGCCAGGCCCCTTGTGACCTCAAAGTACCTAGAATTACTTGAACTTGTAGCATACAAATATAATTACTTGCTTGGGTCTCTGGCAAGAACATTAATTAAATGAAATATACTTAAAAGGTAAAGCAAATATCGCGTGTCTCTGGGCCAAAAGGCAAAAGAAAAAGGACGGACAAAAAAATGTATAATATTTCGTTTATTTTTTTATATTTTTAATTTTAATTTAAATTTGTCGCTGCACACACACACACTTGACCTTGTTTTCGTTGGGTTGGGGGGGCGAAACAGGAAAACATCGAAGGCAATGCAAGTTTTGTGGCCTCATAAATTTTATATTGATTTCCGTTTTCAACGTTTTCAAATACGAAATAAATCCAAGAAGCGTTGGGCCCAAACGTACCATGAACAATGAACAATGAGCTGTGAAACTTTATTGACTCTTTTTACTGTTACAAATTTACTTGATAGCACCCGGTGACTGCAAAGTTTTTGGATGCTTTACGATGCTTGCAGTTGCTGTTGTATTGTGTATTTTTTGTGCTTGTTTCTTAGCATTTTGCGAGCCCCATTTCTGCAGTAAACCAAGTAGCAACAACATAATTTAGCCAAACAACAATAAACTGCTACTTCAGAGACTCCAGACTCCACTTGTGTGTGTGTGCGTTTTCTGCAAGGGGGAAACAACCCCTGCACATATGTCAGAAATGCGGAAGCTGTAACTGAAACTGTTTGTAAAAAAAAACGAAGCTAGCAAAGTTTTCATGTGTTTGTCAAAATGTAATAAAGTGCAAAGAGTAGCAAAACAAAAAAAAATAATAATAATGCGAACTAACATAAAAATGCGTCAAGCTCTTTTTTTGTATTTATTTTATTCGTGTTCGTATCAGCCTCAAAGTCATCTCAAGACAACAACTCAATCCCTTTTGTGCTTATTGTTTTATATTGTTTACCCTTTTTGGCTTGGAGGCTGAATTGTTCAACACGCGTTTTTGGCTTATCAAAAACTTTCGAGTTGATTTAATTGGGGAAACTTTTGTAGTATCAGCACAAAAGAATCTGCCTTTTGTTATACTTGTTAGAAATAAATACTAACTAAAAGTAATCTACAAGCTATAGAATGCTTATCAAACTGACAGCTGTTTGTCCAAATTAATGCCACAAAATAAATGAGTTGTTAAATGGTGCGAGGGCTTGGCGCCAATACTTCAGTGTTAACTAACGTCAGTCAATGGCTAATGAAAGCTCTCCACTGACAAATTGTTGAGCCGCTGGCAATTTTTCCCCACCAACAACACTCGACTGTTGACAGCTCAATAATGACATAGAGAGAGAGAGAGAGAGAAGGAAATGTGTGGGAAATGTGTGAGACAAATGATTTTATGCCAATTGTGCCACAGCTGATTGCCTTGTAGCAGCTACGACCTCGACCTAGTCCCTCCCTCCCTTCATCTTCTCCTGCTTCCTTGCTCGTAAATCGAATGATGTTCGCTTGTGAGCACTTCTTCGTCTTCTTCTCCCCCAGCAGTTATGACAAATTGTACGACTCATTTCGTTTGTCACACTTGAACAAAGTGGGCGTGGCATGTGCTGCCTAAGGCAATAAAAACAACTGAAAATCAAATAAAATACACCAAGCTGATTTTCGTCGAATTGAATTTTATGATTATTGATCTTGCCGATTCGAAGCCAAAATGATTTTATTTCGATATTGATTTGCCTGTCTCTAGGCATTTGCTGTTAGTTCTAGCTAAAAAAAAAAACACAAAAACTTTAAATATTCAGCTTGAGGCGCGCGAGGGAAAAGAGGGATTTTGTACTTATTATTGTTAAATATACTCAAATATTATAGTCTTACTTCAATACCAAGAATGCTAGACAAGATGCAAACTATGACTGCACAGTGTAAATAACGAGAAATTAGCTTGGAGTGAAATAATTATTGTGTGGCAAACAGTTGGTTTTTAATTAAAAACGATTTCCCTTTACTTCATCAGCTTTCTAAAGTGTGCCAGTTCTTTGCGTTAATATTAAACTTGAGTTACGGTGCGTATGAGCAATATGAAGCGAATGCAAAAACAAGATAAAGAGCGAGAGCGAGAGAGACCAGGGGAGAGAGACGAAGCATTTTATTTTTGCCTTCTAGTTGATTAAAGTAATTTTAATTGCTTTTTAATGTTAATGGCAAAAGTTGCAGCTGCTGTTGCCGTTGCACAACTTTTTTATACATAAATATTTTGTTATTCTATGCACTATATATATATATTTATCTGTATATATTTGCAGATAAGTGCATTCACAGCTATAAATATTTATCTGGGCTTGCATAATAAAATTGAAATGTTTATCATTGAATGAATTATGCAAATGTTGATATCCATTATCCACTCACACACACACACAACTGTTTATTTGTATAAATTAAAAACTTATCCAACCTACTAATTAAAGTCAAATGTTTATTCGCCATCTAGTCATGACCTGACATCTCACACATCAAACACCAACCTGCCCCAGCTACTGCAACACATTTATTGGCGGATTTACGCCAAAAAGTTGAACTGCCCTAAGTCAGGAGAATGGGGGAGGAGGGTAGCAAAACAAGGCAAAAGCCTTTTATCCATAATTTAATATATTGACACAAAGCTTTGCTCGTAAGACGTGCCATTTTTATCCCCAATATTGTATATTGACAGCTGTCATCAAAGCTCCCCCTCCAAACACGAAAAAATATATATAAATAAACTGAGCGCATATTGAAAGGAAAAGTAAGTTTTTGTCTTAATGCGCAACTATGCGCAAAGCTTTGAGGCACAAAACCCAGAAGTTCGAAGCTTGAAGTTAAAGGATAAAAAAAGCCTTAAGAGCACATTTAGTTAAACATATAAAATTTAGTAACATTTGAGATTTTTTGTTTATTGTTTATTGCTTAAAGCTTCTTGTTCTTCAAGCTGGCGATCATAGTTCGCGATGGCTTGATTAAAGTAGCTTAGATTCTCAGGCTCCAGACCAGTTTCAGGCAATAAGGTTGAGGATGAGGCAACATTTACTTGTGCAATCGCCTGATTGCTATTGCTGCTTATGGTTGGCAGAGAGCTTCGCTGCTCACTGCTCCAACTGGTGCGGCTCTCGCTCCAGGTGGCTGAGTTGTGAGTTCCTTGACACGATCCGCATAGCGCAGCGTATCGAGTGTATGCTCCACGCAGTGTAGCCCCGGCGAGATCATGGCTATCATGCAGGTACGCACCGATTTGCCGCCAATGAATGAATCTCGCAGCACTTGGGTCAATTTGGAGCTGCGAAAGGGCAGATGCGACGATTGGCGACCCAAGGCACGAATGCATTCCTTGAGGGCCAGCAACGATTTGTTTATTTCCGAGCCTTCGAGACGTGTCTGACGATTATCGGAACAATTATCGGCGCCACGCTCATTGCCAGCCAAATCGATGATTGAGATTTTTCCATGCATTCGCTTGAATTCACCGGAACGCAACACTAACTGGAAAACGGCATGGGAACGGGAGGAATTTGAGTTGGCCGATGTCTTTCCTGAGGTTCGAACTTTGTTGCCCAGCTCGAGCAGATGAAGCACTTCATTGGAATGCGTCACAATCCGTTCGCTGAGGTTAACAACTTGAACTCGCTGCTTGCCATCCTCCAGTACACGTAGCTCGGGCTTGCCCGGCATAAGTAAATCATACACCCTAGTGCCGTAAAGCTCGAAAAAGCTGCAGCTAACATGAAGATCCAGCTCGGCATATTTGGTCAGCTGTAGATTCTTAAAGACATCCTTAGCCGCTAAAGCATAGACACCATCGCAACTATTTGGCTGTCTGCCCGTAAACTTTCCACCCATGGTATGGGTTTTCCCACTGCCCGTCTGTCCATAGGCAAAGCAGGTGGCCATGCCGCCCTCAAAGATGTGATTCACCAGCGGACAAGCAGTCCATTTATAGACCTCAGCATTGGTACAATCCTCGTCGAAGGTGTGATCGAAACGAAACTTGTGATGCTCCAGGAACTTGGTTCGATCCAATTGCTTGCGCGGTTCGTGCACCACAATATGCTCTCCGTTGGGCACACTAATCACGTCCAGCTGATGTTGATCGAGCTCTTTGCGGTTCAGCGGTCGCTTGCGCACACACACCACAATCGAATGTTGCCTCGGTGTGGAGCGTGCCATACATACCATGGGCTGAATTTCCATGCGACGTCGATACAATATCAACATCCGTTCAATCTCCCAATTGGGATTGGACGTACCCATGTTCCTGTAAAAGAGACGCTCATAACGTGCCTCTTCGTTACTGAGGCGACGTCTTTCACGATCGACGGCCAGCCGTCCAATCTCCGAGACAACATTTACTCGATTGCGGTCGGCCTGTACACGGGGCGTGGCAGTTACCAGAACGGAACGTTGAATCATAGGATTACTTGTTGGACTTTGAACCGAAGGAACAATCTCTTCTTGTTTTTTATAGATCTGTGGATTGTGCAGTTTGATGGCGGACAACGGCAACTCCTTACCACAAATGACTCTTCCCTCTTTCCATTCGACGGTTACAATATCGTTATCGCCGCCATCAAGCTTGGTGATGACAGCCGCCTGCATGCGACCATCGGTGCGTCGTATGAAGACCTCTTGATTTATGGACAGGAAATTCATTTTGTGAATTGTTAACGAAGAATTTGGATATTTATACCGGGATGTTTGTGAATTGTTTTCAAAAGATGATTTTATTTTTTTTTACTAAATTGTGTATGAAAATCTATTCCTGAGGATGGCGTAGACATTAAATGCTAGACATATCTGTCAAAGGTATTTTGATGAAAAACTGAGAGAAACTAAAACATGATCGAAATACTTTATTTATTCACTCTGTTTAAACAGTTTTGAGCCGGCTAAAAACTCTCTAATTCTTTCCCTTTCCTTTTCTCGATCAATTAGTGATACTTCAGCTTCATTACATCCATCCAATTTTTTTTGGTATATTTCTAGCTACTGCCAATATGTCAAACCTCCCTGATGGCTGAATGAATGCAAGTGTTAAACATCTTTACACACACACACACACACACAACTGACGTACTGAGTAAAAGTGCCTTACTGGAGGACCTAGTTCATAGTTGAGCAAACATGCCCCTATTTCGTTGGGTGTGGTTGGCGTAGGGTTTCAGGGTAAAAAGGGCCGGTAACAAAGATGATGCTGCTGCAAAATTTCTATAACCATAAAATGTTTGCACAACACTTATTTTTAGTGAAAAGCAGCAGCAGCAAGTGTCGAACTGAACTACATACACTTACATCTCTCCCTCCCCCCAGTCGTTTATCTGTAAGGCAAGGGTTTCATGTATGTGAAAGACGGTGCGAAAGTTCGAAAGCGTCGAGTGCATATTAAACAGAGCCACCGTGCACGATATACCGGGTGTCGCTGCATCTTGGGCAAACATTGAGGTAGACAAAAGCTGAAGGCTGCTGCAATATAGTTGTTATTGTGAGGCTGCCATTAATCCTCTCTCCCCACTCTCACAATCACTTTCACCATTTTAAACACTCAACACACGCACACAAATACATACATACTTAATTTCATGCATATTTGCGACCAAATTGCCATCTGTCGTATTTTAACGGCTGTTGCTTATTTCGATTGGTTTGGCCATGTGTGTGTTTGGTTTTTGCAGTTTGCTGCATTTGCCATTCTGACGTTAAATGTCATACAAAAAATTGCAATAAGCCCCTGCGGCGCAAGCTGTCACACAATTGCTTGTTGTCAAATCAAAATGGCAAAAAAAAACCGAATCAAATGAAATTTTAAACAAAATTAGAAACAAAATAGAAACAGAGAAATCAAAAAATAAACAACGCACACGAAGCCACACAATTTTAGCCCAGCTGCGGAAACGGAAGCGGCCGCATACAAATTTAAAATGGTTGCTGTCGAATACTAAATGCAAACTGCTCCAAAAAAAATGTAGCATTGTTTTAAGCGCTGCATTTAAATGCGCCTAATGGAAACTTTATAAGAAGAGCTAAGTGCATTTGTTTTAAATTTAAAAAAAAAGGTAGAATTTTAAGAACATATTTACCTTAGCGCATTACTTAAGTTGAGTGCAGACGTCATTAATTATTGTGAATGGCTCTAAACGTTAACAACTCGCGCCTAATCACTTAAATTTACACACGCATCTGTTCCCAGACAGTTGAACATTGATGTTTGTACTGTATAAGTGTGGCTTGAAACTAAACTCTAATGCGCTTGTACAAACATGGGATGTCGTTAAAAAAATAAAGGCAAAAGTGCCTCTTAAATTGGCGAAACCCATAATTTTCGCATATTAGTTGAAACTAGTTTCGTGGGGGGCTTGGGGTAATCGGAGGAATCATATGCATTTAACATGCAATTGCGTGCCAAAGGGGGCAAACGAACCCCAAGCGCGAGCGATGATGTCGACAAGGATGTGGAGCCCAAAAGCCTGAAATTAAAACATTATTCATAAGCAGACGTTGGTAAGTACAGAAAGAACGAGCGAGAGAGAGGGGCAAGCATAGGATCATATCGTTTTAATGGCATGCTATCCAAGCAGCTGCTTTACTCCACTCCGTCTCTCTTTTTCTCTTGTCCCTTGCAGTCTAACTGGTCTGGCTTCAAGTTGTGTTTAGCTGGCGTTTTAGTACTTTCGAGTCTCTAATGACTCCAATGCGAGTAGAGTCACAAAAGTAAGTCTGGTAATTGTAAACTTTACGTGCCACGTTTCCGTGGAATGCCTCTGCCCAACGCTAGTACAACCTTTCTGGCCATTCGACATCATCTTGAGTGTAATCAGACTCGAAATCAAAATCCCAAGCGTGTTTCTAATGAACTAGTAACTTTTTGCACACACACACACACACGCTTTCTGGTTTGAATGGAGTCGAATTTATTGAGCTATAAAGGTGTCAAAATGTCTGCCTTTCGTTCGTTCCTATAGATTTAATGGCATATAGTATTCGGTTCGGTATTGTGAATAATTAAGACAGAGTTACGCTTGCGTGTGTTTTTACACGCTTTCTCTCAATCTCTCTCTCTCTCTCTCTCTCTCTCACTTATTTCTGACCATCATTACCATAAAAAAAAAATCTCATTAGGCCAAATGTGTGTAATATAATGACTTTGCCTTTAGCTTTGCAGGTGCTTGCTTTATATCCATTTTTTTTTTTTTTGCTTTTTTAACTACTTTTGCAATTCATTAGTCAGCCGCTCGACCCAAATGAAATGAATAAGGAAGCGGTTTTACGAGGAAGTACAGCTGTTAGAGTAGTAAGTACTATTAGTACGAGAATTAAATGCCTTTGAGCCTTTTTATAAAAAGAAAAAGAGCGAGAGAGTTTTCATCTTAGTAGGCATATGTGAAATATTTGCTTTATACTTTTGTTTAAAGTCTCAGTCAGAAGACGAAACTTAAACACGCAAACATTGAACTAACTGTTTTCTGTTTTTGTTATACACAAACTTTCAACAAAATGAGCAACTTGTAAGTATTTACTTTTGTAACAATTGAAAACTCCAAAGCTGCATTGCTCATTACTTTTTTTTCGTAGCTTTGTGAACTATATGAAGTGCCATGGCACTGAATTGCCGCCATATAATGCACCCAGAGCGGAACTGTTGCGTCCCATGACTATAGAGCTGCAAAGTCTAGAGAAGTTAGCAAAGGCTGCCAGACGTGAGCAGATGAATCGTTTGGTGTATGAGGAGAAGGCCAACTATGATGCGGAACTGCGTAGCTCGTTGGGCAAGTCCTTTGTCAAGGATGATGTTTGTGATCGATCTCTATGCGATGTTTGGGGCGGTCGAATGGACAAACGTTCAATATAGTTTCTAATTTCTAACTACATTTAAGTGCAATAAAATGAAAAAAAAAATACTGCGGCGCATAAAAAACAACCTTTTTGAAATACATTTTACTTTGGCAATTAGCCAGGTTAATATCGAAAAGTTTCTCTCATTTATCAAACATTAATGCATACTAATTGTAACGCCTTGGAATTTGTGGCAGCAATGATTACTTAGGCCGAAAAGTAAGGCATAACTGCTTGAATTACACACAAATTATTTCACAATGAGACGGCAATAATCCTTTCGTAATAATTTTTTGTTGTGCCAAAATGAATTGCATTTGTTTGTGTTGCTCACCTTTAGCATTTTGGTTTCTCATTCACTTTCTGGCCCAATTAATTCCTAACTCTAAACTGAAATGTATTTGTGGACCAATGACGAAAGATGTAGGATAAGCAAAAGTTTGTTGGCTGCAGGACAAAGCTGGAGCTGAAGGAAAGATAGCCAGATTTGTTTTGTGTCAGGGACAACGACATCCGATTGGGATGCTTTGCGGTTTCTGGTCCCCAATTCTGCACCCTTTTCATTGCGAATGTGTGAAGTGTACGAAACACTTGATGTGCCACGCCCACACACACACTCATACTGTTGTCGTTTGTTGGTCAAATTGTCGTAAATTAGTTTTAACACCTGACTGAGTAGCTTTTACAAGTAGTCCAGCTCTCTCTCTCTCTCTTATGCATGTGTCGTCCCCAAGTATCAATGTCCTGTTGAGTTTTCTCAACAAGTTTCCGAGCCTGGAGTCCAAATTCTAACCCTTTTGTGTCTGACTTTGTCATCTGTTTTGTGGTGTGTGAAATTAATGTAATCGCATTTTAAGCATAAACTATGTAAGAACATTGCTTTTCAATTAAGACCCGAATGCCGCACTTTGGTCCCTCTGTCCTTCTGTTTGTCCAAGTCTCTCTCTCTCTCTCTCTCTCTATTCTCTTGTCCAAACAGTTCCGCATTAAGTGTCAACTTCTGAAATTGCCACTCGGAATGCCATCGAACCAATGAGCAAGATGAGCTTAGCCCAGTCCGTCCCGCTCCCCAACCCAACCTGCCTCGAAGCTAGCTAACTTGGCCAAAATGAGCTGGCAAGTGCTTTTGGATTGAGTTGACGTTATGCCATTAGGTGTACACTGTGAGAAAGTATATTGCACATAAGAACAATCAAAGTTTGTTTTCAATCTCTCGAAATCAGTAAAGAAAAGATTGAATTTTAATTTCATTGAATTTTCGTTGACTTAGGTTAAATTACCCATTTTTGCTCTCAGTGTAATTGTGCGGATTACGCTCAGCTGATGAGTAGCTTAACCTTGCTGACTGGCTTTGACTGCATTTGCTCCGTACTCAGCATTCTCAATTTAAACAAGGCAAATTTTGTTTGAAAATCCCATCATAAAAATCCAAATGCTGAACAAATCCAAATAATGTTAAAATACAGGACATCTGGGTCAACTGCGGCGTTTTTCCGTTTATTTTATGGCAGCTTTCAAAGTTTTTACTCATTGCCCTGGTCGTCGTGCTTGTGTCCACCTGGAGGAGCAGCTGCAGCCGCAGTCACAGCCGCAACATCTCCTTCTCTCTCTCTCTCGTTCTCTTCATCTCGCCAAGGTGGCAATAAAATAAATGGCAGCACTTTCGGTTTTTATCCCAATGGTTGGCAGGGAATTTTCACACCGAAAAAAAATAAAATTGCCAATTTTGGCAATGGTGGGTTGCAATCGCGTTTGCCATATATCAAAAGGCGAAAGAGTATAGCACATAAACTCCACTCGTTAAGGCAGCGAGAGAGAGAGAGAGGTTGAGAGAGATTTGCTATAAGAGTTGGTTAGCGGCAAATATTTGCGGTATTTTTACTTGGCCACTGTGAGTGGTTTATGACTCCTTTCTGGCGCCTGCAGCTTGTAGTTTGTATTATTATTGTGGTTGTTTGTGCTGGTTGTTGGTGCCACCAGGTAAATCCTGGCACACTAAAAGGCACTAGTACACTTGGGTATTTGCTAAGTTGAGCCAGTGAGCTGACTCTGACTGGCACTGTGCTCAAGATTAATGCCTTGGCCATATCCTTCGAGGAAGCGGGAAGCACCTTTGGCGACTCATTGTTCAACAATATTGACAATGTGGCCAATGTTGCACGTTTCAAATAAAACATAATATTGTGAAAGAGAGAGAATGAGGGAAACGTAATTTCTAAAAGGATTACGAAAAGCCTTAAAGCAAAGCCAGCGACAGCGACAAAGACGACGACAACGACAACGACATGAAAAATGAATTGCAAAGAACTGGGAGCTGAACATGAAAAGGTATATAGAACGGTAAAAGCTAAAGAAAATCAACGAAAACCAGCATCAGCAGCAGCAGCCGCAGCAGTAGAGCGTTGAGAGTTTTCATTTGCAAGGCACTTGGCGCGTTTGTTCGAGCGAACACATACACACACACACACACACACACACTTGGCAGACATTTTGAACGAAGTCTCGACACCGTAAAATATGTGAAAAATGAACGGAAACGCCGCAACAACGAGGCGGAAATGAAAAATACACGTATAAAGATGACGGAAAATGGCCGACGAAAGCCTCAAATCAAAAGAAATGTTCCAGTGTGTGTGTGTGTGTGTGTGATGAAAAGGCTTGGTGAAAAAGTCATTTTCACATATGACATGGATAAACCGCACACACTCAACTAACACACACACACACACACATATTGTAATTAATGACAGCTAAATTATGGTTGATATGTGAAAGGATAACGACAAGCCACAAAAAAATGCAGAGATAAAAACTATATTTTTTTCGTGTTGAAGTTGAAATGGAATCCGTATTGAATGAGTAGTGTTGTACTGCAGTCGCCTGAGTGTTGGCTTATCAGCTTATTAGCCACACAGTAAGAAATAAAAGGTTTAATGTATTGACTTTGGGTTTTTCTTAAAGCAAACAATATTTTAACGAAAATCCTTTAAATTTTAAATCACCTTTTTTAAGGTATAAGCTAATCCTAAATTCCATTCATCACTTAAGCAGAAATTAATAAAAAGATTTTTAGATTGCTTGATTATAGTAAAAACAGTGCAAAAGTAATTTAAAATAATGTTGAATCAAATAAATTACTACTGAAATGATGATGGAAATTATTGACTTGAGGGATTTAATATTTAGTGACAAGAACTTGATTTGTTTCGCTCTGTGTATATCAGAAATTGCCTTTATCCGATCAATTTCATTAAATTCCACAGACAAGTTAAGAGACCTAATGACAGAATGTTTAACCCGGTCAAGTGGTTGATTCGCAGCTGGTACTACGGGCCTGCTTACGTTTTAGATCGATTTGGCAATGGGTCGTGTTAGGAAAACACAAAGCCTTTCGTTTTGTTTGTTGCCACTGCTGCACAGGAGTGAGGTGATTAACATGTTGTACGAATACATGTTCCTTGGTATCCTCATGGGACGAGTCCTTTGCGTTTGTGTAACTCTTGTAGCACGCTGGCTGCAACGGTAGCGTATAGTAATGCCTTTCAACGCCTGACGCAACAGCGTCCCCAAGAATTTTAAGAGCTCTAGTTCTCTCTGAGAATGACTTTCAAAATACACTTTTATATTAATTAAGTTTCCAATACAATTGTCGAGCTTTCTTGATAAATGATTCCCAACCTCTTATAGAATTTGCATTACTTTAATTGCAGTAATTCATTTAATTGGAGTTGCCATATTAAGCTATCATTTGATTACATCAGTTATTACCCTTTTTTGTATTAGTATATTACATATTGAAATGGATATGAATACTTTGTTTAGTTTCCAAAATGTTTGATCCGGTGCAGTACATTTTGCGGATGGTCTACTTTTACTCGCGTTTACTTGGTGTCATCAACTTTGAAACACGACGGGCATCGATCTACGCTGCGATGGCAAATGTGCTGATTTTCGGAGCACTACCCTTTCTGACACGCAGTCGACTACTGCAAACGCTATGGACACATGCTGGACTCCTGCACGAATATCTGTTCCTGATCATCCATGGCAATCGAGTCAGTTGTGTGTTAATCACATTGCTAAGTCGCTGGTGGCAACGTCGACGGCTCATTGATCTTATAAATGCTTACTGTCGACTGGCGTATCGGAAACCAGAAGTCGCGAAAATATGGCGACGAAGAGTCGTTATCAAATTTATGAGCGTTCTTTTCTCGGAATTATCCCAAGTGTTGACAAGCCTAATTACAGTGCAAACATTTCTGACTGTTAAGCAGGTCTTGAGCATATTTCTACTTTACACACTGACCGCACTGGTCAATGTTATTATTTCTCACTTTTACTTTATCACTCTTAATGCTTATGGCCACTATATACTGTTGAATCAGGAGATAGAGGCGGTACTTCTTGAGATGCGTTTTTTGGAGAATGTGCAACGAAGTGCTGCCTTCACAGTTAAGTGCAGCTCTCTGGCAGATCAATTGGCGAATATAGCTAGAACGCAATCCGACGTTCAGATGCTGGTCGAACGTACATCGCGTATCTTTGACATACAGGGAATCTGTGTTACCTGCATCATGTATCTATCTGCAATTGCAACTATTTACTTTACTTTCGTCAGCTTTCATCAGATCAGTGTTGCTGACTATAGCCCCATGGTTATAACAATATTTGTTATTGAAATAATCTGTTACTTTACGGACTTTTTCATCACCATGGACAATTTATACATTGTCACAGCTGTCCATAAGGAAATGGTGAAGCTTTTAGAAGAGTTTACAACGATTGCACCCGGGTTAGATCAGCGATTGGATAAGGTTGTAAGTGGTACTATATCTAAAAGAATTGTTACCCAGACTACTCAGACCGTCTTCTCTTTACAGATCGAGACGTTTCAGCTTCAGCTAAGACGAAATCCCTTAAAAATGCGTCTACTACAATTCTATAGTGTAGATCGAGCAAAAGTGATCGCAATTGCCAGCTCAGTAGTGATGAATTCTCTAGTTTTAGTACAATATGAACTTCAAAATACTTAAATAAAAAACTTTCCTTTAACGAACTACTCATGAGTTGTGTTCCGTTACGTTCTGTGCTATACAAAATTGTGCCATAAGGACTGACACATCCTGATTATAAACCCATTCCATTACGTAATTAGTTGTAGCAGCTTATCTGTCAACCGCATCGATTGACACTTAATCTTATTAGCCTGTCCGAACGAACGGAAATTTACCTTTCTTTTAGTTTGTTGAAAATGTTCGACCCGGTAAAGTGGATCCTGTGGCTGTTTTACTTTTATTCACGTCTGCTTGGAGTGCTAAACTTTGAAATTAATATGAAAACAGGCCAGGCTAGAGTCACAAAAATAGCAACGATTTATGCTCTCCTAGTGACCGGCATGTCCTTCAGCGTTGTATTTGTCATAAGTCGCAATCAGGTGTTGCAATCATTGTGGTCTAATGCCGGACTGCTCCATGAGTATATTTATGTGGTCATACATGGCACTCGAGTCTTCTGTGTAATGATAACACTGCTGAGTCGCTGGTGGCAGCGTCGTAAACTGATTCGTCTAATTGACGCCTTTCGTCGCTTGGCGTGCCGGAAACCACAGGTCGCACGAATGTGGAGACGAAGAGTTATTATGAAATTTACGAGTATTTGTTTAACCGAGTTGTTTCAAGCTGTGACGAGTTTTGTAACAATCGGAGATCATTTAAATATTATATTGTTAATAATCATTTTCATGTTGTGCCTGCTGACGGCACTGGTCAACGTGGTAGTCTCGCACTTTTACTTCATAATGCTGAATGTTCATGGCCACTATATTCTAATGAATGAAGAGCTGCAAGAAATATTGGACGAGATCCACTGCTTGGAGGCTGAAAACCGAAGGGCTTCAATCATGACAAAATGCTGCTTCCTTGCCGATCGCTTGGAGGACATTGCCAAAGCACAATCCGAATTGCATAAGCTTGTTGGACGCACAATTCGTATTTTTGATATACAAAGTGGCTGTGTCGTTTGTATATTGTATCTTTCAATGATCGCTACAGTATACTTTGTTTTTGCCAGTATCTATCAGAGCAATGGAGTTGACTCGGGTTTCTTTGTCAACATGTTAATGATACTTGTGATCATCACTTATTTGCTGGACATTTTTATTACAATCGACAACTTTTATATTGTCCTAGATGTTCATGGCGATATGGTCAGACTACTTGATGAGTTTAGCTCAACTTTAGCGCCGGGCTTAGATCAGCGCTTATTACAGGTCGTAAGTGAAATCAAACTTATGCCAATTCAGATCAGAGTTCTAATATATTCTCTTTTGCTTTTAGATTGAATTCTTTCAGCTGCAGCTAAGGCAAAACCCCTTGAAGCTCCATATTTTACAACTGTACAGTGTGGAGCGAGTGAAAGCGATTGCTATGCTTAGCTCTATAGCAACAAACTCTCTAGTTCTAATTCATTATGAATTGAAAAATTCTTAAGATTAAATTCAATTAATACACAAAAATCTTCTTATTTCATTATGTTTTTTAGTCTTTATTAGTTCTATGTCATTAATTCATATCGTTTTATTCAGTTAGTGATATGCATTAGCTAATCTGTGAATCGAATCAATTGTTGTGCACTTTCATTTGACCGTCCGTCCAAGGGGAATTCGAGTTGTGTTCAGTTCCTCAAAATGTTTGACGCGGTCAAGTGGATCTTGCGCTTTTGTTACTATTACTCGCGTTTAATTGGAGTAATCAACTTTGAAATTGACTTGGAGACGGGTCGAGCGAGTGCTTCAAAAATTGCTTCAGTTTATGCCGTTCTAATTAATAGCCTGGTCTTTGGTGCCATAATATTCCTGAGCCGCAGTCATCTGGTTGGCATACTATGGTCACATGCCAGCCTGCTGCATGAGTATCTCTTTGTGATTATGAATAGCATTCGAGTCATCTGCATTATGATAACTATAATCAGTCGCTGGCTGCAGCGTCATCGGCTCGTCAGTCTGATTAACGCCTTTCGGCTTTTAGCGTGTCGAAAACCACAGGTCATGAGAGTTTGGCGCAATCGAGTTATTATAAAATTTTTGAGCGTTTCACTTTCGGAGCTCGCACTAGCCGCAATTAGCTTTGTTTCCATCCAAACATATTTTCCGGGAGATGTGACCCTAATGGTCCTGATGATGTTTGCATTGACAACCTTAACCAATATTATCGGCTCACATTATTACTTTGTTATGCTGAATGTTCATAGCCACTATATACTGCTCAATCAAGAGATGCAAACGGTACTCGCCAATATTTATTGCTTAGAGACTGAGCAGCGCAGAGCTGCTTTCATGATGAAATGCTGCTCCCTCGCCGATCAATTGGAGGATATCGCCCGAGCACAGTCCCAGCTACAAAAACTCGTCGATAGCATTGTTCAGATTTTTAACCTACAAGGTCTCTGTTTCGCTAGCATTTATTACTTCTCCACAATCGCTGGCATCTATTTCACATTCGATTTCCGTTGGAGCAATGTTGGCGAATGGAACATCTACAGCACCGCGGCTTATGTTTTTGTAGTGGCCTGTTACTGCACGGACGCTATAATCACAACTGACAACTTTTACATTGTCCTCGATGTCCATGCGGATATGGTCAGAATGCTCGAAGGTAGCGCAACGTTTGCCCCCGGCCTGGATGTTCGATTGGATCAGGTCGTGAGTGTATAAAAATATTTTGTTAAGCGGATATACTTCATGAAATCTTTTGTTCATTCAGATCGAGTCATTTCAGCTTCAGCTAAGACAAAATCCTTTGAAGATCCGTATTCTTGATTTCCACGACTGTTCGCGATTCGATCTGATTGCTATGGCCAGCTCAATAATAACTAATTCTTTGGTTCTCATTCAATATGAATTAAAAAACTAATACATATTTCGGATCTTGAAATTGATTACAGTGTAGACTTTGTCAACAAATGGATTGAAAGAGTGAAATAAACGCAGCTCATTCTTAGTGCTACTGAGTAAGAACTCGTTGCTTATGAATATTTTATTGTCCTTGGGGCTGCCACTGTTGCACTTCAGTTCCTCGCTATAAGTTTTCCATTTCATAATTATTCATATCTGTCAATCTATTAACCCATTAATATGTATAACTTATCGACCTTTCAATAAGAATTCATGTTACGTTCAGTCCTCTAACATGGTTGATGCAGTACGGGCTATCCTTCGGTTATCATATTACTACTCGCGCTTTTTCAGAGTGCTCAACTTCGAGATTGATGTTAAAACAGGTCTGGCGCGAATCACAAGATTATCTACGATTTATGGAGTCCTGGCAAATGGATTCGTATGCATGCAACTAATTAATAAAAAACTATTGGCTTGCAGCCCTCTGGTAGCAAAATTGTGGACAAATGCAGGATTCTTGCATGAGTATCTGTTCCTGGCGGTGCATTTTACGCGATATACCTGCATTCTGGCACCGATGCTCAGTCGCTGGTATCAACGGCAGGAGCTTGTTCGACTTGTAAATGACTTTCGTCACCTGGCGTTTAGGAAACCCAAGGTTTTGGGAATGTGGCGACTAGGTGTTATACATAAAACTGTATTCATTACACTGTCCACAGTGTTTCAGTTAGTATTTAGCATATTTTCCATGTGGCCTTACCTCACCTTGACTCTGGCCATGAACGTCATAGTGTTGTATAACCTGTCAGTTTACGTCAATGTAGTAATCTCACACTATAACTTTGCCGTACTTAATGTACGAAGCCATTACGTTCTGTTCAATCAGGAGATACAGACTGTATTTCATGAGATTCGTTCCCTAGAGAATGGAAACCGTAGAGCTGCATTCATGAATAAATGCTGCACCCTGGCCGATAAACTGGAAGATATTGCCAGAGCACAATCCGGGGTGCAAAGGCTTTTTGGGAACATAACTCGTATGTTTGGTATACAGGCTTTACTTGTTGCCTTGAATACGTACATCTCCATCATTGCCTCGGTTTATTATATATACTTCAACATTAAGCTGAACGTAGGTGTGCACTGGAGTCCCATATTTATCTTTTTTTTGTCTTTCAAATCGTTATTTACTACGTCGACATTGTTTTAACCATTCGAAACATTTTTGACCTCCTGGATGATCATTCAAAATTGGTAGAACTTCTGAAGCAATCGTCAAACTTTGCACCGGGACTAGACGAACGGCTTGAGATGGTTGTAAGTTAATAACAGAATAAGTAAATTTATTTTTGTTCTTAATGTGCTTTTCTCTTTGCCTTGTAGATCGAGAGCTTTCAGCTTCAGCTAGCATGCAACCCTCTTAAGGTTCCTGCTCTTCGTCTTTATAATATGGAGCGAACAAATGTCATTACCGTTGCCAGCTCATTGGTCATCCACTGTTTGGTTGTCATTCAATATGATTTGAAAAACGGAGTTGTTTCAAAACTCAACCATGAAATGTTAACTGCTTAAGTTGTTTTCAATCGATTTGATTAAAGTTAGCTTAAAGCTATTGCTTTAAATGTTATTTTATCGACCTCCCCGTTTTGTGTGGGTGTCTTTGTGTATTATTACTTTTACTCAATGTGGGTGAAACGCTGCTTGGGGCACATTCAGGAGACAAGCAACAAAAGAAAACACAATATTCCTTAGAGTGGCACAGAATCTGTTTGATTTTTGGGCATGTCTGATGCTCTGGACTGGGAACGTGATACGTCATCTATCGAATCTTAATACACTGAGCAAAAATTAAATAGTTTACAAGTGGCATTCTGTAACCAAGCAAAGATTTTCTGTTAGTTGATGATATTTCCAAGTGTATAAAATGAGAAAACAGACCAAAAAGAATAAAATCAAATAAACAGAATCATAAGTGAAAGCGTTGTATGAAAGATTTGAAAGAAGAAGGATGAAGAAGGTGCCGTAACTGTGTCAATGGCATGTGTAATTGCGAGCAAGCCAACCGATAATGGCAGTATCATGCAGTGTGCCTGGAATGTGTAGTTGGTTGGTTCTAGGGAATGGGAATGTAAATGGTTGTGGTAGTGGTAATGCCTTTGCTGGGTTGCCTTTGTGTTGGGATTGCCAGGCATTTATAACTTGGCAACTTGTCCTTGCTTCCAAACGGGTCGACACTGACAAATCCTGTTGCAGCGTCGCGACGCTCGATGGAGCGTCAATGCCTTGCCACAATGCCAAATGGCAACAAAATAAACGAGTTTCCATTCAATTGCCACAGTTGCTTTAGCTGCTGGCTGTCAGTTTAGCATAAGTCGCTGTTTCATCCGGAAGGCAATATGCATTACGGCATACAGACGGTTAGACGGACGGGACGTAACGCCAATAAGCACGCAATGACATTTTAGCATAATGCATTGCAGCATCTTCAAGTTGCATGTCAGCCAAAACCAACAGCACGACAAGAACAACACATTCAAACACAACATAACTCCACTCAGTGCTGTCACTTTAGAGAGTGAGAAAGAGATAGTGGGAGTGAGTGAGAGTATGCAAAGTATATGTACCGTAAAATCATTCCAATTGTAATAACAAATGCCGAACATGAAGCGGTCAGGCGGAGTCGTGTCAAATGGTCTTTGAACCTAAGCTTGGCCAACGTTTTGCCTTTACTATACTTATATCTGTGTAATCAATACGAGCACAGACAGATGGCCCAGATGCTACAACTAATGTTAATCGAGCCATTTGCATTGCTGCAGCATTTTAAAATGCAACTCAGGAAGCAACAATAAATATTAGGACAAACAAATGATATCAAGATATTGTTACAAGGAAATGTTTGTGTGCTTTGAATTTTCTTATTGAAGATATAGTACAAATACAACTTTAAAAAATTGCACAAATTTAATTACTAATCTTAGATAAGCAAATTGAAAATTGCTGATTAGCAAAGCACATAAAAAAATCTTTCAATACGAAATGGAAATTTGCAGCTGGCTGAGTTCGCGAGAGGCCTTCGAATTTGTATCATAATTCAAGAAATATGCGAGGCATTCGCAAATCCCATAGCCCTGACAAGGAGAAACTGAAAATAAAATTGAATTTGCAAGCGGCACGCACATAAATCCGATGCCACAACTGTGGATACAACTGTGCAACAACGAAAACCAAGCTTGAAAGAAAAACGTTGAGAAAAAAAATAAAGCAGAACGAAAATTCTTAGTTTGCTTTTGCCGAAGGCCAGAAATTGTGCTCAAAAGTATCATAAATATTTGATTTTCCACATTTTACAACATCTCCCGGTCTCCCCGTCTGGCCGGATGTCTGTACTGGATGTTCTGATGTTGCTGATGGTTGTGCTGGTTGCCAAGTAAAATTGATAAGATTCAATGATTACATCTCAAAATTGATATAATTTGTGCACAATTTTCAGCAATTGGCAAATGTCGCGTACGTGATGGGGTTTTATTTTTCTTTTCGTTTTTTCGCTTAAGCGCATTGAGAGTATTAAAGTTTTGATTCTTCGAAAAATAAATATTTATATTCAACTGCAACTACAAATGAAAGAAAAACCTTGTTTTTAGGTAGAAAAAGAGAAAGTTCCTTTATCTAGGTTATTAATTCAAAAAAAGTCAATCTGTTGCCTTTTGTACTTGATTCAAAAATATGTTCTTAATTTTAACTTTGATTTTTTCAGTACACATTGGTACAAGCCGTTGCTCGTAAATACATTTTATAAACATCTGCACATTGCAAACTTTAAAATTTATTTCTGTTTACGTCTCGTATAGTCGGCCCGCCGTATATGGTACTCGTATTTATGGATGTGGCGTCGTGAATGTTGCGGCATATTTGGTTTTGGTGTGCGAAATGCATTTTATGAATCTTTTATGGCTTTTAATGTAGAGACACCTGCAGATACACACACACACACAGACACACACCGATTTTTCGGCGCACCTGGCGCTGAGTTTATGCGGCATTGGCGTCACACAATCAAACCAGCCAGCGAATGCGATGCGACCGCCCCAAAACGGCAATGGAGGACAGCTTGACGGGCGTTGTCATAAAAAGGTGGGTGGCGAAAGGGGCTTAAGAGAAAGAGGACAGAACAGAACAGAGACACCTTAACCTTTTATGGCATTAAACTTGCCGGCGGAATCAGCTCACGCGCGCGTAACGTATATCATTCTGGCCTAATCCTTGGTGGGCATGGCTTTTGCTAAGCGCTGCACATGAAATATATATTTTTGCAGCCAACAAAAAAACTCAACCAAGAAGAAGCAACTTTAGCAAACAACAAAGTAACTTTGATTTATGCTTTGCTGCAAGAGTTTAAGTGCAGACTGTGGGGCGGGGGGACCCCAAACACTCATTAGTTACCAGTGCTGATGATATGATTAGGATATATAACGAATTTTATTGTGATTTACATTTAAATGTAGTTTATTCAATAGTTTAAGTAATGACTAAAAATATAAATCTGAAATCTCTTTTTGCCTAAGCTAGAATTTTAGAGCGTTCATTAAAATATTTTGGTAGTTTTTCTTAAGCACATAAAATAATAATTTTCAATTTTTTCCTATTAAAATTGACAAACTAAATTATTGATTGACTTGGTAAGTAATTAAATTAAATGAACGAATGGAAGTCAACACAAGTTCAATTTAATAATCTGTATAAGTGAATTTTAAAATCAATTGAAATCTTAAGAGTGCTGATACACATTGTCAAATCAAACTGAAATTGATTTAAACTTGAGTTGGCCTAGAAAAATGCAAGCAAAAACAACAAGCTGAGCAAGCAAATGCTTCTGAGTTCGGCCTACTTGAATGTACATATAATCAATTGCTGCAAATTAATCATGTCATATGCTGCACATTAAAATAATAACATTCTTTTTTTTAAACAATCTGTCTACTCCTACATATTGCTAATACACTCGACTCAATACTTGACCTAAAAAAAATACAACAATATGAGTAAAGATGCTAAAGATTGGCGCTCTCTAATTGCAGCGCCCCACCGTTGACTGGTTGAATGGTTTGCTGCTCCGTACATCCGCATCCGTTGATTTTCCATTCGCGTTATTTTTCAGTTTATCCGCCCGGCAAACGTGAGCAAAATTTAAATGGCGCTGACTTTGCAGCTGACTGCATTGAGCTGAGCTGACAAAAAGGACATCAAACGGTAAGAAAAGCAACTGAACTGAGTGAAAACGAACACAAACGAATGTTCGACGTTAATATACTCTGTAATCGGTTAAAGACTGAAATTCAACCGAATCTCGATTCTTCTCTGTCAATCTACCCCTTGCGTATAGTTATTGCTATAGGGTATGACACTCGAATCAAAAAAGTAAGAGCATAAGATACAAATTGATTGGAAATTTGCAATCAACAAATGACAGCGGGGATGTTTTGTTTTTTACTATGCGACACATTCGACAAATTTGAAGAGCAATTAAAAATGTTTTCGGAAGACTAAAGAATGAACTAGAAAGAACTAACAGTTTCCACAACTAGTTTTGACTTGACAGTTAAATCAATTTGCAGCCACAATTAATAAGCTGACAAAGGTGTTAATGTTGCAAACACACACACACACGCACACACATGCAGACACACAATTTCAATTTCCTTGTCGGAAAAGACAGCAACAAGCGCAACGCAAGAACGAACTAAATGCCATTGGGTAAGCGGATAGGGGTTGGGGGTTGGGGAGGGGGGTCTTTGAAGTTCATGTTGTTTGTCAAGAAAATGAATTTCACTTGACAGCGATTATGTGGCACAGCCCAAGTCACTCAGTTTGCCAACTTATAGTAAAAGCTGAAGCAAAAGTTTTGCAAAACATTTCCGATATTTCAAATACAAACACACACACAGTCCCCCCCGCCATCTTCACCACCTCTTTCCACTCTAACGACCAGCAAACAGCTTACACATTACACACCGCAGCGCCCACGTACCAACTGCGACCTCCAGTCTCAAGTGTTCTCTAACTCATTCCTCATCTTATGCACTGAGCATAATTGCTTCACATTTCTTACTTACTTTTAGCACGAAAGTTACTTCTAACAAGCAATTTTTACTCCATCTAACAACTATTTTCTTTGGAATGATTTTTCTCATCAAGTATTTCTCTCAGTGTCTCCGTGTTAAGCGTGTCGTCTAACCAAAATGCCAAACGAACGTAGAAAACGCTGCCTGCCACAAACAACAGTTCGGGGTGTGTGTGGCAAAGGGTGCAAAACTTTTGCCTAAATCACTTAACGGAAAACAAGTGTTGGCATGTGCCCCTCCAGCGAAAAGAATCAACCCCAACCCGCAACTCATTTCGATCACAAAACTTTAAATGCCCTTTTCAATAAAAAAAAAGATTTTTGTTTTAGCAATAAGAAACGATGACGAAGCCAATGAAATATAATAACAAGGAATAACCGGAAGCAGCAGCACAGGAAGCGTGCTGTTTGACATACCACACACATACACTCTCACCATCACCCCCCTCCAGTCACGTAGCTAGTGCGTAAACAGAAAATCAATTAAATGTGCATACAAACTCAAAGTGGCGCCCACTGTCGGCTTGCAAGTGCACTTGCGTGAGTGCGTGTGCGTGTGCGTGTGTGGTGAGAAGGGAGTATGGTGAGATTTACATTAATTACGGCACGCAAAAGCTTTTTGACTTTTATTGTGACATAGGCTCGACAACAACAACAACGGCAACATTTATCGTCTCATCTTGCATATAAAACGCATGAATATAAATTTCATTCCCCACGGATGGGAGCTAAAGTTTTTCAAAAAGGATGCTAAATGTCACCACAGCCAAAAGTCCCCCCCCCCTCCGCGCTACCCCCACACACACACTTACTCAGAGTTGGGTCAGCAAGCCTTTTAATAAAGTCTCTTGGCAGACGAAGCTGACAGGCGGGCGGGGAGCGCAACGAATCGAGATCGATTTTTAAAAACGCTTGCATAATTTATGAGCGTGCAGCCCTGGCATTTGAATCTGTTGACACAGATGAGCGGGCGGGGGTGGTGGTGACTTCTTTCTCTCCTATTCTTTCCGTTACATCTTTCAATTGTTTCGTTCTCATTGAATATTTAACCAAATGCTTTCAAGCCCATTGCTATGATTCCCCCGACCCCCCTTGCTGCCGAAATGTGGCATTTTATTTAATTTTGATGCAAATCGTTGTCAATGTTTTCGGGGGGCCCTGTTGACATTTGAGGTATTTGGCATCGTTGATGTTGCCATCTCGCTTGCACCTGCATGACATTTAATTAGCATTTTGCTTTTGTGTGTGCAACATGTTGCATGATGATGATGCTGCTGCTGGTCATCGTCACACATACACATATCTATGTGTAAAGTTTTCTATCATAAATTGCAATTTATTTTGCCATGTTGCATGTGCCCCATAACCGCACAACACGAAAAACACCACAATGTGGTTTCGGTTGCAATCGTAACACCAGCGCAACCCATTCCTAATCCGCCCCCCCTCTCCCAATGTTGCCCCATTTGCCATAATGGCACATTTATGAAAATTTCGTAACATGTGCAGACTTGTGAAAAGGCGAATAATTGAGAACCGAATAGAGAGTTTCGCCAATTAAATCCACTGTGAAGTGTATAAAAATCGAGTTACGATTATGTCTATAAAGATTGTTTTAGATATTATATCTTCGTACTTATAGTAACTCAAAGAATAAACTCCTTTTTATTACTTAAATAATGCACTTTTTCCTAGTTTCCTAGTTCCTTAAGCAGCCTGCCAAACATTTTGCTTTAAGTAAAATCATTTCAAATCAATTTAGAATTCAATTTGCATAAATTTCACTTTAATCACATCAATTACGCAAAGAATTTCGTGCACTTGGAGCTTTGTCATCGTGATATAACATGCCACCAAATTATTGAGATGCTTGTTTATTGTCTGAGTCATGCCAAAACCACTCTCCACCACCCCCCCTTCCCATTAAAAATAAAAGAAAACTTTGCCGTGACCGTGCCAAGTGCAGTTACTTTCTGCTATCTGACAGCATTAAAAGTGTCTGCTCAAATTTCTAACTTGCCAAAAGAATTTTCAGCTGACTTTTTGAGTGTGTGTTCGTGTTCGTGTGTGTGTGTGTGTGTGTGTGTGTGTGTGTGTTGAGTGTTTGTCCTTAGGTAAGACGTATTACTTGTACGAGGACATGGATAAGGGAGCCGCAGTACCCGCCCCTCTTCGGAAAAACTCTACTTGCAGTTACACACGCAAGAAATGTTTTGCGACTAAGAATTTCTGAAAACTGAAACTAAAGACGAGAGAGCGTGGGAGCGAGCGAGCGGGAAAGGGCAAAACTATGAAGTTTTTATTTATAAAAAAAAAACACACACACACCGCAACATTCCGCACTGAACTTTAGCACACGTAAAACGTGAGATAATTTAGGAAGCCAGAAGCAGCAGCAGCCCAAAGCGAGCCTGTTCCATCTTGTTTATGCTCCTAGTTATGCTCCTGCTTACCACACGGTGTGTCAAGTAGTTGGGCTAAAACTTTTGTGACAGCTCAATTTTTGAGACGAGAGGGGATAGAAAAACGTATGAGTATGAGCTATATTTGAATATTAGTTGTTAGTTTGATGCTGCCTAAAGAGCGAACAAGAACTGTTAATAGCTTATGTCTTGACAACAAGGTTAAACTTGTAATTATAGAAGAAAGCCTTTGAATGTGAAGAAAATAAGTTGTTTTATAGTCTTAACTTGATCCTTTTGACTCAGCCTTCGACCTCAATCTTAAGCCACTTGTAGATACTTTTGGACTTTATCCAATCTTAGTTTTCACCAACGATTCGTGAAAGAATTAGATCGCTATATCTTACCTTTTGATAGCACTCAGTTATTCATTCAGCTAGAAAATGATCTTTAAAGATAGATCAACACACATTGAATTTTCATCACAATTTAAACAGAACTGTCAAAACTACTTAGTAGCCAAGATTCACTTACAAATCAAGCAAACTTCTCTCATAATCCGAAACATATTAATGTTGATAACATATCTATCTCTCTCTCTCTCTCTCTCTCTCTCTCTCTCTCACTCCCTCTCTCTTAATCTGTACAAATAAGAACAGATGCACCTTGATGAGAGACACAAACAAAGGGCACGACTACTGTCATGCAGATGCTGCAATTGAAATGCAACAAGAGACGCAAGTTGTTGCATAATGCACTTAACTGAACTAGAGTTGCACCGAGTTCCGCCCACTTGTCACACACACACACACATATATATGATGTATGTTTGCCACTGGCACTGGCTTGCAACATAAACATCATGTTGTGGTTATGGAAATTAGCTCAAATTGATGACAAACATTGTGCGTGGCAAGATTTATGCGTCCATCTCAGCAACACATCCTGAGAAAATGGAACACAAACATTGTTAAGGATCTCTCGTTCTCTCCCTTTTCTTGGTTCCTGCTAACTAATTGGTATTTATTGCTACTTAAATGCCACGCAAACTTGTTGCCTACTTTTCACCTCGTATTTCATATGTGGGAAACGCCTATTTTTAAAAGAAAAAAAATGTCGGATGCAGGCGTTGATTTTTGTACCAAACAGCCAATCGGAGAAGACACAAACTATAATTAGCCAAAAGATCTTGAGAGAAAGAGACACAGAGAGATTGAATGAGAACATATGTGTTTGTTTGAATGGATCGTTGAATGGATGGGAAGAAGAAGCTGGCAGAAGAACGGAGCAAACATCTTGAGGCTAATTTCAGTGGGCACACGACTTTGGCACGGTTTAGTATCGTCGCGACAATTATCGTAATTAACTCGTTTATATGTTTTGTGTGCTAATCCAATTAACCAAGTTCGCACAGAGGATGGATGTCGCCCCATCCCCTCCCCAAGAAAGATCGCAAATAAATTAATTCAATCAGCATTCAATTAGACAGACAGTTCGAAGACAAATGAAGAATTTTAACACGCACAATTCGCATAGCTAATTCAATTGTGTCGCCACCCCTCTACCCTTCATCCTTATCATCAGTATTGTGTGACAATTTGTTCAATTAGCCAGAAATAGTGATTGAAACAAATTGAAAATTCAATTTGCATTAGCCATGTTGAACTATCAGCAGCATTCTTTGCCCGTCGGCAATCCAAACAGTTTCTACTATGCCGCTTCAACGTTGACGCCGTCGGTAGCATCCGGAACGGGCTCTGCACAGTCATCCGGAGCTGAGACAGCGGCTTATCAGTCACAGTCACAGCCACAGCCGCAGCCTGCGGAGCTGGTGAAGGACATTCGCATCACAAATCGTCGAGAACTGGATAAAATGCATCGTTTTTCAGTGGACAATCTCATTGAACTGAAACAGGATGCGTATGGCAAGAGTAAAATGCCCATGGAGCTAACTAACAACCATTTTGGTAAGTCTGTTGACGTGGTTTTTCAGTTAGTAGAAGTTGAAAGCAACTAGCCCAATAAAAAAAATGATTTCCTGTTTATTAACAAGCTTTTAACAAATACAAAAAATTATTCTAAGATTTTTCGGTGCAGGGAAAGTTGCTCTCAAAGTTAGCAAAAGATATATCATAGATTATTTGAAGAAAAAAAATCTCAAGACTTAAAATTTGATTTAATTTGTGAAAACTTATATAGCTTACACCTCAAATCCTTTATACCAAGGAGTTATTTTAAGTATTTCATGGTATTTTTTTGTGCTTCAGGGTGGTAATCATCAGGCTTCATTGCATACCATGTAATCCGATTTTGTTTCGGTTGCGATTCTGTTCATGTATCTTAACCCAACCGAATCTTTTTACCCACGCCATTTGTCTCAATTTGTCAGCGTAGCTGTCTGCGGTATGGCATCGTAGATCAGTTGTGTGGCATGGCCATCAGAAACCAACGATGTCCCCGGGGACATGTTGATGCGGCGGGGGGAACGGTTTAATAGTGGGAAAGAAAAACGAACAGAGTTGGATAATTTGAATTGAGCCAACAAGACAGCAATAAAAAACCAGTTGCAGCTTAATAAAATACCAAAAAAAATAAAGGAACTCCAAAATCGAAAGGGAAACCTCAATCAGATATGTGCGCCAAAGAGGTGAAGAGCGAGAGGGGGGGAGACTGGCACATGTTAAAATCCGAGCGATGATAAAAATAAACACAAGCCTCTCTCTCTCTCTCTCTCTCTCTCTCTCTCTATTTCGAAGCGGTAATAGGGGCTGCCTTCTGCTGGTTGGGATGAGATTGGCTGCCACGTTTTATGCTCCACTTGGAAAATATAGGCTCGCTGGGCTGGATGTTTGGGTTGGGTTGGTTGGGATATGGGCGCTTCGGTTGTGTTCAAAGGCATGCGATGCAGGCCTCTGAGGGAATATCATGTCAGCTTTGATTACGTTTTGTCATGTTGACAATGTTGAAGTGTTGTCTGTGCAGTCATCGTTGTTGTTGCTCTGGTTGCAGTTGCAAATGCATTCGCCGAAAAGGGAAAAATCCGTATGGCTGTTTTTTGTATGTGCGCCGGCGATTGAGATTCGGCGGGCTCCGCACTTCTGATAGCAATGACAATGAGACGGGCATATTTCATAGCAAATTATGCCGCTGACAAGCAATCATGCAACAAGAACAACAACTACACCAAGGATATAAGTTGATACAACCCGGCCAGTAGACGACATGTCGCCTTTCAATTGTTGACAACCTGGCTGCAGTAATGCAGGCCGAGGTAGATACTCCTACACACAAAAAAAAATGGTGCAAAAAATAAAAAAATTGCAAATATAATTCAATAAAAATTTGTCACTCAAGATATAAAATCAAATAAAGAATTTCTTTAAAAAAAAAATATAGGTTTACCATCAAAACAAATAAATAATATTCAAAATATTTAATTAATAAATCTTATTGAAAAATGAAAACACAAAAAAGTTCATTTAAGGACTTTCAATCTAGTTTACTTTCATCAAAATTTAAAAAAAGTCTAAATACCTGTTGCCTTTTTTTGTTGCTGTGCAGTTAGGACTGCGGCTCAGTCTCAGTAAAAGATGCACGCAAAGATGACTTTATGTCATCCGTTTGGATGTGCAATTGGCTGCGGCATAAATGAGCAAATGTCGCCCACATATGGCACCTAAATTGCATGCATGAGTTCCACTGACACACACACATACGGCAACTAAATAAATAAATCATATATCCATCTACTTTCGCATGATTCTCATCACAATTCAAATTTATTATGAAAGAGCTAAACATTGAATATATATACGATATATAAAGAGGATTCAGATGGGCATATTTAAGTACTGGGAATTTAAGTTAATATGATCTTTATATATTTACACATACAAGCTTCATTTATACTTAATGTATTTGTATTTCTTGGGAACAATATTTCTTTGGAATTTTTTCTAAAAGTGAAAAATCAATTAGTGGCAAATTTGTTTTCGCTTTGCGTTTTGCCTTTTATTGCCGCTTAATGTCACAATTTCAATGTAATTAATAGATCGTAAATTTCGTTGCGTTTGTTGTTTGCTTAAAATAAGTCAACAGCTGCCCAAAGATGTCGACGGTGAAAGAAAAAATAATTATATTTTATGTGCCATGCCATTTGTTTATGACCTACCCCCTCACTCTCCGCTTCTATGACAACAAAAGGATCAAATAGAAATGCAAAATTTTATGTCTTTAAATCTCGTAAATGTGAAATTCCACAAAACTCAGCGGAATCGATTATTTACGATTGCACAAATTCTCCGGAATTCTCCACTTAAATCAAAGAGCATTTTTAATGACTTTCTAATATTGTTCTTCGTCTTTCGTTTGCAGGCAACGTTGGCGCCATGGATTACCCCCACAACAATCATGGCTCCGCGGGGCATTCGAGGAAGCCGCGACGCAATCGCACCACATTTAGCTCCGCCCAGTTGACGGCCCTCGAGAAGGTCTTTGAGCGCACCCATTATCCCGATGCATTTGTCCGAGAGGAGCTGGCAACCAAGGTGCATTTGAGTGAGGCGCGTGTTCAGGTAAACAAGAAGAACAATTCAACTACTTAATGGAAAAATGTTATCAAGTTGATTTGCAATCCTTCCATTTAGGTCTGGTTTCAGAATCGTCGAGCCAAGTTTCGACGCAATGAGCGCAGCGTTAGTGTTGGCCGTCCACTTTTGGACACTGTGACACAGCTGGTGCCGGCTCCGATACCCAACAATATGCACAAGTATACTAGTTTGACACACGGTGCGCCACCTGGCGCCTACACCTTGAACCACTTTGCCTGCCAAAACTATACCAACTGTTACCCCGGCTTTGGTACGAATGCGAGCTCGTTCTTTGGGGCGCCCAACTATTGTGTGGCAGCCAATTATGCCAAGAACGCATATTCGTCGCTTTGATTATTACTTATCACAATTTAGTTAAATTTCATTATTATTATTATGATTATTTTTAGAGCGTTTTGCAACAAAATTATACCTGACTAATATACACAATAAATATTTCTATAGACAAAATTTATAAGAGAAAATTAAAATGTATTAAAATAATTACATATATGAAATTTTCAAAACAAGCTTAGAAGAAAAAAAAAGCTAATTTGTAATCAAGAACTTTGCATAATTTTTCCTTTTATAAAAGCTTTTAAGTATTCAATTATAAAGCTGTCAAGATTGCGTGTGCTAAATTAACATTACTGATTTAATTATTTATGTGGATAGATGAATTAATTAGAAATTTATACATCAACATACATATGATTACAAGTTTTTAAAGACTTCTCAAGTGTGTGTGTGTGTGCCCGCATATGTGTTAATTTGTATAATAAAACTTAATTAAAGTCGAAGGAAACCGACAAACAAGCAACCAAGAAAGAGAAGGGGCGAGTTTGAGTAAGGGAGACAACGGATGGCAAGGAAAACTTTTGAAAGCCACAAAACCATCAAAGTACATTAGAATTGTGGCCAACTTCTGTTGTTCAACGCCAATTAAAAAGACAGATTGCCATTATAAAGACAAACTAAAACACAACAAGAGAAAACTACCTTTAACTGAGACAAAGAAGTGCTTGAAAATAAAACAGGAATTTATTTTTACCTGTGAAACGAATCTTGTTAAATGAATATGAATATTTCGAATTTCAAATGTTGTCCAAACATTCTGAAAGAGTTGAAAAAGAGTTAAAAAAAAGTCCCAAATCTCACAAGAAGCCTATTTAATTTATAATATGACAAAGCCTAGACACAACTCTTTGCATAAATCAGTACATCACATACCTTTTTAAGCACTCAAAGCAATAAGGTGACATCTAGCGAATACACACACACAACACACACAAACATACACACTCACTCGCAACTTGATAGACAAAAGTTGAACAAGTACCATGTAAAAGTTTAAATTCAAATAAAAATTCCTTTCTCAGTCTCAGCGGGATGACAGGCTGTAAAAGCAAAAATAAAAGAAATGCAAATTATCATACGGAATGTAAGCGATATTTGCAACTAATTTGCATAAGGAGCAACAGCAAAAAGGGATAAGACAAGAGAAGCATTTTTACAATATTTTACAAAATTGCAATAATGCTTGAAAGGCAGCACAAAGGGAAAAATGCGTATTTCCTCCTTGCGATGCGGCACAAATATGTTGCAGGACAGCACCAAATAGGACAGCAAATTAACAGAGGCACGACATTTACTGCCTGACATGCTACATGTTGCACAGCACATAGCCAAATCAAATGTCGAGCCGGCAAATACCAAAGGACAAACGGGGTTTTAACTGGCACTTGACTATTTGTATTGAAATATGTTATGCACGGAGGAAAACAAGTAGAAAAAGAATTCGACCAACGAGTAAAATGTTTGAACTAGCTGTATTTTATATTTCTTAACAGACATCGATGAAGTTTAAACAAAGTCTTTTTTTTTCCAAACAACAAACAGCCTTTGAGTTGAAATCTTCAGAATATTGCCACGCGCTCTTATTATGAGTTGTTTGGCTCTAAATAATTATGTGATAATTGTGTGTCGGTTAAAAAGCAATTATTCAAAAAAATATCAAAACAGAGATAAATGAGCCTCACATAACATAACAGAAACACACCCTCAAAAGACGATCTGACAAAGGGAAACAAGAAGATGACAACAAGGGCCACTTATGTTGCCATTGCCGGATCTTTGCTGTCACATGAAAGATGAACCGAGGCGCAGCCGCAGCCCTCTTTGACATCTCCTTCAACTCGCAGTGGGATATTGCGTGACAAGGGCGATGATGAGAGACTTCTGGTAGAGATTGTTGTCATAGCGCCGATCATAAAGTATACGAAAGGCGCTGAGAAAAATGAATATATATTTATTTTCACCGATTACTTTTATTTCACTTCACACACTTGAACAAAAATCGTGGTCGAAAGATAAACAACAACCAGAGCAGCGCCAATACAAAAACCATCCAGATATTTAGGCCAACGAAAGAGCAATGGTTGTGCATTATAGCGCTTTCTTCAGTTTCGGTTTTTGTACCACCATCCGCATACAATATGGCGGCAAACTCGTTGACTATTGGATAGTCGTCTTTGGTGCAGGTACTGGCCAAATCATCGGCCATTTGAAAAGCATGATTAATACACGTAATTCGAGCCTCGGAATGTTTAAGAACCGTGTCGGCTCCTTCGACTGAGCCACAAATCGAGGTGCTCACATTAACTAAATTAAGAGAAATACAATTGTGATGCCGTGGGCTGCGAAAGATGAGCAGAAATGTCTTAAAGTGCTCATTCATAATGAAGACACTGAACGGATTGCCCACTTCGAACTGATAGCCGGCATACTTTGCAAATATATCTGACGGTAAGGTACCATTACAGGCTATACTATACGATGCGTTGAAAATGCGTTCGCAACTGCTGCTTGACGGCTCCATCTATACAATTACAACACAAAATTTTGAAATATTAATTGAACGAAATGAACTAGCTTACTTGGAGTTATAAAGTTGTAAATGTCATTAAATGTTTATGATTAAAAAATGTTTTGTTTTTCTTTTTCGAAATTAGAGAAAGGAAAACAATAAAAGCCAATGACTTTACAAATATATATGTATACTTAGTCGATATTATAATCTTCGGTCTATACATATTCATAAATAAACAGACTTATGACCTTTATTTTCGGACAAACAGTGATTTATCAAAGAAGCTAACCAAAAAGAAATTTGAAACAAATAGAAACCCGTTACGATAGCTTGATTAACATTATATATTTTTATCTGTGACTACGTTGTGTGTGAATGTGTTAAAATACAAAACAACGCACACACCAGAACGCATTTGAATATATTATATTATCAGAGTGATTCCCAAAAAAAAGCCCAGCGAAAATTTAGACATCCCAACCGGTTTATTGTTTCAGCAAAAGGGGGCCTAAATCGCAATTTATCGCAATGTTATACAACTTTTGACAATAACATATCTCAGATCCAGTTTTGTTTCAAACCAGACTATGTTTTTATGTTTTTTGGGTATAAAAAAGATCGCTTTGATCTTGGACACGCACATTTCAAAGTAGAACCCATTGGAATCAGAAGCGAAAATGCGAGCTGTTATTGTTTTTGCCGTTGTGATATTCGCGCTCTTCAGCCTGATGGAGGCGTTGCCACAGTTTGGATATGGTGGCTTCGGTGGACATCGTGGTGGATATGGTGGCTTCGGTGGACATCGTGGTGGCTACGGTGGTGGTTTCCCAGGCGGCTATGGTGGCGGCGGCTATGGTGGTTTCCCCGGCGGCGGTTACGGTGGTGGCTATCCAGGAGGTTTCGGTGGTGGCTATCCCGGCGGATATGGTGGCGGCGGCGGCAGTGCGTCAGCTTCTGCCTCAGCGTCAGCAAATTCGAACGGCGGCTATGGCGGCTTTGGCCGATAAATTCAATATCATAGTTCTTAGTTTAAGTTTGTTCAATAAAGTGAATGCTAGAGTAAACAAATTGTGAGAGAGTGAAACATTTCTACATATAGTTTTCGCCCCTCTCTGCATTGGGCTGCTTTCTTTTTGGGCATTGGCATTGCAGGAAATCCCATCATAAGTTCGTATCAAGTTTTGCACTTGAAAACAAAACAGCTGCTATATACATATGTATGTGTGTGCTTGTTGGTGTTTGTGGGTGCATTTGGTAAGCAAGTTTTCATGTACTTGAAGCGGGGAGAAAAAAATAATGTTAAAGTTTCACTGCAACGTCCTCTGCCGTTTAAAATGAACTTTCACTTTACACCCTCACATACACAGACACACAAGTAATGACGACAAAACCAAAACGAATTCCAACAACAACGACAAAAAAAAAGAGAGTTTCAATGTACCAATACCGAATTATTGTTGTTGCGCCGTTATATTTTCTGCAATTTAAAACATAGTTACAGCTTGGCTGTGTATTTGGTTACTTTCCACCAAAATTGATAATAATATTTCACAAGTTCTTAGTTACATTTAAATACACTCTCTCTCATAATAAGAACCTGGTCATACTCGTATATGTATCAAACTCTAATATAATCGGGAACAAAAAAAAAACAGACTTTTAGAGCAACTAAATAGCGAATTCTTGATTATTGAAACACTGCGTATCTTTGTTGCATATAATTAACATTAATTAGGTGCTTATTATCAGTTTTTATTACTAAAACGAGCGACTAAATAATATTCGATTGATCTCCGTTATTTCCCGCACACTAGCAACAACTAAAGGAGCAATAATATTTTCTTGTTGCTTTGTCCTGATCGGAAAACAGTTACGAAACTGTTTACTGCCGGTGAAATTTACAGGATGGTAACTGTTACAAAACTGTTTCTGTTTTATAACTGGAAAGTGAAAAAAAGCCCTGGTTGAGGAAGGTTTTTTGTTGAGTCTCAAGATATTTGTAAAGAACAAGTTTTGACTTAAGATGAGGTTCTCAATCGCTGTGTAGCTACTAGTTCAACGACATTGCGGCATCATTAAAACTTTTGACCTGTCATCTTTTATTGGGTTGGTGCCCAAACAAAGTTTTGACACACACATGCACCAAAAAAAATCAAAATGCGGCTGTTATATTGTTATTTTGGAAGAAGAGACGAAGGACCACATTGAAAACAGGCTATTCAGAGTTGCATTGAGTTGGCCACCACCAGTGTTGCCACCATACACAAAGAGCCGCTGGCCGAAGCCATTCAGGTCCTCTGCAGGTCGACCCGCTGCATTGTTTGTTATTCCTTTCAAGCTTTCGCATTCTTGGCTGCATTCAGCAAAAGAAGAAAAATCATAATATAATAACGCGTTCAGCATTTTATGGGCCCAAGTCCACGTCGCCCGACTAATGACGACTGCCTGCAAAATATGAAATTGCATAGAGAACAGTACAGAGCACACAAAAGAGAAGATGAGAAAGCGAGAATACATTGCCATGAAATTCATGCTTTTTTCTTCACTGTATCCTAGAAAATGGCTTAAGGTTCTGTTCGCCTTCAAAACTGTTTCGATTTGTCGGGCGAAAGGGGGCTGATTCAGTTGAAGCTTCAATATTAATGCGAAATGTACGCATTTCTCTCTTTTTTTTGCCAAGTTTAGTCTATGTCTATGGCCTTTTCAACGCACGTCAAAGTCATCAATATTGGGCTTCGTAAGATGCTCCAGAGATATATAGATACATCATATATATTTTTGAATTACTGCCAATGAATTGGCATGACAAGCAAAGGGTGGAGTTTGGGGGGGTGGTGGCGGTGGAAAGGGTATGTTTCAGTCCCTACAAACAGTTTGCCCAAAATATGTCAATCGAAATGTAAATCATTGCGTAATTTGCATTTTGAGCATTTGCTTCAATTGAAGGACGATGTTGTTGACTTTGTTGTTGTTGTTTCTGTTGCTGGCAACACGTGAATTATGGCGGCAATTTTGACAATTGCCAAGCTCCGTTGCCACGCCTACAGCCCCACATCGCCTCGCTTCCGGTACGTGTACGTCTCTCCCTATCTCTCCCTCTCTCTCTTCCACTGTTTATGTATGTGTGTGTGTGTGTTTAAGCATTGTATAACTTGTGCCCTCTCTTCACGTGCACATAAATCTCGTTGCCGTTTGTTATCCAACATAATTGTGTTGACATGTTGGATGCTAATTTAAATGGATTTTACCAGATTTTCAATCGTTTCCTATCTCTAACAAGTACACACAACACACACACCCACACACACACACGCACACACTTGTGTTTAATCAGCTAAAACAAACAAAAACAGCTGACATTTGTTTTTATGACAACTTTTCTGATTGATATTATGATTTTAAGCTCTATGGGGAACCATAACACTATGCAACAAAATTTCACTTGATTCTGGCTTCTTTAATACGCGCGTAACAACAATTTTCGAATAAATTTTTTTTTGTTTTTTAAATTAATTTTTTTGATTTATTTTTTATGAATTTTATTTTCTTGCACCTGCGTCTCTAAATACTGAAAATAAATAAATTTTAAAGTTAGCATGTGTGTGTGTGTGTGAGGTGAAACTTTTCTCACGTACGCTTTGCTGTGGAGATGTGCATACGCCAAAAAGTATGCAACAGCAAAACGTGATTTCGTTTTTAAATTTTAACGCTTTGATGCTGTCAAAGGGGAAATTTATTTGCGATACGCATTCATTTGGAAATTATTGGCTGCTCCAATGCCATTGTTCTTATACCCTGTAGCCAACATCTCATAAAGGGTATTACATACTAGCTCAATAAATATTCCGTGAAGTATCCAAATATTTGATACTTTTATGCCTTTATTTTATGTGCTTTATATAGAATTTGGAATGCTTAGAGCTTTGCCCAAAGGGTAACCAACAGTCGAGCACTGTTTTCTTCAAGTTTTACTTGCCCGGCAAGGTAGGAAGGAATAAATAAATAAATATATGTATTTACGTGAGCGCACAATATTCGACAATAGCAATTTCTTAGTACAATTTTGCTTATTGCACAAAGAAACTATTAAGGAACGCTTAAAGCAGTGCAAATGGCAAATGGTGCATACTTCCCCATAACTCAGCTCAAGGAATGTACTAAAAATAGGTTTAGATTTTTTACAGATACCTTAATGGGGGGGAGGAGGGTATGATAATAACGTCTATTATTTTATTTTTAAAAATTTGTTAATAATTTTTATTTGTCAATAACAAATCGCTTAGCAAAAATCGCGAAACACTTTTCAAAGATGGTGTGAAAAATTTCGTTGACATACCTTTAGCCACAGGTTATATTCCAAAGGGCTAGAAACGTAAGTAAGGATCAGTGACAACGACAGGAAAGTTCATGTTCGTGTCCAAATAAAAAGGGCAGCATACAAATGCCGACCATTTGTTCTCCTTAACCAATCAAACCCGATATGCAGAGATAAAGCACGGTGCCAAACCAGAGTAACTCGCGTTCCCTGCGAGAGTTACCCTTATCCTTTCTCCTCTCCATAATGCAATCAACTTTCTTTCACCTTTTAATTGTTTACCTTGGCTGTTGTCCTCAACACCCTAACCACAATCACAACAAACAGATTAATATTTTATGATCGTGTTTACAAATGTTTACACCTTTTTTTTTGCATATACAGGTACATACAGCAGCTACCTGACATACCCGTTTTATAGGTTGCAGATAAGGCAGCAATTCTTTGAAAAACTTTATTTTGTATAAAAGAACCCAAAACAGTTTGGTCGTTATCATTCGCATTCCGAACTCTGACCCATCAACATGGAAAACCCACTGTCATTTGTGCAGATCGAGGCTAGCATTATAATGCTGCTCTTGCTAACTCTAACAATTATAGATTTTCTGACTAAAGAGCGGACGGCAAAGCAAATTTCAGTGGCATTTGATGCGCCAGCAAGCAAGGGGCCACGAATGTCGAGCAGGATGCACTATATAGAAGATAATTATCTGGACTCGCAGACGCCCATTCAACGCATGCGTGGCATGAGATATCTAAGGCTGGAGCAACGTGTGAGAATTATGACGGGTGTGCGACGTAGACTGGACCAACAGTTTTAAACTATTAAATTTAATACATAATTTAGGCTTAATAAAAATAAATTAAACGAAACAACAACCATCGTATTTAATTGTTAACAGCATTTCGCAGGCACTTTTAAACTTGTCAACGAAATCAACGTTTTTTCTTTCATTGTCGTGCGTGCCAAACCAAATATCGATATATCGATACATGTAGCTTTGCATTTCTGTAACGATGTGTTAACAGCGTAGAAACATGTAAACAAACAACCTGTAACCTGTGGCGGGATTAAAGCAAAGAAATATTGTATGATAACTCGAAAACTATATAAGTATTATTGTATAACGTATATATTCATACTGATTCTCCTTTCAATGCAGAGAGTACTACGTCTGAGACTGCAGCGCACTCGATTAATGGCTAGCTTTGGGCAAATCTTAAACCCGTTGACAGGCCAAAACACATGGCAGGAACACGACGAGAATTACGATTATCACCAGGAGGTGGCAAACGCTGGCTTCGGTGACATGCTGCACGATTGGGAGCGCAATCGAAAGTACGATGCAGCACTGCGCAAAACAATCTCAGCCATGCGTCAAGCAGGCAAAGAAGTTCACGTTCTGGACATTGGCACCGGCACTGGGATTCTTGCCATGATGGCACTGCGTGCTGGTGCGGATAGTGTTACGGCCTGTGAGGCATTTATGCCCATGGCGAATTGCGCGCAACGCATTCTCGCTGCCAATGGCGCTGATCGGGTGCGTCTCATTCGCAAGCGTTCGACGGATATCCAAATGGGCGTCGATATGCCACAGAGGGCCAATTTGCTGGTGGCTGAGCTGCTAGACACGGAGCTGATAGGTGAAGGTGCCATTGGCATATACAATCATGCACATGCTGAACTGCTCACAGATGATGCGCGGTGCATTCCTGCGCGGGCCACCTGCTTTGCCCAAGTGGTCCAATCCTCGCTAGCAACGCAATGGAACAGTCTGAAGCTGTTGCCCAGCCTAGATGGCGATGTACTGCTGCGGCCGCCAGCACAACTGCTGCAGTGCAATGGCGAGGCGGCGCTCCACGATGTCCAGCTGTCACAGCTGCCCACCGAATCCTTTCATCCACTCACAGCACCAACGCAGATCTTTCAATTTGACTTCCAGCGCAAGCAGGCCCTTGAACAGCAGCGCGAGAATGTGCTGCTCCTAAAGATTAGCCAGCCGGGCAGACTGGAGCTAATCTTCTTTTGGTGGCAAATCGAATTGGACGACGCGGGTGAACAGCTGCTGAGCTGCGCTCCCTACTGGGCGCATCCCGAACTGCAGCAGCTGCAGAAGACAGAAACTAAGCGACGACCGCTGTCAAATGTTGTACCTTGGCGGGATCACTGGATGCAGGCCATCTACTATATACCCAAGCCGCTGCAGCTGCACTCAGCCGGCGAACAATTCTATCTGAGATGCTATCACGACGGGTACTCCTTGTGGTTCGATGTGGTTGGTCAAGCGCAGCCAATCGAGCAGCAGCAGCCGGCCCAACGTCATTGCTGTACCTGCGACCTGCACCTGACCTACACGCGGAGTCGGATCGGCCAGCTCAATCAGGGTACAAGGAACAAGCGCTACCTGGGCTACCTGGAGCAGGCAGTGCAGCAGTCGCAAGCACACTTCTTGATCCTGGGCGATGGCTGCATGCTTGGCCTGGCCACCGCGGCTTTGGGTGCTGCCAGCGTGTGTTGCCTGGAACCTCATCGTTTCTCGCGCCGCCTCCTCGAATCCATTGCCAAGCACAATCAGTTGCCGAACGTTTCGTTTGTGGAGAGTCTGCAGCAGCTGCAGCCGGAACAATTGGATGCGATAACCCACATCTTTGCTGAACCGTATTTCTTGAATTCCATTCTGCCCTGGGATAACTTCTACTTCGGCACCTTGTTGCTGCAGCTGCTGGAGAAGCGTGACGTTTCCGAAGTAGAAATCTCGCCATGTTCTGCACGCATTTATGCTTTACCTGTTGAGTTTCTGGATCTGCACAAGATACGCAAACCAATTGGCAGCTGCGAGGGCTTTGACCTAACCCTCTTCGACAAAATGGTAGAGGTAAGCAGAATCCCTTCTGAAGAATGTTCCCTTAGGCAAGTTTGACTGCAACTGTTTTTTTTTACAGCACTCGGCGGATCGAGCTCTATCGCTGGTGGAGGCACAGCCACTGTGGGAATATCCCTGCCGTGCCCTTTCACAGCCCCAGCAGTTGCTCAGCGTCGAGTTTGCCAAGTTTGGCGAGGAGAGGCACAATCAAGGCTGCTTGGAGCTAACTGCGTAAGTCCACAAAATTAACCGAAATAACTTCTTCAGACAGATAACTTTTCCTCCTTGCAGGCCTGGTGATTGCAATGGCATTGCCTTATGGGTGGATTGGCAGCTCTCGGAAAATACGCACTCCAGGTCAATTGTCAGTAGCGGACCCTCCAAACCTGTTGTGCCCGGCGAGTTTGTTAAGTGGGACATGTTTGTGCGGCAGGGTGTCCACTTCACCCGACAGCAGACGGCGGAGGAGGGTGAGAAAAGGCATGTGGATTGGAGCACCAGCTTCAAGCCGCGATTGGGAGTGCTAAATTTCAATTTTTTGCTGCGATAAAAGTGAATAAAAGACGAGACGAGGCGAGTTGCAAGCACAAGACAATTTAGACAATTTCAAATGGGAATAGATTGACGAGTAGGCGAGACGAGAGATTAGGCCAAGGGTATCTCTTGCTCCATATGGGTGAGCACAATATTGCGATCCGTCTGGGCACTGGGACTGGTTACCTTCTGTCCAAACTCGCCGCCCCTCAAACGCACACGCAAATCCAGTGCCCGAATGTCCGTCATTAGGGAGTGTTGCTTGTTCTCCAGATCGACATCGATCTTTTGGGCATGGTCGGACAACAGATTGAAATTGGCCTTGGCATCGTCGATTTTGGCTTGCAGAGAACGGCGTATTTCACGCAACTTCTCCACCTCCAAGCAGAGCTTGTCGTGCGCATGATCCATGCACAGCTCCATTTCGTTGCGCTGCGCCCGATTCTCTAGACGCGTCTCGGCCAGCTTCAATGAGTCTGACTTGTCACGCAACGCATCCTCCAGCGTCTTGATCTCGCACACAGCATTCTCCATCTCATCCTTCATCTTCAGCTTCTGCCACTCGAGCTCATTGCGTGCCCGCTGCGTCTCAAAGACGCGCTTCCGTATGGTGTGCTCGGCCCGATCCTGCTGCGCCTGCAGCATATTGCGTGCCTTCTCGCGGCACACGAACAGCGCCTCCCGGATGGAAGCCGTATCAGCCAGCTCGTTCTCGGCCAACAGCTTCATGCTCTTCACATGCGCTAGCCAAGCCTCATAGGAACAGGAGCTGCAAAGTATTTGGATAACAAAAGAATAGTATTTTAAATATGGAATGTTCTAACCCTTTGGGATGACGCATGGGATCTGGTTTGTAGGATAGCGTGGCTGAATTCCGATCGAGCGCCAGTTGCACAGTATCCAATTCCGTTGCCACCACCTTGTTCTCCAGCTCCATGCCAATCTTGTAGCGCACCTCCTCGAGACGAGTCAACTTCTCCCATGCCTTCTGGCATCGATCTGCCAACAATTGTTGATTATTCTCCAATATGCACAGCTCATTCTTAATCTCCCGATCTGGCTCATCGTAGGTCATCTCGGAGCCCAGGCGACTATCGCGCATGGTCAGCACCTCACTAATCACAGAAATGGGACCAGAAAGCGCATCTACTTCTCGCTCCGTCAATGCTTTTTCCTCCTCCAACAATTTAATCTCAAGTTGAATGCGGTCGAATGTCTTCGAGATGACCTCACGCCAGCTATTCAGCTCCACAATGCTGCAAGCAAACGCAAATGAACCTACCCTAACTCCACTCGAACTCCTGGCAACTCACCGATCGTTCAGGGCCTCATTCGTCTCGACGTTCGCCCAATCAGCCTCGATGCGCGTCTCGTTGCGAAGTGTTCGGGCGGAATGCCTTAAGGCAAAGGCATCGGCCCGACGAGCATCTGCCACATTGCGTAGACGACCCACACGAGCGTTCCAGTCAGATAGGGAGATGTGCTGCAGGGGTTTTTCCATGGTCACCACCGAATGAAAAGCCATCTTGATATACAAATTAAACTCTTTCTAAAAACGTCTCAAAATCAGGAAGAACAAAAAATATATTTTTGCTTTTTTGGGTTCTCAATAGAATAACTCACAACTTAAACTAACGGAATTATGTTCCCCCTAACGCCAAGGATAGATTGTTTTTTGCTAAGGTTACTAGATCACCAGGGACACCAAAGTTTCACAATAAACAAAATAACAGTTGGGGTCAGGCCAGGACCAGAGTTAGGGGAGGGCAACCGGGGCTACAGCCCTGGGCCTCCACAAAAGAGGGGCCCCACCATAGAGACTTCGGAAAAACAATTTCAAATTCAATGTTTTATTTGGGGCCAAGGAGCCTCCACTCCTTTGTTGCCACGGGGCCTCTAGACCTTTAAATAGGAAACGATGAAAATATTCTTGAAAAGTTTGATAAATATCTTTTTATTGGCACAAAATGATAAAAATTATTTGATATCCTCAGACCCTAAGAACAATTCCAAATAATTCCTAGCCATATTAAGATACAATAAATTTATAAAAAGGGCTGAATATAGAAATAAACTTCCGATTGGTTAGGTCTTTGGTATAAGTTGGCTCGTATTGTAAGTTTCAATATTGTAGTCGGTCTGAGCACTCGGATTGAAGGCCTTAAGTTGATCGTCCTTGAGGCGTTGGCGCAATTCCAATGCCCGCTTGTCCGTCATCAGAGCATGCTCTTTCTTTCCTAAATCCAAACTGATCCGTTGGGCATGTTCCGATATCATATTGAAATTAGCCTTGGAGTCGTCGATTTTTTTCTGAAGACAGCGACGACTTTCGACTAGCTTATTCACCTCCTGGATGAGCATGTCATTCACATAATCGAAGCACAATTCGGTTTGGCATCGCTGCGCACGATTCTCCAGTCGTGTCTCGGCCAGCTTTAGGCAATTCGAAGTGCCTTGCAATGAAGCCTCGAGCGTCTGTATTTCGCACATCGCATTCTCCATTTCCTTCCTCAACTTGTTGGCCTGCCAGTCGAGCTCATTGCGCGTCTGCTGCGTCTGAAAGATGCGCTTCCTTATGGAGTATTCGGTGCGCTCCTGCTGTGCCAGCAGCAAGCTGCGAGCCTTCTCACGGCACACAAACAGCGATTCTCGCAGGGCAGCCGTATCAGCCAGCTCGTTCTCAGCCAACAGCTTGATACCTTTCGTGTGCTCCAACCACGTTTCATAAGAGCTACAAAAGTCAAAAACATATTCGTTATCAAAGAGATTATCTATAAGGTAACGCCTTACTCTATGGGCGCACGCATTGGATCCAACTTGAAGGATATATATGCTGAATTCTGATCGAGTGCTCGTTGTTGCATCTCCATTTGCACTGTTTCCACTTTGTTCTCGATCTCCATGCCGATCTTGAAGCGAACTTCTTCGAGCCGCGTCAACTTGTTATAGGCCATCTGGCACCGTTCTGATAATAATTTCTGATTATTCTCCAATATGGTCAACTCATTCTTAATCTCCTTGTCCGGCTCATCATAGGTCATCTCGGAGCCCAGACGACTATCGCGTGTGATCAGCACCTCACTAATCACAGCAATGGGGCCGGAAAGCATATCCACTTCCCGCTCCAGCAAAGCTTTTTCCTCCTCCAACAACTTAATCTCAAGTTGAATGCGGTCGAATGTCTTTGAGATGACCTCACGCCAGTTTTTCAGCTCCATAATACTGAAATACATATATAAGTCTATGCAAATCTCTCAAGGATTAGTCCCGCTCACCGATAATCCAATGCTTCATTTGTCTCATAGGTGGCCCAGGCGCCCTCGATGCCCACCTCATTGCGCAGCATCCGTGATGATTGGCGCATGGCAAACGTATCCGCGTGACGGGCATTGGCTATATTGCGTAGACGACCCACGCGTGCATTCCAGTCATTAAAGGAGATGTGTGGCAGCGGTTTTTCCATGGTCGATACCGAATTGAAGGCCATTTTCAATAATTCTTATATGTATGTATGTTTAATAATGTAAGTGTTTTGTGTGGAGTGGAACGAAGTATTCTGATGTGTTTTTTTTTGTTTGTGTAACAATTTTGGATTGTTATTGTATTATTATATTTATACATATATATTATAATGTAAGTGTTTTGTGTCAAGTGGATCGGAGTATTCTGACGTGTGTTTTTTTTTTGTGTAACAAATTTGTTTATCCATTGACTACTTGATCGGCAAAAACTTTGCCCCAATGATAATGTTTCCATAGTAAGCCGGTTGCTAATGGTAATGGTTGCCTACAAAACGGCGAAGGCATCGGTGCGACGTGCATCTGCCTCATTCCGATAATTTCCTTTTCCATATTGGGTCGAGTTACAAGTGGCAGATTTTCTTTCGTTTCAAAAAGAAACAAATAAATGCAGAGATGGAACAATTATGCATTTTCCAACACCCATAAACATCGATACACAATCGATTTCTTTTTACATGCGCTGAGACAGATGTTTCCTATCGATACATAATTTGTCAATAACAAATCGCTTCGCAAAATTTGCGATACACGCTTCAAAGATGGTGTGAAAAATTTCAAAAATTTCAATTCTACTTTTTCCGAGTAATACCTTCTTTCCCCTCTTTTTTTAACATTCTGTTACGCTGTTGAGTCGATCGGTGACATACTTATAGCCACAGGTTATATTCCAAAGGGCTCGAAACGAAAGTATCGATAGGTGACAACGACAGGAATGTTCATGCTCGTGTCCAAATAAAATGGGCAGTATAACCCTAACCACAATCACAACAAACGGATTAATATTTTATGATCGTGTTTACAAATGTTTACACCTTTTTTTTGCATATACAGGTACATACAGCAGCTACCTGACATACCCTTTTTATAGGTTGCAGATAAGGCAGCATTTCTTTGAAAAACTTTATTTTGTATAAAAGAACCCAAAACAGTTTGGTCGTTATCATTCGCATTCCGAACTCTGACCCATCAACATGGAAAACCCACTGTCATTTGTGCAGATCGAGGCTAGCATTATAATGCTGCTCTTGCTAACTCTAACAATTATAGATTTTCTGACTAAAGAGCGGACGGCAAAGCAAATTACAGTGGCATTTGATGCGCCAGCAAGCAAGGGGCCACGAATGTCGAGCAGGATGCACTATATAGAAGATAATTATCTGGACTCGCAGACGCCCATTCAACGCATGCGTGGCATGAGATATCTAAGGCTGGAGCAACGTGTGAGAATTATGACGGGTGTGCGACGTAGACTGGACCAACAGTTTTAAACTATTAAATTTAATACATAATTTAGGCTTAATAAAAATAAATTAAACGAAACAACAACCATCCTATTTAATTGTTAACAGCATTTCGCAGGCACTTTTAAACTTGTCAACGAAATCAACGTTTTTTCTTTCATTGTCGTGCGTGCCAAACCAAATATCGATGTATCGATACATGCAGCTTTGCATTTCTGTAACGGTGTGTTAACATCGTAAAAACATGTAAACAAACAACCTGTAACTTGTGGCGGGATTAAAGCAAAGAAATATTGTATGATAACTCGAAAACTATATAAGTATTATTGTATAACGTATATATTCATACTGATTTTCCTTTCAATGCAGAGAGTACTACGTCTGAGACTGCAGCGCACTCGATTAATGGCTAGCTTTGGGCAAATCTTAAACCCGTTGACAGGCCAAAACACATGGCAGGAACACGACGAGAATTACGATTATCACCAGGAGGTGGCAAACGCTGGCTTCGGTGACATGCTGCACGATTGGGAGCGCAATCGAAAGTACGATGCAGCACTGCGCAAAACAATCTCAGCCATGCGTCAAGCAGGCAAAGAAGTTCACGTTCTGGACATTGGCACCGGCACTGGGATTCTTGCCATGATGGCACTGCATGCTGGTGCGAATAGTGTTACGGCCTGTGAGGCATTTATGCCCATGGCGAATTGCGCGCAACGCATTCTCGCTGCCAATGGCGCTGATCGGGTGCGTCTCATTCGCAAGCGTTCGACGGATATCCAAATGGGGGTCGATATGCCACAGAGGGCCAATTTGCTGGTGGCTGAGCTGCTAGACACGGAGCTGATAGGTGAAGGTGCCATTGGCATATACAATCATGCACATGCTGAACTGCTCACGGATGATGCGCGGTGCATTCCTGCGCGGGCCACCTGCTTTGCCCAAGTGGTCCAATCCTCGCTAGCAACGCAATGGAACAGTCTGAAGCTGTTGCCCAGCCTGGATGGCGATGTACTGCTGCGGCCGCCAGCACAATTGCTGCAGTGCAATGGCGAGGCGGCGCTCCACGATGTCCAGCTGTCACAGCTGCCCACCGAATCCTTTCATCCACTCACAGCACCAACGCAGATCTTTCAATTTGACTTCCAGCGCAAGCAGGCCCTTGAACAGCAGCGCGAGAATGTGCTGCTCCTAAAGATTAGCCAGCCGGGCAGACTGGAGCTAATCTTCTTTTGGTGGCAAATCGAATTGGACGACGCGGGTGAACAGCTGCTGAGCTGCGCTCCCTACTGGGCGCATCCCGAACTGCAGCAGCTGCAGAAGACAGAAACTAAGCGACGACCGCTGTCAAATGTTGTACCTTGGCGGGATCACTGGATGCAGGCCATCTACTATATACCCAAGCCGCTGCAGCTGCACTCAGCCGGCGAACAATTCTATCTGAGATGCTATCACGACGGGTACTCCTTGTGGTTCGATGTGGTTGGTCAAGCGCAGCCAATCGAGCAGCAGCAGCCGGCCCAACGTCATTGCTGTACCTGCGACCTGCACCTGACCTACACGCGGAGTCGGATCGGCCAGCTCAATCAGGGTACAAGGAACAAGCGCTACCTGGGCTACCTGGAGCAGGCAGTGCAGCAGTCGCAAGCACACTTCTTGATCCTGGGCGATGGCTGCATGCTTGGCCTGGCCACCGCGGCTTTGGGTGCTGCCAGCGTGTGTTGCCTGGAACCGCATCGTTTCTCGCGCCGCCTCCTCGAATCCATTGCCAAGCACAATCAGTTGCCGAACGTTTCGTTTGTGGAGAGTCTGCAGCAGCTGCAGCCGGAACAATTGGATGCGATAACCCACATCTTTGCTGAACCGTATTTCTTGAATTCCATTCTGCCCTGGGATAACTTCTACTTCGGCACCTTGTTGCTGCAGCTGCTGGAAAAGCGTGACGTTTCCGAAGTAGAAATCTCGCCATGTTCTGCACGCATTTATGCTTTACCTGTTGAGTTTCTGGATCTGCACAAGATACGCAAACCAATTGGCAGCTGCGAGGGCTTTGACCTAACCCTCTTCGACAAAATGGTAGAGGTAAGCAGAATCCCTTCTGAAGAATGTTCCCTTAGGCAAGTTTGACTGCAACTGTTTTTTTTACAGCACTCGGCGGATCGAGCTCTATCGCTGGTGGAGGCACAGCCACTGTGGGAATATCCCTGCCGTGCCCTTTCACAGCCCCAGCAGTTGCTCAGCGTCGAGTTTGCCAAGTTTGGCGAGGAGAGGCACAATCAAGGCTGCTTGGAGCTAACTGCGTAAGTCCACAAAATTAACCGAAATAACTTCTTCAGACAGATAACTTTTCCTCCTTGCAGGCCTGGTGATTGCAATGGCATTGCCTTATGGGTGGATTGGCAGCTCTCGGAAAATACGCACTCCAGGTCAATTGTCAGTAGCGGACCCTCCAAACCTGTTGTGCCCGGCGAGTTTGTTAAGTGGGACATGTTTGTGCGGCAGGGTGTCCACTTCACCCGACAGCAGACGGCGGAGGAGGGTGAGAAAAGGCATGTGGATTGGAGCACCAGCTTCAAGCCGCGATTGGGAGTGCTAAATTTCAATTTTTTGCTGCGATAAAAGTGAATAAAAGACGAGACGAGGCGAGTTGCAAGCACAAGACAATTTAGACAATTTCAAATGGGAATAGATTGACGAGTAGGCGAGACGAGAGATTAGGCCAAGGGTATCTCTTGCTCCATATGGGTGAGCACAATATTGCGATCCGTCTGGGCACTGGGACTGGTTACCTTCTGTCCAAACTCGCCGCCCCTCAAACGCACACGCAAATTCAGTGCCCGAATGTCCGTCATTAGTTTTTTCCTAAGGTTACTAGATCGCCAAGGACACCAAAGTTTCCAATAAACGAAATAACAGTTGGGGTCAGGTCAGGTCCGGATTTAGGGAATGGCAACGAGAGCTACAGCCCTGGGCCTCAACAAAAAAAGGGGCCCCATAGTACCCAACTTTCGATTTGTATTTGGAAAATAATTTGGGGCCAAGGGCCTCCACTCCTTTCTTGTCCCGGGGCCTCCAGACCTTTAAATCCGGCCCTGAGTCAGGCATAGATTTATTGATTCCCAGTGGAACTATGAAAATATTCTTGAAAAGTTTATAAAAATATTTAAAAGTTTATTGACACAAAATGATAAAATTATTTGATATCCTAAGACCCTTAGAAAAATTCCAAATAATTCCTAGCCATATTGAGATACAATAAATTAATAAAAAGTATTGAACATAGAAATAAACTTCAGATTGGTTAGGTCTTTGGTATAAGTTGACTCGTATTGTAAGTTTCAATATTGTAGTCGGTCTGAGCACTCGGATTGAAGGCCTTAAGTTGATCGTCCTTGAGTTGTGCGCGCAATTCCAATGCCCGCTTGTCCGTCATCAGAGCATGCTCTTTCTTTCCTAAATCCACACTGATCCGTTGGGCATGTTCCGATATCATATTGAAATTAGCCTTGGAGTCGTCGATTTTTTTCTGAAGACAGCGACGACTTTCGACTAGCTTATTCACCTCCTGGATGAGCATGTCATTCACATAATCGAAGCACAATTCGGTTTGGCATCGCTGCGCACGATTCTCCAGTCGTGTCTCGGCCAGCTTTAGGCAATTCGCAGTGCCTTGCAATGAAGCCTCGAGCGTCTGTATTTCGTACATCGCATTCTCCATTTCCTTCCTCAACTTGTTGGCCTGCCAGTCGAGTTCATTGCGTGCCCGCTGCGTCTCAAATATGCGCTTCCTTATGGAGTATTCGGTGCGCTCCTGCTGTGCCAGCAGCAAGCTGCGAGCCTTCTCACGGCACACAAACAGCGATTCTCGCAGGGCAGCCGTATCAGCCAGCTCGTTCTCAGCCAACAGCTTGATACCTTTCGTGTGCTCCAGCCACGTTTCATAAGAGCTACAAAAGTCAAAAACATAATCGTTATCAAAAAGATTATCTATAAGGTAACGCCTTACTCTATGGGCGCACGCATTGGATCCAACTTGAAGGATATATATGCTGAATTCTGATCGAGTGCTCGTTGTTGCATCTCCATTTGCACTGTTTCCACTTTGTTCTCGATCTCCATGCCGATCTTGTAGCGAACTTCTTCGAGCCGCGTCAACTTGTTATAGGCCTTCTGGCACCGATCTGATAATAATTTCTGATTATTCTCCAATATGGTCAACTCATTCTTAATCTCCTTGTCCGGCTCATCGTAGGTCATCTCGGAGCCCAGACGACTGTCACGCATGGTCAGCACCTCACTAATCACGGCATTTGGGCCGGAAAGCGCATCCACTTCCCGCTCCGTCAACACTTTTTCCAGCTTCAACGATTTAATCTCATTCTCAATGCGGTCAAATGTCTTCACGATAATCTCACGCCAGCTATTCAGCTCCATAATACTGAAATACATATATAAGTCTATGCAAATCTCTCAAGGACTAGTCCCACTCACCGATAATCCAGTGCTTCATTCGTCTCATAGGTGGCCCAGGCGCCCTCGATGCCCACCTCATTGCGCAGCATCCGTGATGATTGGCGCAGGGCAAACGTATCCGCGTGACGGGCATTGGCTATATTGCGTAGTCGACCCACGCGTGCATTCCAGTCACTTAGGGAGATGTGTGCCAGCGGTTTTTCCGTGGTCGACACCGAATTGAAGGCCATTTTATATAATTATTGATAACTATTTTTTTTTAATGCGATTATCTTCTATATATTATAATGTAAGCAATGTTTTCTGTCGAGTGGAACAGAGTTTTCTTATTTTATTTTTGTATGCGATTATATTTATATATATTATAATGTAAGCAATGTTTTCTGTCGAGTAGATCAAAGTTTTCTGATTTGTTTTTTTTTTTTGTGTTACAAATTTGTTTATCCGATCGCGAACTTTTGCCCAATGACAATAGTAAGTCGGTTGCCAATGGTAATAGTTGCCTACAAAACGGCGAAGGCATCGGTGCGAAGTTCATCTGCCCCATTCCAATCAAGTTAAAAGTGGCAGATTTTCGTTTCAAAAAGAAACACAAATAAATGCACAGGTGAAATGTACTTTCGAACACCCATAAACATTGCTACACAATCGATGTATTTTTAACATGCGCTGAAACAGAGGTTTCTTATCGATATATAAAGGCTGGCGATATGTTTGCGATAGTGTTAAAAATAGATTTATCATCACTAGCTGCTTTTGCTGCCAGCGATAGTATAATACCATCGATAGTCCGATTGTCCATCGATTGTTTGCGAGGTCTACTGCTGCTGTTTACAGTGTTTTTAGCCAGTTTTGCATTAAAAAATAATTTTAACTAGAAACCAAGCGAGTGCGTAGCCAATTGGCTGTGTATTTAAGGTCAACAGCAATTAAACTGAACTGTGCACTGCGCGGTACAGATGCACGGCAGTGTTTGAGCGCTCTCCGACAGCTGCCCTTAAGGTGAAGGACAACAAAGAAGGCAGGCAAGGACAAGGACGACATTGAAAAACGGTCACACAATGGCCAATTTAAATGATAGCTGTGACAATGAGACAACAATAACATGCCCTCCACTTAACGCCACCGCCTCCTCCATAAGCCTCAATGTGCTGCCGGACGAAATACTCGAATTCATATTCACCTATTTGCCTCCCTATGGCGATCTGGAGCACTGCAGCCTCGTCTGCAAACGCTGGCAGCTTATTGTCAAGAGTAAGTGTGTCCCACTCTATATGTCTATGGATCTACAATGTATTTCATATTGCAGATCTTGTGCGACGCTCGCAGCTGAATCTGGAGAAGGGTTTGGCTGACTTTCGATTGCGCTGGGAAGTGTATTCACAGCAAACAGCAGCCGCCATTGAGGCGACCAAACCAAGCATGCCATCGGGCATGCCCAAGACCATCATTGCAGGACGTTTTGCCCACTCCACGGTGCGTCTGGGCAATTCGATGTATGTGTTTGGCGGTGGCTCCTCTTCCAATACAACATTCAATGATCTGTGGCGCTTCGATTTGACGCACATGCGCTGGTCGCGTCCCCTGGCAACGGGCACATATCCATCGCCCAAGGGCAGCGCCTCTATGGTCGCCTGGCGTGATATGCTGGTGCTGTTCGGTGGCTGGCGTTATCCATCGCTGCATCCGCCGTATCAGCCCTGGTGTTTGTTCGACGAGCTGCACTACTACGAGCTGGCCAAGGATCGTTGGCTGGCACGCAACACCATGCCCTGTCCGCCGGCCATGGCGGGACACTCGGCCAGCGTGCACGGCAATCGGATGATTGTATTTGGCGGCTATCAGATTAAGGACGATGTCAATGTCAACTCGAATGACACCTGGGTGCTGGATCTGGTCGAGCAGCGCTGGTGGCAGCCACTCTTTGTGGGCAATACACGGCCAGCGCCACGCTACGGACAAATTCAGGTGGAGCTGGACAAGCATCATCTGCTCATTGTTGGTGGCTGCGGCGGCGCCAATCGTGTCTACACGGATGCCTGGCTGCTGGATATGACGCGCGATGCCTGGTCCTGGAAACAACTCAATGTGCGCAACAAGCACTTTGGCGCCGTTCAAATGTGGTGCAATCCCGGCTGTCGCGTCAACAACTACCTGGTTGTGGTGGGCCCCTCGCCCAAATTTCCGCTCGACTTTCAAATCATGAAACAGAGCCGTGTACCGGCTGTCGGTGGCAGCGCCTTGCGCTTCGCCGGTCTCGGCCAGGCGCCAGCTCCTCCGCCGCCGCTGCCCTTAGCCGCACAACGTTTGCCGCTGCCAGAGCGCCGACCGGGCGCAGGCCCACTCGATCCGCCTCATCAGCGTGGTGGGCGTTTGGGCGGCCCTCCGCTGGCGCCGCAGGAACAATATTTGGCCAATCGACGGGCCATACTCAATCAGCATATGCAGCAGGCCCAACAATTCATGCACAACAATAATGTCAACAACAATAACAACAGCAGCAACAACAATTACCAGCCACGCTCGGGCAGCCTCAGTGATTTGCACTCACCACCCATTGCAGCAGCAGCACCTGCTCCCCCAGCACCCGCCCCGGTGGATGGTGACGCCGATGCTGCACAGCGTTTGCAACGAAATCTGGCGCTCCGCTGTCGCGACAATGAACCGCTGCTGCCCAAACGCTTTGACGAACACTACGAGGTGAGTATCAAGTGGTGGAATTATACTCACCTCTGCCCTGCTCTCTTAGGAACATTGCTGATCTCTTTACAATTTCTTCACCTTGTACATAACTTCACGCTCTGTACCAACCATTAATATATCCCATTCTTTGAATCTCGACAGGATCCATTTCGCATGGCCGCCTTCAATGTGCCCGGACGTTCGCGGAGCGCATCGCGAGATCATAGCGAACGCATACGTCGCATGGAGGAGAAAATGAATGCCATACGCAATTCGCGACGCAGTGCACCCGCCGCCGACGTCGAACCTCAAGCGTTGCGCGCCCCCTTGCCCAAGCGCCTACGCTGCAATGTCCAATCGCTGTTCGTTTGCGACATATCCAGCCTGCTGCAGCAGCCCGATGCCAACTGTGAACCGGGTCTCGATTGGGTGGAGTACAAGAACTTTGGCGTTCTAAGCGGTGCACCCGATCGCCTCATCCTGTCCAGCCTGATAGCCGGCAACGGTGAGCTGATTCTCTTTGGTGGCGTTCATAAGGAGACCTTGACGGACATCACGCATCATGTATCCAATTCCATACACTTTCTAAGTGTACCACGTGATATTATCTAAGTGCAGGCATCACACACACACACACATACATTATTTCTATAAGCTATTTACTTATCCCCCAAAAACCCCCTCGCATCCCTTATAAATTTATTTGCTGCGTTTAGACATTAAATTTGAGTTAAAATGTAAAATATTACTATAATTATTATTATTATGTATTTGCGCGCATTAAAATTAAATGAAGTTAAACATTGTAAAGATCAAACACACACACACATACATACATAACTCTTCATGTTTTTGTGCAGGTGCTTCAAATACAAAGAAGAGAAACGAACGACAGAGTGAGTGAGCGCGAGAGAGTGAGAGAGGACCTTTACCAGTTTGTAAAGCAACATGCCAAAGCACATCATCAACTGCCACCGGCAGAAAATGCAGAAGAATAATAACAACGATTATTTAAGTCGCACTTGCGTTACTCTAACATTACCTGTGCTATGCTTAACATATACATATACATATATATATATATATAAATTTTGCTTAAAGGAATTTATTAAATATTCAAACATACTTTATTCAAAAGTGTTTAAACTTTCTTAAAAATTCAATTTTTATGCATTTTTAAATTCTCGAAAATATTTATTACTTATTGTTGTAATTTGTAATTTTAAGCTTTTTTGGTAAGACGAATAGTAAATTTTATTAAAATTACTCAATTAAACATTCTTTGCTATAAACTGAATATGCCGCACTTGTAGAGTGCGTTGTTTTTTTTTATATGAGTTACAGAAATAACTTTGGCCGCCGAAGAGGCTATTAAAGGGTTCAAGGCTGCGCCGATCATTGGCAGCAGAAAGTGAAACAAGCTTAATTTGTAATCTTAACTGAGATAATGTCGAACAAAGGCGCATTCTTTGCGTTTAAAACAAAACTATTGTTATGAAAACACAAATCTTTCGATTTGCTCAGCTGACAACTGAGAACAAACACGGATTGCTGTTAATCCCTCCTTTTTATTTGGGCTATTAAGGCTGAGAGCAGCCAAGGAGAGTGCACAATTCTGAGAGCATCGTGGAATTATTCACTTCCAAAGCCAACAATAGAGGCAGAGAGTTGTGCTGTAAGCTTTTTCACCACGATGGAGAGCAGCAGCGAACGCCGCTTCCAAAGAACGATTCTCGCGAGCAGCGGCCCCAATGAAAAAAGGCTAGAGAGTTGCACTTGTGTTCTCCAAGCAATTAGTTGAAGGTGGCGCGTCGCTCTAAACAGTTGTTGCGTTCGTCTGATCTCGTATTGAGCTCGTCTCGTCGTCGTCGTTGCCATCGAAAGCAAAACAGCAGCAGCTGATCAATTCGGTCAAGTTCAGCTCCTTTTGCAGCATAGAATACGCCAAGCAGAGCGCGAGAAATTCTCTTAAATGAAAAACATTGTGAACTCAATTATAAATAAGTACTCAAAAACTCTTGTCACAGTGCCAAATGTTATGCGCAGATAAAAGGTGTGCTGCTAATACATATGTAAACATACATACATACATATATACATATGTATATTCAATAAAAACAGTCAACAAAGCTCAGTGAAAAGTACTTTAAAAGAAACAACAACAACGATATTAAGAACGTACTTATGTAAAGTGTTTACCGTATCAAAGTATTAAGTACTAATAATTACGAAATTTCGAGTAATATTTAAAACAAACAATCTGCGCAGCAGTTTTAATAACATTTGGAAAAAGGTAAATATTGCAGCCTCAGGCGATTCAACAGAATTCTAAAGCCATGCTCTCTAAGCTTATACCCTGCAAATGCTGGGCGTATTAGTTATTAATAGCCAGAGCCCTGCAATGTCATGTAAATAAGCGAAACCGGTTTATCACCCATCCCTCCCCCACCCCTCCCACAATGAATAATGAGAGCCGCTCAAACACACACACACACACACATTTAGATAAACCGCAATCAATGGGCGCGTCATTAGCCGGCAATAGAGCGATAAAATATATGAAGTTTTATAGTATTTGTTTTTATGTTATTTAGATAAACAAGGGGACATAAAAATATAGTCAAATATAGAATGGGTTTTTGATTGAACCAAATTGCAGGGTATTTGAAATTAATTCGTTACATAAAAAAAGTTCATGGAAGTTTGACTGTAAATGTAAAATAGCTTCAATTAAAACACTTACGTCATTAAGTTTATATGTATGTAGATTGTAAATAAAAAAAATTTAAATTTTTTACTTTTCAGATTGTAGAATTTCTTATCAACAGTAAATTTAATAAACATAGCATTAAATAGTATGGATTATTTTAATATTCATAATCTTTCATATCTTAAATATTTTATGGGAATTAATTTGCATACTGAATATTTAAGGGTATAGCACGCTTCGGTTTTTGTTCCATTATGCAAACTAAGGGAAAGGCAGAACAAAAAAAAAAAATAGAATAAAATTTTCTAAAATATTTTTGTTTAATGATTGATGGCGATGGAATAACTTAGGGAACTGGTTTTCGAACCGAAATAAAAGTTTCTAAATTTTGTCATTTTGCAGATGAGCTCGGCATTTTCCTTGGAATTGGCGGTTGCCCATCGGGCGGAGCAGGCAAATGTGGGAACATTGCTGGGCCGAAGATATGCGGAATTGTTGCACGCCGAAAAGTATACGGATTGTGTGTTCCATGTGTGCGAGGAGCTGTTGAAGGGTCACAAGCTGATCTTGAGCGCGGCTAGTCCGGTGTTCGAGGCCATGTTCTATGGCCCGTTGCAGGAACTGGAGCCAGAGATTGAGATCCACGACATAAGTGCGCCGATCTTCAAGGTGCTGCTGGAGTACATCTATAGCGGCAGCGTCAACTATGAGCACATGCAGCTGGAGGCCTGCATCGAACTGTACTATGCGGCCGAGAAGTATCTGCTGGAGCAGCTCATTGCCGACTCGCTGTTGGCCATAAGGCGCAAGCTGCGCTTTTCCAACGTCCTGCCGGCCCTGGAGCTGAGCGTGTGCATGGGCCTGGACAGTCTGTTGGATGTTTGCATGTCCTTCTTTATGCGCTGCTGTGTCAACAATGATCAGTACATGAGCTACCTGAAGGAGCACTATGTCCATGTGTCCAAGGAGTGCGTCAAATCCATTATAGCCGCCTGCAAGGAGCCGCACAAGCTGCTGCTCTGGTATGTCTACGAGTGGACGCAGCAGGAGTGTGATGATGTTGGCCTAGTGGACGCCTCTACCTGGCAGGTGTCGGATGCAGACAGATCGAGGGATTTGGTGCCAGCTCCAAAGCCTCCGACACTTGTGGAACGTTGCTACTACAAGGCCTGCCGTCCGTTTACCCTCGACGCTGAATCGCATACTTGGCGTTTGGGTTTGAAGTGTTCTCGCTTCATTTCAGTGCTGGGTCTGGTGTTGAATAGTCGCCTGGCTCCGAATCTCACATGCCACAGTGGCCACGTGCCACAGGAGTATCGCGAATCGTTGCATCTCGAGCTGTACCCGGAGGATGGAGGGCGCTGCAATGGGCCGCCCGTATGGACGCACTGCATTCAGGGCCAGACAACAAAGTACAATTGTGATCTGCATTTGAGTTGGAGCCGCGACAAGGCCTGTGTCCTCACGCCCGAGGTGAACTATGTGCTGCAGCTACGCTGGGAGAGCAACGCCTTTGGCGCCGAATATCCCTGCAGCCTTCAATCCTGCCTCGTCGATGGCATTCGGTTTATCGATGGCGATAACTTTAGCGGCAGCTTGGTCAAGGGACTTCGCTACGTGAACCTAGTTTAGTTTAGTCAATTAATTTTGTATACATTCGTAATCATTGTCTTTATTTATTGCCTTTTAAGTTAATGTCTCTGACTAGCGATCGAGTTCAATAAACTGAATTTCTGTTCGCTAAACAATTGAAACAACAAACGTTCGTTATTCATATCCAAGCACAAAGCCGGTTTCCCTTGTCAGCTGTTTTGATTGTAAATATTTATATTTTTATCAATCTTTTGAATTGCATTATTTAGCGTTTCGAAAACTTTTAGTTTGCTGGGATATGTTGACAATCGTTTTATTTGCCGTTCACAACGAAAACCAACAACCTCTCTTATCGATTAGTCACTGGTCTATCGCTAGCAAAAGTGCATCGATAAACAACAATTTCCGATATTTATTTATTGTTTATTGCAAGTGGTGAAAAAAAACAAAACAATGACAATTCTGTATAAAGTGGAAAGCCGGCGCGAATTTGGCAATTACAAGGCAGACAGCAGCATCTTGCCGCACAAGGTTGTACTCTGCGCCGTCTCGTCGCGCAACATAATCGCATTCAGCGCCCTCCAGAGCCTCACAACGCACGTCTACGTCTGCGACATTGTGACGCCCTGGCAATATTATAAGGTTTGCAACTGCAAGTCGCTGATCAGCGTGTTGGAATGGAGTGCCAATGGCGAGCAGTTGCTGCTCGGCTATATTGGCGGTCGGGTGGAGATCTGGCAGCCCAAGGAGCATGCCCTCAATGTCTGGCAACTGCACTATTTCGCCAACATACCCAGCGAGGATATCATTGAGGCGAAATTCTTTCACAACGGCAAGGGCGTCCTCTTCAATACACAGAAAAAGGATCATGTCTACTATGCCGAGAAGTTCGAGCGCCTCGAGCAACGGCCAACGTTGACCGGTTTTGGTGGCGTTGCCACCGAAGGTTGCATTCTGCTCACCTCCTCCGGCCTATTGGCCGCCTTCATTCTACCCCAACTGCAAAAATTGTCCACAAACAGCAACACGGCCACCGATCCTTTAGGCCCCAACAACAATAGCATCAACAACAATAATAACGAACATGTTGAACTAATTCCGGCGACGCACAGCATTGGAATCGCACGCAGCCACATTGAGCACTGCAGCATTGTGGCCAGTGCCAGTGGCGCCCTCAACATTGCCTACAGCGTTGGCTGGCAGCAGCATCAACAGCTGGTGCACTGCTTTAAGGTCTCTCTCCAACTCGACGGTGAACGCATAAGCATTAAATCCGAGTCGTTGGCCAGCATCTTTCTGAATCCTGCGCCGCTCGAGAGCAGACGCATCACCCAGTTGCTGTGGACGCGTGTGGCCAACGAGGATGTCATCTATGTGGTCTTCGGTTCCACGGAACCCAATCAGACCAGTCTGCTCGAGCAGTGGACACTGACACGACGTCATCAGAACGTTCATGCCCTGCTCCAGCAGCAATCATCAACCGGTGCAGCCGCATCCTCATCCTCAGCTGCAGGGGGCGGCAGTAACAAATCGGTGGACAGCGAGAACTGGGAGCAGGTGGCCAAGCTGCAGTTGGGCGCACGGATCGCCCAATTGTGCAGCACGCGCCTCGTTGCCGCCGCCGATTGCGAGCAACTCTATGCCATCCTGCAGGATAACAGTGTTCAGGTGCTGGAGCCGGGCTCACTAAAGCAATTGAATCACACGCAATTCGAACGGAGCAGCGCCAGCAATCCCGATCCCAGCGAACAAACTAGATTTGTGTGCGCCGATCTAACGCCGACCAGCCAAATGCTCCTAATCTTCGATAGCCAGGCCCAATTGCATGCCATGCAAACGCCCATGCTGAAGCAGAATGCCAGCACAATGCAGCTGTTGTTGCTGCTACTGGAGTACTGCATTGTCACGGGGGTGGATGCAAGCGATGTGCTCCTACTCAATCTGGGCAATCTGGAGGCGTTGGTCGAGAAGCTGACGGATAACTTTACTCGCCAGCCCTCGTATGTGCGCCAGTTTTATTATGCCAACTTTTTGGCATTGAAGAGCAACTTGTGCCGGGCGCAGCAGCAGGAATTCGACAATCTCATCATATTGCACGCCATCTCGAGCACGTTCAAGAGCCTGTTGCGTCCCTCGGACTTGGGCTGCCAGGATAAGGGGCCGGCGGACAATTTAGCCATGAAGCTGGCCGAATCTGTGCCAGATGTGGATGCTGTGATGCTGAATCTTGATCCCAAGGACTTCACCGTCGAGCCCATGATGCTCCAAAGCCTGCAGCAGCTCATCCAATGGGTCACCGATCTTGCCCTCAACATGCTCAATCGCCTGCCCGACGAGGTGATGAAGTGCAAGCTGTCCGGCAAGCGTGCCAGCTATGACATCAGCCGGGACATCGTCGCCATAAGCAGCCTGCGCGAACTGCTCGTCATGATACGCATCTGGGGTCTGCTCAATCCCCAGTGCCTGCCCGTCTATACGAAGACGATGGACAACATTGATGTGCTGGCCATATTGTTCCGGCTGCTCACGCGTCTTGCCCAGAATGCTGCCGAGCCGGACGAGTTGCTGCTCGACGATTGCAGTGTGCTGTCCAAGCAGCTGCTCATCCCGCAGCAGTGCCGGCATAATCCGACCACATTGCTCAGCGCTCAGGGCTATGCGGCGGTGAAGTCGGGCCAGCTAACATTCACGTCGCTGGTGGAGCCCGTTGGGCTGCAGGACATCGAAATGGAGCAGGTTGTCTTCTCGAATTGCGTCAAGGATGGTGTCAGCAATCTGCAGCTGGGCGCCAATCCCACCACAATTCGACGTTGCGCCCGCTGCGGTTTCGTCAATAGCGCCAATAAAGTGGCCAAAACGTCGGCGCTAAAAGCGTGGTGCAACAAATGGTTGCATTGTCATTGCGGTGGCTTTTGGAGGCAAATTAATTAAATCGTACAAATTGTATTTAAATAAGTAAATTGTAATTTTTAACTAAGATTATATTCATTTAAACAATTTGACGTTTTGAATTTTACCAGGGCTAACAATTATTCCTACACCCTATCGATGAACTATCGATACTGCAATGCTCACATGCTATCGATTGACCAACAGCTCAGTTTCTCATTAGACTATTGATAAATACAAATAAGAATTTGCAAGCATCACAATTTTCTAATTAAATTGATTCCAAAAAACAGAACAAGTAACTCATAATAAAATGAATATAAACTTGCCCAATTTCAATATGAAGAACCTGGTCAGGGAGGCGGGCAGCACAATATCGCGCGTCGTCCAGGTAAATTAGGCAATAACGCAAACCACAAACTTTGGTTGTCGGCAAAAAGGGGTTGGGGTAGTTGAAGTACTTGTGTTGTGGAGTGTGGTGAATTTTGAAGGTTCTGCGCACGCATTTGACATTTTGCCTTTTGTTTTTTTCTTTTTTTGCAGCTAACGGAGGAGAAATTGGGCACCACCGAGCGCACCGAATACGATTTGCACTTTCAAAATCTGGCCGAACGCGCCGATCTGACCAAATCATGGACAGAGAAAATAGTGCGCGACACCGAAACGGTGCTCATACCAAATCCACAAAATCGCGTCGAAGACTATATTTTCGAAAAGATTGAGAAATCGAAACCGAAACGTCTCAGCAATCTGGAGCATCTGGCGCTGGACATGATCGAGGCGGGCGGTGATTTTGGTCAGGATATGGCCTACGGCCAGGCCCTCATCAAAGTCGGCCAGGCCGAGCAAAAGCTGGGGCAATGCGAACACGATTTCATTGCCACTTCGGGCATTTGTTTTACGCAGCCGTTGCGCAAATTTCTTGAGGGTGAAATGAAGACCATCAGCAAGGAGCGTGGCCTGCTCGAGACGAAGCGGTGAGTCAAAGATTTTATCATATTTTAGTAGATTTTTATCTTTGTCTTATCTTATCTTTTTCTACAGTTTGGATCTGGATGCGTGCAAAACGCGTGTAAAGAAGGCGCGCAGCATGCTCGGACAGCAGGCGGTAAGCAGAAATGTGACATTAGACAAATATTTAGTAATAAGCTGATTATGGATTTTCTTGCTTCTGCTTTCTGTGCTGCTTAATGGATGTGTTGTTGTTGTTTGGTTATTGATTGATAGAAAGATGGCATCTCGCCAGAAGCTGTTTTTGAACAGGTATCCGAAGGATTCTCTCTTCCATACTCTGCTTAAAATTTCTTTTGTTTTTTTTTTGTTTTACTAATTTATTTTGTTCTCTTTTGTCAATTCTCAAGGCGGAGCGCGATTTGCGTGTGGCTCAGGCCGAGTTCGATCGACAGTCGGAGATAACAAAGCTGCTCCTGGATGGCATTAGCACCTCGCAGGCATCGCATCTGCGTCATCTGCATGCCTTCATCCAGACCCAGGTGCGCTACTACAAACAATGTGGCGATGTTATGGATCAACTGCAACGCGAGTTAGCCAAGTGAGTCAATAGAATAATGAATTAGAATTTTGATCTTCAAAGCGTAACTGAGCACTTGATTAGGCGGCACTAACTATGTTATCTTGCACTGTGTCGATGGCATTTCGGTTGTTTGTATTGTTTATTGTACGGTCTTACAGAATGCAGCCCGGCAAGCCGCGCCTGCGCATCAATAGCGAAGATGTCGATGGGCCTCCCAGCATTGCTTCGGCGCATTCATGTGATTCCATTCCTTTAGCACGCGATAGCGATTACGATTATGTTCAAGATAATCAAGATCCGGCCGGTTTTCAAAGCATTGATATTGGGCCAGTCAAAGCTCTCACCCATTTGCTGGAAGATTTTGAAATTGAATTCGATACGAGCGCAATTTCCACAGTTTAATTGAAATTGAATAACTTAATTGTCCGATATATATTTTATACAGTTTTTCGCAAGGGTAACCAAATTGTTTCGCATACGTAATTAGGCCTGGTTTTTGTATATTGTTAGACGTTTATAAGAATCGTGTCTCAACGGTTTCATTATCAATTCATATATAAGTCAACATCAATTTATCTGCGTTTTTCATCAGCTTGGGAGGCCCAACACCATACACACCGCTCGATCTGTACGATGAGATCAAATCAAGTTCGGCTGGGGCACGTGCCGCTGGCAACAACAACAGCAGCAACAATAGCAGCAACAGCGGCGGCGGTGCCGGCATTGGCCACAAACCAAATCAATCCATGCCCATGAACGTGAACACGGATCAGATGCAGCGCGCTCGCGTACTGTGCTCCTACGATGCCAAGGATCACACCGAATTGAATCTGAATGCAAACGAGGTAAAGTAGTTGCAACCAACACCAATCGTAACACAATAAATATATAATTTTCCATTTTTTGGCAGGTAATTTTTGTGGCTGAATGCTCGCCGGAGAACGAGGATTATATGTATGGAAAGCAGGGACTGATGAAGGGTCTGGTGCCACGGGCATTTGTCGAGATGCTCGATGAGGCTGGACACGAGGTTCAACTACTCTAAAGAAAATCACATAATCCAAAATACTCATAAAATAATTTTAGGCAAGCAATTGGGCAGTTATTAGTTCATACAAATTATGCAAGAGAGTACAATAATTTATCAGATATATATATATAATAGGTAAACAACATATACACACACACATGTACTATAAATGTTAGTCAGAAAAAGCCTTGCGCTTTAGCTTAATCCCCTGATCTTCAATGCATTCCTGTTCCTTGCTCAGCTTGGCCAGCAAATAATTAAATATACTACATTTAAACACACAGAGATATAATATTTATTATAACACCGATTTGGTTAAAAAAAAAACAACAAACAGTTATTATAACAAATCTCTTAAATGTATCAAAAAATAATTGCTATGCGAAGATTTTTCCAAAAAAATTCCTTAAATCAATTAACCTAACTTATAAACTTATTATTGTTGTTAAGAAGCGTTCAACTAGTATAATTATACATATATATATTCGATAAGCTTCGCAAATCTCCAATTTGAACAAAGTATTATGTTTTGTGTAATTTTCATAGTTGTTTATTCGTTAGCTATAATATTTGTTGTGTGCTTTCAATTAACCAACATACATTTATAAGATTATTTAATTTTAATTGTCAACACTTGAACAAATTCGTAGTTTATAGTATATATATATTAATGTAATTGTTTTTGAAATATTACGTATTTCTATTTGTTGTTCTTGTTCAATTTTGGTGCAATTTCCTCGACAAAACCCAAGTCAATTAAATGTTGCTTGTTCAACTTAAGAATACAAAATCAAGCTTCAGCTTTTAGCGCTTAATCAAATCAACAACGACATTTAGGTTTTCAATTTAGAGAAAAATAAAAGATGGAAAAGATGGTTTTAAATAAAGCAAAGCACACCTTAAACTATTATAAAACTAAATGTATTTTAGTCGATGCATATATAAATATGTCTATATGTATATCTATGAATAATATATAAATGAAAATAATAAATGTTTACAAAAATGCAATAACAAGTGTATCTACATAATTCGATCCAATCGTGTTTGTTTGTGTTTAGATAATAGCTAGTGTATTTGAAATTTTTAATATTATTACAGTATTCAATATTTGGCAACGAACAGCCAATTTGTAGAATTGATGCACCAGAAGCATCGCCTTTTATTTTTGAATATTGATTAGACAACGATGAATGTATAGAATAGAATACTTAGTATTAATCCCAATCAACACTCTCATCCGAATTATAAGGATCATATACATAGCCATGATGACTATTTTCAGCAAAATATTGATGGGCATCAAAATCATCGCTATCGCCGAAATCATCATCATAATCGTCATCGCTCAGGAAAGCCGCATCAAACATATCACGTTCCAGTTCACTGTCCGAGAAGTAAACATCATCTTCGAACTCCAACAGCTGGGCCATATCAAAGAAGCTAAGCCCCGACGATGATGTTGGCAAGGCAAACGATAAATCAAGAATATCTTTTGCATCGGCATTGCGTAAACTCTTCTCATCCATATAGCAGCCGTAGACATTCATTTTGATGGGTAGCGAACGCTCGGTTTCCTTTTGCTTCATTATAATACGCATCTTGTATATAATGTCCGTAAGTAGCTTGCCCGAGAGCATGGGGCAATAGTCCAGATGCAATAGCTTTAGCTTGGGACAATAGAGTATCAAGCGAAGCACCGCATTGTCGCTGAGTTTGGGACAATATTTTAAATTGATCTCTTCGAGCTCCTTCAGTGCGCTCAGCATCTCCATGGAACGATCATCGAGAGCATCGTTGTTGGGCAAGATGAGCGATCGCAATGCCGTAAGTTTGCTGATTTGCGATATCATATAGACATTGATGCAATTCTGTCCGCGTATCTCTAGACGCTCTAGTTTCTTTGACTTGAATTCGGCCAGCCAGCCAAACAGCTGGGGAAGCAGTTAGAGGTGGAGAACTATCGATAGCACTATCGGCACTATCGATGGTTGGGCGCTATCGAGGCCACCATCGATGGCAGCAGACACCTTCGATAGTGGCCCATCCACTATCGATAGTGCCACCGATAGTGCTCTTTTCACATCGCTAAAAAAATTTCTTCGCGCCTATTCTGTGTCAGCAACTAAAAAAGCAAGAAAAAAATTAGTAGAATGTATCGCTTTTTTAAAACTAGGTATGTTTAATATATTATACATAAGTGTTTAGGTCGATAATGTGTCGAATTTAAGGTAAACGTCGAGTGTCCGCCTCAAGTGCCGACAAGCAGGACTGCGATTGCACCAGCACAGACTCTGAAAAAGATACTGAACCAGATCGGCCAAATTATTTCAGAGAGGCGAACCCGACTTAAGGAAAAAAATGTAAACATTCTTTTATTTTTTAAACCGTAACTCTTGGTTAAAATAAACCATAATTTTATTGTATTCGTATAAAATAAATTTGTTTGTTGGGCTAAACTATCGACGGTGCTATCGAGCCACTATCGATGGCACTATCGACACTATCGATGGTTCAAAATAAACTATCGTCGACTATCGATGGCGCCCACTATCGATAGTTATCCACCTCTAGTAGCAGTACGTCGCTCTCATTGCTATACACAACGATATGCTTGATAGTTGGTAGCTTGGCAATGTGCTCGTATTGATTGCAAGGCAAGTAGAACACATCGCTGTCATGGCTAACGGTGATAGTTTCGAGGCCATTGCAGCACTTTTCGGTAACCAATTGCTCGAAGCCCGATCCAATCGTATAAATGCCCTTCAGATGTAGCTCCTTGAGCTGTTTCAAGGCGCGGCAAGCCTTGGCCAACAACTTCGACTGCAGGCCCGTGCAGCTAGTCAATGTAAGCGATTCAATGGTTATGGGCAAGCGCACCATATTCACGCCTGTGAGCTCCGCATTGTTGGACAGATCGAGTCTCTTGAGCTCCAGCAAATGCTCCAGTGCCAGCAGCGAATCATTTGTCAATTCGCAAGCGCGCAGCTGCAAGTTCTGCAATTGGGTCATCTTGTCGAAGGTCCTGTACATGATGCGTGCTGTTAGTTTGGTGTCCGTGATGCTTAGCTTCTGCAAGTTGATGCAATTCATGCCGAGAAATTCAAAGATTCGCTCCGAATGACGCTGCGGTATATTGCCTTCGAGGTGCTTGATAAAGCCGCCCGACAATTTGAAGAAATCACGCACATTCCACACAGTCATTTCCGAGAAATCATCGAACTTCACAAACTTGTCCAGAGACGGCGACACCTGCTCATAGACGTTCTGGAAACGAACGCAGGTGCGTGCAAAACGTATGCGATCCGTCATCGAGAGCATGCGCAAAATATGCTCCAGGCAATGGTCGTTGAGTATCATGATTGGAGCCGGCGGTTCGTTGGGTTTGGATGCCAAGGTTTCGCGGCATGAGCAAGATGGCCAGGGATGGTGCCAGTTTTCGCAGGGTTGAACGCACAAACGACGTCTGCCCACATAGTGCACGGTGCGATGCAATGCTCTGTAGAGCAAAAGAATTAGTAAACGGCATTGATGGAAAGATTTTTCCAACTTACTTAGCAGCGCTACGTGGGTCTACAAAGAAAATGTAGCCAGTTTTGGTCTTGTGCTTCTCGCCCTTATACTTGCCACCGGGAATCTGCGGTGGCCCAAACAGCTGTAGGCGCTCCACTGGACCAAATTTCTTAAAATATGCTTCCAGCTGCTTTGCCACCAACTGACAAATTGTATAAAGAAAAAACCCGTAGCTGAAATAACTTAAACAAAGAACATCTGGCTAGACTAAACTTACCTGTGGTGCCACATTGAACAAAAATAGTTTCTTGATCAATATGTCGTCCTCGGTGAAGGCGACATCATCTTTCAAGAAATAAGTTTTCTTAGGTGGTGTTATATTGGCTTGCACGTTTGGGTAGCGCGGCGAACGCGCTTGTGCGTAATTGCGCAAAGCACACATGTTTTGCCGCGCAAAATTCAGTTTTGTGAAGTTAAATATTGTTCGTTTCACAAAAGAAAAAACTTTATGCGTTCTAGATCTATCAAAAAAATGGTGTATATGTTTTTTGTTGAATTTGCTGTTGCTTCGATACTTTTACCGTGCACCCTCGTTAGGCAAGTAGCAAAAATTAATCGTTCATCTGTATCTAAATCATATCGATATTTGTTGCATATATTTTTTTTGATGGCCTCAATTTAACGGACGGTGTGGAAAACTGTTGATATCAGCTGCTTTAAACTTGTGCAAAACGCATGGATAACTTGATTATGGTTTCTGACATCTCTGTGATAATGAATTACCTGTTTTTGTCACTTTTAAAGTCTCTTGGTATTTAACTTTTACTTTTTCACGACGTTTCGCAGCAAACAATACAGCCCGCACAAGAGTCGAAGGAGCGCTGTTAAAATCGATTACACCTGTAGCTATGAAAACCAAGAATACCGATATCTAGTGATGGGAACATGTACTCAAGAAACAAATGCAAGCGAATTAAAAAAAAACCCCGCGCAAATTGTTTTCTAACTTTAAATTAAATCAAAAAATTGGCCCAGCTTGCAATAAAATTACATTATGTTTATTTGCTTTATTTCTTGTAGAAAACCTTAAACAAGTTTCATTTAAATATATTTACAAAATGTACACAATTAACAATTAAAATTCACTAGTTTCAAATATACAGATGTGCTATCAAAAGTCTTGATTCTTAAGTCAGAAAATCAACAAAATAGTATTATGTAAATAACGCATCTAGTACATAGTATATGATTATTATGTACAATAAACGCTGCCAGCAGCGTTTGCAAATTTATGTCAGAATATACATAAGTTTAAAAATAAATTGTTTATCAGTTTAGTGATGTCTAGTTTTGATACGTTAGAGTTGGGCCGACTGTCACGATAGTATCCAGGAGTGTATAATACCTGCGATTGAAGATGCAAATTTAATTATGATCGAGACAAAATTGAGTTAGTTATGTTCTTACGATTTTCGCCGGGCGAAAGCGTTATATGTATGTCCTCCCGATTAAGCATCGGCGCTATAAATAAAAACAAAATGCTTATTAATAATATTAAAAACAGGCATGGCGAGCAGCAACAGCTGAAGCAGAAAAACATTGTGCAAATATTTAAATAATAGTTTCTTTATTTATGCAAGCTGCTTAAGATAATAATAAAACTTTGTTTGCTTAACGTAATAAAAACAGATAATGTGAGGCATATAATTATTTAAAAACTGATCATATTCATATTGTTAATTCTATTATTAATTCTAATATTATATTTTGACGTTTCTTTGCAATGAGCCAACATTCCGAATTGATAAATCTACTTAAAACTGGAAAACTTATTTAAATGCTATCACAGTTTCAAAGTAGCCAACATGCCAGCAGCAAGAACAACAACAAAGCAAGCCATGCATGTTAGAGGGACTTTGGGTTATGTATTTGTGATCCTAATGGGGCATGCCAGATGGATCGATTTTGATCACGTGTGCAAAGCGTATGGCTGCTGCCGATTGGCGTCGGTTTCGACAGCTGCAGGTGTTGTTGCTGTTGCAGCTGCCACTGTTGGCGTAAGCATAGGCGTGGCAGCAGCAGCAGCATTGCCACTTGGCACAATGCGTATCATACCCAAGGGGATCCTAACATTGTCACAGGCTTCGCAAATATTCAATTGCGGATGATTGCGGAATGTACACAAGTTGCAGGCCCACATATCGAGTGGCTCCTCGCCTTCGTCCATTGTATTGTTTATTGTACGGTCTTACAGAATGCAGCCCGGCAAGCCGCTCCTGCGCATCAATAGCGAAGATGTCGATGGGCCTCCCAGCATTGCTTCGGCGCATTCATGTGATTCCATTCCTTTAGCACGCGATAGCGATTACGATTATGTTCAAGATAATCAAGATCCGGCCGGTTTTCAAAGCATTGATATTGGGCCAGTCAAAGCTCTCACCCATTTGCTGGAAGATTTTGAAATTGAATTCGATACGAGCGCAATTTCCACAGTTTAATTGAAATTGAATAACTTAATTGTCCGATATATATTTTATACAGTTTTTCGCAAGGGTAACCAAATTGTTTCGCATACGTAATTAGGCCTGGTTTTTGTATATTGTTAGACGTTTATAAGAATCGTGTCTCAACGGTTTCATTATCAATTCATATATAAGTCAACATCAATTTATCTGCGTTTTTCATCAGCTTGGGAGGCCCAACACCATACACACCGCTCGATCTGTACGATGAGATCAAATCAAGTTCGGCTGGGGCACGTGCCGCTGGCAACAACAACAGCAGCAACAATAGCAGCAACAGCGGCGGCGGTGCCGGCATTGGCCACAAACCAAATCAATCCATGCCCATGAACGTGAACACGGATCAGATGCAGCGCGCTCGCGTACTGTGCTCCTACGATGCCAAGGATCACACCGAATTGAATCTGAATGCAAACGAGGTAAAGTAGTTGCAACCAACACCAATCGTAACACAATAAATATATAATTTTCCATTTTTTGGCAGGTAATTTTTGTGGCTGAATGCTCGCCGGTGAACGAGGATTATATGTATGGAAAGCAGGGACTGATGAAGGGTCTGGTGCCACGGGCATTTGTCGAGATGCTCGATGAGGCTGGACACGAGGTTCAACTACTCTAAAGAAAATCACATAATCCAAAATACTCATAAAATAATTTTAGGCAAGCAATTGGGCAGTTATTAGTTCATACAAATTATGCAAGAGAGTACAATAATTTATCAGATATATATATATAATAGGTAAACAACATATACACACACACATGTACTATAAATGTTAGTCAGAAAAAGCCTTGCGCTTTAGCTTAATCCCCTGATCTTCAATGCATTCCTGTTCCTTGCTCAGCTTGGCCAGCAAATAATTAAATATACTACATTTAAACACACAGAGATATAATATTTATTATAACACCGATTTGGTTAAAAAAAAAAACAACAAACAGTTATTATAACAAATCTCTTAAATGTATCAAAAAATAATTGCTATGCGAAGATTTTTCCAAAAAAATTCCTTAAATCAATTAACCTAACTTATAAACTTATTATTGTTGTTAAGAAGCGTTCAACTAGTATAATTATACATATATATATTCGATAAGCTTCGCAAATCTCCAATTTGAACAAAGTATTATGTTTTGTGTAATTTTCATAGTTGTTTATTCGTTAGCTATAATATTTGTTGTGTGCTTTCAATTAACCAACATACATTTATAAGATTATTTAATTTCAATTGTCAACACTTGAACAAATTCGTAGTTTATAGTATATATATATTAATGTAATTGTTTTTGAAATATTACGTATTTCTATTTGTTGTTCTTGTTCAATTTTGGTGCAATTTCCTCGACAAAACCCAAGTCAATTATATGTTGCTTGTTCAACTTAAGAATACAAAATCAAGCTTCAGCTTTTAGCGCTTAATCAAATCAACAACGACATTTAGGTTTTCAATTTAGAGAAAAATAAAAGATGGAAAAGATGGTTTTAAATAAAGCAAAGCACACCTTAAACTATTATAAAACTAAATGTATTTTAGTCGATGCATATATAAATATGTCTATATGTATATCTATGAATAATATATAAATGAAAATAATAAATGTTTACAAAAATGCAATAACAAGTGTATCTACATAATTCGATCCAATCGTGTTTGTTTGTGTTTAGATAATAGCTAGTGTATTTGAAATTTTTAATATTATTACAGTATTCAATATTTGGCAACGAACAGCCAATTTGTAGAATTGATGCACCAGAAGCATCGCCTTTTATTTTTGAATATTGATTAGACAACGATGAATGTATAGAATAGAATACTTAGTATTAATCCCAATCAACACTCTCATCCGAATTATAAGGATCATATACATAGCCATGATGACTATTTTCAGCAAAATATTGATGGGCATCAAAATCATCGCTATCGCCGAAATCATCATCATAATCGTCATCGCTCAGGAAAGCCGCATCAAACATATCACGTTCCAGTTCACTGTCCGAGAAGTAAACATCATCTTCGAACTCCAACAGCTGGGCCATATCAAAGAAGCTAAGCCCCGACGATGATGTTGGCAAGGCAAACGATAAATCAAGAATATCTTTTGCATCGGCATTGCGTAAACTCTTCTCATCCATATAGCAGCCGTAGACATTCATTTTGATGGGTAGCGAACGCTCGGTTTCCTTTTGCTTCATTATAATACGCATCTTGTATATAATGTCCGTAAGTAGCTTGCCCGAGAGCATGGGGCAATAGTCCAGATGCAATAGCTTTAGCTTGGGACAATAGAGTATCAAGCGAAGCACCGCATTGTCGCTGAGTTTGGGACAATATTTTAAATTGATCTCTTCGAGCTCCTTCAGTGCGCTCAGCATCTCCATGGAACGATCATCGAGAGCATCGTTGTTGGGCAAGATGAGCGATCGCAATGCCGTAAGTTTGCTGATTTGCGATATCATATAGACATTGATGCAATTCTGTCCGCGTATCTCTAGACGCTCTAGTTTCTTTGACTTGAATTCGGCCAGCCAGCCAAACAGCTGGGGAAGCAGTTAGAGGTGGAGAACTATCGATAGCACTATCGGCACTATCGATGGTTGGGCGCTATCGAGGCCACCATCGATGGCAGCAGACACCTTCGATAGTGGCCCATCCACTATCGATAGTGCCACCGATAGTGCTCTTTTCACATCGCTAAAAAAATTTCTTCGCGCCTATTCTGTGTCAGCAACTAAAAAAGCAAGAAAAAATTAGTAGAATGTATCGCTTTTTAAAACTAGGTATGTTTAATATATTATACATAAGTGTTTAGGTCGATAATGTGTCGAATTTAAGGTAAACGTCGAGTGTCCGCCTCAAGTGCCGACAAGCAGGACTGCGATTGCACCAGCACAGACTCTGAAAAAGATACTGAACCAGATCGGCCAAATTATTTCAGAGAGGCGAACCCGACTTAAGGAAAAAAATGTAAACATTCTTTTATTTTTAAACCGTAACTCTTGGTTAAAATAAACCATAATTTTATTGTATTCGTATAAAATAAATTTGTTTGTTGGGCTAAACTATCGACGGTGCTATCGAGCCACTATCGATGGCACTATCGACACTATCGATGGTTCAAAATAAACTATCGTCGACTATCGATGGCGCCCACTATCGATAGTTATCCACCTCTAGAAGCAGTACGTCGCTCTCATTGCTATACACAACGATATGCTTGATAGTTGGTAGCTTGGCAATGTGCTCGTATTGATTGCAAGGCAAGTAGAACACATCGCTGTCATGGCTAACGGTGATAGTTTCGAGGCCATTGCAGCACTTTTCGGTAACCAATTGCTCGAAGCCCGATCCAATCGTATAAATGCCCTTCAGATGTAGCTCCTTGAGCTGTTTCAAGGCGCGGCAAGCCTTGGCCAACAACTTCGACTGCAGGCCCGTGCAGCTAGTCAATGTAAGCGATTCAATGGTTATGGGCAAGCGCACCATATTCACGCCTGTGAGCTCCGCATTGTTGGACAGATCGAGTCTCTTGAGCTCCAGCAAATGCTCCAGTGCCAGCAGCGAATCATTTGTCAATTCGCAAGCGCGCAGCTGCAAGTTCTGCAATTGGGTCATCTTGTCGAAGGTCCTGTACATGATGCGTGCTGTTAGTTTGGTGTCCGTGATGCTTAGCTTCTGCAAGTTGATGCAATTCATGCCGAGAAATTCAAAGATTCGCTCCGAATGACGCTGCGGTATATTGCCTTCGAGGTGCTTGATAAAGCCGCCCGACAATTTGAAGAAATCACGCACATTCCACACAGTCATTTCCGAGAAATCATCGAACTTCACAAACTTGTCCAGAGACGGCGACACCTGCTCATAGACGTTCTGGAAACGAACGCAGGTGCGTGCAAAACGTATGCGATCCGTCATCGAGAGCATGCGCAAAATATGCTCCAGGCAATGGTCGTTGAGTATCATGATTGGAGCCGGCGGTTCGTTGGGTTTGGATGCCAAGGTTTCGCGGCATGAGCAAGATGGCCAGGGATGGTGCCAGTTTTCGCAGGGTTGAACGCACAAACGACGTCTGCCCACATAGTGCACGGTGCGATGCAATGCTCTGTAGAGCAAAAGAATTAGTAAACGGCATTGATGGAAAGATTTTTCCAACTTACTTAGCAGCGCTACGTGGGTCTACAAAGAAAATGTAGCCAGTTTTGGTCTTGTGCTTCTCGCCCTTATACTTGCCACCGGGAATCTGCGGTGGCCCAAACAGCTGTAGGCGCTCCACTGGACCAAATTTCTTAAAATATGCTTCCAGCTGCTTTGCCACCAACTGACAAATTGTATAAAGAAAAAACCCGTAGCTGAAATAACTTAAACAAAGAACATCTGGCTAGACTAAACTTACCTGTGGTGCCACATTGAACAAAAATAGTTTCTTGATCAATATGTCGTCCTCGGTGAAGGCGACATCATCTTTCAAGAAATAAGTTTTCTTAGGTGGTGTTATATTGGCTTGCACGTTTGGGTAGCGCGGCGAACGCGCTTGTGCGTAATTGCGCAAAGCACACATGTTTTGCCGCGCAAAATTCAGTTTTTTGAAGTTAAATATTGTTCGTTTCACAAAAGAAAAAACTTTATGCGTTCTAGATCTATCAAAAAAAATGGTGTATATGTTTTTTGTTTAATTTGCTGTTGCTTCGATACTTTTACCGTGCACCCTCGTTAGGCAAGTAGCAAAAATTAATCGTTCATCTGTATCTAAATCATATCGATATTTGTTGCATATATTTTTTTTGATGGCCTCAATTTAACGGACGGTGTGGAAAACTGTTGATATCAGCTGCTTTAAACTTGTGCAAAACGCATGGATAACTTGATTATGGTTTCTGACATCTCTGTGATAATGAATTACCTGTTTTTGTCACTTTTAAAGAGTCTATTGGTATTTAACTTTTACTTTTTCACGACGTTTCGCAGCAAACAATACAGCCCGCACAAGAGTCGAAGGAGCGCTGTTAAAATCGATTACACCTGTAGCTATGAAAACCAAGAATACCGATATCTAGTGATGGGAACATGTACTCAAGAAACAAATGCAAGCGAATTAAAAAAAAAACCCCGCGCAAATTGTTTTCTAACTTTAAATTAAATCAAAAAATTGGCCCAGCTTGCAATAAAATTACATTATGTTTATTTGCTTTATTTCTTGTAGAAAACCTTAAACAAGTTTCATTTAAATATATTTACAAAATGTACACAATTAACAATTAAAATTCACTAGTTTCAAATATACAGATGTGCTATCAAAAGTCTTGATTCTTAAGTCAGAAAATCAACAAAATAGTATTATGTAAATAACGCATCTAGTACATAGTATATGATTATTATGTACAATAAACGCTGCCAGCAGCGTTTGCAAATTTATGTCAGAATATACATAAGTTTAAAAATAAATTGTTTATCAGTTTAGTGATGTCTAGTTTTGATACGTTAGAGTTGGGCCGACTGTCACGATAGTATCCAGGAGTGTATAATACCTGCGATTGAAGATGCAAATTTAATTATGATCGAGACAAAATTGAGTTAGTTATGTTCTTACGATTTTCGCCGGGCGAAAGCGTTATATGTATGTCCTCCCGATTAAGCATCGGCGCTATAAATAAAAACAAAATGCTTATTAATAATATTAAAAACAGGCATGGCGAGCAGCAACAGCTGAAGCAGAAAAACATTGTGCAAATATTTAAATAATAGTTTCTTTATTTATGCAAGCTGCTTAAGATAATAATAAAACTTTGTTTGCTTAACGTAATAAAAACAGATAATGTGAGGCATATAATTATTTAAAAACTGATCATATTCATATTGTTAATTCTATTATTAATTCTAATATTATATTTTGACGTTTCTTTGCAATGAGCCAACATTCCGAATTGATAAATCTACTTAAAACTGGAAAACTTATTTAAATGCTATCACAGTTTCAAAGTAGCCAACATGCCAGCAGCAAGAACAACAACAAAGCAAGCCATGCATGTTAGAGGGACTTTGGGTTATGTATTTGTGATCCTAATGGGGCATGCCAGATGGATCGATTTTGATCACGTGTGCAAAGCGTATGGCTGCTGCCGATTGGCGTCGGTTTCGACAGCTGCAGGTGTTGTTGCTGTTGCAGCTGCCACTGTTGGCGTAAGCATAGGCGTGGCAGCAGCAGCAGCATTGCCACTTGGCACAATGCGTATCATACCCAAGGGGATCCTAACATTGTCACAGGCTTCGCAAATATTCAATTGCGGATGATTGCGGAATGTACACAAGTTGCAGGCCCACATATCGAGTGGCTCCTCGCCTTCGTCCATTGTATTGTTTATTGTACGGTCTTACAGAATGCAGCCCGGCAAGCCGCTCCTGCGCATCAATAGCGAAGATGTCGATGGGCCTCCCAGCATTGCTTCGGCGCATTCATGTGATTCCATTCCTTTAGCACGCGATAGCGATTACGATTATGTTCAAGATAATCAAGATCCGGCCGGTTTTCAAAGCATTGATATTGGGCCAGTCAAAGCTCTCACCCATTTGCTGGAAGATTTTGAAATTGAATTCGATACGAGCGCAATTTCCACAGTTTAATTGAAATTGAATAACTTAATTGTCCGATATATATTTTATACAGTTTTTCGCAAGGGTAACCAAATTGTTTCGCATACGTAATTAGGCCTGGTTTTTGTATATTGTTAGACGTTTATAAGAATCGTGTCTCAACGGTTTCATTATCAATTCATATATAAGTCAACATCAATTTATCTGCGTTTTTCATCAGCTTGGGAGGCCCAACACCATACACACCGCTCGATCTGTACGATGAGATCAAATCAAGTTCGGCTGGGGCACGTGCCGCTGGCAACAACAACAGCAGCAACAATAGCAGCAACAGCGGCGGCGGTGCCGGCATTGGCCACAAACCAAATCAATCCATGCCCATGAACGTGAACACGGATCAGATGCAGCGCGCTCGCGTACTGTGCTCCTACGATGCCAAGGATCACACCGAATTGAATCTGAATGCAAACGAGGTAAAGTAGTTGCAACCAACACCAATCGTAACACAATAAATATATAATTTTCCATTTTTTGGCAGGTAATTTTTGTGGCTGAATGCTCGCCGGTGAACGAGGATTATATGTATGGAAAGCAGGGACTGATGAAGGGTCTGGTGCCACGGGCATTTGTCGAGATGCTCGATGAGGCTGGACACGAGGTTCAACTACTCTAAAGAAAATCACATAATCCAAAATACTCATAAAATAATTTTAGGCAAGCAATTGGGCAGTTATTAGTTCATACAAATTATGCAAGAGAGTACAATAATTTATCAGATATATATATATATAATAGTTAAACAACATATACACACACACATGTACTATAAATGTTAGTCAGAAAAAGCCTTGCGCTTTAGCTTAATCCCCTGATCTTCAATGCATTCCTGTTCCTTGCTCAGCTTGGCCAGCAAATAATTAAATATACTACATTTAAACACACAGAGATATAATATTTATTATAACACCGATTTGGTTAAAAAAAAAAAACAACAAACAGTTATTATAACAAATCTCTTAAATGTATCAAAAAATAATTGCTATGCGAAGATTTTTCCAAAAAAATTCCTTAAATCAATTAACCTAACTTATAAACTTATTATTGTTGTTAAGAAGCGTTCAACTAGTATAATTATACATATATATATTCGATAAGCTTCGCAAATCTCCAATTTGAACAAAGTATTATGTTTTGTGTAATTTTCATAGTTGTTTATTCGTTAGCTATAATATTTGTTGTGTGCTTTCAATTAACCAACATACATTTATAAGATTATTTAATTTTAATTGTCAACACTTGAACAAATTCGTAGTTTATAGTATATATATATTAATGTAATTGTTTTTGAAATATTACGTATTTCTATTTGTTGTTCTTGTTCAATTTTGGTGCAATTTCCTCGACAAAACCCAAGTCAATTAAATGTTGCTTGTTCAACTTAAGAATACAAAATCAAGCTTCAGCTTTTAGCGCTTAATCAAATCAACAACGACATTTAGGTTTTCAATTTAGAGAAAAATAAAAGATGGAAAAGATGGTTTTAAATAAAGCAAAGCACACCTTAAACTATTATAAAACTAAATGTATTTTAGTCGATGCATATATAAATATGTCTATATGTATATCTATGAATAATATATAAATGAAAATAATAAATGTTTACAAAAATGCAATAACAAGTGTATCTACATAATTCGATCCAATCGTGTTTGTTTGTGTTTAGATAATAGCTAGTGTATTTGAAATTTTTAATATTATTACAGTATTCAATATTTGGCAACGAACAGCCAATTTGTAGAATTGATGCACCAGAAGCATCGCCTTTTATTTTTGAATATTGATTAGACAACGATGAATGTATAGAATAGAATACTTAGTATTAATCCCAATCAACACTCTCATCCGAATTATAAGGATCATATACATAGCCATGATGACTATTTTCAGCAAAATATTGATGGGCATCAAAATCATCGCTATCGCCGAAATCATCATCATAATCGTCATCGCTCAGGAAAGCCGCATCAAACATATCACGTTCCAGTTCACTGTCCGAGAAGTAAACATCATCTTCGAACTCCAACAGCTGGGCCATATCAAAGAAGCTAAGCCCCGACGATGATGTTGGCAAGGCAAACGATAAATCAAGAATATCTTTTGCATCGGCATTGCGTAAACTCTTCTCATCCATATAGCAGCCGTAGACATTCATTTTGATGGGTAGCGAACGCTCGGTTTCCTTTTGCTTCATTATAATACGCATCTTGTATATAATGTCCGTAAGTAGCTTGCCCGAGAGCATGGGGCAATAATCCAGATGCAATAGCTTTAGCTTGGGACAATCGAGTATCAAGCGAAGCACCGCATTGTCGCTGAGTTTAGGACAATATTTAAAATTGATCTCTTCGAGCTCCTTCAGTGCGCTCAGCATCTCCATGGAACGATCATTAAGCGCATCGTTGTTGGGCAAGATTAGCGATCGCAATGCCGTAAGTTTGCTGATTTGCGATATCATATAGACATTGATGCAATTCTGTCCGCGTATCTCTAGACGCTCTAGTTTCTTTGACTTGAATTCGGCCAGCCAGCCGAGCAGCTCGGGACGCAGAAAGTCGCCCTCATTGCTATACACAACGATATGCTTGATAGTTGGTAGCTTGGCAATGTGCTCGTATTGATTGAAAGGCGAGAAGCCTAAACCGCTGCCATTGCTAACGGTGATAGTTTCGAGGCCATTGCAGCACTTGGCGGTAACCAATTGCTTGAAGCCCGATCCAATCGTATAGATGCCCTTCAGATGTAGCTCCTTGAGCTGTTTCAAGGCGCGGCAAGCCTTGGCCAACAACTTCGACTGCAGGCCCGTGCAGCTAGTCAATGTAAGCGATTCAATGGTTATGGGCAAGCGCACCATATTCACGCCTGTGAGCTTCGCATTGTTGGACAGATCGAGCCTCTTGAGCTCCAGCAAATGCTCCAGTGCCAGCAGCGAATCATTTGTCAATTCGCAAGCGCGCAGCCGCAAGTTCTGCAATTGGGTCATCTTGTCGAAGGTCCTGTACATGTTGCGTGCTGTTAGTTTGGTGGCCGTGATGCTTAGCTTCTGCAAGTTGATGCAATTCATGCCGAGAAATTCAAAGATTCGCTTCGAATGACGCTGCGGTATAATGCCTTCGAGGTGCTTGATAAAGCCGCCCGACAATTTGAAGAAATCACGCACATCCCACACAGTCATTTCCGAGAAATCATCGAACTTCACAAACTTGTCCAGAGACGGCGACACCTGCTCATAGACGTTCTGGAAACGAACGCAGGTGCGTGCAAAACGTATGCGATCCGTCATCGAGAGCATGCGCAAAATATGCTCCAGGCAATGGTCGTTGAGTATCATGATTGGAGCCGGCGGTTCGTTGGGTTTGGATGCCAAGGTTTCGCGGCATGGGCCATGGGCATCGGGCTGGTGCCAGCTATCGCTGGGTTGAACGCACAAACGACGTCCGCCCACATAGTGCACGGGGCGATGCAATGCTCTGTAGAGCAAAAGAATTAGTAAACGGCATTGATGGAAGGATTTTTCCAACTTACTTAGCAGCGCTACGTGGATCTACAAAGAAAATGTAGCCAGTTTTGGTCTTGTGCTTCTCGCCCTTATACTTGCCACCGGGAATCTGCGGTGGCCCAAACAGCTGTAGGCGCTCCACTGGACCAAATTTCTTAAAATATGCTTCCAGCTGCTTTGCCACCAACTGACAAATTGTATAAAGAAAAAACCCGTAGCTGAAATAACTTAAACAAAGAACATCTGGCTAGACTAAACTTACCTGTGGTGTCACATTGAACAAAAATAGTTTCTTGATCAATATGTCGTCCTCGGTGAAGGCGACATCATCTTTCAAGAAATAAGTTTTCTTAGGTGGTGTTATATTGGCTTGCACGTTTGGGTAGCGCGGCGAACGCGCTTGTGCGTAATTGCGCAAAGCACACATGTTTTGCCGCGCAAAATTCAGTTTTGTGAAGTTAAATATTGTTCGTTTCACAAAAGAAAAAACTTTATGCGTTCTAGATCTATCAAAAAAATGGTGTATATGTTTTTTGTTGAATTTGCTGTTGCTTCGATACTTTTACCGTGCACCCTCGTTAGGCAAGTAGCAACAATAAATCGTTCATCTGTATCTAAATCATATCGATATTTGTTGCATATATTTATTTGATGGCCTCAATTTAACGGACGGTGTGGAAAACTGTTGATATCAGCTGCTATAAACTTGCGCAAAACGCATGGATAACTTGATTATGGTTTCTGAAATCTCTGTGATAATGAATTACCTGTTTTTGTCACTTTTAAAGAGTCTCTTGGTATTTAACTTTTACTTTTTCACGACGTTTCGCAGCAAACAATACAGCCCGCACAAGAGTCGAAGGAGCGCTGTTAAAATCGATTACACCTGTAGCTATGAAAACCAAGAATACCGATATCTAGTGATGGGAACATGTACTCAAGAAACAAATGCAAGCGAATTAAAAAAAAACCCCGCGCAAATTGTTTTCTAACTTTAAATTAAATCAAAAAAAATTAGCAATAAACTTACAATATGTTTATTTGCTTTATTTCTTGTAGAAAACCTTAAACAAGTTTCATTTAAATATATTTACAAAATGTACACAATTAACAATTAAAATTCACTAGTTTCAAATATACAGATGTGCTATCAAAAGTCTTGATTCTTAAGTCAGAAAATCAACAAAATAGTATTATGTAAATAACGCATCTAGTATATAGTATATGAATATTATGTACAATAAACGCTGCCAGCAGCGTTTGCAAATTTATGTCAGAATATACATAAGTTTAAAAATAAATTGTTTATCAGTTTAGTGATGTCTAGTTTTGATACGTTAGAGTTGGGCCGACTGTCACGATAGTATCCAGGAGTGTATAATACCTGCGATTGAAGATGCAAATTTAATTATGATCGAGACAAAATTGAGTTAGTTATGTTCTTACGATTTTCGCCGGGCGAAAGCGTTATATGTATGTCCTCCCGATTAAGCATCGGCGCTATAAATAAAAACAAAATGCTTATTAATAATATTAAAAACAGGCATGGCGAGCAGCAACAGCAGAAGCAGAAAAACATTGTGCAAATATTTAAATAATAGTTTCTTTATTTATGCAAGCTGCTTAAGATAATAATAAAACTTTGTTTGCTTAACGTAATAAAAACAGATAATGTGAGGCATATAATTATTTAAAAACTGATCATATTCATATTGTTAATTCTATTATTAATGCTAATATTATATTTTGACGTGGTCTTTGCAATGAGCCAACATTCCGAATTGATAAATCTACTTAAAACTGGAAAACTTATTTAAATGCTATCACAGTTTCAAAGTAGCCAACATGCCAGCAGCAAGAACAACAACAAAGCAAGCCATGCATGTTAGAGGGACTTTGGGTTATGTATTTGTGATCCTAATGGGGCATGCCAGATGGATCGATTTTGATCACGTGTGCAAAGCGTATGGCTGCTGCCGATTGGCGTCGGTTTCGACAGCTGCAGGTGTTGTTGCTGTTGCAGCTGCCACTGTTGGCGTAAGCATAGGCGTGGCAGCAGCAGCAGCAGCAGCATTGCCACTTGGCACAATGCGTATCATACCCAAGGGGATCCTAACATTGTCACAGGCTTCGCAAATATTCAATTGCGGATGATTGCGGAATGTACACAAGTTGCAGGCCCACATATCCAGTGGCTCCTCGCCTTCGTCCACATCCGATTCGGACATAGACTCATCCTCCTCCTCCGTGTGCTGCGTTGGAAGTCTAGCTCCCGATGCTGATGGCAATGATGATGATAACGAAGATGTTGCTGCTGCCGCGGCGGCTGCTGCTCGCTGATTATGTAGAAACTGCTGAAACTGATAGTATTGAGCATAAGTCGGTGGCGGTTGCATATCCATTTGCATTTGCTGCTGCTGCTGTGGCGTCAAGCAGCCCGAACTGGGTGCACTGACGCTGCTCTGATGCTGCACAAAATCGAGATGCGGTTGGTTCGCCGTCGACGGCACCGAGTTCAATCGCAGCGAATTGGGTGGCGCCTGCCTGGCACGTTGCTGTCGTTGGAATGGCTGAAGCTGTGCTCCTGCTGGTGCCGCCGTTAGCTGACGATTCATGGAATTTGAATTGGCCGCCGTGCCATTCAGTTGCGGATCTGTCAAACGAATCGTAGAGTGTTAAAAGAGTTTGTTACAGGATTTTATTCCCAGTTACTTACCATTTATCATGTTGAGCAGACGCTGACAGTCGTCGGTCAGTTTTTTGATATCTCTATCCAGTCTTTCGGATTCGCCTTCGGGCACCGGTTCGGTCAGTATGTTGATCTCCTGCTCCAGGCAAAGCAGACGCTTTTTGTTATCCCGCAACGCATTGGCCAGCTTATCGCGCCGCGTCTTCTGCCGTTCAATTTTTGTTGCATGCGCTGAAATTGAGAATGGTTCAGTATTTAGCGGGTTTATGGAAATAATTTTTAAAATCGGTTCGATAGATCCAGAGATTACCTGCGACAACCCCACAAACTTAAGTTCTTAATAATGTTGGAATGGATAAATTTATTGCCTTTAAATATATGTACATATATCACAATTTATTACTCTATTTGTTGCTAAAAATAATGGCGCACATTTTTTTTTTATATTTTTTTTTTTTTGCTCACCAAAAATGTTCGTAAACAAAATTTAAATTTAGCTTAAAATGCGCAAACCGCGCCGACAAATCAATCTAATAATAATTTATTTCAGCTGAAAATAAGCAGCGCGCATCGCCTGATTTGAAACAATTTTCTAATTCAAATTTCGATTTTTGAACAAAACTCAAAAAAGAAAAACCGTTTAAATAAAATAATTTGAAAGCGGGCAAATATTTTTAGACATTTTGATAGATTTCTAGCGGAAATAGCAAACAGGGCAATGGGCCAAGGGAGGATCGGACAGACAAGACCAGACATATAAGGAGCATATACACACACACACACACATGCACACAATGCTCGAAAGAAATGCGAATGAATATTTTACGTCATTTGCGAGAGAAACATTTTAATTGATAAATTAATTCATTAATGGCCGACTGTGCGAAGAATTTTAACAACAAAACTAGCATAAATAAATAATGTGAAAATTCTTCAACTTTTATAAATATTTACGTTAAGAAGTTTGTTAAGTGCTTTTGATTAAATGTCAACGCAACATCATTATCAGCCGACAATTATCATTATATGAAAATCACTCTTTCCTTCTCTGCCCACGCTGCGTACCGCCGTCAAGTGTATCTCCATATCTAACGGATAAAATCGATTCGAGTTCGAATTCTCTCTCGCGCTCACGCTCGCTCTCGCAATATTTTGCCCTGAACTTGAACGAATCGCAGCTATAACAACAACAACAACAACGTTGTAGCGCATTGCAGAAATGAGAGAAAAAGTTGTTGTTGTATAAATAAACGAAAGAATGAAAATGATTTCGAAAATAGCACAAAACAAACAAAATACAGTGGACGCTCCTAATAGATTAAAAGCATGAAGTGAAACAATTAAAGTTCAAAGAATCATAGGCATATGATTTATTGTTGTTCTTTCACTCGTAAATATAATAATTTTCGTCATGGGTTGACATTAGCAAGTGTTCACTGTAGAATCAAATGAGAAATGTGCAAAGGCGCAAGAAACCAGACAAGAGACATTTCGACAGCAATTAATGTGCCGGTCTATATGTTGGACACAAACAACAACATGCTTATGCCCGACGAAGCGTGGGTGATCCATTTACATAAGTAAATTGGATATACATGTGTACACACATACACATGCATACACATATGTATACAAAGCTAACTGTTTATTGCAGAAGAGTGTGGACATAATGCAAAAATAAATGGCAAAGAATGGAATGCATAATATGTTAATTGTTAAATGCATAACGAAGATTATTTGCGGATTACTTTGATTTATATTAATTGGATTTAGCTGGCCGTTGAGAAAAGTCAATAAATTCATTAAAAATATAAAATTCTATTTTTATCTTTTGTGCAAAATGAAATGAAAATTTTAGACAATTTTTAGAATTTTACTCTGAAACTTATTTGTTTTTATTTTTTAGCTCAAGACTACGCTATTAATTTATATATGTATTTTGTTCCCAAAAAGGCTTAAAACCTAAAGTGCGCAACATTTTGGGGCGTAATTTTATTTTTTGTTATCAATTGTAGACAGAATTGCCTGTTGCCTGATAAGGTTTAGCTGCAGCAGCAGCAGCAGCAATCCAAACACTTATCTCAAACATTGGCAACAACAAAAATACAACTTCCCTCATAAATATTCGAGGCTAAAAACTACAATTGTTCTACCAATCAGATAACAGGAAAAATTTAAACTACAATTGGCTTTGTTATTATTTTAATTCGCATGAAATTCTAGCCTTTACCAAAACGATATTTGTTTTGAAGCTGCTTTTAGCTGTTTTCCAGCTGCTTCTCAACACTGATGATTGCAAGCTCACCACACAAACTCCCCACAAATGCAAAACTCACCTTCACAATCGCTGTCGGGAACGATGCCCTGATAGAGGGGCATATGTGTGACGCTGGGACTGTTGTCGCTGCTAGTGTTGTTGTTGTTGGTGTTGCTGTTGTGCAGATGATTGTTGTTGTAATTGGAGGCAACAACATATTTTTGTGCCAGTGTTGCATAGGGAAATGTTTCTGCTGCTGCCGCTGCCGCCGCAGTTGCCTGTTCCCACAGCTGTTGTTGTTGTGCAGCTGTTGTTGTTGGTGTTGCAGCCGCCGGCGGTGTGCCACCATCAGTGGCCGCCAATGCAGCGCAGGGTGCATACAGCGGCGCCGGCGGACGCACACAGCCGGCACTGAAAACACTGCCCTCGTCCGTAACGGTCAGTTGGAAGTTCTTGTGGGTGCCGCGGCGCGCATCGAAGCTGCTGCTCGAGTAGGTGATGCCGCTGCTGCCGTTGCCACTCGGTGCCGGTCCAGCCGTTATGTCAATTGTGGATGGCTGCACCGCTGCACCCTGCGGCTGACGCAGCGTGAGGTTCAGTGAGGTGAAACTCTTGCGCTGATTGCCGCCGGGCGTGCTCTGGCCGGACGACGACGATGTCGGCGATATGGCTGGCGAAATGGCGATGGCGTTTGTTAGGAAATCGCGCGCATACGGCGGCTCCGGCTGCAGATTGATGACTGAACGATGGCGCACCGGTGAGCGCAATTGTTGTTGTTGCTGCGCAGTCGCTGCTGACGTCGGCGATGATAGGGAGACATTGAGCTCGGATTCGCTGGAGCTGAGCGGACTGGTGAGGCAGGAGGAATCATTGGAAAAGCTGTTTGCCGTTGTTGTCGTGGGTTTGGGTGGTGGCAGCGGGGGCAGCGGCGGTGCACGACGCAGCGGCTTGTATGGTTGCCGCTGCTGTTGTTGTTGTTGCTGCAGCTGTTGTCGCTGTTGTATTTTTTGTTGCAATTGTGCATTCAGCTGACGTTGCAGATTCAAAGTTGTGGGACGCGGACGTGCGGGTAATGGCGAGGGTGGTGTCGTTGGTGTTGCTGTTGGTGTTGTTGGTGTTGTTGGTGCAGCACGTGTCGGTTTGAGGGGACGCTGTTGTAAGTGTTGCTGCTGTTGCACAACCTTGGCGGGATACGATTGCACCGGCGATGGATGCAAGCTGAGCTCCTTGCGCAACATCTGTATGCAATTGTCGCGCCGATGGCAATTCTCGTTGACGCACTGCGTCACCAGGGCATCGGGCAGCGTGGGGAACTCCTGCTTCATCTCATGAAACAAATGCATAATACTTATATTCGTGCACGAGCATTGGGCATTGGGCTTTGCCGACGTTGGCTCATTGTTGTTGTGGCAACTGTTGCTGTTTGCCTCCTGTTCCTCGTCGGCGTTGAGCAATGCTCTGAATTGAAAATGTTGCTGCAGTGCCTCAACCAGGTTGGATGTCGTGTTGCTTGTATTGTTCCCTTGTTGTTGTTGTTGTTGTAAAGTGTTGCCATTCAATTGGATATTATTTGCTCCAGGCGGCATTGGTGGTGTAGCCGCCATTTTAGGCCATCATTTGTCAAAGTTGCAGACCTGCAAGGAAGAAGACAGAAACAACAATTAGTTACTTAATGGAAGTATAAACACTTTTATGACTGACTGCTACCCTTTTAACCCCTATTTCTCTCAGTGCATGCATTTCGCCAGCTAATTCAATTAACAATGGCTGAAAATAACAAAGAACACAAAAAGGAAACAACAAAAGTCACCCAACGAACACGATTCGACGATTTGTTCATGGCCAGATTTAGCACAGGCGACTAAACGACGAAAGATGAAGAAGAAGAAGAAGCCGAAAGAGCCTTAAACATTTTGGTTAAGCGCCTCAAAACAATAAACAAATGACGGAGGAAATTTATAAATATTTATGACACAACTTTGGGCAGCGGCGGCATAAAAAATATTCGCCAAAGGTTTATTTTAATAATATTTAAAGCACAAAAATAGCCGAGAAGAACTTATTATCGCGTCCCCCAATCACCCTAGGACAGTGTCAAGGATGTCACATTGATGTATGGCATAAAAAAAACAAAGAAAAAATCAAAATCTGAGCAACACTTACATTTTGAGACTTGGTCGAATATTTGAAAGGAAACTGTTGTCAAATATATTTTCTCTCTTTTTTATATATTTGATTGATGAGGTTTTGGTATATATATATGGAAATTCTGAATGAACTTTTTGTTTGCAAATATATTTGAAAAAGTATTTTTTCAAGTGCTCTAAGCTTGTTTCACTTTGTTTTTTACAAGTTCTTCAAACACTTTTTGTAGTTTTTACTTTTGTTTACAAAAATATTTTCACTTTAATTTTACTGATAATTTTCACGCACGATCTTAATGGAACATAATTCATTATCTTAACGCAATCTCACGTTGTTTTATTTGCGTTCGAATGCCTTAAATGCCAGCGATAAACTGAAAAAATAATTTTCGAAAATATTTTCAAAAGAGCCAAATCGGAAAAAACTGCGATTCACACACACACACACACACATGTGAGCGAAAGAAATAACAAACAAGCGAAATTGTAATTTTCTGACTGAAGCCCAAGTGACGTATACGCAATATGAATATTGTAGTCGGACCGATACATACATGCATAGACTAAGATTAACATAAGTACTACTATCGATATTTACATTAATGTTAACATTAACATCAACGTTAACGTTAACATTAACATCAGCTTTACAGACTTGTACATGATAAAAAGAGCGAAAAATATTTAAAGCCAACATTTAAACTGCAATCCAAGTCAGATCGAATATATATATTAATTACCTCATCAATTAAATCGTACAATATTTTTGACATTTTTTTGAAAGAAATAAAATTAATAATAATAATTTGGTTTAATCAAAAGTTAAAGAATTATGTTGTATGCGGTATTGAAAATGCTACGTTCGCCGCTTAAAAATAAACTTTTGTGTGGGCGTTGCACAAAAGCAACGCCGAAAATTGAATGAAATGTTTGACAACAACAAGAAAGTATAGAAAACGAAAACGAAAATGAAGAGTTGTTAAGAAATGAAATTCAATTTTGAATCGAGAAAATATAAGATTACTTAATAGCCTGTCGTGGGACATCAGCAGCGGGATTAAATTGTAATTAAAAGTTGTCAAGTATCAGAGAAGGATTATCGGCTCACCTGGCTAAAAGTTCGAGAACATATAAGTATATATTGTGTCGAGTAATAAAACTCAACAAAAAACCTATTAATAATAAAGCATTGGCATTAAATTTGTGGATGGCGCCATTAAAATTGGCCACAAACATAAATAATGTTTATATATATATATATATATATTCAAAAGAACAGGCAGCTGAACAATTGCACAAACACACACATCTATATAAGACACACGTATGTATGTATGTATGTATTTTCCAAAATTTGTTTATTTGTTAGTCTGCCCTGAAAAGCAAACATGATAACAACAACATTCCAAGCGCCAGAAAAACTAAAAATAAAGAAAATCAACAGAAAAACAAATGAAAAACTATAAAAAATGTTTTCTTCACTTATGTTTTATACAAAATTTGTTAGCTAAGGGACATTTATGCTATAGTTTAACAAATTAACAGTTTGAAAATATCAAAAATAATCAAAACAAATATTTTTGTATAAATTCTGGAACAAGCAAATATTTCAAAACGAAGAAAATAATAAAGGAAATATTTTACAGGAATTTAATTATTAACTACATTTATAAAAGGGATTTTTTTTATGAAAATATATTTTTCTCAGATAAAAAGTGATTTATTATTTTTATTTATTTAGCAATTCAAGATTTTTTGTGCTCGGACGAACTTTTTTTGGCAAGAGTATTTAAGCGTCGGCGTGTCTCAGTTTGCAAATTCTTGCTTGTATTTTTTGTTGCTGTTTGGTCAGGGGGTGGCCAAACCTGTGTGCTGCAAGGGGGGGGGGGCGTTGCCAAAGGCAAAATATGTTTAATTTCGATTAATTTCTATCATTTTCGTATCGTCCGTCCGACGACGAGAGAGAGAAAGAGAGGGAAAAGACGTAAACGACCTTCACAATTAGCAAGATATATGTATATATAAAAGAGCAAAAGATATATATGTACATATAAAAATATGCACGAGTTCTCATCGCATCGCAGGAAAGGAAATCGACGTCAAAATTCAAAAAAAGTGCAGCTAAAATATATCGCAAAATATATCATACATTGTAGCAGAAACTGAGAGTTGAAATGATAAATAAATCTATTTTAATTATATGTTTAACGCAACTTAACAAATAATTTAAACATAAATCTTGCAAAGACTGAGAGAAAAGTCTAACAAAGTATTCCAATTTATGTTTGTTAAATTAAAAGTTAGTAAATTTGCTTGCAATTAACTGTTAAAAATATATTTATTCAACAAATATATATATATAAAAATTAGAAAAATAACAAAAATATGATGTGTGATTGGATTTTCCGAGCCGTCAATCAACAGACTCAAATGTTGAACATCTGATGTGCCATAGGAATTTTAATGAATTCGGGTTTTTCCTTCTAACAGCAAAATTATTTTATAAAAATATTTTAAAAATAAATTTTAGATTAGTAAAACATGGCGAAAGGCGAAGCGGAAACGGTTGTAGCTAACATTTTCCAACGGTTAATAGCGGTAACAGTTTGAATCCTTGCAATCCTGGGCTCAAATTTGTTTGCTTAAATGCCGGAACTTCAAATCTCTTATTGAAAAATAATCTCTAAATATTTCTTATCAGTTAAGAAGTCTTCATTATTAAATACTATATATATATATATTATTGATATTGGTCGGCTTTGAAGGCCGACTATTTGAAGTATCAATGCATTGACCGGAAATCCATGTGTCAAGCATTAATAAATAAAAATAGGAAGAAAAAAAACCAAACATAATACATATGTATATAGCAACACCTCCCCCCCCCCCCCACCTCTTATTGTATTAAGACATTCAATTCGAAAACAAGAAAACATTGAGATCGATCTCGTACCCCCGAAAAAACAATGCGTAGTACGAGAACAACTAGAAAGAGAAAAATAGTTTGATAACGCCGCCAAAATGTATACACTGCCCAGGCCAAAAACATGGAAAACAACTTTCACTTTGTAAGAAATTCGAAAAATACCGAAGAAGCACACGAAAGACCCAACGAAACGGCTAAGAAAAGCAAATTGCAAAAATGTAGAGAATCCAAAAATGTACAAGTATTATTGTGTGTATGAAATATTATAAATCAAATGCAGAGACATGAAATGAAATGGAAACAACACGCAGAAATGGAACGCAAAATAATTTCGTTTTATTTTTTCGATTTTTGTGTTCTTTTTTTTTTTCGATTTTTCGATTTTCTTGTTGTTTTTCTTTTGGCCGCTGCTTGCCAATAATTTGAAGAGGCGTTTTGCGGAATTTTCTGCAGACGTCAGGCCTTGACTGACGTCATTAGCGCAAGTTTCAAAAAATTTTAGTATGAAGAAGAAGACGAAAAAGGGGAAACGTTGCGGTCGGACGCAACCGACTGCGGTTTACTCGATACCAGTTTAAAAAAGGGGTAACAAGGGGAGTGCAAAGGGGGATGGGGCTTGGGGGCTTGCGCTAAGTTCAAAGATTGGCTGAGGCAGATCTTTCGGGGATGTCACAAATTTGGTGACTCTGGCTTAAAAACTGAGAAAACTGAGGCGGCGAGGGCGGCATGAGTGGGCGTGGCATCCAAATTTAAGATGCAGTTTTTTGGGAGACGCCAGTAGCTATCTCGTTACTAAATTTAGTAACTCTAGCTGTAAGGATGTGGAATTTATCGATTTTGAGTTATCGAACTTATCGATTTCCCAGACTCTCAGTAGGCGCAGAGCCCCAATATTGACATTTTATCTTAACATGAAAATATTTGCAGAGTTTCAAGTCTCTAGCTTGAAGGGACGGACATTGCACAAACCCAATATACTCTTTACCTTCGGTATCGAGTATACAAACGAGGCTTCTGTTCCCTGCTCTCAACAAACAAAAAACAACAAACTACTTAGAAAACATTGCAACGGGTTATTATTAATTTATGATTATTTATTTTTAGCAAAAGGCATAACAAATATGTTATCAAGTAACGCACGAAAATAAAACTTGGAATGGAAACTAAGATAAGATCAGATAAGATCATCAGATGGTCTGTAAGAGTATTTGGTCTTCGACGTACTTAACTTAGGCTTGGCTATTTGAATTTATTAAAATTAGTTTTTTTACTGATTTTTTTGGCTCTTTAAAAATGTGCAAATAATCAAAGTGAAGTTATTTTTAGACAGCGCGAAAAAAGCATAGATTAATGTCAACCAGCAAAAAGGGGTGGCATGGCGGGTGAAGGGGGTGAGATGGGCCTGCTTATCGCCCGCTGCGATTCTTGGAAATGCTTTCAAATCGCTTTTTGTTTTTGTTTTTTTCGACAACGATAGCGATAAGCCAGCCAACGGCATACGTTTCCACTCGAAACAATTGCAAAACTATTAAGTTAATAAATGTTAACATACAAACATACGTATGGCAGCACTTTGTATGTATGTAAGCATGCAGGGAATTTCCCGCAACAAAGAGCGAGAGCGAGCACACCAACAACAACAACAATGACAGCAGCAGCAGCAACAGCGGCGCATATAAACAAAGAAAGACATAAAATGGGAAGCAGCAAAACACAAACAACACAGAGAGGGTCGGGGGGGACAAAAGCAAGTTTACATCGAATAGCGATGACATTTACCAACAACAACAAACGATGAATGGCAGTGTCACGAAACAACCCAATATTTTCAATGTTCCCAGTATTGTCTAGGTAATTACCCTGCGCAACTATTTTCTGATAGAACTGTTCCCAGCATTCAATCAAATATCATTTCCAAAGAAAAACAAACATTGAACACCTGTGCGTGCCGAAACTTTAGCTTAGTGTACATACATACATACATATGTATGTATACAAAAAAATCAATATTTGCACTTTTAGATTAGAAATGATGAGGAAAAATATAATCCAAGTACCCGCATAACAAAGCATGGCACAAGCTCCCCCGTGTATATGTATTTAAATATTTTGATGAGAATTAAGGCCATTATGGCATATAGGCAATGGGCCGGATTCGTCGCGTTTCCAAGCACTCTTATCATTTGGCATTGGTGCAGGGGCGGGGGCGGAAATATTCATATTAAAATACCTACAAACATACATACATACATATACATATGTACTTGCACTTAAACACACTCGCAAACACATTTGGTAGCGGGCGAGTGCGAGAGAGACACGTAGACCGACACAACAGCGGCGACGCTGCTTGCTGTATTAACGGCAACAACAACAACAAAGATAAAAACCAGCCAGATCGTCTCTCTGTGTGTGTGTGCATGTGTGTGTGTAAGAGAGGGAGAGAGCAAGCGCATAAAAACAGGTGACATTGGCAGCAGCGCTACGCAATAATAGATAAAAAATACATAATTCAAATAAAATGTAAAAAGAAATTACACGAACATGGCTAACAAACTAATAAAAAGAAACACGCAGAGCAACACACACAAACGCACACACACACACTTATTCAGATTTATGAGCGGGGGTTGGGCGAACGCAACTTGTTGCGTGTATTTAACTGTAAACGTTTGTACATTCCTATAAACATCAATTTTATATTTTACACTTACCGAATAATTGAGAAACACTTGTAGAAATGGGCGCCCTTTTCTTGATATGATGATTTGGCTCTACGTATTGTTCAGCACTTTTGCGATTGCATCAACTTGTGATATTTTCACTATTTCTTTTTGTGGCCGTTTCGTAGCACTTTTGGTTTGGTTTTCACTTTTGGTTTGCACTTGCTGCAAAACGCACTTGCACTCGCTTGCCCGTTATCCGTTTTGCTTTACACGAAGCGTTTATATTTATTTATTGATATTTAACAATATTTATTTTGTTTTTTCGTTCGATTTTTACGCGATCCGATTGATCCGCGAACTGTGTGGCAAATGAAACAGCTGACTGAAAACTAACAGTGACTAAAAATTTACATTTTGCCAAACTGTTATTAACAGTTTGTGGTATTTTATTGTTATTTGTTGGTATAATGCCGTTTTTAATTTCAAGACAAACGCAATTGTTTGATTTGTTGCCAATTAGAAGGAATTAAGCAGAATAAACTTTTGTTTTGATCAAAATGCTGATGGTCCGCGATCGTTGTTAAATATAATCGATGAGACAAAGTGTTTGCTCACTTCAGAAACTGTCGCAACGTTGCAGCAGGTATCGATACTTGGTTCGATATACTTAAGAAAATCGAAAACAAAACACTTCAGGTAAAATATTTAAAACAATTGTTTGTATGTATAAAGTTTGCTTATTTGTCTTATATTTGAGTTCAGCATAAAGAAGAGATGTAAAACCAAACCCTACCATAAACATTATTATTGAGAAATTGTTGCAACTATTTGTAAATATACATTCTTGGATGTAATCAAAAATTGGGCCCTAAATCAGTCCAAACAGATAATAAAATACGGGCATAATGAGGGCAGCTTTGGCACTGGATATTCCGGTAACGCCGACAATCAGCTTAAAGACGCCAAAGAAGAAGAGCAGCTGAAGCGCCACATGCAAGCCGAGGAGACTGTTCGAATAAAATAAATCAGTAAAACAATTATATTAAACAATTGGATAATTGCTTACATTTTATCTTTGCTGCGCGCCTTCTCCAGATTCTTGGGCGATTCCTTGCTTAGATATTGACGGACGCCACGAATCGTATTGGCGAAATACTCATCCCATGTCAGCTCCCCAATATCGATGATGAACGTCTTCCTGTCGACAGGATTCAGTGTCTTGGACAGCGCCAATAGACGTTTGCTATCGAAGTGCCATTCGGTGAAGATGAAACGTTCCAAGGTATTCAACGAGTTCCAAACGTTCTTGTGCAATCTCATCAAACTGAAAGTTAAAATATTAAACATTAATAAACGAATTCGAAGGGTGAACTAATGACGCACATGGGCCTGCCACCGGAAACTTTGGTCACCAGGTCCAGAAAGAAGCCGGGTATAAAGTGAAAGAGTATGGCGCCCAAGCGGAATAGCATTAGACTCTTGACCAGACGCAAATTGGGATACCAGACGGCGCTGTTCAATGGATAATCATGCAAATAGCCATTGATCTTGTCCTTTAAGAACTCAAAACGGAATGGCTTGTATGTGCTCGATGTCAAATGGAAGATCTGCAAATCAGCCGGACGATCGCCGTTCTTAACTCTGCAAATGAAATGGGAAAACTTAATTGGAAGAATCGATAGATAAGGATTTGGTGAACCTACTTGAGCGAATTGACATAGAATCCAGTTGCTATGATGCCATTGACCACCACATCGATGGGTATGTAGTCCATTATGATTGTGGGATCGAGTGGCAGACGTCGCAAAATACCCTTCGAGGCGCCCATAAAGAAGCCCTGCGGTCCGTTCTTCGAGATGGTCCAGCCGGGAATGGGTTCCTTCCAAGCGGCCGTAACTGCAAAAATTCATTTAAAACTTTTTCAGCATGGAAATGTGTTCGGGTTAACTTACTCATGCTGGGACGAACGATGCCACATGGGATTTGGGAGGCAACTTTGGCCACCTCATGCTCGGCCAGATGCTTGGTGAACGTGTACGTATTGGGATGATCCTTAAGCAATCTGCCAATAACAATATTCAATAAGCAACTTTTGGAACTTTCAGTCAAGTCGAACTTACTTGGGTTCCAATGCCTTGAGCGCCTCATCGTTGAGCGTTTCGGCTAGCTGAATGATCTTCTCGGGATCATCGGGTGAGGGATAAAGCTTCTCCTCCACCTCGGTAATGTAGGCATTCACATAGGCACTCGAGACATGCACCAGAGCGTCGAGATGACGCAGCTGCTGGCACAGCTCCACCACACGCCGCGTGCCCCTCAAATTGATGTTCGTTGTCTCTTTGAGGGATTGGAAAAAGTCCAGCGTGGCAGCCGAATGAAAGACCACATTGGCATTTTCGATGAGCGTCTCGCGATCCTTGGCCGAAATGCCCAAATGCTCGAGGCCCACATCGCCCTCGATGGGCACAATCTTGGACATGCGCGATTCCAGCTGCAGCTCCTTGAAGCGATCGAAGACCGAGTTCTTCTTGAGCTCCTCGAGACGCTCCTGGACGCTTTTGCCCTTCTTGGCGCGCATCAGCAGATACAGGGTGCCCACATCGGGCACATCCCGCAGCAGCTTCTCCACAATGGTGACGCCCACAAAGCCGGTGGCGCCCGTTATAAAAACATTGCGTCCCGCATAGAAATCTGTTATAGATGTGCTGCATGGATAAATTTGAAGTTATTATCTTTTGATTTTATGTTTTCGTTGTATAAGTTGTCAAACTTTCCCTACTCTTGATTCAAATGTCTCGGCTGTGACGCTGCGATTTGAATTCACATTTCACATCAAACCAGTTTCGTTACGTTCGTAAATATTTGCTAGTTAGTTACACAAACAAACAAACATATGTACACATACTTAAGTGTATAGAGTAACCTAACGACTTTTCCCTCACCTGACCCTTGAAGATATTCTAATGAGTTTCGGCGCGTTTATTGATTTGACACCACTAAAAAAAGTAAACAGCAAGTGCTTTTAAGCAAAAAACACTTTAAAACTAAGTGCGGGGCCGGGGCTACAGACCTGGGCCTCAAAAGAGGGGCGGCCAAGGGACCTCCAGACCTTTATGTCCGGCCCTGTCTAAGTGGACAAACTTGGCTAACTTTTAGCAAGAATATCAAAAAAAAGAGATTCGGACTAACGAGATTTTAAGTTCAGCTATATATATCTTTATATACTTGGCCCTAATGATGCGTTGGTCGTCTTCAAATTTTGACCTGGTCATGCCAAATGATTTTATAATGTTTCGTGCGTAATTGTTGTAATTATGGCAATTTGATGTTTTTGCTTGAAAGCTGTGACACAACAGCAACAACAACAACTTAAGATCAGCCGATCAGTCAATCAATCAATGCATCAATATGCTTGTGCAATTTGCCGACAGAGCCTTTAAAGAGCTTTTAACAGTTACAGCTGGAGGCTGCAATAAAATTCGCTAAGCTTTCACTTTGCTAAAAAGCAACAACAACAACATCTATTTCTAATTCACCACACACACACATACATACATACATGCTTCATCTGCAAGATTTTGCATACAATGTTGCTGTTGTGGTTTATTAATTTCTAAGGTGAACCAAAACCTAATTCACCACACACACATACATACTTGTATCATTTACGGTATTTTGCATACATTGTTGCTGTTGTGGTTTATTAATTTGCACATTTAATTTGCGATTTTTTAATCGTAAATTGTCTTCTTATCTTTTATGCTTTTTAAGATTATTTTCGATTTCTCAGTCAACCAGGTGGAACCAAGTAACAACAATTGGCATTTTAACTGTTAGTAATTAATTGTGGATGTTGAAATTGCATATAATAAAAACGGGTCAAGAATATTTAATGCCCAGAATGGAAACTTTTTAATTGCCAAATTGTAAGCACTAAAGTCAGGAAGGAATGTGAATAATTATATTCGACTGCACCTTTTTGCAGGTGTAATTATTTTTTCAGTAACTACCTCAACAATTTAAGTGTTGGCCCCACTTTACAGTTTTACGTATAATTTTGTGTAACTCTAAAAATAGCTCCAACTTGTTTTTTTGGTTTCGGCTGACACTTTGCGACCTTGCTGGAACTCGGAATTATTTATTGCTATATGGATGGACAGAAAGGGTATTGAAAAGGGTATTGGCATTGCCACGTTGCAGTTCCTTCTGCTGTTAACCAGTTTACCGGGGCCCTACAATTAACGTCATTCTAAAGACAACAACAAAATAACTATATGTGCATAAAAATTGAAATTGCGCAGGTCAAAGTTTGCGGGAGGGAGGCGTTGAAAATTTAAATGCCGACAATAATTAAAGTTTCAATTTTCGCAATATATTTATACAAATAAAGACAAGATAATAACAGTTATGTTAAAAGTGTTGATTACAACTGTTAAGTGTATGACATAATGTTAAGAGAGTGTTCGTAACTTCCCCACAGATCGTTTAATTTCGGCAAGTTTCTGTGTACTTTGCACCGAATGTCTAAAATTGATTCAAGCTAACAACAACAACAACAACGGCAAAAAATGCTGTCAAACTGGAGACAAATTTTGTTGTTTAGTAATCCTATTGTGCAGTTTATGCCCAAATTTGCTTACCTGGCCATTGTAACAGAGCAGCTCTTGACTTGATCTTATATATAGTCTATATATATAAACAGTTGTAGAATTGTCGCTTCGCTAGCAGGAACAAACGAAAATTTCTCTTTTTTTTATATAAATTCAACTTCTTTTTCCTCGCTCTCTCTTTCACTTGGTTGTTTGTTTTAGCGCTGCTGCGGCCGTAGTAAACAATATGCACAAGCACATGCACACTTATATTGTATACGTTTGTGTGTATAGGTGAACAGTTACGTTGCTTTGTGCTTTGTTAGAAAACTTGATGGCTTTTAAGTAGCGCGCGCTCACAACTCACACAACTTGCACGCTTGCCGGCCGAAGCGAAACTGTTTGCAACGACTCTCCAACAACTCATCAAAACAGACGTTCGGCATTCGCGCTCACTGAGTTGGTGAGTTTTGTGTATCGTGTCGCGAAAGCATCTTGATCATCATCATTTCGATCATGATCAGCTTGTTAATTAAACCCGTTTAACAGTGGCGTTACATTCATGTCATACTTATGCATTGATACACATTGGCTAACGGTAAAAGCAATACGAGTAAGAGAATCTGTTAAAGGCACATCGAAGTTTAAATACTCTTGAAGATCGAAGTCATTCAGCTTATATTAATTTGGTATAAAAATGATTGGCGCAGAAAATTAATTTTGCTCCGCAACGTATGCTAAGATAAAAATAATTGAGTAAATGTTGCATACTTTGGGGCTGTCTTAGAGAGGGGTAAAATTTGAAACGAATTTAGCTTAACATTTAGTTTGTCATTATTTATTTGATTTTTAGTTATATAGTTAATATTTAATCGTTTATGTATATTTCATTCGTAATTTACAAGTGCACAAACATTTGACTATTTGACTATAAACCAGGACTATTTGTTAATGTATATGTAAGTATATGTATATGTGACTACGATTTGAGCTAAGTTTTGGGCTTAATTGCATTGCGGTTTGTTCAATAGATTTGTTTATAAAGAAGTTCTAAGGTTGACTTGTTGAACTTGAAATTAAAATATACTACATGATATATACCCTATGAAGTTGTGAGTTTTGGGTGTGAGTGAAAGTGAAAGTTGTTGAAATTATTGCACAATGTAGGCGTTCTTAAAAAGCATCATCTTCCATCTCTTTTTATAGCCAGACAAGGAAGCCCCAGACAAGCAGCGCCAACGTAAAGCCAATTTTGAAGCCCAGGAACGGAGTCAGAGCAATATAGAGTACTCCAAAGATCGCTGCAAAGCCAGCATAGTGAAGAACATTGAAGCTGAAATTGAATTTAATAGTTAATAAAGTTAAAGTAATTTATTTCGAATGAAACTTACACCTTCCAGTAGTTGCGATGCCATTGTGTGGTGACCGCCGATTCCTTGAAGTAGAAACGACGAATTCCGATCAGAACACGATCAATAAATTCCGACCAATCACAATGACTGGCATCAAAATTGTAGCGCTTGCGATCGCTCTCATGAATCATCGACGAAACTCTCAGAGCATTCTTCATCGAATAGCGAAAGTCCTTGTCCAGAAAGTAATCAAAAGCCTTCGTGCCATTTTGGAACACACGCATATACTCATAAGCGCTGTAGGAAAGATAACAGAAAACTGTTATGTTAAATCGTTAACATAAATTAATAACAGTTGGATCTTACGTGTGCTGCGGCATGCCAATGCCAAAGAGCTTTTCGGGTATGTAGAAAATCATGGCGGGCAGCAAGTGGAACAGATAGAAGAAGAGATTGTAGCGCCAGCCGTTTCGCAACTTTGTTCTTGGCTTCCACACAAAACTGTTGGGCGGATGACGTTCGACGCTGTCGTTGATAATGTTGCAGAACTGGGCCAGATTCAATGGATTCACCTCACCCGACGTGCAGTGTATTATCTCCGGCTGCTCGAGATGACGTGTGCCCACATACCAGCCCATGACTAGAGAACTGTTGATCACATAGTCGCAGGGTATTATATCAATTATGGCATTTGCGCTTCCCGACATTGTGCGAAACAAGCCCTTGACAAAACCGGCTAGAAAGCCCAAATGCCCGGAATTTGCATTGCCTACCCAGCCCTTCAACGGATGTTCCAGTGTGCCGTAAACTGTTAAAAAAGAAGAGAAAACAGTTATAAACTATGTTTGCTAACAGCAGCTTAACTTAAGAGAGTGTGAGAGCGTTGGAAGACACTCTTCGAAAAGTGCAGCGAATTCAACTAACAGATACAAATAGTGTTGCCAGTTTTGCTTTTTTAAAGCTGAAAACAAACTTACCAATTGATGGCCTAACTATGGCTGCCGGCAGACCCGACATCTCTGCCATGAGTAAGTTCTCGGACAGATTCTTGGTAAACGTGTACGTATTGGGATGATCCTTGAGAAAGCTTTTGCACTTTTGCTGCGTAAAATCAATCCATTCCTCGTCATTATCTGCCATCTTCATCATCTCGTACGGATCAAACTGTGACTTGTACACATCCTCAGTGATTAATCCTCGATTATTGCTATTACAAAATGCCGTCGAACAGTAAATATAAGCCGACAGCTGTTTCAGCTGCTTTGCCAACTCTATGGTGCGCATTGTGCCCGTCAAATTGGTTAAAATCGCCGTGCGCAGCGGCGAATTAAAACGAATTGTCGCCGCACTGTGATAGATCACATTGACACGCTCAATCAGCTCCTGCAGCAGCTCGTTGCTGAAGCCAAAGTTCGGCTCGGTCAGCTCGCCCACCACCGGCACGACCTTGGCCAGCGTTTTCTCATTGTGCTTGAGAAAGATCTGCAAAATTTGATTTCCAATTAGATAAATATTATTTTTTTGGTGATGAGCTTAACAATATTTTTATGGTATTTTATCGTTACTCAAATAAAATAATTAAAATAATTGCGGTTACACCTCTTTCGTGTCAATAATTTAACAACCTCTTTAGCGGCATTAAAAATAGCGGAAGACACTTCACTTTTGTCAAATTAACGTTTCGCAATTGTCTTAAATAACGACCAATTTGGCTTAGAAATGGGTCACAAAGTGTTTTTATTTTTAAATTTCCCTTTCACACTTTTTTTTTTTTTTTTCGTACTCACCGTTTTTTGTAGCAAACGATTAATTCGCTCGTTTGGATCAAAATTGCGTTTGCCCCGCACCAGAACGTAAATGGTGCCAATGTCCGGATGTGTGTCCAGCAATGCCTCAATCAAAACCGTGCCCAAAAAGCCCGTGCCGCCCGTCACAAAGACGTTCTTCTTGGCAAAGAACTCGGGTATGGTTAGGGCCGTGCCCAATTGGCGCTGGCTGAGATGCGGGGGCGACGGCGATTCAGTTGCAGCTTTGCTGATGCCAATTTTGCCATTGGTTTGGCTAATAATATTGCCATTGCCATTGCCATTGCTATTGCCGCCATGCTCCGTTACAACGGCCATGGTGTAGGGCTCCAGATTTGTGGGTGGCGCCAACTTGCTGCTGGATCTTTAAACGTTTGGAGAAGCTGAAGGAAAAAATTGCAATGGGAAATTAAATAAAAATTTAAATTAAATATTCAAAAATATTAAATTATACTTAGTAATAAAATATAAAATAATATTTTTTGTGTATGAAATAATTATTAAAAATCAAGTAAGTCTTTGTTGGTTTTAAAATAATATTTTTTTGTGCTTCAAAATTAGTATAATTTTATTATGCTTTTTTTTTCGGCCTAAGCATGCCACGCATTATGCCTATAATTTTCTTTCAGTGTGCTATCTCATTTGTAGCTGTGTTTAAATTAGTCGATATACAGTATTTGAGGCGTTATCAGAATCATTTGGAACACAAAATTTTTAAATAAATAAAATTTTAGGTTTTTTTTTCTATTTTTTTTTTCAAAATTTTGTAAAAAGACTATTTTTTTTTTTTTTGAAAATGATTGTGACAAAGAGCATGAAGCTTTGTATGAGTCTGCTGCTACAGCGAAACCTAATCAGAATCCACCAATCCATCCAAGGATTCTTTGTGCGAAACTATCGGCCCGACGATGGGGACAATGCTGGATCTCGATGGTCGGTGGATCGGGAAGACTACCAGCGGCAAGAAGCGGATTTGAGTCGGCGCAACTGCAGCCAGGCCATCGAGGATCATCGGCGACGCCAGAAACAAATCATCATGCACAACAAACTACGCTGGGAACAGCGTACTGTGCCCAGACATGCCATCGTCCACGATTACAACACGGTATACGCGGCCCGGGGCAAGGGCAGGGGCAAGGGCAGGGAGCGACAGGGCAAGGAGGATAGAATAGAAAAGGTGGACCCTCGGGAAGCCGAGAGGTATAGCCGACGTCGTCGCCAACAGCGCCAACGCGAGATCAAACGCTACGAGCGGGAGTTGCGCGAATCGCGCAAGGGCTACAAGCTGCCCACGTCCGAGATGCAGGAGGAGCGACAGGAGGAGCCGGACGAGAAGCCAACAACCAAAGCGGTGGAGAGCCCCTGGCACACATGGACCACCTGTCCGGAGCAGCGAAAACCCAAAGACACTGATTATGATCCAACAACAACAACGATGGGCTACGATGTACCATCGGGTAAATATGCCAAGCCCAAGCTGCCCCACGATGGCAGCGTGCGTCGCTTCCAAACCCTTTCCCAGGATGCAGCGCCGCCACCACCGTCTGCCGCCTGTCTGCAATCCCAGATAACTGGCATCAAGGATTACCTCATCCCGGCCAAGACAATCAACAAGCCGAAGATGCCGCAGTGCATTTTCCACAAGCGTTCGGACGCTGACAACAACAAGATTAGGAGGCACAAGCTGAGCGTGCAGCCGCCACGTTTTCAACTGAAGACGAAACGTTGCCGGGCGCCCATCGATAGTTTCTCCAGCATGTTGGCCATTAAAACGCGTCATACCCCATACAGCGAGTATACAGGGTATGCGCAGCAATCTGTAAGCGATGCCTGGAACAACTTTGCGGCCAACTACAGCTCGAAGCCGACGCAGCATTTTAACTAAATCATAAATATCCCTTACAACATTTTTACAAAAAAATATATTTAGTTGGACTCGAATTTTTACAAGGAATAACAACAAAGAAACCGATTATTGAAATTCTGTCGCGACAGAAATGGCAAAATTTTAAGATAAATTTCAGCACAGACACAAACCATTTGCTTTTTCCCATTATTTTTCATTATTGCAATCTCGCAGCAACCACAAGAAATGCCAAATAAATCGAAATTCCAATTTCTTGCAGTGTATTATTATATCAAAATGGTTTTACCTTGACTCAATTGATTTGCGCAGCCTTTTTTAACAAATTACCTAACTTTGTGGCCAATTATGCGAATACTTATATGTCTTCTCTCTCTCTCTATCTGTCTCTTTCTGTCTCTTTCTATACGAAATGATGTTCAACAATTTTTGTTTGTGGTCGTTGCCTAAAATCCCAGTTTAAGTATTGTAACACAAAAGAGAAGCTGCTTTTGAGATGTTTTTTTTTCTTTCGATAATTTTCAGTTTTATTTGTGTCAAGGTCGCTTTGAAAAGTATCAAAAAATATGAACAAAAATTGTTTGAAATTTTTGTTAAAGTTTTGTAAATTTGAAATTTTTGTTTCTTTCATTATAATAGTGGAACTTTTGTATAGCGAACTTCTGTGCAAGGAAGTTTTCTATATAAAGAACTCCCCGAAAGCCCATTTGAATTTTCTCTTTAAAAAAGGTTCTTCTTGTCCCTTTTGATATAGTTTATATGGAAGTTCGATCCCAAATTTGATTTAGAACAGACAGAACCGTTGTTAGGGTATTAAACTGTTCGTTGTGATTCGGAGTTTGTCTCTTGCATTGCGCCTTGGTCAGGGTTAGTTTGGTTTCGTTTTATATTTATTTTTTTTATTATATTTTTTTTGGCATATTGCCGCTAATTGAGCTCTTGTTGCATTTTTGATATATTTGCTGTTGTTGTTGTTTTATTTTTGCGTAACTTTTTGGTTTTTAATTTAATTAGCTAACGGATTTCTAAAGGTGGCGGCGCTTAACTAAACGATTAGCCAACAAAACATATAAAAAAAAACAACCTTCGCTTACTTTTTAGTTTTCAAATGAAATGCGTTCGATTGTTGACCAATTCAGTTGAAAATGACTTGGATATTTCTCTGTCCTTTCAAGGCCCAAATCAAGGCATCGAATCAAGATTGTTGACATTGGGCCCGAGAATGATGTAAACTTTAATATTGAATTGCCAGCTGAGAGATCTCAAGAGCAAAGAATGCCGCATCAAAGTACAAAACTATCAAACAAAATCGAATCAATGAACACAAAAAACAAAAAAAACAAACTGGTTTTCCAATCGATACTCAATGTGGACTAGGGCTCTTGGCTGTACGTGGCATCATTTCAAGTTTCAGCCAAAACGTGCCAATTTTCTACAAAAGACCAAACCGAAATCGAATAGTTTTTGCCATCATATTTAGACCTTTGTAAGGGTCAATGAACTTTATTCAAATGCCATTTGACTTTACATAAAATTATAAAAGAATTCTCGAAAAAAGCAAATTCACAAGCGTTGTGCTAATTATTGATGGATTGACCATAAATAGAAAATTATTTAAATGTTGCACGTGTCTAACTTGAATATTTATTTCGTTTCCATAAAGAAACTTTGTTGAAGAGCAAATTCGAATGGGTTTTAGATTGAATCAAACTGAAGGGTTCTGGAAATGAAATACGTAAGTTCGCTATAAGGAAAGTTCAACTTAATATACCAGTTGATTTATTAACATCTTTTGAGAAACATTAAAGCTAACAATATTTTTTCTACCATTTTTAATGGCTTTTAATTTACCTAATATAATTTTTCTACTATTTTTTATGGTTCTTTATTTATTTTATATATTTTTTTCTAACATTTTTAATGGTTTTTATGTTCTTATTTCAACATCTTCAACAATTTTGCAAATTGTTATCTTATTACGTTTTTTTTTTTTATGTATAATTCATCTGCAATTATTTAACTTCAAAGGGCGACAATGAATTGCGACGATTTTAGCGGTTTGTGGTTTTCTGGGGTTTTTTTTTTGTTTTTGCAACAGTTGAACGAAGCGAATCCCAATTATAAACAATTTAATTTATGCAACATCTTTTTTTATCTTTTATATATATAAAATCTAGTTTTTTGCTATTTAAATGAAGAGAAGAAAAAAACCTTGTGCTAAATCTGTCAAGCTTTTGTTTTGTGAAAGAGTTTTGATTCTGGTTGGGAGAAGATTAATTAATTTAGATTTTACAATAAAAAACTCAGCTGAGTATTTTTTATTCTAAGCTTAGTTTGAGCGTACTTTGAGCTAAAGAATCGCCGCATTTGTCAGTCATTCGTCACCGAAAAAAACAACAAAACGCAATGAAGCGTTTACTATAAAACCCCAAGTACATAAAAATGTATAAGCTCAAATGCATCTGCCCATATATATATCCATCCATCCATCCATATTAGTTTAGACAAAAGACCATCTGTCTGGCAATAATATTATTATGTATTTTTCTTTTGTTGTTGTTGTTTAACATTTGCATAATTTGACCAAGTTTTGCGTTTCGCTTGCTAATTTTGTTCAACCAAAGACAGGCAGACAGAGAGAGAGAGAGAGAGAGAGAGTTTTATGCGACTTTGAGTTAACATCACGTATACGCATACGGATATATATATATATACTTATGTTTCGAGAGCGCTAAATCGATTATGCATATTAAATCTTTTGAAATTTCTTTCGATTTACATAAACCGCTTGTTTAGCTATTTGACCCATTTCGTAACCAAATACAACAACAACAACAAACGAGACCCTTGCGAACGTTAGCAAAAATATGAAAAAAAAGATGTAACGAATTTGAAATTTTTGTGTATATTTTTTGCACTTTCTATTTTCGTCTTTCGTCGTAGCTTTCGAGATAAAAATCGAAATCATTGTTAAAGATGTTTTTTTCTTTTGTTTTTTCCAACTTGGCAACAAAATGTGTAACAATGTTTGTTAACTGAACTTGATGGCCGTTTTTGGGATGGCGTTGCCAACATTATATGCAAATTATATATACCATATAAGCGCGTGTATTTATATTTAAAGTGCGTATTAGTTTGCTTTGTGGCTGGTTGTTGTTGTTGGCATTAGCATATTGTTGTTGTCTCGCTCGCACAGACCTTAACATTGAAAACAAGCTGAAAACGTCCGTTGTCTCTGCTTGACGGGGTTCAATCAAATTGTGATGTTGTCACTTGTCGCTTGTCGCTTTCAATGTCGCGTGCAAAACAATTCGCTTATCGTAATCAAAAGACTTAGGCAACAAACTTGACGTTGAAAAACTTCCGCAAAATAATAAAAAATAAATTCTCGCTGTCAATTAGCAATAGTTTTTATGAGCCGAGAGACAATTGACTTTTGTTGTTCAAAGAAATTAAAACATACAATTTATAGATGGACAAAGTTTGTTGTTGCTTTTGGGATTTTCGGCTCTAACCGGTTTCAATGGCCATTGGCCAGAAATCATATAAATCATAAAAAAAAATACAGAAAATGAATGAAAAAAAAAAAAAAAATTGGCCACGCCGTCAAAAATGTTGACAGACAAATTTTAAACCCCAAAAAGCCGAAACCTTCAAATAAATAAAAATGCGCAAAAGAAAAAACAACAAAAACGCAACGCCAATGAATTTTCCAGAAAAGAGCGCAAACAACAAAAACAAACTTACTCAGCAAAGCGCGAAAAACTCAGCACACACACACATACATGCACACACACCTGTCGCAAAACTGAGAAAAAATAAATATATAATTTACCTTTGGAGGCAATAAGTGAAAAGGCAGCGTGTCAATAGAGCGACAGAGACAGAGAGAGAGAGAGGGAGAGATAAGTTAATAGATAAGTCAACAAAATAAAAACACAAAAATAATATAGTTTTTGTGTTAATTTTGAAAAACAACAACAACAATAATGATTTTGGTGTGCGGCAAGTGTAGATGTTGGTTGTTGTTATTGGCTTTCATCAGAGCTGGCTTCCGTTTATTTATTTTTGTTGTTTTGTTTGGCAATCAATTCTTGACTCGATTTTTACAAGTTTATTTGGCACACACACACACACTGAACTTTCAAGGACTTTTGATCACTTAACGGTATTTAACAACAACAAACTAACCAAAAATATATATATATGGATTCAGTGAGATAAATCCAAAATAACAGCAGCAACAACAAAAGTTAGATAAGTTTTAAGCGGAGGTTAAATAAGTTGCTGCCAATGCCGACGCACGCTCAACTCGAACTGAAACCGAAACCGAAACTGAAACTCAAAATGCGGACGACTCAAAAAAGTCGGAGAGCGCTCGCAAATAAAAGCGTTCATGAGGAAATAATAAATACCCGCCAGGCCAGGCCAGGCAGCAAAAACAACAACAACAACAACAACAACAACAACAAAGACGTAATGAAAATCGGAACACTAAATAATCAGCCAAACAGAGCGAGCTGTGTCAGTGAGAGAGCGAGCGCAAGAGAGCGTGAGCAACAGAGAGAGAGCGGAAACACAGTTAGAGCTCAAAGCTTTGAGCAGCAGCAGCAGCAGCAACAACAACACGAAAGTACCGCTACAACGCATTCGAAATTGTTTTTTTTTTCGTCTTAATCTGAGAAAGCTGAGTATCTCATTATATTGTTGTTGTTGTTGCTGGTGTTTTTGTTTCTACAGACGCATTTACCGTTTTTAAGAGCGAGAGAGAGAAATCCGAAAAAACTAAAAACTTAACAAATAATCAGTTAATATTGAAGAGCTTAGCCATTTAAATAAAGCACCATCTATATGGTTATGGATATGGTTCTTAAAACTTTAATTGAGAAAACATAATTGAGACAAGTGTTAAATTGCATTTAAATATTTTGAAAATAACTTAAATGAAATAAATATTTTCAGATTATATCCGAATCACTCTGGCTTCCATTTCGATTTTGTTTTTAACTTCTTCTATTCCCAATTATTATTTAAATTTCAAAAAATAAGCCAAACCACTTTTTTAAAATATTTATATAATAAAGTTTAGCTTAATACTTTTATCTTTTTATTTTTCAATTACATTTTTGAATAGTGAATTGTTAATGTAAACTTTAAGTTAGTTTCAGATTTATCACATTATTCAAACTGATCTTCAATCTCAAAGTTACAAATCGTAGATAAATATTTTTCCTTATATGTCTTACAATCTTTTCATCCAAATCTCGAAATATTTTTGGTTAACTTTACATTATTTGCCCATTTTTCCTTACATGGAATTGTTTTTGGTCAGCAATTTTAAATAATAAAAAATATATACAAATTTTATAGAAAATAAACTTAAAGCTGCGTTGCGAAACTGGCGCAAGTGGCGAGGCCAATTCAAATGAAATATTGCTTTTGTTTTGTCGGTTCTGTTTTTGGCCACATTCTGCACCGCCTGCAGTTCTAGCCGTTATTCTAGACGTTTCTGGTTAATTGGTGTCAATGCAACAGAATTTTCATTCGCCTCGATTCGATTCCAGTTATTTGTTCAACGCAAGCAATTATTTTAAGTTTGGTATCAACATACGATATCCAAACTTATTTCAAAACGAAGTGGAAAGCCCACAGAAGGCTGTAAATATTTGAAAATAAAAACGCCGCCTAACAAAAGCTAAACACAAATGATATTTGGGCGTACTTTATGACCAACAAAAACTAATAATAAAAATGTGTGACAGTAATTTGTGCGGCACGCAAAAGAAAGAAAGTGTTATGGCTACAAAGCTGTGTGTGTGTGTGTGTGTGTGTGTGTGTGTAGGTGGGTTATATTGTTACAGCAATAAGTGTGGGTGTGGGTGTGTTTGTGGGTGTGTTGATGGTGTTCGAGTTTGGAGTTTGACGTGATTTCGATGAAGATTTATGCAAGGCCAACAGTTATAAATATAAAGATTTTGTTGCTAGAGATGATGTAAGATATATATGATATTAGATTTCGATGTAACAAATTGCTCAACATCTTAAAACTTGGCTTAAAAGAACTGCAAAACTTGTATAATGATTGAGTTAATGGCAAAAGTATTAAAACTAACTCATAGCAGTTATCGATAATAATCGATCAGCAGTGTAAATGGCTTAGATTCGTCGAAACTCTATTCAGCTCAGCATCCTAGACGTAGATTATTTAGAATATTTTTAAGAATATTTCTGTTTAATCATATAAATATTTTTAATAAGAATTTAATTGACAAAATAAATACTAGGCGGAAGTCGAGGAATATATTTTTCACACTTTTAGCTGACGTCTTCATCTAAACATTTCGTGCATTCCAACAAGTTTACTGAGAGAACGTCGACGTCAAGCACTTTTCAATTGTTTTCCTTTTAAATACTTCTAGGAATAAAAATTTCCGTTATTATTGTAAGATTGCATTTTTAATTGGTTGTTCGTTCAGATGTTTGTGTGTGTGTGTGTGTGTGTATTGCGGATGTACTTTATGGATTTCTAATAACATATGCAAAAAATAATAATAGCAGCATAGTGAGAACTCGTTTGATGCACTCAAGGGTCGAAAAGTTAATACCAGCTTGGGAGACGTCATAATATTAATCGTCTTTATTGCACTTCAATTTCCGCCTATTCTGCTCTCTTTTGATCAAATGACCTATTGAGCTATATAATTAACATTAATTAACATTTTAGTGGCCATTTCGAAAAGGCATTTCAATTGAAAAACTTGAAACGAAAAACCATAAAAATCCCAATGACAAAAACAAACTCTTGTGATTTGATTTAAATGCATTTCCAACTAGTCACCCGGCACTTGTTCGTTAACAGCTTTTTGCTAACCAGCCCAGTCGACTTTAGCCAAGTCACGATTCACGAGCGAGAGACCAAGAGAGCGTGAGAGGGGCAGAGCGAGTGACGGGCGGGGGCTCGCGTCATTACTGAAGACGTTGCGACGTCACACAGTGCGAATGAGTAATGAGTTTTGCTTTATTTCTATTATTCATTGAACCCATTAAAAATAAGTATGAAAGGGGGTTTAATTGGTTTGTGCAAATGTATGTAACGGGCAGACAACAAGCATGTCCCAAAGTGTCTATAGTTACTAGAGACTTGGGGTTTAATCAAGTTGACTTCATTTAATCGATAACTCTTTTACTTTCGATAAATATGTCAAGTTTATTACTTAAGTAACCTAAAACAACAATAGTTAGTAGGTAATAAAAATTGTTGAAAATATCAAATGTTTCGGTTATCGATAATAATCAAGTCGACTTTATATAATCGATAGCTGTTTTATTTTTGATAAATATGTCAAGTTTATTTCTAAAATAACCTCAACCTAGTATGTTTACTAAAAATAATAAAATTCTTGAAAATATCAAATGTTTTGACTTTCGATAACTATCGATTGTAGTTAAATATGTATAATTTGGCACAAACATCATGTTATGAGGAAGTTTTAAAAGTTTCATCAAGAGTATTGTGCAGTTTAGGGTATCTTCCAGTCGAGCTTTTATGACTAGAGCAATTTTAACTTGTTTGTTGTTCGATTTATCGGTTGAGAGCTGTCCAAAATGTTTTTCCCCTTTATAAAATTGCGGTTGAATAATAATTAACTGATTTCAATTACAAAGCAATCAAGATTAAACTTTAATAATATTATTTATTAAAGATTTATTTTTACAGGGTAGCCAAACAACCAAAACTTGTCTCTTTATGATTTATTTGTTGTTTTTGTTGTTGAGTGTTGTTTGCCTTTGTTTTAACTAAATGAAAATTGATTATAATGCATGAGTGGCAAGTTTGGAGTGGGGAAGAAGAAGAGGAGATGATTATTATGTTCGCCGACTCCAAAATGTCAGAGAGGGGCGATGACGATGCACTTTTTGGATGGGCCATTTTGGGGGCCGACCTTCGTGTTTAAACCAAATATTTGAACGTGTCGAAGGCTGTCAAACAACTTGTTGAGAGATTAATTGAAATTGAGTTTTTCGGTTTTTTCAATTTTGGCGCACTTTGCTGTTTTGCGTTCAAAAGCTAGCGATGTGGCAACGCTGCAACGATATGGCAACGCTGTTGACGTTGACAATATTCAAAACTCAGCATGCGCCAAACACAAACTTGTACATATCTATCCTATAATAACGTTCTATTTTGAGTGCTAAAACGAACAAATTTGTTTTGCGGGCAAAAATCAAATCAAATTTTTCTATTCCCTCTCGCGCACCAATAAGAAGAAGAAGAAGAGAAACGCATGCGCTGGCAGCATTAAGTGATTTTCATTCAATAGGAAAAGCCTCAGCGTGCGGTGGTGGAAAAGCAAAAGTGAAACAGCAACAACAACAACAACAACAGCAACAACAACAACAAGGCTGCAGGTCAAAAACTCACCACCATTAAGGGTGCTAAAAGAGGGTGAAGTTGTGTGAGTGTGTGTGTGTGTGCGCGCAGCCGCCAAACACCCCACCCCACCCACACCCCACACCGTTGGATTGGTGAAATTTGGTCGTCGTTTCGCTCTGGCTGGCGGCCCGGTTTTGTGGGGCCCAGTTAGTTGCCAGTCGCCAGTCGTTAGTCGCATTTCGAGCTGTGCTGCTCTCAAGCAACCGAAACACACACAAAAAAAGAAAAGAATCGCACCACAGAATTACACAAGAGTTGTACAACAACAACAGCAACAACAACAAGCAACAAAAACACGCGTCTTCCTTTCCCCCCTTCTCTCTCTGGCACACACAGCGCAACAACAAAAATCCTGCCTGGCTGAAAATCGCGTCGCGTGTGAAATTCTTTGCATCTGTGTTTGTGTGTGTGTGTGTCTGTGTGTGCTGTGTGTGAGTGTGCAAGAAGAAAAATATATTCACAAAAAAAAGAAAAATAGCACAAGATTAAAGCAAAGAAGAAGCAATCAAAAAAGAAGTTCAGTTTAGTTCAGCTCAGCAGAAGCAGCAGCAGAAGCAGCGCAGCAGCAGAACCAGCAGCAGCAGCAGCATCCAGGCCGACGATTCCAACCTCACATTATTTTTGTGCCGGTATGTACAACGCCCCTTTCATACAGCCCACCCCCCCTACACGCCCCACCCTCCACTGTTTTAAACATACTTTGGAACATAAATGGTATTTTTAGTGCAATCATTTATAATAAATTAGAAATTATAAATATTTGCCCAGTTTTGTTGCTACAACAATTTATTTTTAGAGCCTCCGAGACACCTTTGCAGCACGCCCCACATAGAGAGAGAGAGAGAGAGAATGAGAGAGAGTGAGAGTGAGAATGTATGTCGCTGGGATTTTTGTTTTTTTTTCATTTTTATTATCTCATCGACAATGCCGATGTCGTCGCTATTGGAAACGGCGGCGGTCGTTAAAAATATTTAGCGCAAAAATCTAACATTTCCTGCTGCTGCCTGTTTCCGCGTGAGAGCTACAGAGAGAGAGAGCGCAATTATGAATACGACGAAGAAGAAGAAGAGCGAGAGTAGTCAGCAGACAGACAGCAGCAGCAGCAGCAGCTTCTTCGCCAGTGTTGCCGTGCAACTAATTGTTAAACACTGCCAAAAAGTATGTGACAGCAAATAGGTTAAGAAACTAAACATTTTGAAATTAGCGCGGTCAAAAAGTACAGCGTTTAGATAACGACTGCAACTAACTGATCGATCAGCCGATTAAATCTAAGATTAGATAGTAGTAGATAAGATATGTTTATACGTGTATGGCATATGAGTCAATCTATATGCATATATTATATAACAAGCATTGGGGTTCCGTTACTTTTTGCCACCCTTGGCGGCGAGCACAAAAGCCGGCAGCAAACCTTTTTTGGCAGCAAGACCTCAAATAGTAGTAGCAAAAACGTACTAAATGAGAGCGAGCTACTGTCCATGTGGGTGTAGAGCTGTATGTGCCTGTGTGTGTGTGTGTTGGTGAGAGCAGGCGCGTAAAAAGTCTTACAACGCAAAGGAGCAGCAGTCAAAAGAACACAAAAAAAAAACTAAAATAAAACAGGCATTTATCCAATTGATTTTCAAGGCGCTCGACGCTTGTGCAAAAATGAAAGAAAATAAATTTAATTGAGTTGCATAAATATTAACAAAGTTAAAGTGTGTGTGTGTGTTAGTGTTAGTGAAATATGTTTGCAAAAATGCGTGACAAATGTTTGGCAATGACTTGAGAGCAATAGTTGAGCGCTATTGCATAAAAAAAAATGTGTGAGTACGCGAGGTAGAGCAACATACAAACATACTACCTAACCTAACAACCACCCCCCACACGCCTCCACAACAAACATGCGACCCAAAGACCTAGCGACCGCATTTGATTCTCCCACAAATAAGAAACAGCCCAAAAAGAATGCTACATTTTGTGAGCGATAAAGTGCTATTGATTAAGTGTTGTTGTTGTTGTTGTGATGTTTAAATTGCAATCGGATTTCATCATCAGCTGCAGCCAATCTCTCTCTCTCTCTCTCTCTCTCTTTGTCTCACCCTCTCTTCAATAACGAGGCGATAACATTTCAAGTGCATTATGTCATTTTCATTCTACTTGTTTTTGTGTTGTTGTCTACCTGCCTCTGTGTGTGTGTGTGCCCGTTGAGGACGAGGACACAGAACACTCGTCCGTCTTTCTGTCAACAGGGCGCCATTTAATGCCGTAACTTTGTGTAATTAAAAAAAAATAAGCGAGGAGGGAAAATAAAAATGTTCACCCACACATACACATACAACAAAACAGGCGCTTATTAATATGAGTACACAACAACAAAAAAATTATAATTTCCGCCCAAGCAAACCAAACTGAAACTGATGTTAGCAGAAATTGAAATTTCCGCTTAGGCGAAGCTCAAGCGTCATCATAATGACTTAAACGACTTGACCACACACACACACACACACAGACACCAGCATATGTGTGCTTGGGTGATTGTGGATTCAGTATAAAAAAGGGTCACACAGCGTGTGTCAAGCTCTCAAGTGCCCCACATGTTATATGTACATTTATTTATACATTTTTCTTGTGTGTCACGAAAATTGGCAAACATAAATATGTGTCAGTTGGGAGCTGCCAAGCAACACAAACGACTTACTGCACATGAAATACAGTTGGGTTTCGGCCTACTTCCGGTTTGATGTGAATTTATGTGCGCTGCCTAAAAGAAGGCAATGCTATTTTTGTTCGAGCTGCACTTAGCAAAAGTACGACGTTATGCTGCTTATTAGCAAGATCTACGAATGAAACACACCTTTTCGTACGCGCTGTAGAGAATTCAATTGACTAAGCAAACGCACAACGAGAGTGTTTCATTCTGTTTTTTTTCTTTGCTAACAGATTTCCGTTTGCTAATGCAATTATCATCCGCAAATATTACCCAATAGATTAGCAGCTGGGGAGACTGCTCTGCGGGCAGCGGGCAACGGGCACGTGTCTATCTCCGGTTGGGCATTTACACAGCTCTAAGAATTTGCTTAAGTTTTTGGGCTCGACGTCCTTCAGTTGGGCAAACATGATTCACGCTCTTTTCTACCTTTTAAGGTGCGACTTTGCTCTGAGTTTTAAGCGTTAAGTTTGATTTTTTTTCTATTTTTATAGTTGTTGTTGTTTACACGGCACATCGGCTTCAATGCTTCTAGAATCCTCCTACTCTGCCGCCTCCTTCATATCTCTGCCTGCTCTTAAGTTTTTTTAAGTGTTGTTGTTGACAAATAAGCCATATGCAATTGTTGTAAAAAGTAAAAAATAAAACAAAACAAGTGAGAGTGCTTTAGGTGAGAGGAGGATAGAAAGTTCAACTAGGAAATACCCTGTAGTCAAGTTATATCCAGATGCTTTAAATTGTTGCTATAATTGTTATCGATTTTTATCGATAACAGGGTAAGTTAACGTTCAAGTTTTGTCATAATCATAATCTATATCTATAATCGATTTTAATCGATAGGCGTGATAAATTCAACAAATCGGCACACTCAACATTTCCACCACAAAGAGCTGCAGTCGTTTGCTATTTGCCTTATTGGCTGAGGTTAACTGGGTTACACTGGGTCAATAAATTTTGTAGTCAAATGTGCTGAAGGGTTCAACAAATAAGCTCGAGCTAAACTGCAATAAGCACTTCGAGGTTGATAAATATTTGATAACAAATTATGAACATCCAATAAAATAACTATTTAATGCTATTCAATATTTAAATTACATTCTGTTTTAACAAGAGTTCAAAATTAATAAATGATGAGGCAAAAACGGTTCTCGATCAGTTGGCAAAGCTTCATTTAATATGGTTCTGCGCCCTTTGTGCGAATTTTATTCTGTTATCGAATGATGCGCATCTCTAATTGCTTTTTATCGATCATACGCAGAGCTTAACGGTTCACTGAACTGTTTGAGAGACAGAGACAGCTAGCTCAGCGCGTAATCGCTGCACTGCTCTCACCCACGTTTATGCGTTTGTGCCTTGATTTTGCAACAACAATTTTGTTGGCCAACAAGCGTTGGCCAAGTGCAGAAAGCATGGCTCACATGTTGTACTTTGACCTCTTTTGCAGTGCGTCTTGGTCAATGTCAGTGCTGAGCTTTACTGTGACTTGGATTGAATTTCTTTGCATGGGTTTTCTTGAGGTTCAGGTTCAGGTTTTTCCAACGCTCTCCGCCCCGAGCATGCATTCGTTCATTATCATTTTTCCACTACTCGTTTTTCACAGTTCTTTTGCGGCAAATTTCAATTAAAGCTTGTTGCATGCCACCATCGTTTACGTGTCTCTCTTTTGCTCCACACACACACCCGCCGCCCGCCGCCTCGCTTCCCGCATGGCTTTCTTTTGTGCGCTTTGTGGCTGCCTTTCTTGCTCTGGCGCTGGCGGCGCTGCCGACACTCTGACGCTGGCATCGCTGCCGACGCCGCGGCTGACGCTGCATAAAGTCTTTCACTTCTTTGGCATCCAAGTTTAGTTCAGTTCCAGCCGGCGTACGCAGCGCACACGCGAGTCTTGCGAGATCGAATCGTATCGTAACAAAAAAAAACTGACCGAAAACATAACGAAGCAAAATTTTCATAACCGATAACCGATAAGCGGAGCATAGAACGCAGCGCTGTGTCTCTTTCGTGTCTCTGTGTGTGTGTGTTTGTGTGTGTGTGTTAGTTGGTGGTCGACTCTCTTTCACTCTCTTTTTGCCGTTTGTTCGATTTCTTTGCGCATGCGCGCAGCGTTCCCTCTAGAAGAAATAAATACAAAACGCATGCGCTGTCTCTTTAAACATATAACTCGCTCTTTCTCTCTCTCTCTCGCCGTCTTTGAAGCGCCGCGCAAAAGTGAAAATATTTGGAGAAATTTCTTGAGCAGAATTTCAGTTGCCCAAGTTTTTTTAGTGTGTCAGCATTTAAATGCGTAAACCAAGCAACAACAAATAAAGAAAAAAAGATCACAAAAAATTAAACATCTTTTGGATAAAGTGCTCAATAACGAAGATCAAATCAACGAAAGTGTTTCGATTCACAAAAAAAAATCATAGTTTTTTTTTCGCGAATGTCATTGACCCAAATCTTTGTGTATCAAGCAATAATTAGCCAACAACAACAGCAACAACAGCAACAAGCACTTACCAAATAGTTGAAGCACCATCATCACCGTCATCCGCAACATCTTCAACGGGCAACACAACGGACTTTGGAGTTGGGCGTTAATATTTCGTTGTTGTTGTTGCTCTTAACTTATTATCTGACAAGTAAGTGTAAAAGGCCGTCTGCGTGGCTTAAAATAAGCAAACGGCGGCAAATATTTAATCTCGTTTATATTTTTCGTTTTTTCATTTAAATATTTTTAGTCAGTGAAAATGAGGTGTGGCCGAGGGGGGGGGGAGGGGCAAGTTATGCAACGTTGACGTAATATTTAGTCTAAGACTAAAGACGTGAAAGTTGCTTCGAAAAACAGCAACAACAACGAAATATTTTTTCGAAACCTTTATAGTTGTTGTTGTTGTTGTTGTATCTGTTGTATTTGTAATATTAATCATTGCATATTTACAAATAAAATTTGCACACTAAGCCAGAGACGCACAGTTAATACGAATATGAAGAGGCAGCATAATAAATAAAGATGGATCACGGTCAGTAACAGACCGTAGCAGAGATACATACGTATACAGACTCAAGAAATAAAAAGATACATATGTAAACACACAGATACAGATACAGATACATCTAAAGCTGCTCATTGCAATTCCGTTTTCAACAAAAATCAAAGTTGCGAAAAATATATGTTGTCGGTTTTTTTTTATTTGGAGTAAATACCCTGTAAATGAATGCAAAGTAAGCATTTCCCACTTTGGGCAATACATTTTAAGCTTGATTTCTTACCAAGAATGAATTTGCTTGAATTAAGAAAGTTTGATGTCAATTTTAGCTGAGATTTTGTTGATTTAAGTTAAGATTGCTTAATTCGAGGAGAGTTTTATTTGATTTAGATAGTTTAAACTGATTCAAGTTGAGTATTATTTGGTTAAAGTAAGTTTTACTTAATTTAAGTAGAGTTGTACTTGATTAAAGTAGAGTTTTGGCCGATTAAGGCAGTCTTTTACTTGATTAACGAGGAGTTTTATATGATGCAAATTGAGTTTTGGCTGATTAATCAGATTTTTATATGCTCAAAGTGTGTGCTTAACTTGTTTAAAGAAAAATCTTAGTGATAGAAGAAAAGATTTACTTGATTAAAGAAGAATTTTACTTGGCTTGAAGTAGAGCTATGGCTAATTCAAGTCGATTTACTCTTATATTAAAGACGACTTGTTCTTGAGTCAAGTATTTTATATTTTTAAATGAATTGTAAAATGCTTAATTCGAGTTTATTTTGGCGCCAAGTGTTGCTTACAGGGTATACTCAAGTCTAGTCTCTGAGACTCGTTCCAGGATAGTCTTGTTTTATTTGCTTTATTTTAATTTTTTGTTGCTATTTACTTACCGTTGACAAAACACACTTAACACGGTTTTTTTTCGTTGTCGTTGGAGGCTGCATATATTTTTTTTACAATTACAACAATTTAAATATACTTTTGTGTGTGTGTGTGTGTGTGTGTGTGTGTGCATATATTTCGTACAATGTCTGGCAATCTGGCTCATCAAGCCAGCGACCGCATTGACCCACTTTTCGTGGGCCGTTGTTGTTGTTGTTGTTGTAGTAACAGCGCATGCGCAAATGCAGTCAAAAATTCCATTGGGCTTTTCCTTGCTTAACTTGGCCTTAACTTGGCAATCTCGATTCAAGAAATATTTATGCATATACTTTTTATATATACTATATATACGATATATATGCAACTCGATTTCGTTGGCTTTTTCTATTGGAATACGTGCATTGAATTTTTGGCTTGCCTTTTTTGGCGAAATTTCTTTTTATTTCATTCCCCAAGCACTTTCGTATTTATAAATACTGCATTCTAATAGCTGCCGGTTTTTTTCTAAAATGGGCTGCCAGCACTATAAAAAGTAGGCAAACTGGCAATTCGAGCGACCCAATTGGAATACTTGATGGCCCAGTTAATTGCCACTGTGACGCACTTTAGGCCATTTCTGAATCTCAGTTAGCTTCCTATAGTTTTTATAGCTTTTTACAAGCGTTACATAAGGTCTATTTGTTTTTTTTGCAGTGTCAACTTAATTATTAAGATATAGATAAACTTATACGAAAATCTCATGCCTTAAATTCGTTCCTTTGCCGAAGCTCTCTTCTGTTCTACCTTAAAAATTCGTTCGTTTCTCTTCTAGAATTACTTGCCCTCTAAAAGGCTGATTAAACTCACGTGCTGTTCACACAATTCATAAATCATAATTTTCCTTCCATTTGCAGCGCAATTCCAAAAAGAAAAGAAAATAAAAGTCAGCTCGTTTGCAATCAGCAAACAACAATAAAAATAGAATATTTTTGTGGATTTAGTTAATTGGTGAAGGCTTGACAAATCTTAATTGAGACTCTAGACTCTAGACGCTTGCACATTGTTCTTGGCTTGAGATAGTCTTGGCTCGAAATTGTACTTTGGCTTGGCTAAAAATAAATCGAAATATTAATTCTAATTGTGAAATTATTTAATAGCTAAAACATTTTGACTGAGGTCGCGGCACAGCTGAGCTTTTCAATTGATGGAAATTATGAATGGAGGGGGTGGGTGGTGTGCGGTGGGGAGGGATAGTATACATGGGGCCCCATTATTATGCTTAAATTTAAACATTTTATGCTGTAAACTGCGATGGGAGCGCGCCTCTGCTTTGTTTGTTAATCAAAAAACGCAAAAAGCAATCAAAAAGCAGGCAAATTATGAGCACCAAGAGAGCAGGCAACTATGATGGAGGGGGGTTGACGGGGGGGCCATACAGATTAGCTCAGATTTTATTCAATTACACACAAAGCATAGATAACTTACGATAACTGTGTAAAAAAAGAGGGGAGGGGAAGGGGCGAGACACTCGTCAGACTGTGTAAAAGGTTGAATAGTCGAAAGAGAGAGAGAGAGAGAGAGGGAGAGAATAGAGGGCACAGACCCATTATGATGGTGCAGCATCCGCTCGGGAACTTTTACGCACACACACACGCGATAGAGATTTACATATTGTGTTGTTGTTGTTGTTGCCCCATTGTCGAAAAGTGAAAATATTTTATTATTTGAACTTTCGTTTGTTCGCTTTGAAAAATCCAAAAAAAAAAAAATAGTTTTGTATGTAAATAAAAGTCTTTCGTCTATGACAAAAATTGCTAAAACAAATAAAGCGAATGCATCGTAAAACAAAATAATCTTTCGTACCAAAACGCCAAAGCCCCAAACACTTGTAAACCGAACACAACAAGGTCCCCCAAAGGTCTCTCGAGAACCAAAAAGCATTGGTGACAATATTCCAAAAGAAAATGCAATCGGAAAGCAGAATAAAAACATCGAAATGTGAATACACTTTACAGCATGGGAAAAATATATGCTGACGGCAAAATAAATTACAGAACGTAAAACAATATTATTATTAACTTTTTACTTTTAAAAATATTAAATATTCGCCAGTTATTGATTTTTATAATAATAATCGCAGGACAAATATTTTATTTAAAAAACTAGTTGAAAAATTCTTTAGAACAAAGTTCGGTAGACAGTACTTTGACAAGTATTTAACGAATGCCACACTTATTCTTGATTAGTTGCCGTTTAGCTTATCTTTTGCTTAATTAGCCAAGATTATCCTAACTGGTTCAATGTTCAATGCAAATATTTGTTAAGGAATTGTATCAAGAAAATTTAAAATGCTTTCGTTTAGCACTAAAAAATTAATTAATGTGATTAAAACTAGTCTCTATTTTAATTAGGTGCATAGTTAAACTAACTATCCACTCTAATATGTAAGTATATATTATCGATTTAATTGAGAAAGACATTTCTAAATGATTTAATGGATTGAAAGTCAATATTTGATTTGTTGGCAATTATTTTGTTGAAAAATTCTTGATTAATTGCTCATTGTTATTCATGCATATTGCACTTAAATCTAGAGATTGCTTTAAGTGCAATTTATGTGCATAATTAAAGTAGGACTTGAACCTATCGAATAATCAGCAAGAAATATATCGAAAAGCTGTTACATTGGGCCAAAAAAGGGGTAGGGGTTACAGACCCATTGAGCAAGTGGCTATTGTCTGCTTTTTGCCAAGGGTATTGGCCTAAAACGTAGACATCGTCGTCGTAGTAATGGACGTAGAGAGAAAGACAAAGCGAAAAGCGTCGTATGAAATACAAAGTAAAAAAACAAAAAAAAAAACAACCAGGGCCAGTTTTTGTTGTTGTTGTTGCTGCTGTCGAAGTCGATGACGATGACGCTGACGATGATGATATGCGGCACGATTATAGGAAATGGGTCAGACAACACACATACACACAGCAACAACAACAACAACAGTGTAACTACCTTGTCAAGGCAGGTTGAATGTTTACCGTTTAAAAGCAACACACACACACACATACACGGTGCAGTTACACAGATTGGGTCTTCATGTTTGGTTAACACGCGCAGAGGCGTGGTTGCTCAGGTTGTTCAGGTGCTGATGGTGCAGTCGCTGTTGTTGTTGTTGTTGTACGTGATGGGTCTTGTAGAGTCTCTTTGCTTAGGCGCGCGAATTTTTAAACGACCCAGAGCAAGAGCAAGAGAGAGGAAGCCAAATCATACGATGTAAAAAGCAAGAAGTTGATTTTCAAGAAATTTCACTTTAGAATGAGCGAGCGAGCTGCAGAAGACGACGCTGAAGAAGAAGAAGAAGTGGCTGACCGAAAACTAAAACTGGATTGGCTGTGGGAAGCTCCATTGATAAATTTACAGTTACGTGATGCGCGAGTGTAGAGATGAGAGTGTGAGAGCTGAGAGATGAGAGCGCAACGCAAAGCAGAGCAGAGCGCAGCCGATGCACGATTGTCATCCTACGAGTTTTGCGTTTAAACTTTAATTATAGTTTGTTGTAATGGCAAAGAAAAAAAAAACTACAGCGGATATGATTCGATAATATCGCAAGAGGCAAGAGGCAAAAGGAAAAAAAAAACTAAAATGCTTTGTGCCAATTTCGTCGAACATTTTAACACATTTCTTAACAACAAATAAAATGCCGTGTCAGTCAAAGAGATTTACTATTTTTTTTTTTTTTTTCTTAATACAAATGACCAACAACAACAAAAACTGTAATCTTTGCTCTTTGCTCTCGCTCTCTATGCACTTGCTCTCTGCAGGTAGATTTTTGCTGTACGCCAAATGAAAACGAAAGTTACATACCAAGAAAATATACAAAAAAAAAAAACAAATTACCAAATTTAAATAAAAAACAACAACAGCATATTGCGGAATTTAGATATTTTAAAAAGTGAAAGTCATGTATATACATACTATATAACAGGGCTAGCCTTAAGACTTTTGGACTTGAACCTTTTTTTTTTGTTTTTTGAGACGCATTCGAAATACTTCCTCCAACGAAATGTCATTAGAGTTTATAAGAAAATGCATTACTGTTATTAACAGTTCCTGTGTAATGTTCAATATTTGTAATGTGTTAAATTTGAATTTCACATTGTTGTTGATGCTTTTTTGTTGTCGCCCATTTTGGTTTCTTTCTGGTAATTAGCAAAACGCAATTACGGCTATAATTTCCCCATTCGTTTGGGTACAAAGGTTGGCCAAATGGGGAAGTGGAAGTGGAAGTAAGGTTGTCGCTGATGCTGTTTACACATTGACAACTTGAACCCTGATCGATATAGTATATATATAGTATGATGCCCTTTCGTATAGGGTGCGTTTTGAGGGGGTGAAGTCAACAAAAGTTCTTACGAAATGCTTATTTTCTGTTTGAGCTATAACAAAACAACAATCACTTAGCAACATTTGCATTTGGCATTGTTGTTGCTGTTGTTGACAAATTCATTCAACGTTTTACAACTTAAACTTAGTGAGAATATGACGTTTATTTATTTAGTCAACACAAGGATTGTTTTTTGGTAGAGCATATGAGTTTTAAACTAAGAAAAGTGAATATATAAAGTATACTACAAGTATAAACTCTTACAAAAGTGAGTTTGTATTGAGCTTGTTGCAAGCTCTACCTGCTGATTGCACTAGTATTGAGCAAGTTTCCTGTCTGTGTGAAAAGCTTCTCGCTCTTACTTTTCATTTTGTTTTACAGCGCATCTGTTTAACAGCTAAGCTGGTTCGACTGTCTCGAGTCTAACTAAAGCTGCTCTCCCCCCCGGGTCCGAAGATGTGCGAAATATGTCTCTGTCAATCGCATCTCATCTGTGTACTCTCCCAAATAACTTGGTGACATTTCAATATAGAATGCCCGGCGACACTCGGCATAGTGCGCATTCGTTAACTAACTGTCATCGATATCGAAAGTAACAGCAACAGAGCCGCGTGTGATTAGTTTTAGCCGCTTTTCCATTCGGTTAGTTCGGATCAATTGTCGGCTAATGCCCAAGCGGCTTAAAGACTTAAAAAGCTTTGCATAGTTTTCTCTGTTTTATTGTGCGTTAAATTGTGTCTAAAAGGATATTTGATGCATTCAAACGTCAGTGCATTTGAAGGACAACAAATCGACGTCACAAAATAGAAAATTCCCCTGACGATTAGATTTTTGGCAATCGTTCGAGGCAACTTCCTTCCTTACGCACACAAGCCACATAGTGTATGATGTCAAAGACAATCTATTTTTGGAGGAGCACATGCTCCTCGTATGTCATTTTGATAGATGGATAGACAGAGCAACAAAGGCAGCCATTTGACTCTTCGACTGCCTGTCTGCCTGTCTGTTTGTGTTTGATGTGGGTTCTTTTTGCTGCCCACCTTGAGTCTTAGCCAACTCAAGTTGTGTGGTAACAATCTGTTTTTTGGCTTGACAGTTTACTGAAATCTCCTAATCAAAACCGAAAAATCTGTGTGAATAAGGAAAATCAATTAAAATTATTTATGAAAAAAACAAACTTAAATCTGCTTAGCAACCTACATAAAATGTGCTAAATATATAATTGTTTAACAACTGTTGATTGTTTGAGATTAAAAAGTAAAAGTGTTTTTTTCTATCTTTCATATAAAAAACAATTAAAATTCGCTAATTGAAACCGCCAATATGAGCGAGTTTGTTGACTTTGTTTTGTGATTTTATTTAGAAATTTTCAGTGGATAATTGTCTGTTGATTGTCTTGTCTTTATCTTAGATTTTCTGGTCCTTCCCAACTATATTCAATAAATTTCCTAACTCAAAACTAATCTTATCTAATTTTGCCATTTTTTTCTTTTACAGCCAAGCAGCACGAACAAACATAGCAGCTCTTTTTAGCTTCGGGCACCTCTATAAGCATAACGGGACACTTTGGTTCCGGTTCATCTCTCCTTTCTCTTCTTCTTTTACATACAACACCAAACTGTCAAACCACAATTTCTGAGCAACAGCTGGCAGGAATATTATAAGAAAAAAAAACCATGGAAAAATGCTCAACGACGGCAACAAACATTTTCAACAAAATTCGTTGAAATTTGCATACAATAATTAGCAACGAAGGCGATTATTTATTGCAGAATAAAGTGTGTTCCAAGTAAACAAAAATACTTCCCAAGAAAACACAAGAAATTACTTCCAAAATAAGCGAAACGCGACTTGAAACAATAAATAAATAAAATAATAAAATAAAAAGCGCACATAAATGATATAAAAAAGTAAAAAACTGCTTCCTAAGGTCTAAATATTAAGTAAAAAGAGATCGAGAGAGAGAGAGAGAGAGAGAGTGAGAGAATAACAACAATAATACGTAACGGCACAACATTAAAAAAAATAACGCAACGAACATGTCACACGCCGTCGCCAACAAAACAGCAGCAACGGAAAACTGCAACAGCAGCAGCAGCAGCAACAACAACAACAACATTAACAGCCTCAAACAGTCGCCACAGCCCGCACAGCAACCGCACAGCACCAGCAGCAGCAGCAACATTCACAGCAGCAGCAACAACAACAACAGCAAGAGCAACAACAACAATAATAAGAACAACAGCGATGCAGCATTTTCTTTACTAAACGGCAGCCATTCATCGCAGCATCAGCGCAGCATCAGCAATGGACTCTTTACGGCTGTCAGCAACTATGCCAGTGGCAGCGGCAGCGGAAGTGGTTCCGGCAATGCCGCACCACCGAATCCAGCAGCAGCAGCGTCAGCCGCAGCCGCCTCGGGTCTCAATGCGGCGCTGTTCAGTGGAGCGCCGGCAACAGCAGCGTTGCCCAGCATCGGTGGTCTGCAATCGCCATACGAACGGTATCGGGTCGATGATACTAGTTATGTGCCCATCGGACAGTTCTATGCGGGACGCAGTGTGTTCATAACGGGTGGTACTGGATTTATGGGCAAGGTGAGTGCTATCGATTAATCGAGTAGGAGATTAATCGATTTTCAATTAACATGCACTGGAGAAGTGAGGTTCAATATGTCAGACTGCTAGTTAACGCTCGGTCTACGGGTTGGCTTTCCCTTTTTTCATGCCAAAGTGCAACTTAATGTTCAAAGGCTAAACTCATTATAAACTGCAACTAACCAATTTGTATTGCCTACTTTCACGGACCATACATAAATCAGAACGTATAAAATGACGCATACGCCACGTGTTCACGTTCGAGTTAAATGCAAATTTTATATGGCTTGTTGTTTTTGGAGTGTTGAATTTTAAATTACACGAGGTTAAAATAAGGTTGTTGGATCAAATATTAGGTTAAGTGAAAATCAAACAACGCGCGACAAGACTTTAAACAACGTTTAGAAAGAGATAGCGAAAGATAGCTTAAAGTGCATTTCAGTTTGAAAAGATAAAGGAAAAACAAAAAGAGAGTCAAGTCACATAAGAGAGATATCAAAAGCGCATCTTAACTTGGTCTACTGCTTGTCGGTTGGTTGACTCATCGTCCTGGCATGTCCAACACACACAAACACACACACACTTAACAGCTCTAATTGTTTGGCATACATAGAAAACTTTTACTCAAGGCTCAAATTTAACACAGTAAAAATAAACTTTGGCTTACAAAAAAACAAGAACTGAAACTGTAAAGCATATAAAATGTAAAATTAATGTATGCTTAAGTTTCATTTTTCTACATTAAAAAAGCTCGTACGAAAAGTTTAGTTTCCCTTTACTTTATTTGCCATTTTTTGGGAACACAAAATTTAATATTGCCTTCGACTTATTCTCAGTGTGTAATATATCCTGCGGCTGTTGTGCCAATTTTATTCACTGTATGTGCGTGTGAGTGCAAGTTGCATGCCTCATGCCTGCGTCATTATGACATGTAATCGCTGGCGCCGGCGCCGCTTAGACTGCCACCCAATTGCACAGTGTGGCAAAGGCTATTTGTGCTCTTCATTGCTATCGATTTTGTAATGCAGAATTGAGCTAGCACTGTAATTTAAATGTCATAACCATGCACTACCTGTACGTCATAGCAGAAAACGCCCAGCCAGCCAACCAACCAGAACAGGAACAGGAACAGAACACCCAGCTTGTCATCATAATTATTGTCTGACTGTAATTTGGATTGTGGACAATTTGCACATCGTTGGGCGTGTCACAGTAAATAGAGCTGCGTGCATTGCTTCCTCGCCTTCCTGTCAATGTCCTTCGCACACACACACGCAGTTACACACCCACACCAATCGGTCTATATTGATAACCACTCGATTTGCGCTTAACAATTCGTTTGATGTCGTTTGTCTGCTCGCTTGACCTGCTTCAAGCAAGTCAATAGTTGCACGGGGAGCAAGGTGAGGTGTGACTGTGACACTTAGCTGCCTGATTGGTTGACCGTAATTATATAGCTAATCGCCTGAAGAGTGTGTCTTATTTGTCTTCGAGACCGAGACTGGGATTGGTTCCACTTAGAAGCTTGAGACATGGGTTTTGTTATGAAATCAATAATAATGCATATTTACCTTCTTGATTGAATATTTTTAGGTTTTGGTGGAGAAATTGTTGCGCTCATGTCCGGATATAAGAAATATATATCTGTTGATACGACCGAAACGTGGCCAGGAGGTTAAGGCGCGTCTCAAGGAACTCCTTAATGCACCGGTAACAATCCCTGCCTAACTCTACTCTTCAAGTTATTCATAATCTGTTTTGAACTTTAGCTTTTTGAATCATTGCATCGCGAGAAGCCCGAGGAATTGAAGAAAGTCATACCCATATCTGGTGATATAACATCCGAGGAGCTGGGCATCTCAGAGATCGATCAGGTTAGTTCAATAGCAAATATCTTAATACACATATTCATTGTCTTTATATTTGTTAATTTGCAGACCCTACTTTGTCGCAACGTTTCCATTGTATTTCATTCAGCTGCCACTGTGAAATTCGATGAGAAGCTCAAACTGTCAGTCACAATCAATATGCTGGGAACGAAACGTTTGGTTGAGCTCTGTCATCGTATGAAGTCCCTAGAAGTAAGTAGCTTATTGTAGCGAATCTTTGGGACTTTTACTAAAGTGTTCTTTTTCTTTTTGACAGGCACTTATACATGTATCCACTGCCTATTGCAATTGCGATAGAACCGATGTATCAGAGGAATTCTATGACCCACCCTATAATCCCGATGATATCATCTCACTAATCAACTGGCTTCCGGAGGATATACTCGATCAGGTTAGTTTCCATTTAGATATGATTATGATTGTGTAGGTAATTCTAACATACTTGTTGTTGTTGTTGTTCTTTGTAGCTGACACCTCGACTCATTGGCAAGCGTCCCAATACGTACACATTTACAAAAGCCTTAGCGGAGGAAATGTTACATAACGAGGCTGGCAATCTTCCTGTTGCCATTGTGAGGCCATCAATTGGTAGGTTAAAATTGACAGCTTTTGATGAATTCAACTTTAAGCATCTTCGCTTATCCTTTTTGTTTCTGTAGTGACTGCCAGCCTGAATGAGCCCTTTGCCGGTTGGGTGGATAATTTTAATGGGCCAACGGGTCTAGTCTCGGCGCTGGCCAAGGGCATGTTCCGCACAATGATGTGCGAAAAGAACTATGTGGCCGATATGGTACCTGTCGATATTGTGATTAATCTAATGATTGCCGCCGCCTGGCGCACAGCGACGCGTAAATCCAATAATATACTCATCTACAATTGTTGTACCGGTCAACGCAATCCAATCATATGGTCTGAGTTCGTCAAACATGCCATGTGCAGCGTACGCAAACATCCCTTGGGTATGTAAACAATTTCAGAATATCCCAAACGAACTTATTCTAATACAGTTTCCTTTCATGTAGAGGGCTGTCTGTGGTATCCAACTGGCGACCTGCGCATGAATCGTCCAATGAACACACTGAATTGTATATTAAAACATTTCTTACCAGCCTACATACTGGATGGAGTGGCGCGCATAATGGGCAAAAAGCCATTGTAAGTACTACGAGAGCTTTAACTAAAGCTTTAACTATACTAATAACTTTCTCTCTTCTGTTTGACAGTGTTGTTAATGTACAAAATAAAATTGCCAAAGCTGTCGAATGCTTAGAATACTTTGCCACGCGCCAATGGCGTTTCAATGACGACAATGTGAATGGTCTGCTGCATACGCTCAGTCCAAAGGATCGTGAGATATTTGTGTTCGATGTGCGCAACATTAACTGGGATAAATATGTGGAGCGTTACGTTCTGGGCTTCAGGGAGTTTTTGTTCAAACAGCGGCCCGAATCGTTGCCCGCCAGCAGAAAGCGTATGGTCAGGTGTGTTTTAAACAAAACAAAACAATCAGCGATAGTATTGTTAATAATAATGCCACTCTCTTCCAGACTTTACTATCTGCATCAGCTTGTCAAAGTTGTACTTGTGCTGATCACCTGGCGTTTTTTGATGGCACGCTCAAAGCGATTGAATGATATGTGGAGCGCTTTTCTGGAAAATGTGCTCAAAATAGCACGTTTGATACCATTTTTGTAATCACATAATCCGGCACAGCTCTCTGTGATGGCCGAAACAAACAGCAGCAACAACAACAGCAGCAGCAACAACAGCAAACAACAAACAAACAACAACAGCATATATCTTGTCTGGTGATGTTTTTCATATATTTTTTTTGCACTTTCTAAATGCTTTAAACGTGGCGTACATTTTAGAGGTTTTTAGCAAAATAGTAATTATAATCATATTTTTACATATGTTAAACGAGTTAAAAAGGAAAACAACAAAGTGAATTAACAACAAATTGGCAACAACAAATCGGCATATATTATGTGTATGTATAATAATTGTCGGCTGTCAGTTGTTATGACGCAATTGTGCAATTTTTGAGATACTTTTAATATGCCTCTCTCCCAGGGTGTCGGTCGTTCGGTCAAAACGGTGTGTGTGTGCGTGTGTATCTCACTCTCGTTGGCGTCGACGTTGAGTTGAAGACGTAATTTTTGTAAATTTTGTGCAGTCAACTAAGTAAAAAGTAACAACTATAATAATAATAATATTATATACATAATAATAAATAAATTTATATTATATATATATACAAATAAAATATTCCACCTTCGTAAAAATGCAAACAAAAACTCTTGAGACGACGACAAGAAATCGTACTAAATTTATTATGGGATACATTTGAACTATGTCAAAGATAATGATGCAATTTGTCGTAATTAGTAAATCCGAAAACAAAAACAAACTATTTAAACGAAAGCAAACAAAAAATGATTAGACACAACAAATATAAATTAAACGAAAAAAGAAAAACTATAAAAACGGCTTGTTATTGCTTTAAATTACATAAACGTAACGTAAACTATGCTAATTAATTAATTATAAATATTATTACTAGTTTTAACATTTTTACAATTACAATTAAGTTTTCAATTTATATATTACAAAAAAATCAAAACAAAACAAAAACAACATATACGAAAAAGAAAAACCACAAAATTGAACAAACAAAAAAAGAAATTACAGATTATAATGTATACAAAATTTAATTTATGTATATGTAAATTATGAAAGAAAAAAACAAACAAACAATTATATGGCAAAAAAAAAAACAAACCAATAAATATTTAAACGAAAATTATATTTATATATAATATACATATATATGAACGATCAGAACATAATTTCTTAGCATTTGCAGCCTAAAATTTCAAAGTGAAAACGCGAACAAATTATATATACGTTTAGGTATATCTATATATACATATATATAATTGAGCGAAGTTTTTGACATGAGATTGTATACACAATTAGCGAAACGTCATTATTAAATTAATAAATTAATTAAAGAACTTACAGATGCAAAATTACAAGAGATTCAAACACAACATATAGTAAAAACATTCCATCCAGTTAGTAGCAAAAAAAAAAAACAGGGGAATTCAATTTCAGTAGATACATACACTTTCTTATTGTCGGCGCCATTTCCCATTCCCATTGACAAACAAAACACTTAAGAAAATCAACAAAATAGAATTCCATTATATTGGGAATGTTGTTTGGGATCTTAGCTCTATCTTATCGAACACAAGACATACTATATTTCGTGCAATTAATATTTTTATGTTACGCCTAGAATTTATTATATTTTATTATTTAAACGATTATCCCTACATATACGGTTTTGTAAATTGCAGCGCATCAATAAAAAAAAAAAAACAAGCAAAAAAATTAAAAACAAAACAAATAAACTTCCAAAATAATGACAAAAAAATATACGAAAAAAAAACTCGACTTTATTCTTGTTTTATTTTCATAGTTTCTTTTGATAAAAGTTATATGAATTAGAGCCTAGTGAATATATAAACTAAATAAATAAATAAAAAAAAAGTATACAACAAATTGTAAAACGCTATTATACCGGTTTTAGTTCTTATTGGCAAGCAAATAATTGAATTTAGTAATTTTTCATTAGAAAAGAAGCAGATGAAAATGAAAATGAAGAAAACTGACAAAAAAAAAAACTAAACAAGAAACGATTAAATAAAAACCATTAAGGAAATTGTAAAAAAATTAACAATGTGTTTTGGTTTTTTTCAGAGGGTTGGACAAGGAAAACACAATTTATATTTTTTACACATGAATTCTCATTTATTATTATTAATTTTTCACTTTGGGTTCACAATTCTTGCGCTTACACGCTACCGTCTTTAAAATCCCGTCTTTAGCTTTCGCTCTCGTGATTTTTGCAATATATACTTCTATATTTTTGTAAGATTTTTCATTTTCATTTTGGTTTTCCGGTTATGTTTTCCAGCTTTTTTTTTTTTTTTTTGCCGCTTGTGAGATGTGTTTGCTGTGATAATGGAATTAAAAACGAACAACATTTTTTTTTTAATTCTTTACCAAAGACCAAAACAAGGGCAAACCAATAATGTTTCGATACAAAAAAATGCCATCACCTATGCAAATATACATATACATATGTATATGGAAATTCTTTTTGTGTGTGCTCAATTAAATTGGCACACAACAACATTTTGTCACAGGGGCTTGATTTTGAGACATTTAGAGTACTTTTGAGAAAATATGTTCTTATTGGCTTTTCTGTAAATCATAAACAGAGATATTTTTTAACTCAAGCAGAGAGAGTTTATTTTAGTCGATTGAGAATTTGTTCAGCAAAAACCTTCATTTCTTAAACATGAATTTTTCAATAATTTTAATATTATTATTTTTTCTTTCAAATGTGCTTTGCAAATTATTTATGTTAAGTAAACACTAAATGGACTTTTTTTGTTGTTGTTGTTGTTGTATGCTTATGTGCATTAATTATTATTCCTCTTTTCAATATGTCTCATTCAAAGTCCCCATTTCACATTTCTTAGCACACTTTTCACTAACTGCCTTTCGATCTAAACTCACATTTCTTCTTACAAAAAATGTTGTTCTAGTCTTTACGTTTCTGGTTTCTTCTTCATCATTATGATTTTGGTTTTTTTCTCGTTTTACGTTTTGCTTTTTATGTAACAAAATAATTTTACCATTTAAATGAAAACCGTTAATTTTTTATGTGTATTATAATTAATATTTTTGTTTATAGCTAGAGTTAGTTTTTTTTTACGTCTGTATCTTTATTTATTTGAACTGAATTTTGCATTCTCTCGATTTTATTGAGTATATAAAAAATACTATTTATTGTTTTCTTTTTTTTTTATATATTTATATAATTCACTTAAATAATTTGCACAGTTATTTTGTTTTTTTTTGTATATTTGTAATTCATTTTTTTTTTGTTTCTTTTTGTTTCATATAAATTTCGTTGCGACATTTTATTGTTGAGCAATGAAGTGTATCCAAAACTACTGATATTGGGTTGGCGGCATATGTTTTAAAGTACAAAAAACAAAATAATAATACAAATAATAATTCAATACCAATAAATATATATACTATATATGTTCTCTCTGGCCTGGGCAGCAGTGGATGGTTGGCAAAAACATTGAACTAATGTCTTAATCTTAGATCAGATCATCAGCTTGCCAACATTATGTTATAGTAATGTATGTATGTGTGCGAGATAAATATGTAACTTTTGTTCAGGTTCTGGACTTAGGTACACAAGGTGAGTTTTATCAGGGTACAATGTGGATATTCAATTGGAACGCAATGATTGAATGATGAAGATGTTTTTGATTGAAGGATCTTGATATATGTATGTTTGTATGTATGTATGTGCAATTTCGGCCCATCCACTACAACCACAAAAAACTAAAAGAATCCTTGTTGCAAATTAATACAAATACGAGTATTCTCTAACGCATCCTTTTCCTCGGGTACGTATTTGTTTTGTTGGTTTTTTTTCGTTTTTTTTTTCTTCTGAGAAGCCCTTACAACATGCCTCGGCACAACCATAATAGATACACATATAAGTAAGTACATAGTATAAATGTTACTCTTTTTCTGAATACGCACACATATACATACATGTATGTATATATGTACGCAATGCAAAGAACTAATGCAAATAAATCGCATATTGAGCAAAATGTAAGTTAAAAGTTAAGTTCTAAAATTTCTTGCGATTTAAGCTGTGGATGTTGAATTATACATATATATATATATTCTTGAAGCATCTTTTGTATTTTTGCTTTGTGAATAAATGTGAAGCATATTTATTTGTTTAATCCTTGCTTTTAACGTCTCTTAGATGTAATTTACATACTCGAATAATGTGTATTCCATTTTCGCATATACATATACAGTTATACATATATATTGTATATATAGTAAGATATAAGTATATATATATTTTGTTTGTATATGCATATTTTTGTAATGTATTTCATCTTCATTTATAAATCTATGCACCGATATAAATGGCAGACTTGTACATAAGCATAAGCATATACAGACGTATATATTTATTTAATTAATATTATTATTATTATTTTTTATGCGCAGCTACCATACATAAGTGTATGTATGACAGTGAAAATACATACACATATGCATTTTGTTGGCAGCCTTAATCACACACATTAAATATGCTTACATTTAATATACATACAAATGTGTTTTCGTTAATATTTATTAAATTTTTGCTAATATTGGGAGCTCAAATAATGGCCTGCTCGCTTTGATCACCCGATATTTGGCAATTTATTTTATTTGTTATGTTTTTTTCTTACGCGTGTATTGTATAATTTATCAAGATGTTTTTTTTTTGTTTTTGTTAAATATAAATATGTATGCCATTTATTTTTGTTTGTATATTTAATGCCATGTGTATATATATTTTTATAAAAATTATATAATTTAAAGCTTGTTTGTTACGTCTGAACTAAATGTAAACAATTTGGATAACCACCTCTTGACTTCGACCTTGCAATTTAACACATGCAGAAACAACATATATTTATTTTTTATAATTTTGACTTATTTTTTTTTATTTACTCCTCCTTAATTTTTTAAACAAATGCGAGTTGCACAATTAAAGCTGTTGCTGTTCTCGCTTTTTATTCGTTTTGGTTTGTTTTGGTCAACGGAAAAATTTGAAAATATATATATATAAATATATATACTTAACGCGTCCTAATTTCTTGTAATTTAAGTTTTCAAATTAACAAAAAAAAGGTCCCAACTAATAAAATGTTTGTTATAAGAAATAAACAAATGAAAACGTCTTTGTTTTCCCAAAAATTTGTTAATGCTAATTTTGTTTTGTTTTTCAAACATACAACTGAATTTTCATAAAAATCACCCTGTAAATTGTAGTTTTTCATATATATTCAATTTTCTTTATCTTCTCAATATTTTGTTAATATATGTATGTGTGTATATATATTTTTTTTACATGCTACATTTAGCTTAGATATAAAATACATAAGTTCATATGCTACGACGGAAGCTTTTATTTACAGGTTAAATTAACACAACAAAAATCAGGGCAAGGAATTAAATAAAGTATATGCTCGCTAAATAACTAAAAACATAAATTAATGAAAGTAATAAATTATTTAATAAATGACTATGCGTTGGTACATGATTTGTTTTTGTCGTTGTTGTTGTTATCTGTATTGAATATATATAAAATAGAGAAATTTGAATTTGCGACTAAGCAGATTTTGGTTTTCATTAGGAATATTGTTTAGCATTTCAGTCATCGGCTTAAAAAAAAAAAAAAAAATAAAACGTAAGTGAAACAAAACTTAACATTAAAATATATAATTATATACAACCTCTCGCAATTGGCAAAACTAATTATTTTGGCTTACAAAAACTAATCTAAACTAATTTTCAACTAATTTCTTTCGTAATTTATAATCTGTAATTATGTTGTTGTTTCTGTTTTTGTTTTTTCAATTGTAATTACGCATACAAATTTTGTATTTTCAATTATAAATTACAAATATAATTTTTGTGAACTTCTTTCTCACTCGATTTTTGTTTTTTTTTTTTTTTTTTTTTTGCTATAAATATTCTCAAACAAATTGTGACACTGACATATAACATATATCGATATTTATCGATTAATTGGGCTCTTTGGCTGTTGCAGCCGCAGACACCCTGTAGAAATAGATAGACACCCTGTGTGTATTGTATTTGTGGTTTTTGTGTGTGTGTGTGTTTTAACAACTGATTTCGGAATGATTGTTGTTGTCCTTGTAACGCTCCGCATACCCTTGAATGGTAAAGGGTGAATCATTTGCTCCTGTGACTGCCGATGGAGCAGTAGTCTCGCCATTGATAATAACTCCATTTCCGGTTGGTAGCGTGCCATTCATCTTGCTGGTCTCCCGCTCCGGGTCACCTTTCAGTTGCACCTGGACATTCGCATAGGACTGCTTGGCATTGGGGCCATTGGGCGCAACAATCGATCCGTTAGCCGCAACCCCACCGCCATTGGCTAGACCCTTCGTCAGTGCCGATGGATCTAGCGTTATTCCGTCCAGCTGCGAGGCAAATGACAATGGCGGTTGTATTGTTGTCGGCGTCGGCTGGGGCGTATCCAAACTGATCAGTTTCGCCTCATCGCTGTGCGTGGTGGGCGGTGGCAAAATGGGCGTGGCTGGGGCTGCAGCTGCCTGCAGATTACGCTGGGAATCGCCAATGGTGGCCATGGTGGTGATGGCGCCGGCACTCAACAACGGCTGATCGCTCTTCGAGTTGGGTAAAATGAACGAGGTTTCCCAGCAGTCGCCGTTGGGTAGACCAGCAGCAGCGCCCTCTGGAGGCTCCGTTAGCATTGGTTTGGGTGCGGCGGGTGAGGTGATAGCGGGCGGTGTGCAAGCGGAGATCTGTTGACGCTGTGCTGTTGGGGCATACGAAACGCTCATGCCACCCGAATGCGGTGCACCATTGCCAGGCAGCGGCACCAGATAATCGGGTACAGCTAGACAAAATTCATCGCCATTCGGCGGCCGAATGATAGTTTCATCCCGTTCAGATGCAGTGGGGCCCAGTATGTTGGGCAGCGGGGCATTCATAATGCTTGGATCCTGCGTGCAGGCGGTTAGATGCTCCAGCAAACTGGTAAACGTGGGTCGATCCTCGGGTGTGGGATTCCAGCAGTCGGCCATGATCTTGTAGATGGCCACAGGACACTCAGTGGGCGAGCCCAGACGTCCACCACGTACTACCAGCTCCATGACCTGAGTATTATGCTGACCGGGATAGGGAGAGCGACCCAAACTGAAAACTTCCCACAGCAGTATGCCAAAGGACCACACATCCGTTTTCGAGGTGAAGATGCCATCGAGGAAAGCCTCCGGTGGCATCCATTTAATCGGCAGCATCGCCTTGCCGCCCTTGCGATAGTAGTCCGATCTATATATATCCCGGGACATGCCAAAGTCAGCTATCTTCACCACTCGGCCAGGGCCCTTGCTGCTCAGCAGACAGTTGCGTGCAGCGATGTCGCGATGAATGAAACGCTTGCTCTCCATATAACGGCATCCTTTGGCCACATCCAGAGCACAGAACAGCAGATCCTTCATGGCCAGTAACGAGGGTCGTTCCGGTGTATTGCGATTCTCACGCAAAAACTTTTGCAAATCTCCGCCGGCAAGAAGCTCGAGGACAATGTAATAGGGTTGTCGGTCGAAGCAGACGCCAATAAGATGCACCATATTCGGATGATTGAATTTGGCCATTATGGCAGCCTCCTTCAAGAAATCCTCTTCCTTCTCCCGCTTCGGATCCTCACGCAGTGTTTTAACAGCCACAGGCATTTCCACAGCATCGCCATCACGATGACGATAGAGCGCCAGGTAAACCTCGCCGAATGCACCTTTGCCCAATGCACTGCGAAAATAAAAAAAAATGTTGTTGTTAATAGCTGGCAGATATAGCAAAATAAGAAGCCTTGGCAAGGAAAATAAGTTGTTTTCTAAGAAATGTCCTTGAAATTAGGCATTTAGCAACCAAAAAAATTAGTTGACCTAAGTCTCCTCTAAGTTCGCATTGCATTCATCGCCAAGCATTATAATAAAGCTTTAACTTAAAACTTTTGGAATGCTTAAATGGATTTAACTGTTGCTCATTTTGTTTTGATGATTGCAGTAAGCAGCTAGTTTGCTAATGCCACCTGCCGATAAGTGGAGCTAGTAGAGTTCGAAGAATGCCATGATCGATAACGGATGCAATATTTACTCAATTGGGCATAAAAAGATGTTTTTGCAAAGAGCAATATATGTTAGGGGATTGATGTGCTACTCACTTGACAAGTTGGAGACTCTCGCGTGCCACCTGTGGCAGACTATTGACATCGATGTGACCATTGAGAATGCCATCGCAGCCATAGTTGGGATTAAAGTTGTTCAGATTGGAATCGTCAATGTTGTGGCGCAAGCGACTTAGCTGCAGATCCTGCTCCACTAGCATCTTGTGACGCAGCTTGGCTTGCTTCTTGCGTTGATAGCGATTGTCTATAGTAGGAATGGAAACGTTAAGGAGCTGGTCGAGTCATAAGGATGTTTGTCTCTACTTACATAGCATAAAGATTAGCGCTGCGATGCAGAAAAAGAGTACTGCCAGTGAGATCATTAGCACTGTAACCAGATACTGGAAGGAAGATTTTCCCGCTTCCTCCTGCCGTTCACAGGCTGTGTTATTGTCCCGCTTAAGACTCCAGCCATCGGGACAGATGCAGCGCACCTTGGACCTAAATTCATCCAATGCCACACAACGATAATCGCAGCCACAGCCCTCAATAGCTGGAATGATAATGATGGCGCCTGCACCACTGCTGGAACCCGCAAAGATTTCGCTGGCATCGCGCAAACTGCGACTTGCACTGATGTAGGAGGTGCCACCCTCACCATTGGACTCGTTGAGGTACACATCTCCACCTGCATAGCCGCCACCACCGCCGCCAGTGTTGCAACCGCCGCCGCCGCCACCGAAACCACCTTGACCATGCCGATGCACAGTGGTGCCATTGTCCGCTAGTTCCACATAGCAAGAGTGTCCGCCACGACCACCTTGGAGCAGTGCAGCACCGTAGGTGGGACTCAGTGCCTGATCCTCCTTGGCACGCCAACCACCACCGGGTCCAGCTGTCTTCTTGTTCAATGGCTCACCATTGATCTGGCCACTCTCGGGCGGCTGCAGTGGCTTTGCCTTTTGGCCATGTTGAAAGTCCTCGTCGATGTATTGGCCAATGCCCAGGCCACCGCCACCACCAGCTACGAGCAGAGGCACTGCCTCATTCTTGGCCTGATTCAGCAGAAAGACATAGGAGCCACCACCTCCACCGCCAGCTCCGTTCTCAATGTAAATGTTCTTCACCATATCCTGCTTGTTGCGGAAACTATACTGTCCCAGGTCCAGGTCGTGTTCAGTGCCACAGCCAGCTTCGTTGTGCACGCCCATGGTTTTAATGCAGGCATTCTCACCCTGCTGACCGATAAGAAAATAGAGTTCTTCATTTTTCAACAGTTCCAGGACCGCAACAGCCACTGAACCGCGAGAGCTGCCCACACCGCCAGATCCCAGACCGCCACTAGCACCTTTGGCAATAATGCTGCAATGAAGGAAATCGTTTGAGGTTCAATTTGTAATGAGAGGGCAAACTGGTTACTTACGTATAGTGTCCTTCATTGGGCACCTTCCACTTTTGCATGCCTTTGTAAGTGCTTTGATCCTCAACGACATGAACTTCGCGAAGAACATGACTTTGATTCTGCTCCCTGTAGGCATTCTCACATTGTGCCTGTGACGGTCCTATCATTCCTCTCGTATCGCACGTTGTTAGTTCTAAATCTGTAATGCGAAAAAAAGTTCAAAGATGTTGAAAATTAAATATGAATGTAAATGTAAATTCCACACTTACAGTTTGTGTGTTCAAAGTCGTGATGTGAGGGACTCTTTAGATTCTGTCTAACATCCCAATAGTTATATCCGTTAAGATGTTCCTCTGGTATGTTTAGGCCAAAGCACTCGGGACTCAAAGAGAAGTCGTCGACAGCCACATCCGAGAAGATTCGCATGCCCATTCGTGCCTCAAATTGTAGATAATATCTGCAAGGAGTTCATTGATTAAATAGAGCGCTGAGAAAAATTTAAAAAAGATTCTTACTTGGAAGTAATGTTGGGCAAAACGTATTCTGCTCGCAGCCAATCGCTGCCCTGATTTTTGGTGCTCCACCAAAGTGTTGTTGTTATATTCTCCTTCTCCTTCATTTCGACAACGGAGAGATTAATGCTGCCCGGATTCTTGCCAAACTGATGGATATAAAAACGAACTACGCAAGAATTGCGATAGGATGAATCCGAATTTCCATGCACCGATGGAGGTGGATTAAAGGTCTTGCTCAACATGATGGCATTACTGGCAAAACCAATAATCGAACTCTTTTCGGTATTATTAATATGCTGATTCATATTGACAAGCATATAGTATCCGCCAGTGGAGTTTAACAAATGCTGCTGTGTGTGATCGCCATCGGGTCCAGTGTCATGAGTGGGCGAGGAGCCAGTGTGTCTAGACCAGGTCAACGTTGTTTTTCCCGAATCTCGCCATCCACACCAATCCTCCTCAAAGTCACAACGTCCACCGTACGGTATTTTGTCTGTAAGAGATGAAAGCTTGAACTATTAGAAACATGTAAAAGAGAGAGTATCCGAAAACTTACCACACGATTGTTGCTCATCTTCGGCATCGTCACAGTCCCGGGTAATGTCACAAATCCTTGGCAGGGGAATACAGACGGGCACCTTGTTCATCATGCACTTGACCTGTGAGGTGCTGCACTTCTCCGACTTGGTGCCCTCGGGGAAACAGTTGACCATGCGTAGGTTGTCGAGTGCCACATGTGCCTTCTGTCCCGCCTTCAAATCGGGCACGATTTCGAATACGATGCGAAAGTCACGAGAGATGCGACCGAGACGAAATAGTTTGTGTGTCCATTGGCGAAAGTTGTCACCTTGTATCTCGGCTGGCACCCAGCTACTCTCCTGTGGATGCAGTGGCTCTACCACAACACGTGACAATCCATGACTCATATCGCTCTGATGCATAAACACCTCCAGCACGCACTTTTCCAGCGTGGTGCTGAACGAGGGTGAAGTGAGATTCAGTTGTTTTGTCGTCGGTTGCACTCGAGCGTACAAGAAGTGACCATTGGCATCATCTATGCTATCAGCAATGGGACCCGGTAGCAAGCCCGTCATATTCTTCATGGCCAGCTCCGTGCCGCTAATGACTTGAAAGCCATCCGGAAGATGTTCGGTCCACTCCCAGGCGCAGGGTGTCTCAAAGTTGCATTTAACGCCCAGCAAATCTTCGATTTCGGTTGAGGGTGTCGATTCCGTATGTGGTGCATAGGTGTTCTGTGTTGAGCAAAAAGAGTTTTATAATTGGGAAAGCGGAAAAAATTGATTCTTACTCACCGGTCGGGGATCGGTGTCTCGAATGCGGTCCTTGATCTGCTGTATGGGATCAAGTTGATCCGCATCGCCATCTGCATCACCCTCCATATTGCCATGGGTCACTCCACCAGCAGGCTCGTCGGCCTGATTGAGGCTCTTCTTGAGCTTGAGCAGCTCACTGATGGAGTTCTTGCGCGGATACGGTCTTATCGCTGGTGTATCGCGCCCAGCATAGAGTGGAGGAAAACGTGTGGAATATGCACCAGCAATTGGATTAGCTGTCATCGCAGCAGCTCCTGTCGGCTGACGCAATTTCTCTCCATAGCGATCCGCCGAACCAATGCCGCCCAAACCATCGATCTTGCCAATGGAGGAGGTCGCCGAGTAGGAGGCATAGCCTGCACTGCTGCCAGAGATGCCGCCACCCGGACCACCCACCGATGGCTTCATTAGCTCCTTGCGCAACGACTCCATGCCCCGCTGCCCGTTGCCACGCTCGGGTCGTGGCAAACCGCCGGCTCCCACCTGCGAGAGATTGTGCCGACGACGTGTATCCCAGCGACTGCCAGGCGGGGGCCTAGAGCCAAAAGTGCCGCCTCCTGCACCCCCTGCTACTCCGCCTGGGCCGGCTGACGTCTCACCCTCATAGTCGTCATAGACGTGGACGGGCTGAGCACCCAGGCCGGGTAATGTTGGCAGCGGCAGTGGCAGCGGCTGCGGCTGTTCATGCAGTCGACCGTTGCGCAACTGTTTGCCTTGTCCCGGATAATTATAGTTATTGTTGTTGTTGTTGCCGTTAATGTTGCTGTTGCCGTTGTAGTTGCTCTGATGCTGTGACATGGGCAGCGCATTGAAGGTGTGATTGAGCAGCGGACGCTGCCCCAATGCCATACAGCTTAGCTGCAGCATAAACAGCTGGCGGAGCATCAGCAGCGCCAATGGGCATTCCATGCTGAGAAGAGCAAACAAATTACTCTCTCTCTCTCTCTTTTAATAATTCAATGTTTATTGTGGTTGTTATTTTTCTTCTTCGCTTCTTCTTCTTGTTCTTGTTTGTAATTTGTATTCCTTAAACTACTGCTAATCTTCGATAGAACTTTTCTCTGTGTCGATTTTAACTTTTTGCTGATTTTGAACGTTGAGCGCTGGGCAAATGAAAAGCGCATTTAAAATTCTTCAGATGCAGGCACCACATTGCTATTGTGTGTGTGTGTGGGGTGTGTGTGTGTGTGTGTGGGAGTCTCTCTCTCTCGCTTTATCTCTCTTTCTCTGTCTCTCTCTCTCTCTCTCTCTCTTTCTGTTGTTGTAAAGTTGATTTGTTAGCTTTGTTGCTGTTGCTTTTGCTGCTGTTGTTCTTGAGCGACAATCTGTTGAGATGAAAGAAGAGAAAAAGTTATATGCTAATTAATATTTTCGCCTAATGACTTTTGACTTTTAATAGACATAGATCGATAAACAATCAATCGCAGATTGCCAACAATTTTTTGCTACCAAAATCGTTAGCTTATTTTGATTAAGGATTACAACAGATTCGTCATTTTAATGAAATATCCAAGTTAAAAAGCACTCTTCATTCCCTACATGTGGGACATATAGTAGATAGCCTAACATGCGCCCACGTTTTGACATTTTCGTTAAAAAAAACAAGCCCCAAACCTTTGCCTTTTGTTGTTGTTAACCCCACTTCTTCCTGTCTTCTCACATACGCGAGATGGAGAACATTCAAAATTGACATTCACAATCAGCCTTCGGATTTCAATGCATTCCATTCCTATTCAGAGCTTGGAGGCTTCGATGGATGCATCGAATTACATCAAATTACTGAAGAGATTTTCGACTTTATGTCAAAAAGCACTTAGGTTGCAAGCCTTCTGGCCGCAGGCATTGAACGTTGGTATATTTTGCACAATAGGCGAAATAGTTGAATACGAAAAATGCAATAAAGTCCCTGAAATAGAAGCACAAGTGCCCCTTTCCCCCTTCCACCACCACTACACTCATGGTCAACAAAAGAAGTATGCACCTCCGCAACCTCCATCTAACTCTTGCCAAAAAATCGATGATGGAATTTTTAGTTTGTTTGACATTTTACCAAAGGCAGCTTGCAATTTGTCTCTTACAAACTTGTCTGAATTGTTGATGGAGCCCCAAAAAATGGGTCAATGATATATAGCTGTTAATTGTCAAGGGGGGAGGGGTGGAATGGTGAAGGGCTGCTGGAAGGTTGCTTGTATTTTGCAAAGTGCATTTAGAAATAGAATAACGAAGCACTAAAATTTAATTGAAATATTATGTTTGTGGTAAGTCGTATTAAAAATAAGTTTCTAACGAAAATGTCACACAAAAAGATTTGTAGTTATAAGCCAAAGATTTTCCGAAACAGCTAAGTAGATTTTTCATGGAAATTCATTTTAATTGCTAATTATATATTTTTGCTAAATATATATAATTCCACGCTTTTCTATTTCGTGGAACGAACTGAGAGTACAAGAGAAATTTCTTTGGAAATCAGCTGACGGCGTTCTAATTGCAAAAAAATGTTATAAATAAAATTATTTTTGTACCGTAAAAACAAGAAGGAGCATTTTACTATGCCCTTACAAAACAAAGCCCATTCGTTCACAACTAAATTTGGTTAGTTATTTGTACTGTTAGTTTTTTGAAAAGTTCTTTAAAAGATATATTCCCTAAGCAACATTCAAAGGGACAAGATAAAACTTTGTTTAAAGGAAATGGATTTTTAATTGAACCGAAATTCGTCATATAGAAAGATTACTTCGCTTAACTAAAGTTCGCTGTATGGAAGTTTGACTGTGTTTGGTTACGTTTAATATGCATAGTTCCGTTGAAATATTTCACAGATGCACTGATGAAAATTCCAAGAAAAAATAAAATCATTACAAGCTTCAATCAAACAGGTTGACTATAAAACATATCAATACATACATGCATATATATTTTTCACAGGAATTGCACATCATCACATTTGAACATGCGTCAAAGTTTGCTACAAACTCAAAATGTCCGCTTGCAGTTCTTTGGAATTAATTATTGTACTTGATTGGTTTTCAGTGAGCTCATGCAGAAATTTCGCAGAAAAAGTATTTCCGAATGCTTTTGCACAGAAAACAAATTACAACATGGAAAAGTTATTAAAAAGAAGAAGAAGTTAAAATGTGTATATATATTTTTGTATGCTACTCGTTACAATTAATACGACACACAATTTGTGGGGCGTCGAAAGATTTCACTTTTAACATTTATTAGACACAAATTAAGTAACATATATATTTAATACCCTAGAGATATTTTCTCGCATTTGTGCATTTATTGAAATTCTTTTTCATCTCTTTATTTTTTTCGGGCTTTCATCTTGTTGCTATTCCATACATACAAATATATATTCTCTTGTGTTGTTACTGCTTGGCTCTATGGGCTAATTGTTGTTGTCCTCGTTCGTCCTGTTTTTTTGTTTTTTTCTTTTGTCAATCGTTGCTTTTGGCGAAAAAGTTGGGAAATTTTTGTTGGTGGTTGCCGAAAAATCTGCACAAAAAATAACAACGAATTCCACTCGTTGACCATCCGAGTGTGTATAACTCTCTATGTTCCTGCTCTCTCGAGAGACGCTCTCTCACTATTTGTGTATGCGTGTGTGTGTGTGTAACTTCATAGTACGCTAAGTATGCTATACAAAATGGCTGCCACAGTTGTACAACCACCGCGCGGCAGCAGCAGCAGCAGCAGCAATACGAAAACAACAACAAAACAAAATCGTAAATACACACACAAATGTTGCAATCACACACACATCTAACGTAAAATAAAAGCGAAATGTGCATAGTGTGGCGGTGGGAGGGAGACGAATAAAGCAGCGAGCAACGCAACGGCTCAGTAACACGGCGCGTATACGCAATGTGAAACAAGACTTTTCCACAGCGAGTGCAAAACGGAAACGCAATTGATGCTGAAAGTTATGCCAAAGCTTAGGAGAGAGAGCAAAGCAGCATACAAAAAAAATACTTACACTAACTAACTAGCCAAAGCAGAACAAGGCAAAAACCAACAACAGGAAACTAACTGCACTGTAAAAAAATAAATAAAATAAAATAAACATAATCACATTTGCAATTGAAACAGTCAGAAAATTACACAAAAAATAATAATAATTTTATTCTTTAAGATTTTGAATTTAATGACAAATTGTTTTAATATGGTGCATTTTATATTTCGTTAATGTTCGGATAAATTTGTTGTTGTTGGTATTTGTTATTGTTAAATTTTTTGTTTATTGCTATTGCAATAATTTTCATAAATATTGTAAATAAAATTTGTTTGAGCAAAAAATATTGTGAATAATTTTAGGCCTTGTTCTTTGCTTAAGATGGATTTTAAGTTATTTGACTACATTTAAAAAGTTGTACGTTTGTTTTTTTCAGCGTACCTTGCACAGCTGCAGAGGTAGAAGGGGAGGGGGGGAAGGATATGGGTGATTTTGCTAGTCAGAGCTCTGGGTTCAAAATACGTAAAAGTGCACATGACAAGGAGAGGGTTCAAAATGATGCTGATGCTGTCAAGTAGAAGAGGAGAAGAGATCATCAAGCAGGGACACAGGAAATGCAGCAATATGCCAATATGAGTGTGTTTTGTGTGTGTGTGTGTGTGTGTGTGTGTAGGGTGCACCCATCCATCATCCCCTATGGTGCAAGCAGTTAGTTGGATGCAGCGTCAGTTTATCTGAAGCGGCCACTTGGCGCATTTATTTTGAGGAACCCTCGCAGCCCCATTTTTATTTCCATTTAATTTAATGAGTGGGGAAAGCTATGCTATTTGTGCAGTGAAATCAGCTTAACAGGTAGGGCTCTAATTATATTTGCCTGGAAATGTAGCTGGATTCCGTAGAAAATAGTTATTGATAGACGAAACGATATTATTTTGCCAACTAAAAGTTAATTGCTTTTTTTATGATAAAATTTTCAGTTCTGAGATTCTGAGAATGATGTTTCGTCCCTTTAGGCGTTTTGTTTGGTATTAAAATCCGATTTTGCATAGCCAAATATTTTCTTAAATGCTGTGAAGGCCGCATTAACCAACGAAATCAATTTGCATGGAAAATTCTGGGAATTTGCAAAATTACTAAAACTGATGAGAAGCATTAGCACACACACACACACCTTCTATGCATGTATATGTGTGTGTGTGTGTGTACACATATGTGTGTGTATTTACTGGCCTTAAGCCTATTACAGACCTGGCATTAGTGAAGCAATTATTTTGTTGTAAAATTACTTAATAATTTTGCCAAAAATATTTTATTTTATGCAAACAAATATCTGTTGCAAGAAAAAAGGAAGCTTAGAAGCTGTATGTGTGTGTGTGTGTGTATTTTGCAGATACACACACAGAGCGGTAAAACAAAAATAACAACAACAAGAACAGCGACGAGTTGAAGCTGCGTCAACGCCGCAAATGTTGAGCTGCCTGCCGCTGCTGCTGCTGCTGCTGGGTTGGTTTTTTGGGGGTGGCGCTGTGTCTCCTGTGTAGGGCGCTCTGGCTCTGGACCATCACCAGCCCCAAATGCGAAACGCAGCGCACAGTTTTTCGTTGTCGGCGTCGGCTGCTGTGCGCAGGATACACACACACACACACACACACTCGAACATACTCTCACACGCTACACTAATGGCGCAGACAAATTGTTTTGCGTATCTCACAGATACATAGATACACAGAGGCGCACAATAGATACTACACATCGCTCCACACACACACACACACACACATGATAATCAAAATTTTTCATAGCACCAAAATTTTTCCAACGTTTTCAATCTCATCGACTTTATTTTTCAACACAATTTCTTTATTCCCCACATAGTATTTGAGTTGTGTATGTATCCCATTAAAAAAGATATATGATATAAATATTTCAATTACCATAACGCGCACATTTTGGCCGAATTCAATAGCGCATTTATTGCAAAAAATCACTTCAGTTAGATTGTTAACTAATTTCAAAAATATATGTCGATAAAAACACTTTTTGTTCACTACAAATTTTTCTTTTGCAAGGTGAAAAATAATTTTTTCTTTCGTTCGACTGCTGCTGGTCTTGTGTTGTTGTTGGGGTTGCTGGTGTTGTTGTTGTGTTTCAGTGTATATATATATATTGTTGGGTCTGTATCCGTATCTATTTTGTCGGAGGATACTTGCGCGCACGACGCTCGGCAAACGATGACTGAAATTGGGAAATTCTTAGGCACCAGCAGCAGCCAGCAGCAGCCAGCATCCAGAATCACTTGCGCCTCTGGGGCAACAACAAGCACGACAAACAACGAAGTGTATACTCGTTCGTGTTGCGTCGTATATCGTTGCGTCGGGGCGCAGTTTAAACGAATATCCTGCGCCTGAAATCGAGCTCTTTAAGCAGAATAAAATGGCAAAAATAGGAGCAAATATTCGCTGTACTCGCTGGCAAAAGCAGCAACTCTCGCTGCTTAAGTAATGGCGGCAAAAGCTGTTGCTGTTTTTGCTGTTTTACGGGGGTGGGGAAGAACGAGGGGTTTGAGTCGGTGTCGGCAGCTGGCAGCTGGCTCAGTGGCGCACTCTGTCGGTCGGCAGCATTTGAGAAAAGGGAAATTAATGCAAACTGCTGCTGCTGCCGCTGCTGGAAATTGAATTTAGGTTCAACTCAGCTCCGGCTGCTGTGGGCGATTATTTGTGGCATGGTTGTGGGCATGGTCGTGTGCGTCAGCTTAGCCAGGCATTACGTTTCCCTTTTCTGTTTTTGTTTTTGTATTTTCGTTTTCAAGTTGTGCGCTGCAATGCGCTCTCAAGTGCAAGTGGGTCCAAAGGTCTGTCGTCCTGTCGTCTCCAATATACACATATAAGCATCTCGATGTTCTTTCTCTTTCGCGATTTCGTCTCGTTTCGCGTCTTGGCTCTTGCCTTTAGGCGCGTGCGTCTGTAATTTCATCTAATCAGTTGCACGGATGTGGCATAAATGCATTTATCATCATGCCACACCAAGACGCAAGCAAGCACTTGGCATTATCTGTCGCTTCTCGTCCTCTCCTCAGCTAATCGGTTAAGGCTGCTGCTGCTGTTGCAACATCCTGTTGCTGCTGTAACTGTTACAACTTATTCAATCCGCATTTGATTGATTTAGCTATAAATTGAGTTTCAATTCAAGCTATCGAAACTAGGTTTTTTTTGTGCCTTGATAGTGAGAATCTGAATTGGCGTACATAAAAGTTTTTCGTTATGCCAATTGATAGCAAATTAAGTTATATCATATTTTATGCACAAGTGAAAAACTAATTACAATCATCTAGTTGAGAAAGCTCAACCTGTTGATACAATGGATTCTTGACTAAACTTTAATCTTCAATATCTCTGCAGTGTCTAAACCGATTTCGATTAAAACTTTACAGATTATTATTACTTTGTCTATAGTACATAGAGGATTTTTGAAGTTTTTCAAATTCATAATTACAATGTTAAATAAACTTGTTTAAGTATCCAATCTGAATTTTCTTGCTTATATATCGTTCATACATACAACAGACGGTCATGGCTTTATCGACTCGGCTGTTGATTTTGATCAACTTTAATGTTTCTGTGATACTTCCTTCTGCCTGCTAAACCATCGCTTTCATGGGTTCTGTATATTAAAATGTGATCAAGTATCAGGTAAAATCTTTGATTACCACTGCACTGACTTGTTAATATAATTCCGGAATGGTTTTTCTAATTGATAACATTATAAATGATCAAGTTAAATAATCCATTTCGGATACGCATAATGAATAGTCTTAATATAAAGCAGACATTGGAGGTTCAAAATCAACCATTAGCATTAGCTTATATATAAAGCAAAAACTAGCAAAATTCATGTGTGGCGGCACAGCGTCAATAAGTCAAAATGCAAAAGAAAATATCAACAACAACAAGAACAACGATCACAGCAAACGGAAGTCACAGAAATACTATATAGCTAGTATATTTATATAGTAGAATCACGCAGATATACACACACATACTATAGTATATTGCCCACACAAATGTATATATTTCGAGAGTCGAGAAGAACAACAACAACAACTGCGAGACGACGTCAAAGACCGATCGCAAGGGGAACTTTCTTGTAAGACTTTTCTCATTATATATTTATTTTTTTTTCACTTATTTTGGGGTTTCTGGCGAAAATTGTGTACGGCAGTAAACGGGGCCGTAAAATGTTTAGAGGGTGCTCGAAAGAAAATTGCAAAAGCATATTGCATATTTAAAGACGACGACAACTCTGATGTCGTCGTTTCTTTAAGTGCGTTTATCTTGTAGCTGACAAAAATAACACGCTTATTTATAAAAAGACACAGACGCACATGTGCGTGGGGGGGGGGAGAGGGTGGGGTATATACTCACATCGTCATGCGACGCGTGCCAACCACACGCGCCCTTCAATCCGCCGTCCATCTGCTCTTCATTCTCAATGTATCTGCATCTGTATCTGTGGCTGTGTATCTTTGTATCTGCTGCTTGCACTTTTTTCAATTCAATTATAATCACTTTAATCCGCGCACGTAGCTCAACAGATAGAAAAATTGTGAAAGTTCTATTTTGTATATTATTGTATCTGCTTGCAACCGCAACGAAACTGAACTGCGAGACGCGACCGTCGATTGGCAACTGCGGAGACAACGACGACGCCGACGAATTGTCGCTGCCACAGATCGTGGACCAACAAAAAAAAAAAAGAAACAAATCCCAATCGTTTGGTTTTTTGTTGCTCAGAGATTTTTGCCGCTCCTTGACTTGTCTGTGTCTGTGTTTGCCCCTTCTCTCTCATTTTCTCTCACCTTCTCTCTCTTATTGGTCTGGCGTCTTTGGTTTATTTGTTTGTTTATTTTTCTCACTGGCGTCGCATCAAGTGGTTTGCAACACAATTGACTTGTGTCGCACAAACACACGCACACACACACACACGGACACAGCGGGTGTGCCACTCGAGCATTTCATTATCCTTGCTGCCGTTTCACTTTTTTTGTTGCTTTTCTACCTGCCACAGACACTAATCAAATATATAAAAGGCCTGCGATCAAATAAGAAGATTTATGCTGCTGTTGCTGCAACTGTTGCAGTCGCAGCCTCTCCTTGAGCTATTTTTAGCTCCTTTTGCTGCCTGCGACAATTTATATATATTTGTGTGTTGTTGTGTTGCTTGCAGTAGCTGCGACAGTAATTAATGAGCTGTTGCAACCGCTATCTTCTGAACTTCTCCTGCCTCGCTTTGCTTTGCTCTCTGCTCTGTCACCAAATCTTGTCTCCAACGGAAGTGTGCATCAGCCAAAGATCAACATTAATTACAGTGGCACAAACATTGCTGAGTTTTAACCGAAACAAAGTCCGTTTGGTTCAGTTATATTTTTATAATAAATTCAGTTGTATTAAAATTATTTATTTTATTGAAATATATAGTTGAATCTAATCAAGTTTTGTAGTCGGACCGATACATACACACATAAAACTAAAATTAACATAACTATTACTATCGATATTTACATTAATGTTAACATAAACATCAGTTTTACAGACTTGTACATGATCCCTTTATTGTCATTAATCTATGTTAGGCTGTTCGGCCGCGAATAGTGCGTTTTTATTGTTAAATTTTTTTACGGATTTTTTAAATTAATATAAAATTTAGCAGATTAAAATTGCACATTTCATTTAAATTTTCTTTTGAAGCGAAACTAAAAAAAACTAAAAAAACCTCAAAAACTTCTAAGGATTTTCCTTAGAAAAGCTAAAAATAATGTTATTAACACAATGTTGAACATGCTTATGCTTTCTAATGAAAGAAATACTTGAAAACTATTATTAATTGTTTGTTAAAAGCAGCCTTTGATTGCCACTGGATCCTGAATTGTGTCTAATATGGAAACGTTGTCCGTAATTAACTGAAATGTTGAAAAAAATGTATTTTTTCGTCTAATGAACACCCACTGTGCACAGTGATCGTTTTTCTTAGGGTGGTTTTACTTTATTGACTTCTGACTTCTGTCAAAACTCATGTATCAATTTGTTTGTTTATTTGTGCATGTTTTTCACCCCTGGCTCTTGCTGTGCGGTTATCGTTATTCGCGTTATTCGATGCCTTTTATGGCGCCACAAGAAATCAAACATCGAAACGCATGTCAAGTGGCTGCTTGTTGGTCCTGTTATTGTGTGTCAACTGTTAACTGTCAACAGTCAGCTTTGTTGGGCATTGTTTACGTTTGTGGCGTCGTCTTTCTGGCACCTGCGCACTGTGGATATAAACAAAAGCCGAGCCGAATGGAATGGAATGGAGCCAGCGTCGAAGCAGAAGAAGCAGCAGCAGCAGCCTGTACCCATGGAATGCAAACAAGTGGCTGTATATTTTCGCGTCACGAACACGCGACAAACTGTTGACCCGCGCGGGGGTTGGGGACGCATTGCTTAAAGGTTATTATCGATTGGTGCAGGACATGCGCATTGGACTGACTGACATATCGAAAGGAAACTCCTTTTGATGTAGACACAATAATTACGATTTCCTTGCCTTTGCAGAACGTTCCCGTGCTTCGAGTGAAACGGTTCACATTTCGTTAGTCACGTCGTCTGTTTGTGTGCTATTGCTTAAAAGATATATGTAGATTGTTAAATACAACAAAAAAGAGAACCAAATAACAAAAAGTAGTCGCTTGTTGTACTTCTCTCATCATTTGTAGTCGCATTTTAAGCAAACACACAAGAAAACCCAACAAAAATGTGATTTTTAACTACAAAAAAAAAAATATTTAGATAGATATACATATATAGTAAAGTGTGTATATATTTGAGAGTGTGTGTGCCTTAGATTCTATGCTTTTGGTTGCTAAACACGCACACATATACAAACTAACACTCACTAACACACACACACGACACACGCGTTTGTGAAAAGTGAAAGTGACGCCCTGAAACAGCAGTCCACAAAAAGAAAAAAAAGAAAACTAAAAGGAAGCTGAAAAAAATAAACTTGAAGCAAACTCGCCAACTTTGAAAATATACATACAGATATATATAGAAAGAAAATTTAAATTTAATATATCGCCACAGCGCTTTGCAAAGTAATTTTACCCCACATACTATTATACATATATCATATATATCTATATAATTTCGCCAGCTATATTGAAAGTATATTTTTTTTTTTAAAACCAATTTGATTCCATCCTACGCAGCCGTTGTCCTCGCTCTCGTCCTCGTCTTTGTCCTCGTAATTTATGCGTAGCACATACAAATTTTTGCACACACACACACACTGATACACACATCGTGCAACAAACACCAGCGCATTTATTTCAACGCATGCTGTAAATTCAAAAATTTATTGTCCTTTTTTCGCTCACTAATTTTATAATAATTGCAATAAAAACTTAATCACGGCCTTGTAAACAATTTTCCTACGTATGCTTTTTTGTTTTTGATAAGCCCAACTATATTTGCAGTCAAAATGATATAATATTAAGATCGTAAGCGGATGCCGCAATCCGTTGAAGGAGAAATTTGCCAATAGTTTTAGATACTGGGGCCACAAATCAAATTCAACTTGCAACAGGTAAGTGAAGTTTTATTTTTGTTCTATTTTATACAAATTTTGTTCATGCATTGGGAATGTTTTTTTTCAAAATTAATAATTACCTTAAATTTTGGTCAACAATATGGTAAAAGTTGCTAGAACACATACATTTTAACACAAATTTTATAAGACTCAGGTAACATATAAATATTTAATTATTCCTTTTTTAGAACAAAAATTTGCAATTGAATTACTCATAATTTTTAGTTTTTTGGTCTTTACTAAATAAGGCATGTTTTATTTTTAGTCCAGGATGAAAATTATTTGTGTAACCCTGAAAGAATGCAACAATTTTTAGTCTATGACGTTGGAAAACTGAAACTTGAGAGCAAACCACTCTCACCATCAAAACTACCCCACCCACCGCCTCCCCAACAAACAACAGACTGTACATTTAACAATGTAGTTGTTGTTGCTCTTGTTCCTATTGTTGTTGTTGTGGTCCTTGTGCCATGGCTCTGCTACCGCGCCATTGTAATTGTAATTTATTTACCTTTTGCTCCGTTCAAGGACAATCATATGTACTATGCATGCAATACAGGTGCTCCACGCACGGTCGCCCACAGACGGTTGAGGGCAGACAGACAGACAAACAGAAAAGCAAACCACAGCAAAAACAGTCAACACAGGGATGCTACACTTTTTTGCGGTCCGCTTTTGACGTTGTTCAAGCTGATAGCTGATGTTTGTTCAACTCTGTGTGGGTGTGTCTGAATTACATTTTAATTACTTTTAGAGTCCTTGCGGGACTCAAAGGATCAACGAGACAACCTCCATACATATTTATAGCACACACTTCGTTTCAATTAAGTGTCGCGCACTAAAAATCCTTTTTGTTGCCGACCTCTCAGACACCCGCAGACACCCACACACACCGCATGTCTCGAGAAAACATGAACGCGCTTAAATGTCAAGCTCTTTGTGTGTCATTGCAGTAAACCCAAATGCCCGAGGCATTGATACTACTCGGCATGGCTGACGCAGAGCCGGATCTATCAACGTTCGAGAATAAAACAGGACTTGCCGAGGACATGAAGTTCCTGGCCTCCATGCCTGAGCTGTGCGATGTTACCTTCCTTGTTGGCGACACCCGTGAGCCTGTCTGTGCCGTCAAGGTAAGCGTTTGCTTGTTTGAAGAGTGTCCATGTGTTGAAATCAGGTCACTGCGTAATCGACGCAACATCAACTTACTTTTTCACACCGCTTCTCTATTGTTACACAGGCTGTACTTTCGTCGCGTTCCCGCGTATTTGCCAAGATGCTGTATTCTGCACCATCACCGCAGCGAAAGAGAGAGACAACCACCAAGGAGAACAAGCTGCGACTATTCCTTAAACGTTCCTCAGAACCGCTGCTCAATCTACAGAATGCGGCACAACAGGTTCGTATTGCCAATCGATTGAATGCATTTCTATACCCATTATAAAGTGTGAATGCCAATCTCATTGTCTATATGCATACATATATATATGTAAGTGTGTGTGTATGACTGAGTGTGTGTGTGTGTGTTTGTTGATTGAGGCATCCGATTCATATTGTTTGAGTTGTCTATCAAATTGCTATTTAAATGAACAACTTTATAATTTTTGTACATTTTTACATGTAAATACAAATTAAATGAAAAACTTAAACATTTTTTGATTAATATCCATGTGATTTGCATTTTTTTCGTGCATTCTCTGTTGTGACTCCAACTCCCAACCATCCAACACATAACACAACCAAAAAACAATATTTAAACCATAACAATAGAGAACCGGTTTCACCCAACAATTAGCACCGATACCCGAGGTAAACGCTTCAAAAAACCCAAATACGACATTAACTCTAATATTTATTGTATGTCTGTCTATCGTTATTGGTATTTCATAGTTATTTATTCTCTTTTATATTTGAACAAAAGTGCATCAAGAACATTTTTATTTATGTTTATTTTTATTTTACTATTCAACTTTGATGCAAATCAAACAAAATTTACTTTCTAGAAACATTATAACATAATTTCAAACGTTTAAACCTTTTAAGCAATTTACTCTCAACATGTCGCTGTGCATAAACTAAAGCTTTTGATGTTGTTCTTATTGCAAGTACTTCAGCTAATTTGGAGTTTTTCCCCTCTTGTATCTTGTAAAAGTATTCGCTGTCTTGTAGTTAGATGAATTCTACATAAATAATATTGCTCTTAGGTAATCATTTGCTAATCTGAACTTTGTATAAATTCACAGCCATCTGGTCAACAGCATCAGACGCTTATCATTGAGGAGTTCGAACCTGATGTCTTCCGTCAGCTCATTGAGTACATACACACGGGCTGTGTGACCCTTCAACCACGCACCCTCTTGGGTAAGTCCTGCTCACAATAAACTCCTTCAGGTATTTAAACTTTCTTTGACTTCTTCTTCAAACAGGCGTAATGAATGCTGCTGATTATTATGGCCTGGAGGAACTGCGACGCGCCTGTGCCGGCTTTGTTCAATGCTGCATAAATGTGGACACCGTTTGCGCTTTGCTGGCATCCGCTGAGCGTTATATACAATACAAGTGCACCAAGACGCTGGTGCAGAAGGTTCTCGAGTTTGTCGACGAGCACGGCAATGAGGTTTTGAATCTGGGCAGCTTTACGCTGCTGCCGCAGCACGTAGTCCGTTTGATTCTTGCTAGAGAGGAGCTGCAGGCTGATGAGTTTACTAAATTCCAAGCGGCTTTCATGTGGAGCAAAAAGTATTATGATAACAATCCGGTAAGTAGAAGTTACAAAATCACACATCAAAACAAACTAATTTATTTAATCACCTAGAATATTGACATCAAGGAGATCTTGGGCACTTTCCTGGAGTACATACAGTTCCATAAGATACCTGCCAACGTGCTAATGCGTGAGATACATCCGTTGAATCTGGTGCCGTATGCGATAATAATGAATGCTTTGGCTTACCAGGTGGGTTGTGTGCTTAATTGTTATGCGCTGTTATTGCTTTTTGGTGTGTTAACTCAGTATTCATTCATGCTGCATCATTTCTATCCCCATAAATCTTTCTATCTGTCTATCTATCTGGTCTTTCAATCTATGTACTGTTTGTCTATCTATCCATCTGTCCATCTATCGCCTATCGCCACCCATGCTATCCATCCTGTTGTCCCCCTTTATGTCTGATTCTACAAATTACAGGCAGACCCAGAAAGCATCGACCCCGGAAAGCTGTCTCCCAACTCTAGCCGAGTAAGACGTGCCCGCCAAAACCAGGGCAGATCGATGTCCGTGCAGAGCTCACGAGATCCGTACGGCTCCAACACCACGCTCAGCTCCAGCGGCAGCAGCGATCCCACCAGTGGGCCGCGCCACAGCAACTAACATAAGTTGAACGACCCCTCCTCCTCCTCTGCCACGTCCCAACACCACCGTCACCGCCAGCACCACCAGTCCCTGCCCAAGATCCGCAAGGCCAAATCGCAATCTTTTCGCACACGTCGCAGCCCCTCCGAGCGTCGCAGTCCCAACGCCGTCGCAGCCCTTCTCACACTCAACACTAGCGCTGCCAATGGTGGCGACAAGATTCGGAGTCCACTGACACCTAAGAGTCCAGTGCTGCCGCAACCAGAGAACAAAAGTCCCGGCAGCAGTTCACAGAAGACACCAACAACGCTCTCCCGTCAGGGCACCCTGCGTGCATCAAAGCGTCGTAAGAACAGCGATCAGCTTACCATCTCGCTGACGACCCAGAATCAGGGTCGACGCAGTCCGGTGGGTCACAGCGATCGTAGTCCGCAGGGCCGTTTTCCCAGCAGCAGCAGCGGTCTGCGTTCGCCCAATGAGCAGCCTAGTCCGACGGCTCGCAGCCCGACCGGAGATTCCCAACGAAAAAGTCCAACGTTCAGCGTACAGGAACGTCGCTCACCACTCGGTGCCGTTGCACCCTCAGACTTTAGTTGCCAGGCAGGACCATCTAGTTTGAGACGTAGCCCAACCTCCACTGTGCATGTTCAAGATATGGGCACCGAGCCAGAGGAGACATTTTATATTGGGTTCAAGCGCCCGTCGATCAATCTATTTACGCCCATATATTTTGCTAGCGAAAGTCGCAGTCCAATGGGTGTAATACCACCAATACTCGTCTCCAATCCCGCCGAGACCTACAAGAGTGCCGAGCGCGAACGCGAGGCTGCCGAGTCAGCTGCCCGTGAACGAGAGAAGGAGGCAGCCCAGACGCAGCCGCAGCCGGAAAAGAAAAGCGTAATGCGTGAGATACTCGCCTTTGTGAGGAAACCATCCAAGCACATCTCGACACGGACAAATCGTTTCGCCAATGCCTTTACACGGGCCGAATCGGGCTCTTCAAGTGGCCCGCTCATACGCCAAAGTACATTCTCGGCCAGCCCAGCTGCCTCTTCGACGGCGGCCAAGAGCGCCGTACAAAAACAAATGTCCGAGGTAGGTTTTGAGCCAAAGATGTCGTCAAAATTCGCACACTATACCAAAATGTCGCTGAAACTACGTCGCCTGGCACGTCGCCAGGAGGAAGAGGATAAACAAGAGAAGCAGCAACATTCGGCCGCTGGCTCGAAGCGTGCGAGTGCGGACTCCACACAGGATCAGGTAGGTGGTAAGCAGGAGGAAGAGCCGCCATTCGAGCTGGCGAATGTTCACTTTGAGAAGGTAGGTGAGTCCTATATAAAGCATGAGCGTCTACGCGAACTGGTCGAACCCGAACTGGAACAAGAAACCGACAAAAACGATAATGATAACGATAACGACGGGGAGCCAGAACAAACCGATGCTGCAATGGCCCAGTTCGTCGAAGAGGTAACCAATTCACTGAAAGTTGTCTCAGTCAATGGCGACAACAATGGCAATCTACCCGCTGTTCATCATTTCGCACGTCGCTCCGAGAGTCGAGAGCCCATTGAACCGCGCATCAGCGAGGAACGGGAGTCCGACTCCAATGACCTTATCATTCCTGAGGAGCTGCGTGCAGAATTGGTAGACATGTTGAAGGCCTACGCACCAGAGCCAATTTATGTAAATCTGCAGGCGCTGCGGCGTGAAATCGACGAGGCCGAGGCAGTCGCTCGTGCCGTTGCAGATGCAGCTGCTGCGGTGGTAGCCGCCGAAGCTGCTGCTGCTGCTGCCACCGCTGCTGCTGCTAGCGCTGCTGCTGCTTATGCGGCAGTGCCAGAGAAGCAACCGCTGCAGTGTCCTACTATTGAGTTTGAACCGCCGTCACGTCGCTCATCTTTCGATCCGCCCCGGTCGCCATTCCTCGAGCAGCTGCGCAGTCCGGGCGTTGACACAGAAACTGATCTCATAAATCTGCAGCGACTCGATTCGGGCGGCGATAGTTTTGAGCTGGGCGACGGGGATCGCAAGTCGAGTCGTGGCGAGTCCAGTTTCGATTGTCCCTATTCATCGCGCGACACCAGTTTCGATGTGTCCATATCGCGCTATCAGTCCACCAGCTATGAGGATCAGACCTCAAGCTTTGAAATTGTCGACACTGACGATCGTCGTCGTCCCATCGATTTGCGCAAGAGCTCCATTGAGCTTGTCGATGCCGAAACATTTCAGCGTTCGACATCCTCCTGTGGACGCAAGTCTTCCCTGGAAACCCATTTCGATTATACACCTTCGGAGACGAGCGGTGTAACGCCCGCCCGTTCTCCCAATTTTCCCACTACAATGACTAAGAAACAGAAAACGGAACATTTTCGCCAGCTGCACATCTCGCCCTTCAGTGCCTTCTCGCGGGCACGCAGCCCGCTCTCACAGCAAACCTCCTCGAACTACAGTTCCCGCGATAGCTACGATTCCAGCTCCAGCTATCCGCATGGTCACGAGCCGCAGCGCAGTCCTTACGCTGATCCCACCAAGAAGCATTTCCCGCTAACGATTAAACAGCGCGAGGAGGAGGTGAAGACCTTCCTTTGCACCGATGTTCGTTGTGCCTCTATATTCGAGCCACGGCCGAGTTCCGTGCTCACTCAACAACTCTCCACGGGCTCAATGTCGACGCCCTCAGCCTCTGCACATTCAAATCCTCCACGTATACCCAGCGTTGTAGGTACGCCCAACAATAACGGGACTGCTGTTAATGCTGCTGCTGTTGTACTGCAGCCGAAAGCATCGCTTGGTTCCTGCGGCTTTTCCAGTGGCAGTGAATTCGATCCACCCTCTCCCCGTCGGGCTGCCAGTGCCTCTCCCAAGCATACGTTCACCTTCCGCATTGTTATGAAAAAGGTGGACAGCTCGCCGGAGACACTGTGTCCGGAACGGCATCGATCCCGCATCATCGATCGGTATCGTAGACGGGATAGTCGACGAAAGCGCATCCATGATGCCGGCAAGAGTTTCTAAATAAACTAAACAAAATATACGCACACTAAAAATAGACAAAAAAAACTTCAATCAAAACTCAAAAGTGAACCTCATTTTCTATTGAATCTATTGAATTCCACGGCAGCAATCACTGTATGTCCAAGATCGATATTAATCGCTCTTAATTAAGAGGCATACATTTTTTGACAATCTAAGTGTTAATATTCTATCCAAGGGTTTTTCTATATAGTATTTATGTATACAAAACTAATCTCTTAAACGTAAGTTAACTCAAAAATCATAAGAACTCAATGCAAACATCAAACTTTATAAAATGGTTCTGGTTTTTAGGCCGTTTCAGAAAATGATTAAAATAACTTTATGCTAAGTATTTCAATGTAATACCTGTCTTTGGCTAATGCCAAAGTTAATATACCCATAGATATAAAAATATAATTAAAAATATAGTTGGCTAAGTCAAATCATTTTCATATATGTATGTATGTAGGCTAGTTTTCTTCACTCCATTTTCAAGGGTAGCTAAGATTGTGTAAAAATTGAGAAATTTGGTTCATGCTTGCAAGGTACAAATTAATATTAACAGATATAAAATCCAATCTTGATAGATTTTTTGCATGAAAAGAAGGATAAATAAAAACAAAAACATAAAATATTCTAAAGATCTACAAATAGAATATGTGAAACAATAATTCCTCCCACGATTTACCTGATTACTTATTAAACAATAGAGAGCAAAACATTTATATGCATAATGTTGATAACTAAATGTTTTAAATGTTTGTTGTATATTATAAACAAATATTATGGATATGTGCGCATTTTACGTGGTTCCTGTTATATAGATAAAGTTATATATTACAAATTTTTGATGGACTAGCGTAATTTATAATATTGTTACCACAAGCAAAACAAAAACCACAAAAAAAAAAAACCATTTAGCTAACTGTATATGATCAATTCTATTTGTAAAACTAAAAGAAAACATGCTGCTATTGCAAGAAACAATGTTTTTTGCTTACTTTTAAGACTTAAAAATCAAACAAAATTCAAATTTGCAAATATATATTATACATTTATAGTATTCCATATAAAGTATATGTGAATGTAAATATAAAGCTGGATTTGGGGCCGTACTTAAATCTTTAAAGAAAAAATTAACTTTTGTGCCGAAATAAAAAATAAACACAAAAAATATTTCAGAGAAGAAAATATTGTATTTAAAAACAAAGATCTAAAGAAACAAAGAAGATTTATAAAAATTAATATTTCATGTTGTTTGAGCAGTTTTTTGGACTCCGTGTTTGTTTGTTAAATGAGAACTCTCTATAAAGTATATATATATTTATATCTAAGCAATCTATGTGGTGTCTACAGATCATTAGTTATTAACTGTATTATCATCCTGTCATCATAATTTATAAGAATGTAAGAAAAAGATAAAAAAAAAAAAAAACTAAAAGATATCAACATTTTACAGGTATTTACGCATATTAAGCATTTAATTATAGTTATGATATTGATATACATATATATATTATATAAATTAATGTATTTACACGACAACAACATGAGCCACAACATTGTAGTATGTATCTGATTGTTAATCCATATATATATGCGGTATATGCGATTTATTCGAATAACTAACATGAATGCAAGTAGTTGAAACGTTGCCATTTTGATTTGTAGTTGCTTGTTTTTGACTGAAACTTAAACTTTAACTAAAAACAATCTTAAACAAAATTCGTAGTTATCGACTTGCCTGCGAATGCCAAAATACAGAGTATGAAGAAAAAGTATTGAACAAAAGCACAAAACTACAAAAAAAAAACAACCAAAAATTGCGACTTTCTTCTATTTACAGAATTGTTTTCACCAAATCGCCAAATCGTTAAAATTGGATACGGATATATACGCATTGTGGCCCAATAGCATTTTTCAACCATACCAATTAGTAATTAAATATACTACCGTATTGTGAGACGCAATGTCCTTTATTCACTTCCTGTTGCCATTTTGGATACCGATACGAGTTCTACATACTATATAGTATACAGTTCAAGTTGATATACATACATATATACTTTGCATTTGTACCGTCGTTGCGTGTCGTTTATCGTTATAGTTATCGAACTATTCAATAAGTATTGTATTTGTATTGTCGTCTGTATGCATTTGAGGGCGCAACACTCGTTTAGCCAAAACAAAATTATACTTTATGTGCGTTTTTTAATTGTATTTATTGACAAACAAACAAAAATAAATTCCAAATCAATGTCGTTATTTGAAATCTTCAATCATTAAAGTCTGGCATTTGTGTGCAAAGCGAGAACTCCATCATAATCATTGGCATCAATGCTAATGTAGCCATAACCATCATTATCAACCCTGACGGACTTGCCTGTACAGGAACCATCAATCAAATTGCCCGAGATGACATCACAGTATTCGCCAGCTGGCAGACAAGTTTGCAGCCTCTCCGACAGATTGTACTGATTGTTGTTGAAGGCAATGAAACCCTTGTTGCCACGGCAGAAGGCGATCTGATTGTCACCATTGTCCCACCAATTTTGCATCGAAGTGCCGCGCACTGCGTTCTTGAATCCCACCATGTTGTAGATCTGGCGCCAGCGATGCTCACAGATCCAGCCATTGATGCAGGAGCCCTCTGAATCGAATACAGGCGAGATGATCTGCTCGCTGCTGTCCTGAGGCGGTGCCTGATCGCGATCATCGAAGCCAAAGGAGCTCATCACTTGACTGATGCCATAGGGGTAGGCCAAATGGAAGGCAGTGGCCATTTTGTATTGCCTGGGTGACTTGTAGTTCAGCTCCTGTCCACCATCACGCTGATTATCATGATTGTCGACAAAGGTGAGTGCCAACTCGGAGGGCAGAAAACCCCAGCTGACGCCCAAGCTTTGCAGCCACTTTAGAGCATTGTTGCCGCGGAAAGCCCTGCCAATCTCCTCGGAGAAACGGAACTCGGTGACAGTGCCCAGATCTGTGTACTCATTGCAGGAGACAGTCTCATGGCCATGATCGATGACCTCCTGGTAAATGAACGGACGAGCGCCCTTGGGGAAACCATGATCGATGTTCAGGTCGCGCATTCTACCAAAGATAACCTAAATGACAAAGAAAATGTTTAGTTCGATAGGGGAAACTTTCGAGAAACCTGAAATTTAAATACCTGCAGATCATCGGCAGCCATGTGCTTGGCTGCATCAATGCGGAAACCGGCAACACCAAGAGTAATCAGATGATCCAAAACTTCGACAAGTTGTTGGCGCACATAGTCACTGCCCTGATCCAGATCCTTAAGACCAACCAGTTCGCATTGCTGCACCTGGTAGCGATCATTCCAGTTGTAGATATCACAGCTGGGATGGAAATCCTTTGCGGTATACGGCACAGCAGGGAAAGACTTGCTGCGTGGCTCAGCAACAGAGCCACCAGTACCATGAGCCGTCCCATCAAAGTCACCAGTCATGTGATTCAGCAGAACATCCACATAGATGCGAACTCCAACATCATTGCAGCGACGCACCATCGAAGCGAAATCCAGCTCATTGCCGGAACGTGTAATAAGATTGTAGGAGATGGGCTGATAGCGTTCCCACCACGGACGACCCTTGGAGATGATGTTCTCAGCCACGGGACTGACCTGAACGCCAGCATAGCCATGTGGCGCTAGGAAATTCTCACACTCCTGTGCAATATCCTCCCACTTCCACTCAAACAGATGCACAATGGTATTGCGGTCGCCCCACCAGTGTGGATTGTGCTGGGCCAGGGCCAAACTAACCAATAGACTGACTAACGTGACACGAAGCATGTCCAAATACTAATACTGTATGCCACGACACGCTTCTCTTATATAGTGCATAGTTTATATAGTATACTGTATAATGCATAATCTTATCAGCTCTTCACTAGGGATTTGTTAAAGTTGCTTCGTGTGGTGCCAATTTACAGCCAGTGGTGATTGGGCGATTTATGATTATATGGTCACAACCAGCTGACGTGTTGACCTATGTTAATGTGCGGCGAACAGAACAAGATATCATGATTTATGCATTACTCATTCGTAAAAATACACTGTCGAAAAATTTACATTAATAAATAACAAAATTAAATAACAAAAATAATCAATTAACAAACTAATTTACACTTAACATCCAAAGCAAATTGTTTATATTTCAAAGACATAAAATTGTTCATTTTACTCAAGCAGTTTACGTTTGCAATTGAAAAATATCGATTAAGGTGAGCGCCAAATGTGGCGAAAATTAACTCGGTTGTGAAAAATTCATCAAATTCACGATTTTAAGTGTTAAATTCGCAAGTTTATTTTTATAAATTGTTGTAAATAGTCAACAAACGTTTTGTGAGTTGAAAACAATTGAAGGCAGCAGCTGCTTTTGCTGTTAAATGTGTTTTTATGCTATTGCAAAGTGAAACCGCTCTGAAACGACGCCAAGTGCGCAAAATGTTGCTAAGCTTGGCGGGATGTTGCCGTCATCAGATAAATGTTGCGAAGTTAACTCAAATGTTGCAAAGGTAAGACAAATGTTCCTATTCACACAAACATGTTGTTAAGCAGAAATAGGTTTCGTTAAATATCTTGCCAAAGAGTATTTTATTGTTTCTTTAAAACTTTGTCGGAATTCCTTTAAGCCTTTGTCTAGCTCGACATTCCTGTAAATAATTTCGGCGCAATATAACCGTAAAATAATAAATAATCTCTACTAGGGACAACATGCTCATGCCGACAAAAAGGCTAAATGCGCTGCCCAGATTCGCTGGCAAGAAAAATTCAATTGATTACACAGCTTAGAGTTATGGATAGCTATACGTACAGACTAGGGTGACCATATTTGTCAGCAGATCCACACGCACTCGTCGATAAATCTGTGAGTTAAGAAATATGTGAACGATGGCATCATTATGCTCGATTTCATTGCTAAAAAGAGGAATGAAGGAGGACTTTAGGTTTAAAAATCAAATAAATACCATTTCACTTACTAAAAAGGGTCGACAACGGGCATGTCCAATATTAATGGAAACCTTGTTATTTGGACATCATAATCAAAGTGTTCACAGGTCAAAGGACATTCACACTGTGACTTTTTTTGGCGTGTAATTATTTCCGCTATAAAACAATAAATAGCTTAAACAAAAATACTCAAAATAGGTTAAAATACTTACGAAAGTTATCCACCAGACATGGTATATCGCGAAAAGTGCAAACACGTTCCATGGTACGATTGAACTCGAAGAAATATGTGTGACAGTTGCAGAGTCTAACCATATTGGTAGCACGGCAATTGAGCTCGCAGTTGGGATAGACATAGTCGGCAAAGTAAGGTAGCTTAAATTCGTTCGGAAAGACGCAATTCCTCTCCTCAATGGTGAGAGCTTTGACCGCCTCCGAACAGAAAGTTTCGACAACTCGCAAAGCTGCAAAAGACTCTGTGTTAAGTCCGAAAAACTTGATATTGGCATGGGCGCTTGGAAAGGCATCTGTCTCCTGGATGAGTAACTTAAATCCATGCGAATAGGATTTCAGTGAATCGTAATTCTCATCCTTATAGCGCAGTATCAGCGAAAGGCCATTATCAAATCCTCCGGCAGCCCGTTGAGCCGTAAAGTTGACACTAAGAAGGCTAAAAGTTTGCTATTTGTAAGTTGGAAAGGCGATGTACTAGTTGGCTCACCCATGCTGTCGAAGGTTGAAGGAACAACAGTGTCCGAAAAATGTCTGGGAAAGTTGAAACAATCTGGAGCAATCAATTATATTGCCATGGTATCGACAACGATGTATTATCTCATTGCAATCCCATCGCAAGCTATTAACAAACTCTATCATTGTCAGATTATTATCCAGTAGAACGAATTCCATTCGCTCAATCTCTTGGGAAGTGAAACGTGCATCGTCCAACATGAAACCATTAAAGATGTGCAAATTCTCCAAAATATTTGATACACTAACGTTTTGAGGTAACTTGCTAAAAGAGTAATGGAAGAATACCTTTAAGTGGAGGCAGTTGAAGAAAGTGTCTACCTACAGTGTCTCAATGAATGCACGGGACTTGTCAATGTTAAACAACACCTCCGGACAAATGGTGATGGGCGGAAAGTAGATTTTACTAACTGGCGTATGATCGCTCTCCACATTCATGCGCGTTGGTCTACTCCGGTAGTCCGCATAGAAGGTTTGCGTCATAACAATTGCACAAGCGAACATAACCAACGAAATAAAGATCCACACAAAGTGCACAAAACGATTTGTATCCTTATCTCGAAAGTACTTCAAACCATGTATGCTGCTCGTTAGGCAAAAATCACACCAGGTTCTCTTCAATGCTCCATGTAAGGGAGATTTCTCTAGATTGATTTGTTCCGCACTTAGTTCCTCGTCGTGACCCATTGTTGTGATACTTGTCTCAAGCTTCGACTTGCTTGTCCCTTTTATATGCTAGTTCGCTTTACGAATGGGCGTGGCAGCAAACGTGTGTTGTGACAGTCAAACAACCAATTATTATTATCAAATTAATGTGCGAGCCCCTTGAACATAATCCTTAATGTCTAGATAATTGAAAGTTTATGACTTTGATTTAATAATTGAATAATGTTTGGCTTTTAGCAGGTAAATAGTGTATTTTATTTTGCAAACATTTTCGGTGTGTTTGTTGTGTTTGCATTTTACGTATTTATGTTTTCTTTAAATAGTAAAAAATAATTATGTACTTATAAGGTTTTAATGGTTTAACAATGCTTTTTTTTATCTTAATTAACTTCAATTGTATTGACATTAGATAAAGAAAAAATAATAATTAAACTCTTTGCTATCACAATTAGAAACTACTACACATTTGAAATGGTAGACTCAACTAAATACCCTTTTTGCAGGCACTGTCAAATATTGTTGAACTTTGTTAACTACAAAATGTGACCTTTTGAATTTGTGCTCGGGTTTTTAATGAATGTTTATTGTCTTTTATATATATAATTTAGTTTAGGAATCGTGAGGCTGCAGGACAAATGCTAATGAGCTAATAACAACTTTTGGCTTACAATAATAATGAACTAAAAACAAGGCCTTAAACATAAATTGTGTGTGTAGTGTAGTGTAGTTGTTAACTACTTTCTCAACTCGCTCGGATTGCCATTGCTCAGCCTTGCCGGTGGCGTTGAGTCCTGATTGCTGCTCGGCGGCCCCAGGGCTGGCTTGTGCTCGTCGTTGTCGGGATTATCCCAAGCCTGTCGCTCACCGGAGCCAAAGATGTTGTAGAACGTGCCACAAATGATGTACACAAAGGCGGCAATGAAGAACACTATCTGCCACTGACCCATTGTGGGCTGAAAAGAACCAAACAGAAACAAAATTAGTAAATTGACAAGGCATAAATGGCGTTGCTTCCTACCTTATTATTGATTAGATTGCCGGCTGCAATGGGCGCCAGAAGACCCGCCAGATTCGCCGAGCAATTCGTGATGGCCATCAGGAAGCCGGCGAAACGCGGTGTCAGATCCAAATGATTGATCTTAAAGCCCGAATAGATGCCACCATTGAAGCCCACGCCAATCGTGAGAATTGCCAAAGTCAATGCACGATCGCAGCCCGTATAAGAGGCGGCTATAAGCGCCAGGCCCGGCCCATATTGGCCAATGCTGTTGATGATCTTTCGCGTCGCTGTATGTGAGAAACGCTTTGTGCTGATCATCCAATCCGCAATCACCGAAATGAACATGGAGAACAGCCACATCGCCAGATAGGGCAGGGCGCTGAGCAAACCATTGGACTTCAGAGAGAAGCGAAGCACCTGCTTCATGTAGGTAGGAAGTTCCGTCATAAGCGTCTCGTAGCCATAGTTGTGACCCATGTGAGCGAACAGAATCGCATAGAAAGGCATCGATTTGATGATGGACCTGAACGGAATTGGCGGACTCTAAAGGAAGAATGAAAAATAAGCATTAGTTTTAGCTTTGACGATTCTTTAAAGATTCTCTTTGCTTACCTTAATCACATCAGTGCCCCAGAGTGAATCGTTAATGTAACGCTTTTCACGCTCGTCGATGCGCGGATGTGTTGAGGGATCCTCATAGACCAGAATGAGGAACGCAATCGACCACAAAGTACCAACGACACCAAACACATAGAATATCGATGGCCAGCCGCCAGAGAAACCGTATTCCGCCAACAAGCCAGACAATGGCATCGATATAATCGTGCCAAACTGAGCTCCGGCATAAACTGCTGCACCCATGCGAGAGCGTTCGTTGGGCGGGATCCATTTGGCGAGCAGAGCATGAGTGCAGGGCACAATGGGACCCTCGCCCAAACCCTGAATAAAGCGAATTGCGCACAGGCCGTAGACGCCACCCTCGCGAGCCGCCACCGGCACCAAAAAGGCAAACACTGAGTTGACAAGCATGCCCCAGCCAAGGAAACGCATGGCGCCATATTTCTTGGCCAAAATGCCAAACGGAATCTGTGTAATCACATAGCCATAGAAGAATGAGGATAGAATGTAACCCTGCAAACTGGAGCTCCATACAAATTCGCCATCCTCGCCATTGTCCTGTTGGAAGAGAAGAAGAAGTTAGCGTTGGCTCAAAAGAGATTCATTCGATTACTTACCACTTCCAGTTCACGATCACCGCACTCGTCATCCATAATCTCATCATTCTTCTGAATCGCCGTATGATTGACCATTGCCACAATTGCCACCGACATGTTCGTGCGCATCACATAGGCATTGGCCATGCCCAGAAAGAGCATGAATGTGACAAAATAGCGGGTTGTAGCCCAACCTGTAAAGAGAGCAAGGGAATGGAAAATTATAGCGAGAACGTTCAAATGGTTCATCTTTTAATTACGTCTAATTAAAGTGCAAAAGTTTGTCGACATTAATTTGCGTGGAAGGTCTCGAAGCGGAAATGACTTAATAGCCCGAAAGATATATAAAAATATATAACGAGGTCAGATTTATAAGAAGCGATAAAAGCAAAGCGAGAGATAAGTACTAAGTGTATTCTCTAACGGTTTTCAGATAAGATTATACTTATGTGAATGACTCAAGCTTTTGCTGCTGGACCGTATTTTTTTTCGATTTAATTGCCTCACGTTTCTCGCTCGGTTCAAATCTATTTCTAGAACAAAACATGCCCATGTTTTTGCCATTGTTTGTTTATTCTATTTAAATTTAATTGTTTGTTGATTCAACGACAACTTGGGATTATTGCGGGCGAAACAACACGTGATTTACTCAATGGATTGGGTGTGGAAATTTTCAAGTCGTAAAAAACTAACGTGACACATTCATAATTCCTAATGAGCTATGCAGCTAACTAACTATATTTGCCTTACACTTTGTGTAGCATTTTACAAAAACGCAGCTGTACTCTGACAAAACTTTGCCAATTTGCGATTTCGTTTGGAATTTGGACCTTTCGACCAAACAATTAGCTCAACAGAGCGGCAATTTTGGTTTTTAGCTTGTTCTTTTTTTTCTCGATGTTATTCCAATAATAATGGAAAAGTCACTGCTGAAATTGAGTCAAAGAATTGCTGAAATCAACCAAACAAAAGATTGTATACGTTTGCTGATTTCTTTTGTTTTGTGCTGCCGCAGCAATAAATCGCACGATTTCACCAAAAAAAAGAAAGAAAAAAAAAAACATGCTGTCTCATCTATCATCATCTATATATTGTTCGAAAAGACAGCACGTGTATGTCTCGCGTTCGAGAATGCCTCGACTGTATCGCGATGGGGCAGCATATATAAATATTACGTATACGCAACGGTTGCCAATTTATGAAAATAAATGATGCCCTTTGGGAGAAGAAGTGTAGCTTAGGGCAGTAATAGGGTTAATACTTAATACAGATGCCAATCATTTTTACTTTTACCCTGTTTGCTCTTACCCCTTGGCCTGTCGTGGTGTTTGTTTTGATCCCAGACAAGAACATGTCCGTCGCGATGCCGATGATTTAGTTTGCTGCGTCGAAAGGGCATTTTGAATGTCTGCTTTTCGAGTTGCGGTATTAAATAAATTAAATGAAAACTTAACTATATTCGAAACAAATTCGCAAATTGTTGTGGATGATTTTTTGTTCACTTTGACTTTTTTCGCACTCGTTTAAACCATTTCATTTTCTATCTATGGTAAGGGCCGGGCCAAAACATGTCGCGAATCAAGATATATCTATAACTGAAAACTTGCGTTGCACTCGACGATTTATTCGCGACTGAGCCTTTGTTATCCAAATCCCCAAATGAGGGTCTGGGAAGAATTTTTTTGGTGCTGGTTTTGCTTTCAGCTGTTGCTGTTGCCTGTTGGCGATTCTGTGGCAACTGAGCAACAACTGTTGCGCGTATTGGGCTATATGTATAATACTGAAATGCCCGAAGCGCTTGCGCTGCAGAGAGAGAGAGAGAGAGGCAGAGAGGTAGAGAACGTTCTCTCACGATTACATCAACTTGTGCTGTTTGCCCATTAAGACATACTAGAAATTGAATCATCGCCTCTGTTTGAACTCATAACGATTGATGTCAATTGCTGGTTAATACTATAAGTTCGGCGTCTGTGTTTCTAATATTCTAAAGCAGTTCTATAAATAACAACTTTTTTTTCAAACATCTCGTGACTCGTGTTGGCACACGGAGCACTTCCAAATACGCTCTCAGACTTTGGAATATGAACAAAAAAAAAACGATTATTATTATTACCGAGAAAAATGTTTCGCGTACATGCTGTGAAACCATAGAAATGTGAGCCCCTCACAGAAGTCAGGCGCCATTTGGGGCGGTCCAGTGGGAATAGGAATGGCGGTGGGGGGTGGCAGGGACGTAGAAGGTTTGCTTGTGGTCACACGATGGTCGCTAAAAGCTGCTAAATGAACCGCAAAAATCTTCTGCCCTTGCATTCCGTCTCTGTCTCTCTCTATGTTTATTGTAATCAGCAATTAGGAGAGAAGCGCGAAAATGGTCAGGCAAATTCAATAGAACCGGAAAGATGATCGAAAATTGTATGTACAGACATTTTAATACTCTAACATTTATACTCATAAGGTTAACAAGATAGTTTAGTTCCGAAAGATTAGCTTAATTTTCTTTGAAGCTTGCAAAATATAATAAGTTTTGAACTTATGCAATGGTAAAGTTGATGTACCTTCCACTACCCTATGCAGTCACGGTTCTACACACACACACACACATACATACAAACAGTCATAAAGCTTCGTAACCACATGCTGGCATCGAAGTCTCGAGTCCGGCCTCAAGATTAAAACGTTGCCGGCGTTCGCTGTTGTTAAGTGCACGTGTTTGTCGCCTGATACTCGGCTCGGCTCGCGACAAACGAACAATCTGAGAGAGCGCGAGAAAGAGAGCCGCTCATGTCGATGGCTAGCTTTCAAAGCTGACGTAGCCAAACGAAACTTTGACTTTGGGTATTGAACTGTGTGTTGCATAAATTTAGCTAGAAATGCCGGCAAGAAGAGAGAGAGAGAGAAACCTTGACATGCGATTTTTATGTTAAATTTTTAGTTTTTGGCAAAGACTCAAATGGAATAATTTTGTTGGCAGGTACAGTCAACCCAAGCGCAATGAGCAATTAGTCAAAAATAAATATAATAAAAAAACCCACCACATACAACAAGCATTATAAATAGCAGCTACATTTGTTCTATTTCCGTATCATTAACGAACCATGCAAACAGCTAAACAAAAGCAAAAGCAATTATTTAATTACTGTCATTAAATGGAAAGCAGCACGTGAATCATGCTAGCTCACAAAAGCAAAACTTCACTAAAAAGCTTTGAAAAGCTTTTGAGTGTGGCAAAGTGGTTTGTGTGTTAGCTAAAAAAAGTGTTGTGTGCTTTTAGGGTGCGCTGGAAATGACGTAAAGCGTATGTAGTCAATTACGTAAAACTTATCATATTAAGTTCATCCGTCGTGTTGGCCATATATTTATTGATTTTCTCAGATTATTAAAATGAGTGAGAATTTTCTGATATTTTATAATTCCAATGAAATGTTTTGAGAACCTTTTCAACTACAAACATTGTTTTTAATGATATGTACTTTGTCATTGAGGGGAACCTACAGATTGAAATGACTGCGTTGACTTCTTGGAAGTTGCCATTCAGCATTGACAGGTGCCAAAGAATTGGGCAAATAACAATAAGATATTTGCGAATACTTTGTTATTTCGTTACTTTACAGGCTGCTCTTTGTGGGGCCAAACAAAGTGCCAAAATGATGTCATCTAGTTTTTAGTGAAAAGCTCTAACCAAAATGCGCATCAAACATGGCTCGATGTTGTTGTTGATTTCACTTGTTTCCGTTCTGGGGCGGCAATTAAATTGTTCTAATCGTAACGTTATGTTGCCCCTCAGCTCAGCTCAGCTCAGGTGGGTTTTGTCTAGTTTTGATGACGATCATTCAGACATTTTATTTTTCATTCAATTTCGCGCTCGGCGCTATTTACGGCGTTGTCAAATTGACGTGAAAGTATAATATGTAAAAATAACATGCGCATTTTAGCCTGAAAAATGAGTAATTTGTTGGCGCAAAAAAGTGTACACTATATAATAATAACGCCACTGTAAAACTATAAACCTAAACCATTAAGTGATTTGTTTGCTCTCTCCCCTTCTCTCGTCTCGTTCTTGTTTGGCTACGTGACAGCTTGAGACTAACTCAATTTTACATTCCGTTGTTCTCGAAAAAAGCGACATTTTTGTTGCTTGTAATTGAACAGCTCGGACAATAAGCTGAGCTGTAAATTGCATTACAAAAGACTAGAATTGAAAAAGTACACAAACTGCAATACTTTATATCGTATATAGTGCAATGTCTGTGTGTGTGTGTGTGTGTGTGTGTGGGGGTGAAAGCGAAAAGTCGCGTGTGAAAATTAACGCGCATTTGCCATTTATATCGCATTTTCACATTCACGAAATTACACTAAGCCCTACTTTATTCATTTAATAATAAACCACAATAAACACGAATATAATTGAGTTCGCAAATGCCGCTGACATGCTGAAAAACAAAATTGATTCAAATCAGACAAACATTTTGCAATGTCAGCTGCCGTCGTCGGGGCCAAAAGATCGCGACAAAATATTTGGCAAATTGCCAGAAAAGCCAAAAACGATAAAAATTCTAAATATTGTGCACTTTAATGCCCTATGAAATATTGAGTAAAGAGCATATAGATTTTGAAATAATGAATGCTTAAGAAAGATCTCTTTATAGGGTATCTTTTCTTAGCTAATAGGCATTGGGGGCGTTAACATTTCACTTTGCTCGCCAATGAAAGTGAAAAACTGCAGTCGAAATCGCTGCGGAATGCCAAGGTTCTTGACACTGAATATGAATATTTCCGCCGTTTCGGTTTCAGTTTCTGATCTTGACCTTAACACTTGTACGATTGTAATGCAACATGTTTTGTTAACTAAGCGTGAAAACTAGTTTTTATTTAATGCTGTTGTTGTTGTTGGTGTTGTTACTATGTAACACGTATGCAACATTTTTTGGCAATGCTTTGCCGGCTTAAACCGGTTTGAAGTGCTGTGCCAAAAATGTTGAAGCAGCCAACTGACCCACAAACTGTGTCAAGTGATCCCCACACACAAAAAAAAACCTCAACTATTCTCTAGCTTCAATTTGGTAAAGTAGGAAAACATATTTTGACCAAAAACAGTAAACAATTGGGGGTTTCTTTATTTTTTGTCAACAAACAATTCCCAATTCGGACAACGTTTCGGTAATATAAAACATCTCCTCCTCCTCCTCATTGCAAATTTGGCTCACGCGTTGGCGACAACAACAACAACAATTTTAATAGTAAAGAGCTTCTCTCCTTATCTTTTTTTTGTATTTATTTATTTATATTTTACTGTGACATCGCAGACATAATAAATAACTTCCGTTTGGCTGGGGGGAAACCGTATACGGAGAGGTCGTCTCGAAGTGTTTGATCTCCGGATTATTCAAATCAAGTGGGGAAATTAGCTGTGAAGTGGAACTTAACCTAATTGAATCAGTGACAAGTGCGCTAAATTCCGCTTTTCGTAAGTTATTTTTTTCTTGTGAAATTTCCGACTTGAGCGAAAATTCGTGAGGGATCGTTACACGACGGAATACTATATATATATATATTATTAAATCTATGATCATTAAAAACTCGTTAGCTTAGATAACAATTGCAGTTGCCCGATACATAAATTAAACTTAACTCTCAAAAGGGGATTTATTTTTTCTATTTAAAAGTAGAGAATTTTGCAATTTACATTATTGATGAGCTCGGCTGAATAACTGTTCTATAATCTACACTGAAAACAATTTCAGTAACTGCTTTTTAGAGCAGGGTATAAAGTTGTTCGAATGGGTTTTTGGTTTCAGATAAAATTTGCAATGTTAAAAAAAAAAAAAACAATTTACTTCACAAAAAATATATTAAGTAAATAAGCATGTTTTTAAAATCACATCATGTTCAAAGCTTAAATATTTTCTCTTTTTCGTACGACATTAATCATCGCCCAAAGCACAAAACAGCTAAACATTTTTGCTTTTTGTGTTTGTTTTTTGTCTTTCTTTCTTTTGCCGCAACTGAACTTTAACGATTTGCTATTTGGATTTTAATCGCAGCTGATTATAGATATAGTTATAATCTACGATTATCAGCATTTTCTAAACATAGTTTAGATAATGTCTTCAAGTACAAAAATAAAAAATAAATATTACAAAACTTACCCAATTGTGGCTTTTCGGGCTCCTTCTCAGATAGCTCTTGGGCGGACATTTTGTGTTTTTTATATTTTAAATAATTTATGATAATTAATTGCAGTCTTTATTTTGTTGTTGTTTTGCGGATTACACGCGGAATTGCATCAGAATCAGTCGAAGGGAAAAGCGAGAATTTCGCAAAATATGTCGAAATAGTCAAGTTAATAACTCTTGGCACGTCGCTTGGCGGTTTTTAAGACATTTTCGTTGTTGTTATTGAAATTGTAATTATTTTTGTTTGCGGTTTGGATTTGGGATAAGTTCCACTCGCGTTGCCACACGTTGGGCAGCTTAAAGTGTTCTGAACGATTAGCGGCAAGACGCGTTGCCTTTAAATAAGCCCATAAGCCGGAGACTGCAAGCTTGTTTGTGACACGAGAGACACGACTGCGACTGAGTCTGCGAATGTTTACACGATTAATTTATCACGTGCCGTTTGTTGGTCTCGCGAGAGAGAGAGAGAGAGTGAGAAATTGAGACACAACATCTGAGTAACTGTCTCGTCTCGGCTTCGGATCGGATTCGTCAGATCATCAGACGATTTAATCTGTAAGAGAATCAGAGCAAACATAACAATTAGTATGATGGTATATATTTTTAGCAACTTCATTTGCGGCCCTAATAATTATTTATACAAACGCAATTTATGGCTCTCTCTTTCTCCCTCTCTACGCACGTTTTCATAGTTAACAATTTTTTAGCAAATATTTATTGATGAGTTGACAATAAATGAATACAAAAAAGACTAAATCGTGGATGTCTACAATTTGACTTATTTAGTTTTATTATTTTTGCAGTTTTGCATATGATTTTTAAGCTCTGTTTTTTGGCATTGCTCGTCAAACTGTCTCAATATTTACTTTGCGGGTAAAGTTAATTAACTCGACTAGAGAAATGTACGTAATTACAATCTCCAATTAGCTCAGCTGTTGGTTATACCCTTCTTTTTCTAGTTATTTTCGCCTTACCTTTTGAAGGTTGTTAATTGTTTTTTTAAATTACAAAGCATTTCGTTGTTTGCTGGCCAAAAACTGTTGACGATTTTGCACAACCTTTATTATAATAATTATTTTTTGTAACGCGGCCAAATTCCGCTGAAATATCTTATTAAATACGCACATGTATATTTGTTTTAAGTGGATTTTGAAGTATTTTTTATTGTTTATTGCTCGTCAAATCGACAACAAAATTCGATTTAGAAAGTAACGCCAAAACAAATGAATCTAAGCTGAAGTTTTTGTTTTCGTCTGGCTCCGAAAAACCTGACCTGTTGTTTTTTATTATTTATCTCGTTGTTGTTTATTTTTGTTTCTGAGAATATTTGGTCTAATTACAAACTGCCTTAAGCTTCCCAGGTAAATGAACTTGGCGGCGCTTGATTAAATTTTCTGAGGCGTAATAAACAAAATTATGTTTCTATTTTTAAGATTAATAATAATAAAGTGCAATATTAAATGCGGTATAATCTTCTAGCCTTTTAAGCAACCAAATAGTTATTAACTTTTACAGTTAGCGCGAATTTGTTTGCCGTTGAACTTAACTAAATTATGCAAAAAGTCAAACTGAATGAATTTGCATAATTTTTGCACGTTTCAAGCTAAAGTGGATGAATCAAATATATTATATATTCAAATGCAGATTCCCTTAAAATCGAAAATGTATTTGTTGCTTGAGTAAAGTTTAATTTATAAAATTGCTCGTCTTTCAAGTTGTGAGACAATTATCACTTTTGACATTTTGATACTAATTTTTGGAGGTCAACTTGATATCGTAATGGCTGCAAGTTTTTAGGCAACGATCCGTTAAATTATTAACTTTAATACAAAAGGCGTTAATGCACAAAGAAAACAAAACCAAAGCCATTCGACTGACATTTGAGAAACGTGTAGGCTAGTGTAAATATTTGTTAGCAACCTTAATCGTGCTTTTATAATACTCGAAGCACTCGACTTGTAAATGAGCCCTTGATATGCATCAGAGAACAGGTCGCAAACCAAATAGAAATGAAAACGGGTTAAACAAAAAAAAGACGAACTAAGGGGTAAAAATTGAAACAATTGCGAAACAAATTGTTAACAACAAAAGCGAATAACTCAACCAGGTAATAAATATAAAAAAAAGGTATTTTATTGTTCGTACTTAAATGTTCGTTAGAATGCTACTAACTTGGCTAACTGTGAAGTATCAGAGAAATGGCTTAAATATATTTATGGCCAGTTGGCAAATGAGATTGTTCAGCTTAAGCGTGTGCCCAATGCATTTGGCCACCATAAATGTTTATTGCTGCTGACCAGGCCCAAATGCGAATATATATATATTATCTAGCCCAGATCAGAGCCAAGAATACCTTTCAAAAAAATATTACCCAAGAATAAATGATGGAAAGTTGTCCAGGTTCTATTTGTTCTACTATCAAACAGCCGTAAATAACGTTCACTTATCAAATACCCAGAACCAGATTGACGTACTCGTGTTCAAGATTAAACACAACAATATTATTTGCCACGGATGTGCCACAAACATTTTTGTTTTCTTCTTGCAAATTTTTTAGATTCGGCTTTTTTGTTCTACCCAAAAAAATTTCCCTACTCTATTGCTCTGTTATTATGAAGCCATAATCTCGAGGACAATAAATGATATATGGTTGGGGCTGTAAAGTTTTCGTGCCTGCTTAATTATATAACCATAAAGTTTAGTGCAACCAATCGTAAACGGGCCCTCCAACTTTTCTGCTGCGTCAAGCCAAATACGTCAGACTGTCAATAACCGTTAAACACTTATGGCTTATTTGTTTTCGAAATTTTCCACATGTGCTTCACGATAAAAATAAGGTAAATTAAACATTTCGCATCAGCGTGAATTTCACGTGCAACAATTTTGCCACAGGCTGCGGCGGGGTTCAAAAAATCTCTATTTTATTTAAATTCGCATAATTTATTTGAATTTTTCACACGATAATTGAACAAAGCAGATTTTTGCTGTTGCTAACTTTTTCTCATCTGGCGCTAGTTTTTGAAGTTCGAGAGAGAGAGAGCAAAAGCACACATTCGTTTCGGGCGAGTGGCTCTCTTGATGCTCAACATTGTCGATTGCCGATTGTCGATTGTCGAGTGTTGATTGTATGAGTACTTGCTGCTGTTGTTGTTGTGGGATTTCTATGCGTTTTGTGTACAGTGGGAGAAGAAACTGTTGTGACTTTGGAGTGTGCGCATATTTGATTAGCTTATCGAGTTGTTCACATTCTATTAGCTCCAATGCTGTCTGCATTCACATTGAAAACGCTGGCGCATTTTTGCACTTGAGAGTTAGACTTGTGACCCAAAGCTATTTCAATTGCTTTTGATTAAAGTCTGTGATCACCACTTGTATTTTGTAGCCAAGAGCTTAAATTGGCCCAAAGGAATCAACTCAAATCGTTTAACAAATATTTAATCAGAACAAACACTTCAAGCTGCTGTTTATGTTAATTTGTACATTTGTCAAGCTGATTTTTTTTATTTTTTAATTTTGCCTTAACTTAGTGATAAATGCATTTAAATTAAGGTGAATTTCAGATTAAGAGACTCACTCACCTTTAAACAAAACGAATTAAATACTCAAGCCAAACAGCTGTTTTTGAATTCTTGTTTTTATTATTATTTTCGCCACTGAAAGCGAACGTGTGGAGAGAGCGAATCAAAAGTGTGTAACGAAAACAATTAAAATGCGACTGCAACTTTATGAGGAATTTGCATATATGCAAATTTTAATTTTTTTTTGTTCTCTTGACAATAATTCTCTGTATTCCTTTAAAAACACACACACTCACAATTGAAGTTTTCCAAATAGTGGCAGCACAATTCGAATTTAACTCGCGATCGATTTTCACCACGCGTAACTTTCTTATTTGTTGGCTCTGCGTTGTTTTTTTTTAGGAGCTTCTGTTAACACTTTGAGTGCTCTGTTAATTGAGAGCCGTCGCTGCTGCTGCTGCTGCGTCAAGCTCTGGCGCTGCAATGACTTACTACCTGGGCTAATTGAACGTTTTTATAATTCTGTTTCTGTTTTTATTTTTGTTTTTGTTTCCAGCCAGACGCATTGAACCGAAACACAGGCGCAGGTGGGAGGCAGGCTATCAAAAACAAAAAAGCACAAAAAAAAAACAAAAAATAAATACGAAGTCGCGTTGCTCTGCTTGATTCATGAACGCAGCCGAACCGCACCCGAGTGCGCTTCGTGTGCGATAGCGGGTTATGGTGATAATGCGAAACGTTTATTAGCCGAGTTATAAACAATTAAACGATGTTTTTAATGCCTGGTTAATGACAGATGAAGCTTTTACTGCTGCTGCTGTCTCTCTTTATCTGTCTTTGACTTTAACTGCAGCTTCTTCGTGCACGTGAAATTCACTTTTTTGTTGCGTTTTGTTATTATGCTGTGCATTAGTTTTGCACTCATTGCGCGGCGTGCCAACTTTGTGAGCAAACAAAAACAACTGAAGCTGAACCGGTTGACGCTCTCAGTGCCTGCAGGCTGCGTAATGCAAGCTTAAACCGCCGTTAGCCTGAATACTCTCTCAAACTCACTCTCTGTTCTGCACTGTCATGTGCTCAGAGGCGACTGCCCGTCTGTCCGTCAGTGAGAAGGTGTTGAGAAGTGGAGAGCCATGTGCGGTGTTGTTGTTGAAATTTACAGTTAATTGTTTGTAAGGTCAATGCTTCAATCAGCTGATCTCCTCACGTTCGATATTATGCTGTGCTAAGCTCAAGAGTGTAGCTGAACCGGTAAATGCTCTCAGTGACTGCCGTTAGCCTGAGCAAGTGCACTCTCTCGAACTCATTCATCTGTTCCTTGCCCTTGTCACGTGCCCGAAAGTACATTCTGGAGACTGCAGAGAACTTTGTGCGGTGATCGTGATCGTGACGCACTGAAGGTTAAGCAATATCCGAAGCATCTTTACAATATTGACAGTTAAATGTCAACAACCTATTTGCACAGTTATTTCTGTTGTTGTTTTTTTTATGGGGCATGCAAATTTCATGCGATTATCAAGCCCATGAACCATGCCCATATACGACAATTTTGGTATAAATTGTTTCTTAGTGCTGTATAAAAAAGTCGGCCGATAAGCGGCCATGTCAATAAAAAATACAAATAAATACTTAAACTGTTCGGCATTGTTGAAGTCTTGCCGATTACTGCACTATTAAAGCAGTAGCATATTTTAACAATATTAACCCTTGATTTGGCCTTTATGAATGGGGGAGGTGGTCAGTGTCACATGATTTAGTTTATGGTTCAATTTAACAATCAGCCAAGTTAAGCAACAAAGTTCTATATCGATGGCTATCGCTGCGTTTATTTGACAACTTGAAGTACCGTTATACAACTGGGAATAACACTGGAAGCCAATTAGATTTGCTGCCAGTGCTTAAAGCGCCATCTCAACTCGAGATATTGTATATGAAATTTTCGTACTTTAATAACTTAACTTAATAAATGTGAACATTATCGTTAAGGATAATCAGAATGTCTAAACTGTGCTATTCGCTTATATTGGGAAACATTTCTTTAGAATATTCCACGCTAAGCAGACTTTAGATTATATTTCTGTCGTTAGACGATAAGTTAATAGGTGTTAACAGACGGATAAGGACCACCCTCATGACGCCGTTGCCTTTGAATCCCTGCAAATATAATACTTATTTGAAATTATTTGTAGCGCCATTTTAATTCCAAATATTATTGATAGAACTAGTTAATATATAGATAGGGCCAGCCGTTACTCTATTGAAAGAGGAGTGTGATACTACAGTCTTGTCCAGCAAAGACTGCCATGCCCAATATTCACAATTCACATGCATAATATTATTCTTTGAAGCGGAAGTAAAATTATCTTCAACAAATTTCTGTACAACTTTAATTGCTTCAACGTATCGTATTTATCAACTTGAAGTAATTTAATTTTGGGACACCCTATCACAAAACTCTTTTGCTCTGAAGTAGCTGATATTATAATCTTAAGTGTAACAAGTAAACTTACCCAATGATTACACAATTTAATTACAGGTTGATAATTCAAGAGTCTATATAGGAAATTTTCGACATTCGCTCATTTAGCTCAACTTTTGTAGATATATGAGACTGAAAAAATAAATCATCGAGGAAGTACAAATAGAGCCGTCAAACAGCAAAACTCAAATAGACAGTCAGATTTTCAAGCCTGGCGACACACAGTTCTTCGGGTGCTGACGTAAAAACATACATACAAATATACAAACATACAAAAACAGAATATAAAAATATGATATGATCTCTTATATAAAACGATCTACTGCTACAAAAGTACGATTTAGACCCAGGCCTAGTCCGATAGCTTCCCCAACTACTATATATAAATACACCTTAACTTGTGTCTGCTGATAGCCGATAATAATGATGATGATGATGATGAAGAATATAGTTTGTGATAATGATAGTCTAATATTGGTATAAGACCAGACCAGGCCAAATATGTGATTGTTGCCATAAGGCAACTATTCCGATCATAAATGTCGCTCGGCCTGAACTTAATGGCACTTGTTTTTTAGATGATAAGAAACGTGTTGTAGATCGGCCGACTGAACCGATCACGTTCACGTGAAGTGTACGCCTTACGTTCCAGATAGCTGTTCGAAAAAGCCAAAGACTGGCAACACGCAAAAACTATAGCAATAAAGCCATCAGCAAAAAGTGTTGCTCATATATTAGTGTACCAAGTCTTATCTGATGAATGATATCTGGCTAGGCAACAAGAACCCCTCTCACCTCTATCTGCACCAGTCATAATTTTATTTGCTATTTGTATTTGCTCCACACACCATCCACATTTCATGAAGTCGGATGCCATTCATTGCTCATCATCAGTTGTCTTAAATATGCACAGTAATTGCAAACAAGAATAAGAAATCATCCACTATTTAGAGTGCGGCACAATAAATCTAACATTACGCATACGCCAAAGTTTACTTAGTTGAATATCATTTGGCATCTAAAAGTATGCAACAGTTTATTATACTCTAACATCAAATGGAAATTCATCTCTCATTTCAGACATAAACAAATTTTCAAAGCAACAACAGCTCGACAACAATTTCAAAAATACAAAACTAAATCAAATTCTATAAGTAAATTGTTGATTTTTGTAAAAGTAAATAAAAAGACACAAAATACACAATGCCTTGCAGTGTTTCCAATTTTGAATCGGGCTCAAATCGCTATCGGTCCAATGTGCGCATTGGCAATTGGTTTGAAGATAACTGTCTAGAGGAGGTATGTTTAAAAGATCAAAAAGTCATTTTGCGTATCTTAATTTTATGCTCTTTTTCAGGATAAAATGGCCAACTTTCGTAAGATGCGCGATCGTGGCGAACTGCTTGTGGAAAAGGCACGCAAATTGTTCGATAACTTTCAGAAGGAGGTGCAGCTGGCAGCACCTAAGCAGGACATAATGATTGGTGCCACTATCCAGTTGATGCCAGTCTATATGAACATACTCGATATGGATACGTCGGAGTTGCATCCGGCTCTGTCTGTGGTCATCAATGAGCACGCAATACGCACAAGTCAAACCATAAATGAGGATTGCGAGCTTACGGTTGCCCCATCGGATCGTCCTTGTGTGCGCAACTCCTTTCGCATTGTCAGCGGCGATGAGCATGATCGCACCGGAGAGAAGCTGAAGTACGGTCAGCGTTTTCGGCTGGAATGCGTCGAGTCTCAGGACGATCCCATTCTGCTCTATAGCGCACCCAAGTTGAGCAATCTTTCGCTATCCATTCACACGTCCTTCAATTCGCAGAAGTATGGAGAAATTAATCTACCCCTAGGCCTAGCCCATCGCAGCGTAAGTAATTGACAACTTTAACTTAATCACTTGATTTAACGTCTCTTGCAGAGAGTCCTGTCTGGCGATGGTAGTATCCCTTCGGCATTTGCCAACTGGTTTTGCATGCATGTCGATCCTCAGAAGCGCTTCGAGAGCGAGGGCGAAAATTTGCCCGTAAATATGATGCCTTTGTAAACATTTTAGATTTATTATAACTTCGGTTTATTTTCAGAGCAATTCGCCGTTGGTTATTGTTCATGCGGCTACGAATCGCAATTTGGCCGCTGAAAATGTTGTTACCCAAACACTTTTTGGTCCCGAGTTTTTGGTATCGTGTCAAATCTATCGCAACGTTTTCAAGCGTGAAATTTGGAAGAACGTTTGGATGATTAGCAATGGCCATCATACACATGCTGCTCATTAAATTTAAACAGTTGTTAATTTTCTGTGTTAATATTCCACACGCTTTCGATTATGCCTTATCTAAAAAGTTCAGCGCAATAAACTGTTGTGTGAACTTGATTTTTGTCGATTAATCAGGTCAGGCCAAACCCCTGCTGCACACTGCTGATACACTAAAATGGAATTGCCAATTTAATGTTAGTAAAATTTCATTAACTCTTTTTAGAGAATAGATTACCTCATACTGCCTCAAGCAACTTTATAACTTTCTTTCGTGTTGCAGGTTCATTAAACAAATTATTCGCACATGGAAATAGGTCAGCCAAGCCCCCGCTAAGCCAAGTTGATAATGCAACGAGTCGACGACTATAAAAAAAGCATGGAAAGCACACAATCCACCACAATTTTACTCCAACTTGCACTTCTGCAATGTCTGTAGTCAACACTCCCTTGCTTTTTGTATTTCTCGCCTTCATTGGCGTCGATCTTGCCCAGGGCTTGGATGATCAACGCATTATTGGCGGCCAATTTGCGTCGCCTGGACAGTTTCCGCATCAGGTGTCGCTGCAGCTAAATGGACGTCACCATTGCGGAGGATCCTTAATATCAGACACCATGATTGTCACAGCGGCTCACTGCACCCGGGGACAGAGTCCAAGTCAGATGAAGGCGGTTGTTGGCACCAACGATTTGAGTGCTGGAAATGGTCAGACTGTGGGCATCGCGCAGCTTATCATACATCCGCAGTACAATCCACAGAGCCAGGACTTTGACATGTCTCTCATACGCCTCAGCAGTCCAGTGAAGTTGGGCGGTGCCGTCCAGACGATTCCGTTGGCAGAAGCGGATGCCAACTATGCGGCAGACACCTTGGCCACCATCAGCGGTTTCGGGGCCATCAATCAAAATCTCCAGCTACCGAATCGCCTGAAGTTTGCCCAAGTGCAGCTCTGGAGTCGCGACTATTGCAATGCCCAAAATATTCCTGGACTTACGGATCGGATGGTCTGTGCAGGACATCCCAGTGGACAGGTCAGCTCGTGCCAGGGTGACTCTGGTGGACCGCTGACTGTGGATGGCAAACTGTTTGGCGTTGTCTCCTGGGGATTTGGCTGTGGTGCCAAGGGACGCCCCGCCATGTACACATATGTGGGTGCTCTGAGGTCCTGGATCAAGCAGAATGCGAATGTTTAAGTTGAGCTATAACCCTAATGTGGATACAATAAGATAATGCCGTTTATACAATAAATCTCGAATATTTGTGAGAACGAATTTGTGCCCAATGTATGCAACGTTTTTTTTTGCGTGAGGGAAATTTAGCCAATACAGCAACCGCAACTTTGTCACTATCTATTGTATGCAGCAACCTTTTAGCATGGGAAACAGTGCAGAACAGAACCGCATTTGGTACACAATATTTTTGTTTATTTTGTTTTGTAACATAATTTTTGTGTCCTTGCACAACTTGTGTAATTGCTTAAGTACTAGTACACTTCACTACACGCTTAAGTTATTATTGTTATCATTATCAAAAATTTGCTTGACCACATTTATGGCTTTTGGTTTGTACGCTAAATGTAAATGTGTGTGTGCCTACGAACGCAAATCAAACATGTCATGTAAACTATATAGATGCTCATCTATATCTTGATATATATATAAATATGTGTGTATGTAACTATATATGTATGATTGATTAGTGGGGCTAGCCAACGATATTACTATATGTCATGTTTGATTATTTACATTTTTACTTTATACTTTATATTTACAGTCGTTTCTGAATTTTTGTGACTTAAGTTAAACCCAATTGTGCATGGGATTTATAACCAATTACATAGTAGGTATTATATGTATGCAGTATGCATGTAAAAAGTAGAAGGCACTATTGCATATTTGCTTCTTATGTCTTAAGTACTTTCTAAAGCTCTATAGCTCTTTAGTGATATCGATAAGTCTGTCTGAACTGATGATGATACATACACAAATAAGGGTATTTACTATTCGTCTATTCGACGACTACTACTACTTCTACTACAACTACAAGCTGGCGTTGTCTAACAAACGGGATATGTTGTCATTGTCGAATTTTTATCAAGAACATAAAGTGCACAAAAGTTGATTTTTTTTCATTTTTTTCTAACCTATAAGTTAATCTTTCTAAACATAATTTGGCATAGGTTTTTCCACTAATATTTTTTTTATTTTTTAACATATTTTAAAGACTTGATTTTTCGGAAAATTCACACAAGTCAACCTAATAAAAATAAACAAAATAAATAAAATCAAAAAGCTAACGAAACTGATTCTAAGTACAAACAGTTGCAGGCAATTGGGAATGCTGCAGGCAGCACATACATACTAAGTAGGGGGACAAAAGTGGGGGTAAAGGGAAAATCACCAAATGCTTTCCAAAATAAAAAACAGAACTACAATAACAATAGACTTAACAGTACAAAAATCTTACTGACTAACAAACATATTTGGAACGCGACTTTTGCAAAGCCATTATAGATGTGTCGGGAGGAAATTCATAAATATTATTATTTAATATACATACTAAACATACATATGCTTAAACGTGTGGCCGTTTGTAATCCTGTCCAACACACACACACACACATACAAAAGTTTGCCTCGAATAAAATTGTGCTAAAAAGTTTCTTGTAACATTTAAATGCAAAAATTGCGCTACGACTTTGCCGACTTTTTCAACCCAGTTGGGCCAATTTATAATATGTTAATTATACATATATATATATCTATATTCTATGTACGTGATAGAAAACTTAAGATCTACTGTACAACAGTCGTTCAAATGTTCGTATGTGCGCTTAAAGCCTAATTTAATCGAATTGATTTTTATTATTAAATTAACATCTATATCAAAATGCATACATATAAATATAATAAGTGTATGTGTGTGTGTGAATAAGTGTTAATGCTTTAGTTGAAAAGCCATGGCAAACGCTTCTATTTTGCTAACTGCCTATTGCACAACTCTCGCGGGGGCCGTGTTCGAAAACGCTTCTTATCAAATATGATTCAACGAATTAACATGCTACTTCAGATGCTGCTCCTGCTGTTCTCACCATCCATGCTATGCACGCATGCCACGCGATGTGGAAACAAGTAAGCTGCCCTTTGCATAGAAGTAGCCTCACAACTTGCTGCTATCATAGTTCTCCAGCAGCCAATGCTGACGCAAATGCGATGCATCGCACTCCTCCATATTCAGCTTAGTCTTCTCCTCGTTGATGGCCAGACATTTGCCGGACGAGCCATGATGCAACAGCTTTGTGTTCTCGCGATATGTCCAGAACTGCAATTAAGTTGAAGGGATTATTATTGTTACTACAACTCGTTTGGGATTAACTTACCTGATTGCCCTTGGAGCCATGGCAGCCAAAGAGTATCACATCCTTGCCAGCATAATCCAGGCACGCTTGATCGCGCCGTATTTCGCCAGTTTTGCTTAGCATCCAGAACTAAATGGCAAAATGTTGATATTAATAAAGTGTCATAGTGAAATTGTTGCATAACATTTAAGCCAAATAGCCAACATTACGTAATTATATATTTAATATTTAAGCTAAATGCCAAAAGCTGCTACCAGTCCAATGAGTCTTTAGGTTTGTGTTGAAGTGTTTGTCTGCGTTTCTGTCTGCGGTTTTTTGTGTGTTTGCCATGATTATTTAAACATTGTTTCGAAAATTACGCTGCCCGACCAACTGGCCTGCTTTTGTCCTTTGTGCGGTTCCTGCTCGACCGCCATTTTGTTGTGCTACCATTTCCGCATCCGCTCGCCGCTGATGTTGGCCATTTCAGTTTGTTTATTCTACTTTGTTGCATGCACACACACATTTATAAATGTTGCAAACATTATTTTTTAATGCTGACATTTGTTTTCGACGGCTTTTGGTTGGAATTTAATGAAAAGCTGCTACTTGAAATTTAGTTTAAAGGGTTTATCAAAGAGCAAACCGAAAACGAGATCTTTAAATCGTCTGCAATTTGTCATTTACTTTGCTGGTCTTAAAATGTTTTCCCTTTCAAAAAAATGTTCATAAATAAATAACTGACATTTTTCAGTGCGGGGCATTACCCCTTGTGTTACCCCTCCCTTTCTTCCTCTTCTTTTGCTGCTGCTGCAGTACTTTCTATATTTGCATTAAACATTTTTACTCGTTTACCGTTGCCCTTGTCCTGTTTGCTCCACACACACACACACCCCCTTACCCCCTTACTTGCCACACGTGTTGCGTCCTTCATTTGCTTGGCTTACATTTGCATTTGCCCCCTCCGCCCCTTCTCTGCTCTTCTCTTACTATTTTTCCGCAAAACCCTTCTGCCTGGCTTTTACTTTAGTTTCACATTTTTTTCTTTCGCTTGATGAGTGTTACATTTTTAATTATGTCTGTGTGTGTATCTTTTTCATTTAAGTTTAATGTGGTTTTTTCATCCATTTCTTGTTTTGGGTATTTTTTTTTTAGCATGCGCTTGCAGCTATTTTTTGCATCGTTTTATAAGCGCTGAACAAATTTGTCTGCTACGCATATAATTTTTTTTATTTTTTCACTCGCGCCTCAGTTGGAAATTTCTTTCATTATATGGCGCGGTTTTTGCGGAACTGAGACAGCTAAAGAGAGATGGAGAGAGACAGAGCGATCCTTTGACGTGGCACATAGTCAAACAAATGGCGGCTGCATCTGCTGCACGTCCTACTTTTCTTTATCCCTTTCCCCATATTTTTTTCACATATTTTTTATGCCATGTGCGAAAATTAAAAACATTTTGGCATCCTCAACGCTCGCTAATGTTGCTTATTTTCGACTCGTCTTTAAATACCTTTTTAATAAGAGTTATTTTTAGGTAAGGATTCTTAGCAGGATACCCAAAGTTGGACTTTTTTAGCAAGCTCTCCATTGATATTAACATATTTTATTCGCTTTTGAATGAGAAAAACTCTTTACAGAGTATCCTTTATTCTAGCCCGTTGCTTTTCAAAGTACCTACTTTGTTAGTTGTTTGTTTTCACATTTGTGTCTGCGAGGAGTGCTGCCGGGGCAGGCAGGGCTAACACACACACACACACAATGGGGCGTTGCAGGCGTGGCATAAAACCAGCCGACTGGCGATTTTTCGTGCGTTTGTTTATGCCTTTCCGCTTTTCGTTTCTTTTTTTTTTTTTTGTTGCCAGCAAACGAGGAACGAGGTCAACACTTTCCATTTAATGTTAAATACAGACACAAACACACAAAGGCCCGCTAGGAACTAGACCACAACATGTATCTATGTATCTATTTGTGTATCTGTTTGTATCTGTGTTTGTTTGTTACTTTGTTTGCTTGCTCAGTTGATTTGTATGCAGTTTTTGTTGTTGTCGAAAAGCTTGTTATTAAATGTTCGGAAAATTGTCACAGGGTTTTTTTTTTGTTGCAGTTGCAGTTGTTGTGGTTGCCCCAATGGCAATGATTTATCATTTTTGTCATTTTATTTATGATTGCATTTTAATTAATTTTGCAACGTGGCATAAATCTCATCGGTGTAATGGTCTATGTATATTTTCAGTCCTGTATTAAATTATCAACGTTTCTTTTCTTTTTTTTTTTTGGCAACAATGATATGTATAATACGCTCAATACTTTTTTACTTATATGGTTAGGGTTAAAATAAATGCGATAAAAGTTTTCAAACCAAAAATCAACAACAGCAACGACATTTTATTTTCGTTATATATATATTTTTGTTGATCCACAAACTCCGTGAAATTAGTGCTCAAAACCGCAGGAATATCGAAACAAAACATAAATTATTTATTAAATATTAAAGGTATTAAATACGAGATCCAAAACAATTTTTCACAAGTTCTTGCGGCCAGAATCTAAACAACGGAGTTGGGAAAAGTGGGACAGGGGTGGAATCAATAGCAAAACTCAAAGTTAGATGACACCAAATATAAGTTAAAGGCATTATTAAATTGGAATTTAGAAAGTGCTAAGAACTGAGTTTATTGTTGAAAAAAGCTTTAAAGAATTTCTTTAAAAATATCAAAAGATGGAAATTAGTTGATTTTAGTTATTGAGTTAAAGAAATTGTAGAGGCAGTCAGATAATTAAAAAAAAAAACATAATTTAAATGAAATGTAAAAAGTAAAAACATTTAATACAAAGCAAACACAAATATAGAAAATAAATATTAATAAAATAGCGTTACAAAAAAATATATAAATTAAATATTAATCAAAGTCAAGCAAATATATTAAAAGCATTAGAGTAATGTGGTTATTCGAGTCCAGGTTATCTATATTTTGTTTAGAGTATATTGTCAATTGGTTAAGTCAAGCAAGCGGTTTACTGTAAAGGCGAAGCACTTTTGAGAGGCAAGAGAAACAACCCAAAACCTTGATGCAAAAATACTTTTGCTGATAAACAACACTCGCAAGCAAGCGGAGGCGGCACAAAGGGGAGCAAATGGGTTGGAGAGCGAGCGAGCGAGCGCGAGAGAATGAGATGGGATACCTGATGTCCTCCTTGGCCATGGCATTCGTAGACACCGACAGGAGACTCGTCCTCGTTCTTGATCATGGCATCGAGGCACATGTTTGTGATTATGCTTCTTATCTGCAAATTAAGTTTCGATTTCAACAAAGTCAACAAATGTCATGGGACACAGAGAGAAGTTCAAAGAGAAGAGAGAGAGAGAGAGAGAGAGAGAGACAGAAATGGCACATTGACAATTAGGGATTAGAAATTGCGAGCAGCAGCTGTTATTATTTGTTATCTTTATCGTTATCGCTGCTCTTTTAGTTTTTAGTTTTGTTCCCCCAAAAGTTTTCGTTAGTCAAATTAATTGTTAGGGGTAGAATTGTTGTTGGAGGTTAACTTAACAACTTAATCTGTAAAGAGAGGGATATATCCTTATTAACGGTTTTGTGCTTTAACGGAGTTTGTGGCGGTCGCATTGCTGTTGTTTCTTGGTTCGTTGTTGTTGTTGTTGTAACAAACCTGATTGCCACCTTGCTTGTGGCAAGGATATAAACCAACAGTTTTCTTCAGGTGCCGTTTGCCCGACGGTGCGTCCAAGCAGGTGCGACCGCCATAACCTAAGTTCCTTATCTGCGAAATGGGGGGGAGAAATATTATGTGTTTGTGTGTGTTTATAGTTTATTGGCCGTTCAAATGGCACATTAATGGGTTAGTTGTGGGTGTTTTTTTTTTGTTGGGAGAACCGAGCGAACACCCCGAGGTACACACACAAATACTGGTGGATTGGGAGAGGGGTTGGGTTGGGTTGGGTTGGGTGAGTGGCGGGGACCCAATAGCTCATGTTAAGCCACTTTCCACATTCCACACATGCCACATGCTGCGCATACTGTTTGCTTAAGCGCATGCCACATGTGCAACTTACCTCGCCATTCGCCACCGCATCGCCAGGTATAAACAATTCCGGATAAATTGTGTCCAAATACCATTGAAACGATTTACATTGCAATTCCTCGCTGTTGAAATAAAGGAAAATGGGTTACGATTACGATATATGTTTGCTATATATGTATATATCAATTAGAGCTGCATGTGGTGTTAGCTTTGGGATGCGTGAAAAAGCTTCCAGCTTAAGCGATAGGAACTTGATGATTAAGCATGTTTTATACTATCGACATTTATCGATAACAATAAAAGCTATAATTTTCAAATGTTATATAATAGTTTGAAACCTTTCGGGTTGAAGGGCTTAAGACTAAAGTTCAGGCAATCTTTTAGTTAAGATCTCGCAACTACGAAAATTATTTTCTCGGATTACTTACCGCAACTTCTTGCGTTCACTGACATCGCCGAAGTCACCTTTGTCCATGCCAATGCGCTGATAATAATACTTGGAATATTCATCCATCCAGACCTCGGCCAAACGAACCGAATTCTTTTTAAGAACATTTACGCCCGTACGCCACTGGAAAAAAATATACAGAGATAAGAATGCTTGCATTTACATTAGGCTGCAATTGGCAAAAACCAACCAAATATTTGGCAAACAAACAATTCTTCGTAGCTTAAACAATAAAGTTGAATCTGAGGCTTTTGTGGGGCCTGAAAAGGCGGGTGTGAAGGCTGTTACGGTTAGACCAGCCTAATTACCTGAATGAGTCGCTTTTGCTGCATGTGTACCAACAACAGCAACAACAGCAATAACAACAACAACAACAGCTCCTGCTGGTTGTCCACTTGCTGCTGTTGTAACTAGTGCTGGTTGCTATTGTGGTTGTTCTCTGCGGCCATCCATCTTTGCCTACCCCTCTCTACCACCCTCTCAAAGCGTTGTGTATGCCTCTCGCCTGATGTTTGCCAACTGTGTATTGTTCTTGTTTATGTGTGTGTGTCTGTATTGTTGTCCTTGCCAGCTTTGGCGAGGCTTGTGGCTTAGTCTTATGTAAAGGCTTTTGTGGTGTTCGTAGCTGTTGAAATTCACGCTTCTCAGGGGTTCTTTAAATTGCACTCAAACAGAGTGCATTGTGCTTGTGTTATCGATAAACTGTCGATTTTCTTATATAGCTTAGCCATATAGTTTCGCTATTATGATTAATCGATTGTTTTGTAGCGGATAAATGCTAAATGCTCAGCATGTTATCAATTTTATCATATAACTAGCAATATTCCGATAAATATCGATAGCTGATTGTATTATACATTTTAATACAGGAAAACAATAATATTTTAGTAGCTTAACTGCTGACATTGATATCGATAGAGACGCATCCAATTGCTTCGATTGGACCACTGCCAGAAAAGTATGTACAAAAGTTGTTTTGCCATGAATAAAACATGTGACCGGAGCTGATGAAGCGCCATAATGGCTTATTTGCTCAGCTCTTGAAGCACGCAGCAAGCAACTCATCTGAAATGGGTTTTGGTATTTAGCTGCTTTATATACTGGCACTGCAGGTGGTATTGTAGTATCTCTACAGTTGGTTGCAGCTTAATGCTGCCACAGCTTCATAGAGAGCGACCGAGACCGAGACACAGAAACTGTACCACCATTGACATACACAACAGTTGCCAAACTTTTGTCAAGCGTAAACCGTTGATAATTGAGGCAGCATTGCAAAGAACAGACAGAAACATACACGCACACACTCATACATGCAGCCTTGTTGGGGCATGTGTCCTGCATGCTACATGCTAGTTGCGTGTTTATCTACTCGAAGCTGCTGCTGCCTTTGTGGCTAGCATGTGTGCAGAGCTCCCTGGGAGAGATGGTCAGGGCAACTGTTGACCAAACACGAGCACCTCGGGCTGCCTCCCCAAACAAAGTTTGAAGTTCCCAACGTTAATGAGCACTAAGTGGAAAAAAGAAGCTTACCTTGTAGGGCGAACGCTTGCGAAAGATGTGCCCCACGTGGGAGCAAGGCACAATTTCCAGAGTGCCGCCGCACATCCAGGTTTTGAAGGATAGCTCCAGATTCTCGCCACCCCAAATATCAAAGCCCGAATCGTAGGTGCCCAAACGTTCAAAGAATTTTCGATCGATCGAAAAGAGGCCGCCGGCCATTGTTGGCGAATAAACCGGCTCCGACGTGCTCTGCAAATGAAACGAGAAAATTCGGAAATTAGAAAATCAACAACTCGGTTTACCAAAGGGCGAAAATAAAAGGAAAATAAAGTTAACAAATTTATGATTAGTGTTAAATGTTGAGTGTTTTTTTTTTGAGGTCAAAACAAAATTGCATAATTCATAATAAAACATTTAATTTGACTAATTGAAAGTTTTGAATGCTTGCCTCAATTTGTGGTATTTTTCTCTCTCGCTCAAGTGGCTAACACCTGAGCGAGAAACTTAAAACTCTCTTACTCTCCCTCTCTCTCTTGCTTACCACTCCCAACTCTCAAGTGCTTGTTGGCCTTCCCAAACGAGAAACTTTGTTCGGCTGCCTTTTTTGTGATGTACTTTCCAACAGCTTTTCAAAAAACACTTGAGGCTACAATTTTATTTCGTACACAATTTCCTTATGCTTTTTCGCACTAACTCAACTCTCCGCTCCTTTACCCTCCCCTCCCTGCCTGTTTTCGTCTCACTTTGTGCACACACAAAATGTTGCCTTGTAATTGAATATTTTGTGTATGCTTCTTATTTGGTTTTCGCTTGTTTTTTTGCAGGACCTCACATTTTGGACTCCTTCTCGGTCTGCCTGTTTGTCGGGCTTGGGGCACGTCTTGTGGAACATTTTGCATTTAATTGGAGAATTGCATTTCATTTTCATTGCAATTTAATTATAATTTTTGCAGCTGCCGGCAAACCAACAACATCACCATTGCATTTCACTTCACACAAAATAATTAAAAATAAATATTCTGTTCTTTTTTCCTTCCTCACTTTTAACTGTTATTAGCTGGCCAGTAAATGAGTTGTAAACAAAATGCGAAATGTTGAATAACAACAAGTTAATATTATTATTATTATATCGTTGTATGCAAAGAGTCTTAACTTGAAAAAGTATGCAAATCAAATGGAATGTTACGTATACGCAATGTGGCATGAAAAATAACACAGCTGGATAAAAATATGTAAATCAACGAACAAAGAACAACACACAAGAAAAACCTGACTACAAAAGAATATATAAACAGCTTTAAGAAAATTAAGTTCGTTACAAGTCGAAGCTCAAAATACACTTAAATTAACTTTATTCTCACTTTTAGATAGGTTCAAAGAATCTTTAGTCAACCCTTGAATATGCTTTCATCTAGTTAGGGTATTATTAAGTCCATGTAACAGACAGCACGTGGCCTATAAAATTCCAAATCTGTTAGTCAGGAATGTTTGATTTTTGTACGCACAGAAAAAAGCAAAAAGAATAAAGCAAACAAGAAACGGAAAGCGTAAAATAAATGAAATTGTCACTGACTGACAGCCTGGGGGAACTGTCAGCGAAGAGTGCCTACTACACAGGGGGTGTGGTGGGTTGATGAGGATCATGTCTTGGCTTTTGCGTATCGCAAAGTAACTAAGAACTGTATATGTGTAGGTGCACAACAATAGAACAAAAATGCCAGGCAAAAAAAGTAAAAGCAAGACAAGCAAACAAGCAACAAAACAAACCGAGTGAAATCTCCAAACGCGCCAAGTGCCATTGTGTTTTGGGAGAGAGCGAAAGCGAGAGAGAGAGAGCGTCATGGCCAGGCCGGAATGCCAGACGGATGTCAGATAGTCAGAAGGGCGAAGGTGGGTGGGCGGCGGCCGTTGGCAAATTCGCAGTGTGACATTTAATAAACGCTGCTGGCGCAACACAACAATGAATACGAGACGGCAAACGAGAGAGCGGATGCTGAGGGCGGGGGGCAACTGGGTAAAAATAACAACAAAGTAAGTGTGCGTGTGCGTGTGTGTTTGTGTGTGATAGGCAAATGCAGTAGCAGGATGCAGCAAAAGTGCGGCACAACAACAATGTGTATGAATATATTTTTACATTTTTGCATTATTTTTTATGTTTTTTTTTCATTCCCCCCGCCGGAAGTGACAGAACAAATAGTAGCAAAAGTGAAAACCAGAGTGCGTGTATGTGTGTGCGAGTGTGTGTGTGTGTAAAAGGATTTTATTGTTATAGTTGCGGTATTATTTCTTTTTTCTGCTCTCGTGTGCTCAACATCCTTTTTTTATTATGAAAATATTCGTACTTATTTATTTTTTTCGCCTTTTGGTTTGTTTCACAACTGAGAAAAGCGGAAATGGAAGTAAAAACGAAAATAAGTTTCTTGTGAAAATAAACTGAAATGAAATAAAATGCAGAGCGGAATAAATAAATAAACACCAAAAGATGAGGAACGAAGTTGCAGTTGCACTCTGTGGCAGTTGCACAGTTGCCAGTTTTGTGTGTGCAAACAAAGTCGAGCAACTTTTTCGCTTGTTGTTGGTGTTGTCAACATTGACGTTGACATTCTCATATAATGCGGCTTAAATGATTCAACAGCAGATAAATATGGCCACTTTTTGTCTGAGTCCTCTTTTTGCCTCTTAACCTCTCCTTGTGTGTGTTTAAGGCAATAACAAACGGGGAACATGGCGCAGTTTCAGTTTTGTGGCATGCGAAATGAGTTTGTTTTGAGTTAAGAAGTTAAGCCCCAAAAGACGGCTTGGGCTGGCTCAAAAGGATCAGGCCGCTTTTCATCGCGAATTGCAATCAACTTTTACTTTGATTTATGATTCAATCAATCAATTCAATTTTCTGTAGATTCTTAAGAGACACAAAAGCCTTTCGTTAAGGTTGACAAAATAATACTCTATGCAAAGTACTTGAAAATAGATAGAAATTTGTCAAGTTTGTCATAACTTTTAAGAATCTTTATGAGCCGACGGAAATTTCGTTGTTTAAGTATCTAAGATATTTATTATATGAACAACACAGCTTTCATTGGAACTTATTACTCAAAGTTTCTTCGAAATTTCCCAAAACAAAAAAAATAAAGATAAATTGTTTAATGACTTTTTTGGTATGTCAATAAGAAAGTTTAGCTTAGGGCACAAAAACTTTAACTTTAACTTGAACAAAACTGAAAGCCAGAAAAACATTTATATCACAGACATAGCATATTATTCCCAATTGACATACATTTTAAGCTAAACTTAATATCCTCAAAAAAAAAATGGAGAGCATCTTAAGTGCTTTGCACATTTCTCACATGCTTGGGGCGCTTGCAATGCGACAGCCTATTTAGATATCAAATAAATCTAGTGGCATTTATTATGCTGCGGATGGGTGACATCAATTTTTATTTTCTTTCGTTTTTTTTGTTGTGTGTTGAAAAATTATGGGTTCTTTTTGGCTGGTAAAGCCCATTCGTCAAGTGTAAGCGAACGAGAGGGAGAGGGGGTAAGAGGTTAAGCCACTTGAGAGAAGAGCTTCCCGTTCCTCACACCTTCCCCGCTCGGTTCTTTATCTACTTTAAGTAGCGACCGCAAATTAAGCAGAGCGAGAAACACTGAAAGTGGCCCACAAACCGAGTCAATGTATGCGTGTGTGTGTGTGGGTGTGCGTGCGTGTGTGCTATGGAAATGATGTGCTAACCTGCGGTTTTCCACACAGCAACACGAGGTGGAGCGGCTGCAGCAACATTAACTTCAAATAAGGAAGTCACGAAAATAAAAAATTGCCCGGGAATATCGTAAATGTCAGCGTGCCATTATGTGGCTAGGGGGCGGCGGGTACACCCTACACCCTGGGTGGCATGCAAAAAGCACAAAAAAATTGTTGAAAAAAATAAATAAATATATATATATTTGTATATCTACAGAAAGGAAGATGAAGACGTAGCAGGAAGAAAGGAAGCGTGAAACAAACGCTGCTTGACTTTTGACAAGTGTTTGCCGACACGCCCCCCTAGCGCTCCCCTCCCTCCCACACACATAGCATATGTGTTTATCTTGGAAAACTTGTGAGCGAGAGTTTTCATGCCTCTTTGCATTCGCATTTGCATCAAGTGAAAGGGGCAAGTGTCGCTTAAAAAGTCGCTTGCATTCTTCGCAAAAAAAAAGTTAACAGTTGCACACACACACACACCAACATACACACACACAACTTTCCAAGTTAAACTCAAGATCTTTGCGGAAGAGGAGAAAATTGTTCTTCAACTTTTTTGTGCTACAAATTTGGGTTATTGCTGGTGCTGAAGTTGAAGTTGTCTGCTTAACCCGCTTAACTCATATTTGAAGTAAGACAAGTTTCCGTGCTCCTCTTTTTAAAAGCTTATTAAAATGTTAAATGTAGCACAAACACACACTTATGCACACCCACTGTGTTGGCCGGCAAATGAAACGCATCAAATTAGCATAAAAAGTTGTCGGCTTCTTTGGTAATTTTGCTTTGATTACCGGTTCAGTGGACCGTTAGCGAGTGCTTAACGTTCCGAAAACACACAAAAAAGCAGCAAAATGAAAACGAAACATTCAGACACAAAACACCATAACCCAGAGCTTAAATCCAACAGAAGGCGCATTCATCTTCAAAATCTGTTGTTTAGCTGACGGAGGTAAGGCTCGGGCGTAGTTAAGGCAAATTCTTATCAAAGGGGATTGAGACTAAGAGAAATTGTAGTCTAACTCTTGTTACTGTAGAAAGATCCCCCTTTGACCGCACCACTGGCACATCATAAAACGCAGCAGCGATTTGCAAGCATGGTAAAAACTTTCGAAGAGATTTTTACACGCAGCGTACGTCCTGAAAGTGCAATAAAAGTAAAGTGCAACGCTGCGTATTAAGCAGTAAAACGCTCGCACGTGCTGAATACTATATGCATGTATATCTATCTGTACAACTTGAAAAAAGCAAGAGACAGGCAATAAAGTGGGTTAGCGAAGGTGAGAGGAGGACTGAGAGTTTTATGAAAATTAAAATGAAAACGTAGCGCAGCTTTTGGCGTTGCCTTATAAAATCTGCTTTCGCCTGTTGTCTGTCTGCCTGCCTTGTGGCAATGTGATGCTAAATAACAACGTCAAAAATGGCGACGGCATCATGTTGCCCCCGAAGCGGAAATGGGACTAGATAAGACCGGAAATGGGCAAGGTCACCCGTCGCTAACAACTTTGTCGCTTATTTAATTTGTCGCGCAGTTATTCAAATTTTAAGGCTGTTGGGGGATGAGAGGGTCCCGCTGGACAAACCATAATTACCATAGAGAAAGAGAAAGGAAAGGAGGGGGGATGTTGGAGACGCTACTAAGCGCACGTGCATATGACGTCGTCCATCTGTGGTTCAACCATATTCTCATTCTAAACGTGTTCTCGCTCGCCTTGCCCCATGCCCATTTCCGTTTCCGTTGTCGAACCGATGCCTTATTCAAATTGCTGAAAATGAAGTTTTCTTTTTTTTTTTTTGTGTTTTTTTGGTTATGCAAGGCGCGCACTCAATTTGCATGCAAATGTTGCGAGAGAGAGAGAGAGGGACAGAGAGAGGAGAGCAGAAGGAGAAAGAGTTACTGCAACTGTCTTTAAGTACGTGCTTATTTCAAGTTTATGGCTCGCATAATAATGATAACTGAGAACTGAGAAACCTGGCCGACCGCCCATAAGGCTCATAAGCACCAAATCATCAATTACAACAACATTTTTGCAAGCTTCTTAGTTATAGTATATCGAAAGAAAGAAAGATTTTGGTTCTTGGCATTGCTCCAACTATAAATATAACTTTAAAGCTTTCAAACGGAAATCTCTTTTGTAGAAATTTAGTAAATCAAAGTATTTAAGGCTCCAGAAATCGAGTACAAAATGCCCAAAAGCTCGAATGTTGAGTTTTGATAATGGAAAATTAGGCAGCAGAAGCCTTTGGCAAAGTATACTCCTGTCTGTGTGTGTGTGTGTGTGCATTGCTGGCCAATTAATAATGCGAACCTGAAGGCAGACGCGTTCATTCACAGCGCAAAGCTAACACACATACGCACAGACATGACGATGATGATTATAATGGGGTGGCGGGTAATGTGGTCTTTTGCAGTTTCATGGTTCACAACTTTGAGCTGCTGCAGCTACTATATATAGCTTCATATATAACTCTACATAGTGCATATAGTATATATATATATAGTCATCTATCTGCATGTCATGCTTCAAGCATAACAAAGAGGACGAAGAGGAGGGGAGAAGGACTAGCTCTATTGGGAGCGCCATAATGCTGTTGTCTGCCATGCACAAAATATCGGTTGCGAAAATTGCTTAAAAATGAACCAACTGCTGGCAGTTGATGGATGGGCTCACAAAGTGGGGCCACTTCCGATGCCGATGCCAACCCCGACCCACCCTCCTTCAGTAAGGGGATGAAGGGGCTTCAGACTTTAAAAATTTCATATCTACTTTTAGTAGTTTGCTGCTTTCGTTTTTTTCGGTTTGGTTTCAACTACTTTTACTGCCCTTTTCTTGCTTATTTCCATAGCGATTTTTCATGCATTTTTGCTGAACACACACACACACACACACATACTTATTGAGAGAGTTTTTATACCCTTTATGCAAAGAATGTGTCAGGCTAAAGAATGCGTCTGCTAAAAAAATAACGACATGGATGGATGATGATGATACACAACCTGGCTGTCTAGTCAGCTTGGTTGTTTAAGGTTGTTAAAGTTAATTTAACGAAATACCACGAACTTCGAAAAGCTGTGGCATGCAACAAAAGTTGCATGGAATAACATTGCTTTAACCCTTCGGTTAAATGAAAGACACTTAATTCTAAGGAAATTATTGTTTTATGATGAATTTCGTGGCTTACATTCTGGTTTACCAAAACAAACAAGAAATCTCTTGATTCTCAGCCGATTATGGCCAATAAATAAAACGCTATCACTTTAAGCGCTGCTTTTAAATATTAATGTTGAGTGGAATTGAAGAGTTATGGAGTACTTAAAAAAAAAACAAGTTTGAACATTTTTCTATACTTTTTCCCGTTTCTTCACATTCAAAATTTTAAGCTAATAAATTTCCGATTACTTATTCTATGTTTTACAGCTAACAACAAAAGTTTTTAAGTAAACCGTTCACTTTGCGAAAGTTGTGTTCCGAGTAATTCGGGTATTTTAGAGTCGGGCATATCTCAAACTTATTTATATGCTTGTTGCTTGTGTTTTATTATTTTATTTTTTTTGTGTTTCGCTTTTGTGTTTTGGATTCCCTTAATTTTTTTTGTTGTTATTTTGCTTTGCTTTTGTCGAGTGTGTTGTGCATTTTTACGAGCATTTTTTAATAAATCATTCGCCACGTAAGCTGACTTTCATGCACCAACCGAAACAGTATGTGTGTGCGATGGTGTGTTGCCTTCCCCACTCCCCCGCCGTTGCTGCTTCTCTTCTTACGGTTGAGTGAGTGATTTGCATATGTTGCTGTTGATGCTGTTCCAGCTGCAAAAAATAGGGGCAAAAGCGCACACCAACACACAAATCACTTTGGGGCAATGGCAAACTGACACGCCCACAACGTCGTCCAGTTCAGTTCTGACCAGTCGCCAGAATGGCGAAGTGGTCGTTAGCCACGCTTTAACATGCGCATAGCATATATGCAACATTCTGTTCTGTTCACAGTCTCGCTTTTTTGGCCATTTATCCAGCGTGCCTTATCCTCGTTCTCGTCCTTGTTGCATTGGGTGCAAATTAATACACTTGCGAGCTGTTGGGATTGCAGCGTGATCTTGTTATTGTACCCCCGTTACGGAATGCTTTCTACCCCTTTCTGCTATGATTATTGTGGTTTTATTTGGCGGTGCAACAACAACAACAACAGCAACAGCTGCGGGCTGCCAACCAACTTTTTCGAGTGTTTTCCCAGCACAGTTTAATATGCAAAGTTATGAGCGGGTGTTTGGTGCCGGCCCTTCTGCTTCGTCCTCACATCCCTTACATCTTCTACTCTTTCATCTGTTTCTGCTGTCGGTTATCGTTGCTATGCATTAAAATCCTTCTCTCTCCCTCCCCTCTGCAGCTCACCTCTAACAACTTCACTGCGTGGCCAGTTTGTGCTTAGAGATGTGGGCGTGCTTATAGATTTCCCATCAATTTAAAGGTGTCAACTATTCAAGTTGTTCCTGATAGGCAATTCTTTATAATCTAGCAAATTTGTTTCAGACTTTTAAAAGAATCTTTAACATTTTTGCTATCGCCTTACGCAACCATCTCTGGGGCAACAACGTCAAGTGCCAGTTAAGCGCATTAAATTGGCGGCCATTTTATCATGTTTTCGAATAACATAATTTTGCCATTATTAACGGACGTCGAGTGCTCAAGAGCCCGCAGGGGCAAGCAGCAACAAGAAGAGACGAGACGCCCTGTGTTGCTCCACTTGTGACTTTTTATACAAATGTGCTGCATACTTTCAGGCGAGCGGCGAAAAATATCGCCGCAGACTTTCAGCGCTGGTTGAGCGTTTAATTAAACACAGACCGGATAAATGTACGTATAACAGTACACAGAGAGAAACGAATTGAGTGTGTTGATATAATAGTTGAAAAGTCAAAAATATTTGTTATACATTATAATAATCTACAAAACTCAAAGAAAATAAAACCGAAATGTAAAGAAATTGTATTTTTTTAGATATTTTTATCTCCGTGTACATAATCCATTTCAACTTTACACATTGCCAAGGCAGTTACTAAGGAACAAAAGTAGTTTGCAAAGGATTTAATATGTGGTATCCTCAACAAGCAACTCCGTTACTCGCAACAATATTTCAATTAAAAATTAAACAGCTTGCAATCCTCCCAAAAAATATTCAAGTAATAACGTTTTACGCTACGCTCGACATGATTTAAATTAATTTACAAAAGTTGCTCATAAGCCAGAAAAGGATTAAAAAAGAAAGAGGTTAGCCAACTCTTTTGTCGGCTGCTTTAGACCCCAAACTGACTTGCAATTAATTAACAAAAAAAAAAAATCAAGATCAAGTACCAGCAACAAATTCTAAAAAGTTGAAAGCTGTGCAATGTTTCTGTGGGAACTAAAAAAAAAAGGAGCAACAGGAAGTTACCCTTAAAAAAAGAGGACTCCTTTCTTTCGGTATCCTGTAACGTTTTTGGGGCTTCCATTTTGAAACTGAAACTGAATTCAATTTACGGCGTTGGCCTTTAGCTAGTTTTAGCCTATTTTACTCTGTGTTTTTTAGGTCGTGCGTGTGATTGACTTGAACATTGTTACGCTTATTACGCAAAAGAGAGAAGTCGAAAAAGTTGGTTTTGTTTTTTATTGCTTGTACTTTTCACTTATGTAAATTCGCACAGCCAACGGCAATTTCAATTAGCCGCCCACAACCCTTGCCACCCACCAAATTGGCTTTAATTTACCAATGAAAGCGACGAGCCATAAAAGGTGATAATTGCTTTGTGCTACAAATGAAAATATACAGATATGTATTGTAACACATAAATTGCAAAAAACTACAGCTAATGGAAAAAACCAAACGAAATTTTTGTGAAAAATTTAAAATTTAATTTTTATCACATTTTCACATTTTCTCTGTGGAAAAAAAAAACCAAAACAACAATCAGCAATGGTAAACAATACAAAATTGCGAACAGCTTCTTGTCCCACACAACAACAACTACAACAAAATCGACAAAATAACAAAACATTTTATGCAAATAAAATACATACTTCGGAAACTGACAGACAGACTGTTCAGTTCAAAGTTGTAGAGCCTAGTTCTCAAATGTACAATGTTTGGGCGATGCTCATGTGTCTGATGTCTGATTGTGCGTGCCAAAGAGATAAGGGTCGAATTGGGTTCAACTGCTATCTCTGGTATCTCGCTCCGACGAACTTGGACAATAGGCATTGCCCATGAATACATAAATAGCTACAACAGAGACAGAAAAAAAGAGAGGGATGAGAGAAGGCGCAGCCGAAAAGTAAATGAATAAAAACTGATGGCCGGCCAAATGAAATATGAAAGACGGCAGCAAAGAGTGTGCAAAAAAGAACTAGAAAATATGTAAAATGAATCGAAAAGTTGTTTAAAGGAAAAAAAAAACCCTTTTCAGCCTGCCTGATAACAAAAGTCTTCAAGCAGTGACAGCAAAATCAGCATTTGAATAGATTTTTCCAATACCCAAAAACAAATCTTGACATGGTAAACAGGTACTGGCACTAACAAACTTCAACAACAAGAACATACTGAGAAAAAAAAACATTTAAGATTTACAGCTTAAAATATTTGCCAGCTGGCGACGTTGATTGAATTGTTTACAGTGCTTACCGGGTAAGTGTAAACAGATATGGTTTGGGGTCTTGATAACAAAAAGTATTTGAGAAAACAACTCAAATCAATCAAATTTATTCAACTTTTTAATATGATTAACTTTATGCAACTCATTCAAAGCAACAAAAAAAAACATTTGCTTTATTATCTTGCCATCATAACAATAGCTCACTGTATTTACTTCAAGCTCATAACGATGCTTTCGTCTTGTCTTGTTGTTAATCGTTGTTTACGCCTTGATGCTGCCTTTGTTTATCAACTCACGCTTTACTCAAACGAACAACAACAACAAATATCAGACAACCTTCGCATCACAGCTTCGCCTCAATCGAAGCTTCGATCCGCACGAATATTCAGTTTCAAATCGTCGGCCAAGCGGCAAACACAAACTTAGTTTTTTCTCATCTTCGAATTTCTAACGTGTGTAAAAGATAATGAAAACTTTGGCATTACTTCTATTAGTATGCCTGGCGACGGCTGGCGTTGTTGTTGCTGGCAAGGTGGGTCCACCACAGCAGAATGGGGCACAACAAAAGCATTTGGTTTGCTACTATGACTCGTCGAGTTTCGTCAAGGAAGGTGAGTGCGAGATAGATAAATGTGCTTACGTAATCCCTAAAGAGAAACAAACACACACACACACAATTGATAATTGGGAAGCCAAAGAAACAGAAAATCTTTTGATGCGAGAATGACTAGAAAACGAAAAAGTACGGCTTATCAGTGATTTCTGGAAATTAGGTTTAGTTGTTGTTTGTGCGCAGAGATGGCGATAACGAGAACAGTGCCAAGAGTACACTGAGCGAAAAAGACATTAAAGATTGTGCGAGGTCAGAAAAGTTAACTTATATTAATTGATATATATGTTAGGGAATTCTTATTAAACAAACAACTAGCTATAATTTGTTATTCCCCCCGTCTTAAGGTCTTGGTAAACTGGTGGTTGATGATCTCGAACCCGCTCTACAATTCTGTGATTATCTAATCTATGGCTATGCGGGCATTGAGCGTGGTTCCCACAAAGCTGTAAGCCTCAATCAACAGCTGGACTTGGATCTGGGCAAGGGTCTGTATCGTACGGTGACCCGTTTGAAGCGCAAGTACCCCAATTTGCGTATACTTTTGAGCATTGGCGGTGACAAGGACATTGAGACGGGCGACGATGCCAAGGATTTGCCCAACAAATATTTAGAACTGCTCGAGAATCCCACGGGTCGCACTCGATTCGTGAACACTGCCTATTCGCTGGTGAAGACCTACGGTTTTGATGGCTTGGACATTGCCTGGCAGTTCCCCAAGAACAAGCCCAAGAAGGTGCACAGCGGTTTGGGTAGCATTTGGAAGGGTTTTAAGAAGGTGTTCAGCGGTGATACCATTGTCGATGAACGTTCCGAAGAGCACAAGGAACAATTTACAGCATTGCTGCGTGACGTCAAGAATGCTCTGCGTCCCGATAATCTTCTGCTGTCCACCACAGTGCTGCCCAATGTGAATTCTTCACGTAAGTTCAGATTTCTACTTGAGATTCGAACTTGAAAAACTAAATTTCCTATACTTTCTCTCAGTGTTCTATGATGTTCCCGCTGTGATTAACTATTTGGACTTTGTCAATTTGGCCGCCTTTGATTTCTTCACACCTCAGCGCAATCCTGAGCTGGCCGACTATTCGGCACCCACCTACGAGTTGAGCGAACGCAATCCCGAGTTCAATGTGGATGCTCAGGTCAAGCATTGGCTGCGTAACAGCTGTCCGTCTTCCAAGATTAATGTGGGCGTCACCACCTATGGTCGTCCTTGGCAACTAACCGGTGATTCGGGTGACACGGGTCTCCCACCAGTTGCCCATGTTGTGGATGCGGCTCCAGTCGGTGCCAATACCCAACAGCATGGCATTTACAGTTGGCCCGAGGTGTGCGCCTTGTTGCCCAATCAAAACAATGTCTACTCCAAAGGTGCTGATGCTCCATTGACTAAGGTCGCTGATTCCGCCAAGCGGTTCGGTTCGTACGCCTACCGTCCGGCTGACAAGAAGGGCGAAAATGGCATCTGGGTGAGCTTCGAGGATCCCGATACTGCTGCCGACAAGGCAGGCTATGTGCGCTCAAACAATTTGGGTGGCGTGGCTCTGTTCGATTTGTCCTATGACGATTTCCGTGGACTCTGCACCCAGGACAAGTATCCCATTCTGAGAGCTGTCAAATATCGTTTGGCAAACTAAACTATTTTAATTGAATTCGAGAGTCGACAAATTATGTAATTCACTTTTAAGAGCAATAAATGTTTCATGTGTCTGAAAAACCAAAAACTTTCGGTTGAGGGGAAAATTTTCGTAGAAAGTTTTTAGCCAAAATGTTTGCTGGCAGAGTTAAAGTTAAAGAGACACATTAAATCATAGCAGATAACTTGGATATCTTCAACGTTCCATTTCCCACTTTATTTTGATTTTGCGATAATTTGATCTTTATGTCGTTTAACTCTGTGCTGAGAGATGGATGCTCCTTATCCAATTGACTTTGACATAAAAGCGTAATCGGCTTTAACATTGAAGAAGGGCAATATACAACAACTTATCCACCTCTCTTAATACCCCACTCCAACTCACCTGTCGAACAGGAAGCTTCTGTAAATTGACTGCACAACATTTATCATTGAGGCCTTTTTTTGTGTGTGTGTGTGTGTTTAGAAGGCAGACAATTTCGCATACGCAGCGAAACACTCAAGTAGCAACGAGGCAAAAATGCTCTAACTGTCATGTTATGCACGATTTGAGAACAACAACAACAACAAAAATTCTATAAAAAAAGGCTCTCAAAACGCAAGCATAGGCAATTCAAATGGAATAAACGTAAAGCGCAAGAAATGAAATGAAACGTGCAATGTGTGTGCGTGTGCGACTGTGTGTGTGTGTGTGTGTGTGGCATATTAGAAACCATTTACCTATCCACACAGGCCCATTACACATGCACATAAGGATAAGCAGAGACGACGACGACGACGGCGACGGCGACGACAACAGCAAAACAATTTTTATAGCTAAACTTTACCTTTTATTTCTGTGTGTTAGTACGTGTGTGTTGTTTGTGTGTGTAGATTTCAACACCCAAATTGTCAGCTGCAGACTCTTTACACACTGACAGTGCCATGCATAAAAGTCTATGGTTTCTATACTCTCTTTACTATATATATATATATCTTTTATTCTTTGTATTGCGTATGAGTATTTTTGTTTTTGTTTTAGCCCTCATCTCTTTTCAACGCACATTGCGTATACACGGCATATACACCTGAGTTATTTTTCAAATAATTGGATTAGTATTTGTATGGCCACATACACACACACATGCGAGCACACACACACGCACATACAGGCAGAGTTAAGCTAAGCGCATTCTCCACTTGAAACATTTTCACGATATTTTTTTTTTTTTGTTAGGAAATTTTATGGAATTTCTGTTGCGGTTTTTAGTTGTTTTGTTCTGCCGTGTGTAGTTTTGCTTTCATACGCTTTGGGTTATTTGAGATTTTTGTGTGATGGTTTTTTTCTACGTGTGTGTGTTTGTGAGTTTGTCTGGCTTTGGGGGGGCAACAACAACAAACGCGAGCGGATTAGTTGGCTGCTTGGAGAATTTTCATTATTTTAAGTTGGATGCCGAAAGCAACGACCGAATTAGTTTTTATATGCGCCTCGATGAATTTCCCAAAACGAATTTTTGCTGCTGAAATGCTTTGCTTGTGCATATTTTTCGACTCTAGATTTGTTGGCCATTTGTTGCGCCCAGAAGAATGCTTTAAAAAAACAGAAAACGGAAAGAGCCAAGGCAAAACTGAGAGAAGGAAAGTCAACAAGAAGGTAAAATAAGCAAACACTTTGGCTAAGACGGCGAAAATTCAGCATAAAACTAATTGAATTGGGAATTGCTTTATATCTTTGCAAAAATTATGAATTTGTTTTCCATCCTTTTTTATTAGCATATTAAATTAGGTCAAGTCAAAGTTTTGTTTCGAACTGCAGTAAAAAGTGATTTATATAGTTGGGCGAAACGAAATGGAATCATTGCAGATTTATTCGTGTTTAATATTATTTTTGGCCAAAGATGCGCTGCATTGAAAAACTTTAGATAGAAATAGTTTATGGCAAAAGTTTAGCCAAGATTTGATGGCTTGAAAACAATTTAAAAGCGCTCGAAGCTCAGTTCTTTAACTATGGCTTGAAATTGATTTCTTGCACTAAAAAGACACAGCTTAAATCAACTTGTGAACGTAACATGAGCTATCAAAAGAGTCAAGTCAAGTCAGAAAGCATGTTGAAAGGTTAAAGCAACGAGTGCGCGTGGCAGGTTGCAGGTGGCTGCAATGTGGCATGTGCTGTCATGCGCCACCCTCAAAATAATAAGGGCAATAAAAATGTCATTGAAATCAGCGCCAAAAAGTTTGCACTTGCCACTAAAAGCCAGATTCACGCTTCATTGTTTAAATAATATTAACGAGTGGAAGAATTTTCTTTGATTTACCGAAACTTGAGATTTGGAGGCGATTTTTGGGGGCAGCCAAGCGAATTGGCAGCTGCCAAGTTAAATGCCAAATCCATTAGCCGTTGGCAGCGCCACTCACGTGTAATCAGCTCCTCTTCCACCCAGCCCCTGTCTCTGTCTTAGACACATAAAAACACTTTTGCGCTTTTCAAATATATCGATTCAAGAACATCAACAAAAACCCAAAAACCCAAAACACAAACACAACTGAGGCAACTTTTGAATGACAGGAGAGGCAGAAGCAAAAGCACAAGCTTGCTACTTTTCCAAGTGAAATATGTATTTTTGATACACGTTGTGTGTGTAATGTTTGTTATTGTTGCTGTTGCGTCGTAACAAGTTGAGCAACTTTTGGACATACAACAAGCAAAAGTTGAGAGCAGCGGCTTTAAGGCTGTCAACAGCTTTCCCCGAGTTAGGTGAAAGAGGTAGAAGCTGATTCTCTAAGCTACAGCTACAGCTACAGCTGCTCCTGCGCTTCAGATTCAGTCAGTGCTTAGAGTATTTAATGTGTGTGCTAGTACTTTTAGTAGTGCTACGACTGCTACACTAAAAGGCTTTTCAATTTATGCCGCAAACGGAAACTTTTCAACAGTCGTTTATTGCATTTTGTCGCCCAGGCAAGCATTTTCACATTTTGCCTGCTTTACTCTAAGATTTTTCTTACACTTCTCGCCGAGCACTCACAGCCATTATCTACACACACACAGAGAGAGAGACAGACACACATATGTGACAACATTTATGGCTCATTCCCCTCCACTCCCCATCCCATACCATCCCATTTTCGTAGTGGTGCCGGCAAATTGCCAATGTGGTGCTCAGGAAATGCTTTACTTGATTTAGCTGCTAAGTGCAGCTGCAAGCAATGAAAATGTGTATCCTTATGCCTCACTTCCCATCACCCGCCCCGAGGCATCCCATTTCCCTTCTCTTGCCATCTTTCGACACTACTACTGTATGGCATGGATGTTATTCGGCAACAAAAATTCTCATAAATTCTCTTGGCGCTTGTAAAAACAATTATGCCAGATATTTACGCCGCAAAAGGCAACGATGTTGCAACTGCAACAGCAGCAGCTACCAGGGAATTCGTCGAGAATTTGCTGTTAACAATTTTCGACTTTTAATTGCAGTTCCGCGTCCTTTGACGCAGTCAAAGTCATTTTGCGAATATTATTTTTGACTTGGTTTAAAGCGGCGTATGCGTAATATCGCTTACATGCTCGTCTGTTGGATGCAGGATACAAATCCAGGCAGCACTCAAAAGACAAATGTTTGTAATTAAGAATGAAAGCGTTGTGGTTTAATTAAAATGTTCGCAGCAACAAATTGATGGCTAAAAGAGCAAACAAAATGCCTCTTGCAGGTTGCAATTGAATAGTTTGTAACGGGGGAAAGAGAGGGAAACGTTTAATGCTTGTTAAAAATGTGTGCTACCAGAAATACTTTATAATTTTGTTCGCCACTTCACAACATCCGAGAAACGTTGAGAGCGAAACAGGATGCAAGGTTCGGATTTCCCATTTATTTGGGCTAGCAATCATAATTAAAGGACTTAAAGCCTTTGCATGTGCAGAGGTATTTAAATAGTTTTAACTTGTATTTATGCTTAAGGGAATACTTTTACTCATATATTTTCATTCAACAAATTATTATGAAAAGCGTACGCAAATAAAACAAGGTAAATATTTTCACAATTTAAAATCCGTTGTAAAGTAAAACCCATACAAAAACTTGATAAAACGTTGCAAAACTTTGCTAAGCTTTGCTGAGCAAACAAGTTTTTATTTTCCTACTGCTGAGAATATATAAAATATTTACATAAAGTTTATTAAGATTATCTAAAGCTATAACTAGTTTGGAATGTGTTTAGATTGAAGCTTTATAAATATGCAAGATATTTATACCGAATTTATAGTGATGATTTGACTGTGTTCAAGGGATAAAGAATGCAGCTTGCATTTAAAATTTGTTGTTCAGGAAAAACTATAAGCTTCTTAGTTCTTCGAGTTTTGATACAATTGTTTTCTGATTTTTCCCTTAAGCACAAACCTTGTGTCAATAATTGATTAGATTGAAAATCATCCCGAGATGAAAATACTGAATTTTAAATAAAATGTTGAATCAACCTAAAACTAAACCAAATCATAACTAACAAAAGCTTTCAGAATGCTAATGTGAGTCTGTATATCTATCAAGCGTGTGTGTGTTAGCTTTAATAGCCACATACACATACATATGTATATCACATACGCAAACATTCGTATTCGGCAGTCACGTTCGAGCATTTTAGCGGTTTCATGTACTATATTCTCTCGTTGTGTGAGCGAGAATTTTGCAAAACGAAATTATTCCCGGTATACCTTATGATGGGGTAACCAAACAATATACACACACACACACACACTCATGCGCTCCATAAAATGGCGGCATGTGCTTAAACACACACAAACACGCGCCACACATACACTCATGAAAACCCGCCCAACCGTTAAGCTACCCACATTTGAACTGTTTGAAAATTTCAATGTGGTCGCTGCTGTTTGGTTGGCAAAACCCAACCGTTTGCTATAAATGTAAAGGGGCGGAGGTTAAAGGGATATCACTTTAATAGTAATAATGATAATAAAAGCCTGGTACTTACGTTATGACGTTTCTTTTCTCGATCCGGCACCGCATGCCAACTAAATTGTAAATTCCAATCGAAGCCACCAACATTAACGCCGCTCGAGTCGCGATAATGAAACTCCAGAGTTGTATCATCGATAACATCGATAACAGGACAAACAACAGTTGTTGAATTCCTCGCTATGCGATCCAAAAGGGGTTCCAGCCAACCTGCGAAAGAAATATGGAACAAATATATTAATCAATCGAGCTTTATTGTGTATATCTATAGAAAGTTTTAAACTAATTTTTAAGCCTTAAAGGGAATCTCCTTTCAAAAAAATCAGCTACATCAATTTTAATTCCGTCAAACCATGCCCCTCAAGCAAAGCAAATAGTTTTTTTGAGTGTTTTAGCTAAATCAATATATAGTCTTGCAATTGTGGTTTGTTATTTGATCCAATTGCTTTGGCCCAAGTGCCAAGTGTCGAGCCGTGGTTGATATTTTTTCTGCTTGCTCCATGTCCATTCATCATATTAGTATTGAGGACAACGACGATGACAGCTTTGGAACAAACTGAATAGACCAAAAACTGTTTTCAGTTACAGCGCACAATGTTCAATGTTTCTATGTTGCACGTTTTGTGAGTGAACATTTTTTCCCGGATGATATTTTTTGGCTTTTTTTTTGCAGCAAGTTGTTTTCTCTCTCGCGCTGTGTTCCGTTGTGTGTTAGTGTCTCTTGGTCTTATCGATTTTGTGCGCAATGAACAAAATTGATTGTATTTTGGTGCCCTTCCATTGATTTCGACTTAAGCAAAATGAAATTCTGGCCAAACAATAAAAGAGAGAAACAAGTCGAGTACAAAGCAATCAGCACCATCAACATTCGAGTGCCGTCCAGCAAAAAATAGAAGGAGCAAAACGGAAGATTAAGTGATTTACTTGTGGGCTTTGTTTTATTGCTTCAACATTCGGTTCGCATTTTGTTGTTATCGTTGACAACGGCAACGGCAACAACGACGATGAATCTCATCTTTGGGCTAGCAAAAGCAACAGCAAAATTGATAGCCACGTTTAGAGCACGCTCGGGATTTGCGAAAAATGCCTAAAGCAACCTAAACAACAACAATTGGTTACATTTTTACATTTTATGTTTGAGCTTTCGTTTATCGTTTTTCTGTTTCCATTTGTATTGTATTTTTTTCTGTTCGCATTTCAAAATGAATATTCAAATGCGTGTGCTTTTCGCCTCGCTGCACAATTAAATAATTAATATAGCGTTAATTTAGCCAGGTCATCGAGAACATTGGCCATACAATTTGGCAGTCAATTTAATAATGTATAATACATAAGTATTGCAAATGGCGTTATCCCCAAATTTGCAACATATTCATTAAAAATTAGCCAAAAAGTTAATTGCAAAAATCTGTTGCATACTTTTAGACATGCAAATAAAATGCAAACTTACCTTCGGCACATTCACAATGTGAATCCAAGTAGGTTATAACCGGTGATTTGGCAAACTTGGCGCCCAGCAAACGTGCTCGAATCAAGCCCTCACGCTGTGGTCCACGCACAATCTTTACCATCGGATAGGCAGTAAAATAATCCTCTAGTTGTTTCTTCAGATGTGCTGCAAACAGAGTTAAAGAAAATTAAGTAAATAAAATACTCAAGTCAAGTAAAAATACTCACGCATATCGCTGTAATCATCCACCAGGATTATTTCACCAATCAATTCCGGCGGCGATCTATCGAGCACTGAATGCACTGTGCGCAACAGGACGGACCACGCCTCGTTGTGGAAACAAATGATGACATCTGTCTTGGGCAGATTGCTCAGATAGCGTGCCGAGTCCTTGCACCAGGCATCACGCGGATCGGGCAATGAACGATGCACGGATATCAAATCGGAGACATACTGATTAAAGGCATTCTTTGTCCAGCCATCTTCGACGGCCTTCTTCATGTCGTGTGCCATGTCTTCGGGCAATACTACAGGCTTGCCCATCTCACCGGGGCTATCCCCCACTCCATTTGCAGCTGGTGCATCCAAAACGCTTTTATCTAAAATACATAGACAGAGAGAGAGAGATAAAAAGAATGATAGGTGAGAAGTTGTTGCTTGATTTGGCATAAAATTTGGAGAGGATGTGCAGAAGGATATGCTCAAAAGGATGCTGCTTTGTTGTGTATAAGATTTACGACTCACACTCAGCAGATAAATCGCAATGCATTTGACATGAAAAGTTGTCATCATCAGCATCGTGCATGAAAAATGCTTCGCCTTGCAAATTTGCCAGACGAGCACAATGCACAGTGTGAGAAAATAGTAAAAGCAACACATAAATTCATAAAATGCTGCAAAAAACAAACCATTTTATCAAACTTCAATGTAGAAGAGGAAAAACTGTGACCCAAAAATGATTTAGTAAAGGCAAGCAAGCAAAAATATTCAAATGTATTATTTTTTTCTGACAAAATACTTTAAATGCTTCTCTTTGTACCACGGTGTACTACAGTGCGTATGCGTGTTGTCTGTAGCACATCTTGCACACGCTCAATGAGTTCTCTTCCTCTGTTTCGACTGTATGACTCTTCGTGTGCGCATTATATTATCTTGTTATTTGCGTTTGCATGGAAAAATATGATTCCGTTCCGGCTGCCAGTTGCTGCTTTTTATGAGATTTGTCAGCCCAGAAGTGACACTTATTGGCACAGTTCGCATCTCCCTCTTTCTCTCTCTCTCTCTCTCTTTCACGCTCACTCTTTGCCGCACAATGAAAAAACATTTCAATTACCGCAATCATTACAATGCACATAAAAAGAAAATATAATAAAAATGCAAAGCCAGTTGCTGCAAAATATAAAGCCATAAAGTTAAAATGGACTCGACGTTCTTAGGCCCACATTGCACCGAGTTGGCCACATTATTGTGTTGGTTAAGAGCCGTAGAAAAAACCGTAAGAACCCTACAGCAATAGAGGCCAATCAGGCGGCGATAAATTTGGTTTGGTCGCCCAACAAAAGCCATTAAAAATGTTTTCTAGACCAGAAAAGCGGCAGAAATGGCAAAGGATACGCACATAAATTTTATGATTTGTCGTAGTTAAAACTTCATTGTGCGGGAAAAATATTCACGCGTTAGCCAAGCGGTGAAGGCGACAGAGGGGGTTACACAGTTGGGCATAGAAAGGACTCTTAGCGACTGCTTTTGTAATGAACTTTTTTATTTTGTTATGTTATTTTGCATGCTGTGCAAAGAGGAAAAGAAAGGGAAGAAAGGCTGAACGCTGTTAGGTTCGGCTCGGAGGGTCCTTTGGTTTTTATGTATTTTATTGATTCGCCTTATTTTTAGCGCTGCATGGAATGTGTGTTATGGCATTGAATTTATGCGAGCTGGGAGGCACGGCTTGCGTGTGTTTCTATTTAACTGCTCAGGTGGCAGGCAAGCACAATCCAATTATAGCGTATCGAAATGTATAAGCAAAAAAACGAATTGCAAAATGTTACAGTAAACACATGATTGGAAGGCAAACGATTTTTGGCAAGGCAAAATTACTGTAAGGATGGCTAAAGATAGCTCTCTTTCCTTTCAGTTTATGTATAACAATATAACAATTTGCAGCACTGCGGATTATCCTTACTTTGGCAAGCGTTCACTGTACAGGCAAACAAGATGTGTTATCCATCTATACAATTTTCATATCGGCGTTTTATGAACAAAGGAAAGAGAGAATCGCGGGAGAATCCTGAGCGTGACAGGAAGCTATAAAGCGTCCGTTATGCGTTAAGGACAAAAAACAGGGAGAGTCTGCAGGAGAAGACAGACCGAGAGGGACCGAGGGGTCTGCCTAGGGGAAACAGCCTAGCAAACTGCCGGTACAATCTGCCAGTTGTGGCATGTTTCGACATAAAACTGAACATAATATGCCAAAGTAGCGTTATTCGCAAAATGAATGCGAATCACGTGAGCAAGGGGTGTGGAAATGAAATAGGAAGAGGTTTGCCTTCAGGGACGGACAGCACAAACAAGGACAATAGACACACACAGACACACTCGATGGGAAATCAGCGTTATGTTATTGACATGACTGAGAGGATTAGCATTGATTAAAAAAAAAAAAACGGGCTGCGGACGCGTACGCAATCAATCTACAATCAACAGCAATCTCGAAGCAGCAGCTGTTCCTTGAGGCATTTTATTCCAACTTGTTTCTGCAAGTTCAGGATGATGGGGCGTTAGGGGGCGTGGCATTTGTATTGTATGTACAAAATCATTATCGCTGCTAAATTGTAAGAAAAAAACAACATCAACAGCATGCAAGGCAAGTACGTGTGCGAAGGGACAGACAAACCAGAGAGCGGGAGACAGAAAGAGAGGACTGGCAGGCACTGTGACCGGAGCGTCCAGTAGACGAGGCCAAGATCAAGATAGGGAACGTATTAATGACATGGCCAGCGGGCAGCTTGACTCTCGACTGGCTCTCAATGACTGACTCAGGTTGACTCTGACTCTGCACAGTGAGAAATTTGTGGTTGAAATTTAACAGGAAATCAATGCCAATTTTATTTGTTTATATGAAAATTCACTTCACTAACTAAACTAAGCAAAAGCGGCAGACATAACTTAATTGAAACTTTGAGAATCGAGTAGAAGGGTGCCATAAAAAAATAAAAAATAATTTCCAATTAAATGCCAGATACACTTTTTAAAAGTGCAAATGAATTGAAAATAATACGAAATTAAATTAAAATTTTTTTTTGGTTTTTTTTTTACCGTGTGATTGAAAGGCAGAAAGAGACAGACAGGCTGACCGACCGACCGATTGAATGACTGACTGGGGTTGAGACTGGGGTTGTTGGTGGGACGTTTGGCTTGTCCTTTGCTTTGGTTGATGCGTGCGCGCGATAAACGTCGTGTTGGCCACGTCTTTTGGTGGTAAGCGCCCCAAGGCCATGCAATAAGTACAACAACACTAATTACCAGCTATGAACACAAGCACAAGACTTCGAAGAAGAAGTAGAAGTAAAGAAACAAAGGAAGTCAGACGTTCAAGGCGAGGAGGACACAGATAGTCTTTCAAAGATATAGAGGCATATGTGTGCATCATCGTTTCGAGAAGTCTTTTGGTCTGAAATGTGCGTGGAGTGTGGAGTGTTGGTAAACGTTGTAGGCTTGCACACAATTTTGACGCCATGGGGCGATTGGTGCACAGCGACAGGATCAGCAAATAACAGCAACAGCAACAACAACTTGTAGCTTTGCCACCTTTGATGCAAGAAGATGATGATGATGAAGCTGGGCTGCCTGCGCCACAAAGAGATGCAAACATGATATGCGAAATTGCAAATACGTGCGGTTATGTGTGTGTGTGTGCATTCGAGTGTGTATGTGTGTGTGTGTAATTCAGAAATGCAGAATTCCCTTCAAGATGCAATCTTAAATGCTTGTACCACATGCAACCAAACATCATGTCTTGGCCAATACAATTGCTGCTTGCCCCTCTTGTCTACCTTGTCCCTACGCTACGGTTGACCGCTTCATTGAATTTGGCCAACACACACACAAGCACACACGACGTCAGTCGGGCAGTCTGAAAGCCAGAAAGTCATTCAATCCATTGAGTAAAATCTTCAGGTCGAGGGGCCGACGATTGAAGGTTTCTGCCTTATTAGCTGTGGCAAGTGTTTGTCGTTCTTGTTGTTGTTGCATTTTTAATATGCTTAATGCGAATGCCTCACTTGACAGCGGCATGAGTCAAGTTCTCTGGTCTCTCTATCTTTCTATCTCTTTCTTACCACACCTAGAAACCCCCCCAAAGTGGAAGAAAATGCTGTTTGGCAACAATTGCAAAGTTGTTAAGTGCAAAAGATCTGCTGCTCTCTGCCTTTGGCATCTTTTAACATTGTTGCAAAAACTTGTTAGAAATTTTCTAAAAAAAAAAATAAAACAGCAGAAAGGGGAATGGAGGGGATGCAAGAGTAAAGCTCTTCACCCAGCGGCAGAGAAAAGCAATGTGTGATTATTCGTGCGTTTGGTTCGATTTCTGGCTGGCGCTGACCTAAAATGCAAACCTGACCAACAAACCAAAAGAGTTAACAAGACGAAAAAATACGATGCGTGAATATGAAGTGCGAATCGACTCACCAAACGAACAACTAAGAGATACAGACACAGAACGCGAGCGAGGGACAGACAGACAGAGATTAACAAAAACTGATTGCAGCTCAAGAAAAAAGAAAAGAAAAACAAGTTAAGAAGTAAAGCAAAGAGGGAAGTGGAGATTTTTGTACTACCTGCACTAACTGTGATGGATGGAGCGAGAAATGTGGTTTAATCTGGAACTAATTTCAATATAAATATTAATGTTGCACATTTGTTGCAGTCAGCAAAATGTGGCAGCACCAGCCAGCCAGCCAGCAGCTGCAAATTAATTGGCATCACAAAAAAATAAACTTGCCAGATAGAAGATAGAAAAAATGATGGGGAGTAGCAGGGAGAAATAGGCGAGGCTGCCTCTGTCTGATGTGCACATTAATTATGTCAGCGGAACGGAGGAATTTATAGCGATGGCAATGCCTATAAAAATATATATCATGTTCCCACGTTATGTGGCTGACTGCAAAACGAAAAGCAGAAGAGGTAATTCATGTACGGAGAAGGGAAGTTTAGGTTAAGAAGCTAAAGAAGTTAGAAATCTGAATCAGGCAAGGAGTATCACACATAGACCGCTCAGGGTCCTTAGTTGCTTGTTGATTTTGTCTTTAAACCAATTTGCTGTGATTAATCAATAAAGTACAACAGAATTCACAAATATATTTGTAACTTAACCTAGTTTGGCTTCTATTCAACACAAAATAAATTATAATTACAGCTCAAGTCAATTTTATATATCAGAGCAAACATAATTTACTCAATTTATGTTAAGCAAACAGTTTAAAGTAAATGCAAATCATTAATTAAGTGCAGTAATCATAGCCGGAACACACAAACAGAGAGCTTTGTGTGTGTGTGTGAAATGTGCAACGTGGCAAGGATATTAAATATTAATTAAAATGTCTGCCCAACTTACCATCTTCTTTGGCCTGTGGCGGCTGCTTGCCAACCGATTGGCCGCGTGGTATAGACTTAACTCTCTTATGCTTGGCTGTTGGGGGCACATCCGCCTCTTGTGGCGCCGCCGCCGCGTGATCAACATTCGCTGCCTCAATTCCATTGCCAATGACATTAAATGCCGCATCCTCTTCGCCGGACAACGGACCATTTTTCAGGGCCAGTGCAATGGGATCGCCTCCGCCGCCGCCACCACCAGCCGCACCACTATTGATGATGTTGCTGCTTGCCACACCGTAACCACTGCTGCCACTGCTCTCCTGGACGGCCGTGCGACGCCGTGTATCATCCGTGTAGATGAGGAAAGCAATGCAGAACCAAATGGCCAGCATTAATGCCACCAGCTTCACAATTGTTGTGGACCGACGACGCCAAATGAATGCCATGTCGAATGATGATTTTCTCTCTGTGCGTGTTGTTGTTGCTGTTGTTCCTTTGGCAAGGAAGTTGGCTTTGTGGTTGTTGTTGAGTGCTCACAGTTTAAAGTTCGTTTCGCTTAATTTGGCGCACTCAGCGTATACGTAACATTAATCAAGGCAAGTTGATTTATGCGCCAACCACGAAAACGAAAAACAAAACAAAAATTTTGTGACTCAGCTGATTTGCTGCAGGACTTTTTCTTGGTATTCGGATGATATGTTGTATCGCGCGCCAGCACGTCTGGCTGAAGAACACGTATTTCAATTTGTTGCCATGCCACTTGAAAATGCCTTTTGCTTGCTGCAGTTTTTTGCACTCTTTCTTGGCCCGTTGTGTTGTGGGTGTTGCAGAATCAGTCTGAAGTTTAGGAGGAAGCAATGTGAACGACGATGAAGTGTCCTTTTATTTTGTTTCGTTTGTGCACCACACACGTTTTAGTTAAGTCAATTGAAGCAGTCTCTCGTCTCGTCTCTCTTCTCTTCCTTGCGTTGTGCACTCAGCCTGCAAATGAACCAAAAAACATTTGATTAGAATTCAAGTTAAATTGAGTTGGCATTTTCTATAATCTTAACTGCACACGTTTACGCCATGGTCAAATGGAATCTTTCCTTCTCTCCCCCTCTCTCTCTCGCATTAAGCCATTAAAAATTGAAACGCAAATCAAATGATTGCCACAAAGCAAACAGATCAAGCTAAGTGTATATTGATTTTGTTCTTTTTACTGCATTGCACTGCAATTAAGTTCTTTAACAGCAACAACAACAACAACAACTTGCAACTAATATCAATATTATATAATTGCAGCAGAGCACAGCTTCAAGCCTTCAGTCTTCAGTCTACCGTGTCTCGAGTCAGTTGCCGCCAGGTAAATGACACGCCACTTGAGCCACAGCCAGAGCCACAGCGACAGCCAGAGTCTTCCCAATCCCTATTCTCTACCCAAATGGTTGTTGTTGTGGCTTTTTTTTTGCAGTCAAGTGGATGCCCCACAGCGTGATGTTGCGTGCCAGCTTGGCGCATCGGACCCAACTATAATAGACCAAACTCTGACTACACTCACAAAAAAAAAACCAAGAAAACTGCAACTGCTTGCTCAGCATTATAAAAATATTAAAAATTCTTTACTTTGTTGGGTTTTTTGCTGTAAACTTTTTCCCAGCTACTCTTGTGAAAATGCAATAAACATTAGGAATTATTAATGTTAAAAAAAAGATCCCATTCTGACCATGATCAGTTTCGTTGGCCAGCGTTGCCCCCTATTCGCAGTTGGGAGTCATGACTTGGCCCAAGTAGTTGAATGCACATGCAGAGAGGGAGAGAGAGATAGAAAGAGACCCCGTCAGAGGCCAGGCCAAGCTTATCAATTAGAAAAGGCAGAAGGCATACCAAAGAGACAGAGTGAGGGTCTATACCCCCCCTCTCTCACTCTTTGTTAGAGCTATGCGAACTATGTGTGCATACAATAAATACAAGTTAATTACTTCGTGTGCCGCCGCCTTTTGTTATGGCTCGTTGGGTTCAAGTGGAATTGCCAACCTGGTAAAACCAGAGCCACCCCACCACCACCCCACCATCCCACTCTTTCACTTTAGCAATGCTGGCAATTTCCGTTTTGTGTGTATAAATTGAAAAGCATATGGGCGAAGGGCTCGAGGGGCAGACAAGAACATGTCATGTCCTCAGTCAGCTGGAAAAAGTTTTGCTACGCTGACAAAATGGAGCGATTAGAGTTCCCAGCCAATGGAAGCAACAAAAAAAAGAACGAAACATTATTGTTGTTCGCCCGACGTAAGGGTTAACATTTGGTATTTAGCTCTAGTTAAAGTAGTTAAAGTTTGTCTAAATAAAATGCGACACTTTTGCTGACAAAGCGAATGAAATCAAAAACGAAATAATATCCTTGGTATGCAAAAGATAAAAGAGGAGATTAAAAGAGAAGTTAAGGTAAGCGACTCTCAACCAGCTTATTCAATGTTCCTCATGGTTAACAAACTCAACCACAAAACTGTAATGCCCTCTGCAAGTGTGTAGGAATTACCATATAAATTTAAATATATAAAGTTAACTTATGCATATATTCGGTTCGCTTATCTAATTAGTTTCGACAGTTGTCAGCTGTGTGTTGAATAATCAAACGAACTTCCCTCATTCGCCCGTGTCATTTTCAATTTTCTACTAACTAACTAACTACTTCAAACAGACACTCTCACCCCACACACACACACACACACACACACAGCCACATGCAATTGTCGCAAAATCTATAATTAATGATTTTGCAATGCATTTGCACAATGCGTGAATTTTTGGTATATTTTACGAGTGCTCAGACTGCAAAATGACGCACATCAGGCGAGGTGAGGAAGGCAAAGAGGGGTCACGCGGGGGATCTGTTCAACATTGTTTGGCCTTTTGTTCGTTTGTTTGTTTGCTTGTTGCCTGAATAACTGAATAAATACCTGCAGCAGCAGGAGCAACATCAATCGAAAATTGCATTCAAATTGTTTGTTAATTAAAATTCGCGGCTATGCCACGCGGCGTATGCGCGATTTCAAAATGTTATTGCACGGCAGGAGAGGAGATTTTTACAATCGAAACGTTTCATATGTCAAATGCACTTTGCCAAATCATAAATGCATTGTGGTTAAAAACTCTTTACAACTTTAATTTCACATTTCATTTGGCACATTTGACATTTGCGCGAGAAGTTTAAAATGGTTGGATTTCAATCTTGTGCAAATGAAAAGTTAATTGAAATTCAGAAAATCACATCGCAGATAAGCAAAAGCAACACAAAACGAAACAGAGATAATTTCAAGTATTGTTAACTGATTTTTAATTATGCCAGGGCTACGAACAAACACAGATAAATGCCAAAGTAACTATAAAAGTTGAGATTATTTTCAAGTACGCCAATAAAAAAGCGATTGGCAGAGTTAACATTATTCTTTCTTGGGAAAGATTGGAGAATAATTTTTTGGTAATTTCTTAAAATATATTTATTAAACAATTAACTTTTTGCAGTTTTCAGCAACTTTGTATGTGATTATTTGCTATCGTAAATGAAACCTTTTGCTGCCGCAATTTGTTGCAGTTTATTTCAAGTATGACTAACACTCAAGTTTATCATAAGATCCAATTGCAAATATTTATTTTGCAACAAACACTTTGACTAATTAGTTTCTAACAACAATTTAAATGAAAAATGTATTTACATTTGCCTGCCGCCTGGCTGTTTCTTAAATGAGTTGCGGTTGCAGCGATAACGTTTACATGGCCAATTTGTCAGTCACAAAATGCAACGAACAACAGAGCCAGAAGAACTTGAAGAGTTTGTCTGTCATAAAACTAGAAACACGCACTCCTCAAATCACTTTATTATTATTTGTGCTTATCGCAAACAAAGCGATGACGCCAGTCAGCTAGAATGATTGAATGACTGACTGACAGAAAGACAGTTAGACAAATGTTAAGGCGGAAGACACTTGAAATTAAAAAAATGAAAGAACAAAACAGAACAGATTTGCCATGTCGGAGCCACATTCGATAAGCACACAAATGCCACGAGCAAATGGCTAACAGGAAATTGTTAATGAATGAAGTTAAGATAATTCCACATTATTTTGTACTTATCCATACAACTATTTAATAACTTTTGATTGTATTATATTTGCTTGTTCTTCGTAAGCGAAAAACATGATTTTTTAAATAGATTCCTGGACCTAATCTTTATTTTAACTTGATCTACCTTTTCTTCTTCAAACTCTTTCAGCCTCTTCTTCTTCTTTGTTAGCATTTCCAGCTTAATTTCGTTGTTGTGCAAAACCTGAGCTTAAATTTTACCCACGGCCTATCTTGTTTAGCTGCCAATTCCCAAGAACACAACAAGAACCTCAATTCCTGTCCTCACTTCACCAACGTCTTCTCCTGCTTCCCTCACACCCCCGCTTAACTATTATTCAAGTGTTTCGCTGCTGTCAGAGAGCCATTTGACGTTTTGCTTGTTTTGCCTTATCTCATGGCTAATTGACTGATAAGCGCCGCAGCAATTTGTGTGTTTCGAGTTTCGTGGTCGACTTTGTTACGCCTTTTTGGTTTTCATTTGCCTTCAAGAAGCAGATAAGATAACAATTAATTGAATTGCATGTAAAGTTTTTGGAATGCTATGCCATCGGCACGAATGCAAATTGCCTTAGATTGATGATCCTCCGGAGTGAACTAAGTTTTTAGTTTTACTAGTTTCTGGTTTCCCATTTCTATATGTACATAATTGCTGGCATAATTAGACGCACATTAAACCGAGAACAACAAACACAGCCGTCAAACTATTTGCAAAGAAATGGGAAAAATGGGCAACGAACATTGTCGTTTGCCATTTAAGCCAAATGAAATATTGCACAAAGAACAAGGAACGAAAAAAAATAAAGCACGCAAATTGCGCGCAACAAAGTCTAAGAATTTCTTTCCTCTTTCCTTCAGAAAGAAAACTTCATTGTCGCGCTTTTCTTTAGCCCCCCACCACCCTGCCTGCCTGCTCCACTGATCATTTGTCATTTTCTTATGCAAAAACTTTTTTGGGAAGCCAGGAAGTAAGGGGTTCTTAGAGGCGTTATTCTACACAACGCGCTGATGCGCATTTTCTTAGTCTGCCAGTTTATTATGATTATTATTTATGCAGACTTAATCCGCAGTTATTAAAACCCAGCCTCAAGAACAAGCAGACGAAGCAGCAGTTTAATATTCATTTGCATTTTTCGGGGCGGCCAAGAAAACTTTTCTTTTCTTTTCTTCGTTTTTTTGCCAGCCGCACGCAAAATTTCTTAGTTCTTAATGAGTTGCGTGTTGCGCGCCGCGCCGCAATGAAATGAACTTTTCTTCTTGGGGGCAATTAGAAATTTTTGGCAGTTTGAAAGAGCGAGAGAGACAACCTGAGCAAGCCACAGATGTGACGAGACTTGACTCAAACTATAAAAGTACACTAAACAAAAAGTATTGGTATTTTGTTTACGGCAGAATTCAACTTTAATTAAGATTAATACCTTTTCTGAAATTTATCTTTGGCAAAGAATTCAATAGAAAACACAACAAAGACTTTTTTTTGGTGTAGCATAAAAATGGATTAAAATTGTTCGTAAAAATTGATTCGAAAACAATGTTGGCGGCTTTGATTTTGTTGTATTATGCAGCGTGTCGGCAAAGGTCAATTCAACAGCGAGCGAAGAGACGTGCATCAAAAAGACTAAAGCCACAAATGATTACGATGATGATGATGGTGATGCATGCTGCATGTTGCATGCTGCATGATGCACCCAAGATAATGATAATGAAGATGATGCGAAGTTGGGAGTGAGAAACGTGTTTCTCTCTCTCTCCGCGAAGCAGAAGCAGGAAATGTGTTTTAGCCATGAAGACGTTGAAGAAAACCGGCAGCTGCAACACACGCACACACACCATACATATATATATGTATTTATATACAGAACGAAGACAGGAGCTGTTGCCGATGCTGTGGCTGTGGCTGCGTCGTCTTGGTGCAAAGAAAGTTGAAACGGAGAAAATTTAATCAAAATATTTGCACATCCGCCAAAGCGAGAAGCGAGCAAAGAAGGCGACTAGAATTACCAGTAGCACTACTATATAAAAAACGAACTTCAGACTGCAACACGACAACAGGTCTTCTTCTTTCTCAGACTCCTTTTTGGTTATTTGGTGCATGCCAAGCCATGCCAGAACCAGTCAAACCTCATTCGAGGCTGCAAACTGCATCTTCAATCTTCCGAAAAGGGGCACGAAATGCTTATTTTGGAGCAAAGCAACTTGGGGAATGCTTGAACAGTTGCAGCAGCACATTGACAATTATTTACCGTTGGCGCTTAACTGTTAATTTTGTTGATGTTGCATGCAGCGCCCCACATTCAAGCGACATGCATCCTCTCTTTAACAATCGACAAACAACATGCCACACACGCATATTTTTCAACAGCGGCTTTAGCCTTCGATTTGTTTAAAGCCACATACCTTTTGCTGTCTCTGCCTCTCCCTCTCTCCCGTATCCTCAACTATATAGACATTTATATTGATTCCTGTAGAGTCATGACTCCAGCATGCATTCAAAATGTAATTAAATGTGTTTTTTCCTGCTCCTGTTATAAAGAAAAATCTTTCACGCTTTTCACAAACCAAAAAAAAAACAACGAAGTTTTCTTTCATTTTGATGCCGCCGCTCGACGCGCTCAACGCTTCTCATTATTTGACAGAGAGCAAAAAATAAATTACAGGATGAGCGCCGAGCGAGCGAGGCAGCTATTAAATCGCAATTAAATGATTGCACGAAATGTGTGTGCAGAAAAACATGTTTTTCCCCCGTTCAGAGTTGTAGCTGCCTCGCATCATCATTTTTTCACATTTTCAGTTGATTAATTGCCGTCTGGAAAAAAGCCGAATGGAAAAACTTTTCATAGACGATATCGCAGCTGTCTCTTAATTGGATTAGCTATGAAAGAAGCTGAAAACTAACTTAATCTGGGGAAAACTCTCTCGCGGAAAACTCGTTAAAAGTTTGGCAAGTTTATTGAGTTAGTAGCACAAGGCTTGAAAGTGTGTTTAATTGAAAACGAAAACTGATTACCGAGTGAACAGAAAAAACTTGGCTTAGTTAGCTTAGAGTCTAACCTTGGACTTGGCCACAGCGCGTACGCAAGGTCAACTTTTAATGTTCATGGTCAAAACAGACGCATAAAACCCCCCAGCGCAATGAAAACGAACAAAACGAGAAACCAACGAGAAATCAATTGTAACATTTGCATATGCATGAATTTTCCACAACAACAACAGCAATAACAACAACAGCAATAACAGCAATTGGCCAACATGGCAGGCAGAGCTCCCTTGTTGGCTCAGGTCAGTTGATTTGAGTCGATTCGGTTTCGGATTCAAGTTGAATTTCGAAGTGCTCTTTCTGCTTTATTGCCACCGACCGACCGACCTCAATATTTATTCGCCTGTTTGTCTGTTTGCTTACCGCCGTTTTGAGCATTCATTCGTGTATTCAGAGGCAACAACAACAACACGTTTCACGTTTTTCCATTGCATTTCTCCTCTTTGCAACTTGAAGTTGCCTTTGCCTTTTGCCTTGTGCCTGGACCTTGGCCAACTGGCTGCCCAAAACTTTTCTGTTGGCAAATTGAATAACAGAAAATGAAGAATTAAAACCTTATCGGCCGAAACTATTTGGTTAACGTATAAACCCTCTCTCCTCCCCCCATCAGCATTAATTTTGTTTATTCAGCTTGCGCTGGAAAATTAATAATAATATCGAGTTTGTTAGTTCATAAATAGTTTAAGATTTAATTAAATGATAAATAGTCGCAGCAACCAAAGAAGATAGATAGACACAGGATAATGCTGTGAGATAATCAAGTCAATATAATTCAATGTCGCAAACTCGATTAAATATGCCCGAGTCACAGGAGAGACAAAGGACGCAAAGGCAAACAGGATTTATGCCCTAAGCCCGCCCTTCGATTTTCATTTTGGGTTCGGAAAAATACTTTAAAAGCTCTGTATAAACTATCAGATTTTGAAGAACAAGAGGGGGAAGGTTGCGGAGGAGTAGCCCAAACTGACAGAAAACATATATAAGCCCCGCTCAGCTCTCTGCCTTGCCCACAACGGAGTGGTCCGTGTAATTTTGGTTGGCAACACAAAATTATAGAAGGGAGACGGGGGTGAGGAGGGACGACAACGACAACGACGACGACGACGAAAGAGAAATCGAAAAATGTTACGCTTGAAAATTGCCTGTCAAATGACAAAAATGGTTTCATTTTTGTGCCCCTAATGGCAGTTGGTCATTTTTTATGACCGGTCACAGCACAAAAATAAATATCCGGAAAACGGGGAAAAAAAACCTTTTGGGTTGTGCGAGATTAAGCCGATTAAGAGACAGAGGGAGAGAGAGAGGAAGAGAAAAAGAGCGACAACCAATTACCCCCATTACCCCCTGGTAGGTGGTCTTTTCTCTCTCTCTCTCTCTCTCTGTGTCTTCTCGCATTTTGAGGTTCGGTAATGGATGGAAATCTCACAGTGGGAGGTATAAATTGGCTCATAGCTTATGGGTGCAGGCCAAGTCTCGATTATGGCTTTGTTTGTGAGAATATCTCGAAAGTTTAGAGGTTAAACTAATAGTTAGCCAGGCGTTACGCATATCAATTCGTAATGTGTGGGTGTTTTTGAACTTGAAATGAACTTGAACTTGATCTTTAAATTTAATTTAGGCTAATGTTCATAGTTTAGATTTGAACAGACGATTGAAATTACAGGACTGATCAAACTTTTTTAAACATTTTGTTTAACAATTTTGTCATTAGATTTAAATCTAAAACAAATCTTTTATCACACACCCCAAAAAACACTTTAAATATATTTTTCTTCCCCTATTATATTTATAGTTTTTTTTCTTTTTTGTTCTCGTTAAAATAGCACAAATTTCTCACTCCAGTGGCTCGTAAAAGTTGCAATTGCAAAATGCTGTTGCAACAACAAAAAAAAAGGGCTTAAAAACCCCTTGAAGCATAAATCGCTTCCACGCAATTGCATTGATTGAGGCGGATAACGAGGTCCTTAGCCACTGAAATATAAACATTGCCCAGCTATTTAATGAAGCATAAACCAAAGCAGCAGGCTGCTTCTGCTTCTTCTTCTGCTTGCTAGCTATAATAGTTTTTCGCTGTTGTTGTTCGACGTTCGTTCTCAGCTCGTTATCCTCAATCTGCACCTTGAAGAAGCAGCATCAGCAGATGATGATAGTCTCAGTACTCAGTCCTCAGTATCCAATGGGCAGCGAAAGACATAAAACTGTCAAAAACTTGCCTATATAAATCGCTAAACTAAATGCCTTTCATAGTTTAATGTCACCTCGGGGGATTTGAGTCGCATACAGAGAGAGAGATCTATAGTTGGCTACCCGACTGAGGAGCAGACAACGTGTCTCTATCGTTTGGGCCTGCAACAACAACAACTGGTTAGGGCACAGAAAAAACAAGTTGAGTAGCTTTAGCTATGTGTTTAGTTTTGATACCTTTGAAGTTACAAAATTCACTTACTATTGCCTGCAGTCTGCAAGGGTATTTATTTTATTCGTATATCACTTGGCTCTGCTTTCTTGTTAGCTTTGACTTTGGTGTCCTGGTCTACTTGGTTGTCATTAAAAGGCGCATGAATTATGCAGTAGCCCAAGTGAACTAGTTGCAGTTGTGTCGAAGACATTGGGACAAGCAAACATCCGTCCGGACATTGGGGGACAAGGGCCAGTGCTCGGGCTTGTTTGTTGTTTTAATTAACTAATTAAGATTTTTCTATGTCGCTTGTCGCTTGCAGCAGCAGCGGCCGCAGCAGCAGTAACAGAGTCAACACAGAGGTAAGCGTGGAATGTTGGCATCATTTGTTGTTGTTGCTGGCCAAGTTGCTAAGGACCCAATTAACCTTTTATGGCCATTTGGCACAATAACGAGGAACGGAACCGAACGAGATGATGTCGAGAAATCGCGAAAGCGAATCCAAAAAACCACAAACCAAACACAGAGACAATGCCACAGACCAAACAATGCTACTTACTACAAAGCCACTTACTACTTGCTACTTGCTTCTTGGGGTTGCAATTGACTGCCAGCAAGACTGAAAATTGTTTTTGCTGGCCATACTTGGCGCTTATTAGTTGGCCAAAAAAGAACAACAAAAATGATCTTGTTTGCGCTTTCAAATTCCCAACTATCACAAATTGACATTGGAAGCGAGAAATTTGTACAAATGACATAGGATCCGGTTTTATATTGATATTTATTAGTTACTTACCTCTCTTATCAATTAGTTATTTATATCCCGCACAACTTCTTATCGAGCTATAACGAAAAGAGAGCGTGAAAAACATAAATTATTGAAAACAGTTGAAATAAACAAGTAGAAAAGTGATAAGCTTTTATTATCATTAGCTGATAATGGAAGCCTGATAGAGAGTAGTGGTATTATTAATTAATTTCGTGATAATTTACGACAACACTTTGTGCTTTTAGGCCATATGTAGCTGGCCAACACCCAAGCGCATAATTATCAAATTTATTTTGTCTCCTTTTTTATGGGTTTTATTTTATTATGCAAATTTTGTAGCCAAACGAATTTAATTTATTATAATTAACATGCAATTGCTATTCAGCAAATTTTGCATAATTATTTATGATGTGCGTGCGGAAATGCATAAATAATAAATAATTTTATTTTAATTGCAAACTCTTTGCCTATTCATAATTTATGAATAAATCCAAATATGTTCCGGATTCTTTTTTCTCTTCTGTTTGCAAGCATATTAAATTTAGAGATTTAACTTATTAAATTTTCTTTCTCCTAAACCGTTTTTTTGCGGTTCCTGTTTCTTTGTTGCTTGTCATTATTATAGCACCTTTGTTGGCCGCCCCAACCGGTTATTATGTGTGTTGGTTTTAATGTGCAACGCCAGCTTCAAGGTACAACGGCAACTGTCTTGACGATAAAATCGCATGGCAATATCAACTTAAAGTGCCTAGCAACAATGTGTGGGTGTAGCTGTTGAGTAAGGGTGTGTGTGTTTGTGTGCGTGTGGAATGTCTACGTGTTCATGATGACCAACTCAACACACACACAAACCATTTTTTTTTTTTTCCAATAACTAATCAGGTTACACTAATTAGCAACGCTTCAAATGTGGCTTTGCTTTGCGGAGTGGGGTGGTGTTTTGGGGTGTTGAAGTGTAGGCCATTTGGGTCGAGTGAACTGAAACTGACAGCCAAACAACAGAAGCAGATACATATAATATAATTAACACATGGCCTGCCGAATTTAATTAATTTGATTAGAATAGAACGCAGACTTTTTTGCGACAAACAGAAACAGAAATCATAATTGATGTTGTTGTTCGTGTAATTTATTTCATTTGCAGTTCGTATTGACAGCACAAGCATCAGCTACTGTTACGAAAAGTTCTCAGATCTGTCTTTAAGAGGCTTAAAAACTCGACAACGCATTTCGCACGCTTTGCGCCGCCCACCAACAGAGACAATAACAGAACAGCCAGAACACTAAATGACAACAAAAACAGCGAAAATGTTGGACAGCTTTAAAGCCTGGCAGTTCATTAAAATTCGAGTGTGTGGGGACCCAAGAAAAACCAATAAGCTAAAGCTGCTTACATGAACGATCCACCAAAAAGGGTTTACTTCTTCTTTTATGAGGGGGAATACTCTATACAACAAGGTGTATGTTGACTATATATTAAAAATGCTAAGAGCTCTGAGTAAGGCTAAACCTTAACCCATTAAACCATTAGTTCTGGCACATTTGCTTATAAGTTTTGCTTTTATATTAAGTCTTTGATGTAAAGATACTTTTCTTTGTCATTCATATTCATTTACATAATTCTCTTTTTTGCTATTTATTTTCTTGTCTCGCCTTTATTTACTCACAACAATTCTATTGTTTAAAGCGACTACGAAGAAACAGCTCATAAAAAATATAGTTAAGTTGAAGTAGTTGAAGCTTCTTTTTGTAACTCTCAGAAAAGTGAAAATTATAAAATTTTTTGTTCAATATTCTTTTGAAACCATATTTTTTATAGTGTATTTGAACTTCTTTTTTGATACGAAGCACAAACAACCCAAAAGGCAGCGTATCATCTTTTTGTTTTGGGTCGTAAATAGCGTAAATTGTTTGCTAATGATCGCAAATTGTTGCTGGCCGCCATAAACACTCTTCAAATTGTATATATAAACAAAATGCCTTCGAGGCTTGTTCTTTCTTCTCGAGTTGTTTGTATAAAAATTTTGTTCGAAATTTCTTGACTTCTTTGGGTATTTTTGTACAATTTTTGTCTTGAGGCGTTTCATTCTCAAAAGCTGTTTTTGTTGTTGTTGCTGGCCATTAAAAGAGCTTCGATGCGGTATAATATGATTTAACAATTTTAATATACCCATTCCGCGACCTCTACCTCTCTCTCCTCTCTGTGCCTCTCGCCCCTATTTATAACGTCTTGATTAAGCGCAATTAATTGCTGCAATTGCTGATTGTAAATCCAATTTATAAGGCCTTTTTTTCTGCCACTGATTGGAGAACGATGCATCCGACATTGGAATCGACCCTCCACTTCGTACTCCCAGCGGAGTTTGCTTGTCCATCATCATCATAATCATCATCATCATCATCATCAACAGCGGCGATGAAGGTCATATGCATATTAATACTAGTTGCGGTTGTAGTATTGATTGCTTTTGTTGCTTTTGTTGTTGTTTAATATACACGCAATCGCCGCTTCTTTTGAATATTGAATACAAAATTTAAATAGCCGGATAACCAGTTTTGAAATATCTCTGTCTACAATATATCTCTCTCGTATTCGTCATCAGCTGTTGAATTTGTATATTTGACTCGATATTCGAGCATATAATTTGTTGCAAGACCTTTATGGTTATTGATTTTGGCCTATGCCTAAGAAGTTGTAAATGAAAGCTGAGATTTTAGGAGAAGCAATAAAACTTAACAGAGATCTTGGCAAAACATTAACCCTAAAGCAGCATGAAGAAGAAGGAACTGAAGAATTTTATGACAGAAAAATGTTTTGCTAGAGTTTCGAAGTGAAATGCAGCTTTGAACTAGCTTTGGTTGGACTCGATTTAAACATTTTTCGTACCAAAATATTGCTAAATGTGATATAAATAGATTGCCACAAAATTTAAGCTGAATGTTTGTTTATTTTACATCAAGTTTTCCACTCTTAACGTAATTGTAAAATAAATATATGAAATTCTTGACCATAAACATTTGTTTGGTAAGAATCGAAAAGCTCAACGAAAAGCTTTACCGAAAATAGAATTTGTCTTGCATTAAGACAATGAAGATTTAGAGACTTTTTATCGATTGATTCTACGTGTGGATTTCCGACGTGTTTTGTTGAAAAAGAATTTAATTGCAAAACAATAAAAGGTTGTCGGGACAATGGGTGAGACGGCGGCGACGTTGGCGGCGGCAAATGGCAACAGAAATAAAATAAAAATGCCAGGCAATAATTTTGTTTGCTTGCTGCTTGGTCAAGGGAAGTGGGAAGAGAACAAATATGCGAATTATTTACACAAGTGCACAGCGGAAGGTAGAGAAGGAGGGAGAGAGAGAGCGGAGAGTTGTCGGACAATACAAATACTACAAAATACCAATTTCAGATCTCCCTTCCTCCCAGGTGGTAGGAGGAGTGTAAAGCTAAAGCAGATGGCCTGAACAAGTCGCAAGTTGCAGTCGTGTCAGCATCCGGGGAATGCAACAACTTGCAGCAGAAGGAGTCTTTGGCTGCTGCCGTTGCAGAAATTGCAAATCATGCAATTTGTGAGCACTTCGAATGCAATCAGCCAAACTGTTTGATTTATGATCATTTCGCAGTTTTCAGCTTTCAGACTTTTGCACTAATTTATCAAATCAAAAACGCTGAAACTGAACACACAAAAGCCTGACTCAACATTAAATTAATCATAGTAGCTAAGAGTAGAGTGGAGTTTTGAAGGGGGGAATGAAAGGGGGTAGAACCACAAAAGTCATTACAATCAATAACTCAAATCGATTGCAGGGAGTCGTGCGATTTTGTTTTTTTTTTCTTTCTTTCGTTCAAAAGACAACAAGTCAAAAGTGCATGTCTCGACCTGCATCGTCGCTGCATAAAACTAGTAATTATACACCGAGAGATAGAGGAGCCCCCTAACCGAAGAATTCTCTCTCAGCGCCATTTGGTAGGCTGGAGGAGTTCCTGCCCAGTTTCCTGCCAGTTCAGTCTGGCTCCAACATCGCCTCCTCCTCCGCCAAATAGCAACAACATTTGTGATAAACGAGCAGCGGTTGGAGGCATCCTCTTTGTTCGAGACGCTGATTTGTGGCTAGTTTGGTTGGCAACAACTTTATTATTAAATATTCGCAGCTACACTGGGCAAAATCCAAACTTAGAGGTACAACTTCGATCCATTTGCAATCATTTCAATGAGTCTAAGCGTGTTTAAGGTAGCTTTGAAGATGTCATTTCATTCTTTAAGTGTAGCCCGTTTTAGATTTTTTTTATCAGTTGCTGAAGTTTTGCAGCTAATTGCATGAAGCGTGATACGCGAGGCATCAGTCTATAATTGTATTGGTTACAACTCGAAAATTAGCATGAATTTGCTAATTAGCTGCGATTGTTAAAGTTTCAACAGCAACAACAACGATAACAACAAACGCTAGCAGGCATTCTCTTCTTCTTTGCAACGCTATCGTCAACTTGGCCACTTACAAAGTCATGTTTAAGTATGCAAGTCGACTGTGTATGCAAGTGTGTGTGTGTGTGTGTGTGTGAATGCAACCCACTCGTTTCAAAGTCAGCTTCAAACTCGTATCTCAAGAATGCGTTGTACGCACAAGCATGTGTGTGTGTGTGTGTGTGTGTGTGTGTGTAGACAGATTTTTGCATAAACATTAGATACATTTGTAGACAAGAAAGCATTTTTCGACGACTGCTGAAGCTGAGTTCAGTTTTTGCAACACAAAATTGAAGGAGCAAAATGTTTTTCATACAAATTAAATCTGAATTTAATCCTTTGAAGTTCTTTGTTAACATTTTATGCTACACAATAATTCGATTTGGGGCTTAAAAGCGAAAGATTTAAAACTATTTGCAAAACTGCAAAATTATTTTTAGAGTAAGCCAAACTTTTGTTTTCTAAAATATATCAAAACAATGAACTTTCAAGCAAATTCTATAACTAATAATTATATGGTTACCTCATCAAAGCGCCACAATCTCTTGAGCCTATCATAACACAATTCCACGAAAATGAATGGCCAGATATTCCGTGAAATGTGAACTGTTGATTGAGTGTCGTCAATTGATTAAACAGTTTAACGGAAAGAAGAAACAACAATAAATAAACACCATATTTAAGTATTTTTATATGTTTATTTAATGTGGCTGAACGAACATCTAAATAATTGCCACAAGCCCAACTGTCATCATTAATTCATGTAAATATTTATTTATAAATATGTATTTTTAATTCTCGCAATACATGAATAATCAACAAATGGCTGATCAATAATGAATGCATTCAGTAACAGCCAAAGAAGAGTTCAAAGCAGACCACAAGATGCCCTTTAAAAATATTGAGAGGTAAAACTTGAAGCTTGTTGAATATTTATTTTACTTTGTTTACTTTGAAACATAATTAAGTTTTTATACTTTTTATAGAGTTTAGTTTTGTTTAGATTAAACGCCATCTTTAAATCATTTTAATGGGCATAATAAAAATGTATCCGAGTCCATTTAAATACTTTTTATATTGCATGGCATTTGTGCAGCTTGCTGACATTTTATTTTTTGCATTATTATTTATACTTTTACTCTTTTTTTTTTTTTTTTTTTGGCTGAACAAATATTTGCACTTTTTGTGACTCTCCCTGCTGCTTTTGCTGCTGTGACATGACAAAAAAAACTATTTTGTATTAGTTTTGTAGTTGTTTTCTTATCGTTTTTCATACTTGTTTTCGTTTTGTTGTTGCGGCGATTTGTTGGCATTTTGTTTCGCTCAACAAACTCAAACAATGATGGGCAAGTAAAATAAACTAAATAATCATATTATAAATGCACATGCGGTTGTATTTGTGTGTTTCCGCTGCTGATAGATATCAATATACAATTATATAGAGCATATAGTGATTGCAACGCGTAACACAAAACCAAAAACCTATTAAAACATTTATTGTTTTTAGTGCAATTTGTTGATAAATATCTGACATATGACCAGCATATGAAGTTTTGTATTATGTAATCGAAAAACTTTTGATTCGTTCAAAGTGAAAGTGAATTGGGCAAATGATGCTCCAGCTAATAATCGAGAAGAAGCTGCCGAGATGCGAGATGAAGGCAATAATGATGACTATGTCAAATTGTTTGTTAAAAAAAAATCACGCTAACCAATTCATTAATTCGTTCATTGGTTTCATTGATGAAGACATTACATAAGCCAAGCAACAGATAAAAAAAAAAAAAAAATAGCTACTCCTATTACGCTGCCAAAAAAGTTTTCGCTAATGTTTTTTGACCCTCTGGCACGGCTGCTTAAATGGGGGGGATGGCATAACATGAGCATTAAGTTAAGGGTCTTTGAGTTATTCACAGAGCTCTGAGAGGAATGTGAACCTTTTTACGCGGTTCGAGCGGGGATTCGGGTCAAAAACAAATTTAGAGACAAAACTTTGTGACAAGATTTTAAGGACACGAAATTAAGTTGTTTTGCTATAACTTGAAAAGTTAACGAAAATGGAAATAGAGTTGTGCAAGCAAATGTTACTTAATTTTGTTGGAGATTTGTTCAAAAGGTTTTTTATGTTATCATTAAAAGGAAATTACTGGGAATGACGGAATGAATTTGAACGAACCAAGTCTTTAAGTAAAAATTTATTATAATTTGCAACAGAAATTTCAACAGATTTTAGAAGAGAGAAACTTTTCTAAGCAACAAAAAAATATCTTAAAATAGCAAGAATTTCAGAATTAAATTTAATAACTACTTTCTTATCCCTAAGCTTAACTAATAAAGGGATATAAAAGCATAGCATTTCATTCAGACTGAAGGACTTCTTTTTTAATTCAATTTGCTTCCTTTTGTATGCTTTGCCTTTGCAAAATTTCAAGCATTTCCATAATCAAGAAGCTTTTTTTTTCCTTATGCAGAATTTGGGCAGCAAAAAGTTTTTCAGTTATTTCGCATTTTTCTGTTTATTTTTTTTTATTTTCTTTTGTTTATAAACAAGTGTTCAAATATAATAAGAGTACTCAGTCTAGTCCGTTGAAATAACAGCAGCAGCTCGGCATAAAAAGTAGCCCAAAGCAGGTGTCAGCAAAACAAACAAAGACAGAGAGAGAGAGAGAGAGAGAGAGAGAAAGAGAGAAAGTGGTTAAGAACACGGACTATGGGCTTGAGTAAATAAATAGCTGTAAAAAAAAACAACACAACAACAAGCTCTTCAAAAGGCAATCAGACGGTTGTTAACCTGCAACAGACGACGACGACGCCGACGTCGACTCAAAGCTTTCGACGCGCTTCAAATCGTTTCTTGGTCAAAACCTTTTGGGCCGTGCCCAGTAGTTGCTGTTGTTGTTGTCATTGTTTGGTTAATTTTTAACGTGCCAAGAATATTTTCTCATTACAATTGTCTGGGCGCACACACGTTACGGCTTTGATTTGCTTAGCTCGTCTTCATTTTTTCGTTTTTTCAGCGTTTTTTTTGCTGTTACATTTTTCGGGGTGTTAATTTACTTCGCTCGACCCACATAACCAAGAAGTCTTCGTACATGTGCACAATGTTAAAGATCTCCCGCAAAACCCATTGCAATGCCTAATTACAGCTCAATCAACTCGACAGACAGACAGACAACAATCTTCCATCTCCCAGCAGCTGCAGGGCAACCAGCTACTACTTGTGAACAACCCACTGGTTTTTGGATTGCCTCAGCTCAGGTTACCTAACCAGCAACAGTTAATGACTTACTGAACAACAACAACAGCAACAACAACGGAACCTAAAGCATCGCAAACTTTTGCGGCATGCCTTAAATATTTGGTGGCACCTGAATGCATTTTACAAATTTTTTGTGCGGCAGCGACTGTTGCAGCAACATGTGATAAATGGCACAGCCTACAATAATAACAACAACAACAATGCACAGCGCAAAAATATTTGAGCTACATTTCATTGCTTTTGGTTATTTAATACAAATTTTAATTAACTTTCAATTGCAATAAATATAAAAATATATTTCATTTCATATGAATTTTTGGTTTGTTTGTTAAAAACTCAATTTCATTTGTCCAATCGAAAATATTTCGAGTCAAATAAGTTCAATAATACATATAAAATTGGCATATAAAATATGTTCTGTGCATAATAAAAGTTAACTAATTTCCTTGAGGCAGTTCATAAATAATTTGAATTTCAATTAAAATATGTTTCAAATTATGTTCAATGCATTTATGTTTAATTAAAAGTTCATTTCAGTTGAGCAACAATTTAAATAAATATTGTTTTGAAACATTTTCAAAGGTGTAGTTTTTTGTTATTTAAATTGCCAAACTAAATTAAAGAAATGCAAATTTGTGCACCTCAATTTGCTTTATAATTCCAATCAATTTTTATTAAAAACTATTTGACATCAAAAATATTTACTGTGTTGTGGCAAAAGCATATTTTTTATAGTTTTTTAGCTGACATTATTTTTGTTTTTTGGTTAGCTGACTCATGTTGGCCTGCACCCTGATGGATTTGGGAACGTCAAAGAGAGCGAGATCAGGGCTCGTTTCGTTTGGTTGCGATTCGTTTCGTTGGTTTCTTTCGTTTGTTAAGTATTTAACCATTAACATTTGTAAATGAAAAATGCCAGAGCCAAAAGGTGAGCCAACGTGAAAAGAAAGAAGCAGCCAGCAGGCAACAATTGATGTTGCTGTTTGGTTTGATGACTTTGCATTGAGTTTGCCTGCAATGTTGAATGTTCAATGCATTTGATGCAACAACAAAAGCCACAACAATGTGTGTGTCTTAATGTTAATGCGAGTGTGTTTGTGTTAATGATGATGCAACATTTGCCCACAATTGTCGTTGTTGTTGTTCTTGTTGCACAGCGTCAAAGTTTAATGCCCCAAGGCCATAAAGTAAGTTTTGCAGTTGCTAGAATGATGTTTTTTTCATCTTCTTCTTATTCTCCAAAAGGGTATAATGAATATGTCGTGAAACTGATGCCTGTTGGCATTTTACAACACATTGTTTGCATTGGGATTTAGCAATGTGGCGTGAAGAAGTAGCTTAAAAAATGTGTCACAGACACATCCAAATCTATCTAATAGATTTGCGCTCGATTTGGTTTTTTGCCCATGACTATTTATCACACTCATATGGATTGGATTAGATTCTGTTTTTGGGCAAGTTCTAACTTTCACATTGCTAAAAGCATTTCTCTTCCATTAGCGTATAACATCTTCGGCACAGATGGTGGCACAAAACTGCATCAAAATGTCACTCAGCTCACTCGATAACAATATTCTCGCATTGGCATTTCTGCCAGAGCTTGAGAGTTGAACAAGTTGGCGCTGCTGAGCTGTGTTGTGTGGTTACGGTTTAATAACCACACATTCATAGCCAAAGCCAACAAAAAGCAGCAGCGGCAGCGGCAGAAAAACAAAGCATAGATACAGTCATAGTTATGGCCCATGTTAAAGAGTCATAAAGTTAAGAGTCAGAGACGAGTGCGCTCTATGCATGCTGATATTACTATAAATATTAAGTCCTAACATAAAAAACTAGTCAAGCAAGCAAAGTTGTACACCAAAAAAAGGCAAATGCAACAGGTTTGCACACTGGCTGTTTTTTATGTATTTTTTTTTGTTGCCTTATTAAATCTTCTGCCTGATTGTGTTTTTTAGTTGTTTGTTGCGTGTTTGTTGCCATATTGTCTGACAACGATGATGATTTGTGACTGAAGGTTAATGCACATCATTAGAGACAGGCGAACGAATAGATAGAATGAAAAACAAAAACTATTATAACTAAGTATTATTATTAATCTTTTGCAAAGCATTTTCAACATTATTTCCTTCAGCGAGAAAAATAAACCAAACCACAATTGAGAATAATCAAGAGAAACCTTTTGTCCTCAGAATTTATGCCTTGCTGCAGCTTCAACTTCTTTCTGATAACAAGAACAACTTATTCGCATACAATGCACAAAACTTTTTCGGGAAGCTGCCTTTCACAGATACACACACACACACAAGTTCTCTCTCTTTCTGGTTATTTCATTACTTGTTAAGTTTCTTATTATTACCGGCAGTTGCCGCAGCTCCATTGTGTGCTTATACTTATTCAAAGATAAAAGAACTAACTTAAAGAACAATAATAATAATAACAAGAACAACGAGGAAGTCGCTCAACTTTGCTTTAGCTGCCTGCCTGCCTGGCTTGCTCGTGTGCTTGTATCCGTCAGATATCGCGCCAACTATTTGTATTTGTCAAGTTGTTGTTGTTGTTTGTGTGGCCCCCGTCGCGTAAACAATACAACTAAACATATTCAATGCGATAAGCGATTTTTTCTTGTTCTTCACAAGCAGCTCTTCAACGATATCCAACTACTCAAAAACTGACCCGAGGCATATCACGACCGAGAGAAGAACAAAATAAAATATACAAATAAAAAGGGGAACATATTTGTCTTCCTTTTCACTCGGCTTGCTTCCATGGCAAACGCAAAAGCAACAAGTGAAAAGTCCACGCAATGTTTAAAAGATTAAACATTATAAATGCGAGTCGAAATTTATCAAACTTTGGAGATAAGATGTAAAGGTTCTATAAGCAATTACATTAGTGAAGAAGTAATGAGGGAAGCCATGAAATAAGGTGTATTACATGCATTACATGTCGAGTTTAAAGCAGGTTAAGTATAGATTTATTCCTTCTGTTCATAGCCAATAAAAGTAACTGACAAAAACTAACTTGACTTTAAGGCAAACAAAAATAGATTTATCATATTGCATTTCTTCGGTTTTTCCTATCAACAACTATGAATACATACATATATATATATAGTCGATCCCTTTTGCGGCACATTTGGTCAACATTGTTGTTGGCTTTGGCTTTGGCTGTCTTTTCCTTTTGGGCTCTTGCTTGACATGTGCCACAGGCGCTCCAATTTATGGCCAACAACAACAACAACGTTAACCAACTACTATAAATTGTGGCTAGGCAGGCTATTGATTTGTGGATTGTTATTGTTGTCGTTGTTGCTGTTTTGGCCGAGTGTGTTGACAGTTGACAGTTGAGTTACAAGGTCATTATGCGGCTGCTGCCTTTTTGCTGCTGTTGGTCAACAATTGGGCGTTCAACAAACAGCCAACTATCCAACCAACAAGTTTGTGCGTCATAAGATATTAATGTATCTCTATTGCTATCTGTATCCGTATAAATATCACAGCATATAGATAGCTGCCTGCGTAATTACAGTTAAGGTACGAAGCGGCGGTCAAAGCTTGAGTTCATATCCGCTTCTTAGCTTCAAAAGCTAACAAAACAAAAACTCGTCTCTTCAATCTTGATTGATGTCCCACAGCTACACTCAAAGAAATGCAATCTTAGCTTAAATGCGAATAAATCATTTTTGGATCGAACATTTGCTATAAATTTTGCCAAGTGTATGTCTATAAATCTTCGATTTGACAGGTAAACAGAGAGCGAAGCCGATGATGTTGTTGTTAATGATGATCCCTTTGAGCACACAATTGAGCTGTCTCAGTGAGCTTCAGATACAGATACGTATCTTTTTGTTTAACATACCTGTTTTTTTTTGTCATTTTCTGTTTTCCATTTATTTATTTGCTTTGAGAGCCCACAGTGATTAGAGGCGTCGGCTCAAAGTCTGATGGGCTCAATTAGTAAACGAAATTGTCCCAAAATATTTGAGCTACTTCAGTTTAGTGGGACACTCTTGTGTGAGATCTGATAAGGTGCAGCTGGTACTCAAAAACAACTGAGAAACTTCGAAACTGTGAAACTACGAAACTGTGAAACTGGATGTGGATGTGGGTCGTTCGATTCGAGTGGAGTTGAGTTGAGTTTAAGTTTTTTTATGGACAGGCCAATAAGCCAAATGCGTTGCGCTTTCACCATCCTCACTGCAAGAAGAGCTAGTATAGCAGAAGCCCGCACCAAAGATACAAGATACACGCTCAACTCAACAACAAACACCAGCAACAAGAAATGCAGATACGAAATGCTGACAGCTATTTAATCGAAGTAGCCGAAACGAAAATCTGCTGCAGTGGACAAAGTGAAAACTGCAAATGCCAAAGCGGATGACAAACACAGTACAAACACAATAAAAGCGACGCGATGAGAAAATATTCAAACGTACTTAAAAGATATTTAAGTAAAGAAAAGTAAGGCTTAAGTGACATCATGAGAAATCGAAAACGTTGATTTATTTTTGACAGAATTTTATCTGTAAAAAAGGTGAAATTTCTTTAGACTTTTAAAATAAATTCAAAATTTAAATTCGTTTAAATAATAAGACCAAATTTATAATTTAAGAATATTCAATTTCGAATAATAAAAAATAAATTAGATTAGACTCTCAGTGTATTCCAAGCCAAAAGGTAAATTGTTCTAGATTTTAATGTTTACTTTATTGAAATTCGTTTAAATAAATAATCTTAGTCCAAGTTCAAGCCAAATTGACCTTTTTCAATGCATTGTAAAACAAATAGAATTAGACAAAGTTTTTTCTAACATAAAATATTCAAGTTCAAGTCAAAATACTAGTCAAAAGTGAAGTGTTTTATTTTCTGATGATTCACTGTACAAATGCACTTGATATGCTTCATTGTTGTTGTTTGCTTGATGATGTCTCTTTTCGACGACATTTGTACTTATTTTATTTTTTTTGATTTTTTGGGTAAGTTGGTTGTAATGCCAAAGCGTAAGAGATAAAGTTTCAGTTTCAGTTGCAGAGCTCAAAAACTTAAGCTGAAACTGATGCTGAAGAGATGACTGCCGCATTCCCCAAAGATGCAAGCCCAAAAAAATATACAAAAATGAAGAGAGCCAAAGACTATATGGCTATGGGCTCGTATAAATCGCTGTTAATGTTGTTGTTGTTGATGTTGTTGTTGTTATTTTTGTTGTTCTTTGTGGTTTTGGTGCAGAGGAACCAGTTTGGTTTGAATTTTATGTGTATTTGGTTGAAAATTTACGAGTTTGGCGAATAAAACCAGGCAAAGAATTCAATGAACTCGTCTTCACATTCTGCCTTCTTCTAAGCCAGGCTGTGTTCTGTTCGGCAGCGGCAGCAAACACAACTTGGCTCTTTAAAACATACATACGAACATGAAAATACATTTACATATATACTTACATATATATTTACTAATACACATGTATTTTAAACGTTTACACAGTAATGCACATGTTTATATACAATACATTCGGCTACTACACTTAGCGAAAGCCGAAGAAGAGAATCAAATTCATTAAGCAGCAAAATCTCATGAATTTTAGATAGTTTTTTGTTACTTTCAAAGAACTTAATCTTCAAAAGAACTTGAATATTTTAAGTTTGATGTTTAATTCATATTTTAAGTCACCCAAATCGAAGACATTTTGATGCGCTTTATCTGAACTTGAAAGTGAATTGATCTCCCTTAAATTTAGTAGTTGTCTGCACTGAAAGATTTACAAAATGAAACCTCTTATCTTAAAATAATTAATTTTTTAACAATTTTAAAATTTCAGAGCGAAATAAATTCATTTTGAATCATTTTGTCAACTTAAATCATCGAAAACCATTTAAAACCTCCAAATTTCTCTCAATGTATTCTAAGAACATAATGCTGCTTAATTTCCCTAAGTGTACATATACAATATATACAGACCGACATTAAATGGAGGCCTATTTGGTGCCCGGAGGCTGCTAGTTATGCAAATGCGAAATGCCTATGCAACGTCTTTTGCTACTCTTCCGCAGCCTCAACGCTGCATCGCCACCCGCTGCAACAGCAACAACAACAAGGCCAGAAATTGCTTTCGAATTGGTTTACCAAACAAATTCTTCCAACATCAGCAACAACAGCAACATTAACTTGGCGCAGCATGTTGCCGATTCGTGTTGTTGTTGTTGCTGCTGTTGCTGTTGCACACTTGTGTTGCTGCAGGTTGTACCAACATTTGTCTTGTCATTGCATTTGTAGATCCTTCTGTGGCACAACCAAACACACAAAACAACACAAACATTTGGACACACCCCTATGTCTACGCCCCCGCCAGCCTTCCTCTCACTCTCTCTTTCTCGGTTTAAATCTTGGCAATTAGCTGCAGCCGCTGGCGGATTTCCACTTTGTTCATTTGGCCAGTTTATTTATTTTTTACTAGCTGCTCTTCTTCTTTTCTCTAACAACACACACTTTTGTTTTTATCGTTGCACACAAACATTTTTAGTTGTGGCTCGCTTCAGCTTCGGCTGGCTAGCTAAGCTATAATTAAAATGCACAGACACCGTGGCCCGCCAATTTATGGCCCAAAAGAGTTGGCTTGGGGTATTTAAGTATTAATTGCCATCACTTAATGCCGTTTAAATGGCCAAGATGCCAACAAGAACAACAAACAAGCTGAAAATTCTACATCACAATTAGTCAGACGAGAAGCATCTTTTGAGTTGCCTTCGAGTTGTTTTGGTTAGAAAAGTTGAAAATATTTGATTTGTAAATTAAACTTTAACAAAAAAAAAGTTCAAAGTACATTGATAAGCGAGGAAACAAAGTCAAACGATAGAAAAATATCGATATATTGTGAAGGGCATTAAAAACATTTTAAAAATTTTAAACCTTTACCTTTTGCATGCAAACATCTACATATATAGAACCATTCTTGTTATCGATAACTTATCTAACTAACACAAAGTGACTGCATTAAACCCTTGAACTCGGTCACATATATTTTGTTGCCTTAGAAGTAAATAAAAAATAGACACAAAAAGCTTTCAGCATCTTCTTAAATTACACAAAAGTTTCAACACAACACAGCAACAACACAGGTTGGGGTTAAGTCTTGCAAAAAAATAACAACTTGTCGAATGGTTAAGTTCTATACAATCGGACACAACGTGTCTTGAAACCTGACCCTAGCTCAAACTAACCCAACTGTCAGCTGCAGTTTCCGCTTTGAGCTGTCAAACTCAAAGTACTTCTGATATCCAATGTACAGTTGAACACACTCAAACGTGCTCGATACGACATTAGATAAGAGGCAAAAAGAGAAGAAGAAGAAGATATCTACAAAAGTAAAACTCAATATACTTAATTCAAGCTATATCTTTTTATGCAAAGAATTCCTTTCAATCGAAATGGAAAACGTGTAAAAGTAATTAAAATATTGCTACAAAAGAAATAGTTTTAATTAAAATGTTTAATACTCTTGCCGAAAACGTGACAACTGGCAAAATTAATGTGAAGAGATTAACACTTAGCACTTGGACATAAATCGATGGCAAATGGTTTGGTTCGGTTCGGTGCCATTATGATGTAAGAGTGAGAGATTAATTTATTTAAATTAACATAAATGGCAACAGCTTTAACTTTCACTCGACCCCCGGCCCGCAAGTTCCTTGAGCTTCGCTTCTTTATAATTAAATTTAATTACCATTGGCCGGCTGGCTGCTTCTTAATGATCCAAAGTACCGAACCACAAAACAAACTGGTCCGAGACCAAGAGGCGGGCTTCGAAACCTACCGCGGTAACCGCCTACCCCTCGCTATCTAACGCTACACCCTAGCTACCCTGCTGAAACTTGTTTTTCAAGTGAACAAATTAAGCGAATGTTGAATGTTTATTAAATATATCAAACAAATGCTACAAAAAAAACCAAAGACACTTAATAATATTAATCAACTCGTGGCACATGATTTGGACAGATTTGGACAGGTTTCAGCGGCGGCAGCAGCAGGTGGAAATTCAAAGAAAAACAACAAAAAAAAGGGACGCGAAAAATGACACTTTACAACATTTCAAAGGCCGAACAAACAAATTGGAAAAACGGGCCAAGAGCGGAAAAGGCCCTGCAGCTTTTATAGGCTTGCAGAGCTAACAAACAAAAAAATTTAGATAAAAATGAGAATTTGATGAATATTTAAGTAAGGTATTTATAATAGATATTTTTGGGAGGCAGAGCAGAGACTTTCTGGGGGGTAACAAAAAATATAATTTTGCATCAAAGAAGCACCAAAAAAATTAAAAAAAAAAATATGAAGGTTAAGATTATTGAAGGTTTATGTTATAAAAAAATATATAAAAATGTTGATGAACGTTTAAGTTTATGCCTCTAAAATAGGTGAAAAAATTTATTTTTTAACATTTCTGTATCATCAATGTGAAACAAGACCAACAAGTTTAAGTTAAAAGACAAATTTAAGTTAGAATGAATTTTGTCTAATTTTAAAACAAAATTAAATGAAACACTGAAACAGTTTGATAAAATCACTAAAGCATTTCAAAGAATCACAAAAACGTTCTCAACATTAAAAAATATTTTTTCTCTTTTTTTCTCTACCAATGAAACGTTCAACGAACTTCCTATGTGAACCTACCAATCTATCGGTCAATATCTACTACCTTGCCTTGCCCTGATATTCCAGTTTGTTTAAGCTATAATTATGCAGATTAATAATCATATGAAAACAAAACTCGCTAGACTAACTAACGTGTTATTAAAAAGGCAAGAGTGTCTATTAAGCAACTATCTGAAATATCAATCTTAATATAAACATAATGCTGACTCCTTTCCGCCACCTCCGTCTGCTCCTCCAGCTGGTAAAGTGTGTCAACTAACGGTTTTTCGCCCTGTTATAATTAATCAAAATTTGGGTGGCCCAATTTTAGGCCAGTTTTAATGGCTAAAATTGTCGTAAGCACGCAAAACCCAAACAAACCGGCAAAAAACAAAAATAAAAATCACGCAGTTAGAGTGAGAAGGGGATAGAAATGGAAAGACAGGGTTGCATTTCGAATGGGTAGCTGGCTGCGCTGCCATGGCAAACACAAAAAAGGCAAAAACAAAACACAAACAAAATCAAATAAAAATTTTTATTGATTTTTGCTTGCCGGCACCAAAACAAAACAACAAAGTCAAGGAAGCGGCCCATAAAAATAATTTGCAGGCAAATAATGAAAAAAATACGAAACATAACAAAACCAAAGCAGAGGCCAAAAAAAAGTAAATGAAAACCGAAGGCATGCAAAAACAATGTCAATGCACGCCAAAAACAGAGAATAAGAAGAAGAAGACGAAGACAGACAGACACAAAAGAACCGAAGACACGCAATGGCTATGCGGGGAGGTGTAGTGGGGAGGTGGGGGTAGCCTTCTGCAGTGCTGTAAATGTCAGCTCGAGTTAACGGAGCACGCAACAACAAGCAAAACAGACAACAAAACACAAAAAATATTTAATTTTGTTGTTGGACAGAGCGCGCCAAGCAACAACAACAACAACAAAAATTCAAAGCAGACAGCAGCAGGTGCCGCTGTTGTTGTTGTTGTTGTGGTTGGTGTTGGTGTTGCGTTTGGGTTCTATGCCAACCGTTTCGTTGCGCATCCGACATGTCTGTCTGTCTGCCTGTCTGTTGCTTAGCTCCTTGGTCGCGTGGCAGCAAGACACTTGACGTTCTGTTTGGACTGACTTACCTCTCGCTTACTCTGCTGCCGCTGCGTCCTACACCTCTGCTGCTGCTGTGACCGTTGCTTTGATTCTGCTGTCAAAACGTGTGCGCTGCGAGGATTTAAGGAAACGAACTTGCAATCGAGCGCGGGTTGCGTCTTCTTCTTCTTCTACAAACTACGAAATCACAACACTTTGTCAACAACAACAACAAGCACTGAGACGGCAGTGCACAGTTTTATATTTTTATATAGAAAACAACGAAATTTGCTTTACTTTGTGTATATAGTATTATGTATGCTATTAATTTGTAATTTATGCCTTTTCTTTCAATTATTTGGTATATGAAATTTGCATTTATTTTTTTTTCACACAAACACGAAACAAAATTCACAGCTGACTGTGATTTTTTTTATATCTTTTCTGGTTGCTAGGTTTTTACACTAACACACACACGCGCGCGTAACACCACCTCGCACACACACACATAGGCATAGACAGGGAGAGATGCACCTGTGTGTGAGTGTTTAGGTCCGTTATGTCGTGCGGCAAAGTGGAGTTAGGAAGAGTGAAATGCACTGTTTCGATTTTCCACGCGCCCCACTTCCAACTATTTCAACGGCCAAAAATCGACTGAACGCAACGAAACGGTTTGCAGCCAGTCTGTTATAGATACAGATACAATATCTTTGCTTGAGCCGGCTAAACCGATGGTTGGCAGCGCACACGCAACATGTTGCAACGACGCGTTCGAAATGTGGGTGTGAGTTGTGGGTCGTCCGTGTTTATGATAAGTTTGTTCAGCGATAAAAGGCTGCCGCAACACACTGCGGGTTTGTCTTCCCTTCCCCTCCCTTACCCTACTCTACAATTTACCATGGAATTCTTCTGCGTGCCAAATGTCCCATGACGAATCCACCCGCATTCGGCCACAGAAAAGGGATTCGTACTTCGAAAAGTAATAACAAAAGTGGTTCCAATCGCCACTTAAGTAATCTAAGTGCATAAATATTGGTGTAAATAAGTATATATCATTTGAATTGTCATTCATTGTTACTTATCCCTAACCAGTAAGTGTGAGTGAGACACAAAATATACGATAATTACTCGAGTACATTTGGAACATTTTGGTTTTAAATGTAGGTAAGGTTTTTCATTAAATAGATAAGGTAAGGTTGAGTAACCAAAAGTAGATTCTTTCTTAATATTCCAGTATATTTTGGACAAAGATTACAACTTATTGCAAATTAAAAAATAGCCATTTTATCTAATATATATTTTAATTATTCTCATTCTATCGGTTCCATACCAAAAAATTCACTTGTAACATGTTGTCAAGTGTTGTTTGGCGGTTCGAACATTGTTCGGCAGCGTCTGCTCATCACTGATGCAACATTCATCTACAACGCGACTTGTTCCTAGCCGGCATTCAAGAATACGGCAAACATGTTGCAAGTGAAGCACTTGACGCTGCAATTTTGCACGTGGCTCATTTGCATTCGCAGTTGTGTTGTGGTTGCAACGGTAAGCGGAGTGTATGATTGGAGGGGGGTGTAAATGACGACAAAAAAATTGCGCGCAATTTTTATGATAAAAAAAATTGCTATGGCTGCGAAATATTCATGAAAAACAGCTGTTTGTTGATTGTGTTTTTAAATATAAAAAAATACACAATAAAGAATTTATTTTAAATGTTTCGTTAAACAGCTGTTTTTCTGGTAAATTGAGCTTGAAATTAAAAAGCATGATTAAAAAAAAAAAACATTTATATGTAAATAAATTCAAAAGTTAGTAAAAATTCCAAAATGCATTAAAAGATTTAAACAAAAACTAAATTTGTTTTTTTTAATCTAAGTTTATCTATCCAATTTTCTCTCTTTCTCTTTACTTTTTATCTTGTTAGCTCAAAAACAAAAATAATCTTAACGAAAAATATTCGATTTAAGGAATTCCAAATTCAATTCGAATTTTCGATACAAATCCTATAATGTTTCGAATCGAATTTGATTCTGGCGCTGGCCAATTGGCAATTGGCTTGAACTGGCCACAAATTGACAATTTTCGTCGCCATCAAAAACTGCATTTCGATTGCTTCAATATCCGATGCATGCCCCCCGTCACCCTGCCACCACCTTAGCTTCATCCTTGGCAGTTGCACTTTTCATTTATTTGTTTGCATTTTCAATGGAGAAGTCTCGCATTCGTCTCAAGTTTCACATCTGTTTGTGCGTTTTGTGTCTTTCGAACAGTTTTAAAGTAAATATACACTAACTGAAAGATCTTAATATACATTTTTGATCTATGAAAAATTAACTTGAATTATCATTTAAAATATTTTTATTTACTTGTTTTTTTTTTTTTGTTTCTCTTTTATGAAGAAAATATTTTCAAGATTTTCTTGTTCTTGATTTGGGTAGAGTATTCAAAAATTCGTTTTGCATACGTCTTAAGTTTCTTCCTGTTGTTCTTTGCTATTTGCCAACTATTGCAACTGGAAACGAGTTCAAAGTTTTTTTCTTTGTTTGCTGCCATCAATAGATAAGTTTAAGTTGAGGTTCTTTCGTTTTTCGTTGTTCTTTCGTATGCACAACAAAAATCCATCCAATTTTATTTTGCAAACACTGTGCTGCCCCCCCCCCCCCAACCCCTCTCTGCCATCTAAAGAGACAACTGAGTGGAATATGTTCCTTCCTTTTGTTTGGGAGTCTCGCGACTTTCAAGTGCAAATTAAGATGCTTCCCAACTTGGCCAAGTTAGACAAAGTTCGCAAGTGAAACGTCGTTTGACAAGAGTTTCACCATACCACAAGAAACTTCATTAGTTTTTTTCATCTTCTCGATTTTTTGTTTGTTAACTCTTTTCTGGTCTTTACTTCATTTGGGTCAAGTTATTTTAGGTTTTTCAATTATGCAAGTTTTAAATTTGACAAGTGGAAAACCGCAACATTAAAAATAAATGGGTTTGAAGAAAAATAGCTTAAGCTTATTTTTATGTTTGTTTGAACACTCTACAGCGTTACAAATGTGGTTCCTACATTTATCGATAAGTTGATATTCATTAAAAAAAATAAATATAAAACTTAAGACAAAAATCAATGGCATAAGCATATTATTCTTCCTAACTTTTTCATCCAACGATAAATTATCGATAACGTATAAGATTGATTTGAGGCATGTTAAGCAACTTAAGTGCTTAAGTAACTCATTATCTCGCTAAGAAATGCACCAAAAATATTTCATTCGAAGCGCGTTTTGCAATCTTTCCCAACGAAACAAAAAAACCTTTTTCTCATCGATAATAAAGCTGTGGTCAGCTGCCGTGTCTGATTTTTGCTTCTTCTTCTTGGTCTTCGGTCTGCCTTCCTGATTTGGCTGCTTCCAATTTGCTGGCCAATTGAAAATGCAATGCACGCCCCGAACTCAACTGAACACAGATGAAAAAAAAGAACGAAAAACGAAACTCATTTGCAACACTTCACGCAATGCAGGCGATTTCGATTTAGCCAAGATCAAGGGCGATAATAAAGAGCGCGCTCTCCGCGTTTCATTTGGTTTCGTGCCTTGTGTGTCGGCTGGTTGAGGTTGCGTGCCGCAGTTGCGGCTATAAATAGCAATATGGCCAACTTGCAACAAACTACCTCAACATGGCCTTATCCCAGCTGGCTGATCTTTACGCAGCACCAACAACAACAACATTCCTTTCGACATTTAATTAACGATCGCGATTGCAATCAATGCAACGCATACCCCCCTTTGGGTGGGTAACGCCTTGGGCTGTTTTATATGAATGAGCTGAGAAAAAGAGTTGGTGGCCAAGTTAACCAACCAAGTTAACCAACTTGGCTAAAGCTGACAAATACTGTAATTAATTTTAATTGCAGCGATTGGCGCCCGCTTTTTCCGTCTCATTAAAGCTTTTGGCCCCTTTAGGGCCAAGTTCCTATGCTCTTTGGCCAACTCAGAACTATACTTTAAGCAGATCTTGCTCGAAAGGGGCATCAACAACGAATACGAAACAATAACAAGGTTCTTGTACGTGTTTTTGCACCTAATTGCAGGCGCATTGCCTTCACAATTGTTGTTGGTGTGGCGAGTAGATTTCTGAATGCTTGCCCCATTAAAAATAATATCTCTTTGTTGTTGATGCTTCTTTGATTTAAATACCATTTAAAGGGTATATCAAATGTGTGTGTGAAAGAAATATGCTTGGAGTATGCGATTTTTATGCGAATTTATGTCAATTTGGGAAGACTGATTTATAGATTTAAGAATTATGATAATTTTTGTATAACAGATTGAGGTTCGAATAAGTAGTGGAACCTTTTCTAACCTTGATCCCTTTTCCAGTGAATATTTAAAGTGGACAAAAGATATCCTTGTGTCGACCCAAACTCAAGTCTAGTAGAAAATGTCAGAATGTGCTTAGAAAATAAAATAAAAAATATCAAATTTATTATTTCCTTATTCGAACCTCAAACTCTCACCACACTTTGACGTTCACTTAAACAATTGGAATCAATATTTCTACTTATGAACAGAGTATAAAACAGTTGTCTAAACCTAAAATGCCATGTGTTTTCAAGGAATTTTTATTATTTTTGCTATTATTACTGTTGCATTGCTCACAATTGCTGTCAATGGAGTGCAGCCAGAGCAATAAAGAGCACCCAATAACAAGGGCTATAACAACAACAACAACAACTAAGAAGTAAAAGCATAACAACAGATGAGCAACAGAAGCAAAATCATTGAAAGACATTTCTCAGTTCAGAGCTTTCCAGGCATTACTCAAGTGCAATAACAATATAAAATACTTTTAGTGTTCAGTTCATCGAACGTGCACAAATCCAATTAGATTGCCGACGCACACCAATACAGCAACACTAATACACTTATATACAGTCATAGTTAAAGTGCAAATGGCAGTTACACATACAAATACAAATGCACACAAATGGGGGAAATAAAAAAGATGAAAACGTAGCAAACTTTTGTGCGCAAGCAAATTTTCGCTTCTCAATTTGCCACTCGCACAACTTCTGACTGCTATTATGTGTGTATTTGTGTGTGTGTGTGTGTGTGTGTGTGTAACAGTGTGCTAGAACGTTTGTTCATGTGTGTGTGTGTGTGTGTGTGCAAAAAGTTTGACTTGCCCGGCAATTACTGTATAGTTAATGCTGCACTGCCGCATATTGATTTTAACAATTACAATTCTCTGGCATATTTCATTTCAGCTTGATGTTGACTTTATGATGCTCTAACAAGACAATGGGTTGCATTAAATATATAATAGATTATCTCTTGTTTAAAGGATTTTTATTTTTCATGCAAAATCTAAATCTAAACTAAATTTCGGCTTTTATAAATCGTATACAAAAATTAATATTTAATACTGATATATTTAGACTTTTTATATATTTTTTCTCATTTGTTGGGCAAGCGTATTCAAACTTAATCTAGTTAGGGGTTTTTCTTGCTTGCGCAAATGAAATTATCAATAAATTCGACTGACTGCATGGCCAATTAAGCGGCTTAATTATGCGGCATATTTGTGAGAGTGTGTGTGTGTGCATAAAGTATTAAAAGCGCGAGAATTATGCCCAAGTTAAATGAGCTTTAAACATGAAAAAGCATTATTTAACAATATACATTAATCAAACATGTTAAACATATCAATCAATATCATTTACAAGCCAAATTAAAAAATTAATTAACAACAAACAAACAACTGCAAATAAGCCCACAGAAGCTACAGCAGTCACGATTAACATACAACTTAATTATTGACAGGAAAAAACTTTTGCAAATCAAACAATTATGAAACCATAAACACATCCTGCCAACTAATAACAGCAGCTAAGCAAATAACACAAAAACATACCATAAAAAAAATAAGTAGAAAATAACGCAAAAAAAAGATGGGAACTGGCAGGCAAAAGTTAGGAAGCGCAATTTTGAAAAACAGTAAATAAGTCGCGACGGATGCGGATGTGAATGCGGATAAGGATGAGCTGCAAAATGAAACGAACCAAAGCGAAGCGAAGCGAAGGAACGCAGCAAGTAAGAGCACAGGACAGGACACGTAGCTGGCGCAGAGTCACGAATGGATTTGCATATGAAAAACAGCATATGAAAGACAGAGAGAGAGAGGGTGAGTGAGAGAGAGAGAGAGAGAGAGTCAAAGACTTTGTTAGAAAGTAGCACATGGAGAAAAGACGAATGAATCCAAGCTTTTTTTCTATAATAGTATTTTTATTTCTCGAATTATGCATATTAAATAAGCAAATAATATTTGAATTTAGACAAATTCGACTTCAACTTTTTAATAGACATTTTTTCCACATAATCAAACAACTTATTTTCACTATTATGAAATCTCATCTTTGTTTTTACTTAAATTCATTTATTTTCGAACATTTTTTCTCTCCGTGTATCTGGGAAAATATATGAGCAGGCAATGACATGACTTGGCAGCAATTTCTATTTGTGTGTAACACATATTCCACTCCCCTCGAACGCCCCTCAGACCAACTCCTTCGCAGCAATCCTTTCCAACCAAATAGATTGTGACAAATGGGGCAGACAAGCCAAAAGGAAGGTGAAAGGGCGGCAAGAGGGGTGGAACGGCAGCGTACAGGTGTTTTGTGGTAAGAAAAAGGTGCGAGACATAAAGTTGGAGTTGAGTCGAGCACGAATCGCGCCAACTGCAGCTGAATGTGACGCAAATTTATTACTCTGAATTGAGCTTCTTTTTATTGAATTGAATATTGGCAAAGCACACTTCACGATTTTAGCCCCCCCCTTACCCCACCAAACACTGGCAGCTGGCAGCCAAGAATGGAACATAAAACCAGAAAGCAGCAGCAATAACAAAAAAATGAAGGCGACAAAAATAAATTTATGCAAATTGATACAAATAAAATAAAAACATAATATTATTGTGTTTATATTGATGTCAGCTTTGAATAATAAATAAAATTATTAAATTTAACCATTTTCATTTTATTTAGCGCTTTGTTAAAAAAGAAATAAGCTAAAAATATTTATTTTATGATTTTTGAAATTTAATTTGATTGTTCTAAATTTATTTTTATACTATATGAAATCTGATGAAATATTAAAATAATAGTAAAATGAGCTTGGAATAAAAAAAAAAAACTATTGAGTTTTGGAGCACTTTTTAGTGAATTTTTTGTTAGCTCGTTCCGAAATATTATTTTTATTAATATACAGAAGTTTTCTTATGAAAATGTGTTCAGTTTTAACAGGGTTTTGGCTGAATTAAAAGTTTTCTCTTTCTGTCCTTCAAAATTATTCTCTAGGCTACAATTTTCTTTTAAACTTTTGTCCGGAGATGGCAGGATTTATATTAAGTCCTACCAAATTTTAATCTAATTCTCTGTAATTTATGAGAAAATTAACAAAGGTTTTGTTAAATTGATTGCAAATTTCAATGAATCAATTTCAAAGTTTTGTTGTGCTTTTAGCCATTTTGCCAATCTAGATTAGACACACACACACACACATGTGTTTGTCTATGTTGTTGCAGGTGGCAACGGAGTTAAGCAGCTGGCACAATGTCCTTGCAACCGGATAACGCAGCAATCATAATTAGTATCCTCGACATGGACATGTGGATGATGCATGCCGTTGTTGTTGTTGTTGTTCTTGTTGGCAACAGCCAAAGAGAGGGGGAGATTGCTTTTGTTGGCCCCAATGATATATTGGCTTTTAAGCCGACTGCTGCGGCCTGTTGCAACATTGCAGAGTAGCCGCCGCCGCCGCCGCCAGGTGAAGCAGCAAAACACATCATGAATAATGCCAGGCAATTGCGAAGGACTCTCGTTAGCTCCACAGTCCGAGCAGGACATCATCATTAAACCGTAAATGTAGAATTAGACCGACGTTAGGAACAACTCGAAACAAAAAAAAAAAAAACCCCAAAAGTAAAGGCTGAGCTGCTTAATTACTGCCAAGCTCAGACCTCAATTAAAGCCAACTGGCTAACTGGGGAGAGATAGTTTGAAAGAGGGAGAGCACGAAAGAGAGAGAGATAGCAAGTGTGTAAACATTTGACCAAAACAACAACACCAACAATAATGATGATGATGATGGCCATAAAACACCTTGGCTAATTTGCTCAAATTGCTTTCAGTTGGCTAAAACTGACATGCGACAGCTGAGGCAATAGCCAAAACGGGATGGGGGTGGGAAAAAGAAATTGTGATAAAAAAAAGAAAAGAAGAAGAATAATGATGCTGCTGCAACGTGCAACAGTGCAACAGTTTTTTGTGCGCTAAGCGATTAAAAACGAGTAAAAAAAAACTTAAAATATGGCGAAAAAAGCTTAGAATTTAACTCAGCTTAAAATGTTCCAAAACTAAAGCGATTTTCATCGTAAGCAAAGAAGATAAAGACAATAAGATTTCTACTCTATATAAACTTTCAGCTCAACTATATTTCATCAGATATTTTATGCTTAGGACTTGGACACATTTATTCTCAATAAATAATACTTTGAAATTTGAAAAAACTTACTTTAGGAACTTATAACGAAGTTATTTTCTTGTCCCCTTGAGATTCGTTGTATTGAAGTTCGACTGTACCTTTTTACTTAAGTCCAATAGAAATGCAATTTAATTATGCAACGCAAATTAATTATGCAATGCATTTGTCAGTATCTTAAAGTCTTAGTCTCGGCACAAGCAGCGAGCGAATCATTTATTATTCCAGGACCTCAATGGGTGCTCTTATCATTCCACCAACTCCCCCCCACCCGTGGCACTCTCCAGTTATGCCTTGATCCATTTAGGGTGCATTTTCCACGCACCGTGACGCACGTAATCGAAAAACTGAAGCCAGGCCGCTGTGCAGCTGTTAACCGGGGAACTGGGAACTTTGGACCCAGGGACTTGGCGGGCACAAGGATAAGGCCAGGATTTACAGTGTTGCGAAGTTTTTGCCGTGACCATCGCCAGCGCATGACGCTAATGGAACCAACAAGCTGCCGGCATCAGTAACAACCCCTCTCCCCGCTTTACCCGCTTGCAGTACCACACAGATCCCTCTGCGACCCAAGGCAAGGCTGCTGTCGCAATAAATTTGCAGCGCCAAAGTGATAATGAAAGTGTTTCCTTCCGTTTTTTGGCCAAAACTCAGTGCCAAAGGCGAACAACAAACACACACACACACAGAGAGAGAAAACAAAAGAGTGCAGCCAGAGAAACAAAAGACAACGCACACCAAACACTCTTTCCAACTTTAATTTGATTTAATTATTATGGAAACAAAAAAAGAAAAATTTATAAATCATAAAAATAAATATAAAGGTAAATGATTTTATGATTAAAAAGCAAACAAAAGAAAAGAGTGTATATATATATAATCTCAATCAACTGAACAAGCGCCACAATTTGATTGATATGTCAATTGAAAACTAAGTCAATTAAGACAAATCCAATACATTTGATTGATTGCCAAACCAAACTGTCTGTCAAAGTTGAAAAGCTTCAAATTGTGAAAGTTTAACTGGCAAAAACAGTCGACGACTTATTTCTCTGTTCGCTGGCGGCAATGTGGCGTATGCGCAACGCGCCAAGCATTGCAATGTTTGGCCACCTGCTAACCACCCACCCCTCACGCCGCATTGCTCCTTTTCTGACTCGACTTGGCTTGTTTATTGTTTTCCGCTTTAGCGAGAAATTCAATTTCGCGAGCAAACAAACAAACCAACGGACACAACAGACACAACGCACAAGCAAACAAACAGACCTTGCAACAAATGAAACGTTGCCCCGCTGCCCAAAACTGCACCAATTGCGTTCTATTTAAATCTTGCATTTCTCTCAACGATTTATGCTGCTGGCGCTTAAACGCTAAACGCTGCTTGCAGTTGCCTAACAGTTCAAGTTGAACAACAATTAAACTTTAACGCAGCCGAAAAAAACCTAGCAGGACACAGCAAAGGGACTGATAACAAGTTGGTTGAGAACGTGAAGGGAGGGGAAAAGAAGCTGGCGCCTTGGGCATTTTCGTGTCATACACTGTGACAAATGTTGAGTAACGACAAAAGTCAGCCAAACAGATCTTATTAAAATTAAACGGAACTTCAAAAATGTGAAATTAACTAGAATTTATTCTGAAGTTAGTGAATCTAAGAGTTAAGTACAACTTTTTCTCAGTGTACCCATCCTCTTCCCTTCTTAGACTTGTACCTTTTACTAAGCGTCCTTTCCATGCTCCTTTTTTTTGCGTGGCATTTTTCCGCTAGTTTCAACCAAAAGTTGCATGCTAGCGCCAAAGACGCGCGGAGGCAAAACTATGACAAAAGATTGCAGTGCCAAAAGTTTGGAGCGTTACGTTAATTAATTTAGCATGAGCTTCAAGCTTGAACTCCGCCGAGGCCGGGGCCAAGTGGCCAAAAAAAAAAAAGCGACAAGAAAAAATAAACTAAGGAAGCTTTTGAGACCGCAGTTTGCAAAGTGCTGCACACACATAAAAAGTAAGAGCGGGGAAAAAGGGCAGAAAATTGAAAAGGGAGGAAATACAAAGGGAACATTTGTGGTTATGTTAGATAATTTGTTGTATATATATTTTAGCAAGTTGAGTCTAGTTTTCGAGCATTATATCTGACATCTGATTTAGTGTTGGGAAAGCTGACAATTTGTTAAAAAGCAATTTGAATATGAATACGAATAAAGATTATATTTAAAAACTGTAACAATCAAGGTTGTCTTGAAAGTTGAAATCAAAAAAATGTAAGGTTAAAAAAAAAAAACAATACAAATTATATTGAGATGTATTTAATTTTCAAACTGAAGTCTTTTGAGCTATAAAAATCTCCGTCAGTCATTCCACCCTAATCACTGGCTTTAAGATATTTTCAGCCTGCTTTAAAATTTGCACAGCATTAAAAATTAAAATCACCTTTTACCCATTTCGAATAGCTAAAATGCCATCACAAAAAGAAAGACATTTTAAAAAACAAACAACTTTAAATTATTTGTCATCATGTCTGCACGTTTATTTGTTTAATAGCATATCATCATGATGATGATCCATTGCTGTCCATTATAAGTAAAAGTTTTGCTAAGCGACAAAAAAGAAGAATAATAAAAAACAACAACACAAAAACACAGTTTAAAGACCTATCGGCACGGCTGTTCAATTGTAATTTATGCCGTGCAGCAAAAAAAAAACCTGGTTGTCAACTTTAAAGTAAAAGTCATGCTCTGTCATCCGGGGAGGGGAAAACTTGCACTTGACTTGAAGTGAAAAATAAATTGGACACAACAAAATTATTGCAAATCAAATGAAAAACTAAAGCCAACAACAACAACATATAATAATGCATGTCTTGGAGTGCATCGAAGTTCAAAAATGTCAAACGTTGTTCGATTCTCTTTTTTTCGTTTTCTCTCTCTGCTTTTAACCGGCTTCAACGTCTTCTTAGCCTGCAGCAAGCAACTTGTCGGTTTTTTTGGTTCTTTTGCCTGCAGTTTGAAGGCAAGTTTTTCACACAAACACACACTCGATATTGTGTGTAAGCTACACTTGGAATAAAAAGGTGTCTAGAGCTAAAGCAAATAATCAAGAATTTGACACTTATTTTTTTATATATTTTTCTCTTAGTGCAAAGGAATCTGTGCAAGTTTTCAGCTTAAACCAATTTATAGTTTTCTGTCTGAGACGAGATAATATTTTGGCAATGCTTAAAGCTGATGGACCGCAAGGTCGCTGCGTGTCTAACCAGGCTTAAAGGCAAGCGGGGCAAAGAGGCTAAAACAGGCAAACAGGCCAAGCAATCAGCCTGCAAAGTTCTGCTAGTAGGTTGGGTTGAGTTAGGCAAACAAGGCAAAAATTTGTAACCTAAGCTCTCTTGCCAAAATGTGGGTCAATCTTAAGCTGAGCAAATAAATGGCCAATGGGAGGAATAAACTCGATCAAGTAGGCGGCTAAAAAGATGATGAGGGGAGGGAGAGTAAGAATTGAGACACTTGAAAAGGGTTTTTGTTTGGTCAGTTGCACATTTTGAATACCGCTGACCAAGCAGCTTGCCAGCCAAAAAGATGAATAGAATATGTAACAAAAAAAAGCCAGAAAATAACTAAAACTTCAGCTATAAAATGATTAAAATGCTGTTGGGCGGGCAGCCTTTGAAGGATTGTTGAACAGCCATTTCTATTTATAACTGAATGCTTGAAGCTTTGAAAAGTTTTCGGCTTAGAAAAGTGTTTAGAAAGGGAGAAATAGTTTAGTCAAAGATTTTTGGTAGATACAAGTAAATATAGTTGATAATAGAAGATATTTGCTTGAATTGAATTCTTCTTAATGTTAAATTCCATAAAATTATGAATATCAAACAATTCCATCAGACTTATTTTTAAAGAAATTTAATAGATTCAACTTGAGAAGCTTTCATTCAGTAACGAAGTTCTACTTTAAGTTAAACCATACATTTTGCATAAATTATGGTAATTGTAATTGTTGATTGTATATAAAGCCAAAAAGATCTACTGCATTTATATCAACTCTGCATAGAGCGAGACAACAAACAACATATTTATGACCATGTAAGAGAGAGAAGAGAGGGAGAGGGAGTAGCCATTGTCCTGTCAGACTGCTGTAGTTGTTGTTGGTTGTTGCTACTCAACATGCAACATGAATATTTCATGAAGGCCGCTTTAAATAAAGTTGTTTGTGCTGCTGGCAACAGTTAAAGCTGCCATCCATTGCATCAATCAATAAAAGCCGACGAATGGTAGATTGGTAAATATTCATTGCATCCCGAAATGGAGTGTCCTGTTTTGTGTTTTAGGTTCCCCGCTGCTGCTGCTGCTAAACATGTCATAAAGCGGCATAAAGCGAAACACTTTTATCGCCCATCAACTGCCAACAATTCACTTTGCTCATTAGCATAAGAGCACAAAGCAGAGATGAAAGCAACAACAAAAACAACATCTATTCGCAACAAAGGGTCGCTAAAATCCTGAAGCAGACAATTCTCTCTTAATCACCAACACACATTCCTAATGGCCATCATTATCCATTAACCAAAGCTCCTAAGTTCCCAAACTTGACCCCGCTGGCAAAGTCAGAAGTCAGCTGCTGGAGTCAGCAGACGCGCGGGGGGAGAGAAGTGGTTTAACGATACAGGAAAAAAAACGAAGAGAATTGTACGCTATTAAAGCGTGTAAATTTATGCCACCTGCTTTAACAAGTTGTAAATGCTTATCGTTTTTATTTTTATTTTTGTATCCTGCCCGCATTTCAATTTCTTGTTTTTGTTTCGTTTCGTTTCGGGGTGCATTTAATCAGGCTGAACAGAGAGGATTATGCAGTTGTGTAAGTTTAGTTTAGTTCAGTTCAGTTCAGTTCGGGATCAGGTCAAGTGGGTTTTGCAAATTGTAATATATATGTATTTAAAGCTGCTTAACATAAATATAAAGCGGGATTTTTACGTTAAAAATGTTAACAAAAAAGCGGAAAATTTTAATAAGAGATTACAGAATAATTTTTGTTGTAGCAGTCAATTTGTTTGAAGGGATTGAAAATTGATTTCTTTTATTAAGTATTTATTATCTAAAATCATATCTCTTTGGCAGTGAAAAAGCTTCCTTTACTCAAATCTGAAGTTTTGCTTCAACTTTTTTGTGTTCGCCTTTAAGTTTTCAATGTGATTAAAAGCTATCCACAATTCCCTCGTGCACATCCATCAAAACTTCACTTGAACAACGAAACCCAAAAACTGGCAAATTGAAATAATCATTAGCGAGGGGCGGGGGAGAGAGAGGGAACGCGCTTAAAAAATGCTGTGCATATTAAAAATTCATTAATGGAATTTCGTTTGCCAAGTTTTTTCTTCGCATTTGCTTTGAATCAATATTAATGAGAAATTGCCTTTGATGGCATTTTTTATTTTTTTTTGCTCATTCTCTTTTTATTAAGTCCGTTTTTTAAGTCGATAACTTATCTATTCGAGTTTCCCTGTGCTGGGTTTAAAGCTAATCTACAAATTGAATTGCGCCACATGGCGACAAACTTCATTGAGCAAAAGGCAAAAGCTGGACACGCCCCTCCCCTCCCTCCACACTCTACCCTGCTGATTGGATTAAAGTCTTAACTAGACCAACGAACTCAACGAACACAGACACAGTCTCAATTCAAGCAACAACAGCAACAGCAACAACAAAAATGTCATTTCGTAGCAATAATGAAAATTGAATTTGATGAAAGCGTTGCCCAAAAAGTTGCTGCTTCAGCTGCTTGCTGAGTTTGCTTTATTATTGTCCTTGCTGCATAATGCATGAATAGTATTTGGGATGTGCTTTTGCCATTTGCATTTTATAACTCAAGGCAAACAAACAAATATCCTTTTGTCATACAATACTTCTCAACATAAACAAATTAAGAGCTTTTCTCACTGCATTTACGTTTCCAATTAAATTCGCTTCAAGTACATTGAACATAAACCAATTAGGAAGCCAGTAAAATCGAATTCTTGTTAATATTTAATTTGCATAAGCTCTTCACACTTGCATAAATACTCATTAAAGCAAATCATAATTACTCACTCGAACAAAGGCTGATTTCTACGACACTTGGTGGCAGCGGCGGCTTGCGGGCCGCAAGTTGCGGCATTTCAGGAGAATGCAACAACAATGAAACATTTGCCATTAGTCGCTTATTTGTAACAATTATCCATCACTCACATCGGCTAGCAAACATAATGCGCTATAGTTATGATTCTTGGCAATCATTGATGTACGTTTCACATTTATTCTCAACGAATTTCTAAGAATATGAACTGCAAACATTGCAAGCAGCAGCAAACGCACAAACACTGATTACTTCCAAGAACTGACACCTGCACTTTTGCACACTGATTAGGTATTTTAAAGCAAACAAGAAATACGCTCAACTATAATTAAATACATTTGCAATCAGTTTTTATGCAATTGTTTTTTAAGGCGCGTTGAATTTCTCGTTGTTATTGTGATCGCGATAACTTTTGATACCCAACATCTATCGATAATCACAATGTTAGCATGCACAGCCGCTGTTAACGCAAAACATTTAAGAAAGAGTAACAGTAAACTGAGAAGAGAGAGAACAAATTGTACTAAATAATTAAGTTTGATTTAATTAAGTTCGAATTCAATCACATAAAATGGGTTTTAGATTCTTCAAAGTCGAACAAATTCAATCGATCATCCCCATTTGCATTTGTTACTTCCTCAACAAAACTATTACAGGGTGTCACGGTTGTATCCTCCTCATCAGATGATTTGTCTACAAATACGCACTGCAACAAGTTTCGACATCCACCGTTATTTCGCACTATGAACGCTTCTTGGCAGCCACAACCATTGTCACACTGATAGACGCAATTATTGCCACGCTCCGGGCAATTCTGCTGGCAATAATGCTGACAGTCCATATACGATGGCTCCTTACAAGTAACCGCTCGTTGCGCCTGTGACCCTGTGTACAGGGTGAACAGGGTTAGGAAAATGCTTAGAAAGACGACCGAACTCCACATGACAGCTGTCGTCTTGGCAATGACAAACCACTCTAATCGCCATTGATAAACGACTCGGCCATGCAAAATTGATGAACTAACGGAACCAAAATAATTTACTTGATTGTTCAACTTAGCTAACTGTAAATGTACAGTGGCCATTAGGAAAGTGAACCTAAAAACTTTCCATGAGGATAAGAAAAGGAAATTATTGTATTGTCAGTTGGAAATAATATAGTTTGCATGAAAAATCTTTTATTTTCCATACTTTTACATCTTTGCTACTCGTTCGTCTTAGCGAGTGATCACTGTTTAAGCAATCTTTAAGCACTTTTCATGTGGCACTTCAACTATTATTAGTTGCCTGCCAAAGCACTGCAGCAAACGATCTGTCGAGAATGCTGCCTGCGTAAGATTTGGTTTCATCCATTTGTGGTTAAGGACCGACATATCTAATCCCTGGGTGGTGGACCGCGTGGACGTAACACGCTCTCGAGCAGATTAGGTCCGGGCTGATTCTTCGGTCTGGGCGTTGGGGTGAGGGAGCGAGTGTGTGGCGGCGCATCCTCCTTCTTGTGTACGGCCGAGGTGGCTGCACGGCGGGCACGAATCTTCTCCTCCATTTTGCTGGGCACCATGAAGCAATTGGATTCCTTGTAGACAGGCTTGCGACGATCATTCCACGGGAAGGTCCACTGAATGGGTGTAAAGTCACGCCTCCACGGCTTGCGGGGCTTGAACCAGCAATCGCAGGTCCAATCATCCTCACCGGGTGCATCGTCATCGCCACGCACAAAGACGCGCACATAACGCGAGGATCGGCGAAAGAGCTGTAAAGCTTCGTTGAAAGTCATCTCCAAGGCGGGCGTATCATTGATCTGGGTTATCTCATCGCCAATACGCATGCCGGCACGTTTGGCCAGACCCGTCGGCGAGACATTCACAATGGTCAACGGCTCGAATTGATCGATGCCACCGGTTACCTCCATGCCCCACATGGCATCGTAGAAGCTCATGATGCGACGATCTGTCTCCAGGGTATAGGTCATCTGCAGCCGGTACTCGACATTATCGAATGCATCCGAATCATACTTCGGCACTCTAATCTTCGAGTCCAACATAATGATGGATCAAGTGGAAAACTGACAGCGAGATAATCCCAAGCAACTGGTCTCTGTCCTCTTCACACGTTTTTGTCGCTTCGTTGGTGTTGCACATTTGCTTTTATAGTCGCCGACGCATTCCCACTTGGTTGCCAACATTGTGCCCACACGAGGGGCCAATGTCAATGTCGTCTTTCGTCTTTCACTTGCCAAGTTAATTGATCGTCAAGTCGACAAAAACGAAGACGAAAACGAAGAAATTCATCGATTTGCATTTAATTGTGGCTATTTTTACATTTACGCCATCGAAGCGGAAGCTGACTCGAGGGTTCTCTATACTATACTATATGCTGTTGTGTTGGGGTGTTGGGTTCCTCTGCCAAGGCAAAAATGCCGTCACCACATTTTCGCCCCATTGAAAGTCAGCCAAGGGAGTCCAAGCAGTCCAGCCAAGCGAGAATCGTCTTCACTCTTTCAGGTTGTTTTGGAAGTAAAGTCCAGTTTTCGCACACGCCGTTGAGCAGCAAAAGAAACCTCTAGTTGAGAATGACCAACTATCAGATACCCTGTATGAAGACAGAAAATGAGTGTAAGTTAAGGTTTTTTCGTACTTTACTTAGATGTTATTATATGTCTCTTTCCTTATGCCACCACATTGATACAGGGTATAAGAGCGAATACGCACAGTTTGACAGTTCTTAAAGTGCTAACAAGTCGAAGAGACGGCAACCGAGCGAGCGAGCGTTCAAGCGATTTGATTTCACTGACCTCAATCGGCTACACAATGACAATGCGACAAACAACAACAACAACAAGTTGCAACAGCAACTTAAACCCCCAACGGCAAACTGTGACTTAAATGCAAACCTTACTAGTCGCTTCTGCCTGGCTGCCGACTCTTTTGAATTATTCATTTGTGCAGTTCGCAAAAAGAAGCAAAAGAAATCCAAAAATCAACAAAATGACCATAAAAAAACTATATACCTCGAGATGGTCAGCAGCAGACAAAGGTTGGTGTTCAGGTAAAAAAGTCAACTACCAAGTGGTTAAATGGCAAATGCCAATGACAAGTTGCCTAATTACAACAGTTTAGTTCAAAGAAGTTCTTGCTGTCTGCATTGGGCTAAGTTTAATTTGTCTCGTTGCTTTCGACCCAGTTAAAACGACCTACGAGCCAAACGGTGGAGATGAAAATGGGGAATCGCGCAATATCCTGTTAAGTCGGTGATTTGCATCAGCGACAATTGCGGCGGATTTATTCGCTAAGTCAGCGCAACTGCGAAGTGAAGCACATTTACATAAAGCATACGCAGTGTGGCACATCGGAAATTTGACTTTAAAGCTAAACGCACGCATTTCCTTTTAGACTGTGAAATGTTTGCAATACTTAGATGAACTCTACAGTTAAGTTTCATGTACGAATTAAGCTGTAAGCTGTTTGCACATTAAAGCAAACTTACCCTATTCGATCTCTGCAAGGGTTGAACAAAATCCTTGTGCGATAATTTAATGTTTGAAACTATTTTGATTGCGAATAAAAAATAAAACAAATGACAAAGATAAATAAGAAATGATAAGCGAAATGAAAGTTAAATGAATAATTACTTTATTTGTGAAAATAATTGCTGTTTTTTTCTTTTTTAGATTTCTTGAAATTTTACTAAAAATCATAAAATGTTCAACAAAAATTATAATGAAAATGATTTAAAAATAAATCACGTTTTTAATGTTAAGGTCATCTTCAGCTACTTGAATAAACTGCATTTATCCGGGGATTGAAAGACACACGTTTTACAGTTTTTATTTAAAGCCGTTTTAATTTATAATTCTTTAGTAGTGATACGCCCTTTTTTGCATATATATGTTTTTTTTTGGATTTGATTATACAGATACAGATAGCATATAGATGGAATTATTCTTGCTATCATTATTTATTTTTTATTTTTTTTGTTTGGGCAAATTTTTCTTTTCACATTGATAAAACGAATCCGACGTATGTTTTTTGTCTGCTGCATACCCGATATTAATTGTATATATAAATTGAATTGGTATTGTATATATGTTGTTATATACTCGTTTTTTGCTATATAAGTGGAGTTTTATTTTGCTCGTTTTGCTCAACAATATAGATCGGCTAATACTTGAATTTAGCTTTTTTTTTGCATTTTACTGTGTGCTTTTTTATTTTATTTTCTTTTATAATTATCATATATAGATAGATATATGTATAGCGCATTATTTTGTGATTATATATATGTATATATATAAGTTTGATTATTGTTATTACAATTCTCTAATATTTTACAATTCCAAATTATTATTACATAATAGTTTAACAAATGTTTACATTTTTGCTACAACGCTCAAAACTCAAAATCTCGCTCGCTTAACGTTCCGTTTTTTAGCACTGTTATTTATCCAGTTTTAAACATACGAAAGCGAACATCTTTCTACAAATTGGGATTTTATCACTTGTCTCCAGGTACAAGCGTATCCCAAAATTAATTACGCCATTCATCCCGGCCTTAAGCTCGTGCCTTTCGTCCTTTATTGAAAGCGAATGCAATTAACTAAAATTGTTTTTTCAAATTTCTGTGAAGGGTTTACATTTAAATATGTTTATATATATATAGAGAAAGTTATATCAATTTTAAGGAAAACATTGCGTATATATTGCATTGTAAGCGCATTTTGTTTTTGTGAAGTTTCTTAGAAATTTACAGGTGGCCATTGCATTTTTCCATTTTGTGTGTATTTTTTTTTGTTTTTTGGTTTGAATTGAATTAGATTATTATCAAAACTACGTTTAATATTAATATATATTTTGTTCGCTTTAAGCATTTTGCAGGTGGTTCTTTTGAAAACGAGAAAAGTGAGGTGAAAGATACTGTGAAAAGGGATATTTAGCAATAAACTAAACGAAAGCTTTTTAAGCTGTCAAAACTCTTGTGGCTCTGACTTTATTGACTATATGCAGCGGTAAAGCGTATTTTCTTCATTTTCTAAGATTTTTCCAATTTTTGTTTCTTTTTGTTTCATATTTTTTGGTATATTGCAAGTGCCATTTACATTGAGTAAAGAGTACATCATTTATATATAGTATTATGTTGTTTTATCAATCGCTGACATATAGATATAGTAAAGTTTATCTAACAAATTAATCATTAACTTCTGAGCGTACTCTTGACTTTAAAAACCTCCTATTTTTATGGGTTTCTGGTTTCTCTTCCTGTTTATACTACATTCTATATATACTGAACGGTTTTTCGTTAACATACACACAAAGATTTATATATTTGTATTTATGTCTTGTTGTATATGTTTATGAATTTGTCTTTGCGTGTTTGTTTTATATAATCGTATAACGTAAATTGTTGAAAATTTGTGTATAAACAGCAAATATATATATAAATATATTTATTATACAATATTGTTGTTCTTTATATATATCTATATATATGTATGTTTGCTTTAGATGCTCCATTAAAATGCATATATATGTATTTTAGTTTTTAGTTTTTGTTTGTGTTTGGAGTGTGCCGTTTTTGTTGTTGCCTTTCGAAGCATTTTACTTTTTGAACTTAGGTTCTTGTATTCTCAACATAATATCACTTGGAAAACTAAACGATTTGTTCGGCAAAGTAAGTAAGTAATTTAAAAATTAATTAACTAATGACAATATTTTGTACAATTCTGAAACAAAAAGCCTATTTACAAAACATTTTTGTTGTCCATATGCCAATTTGCGATTGCGCTAAAAAGAATGCCACAATATTTGTGAAACTTTCGCTGTTGCCTATTTTCTTGGCTGCCTGGCTAATTGAAGACTTCGACAAATAATGAATACACATAACTAGAATACAATTACTCAATTAATCATGTTGCACTACTTAATAATTACGTACGCTTTGCATTTTCGGGTATCTCCTGGTTCAATTGTTTGTTTGTTTATGTACTTATATTTTAATACGCTTATATATATTCGCAATACACAAAAACATATTTGTGCGATGGAATCCAGCTGCTACAGATGATTAATCACTTGCTGGCTGCCTAACGCCTTCGCGCATTAAACGAAGACGCCTCCTTATGTCCAGTCGCTGCAGCCAGCCATAGCCTGCGTCTCAGTAAACCAAAACGGATTCCATCGTTATCGTATCTCATTTATTCGCACTGTTCACATTGACAGCATTTGTGGCCTGAATCTGCGATGCTGTTTGTGATGCAGGCTCCAAAGTACGACGCGCCAAGCGAGATCTAAGAGAAAACGTGGTTAGAACGAACAACGAATTGAACATTTTTATTGTCTTTCTTACTTGATCTGGCCAGCCAACAGTGGATTGATAGCATACAGCCAGTCATGCACTTCCTTGTCGCCAAGAGTTTGCAGCAGATAGCCGCGATGTTTGGTTACAACGCTGTCAAAAATAAAACAATTATTAGATTGGTATAGTTTGACTAAACGAACTGCTGCTAACTCACCTAAAGGTGTTTGGTATCTTAACCATTGCCGCCTGATCCTCGCTACACTCCACTTGTGCTGTGGCCAGATTCAAGACAGCCCGCTCAACGGGATCCTTCTCCGAGCGATAGATAAAGACATAAGGGCGTCGCACAATCTGAGGCACAATAAAAAAGAGTGTTAAGATTGCAAATGGGCAAAGAAGTAATAATTTACTTACCACCCAGCGCTTCTTCCAGCCTGAGCCACCATGTTCCAGAACATTCAGAAGTCCCTTTCGTGCGACAACGGGACTAACGCGAATCTCCTCCAACTCCGGAACATATAGACGCAACGGCAGCGCCGGCTGTGTGGCCGGAGCAGGTGCTTCCCAGCCATTTGGTGCATCCGAACGATCCGGTGAGCATAATCTGAGAAACATAATGTGAATGTAACGATTATTTAAAGTTCAATGGAGCTTCGAGTTTTGAGAAAAATAAATTTACCTGCGTCGAATTACAAATTTGTTGTTTCTAATTGTGTTTTCAAAAAATAAACATAAGCAGAAAACGAAATATCGAAATTGGTTTTTTTGAGTTTTTGTTTCAGTTTAGCAAAGTAGTGGAAAAGTAGTTGTATGTGTTTGGCGGATGAGTAAGTCTGATAAAACTAAAAAAACTAGAACAAGAACTGCAAAAGTTTATAATTCTCAGAGAATTAAAAACTTTTTGCTAGTCAAATTGTGTGGAAATGGATAAAGCATGCGTATGATTATTGATTTCTACTTACTCCATCGAATTGCTGGAGATGCAGCTAACTGTCATATCGGCGCAACCCTCATCGCTAGGAGAAACATCCGATTGGGTTTGGTTATCGTTCTGTTCGGTCTTGCTATAACGACCTATAAAAAGCAAATAATCAATTCAAGAACATTCTAAAGTGATTCGAATTTCGAACTTACCCTGAACCAGTTTTAGACACTTGAGCATCAGATCCTGCTCACGTTGATTGTACTCCCGATCGGGCAGCATCTGCTGTGGATCCTTGACAGGTGTTTGCGGCGATTGTGGAATGACCATGTGTACGGGAGATGTAGCTGCACGTGCAGCCAGATTGCAGACATCCTTCTCGGTCTTGGTGGTCGGATTGGGATTGGTGTCCATGCCCAGACGCTCGCGCAACAACAACAGATGACGCATGCGTCCAACTTCTTCGAGGCGTGTGAGTTTCTCCAGCTCCCACTGATGATCAAAGATCAGGGAATCGCCACGTGGACGCCAGCCATGCAGATTCTCCTCACCGCGCACATAGGTGGAACTAGTGTCCAGAACGCGACGCTGACGACGCTGTACTCCTGTTGGCCAATAAAAGCAAGCATTACGCGTGATCAGTAATCAATTAAAGGTCTTCGATGCGAGCGATAGACGATTACAACTACAATGAGAATTGCTACCTGGACTACCTGCTTCGGATGCTCTGCGTAGCGACAGCTCATAGACACCGGACAAGCGATTGGCTTCCGGATTGCGATACTGCCCTGAGAACAGATGCTTCAGCGAACGTGGTCCAGTGCGTGCATCGCGTCCGTAGATAACCATACTCAGATCCTTCGTGATGATTGCAGGACGAGCGCAGTTCTCCAGCTGAAGAGGGGGTTTTATCAATAGAAATCTCTTACGGCTTGCGCTTTACACTAACTTACCTCCAGATAGGCGCTGAGCGTTATGTAAATGGTTTCGCCACCCTGCGAGACACGATTGAGTAGCGCCGAGTTGTGTAGACTGGAATCCCATGCCGCCTCAAAGCGATAGAATGAGCGATCATCGCCAGGCACCTCCAAAACCTCACCAGGGAACAGGCCCAACGACAGCACACAGGCATCCTCATCCTGTTCATCGGACGACTCGGGCGTATTGCGTATGCGTCCTACGACCAGCTCGTTGATGTCCTTCCACTTGACCTCTGGTGTTGGCTCATGCACAATGGTTATGCGAATGCGTCGCTGTATTCCCTGATGCAGCAGAAACAGTCCGCGACAAGGTAGATCATCGCTGTGCTCAACAACCTGAAGGAGGAGGATTGATGTTTTAGTTAAAATTCAATGCAAGATTTACTTAAGTTCACTTACCGATGGCACATACTCTCCATTGGGCGCTAGCTCACAAATCTCGAACCACACCAGCACATCATGCTTCGCCAAGACTGTCGACGACGGCGGACAGGGCAGCGGTCCAAATTTGGGACTGCGCACTGGCTGACTTATTGGTATGCTTGGTGGCAGCATGCGTCTTGGTGGTGGACGAGAAACGAACTCCTGTTTGGCATCCTTATGCAGCGGATGTGTCTGATAATGCCCAAAGATCTTAAACATTATAGGTTGTGTTTTCAAATACTCAATAAACGACTTTGTAACGGGCACAGTTATCTAAAAGAGGAATATTTGATTAAGACATAGATCTTAATGGAGAAAAGACAGTTTACGTACATTTTGCACATGGTAAAAACCGAGTGGAGCGCCTGAAGCGGAGTTTTTGACTGGCTCCGTGGAGAAAGCTTCCTCATGGCGATGCAAGAAGCTGTTGGGAAAGTTAAAAGATTAGTTCAAGCTCGTTAAGAGTTTCGGTAAGTCAACTCACTTGAACTGACAGAAGATGTCTGCGTATTCAGCACCAATTCCAGTTGCCTGTAGAACCGTAACACGGAAGGTAAATTCCTTGCCCACCTGCAAATGTTCGCCAGGCTCATCGCTATTCTCCAGGCACTCAGAGACCGTATTGGAATCAATGCCGCGTCCCGAGTCAGCATCTTCAAGTTCTAACGATAAAGAAAGGAATTTAAAAGGGGTTGATACATGTTGACAATCTAGAGATAAATTACCTTCCAGTTTGCTATCTAATCCACCATTATCTATATAGCGCTGCACATCGTCCTTTTCGTTGAGAGCACGATACTTGGGCTTGGCATCTTCCTCATTGAAGACCAGTCGAGCTGACTGCTTGACGCCGTTATTGAAATCAATGGACTCCTCGTCAAGCACTGGCTGCACGGCAATACGCAAATATCCCCGAACATCGCCACGTTCATTGACAATAGCCACTTTGTGCACCAAAGGTACTGGATAGAGCAGGTTGCTCAGGTAGATAAAGGAGCGACCAACCATGCGGAACCAGGGGAAACGATCGTAGAACGGATCCCCACCAGTTAAACTCTCAACATTATAATCCGGCGAAGTTGGGCTCAGCTCTGCCTCGTTGTGGTACATTTCGCGCATCAGCTCCAAGCGTTGTCTGCAAATGGAAAGGGAGGAAAAGGTGGGTTAAAGTTACTAACTGATTATAGGAAACAAGGATAAACAGCAAACAATGCGTTTATAAAGCTGATTAAAAATAAAAGCAACTACGTATATTAAAGATTAGATCTATATAAAAAATCGTGGAACTGCAAAGGAACTACATCGAAAGCTAAGAATTACTAAAAGAGTTAAGCAAAGAAAAAGAATCTATTATTGCATGACAAAGAAGCTATTACAAAATATGTACATACATACAACAAATGAAACAAAAACGGGAAAAAAAAAACAACCTCGAAATGGAAAGCAAACCTAGAAGGTATCAGATTGGCCAATGTCAAACGCGATGGGGATGCCTGTCGCAACTGTGGAAGCTTCAATTCGGCCGGCTCCACTTGTAACAGCTGCTCGAACTGCAATGGCTGAGCTGCAAGTGCTCCCAAGTCAAGCACATATCCTCCCTCAATGGTGGAGGTATCGAAGAGCATCGACGAAGGTGGACTCTCAACATTATATACCTGACGCATCAGTTCGAGGCGATACCTTTGGTTTGTATGGTTTATGCATGGAGGTTTTATGAAAAATTACAAATCAGCATTTAGCCTAAACTAGCTTTGTGCTAAGTTTTAGTTTTTGGCGATGGCAGATGAGATTTTTAACGGCGCTTATGGTGGCGGTGATTTTTACTTTTTTGATTGCAAAACAAACGCCAACGTTTTGTGGTGGCTTTTTACTGTGATTTCTTTGAATGCTTGTTGTATGTCCAGCATAAAGCAGTTCTAGAGCTTTTATTTTGTGTACGAAAATTAGAATTCAAGAATTACAACCACCATGCACGTACCAAAAACAAAACAAGAAATTATAAAGAATACATAACAAAATAAACTGTGTGAACTTTAAAACAAGAACGAATAGCTAGAGTTCGGTAGAACCGAAGATTTTGATAACCTTGCAGTAAGGGAAACTTTTACCCATAGCTGATGGTTGGTAAATAAAGAATTATACTTTTACCAATCCAATACTGCAAGGAAATAGTACAAACAATAGTGCAAAGAGAATAAATGAATGTGAGCTAGTAAATTCAACTTAGGTACAATACAGTTTTTAGATCACACTTCTTACCGCAACTTCTCTAGCGACCAATGATGTGTGGCGCCGTTCTTGGTATCAGTGACCTCAACGGCAACGAGTGTCTTGGAAACGGGTGGTGCACCATACTCATCGTCCGGTTGTGTGGGTGCCACACTTGATGCCAACTCCGGTGGTAGCGGAGAATATAAAGTGTCGGTCAAAAGGGTAAACTGGAATTGCACCTGAAAGGGAAATAAGTAAAAGAGTTCAGCAAATATTTAGAAGAACTCAAGAGCAAAATGCAGCTACCTTTTTCTTTAGCTCCACGGATATAGCATTGGCTTCCTTAAGGAATATTGCATTGCCCCAGAGATCATCGCGTAGAGATGTGAACTGATGATAACGCCATTTGCGGAAAGCCCAAGCAGCCAAGCCAGCTTCGCGTGCCGTCCAGCAGGACTCGTACAAAGGATTAGCTGTGAAAGAGAGTTAAAACTTTTAAATATTTATCTTTCGAATAAAATATTTAACACCTACTGTAGACATCTTCTTCCTGTTGGTAGTCCTCGGGCGAGTAGCTGCTGTACATGGACATGGTCATTGATTGCTCTTCCACTTGTTTTTGGAGTGCGTCGATGCGTGCTTCGTAGGATTTACGTTGCTCCTCGAACTGTTGATCGGCCTGCTGCTTTTCGCGTTTGTATTGCTCCTCCAGATTGTCGAGTCGCTTCTTCATTTCGGCCTTCAGATCAATGCCCTGTTTCTCGAGCAGTTCGCACTGTGCAAAATTCCAATCGACCTGTTGTGTGTCCTCCTTCTCCTTTTCTTCGTTTTCTGCCTCGTTCTCGGTGATCTTTTCGCGCAGTTCACGCGCTTGCTCCGGGTTGGTAAAGCGGAATACATGATTTTTGCCAAGGATAACACGTGAACCTGTCTTGAGCACTTCGGGCTCGACGAGTTTGCGTCCATTGATGAAGATGATGGCATCCTTGTGAGGCAAGAGAGTAACAGTGCTACTACGATTCTCAAAGGTGCAGTGTTCCTTGAGGATGTGCGAACCAGACAGCTGAATGTCCTGCGGTACATTGGCCTCATGTGTGCCCAGTCGGGTGAGGCCATCCTTTATATAGTATAGCAGACACTCGGACAAATTGGGATCCTCATTGAGATTGACAAGATGTGGTGTCTTCTTAGGGGAAAATACGCCAACTGTAATACCATCCTCTTTGACAGCCACGCCCATCTCAGCAAAGACCGCCTCACGTTGCAAACGAATCTCCTCGGTGCGCTTCAGTTTTTCCTCCCAAGTCTCATTGAGTTCTGTAAAGAAAATCGAATGATTAACTTAAAGTTAATTTGTAAGTTATAAGAAATTTACCTGCAATGAGCTTTTCGCTGGCCTGCAGCTGATCCACAGCCATTTCAGTGGTGGAGCCATTGCGATTGCGTCCCTTCGATGGTGACTTGAGCCCCGACGACTTGTTTAGCTCATCCTCTGTAACAGTTCGAACAGAAATTAGAAGGAATGACTTAATAACTTTAAACGCAAGCAAGGTGGAAAGCGTGCAGAGATTAAATAGGATTTAAGTACGAATATATTGGATTAAGATGTGGTACAAAGCGTTGCCGATTTAGTTTTTGGGGTGAGTCTTTGGATCTTAACTCTCTGGCTTGTCCACGTCTACAATCCCTGAAGCAGTAGTGCGGACTGCAAGGAGTTGGTGCCAATCTTTTGGACTGGGCAACACAAATATAAATCTAGCAATGGGAGATAAGTTTGATCTCACACTGTCTTCGATTAAAATACAAAACGCAACATAAAGAGGACTTGGAACAGTGATTATAATAATATTGTAAAGTGTTAGCTTGAAAACGAGATTATTGTAATCTTAAAAAAAAATATTTTTATTTGAGCTTAATGAAATACAAAATCATATTTTCAAGCAAACACTTTGGATGGTAATTTAAATAAATTGTAAATTGTATGTACGTCCTGAAGCGATTTTATGTTTTACGTAAAAGCGCTGAAGTTACAACAAATAACATACGCACACATAGATGTATGTATGTATGATAACACACAGAGTATCGAGTATATTTGCATATTGCATATTGTGAAAGCCTTTTATTATACTTTTTTTGTTCAAGCACTTTACTTACTATTCGCATCGCGCTTCTCACACACCACTTTGCCATCGGGTCCTAAATGAAATAGGGTTGGTTTTTTTGTTTTTGGTTTTTATGTAGTCGAGCAAAAGTCTATGACTAGGCTAAGACTACGACTAACTTAGGGATTTTGTATTCTTTGTTTCATTGTTTTATTTTTCAAGTGTAGCAAATAATTTCTGGTGTGTGTTTTAAAGGGCTTAGGTTTAGGCTTAGTTAATGAACTTAATAGAGGTATACTAAACTTGAACTTATAACAAAATTAACTTACCTTCCTGCACCTCAATGCCTTCGGCTTTAAGTAAATCGCGTAACTTCTGTATTTCCTCCTTGAGCTCCCGTATAAGTTTAGCATTTGCATCCTCGTTGACGACAGCTTTGCATACAATTTGTTTAGCACGATCCGCATAGCTACGGGAAACAAAATCAACGTAAGTTATGATATAACCGAAGGTTGTTTAAAAAAGCATCTCTTACCGCAGGGTGCTTAGAGTTTCATCATAGTTAATGTCAGCTGGCGATATGGCAGCTATCATCGCTGTCTTCGAATTGCCACCGAGATTTTCACGCAGCAACCAAGTTAAGGCCGAATCGCGATAGGGTATAAAGTCTGCCTTCTTGGAAGCCTTCTTCTTATTTGCCTTCATAGAGAGAGTTAATGAGGTTAGATTAAAGTGGGAATAGATGATTATTTTGAATACTTACAGACTGTCAGTTAAAAGGGCGGCAGGAACGATATCAGAAACCGTTTAATAATAACAAATAATAGTTATCTTCGGGCAATGCCGAAGCTTAGATACCCTTGCAGAAAGAGTAGACCAACTGGATCACCTTATGCACTTTTCATCTGCAAGAATATTCGATGCTCGAATAAAGATTTTCATCTACTTACAACTTCCGCTAGTGCGGATATAACTTTGCCCAAAGTTGTCAGGGATTTGTTAATGTTGGCACCCTCCTTCAAGCGTGTGCCTTTAGCACCGGTAGAGTCAGCGCGCTCTGAGCCAGCCAGATCCACAAGGCTTATCTTGGATACCTTCTCGGTAAACAAATCGGTCATGGTGTCGTGACGACGTTGTGTAAAGAAAATGGTGAAGACCGCATGGGAACGGGAACTCGTCTCGTTCATGTTGGTAGCAGCCACAGTACTGCAAGGAAAACACAAAGAAAATTAATAAGAAATGCTCCTACAACAAGATTCGTCAGATGAACGTACCGTGCTTTGTTGCCCTCGTCAATGAGATCGTGAATGTCCTGGTAGTCAGTGACAGCCAATTTGGATAGATCCTCCACATAGGGGCCGAGCAGAGGATGTTCTCGCACACGCAAATTGCCCTTGTTCTTGGGATTCAACAGATCTCGCACGCGTTCGCAATAGATCTCCATGAACGAGACCTCCACGGAGTACTTGAGCTCATCGGTTTCGGTCTCTTGAATGCGACCGAATAGATCTTTGCATATCATGGGTATAATGCCCTCCTGCTGTTCCTCCTGTCGTCCCATCATGGTGTAGGACTTGCCAGCACCTGTTTGTCCATAGGCAAAGATGCACACGTTGTAGCCATCGAAGGAATGCTGCAGCATCTCCTCTCCTATGTCTTTGTAGACCATCGATTGTGTGGAGAAGTCCGAATCGTGGGGCTGTTAATGTGGAACAGTTAAATTATTAAGAGTAAGGAATATTTTGATCAGCGGACGTCCTTACATCATGTGACCAGTAGGAGTAATCAAAGTTGAAGCGTTTTACGGACTCGCTTGTGTTTGGTGGCACCTTTGGATTGGTTATGGCTACCAAAGGGAAAAGGGGGTTAAGTTCTAGATTAAATCTCAGCATATTTCTTGAGTCAACTTACCCGTTGTGGCGCCTGTCATTTCGATGATGCATTTGGACTCCCGGCCAATCTCCCGAGAGTTGAACGGGCGTACACGCACCGCTACCTTAACCGACGACATCTTGGTAGTGTGTCTGTTCCCCGGCACCGGGCGACTTCTTTACTTGTCTTAGATTGCTGTTAACTGGAGTGAAAGATGTGAAAGGGTTACAACTAGAGAAAACGTTATGTGAGACGAGGAATTTTTGTGACCCATAAATTGTGGCACAAGCAGCCGCAACCCTAGCGTAATATTATAATTGGCCCAAGTATATTAGTGGGAGTGTGGTTGTGGGTCTGTGTGTGTAAACTGTGACTCATGCAACTCGCTGGGGGTTTGAATCAAATTTATATGATTGCAGTGGGGCAAAAAAAAAATATGTAGTTGAGAACAAACCACGAAGCAAATATTAATCGCATTCCAGAAGTTACTTTTTGATGTTTTATAATAACAAGAACTTTAACTTTGTGTATAAAAACTAACCATTAAGTTCTGTTTTACGATTATTTTTACTTAAGATAGAATGCATCTTTTATTCTTAAAGGAGAGAATTTGAGGTGAAATTTCTACTAGCTTATTAATATTAATATTTTTATTTATTGCATTTGTTTAATATTAACACTTGAGTAGTTTTTTTTTTCAATATTTGCTTGTTTTGCATTTACTTTTTCCTCTTTCTGATCATTTGGAATTTATGTAAATAGTTTTGTATAACCTGCTATCCTGCTGACTTTTATAGTTATGTCCATTCAACCTCCCTATCCCTCTTTCTCTCTCTCACACACACACACACACACTCACATACGAGTACATACTAGAACAAAAAAATTCCACTATCCACAATTCCAATAAAAGCGCAGCCGAGTGTCGAAACACTCGAATGAGTCATCAACGCCAAAGAAAAACCCTCTCACAACCACCAACAAAAAAATTTAAAATTGAACAAGAATAAGAAGTAAAGTATGCGTATAATGTTCTAGAATTTTACCTATAGTTGGATTGGAGCCAAGCAAAATGTTGGCAAACACTTTGGCTGTTCACTCAAACAAAGTCCTTAGACTTGTTCATGTTATGGGCGATTGCTATGATTTGTATGCTGCTGTATTTGATTTTAAAATTTATTCACAATTCTTTAAACATTTAGTTTCGTTATATGCCGCACCGTTGTTTAACACGTTCAAATGAGATTCTTTAACTCGCGCACACTGAAGTCCTAGAATATTGATACGTTGAACAAGAAAAGAAAAAAACTTTAAAACACACTTCCAATGAGTTAGCCCAGAAGCACAGCTTGCTGCGCGCAACTGCAAGATACTCTCTCTCTCTTACACACTCGCTCTCCTTCTCCCTCTCCCTATCTCTCTCTTTTACACTCTTTCTTTTGAGGTTTTCTCTCTGTTTACCTGGCGTTGGGAGTTTTGTTTATATTTTTGATATACTAGCTGTCAAAGGACAAATGCAACAGCCTGCAAAAATGTCTGGGGAAAAGTCTACACAGAAATTTACGCGCAGACGCCAAATACATAGAGAGACAGAGAGAGAGAGAAAGAGAGATGGAGAGAGGGAAAGAGAGAGTGAAAGTGTGAGTGAGAGCGAGAACATTGGCAAAATATTAGTGAAATGTTTATAATTCTTTTTAATTTATGCTGTTATGCTTTTGTTGACGCGATTTGAATGTGCTTGAAATTTCAAAAAATAATTGTACAATAACGGATAAAATTTTATTGCAAAATAAGAAATAAAATATTTGTGTTTTTAACTGTAAGAAGGTTCAATTTAAATTTCTTTATCTTATTTTTTTCTTTATCTTTTTCTATTCCTCTAAAACTATCAAGAGTTTGTGAAAATCTTAAGTGATCTTAATCTTTTCCCAGATGAATTTCAATCCGAATCTAGCTCAGTCTTTTTTTAGAATATTAAGAATTTATAAACTTAGATCAGCTTTTGATATATATTTAAATTTACTCGAAGTTATTTCTAACTAAAGCTACACTTTCTCATGGGCAGTTTTTGAACTTTGTCAGTCCGTTCCCCCTAAAGGTCCTTCAGACATGTTTAGCAAAACGAAAGGAATCCTTCACATTTCATTTTTTTATTGCGATGTGTCATATTGTGGCTTTTTTATGGTTTCTTGTGCTACCAACAAGCGCCATGACCATAAAATTCCACACACAAACACACACACACTGTGAATATTCCTTGAGCATATCCTTCGCTTGGGTCGTCTTGACCTTTATTAATAAATTTTTATGTTGCCTTTGCCGAGGCTAATAAAAAGCAAAAACACCACAACTCTACACCCAAAAACACATACAACTCTACACAAGGATGCTACTCCGCCTAAGGCACTTTTGATTCGAGGCTACTGTAGAAATTGTAGAATAAAATTTTAAAAATTATATAAAAATGAGAAATGAATTTTTCGGGTTGGTGGACTTTTTTTTTTGTTGTTGTTGAAATTTTGAAATGTTTGTTTGGCGAATTGATGGAAATTTTGCAAAATATTTTTTCATGATATTTTTGAAGCATTTACCAATTTTGTTGTATTGGGTGGTCTAAACATTAACTTGTACATAAAACAATATTGAACTCAAAATAATTTCGGCTTGAAGAGAAATTGCTGTTGTTCTTGTTGTTGTTGTATGTCCTCCAGCTGTTGTTGCTCTTGTTGTTCTTGTTCTTGTTGATGCTGCTCATCTTGTGTGTAATTGAAAACAAGTAAAAAATTATCCATTATGTTTCGCTTTGAGGATGTGGCAAATATGATCGATAGCACCAAAATTGTTGTTAGCAATAAAGCAAAAAACAATAAATAACCAAATGCGCACATTCGTAACAGCTCGTTATGTTCGATAATATAAGTAAGTAAGTTAGTTAGTATATATATATATACAATATATATCTATTTTCATGTATGTAACGTTTTCTTTCTGTATAACAGCGAAAATTTTCACACAGCCCTCAAGAGCTTTAGTATTGCCATAGGCATTTGTAGTGCCAACATTTTTGATTTTGTTTTTTCAAGTAGATTTTTCTTTCTTCATTGCAGTTGTTACTTTGTTAGTTATAGCACAATTCTTAGCCGTTTCGCTTTTGGATTGTTTTTTATTTTATTTTTTTTCTTTGCACAAAATCGATGGCCACTCGAGAGCGAGAGAGAGAAAGAGGGAGACAGAGAGAGAGAGAAACGCGCGCGTGTGTTAAACCAAATATGAACTGCACCCGTTGGACTTTGACGACGCAGTGAGCCGAGCTGCCAACCAACCGAGTATCTGGCCAAAACTGCAAACAAAAAAAAGCAGCTTCAGCTTTGGCAGCCCTTGATTAAGGCGCATGCGCTTGACAATTTATACGCTTTAAGGGTTGCTAACGGGGGGGCGGCAGGCAGGCAGCATTGGCATGACAGCAATGCTAAAAATTTCATCAAAAGCCAGCGCAACATTAATAACAAAGTTATAATTAATTTCATTATGCTGCCGAGCAATAATACATTAGTAGCGGCAGGAGGATAAATTAGTAGGTAGGTACACTTATTATGGACGCCAGTGTACGCAGGCTGCTACAGTAGTTAATGTCGACAAGTGCTACTAGTAGCTTGAAATCTTATTACTGCCGGCGGATGATGACGTAAAATGAAATTTCTATATTGATTTCTCCTTTGGCTTGAATGAGAGCTTTTTATGTTGCTTTTTTCCTTCTAACAAACAATGAATTCTAACGTAATTGCTTTGACATTGAATTTGCTTGCGCGAGAGACAAGTTAATGGTAAAAATGCTTGTAACCAATGTCTACGAGAAGAGCTCCTGTGCGAAGGCAGTTAGTACGTGGATGTGGCTAAAAGCTAAAGGAAACAAGTTGATTGAATGATATTTTTCGTATAATTCAACAAACCAGCTGAAAGAGCAAACAATTAACGATAAAACTAACTTTTATGGAAAGCTCTGATAATTTTAGTTGATAAGTTTGATAAGTTGATAATAATTGTAAGCGTTTAATGTATGATAGAATGCCAAAGCGAAAGATGAACCATAGATCGAAGATTAAAAGCTAAAGCTTAGCATAAATAATGGACAAATATAATCCTGTGGAAAATTTCAATATAAGAAAGATTGGAAGTTTTGTCGCTTCAACTTTTTCAACATATACACAAACTTGTTCAATATTACTTATAAAACAGCAGTTATGCTTTATGGGTAAAATCAGTGTTGAACTTTTTAAAATCGGGTGATTTTTGGCAAAGTTGTGGCATTGAAAAGTTTGAATCTGGCACCTAATGTCCTTTGTTTGTTTTGAATGAACTTAAGTTAACCTAAGTGGAAAAGTATTCAAAGGAAAAACAAAAGAATGATTCAAGGTTTTTACGTTTTACACACACTGAAAAATGTCATGCTGAGAGAAAAATAGAGAGAGAGAGAGAAAGAGTGAGAAGAGACTAATGACACCTACGCAGTTGAAAAGTTCGAGTATCAAACTCATTTCACAAACATATACACAAAAATCGAATATGCGACGCAGCACCAAGGATTGTTTGTGCGTGGGTGCATGTGATTATGGGGTTGATGGTATGAGTGAGTAGCCAGAACTAATAGGTGAATTATCCAAATGCTACGCAGTAGAAAATGCAACAACGCAGAGCTTAGTAACCCAACCAACCCAAATAATATCGAACGGATTTTTTGACTGGGCGGGGTTCCTTTTTGGTTGTACCTCCTGATGAAAGGCAGCACGTGGGCGGGTCGTTGACGTTTTTAGTTTTTTTGTTTTGAAGTATTTCGCACTTGCTGCCTCATGCCACAGCAGCAGCAGCGACAGGGTTTATAAAGTGCGTCAATGTCAATGACAGTTCATAGACGCACTCGGATTCAATCTTTTTTTGTGGCATCATCGTCGGCAACGCAGACATAAAAGTGCGCACTTGATAAATTCAAAATGAAAGTCTGGCAAATTTGAAAAAGGAGAAGCTTGAGGCATGCTTTTACAATCGAATTGGGTTTTATAATTTGTTGCCTGAGGACAATTTAATTAAATGCCAAAAAAGTAGCAGCAACTTATTAAGCTAAAATCTAAAAATATATTTGAAGGGAGAGAGCAGCAGAAACACTTTCAAATGTAGCTGAAGTTTATGTATTTTTTTGAGTGTATAGTCGACTGGACTTGCACAGCAAGCGGTACTCTGGCGACGTCTGTGTCGTCCATTAAGTCTGCTACATTAAATAAATGCGATTTTGTTATTTAAATTACGACAAATAAGAAGAAAAGCAGCTTGAAGCAAAGCAGCCCACGCAAAAATTACAATTACAAACAAACATGGTTCACAGTTCGAAGTTCACACAAACACAAACACACACAGTCAAAGCGTATGAGTCATGCAAAGAGTCCTCCACACACACATTGAGTAAGGCGCATGTTCGTGCCAACTTTGCTTGTTGTTTGTTTGTTTTGTTGTTATTGTAGCTACAGTGGCTGCTTGAACTAGCACCTACCAAGGAGCCCAGGCAGCCAGGCTCGTGTTGGAACGGGAGCAAAAGCAGAAGTCGCCAGTCAAACTTGGTGAATCATCCTTTTGGCGAGGCGCGCGCGTTTCCTGCCTGCCTGCCGTCTTTCTCATTACCAAACCCCGCCCCCTCCTGGAATAGTTACCACATACTCGCCTTTATTTTTGTGGCTAACAAGCAAAGTGCCGTCTAGCGAATATGTACATAACCGGAATGGGGTTTGAGTTACACAAAGCAATCTCAAGTTCAGTCATAAAAACTTAATTTTAGATTTCTAATATTGTCGACAGATAAGATTTTCATGATACAAAATAAGAGCTTGGGTGGGAATTGAATTTAAAGTGGGTTCTTTTCATCTTTCTATGGAAAATATTATTTAAAGAGAGATTTAAAGTGATTAAGATGTAACATTTTCTAGACATTTTCTGCAAAACCAATTGAATAGAAATAATAAGAAGTACTACAAAGAATGCTTAAATTATTTTTTAAAAAAAAAAAGATATTTCTTTTAGGCTCTCTTTAAATCTGAAACATTTCAGTTAGTTTAGCAAAGAAATTATCTTTTCATGTCTGCCTATCAAATTTTATCTTAGAATAGTTTCTTAAACGTTCCTTAAGCAGTTTCGAGAAATTTTGAATACAAAAACTTCATTTTGCTCAGCGCTTGCTGATGCTATACCTAATATTTGTTGCCTCAATTGCTTGTGTATTTATTGTTATGCATCATAAGTAGCTCATAAGTTATTTCAAGGTCTATTTAAGGCTTTCCTTTCTCATTTTTTTTGTCTCATTTGTTAAACACGAATGCCCCTAATGTCCGTATTGCCAGGAATGTTGTAACTTTCGGTGCCGCGTTGTCGCCACGGCTTGCGTGTGTGTGTGTGTGCTAAAAGGAGAGAAAGAGAGGAGCCTACTACACACGCACACCAGCCGTAGCATAGTTTTAGGGGCGCGTGTTTTTTTGAGGCGAAAGTTTTGGAGCCAACGTTTAGATGACTAAGAGTCGACCACGCCTCAAATCCGCCCAGCTCCTGGCCATTAAATGCATGTGGCAACATTGGCGTTATGCTGCAGCTGCCATTTGAGCAAGCAACCACATTGCGGGGAACACTTAAAAGTGCTATTTGGTCGCATAAATCATAAAATGTGGCTTTCAAAAAACTAAATGCGGGTACAGTTTGTTCTAGGCACACCGAATGATGCATACTCTTGCAGTATTAAATAGAGAAAAATGGCTAAAACCATTGACAAATAAATATTTTCAGCAAGTTTAGTATTCAGATTCCATTGGACGTGATTGCATCGATAAAGAAACCTTAAAACAAGTTTGAATATGTCTTTATTTTATTGTTATACACTTGACAAAAGAATTGTGTTACCCTTTCGTTATAGAAAAACCGCACTATCATCATGCTGGGGGACTAATACAATGTCTACAATATTTAAAGTTGAAATGGGCTAGCGAAAAGTGTCCGCCAGGAAGCCATTTTATGGTCCTGCGGCCAGGTGAACCAGACCCAGGTAAAATAAAAACTGCTTTGCGGTTGCTTCTCGGTTAAGTCCGATTTTTTTTTTATTATTTTTGCGCAAATTTATGTTTATTGGTTCGCTGGCCATTTCTACTACCCTTACTTAAGTGCAAAGCGGGTAGCACTAATTTGTCATTAAGCTTGGAACCTTTAAAAATAACTTGAACTGAGAAAATTGAATAAAAGTACCTTTAAAAAAAAGAAATTAAAAATCTTATTTAATAAATACTTTTATAAATGTAACAAAATCAACAGTCTTACTTTTTTTCTCTGTGATTTCACTTCTTATTTATTGTTGGCAGGTTTTTAGTATATTTCTATTTATTCATGCAAACTTTTCATGGCACGAAACAAGAATTAGCTGCATGAAATGTGGGGCATTAAAATAAAGCCGCAACAAAAAATAACTTAAAAACAAAGTTCAACTGAGGGAAATAAAATACACAAAAAAAACTATAAGCAATTATTTATAAGCATTTAAGTACATATTTAAGACATTACGTATGATAAAAATTCTCTTTAAGTTATACTACTTTATCATACTTAAATAACCGCAAAGCACAATTCCCGTTAGTTTAAAAAGTCAGCTCGCATTCAAGAGTTTCTTTTGTGACGCACACAGGGAAAGTTTTGCACTGCCAACTGATGCGCAAATAGGAAACGGAAACGCCCACTCCAAACGAACACAGACACCAGCATGGACATGAACATGGATAGACATTGTGACTGACACTTTATACGCCACACAGAGTTGAGTTCCTCATGAGTAGGGTAAAGGGTAGAGGAGCACAGAAGGCGATAAAGGTCAGAGATTGTAAACAATCAAGGCGTCAACAACAACAAGCAAGCAAAATCATATTTTATTCAAGAAAATTAAAAAGGGAAACTGTAGCAAATAAATTGAAAATAAGGAAGGGTTGATGCAAAAACTGTAAATGATTAATTTGTTGAAATTTTGGAATCCGTAAGTTGAATGGAATGAAGTAAGAAAAGATTAAAAATTAAGCAATCAAAATAAAAAGATTCGGAACTTTAATAAAGAAATAAGAAATAAAAGACACCTTGTAATAATGGTATAAATTATAATCTAATATTGCCTATCATATCATTACTGATAGGCTTTAAGTCCGTAATAAAGATGAAAAATGTATGGATACAATACTATAATCTTTAAACATAGATATATATAGTATTGGTTTAGTTGTCATCATCCTCTTCTCACTCAATTGGCACTTTAATACTTGCATGCAACGCAACATCGTTAAGAACTCACTTAAGGACGATTGACGTCAGTTGCTAATGCTTGGGTCAATTTGCGAACATGACAGCAACAAATAATAACAACAATAACAACAGTTATAATTACTGTTAACAGAGCGTGGGCGATGCGCCTGTTGGCAAGCAACGGTAAATTGTGAAAAAGAGAGTGCATCTGTTAAATAGAGCCGCTGCCTGATGGATAATGGTTGATGGCTGATGCTGATGACAGGTTGCACCATATGCTCCAAATGAGAGTAGTTTATTTTTAGCCATGCCAATGTTGGACACAAAAGGGCTAAGGGCTAAAGAAGGCCAACAGCTGGCAGGCAACAACAACAGCAACAGGATAACAGGCAAACTTTCATATGTATGCGTGTGCGCATTTTTTCAGGACTCTGTTAACAATCCCTAACTGGAATATTGATTTTTCAACATTTTCACCATTAGTCACCCGAATCACCAATTGTTTAAATCAAAATCTACTCACATTCGAACAATCCAATTTGGGTTTTGTTTCCACTTGCAGTTGATTTTCTTTTATCCACTCACTTCTGGTTCGGCACTAGTTTTTGAATATAATTTGGTTTGGGTGTATGTTAATGCGTTTGCATCATTTCGAAATGTGTAATATTTCTGTTTTGTTTTTTTTGGCAATAATTTGTCCGCACAGTTGAACCGAACGCGAGCGCAAGTTGAAAGAGACTCGACAGAGCTCTTGGTTTGCCACAAAGTGTTACGCGTGCTGGAAATTGTTTGCACTTGCGCACGCGAGCGTGGGAAAGTTGTGGAAAAGCCGCGCTAAGTGAGTTTTCCGCCCACTCAGGCGTCGTCATCAGGCCAGCCTGAGTTGCTTTTTTGTTGTGACCATTGAAACAGCTGATGCGTTGTGTGTTATTTTTAGTGTTGATTAACAGCTACGGATAACAGCTGTGTCACAGGGTGTATCGTGTTGTGTTCTTGTTTTGTGAGGTTTTAAGATTAGCTAAAATTCGTCGCTTTTTTGGTTGCCAATTTATTTTTTTTTGACTACAGCCAGTGGAGGAGCCTAAGACTCTTTATGGATTACATTTAAACATTGAGTATGTTGAGACTTAGGATAGCTTCTTGGCCTCCTGGAAACGGCAAGAGATATCCTCCCAGTTGGCAATTTCCCAAATGGCTTCGACGTACGAGGGACGCACATTTTTGTATTGCAAATAATATGCATGCTCCCAGACATCGATGCCAAACAGCGGAATAAGACCGGTATGTGCCTCCAGAGAATCCTGATTGGGCAACGCTGCCAGCTGCAATTTGCCCGTCTTGCTATTATAGCCCAGCCAGCCCCATCCCGAGCCCTGCACGGCAACAGTCATAGCGCTAAGTTCCTTCTTAAAGGCATCAAAGCTCTTCCACTGCGCTTCGATGGCCTTCTTCAGGTCATCGCTGGGCTTTGTCTTCGTGGGCGACAGATTCTGCCAGAAAATGGTGTGATTGATATGGCCACCGCCATTGAAACGCAGTGCTGGAGCCAACTGTATAATCTTGGTCGTGTCGCTTTTGCATTTTGCCTCCTCCAGCTGCTCTTCGGCAACATTTAAATTATTGACGTAGGTCTGATGATGCTTCTGATGATGCAGTTCCATAATCTCACGGCAAATAATCGGCTCCAGGGCAGCATAGTCGTAGGGAAGCTTTGGCAGCGTATGCTTGCCTCGCGCACAGATGCTGGGACGTAAAAAAAAACAAGAAAACACAATTAACTGTGAAGTTCAGTGTCGTCGCCATTGCAATTTGTTTTTGTAGTTATTTATGTAATTAGCGGCGAGGACGTCAACGCCGGCATTTTCGGTTTTTGATGAATTATTTTCACTTACCGAGCGACGTTGGTTATGTTGCGTGCCAGAAACATTTTTACGTTATTCGCCAAGTATTTATTTTAACTGTGAATGGAGAACTTGTGAATTTTCAATAAAAACCCAAAACTTAATGAAATTAATCTTATTTGCATACCTGACTGCAAGTGTGACAGCGAGCGACAGGCAGCAAAAATACCAAACATGTCCAATAACAGCTGTCATTCACAACTGTAAATCGCCTGCTATTTAACAGAGCTAGGACTGCTACTTTTTGGCCGTTAAAATTTGAAATACACAATGGAAGAAATTTGATCATAGCAAAATATGTCTGATTTTTGGCTGCCGTCGGAAATAAATATCAACATTTCCAATCCAAAGGCACTTCGAATTTTATACAATTCTCTAAATCATCGTAAATATTCCGACAAATTTCTTCTATTTTTGTTTTATAAGTTTTGAATCAATTGCAGGCGTTGCCAAGATGCAAACAGAAGAGCAGCTGAGCCACAATCCTGTAGTCATTGACAATGGATCCGGTATATGCAAGGCAGGCTTCGCCAAAGAAACGAAGCCACGCGTCGTCTTTCCCTCAATTGTGGGCAGACCGCGCCATTTGAATGTCATCCAAGACTCAATGATTGAGAACTGTTTGATTGGCAACGATGCGATAATGAAGCGCGGCATACTCACACTCAAATATCCACTGGACCATGGCATCGTTACCAACTGGGCCGACATGGAGAAGATCTGGTCACACACCTTCAACCTGCTACGCGTTCCTTCCGAAGAAAATCCTGTCCTGCTCACCGAGCCGCCACTCAACCCCAAAAAGAATCGCGAAAAAATGACCGAAATTATGTTCGAATACTTTCATGTGCCATCGCTGTATGTGGCCATTCAGGCAGTGCTCTCGTTGTATGCCACAGGCAGAACCATTGGCATTGTGGTCGACTCTGGCGATGGGGTAACCCACACGGTGCCCATCTATGAGGGCTACGCTCTGCCACATGCCTGCGTCCGTCTCGATCTTGGCGGCAGAGATCTAACCGATTATCTGGGCAAACTGCTAATGGAACGTGGACACACCTTGAACACCAGTGCCGAACGCGAGATTGTCCGAGATGTGAAGGAACGTCTGTGCTATGTGGCCAGCGATTTCGATGAGGAAATGGGTAAATTCTCGCAGCACAAGAACGAACAGGAGGAACTATATGAACTGCCCGATGGTCGTATCATCAATGTGGGCAATGAACGTTTCCGTTGCCCCGAAGCTCTCTTCCAGCCCAGCATGGTGGGACTCGAAGTGCCGGGCGTGCATGAGGCCATCTACCAATCGATACTCAAGTGTGACATGGATCTGCGCCGCGAGATGTACTCCAATATTGTGCTCTCGGGCGGCACAACAATGTTCCGTAACATTGAGGTGCGTCTTCAACGGAATATTGCCGCTATGGCTCCCTCAACGATGCGCATCAAAATTTATGCCAATCCAGAGCGTCATTTTGCCGTCTGGGCAGGTGGTTCCGTTTTAGCCTCACTCTCCGCTTTCCAGAACATGTGGATCGATTCCGCTGAATACGATGAAGTTGGTCCCAGCATTGTTCATCGCAAATGTTTCTAAGCGAGATCGAGAGAGCGTGTGAGAGAGGGAGTTTGATGTTTATTGATTTTAAAAATTTTACGTTGTTTTGGTTTTAAGTGTTTTGAGAAAATTAATAAGTAAATTCTGATAATCTTCATTGACTAAAAGAAATAAAAAAAATAAATAATATTCAAGTGCAATTAAATAAGAGTTATTTTTTTACTAGTTCATTCAGTTGCACACAAACCATACATACTACTTATCACATTTTGTGAGCGCCGCAAAGTATGCTACTAAAAGATTTAAGCCAAAAGTATAACTTATACTGTATAAGTAAATGTATAAGCAGCATATTAAGAGGAAATATAAATTAAACTTAGAAATCTAACAACTTGATTTAAATAATGACCAAAGACTTAACACTTGTATTTATACTTCAAACGCAGTCAAAATATATTTTTTTAGCTTTATTTTTACGATTATAAATTCTATAAATTGTGGTTCTAATTTGTAATACATATACATACATACTATATATTGTATTTGTATATGTTTTATGGACATAATATTTACAGGAACATACAAGGCACTCGTCGGTGTTAGAGCTTAAAAATAATATCATATTTGTCAAGGCAGTCCAGCAACATCTGCTTAAATTCATGTTCAACATGGCTCTTTGGGGCTCTTTGGTTAAATTATTCACCTGCTTCTCATCAGTTAAGAATCAACAATTGCATTTATACTGGAAATAGTGCCAGACACAAGTGCTACGATCGAAAACAAGCCCACCAGAATATTCTTAGTCAGTTTCCATTTGCACCAGCCAAGACGGTCGGGCCACAGATACACAGTCTCCAGAAAGCTGGGCACAAAGAAGCCCAGCATCGAGAAGAATATGGCGCCCACCAAACCTATGAACGGTTCCAGGTTGGGTATGCCAGCGGCAACGCTTCCAACCACCAAAACTATACCAGCACGTATCAGAATTTGCACCATGTTGTGGTTCTCCGGTCGGAATTTGTGCTGAATCTTGCGCCACAGCACTTGACTCGGGCTGTAATGAAGAGAAGATGATGATTAAACTTGATTCAAATGGATACTTATTTTCCGTTTACTTACACATAGAACTGTAGGCCATAGGAGAAGAGAATGGCAACAGCCATAAGCAATTTAGCCGTATCCCCAAGCCAGTTGCCTTCGGGAAGATTGAGCGAAATGCTGCCACGTACAGCATCACCAAAACGAACCTGCAAATGAAATAAGAATAGTATCCTTAATGAGAATAATGATAATATGCAAGAATCTTCAATCTTTGTGAGGCTGTCTATACTTACATAGCCAACGAATCCAATAACCGAGTAGAGCAACACCACTGTAATCATTGCTGTGTTGATAACGCCAGGGAAACCCAACAGCTGTTGCGGTTTTCTCATCGCTTTCGACAATGGCAAGACTCCACCAATGCCATCCATTGCAAAGATCACCGAGGCAAAGAAGAGGGGAAAGCTGGCAGCCGATGCAATCAAAGGTTTGTCCGAGATAACAAGCGGCTCCTCAAACAAATAGTATAGTATAATGGCAAATGTGACCACAATGAATATATTGGCCATTATAGAGAAGGGCACCAGATACTTGAGGTTCCTGATCTGACTGATCAAAATGCAGAACACTACGGTCATTGCAATATAAATGCGCACATCCCAATCAAGTCCCAAATCATAGTTGAGGACATCATGGAACGAAGTTGCTATGAAAACTATATAGACAGCGCCGGCGGCAAAATATGTTACTATCATTCCAATATCCAAAAATTGCCTGCAATAAAAAATTTATTAAAGCATTACATTTGGAAATAATCAAGTAAATTCCCAACAAACTGTTATCATTTTATGACTATGGGTTAAACTAATAGTAGAATTCACTTACTTGGCAGCATTGGAATAGGATCGCAACGCCTTGGGTCCATGTTCAAAAACCTTCTCAGCGGTTTCCGCATAATCCAACGCCGGAACTTTGACATCGCGAGAAATGTTGTGGGATGTCTTAACCTGAAGAGCGGGAAAAAAAATTAATATTGTTAAGTTTTAAAAAAAAAGAAACCGGAAACCACTTACTTATATATATTATTCCTTAACAAAACTTCCTTGAAGTTGATCATATATATTCTAGAAAGCTCTTTAACTGTCTGGCCATTGTGAACCAAAATCATGAAATCAATAACAAGTCTAACTAACTTCAGATAAGGGTTCGACACAGTCTAATCTCAGTTTTTTCAGGGTTACCAAAATCTATGAATTACTTGCACTTTTTTTTAACGTGTCATGTTGTCTATTAAAATCTAATCTTGATCAATACATATGCAGCTCAAGTGGTACAACTAATATTAATTTTTACAAGGTTTTGATTTTTATAATTAAATTTTCTTTTTTTATTGTTGAAGGATATGGAACAAGGTTTTTTTTCTCGAATATTTCTCCCGCGTACTACTTTTTCGGAATATTTGTGGGCTAAGAAAGAGTTTTTAAATTGTGAAATATTTATAGCTCGGTTTACTTTAACAAGCGTGTGTCATTTATACAACTTGCACTAGCACTATAGGAAATAGTTTTCTATTACTATTTATTTTTTGACAAGGACTGTAAGATTGTATGCCGTTGATAACGATTACGCGTTTTACACGCGTTTTAAAACGCGACCAACTTTGTTGCCTCCCTCTCGAAAGTGCTGTGGTCAAGTTGTTTCACCGTCCACTAACCAAAGCCCTCCCAAACGAATCTCAGACGCTTGTCAATTGCCTCAATGGCAACCTTGCTTGACTTGGATTTGATTTTGTTTGTGACTTACCAACATTTTCACACAGTGCGTGCTGAGGAATCCAACGAAGAGCGTCATCACAGCGCCAAACACCAGTCCAGAATTTTTAAAGGCCATGGGCATGGCCAGAATTCCCGTGCCCAAGGAACCCTTAAGAAAATGGGCCAAGGCGCCACTAGCACTGGTACCATTCGGATTCTGATTCTCGAACGGATCATAAGCTGCCTCATTATCCGATAGCTGATCATTTTCCGTTAAGTTGGCTCTGCAGAAAGAAAAGGAAAATGGTAATTTTTTTTAGTAACTTGAATGTTTATTTATACTAAGTTTCTTTTGATCATGTTTTGAGCAATCAGGTTTAAATATAAATTTACATCCTTTTCGATTAGATTTAACAAGTTGTTGTGAGCAAAAACTTACTTGGAATTGAATTCATTGATTGTTCCCAATTTAGCGGGCTTTGAATCCGGCGTATATGCCTTAATGTCTGTCATCTGTAAACAAAAACAAAAATATGTTTGACATAAAAAAGTGCTTTAGATTGATATACAATTCTACTTTGATTTAGGCTTTCATGGCTAATCCACTCAAGAAATACTGTCCAGGCGCATGCCAGCCATATCTTATCTTAGCAAAACAAAGACAATTCAAGTACGGACTTAACTAAAACAAAATTATACGTCATTAGTGTTTATATGGGCTGGGGAGTAAAAATAACAAACAACATGAGCGTTATCGGGGATTCTCCTAGCTTCGATTAGCAGTTTCCGGAAGTTTCATCCGGCAAATTTAATTAGCCAATTCAGCTAATCGGATTTAGATTGAGATTAGTCACACTTTTTACACATTTTGTCATTACTATTTTATTAATTTTTATTATTTTGGTAATTACTTCGAAATGAGTTTTGAACAAATGGAAAGTGTGAAATTGATATAAAAAAGATTAAAAGTAATACTTAATAAATTAATTTAACCACTTTAAATAATAATTAAAATTTAGCTTTAGCAAAACATATTTTCAATTATTCGCTTCATTATTATTGCTTATTTATTTGCATCACAATTAATGTTCACTTCACCAAATGTTTGTTGAAATAACATACGAAGTAAACTAAGAGAACTTAAAACACTTGTGAAAACCTCAACTTAAATTTCAATTCATATTGATTTATGGCGTAAGCTTTTTACTTCCTGCAGTAAATACTTTGAGCTAAGGAAGAACTTTAGCTTTTTCTATGATTTAGTACCTTTTATAATCGCGAGAACAACGCAAGTAAGTAGAACCGAACGTGGCCTCTTGCCAAAAGCAACTGAATGTTGAGGCCTTCAAAGAAGCCAGAAGTTTTTGGAAAATGCTCGTCATAAATAGCCAAAGATATAACTGAAACGAGCGATAAGCAGGCCCTTGATTAAGTTTTTGGTGTCATATCAATGTAGCGCCTTAAATAGATCAATGACTTGTGTTTATTCGCTGTTGATTGACATTTTAATCGCATCACATTCATTGATCTGATCAATTTTTCATTAACAATTGACGTCACTAGTTTTGTAATTATCCTTATCTTGGCCACCAGGATATCACAGATATTTTGTATCTTATGACCGAATCGAGAAAATAAATGAGATATGAACTGGCTTAAAGGTAGGCGGTTTGTACTTGTTGTTTGCGCTCTGGCAATCAGCTAGTGACTGATATTAAGCCAATGTTTGTGCTTGAATCTGCTGCCGGCGGCGACAAACAATGAGGCAGCGCAGCTCACGCACCCATTAACAAAACATCTGTCCGTCTGGATGGATCGTTGGTTGGCAGGCAACAATACACAACAATTATTATTTGTTTATATATTCTGTTTTATATATTTTATAGATTTAAATAAGACATCTTTGATGCGTTTTTATTTATGCGAAAATTGGTTTATCCATATTATTGGTAAGCATCCTGTTTGCCACCAACAGCATTATCATTAGCATCCTTAAAATCACCAAATCCAATCGGGCTTTAAGAATTGATTAAATTATAATGCATTAAGTGTTTGTAACTTAAGTATTTGTTGGAGCACCTTAAGAGAGAGAGAGTGGCGAGAAGGGGCACTCACTGATTAAGAGTACTTAAAACATTTATAATTGCAATTACTTAGTTGCAGTTTGAAGTTGTTGCTGTTGGTGTTGTTGTCGCCTTGAAGGTGTCTCTTGCAAGTCTGGATCATGGAGTTAACTTGTTTCAAGTGGCAATTTGTTGTTGTTGTTGCACTTGTTTATCGGTTGTCAGTCCTTAAAATATGATTGTTGTTGCTGATGCTTTTTCCATTCAGTTGGAACGAACAAATTTGAAATGCAACTTTTCACGTGCTGCGCATTTTAAGATTAGTGTCGAGGCTTAATTAATACCAACGAGTAGTTAAAGTAGATTGTAAGTCAAGTGATTTATGGAACATTTTTAAGTTCTATTCGTAATGAGACCAAAACATTTTTTTCTCATTAAAAAAAGTCCATCCTCTTCCCATCTAACAATAAATGTCTAAATTGATTGCTGTTTTTTGTTAACTGTTGTGATTTACATATTTTTTAGTGAATGAAATTAAAATGTCATTAATTTTTTATGACTTCACTAAGTCAGCAGTTGCGAGTTGCGAGTACTTCGCACCTTTGTGGAGACGTAAAAATAACGTGACTGACTTCAAATAACGTTAATAGAAATATGGAAAAAATAATAATAACTAAAAATAATATAATTATAATAAATAAAACACGATAAAAAACCACAAGTTTTCAAACAGTTCTTGTCCCCTTTAAGTTCTTTATATGGAAGTTGGACTGTTTGTATATAAATACATAGTTTAATGTGCTTTATTGTTTTAAAAACCATAATTATAATCGATTTGCTTCCGCAGTTGGCATTGGCGTCTGTGATAGGTGATATTGTGATATTATATCCGTCCGTTATCAGATGTTTCTTTTGTTTTTGTGTTCCAGTTTCAGAACGTGATATTAGTAATTAATTAATTATCTAACTGATTCGCTCTCGAGAGAGAAACTTAGATTAGAGATTTGCTATGATGAATAAAATCTTTAGATCAAGTCAAAAGATATTGTTTTAGTTTCGAAGATATCATCATTTGTCTAATGAGAGCACCGATCCTGTTTTTAGTACAACTTTAGCTTCCGAAATTTGAGCAATTCAAAAGTAGTAGTATTAGGTAAGTGACATGACCTTAAGTATCTCAAAAAAACAAACGTATTTTTTTTAATTTACTTTAAAATATTTCACTGTTCGTTGCAACAAGTCACCAAATTAGGTAAGTATTTATATTCAGTATAATGGGGGCTCTGCATGTAGTAAGTATTTACAAATGTTCGATTAATTCAACTACCAACCAAATGTAAGTATATATAATAAATGATGATTTGGAAGTTCTTGACAAAAATGTACATCATTAGGTTTGATGACAATTTTGATTCTAATTAATTGGGAATTTATTAAGCCAAGTGACGCATACAAATGAGACGCTTGCCACTCCATTTGCCCACTTTGCCACATTGCAACACCAAACAAAGACTGACTGTTGTTGTTGTTGCAACCTTAACTTGCTTCGTTTTTTGGGTACACGTGCAGCGGGTGACAAAAATTGAATGCGAATGTTCGCAACTTAAAGACAACAACGAACGCATTTACCTTCAACATTCAACATAATCATCTTCATCATTATCATTATCATGATTGTTATTGTTGTTGTTGGAGTCGTCGTCAGCTGCACTTGAGGCGCTTTTGTACTGTGCTGCTGCTGCACTTCAAAGATGATGATAAAAGCCAAGAAAATTAAGACGAAGTTTGACATACACTTGCTCAATATTATATCTAAACTTAATGACAAATTTTTAAGCTTATGATTATGATTATGACAACGAAATTTTGGAACGATCTAGCCAGGAACAGAACATCATTGGATTCAAGTAATTTGTATTTACTCGAGTTGATAGATGGATAGTTTAACGATCGTTACATAATCTTCAACATAGCATAGCTACCCCAACAAAGCTACCCTATTAACAAGCGCATCAAACTATTTTCGAATGCGGATCTGCGAGTTTACAGAAAAAACAAAAAATCAGCTCGAGGGTCGCGCGTGGCGCACTTCAAACCAAAAACAAAACTTCTCTCAAAAAGCATTTTGCAGCTGCAACAAGCATTTAACATTAGCATTAGCATTCGGATTAGCCCTTCTATAAATTGAAGTGTAAAGTTCAGTAAACTGCTTGCTGCCGTTATTACTTATTTGCTCCATTTATTGGGTTTCGATTTTCTGGCCAAGCATTTCATTTAGCCAGTCAAGTGCAGTCTAAGCCGAACTGACAGCTGCTGTTAAAAAGGGAGCAACAAGCTGTTGTTGTGCTTATTGTTTGTCGGTGAATGCTATTTTTTTGTTCTGTGTGCTGTTTTGTTGTTTGATGTCACCCAAGGCTGTGTAAATTTATCACTTCACTTTGAATTTTTATTTATTTTTTTCGTTTTCGTTAAAGAGAGCGTGTTTCTGGTTCTAACTCTATTTGTGTTTCGAGGCTACTGCAATTTTTGGAAATTATTGAGAAATATTTAACAGCGTTTTACAAAACAGTTAATGCAGTTGTCGTCTCTATATCTGTTTTTCTCTCTGCCTCCCTCTCCAGCATTCATATAAATTTAAATTCGTGATGCTATAAATTAAAAAGGGACATGCAGCACTAAGCTAACCCAACTTAAAAGAGACTTCAAATTGTGTCGTGAAACAACGAAACACAAAGCAATGCAAGTGCATCAGACTAAATGATACCCTGTACTTTTTGTGTCTCTTACTATTATAATCGTTGCATTTAAAGTTAATCCCATGCATGAGATTTTATATCGTTTAGACTTTCTTGTATAATTCATAATGCCCATTTTATCACCTACTTTCAATAGTTACAGGGCATATTAACACAAGCTACAAGATGAGCGCTCATGTCTAATGCAATTTTGTCTTCATCTCTTCTTCAAATTCTTGTCTGTGTTGTCCTCTTACTTACGTTTGTTTTGAAGTCTTGTGGAATCTGTCCCTAATTTTATATGCAATTGCATTGAAGCGTTACTGAAAGTCGAATCAAATAGCATAAGTTTGACGACTATTTGCATTAATGTTGTTTAAATATTTTGGACATGAGGGACGAAAACAAAAATGATAAAGACATGCAATGGGAAATTAAGTTTTGTTTTAATTATTGCTTAAGAAACTAATGACATAATATTATAAACTTGATTTAATACGCTTGTTAAAGCAAAACATATTTGAATAGAGTTTAGTTTTTTTATGACAGATTTCTTATAATTTATGAAACAAATCCTTTGAAGGAAGCTCACTTCTAACCTCTCCCAACCCTGTTGCTATCCACTTGTTGCTCTTACGTCAATTAAAATTATAATACGCAAATTGCTGTTTCTATAAATAGATGGAAATAGAACAAAAATCAAACTCAATGTCCTTTGAACTGCGCAGCTGTCAATAGGGTTGTCAAGTTTTGAGTCTTTTACACGTAACTCCTATGCATTCTTGAGTCCTTGGGCTGCCTGGCAACTCTGCTCGTCAACAGGTTGTAGCAAGAAACAAGCAGGATGCTGCTTTGATTTAGTTCATTATCGTTGCCAGCCTGAGAATGTGCTCCAGCAAATTAAGTTCTACTCTCAAAGCCACGCCCAGCCCATCGCCGACCCGCCTGCGTTGGTTGAGCTTTTGTGGTTTGCTCATCTCTATATATTCGCTTTATGTGAAAATCCAACTGGATCGAGATGAAAACTATGCGGCTCTGTGTGATTTGGCCGAAAGAGTCAGCTGCACAGCGGTCTTTAAATCCGAGTGAGTTTGAAACCGGGGAAAACTGAATTGCATTTCATTCAACAATCTTTCGATTTTCCTTGCAGTTATGGTCGAGGTTTTGGTTTGACGCAGTTAATCTTTGATCAATCGAACACCTATTTGAATCCACCGAATGGCTCAATTGGCATTGTTTTCTACACGCTACTCTTTCTCTCCTGTGAGTATTTCAAGTACAACCGAATGATGTCATCCTTAAGTAAATCCCATTTACATTTTCATCAGCATTTTACGAGCGTCGATGGATTTGTCAGCTGCAATTGCTATTGGCAATTTTAACCATGTTGCTTTGTGTCTATTTGGGCGCCCTTTTACTCCTTGTCCTCTACGATTGCTGTGTGGTTTGTGTACTCATCTATGTGGTTCACACGCTGCTCGTGCTGGAGGTCTATGGACGCTATAAATGCAATTACCTTAAAACTAACAAAACGGCTACCGAATGAAGTTTAATCTGTGTTTGTCTCTTGTAATATATAAAATTGCTATAAAGTTGCTGCAGCTAAATTATGTGGGTCAATGGTGGGTTAAGCTGACGACGTGCGGACTTGTGGCTCCTACTTGGTCTTTGTCTACAGCTATAAAAAAAATCGCTTACTTTTGACCCAACACGTTTGCACCATTTGCAAGTCAAACGCGGAGGTGGATTTTTCTTCTTTCGTAGGAGACTCCCAAGCACGTAGTAGTTGAGCAATTAATTTTACACACAGTTCTCCCACCCTCCCGCCTCTTTTCTTTGTTTGAGTGGGTGTTGTTGTTGTTGTAGCTACTTAAGATCCGGATTGGAATGGTTTTAGTTCGGTTTGTTGGTTGTAGGTGAGAATTAATTTGACATAACAAAATGTGTGTGAATCAATTAAAGCATCGTTTGATGCACAATGGTTGCACTTTGTAGATTTTTGCGTTATAACTAAAAAGTATTTATTCGTGAGTAACAAAAAAAATAAGATCCTTATATTTATTATTATAATTTACGCAATTTACATTGCCTTTTATGGCATTCTTTATTGTAGGATTGTTGAAACGGATCTAGTTTCCATGGATCACTTTATCTCAACTCTCAATTTCTTGATCAACATGACTATATGCCGTTAACTTCTTTATGCTATTCCAATTCTCATCTAAAGCTATTACATTACATTTTAATTCACAATATTTCTTCGGCTCAATTGAAAATCTTCAATAATCCCATTGTAGTTTATCAATTATTTATTTCGCTTAAACACCCACACAATCTTTATCCTTAGCTATCAATCAGTCGTTGCATATTCATATGGCACTCAATGCAATATCTGACAGGGCAAAATAAATCTTCTTGCGCTTCTTTTTTTTCAAGCCAGGCGCTACAAATTGTTGCCTCCTAGACGGCTGTGGCTTGAGGTCCATCAAACGCATTTCAATTGCGCGCTTCACAAAACGATCCATCTATGCAAACGATTGTGATCGGAACACAAACATCTATAAACAGCTCCTCATCATACTCCCAATTGGGGTCGCCTTTGGCACGATCTTCTTCAATTTTTTGACAAGGCAAACAAAAAACGCAAAGCTCTTGTTGTTGTGTGTGTGGCAAACACACATGGCTTGGAAACACATTCACCTAGTCGGAGACTCGGAGTAGACTACTTTGCGCCAACGAACTGTGTAACAAAAGGAAGGGCGAGGGACAAAGTGGGAGGGAGGACAGGAACAAACACACAATCACTCGCCAAGAAAGAAGGCGAATAAAGCCGCGTGGCAACCGAAAAAAAACAACTCACGAGATCGTAGAGCTTAAGCTTAGACAACGACAAACAATCGCAGAGCAAAAGCGCGGGCTGATTGAGATTGAGATTTGTTGCGACCAGGCAAGGCAGCCAGGCAGGCGGGGCGGGCGGGTGAATAGAACAGCAACAACAACAAAACTAGTAAACTGCAACTGCAACAATGCAACTCAGCTGTGTTGTGGCGCGCTTTGAAGATGATCGTATGTGGCAGCTGTGCAGTTGTTGTCATCGTCGTCGTTGTTGTCATCGTCATTGTCGCTGCTGTTGCTGCTGCTGCTTGCTGCGGTTGCCACACGAGCGACACATCAACTCATAACCGACTCCCTATGCCACTTTGTGTGTGTGTGTGTGCATCCTAGACTTTCAGTTTCGTTTCCATATAAATATGCGCTGTGGCTCCACAATGAGATCAGTCAGAATTTGGCGCTGCTTCGTAGCGCAAATCACACAAAAAAAAGATCCGATCAAAGTTTTCAGACACATAAGTGGAATATGTTCAAGTTATTTAGTCTGATGCTCTTGCTGACATCGGCGGTGCTGGCACGTCCCGAGCCGCCCGTCAACTCATATTTGCCACCGCCGCCCGGCGACAGCTACGGTGCTCCGGGTCAGGGGCAAGGACAAGGCCAGGGACAAGGACAGGGACAGGGCGGCAAACCCTCAAGCAGTTATGGTGCTCCTGGTCAGGGACAAAGAGGTTTCGGTGGCAAACCCTCGGATTCGTATGGTGCTCCTGGTGCTGGTAATGGTGGTGGCCGTCCTTCAAGCAGCTATGGTGCTCCTGGTCAGGGTCAGGGTCAGGGACAAGGACAAGGCGGTTTCGGTGGACGTCCATCAAGCACTTATGGTGCTCCTGGTCAAGGTGGTTCTGGCAATGTAAATAATCGTCCCTCTAGCAGCTATGGAGCGCCCGGACAGGGTCAGGGCCAAGCTGGATTCGGCGGCAAACCTTCGGATACTTATGGTGCTCCTGGTGCTGGAAATGGTGGTGGTCGTCCTTCAAGCAGCTATGGTGCTCCTGGTCAGGGTCAAGGACAGGGTGGTTTCGGTGGCAAGCCCTCTGGCTCTTATGGTGCTCCTGGTGCTGGAAATGGTGGTGGTCGTCCGTCAAGCAGCTATGGCGCTCCTGGTCAGGGTCAAGGCGGCTTTGGTGGCAAACCCTCCGACTCTTATGGTGCTCCTGGTGCTGGTAATGGTGGTGGTCGTCCTTCAAGCAGCTATGGCGCTCCTGGACAGGGTCAAGGACAGGGTCAAGGCGGCTTTGGTGGCAAGCCCTCGGATTCATATGGTGCTCCTGGAGCTGGTAATGGTGGTGGTCGTCCTTCAAGCAGCTATGGTGCTCCCGGCCAGGGTCAGGGTCAGGGACAGGGTGGATTCGGTGGCAAGCCCTCCGATTCGTATGGTCCTCCCGCATCTGGATCCGGCCCAGGCGGCGCTGGTGGTCCCGGTGGTGCTGGCGGTGCTGGTGGTGACTATGACAACGATGTAAGTAACTAAATCGATTTTGGCCTGGGTTCCCCACTTGACTCCAACGCACTCGAACATGAACAAGGCTCGCTTCTTTGCTGCACTCTCAGAATTTTTCTCTATTTCTTGCACTGCTCCGAAATGCTTGCGCCTTTCTTCCTCTCGCTCTCTCTATCTGTCTATTTCTTACACTTTCATCTGTGTCTAAAAGTCTATCTTGAACTGTCTCTATCTGTCTCTCTCTTTCTCTCTCCACACGCTCTCTCGCTACGGTCGTAGGAGCCCGCTAAGTACGAATTTAATTACCAAGTTGAGGACGCTCCAAGTGGGCTCTCATTCGGGCATTCAGAGATGCGCGACGGTGACTTTACCACCGGCCAGTACAATGTTCTGTTGCCCGATGGAAGGAAGCAAGTAAGCGAGTTTGGTCTAGCTGCATGTGGAGAAGGTGCTGGGGCAAACAGGAGACTCAATATAATCCTACATTTTCTATCTCTATCGTAATATTTTCTACTTTCTTTTTGCCACTTGCAGATCGTTGAGTACGAGGCTGATCAGCAGGGCTACCGCCCACAGATTCGTTACGAGGGTGATGCCAATGGTGGAGCAGGTGGTGCTGGCGGTGCTGGTGGTCAGGACTTGGGTCAAGGTGGTTACTCCAGCGGACGGCCAGGCGGACAAGACTTGGGACAGAATGGTTACTCCGGTGGTCGGCCAGGTGGACAGGATCAGGGACAGGGTGGTTACTCAGGTGGGCGCCCCAGCGGACAGGACTTGGGTCAAGGTGGTTACTCCGGTGGTCGGCCAGGTGGACAAGACTTGGGGCAGAATGGTTACTCCGGCGGTCGGCCAGGTGGACAGGATCAGGGACAGGGTGGCTACTCTGGTGGCCGTCCGGGTGGTCAAGATCAAGGACAGGGTGGCTACTCTGGTGGCCGTCCTGGTGGTCAAGATCTAGGTCAGAACGGTTACTCCAGCGGACGTCCAGGCGGCAATGGCAATGGTAACGGTGGTGGCGGCTCCGATGGTGGCCGCGTGATCATAGCTGGGCGCGTAACTGGTCAGGATGGCGGTGATCAGGGTCAGGGCTATTCGAGTGGTCGTCCCAATGGCCAGGATGGTGGCTTTGGACAGGACAACAACGATGGTCAGGGCTACTCCAGCGGCAAGCCAGGACAGGGACGCAATGGCAACAGAAATGGCTTTGGACCCGGTGGCCAGAATGGTGACAACGATGGCAGCGGCTACAGATATTAAAAGGACCAAAAGCAACGAGACACAAACTTCATAGCTAGCAGACGAGATTATCAAAAGACGTAGATCAATATCTAGTTTTTAAGGACATTTTAGAACTAGAACATTAACCCATTATGCAGATCCACTGCCTGATCTTTCACTCTGTACTCTATACACATGTCTAAACGCTATCTCATTCTATTTTCTCTACACACAAAATAAGTTTCTAATTTTAAAAATTCACCTAGCATTTAAGTTCAACTTGTTGTAGTTACAAACGAGAAAAAAAATAACCCAAAAAAAAAAATAGGATCGAAGGACACAAGTAGACCAAGTAGTTCATAATTATCATTGATGTTGAATGCAAGAATTGCTTGCCCCATAAGTTCGAGTATGTATATCAATAAAGACATATTTTTATAAATTTTTAATTTTTTTTTTTATAAAAAAAAAATGAATTTAATTTGGCAGCGGCAAATGGAAAGCAAATTAAAACAGCCATATTTTGGCCAACCTATAAAATATGCTTAGGTGATTAAAAAGTCCTGTAAACAAAATAATAATAATCAGTTGGTACAAAATTTGCAAGCAATCAAAATTCTAGCTCTACTTTAAGGTAATCAACGTGTTTTATATTACAATGAACAATGAACAACTTAAATACAAAACTTTCCTTCAGAATAATCGCCGAAATTAGTCCACGTGTGGTTCCACAGTTTGGGATCACCACGAGGATCATCGGGTTTATTTGAAGGAAGAACAGCTGTCGCATTAAAAATCTCCAATTCGCTTAGCATTATGTTCAGCATTTTGGGATACCTTGATTAAATTGATATGAGGTTAATATAGAGATTCGAGAATTGAAAGTAATCACAAACTTACTGCTTGGCCATATTGCGTTGTTCGCAGGGATCATCGCGCACATTGAAGAGACACAGCTCCTTCAGCGGATTGCAGGCGATGTCAGAAGAGATCTTTGATATCGCATTATTGCAATTTACTGTAGCTGCTTGACGTAATCTTATTATGTCTGCAGTTTTGGGCAGCATCTTCAATTGCTGCATGGCATGACCCGTAATGCTCTTCGCCATCAGTTGCCAGTCGTAGTCGTTGGGATCACGCAATCCTTCCGGCCCATACCAGCCATCCCAGGAACCATTATAGTGGGTGCCCTTAACAAGTTTCCAGTCACCCTGGGTTAAAGCAGCGCTTCCCCATATATCATCAATGTTGTGCAGTATAGTCTTCCGTGGGGACATCTCATTTCTGACCAACGCCTGCCAGAGACTTACTCCATCCAGACTTGACTTGCTGAGATTGGCGAGAGCAGCCTCTCCACCTGCTGCTTCTACTAGGGTCGGCAACCAGTCGGTGATGTGCATTATTTGCTCCGCGATGCGAGGACGTTTCGTCAGTTGAGGGGACCAAAGAAGCGCTGCTCCCCGCACACCACCTTCCCACATGGTATTCTTAACACCCCTCAGAGGATAATTGGAGGCAAAGTTCGAATTGAAACCCTCGGCCGGACCACCATTGTCCGTTGAGAAAATAATGATGGAATTCTCGAGCATATTTGATCTGCGCAGCTGCTCAACAATTCTGCCCACAGAGTCATCCATGGCAGTAACCAAGGCTAAAAGAAAGAATATTTATTAGTGGACATAATTTATATGGTGTAAGTTTCTATTCACCCGCATATTTCCTTCGCTTGTAGGGCTGAATCTTGTCTAGTCGTCTCACTTGCTCATCGTTGGCTGGCAATGGGTTGTAGGGATTGCCGGAATGAACTGCAGCATGCGCCACATAAAGGAAAAGTGGACCCTTTGCCATATTGTGTTTGGCAATAACGTTGAGAGAGTGCTGTGTTATCACATCCGTAGTGCTTTGTCCATGAAGATCGTAGGCCACCTCAGTGCCATTGCGCATATCCAAGCCCCAATAGCCATGCTCCACAGCTGTGTGATCATTATAATCATGATGTCCCGTCCAATAGCCCACATGGCTACTAAATCCACGATAGAGCGGCGTATAAGCCCGCTTCCAGTGACCCAAATGCCATTTGCCGGCTATGTGGGAAGTATACCTGTAAAAGAGATTGCGAAAGAGGTTTAAGTGTTTAGGTTCAATTTAATAGAACTCACCCTAAATCATTCAGATATTGTGGCAGTATTTTCAGATCCAAAGGCAAGCCGCGCGGCTCAGCAGCATAGAGCACTGTATGTTGCATGCCTGAAAGAAATTCAAATAGCGATTTATCGGATAAGTTTTAACCCTTCGTTTCCTATTATTAACCTTCCTTGATACGGATCCCTGTTGAAAGGAAATCCTTTGAAAATTGAACTCACCTGTGTGTATGGGATATTTTCCCGTCATAAGTGCGGAGCGGGAGGGTGTGCAAATTGGATTGACATAGTAACGATTGAGTATGAGACCCGAATAGGCCAAAGCATCGATATTGGGCGTGGGAATCTGTGCCGAGCCACGAAATCCAACATCATTGAAACCCTATAAATAAAAATTAAAAATAAAACAAACGAAAAAAAAATAAGAGAGCGGCAGATCAAACAACAGACAAGCCATAACTATAATCTTGTTAAGCTCACTTACCAGATCATCTGCCAGAATAAAGATGATATTTGGTTGCGTCGATTGGCATGCAACGCTGGCGACGCGGCAGAGTAGATGCAGCTGCATCAACATGAACACTTGCTTCATTTGCATTGTTTTCGGGTCTTGTTAGACTGTTGTAAAAAAATGGGGGAATGAATAGGTTACGATTAGAGCTCATTAGGTAGACTAATTAAGGTGCAATGTCGAGATCGGAATTTGTTGTGTATTCAAATTTTATTTACATACATATTTATTATTTGAACTTTCAGCTTGTTACAATTAAGAGCCATTGCCAATTGATTGGCCATTGAGCATAATGCTCCAAAAAAAGCTCAAAAAGTGCTGATTCATATTATTATGTGCTTTTTTGGGGCCTGAAAACTGGATTTCAACTGAATCGGCAGAATGTCAAGTTTGTTTTTGTTTGTTGTTTGTGTTCAAACGTAATACTGGATACTCTGTGAAATGAAATTTTTCCTATTTTTTTTTATCACATTATTTATGCAGTGCATAAGCTCGAGCCGAAACGCTGCGAAACTAATTAGCATGTGAATTGAATGTGGTTGGGGTTTGACGACCCTTTCCCTATTAATAGGTCAAATAACTGAGAGTCCAGTCCAGTAGGGCCTACCATATAAAACTAGAAAAAAATCTAAAATAATTCACTTACAATGTTGTTTTGTTAACGGGGAAAGCTTCGCAATATGCAAAAAAAATTTTACCTGTTTAAAATGAGCTAAATAAAATTTAAGAAATTTGTATTAAACATTCAACTCACCTCAATTATTGTATGGAATTCGTGATAAACAATAACAGTTCTTTCTCTATTGACATACATATAAAATATGTATATTTAAATGCTATGTTCACTTGAAAGATGAATTTTTCATAAATGTATATAATGAGTTATTTTACGTGGATGCAGACAATCGTTTCAATTTATAGGCACATTATGTTTAAATTTCTTCTTTCTGTGTATGCATTTAGGTAACCAACACAGGCAATTCTGCAAACCGTTTCAATACACGCGCCAAATGCGACTGAGAGTGACCAACAACGACAGACATGCAGAAATTCCAAACAATTGGCCTCTATTTAATAGGCGATTGGCTGTCTGCGCCAGCGTCGCTTGCTCTTTTTCTGTCTCTCTCTCTCTTTTAGTGACAACAGCGAAAGTCGCGTGCGCCAAGCATCGATAATGCGCAGTCAACGGCGACAGCTAAAAGTTCGATTTGTAAACAGAGAGCCAAAACACACACAGTTAAAAACAAAAACACTCACATTGCAAGAGCGCCATCGGCGCTGCCATACTTATTCAGTTATCACATTAGAAATAACAATTAAAGCATTGCCATATAGTCCGAATGTTCGTTATGAAAATATTTTACACATTATTTTCGACCACTTGTGTGATTCTTTTTTACACCAATTTATCTGTTCAATGTTGTTTAAATCATTAGTCACCTTAGGTTTATGATGAAAATATTTAAATATATTAAGTTTTATTGTTTAAAATACATAGCAGATTTTGGTTGGCTTTCATAAATTTTTCAAATACTTGGCTTGAATTTAAGTTAACAACCTATGTAGTCAAATTCCAAACAAGAATTACTAAAAAATTATAAAATCGACCAAAGGGTCAGATATTTTGATAACGATGCCTAAGGCTGCAAATTTGGGCAACTTCTACAATTTAAAGCTTAAGTTAAGAGTTCTTTTGCTAACGATTTTTTCCTTATCACACGGTCTCGAAAATGACTCAAGAAATATATTCTAGAAAGTCAATTTTGATTGAAGCTTTTGTTTAACGTACATACATCCAGCAGTCCATACTATATAGATATAGGTTTTTAGTGGAGAAGCCAGCATCTGAGGCTTTAGAGTATTTCTAGATCGACATGGCGTATTTCCGGGAATTGCGTCTGAAACATAAGCACAATCATTATAAGCACAAAGAAAAATAGACGTTTATTTAAAACTTACTCGCAGATTTAATTCAATACGATCAATTTCGCCACCCATAAGGTCCACAATGCTCTCGCCCTGGACCAGCAAAAAGCTTTCCAGATCGTCGACATTACGAAACCCTCGCACAATCTGCAGACAATCAAAATCAGCTAATTCATATGATATTAATAAAGATTTTTAACATACTGTCAACAGCTTGGATAGATCCTGCTTGTCCAAATAAGATCGCGTTAGCTCGCGTCCATCAAAGTCAAGCTCAGCCTGCGGAAAATGGAGACAATTGTCAAGAGAATAAAACATGACAGATTCTATATATTATAGTCAACCTTATAGCGAACTCGTCCATTCCCGATATCTATGCCCTTGACATCGTATATAGCGCGAATCATCACATCAGCTTCGAGCGCCGTATTGATCTTCTCCAAACGATCCTTGGTAATCGAAATTCCCACCAACGCATTGGCATTTGTATAGATGATAAATGAAGCAACTCCACCCAACAAAGCACCAATTGCTAGAGAGCCCGCTGCATCAAACATTGGAGATCCTGTTATAGTGCTTAGGCTCATGCAACCAGCGGCAATCATGACACCAGCAACAGCAGCCGCATCCTCGCAGAGCACCACATTAACGCACGGGTCCTTGCCACCAAGAACTGCAAAGTAAAAGCAGCTCAATGCCAACGCTAATTTCCAAAGTACCAGTAATCTTACCATAATCCTTAAAGCTCATTTGATTGACTTTGGCCGCACGCTTTAGCTCATTGATGGCGACGACGAGCGTGGCACCCTCGGAAACCAACGAACCAGCGAGAATGCAATAGACCCAGAATAGATCTCCAATTGGCTGCGGATGTAGAATGCCTTCAATGCCATGATAAATCGATAGACCGCTGCCCACACAAAAGATGCCAACGCCCGAGATGAGCGAAGAGACATAGCGCATATTCATATAGCCATACGGATGAGCTGTATCGGGCAACTGGGCCGACTTGTAGATGCCAAAGGCCAGTATCAGCTGATTGATTAGATCTGCCAGCGAATGTATAACCTCAGCGAACATGCTGTGAGAGCCACTATACACCCAGCCGCCAAACTTGAACAACAAATTCATAGCATTGCTAAAAATTAACTAAGATATATGTTATTGTTATTTATATCTACTCACAATACACTTACATGGCAATGGCGGTGGCTACCACTTGACCCGACTTTTCAGCATTGTCATCGTTGTCCAACATACCCTTGGTACGTGAGCCAACCTCCCGTCGATAGTCGCGCAACCGACGCTTGACCGTAAACACATCTGCAGAATTGATATTAGATAAGCATCTAATCAATCTTCAACTGTGATGAACTTACTCTGTTGATATTGTTTGCGTTCCACTTCGCGTTTGAGACGCTCGCGAACTAGATTTTCTCGGGAGCCCCAAACTTCTAAGGCCTTCGCTTCGACATCGCGCCGCCAGTAGACGGTCATGGGTGGCTCCTGTTCGTAGGGCGAGCGACGCTTGATTTTGGGCAGCTTCTCTAGATCAGTTAGGGTAAGCATAAAATCGGAAATGGCTCGCGCTGGTGTCACAAAGTTGCGCTCCAGCGACATACGGTAATCGAAGCGAGGTCGTTTTGGCACCAAAGGCATTGTTGGCGCTGTCGTAACTATTTTCTCTATAGTTTCCTTATGTGCACGCAGCAGATCAGAATCATCAACAGTGACCGTAGGTTGCACCGGAGCACTTGGTGGCGGCGTTACATTCTCCCGGACCGTGGTATCCGACATGGACACCTGGTTTAAGCCGGGCTCATTTAGCTTGGCCACCGGCGACAGCTCCGTCTTCTCGAATACAATCTCATTGATCTTGGAATCCTCAATAGTGGTCGTAATCGAGAGTACAACTTTTGACGTTTTTATCTCATAGTTTTTTGTCTGCACAACGCCGTTCAGCTTAGCTCCATCTTCAGCCTCTTGGGTTTTTTTGGCTTCTGGATTCTCAGACGCTCCATCCTTATCCTTTTTGCTGGCACAGTGGCGAAACTGCATAACTGCAATGCTACCAGCATCTGCTCTTCCTACGCCTCCTCCGCCTAGTCGACTGCGTTCTTGCAGCCAGTGGGGGGCGCATTTGGACCACGCGCCACTGTGTCCGTAGGGCTGACGTTTCCACTGGCAAACTGCTCTTGTCAAATATTGTTGTCGGCGTTGCAACAATTGCAAGCCTCGCAGCAACATTCTCAAGCCCTAAAATTAACAATCCACTTACACATACATTTAATTAGTCAAATATGATTAACACTGCACTTAGCTCACAGATTTATATCTGTTGTTTTGCCTATATTCAATTTTAGGCGGACTACGTCATGCGAATGCTGCTGGGTGGGTTAAATGTGTACTGTGCGTATTTTTGTGTCTGGCTGCAGCTGGCAGGCTCTCAATTATTGTTGACAACGTGCTCAGCTAACTAAAGTATTTGATGTTTCCGAAATGTTGCACATTTATATATACATAACTGAAATCATTTTATTTACAATGTTAATAAGCAAACGTGAATTTAGAAGAGACCGGCTGTATATTATTTAGCTAATAAAATATATTTTATCGTTATCGATAACAGCTTAGTATACTGCGCGCGCCTCATGTTAACCAACACTGACTGACTGTTCACAGCTGTTATTGTTAGCTGCAGCAGCGAACATACTGTCATGTAGTGTAGCTATAGCTTTCAGCATCTGGTAGGTTATGAAAGTTTCGGCTTAGCATAATACAGAAAGTTCTTCTTCTTCATTTTCATTTGTTACGGTCTCGCTGCCGGTTTTGTAATCACATATTTTTTGGTTGTTTTGAATAGTTTATTATAAAAGAAATGTCACTGATACTACAACGCGCTGCAAAACATATTACGCGTAATTCACTGCCATTTAAAGCATTAGCAAGCCGATGCGGCTATGCAACTGATGAGCTCTTAGGTGACGGCGATGAAGTGCTTGTACAGCGATTGGATGGCGATCAATCGGGCATCACAGTGCTGGGACTGAACAGGCCAGCGGCGAAAAACTCATTCAGTCGTGGCATGGTGACAACGTTCCGGGATATTCTGGAGGAGATAAAGAGCGATAATGATTCGCGTGTTGTTGTGCTGCGCAGTCTCACGCCAGGCATTTTTTGTGCCGGCGCCGACTTAAAAGAGCGTAAAGGTAGGCAAGGGGTATGTAGGGGATGTAGCTCAGTGGTAGAGCGTTCGCTTTGCATGTGAAAGGCCCCGGGTTCAATCCCCGGCATCTCCAGTAAAGTTAACTTTTTGTTAATCCAACTGTTTTTCATTGTTTTGTAATAATATTTTGTTTTTCTTAGGCATGACCACTAAGGAGACCAAGGAGTTCGTAAATGAGCTGCGTGCCTTGCTTGTCAGCATTGAACAGTTGCCAATGCCAGTAATTGCTGCTCTGGACGGCGCTGCCTTGGGCGGTGGATTGGAAATGGCACTCGCTTGTGATATACGCACAGCTGCCTCGAATGCCAAAATGGGTTTGGTGGAGACACGACTGGCCATCATACCTGGTGCTGGCGGCACTCAGCGTCTGCCTCGCATACTTTCCCCCTCGCTGGCCAAGGAGTTGATATTTACAGCTCGCGTGCTGGATGGCACCGAGGCCAAGCAATTGGGTCTAGTCAATCATGTGGTCCCACAGAACGCCACTAAAGATGCTGCCTTCCATCATGCCGTCAAACTGGCCGAAGAAATCCTGCCCAATGGACCTGTGGGTGTGCGAATGGCTAAGCTGGCCATCGACAAGGGCATGCAGGTGGATCTTAAGACTGGCTATTCCATCGAGGAGGTGTGCTATGACCAAGTCATACCCACCAAAGATCGGTTGGAGGGTCTCGCCGCATTCGCTGAGAAACGCAAGCCAATCTACAGAGGCGAATAAGAACGAACGGAATTAGTTAATGTTAAGCAAAAAGTGCATTTAATTGTTATTGTTAGATTTTGAAAAAAAGATTCAATTAAATATGTTATAACTTCGAAAGAATTTCTATTGAGCTGTCATTTAGGTTTTGTAACTGTAATTGTTCTTGTTGTCATTCGAATGACGAAGCTACCCAAATTGTTAGTTCGGTTAGTCATGTTTGAATGCTAATTGCTGTAATTAAATCGACTGCTTATATCATTTATATGTTCCCACAACAAAAGCATGCAAAGCAGACAGCACACACAGCCCCACTCGATGCGGAAGTTTCATGATTTATCCATAGAAATTCTAACGAGAATTTAGTTTAGAAAGCAGAGACAACATTCCTTAACTATATTATACAGTCTATATGTTGATTTGATAGCACTGTGCAACAAAATAAAAACTATCTTTGCTTAGGCTAGAATATCTCGAATGGCATTTATGGCTTTGATATTCGTGTTAAGCAAAGTTAACCTGGAATATCTGACACCAAAATGACGTGGCTTTATGTACTTTTGCCAAAAGTAAGTATATATTTTTGAGTATGGCCGACGCTTAACAAAGAGCTTTTGTTTTATGAGCGTTAAATAAAAAGACAACGCAAAATTGATTCAATAATACAAAAAATAAATATTAAGGCGTTAACTCAATGCTAAAAATAAAACTCAGCTCAAGGAGGCAACTAAGATAAATAAAATCATTGCCCACCAACTGTGACCCACTTGTTGGCCACGCCCATTTGACGCCCACATACATACATCAAACGCCCATTCAAGTGACATGCGAGTCGATGTTTGATGATGATGTTTGACATCCGACAAGGTCATTAAACGACTCTCGACTGGATCTTAAGGTTTTAGTCATCACAGCAAATCTCAAGCGACAATCTAAGTCGAGAGAGAACTCACTTTGCATACCTAATCAATTAGTTAATTAATTAATTACTAGAATCACGTTCTGAAACTGGAACTGAAAATCCAAAAAAAAATAATCAGATTTACAGATTTTAATATCACATTGCACAAATGCGGAACTCAAAAGCGGAAGCAAATCGATTATTATTGTTTATTGTTTATAAAACACACACACAAAAAAATATATATTTATATTACGTGCCAAACGAGTTTCATGCATTTTAAATATGTATGCTTTTTGCCTCGCAAAAATAAAGGCGGGCGAAATGAAGCTAACAACGCCTTATGTGATGGGTTGAGCAGTGGGGGAGTACACAAATGACAATGATACAACCGCATATTCCAGGTATTTAGTACTTAAAAACGCGACATGTCGTCTCGAGTTGTTAATTTGACATTGCAGGCACGTAAAACGGCAAAGTGGCAACAAAAATCAAGTCATGACTTATTCGGCTATTCCGAATATTCGGATCATTCGAAGGCACAGAGTATTCTTTTGAAAATACTTGACCCTTGACACTATGTTCTGTTGATAAGGCATTCCCTTTTTAGCTGCATGACTTCATCTATATAATATTTATTATCCATATCTTAACCTTCATTGCACAGACATTGCGTATACACCATGTCTTACGCATATCTTGCTTGTAACTTTTTCTTGTAGCAAATTAAAAGTACAATCGAAATGGAACAAGCAATCAATTTAGACAATTATCGTTGGCTACGAAGAGGATTGACTCATTTTTTGTGTTTAATGAGAAAAACATTTATCGTTTTGTTTTATTACAAATGCAATGTAAATGTGAATTCCATAAACCACATGACTTACAATCGACTTGAACTATTCCATTGCATTAATTAAGCCTCGACACTAATTTCAAAATGCGCAGCACGTGAAAAGTTGCATTTCAAATTTGTTCGTTCCAACGAAAAATTTTCCACTGCCCCACTGAATGAACCAACAACAACCAACGAGCATTTCATATTTTATGGACAGACAACAGATAAACGAGTGCAACAACAAACAACAAATTGCCACTTGAAACAAGTTAACTCCATGATCTGGACTTGCAAGAGACGCCTTCAAGGCGACAACACCAACAACTACTAAGTAATTGCCTATGTTTTAAGTACTCTCAATCAATAAAGGCCTCCTTCGCGGTCTCTCTCCAACAAATTCTTAAAATGTTAAAATGTTTCATGCATTTTAATTTAAATAATTCTTACGGTCTTCCTTTACTCTTTTACGCTTCTAGCCCGATTCGATTTGGTGATGTTTAAGACGGCTATGAAGCTCTTGGCGGCAGACTTTGTGGCGCTTGATACAGGGTGCTTAACATAAATGGTAAAAAGAAACTTGTGGCAAATCAGGCAAGTTGGAAGAAAATTAAGAAAACTTTTTTTAAGACAAAGATGTATTTTTTAATATCTTACACACTTAATTATAATGTATATACGTTCCAGGTAAATAAAAACAAAAATCTATTAACCTATTTTGTATGAAAATAAAAGTTGTTTAAAAAATAAATTGATTAAATCAATTTAATAAAAACAAACACAGACACAATTTATTGACCCCGCTTAGCAACTTGTTTTACTTGTTGTTTGTTTGTTTGTTTGTTCATGATCTACAAGAACAAGCTAATCATTCATAGCATTAGGTGTTAGCTAATTTAAATCAAGTTCATTGCTACACGAACAATTTGTTGCTACGCTTAGATAAAAATATTTTTTAGATTTTCAGAAGCCTTCAAGCTTATCAGTTTCACTGATTGCATCTATCTTAATGGCCCTATTAGCTACTGTGTTTTTTTTTTGGTTTTACTGCAGCGGGTGCATCAAACATAGCCTTGTCAAACGTGGCGTATGAGCAATGATATCTTGCCAAAATGACCAAAAACCCAAAGCACATAGAAAGCACAAAGAGAAAGAGTGAGATAGAGAGAGAGAGGCCGACTTCGCCCCACCTGCGTCACATTGTTGTTTTTTATTGTCTGCTGCGATTTTATTTAATTTTTTTTTGTGCTAATTGTTGCCTGCCTACCTTGCATCCATCCATCCAGACAGTTGTAAATGCTTCAGTGTGTGCGTAAGCTGCGCTGCTCAGTTGTCTGTTGCCGGCAGCAGCGTCAGCAACAGCAGCAGCAACAAATTCAAGCACAAACATTGGCTTAATATCAGTCACTAACTGATCGCCAGAGTGTTAACAACACAACAACAGGCGAATGCAACAGCTCAGCAAAAAACGCGCGCGCTTTAAACTTAACAACAACAAAGCCAAATATCGCTTCTGAGCCAAGCATTGACTTTTGAACAGTTCTTTATGTAAACAACAAAGAACACTTTAAACTTTGTGTTTGAGCTAAAATCAACATTTGGCTAAGTGCCGCCAACAAAAGAGTGCACGCGTTTTTGTCGCGATTTCATCCAGGCGGTTTGTTTCTTTGTGCGCGATAATTAACGCTCGCCAAAAAAGGTGCGAAAACAAATAATTTGTGTCAATGTAAAGGACAAACAAATTGTCATAGATAAATAAACAATTAAATCATTGTGCAAATTAAAGTATATATATTTCAGTTTTATATTGGCCAAAAAGGTAATTATAAACAAACCTGACACGTTTGCAAAACTTTAACCTAAGTATTATTTTGATATAAATTATTATTAGCTAGAGCTATAAGTGGCGTGTCTGTAACAAATTAAATTCTAGTTAGGTATATATTCTCAAATGTTTTTCATTTTTATCTATGATAATTCAGTTTTAAATGTGTGTCGCTCGAAATTGAAGCCAATCATTAAGCTCAGTCTATGAGGATTGAAAATTGCACACAAATATGCGCATCGAATGGGTTTAATTAGCTAAGATTGAAATCGCGTCAAACGATAACTTATACAAGATTTAATTCTTAACATTCTTATATAATATGGAGGAATTTAATATGTGATGAGTACGTCAATCAACTCTGTTTAGCGAAAGTGAAGCTTGTTGCGTTTCCCCCAGCAGGGAAGTACAATATTAAATGCTTTTGACACTGAGCATTATTCGCAGTTGAATGAAAAGATCGCGCACAAAAACACTTGAGAATTGATGAATTGCGTTATTGACTCCAATCCATTGAACGGACAACAAGTTTTGTTTTTGTTTTTGTATTGTTTTCAGATGGTACAACAACAACAAATCTACATCATATCCGAAGCACGTGAATTGAATCAAAATCAAAACAAGAAATGAGAAACTCTCGCACAAAAGGAGCGAGCGAGTAAAAAGTGGCTTTTGCTTAATTTGGTTTTTAATGCAATGCATTGACCCAAAATCCGATCTTAATTGAAAATGCGTTCAGCAATTAACATTTAACGGTAATAACAAAGCAGTACAGGGCGTTGCTTAAGATGAACAAAAAAAAAAGGAATGGAAGGCAATGTTAATGTTGCCGACAATCACAAGTCCATACTTTTATTTTTTGTAAAAAGGGCAGTTTACATAATGAACGGTTTTTTTTTAAAGATCATCGGCTTATATGTATGCAAAATGAAACCAATCTTTTAGCGATTTCAGAGACAAAAAACGATCAACAAAATTACAAATTAAATTTTATATCAATTTATAACAAGATTTAGGCGAAATCCGCAGTTATCTCATTTCCGTCATTAGATAAAATATTTGTGGTATCCTGGTACCAAATGCCATTGATACTTTTAGCATAACCATAAAACTAGTGACGCCAATCATTGATTTAATAATAATATCAAGTCAACGTTGGTGTTGCGATTATAATGTCAATCAAGAGCTAATAAACACAAATAATACATCTATCGAAGGCGAACAGTGATATGACATCAAAAACCTAATCAAATTTTTGATACGATTCCGCGTGATGTCGTAAAAATCCGAAATTATATAGAAAATATAATCACTAAACTGGCCAGCGAGCCTTAATAATCAAATTCAATATCAACATCAGATAGAACTTGCCAAGATTCGATAAGGTCCGCAACCGATGCATATAATAATCGAGCTATAAAAATATATATTTCTCAATTTCTTTTGAAGTGAGAACTTGAGTTGAGTAACCTAATGATATAAAATCATATTGATGTCAATGTCGGACAGACAAACATATATTTTGTTCCCAATTACTCAACACTTAAAGTTTCACACTAATCTTATCTGCTGAAATTATTAATTAATACTTTGTACAATTTCTTAATCGTATATAGTTTCCAGATATATTCAATTACTAGCAAATGTAACGTTTAATTTAGTTTTCGAAGCATGTCAAAAGTATCTCAAATATGTTCTGGTTTTCGCTCACTTTAATCCTAGTTCTTTAAAGCTTTTGTCTCACTTTCGTTGATAATATTTATCGCTTATCGCTGTTATCAGCTATATATCAGTACTGCGCTATAATTGATTTTAAAGGTAGCTTTGAGTATTTATGACGAGCATTTTATTAATTACCCCGCTACTTGGCGTTTCTTCTTCTCTTCTACCGTCTTATCATCATTGGACAAACTTTGCTTTTATTTATTTTGTTTTTGATTTTGGCCTCTTTACAGTGGCGCCGGCCACAATATTCAGTTGCTTTTGGCCCGAGGGCGCGTTCGGTTCTACTTAGTTGTGTTGTTCATGCGATTATAAGCCGTGTTAAATTTAAAGCTTAAGCGTAAGTTCTTCCTTTGTTTAAAGTATTAACTGCAGGAAGCTAAAACTTCATTAAATCAATGTGACTTGGAGCTTAACTTGAAGTTTTCACAAGTGTTAGCAAAACAGCCACAAGTTTACTTCAAATGTTGCTTCAAAAAATTATATGGTAGAATGAGGAATGAGGTTTTATAATTTGTCGATGCAACCAGATGAAGCGAAAAATTAAAAATGTGTTTTGCCAAAGCTTATTTATAATTAAAGTTTTAAGCCTATAAAAACTGCCATAAAAAACAAATGAAGTTTGGATTTGAATATTTAAAGCATTTTGTTTAAGCTTATTTTAATTTGTTTATGAACAACACATTCTCAAGTTATCTTAAATAAAATCTCCTTCTCCCATTAAATGTAAAGTTCGTTGAATAACAAAAATCTGTTTAATCTTTAATTAAATTTCCACTATGCAATTTATAAACTTGAAAAAATAAATATTTTTAAAGCTTTCTTCTACTTCAAGAAAGTACTTCTAAAATTCGATTTTAACGAGAAAGAATTTACTATAATAATGTCTTAAAGAGATTATTTAGCTTAGAATAGCACGCGGTCCTTAAGTGTGTCCCAAATCTAATCACAATCAATCAAAATGTGCAAAAAGTGTGGCTAGTCATGTGGCACTTGTGTTAAATCATAAATAACATAATGCTACTTGCGATTGGCATATCAAATTTGTCCGAAGGGAAACCATTGATGAACTTCAAACTGTTTGGCAGGAAAATGCTGGTCATGTGACCATGAATTAATACAATAGAGTCATCAAGTGATTATTTGTGAGTGCCTGGCAAAATTTCAATGAAGAGCGTTTATTATTGGTATTGGACTAAATATAATCGCATTTACAACCCGGTATTGAATAAAATTTATGAATGCATTTCGCACGTCAATACCGATGGTAATCGAACTGGACGCAGTCCGGAGAAACCCAGATAACGATCGTGTTATTGGTTGTTATTGCTATTGTTACTGCCCCCAAAAAGCACTTATGGCTTGTAATAGTGTTATATTGCTGTCCGTACTTGAAGTGTCGCCGTTTTATTTTTGCCAAGATAAGATATCGCTGGCATGCGCCTGGACAACTTCTCTCGAGTGGATTAGCCATGCCAACCTGAATCAATCTTATTTACTATTTTTATCATTTGTCAAACAGCTTTTTGTTTTTGTTACAGATGACAGATAATAAGGCATATACGCCGGATTCAGAGCCCGCTGGCGCGGTCTCGGATAGCCATGGGTCATCAGCGCCATTGCCACCCACTTACAGCGCTGCGCTGGCAATGAATGAATTCAATTCCAAGTAAGTGTCAAAGGAATTTTTAATTAAATTTAAGAGTACACAATAATAGACAAATTTAGTACAAATAAGTGAACAACTACTTTACCATTGCTTCCCGCAGAGCAAACTTAACGGAAAAGGATCAACTGTCGCAAAATGAGGCAGCTTATGATCCGTTTGAGAATCGTGATCCGAATGGTGCCAGTGCTAGTGGTGCTTTGGCCCATTTGCTTAAGAGTTCCCTGGGCACGGGAATTCTGGCCATGCCCTTGGCCTTTAAAAACTCTGGATTGCTGTTTGGTGGCATTATGACGCTCATCGTTGGCTTTCTCTGCACGCACACTGTGCATATTTTGGTAAGTAGCAAATAAAATCAAATCCAAGTCAAGCAAGAAGAAGCTTTTCGCACCTGCCTCTGTTGCCATTGACGCAATTGGCAAGCGTTTAGGAATCGTTGGGTGATTTTCGGTAGCCGGCGGCTTAAGTAGTTCAAGGTCCAGCCAAAGTAAACAACTTGACCAAAGCACTTTCGATAAGGGTAGCGTTTTAAAACGCGCACAAAACGCTTGCAAAACGCGATGTCGTTATCAATGGCAGACAATCTTACAGTCCTTGACAAAAAAGTGATAGAAATCTATTTCCCAGAAATTGCAAGTGCTATAAATGACACACGCCTGTTAAAGTAAACCGAGCTATTAATATTTCTCTTTCTTAGCCAACAAATCTCTTGAAAATGTAATTTTATGGCTCAAGCTTCAATTTGGATTAATGAAATGAAAAACAAATAAAAAGTGCAAGTGCAAATGGACTGTGCCTAACCTGTAGTAAGAGATATGACTGGGACTAACACTTATCTAAAGCTTACTTATTTATTATGTTGTTGATTGATTTTATGCTGTTGCTCCACAATGCCCAGACTGGTGGCGATTGCTTAACAACAAGTGCGCAATACCTGATAGCGTATTGATAGGGGCTTTCCGGCTCATCCGTTTCTTTAAACTTAATAATACTTACCATCTTTTTTTTCGCCCGCTCTTCAGGTTAAAACCTCCCACAACATTTGTCGCGATGCCAAAGTTCCGGCGTTGGGTTATGCGGAAACTGCTGAGAAAGTGTTCGAGTATGGACCCAAAGCGTTGCGACCCTTTTCCAATGCTGCCAAGTAAGTTATCATTGTGTTTGTTATCAAACAATTTTTGACATAATAATTGCAATTTTGTTTAGTAATTTAGGCAAATTAATAATTAGCTACTCGTTAAAGCTTATATTCGCATCAATAATTATACAATTCGTATGAAGATAAGATAATTAAAATTTGCTCTCTCCCTTAGGGGGGAGAAAGAATGGCATTTAAGGAATGGAATTTTTTTTAAACATTTCACTAATGCATCATTCATTTGTAGAGCTGTTAAAGTTGACAACACTTTTTTGTTTAATTAGTTTCACACACATCGTGACCAAATTTGCATAACCCCTAGTCATATTGATAAAGATATCAGTTAGTTGAGGACTTAGTTGAGTATTTTTGAGTGTAATGCTGATAAAATGTTCGTTGCAGGCAATTTGTGGATATTGGACTGATGGCAACATATTATGCAGCCTGCTGCGTCTATATAGTTTTCATAGCAACTTCGTTCCACGATGTCGTCAACTATGATTTGGGACTCGATTGGGATGTTCGCATTTATATTGCAATGACCGTGATACCCTGCCTTTTGATCGGTCAGATCAGGGAACTCAAGTGGCTTGTGCCCTTCTCTCTGATGGCCAATATATTCATTGTGGTCACCTTTGGCATAACGCTCTACTATTTGTTTGATGAAACCCTTGAATTTGCGGACAAACCTTTGATTGCACCTGCTGCCCAAATTCCCCTCTTCTTTGCCACGGTCATCTTTGCCATGGAAGGTATTGGTGTAGTCATGCCCGTTGAGAACTCGATGAGACAGCCACAAAAATTCCTGGGTTGTCCTGGCGTTCTCAACACAGCTATGATTACAGTGGTGTCGCTCTACGCAGTTATTGGATTCCTCGGTTATGTAAGTATTAAATTGATAATTGACCTTCGGCTTAACACATATAGCCTAGGTTCAGTAGATCCAGATATTACCACCGATAACTTCACATCGATTAAATATTCTTACTTTTTAACATGAAACTCATTGGGGATTCTATTTAAATCCACTTGTAGGTCCGTTTTGGAGAAGCTGTACGTGGCAGTATTACGCTTAATCTGCCCGATGGTAGCTGGCTAGGAGACTCGGCTAAATTGCTTATGGCTGTTGCCATTCTCTTTACCTTTGGCCTTCAGTTCTATGTGTAAGTAACATGAATCAAAGTTTCGTTTTGAGTTCAAGTTAACAATCGTCTTTCCTTTACAACAGTCCCAATGAGGTGCTGTGGCGCAAGATTCAGCACAAATTCCGACCGGAGAAGCACAACATGGTTCAAATCCTGCTGCGCACTGGCATCATTTTGGTGAGTGGAGGCGTTGCCGCTGGCATACCCAATCTGGAACCGTTCATCAGTTTGGTGGGCGCCGTGTTCTTCTCACTGCTGGGCATTTTTGTGCCCAGCTTTGTGGAGACGGTGTATATGTGGCCCGATCGTCTTGGCTGGTGCAAATGGAAACTGACTAAGAACATTCTGTTGGGCATCTTTTCGATCCTTGCACTTGTGGCTGGCGCTGCTGCCAGTATTGATGAGATTATCAATCCCAGTAAGGATAATTAAGTAGTAGTTGTATTGTAGTATTAAATGAGATGCAGGTGCTCCCAACTGGAGGGCAAGTGAATAGTTAAACCCTCCCCCAAAGAGCCATGTTGAACATGACTTAAGCAGCTGCTGCTGGACTGCATTGACAAATATGATATTAGTTTTTAAGCTTTAACACCGATGTTATACTATGTGTGCCTAGTAAGTACCTGTAAATATTATGTCCATAAAACATATACACATACACTACTGTATGTATTTGTATGAAAAAAACACAAAACTGCAATTCATAGAATTTATAATCGTAAAAATTAAGCTAAAGAAACTTTTGTTTTACTCGTTTGAAGCATAAATAAAAATGTTAAATTTTAATAATTATTTTTTAGTTCCTGCTCACTTTTATTTTTGGCCTACAACTTTTAGTAGCATATTTTTAAGCGCAAACAAAACTAGATAAGCAATCTTAACAGTATGTGAAACTAACACTAACAGTCCAGGGGACTTCTCGATTCTGTGTGAGTTAACAGTGAGTTAGCGACTCTGAAACTGTTTGTTTGGGAAGTGAAGCATTTTTAATTCGTCCTCACAGTAAAAGAACAATTCACTTATTTTCGCTCTGATTGCATTATTTTCCATACATAAAAGAGTACATTGAAACTTAAAACGAAATACAATTACATACTTGGAATAGAATACAGCGGCGCGCATACATAAGTAAGTATATTAAGAAGTATAAGTATATATTTATAAATTAATATTAATTAATTTTTTTGAGGTGTGTGTGGGATTGTGTTTATATGTATGTTTGTGTGCAACTGGATGAACTAAAAACTACCACAAACATCAATTTGTTAATGTGTTTTTGAGTGATTTCTCAACTACAAACTAATGCTGTGCGAAGCTGAATCTCATTTAAATCGAACTTGTATAGTTAATATTATAATGTTATGGTTATCATCATTATGTCGCAGGCTTGTTTACTTCTTCTTCTTTTTAGCATTGGAACTGGTGGCAACGACATCGTTTTTACGCTTTTGATTCGATTTGGCCTGCGGCGCTGGAGCCGGAGTATTTGAGCTACTGCTGCTGCCGCCAGGCGTCTTCGGCGCTTTCTTCTTTTTCTCGGCACGCTCCTTCTCCTCGAGCTCTAGATTCTCGCGCTCAATGAGCGTAATCAGCGTATTACAGCGCCGCTGCAGCTCCAGTGCTGTGCGTGATTTAATAAACCAATCAAAACGGAATTGAGGCGAGGCGCTGCAATGTATAAATTAAATATTCAGAAGCTTGTCAGAGAAGCATTCTCACGTCAAAAGGACATTCTCTACTCACCGTATGGCTGCGCGCAGTTCCTCGTAAACGTTCTCCTTGTCAAAGCCAAGTTTGTGCAGCATACAAACCAAAAAACGATCCTCAATTTCTGTATAATTTTTGCCCTTATTGTTGCCATACTGCAAACGCAGCTGATGGAAAGGAGCACGATACCGAGCCATCTATGTAAAAGAAGTAGTTAAAGTCTGTTCCAAATATTAAAAATCAATCCAAACACATACCTTTTGATCCAAAGCCTTTTTAATTGAGAGTCGTCGCTGTATTTTGCCTTCGCCGCGCTCGATTTGTCCCATGATGCGTTCAATGTCTTGCAGCTCAGTGCAGCGCTCCCAGAACACGGCATTATATTCGATGACCTCTTCGGGCGTTTTGCCTTCGACATCCTTGGCAATATTATCGATATCGTCGCGCCCATATTTCTCATTTGCCTTGATGAATTGATTGAAGTCACGCTTGGTCCAGGCGGTAAAGCCCTGCGATAGCAGCGACTCCTTCTCCAGCATCTCGTCATCGGTAAGAGGCTCGGCTTCGTCAATTTTACGCTGCTCCTCGCGCTGCACCTTGCTGGCCTCGGAGCCGAGCTCCGAATTCTTGGGCACCTTATAGCCCACAGTCTTGCGGAAATAGTATATCTCCTGATCGAGCAGCTCGAAGAGGCGTGGTGGAAAGAATTGAAAGTCCTGCACAATTGGTTGTTTGGGCGGACGCGGCGCTTTGGGTGCCTTTGGCTCAGAGACACGCAGAGCCTCTCGGAAATAGGCGTCGACAGCGTAATTGGCCTTGCGCTCACGCTTCGGTGGCTCAATCCAGTTGCCAAGTGCATTTAGCTTCTGCTTCTCACGCCAATCCTCGCCCTCGAACTGATAGACAGAGGAGTTGCCCGCCTCGCCGTTGGTGTCCATGGTGAAGGTGCGCAACGAGCTCTCACCCATGCTGTCCAGTTGAGCCTTCTGTTCGTTCGTCTTGGCCTCACCGCGTTCCAAAATGACATCAATGTCCTCGTCTGTTATATCTGTCTCCTTTGAGCTGAACACCTGGTTGGCACCAAACCGAATAATGTTCAGCATCTCATCTTTATTGAGCTGGGCACGATTGTCCACGAGACGACCGCCTTGAATGACCATTTTGTCCAGTCGCAGCTTCACCTCGGCACGCTCCACAATCTTCTCCTCGACGGTGCTCTCGGTGATCAGACGGAATACACGCACCTGTTTCTTTTGACCGATACGATGGGCACGATCCATGGCCTGGAGATCCATCTGTGGATTCCAGTCAGAGTCATAAATGATGACCACATCGGCAGTGGCCAAATTGATGCCCAGGCCACCAGCACGAGTGGACAACATGAATACAAACTTGGTGCTGTTGTCCATGTTGAACTCCTGAATCTGTCGGTTACGATCCTCATGTGGTGTCTGACCATCCAGGCGACAATAATTGTAGTTACGCCAGTGGCAGTAATCCTCGAGGATGTCCAGCATGCGCGTCATCTGCGAGAAGATGAGCACACGCGATCCCTGCTCCTGCAGCTTTGGCAGCAACTTGTCAAGAATTGCCATCTTACCCGAATTGTACACCAAATGAGAGTCTGTTGTATACGGTGGACCGGGTTCGGCACCATCAAACAAATACGGATGATTGGTGCATTTACGCAACTGCATCAGAATGTTCTGCAATCGCATTTTCTCCACTTTGCCGGCACCGTTAACAATATCGATATCCTTGAGCAGCACTTTTGTGTACCAGTCCCGCTGCATTTTGGACAAACCAACGAAGATCTTCATTTCCTTTTTGGGCTTCAAACGCTTCTCCACTTCCGCCTTAAGACGACGCAACAAGAAGGGCTTCAGCACAGCATGAAGACGCGTCACAAGCGCATCGTCGCCCAAACAGGTGTTTGTGTTAAACCACTCATCGAAATCCTCCGACGAGTTAAATACATCCGGCAACAAGAAATTAAGCAGTGCCCACAGTTCATGCAAGTTATTCTGTAGGGGGGTGCCAGTGATGAGCAGACGATTGGCTGTCTTGAATTCGCGCAGAATCTCCGAGAGCTTGGACTTTTCGTTTTTGATGCGATGAGCCTCGTCGATGACCATGTAGCGCCAGTTGAACTTCTTGAATACAGACTTCTCGCGTATGCACATCTCGTACGAGGTGACACAGACATCCCATTCTCCTGGCAATAGCACATCCCTTATGAAGGTAGTTCGCGTGTCCTGGTCGCCAATGAGACAGACGGCATGAAGCGAGGGACACCACTTCTTAAACTCATTCACCCAATTCTGCAGCGTCGACTTGGGCACAATAACGATGTGCGGTCCTGCTTGGTTTCTGCAAATGCAAATCAAATTCAATGGGCATTTCTTGTGAGAAATACAAGATCTTTACTTACTTGAAGTGCTTGAGATAGCCGAGCAGGGAAATGGTTTGCAGTGTTTTACCCAGACCCATTTCATCGGCCAGGATGCCATTGATGCCGTTCTCATAGAGAGAGATCATCCAGTTGAGGCCACGCACCTGATAGTCACGCATCTCACCGTTCTTAATAAAAGCGGGCGAAGCATCAAAACGAAATAATTCCTTGCTTTCTGCAGCCTCAGCGAGCAGCTCCTCATCCTCCTCCTGCTCTGTTTTGCGGTGTCGATGGCTGTTACGAATTGTATTTAATATTAATGGCAATATTATTTAAGTGAACTAGAAACTTACTCGGAGACATCTTTTTCCTTGTCCTTATCTTTGATCTTTTTGGGCCGTCCTTTGGGCTTTGTTGGGCTCTTGGCGCTGTTTGTCATAAAATGCGTGAATATTTCCGTTTGTTTCAGAAGATAATCGAAGCGTCTGCTGCGGTCGACTTCAATTTTATTGTCAAACTCGGCCTCTTTTTCTCCCGAGGAGCTCGTTGCCGCCTCCGAAGTGGTCTCATTCTACCAAAAAAAGAAAATGCAAAATTTACTAACAAACAGACAAATGTTCGCTGAAGCGGCATGCGGCGTCTTTTTTTTTCTCTGCCAATGGCTGCGGTGAACATTTTTCGCAAGCGCTACTCTGCTTGGTAAATTCCACTTACCGAGTTTTCTTCGCTGGCCTCCACTGTTGCAGTTTCTGTTTTCGACATGTTTACACTGTCGGTAAATTGTTTTTAACGTTTGTAAATGTAAGTTATTGAGTTTTCCAAATTATTTTGGATAAACGAGAGCGTTGCGCGTTGCTGCGTCTGTATGTGTGAGCGGCAGCGGGAAAAAGTGGCGTTTTGCTGGGTTGCCTTAAAGTTGATTCATCGATATACCAAAGTTATCGAACGAAACGAAATCGAGGGCTGCAAGAAACTCAACTCTTAGCACTTAAGAACGCGCCAAATATTTATTTTTATTTATTCGAATAATGTTTTTATTAATATTTTCTGAAACAACTGCTAGATGTAGCTATGAATAAAAAACAAAACGCTTTTATTAAGTAAGGCACTTGGTTAAATCAATGTTTCACCATAGTGATGAACTTTCCTGGCCTTGCGTTTGGGTAGCTCAATTAAGTCTTCCTGCTTCTTTGCCTTGCGTTTCTCACGCCAATCCTCACCCTCGAACTGATACGAGGTAAAACTATCCATGGTAAAGGTACGCAACGAGCCGGCGTCCAACTTATCCAACTGAGCTTTCTGTTCGGCGGTACGAGTTTCACCACGCTGCAATATAACATCGATGTCCTCGTCAAGATCCATGTCTTCCGAGTTGAACACTTTGTTGGCGCCAAAGCGAATCCAATTAAGCATATCAGCGTTTGAGGGATTGATGGTCGATTGAACACTGGGACCGGCTTGGATAACCATTCGATCCAGACGCAGCTTCAACTCGGCACGCTCCACAATCTTTTCCTCGAAGGTGTTCTCAGTGATTAGACGGAATACACGCACCTGTTTCTTTTGGCCAATACGATGGGCCCGATCAATGGCCTGCAAATCCGATTGCGGATTCCAATCCGAATCATACATAATAACCACATCGGCAGTTGGCAAATTTATGCCTAGGCCGCCGGCACGAGTGGATATCACAAATATAAACTTTGTGCTGTTCTTCCTGTTAAACTCCTCCATCTGACTGGAACGATCCTCAAGCGATGTGTCACCGTCGAGGCGACAATAGTTATAATTGCGCCACATGAAATAATCCTCAAGGATATCAATCATGCGCGTCATCTGCGAGAATAGAAGGACACGCGAGCCCTGCTTCTGCAATTTGTTCAGCAGCTTGTCCAGTATTACCATCTTGCCCGAATTCAACACCACATGCGAATCCGTTGTGTAAGGCGGTCCTGGTTCGGCACTATCAAACAAATACGGATGATTGGTGCATTTGCGCAAATGCATCACAATGTTTAGCAAACGCATTTTCTCCACATTGCCGTTACCGTTTACAATATCAATGTCCTTGAGCAGGACTTTTTGATAGTATTCACGCTGCATCTTGGACATGCCCACATAGATTTTGAGCTCAACCTTCGGTTTCAACTCCTTTTCGACCTCCGACTTGAGGCGACGCATCAGGAAGGGCTTTAGGACCCCGTGAAGGCGCGTCACCAGCGCATCGTCGCCAAAAAACGAGTTTGTATTAAACCACTCATCGAAATCCTCCGACGAGTTAAATACATCCGGCAACAAGAAGTTGAGCAGCGACCAAAGCTCATGCAAATTATTCTGTAGCGGGGTGCCAGTGAGGAGCAGACGATTGGCTGAGGTTAGTTCACGTAAAATCTTGGCAAGCTGAGTATTTTCGTTTTTGATGCGATGCGCCTCATCGACGATTAAATAATGCCAATTGAAATTCCGGAAAACTCTCTTCTCTCTCGCACACATCTCGTACGAGGTGACACAGACATTCCATTCGGCCGGACGCACTATTGTCTGAATGATTTCTTTGCGTTCTTTCTTTTCGCCAATGAGGCAAACAGCTGTAAGCATTGGACACCATTTCTTAAACTCGTTCATCCAATTTTGAAGAGTCGACTTGGGCACTACGACCAAATGCGGACCATTATCGTTTCTACAACGGGAATATAAGTGAATTTGTTTTTAAATTTTAAGCAGAAGGGCGTACTTGAAGTGCTTGAGATAGCCGAGCAGCGAAATGGTTTGCAGTGTTTTACCCAGACCCATTTCATCGGCCAGGATGCCATTGATGCCGTTCTCATAGAGAGATATCATCCAGTTGAGGCCACGCACCTGATAGTCACGCATCTCGCCGCCTTTAATAAATGTAGGCGTGGCATCAAAATGATCCACATTGCTGGTTGCGGTTGCGCCTTCTTCAGCAGGCAAATCGTTCTCATTCTCATCAATCGGCGCCAGGCGCTTAAGTTTCCTGCGAATTAACCAAAATTGTGATTTGAATATAATAAGAAAATAGTAATTGATACATACTTAGCCTCAACCGTTTCCATACGTTGGTGTTTTCTAGTTTTGAGCTTCTCATTGGGATCAACGGGATTTGTCGACTTCGACAAGAAATGCGAATAAAGCTCAGTTTGCTTGAGCAGGCAATCGAAACGCTTTTTGCGATCAGCTTCAAGCTTTAACACATATGCTTGTTTCTCTTTAACAGAGGGCTCCGGTGGAGCAGCAGCCTCCTCTATATTCGAGTTCAGCTATGTTAAAAGTTTTTTTTTTCATTAGTATGCGTGAATTTGTTAATGTTTGTCGGCAACCGGCAAAGGCATTAGAAAATCATTTGCTAGAAAGCACCTACCACATTTTCCTTGTTATCTTCGTCCATTGTATTTAACTTTGCTTTTGAACTATATATTGGAACAATTCAGAGATTACTTTTTGACAATAGATCTCCAAAAATTATTATAAGCGCTTTTGTCACAGCTGCTCGAAAGGTAGCGGGAAATGTGAAAATCGTTGTTGTTGCTTCTATCGATAATAGTACTCGATTGTGCGTACGGCGCAAGGGATACTTTGTACTTTGTTCGAGTTTTTCGATATGCCGATAGATTTTGCGTCCTTTAATGTTTTTGTATCGAAATGCACCACCGAGTGCATCTCTGTTTCGGCCAAAATATATTTGGCAAGGGTTGCTTTGAGAGTGATATAGCAAAGAGAGCGAGAGAGTGAGCAAGGGTTTCCTTGAACTCTTGAACTGTATCTTGGTTTTCGGTACAAATAGGAATTGGGAAAAAAATGTTCCTTTTTTTATATCTACTTATGTATTTTCTACAAAATATATGTACAGTAATATTTTACATAAAAAAACCCGAATTATTACACGAATTAGTTTTCACCGGCGCTCTTCCAATATGATCAATGACATGACACGACATTTATGATGCTTTGATGGTATGAACGTTTGTGTGTGTTGAGCATTCTTCTTCTTCCTAAGGGTAAACTCAACACACGGAATGAAATGCAGCAAATTGTTAAGTTGTTTGGAATTCATATGTGCATATACATAAGTTTATATGTATGTATATGCCCGCTTGCCATAGCGTTAGTCGACCTTTGTTCCGTTATCTCTTGCAGATTCCTCTGTTCCAGATCAATATCAGTTTCTCACCGAGAACAGTTGCGCAATTTTGCTTGCGTGACTTTTCAAGAACTCGTAGCCGACTTTTGCTGTTTTCTTGAGTGCGTCCGATTTGCTGCTGCTGTGATTTGTTGCTGTTGTTGCTGTCAAGGCCAAATCTGTTGTACTTTGTTGTGTGTTTGCTGTTGTTGCTGCCTGCAGCTGATGCTGGGGAAACATGCGACGCAGAACATAATTGAATCCCATTGAGGCCTTGTTGCCGTTCGATTTAAAGCGTTCAATGCCAAATGCACGAATGGCTCGAGATAAGCCAAACACTTGGGAGCTGATGTAAGCACGCCGCACGGCCAAAGTGCGTCCGTCTTTCTGTTCGCTGTACACAACAATTTCATCAACTTTCTGCAAGACACCAAGAATTTCATTTGTTAAGTTGAATCACCCTGTGTGTGTGTGTGGTCCAAAGTTCAAACTCACCATTATCTTTTTCATGCCCAGGTTGCGGGTGAATGTGGTGAATGTTTTTTTCACAGGATCTAGCACCGAGTCTTCAACAATTTTGACCGGCACATTATTGTACAAACGCGCTCCCCACTTGGGCACCGGGTTAGTTTTTGAGAGCAGACGTCTCGAATATAATTTGCCATCGCGCACCTCACGTTTGATTGTGTCCTCGGTGAGTACATGGGAGCTGCACATGAAATGCAAAAGGTTAGCTAATAGACACGAGAGATAATTCGAGAAGACGCACCTGGAAGGATTGGGATAACGATTCCAATAGGCAGATACAACGTGTTTCCAGCTGTAGTCGAAGACTGTCTCCGTGCGGCATGTTGATGCAGTGACTACCATGTTGACAAAAACAGCAACACAATTCTGAGAAGAGAGAAACGAAAGTGAAAATCACTACATGCGCTCGCGTCCGCTAGCTGAACTGATGAGAAAAGCCGAACGAACACAAATCAATAAGCAGCATGATAGATAAGTGCTGCTATAAATAACAACCGGGTGGGCCGAGCGCAGCGAACATACCTTCCGACTCGTGTATGTGTGCGTTTGTGTTTTTTTTTTGTAATAGTTGTGTTCTATTGTTGGCCGCCTACAAGGCCTACTTGTCCAGAGACTGAGAATTTTGAGGATTTCTCTAGCTTAATGTTGTGTAACTGCGTCACACACACACACACAGGGTGCTTCTTAACGGGCAACAACAGTTAAGTTGCCAATGAAAGCGCTCTTTTTATTAGCAAATGCCGTTACTGCTGTGTTTTAGTTGCAACTGAAGCTTCTATGCACTTTGTTCTATGTTGAAAATGTATTATTTTCAACTCAATTTCAACGATTAAGCCAATTAAACAACCGAACAGCAGAGCCCACCGGAAACAGCTGACCCAAAAAACGATTAACGATATCGTTCACGAACTACAGAACTAGTTCATTCGTTCATTTCGATGACCGCTCATCTGAACGAAACGACACAGCTCTACTAATTCGCACTTGCTCTTTCGCACAGACTTTCTGAAAGTGAACGCAGCAAGGCGCACGGTACAAATAATTTAGACGCGAATTTAACAATAATTTAACGCATTTAAAATGGCTTTTGGTGATATTAAGACCCCACAAGGACTCAAGGAGCTGAACAACTTCTTGGCCCTCAACAGCTACATCAGCGGGTAAGCTAAATACTAAATAGCATGTGCCTCCTAAATGTGAGGTTAGGCACGACCACCACGTCGGCATAGAAAGATAATAATTTTGTACTTTACATTTCTTGCAGCTACACAGCCTCCAAAGCCGATTTGTCCGTGTTTGATGCGCTAGGCAAAGCACCAGCTAGCGAATACCCACATATTGCACGCTGGTATCGTCACATTGCCTCCTTTGAGGCCGGTGAGCGTTCGGCTTGGACCGGTGCTCCCCTGCCCCAATTGGCGGGTGGCAAGCCCACTGTTGCAGCACCCGCTGCCGATGATGACGATGATGTTGATCTATTCGGCTCCGATGATGAAGATGATGCCGAGGCTGAGCGCATCAAGGCCGAACGCGTTGCTGCCTACACTGCAAAGAAGTCCAAGAAACCCACCCTCATTGCCAAGTCATCGGTGCTGCTCGACGTCAAGCCATGGGATGATGAGACCGACATGAAGGAGATGGAAAAGCATGTGCGCACCATCGAAATGGACGGTCTATTGTGGGGTGCATCCAAATTGGTGCCCGTTGGCTATGGCATCAACAAGTTGCAGATTATGTGCGTCATTGAGGACGAAAAGGTGTCCATTGATCTGCTGCAGGAGAAACTTGAGGAGTTCGAGGACTTTGTTCAGTCCGTCGACATTGCTGCCTTCAACAAGATCTAAACATTCACGATCTTACATTTTTCTACCAATCATAAAATAAAACTGCAAGCATAATCAAATCAAAAATCCGTTTATATCTATGATGTGAGAATGTTTATGACGATAGCCGAGTTACAGGGTATTTTCAAGTCGACTCAGCGAGTATTTCAACTTGTTTGCATTGTGCTTATTTTTGTTGCGGCGCTCTTCAAGTTTGTGCTCAAAGTTATTCGTTTTGGTTTTGAGCAAAAAGCTTTTTAGACTGAACAAAAGAGCGAAGCGATTTCGAATCGCAGCTTAGTTCATTGCTCAGCTTTAAAGCGTTAGGTTTACATTTATTTACGCGCTTTTGCATTCAATACGAGACGATTTTCGGTACAAACAAATCTCTGGCAATGGCTGGCAACAAATTGTGCTGCACTTTGGCTATCGGTGCCATATTGTGTTTGGGATTGGCCGCACTCATCCAAGCGCAGGGTAAGTCAAATAAAATATATAGACTATATAAAACGGATGTAGAGAATTCAAAATTGGGATTCCGTCACACACATGGAAATCGAAATAACTAAAATACTCGCAAGAGATTCGTGCATTTCATTAACATTAATTATCATTCGTTGAAAGACAAGATTCTTTTGTTGTCGTATAATGCGTTTTTTTTTTCGGCTTAGTATGCTTAAATTAAATCTATAACATGTATATATAATTTATAGTTTTTATAATACAGCAATAAATTTATTGTGTGTTATTGAAAGCTCGTCGAACGCATCATCATCATCATCATTATTATATTAGGAGCATTAACGAGGATTCCAATTACGTGGCATTGTTGCAAGTACTTCCGATATTAATAGTCTTTTATGTTATAGTTGGTGGTGTTACATAAAGCGGAACTAAGCTAATTAAATGCTTATTTAATGTGTTTTCAATATCATTAATAAACATTTTATAATTATAGTGACCCAAGCTTTGTTAAAAAGTTAATAAAAATGTTAGGAAAAAAGTCCCAAATTTCTAAATGGTTTGAAGCATCTATTGTCGTTGTTGAATCCGGGAAAAAGTTTGTTTGTCGTTCTGTGACATTTTGTTTAAACAATTTCCCCCCTTCGTGTCAGATAATCGCACATTTTTCGAGCTAGTAATTATATGATAATTAAACAAAGCGTCCGGTTACTCATCACACTCAATTCGAACTACAACAAAATGAAGTAGAACATAAAAAATCCCTTATACTTATTCCAATAAAATAAATTAGTATTTTTTATTCAAATTTTGACCTAATTTTAAATTTTTTTGTCAGTTCGTTGAACCTGAAAATTAATTCTTTAGTGCATGAAAATAATTCTTCAACAGTTTTCTCCCAGTGCAGCTATATTTTAAAAACGGTTTCAAAATTTGATGAATTGAAAATTAACGAGTTTGAAACGCTTTTTGCATACAAAATAAGTACATGAAGAAAATACAATTGTGCTTAAAAATTAATTTTTTGCACTTAACAAGAAACATCTTTAAAAGCTGAAACCTTGTACAGCCCACAAAGCAAAACAAAAATAAAAAGTTGACAAGAAGTGAAATATTTAAAGAATATTGCGAATTGCTGTTCAAAAGGCACACTGACTCATCATCCACGCCTATGGCAGCCGACAAGATCGAACTTTTTACTAAAAAAAAAAAACCAAAAACAAAAAGATTCAATAAAATCTTAAAAGTAGATGCCGCACTGCCTGGCCATTGAAAGTTGCTAAACTAGTTCGGCAACAGAAAATAATCAGAATAATAATAATAATAATAACACAACGGAACCGTCAGGTTCATGGGCGTACAGAATATTTTTAGCGGCATGCTCTATCATATATATAAATAAATATATCAGTTAGATATATATTTTATTGGCCTGTAACACAGTTGTTTACAATCAAATATAAAAAAACACAATGACATGTGCCTGCAAAAATGTGACAGATATTTCCAGTTTTTTTGAGTCGGAATGGGATTCGCCCATAAGCTCGTTTCGATTCAACATATTTTTAGGTCATTTTAAATGGAATAAGCTTATCAACGCTTGATTAACAAAACTAATAATCTTTGCACTCTACTCCCAATGCGAAAAATAGATAAGCCTGTGACTGATGTTTGTTTGGGTTGCATCTGCGAGGCAATCAGCGGTTGCAATCAGACTCGTTTCTGTGGCGGCGGAGTCTGTGGCCTTTTCCGAATCACTTGGGCCTATTGGGCCGATGGCGGCAAGCTGACCCTGAACAACGAAAGTCCCCAATCCGAGGAGGGTAAGTTATTGATTTTATTTTTCAAACTCGTTTATGCTCATGCTCTCCTCTCCCTGCTCCCTGCTTCAGCCTTTGCCAACTGTGTGAACGATCCCTTCTGCGCTGCGAACACAATTCAGAATTATATGTCCAAGTTCGGGCAGGATTGCAATGGCGATGGTGGCGTCGATTGCTATGATTATGCATCTATACACAAACTTGGAGGGTATGGCTGCAAGGGCGAGCTGAGCTACCAATATAAAACAGCTCTCGACAAGTGTCTAACAACCTTTTCGGGCATCGATGTGCGTTCATCGCGTTAAGCCACCGGAAAAAGACGAAAAAACAGCTACAATATGTATTTTTAATATTTATGTTACGAATTGGAATTTCGAAAATGTGCAAAAACCGAATAAGAATTATAATAAATTTAAAGTTTTCTTTTATTAAAAAATAATATTTAATGTTTTGTTGTTGAGGAGAATCAGCTATAAATATATGTTTTTATATTTGTAAGATTTAGCTTCAAATTGTAACGGCTGCTGCAAAATCGTAAGGTTTGTGTATTAACTAAAAGCTTTTTGGGTGTGATATCGCACTAAGCTTTAATGTGATTTGCTTAAGCTGCTCGACCATGAAATACCCTCTTAATAAGCAGCAGGAAATCAAAAAGAAGTCGATACTACTTGAAGAGAATATCTAAAAATAGCTCCGTTTTGAGAAACTAAAATATTGTAATTAATTCTTAGGCCGCTTTGTAAACCCCAGAATTTCTCCAAGGCGCATCTCTCATTCACTCAAAATTAGCCCTACAAAACCGGTATTATTGACTTTGTCAGTTTGTTATAGCTTTGCAGTTCGAGTTGATTGCATTAACGTCTCAGTTGCGGAAGTGTTAGAACGTGCTTTTCACATCGCTCTCTCTAGCTTTAAACTTAGTATATACTAAGTTAGTTTTCCCCTTTGATACTTTCATTAATAAAATGCAATTTTTGCACACTTTAAGTATCATATTTGCTTGCCTGCTGTCACCTAGATTGGTGCATGGACAAGGTAAGTTCCGAATAAATAACTGGCATCTATCTATATCTAAGACTGATCCATTGCAGGTCATTTGCTGGATAAGCCAGTTACAGAACTGTGTCTGACATGCATCTGTGAGGCAATATCCGGTTGCAATGCAACAGCAATTTGTACCAGCCAGGAGAAGGGTGCCTGCGGCATCTTTCGAATAACCTGGGCCTATTGGGTCGATGCTGGCAAATTGACTTTAAATGGCGAGCAACCCGATTCGGATAATGCCTTCACCAACTGTGCAAATGAGCCGCGCTGTGCGGCAAACATTGTCCAGAACTATATGAAGAAATTTAATCAGGATTGCAACGATGATGGGGAAATGGATTGCCTGGACTATGCGAGAATACATCATTTGGGCGCCTATGGCTGCAAGGGCGAGATGCCCTATAAGTATCAAAGTACCTTCGACGATTGCATCGAGAACTTTGAGGATCAATTATTGGCTGCTGAATAAAGGTTATTACAAATTAGTCATAATAAAGTGTTGATATTGGTGTTAACTTACTCGGGATTATTATAATAAACTGCTTGATTTAGTGTGGGCACAAATCACTGTTCAATTTCGTAATAGTTTTCATTTCCTGATGCTTAAATTACAACTAAATATCAAGCTTATTCCACTGCGACGCTCAAATCTACAATATATAAATGAACAACAAACAGTTGAACAATTTCAGTTGCTCGAGAACCGTTGAACGTTGCGAAACGGAAGTGAATTGAATTGCATTTAAATATCATCATGTTGAAAAATGTCAGCTTGTTGTTGTTTGTATTGATGGTGGGCATGGTTTGGATTAGGGCAGATGATACGGATGCAGATCGAAAACGACCCATAACCGAGACATGTTTGGTTTGCATGTGTGAGGCGTTGAGTGGCTGCAATTCGACGAATGTTTGCGTCAATGGTGCCTGTGGCATCTTTCGCCTCACCTGGGATCAATGGGTGGATTCGGGACGTTTAACTGTAGCAGGAGAATCCCCATTATCGGATAGCTGTAAGTGTTAAGTATGAAAAATACTTCTAAATAAAAATGGAATACCCTTTTTTTTAGCTTTTACAAACTGCGCCAATGATCCACACTGCGCTGCGGATACACTGCAAAGCTATATGGTCAAATATGGGCAGGACTGCAATGATGATGAGCATGAGGATTGCTATGACTACGGTGCCATACACTATTTGGGTCCGTTCAATTGTAAGGCCGATATGCCCTACACCTACGAGAACCTATTCAAAAAGTGTCTCAAGCGAGCGCAGCGCGAGAATCAACGAAGCTGAGCGAATTTATTAACCTTTTAACTATTTATGTCTAGGAATGATAATATAACTGGGTTTTTTTTTCCCATCAACAACAATAAAATGCGCACCAAATTTGATCTTCTTTTAATGCAATCAATTCCCCTTCAAATCGCTCAGTCGAGCTATGAGCGTGGCCAAGTTAACAGCTCGGTTCTAGTCCTACGTTGTTATTGTTGTTGTTTAACAAGCGGATTGATTGTGCAAAAAACAATTAAAAATGTTTACCAGCGGCAGCCGACAATTGTTGCTGTTGTTTTTTATATTCACACTGTGGGCGGCGTTTGGCCTATGGGACATAAAAGCCGACAATGATGGTAAGATAAAGCGAGAGAGAGAGAAAGTTGAGGAACTTGGAAGGATATTTTAACATGGTGTTGAGCAAGTGCAAATGGATTTTATGATCATAATTCTTTATAATTCCTTAGAACTTACAATACAGAATAGATTCTGATGGAATTTTGCTCCTAATGAATTTAATAAGCAGGCGCACCCGAGTCCCTCTGAAGAAGCTTTGCCTTATAGCCAGATTCCACAAGGAATATTTCTAGGCATTCAGCATATACCCTATACTTTTTTGAATCCAAAAGTAGTGATGTAGAATCTAATGATAGAACAGCTTTTCTTTTTCATTTCCATAGATACACAGCCTATAGAAACCACTGTGCAGTGTTTGAGATAATTATCTTTATAGTATAGTTATAGTATCTGTGCTATTATTATGATACGATGCAAACCGGCTTTGCTGTTATATCGTATAAGTATTAAACGTATTTCAATAGAACTGCAACTAATTTATATGCTAAAATGAAAACCTAATACTAAACCTATTTCTCTTCTTTGACCCCTTCTCCACTTGGAGGTTTGGTTGCAAACAAACCCGTCACGGAAGACTGCCTGGAATGCCTATGCGAAGCGTTGAGCGGCTGTAATGACACAAAGATATGTGTCAATGGTGCATGTGGCATCTTTCGTATAACATGGGGCTTTTGGCAGGAGGCAGGATCCCTGACCCTGCCCACTGATACCTCATTGTCCGAGGAGGGTAAGCAGTAGATAATTAAAGCTCGAACTTGAAACTTGAGTTGCAAATCATTGTTTGACTTTCAGCCTTTACCAATTGTGTGAACGATCCGATTTGTGCTGCAGATACAATCCAAAAGTATATGTACATAAATGGACAGGATTGTAATCGAGATGAACGCATCGATTGCTTGGACTTTGGAGCCTTACATAAGCTGGGCAATCTTAAGTGCCAGGACGAGTTGCCCTACACTTATGGCAGGCTCTTCAATCGTTGCCTGAAACGAAAGCAGCGTGACGAAAAAGCCCAGAAGGGTATATAACTAAATAACTTGTATTTATTTTGGGGTTTTGTTATAAGTTTGGTTTTGGTTTGTTTTTCGAAAACAGTTAAGTAGAGTAATACACATTGCTTTGGGTTAGTCGTTTTGAACAGTTTTTCCAATCTATATAGAACTATAGTTATAGTATATAATACATAGTATATATAGTATATAGGTTTAGTAAGTTTCTTTTCAATATTTTTATAGTTTTTGTGTTATATGAAAACTACTTTAGAATTCTCTGGTTTATTTTAACAATTCAAAATGTTCAATTTGTTAACGTTTACTAAATACTTTTTCTTCAGTTTATTATGGAATTTAAAGAGTTTTTTGTTTATGTTGTTTTTTCTTAACTGCTTTAGCTCTGCTTTTGCATTTGGTTTGGTATTAAAATCTATTAGGCATAGAATTGAATTTAAAATTAATTTTTAATTATTTGTTATTTTATTTTTTGTATAACTTGAACCTTAAAGTTTAGAATCTATTGAAATTTTGTATTCACTTTTAAACAATTGTTTCAAACAACCTTTTAACTTATGAGACGACTGATGAGATTTTTTTTAGTTAGGCTTGATTAAATGAAAATGAAAAAATATCAAAAAATAAAAGAAAATAAAGAAAACATTTTTATTGCTCGGTTTCTAAGCCGGCGTCACAAAAGTTGCTCAGTAAAAGATCTTAAAAAATGTTTTAGGAACTAACAAAAATTTTGTTATTTTAAATTTTTTGTGTTTTAAGTTTTCTGTTTTTTCGAGTTAAAAAAATTAAGAAAATTTTCATAAGTACTTAACTAAATAAATACCCTATAAATACAATCAAGCTCGTTACTATGTGTGTGTGAGTGTGTGTGTGTGTCTTGTTTTTGTTGTTCATTTCGACTGATATAATACAGATGCCATTTTTAATCGCTTTTGTTGTTATTTTTCCAACAAATTAACTCTGCGGGTCAATTAAGTTTATTTCTTATTGTTGCCATCGTTGGCCAGTAATAGTTCCTTGGCATCCTTTTTGCCGCGCTTCTTCTCCTCCTTGGCATGCAGCTTGGCCAATCGCTCCTCCTCCTTGGCCATGCGTTTCTCCTCCTTTTATTTTGAGTTTGCCATGTAATTGAATTAAATTCGTGTTTAATTACCCAGTTATGGGATTTATAGGGTATATGGATTTAAGTAAAAGCAATAGCCAGTTTTAGTTCATCAGTTAAACCTGCAACCTTGTGGCGTGGTTTCAAATACACGAAAAAAAAGGAAGCTTAAAAAGTGCATCAAACGCTGGAAAAAACAAACAAAACCGAAAAACAAAAATCCGAACGCGGATTATGAACAACTTTTGTGCTGTTTTTTTTTGCTGTTTATAACAACAGCCTTATTGCCACGTTCCCTGCCCCTCCCTCTGCAAATGGGGCATGCTTCGGGGCGAGATTGTAAAATGTATGCCCGTCAGCACAAAAGATGCACCCGCCCCGCGTTTAATGAAAAAGTTTTCCGGCAGCATCAGCATCGGGAAGCAAACGAGGCCAATTACAAACAATGTGGCGCCCTCTGACGGCAAAACAATAAAGTCGCATACAAAAAAAACAAACAAGTGGAAAAAAGAAAATTCACCTTTCTGGCTTCCTTTTCAGCCTTCGTCTTGAGTTTCTCCTCCTTCTTTTTGCGTTCCATCGATTCGTTTTTCTTGTTGTCGGATTTTTCCTCTAGAAAATTATCAAGTGGAACTTAATTAATTTCTGGCGCAATCTATCGCGATCGACTTACTGTTGCTGTTGTTATTGTTGTTGCTGCTGTTGGAGAATAGCGGAAAATTGCGACTGGAAGCGCTTGAAGAGTGTGGCTTACAGTTGCCTCCACCGACTGCAGCGCAAGATGATGAAGAGCTGCATGCTGCGCCCGCTGACATGGCCTTGGATGTGGCGCCACCTAGCGACGTACTTCGCCCATTTTGTCCCTTGCCCGTGTTCAATCCTGCAGATGAGGAGGCGGCACTTAACGTCTTTTTATCTTTGGGCATCACATAAGCATTCTTGGGCAACGAGTTCTTCGAGGTTACAGGACAAATCTTGGCACCACCAGCTTTCAGAGGTGGTGGTGCCAGCTGTATGTTCATGGGACTGGGACGTCGTGGCGGTGGCGGTGACATCGATTCACGCAACAGAGGTGCCAGCTCATGGCCGCTTGTCTTCGTGTACGAGGCATATCTGGAAAGAGAGAGAGGGAGAGGATTAGGAAGCAAGGAAATAGTATTCAAGTGATACTCACCGAAAACGCGGATTGCTGACATGCACCGGCGAGGGATGTGGCACTTTGGCTGGACTGCGAAACTCCTTGATGGGTGGCAGTCGATTCTGGAGATCAAGCATGCGGCTCTTTACGTGCCGCCTACCCGGATACGTGTGTGTGGGTATTGGGGTCATGGTACCGCTGCCACTGCTGCTGCTCGATGAGGAGGCCGAGTTGCTAAGCATGTGTAGAGGCTTGCGGGGCACAGCACCCGAGCAGCCGCTGGGACAGCCGCCATGATGGGAATGATGAATACCCGAATCACGTGGCGATAGCGAACCAATGCTGGCCGAGGAACAGCTGGAGGAGCCCGAGGGTGAGATCAACTGATGCTGTTGGGGCTGATGATGATGCTGATGATGATGCTGGTGATGATGTGTGTTGGGTGAAGGCGGTGCCAAATGATGATTGGCATTGGTTAGAGCAGCTGGTGAACAGGGACCACTGCTCGATATGGAAGACGTCTTGGAATAGTGCGAGTAGCCCGACAACGTAGAGCCCACCGAACCCGTCGACGAATTCATCGAATACAGGCTATCCGATTGTGAGACGCGTCCCTGGGCGCCACGTTGCACCGCACGTCGCAGCGTCGGCTGATGGAAGGCATGATGATGCTCACTCTGTGCATCATTCATCGAATAGGAGCTGGCGGAGGCAATCACGCCGCCGGCGTGCACACCTGCCGATGCCCAGCTTTTGGCACCCATCGAATAACTGCTGGCCGATTCCTGTATGCGCCAACTGCCCGATAAGGATGTCAGTCGATTTACCCTCGCACGACAGATCACACAACGCAGTGGCAGCAATCTTTGGGCCACTGCACTCTGTATGGTCTTGACAAAGCAGCGACGACAGACGACACGATGGCCACAGGGAGAGGTTTGCATTGTGGCTCGTGCATTTATACAGATCACGCATTCATCCTCCTGGGAGGTAGGAGGATCTGGTTCACTCTCCTCTTCCAACTTGCTCAGCAGTTTGTCCTGTAAATGTACCAAAAGGTAAATAATAGTTGGTTAGAATAATTGCATTTTTAACATCTGCCTAAAGGTATGCAACACTTTTTTGGGTTTAAAAATTGTTAGTTCTTTTATGGCATATTATTTTTCTCAATTAAATGATTGCTGATACACATTAACAGTCGCTCATGTCGAATCGAATCTCTTTTCAATTACAACTGTGTTTAATTTGTTGTTATAATTGACAATTGCATAATTGTAAATTATGTCAGATGCCATTGATAGTTGGCCAAGGACACAGCCGGAAGCTGTTTGACACGCCTATAAAAAAGAAATCGTACAACAATAACACCAATTGATGGCAATAAATTCAAAACTGTTAAAATCTGCGCATTGGTTAACTGTAACGATACGATATAATATATGCAAATTTATGTTTAATGCGTCATTAAATTTAGCTTTTGAATCGATTTTGTGCGCGATTTTGTGATTTTAATTAAATTAACTGCTTTTTTTTTTGTTGAGCCGGCTAACGCGCGATTAAACAGACGCCATTGAGAGGTCGCTTCAGTGTTTGTTTATGGCTTCTTTTTTTTGGGGTGGGAGTTCGACCTCAGGCTGGTTAATACTATTATTATCCATTTATAGATATTTTATTTTTTTAAATCTTTTAAGAATTGTATAAATTTTGTATTGTTGTTGATTTTTAATTGAATTTTTGGTTAAGGGTTCGTTGTCATTAGCTTTGTGACTCAGCAACATTTATTCTGAATTCATTTTATACTCTTGCGCAAGATCCTATAAGTTATGAAATGTGAAATGTGTTCGAAATTACTTTCTTTATAGCCATTGTACCCTAGAGCATTATCTCTTCGACTTGCCCAATAAAAAATAAAAAAAACTTTATTTATTTTTCGTTCGAATTAATTATTGTCTTATTTTATGGCATATCATCTGTTGGTTATTTATAGCGCACTTTTTTTTGTTAATGCTTACTGTAAATGTAAACAAACAATTGCAATTAATGACGATGCCAATAAACCTCTTTTAAGAGGATTCAGAGCTTTCAAGGCACGAGGAAGTCATTAAATACTTAATTATATTGCAAATACATTTAGCTAAAGCAAAAGTTGTTGAACTGGTTATGTGTAGCTTGGCCAACATAAGTAGAACATAAGTAGAATACTATTTGCCTTGCACTTGGCGGCTTTCATGGACAAAACATTATCGTGGAGCTTGGCAAAAGTGCAATTGCCAATTAAAAATATCAAATTACAACTTATATAATCGATGAGAAGCCTCAAAGCATTGCCAATTAGAAGTTGTTAGCTGTCATAAGTCGTGCTCAAAGCTATTTATTGCGTTGTGACGTTGTGCATCGTAATCTAACCCTGACTAAACAATAATCTTCTTTATGGTTTTGACAGATTCGTTAGCCCTCAACTTGAACAAAATTTAGCTGCGTTTGATTAATGCTCTCTTCAATATGCAAAACTTGGCGCCTTGCTAATCGACCCGCAACAAAAGAAGCTAAGAAGTTGAAGAAGATCAAGCAAATGTTGAGGTTGGTCAGAATCGCTTTGAATAATATTTTCTTGTTTTCTTGCCGGCAAAACGGTCAACGAAAGGCGATTAAAACATCATCAACATAAGTATTTTTATATTGGCATATTGGTGGAGTATAAAAGTCAGCATTCGGTCAAGGTGAGCTGGCTGGATATGATCAGTAAAGTACACTGCACGAAAACTATAACGAGAAGCGAATAAGGAATGCATTTCTAGTGTATTATAAATCATCAAAGATTGTTTTTCGTATTTATATAATTCCTTGGAGCTTAACTTTAACCAAACTGTTCCATACTTGAATTTCTCACAGTGCAGTTGTAAAAAGCGATCACTGAGCATCAATTACACTCAAATTAAAGCCTATTCAGCATACAAGCTGATCTTTGACTCTACTATAATAGCCCAATTCTTAAGCATTCGTCAGGTTATTGCTTAAGATTCTCAACTTTAAGTTAATTTCGAATGCTGTTCAAGCTTTGAGAAAGGCGTGCGACATCAGGAAATTAAAAAAAAAACAATGTAACGACTTGTCCAGTTGTGGGTGAAGTGTTTGGCATGCGCGATTACCTAATCTAAATATTTGGCACGCGGGCCGAGGCGGACGATAATCAGCGACGATCAAGTTCGTTGCCTCAGTCTTTTGTTTATAGAGTAGACAGCCAGACAGTCAGACACCCGATAAACAATCAACCTGGCAATCCAACTTCTAGGCATCGTCATTGTCGTGCGCCTCAAACAGCGTTCAGTTTGTCTACAGATCTTGGCCAGAACAGAGCGTTGTCGTCGTCGACTAACAACAAAGTGAACGAAACAAGACGCCAAAAATAAAGTTCGTTTGTTAAATATTTTTATGAACCCACCAAAAAGTTCGACGTATTGTCAATGCGGAAGCAGTGCCTATCAAATACAAATAGTTCCCAAAGTGTGAAAATTGTCGACAAGTGAAGATACTATATAGATATTCTATATATGCTGATGAGCATGTCCCAAGTTCATTGAACGCCTCAATATCGATCTGTGTGAAGTTTAGATAGAGTTTAAATATTTGATTTAAGTTTTTGCAATGGTTTTGCCAACAGCCTCAACATTATGCAATGTCTTTACATTTATATTGGGTAAGTATTTGTTTTTGAGTTCTCAACTTTTTAGCACAAAAAAAAGAAGAAACTCTCAGATCTTTGTGATAATGTTTACGAAAGCATTTAGTCAGAAATACTTATGTTGTGCATAAGTTCAAGGTGCTGTGGATTGTAAATACTAAGAGATGTTTGTAAAACAGAGATAAGATTGGAATTGTTGTCGATTCTCAAGTGCCAATTGTTGATATTTGTTGCATGGATTTTACTTTGGGCCCCCAGCTAGTTGGCTTACTTAAAGGTTTACTCAGCTGTGAAAGAAGGCCGAATGAATTTTTTTTTTCCAGTCAACCGATAAACAATGGACTATCTGATCCGTACTAACTTGTAAATAAAGCCAAGGTTTTTGTTGTTTTTTTTTTTTGTTTTATGCTAGTTGCCAGTCAATAAATTGTAGGGGAGTTTTATATGGGCGTATAAATAATTATGTGCAAATATGTGGACTAAAAACTTTAGTTACTTTACTTTAAAAATTGTAAATCCCTTGTTTTGACTATTTAATTAATTGAAACATTTCTTACAGCCCATTAACTTTTATTGTTCCATATGCCATAATTTCTGATGAATGAATTACCCTTACATTAATCAAGGGGTAATTCTTATTTTCTACTCCCTTAAATTCACATAAACATTTAGCCTACTGCTCGTCACAAAGAACTGCAATAAAGAAAGAATAATCCCCCCAATTAAGTTGAGTTTTATGACATTTGGGCAACGTTTGGCAACATTTTAATGGCCCGCTCAAACATTGTGACTTTGCTGTCTAAGAATGTTATAATATCATATCTAGAACTTTATGAAAGATAGCTCATAAGACGCACAAAGTTCAGCATGTGATAATTTATTTCACAGCAACAACGACAACTGAGGCATAAACTTAATAATTAGCTGGTAGTCAAAAAAATATGAACAAAAACATTACAAATAGCAAAAAGTTGAAAAAAAAAAAATGAAATTTAATGAAATGCATGGCGTGACGTCGCTAAAGTAGCTGACGACAACAACAAACGTGGAAGCGAACGTAAAACAAAACAAAGAAAACATAGTTAACAACAAACAAAGTCAGGCATAAACAAAAAACAAATATCTCTTCCGCCTGCTGATAAAACAAAATTTACATTAATAACAGATAACTAAACTAAATACATAAAATGGGGTCTAAACTAGAGGAGAAGAACGTAACCTTGTCTAAGGTCATGATTGGTTATTGCTGTTGCTGCCAATTTTGAATTCGAATCAAATCGAATCGAGTATCTAAAATCAATTCAAACAAACAACGCTAAATTTGTGTAGCAAAACAAAACCAAAAGATACAAACTATTTGCCTTCCGATAGCGGGTGCGAGCAAATCGAACCAATTGACATTGTATTGTTGACCCAAAGAGCCACGGCACGCCGCCCTCCCTTCTCCTCCTACTTCTGAATGTTCGATTCGACAGTTTGTGATATGAACATAAACTTGATATAAAACTTGTTTTTTGTGTGTGACAGCTTGATGGGTACAATGAATACTTGAAAGCATTCGTAGTTAAGGAGAATTAACGGAGGATAAATAAGTAAAATAAAGATATAGCAATTTAGAGTATAAAAGAGCACCCTTGACCAGATCAATATATAAACTGTTAAATAAATTACTTTGAGTATTTTAATAAAATAGTTGACTTAACAATCTTTCAATTAACATCGATACAAAGAGTATTTAAATGTCGTCATGTTTGTTTTACAAATGTACATACATATATATGCATGTACAAACATATGTAATCGTATAGCATTTGTCTTTCTTTCTCGTTATACGCGGCGTATGCGTCACGTGCTGCTGTTATTGCTTGTTGTTGCTGTTTCAGCTGTCAATTGTGTTGCTATTGTTGTTGCTTTTTATTATGGGTAGCAACAACGTCACAAACTTAACAATACCACATTCAAGTTCATGGTTAACTTGAGCTGCGTCTCGCTTGGCTGGTTGAGTTATTTGGCTGCTTAACAATTCAATTAGCCGGTTTTCGAACACTTTTTAATATTAGCAAAGCGCATTTTTCACAAGTTGAGCGTTCGCAATGGAAAAGCCTTTGATTAATTCCTTATACTGTTTACATTTTTCTAGCTGGCTCTCCCATATTTTATAGTGCCGCACCGCGTGGCAGTTGCAGCAGCTGTTGTGCGATACGCGAACGCGAGGATATTAAATTTTTGCTCTACACCAGGTGAGTATCGCTCCTGAGACTCTGCTTCCTGTCGCCTCATGCATATTAAAAGGTCATCTTTGTTGCCGACAACAACACAGAAAAAACCACAACTCTGCCCAACTGCTGCAATTGAGTGACGATGCTCGACTGGCGCGAAGCAATTTCAATTTCAATTACCCGCTGGCCATCTATCTGCACGGTTTCTCCGAATCAGCCACAGGCGACAAGCAGAGCAGCCAACAAATAAAAGATGGTAAACGAAAATGTTTCTTTTTATATTTTACTTTTCTGTTCTCTGAACCCCAAAACGGGGGAGAAACGAATGTACTGTAAATTGTTGTTTGTTTTTTTTTGTCATATCCGTGGTCAAAGCAGGAGATAGATTTAGATGTAGACAATATATTCAATATACAATGACGGCAATATAGATAGAGACAGAAAAGTTTCCTCAGTTATGTGGCAAGTTTGATGCAACATCTGTGCATGTCTGCCAACTATTTTTTTTTTATAATGCAGAATGTCCCCATAACGAAAGATTTTATAGCATCTCTTCTCAGATGGTATCAGAGTATTGAACAATCGTCTCTTTCTCTTTCTCAGCATTTTTGCGTCGTGGCAACTACAATGTAATACTGGTGAATTGGAGCGCAATGGTTTCAGTGCCTTGGTACGCGAATGCCGTCGAGAATCTGCCCATAGCTGCAAGATATTTGGCTCGATTTCTCAGGTATTTGGTGAACAGAGGCTATGCGATCAAAAATATCCATTTGATTGGGTTCAGTTTGGGTGCTGAAGTGGCCGGCTTTGCGGGCAAGCAGCTGCAGGAGTGGGGCATTAAGCTGACAAGGATAACAGCGTTGGATCCTGCATTGCCGCTGTTCGAGGGCAATAGCTCCAATCGTCGATTGAATCCGAGCGATGCACGCTTCGTTGATGTGATACACACAGATGGCGGCATACTGGGCAATCCGACGGCCATGGGACATGCTGACTTCTATCCAAACGGTGGACGACCGCTGCAACCGGGTTGCGCGCGTCAGGAAATTGCCAACAATCGTTGGCTGGGCATCATAAGTAAGTGAAGGAACCTCTTATCTAAAACAAAGTAGAGTCAATCCTAACAAGTATCAATGGGTATCTCCTACTTTTATACTCCCAAACTAAAAGTCAATATTTTGTTAACGAATTGCAGTTGGTTGCAGTCATCAACGCGCCTGGGAGTATTTTGTGGAGAGCATCCGGCAACCGTTGGCATTTCCCTCCGAACGTTGCGAACCCTCACAAAACTTTGGCATTTGTCGCGATGCCAATGCCCACATGGGCTATGCAGCCAATCCGCGGTAACTTGAATCGATATATAAACGGCAACAAACCCAAATAAACAACACACATTTCTTCGATTTTAATATTCTTCACAGGCTGCGCGGTAAATTCTATCTAGAGACTAATGATGCCAAACCATTTGGACGAAACACACAATCCTCAATCGCATCGACATCCACATTGGCAATACCTCAACTGCCCATCTCATATAAAATGCCAAAGAATGCCACTACAGAATCATCGAAATTGCAGCTCAAAGAGCAGCAGCGAGAGGAGGATGACAACAACCAACTGAGCAATAACATTGACAACATTCCATTGACGTGACAAAATGTTGAATGTGTTTTCTCCCCAAAAGACCCTCCCCCTCGCTCAACCAGAGCTGCCCTTTGACACGAGAGAGATTTATGTGAGCTGCGTGATTTTGACGCACGCAAGTTGTGGCAAGAGAGAGATTTTTGTCATGTAGTTGTGTAAGTTGTCTTGTGATCCGTCCTATAAGTATTGTTAGCACGTAAAAGAAAATAGTACTACTACTATTACTATATATATAAAAACTAAACCATCTAAATGAATGTGAAGGCATTTGGCATTTGGGTTTTTATACGGATTTTGGGCGGGCAAACTAAACAAAGTGAAATGGCTGCAAGTAGCTTTATTAGCCATTAACTTGAGTGTTGAGAGCTGAGCTAACTAATTTATGAGTTTGTCTTACTAGGAGAAAACTGCTTCTGTTCTATTTAAGCTGGAACGTTCAGAGCCAAGAAAACAAAAAACAGAAAGCTTTAAAATCAAATACTAATTCTTAAAGGTATGTGCCTTCAACAAGATTAAAGAACATTTATTTTATATTAAATTTCAAGCAGCATGCAAAATTGTTATTTGTATCCTTTTTATCGATTTGCAACATTATTTGCATCTTTCATCGGCAATTTTACAGCCTTGCATCTTGGGGAAACTTAAAATATGAGCAAGCTTTTACATCCCGCCCTTCCCTACGCTTCCCCCCCTCTCTCTCTAAGTTAACTTAGTAACATTTTCAGCAAAATCGAACGAAATTCACAAATCATTGGCATAAGGCATAAAGAATATTAAGCTTATGGGTGTAACTTCAACAACAAGAAGTTGCAGCTTGCTTTTTTGCCACACAGTTGCTGCCACATCTGGTAGGTAAGTGGCACTGCAGTAAAGCTGTCACGTCTGCCTGCTTCTTGCTTCTCGTTCTCGATATTTTCGAAATCTGCAGTGAAGCTCAAACAACAACAACAACAAAATATTACTGAGTTCTCATTAATAATGCAACCAACACACATCGCAGGTGAACACACACACACACACACACACACATAGACAGCACTTTTAAATTCACCCTTTCACCTTGCCTTGCCACAACTTCCGCTCGTTAAGCGTTGGCCTATGAAATGAGTTGAAAATTGTTCGCTGCCGCCGCCGCCGCAGCTCATTGCACATTATGGCGCACATCCTGCCGGCTTCTGTTGTTGTTGTTGCTGCCTGCGATCTGTACCTTGTGCTTATAAGCAATTTACAGTTATTATATAGTACATATATACTGGTACATTGTAAGTAGTTAGCCGACCTCAAAAAACTGTTTTATTAATTACATTTTAATTACTCCGGCAATTGCTCATATTATTTTTTGTTATTATTACTATTATTATTTTTTAATATGTTTTTTTTGGGGTGTGTCTTGCCACCCAATTTCTGCAACAACTAATAATTTGGTGTTTCTCATTTTTTTTGTTGCGATTTTTCCTGCTTTCTTTGGTCGTTGGCCAAGTTTACTTTTCTTATATATATATTTTTTATTTTTGCTGGCTGCCCTTGGGGGCGTATACTTGATACTTAATAAATATAGTACATATTGGTTGTTGTTGTTGCTAACGCTTCTTCTTTCTAAGGTTGCTGCCTGCTGTTTGCTAAGGTTTCCCGTTGCGTCATTGCCGAAGCCCAAAAAAACACTTTGCATGTCACATTTTGCTGTTGTTTACGTTTCTCTAACTAGAAAGGTATTATAACACAGTTAGGAGATAAGAAACACGTCGAAGTTGACAAGTCGAGAAGGTATACAGGTGAAGTTGATTAGTTTTGCTGGCTGGTTTGATATAAATGTTACAAATTTATGACTAACATTTTTTTGATAAAAAAAATTTTTTTATTATTTTGAGTTTAGTAAGTTCTCGAAGATAGTGTATATAAAGTTCGGCTTTTATCTATGCGTTTAATATTTTTTTGTGAGTTTTTTTTTGCCAACTAAATTAAATTACTTGGTGTGCGTTGATCTGTTTTTTTTTTTGTTTTGGCATGAGTCACGCCTTAAAAACGAAAACTTCAAACCGAAAACCAAAAAACCAAACCTGTAAACAAGCCTGATGTCTGTTGACGAGGGTCACATGTATAGCACTAGCACACGCACACACACACAAACACACTCAGACACACACTGACACAAATTAAAGTAATGCGCATCAAAAGCACTCAATGTAAAATGCATAACAACAGCAGCAGCTTTTTTGATTGCTGAACGCAAATGAAAGCCATTCGTAAGGACAATAAATGAAATCAAATAAATTTACATACCGCATACTTGAATTTATGTCCTTGTTTGCAGAAGCCGTGTAGAGTATATAGGTCCTTAACAAACTTGAATTGCTTTAGTTGCTTTAACTAGCATATCAATTGTATACCTCTGTCCAGTTCTGGGCCAATTAAGTTGTGATTATGATAATCGCATTGAGTGGGGGAGTTGGGCTTGAACTTTTGTATACTGCTGCGAGGCATGCTATACTATATGTTCATGTCCGACATGACAATGGCAACGCGGACGGACACTAAACACGTGCAAAATGTACTCAAATAGATGGCCCGATAAACAAGTTAACCCACGCATGAAACACAAACAAAGGGGCAATGGGCGCTGAGTCATTCTTTCATTCTTTTGCAAAAGGAAGCCATTTTTCAATTGATTGATTGTTGTTCGAAGTGATTCGTTGTCGTCATATAACTTACTTGTAGCTCTGCAATTCTCATATACCTTAACAGACATTTTGACACCTTCAAAGTAGGCTACTTCACTTACATAAGTTTGCATGTACTCATTTAGTCAGTCACTCAATCAGTCAGTTAACTTGACATCAGCTTGTTTTCATATTTTTTTTTGGGGGCACAACCTGATGTTTAAACTTACTAAGGTGCTCGACAAAAAAAAATTAATTAAATCGATAAGGTTTTCGCTATTTTTCAACAATTTTTTTTTATGTTCGCTGTGCATGCTAGCAAAAGAAAGAAGCTAAATTGGAATCTGAAACCGTATACTCTGTACTAAGGTACGAATAAATAGTTAAGAGCTACTTAACCGAACATAAACAATACTCAAAAATAATATTGAAAACATAAGAGCTAACGAAAAATTCAGCTTGACGGAAGTAGTATTATAAAAATCTTTGTTAAATTAGAAACTAACTTTTAGCTTATACCCTATTCTATTTATCTTACACCCATCACATGAGCTTAGCTAACTATTTTTGCTTCTTCCTAGAAATCCATTTATAGAACAAACTCATGTGTTGGCTTCTGCTGTTGTTTAAGCTACTCTATTGATGCTTCTAACGAAGGTTGACAGTTCACAAAGACAATAAACAATTTCATTAACTTCTACAACGAGAGGGCGACTCATGTGAAAGCACGTGCTACATGTTTCCCATTCATTTCTTTCTCTTTGTATGGCTTTGCTTGTTTTTTGTTGCATACTTGCGGCGCAACAATGTCAATGAAAATTGCATTCACATCAGCCACATTTACGTGTCACCGACAAACTGGCAGTGTGTGCGTTGATATATATTTGTATCGTGTATATATATACATATGTCTCAAATTGTCGTTAAGTAAATTTATTGCCTTTAATATGCTTTTCATGTCACTCTCAGCGTGCTCGACGTTCCTTTTCAATATGTTATACATTTTTATGGCATGAAACAGCAGGCGAAACAAGCTCATTAAAGCCACAAACACGATGTTTAAGGAGAGCAAAATAGCAAATGAAAGAGAGAGAGCGAGACAGGTTGCTATCTGTGCAGGATGTTCTAATTGCTGCACACATTAAAATCCAATTAAATGCCATAAAACCATATATAAAATATATAAACAATACAAGTTTCGTGTGTAGGCGTCTAATTGAAGGCTGCAATCTGCAAAAGGACTCGACAACAATTCAGCCTGACATTTATACAACATCCTGATGCCACACAAATACAGTGCAACGTATATATAAATAGCGAACGTACTTAGAAACGAGCGATAAAAATAGCAAAAGAAATGTTTTTATATTTCTAAGGAAAAGGAAACGTAAGAAACATACTATAAACATATGCCGATTTGAAGTTTTAGCATTTTACAGAGATTATATATTGTGTATTTATTGATTTTGGTATAGCATTAAGTATTTATATAATTTAGAAAATATGAAAGAAACTAAGAAAGGAAAACAAGAAAACTTCATTTGATAAAATCCACTAAGAATTAAATATTCTTTATTTCATATTAAGAATGTTATCAATCAGTTTCTTATAACACAAACTCTTCAACTCAACTGCCACAGCTTAACAGCTTCATATATTGAAAACAGAATGCACATTTTTCAAACATCATGGGACAGTGTGCGCTGTTTATTGTCGCTTACTGTGCCTGCTATTTATCAATAGACGCGCTGGCTAATTGCAAAACTTGAACAGACAGATAGCACTGGCAACGACAACAACAACAAAAAAGAAGAGCAATAATGGACAGCAATAACAATGATTTGTTGCAAGGACCAGGAACGGGACAACGCACACACACAGAAGGGAAGCAGGCCCTAGCTAAAGTGCAGCCATAGAAAATTTGTGACAAAAGTGTCAAATTTGCCAACTAAACACGGCGCACACACACATGTGCAGAGAGCAGCCTCATCAGGCGTAATTATGGCTTTTAACACATACAAACGGGCTATAGAAGTGAAAAGTGTAAATTGCCGCTACGATGCCATTTTGGTTTATTCATTGAAAGGCAGTTGACAGCGCGGTGAGAGGCGGGGAGAGGCAAGTGTAAATGATATACTAGTTAACTTAGTTAGCCATTAGTTGACTGCATGAGTCAGCCAAATGGCATATTTGAAAGTTGCAACAGGCAAAGTTGTGTGGCAAAAGAGAGAAAGAGCGAAAGGGAGGAACGAGATTGGTGCGGGGCCTAAAAGCATATGAGCAGCTCACTTTGGTTTTCCATTTTTTTCGCTCTCTCATTTTTTGTGAAAGTGCAAAGCAGTGGGGCAGGGCAGTTGATGGGTAAACGTAGGGTTGGGTTTGTAGCCAGAATCGACTCAATTTCAACAAGCGTCCAAGTGCACTTTTGTGTGACGAGTGTGAATGCACGAGCACATCAACACACTTAACTCTAATGGCTTTTAAATGAGCTGTGAATTCAAAAGCGAACGAACAAAAAGTCCATTGCCTACTTTTAAGCGCGCAAATGAAATATTTTGACACAAAGACAACGCCCACGCTTTTTCTTGCTGTCTGCCTGCCTGCTGGAGCGCACATTTAAAACAATTGTCGCTGGCAAACTCTGCTCAATGCATTTGGCAGAAAAGATAAAAACAATAAATTTAATTGAAATGCGTCCTTGAGAATCAACTGAGCTGAACATACAAAAAAAAAAAAACACAAAAGATGACAAACGCTTTGAAAGCAAACGCATTATTCATACACTTGCAGAGGGTATGATTCCATTTGTTGTGAAGTGAAGAGTAAAGACGAGATAACATGTTAATCGATGTATGTTTGTTTCAACTTGTTTTAGATCCCAACAACACTTGGATGTTATACCAAAAAAAACAATAAAATTTTATATTTAAGCGTTCTGTTTACATTCTGCAAGAGCGTAGAATCTGCGGTGTGCCGCAAAGAAAGCTTTTCTGTGTTGTTTTTTCTTTCATTCTTATATCATCAACATTGTGTGTGTGCGCAGTGTGTGTTTTGTGTGTAGATTTTTGTGGGCGCTTTTCCAATTTCGCGTTTGCCATTTCCTGCGCTGCGGCGGCGTGCATTGCAAAATTTATGACATTGTCCTTTATAGTAGATATATAAATATATATTTTGTTTTTTGTTTCTGCGACAAGCTTTTACTTTTTGCATAAAGTTTCATTTTTTTTTGGTCGCTGCTTGAGCAGAAAAGAGCCACACACCAAAAAGTTACAGGAGCATCCTTAAAGTAAAACTGTGTTGTGTTTTTTTGTTGCATAAAGTTTTTCTTGTTGTTTTTGTGAATTATGCGGCGATATGGTCAATTTTGCATTTAAACTAAAAGTTGCAACTTTTGTGGCTGTAACTTTAATGAAATGAAAAAGCCAGCGGGAAACAAAAATACAACAAATCAGATTGTGCTCTTAAAACAAAGGAGTGGAAAGGAAGCCGACAGACAATGTTGGTTCCATTGGGAATAGCAACGCATTGACAATTAAATCGAAATAGAACAAACCTTGTTTGGTTTTGTTTTGTGGTGGCTGCAACTGATTCATAAATTTGTATTTCTAGTTCGGAGATGACATGAAATTCCAAAGTATACCCAAATGCATTTCAATGGCTGTACACGCAAAGCTTATTATTCACACCATGTCTATCTCACTTGCTCTCTCTCTCTCCTGTGGCCAGTTTGGTAAAGGACGCGCCAGGAGCAACGCTTTAACTCTAAACGCTTCAATCAATGCAACTAAAGTAAATGCAACTTCTACATGGCTTCAACTACAACGTGCTGTACTTACTATACATAAAAGCTATATATATATATAGAGGCAATATAATGGCGCAGACATCGCGTGAGCTGCGCTAATGCATATTGCCACACCCTCACACACACGCACACACACACGAACCTTTCCTTTTTCCCAGTCACGTCGATTGCAGCACGTGAACAACGAACACTAAACAGGAGCAGGGAATCAAGATAACTTTATATATATGTTCGACTGTTAAACCAAAAACCATGGCAACAACAACAACAATGGCGTTGACGACTTGACTTGAACTCAAATGCGTAAAAAGTAAAGTTTAATGCACTCCAAATTGCAGAGTGAAAAAAACAGCGCGTATATGCAAAAGAAGAGAGAGGGAGGGGGAAGGGTCGTCGGTTGCAACAACGAGACGGAAATTGTCGAGACGACAAAACAACTTTGACTAAGTTTACAAACCAAGGCGTCACATCAAAGCAAACTCTCAACTCAACACTCAAACAAAAAGGTGAACAAATAAAATGAAGTTTGATAAAAAAAATAAACGTTGCAATAACATTGAGAAGAGAACAAGAAGCAATAACTTAGAAGCAGCACACAAAAACAACGAAAAGTTCTTAGTTTTCAATGCTTAAGAAAGTTGATTTCAAATTTCCGAAGAATTTTTTTGGCTGATTTGAAAGGGTTTATAAAAAATATTTGAGATAAAATATTGAGAAAATGGTTAATAAATATTTTCTTGAAAAAAATAATTTCATCTAGCTAGAAAAAGAGTTTTACGACAGGAAGTATTTTTTGTTTTGTTTAATAAAGATTTTTGTTATATGAAAAATCATTCAAAAATATTTCGAGATATTCTTTACACTTTTATTGCTGTGCAGAAGCATTTAAATAGAGTTAAGTGCGCCATTGTTTAAGTTTAAGGACGTTGCGTGCGATTTAATTTCAGTTGCGACGACGACACAAAAGTTCAATCACTTGGCGCTTGGCTAATGAAACAAAAGCAATGGCCGCCAATGCGGATATCCGGTGTGTGTGTGTGTGGGGCGAACGTGATTAACGGTCATCAAGTTGATTAATGTTTGAATTTAATGATTTATTTAGTCGCGTCTACAAACAAAAACAGCAGCCTGAATATTACGCTAACATAAAAAAAAATACAGGTAAAAAGCAAAGTGGCTAAATCAAAAGCACATTTATAACGTTGTACGACACACGCGAGAAGGAGGAGGAGGGTGGTATAGGGGGAGGTTGGCGTGGTTTGGGTTGAAACACTAAAAATGAAATTATTTCCCAAACACTTTGTGTGATTTATTTCTGGGGTCTGTCTATGACCACAAACAAAACCCAACCAGAAGCAAAAGCCAAGGCAAACCTTTCAGTCTATGTGGCATTGGCCAGTTTGTGGATGACTAAGCTCGTTTTACTTTTTTTTCATCCGTTTTTTGTTTTTTTGCGCTCGGCTGCCAAGTCAAATTGTGTGGTCAGTGAAAGTGCAAGTGCAAGAATACTATAAAAGGTAATACTAGTTGTTATTTGGGCATCTGCAATTGTTCGGCCAAGCTGCAAATTGCATAGAACGACAAATGTTCAGCGGCAGCTAATAATAATCGGCAGCAGCACAATTTTTTTCCTTCTTTTTATTTGGGCGCGCGCGAAGGCAAAGTCCATTAATTTTACAAAAGTCCGCACAATGTTTTTACCAATGTCAAGTTGTTGCCGTTTTGTGCTTTGACTTCCGTTCAACTAAATTATAAAATTTTTGCCAGCCAGGCAAACAAATATTTTGTTGTCATCTCTCTCTGTCTTTGTCGCTGTCTCTGTCTGTTTTTGTTTAATGTTGCTTTGTCACGCGATTTGTGAGCATAAACATTTGACAGCGTTTCGCTTTTACGTAGGCCCAAAATTCTCCAGTTCTCCTATTCACTAATCAACATTTTTTGGTGGGGGATGTCTAGGCGTATGCGTCATATTTGGCGAGAGCATTAATAATAAAATATTTATATATAGTATATAGCGGCACGCATACCATTGGCCTACATACAATTTATCTTTCATCAGGCAATCAGCTGTTGCTAATTCCTTGGGCATTTGGCAAATGTCAGACGAACGTCTTTTATGGCCTGCTACACGTGTCGTATACGTAACGTGTGAGGACATTTTGTCGCTTCTGGCCGGGCTTTTCGGGGGATTAGCTGCGAAATTACACAGATTCCATCTTGACTCTTGTGTGCGCGGTGTTAAGCGAGGATTATTTCATGTCTTCTTCGGACTGTTGAGATACATTCGTGAAATTTAGTTTTTATCGATTTCAAAGGAAAAATTCTACAAGCGAAAATAATTCTGGCAGAATTCCGGGAGAGAATCAACGAAAAACAAATCTTTAAGCACAAAGACTTTTATAGGAAATGCAAGGAAAAATGTTTTTTTTTATTTGAAATTCTCGAATTTTTTCTTTGTTTTCAAAAGATTGCTTTTAGTAATCGAAAGAGAAAGAGTTTTCTTGTTATGAAATTCCAGGAATAAATGTCATTAAACAGAAATTATAACTGACAAGATTAAAAATTATTTGTTTACTGTTGATTAACACTTTAATTTCTTCACTTTTCTTTTCTTTTAAGTAAGTTTTTCAAGCAAGACAACAAAAAACTGTTTCCAACATCGTCGAACAATTCAGTTTCCGATACGGCAGGACAAATAATAATAATGAGCTCATTGCTAACTAATTCCCCACTCCCCTGCGCCGCTTTGTCAGCTAATTAAAATGCCAGTTGGCTGTTGGACAACAAAACTGTTCAGATAGAGAAATTAGCCCGCCTTTCACACAACTCGAAAACTAACTCAAAAACTAACTTCATTTTCATACCTTTCACATGGCTGCCTCAATTTGCGTTTGCCTTTGAGGCGTTGTGCATAAATTTTCGGCAGGGTGGCGAAGGGAGGAGCAAAGGGGGGCTGTCATTTTGGCATTAGCCTAATTGTTCATATACATTTAGGTAAAAGGTTTTCGGCTTAAAGTTTTTGTTGTTTGGCCAATTTAAATGTAAAAGCATTTTTAATACTTGCTAGACTTTTTGTTGTTGTTGCTGTTGGTGCTTTTTGTATGCCTCTAATGTTGCATAAAAGCATTTTTGTGCATATGTGCGTGTATTAAGTGCGTATGTGTGTGTGTGTGTTTCAAGGTCGCCTACTGAAATTATAGTCACGCGTCAGATTTTATGCAAAGCACTCAAAACGAGAACTCAGCCACTTTTTAAAGAGTTTTTTTTTTTGCAATTGCCCAGCGAGCAGGCAAGTTGTTGTTGTTGTTGTTGCACTAACATATGCAAATCTACGTCTAAGTATGTGTGTGTGTGTGTGTGTGTTTCCTTTTGAGCTAGTCATAAATTTCAAGCAAGTCTCGTAAAATCTCAAGTGAGCTTAGCACATTTTTGCAGTTGTTCATTTCAGTTCTAGTTCAAGTTCTAGTTCTAGTTGTTGTTGTTGTTGTTGTTGCTGTTGCATGCAAATGAGCAATGCGAAATGTTTGTTTGTTGTTGTTTTCTTTACTTTGCTTTCCACTCTATGTTTTATGAATGTCTCAACTGATAACAAGTGTGAACTTGAGAGATTTTATTTAAACTTTAAAGCAAACTTTAAGGAAGCACGAAAAACGAATAATTCTTTAAAAATACAATAAGAAAATATCTAAAAATATGAATGTAAAATTCTTTGCAAAAAAAGGGTAAAATAATAATAAAACTTTTTTTTTTATCAAAATTAACAGTATTAAGCCTTATTTCTTTCACTTAAGCTAATAACATTTCTGTGAAATACTCAAATAAGTTTTGGTGTTTTTCTTTAGCCGAAAACTCACAGTTCCCCTAAGGGCCTTGGGGCCATATCATTTCAGGACTTATTGCTAATGTTCCCCATAGAGCTGGCACGAATTTCATTTTTTTTTGGAATGTGACCCTAAAATGCAAATAATTTCACACCTATACTCAAACACACACACACACACACACCTTTACATTCGCCATAGAAGACGTGTGTATAAAATGTCACAGAAATTTACGACACTTTTTATGGTCAAAGTTTCAGTATAGTTTTTTTTGGCAAGTTTCACCTTTTGACGATTTATGCTCCGAATGTTGGTACAAATGCGAGACCAAAACGAAACAACAACAACAACAGCCGCAAGAGGAAGCACTTTAAAATGTCAAAGGGATGTCCGAAGGAGCAAAATACAAGCAGAGAAGCAGCGCCGTGGCTGCGCAGTTAACGGTAGTATATTTATTTGCTGTAGGCACTTAAAGGTTTTACTGTTTTCTTGTTGTTGTTGTTGCTGTTGTAGCTGTAGCTAATGATGCGTGCAGCTTTGATAAAAGGCACCCGGACAACGTTTTTTATTGCATGTTTTATGTGGCTAAGCATAAAGCGGAATACACTGAGCAAAACTGCTCTAAAATGCTGCGTAATCCTTGGGCAAAATGAGGCTAAGAAAAATGTTGAAAGACGGCAACAGGAACAGAAAGGGAGAGAGAGAGAGAGAGAGAGGGGATGGAGAGTTTAAGGGATTGAGTAAGAAATTCTTGAGTTTGAATTTTTAAATAGAAAGAAAAATCCGAGAATAAAACGGAGCTAGAGAGAGAGAGGGAGGTAGAGAAAGAAAGATATTCTCTAAGAAAATAATTTTTTTGGTTGTTTCGGACAACATTTAAGATAATAAATAAACAGACAGAGAAAGTTTTAAAGGAGATAATATTTGTTTCAAGCTTTGACTCGTAAGATTAATACAATTCTTAAAATTCTATTCACATTTCTAGAAAATTCCTTTTTTTATATGCTATACTTTTCCCTTGTTAAACCCAACATCGAGTTTTGCTCAGTGTAAAGTTTAGTTAAAGTTGCTTGCAGTACTCACGATTTTATGATGAAGTGCGGAGAGTTCTCGTTCGGTGACCCTTCGACTGGCTGCCTCGCGACGTCGCTGCCGAAACTGGCTGTACTTATAGGCCAACATAACGCCCGGCAGGGCGAGTGCCTCCAAAGGTGATTTGCGTCCAAAGGGCATCTCTTTTTGTTTTCGTGGCGAGTGTTGAGTTTATTGCTTGAAGTTTGAGTTTAATATTCACAATTGAGTTGAGTTGGTTTTTGCCTTCTTTTAGTGTTTCATTTTAACTAGTTTTAGCATTATCTGTTGCCCCTGTGGCAAGTATCAGTTAGCCATTTGCTTAATGACTTGCATGATTTTCCAAATATTCATTTGCATTTGCTTCGTTTTCTTCGCATTTCGATTTTGATTTCAATTTCGATGCGAGCTGTTTTGTGGGGCGGGGGGAAAACACTTTTTATCATGAGTCTTGATTCGTTCTCTTTCTCTCACTTATATTGCAAGTACCGTTATAAGTGTTTTTCAAATACCCTTAGGGGAGGGGCAGAAACGTATCTTTTTACTCGTATTTACACTTGAGCTATAACATTTATGTTTGTGTGCATTTCTAGATGTGTTCTCAGTGTAAGCATTAATACACATTAGTTTTATTTTACTGAAGGGAATTCTTTGTTTACTTAAGGGAACTCAAACCCTTAAGTTTTGATATCTTTTAGTTGCGAATTTTCTATTAATATAATTGAAATTGATTTCAAATATGTTTTAGCAGTAATTTAATTTAAGTTTAAATTTCAATGGAAGAAATATCCCTACAGCAAAAGGATTATTCACAAATATTCCACATCATTTGGGTACTTAAATAAAATTATTATTCATTTATATAAAAAATGTTAAGTAAGTTTTTAATAAAGAGAAAGTACCAAAAAGTTATGTGCTTAAAAATTTATTTTGGGAATATTCTAAAAAAAATTTAAATCCTTTTTCTTGTTCCACAAAAATGCCATAAGATCTTCAAGCCAATTTGAATTTATTTAACTGCTTTGGCCAACTATTTGACTTCATTTTTAACTTGGCTTGGACTGAGATCATTATTATTATTATTTGTCAAAAAACTGGCATTAAAAATGCAGATAAATTTATGCTCTGGCTTTTGCGTCGTTTGCCTATCAAATTACAAGGCAGAGACGAACATTAATTTCAATTAGAAATCACACACACACATACAGACATATAACTGTAAGTCACAGCCGAAGGCAAAGTTGTTAGTGGGTGAGTCGAGGAGGGGGGAGGAGAAAGAAAAGAAACTGTCGCTGATTACACGCTGCGTTAAGTTTCGACTTGTATTTTTATTCAAGTTAAGCCAAACACACACACACACGGTGAGAGAAATAGGGAGAGCGAGATGAGGTGAGGAGGAGTTGAATTCGCTTAATTTCTTCGTTTCTTTACACGTTTGATTGTTGCGTGGCCACGTGCGATGGCAGCCAACGCAAAAGGACGAATGTCAAACAACGGCAGCAGCATCAGCAGCTTTGCCAATTCCCACGCAAGCCAGCAATAACGTTGGAAGCTGCGTATCTGTCTACTCTCTCATATCCTCTCACTCGCGCTCTTCCAGTGCTGCTAGGAGGTGGAGTCTCTTTTTTTCTTTGGCTTTTCCAATGCAAGTTGTTTATTCGGCACAGCACGCGGTTTTGCCTTTTATTTGTTTTGCTTCCCCGTCACCCCCCCCCCAACTCAACTTTCTCATGCTATTTTTTTTTCGTCTAATTAAACGACTTTTGGGAACACGCAAAATTTTTTATTATACATATTTCTCACGCTGTGCCAAATGTTTTTTTTTTCACTAATTAAGGCGCCACGAGCTCTTGTTGTCGTTGTTGTTTTTCCCGTTGCACGGCACACGTTGAACAACCGTTACGTATATTTTGCGTGCGCGTCTCTTTTTGTGGCAACATTCAGCGTGGCGCCTCCACAAACGACTGCTGCAAGGAATTTACGCTAGATTCCAGCTGCCACACCAAAGCTTCCAACTGCGCAGTCGTCCGAAAATAACAGTTAGCCGGCTAGTCGAGTATAACAGTTGATGGTTCTGTGTGTGTGTTTGTTTTTTGTGCTCTCTTCTATGCTGCTCTTGCCAAAATTTTGTTGTCCTGTAAACAAAACGTCATCACATTTCGACAGCTGCGCGACTTTGTCCGAGTATGGGTGTGTGTGTGTGTGTGTAAACAAATTACAAACAGGGGGCACATTTACAGTTAGCGCATCTATTTACACGGTTCCGTTATTGATTTCGCTTGAAAACCAACAACACAATGCCTACTTTTAGGCATGAACACAATGGAAGTGCAGAGAAATAAAAGCGAGAATTATAAGCGAAGGACATTTTGGAAACATTTTGCAAGGGCGAAATCAAATAGAAAGTGTTTTGTGGAATGTTGCCAAACACAAAGTTTAGATTTGCGCAGTTCTGAGACACATTTGCGACACGTTTTCATTGTATCTCAGTTGGCCAATTGCAGTTTGCGGTTTTAGTTGTTGGCCAATTTTGGACAATTGGTAAAATTAGGTTTTATGTTTGTGGCTAAAAATAATTATAATAGGCAAATCAAGTCATGTGACTATTGATAATTGTGATTTGCTACAAACTGTTTTCAATACATCAAATTTATTAAGTTTATACGCTTAGCAACATGTTGCTAGCTTTGGCAACATGATCAAAATGTTGCCGTACATTCTATGTTAACTAACAGCAAAGGAAACAGCACACACACATACTCTCTCTATCGCTCTCTTTTTGCTGCAGATCAATAGGCGTTAAGAGCGCAGGTCAAACTACCAAAAGCAATTTGCCAAGCGAAACGAAAGTAAAGTCACCAAGAAAACACACACAGTAAATGCCACATGCAAAGTCACTGGAAGTGCAGCAGCTGTTCTACGCTGTTATACGCACTGAGCGAATTGAGAACGTTGTTGCGCTCTCAGATGGCCTGCTTTGGTTTTGGAGTGCAAAAACAATTGGCGTATAGCAAAATAACGGAAAAAAATACAAACACGAACACAATGCGACGCCATGGAAATGATGACGTAAATTGAAAGCAAGCAAAAGCCAACCAGCAGCAGCAACAACAACAATAACAATAAAATCTATTTGCATTGTACTTGTGTCTGTCTGCCTTTGTCTGTCCGAATGTCCCGTTATGTTCTTAGATTTGTCTGTCTGTCTGCTTCACGCAATCTGCTCAGGTGTTGTTGGAGTAAGGAAGAGAGAGAGAGTGGTGGGAGGATGGGCTGGTGCTGTCGCTTGTTTGTCGAGCATTTGTCGACTGCACTTCTCAGTAACGGATATTTTAAGCATTGAGCGAAACTTGTGGTAGTTGTTGTTGTTGCTCTAATCACATTTTCGAATTGTTTGGCGAGCATTTTTAAGACTCGCGGGTAAGGGTAAAGGATAACGATGTTTGTCTAAAAAATACAGTGGAAAAGTATTTTTAAGCCCAAAAGGATAATGGAATATTTTTTTTTACCTTTTAAAGTTGAATCTAAGAATCTTTGAAACTTAATTTTGTTTTATAAATCTTGAAAAATCAATTAGAAACTACTTATTAAAAAAAATTGTTCGATGTTTTTTTTCTTATCATATTTTGTGGAATTATTTTAAGACACATTTCCATCACTGAATCAATCGTCACGATGACACGTCACAGCAGGTCACGTCACGAATTTTCTTAGCTTGTCGTTAGTTTAAGTAACGGTTCATTCCATGCAACCATGCAACCAATGCAACAGAAGCTACTTCTTGCAGCAGCTTGAGCCGAATGCAACCTGCACTTTTGGTTTATTTGTTTGTTGCCCGTTTGTTTGCTGTGTGTGTCCTTCGACATACACACACACACACACACACGGACACAGTGGCAATGTCTCATATTTCGTTGTGTGCGTCCTTAAAAACTTTTGCACTTTGTGCTCAATTTGCTTTTATTTTTTGCTTGTTTTCTGTTGCGTTTCTATTTCTATTTTTAGGCACACACAGCTAGTTGCACACACACACACACACACCGACACACCGAAACACACACACACAGACACGCAACGCTAAGGTTAATGGTTTTTCTTTGCAACAAACACACAAAAAAGGGGGCCGCAAATGGCATGGCATCAATCATACGCCATGTGTGTTGTTCCTAACTTTGATTTCTTTGCAAAATATTTAGCATAAATTAATTAAGAACAAATATAAACGAGAGAGGGGTTCGTATGTATGAGGAAGAGGGCAAACGCTTCAAGTTTCCTTGCAACCCTTCGCCACAACTCAGACAGACAGACTGTCCAATTGACGTCACAACATAAATGCATTCTCTTTTTTTTTTCTGCATCGTCACACATAAAATACAAATGTATATATATATTGTGCCAACAGCAGCAATCGCCCCTTTGCCAGTGTGTCTCTCTTGCCTTGCTTGCCACATTGCAAGGATGCGCTACATGCCACAAACAAGCAGCAGTCACCAACAGTTACCAACAACATTGAACATTCCCATCCTGACCTTACTCAAATTGTTTGCACTTATCACAACAAATGTTTGCACAACCAACAACAATAACATTGGCCAATCATCAATTTCCCGAACATTGTTCAAGATTTCTGCAAGAGATTTTTGAGCAATGATTTATTAAAGTTTAACCAAAATAAATTGAGATGCTCTTTGATTGAAGGTTTAATAAATAAACTGAATTATGAAAAACCTAAAACTTTGTTTCCTGAAACTGTTTAACCTAAACCTGTTAAGGAAATCCTTTTGAGAAGGGTTCCCAACTTTAATTTTAATCTCAAATATTAACCCTTTACAATTAGTCATTGCTTTTGAAAATCAATTCATTTCTACGGCCTTTTTATCGATCTGAACAGATTAGAGGCATAATAAAAATAGATGCCCCGCGAAGCTCTTGAACTGTTCCAACATTTGGTTGGCTTCTTGTTTGCTACGAGTAGCATTTAACTGTGCCACAAACTTTAGGTCAGTTGCTTGTGGTGCCTCAAGCTGCGCAGTTGGCCGTCAAGTCCAAGTCAAATTAAGGAAAGAAACGTAATCCTTTTCTGCGGCGTAATCCTTTTGAGCTATGGCTGCTGCAGCTGTTGCCACACCAGGCGCCACAGTGCTGCCCTCGTCCGCTGCCGTGGGAGGTCCTGCTGTCGGCGCAGCAGTTGCTGGCAAGGGTCCGCTGAATCAGCTGGAAATCGTTGGCGAAGCAAATATCGTCAACTACATGAAGAATCGTTTGCGCAAGGGCGCCATGAAACGCAAAGGACTCGAGATCGTGAACGGACATCGCTTTGCTGTGCGCTTCTTCAAGCAACCCACCTATTGTGGTCATTGCAAGGATTTCATTTGGTAAATATTCTTTGCCACAATCCAAAAAGGAAGGACGCGCAACCACAATCAGAACAGCAACAGCGAGTGTGAGAGTAAAACTACGTCCCATTTACATTTCCGTTACAACTACAACGACCGTCGTTTTTTCAAAGCTCTTGTTTAGATATCCTGCGAACAGGAAAGGTATTCAAATGGAGGTTCTTTCCAGGAAGTTTGATAGCAATGGCCTTATGTCCTTCTAATCCTTGGTATAGAAGTTTTCTAGTCTGGTTGCAGGATATCTTTTAGTCAAGATGAGCTAGAGAGATCAACCCAAGGAACCTCTTGAACTTCACAATAAAGATGCTTACTTTAGGGTTTTTAATAGTTAAGATTGCTTACAGGATATCTCCTAGTCGATTCTTCCCACTCTTCTTTTTTCGTCTCGTTGTTGCTGTTTCTTGCTGTTGCCGCGCAATGCGTTGCCTAATTTAATTAGCGTTCTGTAACTTGACACTTTTTGTTGTTCTCTTCTCTTCTCCCTCTGCTTTGCTTACTGCATTGTTGCATGCACCGCGATGTGGCCGCAATTTCAGGGGCTTTGGCAAGCAAGGTTTTCAATGCGAGGGTAGGTTGATTTTTTTTTGTACTTCCCCACAGCACAAATTGAAACTAATTGCATTTGTCACACTGTCGCCCGCATTGCAGAATGTCGCTTTAATATTCATCAGAAATGCTGCAAGTTTGTGGTGTTCAAGTGTCCGGGCAAGGACACAGACTTCGATGCCGATTGTGCGAAAGTGAAGCATGATTGGATCTCAACCACATACACGACGCCCACGTTTTGCGATGAGTGCGGCATGCTGTTGCACGGAGTTGCCCATCAGGGTGTCAAGTGTGGAAGTAAGTGCTGAAAAAGGGAATATTGAACGGAAGATTAATCTCCTGTTCCATGCAGATTGCAACTTGAATGTGCATCAAACGTGCCAGGAGAGTGTGCCTCCGATGTGTGGCGCCGACATAAGCGAGGTGCGTGGCAAACTTTTGCTCTACGTTGAGCTCAAGGGCAACAATTTGAAGGTGGAGAGTGAGTAAAAGCCCAAGAAATCTTAACATAAATTCCTATACTTAACCCATTTTAATCTAAACTTTAGTTAAGGAGGCAGCTAATCTTATTCCCATGGATACCAATGGCTTTAGTGATCCTTATATTGCTGTGCAAATGCATCCGGATCGTTCTGGCCGCACCAAAAAGAAGACCAAGACCATGCAGAAGAATCTCAATCCGGTCTTTAATGAAACATTTACTTTGTAAGTGGAAAAATGCCATCGTGAAACCTAGCTAATTTGAATCCCTTGAAAATTCCTAGTGACCTTCAGCCACAGGATAAGGATAAACGTCTGTTGATTGAGGTTTGGGATTGGGATCGTACCTCGAGGAATGATTTCATGGGTTCCTTTTCATTCAGCTTGGATGAGTTGCAAAAGGAACCCATCGACGGTTGGTACAAATTCCTGTCGCAAGTCGAGGGTGAACACTATAATATACCCTGTGTCGATGTTATCAATGATATGGCGCGATTGCGTGACGAGGTCCAGGTTAGTTAAGCTCGTCAGGTCATTTCCTATTTTGACCCTAATCGGATTTGCTTGCCCCAGAACGAGCGCCGTCCCAATGAAAAGCGACGCATGGACAACAAGGACATGCCGCATAATATGAACAAAAGAGATATGATACGTGCAGCGGATTTTATTTTTGTCAAGACCATTGGCAAGGGGTCTTTTGGCAAGGTTCTGCTAGCCGAACGTCGTGGCACGAACGAACTCTATGCTGTGAAGGTACTCCGCAAGGATGTCATCATCCAGACGGATGACATGGAGCTGCCCATGAATGAGAAACGCATCTTGGCTCTGTCGGGCAGACCTCCTTTCCTTGTTGCCATGCACTCCTGTTTCCAGACCATGGACCGTTTGTTCTTTGTCATGGAGTATTGCAAGGGCGGCGATCTAATGTACCACATGCAGCAATATGGACGCTTCAAGGAGTCGGTTGCAACGTGAGATTCAGTTTAGCATTTTCCCTTATCTCATTTGATTTGTGTCTTTTTTATTCAGTTTTTATGCCGCGGAAATTGCCATTGCTTTGTTCTTTCTGCATGAACATAATATTATCTATCGTGATTTGAAGTTGGATAATATTCTGCTGGATGGTGAGGGGCATGTCAAACTAGTTGACTTTGGTCTCAGCAAGGAGGGTGTCTCAGATGGAAAAACTACCCGTACTTTCTGTGGTACGCCCAACTATATGGCGCCAGAGGTTAGCTCAATTGAATTCAGTTTAGTATCTTTAGGTTAAGGAACTTTTCCTCTAGATTGTCAGCTTGGAGCCTTATTCTGTAAGCGCCGATTGGTGGTCCTATGGTGTGTTGCTCTTTGAACTTATGGCTGGACAGGCACCCTTTGAAGGTGACGATGAGAGCACCGTTTTTCGTAATATCAAGGAGAAGAAAGCTATCTTCCCTAAGCACTTTTCACAGGAAGCCATGGATATTATAACAAGCGTAAGTGGAAAACCTTTGTTGAGGGAGAAATATAATTCTAGCTTTTATTTTTCTATAGTTCCTAGCTAAGAAGCCTAATAATCGCTTGGGTGCTGGTCGTTATGCCCGACAGGAGGTTACAACACATCCGTTCTTTCAAAATATTGATTGGGACCAAGCAGAAGCTTGTGAAATGACGCCGCCCATTGTGCCCAGAATAGTGAGTTTGCCAATATGTTGTCTTAATTTTTCGTAATAATTTCCTTTCACAGAAACATCGCAAGGATATCAGCAACTTCGATGAGGCTTTCACCAAAGAGAAAACTGATTTAACTCCCACAGATAAATTATTTATGATGAATTTGGATCAAAATGATTTTATTGGTTTCTCATTTATGAATCCCGAGTTTATAACCATTATTTAAGCTTTAAAGCATATTGTGAATAACCAAAAGCTCAGGATGGAGTACTAAATAAAGCTATAGAAAACGCTTAAAGCTTTCGTGTATAACAAAAGTTCACCAAAAGATTTCTAACAGGAAAAAGCGAGCTTTACTCTCTCTTTTCAGTTCGACTGTTAACAGAATCATAAACTTGAAGCCCAGATAGTAAATGAAAATAAATCAAGCACTCCCGGCCAGGCCGTCTCTGAACAGAGTCGAGCCCAGTCGAGCTGCTCACCCTGTTTGAGGGGTTTGGGTGGCAAAGAACAACATAACAAAAAAGCTAACATCTGCGGGTGTTTTGTGTTTGCTCTCTTCACACTTGGGGCACGCTGAACACTGAACTTTAACCTTCAAAGGGGAAACGAAATGAAATCGCATGAGAAATTAGTCAGGGGAATTGCCGCTGGCTAAGAATTCACCACGCGCTTCCTTAAGATGTCTCTGAGATGGGGAAGCGGAACAGGCACTCGTCAATTTCAAGGCACTTGGCTAATTGACTGGACCCCAAACTTGCAAATGATGATAATGAACCTGACCTGCAAAACAATCTGACAAGAGCTGTCACATTTTATTAACTCAAAGTTTTGACTTGTTGCTGTCGCTGCTGCTGCTGCTTGGGGCACGTTTGAAGAAAACAATTAGCTATCGCAAATTAAATTCATTTCGCACTCACATCGTTCCCTTCCTCAATTTGCCAATCTAAATTGCCAGTCGACCCTCGCAAAACGTTCTTGAGGCGTGCGCGCTCAGCTGTAAAATTCTTCGCAAATTGTTTTTTGGCAAGCTTTTCCAAAACACACACACACACGCGTGTTAGAGGGTAAAAGCCTTTTGCTTACTTGTGGATTTTTGTTGTTGTTTGTTGTTGATAAAAACTATGGTGGCTTATGTGGCATGCCCCAAAACTCCCTTGGCTCCACTTTTTGCTTCGGGTCATGCCCGCAAAAATAGTTTTTGGGGCAGACCAAATATTTTCCTTGGCTCGTCTCTTTGCAGACATTTTAATACAAATTCCTTAACCTATATATATATAAATACATATATATTACACCCTACAGATACACTTAACGTTCCTTAACTGGAGGCCAACCTACAGCAACAAGAACATTTGCTAAATGGACACCTGCAAAAAGCATTTGAAATTGCGCCAAAGCCTTTAATGTGGCAATGGCCACGGAACAACCCATTTCAGGGCAACCGTTTGACAGGCAGTTAGTTGGACTAACTTTACAAAGGGAGCAGGTGCTTTGATTTTGTTATAGGTTTTGTTGGCGAGAAACTTGTTCCAAAGATAACAAGTCATTTAATAGGAATCTTCTTGAAATAGCTTTCAAAATCTCTTTGATAGTAAAGACCTTCTTTACAATATTTTTATTTAAAAGGTTTTAAGTTTGACGTTATCAAAGTAAAACTGAATTTGCAACTTCTTCTTATCTAAGCCAAAAGCTTAAAAAGCTCATGTCTTTGTCTGTCTTATCCTATCCTATTGTATTTTATCCTATCCTTTTCCTATCGAATTTGTTGCTATCCTATCGTTTGCAATCTCTTTTGAACCTATCTTCACGTTCACACACCCTCAATCGTAGAGTATCTAAGCGTCTATTTGTTCAGGTAATTGGTTTTCATTATTCTTAACATTTTCCACATCGACGCGTGGGCTTCAAAGCTGTTTGCACTCTATTAGTGGCAATTTGCAGTTTAACTTGGGATTTTTTTTTGGTGTACAACTTTTTGCAATGTCCTTTTGGCAATGTGCACCGTGCACAATGTCCTTGCTGCTGCTGTCATTTCCTGCTACTAACGCTGCAAGGCATAAGCTACCTAAACCGCAACATGTGACTGCCCCAAGCTGCGTGCCGTTTGTCTGCTGTCTGGCTTTGACTTAAGCGAATTGAATGAGAGGCAAGTAAGAGCAGAAACAGGAACACGACAACGCATTAGGATGTACTAAAGTGCTTAACACAATATAAATAATAGCATCGAGAGCATGAGACTGAGGTTGGTGTGAGTGGCACAAGGAAGCAGTTGCGTAATGTCGTCGTCGTCGTGGTCGTCGTTGAAGGTCTCAGCTGAAGCTGTTATTGCTAATGAAACCTTGACCTGCCCGAAGATAAATGCGCAAATAGAGTCCAGTCGAGACCGTCCATCGCCTCCTATAAATCAGCTTACAAAAGATTTCCTGCTCACACACAAACACACACACACACAGTCACACATAAACACACGAACACACATAAACTACAATTAGTAGCTGAGCTTTTTGCTCTGACAAGTGACACAGTCTTAAAGTAGGACACCTCAATGTCTCTGGACAAAAGCGTTGGTCAAGATGTGGAAGAACTTTCAAATACCCTTACGAAATATAAATTCCTTAGAACTTTCTTAAGGAAATTCCCAGGAAATATTTATTTTTTTCTAAAGCAAATTATTCAAAACATTTCAAACTTCGTTTTTCAACTTTACATTCCTTACAGAAAAAATACTTTTTATGAAAAATCGCGAACATTTTTCAAGGAAAATCAAATTACCACCTTTTTCCAGGGACATTGAAGGCTTATTCAGCAGAGGAGCCATTCTAGTTTAGCATTCTTTATATAAGAAATAAATATGCGCATTTTGATGCGAATCCGGCATATTTATCTATATATACATATATTTACGTTTATATTTGCGCGTTGTGCTTTTGACAGTAGCAACAAGATATGCAAATCGTTGCGCACCATTTCATGGGTAGTGAAGCCTGTCAGAGCGGGTCCTTAAAAAACAAAAGCATTGAGAAAGAAAGCTGGTTGAAGCGCCTGCACTCAACAAATTGCCAAATGCAACTGCAGCTGCCAACGGCAGCAAAAGCAGTCAGCCAGCCAGCCGGCCAGGCAGGCAGGCAAGTGAGCAACAACAGTTAAAAGATAAAGGCAAACAAGGACGCACGGCAACAGTTTGTTTGTCAATGTGTTGAAAGCGCGCAGCAACGTGCGCCGCCCAGGGGAACCCTTCAAAAACAATGAGAGAAACGCGCCATGTTTGCCTAGCGGATAAGCGGATGAGCAACAGCCGATGAGAACGAAGGCGGCGGGGGGCCGTTCACTTTAAATATTTGGGCAAGCCAACAACAAAAACAGCAACAATAGTGTGATAGCTGTAAAAGTGAAGTGAATTAAACTCTTAGCAGGATCCAAAAAGGATTTATTGTCACAAGGACACATTGAAAAAACACTGCTAATTCAAGGCTTTGTGTTGTAAGGCCTACAACACAGCCTTGACATGTGCTCAAGCGGAAACGGAAGTGACAGTCTATGAAAAAAAGATGGACAACAGGACATGCAAGAACTGCCAGCCTTCAGAGAATATCTGAATGGGGAAAATGACAAACAAAATAATATATATGCATAACATTATATAGGGCCAACATATAGCTCATCAAATGTGAGGCCAACTGTGACATAATAGAAAAGTGGGCTACTTTAACTTACTTATTTTGCAACTTTAAGTTCAACACTCGAAAAGTTTGGCTTCTGTGGCTTTTGGCTTGGGCAGTTTGAAGGACAACAGTATAAAGCTATGACCCTGTTTTCTCTACTTTGTTGTTGTTGCCACAGACTCGTTATAGAAATTTGTTTACATTTTTATTTATACTTGTTTTAAGTATGGTGGGGGCAGGAAGCTAGGACAGCTGTTACACGTGGCATAAAGAAAGAAAAATATGCAAAGGGACAAATATTTCAGATTTCAGCTTTTGTTGTTTCTTATGCGTATGTTCTGTGATTGAAAGATTTGACATTGCCACAGACAGATTTGGATTCAATATGCTAATAATAATAATATTATGACGTTTCCATGGAATACATTTTGTTTTCGACTGTATTGCGTTGTTGCGCATAGTTTGCCTTGAAGCTGTTTCATTTTAGCGTTTCTTTTCTTGTGGCTTTTCCTTTAAGAGCAACGCACGTGTCGTCAATTCTCAACACTCCAGCGAGTCACTCGTAAATGCCAACTGACAAGTTCAGTTTGTAGTGGTTGTTTTTGGGCCAGGAGCAGGGGCTTGGTCAGAGTAATTGTCAAAAAAGGGGTTAGCTTTGGAACAATGACGTTAAATGAAAGTAAAGAAAAGAACGCGTTTTTTTCATCCATTCGAAAAATTATTGCTTTGATAAATATTAAGTTAATCTGCAGCAAATTGCATTGATTGATTTATCCCATCGCCAGATTTAATCAATTAATCTCGAAACTAACTTAAATATCTTGGATTTCCATTTGGGCATAAAACATTTCTGGGCGCCACTGCACACACACACACACTCACACACATGTTGGTTAGATTTATGTGCATATATATACATATATAGTTGAAGAATGTAACGAGCAAGTCTCTCCACCCAACACCCTGTCCCTTGAACTGCTCCATGCGCTCGCTTATTCCCAATCCCAATGCAAACAGCGCGCATGAAATAATTATGCAGACTTTACGTTACGTTATGCTACAGGTAGTTTCGCATTCACACCGAACTTTCAGCTCCCAGTCCCAAAAGGCACACGCACACACACACTCACACCAACACAGAGACTACAGAGGTAACTGTGCGTATGTGTGTATTTTGTTTTAGTTTTATTTTCATCCTTTTCATTGGTGTTAAACATTTTTCCGCACGATTTTTTGTTTGTTCGGCCAAGTTAGCTTGCTAGCAACATTTTATCAGTTATCTGACACAGCACCCCCTCCTCTCCCTCTGTGGAGTATTCAATGGTCAATGGTTTAAGTTAAATGTCCGTTGGGCAGTCGTGTGTTTAATTAAAGCGACTCATGCGATGCTACTATAAACGAATTTATGACACGATTTTCCCTCCCTCGCCTCGCATCATAAACTTGTAAAATGCAACAAAATCACAAGCAACAAAAACAACACCAACAAAGCAACAGAGAAAGCGAATTGTCCCCTCGCTTTGTATAAAACGCCGTCAATAAAGAATAGACAAAGTAACTTGGCCAAGTTAAGCTCGGTCGTTGCGCTCGTTACGCTTCGGTGCACTTTTTCAAGCGCAGCAAGCCACGTGTTCGTGTGTGTGTGTGTACGTCGTATCTATACAATACAATGTGCGAGCTGCGCTTGCATCAAAGCAATGTCCTCTGAGCTATTTGGCTCAGTTTCATATCATTTGATTGCCAGCGCGCTCGGCTTACGCAGCGTATACGTGATTTTGTTTATGGCATGGGGTATATATGAAGTATACGACGCGGATCATGCTGGATTGAGAGAGGGAGAAAGAAGAATATGAGAGAGATTAAGAATGACAGAGACAGCTAAGTGAAGATTAAAAAGAAAAGGAGAGAAAAAGTATAAATTAACAAAAAATGGCCAAAAAAATATTAAAGATAAAAAGGTTGAGTTAAGAGTCTTTAAAAGAAGAGAGATGACAAAAGACTTAAAAAAAATATGTTGTTCTTTTTTAAAGAAATTTTAAGAAATTTTTCGCAATAGAAACAACTCAATCCAACTCAACCTGAAATAAATAAGAAAGTTCGAACGACGAACAGATTTTATCCAAGTTTCTAAGATCTGTTTACTTACTGTTAGCTCTCTGTCTCTCTCTCTCTCTTAAAGCCTTGTTAACTTTCTATACTTTTTCTAACCCGAAACAGGACAGCAAGGAAAAGCTAGGGTATGTTTTGTTCGCCTATTCAAGCTCCGCGTTTTTATATATATACCTTTTCGGTCGCATAAAGAATCTATATTTTCTAAACGACTTGTAAGAGAATAAACTTTTGCCTTCAGTTTCAGCTGGCGGTTCTCATCTTCTTTTTGGGAATGTGCAAAATATTTATGATATTACGTGAGCATTAAGCATTTAAGCAGCAGACAGATGAAGCACTCACAATGGGCATTTAATAAAAATGTGCATAAATATTTTTGTTGTTTTTGTTTTTTTGGTGGGCAAAGCAGGAGGAAGTTGTCCTGGCGCACAACTGGCACACACCTTTTAGGCCATTAACTTAAGTGCCAAATTGTTGGGTGTTTATTGTGGCATAAGGTTGTTGTTGTTGCAGCTGTTGTTGCAGCTGAAGATGTTGCCACGTAAACTTCATGGATATTGGAAATTTGTATTGGCAATATTGCAATATATTTTATGATGAGGTTTTTATTGTCTTCTATTGCTTTTTTAATTAATCCCCAAAGTGCATTTTATTCTCAGTCTTCGAGCAGCATCATTTTATTTGAACCAAGCTGACAAGACGACAAACTCTTTTTTGTCTACTTAAATATATTTCGACTTTATTTTATTTTATTTTTTTTTTATCAATTTCGCGATAGCTGTTGTACCCAGGAGAGCAGCAGCAGCTGCTGAGCATAAAGATGCCCAAAAGGGGTGGCTGTGAGGGGCTTGGCAAGGAACGTGCATGGCATACCAATGAGTCTGAGATGTGTACATACATAAAGTATATATATATCTGTCTGTATATATGTATATGCATACAAGCCACGCTAGGCGGCTGACAGATAAACACACTAAAATACACTACAACTACATTAATAAACGAGGCAAATGCGAGGGCAGCTGATGCAGTAGCTCCGAGTTTTCAATGCTTGTTCAAGGATAACATGTTTAAAATTCCCGAAGAACATGCTAAGGCTTCAATAAATATATTTTATTCTGTAGAAAAAGATTCTGAAAGCAATTCATGGAATACATTTTGTACTAACGAATTGAAGTGAAGATATTTGAATGAAATAAGACAATAGTTGATAGATTTTCCTAAAGGAGATTTTATTTCGTTAAAGAAACCTTTTCACACAAGAATTGAATACATTTCAAACTGCTAAAATCTCATTTCCTGACTACTTTAGCTACTCAAATCTCAACGCACTTGAGATGCAAATAAATGATAACACCTCGTTTATGAATATCAGTTTAATACATATATACAATCTGGCGCGCATATCAATCTATTCAATAAGCCACCTGTCATCAGCTTTTTGCTGGCGTCAAAGGCACAAACACACACACCCTTACAAGCTGAGTTCATCGTTGGGGCGTCACTTTGATTAAAAATTCATGTCATATACGAAAATATTCAACGAATGCCAGAGGCATACATACATATATTTATACGACTCCATAATTTTTTACTACATAAAGCATATTTTGGATTTCAAAGCTGACAAATCAAGCAACTGTTGTTGTTGTTGTTCTTATTGCTAATGTTAATGTAAAATATATTCAAAGTGAAAGTGAAAGTTAAAAATGAAAATGAAAATGGCCCAAAAAGGTCAAGTACAAAAGCAAACAACAAACACAGAAGACAAAAAAAAGAGAGAGCCAAAGTTAATCGGATTGGAAAACTGCTGGCATCCTGAGTCAGGCAAACGGAAGAAAGAAAGCAAAACAGGAAAATCGCTTAATTTGTGCGCTATTCTTGCCTTAAATAACGTTAAAACCAAATCGAAATGAAATGAAACGTATCTACAATATACAAAAAATACTGTTCACAAATGAGGCGATAATCGTTCGCTTCCTTGACCAATGGTGCGTATACGCAATATGCAATTGCAAAGAAGTATATCGAATGATTAAGGACGATGATAGACATTGATAGCACTATAAACAGCACGTTTTAAACGCTGTCTTATTTTTTTTGAAACGACAGCTTAACACATTGTTCAAGATTCCATTTAAATTGACGCCTTGGTTCGTTAATTTTGCGACAAAAAAATGCGATGGGAATAAGAGATTAGGGGGATAAGGAGACCAAAGGAGACAGTCTCAAAAGGTATCATCAACATTTCGATTCAAAAAAGATACTTTGGCTTTGCAATTATCATAAATATATATTGCGAAAGTACAGATTAAAGATAGGAGAAAAGATTTTTTGTGCGAAGCACTTCTTAATTATTAACTATTAAAACAACATAAAACATCTTTCAAGATTCCAATTTCCAAAGTTTCAAATGCAGCTTAAGCACTGAATAAGTTTAACTTTGGCCCCGTTGCATGGCAATTAAAGTCAACAAAGTCTTAGTTGCAGCTTAGGCAAACTTTGTCCAGACGTACAACTAGCAGACTTTGCATTTATGCCCCAACAAAAACGCTTAAATAACCAATTTGAAAGTTGATCAACTCAAATCGCTGTCTAACAACATAGATTGAAAAGCTTAAAACTAAAGGCAAAGTGAAAATGATATTGCAAATTTTGCTGGCAATCTGGCAATGGGGCAAACGAGCAAACGTATCCATCAACAGATTCGTTTTCATTATCGTTATTATTATTGTTATCTTCAACTTAAACTAACATCGTCATCTTCGTCATCTGCTTTTTGTATTGCATCAGCTGCAGGCGTTTTTTCTATTTTTGGGAATATATCAAGAGACAAAATGCTCTCAAAGTTTTCTTCTTTCCTTTCGTTTGCCATTATAGGCAAAAATTGCTCAATTGAAAAGGAAAATGGCAGGCAGAAGGCAGGAGGCAGCAGGCAGCGCAGGCTTTTCATCGAAACTTTTAATTTTTTTTGGAAATAGAAAAACTTTTTCTTACCATTTTTCTGTAGCGAATGTGTGTGTGAGTGAGTGTCTCTGACAGCGCAAGAGCGAACAAGAGAGCAACAGTTGAAGTAGACATAAAACGTGCAGAGGACCAAAATTCACAACGAAAAGTGCACAAAAAGCCAAGTTTTGGGTTATCCAAAGTGTCTCTCTGTGTGTGTCTTTCCTATTGAAATAAATTCAACAAGATATGAAGCTCTGCAAAACGATTTGCTTTAACGCAAATGACTTCCAGACCGAACACTATCGATTGGCATACAAGGCAAATGGATCGTTTAGTTATTGTGCCATATCTTGTATTTTATATCTTTTGAATTCTCTATAAAGTTCTTGGCAAACTTATTTGGCCTTTGGCTGCATACATTTAAATGCAATTTGCAGTTCGAAAGATATTAAATACGATTTACTGACAGCTGTTTCCGATGGGCAAAAAAAATACGATGCGCCTGCAAGTTTGCAACATAAAATTGTGCAATGAAAGAGAAGTGAAATGTGGAAACTTTCTGCCAAAATATAATTTACAATAAATTTGCAGTCACATTTTTAATGAGAAGATGAGGTAGTTGTTATTACAGTAACTGTTATAATATAGTAATAGTACAAGAAATGAAGAAGAATCACAGCAGTTGCAGGCTGCGCGCAAAACGGAAACGGAAATGAGTAAAAAGAAACTGTGTGAACAACGTTTAGCACAGCGACAACAAGAACATGCTAAATAAAAAATAAGGGCAGTCAACGGAAACAGCGACAGACACAAAAGGCAAAGCGAAACGTGAGAGAAGCAACAGTTCAACTGTAAAGCATTTAATGAAAATAAGGCAAAATGAAAAGGCAATGGCAATGACTGCGTTGACTACATAAATATGTATATAAAGCATGGGAGGGACGCCCAGTTGGGGAAACAAAGCAAACAAATCAGGCAAGTTGAGGCAGTTTTCTCGCTGCAGCAGCAATGTGCGATTTGTGTGCCTCGGCTTTTTCTCTCTCTCTCTTCCTGTTCTTCTTCGTTGTAGCTATGGGCGTACACGGTAATGGCATGTTAGTAAACAAAACATGCAAACGGTAACGAGAGAGAGAGAACACAAAAACAACCAAAAGAAAGAAACACTAAAACGCTTTAAGGCTCAGCGACATGAGCGACAAGAAAGCACAAAAAAACAAAACAAAATACACAAACATATGAGGGCAAACAACAAAATGAGCGTTATAATTAGATTGAGATTGACAATGAGATAATACTCGACCAAGAGATACTATCTCTAATTGTATGTAAGAGTTGTTTTCTTGAAGGATGAAAACTTTTTAAAGGTGAAACTTTGTCAAATGTATTAACAAATAAGTGAAAGTTATACATTGTTTTTCAAGTTTTCTTAAGATAATAATTTCAGGCCATAACTTTGTCAAAAATGATTCGAATTTTGATAGGCAAAACATTTTTGTGAAATCCCCTATTATTCTGAATGTTCTTCGGTCAAGATACAAAAAAAATATTGCCGAGAAAAGGGCTTCAAAAACTCCTTAAAATGCATAAAGTCAATCTTAACAAAAAAATTCCATTAGAGTAAAATCCTTATATGCAATTAATTTGACAAAACTAATGAAACATTTTTGAAAATAAATTATCAAATAATTGTTCACATTTAAATTCAAACCAATAACATCAACTTTGTGCCGGTTAAAAACAGAATTTGAAAGTCAACTTTCTGCTACTATTTTTGCTACCCCATTGAATAACCCAAACAAATCCAGGATATACCTCTGAATGTTGTTTCCTGCTTGCAGTGACCGCAGCTGCTGGCAAACTCGCAAGCTGGCAAACTGAACTCTGCTTGGGTTGAGTAGGTAATGGTTAAAGCTCATAGCTGCAACTGCAACGCAGGCAGTAAATGCCACAAAATGCGATGGGCATTGGACACTTTATCGCAGCACGTGCTCATTTGGGGTTTTTTGCTAACTGAAACTGAAACTGAAAAAGAGCAAGAGCAGGAGCAAGAGCAGTGGGCGTAACAATGGCATTCAATGCTTGTTGGGTTTTTGATTGTCCAGTTGTCGCATTTGATGCCTCCGGGCAGCTGCTTAAACACAGCAGCAGCAACAACAGCAACAAGAACGTTAATGTTGCCACGTGTTTGGGTTTCGGAGCAGGCTGTTGTTTAACGGAAACGCCGCAGGACTTGAAGTGCTTCCGCTTTTAGTGGCACAAGTGGCACAACTGGCACAAGCACAAGGCGTGCCACAGAAGTGCACCAAGCACCAAGCACAAAATCAAAATCAATAAACCAAATCATAACCAACAGCGACAGGGGGCCGTTCAATAGCTATCGCTTTACCGAGGGGAAGCACCGAGCGTGTGTGTGTGTGACAGGTCAAGAAAAGCATAGAAAGAGAAGGAGCAAAGCATGAAAAACCCGCAGGCAGCCTGTCAATGTCGATATGGATCATGTGGTTGCATAACGGGCAGAATGGGTGGCGGTGAAGGGAAGGGGAGGGTTTGATGGTTGGCTCTTACCCTCGATTTTGTTTTCCATTTCTTCTGGTAACTGCCTCACATAACTTTGAGGCATTAATAAAGCAAACGAATTGAGCGCAAAGTGGCAGGTTTTGGGAATTGCCAAAGCACAAAACGAATTTTTAGTCAGCTTCGGGATATGAAAATCAATATACGATATGAACAAACAAAATAAAAATAAAATAATCAAAAACATACAATTTTTTTTATATAAAATATTGTTACTTGGCTCAAGTGGCGGCGATGTGACAGCTCAAGCCCAGACTATCGTAAAAGTGCACAAATGATTGACTGAAAGGATGATAAATTATTGGTCCTTAACATGCATACTAAATCGATTGAAAAGGGAGGATGAAAAAAATGTTTATATTATTCGAAAGAAGCTAAATTTGATAAGCTTTATGCATAATTTAACAATAAAAATATATATGCATGCGAGAGACATTTTTGACAGAGTATTCAAACATAAAATAGATGGTGGTTTTTTCCCCAATGTTTTCTAGATACTGTCGAACTTTCCATCAACGATGTTTTCTATATAAAGAACTTATTAACAGAACACTTTTCCATTTAGTGCTTGAGTGTTATTTAAATCTACTAATCCAAAACACAAAATGCCACTGCCTTAAAGCAACAAGAAGTAAGATTAAGTAGCAAAATGGGAATTCCAAAGTAAAGAGCAGAAGGTAAATACGCCTTGCAAGGTAACAATGAACCCAAATACATATGAGTATATATTAAGGCAGGAGAATAGACAAGGCGAATGAAGCCTTTTACGATGCTCGGAAATTTAAATGCCCACATTAATTATACGCCCCGTTGTGCCACGAACCCTAAAACATCTGTCGTAGTCATGGCAATAAAGTTGGAAGACAGAATGAATCCTCCTCAACGCTTATACAACGAAATGAGAGCTGCGAGTGTGTGTGTGTGTGTGTTTGAGTGCCACATTTGTTAATTACTTTTGGCATAGACTGTTTTGTGCTGACCTCAGCAAAAGTTTCACCCCAATTATACAGCAGCCAAGTAAGTGAAACGGTTTTTTTTTATCTTTTTTCACAAAAATTTCGCTGAACTTTGACAATTTAAGACACAAACCGACTGTCTGTTTTTGCTGTTGGATTGACGTTCTGTCTGTCTGTCTGTCTGTCAAGTGGAATTGTTATCCACCTGCCACAAGGCACTAAGCTCAGCAAAAAGAAAATGCAATTAAAAATGCTCGCTGCTAAATGAAAATTACAGAATTCTGCCAAGCTTCTTTTAAAAAGGAATTGAAGAGACGCCGAAAATTGGCGTGGCAAATGTGGCAAGGAAACTGCTGCAAGGGAAATTAACATAGAAATATGTAGCAGAAGAGTCGAAGCATGAATACCCTGTATACCTTAAATTGATGTTAGTTTCTTCAAAACTCTAAAAATGGTAAATAAGTAAAAACTTATTTTATCAATGTACCCGAAAAACAATATCAAAAGACTCGATTAATTTAAAATATTAAAATTTGGAAATTCCATATAACGAAGAAAAACTTTCGTTATAGTGAAAATTGGCAATATACTTAGAATAAAAACTTTGTTATACGAAATGATGTTCGTTATATGGAAGTTCGACTGTATGACAATATACCCTTTAACCTATGGCTTGTAGGGTATCAGGAAAGCATCTTCAAGTACTCGTTTTTCAAATGCTGAAATTTATGATTTGCATTATTAACATTGAATTATATACTTATATATATGATATGCATAAGAATGTTATGTGTGATTGAGAGCGTGGCAGCTATTGCTGATGTGCTTGGGAATTCCCGCCACCCCCGCTTAATATTATCCCCTTCTGCCATCAGGCACTCCTAAGCATTCGCCGGGCGCTTAATCAGGCTTCAAGAGGAGGAACTCAAAAAGTGGAGCTTGTGATATTTTATGACTTGTCTGCGCAGCATGCGCAATTATGTGCTGTAATCAATTCACACACAAATAACACTCAAACACACACACACGAGCACACACACATACATGCATACTCAGCTGTTGCGCCTAGAAGTGGAATTCAGTTTGCGACAATCGTAAATGTAAGTCAGCTGCTGAAATTGCCAGCTAGAAAGTAAAACTCGTGTCAAAGGCAAAACACACAAATGCACTGAGAAAAAAATGAAACAAAATTTCACTAAATGCTCATAAAGAATATTTATAGAAAACTTCAAGAAGTTAACCTTGTACTATGATTTTTTCCAAGTGTATGACAGTTAAGTTGACAGCCGAGCGCACAACTTGTTTATATATATACAATTTTAAATGGAGCTCAGCTCATTTTGATTACCAGCCAGCGAGTCAGGCAATTGTGTTGGCCAGGCCGACACTTTTAGCACATAATAATCGTAAATAGAGCGCGGGACCGACCTCCATTGCAATTACGCTCAGACCTGCCGGGGGAGGGGGAGGGCAAAGGGCAGCACTTAAAGTCAGTAAAGTGTAAAAGGGCGCGACTGCTGCGCGCAGGCTTTGCCAGCTGGTTGAATGGACTTGACACAAAGCGACGCCAATCGATAAGCCAAGACTAATAATAAAGAGGCACAAAGAAAGCAAGTAGAATAAAGAGAAAATCAAATGTATATATATATTGATATATGTATCGATGTGAGACTGTTCAAGTTCAAGGCAGCAATGCAACAATTTGTTGAACTTGCGCCTTTTGATTTGTCAGAAATAATTGTGGATGATGATTTTTATTTAAAGATGATGAATTTTGAAATGCTTGTCAAACCCAAACGACCAAAGAAGGCTAAGGAAATTTGGTTACAAAAAATGCAGCAGAAATAAAAGTAAATAAGTAAATACTATATATAGTCGAGTCGATGAGGCTGCACATCGTTAACAGACGTTTCAGTTGCAATCAAGCAACGTAAACAGATCCCAAGTGTCAGCAGGGTCGGTTGCCATTTGCAGCGCATCACCAATGCAATCGGGATAAGGAAGCTGAATGTAAGGGAATACAAATTGAACAAGCTGGTAATGAAATACAAGAAGAGGGGTGGGGTCGGGGGTAAACGGTGTGAGGAGTTTCTAGCCAAGAAGATGATGAAGAAATCAACGGCAGCTGCTGTTCTTAAATTCTAGTGAAGTGTATATTGCGCATACGCCATGTTGTCTAATTGAAATTCCATGTTTAAAGCATTGCATGTTGTGGTGTGTGTTTGTGTGTGGGTCATTTCTCACTCTGTCTTGCTCTCTCCCGCCCTCCTCTCTCTCTCTCTCTCATTTACACATCGATTCGTCATTTGTGTTTGTGTGCCACCTTTGCAGCTCAATTAGATAACAGTTCGCCTGTTTGTTAACCTTTTCTCTATCTATCTACTCGGCTTCTCTCTCTCTCTCTCTCTCTCTCTGTCTCTGTCGCTCTCTCTCTTTTCAGGATTCACCTTTACCAAATATTTCATTTGATTGCTGCTTGGGCGTGAAGAGTGAAGAGTAAAGAGCTCTTGTTAAAGTTGTGTGCAGCTGCCTTTAGTTGCTTCATTATAAATGACACTCAACACACTCACACACACATTTGCCACTTAAAAAGAACCCTTACTGACACTTGTGCAACACTTTCATTTATCATATTGAATGTATGTACTGACACTGACATGCTTCTTACCTGAGTGCTAGGGACACGCAAACGATACTCTTAGCCAAGAACAAGGCTACTTTTGTGGTATAAGTTGCTTAAAGCGAATTATTATTTGTTAAACTGCATTATAATGAATCAATCGATCACTTTTTAATTGTTTCAATCAATATACAAATTTAACTATATTTTACTATAAATAAATCGAGGGAAATTACGTAATTTATTCTGTTAAGTATGTTTATTTTTGAGATTTAAGAATCCATCGGACTATTTTCATGACAAGTTCGACTTTATCCCATGCTCATAGAGTATACAAAATTGAACTACTTTCTTGATGCTCTCCAAGTTTATTTTTTTCCTGTTTGTAATTAGCAAATGACCTGGCGCACATGGAAAGAAACCTGTCTTGTTTAGTTTCAGGCATCCCAAACCCTTCTGTTCGACTTGTTACAATCGGCTCCCTCAAGTTGCACTTTCCTAAGATGCTTTAGCAAGTGATTTCAATATACTATATAGTACTGTATATATAGTATACTTTCTACAGCGCGTGTTGCACTCGTTTGTTGTTGGCTGTTGTTGGCGCAATCATGGCGCAAGTTTACATTTCAATGAAATACGTTTAAGCAAAAGTTTGTTTATTTTGTTTTCTTCTTCCATTTTTGCTGTTGTTGTTCAATATTTATTCAATCGTTGGCTTGCACTCCCCATTTTTATATTGAATACACACAAAACTTTTTCTTTTGTTGTCTTGGAAATAAATTTGATTTATGCGGCGCACAGAAAAAGAGAGAAAACCAAAAATGCAAGCGGACAGCTACGATACCGAATGAACCGCATTCAATCCGGCTATATATATATTTTGGTTTTGCATTGAATTGTGCTCCTCCTCTGGCTTGCACTGATATCGAACAAAAACCTCAACAAATATGCCATTATTGGCAATTGACGGACACAGACAGGGGTAAGAAGAAGATGTGGCCATTGCCATTGCCATTGATTTCTAGCCATAAATCTTGGCCAAATCACCAAAAAATGGAGAGCAGTCGGTTAGTCAGTTATTGAACTGCCATTTTTTGAAGCACTCCTCTTTCAGTCTGGCACATTCTTGTAAAATATGAGCGAAAAAAAAGAGTGAGAGAGAGCGAAGCCCGAAAACAAGGCACATTTTCATACTTCCTGTTGAAATTTTTGTGCCAATATATCGATGCGTGTTTTTGGCACGCAACACATTGCTTACCCCTGCCGCAGAGCATGCCCCAACCGAAATTGCCATCATAAACAATGACAATGTGCCTGCAAATCTTGTTGTCAAGGCTGCACACAGAAGGGAACCAAAAACAGGCAGCAAACAGGCCGACAGGATGCCAATCTGCTTGCCGCAAAAAGTGAGTGATGCATGAATGCGGTGGCAAATAGAGAGAGTGAGAGAGAGAGAGAGAGAGAGTGTGAGAGAGAGAGAGGTAAGTGTGTGTATATATGGGTGTGCGGGAACAGCATATAAAAGCTGACATTGGAGCGCAAAGTGCTGAGAGAAAGTGTTTATAGCTCCCTCTCGCTCTTTCGCTCTTATTTCTCTTATTCTTAATCTTCAAAATATCTAGGCACTACATTATGCAGCTATCACTGGGTAATTATCAATGGTTGAAGCAAGCTTAGTTTGCTTTTAGTTCGGGGCATAAAATATACTTAAGCACAACCTAAGAAATGCGCTTAGAAAAATCCGAACTTCATTATTAGTAAAGTCAAGAGCATAAAATTCAGAAATAATATATATATATATTTATCTTTGCATCTTGCTTCTATAACTTCAAACATTTTGTTTAGTTTACTTATTAAGATAGAACAGAATTTTGGTTAATTTCTCTCACTGATTGTTGTTGCTGAAGGACAACACCATCACCACAAAAATATATATGTATATAATATAACAGGCAGACAAAATGGCGCGTTTAATGTCCTTAGACAGTCTCCTACCCCGCCACACCTCTTCCCAACGTCTTTTATCTCGACTTCATTGTAAGCTTTAGTTTGCTGTTAACTCCCGTCTATTAGCTTGGCACTAAAAGCTTGTATCTTTCTGTTTGTGTAATAAAACTGGCTCTCGTGTATCACTCTCTCTATCTCTCTCTCTTTTTCGCTCTCTCTTTCTGCCTACACCCCAACCCCCTTCTTTTGCCATTCCTCAAACCACCGTTTTGTGATTGATTCAACTCGATTGAGGACATAAATTAATAGCTTTGATTAAGTGTAATTAGAGCCAGCGAAATCCATCAAAAGCCGCATGGCTCAACTGAGTTTGAGATGATTACAAATATATACATATATATATACTTACTACAAGTATATAAATGAATATATTATTTATGGGTTATGGGAAAAGTGTCCTTTGAGGATATAAGTATTTGTTTATCAATATATTTCATAATAATGATTTATTTTTAATGCAGTTTCCTTTCGAAATTTAATTTAAGGGTGCGAATGTGTGTGTGTGTGTATTTGTTGTGTTTAGTATGAGTATTTATAAGTCATTGGGATCGTTGTTTGTCCTTTAACGATTCAATGAGCTCTAAAACGACTTTATTGATTTTATGTTAGCATTCCGCCGATATGCAGAAGTCAACGCCATACATATAGAAGGGAGGAGGAGTGAAGTCGGGGTCATAGAATGAGCGATTATAAATATTTATCGCATATATACGCAGTACGATATATATATATTGTGTGTAATGCGCAATGTGGAATGTGTCACAAGGCGTAATGGGATAAATGAAGAGGAAGATGAATAAGTTGATGTTAATAAGGCGAGTTAACATATACGAAAGAAAAAGAGTTTTGCAAAATTAATTAATTAATTAATAATAACAATATGGATAAGCTTTTGTTTGTTGTTGCTATCTATTAAGCTTAGGCCAATTAAATAACCAAAAGCCAAATGAAATGCAAAAAATGAATATTTAAAACTTACTTGACTTTTCGTAAAGAGTATTTGCCAAGTTTGCAAGCAAAACAAATACAGAATGAAAAAAATAACATAAAGCATTTGAAACTAAGAATATGACATTATTATTGCGCTATCTAATTGACAAAGTATATTAATTTATATTTATTTTATTTTATTTTATGTACAAATTTTTTATTTGCTTGAGCCATAGATATCTGCTTATTCATCATGTTTCTTTTACAAGATTCTGTTCATTTTCGAAAGCATTTAAGATAAGAGTTTTTTCTCTGTTGCTGTCGCTGATTTCCTTAATTTTTCCCATCTGACTGTAAACTTTGATTGTAAACATTTATTGTAAGATATAAAACAATATTGTCTCAAATGTCTTTCAAACCAAAAAGTTCAAAGTTTCAGCAATGAGATGGGGCACGCGTTCAAGTGTGTAAGCCACGTGGCACGCCACAAAGTCTGTGGCACAAAACACATGGAAAGCCAACAGCAAATACAGGTAACAATGTGCTAAACGCATTCACAGCTAAGGCGGCCAACAAAACACAACACGCAAACAAAAGTAGCACAGCCCATTGACAGGAGTCTTATAACGAAAAAGAGAAAAGCAACAGGCTAATTATAACGATGATAACGATTATGATGATGATGAGCTTCGCTTTTCAATGAAATGAGGCTAATGAGTTTCAAAGAAGCGAGAGAAGAAATACTTATACTATATATATTTCGGTTTCTGTTTCTGTTTAAGGTAAAGACGGAATAGTCATTTAATAATTTGGTATGTCCATTTGGGTTTTTCTTTTAGGAGTTTTGTTTGTCTTAAAAGTTGGACGCTTTTGGGCATTTTGTGCTTAATTTGCGACGCTTCAACTTTCGAGCCCAGCAAAAGAAACAAAACGAAGCGAATGAAAGACGGAAATGACAGCTGCGAAAGAAATTTAAGAAATGAAAACAAGACAGAGATATTTATAGAGAAAAGTGAGAGGGACAGAGACATGCAAACAATGCCTCATGCCCCATGCCCCATGCCCCATGCCACACGCCACATTGCTCGAGTACGCGAGTGCTTTCGAGCGATATAATTTCTCCTTTTCATTTGTCTTTCGTTCTTATCTTTTTCTGTACCTGCCATTGTGCCGATGGTTTTGAATATTAAACAAATGACAAAAAAAATCTTCTAAAAAGGTAGTCAAAGGATTGGCGCAAAAGTCAAGTGCTATTAAAGTTCAAAAGATGTGGCGGATATTTTTTTTTAAATCTAATGGCTTCAAATGCGATGTTGATTAAATGGAGCTTGTTTGGGGTTTTTTTGGTTTCTTGTTATCTGATATTTTTATGGGCTTTAAATGATGACAAATATCAATTGCTAGAAAATAAAATGCTTTCTTTTCAAATAGTTATTTGATCTTTTGCTCATGTTACTTTGACCCTACGAAAGAAAAGCTTCAAAAGTTAAAACACCTTTTTTGTATCGAAAACTTCTGGGCTGCTTTTTATTTGGCTTTTGTCCTCTTTTCACTCATCATTCCTGATCACAATATTTTTTTCTTTGCACCTTGTTTGACCGTTTCGGTATCGTTTCGTTGTTGTTTTTATATTGTGAGCTTTCAGAAATGTTTGTATATATTGTGATATCGCCGCCAGCATGCTGGAAAAACTTTCTTTTTCCACTTAGTTTAGTGTTCTTTTTGTTTTGTTTTGACTACCTGCTCGTTGTATGAAACATTTGCAATTAAATGCCCAAGCGCACACACGAACATTCGCTTCTTCTGGGTTGGAGAGCATAATTAACGCACATGACTCGACGAAAATTCGTTTGGCAGGGCGTTGAGCTGGAATTTATTGGATTAGGCTGTAATTAAATTGCACTCAACAACGATTTAATGAATCTATTTGCTGCTGCGAAATGAAAACTGCCACTTAAGCTCATTTTCTTATTAGAAAACTTGCAGTCATTGGACAGTTGGGGGTTTGTTGTTGTTGACGACGACATACTTAAGTGTCTTGCATTAAAATTGCTTTTGTATTTTGTCTGACCCGACCGAAAGTATTTCACTCAAATTACATAACAGCTTCCTTCCTTCTCAAGCTTCCATCCTTGTCGTGTCTTTCTTGTTGCAACATTGGTGTGGCATTAAATAATCCCATAGAATTTTAGTTTGTAACAAAAATGGAAGCAGAAGAGAAATAAGAATAACAGTATAAAATATTATTTACTTAACTTCCTTAATATTATTTTTTTTACAATTTTATTTGCTACGAAGAGCTTATTGCCTGGCAAAGGCACTTTAAAAGTTCATTATTGAATGTGTGTGTGGTAGCCACGCCCACTTTTAATCCACTCACATACCCTAACGCCTCTCCCCCCCCTTTCCTTCGCACATTAAGTTGTTGGCCGTCGCGTAGAATAGCCGTCAATGCCATTTTTGAACTCGGTTGCAGCTTTTTGTTTTTGCTTCGTAATTAAAAGCCATTGAAACTTTTGGAGCCCAACAGAATCCTTCTACTTCTTCTACTTCTAGTTGAGCTCGCTGCAGTTGAATTTATGTGCAATTGATTTAGTCCGAGCAACGAGATCGAGAGTAGAACAACTTTTAATTAAACAAACGTCAAGCGAGAGTCAAACATACAACACATACAACAGAGTAATAAAAGAAACACTCTGCGCGTGGCAGCTCATTTAAACAAAAAAACTGAAGTCATACGCGGCGTATACGTGATGCTATTGGATGTGCCATCATCTATTTTGATAGCGCTCGAAGCGCTCGTCATTTTACATTTTGGCGCACGTCACTTACCCATTTGCCACGCGTTTTTCCTCTTCATTCAAGTTATACCCTGTATTATTGAATGGGTGAAGGAGAGGGTATGATGGTAGACAGTATTTTTTAATTATTATATCAGGAATGCACTTATCGATTTTTTTGTTGTTGATATTCGATGTATTTGGTTTTTAAAGATTTGTTCCTTAAATTAATATATAATTTTTATGACAGCTTTAGTCTATTCTACAGTATAACTTATAAGGAAGGACCTTCTCGTCTAAAGCATTCATAATTGTTTTTTCATTAAATGGTTTCTGCCGTCTGCACACTTTTCTCGTCCTTGCTGTGGCTTGGCACGCGTTACAATTTTCTTTTAATTACACACCGCAAAGTCAGCGCCTGTTTTGCGTGTAAATTAGTTGAGGCTGCGGTCCCCATCACAAAGTTGATGGCGTTGCCGTCGCCGCCGCCGCTGCCACGTGTTGAATCATTCAAGAGGGACCTTTCGCAAGCTCAAGCATTAACCCAACGTGCATTAACTACACAACAACATAAAGAAGAAGCACAACTTTTGACCGTTAAAATTAGTAAAATGTTAAATTTTTGCAAAAATAATTTTAATTCACTTTTAATCTTCGTTTTTTTGACTCTTTCTTTTAGGTTTTTACCTTTTTCACTTGGATCTTGTGAGTTTAACCTTTTGTTGGGGCTTGCAAGTACTACTTCAGGCATTATGTAAACTTTGCATATAAATTAACATTTCAGTTGGTTTCAAAGAGCATTGGGGATTGAGAACGAAAAAAAGGTTGATTTGTTTGCTTATGCGAAGTTGAACGATTTGTTTAGCGTTTGAAGGGTTTCCGATCTGCCGGTGGATAATAAATTAATATTTGTACTTTAAAATGTGTTAAATGGAAAAGTATTCAAACGATATTAGATAGTTTCAAGAAATGCCCTGTACAGTAAAATTATTCATAGTGCTGGTCAGGTTGGAAGTTTAAGCTAATTTTAATATTTTCCCTGCTGCAGATGTTTCACTTTGACTCTCTATAGTAAGGATTCCCTTATTACGCTCTCTTATCCTTCAAACCTATCTTTCCATATCCCTCTGTATCCATTCAAAAGCAGTCAGCAATCTCTGGACACTTCTGTAGCAGCATTAGAAAAGAGAGAGAGAAAAAAGGCCCGTTCACCAGCAGCTGTTACATAAGTCAAGAGTGTCGCTTACAAAGCTGCTCTAGCTGTTGCCCATAGTTCAATTGTTGTTGGGCCGCCTGTTTCCAACCCCACCACACCCCCCTCTTCAACCCTTCTAAGCCAACATTAAACACACACTGTTAAAGCTCTAAAGCGGCTTTCCATCCACAAAAGCCAAGGCTATTGTTTTTAGCTCCGGCAGCCGGTCAAACTCTTTTTTGATCTTGCTCATTGCCAGCTTGTGACCCCAGCCAAAGCCGCCCCCCTTCGTTGGGCTATTTCCTTCTGAATGTGCCTGTCATGTGCAGTGGCTCATCTTCCTCATCATAATCATCACCAGCTAGCTGGCATCCTGGCTAACAACAACAACGACAACAAGCAGACACTTGCTGCGTCCATTGTTTGCCTTCAGTTGGCATTGTTTGTGCCAAAGTGGGCGTGGCCTCAAGTGGGCAGACGTGTAACTAATAGCCACTCCACCTCCACACCCCCCCCTGTGTGTCACATTGCATGTGTTTCAGCTGTCATTTTGTTGATTCATGCGCTCAACGCGCACTTTCGCAATCTGTGACTATTGATTGCCTTGCCTCTGTTTGTGGATTATTATAATTTATAGTAATTTTCGTTGCTTGAAAAACTTTTCTTAAGTTGTTTCCCTTCCAAATTTACAGTTAATTGGACTGCAACATTTCCGAGCAGACAAAAAGAGAGAGAGGGAGAGAGAGAGCAAGCGTTCCTAATTACAATGGGTAAAAAATGTAAATAAGTGGGAGTCGGGACAAAACGTTCACAGTTGGCCAACATTTACCCCCGCCGACACTTGTGCACTCTGGCAAACGCTTAATTTAATAAGAAATACGATGCGATAGAGAGAGGGGAGAGAGTGAGTGAGTGGAATCCCCAGAAAATGTTGCCAGAAAGTTGTGCAAAAGTTTTGCTCAACAGCCTGACAAGTTAGCAAGAAATGCGGGATGCGACAGGTTCTTAAATTCATCCTATATATGTATATATACTTACCAACCTACTTACTACTACTACAGACATATATGTATGAAGGCTAGCAGGTTTAATTAGAAACTTTTTTCTTGTTCAGACAAGTAACGTCGGAAATTGCTAGCGGCTTGTTATGAAAGGGGGCAACGATTCAGTTCTTGGGCCCGAGCTGCTGTCAGTTGATCGCATTTTGCCGCCCAAACTTTAAGTTGTCTTTTATTTATTTATTTTTGATGCATAATATGCTGTCGCGAATTTCACCATTATTTCAAAATATGCAAATTCTTGAAGACATTAAATTAATAAGGAAAAAATAAATTTAATTCAATTCATCTTAAATAAGTTGAGAACTTTTTTTCAAACATTATATTCCGGTTAAACATAATTAAACATCTCGAAAGTGCTAACCACTTGTTGACAAGGCTTTTTAACTCCCGCCTAAAAGTATGCAAGGGTTTTTTGGTTGCACAAGAATTCCCACAAGACAACAACAACAAAAGTAGCTCCAAACGCTAATGAAATTCCATTCAATATCGCATTTATTCAACACAACTGTTTATTTGCTGCTGAAAAATTCAAATGAATTTTCCACAAAAATTTTCATTTGGCCAATTTCTGCGAACATATTCGCAACAATAAAAGCCAACTTAATTTATGTGCATAAATAAATATATATATATTTTTATATAAAACGAAAGCACGCCAAGCTAAAAGAGAAGGGCGCCAACAACAACAGCAAAGCGTAAAAAATCAAAAACCCCCATTTTGCACACCTCTACGCCCTTGCCCTGTGCGCTGGAAAAATTGTTTATTTTTGTGCGTCAGAAAAATGTTAAACAATTTCAAATGCAAAAAATTCAGCCACGTGCGCGACTTTAAAAAAACGAAACAGCATATAAGATATATAGAAACCAAATCTCTGCCAATCTGTCATCGATTCCAGGTATGCTAAATATCAAATACCTCGATACGAGCAAGAAAAATTGAATTAATACCCAGTTCTTGGTATGAATAAAGTTTCCTCGAATTTACAAAGCTCAAAATGAGATTAAATGGAATAAGGAATTTTCCTTCAAACACGTACGGCTTATTATTATTTTCAATCAAATTCTGTGAGAAAGAAATTCTCATTTGAAGTTGTTAAAATTAAATTTGAAACACAAAAAAAACTTTCATTAGGTCTGTTTTAATTTCACTTTTCTCTCCCTCTATCTTTCTACTTTCTTTGCCTTTCATATAACTTGATTGTCCTCAATATTCCCAATCAATACCTCAGGCCTTGTTTCATGGTCAAGCCCACCCTATGTACTATATACAATTCCCTTTTCACAATTTCCTATTCAATTCAACAGATGTTTAATAATTTTCACTCAATTATTTATAGAACATTTCTATATGATTTATTCACTTGTTGGCTTGTTGTTGTTGTTTGCGGCTGCTGCTGCTGATAACTCCAAGCAGCATAAAAAACAACAACAACAGCAACGTATGACGCAGCTACTTTACGATTGGCATAAATGCGTAACAACAACAATAATCAGCAGGCGGCAAACATAAGAGATAAATAAAAGAAATAAAAGCAAACCCAAAACGATTTAATTTCAAGTTATTTGACTTGGACCTTGGCAATCAGATGGCAACAACAACAACAATAAAGAAAACATTGGGATAGGTTTGATTTGGCATCAAATCTGAATCCAAGTGTGCCATAAAGAATATCAACCAAAAACAACAACAGAATGGACAGCACGACTGGCAAAAAGCCAAAGCCAAAAGGCGTTGGCGTCAGTTCTTGTTAAACTGTATCTGTATCTGTTGCAGCCAGTATCTATGTATCTGCAACTAAGCATCTGAGCCAAAAAAAAGTGAAGTCGTGGCGAGACAGACGAGATGAAGAGAGAGAGACAAAGAGATAGCGAGAGAGAGAGTGTTGTAAGCACCAACGCATCACAAAATGTAGCTGCTACAAAAACGCTGCAAATTGAATGCAATAAAAAGGCAATAACAACCGCAGCAGCAGCAGTCGCAGTCGCAGTAACAAAAAAAACAACAGATGCAACAACTGTCAACAAGCAAACACCGAACTATCAATGCGCTTGTAAATATTTATTCAAGGAATAATTCGGCATTATTTTATCTATACAGACAGTTACATATAGAGAGAGTGAATGAGAGAAAAGGAATATAAATTTCAAAGCGATTTCCTAACGGTTCCCTTCCCCGCCTTAGGCAACAGAAGATCAAAAACATCTACTCCAATTTCCATCTTTCATCATATAGTTAAGCTACGCAACCTTGGAGCATACCCTAACGATGCCTTGAAATTGAAAGCCGGCGAGCAATCGAATCGTTACTTGCAGTCGGTTGGTCGGTCGGCACAGTGGGCCAATCATCAGTCCATCGTCGTGAGCGTCGAACCGGTGTGGCCTGTCATAACAAATCGACAACAAGCAGCGACGTCGACGTCAACTGCGACGCAAGCAGCGATGGCTGTGAAGATCGTCGTCGAGTGACCAGCGTTCGGCGTTTTGTGGGTCACAGACGCAGACTTCAATTGTATCTGTATCCGAACAGATACGAGAAACGAGAGAGCGCTAAAAAGACGCGAAAGGGGCGAAGACGAGAGGAGAGGAGGGATCGGTGCGTGTCTGTGTGTTCGGTCTTTAAGTGATTTTGTGCTTCGATTTCCACAATTTTTCCACCTACGATGCGCAGATCGATGATTGATTCGATTGTGAAGCTAAAATAAATTTATTGCCAGCGGCGAATTCCCTTGTTTAATCAAATGCTGTGAAAATTTATTTGAGTGTTTATATGTATGTGTGCATCGCTCTCTCTCCCTCTCTCTTTCTCTCTGTTGTTTGTGTAATTGGCTTGGCTTCAATTGACAAAAGCGCGTCACAAAAACCAACAAAAGAATTCAATTAAGGAGCGTCAAATTGAGCATGTGAATATTTTTTGGCGTAAATTCAATTAATTCGCCAAATAAATATATAAATTTTGAATGTAAATAAAAGTAGAAAAATAACGAAAAAATAAATACTGAAGCCCTTTGGTAGCGGCTGAAATTTTGTTGACAAAGTAAATATAAACTAAAAGGTGATAGAACCAAAAATAATTAAATTTAAAAAAAAAACAAAAATCGACATTTGCAGTGAATCAAATTAATTTTTATTTTAGGGATTACTTAACAAATTTATTTTCCAAAAAAAAAAAAAACCAAATAAAATCAATAGAGATTTTCAGAATATTTTTACGCCAATTCAATTGAAAGTTTTATTAAAAAAACAAAAATAAACCAAAAGTCGAAACAAAAAATTTAATGATTAAAAGCAAATCAAATTATGTATGTGCTGAAATTTTAAAAAAGCTAAAACATAAATTTTATGAGTTTTGACTAATTGTTGTCCAACAAATTCGATGTGTTTTTGTAGTTACAAATGTTTTGTTTTATTTATGCTGCCGCTGTGATCGCCCCAATTGTTCTGTCTATGCGTGTGCTTGCCGACCCCAACCACCCCCCACATGGCCGCTCCACCCTCTCAACTTGTGCGTGTAAAATTTTCATTAATTGCTCTTTTTTTGCCGCTGTCTTTGGGCGATTGTTGCTTGTTGTTAACATTGTTGTTGGCGTCGCTATTTGTGTTGAATTTGTTATTGTTGCATTTACATGCTTAATAGTTTTTATTGCTCGTCGTAATTAGCAAATTGTTTCTATCCCAGCTGCACCAATGACGTAACAAAAGCAAACAAAAAATATCATTTAATTGCGAGTTTTCTGTTTTTCTAACAGAGCGTAGCGTTTTTACGAGGGCAGCTCAATGACTACGCAACAATGTTGAGCTCTTGGCAAAGTCTTTATCAAACTTCCCTCATATTGAGGTATAATAAGAACTAGAAACAGTTGGCAAGACAAAAAAGAGCGCAAGCAAGCCCAAAAATAGTCAAAAAATTTGTGAATGAAATTTTGTTAAGAATTGAAGTTTGTACTAGAAGTTGAACTAGGTTGTAGTTTGTTCAGATATGAGATGGTATATACTACGCTATATAGAAACAAAAAATCGTATTAATTATGTTTTGGAGCTATTTCAACGCATCTTAAATGGATTATTATTGGCCTTATTGCTGAAACAACAAAATATTATTATTATTATTTTGGCACATTTTACTCTTTGCAAGAAATCAAATAACCATTACACTCTCTGTGTCTGTGTGTGTGTCGCCATTAAATGTAAATCATTACCACAATTTCGGTTGATGTGTGTTTGTGTGTGTGTGTGTGTGTTGGATTCTTGTGTTTTTATTTACTTCAATTTATGAGTTTTACACAAATATTTGGCATTTTTATTAGAGCAAAGCAGTCAAAACCAGAGCAATGCAAACAAGAAAAGCGACTAAAAAAAAAACCCCCAAAATCGTTGTTGGGTTGAGTTTTGGTTTAGTTTATGGGCTAAGCTGTCTTTTGCTGTCTGTTTGTTTGTTTGTTTGTTCTTTATCGCTATATGTAGAGTGGCATGCATAAATAATTATAACATTAGCCGCAAAAGTTTTAAGTTTTTAGATTTTTTAGCGCCAAAACCAAACCAAACCGAAACGTGACACTTGGCTATCAGATTTTGCACTTGAGCGCTAATAGAAAAAAATATATATATAAGTATTGAACAAAAAAAAAAACACGCAACATCGCGAAGGTTGCGGTTTGGGGCACGTAAATACAAGTAGTTCGACACATAAGCGTCACAAATGTCGCACGAACTGAAACAGTTTCAGTTATTAGCCAGCCAAACAAACCAACTAAACAGTCCAAAACAGTCAAACAAAAATCAGTTAATCGTTCGCCAGTTGGCCACTTATAATACTCTAATGACATAATGTCTTATAGAAAAATGGGAATGTCAGCTAATTAACTGATAAGTAGCATTATTTGGCAATTGTATCTTATCTTGAACTTGTGACGCATCAAAAGCATATCGAATCGGAATGAAATATTTGAAGTGTTGAACATCGTTCAAATCAAGTGTTGAAGAGATCTTCCTGAATGAAAAACTTTGCAAGAGCATTGAAAAGTCGTTGCGATCGAATGCACAACATTTCTTTCGAATTGATTTTTTTGGTATGTCTGGACAGTGTTTAAAAGTCGCTTTAGCCGCACCAACATGCATTTATGAGCTTAATTGAGCAGCGAGACAACAACAACAGCAGCGACAAACGAAACGAACAAAAAAACGCGGCATTAACACGTATCGGCCAATTGGCACCAGAGCAGCGCACAGTCGCAATTAGCGTTTAAATGATGCCAGACGCGATCGTCGCAGCGTTTGTTTTTTAGGCTTGTTTGTTTGTGCCCAAACAATGGACAAACATGCAAATTGGCGACAGATGACACGAGGCGTATAACGGTTAGTGAGAGCTTACAGCTGGCGCGCTCGCTCTCTCTGGCTGTTAGTTAACAGCGCTCGAAAGCTTGCTATGGAAAAGCCACACACAGACAGAAGGCAAGGAGCACAAAATGGCTGCGTTGTGGGCAACAGAACGCGTTTGAAACTCGAGCGAAGCGCACGTGCTCCAAAGCAGAGCAGCGTCAGAGAAACAGTTAACAACAACAACAAAGAGGCGCCCCTTAACAAGCTAAACCAAAACGGGGGCCCAACAACAAGTGTGTGTGTAATCATAATTATCAAGGAGAGCAAGCAGTGCAAGCAGCGCGCGCTATTTCTCTCGCCCACTCTTCACCTGTGCGTGTGTGTGTGTGTGTGTTGGTGTTGTGTTTAACTCACCACAGCTAAGGGGATAGACACACTGGGCGGCCGCTGTGCTTTTTACAGCGTGTGAAAATATTTGCACACTCACAACGTCTTGGCAAGCACGCAAAGCCAGTTCCAGCTCCATCTAATCTACGCGAGTGCCCGCGCCGCACTGAGTGTAACCGAGAGAGAGATAGTGCCAGTGAGTGCGAAAGAATGCGATAAAGAAAAGTAAACAAACTGCGGACAGGTCGCGTGCCAAAACCACCAAAACCAAAACATCAACTGTCAAAAATAAACTAAACCAAAACCATTCATAACGAAAGAAAGCAGCAAACAAATTTATGAAGTTTTTCGAACTGTTGCTTTGATTGATATATAGTATGCAATGCATATGTTAACATGTTAATCTAAATTCAACGGAAAAAACTTTATAGATTTTTTGTTGTTTATGGGATGGCTAGGGGTTGGGTAGGGCTAGGTTAAAAGCAACTTACCGTCGGCAGCAACGGAACGTGTCTATTTAACCAAAGTGGAATTGGCGATACAAAAAAAAAAAAAACAAAACACAAAAACGTTGAAATTATTTCGTTTTTTATATGCACGCGCGAGCAAAGCAAAAATAAAAGCACTTATGCAAAAAACAAATACCAAAAATAAATGCAAATTTTGAATTGTTTTCAATCATAAACGATAAAAAATTCCACAAAAAACATAAAGCGAGCAGGCCGAACATGAAATGTTCTAAAAAATAACGTTTTGTTTCTAAAAGCACAAGATAAAGAGATCTTAAGTATTTAACAACAAAAAATAAGAATAATTTACTCAGTTACACGCCATTAATAATTAAAATCAATTAAGCAAAAGTTTCATATCAATTAAATTTTTGTGCCTCGCGTCTCGAATTAATATCAATTTTAGCAAAAATGTCAAAACCAGTCCACACACGAATGAAAATATATATTTTTCAATTATAATTAATGCATATTTTTATTTATGTGCCGTTCGATACGTTTAATTGTTTATATATGTTTTTTTATTTCTTTCTCTTGTTCGATCTGAACAAACTCGAGCAAAACGAAACGGAATTTGCATAACAAAAAAGAATTTAATAATGTTATAATAACAAAATATTGTGTTTTACGTTTCTGGCAGTTCCGCAGCAAAAATAACAAAAGGCCATTTAAAAATCAATAATCTAATAAAAAAAGAAATACAAACAGACAAAGCAAAAAAAAGTATCAAATGAAGCAGCAACAACAAAGAAAACAACAACAACAAGCAACCAAAAAACAACAACAAATTAAATAGCCTGTGCAATTTGTTTGGAGCAACAACTTATATAAATCTAACTAAAACAAACCAAAAGTCCAAACAGTTATTAAAAATAACAATAACAAAATGTCGGAGAACAGCGATAACAATGGCGACCAACAGAGCCAGGGCCAGGGGGCGGAGGGCGAGGCGCAGGGCGAGAACTTAATGAAGTCGCGTCTGCGCAAAGGAGCTCTCAAGAAGAAGAACGTCTTCAATGTCAAGGATCATTGCTTCATCGCCCGTTTCTTCAAACAGCCCACATTCTGTTCCCACTGCAAAGATTTCATTTGGTAAGTTCATCAAAATCGGTTGAGTTTGGTAATAGTTGCGAATGTGCTTTGAGCCCACTTACGATAGGGTTGAGCTAAAATGATGGTAATTTTCGAACGTTGTTTTAGTTATTTACTGCTTTCGTAGAAAATAATGTTTGTCGGACAATTTTACATTTAAGAGTGTCAAAGTAATAAAGTAAAAATTTGGCTAATTTTTATACCCTGAATTAATGAAATTCCTCGACTAGAGACATCTAATTTTTTGTTATAATTAAATAAGGAATATTCAGTTTGCAGCCTCTGTTTATTCATGCTTAAAACATTTTCCTTCACCTTTGAACAAAACCCGAAATAATATTTCAACACAAATAATCTTGAACCTTTCTCAAGGGTTGTTAGCCTAAATAAACTTCAAAATATTTCTGATTATGTTAAAAATTATTTAGAACTTAGGTTAATTAGCTAAAACAAACTTAACAACTCGCTTAGAGCAGTTAACAATTTTCCGAGAAAATCTTTCATATTTTATCACTTTTTCTCTTTCCATCCTGTTTTCTTATGTTTTTATTGATATGTTTATCATAAAAACGAACGTTAAAAATGCAAACAAAACTTTTGAATCAAAAAACAGAACTGCAGATATTAACTTTTAGCCCAGTACTAAAGCAAATTTAAAAGAAAGGCACAAAATTTCCCATTCTATAAGAGACTTAAATATTTCTTGTGCCCTCCCTTCTTTATTTTAATTTTTGTTGTTGTTGGGTATTGTTTTTCTAACATTCCTGAATCCCGTGTGATTTTCTTGAATTTTTATGTTTCATGCCTGCCTCGAGCTGTGGCACTTGTGGGTCTACACAGGCGTGAAAGCAAAATCGGCCACATAACTAAGCAGCAACGGCACGTAAATCGATATTTTGTCTATCGGAAAACAGCAAGAAACAGAAATTAAAACCAAGCTAATGTCACAGACCCAAAAAAGGTAGCAAAACAACAACCGAAAAACAACTACAATGTAGCCCCGTATAATATTTATTTATTTAATCCATTGAAACCAAAAATGCATAAAGAATAACTTGTCTAGCTACTGTTCCTGGTCCCCCCAACACCCTGCTTTTGATTTGCGGATTATAAAACAATCTCATGCGTATTAAGTTGAAGGTAAAAGGTTGAACCCTTCTCATCAACATTCCACAACCTTGGCAATGAGAAGAAATCAAAAACCAGCCACAAATGTGTCCTAAAAATATTGTTCTTTGTTCTTACAGCGGCTATCAATCGGGATATGCATGGATGTAGGTATTTCTTTAAAAACAAAAACTATATACGAGTAGATAGATATATATAGATTTAATGTATTGCTAGCTTAAAGAATTTTCGGATAAAATAAACTAAGAGATTTTCGTTGGGGTCAGCAACTAGAAGAAACTTAAGCTTATATGCTAATGCAATAAGAATATTAAAATACTTTGAATAATTCGAATTCCTCTGCCTTAAGTTGATATTTAATATTCAACAAACGAAAAGCTTTAAACGTTTTTGTGGTTCAATTAATTCACAATTAAATATTCCAATGTCAGTTAGCTAATCGTTTGCCACAAGTTGACAACGGCTTAATTTAAAATGGAAAATGACAAGGAAAATTAATTGGCAAATTGGCTGTTGGCCAGGCTTAAACATGTCTGCAACTTTTCTAAATTCCCCATTAAGATCAGCTTTCTTTCTCGATTAAAGCTAATCGACATTAAACATTTAGGACAATAATTAAATGAATTGCTGTTGTTGTTGTTTTCTAAAATTCGACTCTAACGATCGATCTATGACCAAAACAAAAAACGTGCAACTTAGCCATGTGAAACTGAGACCCAAAAAGGCCAACAAGCTAAGAGATACTTTTAGCCAATTTTGGCTAACATTGTTGCTGTTTCTGTTTTCTGTTTTGTTGGCCAACAGCACAGCTAATTAACAACTTGAATTACAATTTGCGCCTAGCGACTTGTTTCGTGCAACGTTTCAGCGGCAGCGTTTTCGGCCATTTAATTAATAGTGTTGGCCATCTTTCGCAAACACACACACACACACCGAAGGCGTTGCAAGCACGTAGTCAACGCAACCAAATGTGGGTTGCGCCCCCCGGGCAAGTGGAAATTGCTGCCGTGTTTGTGCCACGTAATTTGCATAACAGCAGCAGCAGCAGCAGCTGTGAGCCCTGTGACAAATTTAGCTGCTGCTAAATATATAAGATATATCCTTTTAACATCAAGTGGCATTGTTATCACAGCTTGTTGCACAAGTGTCTTTGTAGTTGATTTTCCTAAGCAGCTTAGAATGGCAGAAATAGTTTTATCTGCAATAACAAACAAAGATATTGTTGAATCGTTATGTGGCAATATTATGGTAAATGCCAAAAGTAAATATAGAAAAGCGCAAAGAAAATAATCACAACTATTGATTAGAATATTGTCAATGAGTGAACACAATGAAACTAGCTGAAAAGGCATCTTTCAGGAATAGTTTGATTTATATAAAAACATAAAGCTCTAATCTTAAATAGTTTGTGCTTTATATTTTTTCTCTCTGCTCGGGCAATAAATTATAAATTAAATTGCAAGTCACGAGAACTTTTGGCGTTCTATCTGCTCAACTTTTTAGCTCAATCTTAAATCTCTTGCGTGCAGTTTTTTTTTTGCTGCTTCTGGTTGCGTGTGAAATTAACTCGCATAGCAAACATACTTTTTTTTTCTCTTTCTATTATTAATTTTCTTTTTAATTCGCTGCACACAATTTATTACCTATCCTCCTCAGTCCTCCTCTCTTTTTGTTGTTGGCGTGCCGAGCCGGAAAAGTGTGCTTAATTAAAAAATTCGAACAAAAAAAAAACTGCAACAAACGAAAAGAGTGAAAAAGGGCCGCGGCAAAAAAACCAGGCGAGGCAGTTTCGCATTGATAAAAAAAGTGTAGCATAACTGCAGGCGCGGCGCAAGGAAATTACTTTTTCGCTTCATTTGATGTGCAAAACAAAAGCACAAAAAATGGACGAACATAAAAGGGAACAACAACAAAGCTGACCAAACAAACAAATGAAATGTTTTTTTGTTTATCAAATTTAACAAATGTTTATTTAAGGAGAACAATGAAAAAGCTGTGATATAAGTTTGGCGGAAAACTAACTAAAAACCGCACAATAATTTCTATTCACACAAAATGCTTTTAAAGCTAAATTGAATCATTTCAATGTTGTTTTGTCGCTGCACCAAAGCAACAATTGAGAATGTATATATGCATGCGAGTAATTTGCGTGCATCGGGGTTAAAAACTAACACACACACACACATATATCTATTATACTCTTTAAGCGGCTTGTGGTCAAGGCATTTAGAGCTTATAAAATATGGCTAATACGAGCACTTGGTCTATTATGCCTGCCTGCCTGAACTGGCATAAGCCTTAATGCAGCAGCAGCAGCAACTGAACACTAGAACGTAATGCCCAAGCTGTATGTAGTCAACACAACTAAGCAAGGGGGACACACCAACACAAACACAAACACAACCCACACACTATCCGGGCTGCACGGCCCTTAAAGTCATTGGCAGTAAACAGAAATATTTCAAAACAATTTTGCATTGCAAATTTTTGAGTGTTGTCAACTTTGAAGCTCACAACTTTTAACAAGCTATCAATTTGTAGAGACAGCCATTAATTAACAGTGTGCCTAGGAAATATTTTCACTATGGATAAGTTTGAATCGAGCAACCCACACACATGGCTTAACCTTTGACCTGTGTAGCAAATTCCTTATATTAATTATATTGATTGAACTTTATGGCTGGCGCGCAACTGGTTAAGTGAATGGGGGAAGAATATTAGCATATTGCTGATTAAATATTTGTGCTGTGCCGGCAAATTCAATATGTATGTAAACCGACTCACACACACACACACACACTAAGCGCAAATTAATTAGTGGAAACCGCAATTTGATGTAAATTATTTAATCGAAATTTCTTTCGCAGGGGCTTTGGCAAACAGGGATTCCAGTGTAATGGTATGTAAAAAATAACACTCATACGCCTGGGATACCACCATCCAACGATAATAACTATAATAATTACGTTGCAGTCTGCTCCTATGTGGTGCACAAGCGGTGCCATGAATACGTCACCTTCATATGTCCCGGCAAGGATAAGGGCATCGATTCCGTAAGTGTCGTTTATAACTAACTAAAATATTCAAGTTTTATACTTAGTAAACCAAAGATACAGCTTTAGCTTTAAGAATGTTTGGCGCAGCATTTTCAGGTGTGAGAAGAAACAGATTTAAATTCCTTATCTTTATTTTTTATATCTCTTTACGAGCAGACCTTTCGTCCATTTCGTTTGGCTTGATGTTGCTGTCAGCTCTGCGGCTAGCTTACCAAAAGTGTCATTTTGGCTTTTTAGCATACAACCGAAATTCGTATTTGTGTTGCTTTCCTTTCTGTTCTTTTCTGCCTGTCTGTCTGCCAAGTGAAAAGGTTTTCCAGCTTAGAATTTTATGTGACACAAAAACACCTTAAATAGCGAGATTTTAGATGAAGTCTGCGCTGAGTTAATTTAACTGGATTTCTATGACAGGCATAAAGATAGAAGAGCAAAAATAAGTTCCAGGAATGTTAAAAGTATAAATAAATATTTAATCAAAAAGATTTCTTCTCACACATTAAAATGCTTGAAGCTTGAACAGCTTTTAGTTAAGTTAAGCAACTAATCTTAGTTTAATGTAGTGTGCAACTAAACTTAGTTTAAAACATTATCAAAAAACATATAAAAAATTAATAATAAATAAGTGTTAAAGTTAGCAATGCTTATTGTTCCATTCAGCAATGTTTTCTTTTACTTGTCATCGTGCTCTGTTTATTTATAAATTGTATTTGTATTTTCATGTACCAAAACAAAAAAAAAAAAAAAAAACCTATTTGTCAAATCGTTCACCAAAAACAATATGACAAACAAACAAAAAAAATTCTAAAACTGTGGCACGCATATTACAATATAAAAACAAACTGAAGGATTCACCAAAAACTCAGCACCATTTCGAACCATTCACATACGCAGGACCCACGTTCTGTGATCATTGTGGTTCCCTGCTCTATGGCATTTACCATCAGGGCCTCAAATGTTCAGGTAAATTTATTTCGTTCTTCCTTCTATCTGAGCTTCCCCACTTTCTTTCCAAAACAAAACTACTTTTCTCTAACTCTGTCATTTCCAAACTAACTCTTGTCTATCCTCTAGTTGTATGCTCTGCTAATGCGCTGTTAGTTCGCTGTTAACTAACTGTTAGGCTAGCTAATTGCTTGTAAACTTCATCATCTTTCTCTATGTTTTCCCTTTCTTTGCGTGATTGTGTGTGAGTGTGTTTCTGTATATATATATATATGTGTGTAATTGCTATTGAATTGTAAATATTTATGCATATAGTCTATCTATTTAGCTGCCAAACTCTGTAAAAAATGTTTATCCAAACCCAATTTCCTATGTTAAACTAAACCCACAAATTAAATTATCGATCCATCTATATAACGTGCGATTTATTTTGTGTGTGTGTTTGTTTTGGGTAATTGTTCGGAATTTGCAAAAGTTTTATCTTGTTTTTTGGGTTTTTTGTTTGGCACGTGTCCAGATATTGTGACCCCAACCCAACCCCAAAGATCCGCCTTTTAAAAAGCTTCATGTTGTTCATTAAATTCATTTGCATAATTATGCACAGGATAAAGCGCACACACACATACACACACACACACAGAGTGGCAAACATGTTCACATGCTCTTATCTAAATTGTATAGAATTTTCGAGTAATATAATTAAAAATTTTGAATGCGGGCCTTCGCCAAACTCTGCAGAAACATAGTTACAAAACTACAAAACCTAAGCAAAAATTCGGATAAAAAGCATTATTAAAATATATATGAACAAAACGTAGCAAACATTACGAGTAATGAGGTTGCCTCCCCAGCGGGTAGTACTCAGGGGAGGGGAGAGTGGAGAAGTGCTTTATCTTTTGTTTGCTGTGCAAATATTTAATGCACTTTCGGGCTTTTTCGGGCCACATGAATGCAATGTTTTAAAACTTTTAAGCCGAGAGCTCGACAACAATTGTCCTTTGTCAAAAATATCGTCAAAACAAAGATAGCTTATGGTTGAAAAAGCTAAAGTTGAGTAAATTTCCGTTTCCTCTTTGAAGAAAAGCTTACTGCGTCTGTTTCGAATATCTTATGGACTTAATGAAAAGTTATTAAAAATAATTCGAGTTGAAATTCATGAGCAAAATGTTCTCTCTCTAACAAACAGTCTGTTAGTTAGTTGAATTAAGGCAGCCAAAGTCAATTGGAACTGTTAAGAACCTTTACAAGTGCCCTCGTGTGTGCATGTGTGTGAGTGTGTTAGTAGTAGTAGTACTAGAACTTGAGGTTTCGCAATGTTACAGAGCTCTTAAGTGCTCAACAACGAGTGTCTCTGCAAGAGAGAGAGGGAGAGAGAGAAGAGCGTGAAAATCGATGGAGGCGAGAGATGTCATGGCAACTATTTAGCGGGGTACAAGTGAGTGCCGCGGGGCGAAGAGGGTGCGGTGTAACGCGGATTTTCTATTGTATTGTTAATCAACGTAAGAGAAATATGTGAGGCGGGTGCAACGGAAAAGAGAGACAGGGAGAGAGTGTAGACAAGCATGTTAATTGTATGGCATTTCATCATAAATTTAACTACAACATTTGCAACACGTGCCACACAAGCAAGCACACTGAACAACTTTGCGGCTTCCCTTCACTCAAACCGCTCGACTCAACAATGCTCACAATGTTATCAATTATTTACCCCCAACCCACACATACGTCTCGAATCTAGAGTCTCACTTACTGCACAGTCACGGGGGCGTATGTGTAATATAATCCAAGTGCTTAAGTATTGCCTCAGCGAAACAGAGAGAGAGAGAGAGTGAATCACTTGGTGATTGCCAACAAGCAGCGTTGACGACAACTTTGCTTGCTTTGTTGGCTTTTGAACAAGAAATGAAGTTCTAAATGTTGCTGTCAGTTGTCGTGCTACTTGACAAGAATTCTTTGGCTGTTTGGTGTTTGTTGTTGTTGCAAATCGGATCAAATATATTGCGTTACAAGCGAACAAAAACATACAGACAGAAAGTCAGTCAGAAAGGCGACAGTTTGATAAATATAGCAATCAATTTAGCAATGGTCGAATGCTCAGGTTATATTTATCTATTTTTGTTGTACTCCTTCACCTGTTGATCCTTATGCTTCTGAGAAAGTTTGTCTGCATATGTGCGTGGGAGGTATTCCAGAGAAAGGTTTCTGTACAGCAATCTCATAAATATATTCTAGATAAAAACTTCTGAAGCCTAATTAAAAAAAGAGAAATATATGAAGGATGTTTTTTCTGTTTCTTGATTTAAATTTCCATACAAGTTTCCTCAAAATCTACGAATAAATATTAAATTAAATTTTTCTTGAACGTTTCAAACAGCTTAACTTTGGCAATCAATAAACTATAACTCAACATTCAAATATATACTTATATACAAAAAGTATTATCTATTCGTTAAGACACACATCAAACTAACTTTTTGCCTTTCAAATTTGTTGCCAACTTTTGCTATTTGGCAATCATTTCCCAATTTAATCAAATTGAATGCAAAGGTGGCAAATGCTTTTGCTTTGAGTTGCGAAAATGTCTTGCTTATTGTTTGCGAGGCAAGTCAATTTGTGCATTTTACACACATGTGCTGGTGTGTGTGTGTTAATTTGTGTCCGTTTGTCGAGCGGAAATTGAAAAGGAATCTAGTTAGCAGCACGCTGTTTGATTTGCTTGATTGGTTTTTTGCCTCAGCTGCCAACTAAGCCGCAACTGTGGCGCAAGATAAATGTGTGTGCAAGTGTGTGTGTGCAAATGTGTGTGTGTGTGTGGCATGTTCATAACACCGATATGCACACTTCAATTTTCATCAAGCGCGCTGTCGTAATAAATGACATGGCAATTTATAAATGCAATCCCAAAAATTACAACAGCAGCAACGAAACATTTCAACCATGTTATCAGGACTTCAGTGTGCTTAATATCCTGCCACAATTTGTACTTGTGTGTGCATGTTGAGGTACATCCTTGAATTACTAAAAATGAGCACATTAAGAGTCGGCAACAATTTTTCGAGTTGCCAGCAAAAAGATATAGTATCTTTGCCAACCAACCATAGATTACAACCTGACATCAGACATTAGATGGCAGCGAAGGGGGAAGAGCGTAGCGGGCTGGGAAGGGGGTGTGTGTCTGTGCAATAAACTGGCAGCAAATTTGTTAAGTGACAAGGGAAAAATTACAGCAAAAAAAAATGCAAGTGATATAAATCGAAAAATAACATGGAAAATATAACGAAAACTTGTGAAAAATTGTTACAGATATTTTGTACATAAATTTGTTATACGTTTATACACTGCTGGCGAAAGCGTGGCACGTGGCAAATGAGGCAGCCGCAACGTGGTACGAATTACCATGTTCCACTCGCCATGTTATCTAATGAAATTGTTCTAAACATTTACCAGGAACTCAGACTGACACAGCGAATAATGTGACAGGCTTAAGTGTGTGTGTGTGTGTGTGAGGATGTGTGTACGTGACGCAACTGCTAACTGACCCGTGCAACATGCGACATATTACTGAATTGAATTAAGTCTTCAAAAGTGTTGATGTCTCATTATGAAATGTGTTTTAAACAGATTTTAGTTTTAACGTACTTCAAATATTGCCATGAAAAAGCTAGTTTTAGTTTTAAACTAGAAATTGCATTAACCTACTTAGACCTACTTACTCATAATTCATTACATAACAACTGGCAGCTGCAGCAAAGAGCTTAACTCACGTTTAAGCCACATTTACTTTGAATTTCATGATGGCAAAATTATGTGGCGCCATTAAAAGGAAGCCGCTTTTATGTCTGCTTATTAAAATACACTTCCACAAGGGAATTTAGATATTAAAAAAGCAATTCTGATTCCAAGAATTTCATTTTACTGAAAGGAAATTCAATATTTGGTTAAATTTCATTGTTAGCCGAAAAAATACGAAAATAACTTTTATTTCATACTTTTCATACCAGGATATTACATAAGAACCCCAAGGTTAACAAAAACATCCTGCAATGTAATTTAATCTCTGGCCATCACGAAAGATAACTTTTTTGTCATGGTTTTATGCCTCAAGTTTTTCAACTGCATTTTTAGTCTCCGCAAAACTTGCAACTCGATTTTAGTCCGAAAATTGCAAATAGGTAACGCCAACCTGAGCTTATAAGTTTAGCGTTGTGTTCGCCCCCACTTCCAAAAATGCCACTTAACGCCACCTGTCGCTTGTTTGTGTGTGTGAAAGTTTAGTGGAGAAAGTTTCTAGTCAAGGTTGCACGAGTCGAATTGCGTTGAGGAAAAGCCAAAAACAGCAATCGGCACTGAGCACTGAGCAATTGGCAATTGAATTTTACCTTCAAAACAAGTTGCATGCTGCAACTGCATTTAATGCAAACACAAATACAGTTACAATCGACACAAACAGACATACACTCGCAGCCTTGGGCGCCCGCCAAAGTATGCAACACTTTTTATGTGTGTGCTTCGCTGCCAGCTGCAGCAAGGCCAACTACAGAGTACCCCCCTCCTTTCGTCTACTCCTCTTGCCAGTGGTCCTTTTGTGGTAATGTGTGTGTGTGTGTTTGTGCTTTGAGCTTTGCACTTGAATCGGCTCCATTTTGTTTGTATTTCAAGGGAACGAGATAGCAAAAGATATGAGAACTGAGCATCGCTGCAAGCTGTTGAGCCTTGCAAACGACACACACACGCACACAGACAACAACATTAAAATGGCCCAAAAATGCGCGTCTTGTTCTGTTGCTTGAAGTGTAGTTCGTGTATGCGCATAATAATATCAAATGTCCTTGCCCACTTTTAAGACTCAAGAAATAAAAACAAAAACACACAACATCAACAATGACAACTAAACACAACCAGCCACAACACGTGTGTGCTCTGGTGCTTATAAGTTCATGGCACTGAGATTTCGAGTTCAAAATAATAAGACGGCAGCCCAAGGTTGAGATTAAGAAATACCCTGTACCAAAAATGCAAATGTGAAAAACATGCCGTTACCACATTTGAGATAACAAGTTGTTAGTTCTTCAAGCATAAAAAGTTTGTTAAATAGTTCCGAAGGAAATCATTAAAGTTTATTGCACAGAAAACTATTAAAATGATAATGGAAGTTTTGATAGCACAAGAAGATCTCTAATGAAACTCTCTTAAGCCCGTTTGTTGCTTCACTCGTTCACTCTGCCGATTAAAAGTTTAGCTTTAGGATAAATCAATCAGCTTTTGTCAGTCCTTTTCAGTTTAAGCTGCTCAATTGAAATTTATATAGAAAAGAAATGTTTCGATGAGAAAAACTAAAACGGCAAAAACAATATACCCGCTAGCCTAGCTACCACAAGCTATAAGCTGGCTTTGCTCCACTGTGTGTGTGTGTGTGTGTTTCTGTCATTGTCTTTGCCAAGAGCAGCTTGTATGTCACAGTGTATGTGTGTGTGTGTGTCATTTTTTTTTATGTGACTTTTTCTTCTTAGAACGGATTAGGCAACAATTGTCCTTTGTGGGTTTCTAGTTCAAGCAGCAAGAGAAATGAAACGAAACGGAATAAAAATAAAAATTTATACATATAAAAAAAAATATTGTTATTTATGTACCCAATGGAGTAGAAAAGCAAATGCTATTAAAGTGTTCTTACCCTTCCTCTCCCTTCATCCAGCCCCCTTCAGACCACTTGTTTGTTTGGCAAAGTGTTTGAAGTTTGGCAAAGTGTTTGAAGTTTGGCAAAACTTTCAAATTGTAAAAACAAATTGAACTTGCTTTCTTTTATGTTGCGGAAAAGTTATCTAAACCAACACAACCAATTGTATAACCTTTCTACATGTACATTCATAATCCATCCGCACAACTCTCTACCACCACCAACACCTCTTTTATCCACCTTCAATCCCATATTTTATCCCATCTTTATATATCTATTTGTTGAATTATTTTTTTAGCTTTTAATTTATGGCTGTTTAATTTGTAAAATGTAAAATGCATCGAATGCAAATGCTTTGATTGATTAGTTTATGTAGTTTAAATGTTAAAGCGCGTTTATAGCGAAAAAACCTTGCGTTAATTTTCCATTAGATCTCTCTCCAACTGTTCCAATTCTCAGGCACACCAGATGCCACACAAATGGCATAACGTTGCCTTCCTATCGCCGATGTTTTGTGATCATTGCGGCTCGCTGCTGCACGGCATCACGCACAAGGGTCTCAAGTGTCGAGGTAATAATGTCCTGATTTTGAATGTTCACTCTGTGTTCTCTCCTGTTCTGTGTGTGTGTGTGTGTGTGTGTGTGTGTGTTTGTTCTCGTCTTGTCGTGTCACGCTCACATCTCTAAATGGCATCTAAGCTGAGTTTCCGCTCTTATTTTTATTATTTTCCTTGTGGATTGTTGCAATTTGCAATTAGCAGCGCTTTGTTGCAACTCAAGTGTGCACTTGCCACGCTCTATGTGTTTTTGTAAATGTTATTTTTTATTGTTGCCTTTTTATTGTTTGACAAGTTTTCCGTTTGGCCACGCCCACTCTTTCTAAATGTATGTATTGCACTTAGCAAAGAGATGTTTTTTTTTTTCAACAAATTTGCAGCTGCATGTTAATTGACATTTGCCTGCCACAAGTTGCTAATCACTTAAGCAATGTTTTTTTTTTTTATTGTCGTGTTAATTTTACGATAACTTTGTGCTTGTTGTTGTCTTTTGCTTTGTACTTTGTTTGCCCCCAAAAAAGAGCGCAATTTTCCAAGCCATTTGTTAGACGATGCAAATTGTCGCCGCCTTTAATATCTCTTTCTCGAATGACAAACAAATAATTTACTTACGCCTCATTGCCTCGAACCAAGCAAACAATATATATATAAAGCAACAATAGATAAACAGACCAATCTACACACACACACACACACACTCACACACATCAAACAAACAGATTGCGAATGCGAAAATGTAAATGTGACAACAGCAAAATTCTCTCTACAATGACAATAAGCCGCAGTCATAGCCGGAAATGCGTGTTGTTCGATTGTGTGTGTGTGTGTGTGATTGTCATTATCGAACGCCAATTGTGTATGTGTATGTGTTAAATAACGTTTGAAATTCTATTCCAATTGTATATGTGTTTGTTTGTGATATTGTGTTTGCATGATTTGCTCGTTAGCTTTGTTCTTGTTGTTGTTGTTGCTTTGCAATTTACAACATTTTCATCACTGAATATTTTGTGAAAATTTAAAAATGCTTCACAAAATTGTCAAATACGAATATTTGTATACAAACACACAAACATATATCTTTATCAATATGTCAATATATCATTGAGAAAACATGAACCAGAATGGCATTTCAGCATCAGCACAATTATGCATTTTGACCGAAAAGCACGTTTTGGCATTTAAGTGTTGATTTAGTGCAGAGCCTGCAAGCCAAATAAATCAAAATGCTATCGACAATGAAAACTGAATCAGTTATAATAAAGTGCGGATACAGTTAGTAAATGTTTTGGATGGGGTTAAATGCAGCATTGTTTCGTTGGAAATTCTTTTAATGAATTCATTTTTTAGTGTAAAATTCATTCAAATATTGAACATCCAACAAAAATTGATTTGTTCCCTTTTTTTTAAGGTAAAAACCAACCATTAAGTTATTCTTATAGATTGTAGTTTGTTTATACATACATAAAACATATAGACATCTGTATTTTTTTTTTTTGCCAGATGTTATCTAAATTTTCTCATGAATATGTTATGAATATTTATTTAAAACCTGTTGTTACAATGCTTAATTATTTATGCAGGCAATGCTTTTGTGCCCCAAAGGGCATATTAAAATATATGTGTATATGCAAAGTCCGTTATGTAAGCTTGCATATGTGTGTAGCTACAAAATATTAATAAATAATTTTACACAAAAAAACGAAACGAAATGTAACTGGGCCACACATTATGAAAACTCACGCACACACATTTGTAGCTAGTATTGTTGTTGTTCTTTTTTTGTTGCACGCAAAGGGAAAAATCCTTTTTTCGTTATTTGCTTTGTTGTTTGTTTCCACTTCGTTGTTGTTGTTGCTTTAGTGTGCTGCAAAAAACACAAAAAAATAAAGAAAGGAAAGAAAAAACCCTTTCATATTTTCATTAAACACTGCCAAACTGACCAGCCGACAGCCAACGGGCCCCACAATGCCATCAAAAAAATGATTACTTTTTCCATGCAACAAGCGAAACTTTTCAAACAAGGGAACACAGAGAGAGAAAGAGACAAAAATACGTATACACCACGTGCGCCTTACGCGCGCCAAAATGACAAAATAACGATGCAGGGCGCCCAATAGCGCATACTTTACGCAGCGGGTGTAGGCGGATGAAATGTCCAAAGTAATTTTACACATGAGCGAAGCGACAAAGAGAAGAAAGTACGGAACAACAGCAGCAACAACAAAGGGGGGACCGACAGGCAGACTGATGCCATGAAATCAGCCAATAATGCAGTGGCGCAAGGACGTAAAGGGAAAAATGATGATGACAGTTATATGCATACATAATGAACGAATCACATATGTATGATGATAAGGATGTTTATCCAAATGACCGTTATGAGGCTAAAGTGTTAAAAAGACGAAGTCACAAAAAATGTTTATACTTATTATGTTTCCTATTTAAATTTTCCATCCTTATCATTCTCACATAACATGGTGTTTAATAACATATTTAAAAAATTTCGAACATGCAGCGAAGAGAATTTTTTTTTTTCATCCAATTTTTGCAATCAAAATGAATTACGTTTCCATTTGCGATATTTTCCAATTGAATACTTTTCGAATACCGACTCAACTCTCATCATAGTTCTTCTTGGCATGCATCCAGTCATCTATCCTGTCTCTCTCTCTCTCACTCGCTTCACGTATCCTTGCAAATGTAAGCGAAATGTGTGCGCCTCAAACTACGCAACCGTTTTTTTTGAATGCTTTCCCTCTTGCTGTGCGGCATTCCCGTTGCTGTTGCCAAATTGATTGCGATTGCAGCCAGCAACACAAATTGGCGTTGATTTGATGTGTGTGTGTGTTAGGGTGTGGGCGTGGCAATGCGAGAGTGCTGTCTGTGTGTTTTTTCTATTATTGGATTGGCGCGCTGATTGATAACCAGGCTCATCTGTTTGCCTATAAGCTTTGCGAAATAGACGACCATTTTTTCATTTTTCTTTTGAATTGAGTTTTGTTTTGTTGCTACTGTTGCTGTTGTTGTTGTGTTGCCTTTCATTTGCACATGGAGTCTGGGAGTAGGGGTAAGTACTGGAGTCCAATTCACAACTCACTTTGTATGCGTGCTACGTCCCGTGTCCTGTCTCTCTCTCTCTCTTTCTATGTGTGTGTCTGTGTGTGTTTGTTTTTGTATTTCTGCCTCCTGATATATTCCTTTACCTCACTAAAACCAATGTAAATGAAATCACTTTCAATCTATTCTGAAACTTTGCGAACTATCTATTTCAATGTACATTGCCAAGTGGCCACTAACAAGCAACTTATCTTTATTTCACTACGTGACCAATGAATGACCTCCGTTTAGCATGCGATATGAACGTTCATGCCCGCTGCAAGGAGAACGTGCCCAGCTTGTGCGGTTGCGATCATACAGAGCGACGCGGACGCATCTATCTCGAGATAAATGTCAAAGAGAATCTACTCACAGTTCACAGTAAGTGTTTAAGCGGGGAAATGAATAATAATTTTTGGCACTTTCTGGGAGGGAGAGACGACTATTAAGGCTCCTTAAGTTGTTGCCAACTTTTCTGTTGCTGTAAAGCGCTTATGTTCTTAACCAATTATGGCCCCCCAAACGAAACAAGACTGCCAACTTTTACGAACGCGAGAAGATAAAAAAAAAAATACAATAAAAATTATGACAAGCAGCTGGAAAAGTTTTTTTCAACAAGACGCTTAAAATGTTATGTCTATTAAAGTTTAGTTTTCAGTTCTGATTTGCTTAACAAATACGATATAATTTTTAAGTGCAACTAAAGCTTGCTATTCCTTTTTCACAAAGCTACTTTTCGCATTCTTTGAATTTAAAATTCAACCATTTTAATTGCCTTCAGGCAGCCAAGAAAAATATGCGGGCAAATTGCTTATGATTTGCATTAATTCATTATGAAGCAAACTCGCTCTCTCAATCTCTGTTTACACTAGATGCCACATAATGAATACTTGAAATGCATTTTGTTAAACAATAGCGTGATAAAAATATGTAAAGCCGGGCAAAAGAAAGGAGAAGCTGACGGCAGACAATGGAGAGAATAATGAGAATGCCTTGGCAAATTTTATGAAAATCTTGTGTAATTGCAGTCAAGGAGGGTCGCAATTTGATACCCATGGATCCAAACGGCTTGAGCGATCCATACGTAAAGGTCAAGCTGATACCAGATGGACCAGACAAGGATCAGTCCAAGAAAAAGACGCGCACCATTAAAGCGAACCTAAATCCCGTTTGGAATGAGATCCTTAGCTAGTACGTTTGAGATCGAAGATTTTCTAAAGTTTGTTTAAGTAGCTAAAATGTTTGTTTTCTTGAAGCGATCTGAAAGCAGAAGATAAAGATCGACGCGTATTGATTGAGGTTTGGGATTGGGATCGCACTTCGCGCAATGATTTTATGGGCGCTTTGTCTTTTGGCATTTCGGAGATTATCAAGAATCCCACAAATGGTTGGTTCAAGCTGCTCACACAGGACGAGGGCGAATACTATAATGTGCCGTGTGCGGATGATCAGCAGGATTTGCTCAAGCTAAAGCAGAAGCCGTCACAGAAAAAGCAGCCAATGATGCGTTGCGAGACACAATCACACTCACTGTCCAAAAAGGATATGACACGTGCCACCGACTTCAATTTCATCAAAGTCCTAGGCAAAGGCTCCTTTGGCAAGGTGAGAAGAGAATAAGTTTGTTGTCATAACTAAAACGTTCCATGTTGCAGGTGCTGTTGGCGGAGCGTAAGGGCAGCGAGGAGCTCTATGCGATTAAGATACTCAAGAAGGATGTGATTATACAGGACGACGATGTGGAATGCACGATGATTGAGAAGCGTGTCCTGGCGCTGGGCGACAAGCCGCCATTCCTTGTTCAGCTGCATTCTTGTTTCCAAACATTGGTGCGTATACTTAATAGAACAACGAGAAAATTATATTATTATTATTACTTTTAACCTACAAACAGGACCGACTGTTTTTCGTGATGGAGTATGTCAACGGCGGCGATTTAATGTTTCAAATACAACAATTTGGCAAATTCAAGGAACCAGTGGCTGTGTATGTGAAAATGAAAGCAACGATAAACAATAATAATCAACTTGACATATTTATTATTGCCACAGATTTTATGCTGCTGAAATAGCTGCTGGACTTTTCTTTCTGCATAACAAAGGCATATTGTATCGCGACTTGAAGCTGGACAATGTTCTGCTCGATGCCGATGGACATGTGAAAATAGCTGATTTTGGTATGTGCAAGGAGAACATTATGGGCGAGAAGACAACCAAAACATTCTGTGGCACACCCGACTACATAGCGCCCGAGGTGAGTTCTTAAACTAAGCAAAAAGAGAGTAAATAAACAAGTAATTCTTAAATTTTGTTTATAGATTATACTCTATCAACCTTATGGCAAGTCAGTGGATTGGTGGGCCTATGGTGTGCTACTCTATGAGATGTTGGTGGGGCAGCCGCCATTTGATGGCGAGGATGAGGAGGAATTGTTTGCGGCAATCACAGATCATAATGTGTCCTATCCAAAGAGCTTAAGCAAGGAGGCCAAAGAGGCGTGCAAGGGCGTAAGTTATTAGAGCAACCATTAGAAAATAAACTTTCAAAAAAATATTCATTTATTTTTCGTTTAGTTCTTGACCAAGCTGCCGGGTAAGCGCTTAGGTTGTGGCAACACGGGCGAAGAAGATGTGCGCCTGCATCCATTTTTCCGACGCATCGACTGGGAGAAGATTGAGAATCGTGAAGTGCAGCCACCTTTTAAACCAAAAATTGTGAGTTAATCAAGGAAAGTATCTTGTCTTGAAACTCAATTGAAAATTCCCTTTAGAAACACCGCAAAGATGTATCCAATTTCGATAAGCAATTCACATCAGAGAAAACAGACTTGACGCCAACGGATAAAGTGTTTATGATGAATCTGGATCAATCGGAATTTGTTGGCTTCTCCTATGTCAATCTCGAGTACATTGTGAGCCCATAAGCAGCTAATAATCTAATTATAAATCAGCTTAACAGGATTAGTCCATTAATGGAACCACCCAGCGAGTTGTGTCATCATCATCATCAGTTGATATTAATTGTTAATTAAAAGACATCGCTTGTTTATCTCAATTGTATTATTCATAATTGTTAGTTAGTTATGCTATGCTAAACGAAAGCAATAATTTTTGAGTTTTGCCTTAAGTCTTTTTATTTATTGCTTAGTTCAAATCTTTGACTAATTGTTAAGCCACTCATGACTATACTCTAAGTTAAAAATAAAGCAAACATATTCATTTAGCTATAATCATTGTTAAAAAAAAAAAAAAAACGAAAGGAAACCACAGCAACTCGAAGCCAAAAAAATAGTAAAAAACAAAATATGTGAAATAAAAACTTTAATTTTATAATTAAATTACATTCAAACGCTTTTCTCTGCTCGAAACTTTACTCGCTAAACTTTTTGCCCTGACACAGTTTTATATTCCAATTTCAATTTAAATTTCCTGAACACTTTTGAGAACTTTTGCATATTCAAGTCTTCAAATTAGCAAGTATTCAAGTATGAGTATTGTATTCAAATATGATATAGAATTGTTAATCAAAAGTTTTATTAGCAAACATCTTGGTGTTAATAACATATACATATAAACATCTTCTTTCTTTCTATCTCTCTTTAGTCACTTACCAAAAAGTAGATGGAGATGAAGATTTAAGCGATTTGGGTCAAAGTTTTAAACGTTGTTCGATTATAATGCTGGCCCCTGCATTATAATCAAATCGAAAATGCGTTTAGCCTATTTAAAATAATAATAAAAATATAAACAATTAACTACAGCAATATTTTCCATTTTTTGAGCATAGAGCAAAAATTAAATATATCATAGCTTACTTATGAGCGTATTTCAATTACATATGAATATTATTCGTCAAAAAAGCAAATTTGCATAATTATCCTCATTTTATGTTTAAGCCGAATAGAAATATGTATATGCATATATATATATATATATATATAAGAACTGCATAGAGTCTCAATGTACCATAAAATAAAGTAAATAAAAAAAATGGCAAACAAATTGCATAGCAATAAGTTTAAGCTAAAAGTCAAGTTTAATTTTAGTCTACTACCTAAGAACATTAATTTGTTGCTGTAGCTTTCCAAAGTCTAACTATAAGTAAGATGATATATATATATATAGGTAAATATGTATGTATGTATGTATCGTCTGCTGGTTGATACTTTAGTACCTAACTAAACAAAATTTAGCTACTAAAATCTACGATTTAACTATGAGAAAAGACAATCTACTATAAGCTATATATATAATGTATGTTGATATCAGCGGGAAAGAGAAAACTTAAATTAATAACTCTAACTTTAATTGAAAATTTAACATTTTTGTGTAGCGCAACCTAAGCTAAGCTTTTGTGCCTCTAGTAGTTCTCATTCTTAACTAGCCGATTAAGAACATATTCTATATATAGATGAAAATTTACACTAGATATACTATATACTGAAAACATATAGAAAATTGATCATATATGATTAATTCAGTAGCCAAGCTATGTGCTTAATGGTAGGGCACAAAAACTAAAACTAACTTTAAAATCAAGTAGCTTGAATATGGAAATAAATAAATAATATTCGATTTAAATCTAAAGTAATTATATTTAATGTATAACTCCGAACTTGAAGCATTTAAATACGTTTATTCCACAATATATTAAAACAGTCAAAATACACATACATATAGTATTCTAAGCAAATGCAAATATAAATATATGTATCTTATAACATTTAAAATTGGAGGTTAACTAATTTTTGTGACTTTATAATTGACTATGACGAGTGCCACTTAAAGTTCAAGTTCAACAGAATTTACTCGAAATTTGCTCGTATATTATTAAATATAATATACTAAATAATTATATATATTAATACTTGTGCGTGTGTGTGCGTAGTACAGAAAAAATTAAAATGAAGTATTACTTTAATAAATTGATGACAACAAAACAAAAATTTCCAAGTCTGTTCAAATATTGAAAATATATATGTATATATATATTAAATTCAATGAATTTTACTATTGAACTATACAAAATTAATATATACAATTGTTAGTCTTTATAAATTTTTTCTTTAATTTATAGTCAACATTTTTACAGACCGAAAAAAATAGTTCAATGATATTTTCAAGTATTTTTGAATAAACTCATTTATATATGTTTTTTTTTTTTTTTTAAATCGCATATTTACTTATACAGAAAGCATTAATTTAGTACAAATTCGACAACAAAATACAAATATATATACAACTATATATCGAATCAAATACAAATCTCGATGTTTGCCCTAAGCATACTCTATAAAATAAATCAAAAAATAAATAAAAATCAAATGCATTAATTCAACTCAATAAATTACTTGAAAAAAACGATATTACTAATATGTTGAAATCAAATGGCAGCAAAAACAATTTTAACGACTTTCCATTGAACCAAACCAAACCAAACAAAACAAAACACTTAACTAAAATAAATTAGTATATCTGCACACAGGGTAGTCTTTTTATGGGGTTGTGTGTGTGTATACGTTATTTATAAGCCCCAATCAAACAACAACAACAACAGAAAGGGAAATAAATCAAACGGCATACGCATATAATTATACCTTTTTGCTTATGACCGAATAAAAACTTTACTATAAATTCGAAGGGATTTTTATGATGAAATCCCACAAAAACAACAAATGTTTTGGATTTTAGGGTTTGAGGATTTTCATTATCTTAAGTTTATTCATTTTTTTGTTCATCTTATATTTCAACTAATATTTAATGTATCCAAAAATCATAGTCGGTGCAGCTGAATCGAAGCTGCAACGCTTCCGTTATCATTGATTGCGTAAACAAATTAACATTAACTAAAGATAATCTTATCGATGCGACAATTAGATAAACATGTCAAAGCGGTGGCAAACCCATCAAGTCAGAAATCATCGCTCCAATCAGTCAGTTAGTTCGACATGTTTGGTTACTTTGTTCTGAATTTCATCAGCAGCACCATTGACTCGGATATCAGTAACAGTCCAACCGATGACGAAAAGGATGTGTGCATGTTCCAGAGGACAACGCCATCGGCATCGATATATTTAATGTATGGCTTGGTTGTACCAACGCTGGCGGCCTTTGGTTTGTGTGCCAATTTTATAAATTGTGTAGTTTTTATGCGTCCCAAGATGACGCCGTCGGCATTTAGTTACCTTGCCGCATTGTCCACGCTGGATTGCATCTCCTGTTTCCTAATAGCACTCACAGCTCTATCGCGCAGCTATTTTTATAGAAGTGCCGCTTGGGTTGCCTACGATTATCAATGGCAAACGCCGCTCTTTGGCATAAGTACGGGCGCAGCGAACTTAATACTTGCCTGCCTCAGCTTGGATCGTTTCATCTATCTGCTGAAATGTAAATCCAGCAATGGTGCCCCCAAATTTTGTCGTCGCAATGTGGCACGCTCTATGATTTGTGTGGTGACATTAATTTCGGTGCTGGTCAATTTGCCATATTTCTTTTGTTTCATGGTCGATTTGGATACGGCGGAATGTCATGTCACCGATTTCTATTACACCAAGTAAGATTCGAGAGAGAGGCAGTTTTTTTTGTATTTATTTATAATATACAATTTGTCCTACAGGTTCTATCAGGTACACAATTGGTTCTCCTTTGGCTTGCTTGCTTTGATTCCAGCTGTCTTTCTTCTGATCGGGAATACAGCCATCATCATAGTCTTTCGTCGTTGGACAAAACAGGGCGAAAAATGTCATCAAAACTGTGGCAATGACAATCTGCGCACAACATCGAAACGTTATCAGGTAGGGATCCTTGGCTGCTTCCGTTAAGCTTATCCTTGATGCAACTTCTACCCCCCTATGCAGCATCAAGTAAAACTTACGATAAGCATACTGATTGTCATCACTTTGTACATGGTGGGTGAGCTGCCGGCGCACATGACCTCCAGAAAGAGTTCGATGAATTTGCTCTTTGGCGGCGATGTGGATAAAATGGATCCGGAGCTTATCGAGCATCTGGAGGTTATATTTATAACATTGAATGCTTTGCAGTTGAGCATGAACATTGTGGTCTACGCTGTGATTAATCCCAGCTTTATGCCCGAGTTCTTTTTGTGCCTGCGTGGCGCGTCCGATGTTTGCTTTCAATTCTGCTGCCTGCCGCATATGGCGCGTGGTTGCAAACGTTGCTGGAGCTGGGTAAGAAAAAGACAAGAGCCGCATGCGGAGGAGACACCGCAGTTGCCACAGGATGAGGTTCCGCCACACTGGAGCATCGATTCGGGTTGCGTTGACGGCGGCGCGCCATTTACGACAGCCGATGAGTACTTGGAGGAATGCCGAAGCGAGCTCGCATCCGAGCCGCAAGTATTTATTACCAAGGCCAGCGGTTGCATGCATCAAACGGTGGATCAAACGTTCATTGATGACCATGATGGTGCTTATCTGAGTTCCTTTGTTATGTGAATTTTTTTATTTAATTCTTTTATTTATTTATTCAGATTCAATAAATTAATGGAATCTGTAAAAGTGTAGAGTATTAATGTATGTCTGTGTGAGGTGGAAAAATGTATATAAATGAATACAGTTGTCGCTCTTAAAAAAAAACTTTAATTTGTGCAGCTTTCCAACTATTTATTTGTTATTGATACTTCATTGATGTGGTCCCTATTAGATTTATCCCTTAATTATGAAGATTTTATGAACATTGAAGTAACTTTCAAATTTTCTAAACATAAGAAACACAACTAAAAATTTTGTTTAGTTTAACTTTTCCAAATATTTTAACCTAAACGTTGAGGCCAAGTCACTTGAAGGAAAAATTTTGTTTAAACCTAGTTTTTTTGCAGATGTTCTGTTCGTCTCCTTCAAACCCTATTTAATTTGAATATATCATTTTTTTTTTTCTGTATAATCGACTTTTTGAGTTTTAAGTGGAATGTCTGACAAATGGTGCATAGTGTTAAAAATGTTGCAAGTTAAAATGTAATTTAGACATTAAAAAGGGTTTCTTGTCTAGTTTTTTATAAACTGACGGCAGATGCGTACTTCATGCAAACGAGAAAATAACCAAAAATACATCAGCTCCGAATAGTTTACAGCTTTGTTTTGCATCTATATAGTATATGTAAATCTTAAATCTCGCATATTTACAATGTGTTTTGTTTCTTAAGGTAATTTGATAATGAAAAAGTATAATTATATGTCAACTGTTAACTGTACCATGTGAAATAAATACTTTGTACTTTGTACGATTTAACCCTTAACCTAACTATTTTCCCTGCAACTTGGATAGGAATTCCATTAGAAATTGATGACGCGTTCGCAGTTCCGTTTCATTGCGATTTTTGAGTATTGCACCCATTCGCTTGATCAGATGCTCTCGATCTCGTGCGCCACGTTTCATCTCAACGAGTATCACTTTGTCCTCTTCACGTGTCCAAGCAGTCAATGTGGAACTTGATGTTGCAACAGGGACAGCACTTGGCTTCTTCCTGCTTGGCTCTTCCTGCTGCACGGAGGAGTTGGCAAGCGAGGCAACCACATCCAGTTTACAGTCCTCATCGCTGTCAAATTGTGTGGTAATCAAATGTGGCGGCGTTGTGTTTGCCTCAAGCAATTCCTCCTCCACTTCTACCTCATCAACAACAATAGGGGTCGATTCCAAATTCATTTTCATGGCTGGTAAGTGGGAGTGTGGCTCATCTTGATCCTCCTCTTCCTCTTCCTGCAATTTGGCAATATCTGCAATTTCGTCCTTGATTCCGATGTCCTCTTTGTTGTCCGCCACCTCTTCGCTCTCCTCATTGATCAGCGTTCGCAAACGCTTGGCAAACTCAATGGCTGGCGAGGAGGATGCAGGAGGAACACGTGCCGCCGGCGCATGTATAACCACCATGGGCGGCATATTGTATTTGGGACGTGAAGACTGACCCAGAGGCGAGCGCACTTTCTTGCTGGGCGATTTCCGTTTGTCCAACTGAGGCGACAGACCACCCGCAGCGGGCAGCGGACTCAAGCTCGAGAGCGGAGAGAGATTGCAAGCGGTTTGACGTCGCGGCGACATCTCGCCAAAATTAATTGCCGTCTTCTTTGCGTGCGGATGATGTTGCGCCGAATGCTGGCCTATATTTGGTGTGCTGGTGGCAGCATTATTGAAGCTGCTATTATAATAACTGCCATTTAGACGCATTGCATGGGCTCGTAAGGCCACATCGTCACACAGGTCCACGGATGAGGGAGAGCCACTGTTGTCATCTTCTCCAGTCGTTGTCGTATCGATGATCAATGTTCGACTCGCTTCATCCTCTTCACTACGATCGGCTGCATCATCGCTGTCCACAGCGGCTGCAGCACTTATCAATTTCTCGCCCTGCACACGAACTTCCCCATGGGCACAGCGCAAGTGTTCGCCACTCAACGGATCGTGGCATTGCTCGTTGTAGATGCTAGCTGCTCGGAACGATAGCTTTGCGGGCAGCATTATTTTCGAGCCATAGAATATGCGTCCATTGAGATATCTGAGTTGACAGCTCGCTGATTTAGTTTGCTGCTGCGGCGACGACAACAACAACTCATCCGGCACATCATGTACAGTCTCTGCAAAAACACCCGTTGTATTGGCCATCACATCGTGCAGATTCGTTTTCTCCGCAGGCGGTAGAATCCTATGAGAAGAGAAAAACCTGATTAGCAAAAGATTCTATCAAGGTAATTGAATCATTCGAATCATTCTATGAACTTACAGTTGAGGTGGTTTCGCTTGGGGAAATTGCTGAACAAACCAATCGCGTAGGAATTGGTTGCCTTTGAGCAGCGGCAGGATCCTTGCCTCGACTTTCTTCATGCTGACATTGGGCATCTCGGCGAGTTCACTGAGACAGGCATAGATCTTGCGTATTTGAGCTGGCTGCTTCCAGAAATAGAGATTCAGCTTGTTGATAAAGTTGCTGGCATTTGTTATCATGAAGTACTCAAAGAATTTGCCAAGCTCAGCGGCCTCGGCAGGTAGCAGAAAGTTAAGAAACACCTCAGCCAATTCGGGATAATCAGGCAGCAAGAGTTTTTCCACTTTCTGTGGGAAGTAGAAGAACGTTCGAATAGTTGCACAAAAGGTCAAAGTACAGTACTTACCAAATACAGATCACTGACTTTATCGTGGCTTGGATCGAACGATTGCAGCAATTGATTAAATTTATGGCAATCCTCCAGACGATTCGCCATTAACAATGCCTCCTCAACTTTCTCATAAAAGTTGTATGCAAAGGCTGTAAAGACGAAAACTTTTTAGTTGGGATTAATTTTTGACTAGAAATTTATGTTTTATTACTGGCATCCTTGCGGTTCCGCTCATCTGGACTATCCGGTTGGAGCATGTGTCGTTGCATCTCCTCTTGACGGTTTGCCTTACGATTCCTTGCTTCATCCTCGCAACGCTGTCGCTTCTGCTGTTGCGGTGAACTTGCACAGTTTGTTGTCGTTGGCGTTGTGGTTGACGTTGTCGATGATTCCGTCGGACTCGAACTCGGGCTCTCGCAAAACATTCTAAGTTCGACGAGCAATTGAGTGTACAGCTCGAGGGCCAGAAAGCGTCTGTAGTAGTATTGCACGGACTTGGAGTGCGAGTATTTGTCACGTTGCTGTTCCAGGTAGCTGGCGTACGAGGTGATTAGCTTCAGGCAGCGCAATTGTAGCTCCTGTCGCAACAATGACAATGTCGGCGTCACTGCTAATCTGCAACGTCGCTTATTAAAATAGCTGCGCTTGAAAATGGGACAACGCGCCCTTTTGGCACGGATTTGTTTTCGGGTTGATTTTGATTTCGCCTGCGTCTGCACAGCAGCACAGTTGTTCTCGAGCGTTGCTGTTGCAGGATCAAATCGGAAGTTTATTGCCGGCGGCGCATCCTCTGCCAGCGGTGGCAGCGGAGGCGGCGGCGCCAATAAACTTCTGTTGCACTCGCTGCTCGAATCCAACAATGTTTGATTTATATTTGAGACATTTTGCGCATAGCTTTGGTTTGGTTTAAAGGGTGCCGTGACACCAGCAGTTGAATTGGCGCCAATTTCACCACCAAATACGTAATTCACATTTATGGTCAGAGATTGTTGATTTTGATCTTTGGATTTCGCAAGACGTTTCGATTTGGTTTCAACTTTAATTGGTGGTGTTCTTCTTCTTCTTGATCCCCTTCTTGTTTCCCAATTGATTGATCCTGTGGCACTGCCATGAGGCGCCACTGGCACGCCCTCACTGTCGGGCAGCAATAAACCTTCGCCCACGGCTTCGCGTACAAATTCCAAATACAACGCGCTCGCCGAGTTTGAGGCCTGATGGCGGCTCTGCAGCTCCTTTTTAGAGCGACGAATGCGCTTATTGTTATACCAGTTTTTCTGCAATAATTATGACGTTTTAGTGCAAAAAATATAGTTGGCAGCGTTTATTTTTAATTTCGCATTTTGTAAACATTAGGATTGTTATGATGCTATCGATACCACGAGCTGCATCGTTTGTGAATGATTCAAAAAAATACCAACACTTGTAAACAATCAGTGTTGTGTTATTTAGCCATTTTGGCTTGAAGAAGAACATCAGCTCATGACAAATGGCTTTCTTTCCCATTAACAAACAGATCAGCATTCTAGTTGAATTGTAGTTGCATTTTGTGCATAAGATGACATATTTAACTATTTTTAATGGCACAAGTAAAAAGTACAATTAATTTTAATCAACGATAGTTTGCAGAACTCATCGATTACAAATCACATTGAAGCGATAGACTTATTTGTGGGGACCTCGACGTTATCGCTCTTTTGCACATCACTGCGCGTAAGAGCAAATAGAAATTATTTTGTTGTTTTTAATTAATTTTGCATTTTTATGGAATTAAGTGTGTTATTCAATTAAATTAAATATTCGCTTAGGTATTGCAGTAAACAGAGCCTGTTGAAGCTAACCATAAACAGACAACGCAGCAGCAGCAGCTGGCGGCAACACCAACAACGAAACTGACCACGTCACAAAATATTTGCATTCCGGATTAACAGGCCCCCAAAATGAGCAAAGTAACATTTAAGATAACGCTCACATCGGATCCCAAGCTGCCATTCAAGGTACTCAGCGTGCCAGAGGGAACACCCTTTACGGCTGTACTCAAATTCGCCTCCGAGGAGTTCAAAGTGCCGCCAGAGACAAGCGCCATAATTACAGACGATGGAATCGGTATTAGTCCACAGCAGACGGCTGGCAATGTGTTCCTCAAGCATGGATCTGAGCTGCGTCTTATACCTAGAGATCGTGTCGGTCACTAACCCACTTAGCTAGAGAATCACAATGTTTTCCCCTCCATCCAATTAAATATGTTCTAAAAATCCGGAACTGAACTCACCTCAATGTAATATTTCCAGGCACTGGGCAGGAGTTGATATTGTTCACGTGGAGTGCGCACTGTGCCGCCTTCGAAGCCTATCAAGATTTGGTTAACTGGCGGCGCACGCTCGTGCTCGAAGTAATACTTGACGGGATTATATTGTTCCATGTCGTGGAGCTCCTTCACCTTGTCGCTGAGTCGCCTCGCCTGCTTGCCATGCACCAGATCCTTGGACATGCGTTTGCATGCAGTTCGTATGGGATCCGAGCCCCTGGGCAATTCAATCCTCGACGACTTGATGGCATTTAGATACTTCTCCAGACCCATAGCTATCAGTTGATACTCGGACGGAGCATATGCTGTGAACTGCACCTTTTTGGGCTGGAAGGCCATGCGGGGCAGGTATTGCGGATACATAAACACTTTGCTATCGAGCATTAGATCCATGATGCGGGGCGGTAGGCGTGGCACTTGACGCGTATGACCCTCGGTCAACTGGGTTTCCTTGTTGATGAACTGCATCATCTTTTTGTTTTGCTCCTCATACTCATCGCTGTTAAGGTCGTGCTCCCATTTGTTAACCAGCTCCATGGCATCATTTAGGTTCCAGCAATTGAAGCTGGCATCGTTGGATGCACGCTGATGCAGCTCCTGCAACATCTGCTTGGGCTTCTCGGCCAAGGCATAAAGCGTTGGATGCGAATAGGTTTGCAGAAAGGTTTGCGTCAGCATTTGGGTATGCAAGCGCAACTGTTGCTGCAACAGATCATGTTGCTCCCGCGTGAATCCTTTTACATTGCTCGCTGCTGGAGCTGGAGTGGCTGGCTTTATATGCCGCAGGCTTTCAAACTGTTCCTCGTACTCGGCGTAAATGTGTTTCCTTACGGATAAATACTTCCAGCTAAAGTTGATGTCATAGGGTTCACTGGGCTTGGACTGAACCGAGGAAGTCTCAGTCACAGGTAGTGCAGCGGGAGCAGAAACTGCCGGCATAAAGCTGCTCTCGGTAGGCATACTTGACATCACTTTGGCCAATTGAAAGCAATTGGGTTGACCGGGCAACGGCACCGCAATCAGTTCCGGAGGATGTGCACCAATTGCCTCGGATGATATATTTACAATTGTGTAGGAAGAATCAAAGTGGCTGCCGTTCAGCAGATTGTCCGCCAAGGGAACAGGCACAACGCTGGGCGTAGACATTAGTTGGGGTTGAAATGATTCCATATCCGTATCGAAATCAATTTGTCTTGTGACCTGCTCTACGGGATCGGCCAGTAGTTGCTGTTCCTGCTGTTCTTGTTGTGTTAGAAACTTTTGTGGCGTCTCCAATTCAATGGAATCCAGAGAGACGCCTTCCTGCAGCAAGCCAGCAAATAGCTCTGACACCAAATCGGTGAGCTCCTTCTTCGATATATTCACATCGCGCAGCTCCTCCGCATCCACGGGTACCATCTCAGCAGCCACATATTCCGGATCATTGATGGGATCATCATCGTCACCCAAAAAGCTATTGTCTACAAATATTTTCCGTTTAGTTTATATTAATTTTTTTATATCAATAAACTTACTCATTGGCTTGGCAAAGTCAGTGAGGAACTGCATCCATTCGGTATCGTTGGCCGTCATATCATATTCGAGTAGATCGCTCTGCTCCAAATCCGGAGGCACAAACTCCGATTGCAAATCCTCAATTGTGGTCTTCTGCAAACACAGTTTCGAACGCGTCCGGGTCGCAATGCGCGGATCCTCGGAATTCTTGTCTGGCGGCAGCTTGAAACAGCCATCTGATGTGAACTTAACGGGCGACTCTTCATTGGCTGTTAGCGGTGTTTGTGGCGTACAAGGATTCGAGTCCATATCGGAGGCTGTTGTATTGGGATCGTCATCGGACTAAAGACAAGAAAATATTATGAGAATCATATAGAAAATTATGAATTAAATCTCACATGAAAATCTTCTTTGGTAAACGTATACTCCTCGTCCTCCTCATCCGAATGCAGATCCTCGCGTATCAGTGCCTCTATCTCGTTGACGGGCGTTTCATTTAATGATGGCAAACTTATGCCAGGCGCACAATTCAATTCTCGGGCTTTGGCGCGCGTCAATTTGGCAACCGAGGGAGTCTCTGTGATAATTATGGCACCTCGCTCTTTGGCCTCGGCTTCGCGCTTTTCGCGCGCCATCTCATCCTCGGCTTTCAGTGTGACCAGAGCCAGCACGTGCTCATTGCGGACGACACGACGCACAACCTTGTGCATGTCCTCGCTGCTGATGGCGTTGGCTCGAGCCACTTGACGCAACCTCCGATCGATCTCTTTGGCATCCTCGATGTTACATTCACCCAGCTGTGTGGTGTCCAGGCCAGTCTTTGGCTTTTGTACATTACTATCCTTTTCCTTTTCGATGCGACGCTTTTTACGCGGCTGTCGCCGAATGCTGTTGGACGTTGGCGTTGAACTGGCGCTGCTGCTGCTCCTGCTACTGTTGTTGTTTGTCGGTGGACGGTCGGGTGTGGCCGACTTTCGGGAGCTGTTCGGCATGCTGCTCGCACATTTATATAGTTATCTTTTTTAACAAATTTCACAACTTGACTCGAGTATCAAAAACAAAAGTGCGGCCAGTGTGTCCACAAAATACCGCCACATAAATTTAATAAGGGATGGCAAATATAATAGATATAATTATGGTAGCTATCGATGTAAGCGCCAACAGAGTCAATTTAGTGTTGTTATTTGAATAATTTGTATCTGCAGCTTCAGTAAAAAGATAACTTGTTCGTTTATTTGTACAAAAATCTTTAAACTCCGTTCAAACTCGTTTTTACAAACTCCATCGATAGTTGTTTTTGCTCTTCTTCTCAATCACTACTAACACTATCGTTGAGCTCATCATTAGAAAGATTAACTGCTGCTTTTTTCGACGTATTCCAAATTATATATATAAAATACCTCATCTAAACAGGGGATTCCCCGGGTTGAAATTAAAGAAATTAAAGCTGAACCGAAACAGCGTTAATCAGGGTCTTACTGTATTAACATAAAATAATTTATTTGAGATGATGTCTACCTCATAAACATTATCTAAATTGGGGAATCCCTGCGTTAAAATTAAACAGCGAAACGGCGAGTTCTTACTGCATAAACAAAAATTTATTTATTTATCCATAAAATTTACAAATCGATTTATTTGTTCTTTGCTTCTTCTTCGAAAAAGTTCATCTTTTCGATGTTCTTCAGTAGTCCATCCTCCGGTGAGTTTGTAGTTGTCGTTGTATATCCATCCAATTTTTCGCTAGCACACAAAAGCTTGTCGTCTACCTTCTTGGCCATTTCTGGAGTGCCTGTTTCATTCTTTGACGAGGTTGATGAATGTGTTGAGTTTACAAACGAAACGTTATCTCCTTGAATGCCAGACACTTTTTGCGATGACGATTTGTTGCGCTTGAAAAATACACAATTGAAAAAATATAAATAAATTATAAGAATTATATTTTTGTTTGCAAGAATTTCATTCATAGCACACAGAAAGTTTTATTCTACCTTCTTGCGCGATTCCTCGTATTCAAGTGCTATTTTTACAAATTCTTGTGCCGTTATCGGCTCGATTATAATGGTCTCCATTTTATCAGATACCGAATTGGTGATCCAAAATTTTAAACAAAAAATTATAAGAGTTGTACAAGACAATTTTTTCCCTTTATTAAATCTTGTCACTTCGAGAGCACAAAACTGACTGACGCCATGATACAAGAAAGAGTTTTCTCGTTCTTGACTTTATCTGCAACAAAATCGCGGTCAGTGCTTGACACGAGGGATGGCAAATAATATCGATATGATTCTGGTAGCTATCGATGTAAGCGGTTCGTTTGTTACTGTTATTGTTTGAATGATTTTTATGTGCTGCTTCAGTAAAAACACAATTTATTTATGCATACATTTAAATCTATTTAATTATTCTTTGCGTCCTTTTCGCAAATTTCCAGCAGGCAAATGGTCATTTTGGCCCGAGCTTCTGAGAATGCCGCTGGTGATAAGTCCCGAATTATGCTATCCCAAAAGTTCAACATTTCAATGTTCTTCAGAGGCTTAGGCTTATCCCGCGTTGAGTTTTCGGTTTTTGTTGTAGAATCATCTAATTTTTCGGTAGCACCCAAAAACTTGCGTTCTACTTTCTTGGGCATTTCTGTCGAACTGCCAATGTGTACGTAGATTTCGTTACCTTCTTCATCGGATTCATACATTTTATAGTAATAACAAAAACCAACAAAAATAAAGAATAAAAAAATTTAATTGTTGTTTAACAAATATTTTATACTTTCTCTCCGCTGTTCAGAAACCGAATGAGACTAAACGGATTCATATAACATGAAGAATTTTATTTTATGTTTTTTATATTCCAAAGCCATCTAGATTTATTTAAACAATAAAGTCAGCTTTTGTCACATTAATGAAAACATAAAAAGTCTTAATAAAACTGTATCTAAATATACCTAATTATTTACTTAATCTGCAACAAATTCTCTACCAACGATTATTCAATTTGAGATCCTTCGAGCCCGCCATCTCCAACGAGTATATACTCGATTGCCATCTCTGGTAATCTGTAGCCATAGTCTATGGCATAGACGATCTTAAATGTTTTTATTTTGTTGATTTTGGCTGCCATAGAATAATACACTGTGTATAATACTTTCATATTTATTCTAGATTTCTTTATAATTTTGTTTTTCATATCAATTGGCTCGTAATGTTTTTTGACATCACATTCAATTGCCAAATATGTTGCTTGTTTTTGAGGGTTTTGAATAAATACTTCTTTGCAGAAAGGTTTGCGTCAGTATTTGGGTATGCAAGCGCAACTGTTGCTGCAACAGATCATGTTGCTCCCGCGTGAATCCTTTTACATTGCTCGCTGCTGGAGCTGGAGTGGCTGGCTTTATATGCCGCAGGCTTTCAAACTGTTCCTCGTACTCGGCGTAAATGTGTTTCTTTACGGATAAATACTTCCAGCTAAAGTTGATGTCATAGGGTTCACTGGGCTTGGACTGAATCGAGAAAGTCTCAGTCACAGGTAGTGCAGCGGGATCAGGAACTGCCGGCATATAGCTGCTCTCGGTAGGCATACTTGACATCACTTTGGCCAATTGAAAGCAATTGGGTTGACCGGGCAACGGCACCGCAATCAGTTCCGGAGGATGTGCACCAATTGCCTCGGATGATATACATATTTACAATTGTGTAGGAAGAATCAAAGTGGCTGCCGTTAAGCAGACTGTCCGCCAAGGGAACAGGAACAACGCTGGGCGTAGACATTAGTTGGGGTTGAAATGATTCCATATCCGTATCGAAATCAATTTGTCTCGTGACCTGCTCTACGGGATCGGCCAGTAGTTGCTGTTCCTGCTGTTCCTGATGTGTTAGAAACTTTTGTGGCGTCTCCAATTCAATGGAATCCAGAGAGACGCCTTCCTGCAGCAAGCCAGCAAATAGCTCCGACACCAAATCGGTGAGCTCCTTCTTCGATATATTCACATCGCGCAGCTCCTCCGCATCCACAGGTACCATCTCAGCAGCCACATATTCCGGATCATTGATGGGATCATCATCGTCACCCAAAAAGCTATTGTCTACAAATATTTTCCGTTTAGTTTATATTAATTTTTTTTATATCAATAAACTTACTCATTGGCTTGGCAAAGTCAGTGAGGAACTGCATCCATTCGGTATCGTTGGCCGTCATATCATATTCGAGTAGATCGCTCTGCTCCAAATCCGGAGGCACAAACTCCGATTGCAAATCCTCAATTGTGGTCTTCTGCAAACACAGTTTCGAACGCGTCCGGGTCGCAATGCGCGGATCCTCGGAATTCTTGTCTGGCGGCAGCTTGAAACAGCCATCTGATGTGAACTTAACGGGCGACTCTTCATTGGCTGTTAGCGGTGTTTGTGGCGTACAAGGATTCGAGTCCATATCGGAGGCTGTTGTATTGGGATCGTCATCGGACTAAAGACAAGAAAATATTATGAGAATCATATAGAAAATTATGAATTAAATCTCACATGAAAATCTTCTTTGGTAAACGTATACTCCTCGTCCTCCTCATCCGAATGCAGATCCTCGCGTATCAGTGCCTCTATCTCGTTGACGGGCGTTTCATTTAATGATGGCAAACTTATGCCAGGCGCCAATTCAATTCTCGGGCTTTGGCGCGCGTCAATTTGGCAACCGAGGGAGTCTCTGTGATAATTATGGCACCTCGCTCTTTGGCCTCGGCTTCGCGCTTTTCGCGCGCCATCTCATCCTCGGCTTTCAGTGTGACCAGAGCCAGCACGTGCTCATTGCGGACGACACGACGCACAACCTTGTGCATGTCCTCGCTGCTGATGGCGTTGGCTCGAGCCACTTGACGCAACCTCCGATCGATCTCTTTGGCATCCTCGATGTTACATTCACCCAGCTGTGTGGTGTCCAGGCCAGTCTTTGGCTTTTGTACATTACTATCCTTTTCCTTTTCGATGCGACGCTTTTTACGCGGCTGTCGCCGAATGCTGTTGGACGTTGGCGTTGAACTGGCGCTGCTGCTGCTCCTGCTACTGTTGTTGTTTGTCGGTGGACAGTCGGGTGTGGCCGACTTTCGGGAGCTGTTCGGCATGCTGCTCGCACATTTATATAGTTATCTTTTTTAACAAATTTCACAACTTGACTCGAGTATCAAAAACAAAAGTGCGGCCAGTGTGTCCACAAAATGCCGCCACATAAATTTTATAAGGGATGGCAAATATAATAGATATAATTATGGTAGCTATCGATGTAAGCGCCAACAGAGTCAATTTAGTGTTGTTATTTGAATAATTTGTATCTGCAGCTTCAGTAAAAAGATAACTTGTTCGTTTATTTGTACAAAAATCTTTAAACTCCGTTCAAACTTGTTTTTACAAACTCCATCGATAGTTATTTTTGCTCTTCTTCTCAATCACTACTAACACTATCGTTGAGCTCATCATTAGAAAGATTAACTGCTGCTTTTTTCGACGTATTCCAAATTATATATATAAAATACCTCACCTAAACAGGGGAATCCCCGGGTTGAAATTAAACGGTGCTGAAGCGAAACCGCGTTAATCAGGGTCTCACTGTATTAACATAAAATAATTTATTTGAGATGATGTCTACCTCATAAACATTATCTAAATTGGGGAATCCCTGCGTTACAATTAAACAGCGAAACGGCGAGTTCTTACTGCATAAACAAAAATTTATTTATTTATCCATAAAATTTACAAATAGATTTATTTGTTCTTTGCTTCTTCTTCGAAAAAGTTCATCTTTTCGATGTTCTTCAGTAGTCCATCCTCCGGTGAGTTTGTAGTTGTCGTTGTAGATCCATCCAATTTTTCGCTAGCACACAAAAGCTTGTCGTCTACCTTCTTGGCCATTTCTGGAGTGCCTGTTTCATTCTTTGACGAGGTTGATGAATGTGTTGAGTTTACAAACGAAACGTTATCTCCTTGAATGCCAGACACTTTTTGCGATGACGATTTGTTGCGCTTGAAAAATACACAATTGAAAAAATATAAATAAATTATAAGAATTATATTTTTGTTTGCAAGAATTTCATTCATAGCACACAGAAAGTTTTATTCTACCTTCTTGCGCGATTCCTCGTATTCAAGTGCTATTTTTACAAATTCTTGTGCCGTTATCGGCTCGATTATAATGGTCTCCATTTTATCAGATACCGAATTGGTGATCCAAAATTTTAAACAAAAAATTATAAGAGTTGTACAAGACAATTTTTTCCCTTTATTAAATCTTGTCACTTCGAGAGCACAAAACTGACTGACGCCATGATACAAGAAAGAGTTTCCTCGTTCTTGATTTTATCTGCAACAAAATCGCGGTCAGTGCTTGACACGAGGGATGGCAAATAATATCGATATGATTCTGGTAGCTATCGATGTAAGCGGTTCGTTTGTTATTAATTAACTGTTATTGTTTGAATGATTTTTATGTGCTGCTTCAGTAAAAAGATAACTTGTTCGTTTAGCTTTATTTACATAACACAATTTATTCATGCATACATTTAACAAATCTATTTAATTATTCTTTGCGTCCTTTTCGCAAATTTCCAGCAGGCCAATGGGCATTTTGGCCAGAGCTTCTTGGAATGCCGCTGGTGATAAGTCCCGAATTATGCTATTCGAAAATTTCAACATTTCAATGTTCTTCAGAGGCTTAGGCTTATCCCGCGTTGAGTTTTTGGTTTTTGTTGTAGAATCATCTAATTTTTCGGTAGCACCCAAAAACTTGCGTTCTACTTTCTTTGGCATTTCTGTCGAACTGCCAATGTGTACGTAGATTTCGTTACCCTTCTTTCATCGTTGATTCATTATCATTTTTTTATAGTTAATAACAAAAACCAACAAAAATAAAGAATAAAAAAATTTAATTGTTGTTTAACAAATGTTTTATACTCTCTCTCCGCTGTTCAGAAACCGAATGAGACTAAACGGATTCATATAACATGAAGAATTTTATTTTATGTTTTTTATATTCCAAAGCCATCTAGATTTATTTAAACAATAAAGTCAGCTTTTGTCACATTAATGAAAACATAAAAAGTCTTAATAAAACTGTATCTAAATATACCTAATTATTTACTTAATCTGCAACAAATTCTCTACCAACCAATTATTCAATTTGAGATCCTTCGAGCCCGCCATCTCCAACGAGTATATACTCGACTGCCATCTCTGGTAATCTGTAACCATAGAGTCTATGGCATAGACGATCTTAAATGTTTTTATTTTGTTGATTTTGGCTGGCATAGAATACACTGTGTATAATACTTTCATATTTATTCTAGATGTCTTTATGATTTTGTTTTTCATATCAATTGGCTCGTAATGTTTTTTGACATCACATTCAATTGCCAAATATGTTGCTTGTTTTTGAGGGTTTTGAATAAATACTTTAAGTATGGATTTGTTTTCGAAAAATTAAAAACCACCTGTACTTTGTTTCACTTATTTATTTACTTATTTAGCACTCGTGAGAATTTTATATAAATAAATAGATAAAGAAATTTTAAACAAACGAAATTTCTTTGTTTACCTTTTGCAGCTGTTGTTTTGTTTTTTGGTTAATTTCAAATCATTTTTCTCTTTAAAAGCCAGCTAATCCGAGGAGAAGAAGTCAGTCTAACTAACAGTTTGTCAAAGAAATCAATATGCGTATCTCAATCTTATTCGCTCTACTTTGCTTGGTGGCCATCGCTGCTGCTCAAGATGCAGCTCCAGGACAGGATGTAGATGCAGGTCAGCAAGGCGGTCAGCCAGACGGTCAGCAAGGTGGTCAGGACAACAACATGCAAGGAGATGGTCAGCGAGGATGCCGTGGCGGCCAAGGACGTAACCAAGGAGGCAACCGTGGCTTCAACCAAGGTGGCAGCCGTGGTGGCAATCGTGGTGGCAATCGTGGTGGCAACCGTGGTGGCAATCGTGGTGGTAATCGTGGTGGCAACCGTGGTGGCAGGTTCTAAATGATAAATTAAGATAACAGCAACGACTTTGATCGAATCTTTAATAAATCATTTTACAATTCTTTTGGCGTATTACAAATTTTTTTCGTCTTATTTCGATTGTTTTAATTAGGCCTTAGATACCCCTTATTTATTTCTTTTTTGAAGATCGAAGATGAGTTTTTCCTTCGAGATATGCAAGTTGCACAATATTGTTGAAGCTTTAACGCTTAAAATGTATACAGCATGTTAACATGAACAATTCTGGTTAATGTCTTTCTGTTAAGTAACAGAGGCGCGAAAAAACTGTCAGACGGAGCGGTTTTACTGTAAATAACACTAACAGAATCGAGAAGTCCCCTGGAAATTCCAGGGGACTTCTCGATTCTGTTAGTGTTAGTTTACAGGGGACTGCTCGATTTGTTAGTCTGGTTGTAAACCAGTGCTGTCAACTTTTGTTGAGCAAAAAAGCCAGATAAGCGAAAAAATAAAGCAAAAAAAGCTATTTTACATTCAAATGATACCAAATGACTCGCACAGAAAAAAGCTGTCCCATACAATATTTGAAAATTTTTCCCGCAATCGCGTTTTTGAAAAAGGCCAGCTCTGGCCGGTAAAAGGCTAAGTTCGCAGCACTGTTGTAAACCAACAGAATCGAGAAGTCCCCTGTAAACTAACACTAACAGAATCGAGAAGTCCCTGGAAACTAACAGAATCGAGAAGTCCCCTGTAAACTAAGATGCATAAAACTCCCATGAAATGCATCACAATGTTCAGCTAAACTTTCAATTGGCTATTTTCAACATAAATATAGGATTATACTGTTTAAAATGCTTGCAATTTAATTTTAACTAATAATAACGAAAGAAACGCGTTCATTTATCTGTTATAATAAATCGGCCAATGTTTTATAAAATTACATTGTCCTTAAAAGAAATCAGCTTGTAGAATGCTGTATGTATAACTGACAATAATGACTAAAATTTCAAAAAAAATTTGCATAATGAATTTTGCATTACAAACCAAAACAAACAAACCGAACAGCTGATTTATTAACTAGGTCATTATTGTGCAATGAAAAACTTTCCATGCCTGTTGGTTTAACATATAAATGTTATTTATTCTGGTTGTAAACCAGTGCTGTCAACTTTTGTTGAGCAAAAAAAAGCCAGATAAGCGAAAAAATAAAGCAAAAAAAGCTATTTACATTCAAATGATACCAAATGACTCGCACAGAAAAAAGCTGTCCCATACAATATTTGAAAATTTTTCCCGCAATCGCGTTTTGAAAAAGGCCAGATCTGGCCGGTAAAAGGCTAAGTTGGCAGCACTGTTGTAAACCAACAGAATCGAGAAGTCCCCTGTAAACTAACAAAAGTGAGCAAGTACGGTATCGAAATCGGGCTCTCCGCCGATAACTCTGTTAGCACAATCGATATTTCGATTTAATTCTCACCATTCCTGACTGGTTCAATAAACAGCGAACTAAATTCGATTAGCTTTATTATGTTTTTTTGTATTTGCAATTAGAAGAAGTATTTTGTTTTGTGTAATGTCAACTGCATGTAAACTGGATAGCTGCAATCGGTGTGAAAAATGCGTATCTGCATGGTCTCTGACTTTTTCTATCCCAGCATCGGCGGCGTCGAGGAGCATGTCTACAATTTATCACAAATGCTTCTGGCACTCGGACACAAGGTTGTTGTGCTGACGCATGCCTATGGCGACTGCAGCGGCGTTCGTTATCTGACGCACAGCCTCAAGGTGTATTATCTGCCCATTAGGGTCTGCTACAATCAGTGCATCCTGCCCACAGCTCTGTGCAATGTGCCCATGCTGCGTGCCGTTTTGTTGCGGGAGCGCATCGATGTGGTCCATGGTCACTCCGCCTTCAGCGCTTTGGCACATGAGGCTCTAATGGTGGGCGCTCTGCTCGGATTGAAGGTGAGCAGCGGGAGGGTGAGAGTCACTATCCTTATTCTCATTTATATCCCTTTCCAGACAGTATTCACGGATCACAGTTTGTTTGGGTTTGCGGATCTTTCGGCGGCCTTGACTAATAAACTCTTGGAGATTACTCTGAGCATGGTCAACCATGCGATATGTGTCTCGCACATTGGCAAGGAGAACACAGTGCTGCGTGCCCGCGTGGCCAAGCATCGCGTCTCGGTGATACCCAATGCTGTGGATACGGCTCTATTCACGCCCGACCCCAGCCAGCGGCCGGCCAATGGAGTAATCAATATTGTTGTCGCCTCGCGTCTCGTTTATCGCAAGGGCATCGATTTGCTGGCTGGTGTGATTCCACGCTTTAAGAATACACCCAACATCAATTTCATCATTGTTGGCGACGGGCCCAAGCGGGATCTGCTCGAGGAGATCAGGGAGAAAACAAATATGCAGGATCGTGTCGAGATATTGGGTGCCGTTGAGCATGCTCAAGTGCGGGATGTCCTGGTGCGTGGTCACATCTTTGTCAATACCTCGCTGACAGAGGCCTACTGCATGGCCATTGTGGAGGCTGCCTCCTGTGGCCTTCAGGTCGTCTCCACGAGCGTCGGAGGAATACCAGAAGTGCTTCCCAATAGTCTGATACTGTTGGTCGAGCCTGATATAGAAGCCATATACTCTGCCATATTGGTTGCCATCGATAGACATTGTAAGATTGCCTCTGCTTCCAATGGACACATTCCATCAGGCACGGAAAACCAATCGCGCTCCAAGCGCAGGCGACACAAAAAGCAGACAAAGGACGAGGCAACCTTACAACGTCCAGCTTCTGCGAACGATCCCATCCTCTGTCCGTACCGTTGCAATGAGCTAGTGGAAACACTCTACAATTGGGAGGATGTCGCCCAGCGGACGGTCAAGGTCTACGAGCGTGTCCAGAAGGAGCGTGCTTTTAGCGTAAGTGAACTTGTCAATGCTGTGTATCAGTGTGGTGCCTGGTTCCTGGCCTTCCTCGTTGTGGGACACTTTTTGCTGCTTCTCTTAGATCGCTGGCGGCCTTGCAGTCGCATCGAGGTTGCCCACGAGCCGAGAAGACAGTCCAATTAGTCAATTTTAATACTTCCATGCGAAAACTAGAGTCACTGCCAGTTTTTAAATAAATATACAAATGTACCAAATTTTTATTTTAATTATTTAATAAACGCCAATAATTTCTAATTTGATAAACAAAATTTATTTTCATATTTTGAAAATCATGTTGTGTAAATAACAGTGCCATGTTAATGTACATTTACATTAACATTTGGCTAGCGCACATTTGAGCCACTTGAAGTTGGCTGCAATGCGCATATTGCTCAAAATAAACGCGGTTAAAACGATACATAATTCAAATCGATACATTCAGTCAAATTATAAACGAGCTGCGGTAAGGTTGTGTGCGCGCGTAGAATTTGCAGAATTCCAAGAACGAAAAATCGCGAGTAGCGAAATTACTTTGAATTTAGCAGCGGGCAACTCGACAATGTAACGGGGCATAATACATACATACATATTGCATAGAGGTTTATAATTCCTCGAATCGGCTTTTGCGCGGCATTTTATTGTAGAAAAGAGCAAATCAAACATTCAAATGTTGTGTGAATGCGTTAGCGCGTAATTTTTGCGTTTTAAATTGGCTGAAAAAGTGCAACGGACAAGCCAAAATACTTGGAAACTGAAGATTGGCCAATTGTGATAGGAAGTCGCTCAGCATCCTTCTTCTTGTTATATGACGTCATTCGCGCGCTACTTTTCGTGTCCAGTTCGTGTATACGTCTGCGTGTGTGTGTGTGAGAGAGGCAGAGCCTAGTTTGTGTGTGTATGTGCTTTCATTGGAATTAGGACGGGGCTGTTCATTTATTACGCACTGCACTTGTAGCTGTAACAAAGTTCCTGAACGTTCGCCCTTCCCACCCACACTTTCCCCCTACATCCCGACCAAGGCCACTGACGCATTTGTTTTTGCCGTAACCGTTAATTTCGATACGCGATTTCCCATAAAGAGATAAAATCATGTTAATTGTGTTTTCTTTTTTCGCACAATTTTAGCTTCAACTGAAACCAATAAAGTTTCTTATTTTTGCATTTAAATCTACAAAAAAACAAATATTTAAGGAAAGAAATTGCTTTGAGCAACATTCAATTCAGGTAAGCAAGAAATTAAAATAAGAAATATTATTTTTCTTGAAAAATAGCTTATATTAAGTCTTGAAAAAACTTCAAAGTCTCAAAAAGCTAATGAATTTTTAATGTGCCCCAAAAAGTATTTCGTGCAGCACACAGCAGTGTCTCCTAAGTGCCTCCTGTTGCAAGAGCAAGAATTCCTTTACTCTCGCCCAAACAGCAAGACGAAGAGGAGGCTAAAGTAAAACTCACATAAATTTAACTAAAGAAAAAAAATCAACATAAAATTGAATTTGTTTTTTTTGCCCCTGTTTTTCCCCTTGCTGTACTTCGAATGGCGCTCGGGAGGCTGTAAATAATGAAACACCAGACAAGCACCAGACTGAACAGCAACAACAACAACAGAAACGTGCAAAAATTGTGTGTGTGTAGGTGGGGAGCACACACATCCCCCCCACTCCCCGGACAGTGTTGAAGTTGCAGCCAGGAACGGTTCTCAAAGGAATACGAGGACATCATAATCAAAGGCTTTTATTGCGCCATCAAATAACCAGAAAACTGTTAGCTCAAGCGTTCTCCGTTCCAAAGGGGGTGGGGTGGGGAAGGGTGTCTGTTGCCCTTTTTGTGGTTCCCTGGCAATACGAGTAGCGGTTGTTGTTATTAGGCCAGGCTAGAACAGGAAAAGGCCGGAAACCGGGCACCAGACAAATTTTCCTCGGCACGTTCGACCTAATAAGCATAGGGAACTGAAGTAGGAAGTCAGAAGGGGGGAAGATAAGGAAGGGGAAGGCAAAAAGTGCTTCCGTGTGTTGGAGGCCAAATCGATTTTTATTGATATTCAAGTTGAATGCACTGTAAATTCGATTTAGTTTTTTTTTTCTATGGAGTTTGACGGAAGGAGCCCGCCCCATCAAAGTTAAGGGTTGCTTCACATGGACTCCATCGAAAAACTGATTGCATGCAACGATAATTCGTATAAGTAGTACAGTGAGAAAAACGAAAACTAAAAATATATTAATTCCTGATGCAAGGAAAAAACTTATTTGGATTGTAAAAACTTTTAATGCTAGAAAGAAAGAAAAATTCTTATTTTTAAATTCGAATTTTAAGAATTCATGTCGATTCTCCCAGTGTATAGTTAACACAAACAAGAATGTTCTCAAAGTTTTCTTAACAAAATGGAAAAAACTTGAACTTCTGTTTGCTTTGACACGCACTTTCTTGACATTTGATAAAAGCCACGAAATATTACTTCTTTTTTCACGAATTTGACTCTTAACTATTGCCTGATTTTCGTGATATCTCTCTTTCCCTCTCTCTCTCTCGCTCGTCTTCTTGTTGTCAGTTCTTCTTTTGCAATCATTTCTTACAAGTTTTTTTTCTTGGTAGCTTTAGAAACTTGTTTTAAGGTTTGTTTCTGGCAATTTTGGTTGTTTTTTATATATTTTATTTTTCTAACACTTTTGACATTCTGAACTTGTTTTTTGGTCTGTTTCTTTGCAACTTGAACTTTTCCCACTTCACCGCCGCTCTCCCACTCCCTCTATAAGGTCAAAACAATGGACACTTAATGGCGCCCCACCAGCTCCAAGAGTGCAAATGATTTTTGCTCTTGTTCTTCTGCTTCGTCTCGCTGTTAAACCCTTGGTCGAAAGTTAAGTGCTTTTGGGGCGAAAGCAAGAACGAAAGAAAGAGATAGAACGATAAGCCGCTTTGGGGGTTTTAAGCTGATGGTTTTGTGGATCTACCACGATGAGTTTGAGTCTTTTGAATCCGTCTCTACATCCCGAATTATTGTCTGGTCGTTCAATAATCAAACAGACATTGAGCAAATTGATTGAATGGCAAATGTAGTTGGACTTAAGTTCTTAGTGAACAGAAGAGGATAACAATTCGTCTGATATATGTCTATATGCTAGAAAGTAATCCACTTATTGCTCTAACTTCACAAATTATTCCCTTTGCGCTTTCTGTGTTGTTCGAACTTAAAATGACAAATATTAATAAATCACCACGTATTTATCTCTTTTCCTTATACTAGCTTCTTGAAACTTTCCCCCTTTTTCCATTCAAAACTAATATCAGCACATCATCTATCTGACACACACACACTTTCACAATCCTTCCCTTACCCACCAACACCTCATCAACGCCCTTTGATTTGACCTTTGACAACTGAACGCGCTCTGTCCCTTGTCAAGGAAGTCTGACGTTCATCAAATAAGTTCCACGCGTTGATTTTTCCTGTACGTTTGCTGTCTTCTACCCAAAAAAAGGTCCTTAAACTCCATTCAGCAAACCTAAATGCACATTTCCTTTTGCAAACTGGCGCCACATTTAAAAGGCCATTAAACAAAAAACACAAAAAAACCTACCACAAGCTGAAATATATATATATATATGTCGCTGGAATATGTGGGGCAGGCAACAGCAATCGCGTGCTCAGCGCAAGTTAATTGAGCTCCAAATGAAATTTCATAATCAACAAAGGCAAAAAATTAAAAGACAAAAAACAAAAACCAGCAAAGGCAACGGCAATGGGCAAATTTATGTGCTCTGTTTGGGACTCCCTCTTATGGAGCCGGCGGGACTATAAAGTTGAATTCATATGGCATGAATGGTAGAAATGTAAAAGTTTGTTATGCTAGCGACGCCTTCGTTCGAGGGATGACTCATGACTGCGACACAAGACGTCCTTCACAAGGATTCACATTGAGAATTGTGCGAGGACGATTGTCTTTGCGTGGCTTTTGTTGAGGCAGCAAAACAAAAATGGAAATTAACTCTGAACTTTATTCATACTGTGTTTATTTTTATACTTTTATTTAATGCTGCTTTCACCAGCAATTGTTCCGTTTGTTTTCGTTTTTGTTGTGGTTGTCCTTTGCAGCTCAGCTGTTTGCGTGGCGCAAATAAGTTTCATATCCTTGACAGGCAGGCAGACAGGCAGCATATTGGCGCCAGAAGACACACACAATCATGACGGCGATTGTTACTTGATAACTATTTCATATGTAGTATATACTTTATACATTCTGTCATGTGTCTAAAATAACATATGATAATTAAGTTGGGCTGGCATAAAATCAATGAATTGCATCTGGATTATCTCAGGAGTTGAAGGCTTATTAAACTAACCAGATTTAATAGAACTAAAATAATATTTCCGTTTCCTATAGGAAACTAAGCTTAGTCTTCCAATTAGTTCTAGCTGAAACATAACTTAAGAACATGACCCAAAAACAACATTACTTTGTCTTAAGAATATTCTTTACTCTATGCCTAATCGATTATGAAATGTGATGTCATCAATGTGCGAGTTGTTTTTCGTTTTACATATGAAAATATGGTCAAGACCTTGGAGTTTAAGCCTCTTTCGTCATCAGTAAGCCAGGCAAACACATACACACTGTAAATGCGTTTCTTATGACTCATTCGTTGATTTCATTTGTTTTCATTTATTGAGCTTAATTGCCTTTGCCCATTGTTAGAGGACAAGCAAACAAATTAAGTATGTCAGGCATACATCTGCCTATTATTCTAGTTTGTATCTTTGATTTTTAAGTTTTCTTATCATTTATATATTTTTTTATGACTCATATCTTAATTATTGTTTCTTAACTTAAACAATTAATTTTCTATGGTTTTACTAACACTTTCTAAGGTTTTTGAACTCTCTAAAGGTATTTTCGGTTTTTCAAAGTTCAAATTCATTTTCATGCTTATCAGTTGATTAATGCTTGTAATATTTAAGGTCAGACACTAAAGACCTCAAGCTCTCTTTTTTTTTTTTTTTTTAGTACTTTGATGATAAATGAGCAAAAAGTCTCAAGTTACTTTTTTTTTGTGTTGTGTTTTTTAATCAGATATGATGATTGGGCTATTCTCAGATTAAGTTAAGGTTGACCAAGCTTTGGCTTCTTGTACTTCGTTTCAAATATTCGAGATGGATAACCTCATTAGTTGTCATAGAGTCAAATTTGATGGGCTGCTGCAGATATGAAGAAACTTGAATGTCGCAGTTAGAAAAACCCCTCTTGAACACTGCATGAATCACACATCTCGTCAGCTACTTTGTGGCATGCAGCATGTGCTGCTGGCTGTCAGGCTGACTGTTGGAGTTTCCAGGACCTGCTGCTGGAATGGGCGCGCGTGAGTTTGGCCCTGTGACGGAGATTCAGACGGGAGACAAGTACGCAAAAAACAAAAAAAAAAATAAATGCCTGCAAGCAAACTAACAACTGCGACTGAGGCTGAGACTGTGACTGAGGCAGCTGCTATAACTGCTGCTGCTGCTGCTGCTTCTTCTACTTCTGGTGGCATTGTCCTTGCTGTCATCCTGACGCTGATGTTGCGAGGGGTGGTTTACGCTGCTTTTCGGCTACGTTGTCTGCCTGCCTCGTCGCTTATTACACTAAAAGAAAAACGTTTTAATTGAAAATCAGTTGCAAAAGTCAATACAGATTATTTTACAATAACATGAAACGCTTCTCACTTAAAATTTTTAAATTTAATTTGTTTTTTAAAAACTTTTATTAATATTTTGTGGAAAATTTGCACTTTCTTCTTCTAGGATTTGTATAATAACATTTACACTTAATGTTAGCACAATATTCCTCTTTGAATCAAGTTTTTTTCCCAAGTGCAGCATTAACACATTCTTTCCTCATACCCAGCTCTCTTTTTCTCTCTCCTTCTCCTAACTGTTGGCCCTTGTTGTTGCTTGTTGCCACTCGCAGAAATCGTTGCTGCTATATTTTGGGCAGACAACAACAATAACAACAACAAGAGCAACATCAGCAGCGTCAGGACTCATCCTCATCCGCACGAAAGTAGGCAAAAACTCGGGGGTTGGCATGCGGCATGCGTTTACATTTTATTTTATTATTTATTTTCTATTTCATTTTCTATTACGTTTTGTGCGGCACTTCGGCTGCTGCTCTTACAATTTGCGTTTTCTGTTGTGTTCGCTTATTCGCACAGTGTTGTTTGTTGTTGTGGGGCGGCAACTCAGCTAGAGTCGAGAGAGTCCTTCTAACGCGATTTGAGTGAAAATTCGCTTGAGGCACTCAAAAAGACAGACAGTGGTGTCGCCGAAATTGAGCATGCTGTGTTTTAGCTGGCATTTTTGGACTTTTAATCGCCAAGCTATTAAAATAAATACATTTTGCCCTTACCTTCTCTTAAAAATCCTCAACTTTCACTTAGTTTTACTTCTTCCAAACTTCTTAAAACTGTCAATTGAGAAGCTTCCGTTATTTTCTTTTGTTTTTTTCATTTAATGACTTCATTTCGAGTCCATAAAATGAATTTTTTCTTTTGCTGCATTTCCGTCTAGTGGCTTGTGGAAATTATGAAATTTCCGGTTTATTTGTTCAAGCAGCAAGTGCCAAAAAAAAAGAAAAAACAGAAAATGAAGAAGTTTTCGGTTATGGATCTGTGTGACGACCACCCATTATGAACCAGCTGCTGAGCTCTCTTTTCGGGTTTGTTGACTTTTGGCTGCGATTCCCAGGACGCAGGACAGACACTGGCACCACAGGCGCCATTTGTGTGTTATGTGGAAATGTCCCCGAAAAGGAAAACCGCACGCGTCGAAACAGTTGATGATGATACGGTCGGGTTTGGTTTGGTTTGGTCTGGTTAGCCCAGCCCAGCCCTGATCCTGGTCACGATATGGCGGATATATGAAAGCGACGCCCGCCACCAATTACTTCACGTTGTGTAAACAAACGGAACGAAACGAAGTCACATAAAATTAATTTCTACACTTTCTCACTCGACGGTCGACGAAATTGTTATTTTGCGTGAAATTTAACGACACCGTTTCAATATGAAAATGTATATCCTGCGGTGCCCCGAATGTCGTCCTGTGCTCCTGCAGCGCTTGCATCGCGCCTGCCAATATAAAAACCACCCTGCCTAAAAGGCTACCCCCGAACAAACTCACAACGAACAAAAGTTGTTGCCTTTTGTTTTTGTGATAAATTCTTTTTGTTTTAATTTATAATTGCTCTTCGCTGTTTGTTTTTGTTGGATTATTGGCCTGCGTTGGCTGGGTTCGGGGGCGTCGTATTTTTTTTCCCTTTTGTTAAGTTGATCCTTGTTGTTCCTATGTGTAGGTCACATCGCTTGCATTCTTGCAATTAACATACTCGACACTCGGCGTTATTCAAGCGTTCTTTTGGAGTGTTTGACATGCCTTTGATATTGTTTCGAGCTTCGAGTTTACTTTTCGAGAAGCGCAAACAGTTTAACTTGTCGTAAAGCGTAAAATCGTAACTCATATGGAAGTAATTGCCCGCGTTTTTGGGTTTGTGAGAGAAAGACTTTTGTTGTTGTTGCTGTTACTTGACTTGGCAATAATCTCAAGCGGGTTTTGGGAGCTGAGATATTATTATGATTGCCATCCAATAGATTGTTTTGATGTTTTAAATTGGATTGTTATTGCTTTTTTTGAGAATTCATTCTAGTTCGTGTCTTGTGCTGTACTTTCTGTCCACCACGAAATTTAATCAACTGGCCTAACCGCGCCGCCACATAATCAACCACCCACAGAAAATCAATAAGACACATTTTGCAGCGACCCAGTCCATTAAAGCCCATATGCATTAGCCTAGCCTTCTAGCAACAATATTGACCACAACTAATAATTACACTATGCAACATTATTTCTATTTTTTTTTCTGTCTTACATTTCAGCTAGCATTTTCTTTGTTTATTTTGTTGCACAGTGTAATTATAGAGCCTAGAACTCTGCTGCCTGGTTGGCGTACTGTTTTTGCCAATTATAAATATACTTTTACAAAGGTTCTCAGCGCTGTTTTTGTTTTTTTTTTTTTCCATATAGTGCAAACAATTTTTGCTTAGCCACATAGAATATTGGCCCGGTGTGGCTATCGTGTTGAGTGCATTTTCTATTTATGGGGGGAATACTAACACATTTTAAGTTGGGAGGCTTTTAATTTAGAGCGACAAGACAGGAGAGCAGAATTCACTTTACAACGAATGCCTGCTGCCATGTCAAATACCAAGTTAAAATAACAACAAGACAAAGAGAAAGAGGAACAAAAGCAACACAACAACATGTAGAATAAATGTAAATAGTTGTACTTGTGGACATGACCTGACAAGGAAACATGGGAACATGGCGCCGATGGCGTCGAGTGTCCAGCTTAGAATTCGGGCGCCACTCGAATTGACTCTTGAAACAATACGAAATTGCTGCCAAGTTGTTGTTGTTGTTGAGCATGTTTTCTATTGATTTTGTTTTGTTATGTTGTTTTTCTTTTCGAGCTTGTTCCAGGAACACTCGATAAGCGAGGGAGTTGTTGTTGTGCTTATCAGTAAAGCACGCTAAAAACCAATTCCCTTAAACCTGCCTTATCAGCAGCTGCAAACGTTTATTCCCCAAACACTCAACTTAAAGCTCACCTTGGCCCTGGCCGGTCAGTCAACAACCGAGTTGTGTTTCAGGTTCTCGGTCTCGGTCTGGGTTCTGGGTCTGGGTTGGTTGCTTTGGGCATTCATAAATCCCATTTGGTGGCAGCAATTGCAGTCGTCTGCGGTCGTTCTGCAAAATGCAATTCAGCATAAATGTGTATAGAGTGTGTCTGTGTGTGGGTGGTTGGCTTGAAAAAGGGGAGGCAGGCTGGCAGGCGGGCATATCGAATTCACTGCCTCCGGGTTGTAAAAAGCGAGTTGGCAACAGCTGTGCACACACCTTGATGTTGTTCTTCTGGATAATGTTAACAGAGAAAGAGAGATGCCCTTTGTATACTTTAAATTTAGCGTAAACTTTTGCCTGGCAGGATTCTTCGTTCGTTCCGTTCCGTTCGTTTGTTGGAGCAAGAAAAGTGAAAAATCTGCTGCTCAAGTTTTCAAAGTATTATTTGCAACAGCGTCTTTTGTATGGGGCTCTGCCTTAAATTCTCATTTGTCGATGCTGGAAATAATCGCAGCGAGCAAGTTGAATGTGCCACCAAGTGGGGTTAGCGTTGCATGAACCCAAAGAAGTGAGCAGGGATTGGAGCTTAAGAGGGGAGAAAATCTTAAATTGGTTTTCAACATATGATGTTGCTTTCGATTCGATCTATCAGACGGTGGCAGACGTTAAGCAATTGTTACTGAATAAAGGTTTTTTATTGGGTTTTTGAAGGGATAGAAAAAAACTACAAGTAGAAGACTTTGATATGAGCAAAACAGATAAGAAATTACAACAGCAATATTATTTACTTATGTTCTCTGCAATATTTAATACCATAAACTTGAGCTTTACTCTCCTTCTGCTCCTTTCTCTTTAACTTTTCATTTGCAGTTAGAGCTTAGACCATGTTCTACATGCCACACACAAAATCAAGCTCTTATGTGGCATAAACAAACCACACATCAGAATATAACCACAACAATGCCCCGCCGCCCAACTCTCTAAGCTTTCGTAAGTGCGACATCAAAATTTTAGCACGCATTTCAATCGTTGCTTTGCATACCTATCTCTCTCTTTCTCTCTTGTGTTCTCTTTTGTGTTTGTTTTATCCACCCACCAACAATTCACAGACAGACCAATGCCAGAATATACCTCAAAAGTGAGCTCATGTTTTGGGCATTTGTCAAGATTTATATACAAGTGTTCCTTGGTCAGTTGACATAAACACACACACACAAACACATGTACACACAGCTGTCAGCTCAATTAAAGCAACGTTTGTTTTGTGTTGTTTTGTGTTGATTGCCAAGCTAATAATGAGCTCTTCCGTTCAAACAGTGCAAGCAAAAAGTATGATGCCAAGCAATCTAACTGATACATCTGCGTAGGCGTAGGCGTTGTTGCAATTATACAAGTAATTAACCTTATTATACCCACTTCCAATTTACCCCCCGCCCAGTTATGTAACCTAAATCGAAGAACAAGCCTTTATAAACTTGTCTTCTCATTTTTTTCGTTTGTGGTTTGGGCGAGACTTGAACGAATATTGAAATTTTCTTTGTGTTTGTGAAAAAATGTTATTATTGACAGGACGACAACTCTCTTTTGCGGTTTGTCATTCGGTCGTCCATCATTAAATTGTTTTGTGTAAAGGCCTCAATGCAAAAATTATGAACTTTTCACACCTTAATGGACGCCCCAAGCCCCCAGATGGCATTTAGGTGGGGCTGCCACATATATGTATAACGGTTAACGGCCTTGCGGTTTTGTTGCTGTTGTTGTCCACCTGCAAAGCTATAAAATTTTATTAGCCCTGACCATAAAAAGCCAGTGAGAGAGAGAGCGAGAAAGACATTATGCCTCCATAATTAATTAGGAAATATAAGTTTTATGGCATTTGATGACCAAAGTCGTTAATTAGCCACAACAAATATATGTGTGCTATGATACTTTTAGTGAGAGATTAATTGCAACAAAAGCTTAAAAAAATAATAAATAAAAATTGTTTGCAGAATATTCCTATTAAAAACGATGTTCCTTTTGTGCTTCGTTGGTGGTTTGCTGCATAATAAATAATGGAAAATGTTTGATGATTTGTTAGTTATATCAAAAGGTATTGTTATTGCTATTGCTGGATTGTAATTAGCTCATCAGATGGTATTTATGGGATTTTCTAACAACTTTATAATCTTTATTGAAAAGCTTATGAAAAAGTAAATATATTAAGGTTAATGTTAAGAAAATATTTACAAACCACTCTTCTGATTTTTATAGTCATGGTCATTTCCTGCTTATAAAAAGAGCATTCCAGTACTTTCTTTCTGCATCGTTTTAATATCGTATTGAAACATACGGAAGTAATTATTTAGAAATCTCAAAGAAAATAGTGCCATCGCCCGTTGAGTATAAATTATTTAATTGATAACTGGAAACTCGAAGATAATGGCTCAATGGCCAATATCAAAGTCATTGTTGAATCTTGAATCTCTAAATTGATATTTTCTAGATTTCCCTTCAATTATGATTGGCTGGCTGGCTGCTGTTCGACTGTTCGAACATAGTTCAAACTAATTGTCTGTTCGAGCGTTCAAGCAGCGACGTTTGCCAATGCTTTCTTCCAACTGCTTGGCTTGAAAGCTCCAATTTCCAACTGGCGGTTTTCTTTGTTCTAAGCGGCTTTTAATGGTCTTGGCCCCAGCTTGTTGTATAGTTAAGTTTTGGCCACGTGCAGCGTTGGCTTGCTTGTTGCTAGTTTATTGTTGTTGGTGGTGGCAAACGGGTTTGCATTAGTTATTTCTTTCCTTGCCGCACAGCAAATAGAGGCAAGACACTGGCAAGCCACACATATGCCACAACGATTGCAATTAGTCTGGCTAAAGTCGTGCCTCTAACGGTAAAATGCTGCATAGATCCCAGAGTCGTCGTCGTCTACCTCATAATCGCATATCAAAAAGCTCGTGAGATTTACAAACGATAATGTCGGCTCAACTTAGCCAGATTACAAAGCAACAGCAGCATTTTTTTTTTTTGCTGCAGACATTTTTGAAGTTGAGAAAAATGGATTTTCCATGTTTTGATAAATATTTATTTTAAAATTGGTTTTCTTCTCTTTTCATTGCAGATTAATTGCATTTGGCTTCAACAATCGAGTGGTAAGTTTTCAATCAGCTTTTGGTTGAGTTTAATCAAAAAATAAAAACATTAAAAATTTATCAAAAAGTTTCACAGTTCTTTATTAGGCTGTTTATGATAGTTGCGAGTTTGGCTTTTAAGGTAATTTGGTTGGCTATAAATATTTTATGGCTTACAACTCAATCATCAACCTGCCACAAGTTGAAGTCGCACCATTTATGCAATTCGATTGGCGGTTCCATTTTTGGTTTAGTTCCATATCGCATTAAGTTTGTTTCTTCTCTCGTTGTTACATCATTTTTGGCCTGTCAATTAGCAACGCATTGACAAAAACAACTTCACATACCATCAATCTTAATTGAATAATCATTGATCGAGCGAGCGAGAGAGAGATAGTTAGAGAGTGGAAGTTGGCTTCATTATAAATTCAGTGAAAACTTGCCCCTTACGGCGGGATCCTTGGGCCATTTATCGTTTATTATTTGCGGACATCATCATCGTTCGTGTCAAGTTGACCGTGCGACAAACTTAAGTAGCATGAATTATGCGACAGTCAACAATAACAACAACAAAGTCTAAAGTATCATCAACTACAACAGTTTATATCTGTACTTTTGTATCGTGTATCTGCATCTTTGCAGTCTTCATTCTGTTTCTGTCTGTGTTGCGTTTTGTGCTGTGCAAATTGTGGGCAATCATTGTCAATTTACAATGCATTGTACAAACAGAGCTGTCTTCCACTTGCCTTGTCGTCCGTCCACTTACAGTGCCTTGTGCTTGCGTCCAATGAAAGAAAGTAAGTAGGCTAAAGTAAAGATTGGCTACGACATAACATCATAACATTGATTCAACTTAACTCCGATTCGATTGGTTTGTTCTAATTAGTTTTCATTCTACTAGACAGATAGCATATACTAATATACTTTGTATGTGCGGCCATTCGAGTACAAGCTTCACTGTACCCGCATAGCTGTGTCTAACACTGAACGGTTTTGCCATCGCACCTTGAACTACAAGCGGCTTTCAATGTGCATATGTCAAACCGGCGTCGCTAACGGAGACAGCCAAGCAGCGGTAGCTGCTATGTAGGTGCTTTCAAACGAGGGGTTTTGGGGCTGGGAGTACGGGTTAGACTCGCTTCTACTGACTCTTATCCAAGCGCTGAGATCAGACAGCAGTCTGTTGTTGTTGTTTGTAGTAGATGATTTCGATGGGGTCGCTGTGGGTTCGTACGCTTTTATTTACCTTGTCTGCGTTATTTTGTCTTTTACCTTTTGTATATTTTTTTTGTACAAGTATCTGTCTGTTTGTTTATTTTTGTCGTCCAACACTTTTCACGCTTTTAGCTTGCAGTTTTTGCATTTTGTTTTGTTTGCGTTGTTTGCTCTTCAGTTTTATTTTTTTTTGTATATTTTTTGGCAAATTTGTATGTTTTGTGCGTTTGCTTTGCAACTTTTATTTCATTTATTTATAGAGGGAGCAATTTGTTTATTGTTTCTCGCGCCGAACATAAATCCAATTGCTTAAATAAATAGCCCACAGGCAGAGCCAGAGCCTGACTTTGACAAAGAGAGGGGAAAGAGGGTGGCACTAGGGACGCCAAACAAAACCCAAAACGAACCTCAAAAATTGTCGACAGCTGCTGTCAGTGATTAATTTTCGTGTGGCGACACTTTGCATACTACAAATACAAAAATTTATTCATTGAAATTTACGGTCTTTACTTTTTGCACGATATATATGTATGTATATGAATTTGAACAATTTGGATGGGACACACTCACATTAAATTTATGAGCCTCAATGAGTGCAGTTCACTCTGAATGGGATATAAAAATTTAGTTGGATACCCGAGAGAGAGAGGATTGAATAAAATTAAGCTGCAAGGTTAAACGTGTGAAATTTCTTAAGACAAATATGAACGGCAAGCAAGCTAAAATTGAATGTGGAATGGAAGTGATATAAGGGAACAGCGTCTTCAAATACCCTTTTATAGAATGTGTTTCATGTTTAATAGGAAATGTTTGATTTTATTTAAGATTTAAGTTGGCAAATAATATGTTAAATGTTCTCGATTTCTTATTTATTATTCATAAGTTGTGCTGCCTTTCATTTATTGTATATTCTTTGCATGCGATTTCCTTTTGATCCTCAAACCATCTTCAGTTTTGGTCATAACTTAACCCACTTACCCACTGGCTGCCGAAGTGCGTGCCACTTGCTATGATGGATGTATGGGGGAATACTCCATTGAAACTAAGACGCCGCTTATCTCGTTTAATGTGGCATATCATGCACTTGGAAGCTCACACATCCACCCACACAGCCACATCTTCAATCGTTAAGACAATGCTCTTACTCCATAGGGAATCCATAGAGACGGGTGCTGAGTTCCGGGCCATTAGGTGCTCGCTGAGTACTAGATACTCGTGTGTGTGTGTGTGTGTTTCGTATCTTTTGGATGCGTTTTGTCAAGATGCGTGTCAATGTTGTCAAACGGTGTCATCGGCCACAGTCTGTGGCTGAATGTCGTTCGCCCTGTCTGCAATTTAATTTCGTTTAATGTCAAGTGTTCTATCTATATATATCTATATATGTTATCACGAGATCTGAACATAACAATGAGCATGCTGCCACTGCTGCTGACTCGACTGGCTTTCAACGTCAATTAGTAAATGCACTGACTGTGTCGCCGTATGACCATTTTACTGACCCAGTCAAACCCAATTATATAATTGCCTTGTAGTGGAATATCTATTTGTTGTTGTTGCTGTTGTCTGTCTTCTTCTAATGGCAATACACCAAATGACATGCCATTGCCAATTAATGAGGCGTGGCATCGGGTTTGACCAACTTGCGAATGCAAAGCGCCACCTGGCGTTTTATTAGCCTCAGCCATCAGCTGCATTCTTTCACTACTTCCTCGCTCCCACTTCACCACTTCACGACCACCTTATCATTATCCACTTTGTGGCTTTGTGATTAGCAAATTGTTTGCATGCAAATTCTTGGCCAATAATGATTTGAATTTGTTTTCTTTGTCTCTTTGCTTTGGAATTTTGTTGCATGCTCTGTGCAATTATTTTATTGTTTTGTTTCGTTAAATCGTACAAGGTCGGGTCAGAATTGTTATGTCATATAGTAGTTCTTATGAAATTTAATAATTCTTATTGCTTTCATGTTTTATAATATTGTATTTTGTTATTCTTCCGGAACAACAATTATTAGTTATGCATTGAAATTCGAGCAGCAGTTGTTGTTTGTTGTCTGATATATATTACAATATATTATATATCTATCTGTTTAAAACAGAAACACCATAACATAACTCAAAGCTAATGAAATCTTTCAGTTACTGTTTTCTATTTTCAATCTTAAAGCTTCCTTTCGGTTCGAGAAACTTGTTTAACTAAAACATTATTAGCAAAAAGACGCCACTTAGCAATTTCATTTGATTGTGTGGCAGTGGCGCCAAGAAATTGCCACTAAAGCTGTGCTTGTTGGGACACACTTTCAGCCAGAGAGTCGTCCAGCATTCGCACTCGTTAAATGGACATTTCGACATGTTCAATTCATTCCTTTGGCACAGCCAAGATATATACCATATATACATATAGTCGTGTAGTCGAGGGCGGAGAGGAACCTTTATTTTAATAGCTATCTGGCTTCACGTTCCAGTGGCTGACCTCATTCGGCGGATACGCGCCACAAATAGCTAGAAACGCGATTTAAATTGCTAGAAATTGAAAGTGACACTGAGCGCATAACATTAAATAGAAAAAACAAAAAACACACAAATTGCAGGCCAGTTTTCGGACGGCGGGCACACACAAGTTTTTATTATAACAAATTGCAAAATGCAAAAAGAAAAAAGACCAAATTTTGTGTCTCCGCCCTTTTCTATTTGTAAATTGAGTTAAGAAACCCGGAAAGCATATGTATCTTAGGGACTTTCAACGAGTTAAGTAATACGTGCAAGAAGGTGGGAGAAGGGAGAAAGGAAGTCGGAGGCGGCAACAACAAATTAGTTAAAGTAAACAGCCAACAAATGCCATTTGCTTATGTCGAAAGAGTTATACAAAGTCGTTTCGCGTAAACAAAAGCGTGTTCAAGTTTTGAAAAGGAATGAAATGTTGCAAGGCACATGTGGGAAAGCTTAAAATAGGGTTTGACTAACTACAAAAATGCCCTGTTAAAGTATGTAAAGCATAATATTAGAGATCAGAAAAGGAACAAAGTTTTCTGTTCAATCTTTTTGTTACTTGTAAAAACCAATATACCCCGCTTATACACTTTCATAACAAGGCTTTAGCTGCTTCGTTAAAATGCAAATTGGCAGTTAATTACAACACTGTGTTAATCCTTTGGGGGCTTTGGCCCTTTGAGGCAACTAAAAGGATTAAATGACAAATGTGTCAAGTTGGCCTTAAAGCCGGGCAACAAAACTTTTCCAAAAAAGAGGGTTAGGCAAATGCTCGAGAGCGCAATCAGAGTGTCATTCAACTAGAAGAGCTTTGTCAACATATCTGGCAAACGCTTCAAACTTGAAAGAAAAAACTGTCAGCTAACAAATTTCTGGTTAGAGGAAATCTTAAGCAATAATTTTGAAGTTTATTGAGATGATGTACTATTATTATTATCTACTCATAAAACACTTAATAATTATGTTGACATATTTCATTGAGTTCTTCTTCACATGGCGTATGCGCGATATTGATGGGCTGTCAATGTAAAAGTCATCATTGAAAGCTAAACAAACAAACAAACAAACGCTCGAAATGGATGGAGGCAGCGCTGAACTGTTTGTTTATGCAACAACAATGTGGCATGAAGGCTCTCTGCCATGCGTGTCATGAAGGCAGCCGCAAGATACAACATGCATAATTGTATCTTAAAGATAGGCATAATAAGTGTGGCACGCGATATTCAAACAGCAGTAGCTGAAGTTATTGGAGCACAACATCAATGTGTGCTTGTGTGTGTAATCTGGTTTTACGCCTCTGTCACTTAACTCCCTCCACCCTCCTTCCCTCTTTTTATTGGTGCGTAACTCGATGCATCCACAATCCGCCGCCTGTCAATGAGGTGCTAATGGAGCTGGCTTTTGACTCCGACTCCGCTTCTCAACTTCAACTTCAACTAACTTCTACTCGGAGTCTAACCATAACTTTGATGTACAGTTAGTTGAGATTCGTTTATAGTATGTGGAGCCGGAGCCAAAGCAAACCACATTCATGATTTATCAGCCATCAACCGACACCAACTGCAGCGAAGTGCATCTTTATAAATAGTTTAAAGTTGCACTTACCACCAGACATTTTTTATTTTATTTTTTTAAATGCTGCTTCATGTTTTCCATATTTGTGTGTGTTTGTGTGTAATCTGAACCCACAACTGTGGCAATTATGAATACATTTTTTGAGCCATGCTCGAAAGTTTTCTATGCGGTTTTTTTTGCTTATGTTGCAGCAAAGTTGTAATTAAGTTAAGGCTAAGAGATAAAACTGAAAGCAGATAGAAAAGGTTCGGAGTGATGTTTAAGGGTTTTAAGCTAACAAGTTTGAGTTAGTTAGTTAGTTAGCGTTAGAGTTTAAAAAAAATGTAGTTTATTGTCATAGCTATTTGTAACTAAAAAGAAAACCAATTGACAAGCACTTAAATTTAAAAACATTCAATTGGATTTATTAATAGCACGAAAAACGTTTAATTTAATTTATGCTTTAGCCTACATTTTATCTCGAACAATTGAAAGCTATTTACTTTAAAATTACAAAAAAAGCGACTACAATAAAAATGATTAAGTCCGACAGATGGACAGACTGAGACTTTTTGTTATAATGTGCAATGCTCACGCAACCAAAGTTGAAAGCTTGAAAAACAATCCAACAGACATAACATTGTACAAACTGCGAGGCAACTTTTCATATTCAGTTACAAGCCGGCCAAACTGATTTGTTATGTGTATTATGTCTTTTTAATGCTGACATATGCGATTCGGATTTAGATACAAATATTGCTATAAACAGCTTACAAGCTCATGCGAGTATTTGCCACCGACAACAGATTAATCTCCAAATAAATTTACTTCGATGTAAAGTACAAAGAGAGCAAATTATGACGTCACAGTTACCTTGAAAATGCGTTCATAAATTAGATATTCAAACGCAGATATAAAAAGCGAACAACAAAACAGATACACATTTAGAGATACATTTTGTAGAACGCTGCTGCTGCGTATTCATTATTTCCAGCAGTCAATTTGAAACATGAATAATGAATGTGAAATATAAAACAACACTTTCTATATGAAGCACAAAGCTTTGTTTAAGCTTTTTGTTGTGATGCTTTAGTTTTATTTATTCTCTTTAAAGCGCTTAAAACCAGTTCAACTCTTTGGCTTTTTTTTTTTGTTTTTGGCGGCAAAACTGTGTTGGAGCACGTGGTTCGTTATTGGACTCGCCGACGGTACCGGTTTAAGTTTTATGTTTCTGTTTCTGCTCTGTTGCTGCCACAATGACGTAGTACTTTACAAACAACAACAACAACAATAATAACTGAAAAGATAAAAACACATGTGGCCATAGTTGCGACGTTCCACGACCAATTCAGTTGGTTAAGTGCGTTGTTGCTTTGTTTCTCTTCATTTTAGGAGAGGTCAATGTGTTCAGAAATAACAAAATAGCAATTCAAAAAATGTTCCTTAATTAAAAGCGGCAAATATGTAAAATAAGCCTTTAATAGACAATCGCTTATTAAATTATTGAACTTTATTTATATTGCTCAAGACGAAGAAGGGTGTGTGTGTTTCAAGTGTTTCTCTTTCATAAATGATACATGTAGCGAAATATGTTGCAAGTGTGGCGTCTTTAAGAATCAACTTAAGTTATTTAATGCTTGCCGTTCTGTCCTGGGCTTGTTTTCCCCCCTTTGCCATTTATCTTGTATGTCAATCAACCGAAATTCATTCAAGTACCCGACTCGAATTCGGATATTCGATTGCGTAGCGAGTGTTCGAATGTTCGAATCTATTCAAGATTAATTGCTATTTATTTTGTGATTTACAAGGGATTCTAATTGATTTAAATGATGCAAATTATAAAAACAATCAGAAATGTTTGTTCCCTAATTGCGGACATATGCCCAATGAACTGAACCTTCGGCTTACAAATGTCTTTTAATTAAATGAATGTTTTACCACTTACATCGAAATGGTATTTTTTAAAATTTAAATTAGCCTTAAACACTTTACAATTTCAACAAAAACTTGAATTTTGATTCATGTAAAAAATACTGAAATTTACTTATTTCATCCAATTTCGTACAATATCGACGGGGAAGGGGAAGACAATTGATTCGGTATCGGGATTGCAAATAGTATTTAAAGTTTGCAAATAGCGTAGCTAAAATATTAAAATTTCAATAAAATTAAGATAAAGTTTGATGAAGTAAAACTCACTTGTAGCGCTATGGGATTCATTTCCATGACATCGGCTGCCTGTTTGAGTGCCTTGACTGCATCTCGTTCACCATTTGCCGCAGCCACCTTGGCCATTGCCTCACGTCGTGCCTCTTGCTCCACAGCCATGGCGCGTTGCAAGGACTCGGGCATATAAATATCCGTGCTGCAACCAAGTTACAAATAAACAAATATGTTCCTAATAAGCTATTGGGAGTCAATATTTACATTTCAACACGCTCGACACGTATGCCCCAGGGTTCGGTGGCGCCACTTGTATCCAGAGCACCCTTGATTTGCCGCGAGAGAGCCTTCTTGGAGGACACCAGCTCGATGAGCATATAGCTGCCGGTAACATTTCGCAGCGTTGTCATTGCCAATAGCTGGACACACGTCGTAGGATCCATTACCTGCAGTGTGACATCGAGGGGATTCTTGATTCGATAATAGACGACAGCATCGACGCTGATGGTCACCGAATCCTTGGTCAATATATCCTGCGGCGGCACATCTAGCGACGTGGTGCGCAAATCGACTTTCGTATAGGAATCGACACATGGCACGACAAAGATAACGCCAGGTCCACGCGGACCACCTCTGAGCCGACCCAGACGCAATACAACTGCTCGCTGATACTCTTGCAGGATGACCAAACAAAGAAATATCGATATGGGAAATGTAATGATCATCAGTATATAGGAAAGAATTACTAAAACCATTTCAACGTTGCTGGTTCCTTGATTCTCAGCTATAAAATATCGAATTAATTTGATTCGAACAAAAAAGTTAGTTTTGATAAAGAAATCACTTGTTTTAACATTGCGATGAAGATTCACCATTCGATTTGAATCAGAGCTTCCCGTATCTGTTTCTTCGCCTCCAGATTCTTCTTCGCCCTCCTCTGATTCATCCAAATCCTCGGTTTCATCTTGATTTTGTTTCTTTTCTCGTTCTTTTTCCGCCGATTCTCTCCTCATTGTTAAGTATAATTTTAATGTCTGCTTTAAATTTGTTTTAATGTAAAATGAAATCAGAAACATGTATTCTAAACTCTTGACAAACCAAACAAAGTAAACTTTCAGATTATGTTTTTTTCTACCTTAATAAAATATTTCAAATTGTGTGTGTGTGATGTGTTAAGTTAATGGAACTGTCATTTTTCTCATCTTTCTATGTTGAAAGCAAAACATTTGACAAGCCACTCAAGTCACGTTCCTTGGCGCGACGCGACGCGTCAGCAAAATTGTTTTGTTATGTAGAATATATATTTATATGATATTGATATCAGGTAGCTACAAAATTGCAGAGTAAACAAAGTCTCTTCAACAAGATGCTTGAATCAAGTAAAATAAATAAATAAATATTTATATAATTGTTTTTCAGGTTACGTTTTATATATTATTTGTATCTTTTATTAAGTTTCGACGCATTTTTTTGATTAATTGGAATAATTGTTTAACCTTCAAGCAAATTCAAGTAGAGGCTAATGGAAAACATGCATATAGGAGCGGCATCAAACAATAATAAAAAGAAAGATGCCGTCCACAAAAAAGAAAAAGAAAAATGCGACAACAATTTAAATAATTAATTGGGCCGCATAGCATTTGCCAAGGAATCGAAGTTGTTGCTTTTTTTGTATCACAAAATTAAATTACAAATAAATTAATATAAATTATGAAAGAGTCACAGCTTAAGCCGATTAGCTTCGGATCATTTTTTTGTTTATGTTTTTCTTTGTTTGTCATAAAAAAAAATGCATTTGTTTTGGGGCTTTTATTTTCTGTCTCTCTTTCAACCGAATTGAAATTGATGACAAATTTATTAGGCGTTACGAATTAATTAATTAGCCGCTCATTTGATTGTCTAATTTTTTTAGTTTTTATTAATTAATTAAACGTTGCGCAATGCGCTCTTTTAATATTTTTTTTTTGTTGCTCTGCAAGTATTTTGTATAAATTTACTAAAACTAAAACAAGAAATTATCTGGTTTTTTCGTTGTTGTTGTTGTTGTTCATAGTAATCAATTTATGAGTTTACAATTTGCATATAAAATGATAAAACTGGATGGTAAATAAATACAGCAAATATTAAAGATTTTCAATTTCAAGTTAAAGTAACTTGAAGGCAACACCTGAGCTGGGGCAGTAATTAATGCTCGATTGTGCACAAACAAAGGCCCACAAATTGAGCAGGCCTACTAATTAATTAAATGAGTTGAGTGTCGTGCAACGTGCAATGTTTCATCAAACACAACGATCGATTGATCCATTAAATTAATTGAGTGTAGTGTAAACGTTTTGCCAACCCAAACCAATTTACACAGCCAGACAGACAGGGAGAGTGAGAGGGGGTGTACACAACACCTATACCTCATTCATTGCCCATTGTCACGTGTGTGTGTGTGTGTGTGTGCTAACTGCATTCATTTTAATGGGGCAACAGCAGCTGTTGCAAGCTGCGAGTCCGAAAGTCTGGCGCTAACGAGTATGGAGTCTCGGTTTTCTAGACGCCTTAATTGATGCAACGCTGCCAATAGATGCCAAAGGTTTTTATTTCTATACAGAGGATGGAAGAGTGAATGTCGAATTGTTTAACCAGTTGGTATTCGTGCCAGTTGCTCTCTCATAAATCTGTAAAGTTGGGCTGTTGTAAAAGATTTCAAACACAAAAACGAAGAAAAGTCAATCAAAAATCGTGACACATGCAAAAAGCAAATATTGTATCAAAAAAGATGAAGAAAATAACTGATGGAAAAATATAAAAATAACAAAAATGGCATAATGGAAAAGTAAATAAACTTTTATAAAGAGAGAAAAGGCTGATGCCTGAAACTTAAATGTTATATCATCTTTAAAAGATAAAAAAAACGGGGCGTGTGAACATTTTAAAGCAAGTCAAGAGAAGGTTTGGTGTGGTTTTGTTGTATTGTTTGCAGGGCATTTGCCAGGTGTAGTCAACCACTGACTAAATCCACGTGCTGCTTATCTCTGGTTACTTTTGACGCAGTGCACTTTAATTAAGTTAACAACTGTTGCGAACAAAAGAGCAACAGCCAAAACCAGCGAAGCAATTTCACTGGTCTTTTTTCTCGTTTTTTTTTTTTTGATATTGCTGCGAAAAACAAGAAGAAACATCTGAGGAAATGCCGCAAAAACCAGACACTGGAGGGAACTCGGGCCAACGCTTTGGACACAGTTCGTTGGCTAAGCTTGAGACTGGGAATTGGGTTCAGGTCTGGTGTGCAACAGTTGCATAAAGAATCGATATTGGTGGGTGTGTGTAGAGGAGGAGGGATGGGAAAGAAGGCGGAGTGACGACATCATCACCTGCTGCTGCTGCAACAATTTGCAAATCGAATATGGTCAATTGCCAGCAAACTGGTTTCCTCAACGTACCCTCAAGGGGTACAAAAGTAATTACTGTCAAGTCACAAAGCGATATTTTTATTTTTATTTTGAGCCACCCACAAAACTGATCTCAAAAACTCAGTTGACGTCATTGCGAAACACTCAATAAACGACTTAATTCATATTCAAGCACAATTATCGTTTTTCGCTTTCGGCGCTTTGGAATAATAATTGAGGAAACACTCGCGAAAACCAGCTGGAAAAACTATCAATTAAGTGTTTTTCTGCGGCACAAATTGAAAAAACATTTTATCATTGGCGCAAAAAGTGACTCGAAAAACTGCGGATACACACATATTTTTCCAATAATTATTTAGCCTTTGAATGTGCAGCAGTTTCAGACTGTTAACTCGAGAGAGAGAGAAAGGCAATTACTTAATCGGCTTGTAGTTGAAAACGTTGTTTACTTTGATTTGGAATCAATGCTTAATTAGTTCATGCAACATGTGGAAAGACACTGAGTAAATAAGGTTCTCTTCAATTGAATTTGAAAATTGATTGCTTATGAAGACTTTACACAAAGTTCCTTAACCCAAATTTGTAGTTTATAAAGCAATTTGAATCAATTCTACTTCCATCTTAACAATTTTAATTAAATCTAGCTCAACATATTTTTTGTTTAAATTTCTAAATTGCCATGGCTTTCAAAAATCCAATTTATTTTTATTAATTGACCAAAGATGAGAATTGTAATTTCTCTCAATTCGAGAGTAGAACTTTCAACCCGACAAAAATAACGACTGTTATGCTTCATTAAAAGCTTAATATTTATTGCATAATCAAAGCTGAAGTCAAAGCTTAAGCCCTTAAAATTTCAATAGCAAACACTCGATACTTGAACGTAATTGAATATTCACAGACAAGTTTTTCAAGCACTTTTCGGGTTTTACATCAATTATCAAAGTGTCGTAAATCCGTTAAATGAGTTAGTTGGGAAACTTGTCTCTTCTCTCTCTCTTTCTCCCTTCTCATTTTGTCTGTCTGTCTATCTCGTTTATTTCTTTGTTTTTTGCTACATTCCCACGCCAAATCACAGTGGGCATCCACACATCAGGTCCATTGTAGTTGTTGCCCGTCAAAATGGCAGTTAATGGGCTTCTAATTAATTTTTGTTTACGCCATAATCAAGCGTGTTTTTTTTTTCAAGTGCAGTGAACTTTGCCACCAAACCAAACAACAATAAAGTGAGAAATCAAGTTGGAGATGTGGCAGATTATGTTGTGTCTCGTTGGTTGTTGTTGCGGCTGCTGCTGCCGCACAGTGGCAAATTGTGTTGATTGAAGCGTGGCGCTTTTCCCCCACCCTACATCCGCACCCTCATGCATAAGTATCATATTTAGCATAACGGATCCATAACTCATGAGCAATAAACAACAACGAAGTGTGTGTAAGTGCAACAATCAGCATTGCGATCAACAGCAACATGTTGCAGTTGCAACTATGAGGGTCAGAGTCAAAGTTCAATAAAATCCAATTAAACTGGCGCAGCGCAACTGGACCCTCCCACCTCTTCCCTTCCCTTTCTCTGTCTCCCTGCAGACCCGCAGACCTTTCAACGCTCGCGCGCTCGTAAATCTCAATGTCTCTGGCAACCTGCCTGCCCCAAAACTAAAGTCTATGCAACCTGCAGCAAAAGTTGCAAAGCCAGCCCATTTGATTTAATAAACCCAACCAATGCTGAACTTTCACCGGCGTCAAACTGCAAAGTTATTTTTCATTTTTCTTTCTTTTCAGTTAGTTTCAAATTGAATTCTTTGCAAGAGTAATGAAAAAAACCAGCCGGTCATTAAACGTGCAACGTACTGAATGCTGCTTGCAACTGCTGGTTGCGCCTTTAATAATATACAAAAGAAAAAATGCTGCGCCTTAATTTACTTCTTCATCTTTGCTATTTTTAGCGCAAAAATGGAGGCCAACTTTGCGGTTAGCAAGAGGTCAATTTTGTGTCTTGTTATATTTCCTTTCCCTTAACCCCTTCGCTCACCCGTTTTTATGACAGTTACTTCCGCTGATGGCACTTAAGAATTCTTTATTCGAACTTCGTGGCTTACTTTTCTGCAATATAAAATGCGTCATGGTTGTTGGAAGTTGTGAAGAGTTTGCGGGAAAAGTGAATGCGAACCGAAGAGGTCTCAAGTAACATTTATCCCAATGCTCATCATCATTTATAATTTATTTCAATTTGGGCTATATTTGGATCATCATCTTCTTGAAGGAACGTGACATTTAAACTAACTTTTACCTAACTTAAAAAACATATTTAACGTAATTAAATAAGTTTAGAAAAGTTTCTTTTGCCAGAGTTAAGCTAAACAATTTTAAACAAGACTAACAATCAGCTTAAATTTAGCAGCTTTTAGTTGATCCAGGATTTATGTGCTGCAGTTTTCTCCTCCTCCTTTCTCTCCCCCAGCCATCTTTTAATCGTTGTAATCCTTCCTTTTCAAGTCTTTGGTAGCCAAAGTTTTGTCATCCATCACTTGCAGAAGCAGCAACATCAACTTACACTACCCACACTACACTGCACAACTCTGTTGCATTATTTAGATTTTTGACTCACGTCACTTGAACTCGTGAGACGACCGACCGAACAACCCGCCCGCTCGCTCCACTTGAAAGTGGCATGCCCCGTTGTGCTCGAAGTGCTTGCGCTGCTTGGCTTTTGAAACACTATCACAATAACACATCATTTGTCCGAGCAAACAAATGATGTTGCATGTTAACCTTATCATCTCGTATCCGTTGCAGACAGTCAACTACAATGACAGCCCAGCGGACATTGAGTAAGTGTGCAAGGGTGACGCGAGGGGGGCTTCGACAGCTGCAACACCTAAGGTCAAGCGCTAAGGTTAGACTTTGTTTGGCGCATAGAGAAAGCTTACATTGCAGACGGACAGGAGACGAAGACAAAACTTAGAGTGGTCAATGGCAGGACATAACAAACACACACTCACACACACATACACAGGACACACAAGTTGCCTGCTTCACAATCACAATGGCTGCTAATGAATAAACATGGCGTCGCCGGCACTTCCGCTTTAGCTTTTTCCGTCTACCCTCTCGTCTTGGGGTTGCTATGACGTTGTAACAAAGCTGTAACAGTGATGGGAAATATATTTTCTATAATTATATTTTACTCCTAGTAATATGATATAAAAAGGAACATCATTTTAAATTATATCACCCGCCAGGGTATTTTTACCTTTCCTCTCTGAGAACTTTGCTAAAATTTCGACGCTCTGTTATATATTTTTTGTTGGTTTATTCCCATGTTACGTATACGCCGTTTGTGTCGTCAGTGCTAAAAGTTGCGCAAAACAAGCAACAAATTTATTGGGAAAGCAACACGAAACACAACGAACATCGAGACATTGAACATTGTCCCATGGCACGACACAAACAATGTTACGTCTCTTCTGTTCATGTTGTACTTCCCTATACGCCCCTCCCCTACCCTTCACTGTCTGAAGTGGACATCAACGTGTCTGGGTCGCTGACATTGACGCCTCTAATGATCAGCGGCGTCGTCGTCGTCGTCTGCTGGACGCCCAAGCAAATGAGTTTGTTGTAAACTGTTGAGACACATCCCACAACGTACGCCTTCTCCCTACCGCCTTCCCTCCGTCCTAGCACTCAATGTGTATTGTTTTTGGGCGGTTTTTTGGCATGCGGCATTGTTTATCCCATTTAAGCTTTTAATGGCACCCGCAAATGTTTGCTAATGGAGCAGGAGGCGGTGACCAAGCGAACTTCCGGCGACAACTGGAAGTGGAGAAGGGGAAAGAGGTTGGAGCTCGGGTTCCCCACATATGCCAGCGGCACTTAACCAACATCGAGTTTACTCTAAGCCCTGTCAGTTGCAGCAGTCGAGAGACAGTCTATTAAGGAAGTTACTTTGACATCGAGTTCAATATACAATTTGCTCTCTTTTTGGGTTTTGGCAGGTTTCAAAGGAAAACGTTTTGAGGGGTTTAAAGTTTGTCTTAGGTAGACAGAGTGGTAAAATAATCAAAAATTTCAGTGTATAAAATGTATGTACTTTATGTGTTCGATAAGTCCTAACTTCATATGCAATCTATTATCGAACTAAATCTCTAATCTCCCTGATTTTTCCCTTCCTTTGCAGAACTCTTTCCTTAAAGGCACATTTTGGAACAAAAGAATCTAGCATGAGCATCCGGCAAAGTATAAGATACACCACGATGAGCTGTAATCTTAGAGCCACAATGTTATCCATGGCATGCGTGCTGGCATTGCTGCAGCTGCAGGTCACACCTATACAGGGACATGTGCATCCTGTGCTCATATACAAGAATGCGTCCACACAGCTGGGTCAGCTGGTCACATCGAGCACCCTGGTCTGGGAGAGCTACGATCCAAGGGATGCCAAACAGATGCAGTCAGCCGTTGAAGGTGGCAAATATCTAACCGAAGATGAACACTATCCGATCTATGTGTGCCGCGTGACCATCGATGGTGTGCCCACCTCTGGCCACACTGAGAAGGTGCAGCAGAAGCACGTATGTGTTGCAGCTCTGCACAAGCACAGCATCAATGAGAACTTTGATGTGCTCATGAACAAGGGACACTTGGGCAAGATTGCCTGGAAACACTGGACCAAGTTTAATGTAGGCATTCCTGTTGGCTCCATTCGCATTGGCGATGAATCCTACATTGGCCGCCATCGAGCGGTTCCAAATGCTGAGGGAGCTGAGACGCATCGTGGTGCTGATTACAATCTGGGCAGATTCGAGGTATTGGGTCTAGGCAAGATCAAGGTGGTGGAGAACGAGCGTGAGAAGTACTATGAGGAGGGTGAGGTTCTGGTCGAAACGGAACCCTTCAGCTACGAACTACGCGACATCAAACTTGATCGACTACGCACAAGCATGAGGGAAAATATGACCGAATTGGGTAAGTTTTGTCAAGTTTAAAAGTGGTTCTTTTAGCTAATTGACTTTTTTATACCCTTGTAGCAAGTGGAATTCTGGAGAACCGTGGCGATACTTACGACACCATGGAAAAGGTGATGAGCTATAGTTTCGATTACTTGCAATACTGGGGCTCGCATGAGGGTGTTGCCAAGGGTCTGCCCACAAAGATCTACGAGAAGAACGTTGCGACACCTGCAGAGATCAATTGGGCATTGAAGCAAGGCGAAAAGCGTCACGAGAACAAAGCTGTCTACAGTAAACTCTGGCCAGGCACTGCGATCAATGTCACACTGCGTGGCAACTATGTCACCTTAGAGGCACCCTACACCGCCAAACTGTCTGCGTTCTACTACGACAGTGAAAGTGTTTCGCGCAAAATTAGTGCTGAGGTAAGTTTTTGAATGAGTTAGTCTGCTTTAAGAACCCAACTTATTCTGTTTACTTTTCAGGTGCGCAAAAGCTATTTGAAAGACGTGAAAATGGAGTTTAGTCCCGTCTACTGGATTGAGAATGGCACAATGGTGCCGACAACAACCACAACATCAACCACATCGACAACAACACATGCAACAACCACCAGCACAAACGAACCAAAGCCCATACATGAGCCACCGCTGGTGCGAGTCGAACACGTGGGTGCTAAGCATTCCGGGCCCGATTCGCTCGAGAAGACGTTAAGTGATTCGACGGCAACCAATGAGATCAGCTCGCATGAGGCGCCCGAGAACATGTCCTCCAAGGATGCAGCGCTCGCTGGTTTTGGCATTGGCTCAGCTGGAGGCGCTGATGGTGGCGGTGGTGGTGGGGAGAGCAGCAACAAGTTGGCGAAAGGACTCGTTGGAGCTTTTTGCATGACGCTAATCGTGACGCTGTTAAATCTGTAGATGGAGAATGGAGGGTCTCCCAATTAGCATAGCGTTTAATTGTTGTTGTTGTACCTGTTGTACCCGTCTTTGAGAAAAGAGTGTCGTCCACACACACACACACACACACACACAGCCAGAATGATCAAGACAGACATGATATGATATGAGAACGCCAAAAATTGAAAACAAAAAACAAACCGGATAGCCAGTTCTCTGTGTGGGTGTTCAGCTTTTTATTTTTGTTTTGGATGTGTGTTAGAGAGAGGCGAACAAAAGTTGATATTTTTTATACATGTCCCCAAGCCCTCCTCCCCCCACATCTATGGCTATATCTTCTACATAGCGAAAGAAACCAATTGATTTTTAAGAGAGAAACACAAAACATTCCTAAAACTTGTCCCTCACTAAAGGAAATGAATCAAAAGTACATAAATATATCAAGTATATATATATATAGTATATAGCATTTTTTTTAAAGCTGCTTTGCATTGTTTATTTTTTAAGACATAAATAATTTCTGGCTTCGTTTTTTCTCTTTTTTGGATAGGTTCGTTAAGCCCAAAATGAAGCATTCACAATAAGCTGTAGTAAAATAATAATAATTAATTGAATGATCTGGCGAATGATATAGGATTGATATATACTATAATATGTATATTAAATATATCTATGATATGATGTATATGTATATGTCTAAAATGTAAAATCTATGTAAAACATAAGTAATAATATATGTATGTATTTTAATATTTAAGTGAAACACACTCCAAATATGTAAATTAGTTACTAGTTGTTCTTATATTTTCCGACAAACTATAATTTGCTTGAATTCTTGCATTAAGTTTAAAGATAATGAAAAAAAAGTGAATTTTATATTTTTCTTTCAAACCGTTTTAACAGAATCTCAAAAAACACTATAATTTCGTTTTAAAGAAAAGAAGAAAAAACAAAAACTAAATAAAGCTTGTAAATTGAAATTGATCAAAGTTGGTTTATATATAGTATAAATATTATTTAAATGATTGGCTGATTATTTTTGTCAGTTTTGATTTTTACAAAAAACCTTAACCCCTTTACTTTGTATTCTATTTGCTTTATAATTCAAGCAATCAGCTGTCTTGAAACTTGTTAAATGAATTAGCATTGATTTTAAATATATACAGCAAACAAGTTTCTCTGCAACAAAGCCGAGCTAGTCGAATAACTTACTCGTATAACTGATAGACATGATTTGTAAACATTTTGCTTGCCTTGTACATTTTCAATATCGATAGAACTTGACGCTGATTAGTTAAATTAAGATGATGGATCGATTGCTTTTCAAAAAGAGGCTGCCGCTTAACGGCAATATTGAAAGTCATGGGAAATCGCTTAGATTTCAAATTGATTTCGTTCTAAGAAACTCTTAATATCTCTTTAACATACGAACTGAACTGAAACTAACAATCAAAGCCGACATTTTATAAACGGTTTCTTTCTATATCTAATTATCGCTATGATATATGCCCGACACAACGCGCTATTAGCCGCAATTACATCAAACACCTGCAATTGTTGAATTAATATTATTAATTTCTTTGTCAGCCTTTTAAAGACCGAATTGACAGTTAGACACTTAAACCTTTTTCATATGGCTGGCAGATAAACAAATCAAGTTGCCGTCTATAACTCAACGCATAGTTTTTGGCTCACTTTTTTGTTTGAGCCACGTTAATTAGCAGCGCACAGTATTATTTATCTTATTGTTTATTGTGGCTTTTGTTCAATTTAAATAACAAATTAGCAAATGAAACGGCCTCAACACTATTTGAGTTCCCTTTTTTTCGCTTATTATGCAAAGCACAGATGCGATAATTATATAGGTACCATGTGTATATATGTTTGTTACCACGATTTATTTATTTTTTATTACACATGAATTCAAGTGTTGGTTCTGCGCTGTTGCGAACACTTAACAAAAGGCCCCCAAAATAATAAAAAGCGGTTTTATTCTCTTTTTGTGATACGCGTTAGAATATTTTTATTTTGTTGGCTCGATGTTGAAAATATATATTTTTAAAGCGTGACCACATGAAGTCGATGGCTAAACGAGTTCTCAGCTGATGCCAAATGAGGTGCTTGTTTCGGGCGTTGTGTGGAGGGAGGGGCGTGGCAATTGCCAAGAGCCTGTGGCACGTTTCACATTTACTACACAATGCGTGTTGGACCACTTTTTAGGGGGCGGGCAACGCTTCAAAGTTGATTAACCCCATGAACTCATGCTGTGAGCCAAACAAACCAACAAAAGAATGCTGAAGAATAGCAAAAATTGTGCTGCCAAAAGGCAATTGTTAACAAGAGTTTATTATTGTTACTATCTCTCGCCTTGCAAATTGGCTTCAATTTTAGTTTATTATTTGGCGGTGTCCGCTTTTGAAACTCATTCCTGACTTGAATAGTAAATATTTGTATCAATTTATTTCTAAATAGCGAATTATTTTCAATTTACTTTTCGTTGTTTATTTTTGATACACAAAAACGCCGAAATCTAATTGACTTTGTAAATTATTTTTGCAACTGTTGAATTAAATAAAATATTCGTTTGTAGCGGTCTGCCATTGATTTGATGCATAAATTGAAAACAATTTCAGCTGCATTTATCGCTACAGAATAATCTGCATATAATATAAAATGCTAATGATGAGGTTCGATGTTCGAGGATTGGGGGAAGTGCATCAATCCTGGACTCTGTCGCTCTGCTCGGCTGGCTAGCCAAAAAAATGTCATGCTTCGCTACCCTAAAACAAAAGCAACCCTTTTCGCTCTGGCTCTGGTCTTGGGTCGTGTGTGTGTTAACTGAATTTTGTTCAGCCCCAGACCTTTAGGCCTATCGGCGTGCAATCTGTTAGCTGCATTCAGGCGTGACTCATTCTGTGTGTGTGTTAGTTATGTGTTTGTGAGTTTATGTATGAACTTGAGCTGCGCTTTGTGCAATTTACTTGCAGCTCTGTTCATGCTTTTTACGCTTCATAATTTCGTTTTTCACTTTTTTTTTGTCATTTGCATTAATTTTGCTGACAGGTTGTATCCTTTTTGGGTTAACAGGGTTTGTGTTTTGAGTTATTTATTGCTTTTCAGATGTACATTGACAGCATTGTTAACCCTTTAACACCCTAGCTTGTGGTTTAAAGAGGAGTATCTGAAACCCAAATAAAACCATCGAAAACGAGTGGAAACATTGCAGTCGGCCGCAACCGACAGCGGTATAATCGATACCTCTTTAAAAAGGGCTAACAAGAGGTCTAATTGTGGGCAGGGTGTAACCTGAAGAAATTCTAAATAAATTACCAGGCGAACAGAATCAGAAAATTGACTACCAAGCCGAATAAGATTAAGCTGCGCGTATTGAACTCTTTGACAAACTGTTGGAATGATTTGTTTCCTCGGATTACCGAAACAGTTCCCAACAGCCGCAAACTGAAAACAAAGAAAATTCTTTTGTTAATACTGTCTTTATATATTTATTTAAATAAAATTAGCACGAGTGCTTAGTAAATTAAAAATAAATAACACAAAGTACAGCTGGTTCTTAAATTTTTCGTAAAAAAAAAACATTTATAAATATTTATGCAAAAGCTTCAAACACACTTGATAATTGAATGTGATGTCAAAAAACATTGCGAGCCAAAAGATATGAAAAAAATATACATAAATACATCTAGAATAAATAAGAAAATATTATACGAAGTGTATTTTATGGCAGCTAAAATCAAAATAACAAAAACCACAAAATTTTAATTATAGTCTTAAGCCAAAAACTCAAAGTCAAAGATTACAAATAAAGTAAATTGCAAATGTAATTATTTTAAAGTCTTTTACTGTGAATCCATTATTATGAAAAGTAATTGAAAACCAACCAAAAGGCCAAAAGCCGTCTAATTTAATTGAGAAAGTGTCGTATTTTGGGAAAAGTTTTTCTTACTTGTTTATGATGCGTCGTCGATTCAACATGCTGCACTGAGCAGCTGCCCTTGGTCTTGCTCCGGGTTAAATCCAAACCAACCAAACCCAGCCACCTTTGATCCCCGCTGTGCCACGCTGCGTATGTGTAACTCAAGTTTCATTTTTAATTGAGCAGGAGAACGACGAGCGTTGCGCAAGTGCTCTGAACTGGTTGGATAACAAACGGCACCTCAGAGAGCAGAGCGTTGCGGCATGCATATGGATAACTAGGCCCGCCAGAGAATTGTAACTCTATGCTCTTCATATGCTTGGAAAGAGAACACACAGTACAGTGGTGTCAAATTATTATATTTAAAAATGATTAATAAAAGTCTAAGAAATATTTAAGAGCAGACATTTTATTAGTATGTATTTCAGAATATCTATGTTGACGATTAAAAGCTGTTATGGTCTTTCTATGAGAGTCCACAACTTAATATATATGGTAATTTGCTGATTTGTATTTTTTGTTACACTGTGCTGCACGTTTGCCCTCAATACATCAAGTTATACAGTTTGGCTGCTGCGAGCTGCAATGACGTCATAACCAACATATATAAGAACTGACACACAAGCAGGCCAAGCTCTCACACACACTCTCACGTTTGTCATATAATTTGGCCTGAAATGGAAGCTGAAAGTATGCCGCCCGCAACTAGCAACAGTTTGATGATAAAATTTTTGCCATCCAGCTCTCGTTACACACACACGAAACTCTCTTGAGAGAGCCAACTCTTGGTATTCGTTTATCCGTGCCGTTGCGTTCGTGGCCGATGGCGGCTTAGGTATAAATAGCAGGGTCCTGGCTGGCAGGATACAGTCGAACGAAAGACGTGCTTGCGTACGTGTCTGGCAGAAGCAAGAGAAAAAGAACAAAAACGGAAGGGAAACAACGATAAGCCGTTACAGTTGCCAGTTTAAAACAGTTTGAGAGTGACTGTGCTTGCAGCACTCAAATTTAATTGCATACTTTTAAGCGTTCGTTTAAATTGAAATTTTGTGTTTTGTGAGCGTGAATTTTTCAGCGTTGCGCCGCGTAATAAAAAGATTAACAGGCACTAAAAAGACAGGAAGTGAAGGACAATATGCAGGACGTGCACAAAACTGCACCCAGTAGCATGTGGCTGCTGCTGCTCTTCTCCATGCTGCTCAATGCGGTAAGTCTAAGGGCTAGGGTATTTGTTTGTAATGGGATTATATTTTCGATATAAAACTTTGCCGCCTCGCACATTGTGAGACAAGTTATCAAAACAGCTACAGCAATACAGCTTGCTCTTAATTCTGCCCCACAATTTTGTGGCACGACTGGACAAGGAGAAGTAGAAACGTTTGTGCGACGGGGCGTAAATTTTTGTTGGTTTTATTCTTTGACGAGCGCATTAAAAATTGATATTTAAATGGTTTTATGTCAAACAAGAAGAGATTTCAATTAAAGCTGCTTAAGTGTGTGCATTTTTGTTGTGTTTTATTTGCTTTTTGACTTCAAAGAAAGCAAGAAAATTGGAAAATTCTCAAATTGAATTAATTTACGTGATGAATTTCATGCTTAAGCTATTTTAGGTTAATTTTATCAACATTCTTTTCATATGAAGTTCATATCATATTGCAACAAATTCTTTGAAAATGATATACTTCAATTGAAAAGATATTTGTTTGCAGGGAATTTTGTTTAATTTTATATATGCCATGATTTATTTTCTCAAGAATGTAAGCTAAAAAGAATGCATTTTCTTTGATTAACTTTCGCTCGTTATTAATTTATTTCATAGTTTTTATTGTTGCCTTAGCAAAGTTATTTTTATCAAATTAATCTTTTATTTTTTTTACTGTTGCAGTTGGGATTTACTTGGAAATGGTTTGGCTATGAATACGTAGCCTTGTTTTTTGACCTATTTTTTAGTTCCAAGAATTGTAGCTTAATGCTGGCAATCGACATAAGCTAGGTTTAAATAATACGTGTTTCTAGAAAAGCAACTGAGATCTCAGTTTACAAGGCTGTTTTTCCAAGCAATTAAAGTTTATTCTGCATTTATTGTATTTAATTAGGGATTTATTTTATGAACGCAATATCTTTGTAACACGGCTGAACAAGGTTCTTCGATGCTTGCGCATAAATCAGACTTCAACATTTACTTAGGGCAGTAAAATCTATTGAGTGTGCTACTGGTATGGTATGCACTTACAAATGAAGTAAGAACTTACACGTGCAACAACTAGTAAGCGTTCACAAATAAATTGTTGGCAATATATTTCAGTAGGGGAGCATTCAGTAAACGCCTTCTTTGCGGCTGTGATGTAATTTATATTTGCCACGCCCCTCCTCTTAACATTGCCACTGAAATGCTAGAAGCTGCAACAGTTGCGCTTTGTGGTTGTGGTTCATCGTAGCGACCACCAACTGAACTGGTCTAAAATGGCAACCACTTCCCTAACTGCTATGGCTGCGCCACGTGCGACTTCCATGCCTGGCCTAAAGTGCAATTTGTTTTCCTGTTTTGAGGTCTTCTTTTTTTTCTCCCCATCTTTCCGACATTTTTTTTTTTAAGCTTAACAATTTATGTGTAATTCTCGACTTTTTCAGTCTATTGTTGGCTGTTGACAGTTGTTGACATTCGTCAACATTTTGTTCCCGCGTTCGTGACCTGTAACCTTCTATCCCCAAACCCATCCCACGCCCTCATTGCTATCCCCTAACCCGTTTTTTTTTTCCTGTCAACACATTTTCTGACATCTGTTCGTCATATAAATGTGTGTGTGTGTGACAGTGAATGTAATTTTTCTAGATTATAATTTTCTCCCTGCTGCATAAAGCATTTCTTTCTCGCTCTTCCCCCGTCTCTTACGCAGGCAGCTTAATTAAAATGTTGCCATTTTATCTCACGCATACGCAGTGTTTATTTAAGCTTAGCGACAGCAAAAAAGGAATGCATTGGATTACAAAATGGTCGCTTTGCTTGGCAGCGACAAAGACTCGAATGGAATGTTGCAAAAGTAGTTAGCAAGAGCTTAAGTGACAGCTTAAGATAAGAAGGGAGAAGCTGAGGAGAGTGAAGGGCTTTGCTTAGCCGCTTAATTGCGGTTAGCTTTAGCGAGTAGTTAAATTGTTTTGTTTTAAATCTGTTTCAGATTTTGTTTTCTCTTGAGTCTTAAGACAAAAAACAAGAGTGAAAAATTAATATAATGTATAAATATAGTTTGCAACTGAGCAAACTAATTATAATGAACGAGAAGAAGAGCTTAAGATACAAATTACGCCCACTGTGTAATTCAAGATTCGAGAAGTGGGATCTAATAAGAAAAAAATCCCTCCCTTATCTGTTTTTTTTTCATACTAATGTCATTTCCCTTGACATCACATCACAGAGCATTCCAAGAACTCTACTCTATTTGTAGATATTCTTTTATAAAGTGAATTTGCTGTACGGCCAAATATCATAATTTGTGTGGTAGCAAGCGGCTGGCACAGCTTCTGCGACACGCATCATTGTGATTTGTATTCGTATTATTGTCAGTTAGTTATCCTCCTCGCTGTGACTGACAGCTGCACGACGTCAAACCTTAACAACAACAACACAAAAGCATTCTTCTATTTAAGTTGCATTGACTAAATGACAATGCAACAAAATGCGCAGCTAATGCAAACAACAATGCCACATCAATAGCGAGATATTAATATCTTCTTTGGGTGCGTCATTGCATGCTGTTGCATGCTGTTCGCATGTGTGGGCGTGGATGTGGCAATTGATGTGGGTGTTGGCATGCCACACTGCATGCATGTGAATGTGCGGTTGCATACGTAACGCTAACGTTACCCTTTACAGCATTTGAATCCCGAGATTATGATGCATTTCTGATTTGACATCGCCGCCGACGTTTCATCAACATTCTGGTTACGCCTCACAATGTGGCATGCCAATCTTAAAAGACGCTAGATGCCAGAGAGTCTAGTCAGGCTTTCATGTAATGTGCTGCGTCTCATTGAATACTTAAATTGCGCATACGCAATGTAAGCTGCGAAAAATAAATGTTGCTTCAATAAAATAAGACAAAATATACATAAATATTCATTTTAAAGACTTCTCCTCCAATACATAATAAAAAGTTTTTACTTAATCAAGATTCTACGTTTTAAATTACTTAAACTTTTTGTGTATTCATACTACAAGCAATTATTTGTTATCTTGAACAAACACACAAGTGGCAAACATTTAACAAGGCAAAGCATTTTCCTGCCACATAAATAACACTACCAAGTGTCGCACGTAATTGAGAATTTACAACAAGAAATTTAGTGGGGAATAGCGGTTTTAAATGCTTGTTAAATTCGACTTTCACTCATCTCCCTCTTTTTCTTTTTGTTCTGTTTTCACTTCAAATCTTTGGCCAGACTTTGTCCAAACAATGTTCGGTTTGGGCAGTTTGGGCTTGTCTGCAAAGTTTTTGTCCCAGATTTGGATAACGTAAAATCATTGTTAATTATTATTGACATTGATTTGGACTGCGGATTGTCAAATACAAACTGTTAAGATACTTCTGAGTTGTTTGTCAATTGAATGAAAGAAATAATTTAATTTACCGTCATATAAAGTTCGTTGTGTTTACTTGCCAAACCTAATAAGAACCCTTTTCAACTTCCCACAACAACAAAATGGAAACTCAATTATCTTCTGTTCCCATGCATTTAGCTCTCTTAACTTTTTGATAAAATTTGCATTTCAGCTTTCAGCTCGACATATAAACAACTAATGAACTATTGAATTTATGCATTCCTTGCCCCAAGGGCATTGTGGAATAGTGAATGCATTAAAAAAATGTTTTTTTCGAATGGCTTGACATTTTTTGTGCACAGCATTTTAATAAGCTAAAAATGTAAAAAAGTATTAGATAACTTTTTCGAATTTTTCGTCATTGATTTTTTCCATCTATATGCACCCAATACATTTTGTTGCAACTTAATCGACTGCGTGTTGCACAGCTGAGTTACTTTTTACAGCTTTTGACATTTATCCCAGAGTTTCTTATCCAATAGAATTCAATCAGCCAAAAACGGAAAACTGAAAGCGTGAAGTGAATTAAAATTGCATGAAAACATGTTAAAAAAAAAGCAACAACGCGGTTTTGTTAACCCTTTAACACCCTATTGGATTCAATTGCAACTAACAAATAGTTAAACCAATAAATTTTTTATATTTTGAAATAATTTATTAAAGATTCGATCAAAGGCGTTGCTGCAATCTTAATTTATTATTTAACCCCGGTTGCCTCTGCGGGATCGTCCCTGGCCACCACTATTGCTTCCACCATTACGTCTTTGGCCACTACGGCATCCTCCCGTTGACGTTCCTCCTTGCACGTTGTTGTTCTGTCCATTTGCACCCTGTCCTGAAGTTTGAGCAGCAGCGATGGCCACCAAGCAAAGTAGAGCGAACAAGATTGAGATGCGCATATTGATTTCTTTGACAAACTGTTAGTTAGACTGACTTCTTCTCCTCGGATTACCTGGCTTTTAAAGAGAAAAATGATTTGAAATCAACCAAAACACTTCCCAACAGCTGCAAACTGTAAACAAAGAAATTTCGTTTGTTTAAATTGTCTTTATCTATTTATTTATATAAAATTCGCACGAGTGCTCAGTAAATCAATAATAAATAACACAAAGTACAGCTGGTTTTAAATATTTCGAAAACAAAAGCCAAAGTACATATAAGTGAATGTGATGTCATAATGTGCAATAAAATCGCATGAAATCATGTTGACAAAAAGCCAACTAGCACAGCGAGAAAAGAGGAAACGATATAATTGCCGTAATTTTGTCAGTCGCTATCAATATCGAAGCGTGTTTGCCGCGGCTGCTGCCTGGCACAATCGCACCGCTCACAACAACCAACAAGCGACACGCTTCATTCAATATGAGAACTTTACAATTTTTGATATTAAAATCTCAAGCAGACCCACGCAAATTCTACACAGACAGATGAAGAGGCAAAGCTGTAGCTGGTGGGAGATGCAGAATGAGGATGGAGCTTTTGTATTTCACGATAGGTTTATGCAGCACACATTAAATACACATTTGTTGCTTTTATATTATCCTTTTGTTATGCGGCAGCGCGTGGGTGTGTGTAAAAAAAATAATACTGTTGCATACTCTCGGATGCTGCGAAAATAGAAATAACCAAGGCGGCTGTCAGCTAAATGTCTTTAAGCCTATTTAAGAGATAAAATTGATATTTTGCATTAATATTTATGATATAGATTCAACAAAGCGTTACAATCGGATGTGGCTAAAAGAAAAAAACAAATCATAAAAGTAAAATAAAACTCATATAAAACATATAAATACAAAAGCTGTTGTTGCCATGCTTGTTTGAAAATTGACTTGATCTAAGGTCATCAATTTTATGTAAGCAGAATAAAGTTTTTAATTGAAAACTGTTGAGTTCTTCACCACATAATCCACACATATCCTGTTGATAGAGCTCAACTTGACTTTGACGAGTTTATTACAAAAAGGAAATCGAATTTCCAAGGGAGTTGGTCATTTTTATTGATTGTTGTGCTTCGAATTGTCATTAAGCGAAACAAAAAAAGGAGTCGATGAAGGGTAAGTTTCGGCTGACTTAATGCTCACAATCAATCACTTTGTATGAATGTGTTTGTTGCGCAGGCTTTTGCTTAAGGGATCCACTGACTGACATTACCAAAAAGCGTGTTACTCTTTGTTGCCCTAACAATCTGGCATTGTTGCCACACCCACGCACACACAAATATATGGCACGCGTTCAGTTTTGTGTGGGTGTGGCAACAATTACAGGTCCGGTTATGTAGATTACCACGTGGGCCGTTGGATTTTATGAGAGCGCATCATGTGTAGGTTTGTCTGTTGTTCGTTGCGAATGGGTTTTATTGCAATTACAGTTGGGCGGCGTTAATGTGTCCTGGCATGTCCTAGAATTATTTAAATGACGCTTTTAGCTTTTATTATTTGTCCCTAAATGCCTGAATGAGATTTACATAGATACACAATGAACAATTAATTTTCTTTCAAAACGGAAGGTTCACCTTAAATCAAATATCCTCAAAAACTAATTACTGTCATTGTATGTTGACCTTTTTTCCCAAAGAGTCTTGTAAATAAAATCTAAAGAATAGAGTAAATGAGGAATCCCATTCAAGGTACTTAAGCTATAATGCTGTACACAATATTTATTTAAGCATAGTAAAGAAAAAGCCAAACGAATTTGTTCACGAGAAAATGCGTCATTAAATTACCCCCAAGTAACAACAACAACCAGGCACGTTCGGGGCATGTCCAAAGTGTCCCGAATGTCCCTATTTGATAATAAAATTTGCTTGCGACATAAGAGGCTCAACACGCAACATCAGTCGACAAATGGCTGATAACCTCAACAAGAAGAGGACCGAAAGCTGTTTGTGCTGGCCGAAATGCGTGGGCCGTGTCTGCCTGTCTGCATGGACGGATGAAAAGAAGAATCCTAAATATGCAAGCTAATTGGCAAACTCTTCGGATTCACAGAATAATACTTACTTATGGGCAATTAGCTAATCAACAATTGAAACGATTTAGAATCGATTCGAAATCGAACAAGTTAAAGAGCTCTTAATTGTGTTCAATGTCTTGTGCATTGATGGTATGTCCTGCCGCAACCACTCACACTCGCTCAACGATAATTTTAATTGAGTTTGTTTGTTTCATTTAATTGGAATTTATTTTTTCGACACGCTTTTGCAGGCGCTAAGCGAAATGAGAGCTGGTTCTGCTTTCGACACTTTAGACTCGAGTTTTTAATTAATCTCCGGCAAATTGCAGCACAATTTGTATGACACATTGTCATAAAGCAGCAGTAACAATATACTTTTGTTAAAAATGTTTAATAATTCTGCCCACAACAGACTTAAAAAATGTTCATTAAAGAGAAGTCGGTTTAGTTTTTGCCAGTGTTTTGTTTTATGGCAGTTTTTTTTTATAGAAATAAATGAATTTTCACTTATAATCCTAAGACAGTAAAAAGTTTAGACATTTAAAATAATTTTATTGCTACTTTTTATAACTTATGACAGAAAAAGCGGCTGTCAGTTTTCGATTCTGAAAGCAGCTGATCATAAATCAAAAATATTATAAGCAACAATCTATTCAATCGTGCCGGCATTTTAGCGAACCGACGACACAATTAACCAATGAAAGATGTCTAAAGACGATTCACTTTCTAAAAGCTTATTAAATGCTTTTGGAACCCCTAATTTAAACAACGATGCGAATTCTGGAAAAGAAGATTGTGGATCAGATATTGATACAATTCCAGAAACCAGCAGCGATATCAACATTGAAGACAGCGGTGAATGTTATTTGATTATGGATAATCGGGAAAGCACGCCAATAAAGCGTAAGCATATCGGCGCCCCAGTCACCCAGGAGAAACAATCTTTGTCGCTGATGCCGGCAAACAACCAAAATCTATCAACAACCACACGGAGCGGACGAGCAGTGCGCCAACGTATTGATCTTAAGTTCGATTATACATCAGAACATCATGATGATGACTCTGATTGTACGGATTTTCTCGATTTTGGGGATATTGAGAATGACAGCGATAGCGATGACCATGACTACAGCCTGCCCGGCAGCGCCAAGTCAACTCCTAATCAACGTTCCATATCCATATGCTGTACTAGCGGCAGCAGCAGTGTCGGGCTCGAAGCCGATGCGTTCATCTATCTGGATTTAAGCCAACCAACGGCAGTTGCTAGCATCGAGCCAACAACGGATGATGCAGTCGAGCACGATACAGAGCTTAAGACGCGCATACAAAAGTTTTTGGGCCTTATTCCGGCGCGGCGACGTCTTTACAATCCCATGTCGAATTTTGAATTTGACGAGCACATGAATGAGGACGAGCCGACGCCTGCGCAGCGCAGCTGCCTCTGGCCTTCAATCAACGACATAGACAAGTCATCGAATGTATCAAAAACGCCAAAAACTAAAGAGCCGGATCGTCCGTTAACTTTTCAACCAAGCACGCTGCGTACCGAAATGGACAACGATATGAGAATTCTGCTTTTTGAAAATATGGTGCTGCGCGTCAATGCCAAACATTTTGAAAGCCAAACACCACAACATATCAAGGCGCCCATCGATCTGAGTGGTCTGCCCAGCGTCGAACACCGTGCGCTCATTTGTCGTCGTCACAAAAAGACTTGCAATATGATTGGGCCACATACAGGCCTATATAATTTCGTGGATTCGTTAAAATCAACAACGCCACTACACATGTGTCATCCGTTTGCATTAAAGTTTCGCAAGCGTTCGTTTGCAACATGCAAGGGGCCGCTAGCCATGGCCCTGTTCCACTTACTCAATCACTCGGTCTTCCATTGTGGACTGCATCCCAACATTATTTGGAAGAGCGGCATGAATACGCTCAGTGACATCAAGCATCGCATCGATACTGGTGGAAAGCGTATGTCCAGCATTGTTCTATGGAAGAACCTCAAATGTGCGGAGCAGCTGGTCAAAGCTCTGGTGCACGAGATGTGCCATGCGGCTGCTTTCGATTACCATGGAGAAACGGGACATGGTGACCACACACGCAAATGGGCTTACCGCGCCAAAAGTGTGCTGCCCGAGCTGCCGGAGATTCGTGACTGCAATCCTACATACAAGTACACTTGTCTTTTGTGCCGTGCCCGTTCCTTTGGCAACATGAAGTTCGAGGACGAGGCGCCACAGCTGCGCTGCCACTATTGCCAATTCGAAATTGTTGTCGAACAACATAGCCCCGAAGAATTTTATAGCATGTCCCTCACCGATCAGCTAATCTCGCCCTATAAGGAGTTTGTGCGCGCCAACTACATTAAATGTGATCAAAGCAGTCACAGCGCCAAGATGCGTGTCCCTTATGTTATGTACAAGGAGCAACAGCAACAGGCTCTTCCAACTAATCCCTAATTTTTAAATTTATTCTTATTTATATTTTGTGATTTTTTTTTTTGCTTCTTCGTTTGTTTTAAATAAAAGTATGTTAGTTTAATTATATTTATATGTATTAAAAGTTGAATTCAATGCCCGTCTCACCCCCAACTAAAAGAAGACAAAGTAGCTAGACAAACATTTTTGTCACCGCAATTTTGTTTTGTATAAGGCATGGAAAGCTTTGCGCTTCATTTGTTGTGACAAGAATGTGTTTGTGTCGACGAAGAATAGTAAAAACGCAAAGAATGCGCTGCCTTGAAACGCAAAGCCCACGCGGCTATTGTTTGTTTGGGACCAACAGTTGGGTAAGAGACTATCTGTGACTAGGTTACTAGTATTTCATGCCATTCATAAAAAAAAACACACAGAGTGCTTCTGAAAATGTCAGAGCTAAAATTTTGAAATTAAATATTTCTCCGCTGCGGATGGCATTCGTTCTCTTCCTCACTTTCTGTTTTTTTTTTTTTTAGTATTTGGCATGAATTTGCAGTTTTATGAGCTTGTTGTTATTGTACTTGTCGCGTTGTCTGGCTTTGTTTGTTTTTGCAATCTGCGCAGTTCACATGAATAAATAAACAAACCAAGAGGAACACGAGTTGAGCACGCCTGAAAGTACGCACTAACATTTTTCTAAACCCACTTTTTTTGTATGTATTGTCATTAAACGATTTATGATACCAAGCAATAGATATTCGCATGGGAATTTTCACTTATTTGGCATAACAATTGTGTATGATATGGCAATAAATCCCTTCACCCCAAAGTAAATATGGAGAAAAAGTCGATTTATTGCATGCATGATTTGTTTGGCAATTATTGGGCTTCGCTTAAAGGAAATTTAATTGCATTAAAGGAGATTTTTATAATGACAATAATAGACTTTAAGTTGCCTTTCTTTATTATTTGTATTTATCTCATCTTCCGGTTAGCTTCATCTAAAGCTAAGAACTTTGGTTATTAGCAAATGAATCAAATACCCAAAGGATATCATTTAGTTGATGTAGCAAACGCCTTGCAGGCATTAAGTCTCAGTGCTACTATGAGATAGAACTTGCCAAGTCAGCCCAAGCAACAACAAAAACACTAACACACACACGCACTCACACATGCACACACATGAGTGAACATAAGTAGTTGTCAATTTCTGTTTGAGATTTACGATGCCTGCGCCCTCCGGCAAGCACATCCTGCAGCACATCCTGCTGCTCGCCAGCCCAGCATAGTTATTAAAAGCGAATGCATTGTCTCTCTCTCTCTCTCTCTCTCTCTTGTAAGAAGGCAGGAAACGCCACACACATACACACCATGCGTTAGCTTCTTGTACTTGACTTTATCCTTTCGGTTGAAGGACCATTCGCTGCTGTGCCCCCTACTTTAGTTTGTTGTCCGTCCATATACGTGTCTACTAAAAGATAAATATTATGAGTAAAGCTTGGAATTCGTAGCACACACAGCCAAACAGTGTTGTGAAATGCCCGGCAGGTGTTTGTCTTATGTAAACCAAAAGGTGTGAGGAAAAAAGGAAAAAATGTGTAAGTAGATATGAAAGGCATTGAGAGGACTTGAGTAGCTTGTTAGCCTGTTGCTAAGCAGGTTTAATATTAAACTCGACAAGAGAACAATAGTACAAACAACAAAGTATCAACTTACATAGATTGGGAAAATATAGAGATGGAAAACATAGCTTATCAATTTTAAATATGAAACTCTTAGCTCTACTTCCAACCGTAATTAAGTATTTTGACAGTTTCAATAATGGAAAAATTATGTCTGACGTACTCCTTCTCCTACCCACCCAACTGATGGAAATGTAAATGCTCTCAGCATTAAATAAATAATTGTAAAAAACCATTAATGTCTGGCGCTTGAGATGCTGATAAATGGCCCACAAAAGTATGGAGCAAATAATGTTATAAATTTGCCTAAGCCGACGCCAGTTCATTCACATGCCAGTCGAGACAGTTGGGAGGCAAAAAAGTTGAGCGTAAATGCGTCAAACATCGACACATTTCGCATTTAATTTAGCGTAAGTAAGTGCGGCAATTAAGTACGCCTTCTTTTTGAGTTTGAGGTTCAATGGTGTCGGCTTTTTCAGCTTCATTTTGATGGAAATTGCATTTTTCATTGTTTAATACTTTTTGTTTTTGTCATTTGACAGGCCGTACAGCCACGAGCATTCGTCGTTAATGCCACGGAGGATATTGGCAATGGCAACGTGTCGCCCTGCGAAATGGAGTCCCTAATAAATCAACTGATGAATCCCAGTCCGGAATACCAGCTACACGTAAGTTAACCTCCTCCCCGCCACAGGGATATTTCTTTTGAACCTGTATTTCTCTTGGAAAGGTAGCAGGTGTGTCAACTCAGAGAAAAAGGAGATAAAAAAGATTCATAGAAAAACAGTTTATGTTAAGCAATAAATCAAATATAATAGTTTTTATATTCCTGAGTGCAGCAGGCTTTAGACTTTAAATTGTCTTTTTAACTAACACTCCTTTCCCTCGCTCTCTCCCCCCATTTTGAACAGGCTTCCGCTTTGCGTAACCAACTGAAGAATCTTCTTCGTGAGCGACAGCTGGCTGTGGGCGAGGAGCAGCCGTTGGGCGATTATGCTGACTATTTGGATGAGGACAAGCGCTCGGTTGCCTCGTTGGCAGCCCAGGGGTTGCTGGCACCGAAGCGCAGTCTGGCCACACTGGCCAAGAACGGACAGCTGCCCACAGCGGAACCCGGCGATGATTATGCGGATGCTGATTCCGGTGAGCCCAGCGAACAGAAACGCTACATTGGCTCCCTGGCCCGTGCGGGTGGCCTGATGAGTTTCGGCAAGCGTAACGTGGGCACACTGGCACGCGACTTCCAGCTGCCCAATGGCAAGCGGAACGTAGCGACCATGGCACGTTTGCAGAGCATGTCGTTCCCTCACCGGGAGCCGCCAAAGCGCAATGTGGCAGCCGTTGCACGCTACAATTCACAGCAGCATCAGAATCAGCGCGGCAGCGGAGGGCAAGAGAAAAGAAATCTGGGCGCATTGAAATCGTCGCCAGTGCATGGCATGCAACAGAAGCGAGAGGATGAGGAAATGCTTCTACAAGCTGCTGCACCCGAATATGCTGAATCAATGCCAAACTATTGGTGGTATCCCAGCTATGCTGGCTATGCCGATCTCGACTGGAATGACTATCGACGTGCCGAAAAGCGTTATCTCGGTGAGTACTTGGTGTTGAGAGGCAGAAGGGAGAAAGTCCAATCGGTTACTTGTAGCCTTGCAGAGGAGACTTTTTTGGGGAACTTCTCAACCGAACGGTTTCAGTTTAGTTGAAAGAATATAACTTGAAGAGAAGCTTTTTCCATTTTCCTGACTGCTATCAATGCTCCGCAGAAACTGTACGACATAGCGATTTGATTTTGTCGCTAGGATTGAATTCTTCCAAAATGCACCAGCAAATGGATAAAGTTAAAGATCTTTGGAGGAAGCTTCGTATATCCCATAAACATTAGTTAACTTTAGAATAATATATGCGAAGATGTTTCTCTCTCTTTGCATCTGCAAGGCTATTTAGTTTTGGTCTACGGCAAGCCGTTGATACTTTACCCAGCCTAGCTGCATTTCAATCTTAAGCACCCTGCACCTAGTTAGAGGCTTATGCAGTTCTCAAGCACAACATATTTAAACAATACAATAATATATGCCACCACCACCACCAATATCAAAATGTACTCAAACGATCAACAACAACACTAAAGACACCTCCAAGGATCCCGAACTGTTTGGCCTACAGCATGGCTATGAGACAATTGACGCGAATTCTTTGAGCCTGGAAGAAGAGGAACAGAAAGAGGAAGAACAACAGCAGTTGACTACACCGCAGAAGCGTCACATTGGCGCCGTTTATCGTTCCGGTTTTCTGCCCAGTTACCGTTATTTGCGCAGCCCCACCACCGTTAACAATGCTGGCGGCTATGGCGGTGGCGGTGGTCGTTTTAGTCGCTCGGGACGTGCCAGGCAATTTGTATGAGTAAATGGCGATGATTCGATGTTTGATGCATAATTTTATAATTTCGATTTTGGTTTCTTATTTATGTTTGCCTTGAGTTTTTTTGTGTGTACAATCAAACTGTCGCCTGTAGCCTGCAGAATGTCGCCTGTCATTCATAGCAACAGATCGTAAATGTAATTATCAAATGTGGTTCCTAAAGAAAACATAACTATACTCCTCATTCAGATCTATCCGTCTTGCAGCATGTTAGCATCAAAGTTCTGATGAGTTTCCAATGAGTGTTTGTAGGTTAGATTTTTCGTCTATATGTATATCAAAATACCATTCCATAGCCTCACCTAAGCCTTACTTAACCTCACTCTCTACTCATATTGATTCAATGCTTTGAAATACAAAATATATAAATAGAACAGAAATAGAAATATGTTACAAAAGGCAATTTGAACCTTCTGTTCATGAATTTCGTTTCTTTTGTGTATCTTCTAATAGCTTTATATTGTATAATAGCAATCAAATTTATGCTCACATTTCCGTTAACACGTTCGTAATACAATTTGAGCATTTGTTCAATTGGCTGCCAAAGCGGAAATTCAATTTTCCGTATGTTTCTCTTAAATAACATTGCGTGCTAGGGATAATCGTATAATTTCCGGCATTTTGTTTGCCTGCCAGACACACACCCGACTCCTTGCCCCTTCAGCTCCTACATTGTGAGGCAGCTTATTTTGATGCTACAAACTTTTTAGCTGGCTTCATTTGTAATTTCGTAAATTTAGCTGTGAACGCTGCGATAATTTAAATTGTTAGTCGAAAAGTTTTTCAGCGATTCGTGTTTAATTTTTCAACTTGAACTCTTTCTGTTCAACAAAGTTTCATTTGGCACTTAATGAAAATGCATTATAAATATTTCTACCTTCTACTGCTCAGCTGTTCCTAAGAACAGTTACGACCTTAATATTTGTTGCCTACTTTTAAGCCACAAGTAAAAGTTTTAATTATGCTTTCGCATATTAATGTTGCATACTTTTTAGCTGGTTAAGAAAAAGATTAGTACGTCTATGGTTGGCAAACTAAATTAAGCGTACGTTTATAATTCTTGTTCCTTTAAAATATATATGAAAAAAAAAAACAAAAAATCATTATTTGTAACTGTGTTTCTTAAAGATGTTGAATTTTTGACTAAAATACTGTATGTATGTTTTATTTTTTGAGTTTTTTTCGAAACATGATTGCTTTTCACTTTGTCTCATTGGCATGTTATTGGAACTGATAGAAAAACCTCATTGGCATGTTTTAATGTGTTTTTCCTGTGTATTTTCTGTTTTAATTTCTTCCAAAATTTCCATCGCTTTGTGTAGGACAGACAGAACATAGAACATTTCGACTAGTTTGCATGTGTTCTGGTAAAACACATCGATTCTCAATGGTATTATCTTCTAGATCTCGTGTTTATATATATATGTGTGTGTGTGTGTTTTTCTTTATTGTTATTTTGTTATGTTCTAAGATGAGAGAACTAATGAAATTTACTGTGCTTGTTTTTGTGGGAACTGCAGGTCGAGTACTACCCCCAACACGAGCGACTGCGTCAACCAATCGCAGCCGTTTGTAAACGATGTTTCCTACCCAACCGACCCATGATGAACTGGAGCAGTGCTGGCATACGCGGCAGTTTCTCCAAATACTTTACGGATCCCCTAGACACAGCCCGATCATCGACTTCAGCAACAGCGGCTCGTTTGCGCAGCAGCAGCATTTCGACCAACTCGCTTCCCAGCGGACCTAACAGTAATTATAATCGCAACAGGATCAATCCATCTTTCCATTCATGGGGCACTCCGCCTCGTATTACAGCACTGCAACGTCGCGTTCATCGACGCAATGGTGAGTCCATGGACAACTATGAATACTAAACAAAGTAAAAAAAAAACAATATAAAAATACTAAAAAAATATATCAAGACAATATAATCCAAACAATAAAGTGTTATACAGATCTATGATAAAAATAATAGATATATATGTATACAGTATTTTCGATGTAGTTGTCGTTAATTAATTAACACAGACACCCCCACCCCTCCTTGTCACACACACACCTGCAGCACACGAAGGCTACGCAGTGCAAATGTATCTGTAACACTTTGCGGTAGTTCGGTGCATATCTACACATATATCAAATACTAACAAAATACTATTGAATGTAAAAAAGAATGAAGAAAAATGAGGTAACTGATACCACAGTGCAAGGACGCATAGGACGCGTTTAAATATCAAATAAAAACTAAATCATATCGTGAAATACAAATCTTCTTTTACTAATTTCGCAAAAACAAATTAGTGCCAATGCCGCCATTGCTTAATCCCGACTAATCCTAATTCATTTTTGACCTTAATTCCCTACAAATATTTTGACAATAATAATATAATAGATAATATGTTAGTACTCGGTGTATATCGAATGATTAGAAGAAAGAAAAACTGCGTCAAAGACAATAATTTAGACGAAAATCAGACAATAAATGAATTGACAATAACTGATACGAAGCCGACAAATAAATTATATTGAAATATTTATAGTTAACATTTAAATATTTCATTCAATTACTTTGAAAAACTTTATTTATCTGTCAAAAATAAAACAAAAAAAAAAAAAAAAAATATAAAAAGAAGTTATAAAGAAGAAGAAACCGAATATTTCAAAAATAAAAACATATTCAATGTGCGTAATTATAAGTCTGATGTTGTCAATAAATAACTTGTATGTTTATTTCAAATTTAAAGTATTTCAAATGCAAAACAATTTAATAATATATATACTTATTTAAAAATATACATACATATATACATAAATAGTATATACAAATATTTACTCGTTTTACCCCTGTATCTATGGGATCTGTCTATGAAATTGCTCAATAAACAATGAAAGGCGCTGTAAAATAAATAGTACACAACACTTATCGATGATGTTATTATCTATATTATATACACAAACAATTCAAATTATATGGAATACTTCTTTAAAATAAATATATATATACATACCAACTTATTAACGGTTTGCTCCAAAACTAATTAAATCAAATGTTGTTTTATTTTTGTGGGCTTTCAATTCATTTTAAAAAATAATTTTTACAAATTTAAATTTTAAATATTTTTATTTATACATAATATCGCGATCTCATTTCTTATAAAATAATTAAATTTAATTGGCGCCTCTGAAAGCCGTCTAAAATGATATAATTCATTAAATTTATAGTATTTCTTTATAAGCTAAGCCGATGATAAATAAATAGGTAAGTTTACATATTTCTTGTTTGCCTCTGCTTTGTAATTGTAATTCAAATGTTCTATTGTATAAGAAGGAAAAGGAAAGGTAGGAAATGGTGTCTTCTCATGACCAATATTTGGCTGCTTGTCCCTGGGCGGGCAGTGGATGGTTGTAGGCACTGGGCACAACATTGCCATGAACTGCCGCTGCCGTCGCATAATCCGACGTCAACTGATGCTGGGCGACCGCATGGTGAGCGGCTGCCGCATTATAATTGGCTGCCGCCACCGCCGACTGGTTGAGATGATAGGCGGCCTGCGACCAGTTCGATGGCGACTCTAACTTTGCATAATTATCGCTTAAATGCAGCGAGGGCGAGATCTTGGATACGCTATCCGCGGTTAGTTTGGAGAAGTCATCAATGCTTAGTTTCGAATAGTCTAGAGACGAAGGAAATAATTAGAGTGCGGTTTTGAGTGATGAGAGAGAAGGTTGCCTTACCTTGATGATAGTAATTTTGGCTGGGAAAGTGTCCGTGCTGCGCAAAACCACCGGGGAAGCCATGCTGTGCCGCCGCACTTTGCACCAGATCATAGCCCCCCATTTGGGTGTGATGATGAGCCGCTGCTGCTGCTGCGGCTGCACTGTGGGAGCTGGGTGCATGGGCTGTGGTGTGATGATGATGATGAGAACTGTCACTCATGCCCGCCGCACCACTGGCTGTGGTGCCGGCGGCGGGACTATAGCCAGCCATAGAACCAACGCCCAGGGGGCCAAAGCCAAGTGGAGCAGCAGCACCCGAGCCAGCCAGACCAACGCCTACTCCCACTCCACCAGCACCACTGCCATTCATGGGCGACAGACCAGAGCCCGAGCCACCCGAGTGCTTGCGCAGCCGAGCTCGACGATTGGAGAACCACACCTGAATGCGTGCCTCCGTTAGGCTGGTGGTCTGAGCTAGCTCCTCCCTGGTATAGACATCCGGATACTGAGTCCTTGCAAAGGCACGCTCCAAAGCCTCAAGCTGCTCGGCGGTGAATGTGGTGCGGGAACGACGCTGTTTGCGTTTCAAAGGAATTCCTGGCTCCGATTCGGTGTCACTAATGTCCGAGTCGCGACCTAAAAGACAGAAGCAACGAACAAGAAACGGTTGACAAAAGAACTTTATTAAAAGGCTACAAAAAATTATAAACGCCTCGTAAGAACAAGTCATAAAATTGTTCACGCTGAACGGGAAAGGGAAGAATGAAATTTTACTAAATCATATTCGATGGGTGGCCCGCCAACCACCAAAGATGTTTCTAGTGGATCGTGTGAAACCCCCCTTCCAAATAATATCAATGAGAAAGTGAATGTGGGAAATGTGAAATGGGAATTGAGAATTGGGAGTGTCGACGTTCACTGCGCGCCATTGAATATTAATTGAAACGTTCGGGAGCGCAACAAATCTGTCAAAAGAAGCCGAAGATCGCAACACAGCTGGAGAGGTAGAGTGGGGATACGAGAGAGAGAGGGGTAGAGGGAGGCGGTGCGTGTCATAAAAATCAACCACAGTTGACAAGTGACACAATATATCAAATTACACAAGAAGATGATCGGCAAGTTGTCAACTGTTTCTTTCTTTCTTATTTATTATTTCCCCCTTGGAGGAGTGGGCCAATTAACTTCGGCGTCTGTTTACCAAAAGGAAAAATGTTGCCACCGCCGAAGTGGAGCGAAATCGGGCATGAAGCGAGGCGTGTGGCAAAGAGCCGAGATCACTGGTTGGTCGGTTGGTTAGCTGCCACAAATACATGCTGGTGTTAAGTCGAAGGGGCATGCCAAATTATTTGGAGAGCTCATTACACAATAAAGTGACAGTGGGGAGGGCTTTGGTTTAACAGTTAGGGTTACGAATGCCGCTGTAGATCAAAGCGGAATATATGTATATATTTTTCAACAAGATCACAAGATCATTTTTCAAAAACCGAAAAAACACACAGAGAAAGAGTGAAAGAAAACCGAATTGAACCCATACATTGTCCTCAAGGCGGAAACTATTTTTCTATGGTTTCCGCACCGCCGTCGATTAAATCGATCGTCCTTGATCGTGCGTTGTGTGTGTGTGTGTGTGGCACAGGAAGCAGGTTAGATTGTGGTCAGTGTAAATGCGTTGTAATCTTTTCCGGTCTGTCCAGTTAACAAAAATTATTAATTGATTTACGGGATTATTCTACTTTTCATATCATTTGTGTAATAAATAGACCTAATTTGTAAACAGGAAGTGTGAAGTTAGACGATTTTCAGTGTTGCTTGTGGGTTGATTTTGTTAAGAGCTACAGATCAAGTACAGTTGATAGTTGTTTTCAAAAGGGAATCTTAATGTGAAGGATCAAAAATTCAAATGTGTGAAATATTTCTCCAAACGTGTGGCTGCGCTTTAGCCTTCTGACTACACTTCTCCCCACGAGCACACTAGCCGGCAGGCTTCGGCGTCGCTTAATCTTAAGTATGTGTATATTTAGAGGGGTTTGTGCTTAAAAGTTATAATTTTTCGACCAAAGAGATTTTTTAGTAAAAGGTTAAGATTAAGTGATTTAAAGTGGTTTATACTTAAAGTAATTTAAATTTTAAATCGACTCGCTCTTCGATTTCATTTCTTAAAATGACAAAACCTTTTGTGAATTGCATTTTTCCCAAAGACCAAACCTTAAAAACTTATTCAAGTTTCAATTGAAACTGGGCACAACAACAATTTCCTACACATTTTCTGCATAATCTTTGTAAATCTTTTGAATCGGATTTGCAAAAAAAGCTCATTTCAATACAGCCTCAAACCCCAAAGAGTCCGGCACGCTTACAGACAAACCCAAACAAAAGCCCTGCGAAAATAACAGAAAGCAATCTTAAACATCGAAAACGCCCACTGTTTAGTGGCTTGAATACGAAAATTCTCATGCGTATTAAGTGAAAGAGAAATAAAATACAGTAGTCGAGGCTATTAATCTTTCAACACACGCAACAATAAAACTTAATTATTAAAAACGAGTTTCCGAAACAAAACAACCAAAAACATAAAAAATAAACTGCAGAAGCTGTTCACAAAATATATAAAAAAGCAAGGGATCAAAGAGAAAGAGAAAGAAAATCGTAAGAAAAATCAATTAGTTTTTAAATGTTAAACAATTTATTAATTTGTTGTAGCTACAGGCCAAAAAAAAAAAAAAAATACCGTATAAAAAGAGGCACAGTGAAAAACAATCAAACCAATTTAACAATTTAACAATCCGAAGGTGGCCCAAAAAAATAATACAAAATTCAATTTTTGGCACCACTCTGGCTACCGGTGTGGCGCTGTGTTGCCAGCTTTTATAGCTTTCTTTCGTATTTGTTTCTTTTTTTTTTTGGAAACGGTGATAAATTACTGTGTGTGGTTTTGTAATCCCTGCAAGAGGTATCGATCATATTCAACGACGCGTCGTTTCCAACTGCATTTTCTGAACAGCAGGTAGTAAATGGGCAGGAGTAATTGGTGGGGAGATACTAGAGTGCTGTGTGGTCAATAGACCCATTCCAAGTCCACAAACTCTTGATGGACAGATCAGACTTTTTGTCCAACACAAAATAAAGGGGGCAAAGATCAATCGAAAGCCAAAAACAAAAACCCACCAAACATAGACGAAAAATTCTTCAGTCATCAATCAACAAGAATCTGACACAATTTAAATTGACTGCATCTAATATATTCCAATCTTTGAGATTGCTGCAATTGAAAAAAATTCCAAGCAACAAACGCTAAGTAAATGAAATTTGTTGTATTCAATTCATTGCTCCGCGGAGGACTATGACAAAATGTGTAGTTAAACCTAAAGTTGGAGTTGCAGTTGGCGATGGAGATGGAGGTTAATGTCAGCTGTCAGCTGGAGACACGCGCGGTTCTGTCACCGAGCAGATTTGGGAAACACAAACATGGCTTATACAAAACTACAACGACAACAACAACCTACACAGCTATATATGTTTAAAGGCTTAAGATTCTTGTCAGCAAAAGGATTACAGGAGCATTAAAAATACATATACATATACTTGTGTATGTATGGCACTTTTATTTGGAAATTTAACAAGCGTTGAAGTTTATTTCGTTTTTTTGCTTGTCTTTCCTTTAATTCTGTGTTTTTTAATTGGCTAAGCTTTGTGAAAAGACCTTGAATTTTCAAGTTTTGGCTTCAGAACTTTTATACAAAAATAATAAACAAAGCTTTTCAAAATATACCTCAAAATCTATTCGTATGCCAACTTTATGTTCGAAACTTTTATATGAAGAAATCTGTATTTTCCTCCAGCTTGGAAAGATTAGCTAAAAGCGTGTAATTATTAAACAAATATTTTATTAAATGCTTCTATCGAATATATTTCACATAAAGTATCCTATCAACGCCCTCGCAATATTCAAAATGAGTTAAAAAATACAAATGAGGTGAAAGGGGGCATCAGAACATTATTAAATGCCATGTTCAAGTCGTTCGGAACATTTAAACTAATTAACAAAATTGTTAACAGAACAGAAGAGGCGATAAGAAAAGAGAAGCGAAGAGAGAAAGGTAAAGGGAAGAGACCAAAAATTAGTTATAATCATAATCCGGCGGCAAAAGAGTCGATTGTATAAAATCAAGGCACCCGCTGCTGAATTTAGCCGATCCCGAATGAAATGAAACTAATTTAAATAACAATGCGCACCAAACACTTGATCAAAACAAATCCCTGACCAACCAACCAACCAGAAGATGATCAGACAAGATACAAATGCAGATGCAGATGCAGATGCAGATACTAAGATACTAAGTCAGTGAGAGCAGCCGCAGCAACATGGGCTTGTTGTGTTGGGCAAGTTGTGGCTAAAGTGTGATAATACGTTAATAAAATATTTTGTAAGTCATCAACACAAACGAACGAAACGCAGCGCAGCGGTACATCGAAGGCGACGGCGACGGCGGCAGCGTATCTCAACAATGAGATCAAACGGAACGGCGCAGGACACCCTGGTGGGCATTAAAGATGCCGCCGCAGATCGGTGCATTTGATGTTGAGGCGCTGCTTTTGTTACGTTGACACTTTTTTCGGGCATGAACGATTTTAATGGGTTCTCCGCCTCCCCCGTACCCGGACCGAACAAATGAGCCACCATATGCATGATCGAGAGCCCACAGCCAGAAGATCGTTATAAGTGTGTGTGTGTAGGGACCGCACACATACGAATACACTCACAAGGAGCAGGGATATATTTTTGCGCAATCACCTCGAACTTTTCTCACTCTCTCTCTGCCTGTTTTTTAGGTCATTTGTCATGTGACACTGCAAGAATACGAGCAGCCCTCTCTCTCTCACTCTCTTTCCGTCTCTCTCTGATGCTCTGTCTAGCATTAGAGAAGGTGTGAACTGCTTGTGTGTGTGTGTGTTACACGATTCTTCAGTTTCATCGAGAGCAGCGACCGTTTGTCTTCTGCGGCCATTGCGACTTGTTCTTCTTCTCTTTTATCATCTTTTTTTTTGCAAATAATTGAACCTGTTTGTATTTGCGGACCTGGTTCTCTCTGTCCATTGTAGCCGCATTGTCTGGCTGGGTAAAATATTTAGTAAATAGCATCATTTTTTTTAGGCATTTCCCACGCGTTCCGCTTGCGGCGGTATCCTTGCCGCACGGCATTGATCCATTGTTGTAGTCCTGTGCGGCTTTTCATTTACACTAATTACCACAAGTGTGTTTTCTTTTTCTATTTCTGTATCTTGACTTTTTGACTGTCGGTGTTTTGGCATTTGATTTTTTGTTTGTGTTTGTTTGGGTTTGTTCTGTTTGTTACTTTCTTTGGAGTGGGCCTTGAGCTGACATGGGTTTGGCCCATTATCACGCCAAGTAATAATACAAATCGCACGCGTATTTATCAGACATGAAGTCGGCATTTCTATTTATTTTATGGTCAGCATCAATCTATTGTAAATCGCATTTAGCGTAGGCGTTGCAACATTTAGCGGCAATTTTGTTGCATCTGCAACAAAGTGGGGAGGCGTTTAATTTCTATATAGCGGAATTTTTTGTAGAACTGCGATACTAAAAATTTGCCATAATTTCGAATCTTTAATCTGTCCCAATAAATCTTCAATGCTGCACTGTTTTCACAAGAAGACCAAAACCATCTTCATTTCCAAGTATTATACAAAAATATTCATAATATTTAGCTTGAACTCTAACAGCTTGAACTCTAGCATAAGTCTCTTATACAGTCGAACTACCATATAAAGAATCTCAAAAGAACAAGATAAAGCTTTGTTTTTTAGAAGGTTTATGGAAATGAATTTGTTGCATTGTAGATAACTTTGTTATTAAGAAGTTCGTTATATGGCAGTTCGACTGTAATATGAAGCCTTAGCCTACTTTATAAAATATTGAATAATATATTAATTTCAAAGTTAAATGTAATGCATTTTTAATTGGACTTTTTTGACTTAAACGCGAGGCGGCATATATAAATATAAAAAAAAACTATCAATGCTCCTAATAACATCTTTATATCAAACGCTTTTGATTTCAATCCAAGCTGCCCCCCCTTACATCTCCTCTCTCACTCTCTTTCCTCTGCTTTGTGTCACCAGTAGCCGGTTCGGCTTTCAGTTTTAGCCCCCACGCAACAGCAACAAAAAGCTCTTCATATTTTTGTGTGTGTTTTGTTCAGTTATTATTTTATTTGATATATTCCACATCATTTGGTCGCATTTGGTGTGGCTCTGTGTCTTGTTGTTGCTGTTGTTGTAGGAAAGATCAAAAGGGAGACCGCCGCTAAACACAGTCAACGACAATGAGCCATCTTGCTGTGTGTGTTGGGGCCAAGAGATGTGGCCCTGGATCTTGCAGTTGTGTATAAATTGTACAAAATCAAAATCAAACGAAATTATAAGTGAAATACGCGAGAGAGAAAGAGAAATATATATGTATATACATATACATATATTTAATAATGCATAATAATTTTTTGGCCTGCTACAGGTTACCCTTAGTCGCCCCCTCCCCTCGTTCCCGCCAAGAAGTCAGGCGTTGATTACAGGCAAGGGCACCGACGAAGCAATGCTTTAATGCCGGCCAGCTGAACGATTCGTGCTCGTGCACACTGTGAATGTGTCTCTGTGAATATATATGTATATATATTGTATAGTATTTTGTTCCGATTGCGTTTTGATTGTAAAGGGCGACCCACCACTGGATGGGCTCCAACTGACCAAGCCAAGGAAACATAATGACGGAGCATCATTACGACGAAGTCGAAGTGGAATTGATATAGAGTGGGAATGATGATGATGGGAGGGCGTGTGCTTATTATACGCTTCGACAGCATAATGATATAGCTCTTGTCTTGCAAGTTATATAGATTATATTTAGTAATTGGCATTTGGTACGATTGGAGCCACCATTTGGAGAAATAGTTAAATGGCTTGGGCATACAGGTGCTGAGCAGGGCACGGCTAAACGATTAACCAAGTGGAATTTTAAGGAATAGGAATGAATATCAATAAATGAAGCAAAAATAGGGCGGCTTTATGTGTAATAAAAGTACCTCAATAAGTCAACCAAGAAATCTCATATAAACCATTTAAAAAATGTTGTCTAACACCTGATCCTTTAGTCTTGATCGCATTCACCTTCAAGAACATTTTCCGCACAGCAAGTTAGTTAAACATTTTGTGCTCAAGGTTAGGCAATACCCAAAACATGAATCAATATCCATTCATTCTGTAAAAATCTCTTTCCGTCAAGGTGACAATTCTGTTTTTCAATACTTACTGTCTCACCCACTGTTCTATTGTAATTGGATTGTCTGTGTGTGTAATGTTGTGACAGAAAAATGGAAAGCGGCAAAATATCATAGGTTGTCGGCAAAAATGCACAATTGGCAAAGGGGGTTAGGAAAATTCAAATAACGAATTGTCGGCTAGAGATCAGTAAGAAAATCGAGAGAGAGAAAAAAACAAAAAGTGTTTTTGTTTAATGATGCAACAGCAATAACAACGGCTCAGACAATTTTCTAGTTGTCGTTAAACTGGGCAAACCGAACCACACCGAGAACCGAACCGAAACTCAGCAACGCGAGTCGTCGGTCAACGCTTTGACCCCCGCCGATCGTTTATCGAATGACTTTGCATATTTAGCATGATTATTGGCTCGAAGTAGGAGTTTGAAGTCGAAGTCGAAGTCGAGGTCTCACGCAAGGCATTTGAACAGAAAAAAAACCGGGTTATTAGCTGTAACAGAGAATCTGAAATCTCTCTCTCTCTCAGTCTGGTTATGGTGTACTTGGTTTTGATTCTCAGGTGTCATCATCTGCACCTATTTTGTGTCTGTTTCGAACGGATCGTTATCGTATCGTATCGCTCGATCTATTGTAATATTTTGAGCGGCTTTGATTTAAGTTTAAGTCGCTCGTTCTAAGACGATCAAAGCAGCAAACCAATATGCCGACTGACAAAAAGACAGACTGAAAGACAGGCAGACAGACAAATACAATTTTGTTGATTTGAGCAAAGCAACAAATGATTTGGGAATGATTTTTCAGAAATTACCACCAAATAAATGATCTCTCTTTAATTTTACTTTGCCCGAAACGAGTATCTTTTACTGTAGTTTATTGGCAAAAAAAATATAAGATATCCAAAACTTACCGCCCAATATTCCATGGATTGTATAGTCCTTGCGTCCATCTTCGCTACTCCGATCGTTGCCTCTCAACAATCGACTGATCGATGATGTTGACGGTGGATCCGCAAAGCCCTCCTGTTTGGAAATGAAAAAGTTTATCAATTGGAAAACAATCTTGTAAATATTCATTCATTCTCATTATGTGTATTTGTATCTCTCTATCTTTGTATCTCATCTAACTGAGCACTCGAAATTCAAACACACACACATACAAATCCAATTAAGATAAGCGCTAGCCGGATAAATATTCGTGAGCTACCGGTTGAGGCCAGCCCATAAATTACACATACGTTAGGCGTTGGCAGGCGGCAGTCGGCTTCGCTCGGGTCTTACGACATACAAAATTTTACTTATGTATGCACTTTGGAAATTCAGTCAGTGACATTAATTCCTCAACAGTAGCTCTGCCCACTTGCGCTCTCTCTCTTTCTGTCTCTTTCTCGCTGTGCTGTAATCCAATTAGGAGAAATGTCAAGCTACAGCTGCAGGGCTTGGGAATTTGTCAAAGTTGTCACGTGTTCTCGTTATTACAACGATATATTTACAGGTGTGAATCTTAAGCGAAACAGGCACCATTAAAAATGTTGTTAAGTCTTTCGTTTTGAGAAAGTCCATTTCAGAAACAGGTTCCTTCATATATAAGATTTATCGTATATGTAGCAATGTGATAAATATATACTCCTAAAAACAGTATCTAGCGAAACTGCAACTATGTTATTTTATTAAAATAATTTATTATTATTATTATTTTATTAACAAAAAAAAACTTTAGTCTGTTTTTGTTTTCGATAGGTTTTTCCAAGAATTTCTATCCCCTCTATTGATTTAAATCTCGAAACGAGTGGCGCCTATGCAGCCCCAAATAACAAAATAAAAACACCTTTCTGTAATTTCTGGGAAAAAAAAAACATGCAATTATAATGGAAATCGAAGTCAAATCCGTTAAAATCCAAACCAATTTCTTATGCACTACATCTGAAAAATGTCAGTTTTCATTAGAGCAACAAACGGCGACGTCGACGTCGACTTCAAGTCTCGTTTTAAGTTGCCACGTTGCAAGTTGCAGGCTAATCGTTGCTGCAACTGTGCGACGTCTGAGGCATAAGTGACCCAACGTCAGCGTCTCAAATGGAGTGGCATGTGCCGCAAACACATCTTTTTATTTCTCTCTTTTATTTCGTTATGATTATTAATAATCTTATTTTTGCCCCTCTCTCTTTTATGTAGGTGCCACAACTGGCACCTCGCACATGCATACATGTACATATATATTTATATGATATATATAGACATGGCCCAGAGACAACGCTTAGAGCCCGACTCTAAACTGACATTTTGTACGGGCTTTCTGTTTTTTTTCTTTACCGTCTCGTAGGAAACTGCGCTTCACTTATGCCACATGCTCTACGGTTTGTCTGGCTACTGACTCTTATTTCTATTGAATGTGTCATGAATATGACAACAACAACAACAACATCTGTTGCAAGAACAACAACAACAACAACAAACTGGAATATGTTTTGATTTTCAAACTAGACTTTGTTGCGTATTATTTGTGAGCCGGGAGGGATATGGATCTGGGGCTTGTGGCTGTTGTTGTTGGTCAGTTAGTTTGCCTACCGGTTGCTGGAATGTGTGACAGCTTATCTTGTAGCAACTGACAACTGCCGGCCGCGCCCCATACTCCCCCCTCTCTCTCTCTCACTCACTCACTTGAGCTCTGTGTGTGTGTGTTGTGCCCCCCGACTGTGCGACACCTTTTTTGTTTTTGCTTTGCTTCTTGACTGTTTGGCTCTTTGATTTCTTTCTGACCAAAAACACAAATTCAATTGAAATTTAATTAATTAGTTGACAGTTGGATTGACATTTGAGCGCGCTTTAATACCGAAAAAAAAAAAAAAAATATTTTGTGTTGTTTCAAACTCTTTTTCTTGCTTTACTCCTTTTCTTGTTGGATTCTAGCGTGAGTGAGTGACAGGTGTGATCCTGAGTTCGGTTCTCTTTTATATATGATATAGGATAGATAATTCTTAGAAATCAACAGTTCGTCAGAGTCAAAGTTGGGATCACACATCAAGCAAGGCTTTAAAAGATTGAAAATATTTTGCAATCGAAAGAAATTATTTATTCAAGTTGAGAATTAATTGCTGTTCTCAAGTTTGATCTTTACGATCAGAATTCGTTACTGGCGATTAATCAATTGATTTATGCAATAAAATACCACCTGAATCAATCACGAACATGCAACAATAACAACTACACAACAATTGTTTTGCCTGCAACCACCACAAACTAAGCCAGGCTTAAACCACAGTCGTGGCAAGAGGCTGCAACGAGGGACGAGAGACGAGCAAGCATAAGAAATGCGGATCCAGGCCGATGGCGTATTCTAATTAAGCGTGAAGCGCACCTGGAGGCTCTTCTTACGCCTACTGCTGCAACACGATAGAAAGAGATAGAGATACAATGATGCAACTGATGCCTGGCCGTGTGCCGTTTGCAATACAAGTGAGCGAGATACAATATCTTGGCAGCGATCGGTGCGATCGCATCGATGGACATTTGAATTGGTATCGCCACATAAACTGTAACTAATTGCGGCATCAAATAAAGAGAGCAAAGCAGCCGCCAAAGACCCCAGCTTGATGGGGAGCAAATGTGGCAAGAAGTAGAGGAGGTGTAGAGGAGGGTTGAGGGAAATTGCTAAGGGGCCCTTTGATCAGAAGTAGGCATCATGCCAAAAACAAAAACAAAGCAAAACAAAATAAACGAGACATTTGGTCTGCCCCAAAGTCCAGCTCCCCTTTCCAAAGCAAACAATATTGGTGTAGGTTCAACAAATCAGTTTCTTCAAATTGCGCTTCAAGGCTTTTTTTTTGAATATGCTTTTTGTTTGTTATTCTCCTTGATTTTTATGATTTTTGGGAATAATGTATTTATTTAATGTGAGAAAAATAATGACAATATTAGTTCCGAGTTGAGTTTTGTGTGGGGTTAAAAAAACAATATTGACGCCTTTTTGTGGCTTTAACTTTGAATGGTGATAATTTGATGCTGTGTAGGTTACATGCACTGAAAGAAATTACAGCTCCATTCATTAAGGCTAACTGAATAATTACGTTCGTGAGTTGTATTTGGCATTCGAATCTGGTCTTAAAACGATCAAGATTGAAACTAATTCTTACGCTTTTTAGTCCTATCAAAGTGTCTGTTGCTGTCTTAAACTCTTTTAATGTTAACTAACTGTATTTTATGCCGTTATGTGCAACACGAGCTGCATGTTAATCTTCCTCAAAAGATAAAATGCGTGTCAAACCGGAAGTTAGAAGTGCTTGCCAAAAGGCAAAACATACACAAAACACGAAAACAAAAACCGAGAAGGGAAAAAATAAAATAAAAATAAAAACATATTGCGCTTTTGTGTGTTGCACCTTGTTAGCCTCAAGGATGAAACACACAACATAAAGGCGGCCAACATGAATAAAATAAAGTTGCCCGTTAGCGTTTTAGCCGACTTGTGTCTTGTGTACTCTCTCGTGTATGGTTTAATCGATTTCTTAACGGTTTGGGTGGCATTGCGAAAATTTGTCGTCGCCGTTGTACAACAAAATTGTCAATCGCTGCAGCGTGTATGGAGGATATTTGTATAATAGCAGACGGCATATGCAAAAGGCGAGAAAAAGGAAGATGGCAACGTGCCATAAACAAAGACAGCGGGCGGTTCTGAGGTTTCAGACCCGAGCCGCAACAGGAGTCGGGAGTGTGCCACGTGACTTTTCGGAAAAACGGAAGTAAGCCAATGTCTTCGGGTTTTGTTTACTATAATGCTGCGATCTAAATGGACATAATGTGAATGTAATGCGGTTACGTTCGACTACTGGGCGGCACATTGCAAATCCTTATCCTATTTATGCCCATCACATTTTATTGCTTCCTGCGCAGGTGCACAGGCTCAAAAGACACCGAGAGAGAGAGAGAGAGAGAGGAGTCTCCCACTGTTCGTTCACTCACCTTGATTAGTTTCTCGCGTATCTCCCAACTGAATATGCCGGGATTTTCCTTGCGCAGCTCATCGATTCTTCCTTCAATCTCCGGCGATGTCACCTTCGGCTTTGAGCCACCAATCACTCCAGGTCGAATCGAACCCGTCTCCTGATAGCGATTCAATATCTTTGATACGCAGCCATGCGAAACCCTCAATTGTCGCGATATCACACAGGGTCGAACTCCACTGGCCGCCATTTCGACGATTTTCAGTCGTATATGATTGGGCAACGGACGTCCATTGATGAAAACGCCACCAAGTTGATTGACGCGTCCTTGGCCTGTAATTAAATCGATTACAAACTTGACAGAGGAATATCTACGATCGAACCGAATATGCGGTTAAATAAAATTTCTACCGGAACTTGGACCACAAAAAATGTTTTTTGTTGGAATATCGATATCGGTTTTTAAAGGTTAAATGTAAACATAGATTTAAATAAAGGATTTAGGATATACATTTGACTGATTCAACCAAAAATAGGCTATCTGAGGACACGCTTACAAAATGGCGTCGGCAATGAAAAATTGGTTAAGTTAAAGCCAAAGTTATGATAGTTTGAAAATATCCAATCATCTTACGAACTACTCTTAGAGCATAGATAACATTTCTATTTGAATTTCAATCGAAATTGTGTTTTTCTAATGTCGAATAGTAATTTCTTATATTGATGAGCTTAATCCTTTTGAGCTGGAGACTTACCTTGAAAAGGATATCCGGCGAAAAGCGGTCGCAATGAATTGGCACTGGACATATCCATTTTTGCAAGCTTAGGAACTATATTTTAGAGCTGATAAACGGATGCGAATAGAAGAGGACCACAAATCAAGCTAAGGGCTGATGTGGGTCCCAATACATAGGGGGTCTATTTCCACGCAACACAACAACAACAACCACAAGAAGACGATGAAGATGGATATATACAACAATCAATAATCAATCACTAATTCACATGCTGGCCACCAAAAAACCAGAGCTTCAATCACAGTTAACAGCACACGAGATTTCCGACGGAAGCAAAGGAGTTTCTTTCGTTTTCGTCTACTCTTTTTTGCGCGCGCACAAAACACGTTCGGGTTAGCGGGATTCCACGTTTCTTGGAATTTTAGCGGCGCGCTGAACAAAAACGATCAAACAGCACGAGACTTGCAAAGCAACTAAAGGCATAAATTAACAAACGGCGACGCCGCGTCGACGAATGCGGGCCAACAATTGAGATCGCGGGCCATAAAACTGGTTTCCACACACACACACAAACACACACGCACAGAAGCAGAGAGAGCAGCAGCAGCTTTCGCGTCCGCCCTTTTGTCATTATTGTGTTTGGCGCCACAAATATGGCAACGATCAAAAAATCAAAAAACTTCAGCTAGTGAGTTTTGTGCTTGCTAACTCTCTCGCTCTCCAGCACTCTCGCTCGTTTCTGCTCTTTCACTCGTCGGTCGTAAACGCCTCTCTTCGTTGAGCTGCGCACGCTGATTGGTTAATGTAAAGTCTTTATTATATTATTGCTTCTTAAAAGGGGGCGGTTTTTGTGGCAGCTCAACGCGCTTTGATATCAAACAATCTATAAGAAAATCAACCCCACTCTTTATAAACATCATCAGCGATCTCTGTGCAGCTGTCAGCTAGTCCTGTCATGGCTGCTGGGTATGTGTTTGTGTGTGTGTGTGGAATATATATGACTTTTGTCGCCGGCAGCCAATTAAAGCGTGAAGGCTGCCGTCGGCACAGGACACACAGCCAAAAACTGGGACTGGAACTGGGACTGGGACACATGGCCACCGTTTTTACCTCGTGCAGCATTATATTTTCAATCGTTACGCTTGACATTTTAACACCCACAGTCAGTATATGTGCGTGTGTGTGTGTTTAATGCCATCATATTCCTTATGTGGTTGTTTTTGGCGTTGTTGATTTGCGATTTCTTTGGATTGTTAGTTGGGTTAGGTCCAAGTCGTAGGCTTTCGCTTGTTTCTTCCTCTCCCTCCAATTCTTGTTTGTCATCGTCAACTTGGCTTTATCCTGGCGAAAATGAAAACCCAACACAATAGAAGTTCATGCCTATTTGCCACAACCCTACTTCTACTCTACCCTCTCTCTCGCTGCTGTCAGTTTCTGTGTGTTTGTTTTTTGTTTGTACAGACATCATTTAGTTCAGTTTGCTGTTTATATTTGGCATAGTCAAGATAGTTTGTTGTTGTCGGTATTTCGTTAGCACTCAGTTTGGCATATGAATTATGTTTTGTTAGACAATTTAATGGGGTGCCATGTGGTGCAGCAAAAAGCATGTTTCACAATCATCGAAAAGCTTTCGGTTTTTTTTTGGAGATTTATGATGTAAATTATTTATTTGTTGATTGGTTGGTTAACGTGGAAAGAAAACTTTCTATCTAGAGCAGAGTTCTTATCTCTTACATTTCATAGCTTACCTTCTTCTGACTTCTAACGAGTTTCTCTATTCATCAGAGGAGGAGGGTTCGGTTAAGACAAATACAACCCTCAGCTGCAAAAGTCATTTACCAAAATACTATATACAAACATAAAAATCTATCAACAGCCATTAATTGCAATCGATATAGCAGACTTTAAAACGAAAGAGAAAGGGAGAGCGGGAGAGAGTCACACCTGGTGTGGCAAATGAAAAAATATAATAGGAAAACGCATGAACAAAAGCCAAAAGCAGCGAAAGGACATCATCATAATATAAAGAATTAAGCGTGAAGTTTACGCATATTAACAAATACGCACATGCAACGGCAAACACACACTCACACACACATGCACACTCGCCGCCTGCATCTGGCCCAAAAACCGAAAAGCAAATACAACAACCAGTCAATGTGTAAAATGGCCGTTGATTCAATTTGTGTGTGTGTGTGTGTGGTAGTTTTATGTGTTTTTTTGTTTTTGTTACTTCTTTGGCAGCAAGCCGGAATGCAAATGTGCAGCATATAGGATAAAATTATGGAAATTCAAATGGAATTGAGCAAAATTGAGTCGCTGATACTTGCAGGCTGTTCAAACAAGGATAAGAAGCTGCAGCTACAAAACGAAACCACTCTAACGTTAATCAGCATAAAATTCGATGCTAATGAAGCGTTATGCAATGCAATGTTATGTTCAACTATTCGAGTCCTTTTCGAATCACTTGAATGCACTCGCATGCCTCATCTGCATTACTTCTTCAATGCCAAATGCAAATGAGCCACAGTACAGAAAGGACAGCAAACACAGAAGGACAGCAAACCATTAATATCTGATGTTGCTCCATAGAAAAAGGAAGAAAACCACAAAACCTGACCGCGATAAAAACATGACAAATTTCCTAATTTGCGTATTGACAGTTTTCAATTATTGGAATTCCTCAAGCGTGCCTCTCTGCTTTTGACCCAAAACCACGCGATAAACACACAAAAAACACGAGAAGAGAAAAAGCCAAAACATTTTTATGTTCTCGTTATCCTTGTCAAAAAGGAAGTTTGCCTTCATTGCTTGTGGGCGTTCTCAACTAACATCCTGTTTAAGTTGCGTCAATTATATGCGCCTCAGCAGATGGCTTTTAAAGTCGAGCATTAATTGGCTTGTTATGAGGGTCAGAACGATAAGATTTAATAACATTTTTACCACAGAAATTCCTCTTAGCCAAACGAATGGTTTGGTATTCAAATCTCAATCATTGAAAGCATTCAGCTGCGGATTCTGTTTGCCTGGTACTTGGGTGTCTTGCCAATAACCCAATCTTATGAGCTATAATTGACACGCAGCTCATTGATGCCGTGGCTCCAAATCTCAGATGCAGTGGCACGACAGATATTATTAGCCGGTTCCTTAACCAAATATTCCCCCAGGTGCAAGAAATTCCTCTTAACCAAACGAATGATGTTTCCTCACAATATTTCGATGGAACGAAAATCCTTTCCAAATATAACCGTTAGTTAGCTGTATCAACAAACTCCTGTGCGAAAACAAACCACATATTATAATGAAGTTCCACTAAATGATCCATCAAAACCCGTTTGACAACTGTCAACAAGCATTCCTTAGTATATTTCACGAGTATTCAAATCTCAATCGTTGCCAGTAGCCGCAACTTCAGGCTAAACAAACAAGCAACAGAAAAATTTCTAGACTCTTGGCAATAAGATCAAATATTGAACAATCCCAAGGTGAGAGACACATGACGGATTGCTGTTCCATCTGGACATTGGGACAAGTGAAAATTAGGAAGCCAACTCAAACACAAACGAAGCAAGCAAACCGAAGGAAGCCAATTGTCAAACTGTTTTCACTCCTTCATGCTAAATTTGTGAGTCAAACAAACGAAGTTGAAGGTCCCGCAGGACACTTGGCATGAGGCAAATACCAAACAGATGTACGACTAGACGACGGGGCGCTGCCCAGGACATTGGGATCGAAGAGGACACGGTAGCACAGCAAGTGGCAAGAACATGTTTGGCTACTCGTTCGACATTCGGTAGTCATAAACAAGAAGTCAAGAAGGATTGTTCCTAGTATTTTGAGACACACATCTCTGTGTTATCCTGTTACAGGACTCTTTTATGATCGTATGCTGCGTGTGTGTGTTTGAATGAATTTGAGTGCGCTTGCATGTACTTAAAGTTTTATAGCCTTCGCTGATCATCATCCATAGACATTTGCAGGTTTTTCATGTTCGAATCTCTCTTGAGTTTAATGCTTGGCGACATTATTTACAACTGCCTTGTAAATCATTATCCCGCATTGTGCATTCAAAATATGTGCTCTATATCAGATAAAAGACTTCTTTCAGTGCCTTTTTTTAGCACTTCCATTCACATAAAGTTTTTGATTTTGCGAGCATTGCTAAACGGGAGGAGATTCGATTTACTTTTTTATGGGACACTAATTGGGGGGCTTTGTATGCTTAATACTATTAACTGGAAACTGTCCAGAGAGTGTGAAGTTTGACGTTTTCACACATTTACGCCTGACGTTTCTTTCCACTTTTTTTCTGTCTTTTGCCAATTCGAGTGAATTATTTTGTTTCAATTTATAGTTGAGTTTATTTTTTTACTGTTTGACATTTTTATTGGATTTATTGAAGATTCTTTTGAGCTTTGTTTGGAATGCTCACAAATTTACAGATACTTACCGTTTGACAGATATTTCTTTGAATTCAGAATCTTTCAATTGAGAAATAAGAAAAGATTCGGTGAAATATGTCGATTTAAAATCTTCTTATTTTCCATCATAATTGAACTCTTTAACAAATTGAATAACAGATAATTATGTAAAACTGCAGTAAATGAAATACTTAGTTAAAACTTTAATTACTTAAGTAAATGTCCTAAGTCGAAATAAAATACCCTTAGCCTAGCTTGGGGAAATATGCAAATTTAGTCATCCTTCGAGAGAGTCTGAAGACTTCAATTTCAATTTCATTTGTCATTTCGTTACGTTGGCTTTTTGGCTGGAACTGCCTGCGACCGTGGGGCCAACATAAAACCCGGCAAATACACTTTCAACTTGGACTTAAAGATGTTTCCGTGACTTTGATGGATCCGCCGGCTTTAAAGGTGTGAGCTATGTGTGTGTGTGTGTGTGTGTGTGTGAGTGTGCGTGAGTGTTAAGCGTTTCGCTTAAATGAAGTACCAAAAACTCAATTTATTTGCAATTAAATTGTGAAACTGAACACAACAAAATCTGCATGTTTTATTTTTGTTTTTGAGCCGGCCTTTCTCGCCTCTTTTGCATTGTCCAGCAACCAAAAGACAAAAACAAAATGAGAAAAACAACTTTGAACTCGTCGACAAGTTCCCAAAGCTTTCAAGTCGTGTCTTAGCCCTACTTACCACCGGCAAGTGCGTTAGCGGCTTTCAGCCTTTTGATGTTGCGCGCCCGCTCGTACGCAGTCTCCCTCCCTGTTCGCAAATCCTATTTGAAAGTCTGGGGCGCTGTTCGACCTGGTCAGGCTCAGACTGTCTCTTATTGTCTGGCTGGCTGGCTATATGTCATTGTAACATAAAAGTTCAATTTTAATTGCCGCTCTTGACGTGCTCAAGGTATTTGGCTTGGCATTTTTACGATCACTTTGGCAAATGTGCGCTTCAAAGCCGTTTTCCAACTGCAGCTCCAACTTCAACTCCAGCTCCAGCTCCAGCTGTGTGATCTACAGAAACATCTAAAAACTGCAGCTTGAGCTTTTTCAGATCTGTTCTTTGCTTTTTTCGGGTCTTCGAGTGACTTTTGTCGGCCACTTTGTCCAGTCACAACTTCTGCTCTTCCTTCTCCTCTCAGTAAGCTTCGAGCTGTGTGTCAAGTCGTTAAAAAACGTCAGCGTTCCCGTCAGTTGTCTTTTTGGTTTTGTTGCGTTTCGAGCATGAGTTTTACATATGTTCATTTGTTTATATGACTGCCGCAGGCTTGGCTGCAGTTGGCTTGGGTTGGGTCGGGCTAGAGGGGGCCAGAGGGCAAAGGGGCCCGACCCTTGTGTACAAATTGGCACTCAACTTAAGCGATTGCAAATCCGTAACTCATTCGACTTCGTTTTTTAAATACTTGCCAAACAAATTTTTATTTATATTTGCAACGACTTTGGAATGGAAGGGTGACGGTACGGCGGTGTGTTGGGGGGGGGGAATCGGTTTTGCAACCTTCACCGAAATTTGCCGATTTGCATTGTCTTGGTTTGTTGTCTGTTGCATGCAACGCATTTTCCCACAAAGCGCACGCAACATTTACTAAAGTCTAAAGTTTGTGGCAAGGGGAAATCTTTTTTGAGATGTTGCCAAAGTACACTTAAAAAAAGACAGGCTGTAGTTTAAGGAATGGTTTGACTAGTCAGCACAACTCAGTAAAAGATTTAAATACTTCTGCCTAAACAAAGATCATTATAAAAAAAGTGAAAAAATATGAGGATCAATTATTTATGTTATATTAATTTGTAGAATTAAGTTAAGAAATATTAAAATGAACGTAATTTAAGCTTATGCTTTAAAATAAAATCTTTACTACTTTCTTAACTTAATAAAAAAACAGTTAAACGTATTTAAATAAGTTTATTATTGTATACACTCCTCCCTTCAACTCCCCCAATATATGTATATAATTAACCTGGCAATTAGCTACTTGTTCTGCCGTTTGCAGTTTTACGTTGTTTTTCGCACAGTGTCTGTCATATATCATCGCATCAATAACATAAATTAAAAACTCAGGAACTTTGAGTGCGGCATTCGCTTTGTGCAAACTGCTGACACACGTATGGGGTAACTATCCTCCTCCTCCCCTTTCCCAGCTCCCTCTAACCTGGTGGGGAAACAACTGCCGCCGCAGACTGCATGTCGTCTCCCACATGTGGAGGAGCTGCCTCAGAGTCTCTGAGCAATTTGTTTTAGCCCCCAATGCAGAATTGTTAAGCACTTCTCTTTCTCTCTCTCTCTTTTTGTCTCTCACTCGCTCCTGTAGAGTTGAAGGGGAGGGAGGCGTTCTCTTTGAAGGCAGTTCGTTATAATTTATTTAATGGCTGGCAACAAGCTCAAAAGGAAGACTCCACAGACTGGAGGCAGTGCGTCATCAATGTCCAACGGCGAGAGGGACAAGAGAAAGAGAGAGAGAGAGACGAGAGTGTTGAGTAATTTGCTAAACATGATTCCTGCGATTTATTGATATGCGGTAGGAGGATGCCAGAGGGGGAAAGTGCGTTGCCTGCCGATTGCAAACTTTAACAGATTTATGATCTGTTGGGTCGGCGTCTTTTTTGTGTTCTTTTTTTTTTTTGTGGCCCATAAACATTTGTAAATGCAGCCGAATGCGTTTTTAAAGAGTGCATCCTAAATCAAAGATCTGTGGAAACCGAACCCAAAAAACGCAGCCAACTGTCAATTTCCGGTGAAAATTGCACGAATCTTTTGCGTCAAGATGACTAAATTAACAACAGGCTTAAAAACCGAAACGCAAAACAGAGGCGTCATAATTGCCAGAGTGCTAGCGGGGGCGTTTTGCTGGTTGAGGTATTAAATTCGCGCTCAACAGGTGACAAGTAGAAAGGGAACATCTGAGAGGCATTACAGGGAGACAGCGAGGCGACCAAAGGAATCTAACAAACCACAAACCACCCGAACCGCAAAAAGTGACAGGAAAGGCAGGAGAGAGAGAGAGAGATAGAGCGAGAGCGAGAGACAATTACCTGTTGGGCAACGGCGCGGTAGGTCCTGGCAGCTACATTTTTGTCGCATGATTAGAACCCATTACAAATCGTAAGTGTTACGCTAAACAAAACACAGGACTCTATCTTCTAGACAGGTGGTCTCACTCTCTCTCTCTCTCTCTGTCTCTCTTGTCCTCTCTCTTGCATTGTTGTTGTGTGCAGTCAAATAGAGTTGTCAAACTGTGCCAATGATCGATTTGTTACGCCAACTTAGTCGACTTCTGCGGATGCTATATCCTGTATCTGTCTATCTTTCTCTCTAGCGTTGAAAATCGCTTTAGCAGCGCTGTTTAGCTTAAACATACACACAAAACAGATACACATATATAAAATACTATAGCTACGCAGCTGTTAATAGTTGGCTAAATTGTTGAAGGCGTTGACATTCAAAAACCCAAAAAAAAGGTGTTGCCAAATTATGCTAATTTAATTAGAGAGACACCTTAACATGTCCGAACATCATTTAACTCACAAATTTACTACCTTTCTTGGGATATATATGTATATAAATATTTAAAGATAATTATGTCTTTGTCTGATGTGTGATTCGCAATAAGCCAATTTATTGCCAATTGATTTTGAACGCCCACTAAAAATCAAAAATTATATCTTTGAATGCTGATTGAAAGCGAGTGAATAATTAAGCAAATAATGAGTTTTTTTAGTAGAAATTAATTGTGAAAATCGTAAAATGTCAAGATTAGTCAACACTAAAATATATTAAGTAAAACTTTCTGTAACAAATTTCACTAAATAAAATTAAATAATTATATTTTTACTTTCGGCAACTTCAAAGCGAAGATTCTGAGGGGGAAAAAAATAACATCAATTAAATGCAAAAATGGCGCAACAAATCAAAGTCGAATTATATATCAATATAAAGATAACATGCAGCTTAATTATTCACAGTCTACATCGAAAGAGACTCTAAAGAAAATGATTGAAAAATAATAATAATAATAAAAAGCAGCCGCAGACGACTGTTGGGAAAAATCTTCGGTCGGCACGAGACTCTTTTTTTAAGGGCTTTAAACAACTTTAACGGCAAACTTGGCTTGATGCCACAATTATTATATGAAATCTCTCTACTGTCTGCCATATGACATCTAAAGGTAGATCGGACTTTGACATGTGCCGCCCCAAACACCAAAACCGCCCAACACAGCAACAACTGAAAAGTAAACTCAACACTGAACATAATTGAAAATCACGCTAGCCAATTGCCACTTGAATCAAGATACGAAAAATCAACAAAATCAAATGAAAATTGTAGCCAATCGATTCGATATATTTGGGAAATGCGTCTTTAATTAGAAGTAGAATTAAATGAAGCTCGACTTTGAATCGACTTCAAATGGCAGCCATGTAACCTTCTTGATAATTATTAGTTTTTTCATGTTCTGACGATAGTTTCGGGAAACATTTCGGTGGCGGTTCGTTCAATGCAGAACTAAAATGCATTACCAAAATCCATTTACTATGGAAAATAAATCAAACGGGAAAGCGACACACAAGACCCTACACTCTAGAGAGGTTGTGCTAACCAACCAAACATAACAACAAAAATATATATCGTAGAAGTATTTATTTGTATTATTTATCTGTATCTGTATCGCGTATGGGCCTATGAATTGAGGCTGCTTTGCATTATGAAAGGATTGATTGCATTTTCGTGATTATTGACTTGCTTCTGGCTTCGCGGTGGTGAGGTTTTAGGGAGATTTTCTTAGATGGACATGCTAATATTTCAATGTCAAATTAGCTATAATCAAAACGTGATAAATATGTGAAATATGCAGACGGAGAGAGAGATAGTTTGTGTGTGTGTGTGTGTGAGTAGAAATTTATGTTTTATGTTTGCCATGCATAATTGAGCATGTTATCAAAATGATTCACTGGCGAACAGAGAGTGGGAAAGCGAGAGATTGAATACTTATACTGATTACTCGACATAAATATGTATATGTTACCTTAAAAATAATCTAAATAAATAGATAAGTCTAATGACATTTTAGATATGAAGTACTTTAGAAGTTTTTGTTCAAACATTTTGAAACCGAACTTAGATTCGATAGTACTTAAATAAAATTCGAAGCATTTCTGCATCATTACTTTTGACTTATTTGTATTTTTATGAAAGTTTTTCGACTTTAAATCATTTTTAAGATATTTTGTCGAAGCCTTTATCTCGGCAACGGCATGATCGGTTGTAGCTACGAAATGGGCAAACACAATTCCATCTAGAGTCTCAAACTCTACCCTTTTTAAATTCATCCTTGAGACAAAATTCGCTTTCGTTTCCTTAAGAACTTTATTATTCCTTATTCCCTTTATTTTGGTCCTCTTTTTCGCCGCTTCTTTGGCGTAACATAGTAGCCAGAATTTTAAACTCTTTATTAGAGATAGCCCGACAATTAATCTGAAGCAGATTGATTTGGTTTGGTGGTCTGTCGTTCTGCGTATTCATTTGGGGCGGCAACCCTTTCATTATCTCAATCTCAAGTGTTATAATTATAATCATTGATATCACACCTTGCCCCTTAAGGCACTGTGGCACTGTGGCAGTTGCAGGTGTTAAACGAATTTTATGGCTTGACGCCACGAGAAAAATCATCAACAACAACAACAACTGGCGCATAAAAGATAAGTTTGACACGCCTACAGATAAAGCTATTAGAGCTATCAGATCAAGTGCTAATCAAGGATCAGGCGATAATGTCGATATCTCTGTTCATGCTCAGAATTAGCAGGAATGCGTTAAACGTGGGCGAGCAGAGGAACCAGAACAGAACCAAAAAAAAGAAAAACCCTTAAGGGCAATTAATGTTCATCTTTATTATTATTTTTATTTGTTTCAAAGAATCCGCCACATTTCAGCGAGTGAGTTTTGAGTGCAGTTCAAATGTTTTATTTACGATGTGAAAATCAAGGAGGAGGAGGAGGAGGAGGCAGATCCCAAATAAGAAGAAGACTCGCAACGCTCGGGCTGTTAGAATTCACACTTCAACGCCGATGAAGACCAAGATGATGATGATGATGATGATGATGCCGCTGGCGGTGGCAAAAACGGCGTGTGTGTCCTGTCTTTAGTTTTTTTGGTTTGCCGACAAAGCGCCGCACAACGACAACAACAACAACAACTACAAGTGATGAGAGCAGTTTTGAAAAAAATACCACAGATCATGCACATAATGGCATCCTTTGTTTCGCATTCTGACATCGACTCGCCTCGGCTCGCTTTGACTCGCATCGACTCGCGACTCTGCCACAAAAGTCAAAACCGATTCGAGCCTTGAGCAATCCTTCTCGATCTTCATCCTTTGCAGCGTCATGCGCGTGCCCGCCCGCATAACCACTAAAACACTGCAAAAAAAAGCACGGAGGATTCTAGGTTAAAAACTAATAAAGTTGAGACAAGATCAAGCCATTCGAAAAGCACAAATAAAATCTAATCAAACTCATTTTTTTTAAAAGTGTTTTTTTGGGAAGTATTTTATGTATTGAATTTTTCTCTCACTGTAGGTTGGATTGGTCAGCATTTAACAATATTAGCCCCTTGTCTTGTCAGAAGTGCAATTAGTTAATAGTTCTGGCACTTTTGGCCAACTGGCAGTCATTTCTTTTTCGTTTTTGTAGGCGTTATCGGATCACACATTATTAATACATTTTTAAACCGCATTCGAAAAAGAGGAGTGATATATTTGTACATATTACTCTTCTCACCTCGAACTCGAACTCAAACTCGAACTTTAACTCGACTAGCCAACTGTCTTGGGAATCCTATATAGCCAAGTAGCTGCTCCAATTAATCATCTTTCATTCCATCTCTCTATTGCTTTCGCTCTCTCTTTCCAACTCGCTGGGATTTGATGTGATGGTTTTGAGGCTTTAACTGTGCCGCCTTTTTGTGGTAACATTTGCTGTGTAAACTGTTGCGGTTGAGTTTTAATTCACTTTTTTTTCTTGTTCTCTCAACAGCTGTTGCTTTTTTCGGACGGGCTCGAAACAATAAAGGGGCTTTCATTTAAGCTGACATATGGGCGGCAGTCGTAATTTTTCAGTGGAGTTTATTGGAAACATTTGTTGGGTTTTGGTTTCGAGAATCATTAGCGTTTGGCCATTTTATAATATTTATAATAAAAGCAAACTCTTTAAATTAGTTATTCAGCTACTTTTTCTCTTTCGCCTTTAAATTCCACACACAGACAAAAAATAAATTAAATTCCTTAACTTTTTCTCGTTTTCTTGAGCCATCAGTCAAGTCAATTCCTTTTCCATTTATCCTTTTCACTGCTGTTTCATGCTTTGTTGAACTTAGTAGATACTCGAAGTCTATTCTCTACCATCTACTCTCTCTCTCTCTTTGACTGACAGCTAGGCAAATATTTCGTGCTTCCTTAGACAAACATTACAAAATTCCCACAGCAAAAATAAAAAGCAATAAAAAGTTGAAGCTGAAACGTTCGATAAATATATGTTTATATATGTAACAAGTTGGAGCCCGAATTGTGGATATATTTCGACAAATAATGTGAATTGAAAAGCGAGTACATGAGCCATAGCAGGGCAGAATGGTGGGGGGCCAGGGGAGCTCAATGAAAGTGTAAATATTAATAAGCGGCTGCCGACAAAGGCCGACAAACAGACAAAGCAAATAAAGCAGAGAAGCGAAGGAGACACCGCACCACTTGCCAACTTGGAAAGTTCAATAGCGATGCAAACAAAGCTATGAATGTATATATGCCACTGAGATACAGATAGCCGCTACCAGACACAGATACAGCAAACATATATGAACAGTAGCATTTTGGGTTGTCATAAGTTTTTGAGCGATTGGCCCGCAGCGAAACCACACACAAAGCGTGGCGGGGCTCGACTCGAACAATAGCAGCACAATTATTGCCAAATGGCACACACACACACCCCATAACACACCCACACATACGTATATGTATCTCACAGATACATTTGTGGCTAACGAACAACGAACGCAACAAAAAGAAATATGCGCAACTTGACAATTGCTTAACTCGCAGTGGCAACAACAACAACTTCAACTTCAACTAGAACTATTTTGTTGTTTTTGTTACCAAGAACAACTGCAACAAGAACAACAACAACATCGCTGCATAATAAATTTCAATGCGAGCACACGCGGCGTATACGCAACGTGGACAAAGTTCTGCTTTGGCTTGCTTTGATTTCGACCGCCTCCTCAAACAAACCTCAAAGGAAATTAACTTCGGTTTTTTGCTCGTGCGAAAATCTTTTAGCTTGACTTCTCATCTCCCAAAGAGCACTCAAAACTGACTCGGAACTAAATTTGAGGTCATTTGTTTTGTCTCATGAATATTCACGTTTTGGGGTTTTACTTAATTAACTAAGTCAACTATTAGTTGTGCAGTAATTGGTAAATGGTCATAGTTTTTGTAATAGTTGACAAACTAATAATGAGAAAATATTATCGATTCTCCGAATTTACATCGATGTAAAAAGTGACGAGTTGTCATTACAAGGAAACCCATTAGAAGCGAATCACTTTGTCCATATCCATTAATCTATATGTGTTCATTTTATTTGTTTGATTGCTATCTTTGCCCTTTTTACATTTACCCTTTCGAACTTTTTCTGTTTTAATCCATAGAGTCGGTTCCATAACAGCCAAAGGCATTTACGGGAACACAGTTTTTCTGAACGCTATGCAAAAAATGCTTAAATGCTTCGCAGTGCGCCCACGCGCCAGAGGAGCAAACAAAAATTCTTTCAAAACTTGTTGACATTGTCTCTGTGTGTGTGTGTGTGTGAGTATCTGTGTGTGGAATGTGAGAAGCTACTCTGTTTGGTAGTCATATTATCTGCCCTTTTTTTTTTGTGGCAGTGTATAATAGTTTTTCATTCCCGCTTGTGAAAAAATAATTTAAGTTGTTTTCATGATTTCGCTTTAATAACAAAGAGTTTTTCTCTTGACGTAATAAAGTAATCATTTCTTTATCAACTATGTGGAAAATAGAATAAGCCCATCCTCAGCAAATAACAAAGTTCTAATTAGCCATAAATATATGGTTAAAATTTCAATGACTGGCCAACAACAACTAGTTTTTGTTAAGCTACCCACGATGCAAACAGGAAACATAAAACTTCAAAAAAAGCAACAACAACAACAACGATTGTTAAATAAGTACCTGGGAATGCTTTAAAATGGTCTAGTCATGCCGAAAAATTCGCATAACTTCAAATCAAGCGCAAATACGAGTAATATAAATAATTATAATGGAGTCTCGAGTTCTACACGCAGATCCACACTTAGATCCACTCTTAGAACTTAAAATCTCTCACCTTTTCTCTCTCTTTTTTTTTCACTTCCCCTCCTCTCACTTGCTCTTTAGACCAGGGATCAAATGGGGCGGCGCATCGGTAAATTGCAGCCATGCTATGCTCACTCATTGGTTCTCTCTTTTGCGGTTTGCATGCACAAATACAACCGCATGGCAGAGAGCAACTAGAGAGGGAGAGAGAGTGAGCGACGAGTGAGCAGTGCCGCACTGCTCTTTCACGATCAACTAAGCGACGCTCACATGCTGTGCAGCTATTGCCAGCTCGCTCACACTAGCCACCCTCGCTGCGTGGGTTTTTCTTGTTTGTTGTTGTTCTTGTGTTAAACTTGTTTCTGTTTGTTGTTATTTTGTTTTTGTGCTCGGTATGTTCTATGCATGCTGCGCTGCCGCTGCTCAGACAACGTCGTCTGAGAATCTCACAAATTCGTTTTAGTCTCGGCTGCTGACCGTTTCAAAATCAGTTACAAGCTGTCAAGCAAACGAGCAGCATCATCAAAACACACAAGCGTTGCGCATGCGCATAACTAAAAAAATAACAAGAAAAAATAAATCTTGCAAGAAATTTAAAAAGAAAAACAAATATATACTTTGAGAACAGTTACAGAATAAATAAACAAACAAAAAAAACTAGTGCAGTTTTTTATTACAGTGCTGGTGAGGTGTGATAAATAAATTCCCAATTCCAACAAACCAAACGGATTATTAAAAAAGCCAACTACTGATATGGCTGTATCGGCACTCAATATGACACCCTATTATGCTGGATATCCATTTCAAGGTAAGCATACGACAACGATCATCAACGCTCTATTACCAATTACCACAATTACGACTACAAAACGTCTGACGGATCCGATCGTAGAGTAAAAATATTATAAAAAAAAAAAACAAAACAAAAGTGCACGATCATCATTATCATTATTATTATCAACATCATCGTATGGGGCAACGCTTTCGCCGGTATCCCGAAACTCAAAAGCCAAACCAGAGAGAGAGAGAGAAAGATCATTACCCAACCAACAACAACAACAGCAACAGCAACATGATCAGCTTTTTGACTTATTGATTGTGATCGGAGCAAAGCGTAGCAACATTCCATCCAGACTTTGCAGACTTTTTGGCGCGCTCTTTTCGAAGTTGCTTCTTCTACTCAGTACAAAAGTCTTTCCGTCTTTCAGTCTTTCAGTCTTTGAAGTCTGGTGTCTGTGAGTTGCGGCTCTGCCGCTTTGATCTTGGGGCTCAGCGCGTCTGTTGCTGCTGTGTTGTATGGGGCTCTTGGTGTATCACGTAGCAGCAACGTCAGCGCCCCAAACTAACAACAAAAACAACAACAGCCAACGAAGCTTTTGCTTTTTGGGGCCTTATGACTTTTATGCCCATAAACGTAGCACTTCTCCCTCCCTCCCTGCTTTGATATTAGCTTGGCACAGCTGGACACAAACATTCTGTCCGTCAGTCCGTCTGTCTGTCTGACGATCTGTCTGTTCGACTGGTTGGGCTTATGGATTATTAGTTTGATTTGATTGCATGGGCATGGGCCGCAGCTGCACAGTGATCGGCATTTTCCATACACACTTCTCTCTCACTCTCTTATTTTCTCCTTCTCTCATTCAATCTCAATTGTTGTTGTTATTGTGCTGGACCCACGCAAATTGGCAATTTTGCGCATTGTTATGTTAAACAGACAAATGGCAAACGAATTGTATTTAGACCTTACAATAGATCGTGCGAATTGATCCCTCAACTTGACTAAATAAATCCTGCTTCATAATTGGATTACTAATTGCCGCTCAATCGAGCACTCGAAAGATTTGTAGAACAAAGAAAATTCTCGTTTGAAAATTCCTTAAACTAATCACTTTATTTTTCGTTCTTTTCTTGCCTATTTTGCAGGACAGGGACGCGTCAATCAGCTTGGCGGCGTCTTCATCAACGGACGTCCTTTGCCCAATCATATTCGTCGTCAGATTGTGGAGATGGCTGCGGCTGGAGTGCGTCCTTGCGTCATTTCGCGGCAACTGAGGGTTTCGCATGGCTGCGTCTCCAAGATATTGAATCGTTTCCAGGAGACGGGCTCCATTCGACCGGGCGTTATTGGTGGTTCAAAGCCACGCGTTGCAACGCCCGATATTGAGGCTAGGATTGAGGAACTGAAGCAAACGCAGCCGGGCATCTTTAGCTGGGAGATTCGTGCCAAGTTAATCGAGGCGGGGATTTGCGATAAACAGAATGCTCCTTCGGTGAGCTCCATTTCGCGACTGCTGCGCACCACTTCGGGATCTGGTTCGGGCAATGGTACAAGCTCGCACAGCATCGATGGCATCTTGGGTGGAAATGGTTCCTGTTCTGCCGGCAGTGAGGATGAGAGCGAGGATGACACTGAACCCAGTGTGCAACTGAAGCGCAAGCAACGTCGCTCAAGGACAACCTTTTCCAATGATCAGATCGATGCGCTCGAACGCATCTTCGCCAGAACTCAGTATCCGGATGTCTATACACGCGAGGAGCTGGCTCAAAGCACCGGACTGACCGAGGCACGTGTCCAGGTTTGGTTCTCCAATCGTCGCGCTCGTCTGCGCAAGCAGCTCAACACCCAGCAGGTGTCCAGCTTTGCCAGCAGCTCCACAGTGCCGTCCTATGGATCGAGTGCAGCCACCAACATGGGCCTCTACAGCTCCCAGCCCTGGCCAGCAACTGGCTATGAGACACAGGCCGGCGGCTATGGTGGTTCCGTTGCCTCCATGTCTCCAGCCAGTAGCAGCAGTGGCAGCTCCTCTGCCGCCAACAGCCCCACCGTTGAAGCCCAGTCCCAATCGCAACAGCAACAACAGCAGCAGCAACAGCAACAGCAGCAGCAGCAGCATTCCCAGATTGCGAGTAGCAATTTCATGAACAGTGCTTATGGAAGTATGGGTTACTCGGCTGCCCCCTCGGCGGCTGCGGCTGCTGCTGCAGCTGCTGGCTATTCGATGCCGACAACAGTTGCTGCCAGCTCTGCGGAACAGCTGCGTTCCCAGTTTGCCTCGGCTGCTGCATCGGGATCGCATCATCCCCCAACTTGGGATAGCTACAATAGCTTTGCCGGCTCCTTCTTCCCAACCAGCAACAATCACATGGGTGGCTATCATCAGGCCGAAGCCAAGAACTCCATGGTATCAGCTGCATCAGCCTATCCCTACTTTGGCTTTTAGTTTAGCCAATCTTGCTCGCAGCACTTGCTCCAGTTTCTAGTTTTAAGTTCATTCATTTGATGCTGGTTCCATATTTTCCTATTTTCAGTGCCTATTTTCCCAATTTTTATCATAAATTTACTAAAGAGTTTTGTTAGTTAAGAGCTTAAGACTGTTTATACTAAGTTTAAATGTTGTATTAAGAAACTTTTACAATTGACTTTTAGGTAATGCCTTAAAATAAGATATCAAAATACAATAAAAATGGTAAAAAATGAAAAGTCAAAAGCGTTTTAAATGAAATTTGAAAATAAATTCAGATTCAGTTCAAGATGGTTCTGTGGTTAAATTCTCTTTAAAATACTCAGGGGCTCTCCTAATGAAAATTTCATTAAATTGTCGATGTGGTATACTTAATTTTGTTAGATATGTTTTTTTCTATTCCGCTCCGAAGGTTTTGAGAGCTGTTTTGGAATTCTCTTCGCAAAAAGAATGCATAATGTTAAGAGCATCAAAATCCGTACTTTGTGAACATACTTCAATGTCTTTTATGATAAAACTTTTCATTTGGAATACAAAATAAAATGTCTTTAGCTCGATCTTAAAATGTCTAAGTCTCTCATCTCATTTGTGGCACAATGGGAAACTAAGCGCCTGTCTCACGATACAATACGTTTCTGGTCCATTAAACTGAGGATATTGGCAAATGGCAAGCAAAAAGGACAAACGTGGACAAGGACCACACACATACATGTATGTGGACATGTCCAAGGAGCCACAACAGGTTCAAGCCCCGATCAGCTAATCCCTCAATATCGTACAGATATTGTCCCCTAAACTGACAGGACAACAATACGAACGATTCAGTCAGGACTTGTATGTGCTTGTGTGTGGTTCCCATTCCTCGACTGGATGAGAGCACAAAAAGAAAGGCGACGTTATGAGCTGACAATTAAACAATTAAAGACAAACATCCAATTGTTGCTAACACGAACAGCGACACGATAATACGAAAATAATTTACGAAAACAGAAAGCAGATCCGAACAAGCAACAAAATAGAGCAATTGACAATGGGCAGCGAGAGAGATGAGCAAAATATGACGAGGGAGAGAAATCGATCGACCACCAACGTTAAAATGCGGTATCCTTTCAAGAATGCCGCCTTGTTGGGCCGCCTCCTGCCAAAAGATGAGAGAGGCCCGAGCCGAAAGACAAGCAAAAAACAACATAAAATTCGGGAGTGGACAAAGCCATTGACAAAATCAGAGGGTGTTTCCTTTTTTAGTAGGTCCGATCTAAGATCCTGCACTAGTTACGACTATCTTGGGTGGCTTAGGTAGGTCTCTCTCGCTCTCGGACCCTCAATTATGTGTGCACAGCGGGCGTTGCACTTACCACCTAGAATGAATACATATTCCTCGGTTCGGGGTTCCAAGTGCTGCAAGTATCTAAATGAAAACATCAATTAGTTCATATCGCTTGGGTCCTTTCGGTCTCGGTCTCGGACTCGGACTGCCTGCGTAGCCTAGCCTAACCTATGCCCGTTAAGCAGGTCCTGTGCGTGCAGACGACAGGTTCTTGGTCTTGCTACAAGGGTGATAATGTGTGTCAACTGTGACAATCATAATGGATCGCTGCTGTGATTTTTCAGGACACTTTGTTCATACAGTAGCCCTGCGGCTTCGTCTTTGACTCGTCGTCGTCGTCGTCTCTCTCTGTGTCCGGGCCACCAACTTGGATATTTTTATACAAATTTAATTTGTGTGGCAAAAAGAGAGAAAAGGAGAGAGGATCTTTGCTGCGGCTCTTTGAAACACAACTGTTGAAAGGCACTCCCGATCTTTTGAAATATTTCGTGATTTATGCGTTTTTGATAGCTGGGCCAAGATCGACTGCCAAGACCAAGACAAGTAGCATGCGAATTTGGTTTCTTCCTGTGTGGGCCAAGTCACTGTTAATGCTGAATATGCTCAATAGGTGGGTGTCCGGTAGCTGGCGGCATTATGTAGACGCTTTGTCTGCCATTGCCACATATTGATTGATGATTCAGTTTTTTGTTTTGTTTTTTTGCCATGATGAACGAGCCAATGTGCTGTGTTGTTGTTTTTTGTCTGAGAAGGCGTTTCTAATGTGTGAACTGCGATCGGGTTGAAAACAACAGTTTGAACCGCAAAACAGATTTTTTTCGAAATATTTTGATTGATTTACTTACTCGGATTGACTTAAGGAAAAATTAGGATCAGTTAGATTTTTAAAGTAATATCAGATCAAAAAGAAATGTCGGATAGGTAACTTTCTGTCTTGATTCAAGTAAGAATTTTCTTATTTTTTTTCTGGTAATTTAGTCTTTTTAGCTAAACTAAAAGTTAAAGTTACCCAAGGAAAAAATAAATTACAGCTGTCTTGGCAACTTGTAAATCCGCTGCCCAAATTGCATGTGTCCAATTTGAATTGCAACCGTTAATTGCCACCGATCTGGAAGCTGATCCGCAGCCAACTAAATGAACATGTATGCTCAATATGACAGCACAACACAAACAACACACAACACACTCAGGCAACATTCACAAGTGCCTGATGATGAACTGATGAAATTTTCCGCTAATTTTTCACGTACTCATTCGCTCAATTCAACCACACGCCAAAAACAAAAAATAAACAACAAAAACATACCACATACAAAATTTATCATATATTCATTAAAAATTATTTACGTTTATTAAATAGCGCAACCAACCCACCAACCAAAAAAAACTAAATACAAACACCAAAAGGTGCGAGTGAGATGCTAGATCAAAGATAAAAGATATATATAAATTTTTTTGTTTTTTTGGGCGCAGCGAGCGTTGATAAAACATCAAGACCAATCTGATAAGGAACGCTTTAAATTCCGTTACGTAACGCAAATTTAGAGCGTTACAATTTGCTGGAGAGAGAGAGAGAGCGAGTGAGATAGCGATATTTACAGAGTTCACACCACGTATGATGACTGAGTTCTCTTTACTTTTTGAGGGTTGTCTTTATTTTTTGTTGTTGTGAGTTTTATTGCCGCTTCCTCTTTAGTCGGCAAAATCACCCAAAGGCGATTTATGCGTGAATTTTGATCGATTTGCGTTAAAAATTGATAAAGTCAGGGTGTTTGGTTGTTCGGATGTTCTGGTGTTTGTGTCGTGTGAGAGCTTTTCAATAATGCCGGAGGAATATGTGAAAAGAATTTAATAAAGAAAAAAACAGGTGGTCGAAATAACCAGTAGTATGAGTAAAACTTGAGCTTGAGAAGAGATTGTAAATTAAAATGTAGGATTCTTATTTGAACAATCAAAGCTAATATTCTTATCATACTTACTCAAACTACCTTTAAACTTGACAGGATAGTTAGTTTCACTAGTTAATGAAACATATTTCTTAGGAAGTTTTCTACTTAGTTGAGTTGGGTTACCTATTTATTGAGGAGTTGCTTATCATAATTTCGCCTTCGAATTAGTAGTTTATAAAGCAGCTCAGAACCCTGCTTAACAATCAGTTTGGTGTAGCTTGAAGGCATCTCTGGTAGCCAAGAGTCTGATGACGTAGTTGCTGTAGTTGCAACTTGCATCCGAATATTCTACTCTCGAAACAATATAATTCAATAAGCGAACCCTCGCAACAGCCACAACCAAATGAAGGATCTGACTGCAGCTGGGGCCACTTGACTCTGTATATGTATTGGAATGGATGGATTTACTTGTACTTGTTGTTGTAGTAGAAAGCAGCAGCCAACTTGTCTGCCACAGCGGCAGATTGGCAACATTGTTGTTGTTGTTGTTGTTGCAAGCCAATTGCTGAAATCATGAAAGTGGCAACATGTAATTTGATCACTGATGGTGGTGGCACAACCGTCGGCAACTTTGCTTTGAGCTACGATGCTGATGCTGATGCTGATCATCGGTCGGATCAGATCGCCAAGTTTAAGCGACCGTTAAATCTGCCCAGAGAGAGAGAGGGTAGGGTTTTTCCTTATTTTGGGTGACTCTTAAAAAAGAAGAGAAAAATATTTATGATTACGTTATTCTTTTATTTGCAACAATGATCGTACTTTGGTTATATTGATTAAAGGCTAGTTTTGGGTAAGGGGAATCGGTGATGAAATGAAATTGCTTGATCAGGTTGCACAAATTGAATGTTATTTTGTAAAATGCGGACACGTAGCTAGCCGTGCAATATGCGCGATCACCCAAAGTGGACTTTTGCAAATGGACAACAATTGTAGAGAAACAGAGATAGAGAGACAGAAACAGAGAGAGGCGACTGGATTGTGGACTGTGTGTGGATTGGCATAGCGCGCGAAGATTCTTTGATCATTTTACGCTCATTTGGCGGCATACTCTGACACTGACACTGAAACTGACACACCGCACCGCGCTGATCTTTAGCATATTTTACGCTCAAGTTGTGATCAAACCGTAACTTTTGTGTCGTACCTGCTACAACTTCAACTTCAACTCCGACTTCGACTATGATGACTCATGGCCCATTTGGCTGTACCATCCATCAGGGTAACTAGCCGCTGTGATATATTTGCATATTGCTTGGGAAAGTCGTCGTCGTCGTCGTCGACGTCTTCGAGTTGTTTTTTTCTGCCATTTTGCTGTACATTATTATTTCTTTTTCTCTATTTCTTTGGCATATATATATATATTATTTTATTTTATTTTTTTATTGTTATTCGTTTGCCAGTTAAATTTGTGTGATTTTTCTTTTCACTCGCTGCTCGGACAGCCTCGCTCAGTCTCTCTGAGCTTTTGTGGCAAGCAAGGCGGCGCTTTGATCTTTTGCCGCCTCAACATCGGACATTGTAATTGTAAGTTGTGAGCTGTAAATGTATCCCAACTGTACCGAGAGTTGTTTTTGTGTTGCTTTTGTTATTATGTCAATTGTTTGTAATTTTTAACTATTTGAATTGAAGGCTTTTCTTTGTATTATTTGCAGTCTATAGAAAACTTTTATTTCCAGTGGATAGAAAGAAGAATTAAATTTTTTGACTTTGTATTCTATATTAAAAATGGCCAACATCATTAGCACTTTCTCCCTCTCCCTCAACATTCAATTTTGCCAACAATTTGTAAAAGGGAAATTTCAGAATCGCCCAAAAAAAAAGAGGAAACTCTGTGAACTGCAGGAAAAACGAGTTTCCACGCCGCGCAAAGCATACGCAGAATCACAAAAAAAAAAAGAACTCTAGTACAAACAACCCAATCATTTAAATGAATTATATTGCAACGCCATTGAAAATGCGATTCACAGCACAGAGGAACGGGAACAGGAAGAGAGGGAAGCGGAAGGATATGTGTAAGCACGGTATAAAATCTGTGCAAGCGAACAGGAGCGAACAGGACCACCACCACCAATCAACCAACACGATGATGAGGGATATGTGCAGGGATATGGGATATAGTCAATGTCGACGTCGATGTCGGACGTTGATAGGCGTCAAAATTAGCGTGAAGCGTGCAAAAATCGTGGCTGCAGCAGGAACAGCAGCAGCAGCAGCAGAATAAAGGTCTGCAATTGTGTTCCATTCTTTTGCTGCCATTATTTTTCAACATATCCAAAATGAAACATTTTTGACACTTTTTTTTTGGTGCTGCTTTTGACTTGGTGCAGCTGCCGCTGACTGACCTCTGAATGGAAGGAAGCTGGCGCGTTGCTGAGGGGCGGCGTCCTTTCGTCCTGGCTGTGTGGTGTGTGTGTGCGTCAGAGAGAAGGATGTAGAGGGGTAAGGGCGGAGGCAGCTTGCAGCTTGCTTAGTGCAAAGATGGATTATTTTTACGCTTATTTTGATGTGCTCGGTGGATGTTTGCTTTGGGCACTTATAAACGCTTGGTGTGACCGAGAGCAAAAACTCCCAAAGAGGGTTGCATTTCAGTCAATTCGGGGCAGCCATTATGAATTGAAAGCCAAAAAAAAAGAGAATAGATTTTGTGATTTGGCAGCCATTGCAACATTAATGAGACATATCAAATGAGATAAACTTATTGAAATTTTCACTTGACAATTGATACCAAATTTTCAAAAGTTAAAAGCTACGGTCGAACTTTTGTAGAACGAAGTCTTAGGAGACAACGAATTCATATCCAGAGTCCTGCCATTTGGTTCAATCAAAAGCCCATTCTAAAATACGAATTTTCTCTTTAAAGATGTTTTTTCTTGTTCTTTGAGATTCATTATATGGAAATTCGACTGAATAAAGAACTTAAGGAATATACAGAAGTTTAAAAATAGTTTGTTTAAATGCGAATCAAAAATTTAACTATAAACTAATTAATTTATTGATACTTCAGTTTCCGATTGCAATAAATTTTATATTTACCCTGTCTTTAGCCTTTATAAACTCTTGTTTATGTTTGCGTTCCTTCATCTTTTCACAGTTGACAAATCGAACCTGTTCACATTGTCACAAGCTAATCCAAAATCAAGAAATCAACCAAAATATGTTTTAGCCAAAAACTATAAGCTGGTTTTTCGCTTAACAGCAAACAAACACAACAGAACACGACAGCACACACACAAACATGATTTCGGTTGAAATCAATATCCGATTATATATATGTATATAGATGAACCAGATCAAGTCAGCCAGAAAACGGCATGTTGTCAAACGTTGTATTTGTTTGAGCCGCAGGCCAAGCTTAACTTTGAGACTTAGCTTCCTTAGCCAAGAAGCTGATAGAGAGAGAGAGAGAGGAGAGGAGATGGAGAGGTAAAGGAGCATCGGGTCAAAAAAGGCGTTGCTGCATTTTGATTCAAATCAAACACCAAAGCAGATTACAATTGATTTATTTGGCCAAGCGTGCAGCAGAAGAAGAAGATGTAGAAAAGGACGCACTAAGTGAGTTGCGCGTGCAGCGGATTATCCTTGTGCACTTGTTAGGGCAGGAAACAGGTAGGTGTCAGTAGTCAGTTGTAGTTGTAGTCCTTGTTGGGTAGGCGACAAAGGAGTAGCTCAAGTTCAAGAGCATCGCACGAGAGAAAGAACAAAATAGGAGAAGGCTGAAGGGCAGGTCTACAAGATGAACTCATCAGCAAGACAGAGAGCAGGGAGACAGACACTGATCCGATTTCGAATGCAACAACCAACAGATAGATAGAGAGAGCGAGACTTGAGCCGATTCAATTTGGCTTACGAGTGTGAAGCCGATGGCTAAGTCAAGTAAACGCCTACGTTGGCCCAAAAGTCATGTCATGTTGAGAGACGTAGACAAAAAAGAAAGAAAAACTGACACAATTTCTTGCACCTTCAGTCAACCTGTTTCGTGATTCCACTGATCCTTGGCACGCACAAAGCGCTGAGCACGCTACAGTTTTGGCAATATTTATTGGCTTTATTGGATTTACAGCTTACACAGTTTCAAGCCAAGTCAAGCCGTACGCAATCTTAGATACGCATCTAATCTATGTCCCTCGCTCTCTAGGTATAAATTGTTTGCATCCTGCCATCCTGTCGCCTGCTTGGGCGCATCGAATCTTCAGTTTGGTCATGGTGCATTAGTTAAACTTAGTTGCGATCTATTAACAAGTTTGAAATCGCATTTTTGTGATATTATCTAAGAGTAATCAGCTTCGGATTTGACATATCCGGTTGAGATGGAATGCTCAACTAATCCAAGCATAAATACTGTTGCTAATTTTGATGACTTATTTGGGGATGAGATTGTAAGGAATGTTTGAATCTATATCCAACCCTTGGCACAAAACTTAAACTTGAATAAAATCAAAGTAAAATCGACAAAAAGACAGACAGTTGACTCGAAAGTGCCATTTGCCAGATTAAAATCGCATTTGAATTTGCATTTTGTAGTTCAAGTAATCGTGGATCAATGATTGAGATCTCAGAGCAGCTGAAAGTTATTTTTTTTTATATTTTGCCGTTAGATATTGCTTTGTAGTCGAGCCGACAAATAAGATCCAATACTCGCCCATTTTTGTTTTTTATTATTCATATCAGCAGGCAATCGACATGATCAACTCAACATCAGCAAAAAAAAATAAAAAATAAAATACCAAGACAACAACAAGAGCAATATATGGCCCTAGGAGTTGATCCACAACTGGCCTATGAATCACTTATAGGCAACAAGGCAGCTAGAAGAAAGAGATGAAAACCTACTCATCTGATGGATGTTGCACTTGCCCCCCTCGAGGCAAACACAAGCAGCTTCAACTCAAACTCCAACTTCAGCTCCAGCTAGCCATGCAAATTGGGGCGTTGAGCTCGTGCGACTGTAAACTATGCAGATGTCGGATTAGCGATGTCTGATACCATTACACTACCTAACCATTACGATTACTAACCACATGCCACATGCCACAAGACCAAACTAAATGAATTCAAACAGCTTTCAACTCAAAAGTCCATATCGATTTTCACCAAAACAAAAATTGCATTTTCAGCATTTTTTTTTTGTGTGCAGAACCGAAAAGTTTAAGGCACAGAACATGATAACGACTATTTATAGACAAAAGTTTTCTCATGGTGGGGTTTTTTTTTGGGTTGTCGCAAATGTAGACGTCATCGAGCTTAATTGATGATATATGGCATCTGCTGCTGCTGTTGCCTTTTGGTAAATGCATTTTCCAATACCACAAAGGAAGCACAAATCAGCCAAAGGGAAAAGCTTGAAAGGAATCAAATAACTAGAAGGGTCTTACGTGTGTGTGGATAGACATAGGCAGCGGGGGATAGAGGTAAGGACAACGATAGGTGCTACAAGGTTAGGCTCTTAATTAGTTCGTACATGAACTTGCGCTTTGAGAGACGACTTACGAACAACAAGTTGAGTACTTGAGTACTAGTTCAACAAAAGTTAATAAGTTGAAATACAAAAATTGCTTAGAAATTGGTTAGAATAGAACATAAAATGAACAAAACATTTAAACTTTTAAACTGTTTCGACTGTTCGAATGCTTCAAGTGCTTGACATTGATGAGCAAAGATCAAAAAATATATATATTATATTATTTTCAGTTCACTACGAGGAAACGTGATTTTTATAAGTTATTCAAATTTTGTCTCAAAGTCTGTGCCCCATAAAATGAATAACCCTGCGTTTGGCACACATTTGAATTGGGGAACAAAATGTCCTTTAAGTTTTCCTACAGAAATATTTTATATTTACTTTGCAGTCGGACACAACCGACTGCGGTTAAGTCGATACCTGTTAAAAAAAAAGGGGTAACAAGAGGCCTGATTGCGACTCAATCTTGACATTTTATCTCTCTTGGCCGAAGAAAAATATATTTGCAAAGTGTCAAGTCTCTAGCTACGGACAGACGGACTGACAGATGGACATTGCACAAACCCAATAGACTCTTTACCTTCGGTTTCGAGTATAAAAAGATGATAAAAATTTATAATAAGCCAAAAGAATTGTAAAATGATTTATTAGAGATTCGATCAAAGTCGTTGCTGTAATCTTAATTTATCATTTAGAACCCGCCGAATCCTCCCTGGCCACCACGGTTACCACCTTGGTTGAAGCCACGGTTGCCTCCTTGGTTCAAGCCACGGTTGCCTCCTTGGTTGAAGCCACGGTTGCCTCCTTGGCCCAAGCCACGGTTGCCTCCTTGGTTCAAGCCACGGTTGCCTCCTTGGTTGAAGCCACGGTTGCCTCCTTGGCCAAAGCCACGGTTGCCTCCTTGGCCCAAGCCACGGTTGCCTCCTTGATTGAAGCCACGGTTACCTCCCTGGTTGAAGCCACGGTTGCCTCCTTGGTTGCGTCCTAGGCCATCATCGCATCCTCTCTGACCACCTCCTAGCAGGTTGTTGTTCAGACCGCCTTGCTGACCTTGAGCAGCAGCGATTGCCATCATGCAAAGCAGAGCGGAGATGATTGAGATGCGCATATTGATTTCTTTGACAAACTGTTAGTTAGACTGACTTCTTCTGCTCGGATTACTTGGCTTTTAAAGGGAAAAATTATTTGAAATTAAACAAAACAGCTGCAAACTGTAAACAAAGAAATTTCGTTTGTTTAAATTGTCTTATCTAATTATTTATATAGAGTTCGCACGAGTGCTTTTTAAGTAAATAATAAATAACACAAAGCACAGCTGGTTCTTAAATTTTTCGCAAACATAACCATTTTTAAAGTATTTATGCGAAAGATTCAACATACTTTATAATCGAAAGTGATGTCATAAAACATCTAGAATAAATAAGAAAGAATTATGTTAGTTGGTCTGGTAATAGATTACCAGAGATGGCGGCTCGTAAGATCTCATATTTACTAAAAGTTGGTAACAGCTGGTAAACTGATAGAGAATTTGTTGCAGACTAAGTAAATATTTAGGTATATTTAGATTCAGTTAAATATAAAAAAATTAAATAAAGTACCTCATGATTTATGAAACTGTTTAGTTTCATCAAAGAGTATATAAGCTAGATTAAAGCAGCGGAGAGGAGGAATACAACTAAAATATTTGTTAAACAAAAATATAGTTCTTATATTATTTGTTTTTCATAAATTGTATTTTTTAGTTCAACAATTTGGTACCGCATTAAACGTCTTGGATAACTATAGACAGATTCAATCACCTCGAGACAGGAGGTGGTATGGTTGGGCTTGACTCCAAAATATTGGATGCTGATCTGTACTTTCGGTATCGAGTATAAGAAAGTCTGGCTAAACGGATGGTTACAGATGGGCTTAAGTTATGGCAGTGGAAAATTTAAACTCATCCTTTTTATCATATTCCTTCCTCCCTCTCTTTCTGTGTCCAAATAGTACGAGCCAAGCCCACGTGCTTAACGAGAAAAGATCAGCAATAGTTTCGAATACAAAAAGAAGATGGAAGAAAAGAGAACGGTGAACAGAGAACACGAACGAACATTGACAATGGTGACAGAAACACACACACACAGACACCCGAAATGCGAGAGTCGGAAATCGTTCGGCGAACATGACAAGTCGGCGCAACGAATCGCCATTTTGCGCTGTCCTTTGGTTGGTCCTTTGGATGATCATCCTGTCACGCGTTCATTGGGATCACTTTTTCTTTTGCTTATTTTTTGGGTGTTTGCTATTTGCACAAAAACATTCTAAAGCCAAATGCGGTGACACCTAAAATAAATTACATTAAATCGAATAAGAGACGAAAATCGCTGGCGAATGCCACTAAAATGCTGCACCCTCTCCCTCTCTTTCACTCACTCTGTCGCTCTCGCTCTCTTTCAATGATTGGATTTAACTTCACACATCTTGTGGATGATATGCAGCGTGAGTTTATTTCTGGCTTACGACTTAAGTATTTTATTGTTGCCACAATTAGTTCCGATTGCACGAATGGCACAGGATCACCAAAGATCCTTGTGCGAGGAGCATATGCTTGCTCGGCCCGTCAATTGCATTGCAGCAATGATTACTCCTGCTGCCTTCTGGCCTGTTGTTGTCCATTTACAGCAGATTAGCGACGGCGTTCGCAATCCCATTGTATACTAGCTCCGAGTTGCTTGGAGTTGGAGTCGTGATCGGAGTTGAAGTCACAGCTGCCGATCTTGCAATTGGTTGCGCCTCAAACAGCAATGCCTCCTACTTGCCACATTGTCACGTTATTCATTATTGATGGCTGTGCCAAGTATTGCTTGCTAACCAGACACAATTTTTGGGGTTGCACACATCAAAGTACAACGATGCGGATCACTTGGAATTGTGGAAACGCTTTGTCAAAGGGTTGAAAACGGGAAAGCAACATGCAGAGGGATATCGAATATCTAATAGATATCTTAATCTAAATAGACGTATTACTGTCCAATTGAATGCAATGATATAGTATTTATGCGCCCCAAGTAGACAGCGTCAACACGTCTTTGCTTGACTTTTTATGTAGATTTGTGATTCGGCTTTTTGGTAACATTACCCACAGATCGGTGAAGCAAGCTGCAGGCCACAAGCTACACAAGGCTTCAAGCGCACTTCCTACAATATAATCATTTTATCTTGAATGTGCCCTGCAACGCCCACTGCAGACACGCCCCCCCTCAGCAGGAGAACGAGGAGCGACAGCGACAGAGGCTGCAATCGAAAACCAAAAACAAAACAAAAATAAATGTTGTACGTGCTGTCATCGATCGCGATCGTGGGATACGCGAACAAAGAGAAAAACACTTCGAAACCCAAAGCTCTTCACCACCACCAGGTGATAGAGCTGCAACAGTTGGCCCAAAACGTCCAACCAGCCAGCCAGCCAGCTAGCCAGCCGGTCGCTCGGTCGAGTCTCTCCTGGCTACATGGCTAATGTGATTACAGACTTTAAGTTTATAAACATGGGCCAAGGCGCTGCTGCTGCTTGTGCTGCTGCCTACCGAGAGGCGGCTGTCTTCGCACAGCCCCAGCGGCCCCTGATCCATATATACACACACACACAAACACATACACAGCTTTAGCTCTAGATCCAAAAACCGAAAAGGGGTATGCGGCCCTCCTGTTGCGTTGCAATTACGGCGCGTGCAGGCGACCCTCGATCCCAGTACTCCCTGACCATCTCCGATCCCTGCACCCTACTCTCTGCTCGCTCCTCCGAACTCCATGCCGATCTGTGCCTGATGAATTCTTATTAGCTTGCTTTGGTATCTCTGAGCAGTTATGAGCGGCAAACTTCAACCGTCGCTTCCTCATAACTTTTGCTCTATTTTTTTTTTCTTTTCGTCTTTGGTCTTCGCCAGTCGGTTTTGCCCGACTCTCGGGATCTCCCTTGTCGCTGTCGAATTGTCTGGGGCCCCAGCATTGGGGATTTGTCGGATAACGCTGCGGCTGTTGCTGCTGCTGTTGCTGTTGCCTCGATGTCTGCTTCGGCTGCCGCTGAAATTGGCAACAACAATAACAACAACAACGAAGAGTCTTCGCCTGGGAGCGTGTTGTCAGCGAGGCACGCGCAAATCCCTAATGGAATTCAGTTCCAAGTTGAATATGTCGACCAAAGAAACGAAGCAATAGGAGGGAGAGCCACTGAGCGAGATTGGCAGAAAAGAGGTGCAGATCGAAGAGGGGCATTGCCTCGGGTTGACCATATCTTATGCTTTTCGTTGAGTGAATCATTAAAGCCACAACATGGCCCGAAGCAAGAAAGCGTTGCATATGCAAAAACAACAGAAATTTACTTAGCATTGGATAGTTTTCAAAACATTTTGTTAAATTTAATAGCAAACTAGTCTATTATTGTTTGCCAAAAACATTAAGTTCAACATATAACCTTTGAATTGGTAGAATGGAATTCCTCCATACGAGTCTATCGTAAGGATTTAATAAGAGCTTAGAATATTTTAAGGAAAAAAGAGTCCCAAAGAATCCTGCAAAATGCAATGTTTCGATTCTGCATAGACTAATAATGTATGTTAAGTTGTCTCTGCGATTCTGTTAGTTTACAGGGGACTTCTCGATTCTGTAAGTGTTAGTTTCACATTCACATTTGTTGCATACTTTTGGGCTGTAATTTAAAATGTATTTCTTTCTTTGAGTTTGCTAAAATATATATTTTTCTTTGTGATTAATTAATAATTAACAGATAATAGGATAAAACTTTACAGATACTTTTTACACGTCAAACGTTCCACTCATATGACTTTACTCATTGAGATCCACACCCTCGCCATTTATCTGGATGGTTATGTACTCGCCATCAGAATTGGAATGGGAAAGTGAAGGTGCTGGAGGCAAGGGAGCTGCTGCTCGCCTAGGCATCGATTGCAAGGATATTTCATCGCTCTCACGCCTCATAAAACGGCGACGAGTGCGTGCAAAGTCAAAGGGTTCCCTCTGCCGTTGACGCGACTGAGCATACGAGGAATCCGTCAGCTGCTGAAACGTTTGAGTGGAGCTAGTGCGTCTTAGTTGGGCCAGTTCGGGCTGAGGTAGCATGGATTGCACTACCACAGGCTGTCGCTGACGACCAAAGCAACCGGTAGCATAGCGTCCATCGGCGGAGCGGGAGCGACGTTGTCGCGCCGAGTCCTGAGCACTCAACAGCTGCTAGAAGGATCGATAAATCGATGCACGGCAATTGGGAACAAGCCGCTATATAGTTTTAACTTACCTGCTGCATTTCATCCTTGCGCAGACGACGCAGTCCCTGCTGCTCCTCGAGCTTGTTGCTCATCTGGGCCATCCAATCGCGTGCCTGTCGCAGCGACAACGAGCTCTGGGATCTCTCGGGTAGGCGAGCCGGAAAGAGGGTCTCTCTGGCACCCACCACACTGCCACTATTGAATACGAAGACACGCGGAAAATCTATCACAAAGTCACGGCTACGTATGAGATCGGCCAGAGCACTGGTCTGAACCTGAGCCTGAGCCGGTGGCGGTTCCTGAACTATATTGATGGTTGTTGTAGTCTGAAGATTGGCATTGTTGCTTGCAGCACGCTCTGCCTCGTACTCCAGAATGCTCTCCTCGCTGCCAAGGAACTGCAATGAGAAGAATGGGTTTGAGCAGCGATTCCTATGCTCCGAATTGATCCTTCGATATCGAATAAGGGAATCCGTCCAGAGGAATGGGAACAAAAGCGCACTAGAAGCTTAGCTTAGCGGTTTCTACACAGATTGCAAACAAAGCGAAGCATTTATTTAAATTCAATCAATTTATTATCTTAAGTATGCTTGAGTCCACGTTTTTGGTTTGGTTTTAAGGTGTAGCAAAAAACTATATATATATTATATATAATCGACAACTAATTAAGGCCCAACGTTGTTTTCGTTTTATTTTCTTTGACTTATTTTTGTTCAGCGGGCAGTTGATTTTGTTTTGGAGTGTTTTTGTTGTTGAAGAGATGAAATTGTTTTCGCAAGAATAAAGAATAATTCAAAAATCGAAAGAAATAAAATGCAATGGGGTTGTATATGTTTCTGGTTTTTGTTTTGGCATTGGATCGCAGATATGTTTTCTTAGGTATAAAGCAATTTTTTGAATAGAAACCCTGGAACTCATTTCTAAGTATTTGTTTTTTATACACATACAACTCGTTACTTTTTACTCGTTACATTTTAATTAATTGTGCTTTCGAATAGTTTATGTGGATTCACTTTAATAGGGAACCTCTCAAGCATTTAACGCAGCTATTCTAAACATTTATAATAAGCTTTTCATTTCAAGTCCAATTTTAAGCCAGCTTCTCGCCCAAAAAACACACACATATATTATTATTACACATATCGATATCAATATATATTCTGGAATTATCATTAAATGACAATTTGCAATGCGCTTCACTAAAAAAACAATCAAACAAAAATTAAAATAAATAATAACTAGATTTATTCAAAATTAAACAACTAAAGCTAAAAGCAAATACTTTGGCACCTTTCGACATTATTATGTATGAGTGTGTGTGTGTGTTTGTGTGTGTGTGTGTGTATGTATGTCTGTTGACTAGCAAAACAGGCGCTGATTTTGCTACTACAATAACTGTTGCATGTTGCATGTTGCATTTAATATTACAGCTGTTGCTCTACGGCTCGAAGCTTGTGTGATTTTTTTTTTTTTTTTTTATATAACAATACAATACATGTTCATATCTGTTGTAGTAGTGGTAGAAGTAGTAGTTATTTGTATAGTTATTGTAATTATTGTAGTACTCGTAAACATTTCAATTAGCGCTGCCTTTCTCTCATACTTTCACTTCATTATTTGTTATTTTTCTTTTTATCGACAATTGGTACACTTAAATAGATAACTTAATTTAATTAACTTAGAATTCTGCGGTATTTTCGGTTTTTATTTGTATTTTTTATTACTTTTTTTGTGCGTGGCTCAGTTCTACAGACTTGTCTCTAATATGAAAGCACGATTTAAATGTTGGCGCTTGTTTCTTTGCCTTGTTTTTAAGTACACTGCTTTGTTTTTATTGCACCACTTGACACTGCTTGTCGCAAGCAGTACCAGCACTCGTTTTTTTACATGGTAAAAGTCGCAGCAAAACGATAGAATGTCGAATTTATAATTAAAAATAATACAACTAAATACACATATACATATATATAGTAGTAGTTGAATACGAGGATAACTTAAACGAGTTGGCGAATGTTTGCTTATACATCAGTCACCTGGCGACTGGCAGTGCAAATAACTTGAGGCATTGTCGCCGGCGCTGAATTGCGTCGTATACGTTCAGCACCTGAGCCACCCTGTTGCTGCTGCTGCTGCAACTGCTGTTGGTATTGCTGTTGCAGAAACAAGTGTTGCTGCTGCTGTTGTTGCTGTTGATGGTAGTGTTGACTATTGCTAGGACTACGCTGATGATGATATTGATAGTTGATAGCACTAGGATCAAAACTACTCATAAGTTGCTGCTGCTGTTGCTGCTGTGACATTTGAACAACAATAACTGGCGGCAGCTCTTGCGAGGCGTCGTCCAGAGGATTGGTAGGAGGAGCAGCAGTATCACTAGCAGCAGCAGCAGCATCAACTTCGTCTGTTGGATTATTGTGCTGAGGACTGGGCGTTTGATAGATTTGATCACCCACCACATAGCCATAGAACTTGAGAACATCCAATTTGCACATGGGACAGGTGCGATGCTCGATAAGCCAAGGATCAATGCAATTCTTATGGAATTCATGCCTGAAAACGGAACAAAATTGTCATTCAGTTGCAGTTTTTGATTATTTCGAAATTCTCAACTCACTTGCAGGGCAATATGCGTATAATATCCGACGGTTTGTAGGACTCAATGCATATGGCACAGCAATCGCCGTCCAAATCTTTCTCATCGGTCATTTTGCCAGTTTTCGTTGGTATCTTCATAATGGCCTTTTTGGTAACAGAGCAAAGATTACGCTGCAATCAATCAAAAACAAACTCAAGTTATTCAAACATGTTGCTCGTAGATTTATATTTGCACTTACCGATTGCTGATCCTTTGCTTGCATGTAACGGAACCGTTGCACGTAGTAGAAGATGAGCCAAACCAGAGATATTATCATTAGCACAATAAAAGATATGGATACAAAGAGCACCGAGGTTCTGCAAATAAAAGAACAACTATATTACCAGTCAAATATGCAAATGACAAAGCATTTGCGCTCGCTCGCTCGATAAAGCAGTGAATATTGCATGCATGTTTAAGTATAATATTTGCCCACACCTGCCCACAAGGGGACGTAGCTCAGTGGTAGAGCGCTCGCTTCGCATGTGAGAAGTCCCGGGTTCAAACCCCGGCGTCTCCAATAAAACTGTGTTATATTTTGACAATTTTAAAAAATTACATTTAATCTAAAAAATGTAATTAACTGGGACACTTGAATAATTCCTGACTACGTTGCAGCACATCCTATGCATACGCAAGTACTTATCCAATTTAGGAAGGGTTCTGGAGTACTTGGCGTCACATGTGCATTAGCTAGCCACATGTTAAATGGGGACGTAGCTCAGTGGTAGAGCGCTCGCTTCGCATGTGAGAAGTCCCGGGTTCAAACCCCGGCGTCTCCATGACAAGATAATATTTTTCTTTTATAAAACTTTCATAACAAGCATATTACTGGACACATCTTGCAAGCAGTATTTTAACTAACCAAGCAGTGTTTTTCAAAGTCGCTTCAATCTCACTTGGCATTAGTTGTGAAATTTTCTGAATCCATTTTCATGGGGACGTAGCTCAGTGGTAGAGCGCTCGCTTCGCATGTGAGAAGTCCCGGGTTCAAACCCCGGCGTCTCCAGGTCTTTTAATCTTATTTTGTTTACATTTTTTGCACTTATGGCACTTACCGGTTTAAACTGCTAATAGTTCGCACACCACGACGCCCTTCAATAATCGATATGGTCACATTGTGTCCCTTATCTAGATTGGTGGCCAAATCGAGTCCAATCACCTGATAAGTTATCACGGCAGCAATATTACCTGCAAAAAAACAAAGCAAAAGTTTATCATGATTCAGTAATAAACTCATTCACCTCCCCCTCGCACTTACGATTTTTGCCTTTGATTTGCATCTTTTCCAGCTGCATGACTTGCTTGTCATTGTAGATGATTACCCCAGCCGCATTGTATTGATGCACATGCTTCACCTTATCCTCGAACGTGCAACGTCCACGTCGCACCAGCGCTATCCACGATGTGCCCTTCTCCGGCAGAGGGGTTCCCAGCGTGCCCCTGATATACGGAGTGCAGGCGAAATCATCACTAATATCATCAGCCGTACTGATGTGAACAAGTCGTCCCGTCACATTGAGCACCTTGCCCTCGCCGTAGCGTGCCTTCTCCTCGGGAAACTCGATTTCGACAGGAATATTGTCCAAACTATCAATGTACGACCAATTGAGGAAGGCAAAGTTATACACATCCATGGCTATACGTTCCTCCCCGATGCTGGCAAACGAATGCGTTGCATTCGCTGGTCGAAAGTATCGCTCCAGATCCTGATTGGCAATGGTCATGGCTGCGACCAATGTGGTTGTCGTTGTGGTGGAGGTCAAATGCGGCTGGCCGCCCAACAGAAGCAGCAGGCATGCCAACAGCAGCATCTCCTGACAGTACATTGCCCGGCTCTCGATCTCTTAACTGTTCTACGAAGAATTTCTCTTTTATTATTTCGTATCTCTTTGTCGTCGTCGGCGTCTGTTGGACTCTATAAGCGCTGCAACATTTGCTGGAAGTCACTTGAATACTGAAACGATAACAAGCCAAAGTGATTGTTAAGAGAATGTGTTTTCCATAAAAAAATAAAACATGAGTAGCTAAAATCAATGGCCAAAAGTGTCGTGCCGCTCGCTTAGCACAGCGATAAGCTTTTCCTTAATCTAAAATTTATGAGCCCAAATATTTCGTATATATTTAATGCCCCGATAAACCCTCCTTATCAGAAATACTTCAGTTTCCGTTATAAAACGGCGGATTAAAGCTATATTTAGGTTGTTTCGAAAATGGAAATGTTACTCAGCTTTCAATATACATGTGTAGCTGATTGAATTTTGCAAAATTGTATCAGATCGTAGATTTTTCTAATTGTTCAAAGAATTTTCAGAGATTACCCCCTACAACCACTTAGACCACTCGACATAGATTCGAAGAAAGTACTTCGAAACGATAAAATATTCCACAATAAATTGCAAGAGGGGATTATAATAAGAGAAGATTATATGCACACAGTTTTCCACAAAACAATTCTCGAAACTTACCGAACAACGGAACAACAACAACAACAAAAACAATCTAGTAATTGAAGCAAACGGCATTTTCCTTCGTTTCCTTTTGGCATTGTGGGCGGGGAGAGAGCCATTTTGGTGCACTTAAGCGCCATCCATGAAGGCCAATGCCAGCGGCAAAGGCGATGCCATTAAAAATATGCAACATGCATAGACCCCTCTCCCCCCCTTCTACCACTTCCCTTCACTCCGGCTACCTGTGTTTGAGATGCAAATGCAAATGCATTTCAATATTTTATTTTGTGTGTTGTGTTGTTGCCAGGGCCTAAATGGGTGGCCAAAAAGAGAGACGGTGGCGGCGGCGGCGACGGCGGCAGAGACTAAAGATTCGTGGGTGTGTGCGGCTGACACTGAAAAGTGGTTCGGCAAGCCAGCAGTTACCAACAACCAGCTAAAAGCCACAGCGCATATAAAATAAAAGGAGCAAAGCCAGCAACCAGTTTTCCTTTTTGACTTGGCTTGGACACCTACTTGTTATACTTCTTGATCTGCCCCTACCCCAGTGTCTTGGCCATAATAAATAAGATTTTATATGCATTCAACTCAAGCTAAACGAACCAAAGCCTTTAAAAATACTAAGAGCAACGACAACAACAAGCCTACGAATTGAATACAAAACTCTATTCTGACGCCTATTTATGAGGCGAGGCATAACTCACTCAGCATTGTGTGTGTGTGTGTGTGTGTGTGAAGGGGTGAGGTATTACAGATTAAGCTGCACTCTACCTGAGCTTCGATCAAATTTTATGATTTTTAAACATTTTTAAAGGTTTTTCTATAAATTTTTAAAATATTTTCACTGAATTTGTATAAAATAGGTCAAACAAAACCAAACTTAAAACCCTTAAAAATCCCCTTCACTCCACTACTCTTATATTCCATGTAAGCTGTAGTGCGTGTAGCGTCTCTTGCTTTCGACCAAGTCTTGCCAAAAATGTTTTTTGGCGAATGTGGCCCAATGCACATTTTGCATGCATCGTTTCGCTTTATTTCAGCTGTTTGTTGTTGTTGTTGCTGGCTGTTGTTGCTGATTGCACAGTTGCTCTTGGCATGTGGCTAAGCGGCAGGACAAGGGCAGCAGCAGCCACCAACAACGATCGATGGACGTGTGTATGCAAATGTAGATGTGGTAGGGAATATGGTTGAATGAATTGGCGGACGACAACTTTGTTGCTAAACGAGCTGTGCCAGAAATATAATCAACCAAACACCAACACCAACAACAACAACAATACGTTGCCTGTTTAGGATAATGACCCTGACTGTATTGTTGTTGTTGCCAAATGTGCGCATACACACAGTAAATACAGTAAATATTTGTGTATGTGAAAGTGAAATATGGCCAAAAATGTTAAATTCGGTATTCAATATATGTCTCATATTTATTTATTGTTGTGTTGAGTGTTTGATAAAAACGATGCTGGGTGTGGCTGTGAATCGATTCGAAATTGCGTTCTTCAAAAATGTATTTTAAAAGATGCAAAGTTCGATTTGAGAGCAATCAATGATTGATGGGGAATATTTTAGCTGCAGTTCGATATATTTGGTATAAGGCTTTGCAGCATTATATATACTTATATATGTCTCACCTTACTTATTATTTCCACCTACAGCTCATCCTTGTCGCCATTTTAACTCATTTGAATTTTTACTTATAAAATAATTGTTGTCATAATTGTTGCTGTTGCACATTTTATTGTGTTTATTTATACATATAAAAATTGTTTTTGTTTTTGTTATTAAATTACATTTCGTATATTTTGGCCCATTGCCAGCGCCGCAAAGTTTGTTTCCCCATCTAAATAAATTAAGCGTCTTAATTGGTTTTTTATTTCTTTTTCATTCGCTATTTATTTTTCTTCCCTTTTTTTTATTATTTTAAATAGACACGACGGCGATTGAGTACTATTTTTAGTTTATTTGTTTTGCATTTTATGCATTTTTGATAATGTCTTTTGTTTATTGTTTAAGGCGTTCAAGACGGATTCACAAGTGTTTTTATTTTTGAAGGGTTTTGTTTAAAAAAGTTGGAAATAAAAATTTATTTAAGCGGGTTTATCTTCTCTTGAGTATCGATACAAAAAGATTAAATCATAATTTTTCTATTTAATTGCAGCACTAAAAGCGCTTTAAATAAACAATTCAAAGTTCATAAATTGCAAAAATAATAGATAGAAACAACAAAAAAAACCTTATAAAAAAGCCATAAATAAATTCCGTTAAATAAACATAAAAACGCACAAAGATAAAAGCAAAATAAAAAATTCATACATAAATAATCGTGTGTTTGCGCATAACAGAACGTGATTGGCAAAAAACGTGATACGAATGATAATAATATAAAATTTAGCGAATGTATTTTATTTATTTGATAGTTGTTTATATTCGCGTGTATCTCTGTTTGCCGCCAATAAACATTAATATTTAATTTATGTGCATTTTATGTACAACTAATGAGTTTGGAGAGAGGAAGCCTTTCCCTTCAAAATAACTATCTAAAAACTATGTGAGTCTTTGAAGCTAGCAAGATTGATTTATGTAAAATTTTCAATAAGCAACAAAGGATGCATAAGGAGAGAGAGGAAGTCAATTAAAATGCGATTAACATATTCAATTCATTCATTAAAATTCTGGACGTGTATGCTTCATGCTCATTTGTCCATATGGAATGAGTGGCATATTAAATAAGTAATACTCTTTAAACAATACAATTGAACAGAAGAGGAAGTCTTAACGTCAACTGATTAATTATTTGATGGAAATGTTTGATAACCTTTAAAGTATTTAAATCAAACATAAAAAAGTTGTGCAAATTAAATTGTGATTGAAAATTGCACAGCGAGTGCAATGTTGGCCCCCTTTTTATAACCACATCGGGAACTTTTCGTTGTGGTTGTGGTGGCTGGAGCGGTGGAGCTTTGGAAAAAGTTTTCATTTAACATTTCAGTGATTTTGATGCGTTTTTTATGCGCTTCGTTGGTTTTAAATGCATTCCGTTGAACTTTTCACGAACAAACAATAAAAATTAAAACGGCAAAAGTCAGTAGGAAAAATAATGACATGAAAAAGAGAAGATATACACATACATATATGATTACAGGTGTAACAGGTGGTGTAGCACGGAAATGTGCACTGATTACGCATTTAATTTATGCACAACACACAAATGATTGTTGTTGCTATTTAAACATATTTCGTAAAGTAGCAGCAACAATTACAACATTTGGATAGAAATGGTCGGCCAGATGGCCAATTAGCATTAGTTTTAACTCAAGCACCGAAAACAAAAGAGAACTTCAATTGAATCATTACGCATTTCAATTAGACTTGCGCCATTCGCTTGCCGCCTCCCTCGCCCTTTTTGTTTGATTGCAACACACACAGAATTTCGATTCACTAAACGACTCACTCGCCTCGTTTTCAAAGTTTCCACTTGTAAATGTCGCCAAGCTCTCTATACAAATGTCAGAGTCAGCAGCAATCTCACAACTACAACTTCCTCTGCTTGCTTTGTATCTCAACTCTAAACGCACTCTTTGGCAATTGCCTGGCACTATTAGCACATTTCAAGTGTTGGCACTTGACTTCTGGGATTATACTAGTACTTCACTGTCAGTTGCAGAGGCAACCAAGCCAACCTAATTCAGCTAAGTCACAGATTTGGCAAAGGAACAGAAGTTTCAAGGCTGCCATGTCGATTGCCACTTGTCCAAAAATAAAACGATATTGGTAATTACACATTCGAAATGCGAACAAAAAAAAACTATAACAAAACAGAACACAAAAGTCACATAAAAGTTTTGCTAGTTAGCCAAGTTTGTAGTTGTAGTGGTATGAAAGATATTAACAACTTTTCTCTTAAACTCTTTTGATTTGCGTTTCTCAAGCTGTTTGTTCTTAAGCATTTGAACTATCCTTATATCTACTTGATATATTTCTTTTGGTTTTATTTAGTTTAAGTTAACTTTGTGGCTTGTTTCTTGGTTAGCTGTTTGGCGTTTTAAATTACACAGCTGTGATAATGTTTGTCTGTCAAAGGCAGCTCTGCCTAGTTGTTGTTTGGTTAGTGACAATTACAGAAACCGCAAAAAACACAAGTGATATTAAGTAATAAGAACAGCTATAAATTTTAATTCAAATTTCTTTGTAAGGTGATATTTGCTCGGCGGTAAATGGGTTTTGTGTTGTTTTTCTTTATCAGTTGCGTTTTTTATCTAACGATAACAAGAAAGAATATTAACTTGAGAAACTCAGTAACTATGAATCACTTTCTTTCGCTCTCACACTCCTCTTTGTATCTGTTTATGTTTCGTATCTCATAAGTTAACTGCCAGAATGCTTGGCACCTTGTTTCTGTTGCCGTTTTGGCGACTGCTGTTCCGCTTGTTTGCATATTGCAACATCTGTGCAAGCGAAACCAATTTAAAACATACGCCAACACATGCTCACACACGCACACACACACACATGTGCACTTAGAGAGGAAAAAGACATTTTTTTTTCATTTCAAACACTCTTTACACTGCCTGCTAAAAATAACAACCGCAACACATCAACATTTGTCGTTGTTTTCTTTCCCCAGTTTCAGAACTCGTTTCCTTTTGGCGTTGCATTTCTCTTGAACTTCACTTTCAGTTCCCTTTGGTTTCTACCCCTGATTTTGGTTTAATGTATTTCTCTCTTGTTTTTGTTCTTTGTGCGTGGGCGTTGCACATTTTTTCTTTTTGTCATTTCAAAAATGTCTGAACTTGTTTTTGGTTAATTGGTCACATACTTTTGGATATTCACACTTTGATCTGAAAAATTCCCAGTTAATTATTTCTTATTGCATTAATTTCTTTAACTTGGCAATGCTTTCATTGATTTTATAAGAACTTAATAATCATATAGAAATAAATTCTTTGCTTGCTCTAAAGCACAAAATAGAGAGAAAAACAAACTAATTAACTCTTTATACTCTTTTATTTATAGTACTTTATTCAACTAAATTCTGAGAAATAAATGTTGTTTCGCATTTCTAGGAATTGTTTTTACCATGTTTAACAAGTGTAAGTAAGTTGATTGAAGCATCTTTTGAGTTGTTGTTCATTTCCTTTTCCTTCCCCTGCCTTTTTCCGTTTCCTACATATTTTTTTCTATCATTTGTACTTTAACAAATAGAAAAACAACAATTCCCGTGACCTATTTAAGATTGTAAAGCAAAAGAAATGAAATGCAGCTAGAGTAGAGTTCATCTAAATAATGCACAGACAGGAAATATGCTGGAAGCTCTTCAAGTTGTTTGTTTTACTTGTTTGACACAAATTGAAAAATGCTTCGCGCTTCAAGCAAAACAGCCCAACAGAAAAGTTTTGAATGAAGTTGTTCAAACTTCCTCTTGAAGTTTCATGCAAAATTTAACAGCCGAAACAAATATCACAAATCTAAATTCATTCGTATCTGCTTTCGGGGCTCATAAATCATTTAACAAAATTATAGACAAAATGCAAAAGAAAAGGAAAAGAAATGCAAAACTTCAAAGCGAATAAAACGCTTCATCAATAAAACGAAAGGCGGCGAATAATGAACAAAATATTTTGCAGCTGGCTCGGATGGGTGGAGTTTAGTCGGGGGAGTTAAGTGAGCTTCTAATTATCGCCAGCTGCTGCAAGAGATTCAAATTGCGTGATGGCCATTAAGAATGAAACACTTCTTCTTCTTCTCATTCTTCTTACCCCATTCACAAGTGCTCAGTGTGCTTTCGTCAGAGCTCCAATTGTTCAACTGCCAACGGGGATGTGGGGATTCTAGTTCTCTTTAGTTGGGACACTTCCTCCCTTGGCACTTGGCCAAAAGGCGACAAATGTTGCTGCTGTTGTGTTGGTGTTGTTGTTGTTTTTTTTTGCCAAATACATTTTAATGTCACTTTACAGCAAATTGTCATTGCAGCACATTCATCATGAAAATCTTTTTCCTTCTTTCCTTTCGTTTCGCTCCGTTTCGTTTCCGTTTACATTTTTCATGTCATCATTGTCATTGTTTAAGTAGCTGCCGTAAAGCTGGCACAAAATGTGTCTTTCGTTGGAGAATTTCCAATGCAGCAAACTGACATTTATTTCCTATTGACAAGGGCATTGAATATTTGGCCAAAGGGAATGCCCAAGGACGCACTGTTAGAGAGACCCTGGCTAAGTGTTAAACTAACAACAGTACTTCCATGTAAAGAATCACCAAATGGCAAGCTTCTTGAAATGAAATCGTTATATAGATTACATCGTTTTACGAAAGTTTGTTGTATGGAAGTCCGACAGAATGCTTCTCAACATAAAAAATGACAAGTTAAATTATTGCATTAAGCAGCATTTTGTCTGCAAGTCATGTAAACACTTAAGCTGATTTGTTAGCCGTCTGGCATAAGCATCTTTTGCTGCCTGGCCAATAAATATCTTTTAGTATTTTTTTTGTCTGGAGGTCACACCCTTTCTCTTCTCCTAGTTCCATCGACTGCACTTGAACTATGACGTTATAAGTTTTTGAGAAATTCAGTTGAAATTGTCGCCATAATGCGGTATATAAATATTTATTGTACGTGTTTGGCTAACATTTCTACTCCTAGCCTTGAGTTTATGAGCCACAAACACACACACACACACACAACTGGAAGATTCTTGGCTGTTATTGTCTTTTGGTCTTAAAACTAATAAAAAAGCGTCGCATAATGCCATAAAAAAGCAAACATAGAACGCATAGAGCACAGCTTTTTCTTATGAAAATACAGCTAAAACTACAACACAATAAAAACTAATATTGATTTGAATACATTTGGGATAGATACACCCGGTAGATAGATACACAAGTCCACACAAAATATTAACACTCTTGACGCATGGCTTAAAATCACGTTCACAATAGTCACGTTTTCGACGGCAACAACAAAGCAACAACAGCAACAAAATAAAACGCATCAAAATAACTGAAACTTTTTTTGATTTATGTCTTGCGCCTTGCTGTGCTTCCAAAATATATATGAATACCCTGTAAACTGAGAGTTGTATGTGTTGCTTGAGACAGCTTAAGAGTCTTAACCTTAGTATAAAGGGTATGCTCAAGTCTCTTACCACTTTCTTAGCTACCTTTTTGTACCGCTAACTTAACAGTGAATGAGGAAGGTAAGGCGCGGGTTGGGTGGGGCAAGTGTAAATAGTTAGAACATGTGTTGAACAGCGTCATAAATCTACGCACACTTACTTCGTCTTCCACGCCACCCCCACCCGCAAGTCGAAAACAGCTGCTGCCGTTTGGCATCGCTTTATTTCGTTTCTTTCCCCATAACTATTTTCCTTTATTAACATAGCCAGGCCAACATGCCGCCACAGTCACCTTTATTGGCCATTCGAAATTGTAAAAAATAAACGTGATTTCCGCTATTTGGTTGCGCTATAATTGTTTGCGCTTACATTTTCGATTGGTAGGGGATTGGGGGAAAGTTTTGGTTCAGTTTGGCTTCTGACTTAAAAGAAAAAAAGAAGAAGAAACGATGCCATCTGCAGCCACTCAAAGCGTGCTTTCACTGACATCCTGACATTAAATGTCATCCAAACTTGGCAGAAAGAACCTTCCCATATGGTCGAGTCGAAAAGAGTAGAAGAAGAAGAAAACTATAACGAAATATAAGTAGGGTGAAAAAGATGACAGACAGTTGCGTTTTCTGACACCTGCCTTGAAAGGCTTTTAAAAGATAGGTGAAAAGAAACTTTAGAAAAATATATTGTCAGTGTTGTCAGGGGGAAAAGTGATGGGTGGGGTGAGGTTAGTGTATGTTGTGGCTGATGTGTGTTGGCTTCAAGCTTACAAAAATAGTTAAGAGAACTAATATTAAATTACATTTTGTGCCAAGTCAACTGGTAAAGCTTAGAAGAAAACCTGAACCTGAAGAAATTTTAAAGAGCTTTAGCTAATAATCTTGAATATTAACCAAAGAAAACTCGAGTTGCTGAACTTTGTTAAAGAGTTCAACAAACAATTGCCAACATCCTGTTGCCACCTACAAAATTAACTTTGAAGCAATTTTGGCTTTTGTCAATTTCGTTTTGTTAAACTGTGTTTAACGAACCGTATAAAGAAACAGCAAAGTAGGATTGTAGCTTATAAATGGGAAGAATGGTAGGAATGGCACATGCCATAAGGTTTCCCTTACCTTTAGTCAGCTATTGATTTTCAAGCAGCACATAGAATTCCGAAGGAATATATTCTGGTTACCTTATTCAAGTTGTTTTCATTGTTGTCACTGTTGGCTGTGATATTCTCTATCAAAGTCAGCTCAAAAGACATCCTCGTTAAAGGCAAACACAACAGCAAAACAGCACCGTTTGCAACTGCCACAGTGAAAATTGTTAATGTCTTAGTTTGACCGCATTTTCCACAGCACAAACGTGGCAGATAGAAGTGACCTCGATTTGTTTTTATGAACCAAAACTAAAGATCAATCTCTCGATTTGTGCCTCGCTTTTGGTTTTGGTTTCATTTTCATTTTTAGTTTACATTTAACAGTTGAGTTTACAATTTTTAGTTTGAGTTTTCAGTTTCTGTATTGCCAGAGTTTGGGTTAAGGTTACCGACCCACAAAACTTTTAGTTGGCCGCACACACACACACTTAGATATTATTGTATCTGTGTATCTCTTCTGCAAAATGTGGGCCAAACAATGAAGCTGCCAACGATGCTGATGATGATGTTGCTTCTCTGTTTCTACTTCCCATCTCAAGCTTTATCTCTCTCGCTCTCTCTCTCTCTCTCTCAGTGTATATTGCATTTTGATGATTTTTTATTATTGTTGTTTTTTAGTGTGTTGAAATCTTTGTTGTTTGCTGTATGCTGTAAAATTGTGTAATGCCTAGCTGCCTGATACCACCAGAATCTAAGTAGTAATTGTAAAAAACGAGAACACTTAATTACAAACTCGTTTATGTGTTAATTAAGATGCTGAATGATTGACTTTAAGTGTTGTTCACTACGAAAATCTCTCAATCAATAAATAAACAGTTTGCTGAAAGTTAAATTCTGTTTACTTTCAGACTTGAATCAATCATTTGTAAGTTGGATTTTTTTTTGTATTTACTTTCAATTTATTATTTATTTGCTGTGGCCATTACCAAGTGTCTCGCCCCTCATGAATAAGTATTTCCCAACCAACCAATCAGCCACCTATCAAAGAAAACACACGTGGATTGCCACGCGCTCGACAAGCTCTTTTCCCGGAAAGCCTCCTTCTATGGAACTCCTCATTCAGTTAATTTGTTTTTTTTTTTTTTTCATTTTGTTTCAGTCAAGTTCTACTTGGGACTTATTGAAATTGTTGACGTTTCTTTAATTTAATCTCAAGACGTTAAGTAAATTCGTTATTTTTACTTTTGTTTGTCTAAAGAATAATTGTGTTTTCTTTTCGGAGATTGTGAAAAAAAAAACATTAAATAAATATTGGCACATAATTTGTGATTTATTTTTGTGTGTCAGCTTTCTAATCGTTTTGGTTTACTGTAATTAAATTAAGCGTCATCATTAATCATTCGATTTGACCTAATTTCCAACTAGAAATTCTGACACAGTTAATAAGATATATTGACTAATTACCAAACACGATAATGGTTTTTCACTATAAATAAACTCTACTAATTTGACATTTGCCACAGTTTTCAATTAACTACCAGCTGTGCCACACACTGCAAAAACCAAAAGTTAAATGCCAGTTTGATAAATATTTAAATATTTTCAATTATTCAAGGGAAACTATGGTTGTTGTTGTAATTATGGCGCTATACAAAGTAAGAGTAAACAAACACAAACAAAAAAACCAACGAAAAGCGAACGCAAAGCGAATGCAGCAAATAAATATGTAATTATGGCCGGCCACACCGTGCTCTGGTCTTGTTATGATATACGTCAAATAACGTATACGCAATGTCGAACCGAGTAATTGACCTTGACTCTTTGGGCCTTGTTAGTAGGGCTGGCTTAAAATGTAAAGTGAGTGTGTGTGAGTGTGGAAATTGGCAAACAATTAAATTGCAGCATGCAGAATTGATTAATTAAATAATTCGACACAAAAAGTTCAATTACCTCTCATTGCAGTCGCTACAATAATTTGATACTAAAAATTAGTCTCTAATTGCCATCATAATTTAATTTAATTGCCAATTTTATTTGACATTTGTTTGCCAAGTTGTCAATTAGACCTAAAAAAATTTGCCATTTCTGTTGAATTTTAACTAAGGTTCATCGACTTAATTGGCAGGGCATTATTTCCATATCGAAATAGTTCGCAAAATTAAGAAGCTTTAAATTCAGTTGGCCAATCAAGCCATATGTTAATCGAATAGGAAACAATCGAATGAAAGATTTTTTGAGTTTCGAGTATTTTTATGTTTAGAATATTTCGTAGATCAATTAACACTTGACTTGATTAATAGCATAGATTTGTTAGCATCCGCTTTGTGTTCGGTTCGTGTTCGGTGCCCGTCCTCCGCTCTCACGTTTCTGTGGACATGTGCTGCAAAAACGTGCCACAAACAGCAACAACATTAGTGAAACACCCTCGCTAGATATAGACACTTAATATGGACATTACGGTCGTCGGTCGTATTACGTTTGCCGAGAAATGCGCGTCAAACGCTTGTAGCACTAGGTAATTAGTTAGCACACCCCTTCCACCAACAACAACCCCCCTCCCTCCCGCTCTCTCTCTCTCTCACTCTCTATTTCAATCACTGGAAGATACTGTTATGTTCGATTTGCTTTAGCTATTTGCTGTTATTTTTGTGATTTGCGTGCCGAGATTGTTGGGAAATATTGATTTTCATGAGAACGTTAAGGTATTTAATTACCTGCACAACCCACCCACCCTCTCTCTCTAACCTGCTGACGTCTCTTCCGCTGTCTCGTTCGTTTCCTCATTGCATTCGCGCAATTCGCGTAATATAATGTATTTGGTATCCAATTAGCGAATTGGCTTCTTCTTTTTTATTTTCAAAACGTCAACATTTCTATTTATATATATTCAATATATATAGTACTTATATGTTATATTCTACGCACAATTCGGACAACTTTTGATTCCGTGATTTTACAATTAACATCACAATTCACTTAATTAATTATCTTCACACATTTCTAATGCGGAAAATGTCTCTGTCTGTCTATCTGTCTTGCTGTCTGTCATTCAAGACGCCTATGCAAATTTTGAATTAGCTTTTGTTTAGCGTCATAGCTTTATAAAACTTGCACAATATGCAAGGCTAGTCAGTTTGTCGTTATAAGTTTATTGCTCCAACGATTGGTTAAGTCATTTTATATGAAACAAGTTTGAACAGATTCAACTTTAAGATGCTTCCTCGTTCTCATAAGAAGGTATTTGTATCTGCGGTCATAGCTCAAAGTATTAACATTTAATCTTTACCTTTTTGTTTGGTTTTTGGACAATGTCTCGTTGCTTTCTCATTAAGTTCTTATATAATATTAATTAACTAAATCGAAAATCCAACTGTTTTGATTGACTTGTTTATCTATGTCAATTTAATGATCATTATCTTCTGTGCGACTGTCATAGCCAAAAAGCAATTGGGGTAGTCAGCGAGCATTATATTTTCATGAGACATTCACTTTTGCCAAGTCAATCGATAACAACAACAACAACAACAGCAACTGATACCTATGTCAAATCGAGGCCAATTGTAATAAATTATCAAACAGTAGTTCCATGAAATCTATCATATATACAATTACATTATATATACTCTAATTGTCATTTAATGCAATATGAACGACAATTATTTGACGTGATTAGTTTGTTGTTTCAATCATCCATCATATGACGTATGATATGATATGATATTACAGCTCATTATTTTTGGCTGAAAGCATATAAGCCATTTAGAGATCTGTTGAAATGTTTTCGCATGCCATCCAATTGTTTGTCTCATTGCGATAATTTGGAATAATACGTGCTAAAGCGATTGCAATATTTGTTTGCGTGATGAGAATGCATTCATCAATTGAATTATAGCAGGGATTGTTTTGGGTTTTTTTTTATGAGATTTCACTTACTAACAACTTTGTTTTTCTAATCGAAATATATATTTGAAAACTCCCTCCCTCTATACATTTCCATATCAGACAACACTTTCAATTAAACAAAAAGCATAACAAAAATATTTTATTTTTCATGCAATCAATTTTCCGGCAAGAAAAGACACAAGCTCATCGTTCAGGAAGGTAGCAATTAAAAGAATTTGCTTCTGTTTAGACTCTGAGTGCTAGAAATTGAATTGAGTGCAGTTTGTATTTTTCTAAAAACCAAAATGTTTAGAGATTTCATCTCGATGAATTACGGATGCAGCTCAAGTGCTTAAGCGTTGGAGATGCTCGCTCGTGGGAATCTTCCTCAAATGGCAAATAGGATGCACTCACTTGCCAGCCACTTAAAATAAATACTATGAAACCTATAGGAATACGAAGTGGTTATTAAACATTTCATTGGGATGGAATGAAAAGGGGCAATGTTGTTTGGTCACAATAAATTTGTTCACACAATCAATACCAATTAACCTCCTTGGCGCGCCACTTAATTACAGCGCGCACTGTGAGCCAAAGACCAAATAAAATAGTTTGTAATTATTTTCTTAAGCTCCAACCAAACCCGGAGACCCAAGGCAAGATAAAAATCCATCTTCCCCTTTTACTTGCATGATCATTTTCCCACTTCAACACGCAACTGCCGTTGAAAAAATAATGGGGAAATATTTAAGAAAAACAGAAGTTAAAATAACGTTGGATTCCAAGTTGAAGACAACACTTGCACATTTGGTTTGGGGAGGTCTCGGTTTTAAAACGCCTTCCCTATACTCATACTCCTCCTCCCTTTCGGGCAGTTGTCGCTTTAATTAGCACCAGCGTTGCGTAGTTCGTCTGATTCTTATCGAGACAGCCTGACAACATGACAGTGACTCATATCGTTTGTTCTTGATATAAACATGCAAATGCGTCTCCTGCAGCGCGCGACAGGAACCCCTCCTAAACGAAGCCCGACCAACCGTTCGTTGGTGGTTGGCTTCGTGACGCACTCAGCATGGGCGTATGTTTATTTGTTTGCGGTTCTATTTTCTTTTTCGGAACGTGACTCATTTACAAAGGCGCCTAGACTAAATCACTGTCATTTTTAATGCAATTTTCCTTTTCACCCACACACACACAAAGGGTCACAGGGATTAAGCGTCTCGACGAGGCAAGGTCATTTCTATAAGAATATATGGGAATGGAAACTTGTCTGGTTTTCATGTGAACAAATCGTTTGTTAAGCCATTAGAACATAATCTTTGTGGATTTGTTAATTACTTCAGATTGAGTTATAGAGTTAAAGTTTCTTATGCCAAAGCACTTTATTAAGTAAGTTTGTTCAACAAGTTAACTGTAACTTGATTTAAAATTCTTTTTTATTAAATTTATTATTCAGTTGCACAGAAACCAGCTTTGTTGCAATCAAATATAGCAAATGCTTAACAAGCAACATAGAAAAGGCTTTCCCAAGAGCTTTTCAATCATTCAATATTTGCATAGTTTCATTTGCTTTTGCTAGTGCTTTTTCTTTGGGTATCACCTTGCAATAAATAATACAATTGACTCATAAAATTGATTGAGTTTCGCTTGTCTGATCTGTCTAGCAAACAGTCCTGTGGGTTTGTGTCTGTGGGTCTGATTCAGTTTCTAGTGTCACTGGCCAATTCCCAATGCCACAACCTCTTGGCCTTATACAATATTTACTTTGCCTGGCATGTGTGCAAATGTTTGAAAAAGCAAATATATATCTATCAGATGCTTATCAGAAAGGCAGTCGAAGCAAACTCACAGCTTTCATTCTCAACTGACTGAAAACCAACAGCAATAATCACAACAATAACAAACAATACATAAAGCTACAGCCAAAACAAATATTAATCATTTAAATGCGAAAATGCATTTAACAATTTACATATTTACTTTTGCGGCACACTCTGTTTGCTATTAATTAAATTCCTTTAAATCGTTTCTTAATTGCATGTGTAAATAGATCGAAAGTTGATTAAAGTTGCTGCCAAAGAGCACTATAAACATTGCAAATTAAATATTATACTTTCTGCAATTTTTCGATAAGATTTGATAAGATAATAGTTTGATCAGTTCTTAAGGCTGAAGAAGTTAATATTGCAAAAGAATATTTTTTGTTAATTTTTCTATTATTTCTTTCACACCAAAAAAGTAATCAAAGTATGACTTCAAATAGACATGAAATACAAACGCCAAGCAATTAAATCAACTCATTGCACAAACTTTACGATTATTTCAGGCAGCTGCATTTTAATGCCCTAACTAACACTACTTTGCGACAGAATAAGAAGAAGTAAAAATGTAGACATAAATTATGTATATATCTACTGATTCATAATTAACTTTAAAAAAAAGTGTGTACAAAATTCGACAGATTTAAAAAGAGAGTCAGAGAACGTTGATAGGCGATTCTTGCAATTGTCGCTTAATTTAATTAAAACCTCAATTGGCAAGTGAGAACACTTTAGATGTGAGTACATAAATATTTGTACTCTTGATATTTACTGATTGAAACCAGAGAAAACTTCACAGCAACTGCGTGCGAGCAATGCCAACTGGTTTGAGCCAAGTTCTTGCTTAACTGGAATGGGTTCAACAGACGTTAGACAAATAAGCTACCAAAAATTAAAATTAAATACTTAACGCATTGTGGTGGGAATGGGCATTGATGTTGTCATTGTCATGGTCATGGGCAGGGCACACACGCACTTGTAGATACTTTTGTAGAAGATACAAATCCAGCAGATACATTTCTGTTGACGAACGCTGCCATTAAACTGACATGCGTCGTTGCTAATTTGTCTGTTGCCCAGTGTCTAGGTCTATGAGTGGAGGGAATGGGGTTGGGCGTGATGTTAGCTGATTCACTTTTATATGAGCTATGGCTGGCTGGCAGGGTTGTTAACTTGTCTAAACTGAATGAATGTCGAGGCGTTTGAACTTTGTTGTTGCTGTTTATGTTTGTTAAATGACTTTACACTCGGTTTCATTTATTTGCCATCATTCGGGTGCGCAAAGTGTTCGATTTGATTTCGATTTGGTTTTGTTTGCATTTCGGTTTTGTATCGGGTTCTGATGGCCTCCTCCCTCAATCCCAGCTACTTAGTCAAGTTTAGTTTTAGTTAGCAAAGCAACATACAAATCGATGAGTCATGCAATTTGGAGAAGCTAATGTCTCATTATTATTTTTATTCCTTATTCATACTTTTTAATTACTTTGAATTGAGAACGTAAATAAATAAATAAAATAATCAATAATCACGCGTTAAATGAGTGTAAATTCATTGATTCAGCTTTTAACTTATTGTGTAAAATCTATTAGGCAATCGATCGGGCCGTAAACTTACACAAAGGTTTACGTGATTTTTGTCGCAGATCGTGAATGAAAGCCAAAAAACAAATAAACCAAAAAAGTCACATAAATCGTGTCGATAACAAAATACAACACGTGTGGTTGAGGGTGGGGGGGTTAACTACTATATCACACTTATGACATGTGCAAACACACACACACACACACATTGGAAAAGCAATAAAGTACTTCTGCAATGAGTCCACATTTTTTGGGCATTGCAATTGGTTTTCGACTTCGTTGAAGTGGGTGGAGGAATAAGGTTTGGATTGGATGCTGGATGGATGCTTGTAAAAATCAATTTAAATTGAATTTGCATGCTGAAGCGGTGTGTTCATCGTCGTCGTCGATTATTGGCGTAGGTGAATTTCAATTAAAAGCGTTGGGAAATTTCTTAATTGATTTGGCGATTTGATGGAAAAGCACTTTCACTTCACCAATCGATGCTTGATCGACTCCCCCACCTTCGCTTGACGCAATTTTACTTTCATTTGTTGACTTAACTGTTATTTAATGAGTTGAAATCGCAGTTTCTGTTTCTGTTTGCTGTTTACTTATCGTATGCCATAAAATTACTTTCCAATTAACATAATTCACACTTTCATTAGTGGGTGACGCTGCCATCCATCAGCAAGTGATTCATAATGCAAAAATCTTAAGCAATGTTTATTTCATGTTTATTGTTTGATTAAATACGAGCTTGTAAATGTAATTGCATAATGCCTGAATGAATTGTTTCAATTGTTAACTGCTAATAAATATTTGTTGACCTACATTTATACGAAAAATTATAAAAGGCCTGCCTCCAACGTTTTTTTTCCAAATATTTTATATAAAGAGCCATCAAAATCATCATAATTATTGTTACCATAGCTTCTCAACTGCCAACTGCTCAGTTTCGTGCTGGACAGCTATAACAATTGGCTATCCAATTTATAGAAGGAGACAGAAACAGAGAGAAAAGTAGAATAGAAAAAGAGAGAAACGATAAAACGAGCGAAATCGCGTTGGCGATTTGCAATTTGATTTCGCCGTAGAGTTAAGTACGTGGTTGGTGAATAAAAAAAAGGCTAAATATACATTTAGATATAAATCTTTTGCAAGTACTTAATACTCGTGGGGCTCAAACGTGCAGAGAAACTAAAACAAAATAGAAAAGAAAAATAATACAAAATGCAAATCAATCTCAAAATATCTTTGAAAAAAGAAACGGTGAACAAGAGTTAAGATACGGAGAGCTTAAGTTCTTAATCTGACGTCGATTTGGCTGTTTTTTTCGTCTAATCATTTTGGAGTATAACAACATAATATGTTAAGAGAAAAGCTTCTAGAATGACACATTAAATAAAATAAAAATTTCTTATCTCTTGAATGCTATCGTATAGCTTTTGTGCTGATATTTAACATGCTTAGACTTGCTTCCGCTTGGGTACTTGTTCCAGATATACATTCTTATAATTATAATCGTTGTCAAACACACACACACACACTTTTGTATATTAATTCTCACATGTGGGCTGTCTAGTTTGATTTGGTTTGTGTTGTGCCGACAAAACGCTGACGTCAAGACGAAGACATTGGTGAAAGGCACCAGACAAAAAGAAGACTCTCCGGCACATGATCGACCCGGACTTGAAGTTGTGCCCAGCTGACGCCTAGCTTGAGATCGAGATCAAGAGAATTACTTCCTTATTTTTTTGACGCCTGGCAGAAACCTGTACAGGCCGCCGGCCAGGCAGTGCGACATTGCGTTCTGGTTTATGATTATCTGGTATTTAATAATACTGTTATGCATAATTGCGCAATATAGCGCGTGTGGCAAACAGATAGAGTATCTAGCAGCAGGCGGGAGTGGGGGGGTGGCAAAATCAAGCTGCGACCGGTTCAATCTAATAAAATTGTTTAACAGCAATTAATTGATTTTATTACATTAATTCATCAAGGGCTGCGTTTGTTGTTCTTGTTCTGTTCGGGTTCTGTTTCTGATTGAGTTTTAGGAGCATTTTGATAATTGGCTGTGGATTTCAAACTTTTATAATTCAATTTCAACTGATAAGCTTATCAATCTATATATTCATCGAGGGGTTTATTCAACTATTTAAACACACTTTGCGCGTGACTCGACATCTTGAGAAATATGATTTTTAATCAGCTTTTTGTATTGTTGTTAAAGTGTTTTTTTTTTCTAATCGCTAATTTGATTTTAATTGGCGCCCTTGCTTGAACTTGGAACTTTCAGTGAACTGTAAATTAACCAAAAAATAACTGGTTTCCTCTGGCCCTGGGCATCTTGCGTTGCTTTTGAGCGTTGCTTTCATAAGTTGCCCTTCATGACACCAAATTAGACTCAAATAAGCTAACTAAAAGTCTTCGAGAGGGCATTTGAGGTGGCAACATGTTGCATATTCATGAGATTGCAGCAAGAGTTGTTCAAATTTTTCAACAAACAAAGAATAACAACGGAATCTTGTACCGAGTCAAACTTTAAACTAAATTTTATTTATTTCACTTGCTGACATTTGTTAATAAAAAAAATACTGACCTGACGCAATAGTTTATCGCTGCATATAAAATGCAATTTTTACTACATTTTTCTTGTGTAAACATAATAATGCAATTTTATTTTGTAAAAAGGCAAGTCTGAAGTTTGACCTGGACCTGGTCAACACGCATATGCATGAAAGCCCAGCAACAAAAGCCGATTAATGTAATTGAGTAAACATACTAACGTTCATACATATGTGTGTCTGTGACGTAATGTGAAATTGCAGCAGGCACGAAACTGCTGCAAAATGCAAGCAAAACGCCCACCCACATATATACATATATGTAGTAAGTATATATGTAAGCCTGTTCCGGGCAAAGACATGGGGCCTGGGCGATAACACAAACATTGCAGGCGATTAAAAATTTAAAGCAGATTTCCCTGACTGACATGTAAACAGAGAAAGAGAGAGAGAGAGATAAGAGAAGTGAAGCTCTTTGGCTTGTGAAGCTTAACAACTTCGCTTCGTACTCTTCGTACATTGCATGCTCAGCGTAGCTTAGATAATGTTCAGGCTTAGAGAGTCCAAGCGTCAGACTAATTGACTTTTGGGGCCCCAAACTACAGTGGAACAAAAGCATGGGGTGGGGGTTAGGTTCAGAATAGGTTATTGAGAACAGAAATCAATCAAACCAATTAACTAATTTTGTTATAAAATTTGTTAATATTTCTTACTTTAATGTTTTATTTTCCCCTGCAAAGAAAATGATAAATTGATATTTCAAAATTCCTTTGCAGCACAAATTATATGTTTAATTATTTAGTTTGGCGCCACTGTTAAATGGACAAATGGCCAAAAGCTGTTATGCTGGAAATATTAATGTGTCCAGACTAAAACATTTTCCCCACCCCTACCATTTACACACTCCCTGTGCTGTGGGAAAAACGGTTGTTAAATGTTGTTAAATGTGAGAGAAAAAGTGCAAAAGTGGAAAACTTGCTGCTGCGGCTGCTTCAGCTACTGCATTTTCGCCAAAGTTGGACCCGCTGGCACAATTTGCACACAATTTCCCCTCAGCTCTCTCCCTCTTCTTATCTACTGGCTTACAGTTGGAGCCTAGAGACACAAGAGTGTGATTAAATACTTGGGTAAAATGTATATGAGAAATGCCCAGATGATTGCTATTGCTTGCCTGCCTGCCTGCCAGTTCAATGCACTCTCAATGCCTGAGAGAACACAACAACGTCATGCGATAAATATTGAAAATATAAAGATATATACATACATATATTTGCCACATATGTTTCTACTGCTACGTACAGATTGTATATTGTGTTTACTTTTGCGACATATTGGCTTTTGGCTTATGTAGTGGGAGAGGGAGAGGGAAAGGGAAAGACAAAAGCCGTGTTAAATTACAGATTAATTGTTATTATTATCTTGTGCCATATGTACCTTACACAAAAGGGAATCATGGAACGAGTTGGATATGAGAAACAATGGAAAACAATGCGGAAGCTTTTTTTCTTTTCTTTTATTTTGTGTTTCAGGCACAGGCCATTGCATTGAATTTTCACTTTCCATCTTTATAGGCAGGTTGTTGTTGTTTTTTCTTTCTTTATTTCTTTATTTCCCACATGCAATCACCTTTTTTGCTGCTTTAACTCCCTCTTCGCTGCTGACCTGGCCTCTAGATGAATTTCACTGTGGACTTTGCAAGGAGAGAAAGAGAAAAGTTTGTCAAGTAGTTCGGTCTATGATAAACACACATCCGTTCTAGATATTAGTCCGAGAATATTATTTCAATGTGACCCACTTGACAACGAATGAAAGAGCATCCACTTCAGATACTAACAAACCTCTTCTCCTCCCGCCAACAGCCACTTGTTTGCCCACAGAGAGCGAGAGCGACAGATAGAGAGGAAGTTGGGATGGGATGTTTATGCAAGCATTATGCTCTTCGACAACAACTTGTATGTAATATTCGTATGTAACAATACTTTAGAAACTAGAAGCTCTCTCTCTCTCTCTCTCTATCTCTCCCGTTCTCTATTTATCTTTCTAGCTTTCGACTTCATTTTAACCACGAATGACCCAATTAATTTATACTTGAACTGATAATGAAATCATTTGCTGCAGGAAATGAATAAACAAAATGATAGGCAGGTGATCAAAGAATAAAGATATATGTACATATGTATATAGCCTGATATATACTAGGTATTCGATTAAATATTCGAATTAACAAATGGCCAACATTTTATAGAAATGCCAAATTTCGAACCATTTACAATTGTTTCGTTATTCCTTTGCTTTATCTGTATAATCCATAAAATAGCCCGCATAATCAACAATTTGTCGAATTCTCATTCACTCTGCCCCCCTCTCTCGCTCTCTCTCTCAGTCAATCTGTAACTTATCTCTCGCACCTGCATTACTTTCACTTTTGATTTTCGCCAAAATAAATGGCTTAAAACTTGAACTGTCAACTGCAATTTAAGTGGGGCTCTCTAGCAAAGCCTATTCCACCACCGCTTCTCCACATGAGTGCACACATAGATATATATACAGATTGATGCCATTGCCAGGGTAAATCGGAATCAGAAATGCAATAGCTACAAATGGTTTTTTTTGCTATTTTTTGGCTGCTGTTGCTGTGCGAATTGAATGAAAAGCAAAATTCGTTTTTCATGTCAGTTTTCATTTCGCTTTTAGTCGCTCTTCATATACATATATACATTTGTTCCCTACCTCATCTCCTTCTCTAACGTCCATGCTGCTGTCCAATGGTTGGGCGTAGGTAGTGGCTAGTTGCATTGGGTGCAATCCTTAAGATACATACGAGCGACACAATTCTCTTGCCAAAAAATATACCAAACAAACAACAACAACGAAATCAGGACAACAATAACAATGCCAACAGGAACAGGGCATAGGCCGGAATGGGGTCGTATGGGGTGGGGTGGAGTGGGGTTTCGGGGATTACTTCATATTTTGTAGAGAGAGCGAGAGAGCGCGGAAACATACGAAAATCAAACAAGAGCACAAACAATCTCAAACTTTTCGTGCGCTTGCGTCAGAGATTTTTTCGCCTGGGGACTTGTCGGTTTATGTTTTTATTGTTGTTGTTGGCTTTGGAGCGCCAAAATACCGTTGAATACACTGCTTCTTCTTCTTCATCCTCCTTTTTTTGGTTTGTTGCCTGCGCCTTTTGTTGTTCCTATTTTTCGTTTTCGCTGATGGCAATGACTTCTCAATGCACTCAACGAGCCGAACTAAGGGTTGTGACTAAGGATAGGGGGGTTGTGGTTGTGGTTGCGGGGGGTAGGGGATTGGGGATTGGATTAGACCTTTGACGCCGGCTTGCATTGACTGCACTTGATTAATTTGCTTTTACTTTTTTTTTTCGTGATTTCCTTAATTAAAAGCTAAATCCTATTTTTCCGCCTACTGATTTTTGCGTTCTTTTGGAAGCCAGAATTCCCTGACGAAAAGGAAGGTAGGCTGCAATCAAGGGGAAAAGGGGAAGGTAAAATGGGAATGAGTCGCCTGTTCGCCGCTTGTTCGCGTGCGTTTTTATTGATTTTTCGCTACAAATGCAAAATGCCTTGCTTGTTATTATGATTATTATTGTGCATGTTGAGTATTCATAAAGTTCCTGTTCCTGTTCCTATTACTTTGTTCCACAAGAACCTCCTACTTGCTATGCCAATAACTAAGTTAGTTACCTGTTGTGGGCTAACCGCAAAGGACCCTACAAAGCACACACACACACAGGATTTCGCAATCCTTTGTTAAGCTTCGAGCTTTCGTTTCGTGAGTGCCCCTACTATGCCAGCCGCTTCGAGTATTTTTATTGAGAGGGCAGCATAAGGCGTTAGAATGGTGTAGATTTTTGATGAGCATATCAAGTGAAAGTGAAGTGCGAAAAAGGGTTGACAAAAAAGACAGAGCACAATGCATGGTGAAGGGCTTAAAGGAAATACTAGTTGGAACCAAGTGTTAGAAGTTAAACAAATCCTGACAACATTATTCTACAACATATCTAATTTATTTGTGAACATTTTCAAAGTTCAATTTGATCAAGTTTTGTTTAAAAAACATGTTTGACAAGGTGAAATAAATAAAAGGTAAAAAAAACCAAATGAAATTTATCACAACAACTATTCCTGTTGTTATGTCTAAGGTTAATCAGTTTATAACCTTATAAAACCTTGTCTAATCCATTATAATGACTCATAGCAACAATCAACGATGTGTTCCACACAGTTTCTGAATCCCCAAATTAAAAAGTCACTGACTTCCCAGACTTGCAAAGAAACCAAAAATCATTAATTGCCTTATCAACAATGATTTATTTGCAGCCGGCAAAATTATCAACAAATATTTACACAAACATGACCATATACTTAGTCTATACTTATATATATTGCAAAGTTTTGACCGGCAGAATTGTCTTTTATTTTGATTTGAAAGTAACAGAAAAAACAAAGTTCACTTCAGCTTACCTCAATGAAGCGATGGCTCGCAAGTTTTTGTTAAAACAGGAAAGCAACAACACTTAAGATGTTTTTGGTTTGTGGTTTATTGTTGCACCAACAGCTGTTTTGTGCCACACACGCACACTCACACACTCAACATTTACATATAGCAGCTTGTTTTTAGAGAGCCGAAAACAGAACATAAATAAACAAGAAATATTTTTTTCCTTTTTTCTGGTTTGATAAAAAAACGAGTCGCGAAATATTCTTGAGTATTTTATTTGTAGTTAATTATTTATCGATTTTTGTTATAAAGCTGTTTTTTTTTCTTCTCGTTAATTAAATTTCTTGGCGCATTTTTGCAATCATTTATTGTTGTTGTTTTTCGTTTTTGTTTTGTATTTTTTGCACACACGCGTTTGGAATATTTAATTTGTATCTACGAGATACGTCAGTTGGCTTTAGCTATTCACGTGGCAAATTAGACTCAACACAACTGCAGGGTGCTTGTATTATTAATGCATTAATACGCGCGTATTAACAAATAAACCAACAAACTAACTCCTAACACAAAAGATACACAATCCTAGACAGCCAGAGATACTACGTACGAAGGCAGAGCAACAGCGGCAGCGCCAATCGAATTGTTATCCAACTCGTTGCAGATACGAAAAGCAACTGATTCCACACACAACACTAACAGAGAACTCGCTCTCTCTCTTAACGGCACTCGCAGCGACGGCGAACGTCTAACAGCAAGCACTGAATACCGAATACTGCGAATACTGAAAATACCGAATAACCGAATACTGCACCCGACTCGAACGCAGGCGCCGCCAAACAATTCTCTCCGAGAAATACAGTAGTAACTGGCAATGAGGAATGTCTTTGTGAAAGAAAGATTGCTAAAATATTGCGGAGAAATTTGAAGTGAACCAGGTAGAGGACTTTTCTTTGGGTCTATGAAGACTTAAGCCAGATTTATGCCTATTTTATTATCTAATAAAATCAATATTTTAATATAATTTAACTTTTCTTAAACTTAACTCTGCGATAAAAATTATTTCAGTTCCACACCTAGCAAAATTCGTATTATTATAAATAATTTAACCTACGACTTAACGTTATCATGATTTTATTCCATTCAGCTTTATTCTGTGCTTACTGTAGCTTAATCTTTTGCCCTTTATGATGGTTGAAATGTTGAAGTTCCCGTTAAAAAGGAAATTTCTACAAAGAAGAAAAATTATTTTTAGCGAGTATTGACTGTAGGGCATATAAAGAGAGTAAGAGCAAGTGTTAATTGAGCTAGAAAGAGACAAAGAGAGGGAGAAAGAGAGAGAGGGAGAGTGAGACTTGTTTTAGTGAGGACTGAATATGTGATTTGTGTGTTTCAATTTCGGTTTCCATTTCCATATCGGCTTGCTGTTTCGATTTCGATTTCTGTAGTCTGTTGCCTGTTTCGGTTTCTCTATTTTTCTTCGGAATTATGGACTTGCCTCTTACATCTTACCACCAGCTGGGTGTGTGTGTGTGTGTTTGGTGTCCGTGTCGTGTCTGCACTTGGGGCTTAGGTTTTGTTATTTTTAGCGCCACTCGATTTTCGGTGTTGCTAGTTGCACAGGCGGAGGGGGTGGGCCAATGCGTGTGGTAGCCGCATGTGACATCCCAAGGCGCATTGTTCACATATCGTTGAGCTACTGCTGCTGCTGCTGCTGCTGCCTTTGTTGCTCTTGTTAATGTTGGCTTTTGTTTGTGACTTGCAATGTGACCGACCGTCTGCTGCGTCTGCTGCTCGGCTACTAATTGCAGGTGCGGCAGCTAGCTGGTGAGTGGGTGTTTGGGCGGTTGAATGCTATGCTATCATCAGATGGCAACGGGTTGGTTGCAATTAGTGCAACTAATTAATAATGAAGCATGCTTCTAAGTATAACTTTGCCATTGTGAAACTATCGATCAGTTGGCAAGGGTCAGAGATAGCACTGATTGGATTGTTATGTTATGCATGGATACGAATTGCTTTCGATTGGGTCAGCAGAAAATTCTGACCAAAGCTTGTTTACAAACTGCAAGCAACTTGCTATCTTCGATGTGGATTTCTTTGATATAGATTTATTTTCAGGATATTCGAAGCCTTTGAATTTGTCAATTGAATTCGATGACAAATTGTTTTCAAAAAAGGTTAAGAAATGAAATTAACATAATCTATCTTTAGTTGCTGCTTGTGTGGTTAGATTTTATCGGACAAATAAATTTTCGATTGTAAAGCTTGCAATATATTATTATCGTATGGATGGTGGATCAAAGTGATTTGCAGAAGTTTCTCCTTTTTCCTTATTTCTTATAGCTAGTTTGAGTTAATATCGTCAATTAGCCAGTTCTTACGGCATTTTATGATAATTGTATTTTAACTGGGGTTCACACACTCTTAAATACAAATAAATAACAGCACACTTGGTAAATGCAAACACACGAGCCACTTACCGAGAAAAAGATACACGTGCTTAGTATGAATGTATTTGTAGCGGGGGGTCTGAAGAAACCCAAAGGCAATGATAACGAGGTTGTGAGTATCAACAAAAACCTCAAGACAGACGAGAACAAGCGATTTCTCAATGCAATGCTAAAACAAATGCATCTTTTCAAGTTAATGAGCCGTTGACTGAGTGCGTCTCGCTGGGTTCAATGGACAAATTGAGTCACAATAGAGAGTAGAGCAAAAAAGGAAGAGAGATGAGCAAAATTATTGCCAAACATTTTGAATGCAAATACCAAGATTAAACTGGGAATGAGCAATGAGACGACAAAGACAAAGACAAAAGCAAAGCCAAAGGCAAAAGGTTAGGCAACTGGCCATGGCTGACTGTTGGCCGATGATATTGCAGTTTGTTGATGATGATGATGAAGAGGGTAGAAGAGACAGAGAGGGTCAGGCAGACTGGCGCTGTGTCTGCGTCTGTCTCTGCCTCTAATCACATGCGATACAAATTAAGCAAATGTTCAATGAAATTGGAATGCACGCAAATTGCATGTTGAGTATGGTGGCATGGTGTCCTTTCTGCGTGTTTTGCACCTGCGGCTGGCAGCCGTGCAACCGTAAGCCGCAAAACCCACAGCGAACAGATAAACTCTGTATATGTGTATGTATTTGTCGCATCTGTTGCCGCAAGCATGAAGAGAGAGAGAGAAAGGAAGAAATGTACACGAATACAAATTCATATACATAGGCAATGTGAACAGTTTGGGGTTATTTGAACTGTTGTGCATTTTGTGCAATTTTAAAGCAAAGGTCACCTCCATTGCCATATTTACAAAGCCGCCTAATGCCACTTTGTTGACTGCTTCTGAATAATTTTGGCAATAGCATTGGCCTGCAGCAATTATACAGAAGTTATGAGAGCATTCTGAAAAATACTGTTTTCGGTCATTACAGGCAGCTTATAGCAATATTTGCATGCAAACAGAAATGTCAAAATCAAAATTATTACCAGCGCGAGTAAAAACATTGAACAGCAAAATACAATAACATAATAATAATAAATTGCAAATAATATTTAATTTTAAAATATCCCGCTTATGACGTATATAGACAAACGCTAACTGCTACAACATCTCGCTTGCGCCTATTTTTGTCTCACTCTACTTACTAACAGCCTGTTTGCCTGTTTGCACAGTTACTCACCTAACAAATAGAGTGGCTCAGCGAAGTTTATTACCAGCTTAACGAAGTACCATCTCGACGCAGCTTGAACGAAAACTTGACGAAGTACGAATTTACTCACAAACTGAACGAATTTTTGAACTTGTTTGAACCGCAATAAAATTGAACAAGTTGTTCAATGCACGTCACAATTGAATAAGAAGTAGAGTAGCTACAATAGAAAGTTGCTAGTTCAATGCCTGCCTGGACTGACGCAAAAGTGGCCAAAGAATTCTGTTGAAAATTGTAGAGTTGAGTTCAGTTATAAATATACTATACTACCTATATACTGGGAGCTTAGATCTTTTGTCATAACTTTCTCAATTTCCTTAGTTTACTTAATTAATTAATTATTCTATCTACAGCAAACTCGTACGGATTATACAGTAAAATGTTATTTAACAATCAATAAATAGGTTTCCAGTTAATAACGTTTACCTATTTTTATATGGTATTTAGGTTTATTCGATATCTACAGTAAGCTTAAGTCAATCCTGTTGTAAATCCTTAAGTATTTCAATAGAGCCTCCATTATGTTTAGATCTGTTGGACTTGGGCAATCTTTTGTTTCTTAGCCTGTGTTTGCTAAAAATAAAAATCAGATTATTAAATTTATTTTCTTGTAATATTATTATATATATATTACCTCCAAGGAATCAGTGTTCCTATCCGTCACAGTTATCACTTGAACCGCTTGACCAGGTCCAGAGCGTCCCAGCAGCAATTTGGTGGTGACTCGCGGCGTCTCGCCGCAGCAAAAGACGCGTGCCGCTTGCTGCCGCCGCGGACTATCCGAATCATCCGTCGTTTGCACATTATCCAGATTGACGGCATTCTCATTTTTGTCCATAAAGATGCGATTATAGTTCAAATGATCCTTTACTACAATCCATTTTCAATATATTTGTAGCATGCTAGTACAACAACAACAACAAACACAAATTATAACAAAGTTGCGTTTAAATTATTTCAAAGTGAAATGTTTCTATAAGAAATTGCGTGCGAATTTGTGATGATACGTACACTGAAACACATTTATACTAAGTATATCATATAACAGGAATATCTATCTTTTTCCAGGGAAACTTATTCAAATGAATCTCAATGAAATATTTCAAATAATTAATAAAAATCTACTTGCAAAAAAATAAAATAAAAATAGAATTTCTATTAAAAAATAACAATGTCTTCAAACAAAAGAGAAAGAATACAAAACGGTTTGTTGCCCTTTCGTGCAGCAAGCGATGTTCTCATGAGTGTGTGTGTGTGTGCGAGTGTGTCAAGATGTAGCATCAGTGTACGTATCAAGTTGCAAGCAAGTCTTTTCTCACTTACGATTTCACATTGTACAGGCCCTGACGATTTATATAGCTGAGCACCAAATCATCCAACAGATATTTAACCGATTCACCACGATTCAAAAGGCGACGCACCAGCGACGAGCTCACTTCATTTGGCACCCAATTGGTAATGAGCGTAATGTTGCGCTAAAAATTGCAAAAACATATATGGTATATCAATAAATCGTTGAAAGTTGGCCAACTCACCTGATATTTAGTTAGAATATCCGATTCGAATATAAATTTCTCGGGATTGGAGCCACAGCGCGATATCACAACCAATCCATAATTAGCAACAATTTCCTCAATCTAAACCAAAAAAACAATCAATAATTAGCATTAATTGATAAATAATGGAATCAAATAGTTACATCATCATTGTCCCACAATCCTGCCACTGCAAACGATCCCAATAAATCCGCACCACACAGCAACTTCTAATGGCAGCCAACCGGGCAGCAAACCAAACTGTTCCTCGTCGCCGGGCGAGTTAATAATGTTATTCAAATAGTTCTGATGATGCTGCAGCACGGATTGGGTGCGCACCCATTGCGGCTGGTGCACCTCCCAGTCGGATAGCCTAATCCAGTTGGAACTTTGAACGGCCAGCTTGATCATGGCACAGCGATCCAGGGAGGGCGCCAGCCCCTTTTTGCCATAGGAGTCGTGTGTGGGTGAGATTATGCCACCGACGACCTTGTGGCTGCCGCGTATCTCAAAGTAGTCTCGCGCTATCTCTGTTCAAAGCACCCACACACACACACGAAATACACAGAAAGATGAATTCAATGTCAATGTCACAATTATCGATTAACTTAATCACCGCGTTGTGGCAAGAAATGAAAAATAAACAAAACAAACTCACCGAACAAACGCATATGCATCGGCGTTGGCGGACTGAAGCAGCCACATGCTATCAATGCTATGCGCGGCAGCATCTTGGAGTTTTCCTCAATAATTCCGGACATTTGTTTAATAAAATCAAATTGGCAGCAGCCAGCGTAATTTTGCTTTATTCTGCGATGCCATCTGTTCGTGCCGCACCACAACCAACCTCACGAATTCGCCTCGTACTCAAAGACATTACCATTAAGATCACTGTAAGGCATCTCAAATGGAGCCATGGTTATACAGCAATTGGCAAATGGTAAACGCTTAAATTTAATATGCTCATTTTCCAAGGATTCCGTTTTTTTACCACCATAGAATTCGGTCCACTCAGTGTATGTCAAATACCTAGGGATATAAAAGCGGGCTAAGTAAAGCAGCACACGCTACAATTGTATAGCTTACATTTTATCCTTTTGATGCTGTCGTTTGCCCATATTAGCGGCTTTTTATGTAAATACGTCTAATAAATAAAAACAATTCGGCAATCTTTGTTGGATGAAGTAACGATTATTATTGTGTTCGATTTGGGTGGTGGATTGTCGATAACTTAACAATGCAACCACACAAAGCAGCTGTTAAGAGCTGTGGTCACACTGTTTGCCGAAGCCGAAGCCGCGTCAAATTGTTATTTTTATATATAGTTCACAACAATGTCACAAACAATTAAGAAAAATGTATCAGAGCCAAACATTGAGGAAGCTTTTAACAGGCACGCTCCCGTTGCGGCTAGAGTCAAAGATGAATATAATAAAGCGCTAATGGAAATGTTTGCAGACATGGAGTAATTCAATAGTTTTCATTAAAAAAGGCTCGCAATAATATAAATTTTTTAATATTTGTAGTCCCTCCTGCTTGGAACCGTTAACAGCTATCCTTTTGGAGCATGAGAACACTATTCTTACCAAAGACACTTTAATCGCGAGAGTGCGCACAAGAATGAGCCAAGTGTTGCTCAAGACAAACGAGATCTTTTTCTGTGCCAACGATGTGGGCAAAAAACTGATAACCCTTGAGCTGCTTAAGGAAAAGTTTGAGCCCTACAAAGGCACCAGCTGGTAAGTAGGAGTGCTACTTATATGTATGGCATGACAAATGTATGTAATATAAAGCATTTGTATTGTAGGAACGTTCACAAATTACAGCCAGAGGAGCGCACAAGGCCGGTGCGCATGCGTCTTATGGATTCAAGCATTCGTTATATCGAAAAGCAGATAGCTTCACAAGAAAAAGCCTTAAAGGTGCGTCTCCATAACACAACGCTAGTTGTTAGTAAATCTGATTTCTATTATGCCCTCAGATAGCGCTGGCAAAGAGCACAGAAAATCGCGAACGCGTGCTTCATATACAAAACGAGCGATTGAAAACCTACGCCTTGATGCATCAGCAGACCGCACTCCATAAGGAAATGGAACCAAAATTAACACAGCTTACTAGACTTATGATAGGAAGTGAACTCAATTAAATATTGTATTTACAATATGTACAATGTATTAACTATTAATTTAAAATTCAAATAAATAAATTTTGTATTGTAATGTATAATAAATACACCCTACGTTTAAAAAATTATTTTATGCTAACAAATGCATTTTTTTAAGTGTTCACTGATTTTTATCGGATATCAATATATTGTATTTATCGTTGATCAGTGATAACGTACGCACACATTTAATTTTTAAATATCAACGGCATTATTTCGACCGATCAATTACCATTAACAGCCAACGCATATGTAAACTATATGTTAAACACTCGTTGCTTAACAGCTGCTGTAAAAAAATCGTCGTCGGCGGTCAAGTTGTACGGAATTGTCATTATAATTCTTGCATTGACTCGGTCAACATGTTCTCGCGCTGTATATCAAGGTGTCTTTATATTTTTTTGTGAGGATAATGAACTAAAAAAATCCGCAGGACCAGTTGAAGTTTAAAGGATATTGGCAGATAACATATATTTTTTTCGTGTCTTCATTTGTTCGGCTGTGATTAGTGTCAATACTTTTTACTTGACAAGTATTGCACTTTACACGGCCGGATAAATTGAGAACTAGTATACAGAAATGTGCAAAGTTAAATCAGTAAAAGTGGTAACCGTTTTTAGGTCGGTATTTGTGACAATGTTTTTTTTATATTTTATTTTAACTAAATGTACATTTGTATAAATTCATTTTAATAATTAGAATTTACCAAGTAATTTATTGACAAAAAGAGTATATTGCAAAAAAGTGATGAACGGTATGTTAATGGCAGGCATGTTTAGGCCGTGATTTGTGACAATATGTATTTAATCGTTTTTCATATTGCACATCTCCCGGCCTATAGGTGTAACTGCAAAATTCTACAAACAAAATTATCACTTTTGCATATCAGTATGTGTATGTATGCGTGATTTGTGTGGTATGGCAAGTCCCGTTAGGATGGTGAGCGAGCTTTAAAAGTAACGAGTGCGAGTGGGACAAATATATGTTAGCGAGCAAATATCTGTTTAAGTACCCGGCAATAGCTTAATGTCGTCGAACCGTTTCTGATTCTGCTTTGTGGCTTCCTTCCTTGGTGTTTGCGTTTTAGTTTTGATATTCTGGTTGCGCGTGTGTGCGTGCAAATACATATGTATACGTGATGTTCATACATACTTGCAGCCATAGTAAAATAAGTATCCATACATAGTATGTATGTTGTATCAAAGTAGTAGCAATTATCAGAGTGAATGTTTTTGCATAAATCTTTAAAATCGAATATCTATGACACAATTGCCAAATAATTTACATATATCGTGTTAATTTAATAAAAAAGGTTAACTTTGCAAAATTGTTGGCTTTGAATTTGCCAATATATTATTATTATAATCAAAATAAAATAAATAGATCCATGCTTAATTTAATTATTTCACTAGTTAGTATTAATATAAAAGCAAGCGAAAATGATTATTCTGGGCGATTTGAAATCCTAACGTGTTTATTGTGCTGGCGCCATCTGTGGTAAAATTTATTAAGTCGTTGCCCAGCAACATCTACTGGCAGCTAAGCAAACTTGATTACTTGCGCGTTCAGCCATGACATCAACCACTTGCTGTAAAGCAGTTAACATAACCGAACATTTTAGTTAACGCTCTGAGAATTGCGCGCTTTTAAATTTGATGTTAATAATATTAGAAACAGAAAGATACTAGATACTAGATAACTAGATAATTGTTATATACAATTAATTTGGAAACAATATAAACGTTGCTAAGTTAACTAAAGTCGATCAAAGTACTTTTCATATTCGATGTTTTGAAAAATTGGACTTAACAGAGATTTTTGTTAATTCTATATAAAACCGGTACATTTATGAAAATAAAGACTTTATGGCTTAGTTGGCGCTCGCTTAAATTCAATAAGCAAATTTAATTAGCACGCTTCGTTGACTGCATTTATTTGCACGTCATTTACCGTATGTTACTATCCGCACCACCACCGTCCTCCCCTCCCCCCAAAAATCATTTCGACCATCCTGCTTAATGATAGGCGCAAGCTTTTTACTGGCCATCCATTGGTTTGGAAAACTAACAAGAACTACTACAACATAGAATTCTTAGAGACGAGCAATAAAAAACAAAACAACAAGAAGGTAAAGTAAAGTGCATTTTGTGTGGAGCACGCGCGGCCAACAAGTGTGAAATTGAGTGCATATAACATGGTATAATGGCCATTATGGGCTTAGGCCCGGTCCAAAAGACTTTGACTTGGGGGCCCGAAAAGACATGAGTTGAAAACTGCGCCAAATGACCACCAAAAGAACGGTTCTGCCTGCTTGAAGGTGTTATAAACCGCAAAAAGCGGAAGTTCTCTCGTACAGTGAACTCTCGAATGGCGAACTAGCTGTGTGTGCGAATGTGTGTTTGCTTTAATTTGAAAGCATTTGATGCATTGTTAGAGATTAGATGAATTCTCTTGAGAACCAGCGCCTTCATACTTAATACTGATGGCGACAATAATTAAATGTTTGCTTTGACAACAACAGATAACAGCAAAAACAAATAACAACAACAACAACAACGAACGTTAGCAATGTCAGCAGCTGCCGCGCTCAACTATAACAAAAGCCAAGTTTATGTAATTACTTGTGCAAAAACAACAACAAAAAAACAAACACAACTTTGCGCTCCCACAATTGCTCATTTTAGTCATTGGCAGCCGGCAGTCGATTTTAATCTCATTCTCGATCGTGAGAGCCAGAGAGTGAGAGCAATCCTTTTAGCATTTCATCTGCACGCTCTTATCCATGCATTCCGTTTCTATGTATCTTTTACTCAACAAAGCTTTTATTTTTGACACTGCACATTGAGAGAAATGAACATTTTTGGATGCTGTTAATCATTTTACAAACTCCAATTATGCATAAAATAATGTTCATATTTGATGTTAAGAACTGACATCTGATCTCCCAAGCTTTTAAAATCCGTTTAGTGACCCTCAAAAAAAAAGATCCAAAGCACACCCCGCACAGTGGAAACATTGGCTCAACGAAGCGCACAAAAAAAACAAAAACAAAACAAAAGCAGCAAGCGCAAGCGCAAGCGTCGACTTCAACTGATGCTCGGCTGAGCTGAGCGAGTATTCAGTTACGTTGGAACTAGCGTGCGGTGCGGACTTGTTTTTCGCCGTGGTGTGTTCAAGCGATCAAGTAAGGCGCAATCGTGGAGTGCAGTTTTTAAATCCTCTCAGTTTGCGTGTGTGTGTTTTTGTATTTATTTGCCCGTTGATTTGTTGAGTTTTTGACGTTTTCGACGGCAGCAGCTTCATCCGCTACTTGACAGGCATTCTCTTTAGCACTTTGGCTTTTGTGTTTTATAATACAAATCGATGTGCGTATGTGTGTGTGTGTGTGTGTGTATCTGTGTGTTAAGACTGTTAAGAATGCGAAATGAAATTGTGGAGCATTTGCCGTTGTTTTTTCCTTTCAATGTGCAATCTAATAATACACAATTAATAATAAATGCCGTTTGTCTTTCTGTTTCTCGAATAATTAGAGACAAATTTTAGTGGCGGCGAAAATGTTTGCAGCACAACAACAACAACCACAATTATGGCAGACTTTATGCCTGGCAACATTCTTGTTTTGTGGATTAGCGCATGCCAAGGGTAAGTGAAATATCATATACATAAATCAAAAATTATTGTTTGTTGAAATGGTCAAATGCAAAAAGCTTTCAACACGGCTGCAATTAAGCTTCGACTCTCTCACACTCACCAATACATATTCAAACTACTACAGACAGCCCCAAGCACATGATGTCATTTTCTGTGCTCAATGAAATACGAAAATGTTTATTTCGCCGCAAGAGTGACCTCGTTTTCGCTTGAACTGCGCTCGCATTTAATGGCTTTTATTTTGAAGTTGAGTGTTCTTCAATATGTGCGGGTGGGTGGGTTGTGGCCCATTTAACAGATTGTCAGGGCAACAAAATATAAAAACAAAAACAAATTTAATGCGAAACAAATGACTGTAAAAACGAACTTGCGGCTAATAAAGTTGCTGGTCTCTCAAGTGTGGGCCAAGCCATGCTGCCATGATTCATGTCCATTCCTTATAAGGCGACACGGCAACACAAGACAACAACAGCCCCACCCACAAGCAGCTCTTGCTCATAAACTCATGCATATTCACACAAAAATAAAGCCTCACACATTAGTCATTAACTTGAGCAGAGCTCTGCAAGTTTCCATACACAGCTAAAAGCTGACAAACAAAAGCGGCTAAAAACAAAAGAGCAACACAACAAAACAATAAAACAACAAAAAAACACCTACACAAGCCACACAAAACTCAGGAAGGGCAACATGACACGCTGAAAATGAACATAAAAATACAAAGTTAGAATGAAAAAAACCACTATATATGAGCAGATAGTAAAGCTAGCTTAGAAACAGAAATACTCTAAGAACTTCGTAAAAAATGCATTTCAGATGATGAGCTCAAGACCTTAAAGAAATAATATTCATACTTAATGTTCTTAAAACAGTCCCTGGCCTATTTGAAAAAAACAATTTTTTTTTAATATTAATGAGCAAAAAAGAATCTAGTAATTAAATAAAAAAAATATTAAATAAAAATTACTTCAATAAAGAACAAAATATTAAATAACCCTATAAAATATATACACCATAACATTAAATTAAATTCTTTTTATTAAAGTTCTGAGATAGTTTCAATAACCGTTTTAGTGTAGGGCATGAAATAGGAAATTTATGCCCACACTCAATACAATATGATATATTATATATGTGTGTACTTATATGTATACATTTATCAGACGTGTTGTGGCGATTATTAAAAGGCAATCATGCGCGCTCATGGCCCAGGCCAAGACTCACTTATTTTACTTATTGTAAGTACAGCACAAGACAAAAAAAAGTTAAGTTAAGAAAAGAAAAAAAGTGAACATGCGGCCAATAAGCGCATGACATTGGCCTTTGTGCGAGTGAGTGCTGCCTGGCTGCCTGACTGCCTGTTTGCTGCCTGACCATATACGAAAAGTACAATATAAGAAAAAAACAAAGCCAAGCAGCTTTATTTATAAACGCGATACTCAAGTGCAAAAATTGCGCAAAAATGAAGCGATAAAAGCAACAAGCGCGACACTCAACGTGTAGGCGAAACAGGTCCCAATTGAGTTGGCTTAAAAACAAAATGCAGCCTAATGTACACAAACAGCCAAACAGATACATTAACAGAAACAGATACGTATACAAATACATACATATATATATATATAGATTTGTCTTATAAGTTGTGTTCTATATATATTTTGTTTTATGTGCTCTGTGTGTGCCAGGCTTTCGGGGCAGCTGCTGCTGCCGCAGACGACTATAATTTACGAAAGAGTCTCGCAGGTCTGTCTGAGCGACAGTCTCGAGTAGCTTTAAGATTACAACTTCATAGCTTGGGGGGGAGGCAGCAGTTGTGCCAGACAGCAACAGAAAGCAACAGCAGCTAAAGCTGAAAGCTAAATTACTGGGCTGCCAGCGTGGGGCGTGCCTCGAACAAAAACAACACCACCAACTAACTTTAAAGCGAAACTTTTGTGTTTAGCTAAAGTAAAAGTGACCAAAAGGCAAATCAAACTTTGCCTAAGCATTATCTTTAAAATATAACATAAAAAAAACATTATCCACATTGGTAAGCAATCGTTTTTAGCACTAGATTAGTGCAATTTGGCTAAAATGATTTGATATCCAAGATCTTATTTGTAAAGCTTTAGCTTTGATTTGATTTTCGTGTACAGGATTTTAATTACATTTTCTGTTGCTTTGTTTTTCATTAAATAACAAAAAACCTTAAATACCTTTGGATTCCGAGTTTATGTTATGCATTTAAATGAACTCCAAGGACTTCCAGGAATCTAAATTATTTGCAAGCCAGAACATAGTTTCAACAGAAGTCTTTATCAAGCCAATTTTGTTTTAACACAAGTTTACAAAATCTTTTGTCTCTCTTTTTTTGCCAACTCACTTAAAGTATTCAAAACTTGGCATGATGATCTCATTGAAATCAGCAGCTTCTCACTTTGAGAAACTTCACAGATGAGCGCACACAGCCTTACCGCACAGCCCCTTGAGTCTTGCCTTTTGTTTTGCTGTTTTTTTTTGTTACTTAACTGCAAGGTAAAAGGAAACTGACAAATCATCGAACTGTGATTAACTCGTTTAATTGCTGGCTGAGCAGCGCATGTGACGTCAAACTGCTGAAAACGGCGCCGGCGACCTTACCTCCGCCTTTTATCCCCTCTCGCTCTCTCCCTCCTCTCTCTCTCTCTCTCTCTCTATCTTCCATCACCCATCTCCCGCTGTCTGTCTTTTTAGTGCATCATTTAATTTATGGCCAGAACGAATCAACAGCAAACGAATGACTTAGACAACGAACTTGCCATGGCATAATATATCGATGCACAGCCGCCGCTGTAAATCTTGCAGTCAAACGGTCTGCATTTAAATAACATGCTACAACAACACAGAGCTCCTCGCATTAAGACAAAACATTGACAATCGCATTGTATGAGGGGGAGCAGCAATGGGCAACCACAACATAAACTAGCCACACAACAGCAACAACAACAAGAACAATAATGATCAGTGCGCTTTGACAAGCGACAGTCGCCACAGAGTTGCAGGCACTGCTGCCTAAAAGGACAACAAACGAAATGCTCGTAATAATAAAGAAATTGCGCGCCAAACGTTGACCAGTCTACCTCTCCCTCTCTTTGTTGCTGTTGTGTGCACATTATGCCATCGGGCTGCCCAGCTCCAAGTTGAACAACAAAAACAAAAACTACAACAAAAACAACAACAAAGTCCAACTTCTAACTCTGCAACTCAAGGCCAGTTTGGAGCAAGCACAGGATGATGATGAAGCTGATGCCACACAAGGCAAATAAACCGCTTGACTTTGCCTTCTGCCTCTTGTCTTATTCTCCGACTTTTGGACTTGCTCTTGGACGGTTGGATTGGATTCTTGGTCTCTTGCAGCTTTGTGCTTTACATTTTTGCCTTATGTGTGTGAAAAATGCCAATTTTAGAGCAACTTCAGCACATGCCTTCATATGTGTTTGTGTTTCTCTCTCTCTCTCTCTTTGTATGTGTGTGTGAAAAATTGACCGTCTAGACAGGCGCAGCAGCCGGAACAACAACAACAATCAAAGACTTTTGCTAAGCTAATAAAATCGAACTGCGATTGGGGCGACCGCGCAGACTTGTGTCTTCCACTGCCTTCCATTGGGGCCTCATGTTGTGTCCACCCTCCCCTCTGAACTCTTAACCCATTGTTTGTGCAATTTCTTGACCCACGCAGCGCTGGTATTTTTTTAAGTTATTGCAATTTAACGATTTTTCAATTCAATCTTAAATAATATGTTTTTTTTTATACATTTGTTTTCTCTTTCTTTTTGTGAGTACATTTTGTTGGCTACGCAACTAGGAGGCTTCAAGGAAAATTTAAATATTTTAAAAACTATTGTTGGAGTGTTTAAAGTTTAAAGATAACTGACATTTTCTTAATGTTAAAATATTTAACATGAGTATAAAAAATTATTTTGTTTAATCTTTCACTTTAGATGGTTCCCTAAATCTTTTATTTTTATTTTTGGCACAAAACAATTCTCAATAATCAGTCACAAATCCATAAAGCTTCTTAGCAATAAATTTAATCTCTAGCTCTTAAATATGTCTCATTTATTAATCAGTCTTAAGCTGTCAATCAAATGCATTTGATCACATGCATGTCAACGGGTTAAGGTCGGCTATGGGCTAAACAAAAATAACACAACAATGCATTGCCTACTCCTGCTTCTCCACCTTATCCCTTTGCCCTTCTTTTAGTGCCCGCCTTGAGTTAGCTAGAAATAAAGAGCCTGAAAAGAGGCTCTGAACTTTTGCAGTTTTGCAGAGTCTGTGCGGCATTTGGTAGATTAAAAGGCAGCGATATGAAAACGAGCAAATCGAAAGGCGTCGGCTTGCTTTAAGGGCTCGTTTATCTGCCCATGACTGTCTCCCCACCCAATGCTGTGCTTAACCATTTGTCATCACTACAGCCTGGGCATGTTTTTTGGCGGCATTTTATTGAATTACAATCGGATAGCATTTGTATCGCTGAGGTCTTGGAGCCTAGGAAATTATTGTTCGACAAGGACAACTCACTCAAGCGTTGCCTTTAATTAGCCAGTAAGGCAACAGCAACAACAATGCACTGCAATGTATAAACTTATAATAATAATACGAAAAACAAAAACGAAATTCGAATAAAGTGCTGCTGGTTCTGGCCAGGTTTGTACCGTTAGTCTGACCATTTTGGCAACGGGCCGAAACAGCAAATCTGACATACTGCATGGCAGGCGGAGCGATGCGGCCAAAATGAAAGCCTAAAAGGCTTTAAACTCCAACTTCAACTCTACTACTCTACTCTCGTCGGCTTGAGCCGGGCCACCGCACAATCAATTCGCGCTCCCAAGGCATTTCAATTGGCCCAGTCGTGTGTGTGTGTGTGTGTGTGTGTGTGTGTGGAGTGGAGTGTGTCGCGAATTGCGTATCATGAACCTGGCCAGAAGAGACCAAACTCTAACTGTATAACACACACTCATACAACACTCGCAATAGTTAACGTGTTTGGCACTCCTCCAGCTAGCCAGCTAGCTTGCATGAAAAATAGCAAAAGCAAAATCCATGCGTATTACACAAGACTAATTGTATTAGGCAGCACCGGCAGCGGCAGCAGCAGCAAAAACATGAAAATATATATATAACAGAAGCGGTTTAGTTGTGCTACAAGCTATCTTAAATTAACTGCAATAGTTGCTTTTGGAATTCAAAAAATCACATAACAGCATACAAATTTGGCATGCGAATTTGGCATGTGTATGTGGTAAAAGTTAGCCAAGCTTTAGTTGTTGTAGTAAAGACCCTGGGAATTTACTTTCATTGTTTCAGCTATAAAAATTGGTCAGAAGTTAATTCCTAGTTGAATAGTCAGCATATCAAATGAGTACAATAAAAACTGCTGTGATTAATTGTTTGCATTTTTAATGTCTTTACAGATAAAATGCATTTGAGTATCTTCTTTTTATCGTTAAGTTATTATCATCAAACCGAATGAATGGCCAATACTTTATCAACTCTGTTGTTTATGATGATTGGCAACAACACGATTTTATAGGATAAAAGATGTTTCGATATGCCTGCTAATTTTTTTCACCAAATTCAATGTCTTATTAAAAGTTTTACGTTTTCACAGACCACAATAATCATTTGCTTTTGGTAGTGGCTATAAAACCACTTTAATACTAAAAATTAATTAAAAGTTTTAATTGTGTAAGTTAAAAAAAAGATAAATATATAGTAGCTCCCATTGAAACATATTGTTAGGTGTAGACATGAGTAATTTATTAAAAATACGAAAGATGTAATTTTGATTTTTTGCATAATTATACGAATGCTTTTTTTGATCTTAAACTTTCTTTGGGAGAGACAAATAACCTAGAATTGAGTATTTCGTTATAATAAAATTGTTTATCCTTTTCATAATTACCTAAAATAATTATAAAATATAGTACAAATATTCTTAATTTTAATATCTACTTGAAGTAAGATCGACGTTCTTGAATTCAGCAATTTCATACTTACTTATAAATCAAGCATAAAATGTGAGGCATTGAGAACAGAATTATCCTATGACCTTAACTTTGTTGATGCGCACGACTCACAATGCTTAACTCTCTGCTCACAAAAAAAAACCTTTTGTTTGTAGAACTTGTTTTCCATTTAGATACTTATACTCAATTCAAATATGATATTCTACAAGTCAAGTCTTGTGACCTATTGTTTCGTCCGCATATTAATTTTTTGTTAACTACGAACAGCCGACATTAAGTAAAACAAAATTAAAACAAATTTAAATTAAAAAATAAAGTTCATATTTAGAGGTGATGGGATCGTTAAACTCATTTCAAATGTGCTGGCAAATTGACAACACATACTTCATTTCAGCACAAGGGCGCCGTGTGCATATTTATGAGGCCTGCAGACCAACGAGCGTAAAAAATGGTCACAAACTTGGCTAGGTTTTTTTTCTCGTGTGAAAGCGCGACAGGTGATGCAGTTGTATGAGTAAGTGTGTGTGGAATCTAGAGCAAATATTATGTAAATTTTATGAGCAAAACATCAAAAACAAAACCAAAAGAGAAGAACAGCAACTAAAATGCAAAAAACCTGAAGCTAATCCTGTGTGCAACCTACGCGCTTTGGAAGCAAAGCAAGCAAGCAAGCTGGTGCTGGTGCTGCTGGTGCTATTGCTACCGCCGCATACCGTTAGGCACAAAGTCGTTCAGTCCAGGTGTCCCAAAGTGTCGAACTGGCCAAGTGGCTCGTTGGGTTTTTAATTACAAAGCAGTGCGTAGAGCCGTTTGAAATGCTGCCGACGCCACGTAAATAACGGAGCTGTGGTGCCAAAACAGGATCAGCGCCCCATGGAAATTAATAAGGAAGAAAAAAATAGAGGGTATATTAGTGCTAAACGAGCAAGTGAGATGGAGAATGTTGTGTTTGGTGCGTAAGCGACTTAAGTGCCTGGGGCGGCAGCTGGCTTAAAATATTACTCGCAACAATTGCATAATTTATGCGAAATTTATTTAATCTATTAGACGCTCTGACCCGCAACGGGCGATGAAGATACTACCTATACAGACCGACTAAAAAAACGGAAAAGGAAGAACAAGAATAAACACAGATGGTTTTTTTTTGTATATTTTTTTTTGCATTTTGCCGTCTACATGATAAATTGCATGTCTAACTGCATGTGGCAAATTAATCATATTTATTTGTTGTCTACTTTTGCCTGTTGTCGGGAACCGACTTTTGGTCTCCCGCTCTGGCGTTCGGCCGGTCGGTCGATCGTTTGTTTGTTTGTTTCTTGTTCTTATTGCTTTCGTTACACATGAATTTTGCTTTGGCTTTTAAGCCAAACGCGCGCGTTTATTAAGCCAACTGTGTGTGAGAAGTTTTTCTCAGTTGTTTCCAGTTGTTTTTGTTGTTGGGCATTGATGGAGCGCATGCCAAATTCTGTTGAGATTGATGATGGCATCGCTGACACTGCCGCTGAGCGGCTTATATAAGCATATATAAATATTGCATTGATTGCCAGCCATTCAAAAGATTCTAAAAAAACATCTCGGAACCAACAAAAGACTTAGGCAACAAACTTGCCAATCAAATCGAACCCGCATTGTATGCTTACATAATGTAAGAAAAAGAACATAATATTCCAATTCAAATTCATTAGAATAAATTTTACACGTATGGCTCGAACATTCAATTGTTCAGTGGGGAGTCGAGTCAGTGACCAGAGGCGTTTGGCTTTAAGTAATGCAAAGCAGCAGCAAAAGCAGAGAAGTTTTTGTTAGATGCTTTAGCTTAAAAGAGCCTGCTTTATTTAACATTCAACAGCCAAAACGAAATGCGAAATGCCATCAAGTAGACCATATGTGTATGATGTTGTTGTTGTTGTTATCGCATGTTGTCTGGCGCTCTGTGCGCGCAAATTTAACGCACGCTCCGCCCAAAGTCAATGACACTGCATAAAAAAAGAAGTACAGAAGTGGCAGCAACAAACAAGTACTGCGATGAAAGCAAAAGCAACGACTATGATATACCCTATAGAAAATGAATCTTGACTGGCATTTCAAGTGTCATTTAAGTTGAGAAACTCTCTTTAGATGACCAGCATAAAATGGGAGTAATAAAATAAATTGAGTGTGTCTGCCTATTTCAAGTTTCTCCAAATGCACACAATTACTTAGAGATGATTTTAGTTCAGTTTCCAACTACTAAACAACTTCCCTACGGATGCGGCCATAAAAATGTGCTCATTATTGTTGTAAGCGCTTTTAATGGCAATAATAATAGAGAGCAGAGGTGTGTGAGTGTGCGTGTGTGTGTGAGGGAACAATAAAAATAAACGCTTAATGTCATATAGTTTTACTACTATTATTTTGGGTTTTTGTCGGACGGCGGCCTCTTTAATTATAGACAAAAACAAACAGACAAAAAAAAAACAACCTCACACTGTTTGCTTTTCAGCACATCATTAACAGTTGCCAGACATATATAATTATATATGTATACACCTGGGCTTGACTTGTTGTGGATTCTTATCGACTTGCTTGAAGTCTTCTATTTGTTAAATAAACTTGAAATGAAAACTCATCGTTTTGTGGCACGATAAAATCGGTGACAAAAATGTTTTAAACTAATTTATTGAATTGCACTCGATGTTCGCCAAACTGTAAATCTAAATGATCAACAAAACCAGAGCAAGTCTCCTTTTAATAAGAGATCCATGAAAAATGTGGCCAGTGAGTTGCGAACTGAAAACGTTTTTTTTTCTGACGAACTTGCAGTTTGTGTCTTGAGTCTTTTGATATGCCTGCCCGGCGGCTGCTTATCAAAACATGCATGCGTTTGATGGCCAAATTACATGACCATGGCTAAGGGTAACCGTATCCGTAACCACAAAAAGAGTAGCGCCCGCCCGTAATTGAAAAGAAATGCCCAAGATGCATATCCAGCTAGGAATGCCAGGAAAAATTAAACAACATCTCACAGAGAGAGAGAGAGAGAGAGAGGTGTAAGAGGGGGTGTGGAATTGAAAAGCCCACTGCGGTGGCCAGTTGCCTGGCGGTCAAAATCAAGCAAACTGTAATTTGCTTTGCCCAAGCTGTAGATCTGCAGATCTGCAAAACTCGCTAGATCCAAGATCCAGGAAGCAAATAATTTTACCCGTTCAAATGGTTTCGCTTTTTCTAACTTCAAGGGCTATTCCAAACGCCCCAAACGAACAAAGCTAAACTGAATTGGATTGTTTCGGTTTTGGTTTTCATTGGCTTTGGCTTTCGTTTGATTTGCATTTTGCTGGCACTTTGAATTGCCTTGATTGTCTGGGCATGTTCTATGATGTGTGGGAATGGCCCGTAATGCAATCTGCGGTTTTATAATCTACAAATGTTGCACTGCACCACAAAGTATTTGAACCGAAATTGTATTGCAAAATTTTGCGATTCATATCATGTTATATTGTAATTGATTCTATTAGAATAGTTTTTAATAGTGTATTATACATTATGTTTTCATAAAAAAAGATATAATTCAATTGCACAATAGTTTAGCGCAATTAAATACATAAATTACAGATATTTAGACCTCTTATACAATGTTTGAGAGTGTTATTATAGTCCAATTGCAATTTGTGTTAGAATTTCAATTAAAATGTCGCCCAGACAGCGATTAAAACCAAACGAAATGCTGTTAACAATGCCGGCTTGGCATGTCCAAAACGGTTATTAACGTGGCCGACCAGCAGCGATAGTTAGCGAAGCATTTCAGCCAAAACGGCCGAAGAGATAAAGGAACAGCAAGGCATTAGACGCAGCACAAACACACACAGAAACATAGGCAACAAACAAAACGCGAGACAAATGTTGTTTCAACAAGTTTGTTGTACAAGAGATGGCGATGGCCATCCGGCCTGACCCGGGCCATAAACTACGCACTATCAAGATGCGTGGAATGGAATGTCCAGCCAGAGACCCACAGACCCAGTTGAACAATTATAAATCATGATGCTCTTGTCGCACTCAACGCTCACCAGCTCGCCTGTCCTCTCGCGCCACAGACTCCGGCTCCAAATAATAATGTCAATTTGCAGGTGTGGGCCAAGCCAAAGAATAGTCTGCCTGCTAGCCACAGTCTGCAGTCTACAGTCTCCAGTTTGTCGTCTACAGTTGCCTAGACTCTGACCACATTTGGGCATTTGCGTCTACAGCTGCTCACCGCTTCGTCCCCAGACTAAACGCCCACGGGCCCGTTTTGGTCATTGGGCCGCTGCGCTGCTAATTCAACGCAAATCGCAAATGACCAAAATAAAATATTGCGGCCTCGAGCTTAGCTTCCCCATATATTCACCCAAATGTTTGTTCATACTGTATGTATGCAACATGCGCAACAAAAGGAGTTGCATACACGTATGCAATAAATTTAATGCCTGGCAACGGTCACTTGGTCACGCGGTGGCTTGTCTCTCTAGATTTCCTGTTGTTTCACATGCACTTAAAAAAAAAACGATCCAAAAATTGTTTTTAGCTCGAAAAAGTTGAATACTTTGCTAGGTATTAATTTATTTACCTATTTGCTATATTTCTTAATATCAAGAAAATACAAATTTTTTCTAGACGCAAGCACTAATAGAATATAAATATATTTTCAATAATATTAACTTTGCCAAATATTTAATTTAAAATAATCTTTGAAGCAAAAATATTACAAGTTAAGCTTTTAAAATGATCATTTATTAAGGAAATTATTATTTCTGTACAAAATGATAATATAATATTTTAAAATAAAAACTTTTTAACAAATTGTAAAGGTTTTGGTGAAAGACCAGTGATTTGATAGTTTTGTGCAATTTTTCGTAATTTGTGTTATTTTTTCGAGTGTATTATTTCATTTACCACAAAAGCAACACTCGCACTTAAAGTGCATGCGTCGTTTTGGACACCTTTGTGTTGGCCTATTCTTTTGTTCGCGGCGCTTGTTTATTAGAAAAACCGCAAAAACCTCAGGATCGCATAACTGATTTATGTATGTGCACTGATCCACCAAAGATAGCTTCAACTCCTCTCTGTCTATTGATTAGCCCCCCCTTGCGTGCCCGTAATTAGCAATTGGGTCGCAGTTCAATAAGGTCGCCAGCCCTGGACCAGGCCCCGGCCTCGGCCCCGGCTTAAGAGCCCTAACCTCACATTCGGCCACGCTAACCCAAAAAACGACGTTTGATTAATGTTACAGGGAACAGGAGAACAGCTTAAGAGCTTTATGGTCTGTCTGTCTTTAAGCCAGCCATATCGCATTACACGACCAATACTATGGATGGCCAATAGGCCGAAAGCATTGGAATTTTTGTGTGTCATCGCTCCGGGGCGGCCATTTGAAAATGTGTCAGCCCGAGTGATAAATGATAAGTGACAAGTACCGAAAACAAAAACGCAGCTTAGTCTGCCTACGTCTTATAGATATTCTCTGCTGATACTCTCTGCTGCATTTCTCCACTTGATAGCGATTCATTAACCGCAGGCAACAATTTTATTGCCAATTAAGCATAAGAAGGCAACACACCGGCCTGCCATTACATTAGGAGAAATGCAATTATACGGCGTGCTTGGATCCTAAGACAAGTCTTCAGCAACAGCAGCTGTAAGTAGTTAATGTATCTAATTGCAAATATGGTAAAAGCAACGCGATATAAACAACACTTTCACACCAAAATGGTAAGGCTGCAAACCAGACAACTAACAACAACTAACAACAACTGTTAGCTTATAATGTTTAGACTAAAAGATTCCCTATACTCGGTCGGGTTTAAGGTATTGAGTGAATCGATATAGATATTTATATTAATCAACAATCAAAGCGCTTTCTTATACAAAGATGGAGAAAAGTTGCTTGCATGATTTGTTTTTTAAAGAAATTCAAACAACTCTGTAACAAATTTGTATGAACAATGCTCATAAGCGAAACTAATAGCTTTAATTAAAGCTTTTCTCATCATTAACGGAGTACAAGTTGGTTCAAATACAGTAAAGAACTCTAAAAAGTACTCTTTTGCAACAATATAATTCGGTTTAGTATAGTATATATAGCTAATAAATATATACAGTACTGTCTTATAAAAAAAATTAAATAATGTTAATTTTTTTTTTATATTATTTAAACATCGAGCCGACTTAAACAAAATTGATGTTATAATTATTACACTCATTTTAAGAGTATTTTGAATGCAACTGCTGTTGTTGCAACAAGTTGTCTGCTGTTGTTGCAACAAGTTGTCTACCAATTAGACTGCCTTGGCATTGAAACAGTTGTGGAACACAGGTGAATGCCATCTGGTTATATGTATTATGTATATATGTAGACCTGCGGATCCAATGGCTAATAAGTTCTATTAACTGCTTGCTTGCATATTGTTGCAAATGGATTTAATTTTTATGATTATAGCGTAAGGCATTTTGTGATTATGCTGCTGCCTCAGTTACAGTTACAGGTATCAAGTAAACACAGCCACCCAAAACTGTAAACGCATTTTTCGCAAATTACTTTATAAGCATAAAGAAAAAAACATAACAACTAAAACAACAACAACAAACAATGCTGCAAATTGGCTGCATCTCCCTTTCGTTCAGGCTTTTAGCGGTAAATTGTAGCTCCCACTTTCAGGTGCTTTTGCTGCTGCTGCCTTTACTTCTTCTGCGGCTAGTGATGTTTGAGTGGCATGTGGGGAAGCAGCCAGCTCAGCTCAGCTGGCATGGCATATTTGTGCCTCAGCAATTTGGTTTACCCACAGCGGAAACTGACAATTTAGTAAATGCCACCGCGTAGCGCCAACCCAAAGAATGTTTTGTGCTTGCCACAATGCATGAATGAATGGATGAGTAAGTGAGAAAGTGCAGTGAGTGTAGGGAGTGTTTTGGGAGTGTTTGTGTGAAGAGCAACTTTTGACTGAGCGGCTGAGTGAGTGAGTAAATAATAGACTTGAATAGAATACACTTGTGGGTGGAAAGATAGATGGACGATCTGTTGGAGTCAGTGCCCCCTGTGTAAATGTATGTAAAAGGCAGAAAATTGAATATACTTAAACATAGAAAATATAGTAATAAATTTAAGTACTGAGATCAGTAAGAAACAAGTACATATATATGTATAAAGTTCATAGGTGCAACATGGGTTAATTTCAAATCTATAGAAGAAAATAGATAATATTTTCTATCATTTTATTTAAATTGATCATTGTTGCTTAAATGATTATGTACAAAATTCAAATACTAATAATCTATTTTATTTTTATATTTTATACTTTACATAGTATGTTTCTATATATCTCTCCGTTATTCACACTTGATTTAAACACTTTTACTTGTTGTTATTGGCCATATGCAAATGGAGCTGAGTAACTGATTCTTCGACGCTTTGGTAACTAATGCCACGTCATGCAACATTTGCATGTGGCTGCCACATGAGATCTCAGCTAAACAATCAATGCAACAAACAACATTTACAGCTGTTAAAAAAGTAGCTTCACGGTTTTATAGCTTCGTTTTGTTTAAAGCCAAGTCCAAGTTCAAGATACACATACATACATTTGTATTCATAATGCAACTGGCCAGAGTTATTCTGTTGCAAGTTTACAGTTGTTTTTGGCTTAGCTGTTTTTATATGTGCCCTCTAATGTCTAAACTGTTGTGTAATTTAATTAGCCAGCTGCGCATACTGTTCACAACCAAGATGAAGTCAGTGCACATTTACCGTTCAACCAAGATGAACAGCATTTTTTGCATCTCATGTTCGAGTCCACACGGAAGAGATGTGGAGAGAGGAAGAGAGACAGACTGGCCGTTCTCGATCTGCACTCTCATCGTCTTGGGCAATTAATCATGCGTCTAATTTAAGCGGCCGTTTCGTCATTTGCCAGTAGTTGGAGGCATTTGGCATTGGCTTTGGCTTTGGCTATTGAGTTTGGAGTTTGGAGATATGTGTATCAAATGTAATTCAATTCATTACCGCCTATTTGGCCTTAATGCGCTGTCGCTGCCATTGATTTGGCCGACAGGCTGCTGCACATTTTCCGGCCAGATGAGCCGGCCATGACTGAAATCTTTCAGACTGATGCAATCAGTTGGCAAAATCTATAAATGACAGACCCGCAATTGCTTCATATCAAACAATTAGCAAATAAAAAAAATAAAAAACCAGACGCTCATAATTGCAGCCAAAGAAGAGACCAAGAAAGACAGATAGATAGTGAGAAGCTGTGTTAAATGCTACAAAAACAAAAGAAACAAGGTAAACTGACAGCAATTTTGTATTATTTGTACTTGGTTCGTATGCAACTGTGAGTGTCAAGGCAACTTGTATGGATGGATGGATGAATGGATCGTTGTCTGACAAAGCAACTTCAAGGATGAGTTGGAGTCGATTTGCAGCTGCGTTGCAAAGGTGACATCATTGCTGACATTGCTGTTAGCTCTTAAATCCCATATGCAATAAAAGTCATTAAATTTGTTATGTTCGGGCATTTTGCATGAATCAAATTGCATTTGCATATTTAATGAATTTTTTTAGTCGGTGATTAATAAGCAGTTTTTCTTTAATTGCATGTTTTACTTGTGTAATTAGTAAAAATATTAACTGAGCATATTCTTTAATGGTCAACCATTTTTCATTTCGCATTTAAACAGCATTTATGTGAATTTATAGTTGATGATGTTAAAATCATATACAACTTTTTGAAGAGATTTGGACATTGGAGACAGACAGTTTTTTGGTTTTTTTTTCTGACTTTTTGAACTACATATTACTCATGTTTTTTACATTTATTGTTACCTTTCAAAGCTTTCTCTCAGGCAGTCGCTCCAGGAATCATTCAAATGGTACTGTAGAGAATAACAAAAGCAGTTTCTATACTCTTTGATATAACTCACTGTTATTCATATACAGTTGGTGTTAATTTTGCAGTTAATGACATGAAGGACTGCCTTTTGCCACTTTTAACGCTGTTAGATGGGACGGTTACTATGACTGCAACTAGCATAATAATAACACAGTAGGCAGTCTAGTTGTTTTTTTCTTTTTTTCACTTGACTTGGCCCAGAGGCAACTGACACTGCAAAGACACCGGAGGCGAACTGTTGGAAACTAAGCACTTAACAATTATCACATTGCGAGCCGAGTCCATAAAAAAAGCGAAGTCTGCAATTTGACGCTATACTGTCTGTCTGTCCAACAGTTAGTTTGTGTGTAGTTTTTTGCAGTCGTCTTTCAGTTAAATTTTACTGTGGCAGTGGCAGTGGCAGCTAAACAAGTTTGTTTATTGACTCGCCCACTTTGATGAATTTACGTGGTAACATTGACACATTGACACTGCTTAGCATATGCAACAGCAAAGACCAACAAAAAGTCGAAGGCATTAACATGAACCCCCACTGAGTGGACAACACCCACTTGGAGTGGGACTAACGGTATGGGTTTGGAACAGTATGAAGGTGGCGCATTGGCGCCGACCCCCTGCCCAAAGCGACATTTTCTTATTTAATTTTTATGCACAGCTGTTAAGTGTAATTGGTCATTTGTGCGTCAATGAGAGACCCGGACAAAGATAGAGCTACGTTAACCAGTCAGCAGTCAGTCAGTCAGCTAGTTGCAACTGCAACATGTGATGTGGATGTGACTGCAACTGCAACTGCTGCGGCTTTGGGTGGTGGAGGGTGGGGGGCAAGTAAATTACCAGTATTTCCTGTGCCTGTGCCATTGCCAGGCCTAAGATTGATGATAATCGTGCGTCGTGTGTGTCAAGATTGTTGTTTTTGTTCTTGTTGCTGGCAATTTGTTGCAAAATGCGATAACAAAACGCTATCATCCGACGCAGCCGCAGCTGCACTCGCAACATCAACTTTTGGCCAACATTCACATCCCCCAACCCAAATCCCAATCCAAACTCCAACCGCACGTCATAACTGTAAGAGTCACTCATGGGTTTAAAGTTAATGCCTGCTGAACAAATCGCTCCAAGTGCTCAACTTTTGAGTAGCCTCAGCTTTGGCCGCCGGGGGCGTGAGAGGGTGGGATGGTTGCACATGTTTACCGTTCGTTGTACATTAAATATATATATATTTTTTTTTTTTTTTTAACCAACCGCCGCTAGGCCTAACACTTTGGCCGAAGTCAAAAAACTCTATTGTATATATAGAAAAAAAAAGACCTGCAGCTCCTTTGGCAGCCAACAAAAACGACCAAAATGCAAACGTGACTCGGTTCGGACAGCACAGACGCTAAGTCAGACAATTGCATAATCTTGGCCAGCCAATTGCCAATTGCCAATTGCAATTGCACTTGCAATGCAGACAACAACAACGAATACAACGACGCCAATGTCCAATGTCCTGAACACAACGCCACACAACGCGACAAGGCTTGGCTTAGAACATAGCTTAGACTGTTGATAGTGGTGGGGTGGTGCAGTGGTGGGCGGCTTTAGGCTGTAAGTGCTGAAAGATGGTGGATGATGTCTTGCCACCTTTCACGACTGTTGGCTGCTTGCTGTCCGTTGGCTGACTATTGCGGCTTCTTAGCTGGCGATGACTGTAAATCGATGCCATTTGCATGGCAATGATTTGAATTTGTTGACTTGACTATTGGCGTGGCTTGTAAAGCATTTGGCACTTTGCCTATACCCTGTACAATTAATGAATGGGTTACATGTGATACGCAATGTGCTAATTCCATCGAAGCTTCTATGCATTTAACTTACTTTGTAGATTGGACTTGGCTGAAAAAACTATAAAAAATGTTGTAAAAAGCAATATCATCTATTAACGCAAATTGACAATAAATGATTTAAAATTAAAATGTTAATGATTAATATCTTATAAACAATGTCATGTGACATCACTAATGGAAAAATTTTGAAGATAAAAGATATCTTGATTAAAAAAAAAAACATGAAACAAAGATTTAAAAATGATTTTATTTGTGATAAGTTTTAAATTGAGTTATTAAAGAGATTTTTGTTTGCCTAAACATTTTATTTAGGTCAAGTCCAATTGCTTTTAGATCAGAACAGAGCATCATTCTAGTCAGGTTTACACACAATGGTATTCGTTGTCTTATTGATTTGTGCATTCATTTGATTGTGCGCGCGCATTTGTTGCCAAATTGTTTGGAAAATGTGCAGCGCCAAATGTCGTGGCCGTTGATGTTGATAGGAAGTCGAATAAGACACAGTCACAGGAGTCGGGAGTCGGGAGCCAGGAGACGACAGGAGATTCTAGAGGCAGTGACACAGTCGAAGACAGAGGCACATGCAGAGTTCCAGTGAGTGAGACAGTGGCTGAGTGCCTGGATAAGACTAGCTTGCTGCTGGATGATGATTATTACGATGCTGCTGTTGCTAGGTGATGATGATGATGTTGCTGTTGTTTCGGCAACTAACCCTGACCCACCACTCAACCCCTCTTTCGCGGCTTTATGTTGAGCTTTTCTTGAGAATTTCGCTCCGGGTCATTTTCATTTTAATGTAATTTCTTTTAAATTTATTGTTAATGGAAATTTATGCTTTGTAGCAGTTGCAGCAACTCGCTTTGTCTTTGAGTTAGTGTGTGTGTGTGTGTGTGTATAGAGTTGAGCATGTTCATGCATGCTGCACGTTTTCTTGATTTGTCATGTTGCAGGTTAAATGCTAATGGCACCTTTTTTGATTCCGATTCCAAGAAGTCTGCCCAAGTCAAGCGGCATTTGATGATCTGTTGCCCGGCTGCGGCTGCTACAAATTGGCTCTTGTTCTACACATAACAAGCGCCAAAATAACCAAACCAAAAAAAAAACCAAAAAATCAAAAGAATAAAACGAATACCACTTCAACGAACCTTTTTAAGCTGTGGTCATGTGCTCGTCGCACACGAGATGTGGGTTAAGTCGTTTTCAGATATACATATTGAACTCGTACGATGCGCGGTCGCTAAGATAGAATACTTTAAGGTTTGCGATTCGCCACAATTCCCACAAGCCAAAGTGGGGCCATAAGAATTGTGTCAAATAAATCGTAATCAACGGCAGCAACAGCAGCTGCAACGGCTGATATAGTCTGTCTATAATGCTATGCTGGCCTGCACTCTTACCATTTCTATTGCCATTGAGTTGTAAAAATTCAATAAAATTGCCTATTTCGCTGGCAATTAAAGTTGAGCGCTCCAAGTGTAAAATCAAAAGACTCAGGCGACAAACTTGCGTGGCTAGCACACATTGACAGCTTGGGTAAAGCGCACTATGGGCCAAAATTGTCATATTTTCAGAGATGCATGATAAGGTAAACATAACTTTTGATGTTAGCTTAATAAAAACCAATACATTTTTCATGCCATAATGTTTAAGTACAAGTCAACAATAATAATAATATTATTATTATTAAAACATATAAAGCATCAATTTCAAATAGCTAAATCATTGTCAATAAGAGCTTTGTACAAAAGATTCATTCAATGATAACATAAAAATTCAATGGTATAACAGATTTTTATGGCAAATGCAATAAAATGTTGAAAGTCCGAAAACTCACTTTTCATCGTATGAAGTATCTGATTTACCTTTAATGCAGTTGTTAACTGCAAGCAGGGCTGGACGCGTTTCAATTCAATTATTGTCAAGAGGAGCGAAGCCACAGCAAAGCGAAACAGAGGAAAGGAAGAGGAAGATGGCAAAAGCCAGACAACATTTCCTGCTGCGTTGCAAAATGGTTTGCTAGAAATACGACAATGTGAAGCTCTTCTTACTGTTGATGTTGTTGTTGCAGCACCATTGCTTTATTAAGTGGTCAACACGGCAGTACGTGGGCGTGACGGCTTCTTAGCTCTGTGAATTCAGTTTCAGTTCCATTTCTAGTTCCAGTTCAATTTCCATTTCCATTTCGTGTTACAAATCAATGGGCGGTTGCCGTGTCTGCGCGTAATTTGGAACGTCATCAGGCTCTTAAGACGTCTGTGGTATCTGTTTTTAATGTGCCGCGCTAGTACTTCCCTCCCACACACCTCTCTTACCCAATTGTTTTAGGCGCCGCTTGCATTACTCCAACCTTAACAAAGGCGCTTAAATTACAAGCACATCAGTGCCAAGTGAAAATGTAGAAGAATATAAGTAGAAGCTGTTGTTGTGGAAATGCAACCGACTGCTGCTTTTTAATTGTCATGCTATTTCTGTTTCCTAGTTTTTATTGTTTTGTGTTCTCATTGTCGAGCTTTATTCACTTTCTTTCTTTATTTGCTAGCCAATTAAAACCAAACTTAAGTGTTGTTTTGTTTTCTCTCATTATGGAGCTTAATAGTGCTTCAGTTGTTGAGCATGGGTTGCCATAAGAATTTGTTGCTGAAACTTCAAGTTGAGTATTTCACAAACATTATTGATCAAATGTTTTTTTAAATTGGATTTGTTTGTTAATTAAGAATAATAAGACAAAATGGTTTTTATTTTCAAATTATCCAACAAAGATTCGGGATTTGGTTTATACATTTTCGCTTTTAAGCTCTTAGTTTTATTACCAAATCTATATAATCGCCATTTTACATTAAGAGATGATTAAGGGAATGACTTCTCATAAAATAAACCACAAAATTAGGCTTTAGATAAAGCTTTTTAGCGTTCTTTAAGTATTACATTACCTATCGAACTTCAACATCAACTTTAACATCATTATTTTTTTTTTTTTTGCTGATTTCTAAACATTTTGTAGGTATTTTCTCAGTTTTTGGCTTGTTTTTTTTTTGCTTAAGCTGCTGTTTTTTGTTCTTTGTATTTGATTTTAATCTTATGTCCAAATCACATTTAATAGGCGGCATTTCCACTGAAATGTTCCGGTAATGCATGTGTAGTTAACCTGCTGCTGGAGCATTAGTGATGAGATTAAGTACTTAAAGCACATTATTCAAATTACTTGGCAACGTGATGTGCCGATCAGTTTGATCAGTCTCATAATGAGTGTTCTCTTTTTGCCATAGAACATTTAAGCTGATCATTTTGCGCACTCTGCGGCGACGGCCAACACTTGTTTAGGGGGTAATACGATTTTGATTACTGGTCTGCTCTTGCAGTTAACTTTGTTGCAGCAACATCAGCATCAGAATTATGCCAAAGCGAATGCCTAACACGCTAGACCCAAACTAAACCAAACCACTGTGTGAGTGTGTCTCGAACACAACTCACAAGCTGCTGACGAGCTGACAAGCTGACCGGCTTTGATTTTAGTTTTGGTTGGTCTTGAACTGACTGACTTGAATCTCTGGGCTAATACCTGGTTTGTGCTTTTTTTTATTCCTTGTCTCTTCTAACTGACCAGACCCGGCGGGGGCACATTGCAAACATATGTATATGCAAGCGAAAACTTTAAAGTCTAAATTCTAGTGATTTGACTATTAGATGCCCTGCAAATATTTTGAGCGCAGAATTTCTAGTTGACTTGATATTGCCGCAAAAACTCATTAATTAAGAACGAAAATCTGTAACCTTTCAATTGCTTAAAAACATTTCAAAACGAGAAAATCTAAGCAAAACCCTGCACTAAAAGAAGAACCTAAGTTAAATAATTCGACTTAGTTTGAGTACAATGTTCTGGTAATCAAAAATTTCATTTCTTAATATTTCAATAAATATTTTGTAACACATAATATACGTATGCTTTTTTAGCATTATGGCTACTGGGTATCAAAAGCAGCCCTGCAGCTTTACTAAGCGTGGCAATAAAAAAAATAAAAAAACGAAAGACTTAGGCAACGAACGCGTTCCACTTCCATAGTAATTATGCGGCAATTGTTTAGTGTTTGCGCCGATCGCTGAGCCTTAAGCGTTTAACTCTGTACTCGTCTGTAGTGCCTGCTGAGCTGAGCTGCTCGTCAATGTCCAATGTTGGACATTGAAGGCGTTACCTGGCTGCGCATTTTGGTTTAGTTTGGCCCGTTTACACCACACGGCGACGACGACGACATGCTAGCCCACTTTTAGTAAAAAAAAAATAAACGAAGTAGTTGCATATAGATGTATATGTATATATATCATGTACATACTATCTTCTAGCTGCAGCAATTTAATTTCCATTTTTGCAATTTTTCTTTCAGGCGCACACAAGGTGCACTGCTCCGAGGATCAGATGCGGGTAGACATTGGCCTGCCGGCGGAGGCGAGTAGCGACGATCGTCCACAGATCTACTTGGAGGGTCTCAAGGGTTATCCGGATGTGCGCTGTCAACCAGAATTGAATGGCGCTCTCGCCGTCTTTCGCCTATCGCTTAGCGATTTTTATGAGTGTGGCGTGACACGAATGGTCAACCAGTTAACGGTAGGTGACCCCCAGCTCCCACTTGAGTGCATAGTAATCAGTCTTAAATTTGTGTGTGTGTGTGTGTGTGTCACTGCAGGGCAAAAAGGTGTATTACCATAAAATCATCATTGAATCGGCCAACAGCAAGGAAATTGTCAGCGTCAAATGTATTACCACAAGTGGTCCGGTTTATAATGTCATGATGAATGGCACAGACGCCGAACGCGAACAAACGCGCGTCGTACTCCAGGAGCAACAGCCGCAACAGCAGCCGCAGCAGCAACAGCCGTCTGGTCCATCTCAACATCATGGTCTGGTTAGACGCGATGTGCTGCCGGCGGGCTTTCAAGAACCAGAGTAAGTATTTCGCCGCTTTTAATTGTCCCATCAAAATGCAACGTCCTCAAATTGCAACTATGCATATTTTGTTTTATGCGCAATCTATGCAAACTTTATGGCATAATAAATGCTCACTGCCCACAGCTTACTGCCCCGATCCGAGGTTTCAGCCCTCTGCTTTTGGCCTGCTTTGTGACCATAAATCAAACAGATGCTCAGCCCGGCCATTACCAGCCGGTAATTAGCCGTCAAATCGATGCCACCACCACAGTCAATTTAATTGCTGGGCGTGTCGCTAGACAACCAGCAAACGACCAGCGGACAAATCTACCTAATGATATAGGGTGCATTACAATATTTGTTTTTACCTTATAAATAGACTCATAAAAGCCATAGGGACAACAGAGTTTATTCGTTTACTGCCATTTTCTAGTGCCTTGTAATTGAGTCGTAGAAAGTCTTAAGGAGGCTTGTTCACTATCGGCAAATTTGATAGACATTATTATTTCCACAAACTTAATAAATAATTAACAAAACGTACTTCCGTATAATGAAGTTTTCTATAATACGAACTCATTTCCAGAATACTGCAATTTAGTTCAATTTCGAATTTTGTTTATTACGAAGGTTTTTCTTGTCCCCGTCAGATTGGTTATATGGAAGTTCGACTGTATAATCAGTTTATAAGCTAAAGTTACTGCAAAACCTCCTTAAATGATTGGCAAACAAAATATTTCGAGCCATACATCTTACCTCAAACCCATTGATAAACATTCAAGCTAAAAACCAATTATGACCTCAAGCAACAGCTTCCAATCCTATTGACTGTAATTGTATAACTGCCTATTTTGAGTTTCTTTCTGGATTTATGTACATTAAAAAAAATATTGTCCTAATGGGTGTTCTTCAACTTTTGTTCATCTGCCAGAGATCTGGAAATAACCACCTCGTTGACAAAACGTGCACCGGAACCGCGTCTGTCGATCGGCGTTAGTCAGGATGGTCAGAAATTTACACGAGATTTAACCGTCAAGTCGGTAAGTCTACAATTTGCTCTTAAAGCTCAACTTGCACTTATATTGAGTTTTTCTTTTATTACCATAAATTGGTCTAATGAACTTGTAATTTCTTTTGAAGGGCACACCGCTGACCATGGAAATCAACTTGGATGAAGACTCGGCGCCGGTTTATGGCTTAGGCGTCAATTATTTGGATGTTACAGACACGCACACCTCCTCCGAGACGCTAATCTTCAAGGGGTGCGTGCATTCGTCATGACCAATTATTACGAACTCAACCAGTTTCCATAGTTGTTAATCTATCCTCTTTTATCCTATATTTTTTTTTGCCCCCTTTGCAGCTGCACTGTGGACCCATATCTGTTTGAGAACTTCAACACTATCGATGGCGATATATTGAGCGCCAAGTTCAAGGCCTTCAAGTTTCCCGATTCCTCCTATGTCCAGTTCCGTGCCACAGTCAACGTTTGCCTGGGCAAATGCCTTGGCACCCAGTGCTCCAACAATCAGGTGGGCTATGGAAGACGTAAGCGTGATATTAGTGCCGCCAACAAGGTCTATGAGATTTCACTGGCCATGTTCCTGCAAGTGAACGATATCGAAGGAGTCAATAAGAGTAAGTGCTTCTAATCTGTAAGAGATTCCTACCATTCCTACAACCATTCAATCTCTATCCAGATGAGGTGCTGCAGCTGGAGGAGAAGCTGCGTGAACTGAAGCTGGCCAATCAGCGTCTGGCGCGCAACAGTCGCGGCAACTTTGCTGAGCTAAGCCGCAGCATGGAGCACACGCCCGCCAGCAGCGCTGTGCCCGCCTTTGTCGTCGATGAACGGGAGCTGGGACAGCTGAGCTCGGGTGCAGTCAACCCGGTCATTAGGCATATTGGCCTTTGGGCTGGATTTGTTTGTGCGCTGTGTTGGCGCTTCATGTAAATAGTCGAAACGAATGGGCAAATTGTAAATCTCAAAGAAGGCGGAAGGCTGGCAGGGTTAATCAGGTTGGAGCTGCATGTGTGCAGTGTGTTTATGGCAATAATAAAACAAAAAACAACAACAACAATATATACATATATAATACATACCTACTACTAATACTTATACTTATGTAACTGCCATTATAAAACGTAATTACATTTAATTTTAATGCGAGTAGTTTTCAACCACAATGCCAGCCCTAATGACAAACAAAAACAGCAACAACAACAACAAACAGGAACAACAACAAACACAGTGATTCTTATAAAAAAAAAACATTTCGATAACATGATAAATTGGTCTAATGCTTAAGCACCTACTAGTCTTCTAAGTTTAACTGTTAAGCTAATTTAATTAATGACTTAAACTAAAAGAATTAATAAAATTAAACAATCAAATTGAACTGACTTTGTTAAATTTAGTGTTTAAAATCAAGGCTTCAATTATTGCGCGCACAATCAGTGCTTCAAAGTACTGCAACAAAGTGTGACCAGATTAACAGTGTGTGGGAGATTAACAGAATTTTCATAACAGTTTCAGTGTTGCCAAGCGCCAAAAGTCGGACAGCTGACTATAAAAGTGTGACCTACCTTGTAACCTGCTGAAAATACTACAAATAAATAAATCACACAAACAAACTCAGTTCAACTTATTTTGTAGGAAACAAGCAACGTGTGCGTTTTTATTTGGCTTACGCGATTTAAACATGTTGCCAAGCTGGCCCAGCGATTTTCACGTCTACGCCAGTTAGGCGGTTAAGCCAAGCGCTGGTGCGTAACGCTTAAACCGTTAATAAATGTAGCGGCCAAGCAGAAACATCGCTAGCGTTCCTCCCACTCCATATACCCCCTGATGCTAATGTGGTGCGACAGCAATAAAAACTTTGCAAAACTAAGCCGCTGCAAGGGCTGTTGTTGTCGCGGACAGCAAATAGAGAAGCAATTTCAGCAACAACAACAACAGCTTCCACACCCACCGATTAAAACAGCTCGCAATACATGAGCGCACCTGGCGCTCTAACAAAGACCAACAACAACAACAGTTTCAATTCGCACTCAGACATCAACGTCAACGCCGAGCTCACGTCAAATATCTGGAAAGATAGAGAGTAAGAAAGAGTGTGAGTGCGTGCAAGCTACGATTTTTACGATTACGTGTCAACGATAAGCGAAAACCCGTTTCCCACCCACCAAATACTAGACGGCAAAATGCGTTGGCGCCAGGTGCTACCGCTGGTGATAAGCTTCCTCATTATGTGGACTTTCATCACATATTTTATACTGCTGCGCAACAATACTGGCAATCTGGATACGTCTATGCAACAGCAGCACCAACTAAAGCGAATTCTAAAAGAATCCTTAAAGGAAAACACTAAAAGCTTGAATTTGGCACGCACTTTGGTTGAGTTTCTTAAATTGAAATATGTGCCGGATCAGCCATTGACAACAACGCCCAAGATAAGCATTGTTGCTGCCGAGATCTCAAACGAACTACCCGAGCCGCTTGACTACAAAATAACGCTCCAAGTATCGAAAACAACGACAGCGCAAATACCAAGTAAAACATATCTGGCAAACGGTGAGCCTGTCATACCCATTCTGGTCTTTGCCTGTAATCGCGTCTCCGTTATCAAGTGCTTGAGCAACTTAATGCAATATCGCCCCAGCATCGAGCAGTTTCCCATTATTGTTTCACAGGTGAGTGTTGAATGAACTGCAGCTAGTACAAATAACTTATGATTCGGTATTGCAGGATTGTGGCGATGAGCAAACGAAGCTGGCCATTCAATCATTTGGCAGCCAACTGACACTAATAGAGCAGCCAGATCAGAGCGACATCATTGTGCTGCCCAAGGAGAAGAAGTTCAAAGGTTACTACAAGATTGCTCGACACTATGGCTGGGCGTTGAATACCACGTTTCAGATTGGTTTTGATTATGTTGTTATTGTGGAGGATGATTTGAATGTGGCACCCGATTTCTTTGAGTACTTTCTGGGCACACACAAGCTGCTCAAGCAAGACTCGAGTCTGTGGTGCGTGTCCGCTTGGAATGACAATGGCAAGGCGAACGTTGTGGACACCTCATCTCCAGAGCTGCTATATCGAACCGATTTCTTTCCTGGCCTCGGCTGGATGCTGACCAAAGAGCTGTGGCATGAGCTCTCTGTCAAGTGGCCCAAATCGTAAGAAGTTATTGGAAATTGTTATATATATATTTACTTAATATTTTGTAGCTTCTGGGATGATTGGATACGGCATCCGGAGCAACGCAAGGATCGTGTTTGCATTCGACCTGAAATCTCAAGAACGCGCACTTTTGGCAAAATAGGCGTGTCCAAGTAAGTTTCGATTGATACAATACCTACTTTAACCAATTAATAATCTACTTTTTTGTTCTTTTTAGTGGTTTGTTCTTCGATAAGTATCTGAAACACATAAAATTAAGCGAAGACTATGTGCAATTCAGCAAAATCAATACAAGTTATTTATTAAAAGTGCGTATAGCAAGCTGCTTGTTGACATCAACTTGATCTACTTATTAATAATGGCTTTCTTTTTTAAGGATAATTATGATAATACGTTTTTGAAGCAAATCTATGTGCTTCCCCTGGTTACATTTGAGGAGCTGCGTCGAAATCTCATTGCCTTGGAGGGACCAGTGCGCATGCAGTACATTAATCGCGAGCAATACAAGCGCATAACCCGAATGCTTGGCCTCATGGATGATTTCAAAGTGAGTGTAACTGCTAAGTCTTTGCCGACGTGGTGTAGAGTGCATTAAATACTCTCATTTTATTTCATCTAATCGACAGAGTGGAGTGCCACGCACCGCTTACCATGGCATCGTTTCGTTCTACTACAATAAGCGACGTGTACATTTAGCGCCTAGTGCTAATTGGAAGGGCTATGACCTTTCATGGAGCTAACATCGCTAAAACTAGTAACTAAACTATTTAGAACCTAAGCTCAGCTCAATGCAACGTGGAACGTGGAACGGAATCAAAATGTTTGGTTTTAAACTGTTTGCAATACCAAAAACTAGGACTAGAAAGAAGTTAATTTTATTTGTTTATTATGCATAGCTTAGTTTTAATTGTACAATTGAGTCGGTTTTTGTTTTGCTCGCATTCAGTACGGTTCCAATATGTTAGTATTGCATTTAAAAATGGACTCTAGTTACTAAAACTATAGATATTTAATTTGTAATATATTTGTATGTGCAACGAGGCGACTCTAATTGTATGTTATAGTCAAACCAACCCAGTCCCCCCATCAGCCAATTGAAGTTTGTAACTAAAAGCAATAGCAACGACAACAATATAATCAAATAACAAGTTAAAAAGTATTAGATAATATACATATAGTATGTATATATAGTCACATCTGTCGGTGACTCTGTTGCTGCAATGTTTTCTGTTAAGTGCTAAATAATACGCGCTAATTTACTGTACAAATAGAGAGAAAGAGAGAAGCGTTAAATTGTTAAGTTGAGTGAACTCCAACTCGAAGATCTAGCTCGAAAGGTTCTACTATAACGGGCATTAAGAAAATAAGTCATTGTGATTTTTATGATTTATCTAATTGTAATTGATCGAAACTTGTAAACAACTGTATTCAGAGCCAATAACCGACCCACAACACAACATGTAACATAAAGCGTATAGCCATAGTTAACTTATAAGCATTTTGTATGACAGCAGGCACACACACACACACTTCTCGCCTACCCCCCCGCCACCCTCGGTGGTATCACTCATACAACTATTGTCGTAATGCAATTTCGAATCGGTGTGCCACTGTCGGAATATAGTGATAGTAATACTAACTAACCTACAGACAAAAACACATCATACAAATGACACCTGTGTGTGACTCTATCTGTATGTAATTTATATAAGCATATTTTTTGTGTGTGGCATATACTATATAAACATTAACTTAAAACATATACTAAACTAAAGACTAGCTAACTATTTGTATTTTTGCAATGGGGCTACTGCTCCACAGCATCCCCATCCGCTTCATCGTCTAGCTGCTCGCAGTCTATATCGCTGCACTCGGATTCAGATTGTGTGGCACGACGACTGCGTTGCGCCTGTGCCAGTCCTTCGTGTCCATAGACACAGGACGAGCTGCCGGTGTTCATGCTGCTGGCAGCTGCTGGTTGGCCTTTGTGCACCAGAAAATTGGCATTGGCATCGCCAAATACGCGCTCCAACTCGGCCAGTCCATTGCTGGAGCTCGTCTCCGTTTCCAGTGGCAACGTTGCATATTTCATCTGCAGATAGGCTTCACTGTGCGCATGTGACGTTGAATAGTCAACTAAGCTGGGATACGGCTTGCAGCGTGGTTGAGATACTGCTCCGGATGGTGGCATTGGTTGTGCTGGCTTGGTCAGACCGAAAGGCAGTGCAAAGTTAAGTGGTTGTCCCCGCGAGAGAATTGCATTTCTGGCACTTTCAATGACACTCGAGCCATGCAGTGGAGCCATGCTCGCTGCACTGCCAGGTGGTGGTCCGTATGGACGCATGGGCGCTGCCGTGCCGCTGCCATTTAACATGATGGATTGAATGGGAGTTGGGCCTGCAGGAGTTTGGCTAAAAAGCCACAAACGATCACCAACGACCATAGGTCGCGCCAGACCACCCATGCCCAGCTGGGAGTAGTAGTGGGAAGCGAGTGTTTCCACATCCGAGGTGTACTTGCGTTTCCATTTGGTTCGTCTGTTCTGGAACCAGATCTTAATCTAAACGAAGAGAGCTTAAAACAAAGTGTAAGAGGTTTCCACTTTTAATCCTCACCTGCGTTTCTGTTAACTGTAGCTGCTTGGCCAGCGCCGTTCGTTTGGCCACAGATAAATATTTGCCACGCTCGAATTCCGTTTCCAGCGCCTTAATCTGTGCCGCCGAGAAGGCAGTGCGCGGACGCTTTTTGCGATCGTCGTGCGCTGCAATGCAAAGGAATCCCGATTGGTATGTGCTTCAGTTTTAGACATTAATTGCTATTGACGGAGACAATGCCAAAGTATTTGCGGCTAATTCGAATTTGCCAATTGCCAATCTACTAATTGGCAAATATGGTAGATACATACATAGGTCGCATTTGCAGCGCCACAAAGCACCCTGTATGCACGAGCATTATTTTAATTGGCATCGGTTCGGTTCGTCTTGATTGTGGTCAATCTAATTGGCCATTTGGCAACACATTTCCCCAAAACTGACCACAAACAAATTGTCATATAAATTTGCTGAGCCATCATTCGGAAAATGAGTTTAACCAACGTTTCTCGGTCGGTCGCTTGTCTTTTGACATTTGCATCATTAGCGGGTGGCGCATTTTCTTGACGCCCCCCACAGGCAAATTTTTGATTATGTATTTGCTTGTGGATCGTGCACATGACAGACGAGATCAATCAACCAGTCCATATAAGTGGATGATGATTCTTTTTTTATGAATTCTCTACAACAATTAATCATCTCATTTATTTTTAAGATAACTAAACGGAAAGGTGACTAAATATTTAAACAACATCCTAATTGATCGTATGTCAAAGCTTAAAATTACAAAAGGTGAATGAATGTTTTCGTTTCTAAATGAGATATTTCAATGGTACAAAGGCTAAGATAAATTACTTTGTCCTTTTGCTCTTTATATAAATATAAATAATAACGTTCTAATGTTTGCATAATGTGTTTGTATAAGCTAAATCCTGAAGACTTTATTTAAAATCAATAATAATAATGAGGGTCAAAACATCGTGCTCTAAAGTTTAGTATTTATCGTTCAGACCGAGGTTAATTTCGCTTATGGGAAATAATGTGTAGTACGGTTTTCAATAATGCAAGGCTCACGATTTACCAAAACAGGGTGTTAAAGTTGTGCGTTTAGCTTTTAAAAACAGATACTAAATAAAAAAAACACTATTTATAGCAATGAAACACAATCAGATACTTCATGTAGTACTTTTTAAAAATGGATGGCGGATGGGTCAGATTTCGAGAAACTTCCCATCAAAAATTAAAGTTTCGATGTACGAGCAAACGGCCCTCTTTACTTAGAAAAAGTTCAACAATATTATTAAAACAAAAAAATTAAGAAAATATCTTTTTCGAATATAGATTTCATAAAGTAACAGGAGCTAAAATATTGCGAGGAGTGCGTTTTAAACATTTTGGAAATTACATTGTAATTATGAAGCCTACAGAAAATCGGTTTTTGCTAAACGTTTTCTACAAACTTTACTACATTATTCAATTAAAGAGATTAGACTGCTGTTATTTGTCTAATATAAGAAATCTGCAGAAGAAACTAGCAATTTTGTGTAGATAAAAAAAGTTGAAAAATATATCCTGACTTGTGTTGTATATCGTTACATATGCAAATATTAAATATTATTTTCAGCTGTGTATGTTTGAATGTCTTAAAATACTCTCGTTAGACATATCGTTAACATATTAATATAATACGCACCACTGCCATCATCCGACGCAAGTTCTATATCACTTTTGCCATCCTCTAGGTTATCGTCCAGACAGCTCGATGTTGCAGGACTGGATACACGCGAAACATCGTTATGATTTAACTGTGCATGATGATCATTGATCACATCGAAGCTCGATCCTTGATCGATATAATTGCTGGGATTATGTGGCTCGGGCTTGGCCAGAATCTGTTCGATCGAGAAACTGTGCGGATGACGACGCACCACAGATTGAGTATTCATTTTATATCACTTTGGATCGGAGATTGTTTTCGTATTTGAGCCGGAGCCGAAACCAGACACAACAGCGCACGGCGACTTGCTTCGAAAAACTGATTTTAATTCGAATACGCAACAGATCCTGCGTATCGAACGGAGACACAGATCTGTGCTGTAGGCGTGGTCTAAACATATGTCGTTCTCTTTTCAGTCTTCGCATCTATGCACATGTGTTGAAAGGAAATAGATGCACAGACTGAAGAAATTCATGCTCTTTTTAAAAACCACACATATGTTTATTTTTAAAACATGTGTGAAATTGTCACAGCCTCTCTGCTTGCCGTGGGCGTGTTTACCTCTAAATATGTCTGGGACTTTTGTTTTTGTATGATTAAAATTCATAATTTTTGGCTAATTGTTTACAAGTAGCGCTATTTAATATTTCGATGGCTTGCTAAATATATTTAATAAGTTTGCCAACATACATAATTCATTGGCGAATGAATACAGTGCACATACCCATAATATGTAGGCTGTTTATCATTTTGGGGGGCGTACTGAGTGTTGTGCTCGCAATTAATATACGTTTAGTTCAAAGATGAATATGCTCATTTAATATTCTATTCTTACATTTTTGTTAATCTAAGAAATTTTTGATGTGAATAAACGTGGTGCTTGCTGAAACTATACGATATTGAATAAAATATTTTAAAAACGACATGTGACCAAAATAAGATTTATTTTTGAAATATAATAAACAATTTAATAAATATGTCATCTTAAAATTAGTTCCCTTAAAGGAGCTACTAATGAGCTAAAATTATTATTGCAAATTTTTACAGCTCCTTAAAATTCAAATTATCAAAATTCTTTTAAAATAAATATTCGTTAGCAATGCAACTAATATGCATAACTCAAAAATAATATTAAAATATGTAATTAAAAATATGAAATAATTTTTATTCATAAACAGCGGCATTTAAAATTCATCAGCAATATATACAAAACTATATGCCGCCATTGTAATTATACTATTGACTAACCTATTTTCTTAATTATTCATTCCGTCTCATTTTATTAGATGCCATTTGGCAGCCACACTTTTCATGCAATAATCTTTTTTTTTGGCTACTTCCCTGTGGTTTCTTATAGAGGCAATGGGGCTTCGACTTCGAGGAACATGTAAAACGTTCATTAATTCCAAATTATTAACACATAATTCAGTCGAAAGGGATGGCAATAAAGACTAAAAGAGAGAAAGAGAGCTGTGAGAAATTGCCGTTGGGTTGAGGATAGTTTTCAATTGGCTGTTGGCCAACTACATTTGGCATACAGGGTGCCCGTGCAATGCGATAATGTCTTCATTATTCATGCACAATTTCGAGCAAAATATGTGAAAGCACGTTAATTAGTCGGCGGCGCTGCTTGGCTAAACTATGGAAAGGGAGAGGCAGACGCAGATGCAGGAGAGGAGTGGAGAGGAGCAGCAGCTGGGAATGGGGAATAAGATTGAGAACGGGGAGCTGGGGCCCATCTATTTAGCCAGGCTGGCTGTCAGTTTGATTTAATTTAATGAGCATATTGCTTATGAGCCGCATGCCACATGCCGCATGCCGCCACATTCAAATCAAAATGACAACTTAATTTTCATAATTGCGCTTAATGAATATTCGACTATTGCTTGCCATTTTTTAAATTCCGCTGCCACATACAAACTATGTACGTAGTAAAATCTTGGCACTGGCATTCCAAATCAATTACCAATTTGCAGACGGCCCACTTGGCCAACAACCAGCCAGCTACAGTTCCATTGAATTGCATAATAATCAGGCTACGCATTTTCAAATATGAAACCCAAGTTTTAATTTTTTTAGTTTTAGTGGCTGTCCTCCACTGGCATTTAACATTAAATGGACCACAACGGTGTCACACAAAATTTAATTAATACGAATGTATGCATCTTCATTATAAATCATCACTTCTCAAGTGTTTGTCAGGCGCACGCAACATAAATCACAGCTCAACTCCGACTACGGCTCCGACTACGACTCCGGTTTGAAGTCGCGTGTATCATTCTCCGTTTTTTATTTCATTTTTTTTTCGTTGTCCCTTTTTTTGGTATGTTCTGTCGACTAATGATGCATTAAAGATTCGGGCGAGTGTCAGTGTCTAATAGGCACCGCAAATGCTGGCCCAACTGCCCTGGGACTAAACATCTGCACAAAAAAAGAAACGGACAGATAGAGGGAGGGAGAGAGGGACACTCCCACGCCATTGCTTGTGTATTTTGGGTTTCCGATTACGTCAAAGGTGAAGTTGAGCCGGAATCCCTTTGGATTTTGTCGCTGGGCGTGCATTGAACTCTTTAACGAAATTTTAGCATGATTAATTTGTTGGGCTGTTTGTTGTTCGCCTTAACGCTAATTTGTGTCAGAAACTAATAGGACTGCAATACAAGACGCGAAGACAAGTCTAAGCTTAAGAGTGTGTGTAAACCAACCAAATGCGTTTAGTACATTCTGGGATTCTAATAGTATCGAGAGAATCTCAATCTCTTCAAATTCAGTATTTGTTTTAGAATAAAATATTTCATCGACTATGGTTAAAAAGTATTCATGGTGACAATATTTAGATTCAAGCTTTTCGATTATTTCTTATTGAAATGAAAATTTAAATTATTCATCCAAACTTCCGATCTCAAGTTTCACAATTATTTTACAGTTGAAATACTACTTACCTCATTCGGCTGCTTCCTCATTAAGCAACAACTGCATTTTATTTCATTCATGAAAACTCCCTAAAGACATCTTCTGCTCCATATATCCACGCCTTATAAGCTGACAGATATAAATAATAATTAAAAAACAGAAAAAAAAAAACAGAGAGCAGAGAAAAAGAAATACATATTAATTTAATGTGTGTGCTGGAAGTTCTGAGAAGCGAGCACTGAATACGAATACGCATAAAAGGCGTCATTTATGTATGTTTTGTACATGCAGACAAAACTCATAAATTACAACCAATTATCAAATTAGATATTTACAAAACATGCAGTTTAAATCAATGTTGTTTTTTTGTTGTTGTTAATGGAACAAGAGGGGTGGAGGGGGTGGAATGTGAGTGATAGTTGGAATCAAATTTCCCAAGTGTCGTCTTTTTATAGACAAAACAAGAAAAAAGCTAACTAAATCAAAACTGCCTGCTGCACAATCAATTTCGATGTAATCATGTGCTGATGGCAGCAATTAAAGTTGCAAGTTGCACGTTACATGCAGCACCGTCGCAGTCAGCAATTGGAAAAATTAGCAGACAATGCAGACAACTGACAGCGCTGGGCAATTAATTAAGTGTAATTACTCAATGGACGACAGTTGACAAGACACTTTCCACACTCGGGGTGGATGAAATACACTGGGTGTAAAAACTATGCCTTGCCACTTTAGGTAAGTTGAGTTGTTGCTGTTGGTGTTGCTGTTGGTGTTGCCACCTCAACGCATCGATGAAGATTTGTTTGCATCGAGCCACATTTTGCTTAATTTCTTTGACTCTTTTAGCTTCAATTGCGGCGGCATTTTAATGAGCTGCAACCGAATAAATTCCCCCTCAACATGGCGGCAAAGTGCGCCCTAACCAAGGGTTAAAGTAGTGTTGCTTTTGTCTGGGGTCTATCCAGTGTTGGCTGCTAATTGGCCTGGTGTCTGTTTGTTTGTGATATCAAACAGTTTTACGCACAAATTGAAACTGATAATTGTCGGCCGGGTCGTGATTTATGTGACTAACTGATGAGCATATGTTTTAATTAATTTCCAAGAAAGTGTTTTGGCAAATGCCACTTAAGCGAACAGCGCCTGTCGACTTTCGTGCAACTATCAGACATTGCACTTGTTGCATTGATTGCCACACGGTTGCCCACAAAAATCACATAATCCATTGTAAGCCAGCAGCAGCAGAAGCAGCAGCATCAAAAACATAATTTGATGTCTTTCGAAATTATGATAAATGTCTTAGAAAACATGAGCTGCACCTAAGACCACAAGAGCAACAACAACGTGTTGCACACACATCTGCATGACATTTTTGTTTCTGGGCAAACAACAACATACACGAAAAGTCATTTGGGAACGCGCGTGACTGAGGCGCCCCACATCCTCCAGCGTTGCCGCCAGCATTTGAGTGAGATTAATGCGGTGAGGAAAATCATAAATTAATTAGATGTGCAACTTGTTCTCTCTCCCTCTATCTCTCTCTCTCTCTCTCTTTTTAACGCATTCACTTTCTCCTTGTTTGTTGGTTGCAGCTCACTCATTTTGAGGCAGACACTTACTAGTGACATTTAGTGGCAATTTATTGTGAAAAGTGTTGTTATTTCAGAGGGGGCAGGCAGCAACAGGGGAGAGTCTTTCTCATTCTCACTCTTACGCGCATAACTTACAGGTGTTGTCACAGTAATGCTTAATTAGCTTTTATTATTAGCTATGATGTGGCAACTAAATGCAAAAGCTATCTATAACTACAAAGCGAAACGTCCAATTTCAGCCCTAATCCATAACATGTTTCCTCATTCTCGTTTCAACTATTTCCTGTTGCCCTTAATTGTTGTCGTGGTTCTTGTCGTTGTTGCTGTTGGCGCCTATTGCCTGGCGTTTAGGCGCAATTAGCGAACGCCTTCAGGCGCCAGCTACAAAATAAAAATGTCTACTGTGGCATGTGTAGGTGACTTGTCTAGCAAACTGTGACTGTCACTGAGACTAGTACTAGTACTGGGACTGGGCCAGGAGTTCTAGCTATTATTTCGTGGCAGGGATGGGGCATTTGGGGCCATACACATTTCAAATTGTCGTCAGAGTGTCGCGACTGTTGCATCCTGCCATTAGCTGCACTCAAAAAGGAATCTAGTCCTGCCAAAAGTTTCATTCTGGAGTTGAAAAATAAATTGAATTTTAATTACTTCTGGTCTTAGTTTGTAAATAACGAATTTATCAATTATTAAATGGTTTGATAAATAATGTGTCATTATTTATGTGAGATTTTTTAAGAATCTTTGAAACTGCACGAAAGATTTTAATATATTCCATTGAGGCCTGCTTATACGAATCCGTATGTTCCTGGAGCAGTTCTAAAGAGTAGAAAGTCAAGTTGTGGTGCCGAGTAGGTGTGGGTGTGGCCTTTAAACATTGTCTTATGCATATTTTTGGAGGACTGAAGCAGACCTTCACTGTTCACTTTACCTTGTTCCCATCCCCCCGGTAGTCGTAGCGCCCCCACTTCGACACTAAAACTGGACCAAGATGTTTGCCAAATTTCAAGTCTTTAGTTTTAAGGGTCCTCAAATAGCAGACAGCAAAATGGATATTGCACAAAAACAATAAAAGTCTACACCTTCGGTATCAAAGTAAAGATATTGGTCAGGAGAAAGTAAACTGCGTATAATTGTTGATAGTTGAGGAACTAACTTAAAATTATTATAAATCTTAATATGAAGAAAAATATGCAATAACAGCAACTTTATTTAATTTTTTCTAAGAAAGGGAAAATATTTTTTATTTAAATAAAACAAAGCCAAATATGTACAGCTGAGTTTCAGCCATTTGAAGCACTTTAAAATTGTGCCTACTTTTAGGCGCTGTTTGTAAAGATAAAAATAAAGAACACAGATAATTTTATAAAATAAAGCAGCGCGAGTGTATGCTAATGTTTTAAGATAAAATATGAAGAAAACTACAAAAAATTAAGATAGTCAAACTAAATATTAATACAAATTTTAAGTTAAAAAAATAAGTTGACATACAGGTGGAACTAATAAAAGCGTTTTAAAAATATAGAAAATAATTAAGCAATGTTGAGTCGAATAGATAACACATTTTACATTGATTTCATGTATAAGTAGTAGTGTACACTGATAATATTATTATTTTAAGTCCCACAATAATCTTCCACTAAATGGGAGATGACTTAATTATGCTAATTTATGCTTTAGTCGTAAGTCTGGCATTAATGATAAAATCCCAATTTATTTATTTTATGAGTGTGCGATTATTCTTGAATTTTTATTATTATTTTCATTTGGCTATAGCCAAGAGAGAACGTGTTGAGGTCAGTCTGACGCAACGATTGTTTATGCAATTGAGATTGAATTATGTATGTATATACGCACAGTGGCTGCAAATTTACAAATATACATTCGTAAAACAGACTGAACGCGCAATTTAATGTTTTTGTTTGCGGAAATTCCTACGCACATTTTCGTATGATCAAGTGTACTGCATAAAAACATCTTACCTATTGAACTTGAAGCACACATGACCAAGCCAAAACGAAAAAGGCGCAACCTTTATCAAGTGCCGGAAGTGTATTAATGTACACATTGCGTATACGCCGCGTGAGTAGTTGCCGTCATCATAGTCCAATTTCTCATTGGCTGTCGTCGTTGTGTCGTTGTGATACTGAAAATGGCCTTTGCGTCGACTGCGATGAATGACGGTCAAGGTTGTTGCACAGCAGCACTTGCCACACGGCAATGAGTGTCATTGAATTCGGCGAACGCATTGAGAACATTTTTAGACGCCTGAAGGATAACACGAACACGGTGCCAAAAATCGAGACGCATGTCAAGGTCAACGTCAAGATTCGCCACAAGTGGCAACAATTGAACAACTCAATTTGGTTGCTATGACAGCTAAGCACAGTTCAATGTACAGTGATCCCAGTCACGGACCAGCAAACGACTTATGTCATCGACATACCCCAGCAGACATATCAGTTAAAATATTTCGTGGAAATTTATGTGCATCCTCTTAAATTCGTAATTTAACAATGTTTATAATTAAAGCCTCAAATGTATGAACTCTGATTTTGATACTGTTCTAACCAGTTCCCAATTTTGATTGCTCATTTGCTTTCATTTTCGAATGATTTTATTGTTGTTGTTGTTGCAGTTCCTGTTTATAATTGCAATTAGCATAAATTGCGATAAGCTGCTAATTTGAGTGACAACTTTTATGTGTACTTTTAGCCGGAAGTTATATGCCTACAAATACATATGTATGTATATCACATGTATTCAATCTTCAATTAGCTCATAGTCGTGCCTGCCCCAAGCTGCAGCTACCAAATTTGAATGTGGGCTTCGCATCTGGTAACAGATTAAACTACATTAAAGTTATGCAAGCAAGCACGCACCGCTTCCCGTACATACTTACCTACATATATGAATGCATGTACAATATGCAATATTCATAGTAAATTTAACCCATGAAGCTGGAGCACACAGCAGCTCCTTTGCCCACGCCTTGAGAAATGGGCAACAATTAGTTCAGCGCAAAAAAAAAACAAGTTTTAATTTTTTTTTTTTTATTTTGTGTGTTGCTTGCGGCCGCTACTCTCTGACTTTGTTGTGGAGTGGGCGGCGCAATGCGTGCACAATGAAAAACAAAAAACATGGCAAAAAAAATATTGAAATATTTTAATAATAAAAAGAGACAAACAAAAAATCGATTGAAACACGCGAATACCTTGGAACCACAAAAAAATCGCACACGCACGGCCAACGATTAAGATACCGAGTGCCAGAGTTATAAATGTAATTCAACTGCAGCTTAACAAAAAAAAAAAGCAACAACAACCGCAAGCAAAATACCAATAGCTGAGCAACAATGCTAACGGCCGCTTTATGAACAATTATGAGCGTCTGAGTTGCGGGCGGGCAACGAAGCGAGAGGGTATCGTACTGAGTTTTTACATTTTGGACTTGAAGTTGCATGCGTCACGCGTCCGAACGTTTGGCATGTTGGCTGTTGGCTCGTGTGTCACTTCACAAATTATTATTAAACTCATGAATGCGAATTTGCGAATCGATCAAATTTGAAACTAAAAACTGGGTGCTTTCACATAGAGTTTGGTAACTGTATCTGTATCTATTTGTTATTTTTTTGTATATTTGGCCTAGTTTTAGGTCTCGCCTCGAACGGTTCTCAAGTGGCGATGCTGGACTTTTGCTTTCAATTTGCCAATTGCGCAACAATCTTTCACAACGACCATGAGATGGCACATTTTGTGTGTTAAACAACCTTGTGTGCCTGATGAATCTTTTTATATTTGTAGCTCTTTTCAAGTTCAGCTTTTATGAAAATAATAAATCGAAATAGTGATTTTTTTTTGTTTAATAATATATAGTAAGTATATTTGCAAAAGTAATTACAATAGGGTTTACAGTTAGCATTTAGGCAGCTAATAAGTATAATTTGATATAGTATTGTATATGTTTAAGATTATGTAAATATATATGTAATAGTTTAGTTAACATTTAATTGGCACCTTATTTAAGCACATAAATTATGATTTATGTTTGCACAAAAGAAAATTAAAAGCTAAAAATGAAAAATATTTTTATTCTCTCCTGTAATAAACCGTTTTGCTGTTTCCCCGCAAGGACAACCAAGTTTTCTTAATCATTAAACTAAATGTATGTAAATAATGTGAGAAAAATGAAAAAAATATTAATCAAATAATAATGTAGTATATAAAAATAACAGTAAGTTTTTGTTATAGAAGTAAATGTGGCATTTCTGTTGCAAAACTTTAAAAGTTATTAAACTAAAAACCTGAGAATCTAATAAAGTTAGTTATTCAGTTTATGCAATATTCATTTTTTAACTGCTCAAATGTTACTGTAAGTTTTCTTACCATTCTGATCTGTAAGGCAACCTTAACTTTAACTATTATATGGCATCCTATTGAAATATAAGCCAAACTTTTATGATATTATATTCCTATAAATCTAAAAAACAATATTATTCTAAAAAAATATTGTTATTGAGACAACATAAATTGCTAACAATCTTCTATTTCTAATACTTCTTCTACTTCTCATCATAGTTAAAAACTTGTTAGAAAACGTTGAATTTGTATAAAATAAGAACTTAAACTACTTTCTGGCAGTGTTGGTTGTTATTAAATATTCCAATACGTTATTATACGTGTATGTATATGGGTTTAAAGATTATAAATAAATAGCTGCAAAGCAGGGCAATAACAAGAGAAATGCCAAATTCCCTTCATTTAAACAATCAAAATTCATTTAGTAAAAGTTTTTAACTATAAAACTCGATAACTTTGTTTTTGTTTGTTGCATCTACAACATTGATTATGCCTGGATAGGCTAAGGGGCATGGGCGTAAGCATGGGCATGGGCGTGGCCTTAGCCATTTATGTGGATCTGGTTCCGGTTGTGGTTTGTGGACAGGTAGACAACATCACAGTGTACAGCCATTAATTTCACAATTAAAAAAGAAAAACAAATAGTTTTTTAACAAAAAAGTTACCCACTAAAATTAGTTAACAATTTCCATTTAGATCCATGCCTAGTTGACTGGCGATATGGTCTGACCAAACTTTCGGGCACGCTGCCCAAATCCCTTACTACCATCCGGACCGATTGGCGTCCTTACCAGACTCTCAGCAGTGCGCTGGGCAAACGAACCGGAACGGGATCTTGGCGAGCCGTCCAGAAAGCTGCCGGTGCGGGAGCGAGGTTGTCCATCATAATCGCTGCCAGAGCCGCCATGTTTGTAGTTGCTGAGGAAGCTACCTGTGCGCGAGCGTGGTGACCCCTCAAAACCCTCCGAGCCAAAGGAACAGCGGCGATCGTAGCCAGAATCCGTGGAGATGCGTCTTCCACCAATATACTGAGCATTATCGTAGGCGGCCAGCTTGTTGCTCAGCTGCTGGAAGTTGTTGGAGTAACGTCTTGGCCATACCTGATAGCCACCACCACCGCCGCCCACCAGCTGATCCGGTTCACGTTCACGCTCCATATTGAAGTCATTGGAGGGACGACGATAGAAACCATTGCCATCGCTGGCATTGGAAAAACTGCGCTCATATTGCAAGGAGCCGTTCGAGAAGCGTCGCTCACCATTTCCTTGCAAGCTGCCATTCGAGCAGACGGAGCTCTTGCGATATGGCTCCGACTGACCAAAGTCAGAGACGCGCCTGGAGCAAGGACAGCTCTCTGAACAGTTGGAATCCCGACGCTGTGGTGCTCCACTCTCCGAACAGTTACTTGCCCTGCGAGACATGGGAAGAGATGGCGCATCCTGGCTGTAGTTCTGCTCGGAACAGTTGGACAAACGACGCTGCAGACTGCTCACTGGCTGCACAGGATTGACATTAGGATTAGGATTGCTGCTGCTGTTACTGCTGCTGTTGTTGTTGTTGGCGACGACTGCAGCAGGTGGCGTTGAGGGCTCCCCCGAGACAGCTGCTGTGCTAGCCGATATTGTGGATGTATTGCTATAACGCCTGGGAGCGTAGCTGAAAAAACCCACACCAGTTGGCGACTGCTGCTGCTCCATTGATATGCTGCCACGTGGCTGGTAGTGCTGATAGCCACTATGATAGCCATGATGATGCAACTGTTGCTGTGCCTGCTGCAGCTGCTGCTGTTGATAGTAGCTGGGGTGGAAGTCCGAGTTGTTGCGCTTGAGCTTAAAGCGCAGATCATGCAAAGGTTCATGGCTGGGCAGGCCGGAGAAGCTGCCACCACGTGTCCTCTCACAGTTGACATCCGCGTAGTAACGATAGTTTTCCACCATGCGAGCAACTGGAGCAGCCGCCATCTGTATAACTGCTGCCTTTTTGCCTGTCTTTTTCTTGGGTGCAACCATTTCGTACACCTGGAAGGGACCAGCCAAATGACGTGCATCACGTGCGGAAGATGATTCCAGATACTCAATCAAAGCACATTCCTTCTGCTGCAGCTCCGGGTATTTATTCATAAACTGACGCACATCCACCGGTATGGTCATGCCGGGTTTAAGGATGCGTATCAGAGCAATCTCGCCACACTTGGAGAACAAATCGGAGACCTTCTCAATAGTCAACTTATCCAGTGGCAGATCACAGGCGACAATGGTGCGCGATGGCATTGTCTCATCGAAATTGGGCAATGGATTCAGGCGACGCACCTTGGTGCCTTGCTCATTCAACTGTATTATGGATGACTTGCGACGGACTGCATCGCCGACGACCTTCCACTCGCGCGTCAGCTGCCGTACACGCTTGAAACTGGACACCAACTTGAGGCTGACGAATCCTTCCTTGTTGCGACGCACATGCTTCAGAAGGAAGGCATCCTTCAGTATGCTCTCATTGGAGAAGTAGAACTCAACGGCATCTGCAATCTCTGCAGCAAGCTCATCGCTGGGCACCAACGATGGATCCAATGTATCAATTTCATTAGGCAGCTCCTCTGCCGGCTCCACTCTTACTTGCTCCGCCGTCTCCACTTCTCGCTCCTCTACTGGTTTCTTCAGAGTCAAGAAGGAATGATGCACTCGACGTGTTTCCATCACCGGGGAGTTAGCTGGCGCCACAGCTGGTGGTGGTGAGGTGTCCATATTGAAATTAGGATGCAAATAAATATTATCCATCTGATGCTTGCGAAACTTCTCCAGATTGGCCTCGCTCAGTGGCACAGTGGGTGGCGTTCCCGGATCAGCCAGATCAATCAGCTCCGGCTCATGCATTATGTGATTGTCCACAGCCAGCGGCTTGAGCTCATCATCCTCTTCGGATTCCTCAGAGTCACCTATGGACGAACCCATGCCAACATCGAGCTTTTCATCGCTAGAGTGCAGCAAGGGTGGCAATGGGGAGAGTGGTGGTGCACTGGGACTAGGTGGTGCATCCTCGGAACCAGAACCAAACTGTGAGTCTAACGAATGCATTTGTTGCAACAGTGCCTGGGCCGAGCGTTTGGCATGCAAACGCAACAGCTTCGAGGGCAGCGACGATGATAGCGGCACCACAGCCTGGGAACTGCAGCAGGGCAGCTCCTCCTCCTCCGACGACGACTCAAGCTGAGTCATTGGCGGCGTCTGCGGTTTCATCACAGGCACTGCAGTTAGTATGGGCGTGGCTTTCACTGGGCTGACAAGAAAGGTGTGTCCTTGTGGCATCTTTACCTCAAAGGTGCTGCTGCTGCTGCTGCCGCTTGGCTTACAATCGTCCTGATATTGTTCACTCATCTTGGCTGATGCTCTGAGCACTGGGCACTCCAGCAAAAGCAGCTATAAGCTTTGTATATAGTTATATGTGTATCTATGTGTATCTCTCAGTTTGTCTCTGCTTTAAGAGCTGCTGCTGCTGTTGCTGTAGCTTTTCTGTCTGAGGCAAATATCACTTTCACTTTCAAGTTCAGCGCCAGCTGCTGTGCTTTCTGTACACTTACATTTAACAGTCAGTGTATGCTTTGAGCGTTCATTGAACGTCAGCTGTTTGCTGTTCGAGTCTGAGTCTGGCTTTGCGTAATTTAGCAGCCTGGCTTATTTAAACGTGCTTCGAATTCTCTAAATGTTTGATTTGGTTTTTATTTTGTTTTCTAGGCCGCGCTTGACACCGACACCAATTGATAGTCGTTAACAAAAACAACGGCACCGCAACAATGTTGATGTTTTTTTTGTTTTTGTGCAGTTGATAAACACAAATTGTTATAAAATGTTTTAATTTGCATATGGGTTTTTTATTATGTTGTTGCTGTTTTTGTAATATTCCGTTTGTTCAGTTGTTGCCCGTGCGAGTTTCTTTTAATTATTTCCGTTTGTCATATCGAAGGTGTTTTGCCAAGTTGTGTTTGTTGTAGTTGTTGTTGTTGAAGTTGAATGTTTGGTCCGTTTTTCGTGCTTTATTTTGTACGCGAGTTCATGCAACGCTGCAACGCGGAGATAGACTGAAATTGCAAATTGATTTGAGGTCGGTTAAATACCCTCTGCTTTCGTTTAATTTTTGTATTTTTTTTGTTGTATTTTACAGCGACGGCAGCCGGCGGCAGCGACGCCAACAGCAGCAACAACAGCAGCGACGAGCGTTATTGAGCGGTCCAAGTACGCACGACACAGCCAGCCGATAACAACAACAACACCAACACGGAGAGACAGTGACGCCGACTGCGCAGCCAGTGGCGGCAACTTATTGGCAACTAAGCAACTGAGCAACAACACAAAACTTGTTGCGTTGGCAACAACAAACAACAACAACCAGCAACGAGAGTAGCAACATTCGCTCAGTGCATTTGTCAGCCTGAATTTTTGTTGTTGTTGCTTTGTATTTTTGTGAATTTTATTTCATATAAATTGTTCTGGCAAGATACTACAGACATACAAACATTGCGAGGTGCTTCCGATTTATTTATTTATTTAGCTAATTTTATTATTTTGCAGCTCGATTGCATTGAGCACAGCGAACGATCGTGAAATGCGAAATGCATCGCCGGCGACACGAAGCGAAAATTGGGAAAGCACTTTGCAGTGAGTTCGTTATTGTCTCACACATTGCTGTTGTTGTCGATTTGGCGACCTTGTTGCATCCAATTTGCTGTCAAACAAATTGCAATGCAGCATGAACGCAAGTCCAGCATGTTCAAATTTATCTATGGGGAAGCAGGAAGCAGCCGCAGCAAACAAAAACAACAAAAACATTACATTTTCATTGAGGGTTAGGAAATGTGTAAGCACTAATGGAGTAGGCATCTAATAGAACGCTAGCTAGACTGGACTGAATCGAGCTAGGTTGGGCAGTTCCGTTTTCCAAGGGGAAGTTCTATCTGAAACTTACTAAAAATAGAACAGGAACTGGGTACAATATGATAAATGTATGTAAAAAGCACTTAGTAAATTATACTTGGAAATGAATTGATATGCAAATAACATTAACTTATCAAATAAAATGCATGAGGCAACCTCATATATAAAGGCAATAATTAAAATTCTCATAGTTTTAATAAATATTTTTTCTTACATTATTTCATAAGACACAATTTTTTGTAATTTCTTTCCGTTGCATAAATAAATGCACATTTCACCTTTTTTTTTACTTTCCCAAATTGATTTTGAAATAAGGTCAAATGCTTACATTTTCGACTATTAATTGGCCTTATGTCCAATAAGTATTTTTTAATGATGACTGATAAGTTTCAGTTGCCGTTAACTCACTGCAAGGCAACAGCTGTCCGAAGCCAAATACAAACAAATTTGCTGCATTACCTCATAAGCTTCGTCAGCTCATAGCTGCAATTTGCAAGCCAAGTGCCAAGTTCAAGTACAATTGCATTGAGGCATTGAGAGGCACCTCAAACTTGAGGCGCATGTGGCAAGTGTGAAACGATTGCATGCTAATCCTTTTAGTGGCTGGCAAGCATTTATGAAACATTGTTCGTCAACGTTGTTGCATCATTCATGTTGCTTGACAAAATTAAACAATCTTTCACACAAGGTTGGGAACAGCCAAGTGCTACAAACATTTGCAATCCAATTACCAACATTTGAGTAATACTTGCAGATAGACAGAACTTGGTCAAGTCAATTGGGCAAATGGAGCGTATGCTTAATGTTGTTAATGTGTGCTGCTGCTGTTGGTCGATAAGGTCAGCTAGTTGTCCATTAATTGGCAATTGACGACAGACATTTGCGCCCCCTTAAGATTTCGAGTAGTCATACAATTTGATTTGCCAACAAGTAAATTATGAGTTTTAAAAGCTGCCAAAAAATACAACTGACAACAATAGTAAAATAACCTTGCGGTAAAAGACATACAACAGCAATAACAACAATAAAAACCACATAGTATTCAAGTATTTTTGCTAGAAAACAAAACAAATGATTTATTTTTAATACTCAACAAAAAAGCAATAATATATTATGATTTAATTTTTTGTATTTATTTTTTAAATTTGTTTCTTGTTGCGGCCTCAGCCTCCAAAGTCAGAGAGAAAAGGGCGTGTCAATCAAAGCGAACATGGTTAGTTTAATCTGCAATTTTCGGCCAAACAATGTAGGCTGTTTAACCAGGAAATTGCCAAATGATTGTTATGGTAGGTCACAGCTACTTAAAGCCAGCTTTCTGGCCTAGTGAACTAAAGGAAACAACAAAATTGGTACAACAATTGTGTCCAAGTGTCATTTTGACTTGAAGTGCGCGCCATTTTCTGCATTGTTGACCATGTTTGCTGTTGTTGTTGTTCACGCATTTATTTGCTTTTATTGAACGAACGTATATTTACTTTTTGCACACTCACACGATACGATTATTGTGGCTATGCCTACACTCTTATGTAGTTGTTGTGTGCCCAGGGTCATCAAGGCGCTGTTGTTGTATCTGCTGTATCTGCTTATGATCAGCATCGGGGACTGAGCATTATAATTACATATTATTATTATTACTTATTGCTATTCATAAATGTTGTTGCTGCAAACTTTACACTCTAATTTTTGCTGTTGTTTGTCCTTCTGTTGACATTTTGCACGCGCTGTGCGTTAAATACTTAAAATTATGTTTGTTTTCTTGATAATTGTTCACTTGAGACTACGCTAAGGGAATCGAATCGAATCAAAACGAAAACGAAACGAAACGACTCAAATTGAATTGAGGTAGGTGCTCAGCAAATTGTTCTAGAAAATAAACAAATAAATATAAAATTTGTACGTGTTTAAGAAATACACATTTATTTTCTTTAAATACCCAGAAATTGTGTTGATGATTATAAAAATATATAACGAGAATTTAAGCTAAATTATTGCATTTTTCGAAAGTATAACATTCACAAAACAAAATCTCCAAAGGACGTCGAACCGCATGAAATCATTTTATATATTTATTACAGGTTACATGAAAACAAAAAATTCAGTCAACAAACGAGTTTGATATTTTTAAAGTTTGTGATATAAAAGTTCGTTCATTTTTTATTTGTTTATTACAAGACAGCTTAATTAATACTTTATTTGGGATAAATATGTAAAATATAGATATATTTCTCTGTAAAATATTCTAGATTTTATATTCTGCACACTTTATATAAGTTTTTATACTTCACATAATTTGATAATATGTGATTGACCCCACAGCTCATTAGATTGCATGACAGTAAATGACATGAGGCAATGTTTGGGTCCAAAAAGCTACAAAAACAGCAACACCTGGCTAACGTAATCACGACAGCACCCATATAAAAATAATAATGATAATACAATAACAGATAAATGACGCTGCTCACTTCAAGTTCAATGTTAAAAGCAGAGAAGCATGGAAGCACAGTTATTGTTATTAATCGAGCATGGCAAAAGAGCTATGTACTTATATTAACCAAAATGTTACCCATAAGCGAATCAGTTAGCCAAGTGAATAAAAATCAAGCGTTACTAAGCGGCACTTTTAAAGAGATAATGCGATTTATGATGGTTAACTAAATTGACAGCCATTGCAAGTTTTCAGTTCGCTGGCCTTAAAATTGGGTCATGAGAACATACTACATAATACAGTGATTGTTGCATAATCCAGAACCATTTTGCTGGTGTTAAATTAACAAAAAAAAAAAAAAGGGGAAACAGGTTAAGTTGAGAGGATACCAAGGGCGTTGCAACCTTGAAGACTGAACGTCTTTTGTCTGGCCACAAGTTGCAATCACCACCTGCATTATGCAGAGCTTACGAAGAGCTGCTAGGTGGCATCCACTTGAACCGGTTGCTTGACGGTTGCAAGTGTCTCTGACCGAGACCGAGACCGCGAACGAAAATGAGACCGATGCCAAACGAGCCCAAGTTTCGGCACTTCATTAATGAAGCTCCGACAACATCGTTGGCAACGCCTGGCAACGCTTTGCAGACCTTGACAGACCCCAAGCACAATTTATTGTATTGTAATCAGAAAGCGCGCACTCAGGCCCAGGAAGCCGATGGATGTGTGTGGAACAGGTTGTTGCTGGCTGGCTTCATCTCTGGGGTTGGCTGACTGCAGTTGACCTCCACAATTATTTTACCTTTTTATTACACATATTGTTTTGCAGATCTGTGTGCATATTTTATTTATTTTTAATTCGCATGCCTTTAATTAAAAGTTTGCTGTTCAATTTTATTGAAAAATTGCAAGTGCAACGCCTCTCTCCCTCTCACTTTTTTGGCTGTCTTTCCCTCTCTTTCTCGGTCTACGTGTTTTCGGGCAGCGACAGAATTGGGTTACATATGTCAAAGCGGCCGGCCGAACCGAGAACAGCCCCATAAAACACGCTTTAGGCCTATGTAGAACTGGGCCCGGCTTGCACATTTAAAAAAGCCAACTGACTGAAAAATTGTTGTGCAATTAAAATCACATTTTGGGCCCGCAAACGTTTTGTGAATGGCTCACACACTGAGGAGACTGACTGACTCCGAGAGTGCGACTGCAACAGAGGCTGGCCACACTTGGTGCGTGCTGTGGCAAACGCCAAACGCACCAAACATTGTACTAAGTCGGGGCGTTTTGTGTGTGGGTTGGGTCTCGGTATGCGCAAAATGTTATGGCCATAATGAAAGGCAAGGCAATAATGTAAAGCACATTTCAAGCACTTAAAACTGTTAACATTTATGGGCTGACAGATTTTTCTAAATAAAAGTCTTACCAAATTGCGTAATCCGTAACAAACTGTCATCAAGCAGTGCTGCTGCCGCCTTGCATCAAGTGGAAAGTGCAGCCTATTTGATTAAAGGGGTTTTTTTCAAAGCGTAATTTTCAATTTAGAACGGATTTTCTCTAACACATTTAAATTTAAACTGAATAGTTAAGCATTTACTTAGTTATGCCTTTTAAACATTAACCACATTCTAAATGCAGTTAGGCACTGTTTAATTGCTGTATTAGAATTTATTTGAATAATAGCTAAATTTAACTTTTTTACATTGAACAATTTGTTTAGCAGCATGCAGCAATTTAGATAATTAAATGCCAATCGCACGCGACTTTTCTGAGAAAATAAAGCTTAGCATTAAAGCAACGGAAATAACTGAAAATGTTCGACAAACAGACAAAAAAAACATCGCGACTTAAGGACAAGTTCAATGATACTTAAACTAAATAATAAAAACACATTGAAAGTAAAAGTAAGATAGAATTAAGGACTTATACATACTCTATGGTTAATTCAGGTTATGCTTGATTTGCTTAGTTTTATCGGATGCATAAACATTCGATTGTAATTGTTGTTGGCTGCATCGTGATTAATCTGCATATACATAGTATATATGTATGTATATATATAAGTATATGTATGCATAGAACACTGTTCGGCCTTCGAAAATCGCGACATTAAATTATGCGCCTAGGCCTATTATTTGTATGCATTTGATAAATTGACAAACGGGCCGGCAAACATTTTGCTATTGCCGCTTACTTTTTACAATGTTGTTGCTGTTGTTGCTGTTATTCTGGTTGTCGTTTGCTGTTGCTGCAGTGAAAATCCGCTCACAATGCGTGCCAAGTTTGTCACAGACCCCTTTCCCCTCTAGATCCCCCCCTTGCAATCCCCTCCTGCTGTAAAACGCTGGCAACTTTCATACGTGAACTTTTCATAGTATCTGTTGTTGTTGTTGTTGTTCTCGGTTATTATGCAGTTGTTGTTATTGTCTGTCATTCATTTTCAATGTCAAGGTTGCAAATGTGCGCATTTTTAATTGATTTATATAAAGCATTATTATTGACTTTCAATTAGCTTTTAGCGACAATGCCTAGTCTGCTGCAACGCATGCATCCTTGTAGCCTACACTGCCAAACACAAGTATGTGTATGTGTATTCGGTGTAGGTTCTGTTTGAAAATAAATGAGCTGATAATGAGTTACAACAAGTGGCTCGCTCGCCCATGTCGAATAATATAGAACAACGCCCACAAAAGCGTACACAAAATTTAATTTAATTTAAAAACAAAAACATAAATGAACAACAAATTTTGAAGGTAATTTGTCGATGCTGAATGCACTTGCCAACAATAAACTCTATTCTATTCTATAAACATTTGCAGAGATAAAAGTGAAAACGTTGCAATCAGGTGCAATCGACTTTTAACTTCAACTTTCCCAATAATACCAACTGTTCAGCTGACGGATTGAAAAGAATGGAAGAGTTAGCTCCGAATATCAGCTAAGTGAATCCCCTGAATGATGTGTGGGTCAAGTACAATATGATTGAGAACGTCCAGCTTAAAAGACTTAAATGGTTATCTTTGACTGGGTATTTGTTCTCTGCCAACTACAGAAAACCAGCTCGAAACATGATCAGGGACAGTTATATAGCAGAAACGTGTCCCTTGAATAGGGTATGAAATAAGATCTTGTTGCTGATATATAATTTGTTTTAAATGATGCTGCTTTTGGTTTTGCAGGGCCTGATTTACTTTTGTAAAATAGCTGGCTTGAATAATTTTCCCAAAAACAAAATTCAACTCAATTTCCAATTTTGTTTAAATATCAATTAAAATTAAGAATGCATTGTGATTCATTCTATGAACTTGTTAAATCTTTATACTTTATATAGTCACACCAATCGGTAGCATCATCATCATCATCATCGCCATAAGCACAGCTGACCTTAAATGTCAATTGTTGCCAGCTTTTTGTTTTGTCTAACCAACCTTGGCCTTACATAGAACAAAACGTAAACAAGCAATCCATGACTTGTTGTTTTTGTAGTAAGTATATGTAGTATTTTCGCTCGATTCCCATAGATCTGTCATATACAATATGTAACGGCACTTTGCTAAACAGCTGTTAATAGCCCACCCATTTAACATATACCACGTTGCCGCCGATGGCATTGCAAATCTATAAATAAAACACAGATCTAACGACAAAACAAACTTATATGTAAGTACAATAGCAAAAAATAATAGCCTTTAGCGCGGTCCGACCCCGTCTGGGGGTCTGTTAGATTAATTGCACATTGATTACAGACAATTGCAATGTCAACAAGCCGCGCAAGCGGAAATATAAAACACTAAACGCGCCCAAAACGCCAGCAAAACGCTACAAAATCGCGCGCTCGCCGCCTACAATTGAAGCAGCTAATGCGGAAGTAGCACAACGAGCTCGCCTTTGCGAGTGTGTGTGTGTGCAAATAACCGATCTCTAATGAAAGCTTCGTGTCTGACTTTTCGTGCTTCCTGGCATCGTTTGTCGAGTGCAGCCAAAGACAAAGGCACGAGAGAATAAATGGCAATTAGTACAACGTGATTCCCAGCAGGGCAGAGAGTTCTCTCTTGACTTTGACATTGTCGGCTACATTTTAGTAAGCTTACCGTTAGACTTTTCATGCATTCACATCCAACTGGGTGTTTAAATGCAACGCCGCAGACGAGAGAATCATTTTCAGTGAGAATCAGGCATTGTTGTTGTTTTTAATAATATTACACTATTTACAGTATTAAAGTGGAAGCTGATAGCAATGTTTGTCTTTTAGCATAATTGTGAACTTTGATGTTAATTATTTATTTTTGTTTTCATTTTTGCACTTCGGATTGGTTTTATTTTTTAGTTACCTTAGTTTTGTTTTTTCAATAAATACTTAAAGGCTATAAGTTTAGCAACTAAAATACAACGTCAACGGGTCAACGGGGGTAGTAGGGCGGGCAGTCAAGACAGTTCAAGACAAGTAGTTGCAGCTACTGCACGCTAGGCGGCGCCAGCATAGGAACAAAAATACTACAACTTTAGCTGGCGCTTCGCCAACTGTTTCTCCTGTTTGCGCTCGCGCTGATGCAGGAACTCGCGTCGTATATCGCTGGCACGCATCTCCAGTATGCAATTGAGCTTATTGCGTATCTGCTCAGCCGTATGCACATCTGTATCGAAGTCATAGTGCTTGAACCGAATGCTGTTGATGCTCGAAAAGAGTCCAAACGGCGAGCTGGAACTCGAGCTGGAGCTAGTGTGGCGGGGACTGGCGGGCGAGTGGACGAGGCCAGCATTGCTGCCGCTGAGCGTAGCAATGCTACCCGTAGTAGGTGCCGACGTGCAGCTCGAGGCAATGCCACTGGAAGAATTGGATTTCAACCAAATGCGCAAGAGCGCCTTAAGCTGACGCTGCTCCACAATCTCACAATGCGCCACCAGATCAATGGGCGTCGAAACGGGCTTGCGATGCGTCCAGAACTTTGTGTTCTTGTGCTGATCGATCTCGATGCGTTCCCCCGAAACGGCCAGCGTCACATCGCACTTAAAGAAACGCTTGTCGATAATGCTGAGGCGATAGGTGCGATGCATGGGCGCCTCGAGCATATCGTTGTGATTGAGCAGACGCTGCTCGTACTCCTTGACCTGGTCAATTGGGCTGTCCGGCACATCCCCGTTGACATTTATTTGTTGCAGCGCATGGATGGCTGCATCTGCCATTGCCGCTTTGTCCTCCTCCGAGGTCATAGACTTGGTGCCCAGCTGGTTGTGGTAATCGATGCGCGTCACTGGCACCAGGGGGCGACGCTCGGCAAGCGTCAGATGCGAGAAACCAAACTTGGAGCACGGCTCACGATTGTCTAGTGGCGGAAAATCTTCCATATCATCGTTGTCCTCCGTCATATATAATGCATAATGCTGCACAGACTTCAGCTGCACCGCATCCGTATACTGTAGGGTAGTCTTGTAGCAGACCAGGCCAATCACCTCAATGATCTTCGCCGTCGATAGCACGCAGATCTTTAGCGGATAATTGCGCTCCGGTTCGGGCAGCATATTTACATAAACGTTAATGCGTTTTGTGGGCAAACCCACCTGGCCGGTTCCGTCAAAGCGCGCGTATTCAATGAAACGATTTTGCGTTTGCTTTGGACTGCGCGCCAACTGCTCGGACAGCATGCTTTTGACGCCCTCGTCGGAGAGTTCGTCATCGTTGCTGGGTTTTACTGTTGTTGTTGTTGTTGTAGTCTTTGTTTTAGTTGTTGTTGATTTTGAAGACGTTGTGGGTTTGTCTGCGGGTGGCGGCTCGGTAAGGGTTTTGCGCTTAAAGAAATCGTTGCGATCGGGCGGCTGTACCTCCTCGTTGTAGTTGACACTTTTAATTCTTGCCGCCTTGCGTTTGGCTATGTCCAGTTTTTCCAATTTTTGAGCCGTATTGGAACGAAATCGATGTGCGCCCACTTCGGGATACATTTGTATGTCAAAGGAGTGCGTGGACATGTCCAGATCCTCGTCATCGCTTAGATCGAGACCTGGATAGCACACAAAGTCCACTTCCTGCAGCGGCTGATCCGCTATCCGAGGCGGCATCATATGATGCAGCGGCGCCAAACGTTGTATAGGCGTGGCAGTGTCCGGATTTCTGCGCTGCTGCTGCTGATGGGATGCCTGGGCACGCTGGCTGCGCCTGTAGGCGTCCATCGTTGTGGTGGCAGTTTGGAATTTCTTCAGATAATTCTTGGGCATATCGTCACTGAGCATTACAGTCTCGCAGATGCCCGTGTCGTCCGTTGAGATGAAAGAATTGCGGATGTGCGAGAGCAGCCAGTGCTGGTTGGAATAGGTGGCCATTGCTCTTGGTTTGACTCCCTCTCTTACTCACAAAATTAATCAAAAATCTTAGTTATCTCTGCATTTGTGTGTGGCCTAGTGTAACTTCTTCTTCTTCTTCTTCTTTGCTCAACTAAACAGCACTAACAGCTAACACAAACGACTCTGGCCACCCTAAAAACTTTAACATTTTCTGTTAGGCCACAGTGTGGGAATAAATATTTCAAAGGCTGACATGTTGATAAGGTTACACTTAAGCAGATATCGATAGCATACCAGTTTTACAAGCAAGTATGAATCAATTGAGAATGCACCAAGTTGCATTTATGTGATTTATTTAAACGATTGATTCAGTGATGATTGTAATTCTTCTTGGAAAATTGTGACGTCATTGTGTTACAAGAAGCGATAGTCACAGTATGCTTCATATGATTGCTATCGAGTATCGGACTTGAATACCAATAATAACAAGCCAGTGTATTGAAATATCACATTATTTACCCTTCTCAATAAATAAACTCAATCCATTAATTCATAAATTTGCCAAACAATGCACTCTCGCAAAAAAAAACGATTCATCGCACAATACACCGATGAAAGCCGATCTCACATCTCTACTACCATATGACTTTTCTACAAGACGCGAGAAAAATACCAGGATTTTAGGCAATTTTTGAAGTAAGTTTTTTTGCTGTTTGCAAATCTGTCTAAATTAATGTTTTTAATTCAGCACACATCATCGCAGCGTATCGATGTTGTAGCAGCGCCCAATATGGCGGGCATCCCGGTTGAATTCGATGAGACGGTGGTCAATCAGTTTAGTTGCAAGCGTTGTGACCGCGTAAGTTTCGCTCGATTTGCGATTTGCAGAAATTGTAATCTTATTTACATCTGCCTCTTACCAATTGTAGACGTTTAAGAGCAAACGTGATCAGACGCTTCATCGGCAGGAGGTGCACAACCACAACAAAACTACCTATGAATGCAAACTGTGTTCCAAAAGCTTCTGCAACAGTGGCAACCTGGATCGTCACATGAAGGTGCACAACGATGTGCGACCGTTTGTATGCAATATATGCTCCAAGGCCTTTGCACAGGCCGTCAACCTGCAGCGACACTACGCCGTACATAGCGGAGAGCGTCCATATCAGTGCAACTTCTGCAACAAATCGTTCACGCAGCAAAGCAATATGAAGCGCCACAAAATGACACATACGGGCGAAAAGCCGTTCCGTTGCCAGCGTTGTGGCCGCTATTTCTCCCAGCTGGTCAACCTCAAGAAGCACAAGCTCGGTCATCTAAATGCCAAGCCGTATCAGTGCAATTACTGTGAGAAGGGCTTTACGCAGCTCTCCAATTTCAAGCGGCATCTACAGTCGCACATAAAGGAAGGCGTCGATGTTGATGTGCCGGGCGCGATACAAGCAGCCACGGCGCTAGCGCGAGAGCGTCTAGAGGCCGAGCAAAAACCGTAAGTGAACAGCTTAAAGCGATAATTACCCTAAAAGACCTACTATCTAGTACTTTGTCTTATTTGCAGTAGTTTCTTTGAGTGTATGGTCTGTCGTGCCATTTTTGAGACGTTTGGAGACTATGAGAAACATGAGAGCAAGTGTCATGAGGAGCATGAACGCACCCAGCTAGATCAAATGTCGCATATGAATGCGGACGACTACTTGCAAATGAAGTTTTCGGTGCCCGATCTGGATACGCATGAAATCATAATTGAGACTACACATTAATGCCCCACCCCACCATCCAAACACACACACACGCAAGTACACTCACTCATCCCAACTATTCTACATCCACAGAATGAGATTGAGAAAGTCACACATACTATGTGCAGGATGCAACTGCAACATAATATTGCAGGCCAACATATATCTTCTTCTACTCTAAATAAAAGCAAACACATTAAAATCAAATTGTAACAATATATGTATTTGTTCAAATGGGCGACTGCTACAACATAGTTGCTATTTCTATAATTTAAGAGCATTTGCAATGTTCAATTGCATCAAAAGCAGTAAAACATAAAAAAATCTGAACTTTTTTTATAAAAAAAAAATCATGTACTCTAAATTTATTGGCCCTCAAGATTTCCAACTTTATTGTGCGATTTTATGGCCACATGATTTTAATGCCGCAAGCCAAATGTACGACTGCAGAAGTTTTGGGCGACAAATGTGTAAATTGACGTTTTGTCAGACATTTCCCTTTTGGCTATAAAATCTTGGTTCCTTACACACACTTGCTTGAAGATTCCTTACTCCGCAGGCCAACATTCTCACATTACATAAAAATGGATTTTAATATCCTGCACAAAAATAAAAGGACTAACGCTTAATTAAACGGCAAAGAGAGATATAAAATCAATACCACAATTGTGTTCCGCATCTTTTATATAAGTTATGTAAATGGAAAACTTTTTAAATCCAATTGTATTTTTAGCTGCAGTCAATATATTACTTTGTGTCAAAGAAACTAATTAGTTTTACATTTTCGTTATTACATTAAAGATGCAATCTTTATTGCCCCAGGACGACAGTCAAGAAGATCCTGAGCGTTTTTCATAGTTTTGTTATATTGCTCCGCTTTGCCAGTCACCACAGTCAGTAAATCAAATTATTATGCCGCCACTTGGTTACACTGACGCCCCATTCAGTTCCATAATATTTCATGCTGCCTTCATCTTCATGCTCATCTTTCTACTTGTCGTCGACGGAGTTTCGTGTGTGTGCGCTCAATTGGCATTCAGTTGTTTAAATAGTAGTCGCCTTAATGTCCGGCCAGACAAATGGCACACATTAATTACGCCGGGCCGTGACATTTGCTATCAATTTATTATGAAAATGCTTTTGCTTTGGTCAGTTGTGCGTGTGCAAGGAACATTCGACTGTGCTATCAGTTTCGGTTAGTTGCAAAAATCACTCCAGCAACGGGTAAATAAATCCGGCTTTTGTATTTTTAAAATGCAATACGCCTGAAATCAATATGACTACCGCGCTGTCAATAACTTTTACAGCAGGTAGCCTCATACAGCACAGCTGTGTGTGTGTTTTATGCACAACAAATATTTGCTCATCCAGATTGTGTGCGGTAACTGAGAACGGGTGGAACGGGTGAGAGGGTGAAGCGCTGAGTCCAGTGCTGTATGCAAATAAGCGGAATCATACTGGAATGCAAAATAACATTTAGAGCAGTGGGCAGTGCTCAGTGGAGTCTGATGCGCTGACGTCACACTTAATGCGCTGATGAGATTTTTTGCATGGCGCTTAATTAACGTCGCACAACCCAGCGCAAACAAAATGGCGGCGATGTCACTGTTGTTTTTTAATCAACGCCTCAAAGCATGCTGCAGTTTTTTCAACTTCCTATGCTGTACAACAGAAGTTCAATTTAATAGCAAGTAATAATGTTGAACAAACCATTGCTTTTCGGATTAACTTTAAAATATGGTTCAGTTCAAGTACAGATAATAAACTCCTATGGTTACGGGGCATCTCAAAAGTTAAGTACATTCGTTGAGCCACACACACTTTTCTGGCAATAAAATCAACACGCGTTTTATACTACAATGCAGTATCAAAAATGGGCTGCACCCAAACCAGTTTGAGTTTCAGAATTATCTGCGCATCGATGCTGTTTCCAGCTTGTTTGGCCGCTTAAATCCGATTTTCGTTTTGCAAATTTGATAAAATTAACGACTGTGTGGCCAATAGAAACCATATCGCTAACACCACCCACCACAGATACGCACAGCTCGCTGCCTAAATTGATTTGGCAAATGTTCTGTCATCATCATTATCAGCTTTGCTGCAAAAGTGGCGATGTCATTTTGAAAAGTGGTACCACACCAAACACACGCAACAAGCGGGCAACACACAGCAAAATGGGAGTTGACAATAGAAGGAGGAAGGATAACAGACGACATGGGAATGAAATTTGAAGCAGCTATCGTTGCCATCATCGTTTTGGTGTTAGCGGTCGCACGTTATGGCCACCAAGAGTGTCTGGTAGCGAAAGCGACAGCGAAAAGCATCCTTGCCACATTCGCTTTTGTCCTTTTTGCTCGAGGAATCAAATGCAGTTGCAGATGCTGTTCCAATTCCTGTTGCAGTAGCAGTTGCAGTTGCAGCTGTGGTTGCTCTTTAATTTGCCATTAGAGCAGCAGCAAATTGGCTTAGCCGCAACGTAATTGAGTTTTACGTTGCTCGATGGGTTAACCAAAGTAAAAATGACACCAACAGCATTTTGTGCAAACTCACAGAATACGACGTATTCGTATGCGCCACAAGCGTATTTAATAAACTATAATTAAGTATACGCTACGTGGGTTTGCTATATCACGCAAACAACATAATAACAACAACAATTGAATTTAATGGTTCATTGCATCAACATCAGCAGAAAGTTAACTGTATTGTCAACATTTTGTATACAAACTTCAACAAACATATATTCAAATGTAAATATCAAGCAATTTACATACTACTGCTTGAGCGAAACGTGCAGCCAGAACTTAAATAAATAATCTGATTTTTGTCACATTTGTAAACCAGATATGCGCATGTTCGCTGTGTTTCTTTGTTTAAAAGCCAAATGAAGTCATTGCCAAAGCTGCCATACATAGAAATGGATTGCCTGCTCTACAGCTATTAAATATAGAACAGAAGGTATAATAAACTTAAGTTAATCTTTGAAATAGTTGAAACAAGGTAGAAACGTTTCAAGTTTATTTATTAAAATTAATTTATTAAGTATATATATTTTATCTATTTGTAACAAAACTTTGTCTTAAAATTTTATATTCATAGGCTACACTTATCCTGATCACTGGGTATCTGCTTGTCAACCCAATCGCATCATTTTAACAATATCGCTTTCTGTTTTGTAACTATTTGATTATGTTTTGTATTTTTGGCATGCCAGTCGTTACACTGAACGTGACACAATCGTGTGAACGCCCCCAACCAAAAAGATAGAGGCCTTTAAACTCACACTCGAACACGAACACACACATGCATAGACCACAACCCCCTACACAGTGCCATATGTAGATAGCTATTAAACACGCAAGAAGCTTAAACTAACATAACATTGTTACCTTCCTGACAAACACAAACGGCATCAAAACAGGCAGGTTAATTTGGAAAATGGGCTCAATAGGCAGCTTTACTATGGGTGTTGCTGTCGTTGGCCTAACTTGAGTTGGCAGCGTGCTTGTGAACTCAGATCCCTACTAACAATCATTCCCTATCTCAAAGAGTGTCAACGTTAGCGACAGAGGACAGTTGACTTGTTAAGTGTTTGCTTGTTTAAACACACACACCCACACCAAACAACAGCAACAAGAACAAGCCAAAGTAATCAGGTTGGTTAGAATTATTTAAAAGGTATAAAGCGTGTGTGTGTGGCTAAGCACCATATGGCATTTTCTTGACACACTTAACTAAACACACAACAACTGAGTTTTTTAAGATAATCAGCTTAAGGCTATCCTTTTCTACTATTTACAGTTACCAGTTTTGTTCAGCTTTTGTTTCTGTGCTTTGAACCAGATGAAGATAAGTCCAAAGAGACTTCAAACTGGCACTAAATAGGCCCTCAAGTTATACTTAGATAACTAATGGAAATGTCAGGGCATATTTGGTGAGCGGCTTAGTTTATTGTTTGGCAAACTTGTGATTTTTCGGCTTAAAGTTGCCTGTTTGTGGACTCATTTAAAGAGTCAAGCTGTTGTGGCCCCCAATACAAAATTACAAATGCAAATCAAAATGTCCGATCTGCAAAGGTTCCGGCACTGGACTGGATTTGCCATTTGCCATTGGCTTTGCCCTTTATGTCCTCCTCCATATGTAAAGGCCAATACACAACCAGTCGCCTAGGGGGACTGACCATGTCAGGATGTAGAAGTAATGCGCAGAATGTCAGACATGCATAAATTATTGGTGTTGCTGATGTTGATGTCGTCGTCAGTGTTGTTGTTGCTGCTGGTGCTGCTGCAGTTATTAAATGCATTCCATGCACAAAGCTTTAAAACTTGGCAATGTTCTTTCTATAAGCTAATAAGCTGCAGCACAAAATTGAAAATTAAAAATAGATATTTTCGTGTCTAGCACATCAAATGAATAAGTCTTGTCGACCCAACAACAAATAAGAGCGAATATTTTCATCTTACTATTTTCTTGCGTAACACGTTTTAAGAAGTCAAATCAACTTTATTTAACTAACTTTTATCATTTAAGTCTGATTATTAGGAAAAATATCATTGAAAATTTAGATAAGTTGTTCTTGGTATTTTGATGTATTTTTATTTGTAGCTAACAGGCTTTCTGACTTCGAATATGAAATAAGCAGCTTGGATGTTTAAAAAGTTTTAATATAATAAATTTGTTAAAGTACTTTTTATATATTACACGCGCATTTCTCTATGCCAAAATGTTTCAACTACTGCATAAATAAAGCATGAGCTGTGAGTGGCTACAAAATATGCAACTGTTGAATTCCATATGTTTATTTGACATACAGATTTGAGCATAAGGCATGGAAGGACCCTTGTACATATTTATATGACAATTGTCTAAGTGCTGCTGGAATATATTGGGCAGACTCAAAAGAACGAGAGACACATTTGCTCATATGAAATCTCTCTCTCTCTCTCTCTCTCTCTCACCCTCCCTCTCTCGCATGCTGTGCACGTATTTTGCATTTTATAATGATATGTATGTAAGTGGAAATCTCTTAAGTCTTCCTGTCATCTGCATTTTTCCGTGGAAGCCAAGAGCATTTTCAATTTTCAGATCTGTACAATGGCAGACTACTCTGCTCTATTTTTAAGATTGCACTGGTTGTTTTTAAGGCTGGCAATTTGTTCCTACTGTTTGCCGCCTTTGAAGTTAATTAATGCAGCTTGTCTACAAACAAACATATTTATAAGCACGCAAACTCAAATTCTTTAATGCTTTGCTTTTATGCAACATGCATACCAGATCCCTTATAACTACTATAACATCAACGTTGTAAGCAGCATATGAGACTTCAACTGCTTCTTTCTTTGTCTTGCCAACTCCCTGCTGCTTGTCGTTTGTACAATATTGCAGCACAAACAGCGGTAGCTTTTCAACTCTAAATCAATTTGTAGTCAGCACTAAACTGTGCATGCAGCTGCATTGTACTATATATTAAATTGGGTTTATAATGTACGAGCAGAATAAAGATGAAAATGTACAATGACGCACGTGTAATACCCTTGCATGTCCATTGATTAAAGTTGTACATATGAAACAATACAATAGCTTTTTGATAAAGCACTAACTAACTTTTAATAAAATGCCAACAATTTAGACAGTCAGTCAGTCATATCTTAAGCACATGTCAACCAACATAAATGATAATACCACCAGCAAAAGGTTATACCTCACCGTTTGGCTTCTCATTTTATAGTAGAAATAATGCATAAGCTTGTTGCAACCATATGTATGCTCAATATTGCGCATACACTGCCCCACAATGCTGCAGGCAATATTAAAGCATTTCATTTGCGCAAACTGAAAGTTTGTAAGTTGGCTTTGCAAACTATCTGTTGCCACATTGTGCGAATATTACAAATTGGATTACTAGTTTTTCAAAAAGCACAGCTCAATTTATATTGACTATTTTTAAACTTGTTTACGAAACTTTTTGATATTGATTTATTTCACACGTGGCTGGCACAAATGCTTAATGAAAATCTTATGGGGACATCGGCCCAGAGGTGCCAAAATCGAACCTTGACAAGTCAAGAAAATTACCAAACAACCCATCCCACGCCACGCTGTAAAAGCTGCTGTCACGCCCTGTAGCAACCTTTTCATATTGATTACCCGCAGCGATTGCGTTTCCAACTGATTTGCATTTAAAATGAAGGCCGCTACAAGAACGAATTTAATATGTATTCAAATACGCTGCTAAGTGAAAATAATAATAAATATCTTCTGTGGCAATGTCAAAGCGTAAGCTGCTTGCCATCAATTAGAAAAAACTCTGCTGAGTCCCATTTAATATTTAATTTGATTTTGTTTTGGCCGTTATTAAAATCCAATTTCAAAAGTGTTTACGTTCTATTTTTAGGTATCTAGCTCAACTTTTGGACCATAATTCGTAATTCATTTTGTTTACGCCCCTTAAACACAGAGTACAAGGAATAACTGGAGTATAACATATGTATGTGCCCGAGCGAAGCTTAGGCTTTAAGATTTATGTACCATTGCTTCCGTTTTGCTATATATTTAAGGCTTAAGACATAAACAAAGCATACGCCATGTGAGCCCACGCCTAGGTAAGCAGCTCAACAACCAACTGGCAGGCATTACAATTTTCGTTTGCCGCAATTGTTTCCAAATTCCACACACAGTTCATTGTTTTCGCTCGAATATTTTACTGTCTCACTCAGCTGACAGGAGTTAATGCAGAAGGACTCGCTTAGCTGTTGGCCATATGTTGTATTTAAAATATCAATTGCATCTCACAATCCTTGAATCAGCATTTCATAACTAGTCTACAAGTCTTTATCGTTGAGCCGCTTTCGTTTATTTAAAGCAAATAAAAATTTCATCGGCCTTACGCATCAAACAATTTCAACACATTTAAATTTGAGCACATGCCGAGGATTTTTGTCAGACATTTGTCCATATCGACTTTGAAGTTGGCTTAAGCTTATCTGTTCTGGGAATTGGGACAGCTAACATATGCCTGTATCATTTATTATTGACTGCTGGTCAGCCAAGCTAATAAGATACGGGTAAACACAAATACACACAGGAACACAGGAGTTCGATGAAAACTATCCTGGGACTTACATATGATTGGATGGGCAATTTATAAAGCTCTTTAAATTGAACAATGGATTGAGGTCCCTTTATAAATTCTGTTTGGCAACAATTTAAAGTACAAACCACAGAACATATTCGAATCTAAATTCTACTCGCATTTCAATTGTGATGCGGTTTACACCAAGGCATTGCCCAAAATGAGACAAACATGCTAAATAGCTTGCGCACATTTAACACTAAAAATGTTGCACAAATTGTTTTACACAGCTAGCTGCAATATGTAATTGCCGCAACGCAGAGCGGCGGGTACCAAAATAACAAAAGCAACAACAAAAGAAGCATGAAAATAAATACTGTCAGGCGAAAGGAAAAGCTAAAGAAATGGCAAAATGATTTATATGTAATATCACGTAATGAATGATGAACCATAAGAATATCTCTTGCAACCATAAATAATGAGTAAATTTTTGAGCAATGTGCTTATATTGAATATCTGGTTTGGACTGAAAAGCAATATATTTTTGGAGTATTTATCACAATATCGAGCGAAATTCAAACTACATAAATCTAAAACTTTATGACTGTGAACAAATTTTAAAATTGTAAAAGCCATCACACTCTTCTTTATCTTTAGTTAGCACAGGGTATATGGCGCAGAGAAAGTTTGTTACAAATTTTCCAAATTAAAATTTGCAGGGTTTACACAGCAGCAGCCAGCATGGGAATTACAGAGAGAAGAGCTCCGGATACGAAGCTGCGTTGAGGGTACATACTTGCAACAGAGGTGGAGGAGAAGGAGCATGATCCCTCCAATCCATACCACCCCGCCCCAAGCAAGTCAACCCAGTCATGCAGTTTAGCAAACGAATTCTCGTGTGGGCGTCATGGGGGCGTGTCAGTCCACGGGGTTTTTTGGGCCTTGTAGTCGTAGGTTGCTCGTTGTTCGTTTAAATTGTTGCTGTCGTCGTTTGGCGTTGAAACTGGCGCCGTTTTCCATCAATTTGACACCGGGGTCTGCCACTGTCAGGCACCACAATCATCCCTCCCCTGCCACTGATGGTGGTGAAAATTTTTGCATTTTTTATGCTGTTGCAATTGTATTTTTTGTAGATTTGTTGCTATCAGTGACATTTCAATGGATTTAATTGGAGTTTGTGTATTGTTGAATGCTCTGTTTAACTAACCGGAAATATGTTGTACATTTACATAACACATGCACCATGGGTTTGTTGAAAATATTTAACTTCAATTTGCTTATTTAATATATTAAATTATCCCACGAAATTTGACCTTAATAAGCACAACTCGAAAAAAAAGTGGAAAGATGGATGAAATTTGTTTAAAAAGATATGTAAATATAAATAAATTGCGTTCATTAAGGCAATGATAAAGATTTTTTTTCCGTGGTGCTGTTGCTTTTTTTGTGCAACTAATAGGAATGTAAATTTTCTGATAAAAATCCAAACGTTATTAATTCGCTTATTTCATATGAATCATTTATTAGTCACAAATAGAATAATCAAGTAGAGATAAACAAAAAAAACTACAGCACACTAAGCGAATTAACTTTTTAAACCCCTTCTAGCTATGTTAGTATTAAAATTGATATTTATCCGCAGATTATCAGCTTTGTGCTTAAGTTACTTCAGTCGAATATTCTTTTGTTCTGTCTCTTGAGTTGCCACAATGAATAGCTTCCGCAAAACAACTTTTGCTTTTTTCTGCTGATAACGTTACATGGAAAATAAAGAAAAAATTCTTCAAAAGCCCAGCCGCCAAGCAACGTGGGTTCAGTTCAGGGCCCAAGATTGCCCCAACACACAATTGCGACTTGGTAAAGCACACTTGAGACAGGTAGCAGTTAGCAGCAGGATGAAAAGAGCAAACTTCATGTTTGTTTGGGTATACACAGAGCATAATTCTATTTACGCAGGCAAGCGAAGGATTTAACTTGAAAAAGCAAAGCCTCAAGGGACACCAGACGTCCAAACTGCCATACACAGCTATGCACGAGCAACTTTTATGAGCTCCTAGAGAAAGGATGAGAGACGTGTTGTGCAAGGGCAAGAGTGTGCAGGACCGAGAGTTCTGCAAACTGTCGTCCAACAATGGCCAATAAGCAATGACAATGCAACAATGCGAATTCAGCTAGCCAAACAGCTGCCTTTCCTACGCAATGTATGGACTGACTGACTGACAGTTTGTTGCTCTTGACTGACCATGGCATTGAGTGACAGAGAGGCAACAGCAACAGCAACTGCAACGGATGTGAACATCAATGGCGAACACTTTGTCAAAAGTGCCGAGCGCATAAATCAGAAAGTTCCCGCAGCAATTTCACCCAACTGACAGTTGCATATGAATTGAGCTTTGAGCTCTGACACCAGCAACACCAATAATGCAACCAATGTTCGATTGTTAACCCATTTAAATCGCCTGGTTAAGCATATATAGACCAAAGACCTTCCAGTTGAAAGCTATAGCTTCTGTCAGTTAAATGGCAAAATTGGCTTAAATCAGTCTAAAGGACAGCAATTTAAGAAAAAACGTTATTTTAGTGAAAGATTTTTTTGTTTATTAAGATATAAAGCATGTTTCAAATATAAATACATTCACATATTAAATTAAAAATTATATTGCAATTGATGCCTGGACCTAAAAATATTGGAGATTGGACTTTGGGCCTGAATATTCGGAATATATTTCTTAAAGCATAAAGTCAAGAATTTCTTTAAGCGATTAAAAAATATATTGGTAATCTCAGATACTCTTGTACATTTTTCTTCATTACAAGAAAATCTGAGATCAGCGAGCTTAAACACAAATTCGAATTGGAAAACTTTGATCAATTCATTTGCACATAATGTCAGTTATAATATACTACACAAGTTTTAAATAAAGTCAGTTACATTCTATTTCAATAGTAAGTTCAATAACCTTAAAATAAAAACATACAATTTTAATTTTAATATTTATAAATTATATGCTTAAGCTAAAATCAAACATATATAATAGTAACACACAATTATTTTTATCTCAATTGCTATAAAGCCCAAGCGTGGAGTTGTTTAAAAAATTCGAAATATTTATAAAAAACTGTATTCGCTGCAATCGTCCGTTAATCGATCAATAATCTGCGCTCTTGCCTTGCTTGTATCCCTTTGCAAAAAGATTATTGTTGGAATATTTATGACAAGAGTTAAAACTTTAGATATATGTACTAACTTGATAATTTTGAAAACCGGTGGGTACGGCTGGTTGGAGATAAGTCGCAATATGAAAAGCCTGAGTGCATCATTCTCATCGCTTTTAACGCTAGGTAAACCGTAAACATAATCGGATAGTTCTGCCGTCGAGCGGATACCTGCAGATAACATGTATTAAAACTTAAATTTTGTTATTTAAAATATTTATCGAAACTTGCCCATTGTATCTTCTAGTACATCAGTCGGAACATTGCTTCCCACATAGAGTATCAACAGATTGCCGCTATTCATTAAATACAACGATCGCGAGTCAATACTGGAAGATAAGGGTAGGCATATTTGATGTATTTATTAGTATTAATCTTAAGGAGTTAAACTCACTTTTCGGTCGATAGTTGCATGCGTGGTATTGCCGGTAGCAGCTCAGCTGTCGTTGTATCCCCATTTGATTTAGATTTTCGAACATGGCTGATAAGCACATCCAAATTGTATAGCTCGGGATAGATGTACTTCATGAACTGATCCAGTGGCAACGTTGTCATGCAGTCCATGGCATATATGCGATTATCCGAACGCATAACTGAGTCCACACAAAAAGCAGGCTAAGAGTGATTCGTTAGAACAACAACAAAAAGCAGTAAGCCTTATCAATACTCACATGCTTGAGCAAGGCCAGAATGTATGCCGGCAGTTTTGCCAGATTTGCTGGTGGGGACACAGTTGATAAACTTGCCACCTTTAAGGCATGGTATACGTTGGTAATAGTATTGATCAATGTGGCACGCGCATTAATAAGATTCGTTGCTATCAAACGACGCACAGCAATTTTTGAGATTAAAGACACAATAACTTTCTGATTGGCGGATAGCAAAACCTCGGTCAGCGAATTCGTCACTGGCTGGCATAAAGTATGCACTCGTATGCGCCGCTCACCCTTGCTGTTCGTATACACCAGAGCTATCTGGAAGCAAATGTTGCTCACATTGGAGAGTTTCCGCTCATATGATATCTCTATGCCATAGCCTGAATCTGGATTGACATTGGGCAGCGAGATTAAACCATTTGTGCGCTCAAAATAGTTTCCATGGAATGATTTAAGCTGTAGGCCATGAGTGCAGCGTAGGTGCATTTCCGCCCCAAAGCCAATGTTGCGTGTTAAGTAGCGTTTAAGGCACTCCTCAAATGAGTAAACTATATGCTGCTTGGTCATCTGGTAGAGAGGAAAGTGATACAAACAACCACCGCTGTATTTGCTGAGGATAGCTAGACAGACAATAAGTTAGAATAATACATATAGATTAACTGCGAATAATGGAGATGTAAGTTGGATCTTACTTACATAATGTGGCCATATCGTTATAGTGCTGATGATTCATCAGAAACAGATCGACGGCAATTTCATAGGTGGCAAACTCAAGAGCGTAAGACTTATAGAAATTTGTCGATGGTTGTAAATTATCGGGGCCCTTGCGTGGCTCTATCGTTCCAGGCCCTTTGTTGGGAAGCCGCGTTTGAAATACAGTTATACGACCACCTGTTGCACGCTATGTACAATAACAAAGTCGAATTAGTTGTTATTTTTCGTTCAACAGCTAAGCAGATCACTCACCATTAGCTTAAAAGCCACCTGAAGGGCAGCACCCAGCCCTGAGCCGAAATCGCGATTATGGCTATTTCGTTTGGGCAGCTGCCTGAGCAGTTCTCTCACTTGTTCCATGTACCTCTTGAGGCTTACAATCAAATTGTTTGGCAATAACTGATCGTCAACGTCCTTTACTATCATTTCATGCGGCTGATTTACTCCATCAACCATACTGTAAAAATGAACATAGCTATCGTAGCCTATAAAACATACTTGAGTGCGTTCGTCGGCTGGCATCTTATCCAATTGACGACTGAGAACCGAGCAAGCAGCATGCAGATAGCCGCTCTTGTTTGCTTGCATGGAGATATCAAACAGGAAGAGATACGTGGCTGGCTTTGCTGGAGCTATATGAAGCTGAGGTGGCACAATAATCTCAAATGTGCTACATTTCCGATCTGTTACATGGCCGTAAGAAAGTGAAACGGGGTCGAATTGTCGATCCTCAGGCACTGTATATAAAATAATTTGATAATTATATGTACCAATCACGGTTTGGTTGAACTCACGCTTATTTAAGGAATGGCAAATATTACATTGCCATATTTTATTGTCGACAAAGTTGACAAATGGATTAATGTACGCCCCGCAAAAGCAATGAACCATATTGCTGGAGTGTATCACAGGAAGACTCTATAGTTGAAATGGTTGAAAGTCACTTACATATTTTACAACAAATGAATGTGATCCTTACTCTGACATCACGAAATGGTTGAACTACTAAGCCAAGCAGCAATCCAGACTGTTTCAAAAGCAAGTCATCCTCAGGGATTTTGGACAGTGTGCAGTGCATTATGCTCGGATGAAGGTTAGTGGACTCGATGAACTGATTGTGCACCACTACGTTCGGAGGCGCTATCCTTACATTAGACAGTATAGGACACTGCCGCGTCAAATCAATGGTGTCCTGGATAGGTAGATGTTGTATAGATTCCAGATCCTGATTCGCATTATTGAAAATCTGAGTTTGCCATTGTTGCTGATTCAGTTGCTGGTGATATTGCTGTGGTAACTGCTGCTGCGGCGTAGTTGGTGGCGATCGTAAGGTCGGTAGTTGCGCCTGAATCATCTCACTCATTGGTTGCCACTGTAACGGTTCATGATCCTCATATTGTAGTTGCGCGTTGTTGACAATCGGAGTTGGCAACTGTTGCTGTGTTTGTTCCTGTGGTATCTGTTGCTGCGGCATAGCTGGTGGCAATCCTGAGGTCAGACTAAACTGTGCAAGCACTAGCTGCTGTAATGTATTGGGAGGTTCAAACTGATCTTGCATTTGCTGTGGCTGATTCAGTTGCTGGTGATATTGCTGTTGTAACTGATGATGCGGCGTAGTTGGTGGCGATCCTAAGGTTGGTAGTTGCACCTGAATCGTCTCACTTATTGGTTGCCATTGTAACGGTTCATGATCCTCATATTTTAGCTGAGCATTGTTGACAATCGGAGTTGGCAACTGTTGTGGTGTTTGTTCCTGTTGCTGCTGCTGCGGAGTAGTTGGTGGCGATCCTAAAGTCGGTAGTTGTAGTCCATCAGTTGCTTCAAATGGCTCTTCATTCTGCTCAGCACTGTTAAACTCCACTGCAGCTGCATCTGGTGCTGGTGTTAAAGCTAGTAATCTGTATGCCAGTTGATGTCCTCTTGGTGGTCTAGTCAGCTCTTCAGCTACGCCATCAAAAACAGATGCGGAACTTCTGCAGGCCACAGAAGCATTAATTGGCTCAAGAAATGGACTTTTTAGCGGAGACTTGCACAGCAGATGTTTTTTATAAGGTCCGATCATGTGTGCCGCATGAAAGCGATTCTGATGCTTAACTAATTCCCTTTCCGATCGTAATTTTCTCCTGCATATTTGACAATCGAAGAGTTTAATTATTGTATTTTCTTGGTTTTCCAAAATGTGTGCTTGTAAATGTTTTTCCAGCTCATCGATGTCCGTAAAGTATTTGTGGCATTGAAAACAGCTTATGGTATATTCATCACAATCAGTCAAATCAGTGATATCAGTTTCTTCTAGATGAGTCGCCATTTCATTTTGCTCATTATTTGGTACCGAATGCATATTATTTAGCGGTTCCAATGCGTTTCGCACCTAAAAATTCATAGTATTTTATTACGAAATGTCATGAAACTAAAGGTTTTTAAAATGTACCTGGGACAGCATGTTGTTGCTATAGCCAAAAACGTAAAAATAATGTTTGTTTTTCTATGTTTACTTAAATGCAGGTAGTATAAATTTTGTTTGTTGCGCTTCTTTTTCAATACTGTTGTGACTCTGTCGCGTTATAAAACAAGACTGCAACTAAGGGATGTTCTGCGCACTTATGGTCAAGCAGGTAGACAAACTGAGACTACTGTAGAAATAGGGGCACATGTTTGTAACCTTAAACTCAGCGCTAAGACAAGAATAGATTAAGACCAACGCTGAGACTTACAAACTCAGCAACAGATAAGCTAGAGTTAAAGGTTGAATTTTAATCATGAGTCAGGGAAAAACGGTTTATACATCCCTATTAAGTCCCATCGTGGAGTATGGATCCTGTGTGTGTTCCCCGAAATACGGGATTCACCAGGGTAGAATTGAATCTGTGCAGAAGAATTCCTTCTTTTTGCCCTTAGAAGTTTTGACTGGGTTCCTGGAGTTGACTTACCCCCGTATTCAAGTAGACTTCTCTTAATCAATCTTCCCTCCCTTCTAAAATGTAGAACTATAAATGGAGTATTATTTATAACTAATCTTCTTAACTGTGCAATCGACTCATCAGTTCTTTTGAGTCGAATTAAATGTAATGACCCAATTAGATCTTCACGTAACTTTTTACCGCTTAGCCTTGATCGTTGCTCGAGCAACTAATTAATTCATGAACCATTTCGTGTAATATGCTCTGATTAAAAAAAACATTTTTCTCTTGTCTCCTTGGAGGCCTCAACTCCAGTACTAAAAACATCGATCCTCTCTGCATTATCTAATCGTAGCTACTAATAACTAATCTAACGCTGGTCTGATTGGGGTTTTCTGGGTTTTTCCCAATCCACGCAACAAATGTTGGACCACTAATTTTCTTGTTGAGTTTCCCAGAGCTTTAACGTTAACTTTTTAAATTTTTTACCTAAGTTTACTTTCAGATTTAAATATTTTATTTTTCTTAATTTTAATTTCAATATTTTAATTTTGATTTTATGTCTGCTGTTCTTAGTTAGCAATAAACAAATAAATAAATAAATACTTAACAAGGGAAAATAAAACTCGTTTCAAAGTCATAACAAATACCAATCAGAGTGTTTACCTGTGAAAAATGTAGATTGTTTGTGTTATTTAGGGTTTTTTACCTAACTGTGCGTAAATCACAGCCGTGCTAAAAGAATGTGTTACGGGTAAAAGAGCCCAACGGTCTTTTACAAAAAACAAAAATAAATAATATTTTCCACAGCGTAAGTGGTAAAATTTCCAAGAACTGATATGCAATTGGTTCCCACAGGTAAAGATAGTTCTAAATGTTTTTTCACATATAGTTCTTTGAAAATTAGTTCTACCGTGCTGGCCATAAATTTCATTGTCAAGTGCAAATGTATGTTTCAACCTACTTTCAGGCAAAAGAAAGCCTCTTCGAATCCATAAAGTATCCTGCACGCATTTCATGACTCTGAGGACTGCAATTCCATATTTTTTCTATTCAGCAAGCGTTTAATATGGACTTGCACAATATGGCAATGGATTTCCAAAATTGAACAGTAAGGAGTCCCAAAAACCCGCTAATAATTCCTTAATACATATCCCTTAACTTACACGCAGAAAAATTACCAAAAAGTTAAAAAAAAAAACATTTATTGATTTAAATTAGTTTATTATTTAAATAAACAACGTCCATATATTTTTTTAGTAATTGTTTTAATCAATTTCGCTTTTGGCTTACCGGAATAGCCAGTTAAAGTCTTTAGAGGTCTTATAATTTAAAATATTGTGTCCATTGCGATTCTTGGTCGGGCAAAACCACTCCCACTCTCTCCGTTAGGTTAGGCTCACCCCGCAGCCAACACCCTTAAAAAACCTTTCTGTATATATATTTTGATAGCCCACTCGTGGGGCAGTCATTATATTTTTGGCACCAAAACGTGACGACAGTTACATTGCAGAGCAGTTGCATTATATTTTTTGACATTAATTGCTAACGAGGTAGCTTATATGACAGCACTTTCCTACTATTCTCTAGTGTTCAGGTTATCTTGCTTACTTCATTTAGAAGATACAATAGTACATTAGTTTTGTAGTCCCGTTAATGTGATCCTGATTTATATGCGACAGTATTGGGGAAATGTCCAGCACAGAAGCCATAAACTACTGTTGAAAATTAATTGAGTATCTTATTAACAGCTTAAACACCTTTCTCATTAGGATTAACATGTTATTGACTGGACAGGACTTTATCGCAAAGCTCTTAAACAAACTTGGAAGGGCTCAAGCTCGTTTATCTGCTTCAAAATGCCAAAAGCTACCTTAAAGCCTTTTAACATGAATCTCTGCTGGCAGCGTAAACAACTAAAAATGACTTTGCGCATTTTGACGAACGGGGCGCCAAGTAAGTTTTTTAACTGTTTCCTGTCAGTTGCACAAACATAAGCACACAAATATACGCTCAGAAACAGTTATACACGCTATAGAGTGTTTAATATTTTAAAGGTTTTTTTTTGCGTGTAGCTAAAATCAGATTACAGTCGACTATAGTCTTATAGCAGCACTTTGTTGAGCTCGTTCCACTTAATTAGGTTGAAGTGCCTGCATATTTCCAAATCGCTAAAGTGCCTGCCCTAATAAATATGCAAATATGTATGTTCTGACTGACTATTTGTGCCAGCTTCCCAGGTATAGTAAGCTAAATGGAATTGCGCCGCAGTCTCACAATTCAAATTGCAAAACTCAAATACAAATTCACAAAATTTTGCTGTTCTTGCTGTTGGCACTAAGCTCGTCGACGGCAACGCGCCTGATTAGCTTCATTATGCAGCATTTTCCAAAAGCCATTTTAAGCTGCGATTCGCTGTTGTAAATGTGTGCATGAGTATGTGTGTGTGTAATAACGTATTTTTGTTCTCGATACCGAAGGTAAAGAGTATATTGGGTTTGTACAACGTCCGTCATGGTGTCTGTCCGTCCGTATGAACGCAACTTTTTTCGACACCCTTCAAGCTAGAGACTTGAAACTTTTCAAATGTCTTTATCTATGGCCGGGACAGATAAAGTGTCGAGATTGGGGTTCTACGATAACTGGGGGGCTGGCAAATCGATAAATTCGATAATTCAAAATCGATAAATCCACCTATTCTGCACACCCTTACAGTTAGAGTTACCAAATTTGGCAGGAAGATAGCTACTGGCATCCCCGAAAAAATTGCATGTTAAGTTTTGGTGCCACGCCCACCCATTCCACCCAGCCCCCTGCAGTTTGAAATCAGAAACTACTATATCTTCGTCAGTTTTTCAGCTACAGCCACCAAATTTGGTGTTAAGATAGGTGATGACGATCCCCAAAAAACTGCATCAAAACTTTGAATGCCACGCCTACCCATACCGCCCTTTTATGGTGTTTGAGCTACAGTCTCCAAATTTGGTAGGAAGACAACTGGTAGCGATCCCCAAAGATATTTTGGTGCCACGCCCACCCATACCGCCGCCAGACCCCCTTCCCCACATTTAACAAACTTTGAGCTAGTGTCACCAAATTTGAGGGAAGATAGCTGGTGGCATCCCCATCTGTATCAAAAAATTTTGAGGCAGCTTACAGCCCTGGCGCATCCGTACCCCATTGCAGTCAGTCCTCTTTTTACCGTTATTAATGCTGGTATCGAGTATTTCGCAGTCTGTTTCGTCCGACTGCAAGGTTTCCACATGTTTAAATTTAAAGCCTTGCCAAGCAGCTCAATTTGTATGCAAGTCACCGACGCGCTGCGGCGGGAGAAACGAGCGCCACGCTGTCTACTTTGACGGCTTATAAAGGCTCAAAAACACTTACACAAACAAACAGCAATGTGTGTTGGCCAAATAAAAGTTTGAATTATTAGTTGAACATAAAGTGGAGTTACTGCGGCAACTAATTAACTACATACCTTAGCTCAAGCAGTTTTTTTTGCTAAGCTGCGTATGCGTAATGTTTATATAAACATAGTTTCTAAGCTAAGTTTCATTAAAGCATTTGTGCAGTTAATGCGTGTTTATTATGGACTTTAGTAACAGTGCATGGAAAAGTTTATAAAATTAGAGATATGCGTTCAACTAATCGTTATGAAAGTCAGGTTTAGCCAAGAATTATTTACTGAAACGGAACACACCCTTTTGTTGTTAAAAAAAAAAAGGTTGTTCTTAAATCAATAACAGCATAACAAACCCCTGGCATACAATTGCCCTCGACAGTATACAGACATTTTAATTGGACTTCGTTAAGTTGTAAAAGGGTAAAGTCCTTACACAAGCATACATTCGCACATCTGGAAGCGATTACAAAAAGGGCTGATAATTACTATAATTATGTTATACAAAGATACTTATCAAAATATCAGGGCTAATAACTTGTAACTTTTTTATTTGCTGGTTATTTGATAATGAAGATTTTGGTTGTGTAAAAACAATGATGCTCCGAATTTATCCTTGGCTTTTGTTTGAATGTATTTTGTTTTTACTGCTAGATTTGTTTGCAATTTGTTTTCGATTTTGATGCACCGAATCTTTCATTTAATTTTGTTTGTATTTTTTTATAGTAAGTAATATTAATTGGATTTCATTACACCCTGATCGACTGAAAATTATATATCAGATTACATATTTAAGCATTTCTGTTTCTAGTGTGAATACTGAAATTTTTTTTTATCTTCCAATCGCCCTTAAGACACATTGCCTTAGGCTTAACTGAACGCTTAAGCGAGCCTTGGTATTGTCACGTTTGCTGTTTAAAAAATGAGGCACGATGACAGTTAAAGTTGTTGCAAGATTATTGGAAATTTAACATGAGAGCTGTGTGTGTGTTTTTGTGTGTGAATATGAGTATGTGTATCTTTATAAAAGACAGAGGCGTACAATGTAAGCTGCCAAAATGTCGGAGAGGACCTTACCTACGACAAATAAACGTGAGTGCCGCCACAGCAGCAACATGGTTGGCAATCCAAAAGCAAAGCTACTGGACAATGTATCAAAATTGGCAAACTGTTGAAGCAGCCCTCGGGTGTCAGTTAGATTAATGTTTTAGCTGCTTCTTTGCGAGCAGACACAAAAGGATTTTTTGATAAATGATGCTCGGTTCTATTACAAATTTTAAGCAGGCAACTCAAGTTCGTTTTTGTTATACCTTTAAACGCTTGCACTTAAACTAATTGCCAGCAGGCTGGTAAACTAAAATTGCATTGATTGGCAACATATGTGTATGTGTGTGTGTGGGTATATGCGTGCAGTACACACAGAGAAACAAATTTTAGATCGTATAATTCACGCTTTAATTGGCAGTCTTATTTAATTCAAATTCTATATTAATATGGAAATTTTCATTTCAAAACATTCGTGTTTGATTTATTCACACTGATTTTTAATATGAACGTTTTCTTCTAAACATGTGGGATACGTTAAGACCAAGTATAACATTCTTGATTTTGTTTATATTTTATTCACTGGTTAGTTTTAATATCAAACGAAAAAGCTTATGAACGTAAGAAAGATACCCGCTAGCTCTTATTTTTCATATTGGGAGTGCAAAAATTAAAAGTGGGAGCACTTTGATTAAAAAAGGAGTTTAATGCTTATTTAAATTTAAAATAAACAATTTTTATAATTTGTTAAAATTAAAAATAAAAAACACGATGTAAAAATTTTTGATTCGCACTGATTTCAAGAATTGATATTATTAAAATAATTGTGGTCGACTTAAATTTTTATTTAATGTAGGAACATTCGCAAATTTAACATTATTAGTTTTGGTTTGAGTAGTTATTATTTCACTTAAAGTTTTTCCGCATTGATTTTGAAACGAATCGTTGTAAATTCGATATTTTAATATGATTTATTTTTCAATAAAAATTTTTCGAGAACAATTTGAAACCGAAAATCGGAATCTAAATAGCAATTTTTGATTTAACGTTGCACTTATTTTCTGTGTGTAGCAGCTGTGCATATACACATACTTTTAATTGCTATTGGGTCAAAAACTAATTGACATTTACAACGCAGACACAGGTGTGTCCTGCCACAAAAGCAAACACGCCATTGGTCAGAGCTCGAGCGCCTGCCTGAATGCCTGAATGCCTGACCGGGCCCAAGCCTGTCAAAATGCCAAGCAAAATGGTCGACAGGCTACATGGAATGTGCCTGCACAATGGTCAACAGGCTGCATGGAATGTGGACAAAGTTTTAGTTCTGTCTGCTTACCGTAGTGCCAGTAGACCAAAAGCATTTCACACAAATACCATATTAATGTAATTAAGTGACATAATAACTTTGCCATTGCTTTTCTCTTACCATTTAGCTTCGTTTTTTGGCTAAAGTCACAATTTACCTTATTGACTCATTAGCCCAGTTTGGAGTGTCGTTAGCTTGGATTTGATAGCTTGTATACGAAAAATGTAATAAAAACAGCAAGCAAAAAAATTTACATAAAAATGCTGGGACAGCACCTAGGTCCAGAGATGCGAGCACAATTGGCCGTTTTCTATAACAATGTATGCATAATCTTATCAAATGATTTAATTATACTACGGCTCCTGTTGCTGGGTCTGCTGCTGATGTTGTCCTTGTCAGTGGCAGACTCTTTGCCATTTAGCTCTGCGATGCTTATCTCGTTATCTTGTGAACAACCCACAAAACCATTGTCAAGCAAATGAGTCCTGTTCGTTGGCTGTCTCAGCCAATTACACTCGGCTGCCGGTTTGGCTGCCATGGTGATTATGAGGGCTCTGCGCCTACATTTTTACATTTTATTTTATTTTTTTGACTGTTGCTCAACATATAAATATATTTTTCATTCGATTTACCGTTTGGCGATTGAATTATTTCGCAAGTGCGTCTTGAAAACAGGTCGCATGTGGTTTTTATTAACAAGCAGCGCTCGGGTTTTTATAAATTTAGAGCCAACCCTTAACTGGAAGGAGTAACATTGGAACAGCCTCCTTAAGCACAATACCTCGGCGTCAGACTAGATAACCGCCTAAGCCATGCAACAACTGCGATGGCTCAATAATAGAATAAGCACTATTTATGTGCACTGTATAATACCGATCTGGCTTTAATAGCATTCAAAATTCGGGGGACTGCAGCAAAAACAAGCTACAAGAAAATGGTATTGAAACATCGTGCTTGCTAAGTATATCCAATTGCCTCAGGTGTAAATGTACAGCTTCATACCGTAGAAGAGAAAATCGGGCTGCACATCAGTCGATACAGCTACAAATTGTTGAGGCACCGCAGTTTGCTCGCTAAAGGACTTCTGTATGCCAAACCTCTAAGAAGGGTTTCCAAGACGATAAGACAATAGTAGGGATCACAAACAAAAATAAATCCTTGTGCGAATGTGCACGGGGTTTGGTTGGCTTTTTACAACACAAATATATTGTTATGTTGTTAAATGAACATACGGATTCAATACTCAAAAAAAAAGAAAACCCCTAAGAGTATGCTACACTTTTGTAACAACCCCTTTAGTATCCTTTTTTGGAACTGGATATTGAGCGATAATCCGGGCTGAGAACTGCCAATAGCCATTTATTTTACTCGACCGGTTTCAATTTTTTGTAAGGTTTTCTTGATGTTTTTGTTGCCAGCGCAAATCCCGGGCGACACTTTGTCGCAAATGCTTCCACTGCCTCAAACAAAGCTCAGCGAATTATTCACGCTTCAAACACAGTCATCGGCCCGTCATCGGGTTTGCATTTGTTGTTGTGCTGCACAATGCGTAAGCTTGCTTATTTTTGTTGGTGGCAGTGTCCTGAAAAAAGGCTTACCATTTAGCGGGCAATAAAAGCCACTTTGAGCCAAGTATTGTGCAAATGGATTTTGTGCCAGGCAGCTTAACAGACTCAAGAGACTTGAAAGCAATGGAAAACTGACAGCCAACCTACTACTACTTTGCATGCCGACTAAAAGTCATCGTCAAGCCAAATTCTACACTTAAGCCTTTCATTATAATTTTTGCGTATTGAAATTAAGGTAAGAAAAGAAAAGCGAATAGAAAGGTTAAGCAAATTGCAATCAAAGACAACTATTTTAAGCCACAAATATGTCAAAAGAATGGATGAAATTTGTGCTGTGATATAAAAAGCTAAAGTGATAAAGCATGCCAAAAGTCAAAAACCATTGAAGGTCTTGTAAGCCGCAGGAAACCGAACGAAACAGCGAAAGGTCCATGCAAATATTAAATGCAGACGACAAAAATAAAACATAAAAAAACGCGACTAGAATTTAACCACACATACACACATCTTTTTGTTTATATTAACATTATGACATATATACTTTAGTCTTCAGAGTTCTGCCAGGCTTTCGCATACATATAAAATGTCAATGCGACAACTTTTAGCTTGAGAAGTTGTGGGAAAAGGTTAAGGTCAATGCGCATATAGCTGAAAAAAAATAGCTGAGCTTGCAAATGAAATTATCCCGGACGAACCATAAAAAACAAAAGTGAAGACCAATAGCGAGGGGCGTGGCATTAAAGAGGTAAACTCAATGGTTCAGAATTATAGAAACTTAAATACAAATACAAGCAAAACTTAAAGCAATCCAAACTGCTCAAGGGAGTGCCATACAAACATACTTGTATACCATTCACGATGTGGCTGAGGACATTGTTTTCCTTTTGCAAATCAATTACTGTTTCAGACTCTGCTGAGACAAAACTCTCATCTGCCTTCCGTCCTACTTCCGTCCTTCTCTCTTTATCTCTATCTCTCTCTCTGTCTCTCTACTCTGTTTTCAGTTGGTGCCTGGAAGCAAGTTTTGATTAGCTTCCGCCCACGCGAATTTGCGGACATTCGACGTCGTCGTATTCCGAGCCTGCCTATAATGCATGGAAGCATGTGGGGCTGTGTGGGCTGAGTGGTTGAGGACGCTTGTTTGCCGCTTTGAGCAGGTAATAAAATAATAAATTGCTGCTTTTGATTTAAAATAAAAAGGGACGAGATCTAAGGAAAGAAAACTTAACGGAAATAAAAAAACATCTTTGACTCCCTTAACAGTGTAAAAAGATTTTTAATCAAATTCAAAATAAACATATACTTTGTTTTTATAAATGAAACAGCTATCACCGAAACTGTCTAAAAAAACATATCTAATAAACAATATTTCAATTTTTTTTGGTATCTTTGGCTAGCTTAATATACTTTATGTCCTCTTCTTTACTTTTCTTTCGTGTCAGCTAAAATTTTATGCAACTTTGCAGACTTTTTGCTGTCATGGCAGCATGTTCAATAGAATATTGAACAAAGAACAGCAAGTGGCAGTCAAAATAAAATAAATTCAAAAGACAGCATCGGCGAAACCAATGCGATGATTGCCCATATCGAACTCTGTATAGTATTTGCCAAGAAATACATCGCCCAGTATCCAAAGTGGTCCAGTTGGCGATGGCACATCGACGGCTATGAAAGCTGACGCACAAACCGAGCGATCTTCGAAGATATCATGGAATACATAATCCTCACCTTTGAGCTGAAAGCGACGACCGCCAAGGCTAAAACTGAGTGTGGGTAATTGTTTAACCTGTTCGCAGGGCACGGAGAACTGACCGTAAGCAGCGGGTTTGCCGCCAAGGGATTCGTTTATCAATATTGCCTGCTCGTAGGGCACTGCAATGAAGGAGGTGCCCGTATCAATTATGACCTGACAGCCATCCTTGCACAACTGTAGCTGACCAATGCGCGCTGACTCCAGCTTAATTTGCCAATAAGCTCGATTGGATACAGGAACATAAGTAAAGTTTCCACTATAATAACGCTTACTGGATCCACCAAAGAAAAGAAAGCCACCCTGGCGATAAGTAGAAAATCGATTCAAATAAACCGAGAACACGGGACGCGTAAGAAGTTTCTGCTCCATAACGACATAAAAAGGTGGCTTGATGTTTTGTATGGAAATCGAGCGATAGCCCAGGCCAAAGATGCCATCAAATTTGGCAGCCAGAAAGATGGGACCCGGCATATCGGTGGCTTCGGCAAACGTTTGATTGCGTAACTCCAGGCCAGCCACACGCACCGTGTCCTGTGAGAGATATCCTCCAAGATTACCAGAACCATACTGTATATTAAACTGTGTGCCATTGGACATATAGCTACGCGATCTTTTTGAATTGTATCGACTATGAATCTGACAGGCCAGTTTCTTGTTGCAGGTCTCCGATGGCACCCACAGATTCGCCGAGCCCGTGTCAAAAATAACGTTAAATGTTTGCGGTGGGTTGCCAATGCTGATCGGTCCAAAATATTGTGCATCCAGATAGTTGCTTAGTGGCACACTCCTCAACGAATCGTTTTGTGTCTTTGAGCTATATTTCAGACGCAGTCGATCCATGCGAATGCCAAACTGTTGAAAACGATGCCGTACCGAGGGAAAACGTTTTAATGGCACACGGTACAGTTGTGTGCACTCAACAGCTGTTGCCAGCAGCAACGGCAGTAGCAGCCCCAGCTTCATAATTCAAATCAATAAACAAGCACAAAACTTAGCAGCAGGTTTTTTTGATTGTTGGTTTTCTCTGCTGTTGTTATTGTAGTTGAAAATTTGTGCCGTTTTGAAGTTGATATCCTTGATATGCTTGACTTTTGCTTTGTTATACAATAAATCGAACTTCAAATTTCCATACATTAAATAAAAATATGTTGTAATCAAAAGTAATTCGACTGTGCAATAAATACCTTGAAGTTAGTTGAAAAGCAGTCTTTGTGATATTTAATAATTTGATTTTTTAAAGTGTCCTTCAAAGCTGTCAAATATTTAATTTTCTTGAATTTGAGGAAGCGAAAGTTGATGGTGAAGTGGGCATAATTTGGGTAGAAATATTTTGAGACGACCGTTGAAGGTCATCAGTTTAATTTAAAAAAAAAACTTTGAGAAACTTTGAGGAATCACAACAAGTGCAGGAATAGGCAATATACACTAAATGTGGTTTCCCATTAATAGAAATATTCTTTATTAATTAGTTGACCTTAGCATAAGTCAGAATGAATTAGGAACTTTGGCAAAATTCTGAGATTTTGGTGACCGACAATCTATTCTCTAGCTGCTACAAAATTCATATAAATTTGTCTACAGAGCAATATACTATTTTTTGCTGACAAAACCAGTGCATTAAAATTTCAATTTCAAAAGCGTAATTTGAAACGTGAGAGCTGCGTGTTAGGCATCATCAGTAAAAGGCGCAAATTAAATTCACGCTCGACACTTGAGAAAAGCATAAAATGTTTTCATGTTTAAAATTTTTAACAATAGCAGAGAGCCAGCCTGTCAAGCCAAGGTAAGCGTCGTGCTCTCAATTTTCTTGACAGGCATTTCAAGTGTCATTGTTGGTGTTGTTATTGTTGTTGCTGTTGTCGCATTGTTATGCTTCATTAAACCAACAAAAAAAGGTAAGTTCCCCCAAAATAATCTAACCATTATCAATCAATCAAATGGAGTCGAACGATACTCATACGCCCAGTTGTCTGTAATCGACAAATTTCAGTTTAATTTTTAGTGGGGCAGCACAAAGAAGCTGTGACAAATTACACTTGATTTAGACGTATTTTGCGGTTTAGCTGTAAATAAATGAATGGTCGGGACAACTTCGACACTTTTGGGCCATTAGACACTTAGACACAGGAGCATACCAATCAAGTCGAGAGCGATTAGGCTGTAAATCACGTATTCGCCTCGCTGCCGCAGCTGATAAATGTGCTGCAATTAAAATAACACTATGGCTAATGCGACAACAACAAAAATAAAAGAAAATCTTCCCTACTGGGTGCCACCCGCTGGTGTTACTGTTGCTGTCAATGACAGCACTTACCACACCTGCCACACACACACACTCAACAGCTAATGGCCAAAAACACATTGTGCGTTAGTATTGTTAAACTGGTTGCTGGGCTTGCCAATGTTTGAGCAGATACAATTAAATATGTATTCCACTTGAGCTGTTTGCTTAAGGCTTTAAGACGGGGGCTGTGATGTGCACCGTACAGCTATTAATTGACAGCGCCCAGTGACCAGAAAAGTGTGTCGCAAATAATATTAAGTAGTAATTGAAATTGCATTACTGCCATTAGCAGCTGGCGAGTGTCAGGTTGAAGTTGAGTTCTCATTGAATTAAGCACACGACAACACCAGTCAAACTTTTGACTCAAAACTTCGAGGAAAGGGGACAGTGGTGTTTGGGTTGTCAGGTCAGTTTAGGTCAAAAGTTTTCAACGTGCGTCAAACTCAAAGTGACAACAGTCTATAAGTGTGTGTGAGTGTGTCAACACTTGTTGCTTATGCAAACTGTATTCTAAAAAGACAGCAAAAAGAAAAAAGCTATCTTTGACAAGCCGAAGATTATTTACTCTTGCCGCTGGAATACAAATAAAAAATATTTTTGCTAACAAACAGCAGTTAATAAATATTTATCAAGTTCACTTTGAAGATAAACTGAAAACAAAAATAAGAACTAATGTTTTTAGTTTATCTTAATATTCGTTCTTATTTTTTGGTGACAAAAAAAAAGTTTTGTTCTTAAATTATGAACGGACGTCTTTGGTTTGAGAACCGTTTCTTAATTTTATTTGGTAAAAATGTGTATATTAAAGGGCTGAAAAGACTTTCAAGAAAAATATAAAATTATTGTACATAAGTTGTCCAAATAAGCTGCTTAAAAAATGAAAATACCTTTTGCTTGTGCGTAAGAAAAGGTGAAAGTAAAGTAATCGAGTTTTGAGACCTGAAATAAGAACGCAACATTTGTATCTTTTGATGGCAGCAAATTACGTTTGCGAAAGCACCCGAAAGGTTATTTTTATTTATATCTTATATTTGTTTCCTGCGCAAATGGCGTTGATAATGCGAAAGATGCTCCCAGCAACAGCTGCTGCTGGCTACCTTTTGTTACCTTTTCTTGTTTTTGAGGATTCTGTACTTGAACTAAGGCATGGCATTCGCTTTTGTGTGCGGCCAGTCGTGGCTTGGCAGCACATAAAGTTGCAAGCTCATGCCACAGACTTGCAGCGAACGTGTTGCAACAAAAGGAAGCAAAGTGCCAAGTCTAAAGTGCTCGTATTTCAGTTTGATTTTATGTCGGCGCTTTGAGCTAAATTCGAAAACCAATTAGATGACCAAACAAAACTAAATATACAAACTTTAACAAAAGGGCTCGCTTCCTTTTTCTCAGTTTCCCTTTGTAAATTTGTGTGTGTGTGTGTATTTTTAAAAAACTTTGCCGTTGTGTGTCAGATCAAAAAAAAGTTTGAGCAAACCAACAACCCCCGTAAAAACTTTGGTCAACCGCTCAATGTACAGGCAAAAGTTGGAACTTCCGCTACACATCTGATTGTGGACGCCTGTTTGATACCAGATAGCAATGGACTGAAATGATATGTTAGCCCACAAGCTTTGTAGATACATGAAAATCAAAAGCAAGCCGCAGTATTAATGGCTCAATTAATGGTTTAAACAGGTTGCAACATTTTACCACTTGCTTTCGTCTCGTTCTCTGTAGCTCCCTGTCATAGATACAAACAACCTTCACTAACGCGCAGAAAAGTGTGCTACGAATTCAGCTGCAAGGCATTTCCCACTGAGTGCTATATTCTCTATATACATACCTACGTATATAACCACGTTCTATGGCAGCTGTTGCTGGTGCTGCATATGTCTCTACAGCTACTGATGTTGCTGCTGCTAAATATGTATAAATTACCATTTGCCGCTAGTGGCATAATTTATGTTTCTGAAAAAAAAGCAGCCAGTTGCATTAAAGTGTCAATTTCTGTTTTCTTAATGGGTTGTGGCAGCATTCAAGTTCTTTGGGTGCTTAAAAGCAATTAACTAAGTATAAGTTTGACTCTTAGACACACTCGATAGCTTATTAAGTTTTCAATGGCTTTAATAATCGCGTAAAGAGCGCGTAAAATCTTAATTACAAATCTACTCGCAAATTATTAGGTGATAAGAATAACTCTATTTCGCACTTAACATGAGCTTTAACTCAAGTATTTGTTGGTGCTGCTGTTGCTTCTTTACTTTTGTAGTGGCTGATGATGTTGGTGGAGTTGAGTGTTTTGCTGCCGAAGTTGTTGATATTGCTATTGTTAACGTTACTCTTACGTTTTCAGTTGCTATTTTAATGTTGCTGCTGCTTTTAAAGGTTTTATTTATTTATATTTACTTATATAATGGACAAACATTTACTATCAAGACATAAGTTAAGAACCATTGTACAAGAGTATTAAAAAATATTACAAAAGTTTACTGTTGCTTTTGCAGCTCTTTTTTATGTAGCTTTTATTTACTAGATTATATTGCTGTTGATGCTGTTCTTGCTGTCGCTGCTATCTGCTGTTGTTGCACCACTTATTGTTGTAGGTATATATATATTCCAGCTGATTTACTAATATACTAGTAGTTGAAGCTGCTGCTGTTGTCATTGTCGTTGTTACGGTTATAGCTATTGCCGCTTTCATTACTTTAGCAACTAGTTTTGGCACTGAGGCTGTTGCTGTTGTGGTTGCTTTTACTAATGCTGGTGTAGCTGCTTCTACTATAAAAGATTATGTTGTTGTTTCTGTTATGATTGCTGTTGCCATTTTTGCAACCGCCTTTGTTGGCACGTTGCTGCTGCTGTTGCCGCTGCTGCCTGCTGCAAGCAATCAATTAAGTGCGCGATTGATGTGATGTCAAATGTTTTGCTACTTTATTTTGATTGATTTTTCTCTTGTATTGCTGATTTCTTTGGCACAAATGCTGGGAACAATGTGCTACACTTTTTGGCATAAATAAATTGCTAAGCAGGCAAACTGCTGAAGTAGAGACAGCAGCTTATAAGTCGGCAACATGAGTATTAATAGAGTATTAATAGGGGAACTATCAAAATAATAAGTAGGCATGACAGAATGAAACTTGAAAACTACAAAAACAGGAAAGACAAAGAGAAAGGAGATAATGTTTTTATAAACCGTGCCAAGTTGAAACTTAAGAGAAAGGGATTTACAAACTTCACAAATGCAATGGCATCCTTAATTCTTAATTCATTGACTTCAAAAGTAGAGCATTGTAAATTACTTTAAAATTCAAAGAAAAATATTTTTGTAAAAGTTTAACTCTAATTTAAATAGTTAATCTTATATAAAATATTGTTCAACTATTGTAAAATCGATAGATCTAAATTTGATTACTTCTTTACACTTGCTTTTATCTAAAAAACGTCATCAGTTTAATCTTGAAGATAGCACATCGTAAGGCAGCCTCAACAAAAGGTTATTCTGATTTAATTTAACCCGGTCAAGTCGTCCCTGAGGTCGCATTGGCAAAGAATATTGCAACATGGCTGCTGCCGCTGCTCTTGCAGCTTGCGACACAGGTGAGCCACCTGAGCCCTTTAATTTGCATATATATATAAAATACACGAAGCTGGGTGCCACATTTCATTGGCTGTCTGGCGGAAATTGTTTCTTAAACGTTAACAGCCATCGCATCAGCTTGTCAGCAGCACGCAGCAGCTTCAAAGCCTCGCAACTTAAACGAAATTCAACAAAAACTTTCTCCACTAATCTCTCTGGGCAGCAATGACATGCTTTTGGCCAAAGAGAAAATATTTAATTAGCTATAACACGAGCTGCACCCCAGGGAAGGTCTGTAGCCAGCCAGGCGACTGCTACATCCTGTCAATCCTGGCGTCGGTCCAGGCAGGCACATTTTTGGGCCAGTGAAGCGTGAAATCACGTCGAAAGAAATTCATTTGCGGCTGAAGATTAAAGAAAATTCCCCAAATGAGTCGCAAACTACATCAGTTGAGCCAATGGTCTAACCGCTTTAATGCCAGAGTTCTCGTCCACAAATATTCGAGCTCAAGCATAATTAAATGGATTTGCCAAGAAGTGCCATAAATCACTGCATTCTTTGGGGTTAGCTGCCTACATTTAAGCTCTATTAATAAAATTCAGCTAGACTGCAACAACAAAAACCACATCAACAATATATAAAATAAAAGAGAAAAAGCAATAATAAGGTGCTTTTGTATTCATTAAACTGTGAAAAATGTGGAGTGTGCCAAGCCCAGTTGCACCTTCTCCGTTTAACCAATTATGCCTAAGTCAAGTGTAATTTGCATATTTCCTTCAGTTTGTCAGTGTTCAGCTTGTTATTTAGTATCACATTAATTCACATTCATTAAGGGAAAAAAAAGACTTTATCTTTTTTAATTTTAACGGTACGCTTACCTTGTTATTATCCCTAACAGCTTTATATGAAGGAGTATATTTGAAATCAAGTAATTATTTGAACTCAAGGTAAAGTATATTGAAAATAAAATATAAATTGGAATACAATTTTTTTAAAATTTAAGATTTTCTTTTATTCAAGAATGGCTGCAAAAATTCTGATGCTCGAATCTGAATTCATTCTACGATATATTACCTTAAAAAAAAAACAATTCTATTAAAACGAAATGTGTATCATACATTGTAATTAAATAAATGGATAATTTTTACGAACTTTAATTTATAAGTAATATAACAATCTCAGCTTAATTGGCGGCGATGTTGTTTGATAGAACTTTGTTAATTATATTGCCTACTGCTGTTGCTGTTGCCAGTTGCTGGGTTGCCCTTTGCCCTTGTGGCAACACTTTTGGTGCCGTCAATTGGTGCTGCCTGTCGCATGGTTGACCTTCAACATGATTTCAACTGCCAGCGGGGTCGCCGAGTGGTTAATGTGACTCACTTTTGATTATGCAGCAACTGAAATTATGCTCTTCGGTACGCTCTTAATTAAAGCAGCAGCAAAAAATGCTCATTTACTTTCAACAGGCGGCAGCAATTTGAGCGTCTAAGCGACTTTTAATTGAGTTTCATTCCCAAAATTCGTAATGTTACCCAAGTACTTTTTTTTTGGGGGGTGAGTGCGGAGGTAGACTTACAATTTGGTTAATTAAAATGTTACAATTGTCGTTGGCATTTTGTGTGTGGCAGGATGTCAGCGGTTATCTTTGTTTCTGAACACTTGCCACACATTCGCAACGCATTGTGTCAAGTGTTCAGTTTTTCGATGTGTGGCACTGTCAGGTGGCAAGTGGGTTCTTGACTCGAAACAAGCAACTGCACTTAGAGAGTGTGTGTGTGTATGCACTGCAAAGTGTCAAAAGTTGTACACTTCATCAAGTGTGCTAGAAGCGAGGTCCTTACAGGATATATGACGTGAAACTGTATCCCACACAACTCAATTTGCAACATTTTGTGGCACAGTGTGTGTGTGTGTGTTAAAATCTATATTTATCGCAACTAATTTGCATAAAAAACTTTGCTGTTGCAGCTAACACATTGCGAAATGCCAAAAAACCTTTTGGTTGCCCAATAAATTTTTAGGATCCCGCTCAAAATTCGGTCGAATTTTTGTTGCTGCCATTTTGTGGTACTTAAGTGCTTTAAACTTTGACATTGTGCTTGTTTGTTGTTTGTCCCAAAACACTTACATTACGTTAAGCACAAAATACGAGAATTTAGTTTTACAACACATAGTTTTTTAGTACTATTTATTCCTTTGACTTAACTTCCGACTTTAAAGTCAGCTAGGAAGTCAAAAGAAAAAATAATTTCTATGCAAATATTTTAACAAATATGGATTTTAAATATTTATGCACTTCATGCGGCTGCTGCTAGAGGCAATCTCGTGTTTTGCATTCATATTTCCCTTATTTAGAATCCCTCAGCTCACCAGTTTCCTTTTTGACTACATTATACACTATATATATGCACAAAACACACACACACAAGTAAAAGGGCAGCAGAAAACATTTTTGGCCCTTCAACATTCAACTATAGAACATTGCTATCAGCTACAACAGCGTTGTAGTTTCAGCTATTTTGTGATTTCGGTAACCATTTAGGAACCTTGGGTAACTGTAAAACTCTGACATAAATCAGGTTCAAGCTTTAAACTTGACTGCAGTTAAAAAATATACATTCTATTATATAAACCAAGCATATTTCGCAATAGGGTATCTTTTTGTCTAGCAATTGCTACTACTTTTGCGTTGAGCTCAGTTCATGCAATATTTATAGGCACTGAAATTTTATTGTGCCAGTGCAATGCATTTTTATGACTTTTGCCCTTCTGCGAATGGTTTATTCATTACGGCTCAACCGTCAAGTTGTGGCCTGAAACATGCTGCTAACTAGTTTACTGCAACAACTGGAAAACAACTGTTAATGTAGCAATTCACTGTACACAAAAGTTAATTAACTTATTTAAATTTTACTTACCTTGATCTTGCAACCAATAAGCAGAAGGAGAATATTGTGTTAGGGATTGGGGACGACAAAAAAAATTGTTTGGTATGATTATCTGACAGCTTGCTTAATTTAACTTTGTGCTGCACTACAAACTTGTTGATGGCACACAAACATACATAAAGAAAAATTAATATTTAATGGTTCCCAGAACCCTGGAAGCAAACATCGCAAAAATGCAATTAAGAAGAACAATATGTTTTTTTCATTTTATCGCTGTTGCTGTGCACAAGCGATATTGCTTTGATGTAAAGGGCATACTTGTTGTTCATGATTTTTTTTCTTTTCATATTAATTTATGAACATACACAATGAAATTAAATTTTCATTGTTAAATGTCATGTTGTCAAGAGAAAGTAAAACACAATAGAAATCAAATTTAAATACACTCAGGTAAATAGATCATTTATTAGTTTTTTTTTTGAAGTGTTTACGTGTAACATTTTTAATCTTTCAAACACACATATAGTATATACAGAATAGATAATAATATTTGTTAAGGTAGCGTGCGCATATAATTCGGTTTAAATGGCTGAAAACATTCACAACATCCAACAGTTAAAACAGTTTTTGGTGGCTATCTTTATAACATTTAGTGTATTATATTTTTTTTTTTTTTTACATATAAACTACATACAGCTAGGCATAAATGAAACAATAAATAAACCATTCTTAACTTATGGTTTTCAGCTCCACATTTTTGTGGTGGGAAAAATGTGTGAAATCAATATTCAGTTCAGTCTCTAAAGATGCTTGCAACTTGCTTGCCATTTGCTAAAATCTTGACTACTTGTTGTTCATCAATGACACCAACAACAAACTCATTACCAATACCAATACCAATACTTAGGGGACTTACAAAATAACAAACTATAGGAGCTTGCGTGCTTGTATGTATGTTTGGGTGTGAATAAATACATCTTCTTAGACGGAATTTTCCTCCAGTCCCTGCAGGAAGCATATAATGAATCTTAGTCGTGGCAAAACTGGATTATTAACAACTTAGTTACCTTCATTAGAGGGCTGATAGCTCGGGGCATCACGCTGAGCGTGCTGCCAGTTCCAGCACTATTGGCAATGGGCAACATGTGCAATGCATTGGTCGAGCCACGATGCAAGGTCAGTGGTGCATGATGACCCACAAGCGTTGTGGTTGTCGCCGAAGACACGCATGATTCCCGCTTGCCACGTCCATAGTACGATGTTAAGGGGCTGATTATAAATAGAGAACTTAATACAGACAGCAACTTTGTTGTTGAAAGTGTTTTAGGATTCAGTTACATTGCTTAAAAGTAAAGTGAGAAACAATGTAGAATGGCAGGGGGTTAACGATAAAAGATAGAGGATAAAGTTAAACAAAATTAAATGTAGACGGAGATATATTGGGGGTAAAAACAAGTAGAAGAGAGAGAGAGAGAGTGAATATTAATGAAAAATAAACGATATAACAAAAATTTAATAAATTATGTACTTAAACATTATCGCTTGTTGTAAAATATAAAAGTTTTTTAAATACAAAACAACAACAAAGTAGAAAAACTGATAGATTAGAACATTACACTTTTCAAGCTAAAAAGAAATCTTTTCAGATGCGAAAAATCACAATGGGAACTAGTTTAAAAACGAAAATGAATCTTCTAATGCAATCTGTTTGTTAATTACGTTCTTAACTGACGCTTTTATCAGTGTCTTCTTTATTTAACAAAACAGGTTCATGTAATTAAAACTGAAAAATTCGCTGACAGTTTTTCACTTACCGCATGCTTTCAGCGCGCGGGGAGCCGCCACCCTTGTTGAAACTTTTAGTTGTATAGCTGTACAAGTTGGTAGAATGAAGAAGAATTTGAAAAAGAAAGAGTCTTATAAAGTGTGTACTTGTATTAAGAGCTAGAGTGTGTGTGAATAGTTGGAAGTTTAACTACTTGAAACGTTGCACTTACCGTCGGTTCTGGTTGCGTTGAATATTGCGCGAGTCGCGCCATGTGGCAACATGATGTCTCAGTGCGTTGCGCACCTCTGAGTTCAGAAAGCAGTAGAAGAGCGACACCCAAAATCCCTGTCAACCGAAATGGCAAATATTTGAAATGGGCGGAAAGCGAATCGAAAAACGAAATTCCAATCGCTTTGCAAACAAACAAAACTTGCCTGTGTGCTGAGCAAAACAGCGCGAAGAACGGCAAACATGTGTCCCATTAGGCCCTTTTCGGAGGGACCTGCCAGCACAACCAGATAGGTGATGCCAAAGAGTGGAATAAGCACAAGCAATGCTTTGGCTGCCTTGCGATACTGACGCGTTTCCACAGTGTTCGCCGAACGAAGTTTCGTAATAAGCACCTGACAACAAGTCGCGTTAAACTGTGGCTCAAGAAATTAACTAAGGTGACAGGGCTAGTCGGTACTTACAAACATGATGCGCAACAGAAATGTCAAATTGATAATGAGCACGGCACAGACGGGTCCCTGAAATATCCAGTCCACATTCGTCTCCTCCATCCAGGGACAGTTGATGTCATACTATTGTGTGAGCAAATTAAAAGTTTTTTAATGAGCCCCAAGATGCGTAATGACCCCTCCCCTCTTTCTGCCCTGCCCTTACATTTTCCATGTTTTTAATATGTGTTACTGTTAGACTCTTTGCCACGGCCCAAGTGACCACAAACAGCGCCGGTCCACCTGCCACCAGAACAGCGTGGGTCAATTTTATTAGCTATGTTCAAGTCACTGGATATGAACTTACCCCAACCAATCGAGGCATAGATATTGAAGCGTATATTGTCGCCGGAAAATGTCTTGACCACCAGCATATACAGATATAGTCCTTCTACCAGCATCCAAAAAAAATTGGTCAGCGTAAAGAAATGAAACAATGTGACGAGGGCAATGCAGCTGCTCATACCACTGCGAACGGAGATCTACACGGCCAAAGGGGTAAAGTGGAATAAGGTTTGAATAAAACATGGTCTCGAATCATTATTGTGGAATAAAAAAAAGTGCACAGGTCATTAAAAGGGCAAAGAATGAAAAAAATAGAAAGTAAACTGGGCACTTGTGGCACATCTTACCTGCACGGACAGCAAGAGTATCCAGAAAAAAGCCGACATAATGTACGTAAAGAATAAATTGGCATGGATGGTGTTACGCAGACAACGCAGCTCTCTAAGATATAAGGATAAGAAATAAAAAAAGACAGCACTTTTATTGCTGGCAATACACACTCACTTGTAATAGGCGAATACAATCAGCGCCAGGGTGAGCGAGACCAGGCTTAGAGCATAGCCAATATAATAGATGATGGTCGGCAGCTCCACAATTGTCTCAAACTCCGGCACTGTCTCCGGTGCTGGCAAATGGGCACAAGCATCGTAGTTTGTATACTGTGCCCAGGTGCTATTTAAGTGGCAGAAACGCGTTGCATTCTCTGCACACACACACACACACAAAGAGAAGAGGAGGTATGTTGACACCTGGATGGATAGGTCAAAGGTCTTTTTACTTACGCCCACTGTCATAGTGTATGCCCTGCAATTCATCCATGCACTCTAGCACGGCAAGGGTGCCCCGCAATGTGCGTGGCCAGCAAAGTATCGAATCGAACTGAGTGAGGCAATGGTCGCTGTCATTGCCATAGGTCGCTGCATCCACATGTTGCTGCAACAGGCAGTTCAGCTCGACACTTTGATTGATATCATCCAGATTGCTAGGGGACCAGCGAGCCTCATTAACACTGCTGTTTATTGCATCACCAGCTACAGGACTTTTGATGTTCTCGTTGTTTGACATTGTTGTCGCTGCTGATGTTGCACCAGCTGCTCTTTTTGGCAGTGGGCGTATCACACCTCTTGTGTTCCTTTCATGTTGCCCCTGCAAACGATACACACATACATAATTTACACTAAGAAAAAAACGATAAACGGCATTTACACAAAAAATAATAAAACAATCAATATTATAAATAACTTTGGTTTGATGCTTAAAACGCTTAAAGCTTCAGCGCTAAGTGCTAGAAGGTTTCGGATAAATTATTAAAATAAACTCGTATATAAGGAAAAAAAAAAGTCTTGTTAAAATATTATTTTTGCAGCGCAAATAACTTTTTAATCATTGCATATAAATTTAATGCTGCTAATAAATCTTTAAATTTTACGTGTTTTTGGGAGCACTTCTTCTTGTAATTTATGCCACAAAATTGCTTAAAGAAAACACATTTTAATGTCGCAGCTATGACAGCATGTGTGTGTGTTTGTGGCAACAATTGAAAAGGTTTGTGACCGACAATGAAGTCCTGATCCTAACACGCAACAGGCAACCGCAGCTTGCGGCTTGTTCTGTTCTCCTCCCATTCTCTCTCTCTCTCTCTTTCGCTCTCTGTGCTTGTTTTCACTACGCTTTGTGATTGTGTGTATGTGTGCGCCTGTTAATTGCATTGACCAAGCCGCAGGCAAGCAAGGATACCAGCGAATTGCCTTTCTCTTCCCATTAGGACAACAGCTTAAAGCCCCATAAAATCAATGTGGAAAATTGCATTTTATGCCCAGCGGCTTTAAATTACCCCCCAACACAGAACCTATTTGCCTGATTTATTAATACATAACATGGGCCGCCACAGTGTCTATAAAAAATCATTACCTCGCACAAAAGTTGGCCATCAACGACTGACAAACAAAAAGAAAATAATGTGGACGGACAGTTGGCAAACTACGTGAAGGTCGCTTAACTTGCTGTCTCCGGGCTAAAGAGGCCGAATAGACAAAAAGGTAGCCCACAACACCACGTAATTGAAATTTAGGGGCGTGGAATGAATAAATGGGGGGAGGTGAATGGTTGCCAGCAAGACCCAAATCTTGCATTTATATGCTGATAATAAATGGCACAAATGATGCATGGGATACATTAATGCATGTCATAAAAGCAGGCGCCCAAATCATACACACACCCATAAACAAACACACACACACGCACATTATAAACAGATAATAAATATGTAGATGTTGTGGCCAACGAAGCGTACAACACAACACAGTGGGGTGTTTCATATGTGCCTGGAAGGCAAAAAAGGGTTTTGATTTCATAGTTAGTCTCCTAATTTATGCATTGGGTGGCATACATAAAAACACACACACATACAGCTCACAGAGAATAACAAGCAATAATTTATGTTTTAAGAGGCATAAGTAAATACGTGAATTCGTTAAAAAATTAATATATAAATATTTTATTAATCAATGTGCAAGTTTAAAAAAATGTGTTCAAATTAACATTTAAATTTTTTAATGTGCATATTTAATACAAGTAACAAAGTTTTATTTTTTTCTTTAATATTAAATCAAAGTGATTTATTTTGGCAAACTAACAAAGTAGTAATTTGTGCGTTTGTGTATTTTTGATTAATTTTTTAGCGAAATAAGAAGGGATTAAAGTATTTGTTAGAGTTAATGAATTTTTTGCCTATTTTGTATATTTTTATTAGGACTCTCAGTCTCAGTCTGCTATGCCTCATAGTTCTACAGCTTTTTGTGGCTGTTGACGTTGTTGTTGTTGTGTCTGCTCGTAAATTAGCGCAACATAAAGCGCGGCGAGTTGATTATTTTTGCACATGCCTCTAGCTTACTTATACTTCCTAGCCCGGCTCAGCATTTTCATTAGCCACGTTAGCTATTGTTTTAAACAGCTGCAATTGTGGCTTACAAACAAACTCACAAAGAAAACGCATGCAACTACAAAAACCATTCAATTTCGCAAATTGCTTACGCAAAAGACGGCCACAAAAAATAATAAAGACCGGAAATAAAAATGCGAGCACCTAATTGCCTCATAAATAATATGAAAACGACAAAATACTACATATTAAATAAATAAAAGTTAAAATGAAAATATGATTGCAAGTTGCATATTTGATTTCAATTAGTCAAAGCAAATAAAATGTCCAACAAAGTCAATTCTGACGTTAATGCAAATTTGCTTTGACAGCTCTGCAAACATAAAAAAGGAAATGAAATTTGTTCATCTGACAATTTCATTTATGGCGTTCACAACTTGATGAATGTCCGGCTGGGATCACCAAATATTTTCAGTATGCCCAAATCAACGCAAATATTAAAACAACATTGCGGGAAATGCCGCTGGCTGGCACAAAAAGAACAAAAATATAAGCGAATTATGATAATGGGAAAAGAGAAAGAGAGAGAGAGAATGAGAGGCTGCTTGACTGGTAGTTATCCTATATTCAAATTTCAATCTGCTTTAATCGGCTCAAAGGGTATACTATTAGATTTAGGTTTCTCTTTGATGCTTGAAAAAATCACAAAAAAGAATAAATTATGTCTGAAGACGTTCGTAACTTTGGCTAAAGTTTAACTGTGTGTGGAATTTGTTTAAATCGATAAAAAAAAAAAGTATATATTTATAAACGAACATTAATATTAGTAAGTTTTCAAATATTGTGCAGAGCACTAAAAAGATATATATATATAATTCACATAAACTGAAGAAGGCTCTCAATTCTTCTTCTTTTTTTGTAGCTACAGCCATCTTTCCAATTAGCAGCTTATAGGGTATATAAGAAATATGTGGACAAATAAAATGCTCACACAAAAAACAAAGCATAAGAACAAATGGACAGAGAAGATGGAGGCAATGTGGTATAACGATTGCATATTTGTTGTCGCATCCTTGCCCAGTTCGGCACCACACCCACTAGCTCCTCACAGTGTTCTCCGTATGCCCTGTCCCTGCGTATACACTATTATAGAAGATTGTATCTAATCTCATGCGATTGCACACAATGGATTTGCCAAAGGCGCTGGCGACAGCAAACACACACACACACACACATGACTAGATGTTGAGAGTGAGTGTGTCTATGTTTGTGTGTGTGAATCGAATTCCTGTGGTTGACTGAGTACCAGAGCGTATGGAATGCGGAATGCTCGTACATACCTCAAGCTCCTAGCCATTTCTTCCCAGTTCTAGTGCTAGTTTGTCTGCAATTTCCGGCTGCTGCTCCTAATGCTTATAAATGTTTACGTTGCTCGACAGCTGCTGCTATCGATGTTTTTGCTGTCGCAGCACTGTAATTGTCGGGCATTCCAATATAGAATTGAAAATATAATAATAATAATAGAGAAACAGAGACAGATAAATTGTGAGAGGGAGAGAAAAACACACAATTGTGCACAATTGTTCTGCCATTTGTGGCATATAGCACTAAATGGCTGCAGCTTGCCTCGCATGTCTGTGGACACTTTAACGCTAGTGCTAAAGACATTTTCATTATCAACGCCCAAAAACAATAAGGACAGCGTCAGGACGAGGCGCGATAAAACGCGTGGCACAACAAAAGGCCAGCAGAGCTTGATTACTATTTTTAGCTGTTGTGTCGGACCGTTTCAGCACTCAATATTGTGTCCCATTAAATTTTATATGCATAAACAGTACACACACACACACACACACACAGCGCAAACGGCGGAACAATGACTCCGTGAACACCACATTTAAAAATTCATAAGCAAATGTTGCGCATACGACGCGTGCGCCTCATCAAATTCAAACTACAAACATCCACACATATAAGGCCTTTGAGCTTGCACATAATGACATTTTCACATTGAACGGACTATGAAATGATGAGCCTATACTAATCCTTAATGCATTTAAAATTCCGACAGGTTATTCAAAAAGTTTCGACTTGTTTTTATAAATTTTCTTCAGCTTTTTGCACATTTTTTTTTTATCTATAATTCAAGAGCTACTTATGCATTCAAAATTAAAAGAAAACTTGCATATAAAATATTAAAAAAGTCTTAAGTTTTTACTTCAATACATATCGGAAATGTTGCGGATGTTAACTATGCTATAAAACATATGAATTCGTGTACTGATACGACTCCCCTATGTCAAATATACGGAACGCATAAATGCGTACAATGTACTTAAGCATAGATCGGGTCGAAGCTCAAATGTTTTTTGTGGGCAAGTGTTTGCAACGATTTTATGCGTTCACAGGCAGCAATAAAATTTGATGATGGAACGGCATGTTGAAAGTCGTAAGGTCAGGCAAAGGTTTAAATATTATCTTGTGTACGTTAAGATAAGATAGAACGCCTCGTGTGTAGACAACAAAGTAGAGCGCCATTATTTGCAAACACATCCGCTTCAGTCTCATTGTTGATGGGCGTCCCACACCTGTTTTATTTGGGGCAGTTGAGCGGCACTTTTTGACTGTTATCCAAAACTTGATGGACAGGCAATTTGGTGCCGGATCAGCAGTCATTGCCAACAAGTGTTGCGTTTTATTGTCTCGCCATTAACAGGTTTCCGTTCCATTTGAGCCTTTGGCGGCACGTGCAGTAAAAAACCAAACAAAGCTCAGAAAGGCACGCGCTTCAGCTACTTGAGTGCCGGAGAGGATGTAAGTATGTGAGATTATGCCATTTGGCTTTCGGTTGAGTTAGTTCTGTTCTGATAACAAGCTGGGGATTTGATTGTGATGGTTTTGCTCGCATAAATCCATATAAATTTCCAAAACACAAGCCAAGCAAAACAAACTGAAGCAGCAGCAAGCAAAAAACAAACTAAAAAAACAAACAAACGAAAGCAAAAAAAATCCTGCGAAATGTGGTATTTATTAAGTCAATAAAAATTTGGTTTAATGCATTGCAGGATTTGGCCAAATATTGGCCAGCAAAGTTACGATGTGCTCCGTTTGAAGTCTTAACGGAAGTTACTAAAATACAGTAAAATGAAAGTACATTCCATGCGAAGCCAAAAAGTAGGCAACAAGTTTTCTTTCAATTGACTGCTATTGTTAAGCCTGATAACAACTAGAATAATAATAACACATTAGCTTCAGTTGCTATGGCCTCCAAAGTCCCACATCTAATGGAGTTTTTGACTGTTGATATTACACTGGGTTTGCACACACAAACAATAGGCATGGCCGATTGCCAATCCTTCTATTCACATTTATCGTTTTCCATTGTGATGCATTCCATTGTTGTGAGTCCGTTTGGTTGCGTGTGGCTTTTTAATTAAAGCCACAAAGCCACAAGATGATATTTTGCTTTCTGTGCAACACAAACACATATACACAAACACACACATTGCAACTACATACCTCTGGTTTAGGGGAGCTCGCTTTAATTGAGAGCTGAGTGACTGCAATGCTCAGCGTTTTTGCTCTTGTTGCTGTTATTATTCTCGTTGGCCCAAGAAAACTTGGGGAGATTTTTCGATTGACCGCAACTTAACCAAAAGCTTTTAGGTATTCATTAATCCTCTGTCACTTATTTGGGCCGGCTTAAATGTATTAACGCCTTCTAAGCCGCAAATGATTATGTTTAAGCGTTTTCTTTTGGTAGTTGTGCTTGTTATAGAAACACACACATAAACACTTTCACACACACTCACTACTAGTGGCTGTCATTTAAGCATTTTAGTGCTGGATTATTTGACATGGAATTTCTTTTATGATTTACGCTCATTGCGGGCAGTCGACATAAGCGACTTGAATTTCAAATGAATGTAAAGAATATTTATGGCATCTGTAAAATATGTATGTATTTTTATAGTTATACCAAACATTCTTGAAATTTACTAGTATTCATTTCACACAAAACACTTAAATATTTTTAACACACATTTAAATTTTAGGATTAAAACAACTATGCGTTTGCGTTGAGTTATTGAATCGGTTTTCAATGGACTTAAGAGTGGTTTGAATTTGATTAAACATTCTTTGTCTGCTGCTGCTCGAACCGCACTCGTTGACAAACCGCTGATAACTGTCGGTTTCCTTTTTGCTCGCATCTTAACAAGCACCCGGAACAATACGAACAAGTTCTTACCACTTTCGCATCGGCAAAATGGCGCGAAATATTTACGTTCCACAAACAAAAGCTTCTTTGAAAGCTGCGTTCCACACAAGCGACAGGCGGTTGCTGCTTCGGGCCTTTCCTCTCGTTGACGACCAACAGGTGTGTGTGTGTCTTTGAGTTGCGAATTCCTTAAATTATTATCTCAGAGCGATGCAATTTTTTTCTCTCTGCCTAAGCGTCTGTACATCCGCTTATTTAATTTATGCAAATATTTGTCATTCCCAAATGTTTGTGCAGCATTTTGCTGCCCTTTTTTAAGTCGCAGGTCTCGCTGTATTTGCTTAGGTGACAGTCGGTAAAATATGCTGGCAAAAAGGATATCATTTTGGGGTTCACCTTTGAAGTTTATCCAACGTGCAGCTAATCAAATTAAACTCAAGTGCGGCTCGTTTCGTAATTTATTAAAACTCACAATATACGGCCAGGTGCTTCAACTTAAAATTGCCAAAGAGCATACGCAATTTGGTAAAAAACAAACAAAAAAATCAGCAAAAATAAAACTGTGTCACCCAAAACACTGACATTTACACACATTCGCAGGTTTTTTAAATGAAAAGTCGACATTGAGCCTACTGATAATAACACAATAGCAAATACTGTCGGACCCCCAAGGGCTCAGAGCTGAATGCGTTTGACACATTCGGCAAGCGTCCTTAACGGCTGGGTATTCAGTGAAAATACAACAACAAAAAAACACATTCTACAAAAATAAATGCTAATGTCAACCGGCACTCGAGAGAATTTAAATTCCATTTGAAAACTCATAGACAAAAGCAAAGACATGTTCAACGTAAATGTTCTGTTTTGTTGCTTTTGCGTGCTTTGTTTATTTATTCATCCTAATGCATGTTAAAGCGCTGATTTTCCATATAAATAACACACCCATACCAATTGAATTCTACGCTTAGGTGCATTTTATAACTTAGCAAGCTATAAATGTGATTTTTAGGCTTTAAATAAAAGTGCTTAGACATCGACGTCCTCCATATTGATTGCTAAGATATACAGAGGCAATAAGTTTTTCAATTTCTCCCAAAGCCAAGCTATGAAAACTATCATTGTTACTGGGTTTGCATTGTTCTTGTCTTTTGTTCAACTTACATAGTAGCTCACTTTACAACCGAAGAAAACCATCAACGCTTGGCTTAGCGGTTAGGAGCTTAAGGCAACCGCTGAGCATGTGAAACATGAGGATGAAAATGACAGCGGAGATGATAACGATGATGAAGTTGAATAATGACAATGGGCCGACATAACTAACTTGTCATCCAAACTGGGTGGTGAAAGAGCTAACCAGCCCGAACAACAGCAACAACTAAGTAGTACAACAACAATAACAGTAACAACAGCAAAAACTTGGCTAACTTGTTCGCAACAATAACCTTATAACCGGGACTATTCGTGCACGCATGAACTAACTTTATTTGAAGGCTGCAACGGTGCTGTGTTGCGTGCGGATATCAAAAATTGAGCATTTCTATATTACATGCATCACTAATTAGCTAACAAACAATTGTTTTGCGGCAGCTTTCAACCCACACAACGACATAAATGTAAGTATAAAAGGATATCAAGTTTCCACGGCAACAATGGCTATCAATATCAGAATTTTAAATAATCTAAAAAGCACAAATCTTTATAACGAAAATAGAAAAAGTTTGACCCGACTGACTTATTGAAATATGAGCTAAAGCTTTGTTAATGGACAAGAGTGAACACTGAGCTGGGGTTTTGGGTCAATAAATGCGTATGAAATATGCTGAACTGCATACATACATTTACTCTGTCAGCTTGACAGGCAACCTAAGTAGCTTGGCCATATGGGACTTTAAAAAAACGGAAGGACGTAAGTTAATATTAATCCATGTCGTAACTGAACCGCTTTTCATTAACTATATAAGTTGGTCCTTGTGTAGACCGCAATATTTAATGTGAAACCCACAGGGGTAACGGCCTTTAAATATTCTAAATGAATAATTTTATTCAAATTAATTTACACCATTTTCTGGTACATCGAATTTTTATAGTTTTTACCTCATAATTTTTTTTATTTAATTTTAATAACATAATTATATTGAGACGAATTTAATTAAATAAATTTTTTTTTTTAAATTTCAAAATGTCAAAAATGGCATGATTATGCTTTTGCATGCTAGTATCTTGGACATTGGTGCTCATGCTGCGTTCGCTTGATTTCTTCCATTATATCATTATATCTCTAAAGGCTAAAACACAATTTTCCGCTTAAATACCCCAAGAACATGATTCAATTAAAACTCATTTAGTTTTCGGTATTTCCCCCACATTAAACGGTATGTTTACCCTGATCTGTCCACGCTCGGTTAGTCGCACAATTGGGTCGAGTCGAGTTGGCGGGTTGAAAGTAATGCCCCATATCAGTCGACGCACTCGAATCATCTCTCTTGTAAACATTTTTGGATGTTTTACCTTCAACTGACGCATTGGACCAAAGGCCGCAATGTTTTGTATTCATTACGTTGACGGTGATTGCAACCTCATTAAGCGTTTTAAATTTTTGTTTAAAAAGCAGTTTTGACTATAAAAAGCAGAGATTGGGTGGCGCATAAATTTTATTCTTTTGCCAAACTTCAATAAAACATAAAGTTTTGCGGAAAAATGCGGTCAACGGTATTCCAGTGCGTTGCATTCTTAATTGTGAGTGTAAATAACCTTTTATTTGCTCATCTTTTATTTTTCTTTTTAATTTACAATTATTTATTTATATGCAGCTGTTGGGGTTGTTTGGCAGCGCCCATGCCGCCGCCTACAATTGTTCATCGCCGCCAAACCTTAACAATTTCGTAAGTACATTCCGCACTCAATTCGCTTGACCATTATGAACGCCTGAATAATAAATTACTTATGCAACGCTTGGCAGGATGTGAACTCTTGCTGCCGCACGCCGGAAATCAATCTGGGCAACGTGCCACAAAAGTGCCAAGAGCACGTAAATCAACTAAAATCCGCCAACCAGAAATTTCCCGCCTTTGCGCACTTGGTAAGCGAATAATATCATCAATTGCGCAATTGAGTTTGAATATTGGAAAACCGTCTTCTTATCTCAGTGTTATCCGGAGTGCGTTTATCGAGAGACAGGCGCCTTGGTGAAAGGTCGGATACAAATGGATAAGGTGCAGCAGTATCTACAGGAACATGTACATCCGCGAGATCGTGATGTTATACCACACATAATACGATCCTTTGAGACATGCCAGAATAACAGTTCGTATGCTTAATATTTTAAGAGCTTGCATAATATTTTTCCACATCTCTTGCAGTTCACAATCACATGAAGGCCGCTAATATTGAGACCTATAAAGCTCTTAACCAGGGCTGTTCGCCCTATGCCGCCATGCTCTACAGCTGTGTCAATGCAGAAACCTTTCTCAACTGTCCCGTCAAACTGTGGAAGTCAGATGCCCAATGCTTGGTGGCTAAAGAGTTTGCTGAGCAATGCAATCCGCTGCCTCACGTTCCGTTGCCCATGAGCTGAGCTGAATAAGTTAATGCATTAAATTCATTTTAATAATTCAAAATAAAACTGATAAACAAAGATCTATGGCATTTGATTGACTTTGATGACCCTGCCTCATCAGGCCACACACTAAATGAGCCATGACGAAATTTAAGTATGGATAAAAGCTGATTTTTTATAAAATAGTATTCATTCAAGGTTGATTTGCCAAACAATATAGTTTACAAACAATTTTTGATCTCACTGTTTAGTATGAACAAATCGATTACAATTGTCATTTGCAGTCTACTGCTTGCAAGCAGTTCAAAAGCAGCATTCAGGGATTTTATTGTAGAAGCTGAGAATGAAGCAGATAGGGTAAATTTATTATTATTAGCAAGGAGGGAAATAATTTTTCTCTTTCTGCAGCTGCTTGGAGAGCCAACTAATGACTTGGCTTTGGGCTGTCCAGCTTCAGAGGAGGAACAGCTGCAGATTTCCTTTGATGACGAGGAACAAGATGGCATTGTGGATCCACAGTTATTACTTACAGCATTAATACAACATGCCCAACGTTTAGGCATGACTTTAGAGCAATTTGGTAGGTATAAAATGACACTTTTCTAAATTATATATATATTTTATAAATAATTAATGTATACCCTATAAGCACAAATACAAGCAGTTGTTGAGGATGACATCTTTGGTGCCTCTGACAGTGGCTGCAGTGCCGCAGAATCGTTAAGTTATCGTGAGCAGCCAAACTGGTATGATGTCTTCTTCAATTAAATCTTTTAAACCTTAATATCTTTATGTAATTTTATGTCAACCGAATGAAAGTTATAAGACAAATGAAATTTCCTTCTTATACCTCCAATAGGTTAGGTACTTTTTTCTTTAAAGCTACAAATCTATTTTTACCATTTGCCAAAGTACAACAATTTCCATAGCCATAAAATCAAACTCTTTTTAATTTAACAATTTTTTTTTATCTTTCTGTGCAATTTTGCAGTGCTTGTGTTTTAGACATAGACAAAATCTATTTTGTTATCCAAAAGCTGCTTAAACATATTTTTCCAGATTAAAGCATTTATTCTCGTTATGTTTTTCTTATTGACTTACTAAAACATGTACATAGTTCACTCAATAAAATTTGAAAATACGATCGATTAGAAGACAAGCCATTTTAAAAATGATGCATACCAAAGCATGATTGCCTGCCTCTTGCCAAAACTTAGCTTGAAGCTTGTGGCAGCACTTTTCACTGAATTTGTACGCGCAGTCATAGGTCGGTCTACAAAGAAGCTCACACAACCGGTCAGCACTTGCAGACCAAGTTGGCAATCTTGCTCAGTCTCCTGCCAGTTAACTGATGGACATCTAAGGAATGTTTTTGATGCCGCACACTTGTTATATAACATTGCCATATTGTTGCAATTTTTCTCAGTGGTATTATAATTTGTTTGAAGTGGTGCATTGAATACGGAAGTGAGATCACCAAAGATGTTGCCCAGATTATTGCATTCACCGTATGCCCTTTTTAGCACTTCACCATATCTTAAATATTCGCTCTCTTTGCCAAAAAGTGAATTTATCATTGTCGTGACGTTTGGCATGATGAGTTCATTATCGGCGCCCACCATTCCCCAGCGTTTAAACATGCATTCGTAGTGGCACTGCAAACAATTTATTAATTACTAATAAAGATATTTAGGGCTCATTTGTAAGCTGCACTTACTGCTGTATAGTTTTGCTCATTAGCCGTGCAATTGCTGCTTTCGAAAAATATATTGCTCGGCGTGGAATTTCCACAACATTTTTCTAGCAATTGGGTACTCAGTACATGCGTGCAGAGCAGATCCTCAGTCCTTCTCGGTTCTTGTATTTTGCTGTTTGCCACATGCAATAGCTGCAACTGCAGGCAAAGTATAAGTCCTGTTAGGAATATTAAATTTCTAAAAAATTCACTCATACTGATTTAGAAACTTTTTTAAAATCATTAAACCCGAATTTTGAGTGTAAAATGCTGAACATATGTACAAATAAATATTCTTAAAATGTCAAATCTTATGTCTACTTTAAATTTGATTGCTGTAAATTTCTTTTCTAAAATCTCTGCTCGGATAAATAATTTGACTTTTGGTAACTTTTAAAAAGTACTCGCTCATGCTAAAAACAACCATTCTCTATTGTGTTTAAAACTAATAATAAATGCAATTTTTTTGTAAATAAATAAATGTTTTAAACTATTTATTAACCATGTTAATTTCAAGTGCAACAAGTCACAAGTCTTGTCATCAGCTTATCCGATTGCAGCACGCAGCTATGATACATTTACTATTCGAGCTATAGAACTGCAGTCAGTTAATACAGAAAAATCAGAGCATGTGGTCTGCATTGACGCTTGTTATATTTATCACACTTCCCGCTGCACTAGGCGCAGCCAAATGCAGAGCAGCACCTCAATCTTTGCAGGTATTTACTTAATTGGAATACTTTACAATTAATATTGCATCAAATTAAACATACAGAACGTACAAATGTGCTGTCCGTTGCCCCTGCCTAACTGGGGTGCCTACAACAGAGAGTGTGGCAGCTCTGCACCGCAGCATAGTGTAAGTAAATATCCCTTCGGATTTTTTTGATTTCTAGTTAAATTCCATTCCTATTTAGAATTTGAAGCAAGTCCTGCTTGCCAAATTTATTATGTTTTCATTATTTTCCAGTGTCGTCTTGCCTGTATCTTTAATGCCACATTGTCGCTGCAAGGTGGCCATCTAAATCTGGACAATGTGCGTCCCATGCTTGAGCGAGCTTTTACCAACTCGGACATTATCGATGCCTATGTCAGTAATTTTGCCAACTGTTCGATGCTGGTGCACAGCAAGTACGAGAATTTGACTCAAATAAGTCGCCAAAGTGATGCTTGCGATCGTCATGCGATCTTCTACAGCTTGTGTGCCTATTCCCAATTGATCCGTCGCTGTCCAGCTAAAGTCTGGCAACGAGCCAACAAGCAGTGCCAGGAGGCTCGAGCGTATGTCAAGAGCTGTGCCTGGCCAGCGCTAAAGATGTTCATGAAAACCACATAAAATAAATGATTTAAAGCAATGCTCTTTGACTGCTTATGCAATCGATTAAGGGTCGTGTTATCAAGTCTAAAACACTGCGTCCACACACAGTTATCCTGCTGCCCATTGGATTTCGCAATGTCGAAACGCTCGGGCAGCGCCTCAAACTGGGAGCTGCTTGGACTGAATATGCATTAGGCTGCCAAGTATACCATTGTTCTCGCTCAGCTGCACGCTATTCGCCTCACAGATGAGCCTCAGCAGGCAGCCTTTTCCACTGCCAATGCCGTGTCTATGAAGGAGGAGAAGCTTTAAAGGATTCTTAGCATATGTGTAAGCTATACAAACTGCTCGAATCGTTGACTAAGTATCTCATAGAATTTGCTGCGTGAAAGCAACGAATGCTCCCGTCGATGTCTAGCTTCTCTTACATCTGGATAACCCTCAAAGAAGGATTCCTGTTTAGGTTTAGCTTTGTGTTTACGTTTGGATGGTTTGTAGTCCAGTGGTTTTGGTTTTTTATGTTTTTAATGCTTTGCTTTTTTGTGCTTGGGCTGATGTTCCTCATACTCATCATAGTTTTCTTTAAAGTCTTCATTATGTGGACCCAAATGAGTGCTATTACCACCGCGCTTAAGAAAAACAATTAGAAAAATTTAATTAATATTCTATTAACCTTTTTTAACAACTTAAAATTGTTCGTAAATTTTTCCAAGTTTTTGGCAGCTGGCCTTAAATTCTATGACATAAAAACATGTCGTGTGGGCAGATCAATGGGAATGGCAATATAAAGAGCTGAAAATTAAATAGTTTTTACACAAACAGCATTAAAATTACACAAATATAACACTTACTGCAACCTCTGAATTTACTGAATTTCCAATCGTACACAAATAAATTCCCAAAACAATTTTTATAATTCCCAAATACATGTTGGTGCCTCTCTGAGTTCCAAGCTCAAGCGCATGTTTTATGTAACTAAAAATTTGATTTTGTGACAAACCGCAACTGTGTTAAAATGAAACTTATGTGTGAATTAGAACTGTCTAAAAAATTCTTGCTAGGTGAAAAGTTGCTACTTAAAAGTAGGTCAAAAAAACAAATTAAAACGGCATAAAGATCAGATATAGATAAATATATATTAATTATAATTTTATAAACATTTTTCCTAGTAAAAAAACAAATGCGTTTTTTGAGTACACTTATCTTTTATAACCAGTCCTTTTACTTTATTAAAAAGAATTTTATATTTGTTGTCTACAAACTGCACATTTAAATTACCATTTAATTTATAAAATGATTTATTTATTATTTTAATTTTTCCTCTTTTACATTTAATGCTCAATGCGCTTAAAAATCTCCTCAAATGGCTCCGATATCATTTCCAACAAACTTTCGCCACAATTATGCACATAATATTGACAATTATTCTCCCAGCCATCGTGTTCCGCCTGATAGAAATGCAATGGTAGTTGCTCCGGCTCTGAAGTGCTGGGACTGTGGGATCAAATAATTATTTATACAAATCTTTAATTTCAGTTCCTCCCAAGCTCACCTAAAGAGCACGTGTATTAAACTTCCCAGAACACCATTGACATCGCCCAGCTCAGCGGCACTGGTCTCGCAAATTAAGCGGAGCAAACAGGATTCGCCAGAGAAGCCACTCCTAAAAGTCAATTGCATAACAAATGTGTTCGTGCCATCATAGTATATCACTTGGTTATAAAAACCTTTGAAACTTGTCCATCAAGATGTGATAAATATTTGTTCGGGTGAGCAAAGCGCGTTTTACACGCTGATTGGAACTTGAAGATGGCATTGTGGTTGTTTCTGCTTCCTGCCCATGCTCTGTGTTGGTCTCTTCCTCTTCCTCTATGCCTTCCTGATTCTCTTGACCCTTAACTACATGTTGCGACTTACGCGACAGCTCCACTTCCTCGGATTCAATTGGACCATTTTGCTAAGGAAACCCAAAAATGTTTATTTGTGAAAGTAATGCAAGTTCTTGAGAACCCCATTCCATTCAGAGAATCTCAAGCGCAAAGCTGCTAATTGAACTTTAAAATTTCGTGCTAATTGCCATTGAATGCTTCATATATTTATAGACGTCAAACAAACACTGGATAAGACTTACAAATATTGTCGGTTTTTCCCAGTTATCCGGCGAGTTGTAATTCGCCTCGAAATTGTACGAGACAAAAACGTTGCGATGTGGCAGCTCCAGAGGCACAGCCAAAGCCGCAAACACCTGCCGTAGGGTAAACACTTCAACCCATTATCTTTTTTTGTATATTTTGGCAATTACTTACACCATGCGTGCTGGATGGCATAAAGGCCAAATAACAATCACTACAACTTAAATGAAAACAAATTGCGCACATGGCCAACAAAAGATGGACTAAACACATTATGGTAACGATCCACTTGAGCTTCAGTTAACAACTAAACTCAATGCGCTTACTCAAAAAAGTGCCTTTACATTAAATGCTACATCTGTTAATTGGCAACACAAACAGCCAATGAGTGAAAAAAAGAGCTATACAATGTTTGAAGTACTCTACTCCACTTTATTTTCATTTTCTTCTTCGCTTGTTTGCAATGTCTTTGAGTATTTGCTCGACAGGCGCTGAAATCAGGTCCAATACATTGTATTGACAATCGCTGCTATAAGTCGAACATTGTTGCTGCAGTCCATCCGCCTCAGCCTGATAGTAGACAGCGGGCAGTTGCTCATCCCTTGAGCTGGTGGGTCTGCAATGGGATTCAGTGTTCGATAAAGAAACGATTCAAATGCTTGGTAAGGTTTCTTGCTCATATGACTCACGTAAATATAACGTGCACTATATTGCCCAGAAGTCCATTTATCTCGCCAAGCGTTGAGGCATTCGTCTCACAAATTAAACGCAACAGACACTGCTCACCCGGTAAAGCAGATCTGTAGGGATACAATTCAACTAAAGTTACTAAAAATAATTACTTTTAATAAAATAACTCCCACCTCTCCAGCTTATCGCGCAGCATTGCATAAAAGGTTTTCCTTGTCATTAGTGATAATTCACGTTTTTCACGATTCTGCGTTTCCATCTTCTTCGTCTTCTCCCTCGTTTTAACCAAGTTCTCGATGTTGGTTGTTACAGTACTGTTAGCGCTCACTGTGCAATTTTGACAATTTCTCGCTGCATCATGAGTAGGATAAGTTAGATAGCTATCCTCAAAACCTTCACCCATCTATTTTATTTTTATACATAATTGTAGCAAAAGACTTGGAACACAAACTTCACATTTAGTACTTACAATAATTGGTGGAAACTTGTAAATGTGCTCGGGCTGATAGTAATTAAACTCATAGTTATAGGAGAGAAACACATTGCGATGTGGCAAACCGATCGGCACCGATATGGCCATAAAGATCTGCAATAGGATTATAGTTAGCAACTAAAAGCAAAACTTGCTAACTTCTGACATGTTACACCAAATTCCGAATTTGTGGGATAAAGAAGGGCGGCATTTAGAAAAGAAACGCTGCAGCCATTGAGCAGCCATAGCAATAAACAAATATTGAATAAGCACAGCATAACGTTTAACGAAATCAATTTGTATATTAAGAATATGACCGGCACAACGTTTTGGTTTTGATTGTTGCGTTGAACTGGCGCACATTTGCTGGGCAGCCAAGCAAGAAACTTGCCGTTAACAGTTTCCCATAAAAGCGGTTAATTAACACAAATCAAAACATTCTTTTTTTATATCTATGCGTAACTTTGAATATGGGTCATGAGGAATTGGATTAATGCAGTTGGAACTTTACAAGATTCGTTAATTCAGTTTAGCTTCAGCTCTGATAAACTCATCATCAAACTCATATCAATTGTTTAAGTAATTTTTTATTTATATACTATATGGTATACATACATATATATTTGAGGACCGTTTTATTTATTTATTCTACATATGCATGTACACATGTACATTTCTATGTATGTCGGAAATCGTAGATCTTGATACCGCCACTTACTCAAATGTATTGAAAGAATTGTTATTAAAAGCTTTTTCATGTCCATATGAAATTAAATCGGAAATACATTAGCACAAAAGATTGCGTTTTTATTTAGAAAAAAACTGCACTTTATTCTATATACATATGTATACATTATAATTAATTTTTGGATGGAATAAGATATTTATTTCGATCAAAGACTAGTTTAGTTTTATTGACCTCACACCGCTTAATTAAAGACACAACTTATTAAACAATTGCATTATATTTTTGTGCGGCTAACCCCTTAAGACCATCATTCAGTTTCTTATGTATGTACATATGTATGTATGTTTGTATGTGTAATTCCTTTTCTTCTGTTGACACACATGTGCATACAAAACACAACAACAATTGCTGGTAAACATTTTCGAAATTCTATTTCACAACGATTCGCCTTTAAAAGGTGCCAGTCTAAAAAAACGGAACTTCAGTCTCCAACGATCAAAACAACCGAAAGCAGCAACATTCGCCAAAGCTAACTGACTTTGTTCGCTCTTTCCCCCACACAATTCTTACCAAAACTTATTAAACAACAACAACAAAGTGTGTGCCTTTATAATAATCAACCATGGCAACAACTCAGATGACCAACGAGCAACTGAGTAAGCTCATCGAAGCCGTTCGCGAATCAACCATGGCAACAACTCATATGACCAACGAGCAACTGAGTAAGCTCATCGAAGCTGTTCGCGAATCTGCCGTTAGCGCTGCTGGCAATGCTGCGGCCGCCGCCGCCGTTGGCAATGCTACTGCCGCCGCCGCCGGTGGCAGCTTCAGCACCTGCTCTCACAGATTCGGCGGTGCTCGCAAACATGAAGAGGTCGAGGAGTTCATCACAAACATGGTTACCTTCAAGGAGCTCGAGAACATAACCGATGAGAACGCACTGAGAGGCATCTCGCTGCTCTTCTTTGGCCTCGCATCAACCTGGTGGCAGGGCGTGCGAAAGGAAGCCAAAACTTGGGCAGACGCCATCAATCTCATCCGTGAACACTTTTCGCCTACTAAGCCGTAAATCAGTTTAGTTTAAGCTCCGATTAACTCATAGACATAGTACATACAGTGATCATATTTCAATAATGTACGTAATTTATTAATTATAGTATATGGTATAAGTGTTTTATTTCAATACGTTGCCCTGCTAATCGAACGTGTTTAATGAGTACTTTTAGTTGATAATCATGTTTCAGTTGGCTTTGCATTTGTTATCTGTTGTTACGCAGCTTGCGCTCCTTCCATGTGGCAAACTTGGTGTTGGCAGTGCGCAGCAGCATATTCATGTGGTGCGTGAGGGATGATCGCAACGGTGAGAGCTCATGCATAGCACGATTCTAGGAAATTGATCAATATCATGCTAATTTTTAAAAAAGAAAAACAGCACTTGAAAGTTGCTCACCTCGAAAGGCACTAGTTTGGCCATTTTGAAACGCTGAAGTGTCTCATGCATACGCTGCACCTTAGCCTCCAGCTCCTCGGTGGTTGGTGGAAAACAGTTCCAAAAGTGCTTCAGCAGCTCCTGCAGCGACAGATACAAGTGCCGCAGGTCGCGTTGGAAGTCGCGAGGCACTAGCTCTGCAACAATAAGCACAATAAAATTATTCCATAAAATCAAGTTTTTTGGTTTTAAACTTACGACCAGCCGACTGTTCCTGAAAGCCACGCATAAGTAGGCCGCCCGGACTTAGTTCACCTAGCGCATTGACAGCCGCCTTGGAACAAATAACATTGCGCGGGGCACTGCGATCTAGCCAGGACTCCGAGTTGCGCACCAGCTTATACTGTACATCGCCCAGACTAAGTGAATCAGCATTGTTTTCATATGTTTGATTTTGCAATGGACCGTTGAGGTAGCGATCCACTTTGGACAGCTCAAATTGTTTGGCTTCATCAACTAAATGATATACGCTGCTACCCGATTCGACCGACGGTTCGCCCAGATCTTCATAGTGTATCTTTTCTAATAAACGTTGTTTCTTTGTTGGCGGACTATCATGTTCAACGACCTCAGGATCGACAGTGTGCTTCGACGCCTTACCGTTGACACCGTTGGTGTAGTTGGACTGGCCAAGTGGGCCATGAGCCATGTTGTTGCCATTGGACATGTAGCCTGGAGCGGCATTGACAGTGGCGCATGTTTTCAACACCATGATGGAATGCTGATTGAAACGCTTGATCATGTTCTGATGCACAATGTTGCCACTGTTGACCACATTACGATCGCCGGAAACGCTGCCAAACCCCTCCTCCAGCGGTACATCCTCAAACTTCTTCAAATCTAGCAACGGATCACCGGCACCCTGCTGAACGGCGGCCTTCAATGCCTGGTCATCAATTTTGCCGCACTCGGTGAAAATGTCCTTAGTACCGGCGGTCAGGCGATCCCGATGAAAATAATGCGATTGAAAGAACTTGGTCCAGAACTCAGATTCAGGCATTTTGTTTGGCACATTCTCAATGTGCTTGCGCTTAACGGCGGGATATGTTTTAAATATGCAGTGTATGACATCTGCGGTAAGATTGTATTTAAGGCCATTGCAGCCATCCGTTTGCGGCTTGATGTCGGCCAAAAAGGCACCAGATACACCTAAACGAACGATGGTGGCAAAATGTTAGCAATTCAATGTTGAAAGAATATTATTTTTTAATAAATAAATTTACCAATTTCCTGGCTCTTGCCCATTTTCTTAAGGGCATGATCTTTGGCGTGCGTGGACCAGAACTCATCGCTAGTAAGTACTTTGGTTATGACCAGGTCCTTGTAGAGCTGCAACAAGTTGGGATTCTCGACCAGTATGCGATTCTTGTCCTCCAAATCTTTATCCACTTTGCGCTTAAAATTTGGTAGCAGCTGTTGCAGCAGCTCCTTGACCTTATCGCGGTCTGCAAGCATGGCTGGCTGGCCCTGGCGGTTAACGAAATGGAAAGTGGATGTGTTGCCATCGTGCAGCACCACCTGAAGCTGCACCTTTGGCTTGCCATCGGGCGAGATCTTTTGTGCTGCATATTTTTGAAACGAAAGCAATTAGTTTTACGTTCTATCGTGCACATTGTAATATTTGCCTACTTTTGATATCGGCATAACGATGTGATACGGTCACCGTGTCCCGGTGCTCCGCCATCCACGCCAGACGCTCGTTCATCACATAGAGCGTGCCATCTCCCTTCTTGTAGCGCACCTCGCCCATTTGCAGCAGCACATCCTCGCTGCTGGTTGTCATATCGCTGCTTTCTTCTTTTTCGTCTATCTGTCAAGCGGCGGCGGCGGCAACACTTCAACAATGCCCAATTGCAGTTTACATTAATTTCGCAAGAGCGCAAGCCTACTACGCCTGCAATATGCAAAAGAAAACGCATTTTCTTTGTTACGCATTAAATATATTTAAATATCATGTTCACATGTGCCATCGGCACCCATACACTATCTGCATCGTGCTGGTTAACGTGCAAATAGCCAAACAGCACAATACTTCGCTATTTTCACGAGATTACTAAAAAACGCACCTCGCAGCCAATTGCTCAACAGAGTTTGTGGTTCATGACGGAACAGTTTGGGAAAGTTCTTTGAACTGGCTACTTTTACGATATTTTTTCGCGCAGGCTCGGTGGCAACACTAATTTGCAGTTATTTGTGCGCCAAAAAAATTTGTGCCCGTCTCAAAAGAATAAAACAATTTCATAACAAAGGTCATTTAATGATTTAAACTAAACATTTTTTAAATTCGTAATACAATAATTACTTCAGTATAACATTGTCTGAATGCCTACCATTTTAACATAAAATATATATTCAAATGTTGTTTTATGCACATGTTTGTACATATGTATGTACATACACATGTACCTTCGTGCATGCTATGTAAATAATACATGTACTACATATAGCATTTACCGTTTACTGCCTCAGCAATCCTTATCTGTCAAATCAATCTTTATTATAGTCTCCTTGCCAGCTAGAGAGCTTTGAGCTTTTGTTACTATGTCGTCATGAGAAATTAGACGATCCTCGTAAAATTTCATAACGACTTGGGGACAGTAATCGTTGGCCACCTGAGCAGGCACTAATTCAGCATCGCAATTTTCCCAAGACATCAGAAACATAAGCTTCCCACTGTAATCGGCAGCTCCAAGTATTCGTGGTGAAATTGACGAGCGGTGCCAGTAACCGAAGGAGCCACCTTTCCACTTAGAAACACGCTTCTTTGGAGAATCACGTGTTGTGTCGATCTCCGATGGCGAGTAGATTTTTACACAATCTTTGATCTCAGATTCCTCAAATGCCGCAATTAATTCGGGACAACAAAGATGTTCGACGGGCTCCCATGTATTTTGCTCACTTGGATAATCTTTCCACTTGAGAAAGTATTCAGTGACTCCATTATTTTTACGTTTGCCTTCAATACGTTCAACTATATATTCAAACATAATTAAGTATTTTTAATGCGTTGTTTAAAGTAACAATTTATTCCTGCGCCGCGAGTTTCTACTTGCCCGCTAAAGTCTGCCGACGGAAAATCTGAGTGACCTAGTTCACACTAGATTCGATTATATCGATGTTTTCAAAGTTGTTCGATGCCTCGATGCTTTTGTTTCAACATCGATATTTCTATGGTTTGTGAAGCTTCAGATTGCGAGTGTGTAATTTAAAATTAAGTTTATTTTGTTGATAATTAAAAGTCGCGTCAATATTTTGAGCAGCAGAATGCACCACGTGAAATAGATCCCCTAGAGTATTGGAAGGTAAATTTATACACATGGGTTTTTTTTTAACTTTAATAACTAATTTCGAAAAAACATCAATGTTTCAAAACATCGTTGACGAAAAAATCGATGTACTCACAATCGATGTTTTAGCAGTTCTAGGTTCACACCATCAAAAATGTTCGCGAACTTCTGCGCAATATGGCAACGCCACTGTAACTGTATATAACTGTATATTATTTATGGCTGACTCTCGTTAACTCTATGCTTTTTTGTGCTCTTTCTCTTTATTCTTGCAAAACCTATTAAATTAACGTCTCGACGCAGCTTGTGCTTAAAGGAAGGAAATAAACATTCGACTAAAATTATTGCCATCCAAGCATTTTATGTTTGAAGTGGGTGTCTGCGAGTGTGTGAATGTTTACAAATTCAAAAAGCCGGCATTCGTCATCATTTTAGGTTTCACCTCTGTTCATCGACGAAACCCAACGCCATGCTTTTATGCATACAATTGTATATATGTATGTACATATATTTGAGCACTGTTTTGTTTATTTATTCTATGTACATATGTATTGTATGTGCATAAATATGTACATACATATGCATGTCGGAAATTGTAGAAGTTGATACCGCCACTTACTCATATGTACATACATATGTATGTATGTATTTTGTATTGTAACTAAAAGCTTTTTCGTGTCCATATGAAATTAAAACGGAAATAGTTAACTACGACTTTTTTATTAAGAAAACGTTTTAGAAATAAAGTCCACCATTCAGTTGCTTATGTATGTAATACATATGTACATATGTATGTACATATGTACATATGTGTAATTCTTTTTCTTGCATAAATGTACCATATTAGTTTTTCTTGAATATTTACATAGTATGTATAATGCATACACAACGGCATGGTACAATTTGATTATGTGTATAGATTACTTTGAGAAGTTATAAACGTTAAATATACTTTAAATATGTATGTACATACATATGTATGTATATGTATGAGTATGTACACTGGGGAATCAGTATTGACACACATATGTACATATGTATGTACATGTCAACCACATACATATGTACATACATACATATGTATGAATGTATACATTGTCGAAGGTAGTGGGTATGCCAACTCATGAAGAGGTAATCCACTACGTGGAGTTCTTTTCGCAGGGTTAGTTTATTATCTGACAATTCTGGTTGTATTTTTTTTGCACAATAATATGTAGTAAACTAATGCTGCTTAAAAAATTGTTATCCGTCTTCATATGTATGAATGTATTTACATATGTACATATGTATGTACATATATTATAAAACAATTAGCAAATGTGGAAATAGAGAACTTAATAAATCACTTAAATTTTGCGATTAGAAACCACAACATCAATTGTTCGGAAATCTCTTCTCACAACACTCACTCTCTCTCTCTATTTTTTAGTCTCTTTGCTCGCAAACGTTTTCGAAATTCAATTTCACAACGTTTCGCCTTTAAAAGGTGCCAGCCCAGCAAACGAAACTTCAGTCAACAACGACCAGAACAACCGAAAGCAGCAACATTCGCCAAAGCTAACTGGCTTTGTTCGCTCTTCTCCCACACAATTTTTACAAAAAATTATTAAACAGCAACAACAAAGTGTGTGATTTTATAATAATCAACCATGGCAACAATTCAGATGACCAACGAGCAACTGAGTAAGCTCATCGAAGCTGTTCGCGAATCTGCCGTTAGCGCTGCTGGCAATGCTGCGGCCGCCGCCGCCGTTGGCAATGCTACTGCCGCCGCCGCCGGTGGCAGCTTCAGCACCTCCACCCTCAGATTCGGCGGTGCTCGCAAACATGAAGAGGTCGAGGAGTTCATCACAAACATGGTTACCTTCAAGGAGCTCGAGAACATATCCGATGAGAACGCACTGAGAGGCATCTCGCTGCTCTTCTTTGGCCTCGCATCAACCTGGTGGCAGGGCGTGCGAAAGGAAGCCAAAACTTGGGCAGACGCCATCAATCTCATCCGTGAACACTTTTCGCCTACTAAGCCCGCCTACCAGGTCTACATGGAGTTCTTCGAAAAGAAACAGGAGGACAACATGGTCATCGATACATTTGTCGTTGAGAAACGAGCGTTGCTTGCCCAGCTGCCCGAGGATCGCCATAACGAGGAGACCGAACTGGACTTCTTGTACGGCCTGCTGAACATCAAGTACCGCAAGCACATCTCCCGCCAGAGTGTCGTTACATTTAAGGAGCTGCTCGAACAGGGTCGCATTATCGAACATAACAATCAGGAGGATGAGGCGGCGGCAAAGGGTCCGATGCGCGGTGCCCGTCGTGTCGAACGCTGCACCTACTGCAATTACCGTGGCCATACGTTCGAGAACTGCCGTAAGCGAAAGCGGGAGATGGAGGGAGCGACCGAGGAGGATTAAAACACACACACACACACAAACAATGAGACATGACATCATCGGCTACACCAACAACAGCCGTGCGTAGGGCGCACTTCGTCATTGTCTCTCTTCAATATGCATCAATACTCACTTTGTTGCGCTGACTAACACATGGACATAAAAGAGAGCCGAATATCAACTTTTTATTAGTGTCAAGTGGCGTGCCGGCAAGCAGAGAACTAAGAAACAACTATATCGACATTTCGATGTCGAAACACACACACATACGCCGAGACTGCGGCTATTTTTGGCTCCGAACGCCAATTGAAATTGAGTGACTTATCACTTGCCTTGAAACTATGAATCGGTGAACTTAGTTCACCACAACGCGAGCGACTTGGAAACGGAGAGGAGGCTGGCGTACACACATTTCGCTCCTAGGTCAAGGGCTGCGCTTTGATGCAACGCGTACCAGAGCAGCGGCGTTTCAGCCAAGCAGAGCTTTTTCGGTACAGTTTCTTTTGGAACTGCAGTTGAGACAAGCTTTGGGCGGCGAGCCACGTCGTTTGCATCTGCTGTGTTCGCCTCGACGCAGTGCCTCTGGCCGTGTTGGGTGTTGTGTGTGCCCATGCCCCTCCGCCGCTTCCCCATTCGCTCAAAACCCGCTGCCTTGACCTAGTGCCGAGTGCAGCGCAGCCGCAGCGCGAGCATTGGGCGTTCAATCGTAAGGACTCAGCGCTTTGCTCGCCTTGGCGGGTATTGTGTCTGAAGTTCCCGCTTGTTCGCGCGGTTCGCGACTGAAGCTGCTGCTGTGCTTGGTCCTTAGTCAATGTGGCAAAAACACGTCCATGGGAATTTGAAGCCGTTTGCTTTGCGTGGCGCAATCTCAGATGGCAAATCCACACTTTGGCCAGTTGGCAAACAGTTTGCTTTGTGGGCTTTGGCTCACGGCAGCAGTGTTGCCAACTGCGCCAGGCGCGGCTTTGACCATCTGTTGCTTGCGTATCTGGCGCGATAGCAGCTCCTTCAAACTGGTCATGGACAAAACCAACAAACAACACAATCTCTTAAGACACTTCTGTCTTATGTTTTACACATTGCACTACGATGGCTATGCAGTCGCCATTCGTGCAATTGGCACGCTAAATTGTCCGGCGCTAGCGTTGGCTCCTTTGGAGCAAGCGCTGTGCGCGGCAAGCGTTAGGCACGCCAATCCACACACACACACACACAGGGGCTTCGGATTCGTCGCTGCTTCGCATGTGGCTCCAATTTGCTGGCGACTGTCGCGAAACCCCAACAACGTTTGTAAATCCAGTCTCTTGTGCAGAATCCATGGGCGCGTAGTGCCATCTCTTATAACATCGGCTAAACATTCCATGGTGGCCATTGTTGTGTGGCGCGCGCGCCAATATAATATTTTGGAGCACTTTGGACGCCTTAAACGCCACAACAACAACATTGGCCCGCATTCCCCGATGGCATGCCAGTGCCTCCTTTATTGCCTTGAAGCACTTGCATCGACATCCAAGCTGGGGGCCTATCGATGACCACAAGAGGCTGTGATAAGCAAGGAAATCATGAATTATAAAGAATGAAACCAGAAAAAATTACAAAGAACCTAAACCACCATATTTATGGCGTTTTTAAATGGGGGGGGAACTTTGCAGGAATATTTATTTCAGGAACAGCATCAACCAACAAATATCAAAAATGTTATCTTACTTACATAGTATGTAATACATACATTCATATGTAATCATTTTATGCTTCGTTTTTCGATGACATTTGTCAACACAAAGCTAGAACAAAACTAAACAAAAATACGCTTCGAATATTAAGAAACAATTGTAAGTAAAACTTTGAACAGCATTTGAAAAAAAAAAAAATAGATCTGCATTTAAAACAGGCTTTTTTCATCGCCATCCGAAAAATATAGCACAAAAGCGTATAAAAATGTCGCATACGATTTTGCTTGTGCAGACGGGCATTCGGCCAGAGACGCGAACATATTGCGATTTTGAGAGCATCAGGCAATGCATGCGTGGTGTTTGCCAGATCTACGAGGAGCATCTGAAGAAAATAAACCCGAACGCAGCCGCAATCGTCTATGACATTTATGCGCTGTTTAACTTTATGGATTCACTTGCCGATATTGTCTGCTTGGTCCATCAGAAGAGCAGCAATTTGTATGTACCACGCACCAAGGAGTGGATCAAGGAGCAGCTTTTTTTGATCTTGAATGTTTAGAGCAAGAGAAAAGAAGTTAGTAAAATGATAGTCAGACTAGTTTCGAAATAAACACCATGTATAATTATACTTTAAATATCTTTGTACTATGTACATTTGTGTGTATAAATAAAACTAATTCAAAATAACTGAATAATCTTTGATTTTTGAAACTCTATAATAATGAAGCTAATTTATTTCAGTGCCTTGTGCGCTCCACATTGCGACCCCGCTCGAGCAGATTTTGAAAGGTTTTGATCTCATGCCGTGGAATCTGTTCGCGGTACTTTTGATGCATCAGGCCATAGATGAAGTCCAGTTCGGTTTCCTCGTCGTGCCGTCCTTCTGGCAGCTTGGCTAGCAGAGCGCGTTTTGTGCAAACAAATGCATCGATTAATTCACCTGTTGCTTGCTTTGTTTCAAAGATATCCAAGTAGATCAGAAATGATGGCTTTGTGGGCGAGAAATGATCCCTTAGCAGCTGTAGAGCAGCTTGCCAGGTCTTCGCATCGCGTCGGACACCCTTCCACCACATAACAGCAATGCCGCTGAACAGCAGAGATATGCCTCTCAGTGCATCCTTGTCGCTGATGCTTTCCACATCTTTGAATGTCTCCACCGCCGTTATGAACTCTTCGACTGCGTCATGATCTCGCTGCCCACTAAATCGAGCAAAGCAATTGCTGAAGCTGCCTTTTGACTGCTGCTCGGCCTCGTCTTTTTGGGGTGCCAAAGATTTGATAGTTTCGATGAGTATGAGAAACTGTTCATCCGACAACTGTGTCATTTTAATCACAAATTATACAAACAATTTGTTTAGCCGCAGTTGCTTCGATGCTGTCAGCTGTAAAACTGGCCAAAATTAATACAGTTGCTAGCTTATTTTTTCGTTGTGAAATTACCAAATTGCTCTCTGAGTAATACGTGGAATTTTTCGAGTTCGAAAAAACCGGCATTTGTTTCTCTGTTTGTTGTGATTCATCAACGCGCTCTCTTTCATGTGCTTATTTTAAATGCATGTGTGTGTATATATGTATGCAAGTGGTTGCTCCACAGGTGGTTGCCCAACGAACCTAGTAAATAATAACGAAAAAAAAAGAAAACAAGTGCAACAGAATACTTAATTTAGTTAATTGATAATCGTATATGTATGTATTTATGTACATACATATGTAGATGCATTGCTTTTATTTTTTGTAGTGTTTCTCACTTTTTGTTGTTATCAATTTCTAAGAATTGGTAACCAAACCACAATTTTAATGGCAAATTAAATTTATGAGAAAATCACATGCATGCATACATATGTATGTATAACAATTATAGGTACATACATATATATATGTATAACTCACATGTATGTATATTTAAACGTGTATAACAGTTTACTCGATGCATTACTCCTTTGTACTAAAAACTCTCTGAGAATCGAAGTTGCTTTGTCAAGTCCTGCCTCTCTCTGCGTGCATTCAGCTTCTACTAAAGAAAAAATGGAAAAATAGATCTAGCCTCAAGATGATCTTACCGAAGTAAACATTGCGTAGTATCACCGACAATGAGGAATATGATATGATAATTTATAATAATAATAAAGCACATACTTATTTTTAAGTGCCCGTTCAACAAGTAATTTTTGGGGCCAAGCGCTGCCAGATGTTGAAATAAGCTGCCACCGAGTAATTAGAGCGCCATGTTTTGTTTGCTGACTAGGGATGCAGAGCCGGTATTGGTATCGTCTGGGGCTGCGTAGCGCGCAGGGTTGCTGTGCAGCGAAAGTATCGGAATCGGACGGTCGTATTTTTGTTATGCTGTTGTTGTTGTTTAGCAAAAATGGATCAACAACTGCACCGTCTGACGGATCGTCAATACTCAGAAGTGGAGGGCTTGCTACAGGTAAGCAGCCATCTAATGCTTATTGCGTACATGGCAAATTAAAGTGATTCAATTAAAACAACGCCAAACTTGACGCTTTGTACGTTTTCGTCTGCCCACTCACGCGAACGCACCCACTCTCAAAACACACCAACACACACACACGCACGAACATATAAAACATATACATACAAAAACAAACACAAACACACACACACACATGCGCTTATTGCCGCAGGCTATGGACATGCCGAGTTCAGACCACGAAGAAATTGAGTCGGAATCGTGCCGACTAAGCCGGTATAATGTTGCCAACCTGTATGAGGGACGTCAGCGTTGCTACACAATGCCGCACGTACCCCCCGCGCCGCCCTCCACACCCACGCTGTTAACGTCTAACGGCAACAGCAGCAACTGCCTCGCCACCAATGGAAACGGAAGCGGGAACGGGACTGGAAACGGAAGCTCCAGCTCACCACCCACCGCCAGCCTGGTGGCCGATAATCAAATCAATCATTTTATCTATGTTAAAAACGGTAAGAACCTGCGTCGTGAATCCCGTTGTGTAGACTCGGAACTCTCCAAGCTCTTCAACGTTGTCTCCATCACAAATCGTTTAACGGCCGTTAAAAATCGCACGCACAAACAGCAGCTGGCTGAGCGGGGTATCATAAATGCTTCGCGAACCATTTCCAAACTGCAGGGAGCGACGAAAATCTTTAAGATCCATCGTGATCCCAAGGAATTCCTGCGCGAAACGGACGAGGATTCGGTCTCGGCGCCCGAATACGATGAAGAGGAGGAAGACACACGCTTTCGGTTCTTTCGACGAACCCGACACTCGCGACGGCATTCGTTTACACGAAAGGAACGTAAATTTGCGCGTTTCGAGCATCACGAGCGAATGGAAACGATTGTCGATAGTTTTGATGCGGCGATGAGTTTTAACGATGCGGACACCTGAGCCAAGGATGCTGCTACTGCAGCCGCAAGCAACAACACCACAGGCACCGAGCAGGTGGTTCGCCGCTAAGTGCAAACCAATGTGATGAATGTGAATTTCAACTAAATTATTTTTATTACTACTACTATATTATGATTATGATTATTATTACGAATTATGATTACCGATTATCGATTACCGAACTGTTCTCTCCATACATTTAGTTATTTTGCGCTGATTGCCGTCGCGCCTTGGATTGCCACAGCTTGTTGGTGGCTCAGGGCGCAGCGCAGGGCGAGCATTTAGTTTTTAGCTTAGTTCTTATACGCCTCTGTGTGGTCTCTCTCTCGCTCTCTCATTCTCATTTTACTCTCTACCTGTCAAAATTCAAGAGTAGCAACAGCAACCGCAACAACAAGAAGCACAATGTCAAGTATTTGGTTGTTTTTGTTTTGCCCATGAACGCCGCCGGCCACAAAGAAAAAGTAAGAGAGAGAGAGAGAGTGAGAGAGCTCCAAACAAACGATTCCAATAAATGCACAAAGTTATGTGTTGTATTTGTGAAGACGATATCCCGCAATTTTCTTATCGCGCTGTTGACTTATCCACAAGCGGATTTATTTAAGAAATTGTTTATATATGACAGCGACACGATATTGTGATTAACAAAAAATGAATTATACAAAACTACCGAAAAACCGTCTAAAAACAAAAACAAAATCAAACTAAAAATTCAATTTGTACAAACTATTTTGATTGTGTTTAGTTAAGAACTATATAATAGTGCAATCGTGATGAAGTCTACATTCATCATCAAGAATCTATTTAAAAGTCACAATTAAACAATTTCCTAAAGATATCCAAAACAATAAAGGACGTGCGAAGATTTTGTCACAGTTGAAGAGGGGGGGATTTAATTATTTAAACATTTTTGAATGGTAAGTAAGGAAATGTGCAGTGCAAATTAATTTCAGAAAATAACTGAGAATAATTTCACCAAAGAAGATTGTGTTATAAAAATATTAGAATTTTTGATTCAAAACACAAGATATAAAATTTTAAAGCATACTTATATGAGTCAATCAAATAGTAAGTTAAAATCTTTGGAAAGATGTCTCGAACGTTTACAAATATGACTGTGATATAAAATCCTGGTTTATTGAATACTTCTTGTGATGGCCAGAAGTCAGGTTTTTACAAGCTTTTCTAGCACTCCGAAACTGAAAATCGTGTGATATTATTTATTTAGGCGCTGGAAATACACATAGACATGGGTAATACATGCGAAGAAGCAGAATAACTAACAATACAATACAACTAGTTCCGAGAACCGATTTTAACTTTTAAAGCTAAAGAACAAGTGTTAAAAACATTATTATTATCATTATTTGGAGTAATGTCAAGCTTAGATTCGCTCCTTGAAGAAGTTAGCCATCAGATTCTCTTCGAGCTTATCGGGATCGGTTACGGGCATGCGGCAGACACGATCGTGGCATATATAAACGGTTGTTTTTCCGTTGACCATCTTAAATTTAGTATGCAAGCGATGATTGGACGCCTCATCCGGATGCTGTGGATCGCAATGGATGATTATCATGCCAGGTACATAAAACTTGCGGCAAATCTTAACAAAACGAGCTGTATCCGGTGAATCTGGACCCACTACTGCCACTAAATCGAGTCCATGGTCGTGCAGCAGCAAAGCTGACAGCATTTCGGGCAGTGCGTGCCCAAAAGGCGAGACATCAGCAAAGAAATTGAGAAGCTTCTCGGTACGCTTCAAATACGCATCCTCATCGTAGTAGTGCGAAAGCAGAGTGAGATTGCGTGCGGAGACGCTGTTGCCACAAGGCTCGGCGCCATCATGATCTGCGATTGAACAAGGATAAGAAACAAGCAGCAGTTAAATAAAAGATTGTATAACGAACCTTCCTTAAGTCTAACAATGACATTGGGTGCATCCTGCTGTGAATAGAAATAGGCGCCATTTGTTTCATCCCAAAAGAGTTTGTCCTGCGTCTCCTGCAGCTCCTTGGCCCAGCGCAGAGCGCTCCTATCCAACGATGCCTTGTAATAGTCCAGCAATCCCTTAATCAGAAACGCATAATCATCCAAGAAACCCTCGATGCACACACTGTAACCATCAAGAAGAAACATATATATATAAACGTGTTATAGTTTTGACTATACTTACGCATTTTGCTCCAGCGTGTTATCCTCGACGCCAGCGCCATAGCAGGAGCGGAGTAACAACTGCTTTTCCGCATCATAGAGATGCGTGCGCAAAAACTGCTGAAGTTCTTTAGCTGTCTTCAAATATGCATCCCTCTTGGCTGTGCCGCAGTTGGCCAGCTTAGAGAGTCCCGATAGCACTAGCCCGTTCCAGCCGCATATGATCTTTGTGTCCAGATGCGGACGAGGTCTCTGATCTCGCACTGCATGCAATATATCGTTGGCTGTTTGCAGTAGTTGCTGAAGTTGATCCAACTCCATGTTAAAATTGGAGCACGTCTCTTGTTCGGAGCCGCGCACGATGAGCACATTCTTGCCAGTGAGATGTCCATGTGGGTCACTCTCTGGCGGCACATTGCTGCCTGGTTTCATGCCGTAGTGATAGCTATAAATTTCAAAAGCACGTTTCGGGCTGACATCGTTGAAACGCTCTTTCTTTGCTTTGAAAGCATCCTGAACTTCCTGCCAGGTCCAGGCATAAAAAGCACCTTCGACCTTCACCGTGTCCTCGTGCGTGGGCAGCGAGTCGGCATCCTCACCAGCATAAAAGCCACCCGCCGGATGACGCAAATCCTTGATCAAGTACTCATATATCCGATCCGCATAGCCCAGAAACTCCTCGCTGCGTGTCAGCTTGTAGGCATTTGCATAGGCCGCCATTAGTTGACCCTGATCGTATAGCATCTTCTCAAAGTGCACATTATGCCAGTCCCGGGTCGTTGCGTAGCGCGCAAAGCCACCAAAAATGTGATCATTGATGCCGCCGCGTCCAATGTGATCGAGCGTTTTTAGCACCATGTCCAGCACGTCCACATCCTTGCTGACCAGATAGGCGTGGAACAGGAAATTAAGACGCGGCACTTCCGGAAACTTGGGTTCACGTCCAAAGCCGCCGTATTGCTGATCAAAGCGTTGCTTGTGCACATTAAGTGCTTCCGCCAGCTTGGCATCAGCGCTGCCTGGCTCAAAGGCAGCTTCAGCCACAGCTGAAGCATTTTGATTGGCTTTTAATGCTTCCATTAGCGAAGCGCCTGCTCTCTGGAGTGTTGATCGATCGTTTTGCCATTTTTTGGCTATGGACTCCAATACCATGGTGAATGAGGGCATGCCATAACTGCAACAAGTTATTACAAATTAGATATTAAATTTTAAATGAATTTTGGTTTCTATTTTACCGAGGCTTGGGGGGAAAATATGTGCCTGCTGCTAGAGGTGCCAGATTGGGCGTAAGCCAAACGCTCATTGGCCACCCGCCGCTGCCTTTGGACATGAGCAAGAACTGCATGTATACCTTGTCGATGTCTGGTCGTTCCTCGCGATCCACTTTGATGTTCACAAAATGTTTGTTCATCACGGCCGCCGTATTGGCATCCTCAAACGACTCATGTTCCATGACATGACACCAGTGGCATGTCGAGTAGCCGACAGATAAAAATATTAATTTATTCTCGCTACGTGCACGTTCGAAGGCTTCCTCGCACCAGGGATACCTAACAATAAATAGAAATCAAAGCTGTTCGAGTTTCCAGCTCTTAATACAATTCTAATATATTAAAGTTTACCAATCAACTGGATTATGCGCATGCTGGAGTAAGTACGGCGACTTGGAGGTGGCTAATCTATTGTTGTGTTTTGACGGCGTCGCCTTTGTTTCACTGCCCGTTGCCATGCCACGAAACAGATGCTGATGCTGCTTTGTTGTTGTTGTTCTGGTTTGTTTAAAAAATTGACCGAAGCGTCAAATTATATATGTACGTATATAGTATTTCGATTTGCACTGTAATTTATGTCATTTGCTTTGAACTTACTCTTCTGTTGGCCACCTACGCTGCAGTTGTATTTTAGGCGCTGTAATTGCTAAAGCGCTTCTTATCCAGGTTTGGCAGAGTGTTTTGCTCCTGTACATAGCAATAATATTAATAAAATATAATATACAGGGTATTCCAACAATCGATTGAACAGATTGACAGCCTTGTTAAAACTTATCGATTAAAAATTAGCCAACAACAAATACATAAAATTGGATAACATTTTACGAAACTTGCAGGTTTTTAACCTATTGAACTTTTTTCAAAAGCTTCTTTAATTTAAATAACAATTTACTTGCATAATAACATTTTGATATATGAATTAAAGCTATCGATAATCTCTGTACTCGATAGCTGTTATGCGATTGTTTAGCACGCATAGCGCTGCCAGATAGTTCGCTTAGAGCCCGCAACATTTGAAATAAATCAAACATATGCACATATGTAAGTACATAAACTTTAATATTAACGCTTATTAAAAGAAGGAATGCATTAAACCATTTTTTTTATACTTTTCAGGAACAGGGTGTTGAATTTTTTAAAATTTTTATTAATGCATATAGTTTATCTTTGTTTTTGATAATCATAAAAAATTTGCTTAAGCATATGCGCTTGTTATATATTTAGATATATAGATTAACCTACAAGCTAATTGAAAATCACAAATGAACATAAAATATTTATACATTATAGTGTGTGTGGTTTGTATTTAAGCACAACATTTTTATAAGTTAATACACATCTCCCGACCGGCGGCAAACAAAGCACTCAATTCTCACAAAATATGCACTCAACTTTAAGTTGACAGCACGGAAAACTGAGTAACAAGCAGCAGCAACAAGGCAACAGCAAGGCTACTGTTTAGCAATCACTTTGGACTAGCGCATCGCTGAGTGCGCCCAACTGCTCCTCGCTGCTTTTAATCCTTTCGGCCAGGTCGCGTGCGTCGGCAATGAGTTTGGCCTTCATATTAATAAAGTAGTCATAGTCGGCGCACATATCGGCGCTGAGATGTTTGCCAAAGAGTTTGGCAATGCTGCTGCCACGCCTATCGATGTCCGCCTTAAGGCGTTGCGCCTCCTCCAGCTGCTCGTAGAGACGTTCACATTTGGCTTCCAGCGTTTTCTGTTGAATGTGTAATTAGTTAGTTAAAAGTTTATTTTTAGGAAGATTTTTGCTTACCTTCTCCTGCTGGCTGCTGGACGCTTTTGTCTCTAGACTGGATTCGGTTTGGGCCAGACGCTCCGATAGCGATAGCAACAGACTGGTTATATGACCCACATCATCGATGTAGGTGCGGAACTTGGACGCTTCGCTGGGACGGACTTTCACTGTTAAATTAGCCAGCAAATCGCTGCCCAGCTTATCATTAATGGCGCACTCATCGCCAATTGTTTGCTGCTCGCGCTTCAATGCGACAATTTTTTGGTTTAACTGCCTGATAAGCTCATCCTGTTTAAAATAAGAAGAAGAACAGTCAGTACGGTCAGTCACTCAATTTGTTACACCCTTTACTTACCAGCATCTGTTTGATTAAATTCGTGCTCGTATCATCGGTTAGCTGCAATTCGACAGTTGAGAGTTGCAGCTCTGTGGATGCTATTAAGGATGTTGCTGCTGATGTGCTGTTGGCTGCTTTCATGCGCATAAGTGTCGAGGTGCCGACATCCCGTTTGGCTGGACGCAGCGGCACGTTGGGATTGTACAAATTGTTCACGTACTGCGTTGTCGGCTTATAGCTTTTTGGTGTAAGGATTTCGATGAGTTTATCGCTGGGCGGCAGCTGTCGCAGTAGCTCCAGTGCCATCTGATCGTACTCCAGCTCAATGGCCTGCCGCTGACGTGGTTGAAGTGTCGTCCGTGTTTGTTGCTCTTCGCGAGTTGCCACCAGTTGTTCCGTCTCGAGCAGATCATCTGTCTGGCAGGCCATATCCACAGTGCTGGGGGCTGAAGTAGGATTCACAATCAAGACGAGTTCACTGCGTTGCATTAGCTTAAGGCTATCTGCGCTTTCATCAAATTCATCCAGTTCAGTTTCAGTTTCAGTTTCCAGCTCTGTTTCGCTGATCTCCTCCTGGTTAGGTTGCTGTTGTTCGATGGGATTCGATTGCTGTTGTGGTTTGACTGTTGTGGTAAAGTTGCTTAGGATGTTGGTGTCACAGAGATGAGCAGACATTAGCTGCGATTGCAGTTGAGTGATCTTCTCAATGTTCTCACGCAACGATTCCTGTCGATTCACAGGCGGTGGTGGCTTTGGCAGCGTCGCTGTCGTCGTTGTGGTGCTTATGAGCTCGGCACGAAAGATGTGTGCCTCGGATTGGGGACTGCATTCCAGCGAACTGTTGCTCAGGCTGCAATCAGAGTGTGCCGGCGTTGGCGGCGGCGTCGGCGTCGGTGGTGTTGCTGGCAACAGGTCCTCCTCCAGCGTTGTCTCGAGGTCATGAACGGCTTGCTTAAGATCGACATGTGACTGGGACATGAACGGCGTGGCATCATTCTGCAAATGCTTCACATCATACGACTGAGATCGCGTAAATTGCGGCGCTGGCGATCTGCTCTTGCTATAGGCGTGGCCCAAGGCGGGCGATGAGTACCGTTGCTGCTGCTGTTGTCCATAGATCATGGCATAGGCAGTGCTATTATTATTGCTATTGCTGCCTTGGTCAGCACCAGCAGCTGTGGGCGTGGCATTTGTTGACGATTTTGTTGCGATGTTATTATTGGAGCCATAGCGCATGGCCACAATGTCTCTGGGTGAACTGGGTTTGACGGGCTGCTGTTGCAGCTTAACACCCAGCGGCAGGACATCGGGCAGATTGTTGGGTAGCTTTAGTTTGCCCGATGGGCTGACACCATAGGTGGGCTTGCTATGCGCCACCAGATCCTCATTGGAGGTGAGCGTCAGCTTATAGATGCCATGATCAGGATCCGTGTTGTTCAGCTTCTCCAGGCTCTGACGCGGCAGATACGAAGCCTTCGAGTTGGATCTGTAAATGAGAAAAGCAAAAGTTGAGTAATTTTCACACACGTGACGAACACTAATAAGCATATGAAATGACTTTTTTGGGTCCAACCCTAAAAAAAACTCTAGCGAAATATCAATCGAACAGATTTGCCTAGCGTCTTAAAGATAGGGCGGGAGTGAGAGAGGTCATCTGTTGGGTTCATCGACTACTCAGACAGGCCACGATTTGGCAGTCGTCGTTAGCCATTATGCAAATCGGCTGCAACATAATCAAAACAGGCTGCTAATTGAATCCTCAACATTATTTTTTTTGGGGTTTTAATAAAAACCAACACACACACACATATCTTCAAATCTCTTGGCCATCTTGGCACCCACATGGCGAAAGTAGCTGCACCGAAAAAATAATAATAATACAAAAAACAACGGCGAATATTTATTCTGTGCACGATGCGCGGAGACAACAACATTTTGTGGGATATTAAAACAGTTTTTGAGACACAACAAACCGACCACAAAATAACCCAAAAAACAATATAAAAAAACGAAAGTGAAATGTTTACAGTTTACAGTGCAATTATAAAGAGTTTTTGTTTCTTAAATTAAAGTCAAGCCTCAATTTTTGTGTGCAGCGCGGCGTATGACGAAGTCGAAGTAACAAAACGACGGATGGGATGTGTCGACAACTTTCAAAAAGTGCTAAACTAATTTTTGTTAGTTTTTTTTTGATGTTGGGTATTTTTGCTGGAATTTATAATAAGCGCGATTTGCGGTTTGACCACCCCCAAAAGTGTTGCTCTAACGGTTAAAAAAAGCACCAAACTGTTCAGTTATTACAGTTTATATGCATACTAAATCGGTCAAAAGAAAGCCGACGCAGAAATGCTGACAAATTGCACATTTGCATATATCAAGAGCAAAAATGAAGAAGCAAAAAATAGTGATACTAAGCCAAATTTTAGTTGCTTACATCATCCACATAAATATATACAAAAATAAATACTGTTGAATGTATCTGTAACTTAGTTGCTATTTGCATTTGCTTAGCTACATATGTATCTATGTTTGGCCACCAGCTGGCTGGCTGGCTGGGCATTTGCATAAGCGACTCTTTTGTTTAGTTACCGACGCTTCACATTTGATTATGGTCGACCAAAATATGCAGCTTCTTCACTTTCTTTCAAACCAGACAGAAAAAGGCATCCGTCAGATACATTAGCTGTTGTTGTTGTTATTATAATTATTATTGTTGTTGTTGTTGATGGCTGTCCACTTGTTGCTTCTCTTAATAACTTCCGTTCTCCGCCTGCCTGCCAGTGTTGAGTAATATGCCTCTTTCTCTCTCTCTCTCTCACTCTCCCTCTCTCTTTCTCTATATCTCTCAGTTGGTTATGTTGCAAATTTTGGCATGTTTGTTGTTTGGCTTTTAGCTTTTCAGCGGATAAGCCAAAAAATTGTTTCATTTGCATTTTGTGGGTTTTGTTTTTTTTGCTGAGATTTGCATATTACAGCAGCGACAGAATGTCTGGTAAATATGATTATATCTCTCCCTCGCCAACTCATCTCTGACTATGTTTATCTTGTATAACATTGACAACATGGTGCTGTGATTGATATCCTAAGCTTTGTTTGTTTATCTTTCTTTCCTTCACATTCTTATCTTACATAAATATTATGCCTGCCATTATAAACTTAGATTCGGGTTTACAGTTGGCTTAGAATGCTTAGTCGACGTTCTGATGCTTACTGATAAGTTTGTCTTTATTTGTCATCGCACACACCGATTGGACAAGCCTTCGTTCGGTAATATAAACAAAAATAGCACTGAGTAAATTTATACTAAGTGCTACGACACTCAGTTTGATAAAGACGTTGCACGAGGAAATCGAAGGGGACTTAAGTAAAAACTTGATTACGAACTAAATAAATAAATAGCTTAAACATTCATCTCGATGACTACAAAACTGAAATATAAAAAAAAGTTCTGGAGAACTTTTCTATGCAATGATTATACTTTAATAAATAAATGAATCATTTGAATAATCACGATTATTAATGATATTATTGCTGTTATTTAAACATGGTCAAATGAGTGAATTAACAATTTTTATTTTAAGTTAAGGTTTAATAGAAGAATCTTTTCTAAGTTGCTTGTTCGGCGAAAAGCATATGGAATATCGATTGTGAAAATACATTAAAAAGCTTTTAACAACTTTGGTATAGAAAACAATGAATTCCTTTTGTTCTGTTTGCCGATTCAATCGACTCTATCAAAGTGCAATGATAGATTTTATATGATTTACAATACGCCAGCTGCTGCTTATCGGTAAGTAAACCAAATAATGTTCAATCAAGTTGTAAACAAGATTCCCATGAATCAGATATTAATTAATTTACTGTTTAATATTATACCACATTTTATTAATTGCAAAATCAATATGCAATTGTTGTCATTAGTTCAAACGCATTTTATAAATTCAAATAAAGGAGAAAATTCCACCCGCAGCGCTGAGTAGTTGAAGTATGTATAATACCCAGATTTATGGCAAATTATTGTTTTATTTGGTCATTTTGGTTTCTTTGAATGTTGCATAAGACGCGTAATGCGGTGAAGCATTTCATTGAAAATGCTTTTTAAGCCAACCAAATAAATACAAAAACAAGAGAGACCGAAGAAAGGGCACAACGAAATGCTTGGCTGACTTTATCGCGGATTTTGGGAGTCTCCCTCTTTCCATTTCCAATTCCATACAATTAACGCATAGTTTTTGAATTGTTTTTTTTTTTTTGTGTTTCTTGCCATATTTGAGGGGCGCTGGTTATGCGATGCAAAAAATATGAATACCAAAGCGCAAAAATTTGATAAATTGTCTTGGCTTTGGTTTTGCAATTCGTCGTTTGCAGTTGATAGTTGCATAAGATACGCACAAAATCGATAGATGGCTAGAAGTCGATGGTTCAGTTGTTGGAGGCAGATGAGGCAGCTGGCTGCTGCTGGAGTTCACTGTCCAATTTGGCGACGCATAAAGATTGTGCGAGTAGTCACTGTCGCCGCCCGCTGTTGCAAGTTTCAGCCTGCTTTGGTCACTGGCCTCACTCCAACTGCGTGGCGCCTTGCATATTGCGTATGCAACGTTTGGCGCCGTTGCACTATAATTTTTGATCAGCAATATAACAAGCTGTGGCTGTAGCTGCTGTTGCTGCTGCTGCTGGTGAGGTGACTAGTTTTCTATGATAGTAAAAGTATTTAATTTAAATATGCCGACAACGACGTTGCTGGCGACGCATGGAAATCACGTTTTTAACATCTCGTCTTAACATTGAGCCACAAACAAAAAAGAAGGCAAACAAATGTTCGTTGATGTTGTTGTTGCTGTTGAAAACATAAACATCTCACAAGCTGGAGCCGAAAAACCAAACCGGATTGAACGCGACTCGCACACATTTTCACTTGCCGCAAAATGACGTCAAGTCCAACATAAACAGATGGCCAACAAAGTTGACGTCGCAGTCGACGCAATCGTCGCAGTCGCAGTCGCCACTTTCTTCTTTCGGCGGGGCATGAAATTGCACTGAGGTCAGAGCAGAGTGTATCGTACAGCGGAGGTCAGGCACTGCACTGCACACCAGAACAAATTTGCAGCAGCAGCATCAACAGCAGCAGCAGCAGCAACATATTGCTCACTTTGCTCTTCAAATACCTCTCGAACTTGAAGTTTGGTATTTAGGCGGTTTTTTGTTGTTGTGTATACTGGCAATACCGACACCGACAGCAACACATCAAACTATGGCATAAATTTCTCTTGGAAAAATTACAGTAAAATACCACAAAACAAAAACAACATTGAAAAAGCATGGCAAGCAAGTTAAGTTAAGAAAGGCAAAGGAGAGCCAAGTCAAGACAAGAAAACAACAAAACAAGAAAAGAAAAGAAAAGTTCTCTCTTTATACTGAAAGTGGACGTTGCGGCAGCCAAAGTCAACACTCAAGTGATGCGACGCACAGTAGTTACAATAAATGCAATTTATGAGAATTTCAAATTCCAAAAAAAACAATTGCTAATATTTTACAGTCAATGTGGTTAGCTTATAGTATATGAATATGTTCAGTTACGATTTTTCACAATTAACATAGATCTTGCCCCACTGTGCATTTTTAGACAGCTTTTTGGGCCCAACAATTGCTCGCCTGATAATTCGTGGGCTGTTTTCATTTCTAATGCGGCTGTTGTTGATGTTGCTGCTGCTGTTGAGGTTGATGTTGTTATCGGTGCTGTTGCTGTTGTTCAGCAATAATTATGATCCATTAATTCTGGAGTCGGGCGGAGCCTTGTGCAATATTTTAAATGTAAAATCGATTTAATGGCGCTTCTCGCTTGAGGGCTCTACCCAAAAATAGACAACTTGGGAAATGCAGCAGCAACAGCCACAAACAGCAGAAGCAGATGTGGCAGCTATTGAAAGTGTCGAAAGTGGCCGAAACAAACAGCAGCAAGACAAAAAACTGCGCTTAAATTGTTGCTGGGATGTTGGGCTGGTGCTGAGGCTGGAACTGGAACTAGGTAATTAAATTGTGAGCTAAACGGCCAAGTCATAATAATTATACGAGAGACAACAAGCCAAAGACAAGCCAAAGAGATGAAGAACAAAAGATGCAGCCGCTTAAGCACTCAACTGTGGCCTGGACATGTGCGCACTCAGCCAACAAACTAAAGACAAGATCATAAAATGTTAGATGCTACCCCCTCACACTTTTCGCTTCCCTCCCATCAACAACACAAACCCCTTGACTCCCCTTTTTTTGTTTTTTGAAGCCATAAACCAAGCAGTCCGCCTATTGTTCACCCTTTCGAGCTGCTGGCTGCCAATGCGGGTCTTTTGTTTTGGGCCAAGTTGTTGTTGCTGCTGTTGATGATCATGTGAAGTGAATGCTCATGTCTTGTGTCTTGTGTCTTGTTGCAAATATCCGCGACACATCTGCCAATGACATTTTCACTCTACACGCTTGGCAAACGGAGCTATAGAAAAGTGACAAGTGCTTAACTAGGAGATACCCAATAACTAGACTTCATATAATGGTTGTATTAACTTTCTTTGCCAAAGTTCGACACTGCTTTCAAACTGATAACTTAAGGTTTGGGTTTACATAAAGAGATTAAGTTCTTTCGGACTCGCATATGAGATTCAACTGTCCCTTCCCGTCTTTTATAAACATTTAATATCCCTTTCGCACATTTTGGATATGCACAGGGTATTGAAAATTATAAAACAACAGTGTATTTTGCCCGCGGGCCCATGCGCAACACGTCCGACATGGATCAGTCGCACTAACCGGAGTCCGAGTCACAGTTGATGTGGCTGTCGCTGTTGGAGCAGCAGCAGCAGCGACAACAGCAGCACTTTGAGCCATTTGCGTTTTAGACATTACACAAAAGCCGCTTGCGGACGCCAAACTCTCTGCCGCACTTTGAGTAGGAACTGCCCTGAATACGGATTTCGCATTTGTATTTTCTGTTTTCTGTTGTTTTGGTTTTTTAGCTGCTAATTTGTGCGCTCAGCTTTTGGTTTCTTTAGCTGGTTTGTGAAATGCGTCAAGTGCATGAAGTGTTGGCAGGGATGGGTAAGAGTTAATAGTGGAGGAGAGCCAAATGATTTACTTGTTTGTCATGTCACATCACTTGAAGATCCGGGCATGTCAAGCAGCAGCCGCAGCTGCAGCAGCGTAGCAAGAAAAATCACAGGAAAAAACATATAAAACTAGCAAATGATTTGCGGTGATTTAAAATAACTATCAAAATGTTTATAAGGCAACGAAAACCTATAGATAAATTAACAAAAAACTGTTAAAATAAAAAAACACAACTATGGGTTAACTAGACTTGACCTTGTCCGATCATTTAAGCATACGTATACAGCAATCTTAAAGTAAGATAAAAATAATAATGCATGCATTTTATTTAAACAATCGAAACTTTATTCTTGGACAAAGAACATTAAAAGCCAAATCTTAATTACAAAAAAATCAAATAAAATATTTTATAATATAAGACGGTGGCTAACAGTAATTTATAACATTGCATTATGTTATTAAGTTGTCAATGGCTGCTAAAACAAATTGATAATTAAATCTTAACGTTTCACCTAAGCTGCTAGCTAATTGCAGCTGCTAAGCAAAAAACGTATTGCTTTTATATGATATCATAACCGAAAGAGAAAAACAACAAAAAGAACTTCACTGCTGTAAATGAAGTGTGTGAACTGTAAAATGGGATATGTAAAAGGTATCGTGAGCTCATCAGGGGAATATGTCAGCAACCATCAGCTCTAAAATAAGTAAAATACATAAAATAAGGCAACAAATAAACAGAGGCCAACAACAACAACAACCACAGTAACGATCATCATGGACATTTATACATATATACATAAAGATATATTTCAACACATATGGCGTCTTATGATCGACGATGGTCGTGTCAACTGTAGATACACAGATGCAGATATAGATACATACAGTACTTCGTTTTTCGTTGTTCGTTTTACTTATTTTGAAATGAAAGTGAGAGATTGATGGATGGTCCGGCAAGTATACGTATGTATATACATATATATATTTATATGCGTCAGTTAATTGCTACTTTGTTGCTGTTGGTATTTTAATTTTTTAGTCGACAGTTTGACCTTTAGCATATTAATGATGTAGACCAGAAATAATAAATATACATACATACATAAATACAAATATATAACAACAATCGCTTGCATTGTTTTGCCGTTGTCATGCAGACGCGCCCAGAACAAAGCGAAAAATACTTTTAAGATACACTCGATACACAATGGCAAAACAATGATAGTTAGGTCGTTATTGATGTGGCTAATGCTAGTTAAATCAATCAAGGTTAATCAAGGCCTGGCTTCCATAAAAAACCATGAACATGAACCAAAAAAAAATAAACAGAAACCGTACAGAATTAACTGAACTTTGTCTTTAATTAATGGCTAGCAATTCGCATTGATATCTTTCGAACTCTAAAAAATTTGCATCACTTTGAAATTATTTATGCAAATTGTGGCGCACAGTGTGAAGCAAAAGGAAATCAGAAAAGAATTCTCACGCTGCTATGCCAACGAACAATTCCAAGACCAAGTCCAAGCTTTATAATTCAAAGTCGCCGGCTATCGATAGCAATGCTCGATTGATCGATTTCAGATACTATATACAGTCTCACTCCATTACTAGAGTCAGGCACATTGCCCCCGGCGTTCTTGTTTGTTATTTTTGTTGCTGCGGATGTTGCCGTGTCAACATTGGGCGCTCTGCTATGTGTAGTTGTAGTTCAGTTGGTGACTGGGGCTGCACTCCAGTTGTTTTCTATGTCACACGCTTCACATACCCAAAAGCAAACAATAACAAAGCGTAGCGAATGAACGAACGAACGAATGTTGGAAGTAAGTAAAGCTTTAAGAGCTAAGACTCGCCGGGAATGTATGTATATATACTTATATGTACTAAGCATAAATGTTAAACCAAAGACAGCTGACGTCACAAGGCCAACACTTAAGAATAGAGCATTATTTTCTTTTCTTTGTGTGTGCAAAATAAACAACAGTCGACAAAGAATAACAAATTGAATGAATGCCCCAAGAATATTTGGAAAATTGTAACAAGATTAGATAAAGAAGCTGAAGGAGTTGTTAATTAAACAAAAATAAATAATCTAAGCATACGATTCTTGATTAAATATTTACTAAAATTTGATATGTAATTAAATGCAGTTTAAGAATAGTTTTCCTATTAACCCGGAACCAAATGGGTAAATGGTAAAAGATCAAGTTACGCACAAGTTAAAATATAATTGTAAAAATATTTATACATCATATCCCAAGCACATATGTCGACTTAACAAGATTCGAATATAGTATTTTGAATCAAGTAACTGTCTAATTTGGCGGCATTATTTCGAATTTGATTTCGTTTTGGGTTCTTCAATAAAGCGAAGGTTATGTAAAGTGGAACGCCCAGTCGAAAAATGAAAAAATAGCCTCACTAAGTAACAGTGTTCCCAAGATCTTTAAGGAGAGACCCAACCCACAACCCACGCCAAGAGCTTTGCACTGTTTTGTTGTTGTTAATGTTGTTACTCTTGTTGCTGTTAATATTGTTGTTTATTAAACCTTGGACGTGGGGACGTGTGGCGATCGATTCAGCAACCGAACGTTGGCCCCTGGCTTGGATTTGTTGCTGTTGCTGTTGTTGGTGATGAGTGCCACTCCTAGCTTTTTGTGGATAAGATGAAAACCAGCGACAACAACAGCAACAACAACAACAACGAAAAGCTGAAATACATCCGCGTATTGTTTGTGCAGGCTGCCCCGGCAACAACAACAATTGCAGTTGCCACAAAACGTTAGGCGCTCGATAATTAACGGTTTATTGATAAAACCAGACAAAAATACAAAAGCAATGACGATCAGGCAGCAGGCCGATTATCACCAGCGCACATCAACATCAAATTCAACAACATCATCAACATCATGATGATGATCATTATCATTATCGTTCACAAAGCATCCAACGATGGTCATTTTGGTGCATTTTGTGGGCGTTTTTTCAGCAATGAAAAAACTTTGCCATAAACATAATTCTCTCTGGCAGCAAAACAACAATAGCAACAACAACAACAACAGCGCTGAGGCAAAAGCGTGAAATTGTTTTTGCCTCCATGGCAGCCATGACATTCGAGCTGCACCCCACTTTACACTGCCCCTTAGTCCTCTCTCCCTCCCTCGCCCTCTTTCTCATTCCCTGTGTCGTATGGCCCTAAATAGTTGCTGCTCGCTGAGTCAAAGCAACTTTTTTTTTTATGTGTACAACGAACCCGCAGCAGCAGCGGCTCTTTTTTTCTTATAATAACAATAATAATAAAACAGCATCAACAGCAACAACAACATGTTGCACTTGTTGCGCTTTTGAGGATGGTTGCTGTGGCGGGAAGCGTTCGCAGCAGCTTTTGCCTTTTTGTCGTCCCCAGCCAAAATTGGTTGCACATTTGGCATTCATTTGGCTTGCTGGATGTTGCTCGCGTGCAGCTACAACAGCAACTCCGAATGCCAAGAGCAAAGCAAGTGAGTGTGGCAAAAATAAACGCAATTAAGTACTCGCAACAGCAACAACAAACAACAAATCAAAAACGAGATCAAGATTTGGCTTTGATTGCATTTTCAAGGTTGTTGTTGTTGCATTGCCCAAATTGGCGCGCTGCAATTAAAAACGGCTACATACATGGCGTGTGTTTTTCTTAGCTAGGAAATGTTGCCGAGCACCGCTAAATTGTATGCCCCAAATTGCGCAGCGGTTCAGCGCCAACAAATGACGTCACAATTGGCGTCGCTATTCAAAGTTTTGCATAATAACCACAAACACACACACTCACACATTACAGTTGGCGTCTAGACACATTTGCCATTTACACGCTCCATTAACGATTACCTAAAGCCCAAGTTGTGGCACAAATGCGACATCTAGCAGCCACCAGCTGAAACTTTTTGAAGATCAATCACTTGGAAAAACAAAAACGCGTCTTAATTTGCGCGGCGTTTAAATTCTTTTTGGTTTTAAAAATAAATCAACTGAGCGAAAATCCGTTGCTTTTCATTGAACAGAACCAAACTAAATGAGACAACGATCCAAAAAAAAAGATATACGAAAATGAGAAACGCAAAATTATCACATTTTTTTGTGTTCTTTGCTCATCAAATGAAAATGTGCGCAAATAATGTTGAGCATATGACAAACGGGAAGAGAAGAATCATTTTGCTTAACATAAATAACGAACTGGGAATGCCCTTGCTAAGGAATTTACAATATACAATTGTTGTTGCAGCGTTAATAATGAGAGTTTTTTTTAGAACAAATAAATGTGAGAAAACTAGTCAAAATTGAACAATGGCCTGAAGTTATTATATAAATTCCAATGATAAATGTCAGCTATAAGGCATTGTGACACGATATGTATACTAAATAAATTAAGTTAATTAAAGATGAAACATATATGTACTTAAATTATAAATTTGTCGGTTATTTATATTTCTTTTGAGTTACATATATATATTTCATGCTGTTAATTATCTCTTACATTTAATTCATTGTCTTATAGAACTTTATTTTTTAAGAATGACAACTTTTTGGATTAGTTGTGAGAATATTCAGTAACTATTATTAGCACCTTATTCAGTTCCTATTCGATATCAAAATATTATTTTGTTATAGCTGGCATATTTTATTTTTGGTCAGTATATTTGACTTCAAAAAATCGAAAAAATGCTGCGTCATAAGAAAAACGTATTAAATGTTGCAATGCAATGTTTGCCCAAAGTACATTCATTTACGAATACCAAAATAAACTTTTGGCAAGGGCATGTGAACGGAAAATATGAATATACAAAAATGAGACGAGAACATTTAAATAAATAATTAAGAATGTTTAAATTAAAAGTTACGAGCACTGACAGAGTTTGCTTATCAAAACTCTATTTAGTCGGGGGCAGAAGTAAAATCGATTTGGCTTAAATACGCCTCGGCTGTCGCTGTTAACACAAATCATGGCTGAAAGATTTAAGTTTGTCTAAAAATAAATGGCATAATTCGAGCTGCAGCACATACATATACATAGTATAATCAGATTATGGCGATGACAACAAAAGTGGCGCCGCTGTGTTCCATTTAGACGGGAAAATTTCGGGACAACTGCTGATTAGCCAACAAATTAGACGCATGCCTGACATATTGGCTTTTATAAATGCCTGGGTCTCGCCTGATTTATGCACTGTGGCTGACCCAAAAAGATGTAAATATATATGTATATATAAATTGTTCAACAACAACAACTGAGGAAGACGAAGGAATGTGGCTGCTGCTTTCGTTGTTGTTGTTGTCGCTTTTCATTTTATTTATGGCCAGCGCTTTTGTGTACTGTGGAATGTTTTTGCTTAGCTTTGCATTTCATTTCGGCGGCAATTGCAAATTGGCTGCACCATAAAAAAAACCAAAACACCAAAGAAGTAAGAGTGATTTTGCAAAGTGCCCCGATTTGATAAATATCCTGTAAGCCATATCTAGTGGAGTGTATGTGAGCGTCTAGTTTTTAGATAAGCAAATAAAAATTATAAATATTCGTTATTTTATATTTTTAACTTTTGAAACTAATTATATCAAAAAATATTTAAATTTAAATTTTAAACCTTTTTACAGGGTATAACAAAGAAAAAAAAATCAAGAAATTCGAAAGACAAAAGCGAGAGAAATAAACAAAATCAATTGCAAATTGGCGTCACTGTTGGACTGGGTTGAAGCATTCTGATTGAAAATTGCTTATGCCCCCAGTTGTTTTCCCTGAAGAACGTGATGCAAACAAAAGCAGTCAAAAGCCGCAGCCGGGCCTGTTGCATTTGCAGTTGCAGTTGCATGTGCAACAGGATGAGCCGCTTAGCTCTTGCATATTTGTGGTCGGCCTTTGTGGGCTGTGATACTTGGGGACTTTTTGTTAGTTTGCCAGATAATTCGTCATGCGATCGAGAATAACAACAGCTAACAACAGTGAACAGAAAATAAAAAGCAGTATACATATGCCGCTTAGTTGGCGCTTTTTACTTTGTTGTATTATGCAGTAAGGCCTGGCATAAAGTCAAGTCAGTCAGTCCGATAGACAGACAGTCAGGCTATGTTATGCATTGGGAACAACGTGAGTTGGCTCTTGACTCTTTTGGCTTTGGCTCCAGACTGTCGGCCTTGAGCTGTCGCTGGCCACGTACGCAAAGCAAAATGTGCAACGAGAGTCGGACGCAAACTTGCACGCATAATAATGATCTCCAAACAACAACAGAAAAAAACTATAGTATATGTATATGTAACTAAGAGCATGCAAAAAGTGCAAGCAAAGTGTTCACATTGATTGCATTTCATTTGCATTGTGAGAATCAATCACGAAGTCAACTTCACCAGAGAGACGAGAGTTAAAAAAGTCGCAGACTTTGGTTTAACCAGACGCTCGTTTTGTTATTTTTTGTTGTTGTTGTTGTTGTCTGTTGTCTAGTCACAGAGTCATTTATTAGTTATTAACGTGGCTAAGTGCATGTGATCATATACATTTATTTTTCTGTATACATACTTACAACATGCAATTGCCATTGCAATTGCAATTGCTATTGCCAGGCCGACAATAACACACGACAATCATATTGATTGAGCACAAGGCAGACGACGCGTCGACTTGTTGACAATCATTGGACGGCATTCGCAATTCTATCTCATAAATGCATAGATACATATTTTTTTATCTATTACACACTAACACACACGCATACAAACATAAATTGCGCTGCAGCTGGCTTTGCATTTCAATTGTGACCGTGTTGCTTTCGTTTTCATTTGACGCTTTCCATCGCACCACCGAGTGCTAATCGAATAGTAGTCCAACAAATGGCGCCGATTAGCCAAAAGGTACTAGCTGGTAGAAAGGGGAGAGGAGGGGTATGGCAAGTCTGGCTTGTAAAGCCTTTGTTGCAGCTGCTTTCATTTTCAACGTGGCGGCTTTCACGCCCAATTCGGCATGCGTGCGCGTTAGCTGCATTTTGGAGCTGCATCTGCAATCTCAATGCAGAAAACCCGAAAAATTTGGGTTTTTCTTTTTTAAATTGTGAGTAAATTGTTATTGACAGCTTAAGTAAATCTCATACGCATAAAAAGCTTACTTTTGAACTAAATGTTCTGTAACACAAAGCAAAAATTTGAAAAGAAGTGCAATGACTTGTAACATTTGTATTTACTTTATTTTACAAACCTAAAGTTGTTTCCAAATTAAATAAAGACACTTAAGGCTTTAACAATGTTTAATTTGCAAATTCAAAATCATATGATTTAAATATTTGTATTTATTTTAATATTTACAGTGTTTGTTTGTCTATAGTTCGGTATCAGCAGCGATCGAGTAGGGAAATTAGTTCTCATAAACAAAACGGTGGCATCTGCTGCCCCTTTGCCTGCCCTATTGTCCGAACGAAAACGAAGGTGAAAGCATTTAATATGCATAATGCACAAAACTTTTTCATACTTTATATATACACTATCTTTATGCACGCCGACTGGCAATGAGGCACATCTGTTTTGTATTGGTTGACGACATTTTCAAAGTCAGCTCACATTTAATGACTTTCGAAATAGACGCGCAGTTGTAACAAAATCAAATTTGACACTCTGCGCGTTTCCCAGGCTCGAAATTGACTCGAATTGGAAGCGATCGTGGTTTTTATTTGTTTTCTTCAATTTTTATGTCATTTTGAGTTCTATACACTCTCGCGTAATAAAATGAAATTGCTTTTTAAAGTTTAATGTGTTTGTTGTGAGTGCGTTGCTTTTGTAATAATTATTGAAGTCCATTAAATGCCAAACAGAACTTTCGGCATCAGTGGTGGGTGTCATTAATTGAACTGCCACTCAGCTGAGTCCACTGAGCGCGCCTAACGGCACTTTATGGCCCAATATTTTGAACTGGGTTCTTAGTGCTCAATTCAACTCACGTAGTGCGCATAAAATGTTTCATTTTACATTGCGTAACGCGTTTTTATCAGCTACCGAAAATTTATGCAAAAATTAAAAGGGACTTTTGGGTGCCCCCCTTCGAAGAATAATTGCAGGCACGTACATATACATATGTATGTATGTAGCTCTCCATTCTCAGTAAGCAGAAAGTCCAAGTTCATTGACAGCCGTCAGTCAGAGTGTCGCATTTAAATCTTGTCTGCCACGCCCGATTGCCAACTGCCGTTGCGCTGCGTTGCTTTGCGTTTTTGCGGTTATCGACTTGGTCATTAGCTTTGTCCATAGCCCAAAGAGTCTTTCAATCTTTGTCTCCGTCTCCGGCGGACATGCAAAACAATATCGTGACCAAAACAAAGGCTCACAATAAGCCAAAACAACAAATGACGAATACCAAAAAGTACACAAAACATTGCATGAATTTACGTTATTTGCTTTTTGTTTTTCTTTAATGGCTACCACAGACCAACGAAAGAAAAAACCCCTCGGCTCAAACTTAAATTAAATCCCTTGAGGGCATTAAAATTACATTTTTTTTTATTGCATATTATTTACATTTAGTGACCTAATCTGAACAACAATACAAACTGCAAATTACTAAACTTGGGTGTAAGTAAGATACGCATTTGTAACTTTGGTATGTTTAGTTAGTTAGCGCCACTAACCTGACGATGATATTAAAAAACGCTACCGAGAAGATTTTTAAATGAAACATGCAGGATATTCAGGCAATAATCTTATGTTAAGGTTAGCAAAGTTGCCATCCTAACTTATAATATGAAAAACTCTTAACTTATTCAATGTTCTTAGTCTGTAAACCTAATTTACTTTAGTTGGTAACCCTTATACCACTATGGATTCTAATAAAACTTGCACCGAAACTAGAGTTTTATAATTAGTTGTGCTAAGTTTTAAGCCGTAACAAAACAATAAACATTTCTTAAATTTATGGAAAATCTACATTTTAATAACCAACGTTTTTATTCTGCTTATAACACAACACAAAAGTAACAGTTAAGTTAGCCAAGATTGCAGCTAACTTAATCTTTTGAATAATGAAATTAAACTCTCAAAGCATAAACAATTTAAACCCAATTTTAGTTGATTTAATTTGTTATATAACATTTGTTATTAAACTGATTTGCAAATTAATTTTCACAATTATTTTGCATTAGATATATCCAAAAACACACAAAATCCAAATCATTTTTGCTAATCTTTAAGCCGAAGTCTTGCCTAATGCTAATGAAAGCCCCCCCTCCCCCTTCCCCAATTAAATAACATATTATTTCATGAGCATTACAAAGAGTGCAAAAAAGACCTTCCCAGGCTACTGTGAAATTTGTTGCGTTTAAAATGCCAAAACATACTACCATGTTATAAACAAATTTAATTGCACTATGCTTTGGTCAAAAACAAAAAATGAAAAGCGAAAAGAAACAAAAGCAAAAAAACACAGTCAAGTAAATAAGGCAAACAATTTAAACATGCGCTTGTGCCGGGAAGCCCAGTTAAAGCCATAGCCTTAGCCAAGTGCTCTGCTCTGATTTTAATTTGGGTTTTTGGCTTGTTTTTTGGGTCGTCGTAGTTTTGGTTTTTGCGCATGTTTTGATTTTTATCAGCTGGGTGGGGGGCTGGCTGGCTGGCTGGCTGGCTGGCTGGCTCCGGCTGCCCAAAGGTTTTCCATTTGTTGTTGCTGCACGTCATGACGCGCCTGACCCACTAAAAAAAATCATTGTCGTTTTTTACTTGTTGTAAACATACATATAAATGCTTATGTATTTTGTTTTTATGTCAAAGCAATTTTCGTGCTTGGCACAAGACAAAAGACCAAGCCCAGACCCAAGGCAGATGCCACCGATCCGATCGATCGATTTATGTGTTTGAGTCGTTTCCACAGTAGCTCACACAGGTCTCAGCACGGCCAAAGCAGGAATCCAAACTTATTTAGCTTTTGGCCACTTTTCAGCTCATAATTATTATTAATATACAATGTATGTATGCATTCATAAATGTATTTGTATGTGTGTGTTGATCGTCTGAGCCCGCAGCAGAAACATTTTTTTTTGTTTTTCGCTTTTTTTATAGACATTGTTATTGCTCGTGCGAGAAATTTTCGTGTTATAAAGTTAATTTGTGAAATTTTCAGTTTTTTAGATTTCTTAATGATTTGCGTGGCTCGTGCACGGCTCAAGGCGATAAGGAGGAAGAAGGGGGGGGGGGCCGGCTGAAAGGAAGTTTCGCGCCATTGCCAGAGGTTACTGGAGCGTTTAGCTTCGTTTCATCATTAATTTTGCAGCAACTAATTGAATTTGCTTTAGTTAAGTATGTTTGTATGTTTTGTTGTTTTTGCCTCAAGCGGTTCTCAGTTTAAGATGAAATGACCTTGTCACTTTTGGCCATGTCCGAGCCAACAGCTAAATAACGCAATAGCCTGGCCATAAAGTACTTAATCTCATAATGTTGTTGTCGCCGCAAGAAGTTTTCCCTCTTGTGTAAATGTTCTGATGCCCGCACCTGTTCGTTCTTCTTCAGCTTCTTTTGCTCACTGAACTGCGCCTTTTGTTTCCTCGTTCTGTTTTTTTTTTTTTTTTTGTTGGCTTGTCGCTTCTTGACTTGTTGCTACATTTGTTTGACTTTTGCGGTACTTTGTCAGCCCGCTCGACTTGAACTTGCCGACGTTGTAGTTGCTGGTGCTGGTGCTGAAGGCCATGACTTAAGCCCGCAACTTTATCTATACAAACATAGTTCTGTAGGATGTAAACCGTTGTTGTAATTACAATCAACAGCTACAGCGACATGCTCATTTGACTACTTGAGGAACATAAGCTATGTAGATCCACTTGTTACACACTTATCATTAGGCATATATTTGTTTTGGCATAAGAACTTCTAGGGAAATTACTGGTTTTGAAATCATGTGTCTCAAGAGTTGTTGTTCTCTTATTCAGAAAACAATTAGATAGGTTTGGCTAACATGAGGTAGGTGTGTGAAGATAGGGCTATAAAATCTTAAATTTTTTTCAATTTGTACTTTATGGTGTTATTAAATTTTTAGCAGCTAAAAATATTTTTACAATAAGTATTCGCAACTTTTTGTGTGAAGAACTTTTTATAGGTTCATAAATGAGAAATTTGATATGGCTTAGAAACAAATTGTTAAGCGAATGAAAATGATTCTTATAAGCTATATTAACAGTTAACAAATGAGTAAATTCTAAGATTGCATAAGTTTCAAGAATGCTTCGAAATTTTAAATTTGTGCTTAAGAAATTGTAGAATATAAATCTTAATGAAAACATCTGTTTCAATAAAAGTTTGTTGTCTTTTCCGGTAAGAACATTCCAATCAAAGACAATTTCACATTAATGAGACTAAAGTACTTTCATTCAACAGCTTTTTGTAGTGTATCCATTTATTGACTTAATAAAACAACGTTCTGAAGCTGCACTCATTTAACTTCATTTGGCTTTTTGTTTTAGAATATGCATGAATAATGAACGCGTATTCCCCGGGCTATTGTACAGAGATATTACTTGTATACACATATGTATACAACAGAGTGCGAGACTTGACGGTTCGCTGACTGCCCGTATCTCATTCTAGTAAATGTCTGTCTGTTTGTTGAATCTGTTCGACTGTTGGCTGAGTAACGAGCGCTATTATGCCGTTCACTTTCTGATAAAGTTGGGAAAGTAACAACGTACAGCGAAATAACAAAAAATATATAGCACAAAAAACAAATTAAACAATTGGAGTGCAATGATATATAGAGTAGGAACAACTGTGCAAAGTACGATTATGTGGGTGGAGAACACATTTGGGTTCTACTATGCTGAACAAGCGTGCGGCGCTTTGTATTGTTTTTTTTTTTGGATCACACTTGGGGTTCAGCTTGGCTTAGCTGGGGAAAAGTTCAACCTGGTGCGTGTGTCAACGATAATGCCAAGCTTTTGCCTCCATTTGCATATCGTGAACATTGAGTACAGTGAGTGACAATGAATAACCCAGAATTTGACACGTATCCCAAGCGAAATGGGGAAGTGGAATCGGGAGAGGTGATGAGACAGTGGGGGTAACAACCATTAGAGGGCTTAAACTTATTGCTCGACAGCATGCTGGGCAAGTTTCACGTTTATCTAATTATCATCATATAGAACTGGAACAACAACAAAATTAAGGCTATTGATTGATTGCCGAATAGTCATTAAACGGAGAGGCTATGTTATGATCAACAAAATTCATATCAAACCGTCTAATGAACTCTGTTAGTTAACAGCATGTTAATTTACACCGAGAGAAACAACCAAAAACTGCGAATATAAACAGGAAGCCCAATACGAATATTCAGTCAGAATCAAGTTGATAAGAATATTTTGAATTATTTAAATTCTTATCAGTTTGACCAAAATATTCCACTCTCAAATTTTAATTGATTTTAAATTAAAAAGCAGGCGGCATTTTGCTTTTATTTATAAACAATTGCGATTTCCGTTTAAAAAATTCCATCAAATTATTTATGTTGTTTTGTATTTACTTGTAGTACAAATATACATTTATAAATGAAGCGTTTTAATAGTCAATTTGTCAGCGTTAATTAAAGAAATGGAATTTTGTATACATTTTAATTAAGATTGAAATATGACCACGTGTTGACGACATATTAAAAAAAAAATAAATTGTATTTTATTATTGTTGCTGCTGTTGCCTATGCATGACAGTTGAAATGCATCATCATTCGTATTTGTTCAAGTGTTGAATGTTTTTTTTTTTTCATTCCAAACAAAAATAGCCCAAAAAATAGAAAAAAGTAAGACAAAACCCGTTTAAAAATTCTCAGTTCTATGGATCTGTTTGTCAACATTAAGAACTATCAAATTTTTATTTGGAGCAACTGCAAAATGCGCTAATTGAAAACTCTTGACATTTAGCGGCGTTGTTTTTACTTATTTCGTAATTTTGCTCAGGCGGAAAAGGTTTGAATGTCATCCCTATAACAAAGAAAAAATTTCCGCATCGAATCGATTGGCAATGAAAAACATTTGTGGGCACAATAAACGTTTGTTGTTTGATTTGTTTAACAACAACAATAATAATAATAAACATTGTAAGCCCTACTAAAAAAAACAAGTGCCACAGGCAGACAAATCAAATCAATTACGAATAAAAAGAATAATCGAAGGTCAAAGCAATTTCTATTCCAGATACAATTGGTACTCGTAAACCAAGTGCCATAAAACTGATTTTTACAAAGCTCTTTGATATTGTAAGCTTTATTCACTGCGAAGGGTATACAGGTACAGGCAATTTCAAAGTTTCAATGTTTTGTTTAAACAAATACAATAAGATCCCAATATTATAGAGCTCTTATGCAATCTACCTTAATAAATTATAGATGATTTTTCAATAAACTCTTAACAAGAGTATTTAATATTCGACAATCTTAATTTAATCTTTAACGTTTTAGGCATTTCATTCTTTTTTGAATTTTATTAAATATTTATTTATGCTGCGAATGAAATTTTATGGTTCGTTAACATTTCTCCACAACTAGCAAATTCTTTCATTGCCCATTCGTTCATTTTAATTATGTCGAAATTCGTGCAAAGCCTCAATAAAAAACAACAACATCAACAACAAACAAAACACAAAAGCATTTTTGGGCCAGCGACGATTTGTTGTATTTTTTGTATACGCAAACATATTTATTCGCTTTGAAGATCGAAGTCATACTAGAATAGGGGAGGGTGAGGGGTAAGATACATTAGCTAACAACTCGTAAACGATCTAATTGAAGTAGGCGATGAGTAATTGAGAGGGAATTTCGAGGGAAATTATTGTCTGTTCTAAAGGGAAATTTTTGTCATAGCATGCAGCTCTTGTCAGCCCTACAAATTTCAAATAAATGGCAGGTTTTTATAGCATGGCACGAGGGTGATTTTATTTGACTCTAGTTAGGGTGAGGTATTAGGTTAGGGGTGTGTTTCTGGTGTCAGTGCATTAACAGTTGGATGACGTCGCCAAGGGTGATAGGGCCAGACCAGAACCGGTTTCACTCAGTTGATGGCTGCTAAACAACAGCAACCATTGTTAAATTGCAAAAATAAAAAAAACCAAAATCGATAAGATCTGCAATATGCTGATAATATAATAGAAAATGATTAAAAACCCAACATATGTCTAACTATGTGGCATGTCAGCAGATCACTGGAAATATTTAAGGGTATTTATAGCATTTGCATAGTCGGCGCGTGTCTGGCACGAAAAGAAAGAAAGAGAGACAGCTGTAAAAAGGTTTCAGTTTTTAACACGCTGCCATTTTGATTGTCAGGCAGGAAACGTGCCGCAAAAGTTAGTTTATTTTTGCACCTGCCGCCTACAATGGAAATGGGAATTTTGTTGAATTGGACGCAGAGCCAAGTGGCATGCAGCAAGAGCGACGGCTGCTGCCACCGCTTGAGTTAAAGATCAGTTTTGAACAACAGCTGTTAACAGTTATTAGCAGCTGTTTATGTATGTGTGAGAGTGTGTTAAACGGAGCCAACTGTCGTCATTAGAGAGTCTAAAGTCTGGAGTCTAGAGTCTCGGCATTGAGTCTGCTAAATATGGTCACACTGAAGTTAGCCGACAACAACAACAACAGCAAAAACTAGTGCAATTACAACTTTGCACACGTTTCGAGATAATATCATACTATATTCCTGCTAGAGATTTTTCATTTTCACTGCGCCCAGTTTTAATTAATAAATTTGCTTAGTTTTTTTGTTGTATAGAATTTCCTGGTTAAAACATTTTAATTTAATCACATATATTACCTTCTTATGCGAAATCTGCCGCCGAAAACCATTTTCAGCTGTTGCACGGTATCCAATATTGTGAAATCCAATGTGATGATGCGACAACAAAGGCCTACAAATCACAACAACAACAACAAGCAAAACGTGTTGCCAGCTTCTTCCTCTTGTTGCTTTTAAGCTTGTTTTTTTTTTTTATTAACTGTAATTCACTGTCGTTATTTGTGCAAATTAAATGCAACTTTTTGGTGTGCGGTTTTTTGTTGGCATAACATTTGAACCTGACCAAATCGAACTTCCTTGTTCACATTGGACAACACTTTATTTATCTTTTGATTTTTATTTAAGGGGTTTGCACTTTATAACCGTGTGGCTTTCGTTGGGGGGAGGTGGGTGTGAATTATTTTTTAAGAGTCCGCGACAATTGCAATTGATTTACACGTATGCAAAAGAGGCGAAAGTTGAACATGTTTTTATGCCATTTGCTATGACAAATTTGTTTGCATTGCGTTTCGATCTTTCAATGCGTGCGGGTGAGTGTGGGGGAGAATTTATATATCTGCACACGCGACGTTGTCGTCGTTGTTGTTTTTGTCGTTGTCAACGCTATAGGGCTGCGCGTACGTCTGCACGCGTCAGCGGTTTTTACTCGTTTGAAGTTGCGGCCACAAATGTCAGACAGCGGCGCACCACAATGGAGCAGCCGGCAAGCATAACAAAGAGAGAGCGCCAACAAGAGAGCGCGAGCACTCAGAGCGTGCGCAAGCGTGACAAGAGTCAGCTCAAACAGAGCCACAAAAAGTGAGAGTGTATTGGTAGTGTGTAATTTCGAGTTTTGTTTGCCGTTGTTTGGCTCTTGTTCTCTTGGTGCTCTCAGGTGTAACAGCATTTGAGTGATCTCAGCTGTGCTGAGGCCATTTTTGAAACAAATATAACAGCGCTAAGTTGAGTGTGAGTGAGTTTGCACTACACAAAATTGAGTAGTCAAATGGGCGGAAGGAAGAAACTCAATGTGCTGATTTATTAAATTGAGCTATTTATTTGGGTTATGTTATTATATTCAATTATTTATAATTATTAATTTAATTAGGGCGTAGTTCTTATTAACAGCATTCGTCATGTTTGGCCTTCAAACTTATCTTGCAGCGGCTCGATGAATGGGTCCAACTCAAATTCAAGTTGATGGTCAATTACTTCTGGTATATTCATATTTGTCAGAACAGATTGTGTAGGTGCTTATCGTTGAATAAGCGACTTTTGGTCAAATACGTCATTTCTACACTTCACTACAGCACTAGTAAATATTATGCTGCATACTTTTATGTGCTTATGTTTATTAACTCTGTGCGCTTAAGAGTATGCAATGATTTTTAATATCTTGCGTTGCAGAAAACTCCAAATAAAAAAACCTTCAATATTATTTAATGCTGCAGTCAACATATGTATGTGGGTTAAGGATAATCGCAAATCAAAAGATTCGTTAATAATCTCATCCACCCAATTAACCTCCGGTCAAAACAAAACAATTTACACTTTGATGCCATAAGTAGAATATCGTTATGAAAACTAACAAAACAATTGCGTGTGCCATGACATGACAGTAAGCATAAATAAGAAGGCGCAGTCAATACGAAAACGAAAAAAAAAAAACTCAAATGAGATAAACTTGGCGTTGACCATAAAATAAATGTTGCATTCAATACAATCGCCTTTTGTGTGTAACTATCTCTATGTATGTATGTACATATGTGTGTGTTTGTATTTGTGCGAATTTTGCGCAATATTCTGAGGCAAAGTTCAATCGATCATTGCTGTCGATATCTAGCCGGCGATAGCGCCAAAAATTATGGCAAGCACTTTGTTTAATGTTGCTCACGATGCAGCGGCGTCGTATTCATTGTTGTAAGTTTCGATTTCTTGTTGTTGTTGTTGTTATTGTTATTGTAGTTGTAATCATGGCGACTGCATCGCGTCTGTCGCACGACTGTCTCGCAAATTGAATTGTCTTGAAGTTATTTTGTCTGCAAAAGAGCAGAGCACAGAGCGCAACGCGGCGCATGAGTGATTTATTTCGCATACGCCGCGTGTGTGCAATCGAGCTAGCAGTTAATTTGAAAATAATACGCTAGTTGGCCTGCTGTTGGCCAGTTTGGCTTTTTACTTATCTCGCTTTGAGCCGGCTAAAGAAGGCTTCAGTGTTAGTGTTAGGCCAAATTGCCTGCACAAATTAATTCAAATAGTTTATGCCCGCCGGCTGTGCAGAGGCGATAATTAGCGCCTGTCGAGAACACATGGCCCCAACACCAACAAAGACAAAAACAAAAGTGTGACACACCTCAGTCCCCAAACTGACAGTGGCCGTAGGTGTTGGCCAATTAATGACCGCAAAAGCGAGCCAAAAATACTGGCCTGTCAGCCAATGCAGTGATTACAGTCAAACTTCTCTAACTCGAACTTACACCCAGAAATGTCGAGATTTTCGACACCTTCAAAACAATTTGTGTGGCAATAGCGATTGCAAGGCAAACAAATTCTATGCAATTATAGGAAATTGGGTTGATTTGTTCGGCTTTTACTTAACTTTTGTCCTTAATTCGAATGACAATTCTAATTATGTGTTTGAAAAGTAGCTTTGAGTATTGAAAAGAATTTATTCCTATCCGTTCGCGTTGTTCAGTTTTAAAAATTAATTGATTTAATAAGCCTTAAGAACTTGTCTTGACATTAATAAAATTTAAATATAAATTTATTGTAAAATGTAAAATAAATATTATCAAAATAGTCAAACTTCCATAAAACGAATCTTAAGGGGACGAGAAAAAATAAAATTTTATTTTCTTCTTATAATTATATTTTCTTCTATTACTAAATTACATATTTGGTCTTTGTTTAATTTAAAGAAGTTCGACTGTGGTTCATATACTCCTGAAGTATATTTGTTTACAGGTGGTGGCAGCATTAATGAATGCAAGGAAATGCTGTTTGCCCTTTGCTCCAATTTCTGCACGGAGACGACATGCAGTCTCCAGAAAAAAAAAAAAACTAAATAAATCAGAAAAAAAAACTTTCAAAATGCAAATGAGGCACGTTTAAAACGGTTGAACGGCATTTGAACCCATGATACTTGAGAGAGAGACAAGCCCCAAAAAAACATATAAAAAAGAAACGAACAAACTTGCCACAAATTGTGTCAATATTTGTCTCGTGCTGGATGTGCTGCAACAAATCGTGCCGCAAAGGTCTGCACCGGTGTCAGATACACAACAACAGCAACAATAACATGACAGGCCACAGAAATTATTGAGCATGCCACAACAGCAACAGCAACAACAACTCGTAGCTCCACTTGGAAGCTAAACTGCTAGCTGGTTATCTAATGCCCGCACCCAGCCTCTCTCTCAATACAGTGGGTGCAAAAACTATGCAAGCAAGCGCGCTAATGAACCCAACAAACCGTTCATCTATCAATGTCACAGCATAGCCCAGCGCCATAAGCAGCAAAGAATCAAACCTTTTGTAGTTAATTTGGGCTGCCCCTTTCAAGATAAATTTCAATTTTCGATTGCGATTGCGTTAACGATTTCAGTTCGCTTTGCTTTTACACCACAATCAGAACAAAGAATATGGAAAAAAAAAAATAAACTTACGCCACAGGAGACACAAAAAACGGAAACATGCATAAATTGTTGTCACATGATTTGAATACACTTGCGAAGAATGGGTATGCTGACTTTTTAGAGAAGTACATATGTTATTAAGTATCGAAGAAGCACAATTTATCATAGCTTACAGTTCCCTTATAGAATCTAAGCTTTACATCTAAGCAAAGAAAAGCTCTAGGCAATATTTGCAAGCGTTGAGTAGGATATAACACAAGCTTTCTTTTTGGGCATGTAAAAGCATCAGTCATAAATGTTCGAAGTGGTACTTTGCAGCCTAATATATTTTATTACCAAACAAATTTACTCGATTCATTTTGTTTGTGTTGATTTTTAAAGCAGCAATGCGCTAAGTAAGAGTATATAATCTTCGACTTGCTTTCGGACAGATTTTATTTGTTGTCTCTTATTTTTGTTGTTGTTGGCTCAGGTGCGCCGTGCGCCATTTGGCGATCAGCGATTGAGTATACAATATATACTGTTTGGTATATTATTGGGTCACCCCCACAATGGCCACCTTAAAAGCGAAAGTTCGCAGTCGACACTCGATTCGCTTGATACGCTTGATTTATGTTGTGTGCAGCATTTGTGTATGAGTGTTTTATAATCCAATTAGGCGCAAGCCGCACAGCTGTTCAGTGAGCATTAGGCGACAGCTGATTGACGGCCGCAGCAGTTGGCCCAAAGGAAGCGGCTTATTAGCCAGTGCTCTCTGGTTTAAAGCTGCTCGGTGCTGCTTGCAAATGTCGGTGGTGCCTGATTACAATGATGGCTACTGTGCCACGCACCGCATTGAAAGTTAATTGGATTTGATAAGGTCAAGAACAATGCGGCAAGTTGTGAGTAAGAGGCGCGCGCGTCATGGCTACACTTAAAACAATTTAAGCTTTAATCCACTGTTGCAAAAAAATATACACATGCATATATCTCGGCTAATTTCAAGGTGGAATGCTAGCAAAGTAAGCTTGAGTATCATGGGATTAAAATATCCGAATTGCGTGTTTGAATATTAAGCGCCAATGACGTGAGCTGAACAAAGTAAAAGCTGTTAAAATTTCGCCCCAAAAACTTGCATAAATCAAACTTTATAGATACACGGGCCTATACTGAGAATGTGCATTGATTGAAAATATGTTTTGATATTTTAGCTTTCGAATTAATACAAATACTATATATCTCATCTTTTTTTAAGCATACGATAGAATCAGTAGCTTTTATTTCGGGTCATATTTAAAATCATTTTTGGAAACTTGCTTAATTTTCCATAAGCCAATTCAACTTCTTCATAACTTAACTTTAATCTCCCAAATTAAATTGTATTTTAGCCGCAATTACTGGCTAAGTTTCCCGCCTGGTCTGACACAAAACCGCAAAACGCTTTTACGCTTGCGAATTAAATCATAAATTTACAAATTTATGAAAATGCAAAAAAAACGAAGCAAATTAAAACGCAACAAAGTAAAAGAGATTTGCAAACTGCTTAACGGGGCGTATGATTGATGTACAAATTGTGTGCTGCACTCACCGTTTCTGCTGATTGCTCTCCAGATTGCTGGCTATAACGCTGTCAGCAAGCGTGGGACGAGCGCGCGGCATTAGCGGCGGCGGTGCGGCGCTGCCAACGCTCTCCAGGATGGGCGGCGGATTGTGCGGACGCTTGCGGCTGTTACTGGGCAGATTTGTAGGCTTGACGGCGCCATTCGACAGTGCTTGTGACTTGTGGGGCAGCTGTAGCGGAGGGAAGCAAGAGAATTGGGATGAGTACAAGAGAAAATAACACTATTGGTATGACAAAGATTGGATACCCTTTGCACAATTAAGACTAACTGATTATATTTGAAGACAAAGGCAAACGTTAAATATTATAATCAATTAAAGGGTATACAAAAATTGGCAAACGTTTAATTTTGAAAACACACCTGACGCAAGCTCGTTGGCTTTTTGGGCACCTGCGGCGGCACCTTTGGCGCCAGCGTTGGCGCTGTCACAGCGTAGGCTGAACGACGCGTGGATGCGCCCGCAAAACTGTTGCGTCTATTGGGCGATGGTGGGGCGGCGCGTGGCTGCAGCACTTCCGGTGGTGGCGGTGGTGGCAGCGGCTCATCGAACGTATAGCTGGTTTCCAGTTCAATGCCCTGCGGCGGCGGTGGCAGCTCTGGTGAGGGTACACGTAAATGCGGATGCTTGGGCGGACGTTCGGGTGCCTGAATGGGGGCTGCTGGCGTTGGCTGTTGATATAACTGCACATTGCGATGCTGCTGTGGATGATGTTGCTGATGGGCCAGGGCTGCTGCCTGCTGTAATAGAAGCTTCTCCCGCATGGGCGCATACTCCGTGGCGGAGGAGGTGCGTCTAGGCGGCATGGCTATGCGACCACGTGGCGGTGGCGGAGGTGGTGGCATGCCACAATCATTAAACGAAAGCTTTTCGGCGCTGCTTATGTTGCGTATGCTAGGCGGCTTCGCTTGCTGCAACTGCTGGGGCGGAGTATGCTGATACTTCTGTTCCCTGAAATCTGCATAATCCGAGGCTGAACTGGAGCGTCTCAACAAATTTGGCAACAGCGAGCGCGATCGTGGCGGCGGTGGTGGTGGCGTGGGTGAACTGCAGCTGGAATTGGAGCTAACGCTACTTGCTGAACTGGGTATGCCCACGAGCAGTGGACTTAGATTGTTGGGCAATGATTTGCGATCAGCGTGTAGGGCTTGATACGACTGCGAATGGGATTGGGAGCGCAGCAGCTGTTGCTCCTCTTTGTGCGCCTGCTGCTGCTGTCGCTCCACATAGGATTGGACGGCATTCTTCTGCAGCGCCTTCAGCGCCGGATTAGACAAACGATGCGTCTTGGTGGGCTCCAGATAGGCAAACTTGTGTGGTGACTCAACCAGTTGACTGCGCTCAAAGTCATTTATGCGTTCTGCCACTGAATGCCAGGCGGGCTGCACTGCAGCTCCAGCAGGCGTTATCACAGGTAGTCTAAATAAGGAAAGATATAAAAAATCAGTTAACATAAAGAATTTATAAATAAAACCATTACGCTTTTCTAATGTAGTTTGACGAATTTCGATTTTACAAATATTTTAAGAGTTTATTTTTATTACTTTTTGCTGCGTATGTTCAAAGGAATTTCTGAGTTTATAGTTTTCTTCAGATTAATTAAACACCATGACGTAATAGTTTTTTCTCATTACTATTTTTTTAAGCTCTAACCATTTGCATTGCACATTTTACAGCACATAAAAATATATTGCAAAAAATAGCAATACATAGTTAATATTTTTACATCTGTTGGCATATGAAAGAAACAAAATTTTTAGTGCTGCAAAGTGATTAAATAAACTGGATATTAACATAAACAAACAACTATACAGATTGGCTTTTAAAGTTGATCAAAAAATTCTCGGATAACTTAATTGAAAATTGTATTTATATTAAGTTATTATTTTTCCAATTAAGCTAGTTTTGCAAATATCATTTGCCAATTTAAAATTAGGTTTTTTGTTATAATTTGGTCTAGATGCCAAAATGTGGCATTACAAATTTAAAAACTGGTTTTTGAGCCAAAACTGAATTTAAAAATTTACTAATACAAAAGATGCACTTAAGTCCGTTCCTAATTTAAAAATGCCATAATTTTGCCAAGATTAAAAAACATTTTTGTAGTTTTTACAATGAATACATTCAGTGATTTTTAGCAATTTGTGATATGTGATTTATTCTTAAAATTTATAAATTTAACCCTCATCAAACTACATTATAAAAATATACTTGTTCCACTCAGAGACAATAATTTCTTAAAATGTCACTCACTTGGCAGACTTGTGCAGATTGGCGCTAAATTGTGGCTTAGGATGTTGAACATACTGCGAGGTGTTGCTGTGCACCGGTTCCGTGTAGGTGCTCACAGGAAACAGGCGATGATTGCTGCGATAGGAATCGTTAATGCCATGAGCTGACAGTGGAGGCGACTGATCCGAACTGCTAGCCACATTGGGTGCACTGCAGCTGTGCAGCTCCAGTTTGCTGAGCAGAGGTTTACTAGGAGGCGGTTGTGGTGCAATTGTGACAACTGCCTCACTGGTGGATATGGTCACCGATATGCTGGACTTGTGCTGCTGGGCAGGTCGATGCATCTGTGACTGTGACGCCGGCTGTTGTTGTTGTTGTTGCTGCTGCTGCTGCAAGTCTCCTGTGGATTGAGATTGACCGAGCAGACAGCGTGTCTCATGCGATGGCGGTGATTCCAGCTCGGGCAAGGAACTTTGCGCGGTCAACTTATAGTTTTGTGGATGTTGCTGCTGGAAACGACGCAGCGCCATGGACGTATGCACCGGCGGATAGCTGGGACTGTGACGATGCTGAACACGCAACGGCTGCATCTGCTGTTGAACATCATCCTCTGAGATCTGCTTGTTAACAGAGCAACTACTGCCCGATTTTGTTGGTGACTGTGGCGATATTACCTCATTGTCGTGCAGATAGAGCACGCTTTCGCTCTGATGCCGCTTGGGCGTCATCACCCGTGAACTATGCACAATCAATTGTGAGGAGGAAGCTGCGCAAAGAAAAACACAAAAGTTATTAGCGTATATAAATATTAATAGTCACAAAACATAAAAATACATTCTAATGGGCTGAAGGTGCAGTAAGGAGCTGTGGCTGCTGCTAGTAAAAGTGGGTCGGTGGGGCCAAATAAAAATAACAAAAAAAAAAAACATAACGATTTAACAATGACCCAAGGTCGGACCCCCCTTAATGTGAATGGCCGACAGTCGCCGAATTATTTTGTTTTCAACTAGCTTAGAAGCCTTCTAATATATCTAACAGCTAATAGAAATAATATGCGAGATAAAGTCACGTTCACGTCAGACACGTTTATGATATGAATAACTATTATTAGGTACATTCCGCAGGCTAAACAGGCTGATTAATCTCTTATTCGAATCGCCTGATTTATTGAATAAAAGCCGTCCAAATAGACGTAACCATAAATTAAATTTAAATAGATAAAGAGTGCAAATAAATATATTAAAATATATCAATACTTTTCTTATCGACATTAAAGTTTCAATAGTTGAAACTAGAAGGCAGATTTATAGCTCTATTTAATACATACAATTTTTACTATACTCACATTGTATTAAAGTCATATTTGCTAATATCTTTTAGGTCTATCAACGAGCATATAATCTAGCATTAAAGCTCTTTGGTTCTATACAAATTAAATAGTTTGACATTGCAAGAGTAAACAAAACGAACTTAAGGTTCTTTACGCTTTCTCTTCCTATGATTTTTAGTTAAATTCAACGTCATCTAATTTAAACTTGATTTCAAACTTACCCGATTCGGCAATGGCACTGTAGCCCGTCGCATGGCTCGCCTCCGATATGTCGCTCATGGAGCCGAGCCATTTCAGCGTCTCTGTGGATGATGTGCTTTCGGAACTGTTATTGTTGTTGGAGTTATTGTTGCTGGGACTGTGATTGCTGGAATGATGGGCATGGGCATGATGTGAGTTGCCGTTGGCGCTGCTAGTGTTGCTTATGATGCTGTTGCGACTGCTGCATTGGCGTGCGAGTAACGGTATAGGTGATGGAGCCACCGAATTGCTGCAGATTGAGGAGAGATCGTTCTCCGACCAGTTATGCGATGGCCGGGACAGCAAATCACCCTCCTGACGTAATCTAAAACACAGAGAGAGCGAGAACTTAGTATCATTGTTAACAGTTGAAAATAACAAAATGTAGATAAATAAGTAAATAAAATGGCAAATCATTGCGTGCTGCGTCGTTGACTATATAAAAAAATCTCCAAATAATGTTTGTGGTTGTCATGTTTGCCGTTTCCTTCTCCAAGACGGAGGGGGGCCGCCAGACAAAAGGTATGACCGTAATTACTTGAATTTCAGCTTAGCCTTCAAAATCGCATTTCGATGGCTTTAGACACGAGACAGCAATGAGTACACACAGACACAACATAAAACTCTCTTAAAGCTGTGTTCAAGCGGTGGCAAGTTCGACAAAAAAAAAAAAAAAAAACCATATCAAACAACACCAGAAACAACTATAATAATGACAATAGAGCAACTCGAGTCTCAGTTGCCAAGACCTTGAGAGTTAAGCTAGTTTGGTTGTTATTTTTCATATTTTTTTATGGCTCATGTGCGACGAGACGAAGTTTGTTATTTGCTTTACCAAGAACCACATTTAATAGCTTTTTTTTGTATTTATTTTATGTAGATGTATGTAGATGTCTGAGCTGGCAAATAAAATTCATAATTGTCGCCAGCAAATAACATGTTTTGCAATTACGTATAATAATTATTAATTGATCAACTACTAAGTACTCACTTGTCGAGGAACGGTGTCGCCGATGTGGAATCCGAGCTGGACACATAGCTGTGATAGCCCTCGGATTGTGCATACGAGGCTTGCTTTTGATGATGAAATGTTGTCTGATCATAGTAGGATGATGAGCGTATATTATACTCTTCCAGGCCCGCCTGTGTCAGTCCACATTGATCCAGATGTGTGAGCGATTGTTGCTGATGTTGCTGCTGCTGCTGCGTGGGTTGCGACTGCATATCATCCTGCAACAGAAAGTTGCAAATTAAAAAACAAAATTCAGTTAAATCTTATGTCTGCAAATTGGAATTATATAACTCTGCTTATAACAACAACAACAATAAAATCAATTTCACTGCAGCAGTTAACAATTTAATCATTAGTTATGTCCACATCGCTGCGGACCCAAAAGATTTAAGATAAAAAAATTCGTTTGCAAACGATCGCAAAATCAAATAATAAAAAAATGGAAAAAACTAAAATAAAGCCGAAAACAGAAACCAAATCCCCTCATAATTTTCAGCCTAATACTCTTTGTTTTGCGAGCTCATTAGATAATTAAGTGAAAATTATTATTTTGGTTGCAGTACAGCGATATATATAAACGATAAGCACTCAAAATCACACACAAACCCGGCTATTGCCAATGGTAACAACAAAAAAATAGTTGCCAAAAAACAACGAAACAACATTTGAAGTGCAGCCAAACGAATTTTGTGCGATGTTGCAAAATCTGGAGAAACACAACACAACAACAAAAAACAACACAAGTTACTTGTACATAATCGCAGCGAAAATAAAACTGGACAAGGCAGCTCAACAATTCAACAGGCAAACCACCAAAACAGAGCGTTCATAATAAGCCGGATTAAGTAACCCAACCCACCCAGGGACTATGACTGTGTATGTGTTCAACGAGGGTAGCATTTATAAAACATTGAAGCATTTTGAATAAATAGTTCAATAAAATATATGTATTTCAAGATTTAATCGAATCTTGCAGTTAATTGTTGGTATTCAAACATATTCAAACCAATCAATTTTATGGGTCACAAAAATTGAAATAAGCATAAGAAATACTTTCTTCACTTCAAGGATCCGGGCTTAAGCCGAAGGCGGGGTTTCAAATTTAAATTTAAGCTTGAAGAAAATATAGGTTGACCAAGAATTTAAAGCAACATGTATTTTTTATAGTGCAACTAAATATACTAATATTTATACATATTTTTTTTTAAATAAAATAAAATTTATGTGCATGTAATTCATTTTTTTTTAAAGAGAAATGTGATTATATTAATTTTAATAATACAAAATTTAGTTACTAGTTTTATGTGTACTGAAATTTAAATCGCAATGTGTTTAAAAAATGAATACAACGAAGATAATTTTTTTTATATATTTTATTGGAGATAATTTTCGACATTCATATTTTAAATAGGTATTTTCAGTCTACTTAAGGGTAAGTCGTTTTAAAATTTGCCTTAACTTCTTTTTTACAAACAACTTATCTCAACAGCTTTCTTTTCATAATGCTTGCCTCTCAAACTGTGCACCAAACACTTCCTCCACCTTGCACTTCATATAAGCTTAAAGCAGCGATTGTTCAAGTGATTCAAGTATTGCCTAATACTAAAAACGAAAAAAAAAAGAATTTTGAGTGCCATAAAGTTCAAGTTTTTACAGTTGCAAATATATATAGACATATATAAGTGGATTAAGCAATTGAAAAAGTCCATCATTGCGATATGTAATCACTGCCATCAAAATTTACGGCAGCCCTGGTGTCAAATACTCATTCAAATCAAGCTACGTATACTTAATATTTCAATATTTGCACTGCGCAACAACGACGACGAACTCTCATAAACCAAATCGAATTGTTAATATTCAAGCATATAAAGCAAGTCAAAAACATCATAATAAAAAACGTTGGCAACATTACGACCAAGCCTTTGAGCCACTTGACTGACTTTGACTGGCAACGTCAACGTCTGTGTGGTTCAGCGTGGTTCACTGTTCACTGTGTGGTTCACAGTGTTGTGCGACGGCATTCGCATTCGTTGCCGCCATCAACGTGGGCAGCTGTTGATTGTCTTTTTGACTTTGGCGCCATGGAATTGTTGGGCTGCCTAATGGCAAATATATATTAGACAAATAAGAATAACAAGAAAAATATCATATGACAGAGACATAACGCAGCAGCAGCCAATATAATTATAATTTTGTGGGTCAACTACTTAGGCAGTGCCTGAAAATTGACTTAAAAAGTTTTGAGCTTGGCCTGAAGGCGCATCGTTTGCAGCTAAAGCAATAGAATTTTAATGGCTTGAACGTTCCCAAGACCAAACAAATCGCAGCTAAATTCGAATTCGAATTTGAAGTCGAAGTCATTTATTCATTCATTCATTCACTCACTCACTTATACGTTCGTCGTGGCCGTCAGTTTCGTTTCGTTTTGGTTTTTGTTTTTTCTTCATTGGCCAATTGCCGTAATTATTTTGTCTCTCTAACACGAATTTAAATCAGCAACTGTCCCACGGGGCAATGGGGGCCCTTTACTTTATTCCTATTCCTAGAGAGACCAATAACACAGCTCTGACAGCCCAACCATAATTATCCATCCACACAGCTGTAGCTGTAGCAGCGCTACATGTGAAATTGCGCCGGATGAGCATCAACTTGAAGCTTAAGCTACAGATACCCAGATACATAGATACTCAGATACAGATACAGTCTTCAGGTAACAGCAAGCAAGCATCTCGCACAATAAATCAATGGCAGTTGGTGGGGCGCGTATTATAACTGGTGCAGTGGGTCAACAGCTGGACGCAGCTGAGTGCCGCTGGCCGTTGATGCTTCTTAATGGTACACCCTGTCGCTCGCTCACTCTCCCCTTCCCCCCACTCTAAGTTGAGAGCGCGTGTTAAATAAATCACTCGCTGGAGTGCTAAGCGTGAGCCCTAAGGCTCTGGAAAACTATTGAAAGTTCGACCTGGGAACGCAAGCGAAACAAACAACAAATTTTTGCTGCCTATTTCGATTATCTTTAACACGAAATTCCACAGAGAATGGCGTACATATTTCGGCTATATATTTTCAATAACAGCCACAACACGGTGCGTATAAGTAATCTGTATGAATTTGTATGTCATTTGCAATTATTATCAATAAGAGCTTTCACAATTTAAAAAATGCTTCAATTTATAAATCAAATCTAATTACCCTTGAAGCTGCTACCATGTGCTTTAAAATGTTGTCAAGAAATTAGCTACATATAATGTAAGTGAATTTAAAAAATATGTGATTAATATTAATTTCATACATAATTAAAGATTTGCGCTGCTCTATTTTGTCTCCGTAGCATAGATTTCACTTTCTAGCAGGAAAACTTTTACTACCAGATTTTCTCATAAGCAGGATCTCTTAAACGACATTTGATTCTACAGTTCAAGTGTCACTTTCAGCTAGTGTCATGTTGACTTAAGCTGACAACAAGTGAATGGGGAAAAGCAACTGCAAAAGAAGTCAAGGAGAACGTGTTTGATGAAGTGAAATTTCATTCATAATAATTCTTAAGCCGCTATCTTGCAAATTTGACAGCTGGAGTATTCGCATTAATCGTAAATGAATGCACATTGCTCATGGAAAACAAACTGTTACTCACTTAAACGTTTGGTATTTAAAAAATATGCTCAGATAACGTCAGAAACTGAGTCACCGAGTCCACTCAGTCAGTTAGTAAGCGGGTCAGACAGCAGCGTATCCAATTGTTATTGTGGCGGCTTATTTGTCAGCACAGAGCCCACTGATAAAGTCGATGGAGGAAGAGGGAGGGTGAAAGAGAGGGCGATAGCGAGAGTGGGGCAGACAGCAAATATAAAACCACCTACGCAACTGGGCAACATGAATTTTTGCTTTATTTTGATTGCAATACACATACAAACACAAATATATGCATATTGTGCATTGAGAATGCGCCAAGACACAGCAACAACAAGACTCAGTCTAACTGAAAAAATACAAAAAAACTCAGCCTGGCTTGTGATTTTTTTTTGTACTTGCTGCCTGCAGCTACAACAACAAGCAACAACAACTGATTGAAAATCGAAATTGTTTTGGCCAAAAATGTCGCTATTTTAAGCAGCAGCTGATCAAAAGTTTCTCCTTCTGGTCGGTCGCATCATCATCTTTATTTTGTTTTTTTTTCGTGATGAAAATTTTTCGACGCTTTTGATTTTGCGTTTTCCATTGTCGCTGGCATTTTTAATGGCCAACACGAATTTGACTCTTTAATGGAGTCAGCGAGAAAACGCGCCCCGGCCGAAAAAAGAAAAGAAATTGCAATCAAAATGCGAGCAAACGTGTCAGAGCTCCAACTTGGCCAACTCCAGCTACAGCTCCCCAGCAACAAATTCAGATTCAGCTTAAGTTTCTTTAGCTTTTAGTTCCAGCATAGACTTCAACTTACAACTTAGGCGCGATCGTGCCGCGATTTGGATTTGAATTTGGCAAGAGCACGAAACCAAACGAAGCGTCAGTCGTTCAGTCAGTCAGTTGATCAGTTGTTAAGTTTCTCACTTGGGTCTGTCTGTCAGAGCGCAGCATTCTGATTTGTGTTGCAAAATGTATGTTGACGAGTACTTAAAGCTTGATTTACCACTCGAAGAGAGTGGAAATTTGCATTTAAATAGTTGTTTGACTTAATATTAAAACTGTAAAATTCAGATAAATCTAAATGTATCTTATCCGTCCAATATCTAAAAAAAAGCTTGTTGTGTGTAAATAATATTTTATCTTCTAGTTAACAGTTCAGTAAAGAAGTTAACTTCCTTTTAGCTTTTAACATTTATTTTAGCTTTTACATTTTTTTTTAAATACTTATTCAAAAACTTCAGCACCGATGTTTATTAATCTAGTTGACAAGCTTTTTAATTTATTTAATATTTTTTTCTAGCCAGGAAAATGTCTGTCGCTTGTTATATACATATAAAAATATTTGGCTTATTATTTGGTTATTGTTTTAAAAGCGTTTAACCAAGTATGTTTAGGGAATGTTGAACATTGTTGTCATGTTGTGTACACATATAAAAATTAAACTATTCATTGGATTTCACAATTTTTTAAAGCTTCTGAAGATTTGTGTAAAATCCTTTCGCCTGGGTGCATCTCAATAATTCTTTTTGGCTGATTGCTTCCTTAGTGTGCAACAAATCACAAAAAATTAAAATAAAAACCCCGGCTTCACACTTTCGTGAAACAGACAAAAGTGACCAAAAGCAATGTGGCCAGGCCAGCAGTCGGCCAGACCAGATACTTGAGACATGAGGCGACCGACCTCCTGCCGCCTTTCGCCAGCTGTCAAGTGGCAGTTGGAGCCCTTTAAGTGCTGTATTTTGGCCAAATGAAAGTAAATCTTAGGTGACTTAATGCGAAGCACAGACAACAACAACAACGCCACTTGGCCTGATTGGTTGTGGTATTTGCCATTTTTCGATTTTTATTTTGTAGAGGGATGCGTCAGCAAATTGCGCAAGATGTAGGCGAGACTCATTAGCGTGTATGAGGATATATGCGGGAACATACGGAACGGATGACTGACCAATGGTCGGATGGACTGCATCCTTGACCCCGTTGGCAGTGAATTAATAACCTGGAGTCGGTTTGTTGGTTTCTTGCTTGCTCCAGCATCGAGGTAACTGGCAACATGATGGTGTATGGTCATGGCATGGCAACCAGTTGCCAGAGTCAGTCTGTCTCTCGTTCTCTATGTCTCTCTCTCCTTGTCTCTGCTTGCGGATCCGGCCTGTTGTCTGTTGTTGTTGTTGTCTCTCTGGTATGCGGGACAAGATTTATGGCCAGTGATAAGTTTTGAGGCGTGCAGGCAATAAGAACAACGCAACTCTTGGCTTGGCAATCAACTTTGTTGGCCGAACAGGCCAAGGAGCATGCCAAGAACAAATAAATAGCCATGCGAAAAACAAACTAAGCAAAAGACAACTACACAACCAACCAACCAAGCGACTAAGATAAACCAAGCCAACCCGTTTGTAGCCACAGCAGCAGCTACAGCAGCGGCAACAGCAGCTCTACTTTAGCATGTCCATGCGAAATAGTATAAAAATATGCTGGCTAGAGATATGCCAGCTGCCTGCCCCGCACCGCCTGAAGGTCATGCCCAACCGAATCAGCCAAGCTCATACTTAATCTTAGGCAGGTTTATCCTATACCCTGTATGAAATTTACATTGGAAAAATGGGCTAACTTGCAGCGATAAAATTTGTGTATGTATGGAAGACAAGATAGCATCAAAGTATAATTTTATTGTTGTGAGAGGTTTTCTTTTAACACACCAATTCACGCTGCTTTTAAGCAGAAGCATAAAATAATTAAACATTAAAGGGAAAGCATTGAAAATGCTTTTCTCGACTTTGGGAAAAGACTAATTTATGAGAATTTTAAACACAGAAGTAAGTTATTAGGGTTCGTTTATTCGATATTTTATTCTGCATCAACAGAAAAGTCTTAATAAACATTTATTATTTATAATATTTTACGTTTATGGTAGAAATGTATAATCTTCATTAAAAGATAAATCTGTTTTCAGAATTTAGAGATTTTTTGATGATACTTTATGCAAATTTGTAATTTATAATTGTGTATATAAATTATGAATAATTTTTGCTGTCATTCGCTTCGATAAAAACTAAAAATCGGTTTTTTTTTTGGAGTTTTGTAGGCGCTTTTTACGTAATTACCGATAAAGCATTATTGAAGAATATATTTAAACCCTGAAAATTTTCTTAATTCGGCATTAAGATCAATTATCAGAAAAAATAAATATGTATTGACAGCAAAGAAGGTATTAAATATTTGCTAAGTGTGGGAAAAAATTGCGTCTAATCCTACATTAACTACAAAGGTTTTTTTAATCACGCTCTCTTGACTCAAGCATTGTTTGTTAAATGTTTTTGCCAATTCTTGTACTTTCATTGCATGTAAATATGTTAGCAAATATTTGTAGGTAAAAAGTTTGTATGAAAAAGAAGTCATGTATTTTTAGCCATAATTAGGCAACACACTGGACTGCACAGACCTTTAATTATGCATGCTTCAGCGGTCAAGAACTTGCTGCGCGTAATTAGAAAGCACAGATTTTCACTTTTCTTTTGGAGATCTGCTGGGCAGCTGGCACCAGGCATGATGACAACACACAAAATCAACACACACACACACACACAGTAACAGCTAGCTGGCTGGCTGGCAGCTGGTGCTTTAAACAACAACAACGAAAAAAATTGCATATCATGTCTCTCACTCTCTGGTGTCTTGTCACATGGGATTGCAACTGGATCGAAAGTTTGCATATTTTTATGCTTTTCACAAGGGCAGCGGCAGCTGCTGTCCACAAGAGCTGAGGAATTTTTATTTCGTATGTTGCGTGGCCCAAAGACGCAATGGTTGAAGGCCTGGTTGAAGCTTCTAAGTTGGCATTAAATTACAACCGGAGCCAGAGCCAGAGTCAGAGTTGGAGCAGACATGCACGCAGTTCATTTGCGGTTGCCAGCTCAAGAATTTCAATGGACTCAACAGCAGCAACAACAACAACAACAGTAAAAACTTCTCAGCAGTTGGCGACTGTGTTTTGTTTTTTGTTTTTCTTTTTTTGGAGCAGGCAGAGTCCGCCTGTCCTTCTGTAATGGGAACGAGTATTTGTGACCTCAAATCTGTTGTTTTTGGTTGCTTGAATGTCGCTTTGTCTGCAAGCGCCGTAAGAAACAAAAGTGAAATTCGTTTCTCTCTCTTTCTCTACCTCCTTTCGCGTGTGGGTTCAGAACTACTATTAAAACTAGCAACAACATTTTTGGGGGAAAAAAAGAAAATGAAATCGAAGCGAAGACTTGAGATTCCATATGTAAACGGCCAACGGCACTTGGCCAAATGCATTTTCACTTGGCCTGTTAATTAATTAACAAGCCACAAACAACATAAACAAAAGCTCACAACAAGGTAAAGCCCAATATGTGCCCCTTGGGCAAAGCCAAAGTGCAGCAGCCTGAGAGTTGTTGCTATTGGCCTTAAACAATGCAAAAGGTGAAACTCTTGCACCTGTCGCCTGTCAAGCTAACTGCTTTTTACCTCCTCTGCCTGGCAAATTGTGAGCGTTGCAGTTATTTGTTATAATTTCTGTTGAACAAAAAAAAAAAAAAAAAAGCATTGACGGGTAACTCAACAGCAACAACAACAACAACGACCAACGAGCAACAAACAAATACAACAACATTCGACATCAGTGCTGCTTCTTCTTCTTCTTAAGCGGCGCAAGTTCAAAGACAGTGGTCGCAAAACAATTTAGCTGGAATCTGGCTAGAATTTAGCGCTGGCCTGGCGGCATTTTATTGGCTGTTCTTGTTTCGTATTTTTGCTGTAGTATTTTGTTGGTATTGCTGTTGGTCTCTCTTTTTTCTCTCTCTGTTGGCATTAATTAATTGCAGAGGCCGCCGCGGGTCTTGTGTGTGAGAAACAAGTTCGACGGCCAGTTAGAAAACTAATGAGCGTTAAGAGCATTTTGTGCTAGAACACTGGAAACGAAAATGAAATAGCAAATCACAACAAGAAGAAAGCAAAAAATGGCCAAACAAATACCCTGAGAAATTAAGTTAGATTTTAGAATTTAGTTTTCTTATTAATTTAAAGTAATATAAGCTTTATTTAATTATAAATCTAATGTTGTTTAATCAAAACATTAAAAATGAATAAACATGTGCCTCTCAAACTGTAAGGATCAATTGAGGTATTTTTTGTTAGCAAAGTTCATTTACTTGGTTTGTGTCTCAGCTATTTGGAAATTCTATGCGCTCGCTTTGCACATGCGGTCTTTGTTTCTTTCTAAAATATAGTAAAACGTTATAAAGAATTTATGCACATGCACATCGATCTACATAAGTATTACGAGACACAGAAAATATCCCAAAACATATGCCATTAAAATAATTTAATTTAAAGCCTTGGAATGTATTTTATGAAAGTAAACGTGAGATATGTTTTCCTTAATATATTGAATTGCTAAACAGTTTATCCATTAAAATGTCTCAAAACATCTTCAGAAACTTGTTACTAACTCACTCTTATATACCCTGTTATGTTTCTTGGTTAGCTAAAAAGAAGGCGTTAGCACTTAGCCGCCCTAATTGCGCAACAATAGCGAGCTTAGGCTTGCTCTAAACTGTGTGCTGATCTCTTTGGCAAAATATGTGATCATTTCCGTGCTCAAAACGACAGCGCGCACAGCTTCACGGAAACGAAGCAGCAATTAAGAGTCACGGCTAACACACGCACACACACACACACTTCGGCTTGGCCAAAGTGATCAGTTAGCTGCTGAGCTCTGTAGCTCCACATACCAAAATGCCACACTGCTGAACTTAACATCATGAAGGGCTTAATGAAAAAAAATCAAAAAGTTCCATTGCAGCGTCAAGTGTTTTGGCTGATTCGACAGAAAAGCAGCAACATTAAAAGCGGCACCAACAAAACACTTAACATCTAAAGCTTTTATATATTTTGTACATATATTTATTTCTGTGGAAATCTGCGCATTCATCTGAAAGCCAAGAAAAAAACACACACACATAGAAAAAGAGACAATACTAAAGAAGAAGAGACAAAACAAAAGCCAAGGCGACCTTCGTCAAGCTGGGCTGCATTACAGTTTGTTTTGTCAGCGCTGCAAGTGGGCGGGGCTGCAATCAATTTGATTGCAGCTATAAATAGCTAACGCTTGCAGTCTGCGGCAATCTGCTGGCGACGCCCATATGGCAAACGCGCAAAATAAAAAAAGGCGACGCTTGGAATGCGCCTAATCGATGCAAAATCGCCCCAAAACTTGTTCTCTAAGCCTTCAATGCAAAATAGTTGCAGCAGATGAGTTGCCAGCTTGGTTTGCCAGCGTAGACCACCATCAATGGAGATACATATGTGGTGTAGTGTGGTTTGGTTTGGATTGGTGGCTATGGAAAGATGGAGTCATGTCTAATAACTGGAACTAAAGCATGCGCCGCAAACAACGCAACGGAATGGGGCACGGGCACAGAGCAATTAGCGTTTGACCACAGAACGTAAAACAAAAAGTTATGATAACAAATTAAGAAGAGGTAAAAATAAAAAAAATGTTACAAATACTAGAGTGTACGTGTTGTAAGTTAAGAAGAACAAAAAATAGCCGCGGGACTAGAACGGTTCAATAACCTGCCAATCGGCAATCGGCCATCGACTATCGATGCAGCGTCGGAATGCTTTCTCGACAACGCACCGCACCCCTCTCTCTCTCTCTCTTTCCCTCTCTTTTGTAGCCAGCTGAGCGCTTTGGGGCAAGTTTGGTTATTCGCAACGAAAAGTTTTGTTTTGTGGCCAACATGCAAAGAACGTTGATGATTAATCAACGCCCCCCCATTCCAGTCGAAAAAGAAAAGAAGAAGCAACAACAAAGACAAAAAAAAACAGCTGGAATTTGTGGTTTTGTTCATTGCACAGTGATAAGGTTAGCGCTGTTCCAATTCACAAACAAACATTGTTGAAATGCTAGTGCTTCCCCCCGCCTCCCCACTCCTCCTCTCTCTACATCGCCTGCCGATACGACATTCACTTCGCGGCATTTCTCTAGCTTGAGAGTTATATTCGACTCGATTCTGTCTGTGTGCTCGGTTTCTTTGGTTTGCTCATAACCCATTTTCTTCTTTGTGTGCGGCTGGCTCTCTTCGTGCAACGCTTCGAGGCAGCATTTAATTGATCGGATTCACTTTGATTGATCGGATCGTCGCTGTTGATAATGGTACCGTTAATTTGGTAAATTATTTTGCATTTAGAAGCAAAAAGCAATCCATTTTCATTGTGGCTTCCATCACAATGATGCTCATCATCATAAACATAATGATGGTGATAATGACGAAGACGGTGGCATGGCCCTGGTTAACAATAACTTTGTAAATTCAGTAAAGGTTAATGGGTGACGGGCATCAAGAACTATAGCAAATAGTATAACTCAACTCGACGGGATTCTACAGCTAGTTGTCGGAGAATATGTGTGTAGAAGAGGAAGAAAGAATTTCAATAGAAGCTTAGGAATGTGCGTTATAATAGAATTTCTCAAAAGAACGGTTATTTTTGCAAAAAAAAAAAGGAAAAAGAAGAAAGGTTCTTACACTTTAAACACATGATATAATCTGTTAAAAAGTACCAAAATATATTCAAGTTGTTCGTCAAACAGAAAATTAACTATAGTGCGACCTTTGTTTGCGACATCCGTTTAAGTATAGAGACGATTCGCCACTGAATGGCTGGAAAATCGATAACAAGTTGATACTTCTCGAGGTGGAAATCGATAAAGCACACATATCTTCCACAGTTATTGAGTAGAATTCACCTCTCGCCCCATCTCCTCCTTGCAAAGTATCTTAACACCGGTTGCGTCCGACGGCAACGTTTTCACTAGATTTTCTTTTAATTTCAAAAAATCATATGCAAAAATTACCAAACAAGTAAATTACGATCTCGACATAAAGAATTCTTCCATTGATAAAGCATGACAGCTCGAAGCCAATACAAAAAAGTATCAAAAAACACTCCTACAGTTTCATTCACTGTCAGATTGGCTGCCAGTTAATAACCCGCTGTCTGATCCTGTGCATGAGACATGCAAATAATTCGCTGTTCACCTTTCCCCCTTCAAGCGATGCTCCAATTCCCCAAAAACAAGAGAGACAAAGAGACAAACATACCGTTTTGTCGCCTGAGTGACACAGTATCGTGATTCTGAAAATGAAAACCGAGAGTCGTCGGGTCAAGCAAAATGCAAAATGGAGGTCAGCCTCATAATTCAATTAAGAACCTGCAGCGGCACTGCATGCCGAACCCTCAAAAAACATTCTGGCCCACTGTGCGTGGGCCAAATCAAAAGAAGCAGAAAAATATGTATATACATTTATTTTCCGCTTGCTGTGCACATAATAATTTTTTTCTTTTTGCCGGCCATGTAAATCGACATCGACGACGATCAAAAGTTAAATTTGTGTTTGTTTAAGCCTTCACTTTTTCTGTTTGTGGATTGCGGCTGAGACAGTCGACCGTAGACCGGAGACTGGAACTGTGGGCCATGAGTCAGCGGCAGTGCGATTGGAATTCTGCGCGCTTTGAGGATTTATTAACAAGAATAATAAAAACCGAAACAGAAACACAAACAGACACTGCGAGCAGAGCCGGCAGCTACAAACCGGTTGGCAAAAGTTTAATTCGTTGGGTATACCCTTTGATATTCCAGAGCCAAGTGTATGCCTAACAAATGAAAAAAAAAATAGCTTTACAATAACTATCGATACTGTCCTTAGCTAAAAATGAACATCAGGTTATATAATATTATATCTAAATAGTCTTTAATCATGGCAATGACTAGATAAACTATTGATAGCTACAGAAGCTAAAATCCGCATTAAAAAACCATAACAACAGTATATTCTATTTAAAACTATAGGGTAAGCTCAAGTCAAGAGCACCGATTTAAAAGCTCTAAGAAGACTTTTTTGTTGATATTTCCATGTGAGTTTTAAGGTTTTAGCTAAAGATTTTTTTTTTATTTTGGTTATTTTTGTTTGGTAGCTTACCTGTATGGAGCTGACGACCGATGCGGAACTGAAGCTCGCATTGCTAGCCGCATCCGAAACGGAGAGGGGCGTGAATTGCTGTTGCCGTCGCTGCGATTGTTGGCCTGCTGCTGCTGCTGTCGTTGCATCCTTTGAGACGGCGGACTTGAGTGCGGGCAGCAGCATTTTGGATACAGACAGTTTGTCCGTTTGACCATTGCTGTTGTTGATGTTAATGTTGATGTTGCTGTTGTTGATGTTCCCATTGGCTTTGTCCATTTTGCAGCTATCCAGTGGCATTGTCGCTGTTGCTGTCGCCATCGCCGACGCAGTTGTAGTTGCTGTTGCTGTCGTCGTGGCTGAGCTCTGCTGATGATTTCCGTTTTCTTTGTGATTTCGCATTTTCATTTAAATAATTGCTGCTGAATTGTGGATTTTGAAGTTTTCGTAGCCTCTCGTCTCGTCTCGTTCTGTTTTGTTTTATATCGTTTCCTTTTTATCTAATTTTTAGTATTTTGTTGCAGCGATTATTTTGATTATGATTATTATGTTGAAATTGTTTTAACACCTTGTTGCCAGCATTTTGGCGACACTAAGATAAGAGCACGCGATTAAACAAAAATAAATAAATAATTAAACAAAACACACACAAATTATGCAACTTAAATATGTTCATATTTCACTTTCCTTAATTTTTTTTTTTTTTGTTAAGTTATTATATTTTATTTTGTCTGGCGACATTTTTTAAAATGTGGTTTTTTTGCTGTTGCTGTTGCACTTTTTCTTATCGCTAAGTGTTGCGCATCTCTGGAATGCAGGCCCCAAGAGGAGGAAGCAGCTGCCAAAGAGACGACGGCAACAAAACTCGAATCGATTGCTTTGGCCAAGTTATTTGTTGTGGTTGCTGTTGCTGTTGAGTTATTTGGGTTTTTGTGTAATATGCGCGGCCACCACGTATTTTGCTGTGATGCACATTTGTGTGAAAAGTGAACCAGGTTTACATAACATTGACCCAAGAGGGCAACCGCTGACAGACACTGAGAAACCCCCAACCCTCTCCCCCTGCTGGCATTCCACAATATCAAACGTAAGCCAATAAACAAGTTTTTTTAAATATATATTTTTTCAAATGCGATTTGTTTGCCGACTGCATTTTGGTTACGTTTCGTTGCCCACGCACAGCAGCAGCAACAGTTCCGTCTACATATGCCCAGCAGCACCCCCTCTAACCCCCCTCCGACCGATAGCCTGTTTCAAATGTCAACTGAGGCAGTTGGCAGGCATGTCAAATGGGCGCCTCAGTTGCATCTTGTGTATGGTTTCTATGCAAATTGCTGTCCATTAATGCCAACCTAACTGCCCCGTAAACTTCAAGTGTTTAATGCATAATTATGAGGCTGTGCCTGCGTTAGCGGGCGCCCAAGAACTGGAACCAAGCACACACAACACTAACAAAGACAGCAAATACTAGTACAGTGATGGCTTGAAAATTTGAATTCTTATAGAATTGAATTAAATAATAATTTAATCAGTTTTCCAAACATCGAATTAATAAATGGTCGAGTAATTCTTCAAAATTCGCAGAATTGATTCAATATGTTATTTAATTAGTATCTAAAGCACTTATTTAGGAACAATCGATCTACTATTCGAACCTTTACTGTACTGCAAAACTGGATTCTAAAGGCATCGTTGACAAAACCCCAACGCTTGCCACAAAATGCCAGCCCAAGTAAACCAAAGAAGTCAGACCAGGCAATGGCTGGGCTAGATAGATGGCTAGAAGAAGAAGAAGAAGAAGATGTAGAAGATGAAGAAGCAGAAAAGAAGCCTGTTTGAGGGGGCAAAGTACGCGACGGTTGCAGATAAATCTACGACATATAACAACAAACAGCCTGACTTCCAGGCAAGCCTAGCAGAATAGCTAAAGCCTGGCTAGCCTGGCTGACTGCCTGGAAGTGCAATGACATTGCGATCTGTTGTTGCTGTTTCTGTTGCTCCTGCCGCCAGTTTTGTGCCCAGCAGCATCGCTCTATATATGTGAGTGTGTGTGTGTGAAAGCTGCTGCCTCAAAAATAGACAACAACAATTCGTTAATTATGGCCCCAAGGAGCACTCTTAAACTTTACAGATCGAAACAAGAGCCTTTGGCTATTTTCAGTTCCACTAATGGAGTCGATTTTTCGGCCACTAGACGACAACACAACATTGTCTACAGCTTTTTATTGTTGTTGTTGTTGTTACTATGTCTGTCTGTCTCTCTTGTCTAGCTTAACGTTAAGTATTGCCATTTTGTTGTTGTTGTTGTGGTTTTTTTTTGCGCTAAAAGCGAAATTAGACATTTTTCGCCGACATCGACAATCAAATTCAACAACTTGGACTTTGAAATGCAAAATGACAGTTTCTTGAATTTCTGAAATGCGGAAAAACATCGCGTTATACAGTGGCGCCAGCGAAATGGGCACACTACCCAATTCCCAGCTGCGAAATGAGTGCTAGCTCTTTGCTCCGTATTGCCATGGCTCCCCTTTTGACACCCCACGCAAAAGAGTCACACCCAAGAGAAAACAAGTTTATGTGCACTAACTAACTGCTTATGATATTAGTAGTCCAATAAATTCCACAGACTCGCGGGGTCAAAAACAGGCTATGGCACTAATCAGACGATGTCGAGGTGTGTGTTAGTGTGTGTGTGTTTGTGTGTTACAACAAGATGAGTGAAATGATCACTTTCCAGGTGCGACTGTGTATGTTTGAGATTGTTGATCCTAAACAGGAAATTTTATAATAGATTGATTTTAATATACGTGCTTGCTCTCAATGGAATTTACGGTGGGAATCAAGAACCAGCTGGGATGCAAAAATAGAAAACATATCTCAATCATTCACAATTAAGATCTTTCTATCCATTGAAAGCGGAATTCTTAATAGGCCAATTTAAATATACTATTTATGATGATTTTGTAGCATAAAATCAACATAATTATCATAATGTTGAACATTTTTGTGTGAATTGATGTCAGACCAGAACAAATCAATAAATTGCAATTTTCTTACGCATAATTAACTGTTTAAGAATTTAAAAGATTGCCAAATCAGTTTTTGTGAATCTCTAAAAGAAATTCAAAAGCACACAAAAAGTTTTTTAGCTGTCATTAATGTATAACATTCTTTTGTATAAGGTTTATAGTTTTTTTTACTTTTTAAGCATTGTAATACAAATTTATTTATGAGAGTAAACTATTTACTATTAAATACTAAAACAAAGCAAATAATATAAATAAAGTTAACTTTTTTTAAGCAATACCTTTCAATACTTTTTGTCTTCAATAGTTTTTCATACTTATTTTCACTTTTTTTGAACGAACAAACAGTTCCTGAGAAACTCCACATTAAATTAAAAAAAAGAGCCGGAAATAAGTTTTACCACTTAATTTTATATAATATGCATTTATCAAAAGTAATAAATAACACGAACTTCAGCTCTCAATAAAATTTAGCTATCCAAACAATTTAAAGCAGAAAATATATGCACTCGAATAAATTAAGCAATTGTTTATTAAACCAATTTGATAAAGAAAAATATGCTTATATTTGCTAAGCAAAAAACATGAGTTTATTTTTCCACAGCATTGCTATATGTACTATATACAAAGATTTCACATTTAATAAGTATAGTTTTAATACCAAACCTGTTTGGTATTAGCACCCGTGTCATTTGGAAAAAAGTCTTATCAGCTGCAGATTTTTAGCAATGCTGCCGCGCCTCGGGGGTTGACGGTGGAAAGAGTTGTCAAAGATTGAGATGAATGATAAAGATAACACACACACACACAGTGCAGTAGTGTGTGTGTGTAGCTGTCCCTGAACTGTGCTTGTCATAAATTCCGCTCAAATTGCTGTAGTGTCAGCTACTAACAAGCGTAACAAAGTGCATAACCAACAAACAGCAACAATATGAATGAAAACTGTTACCTGAAACGCTTATGTTGTGATTGGGTTCTCTGCACTGCTGTAGGGCTGTCTTAAGCTACTACGTTGGCCTTTAGCTGTTAGCTGCTGCGATTCATTATAATTTTTGTTAATTCTCACAGGTAGAGAGCGTTGAGCGGGGCAAAGGTGAAGATTGCATGGCGCTGAGACATTCACACAACACTCTAACAACAACAACAACACCAGCAAGACGCATAAATTTACAATTAAATTTAATTCGTTCGTTGGATTTCCGCACAACAAAAAACAAAAAACCGAAACCAAACCATAACAAAAAAAAAGGGCTCCAACAACAATCAACGATTGTTGCAAGCAAAACTGGCATATAGCAATTGCATTTTGTGGCAAGTTCAACGTCTTCTTTAGTGCCTGCCGAGCATCGCTTGCTGCAGCAAAACTACAAACAAAAATCGCAAAAAACAATATGAAGAGAGAAAGAAATATACATACACACATGGATATACATATATGTATGTGAGACTCCCAAGCGCGCTTCTTGGTAAGAGAAACACCCGCACACACACATACGCACACACGCAAATGCCACACGTTTTTGCCTGGCATTATTCATCCTCAATGCCACAACCTCAACTCATTTTGGTCTTTCTGCTACGGTTTCCAACGACTTCTTCTACGGGCTGTCAACATATCGCAGTTTTTAGCCTCAGCATTAGTTTTACTTTTGGCTACCTAGCTATTTTGCGAAGAGATTCTTTGGGATACCAATGCTGTTCTCGCTTTAGTTTCGACTTTTTTTAGTGAGCTGCCGTGCACAGCGGGCAGGATGTGAAGGTCGGCATTGCCAAGGCACAAGGTCGCCGTTGTTGACGCTTTGCTTATCACCTGAGCAGAACGTGGACCAAAAATGTTAAATATTTAGTAAGTGTGTTTTTGTGTCTGTGTGTGTGTGTGTGTGTGTTTGTATGTACCGCAAATATTTGCACAGCACATTCCAAGCACAGCGCAAATACAAATTGTAAAACGTGCAGCGAAACGGGAGCAGAAAAAATAATTAATATTCAGAGAGCAAGAAAAACCAAATCGAGAAGAGAGCTTTTGTCGAAAGAGCATTTTAAAGATATAGAAATAATTACAATGTATTTAAGTACACAGTAAAGTCAAGAAAAAGAAATTATATTTTCATTAATATGTGAATAAATTCTTAAATATTTTGTTTAGTTTACAGTATTTGGCAAGCACTCCATCAAACATGACTAAAAGTGCTATATCTTATCAGAACTGAAACTGCAGCGATAAAAATCAACTTAAAATAGAGTTCCTATAAGTTAATTGTGGGATGGATACGCTTTTAATATCATATCATTTTTATATCACGAGGTAAACTGTCAGAAAGTATGCTCGCGAAATATTTAAGTTTCTTTAAAATTGCAAATCAAACAAAATATACCCTTATTAAAATATAACATCTTTTTAAGTCTAAGCTAAATAAAAACAATAAATTTAAATCAATCTTTGAAAACATAAGAGAAACCCGTTAGGTCTCCCAAGTATGAACAATGGACTTTGTAGTTAAAGTGTGATCTAATTTGTTACAATCTTTTGAAATACCCATAACATATTTGTATGTATACAAAATACTATTTTTTCACATTCACATCTTTAAAATTTCACATTCCGCGTTTATTGCACTGTGAACTCAAGCAAGTGATATATAGTACTATAACATTTAAAATAATGGAAAATTCATGATGACAATGTTATTTCTTAAAAACTCATTGCTCTCTCTCTCTCTTATTTCAATGTCTGTTTGCTATTTGCTTAACTGTTCCGTCATTTAGGGCAAAAATGTTGTGCGCAATTAGTTGAAATGTTTTTAATTCTTTTGTTTTCTGTCATTGTGTGTGTAAAAATTAGCTCTGAATTATAAACGATATGTACTTTTTTGTTAAGGAAATCAACAGCGAAAATGGTTTTTTTGTTTTTTGTATCTTAACAATTTACAATGACAACGTACTACTCGAGAAAAAATACTTGAATTGTGCTGTTGATGATATTTTTGCTGTTTGCACTACTTAGTTCTGAGCGATAAGATTAAAATTCGACTTAGCCAGTCGGCCCGCGGGGGATGGACGATAAGATAAAAGAGCGAGAGAGACTCTCTACTCAAACTGGTTGCCAATGTAGCCAATGACATGCAGCAACAAACAGATACACAATCCATCAGACACACATGGCAAGGTCGCCGCCGCCGCCGCCGCCTGTCATGCAATAATCATTTGTTGTTGTTTTATCGCTTTTGATTAAATTCGAATACAACACGTCGATGATCGTCAGCTGCTGTTCGTATGACTTGTAGCTCAACTTATAATTCAATCAATCTCTCGCGCACATTTTTCGGAGCAATTCTGAATGTCGTCGGGCCGTGCAAGTGTATTGAACCCATCAGTTTACCACACACTCCCACAACGCCACAGCGCCCCCCACACCGCACCGCCTGATACATAAGTACAAAATAAAGCAAACAAGTTTGTTTTGAAATTCTTTTATAGTTGTTGTTGTTGTTGTTGCTGATGCGATGTCTCAGTCTGTGACAGTTTAATATAAGCAAAATGAGTAAATCGTCACATTGAATTCCGATTCTGACTTTGATTTCAATGCCCCGTTTGGTTGCAAGTCTACAACTGATGTCTGCGTCATAGCGTTAGTCAGTTTTCTGTTGGCTGGATATTTAAATTGTTTTTTTTTCTTAAGAATTTATTATCACGTGTTATCACAATCAAAATACAACTTAAATCCGTCGTAATACTTGAATCTCTGTTAAGCTTCATGTTTATATGTTCTACTTGGGGTTTTTAAAATAAAATTCACCCAAAAAATATATGTATAAGCTTTATACTATAAAGTGCTTATCAAGTTCTGTGGAATGAATACGATGTTGAAATAAGGGGTTTGATATAGAGTGTTCCTGATTATACAGATGCTTAAGCTTAGTTTTTGATTCAGTTATAAATAAATAACAATTAGGATGTGTAGAATGTATCTTATTGCACAATTGTATTTTGCCATTAAAATAGAACACGAAATTTCTTAGTAATTTAATTATGAATTTAAGTCAAAAATGCAGCAAAATAATGATCGAATTCAGCAATAATAAATGTATTATTTAAGTTTCTTGTATGATGTATTTAATTTGTATTATTCTAAATTTCAATACCTTTGAGGTCCAAGAGGCCCAATCTTAGCCTACTTTTTGGTTAATAGTTTCGGCTAATAATTTTCTTAAACTTTCTGCATTTGCAAGTGTTCTATTGATAATCTTAATAAATCGGTTTGAACTTTTTTTTTATAGAATTGTTAGCTAATTGTTATCAGTTCTAAATGTTTGTGATCCAAAGTTCTTGCAACAAAAATACTGACCCAAAGCAAATGTTTTTAATTTCAGCTGCTTTTAGAAAATTAAGAAATAAATATTTATTTTTTATTTTGTTCAGCATATCTCGGCTGGAGCCAATTAAAATAATCCAAAACACGTACTGGCTGCCTTTGGTCTGTGCAAATGTCTATGTATGTGTATGTATGTATGTGAACACTTTTTATGGCTGGGAAGAGTTTTCCCAAGTGCAACTAACTGCCAATGGGGCGGCGGCATCTACTCTCCAGCCAGTGCTCCGCCTTCGCCTCTGCCGCTTCTTCGTCAAGTTGCAAGTTGCAAGTTGTGTGTGTTTGAAGCGCGGAAAATGGTAAAATGCAGCCGCCAAAAACTGGTCTGCCTTAGGAAAATGTTGATTGCAACGGCAACGGGACGGGGCAGTGGGGCTAACGGTGCACAAAAAAATATAAAAATATAAGAAAAACTATGAGCAAAACTTGTTGTTGGCCTCAAAGCACAAGATAGAGTTGGCAAAGAAGAAGAAGATGAGAAGAAGAAGAAGCACCAGCAGCAACTGCAGAAGATTCTTGCCACCCGCTAGCGACGGGCAGCAGCCACAGTTTAATAAAAAAGAAGAAGCAGCAACAGCAGCAAAAGCACAAAAAAACTGTTTTTTGTTTTTTGTAAGCGGAAGACAAAAACACGTTGAAGGCTGCCACAAAATTTGTTTCTTTTTAAATAAATTTTTTGTATGTACAAATGGATTTTGTTTATGTTTGCTGAATTTTTCGTAATTATTTATTGCACATTTTACACGGAGCGGTGTTGTGCTTAATATGCCGTTTCGTGTTGCACCCGCTTTTGCAGTTGTATTTGTTGTTGTTGTTGCTGTTGTTGTTTTTGTTGTAGCACTTTTGTTTGCTAGCAGAACGCGTGATAAACACCGTTGCGTTTACTTAACACTCACTCACACCACACCACACAGACGCACACGCACACCATTCGCCATTTAGCACACACCGACCTGCACTTTAGAGTTGTCGTCAATTCGATATACCGTTTGTAAAAAACAGAGAATTGATAATCGAATTAAATATTTATTAATTTTAATTTAATTATTACAGAGTGTGCTTACTCGCCGCTTGCGCACACACAGTTAAACACACGCATACACACCAGCTAAACACACAGATACGTTTCGCGCGGCCAATGAACGCGGCATGAAAACCTTTTGCTTGCTTGCAAACTGCACGAGACGAGAGCCAAAAGTGGACTGAACCATGAGACTGAGGCGCGATCAGGCAAAGCTCACGGCGGCAGAGTCCAACACCTACACACACACACATGCATAAATAAAACTCTGAGACCCGCTCTCACAGCGGCAATTGCGAAATTGTTATTCCATCATGCCACAAGCAGCTCAAGATTGAGAGTGGAAGAGAGAGAGGAGAGCGAACGAGTAGTTACACATACAGACACATACATGTAGCGGCAGAGACGGAATCTTAAGTCTGCCTTACCTGCGCTGAATATTGAAAACCCCAGTGGAAATTTGGACGTTGCTCATTATGTGCTACACATGAGAAGTAATTCCATTTGGTAAAAACGTTTTCTAATGGGGGTCAGTCTTATCATAGGCCTGCGCGCGTAGCAAAAGCAGAGCAAACCAATAGCATAGGCAACTACAACAGCAACAACAACAACACTAACAGGTATTTTTATTGAAAGTCACTTATCTCAGCTGTCAGTGAGCGCGCCTGCAAGTCGTTCGCGTTTTTATGTATGCGTGGATGTTTTGTGCCGCTCAGAGCGCAAAAGAGAGGCGCATCACACATACAGACAGCTAAAGTCAAGCACTCGCTCACTCACTCGCCACTTAATCAGGCATCGGATAGAACCTGTTGCGCGTGCTATGCCGTCCACTTCTTGCTAAAGAACAACAAGAACAACAACAACACATACGACAAGCAAGAACCTGTTGCGGCAACTGCGACAGCGACGTCAACGTCGGCAGCAACAGCGACAGCGGCCTGCACTTAGCCAAAATTCGTGCTTGGCTAAGGCACAAACAAAGAAAGTAAAGACTAAAACAAAAAGAAAACGCAACAAGAAGCAGCAGCGCAAAATGAAGGAAACGTTGATAAGCAAGGCCGAGTTGGCTAAGCTGAGCTGCGCTGAGCTGTTGCGGCGCTGCACTTCAAAGTTGATTTATTTGATGCTGCTTCTTCTTATTGTTGTTACTGTTTGCTGCTGCTGCTGCTGTTGTTGTTGTTGTTGTTGTTGCTGTTGCTATGGCACTTTTGATTTTCAGCGCAAGTCAATTCCAATTAAGTAAAGCAACAGCAGGCACAACACCGAACAGACCACCAACGTTGCAGCATCCCGAGTTACCAAAAAAAATAAAATTATTAAGGCCAATATTTGTGACCAAAAATGATTTAATGGCCGTGAAATGCAAATCGTCAGAAATTCACAATGTTGGCCAGGTGCTAATGAGTCTATTCTTAATGCTTATAATTAATGCTGTATGCTTATTAGATACAGTGGTTATTGGCTAAAAGGAAATAAACTAAAATGTATACAAATAAAAAAGAACTAATAAAGAACTATATCCACATACTTAGAAAGAAAAGAAAATAATTCTTAAATTAATTTCCCTTCCACGGAGTTCCCATTTCGCGAGCAGCTACTGTGTTCTTATTGATATGCAGCTATAACCAATGAGCGTGTCGCTGTCTAACGGTACAAGCGAAAGGTGGCAACATGCAAATTGCCACCATACAATCAAATAAAAAATAATCAAAATTCCCAAAATAATCAACGGGTTCTTAAATTCTTAGCTTCAACTTTCGTTGCCATTCTCACAGTTCGTTAACCGATTTTAAATAAAAATGTCAAAAAAAAAAATCCGGAGCGAGCTCGTTAGATTCTATGCACGAAGCTGTCAAAGTTCACCTCAAAGTCAGCCTCGGAGCAGTTTTTTGCAGCTAACCAAACCAGAACATAACTCACCGATATTATCCGGCATGCGTTTAAAATGGATAAAATGGGCCAACAACAACTTTCAGGCCAAGTTTCGCGCCTCGGAGATGTAGTAAGGTCTTCTCCAATTAATCATTGATTTCGATTTTTTTTTTTGTTGGTGGGCGCTCACACATTTTATTTTATTTTCTGTGGTTAGCAAAACAATAAACAAGTTTTGCCTAGCTCCAGGTGAAGAGGAAGAGAAGAATGGAGCATGGAGCATGGAGCATGGAATGTGCCGCGACTATCAATCAATTATTGTCTTTTGTCTATGGTCAAAGCGGCCATTACCAAATCTGTAGCTCGGGCTCGGCAAAGCGCTTTGAGTTGACCGAAACTCGACTCGACCGGTACTCGACTTTCCCATTGGAAAAGCCCTCAATATAATAATCATAATAATATATGTAGCTCCAGCCAACCAGCTGCTGCTGCTGCTGCTGTCGCTGCTGCTGGCCATACTGAAGGTTAGATAGATGCAGATAGTAAGTGGTTGTGGGAGCGGGAGCATTCGCTGTTTAAGCATTCAAGTGCGAAACGCTGGCGCGAACAGCACAACACACCCAGTTCCAGTTCCAGTTACAGACGCCAAGACGAGCTGATATGAAATCATTGCTGACATTTCACGTGGGAAACGCTGCTATAGCCAAAATCACATAATTCGGCCCTTTGCCAAAAAACAAAAAACCATTGTTATACCCTGGAAATTGAACTTCTATACAATCTTCAGCAACATGTTAATTGAGATAAAAAGTTGTCATATCTGATTGGCTGTAAAATGTTCGATAAGTATCGATACCCAGCAATGCTCGCAGGAAAAATTTCCCTTAATAAATATTTCCCTATGTTTTAAGAGCGTGTTAGAAAATATGTACACAAATGTCTTTTCGGTTTTATACAGGGTATCTTCTAGTTAAGTAATTATGCACTATTGTTATGACGGGATTGTCGTTCAGGGTTGTTGGGAGCGCAGTCTGCATGCGACTTGCATTTCAAGTGAGCGCCAACAATGACGTCACCAGCTCACACTGCTCCATTGCTCCATATGTTGCAATTTGCATGCAACATGCAGCGGCGACCAACAATTCAGCTGTCAGCCTTAAGCAGGCGGGGGGACAGGCAGTTCATACCAAAGCTATTATGACACAGACACAAACCAAAACACAAATCTTTACCTTTTTTTCGATAAAGATGCGAGCGAATAGCTGCAGTTCAGTTATTTTCTTTGATGGTTTTTTAAAATGCAACAAAAGGTCGAACTCCCGCAACGCAACGGCAACGCATCGCAACAGTTCCGCGATGATGTAAACAACCGAAAAATTGAAATAAATACATAAAGATACAGCGGGTGACCCGAAACTATTTAAAATACATAAATTTGAACAAAAAAAAAAAAAAAGAGGAGCATTTGAGACAAAAAAAATATACATATGGGGAACTGTAGCCGTTGCTCTGGCCTGGCGGCATATTTTGTGACTCTATCTGCCCGCAGGCTATTGCTGCCACAGCGGTCTGGCAGTCAGTCAGTCTGGCATTCAGTCAGTCAGTCAGCGAGTTCGTCTAATTGGATTTGCGCGCTTGTGCGTAACTATAAATCACAAACACAAGACATGAGTTCGGACCAATAACCGGTTTGGATTGCCAAGTCACCCGCTTATAAACAAAACTGCAGAGCTCCGCAAACCCATAAAGCTTTTCGACTATTTGTTAAGTGACCAAAACGGTAACAACAACAACAACAACAGAGACCGGCAACAAGAAGCGGCATCATTTTTATGTTTTAAATCTTAACTCATAAACAATATAAAGAATAATTATGCTGCGGCATAAGCTGTAATATTAGGTTACGCAAGCTTTGGGCACCGTTTTTTAAACACTTGAAAAGTGTATATTAATTTAGTCATGAAATGTGTAACTACATAAAATATATACAGCTGGGATGGCTAAAAAAGCACTGCGAAACTACTAAAAAATAGACATCAAGTTCTGCAAATGTTCCAAGTTTTTTTTTTTTTTTTTTTTTTAGAGTATATTGTTTATTTTATTTAAAATCTGTCTTCTGGGACAATATGTTCCAAGTGAGTATATTTTTTAAAATGCTAAGCTATGATGAAATTGATACAATAATTGGTCGATTGGTTAGGTTTTTGATTGAAACAATAAAAACTAAAAAAAATTATAAGGATAAGGCTAATAATAAAGATCGAAAAGTTGATCTGCCAACTTCCTTTCAGAACTGCAACAAAGCTAAGAAATGTTCTTACAACTAGTATTGTGATGTTAGATCTTTTAAAAGATTTTAATATGCAAGACAAAGAGGCTTTGCAAGTGTATATAATATTCGCCATGCGGAATGTAGCTCCCTATTTTTTTGATTGTTTTATTGTAGTGTAAAGATGCCATGTAAAACAGTCGTGTGAAATTTGTTTATGACACCCAACCCAACAAAATACCGTCCACTTGCTGGCACATAAGTCTTGTTGGAAAGTGTCTTGTAAAAATGTGACATTCTTGGAAAAGGCCATTTGCCATAGAGACTTGCACTTGTAACGTGTTGTAATTTGATTTATTTATTTTATTTTATTTGGTGTAAGCGGATGTTGCAAATCTAAATATACACGGGAAGAAAAAAAAAACATTACGTAGTTGTAAAATTTGTTCTAGCGAAAACTAAGCAAATGAGTCCCCAACGAACATGTAAAAAATTAACCAGAACATGGAATTTGCTGTTCTGCTGCTATTTTGCCTGTTGGCTTTTTGTGTGTGTGGTCTGCTTTTTTTTCTGTCTGTCTGTCTGTCTGTCTCTCAAGCCGTATGTGTGGCTTGAACTTTGCCAGGGAACTTGTTTGTGTAGCGGCTGTCGCTTCCTGCAATTTATTAAATTTCATACAAGCAACGACAGGCAAGGACATTGGTCGGGCTATTCAATTACCGAAAGAAAAAAATAATGCATTGAAATCCAATACGCTGAAACATGTGTTGTTGCATTCCAGTAGCAGCTTTAAAAAAGGCGCCGCAATTCCAACGTTACTCGCACAAAGTACTCAATAATAAGGTGGCAACGCCGTGAAGTCACGAGCTGATAACAGCAAAAAAAAAACAAACCGATTATATTGTTTATTAAAACTTGCAAAGTGAACATTTGGCTGACTAGACATGCAGCTAGCACTATGTAAATTATAGTGGATGGGACCACGATAAATAGACTGTCCTATATATTTTCAATATTCAAATGCACCGCCACATTCCAAAGAAAGTACTCTTACTAGCTGGCAGCACTGTGCAGCCACCAGCTGATTTCAAAAGAGATAAAAAACAAATCCGGCAACTGTTGATTGCCTTGTTGGACACAAAGAAAACTGAGGGCTATTATCCACATTGAAAATGTAAAAAAATAGCCTTGGGATACGCCCTCAATCAGTCAAACACACAATGCATTCCACGCAGGCACGCAATAAAATATTCAAAACATGGTCGGGCATCAGCGAGGTGTCCATCATCAAAGAGGTTGCCACCAAGGGCGAGCACATCGATCTTTGCCTGGAATACTGGGCTGCCAAACGTAAGCTACCCATTTCCGAATATCGACATTACTTCTACGATGTGGTGCAGGCCTATGTGCAACGTCTGCTTTCCGAACGACTCGTTTGCAAGGCCGACAATGTCCTGCACAATGTGGACCGAGATGTCAAGTGCTTTTTCTATCAATATGCCTGCGAGTGCGGCGATAAGGATTTAAGTGAATTTGTGCTGGATCATCTGCGCTGTCGCGAACCGCAGCTCTTTGATCAGGAACAACCGGTGCTGGCCTATTACTGGTCGCTAGTTCAGCAGCTACGCGAATGTGGCGATCTTCTAACCAGGCGCAAGGCTCAACTGCCACGTGTGCACATCGAGGCATTGATGTCTCTGCCCGAACAGACGCTGCATCAACTGCTCGTCGAACTTTACTTTGCCAACGGCAATGAAACCCTGCTGCCGGAACTCAATAAGCAACTCGTTTGGCAACATCTAGTAGACACTGGACAGCTAGATAGATTACGGCGCTGGTGCTGGTGCTGCAGTCAGGATGCAGCGACAACAAGTGGACTCAAGCTGCCGCTGGAGCAAGCTTATTCTCGCTGGGGCATTGAGCCGCCCATGTACGAGTATGGTCTGGAGCATTTGGAACAGCCCTGTGAGCCACTTCGAAATTATTTTGCAAGTGCTGGTTATTTCCTTGCCTCCGAATCGAAAGACATGTCCACTATTCTGCGCCGCCTCTGCACCATGCAGAGCCTTGAACTGCACAAGGATCTGATTAGCCGGCAGCCATTGGCGCAACATCTACTCGAACGTGGCTACTATTCGCTGCTGCTGCTCGAATGTGTGCCAGTCTCAGCGCTGGAGCAACTGACCGGTGAGAATGAACCACTGCTGACACTATTGATTGCCCTCAAAACTCATGATCTTAAGCAGCGCGAAGGATTCGAACTGGTGAGCAAAAAAGGAGTAGAGATTTTCGATTTTCAACAAATTTAACTTTTTAAAAACCATTTCACAGATATCACAAAGTGTTCAAAGCTATCTGGAGCGCACACATAATGCCGCAGAATCGCTGCAGGAGGAACCATTGCTGACATTCTATGACTTTCTGTGCCATGAGCCGAGTGTGCGTGCGCTGGAGGCTCACCTCTCGTCCAGCAATCTGCGTCGCGTGCCCTATTTGAAATCTTTGATGATGCGTTTCGAGCAATATGCACAGAGCAACTCATCATCATCATCAGCTTTGCCGACGGCCCATGAGCTCTTCCACAAGTTTAAGCAGGTGAATTTTGCGGTGCTGGCCGCAGCCGGTCATGGCGAGATGATTAATTTCTCCAATCCTCGATTGAGTCAACGCTATGCACGCAAGGCGCAGCTGAACTACACACATTATTTGAAGCAGCAGAGGAGCGCTTATGCTGTTTATTATTTTTTGATGGAGCAACTGCAACTTTATGGCCAGATAACGAGAATACAGCTGTTCCACGCATGCGAGACGGCCACACAGCTGGCACTGCAGCATGCCGGCGATGAGGAGCTGGTGACGCACTGCGTCGCTTGCTGTGAAATGTTGGATTTCGATACGCAAACATTGCGCAGCTTTTTGCATCTACAGCGACTGCTGCCGGCAACTACTACTACTGGAGCAACTGGCAATTACACCATGCAGCTGCAAAACTGGGATCAGGCGTTGGTCCAGCAGCTGTCTCAAAAGCCCGAACACTTTCCCTTGGAGTCCTACCAGGCATTGATGCGTCTTGCTTCACGCAATGTTCAGGGCAAGTGGCCATCGGCGCTGCTGCAACATTTTGCGGCAGCCAACGATTGGTGGCATCTACTACTGCTTTTCCAATACTTTGATTTGCCTTTGAGTGAATTGAAACAACTATTGCCACATTTCAAGTGCAGCGCTTTGGGTGTCCATCTGTTGCGCGCCTTCAGCTATGAGTGCAACCATGAGCGGCACCATAAGCGTGCCAGCAACCGTCGCAATGACGCACAAACCAATTCCTCGCAAGAAACCATGACCAACTCTTCACACAGCTCGGGTCTCGAGGCGAATTTGCAGCAATTGCAACGCGATGCCGGACAATCCATGTGCCAATTGCTTGCGCACAATGCTCAACAGGATTTGTTTGCGATTGTCTTGTGCAGCAGTAAGAATCTCCCCGAAGAGCACATTCCAGATATCAATAAATTTGTGGAGCTAATGCAGAGCGGTAACCACTATTCCACTGGAATCAACCTAATGAAGCACTGCGTCCGTCAGCAGATGCCGGTTCTAGCTGTCCTTGCAGCAACGCTCAGCGATTCAAATCGCGATTGGTGCTGGCTGCTTTGGCTAGCGGTTGCAAGTGGTCAGTGGACGCAGCTGCTCCAGCAAACAATTAAATGCAAGGACCAAACGGAACTCGTATGGTCTGTAGTACGTGGAGCTGTCAGCGCTGGACATGTGAATGCCCTGCTACATAGCTTCTGCATCTTTCAACCAGTGAGTGAATCTTAGAAAGTCAAAAAAAAAAACAGTTCATTGAAGTTTTCTGTTTTCTTTATAGGAATGCAAATTTGTGCACCTTTGTCGTTTCCTTCAGTTGACGGCACAGCAGCAGGACTTCAGTGATGGGACAATTGTCGAGCTGCGTCAATTTTTTTGCAGCTGGACCCAGGATGCAGTGCAGGTGCCACTCTGCGAGCCCTTTGCCCACAAGCAGCTGATGCAGCGTTGCATTGGCTTGCTCCTGATGCAGCTGCAATCCAATTTTGATTGTGTTATGCAACAGAAAAAGTTTCTCGACTGCATTTGTCGCTCGGATGTGGGCGATATTTGTGATCTGCTGGACTTTTGCCTGTTGCACAGGATATTTGGTGTAGCAGCGCCGTGGCTGCGTCAACTGGGCATTGATTACGAGCAGCTGGTGAAGCGGGACAGTGCGGAATACAAGCGTCTGGTGGATGCACTGACCGAGGCCAAGGCGTATGAGGAGGCACTGCAGCTGGCAGCTATGTTGCAACTACCATTAGCGGACATTGTTTATGCCAAGTGGCTGGCTGAGCTGGAGACTGGACAATTGCGTCTCCATGCCGAATACGAGCAAGAGATTGATCAACATGCTCTGCCACCTGCCATATTGGTTAACTTTCTGCTTCATGCGGGCGGACAGCAGACGGAGCAACAATTGCGACGTCGCTATGAGCTACTCCAAAGTGCATTGGGTGTCATCAAACAGCATCATTTGTTTCCCAATGAATCTTTTGATCGCGATCAGATTGAGTACGATATGGTCTTGTGCTATTTGCAGTTGGAGCCGGAGCAAGCTGCATCTGTTACAATCTATCATTCCGAATACTTTGAGCAGATCATGCAACAGGAACGCTGTGTGCTCTACAAATCCTTTTCAGAACTGAAGGAGCTGGCCGGCATTGAGGATCTCAGCATAGCTACCAAGTCGCAGCTAACAATTGAGATGGAGAAGCGTCTGGATGAGCTACTCAATCTTCTTCTGGATGAGGGTGATATTGTGGAGGCACTGCGTCTGCAAGAACTCTTCGAATTTCGTCCAAATGATTTGCGCTTCATTGTCTTTGCCATGGCCTTGGCCGAGGGCATGACTAGCATTGTGAATCTGGCCAGCAAGGAGCGTCAGCTGCTCAGCGATATAGAGAAAAGTGCTTTCCCCAAGTTCAATCGGTTGACACTCAATCAGAGTCCCATGGCTAGATGCAGCAGTGATTTATCTGGCAGCTGCTCTACGCTCGAATTCGAAGAGATACCCTCGAAGGAGAAGCAACAAACGTTAGACACGCTGTTGGGCATTGGTTCCAAGCTCAAGCATGGCATCGAACTTGGCCGACGTATTGTTCTATCTTATCGCGCTGCCATGTTTCTGGACAAGGAGTATTTGGATGTGCTGCGCACTAAGGATGTCAGTGTGCTGCTCAAGAGCGCCGCCGAAGAGGATTGCCTGCAGCGTCTATTGGTTGTCAGCGATATACACATTTCTACCCGAATGACGCCCAAGGAGGTAAGCTTCGATTTTTGTAGGGTTATCAGATTGATTATCTTTGGTATTTTCGCAGATTGCCGAATCTGTGGCTCTGGAATTGACTACGTGCATTGTGCGTCCACGTTTCTATATATTCCATGTTAGTCAGCAGCCAAGAAATGCGCCACGCACTGCCGATCTTTGGGGTCACAATATCGATCGGGATTTCCATTTGTTTCTGGAACTAACACCCAATACCACATTGTTGGGTAATTGCCTGCTGGAATATTGTGATGCCCTCAAGGCCTACCGTCGCTTTCAGGACAACAAACCCTACAAACAGAGCGAAGCCTTTGAGCGTCTCTCTGGGATTATAATGCAATATGGATTGCCCAGCTCCAGTTCTCCTGGCAAACAGCAAGTTCTCTCACACAAGAAGCAGAATCAAATCTATGTGGAGCTATTGATTAAGGCGCATTTGTGCTTTGTGCACGAGTGCTCCATGGAGGGCATTGCCAGTGTGCTGGAGCGCTCGAAATCGCTCAATGGACAGCTGACCAAAGCCAAATCATGGTCACTTATTGTCCGCCTGCTCATTGGCATTGCACGTTATCGTGAGATGTTCTATTGCTTTGACGCCCTCATTGAGAACGAACAGTTTGAATCGCTATTGGGACAGTTCGACGATGATCAGAAGAGCGGTTTGCGACAGGCTATTTTGGGCTATCTGCGCGAATATAATCCCAAAAATGGCAAGGAACTGTTGCGTCTGGCCGCCCATCATTTTCTCATGTACAAGGAGCTGGCAGAGATGTGGTCACAGGAGGCGCACGAAGTCTTGGACAAAGTTCGCTCTACTGCCTCCGCTGAACCCAGCAAGCTCAAGTGCAGCCAAGAACTGCAAACGCTATTGCAACAGGCTCTTGATTATTACACGCATGCCACCGAAAACTATTTGCTGGACAACAAACTGATTCTTGCTCAGCTGAGTGTGGCGCGTGCCGAACTGATGGCCATGCAACTGGATCTGTGCAACAAGGCTCTGGAAAAGCGTGGTGGGGGAGTTGGATCCAACAGCAGTAGTTCAGCTTCACTATGCGTCAGTGTCATAAGCGTTCAGACACGTGAACAATTTCGCGAATTGGTCAACACACACTTGAGGTGAGTTTGATTTCAAATTTATTATAACAACAACCAAAAAACCCTTCCCTTTAGCGTGCCGCAATCTCTGATACTGAGTCGAGCCTATGGTTACGATGTCAACTGGAGCGATGCATTGCTGACTCAATTTGTGTTGCTGCAGAGACGCAACTATTTGCAGGAATATCGTTGTCACCAGCGCATCAATGATAATGTCATCGAACAGGTTGTTAAGGGGTAAGAATGAAGCACTCACTTGCCGGCTGCAGTTTGGTAACGTATCCTGTGTCATTCTAGTTATTTGCTGCACACTCAAAACAATCCGACGATGGCCAAACAGGATGCATCTCTCGCTCAATTGGTGGAGCTTATTCGATCCGTCACACTCAAATACAAATTGGCATCCATTTTGGGACTCAAAGCAATTGTTATGTCGCTGATCAACGATTCTACGGTGCACTATTTACGCGATACGAATTTCGGTCGCAATGAGCTGCATAACGTTACGAATATGTGACACAGAACATGTGATTTATACACTTTATTATACATTTTAACTGATTGTAATGCCAAATATATTATTAAATGGATACATCTAATAAAAGGCGCGCAATTCGACTGTAAATGCAGGGTTGTCTTTGGCCTAATGATTACGATTAGTAATCACTACTTGACCGCCCTGGTCGCCACATACGAGGGCGATACTATTGTGTTGTTTAAAAATATCGATGAATCCATAGCCATATCGATAACTTGCTGGAAGTTATCAAACTTGTGAAGCAGAGGGGATTGCCATTTATTTCTGACAAATAACGTGCGTAATAAAAGTTTTTCTTTTCATAAAAGACTCCATTTATTTATATTCATTGAACATAGTGTGTGTGCGTGTGTGTGCTTAAAATTCCGACACGACTTATTAGTTTATTTCTCTTTATATAGCACAAACAATGGCACAAAGCAAACTGAACGATCTTGCAGGCAAGCTGGGCAAAGGTGGCCCCCCTGGTCTGGGCATTGGATTGAAGCTCTTGGCAGCTGTTGGTGCTGCTGCGTATGGTGTCAGTCAATCCGTGTATACCGGTAAGTTGTTGAACATGTAACATGCAGCGTAAAAGTATTAAAAAAACAACAAGAAAACACGATTATTTTGCGGCATATGCACATAACCTCAAAGGCGCACTGGTATGTGTTCCTGTGTGTGTAGCTATAGCGGCATTTGTTGGATTTCATAACTAATTATGATTCTTGCACTGCATTGTGAAATCACTTTAGTAAGTAAATTTATGAACATCCAAAACGAAACAATTGCTTTGCTGCTCACATTTTTTGCTGCTTCTACTTTGCTTTTGCCTTTATGTGGTTGCATAACAAAGATCTCATGTATTTTCTTGCTCTCTCTGTTTGTAGTTGATGGTGGTCATCGCGCCATCATCTTCAGTCGATTGGGAGGCATACAGAAGGATATTTATGCTGAAGGTCTGCATGTGCGCATTCCATGGATCCAGTACCCAATTATCTACGATATCCGCTCGCGTCCCCGTAAAATTTCATCACCCACCGGCTCGAAGGATTTGCAAATGATAAATATATCGTTGCGTGTGTTGTCGCGGCCCGATTCCATAAATTTGCCGTTCCTACACAAGCAACTGGGCGTTGACTACGACGAAAAGGTGCTGCCCTCCATTTGCAATGAGGTGCTGAAGAGTGTCATTGCCAAGTTCAATGCTTCCCAGCTGATTACACAGCGTCAACAGGTATGTTATAAGTAATTAAAGAATTGTGAGCGTTTTGATATAACTACATATATAACAAATCTTATACAGGTCTCTCTACTGATCCGCAAAGAGTTGGTAGAGCGTGCGCGCGACTTTAACATCATTTTGGATGACGTTTCGTTAACGGAGCTGAGCTTCGGTAAGGAATACACGGCCGCTATTGAGGCCAAGCAGGTGGCACAGCAGGAAGCGCAGCGCGCCGTCTTCTTTGTCGAGCGCGCCAAACAGGAGAAGCAACAGAAGATTGTCCAGGCTGAGGGTGAAGCCGAGGCAGCCAAAATGATATCCTTTTTACAAAACAAACCTTAATACTAATACCTTACTACCTTATAGGCATTAATTATTTTTCCCACTTGGTTTGCACCTTAACTGTTATGTTTACTTAGGTCTGGCCGTCAAGCAAAATCCCGCCTACCTCAAGTTGCGTAAGCTGCGTGCTGCTCAAAGTATTGCCCGCACGGTAAGTGGTTTTAATTAAGACACTGTTGTTGTTCTCTTAAATTTGGTAAATGCTTAACGAATACTTTGTTTCCCAAACAGATTGCGACTTCACAGAACAAGGTTTACCTGTCTGCCGACAGCTTGATGTTGAACATTCAGGACTCTAGCTTCGATGACATGACTGAGAAGGTTTACAAAAGTAAATAACTCGTTTCGTCACTGAGATAACGTTTAAGTTACAAAAAAAATACCGAAAAATTTGTTATTGGATTCGAGCATTGGCCAAAACAAATAGACAGTGTAATTGAGTTAATATTTTTAAACTTTTCAATTTAATATCTCTTATATTTTTTTTCTCTTTGCCAACAAATTATTTCTCCAATTCGTTCTGTTTAACGTTTCTTTTTTTTAATCCTAAACGATTTAATTTGAATTGAGTAAGCGGGCTAATTCCTAAACTTTGTTGATTTAAAAATTCAATGCACAGCAATTTGCATACATATAAGCTAGTGCCTAAGATATCATATAGCTATATAAATTCTTGTCGCGTCGTCCTCACTTCATCACACATAGTCTACGCCGCCACCTCTCGCATTGTCTGCATCCAGTTTGCCTTGCGTGAAACAATTTTCATCTCATATCGCTTCCGCATCGCAGCTTGCAGCAATCGCAAGAGATGAGCGCTCACAGTTGTGTTGGCAAAGTGTCGACGACGACGCGGTTTAAATTGCCGCAGCATTTAGCGTTTTGTCCCATTCAAATGAAAAATCATCACCAATACTGTTAATAAATGCGCATTGAGAAAACAAACAACAACACTTGTCAATACTCGAACGAATCAACATATTAACTAATCAGATGACAACAGCTCGAACCAAATCCTAAACCTAAACACCCATCATTTTTCAGTTGGTACGGGCCTGCCCAAGAATTGGCTGGATGCACGCAAATTGACGTCCGGCGTTGACACCAGTGTTGGCGATGTGGCACGCAGCACTGCGGATCGTCTGCGCAAGTAATTTCAGTCGAATTGGAAGCAGCAACAACAATCAAATCCATCCAGTACAAAACAACGGCACATGCTTTAATTATGCGAGGACCTAATGCAAATTTCCTTTCAAACAAATAATAGCAAGAAACGGTTGATGGCATTTCTTCAAATACGAAACATTTACTTACAATATAATAATTGATGTATAAAATACATAAGAATAGTACATAAGATGGGTGTATATTTATGTAGATATATATATATATATATATATATATATAAAGTATAATTTATAATATGTATAGAAGATTCATGTAAAATTGTAGGCAGATTAGGTTAGGTTCCTTGTTGTAGCTGTTACTTCTTTTCATCATTCTTTCTTTAATGGGAAATGGTTTTAAAGTAGAGTTTCGTGCGAGATCTTGACTAGAAATGTATGTGTGTGTGTGTGTGTGTGTGTGTGTTGTCTTTCGTATTGTTATGTTGATGCACAGGTTTTTTTTATTAAGAATTTAATAGTCGAATAGTTGAATTAAAATTTTCAGTGAATTTCTATGCCTGTTTTCGAGAAGCGATATGAAATCACTTTGGCAGTTATAATATTAAAGCTAGTGAATGTATTTGTTGGTAGATTCAACTATTCTTCTAATCAATTTCTAAACAAACCTACACACAAACATAACAATATTTAAATAAGTTGCTTTAAAGTTTAAACCTTTATGACAACCACTTAAAATGCAACTGTGGTTTTTTTTGGTCTACTTCTTGAGCAAATAAGTGCCCCTGAGAAAAGGCCTGTCTTTTAGATTAGGTGCTGCCATTATTCTACCAATATAAATACTCATATCGTATGTATATTTATATCTATCCATAATAACGAACTCGAACAATCAATCATATTTCGCCTGCCATAGGCGCGTGGGGTTAGCTTTGTATGTTGTATGTTATTTATATATATTGTAGTATATATTAGTGTTATTTGTTTGATGCTTATGGTTGTCGCGCACTCGACATAGACCAGGATCAGGCAGTCGATGGAGCTTTGGTGCTGCTGCTGCCACTGCCACCCTCGCTGCTGCTGCTGGCATTGCTATTGGTGCGACGGCTCTCTGTCAGAGCGGGTGTCTCCCGACGATGCCGACGCAGCGTGGAGCTGGCCGATGGCGCCGACGAGCTCAATGCTATGTTGGCCGTAAAGGCAGCTGCCTCTGCCCGACTGGGCACAGTCAGTGTGCCGTTGGTGGTGTTGCTCGTACTGGCGATGCTACTGCTGCTGCTGCTACTAATGTTGTTGTTGTTGTTTGTGTTGATGCTTATGCTGCTGGCGCCGTTCGCTGTGGCAGCGGCGAAAGATTCGCTGATGCTGCCCAACGGGGGTCATAAGTTCGTCGTCTGTACCAATCCACGCTCCAAATGATGGCATTCCAGCATTGCAGCACCAACCGAACTGCGTCGTGCCACCATCGCATTCACCACACTCCATTTGTTCAGACGTGGATCATAGCGTTCCACGGAGTTGAGGGATGAGCTGCCATCATTGCCGCCCAAGGCAAACAGTACGCCCTCCACGTCGACGACCTCGTGAGTGGATCTGCAACGGAAAGATTTGGTTGAAGACAAATTCCTTGTTCTCTTTTGTACTGTTCCTTACCTGCGTGAATGCATTGCCGCAATCGGTTCCCAACAGTTGCGACGCAAATTAAAACGTTCGCCGCTGGACATGCACATGGTGCCATCGTTGCCGCCAATGCAATACAGATTTCCATCGGTGGAGGCGACGCCACAGCTGCTGCGTCTGGCTGTCATGCTGGGCACCGGTTGCCAGCGACCCACGCGCGGATCAAAACGCTCCACGCTTGACTGATAGTTGGTGGAATCGAAGCCGCCCAAGCTATAGATTTGATTCTCGAGCACGGCTAAGCGGCAATAGCGACGACGCGTGCTCATTGCTGGGCAGGAGCTCCAGATGCCCGTGAGCGGATCATAGCGTTCCATGCTGCTCAGACAGGAGGCGCCATCGTAGCCACCGCAAACATAGATAAGGCCATCATAGGCACAAATGCCCAGACAGCTGCGCTTGGTGCCCATTGGTGTGATGTTGCTCCACTTGTTGGTCAAGGGATTATAGCACTCGGCTGTGGCCAGATCACTGACACCATCGTATCCACCCACCACATAGAGCTGCTTGTGCAACGATGTCACGCCAGAGCGGGAGCGACGCCAGAGCATTGGAGCCACCGGTGACCAGCTGTTGCAACGTGGATTGTACACCTCACACTCGTTGTGAATGGCAAAGAGACTTCCACCGCCGACAGCAAAGATGTAGGGCTTCATGCCTTCCGGCCGGCGTTCCTGGGTGCGCTGACTGCCCATCAGACTGCGCTGCTCCGGCAACAGATGATACTTCATTGCCTCCAGTAGGAGTTCCTTGCACTCCGAGTCATCCCGCATCAACGTCTCAGACTCGACGCAGGTCATTAGGAAATCACGATTGACCAGCGGCAGGCGAACATGGGACATCAGTTCGGCAATGTGGATGCGACGCTGGCTAAGATCATGCTTCACCCAACTAATCACGCCCAGAAATACCTTTTCCTCGGAACTGATGTTCAACTGTGTATTCGATATCAGCTCCTTGACCTCTTCGAAGGGCAGTAGAAGGAACTCCTCGGTTCCCACCACCTGCTGGAAATTCTGCAAGGCATATTTGTGGGATCTGGTGTGGAGCTCCTTGCAGGAGTGTGCATCCGCGAAGCTTCTTATGCCCAGGCAGTTGGATGGATGCAGTTGACGCAGCAGAAACTTACAACATGCATCCCGCACCGAATGCATCTGCAGTAATCCCGACGCCGGCAACAGCACCTGGACATTCTGCTCCGTTATGGTTATCTCACCCGTATAGGTGTAATCAATTAGTTGACGCAGTGCCGAGCTATCCACATCGTGCAGTCGCACCAATCCCTGCGTGCGCTCCAGCATATCATCTGCAAGGAAGGGAAAAAAAAGAGGATATTAATAATGTTCTTGTTTCTTCACTGCCGATTGATTGCGGCTTCCCTTACCATTAAACATGGCATAGAAATAAGGCGAGACGGAGGCCAACACCACACGATGTGCATTAATGGTGTCCCCACCCACCTCCAGGCGCACATCGCAAAGCTGCAAAGAGAAAAGGGTGTAAAGGATAAGTAAAAAACATCATCATCATTGACACATGAAGCAGGCGTCACCAAGCGTTGCAAGTATCGCTTTACAAAAAATCCGATTAACAACGTCCTGGCTTTGCTCTATACGACATTCTACGTGCTCAATTTCACAGCCTAACATCCCTAGGAAACCATGGCACAGTGGTTCAAGTAGCGATACAAATATTTAGAACCGTAAGCTTAAAATGCCAATTTCACAACTTCAGTTAAAATAATTTTTTAGGAACAATACTTTAATAATAAATTTTTTAGTTAAATCCTATATTCTTAATTTATTGAACGTTAACTTTTATCAAATTAGTAAAAGTCGAAACCTTTTTTTGTAATCCGTAAGTGAAAATTAACAGTATTCAGGTTTTATTTAGTTCTTAACCAATGTCCTTTCCATTGAATCCTTAAAAGTGATTCGAATCAACTTCAACACCAGACATTTTTTAAGCCTCACCATAAATAACTTAAACTGAGCACCCTGAAGCTCAACTCTTGTTAAGTCAGCGAACCCGATTAATATCTAGTTTTAATAGCAGAGAGAACCTTTAAAGCAACAATTTAGCATATTTTTTCATATGTGAGTATTTATTTGCCGCACACGTCATGCATGTGGCAGGGGTGGAGTGTCGTTTGCTTCGATTCGGTTTAAGGCCAGCCAACCGCTAAGCAAAATTTTGTTTTTTGCTGCCTTTTTTTTTATCACCCAACGACAATTTGCTCTATTAGCTCACCCAGCTGCCCTCTGGGCGTACAAGCAATTAATTTTGCGCCGCCTGCCCAAATATGAAAAAGACTTAATGGAAATTAAATTATGCATACGCCATGTGAGACGATCTGTAACTGAGACCAACTGACCCAAAGGTCTTAAGAATCACGCAATGTTTCCCACTAAGACATAAACAGCTATATTCTAATTATGCTAAATACCACTATTACAGTTAATTGAGCTGATAGCCAAAGTGGTTTTAGAACTGGAATTTAAGATGCCCTTTCAATGATTTGATAACGCTTAATTGGACGGTAAAAAATTCTGAAAATTTTAACGAAAATTTATTTGTAATAATTTCCTAGGCATAAGGATAGAGAAAGCTAGTATTAAATATTTAAAACGATTTTCTTCTTAGTGAAGCGAATCCCCAAATAATTAAATTTAATTTACCTTATGATTTCTTAAAGCATTAGACGCACTTTTTACCTCTTAACATTAAATTCTTATATCTTGGTGATTCTTGTGTTCAATATTATATATTTATATTCCCAAAGTTCTTCATACCTGTGCATTGTTGCGCATCTGATTGATAGCCGCAAAGGATGCAATACAGTGTCCTGGATTTTGATGATGGGCCTGTGGCAGTACCTCCTCATTGGGGCCCGGTGGGCTCAGATCGCTGGGCGTTTGTGTTGAATTGTTGCTGGTGGTGGTAACATCCTCATTGTTGCCACTTGCCTCGGCGGTGCTGCAGCGCAAGAGATAAACAGAAGAAAAACGACACAACAATTTTAAATCAAATTGCAGAGATAATCCCATATAATGATGATGGAGCGACAACATGACGCCAGACATTGCCAAAAGGCAGACTAAGAGGGTTGATGTTGTCAAGCTCACAGTCTCCCCTTTTTGCACTTTTGGGGGTTGTTGCTGACACGAAACATGAATGAATAAAAGCTCTGCTTTTTCTGCTGTTTACTCACTGATTCGATTTAACTGGCAGAAACATTGCTTTGCGGTTTTGCCTTCAAGTTTGTCGGTATGTTTAAGGCCTAAAACATGTCCTCGCTGATGATGTTGACAGATTGTGCTTGGTCCTTGGGATTTGTTAGGGTCTGATTCCCCTATTCAAATTATTCAGTCTTTTCCTTGGCAGTTGCAGCTGTAACGAAGCCCAAACAATGTAACGAAAAAAATCAATAAACTTGTAATTGTTTTTATGGCACCCCTAAAACCAGCAACAAGAATATTATCCATACAAATTAGGTCATACGCAGTTTTTGTGGGTGGTTTTGGTTGGGCCAGACGTCGTCAACTGTCATGAGATCATAGAAGCTTCCAGAACATTGTGTTTTTGTTGTATGTTTTTTTTTTTTTCGGTCATGTCAAAGTGAAAGGCAAGCATCTAAAGAGACCGCAAAGTAGGTTAAGTGCCGACAATCCCGCTGCCCGCTTTTACGAACACACACAAAACCCCCTTCCGTTTGGAACCTATTGTGCTTTTTGTTTGGCAAGCACGCTTTTGACTGAGCTGCACCCCGGCGTATTTGGGTTAGACACGCTTTGATGTATGCATGTCGTAGCTCCTTGTGCTGCACAGGATGTGGGTTTATTTATTTTTGTGAACAATGCCATTCAAATGGCCCATTGCATGCAATTCGCGCGTTAGCCAGGCCAGCGCGTTAACGTGGTCAGTGTACAAGTTATTTTTTATAGCATTGCATTGAAGGTCGAAGGAAGCACATAAAAGTGAATTATGGAGTGCGAGTATAAGCCAATAAAATGGCTTAAAATGACACAAAATGTCGTTTGTTCTGTATGCTCTAAGAAAGACAAACATTCCAAGAGAACATAAACATATATGTTTGTTCATATACATACATATGCTTTTAAGCTCGATGTTTACTTAGAAAAAACATCCAAATAAAAAAATAAAATGTATTCTTGATATGTGTAGGAACAATTTATTTAAAGTATGAGTGACAAAAGCTTAAGCTAAGGACTATAAACTAGACTCGACTCAAAACTCTTGATAAGAGTTTTCTAATTAAATTAAAAGTTGAATTTTTCTCATTGCAAAAATATAATTCATGGACTAAATTCAGAGGGTAATAAAATATTATAAAAAAATAATCATAAATTTCATCAATGTTTATGTTAGAATTAAATGGGATCCAAATCAAACACAATATTTATCGCTGACTACTATAACAAATTTTCTGGCCTCCTATTACACTTGCTATATATTCTTGTGTTTGTTTTTTTATTTATTTTTTTCGTTTTTGTTGGTCAGCTTGCATTGTTGATGAATGTTTATTAATGGCTGGCCATGCAAAATAAACACATCACGCCCCCCAAGTGCATTTGCCAAACTGTGCAAATAAACGAAAAAATAAGCATTGCTTATTATTTGTGTTTCCCTACTCGCATTAAGTATGTACTATATACAAAACATGTAGCTCTCTGGCAATAACACGCTTCGAAAGTTCTGGGGTCAACAAAACGTGGCCAGACGATGTGTGAAATCAACGTCACGAATTTTAACGCTGCATTAACAAAACGACAGCATTAAACACAAAACAAAACACACTGTGATAAGTACAACACACAGAGAAAAGTTTCACTTTGCCCACTTGGCGCAACAAACAAAAACAAATTAACGACAATTTTTGGTTTTCTAGTTTTTTGTGTCCAACTTAAACAACCCAGGCCCAGGCCCATGCCCAGTCCCAGGCCTAGGCGAAGTCATGCTTGAGGGCACAATTGTGCTGGGAGGGCAATGCCCGTTTAATACATCTGTGGACCCATAAAGCACCCTAGCAAAAAGAAGCCACATTAGGTGCTTATTACTGCAACCACCCCCAAATAAAAGAGCAAAACTGCCCATGTTGCAAAACGGACTTGACACACAAGCAGCCGTGGGATTGTCACAGTTACAAAATCGCATGCAGTTTTAGCTACTTATTCGTTTGTTTTTTTTTTTCTTATTTTTATGTGTGGGTCATTTTTGAAACAAAAGTTTGCGTGCCACTTGGCGTATGAGCAATGTGCGTGTAATTAAATCTGTGCGCCAGGGTCGATTCTGAGAGGTTACCATGTTTACCGTTACGCTGCTGCGGCTTATCTCATTGACAGCCAAGCTTGGGCTAACTTTGCTGCGGTTACAGAACATAATTAAACACTTGGCAAAGAATTTAATCATAACTTTGGGGAGAAATCAAAAAATTCAGTATCCAAATTAGATTATAAGAAAGCATAGCAACTGCTCAAGAAACTATTTTTTTTATTTTTTATAGTTTATAGTTTTATAATAATGAATTTTGTTTTACTTTTACACTTGAAAGAAAATTATAGTTATACTTTGATTGTCAAACTTTAACTTTAGTTTTCGAATTGGAAAACAAACGTTTTTCTCTCGGTGTGCTTAATAAACTTGGAAGCGTGTTGACCCACGAGAGAGAGTTTAACAAAAAAAAAACAAATTTCATAAACAGGCTAAGGCCCGTAAGGACCGTAAGGCCCGTAAGGAACAGGAAGAGAGCTTGAATTGTTTTTGGGCGTGGAGCTTTTGCACCTGCAGGTGTGTTAAAAACCTTATAAATAATCTTAAAATTTACTCATCAAACTTCCCATTGGCAACATAAAATAAGTGCTAAAAATATGTTTAACAAAAAAAGGAAAGAATTTAAAAACCAAAATAAACTTTCAGCTGATACTGATGTTAAGCTTACACGTGTGTGTGTGTTTGTGTGTGAAATTCAAATTAACACGCAAATGAGCCAGAAACGAATGCGGCACACGTTGGCCCAAAGCAGTTAACGACTTCAAGTTGGCTCCCTTAGAGCCCGCAACAAACCATTCAGTAATACTATTTCTAAACGTCTGGCGACAAAAAAAAAATGTGCAAACATTGAACCGGTTGTAGTTGTATATAGAATATATTTATGCGCGTATTTATTTCGCGTGTTTTTTTGCCTCTTTTTGTGTTAGCCACATTTGGCATTTGTCTTTATGCTCCACGTGATGGTACGAATACAACAATAAGAGGCACATAGATTGCAGCAATATTGCTTATTGCCAACATTCAACTACCAACTTGCCATGTGAAACTGATTCTTGCACGCTTCATTGATGATTAATCACAGCGCGAGTATGCAACTGTCTAAAAAAACCAACAAGGTCAACCAGTTTGTTATTCTGCTATGCAACTATTCCCTTGAGCATTGCGGCGGATATGAGCTGGCAACTTGTCTTCAATTACGGCTTAAATCAATGAATAAGACAGCTAACGTTTTGTATACATTAAAAGAATGACTAGCTTGCTTAAATGATGTCTTTAACTTTGCGTGCAACAACAACATTAGAGCACTATGTAACTCCCGTTAATATGAAGGTCACAGCCGACAATTATAGTCAACATATGTTCTTAATTTAACAAACATATTTTGTTTATTAAGCACAAATCTGGCGCAAAAATGAAAAGAATCTATATACACAAGTTTGTTCTCTCTAATTGACTTATGTTTAATCAACGCACAGCTCAAAAAAAAAAAAAAAGGTAGCAAATAATACATAAATTTAAATTGGCCACTAAGAAGCCGCTTCAGAAAATTCAATAAAACATAACCCACATATTTTTTTAAAGATAATTTGTTCAATATGCTTGTATTTTTTTTTTTTATATTTAGCCAATATTATTATTTGTTATGTTATTCATAATTTTTTTTATTTTTTTTTATTTTTGTAGAACTTTTTTTTCCTTTTTTATTTATCTAAAACTCCACATGTTTCGTTAGAGTAGCTCAATTTCGGTTATAACCATTCCTGCTTTACCGATAGAGCCCGAATATTTAGCACATTTTTTATCGAACTGCTGGCAGCACTCTTTAAAAGCCCCAAACACAGATTCAAGTGCCAAAGCGTGCTGGCCGAAAAACAAAAATAACAAAACCTAAAGAGACACACGGTCAAGAGCAGCACCAAATATAGGGAATTGTTGTTAAACTATGTTGTAGGATGCTGTAATGTGTCCAGATTTGTGGCAGGTATGCCAAGTAAATAACAACACCAACATCGAACCACATCGATTTTAAGCGCATCAAGTATACGCAGCGTATGCTGTAATTAATGTAAATGCTGTTTGTTTTGGCCCACAGTCCAGCCAGCCCAACCCACTCCCCACACAAATATACCCCGCGACACTGCGACGCAGCGAAAGTGAGCTGAGACTGGGTCGCAATATTTGCCTGCCTGCTGTTATCGCTGCTGCTCTTGCTGCTGGCTAAGTGCCGGCGTTTTTATTTTCGTTGCGGGTCGTCAACCTGCGGCTATAGCGCGGGAAAATGTGAAAAACAGCCGTTTTGTGTTTTGTTTTGCGCCTGCGCATGAGTCGAGTAGGGATTTCCCTCTTCTTTTTTTTTTGGTCAGTGCAGCGGCATGTGTCACACACCCAAAAACTCCTCTCTCTCTATCCCTCAACAATTTTCACAACTCCTAACATTCTCTTACTGCCGCACCTTATTTTTATATTGAGTTGGATTTTTGTTTGCACCGCTTTTTGTTTTGTTAACGGCACTTGTGCAGGTCTGTTCTTAATCCTTGTTTATATTACAACACTCCGAAATTTCAACTGTTGTTGAGCCAATTATTTCTGTTGCTGCCAGCGTCGCGTTAACAACTTTGCGTCGACTTTCAACAACTCTCCGCAATCAAGAACTTTACGGCACGAAAGCTAAAACGCGACTAAGCGACAACAGAAATCCGCATTGACATCGGCAACATCGACATCGAGACTCTGTTAAGACTGTGTGGGTGAGACAGTGGCGTCGAGAGACAAGAGCAATTTCTGGGCGAGGGTTAACTCATAGAGTTAAGAATGTACGATTTTAGATATGGTGGTAACGCTATTCTGTTAACAGAAAAATTATGTGAATTAATTGTATGCATTTATTGATGCTCCAAAAGTTTACAACAAATTTTTATTTTATTGTATAGCCTTTTTGTATTTTATTTATTTCTTTAATATGCTGTAATGATTTAACAAACATTTTTTTTTTTTTTAATAAATTAAGCTTCAATGTACGACTATTTTAACACAATTGAAATTAACTGCCCTAAAATTATTTTTTTAAAATCTTAGGAATTTAGGTACAAGGTTTCTGAATCAAGTTCATCAAGTGCATTTACACCGTACAACGATAAAAATCTAAACAGTATAGATTTTAAATACACGTTGATTCAAACTGCCATAATGTTAAACTCAAAATGGCACAGTTTGACGGTTACCGAGCTTTGTAACTGTGAGCTTAAAAAAGCTTTAAGTGGTTTTAAATCGTCGTGGTTTTTTTTAACTGAAATTTAAAACATCATTAATGTAATAAATATGATGTGAAATGGTATCAGCGGTGCTTTTGCCAACTACTTATTAACTTGTGTTGTTAAGATTCTAAATATGAATAAACGCATTCAATATTGTAGAAAACCCCGTTTACACAGTATCACTTACTGTGTTAAGCGAGACAATAATTCAATACGAAAGATAGGGTTACGCTTTAAGAATTCAAAATAGGCAAAATTAAAATTTTTAAATTGTTTATATTTGGTTTGTTTTTATTCAATTTACTAAAGGTTACTTCAGACTTTATGTTCATCATTAACAAATTAACATTTAGAAAAAGGCAAACACTTTCAAGAGTAAGAAGGGCTATTAAATATAAATATTGATTGGCAAAGGCAAGACAGCATTTATAATCTACTTTTTTATTGAGGTGGCTCCTCTTGCATTTAAAACAAAAACCAGTTATTATTTATTGTTTAGTATGTTTGAAGCTGTTTTCACCACTCCTTATAAGGTCAAAATAATTATTTTAATTCTGTCTTAAACTTCAGTTGTCTTTCAATGAGTGGATCACAATTTACAAGCAAGATTCCACGCCTATGGCATATGAAATTCTTCTTAATTTTTTTACAATTAAACCATTTATAAGATCATATTCTTCAGAGCTGCTGTCATCTCATTAAGAACCGCTTGATTTTTTTCCCAGCAATCCCAAGCAATAATTGGTCATCAATGTCTCCCATTTTGGTATTTGTATTTAGTTTTCAGCTGTCGCTGGCCATATTTTCCTCCAGCATTCATTTAATGTTGACACCTAAAACTCTTGCAAAGATAAGTTAAGCTCTGTTAACATCGATAAAGTCAGCTGTAGTTGTATTAAAAATCCAGCTTAAGGAGCGCCCCATGCAGTCTGTCTTAAATGTGTTAATTATACCCTGATCCAATGACTGCAGTGTGATGTTGTTTAAGGTGGAAGATATTTTATTTTGACTATCGAATGGCTTACATTTGTTGAGTGACCTGGGCTATTGTCCACAAACAAATCTGTTTTAATGTGTACCTTTTCATTAATTTTTTCATATTTTTAAACTTTAGGTACAAAACACTTCAAGAACCAGTCTTTTAATAACCGTTATGGGCACCGAAGGCGTAGTTCCCACCAAATTTAATCTGCCACCTCTCGCATAATCGGCATTAAGTATATTAACATTAATCCGGCCAAAGAGAGTGGCTGGAACAGATTTAGAGTTGCACATGCTCTGGAATTTGTTTTCCACTAAACGGATATTGTGCTCCTGTCTATCTCTTTAGCAAAAGTGTAAGACGGTATTTTTGTTTTTAGATTTGACATTGTTTTCCAGCAAAGCCCAGCTTCATCAGCATTGAAAACTTGGTCGGGCAAGAAATCCTACTCTTGAATGAACCGTTCTATAAAATTCTCGAACCAACCATTACTAGCGACGAAATCTCTGCTGGAGAGGGCTCTCCATTTTGCTTGACCAATTTATAAATACTGAGTGCCTTTTCCTGAACAATTCGCTGGCTCAAAGGAATATTTTTTGTCGTAGCTATTATCAATCTTAATGCTCGGTGCATTTTTGTACGCGATACCGATATTCGAAGGTAAAGATAAACTAGAGACTTAAAACGTTGCAAATATCTTTTTCTAGAAAAAATGTATAATTATGAAGAATCGCAATAAGGTTTGTTGCGTTTGTTCCTTAACAAATATTGCATATTTGCAGACGTAACTTTTGTAACTAGTTTTAAAAAAAAAGTTTTCAGATTATTTAGTAATTTAAAAGCAACTACATATAGATATATATTAAAAAAAAAAGTGCACTGCATAAATGTCATTTAATTTAGGAAATTAGCCAAGTGTTTGAAAACTTTTAAATGGTTTTGAAAAAGTTGCTTCTGTTGCTGCTGCTTTGTAGCTGCTGCTGCACTTGTTGGCCATTAGCTCGCCTGGCGCGTCACAAAGAAGCTTCTGCCACCGTGGCTGCCCACAAGTCTAATTAGATTGTTGGACAGTTCCCCCTGCCGCTGCTGATGTTGCTGTTTCAGCTTGAGCTTTAGCTGGTACTGAGCTCAAAGGTGTGTGGACATGTTAAAAGCAAAATGGACGACAATAAAGGCAGACGCCATCAACTCAAACAATATTGGCCAGCAAAGCCGCTAGTGGCTGGCGACTGTGACCCAATTATGTAAATTTTTTTCTCAATTTTCACTTTGACGCCACATGAGGGACAACTAGGTGCCGAAGCGTGTCATAAGTCTGGGAACAAAAATCAAAAGCTATATAACTCAATTTAATCATATGCATTATGTAAAATGTTAAGTTATGTGTAATTTTAGAGTACACCTGAGCCTTATTGCCGCGTAACAAGTACATATTGAGCCAAAAGGGTACTTATGGCATCGTGGTTCCCTTACCCGCGCCCACGCCCCCGCCACCCACTCGCCGACAATTGGCCAATTGCCATTGCTATGCATATTATAAGCCAATATCAAAAGCTCACGTCGCGAGTTTCAAATAACCAACTAATGTGACGCCTGCGACTGCTGCGCATGTCCTTATGTGCGCCACTTGCCACTTGCGACCTGAACCCGAACACGTTAAACGTCATCCAACTCATTTGCCTCATCGTCTTCGTTGCTCTTTGCTGAGCCGAGGTGAGGGCAACAACAGGTGCTCGGCACGGACACAGTCCAAAATACCTTCCTGGCCACTATAAAAACGCACAAGTTGTTCGCCTTTGCTGTTAGTCGCATATAATACGCTGTGCTATACGATCTTGTGCTTTAATACTGTCAACATGTTCTTAACAAGTCTTCAGCCCAAAAGGCAAACATATAATCATTAAGAATGATAATCGCTTTAAAGCCTAATTATCAATAAACCTTAACAACCAAACAACAACAATAAGAGCCAACAAGGATAATGCTGCCTACCTGCTCAAGTTTAGGTCGATGCATATTGCTGTTGATTTTACTTATGTCAGGTAAGATATACATTTACGAATTTTTCACATAAATAAAAACATTTTTTGTGTTAAAGATTTTCAATAATTTACTGAAAATACGCATAAAGAATTTTTTAAAGGTAGTTTGAAAAAATATAAAAAATGAAATTTATACGCAAATTATAATATTTAATATTCGCAGTATATAGTATTTTTTATTGGCAGGAATTAAAATTGTGATTTGTTTTTATAGTAATACCATATTGATGTTTACAAAATAAAATATAGGAAATCTTTTCACATTACTTGTTGAAGTACATAATATCTATGAGAATAGGAGATTAAAAAACATAAAAAACATGACACAAAAGATGAATTTTATTTCATTGAAACCGAGTATGAAATAAGCTATCAATATTAACCTAGTCTGGCTATAAATACTCTGATACAAAAGGTGAAGAGTATTTTGGCGTTTGTGCAATGTAGTTTCTGTCCGTCTGTCCATCTGTATTATCTCCCGTTTCTTAGACACCCTTAAACTTTGTAAATATCTTGGTCGATGTCTGTGTTAGACGAAGTGTAAGAATAGGGGCAATACGACGTTAGGGAGGCTAAAAAATCGATTACAAGTCTATATAAATCGATTATAAGTCTATAATAATTTCACTCATTAACAATTGACCTACGAATAATTTTATAACAATATAAAAAACCTGTACGCATATCACAATCAACATTTGCTGCAGGGTCTATGAAATTGAACATCAGTTTTTTGGCTCCCATCTTCTAGGCATCATCCAGCCACACGCAAACAATTAATGCTTTTATTTTCACAGCGGCGCCTTTGCGCCCCTCGCCCATCGATGGGGAGATGCCGGAGAGTGCGTTGGCGTCCTGGAACTGGCCAGTGGCAAGTATTTCGGATAACCTTTACCCCGATTTTCTGCACAACGGAAGCCCTTTGCCCAATTATGCAACTGAGCAAATGGCGCCCGAATTTTCCGAAGCGTTTGCAAAGGCGTTCAATTTCCCGCTGCTTCCGATGTCCTTGAACAGAAGACGAGGGCGCCTTTGGCAACAGAGGTACGCCAAGTATCTGAAGGAGTTGCAGTTGCAACAGACGTCATGGCTGGATGAGCTGCAATCTCCGGCTGCCGAATCAATGACGAAACTTAAACGAACACCCATCCTATGGCCACCCAATGTGGCAGCTTTTTATCCTGACGCCTTCGTCAAAGCCGAAAAACAACGGAAACTAAAACGTGAACCGTCCGGCTATAAAGGTCCATTGTTTAGGCCATCCATCAGTGCTGGTGGGTTATCTCAGCTACTAAGTGTTCACCAGCTTGGGTTTTGATATATGCTTCATTTGGCAATCTTTCAGAAGCCATGACCAATCTAGGTGACTTCTTCAACCAGCTCAGGGCGAATGTACAATTTGCCGAACACTCGCAGCAGTTGGGTGAGGGGGAACTCCAACTACTTAAAGGTGTGCATCGTCAGCCGCTCGAGAAGGAAGAAGGCAACACAGAAAGTAATGCTGATTATGACTCGGGGCAACCGCCGGATCGTAAGCCAGCAGCCAAGCAACATCAATCCGTTCTTAGCTATCGGCCCTCGCAGAAGGTACGCTCGCTAGTAGCCCGAAATCCTAATGGATATCGCGGCTCCCAGTTTATAGATCCCAGCTACATGTGGCTGGGTCTGGGCAAATGACCATAAGCTTGCCCATATGGAACCGGACACAACGTATGATTGAGCTGCACCTTTTAAATTTTTGTCCCATCTTTTCACAACTGTTTACTTGATTTATATTTATATTTAAAGGCAAGCATTAAAAGATGCCCCCAAAAATGGCAAAAAATATTATACGAGTTTATAGATTTTTTAAAAGACACTTGTTAGAGGCGGAATTTTGAAAAATTCAGTCCTTTCAAAAACGGCTTCTCCTACATTTATAGATAACGATATTCAGACATCGATTTCCCAGCCTCCCAGTAAATTTTGGTCTCTAGCTTTACGGGTGTCAAAACAAGTTGAGTTTATACCGACGGTATCCGAGTATAAAAAGAGATAAACGGAATTCGTTTTATTCGCATTCGCTTCTTACCTTAGTAGTACCAAAGACCTTAAGTAATATTAACCCTCATTGGTAGTACCCAAAACGAGTAGGCCCCAAGAAAATGATGCACAAAATATCTTTTAATTGAATCACTTTTTTTTAATTACTTCACCGTTGACAAATGCTTATTGAAAATTACCAAACGAATATCTCATGGTGAATTCCGTACATTCAATTCAAAAAAGTTTTTTTAACTGTTAGTTATTCGAGTTTTTTTTAATGTGATTATATACAATATGTATGTATGTACATATGTACATAGCATTTACTTGAGTTTAAATACCAAATATTCATTGTTTAATTTTGTTTATGTATATGTTGATATTTTCGCTCAATCGCATGGGATTGAAATAATATTACATTTTGCTATAGCTGAAACTGGAGTCGCTCTTATATTGTACACTCACGTCCAGCGGTTGAGTAGCCAGTTGATGCTTCTGCTTGCTGGAGACCTGAATGTGCTTGTACAGCGAATAAATGCCATAGTAAATGTAGAGTTGCCAGGCTGAAAAAATCAAACATATACACATACATACATCCACTTTTATATACATACATATGTATTGCTGCGACTTACCAAGACCAGCGATGCAAATAATCAATAGAACAGGAACTGAAAAATGTCCGTGGCCAGACATCGCGGCACACAACATACACAATTTGTATATAATGCCAACAACGATTCCAAAGGCAGAATTGATCAGCCATGGCAACAACATCAAATGGCGCTTCTACAAAAGAGAGCGAGAAAGAGCATACGAATGCAAATGTTGAGAGAGATAAACGAATTGCATGACCTTTGCAGCCTCCTTTCCCTTACCTTCATGGTGCCCGCTAAGAGCAAGCCCGATGCCATTAAATTTAGCACAATAATAGCCAAGTAGATGCTGCATCCAATGATAAGGACTGCAAAGTGTAAAAATGTTTTTTTAAGCTAGTTGATTCTCACTTACATTTGGAGTCACTCTTACCAAAGCGTATTCCTTCAGGTATTTCATGAGTATGCTCTGCAATGCGTTGAGAAATTCCATCTGAAAACGTTAAAATGGCCGTGACCATAATTGTCATCATAAATGAGCCGACAATTCCCAGCCATCCCACCACAATGCCGGCGGTATTAAGGCGCATAAAGCAAATTCTTTGCAACATTTTCACACCTCGGCTTAGCTGACAAATTCACACTAGAACCTCTTACGGACCAAATCACGAATGAACTGAGTTTTTAAATGCAAATCAGAAGCCAGCACAAATGCGATTAGCAAGTACCGTTAAATATTATATACTGCTTATGTGCCTTGTTCTTATGCGTCGGTATTGATATTAATAAATGTAATTGCCCGACTAACAGATCCCCTTTATAAATGAGTTGAGAACCAGTGCAAAACAAAAAGTGGTAAATAAGTTGACTAAATAACAGAATAGAAACATTCTCGCGCACATACAGATTTGTTTTGCTTGTGTATTTAGTTATTCATTTCCATACATGTATGTATGTGTAAATATTAACTCAATTGCTAAAGAGTATAATTTCATAAGAGATAAGGCATCAGAGCACCAATTAGTCGCAAGCTGAGGGAAATCCCGTTTTGATTATTGTTTTCTATGAAAACATTAACAAATTAAATTACTTTTTATATGAACACGATGATAAGTAGAATTGTCTGTGTTTTTTATATAAATAAAAATTAATTACAACATTTATTCAATGTAACCAATTTGAATTCATATATGTATGTACATACATACATATGTATAATCTGAAATAAAATAAGACTTTTCAATCATTTCCCATTAATTCAAACTTCGATGTGAGTGTATATAGTGTACATATTTTAATATTTAAAGGCCAGCATATAAAATGCCGCACAAAAATGGCAAAAAATTATATGATCAATGTTGCATATGTATTTACGATTTGTCAAATATCCGAGAGAACACATACACTATGTGCATGCCTATATTTATATATTAATTTTAACATCAAAAATATTTGTATACATTATACATATATAAACATACAATACAATTTTCGTTTTATCCGAAAGCAGTTCGTTATCGCCTTCCGCTTGATAACATTCAATTTGGGACTTCCCCTTTATATTTTGGTATAGCTGGGATAAGTGTTGCCTTGGTTTGGCACTGCCAGGCCCTGTGGCTGACTAATCAACGGACGCTGCTGTTCGCGTGTGAGTTGAATTTGCTTGAACAGCGAGTAAATGCCGTAGTAAATGTAGATTTGCAAACCTATAAGAGAGATCAAAAGCAATGCGCAGTTAGTTCTGTATACAAGAGAAGGAGTCAAAACACAAATATTTATATACGTATGTACGTATGTATGTATGTATGTACATACTTACAAAGAGCCGGCAACTCTTTATCAACAATTGCAACTGTACATTTAACATACAAACATACATATGTACATATGTACAAAGTGCACATCTGTTTGTAGAATCAAGTTTTAATGGAATAACTGTGACTCACCCAGTCCAAGAGAAGTGATAATCACGACAGGAATGATACGTCCAAACTCATTGCTCGACATTGTAGCAACTATTAGGAACATATGATATACGATGCTAAAGACGAGTCCGACGCCAGAATTGATCAGCCATGGCAGCAACATCAAATGGCGCTCCTGCATTGGAGTAAAAGAGATGAGCATATACAGAATTTACAACAAAGCTTAAGTAAACAGAAGAGTAGAACACTGTCTCTTGATTTTTACAGCTTCCCCTTTCCGCCCTTACCTTAATGGTGCCCAGGACGAGCAGGCCCGATGCCAGCAAATTCAGTACAATGATGGCCAAGTAAAAGCTGCACACAACGATAAGCGCTAAAAGATTAAACGATAACTGATTTTAATGCTCTCCCTCTCTCTCTCTCTTTTGATTCACTTGTTGTTGTTGCACTTACCCGTGTGAATTTCATCATAACTCTGCTTTGCATCTGGCATGCTTTCCATAATACGCTGAGCAATCACATCGGAGTAGCCCAATATCACGGAGACTCCAATTGTCATCACAAATGAGCCCACAACACCAAGCCAGCCGAGGACGACGCCGGCGGTGTTGAGGCGCATGCAGCACAGATTTTTCAACATTTTCACTGGTTGTTGTTGTTTTGATCACTAAAATTCAAACGAAGTTGCCTTCAAAGTAAAACCACATAGATAAATGAATTGCTTTGTGTAATGAAATTGGATGCCAACAAAAAATAGACATACACACATACAAGCACACAAACCTTTTATTTAGCACTTTTTGTAGCTGCTTCGAACGCGTCGCAATAGAGAATGAATGTAATGCAATAAGTTCGACTGTTGGAGGCGGCGAGATTTATGTATGCTAGAATGATACTTTCAATTAAAAGTCACAACATTGCGTTACTGTGTCGAAAGTTTCAAATTTTATGTTCACCAATATGACGCACAGTATGATATTAATAAAATGCGTAACCTATATCTACTATATACTTTAATTTTTTTGAATACAATTTATATGCACTGCTATTAACCACTGTCACTATTCACAAAGTAGCAGTTACACTACGATTCCTAGAGACTCCATCAAACCGGCGTTGCCAGACTGCCATAAAGCTAATTATCATTTTAGTGAAATTTAAAATAATTAGCAACTGTTATATTAACGTTATACGGGGAAAAATGAATACACGCACACACGCACATATACATAATTGTCAAAAATTACTCTCTGGGGAAGCATCAAAACGGTTACGGCCTTTTAAAATAATTATTGCAAACAGCCACACAAATACATAGAAAAACGCGCTCTCTATGTCTCTATTGCTGGGAGATGAATGGAGCGTAGGTAGAATGTGAAGACGCGTCAGTTGTAGTTCGCCTGTTGCGCGCGTTGGTATAAATTTTCGTTTAACATCTGCGTTCGTTCTCCGTTAATTTAAGAAAAACTGTAAAATTTGCCATCGTCACTGACTAAACCGCCAGGCTTCAAAATGGAAATCAAACTAACTGTCGATCGTGGACCATGCGATTCGGAATTACGTAGCTGGTGTCTGGGCATAGCCATCTATACGCTTATTTCCATAGCATTAAATACGCTATTTGCACCATCGCGTAAGTAAAATTTGTTTGTATGTACATACATACATATGTACACTCTACGAAAACATATTTCTATGCATGTTTGTATATATGCATATGAACGTTTTTTTGTTGTGCTTCTATTCAAAGGAAAGCCACAATGACCACATACATATATGTACATATGTATATATGTATGTACATATTTACGTAAATATAAAGTATGAGCTAATACTTCGCTATAAAAGGCGTTTCAAAACGTGTTCTCATGACGAGGGCAAGCATTTTTTTTGTTTTAGAATTTTTGTTTGTTGTTGTTTTTTTTGTTCAAATTACATACATAGTTTGGAATTTGAATGACAATGACGCCAAGTTTGAATACAGCGATGATCACACAGAGATTAATTCTTATATTTTGCAGTTCTGACTTTCATCGGATTCACCATTGCGGTCGTTGCAAATGTTTGCTTGCTTATCGGCTGTCTGAGGGTAAGTAAAAAAATCCAAACAAAAAAACTTTTCAATTTCGTTCATGTTTGTATTAAAATGTGTTGTGATATTTCCGGTGCAAGTGGCAAAGATTGCTACTAAAAACCATTTATATACTTCTATACAAAAAATGTATGTTTGTGTGTGTGTTCATTTTGATGACCGAGCAACCAAACACGCAGACTTTTTTGTTATTGAGAGCAACAAGTGTTAAGAAATATGCTATTTTTGACAACCAAATAAAAGCTATTTATAACCAGATTAAAATATAGACCTAGTACTAGCATCTTACCCGAAGGGCTTCGCTACTTCGCCATTATACTTTAGGCTAAAATTTCTATAGAGAATTATTTTCCATTATATACTTGAAAACCAAGCTTTAAGCCGATCAGGCGATTTTGAAAATTATTTCATATTAAAATTTTTGGGACCGACAAACAGCTTAAGCGTGGAATTTTCAAAAATTTCTTCAAATGTTAAAACTTTTTATATGTTATGGTTATGACAATTTAACAATTTAATAGATGGCATATTGAGTTGGTAGACTTTTGATAATAATGATCGTATTACACCGACCAAAGGGTATCTAGCAGTCATGCTCACTTTTTTTTTGTCACATTTTTATCATATTTTGTAATATTTAAAATTGATTTGTTTGATTTTCGTTATAGTATAACAATGTGCTGGTTGCCGTCTGGTTGATATATGCCCTGTTGATAGCCATTAACTTTCCGTTTGCAATATTCGGAACCATCTTCCATTTTGGTGGCTATCGCGAATCGACGGGTTTCCACAATGTCATCTTAGCACTGCTCTTTCACATCGTGGTCATGCGTAAGTACAACTTATCAAAGCTTAAACAGCAGCTTTAGGTATTTTAATGTATCAATTACTCTTCCTTTTAACAGTTGTTTGCTTATTCTGCGCTCGCCTCGTCTACTCTTACCATCTGGCGCTGAAGAACCGTTTGTCAAGTCCGCAACATTCGGTCGTTGTTTGAATCTCATCGCTCTCTTTTTTTTTGCATTTCGTGTTAATTCTCTCAGTGCATTTGCTGGCACTTTTGTTAATTTAAGATTTGTAACCATGTGCCTACTAATATATAATTACATATACTTATATGATGATGAAACAGATTTGTAATAAAATACACCTTTTTGTATTGAATTGCAATTTGTCGTTAAACTTGTTATTTACTTCGGCGCAACTATCAACAGTTTGAAATTTACATATACATAACATACAGGGTGCTACTAAAAGCTAATAATTTTTCATAGGACTTATGCAACAGTTAAAACAATATTCATTGATACACATACACATAATCGGCTACACATATACATACATATATCTAACTAAGCTAACGTATTCTTGCTTAGCCCGCTCTCGCTCTCTCTAAACATAAAATGGAAAGTTGGTCTTCTTGGTTGTTATTGTTGTTGATGTCTGCATGAAGCTCGTCTCCGTTTCATTCGCGTGAACTGCCGCAAAGATGCGCACCGTCTGACCAGATGATGGAACCGTAACGCCACCCAGATTCAGCCCCAGCTCGACCTGTGCCAGGCTTGTTGTTTGGATTTGTGCCTGCGTCGTCTGCCTGTTGGCCGCGACCAGTTTTCATCTGGGCGTCGTAATGTTGGCCATCTTTTCGAGGAAATCTTGGGCGAGAACTTCTTCAACTTCCTGCAGGCAATTGGCCACCGTTTGCTCTGTGTCGGCATAGTTGCTTGGATTGGGGCAGTTAATGCCCAGCGTGGAAAAGAATGGATAAAGTTCCTGCAGTGACTGCAGTTGCTGGAAACCCAACATCAAGTGACGATTACGCGGACGATGCAAAAGCTGACAAAAAATTACTCGGTTAACTACTAACAAGAGACTTATGAAGTTTTGTGCTTACCGGCGAGTGACTGGTGTACTTCATGTCCATTAGACGACCCACGCGACGCACGTGCGGCACATATAGTGCATTGGGCAATGCGGCCAGATTCTCAATACTGCCATTGGGCAATGGCATCGATACCACCTCCTCGTGCACATCGAACTCGGTGCCAACAAAGGCCCAGCGATACATTTGAAAATGCGGCAACTTTGTTGCCGGCAAAACGCAGCCCAGCTCCAGCAGCTTGCATGCCTCCAGTTGCACTGAACGCCAGTGTTGCATGGGCGTCTGGGCATTTATGCCATTGCTGGCGCTCGAGTTCGATGACGACCAGGAGACATCAATGCCGGGCAACAAACGCGACTGTTGGCTGTAAGAGTGGATAAAATTGATTTAAATATTTATTTGAACTAGAAGTGAATTTTAAACTAACCTGCGTTCATCGCTCTCCGATTTGAGTTCCTGTTCCATTTGTAGAAACACTTGCACCATTTCAGCTATAATAATGGGCCACAGCGAGGTTACATGATCCGGTGACATGCGCAGCAGCAGGACACGAAAGCACAGAAGGACAGCGGCCTGCACCGAAGGACCCAGCGGCACCAGACGCAAACTGTTGGCCAATTGCTCTACAGAAAGGGGGGAGATTAGAATTTTAATATTAATTAAAAGATATATAAGAATGATCTAATCACACATACCCTGTATATCTGGCATATATTTGTTATGCTGATCAAATTCGCTGCAGTAGATGACAAAGGCGAGACGCTTGAGCAGCATGGCACGCAGCTCGTACTCCTGATCCCTCGATGCAAATATATTCAGGCTGCCCGCCTGAGAGAGTGAGACGCGAGTCATAAGCTCCCGGAATGTGGTATTGTCATAGGTCATCAGACTGTCCATGATCTGTCGCCAGAAGGGCAGGCACGAGATGTGCATTTGAAAGAAAGTTGTGTCCAGCAGCAGATCAAGCATATCCTTACGCCACGCCTTGCGCGTATACTGATAGCCACTGAGGCTGGCCAACAGCGCGGAGCAGGCATAGAAAAAGGGCACATTGCGTGCCGTATGATTCTTCAGATAGGGCGTTATATTATATAGCAGTGTCGTCACTATGGTCACAACCTTGTCTTTCTCCTGCGAGCCATAGGCAACGTCTAGCAGATTGGACAGTATGCCAGCGAGAACACTTTGCGCTTGCAGCGAATACTTTGCAGGACCATCCGTGTCCTCCTTGACGGCCAGATTGCGACGCAGCCAAGTTGTTTGCTCTAGACATGCACCTGCCACACTGGACAGCGATTCGACCAATCTTGCAGTGACATCGTGCAACTCGCGCACCTCCTTCTTGTCTGGAAAGGGCATCTGTGGACAACGCTGCACAAACTCATTTAGCAGCATCAGCAGAGCAAACTGAGCCGGCGGCGAAAGACTTAATCCATCTCTTATCAACACCAGCAATGCAGCCCAAGCATCTGCCAGCTGGGGCGCTGGCGCAGATCTCATATAGAAATAGAAAAGCTCCAAGGCGCTCACCTCAATACTCAGCTGAGCGGGTGGACGATGAATGGGTGGCGGTGACTTGACCACCTGATGTAGAGTCTGCACAAACGAATCCATGGGCATAACACGGATGCTGGACACCAATGAGACCAGACTAAGCTGTGCTGGACAAGCTTGTAATGTGGAGTTGCGTTGGAATTGCTCCGAAATGCTCAAGGAGCTGATGTTGTTGTTGTTATTGCAACCTCTTTGCTGCCAGGTGACTGCAATAGCAGCTAGGAAATTGGAGCCATGATGCAATGAAACGGGTGAGAGGAACTCCAACAGCTGTTGACGCACCGTACGCAGTTGTCCCAATTCACTGTCCCAAATGGCCGCCACGCTGGTCATGATGCGAGGCAGATGCGAGAGCACAGCATTGCGTGCGGCCTGCAGCTGGGGATTACGCGGTGCCGTTGCCGTCGAAGTGGCTTCACTTGCCGATAGAAAGGAGTGCACAATGCTATTTAGAAGCTGTCCAGTGCTGGAACTTTGTGATGCAGCACTCGTCTGAGGATAGGCCTGATTGAAGAGATGCGACAATGCCGTCTGCTGTGTATTGTCCAACAAACAGTAATGACAAAGTATGGTCAAGGCTTCCAGCTGGGAGAGCACATAGTCGGGCGGAAAGTGACGTTGCTGGGGTAAAGTAAGCTTGGCAAGACGATCCAGATTATTGCACAGTTGATGCACCACACTGATGACAATGTTTGTGAGTGAACCAAAGCTAAAACAGTTCAAGGAACTTGTGACCAAATCCGTCCAGTTGCGATGCAAGTGACGTAGACGCTCCTGCTGCAGTGCACCCAGGACGGCAGCCAGGAACATTGGCTGCTGACTGATCAAACAGTTGGGCAAGTACTTGACATTGGCAGCGGCTCCTTCGGCTAACCTAGTGGGCGATGCATTGCCAGAGGCATTGTGATCCTCGCTAGCGCCTGAATTGGACGTATCCTGACGCAACTGATGCACTTCATGTTCCAGCCGTATAACAGATAGAAGTAGACGCAACAGCTGTAACTGAAAGCAATCCGCATGCAGTTGATCATCCTGCGGATCATTAAAACTAAGAACCTGATCCGCATAGCTAATGGCGCTACCGGCTCTTCGTCCATAGCTGCACACCGAGCTATTGAGGCAGTGAAGCATGACCTTTTGGAGCTTGGCACGCGCCAACAGATCAGCTATATAGCAGGCCAAGCCACGGCCCATGCCCTTGACAATCTCAATTAGTTCCGTGCAGATCAAAGCCAGCAACTCAATGCTCTCCAGCTGAATCCTGCGATTATTCACCACATCCTGCAGCGTAGGCGGCTGTCGCTGTGCATCCAAAGATTCGCGCTGAAAGTAGCCACGAGCATAGAACAACAGCAGTGTTACCAAGAGCTCCAGATGCATGCAGCCACGATAACACTGAGCGTACTCCGAACTGCCGACACTGCCGCCAAATCCCTTGCCCGAGATGCTCTTGCGATGCCTTATTAGCAACTGCTTCAGACTGCCACTCGTAAAGGATGTGGTTATGGAGAGACAGAGGAACGTTCGCTTGTCGCAGCTAATGATGTTGCGCAATGTTTGCAGCGCATAGAGCGTCTGCCTGGTATCGTAAATGGCCAAGTAGAGCAGCAAATGATTGTGGTACAAATGCGCCGAGTCCGTTGCTGTTTGGCGTATGCCCAAGGAACTGCTGCTCTTCGTGGAGGAGCGTATACTTTGTTGCTCCTCAGCAGCGGCAGCAGCAGCAGCTGCAGCATTCTGTCTCAAAATCTCCACATTCTGTTTGCTCTTCTCGAGCGTCTTTTGCCAGTCGGCTGGCTGCAGCTTGCTGGTCTCCAGGCATAGGTTCCGTCGCTTGTCCTCCACATTGATGGTACTTTGAGTGGACGCTTCATTGCACAGCTCAGCCTCCTCCTCGCTGTGCTCTTCCGTTTCTAGTTGCTCCGCCGGATTGCTGTGATTGCTATCCGTGGAGGTTTTGGAGATGCAGCTAAGACGTTTCTTCTCGTTGCTATTAATAAGCTTTTTACGTTTGCGCAGCTCTTTGGACATCTTTTTGCCAACAGCCGCTTCGCTGAAATACTCATCTGCCGGCAGGGCATGCTCATTTTCTGGCGCCTGTTCCTCCGGATCATTCTGGCTAGAATCTCCGGGCGTCTTCTCACGCGTCAGCCGATACATTTTGCGACTCTTGATCTTCTCGTGCTGGGTTAGCGCCTCTGTGACACTTTCGCAGTCACCAACGAAGCGCTTGACATCGTCACTAGCACCAGCACCGCTGGAGCTTATCGTCAAGCTATCCTCCTTCTCAATGCTTGTCTCGCGCAGCTCCGAGTCCGACTCAAAATCGCTGCTCTCCGAGTGATCGGTAATGTCTTGGTCGTAGTGCAGTGATGGCTCCGTTTCTGGCGGATTGGGCACTGTCACCGTTTCACTTTCATCCATGGCGTTGGCCAGCTTCTGCTCCAGAGGAGTTTGTGGTGCATCCTTGCCTGCGGTATGTACCAGCTCAATGCGCGGCTCCTCCAGATCCGTTTCATCATCAAAATCATGAGCATTCTCCAGCGGATTAATGATCAGGCCGATGGTATTGATGTCCTGGAGTGCCTCGCTGGCCAGCGGCGTCTTGTCACTCACAAATATGGAGGTTTTATTTGTTTTGCCACCACTAAGCGTTACCCCAAAGATTTTCTTGGGCAGATGACGTATGGGGCTCTTCTTCTTGCTACTACTGCTGCTGAGACCAATGCCGCTCGTAGAGCTGCTGGCCGCCTCCATGTGATGATACTTGACATTGCCCTGTTCCGAACTTATGGCATAAACATCACGCTCAAATGCTGGCGCCTGCTGATCCTCATCACATATGTGATCCGCCTCGGCTGCCTCGCGATACAGTTGCTGCATGTGGACAATACCCACGCGCTTGGAGCTGACGGCGAGTAGAATCTTGTAGAGCGGTTTGGTGAGGCGTGCTAAATCTCCACGCAGCAGTGAGGCTTGCAGCCAATTGGTGACAAAGGTGCGCTCGGACATGTAATGTGGCAGGGCAAGAGTGTCCAGTACCTTAAGCAGTGTCTTCTCAAAGCCACGCGACATCTGCTTCTCCCTGCCCAGATGCCATAGGAGCTCGAATTTCTTGTAGCTACGAGCCTCACTCTCGCGCAGACGTTCCATGCAGACAGTGGGACACAAAAGCTGAGCATCTGTGATACGCTCCAGTTGGAAACTGCGCAAGGAGTTGCTGTGTCCTATTTGTGACTGTGCTTGAATCAAATGCTGGGCGTACATGCGATTGCCAATTGTGGATTCGACGAGCCCACTTTCCAGGCAGCTGTGTAGTTGATGCAGTAACGCTGCTATCTGGGAGGGATCAATGCCTGGTGTGCCCAAATAATCCCACAATATGGAGCTGACCAGCTGAAAGACGCGCGTATGCTGCTCCATATAGCTTACGTGTCCAAATTTGAGTAGCGGTAGCATTACTACAAAAGTAACTCCCGGACTGGTCGTGTGCTCGATCTGAGAACGTAACAGGCTGCAAAAAAAAAGAAGAGATTAGATGACAGACTTGAAGACAATTTAATCTGCTAAGACGACAATCTTACCTTATCAAATCGAAGAGCGTGGTAATGAAAGCGACCTGCAACTCCTTATCGCTCTGCGCAAAGCATGCAACCAAACACAAAACCTTCAGCCAGTTGGGTAGCTCCGGCTCTGAAAATTGAGAGTATGTGGAGCTTTAGTCATAAATTCAATAAGCATAATGAATGCGTCTTATTCTTACCACTCTTGTCCAACACAATATGCTTATTGCAATTGGGAAATGTAGACATCTCGACCAGAAGTGTGGCAGCCAACTTGATGGCAGAGCGTAAGGCTGAACTCAATTGTAGTTCGGACAGCTGTTGAACACTACGCTGAGTTTGGGTATCGATAAGTAGCTTTTGTTGTTGTTGTGGTTCATCGCAGGCATCACTGTCACTGCTAAGCTCACTGGCGCTGACTGTGGGTAGCGAGAGATTCAGAAGGCGTTGCAGTTGCTTTGAACGCGGCATCAGATCCACTCGAAGCAGGCTAAACAAACGATTGATTTGTGACTCCCGCTCGGGACACTGATGCTCCAGTACTTGCTCCACCATAAACATACTGGAACTGTGGCTGGTGCTGCGCTGCAGCTCCACCTTAATTGCACATTTTTTGCTGCTCGAACTAAAATCAGAGCAATCGGAGCTGGTAGTTCTTTCAATATGTAGCAGCTGGCGTGCGAGATACACCTCAAAGAAGATCTCATATTGTCGTATACATTTCTCCAGTATGGAGAAGCCACGTTGCTGTTGAGCCTTGGTCTGTTCATCATCTAGCTGAAATTCCGGATAGTTTTCAACTGGTGCACTCTTGGGTGGCTCTTCGCCAGCGTCGTCTTGCACATCATTGGATGTTTCAGTGTTTGGTGGTATAACAATATCCTTGGGTCGCGTTTTCTTTGGACTGCTGCGTATAAAGGGCACCTTGGCCTTAGCTTTGATCTTCTTAATGCTGCGCGGCGTATCTAAATCTGAGGAGGATTGCTGACCCGTATCCGAAGCACTTATCTACAATACAAAAGGTTGTAGACGTTAGTTAGATGTCTTTAAATAATATATAACAGCAGCCTTACATCCTTGTCTAGTTCAGAGAGTCGTGAAACTGATTTTGCTTTCTTTTTTGGGACTGTGCCGCACCACACTCTGATTGGACGCCGAACGTCTGATGAGTTCCTCATCATTGGGCTCAGCGCCTTGTGAATGTTCACCAAATTTATTGAGTCGTGAATCTGATTTACTTTTCTCCAGCGCATTGGTTGGTATTGTCGATTCTAAAGCGTGCTTACTGCTGATGCCTGTGGCATTGAACACCTTTTCATCTGATCCCGATGTGCTGTGTTCCATTAGCTTGTTCAATTTTATCGGGCTACTGCGGGCACAAAGCAAAACGTATTGTTAGGATAGGTAAATGAGGATAGTATCTTTTGGGATTAATGTTATATATTATTCGATGGATTTTTAAAGATTGTTTTTAGGCACTTACGTTATCATTGGCTGCACACGCGAGACAATCTTCATGCAAAGCTTCAGGGCGGCAGTAATCTCATCACTGCTCAAGCGTTCCATGTGCAGCGAGAGTAGCTGTGAAATGGCCAGAAAGACCTTGGGCAGATAGACTCGAGTAGTTTCCGTATACATTTCAAGGGAGATGGTCTCCAGCAGGAATTCGGTGAGCACGCATATTTCCAGCACACACGGATCACCGGAGCCAACGATGCTGGCGAATTTGCCATCACTATTGGACTGGGCAGAGGTGGGCGCCTGTTGGCAGGCGCGCTCAAACATATTGGTCATGTAGCTCCAGATGTACGCCGGATCGAAGGTGGCAAACAGCAGATTGGCCGACTTGAGCGCGTCCGCATTGCTGCTAGAGATGTACATGGCGCGTATTATGTCATGCAGCACAAAGTCTAGCACGGCGCTGCCAATCTCCGCCTTGTCCAACAGCGAAAGCATAATGCGATACGGCTTTAGATCCATGGGCTGGCACTCCAAGCTCAAACGTAGCGTGCTCACCAATGCACTGATAAGTATGTGCCGCGAATGTGTTATAAAATACGGCTCCTCCTTCTGGCCATCGATGGGTGCCGAGTCCAGCGATAGTGTGTCATAGGTGGGCGAGTTCTTGCTCACCTCGCTGGCCAGCAGCCACGAGAAAAGTCGTCTGTTTAGCGACATGTCGCGTCTCAGTATTGTATTCAATCCATTCGTAACCAGCAACACCAACTGTTCCTCCTCTAGCAGACGCGTGTGCATGGGAAAGCCAAGTAAGAGGAACTCAAGCGTATTGCGCTGCACCAAGATCAGAGAATCGTTGAGGCAAGCGCACAGCGCTGACATCATGATCTCACGATTGTGACCCATTATATAAATCTGTTTCTCCATATCCAAACGCTTATTGAAGTGTTCCAGCAGAAATGTGATTGCGGGCAGACGTATTGACGCATTATTCGCCACCGATTCCCATAGCACCGTATAAAAGTGCATCGGATTGACCGCCAGGCAAACATTCTTCAGCAGCGCACTTATACGCTCAAAGTGATCCAGTCCACAGTCATAGCCGGGCAATACGCCACTCAGGAATCCACTTAACGCCGGACGCAGCTTGTCGCCCAGCGGCACAAAATACGTCTCATAGATGGTCAATAAAGCCGGACGCACATTCATGGCCGCATAGCCGAGCAGCGGAAAAAGTCCCGCACTGAAAAACCGATAAGAACAAATGTCAAATGTTATATTTATAAAGCTTAATATTCACATTACTCACCCATAAATAAACTCCGTGGCCAGACGTTCGGGTCCCGTCTTGCTGAATATCACCGAATACGTTTCCAGTGCCTTCAAATGTACACCCGAGGGCAGGGCGGGATGCATGCATTGTGCCAGACGCTTGGCAATCTTCAAGCGTCTGGGTATAACTTGGTACTGCGTATTACTTGATATCGCCTATCGCACAATGAATTAAACAAGAAATTAAACATTATTAAACAGCACAAAAAAAGATAAATTCAGTTTTATAATCGAAGAAGCTTTATCTATCAGCTTATTTAATTGACTTTGACTGATGCATAAAATATAAATTAATTGATGCAGATATCGGACTTAATATGTACATAAATTATTATAATACAGTGGAACTTCCATATAACGAATTTTAAGGTGATAAGAAATAACTTTGTTACATAGAAAATACTTAATATAGAATGGATTTCTCATTGAACTGTTCTGGAAATGAATTCGTTATATAGATATCTTCGATATATGGGAGTACGACTTGAAAAAATCCCCCATTTGTATGTAGAAAACTATAGCGATAAGGTTGAGTTGTAACCGCATGAATCAGCGCGAGATCAAACGCTGGCGAAAATGTATTTTTAGTATTTATCGCTCCATTTAAATATGAGTGTAAAACAATAAGCGGGCGGGTGGGGTCAAGCCTACATGTGAGTATTTGATTATGCATTAGGGGCATACCTTGCTTAGTTTGCCCAGTGCGGATATTAAATCCGCCCACTCGCTGGAGTATTCGAAATTGCGCAGCGCTTTATCAATATTTGTCATATATTGGCGATATTTGGCCTCGCCCATGAGTTTCTGCTCCTCCACGAGCGTGTCCGCAGACTCCATGGCGTCAATTGTGATTGACTCGATAGCTTCAAATGAACGAGACGAATATTGAAAACAATAACAATAAGAAAATCAATAACAATTAACAAACACTTGTTGCCGTTCGCTTGCGTGTCCTTGAGTTGAAGTTTAGTTTTTTGTTGTTTTGTTAAGTTGGCGTTGGACCGTTTGTTTTAACTGTAAGTGTACTCATATTTAATGAGTGTGGCATCCAGCACACACGCGTCCCCATCAGCGTCAGCTGCAGCTGCTTGCCAACAACAATGGACAAAAATGTCGAAATCACTAGCGAAAATTGCTCGTCTGTGAATTTATGTACGTGTACAATGCGTGTGTATGGATTCTTTGTTCGCACACACACTTAAATGTGGCATCTAATGGGCCACAAATTGAATTTGATTTTTGTTCTTGATATATTTCATATTTCACCTTACTAACCCCCTAAGTGGGCAACAGTCTTCTTCTTGTTTTTTCGTGTGTGTTATGTGTCGGTTGCTCTCTCGCGAACGTCATACAATTAACTGCAAATGCAATTACTGTCACGACGACCAAACACACACACACATAAGAACGACTTGACTCGCGACCAGCTGATGACGAATTTTTTTGCAGACAGACGACGACGACGACGACTTTTGTTTATTTTTTCATTCCAACATATTGTGTCGCCATCGGTTATTGCACATATTTATTATTATTCTAGTTTATTTTGTTTGCATTGCAAAAATACTTTTTGCCAAATTAAAAAAAACACGGGATCACAAAAAAATAATGCAGACTGCTGGTCGTCGTCTTATATTTTCTGATACATTTAGCTAAATATCGATACATCGATAAGTAATCTTTGTTATGGTGGCATGACACTTTCTTACTTCTGATCTTTTTCGATATTTAGCGGTTGCTGAAAGTTTTGTGAAATTATTATTAACAGCAAAATTTTATTGATAAAATCAAAGCGGTAAGTATTTAAATTTGTTAGCTATCGCTAGCTTTTTGGGTAATAAAAGATAATTTTTATTGTTTTAAAGTCAATATATATTTACTTATATTTTCGACAAGATAAATAAATAACTAACCGAATTTCTTGCAATACTTGTAAATAAATAAAAACCCTGTTAAATGCAAAAACAACGCACAATAACTTAATGAAAAAATAATTGGCAATCAAACATTTCAAGTTAATGACTTTAAAAAATTATGAATTTGTGACTGAGCTTTACTTCTTCTTCTTATTCTTGCCCTGGGCAGCAGCTGGCGGTGCGCCAGTCAGCGCTGTTAGCTCTTTCTTCAGATTTAAGAGTATCTCAACTTCAGGTTTCCAAACAGCAGCATCTCCACTTGCTTTTAGAATACGCACCTTTTCACCCTGTGCCGTGATTTTATCATTCAGTGCTTTGATTTGAGCCTCATCGTTGGCAGCGGGTTTAGAAGCTGCGGCTGGAGCTTCAGCTGGTGGAGCTGTTGCCTTTGCTGATTCAAGCTGCTTTTTCAAATCGAGCAGCACATTTACTTCAGGCTGCCATACAGCTTTGTCCCTGCTGCTTGACTTTAACTGACGAACCTTTTCACCTTGAGCTTGAACAGCTTTCTCCAGTTCTTGAACGGATGATGCTTGAGAGTTGTTTTCTGGTGTAGTTGTTGCTGTCTTTTGTGCCGCTTCCAATTGCTTTTTAAGCTCAAGCAACTTGTTTACTTCCGGTTGCCAGACAGTTTTGTCTTTGGTGCTTGACTTTAGCTTGCGCACCTGGTCGGCTTGCGCCTGAACCGCTGCCTCCAACTCTGCCACATTCGATTGTTGCGGCTGTGCCGCTGTCTTGGTTTCCTGTGCACCGCCATATTTGCCCTTCAGTTCATCAATAAACGCCTGCTCAAGTTTGGTAAATAGCGGCGATGGTTTGCCAATCTTGTGTCCAGCGGGCAGCAGAATGGTAGTCAAGGGTTTCCTATAAAAAGAAATAGTTATTATAATTCAAGCATATATCCAGCCATTTGGAGTAAATTACTCTGGATTGAGTGGCGTTTGTTGGGCATTTAGCTGGGCAAACATTTGGCGGGCTGTGCTCGGCATGTAGGGGAAGAGCAGATTGGCCAGCAGGCAGGCAATGTTGGCACACAGGCCAATAATGGTGGCAGCACGCGTAATTTGCTCCTCGTTGCCCTTGAGCAGCACCCAAGGCTGTTGGGTTTGCATATAGCCATTGCCATGACGTGAGATGGCCAACAGATGGCGAATACCATCGCGCAGCTTCGCCTTCTCCATCGAGTTGATATAGCCGCGCAATTCACGATTGATAAGCGCCAGAAGCACCAGCTCATCTTGGGTAATCACCATTTGTGGCAGCGTGCTGTTGAAATTCTTCTCGCAAAAGACCAAAGCGCGATTCACAAAGTTGCCCAAATTGTTGAGCAGCTCCGAGTTGTTGCGTGCCGCTAGATCGTTCCAACTGAAGCTGGAGTCTTGACCCTCGGGACGTGCAGAGGCCAAATAGAAGCGCCAAACATCGGCGGGAATGCCCGTCTCCTGGGCATCGTTGCCAAAGACGCCAATGCCGCGACTCTTGCTAAATTTGCCATCCTCATAGTTCAGATACTCGGTGGCCATGACATGGCTGACTAACGTGTTGCCCTTGTTGATGGCCAGGAGCACACTGGGCCACACCACCGAATGGAAGGGCACATTATCCTTGGCCATGAACTGGAAGAGCTCTACATCGGTGCCGGCGGCTGGTCGCCACCACTGCTCATAGTCCTTGGTGTAACGCTTTGTCATTGACACATAACCGAACGGTGCATCGAACCACACATAAAAGACCTTCTTCTCGAAATTCTTGTGCGGCACCGGTATGCCCCATTTGAGATCGCGTGTAATACAGCGTGGCTTGAGGCCCTCACGCAGCCAGGCGCGTGTTATAACTCTCGCATTATGCGTCCAGCCACTGTCTACGCGATCCACCCACTCACGCAGCTGTGGCTCGGCCTTGGGCAGATCCAGGAAAAGTTGTTCCGATGAGCGTAAAACCGGCGCGCTGTTGCACACTTTGCAGCGTGGACGCACCAGCTCCGTGGCATTTACTAGCTTGCCACACTTGTCGCACTGATCACCACGTGCATCTTCATAGCCGCAGCCAGGATGCGGACATGTGCCCTCAACGAAACTTAACAAAAAAAATTCATAAATTTAGATACAGAACCAAAATGGGTTATATAGGTTTTACCGATCAGCTAGGAAACGATCGCATTTCTGGCACAGAAGCTGCTCCACGCTTTCGGTGAGTATATAGCCAGCTTTGTTGATATCCTTAAAAGCCTCTTGCACAATGCTGCAAGCAATAAATAAATTTATCCTTTCAAGTACATCATATTCAAACCAAAACTCACTCGGTTTGCTCTTGGGCCGTGGTGCGTCCAAAATAATCAAAACCAATGCCGAACCAGCGGTAAATGGAATTATGCAGCTCAAAGTATTTATCGCAGATTTGTCTTGGTGTCAAGTTCTCGGCCAAAGCCTTATTCTCAGTGGCCGTGCCATACTCATCCGTACCAGAGATGTACAGCGTATTGTAGCCAGCCGCACGAGAGTATCGCGCAAAGATGTCGGCGGAGAGGACGCAGCCAATAATGTTGCCCAAATGTGGCACATTGTTGACATACGGCAGAGCCGAAGTAACAAGCACATTACGCCCGCCAGGCTTGGGCAGCACGGTGCGTGGCTCATCAAAAGCCTGAGGTTTGTTGTGAACGAAGGCAGTGCGCGCCGCATTCATTTCTTCATCCGTAACCGTATCTGCCACAGTGGCGGCGGTTTCAGCCAGTAATTTGCCGGCATCCGTTGAAATTGAACGGCTGAGTGGAACATGATGAAGACCACCATAACGATTAGCCTGCTGCAGGGCATTGAAGCTGAGGTCCTTTAGCGGCTGCTCGCCCAGCACTTGCTGCACTTCCGGTAATGCCTTGATTCTGTCGTACCAATTGCGCAGATTATCCACGTTTTGGGCACCTTTCAGAGTACCATCTGGCGCCAGCAAGGACCACACGGCAATATCCGCAGCACTTAGCTTTTCGCCAGCCAAATATGGTGAGTTCTTGAGGTAGTCGTTGAGTTTCTTGACCAGATTATTGAGCACAGGCAAAGCATTTGGATCGGCGCGATGACCGACAGCCATGTGATGGGCAAGCGCTGGTGCTAGCAGTGTTGTTGACCATTCCAGCCACTGTGTGTTTAATTAATTTAGTTTTAACCTTGAAGTGTCTAATTGACAAAACATACCTCGTCCCGCTGCTGCCCCTCATCGACAAACAAATATTTGGCAATTGCTGCTGTTGAAAACAGTCGCAAGCCGTTGTCCAGTTCCAGCGTTGGTAACACCAACAAGTCCTTGTACTTGGCATCTGCAATTCGAAAGTGTTATTGCATCAGTTAAGGAAGTCCTTATTTGCAGCACGTTGCCGGCCGACAGTTTATTTTCTTTCGTCTCACCATTTAGGTTAACCGATTGCACTTGGACCGTGCGCTTGGCGAACTTTGCCAGCATTAAAAGCTGCAGGCCGAGCGGATTTCCCTCATTTGTGTAGATAATCATATTGCAAATTCAACTACTTTAATACAATTTACGTGGCAAAAAGGGGTTAATAGAAGCTAAGCTAACTCCAGCCACCGCCACTCGGTCGCACGCTAATAAGAAGAATGAATATAAGAACTATGTATAAGAGTTGAGCCAACAAGCTAGAACTATCGCCAACAAATGCGCTTAAAACCTATCGATATCTAAGCAACCAAACAGAATCAGCTGTTTACGACAGACGACGCCAGTGTGCTGGATAAGCTTGTAAACATTTCGAGAGCTGTCGAAAATTAGTTAATCTGCATTAAAATGGGTGAACGAAAAGGACAAAACAAATACTATCCGCCCGACTATGATCCAAAAAAGGGCGGTCTTAACAAATTTCAAGGAACTCATGCGCTCCGCGAACGTGCCCGCAAAATCCACTTGGGCATCATCATCATCCGTTTTGAGATGCCCTACAATATTTGGTGTGATGGCTGCAAGAACCACATTGGCATGGGCGTGCGATACAATGCGGAAAAGACAAAGACCGGCATGTACTATACGACGCCAATTTACAAGTTTCGTATGAAATGCCATTTGTGTGACAATCACTTTGAGATCCAAACGGATCCTGGAAATCTGGACTATGTGATATTATCGGGAGCGAGACGCCAGGAGAACCGTTGGGATCCACTGCAAAACGAGCAAGTTGTGCCGGAGACAAAAGAGGTGCAGAAGCGACTATTTGACGATGCCATGTACAAGCTGGAGCACCAAGCGAAAGATGTTCAAGCAGCCTCGGATGCCAAACCGGTGCTGCAAAAGCTTGTCGAGCGCAATCAAAGTGTCTGGGATGATAGCTATGTGGCCAACTATCGACTGCGTGCAACCTTCCGCCAGCAAAAGCAGGAGATCAAAGGACAACAGGAACTCGATCGCCAGCTGCTGGCCAAAAGTAGTTTGGACATTGCGTTGCTGCCAGAGACAGAGCAGGATAGACAAATGGCGGCACTTATGAAATTGCAAACGAAGAGTGCCATCGAACGCGAATCGGAGAAGCGCTTGGAGCTGCTGATGCGACCCGCTTTGCTGGGCGCCACATCCACCACATTTGGCGGTCTGAAGCGTCAGAAAGCCTTAAGCACACAATTGCAGCTACAGGATCTGGGCATAAAACGTAAGGCAGCAACGGATGAGAAAGAAGCAACTGAAGCAGCCCAAAAAACATTAAGCCTAGTTGGCGACTATGCCAGCTCTGGGTCCGAGGACAGCAACAGCCCCGATTCCCATGATTGAAACCTAGTTGCCGAGTTTATAATCACAATAAAATTAATATATTTATTCCTTAAACTTTATAAAAAAAAAGGATGGTTTTTAATACATTCCTCGATTGACATTATTGGCATTATCAGTGGCGCAATCCTCGAGGGGCTCAGCGCCACTACCGTTCCCACTCTGATCGGTCTTATAAAGCACCTCGAACACCCGATTACAAAAGTCGACTTCCTCGTTTCTATTGAGCATATCCGTAAGTAGCAATTCAATCTTGTGCAACTTCTCATAGGCCGTATCACGCTTTTCGATCGTGTCCGATATCTTGACATTCAGTTTCTCAATTGTGGTTTGCAGCTCATGTGTTGGTTCTTCCTTGGCGATGGCAATAGCAAGAGCAGGGCGTGGCCTAACAATGGGCTTAGGTTGGACTGCATTGGCTGCCGATTTGATGTTCTCCAGGCCGGGCGCTTGTGAGTCAAAGAACTTTTTGAACCACTGCAGGAACTCAAAGTTATCCTGAAAGCGACCCTTGATCAAGCGATCCAGCGGCACCGTTTTGTCCATTTTCAGGCGACTAAAGGCGCCTTGAAACAGCTTCATATTGTGAAAGCATTCGTGTTCGAGTTTGGCCGACATTTTGACACGCTTCATATTTATGCAGTGCGGCGAGATCATTTCCATCATTTGGCAATAGGCGACGCCTGGCAATTGAAGCAATCATTATAATTTCATTATGCCAAAGAAGAAGAAGACAGATCTATAGTTTGACCCCTGCTTACCCGATGACATCTCTTCGATTTTCTTAAAATTGCCATTGACCATGGTGTTGACCCAGTCGATCATTTGATGGCGCGACACATTCTCGCCACTGACGCTGTTAAGTGTCATAGTTTGCTTCATATCACTACCTTTGGGCATCTTTGTGTGTGTGTATAACCTTAAACTATTTACAGTTGCAATTTTTTTCTCCAGCTGCGCTTAAATTGAATTTCGAGATTTTATGTTGACCGCAAGCTGCTGACTTTAGAGAACGATTTTAGTTATTTTCATGTGAGCCAGCACACAAAATATATAAAATTAAATACAATTATTTCTTTGTTCTTCTGCGCTTGCTTCTCAAATGCTTGCTTGCAAATTTCTTGTTGTTTAATCTTCCTTTCGCTTTTGCTTCGACGCACTGGCAACATTGGCAGGATCAAATGACAATCGTTTTCAAAGCTTGATTATCGATAACACTGATCAATTTATTTTTTTTTTTTTCAAAACTTAGCTTACAAAGATTGAATCTTAAACTTGCTCTCAACTATCTTAACGAATTCTATGAAATCGTCATACAGAACTTGAGGCAGCTCCATGGCGGCAAAATGACCACCACGTCTATAGTAAGTGCTGTGTATTAAGTTCTTGTACTTGTTCTGCAGCTGCAGATCCATGAACTGCATAATATCACCCTTGAAACGGGCACAGCCCGTGGGCACCAAGGTGGGCACACGATCCAGCTGCAGATCACGCTGCTCCTTGCTATAAGCCTCGGCATAAAGACGCTGTGACGTTGTTATCGAGTTGGTTAAATAATAGATCATCACATTGTCCAAGAGTGCATCCAGATGGTAGCGCTTGTCGAGACCACCATCGGGCAGCGAGCGATACGTGGCATTGGTCCACGTCGAGAACTTCTCGAGTATGTAGGCAGCGAGTCCCACAGGATTATCGGTCAATGCGGCTCCAATTGTGTCCGGTTTTGTCGCCTGCAAATGGAAGTAGCCGCTCTCCTCCATCAAATAGCTAAACTCTCGAGATTTGGGAAAGAAGAAATCCTCGTAGCCGCTGGGCACAAACAGGCCGGGCCAGACACCTGCAAGCAGTCCCTTAACCACTGATCTGGGACTCAGATTGTTGCACATATTCGAGTGGTAGCCGAGCACATTCTCCGGATAGAGTGTGGCTATATGCGAACCCAGTATAGCGCCCCAATCGCCACCCTGCACAAAGAACTTATTATAACCCAAACGCAACATTAGATTGCGTAGCACGACAGCCATCTGAGCGGGGCCCAAACCTTGACGAGATGTGCCCTGGAAAGTAAAATATATAAGCGATTGAATTATGAATGAATATCTATGTATAATCTATAGTTACCTGTGACCAACCATATCCCGGCAAGCTGGGCACAATCACATTGAAAATGTATTTGTTATTCGGATCCAAATTGCTTTGGTGCAGCAGGTGAATGAGGTCATAGAATTCACGCACCGATCCCGGCCAGCCATGTAGCAACAGTACTGGATAATGCTGCTTGCCCACCTTGTTGTCGTCGTAGACCATCAAATTGAGAAAATGCATGCGTAAGCTAATTCAAACAAAAATGCCCCCACTTTAAATTTTGATAAGCGCTTATCAATCTTTAATGGCACTCACCCTTGGATTTCGGTTGTGTAGTGATTGAATTGCCAAAGGAAAACTTCGCGAGAACGCCAACGCGGCAGGTAATCATCGCGCCAATAGGCAATCACTTCTTTTAAATATTCGCTGTTGAAGCCATACTCAAAAGCGACGCCCTCTAGCGGTGGCGTTAGGCGCAGAGTTCGATTCAAGCTTTTAATCAGATACTCAATGGTCTAAGAGAGAAAAAGAGAGAGAGCGAGTGAGAGAGAGAGACTAAAAAGCTATAGACATATGAAATTATATCTTTGATTTACCGCATCCGGATACGTTAGACGGTTGCCAATAACCTCTGATGTGTTGGCCAAATATGCGGCATAATCTTTGGGCTCTGCCTCATCGCCCCACCATTGTTGTGGATTAAGCGTTGGAGAAGGCAAATCGCCCCACAACTGATTCACACGCTTATAGAGCATGCCACCGCCAATGGCCAGCAGCAGCACCAAAATTCGACCTATTGGCGACATCTTTGTATTTCTCTCAACTCTCGCACTCCTCGCCAGTCAAAGGTTCTCGTCTAACTAACTGGGTGTGTGTACATACATATATCGTGCGGCGCCGGCGTCTAATCTTTTTTAGCTGATATTGCAGTTGGTTGTTGTTGTTTGTTTTGTTTAAAAACTGATCGTTAAACTTCTCGCACACACACGATGACAAGTGCTTTTGTTTGTTTTTGTTTTTGTTTAACTACGCTTCGTTGGCCGATAAGATGTCATTTTAAGCTCAGCTTAGATCTTATAGCAACTTTAAGAAGTCGCATATGCCCGACTGGAAAGCTCTCGTTTTTCTCGAAAGCTTTTTGCCGCCGTGTTAGGCAACTCGCTTGGACTCAATTTTTTTTACCGCAGCTGTGCGCCGGGTCAAAATAGTTGCCTTGGCGATTTTTTTCTTTTTGCCTAATTAAAGTATTCAAACACATACTGTTGGCTTCTGAAGCTTGCAAGCGTGTCATGAAATGCATAACAAAGGTAGGTATTATTGTTAAATGGATTTTTGAAAGTCATTAAATCGCGTATGTATCTTGGTTTGTGAAACTTAATGACAGCCCGACTTGAATTGAACTTAAAAACTCAAATATGTTTTTACTTAATAATTTTTTTTTGGAAATTTTTCTTATTATCTTGGATACATGAAAAACATTATTCCGTAAGTATAGTAATTAACTTCAAAGTGCATTCAAAAATCGTTGATGTCGAATCGGGCTTTGAATATTTATTTTTCTTTTGTCTTTTTGTGCTGTGAGAAATTTGATTGTTAATTCAATTGACGATTGTATATATTAAGGTTTTGTTCCCGAGCCTTCAATACTTTTCAAATGTAAACATTCTAGAGTGGTCCGATATTTATATATATACTATCTTATCAAATTTATACATATATGCATCTATATATGTATATACAACAATGTAAACAATTATATTTATGTATTAATTCCTTGTACCGCTGCTTAAAATACAACCAACATACAAAAAATCATATTGAAATCAAACGCTGATAGATTTATCCCAAGGCCTTCTTCACATAGGAGACAAAGTCGTCATAGAGCTGCTGTGGCACCTGGAACGCTGGAAAGTGTCCACCGTCCAAATGATGTGTGCTATGCACCAGATTGGGAAACTTATTGGCCAGCACCGAATCCGGTACATGGAAGATCTCATGGGTGAAGCGTGTGCAGCCAGCGGGTGCCTGAACGGGCACATTATCCACGGCCAAGGCCAGCTGAGTGGGGCCCATTGACTCGGCATACAGACGCACCGATGTGGTTATCGAATTGGTCACATAGTAGATCATTATGTTATCTAGCAACTGGTCGTAGGTATAATGTTTTGTCAGACCGCCATCCGGCAGGTTCTTGTTGGTGGGATTAGTCCATGTCGAAAACTTCTCCAATATGTAAGCTGCAAGACCAACGGGATTGTGTGCCAATGCTGTGCCAATAGTATCTGGCTTGGTGGCCTGAATATGCGCATAGCCCATCTCCTCCATTATGACATAGAACAAATTGCCAACGCCCTTGTAGAAGTCCTTGTACTGGCTGTCCACATAGAAGATGGGCATGAAGGAGGAGAGCAGCAGACGGAAATTGCCCATGGGGCTGTTGTTGCCACACATATTGGAGTGATAGCCAAGCACATTCTCGGGAAACAAAGCAGCTAAATTGCTGCCAATAATGCTGCCCCAATCGCCACCCTGAATGAGGAACTTATTGAAGCCCAGACGCAGCATCAGATTGCGCATAACAACAGAAGCCTGAGCAACGCCCATGCCAGGACGAGATGCACCCTTTAGTAAAAAAACAACAATAAAAGATTGAAAAGCTTGCTGGTTAAGAATCATCTCGAGCTTACCTGAGACCAGCCATAGCCTGGCAAACTCGGCGCAATCACCTCAAACACATAATCGCTTTTATCACTGCCCGTTGTCAGCAGTGGAATAAAATCATAGAATTCACGAATAGTGCCGGGCCAGCCGTGCATCAGGAGCAATGGTAGAACCTTTTTACCCTCTGCATTGTTGGGCTTTGCGTGTACAAAGTGAATCTTTAAGCTAAAACAAATGGAATTTGTTAAGGGGGAAACGTTTTGAAATTTGCAAGGGTCACGTACTGCATAAGTAAAGTTGACTTATACAGTCGAACTTCCATATAACGAACTGCCGTATAACGAAGATTTCAATATAACAAATTCTTTCCGAGAACCTAGATTCGTTATATAAGAGTTCGACGATTAATGTATATAACCCACCCTTGAATCTCGGTTTGGAAATGCTGTAACTTCTTTAGGATCTGTTCGCGTTCATTCCATTTGGGTAGATAACTATTGCGCCAGTATTTTAATACTTTAGCCAATTCCTTAGCATTGAAACCGTACTCGAAACCAATGCCTTCCAGGGGCTCCTGTAGCTTCAGCGGACGATCCAACTGTGTCTTCAGGTCAGCTATCACCTAAGGGGGCAAAAACATAAATCAAAGACAAAGTTTATGCATATTAATTAATTAGGCAAACGAGTTTGCAAAACACAAAAGTGAAAGACAGAAAGAGAAAATTGATATTTGGCACATTGACCTACCTCTGGCGCAACACTTATATCATATGGATAAATGGCCTTGTTCTCCTTATAGTCGGATCCTGTCAGCTTTGGACCCCAATATTCACTGTTATCCAAATCTGGTCGCTTGCCCGGCGCACCCAAATCACGATAATTCTTGAAACCGACCGCCACCAAAAAGGCAAGGGCACCGATCAGTATGCGCACAGAGGTCGTCGCTACGGATGGCATACTTTACTTTTGTTGGAACTTTTTCAAATAATAATTCCAATCGCTCCGAGACAAACAACGCACAACAGCACGGTTTCAGCTCACACAGCAAACTGGTGAACAGCGTCAACTTTGGAAGACCCGGTTCATCGCAGACATGTTGCAATTAATAAGGTGGCTTTGTACCAACTGATCCAAACGTATGAGTGCGAAAAGGAGTGCTAAATTTTTGCTCTCTCGCGTTTTGTATAAATTCCACCATGATCGCAAAAATGCATGAAAACAAACTCGGCGAGTTTATGGCGATCGCAAATCAGCACACCAAAACGGAATTGCGATAAAATGTTTGTACAGTGGTGCGCATAAGAATAAGGCAACTGCAAAGTTTCAACTTCGATGGCTAATATCTTTTCACTGAAGTACATGTTGGTAATTGACAATTAACTTAAAAAGTTAAAATAAACTAAACAAAAATTGTTTTTATCGTGTAATCTTTTGTGGTAAATCTTATGTGTTAAGCTTTTTCAAGTTTTCTATAGCTGTGCTAGCTCTCTCGATGGCGTCACACATACATAAACAAACATATATAAGCAATAAAACGTAAGTGGAGAACAAAATAAAAAGAGTGATCATATATTCTTCGTGCTCATCGTGACTTAAAGCAGGCACGAAAAATCTTATAAGTATGACAAGTTTTCAATAAATCTATTACAAATAAAATACTTCTGCTAGATGTAGGCTGTGTGATTATTTTTACTTTTATTGAAATGCTTTTTATAGCTTAGCAAGTTTGGGCTGTTATACACGCAAGCATATAAAGGGTGTCCCAAAATTAGTACATATATAAATTAAATCTGTAGTCCTTATCACCGAAATGTTATGTTTTGCGAGCATTTTTTTAAATTATAGCATAGTTGTTGCATATCTTTGGGGGTCGTCAGCTATCTTTCTACCAAATTTGGTAACTCTAGCACAAAAACTGAGAAAGACAAACGCACTCCCGTTTTTAAGAAGGCGGAAGAGCTGCTAAGGCGGTGTGGTTGGGAGTGAAAGACGAACAGACACCATGACAGAAATTGCACAAATAATATACTCTTTACCTTCGGTATCGAGTATAACAACACGATGACAGGCAACAAGTACTAGCTTCAAAGTGCGGCGCTGATGCGTTGGACAGCGTTTAAAGATAAGTTTTGGGCGCGCTGTTTAAAGTCTGAAGTTTAAATTGTTGACAAAAAAAAATATTGTGCCCACTCGTATGATGAACATACGAAAACTCTGACACTCTACCGACGTGAGTTGAATTTTAAACTCAAATAAATCGAAACAAAGATTAAGATTTTTACTTTATTTACAAATTCTGTACACAATTCCGAACTCAATGAGAGCCACAAGATTTTTGTTTCTTTTAGCGCTCAAACTATTCATAAACTCTTTTGACAAATGCTGTAAAATCATTGTACAACATGGATGGCATCTCCATGGCGGCAAAGTGACCACCATGTTGGAAATACATGCTGTGCTTTATGTTTGTAAACTTGTCGCTCAGTTGCCAATCGGTGGCAGCAGATATGTCAAACCTAAAGCGGGCACAGCCCATGGGCACCGGGGTCTGAACGCGATCCAGCTGAAGATTGCGATACGTATTTGACACGTTCTCGGCATAGAAGCGGGCAGAGGTGGTGGCAGCATGGTTAAGATAATAGATCATCAGATTGTCGAGCACGGCCTCTAGGCCAAAGACGGTGTTAAGTGCGCTAAAGTCCTGCTTCAGACTGGGTCCACTGCAGGTCTGGAACTTTTCGAGAATGTAGGCAGCAAGTCCAACCGGACTGGACTCAAGAGCAGCACCAATCGTATCCGGCTTGGTTGCCTGTATATGATAATAGCCACTCTCCTTTAACAAATTCATATACTTATCCAATATATTGACATGATGATCATAGAACAAGCGGGAAGCCAATACCTTCTCAGGGAAGTAGCTTGTGTAGATGCCTTTGAGGAAGGATAGCGGTGTGTTCAACACACACAAATTGGAATGGTAGCCAAGCACATTTTCGGGATACAATGTGGCCAGATTGCTACCAATAATGCTGCCCCAATCACCGCCCTGAACAAAGAACTCCTTGTGACCCAATCGCAACATTAGATTGCGCATCACGGTAGCCATTTCGGCGGCATGGAAACCCACTCGGGTGGCAGCCTGGGAAAACACAAATCGTTGACAAACTCATCAAATATTAATGTATTTTCTACTTACATCCGAAAAGCCGAAGCCGACGAGCGAGGGTGCAACAACATCAAAGGCATAGTCGCTTATATTTTGGTCGTTGCCCAGCATGGGTATCAAATCATAAAACTCACGTACCGAACCCGGCCAGCCATGGAGCAACAACAACGGATACACAGTTTTCTTATCCCTCACCTCCTTCGAAACGCGTTCATGTATGAAGTGAATGTTTAAGCTGTCGAAGGTATAATTACCCAAAACAGTTTTAAATCAATTGAAAAGTTGTAAATTTATGTTTATTTTTTTTACCCACCCCTGTATCTCGGTTTTGTATTGCTTTAGTGAGTTTAGATACGCTTGACGCTCATCCCATACGGTTAGATACTTCTCACGCCAATATTCCACAAACTGTTCCAGAGCATTGGTATTGAAGCCATACTCAAAAGCGATGCCATCTAAGGGTTCAGTTAACTTCAATGAACGATTTAGTTGCTGTCGCAAATCCTCAATCTCCGCCTTCGGCACATCAAGCTTGAAATCATAGATTTTTGTATCGGGCTTATAGTTCTTGCCATCGCCAGGTCCCCAATAAGTATTGTCATTGTACTCGGGTTTGGGCAGTGGACGTGTCAGTTCAGTGAATACGAGATAAGCGTAACCAACAATGGCTGCGAATATTGCCACAATCAGTCCAAACACTACCAAGCACTTCATATTGCCAAGGTGCAGTTAGTTTGACTTTTGAATAATGACTAAAATATTAATGAGCTGCCAAAGTTGCCTTAGGCGCTCTCAAGAGTACATCGAGTAGGCGGCTCAACTGCTCTTCGTGCTCGCTGTTAACCAACTGACGACTGTCAAATGGAACGTCGAAGATCTTTCGTTTAGCTATATGTAAGTACTATAAACGTTCTAATACATATGATATGGCACGATATCTATATAAATAGGTGAAATACAGTGGTACGTTAAAATAATTATTAAGATGTGAGCTGAACATAATTCAGAACATTATGAATTATGAAGGGATTTTCTAATAAGCTTTTGAAATATTTATATTAATATTTTAGCTTTGATATTGGTTGTAATATAAGAATATTGTTATTGTTAGATTATCATAGATCAAAAACCAAAACTTTTATATTATCACCATTTGTATTCTGTCCTTGTTACTCTTTTGGCACAATCAAAGACTATACAATTTATTGTAAAAATTGTATACTCTTTGGCACAATTCAACCACAGTACACAAATTGAAGATTGTCGCTGCTGGCTCGTCTGCTGGGTTAGAACTTCTACGAGCTATGAAGTCCACGCCGAAGAGTAGTACACCTTAAGTGGACGTTATCTTATCGCAACGCACAATGAAACTTGTTTTTTTTTATTATTTATTACCAAGTTCTTATTTGTTTGTTAATAAATATGTTTAAATCAAGAATGGGTTGCGCCGTCAGATTTATGAAAAATATCCATTTGCAGCCGCTATCCAAATACTCTTGAAAACATTATTCAAGAGTCGACATTAAACTTTTTGCATATGCAATTTAACTTTTAACATTTTTTTTTGGGGACGACATCACCTATTCTGGCACCAAATTTGGTTGGACTTGCACAAAAACTGTGGAAGATAAAGGCTTTTCCGATTTTAAAATGCGGGAGCGATGGGGTGACATTAATATATGGTGGAGTTTTTTGAAGGACGCCGCTTACTATATTGTCATCAAATGTGAAAGCTTTAGCTGTAAAAATGTAAAAGATATAAGGTTTTATCGATTTTCCAGCCGCCAGTGAAACCAGATAAGTACAAAGTTTCAAGTCTCAAGCTTTGGGGGTGTTGAAAAAAAATATTTAATACTCCCCTTAACTATGGTATTAGAGTATTGAAAAGAGTATGCAGACACCGCATCGATAATTGTATTAAAAAGATGCGTGCCACGCTTGTTCCGTTATGTTATCCCTTTGTAAGTTAGCATTTCTGATTTGTTATTGTTATTGCCGGCATATTCGGCAATTCGATTGCATCATGGGTCATGGGTGTAACTAAAAAGGTGAGCTCGTTCTTAACCTCTCTCTCAACTTGGAGATTCCAAAGGGCCAAGTTGCTTTGTTTGTTTGCTTTCAGCTGTTTTAAATGCAAAAATAGCAAGAGAGCCAACTAGCTGGCATTCTAATTCACACTCAGAAATTGAATTACAAATAAACAAGGTGGCGTGTGGTGAGTATGCGACTCATTTTAATGGTTCTCCACTGCTCTCAGTCGAAAATCAATCGCTGTGGTGAATAAACGTGCAGCTGTTGTTGTTCGCATTGTTGTGTAATGTAAGTATACCTTGCTTGTGTGCGAACAGAATTTCGTTTCATAGTTGAATTATAAAAGGTAGTGGTGTGGTGAATACCCTACTTATTCTCTTGGTTACTCACTGTTGCCAGTCGAAAAATAAACATTTTGGTGAGTAGACGTACGGCCGGCGTTTTCTTCAATGCAACATTAGCATTAATTTATATTTTATTTATTTGCATTCAGGAATTGATTTATCTCAACTTACGGAAAATAAAAATGCCATACTGCCTTGCTTGCCAAAAGAGTACAACAAAGCAAGATGTTAGATTTGTACGCGTTCCAAGAGACCCAATAACAAGAAAGTCGTGGGAGGAAGTAACTGGGCAAAAGTTTGAAGGAGACTGCAGAATATGCGATATTCATTTTGTTGCGAGCGATTGGAGAAATTCGATAAATACGGTGCGGAGGCGCCTCAAGCCACATGCGTTGCCCAAAATACTAGCACCAGCTGTAGAAGATGTACAATCTTTGAGCGATTGCAAAGAATGTGACAATAATAAGCGGATTCGCTTAACGCCTGATGAAGATGAAGAAGATCTGGACGACTTTGAAAATTCGAATTCGCAAACACAGCCAGAAGATAGCAATGCGGCCGGCATTGTGTACGAGACTATTCATGTTTCAGAAGATGAAGAAGATCAAGATGTCTTGGAAAATTCGAATACGCAAACACAGACGGTAACTCGGGCTGGCATTTTGGACGAAAATAATTGCCTTAATCAGAAAATAGATCAACTGAACAATGATGACACTTCGTATGCCATTTGTCTAAATGCGGCCGGGCCGCGTGTCTATAGCCATTTAAATGAGAAACGCTTCTTTGTGCCAAACATGACGACGTTGCATCGATGGTGGCGCAAACTGCATGTTGAGCCTGGAATATTGGATGTAGTTATTAATCTAATGAGCAAAGATGTCGAGCTGGCTGGAGATGAGAATAGAATGTGTGTTTTGATGTTTGACAAAATGAAAGTTTCATCGAATTCCGAAAGCAAAGCATCTTCAGATGAAACCCATAAATACGTTCAGTTGGCGATGGTGCGAGGACTTCGAAAATCTTGGCAACAACCAATTTATTTCGATTTCGACCGTGGCATGGATATTACGACTCTGCATGCGATTATACAAAAAATGCACAATGCGAGCTTTCCGATTGTTGCCATCGTCTCAGATTTGGGACCTGCAAATCGAAAATTGTGGAAGGAGCTCGGCATTAACAGAAGTAAGAACTCAAGCTGATTTAAACATAATAATCGAACTTTAACTAAAACTGTTTTTATTCTTTTATTTAGACAAAACCTGGTTTCAAAATCCAGCCAATGCCGAGTTGAAAGTATTTGTGTTTGCCAATGTGCCACATTTATTAAAGTTGGTCAGGCACATTTATTTGGATTCTGGACTGTATATTGATGACAATATAATAACGGCAGCAACAATTCAGCAAGTTCTAAAACACACATCTGCTTCGGATGACTCAATTTCGCTTGTGTTGACAAAGGATCACCTAACCAATCATCCTGTGGATAGTGAAAATGTAAAGCTGGCAACACAGCTGATGTCAAACACGACTGCCAACGCCATTGTGCACTATCAATCTTTGGGTTACAAGATAGACAACGCCAGTGAGACTGCAAGCTTTTTTAAGCTTGCCAACGATTGGTTTGATGTTTTCAACTCAAGACTGATTGACGACAACAGTCTGCCGTCCTTGCAGCCATATGGCATGCATTTGGAAGAGCAAAATAAAATTTTGGATGAGATGACGCGAATAATGAGCGAGCCGATTATACCTAACTCACGTAAAATTGCACCCATTCAGACAGGTATACTCGTAAGCAATGCATCCCTCAAAGAATTCCATAGGTATTTGTGTGCCAAATATAGCATGAAGTACCTTGCAACAAATGGGCTGACACAAAATGTGCTCGATCAATTTTTAGGCTCTATGCGGATGACAAATGATCTTCAGGACCATCCCAGCGCACTGCAATTTAAATATAGATTACGTAAATATTTAATGAACACATTTCTATAATTTTTTGTGTTTAAAATTTTGTAACATTAATTTTCATGTCAGCTACGATATGAATTGCTTGATAAAACAATATGTGAAACCAAAATATCGTCATATGTTAAAATAAAACTCCAATCTCTGGAATTCCCATTTCGATTTGAACAATCATATATTATATTACTATATTATGTATAACCATTGTTTATTAGTTATTGTCAATACAGACAGACGCAGAATAAATAAAAAAAAATTTTAGAATAAAAAACACAATATGTCTACAATTTATAAATATGTATGTACATTTTTAATAGTTGAAAATAGCTTGTTTTCAACAATTTATCAATCAAATAGCCTCTCTCTTGCACTAAAATAAATTGTACGGCTCTCCATCCTTTTGCATTTACATAATTTGGTTTGGTACATGGAACTATATCATTATATGATGGTTTGGTATTATTATAAGCAGGAATTTGTACTTTTACTGTTTAAATAATATGCTGAATACAATAGTAAAGCGGCTAGGGGTATAATGGGGGTAAGAAATACATCAAGTTGGTAGGGATATGGTATTTTTCACTTCTGTTGCCGCACATCAGATAGTCCAGTTAGAAATAATCTAATGCAAAAGAGGTGAAAGTAATGATTAAACATTTGTTTGACACAGTAGATTGCTAACACTTTCTTTTTTTTTATATTCTTAGCTACATTAAACAAATTACAAATCATTTCTACTGCATGTCAATGAACTCTAGCTTTTGCTAAGGGTATGGGGCTATGGGTTTTGGGGCTTCGAGGGTTGTTGCACTTTGCTGTTGGGGGATAATTTCGTACAAGTTGTGTGGCAAACAATTATGTCGTCGACATGCACAAGCAGCTCTCCGAATCGGGCAGAACAAAAGTGCCGCCAAGCATGCAAGCGCCCCCTTCTTACCCGAAAACTGGGCGTGGCTGTCAGTAGAAACAATTCAAACAATGCCAATTGGAATGCAAGTAAAATTAACGCAATTAGGCCGCGACTCGATTTGGCCAAAAACTGCCACAGAATGATGCACTGCAGCAGTGCATGTGGCAAAGTTTTGGCGCCAGCGTTGCCGCCCCTTTGCGTGGCGCGCCTCAAAATCGAATTGATAGCGCCTTGGCATAAAGCGTGTCAAAAGCTGGCACCAGCCCCAGCTAACCAACCCCTAAGCAAAGAGCCCAGCTACTGGAATCGTTAATTGTCGCATTGATGGGCGCTTAATTTAGCGCAAAGGCTCAGAATTGCCGTTTTGTGGCTAAGGGCTGATGGAAAATTTGGTTTGTTGAAGCTTTTCCTTTTATTGAGTGCTGCCGTGGCTTGTGTGCCACTTTGCGTATACCCTGTAACTGTTTTGGTACTTGGGTATATTGAATTTATTGAATGTAAAAATTAAACCAGAATACAAAATATGATTCAGAAAAATCTACTTAAATAGAGGTTTATTAAAATATTAAGAAAATTAGTAGTAGTATGTAGTAATTTAACAATCAAACAACTTTATGGAATTTCAAATTTTTTTCCTAAAAATATAATTTACCTTATAAATAAATTGAAAACTCTTTTGTTTAGCTTACAGCAGTTACAGGTCATCTCAGTGTCAGGCACTTCCCTCTTAATGCCACTTTGTTAATATTGTTTTTTTAGTAGCGTTTTGTCTCTGCCTGTAAATAAAGTTGGGTGTTTTGAGTACAAGTAGTTTCCGTTACCGCCTCGTGTAATGGGCCGCAATTATCATGAGCTGGCACGCACTTCTTCTTGCGGTACATTGAACTGTGTGCAATTGATTTTTGACATGCATGTAGCGACTGTTTTATGTTGTGTGAGTGTAACGTAGGTACTTCTATTGAAACAGGCACAATACAATCGATTAAAGCCTAATAGCTTGTCTGTATTTATTCAAATAAAGCCTCAATGGTTGGTAAAACTATTTGTTGCATACTTTTAGGCTTAAATTAAATCAACTGTCAACTATAAGTGTGCAAAAGTAAGTTAAGGCTTTTGTATGAGTTAGGGGAATGATTGCTACATACAAAATGTATAACAATTATTCTTTTAATGATTATTAAAATCTTAAAGCTAAAGAGAAGTTAAAAGAGTATTTAATAAAAGTACTTCCCTGTTAGGGATCAGTTAATTAGAACTTTAAAGATGATAGACTTAAAAAAAGGACATCCTAGCGAAGTCAAAATTAAACAATACATGATTGGTTATTAACTTTCTTCAAAGAGATTACAAATTGAGCTTAAAAGTATTAAAACAAGCTGTGACACATATATGAAAATAATTATTATAAATAACACGCTTGATGCGATTTACTAATTAATTATCCTGATCAGTCCACTCGCCGCGTGCATCATCCCAAACCGGAAATCGACTTTTAGAGGGTGGATTTGTCCCATCAACGCCCACATTGGCATCATTCACTTGCGCCACGCCCTGTTGCAGCTGCAAAAATGAGTTAGTCACAGCATTAAGGTATTAACATGCATACATTATAACTGGCCACTTACCCCGCACAAAAACAGAGCCAATAACATGGCCGTAATATTTATGTAAATGAATTTCAGCCGCATTTTGCACTCAGACAGTTAATTCGGTTGGCATTCGACTCGATTCTCGTTGTTCTACTGTTTCATGTTTGCTCACATTTATAATGCGAAAATTTCCCCAATACATGTTTGTTTTTGCTTAATATTTTATTCATGGTTGGGCATTATCAGCTGCTGATAAGCCTCACAGACGAAAATCGTAAATAAGTTGAAATGAACACAAAATTATGAATATGTTTTCACAGCAACCAAAAACAGCTCTTAAATCAATGAATGCTAAATTAAATAATAGCCAATAGCACTTGCCAATTGACACATGTGGTGTGGCTTAAACACATTTGTCTGCCTGAGCAAAAAACATACATAACTTAAAGCCAAAATATATGAAAAATGAAAGAATAACAGAGATGTAATGAAAGTGCAAAGACAGTCAACTCGACATAAGATTGGAGAATCGAATTGAATACAAATAATTTTTAATGGAAGCCAAACAAACAAGTCAAGTCAAGTCAAATAGAAAATATCACTCTAGGGCAGCACTTTGCAGATAAGAGTAAAGCAGAACAGTGGTGCACAGATGATTCGCATACAAAATGCAGGTTACAATCACAGCCCTATTCTGTTGCCTTGTTGGCTCGGTACTTGCTTTTCCCAATCCCAATCCGGTAGAGCAGAAGAATGTTTGGACTGAGCGCAAACAATGTAATCCACCAAATGAGCAACGTTTCTTGGTGGATGGTGGCTACAACAAGGACAAGAGTGGCAAGGATATACCAGTAATAACAAACGTCACGAGTTCGATGAGGTCGGAAGATATGGACAGCATTATGGTTGACCTTAAGCGATAAGAAACCTTCTTACAGCGATCTTTAAATAATGCCAGCGATAGTACTTCAGATTAAATACCAAAATTATTATGTATCTTCAAGCATATGTGTTTTAACAAACAACAATAATAACAAAGCAATCTACAATGTTTTATGGCTAGCTAACATAGCCAAACAATAAGCTTGGATTATCTCAAAAGTTATAAGAAGAATTTTAAAGATTTCCAGTTAAAGTTTGAATTAGGGTTGATGCTTATAGGCATCCTTGAATAACACGACGATCATCTACCCCGGAACATAATGAGAGACAGATTTACTGCTTAAAAACTGTTGAGATGAGCTTGCAGTTTGGCTAATTGTACATGACTATATTTTTATGTTTTTATATTATGCTTAATTCTTGTTGGTAATAACAAATTAAGCGCACACGTCAACAACAACGAAAATATGTTGTTATTCTTGATGAAACCTGCCGCACTGTTTGGCAACACAAAATCTTTTTTGCTTAATTGGATATATGTATTGCGTAAACTGTCAAAAGCGCCTTCAATGCAAATTTATCATGTCAGAAGAAGACTTACCCAAACTGTATAAATAAAAGTTGTTTAACAAATTGCTGTATTAAGCAGCCCAATGAAAGCGAATCATCTTCAAAGGTGGCTCAATTTGTGGGTATTGCTGTATCAAATTGTTATATAATGAATCATACTTTTGGGTCTAACAAAATACTTTTCAAATCATTTATTTATTAAAGCTGGGGTCTACCAATGAACTGACCTGTGAGAACAATGATACTTTCAGGTTTATGGAGAAGATGTTGGCGTACATGTGCCCAATTGTTGATATGCCAATTATCTATATCACATTTTAATACTCTAATATTGAGAATGTGAACTTAAGCGTCAACTTGAGCATTAAAGCTTATCTCTAAACTAAATAACCGATTTTTTATGAAGTACCGAGCAGAAGTTTTCGGGTTTAAAGGAACAGTAGAATTTAATATAAATATTTTTTAATTTTTTATAATTTAATATAATTGACCGTAGTTAGTTTATTTTCCTGTATTCCCATGAAAATTAGTGAGGTATTTTAAACACAAATTTTTCTTTAGAATATCGTCTTTATAAGTTCAATGCGTTAAATATTGCAATTTATGAATTTGGTTTTTTGGCTGAAAGCATTTTTCTGCTCTAAAATGGTTTAAGTTAGTCCATCTGGGAAATCTATAATCCGTGTCGATCGAGATCAGATTGCCTTCATTCTACCATAAAGATCTACACAGGGGACTAACACTCTGGTCTTCATATTTGCTATATCTTATCAACTGAATTATATGGTAAGGGGATCTACTTTTGAAGCAGAATCTCTCATGCTAGACAAAACGAGATGGGATTCCCTTCGAAGGGGAAATATTTCATATTCATACAGCATATATAAGGCAAACAGAGCTTCGAGACAGTCATCATTTAGCATTTCAGCTCAAAGAAATCTACAAGATGCAACTTAGTCTCAGTTTATTGCTGTTGCTCGGCTTGAACGCCTGCATCTGGGCTTATCCAAATCCTCAGTTCGTTATCCCTGACTTGGCCAACTATGATCCGGATTCACAATTGGTAAGCAAACAGTTAAACCGGCTGTAACAAAGTTAAATTTAAATATTTTTGCAGCTGGCTGAAAATTATGATTGGGCTAACAGTAAAGATGAGGAGCTACAGCATCGCGTCCGTCGCCAGCTAAACATTCAGGGTGGTGGCAGTACTCGCCAAGGTTTCGACCTGAGCGTCAATGGACGTGCACCTGTGTGGCAGAGTCCCAATGGTCGGCATTCCTTAGATGCCACTGGACAATATTCACAGCATTTAGGCGGACCATATGGCAACAGTCGACCTAATTGGGGAGCTGGTGCAGCTTACACATTCCGGTTCTAGAGAATGCACATATGTACACATATTTAATGTTAATTACTTAGCTATACGTTTATTTAAGTAACAAAAATATTTATTTTATTAAAAATACTTATGTCAACACCATTTTTATGTTTTTAAAGTTCAAGTTTCAATATCACATTGAGCATATTTAATTATAATCAATATCATTCATATGCATTTCTGTCTCGAAGGGTGATTTGTTTTCAAAGATTGTGGGATCAGGTTCGGGTGACTGCAAAACAATTTTTGATTATTGAAATACACTTATTATACATATAACTTTAAGCTTGCCACATGCCAATCCTTAATTGCTGTGGAACGCCCTTGGCTCACTGCAATCAGCCACAGCACTAAGAATACAAATTTTAATAAGCCAAACATTTCAAAATATACTTTGCGTTGCAATGTTTCGCACTCAATGTTGTAAAATCAACTAAAGAAAGTGCCGCTTGATTACTTCGAACATTGCAGCAATTATCAGCTCGGGTTTAATACCCCACCTGTCTGTCTCTCATCCCCACCATTATCAGTGAGCTGTGCTGATAAGAGCAATTCGCTGTAAAAGCTGTCATGAGCGTTTGCTGTTTGTCAGCTTAATGGCTTCTTTCTCCCGTTTTAATTTTTTGGTATTTGTCTAGTTGAACTGATATTACAAAATGAAACTGCAGCTTAAAAAATGGTCAAAAAAGGAACTTGGCAAGTCTTGTGTTGAAATCGAATTTGAATAAAAATTCAGCGAGACTCATCTAAAAACAAGAACTGCTTGACTAGAAAGTGGTCTGTAAATAGATCGAGGTGATATTTTATGGAATTAAAACATAAGAACTCAAAAAGTTAATATACATAATATTAGACAAAAATTGTTAACTGTATGATATCCTGTACACATGACTGAATGGCATAAGAAACTCACAAGTTGCATATAAGTATGTAATTGTAACTAAAAATCTCTAAGCACTATTATCAATAGTAATAGCTAACGATGCTTATTTTAAATAAACATTTGTGAATAGTGGTTATTACATTTTAAACAATGTATCTCGTACTGACGTACGTAGTCACAAAAATGTTATATCTTTTAGTTATAGGGTATTTATGCACAAGATAAATGATCACCAAACACATTTAAATGTTAGTGGCAAACAGTAAGGAAGGTCAATTCAGAGGGTAACACAAAATAATTTTTTATTTTTTTCTGGTTGGGCTTGTTTCTGTTTTGAGTAGGTTTTTTTGTGTTCTATTTCGCTGCTCTGCTGCAGTTTGGGCTTATGTTCTGCATAGTTGTTTTCGTTGATAGCGCCAATTTCGGGGCAATTTTCTTTTTTGTACACCACTCATTTTCTCTTTTTGAGCAGTTCGAGAGCATCGAGATTTTCCATGTCATTTTCATGCATATAAACAAATATGTAGTATGTATGTGTACAATGTGCGCTCCATTTCTTGGCCATTTGTTAGAGCCATTTTCCAAATCAATGCACAAATTGTCAAGCCAGGCAGAGCAAGCTAGCTCTCTATATAGCTATCGCTATCGTTATTACTAAAGTCTATTGTTTTGCAAAGTTGAGCGAAAATTGGCCCCACAAATTGTTGTTGTTGTTGGTGGAGTCGTCTCTTAAATTGCACATGTGGCAGGCAGCTCATTTGTCAAGTGGCAAATCACTTTAAAGGCCAGACGAATGGAAAGCAACACACAAACAACAACGATAAAATCAACTTTGCATGTAGTACTTTCAGCTAGGTTTGTGTCTTGGCTTTTGATCGCTAAGCGCTGATTGCTGATTGCTTGCTTGCTTGCTTTGCTGATCGTGACCGATCGACGGCATTTCCCACGCAAAAGAAAAACCTGGTGAATGAAAAAAAAAAAAAGAGGAAAAAAAAAGAACATTCAGCAATGACAACTGATACATGGCAGATGCCAAATCGTTTGGCAGTGCAAAGTACACTTTTGCTGGTCCAAAATTAATGCTCTGAAAAGTAACAACAGCAGCCGAAGTAGCATCAGCATCAGCAGAAGTTTCTTATGGCCAAGCCGGCCACTAATGGGTTTTTAATGAAGCCGACAGGTTGGAGAAATTTGTCAGCGACGTGCAAATTGAAACTAAGTAACCTAACTTAAGCGTATTAATTATGACTGTCCCGAGCCCAGCATCAGGTAGAGAGCAAACTTGCAAAACGAACCTGAAAGTTTGGCAGGTGGCAAAGTAACTTCTTCTTCATTTGTTTGAATTTTTTTTGCTTTTCCTGTGGCCTTTGCATTTGCATTTGACATTTAGTGCAACTCTAGCAAGATGCGCCTGCAACATAAACAACAGCAACAATACCAACAACAGACAAACCAGACATGAAAGCAGCTTTTCCACTTCGAGGCCCCCCTGTTTTACCAAATTTGACAAAAAGAGCAAGGCATTTTCGGCTGCTTACTGCATTTGGCCAAAATGTCTATAGTTCAATTGCTGATATTTTGCTGTGCCACACGAAAAACACCAAACACGTGACCTATCCACAGAGACGCGGTTGAAAACAGGCCATAGTCTGTGTCTGCGATAGATATGGCCGCGTGAAACGCAAGAAAATCACAATAATAATTATATTGTAATTGAGCAGGTAACTTGAAATATTTAATTAAGAATTTTAATTCTCTATATCGCATATTACTTATTTATAAATAGGAAACTACATAATCAAAACTTAAATTTCCACTACCAACCTTTTACAGTTTTTGATCACGCTCCCATCTCTACTTCTTCGCAATAGATGTTAGCTGATGGACCAAAATGGCTTAAAATGGCTAATGAATTGTGCGAGCTGCCTACGTAATAAATCTTAAATAAAACTGAGTCATGCAGTAGTTAAATGTGTGAAATGCATTTAGAATTGGACTGCAATATGAAGGTTGACTTTATTGTTGCTGCATGTTGTTGGTTGGTGTTGGTTTTGCTATTGTTGTTGATGTTGGTAGTTAGTTAGTTAGTTGGTAAGCCAGTTGTTGTTGTTGTCGCCATGCAAATTGGGCTCACGTTTTGTGCATTAAACAAACTATGGGGCCACTGTCGATGATTGAGTTCTCCGCACCTGGTGGCAATTGCCCGCATATCTAAATGTTTATATCAACGTATAAATCAAAGGGTGAGCAGGGGATCTGTATATATGTACATATGTGTATAGATATCGGTCATTTAATTGGAAGCAGTCGAAATGGCTGACCCAACGCAGCTCAATTAGCCAAATAATGGCAGTCGGAGTAACAGACAACATGAAAACCTTTTTTGATGGCCAGCTTTGATCTTAACAGCAAAAATATTTACCGTAACGAATTATGGCGCACAGATTAAAAGTCAAGAAGGCAGCAACAAAACTGCTGCAGTTTGGTAGTTACTAGTACACTGAAAGAAACACATATATGAATTTAAGCTTAGGTAAATATAATTTAACTTGAATTATATTACATTCTTAAATGTAAACAATTTAAAGGTAATATTTTTCTAAAAAATAGTCACAAAACTCGTCGAGTCAAGCAGAAAAAATCACCCAGGGGAAGCCCATTGCAGATAAGAGCAGACAAAGAGCAAGCTGATATTTTCTTTTTGTAATTGTGCATCATGAGGTGATACGCTTAGTATCTCTAGCGTTGAATATAAAAGCGCTGTTGAGTTTTAACTGAATTATCAGTCAATCAGCTCTAGATTCATATACAACATGCAGGTTACAATCATAGCCCTATTCTGTTGCCTTGTTGGCTCGGTACTTGCTTTTCCCAATCCCAATCCCAATCCGGAAGAGCAGAAGGATGTTTGGACTGAGCGCAAACAATATAATCCACCAAATGAGCAACGTTTCTTGGTGGATGGTGGCTACAACAAGGATAAGAGTGGCAAGGATGTGTGGGCCCAAGCACAGGTGCCCGTTTATACCAGTGATAACAAACGTCACGAGTTCGATGTGGTCGGAAGATATGGACAGCATTTGGGTGGACCTTATGGCGATAGCAAACCCTCTTACGGTTATGGCGGCAACTACAGATTCCGCTTTTAAATTATACGAGTATAAAATTGATTTAAATACCAAGATTATTATAAAGCTTTAAGCTTATTTGATGAAATAAAAATTCTGCAAATATATATTTTGCAATATGCCAAGAGTAAAGAAGAAGATTCAGTTGAGAGCTATCGAGGCTCTTAGCTTTAATGCCGTTTCCAAAAAGCATTGTTATATTTCATTGAATTTTACTTATACATTTTTCGATGGAAGAATAATCGAGATAAAAAACTTTATATTTGTAGAATTATATAAACACAATGCTAACAGATGTAGCAGATGCATTCGGTAGAAAAACGTAATACTTTATACTAAGAACTCTTTAGAGTCACTACAAAAAAATAAAATCTGTTTCAAGACGTAATCTATTGTAGACAGGTATTTATTTCTGTGTACTGCTTGGTATTGCAGTTGCAGTTGCAGTTTGCTATCAGTATCAATAGTAATTTCAAGTTTCACTCGCCACTAAACTTGACAAGCGGCCAACTGGACATAGACATAGAGAAAGAGAGAGAAAGAGAGATTTGGGCAAGGGGCAGTGTTGGCTTTGAAACTGGGACTCTTGCACAGTCAACTGGGCGCACATGATGGTGTCGTAGGTCAGGCAACAGCAACAGCAACAGCAGCTAAAAAACGGCAGCGGCAGCAAAAATGTGTCTACGATTGCGGCAGTTTTCCAACTGCAATTTGTGGCCTAGGACTTGGCATGTCGATGCAGTTGGATCAGACCCATAGCCACAACAACAATAGTTACAACAAAAACAACAACAACATTGACGATTTGTAGCCAATTATTTCAAATATTGTATTGAAATTGTATGGCAGTGTGTGGCTATCTGTGGCCAGGGATCTGTACAAGGCGCACGTATACCGACTTGAGTGTGTCAAAGTGGCCACTCGAAGTCATCGTCAATTGTAGCTGCCTGCCACTGCAGTTACTGCTGCTGCTGCTGCTGTTGCTGGCCATGGTCAGCATTTGACATTGCCAAGTCTCTCTCTCACACAGCACAGAGGTTAGAATCCAAGCAAAAGCAACCACTTCCCATGGCTGATGTGGATTTGTCATATGCGTACACATTGATTAATCACCTGATTTAGCTACAGTCACCAATACTAACAGTCTCTTCTAGCTCTTGTGGTTTCTGTCTGGCTGTTGTCATTCATTCATCCAACGGGTCACGTCAACTTTCGACTTCATCAACAACATCAAACCGCACGCGCCCGTTGACCTTTGCTGTGCCGAGTGCAGGTGGCATCAGCAAGTGGCATTCATTTAGTTTATTTTTAGCATTCATTGCAACACAAATGGAATTTGTCATCGACTTTGTGTTGCAGTGCAAGATGTGAAAACGTGGAAATGTTAAGAACTGTTTTAATGACTATTAAGCGAAAGCTTATAAAAAAAAAAGATTTGCAATTAGGTAATTTAAAACGTGAGTTTGTTGCTATTTAAAAAATTTATTGCTGTATCATCAGCAAAACTTTAGCTTATGGAAATATTTATAAATTAGCTCAAACTTGTTTTTAGGAATTTACAAAAAAATTCATGAACACTTTTAACTTTTATAATAATCAAAAACTTAGGGTAAAGCTGTGATTAAAAAATCTAATCAAATAAATAATTTTGGTTAAGTAAATTTAGTTTATTTTAAATTGAGCAAATCAGTTATTAAAGCAGTTTGTGAGTTGAGGCTCAAATAGCTATTTCATATTTTAATTTACGTATTAAACTAAGTTATATTTAAATATATGGTCAATTAGAAATCCGCTGGCATTTAAAATAAATAATAAAATTTAATCTATCAAAGAGCTATTATACTTTGCCTTTTAACGCGCTGTTGATTTTTTGCGGTTTGACGTCTCAATGTATAACAGCTTAGTGTTTAGACTTATTTATATTTAAAGAATATGATTGATTGGTTTATAAAAACCGTTTTTGTAAGCTGATTTAGAATTTAATTTTTAAAGTTGAATTTTTGAAATATTAAAATAACAACATAGGACTTAACTAGATCCACTTTAAGTAAATGTTTCTTTTCCTGCCGGCTGGAAGACCATTTCATAGGCACAGCACAGTTAAAGACTTTGTCTATTTAAAAAGCCTGGAAAATTATTGCATTTCAGCCCATTGATGTTAACAATCGATGCAACTGCTTGTTGAAACGTGTTAGTGATTTAAAATGCATGAGCACGATTAACCAGTAAAAACAAACACAATAAACCCAACAAGAGGAATGACAACAATTGCAACAAACAGTGACCAATAACCGGGCAAGAATGCGGCGTCAAATGTGTTTGGCAAAAGTTATTAATACCTTATTAGAAGGGGTCGTCAATGTGGTCGATGACAGCGTTAAAGCCAAAGCCAAAGCCAAAGAATGGCATAGCTAGAAAGAAGTACGAGAAGTGTGGAATATCAATGAGTTCTTTGTGTGAGAGTGAGGAGCATTCTTTATACACAAGTGTTTTGGTGGCCACGAGGTTTTGCTTGGGAGTGTGCTTTGGCTTAACGCAGACGACAATTGCATTTCCGCTTAATTGTTGGCCCCATGGCGACAAACAATGCAACAAAGCAACAGAAACGCAGTCACAGCAACGGACTTCTCGCAGCTAAGCATCTTTTGGAGGTGCTGAAGAAGTTGGGAAGAGTCACAGGAAATGCAATCATAAATCGCGCTGATGGTCATTGCTGGTGTTGTGGCTATATATACTAGTTGCAAATATTTATGCTGTGCGGCAATTAGCCTGGTCAGTGTCCATCTCTCTTGCTCACTTGCTCTCTATCTCTATCTCATTCGCTCTCTCGGGGACAAAACCAGGAAATGTTTTTGGCCCAAACACTTGTCAGATTGCATGTTCAATTCTAATAATATAATTTTTTTTTCCTTTTTGCTGCTGTTGCGGTAAAGGCTATTTGCGTGCCTGGGCATTGTGTCCAGTGTTGTCCCAAGCTATCGACATGGCCTACGTTTGAGTTTGAGTTTGAGTCGGGTGCCTGTTGCCTGTTTTGCCCGGTGTCTGCATTACAACATCATTAGAATTTGATTTGCATTTCCTTGGACGCGGCGTCGCATCATGGCTAACATGGCATTAAAGCCCATTTAGCTGTCTTGTGGCAATTATTGATCAACTAGGTGCCACAATCGGCCAGCCAATGGGCCCCAGCTGCTTCTTTTAATGCTCTGCTGCCTGCTGCTGCTGGTGGTCAAGATATATTTGCATACAAACAAAAAGCTGCCCAGCATGGAACGCCTTTAGTCATCTTTCTTTTCTTTTTTTTTTCATTCTGGTACACTGCAAAAATTGCATTTATAGCATTTTATCTATAAGTTTTTTTTACAAATTAAAAATTAATTAGGTTAATTATAAATTCATTAAATCTATTTTTGTGCTTGATATAATGTATTTACCGGTAAAAATTAAAAGCTATTGAATGGTAATTCTTATGTTCAAAAGCTAGAACAAAAAGTAAAGGGTTAAAAAAATAAAGCAGTCGTAAGGAAAAATCTTATTCTAATTCGGGAACTTTAAAATAACTTTATATAAATTTATATTTTTCGATTTATTTATTTAATTATACACTCACTGTTATTAAATTAAGTTTAAAACTTTATAGCTTAAAAATTTAATTTGTGATTTTCTGATTTTCTTACGTTAAGCAAGAGTATTTTATTATAGTTTCCAAGAATTTTAAATTTACTGCCACATTTCGAACAGTGCAGCATAGTTTATACCTGCGTCTCCTTTAGTTGGCCATTACCAGCATTGTCGTCGTCATCGTCATCGTCAGTTTTCTGGACAGCACTTGTTGACTGACGTTTAGCTGCCACTGTGCACTGTGCCGTTACCCGCTAAACCCTGCAACCTGCCCCTCCCCACCAACCCCCATCCTTTCGCAGTTCTATACTAAACACTTCCCCTTAGCACGCTTCATTTTGCGAGCCTTTCGCTTGCGCTGTAAGCGTTTAAATATTTATGTCTTGTGTACTTAAGTTAATCACAGCGAAATGATGAGTACCAACTGTTAACTGGCGACTACCGTTTGCAGCAAAGCAGCATTCAAATTATTTCAGGTTTCTAACTTTAAGTACTATTATTATTATTTATTTCTTTTATCGCTCTGTCTCATTTAATTTTTAAGCGTCATGTGTCATTTGGTATTTGCTGCTGTTGGGCATTATTGAGTCGTTAAAATTCCATTGTGCGAGCGAAATATTTTAATTATTTAATGGCTTGCAAAGTTGACATTCGAATTTTTTTTTTTTCACTGTTGTTGGTCAACAAATTACCTAAAATGGTGACCCAAAATGTACGATAGACACTTGCGACAAACCGACAAAGAACAAATGAAACAACAACAATAATAACAGCAGCAACAATAACAGTGACATCAACAACAACAACAACAAGAAGGAACAACGGCGACAACAAACAAACAAACAAATAGCGATAACAATAACAATGCCAATGCTAAGGACCCATAAATATGGCTTTAAAATCGCATGTTTGCGGTTGTTGTTGCTGTGGTTGTTATTATGCACTTAGTTAAGGTTACTTGCACTTGGCGATTGGGTTTATCGGCATTTAGTTTTTACTATGCGAGAACGATGTTTTATAGCTCTTTAATATGTTGGTTGAATAATAGGAAAGATGAAATTTATTTAAAGATTTTTCTGAATCCTTAACCTTTCAAAATAACATTTCAAAACATTTAAAGCTAATCATGTGCCTTTCTGTGAAAATATTGAAATACTTATACCATTTTTCATTATAAATCGGTTAGTTTTCTATTATTTATGTGGGTGGTACAATTTATTTTTAAATTTAGTATACAGTATATACCTGTCTAACCTAATAGGTAAGTGTTTCCACTACGCCACATGTTTCTTTAATGTACATTTCATTAACGTGACTGAAATGTACAATCATTCAAAAGAGTCTGTAATCACCAGCTGTTTAAGAGATGTTACATAATATTTACAAAATATTATAAATATGCATAAGATTAACATACTAACAACATTAGTTTCCCATATAAGCTAATGTTATACAAAAATTGTCTAGATCTGATACCCAAGTCCAAATATACTATATAGTACAGTTAGTGTATACATTCTGCGGTTTTGTCTATATTAAATTTTTGGCTTTTGTTGTTGTCGGCATTTGTTTGTTTTTAAGCTTGGCGTGTGGCATCGTTGGTGCATTTCATTAATTTACGATTATTGACAAAAATTGTTAAAGGCCAGGAACTCAGTTGCCTTGGCCATTTTTGGGCAGCTCCCCATTTGCAGATTAGGAGCCAATTTGGTGTGAAGTGCTTTCTTTAGGCCGAACGAAGTCTGGCTACAGTCTGAATGCTAACGGCAGCTGGCAGTGCATCAATCAATCGCTGGATGGTAGGGGTCGCCAAAGCAAAGAAGACGTGGACAAAACTGACCTTGCAATAAGGAAGTGGCATTCGTCACTGTCTAAGTCAGGCAGCAGGGGCATCAACAGAGGCAGCTAAAGTCTAGCTTTAAAAAAAGCAACAAAATTTCGTGTGAATTCTGCTTTTATTTATGTGCGGCAATTAGTCTAGACAGCCGGCGAGCGGGGGCCACAACTAATGAGCGTTAAAGGGGGGATGGGCGGCAGGCACCAGGACGTACTACGTATGTTTTTTTTCATTTGAATTTATTTATTTTTAATACGTCCCTGCCTCCCCAGCCCAAGTACCAGTCGGGCCACTTGCAATTTTTACAACTCAATAAATTGGCAGCGTTTCTATCTGCGAGCAGCAATCAATGCTGTTGGAACTCCTCGCTTCCGCCCCCCACCCGCTTCCTTTTCCCCCTATGTTTGTCTGCTTGGTGTGTGCGCAATTATTGTTCTAACGGCGTTCGGGCAATTTAGTGCCGCCTTTTTGGGTGGGCAGTGCGATGACCGCGCGGCCGATGTTGCTGTTGTTGTTGTTGCAACTTGTGGCCCGGCATTGACTGTAAGTTTTGAGTGTGTGTGTGTGCCTCAAGCCTGGCTGTACTGGCCACGACGCAACGGCGTTTGGCCACTCAAAATCATCAACATAAATTTTTTTTTTCGTTTTGTGCGTTTTTTCTTATATATGCCCCACAGTCAACAGCAACAGAGGCAGAGACAGAGGCAACATCAGGATGCGTTCAGTATTCGCGGCATTCTGCGCCGCATTTTGGGTGTTGAAACTCGTAAAGCCAAGCGCCGTTTTTGGCCATAAAATTGACAGCTTATGGGCTAGGGAAATTGAAAAACGCTCATGTTTTCTATACTTATCTATGCTTATCCATTTGGCTAGCTAATCATCATCATCATCGTCATCATCGTCATCAATAAACTGCAAATCGTAGCAATCGATTAAATCAACTGACTGGGTAATGAGACTAACGCCAGTAAAAATGAAAAATCGTAACAATAAAAGATATAAAAACAAGGCTAACTAACTCAATAAAAGCTAAGGCTAATGAAAATGATTTAAGGTGGAAACAAACTGCTTGGGGAGGCGAATGATTTTTATTATAGAAAAAAAAACATAAGATAATAAAATTTCTATCTTGTTAAAAGGAAAACATTTTAATGCCTTGTATAACACTTTAAAGAAGACATTTATTATAGGTTATAAATAAACATTTTATTATTGAATTTACTTAAGCAGCTGGGTTAAAACCAATTTTAAAAATTTTAAGGTTATAGCCTTAAGGTCATAAATTGTTAAAAAAAATATTTTTTTTTTTTTGCCGGCTTCAGATTTTGACCGGGAGGATATCAAAAAAGAGGTCACAAACATGCAAACAAAAATAATAATTCAAGTTTATTTTCCATTTAATTTTACCCATGATGTTAATATAAATGTTCACAAACAGGCCCTGAAATTTTGGGCACAAATCCAGCAGATGTTATGCCAAATAATAATTTTGCATTTTTGCATATGTGTTTTTTATTCATAGAATAAACATAAAAAAAACAACACAGCAACTCAGCGTGGTTGGTTTCTACTTATATTTGAGCTATAATCTAAATTGAAGAAAAGAAAAAATAAAAACTCATTTCTTTGGCAATTTTGTGAAAAATGTTCCTACTATTCGCATACTTAACATTTAATTTTGAAAGTTTTTTATATCAGTTTTTAACAACAAATTAATCAATACTTAAAATTTCATCAACCTTCTGCAATTGGAAATGTAAGACCAACTATTTTAAATGTTATCTTTTTATATTTAAAGCATTTTTAATGCACACCAAAGAAACCACAGTCCTATGAAAATGTTCTAGGCCAGGCTCATGAATAATTGGTTAGATTGTTGCTCATTTCTAACGACTTCGACGGGGTTTTTATATTTTTTACTTATTTGTTAAGCGCTCAACAATAATAAAATTTTAATGAATTTTCATAACGATAAAAAAAAATTAATATGCAAAGAGCAACAACAACAAATTTGGCTGGCGGCAGTCAAAGCGGCGTTGAATGTTCTGCAGTTCTTTCAAAAGTACCGTTACTTTGTGCGTTATGGTTTGTTGACTGCCGGCGACAACTTCCGACGCACTGTGAAAAAAAGGCCAACAAACAGCAACAACAACAATAGCTGGACGCGTCGTTGCGGGTGGTGTGTGGCTTCAATCGTTGAACTTGGAAGTTGGATGTGGTGGGGAATGTTGGGTTTGGGTGTTGACTGATTTGAAACTGTCTGCTGTTGTTCTTGTTTTTTGTTCTTTTCTTTTGTCTGTGTTTATTTAATTATCGCTGTTAATTAAATTTTCTTTTGCACTAATCGACTTTAACACTTGACGGGTGGCCGCTGCTCAGCTAACAAACACCTTAATACCTGTTAATGAACCCAAAAATTGGCAACTGCAGTAAAAAGTCAAAATGAGTCAATAACAACTAAATAAAAGTGGTAGCAAAAAAAAAAAACAGCCAAAAAAAGAGCTAAAATCAAAACACCTGCTGTTTGCATAATGCCGCAAAAAAACTTTGACTTTGCTTGCGGCCTGGCCTCTCCCCCCTTTTGGGCATTTGAGTGCCACACAACTTTTTGTCTTGTTATTCGCATTTTCATTAATTGGAATTTCTTTGGTTTTCAACTGTGCCACAGCTAGACCGCTACTACAACAACAACAACAACAACAACATCATCAACAACAAACAACAAGAGCAACAACCGCAAGTAGCCACTGAACACCAGTAGCCCGCCAGCCCCCACTCCCACTCTCCCGCCACTCGGTTGATTTTTTGTGGGTTGGGCTTTTTGTCTTTTGTCGCGCCTGAATGCGGCTCGATAAAAAAAACGGACAGACAATGGACAAATGTATTAATAAAGTTATGAAATTTGCAATTGTCCGCAGCATTTAGAGGGACGGGGCAGGTGTTGAGGGACGGGGCGTAACAATAGCGTGGTAATAATAATGTTATGAAATAAAAAGTGTGCTAAGCCACATTTAAAGTCGCCTTAAGAACCCATAATCACAAAGTTTTGTACAAAAGGTGTTAGGCTTGATTGTTTATGAGGTTTTAAAGTTAAGCAGCTGTAATTTATAGAATTCAAAAATGTCGGTTGAGTAGCTGAGGTGGTAGCTGAGGAGATCCAAAAGGAGTTAGATAATTATTATAATATAAGTATACTTATTATTATTTTAAAAATTAGCTATAATACACAAGAATACTTAAGCTAAGTGCGTCCAGGCCTTTAGCTCATATTAGATAATATGAAACAACATTAACAAAAAAAAAAATATTCGATAATATTTATTTAAAACAGTTTAAATAAATTTTGAAACGAGAACATACGAAAAGAAAATCATATATTTTTCTCCAAAGCCATACAAAAAATGTCCATACAGGATATATGAAGGTAATAATATACTTCCTATTCCTCTTTTTCATATTACTAAGACTAATAACAAAGAAAAAAACCATACAAATATTTATATTATCCTCTAATATAAGCTAATTGCAAAACTTTACAATTTCAATTTAGCTATGACACTTATCGAATTTCACTTTGAAGTGCTATAATTATCGCTTTATTTGTAATGAGATGCAAAATAATCTCATTGCGGTTGATTGCATTTGTCAAAGTAAAGGTACATACAAAAATAAAAATATAACTCAATTTGCGACCACACTTGAAGCTGTTTATATTTATTTGTTTTTGTTTTCTATATTAAATGCTCCGTGGCAACCCACACACACACACACACACACACAAATTGCGTGCCCCCAAACCGCCCCGTTTGACAGTCAACTAGCGATTGTAATCAGCTGTTTGGCGCGTATAACAGATGTATAACACCAGCGAGCGGGTGAGAGAGCGCGCACAAAAAGTAAACAAGAAACGTAAACCGGCTGTTGTTTTTGTTGCTGCTGCGGTTCTAGGTTTTTTTTGTATTTCCGTTTAAGAGCGTGAGAGAGCGTAAGAAAGAGCGAATAGTGTGTGGAAGTGTTGCTGTGCTACTACTATTATGCTCAAATCTACTACTATTTAAATAGCTGCTGCCGTTTGCTGCTACATAGTTTTTGCCAAGCGGAAGTTGCAGCACCCAAATAGAGAGAGAGAGAGCGCAAGAGGCAAGAGCGCCAACGAGTGGCAACGACTCGGTCGACTTTGGCTTCGGGCCGACAATGCGAAAAGACTGAAATCTACAACACACAAGCAAAACCAGTTAACTGATTTGGCTTTTGGCGTTGGCGATGGCAGCAGAAGCAGCAGCAGGCAACATACAGAGTGTTCCAAGTCTTGGCCAAAACGCGCTTGGTTTCAGTTGAGCTTTGCCAGCCAAAACGACAACAACGACGACGACAACGCTGCGTTGGGTGAAACTCCGATTTTTAACAGCTCATTCGACGAGTTCGCGTCGCGTTCAAAATATATACACAAAAAAACAAAACAAAACAAAAAAAACACAAAACAACAACAACAAATAATTAACAAAACAAACAACTACAACAAATTCTTAAGACAGAAAAAAATACAAAACAAACACAAACATAAAAAATAGCAAACGGTAAATTTCAGTTGCAAAAAAAAAAAACAACAAAAAACAATTTCACTAATTAGGCAAAGTAAGAGTTTATTGTTTTCAGTCAGCAAACCAGTTTGAGCAATTAAAAAAAGGCAGAATATTTATAGTACATACATACATGTGTGTATATATGTATGTATATAGTACTTAAGGCGCATATAAATTGCATTAAACTTAAACAAAAGGGCAGCTCGTGCTTGACAAAAACAAAACTGCAATGTGTGTGTGTGTGTGTGTGTGTTTGCGCTGGCTGCCTTCTAAACAGCCTTGAAAGCTGCCTCGCAGCAAGTAGCAGCAGCAGCCTCTGTCAACCGAGTAGAAACAACAACTGCAACAACAATAATAGCGTTCCACAAGTCACAACAAAAAGCAACAGCAACAGCAAGCTAAAGATGCTAGGAAGAAGACGCGCAGCTGACTTTATGACGTCGCCAGTTTGGCGTGTTAACCTGGCCAACAGCAGATGTAGCCAAAGAGAGAGAGAGAAAAACAGCAACAGCTACCTGGCTAGACATGAAACTTGGTGTGTCTATCTGTTGCTTGCAACTGCAACATAAGCACACACACACACACACACACACAAAAAGAAAAACAACAAAGCACGCGAAATTCGCTTTTCTTTTTTTTGATGAGTTTTTCACAAATAAACAAACAAAAAAAGTCTGCCACAGAACCTTAACAAAAATAAAAGCGATGAAAATAGTAGCTAAAAGGCGCGCAAAATTTCTACAAAGCGCATATGTGTGCATAACGCACATACATACATACATACATCTGTGTGTGTATGTGGAAAAACCGGTTGCAGTTAAGGTTTTTTGTTTGTTTGTTTGTTTGCTGCGCTTGGCTGTGGCGAAAATAAATAAAAGCGATTAACTTGAGACAGTTTTAGTAGCAGCAGCAGCAGCAGCCACTGGCCGGCAGCCTTTTGTAGCTATTTTTTTTTTTGGAGGATTTTCATTTTTTTGTTGCATATTTTCAACATAAATCTAAAGCGCATAAGGTGCTGTACTATATAATATTTTCTACATATATTTCCCACGACTATTTGTTGCCTCTTTGTTTGCCTGTAATTTATTTGCCATCCTTTTTTTTTGTTGCTATTTTGCATTTCTTTAAATATTTTGTTTTTTCAGAGCAAACTGGAAGTCAAAAGAAAGTAAATTCACAAAATTCGCATGAAGAATTTTATAATTTACTTTACTCGCTATTTGCTTTAACTACTTTTTTGTTGTGCTTGTGTTTCTCACTCTGAATCTGTGCGTGTATTTTGTGCAAAAAAAAGAACAGCAAACAAAAAAAGTAAATAAAAAGTAATAATATTAAAATTTGATTTATGTTTATTGTGTCATTTGATTTGTGGCTTTGTTTCTAACAACGTTTTTGCATCATTGATTGCTTTTTATTGAACCAAAAGTTACTCGCAACGCCGCAACAACAAAAAACGCGCTGAGGTAGCCGCCACGGTTGCCACCAAATATCCATAATCGAAAGAAATCAAATACCGCGACATTGAACAGGTTCCGGGTTAAAGCAATTGGATTTTCATTAATCACACAAGTAAGTTGTTAATTTGCAAACATTTCTAATCAACCTTTCCAACCGTATATTTTCATGGTGCAGATAGTGCAAAGTGGGAGGAGGGGAGTAGCTTTACATAATCTAATTGATTGGTGTCTTAAGTCATCAGAGATTTGAACTGTGCCAATTTGCTCTTATTGTTTGCCTCGATTCTGCAATTTGGGCCAACTGCAAATCAGCTGTGCTAAATGTTAGAATTAACTTAAGAATTTGGTTGCGGCGCTTAAAATTGACAAGGTTTATTATACATATGAAAAACAAAAAGGTTTTCCATAGCCAAAAAATTTAATTATTTAAAAAATAATAATGAGTGAATTGAATATGAATTAGAAATACTATTATATTATATCATGAAACAATTAAGAAAAAAACCTTTTTATATTCAAGTTTTCAAATTGATCACAAGACTTTCTTTTACAAATTTCTAATGCACATCAAAACTAGAATCCGCCGAATTTTTGTTTCTAAATAAATAATAGTAGACAAAAAATAAATATTCCAAATCCTGAGACCATGGAATTTGCCTTAGAGCCTTAATAAATGTTAAAAGCCCTTTTTAGTGCTGACATAAAGTTTGGTTTAACATTGCTATTCACTAATTATTTGCTGAGTGCTTACAAAAATACTCGATATTGTTTGACATTGATTTCAATTCATTACATTTTCTAATCTGCCGCATTGTTATTCATTAAATATGCAACCTTTAATACATATGCATGTATCTCGGCTGTAATTCATTTCACACCAATTTAATTGCACAGATTGCAAATTCATTACGACTATTGTTCTGTCCTTTTTGGAAGCTGTCAAAAACAAAACCAAAGCAATTTAATCAAATTGAATTGATTTTCTTAGCATCGTTTAGCATAACATTAATGAACTATCTTAAAACGTTTAATTTCATAATGATACGTCAGTTGTTTTGTTCATACACCACATTTGATTATCGTGTTAACACACATATTACGTATACGCAATATAGACAACAACTAATTGTGTTTTAAGAGTCGCACATTTGCACATTTGGCTCAAACAAACGAATGGTACGAACGTGCATTGAATTGTTAAAATACCATTCCCAAAACTATGCGAATTCAATTCGAATATCTTCTCAACATTCGAGCTTTATCAACAAACTCGGTTGAACTATTCAGTAAATCTGCATATCAGTAGTCGTTATTGTTTATGTTTATAATCGTGTTTATGTTTATGTTTATGTATACTCCTTCTTCCCCCTATTTTCAAAATAACAATAGCTAGCCCAAAAGCTGCTTAAATGCTGCCATTTTCGTATGGCAATAACGTTTTAATTAAAAATCTTTTGCTTTGCTGCGTTTTGTGGGGTTTTTAGATTTGCGTTCATCGGGCTTTTGAATATTTTGCACGTGTGCGCCAAGCCCCTCTTTGGGCCCCGCCCACTCGTATACACCTCCTCTATGGGGCAGGCCAGACAGCCGACGGCAATAAATGTTAACAAGCATTCCAAATTTGCATAAACTGTGCGCGTCTCATTTTTCGGCGAGGTTCACAAATTCAAAACGCAAAACGACTAAATTTTTGCATTTCAAATTTTTTATTTTATTATAATTTGTTGTGTTTTGTTTTGCTACGCACTGAAATTGTTGCGTGTGTGTTTGCATTTGCCGCAATTAAACGGACTTCGAATTAATCTTAAAATGCGCAAATTTTATGCAACATTTACTTTGGAAAAATGTCGATAGAAATTTGAAAATACTTATATTAAATTATGATAATTTATGATAATTGAAAATTGCCCAAAATTAAATTCCATTTCATAGCTACAATGATAATCAAAATTGGGTGTTGGAGATATCTGTCTGAATTATTGCGTGGCCAAGCGTAAACATATTCAAGTCATTTGATTGCTTATTGCTCGAGCTATGTAAAATTAGTTCGCACAGTTTTTGTGGGAAATATTTAACAAACAAATGCAAATTATCAAGATAATACTATGCATTTTAATGGGTGTATACTATTATTAGTAAGAATATTTTATTAATTGTTGCACAACAATTCCAATAAATATTTAAATATTTTACATTATAAATAAAACTTTTTTTTACCTGAAAATTCTTTTAACAATTCGCGACACAGAAAATATTTTCCGTATAAATAATATAAAAAATTAAAATTAAACCAAAAAAAGAAGCAAATAAAGACCCTTTTGTTGGCGTTGCTTAAAATGATATAAAAACATTACCTAAAGTATTTTTACTGTGCCCTTTTTTTCCTACTAATTAATTTTGCATTAATTGTAATGCAATTTCAATGGATATACATAAATCAACAAACATTTGCATTTAAACGATTTTATTTTTTTCAATTGCTACTCGAAAATTGCCATAAATCATATAAGTTATTGTTGGGTTAATTAAAAACGCAGCATCAGTTACTGCTGAAATTGCGTAAATTACACATTAAAGTTTTGTGTGTGTGTGTGTGTGTTTGTCGAGTGTTAAATTGAAGTTAATTTTTAATTATAGTCGCAAAACGCGCTAGTTAAATTGCCTTTTAAAATTCAATTTACATTTTGGTTTCGCTCTTGGACCAGGCCCATCATTTATACACGCATGTGAGGCGAGGTGCGGCAGAGTTGTTTTGAAAGCTAAGATTTAAAAAAATTCAAATGGAGCAGGTAGAAATTGATGGTTGTTAAAGAAGATAATTTTAGTGTCTTATAAGTTTTATTGATTAAGTTTGGACTTTTCTTTACGTTTTGGGTTTGAGGTTTAATAGTAAAATATGTTATAATGAAAAACTTATTAAGTTTTGTTGTTTTATTAGAACTCACTTAGAAATTTTATTGCAATAATGCAAAACGTGATGCTTTTCATATTTTAACTCGTTTACAATTCAACCAGTTTTAAATTAAAATTGACTTTTTTTGAGCTCTTACTTACTTAAATATTTAGAGTCTTATAAATTGTATTATATTTGAGCCCATTTATTGTTAACAGTTGTGGAAAAAAGTATTAAAAAAAAACTAAAAAATATTATTAATAATCAATTATTAATTTAGTAAAAAGGCTTGATAAACGAATATTGCTATAATTTTTATGAGATGCTTGAATAAAATAAATGGTTCTTTATCACAACAAAAATCATATAAAAATATGCGTGTGTATAGTTTGTAATTTTGACCACAGTTGTTATGGCAATGGTTATGGCAAATGGTTCTAGCAACCCTCTGTACTTATACTCTTGCACAGTTTTGATTGGTTTAAAAATGTGAAGCAAGAACTTATGGTTTAAAGAACCTGTGTCTGTGCTCCAACAATTACGCGCATGTGCGTAAGACTTTGTTAACTTGGCCCGTTTGGCCTCTTTCGAGGGCTTGGTATGCTTTTGGAGCTTGGGTGAGGAGCTAAGCTCTCTCAACAGGAAGCTGCGTCGGTTGGCATTTAAAAACGTATTAATTTTGACGCGCCACTTTTTGAGTCGATGTTGTTGTTAATTGTTGCGTGTGTTTTGGTTTTTTTGTTGCTGATGATGATGGTATCTATAGCTCTGTGAGTCTAAAGTAATACAATATAAACGCGAATAAGTTACGTCAATTTTTACTGTGTGTGTTTTTTGCTTTTGGGTTACATTTTGTTGTTCGTCTTTGGTAAAGGTCTACAACCTTGGACTAGAAGTTGAAGTTGAAGTTAATTTCAAAGTTGGCTGTGGCTGTGGCTGTCACTGTCAATTGGCATTTTGAGAGAGCTGCTGGCTTTGCTTTGATTATTGGCATTAATTAAGTCGTTGCTGTAAGCCGATTTTCTCCTTGACCAAATGACAAATGATGAGAAAACCAACTAGAAGTCGATCTAGCACTAAGTTGAGTGTAAATATTAGCATAAAATATTGCATAGTATAAAGATTAGATATTCTATGCTAATGAGTGCAGGGAGGAGAGGAGGTGGGTCATCATTTTGATATGACAAATAGCCGTAGGGGTTAAAGTCAGTTAAAGTGTTGTTGTTTTTGTTGTAGTGGTCAATGAAGCCAATGACCCAAACGCAACTGTTAAATAAACGAGCAATTATTAATGCGAAACTCAACTCGAGCTGCGTCTTTGTCTGTATGTTATTTGCCTGTTGTTTGTCTGTTGTCTGGTATGTCTGTCTGTCTGTCTGACTTATAAAACATTTCATTACACGATACAATTGAGTGAACGCCTTGAACTTCCGCTTAAAGAAGTTCAAAACACACAGAGCCCCAGCCAGAGCACAGAGCACAGAGGAATGACAGTCAAGAAACGAAGACCAAGTAATTTTTTTAGTTTTCTGCTGAGTTGTGGCAACCGAGTGTACTAGTATGAGTATGTATGTGTGTGAAGGCATGTTTCACACTTCAGAGCCTATCGGCGGTCGCAAAAAAAAAATGAGCCAAACAAATTGTAAAGTCATAGGCAAGACGATGAGCAGAAAACAGCAAACATGGAGCCCAAGTCCAAGTCCAAGTAAATGTCTTGAAGAGTTGGGTCTGTTCTTTGGGCTGCAGCCAAAGTTTAACTTAAGCAGTACAAAAAGGCTTTTAATTTTAATTTGCATATGGCAGAACGCGCTCGAGCAGGCGCAACGGCGGCCTTAACAGCCAACAACACAAACACCACCACCAGAAACAGATACAAAAGTATTAAGTAAGTATCTGCTAGATACATGCATCGCAGCAAGTACTTAGAGAACGCGCCGGCCCTTTGCAATTTCAAGTGCCAACTTGTGGAAAAAAACATAAAACAGCAACAGGGCCAACAAACAACAACAATGTCAAAATGTTGCATTTGAATATTAACGACTTTCAAATACACTATTTTGAGCTGTAGTATTAATATTATGTGATTAATGGCAAGGGGCTTATCAATTTTATAGCATTGAAGAAAAATAAATCATGACAGGGGCGAAATTTAACAAACCACAAATTTTAAAACGGTCATAGAAAAGAATTTCGAGAAATCTTTAAAATTTACTAAATTAAGCATTGTTAAACAATGAAATTTCAACCCAATCTTATTTATAAAACAACAGTTTTCCATAATGAGTTGTTTATTGTGAAGAGTCATTCGTTTTTCTATAGAACTAATAAGCTCTTTTTCTATTTAGAGTGTAAAATGTACTACAACAACAATGTTGGCAAGTTGGACTTGCCCATGGCCCATGGCCTGGCAAAAATGCAAGTTAAATTTAATTTATTTCTGGTGCGATTGCTGCGCTTGTCTACCAGCTGGGAGTGTGTGTTTGTGTGTGTGGCTTGTGTGTGTGAAAAATGGTTAAAAGGAGTTGGCCAAGTCCAAGTCCAAGTCTCACTCTCTTCTTAAGTGGGGTTCAACTCTAATGACCGCGTGTGAAAATGAAAATGGAAATGCCACAAAGTCAGCGTCAGCGTCGGCGGCGTTGGCGGCAACGTTGCGCTTCGCTGAGCGCAACTTGGACTTGGACTTCAACTTCAACTAAAACTCTAGCTTCACTTTAAGCTGCAGACACGACTTGGCTGTTGTTTTGGGGTTGGCGGGAGCGCGCATCGCACTTGTGGAACATGTGAACTTGTGAAAAATCGAAATTCCAATTCCGAGAGAGCTGCGTCTGGCAGCGAAATGATTTACGCTTAAATAACATGTTGCATGTTGCAAAGCCCAGCCAAAGCAATATGTCTTTGTTGCAGCAGCAGATTCACAACCGAGGCATCATCATCATCATATTTTGTCTGAACCCCCCCCTCATGTTAATGAATTTCAGAGCTCATTCTCCTCACATCAACTGCAGAATCAAAGCAACAACAAAAGCTCACAAGCAGTTTGAATATATAGTATGTAGATGGGATACATTTAGTTTGAATATACATACTTAGTTCTTGGACTCGTGAAATTGGCAACTGGCAAAATTGAATCACGAATTCAGGTCAGCATAGAACGTTGTTAACTTCTGTACGAATTATATTCAATTATGGAGCTGCTTTATCAAGATCTCAGCAGCTCAATTACGTGTATGTTTTGGGCCTGACAAGCTGAGCAGGGTGAAGAGAGGAGAGAGTCAAAAATGTGTAGGAATGCTAGATGAAATTTTAACAAATTGAAAGTAGTCACCTTGGCATGAAAGCTGCTGCTGCTGATGCTGCTGTTGTTGTTGTTGTTCTTCAGAGATCAGACATATTTTTCGTAATTACATAATCATCGATATATATTTATATTGTAGCAACGGATTCATAGACATAGAAAAATATGACAGTAATGATGAAAAGAAATTGAATAAAGGAATAAAAACAAACAAAAAAGGGAACTGACCTTTGAATGCTCTTGCTTCGGCTAAAAGCAATTTCGATAGTCTGACAGGCTTTTCGAAACTCAGTGCATCATCCACTGAAACAAATTGCTTGCATAACATAATACTTATCTTCAATATATACAAACATGTTTTACATATTTTTCAATGATCTACACACCTTCTCACATACCCTTTGTTAGTGTATAAAAATTACTTGTGCACGTTTCAGTAGACGACACTTAAATAACTTGTGTACAAATCGTTTTGATTTTCTTATTGTTTGCTTTTTCAACAAACGAAGAAACAACATTAAAAAAACAACAACAACAATTTAACATAATTTTCTTCAGTTTTTTTTAAAGCATTTTTGCCCAATTTGAATGAACCTCGGAACTCACCACAGTAGTAGTACGGCTTGCATGTCCCATTTTCCGACAACCGAAAACCAAATAAAAAAAACAACTCAATTTAATTTCTTAGCTTAGCTTTTATTCAGAGATTGCAATGGCAGCAATAATGGGAAAAATCTATTGAAATTATTTCATAATATTTGCAATTTGATAAAAACGTGGCCCAGAAAATGCAAAGGAAATTTCTATGCAAATATTGTAATTACTTAAAGGCTTCATCATTGCACATTGCTGCTGTTGATATTCCTTTGCTTGTTGGGGTTGCTTGTTTTTTTGTTGTTGTCATTGTTGTTTGCAATTGTTTGATTTGCTGCTCATCGCAATTTGATTGCTTGGCTGCCGCTGCCCACGCAACCAATGCGCAATTTCTGCAAACAAAAAGTATAAAAACAAGTGAAAACGTTGCAGTCGGACGCAACCGACTGTGAAATACTCAAATGCCAGTAAAAAAACATGACGTAAATAGTTTGTTTGCAAAATGGGAAGTGTAGGTGTGGTCTTCAAACATTATTTTTAGGCATATTTTTGGAGGACTTCACCAGCAATCTTCGCACATAATTTCGTGACTCTTGTTTAAAAACTGTGGAAGTGCATTCCCGTTCGTAAGAGGAGGTGGGGCGTTGTTTGGGGGCGTGGCATCGAAAATGCAAATATTTGACTGATGTCAGCAACTTTCCCCCTACTCAATTAAGTGACTCAATCTCGAAACCTGTGGAAGATATACTCATTCTCCTGACAAATAGACACCATGATGGACATTACACAAACCCAATATACTCTTTACCTTTGGTATCAGAGCATTAAAGTTCATATTGTTTACACTATGCAACGTGCAATAAAAAAAGTCTGCAACATGTTGACCGGTCGGTCAGGCCACTGCCCACGTTAAGAGACAAACATATTTTTATTTGCAAAGCGCGCAAGCAGCAAAAAAGACAACAACCATCAAACACAGTAAAAACTTTGGGTGGGTTGAAAAACAACAACAACTGGTTGTCAACCTGCTGTAAAATGCATTTGAAAAACTAAAGTAAATAATTTAATTAGCTGCTGGCGCTGCATTCACAAAATTTTAATTCATTTATTCATTTCTGCACTTTTATCACTTCTTTACTAGGCATTCGGACTTTCGTGTTAGGTTTGAAAAGCATTTAAAAATGGAGAAAATAATTGTTAAAAGCTGCGGAATAAATATTCATTTATTAATACAACTAAGCTTTACAACATAAAGTTTAAAATGTGCTTTAAATATTTTATAGACCGTTCAAGTAGTTTTTCACATTATTCACGACGCTGAAGAACCGACTGCTTTGTAGTATACTATTTTTCGTTGTATATTTTGACATACTGAAATTTCGTAATGCTCTTCAGTCCCTTTTAGATTTAATTCTAGATTATCATTTTACCTTTTTTTGAACTTACATATAATTAATTTAATTGAACTTTAAGACCTAAATTATTTTCAAGCTTTTTGTGCTACTATTTTGAAATTAACTTAATTGTGTTTTTTTAATTGCTTAAAAACTCTGGCAAACTATTTGATTCATTTTCAGCTGATATTCTTTCTGAGTCTCTAAATACCAAAACTTTAATTGTTAATGTTTCACAATGTTAACTTAAAGCTGTAAGCGAATTTATTTGACACACTTGCAGATAATATCCTGCAGTTCCGACACTTCATTCCACACACTAAAATCTCAATTTCACTTAAAACTTTTGCATAGCTTAGCTAGAGTATTTAAGCTTCATTTTGGTAACAATTTCCTGGTTATGCTTTTGCCTTTTTGCTGCTGCCGAAATATGTTTTTTTTTTTGTTTTGGGTGGCATGGACAGGTTTTTGCTTTTATTTATTTGTTGCACCGGACACGTCCAGCAATTTGGGGCACGCGCCTCCAGCAGCATGCACACATGTGTGTAGATCTATAAATATGTATGTAGGTGTGTGTGTGTGTATATGTTGCCAGGAGATGTTGTGTGAAAAATGGCCAATTGCATTGGCAGCAACAATTCGGGGCAAAGTGACAAATGCCTCGATACACACAATGTGCCAGGTAAATTCTTTGTTGTGGTTACGAAATCGACGCAGTAACCAAAAAACTAAAAGACAGACATTCAGATAGACATATAGACATATAGTATAGATAGATAGATGGACTGTTAGAGAGTTGCAGACATATTGCGATCAACTTTTTTGGTACATGCCGATGGCAACCGCAGCGGAAAAATGCCAAAAAGCAAGCGCAACCAAATGACAAATGATTTGTCAGCAATTGTTGGTGGTGCAAAGAGGTGTGCGATAGGGGAAGATAGGGGGAAGAGAGCATAGTGTAAAAGGTAGTCAATAGCAATTGCAGTTCACACCATGCTTTGCATATCGATTTAGCTGCATTGTTGAACTGCTAACGGGCAAGGGCTGCGGGTTGTGCAGGGTTGTTTGGGGTTAAGATGAATGCCAAATGCCATAAGGTAAGCTAATCAAGTCACATGATTGAGTTGCTGACAATAATGACAGCTTATCGTAAGGTATGTGCTAATGCGTTGTGCAGTTGCCACACAGCTGAACTATGTATAAAGCGTAGAGCGCATTTTGGTATAACAATTTAATACCATAAATTGAAGCATGGCTTTGATGAGGCTTCGATTCCCTTTCATGGTAAAAGGTTTTATAATAAACAATTCAATTTTGATTTGAAAACTTAACAATATAGTGTAACTTTGTGATACTTTCTAGAAGATGCTGCTATGTTCAACTGTCTTCTTTATCGTATAATTTATTTTCATTATACCATCTGGTAGGGCAGATAGTAGTTTGACAAGATAAGCAATACATATAAAACAAGCCGTAAAAGGATTCTTATTATTTTTAAATCCCATCACAGTTTAACCAACATTTATCTGACATTTATTTATAATCTTTAAAGATTTAAATAATGAACAGTTATCCCTACTACCTTTTACATCACGCCAATATGTTTCTTAACTTAGAAATTGTCTACAAATAAATCTTTAGTTAGTTATGCTCATTTAACATATGAATTGACGTAGTTTTTTCAATTAATCAAGCAATTTACCTCATGCACTGCTATGGCCCTGAAACTTTTCTACCATATTTTTCTCTTTTGCTCTCTATCTCATTTGCAGCAGCTTTACTCGAACACGCACTGGTTTACAATGGCAGATACGATATACAATAAACGGTGTATGTTTAATTGATTTTCGTCAGTCGACTGATTGAATTGGCCTTAAATGCGACAGGCGACGCCAGCTGGCTGACGTTAACTGATTTTTGATTTTGTCTCTTTCACTCACTGGGTCTTGGTTTTTAATCTTTTTCTATTTGCTGCTGTGTTGCTGTTACAAAAGTTATCTAACATCGTCAGATCGTGATTGTTCGGCAAATGACATTTGACATGTTGTCCGGATTTTTATTTTTTTGGGCTCACAATGAACTTAATTGTATGATTGGAAATTTCGCTCTTGTTGTTGCTTTTGCTGCGCCTAATTCGCCGTTGTAGATTGAATTTCTGGCATATTTCGAATGTGTGCAGCTGAAAAAACTCTGCTTATCTGTCTAAAGCAAAAAAAAGAATGCTCACAAATTGTTTGACTTCTCGCTGCAATTGTTTAATTGTTGGCAAGCACTTTTATTTTGTATGTTGCTGTTGCTGATAATCGGTTTAAAAGTGACTCAACTTTTAGGGCAGCATTCCCATTGGTGCCGGCTGGAAAAATAATTGTCAATTGTGTGGCGCATAAGTTGAATTTATTTATAACAGTTTGTGGTTCGTTGTTTGCGGTTTTAATTGTGCAATTGGCCCGAAGTTCAAGTTGGCTTATGCAACTAGCCATTCGTTGCACTCAACACTTGGACAGCGACCTTAGCTGGTCTTAATTTAATGCTGACTTGATTGTTTTTTGTTTTTTTGCACCAACCTATGACATCGGTATAAACAAAAAATTGCTTTGTTTGTTTTTCTGCGCGATATCTTTAATTTTTTTGCGCCATTATGTATTTGTGATTGAAATAGAGGGCGCAAAAGGGTGTAAGGGACAGAGAGACAGGAGAAGAGAGAGAGAGAGAGAGAGAGAGAGAGAGAGATGCCCTCAACTTGCCGACTGACACAATGCCCCCAGCAATGAGGTGATGTCAGTCGTCAGTCAGCGATCGTGATCGATGCGGCCACCAAATAAAAAATCCACAAAAATAAAAAACAAAAATCAACAAAACGCCGGCATCGCTCAAATGCTTATTGTTTTTAGCTATTGGCCGCTTCTTGGAATGCGATCACGTCTTTGGATTTGGCTTTGCCTATTTTTTGGTTTGGTTGTTGCTGCTTGTGCCGGCGGCTAGAAATTGGCCAAAACTGATTTGCACAACTGTCAACGAATGCAGCTGCATATTGTTTATATAGTTTGTGGGCCAAGTTTGTCGTGGCCCTTTCGGTCAATTGATTTGCCTGCCAGTGGTTGGAGTTCGTGGTCGGGTCGTGCCCATTTTTATTTCTTGTAATCTTTTCCGAAAAGGTTCGTCAATTTTAGCTGGCAGCTCCTTAAGCAATTTGTCGGTTGATTAAATTGTAGGTGGGTTTTTGTCAGAGCTCAGCGTTGAGCCTTCAGTTTGTCATGCCATTCCATTTCCTGTGTGACCGAAGTGATTAACATTTTTCGCCAGCTGTTTTCCATTTAGCAGTAAAAACTTTTAATTTAATTACACACACACTGAGACTGTGATCCAAAGACTTGGTCAAAATGTGAATACATTTGCCACGCTTCGACACCGTTAAACTTTTTAGCTTCTTTTGGCTGGGATTGTATTTTAATTGAATTGCCAACCGTTTTGTAAGTCGAGCATTTTCTTCGTATATAAGCGCAAAAGTCGAAAATCCAATCTGTGCACCAAATCCATTGGACAAGCCAACACAAACCCATTTGCAATGACGTCTAAACTTTACAGCCAAACCATACTCTTCCTCGCCCCTTTTGCTTTCTACAGTGCTTGGCAAAGTCCAAATGAAGATAAACACACAACAGTCAAACTCATGTGCGAAGCTCTGATGGTTCGTCTATGTCGAGAACTGACAAGGAGTTAGAGAGACAAAGAGACAGACAGACAGACTGGTCGAAAGTTCTGACAAACTTGGCTAACCGCCATCGCAGCAACAGCAGCAACAGCAGCAGTAGCGTCTGTTCAAGCTGGCATACGCGGCGTATGCGCAATATGTATGAAATAAATGTCAACTTAGATGACATTGGGTTTTGGGAAGGGAGAAGAGGTGAGGCGTGGCATTGTGCACTCAAATCTTGAGCTGTGTCACGCTGAGCCCGCATTTAATAAAAATGAATTAAATTAAAATACGCAACTGCTGACAAAATGTCAAGTGTAGCAATATAACGCAAGAGCTGAAAAGGGACGGCACAAGCCCAAGAATCGTGCGGCATGTGGCAGTTCAAAAGGGGTGGGTTTCATGGTGGCGAGAGGCAACGTTTGCTGAACTAAAGCTGGCAAGCATTCTTAATGAATTACACAAAATGCGGGATGGGTCGTCAGCAGCAGCAGGTTGGCTCTGGGTTTGAAGCTGGGTCTGGGTTTCGCTTACTGGTTATGGTTTCTGGTTCTGCTTCTTTGCCTTACCTTAGCGGCAACACAAAAAAAATATGCAGAAATTAATTTAACAAATTTTTAATTGCTCATGTCGTTTGCGCGTCCGATCAACGTGTTGAGACCCAACATGCACTGCAAAAAAAAATGTTTATTATCAGATGTCTTGATAATAATAATAGCTATGCATATAAAGAATTTCAAGGGGACAACGAAAACCAACGTAATAGAAATAGAATGCAATTTTGGTCTGTAAATGGTGATAACTGGGCTTAGCAGCTAAGCTTTAAACATTAAAAAAATAAATTCAAGCACATTGGAAGTATACTTAAGACTAAAATCTGTCTGTTAACAAAGTCTTTACCACACACTCTTTGCAACTGCCATATTTCTATCAGTGCACAACCGCATTATTGACTTGAGCCACCTGCCTTTAGCCAGGCGGCTGTTTTCTTTTGGCTGATTCGCTAATTTTTTTTTCGCGTGTCTTCATCAGCAGCTGCGTTTTGCGCGAGTCGACGGTTCGCCGCAAAACAAGTTGAAGTTTAAGGTCACGAGTGTGTGCACACACACCACACCACACACACGCACATTCAGTCAACTGTCAACATTAAATATGTTTGTATATTTGAATGCGGCAACATTTGATGGCGCCTCAAGTTCAAGTGCAAGCTGTTTATGGCAGCTCTAGTAGAATTTCAAATTTTTTGATTATTTTTATAAGAAAAACAGCAGAAGAGGTTAAGTAGGAAAGGGCTGCACCAGCTGTCCATTTTGCAAGCTGCCAAATCAGCTTAGGTAACCCCACGCACCTCCTCAATAACCTCTATCAACCCACAATTCAGCAGCCCTTTAGTAACTGGCAACAGCTGCTAACAAATTTTACTTTGCTGACAGCGCACTCACTGGGAAAGGATTTTACCTTAGACCCAACGTGTCGTATGTGTAATGTGTGTTCAATTGAAAGGACAGGCAAAGAGCTGCCGAAATTGCTCAGCGAATATGCAACAAGAAGTATGCCACACATACACACATGGCACAGCACAGTGGCAGACACAACTTTTGCAGTTGCAAGCATATACGACTTGAATAAACACGAGAACTCCTGCGTGCGTATGACAAATGTAAAGGGATAAGGCACGAGCTAAGAACAATTTTACAGAAGCTAACAAAAAGTAGCTAGATATTATTTATTTGCAGACAGAGTAAGTAAGAATAACATAAAAATATACATATATGGTTCAGTTAGCGGGGTACACAATTAATTTTTAAGTTAATTTTTACAAGTCATTGGAATAATTATACATACAAATCCTGTGTACTATCGGAAAAACAGTGCATGGAATATTTTAAGTACACATGTACTTATTGAAGCTTTCCGCTAGATGTCGCAGAGCGGAATCTAAATTATTTCTAGTGTCGATAGCATTTTTAATGTCTACCAACAAATCGATTATTGTATGTAGATTTTTTCACGCGCTCATCCCTAACTGCAGCAGATATAAGAATTTGTGTAATATATTTTGTGTTGCACGCAACTTGACAATCTCAAGAATGTCTGGCATGTTGTAGCTAGTTGCTTGAGCTGCCCTCGCTACACTTCTTGGCTGACATGTTAGTTTTAATGAAAAATTTATTGAAAGACCAGCAGAAGCAGCAACAGCAGCAATCGCATTTTGATTTTGTTTACCTTTTAGTTGAGCCGGGTAATATTCAGTGCATATTATAATACAATTGAACTAATGAAATATCGCACATCTTACTTCCTCCCTCTCTCTCTCTCTCTCTCTCTCTCTCTCTCTCACTCTCTTTATTAACGCGTTGGTTGCGCTGATTTTGTGTGCGTTCATCTCCCCAGCGACTTAATTTGCAAATATTATGCCACTACTGAAATGCAGCTGAAGAGTAAAAGCAACATTCAGAGAATTGATGCTGAAATCTACTCGCAATTTTTGCAATACAAATTGCATTCGTCATTTGTCAGCTGGTTGCAGTAGCGGCTACATTGTTTGTCAAAGCGCTCCCCCGGGGCCAGATTGGGGTGGTCGAAGGGGGGGTTGTTAGTGGGCAAACAGGCAGCTGTTTGGTTTTTCATAATTTGCCAGGCAGTCTAGTTCAACAACTAGTACTAGCTACCAGAGTTGGCCAGCCTTCCCCCAGACGTCAGTTCCCAGGCAGCCACTATCAGCTTCTCTGGTTGCCGAGTTTAGCACTCATTTGCAATTTGTGCTCAATGCAGGAAGTTGGCAATCGACAAACGATGCACATGATGATGATGCCCGGGGATGAGAACGAGAACTAGGATGTGGATGTGCATGTGGATACGGATAGTGCTGCCGTTGAGAAATGCAATTAATTACTTATGTAGATAGCTTCCAGTCTGGTCATAATCAGTTCACTTAATGTGCTGGCTAGCTGGCTAATCAGCCATGCTCCGGCCATTTATAAAGCTAGCAAAGCAAATTAAACGCCAAATGCACTTTTCTATTTCCATCTATCTATAACAATTTTTGTATCTGTATCTGTGTGTGTCGTCTGTATCTGCAACTGCAACTCATTGTTGGCATTTAAAATGCGAATTCCCATTTGCAAAACCGATTAGCTTCTATGATGGGAACGTTGATGCTGATGATGACGGTGACCATGGTGGTGCAGTGGTGTTGTGGTGCACTCATCACCCACGGTCAGACAAGCAAAATGCAAATGCAAAAAAAAAAAAAAATATTCAAGCGAGATTTATGCACGAGAACGCAAATAAAACAGGACAAACAAAACGCATGACAACCAAAAACTGAAAAACTCGCAAACTGAATTAAGCCACTGCGCGAAAGAGAGAGGGGAGCGAGGAGGAAGGGTATATGGCGTGGGTTAGTTTTGCTGGTGGCAACATTGACATCCGTTGTGGCACTAAGCGCAGCTTCCGCAGGCGACACAACGCAGGATGCCAAACCAGGCAGACAGTCAGCGCAGCTGTTGCCACGTTTGAACAGGTAGCCAAGGGACTGCCAGTCGGCTGCAACTGCAACTGCTTCTCTGTGAGATGCGACAATGGCAACGGAAATGTTAAATGCCGCCGTGAGTCGCCACCAAGCTCAGAGCCCTATAAGCCTTGCCTCCCTCAACGACTGACTCGTTCATTGATCGTTGATTGAATTTCGATTCGTTAGGTTTTTTTGCTGTTGCAAAGGCCTGTTGGGTATATTATCCCCCATTCGCCTTTCCTCCATGCTGTGCATTGTTGTTGTTGTTTTTTAAGTATTCTCTGCACTAAACCTTTCGCACACACACACACACACAGTGGGACAACGACAATGTTTGGCGCTCTGCAGGAATAGACATGTTGCCATGTTTGTTTAGTGGCAATCCGCCGCTGGGCCTGGCTACTTAACTGCAGTAGTATTGGTACATATGTGTGTGTGGTTGGTATAAGTGACTTGCGACATAAAGTGATTTTATTGATGCTCATTTGGTATTGCAATTTGTAGCATTTGTGACATTTATGCAGTTTTCAATTCAAATGGCATTATGCATGTTTGTAAATGATGGTGAATGCTGTCTATTTTGGACATGTCCCTAAACTGTGATTGGTTAAGACTTTTTTAATTGACCAAATGCTAATTGAAGAAACTAAATTACTGTCGCAGCACTTAAGAAGGAGTCTTATGAAGGGAAGATACTAAGAAGCCGCAAAGAAGCCGTACCTGTTGCATGGGAAGCACCTAAGATGTGTAGAAGTGAAGTCATAAAAATGTAACTTGAGTTTAGCCTTAAGAAGCTATACGATATTAAAGATAGCAGATAGGCTTAAATATTGAATAGTAAGCCAAGATTAAATGGGCACATAAGTAAATGCTAAGAAGTCTATAAAGTGCAAAGACACTATTTAAATGTGGCATTTAATACGAAGAAATATGTTGATAAGACATTGAGAAGAAATGAGCTACACAATCCAAACAAAAATTTTAAGGTACTGCAAAGTATTGAAAAAGAGTTAGAAATCGGTGTTTGCAGTTTTAATTAAGTTTAAATGACTTTTCCTAATGCTTTTTAAATTCTATTGAGAAAGATTGTATACCACACTTCAATAATTTCCAATTAATATTTATTCTGAACAGGACAGTGTTGTAAAACTTAGCAACACCAGAGAAGCTATTAAGTACTCTTTTAAATTATTGTGGGCTTTGTCTAACAGTAAATTTGCCAACACACAAAAAATGTATGAATATCTTTATCTGTCTTTAAAATCGTTTAAGTAGGTGCCAAAACTCGTTCAACTGCAGTTCACTCCACATATATTTGCATATATCAATAAAATCCGACAAAATTTGCATACCATTTCCAGTTCACTGTTTAACACTCAACGGACCAACAACCCGACCTACCGCAACTTGACATAAAATTCAACAACAAATACAGTATACTACACATATTGAAAAACTGATAGATATAAATAATAAATATACAGAAATAAAAAACAAAAATCAAATGCACGCTTTAACGCCACATGCTTTAAATATTTGATTTTTTAAATTGCTCGAAACATGTTTTGTGTGTGTTTCGTTTAGCGCACAGCTCAAAATGTGTAGTATCTTTATATTGTATCTGCTATAAGCACGAAGACTATGAATATATGTGCCCGAAACCCGTTTGGGCAGTTGGGCAATTTGGCTCAGTTCGACTCGCTTTGCGGTCTCAATTTAAAAAATCCTAAGCTTAACGGTTGCAGTTCAGATTCATTAATTTATCACCCAACAGAGACGGTGTTGGGTAATTTTTTTATGTTTTGTGTTAGCTTTTAATGTGTGAAATACAATTTTTTTTTTAACATTTAACTGCTTATAACAGTTTGTTTTCATGAAAAAATAACACAATTATAATCTAAGTTTAAGCAACATTTCAAGTCATAAGAAAGAAACTTTCTGGAGGATTTCAATCGTATTGAAGACTTATAAAACACATATGCAAAAAGTGGTTGTGGATATTATTTTTTAATGCAACTCAAAGCTATTTATACTCAAGTTGTTTAATAGAAAACAATAAGTATAATTTAGATTAAAAAAGCTTTTTTATTTTCAGAGGGTACAATAATCTGCAAAAGTTGTTATATTTTAGACATTTGTACAAATTGCAACGAAACAAATAAATAAATTGAATATAATCTAGTGCACAATTTATTTATGTGCAGTATTTGTATAACAAATATTCACATATTTTTCATCAAATCATAATTTCATACAACTGAGTTTTATATTCGTATTTTTTAATACAATGCCACTCTCTTTAATTGCCGTGTTTTAGTATGATTTTTATGATCTTACCAAATGCTGAGCGTAATATTGTTATGGCTGTGTTTCCACACTTTCCATATGCAAATTTTCCAACATGAGTTTAATAAATGATTTGCCTGTTGGCATTTTCGCCTGCCATTTGTTTTTCGTTTTGTTTTTTTGCAACTAAAAGTTTAGCTCTGGCTTTACTTAAATTGCTTGCATATTTGATGCGCATTTGTGTCAGTTCTCTTATTTTCGCCCCCGCTCTCACCTGCTGCATAGATTTTTAGCAGTGTGTGTGTTATTTGCTTTTTCATTTTCATTGATTTAATATGCACACACTCGTAAATCCCTTTTTCACGAAACTTTTATGTTACTTTTCTGTGCGCTTTTAACGTTTGTTTCAGTTTCAGTTTCAATCTTTATATTTATATTTTGTGTTTTTTTTTTTTTGTGAGTTTCTGGAGAAGCACATTACGTGGTGCTGCTTTGCTCTGCTCCTCTAAACGCTGTTGGGAGTTTATGTTTTGTTTTTTGCCACGCCACATGGCTAACAAATCCGCAAACACAGTACCCAACGTCCCCCCTCCCTTCTGATGGATGTTGCTGTTTTAATATGCGTTTAGCGTTTTATCGTTGCATTCAACATGCCAATGCATTACCCAAACTTCATCACCCCGTTTTCATCCACCCCTGCGATCAGCAGAGTGTTTTAAATTTCATGGCGAAAACTTTTGCAAATTCTTCTGCGGTTAGTTTCTGTTGTTGCTGTTAGCTGCATTTGTCACTAGTTTTTTTATTCTTTCTCTCTCTTTCTCCTGTTGTCGTTGTTGTTGTTTTGTCATTTCTTTCGCTGCGTTTTTGGTATTTTGTTGCGCCATGTGGCATGTGCAGTTATTGCCATGTCCCATGTACCATGTCCAATAGTCCACAGTGTCCACACATCTCGTTCCGGCCCCCGCATCTGAATATTTGTGCAACGTGTTTGCGGCGCTGTTTGCACAGCTTTAACAGCCTCCGTATGTGTGTATTGTGTGTGTGTGTGTGTGTGAGTGTTTTTCTGACTGTTTCCAATTTCAACTGTTTGCTTTTGCTAACAAACACTCACACCCATACACACTCACCCATATGTATTCATATACCATATGCCCAGGCACAATGAAAATCGTTTTTAGTTGAGAGAGAGTGCAAAAAAATAGAATTGGAAATATTTTTTATTAAATTTTTGTCGCGCCCTTTGGTGGCATTTGCTTAGCGTTGTAGAAGCGAACACTTAAAAACTGTCGCAATTTATTGGCCATATTTATAAAAAAACACGCAGTACACACACACACTCACACAAAAGCGGCAGCGGCGACACAAAAAACCAAAGTCGTTTTCTTTACTTACCAGTTGTGGCAAGTAGCAAGTAGCAACTTTGCTGCTGCTGCTTTTAACCACAAGTTTTTCTATACACAAGTTATTTTTTTTCATTTGCTTTTCGCTTATATTGCTTTTCTCGATCGCTGGCTGTTTTTGCTCTGGTCTAAAAATAGCATTTTCCACACGCTTTCAGTGTGTTAAAAATAACATCATATTTTTCATAGTTGTTGTTGCTGTTGCATAGTTGTTGTTTCCTTGTACTGCTGCTGCAAATGGAAGAAATATGTTGCAAGCGCATAAAATAGTGAGAAAATGGCGCCCCGTCTTGCCGCCTTTTGCCTTTAGCCAGCTGCCCTTCACCCTCTCAACAAATAGTTAATAAAATGCTTCGGCTTTAAGTGACTTCAGTTGCCGCCGCTGCCGCCACCTTTTCCCCTAACACCGAAACATAACACTAAATATTTTTGCTAGCCTGAACTTGTAATCAAAGTCAACGCAGCAAAATGTACCTGTTAGCATGTCCAACAAACTGCGACTACGTCTCGGCTGATGCACCTGCTTGGAGAGAGCGGCGTTAAGAGGCAAAGGGTAAGCTTTCATTCCTGTCGCAGCTCTTAATGCCTGCGTGTCATGAATGGCAGCGCAACATTTCCACTTTAGGGCTGCCAAGCACACACAAATACACACACACACACTCAAAGATAGTCATCACTTGGCTTTTTTGTTGCCTGATAAAATTATGACATATGAAACTTTGGCTGACAAAGCTAAAGGCAAAAAAAAATAAAATAAAATCAGTCAGCTAAGTTTCTCAAGCCGGTTATCTGGATGCTTTGGCCTGGCATGCTGAGTATTTTTACCACATTTGCCTTTTGTGTGTTTCATTCGTTCGTTCGTTCGTTCTGGCCATAAACATGCACACAACATGGTGACGTACCTGATAAAACCAAGACGAGTCTCAAATTTATTGCGGTGGAGCACTCGGCGCACACTTGATTAAAGTAAACCGAAATTATTTCGCATTGAAGAGTGTGTGAATAATCGTGAATAGTTACGAGTATAAAAATACTTTTATATGTATGTATGTGTGTTTGGATGCTCCAACCTTCATGTGGCACGTGCCCCGCTAGGCATTGCGGGGCGTTATCCACTAAATTCGACTATTTGTGCACAGCTGTGAGCTGAGGTCATTAAGCAACGTTACGCATACGCAGCGTTCGCCTGCAGGCTCTCTTTCTTTTCTATCTGTTAGATTCGTAGACAAATAGATAGCTAGATAGATAGATAGACGAGTCACGTGGGTAGATAACACAGTTGTGTGTTGAGTTCTCCTGCGGGGCACTCTTTCGACATGTATATTTATGTAAATGTCCACACACAACTCAAGTGCACCATGGGAGTTAAAAATGCCATTTCGCATTTGCAGTTTTAATTAAAATGAAATTAAGTTGCGGTCGCCGTTTGCGGCTACATTTTACGCTTCCAATGCAATGTCTGCCCTTTTAATATAAATTTTAATAAGCTACGCGTATGCCAAAGGCGGTTACACCTGCCTGCGGCCAGCGAGTTGCAAGCGGCAAGCTATGAGTTGTAACAAATACTTTTTTCGAGGTTTTTAATATTTCAAATATAAGTGAGAAATGAAAATAAAAAGAATTTGTCTTGAATACTAGATGAGTTCCACTTACACCAGTAAATAATTTAAAAAATAAATTTCAAAAAATGTAAGTTACGTTTCTTTTATTTCTTTTTTTAGTTTCTCTTGAATGAACTGACAACTAGAACTAAATATTTTACTTGGTTTAATATATTGTTTGTATATATGTATAAATAGATTTATCTTCTTTATTAATAATAAATTGTCAAAGTGCTGCTCTCTCTTATAAATTGAACAAAAACTCGCAAGTTCCGGAAATTCTAGTCATAAAAAAAAATAATATAGACCGAACTTGCAATGTTCAGTTGATCATAGTAGCATAAGCTACTATATTTTTTTTTATTATTATTATTTATTATTGCATTGTTATAGTAGGTAGGTAGGGGGAACGTTTTCATACGCTCAGCAAGGGCTTACAAGAGTATTCCATTTAAAATAAACGCAGTAAAAAAGTAAATAAGGCAGCCAAGAGCAAAGCAGAGGCAATTCTGGCAAACACTTTGCCGCAGTAGCTCTCAATAGCCTGCAACAGAGAAGCAGTCAAGCGGCAACAAAAAAGCTGTTTCTCTGCTGCGAGGACATTTTTTTTGTTTTTGACTTTGTTTGGCTGGTAAGCTGCTCTTTTTATGGCCCCAAGCACTAGCTGCAGTTTTTTTTTTTTTTTTTTTTTTTTTTGAACCATGGCTACTAATTTTGGCTTTGAAAAAGTTTTGTGTTTGGGGTGCCGGGTTCGAGTTCGAGTTCTGGGTTCTTGGTTCTGACCAAACTTATAAATAAAAACATATTTATGCAAGGGCTAAGACCCAGGCTGGATGCTACCAACAAGGATATGGACGAAAGTGCAACTTTGGAGCGCACTTTTGATAAACAAAGGCGGTGCAAACAAAGTGGCAAATTGTACTTTGGTTTCTTCTTGCCTCAATATATAAAATGTTTTCCTCATTCATTTGACCTGGGGCAGCGTAAAAGGCAAACAAAATTTATAGCACGCCGCGACGTTTTTGTAATTAAATGTTTGGCCAGAATTGTGGTCCAGCGTTCTTATTATTCATCACTTGATAGCAGGCATTTAATTCGATACAGCAAAAACACGTTAAATAAAACATTTCCACGGGAAGTAAATGCAACAAGCAAATGCGCAGTAAGCCGCATCAATTTCATGAAAAAATACACACACACAAATTTTTATCAACAGGCTATTGGCCTTGCTTTTTGGGGCATGCTTGAAGGGGCGTGGTAGCTCTGTTGCAAAAAAAAATATTTAACAACGTTCTTTTGAAATGCTCACATAATTTATTTGGTATTTTTTATTCAGTTGTTTTTTTTATGCGGCTCTTACGAAATTTTTCGGAATCATGCAAATTAAATTCGACTTTGTATTGTTTATATTCAAATGCGAAATGGAATGCCAATTTAATGTTTGGATAACGAATACACATACAAATTTTTAAAGGCCGCTAATTTAGCTTAATTATAGCCATTTTAATATTATAGACCAAAGAATTTTTTTTTTTTTACTTCTTATGTTGTATTTGTTCTGAATCAATGCGCATTTATCAAAATTTCAATTCGTGATGTCATAAAATAAGAGCTCATATAGTTTTACGCTTGCTGCCCTTGGTGGATTCTTTATAAAAAGAATCTAGGTATAGTATTGTGAGAATTGGTATAATGGGTTATAAGTATTTAGTTCTGATTTTCAAGGTGAATAGCTTCACTTCTTAAATCTTAAAGGCACAGCTGTTGTCGAACTAATAACTTTATTATTTGATATTTTTAGCACGACTAAAGTTACATTTATTGCAAGGTCTTTTGGCTCAGGTGCTTGTAAAATAGACAAATAGAACTTATTAACACAATAAACATTTTCAGTAATCACACAGACACATAGTAAAATAATTGTCGCATAAAAGTTTTTAGGCGCTTGGATTGTAAATATTTTATGAGCATTTTGCCAAACCTAATGCAAAAAGATAGATACAGAGATGATGTGAGTAGAAGATACAAATGCAATATGAGCAACAATGAACTGAACAGAGTTATGAGTTTCCGACTTTTATACATGCATTCGACATCATTTACACACATATTCGGCATTGTTTTCGCCTTTAGCTTGAAAAATTGAAAAAAACAAAAAACTCGCTACAAAATTGAGCAGCTGTTGCTGCTGCATTGCAATTGTATTCAAATATTAGACATAAATTATCATTGAAAATGTGAGCAAAAACTTTTCGCTTTCCGCAAAACTTTTGTTCGCTTTTCCCACACCACCCCGCTGCTCTTAGCCCTTAGTCAAAATGTAATGCAGCTTCGGCCTTGTTACTAATAACCTCAATTTGAAGGAGTGTACTCATAAACATACTCATACATATACTTTCTCATAAGTAGATACTTTTGTTGCATGTATGGGATTTGACTTTGAGTTTGAAAACAATATGACAGCTTGAAAAGGGGCTGCCATATGCTGCGGTTCGCCTTTGGCGCAGCCACTCTTCATTGGACGCATGAAAGCAAAGGGCGTTCCAAAGGTCGCGAAGGGGAAACAGTCCTTTTACAATTTATTTCATCAAGTTTACGCTTGAGCTGTTTGGAAATTGTCATATCCTGTAGGTTAATAAATTCTGTCCTGGTTTTGATTTTCTTCAAGTTAAACCTACTTATTTTGCATTCTTCCTTGTGTTTTGACACAAGTAACCTTAAAGAATACAAACAAAACAATAACAGGAACTTAATCAATTCGCAATAAAAATGTAACTTTTTCAATATAAATAGCCTGTTTGCAGTTCAACACTTCAAAGATACAGAGTTTTCTAGCCTCCCTCGTCATATCAATGTCAAAGTGGCTGTAGCCTCAGCCACAATTTGTGGAACGGAGATGTGGGAGCGTTGGGAGGTGTTTGGGAAAGTCTTGTGCTCATATTTCGCCTGCTGTTTGCCAGTTTTCGCTTTTCTTTGCCTTTTTAATGACTTTTCGCTTTTCAGTGGCGCGTTCTCAGATTCAGATTCACCACCGGTTGCATGACCAGAAAGAGAGTTGGTGAAAGATGGAGTGTGTAAGAAGAGGGTGGGGCTTTTCAGTTTTATATTTTTTTTTAATAAGCAGCAGGTGTTGCATTATGACAGAGAGAAAAAGACCCTCGTCAGTGTAAAAAGTGAGTGTGAATTGTTAGCCCAAGTCTATCTGTCTGCCTAACTGGGCCTGATAATTAGAGTACAAATTGTTGTGTGCGTCGGCGTCGCTTCACTGCCAGGCGAAAGTAACTTAAACACAAAAGCAAACATTAACATAGCCAAGACCACAGCTCGATTTGGTGTGTGTGTGTGTGTTTGTGTGGTGTGCGTTTTTCTAACTGTAACTGATAAATGCAAATTTATGGCCACGACGTGCAGAACAAATTGCCCACAATTTAGCCATGTACCGTTAAGCAGGCAGTCGCTGAAAGAAAGACAGAAAAATAAAAAAGCTCAAACTAAATTTAATTAAACTGCATGCGGCCGTTCAAAACGTTCATTAGCCGCAATTGAGAGAAAGACAGTATGAAGGCCGGGCGGGGGAATTGGCCGGTTAGGCAGACCCCACAATTCTGTATATAGCCACAAACAGCTGTGCGGCATTTCCGTCCATTTGCCACCATCTATCTATCCAGCTAGATATCTGGTGTATCTAGCTATCTATCAGTTACAAATTGTATCGAGTGCAATGCATAGAATTTATTGCTTCCTGCTTTACGCCAAAATCAAAATAGAAAAAAGCAAAAACTAAAAGCTACCACAGCGACACAACAGCAAAAATAATGATGATGATGATGATGACCGAGACCTGAAACCGTTTTTTTGTTTGCTGCTGCTGAGAGTTGGCAATTATGCCATTTGACATAATTCATAACTGCAACACAGAGCTTTGACCAGTTGGGCAACTGCCATTGCAACGCGGATGCATTCGTGCCACTACTACCACCACCACCACCAACAACAATAACAGCAGCTCCAGTTGCCAGCTACTATTGGCTCCGGCATCTGGATTTGCAATCACTTGGCCAATTGCCCGTTTGCCTTTGTGTGTTGTTATCATAAATTTATGCGCTCGTTTCATAAACGACAACAACGAAAGTTGTTTGTTGTTGTTGTTGTTGCTGTTGTTCTTATTTTTGTTGTTGTTGCTGATGAGTCCAGTGCACAACTGGGATATGTTGCTGTTGTTACTCTGCTGTGGTTCTTATGTCTCTTCCACTGTTGACCAGTTTCCAGTTGCTGCAATTGCAACAACTTCCACCGCCTTCTTCTCCTCTTCGCGCCAATTTTCCTCCCGTGCTCTCCTGGGAATCAGGTTAACTTTGAGAGCGCTCAAAAGTTTTTAATAAATTGACAAAAGTTTGTCATATGCATTGTTTGTGCCACACACAAAACTGCGCTCAAGTGGCCCGTTCTCAATCTCAATCTGTAGCAGCTAGCAGCGTCCCATTTTCATCGCACCGTCATGACTACATATACAAGTGGGTGGCCGAAAGAAGGTGGTTGAGTTGCTGGTTTGCCTGTCTTTGGCTTTTGCTCATGCTTTTGTTGGCTTCATTTGTTGCTCGTTTGCCAACAGCAGTTATGCCGATTTGATGAACTTTGACCAGTTCCAAACAAAATAGAAAAAAAATTTGTATTTTTCATTACTTTTTAATGCACTGCGTATAGCGAACAGAATGCAGTGGCCATGTTGATTAGTACATGAGTTATCTTCTGTATTTTTATAAAAATATTAATTTATTTGATAAAAGATTTTTAGTGTTAAAAAAGTTCGTCATAATGTTTTAACCACCGGTTGTCAGCGAACAAATGTGTCTTTTTATCTACCAATCGACTGACTGACTGCTATCAGCGTTTGAATATTTTCTCAAAATTTAAGCAAAGGGATAAATAGTAAGTATATAAAATGTAAGGCTAATATCGATTTAATTTATTTTTTGTTTGTTTTTAGTACTAAACGGCATTTAAAGTGCATTTAACAAGTCGTATATGCTGGATCACAAATGCGCACTTTCTTTTTAAAGTTTTTTTGTGTCTTGTTTTCAAGCAAAGAGCACAAAGTGTAGCGGCAACAACATTTGAAAGTGTTTGCCAAAGACTTTTGGACGTGCAACTGGACTGCCCTCTTACAGCTCACCATCTCACTCTCTCTCTTTTTGCTCTCTCTTTCCAAACCCTTCGTATATATAAGTACCACAATATTATGTCTGTGGAATTTAATTAGAGCATTTCTAGCATTTATTTGATTTTGCTTTTTGTTTTGGATGAAACTAACTTTTTAAGCTTTGACTGTCAGTTGTTTTTACTAAATAAACTTAATGTAAATGCAGGTAGCAGCAACAGCAACAGCAGCAAACAGCAGCAACAGCAATAGCAACAACAATAAGCAGGCAACAAGCTGTGCTCAGGTAATTACCTGTATATTTAAACTTTTCATATTTTTGCTGCATTTTCGTTGCCTTTGAAAATATGTTCACAACATGCAAGCAACAGTTGTTGTTTTTGCTGTTTTGATTATTTCAGTTGTTGTCGTTGTTGCCATGTGTTCTATTTGTTGGTAGTAAATTTACATGCATTTCTCATTGGATTTCAAGTTTTATAGACGTATTTATGCTACTCTCATGCCACAAACGGCATGCTCAGTTACAGTTGTTTTTGTGGCTGTTTCATTTTACTTTCAGCTGCAACACAAAAATGTGGCACACGTCGGCTGCACAGTTTGTAATCAAATGTAATGCAAGCCAGACAAAAACAAAAATTTATGAAAACTCATGCCGGCAAACTCGCAAAGTGTGCGAACAGCAGCAATAGCAACGACAACAACAGCAGTTGCAGTTGGAGCTACTTCACATATATGTAAGCCTTGCTTAATGGCAAGTAAAAGTATCAGATACAAAATTTATTTCACCTGCCTAGTGGCATTGTTGGTGTAACATCAACAAGAATTTTCACTTTTCTTTGCTGTAATGTTGCTGTTGTTGTTGTTTTTTGAGGCAACAACATAGCCCTTGGCAGACAACGTTGCATGCCACATGCAAAAATCCAAGCAACAGTAGCAGCAGCTGGTTTTTATGTGTCATTATTGTTATTGTCAATAATTTCAACTTGATTTGCCTTGATTGGCAGACACTTGAAAGTGCCAAGGAAGCCAGGAAAGTGAGGGGAGCAAAAACAGACAGTAAGGGGTTAAGCTCAGGATTCACAAAGACATGCGATTTATTGTAGTTTATTTCCAAGGCTTGTTTATTATGTGTACATTGTAAATTTGTCTGCTTGTCGAAAGCTCCTTTCACGCAATAGTTCAAGGTTGCATATAAATAATGTCGTTAGTTTTGTAGTGTTATTGGATAGTGCTTTTTTTAATATTGCTTCGGAGTGTATCTCAATTTGAAAGAAGAAGGTAATAATAAAGATTAAGTGAAATAAGATGTTGTGCGTTGGTGAACATAAGTATTTAGTAGCAAAAATTTTTGTATGGAAAGCATACAAGTATTATTTTTGTATATTAAATAGGAAGCCAATACATATTATTGAATTTATTGACTTTAAAATTTACAAAACTAGCTTCTTTACACATCTTTTCAATTTAGAGGTTTAATATCTTAATTAAATCATCACTAGAAATTACATATATGAAAAAAAGTTAAGACCTGTTTTTGAATAAAACCACAAATATATTTTTACTGAAAATAAAGATAATTGTATCTTGCAAGTATTCCCTCGAATTTTGATTAAATTTCCTTTGTGGAACAACCACTGCAATTTATTTTAATTGCAACCCGTTTCTAAGCAACATTTTGAACACGTGTCCATTGAAGTACTGCATACATAAAGCTATTAAAAAATAAATGAAATTTTGATGCATGGCCACAAAACTAATTACAACTGAAGTGTCAAGCAATTGAGGCAGTTTTATAGTTATAGTACTACTACTAGTTGTTGTACTCATAGTTGTAGTTGATCTTAAAGTTGAAGTGTTTGCCGGCCAAGTGGCAAGCTGAAATGTTGGCTGCACTCTGCAACAAAAACTCCATACTCACATACATTCGTTACTTTAAGTGCGCCAGACAATACTACAACAAAAGTTGATGGCCAAAAAATATAAGAAAATAAATAAAAAAAATGTATTCGTACGAAATAAAGTTTTTTTTTCTATGTTTGTGTTTGAAAAATGTCTGCTACATAAAAATTGACCTCAGCGACAAAGGCGGCCAAAAAGGCGACGTCGTCGTCGACTTGGTTAGACGATGTTTTTAGGAAGCCAAATTGTTGGAGACAGGGAGGCGCACAACGAGACCCAAACACACACACACACACACACAGAAGTAGATCAGCAATTGTAGACTGCCGGCTAAGCATATTGTGCTGCACCCCTCCCCTTTGTACCCCTCTTGAATGCATTTGCAACTGCCGTTCTAGTTTGGACTCGCACTTGGACACTGAATTGAAAACGGCCGGCCGAGCGCGTGTCTGTTGTGTCTATGGCTGGGGCAGACAAATTACAGTAGCCAGATTTCTCGTCTTTCAATGTTGTTTTGCATTTGCAGCAACAGCAGCTAAATCCAAAGCCAAAGCCATGTGCCCCGCCCCAACCCGCTACAAACTGCCCCCTTTTGGCCCATGTTTGCCTCTAGCTGCTGCTACACGCGCTGAACGTGTTTTTTTGTGTTTCTAAAATTTGTTGTTGTTTCTGCTGCTGTTCTTGTTTTTTGTTTTTTGTTTGCCTCGCATGTTGTTGTGTGTATCTTGTTTTTGTTTTTTCTTCTACTCTTCTCTGGCTGCTGCTGCTGCTTCTTCTCTTTCAAATGCTCTAAAGAATGTGGTTTACTTTTTGGATGAGTTAACAAGCGAATCGTAGAACGTGTTGTTGTTGTTGCTTGAAGTGTATGTACATACATGATTTTGAGTCTAATTTGAACGTTTGCTGCTCTTCCTCGCTTTTGGTAGCCTGCAAATTTGTCATAGAAAGTGTGTTGTTTTCAAACAGTCCATAGATCAGTTTTGCGAGATAATTTAAGTGAACAACTGACGTGACAAATTGTGCATCATTTCAGCATTCACTTGCATACAAATTCTTTGTGATTTGTGTTGATATATGCTTGACTTTAATATGGGTTTGGTTTAGTTATTGCTTTTGTTACAATTGTATAATAAATATTATTGAATTTTCTCATTTTAGTTACCCGGAAAGTGGCATAGCAGCGTTAGATGTTTACAGGGTAAGTAAGAAAACTAAATGAAGATAATTTCAAAGCTAACATGTGTTTAAAATCTAAATAAAAATAAGTAGAAAATATTTTAAAAAGTTATTAAAGAAGAACTTAGTGCTCAAACAAAACAAAAGCTATGCAGATTTGCCTATTTTGTTGCAAGAGGCTGAGATATAAATTTCCTATTTTGTTCAACAAATACACATTTATAAGTAATCAATCGAACTACAGTATTTGTTTCTAATAGCATATATATATTTTTTTTTCCAACCAATTTTCTTGTGCTGCTTTAAGTTATCTAATTTATCCAAATAAAAACATTTTTTTTACTGGATGGTAAGTTAAGCAGTGGAAATTAAGCCCTTCAGACATAATCAATGCAATTGCTAAAAAAGTAAGCTTAAAATATATGCATTTCTCTAACCCTATATCATATCATATCAAAAACCGCAGCCCCATCTGCAATTGCTGTCAGTTTTGAATTTAGCTAAAAATAATCTTAAAAAATTGTTCGTGAAACTTGTGCCAAATGTGTCAATTCATTGGCAAGCTAAAAGCTAAAAGTCTTTGCCAAGTGGCATAGCCAAAGTGCTAAGAGCATCCATAAAAGCTATAAAAACACATACACACATCCATATGTGTAGTCACATATGGTAATGAGGCCTAGTTCTGTGACCATAAACAGATTAACAAAATTTGTGCCTGCTCATTTCACGTTTAATGGCTTTCTTTAAGAACACGTTTTTGTTTCTCTTCAGTTGAGTCATAAAGTTGAGCTTATTGAAATTGAAGTGCCGCTAAATACGTACTTGGTGGTTAGATAAATGTATGTATATTGATTGCTTTGATGACGCAGTATACTCTATTAGCTTTTCTTGTTTTCTAGGGCGTGGCCTCATTTGCTGCTGACATTTGTCGCACGACGACGCTCTTGTTGCTATTGTTGTTGGTTACGTTGCCCACGCGACTCAGATTTATTGCCGTCGAGTGGTCCGCTAAGCGATTGTGACTTTTCTTGCTGTTTTGCCTGGCTGATGCGAACTTATTTATGGGCTGCGTGGGCGGTGGCGGTGGCGGCGGCGGTGACGACGGTGGCAGGGTATCTCTGCGCTTTATTTTTTCGGCAGCAAACGGTTGCAAATTTTGCAGAATTTGGTAGCTCCACAGAGACCTGAGACTTGATGTCTTTACACTGTCGCTCTGTCTTCATCTCTCTGTAGATTTCTCTAAATGCCTGCCTGTTGCCTGAGTGCTAGCCCTGTTGGAAAGTTTTTGTTTTTTAGCATGCGGAGGCGTCAACAACACATTTCGCTTTAGTGAAATTAGTTACGATAATAATCGTTTAGACATTGTAATAGGCTCGCAACGGGTATTATAGGCTTGACATAAAGTATGTAACGCATTACGAAACCATGCAACCATGAAAAGGCAGTAAATTTATTTATTCATGTTTGTTTGTCTATCAAAATATATTTGAAGTAAAAAAGCTATTTCAATAAATCTAAGTTTCTATCTACTTGATGCAGGAAGTATATGTTTTTATTAAATTGAACAACTTCCTTATCAAAATTAAAAAATCCAAAAAACATTGTATTTTGCTCCAAATCTCAATTAAAGTTCACATTAACGAGTATCACTTCTATCATTTTAGCAAAAAAATTCAGCTAGATGATCATCAACGTGATTGGCAAATGACTTTTTATGTTCTTCAGTAACATCAATTTTGATGTATTTATCAAACTTTACAGTATTATTATACTGATTCAAAATAAACAGGAAAGTTTTTTTTAACAACTGTCAACAAGATTACACATGCAAGGGCATGTCATATTCGGCCTTACAAAACAGTTGTGCTTTGTTGACTGTTGTCTTATTTTTTGTTGTTGTGGTTTTTGTCTGCGCGCTTCCATATTTTGGCTAATTTCTCAAGTCGCGCCAATAAATTCTGGCAGCAGCAATTCGCTGTGGCGTGTTACGTGTTTCGGTAGCATTTGACACCAATTGTTGTTGCTGTGATTGCACGCTATTGTTGTTGCTGTTGTTACTGTTGCTTTTGTTACAGTTGCTGCTGTTGCACGTCATTCAAATGGCAGACAGCCAACGAACTTCGTGCTCGAGTGTTTGCCAGCTAGAGGAGAGCTGTGATGTTTGTAAATCTTAAGCTGTATTTTTTGGGCCTTTGCGTTGTGTCAGGCGAAGGTCAAAATGCTGTTGTCAGTTGTAGTTGTTGTTGATTTTTCACCTGCGCTGCACTTTGTCAGTGATTAAATCAGTTTGTCAGTTGCACGCTCACTTCACACACACACACACACACAAATTAATTGTAGTAAATTATGAATAGCAGTTACTACAACATTAAATTACTATTGACAATTGACCAGGCCAAAATCTGTTATTATTACTACTACTTAACCACTTGCCCACTTGTCTGGTCAATGTCGTTTACCGCTTATGTTTACCTTTTATTTTGTTTATCATACATACTTTATTTGAGGTTTCTTCTATCTCACGTACCAACAGCAACAGCATGCAGCAAGAAACGTTAAAACAAGCTAACGGTACATATTTGTGTATTTGCTTTGAGCTGTGGTTTTTAACGAGATTTCGTGATGTGTTGATTCGCTCGGGCAACTAGAGCGCACACAATTTTGTGTATTGTGATGCTGTGTAAGTCAAATGTACAAATAGATTTAAATTTGGATAAATGCAGATACAGATACTTAAAAATTTGCTAAAACTGTTTTTCTTAAATGCTTAACTAGCAGTTAAAAAACATTATTGAGAGTTTTCTCAATGTCAATTTAATGTTATTCTTTAAAGAAAACCAAATTTTCTCAAAGTCTAGTTAGCGCCAGACTTTACCTAAAAAATTTTTATTCATTATCCGAAAATGTTCTCTTATTTTGGTAAGAACTGCTATTAAGTTTGATCAATTATTTGTTCCACTAATTGAAATATATTTAGTTAAATTGCCACCTTAGTAGCCAAATAAACCTATGAAAATTTTAACTCCACGTTACTTAAGCTAAAGATAAAAAAAATCCAGGCAACAGCAATGCAACTGAAATCAAATAAATTTACTACTCAACGAACGTGTAATGCTGTTGCATACAAATAATACGAATTTTTCCCAAACTCTTATCTGGCAACTTAAACAGACAACTTTTGTGAATACCGCTTAACAGACAGACATATCGTATAATGAATATTTTATAAGTCCAATGTGCGCAATTTTTGTGCCTTTGTTGCGATGTCTTCATCGTCTTGAACGTTCATCGTCATCGTTGTCGTTTGTCGTCTTTGCTCTCGCCCTCATTATAAAGCACAAATCATGCATTGCGTTTACTTAACGGTGCTAAAAAAGCTGACAAATTTATTGTCGCCGACGACATAAATCGGTATCAGAGAAAGACCTGACCCACAATTCGAGCGACAGTTGGAAATGTGTCAGAGACAAGCAAATTTGCCAAAAATCGTGCTGTAATTGACATATATACGATCACATTATACAGTTTTATTTCACATGTGTGTAATTGTATGTGTGTGTGTAGCGAATTCTCATTATACATGCGGTGGCAAAACAAAAGACTGAGGCAGCAAACTTGACAAGATCATGTGAAATATGTAAACATGATACAAATCGAGAATATTTAAATCAGTGACAAAGCTATAAGCTACCATAAATACATGCATGTATATAACACAGAAGTTCAAGTACATGTTATTTTTATAGACTTAAGCTTACAGAAAACTTTCAAGATCTTAATTAATTGACAGAGTAATATGCTTTAAATATTTTACAGCCAGGTGAAGTTCAGGTGAAGGTGTGGAATTTTAATTTAGCTCTAATGGGCTCATTTCTTTGCTGTCACATGTTATGTTGATCGCATTCTTAAAAAGATTTATAGATTGATTTATTTATAAAGATATTCCTGTTAATTTGCATTTATAAAATCGTTTTCTTTCCCCATTTCTGTTTTTTGCTTAGCTGTATGTGGCTATCGTTGATTTTATTAAATTCTGCTACTTTACTAATAAACTGCTAAATGCCAAAAATGGGTTCTCAACTCGAAAGAAATTTCACTTTTTAGGGCAGTGTCGGCTGCTGTTTGATATACAGAAACAATACTAAAAACAAACCGGTTAAATGGCCAAAACAAATTCCGACATAGTTAAAATTAATTTTTCTTTTTGCCATTTTAATTAAAGCGTTTTGTTGAGTGAAAGTCTCTGCTCTGGGTTAGTCCAGAATTTTGGTCAACTTGACTTTAATGGGCCAATTGTCGACATCCGCTGCGTTAAGCATCTGCTTAACAAATAAGTGCAAAGTTGTGATGCCGTTAAATTTAATTAAAAGAGGCTAACAAACGAAAAAAAAAAAAAAAAAAAAAACATAACATAACAAAACAATACACAATTTGTGGCATTTTTCCACTTGACAACTTTTTTTGTGTTTGCTTAAAATGTGCTAAAGTGTGTAGCAAGTTAATTAATTTACTTAATAACTTGCTATTTACAGTTATGCCTGTTTGTTGTTGCAGTTGTTTTGATGCTCATTTGCTTTGTTGATGTTTTCATCAGGTAGCCGCTTCTATTGTTGTTGTTCTTGTTGTTCCTGATGCCGAACTCTTGACTTCATTTGAATTTTTTGTTTGCCTGAGACGCAGCAAGTCCAAACAATATATACTTATATATAAATAAAGTATACATATTTTTTTTTTGAAGTGAGGTAAGCACTTGGGTTGCTTCTGGCCTGTGCAAAGTCGCAGTCGCAGTCAGAGTCTTTTTAACTTCACATTGCTGAAATGTCCTTCTGCTGTGGCAGAAAATTCTTAAGCGTCCATTGACACTGGGTTTGTGCTTTTCGAGTGGCTGTTGCCAATGTTGCCTTTTGCCCGTTACCTCTGCCTTTCCCCGCTGCGCCGCTGCCCCGCTAGCCAGTCATGAGTTAAATTTAACACCTTTTTTGTTATGCCCGGCATGTAAAGCCCAAAAGCAGAGCTAGTCAGCCAGCCAACCCAGACAGACAATAGCAAAAAAAAAGTGGTAAGACACAAAAAAAGTCTTTAAGATTGTTACAGTTGGCGACTGACTGCAAAATACTCTAAACTCACTGTCATAATACAGTTGGAACTTCCATCAGGCGAATCTGAAGGGGAACAAAAAACATCATTATAGAGAAAATTTTATTCGAATTAAGCTGCAGTGTTTTGGAAATGAATTCGTTGTGTAAAAATCTTTGAAGCAACTAAATTTAAGAATTTTAAATACTATAAAGCCCATCACTAAATTTATTTTATAGTGAGGAAAACATTTGTTTTATTCATTTCAAATAATTATACGTATTTGTTGTAAAGACAGTCCGCTTCTTAATTATTGATTTTTAAATATAAACTTTACATTCGTGTTCACAATTTTATTAAGAGTTTTGAATTGTATAAGAACATTTGGAACCATTTTATTAAAATTTTTAGTTCAAATAATAACTAATTTTTTTTTATAATCATAAATAGCTTATAATGTTAGAGCTAGTAAATTACTGAAAGTACATTATAACTTAATTCCAAGAAAGTCCCAATACACCCTTTAGAACAGTCAAAAGCATGGCAACAATGACAACAGCAACATAGAAGTAGCAACTGCAACAGCAACAGCAGCAAGAGCAACAGTAGCCGCTGTTGTGCGCCCTTTAAGACCCGTCGCAATGCACTCAAAAAATTGATGACCCAGCGCGGAACGTGACGTGACGTGAAGCTGCAAAATGGTGAGAGGACTGTAGAAGAGGAGGCAGTGGACGAGTGCGAGGAAGTGGAAGCAGCAGCAATGCGACGATTCAGTTTGAAATTGATTTTCCCCATGCGACGACAATGTTGCCAGCTAAAATAGCAACCAAAACAACAGCAAATCAGCAACAGAGACAACAACGCTGACCTTGCTTTTGTTGGAGTTGCATGTTGCAGAGGGAGAGAGAGAGACACCCGAGGGACTTGACAATTGCTGACCATAAAAACGCTAAGCAGCTGCCCATAGCTGGCACAACAAAACATAAACAGCAACAGCAACTATGGTCAACGAGCGTTTCGCATTAGAACACAACTTACCAAATATAAACAAAAGACTTGGGCAACGAACTTCTGCGTACAGCTAAATTAAACAATGGCGCGTGCTATGGCTGAAAAAGTAATAGCCAACCAACGCAAGTCAAAGCTAAAAGCCTGTTTATTGCGTAGCATTTGAAACCTGCTCTGATCATGAAAATGCATTGAGCTTGAGCATTGTCTCTTTTGTTTAGTGTTGCTCTGCGCACAGATCTAATAGGAGTCGGTTTTTATCATTTTGTTTCTTTCTTTCGTTTTTGGTTTTGCGTCTTTTATTTTTTGCTGCGCTTTGAACGCTAACGAAAGTTATTTATGCATGCAACAAGTCTACTTAGGTCTGCATGCGTCATCGCTTGTGGTTCATAATTTATGCCAAGACTCGCCCCTTGCAACGCTGTTTGTTGGCGTGGGTGTTAATGGCGGCGCGGCGGCAAACAGAGAAGTGACAACAACAACAATAACAACAACAACAGCAACAACACAAAGTTGCAAAGTCACGCCAGCAAATACTCAGCTGTGTATAGGAAAACAAGCTTAACAACTACGACAAGAACAGCAACAGCAGCAGAGGCTGACTAGCTTCAAAAGGGTCGACGACTTCTTGCGCCCGCATTGGCACCCAGCAACAACATCACTTACAACAACGTGCCGCATGCAACGTTCAGCATTTGCAGCTGGCAATGGCCGCTTCTAGATGCATAAACCAAATAAATGGAAATTGTTTAAGGTCTGCTTTGGTTTATGGCCTTAGACGCGCTGCTGCAAACTGCAAACCACCAGTGCTAATTGCATTGGAATGTCCACAAAATGCAGATGCCGGTCATTTGCGTGGGTTGCCAACGTGCCAACTTCTGGTTGTTGTTGTTGCTGTTGCTACTTGTTGCTGTTAATTATGAGCATTAGAAAAGGATCGCTCGGCTCCTAAGTTATACTTCATAAAGCAATACTTTGAGCTACTTTATGTTTAAATTTTTAATTATTTTTTTGCAGGATTGTAAGGTTCTTAAAAGAAGTAAAACTAATGTACCTATGCACATATTCTATTTTATTACATTTCCTTACAAATAACACATATAAAATTTATTAGTCATAAGCTAACCGCGTATAGTGGAAGGCTTAAAATACAAAGGTCGAAATGCTTCGCCGGAGCCACTGAAAAACTTTGATTGAAACTCCACCCAATGCAAACGTAGTGTATGTAAAAATGCTGATAGACCCTCCATCATGACCAAAATGGTCACTGTCAGTATGGCCCAGATGAAGAAGGCAGCCATTAGCACTGGCACTGCTAAATAGATTGGTAATTTATTATGGAGACCCTTCTCGAGGACCATAGACCACAGTACCTCCGCCAGCTGACTGTGGGCCAACGATAATGCCCACAAACGCAAATATGAAGCGGTATGGGAAACCGAGCCGAGGACACTCTCAATGGTATGAATGCCAGAGTGAATCCAGATTTCGCTCATGTCAAATTCCACAGCATCAGCGACTGTTTCCAATTTGGAGCTCCTGGATAATTTATCCTGTCCAAAGTCTTGAAATTCAACGGAATAGCGCAGTGACGAACGCATCTCCTGTATGGTACTTCGACTCTTCTTCTTCAGATTACCCATATCCCGCTGCGCTCGTTCCTTGGTGAGCTTTTTCTGTCTACGGGTCAAATAGATTGGCTTGCCAGCCAAGAGTACGGGAACCGCAGCAAAGGCCACAAGAACTAGAGCATACTCTACGGTGCGTTCGTATGGAAACATGCCTTTTACACATCCCGGATCCTCTAGTTCGGTGTTCTTCATTAGCATCATGTCAATGAAGGTGATTAGCACGGATGGAGCACACGCAGAATTGTAGGGTGTCTGCATCAAACCACCATAAGTGAGCCACTTTAAGAAGATAAGAAAGACTAAATAACAGAATAAACAGATCATGAAGATAAATTGAGGAATCACAACCAGAACCAAATCCGCCTTATTGTGCAAATGAATGCAATTGATGGCTGAAAGCGTCAATCCAAACATCATCTGCGAAATACCTAAAATGATGGCCATTTTCATTTTGAGTGAGTTGTAGGTGGTTATGGCATCCTCGCCACTGATACTCCACATGGGATCCACGCCAAGCGGATAAGGATGTCCCGAATACATTTTCGGATCATTTGGGTTCAAGACCAGACCGTTGGAGGTATTGACAATGGTATTTAAATTGTAAACAGCTGACCAGCTGGAACCAAAGAAATTCATTGACACGGCAACGACATCATTGTAGATAATGCCAATATATATGGAGAATATGCCCATTAGCAGTATTATATAACGACCGGAAAATAAAATGTTCAGTATCTCATTCTCACTGGCGGTCGTGCGCTGCTTTTCCTCAATGCGTTTCTCCTGGAATATGAGAATGCAGGCAAAGAAAGTCAATATAATTCCATGTCCAAGATCACCAAACATGATGGCAAACAGAAAGGGAAATGTAATGATTGTATATGGAGCCGGATTTAGTTCCTTATAATCCGCCATGCCGTAGGAATCGATAAGGTTCTGAAATCCCCTTGTGAACTTATTCAAGCGAAAGTAGGTGGGTGGCATAGTATGCAAGTTTCGGTTGTGCCTCAGTAAAATTGGTTTTGAAATGGATTCCTGGGCGCCACGATTGAGTGCAGCACGCACTCCCTCAACCTCCGATTTGGGTGCATAGCATTCCGCTTGGATGTAGTTCTGATGCTCTTTCCCATTACCAACGGGGTACAGACGGTTGAGTAGATCAAAGATATCCATGGATTTTCGTAGATTAACGCGGATTATATACAAATCATTAGATGCCATGTCTAGGATGCGTTTGCGCGCTAATAGTGTCTCTGCCACTACCAAATCCAGATCACGAATGTCATTTTCTAGTTGATCGATCATCTGCTGACGATGACTGGCCGACTCGGGGCACTCAAAAATGTTCACATGAAAGGCCTGACAGACCTTTAACAGCTTGGGACGATAGCTTGTCGAGATGGTCATCAAAAGTATAATATACTTGTTCACCAGTGTGGATCGATGACCTACATACTCCATTATTTTTATGGGCATCTCGGCATGTCTTAACAAAATGTTGCGTCCGAACAATCTATGGATCATAAGTTCAAAAGCTGAAAACTTGTCCATATTGATGCTGCCTAAGATATAGTTAAGCTGTGAGCTGTGTGGTTCCTTGTCCGACTGATCCTTCAGCAGTTCCATAATAGTGCTTTCGGTTAAGAGTAACTGAGAAGCTCTTGGCCCATCCGAGGAGAGAATTTTTTGCGCTTTCTTTAATGCAAATCGTTTCTCTTTAACATAATTATGTCGCTTCTCAAGCGTTTGATAGTTCTCCATGACGGCTTGGAATTCCTTGTGCAGCCGTCGCAGAGTCATTTCGTAGTGTGGTATATACGACTCACGTGGACGAAACTCTTTATCCACATCGGCATAGTAGGTCTCATGCACGGACAGACTTATCATTTGTTCCTGCAGATATTCAGCAATGCGCAACAGTTCATAGCACAGTTGAACACGCTTCGTATAGAGTCCGTTGAGAATTCGATCCTCGTCATATACATTATTAAACTGCAGTCCACCATTATGTGCCAACTCCACGAGGCAATTGAAGGCGTTATCCACATGTAGAAGCAGCTGGCACAACTCCATTTCCTCACTGCAAAAGAATGCCTTCGTCATGTTAATGCTTTTGTAAGCTATACAAAAGTATACGAATTTTAATTTAATTTTCTGTTGTCTAAAAATGTTTGCCTAGCCTGCTAAATTGTGTCGCCAACTAATTGAAACATTTGCCTGACTACTATTGTTATTGATTTTGTTTTTGTTTTTGCACTTATAACGAGTAGCGGCTAAATCCAAACTCCAAAAACTTAGATCAACAGCGATTATATTAAGTTTGCATGCAGCCTCCCCTCCTCCTGCTAACAATTCAAGATACGCCCACATCTCAAGTTTTTGCAACGCTACACTGAACAGCATTCAAGCCTGCAATTTATGCTTTTGTTCTCAATTAGAAACTTGTGTTCGTGCGTATATGAAGCCATTTAGGAACTGAAATCCACTCAAAAACTAATACGAACATAGGTCTCTCACACATAGCAATTAGACAATTTTTGCAAAATAAATTATAAAGTTTGCTTGATATTTATGTATGGAAGGCTAGCTTTTCATTTACTTATTCCCTTCAGCTTTAAGAAAACTCAACCACTGTAATTAAATCTATCGATTGGGTTTGTTGCTGCTTTTGATCATAGATCCCAGTAAAATTTGTGTGTGTTTATTCAAAAGAAGCTATCACAAATCTCATAACATAGATTTAAAGATGTCATATTTGTCTTATTGATGTTGACACCTTCGTTTTGTTTCCTCAATGATAATTTATAAGATAATATCATTTCGTTGTCTAAGTTAAAATTTGATCAAGTTTAATTGTGTTCATTGTACAGGGTATATTATAGTCAATCACAGACAAAATTAGCTTGTTGCAGTGTTGTGTTTATACTTAATTAAATGGCTGTAACCAAAATGCTTTTGATATGCTTTGTCTTTGTCTAAACTTAAGCTGAAGCTGTTGCTGACACTGTATGGTGTACATACTTAATCTGCTTATATAAGACACCAAAGTGACAGGAACTGTTTTTGCTGTTGTTATTATTGCTGTTTCTGGTGTTGATATTGGTGTTATTTTCTCATCACATGCCACAAAAGATGCAGCAACATTTTCCCATGCAAATCGAAGTTTAAGCGTTTAAGACAAATTGTTTTGTAATTTTTGAGACGTTGTTGTTGTTCGTTACAGTTGTTGTTGTTGTTTGTTGAGCTGCTTTGCTTTGCTTGTTGCTTGTCGTTGTAGTGCCTAAAGCGTTTTACTCATTAGCTGCTGCTAAAAAGAAAATAGTCCTAAAATGTGTGTCAAATGTGCGCGTTTTGGTGAAAATATCTTTTACAATTGCTTCTTGTTGCTTTTGTTGTTGGCACCTTTAAAAATGTTCGTCAGCATTGCTAGCAACAGTATACAACAATAAACCCAATGGCAACAATGGATAAAAATCAGACAACAACATTGAAAGTAAAAGTGCCAAAGCGCACTGCACTTGATAATTTCTTGGGCAAACATTTTGTTGTCGATCTCCAAAAGTTGTTACCGTTTTTGTTGTTGTTGCGTTACTGTTGTTGTTGGTTGGCGCGCGAGTGATTTTGCTGGACATTGGCGTTAACAATAAGCAGTTGGTCTGTTGCCGTTCGATTTCATTAGCTTTTATTGCAGCACTTTTGTTGCCAAAGAAATTAAGTCACCAATTGAAAGTTGTGACGGAAAGCAAAAGTGGGCTGCGTTTTCACTTTTGGCCACGGCTCACTTTCAATTGCAGTCAATTTAGTCGATTATTTGCATGTCAGCCAATAAAATTAACTTGGCTTAGAACTAACTGCAAGCAATTTGTGTTGCTTTCAAGTATTTTCATAAACTAATTTGCGTTTATCGCTCTTTATCTCCTTCTCTTTGCAGTGTCTGTGATGTGAGTGAAGTTTTAAAAGCCAACAAGCAGACTCCAAGCTAAAAAAGGTAAGCAGCAATCGATTTGCCATTAAATAGCAATTAGGTGAACGCCCACACTAACAACAATATCGAAAAGACGCAACTCACTTTTCATCATCATCATAAGCAGCAGCAATAGGGAGAAAGTGCACTTTGAAAACTTGTAATTTGCCAGCGGCATGCGGCAAGTAGAACCCAAAATTAACGCCTTAGCCTCACCATTATTATGGCAATCAAGTGCGAGTGATGAGAACGAAAGGGAATGTTAGAGGGGGAAGCTTACATTTCATTTTAATTACAATATATGAGGCATAGCCTGAATGCTCGAATCGGGTCAAGTTGTGTAGCACACGAAGCAGAACACACAAATTTGTAGGCGTGCGTGCAAGTGTACAAAAAAAACAACATAGAAATTAGATCAAAAATCTCACATAGCGAAAGTTTAAAGTGACAACGTGAAAACCCAAACAAAAAATTAAGCTGTGTAGTAAAAACTTGACTTATAAGAAACTTAAGCAGCATCTTTTTTAAAACCGTTAAAAAAAATTACTAACAATTTATCTATTTTATTTTATGGCACTAGCTTTAAGACTTTGAAAATTGTACTTGGCTTTTTCAAGAAGAAAATGTTAATATATTAACAATAATATTGCACAAATACCTCGTTACTTTAAAATCTAGTTTCCGTGGGCCACATTTAACTTAAAAATACAAAAAAAAGGTAATTAATTTTTAACTTAACCAGTTAACATTGTTTATTTTAAGCCAGTTATTTTATTTATTATCAGACGTGTATTATTATATGAATTATACGTGTATGAGCCATGACTGTTAAATAACGATTACTAATCATAATTATTAGTGATAAGATCGTTTTATTTTTTTTGGTCAAATAATCAATTCTGAGTTTAATGATCACTAATTGAGTACAAGTACAATTGATTCAAATTTGATCATGATTATTTCAGGATTAAAATAAATAATCGAAAAAGTTGTCTGACAAAATATATTTTTATGTATCCAGATTCTTTCAAAACTGAGTGCTAATCCTTGAATAATTATAAAATAATCTTAAAAAGAAGTCGGTTTACTTTTTGATTATTTTCGATTATTTTTCTTAACCATTAAATAAAATTTATTTTTTTTAACGTTTTTTTATTTAGTATCTGTCTAGTATAATTATGACGATTTTAAACATTTTTCAATGACGAAAAAAAAAATATATAAATTTAAATATGACAAAATTTTGATTATTTGTAATCACAACTTTTTTGCAATATAATCAATAAATTATTATATTTTTATTTAAGTTAGATTTTAATCAATTATCAAAAATTCAATTTAACAGCTCTGTTATGAGCAACGTACAAATTATTGTAGTAAAACAAATCATGCTTATTCATAAAATTGGAATATCTTGATGCACAACATCAAAAATAAAATGTATAAGCCAACATATCAAATGCTGTCACACTTAAAGAACTAACTGTGCTCAAGACTGGCAATGAAATGGACACTTTACCTTACAGTTATTGTAGTTGTTGTTGCTGTTGTAGTTACAATCAGCCAGTTCGTTGCTTAAGTCATTTGCTTTGCATGCCGCCATCGCTGTACAAACTGACTTACAGACTGACTGACTGACTGACTGCGACCTTATCAAGCAATGACTGTGACGAGTTGCTGGTTGTTGTTGCTGCAGCTTGTAGTTATTGCTTTAGTGCGTGGACGTCTAGCACGGCTTGGCCTGGCCTGGTCTGGTCTGGTCTGGTCTGGTTGGATCTTAGCCAGTTCTGGTCTAGCCTGGCCTGGCCCGCTCCATCACCGTTATGCGTCGTCTTTCGAGCTTGAGCTGGCAGCGCTTCATTAAAATGTCTAGCTTGGGCCCAAATGGTTTTTGAAATTGAAACGTCGTATGTTGGGACTGCTTGCCGTCTTCTGTTGCTGTTGCACCAATGCATCTTCGTCTGCTTGGTAGCTGGCTGGTTGGTTCGGATGTCTGGCAAACGGCATCATCATCATCAACTTGCCTCAAGAGCTCTTAGATCTCTGGCAGACCCAACGCATGATGAGCGCGCGCGCACTTGGCTTTGGGGCTGATGCCAAGGCAACAACCGAGCTTGTGGTTGGTTTTTCGGTTTTGGTTCTGCGACTGTGGTTGCTCCAACATCAAGTACCACCACCGCCACCACCACCGCCACTAGCAGACAATTTTCAATTTGCCAATTGTAGCAGTATACTTTATAGCTGTATTTTAGATGTTGTTGTTGTTTACCGTTAGACTTGCTGTTACATGTGATGTGGCCTGAGGTGTTGGCTGCCAAGTACTTTTTTGGCCATTTACCTCAGTTCCACGCCTTCTGTTCTGCTTCTTCTTTAGGTATACATTCATATGTGCGTGCGTATGTGTGTGTGTTTTTGTGTGTGTGTGTGTGTGAGAGTTACTAATTTGCGAAAATTGGTCTGACCATTTGTCAAACCGAATAACTAGCTAACCGTCTGACTGACCAGTTAGTGTGGGCGTATCTGTTGCAAAATTTCCTCATACGCGTGTACTCCACAATTTATTCAAGAATTCTGGCATGAAATTATGAGCACTTAATAGCATTTTGATTTAATAAAACGGTACAACAATCAGTCAACGAGGCATGCAGTATGTATTTTTTTTAACAAATTATGTGATTAATTTTTAAACATCAATTATTAGAAATGCAAAAATCAAATTTTTGACTTGTTGACCTTATACTTCCGTGTGTGTTAAGTAATAAAATTTTGTTATTAAATTTGTTTGATTTTTAGTTACCGTTACTAGTAACTAGTTTTGACATTCTTCGATCTTTGTTTTAAACTTAGCTATATATATATAAAATCATAAACATCATTAGACAATTCTATGATTTAATAATAATATCTATGCTTTTGCTACATCTACCATTTTACTGATAATTAGTTTCTTACAATGAACTTAACCAAATTCGTGAAAACATCACATCAATCTGTTTTGTCATTAATTAACTGATATATTTGAATGCCATCTATATGAGTATATCAGTAATTTCCAACTTAACAAACCTACAATTAACTTCATAACAATAAGCTGCCATTAATTGCTTGAACAAAATGACTTTGGGAGAAATTAAAGTGCTTTGTTGGTATGTTTTTTCCCCCTTCAAAAAGTTTGTTGTTGCTATTGACAGGCTAAGGCAGCTGCAGAAAACTCCTAATAAAGTGTCGTTATGCATTTTGCGTAACTGCGGCATTTGTAACATTTGAAACGTGCCTCGCTGTCTGGTCGTTAGTTTGCTTGGGTATATTGAAACAATTGAAACGCAAACCAAACACACACACACATTTTCCACATTTGCCTGGGCATTTCATTAGACACACGCTGTTTTGCATGATTCTTGCAATTTGCAACAAAATACATACATTTTGAGCAAACATGACCCAATTTTTTTCCACTCTTATTGCGTTGTTGTTCGGACATGTGCAACAGAATCCACAAAAAAAACAGAAACCCAGCAGGGCGTCCTATATGGCTGCGGCACGAGTTCAAAGTGAAATTTCATAATGAAACGCAGCGCGGCTCAATTCTCAATTCTTCGACTCTATTGGGCTCTAGAAATTCACATGGCCGCAATTTGTTGTTGCGTCTGGTGGTGTTGTGCTTGTGTTTCAGAACCTAATCAACACATCATCAATAACAGTGGGAAATCATTTGTTCTACCAAACATAATTTGTGTCTGCCTCTCTACTCCAACCCGCTCTTTATTCTGGATTCTGTCTGTCTGATTTGTGCTCGGTTGGAGCCACATTTGCTGTGTGGGAGATTAATCACACACGGGGCCATAGGCCCTAGCGTGAAATGCAAACAAACAAACAGTTGGACAGACAACATGGACAGCTGGACGTTGATTATACACAACACAGATCCACATTTGTCGGGCGCGTTGAAAATTTAATGAAAGCAAGCGAATTTCTGCGGCTTTTCATTTGGTTTCTTTATTTTTTGTTTGTTGTGTGCACTGACCTGACACGCCCACTTCTTTGCTAGCCGCCCACTGAGCCAGCGCCTGGCAATTTGATTGCCACTATGTGTGGGCGATTTGCCTGCCTGCTACGCCCACTCAACCGCCTGCAATTGATGCTCGCAATTATCTAAAGCTGCACAAACAATGCGCAAATTAAATGCAATAAACAAAATACTATACAGATAGTGAGGGAGAGAGAGAGAGAGAGAGAGAGAGAGAGAGAGAGAGAGAGAGAGAGAGGAGTAATGAGGTGTGTGGTATTTTAGGAGTAAAATGATTGCAGTATAAATATTTTACGTTACAATTTGCGCGTTGATTTGTTGCATATTACAAAAGACCAAAATATGTACTATGGTATATCGCGTAGCAGGCAACCACAGAGCCCGATGGCAACGTGGGCTGCCAATCCGGATTGTTGTTGTTTTCGTTGTTGTTGTGGTGCAATTAGCTGGTGGTTTGCTCATATTTTGTGGCCAAAACTGGCGGCGGGTGGCCGCATTGTGGCATGGCTTAAAGCAATGCCGCTTTTAGCCATGGCGCTCCCGTAATTTGCTCATAAATGTGCGCTAATAGACAGCAACGAGTGTGCTTTAGTGCTCTTCGCCTTAGTGTTTGTGTGTGTTAATAGGTTTGTGAGTGTAAGCGAGTATGGTATGTGTTTTGCCTGCTGTTGCGGTGCCCGCTAACCAAAATTTCAAATTAGCCAAGTGGCCGCCGTTGACCGTAACACGCGCCACAGCAACAGCAACAGCAACGTGTTTGGAGGCGCGGCCTAATATCTATATTCAAAAGGTAACAAAAAATTAAACAACTATGAGTAAGTTTTACGCACGAAATATTTCCGATTATTTGTCAGTATCTTTCTATGCATCCTTGAAGCTACATATTATTAGATTAAGGACAATATTACATACGTGTCTTAAGAACTATAGGTTTGAATTCGATTGCTGTTATAAAAATAATAAAATGTTATGAAAATCGATCTGTCACTTCCACCAGTCAACGTATTAAATCCTACTACAAAAGCAAGTTTTTTTAAACTTTTAAACAATTATCAGAATCGGGCATTTGCGCTCTTAGCTGGGTTTACTTGTTGTTGATGACAATCTGGAGTTCCCCACACTTTGTTTGTTTCTGAGTTTGAATATTTCATTAAATTGTTATTGTACTCACATTTTTATACAATTGTTTTATTGTGGTAACATTTAGTGACTAGCTGTGGTTGCATCATCATTTATTTTTTAGTTTTATTAATCTCATAAGCAAAATCTTCAAAAATTATGCAACATTTGTTTGGCCAACTCGGCAGTACAAAAAACAATAATATGTTCTTCAAATAATTCTTGCCAATTTTGTTGGGGGCTTTCATATTTTTATCATTAGCATTGTAAATATTACTTGCAATCAGCAAATCACAAACAGAAATCTTGTAAACGACCTTCGTTGCTAGTTTTTTGTTTTGGCTGTAAAGCTCGGCTTAGTAGAATTTATTTGGCTTGTCATTGTTGTTTGTTTTTTTTTTTATTATTATTTTGATATGTATGTAGTGTTGTTGTTGAGCAAATTAATGCATTTATTCATGCGCTCATTGCCTCAATTAATGCGGCATTGAGCGCAATTTGTCGTTTGTCATTAATCTTCTTTCCAGTTTTCGTTTTGGACGCGTTTGGCCAAAAACTAATTTTAGGCCGCCACAATTTGGGCATTTTTATCTTAAAGTGGTAGCATGAACTGTCTGTATTGCTGCTATAGTTGTTGTTGTTATCGCAGGAAATCGCAAGTCGTTGCGAGCGTCCAAACAAATTTATCACAAAGGAGAGAAAGAGGAAGAATTACTTCACGCTGCCCTGCACGACTTTTTGGCTTAACGATTTTGTCTCTGGCTAATAAACAGCTAAAGCCAAAGCCAAAAACACCGAAGCTGTGACGCACTTGCAACAACAATGCAGCGCTTGTAGCTGTTCAATGCAGGCTCATGCTCAGCCTCATTCTCTATATTCAAAGCCTCCCACACCTCCATCTGCAGCTCAGTTTTCATGGCCACAGCGTGGGCCGATGATGATGCAGCTCATGTTTTGTTAGGGCTCTTTACTCGGGCCCCCTTCTGTTGGGCATATGGTGAGTGGTTTGCCATATTGCAAGAGCTCCTTTGATATCAATTCAAGTGGAACATATTACGTGCATTAGTATCCTTTTGCTCCAGCAGCTGCCTCACACTCCCTGACTAGTTGACTAGATGGTTAGTTGGTGGTTGTCAGCTTGACTAGCTGACTGGGTTGCATTTGGTGAGTGTATGTGTGTGTGTGTGTGTGCTGCGTATTTATTTCACTGTGTCAAGTTCTTTTGTGTCGACATGCAAGACTTATGACACTTTTGTTGGAGCCAAAAGCAAAAGCCTTTAAACGCCTCAAAAGTAGTACACTTAAAAGAAAAAGTCTTTCTTTTCTTTTGAAAATCTCATTTGTATGCAAATTGATTTTCTGTTTTCTTGGGATAGTTTCTGAATTTTTAATGGTTGCTTATTACTTAATAGTACATATAACTAATTTTTGTTTAAAGGCTTTAATATTCTTATATCCCACCCACAAAAATAAAAAGAAGTGAAAACTTTGATTGCTATTGCAATGAGCACCTTGAAGTGATTACGAAATGACGACAACATTTGCTAAAAATAACAAATTGTAGATGCTAGCATTTACAAGTACAACCTCGAATCCATTTCGCTCGGAAACTAAAACTAGTTGGTACCCTAATTAAATATAAGTCCGGATATAAGTTTAGTTCAATAAACTATTTTTAGCAATTTCTCAACTGTAAACTAAGGGCCAACTTATGCTTATCAAAATATGCAATTATTGAATTATATATTTGAAGAAGAAAATATCCAACATTCACCATTCGGCTGGCAGAGCTAGGAGTAGTGACTAACATAGTTTTAAGTAATTTGTCAGCGCATGCTTTTTGGGAAAAACATTAAGTAAGCTGGTAACACTTTTCGAAAAGATATGGCAGTCGCAGAGTTGAAAGCTAATATATTGTATTTCACTTAATTTGTTTAAGGTAATGTGATAATTATATAAACTATGGCAAAAAGTGGTGTATATAATGATTGAACATCTAATAAGCACGTGTGATTTGTATACATTTAATATTTAATTTTTAATAATATAATTAGATATTTAATTAAATATGATTTATAATATTAATCAAATATTAATTTTTCATGTAAATATAATGAATAATTTTTGGAGTATAACTAAAAAAAATAACAAAACAAAATTATTACTAAATTACAGAATTTAATAATATCAATTTACTTATTTTAATAAATAATTATTTACAAGTAAATCTAAGCCACCTCCAAAAAATCCAGCCGAGAGACAGCGAACAAGCAGACTAAAAAAAATTGTGTGTGTCAGGTACGAAGCATGACTGGAGTTCACGCGTACTATGTAGTATAAGAAAAAGATTAATACCATATCAAATGGTAAATAAACGAATGAATGAAAATATATAAAAAATGTATTAATTTTTATTGCCGAAGCAACGGAAGGTGCTTGAGGGATATCGACATCGACGCCTTCTTGGTCATCTGAATTTTCATTCCACATTTCGATGAACATTCGCGATTATTTTCTTCAAAGAGGGTTTGAAAAGTTATCAAAATTGCATTAAACTCCCCATTATTTTCATCTATAAATAAGTTTTAATAGCTTAATGGGGTTTTGATACATTGGCTGTATAGCAACTGTCACATTTTTGGTGCATGAGCAGAGCAGTTGTCAGGAGGCAAACACAAATATATTTTTTAGCTATTATGTGAATAGACAAAGAAGAGAAATTTATACTTACCAAATTACAAAATAAAGCGTTCATTGCATTAAAAACACTGGTTGTAATTTCTGGAAGATACTAATTTCCGACCGTCCACTGTATAAGCAAGGAAGCTGTCTTATCCATAAGCTTTAATAAAGAAAAACCATTTAAAATCTCAACACTCAAAGTAAATATATATTCATTTATTTGGCCAGGAATTTTAGGATTTAATAAAATATATAAATAAAACAGCTTGATTGACAAATTCAACTGCTTGATTGACAGGAGTGAACTGCTTGACAAAATCATAACAGTTGAGACAGGCCAAACAATTGCCATACGCAAGCCGGCTGACCACTCAGGTTTTTTGGTAGGGCCGGTGAATTATACCGCTTTGCTTGAAAGTTTATATGACAGTCTAAGAGAAAGCTGAGGCCATCTCTCGTGGGCGTACGTTGTTGGGGTCAACCCGATCCGTCAAAAAAGATGGTAGAAGCTCATCGGATAGCAGCGACCCTCCTTTCTCAAAGTTGTAGAAGGCAATATTTCTTTATTCAATCTGTTTATTATTTCATCCACACACTTCGAACGCGCAACGCAGACAGTAGTATTTCCTATTACAAAGTTCTGCATCAAAAATATCGATGCATCGAATTTTGACTATAGAATTATATAATTACCAACGTTAAGCTTCATATTTGCACGTTTTCCTTTTTTGCCGTTAATTCACCATTAATTTATGTTAAAAATACTTCCACACCATATAAAATATTGTAATTCTTATTTGTATTTGCTGCTATTGCTTTAAGTAAGTTTCAAATGTAGAATGTGGAATATGAATATTAAATGGCTCCATAATTGGCTTGACAGGTTGGGCAGCTGTGGACAGAGCGATTTAGCGCTGAATGTATTACAATAATAAAAACACTTCACATACCCTGATTCGGTGACTGAAGTAAGTTTAATTTTCTTGCAAACACACATCAATTGGTGAGCCAAAAAGGGAACGGGAATCAAAGCCAGGATAATAATAAACAAGCCCACCCAAAATCTATTCTGAAATTATTAGAAACGATTTTCAAAATAAATACAAATTTTAGCGTTGTAATCAACCGAATGTATGTAACAGGTAGAAGGAAGCGTCTTCAGCCCTATAAGGTATTTCTGTTCTTGATCAGCATTAACTGCTCAGCCGATGTAGCCATGTCTACCCGTGTGTCTGAGCGCGTCGATTTTAGAAACTATCAAAGCTTGATACAGATAAACCTGGATAGTGTGAACACTGGATAGTGTGAACACCTGGATAGTGTGAACTAAATAATTTGTTCACACTATCCAGGTTGAAAAAAAACCTCTTTAGTATGAACATTGTTTTTTATTTACTTTATTTGCCCCTTTGTCCCTTCGACATATGTCAGAACAATTATAACGGTTTCTGCGAATTTATATGAATTTGTAGGAAATTCTACGTACACAGATACAAAGTTATTTTAATACATTTTTTATGGAAATGGACTTTGTTTTTGTTTTTAAAGTGAATTTTATTAACACCTACAAATTTAATCATTTATTTAACTATGTATGTAGTATTCATATATATCAATTTATAAACAAAATAAAAAAATCTGGATAGTGTGAACAAATTTCAAAATTTTGAATTTCGTTTTGTTCACACTAACAAATTTTAAAATTTTGAATTTCGTTTTGTTCACACTATCCCGCAATGTCTATACTTTATATCTGAAATGAAAGTTCCCCTTTACCAAATTTTGTTTCAAATTATAGATAGTTCTTCGAGTTGTTGATTAGCACATGTAATCGATAGGATATAAGTCATGAAAACTGTTTATAGAAATTTAAAATTGTGTTTAGCAACTTACCAAAGGTTCAATTAAGGACTCGCAGGATATTTCCACACCACGGTTATAAATGCTGTCCATTGGAGCATTTTTTTTGACTTCAGTGCAAATCTCATTTTGCACATATGTTATATAGTTATCAACAAATTCTTTCATCCAACCTGGAAGCCTTAGTCTCTGCTGTAGGTAAAAGTCAAGCTCGTGATCAAAAAAGTAATGGTCGCAGACCTCAAGCCTCTCTTGAATGTTTTCAACGGATTCACCAAATAAATAAGTGTCATTTACTAAAATAAGTTCATCAATCTGCGTTAGTGTTCGATTTATAGCATCCATAGCCGAATTGGTTTTACCAATGAGCTCATTGTGTAATTGCTGTAAACCTTTAGCCTCGGTTTCCAAGGCCATTCTGGCATAATCATAAACGCCCCACTTGGTCCACAAAGAGGTTCGCACCACCATAAGTTCATTAGCCAATTGTAGTAAGTCCACAGGCGTCAGCTCTCTGCATAAATGTTCTGTAAATTCCGAACTATTATAGTCGTTCATCTCGTTTTCAATAAAATTATAAAGAGTATCACGATAAAAGGACCGACATATAACGTCGGTTTCAGAATAATTGCGATGCAACTTAGTTCTTCTTATTTTATGATTTTGAATAAACTCAATTTTCGATAGTTGATTAACATCATTAAAGCCTTTTGACTCGAGTAATTCGCACATTGACTGGTCCTGAAAACTTTTCAATATGCTTTGATTGAGACCATTTGCATTCTCTTGCTGATGGGGTGCACAAAAACTCTGATAGGTAACAAGACCCATAACTAAATAAAATATTCCATACAAGACAAGAAGCGAGAATACACCAAATATCAACAGTATGGCCCTACAAATGAAATACATATTATTTAAAAGCCGTCCTAATTTACTTATCTTAACGTCGCTTACATTAACAAGAAGTTCGAACCTGTGCCCTTGCTGCAGCAGCCGTCGCGATTGCCTCTCCGATGCGGTCCACAGCATCCGCAAATTAGACCAATAATTAGAAATAAAATTATCTTAAATGAAATATGTATATGTATATTATTTTGTATATTAATCATTCTTTTTGAAAGTGTACTTACGGTCGATAATAGAACGCAGACAATGATACTGAATACTCCTCGAGTGCCACCGAACATGATGACATCTTCGAACTCTTTGGTTGAGGTTGAGTTAAGACTAGTAATGTGAATATCACTGATTACCGAATGAATGATAGACCGTATTCTGTCTGCACGCAAGCGAAATATATTGTTTCCAACGTTCATATCTTCAGTTATTAAGTCCACCATGGGTTGGTAAAGATCTGGGATGTATTTCTCATGTACCCAAATATCCCAACAATCTGCTTTACTCAATATAGCCTTGTAAGCATTTGTGCTAATTAAGTCATTCATTCCTTCAGAAAATTCCAATGGATCGGGCATCTGTAGGAAAGTATGAACATGCTGTTTAACATAAGCCACCAAATCTTACCTGGTCAATGTCAATGTGAAGACAATTTGAACTATCAATGGTCTCAATCTCTAAATTAGCTAAAAGTCGATGACATTCTGAATTTCCACAAAGCACGGATAGGACGTAATTGATATCTCGCTTAGCGGAGCGCAGGCCTCAAAAGCATTTCAAATACTTATAAGTCTATTTAGGCACACAATTTACTTACCATCACGAAGTTGTTCTAATACAAACTGAAGTTCCTCAATCAATCCTGGTAAACTATTCATAAGCAGCAGAGCTTCGGGCATGTTAATAACCTTTTCGCCTACGTCCCATGCAAATTCGCATTTAGCATTTTTTTTAAGTCCATTGAAGCTTGCAAAAGATGCACCTAGCAATATGTGTAAAAGAGATGGCTTACTTGTCAGAACTATATCTCTTAGATACCTTACCATTTAAGACGGAAACTACATGATTATGTAATTCTTCATAGTTATTTACAAGCAAATGGTGGATGTGGTCAGACATGTCCTCTATAAATATGCAGGTATCCTCGGTAACCACTTTAATATTGGTAGTTTTTTGGCGCAAGGCCTGCCTCATCGTTCCATTGCTTGCAAAACATAAAATAGCCCCACATCTGCAAGTAATACATTTTAACATTTTAAAATTACCGGCTTTGATTTGACTTACAGAATGACAACAATTAGCAATACAAGGATGTAACCGAAGCAGCATCGTTTGCGTGCATTCTTTGCAACATCACAGCGAGGGCATCCTTGATTCTTACATTGACAACAGCAGAAGCAACAATAACATACACTGTTAAACGGCAAATAACATCAGATTGCAAAGTGACTGTGTATTACTTACGCTATGAAGGGTACTATGATGACAAGGGCAAGTAGAAAGCCAATCACAATGATAAGCCCCCAGTTGTTATTAAGAAGATCATACCAGTCATCGATTGTGCTTAAAGTGCCGTTGCCTGTTTCCACAATGTAACCTGCAATGATGAAAATAGATTTTTCAATGTTTCTTGTACATTAAGTTATAGTTTTTTTTTTACCCGGCGGCAGGTTATAGTTCGGTGCGAGAATACTAAAAAAGAATTTAATAAATCTATTGATGTACTTCTCAGCAGTTGTTGAATTGTAGTTTGGCCTAACTGAGTATTTTACAGCGGATTCGTACAAAGTATAGTTGTCAATATCGGGAAAATAGTTGCTATCCGTAATATGCATTCTGTATACTCTTTTGTATTAACTATTAATTTTATATCAGCTATATTCTCGTGTGATTCCTAAGTTTATTTTAAACTTTTATAAGTAGATTCGTAGACTACTTTGCTGACACATTTGATGTTAGCCTTTCCCTAGTTGTTTTTTCACTACTACAATACAATACAATACTGTGATATCGAAGGCATACTTTTTTAAATTTTAAAGCTCCAGTTTCTCAAATAAAATAGTTATATACCCACAGACAAACTTGGATAGTGTGAACAAGAAGCAATTCGAAATTTTGAAATTTGTTCACATTATCCAGTGTTCACACTATCCAGGTTTGCCTGTATTTCGAACAATTGTTTTGTTGTTGCTTTTTTTCTGTACAGCTTTTGAGGCCCTCGTTTGGCTGGCTGGCAGCTTGTCATAATTTTGTGTAAAGAGCGCTTGGCTTAATTTTTGCTGAAGCAAGCTCTAGTCAGTGAAAGATGTTTGAGCTACTACCCACTGCAGATTGAGATAAGTTGTGCTGTTGTTGCTGCGCTTGCTGCTAAGTTGATTTATGCTTGACACGCTTATTGAAAAGCCATAAGAGAACTGAGAGAAATAATAAAAAACAACCAGCAGCAGCTTGGGAGTATATGTATATGAACTACTATGTTGAATGGGGTCATCAGCTGATAGCATTTGATTTATACGAACCGCATTTGACATACATATTTTATCTGCTGCGTGCAACGTGTCGTATGAGTGACATTAGTCTAAAACCTAAGCCAACTAACAAGCTGCTGCAAGCGCTTACGAAAATAAAAAAAAATAAAAAAAAATAGTTAGCCTTTTGCATAAGCACTGATAACGCCACAACAATAAGCAACAGTGACATCCGCAGCAGCAGCCACAACAGCTACAGCTACCTGTTCCAATGCCCAGTCGCAGTTGGAGTTTAAGTCTCAGTCCGTATGTGGCACCCGCCCAGCGCAGAGGCGTACTACCCCCCTTGGTGAATTGGGAGTTGGGGAGATGCACTTGCGACTGCGGCTGAACCTCGTGCCTCTCTTTTCGCGGCATATACTTAACAGTAAAATAAATATTTTTCTATAAATCATGCATTAGAGGGAGGCAGCGGGCTGTTTCGCTGGATGGCTGCTTGCCGGGATGCCTGCTTACTGCCTTGTTCCCTGTCACATGTTTGACAGCCACATCAACAGTGCTGACAGCGTTTGTGGCTTGTTGGAGGGGGGATTGTGGGGGGGGGGGAAGGGCTTGCCTCACGACTTTCGGCAACGCTCGGAAGTAACACACATTTAGCGCTCGAGCAGCGAAAAAAATATATATGTATAAAATAACTGCCAGTTAGACAGTTAGCTAGTCTGCCAGTCAGGCAGAGTTTAGCAGAGAGCGGAGAAGCAGTGGAGAGGGGAAACAACTGGCAGTCAGATAGGCAAGCGGGCAACTTAGGAGGATTGTCTTAGTTTACATGTTTGATGTAAGTTAGAGCCAGTGCAAACAAAAATTAGCTTCAAAAAAGGCTAAAAAAAAGTTTTTAAAAAAATAGTATCAAGTATTTAAGCAAATAAATATAATGAAAAGTATTAAAAGAGAAGATTTTAAAAAATAATGCATATGTAAAAGGCTGTTAACTGTATATAGTCACTAAAGTGTTTATTAGAACAGCTACATATACTTTTAATTTTTTAATATAAGTAAATTGTAAGCAGTATATTTGATGTATCACTTTATGTATTTATGCGTTGCGTTGCAACTGCCAAAAACGGCAGTCAATACAAATAGCAAAAATTGGCAACATTATTACGTAAACGACATGTGATCTTATGTGTTTGTGTATGCACAACGACTTTAACCAACAGGCAAAACTAACCAAAGGTAAAACAGCAACAAGGCATGCGCAAACGCGCGAATGGTCAAGGCAGTCACAGTTGTACCACCTTAACCCACCAAACCCACCCAACCACCACGTCTTAGTCCCCATAGCCTGTTGCCGTCTCCAGCCTCGTCTTGGCCTCGTTATCGATGTGCTGCTGCGCATTTGGTCAATAAACGCATTTCTGTCATTTTTTTCGCAGCGCAAAATTTATGGCGCGACTTTGGCTCTAACTCGAACTATTGGCGACTCGACTTGTAAGCTTGGCGACTCGACTCGAATGCTGCTTGCCAAATGCCATTTTCATTTGACTTTGACATTAATTTGTGGCCGCACTTTGCCTTAACCAGGAAGTTGTCGAGCATAGCGTAAATATTTATACATTACGATGATTTAGAGAGCATTGCACTCGCAATCGCACTAAAATGAAGAGCGGTCGACATATGTAGATATATCTTACTATTATGTAAAGGGGAAAGTTTGTATGTGTGGACCTTTGTTTCTCAATCACGTAAAAACTACTCAATGGATTTTAATGAAACTTTACAATAACATAGCTTATACATCAGAATAACACATAGGGTAAAATTTATAAAGATAAACGCGAATAAATTTGCCACGCCAACCTTATCCGCCCAATTTGTCATATCTGTCATTAATAACTAACAAATATTCAAACATTTAAACAGTTTAAGGCAAATCAATCAAGTGTATTATTAAGGAGTGTAAGAATTATGCCGCAAAAGCGTACGTCTAATAGAATATACCTTAAATGTAGCTTTAGCTTAACCCATTAATTGAAATTGAAATGCGTTTAATTCAAAGCTATTCTAAACTATATTAATTATACAGTAATCTTGACCATTATAGATATAGGTAATGACAAATTGTTTATTGGGTAATGTCACAAAAGTATAGATTTCGTTTAATGAATGTTTTTATAAATAATATACGATAAGACACATCCAAGCTGAACAACTGAATTGAATAGGCTCTAGCGTAAAGCAAAGGATACTCAACAAGAGATATATTATATTCTTTCAAACCTCTATGTAGGTGGTTCTGATCTGAAAAACATAATTTTATATGCAATGCTTACCGAGTATTCACGGCCATAATTTGAATCAGATAATAGGTAGATATTGACATATATATTAGATGGCATATATATTGATGGCAGCGACCCGCAAAGATACGCCACATATACCGCCCACAACCCTCTTCCCCCACCTTTAGCAAACTTTGAGCTAGAATCACCAAATTTGCTAGGTAGATAGCTGGTGGCATCTGCATCAGACAATTTTTGAGGCAGAGTACACCCCGGCCGCATCCGTACCCCTTTGCTATCGGGCCTCTTTTTACCGGTTCTAATACTGGCATCGAGTATATCGCAGTCGGTTGCGTCCGACTGCAACTTTCCACTTGTTAATCATCTGGAATAGAGTTCATAGTATAAAAAAGCTGCATAGTTATATTGAATATGCCCCATCGGCACTTGCCAGCTGCAGTTGCTGCAACACTGAAGTTGCTGCTGCTGCTTCTATTCTTTTTGACCATGTTGTATGGCTTAAGCCCATTGTCAATACAGTTTTACTGCTAACAAGCTCGTAGGCCATTGCGATTTATGCGTGCAAAATGATGAGAACTTGCTGGGATGGCCGAGAACAGGAATAATGGAATACGAATAGAAATAGGAATATAAATAGGACTGTTGTCATTATTTGTGCCAGTGGCATTGGGTTATTTATGGGTCTTTGGGTGAAACAACGGCGTTTTTGTGACAAACCGCTTTATCGGTAAATCGGTAAATCACAAATCTAACTTTCAGCTAGGCAGCCTCCGTTGAGGTTGCAACTGCAATTGCTGCTGGTGTTGTTGCTGCTGCAGCTGCTGCAACAAGGCAACCAACAAGTGCCCCGAAAAAAGCTGCCTTTTGTGGGCACTGACAACGAGCAGGGTTTATTAAATTTATGCAAATTTTATTTATAAACGACAGCAAGTCTGGGCTCTGCCTCCGGATGATACCACAGAGCCACAGTATGAAGCTCAACTGCAGCAACAACAGTCAACAAAAGAGCCTCAAACATCAGAGCTCGTCGCTTGTCGTTCGTCTGTCTAGATGGCTGCAGTTCGCCCAATATATACCAAAATCCTACGCCTTCTGACTGCTGCCTGCAGCCTGCTCATGTGTGCAGTTCAGATTTTTCCTGGCATTATTTCTTGCTGTCTTTTTGCTGTTGTTGGTTTTATGATTTTTGATTTAGTTTGAAAGCTGATTGGTTTTCCAGACATATCGCATCCACGTTGTTGTTGCTGATGTGACGCGCGGGCGTTGCTTCGATTGGCATGTCTTTATTATAAGCCTCTCTTGCCGGCAGCACCAACATATACAATGCCTTGATTTATATGCTAAAGAGCAGTCAACAGGCAATCGCTGCTGGCAAACTTTTCATTTGAGAATCTTTTTGAATTGACAGCCAGCCGCCGCATTGGCAAAGTTCAGAAACGCAGCAAACGTTGGCCCAAATAGTAAATAATCGAGTGCTTTTTTTTGTCGTTAATCAATTAAAATTAACTGAATATAATTTCTAGTCTGAATTATGCCCAGATAAACTAATAGTTATAGCGAGTAGCACGCGGTTAAAAAATTGTGTTCTTACTTTTAATTAAGCCCCAAAGCCAAAACAACTAAAAGCGGAAATAAAGCACAAAAATTTATTTTAAAACTAGGTCGAACACTTCAAACGAGATCGTTTACTAATCTCTGTATCTGTGAGATACATTTGTTGCCTGAAACGTGTTGAAAAGATATTCATTAAAAATACATAACATCAACATCAATAAAGGTATTTTACACACATGCCCCCAACAGCAACAACAAAATAATTGCGCACCATTGCGGGGGGTGTCTGTGTGTGCAAAGTGGGGCAACATAAAAAAGGGCGCGAGATACAAAAACAACAAGCTTTAAAATGCGCATAAATAATCCCAAAACTGAACAAAACAAAATGATAAATGCAATGTAAGGCGTGGCCAACACACAATACAATAGCGCCATCTATGGTTCAGTGTAGTTCAATAAGAGTTTTTTCTTGTTTTTAGCAATTTGACTAGCACGCGAAACGAATCCACAAATCAATTGACTTCAAAATGAACGTTAATAAAATAAAATGCCAATTATATAAAACATGCAATAAATAGCTCAAATAATAAATTATAATTTTTTGCTTTGTTTCGAATATCGATCCCTTGAAACGATTTTTTTTTTTGTCCATGAAGAAGCTGCCTTAAGCTCTGTGTGCCGTGCCACACTTGAAAACACTTAGAGCTATCAAAACAGCTTTTAAATAAATTTATGGAATTTGTGCACTCGAACTGCTGTAAAGTAAACGCCAGCGCTGACCACATACTTAATCCATTGTGACCATTAATTGTTTGGAGCCATGTGACATGTTGGCTGTTAGTAATTTCACTGCCCCAAATCAAATATAGATATGTTGATAGACAGTTTTTGATTGCAACATCGAAAATAAATAGACAGCTGGCTGGCCCACCTGGCCAGTCCCTTGATATGATTTCGTTACAGTTGGCCCGAACTCGAACAGAACATTAATATGGCCAAAAAGAGTTAATGACCTTTTTGTAGCGTTTTGTTAATATTTTGAGGGGCACGCCCCACAGCCATGTTGCACGCCCACTCCACGCGCTCTCGCTTTGCCAATTTAACACCTTTCTATTCCGTGCGTTTGTCTCTCACTGTGCGGCCTTTTACCTCTCTCACTTGTGACCAGGCCACAAAAAAACGTCGACTAGGCCGACTTTGCTGACTTTGCCTTATGGCCGTTACAATTCAATTGTTACAAATTAACTTGCCGCACTAATGTTTCACGCTTGCTTAAGTTTCCAACGCAAGCATCGATATTGATGCTTGACTCTCGGATTGGTATCTGCTACTTGGGGGCAGACGCCGTGGCACCCACAAAGCACTGACACAGTGCCCTTTGCCATCGACATTGGCAAATGCCAAACGCTTCAGCTTCTCGTCTCGCGCTCATTTACATCCGCATTGTTTGGCATCCCATCCATGAAATTTATAGCGTTGGCCAAGTGAAAGGTGGCCAACTAACTGCTTACCTTTGTGTGTATCTAGTCTCGGTTTCGGTCTCGATCTCGGTCTGGGTCTCAGCTCGTCGTCTTCATCGTCGGCTTAGGCATATTCAATTTATGTTTTATTTAGTCTTGTACATGCCAAAATATGTTTGTTCTCCCACGCCATCTAATTAATATACAAATTACGTTGTCGTCTAATCAGCCATGGCTTTGTGGCGTGTGGCATGCAAATAAACTATAGTATATGCAGCAATTGGCCCCAAAAACACAATGTGCCACCACACCCCTTTTCAAAGGGGCTTGGATGGTTGGATGATTAATGCGCTGCGACAAGCCAAGGACATGACTGGCATCTGGCAACTGGCAATTGGCATAGCAAAGCTTGCAGGCAGGATTTTGGGGCTCAGCTTGAGTCACCTGGCCAGCATTTGTCGCCGTCGTCGTTGCCGTCGCAGATATATAAATTCAAATTGTGTCAATTACATCGCTGCGGCTGCTTATCGACGACAGCCAACTGACAAACTGCCCCGGCAGTTGAAGCTTTTTTTTTTTTTTTTTTTTTTTGATTTTGCCACAGTTGCACTTGGAGCTATTCAGCCTGACAAACCTGCAGCAGCAGCAACAACAACAACAACATCGGTTTCCATTTCGACTTTGGCATAGCCTGACATGTCTGCTAAAGTCTAAAGTTGTCGTCGTGTCAGTAGGAGAAACACCGCACACATACATATACATTAAAACATATCGTAGATTTCCAGTTTCATTTTGCGGTTTCCTTTTATATGTGGGCTCATATGCAGCGAGAGTTGTTTGTAGCCAATTTGCAAATCAAATATTTGAAATCTTTGCATCGTTAGACAAGCCAGGTAGCTGATTATTTTATAATTTTTATAAATTTACTAATCGCATCTATGATGAAGACTTTGAAAAATGTTCTTGGGAGTTTCTCTGTTAATTATGTGGAACATCGCGTAATTGATTTTCTTAGATGTAGCTTTTATAAGGAACATAACAATTTTTAGTGCGTGAAAATGTTTAAAATTCATAAAGCAGCATAAATGTTTATTTACTTAAAATGTTACATTTATTGCTTTCTAAAATAGATTTTTAATCAATTTATTGTATTACTTGTATAAATTATATTTCAACATTAATTTATCTTCACACGCAACATTCGAAACATTATTTTTATTATAACTGCTCTCTTTCGCTTTTAAAAACTTCTATAGCTGCTCTCGCTGGGGCTGCTCGACATACATATGTATATACATATATTATTTATGAACGCAGGTTTTTCATTTTAATGTCAGGCATTAGCTGCCCTGCGGCTGGGAGCGGTCTGTTCTAATTGGTTTATAGATTTGTCTGCTCGATTTCGCTGCGCTCGATTGCCAATTGCTTTATTAATGGCCATTTGGTTGTGGCCTGGTCTTGGACTTGGATATGGATTTGGATTTTGACCGGGGTCTCAGTTTAGGTCTGGGTCTGGGTCTCTCTCTCTCTCCCTCTCTCTTGCCTGCCTGGGTTAATGTCATCCGTAGCCCACGGCCATGGACTGTGGCAAATAGTATGCATGCAAGTAAAAGTTTTATGGCCAAAGTATGTCACGGAAATGGCTTAGTTAAAATGCGTGCGGCTTGCAAAGTGATACGAAGCAGGGTATGGGGAAGGGGTGCAGGAGGGGCTGAGGTTAGGGGTGTGGTGCTGAATAGTTGAATATATGTATATATGTTGTATATATACGTATGTATATACGTCTACATAAATGTAGAGCTGCATTAATAAACAGCTAAATAGAAATCGAAACGAACTGAGCTAAGGCAACCAAGCGAAGGAGGCCCTGCAGCAATCTTCAGCCACACATGGGCATTGCCAAGACAAACAACAGCAAAAAGAACAGCAACAACAACATCAAGCCAAGGCACATCCTTTAATGGCAGTCTGTGTTCCTCGTTCGTCTGTCGTTTGTCGTTTTGTTCGTTGCCGCCCGCCTGTCGCGCCTACTGCGTCAGTCAGTCAGTTAAAAGCGAGGCCAACAGGCAAAAAGCAATGGCAACTCTTGCTGCGGCTGCTGCTGTTGTTCTTGTTGCCCACTTGAACATGTAGTTCAGTCATCGTCGCGCATTTTAAGAGCCCCACAACTAAATGCAACTCTCAACACGGCAAAACTCTTGGCAAGTACCAAATGAGAAGTGAGCACTGCCTAGGCAGGCCACAAGACACGACAGCAACAGCTACAACAGCACCAGCAACAGCTACAACAGACGCATCGTCAAACATATAGGCTATGTGCTATAACTCATTAATATTAAATGCTGCTGGCAAGACAAGCCCCTTAGTCAGAAACACACACACACATACACAAACATCAAGACTTCGGGCCGTGTCTTGCTTGCAATACAGAAATTTATGCGCATTTTGTTTCAATTTCATACACACGTGACTTGTAAATTATCCATTGATGTGGCAAAGGGGGCAAGGACCCAAAAGCAAATGGCGACAGGATGAGCAGCAGCAGCAGCAAAAGAATTGAGACTACGATTTCGTTTTAAATGATAATTGCACAGGCGACAAAAAAAGTGCAGACAATACAAAAAAAAAATTAAAATTAAGTAACAAAAAGTAAACTCCATATTTGTATATATGTATATGCAACATTGCAAACACCACCACGCCCACGTGCGGCGCACATATATTGAGATACAGAGTCAGAGGCATGCAAATTTTCCGCTGCAGGCCACAAACAAAACAACAAAAGTAATCAATTTTATTGTTGCAGCTGTTGTTGTTGTTGTTGCGTGTTACCGACCAACAAACCAACAAAGAAATAAATAAACCGAAAACAAAAACAACAAAAATTATGTCAGCAACGGAAAGCAAAAGTTTTTAAGCGAGAACTGTAACAACAGACCCCAAAAAAAAGTGAAAATTGTGACACATTTTTTGTTGTTGCTATTTGTGTGGTTGCTGCTGTGAAAGTTCAGTTATAAAGCCATAAATACGCATATTAGCCTCATTTGATATGTGGCTTAAAATGATATAGGTGTATACATGTATATACATACAAACATATACAGAGGTATTGTAGCACTGTGTGGGTCGCACATTTTTTGTTGTTGTCAAGATTTGGTTCTCATGGCGTAATTAAGCATAATTACCCATGTCAACAGATAAAGCTGTACTAGCTGAATACTTAGAATCTGAGAAGCCAATGTTGTAGGCGCAGTCGCAGTTGGTTTATTTTTACAGATTTCACTCAGTGCGTGTATGTGTGTGTGTGGCATACGCAGGAAATGTTTAATCTCAACAACGCATGCTTCATTTCCATTGTTATAACAACAACTAGCTGACTAACTTACTGACTAACTGACAGACAGAGAGACGTTGTTATTGGATTTCCTTTTAGTAATTATTTGCATGCAACTTGAGCAACTTCGAAGACCAGCAATTCGTGTCTGTCATTTTCTGTGGTCAACATAAAGGCCTTGCCCCGCTCAAAATTTAAATTAACCCCAGCAGCAGCATTCTGACCGAAAAAGAAGAGCATCAAAGAAGAGCAGCACGTTAATAACAAGAAGAAGAAAAACTAAATAAAACTCAGTATAATAAAATAAGTTACAAACACACCGATAATAATATACTCTAACAGACTGCAGTTTAATATTAATTTTAATATTGCTTAAATAAATTTGCAATGAAAGAGAATTTTGAGAAAACCTAATGTTAGTAAAAAAAAAAGACAGAAATAAAGATATTAAATGTTTATTGATAATTTTAAGTATTACTGAATTGAACCTTTTGATCATTGTAGCACAAAATCAAAAGTACTAAAGGACACAAAACAAATAACATAAAAATTAATTTGATATATAGTCTCATCCACTGATGTTGTTCAAGAACATGCACTATCTCATTGCTTAACACACATTGCATATCAAATTGATAATAACCCCTGCAAGAGTATATTACAAATACTTCAACTTGCTTGCATGGAACTTGTAACCCAAGCGGATCTCTCAGTTCTCAGCTCTTAGTTCTCATCAGCCTGGTTCAACGTTTTTTGCGTTTTGCGTCTGCGTCTGCGGTTGATTTTTATGGTTTCATTAGTACTCCACATGCATGGTGGATGGCTGGCTGACTGGCTAGCTGGCTGGCTACATGAGTACAAGTTGGACGGTTGGTTTGGATGATGTTTAATGTTGTTGCCAGTGCCATTCGTCGTTGTTGCTGGCTGCGCATGCGTAGAGCCAAGTTGTTGGCCAAGTTGTCCGTTGGCCAAGTCTTCGAAGCAAGTCTCTGCTGGCCTGAGAAAATTCTACTGACCCACAGAACTTTAACTTTTTGAGTGGCATTGTTCAATTTTACAACAGACAAACAACAACAAATACTGCAACAACAACAAGCATCAGCAATAGCCAAGAAATTTCACAAAGCCTGTTGGCCATTTTCTACAACGCCGCCTTTTTGTAGCTTTCCTTAACCTGCGGTTTTAGTTTAAGGTTTTAGGCTTTCGACAGTTATTGATGCCACAGCAGCAACTGCTGCTGTTGTTGCCGTTGTGGCATCTTATCAGCCAGCTGTTAAAAGCAGAAAGCTTGCTGAGTTTTATAACAGTTTTCACTGTACTCAATAAAAAATTGTTAACTGGCAGATAGAGATGCAGTGTAGTCTTATACTTATTTTCGATAATTAATTATCGGGTCGACAAAATAAAATTCTGAATTCCTTTATTAAAGGTATTAAAAAAATTTTCCAGAACAATATTGATAATCGGATAAACAAAAAAAATTAAATTCCATATTAAGCTTAATTTTCACCTCATTTTTAACCTGCCAATGCAGATATAAGAACATTTTCAATTGTGTTTGATTATTCTATAATCCATTAAATTTTAGATCTATTTAAAAGGTTGCTTAAAGAGTATCTCTGGCTCTATCACTTTTAACTTTTCCTCTCTTGTGTTCAATAAATTAAATATGGAAACGTGCAATTTAATGAGCTCAAACACGTGTGGCATATTTAAGTCAAAACGCTGCTAACTCTGACGCACTGACCACAGACAAACAACAAATTTGGCCCCAATTTTCTGTTTGTTTACAAGTAAGCCGGAGCCACAAATAGAAAATGCTAAGCACAAAGCTGCAATACTGAAACCGTGCGACACATTTGAGCCGTTTTTCAATAATTTGTTGCTGGGCTGGTCAACAGCAGCAGCAGCATCAGCAACAGTGAGGCAGCAAGAAATTGCGGAAATTGCCAATTGAAATGGAAAACATTTTCATTATTCGCTGCCGCTTTTGACCATAAACTAGCTGCCTAGTTGCCCAGGTGGGTGTGCATGTGTGTGTGTGTTGCAAATTTATGGCCAGAAACATAAATTCGTTTGCAGCACAAAACATATTTTTGCTTGCAAACGAGCAAAAATTGTCAACTCGACCATCTACAAATTTCCGACTTTTCCAACTGTTGGACAATTATATTTTACACTCAGTATTTTAGTTTATTTGTTTTTTGTTTTTGCTGCCTGGCAATGCCATTGATTTATAACAATTTGTTGGTCACACTGCCGCCAAGTGCCATAAACAAGATATCTGTAATTAATCGAGCCTTTGCGCCTGCGCCTGCCTTATGGCTCATAACTTTAAGCAGCCACATAAACTAGACGCTCACAGAGATTTGTGGCCTTTTTGTGCCTTTTGCTTTGATTGGATGTCAGCGCGTAGATTTTTAAAACGCCACAAAGATCATGATTTGTTGTTGTCTGCCACAAGACATCTCTCGCATGAGTCTCAAACAAGACACTCATGCCACATGTAGTGATATTTGCCCACCCGCCGACAATTGCAATTAAAAAACCAGCCACACAGGACATAGGTCCTTCAAACATAAATGCTGGCCAACAACAACAACGATCAGGTTCCTGACTCAAAAATTCAAATGTTCAAAATAAAAGGTGTGTCAATTGTAGTTGTTTTTGTTGTTGCTTTTGTTGTGGCGCACCCTGTGATTTATTATATCCATTCAAAATCCGACTTTTTTCGGTAGTGGTGATTGTGGGTAAGGGGTTAAGGGGGGCTAATGGAAAGTGGGACAACGGGTAGTAAAAACGGCCGCAGCCATAAATATGTCAATAAAAACAGCCAGACACAAAACTGCTGCAACAAACGAAACATTTCAATAAAATCAAAATCAATAGCAAAAGTTTAAAAAACAAAACATGACAAAACAAAAATGAACAGCACAACTTACAAATACCCTAACTTTAATGATTTGCTAATATTAACAGATTATAAATTTGTTATTATAGTAAGTATATATGTTAAGAGTGGCATTTGAAAAATTTACGTACATACGTTTGCAGTATATATTATTTTATTATTTATTGACAAAAAATTTTTCTTAAATTTTGTTCGTTTTACAATTAGAAAACATTAAAAGCCCAAAGTATTTAAAGCCGAAAAATTGTAGGTATAATTTAAGAAAAAATATTATAAATATATATGTTCCCCTTTTTCTAGTATCTAAAACTCGCTCATGGTGGAAATCAAACTAAACTTATCAAGCGTTTTAAATTTAACGACATTGTATCTGACAAATCTTGCATCAAGAGAGAGGATCTAGTACATCCATCAAAATAAACATCGAGATCTTTTTAGCAAAAACTAAAACAGAATTGGAAATACCCTTTCGCATAGATAAAAACACAAGCCGGACGCTTTCAACTTTAATGCCCCTTTGTTTTGGCTGTGTTGTTACATGTTTTGTTGTTTTTTTTTGGCAGAGGGTTAAGTGGGGTGATTGAGTATCAATAGCAGAGGGGGCCAATCTAGTGGCTCTTATGTCCACTGCGGGGCTGTGAGAGGGGAGTACAAAGGGGTGAATTGTCAATAGCCTACAAATTGGAGCAGCATATGGCAGCAATACAGTTTTGAGTACTTTGCACTCGTTGTGTTGCCAGCGGGGGTTGAGTAATCGACATCGGCATCGACCAACCAGCCATCCAGCTATCCAACAATTCAGCGCCATATCGCCAATGGCTACATTGCCATCGTGTGTGCCCAGGTGTGCAAAGCTGACGCAGCAACAGCGGCAACTGCAGAGGCAGCTACTGCGACATAAAATGTGTTGTTCATATGCAGAGGGAGAGAGAGAGAGAGAAATATAGAGCCGAATTCTGTGGCATGACACCGTTGAAGGTGGCCCAGTGCTGGTGGCGCCCCTAACTGCTTCTACTAACTGGAGCTCACGGCACACAGCCGCTGACTGCATGACTCAGGTTCAAGTTGGCCGCATGACTTTCAGCGCGAGCTGAAACACAAAATACCCAAAAATAATATACACATATATATTTACATACATATTCGTTTGTATGTATATGAATGTGAACGTATATAAAATCAAATGGTTGGCGTTTATTAAAATTCGAGTAGTACGAGTAAAAACCTCGTGCTGCGAGCAATTCTGCGGCAGCTTTATTAAAAATGCAGCAGCTATGCTGCAGAGATGCTTTTCAATGGAGATAAACTGGCACAGGAGAGTTTGCCAGAATTTTCAGGCACGACAAAAGAGGAAAGTGTATACAGAAATTTGACTTAAAGGTCACACACAGAGGGGAGGAGTGAAAAAGCACTGCAAGTAAGAAGAAATTGGCGTACATAACGGAACTAACAAATTTTTATACTCGATACCAAAGGTAAAAAGTATTTTGGGTTTGTGCAATGTCCGTCATGGTGTCTGTGCGTCCGTATATTCGCATCTTTTTTTGAAACCTTTCAAGCTAGAGACTTGAACTTTTGCCAATATCTTTTTTATGGGCTGGACAGATAGAGTGTTAAGATTGTGGTTCTACGATTACTGTGGGGCTGGCAAATTGATAAATACCCATAGCGCCCCCAGCCCCCTTTAAAAACCTGGTATGCGTTTGTTTATGAGCTTGAGTTTGGTAATCTTGTTACCAGTTTTTAAACAGGTATCGAGTATACCGCAGTCGGTCTACTAGTGTAATTTTGTTACAAATATGAATTAAAATAGAATTTTCTTCTAATTTTTAAAATTGAATGCTCAATTATAAAGTTATGCCAGGTTTGTTTCGGAAAAGTTAGAGTTGAAGAAGCATTCCCTTATTATTTATTTTTTTTAGCTCTATTACAATTATCAGCCAAGCATTCGGGCAATTACATGTTCCCCACTGACCTACATCTGATTAATTTGGCTAATGTAAAAAGTCTCAAAAACAAAACACACAGACACACACACACCAAAAGCAAAAGTATACGAAAATTGCCTAACCCTCTGTGTGGTGTGGCATAGGCACAATGTGGTGATGGGAAGTCAGGCAGGGGAAGTTGTATAGCCGACCAACCAACAAGAGGTAACAACCAGTAACCTACATGGCCAGCTAGCTTGAATGAGTGTCAAAGCTATTTTGCGCTAATTGCCTTTTACGATTATTTTCACATTTGGACGAGCGACGCCCGACGACAGTTCAAGCCCCCCTAGAGCACAGAGTCTTGGCAACTGAAGTTGTTGCTGTTTGTGTTTGTGTTGTTGTTGCTGCTGCTTGCTTCAAGTGCTGCCACACACTTACGCGCACGCATGACTTAACACAGGGAGCACAGAGGCAGCAACATCGTTGTCCTCGTCCTCGTCATCATCTGAGGCATCTGTGGAGCTTAAGCTCTGGAGCATGCACGAGTGCGCCACATTACACAGCAAACAGCGAGAAGATGGAGATAGTCACACAGAGAAAGAAAGAGAGAGAGAGAGAGAGACAGAGACAGTAAACGTACATATTTGTATTTGTATGTGTGTTGCGCCCAACTATGATCCTAACTGCAGCCGTGGCACGCAACATATTCGCTTATTAAATTGAATTAAATTTTTCGTACGTTTTATTTGCGGCACTTTTCGTGCGAGGTATGCGATGTGAGGCCGCTGTGGGTTAATGCCACACCAACAACAGCACCAACAACAACAACAAAAACAACAACTACGGGGAGCTGAGAAACCATAGATAGATAGTAGCGGCAACACAACGAATGCCATTGCGCTTAACTTTCGTTATTATGGTCAATTATGGCTAACGGCAACGACTTGACTCAAACTCAAAACGTCGAATCGCCAACCAAGCAACGCTTTTCCACACATGCGACACAATGGCAAATATGAAATTGATGATGTCTTGTAATTGTGGGCCTGCCCTAAGCAACAATTGCCTCCTCCTCAATTACAACTTACTGACCCAGTTAGCCAATGGGCCCGGCAAAGATCAGATGACACGTGCATTTCATTTTTAGACACAAGAGTCACAGTCAAAGTCATAGCTAAAATACATTTTTGTGTTTTGCTCATGATTTTAAATATATTTAATAATTGCGCAATGACCTTGCCCGGAGAGCCGGAAAGAAAAGCCCATACTTGGACCATTAATTGATTTTTAAGCAGCCAACAAATCGGTCAAACTATGAGAACAGAAACATGAAAAGAAGACTTGGATAAAAGTTAATGATACCGAAGCTTGAGATACTCTACTATGTTACACTTAAAGCATAAGTTAAGGTGTGCCGAAAAAAAAAGTACAAATGACTCATACAATTTAATTTCTTATAAATAAAATTCAAAATATTTTTTAGAGCTCTAAGTTTATTAAGATTCCATTATATTCAGTTATCAAACATTAATTAATTTTTTTAATGACTTTTTTCTAATAGTTTTAGCTCTGCAGCAATATTAATAATTCTTGCTTAATTTTTTTAAGCATATTTTATAGAATGACAAACTTTATTTTACTCATAATTAATATTCATTAGTCATAAATATTAACGAACTTATCAAATATGACCCCAGAGATTATTTTATAAATATTGACAGCCGTATCGGCTTAAACAATCAAATGTATTCAAATAATCTATGTAGACAAAGTTAATGATAGAGTTATTATGCCAAGGTTTCAAGGGTATACAAAAATTATTAAAATATTGCTGTTTGCTATTTGTACAACAGTTAATCATGCAGGCAAAATCTTAGCTATCATTTTATTTGTATATTTAACAAAAAGTAAATAGTTTCATATGTATGTATGTATGTATTTGCTGACTAGCTCATTTGATGATTGACGCATGTCTATAAATAATCGAGCTCGTTCTTAGCTTAGATAAATGTGTGCGCCTACGAGAATCAGGAAAAAATACACAGGCACACAAACAAAACAAGAAGAATAGTCATTGGGGTAAACATGTTTAGGAGTACCTTACCCGCCAGGTTTTTAAATGCTGAACATAGATAGAAGATAGAATGCGAAGATTGCTAAGATCGTTGTAAGCAAGTAACAAAGTACTTTCAGGCGCAGAAGGCAATCATCTAATCGAGCACTTGGCACTTAATTACCAGACACACTGAGTTTGTTGTTGTTGCAACAATTTACAAACTGGCGCTATATAATTTTCAAATAGCCATTAAAACAAACTCCAGTCAACGTTTTTTTAAATTTTTTTTTATATATAAAAGTTTCTTATAAGTAATGTTGTAAGTACATATTTAAAATGCCAATTGTTGTGGAGATATTTTATTTGTGTATTCTTCCGACTGGTCAATGCCAAGGTAACAAGCTTAGACGAGGTCAGTGAGGTCATCAATGTGGCTGTTGTAGTAGAGACTCATCGGTGGTTATGCCAAAGACATTATCTAACTACATAATTCTAGAAAATAACAACTATTCAAATGCTGTCTAGAGATCGTAATCACAAGCACATTCTATGCAGACAACTGACGGGTAAGAAAAATAAAAAAAAGAAATCGTGAGGCAATCAGTTAAGAGCATTGTCAATTGCACTCAGTTGCGAGTTGATGTGAGGCGTGTCATAATGGAATGTGTCTTGGTTGGGGCACTCGAAAGTGTCAGTGGTGAACAAATGCAATAAAGATTGAGTACCCAAAGTAACATAATTGATTGTGGCCAATGTGTCGCAATTAGACCATTTAGAAAGAAACAAAAGGAAAGCCCCTTGGAAAGTTGTTATTGGCCAGCAGGAAATCAGTTTTTGATCACAATAAAAATGACACCTATACAATTTTGAAATTGAGCAATTGAGTATTGTCTGTGTTGTGTGAGCAATGAATGCGCTTTTAATTGATACACTACAAAATTACAAATGACAATTACGTATACGAATTAAAAATACACAATGCTGTCAGCCACACGTGTTTCTATACTGAATTTTTGGGCCAACTGCAACATAAATAAAAATTTTAATTGAATCGTGACTGCAACGTTGTTAACAATTAAAAAAAAACACAAACAGTTTTATTCAAAATGCAATCAAAATGCAAAGTGGCCAATAAAGCCATTTGAAGTGTCTAACACTCATTAAATACGGCCAGAACGTGGCCTCATCATAATCCCCACTTCGGAGCGCTGATCACATATTTAGTGGTTGCATAAAACAAGCTTCAGCTCATGGTTGTCAAAATTTGTCGAACAATAAAAGCGTAGCTTTGTTTACATAAACGGTTTATTTATATTTATATTTTAATTATCAATAATAAAAAAAGCCGCAAACACAAAAGGTGTTAAAAAGTGAAGACGTAACTAAAGAATGATCACAAAGTTCAAGAAAGTTTAACTTGTGTTGATAAAACTTACATAGTCGAACACTCAAAAAAAAAAAAATTAAATATTTTAACCGGCAATTTAAATTTAATGCTACCAATTTTCCATATCAAGTGAATAAAAATTAACACCTAATTGCCTCTGCATATTTGTATGTATCAAGACCTAAAAGCATAATCATGTATTCCGTTAACGTTGTATGTTTTAGCCATATCAAATTTGGCAACGCGCCATATGAGAAATGCGCAATTTGCAATTATGCCGTTTGACTTTGACAAATTAGAAATGACTTAAAATGCCATTGCCGAAAAATTTGTATGAGATGGTCAAGTGCATGTTAACTGCAATTTGCCTGTACTTAATTAGCCAAAAATGTCACATAAACTGCATTTCAAATTAGAATTAAGTGAAATACAAATCACAGAAGACAAACTCGCAACTCGCAACTGGCAACTCGTTGCTTAAACTTTTAGTTGTATGTGTGGCATGTAGTTTACTGCCTGTTGTTATAACATGCAATCCGAGTGTGTGGTGTGTTCTAGTCCATGTTTGTGCATTTGAAATTAATTTATGCAAACATTCGTACATATTAATGGTATGTACTAGCTGCAAGACAAGTCAAGACATGACTGAAGAGACATGAGGAGCTGTTGCTGCCACTGTTGCTTTGGTTCTTGAGAGTCTAGAACTCAAAAAGTCGAACTGCGGCGCATACATAAATAAATTAAAATTGCTAATGGCTGAAGTGAAGCGAAGGAGGTAGAGATGGAGAGAGGGACGCTGCACGCCCATAATTAAAAGCAGCAACACAAAAAAAAATAAAATGAAAAATAAAAATAAAATGAAAGCCATGACCAGCTGAAGATCACGCTGCTTGCTGTCTACAGGCCCTCATGGCATAAATCAATCAATTTATTTGCAACGTCTGCTTTGCTATGGAGCAGCAACAGCAGCAGCAGCAGTTGAAGAAGATGACGACTGTTGATGTTGCTGTTGTTGTCGTTGCGGCAACTGTGGCAAATGGCAGTTGTAATCTTAGCCAGCGGGTGCAACGAACTTCACCTTCGCAATCTGCAGCTAGTTTTAGTTCCTGACTTGCCACAGCACTCCTCCCACAAGAAAAGCCAAATAACAAAAAACCGAACACAAATCTAAAACCTGACTCAGTTCCTTTTTCTTCTTCGTATTTTTTGTATTTTGTTGAATTTGCAACCACAGCCTCTCAAATGCAATTTGCTGAAAACTTGCGCCGTAATGCCCCATAACTCATTGACAATAGACAACGGGGCATAGTTTTCTAGTAGTTGCAGAGTTTGGCAGCAGCAACTATAAGTATGTTGCTTGGCCGCGGCCAGAGAGACAGAAAACACGGCCATAAGTTAGCTGGTCGCTTAAATATGAAAATAATTTCATTTGCAGTTTGCCAAAATAATTTCACGCCAAGAATTTGTTGTGATTGCGCCAAGCCAACCAATTTGCGAGCAGTAGCAAGTGGAGAGGAGGTCGACACATTGAACTCAACATGCAAATTAAGAGAGTAACATTTTTTTGTTTCTCTATTTTTTGGGCGCAGCAGCCACAATTGGACTGCAATTGAAGTGCCTGCTAACCATATAATTCACACTTGGCAGCTGCCAACCAACCAAATAGCCATTAAGCCACGTTGTTTTTCTCTTTCGCTTTTACTTAAGTTTCCTTTTGTTGTTGTTGTTGGACTTGTGCAGGTTTGAGTTACTCAAACGTTGCCTTTTCATCATGTTTATAATGGTGATCAACATTATTGGTAGCATCCACACAGCAGCAACACCAATAATTTAAGCTGTCATAATACAGCCATCAGCTGTGTTATAAAAAAATATTAAGAATTTCGAAAGCTTTCTTAAGGGCAGCACAATGTGGGAATACCCTATACTAAGGTGCATTATCAAGTACTTTCTTCAGAATGACACAACATTTTAATTAATAAAAATAATAATATATATTTTTTATACATATAATATTATTAAATATTTTAAATTCTTATATGAAAAACGTATTTTTTGTGGATATTGATAAGGTTGGCATAAATTCTATACAAATTTTATGAAAAATCTTTATAAGTTTTTTTTTTATGTATGTATGTATTTACATCCATTTATGACTACACTTAATACACTTTTATAGTATATATTTCTATTTAGTAAAAAATGAAATGTTTTCATCACAATACATTGGCGGCGCCACAGTAGCAGCAGCATGCACAGCTGCAGCTGCCGCACTCGAGCAGCATCATCAAAGTATTTAAGGCTTAATCGATGGCGCTTTATTGCCCAGCCCAGCTGTACCCGTCCACCATTTCCCCTCTCTCTTTAGAGCTGTCACTGTAGCTTTAGCAATTCCCTGCTTGCCATCGTCTAAACTGCAATGCTTTTTTTACACTTCAGCCACGCTTCGTTTGTGTCGACAGCAGCTTTTCATTAGACAATTTCCCCAGGGGAGTGAGAGGAAGAAGAAGGAGGAAGATGGGAATAGCGTGCTGGGCATTTGCACTTTGTTGCAAGCACAGCAGAGGAAAAAGTTGGGCAGGAGGAGCGGTTTGGGCGTCAGGCAGGGCAATCGAGCAGATTTTCATTATGTCGAGTCAAGTCGAGTCGACACTAACAACAACTTTTACTTGTGTGTGGTACATTGTTAGCTTAATTGTTGTTGTTCTTGTTCCTGCTGCTGTTGTTGGTGCTTGTGTTACTGTTGTTGTTGCTGTTATTGCTTTTTTTGTTGCTGCTGTTGCTATTGCTGTTAGAATGTGCGCGTTATTGAGTTACGTGCTTGGCGGCGCAACAATAGCAACAAAAACAGCAAAAGCGGCAACAAGCAACTGCAACTTGGCACGTTTGCGTTATTTAACTGTCAGCAAACATCAACAACAGAAACAGCAGCAACAGAAGCAGCAATTTAGACTAAGCCCAGGCGCTAATTGACAGTGAAAATGTCGCGCACTTAACATTTGTCTTCATCAATTGGGACCCAAAAGTTGCTGATGTTGCTGTTGCAGCTGTTAATCAGCTAAAAGCAAAAGCGGAAATCTGAGACCAAGATTAGAGCAAAAACCCACTTGCATATTATGATAGACGATCTAAGAAATTGAGAAACTTAGCCTGGCCACGGCCCAAGGCAGCGTCAGCAGCAGTGGATGGCTTATCACGCCGGCTAATCACAACTGCAGCTTTTGCTTAACACCTACGCAGGGCTGCAGTACCTAGCTGTGCAGAGCTACACACACACAACAGCAAAAGGTACATAGGAAAAAGTGCAAGAGCGCTATCGTTGCTGCAACAACTAGCGGCAAGCATCAAAAGTTGCCGCACACACAGCCCACGCCTGAGATGGCAAGAAGCAAAATCAAGCTTAACATATATACATATTAAGCATTCACAATACCCCAACTAAATGAAGTGTGAGCGAAAGAAAAAAGCGGTGCTTTAAATTACATAAGTTAGTTTGGCAGCTAACCATGATGGAAGTCAATTAGGATGCTAGAACTTGAATCAAATATTATGTTGCAAAATTAATATGTTCTGCAAGTGTGTGCTAATTTTTTAATAGAAAAAAGCTAATCAAATGACTATCCTTCACTCAATTGGATTTCATACTTAACAATATCCTCATCATACAAATAAGATACCGTCGATCGTTTTAAACGTAGAGTATTTTGCAATTTGCTGTTGCTGATGGTTTATCTTTTATTATTACTTTTTTGTTGTTCCCCGATTTTCATTACGTTGAGTGAACGAAAACAAATGAAAGTTTTTTTTCTCTTCTGATCAATGTGTGTATGTTTGCTGCATTGTGTCTCCCAAAGTGGGAGTGCATTAGTGCTGATGATGATGATGATGATGACGTGAATGTGGATGATAGCTTGATGGCGACGGTTTTTGACGACATCAATATAATTGTTTCCCGGTTCACAACAAGGCGAGCGTTCAACGCTGTTTAAGCATGTGGGCTGCCCTTAAAAGCTCCACCCACCAGAAGAGAAATTATTAATTATATATCTGCAACTTTGGTTAAAGCAATTGTTGAGAGTGTTTTGTAAAGGTTCAATAGTAGTATGTCTATGCAATCAAAATTGAGTTTTTTATATTGGTTGTTTTTGGGCAAGGTCGTTGCCGTTGCTGCTTTGTTATGGCTTTAATAAGATACTTTAAAGAGTTTACAATACACAAATACACAAAAGTCTCAAGGCTACCAGCTTTGCTCTGTGCTGGGTGCTTGATGCTTTGTGCTCTATGCAAATTGCTAAGCATATTGAAGCAATAAACGCGATCAAGATGTAGCTGAGTTTAATAAAAATACTCTGTATATAAAACAGAGGGGTCTGGTCGCCCACGCTCAATTATCATGCAAGCAAGCGGCTTTTGTTTGCCCGGTTGACAACTTCTTTAATCAAAAGCGATTTCAAAGCGGTTCAATCGGGGCGTGGCGGCAACAACGGCAACATTCGAGCTCTCAGTTTCATGTGCAAGCTGTTTAAGCTGTTGTTGTTTGTATTGTGTGTTGTTGCCTCATTACAAATTTGACACTTTGGCTGACAGACGTTGGATTTCTGTCCTTTTTTCCGCGGCAAATATATCTTTATGCTTATGTCATTTAACTTAATGGCAACAAGTCAACAAACAAACACTTGAGGCCAAACAGCAACTAAGCTCAAACAACAACAACGAAAACAACTGACAGCTGTTGATAGTTTGTTGAGCATTTTTGTTAATGGGCTGCAAAAGAGTTAACTGTGAATTTAGTTTAGGCCTTAACTACATATGTCCAGGACTTTTATTTTAATTATGCTTTAGAATCATGCACTGAGTAATATTTTTGAGTCCTTGATTGGGTTGCCGCTCCCAACAGGGCCAGGCTGTGCTTTAAGTCATGTCGTTAAGCATCATTACCAACTTAGTGGCATTATTAGCGAAACCAGCAACAGCCTTGTGTAAATGTTGGTTGTTTTCTTGCCCACTTTTAGCCATTTATTGACAAACTGCCATTTTTGGGGGCTGTCGTCCATAAGCGTGACTTGGCCAACTTGGCTAAGCAAACGTAGGGCAATTGTGTTTTTGGAATTGGTAACAAAAAAAAAAAAAATAGCGTGTGAATATAAACTTAACTTGGCAACAAATTAAGCCTTATGCCTTTTTGCTGCGGTTCAGTCCGGCTCGATTTGTTTTTTATATATATTTTTTTACTATTTGACTATAACTGACAGCGATTTGCGTTGATTTTGACCATGAAGTTGGGGGGGGAGCAAAAAATGTTGCTTGCTCTGTAGCGCCTTAAGTTCAATAAGCTTTTGTTTGGCTAATTTATGCCAGCTGAGACAGCTCGGTGCTCTGAGCAAGTTCTTTTAATTAAATTTTCAATTTAAAAACACTTGACGCTCTCGCTTGGCCCCAACAGATAGATGATGACAACATTACTTCGGGGTGATGTGGGAAAGTGGGAGGGAAGAGTTGCTGCATTAGGCGCCACTTTTTCATTAAGCCGACGGCAACGGCATGGCCAATGTCTAGGCCTGAAAGATGCCCAGGCAAGACAGCTGGCGGCCAAGTCTATTTTCATACAAATTAAATGGCTCTAGAAACTTGTTTCACTCATTCTATTTTTATTTTTAATTTTTTTTGTGTTATGTGTCGTTTGTTGCGACTGCTGTTGAATGGAAATTGCTGTTAACATTAGCCAGAACAGACACTGTTTTGATTAACACTTCAAAATTCCATTAAGATGTTGAAGATTTTTAATAAAATTAAATTAATTTGATGTTAGGAGTTTCAAACAGCAATACGTAAGTACATATGTAAAATAAGTAAAAAATACATTTAAAATTTGGTAATCAATCAATAAAATAAAAATAATCGAGGTTTAGAAAATTTTTGGAATTGACAAAATTATTTTTGTTTTATTAACTTAATACTTATAACTTTCCAATAATACTTAATACTTTCCATGACAATCAAAAATTCCACTTCAGATATTTGAATAACTTGAATATCTTTAACACTTTGTGGAAAAAAAGAAATAAAAGCAGCCCACATTTTAATTACAAAATATATTTTTACTATTCCATTTGTTAGTTAATCTAAAAACCTTATTATGTCTGCACGTTGTGACACTTTAATACAAAAAACTAATGTCGCACACGCAAATGGACCAGTTAAAATAGCTACCTGAAGAAATTTCAAACCAGCTGTGCAATTGTTACTTGATAAAACATAAAACTCAAGCCTTAAAATGATGATTGTTATTATATTTTTATCTCTTTTTTGCAGGTAAGATCGACCCTATAAACCTCAAAAAAACTAAATAAAATTGCGGCACGTGAGTAAAAGCTTAAAACCGCCATCATTTATAAGACAATAATTGTAAGAGCTAAAGATTAGCTGTGTAGCTGTATCCGAAAATGTCGCCGCGTATGTTAAGTTATATATCTTCTTTATTTTTGGGAAAGACTATTCACTTTCTCCTGTTTTAATTGCGGCCAGTTTAACATTAATGCGTGCGCATTTTGATGCACTTAAAGAGCAGAGCAATAAAAACAACAGCAACATCAACAACAACGACAACTTCTGTGTGGCTTGGCAAAAAAACTTCAGACCAACTCACGTACAAAAATGATTTTGTTAAGAGGCAACTGTAAGTGAGGGGCAGGGGAGGGCAGAGGGAGAGAGAGAGAGAGGAAAGCAGAACATTTAAGCAGCTTAACCCATTTCCGTGGCACATTATCATCATCATTATATATGTATGCACTATATGTATGTGTGTGTCTAAAGCTGTTGCCGTTGTCGGTGTTGCTCTTGTTGTTGCTGTCTTTCAATTGTTGCAGCTTTGTTTTCTTACTTTTTAATTTCTTTCAATTACGCCGCACTTGTCACAGGCCATAATATGACAGTGAACGGGAGGGTAGCTTGCTGTAGTGTAGGGGGATGTTTGTCACCATGTCTGTGAAATTCCCTCATTAATATTTCTTGCATAAATACCCAGACTGTTGTTCAACTTTCAGCATTAAGGCAACTTTTTTGTGTGTAATTTGTGTGTGGGAAGCTCACCTGAACAACTTAAAAGCCACTTATTAAACGCTTCTTTTTGGTATTCTATAGCATCAGGCAAAAATTTACTTAATGTTCTGGCACTCTCTTAATTAAAATCCATATTGGCAAGCTGTTTTCAAGCTATATACACACACACACACACACACACAAACTAACAATTCTACAAGTATCAATTGAGTGCAATAACAACAACATCATTATAATCGACTTTGTCTAGGCGAAAGTTTGGCCAAAGAGTCGGTCTATGACAGCATCAATGAACCAAGGAAAGTTGTTGTGTTTGCCTTTCTAAAAGTTAGTTATGTAGAATACAGAGACAATGGCCAAGTTACAGCATGCCAAGTTGCAGGTTGCAGTTTGCAGCTTGTATGCTGCTGCCCATTGCTATGGCTATTGCTATTTACTGTTTGCCGTTTTGCTGTTCAATTGATGCGCCAGTAACATGACAGGGAACACAAAACCAATTTAACAGCAAACCAACAAACCCAAAAACAGGCAAAACTCATCGCGCCAACTGCAGTCCGCATTGCATGGCCAGATTAGCAACCATCAGACAGCCAGATGGAAAAAGATGCAGTGCAGCAGAAGGCTTAGCTAATGGAAAACGCCGTCTACAAAATGCACTGGCCGTAAAAACAAATGAAGCCAAAAACTAAATGCCAGCCGAACAAAGCTAATGCAAGATTGCCTAATGCCATTGACTCAGCCAAAGGCTGACCAAGGCGCACTTTCAGTTTTCAAATAGCCAATGTTCACTTACAACAACAACAACTGTAACATCAGAAGCGGCAGCAAACAGATAACAAGAAAATTGGCATGACTTTTAGTATGACGAAATCTGAATGCCCTTGTCTAGCTTATAAATTCTGATCAGTTAATAAAGGGATATATAAGCCTGAGCATTTAAATTGATTCAAATTGATAAAACTAAAAGTATAAAGGCTTAAGCTAAATAGCATTGTCAATTAAAAAAATGCTAGCATAATTTATAAACTTTTCGGTAAATATTGGATAACATAATTATAATAATTTAAGATTGAGCTAGCAACCAACTGAGGAAACTCTGCTCTTTCCAATTAAAAATAGAAAAAAAGAAAACTCTTCTACCTCATATGAATAATATTACAAACCCTATCGGGCATTCAATTCAATCCAAGTTTAGCTTCTCCGATTGAGCAAGTGTATTAAATGCTCAACGCGATTCGTTTTTATGGCAAAGTCAAATAAGAAAACAAAATAGAAGTTAATCTAATAACAAAGATTGAGCGCAATAATTTTAGCGATTGGCAGCGCAGATTTACCATGCCAAAGGAGGAGAAGCCAATGGACCTGGACCTGGACCTGCCGGACTACCAACAGCAACAACAACAGCAGCAGCAATAGTTGCATTCAGTCAGCAAAAGTAAAAACAGCATCAAGTAAAAGGGAGCGTCATCGTCGTCTCGACGCCATCCACACTCCAAAGGCCATGACTGGCAGTGTACAACATAGAAGTGGGGTAGCTGGAGATGAGGGGGGAGCAGAGAGCGTGGCCAAACGCTCGTTAGCGTTTTGGCCCAGCAAGTGCAACAGCAGCAGCTGCTAACTCCAAGTGATAGCTTCAGTTGCTTTGGCTGCACTTGTTTTGTTGTCTATGTGTTTATGTATGTGTGTGTGTGTACAGATAGCGTATCTAATGGTTACATTTTAGTGCATACAAACGTATCTAATCGCTTAAACGTTTTATTAAATTACGTTAGTGCTTGCTTGAGTAGAGGTAAAAGCCAATCGAATTTCTTGCATCATTGTTGCCCAAATGGCCGTTGCTTTATTTGGTTTGGTTGGCTATGGCTTTGGATGTGGCTTTGGCTATATGCCATGACCTTGCCCAGATGCCAAAGCAGCAGGTTCAAGGTGAAATTTATGTGCTCGAATTGCTTGTTGCAATTTTTGTTTGTTATTGGCATGCATTTAAATTTTGTACAGTAAAGATTGTGGCTGTAATTGCCGTCAGCAACAGCTGTTATAAGAACAAGAACAGCAAGTTAAACAAGTTGACAGCGAGACAAACAAACAAAGGTAAAACTTATGCGAGCAACGAAAGTTTTTGCACAAGATAAACAAAGCAGGTAAAGCTGCAAACTGAAATTTGGGCATGGCCCAAAGAACATAGAAACTAAGAACTTAGAAGAACAACTAGAACCAAATGCCAAAATGTTGACAATGCCACTGCACAGAACAAAAGACACTCAACGGCAACAAAAAGCAGTAGCTTGGGGGCAACATGCAAAGCAGCAGCGCCAGCGGCTGCAGCAGCAACGTCAACAAAAGCAACAACAATGCACAATCCTAGAAATGAAATTGAAATCGAAAACGAAATCAAGGCACATGCATATGGATATGCTTTTGCTACAGCGTACAGCAGCATCGAACACACACACAGCACAACTGAAATCAAGAGCTGAACTGAAGCTGTTGTTGCAACAGCAGCTGCTGATGTTGCTGCTGTTGCACTTTGGACACGACATTGCCACGGCCAAAGCCAAAGCCACGGCTGCATGCAAATGAGGTCCAGCCCCTTTTATTGCTGGGACATTGGTTGCAACATAAAAAACGGTGGGCGTTGTGAGGATTATTATTGTAGCCGCCGTTGCTGAAATGAGCACAACAAAAACTAGTACCGCCGGCAAAGTTTACTATGTGTGTATGTGTGTGTGTGTATAGCAAGCAATAATTGCTGCCGTTTTTCCATAGTATTTTTTGTTGTTTGTTAAAAGGCAACAGGAGCAGTAACAGCAACAGCAGTGGGCGAATGCACAGAACAATTGAAGTCAATCCTCATCGCGTCGTCATTGTTGAGCTGCTCCTTGATTTGTTTGCTTTGGGCTCAGCTTAGTCTCGGCTCAGTTAAAGTCTCGGTTTCAGTTTTGCCATTTGCCGTTTGCAGTTTGCAGTTCTCAGACCATTGGGCTGCCCTTTTTAGCCTGCAGCATGAATTTATTTGTTTTGAAATTGTAACTCTGCCAGAGTCATTCACATCCGCAGCAACCTGAGAATCATCATCATTGCGTTCCGCCGCTTTTCAGTGATTGTGCCCCTTTTTTTTGCCTCATTTGCTGCTGCTGCTGCTGATTGTGCGGTTTCGATAAGTTCAATGCAACAGCAGCAGCAACTGCAACGGTAGCAACAATAAACCCAAATGCAACGCTCAACCCACATGCATCACGTGGCAAGCAACATGGCACAGGCAAGTGATAAATTAGCCCAGGCCAAAAGGAAGTGAATGACGCCGAGAATACCAAAATGTCAGCCAAAAAAACGAAAAAGAAATAAGAGAAAAGAAAGATCCATATACAAATAACACATAAAATAAAGGAAGACAACCAAAAACCAAAAGTAAATTGCAGCTTACATTTTCACTTTATGTGGCAGTCAACACAAGGAACAAGATTAAAAACTGCCAACCGAAAGGATTTATCTGCGCTAATGGCATACCCTACTACAAAAAAATCATTGAAAGTGTTTGATATTCAAACGAACAGGATCAATTAAATGAAGATGATTAAAGATTTTATTTAAATTATATATCTACAAGATTTTTAAGCTTTGAGTAATGATAAAAATGATAGTTAATTTTTTATATATTTATCATTTAATAAAGATAACTCGGTTCCAAAGAATTTTATCTAGATTATGCCAAACTATTTACATATTTTTTAAAAATCATTTTAATATGTACCTTAAGTACTATCAATAAACATATTAATAAAGTTAATACATAGCTATATTAATATGCCTTAAAGATTAATAGATTTTGGTAAATCGTTTGAGAGCTTTAAAGCTTATCCTTTTTATTGTTTTCGATTACATGACTCGCCGACTCTCACAGTTTGCTGTGTTTTTTCAAGCGTGGTTTGCATTGACAAACAGATAACTAAACTGCAGATACCCTTCGTTTAGAGCTTAGGCCAATAGCACTCCAAATCGATGTACACAATGTGCGATACGGGAACACAGAGTCAATCGCAATTTTCTCTCCATATTTCTTTTGTTGCTGCTGCTGCTGTTGCGAAGAACGTGCGCGCCAACGCGTCGCAGCTTGCAACGGGTGGTGCAGCGCTTGGTGAAGTGGGTTGCCGACTGCTTGTGTTGTGGTGTTGATGTTGTTACATTGACAGGGATGGGGGTGGGTTGTTGGGGTTTTTTTTTTGGACAGAAGGCAAAAACACCAAACACAATGAGACTAAAGCCGCATCTTTCTGCGCATATTGTAAAGCTATGGTAAGATTAGTGCAGAGACGTCGTGCTTGCAACTGTGTAGAGTCGTTGCAACTGTAGCAACTTTTACTTATTGTCCGCGCTGTTGTTTATTTCAATTTTTGGTTTGCAAGCTTTTGCTTTTGGGTTGGGTGTTAGGGTCTTCTGACTGTTGTTGCTATTGTCGTTGGTTTTAGCTCTGTTTGCATTTAATGCGACCAGGAACAGGGACGTGTTCTGCCGTGAATTCGTGAAACGTGATGCTGTAAGTCGTTCAGTTTTTGTTGTGTGTGTGTGTTGTTGTTGTTGTTTTTTGCTTGATGTTTGTTTATTTGGTTGGATTCTCTTGATTTCGCCTGCCCTTGCTATTAGTGTTTTATTTTTTCGGGATGCGGATGCTGCCAGTGCCATTGCCATTGCCATTGCCAGTGGCAGTGGCAGTAACTTTGCTAGCATTTAAATGCTTTTTGGTGTAGCATGACGCTGTCCTTGTTATAGTGGCTGGCATTGTTAGCTAGCTAGACGACGACAGTCAGGCCTGGCCCGGGCACCTATTAAGGGTATCTCTAACATGAGAACTTTCCTAACCACAGGGCCGCAAACTATGAAAATGAAAGCCAAATTGCCAACTTTCCGCTTTGGCCTATGTTATTTTGTTCCTTCTGTTCGATGAGAGCGAATCGAATGAAAAATGTTTGCGATTCGTGTCCTAATTGGTAAACCAACGTTTTTGTTTTGTTTTTGTTTGTTTGTCGCGCCAAAATAAAATAAATAAATAATGGCACCTGGAGCGCCAACATGACAGATAGAAATCGACTTGAGAATTTTGAGAACTATTGAAAACTAAGAATTGGGTACTGGGAACTACCCAACGGCTGAGAAAGGCCATTGACTGTTTGACTGTTTGAATTGAGTGAGTGACTGATTGATTGACGCTCGCTTTGAGCTGTTAACAATCTTATTGTGGCCACCACCAGCACCACCACCACCAATACTACCACGTTCACAGGTTGGCAATGTAATTAATTGCTTTTGCTGGTCAACCTGTGTTCAAATCACAATGTGGTAACAACAACAGCAGCCAAAGCCAAACCCGCACTGTTAAGTGGGTCAAAGCAGCTGAGACAAACCATCATCAGAATCAGCCATATTGCAACAAAAGTTGTCAGGTTCAAATATGAGAGTAAGTGATATGAAAATTATAAGTTAAGCAAAGAGGCTGGCATAAAACATATTCATTTCTTTCTCTCTCTGTCGTGGCTGCTGCTTGCAGTTACTTTGTGTGACTGTGGAGTTTAATGAACTTAAGCCAGCTGGAAAATAAACTAATTTCGTAAGATTATGAGTCAAACATCGCGTCGAGCCGCGTATACCAGACTAAATCATCAATCAAAGCCAAATTAAGCGTTAAATGCTGTGCAGGAAACGAAGCTTCAAAGTCAAGACACAAACACAATGCACAACACAGCACCAACACTCACACTGGGACAAGATGCAGTGCAAAAGGTTAGGCCCGCACCAGGGAAGCCCAGCTCTCATATATAGTAAATAACCAACCAACCAGTACTTCTTGCCCAAGACAATCAATCAACGCAACTCTCTGCACACGCTTTCTTTCCAAAAAAAAAAGGCAACCAAAAACACAAAGCCAGACTGAGACCAAAAACGAAGTGCAAGCCTATCGAAAAAGTTGCAGCTAATTTTGGGCCGTCAGCCTTTCCAGCCAGCTCCAATTGCAGCTCATTTGCATATTCAGCGTTGAGTTATGGATGAGCTCGCTGAGCTGAGCTGTTTTAGCGTGGGCAGCAAGCTAAGAATCGGCACACGCACAAAAGACTGCGATTTGTTTTGATATTTCTTAGAGCTGACTCAGAGTTTTTTTTTTTTTTTCTTTGTTATGCAAACTTTAAGCCGACAAACAATTTCCTGATAAATGCACATGCACAAACACACACACGCATAAGCTGACAGCTAACATACCGTTATAAGAGCGATTTCCACAAAATTGATAAAGACAAGAGCGACAAAACAAAAGACTTAGGCAACAAACTTGCATGTGATAAGACAAGATTATCTACTAAAGTGCAGTAATAAACGAATACCATCAAAAATTAACCAGGCAGAAAATTAAATATATAAAACTATATATTGTTTTGTTAATTGCTTTAAAACAAGACATTTATCACTAAAAACTTAAAATAAATGAATAAATGAACATACATTGATAGACTTGGAAAACATTTTTGCCATAAAATTAACATAAAAAGATTTTACTAAAATATTGCAGAACTTAACTTTATTATTAAGATTTAAGCAATAAGCTAGCTTTATAAACTAACTTTCTCTCTCTTTATAAGATAATATTATAAACTTTCTGTTCCTGTAAGCTTAAGACTATGATTTAAAGTTAAGAACTTGTAATCAAATTTATTGAAAATAAGGTAGAGTCACAATCTAATATACCCCTCAAGAACTATACGAATACAACAGTTGAAGCTTGCTTGATGTATTCTTGTCTTGCCTTGACTTATTGCCTGCCGGTCAAAGCCAAAGTCAAAAGCCGAACTTCGCCGTCATAAACCATTCGATAGGCGGCGCTGCTTTGGCTACGCCTTGACCGCACCGACACCACAAAACCACCAACAAACCAACGACCCAAACTCACTCTGTGGCTGTTGTTCTTTTTCAATTTTATATATGTTTTTGTTTTATTATTAAGCGAGACGTGCGTGGCATGCAAAAAAAAAACAACCAAACAACTGGTTGCATTGCCCATTGGCTGCATTTGGTTGTGCATTTTTAATTTCCAACTGCGACGCTGATAGAAATTAAAAAACAATATTTAATCAACGCACATAATCTGCATTTTAAAATTAAGTTGAAGCCGCAGGCAGCATTTGGGTGTTGACCATTTAACGCGCCGATTCGCTTTCGCTTCAACCCTCCCTTCCCGCAATATCCTTCAGCTGAGCAACAATAAAAAAATTCGTTAGATTTTAATCGGTTTTGATGCGTTTTCGCTCGAATAAGAAATATAAAGGTTCAGGTTAGCGGTTGGCGCAAAGTCATAAAAATGAAATCAGCGGATCGGACGAGCTGACGACGACGAAGAGACGATGACTTCCTTGAAATCAAAGTCAACGCGACTCGACGTTTGATTCATTTGATTCTTTTTTTTAGGCTGAGGCTAGGGGCTGAGATTTGAGCTGGGTGGAGTGGGAAGTGGAGGATAGTGCTTGTTAATCCTTTGACGTGATGTCTGTTCATAATTTGCGCTCATATTTCATGTGCTATGCATGCGGCTATTTTTTATTTTTATTTTTTTTTGGTATTTGTGGTCCAGTTTTTACGAGCAGAACTTTGGCCTTGCGGCAATTTTGAAAGGTTTTCTGATTGAATATTCTCAAGTAACTTGTCGTAAATCATCGGCGCAGACAACACTGGCCAGGTTCTTGGTTTTGCTTCGTTCTTGAACCCTTTTTTTCATTTTGGCCATTCTGCATGATGATGATATGCATTTGTTGGCGAATTATTACATCAGTATACTTTGTCATCCAAATGGCTAGCTATTAAGATCCCCAAAAAGAGTCCCACAGTTAGATGCCGTTTGGTTCAGTCAACCCAACAACAACAAACTAACATTCTAAATGCCAATCGTTCGCTATAAATAAAAGCAAAAAAAAAAAAAAGACAGCCAGCCAAACCTTGATTTGGATTTTAATGAACCATAAAAATTCACACGCACAATGATGATGATGATGATGATGGGTCCATATTATGATTCCAGAAGGTTGACAAACACACAAACAGATTGTCTGGGTTCAAATGGAAATGTTAATGAAATTTAAAGAGACGCTAACAAATCAAATCAACAGCTGGAATGGCTAAGGTAGCTGGGAGTCGCGTTTTTCTCAGCAAACAAATCTGAAAAAAAAAAAAACAAACATAAAAGTACAAGAACAACAAAATTCGAAAGAAAATTATTAAGCAAGAGTCTGACCAACGCTTATCTCCAATGAATCTCTCGCACAGCGTTTGCTTAGAAATTAGAGCCCAAAACAAATGCCCGAAAAGTATATTTTGGTTTCAACCAGAAGAAAGGCCGAACTCACAGCCGAACCGAGCTGAGCTGAGCTGAGCGATAGACCGGTTTAACAGCGCACTGTTAAACTTAACAGAGCTAATGCTGCGACGCGACGTCAGCTGCAAACTGCGACTGCGACGCAGACTGCGTTGTTCTGGGCACTCAACTCGACAGCTCTCAGAACCGTAGCTCGCATTTCATTAGCTTCGCATCCAGCGACCGGTTCATTCCACTATCGTCGTCGCTCCCAGCGAGATCTGTGCGCGTGCGCGTCTGCAACCCACGCGAGACACACACTCAAAAGTCGAGAGTTGAGACACGAGATACTTGAGACTCGGTACGTGTATACGAGAATACTACAAAATAAGTATTCATATTCAGATTGAGATTTCGCATAATCCGGCAGTTCTGCGCGTTTCGTTTTATGCAAACCTATTCGCGCAACTCGCAAGAAAGAAAGAAGAAACGAACACAAACAGATCTTAAATCACATTTCGTCACATTTACGACGTGAAAGTAAAAATTCTTTGTGCCTCATTTGGTATTGTGAAATTCACAGTTAGTCGCTCGTTAAACAAAAGGAAATCTTTTTGCTGTGAATACGCTAGCATTACGTATATTACGAAATGAACATAAAACCTCGCGTAACCAGCAATCAACAAGTTAAACAAATAACCAAACCAACAACAACGTAAAGTGAAACAAAAACAAGGCAAATAGAAAACACAAAATTTCAAGTTAAGAAATTTGCCGCCAATGAGTAATGAGAGTTTTTATGCTACTATCTCTCAACAAATACAAATGTGTCTATGTATTTTTGTGTGTTAATGTTGTTAATTGATTGCCGAAAGGTGTAAATCGTTATTGTACATATTTAACGGCTTTTTTTGGAGCAGCCACCAACAGTGATTGTTGTATGCACATGCGGTGAGCAATTCATAAATAAATATGTAAATATTCCAAAATACAATGAATAAAAAACTACATAAATCTATTTGGTATCATCTAAAAGTAATTAGCGTCATGCTCTAGAAATTGGGTTAAATGTGAAAATTATTATTGTTATTATTAGTTTTGTGCGAGAGTGTGGCCAGTGTAAAATTTTAAACAACTAATAGCCGTGCATAGAAAAAATCAAGAGTGGCCTATAAATATGTAATACACTGCGAAAGAATTTTTAAAAATGAACTTGTGTTTCTTGAAAATTAATTTAATTCAAACAAACATAATAGCTATGAACAAGAAGGTCAATGTATTTAAATCTATATATTATTAAAACAAACACAATTACAAAATAAAAAATAAGACTTTGAAACACATCAAAACTTAAAACATAAAATAATTGTCAAATTTTTACATACAGTATAAAAATGTATAAGCATATTAACTTAAAATATTAATTTTACACTGCTTATTTGAGTTAATTGTTCAGTTAATAAACAAGTTATGCTGCTTCAAAACATATGTAAGCAAATAAGAAGCGAGACGTTGTGTTTTAATGATTATGATTTGACAACTAATTGTATATAATTAAAATTTTAAGGTATTCAGAGAGGTATTCAATTCAAATTAAATATTCAAAAAATTTTAATAAAACGATAAAGATCAGATAGCTAACTTTTAAGTTGAGTTTGCCTTAAAGCAATATGTGTAATAAATAGATTCAAATTAGATAGTGTAATGGAAATTTAGGCTTACAACGACTTGTCAAAGAATTGGTAGAAGCATTTAAAACTTGAGCTGATTTCTGGCATGTCATAATTTATTAAAATATATTTTAAGGCCAAATAGAACAATCTATTTTAAAAGCTGCTTTTCCTAATAAAAAAAGTTCTTAAATTTGATTTGTGTAAGCCTTTCACTGCTCACAATCAAAGTATAGAAAATCAAAAACAAAATTTGTTTACCTGTTTGGTTATCAGCTCGATTATATGCCTATTTCTGCCCACTCTTAGCTGGTGTTTGAGCAAACAAGTTAATGGACTGTCGTAGTGTTTGACACCAACGCACTTTTTTTCAGGCAGCTTCTTTGATTTGAAACTAACACTCTACGTTCTCAAACTCGAATATTGTAATGGGGATATTTTGGTTATTTTTTTGTACAACAAAGACATGCAGCAGATACTGGCTGGAAAAATTTCACTTACAAAAGGCGGCGGGGCTGGTAACATTTTCTTATTGTATATCTCATTTTCTGGGTCAAAAGCAAAACAACAAAAGCCCATCCTCGGCATTGCCAAGCCCAGGGCTAGAAGACCTAGCCCCATACCCAGACCCAAACTCAGCTGCAGTTGCAGTGCCAGGGCCCAGCCCCTTGTCTATTTGTCTTTAAACTGCTTGCGTTTGTATATAAATGGTAACGTGGTTGTTGCCCAAAAAGGGATTTCCCTTTTACACTCAGTTCAATCAAAAAAAAACTTTCGTTTTGTCTGTTAAGGTAAGCACAGAACTCCCGGCTACAAAAGTGTCAGCCCAGAACTTAACAACAATAAGCGGCACCCCACACTCGTAAGGCATACATAATTTGAAGTTTGGCCCTGCTGCTCAATGAACTACAGCCCAGAGACACATCAACGCTTCACTGCCTCACTTCAAAAGGCAGTCAGTAAACGGTTCTTTTTCTGATTCTGTCTTTCTTTATGTCCATATGCGCTGCAGAAGAAAAATATAAAAGCTTCTCCAAATGTCGCTGGCTATGATTTGGTTTCGATTTCCTGCGACTTTGCTGGTACCCCTATCGATTCTACCCCGTACTCTGCTAAACGAAACTTTGTATGAAGCGCATGATTAATAAAACGACCAGCAAACTGTGTTTCCCACTCTGACCACTTCGGTGATTAGTAAGCACGTCAACATTTCAATAAAAAGTCATAAGTAAACAAAAAGAAGACTATTCATTGGCTTGGGTTGCCTCATCAACATTACAATAACACAACGAAAACAACATCATCTACAACAACAATAATAATATTACCCCTTTTTTGCCGTTCTGTTGCTTTGCATTTTAATTGCTTTTGATTTGATGCCCCCGCCATTAATGAATCGGAATTGGAACTGGGATTAACGCGCGTTCCGATTTTAAAATTCAGCTTATGAATACAAAATATACTACATTCTGTCTATAAATATGGCTCATCGGCATATCTATTTTCATACAATAGATGTATGGGTAAACACACACACACATACACATTAACGGTTCTCGGTTGAATATTTATGACATGGCTGGAGCAAAAGCCCAAGGCCCTTTTAATGTCACATTGATAAGCTTTTGACAGCTGGGGCTATAATAAACTAACATACATACATATATATAATATGTTGATATATTTTTCAGGGTTCAGCTTGGCTTATAATCAGGAAACTGTTTAATAGCCATGCATTGAGATCTCTGGATTATTATTGTTAGATGCTCAGTCAAAATGCTATAAATGTTTCAAAAGCACATAATTTATATGCACTATTCCTTAGTAAAGGGAAACCTTGGCACTTTTCAATACTTTGTTCTCAACGTAATAAAAGTTGAAAATAGCTAGAAAATAGCCTTTTTAATGAGAACCTTTAAACCGTGACTGTGAGGCCATAATTTTAATACAGTCCTAATAGTTTTTCAGGTTTGTATTTTGAAAATACTATTTTGACATCAAAATTAATAACCATATTATATAAGCCCCAGGCATAACTCAAAACAAAACCCAAGTTCCCCACCTACTACTACTACCACTTATTATAACTGACAGCAAGTTTTGGTTTCAGTGCAATAACCTTATGTACACAAAAGCCCATAGAAGAGACCCCAAAGACCAGAAGTGGAACCCAAACAATCTCAACGCCTTTTCTCACACCCAAAAGAGTCAACTTGACAAATGAAAGCAAAAACCCAACTGTCCACCGATATAAAAATCAAAAGTGTGCAAAAAAATAAAGAAAACGAAAAGAAAAGCAGGCGAGGAACAAAATTCTAGCATGGGCAGCGCATTAATTTTTCATGGTGGACAAGAGAGAAAAACCATATTATTTCATTATTTACATCGTGGCGACTAAACAACCGAGCGGCGAGCGAACCAAGTGGTATGAGGCAAGTGCCAAGTGGCGAGCTGCGTTGTCCGTTTGGCCGGCACGTCATTAGTCACACCAAGGGGTAGATATGAAAGAACAGAACAGCAACAACCACTGCAGATCCGCGTCCAAATGCGGATAAAAAGTAATCAAAAGCGCTAAGAACGACATAATAAGGCAACTGAGCTCCAGTACTAGCTGAGAAGCTGCAGAAAGATGAAGCTAAAGCTAAAGTCAAAGCTAAAGCTAAAGCTGATGCTGTAGTTGAAGGTGTTCGCCAGTTGTTGCGTGACAAAACGGAAATGAAATTAAACAAAAATATAAAAAAAAAAGGGAATGAAGAGCGCAAAGAAGTGTTTTCAGTTCCAAGAGTTGAAAATACGGCTCGCGTATTATATTGCATTACATATAAATGCTTTAGCCGTCAAGTGCTGTGCGTTGGCGGTGAAGCGGCAACATGGCGCGAATTCTTAGTACCAGTACCTTATACCTATAAGCAGCTTGCACCGCTAAGACTCAGAGACTCTAAAATTGTTTAAGCTGCAGCTTAAAGTGGTGACAGCAGCAACAACTCTGGCTGCGAGTTGAGTTGCATTTTGTAAAACTCTTTAGTGTGATTAATGTGCTCAGACACACACAGACTCACACATCAAACACGAACTATGCAAACACATGTGTGTGTATGTGTGTGTGCTGCCTTTTATGAGCTGTGGCTCTAGCTCTGACCTGCGACCGGGACGTGCTCCTTACACCTTTCATTTTTTCCTTTTTATACTTTTTGGGTGCTGGCTTTGCGCGTCTCTCTGTTGCTTTTGTTAGCAAAACAAAAGCCACCCACATACTATACACACTACCAATATAATGCACACTCTTGCACACCTATGCTCAGATTCTGTTTGCTTACACACACACACACACACACACACACACAAGTGAACATACATACATGTAAGTAAAGTATGGCACGTACATGTTGCCCCGTAATCCTTTTGAACGCTGCTTTTATCGCGCTTACTTGTACTTATACTTATATACACTTTCCGAGGCTGTAATACTTGTTCATTAAGCACAAACTCTTCACATGCTGAGAAACTGAGTTAATGTTGTCTGTTATGCAGATGGATATAAGGGGCTTAGGTGACAGATATATATAATATATGTCTGTTGTTTTATGTATATGCAGATGATTTAGATATGGAAATATTTATGGGGTAATGTTGGATTTTGGAGCTTACTTGGAACTTATTTTAGTTTTGGAAGCGCAGAAGTATGCATTATTAAAATATCATCTAAAAACAATTAAGACAGAGGAAAATATTATATTAAATATATAGATAATTTTTCAACACGGTTTATTTACTAATAACTATTGCAAAAATGTATTACAAATATTTACCTAGTCCTATTTGTTCAATCGCAAAATACTAGTCATCGATATTTTTTCCAGATAGATACTTTTTTTTTAGACATAGTAATTAGTATCAACTTTCGTCTTTATTTTCGGTTAGGTAATACAGCATCTGATACTCTAGAGTATTTAAACGACGTTACATCATTTATAATATTTTTACTTTTCGGCTTGCTGTTGGTTGCTTTCTGTTTCGTTTCTTTTTACTCTTGTTGCCGTGTACCTCATTATGCGTCAGGCTTCTTCTTTTTCTTTTGGTGCTGGCAGTTGTTGCTGTCTGCGTCTTAGGTTACATATTTCATATTTCATACTAGTCACAACCGTATTCAGAAAAGGGGCGACGTTGTCACATTTTTTTTCCTGTAGCGCTTCTGAGCTCTCTCGGCTCGTATTGGAACTTGCGGCTGCTTCGTTTGTTCAAGTGTTATGCCTGCGGCTTTTGTTTTGCTCCCTTCGGGCAGGAAACAGCAACAGCAATAGCAACAGGTTCAAGTGGTAGGATTCAGCAAAGCCCAACGTCATCGTCGAGGGCAAGTGAAAAAAAATTAATTTGATGGCAGTAGCTTGAAAAGGATTTTATGATTATCGCAAGTTTCGTTTTCTGGTTTTATTTTCTTTCCTTCTGCAGCTTATTAAAAACAAAAAAAAATAAGTTAAAACAACTTATGAAAATAAAAAAAGGTTGTGTGCGTTGGGGGGCTTCCTTTGCGGCAGCAACGTGTCAGCCGCAAGTTAAATGAGTTTCTCCTTTTTTTTTGAAAATGATGCACAGGAAATTGTTAAGTGTTGCCCTGACAGCAGCAACAGCAACAGCAGAAAAAATCAGCATCTGTCTGAGTGCCTTTAGCCTAAGCTTGTGCCACTTACTTTTTTACTACTTGCACTACACAGCCTGTTCAGTTCGGCTCAGGGGCGCCACTAAATTAATTAAGCCATTCTCAATGAAATCAAGTTAAATGCGAGGCGCAACTGAAACTGTGTCATTCGCTATACAAAAAAAAACGTAAGAAGAAAGAAGGCTAACTAAACAAAACAAACAGGCGACTTAAACTCCAGACACGTACGCGCCAGGAAGACACATCCTCTTGCTTCAGTGTTGGTAAGCAGTCAGTTGGCCAATCCTACCGGAGACCAGACTGTGGCATCAATTTTTGTCCAGTAGCCGAGAAAATGTCACGTTTCGCCACATAAGTTACAAACCGTGAGAATTGCTATGTGAGTTTTCCTCATGGACTGAGGAGGAAAAGGTACTTTCAGTGGTGAAAATTAATTGCTGGCCGTGTTATCGTCGTCTAAGACACAGTCTCGCAAATTAATTGGAGATTGGAGACAGTGCACAAAAAAAATAAAGTAGCAAACAAACAACAAAAAAAAGAACTATTAAATTGAGCTGTGCTTTTATGAGAAACTATTTACAAACTGGCAACAGACACATTAAAATTTCAATTAATTCTTTGTTAATGTAAAGCACGAAATATTTTATGAGTTTTCGTACAGCACTTTTTTTTCCCCAGAATCAACAGAAACCTTCTTCTTTCGACCCAAGTAACTTTGCCCATCGCATTTTGGGCCACAGCTCGTAAATTGTTAATGTGCACCTTTTGCAGCAGCAGCTATAAACAATTTTACAAATGCATATTTCAGCCCATAAACGGCAAGGCCACGCCTTCAAAAAGGTAGCTGACATTGCCATAAGTACACATTTTTCACAATTTCTAATTGCCAACTGACTTTAGTAAAACGATTTCATCCACAAAATGAGGCACACACTCACAGTCGAATTCTTGAACAGATCAATGCATTTCTGCCCGAAGCTCTCTGCCTCTCTGCTTGTCTCCTCTCTTGTAATCAGGCACATTTATGTCGGCTCATAAATATGCAAATATCCTTTAAGTACTTTTAATGTCTGGCCATTTGTTGGTGCCTGGCTTATGGCCAATGTCTGCAGTTGTCTACCTACTCCTACTCCACCTCCTATGCCTGCTGCTGCTGCAGCTGCTCTTCCTGCATATTTTTCTCTTTCCTCTTCCCCTCACTGCATCTCTTCATGTTCGTTTTTTTTTATTCCTAATGGTCTTAATGGTATGTTTGGCATTGTCGCCGTCATCTTGGCTATTTACATGCATCTTGTAGCTGCCTTTTTCGTTTTGTGCACTTTGCCATTGCTTTTCAACTTTATGCAGCTCATAAATAACACCTATAGGCTATATAGATACATATGTATGTACATACATTTATGCGTGTGTGCGTCGTGGGTTGTGTGAGAAGTTTCTGCTGGATTCTTCTGATTCTTTTTTACTTGTTTTTTTTTATTACCAGTCGGGTGCCTTCCAAATAAACCATTTTTGCTTTGGGCTAAACAAGAAACATATTTTCGTTGAGTACTTGATCTAAGGAAGAGGATATTATTAATTCGGGCATAGTGGTAATCATTTTGGCTAAGTCTCTTATCTTGAAACTTAGTTTTATCAAAACAGTAGCGCACGAGAAAAAAACACTTTGACTAATTTTGTAACATTTTAATTTCAGGACGCCGAACACAGCACGAACTTGAACTAAACTGAGCTGCACATTAAAATATAATAGAAGAACAACAAAAACAACAAACACAATTCGCACACTGTGGCCAGCGGGAGACGTGAAGAAGTATCCGAATGCAGTATCTCAACTACGCACTGCAGACATCCACGCGACTGCTGACCAGCCAGAGCCACAGTCAAAGTCAAAGCCAAAGCCAGAGCCAGGCAGCGGCTAATAACTCTGGAACCACGCCCATTGAAGAGCAAATAGCGCACGCCTGCTGCAGTCGAGGCGCCCAATTGCTGCGACTGCGCCAACAGGAGCTGGCCAAGCGACGTGCTCTCGAGCTTGAGGATCAGTTGAACGCTAACGTTGGCAGTGCTGATAGTGAACCGTGCAGCGACGAGGAACTCGAAGAAGGCGCTGTTGGTGGACAGCATCAGCAGCAGCAGCAGCGAGAGCGAGAGCAGGAAGAGTACATTAGCGAGTCGGCGCCGCAGCCAGTCCAATGAAATTTACTCTCATTTAATGTGCAGTTGGCGCGCAGCAAGCTGCTATCGTTTTTCAATCGCGACATGGCCGCCACCGATGGCCAAATCATATTGGCCGCCTCCCGTTTTGGGGATGCGACGCCCGTTTATTTGCGCGACTTCTCTAAGCAGCCGCTGCCGGCGGTGGCCAAGATCCTTAAGGGACAACACCAAGCACTGGGCGTGCCCACACTCTCAGCCCCCTCGCTGCAGAGTACGGCACTGTTCCTGAGTGCTGGCAAAAAGTATCAGATATTAGCGCAACCCATCAAGATCAAAGAGGGACGCAAGCCCACTAATGTGGGCGCCAAGGTGCTCATACCGGAGACCTACCACGGCTACTTTGAGCTCCTCAGCGAAGATGGACGCTCCACGCGCTGCATTGACTCCGTTTTGGAGTTAGCCCGACGACGCAATTGTCGTGTCTTGGTGCGTGAAACATTCCGCTGCCAGCAGCTCAATCGCACCATTCATGCCGGTGAGCTGCTGACCACCATGAATGATAATGGCAAGTACCTGCAGTGCCGCAACATCAAGGACGAGATCATTAATCTGCCACTCGATACCAAAGCCAAGTTCTCGCCCATTGCGCGAGAAGATAGCATCAGCGGAGTGCACACCGTCAAGAATCTTCTGCTCAAGCGGATGCCAGTCATTGTGAGGTAAGCTTTCGATCTTTTTAGATGAATTAAGTATTTAATCCAGATAGGGTATTTCAATGTCCAGAATTGACTTAATGATATCATTTTGCATATATTTTTGTTTTGTTTTTCAGACTCGTCCATGGCAGTGCGCCAAAAGGTCTGAAGCAGCCATTTGTGCCAGAGTTGCGTTTGTTGGGTTGTGTGGAGATTGATCGAATGTTTGCGCTGCCGCTGCAGAAGGATACGGATCTGGTGCCAGTGCCGCTGAATGCAAAAATCAAGCTGCTGCGTGCCAAGAACATGGAGCAGTTGGAGAATTTTATTGAGTACTCACGTTTCCTGGACAAGGCGCAGCGATTGCTGGCGGATGCACGCGATCGCCTGCAGATAGTTGATCTCAAGCTGAGTGAAAAGGAAAAGAAGGACTCCAAGTTCAGTAGTCGCAACAGCGGCAACAAGCTGCCCGTTGTCATGCTGCCCTCTGCTGCTGGTGTTGCAAGCGGACTGGCCGAGAGTGGATATGTGCTGCGCAAAAGTGCCAGCTGTGATTCGTGGTCCAAGCAGCAACAGCAGGCACTCAACAACACCGAAATTGCCGAGGAGTACAATGAGATCGATCATATCTATGATTATGTGCGGGGTTTGACGCCACTCTCTAAGGGTTTAGCGAGATTCGAACCCATCTGTGAGTCACCCACGTTGAAATCACATCACACGGACAGCAGTGGCAATGGCAACTATTGCAGTCTCATACGTGGACCGACAACAACTGCACCACAGCAACACCAACAATCCAGCAACAACAATAACAACAACAATTATAGCAGCCTGGAATCAAATAAACACAGCAGCAGCAATGGTGGCCATCATCATCATGTATATCAACAGCAGCAGCAGCAACAGCAATCGTCACATCATCATCATCATCAACATCCGTCGGCACAGCTAGTGAATCACTATCATCACAGCCATATACAGGAGGACATTAAGCCAGTGCCACCGCCCATTGAAACAATTCCAGGCAAGAAGCCAGCGGAGAAGCGACAGCGTCCCACATTACCAAAGCTTTACATCAAGAATGCGAATGCGCATAGTGCCGGCAGCAGCAGCAATGGCAACTCTACTGGCGGCACCAGTCACAGTCACAGCCATAGTCACAGTCACAGCCATTCACAACAGCAGCAACAGCAACAGCAACACTTGCCGCCAACTCCAGGTAGCAGCAGCAACAACATCAATAACAACAACATAAGCAATACGGCAGCAATTGTCGCCAGTGCCGCTTCTGCAGCCGCTGCCTCTGCACACCACGCCCACTCACACGCCCATGCACACCACGCACACCAATCACACCAACACCCACATGCACATGGACACCCACACCATGGCAAGGTGCTGACACCCAACAATCATTTGCCCGTGAAGGAACCCTTGGAGCCGCAATCGCCATTGTTTCATATCAGGTAAATAATACAAATATACAATTAACGAATTAAAAGTGAAAAGGCAAACAATCATATTTGAATAAACTATTAAAACACGTTGCTTCAAATAAAGATTAAAATTTAGATGAATTTATATAAGAGCAATTTATTGTATTTAACGTCTTTAATAGCAAATTCAGACAGTCTTTGATCATATTTAGTTTAATATTTGTTCAATGCCCGCCCAAAATAATATAAATAAATATTTTAATACATAAAACCTTTAGACTGATCATCCAGCCATTGAATATAAAAGTCATACTGATTAACTACAGTTCTTAAGATTTTTTAAATCTTGCTTGAAGTTAGAAAAATGTTTAGTCAAATTTCAAAAAGATTGAAAGAAGTTTTAGAACTGCTTTATTTAAGCAATTTAATTTTGTTTACCATTTTAGTTAACTTAGAATTTTTCCTTACTTTTTATAAGTTGCTGTTAAGTTTTTTACAACAGATTAATTTGAGAGTCTGGAAAATTCTATTTATTCAATTATGATTGATGCCAATTGTTTTAATAGCTTGACCTAACCCAATCGTCTGTATGTCTGTCGCCCTCTTTCAATATAGATACAAGAGTCTCAGCAGTTTGCAGCTAACGCCGGACAGCAATACCGCGGCAATGACGCCGCCGACGATCTCAGCCAAGGCAGCAGCAGCAGCTTCAGCCTCCATCTCCGCCGGCTCACAAACGCCGCCCGATGTGGTGCTCAAGTGCAGCAATAGCAACAGCATACTGAATTCGCACGGCTATCTGGCGCATAGTCACAGTCACAGCCGCAGCTCGAGCAGCAACAATCATCATAATCCGCGTGAGGGCACGCTGGACTCGTCACGCAGCGGGGGACGCACTTCAGGCGATTCGCAGAAGCTGCCGGAGAAGAAGACGCGACGACTTTCACGACCGCGCAGCCTCTCGAATCTGGTGTGGGATCTGAGGCCATCCAAGGAGAAGTCTAAGAAGAAGCTCTATATACACCATTTTGATCAGCGTCAGCAGGCGACGCTCTATCTATAGGAGCTACGAGTGGAGTGGAAGTTTAGATTCGTTGCCAAATCGTTTCGCTGCCATCATCGACAAAAAAAAAAAAAAAAAACTATCTAACAACAAAAACTCCACAGACAACAATAATAACAACAACAATGACACCAACAACAAAAACAACAACATCAATATTTTGAGCGCTGTGTGTGTTCCTGCAGGTGAGCATAAGATGGGCTTAGAAATGTGGTGGGTGATGGGGGGGAGGGGGCGGGGTGTTTGGGGAAATGGTTAGTGGGAGGCGTGGCAATGCAAATCGTGCTGCCTTGTGATTGTTTTGCTTATTAAATTCGTGCAGCTAACTAAACTAACTAATTTCCTCCTTCCATCTCGTTTTTGCATCTTTCTCTCTTTCTCTTGTAGCTTTCACCATTTTTAGCTTGCAGCAACAATTTTAATTAACATTGAATTGTCCCTTCCCCTGCGCCCAGAACTATGCTTTAAAAATTCCAATGAAATATTTTTAAGAATATTTTGCCTGGATGGATGAAATACAGAAAACTAATGAACGAGAAAAATTGTGAAAGAACGATGCAGAAGAACCAACCAAAACCAATCACATGAAGCGCTGACAACACACACAATTACACACATACAAACACATGAATACACCCTCACACACACACACACACACATCAAGTCTATGAAATTGTGATTTTAATTTTATGTTTAATTTAATGTTATGCGACACATTTAGTTCATATAAAAAAAAGACAACAATGATGCGATCAGGCAGGAATATATTACATAAAAAGGCCATTTTTCATTTAGCTGTCGCTTTCAATTTGAGTCACATTTAAAATTAAATAACGGCAAATTTAACGAAAGTAATTATAATTACATACAAACAAAATAAAAAGCTTAAAGCTCGTATTGCACAAGCTGCATAAAAGCTGAAGAAGATGAAGGTTAATAAATAGCGCCCGCAGCAATATCAAAATACACATATAAACATAACAAAACATATATATACATAAATAGTATGGATAAGCAATATTACAAATATCGAACATTATTTACATAGAAGAAGTTATGCAACAGTTGCAGCCACATAAACAACAAACAACATAATGAAACAACAACAACAATACAATTGAATATTTAATGTTAGATCGATATAGTTGAAATGAATTTATTAATTTCTCCTCATAATTTAAATGTTGTTCGTTTATTGTAAAACTGTGTATTCGTAGTAGCTGTATTATTCGTAATTGTTTATAATAATTATCATGCAATTTTATTATTATTAACTACTATTAACTATTCTCTTGTTAGTCTTTAGTTGTACAGAGCTAAGCTAAGCGAAAGAGAGAGAAACATACAGAGCAATAAACTCCCTCTCTCCCGCTCTCGCTCTTGCTCTCGCAATGCATTGTCTTAGTCGTTTAGTGTGTACATTTTAGTTATTACAATTATATCGCTTATATAGCATACGCGCATATAGAGTATATTATATTATAAACAACATTCTATTTGTGTCTAATAAATGTCTCAGAAATATATTAAATTGTATATGCAAAAACAGCAAGTTGATTTCATTTCTTATGGACTGGTTGGTATTTCTAAAGTGGGCGTTCAACTCAAATGAAAGCGTTTGAAATTGTTACAGCTTTAGAAATTGGAATTATTTCTATTTATTTATGAGTCAACAGCTGCACCTGTAACTTATGGGGAGAGAGACAATACTAAAATCGTTAAATAAACTGCGTCTTTAACGTTTGCCGAGCTACAAGTAAGAACAGTCTGTGGAAATTGTGCTGGAATAGCTCAAGATTTATACATCCAACGGATTCGACATATACATACGTACTCAGTAAAAAAGAGGCTTTAGATACATGCAAAAATCAGGAATATTTTTTTCAGAAATATTTGTTTGCATTGTCATGATTTAATGTGAAAAGCAACATACAACAACAAAATCTAACAAAATTTCTGAAAATAACGATATGTTTGTATGTCATTTATTGCTAGTATACAAATGTATAACAATATGAAAAAGTTTCCAAACCGATCCAGATATAAGTAAGTAATAATTGTTAATATTTTTAAATGGTATGCAAATGTGATCAATTTCCTTTTTACATTTCTGTATGGCCCCTAAATAAAAAACACTTGATGCACAGTTCAACAACAACACTAAACTGGCTCTAACCAAATTGGGAGCACTGAGCCAGGTGAAAACTGCGCAATTTCTGTCGTTTTAGTATGATATTTTTTTCTTCTCTATATGAACGCACCGGGCGGAAAGAGTATTGCTATAGAGCAACACTTAATAATTAATGGACACATGCCAAGTGCTTCCTGCTAGGCCAAAACAAGCTAAGGATAGCAAGACAATGTAGCGAAACACCTGCCAAAGCGCCAACACCTGGCTAAAAGATTAACTCGAATTTGATTGCGCCCATTTGGGCAAAGAATTGAGTCCCCAATTGCATTACATTTGGCTAGACACCGAATGCGGAACAAACTACATACACAGAGTGACAGGAAAATACAATTTGTACACTTGCTTAGAAAGATAGATAGGGGAGGCGCAATTGCGTTAATGTTTGTAATTAGTTGGCAATATCGAAAGATTTAATTTGTGCGGCAGGCCCCAAAACGGTGCGAGACGATCAAGTTTGTTGCCTAAGTCTTTTGTATATTATAGCTAACATTATATGTATATGTATAGTATACAGCGTACAAATGCTATGCAAATAGATTGGCTGTAGCTTTAGCTGGAGCCAAAGTTAAAGCTGCAGCTAAAAGCTGCCGGCAACGAATTGAATAACATGAAAAATGCGCTTACATTGCGATATCATCACGTTTATGACGCTGGCACAATTAATCAGCCGACATGCAAGCGCTAAAAGGCAGACTCCATCTCGTACCAAGAGTGCAACAACAGCAGCAGCAGCAAGCGGAAGAGTTGCGAACGCAATGTTGTAAGAAACGCACACAGCTGGCTTTTAGATTTTAGTCCTAAGAACCATAAACGTTTCTTTGCTCATCAAATGTGCAATTTATAACATTTTCCTATGCGGCTGCCACGGAACTAAAGACTAAAACTCCAAACGCCTACGCCAACAAAGCAACAGCTAAGAAGTAACCACCGAAGATTGTATACCCTTGGGTATAGGTTTTCGTAAACGAATTTGGTTTTTGTAGGATCTCCTTAATAAAAATAATCACTGAAATAAGTTAAAAGTTATTTGTCATTGAAATCTCATCACATTCTTTTTCGTCATATGTTGCTTAAAGTAATAAGCTTAAACTTTTGACATATTAATCAAATGTAAACTAAAAGTTGGGTAACAATGTTGTATTTAACTGACTTCTTTTTTGTATTATATCTCGAAACATTTAATCAATTTTTATGGATCTTTGAAAAAAATCTCATCAGCAATTTTAAAGCTATACTTAATAACTCATATAATTTCTATTTTTTCAAATTGATTATTATCAACATTTTTTGATATGTTTAATTATAAGTTATAAAAATAAAAGCTTGCTGTTTGTGCAACACAATGTATTAAAACCAACAGTAGGGTATTTAAGAAAAATCTCAAGCACTAAGTCTCAGTCTCAGCTTCCTCTCCAGCTAAATATGAGCTGCCGGCTTCTTGCCTTGCCTGCATGTTGCTGAGCCATTTGCTACAGTTATGGCACACAGGAAGACACGGGTAGAACTGGCTGGAGAACAGCTGCCTTCATCCGCTAAACTCTCCGCTCTACGCCATTCCAACTTTCAGACTCAGGCTCAGACTTAGAACTAAGCTCTTGGCTTGGCTCATTTGCCGGCGATTTGTATCGCCGTCTGTTTAAACTGTGTAAATCGCCCTAAACTACGCATCAGTTTCGGTTTCAATCTTGAACTTGCCAGCTAAGCTGTTCTCCCACCTAACCACACTACACACTCTTCCCTTCTTTCCGCATGCATCGCATCAATATGTTTATTTGAGGAAGTGGTTTCGTTTAGCGTGCCTGCAACTTTATCGCGATATACGCGATATGCGATGTAGCGGTAACAAATTGGCCCGCCAGCCAGCTCTCCTTCTTACCTTCTTACCTATGGACTGACCTGCTGTTCTGTGTATGAAATCCTGGCCCAGTTCTAAGCCTCTTCCGCGTCACAATACACACAATTAAAAGTGCGCACAGTTCAATTACCCACAGAAAAAGATAGAGAGAGCTAGAGATGGGGAGAGGAAATGAGTGTTAAGACTAAGTTCAGAGCAGAGCAGACATTTACCCTATTGAACATGGGAAGGGATTCAGGGGGTTCAATGATGCAATTACTCGGGTCGTCGACTTTTGGCTTGTTGTCTGTTGTTTGTTTGCTTGCTGTTCTTGCGGCAATTGTGCAACTGTTGCAAGTTGCAACTGCCTCGATAATCATTCAAATTTACAAGGAATACAATCAAAAAACAAATTCCTAGAACACAAATCGTCGAAACTCATTTCATTTCAATTAAAGTTGCACGCCGCACTGCAAGCACACAAAGCGAGCGAGACAGAGAGATGTAGAGAAAATACTGACTGCACTCAGAGAAAAAAAATAAACGTGAAATGTACACACAGCGAAGTTGCAAATACTCTAAGTTGCAAGTTGTAGATGTCATTAGCAATTGATTTTCTATGCGCCTGTATCATGCTTCACGTGAATCCCACTATAACCAATGCCAGCTCATGAGCGACAGACAGACATGCGGAGGGGAGAGAGAGAGAGAGGGGTGGGTGGCAGAGTTGCAAGAAAATGGCAAAGAAAACAAATTTAAATAAGACAAACGTCAACCAATTACCGTCAATCGCATTTTCCGCAAACGTCGACGTTGCCAACCTTTCTGCAAAAGTTACAACTAAGCTGGCAAAAATTGCCAACTGCAATGAAGATGCCTTGGCCAAAAGAGGTGGGGAAGGGAGGGTGTTTGGGGAGAGGAGTGGCAAGGAGGGGTGGGTGGCATGGTCGCGCATGTGCAGTTACGAGTGCAACAACGGACGACTGCGTCACACGGCACGCGGAGAGGTCAAAAAACTGTATGGCGCGGCATTTGAATAAGTTGGAGGGGAGCTGCAAGTTGAAGTTTGAGTTGATGCTGCTGCTGCCACTGCTGCTGCTGAAATCAAATCAAATCCAAATCAAACAAAACAAACTGCAGACACAGACGAAGGCACCAAGAAAAAAAAAACGAACTACAACAACAACGCAGCGACAAGGCATCGAACAAATTTCCATGCTGCTGCGAAATTCCGCGTTTGCAAAAGACGACGAAGTTGTTTCTTAGCTTGTTTGTTGCCAAGGCTTGTTCTAAGGCTGTTCGTTTTTTTTTTTCTTTTTCTTTTTTTTGGGCTTTGAGCGCAATTATCCGTCGCGTATTTGCTTTGGCTTTGACTATGACTTTGGCATTCAAGCCATCAATGTACATGCCGAATGTGAGTGTGTATGTGTGTGTGTGTGTTTGTGTTTTGTTGAGCCAAAACCTTTCTTCCACTTCCACTTAAATTGCCCATGACGAGCTGTGCGCTCTGACAGCTGTTGCAGCCGTTGAGCAACTGTCTAGCTGACAGTGTGCCCAAGTCTATATACAGATTCAGTGCAGTGCAGTGCAGTGTAGTTGTAGTAGTTTGTAGTAGTGTATCCATCATCAGAATGCGATTCTCATGCGAAAAGGTCAACAGCAACAACAGCAACAACGGCAGCATCAGCTAGTTTCAAACTTAGAATTTCAATCATTGACTTTGGCCAAAGTGAAATGCGCTCCGATGATACGGAGATTCCAAAGCAGCTGCAGCAGCAACTGTTGCTGTTGTTGATTTGTTTGTTGTTGCTGCTGCTGCTTCTGTGCGTCGCCCGTTGGAGCAACATTGTCGCTGCGCGTTGCCCACTTTGTTCTGGAGCGATATCTCGCAGCTAAAAATTGCTGTTAGGCAACCGATCACGTTCACCGCATGCATACAAAACAGTCAGCAAGGCTGCTGCCTGTTGTTGCCAGTTGTTGCCTGTTTCGCAATTGCAATTGGCCTGACCATTTTCAACGCCAGTTGATTTTTCATTCGATCCATTTGAAATTGTTTGATGCCAGTTTGATATGGCCATGATAGATGCCAGCTCGTTACGAATGCTGCATAGAGTACTTCAATCATATTCAGTAACTAGCTGCAACAGCAGCGGCAACAACAGCGACAGCCGGGGCCCTGACAATGAGATTTGGGTCCGCTGGCTATAAGGAACTGTCCCATTAAAAAATACTTGTACAGTATGAAGGGAGCGGGAGAAGCGGTGCCTGCTTATGTGTTTTTTGCACTTAAATAAGGCCAATAGTCAACGGCTAAGGTTAAGAGTAATTTCAATAAGAAGTATTCTTTTCATTTAAGGTAAAGGTTTGCCGTTAGTTTGTTAACTTATCTGTGCTTTAGAAAATCTTTTCTAGGCTAATAAATTTGATTGATGTTTTTATAAACTAATAACCGATTATTAGTACCCATAAAATATTACAAGAAAGGCTGTGAAATCCTGTGCGAATGTGGATAAAAATCATGATGAAAATGCAATTCGCTTTTATATGCAATTTATAAAGATAATGTTGTTTAATATTTACATAGACTTATCACCGAATAAAAAATTATTATAATTATTTGTTATCAGTATTGACTATTTCCCATTTCTTAATTAAAACTCCACTCATTTAAAGGAAATTTTACTTAATTTAAGTAGATTTTTAAATGATTCTACTGTTAAGTATTTTATTTATGAAGTTTCAGAGTCGCATTTACGTAACTAGGGTGCATGCAACTAAACTGTACATAATCTTCGGTGTGTTGCAGATTTTTCTGTGTTTTAACGAATAATTTCAGCGTTGAAAATACATTTAGTGCATGTGCGAGATGAGTTTAAGGCAACAGCAACAAAAGGGACACTGCGCATAAAATCAATAGCACAGACTGAAACACAAACACACACACACACACACACAGACATGGCGTGTTGCACTGTCAACAGTCAAGTGGCAGTGCATTAAAATTGTAAACTTGCACAACAAACAAAAGCCACAAACAGGCAATCTCTCTCTATCTCTCTCTCTCTCTCTCTCTCTCTCTCTCTCTCTATCTCTGTCTCTTGCTCTTTTGTTTGTATGAATGAGGGCTGAACTCAGTTGTGTTTGTGTTATTGTTGGGATACAACTGAGCGCGATTCTCTGGTCTCTGCTCAATTGGCCAGGCTAGCACACACATTGCCGCAAGCCACACGGCCCAATAGCATAAGAACGAACTGTAGAGGAAAAGGGTGGTAGGGGGCATTTGCAACGATGTTGCAATTGTGCACATTGGTCGCTTGGTATCCGGCTTATAAGCTGCCAATTTCAAATTGTGCGTCACGTACACGCATAATGGGCAAAAGTAATGAAAACATATGAACAGACGACAGTCAGGACGGAGCAAAGGACGGAGAGCGGTGTGGGGGCAAAAGGGGAGTTGACTTAAGTTGATCGGTATGGCCCTGCACGCACTGGAGGCATGGCTTGCCACATTTCCAGTAGGCAGACTTACAATTGCAATCGCAAATGCACAAAATAATAATTTGCAATACGCGCAGTTCAATTACAGCAACAAAAGCTGCAACTCCTTTAGAATCGTCTTGCTGCGTATCATTTGATGCGTTGCGCTGTTGCAGTCTCATATATACATATATAATTGATATGCTCTAAGTAATTGGCGCTGACCACGCGAGCAACATGTATGCTGCTGCTGGTTGCTGCTGCTGCTAGTTGCAAGTGAGAGATCAAGCAAATGATTTGTATATCGAAGCGATCGTTTCGATTATGCGTTCGGACATGCTGGCGACATAGAGGACCACCCCACTATAACCTGCCAGACATCCATCACGCGCCTAATTGCATAGCCATCAGCCAGCGGCAGCAGCAGCAATAAGTGCAACAACAACAACAACAAGAACAGCAGCAGCAGCAGCAGCAGAAACTCTAAATGCATTGTTGCTAAATTTTGTTTATAAATGAAAAGGCATAACGCTTGGCTAGTTGCTGTTGTCGCCAACATGTTGTGTAGCTGTTGTCGTGGCCGTGGCCGTTGCTGTTCTTGATGTTTTGCGCCACGCTGAAAGCATTACGTTTGATGTCGCCACATTTTGTGCAGTTTTGTTGTCCTTGTCGTAGTTGTTGCTGTTGCTGCTGCTACAAAACTGCCATTTATAGGCAATTAGTCTTTGATTTTAGTTGCTGTTTGAATGGCTGTTGGTGCTGCTGATGTTGCTGCGGTCCTGCGAACGCCATTAATGCAGTGTGTAACAAATCATGGCTGCAATTAGTGCGTGTTTATGACTGCCTGCCAGCAGCACTACTACAGAGGAGGAGAAGGGAGTTGGCGCCCTGGCAAATAGCCAAAGAAACCAAAGAGAACCATTTTCAGGGCTCAGATACTCTTTTTTGTTGCTGTAGTTTTAAGCTGTCTGTTAGGCGATTTTTGCATGTTTAGCGCACAATTTGCTTGCTGCGATGTCCATGCAACAATGGCCACTGACGATAGCAGCAGTAACAGCAGCAGCAACAGGATCATCAAGCATCGACAGTGTCCCGTGGCCAGTGTCCAGTGTCCAGTGGCGTCAATAATGGCTTGTCGTTTGCCAACTACGCTCTCGACATAGCCATAAACGCCCGCTGGCCATATTGTTAGCTGCATCAGTCGATAGTTGTTTTTACTGCTGCTGCTGCTGCTGTTGCTGTTGCACTAATTGCGATATCCATGTACAACACATACAGGCATAGAATACGTATACACGTGCTTAATGACATAGATCATGCTAATATAATTATATGCTAGAACAACAACATAAGAAAAATGCTCTCATATCATATCATCAAATGTTAAAAAAATGGAGAGAGAACTAACATTATGGTAGAATTATAGAATTATGCAATTGAGCAGAGACTAAACTTTTAAATCAAAAGATGCCAGTTAAGAGATGAAAGATGAGAGAGTTGAAAGTAAACTATAGAGTTTGACAGCTTTGGCTTCCTTTTGTTGTTCGATGTTGCTGTTGTTGTTGTTGTTGTGGTTTGCTTTTTAATTTGCATGCCCAGAATGTAGGTCATTAAATGATCGTAAGAGTCGTCGCTAGATGAAATGCTTGACGCAGCCGGGTAACAAAGCGTTCACGACTTTGCCATTTTCCCAGCATCAATTGGCCCAAAAAACAACAAAATAAAAAACACAACTTTAAATAATTTCTATATTAAACGAGCATGAGAACAACTTGCACATTTTTGACAGCAATTTTCTGGCCAAAAGCGCCCCAAAGCAACAATAACAACAACCGTTGATAAGCAGTGTGGCTGAAAGAATATCAGCAGTGATATATCAACTGTCCGAACCGAACCGAACCGAAAAAAACCCCTTGGCCATATAAAATTTGTTGAGTGCTGACGCTTCAACGCTACAAGCGGGGCAAGAAAGAAAAGAAATGCAGTTTTTCGGGCGAAAGCAAAATGTGATATTCGTCTATGAGGATGATGATGACGTCGACGCTTGTTGTTGTTGTTGTTAAAATGTATAAAATGTAAAATGGCAAATGGTAAATGGTAAATGGCGATGCGACGGTCGCGCTGCTTAAAATTCCAAAGCAAATTGCGGGCAACAACGCCAGCTAATGTTGTTGTTGTTGTTGTCGGCAAAGAGCACAACATTCAGCAACATCACAAACATCAATTGACCCTTTGGTGCTTTAGGATCAAGCGTAATAATCGCTAGCATAAAAACGCTTTGCACTCTTGCGCCCAGAACGTAACAATACACCAACAACAACAGCAACAATAGAGTAGATGTTAGCCCAGGCAAGGAACCTTAACATGAGAGTGGCCAAGGCTGAGATTCTAGCTTCATCCCATTCCCAGCACACATGTGCCCACTCTGTCTCTCTGTCTCTGTAGTTTTCGTTGTTGTTGTTGTTGTGGCTCTCTGGCTAGCCAATAGCCAATGGCAATGGAAACGAATGAAGATGAATCGCTAAAGTCTCAACGCGTTTAATAAAACATTAATTTAAGCATATGTCTTATACACACACACACACACACACACACGCAAACATATTGTACATGGATATGTAGATTTCAATTGGGCCGCCAGCGATGGTTCTTGCTGACAACTAGAATAAAACATGTAGTGCATTTCGAACAGGAACTGTGAACTGACCCTATCGCAAATACACTACAAATTTATGTCGATCCTAAAGAGATAAAAACTATTTCGTAACCTTGTACTAACTTTTTTTTTATTATTTATTTTTGATATTATTTTACGTAATTAATTTTCTCTGCTATCCTCTTATCCATATTCCCTAACCTCGGGTACCGCATCGATTGCTTATTTTCGAGAGCTTCAAATATTGTAGAAAAAAATCAACTTTTTTAAAGCCAGCGCAGTTCTTTTAGTATCATTTTTTCTTTTGTGTGTTCTTTTTTTATAACACCCGCCTAAGGGTCAAATTTTGTACGCTGTCATGTGTGTGTGTGTGTGTGTGCCCTGATCCAGGCAACAGGCCAGTGCCCAATGCCAGTCCCACTCAGAGTCGCAGTCGGAGTCACAGTCACTGGCGGAACGAGTGCAACACGAACTATTTAATGGACTTGGCATGCTCGGCCAGGTTAGCCATGTGAGAAGAAGACATCTGGCCGCGCCATCAGACCAGACCAGACCAGACCAGACCAGACTACAATCATCTAGCAGTGTGTGTGTGCTTGTATGCGGCCGTTAATCAGCTTTGCTTGCAGGCCTTTCATCAAAATAACAAAAAGGCGCAGGCGGCACTGGGCCACAAACCGAAACCGAAACAAAAACAGAACAGAAGAACCAAAAACAAAGATTAAGCATACGACGTGTTGTGCAGTTATCGTTGCATCGGTCCAAGCACCCACAACCAAACAAAATGGTCAGCTAACGGAATGGATGCGATGCGTTGACGTGCTCAGACTGAGACTCTGGGCACTGGCGGGCAATTGTAATTTATGATTCGCAGCGCACGGCGTCCAAATGATCTATTGGCAAAGTCATTTTTGGCTTGAGAGGCATTATTGTTTCGTTTTCGTGTAGATCTATTCTCGACACTTGTTGCATCAACATCAGATAACAGTTGAAATCATTTTCGCACGAAGGGCCAGTCGGTTGATTAATGGTTTTTTTCGAACAATGTTGCGTATTTATCATTGGTAAACTTTATTCTTTACATTTTACATACATTTTGTTTAAAATTATGTGTGTTTGTGTGTGTTTAATTTCAAAAGGTTTCTCAATGCGATAGATCGAAGCAATCCCACAATGCGATGATAATGATGATATGAGAGATCGTGTTCATTATCAAGAAGCGAGGATGTATGTTCGATCTGTCGACAAATAAACCTTTCTAGCATTACAATACAAATATGTGTGTGTGTGTTTGTTTGTTGTTGTTTTTGTTTATATGGTACTTTTAATTGAAATTGTTAAATTGAGAAATAATGATTTGCATTAATAAAAACTACATATTATTATTATTAACTAAACTGGCTACTTTTTAGGTTATGATAGCTGGCATACGATTTTTTTCATTTTGTTTTTTTTTTCTTAATATTTTTTTTCTTTTTACTTTGCCATGTAGATGTGCTCCAGCTCCTCCTACTCCTTCGCATCGCTCGATTAGCTGCAGCTCTCGAAAATGTACAAATTTCTTATTTTCTTTTTTGTGTCAATAAAAACTAAAACTATGAATTCTTTTTCGTCGTCTCGGCTGCTCGCTCCTTTTCCTTATCCTTCTCCCGTTGCAGCTGTGTCATCTGTTTTTGTTGTTGTTGCTGTTGCTGCTGTTGTTGTTGTTGTTGAGTGCGGCTGCTCGGGGACGCTGACTATAAAGGCGGCGCTTCATAATGAAAGCCCGGATTATTGAATTTAAATCGCGCGATCTCAAACTGCAAGGACTCGTAGTTAATGTCAGCCAGACGCTTCAACTGATGAGCAATCTCCTGCGTGTCCAAGCTGCTCAATGCGGCGCTCAGTGACGTTGTCTGCGCCTCATGGTGGTGCATCTTTGTGTTGTGCAGCGTCGGCAGCGTTCCGCTCGGTTGTATGGTCGTATACGAGCGCGGCGCGTTTTTAACTGTAAGAGTTAGTTGTTAGGTAATCTGACAAAGATCGCTCAAAAGAAGACACAATTTACCTTCGTAAATGACCTGATCTCGCCGTAATCGCTTGACAGGCAGCTCGCCATTTATAAGTTTTGTGCCGCCGCTGGAGCCGGTTGCATGCATATTTGGGGTACACACAAACTTGACCGGCTCGACGGGCGGCTCGGGATGATCCGGTTCCTCATCCACATATGTGGAATTGTCAACAACAATGGTGCGATACCCGCCACCGCCGGTATTCACAGCCGTTGTGGCGCCAACATTGCCATCAATGCCGCCGCCCGGTTCGTGCATATTCTCATCGGTCAGATCTTCCTGATCGACATGCTCCTCGACCATCTCATCCTCGTCGACTTCATCGTTAATGGCTTCGTCGACTGCCGCTTGCAGTTCCTTTTGAAAGGACGCCGAAGTCCGCTGTCCCAGATCTTCCATCTCATCTTCTTGATCGTCCTTCTCCGATTTCAAGTTCATCAGCGTGTCTCCCGTGCCCGGAACTTTGCCAAACAAATTTAGTGCCCGCGTCTCCAGCGATGACATCGAAATGTCCTTCTCGCTGGACATTAGACTGCGTCTGTACTTGCAGCGAGTCGTGTTCTTCCAATCGTTCAATCTCTGCAACGACAATACCAACAAACACAAAAAACAACGAACAATTATTGTGCGCGTTATTTGCCGCCAATAATCACTTAATCTCCCCGTCCCCTCCCCAACGTCCATAAGAGCGACCAACGGAATTGGATTTAGCAACAAACAAAAAAGAAACTTACCTTGCGCCATTCCTCGGCAGTTAGGTTGGGTCCTGAGCCGCATTTGTTTAGCCTGTCGGATAGCTCTTTCCATTTTCTGGTCAAATAATTCAGATCATAATCGCGCGGCACGCGTCCACTGGCAAAAATTGGGTCGTTCTCCATTAGCTCGATGTACATTTGGTACTGCTCGGACGAGGTGCGCTTTTTACGTCGGTCCATTTCTGGTTCGTTTGAACTGCACAGAGTGTTGTTAAAACTTGATTTTGCCACCGAAAATTGCACTTAAAACACGGAAAATTAAAATCGACGCCACCAAAAGCAAACAATTTTTACGCGCTATGTCTTTTTTAGTGCTTTTCTTTATACGATGGACATGGCTGATTTCGGTGGACTATCGATAATTTTAGTGATTTTGCGCAATGTTGCTCTGTGTGCGTTTGCGTCAAAGCTAGTATGCTGTTAACAAAACAAACACATCAAACTTTGACTGCTTCGCTTGTCTCCATTGACATTCTCCTGTCAGATGTGCATTAGTTTACTATTAATAATAAAACCCGTTCCACCAAGTTTTTATTATTCTATTTGTTTGGTGTCGGTATTTCGATAGATACGATTTTCGCGTTCAATCGATGGCTTCAAGTGCTGCCCAGTTACGCGATAGTGTTACCCATAAACGTACGGAATCATTATAAAGCGACTGCAGCAAATATATTTTCCTTCGACTTTAGCTGATTAAATAATTGAAATATTGTGAAATAGAAGCATACTGCAAGTCACAAATTGCTGGCCACATTACTGGCCAACATATACGCTACGGCAGCAAACTTAATATGTGCACAGTGACATATTAAATGCTATGGAAAAAAAGACGCATGTTTAGTTTTTGGTAATTCTGCTGCGAACAAAACCAGATGATAACTGAGAGAGCGCGAGTGACAGAGAGAGTGAGTAAGTGAGCGAGTGATTGGTGAGAAGGGAAGGACGCGAGCAGAAAGACCGAAACCCGAAATCGAATCGGTGTCCGGGTCCACTCAATTCCAGTTCCAGGAGAACTTTAATTTTCTGCACGAATTTCCCATATACAATGGCCGACTCGCTGCTAGAGGCGCCTCCTTTTCTGGAGGATGTGGCAGCCTCTGTTATTGTTGAACCTACAGCACCAGTTGGTGGTAGTGGTGGCTCAGGAGGCGGGGGTGAAGCTGGTGTCGGCACCTTACCACCTGCTGCAATACAGTTTGCAGATCTCACTGAGAGTGGCAGCGAAAGTGACGAGGTCAGTACCGTGCCGCCGCCGCAGCAGGAACAGCAGGAGCAGCAGGGACAGCCGCCGCAGCAGCAGCCGTCGCAGCAGCAGCTAGAGAGTGACGCCTCGCCCAGCGCTGAACAAAACACGCCCGCGGCACGCTCCTCGCCGCCACCCAACTGTGCCATTTGCCTGTCGCGCTGCAGGCGCAAATGTTTTACGGATTCATGCATGCATCAGTTCTGCTTCAAGTGCCTGTGCGAATGGAGCAAGGTTAGTGGCTGGACGCTGACTTAAAAAACCCCCGCTAATCTTTGATTTTTCTTACAGATTAAACCGGAATGTCCGCTGTGCAAGCAACCGTTTAAGACGATTATACACAATGTGCGCACCTTGCAGGATTATGATCGGTATCCGGTGCAGTCGAGCACGCCAGAGCACTCGGCGCTTAGTTTTCACATTGTTAATATACGGCGTCAACGCTTCATGCTACAGAACCTGACCAATGACCTAAATGCCTCGGCCACCGATGAGTCACAGGATGGTATCAATCTCAATGCAATGCCAAATCGCATGCATGTGCCGTTCAATCGGTTCGAGCCGTATCGCATGGAGCTCTTGAATTTATATCGCCAAGACCAGGATAGCGGACGCGGCAACGGTTCGTTGAGTCAGCTCTGGCGACGCTACGTTTACGATCGCAAATTGTATGCGTTGCCCGTTAGCGATAGCCTTACCGGGCATTTTCGGGAGTGGAGCGCACGATTCTACAGGTGAGTAGTCGGCAGAGAATAGAAGAAGAATAGTACCATAATAAATGTATTTTTCTTTTGGTACACAGAGATAATCCGGCACAGATGCATCGATTGATGCCATGGATAAATCGCGATATTGTTTGCCTGTTGCGCAACTCGACACAGAATGTGAGCGATGTAATGCAACTGATGCACAACATTCTGCCGATGATCAATATACCGACACGCACATTCAGACGACGATTGTCACCGTTTCTGGGCGAGCGCACCAACCACTTCATCCACGAGCTGTTCAACTTTGCCCGTTCGCCATACGATATGATTGGTTACGATCGCGTTGTGCAGTATTCGGCTCGCGTTGCCGAGGAGGTGGAAGTGGATCTGCTTGATCTTGTGTCCAATAATAATGATGGCAGCAGTAGTAATAGTAACACTGCACAGCCGCCAACAGATGCCGCCAATGGCAATGGCAGTGGCAATGGAAATGGAAATGGTAACAACAACAACAGTAGCAGCAACGGCAACGGCAGCAGTGGCAACAACGGCAGCAATGGCAACAACGGAGGCAATAGTAATGTTTCCGATTTGACGGGCAGCGGGGAGTCATCGGGCGATTGGGGTCGCCTGCCGCGACCATCGACAAGCGTGATTGTTACCAATCCCAGTTCAACACATTCCTTCAGCGTCACCATGGCCACCGATGGCAGTGAGCTGCCAGGCATCTCCATACGTCGCACTACCACCTCAAATGTGGGCTCACAAACGGTGGCCATCAATCTGAGCATGCGTCGCTCCGCCAACGAGGTGATTGAGATTGATGACGGCGATGCTGCTGCCAATGCCGAAGTGGCTGCCATCAATGACGCCACAAATCAGACGGGACGCCGCCAAGCGGGCGCCAGTCTGCCCATCAGCGCCCACATTGAGCTGCAGAGCAGCGATTGTAGCAACAGCAGCGATGACGATGAGTGCGTCTTTGTGCTGGAGCGAAAGCCGCCACATTTGCGCACGCCCGAGCTGGTCAGTCTGGACTCGAATAGTGACTCGGATGTGGTGTTTGTGGACGAACAGAAGCCAAAGACATCGCCCAAAGCGGCAGCTGCTTCTGGTGGTGATGCGACCGACTTGGGGTCGACTGCAACTGAGGATGCAGCAGCAGCTGCAGCGAGTTTTTTGTCCAGTGATATGTTTATGGGGCCCAGCACTAGTACCGGTGTCTGTTCCACTTCGGGCAAGCATTGGAAGACGGTGTTGGATGAGGCGCGTCGCCAGGATGCAACCCGCACACGCACTCGCCATTCCAAGCGAAACGCTGCGGTACGAGCTCAACAACGCTTTCAGATTCCCGTGGAGCCCAGAAGCAGCGGCAGTAACAATAACACCAACTGGATACCCACCAATGACGACGACGACGACAACAACAACGCCATCTTGCAGCGGGCAAATGCGGATGTTGCCAAGCACTGGAAGAAGGTATTGGAGGAGGCGCGACGCCTGGAAGCAAACCAACTACGTACCCGTAATCCCAAACGAAATGCCGTAACACGAGCTCGAATACGCACTGAGATCTCACTAGAGTCCAGCAGCAGTAGCTGTAGCAGTGCCACCGCCTGGACAACCAATGATGAGGGCAGCAGCGACGACTCGAACTGGGCGACAATGCGCAAAAAGTCGAAAAAGCGTGCAGTACGCAAACCCAAGACCCGAAAACGTCCTGCCAATGTTCAGGCACCACCAGCTCAGAACAAGAGCAAGCGACGTAAAACCCAACAGCAGCAGGAAGAACAGCAGCCAGCTCCTGAACCGATCGAGGAACCACAAAACTTACGCTTGGACAGCAGCAGTGACAGCAGCATTAGCAGCAGCAGCACTGACGAAAGCAGCAACGACAGCAGCGATACAAAGCAGGAAGCAATTGGTAAATGCTGTTTGAAATTACAAACTGATATTATGTAGTACTAAATCTTTATAATCCTTAGCAGGCACCAATAACAACAACAACAAGAATGAGCAACAGAGCGGCAGCAGCAACCACAGCAGCAGCAGCAGTGATGATGACAGCAATGAAAATGTAATGCTGAGCAAATTGCGTGCCAAGCTAAAAGCGGAGCCAAGTGGCGAGGACAGAAAGCCGCTTAAGCGTGAAATGCCACAAGAAGAGGCGGATCAGGAAGGCAGCGCTGTCAAGCGACGTCGTAGTTGCAGCAGCAACAGTGATCTCTCCAGAGACAGCACCACCACCATGTCCAGCACTTCAATGGCGATACTCACATCAAGCCGACCAATGTCCATGGTGCACGAAATAGCCAATTCGCTGATTGAACTGTCAACGGTCAGTGTGTCTAATGCAGCCAGTAATAGTTTATTCAATAATCAACCAGTTGAACAAGTCCTTGGCCTAATACGTAATAACATATATTTGGGCGACTCCGATGAGGCCGATTGTAACATTTTTGATGTTGTTACGGATACAGTAAGTGATGCGCAAGGCGAATCGCTTGATGCCAATGAGGATAGTCAGGCAACGGAACTGGATGTGGAGCATGATGAGGCTGATGAGCCCGAAGGTGAGCAAAGGAATGAAAGCGCTGGAGATAACGACAATGAAGACGACGATGAGAATGAGAACGATACGATCGAAAACGAAAACGATAATGATAATGATGATGAGGAAGATGAGGAAAATAATATTGCGACTGACGATGCTGAAGATTCTGTAGCACCTGACACTGAGAACAGTGATTCAGATCAGGATGCAACGGATGCCTATTAAGTCGCCTTGACGCTTGATGGAACTGTTTTTTTTTTTGTAAACTCGTACAACATCGTTTTAACTTCAGAGTCTTCTTGTTGACACTAGACTAACACAAACAAAGAAAAAGAAAAAACAATTCAAAATTAGCTTTTAAAATGTATTCACTAATTCAGCAAACCGCTAAGCCCAACAATTCGTTTGTTTATGGGATGCTGTAGCTTTTAAGTTGTAAATATATATAATTATATATAAAATAATCCCATATATACATTAGTATCGAATGATATACAGCTAGTGTACACATCAATTGTATAAGATGAATCGTCAATCCTTTAACCAATACCATAAGAAACAACAACTGACAAACCCGCATGCGCATTGTTTCCACAAATTTGAATTAAAATTGTATATGTTTGTAGTTGTTTAAGTTATCATACATTAATCATAAATATATATTATAATACGTACAATATTGTACATTAATATAAATGTATACTTACTGTAGACGCTGTAAGACTAGTTCAAGAACTACTTATAACTGCATAAGACACATCGCATAAACCAAAAACACACACACAGCATACTATATCCAAAGGTTAATTTTTTGCTTAAGCGATGTTGTCTTTTATCGAGTACTCCATAAATGCAATAAATGTATAAAATTTCAAGCAACATAATCGAACTTTTTATTTTATATGAAAACTAAAACCAAATAACTCTATGTAGCGTCCAATTGATATTGAAAGAATATTCAGAATGCACTTAACTTCGTTAAGAACTTAACATGTAATCGGAATAGAGAACAATTTCGATATCACTATGGTGTCGAGTAACACCTGGGACAAAGAATTAAATTTAATAAATTAACGATTCTATAAATAAGCAAAGCCTTTTTGAGCAATGTGCGAAAGTGTTGTTTTTACTTTATATATATACATATATATTCTTCATCGGCATCTCTTTAGAGATAAGTCGATATAACTATGATACAAAAAAGACAGACGCATAAACAGCTGTTGAAACGACACATGAGACACTTTTTTTTTAAATTTTTTTTTTTTAACAAAAATGAATTTTTATTATGTAAAAAGTGATTCTCTTATTATATTATTATTATTATTATATGTTATTAAAAGCCAAAACATAGTAATATAACGGTAATATACCATGTAAACATGAAAGCATTGGTCACATGTGACGTCATCTGCGGAGAACGTTGTAAAAGAGGATAGACTCTTCAAAACTATTGTATAATGAGCGCACTCGATATTTTTGAGCCATCATCGATAGCTTTTGATCTCGCTAACAATGCCAAGAATTGCCTGCCGGCAACGGGTAGGTATATTAATTAAATAATAAAATAATTGATAAAATTTCCTTTCCTGAATTTATCAAGATATTTCCAAGCAATAAAGATCTGTTTCACACAATCGAGTAGGTAAAGTATTTTAATCGTTATCGATATGTCGTATCGAGTGAGCGACCCTTTTCTAACTGTAAAAAGTAACCGATGTGACGGTCACTTGGCTTTTGTCAAATTATTATTTAATACATTCGTTTCGGCATTTAACATTGTACAGCCCATCCGGCAAGTTCTCTAAAATTGAGTTATATATTTGTGCTCCAACATTACTTACTTTTTGTTTGATCCATCATTATTCGCAGTATGGTAAATAGTGAACATTTTTAAAGCAAATATTGCAGTTTGTATATGTGCATAAGCCGACACATCGACACCGACAGATACACAAAAACCACACACACATACACACACACATAAACATTTGTTTACATATCGCTCGCTTGAAACTCGAGGAATTGTTAAACAGTTAACGCAATGCCCGCATTTAATCAATTAAAGTGTCTACGGCCCCAATACCGATCGGAAAATTATCAGGATACACGCTATTTGGATTATTGGCGTGTCTATGTTTACGTTAACAAATTGTACTCGCTGCCAGGACGCGAAGTACGCGGCTTTCGCAATATGATGCCAACGGAATTCCGGTAATTGTTCTTATATAATCCCAATAGTTTTGCAAGTGTATCGATTAACATACTACATAGCACCAACCAGGTTGCGCAGGAGCGTATTCGGCGGTTCGCCAATCGGGATCTGTCCGTGCTGTTGTGCAACAAGAAAACCCAATTGGTGCAAATGTGTGATGAAGTAATTCCCAATCTGCTCTTGGATTGCAACATGAAGAGCTTGGAGTTTCGCCTTGCGTTGTCTTCCTACTTGGGTGAGAGAACCAATCACTTTGTCCACGAACTAATCAACTATGCTCGATCGCCGTACGATGATCCATTTTGCTATGAGCTTAATTTGAAGTATAAGAGCGATGTTCCCGTCGATGGCGCTTTGCTGCACAGCTTTGTTGACTTTTCGAAGCGCATCGATGTCGATGAGTTTGAGAGCGACATGTTGAATCCGTTCAACGATATTGAAGACTTAATCGATAAATTACCACCCCGGTCAAATGAACAAAGTACTAATTCGACAGTGCTCGCTGAGCCAGTTTTGCAGTCAAATATGCAAGTGGATGAAGAAGAGCCGGCTGGCATTGGGGCAACTGAACTTCATAATATGCTCACTTATGGTATCGTCCCCAGATCCGCAGCTGCAGCAGCCGCTGCAGGCGCCGCTGCAGCTGCCACCGCAGGAGCCGCTGCAGCTGCCAGCGCAGTGAACGCTGCTGCAGACACGTCCATGGCACAGGCTCAGTTGGTGCAGGCACAATCTGCCGCTGCTCTTGCCGCAAGACGTCTGAGTCACCAGCAGCAAAGGCTCACTTCCATAGCTAACATTACCAATAACATAAGACTCGCGAGGCAACGTGAACGCCGGCAAATGAAGCTCAACAACACACAACGACTACAATAATACACTCTGCCACAGAAGCAATTATACAAGTCAATCAATCTATAGATCACTCACATGTATCCGACTACACTCGCCCATTCACACGTACATACATACGTGTACAAACTTTCATTGCTCAGTTTACACAAGTTGTTGCTCACATTCACTTACGGACAGGACTCATACTCATTCAGTTGACTCCCATCCACAATCTAGCTAAGCTACATATATTTGCTCACTTGTGGCGCGTTACTTTTGTCTGTCTTTTGTGCATTATAATCAAAATAATAACAAAAAAGCATCTTATCGAATTTAAGCTTGAATATAATAATGAAAATAAAAATAAATAAATAAAAAGGTCCCAGGTTGGTTTTTATATGTATATTTTGTAAAAACTTTGCCCGCCATCATACATACATATTGATGGTTAACGGATAACTGGAAAAAGGATCGCTCATCAATAAGGACATGCCATTGAAATTGCGTGCCAAATATGCCTTTGACGCATATTTGCTGCTGCTGTAGTCCTTTGTCTTAATGTTTGCCCTTGTTCTACCCCAACCCGCCGACCGAGCCTCCCCGACATAAAGAGCTTACCAAGCGCAGTGCCTGTCTGACCCCCTCACCGCCCTGACCACCTCTCGCTCAATCGTCCTTCAACTGTCGGCGCATGAAAAATTGAATTACACGCACTTTCGCCCATAAGCGACAACCAAAGTAAAATTGAGCAACAACAACAAGACGAAGAACGACAACGGATGTAGCAACAATATGTCGATGTGAAAAATGCGGCCGTTTCGGTTTTTAGAGTGTTTATGGGGGACGGCGGGGGGGGTCGCTTGTGGTAGCAAATTTATGGGCAACAAATTGAATTAAGTTTTTCGTACAGATAAAACAAAATTAAAAGGGATAATATAATTGTCCCCCCGGCTACACTATGTAATCCAATGCATATTTAATTTTATGATTTTGTCCAGGTGTACAGACAGAGCCATTGATGCATATCAATGGGATAAGCCCCAAATGAACAAAGCTGCATAAAAAAGAGGCTCCTTCGAGTATGTGAAAGTAAAACCTATCTAACCATTTTGGATCACTCCATTTTGGTTTCACTTTCAATTGTTTTGTTTTTCATTGCGAATCGCATTCAAATCTTGAAACTTAATCGTAGAATAAATGTCTCAAGGGCTATGCTTGCATTTGCCGCTTGGGTGACAAACTAATTTGCGTAATTTTGACGAAAAATCTGTCTATTTGACTTCCTGACTAGCCCAAAAGTCCAATTGACAGACACGCGCAAGCACCAAAGTTCGTAAGCACACGAAATAAAAAGCAACCCTTCAGACATTTGCATTTTCTCCTACCTAAAGAATACCCTGTACTTCACCAACAACAATAGTCTTGTATAGAGTTGGGTTTTAATTAGGGTATTATAATACGCACGAGCACGATCAAATTTTTTAGAGTGGGAATACGTCTTGCCACGATGGAAAACACGGCCTGTGCACATCTCTAGTCTTGTAGTTGAAGCTGATGCAAAATTAAATGAAAGTGCAGCAAAAACTGTTAAATTACAGACTAGGAGGACAGTTTGCAATTTCCATAGTGTTGATGGGCTTGTCAGAAAATCTTAAGAACTGTAGATTTAGCTTTAAAATTTATTCAAGCACAAAATGTGCTAATGGAATATATGTTTGTATTTTCATTAATTTAAAATTAATAAATCAATATATAAATTAGAATTTGAAATACTTTTACAAGATTCAACAAACTTAGAAAAAATAAATTGTTATAAAAATGGTTTTTATGAAGTATATTCTTATTACAGGCTATTTAAAGTTTCCATCACTAAGGCACAGTATTTGCATTTAATTTTTCTTATTTTTGTTCAAAAAGTTTCCGGTGCATTCTCAGTTGCAGCTGCAGGCGAGCAGAAAATACGCAGATGTTGTGAGGTAGAGTAGAGGAGGTGGCGGGGCAGGGCGTTAAGGTATGATAGGTATGAGTGAGGGAGGAGTTAGAAAGAGTTGTCGTTGGGTGTCGGTTTTGGCAATTTGATTGCCAAGTCAGAAAAGTTTTGCGGGATCTGTGAGAAATTGTAAGTTTGAGTTGCAAATTAAAGCAACAGAATTAAACGAGCCAGATATTAAGCATACGCATCGATTCACATCATGGCCTTTAACGCACTTGCATAAATCAGCGCAAAAGTCGCACAATTTGCGGCCAGCAAATGCAATAATCAGCTTCATTTTATGGGCATTTTATGAAAATGAACAGATCTGTGTTTCTACATGATAGCACTATACATAGTGCTATGAACTCCATAGCGTATCAGTAAGAGGCATACAATTTTATGCATGTTATGCATTGGCCAGGTAATACTGTTGGTTGTTCAAGGGATAGGGTTGTGTTAGAGTTATGGCTCATACATGTTTAATGCGCGAGGCATATTTTGGCTTATCTTAAATTGTGCACGAGCTGCAGGAAAAAAAAAGACAAGAAAATTAAAATAATTACCGCATTTGCCGCAGCGGGCAACTAATCAAAAGCCACAATGATATGCGGCGGCAGGGCGGTTATTCGGCAATTATGTAGCTTGTGTATGTGGGTGTATGTTTGTGTGTGTAAATGGGTGGTGCTGTATATTTGACGTTTAACACTAATGAAGGTTGATGTTGTGCCTATGGCATCGTTGTCGCATTGCTTGATTTGATTCATGTTCCGAACATTCTCCCACCTCAAAACTCGCTTTTTCGCGACAAAGACAGTCGATATCCTGCGGTTGTTGTGCCCCTCCCAAAAGCCACCATTCCGTGCCAACGTTTTCAATTCGCCTGCCCTGCGCCTTGACTGGCCATGTGTCAGTTTCATTTCTGCTTAGATTTCCGATTGCGACACTTTTGCCTGCAGTTGTAGCAAGGGGGGTTTGCGTCTTGTTGCCATTTAATGAAACTGTAGCGCAGCGCACAGCATGGCACGTTCTAAGTTCGGTTTCCATTACATTGCAACGGAAGCCGGATGTTGAAATTGTTGAGGTTCTCTCTCTCTCTATCGCTTCATCTTTCTCTCACTCGTTTGCTGTATCTCTTACATAAGCTGCTTACAAGTAGAAGGAACAGCACTTGCTCTAGCAACATCTTAAGGAAATTGCCATGGATACGTTGTGGCAGCCACGTCCTCAATTGCACAGCGTGAGAAACCCAATCGCGGCATCCTTTAAATGCTCAATCAAAACTTAACTGGAGAAGCACCAATGACTCGATTTACGCATTGCACATAACGGCGCCCAAATAAGTTTCACCAAATAACTCATTCGCCCATTCGCTCATTTAACGTTCTGCGTTTCGCAGCAACCCAAAGCTATAGCTGCAGGACAACTTTCAAATGCGAAGAGCTTAAAAAACATTCGCACTGCACAGCAGTGTTATCTGGCATAGAGTGGGAGTTGGAAAGGCGAAAAGCTGTGCTTGATGGTATGATATTGAGCTGAATTCGCAAAAGTATTTGCGCCGTGGTCATAAAATGCGTGCGTCGTTGAGCTTGCAACAACAAGGACATCGGACAGTGAAACGTTGCAACCAGCAGCCAGCACTTAAAAAGTTTGCGGTCGTTACCAAGTGCCGAGTGCAATGACAATGGTCCTTCTCCAGGGAGTCTAATCCGGACAATCTTCGTGCTCAATGTTATCGCAAATCGAATTTGATAAACAGGAATACTATATAAATAAAACTTAAGCACTAAACATTTATAGAGCATCACTATGTTTCCCATTAAAGTGCAAGGTGAAAAGCAATGTTGCACCAATATGTGTACTCTTCTACTGTCTGTCCGTATGGAAGAAACTCTTTTTGACACTTGAAACTTTCCACATATCTTGGTTCATTTGTGCAGACAAAGTGTCATGATTGGGCCGCTACGTCGATAAAAAGTCGACACACCTCCAAGGGCAAATCAATAAAGTACACATATATACCACATTTTAACAGCTTAAATCACCAAATTTGGTGGGAAGATGTTTGGTGACGTCCTCCAAGGTAAGGTTAGGTTCAAGAACAACAACCTACCGCTACAAATAGGGAGATGCCCGTATCTTTAACAGTTTTTGAGTTAAAGTATCAGAGTATTTCACAGTCGGTTGCGCCCGACTGCACAGTTTACTCTTGTTTTAATACTCAACTTCAATACTTAAATTAAGCTATCAAAGTAAGATATAATCGAATCAATATTTATAGGTATTTAAATGGAATTGATGCATTAAGAAGAAATATTTAAAGTGTATTGGCAAACATTAAAAATTATTCACCCCATTCTCTATTCTATATTAAAATACAAATAAAATAAAAAAATTTGGCTATGTGAAAAACAAAATAAATTCTTATAATCTAATTTATTATATTGTCATTAACAACTTAAGGTTCACTCATAAACTGTGCAAACCAGCCATATGGAAAATCAATTTCCATTTGAGAATGTCGTACGCTTTCCATTTTCATTTTAAGCTTCAAGAAGGCGGATTTTGGCTTTTCGCTTCCGGCGGCAAAGACTTTTCGGGTATTATAAATGTCTGTGTAATAAATCTACACTTGCACATCATATTATTTTTTTTCCTTAGCTTCGCTGTACATAATCATGCTACCAAACATATCAGCCGCCAGCAATGCCAGTCATGACTCTTATCAGCATCATAATCATCATCATCAGGTTGTAGAGCAGCAGGAAAGGAGAGGTAACCCCTTCGACGAAACCCTGCCGCATGCCTGTATACATCAATTTGATACGCATCTGGCTTTTCATAGGTTTGCTTTTTGCGTGCGTCTTTCGAGATCAACTTTTTTTTTTTTTTTGTTGTGGCAAACAAAGTTTTTTGCTCACTACAACTGCTATGTATGTGTGTGTGTGTCACTTGGGGGCGACGAAAATGTTGGTAATTGTAGCTGAGGGTTGAATGTTAATGTTCAACCATTACAGCGAACTTGACGTTTGTTTTGTAGCCTCGCTTCTGTCAGTCTGTTTGTGTGAACGGGTTATGGGCAGGTGCCAAAAGGACAACGCCTAATGTTGCGTATACGACATTTTTAGTAGCTCACTAATTTGCTAGCCCCCAAAGACCGGATGGCTGGCTGGCGCAACACATTTTTTTAGTTTGCTTAGGCGCAAGCGGTTACTCCATAATTTAAAGACGCAAAAAAAAAATGCTGCAGCAACTGTTGACACACGTTGGCCAACCGAAAATGTCCTTGCCCCGAGCTGTGACCACAAATGAAATGCCTCAAATATTTACGCATGTTGTTGGCCATTAAGCAAAAAAGGCAGCGTCAAGTCCACGCATATTGTGGCAAGGCGAATGAGTTTCATCTTAATGGCGCCGACAAATGCTGCTAATGTTAATTTAAGAAAATACATTTGACAAATGCCAACGCATATGTGCGTGTGTGTGGATTTGGTAGTTGTGGCTTTGGTAACATTTGTGTATTATTATTTGCGGTCAATATGCTTCAAAGACTTTGCCTGAGGTTGCTCCTTTAGTTTTTGCGGCTTCTGCCTGAAGCCAATTAATTGTTTGAACTGCTTGCCTTATGACTGCTTGCCTACTGCTTTACGGACTTCTACATACTAATTAAAGCAATACATATTCGCTTATAAATATATAACCAAACAAACGATGAGCACACGCAGACACAGTTTGAGGCATGCGGCTGCTGTTGCTGCTGTGGCTTGTGTTGCCTGTCGGCTGCTGCTCATGTGGCTTGTGACGTGTTCAAAGCAATCAATTATGGCAGTCAAGGAGATGGGCAAACCCCATCCTCATTCCCAACGTCCTCACAGCCCTACACGCACATCGAGTAATACTAAGTTTGGTTGCCAAAAAGCGTGCGAGCGCCTATTGAAAACAACAGCAAGAAGAGCAAACACAATTAATAACACTGTCCAACATTTTTCGGTTCATCGCCAGCGAAGAACGCTTTGATAAATTTTTCTTACAACTAAGAACTTTTGTAAAACTTCCATTAAGGCATCATTTGTTTTGTCAAAAACAAATTAGAATTTATTTTTTTATGGAAGTTTTCTGTTAAGCTTGACCAGATTTTTCCGAGGCCTATAGCTCGGCAACGGTAGGAACGATTTTGTTTGTGTCTTAACGAAAAAAATTGCAATGCAAATTAATCTGAAATAAATTCTTCAAAAGTTTTGAACTTCTTTACTTTCAACTCTTCCAAATGTGGACAGATTAAATATTTTTGACTAATCTTATACAGTCAAACTTCCCCACAACGGATTTCCGTGTTTCGAATTTTCTATACAAAGATTTCATCTCTCTGCAATTCGTTTTAGTCAAAAACATATTCAATTCAATATTACGAGTGTTCTCTATAACGACGTGTTGTTCTTGTCCCCTTGAGATACGTTGTATGGCATCCGTATAAATGTTTTGATATACAGTGGACGCTCAGATCTAAGATCCAGTTGGCTCCTGTTTTAGTTTTATTTTCTGCAAGTTTTTTTTTTTATATGAAATAAGGCAAGGAATGTACTTAACTCTGCTAAAAATGTTTTGCTGGAGACTTATTTTATGAAAAATTAATTATTTTATTCTAATTTTGCATGTATTCAAAACTAAAAATTTTTAAATAACTTTTAATCAGAAATTCTTTTTACAGTTCATTATTTTATTTTTCACCACCTTCAGCTACTAATTGAGTAAATAACTTAAACATACTTTTAAAAAAAGGTGTGTAACTGTTTCTTAGCGATTTAGTGAATACACAATTTAAATAAATTCATCACAATTTACAAAAAAAAAGTTAAAAACCCTAATAAATAAACAAATAAATAAAAACCCTAGCTCTAAGTTCTGGAAGATTTTAAGTTCCAAGAGTTCTAGTTTCCGAGCGTCCACTGTAATATATCTGACATATTTCAAACTTATTATGTACGGAAATGTGGTTAAATTCAAAGCTATAGCTGCAGAACTGTACGTTTTTTGAAGCGCTTTCAAAATAAATTATCAAATCATAGTTCAGTTTTCATGTGTTGCATCGTATTATGTACAAGGAGTGTCCCTTGTATCTCTTTTCTAGCCCTGTACTTATTGAAACTTAGCAAATAGGATATTATTATTTTCATGTCAGAGGATTCAAGATCTTGACGGCTGCTGTTTGAAACCAAATCTGTACAGTATATACTGGTCTTACACTTTCAACCAGAGCACTTTAACTTGTTCAGTGTTTGAACTTGTATTTGTGTTTGCGTCTGTGTTTGCCCAAGCCATCACAAGCACAAGCTCAAGTTGTGGTTCTGTCTCTGACTAAGGTTGAGTTGGCTGCCTTGAGCGGCGACGACAGCATATGCTTATGCATGCCTAATTACGACAAATCCTTGCCACCCACAAAACCGCCCACACCAAAAACCCCAACCATCTCTAGCACATACCATAAGCCAGCGCCAGAACAAGCACGAGCAAATGAAGCAGGCAACTAACAAACACAGTCATTCATTTATGTATGTGGATGTGTTTAGGTTGAGGCGTTCATAATTATGGCCGTATTTTGAGAAATTGGTTATTATGTGTCTAACGCCATTTGCCTGACTAAAATAATAGTTTGTATTTGAGCGAGTTTGAGCCTAAGCCAAGTCAGTGTGGGTTGCTACATAAATATCTCAAAGGCCAAATTTAATAAAAGATTTGTATGATAAGTGAAAGATGATTGTAAATTATAAGAGGTGTGCTTAGGTATAAGCCAATAAATAAGTCAAATACCATAGTGAGTCACAGGAAGTATTTTAATTTATATGCATCATAAGAAATACATAAAGCAAAAGATTTAATTTTAGTTCTATCCATATATATAAAAATCAATGCCACTTTTCGTTGTAAGTTTATCACTCAAGAACGGGCTCACCTATCCAAACCAAATGTTTAGGCTTTAGTCGGATTCAGTAGATGGTTTGTGTGAAGTTTGCACAAAATCGGTCGAGCGGTTCTTCACTTATCACAATAAATGGCGGATTATTATGTTAACGGAGGTTTTGCTGTCAAATTGAAACTATTTTCTTTATTTGAAAAAACATATTGTGTACATACGGGTTTTTATTCTTTATATTATTCTATGAAGTAAAAATGCCACGAGTCAGACGAGCAAATATAGGAAAAAGAAAAACGTATTGTATATCCAAATGTTTTGAATTAAGTTTTAAAATAGCTAGCAATTAAAATATTTTTTTTTCTGAATAAATGAATTTGATGTTCCAATGAACTTTTTTTTATTATTTCACTTTATACGTAGCGAAGCACGTACCTAGCCGCTAGTATTAAATACATATATGTAAAATGCTAAATTGTATTCGCTTAAAAGTTATCAAGCACCTTTCGCAAATTACTGCTGCCAGGCTCTTGGAATGTTTGAAATTGTTTGCTAATTCATTATCATTGCCACTCGTGTCTTCCACTTAACTAAACGATGGCTTAAACAAGGATCTCCCGTAGCTGTAGCCTTTTCAGCAATTAGCCATATTATCTATGCGTGTGTGTGTGTGTGTGTGTGTATGTGTGTGTATGTGTCGATAGCTGTCTAATAATAATGCCTGTTTGTGGCACTCGTTATGCCAGCCGCGTTGGCCAATTGGCCATCCATCAGTTGTAATTAATCATGCTTCAGCCTAACGATTTCACTTCAAATATGCAACAAATTGATGCCACATTTAGCCTGCCTATAAATCGCGAAACATAAGCCCCATGAGAAACTCTCACATGTTGCAAGCTCTCATGCCAACTTACCAATAAGACTATATGAGTACTCTGAAATGTCAATATAATATATATGTAGATAATATATATGTAGATATTATATTCAATAGTATTAAAAAATAAACAACGACAAATCGTAGGCGCTTCTTACTATGTCTTATTTTTTAAAAGTGAATTGTTTGATTGCCTCCAAAAAAATCATCAATTGAGAAAAGAACAACGTAAGCAATGAAACAAAAAGAACATTTAAGAGGTGAAACAGATTAACAACGAGAATATCGCCTTCAAACACCACCACCATCACCCAACGAGAAAGATTGATTAACTCAAAAGAAAAAATGAATTGATGTTGGCGGCATATAATTATGATAAGAACGATGTTGCCATTGGACCGATGAATAAAGTTGGTTTGCATTGTGGAGCTATAAAGTTTGCAAAGTTTATTTAAACGGTAAAGTAGTTTTGCCACAGTTGACTAGCTATTTTTTGAAATGCCTCCAAAAAAATCATCAATTGCGAGAAGAACATCAAAAGAAAAGAAATCATGTGAATATTTGAGAGGAGGAACAGACGATCAACGAGAATATCATGTGTTCTTAATTCATAGAGCAGACGCTAAAAAGCACCACAGCAGCGCGTGGTCAGGACCACTAGTTGTTTATAAAATTCTTTTTTTTAAAACTAAAGAAGCAAAATTACTTAGCGCTCGGGCGGCGCCCCTCTTTTCCACCCTCCTCCACGCCGCGGCGCTGCAATCACTACGCACATTGACCACATGATTTGTGCTTTCAATGTTAATGCGTAAAAAGTACAAGCAAAAAAATGTGGAGAGGGGTGTGAATGTGCAAAAGGATGACCATCAGTCCAACATGACAGACGAGTGCGAGTGCGTCTTTGCGCAAGGCGGACATCATTTGCAACGTTGCTGACAACTTGCTGATGAGCATGGAATGGCTAGAACAGCGCCTGTCAAAACTGACGACAACAACAACAATGCAGATGCACTTCCGGCTATTGTCTGACATGTGTGTGTGTGTGTGTGTGTGTGTGTGCGTGTCTATGTATGTTTGTGGCGCAGACATAAATTCATCAACGCCGATTGACAATAGCTATGCTGCTGTTGCTTTGATGTTGGCTGACAGCGTTAAACAAAAGACAAACAGTCTAAGAGCTAAGCAAATGAAGTCCAACCGCTCAGAGGCCATTGCCATGCACACCATTGCACACAAACAAACACATTCACAAACACACACATGCCAAGCAGATTTATGTTGCCATTGCATGTGTTCCGCTTTACACTTGCTGCAAGCAGTGCCTCTTAGTTCTCATTGTTGAACGGTTTGTCCTCTTTGCATCGTCTTTCCATAGAAGGAACATACAACAACACATGTACTACTGTGTAGTAAAAGCTGTATTTTGTATGAATGTAAGCTTGAACACGAGTAGGAACAAAGACAAAAAAGCGGGTAAAAGGACGTAATAAGCTGAGCAAATGAGAATGAGAGTACTGCACAGATATTATCACAAAGATTTGCATACGGGATGCAATACAATTTGGCCCTATTTGGTAAAGCAAATTTAATTGTACATAACTACCTTGTGAATAGATTAAATTGTTGTACGCTTTCTAAAGAAGTTTGTGTGTTTGAGCGACAGATCTGAAAGGGTAATTATCTATAATTAAAACAAATTATATGGATCCAAACTAAGTGTGTCCTTAATTAATTAACGATTGGAAATCCAATTACATAACTATATTTTACACATTCTCTTCCACTTGTTTGGCTATATTTTTGTCAAGTTTAAGAGAGAGTTGATAATACTTTGTGCATATAAATTTTAGCTAAATGTATAAGCTAGTGGATGCTGATATAATATATCAATAAATATGGGTAGATACTCGTTTATAAATACACAGTAAGATGAAAATGATTCATTCATTTTTTTTGAGGGGCTAATTTGCGTGGGTTTCTGGACAAAATATTAGGTGGGCTGCCAACAGCAACTGCGAAATAAGTAAAGATAAAAAGTGAAAGACAAATAAAAACAGCTGAGCATATACTTAACAACAATTAAAAGAACATATACAGCAGCCTTGGCTACACTTGTGACAGTAAAAAAAATGTAGACTGTTCATTGTAAAGCAATTATATGGACTTTATAGATGGAGAATTAAGCGCTTTTCCTCCGCACACACACACACACAAGGTCTGCTGTCTCTGGGAGATAATATGTGTGAAAGTGGACAGGCAATGAAATTCATTCTATAAATTTTTTGTTGTTCTTTACGTGCTTTGCACGTTCTTTTTATAAAAATTCACCTCAGAACGGCTGATCATCAAAGATATTGCCGCTTCACTTGGTTTCAAACTGAGAGACAACGAGCCAAAATTCATTTTCATTTGTAGCACGCTAGCGAGTGGACGTGTCGCATTTATTTCCCAGTTTCGATATATAGCACAAATCATATGTACATATATATTAAGTATATATAGTGTCTATAGATCATACACCTGAATCGCGCAGCGCGTTGACGTGTGTGTATGAGTGTTTGTGTATCCCAAAATAAAAACGCATAAGTTTGTTGTAGATACTAACTGGAGTACGCAACGTGCCGCCAAGGCATGCGAATAAGTGTGCAAAAGTTATCAAAATTCAAATTATTAAATTGCAGTGCGGCCCACACGTGAGTGTTATCATCAAGTTTCTTAACGAGTTCACATTTGAATAAATTCCAAATGCTTGTAAAATATTTTGCTGCGTTAAATGCGCGCTGATTATGTAAAATATATGCATATATATATTTTTAAATAACGGCGAAAATGGCGAGAAACTGAAAATGTCACCTGTCTGAGGCGAACAGCAGATTGCCGTTGACAGCAGACCGCATCCCTCTGGCCATCACCATCTCCCCTTTCCCAATTCAGTCAGCTTCATTGGTCGCCCACATCGTAAAGAGCTGTCAAAATTATATATTTTCATTTTTTGTTGTTGCTGTATCTTGGTTATTATTAACGCATTTTAACATAATCACATTTAACTGAAAACATATACATAGATAAAAGTTGTTTTTTTTTTTCATTTTCATTTATTTATTTATATTTTTTGTTCTTATTTGAGTTTGTATTATAAGTTGGGCAGCGATTGCTCAGACGTTAGGCTTGCCGCATTTTATTTTTAGTTCTATTCAATCAGCGACATTTTTACTCAATTTTCGATGTTTTGCTTTTCTTTTCATTTCATGCGCGTTGTTCGGAGCTTTTTTTATAATTCTATTTTATGTTTGCCTTTCGCTCGATGCTTTTGGGCTCGTTTATTAGTTTTATTTTTACGCTTTGCTTTTGCTGTCAATTTCGCGCACCGAAAATTCTTTTGTCCCGTTCTTATCCTCACACTCTCTACCCTCGCACATTTTTGTGTCTCTTTATTTTGTATATGTCGTTTTTTCAGTATTTCATTTTTTTTTTTTTTCTTCTTTGTTGTTCACACCTGATTGTTTATGTTGCGTATATTGTTTGCCCTGGTGCATTTGATTTTTATTTGCAATTTCATTTTCATTGTTTTAGCTCGAATTACCAAATAAATTCTGCGTTTAAATGCCATGTAAGCGACGGAAAACCCGTCACAATTTATGTAAAGCACTTTTTCCACTTTCCATTCGTTAAGCACCCGCCCAAAAGTATGCAACAGTTTCAACAAAATCGACTCAATAATTTGTTCCCTTGCGCCACACACACACACAAACAATTCCTATGCGTATTGGTTTTTGAAGTTCAAGGTCGCAGACAGCGTAATTATTTGCGAAAACAAAAACAAAGCCACATTTGCAAATTTGTAAACAGAAAATTATGTGGAATCCGATATTTTCAATGGATTTTCAATTAAATTTTCCAGTTGTATTTAACCTGATTTGTTCTGGCAGCAAACCTTAATTTATCACACTCCAAGCTTGAGCTCAACGAAAGTGAATTCCACTGGAGTCGCTCTTCAAGAAATATCATCATCAAGATAATTTTTTTTTTGTGCAATATTTTCATAGGAATTACAAAAACCTTACACTGGAATGCATTCTTCCAGCTGGCTGTATTGCCGCTGATTTGTCATTAAAAAATATCAATGCCATGCAATATTGAAAATGTCGCTAGTGCAGCTGCAACTGCTGCTCGTTTAATTAAGCTCGACAATGTGCAATCAAGCCGAAATTAGCATATTGCTTATCATGGAGCATGCAGCATGCAACATGCATCCTTAAAGTATTCTTTATATGCAACAGAAGCTTTTTGTTATTCTGAGCTGCAACGTTGTATTTTGCTGCGGTTCTTTTATTGAAATTAAATTAAATAATAATGATAATGAGCAGGTAAACAATGGTCCCATTCGCGCTTATACCCCCATATGCCACATTTCCTGCCTGTCATATGGCTTGTGGCATGCATGCGTAAATGCAATATTCATTGCAATATTGCCACCATTGATCACCGGCAGAGCTATCAATTTGACGCGGTCGCTATGCAAACCCTGATTGTGCGTTGTGTTTGGCTAAGTGGGTGGATGAGCGGGAGGTGTAATGGCGGGTGCGGTTGGGTTACCTTGTTGTCTGAATGCCAGCGAACGTAAGTAGTTGATTGGCAGCCAAAACTCAAGTGATTAATCATGCAATTTGGCATACAGCATTGGGTTTAATGCTTATCTCTCTATTACATTTGCAGCCATCACAGTTAACAGCAACGCAGCAGGGCCCCAAGGGGCGCCTCGGATACTCAACAGGAACAGGAAGTCACAGCAAAACCAAAGTACACAAACAAGAAGAAGAATAAGAAGCTGTAAGTACAAGGCTCTCATTGTATTTTTGATATATGAGTATGTGTGAGTACGAGTATATATGACTTTTTAAACATGGTTAGGAAATTTAAAAATTTAAATTTAAAATAAGTTAAAAAACTTTTTTTTTTAAAGGTTTACAAAATTTTTAGAATTTAAAAAAACACTTTTTGCGATGTACAAGTACAATAACTAACAATTTTAAATATGTACCGCATAAATAATTTAAGTCAGTGAGCCTTAAACATTTAGTTTGTTTTATATCCAACTTGTTTTCAATTCGTTCTTAAGATTTCCATATTCATCGAGTAAAGTTTGTTGCTTTCACTTTAGTTTGGCATTTCTTGCAACTTAAATTGATCTTTTTGTTTTTCGCTTACTTCGTTGTTTCAGTTTGGCTCCTGCAACTGATTCGTGTGTCTGGCTTTTATTTATAGCCATTGTTTTTGCAATGCTTTCATTAGGCGTCTCTTTCTTACTCATTCTCTGCACTCTTTCGCTGAACTCCGGGCAACGCATTACTTATTTTTAGCATCGGTCGCCCGTTCCAAGGGTCTTCTCACACATGGATACGACCTTGAGATGTGATGCCTGATTTCTGCCTACGAATGTGGCTGTATTCCCTTTGGCTTTTTGTTCGCGGAACAGCAGCTGAAATGCGACACATTGCAAAGACGGCAGCTAATGGACCCCAGGCGTTTCAGTAATGTGCCTTTGTTTGACTGGCTTAAAAAATATATCTACTTACATATATGTAGATTAATATAAAAGAAAATTTACTGACCAAATATACATAAAGCGTCACTGAGAGCAATTGGAACGCTTGTGACGTGGTCGATTTGGCTGAAACGCATTTGCAGAGCTGCAATGATATGTTAAATTGTAGATGAAGTATCTGTGTATCTATAAGATGCGCTACCACTAGGGTAAAATTCAAATATATGCGTTCCAGTTTTTCAATGGAGTTTATTTTTAGAAAGACACAACCACATTTTGATGCTAACGGAAAATGCCGGCAGCTTTATAAATAGTCAGCCATTTGATGACGTCAACGGAAGGTCTCTCTCTCTATCTCTTTCTCTTTGTCTTAGTCAAATTATTTTGCTAGTGTGTGGAGCAATTAGCATTGCTTTCTTTGTGGCTGAAGTCATAACAAATAATGTGAAAAAACTTCATTTCAATTCACACACGTGCAACAAATGTAACTCATTAATGAGCTGCTGCGGTGTACAGCTATACAGATAATATGCAAAGATACAAAACTAACACACACTCACACACTTGCATAGTTTGATGCCAAGAATATCTTTTTGCGTTCGTATTTCGATCGCGCATTTTGTTTGTTTGTATCTTTAACATCGCTTCTCTCTCTCTGTGTGTGCATATATATAGATATACACAGAGCGCTCGTTGATTTGTATATATTTAAAATATTATACAGTGCTCTTGTTTTTTTTTCGCTTTTCGCTTTTATGCCGTTGTGCCGTTCTTGTGCTTGGCAATTTTCACTTGCCTTCAGTCGGTTCTTACATTTCCAATCGAATCCTACGAGAAGCGTTGGCTACAAGCGCTTTAAATTTAATACAAAATTCTGATATAATTAGTAAACATAAATTCAAAAAAACTATATTACAAATAATAACGGCTAAATATACATACAGATGTGTTGTATGTAAAAATAAATCGAAACTAAAGTGTTTGTTTATTAAAAAGATATATTTTGATAATTAATTTACAAATTTATTGCTTCGCACAATAAAAATTGCTAAATTTAATTAACGAACGTTCCGTATCCGTTAACCGTTTTGTGTGCCAACAAAATTTCGTTTATCAAGTAGTCGAGCTTCAAACCAATTGCATTTTATGATTGCCTTTGTGTGCCGCTTTGAAACAGCAGCAAAAGCAGCAGCGGCACAACAACAACAACAAAAACAGCAACGTTAAAAATTTTCCTTTATCTATTGGTGAGTTAGCTTTTTCTGGCATTTCGGTTCTGCGGTTTTGGATTTCGCTGGCCCTGCTAAATGTGTGACCCAAATTTTGGTTTTTTCATTTTAGTTTCGGTTTCACATTCGCATTTGTATTTGTTTTCAATCTTTTCGCGAGCGGCTTAGTTGCTGCTGATGTTGTTCCTCTTTGTTTTTTGTGTGTGACAGGCAATCGTTTTGTATCTATCAAGTATCCGTCGATTTTTGTCACTTGCGACAGCTTGCGAAAAGTTTTGACCCATTTGCAGAATTGACGTATTGCTAAATTGCTAAAATTTCAAAAGAGCATTGAAGTATATGAACAACAAAAGCTGGCACTCGTCCAGGCCCAATTGAGATGGCTTTTCAAGTCTTTGAACTCGGTTGTAATGAACTCAAATTGTACGCATTTCCGTTTCCGCTTGCCATTGGCAACTGTCACGAAATTGGCTAATTTTAATTATCAAGGTTAATGCTTTTTTGAGAATAGATATGTACATATGTATATTAAAAAAAAACAAAACATTGAGCAACTGTCGCCATCAATCATGGCGATCGAATAAAAAAAAAAAAAAGCTAAACAGCTCAAAAAAAGTCTGGCAGTATAAATAATAAATATTATTGAAATATCAGTAACACCAGCTGAGCGCTTACAACTTATTGGCTGTGTATCAAAAATTATTCAAAGAAACTTATGACATCAAAGTACATTGATCGTTTTAATTTTTTCCAACTTAACAACATTCAATTGACAGCCGTGAAAAAAAACTTCCAATTGTTTTATATTTAATTTTATTTTTTTTGCACAAACATATTTGTTTTTAATGCATTTGTTTATGGAATTGCTATCATTGAAACCCTAGCCATTGTGCTTAAGTACACATACACATACTCCTACCCGCTTCCCCACAAATTCTCTTCACGCTGCTGCGCAGATAGTTTGCCCGATTTCAATGGCCATTCAAATTGTGCATTGAATGTGAATTGAGGTGCCAGCCAAAATACCGCCCCAGAGCTCCGTTTCTGCTGCGAGCCAAATTTTACTAAGAACGTGTGCAATGCGTGGCAAGGAACGATAGGATATGGGGTTCGGAATGGGGTTGGGAAGTCTGACTGTGAAGCAGTTACATAATGCCAGTGAATGCTTTTCGTTCTAATCCTTTTTGGCGCCAATTCAGTGATGCAATTGCAAAATTAGTTTCACCCGCACACATGTGGCTCAGAGCTGCATGAAGCGCCCCCTTAACCACCTCCACACACTCTTCCCTTTGTGAGTTCGTTTATAACACACGCACAATTTGAGCGAGCGACAAAATTTCTATTCAATTTGATTTTAAGCGAATTTTCCAGTTAATTGCACGCCATTCGCTATGAGCTTTTGAGAAACTTTCAAAACGCAGAAATTATGGGTGCAGCAGATGTGCAGAAGTGTGCAGGGGCTGCTTGTTGCATGCATACAATGTGAACTTTTGGCCGCATTTAAGGCAAACGCTTTAAAATATTCCGCACAATTATTGCCAACAGGCGCACGACAATTTTGTGGTGCACCTCTAAGTTTATTTATTGGTGCAGGAAGTGTCCACACTGCCCCACCCTTTTCAACAAAGTGGGCGGACGATGATGAGCGGCGTGGCAGCGCCACATTTAGCTACTGTGCTGACGTGGCGTATACGCAATATATGTACATATACATATACGAGAAACTGCAGCACGAAATTGCATTTATTTATATACTCATAGTACTCTATACATCGCACAGAGTGAAAAATTTTTGGTGGGCTTTATGGGAAATCCGTGTCATTTTTATTATTAAAAGCTGCGCATTTTTCTCGTATTTTTAGCCAGAAATAAGATGTAACAAAAAAGTGTTAACAAGCAACATGAGCCAAGCCAAACTTGCTAGCGGATTACATTTGAAGCAAACGCTAAAACCTTTGGCATTTTGATGAAGAACTCAGCAGATCTGCAACTTGACATTCAAAGGGCAAATTTATTATGATTATGAGTCAAAGCTTGCATTTGCTGCTTAGGAAAGTTGGCAAAAGGATGCGAAGGATGAAATGATTATGTTGTTATATATGTATACACTAATGCACAAAATATAAGTGAAATGCTGAAAGCAACAGACAGATACAGAACTCAGAAATTTAAATACATAATATATAAAGCTTACAACTTATTTTTAAATCATTGCACTTTTTCGAAATTATGTATAAAATGAAATAAGATTGATAAGATTTACTTAATCCAACTTGTTCATAACTTATCAGAAAATTAATAGGCAAAAAAAACATTAAAGCTTTTTTTTTTTTGAAATTTAAGACTTTTATTTATAATGTATCAAGATAGAAATAAATATGTCGTTTTCGCATACTTTTTATTGATTTTACGATCAAATCAAGCATGCACATTCGAATAAATTTGTTGTGTTTAGGTTAAGGACAGTTATAAAAAGTAGGTAAATATGATTTGTGGGCACATTAAATGCCACTCTCCTCCGTCTAGCACTCAAGTGAGAGCCTTTGTTCATAATTAAGCTGAGTTATTGGAAAATTTAAGACTTAACTAAAAAGGGACTTTATCTGCCAGCTGCGTGTTTTTTACACGTTGTTAGCTCATTTTCCTTTCGCTTTCGCATTTGCTCTTATTTTTTTATTTTATTTTTTTTTTTTTTTCGTTTTGAGTTCTTTTAAATAAACCGCTTTTAATGAAGCACAGCCAGCTATAAGCAGATTTGTGCCTTAGTATATTTTCTAAGGCCAAATGATGCCGAGGGGCGTATACTACCACCGAAAAGCCAAATGGCGACCGCTATTTACGACAATGCCAGCAAAAATGGTCATCAGCACCGGGCTGCTCTTGATTATTGGGTGGTTTATTCAATTGTGAGCAGGATTCCTGTGAAGGTAGTGTGGCTTTACGAGGGCGACTTATGATAAGCTTAGCGTCGTTGGCAGGAGAGCTGTCTATACACATACTCATTATATACCTAAATTTATAATGATATGAATATCAAATTGACAGGGCTTTGTCTCTTTTTGCCAGGCTCTTTGCATTTAATCAAATCAATTCTAATGATGTCTGATTGCGTTTACTTACTTCTCCCTCTCTCTCTATTTCTCTCTCCGTTCTCTCCAGTGAGCCATGGAACAATTCGAACAGTTGTTGACTTGCTGCGTGTGTCTGGACAGGTATCGCATACCAAAGTTGCTACCATGCCAGCACTCCTTCTGCATGGAGCCCTGCATGGAGGGATTGGTCGACTATGTGCGGCGTCAGGTAAGATTATTTGTCAAACTTACACATATGTACATATGTATATATATAGAAAAGCCCATAAATCATAATCACAGCTAAATGAATGCATGTGGCTGTGCGCGTGTTTGTGTGTGAGGCAATTTTGTTAAATGCGGCGTATTTATTCAGCGACTACGTCACACGCCAGAAAGCTGCTTAATAAATCGCTCAGCAAAAGCCCCGAAAAGAAGAAAAATCGCACTGTGGGAAATGAAAACAGCATTTTTGTTGTCCAAAAGCCAACTCAACATTGTGAAAATGAGTTGAGTGTTCTGTTCGTTTTTTTTTGTTTTTATTGAACGAGAGTTTTTTGCTTCCTCTTGTTGCTTGCGCCGATTTTTGTTGTTATTCTTTCTTGAATTTTTTTTCGAGTTTGCTGCTGCTAAAAAATTATAAAATTTACATATTAAGCAGGCATACTTATCTATACATGTACATATACATATTTGTATGTATGTATATAATGAATATGTGCCTACTGCGCTACTTGTAGACATCTATTGTGTGTGTATTTATAAATCTGTTTTGGCTTTGCGCCAGTGCCACGCAAATAATTGGAAGGCATGCTCATTGTATGCCAAAATAGTTCTGGCCAAATAGGCGTATTGCCAAAACTGTTTAAACAACTACCAATAACTGTCCAATGCAGCCCGTGTCCTAAAGATTTAACAACACTTTTGGGCCAGGCCAATAAAAAAAGTAACTGTGACAGATATAAAAGCTTAAAAAACTCACTTAAGATGCCTGCACTAAAAAAGCTCTCTATACTGTGATGGTTTTTAAAGTGAGTTACATAAATTTATCATAGTTCTGTTATTGACTGTGTGAAAGAGATTTCTTGTAATATGCAATTTACTTACATCTTCATGATTTTTCTGCAGGTAAAATGCCCAGAATGCCGTGCCGAACATCGTATACCCTACAATGGCGTCCAGGCATTTCCCACAAATGTGACGCTGCAGCGTTTCCTTGAATTGCATATCGAAATCACCGGAGAGCTACCGGATCCCACTTCAGGTAAGTGTCGGGCCACTCATCCAACCCCTTTTCAAGAAAATCTGTGCTGTGTCAAAAATTAATTTTTATCGACTAAACATAAACAAAGCATTTTTCATTGGAATTTTTGTAATTGGATTTTTGTTTGAAAGCTTAATTGCATAACTTGAAAATTGTGACTGACTTCCTCCTTCGTCCGTCTGTCCGAAAAGTATAAATTTTTGTGCACTATTTTCACATTTGAATTTATTTTCGTTGCTTTGTTCGCATATCAAAGCATATATTTTGTGCCCTTTAGAATTTTTGGCAGCTAATTTGTTCAAACAATTATTAATTAATAAATATTTACTTTGTCGAAGTTTAATTAAATTACTTATATAGTGTATCACATAAAAAATTCAACTACAAAAAATATGTGGGGCTAAACACAAAGCAAATGGCACGGCCATTATATTTGCTATCCAATTAAAATTTTTTTTTTGTGGGTGCAAAAGTTATTTTTTTCTTGTAGTTCTCATATAATTTGCATTGTGGCTATATTGGTGGATCAGATTGTAACCATGACTATGCAAATAACTTGAAACTTGATAGTCGTAGCAAATTGCAAACGACAATCACAACCGACATCCGACAACCGACAGCGGACCACAGACAACTGACAACAGACAAACGACAAACGACACTCATCAGCAAATGCAAATAAGTGTTGAAAGAAAGTGCTATGAGTACTTTGAGTGCTATGAGTATTATTCGCAATGCCTGCAATCAGCATCAGGCAGTTAATAAGCAGACAAAAGATACGAAAACTTTTGGTATTTTTTTTTCGACAGCATTCAACCATATTTGAAAATTGCTATGCAAATGTTGTGTGTGTGTGCGGCTGTGTGTGTGTGAGACAAAAGCAAAAGTTGATCCTGCTGCTTGAGCGCTTCAACAGATTTTTGGGAAAATCCTTTCAAGCCGCGCTGTTATGGATAACTGGATGCCATGATACAAGGACTCGCAATCGCATGTAGTATTTGCAAATTCACTTTTCCATATGATTACACAAGAAAATACAGTCAACTATTGGCACAGAGCAAGCAACATTGCATACTTTTCTCAGAGGAAGAGCGAGATATGACTATATATAAATGTGTATGTGTGTGTGTGTGTGTGTGTGTTAGGGGTAAGTTTATTGTTTTGCCCGGCGGAGTGAGAGGAAACAACAGAGTGAAAGAGTAAGGCTGCTGAGATTGGAAGCCGGAGCGAGTTTATCAGGCAATGCCAATGTGAGTGGATGAGAGATGAAAGGGAGGGAGTAAGCGTGGGTGAATGTCCCAGCAATTGATGCAGAAAAGTTTACTTTCTGGGACTGTGAATAGTTTGCATTGTGTCGTAAGGTAGAGAGCCGAGCGGTGTTCGGGGATATCTCGTTATTTGCATTTTACAGAGCCAAGACATAACGGGCAGGATGTGACTGTTGCCAAACGACACATAAACATCGGCAAGACATCGAGAATACAGCGCTTAGGTGGTGCAGTTGATTTCTAGCACTTGGCGACACTCTTTAAATCGCATTACACCCAAACTCTACTATCCAATATTATGCGATTTTAAGTGCAATCGGAGTCTAGATAGATACTACGAATGCAAACGCCTTGTTGCTGCCAACAACTGCAAATTGATGGGTTGGCGGCCTGTCAGTGTCGTTGCTTCTTTTTCTGCGACTATTACTTGACGGCATCTAAAAGCTGCGCGGAAAAAGCAAGTTGAGAGTGGAAGCTTAACTCGAAATTCTGCTCTTCTTCTTTTTAAACAAGTTGAAAGGCAATGCGAATTGATTGTACGTGCACTAATACGAGTGGAATGACAATTGTTCAGCACTGACAATTACTCATTGTGACATAGCAGACAGCTTTGTAGCCGCATGAAACGTTTTAGAATTGGAATTTTTGCGCTTAAAAGTGAAGGGGGCATTAGGGGTTATCTTGATATTTTTTGGTAAATACTGTTTGAATAATATTAAACATTTTGTTGATATTTAATTTTACTTATCTGTTCCTCTGATTGTAGGTCAAATAATGGAACGCTGCGGCGTTTGTTCCGAGAAAGCCTACCTGTCCCATTGTGCGCACTGCGAAAAGAAGATCTGCGAGGACTGCAAGAGTGCACACATGGACATCTTGCGTCGCGAAATCACTCGCTTCAACTCACAGGTAAGCTTGACTCGTAGCCTATTTCAAGGATTCAACGCGAAGCTAATTACTTACTTTTACAGATTCGACGTAGTTTACATCGATTGCAGGACTCGTTGGCCATCATTGAGAAGAACACGACAAGCCTGCAAACGAATGCGATAAGTGTGACGGACGAGATCGATGAGATCTATCGACGCATTACCAAGGCCATCAAAGACAGATCGGATGGATTAAAGGGAGAAATCGATCGTTATTTGGCCGTGGAGTTGCGTAATCTGACAACGCTCAAGGAGAATCTGGATTTGGAGATAACGAACATCAACAGCAATTGCGACATCGTGGACAAATACATGAACGAGACTGTCGAGTGGGATGACTGCGAGTTGATGGACACCAAGGAAATCTTCCTGAAGACCGTCGAGTTTCTGCGTCACTTCGAATATGAGAATAATGATTACAGTCGCCGTGTGCGCTTCATCGTCTCCATTGATCCCAATCAGCTGGTCATGAATCTGGCTACCTTCGGTGATCTGAACATTGCACCCCACTCAACGCCCGGCGGTTCACTGAGCAGCTCCCATCTGGCGCCACCCGGTGGCCTGCAGCCCGGCTTGATGCGCTCCAAAAGCGATCACCGTCTAGCTACCCAGTTCCGCCAGCAGGAGGAGCGCAGCGGCTATAACGATGAACCCGTTCTCGGCGGTCGCAAGTTCGGTGAACGTCCGCAGCGTAGCGCTACAACCAGCAACAACAACAGCGACCGCTATGCCGACAATCGTTATGGTCGCTCCGAGTACGACTACGAAAACGACTACGAGAACGAACCGGCGAGTCGTCCTGGCAAATCATCACGTTTCCGTTCGCGCTTCGTGCGCTCTCATCAGAACGAGGATTCGGACAGTGAGCAGCAGCAACAGCGCCAGCAGGAAATTGAGAAGCGCAAGGATCGCGTTCTTGATAGCGAGGATGTCTCACGAGGACAACTAAGTGGCATCATACGTCTGAGCGATTGTTCGCGTGTCGTCCAACGCCTTGCAGACATTGGCAAGGAGAAAAAGGAGAACAAGTCGGATGCAGCCGTTGCAGCACAGGCAGCTGTCCAGGCAGCTATCCAAACACAAAAAGCAGCCATGCAAAGACAGCAGCAGCAGCATCAGCAGAAAGCAGCAGCAGCAGCCGACGAGGATGAGCTAGCTCGTCAGAAGCGCAAAACTGGTGCAGCAACGTCAACAGCAGCGCCCAGTGGCGAATCGAGCAGCGAGCAACGTCCAGGAGCAGATCGAATAGCAGCGTTGAAACGTGGTGGTCAAGGAGCCAGCGGAGAGGATAGTGATGGTAGCAGCAACAATCAGGCAGCAACAGCATCTCCAGTGCGTACAGCAACGACCGCAACAGCACGAGCCGAGGTAAGTGTGAATGAGACAAATGAAGAAGAAGAAGAAGCAGAAGACAGTAGTGGCAGCAGCGAGACTGAGAGCGAAACTGCAAGTGAGAGTGAGCAAGAAGAACAAGAAACACAACAAGTTGAGGCAACAACAGCTGCTGATCAAATAGATAAGGACGACGAATCCACCTCCGAATATGAGTATGAAGAGCAGGAGACGCCAGAAAGTGAAAATGGGAACACTATAGCGCTAATCAGCGATAGACAAAAACATCAAGAAACAGAAGCAGTAGATGAAGTAGATGAAGATGAAGATGAAGAGGAGGAGGAAGAAGAGGATGAGGATGAGGAAGAAGAGGAGGAGGATGAGATGTATGAAATGCCTGATAATGAAGACGAATATTAGATTTAGAAAGATATTTGATAGGAAACCACATATACGGATGTGAACACTACGAAAATCAAATTCAATATAGTCATGAGAGAATTTATATGCCTAGTGATGAATAAGTCACATCTAGCAGGATAGGTTCCTTCTCTTGTCAGTCAAGCTGCCACTTTGTCATACTCTAACTCTCTGTTGTTTTAAACTTTTTGGGCCTGCACAGTATTCTATTCTATAATATAAGATTATGTATACGCCATGTTTGCCCAGTTTTTTGTTATGTTTGTCCAAAAAAAAAATGTCTTCTTTATTTGTGTTCACTGTTCACACTTTTCCTTGCTCCGTAAGTCTGTTACCTTTTTGTATATGAACAAAAACAACAAAAACTACGACAAAAAAAATACAAAAAAAAATTACCTGCTGTTAACCGTTGACTATTCACCTGTTACCTGTTTACCTTACTTTACTTATTTAACTTTTTGACCTATGACATTTTGCAAAAAGCGCTAACAAATGCCAAACTGAATTGATTGTTCTGTTTTGTTTTTATTTTTTATGTGTTAAGCTAAATTTCATTTTTACGTTTTTGTCTTATGAGCGCTTTTTATATTAATGGTGTTTTGGGTCAAACCTTTTTCAACAATTCAAAACCTAATCGACTAATGTGCGCTTCAGCAACAACAATAAAATGCAATTCGGCAAAGCCGAAAATCAATACACTTTCACATAAAATAAATTCAATTTAATGTGATAAAATTTAAGAACTTTTCAAAAGTAAAAGTTGCTTTAGAAAGTTTCGACCCAAAGCAGAAATACCAGAAATTATGAATTGTACAAATTAAATTTCATAGTAATTTAACATCTTTTACCGTGTCGTTTATGGCTTAGTTAGAGACTGCAACAAAAAAGTTACAAATAAAATAAAAAAATTTTATGGGAATTTACAAAAAAAAAAATAAGAACTCGAGTAATTTTTTCTCTCTCTTTTTGTGTGTAACAACTTCTTTTCTCTTGTTTTGTTTTGTTTTGCAAGTGGACAAACGATGTGGTAGTGATGTTAATTTGCTTAAGCCTTACTAAATATCTCTATTCCACATTGGCCGGCACCAGACACAACCTCAAAACCGCACAAAAAGAGCTAAGGCAAATCACAAAATGACATTTCTCATATAATCAATTTTTGTGGCTGTGTAAATTCATTATTTATATTTTTATTATTACTTTCTTTTTCTGCTTTCATTCTCATAAGAATTTGATGTCCGCTGTATATACGCTGCATGTGGCTCTTGCATTTCCATTTAGTAGCCAGGGCTATATGGACAAGTTCAATGGGAACATTTCAATCATGACTGTCAGCGTTTGCTGCTTCCGTCATTTTGACAACGTATTCATTTTCCGATCTCCATTTTTCTACCTCCCGCTCTGTGTGTGTGTATATGCATATTTCATTTGCTTTGTTATCAAATATTTTTGACATTTTTGAATTTACACACACGCTAACGCACACTGAAAGAAAAGGTTAACAAATAAATTCCGGAAATATTGCCAAACACTAAGCAGTAAGTTTCACATAAACGAAACTATAACTCAAAGAATTTTATATATCTACAGATATATAGATATAAGCAAATAAAAAATTGTTCAAATTGTTTGCTTCTGCAAATATCTTTTAAATCTATCATGCAATTGAGTAAGCTATGCCAAACGCTTTTACATCTGTAAAGCGTTGTGTTTGTGTGCCTGAGTTTGACATTTGCCTATTCACCATTCAATTCTCCACCCCCAGCATCGTTGTGTCACTTGCATATGTCCAACAATCTGTCCATCCATCTATTCATTCACATGCATATCGATATATTCTCTCTCTATGAACTTGCATTTCATTTCGTTTGCTCGCTTGCAACCCAAACAACAACAACAACAAAAACAACAAACAAACAAACTAACAGGCAGACAGCGCCACAGACTCTGATGCAACTCCCACTCCTACCCAACAGTCAAAACCACCGGCAGTATCGGCTCAGGTGGCCGCTGTAAAGAAGACACAACGTTCCGGCAGCAGCGATAGCACCGCCTCAACTGAAAGCTCGGCCAGTTCCGCGGCAGCAGCAGCCGCAGCTGCAGCCTCCGCTCAAGCAGCGTCCAGCAGTAGCTCCAGCAATGCACAGCCAAAAGCTGCAAGCACAGCTCGGTTCTCGACGGCCAGAGAATCATCGACAGCGGCAACAGCAACGCCCGAAAAGAAGCCATTTGTGAGTCGCTTCCTGCCGCAGCACAGCAATCCGAGCAATGGTGCCGCCGAGAAGAAAAAGCCCGAGTCGGAATCAAGCAGCGAAGAGGAGACTAGCTCGGAATCCGAGTCCGAATCTGAGCCAGAGACTAAGCCCAAGACGAGTGCAACGAATAGCAACAGCGCTGCCAAATCAACGCCAAGCAGTGCTGCCAGCTCCACAACGGCAGCCACATCAGCAGGCAGCAGCAGCTCATCGTACAGGGATCGCCTGGAGGCGCGTCGCGCTTCGAAAGACGATACAGCTGCCACAACAGCACGCAGCAGCTATGCCACACCTAACTCCAGCAGCAGTGGCTACGGCAGCAGCTCCACACGCACCCGAGCTGTGCCCGCTCCTCATCATGTGTCCGAGACTGAGGATCGCTATGGCAGCGGCAGTGGCACCGGCAGCAGCAGGTATTTCCATCCGAATTTCCAATACAAAGCAAAACAATTGCTTATCAAATATCTATATATTTTTTGTTTGTTTACTAATTATTTGCATAAATCACGAATGCATTTAATAACTATTTTTAGATATTGATTGATAACACACGCACACACATTTATGCATAGATTAACATTATTAGCAATGTGAAATATTTGCATGCAATATAAAATGTAATGTTGTGTGCTATTAAAATACATCTATTTATATTAGCCCTTGCAAATGGATTAGTTTAATTAAAAATAATATTGGGTTGTTGTGTAGATAAGCTTTATTTCTAGGCATATATTAATAAGTCCGTCTGGCTATGTGAATTAATAAAATGGTGTGGATTGCGTTATAAAACATGTTGATTAAGGTGTCAACAATTTGTATTAATTTTAAAATTGAAAAATATATTTGATAAAATCAAAGTTTTGATTGCATTAGTTTCGATTTAAGTCACAAAAAGGCATAATTTAGTTTTGAACTTTAGAGTTTTTGTTGAAATATTTGTAAATATGTTTTTTACTAAGCAGCTTAGCTTAAAAAGATTCATTTATGGAATCAATCATTCCTTGCACTATTCAAGGGTGTTTTATGTTCGGCATCACCGAAGTTCCCAATTAATTCTGTGTACATTTTTTTTGTTGATTCACTGGCAATAATCAATTTACAGCTTGCAAATAATAGGCAAACTGTGTGCAATTAATTTAAATTTATAATTAGGCAATGCAGCTTACATAATCATACATACAAACAAACACTTACATATACACAATTTTATGCAGCTATTCAGAAATGTAATGCTCCAAAAAATTGCGATTAAAGTGATATGCATAATGATTAAATTAATTGATTTTTGACGTTCATTTTATTTAATATTCCGTTTGCAGTTGCATTTGTTGTTGTTATCATTTTGTATTTATACATATACTAGTATATGTGTGTGTGTGTTGTTAAAGACATACATGTATGTGTATGTGATATTTCTCTCTGCTGCAGCTTTGTACATCTGCGTGATTTTGGCATAAGCATCGCAGTGGCAATTTTATTGCTCATACGCCTAGTGTGGCGTCTAACTGTCAAGTTCATAACATTTACATAAATGTTGACCCAGCAGCAGCCTCAGCCTCAGCCACACAGCCAGCTCTAGGTAAAAGCCTCCGTCTCCCCTCCCCTCCCTTCAATATCGCTTTTCTCAAGAATTACTCTCCCCTTACTCCCGCTCTCTTTCTTTTTGTATATGTGTATTGTATTTCTCACACTTTGCTGTATTTGTTTATGTGTATTCGTCTTTGCAGCGCACTGCCCTTAAGCATACCGTACATAAGTAGACCCTACCGGACCCGATACCGACAGCGACTTGCGGATGTTTCGCGTGAAATTAAATAACAATTTAGATGCAGTGATACCCTTAAAAAAAAAAAAAAACATCACATAAAACTTCCCCATGTCATGTTTCGTTGTGCAACCATTAAATGTGTAAAACTGTGTGCATAAATTGCCGTTGTTTTTTTTTTTGTGTTTATTCCATTATATCATTTCATTGTAGTTAGATTTTCATGCAGTTAACAAACTAAAAAACAAGTCACAGACAGATTTACACAAGTTGGCTTCTTACTTAGTTTTTCCTGCCTTTGTCTTGCCACCAAAAGTCAAACAATGACAAGTTATAATAGCCTCAAAAGCTCAAACATCTTAACCCCAAGAGGTCGAACAAAAGAAAATTAAGTAAAAGATATCTTAACTTAATTTAATTTATAAATATTGTAACAGATATAAACTATATTCAGCAATAATAATTGATCAATTAATATGTTAAGAAGCTTCTTTCTTAGCACATTATTTTTATTGACATTTCAATTAAAATGTTGCCTTGAAAACTTCAAGAATACTTTTACAAACTTGAAGTCTTTTTTGTATACGTTTATATATTTGTAAGCATTAAAGCAGCAGGAGGAGCTTTTTCTCTGCAGCTAACAGATTTATATACTTTGTTATCAAAATGTCAGACAGTGCCACATATAGTTGAGCTGACGTCAATGGGTTAAAAAGGGAAAAAGTCAACTAGAGTTCGAAATAAGTTGACGCACATGCTGCTGCTGAGAATGATAATGCTGAGGATGCTGGTGATTGTGAAAAAGAGCCACTCAATGGCTGGAAAGCATTTTCAATTCAATTCACAGCACTTTTAAATGACCTTTCGATTTTTGGATGCCCACACACATACGAACACACACAAATACAACAACAACAGATGAAAGACGGGTTCAATGAGATTCTTTAAATTATTTTATTGACAATAATATCGGCTATTGAATTTTATTTTGGTCAGAGCCAAATCTTCCGTAATGTAATTAAGAACAACAGATATTTATCTTTTTTTACAGCCATTGGTTTTTTTTTTTAATGTTTTAATGTGACACTCACAATCAAATATTATTTTGTATTGCTGAACAACATTCAACTTGTTTTGTCTGTGCCTTTTTCATGCCAATTATTGCTGCAATTCAAAAGCGAATTTAATTTTTTGTATATTTATTTGTAAGATTGTAAACAAGTGCAGAGCAATTTACGCACAAAAACATCGCTGTTGAATTCATTTCATTTGAATCATTCGTTTGCCCCATTGTTTGTTGCTTGCACACTGGTGCTATGGTATATTGAATGTAAACGATGCCACTACTAAAAGTTAATAACAAAAAAATGCATCTGAACGAAAGAGAGCGGGAGAGTGTGAGAGAAATATGCGCAAAGGACCGCAGACAATACACATTTTTTCCCCCATGCTTTCATACTAAAAAAAAAAAACTGAGAATAATTAGCTCTATGTGTTTTTTTTATTGGTTGTTGATTAGTTTTAAATGTTGAAAAGAAGTTTTTGAAATGCTTTTTATGTAGTTTGCTGTAGTTGCTGCTAATTTCTGTTGCTTTGCCTACGCCATGCGTTCACCCTTAATCTATTCTCTACCCATATACCCTATCCTCATCCAGAGCTGTGCCAATTGGCGCACTAATTTATTGTGCTCAACTTGTTGACTACTTTTTGTTTAACTTTGCGTTAATGTGAATTAAATTAGAAACTTTTGAGAGCGCATTGTTGATGTTTTCAATTTTTCCTTGTGACGTTTTGTATTTTAATTGAATTTGTCTGCCTAATAAATGAGCCCAGGCAGCCATACGAAACCAAATCAAACCAAACCAAACCCATAGAATTAAAGGGTTTTATATTGACGCAAGACGAAGAAGAAGCGGATGAACTCAAACTCCAAAACGTGAAATGGGGAAACGGAAACTCGTTACACAGGTTTAAGCTTGTTAAAAGTTAGTTCATTAAGCGGTCTCAGATCTCAGCCAAAAGGTGCGCAGGGGCTAAACAAAGTTTCTCCTTAAGCCAGGTGCAAGGCACACTGAAAACACACAAGACACACAGAAAATGGCAACAACAACAACACAATTACCCAACAAATATGCAAATAAAATCAAAGCAACAGCAAAACGCAAACAAAAAATCATACAAAAGTTTAAAAAAAAAAACAACAAATTTTTCTAGCTACACAAGCCGCTTTCTAAACAAGAGCAAGAGCAGCGCAATTGTAACGCAACCCTCGCTATCCACGCCCACCGCCTCCTTCGATGAGGATGCCAACGGCACCGGTGACGATTCGGACAGCCGTTACGGCACCGGGCGCTCCCGCTATTTGGCGATGAAGGAGCGGCGAACAAGATTGGCACGCAGTCGTTCCACGCATCAGTTTGGCAACGAGGATGATGATCTGGATGAGCCCGTATCGCCGACAACAGTTTCACCATCCGCTTACTTAGCCTCAAGGTGCGCAGAGTATCTAAACAAAACCAAAAAAAAAAAAAAACAAAACAAAAAGATATCCAAATACGAATCCCGGCACTCAGAAAATATCAGTTGTACATAGGACGCATATCGGTTGTACATATACATATAAGTGTATATATCTTTAAAAACAATTATTACAGAATTAATCAGGCGCTTTAAATGTGCCTGTGCTACCCCCTCGTCGCCTTTGCTGCCCACCCTTAACAGTGCAGAGTGTTATTTATTTATTATTATTATTTTTTAATACACATTTTGTTGTCAAATTTATTTAAGTTATAGTATGTATATAAAATTTCAGTTAAGAGATTCATGTGCGTGCAAGTCCCACGTTTATTTATTTTTATTTTTTTCTACGTTTCGTTTTCGTTTATGCTGCACAAACACACACACACACACTAATTGCAGTTCATAATTATTTGATTTAGTTTTTGAGTTCATTTAATTTTGATTTATTTTATTACATATGTATATTTTTTGTCAGCAAAAAATTCAAAATTGCACAATATTTTTCTGCGCGTTCAATTAACCGAAAACTAACAGGAAACAGCCATTTTTGTATAGTTCTTTATGACTGTCTGTCTCAAAATCCAGTTACCCCAACCCACACTCTGTACAAACTTCATGCATACTCATCATGCAGTTTCCATTTCAGTTTCGTAGCCGAGCCTCATTCATCAAAATAAAATGAAAATCTCAGCAGACCATCCACTTGAAACCATTTGAAAAAACAAAAAAGTTTCCAACTTGGCAAGCGAGGGTTGTTCGTTGAGTTTCTTATATGAGAGAGTGGCTAATGATCAGTTTGATAGATAGTTTTTAAATTTCACAACTACTTTCAAATTGTTTATTAACATCCGAGCATATACGAAACGCAGCGGTAAACTCTTGTCAGCGGCCACTTTTAGCTAATCCTCTTAACATATGTATGTATATTGTAGGTACAGTGGCTATGGCAGCAGCGATTTATCCCGCAGTCGCTCCTCGCATGCGTTAAAGTCACGCGACAATTCGCCAATTGCGGATCGCAGTGCAGGATCTTCGAGGAGCGTCCTGGGCAGCTCAACTGAAAATAAAGATGGAGAGGCGCTGAGCTCGTGGGCCCGTTATCTGAAAAACAAGTATGGAAACAAGAGCTCCAAGGATACGCCCAGCAGCAGCAGCGTTGGCAGCGCACGCGACAGCCACGCCACCAGTTCGACGGGGGCGTCGTCCCATGCGCACGGCACTGCTGGCAGCCGGAGCACGGCCAGCGATGTATCCAGACGCTTAAGTCTGGGCTTGCCGCTACGCCAGGCAAACGAGCTGGCCTCGTCCGATGATGACGGGTCAAAAAACGGGCTAGGCTCCCCTACGTCCCCTACGGTAGCAGCAGCGGCAGCAGCAGCCGGTATAACCGGAGTGGCAGGTACTATCCCTAAACAGGTGTACCTGCGCAAGCGCCAGCAACTGTTCCAGCTGGGGGGCCGGGGGAGCGAGCCCGGATCCTTTACGTGGCCGCGCGGCCTTGCCGTCGGTCCGGACAATAGCATCGTCGTCGCCGATTCTAGCAATCATCGCGTTCAGGTCTTCGACTCCAATGGAATATTCGTTAAAGAATTCGGCGAATATGGGAGCGGCGAAGGCGAATTCGATTGCCTGGCCGGCGTGGCGGTAAATCGCATTGGCCAATATATCATAGCCGATAGGTAAGTTAGTTGCAACATAATCTGAATTTTTAGCTCAAATGTTCATCGTTCAATCAGCTGTTGCATCAATACCATTGACATTGATCAAAAGCTAGTTCGTTTTAACCAATGGTCCAGGTTGATAGCTATCTAATAGTTCTTAGCTACAGTTTCATTAGGTCGAAACCATAGTCTATAATTAATTCTTGGGCTTTGGCTACATGTGCTGCAAGAACTGCTCCTTAGCCGGGTAATTGGCACGGCTAAGCGCATAAAAGACGCGTTAATGAGAAACATGTGCGCTGCGGCCACCTCCCAAGTTTAAGTCAGATGTTTTGTATCGTTTGGTACTTTTTGGTATATGTACATGTTGGCAATCTTTATGCTTCATCCAGGCTGTCATTCTCTGGAGCTAAAATCTCGTTAAGCATCACCATCGTTGTGCTCGGCCAGCCTCATTGTGTGTTCAACTTTGATTTTGCACGTTAAGCGGCTTAGTCTAAGCTCAGCGGCCAACAGCCCAACGCGTCACAGAACAACCCCTGCTTTCCAAGAAACGGCTTGTTAATGAGTTCGCAACGGCCAGTTTGTAATTAATGACAGCGCGAAGAAGAGTATCACATTTTGAAAAACAGCGCCAGCAAAAATAAAAAAGCACACGTACAAAATTTAGTTAAAGCATTCGACCTTTTCGTTTAAATACTCTACGCAATATAGCCTGTATTTAGCTTTTATATGATATCAAAATATAATGTCATCCGAAGATATTCACATATTAAAATGCAGCAACAAGATGAATTGATAGCAATATTGTGTACATTAAGTTCAAATTATGTCTTTAGTTAAGTACTGTACTGTAAGGAAATTTGTGTCACTGTCACATTGTCGTTGTTGGTTAGCAAGAGATGCCATTCAACTGTCTCTACAACTATGTTGCAGATACAATCATCGCATACAAGTGCTTGATCCACAAGGACGCTTCCTGCGCGCCTTCGGTTCGCAGGGCATCGCAGATGGCAAATTCAATTATCCTTGGGGCGTAACAACCGATGCACTCGGCTTCATTTACGTTTGCGATAAGGAGAACCACAGAGTGCAGGTAACGTCTGCTTCACCATTTGCATGCCAATATTTATAATCATCAGCAGCACCAGCAGCAGCACCAGTAGCAGTGGCAATGGCAGTAAAAGCGACCAGGGTTACACCAGAGAGATCCATAGCTTCTGAAGCTTTGAGCTCATAGTCTTGCTCAATTTGTCACACTTGAGCTACGACGGCAGGCAAAAGGCAGCATCTGCCTTACGTCTCTACCGCCACCAACCTCCGCAATCACACCAATAAGGCAGGCACAGCAATTTTCATGCTCTCAACTGCAATATATATTTATATATACACACTGCTGTGCTCTGTCTCTCTTGGACTCTGGCTTGGATGGACATAGCTACCAGCTTGTGGCAGCTTCTACCTTTTCCTTTATTTTTATTTGTTTTCCTTTTTAGTTCCTTTTTTTCTTGTCCACTTTCATTAAAAAACTTATGAATACGCTTCGTTTCCTTTTGGTCTCGCATCTGGTTTCAGGTTTTTCAATCCGATGGATCCTTCGTTGGTAAATTCGGTTCCTGCGGCCGTGGTGAGGGCCAACTTGAGCATCCGCATTATATAGCCGTATCGAATACGAATCGTGTTATTGTTTCCGATTCGAATAACCACAGAATTCAGGTAAGCTACAGTATCAGTATCAGTTTCAGGTTCTGTTTCAGTTTGAGTTTCAGGTTCACGGCTGTCTGGCCACCTGAATATTTTTAATTAAAATATCCTACACATTTCACACACACACTCTCACACAAATTTGTATTTTTGGTTGCCTGTCACACAGATATTCGATGTAAATGGCAAGGTGCTGTCCACTGTGGGCGGCGAGGGCTCCGACGATGGTCAATTTAAGTTTCCACGGTAAGTAATAAAATTACAAAAACGTTAACGAGTTCGCATGCAGTGAGATGAAAAACGTTATTTTTCCAACAGGGGCGTGGCTGTGGATGATCAAGGCTATATATTTGTGGCCGATTCTGGTAACAATCGCATACAAATCTTCAATCCGGATGGCAGTTTTCTGAAGACCTTCGGCTCTTGGGGCTCCGGAGACTCGGAGTTCAAAGGACTCGAGGGCGTGGCCATCATGTCCAATGGCAATATTTTGGTATGCGATCGCGAGAATCATCGTGTGCAGGTGTTCTAAGGCCACACCCACTACCATGCTAGGCCGCCCAAAGCAATACACAGTGCATTACTTGGATTACTATTTTTGATGATTCAAAACTTTTTGATTTTGCAACATTTTGATATGTGTTTTTCCTTCTAAAGAAATTTAATTTGATGATTAAGTGCCAAAATGTAATTTCAATAATTCTAGCCCTACAATTTTGCCAATCATTTAAGTAGCAAACTCAAACAAACCTAAAAGAAAATAATTCGAAAAACTTGTTAGTACGAAGTAAAAAAAAAGTTAAATCCATATTGAATAAATAAAAAAAAAAATAAAAATTGAAACGAAACGATAACTCGTCAGAGTTGGAGTGAAAAAAGCATTTGGCCCAATCATTTAGACCACGTAATGAATTTCACAATGCTCTGGGTATTTTTTTCTGGACTAATTGAGATTTATCTGAGTTGCTGGCCAACAAATTTGCGCACAGAGCAAAATATGCTGCCTGCTGGCACTTTATTAAATTAAGATGTTTTCTGTTTGCAAAATGAAAGTTTTCGGTCCCTTACACATAAACTATATGGTTTAGTACACACAAGTGTGCGTGTGTGTGTGAACAACAGCGACAAACAAACAACAAGCACTGAAAGCAGCTGCAGATTTATGTGTAATCGCATAAATTTGTTTTTCAGCAAATGTTGCACATACGCCATGTAGCACCACTACTCACAACAACAAAAAATAACAAAAATGCTTCAAGTATGGAAATTATTAACAACAACACGAAGACTTAATACACTAGTTGAATTTTCGGAAACAGAGAGAGGGTTCTAAAATTAGCATACTAATTATCATACAAAATTACTATTATACATTTTTAATACGATCTTGATAACAATAATCACTGATTGTACTTTAAATGCTTAAAAAGACTTAATCCTTCCACTAATAAATTCAATTGTTACCCATGGCAATATATGGGACTAATACTCTTGACTTGATTATTGTTTAAAACTTATTAATCGTATAATCCGTGTTAAACGAACTTTAGTTCCCAGTTACAATACCCTCTTTTCTGCGTAAAAACAAAATGATAACTATGCCCACATATACACGCACACACACAGGCATACAAAGAGAACAAAATGTTGCCATGTATGTAAGTGAGTTTTATGTGATTAAAATGCATGTGAGAGTGTGAATGAATGAATGAGTATATGTGAGTGTGAGTGTGGGTGTTGAGCCATAGAACTTTATGACTTGCCCCATTACATCACATCACTTCACACTTCGGAGTGCGCACTTCCACCACTTTCAGTCCTCTCGCATTGACGCTTGATTACATAATAAAATTCGTTGATTTGCAACAGTCGCAATTAACCTTTGATTGGCGCTAAAGTAAGAGCCAACAAATAACAGGACAGCGTATGTATGCAATTGCTTATCTAATTGAATCAAATGTTGTTGAGCAACGTTGCATGGCACGCAACAGGAACGCCTTTCAATTACCACATTATAAGTTTGGACGGGGGGCTGGGGTCACGGAGACACATGAAAATGCAACAACATTCAAATTCAAGTTTCAACATAATAAAGCGAGTATGTTGTAGAGAAAAGTTATGCAAAATTAAAGCGTAGAATTTTATGTGCAGCCCACATGCGAGTTGGAAGGGTGTGGCAACTGTGTAATGAAAGCTACAGCTACATGTTGCGTTGCTGCACATAAATTACAGCTATTTGGAAGCAACAACATAAAGAAGAACTCCGCACGATTCGATGTTTTTATGACTTGTAATTTTTATTTGCCATATTTGCATGTACCACGTGCGACGCGTCGACGTTGCGAATTTCATTTAAATTAACTACTGCAAAGGCAGGGGCGTGACAGACAGACGTGGGTGTGTGAGGGGGTGGTAGTGAACGCAGCGTTTAATTGGAACACGTTCCGCATCAACAATAACAACAAACTCGGTTAGTGAGTGTGTTTTTGTCGCTGTTGTTTTATGGCCTCACAATTTGCGCTCGCCAAATTACAAAGTGATAAAAAATTATAAAACATTGTGCGCTCAAATGTATGCTACACAAAACTTAAAATGCAAGAGAGCGGGGGGAAAAGTGAGCATAATCTAAACACTGGCAAGCTAAATCTTTTTACTGCTGCCGTCGAAGTGCCGTAACTTTTGATTTTCGTCGCTTTTGCGTTTTCGATTTCATTTGTTTGCGCTCAAACTGCTTGCTACACTTGCACCGACAAAGGTCACACACACTTACTAATACACACTCACACAATCTCACAGCTGCAACATTGGCAGTGCTTTGCTTATTTGGTGCTTACAATAAACGCACCAAATCAATCCGTGCAACAACTAAGCGGTAGAGTCCATGCACCCGAAACTATTGTGTGTGTGTGTGTTTCTGTACCCTCGAAAGCGAGCACCAATCAATGAACCCTTCCCCCACACCCCACCGTAACCCAGCAACAGTTAGCCAGCTTTCACTCCCCTTTGTCACAATTTTCATGTGCGTTCGATATTTGTGCGCTTGTTTCTGAGCGTTTTATGAGCTGGTAAAAGTTTATGTTGCATACCCCACATCGCTACCTTCTGTTTTTGTTGCTGCTGGCACAAAGTGAATTTTCCCCGTCGCGCTTTAAGCGAAAGTTGCATAAAAGCGAAAATTGTTTCAAGTGCGCGCAAACATTTCAGACTTTCGCTTGGAAAATGTTCAGCTTCAGGTAAGCATAATTTCAAGTGCCGCAATCAGTGAACAACAAATTAATTGAATACTTTTGTTCGCCCCCAAATTTATAAGTTTATTGTTTGCCTTTAACTGTTGCACAGATTTCGTTTTCGATTTCCATTTCGGTTTTCGGTCTGGTAATAGTTCTTCTGAGCGTTTGGCAGCCGACCCCTTCAAAAACAAAATGAGAACCCTTTTCGCTTATTACTTTTGCTTCTGCTGCAGCTTAATAATTCTCCCATACCCACCCCTTTAGTTTTCCATTCGGTGCACAATAAAATTGTGGGCAGCCTTCCTGATTGTTAACCAGTGAGCCAAATGCAACAGCTGGCCACCTTTTGGGCAATTTCGTATTTTTTTTTAATGCCTTTGACAACCGCACACTCAAAATAAATAGGCTTTGGAGCAGCTGCACGCACCCCTACACACACACCTAAAAGAGTATAAAAAAAGGTAAAATCCACACAGTTTCAATCAAAAATTACGCGCCAAAGCAAAACGACAAAGTAAAGTTCCAATCTGAAAATAATGACCGAGAAACGTTCTTCTCTTTAATACTTTAAAATAAGTTGAAGTGAAAAAGTAGATTTTGTTCTTGATTTATATAAGTTGAATAAAATAATGTTGAACTAGAGAGAGGGGTACGCAGGTATAACAGTAACATATTAAAATAAATAAGTCATATATATCCTAACGCAATGATGTTTGAGCTGAGTAAATGAAAAAATATTATTTAACTACAAATCTAAATAAAGGTAAATTATAATGTTTTTATTTAAAGCTCTTTTTTATAATAAGTTGCTATTGCAGAACGTAAGCAGATTGAACATGTTCTAAACCAGATAGGATAGTAATTTAACATCGAATTCGATTGAAGATGACATGAAGTTTTGAAAAAACAAAAAAAATACTTAAGATTTTGGATTGCAGGTTAGATTATGATTCTGAGAAAATGCTTTCAAGAGCATTACGTTTATGGATTTCATATTCAGAAAGGCTCTGTTTGCTGTTTACTCATTTGTTGTTGTTATTTTGCGTTATTGTTGCTGCTGCCTATTCAGTTATAATATTGGAATGCGACCCAATACTCGCTCGCATGACGATTGTAATTGCGAATGCGGATTGCTCAGTGGAACAGTTTATGCAGCGACTAGGCAGCAGTCTTATCCTTTTCCATCTGAATCTTTATCTTTATGTGTGTGTGTGTGTGTGTGTGGGAAGGACATCTCTAGAGTTCCATTGGGCTTATGTTTCCGTTTCGTTGCGCTTTGATGGGACCTCGACCGGTGCACTTGGCAGTACCTTTAATACCACTTGAGTGACTTTTTATGGCCATACATATGTGAACGTGTGTAAACGGGTGTGTGTGTTCACTGTTGGTGTGTGTGTGTGTTTGGGCGTAACACTTCAGTTTGTTGTGCTTCTGTGTTCATTTGGACTTACATAGCCTTGCCATTTGTCCGCTGTTGTTGTTCGTTCTGTGTTTTTTTTTTTTTCAATTTGTATTGTTTTAGTTTCTGCAACGTGTCTGACATATTTATATGCAGACCGCGCAGCACCAACAACAACAGCAACATCAAGAACAACAACGACAACAACATTTCAGTTTTATTATTTCCATTTGGCCGCTTTTGTTTTCATTGCTTCTGGCAGCATTATGAAAACATTTGCGACAGCATCTGCATGCATTTAAATAAATATTTTAATAAATAAAATGGTCAGTTCAAGTCGTGGCCACAGCTGTTCAACTTACCATCTATCCTTTAGCATAGGAGAACTTTGTCATTCATTCAACCATCCAACTGACTGACCGAATGACCGACTGACTGTATGACTGACTGACTAACAGACTGCGTGACCTTTTCAATGGCTTGAAGTGCTTTGTGGCTAAATGCACTCTCAATCTTAATCTGCCTCTTGAGTAAACTTTGGGTGGGACATGCAAGTTGAATTTTTGGCATCACTTTATTACAATTGAATTTTAAGCTTCTTTTGCATCACGCAGGTGTTTGGTATAAGATTGAGGGCTGGTTGGTGGATTTAGAGCGGGTAGAGGTAAGTCCTTCTTTATGCTTGCAATCAACGCTACTTCAGATTCTGAACTCGAAAGCAAATCTTGTGCAGCTGTCACAACAAGCAAAACAGCTCGTGCGAGAAATATTTTTTCAGCAACAAAAAAGGACCAATGGTCTAACGGTATCCAACTTAACGGTAACTCAATGAAACCTATGTAAATACTTGTGCAATAGATAAAAAGCCAACAGTTTTTGCCGTTCCATTTTTATGTGAGCCTGTGCACGTAAGGGAATGTAAGTGTATGTGTTTGTGTGTGTATAAGTGCATTTCACCCACGTAACTTTTCAGCACATTCCAGAGCAAAAGGTTGGAGGGGAGTGTCGAGGTTGCAAGCGCGTTGTGAAGTGCCTTTAAGTTTGTGTAAATCAAAGTAAGAGAAAATTAAACTTCTAACCAAAAGCTGCTTACAGTTTCGAGCATTAAATGGATTTTGACATATTGTTTCTTCAAGTGTGGGTGTGTGCTTATCAAGCAAGTGATGTGTGTGTTCAAGCATGCAACGTGCTCGTGATGAGGCACGTTACTTGGGGAAACGCTCAAATAATACAGGCAATTAATGTATAAAGATATTCAGCCAAATGTATTGTGAAGATGTGCTTCTAAATAATATAGTCAGCATTCCGAACTACTATGAAATTAAACAAGTTGATGTGAAAATCGGTTGCTATACTATTACATTCTTATATGTACTTAAAACAGAAGGAATATAAATATACAACCAAAAAAGTATTTTTAGGTTCTTGTACATCTTCTATTGCTTCTACCGCTACTTCATTCACTTTATTGGTTATACTATTGCTTAAAATGCTAATAATGATCCATTTTTTTTCCTTAAATTTTGCTTTAATTTATAGTCGTATTACTCTTGCAAGTGCACTCTGGGATATTTGACCAACTTTGTAAAGTATAATAAGATTTTCCAATTGAAAATAAAAAACTGCTTTACACTATATTAAAATTTTCTCTATTTTAACTTGTGAACTACATATACTTTTTTAAGAATGCTCTTAAGGTTAGCTTCCAATATGAAACAGTTGAACCAATTTTTTGCTCACGATGTCATTTCTAAACTTGTTTTTAGAGTACAGCAGCATTGTTTACCGAATTGCAATTACGCAAGAGTCTGGCAATGTTGATTTGGACTGCATTAAGCAATTACATTGATTGTTTCTGACTTTGCTGTGCACTCTGTTCACAAAGCCTTTATTTATACACTTTATAGTATATTCTATCCAAGCTGGCACATGTGCAAATATGTATGTGTTTGTGCCAGAGATTTCATGAATGCTGTCGAAAATGTTTTACTGAGACACTTTTGGCAGCAGCTTGGCTTTGATGGGAAATTAACATTTATCTTGCACCACGTGAAACCCATTTATCACAAAACCGAAGGCGCTTTGCTTTGCTCTGCACAAAAAAGAAAGAAATGGCTATTCATTCGTATTTGGATACGTATTTGTTTTGCTTTAGTGCCGTCCGTCGATACATCAAATCCTTATGTTAATAAAATCAGACAGACAGTTCGATATGGGGCAGATTTCAGAGAAGAGGAAAAACGCTGGGACTCAAGCAGCAGCAACAAGCAGGAAAAAGCCAAACACAACGCTCAACGCACAACGAACGAATTTGCCGCACAAATCTCAACGCATTGACCTTGGCCAGGAGTCGCCTTTTGGTTAACACAACATGCCAACAACCAGCAACAGCAATGCCCCCAATGTCCTGGTGCCATGGGCTGTATTTCGAGCACTTGATTTATATATAAATGCCTATTGAGGTCAAGTCGTGTTCATAACTCTTTGTATCGACGCGCCCGTCGACTTCCTCTGTTTGCCCACAATTTATCATAGGCCATCCTGGTCTCTCTGGGTGTTAAATTGAAATTTCCCTTTGTGGGCAGAGGGAGAGTGCTCTCGCACTTCTTGTGCTTAATAAAATCAATGTTAAGGCTCACATAAATCCGAGTCTATATGATGATGAACATACCCCAAACATAAAAATTTTGTCTTGCTGTCTCCTTGTAATTCTTTAACCTTGAAAAAGGTTTTTTGTTTGCAATAAGCAATCATATAAATATTTTAAACTAATATGATCCTTATATATTTATTTTTTCTCAAGCAGTCATTTATTTGTTAGGGTGTTTAAAATTCGTCGTGTCCAGTTTGGGTGTTTTATGATGTTAATGTTAAAATAGTAGACAATCCTTTCGAGCTGCGGCCGCATGTTAATCATAGTCCGTGGCGTGGGCGGGAAAATGGGCTGCGGCTTGTTATTTATTGCCTTGTAAAATAAATTTACGTTAAGGTGCTGCCCGAAGTGGGCCACATTGTTGCCATGTGGTGCCTGCTGCTTGTGGCACACGTGCGAGTTGAGTAGAGTATATAAAACCGGGACGCTCATAGTTGTCGCCGAAGGTGGCATCTATAACAGATTTATTGCCAACTTTGACACGAGGCGTTGCACATTGTTTTTTGTTTTTGTTATATTCTGATTTTCTGTTTTGTGCATTTATTTTTAGCTGCAATTTGTATGCAAAGTGAGCTATTATCGGTGGCATGCTGGCATGTGGCATGCATGGGCGTGTCAACATATTTAAATCCTATAACAAAAAAGCCAAAAATGCAAATCAACCGCAACAATTGGAGCATTGAAACATTGTTTGCAACAGGAGCAACGCCGATTAGCCGCACGAAATGCGAATATTAAGTACACAGTACACACAGAGAGGGAGAGGGAGAGAAAGAGAGAGAAAGAATAACACTGTTATTCACATTAACTGCAAAAAATTTAACTGTATATGTATACATATTACTGTGGCTATAAAGCCAGCGATTAGTCCAAACACGCCAACACTTGAGGCTGGCTGGTCGGATTGGTTAGCTTCGGACCCTCGCTCTTTCTCTTCCAACTCCTTCTGTTTATGTAATTCGCAAGCGATTCTAATTCTTAATATGCCACGCAAGCATCAGGCACGAATCCAATCCACCCACACACTCAACCCACCCACAAAACCACAGGGCAAGCACCTTGCAAAGCGCAGAGGCCTTTCCGGTTCATGTTACGGCGGCGTCTGTTGCATGTTTAAGCTGAAAATTGATATTAAATGCTTTGGCATAAAAACATAAAATGATTTCGTTACAAGTTCTTCACCTCTCTCTCTCTCTTCTCTCTCTCTCTCTCTCTCTCTCTCTTTTTACTCCTTTGTGTTTTTTTACCGCTTACGGTATACGTTAACGTTTACGTTTACGTGCATAATGAATGTATTTTAATCCTGGGGCCCTGAGAACAGTCGTCGACTCTGATATATGCAGTGCCATTAGTTAGGCCTGCTGATTGTGCAAGAAATCCTACACTTTTTGGGCAACACATTGCCAACACTTGTTTGCTTTATGGGAAAACTCTCTCTGTCTCTCTCTCTCAAACCCTCCCACGTTTCTCCTTCTATTTTCAAAACGGCTTGAACTGTTTCTGTGTGCTTCTTCTGACCTGGCCGATTGGTCAGCCGCTCCAAATTAATTTGGGATTTTGCGTCTATTTGTTTGCCACATCCACACATACAAACGTGATACACTCATTCACTCTTACACGCACACACACAGTCTCACTTTCAGGCGTTTTCCCTTTTAGTCGTTTATAGTCCATTTTTGGCTAGGCCTCACATTCATCACAATCGCATGGCACTGGATTGGGCCTCGCTTGCAGATAAAATTTATGTGTCCTGCCGGTGGCAGCCACATGCATCCATGAGCAGGCAACGTCTGGATACGGCCGGGCCACGTGGACATTTCAAATGCTGCCAAAACTCAGCTGACATTTGATATATTGGACCAGGGTAGCAGGACGGAAGGATTGCAGGCGATGCGGCAGGATGGACACTGTTTGCCACAATTTCAGTTCACATTTTTGGGTCCTTGTTCAAAAGTTTTCCAACCGTCTCTCTCTTTATCTCTCTCTCTCGCTCTAATTCCGTACGCTTACCCTCTCGTTCACTGCTGCTTTGCATGTGTAATTGCTGTGCTGAGAGCGTTGTAAGTGGGCTCGTAAAAATTCTGTGTTGCCTGATGTTGTTTTTGCTGTTCTTGTTGCTGGTGTTGTTGCTGTTGTTTAATTGATGACAAGCACTCGCTAGTGTGAAGCACTGTGGCTTATTCAACTTGCACTCAAACTAAAAAGCACTTTCCATCATGTTTTATGGAAATTATGATGCGAATCATTCAACTAAATTGTTTTTAAGGGTCAAACAAAGACTATTTGCATTAAAATAATCATGACATTTTGTTAAAATGTGTAAAAAGTATAAAGTATGAACTCTATCTTTCATGTGGGTCAAACAATATTCACTTTATTTTAAATGATTAATCTTGAATGCTATACTTTTAAGTAGAGCCATATTCCTCCATGCTTAAGAATGAACCAATCTACACATTCTGGGATCACGCAATACGCTTACCCTTAAATGGGTCCCGGGTCACGTTAATATGGCAGGGAACAAAGAGGCAGTCATGCAATCAGGATTGGAGGCACAGATATTCCTCATAGGGCTCTTTTGATTCGTAGGGAGAAGAACGATACGGAAGGAGCCAAGGAACGAGAAGAGACTTTTGCGGAAACCGAGCTAAGCAAGGACACCAGTATTTCGTCCAGCCAAATGTGTAAAATCTAAAACGATCTTAGAAAGTTATATATATGGGTAAAAATTTACACTGGGTACTCACCGGTCTTCTAACACGAGAGGACAAATAGCTAAGCTGAGAATGCCTGCTGCTGAGAATTGAGAATCTTTATGTTAATAAATATTATAATAGCAAAATTATACGCACTTTCTTTCTTCAATTTTATTATTTGCATTTTCGCTGCTCAGTCTCTTTCGATCTCCTGATAACATGTTCATTAATAGGATTCACTCCAAATAGTTTTTTTTTTTGTGGTTCAAACATTTAATTTAGTTCACAAAGAACTCGTTTGCAGTTTGTGTGTATTGACCCGCATTTAAAACGTAAATCAGGATTTAGTATTAAGTCTCTCTGAAGCTCCATCGCATTGCCATTCTCTGTTTGTCTACAACGACAATTTCGCACATGCTGAAACGTGGTGCCAAAAATGAAGAGATAAATGCAACATGAAGGGACAAAACGCCGCCAAGTTGGAACGTGCCAAAAATTAACAAACGGCACAAAATGGACAATATGGACAAACAGGCTGCCAACAAACAGGACAGAAAAGATAGACACAGATAGACACAGACAGATAGAGACACAATGCGAACTAGAGAGCATAGAGAGAAGAGAGCAAAGGGGAGCTGCGCTGGACTTGGTGTTAACCATCTTGGACAAGTGTCAAAGTATTTAGCATGCGATGAATTTTAATTTCACACTTTGCTCTGCAATCAAAAAGAATTTAACAGCAACAAAAGCAACATGCCTCATATTGAGGCAGGACCCGGGCAATATGGGGCAGGACAGGACATGAAACGACGGACGTGTCAACTGTGCCCCTTGCATGCCATGTGCCACGCCCAATAAAAAGGGGGCTACGGCTGACGCTGTTTGCTGTTGTGGACTGTAATTAGCACACTCTGATTTGTATTTGGCCAACAATAAAATGACAGCTTTTGGCTAAATGGCACGCAACGCAACCAAACGTAACGTGTAACGGAGCGGGCAACAGGCGGGCAACAGGCACATCTAACTGAACCGCCACGTCCGGCATTTTCAACGGAAATGCCAGTGCAGTTGGCGTGCGCTTATTTCGATTGCATGTCGCTTTCTCCAAAGAGCCAGCCAGGCAGTTAGCTAGCCAGCCAACAACTCAACCAAAAACCAAGCCAACCACTTTCCCACTCACTCCTTCTTTTCATTTGCCGCCCTCAACAGGCTTGGGATATTTGCTATAATCGCACAGAAATATGATAGCCGCTAATTAACGCGCCCGTCTAGTGGCCAGGCAGGCCGTAAGCTATGTCGGAATAAGAACAGAAGCAAGCGCAAAGGTGGGATACAAAATGGGTTCATTGACAGTTCATTAGGAACAGTGTTGTCAACTTTAAAGCAACAAAAAAATAGCTTGTTTCAAAGTATCATCAAGAAGATATTTAATCAAGCTAAAAAGTCATCAATTGAATGTTTACTTATTCATACTGCCTAGCGAAGGTAGGTTTAGTAAGAATTGTTGATACATAGCTAAGCAGAGTGAGTTGACTTTGCTAAAAGATAAAACAACAGCATATGACAACACATATTTTCATCACTTACAAAGTCTTATTTTGATTTACCTAATAGAGTTTTCTTCACTAAAGATGAAAGAATGCTTTTTGTCGAACAAAAATTGTATTAAAATTAACATTTAAGTCAAAATAAAGCGAAAAACAATTCACCACTTTGCATGTCAATTAAGTGTGCTATTCACATGAAACAAAAACCTTTGCTGAGCACTGATGAACAGACCACCGACTGCATTTTGTGCTCTATATGTATGTAAGCGAAGTGTGCTTAGTTTTTGTGAGATTTTTGTTTGAGCTGACATTTTATTTCATTTCGTTTGTCTACAATTTAGAGACGGCAGTTTTAATGCCTCCCCACAGCATAAGCCGCGCGGGTGGATGCGTCTAATTAGAAAAAAGAGCTAAACGAGCTCCGGTTAATATGCAGGAAAAAGAGTGCATAATAAAAGAAAATTGTAACAAGCTAGCCAACAAAAGATGAGTTAAAACGGCATGTGCGTGTGAGTTTGTAAAATTGTCGTGTATGAGTATGTGTGTGCGTATGAGAGCCGGCAAATGCAATAGTAAATGCCAACTCAAGGGAAAACGCTGCGTATACGTCACGCAGCGTATAAGAGTGAAAGTTGCTAGTATAAGAGTGTGAATTCGTGACTGAGCGATGTTGGGGAGGAAGCTGAATTGCTGCCAGTGTTTTCACTTTCAAAGGTTAACAGCACACGTACACACACACACACACACACACACACTCGCGAGTACAAACACATCGAACAGCGCGTGGAAGTTTTTCAGGGCAGTTAAAACGAAGTAAAACGAAACGCGAACACAACAAGTAAAGAACCGATAGCCAAAAATGATAGACACGTAACGGAAACGGCCAAAATAAAAGGCAATGCCAAAATTGCCTTTTTTGTTGGTGTGAAGATTTTTTGTAAGTCAAATGTTGTCAAAACATGCAATTGTATCCGAAATCTTAAAAGTCAGCGACAGATAAAACACGCCTGAAAAAAATTATACTAATCGCAATTAGGGAAAGCAAAACGAACAAGTTTGCACTGATATATAAGAAAAGTTAATTGAACAAGTGTTTTTGTTGGTCTTGGCCGTGATTTCATAATTTTTGACGAAGAATACGTATTACCTTTCGAAAATGAGGTCACAATCTAAAAAAGTTGTTGTTGTAATATGAGAGGTTCACAAAACCGCTTATTGCTCATGAACTAATGGATCAATTTTCCTCAAATTAATTTCATTTTAAAGCCAAGCCTTCAAACTTGCAATAAAATTATACTTATACATGTATTGATTACATTTGCTGTTAAAAAAATGAAACCAAAAATATGTACGTATATTTTTGCTTCATTGCGAAGACTTTAAATTGCTCTAGCAATCTCAATAATTCATCAATTACTCTCTAAGTTGAGATGAGTTAAACAAACATTCCTACATTCAAATTATATATGTACTTACTTTATATACCAGCGCAAAATTCATCACTTGTTTTAATTGCAAATTGCTTAAAAACTCATAGATAGATATTTTTTAAGTTTTTTTAATAAATTGATTTCCTTTCGTTTGATATATATGCGGTCATGATTGATATCTTCTTAATGTTGAAATTTCATTAAGATATTCGGTCATAATTACATTTTTTTCATATGTGTGTTTTATGTGTATATTAGGATTAGTGATGTAAGCAATAAGTTTGAGCGAGTGCGATATGCTTTTATGTTTACATGGTATATTACCGATACATAACTATGTTTTGGCTTTTAGTAACATCTAATAATAATAATATAATAAGAGAATCACTTTTACTCCAAAATAATTAATTTTTGTTTCAACAGCTGTTGATAAAAGATTGAACAACTTATATTAACTCTTTTTGTTGTGTAAGGCATAAATATGCATTTCAGCTATTTTGTATGTTTAATATATTTAAATTTCAAATCATATAAATACTATGTTAACTTTCATACTTTTTGTTGTACAAGGACAGACGTATTCTACGTTTAACCTATGCGCCCGTGTGATCTAACACAAGCTGTAATTTTTTTTTTTTTATAACAGATAGTGATCAGTTAAGAGAGCAATTACAGTGTAACAATTTGAATGAATGTTTATTCTCCATTGTATTAGTTTCGGAAAATGCCCTTGATTCCATCTAATTTAAGATGTATCTTGGCTGCACTTCCGTACGGCATAAAAGAGGCAAGGAGCTAGGACACTCTTGTAGATTGTAGATCTTCTTGACCAGAGCAATATAATTTATTTTTGGCAAAATATAGATCATCTGTACGAATTTCATCAAGATTGTTTAAAAAACAATAATGTGATTTTACTATTTTTCTATTAATATATGATTGAACACGCATTTATACATACAATGCCGAATTGTGCAGTTTGTTGGTATGGTTTCATTTTTTTAGATTTTTTTAATTCAATGTCTCTTAGTCAAGATATCTTTCTCGCCTAGAGCATGCTTTTTTGTTTTATATTATGTGGTTGCAAAACATGAATTTGTAAAATCTTTGCCCAGATCGCCAAGTCATTCAATCTGCACCTTTTGTCAGCTGCTGCATGCCACCGGCACTTAAGTGCATTGTCGCAAAATGATTGTACTGCGAAAGCAAACCCGCAAAATCCCCAACCCAGCCACACATAGTGCCAAATGCGGCTGCGCCACATTAAATTTCAATTTCATGTTCATTTATCGCAACTTTTTGGGAACTTTGCCGGTGCGGCAAGTGAGTCGAAAAGTCGGCCGGGGGAAGAAGCGAAGAAGAGGCACGCAAGTCACAATGTCAGTGGCTGAACTTAGCCAAGGCCGGCAAAAACTTTTTCGAGCCAAGTTTCAACATTCAGGCAGCGTTAGGGAAAGACGCGCTTACGCAAGTGTTCGCCAAGTAAATATGTAACAACCAACAAGCACAATAACTGCACCACATACATATACACTTACACATACACGTACTCATACTCAGGCATATTGCATACAAATTAAGCAAACTGCACTTGTAACAGTAAATTAACAACAACACAAACAAGCAGAAGAAGGACAACAACAAGCTTCCAAAACAGACCCAAAAATGCAACAGTCGACAGGAGCTTCCGCTGTGCGTTGAATTTGAGCGTCACGCCGGCTGCACATCCTACTTGGCCAACACCAATACGCAAGGACGCCCTTCAAGCAGCAGTAAAAGAAAAAGAAGAAGAAGCAGCAGCATCAGTTCTTCGATTTGCAGCATCAATAAAGCTAACAAAAAAATTGCTGCCAAGTTTGCAGATACATACTTTCACTTTTAAATACCCAGTGCCGAAAATATGATAAAAAAATTGGTTTTTTACTCGATGAACGATTTCACAATTAAACAATTCGACCAGTGCACTGCAGTGGTAAATACAAAAATAAAATTTTAAGGTACAATAAATAAAATAAAAAAATATTTTTTGAATATCTCTTTTTTTAACGTAATAAAGTCCTTCAGTTAAATTCAAAATCTTACATACCAAAATCGAATTTTGAGATTTTTAAAACAGAGCATTGCCGAATCGTTGTCTTCTCGTTGCAACAATTTGACTTGGTATTTTTAGGTGTTGGTGGTGCTGCTGCTAAGCAAAGGGCTTGAAGCATGTGCAAGTTGGCCAGATGAAAGTATAAGCCCCAAACGTTGTCGCTGGTGCGTACGTGTTGGTGTTCATTACATACGTGCTATTTTTGTTCAATTTTACTCAAGTTGTCAGCATGCCGTGTCACAAAAGCAGTTGGCCAAGCAAAAGGAACATCTGAGTTGCTCATGGACACAAGCGGACTTAAAAAACACACGCACGTGCAATGGAACTGAACTCTTAAGGATTCCAAGCAGATAAAGATAAGATTGGACACATTTTGGTTTTTGATAAACATTCCAAACAGCTGTGGGGACATATACTATATATATATTTGATACATTTCATATTTATAAATCTTTATTAATATTGTATATACAGTTACTAAGCATCATCGTGGCTAAGCTCGTCAATGTAGTATATTTTAAGCTGTGTGACTATCATAGTGAAACTAGTTTTTAGCCAAACCTTGAATTTTTGTTTTTCGTTCTTGTTGAATGTATACAAACACAAGTAAGTTTACTCTGCTGAAATCTGTCTCCTCTGACATATTATGGTTTAATCAAATAATATTTGTAAGTTATATTTAATTTAAATACTTATCTTAATTAACGCATACTTTCAAGATTCCATATTTTTTGTGCTATGTTCCATTTTGGATTGCTATCTTTTGCAGTGACTTAAGTGGTCGCTGAAGTCCTGCATTCTGTACTGTTATCGGCTCCTCATAACTGTCAGGTAGTTGCCTCTCAGCGATGCGCTGCACCATCAACACCACAAACACCAACACAAAAAACAACCACAATCTGGCGCTAGTTTCAAAGGCATTGAAAAGTGCACTTGACCGCAATTTGCAAAGACTTCAAGCTTGTACACAAGTTGTCAACTGGTGGTAGTGGTGGTGCTTTGTGTTCAGCTGCTGTGGTGACAAGTGCTTGGCTACCTATGCGGTGTCAACAACTTTAAAATGAGTTTGTTGCCACACACACACACACACACACACACACACCAACACTCACAAACACGCACGGGTCGTATATTTATTTATTTTTATTTTTGTTGTTGTTGTTATCTTTATATATTTGTGCTCTGTTTTACGAGCTGTTTTACCTGCAGCGCTTTAATGAACACAGCTTGTTGTAAGTTGTTGTAACTGTTGTTATGGCTGCCCGGGGGCACATTTTGTGGTCGCAGCAGCTTAAAAAAGTGCATTTAACACTCGTGCCAAAAAAACTGATATAAAAAAAAACCAATGTGAGTTCGATCGCATGGGAGATGTGTAAACAGCTAGAAATTAATTATTTTTTATAGATGCAAATACTCGATACGATGTAATATATGTATTAGGTGAGGCCAGATTATAACAAACTTAAAATTCATTAATACAGTGTCAAATACACCGATTTGATCTGACACAGTAAGATGTATTTGAAACAAAATTTTAACGCCCTGAGCCTATGATGCGTACACATCAAAAATATACCATACTTTAATGCGCCCGCTTGCCGCTATCGGTATTCAATGCAATCAAAGCTTTGAAAACAACATCTTCTAATTGTCTGGTTCGATCAGCCACAGAGGTTGGAGTGTTTTTAATTGCTGGCTCTAAGTCGCTTTATTCCTTGAACATATACAGAGCCATAAGCTCTTAATCATTTCAAGCAAGTTCGCTGCATTTCAATTACAAGTTTGCTTAACACACACAACTATGATTTCACTTATGTACTAAGAGTGTTGCTTCGAGTGTAATTTGAACAAAAACACACACACACACACATACATACACACACGCGCTCAAACTTATAGTGAAGTAGTTGGAAGTATGTCTGCTAAAAGTATCTGATAGACACGTACATATAAACACACACTTGAAGTTTGTTTTTTTTGGCAAAAGGCAAGTTCTTCAGCTCCTTTCGTGTTTATAATCAGCCAGTCTCTGTTTAATACTATTAATTCCTTTCGAATTGCTTAAAAAATTGTATATAAGTACCACTCGAACGGCTTTCAAAATAACACCCAAACAAACATCGCTCCGCACTCCTCTAGTATATAAACGGTGCCCCTTCCCTATTCCTCACATCTATCATAATTTTTTTGCACACTCGAGCACTTTACAGCAAGAGTGGCACTTGAGCGCAAACGATATTTATTCGATTTATGGAATTTATTTCGGGCTAAGAATTTTTTTAATAAAACGCATTCTATTGACATAATCCGGTGGCTGTTATTGTACCTTATCCAAAGCGAGAGAAAGAACGAGAGCGAGGGTATTAATAATGTGTAGAAGCTAATAAAGGCACGCACACAAAAACGCACGCATTTATATTTACACATGCAATTTACACACACACACATACATATATGACATTGCATATTTGAAGCGTTTTGGTTTTGTGTGGATTTTATGCCCTGCGGCGTATGGCTTATGACGAGGCTTATTGGATTGCTCTAAATCCAACATGTGTAACTATTGTCAACGTTATTGATTGCTTTTTCACCCAGCTTTGCGGATCGTTGAATTATATATGCCCGTTAACTCGGAGAAAATTCTTAAATGCGGTTGAGTCCAAAAAAGTATAATAAAAATTTGAAAAAAATAAATATATTTTTAATATGAATTATTTATAAAGCTTAAAAGCTCATGCTGTAAGCAAACAAAAAAAAGAGATCCTTTGAGATTAAAGCCAATACTTTTTTAAAATGTTAACAAAACATTTTTTTTATTAATTATTGCTAATGAATTATTTGGTGTGTTATGTTTTAACTTTACCTCAGTATCCTTCACATTTGAAATAAATTTATTCCTTAACAAGTTTTTCTTCTTTCTTTGTTTTTTCTACCAACAGAAAATCGTTTTACAGCGTATACTTAATATATCAACTGTATCTACCTTTTATTTTTTGAATAAAATACATTTTCTATAGCTACAAACAGCTTTTTAAAGGGTATTCAAATGCTAACTATTTACTTTATTGCTGCTGTTGTTAATTTTTTGGTGTGTAAATATCCGCAGGTTTGGATTATGGGCATGTCCTTGAGGCTGCAGGAAATTAAAAATACTGGCAAATATTTATGCATGAAGCATGAGATTTTCAAGCGGCAATTGGCAAACTTCCCAACACACTTTCCCACCCTCTTACCATCTCTCACTCGCTCTTTCCCTTTTTTCGTAGTTTAAACGACCACTGGTGACACCTGATAAGCTTAGCTGAAACTTTAACAACGCAGCAACAATGTTTGTAATAGCTATACAAGCAAAACAAACAGAAGAAAACCAGTAACCACGTTAATAGTGCGAGTTCTTCCACCAAACTGGCAAGTGGCAAGTGACAAGAGGCAACTGGCGGTAATGCGAGCATTGCATGATGTATAGATTTTTTTTCTCTTCGTTCTTGTTTCTGTTGTTGTGTTATCCTGCCTCGTGCCTTGTCTGCTGTTTCTGCTGTTCTTGCTGCTGGTTGTTTGTCAGTGGGAGGCACAGCCATTTCTGGGCCATTTGTCGGCTTTTGGCTGTTCCGGTGTGTTGATAATGCCAATGCGTAATCCATCTTCATGACACACACTCACACAAGCCCCGCTTTTCCCTGTTTGCTGGAACATATCCCCGAATCGTCGAGGTAGTTACTCCAAAACTCGTATCTAAATCCGAGATCCGACATTTGACATATGCACTTGAACTTTGGCATTTGAATGCATCGCTTACACTTTGATTACACGTTGCGTGCGGTCGACGTGGCATGCTAAGGTTTGTCAATTTTGAGTCGAGTGAAAATAATCAAAACTGGCCAACAACAGCGGCGGTTGCGGTTCGGTTTGTATACCATACACATATGTACATATATGTACGTATATTTGTGTTTGGATATTTAATCAAAACACCTTTAGAGCTTGATAAAACACAATTTTAATAACTTTGACATCAAGTACACATCGAGAAATTGCAATAAAACACACACATGCAAATACAATATTTTTACACAAATACTACAAAATACATATACTATATGTACGAGTACTTTAAGAAGTATATTTATCTATATATTTTTCTGATGACTAGCTTTTAGTCATTTTCTATGCATATCGAAGCGTATTCGTGTATTATACTAGTTGCTGCAGCTGCAACAGCTGCAGCTAACTCCAAATATCATTTGTTGTTGTTAGTTATTGTAAGCTGTAAGCCCATTTGTAAAGTTTGAACAAAAAATTTGAATATGCATGCACGTATGTGTGTGTAGCATTTTTGTTTGCTTGTCCAGCTCAGCACTTTGCGGCTTTTTTGGTTGAATGCCACAAATACATTCTGCTGACCATATGAAATGCGAGTGGAATAATAAACAAAATTTTGACTTTTAGTTATTGGCATGCTCTGAGCTTGCCACAAGTTGTTGCACACTAGTGTCTAAGTCTTGCACAAATTGTTTGATTATACAATATATAAATATTCATTTGAATTCTGAATTTTTATTTTGAGTTTTATGCTCTTAGAATTATTCTAATTGGTTATGGAACTATGGGATCAGCAGAAATACTAACGTGTGTTTGTAAATTCGACACAAATTCAGTTTAATATATTTATATATTTTTTTTAATTGAACACGAAAGAAATTTTATTGGTATTTTTGTATCGTTTTTGGGCATAAGCTAAAGTCGCGCAACGAATGAAACTTACAAAGAAAATTAAAGCGTATAATGTTTTGGACCCAGCCTTTTCAATATTGGAAGAAGCATTTGTTTTTCTGCCAATCTCCAATACAAACTTGTTCAACTTATAAAATATATATGTATTGACACTAACTTGCTTTGAATTCTTTAAGACACGGGGAAGACTTTAGAAACATTAAAAATTACACATACATACATTTACATCAATTCTAGTGTCCTTATTTTTGTTTGTGTTCTTATATCTAAAACTTTTCACATCGCATATAAAAATTGTTTAGTTTTGTTTTGATTTTGTTTAGGTTTCTTGGTATCCAGTTGCTATTTGGGGCACGTGTGTGTTACTTCGATTATTTCATTAAGGTAGGCTTGGAATTATATACTTACAAGAGTACATTTATTTCGGATTGTCACTGCTAAAACATCGTTAAACGCACAACTAAGCCTTATCTCTAATCACTGTATTACTAACTAATCGTTTATCTACTGCCCAATGCCAGTTTTCAATTCCATTACCATTTTCATTATTCTTATCAGATGTACTTATTTACATACCACTTTATCAGCTGGTATCTCAGTTGAGAGTCTATATACTTGGGCGTTTTTGTTATTTGGTTTTTTTTTTTTTTTTTGGGCTGGTTGCCATGAACTTAGCGGGTTGTTGATGTTTTTTTATGCTCTCTAGTAACTTTTACTTTTACAGATACTGGTCCTCTTCAGTTTTCAGTTGAAATCAAATTTTCGCACTGCGGGCACGTGCCGCATGCTTTCGGCCAAACAAAATACGCTTGAAGGCACGTCGAAACTCTGGATTGAAGATGGTGTAGATGACCTATTTGAATAGATGAAGTGGAAGTAAAGGGAAAGACAAGAAAATTAGAATTTACGAATTTATCGAATTTAGAAACGCAGGATCAATTTCATAAATTTCTTTAAAAGCATATTATTTATTGATTCTCATTGTGTTTTATGGATATTGGCCTCTTCCTGCTCCAAATGATAAGACATTTGAAATGAATAAATAAGTTTATTAATTCAAATGTGCACTTCAGATTTTTTACTTTCTATGTAAACCCTATCTTCGTTATTGATATTCAGTGTTTATGATATTTAAAAATGTTTCTCAACAGAACAAACTGTTCACTGAACAGAGCGAACAAACAAAATCTCAGATTGTATTTCACTTAATGTGTTCCTTTTCGTATTTCAACTGAACAAACTAAGTGACTGATTAATGTATTTCTGGACTCTCATAGTAGTTGAAATAAAAAATGTATGCGATTGAAATACTATGATAAATCACACTTCGACTTGGATTAATAACTTTCTTTTCGCCAACCATTTGATTAAGCTAGTCTCAAAAATTTTCTGGTCCTCAAAAGCCTAAAATTCTTAAAAGCATAAGCTATGGCAACGCATGAATCAATATGGAAAGCCATTGATGATGATCAATCATCCCATCAAAATTACTCAAACTTGGCTCATTTGTTACACACACGCAAACGATAACCCCTACTACCCTAATACTCCCTCAACGCCGTTCATTGACATAATGGCAGCTGGGAGAATCGTTCGCTCTCTCTGTCACACATTACATATACGTACCGGATTCAATGTGGAGTTAAAGTAGCCGAGCCAAAGGAAAAGCGATGCAACAGCCGGATGAATTTCGCAATCCTTGCACAGGCTCATTGTGAGAGCCATAACAAAGAAGGGCAGCCAACAGATGACAAAGGCGCCGGTGATGATGGCCAATGTTTGTGCAGCCTTCCGCTCCCTCTTCGCCTCCAACAGCAGACGTCTCTTGGCCAGCTTCTGGTGTGGATTTGCAATGCTGGCCAGCACACCCTTGCCACCAATGGGACTACTGGCGCCGCCTGTTCCAGTAGTCTGTTTTTTGTTGTTGGCTGCTGCAACACCACCCATGGCGATAGACTGCGCCAGGGGCGTAATGGCATTCAAATGGGATGCTATTAGATGCTGCTGTGCGGCACTCGCCACCTGCTGTGAGAGCGTTATGATTTCGTTAGCATTGCTCGTGCGGTACTGCAGTAGGGAAGGCGAAAGACAAAGAGATCGAAAGAAATTGCAAGACAAAGAGAATTAAAAGCATTGTAAAGTGCGCACACACACTCCCACACAAAAAATTAGCGCTATTTTATAGACCAGGTAAAAAAATACAGCCACACCAAATTAGAAATTAAACTGAAGCTTAAGAAACCGCATTACCGAAAGTTAATTTTCAAGTTACGTTTTAAAAATAATGCACTAATAATGAGGACAACTTTAAAGTTTAAGTTAAAGCTTTCAATGTTAAGCACTTACATCATCCGCATCGCTGGATATGGTGGTTAGTTCGGTGCCCGCATGACTTTTGTTGTCATAGTTGCTGGTGCTGAACTCTGTCTCCTCGCGCGTTATCGCCAAGCTTGCAAAGTCAACGGCAATCGCGGCCATAGAACGCGCAACGGCGCCCTCTGATCCCGCAGTTATGGCCGCCGTATTTGAGTTGCGACCAAAGCAGATCTTCATGCGTTTCCCTGTGAGTCGCTGCAACTGCTTTGTGCCATTCTCCGTTTCCTCTAGCTCACTCGTTTGCTCCTGCTCCAACTGCTTTGCAAGTCGTCTCATCCCTCGCTTCGTTTGCAAGTCACGCGCCGACGAATCGCACTGCGAAAATTAATTATAACGAGAAATCATCCACAGATGTGTCACAAAATCATAGATAATGTTATATGATCTGAAAGAGTATTTAATCTTCGAAAATATCGTTTCTTTCATATTTCCACTGTAACTCTCCAACTCCAACTAACTAACTCCAAAGCATCCTACGTTTGATTTGGAAGCTGTCCAAAAGCATTTCTAGTTGCTCCCTTAAGGCACATTTTGTTTTAAGCTATACAACTAGAAGAAAACGCTTTTTTTTTACAACAAATCGCACATTTGCCACGCCCACACACACACAGACACACACCTACACATAAATCGCATTTGCTGCGAGCCTTTATTTTGGGCTGCCATTCAAGTGCTCACTTGGGTCCACCCTAATGGGTAGCAAAGGATTCGCATTATTGTTTCGGTTAATGACACGCTCGTTATGAGCCAGTCTTAAATTTCATTAGACGGCACTCTTTGCGTATGCGTAATACAATTATTTAACATTAGTCAAGTCGCAACGAACAGAAATTTATCATTTTAATTGAGAGTGAAATGTCCCTCTTGTTACTTGTTGTAATATAGTATATGTATGTATGTTTAGGTGTAGATGGCTCACCTCTGTTTCCGTTAGCCTTACGTTCAAGGACTTTTGTGTGCGACGCTTAATGCGCTTCCTTGCAATTAAATAGATTTTCCAGTACAGGAACAAAATGACCAGCAGTGGCACATAAAATGTGCAACATGTGGCAAATATCTGTAGAAAAGACATACGAGGAATACGAGGAATACATACTATATGATAACGATTAGTGGGAGTTATGTTGCCAAGGCTACCTGATAGGCCACATCCTGCGACACCATGCAATGCTGCTCCTCAATCCGCTTCATATAGTCCGGATCCTTCCAGCCGAACTGTGGCGCCAACGAGACTATCAAGGCAGCAAACCACACACAGAATATCATAATGAAGACTCGACGAGGGGTTCGCAAATTGTTGTAATCAATGTTCGTTACCGTCCAGTATCTGTGTGTGTGCGTGTGTGACAATTGAGCCAAAAGATAAATGGACAAACAAAGATTTTTGTTGTGTGTGCTTTCAACTCACCTGTCTGCTGCTATGGCCACCAGGTGTAGTATGGATGCTGTGCAGCAAAGCACATCACAGGATGTCCAAATGTCGCATAGCTCTGGTCCCAGGATCCAGCCATTGCTAATCTGTATAAATGTGATTGTGTGCTTGTTAAATGATAGTCGGGACATGAAATTGAATTTTTCGCAAGCGGTTTGAATGCAATTATACTATGTCATTGCCTGTAGACAGCTTTGCAAAGATGACGCAATTTAAACAATTAGCAACGCGCAATGGCTCATTACGCATACACACGCACACCCACACACTCTCTCCCTTTCTCTCACAATCTCTCTCTCCCCTCTTTGTGTGTTGTCTGCAAGGCAAAGTCAACTCTTCGCTTGTAATTTAATTTGCACGCTTTTCATTTCAAGTTTCCATTAGGGTAATGAAGTTTGTGCAGCAGAAGTTGCAGCAGCAGCTGCTGGCGACAACAAAAGCAGCTTCACAACAGACTACAACTACAAATACAACAACCACAACAACGAAATAACAATAGCAACAAACTTACCTCGTAGACGGCGCCAAGCGGCATGACAAGACAGGCAACAAATAAATCAGCAACTGCCAGAGATGCGACCAAATAATTAGCAACATTTTGCAAGTTTCGCTCTAGTATAATGGCTGCAATCACAAATACGTTGCCTAATCACAGAGAGTAAGCGATAAGAATACAAAATATATGTATATCAATAAATACGTTTAAACAAAAATGTGTATTGTTATTTTAATTTAAATTTTACTAGAGTAATACATAAAATCATTTCCATCAAACGGTTCATCAAAATTAACACAGTTTTCTGAAATGCACATTAAGTTGGCGCAAGCTGTTAGCCTTTTCTAATCAATTTTAAATATTTGCTGAAAATAATTATCCAATCCAATTGTGCAAGGGATTATTCCTAAATAGGACGATGTTGTTGTTAATAGTTTCAATGGCACAAACCAATTTTTTGATGATTCAACTAATTCCGCAAAACATTATTAAAATGCAATCAGTGATTTCAAATGGAAATCATTCAATCATTTTGTCAAGTTCAAAAACTTCGTCTGACAGAACTACAACGCCAAAGAGCTGCCCACGCACTTAATGCAGGCAATCGTGCATTCTATAGCATCTTATGCATGGAAAGTGATGTCGTTTGACGCACATGGATTGTCAGACTGAACGGCATGGGGTTGTCAATCTCTGTGTAGTGCAAATGATGCAACTTGGCAAAATGTAATTGCCACGGCCGCATTGTCTGTCTGGGCTTTCTATCTATGCTGTCTGTATTGTTGCTGTTTTTGTAGTCAGTGCTGTGGGTTCGCCACGTGTAGTATGTCGGCAGCTTATCAAAACGTTTTGTCATCGCTCGGTTCGTGCAAGAAATGCATTTGCATATTGCCCTTGCTTTTTACCCATGGATGTTGCGCGTACCCCTATCTATATGTGTGTGTGTGTGACACCTTGGCGCGCTTTTTAAAGACTTTTATAGCCTTAGTCTAAATAAAAACAACCCCATAAAAAACATAACGCAATGAATATAATAGACTTGCTTTTTTAAAACATATAAATATTTATAAATGTATGAACTAAAGCAATCACTATTGGTGGCTCAGTCAAGTCCTAAAATGACTTTAAAATATTTTTAAGTGCTAAACTTTAGTCGTAGGCATCGCCTTCTATGCGTTGCACATTATGTGACAAACTTATCATACCCCCTTGAAGAGTATTGAAAAGTAATTGGAAAAAAAGCAACAGAAAAGCATTTTGAAACTTTGTTTGCCGTCGTTGTAGGCTGTCTTTTATTTGTCCTCATCCTTGTTGTCCTTGCTTGGCTCGGCCTAAACTTATTGCAACCCACAACCCCACACAGCCCATCAGCTCTTTCTAAGTGCGGCGTTTATCACAAAGCATTTTAGCGCATACTAACCAAAAGTTGCTACCTCCACCCTTTCCGCACACACACAAACACACAGCTGCTACAAGCAAACTCTAAGAGGAACTCCAGCAATTTCAGCTGGAAGCAGCAGCAGCAAGAAGCAAATCATCTCTGTAAGCCGAAAATCAATAAAATAAAATTTCAAGGAGCGCAATAAAAATCTTCTGCATCATAAATTTTACTTCATTTACAGTTCACTTCGATTTCGATATCTAAACTTTTGCCACCAAAAATTTACCGGGTGCCATAAATTTAAGTATTATTTTAATGCCACAGCTTTTGTTCGGGCATATCGACAGCTGGTGTTTTAAGACTTGAATCTAATTTTGATAGAGTTTGTTGTGCTAAATTGGTTTTTTGTTTGTTTTTTTTATCGGATTGTTAAATACTTGCCTATAATGGTGACGAGTATCATTAGGCCCAGCACAACGGCCATGGCAATCATTTTGACCAGTAGCCAAAACTCGGCTGCGGCACGCTCATTGGCGGCACGTTGCTCCTCCTCAAGTTCAGTAATGTTGCTGCTTGCATTGGTGCTGCTGCTGCTCACACTATTGTTTAGGCCTTTGCTGCTGATGCTGCTGTTGCTGCCGTCAATGTTGTTGTTGCTGATGTTCCAGCTGCTCTGATTGCTGCTGTTGCCATCTAGCTGCGTCAGGCTGCCATTCAGTTCAATGAAAAGACTCTCGTTAAACAATATTGCTGGCAGTTCTATTTCCAAAATGCTTTTCACATCACCAATTGCCCCAAACTTGAGCAATGTTGCTGGCGTTGTCATTGCGCCCAACATAATGTATACTGTGTATTTTGCTGTTGGTGTTGTTGTTCTTGTTGTTGCTGCTTGTTGTTTAACGCCCGCTTTTTTCCAGTGGGCGTGCCAATGTATATGGAGTCCCTAAAACAGTTGTTGTTGCTGATGCTGCTGCTGTTGATGTTGCTGTGGCTGCCACAAGGCTCGTCGTAAGCGCCTTTGTTGCTGCTGTTGCTGGCGTCGCAGCTGCTGCTGTTGATTCTGTTTCAGTTGTTGTTGCTTCTGCTGCTGGTTTGCTTGTCGTTCGTGTTGCTGCCGTTGTTGCGGGTGATAAAGCGCCTTAATCGTGCTTGCCAAGCACTTAACACGTAAACTGTAATAGCGGGGAAAGAGACACACAGAGACGTCAGTCGAGTGTTGAACAAAAAAAAAGCTCACAACAAAAAAGCGACCAAAAATATTACTTGATTTGTCTTACACAGCTCACAGATCATAACTTGAAAAAAAAGAAGCTTATAAAAAAATTTTAAAAATAAATGAAATTTTATATTAAGTTATTTTAATATAACATTAAATCGCAATTTACATAACCGACTTAATTTTTTTTTTTTTATTGTATGAGTGTGTGAATTGTATGAATTCTTGGTTCAAAGCAAAAAACGATTTTCACCTGTAATAAGCCTATAGGTACAGGCAAACCTCCATAAAGTGAACCAAACGAAAATCAAAATTTTGAAATTTGTTCACACTATCAAGGTTGTTCTTACCATCGAGGTTTTTTATTATGTTAAGAAATTTATATATACGGATAATACATAGTTAAATAAATCATTTAAGTTGTGGGTTTTATTCAAATTCACTTTAAAAACACAAATAAAGTCAGTTTCCATAAAAATGTATTAAAATAAATTTGTATCTGTGTTTATAGAATTTTCTACAAATTCTGTTCTTACAATGGTCGAAGCGACAAAAGAGCAAGTAAAATGAATGAAAAAACAAAAAATGTTCATACAAAAGAGGTTTTTTTTCAACCTCGAGTGTTCACACTATCGGGTGTTCACACTATCGAGTGTTCACAATATCGAGGTTTGCCTGTATAACCTTCTATATATAACTTAATAAACATCAGCACAGAATTGTATATCAGCCGATTATTTTTATTGAACGTACAACTTCTTATCTCAATATTTTGTTGTGCAGTGTACAACAGCATTAATTTATATTTATTAACTGCGCCAATTCAGAACCCAGAAACTCTCTTTGGATGACTGACCCCACGTCTCAACGCTTATCGCTGCATCTATTGATTATCGCCTTTCGTGCACAATCAGCGCTTTCAGTTCAATTCAAAATGTTGCTGGGAGTACAACACATTCTATCACCGCTTTTTCTGTTGCTGTTTTTGTGTCTGCTACAAGTGATGCCTCCTGCGGCTAGCCAGACTCCAATCCGATCGGATTCAAATCACCGTTTACCGTATGAGCCACCTAGAGAGTTTCGTTCGGAGCTGAGAACGCCACCGTTTCGTAGTCTTAACTAGACGAGCATATTATATGTATAACTAACTTGTGGATGTTTATATAAATAAAAATAAAGCCAGGTGTGCAGATCTTGTACACAAGTGTTATCATTTAATATATGCTGAGTGCCTCTCTGCCTAGTGTGTGAGTGCTAGTGTTTAAGGTGGCGCCACTTGCCCTTTTGTGTGTATAAGAATGCAACACATTAGGTGACCTTTGTCTGTGTCAAGGTGCACTGCCACAAGCAGCCACCCAAGCAGATTTCTAACAAACACACACTATGCAAACACACATCCACTCATCACTGCTTCTGTCTGAATATGTGTGTTTGTATGTTTGTGTTGCACACACATTTACAATTTACAGATGTGTGCGGCTGCAGTCAGCGCACAGATACATATGAACTAAGTAAACCGCCACAGCTGATTGCGAGGGTAGCCTATGCAGCTGCAGCACATAATTAGTACCAGATATTTCGGATTAAAAGAATATTATTGCTACATAAAAATTTGATCATTTTATTGTTGTTGCAAAATAAGAAAGCTGCCACATTTTTTGGAAGCTTGCACTTTTTATGCTTATTAAATGGCTAAAAACATAATTTTGATGTTCTTTCCTTGGGATTTTGCTAAAAAAGTCAACTCTAACTTAAAAGACCGTTAACAACCATCTAAAACGGATAATTAAATACGGATAATGTTTTTTTCTTTAATTGAAGGTTAAAAACAAATGCAGTTTACTATTTTGAACTTATCTTGATTTCGGATTGCTATTAAGCAACCCTTGCAGCTGATTTTCACGTAGCTTCTACTGAGGTTAGGACCTGGTGCCGTTTGTTTGTATGTGTTTTGGGTTTGCATAGACATGCTTAAATGTTAATACCGCTAAGCGGCATGGGAAATGAAGATGCCAGAGAGCAGTTGTTGCAACAACAGCTTCAGCAACATCAGCAACGGCAGCAGGGCGATGCGCCCAAGCAGCTCATGTGTGAGAGATATTTTCATAGTCAAGGTAATCGCCAGCGACCCCGATGCATGCCCCCAATTCACATACATTCACAAACGTAGGCAAGTGTGTGTGTGCAAGCATCGTCGTTCGGCTATTAATAAATGCACTAAATGTTTATCAGATGTTGCAGAGTTAACCATTTTTTGTAACTTTTGTTTTTCTATTTCTCGAATTTTCTTCTTTATTGTTCGGCTGCAAGCTTGCTTGTAAATTTTACGAATCGTTTTTAATAATGAATTTCGACTGGTTCTGCTTGGTGTCGTTGTTGTGCTGGCTGTTGTTATTGCTGGCGGTTTTATGTGGCAAGGCTGCTCGCTGTATGGCAACTTTTTGTGCGCAACACAACAAATAAAAAACCCTGAGCTAAAGGTATATGAGTTGTGGCAGCAGCGGCGGTGGGAGACGCTTGTCAGCCGCAGCATGTAAAGGACGAACGAAACATAAAATAAAAAAATTATATATAGCACACACAAAAAAATAGAAACATTTTCTGCTGACGTTTGCAACCAAGTCGCTGTGGAGCATAGTCAGAAGCTCGCGTGGGGATGCACAACGTGAGTTGCTTAGCCAGACACAGTTTGGGACTCGGAATCCTTTCACGCTTTCAAACACACACACACTCACATACACATGCCAACCCGCTCTCACACTTAAATTAATTCATAGTCTAATAAATAAACAAAAAGTTTTGCGTTGAATGCCTGAAACTGGCAGCGCCTTTTATGCTTCCAGACCAGCAGACCCATACACTACTCTTGTGTCCTTGTGTCACCATAATCTTTTGCTAGCCTCTGTATCCCGAAACTCACTCACTTATTGCTACTCCTTCTGTTAGTTGTGTGGACATTCAAAAATAAGCTGCACGCAAATTTAATTCTATTTTCGGTGAGTGTGCTAGCAATGCAAGGACTCCTAAGTGTGTGCGTGTGTGTGTGTGTGTGTGGGAGCTCTGGAGTGACTACAATGTGCCAATTAGCAGTGGCTTTTTATTTTGTAAAATGTTTTAATTTAATATGTATATTCCTTAATGGAGGAACAGTGAGAAAAGCACTCGTAAGGGTCTTACTATGCCAAATGTATATATTCTATTGTAGTAAATGTATGCATATTTAATAATGCCGAATGTTAGCCTCTTGTACTAAGCATACTAAATGTTTAAAGGCACACATTGATTTGAAGCTCAAATCAACAGATATTATGGCAAATGCGAAAAAAAAAACTTTCTGTAAGTAACAATGGAACATGGCTGGACAACAAATTGCAATCAAGCGAATGTTTGGCAACTTTCAACAAAGTTTGCAAATGCTGTGTCCACTCATTGCAGCACTCCATAGAATATGACGATGAAAACAGCATTGGAAGACCATTAAGATAGATCGACAGATAGACAGAAAGAGAGAAATAGTAAGTTGTTAATTGAACTAATCAACTAAAGCGAACGCTGCCATCAAAACTTGGCCCAGCTATTTGGCCTTAGGTCGTTTGTAATTTTCCATTTGCAGCATTAACTTTAATTGCATTGAGAAACCATAATAAAGATGCCCTCAACTTGCCATTCTGTCAAAACTTAACAATTTGCTCAAGAGCAAACGTAAAATGAATGAACGGATACAATTCTCGGTATTAGTTTTTTTTGTCTAGTTATATCTGATTTCATGTGCTATGAATTTAAGGATGCTTGACTTTTGACCTTGAAGTACGTAAAAAATATATTTAAAAGAAATATCAAAAATTTTATGTTTCTTATACTTACTTATAAGCATAATAATGTCCTTTCACATTCATTTTTTTCGCTTCATCAGCGATAATGCAGCGCCGCAGGTTAATTCGTCCACATAAATATTTATGCCGAGTGTCACAGCAACAATAACATTAACAAACCTCAGTCGCAATCTTTGTAAATGTGTGTTTGCGTGACAGCGGCAGATTGTTTTTTTCTTTTTTTTTTAGATATCGCGTTTTACTTTACGCTGTGTTTTGCCATTTTTACGTTACACATTTTCCATTTTTATGCTTAAAGCTTTGACTTTGACTTTATTTTGATTATACGATTGGTTTGTTTTTGATTTTGGTTGTAATTGTTTACCTAATTTTGTTTTTAGTTAGTATTTTGTTTTAGCACATTTTTTTATTGCGACGCGTTTACAAACTGAAGTAGCATGATGATTAATTATATGATTTCAGTCTTCTGTGTTTTTTTGTGCATTTTTGGGGCACTTTAATGTCCTGTTGCTGACTGGCGGCACATGCGTCTTTAACCTATACCCAAGCATAACTATTGACAAACTGCCTCAATGTGGCCGTTTTCTGTCCAAATGGCAACAGCAGCCGTCACATCAGCTGATTTCCTGTCGACTTTCTCCACGCCTGCGCTGTGCTGCCCAGTTACGATCTCTTATACTCCAAACTCTACACAACAATTTAAGAGAAGTTTTCCATTTGAATTTTCGAATTCGAAACTCTTATGCTCTTAGGTGGCTGCCTGTTGAGGGCTTCTTGCAACACCAAACAAAATTTGTTGCGCTTTTTAATGCACGCTTTGCTTCAATTAAATCATTCAAGTGCACAACCAAAATTTGGGCATAATCAAAAGGCTTACTGTGCGAATCCCTATTTCTGCCTCAATAAATCGACAACAAAGCTAAAAGTCACTTTTTAGTTAACCAAACTCGCTTTTCTTAATTTGTTGCAACTCTCAACAATGCCACATTCTATATCGGCAGAGAGGAAATGGAAGTGGGTTGACATGAATGGGACTTTTCACTTTGCATTTAAGCAGTTTTTAATATGGCTAATGCAATGTGGTTTGGCCACAACTGGGCACAGTGCCACGTCCCACTTGCAGCCCCTCTGGTGCGTATCTTTGTTATTTTTTCCCCTTTTCCTTGTTTTGTTGTTTTCTTTTAGCCCATTTCCTGTGCGTCCTTCATCTAATGCGCATTAAGCCAAGTCTACTGTGCGGCGTTATTGGCATTTTGCTATATTTGCGTTTCACTTTGAAGGCCATTTCTATGCAGACGCCGTAACGTGCCACAGAGACCAAAGCATCCAAGTACTGTCCCACTCCAACTCCAACTACATTTTGCAACATTAGTACACTTTGCAAAAATATTGATTATGGTTTATTTTTTTTATATTCACGAATTTACATATTTTTTGTAAAATTTTGCTTTCAAATTGATATTTTTCTTATTTCAAGGATATGTTAAATATGTATTTAAAATCAAAGTTTATGCTCTGAGGATAAAAAAAATATAGATGAAAAATATAAAATTTAAATATTATTTGGCTAAGATGATAAATGAAATTTTTGCTTTAAATTTTCTCAGTGCATGCATCAACTTTTGCAACTTGGCCAAGTGGCTGCTTAGACGTTGGCGGCGTAGAAGGAGGCCATTGCTTCGTTTGCCATTTGATTTCCGTTAGTTTGAGCTTTGTTATTGGACTCTAGTCCAGGCGCATCGTAAATTAGCAGCGGTTTATTGCCAGTACGTGACATTTTGGACGCGACCCGGCGTCTGCAATTATTGTGCCGTCTATTCATTTGCCGGTCAGCAGCAGACCATATAGCCACACTGCTTATCCCTTCCTAATGTCACGCCTGCCCTAACTCCCACTCTGCCGCACTCGACGCTACTGCATGCCTTTTTTAAGCTGATTTCTATTCTTTTTGTGTGAGTTTGCTAGCTCTTTTGTGATTGTTGAGGCGTTGAGCGTTTTTTGCATTTGTGGATTATGCAATGTCACGCCCCTTTTTCTGGCAGTTGAGGGCGGTGGGGCATTTAAACATTTCTTTATTCCATATTTGCACAACAATAAAACTTTGATTGTTCCAATTGTTTGCCACTTCTACAAACTAAGCCTTCTAGCAACAAAATGGAGGAACAACTTCAGCATTACGCATGCGACACGTGGCGCTGATTAAAGTTTTTTTTTCCCAGGCATTGATGGAACTGCTGCGGCCATATGGTGAAGAAGTTATTAAATTTAAGTTTATAACTCTGTTTCTAGAATAGATTTGTTGTTTCGTTTTACATTTGAAAAATAACGCTAATATTGTAATCTACTCATCTGGTTTAAAATTTTAATTTGTTAGTTAAAGCTTTTAAGTTACTTGCAAGCATATAGAGCTTTTATATTTTAAAGAAGCGTCAGCTCGTAAGCTTGAACTATAATCAAAATAAGCACTTAGTAAGAATATAAATTCTATGAAAAAGAGGGGAAAACAGTTGCGGCACATTAAACACAACTTTATTTAATATGTTTACTAAGCATCCATTTTGTATGTGCAATGTGCCAATGTGTTTTTCTAACATAAGCATTTAATAAGTGTGCACATCATCCTAATGAGCCGGAAAGTAAAAGCTGTAATGCAATCGCAGCTAGCACTTACTGACGAAAAAAATACAGAAGTAACACCCTCGCCGCACGTAATGCGCTGCAGTTCGAAAGTATCAAAGTCTTTTTGCTTTTGACGGTGCGTGTGGAAGTGTGTGTATGTGAGTGTGCGTGTAGTTGTGCGTGCTAAGGAGCATTAGGAACCAGCAAGCTATGCCATTGCAAGTGCGTGACATCAAGACGACCCCTGCGCACTTTTCATTCACCCGGGACTGTGGAAAATATTTCAAATTTTTCAGGCAAAATGCAATTGCTCAAAGCACTTAAAACCTATTCATTAGCTTTTTAAGCTTTGCTTAAAAATTATTTGCATTTTTGGCCATTTGGGAATGGGGAAATTGTGTTGACCATTTGTGGTTTAAATTGATTTCTGAGGTTTTTACTCAATACTCAATCGACTTTGTCTCTAACCTTTCTGTGCAGGTGTACAAAATTGATGTAATTATTTTTTAATTGTCTCTTTAACAACAACAACAGTTAGTCCACAGAGAAAACAAGGCCGCACACATATGTAAAAATATAAAAATAATTTAGATTTCTTGAATGCAGTTTTTATGTTATGCCTGAGAAAGTGTCAATTTTGCCTTATAGTAAATTTGCAGCAGCATGCTGTTGCTGCATGTGCTGCAAGGCCAATTGGTGCTAAAGTTTGTTGACTTTGAGCCATTGTTTCAAATAGCTAAAAGTTAAGCGAAAAAAGCTTTATAATTTGCGCTTATAAATGTGCGACAGATAAGCTGCAAAAACGGACATGGGAAACAAGTTAAGATATTACGAGTGAGGGGTAACTACCCCTACCCCAAACGGTAGGTGGAAAGGGCATACAAAGAAAATATAGACAAGCATCATCAGTTCATTTTCAGCTCTTTTTATGTCAATAGCATTAAACTTGCCACACATACACACACAGGGAAACGCGTATGCATAACATAATAATTACATATAATAAAAACAAATTTTTGGCATTTTATGAGCACATAAAACTGTAGCATATTTTCGGGCGGCGCACTAAATTATTTGCAGCTATTATAGTGCGACCAACAAAAACTGAACAGCAGATATATGGCAAAACAACAAAAAAAAAAATAAAAAAAACACAAACTGTTATCGACCAGTTGAAAAAGGGAATTTACTGATGAATTGCGGTTTAGTTTTACGAGATGCCACAAGGCAACACAATTTACTACGAACGCATATAAATGTGTTTGTGAATAATACTTTTTATGAGCAGCATTAAAGAAGCAGCGCCAACATTAAATGTGCATTTAATGTATGTTTGTTAATAAAATTGACAGGGACAGATTCACAAGCTGTCCTTGTTTTATATGATATTTTAATGTGTGCACTTTAACACTTTTAGTACATATAGCCAGCATTCAGTTTCTTAATGAGTGTGCTCATTTAAAGGCTAAAAAAATATATAAATGAAATTAAATGAAAACGATAAAGAAAGCAAAAGAATTGCTTTTGATTGATTAATGTCGAAACGCTTGCTTTGAAAGTGGCAATGACAATGGCGAAAACAATTTCCTCTCCATTATGCCACATAATGATGTTTGAAATAAAAGCCATTGCCACAAACACATACAAATAGAAGTATACACATGAGTGACGCTGTCCTGGACCAAGAGGCAGAACGTGCAGCGTTGCCAGTCAGCTTAATGAGCCGCACTAAATTCACACGGAATCTTTTTGGCCAAAAATCGCCAGAGATGCTCAACGACTGCATGTTGGGTGACAGAAGGGTGTACGGGGTGTAGGCTGTTTGATGGGTTGGTGGAAACTATTTATCGCTGATGGCCGGACAAATGTGCTGCACTCGGTCGACTGGCAGGAATTTATTGACACACTCAATCGAACGCTTTGATCGTAATCCCTTTTTTGCTTTTGCGTCACACTCCACAGCCAATAGACAGCTACAACAGCAACAAAAATAACAACAGGAATGTGGCACGGATTTTGGGTCTACTACCGAAAGTTAGTTAAGTTCCTCTACATTTGGCTGTTTGTTTGTTTTGTTTTACGATTTGCTGCCTAAGTTCTAAAGCTAGGTACACACGATGCAAACAATTTGCAGCAAGTTGATTGCTGCAATCAAGTTTGACGTTTAAGCACGACGCAAACATTTTGGTGCAAACAAAAAATTTTCAAAAACTGTTTGCCGCAATAATATTTGCTTGTCGTCTGGATACGTTAAAATACTGTAATTTTGATTGCAGTACTTGTTTGCTTGTTTGCATGTGTTGTTTGCTTTCAGTTGAAATATTGCAGCAAACAAAAAACATAATAATTATGTGGAATCGTTATTTAATGAAAACATTAATTGAAGATTTTGAAATAACGCCGTTTTATGGGATGTCTCGTCAGCAGACTACAAAAATAAGCTCAACAAGCGTTGCAGTAGGATGCAACCGACTGCGATATACTCGATATCAGTATTTAAGACGGTAAAAAAAGTTTTGATTGCAAAGGGGTACGGATGCGGCAGGGGTGTAAGCTGCCTCAAAAATTGTATGATACACATGGGGATGCCACCAGCTATCTTCCTTCCAAATTTGGTGACACTAGCTCAAAGATTGTTGAAGGTTGGGGATGGGGGCAAGGGCGGTATGGGTGGGCGTGGTATCCAAAATTTTGATGCAGATTTTTTTTGGGGTTAACTGTTAACTCGTAATTGGTGCTGTGCAGTTTGGAATAAGGGTGTATTTGATCGATTTTTGAGTTATCGAATGTTGCGGAACAGTTGTTTGTATTTTTCCATTACTCTGTCTATTGCTTGCATGGGTAAAGTTGCGACATACAGACGGACAGGCAGACGGACAGACACCATGACGGACATTGCACAAATCCAATATGTATACGGTTTACCTTCGGTATCGAGTATAGAAAGGAAAATACTTATCGCGGAATCGCTTAAAAATTAGAAAAAGGTGAAAAAAAAAATAAAAACAAAAATTCATCACTTGCGCAGAGTGAAGCAGAGAAAGAGTGCCTGGCCACTCACCTCGGATAACTATACCAGTAAATAGGAGTTTCTTGATGCGCCATTTAATACAACAAAATTAAAACCATTTTCTGACATGCGGAAAAAATATGCAATATGTACACCAATTTCTGTAAAAAAAAGACCGTGTACTTTTTTTTACACGGCTTTGAAATTTGTTTTTAAATATTTTTAATAGTGTCTTTTTTTGTTTTCTGGAACCAAAATTTTGATCTTGATCAATGTGTGGAATGCTCAATCAAAGACCGTTTTTTTCGTTTTATTGTTTTCGTTTTGCTCTAAACAGAGAACACAAGAAAACAGAAAAATAACTGTTTTGCTGCAAAACAACTCACATCATCAATGCAATATATTGCTCGAAATAATCATTCAAAAGTTTGCATGCATAACAAAAATTGATTTCTGATGATCTGTGCAAACGTTTGCTGCAAATTGTTTGCATCGTGTGTACCTAGCTTAAGGGCACAGTGCTCTAACTAAACTTCATTGATTATATGTTTTGTTTTTTTCTTATTGTGACACTTGTCAGGTAATTGTATAATACTTAGAAGCGAGTGTATTATGTTTCAAGTCACGTTTATTGTGGCGACAGCTAAATCAAAAAAATGCATTCCTTATTGCTTAAAATCTTTGTAAATATTGTGCATTCATATATTGTATATTTATTTGTATCCTAAAAAACTTAACAATTTAACAAAAAACTTGTGTAAAGTCAATATAGTCCATAGGCATTATACAGAATATATGTTTGTAAGCCAAGCATATTTTGTGGAACGCTTCGTGAAAAATTGTGACAACATTTACAAATAGAATACGTTATTGCGCCACAAAAGTTGTGTGGGAATGTTAAGAGAGAGAGAGAGAGAGAGGGGGGGAGAGAGAGAGTGAGAGAGAGAGAGAGAGAGAGAGAGAGAGAGAGAGAGGAAGAGAGAGCGTTTGAAAGTTAACTTTGTACTTTATGCGAATCCTCGCTGTTGTCATCCAGCTCAGGAGCAGCACGATGGAACTCAAAGCTGCTAACCTGTTGATCCAAATGGGGTGCGCTCTGGCTGCTACTGATGTTTGGTAGGCACTTTTGTTGCTCCTCAGTTCCAGTTGCTGCTAGTTTAGCACTTAAGTCTTGCATTTGAATGTCTTGATGGTCTGTACTTGTCCTACCCGGTCTAACTGGAGCCGTATGCCCCTTCTTCTTGGGCAGATATATGTATACCAGACCCATGACAATAAACGATATAATCACATAAACTAAGGAATAGTATATTAATGAAAGTTTATAGATGGGCTGTAATTATCGTAAAAGAGTTCTTACCTTCCATTATTAGATTGATAACTTGGTACGTTGAGCCACGCTCGTCAAGACGACAACCCCTTTGATGGTCATACAACTTGGGCACGAACCAAAGCAGAGTCACAGAGAACCATATTAGGACGGCCAGGCGATCTCTCTTCCGCAGGCCCAGAAAGAGAAAGGCATTGAGGAAAACGTTGCATGTGTAAACTGTCAGCCAAACAAATAGCTCAATGTCTAATTAAAAAACACGCAAGCCCAACGGAAAGTTAGAACAAACAACAACAATCAAACCAAACTGGCTATTATAATGACACAGTAAATAATGGAAAAATTAAAAAACTAAAAAAATAAACTGGATAACTTACCATTATTCTCATAGTCATGTTGTAACGCCACGCACCACATAAAAAAATATGATAGCGAGTAGTAGACATTGATTATTGAAATGCCAAGGCCTAAGTCCAAAAATTTGCCCATCTTGAGTTAAACGGTTTGTGAATGGGAATGTGTGTGTGTGTGTGTACGTTTGTGTTGTGTGTGTCTGTGGCGTATACTATCGGTCCGCTCTTACGGCATAAACAAACGCGAATCCGAACCCGAGACCGCTCGCCCAGAACGAGGGTTCAGCGTAGACTGGCGACCGTATTGTTTGGCCAGCCAAGCGAGAGGGAGAGCGCACGTGAAGAAAGCCAGATATATTCAGAGAGAAAGAGAGAGAGCGAGCGCAAGCAAACAAAGCGAGAGAGATTAACTGTGAGAGGTAAATGCAGCGGCGAGCACGTGCTGTGGAACCCATTCACATTACACACAAATACAGTCTAACTGTCCTATAACGAATCTCAAGGGGACAAGAAAAATCATTGTTATAGAGAAAAGAAGTTCGTTTTATGGATGTTCGACTGTATGTAAAACTGAAAGTTGCACAGTAAACACCGACCAGCATATATTCTAAGAAAGTTGCTTGTTCAATTGAACACAATAATAATTGAAGTGTGTGTTATGGGAATTATTGGTTAAGACATTATCCATTATTCAAAAAGTTTTTCGATTATAAGTTATAAAAAAATAATACAAATTTGTACACAAAGAAAAAAATTGAAGTTATTTAAACTTAATTATATTTCGATTTATTAAATATTTTTATTTTGGCTGTTAAAAAGGTAATTTGTGTGAATATATACATAATTTTGTTCTTACATGTAGTATTATAAACATAAAAATGCGATAATAAAAATAACATCAATATTAACTGCTGTCAAAATGTGTTCGGAACTGGCTGAATCGCTATGGCACTGGACGCGTTAACAATATATATATCTAAGTTGCAAATCTCGTCATGGTATGCATCAGCAAGAAAATTTGTAATGGTTATTTTTATCTAATTTCTAGCTGAAGCATGAGAATGATAAGCAGCTTTTAAAAATGCTCTCTATTATTCATTTCATTTTTAAGTTCACAAGAACTCAAAATAATTCCATCCAGCTTTAAAACGAAAAAAATTATCAACTCTGGAAAATAAAATAAAATTATTTTTTAAGTATTTCGTACTCAACTTAAGAACTTTCGAATTTACGTGTCTTTGACACCACTAGGCTGCTTTTTATGTACGAATGACGTGTTAATTTCTTTCAGTATATACATATATAAGCATTGTAAGTTTTTTGGAGCAGACTTTTTGTCCGTCCCTGACTATATTTAGGCACATTATTTAATAAGCAATTGATAACTTAAGTCACAGATTCTTTTTTCATTATTTTTTAACCAGAGCTCATAAGTTTGAGATAAGTTGATATTGAGTATTAACCAAGTTCCACATAAGTTCAACTCTAATCATCACATCCACCTCCACCACAATCGTTATCGCCTCCACCACAATCGTTGTCGCCTCCGCCACAATCATTGCTGTCCCCGCCGCCGCAATCCCCGCCAACGGCCTCATCACAACCGCCTTCACCGCCAGCTCCAATATCACAACAAATTTTAATATCATTGCTCATGTCCCAACAGTTGTTATCCGAATGGCTTACTTCAGTTGCACTAGGAATGAATGGATCATGTGTAATATCATGTAGTTCATTTCGCCGACCAATATCTAATAGTCCAAAAACTGCTCCTCCGTTTTGTGTGTGATGGTTATAATTCTCATGACCATAGTACATATGGTCATATGGTCTAGGTTTTGACATTCTAAAGGTCGGAACTGTTTTAGGAGCCGATCTTAGTTGGTTATTTCTAGGTTTTGACAATCTATAGGTCGGAACTGTTTTAGGAGCCGACTTTGGTTGGTTATTTACTTGAATTGCATCCGCGTGCCCTCCTCTTAGCCTTATGTAAACTGCTGACATTACAACAAGGGACCCAAACATAAAGGCTATTTAAGAAGATAATACCTTATTAGATTTTTTAACCAATTATTAGTTAAATAACTGAGTGTACAAAAACTTACCGCTTATAAGTATCCCCTTTTGGATAGGGTCATCAAAAAGTAACCTTAAGATAAACAAGGCAATCGTAAATAAGAACCACAATTTAATGGCGAGAAGATCGCGCACACACATGCGACCCAAGAGAAATAAGTTCAGAATTATATTAAACGAATAAACACAAATCCCAACCTTCACATCTGAAATAAATTCAAACAAACGCGCACTGTAGTATGTTTATCTGTATGTACATACATACTATATATGCTGACTAATACTTTCATTTATTAAACTACACTTATGCAAATATAGTTCAGTTTCTTACCGTCTCTATCAGCTGTTTTCAAATCGCTTACAAATGCATTTATCAACGCCAAGCCCGTATAGACAATATTTAGTAGGGCAATGCCAAGCCCCACATGTTCAGCTCTATGCATATTGAGCGACTACTTTTAATCACGTTGACGAGACGTTAGTGCTTAACAAATTTTTGCGACCACTCGCCCAGAGCGAATGCTTGGCATGGACTGACAAACGCTTTGCTGCATAGTGTCGAGCGGAGAGCGAGATATTCGCAAGTGGAACATAATTAAATTCTTTTCATACTGAATTTAGAACTGGCTTTCTCATGACGAAGTATTTATACGCTTGTCAAACAACTTGAACAACTTGAAATATGTTTTTGATAAGATTTATATACTTAATAAACAGGAAAATATGTTTATAAATGCTGATAAGTTTATTTTATAACTTTGCTATTGATTGCAACACAAGTCTTTCTAAATGCGTTAGCACATATGCATAATGTCAGGGCATTAAAACGTGTTCGGCATGTGCTGAAAAACGGGAGCGCTGAGTTGAGAGAACAGTTGTAAGCTCTAAGCTTAAGCTTGAACAAACGATTCAAAAATTACAATTTATTGTAAAAGTACCCTGCAGTAATAAATAAAGGCGTCATTAACTGTGTTGCTTATCTATTTATTAATAATTGCATATGAGCTTAAGATTTATAGTTACACCTAATAACCTACCACTACAAGCCATTAGAAAATACTAAAAGATTATAATTTAAAAATGTTGCTCAAATCTTAACACGGTGTTTTTACAGTCGAATACTCATGCATCAAAACCAAGTTGACCTCATATCCACTTGAGCGAAGCAAAAGCATGTCGTTGTTGAACTTTGGAATGGGTATCAAATGAAATGCCTATTATTGTATAAAATGAATAATACATATTCATGTTATATATTTTCAGTTTATGATTTTAATCAATTTGTACAAGGCAAAAGCGAAATGCCACAACTCTTTAAGTCGCTGCTGTTTATACTCGATACCGAAAGTAAAGAGTATATTGGTTATCGACACCAGTTAAGCTAGAGACTTGAAACTTTGCAAATATTTTTTCCATGGCCGGGACAGATAAATTGTCAAGATTGAGATTCTACACCTAATCAGAGGCCGGGAAACCGATAAATTCGATAACTTAAATTTGATAAATTCACATATTTCCCACATTCGAACGGGTCGAACAACTGCATTAAAAATCTTGGAGGCACGCTTACTCATTCCGTCCCCAGTCCACCGCATTATGAAATCAGAAATGCTTTTACCTTCCACTGTTTTTCAGCTAGTGCAACCAAATTAGGTGATGACGTGTGCCATAAACTGTATCAAAACTTTGTATGCCACGCCCACCCATACCGCCCCAACACCTCGTTAAAAACGATAACGTTTCTCAGTTTCTCAGTTTTTGAACTAGAGTCAATAAATTGTATGGCAATATAACTGGTGACATCCCCATAAGATCTGCATCAGCAAATCTTTGAACGCGTACATACATCCCCCTTGATACCCGGTATTTTACTGGTTTCGAGTATTCCGCAGTCGGTTGCGTCCGACTACAACGTTTCCACTTGTTTTCATTTCTGCTTTGAGAGCGATTTACCTATTTAGATTATTACAAATACAATTTGGCATGCCAACAATTTGTTTGAATGTTACGTTATTAACAGATATACATTGTTAACAAGGGCGTCCCCAGACCTGAAGGTAGGGGGGCAGACTAAAAAATAATCTCAGTAAACGATGAAGTATAGATATTAATTTATAGGTAATTTTGTTTTATAATACCAGCTATACGAAATTGTCAATGGCTTATTAAAAAGGTAATTAACTCTATAAAAGTTGTAGAAGTCAATGCAGGATATAAGATTTTCCTAGCACTTGACCAATAATCGAAAGAGCTATAAACTAACAAAGGTTGGAAACGTACGTAACAAAAAAGTTGAGCCTGAATATGAAAGGGATGGCGCTAAAAATTTATATGGCAAGCCTATATGATTGGTTGAAATCCCACCTACATTTCAAAGACGCTCGTGCAGAGGATCGCATAAGACGGGCGTGGCTTATTAAATTAAGACAAGGAGGATCACTTTCCCCCTCTAACACTTTCTCTTTATAACACTATCTCCCTCTAACACTTTCTCCCTCTAACTCTTTATAATCTTAAAATACAAGTCTGAACTTGTTGCTGCTGCTGCTGCGAAAGAAAATTCCTATCCTTTGCTCACCTAATGTTGTTGTTTTTCTTGTTGTTGTCTATAACAATGCAACGCACGTCGAACACTTGACTTTGCCCTTTCATTCCCTGTCCACTGATTTGTCAACTGATTCTTACGACCAAAAACAATACCTGGCTTGCAGGTGTGCAAGGCAACGCTCGTCAAAGAGGCGCTCACTTGACTCTAGCACTTAATAATTTTAGGCAATACACTTACTTTGTTAGCTGATCCTTACGGGTGTTGATATCTACATATAACACGGAAGCCGACTATTGTACTTGACATTTGATCTTGACCTACTTGTGTGTCTCCTTGGTTCTTATATTGCTATATATTAAAAAGGATCACGTCGATGGAAAAAGGTCATAAATTATAAGTGTCAAAAATGGTTCATAAAAAGGGTCACGCTCTTGGAAAAAGGTCATAAGTTATAGATCCTTATCTAAGTAAGAACCGGCAATTCCCTACTACTAGTGTTGCAAACCAAAGTTTTATTGATGTTTCGTACTTAATTTAATTAAAAATATACAAAATATTTTATTTATGATCAAAAAGCTCGTCCAAATTTTAGGGGGTGGGGGGCAGCGGCACGTCTGCACAGCTAGAAATATTTGATCTAAAAAATCTCAAAGTCAAGCATATTTTTTTAATGTGTAGTTATTATTATCATAATTACATTTCTGTTTGAGATAATTGCCTTACAATAATCACTTATTGCTCTTCAAAACAATTTGATAAAAAGCTTTCATTGTGGTCCGTTTTATAACTCGTAAGGCGTTTAAATAATTAAAAATAAATACATGATCCAATTTTTTTGGCTCTTAAAATCTACTCAAATATAAACCAATTTTACACAGCTCATTTATTTATTTGATGGTAAGAATATTAAGTTTAAGATTAACCTCATCTCACCCAAAACCTCTTTGCAGCCTGCACTGTTGTCTAGAGCTCGAATTTAGTTCTAGAAAAAGTTATATCTTAAAATGCAGCAGCTTTTGCCGCTTATTTGACTAGCAAAAACAACAACAACACCAACGCGAGGAGATAGCTTAACATCTCTGTAAAATATTTAAGCATGATATGAAAATGCAAAGCCTCAGCAACCAACAACAGAAGTTGGGAGTGTGTGAATGTGTGTGTGCAGTTAAAAGTTTAGTTGAGTTCACTTTAGTTAACAGTTAAAGCAGCAGCAGCAGTAGCAGAAGTAACATCGGCTGCATTCACGGTCCTAGTTGATTGCTATGCTATGCTTTTGGCTTAGTTGCATTGAAGTGTGGCACAAACCAATGAACCACATAATGTGGTATACCCACACAACTCACACACACGCATACTAGCGTTTAAGTAAGCGTGTAAATTATTTGAATTATTTATGAGCTGCAACAACATCGAATACAGCAACAACCCAAAACAAGGAGAATGACAGAAAGAGAGAGAGAGAGTGAGAGAGAGAGAGAGCTTTAAGCCATTTGAAACCGAATGAACACCCTTCGTACAAAATAGTCAATATCCTATGTGGATACTTACTCGAACAAAGCGACAAAATCAAAATCTCGCACATTTACCGACACACATCATTTCGTGGCTATCCTAGCTGCTGCTACTGTTCCATATTGAATCCCTGGATGCCACTTCAACATCGTCGAGCTTGGCCATTTGGGCGACATCGTCATGGCAGCTGATAAATGCGACACAACTTTCGGCTGAGGAATATTAGTTTTGGTCAGCTGGACTCGCTGGTAAGTGGCAATTCCCAGCCGGGAAATTTATTAATAGGCTGCGTACTCCCAAAAGAACCGAAGACTACAGTAAACAAAAGATGACAAAGTAATAAGAAAAAAAAAAAAATCATCATTAAAAGTAAACACACTAAAACTCTGGCAAATTTTGAAGCTTGCAAGTTTCACATTTACTTGACTGTTCAAAGAGAGAAAAAAAACTAGAAATTTCAATTATTATATAAATAAAACTTGTGAAGTGTAGCATAAACAAAAATGATTGTAAATATAAGTCCAAATTGTTTCTTAGTAATAATTCGTGTTTCTATGCTCCGAATTTTACTTTTTTATTTAATTGAGTTGCCATTTCGTTTTTTATCCCATTTTAAATGTGCACATTTTCTGCAATTATATTTTTATTAGAATTTATTTACTCAATGTTTGTTGCCTTTGAAATTTCATAATATCATTTGCCTGCAAAAGGGAAAATATCAACACGATGGCTTATGCCACAAGTTGTCAGAGAACTTTTTTAAGATGCCGTTAAATGTACGTGTGTATCTTTTGGATTGCTGTCTTTGCTTGTCCTCTTTTGGGCTGTTTTTGGCTAGGCAAATGTTCGTACATCACGCATGCGACCCTCCCGACTTATGGCTGAAATATCTATCGCTGACTGGGGAGCAACTAAGGACTTAGGACTCTGGCTGGCAATATGCCTGCCAATTGCACGCACTTTTGTCGTTCAATTTACTTGGTATTGGCACAGCCAGTGGCAATGGTAATGGCAATGTGAATGGCCTTGGCATTGGTATTTTGTTGTTTTTGTTGCTGTTGCTGTTGTGCCCTAAGTGGCACAGTTGAGTCGTGGCTTAGTTGTGGCAGAGTCATGATGTTGTTGCACGTTTGTGTGTTTGTTCGTAGGCTTGCAATAATGTGGTCTATTTGTTGCCTGGCATTGAGTTTATTGAATTTGGCATTTGCATGTTATACGAGTTCCGAGCATGTGGTGAAAGCACCATCCCCCTCCTACCTTCCCCTCATATACTTCGCAAAGTCCCATTTATGCCTTCTATATTTTTGTCTCTGTCGCTGCTGAAAGCTATTCAATTATCTGGTAGTAAATTTGGGAAATGAGGTTGTTTATTGCGCACGATGCTATGCCAATTGAATTTGTTGCCTATTCTCTATAGAAAATTCCAAGCTCAGATGCAGCAGCCTTCTTACCACTGAATCTCCCACTCTTGTTCTATCTCTTTCTCTCTCTCTTTCTCTCTTTCTCTGTGTGTGTTTCAATGTTGGCAGGTGTGCGTGGGTTGAAATTTAATTTCACAGCCAATTAAAAATGTTGCACAGTGCGTATGATGAATTTGAAGCTGGCAAAAGGTGCAGCTGAGGCTTTTGTGACTGACGTGCGCCAACTTGGCAACTCTGCAGCTTAATTGCCTGCACACTCTCTCTCACTCTTCACCCCTGCATCATTTTGTTTTGACAGAGAGTTTGTAGATGTTGTACGCATTTGAATACCGTTGACAGCTCACTTCGATTTGATTTATGCTCGAACCAAAACACAACATCAATAGCAGCAAACCAAGAAAGAAAATCTATTTGTAGCATGCCGAAAATGGACATTGTTTTATTGGATTTTTAGAAAAACAGATAAGTTGATTAAAAAAAATAAAATAATGATTAACAGTATACATATAACATACAGATATACCTACAGATAGAGAGTATTGAAAGGTGTACACAATTAAATAAAACGTAGCCCTGGTAGAGTGCAGAATCAAATTAATTATGTACATTAACTTTTGTCGCTTAATGTGCTAAGTTGGGCACAAGTTCCTGATCAACATAAGCCAAAAGCAGTGCTGACCCAAATACCCAATCGCTTCAAGCCAAAGCCAAAGCTGGAGCCAGAGGCTGTGTCCTTCTGGTTTTCACAGAGACTTAAGTGAATGGCGAACGACTTTGAAAAATTGTCGAGGCGGCAACAGAAGCCGCTTAATTAGTGCGTAATTTGTAAGTCTGTGCGCAACGAGCAGGAAACAACAACATGAACAAAACATAACAAAAGTAAATAAAACGCAAAGCATCCAAAAGCAACAAAATCACAAATGGCAGAAACCATAAATGAAACAACGAGTGGTAAATATTAATTACGAAAAAGGCAAGATTCGGCTAATTCTAAGAAGAAGCGATGGATAAATTACAAGAATTAGCTAAATCCTCTCTCTCCCTCTCTCTCTTTCCCTCTCTCTAACTATTCTCTTGTGCTGATTTCATAGCAATCTTAAAACTAATATTAAAACATGTATAAAAAAAACCACTAAAAAGAGCAGCTGCTGTGCGCCCTTTTTACAGCCTGATCCTATTGAAAATTAAAGCGAGTTTGTGTGCATGGAATGGGCAATAGGAAACTTCTTGGACCCTCTAAAAATATACATATATTCTTGATCAGCAACAACAGCCGAGTCGATTTTTCCATGTCTGTTTGTCCGAATGTATAATTGCGTCGATATCAGAAATTAGAGACTCCAGAATATATAGGCTTTCCTTAACCATTAAGATAACAGGTTTGTTCCATATTATCGATGACTCCTTCCTTTTTCGATTGACTGCCTGTGTAGGAGTCTAGGGTTCAGCGTATTACTCCAGTCCAGCTCTCTCGACTTGAGCCCTTTTATTTGATTTAGCTTGTTCTTTCTTTGCTCGTGTTGTAATGCGTACAAATTTGTTTATTTTCAATTTCTGACACAGCTTTGAAGGCACAAACTCTATTCTTATGCCTGATTGAGGTGCCCGCAAAAACCCAAAGGCCACCCGGCTTAAGCCGCAGTATTTGCATTATTTCGTTTCGGTTTTGTTTGTTTAGGTCAGTTGCTGCTGCTGACCAGTCAACCTTTGCACAGGTGTAAATTAGTGTGGCCAATTTGGCATGCATAGGCTTTAGCTGGGGCTAAGTAATCAACAAATAGCTGCAAAAGCTGCTCAAAAAATTAAGTAGCTTTCAATAAATATTGATGTTTTTTGTGTAAATTGATATTAAACGCGGTATCAAACGTTTATTGTCAATGATACAAATATTGAAACATAATAAATATAACGCTTTCAATATTGAATTATTGCATACATTAATTTTTTTTACAACTAAAAAGTATTGAATAAATTCAATCCGCCAAAGTTTCATAAAATTTTATAATCTCATGTTGGATTTTTTTTTAAATGTGCTTACTTTTTTTTGAGTGGGCTTAAATATATTTTCCGCTGAACTTGCATTTATATTTTTTGGTTGCATGCAGCACTTTTTTGTGGCTGCCAGCCGCACACTCGAAAGTTGAATTATGCGGCGGAGCCTTGCGTTCAGCTTTTAGCATTCGTGTGCTGCATATCTGCAGGCCTTTTTATATCCTTTAAGGTCATCGTTGTTAAATGCCATGAATTCATTTTGCGCAGCGCTGCTTGCCATTCAAATGTTAATTAATGCACTTCAGTTACCTTTGTCAGAGCTGCCACATGACAGCTGCAGATGCAACTGCCACAAAATTGGCCGTTAGTCTAAAGTTAAAGCTGGGAAGCTTAAGATCATGTGATTCGCAGTTATATTCCTGATTTCACACGCATTAATAACTTTACATTATTTACGGGGCATTCAGCTGCTTGTGCATTATTCACTTGTTGCCCATTTACTTGACATGGTCGCCAATTTTTATTTTTGCTTTCCATTTTTCTTTTTTTGGCGGTCTTTAACAAGCGACTCGTTAACGGCAACCGCGCAATTAAACTCGAAATGCTTTAAATTTTTAAGTGCTGCCCTGCGAGTAACTGCCTCAACTGCCTGGCACCTGCTGATGGCAATGGCGTTGCTGTTGTTGCCGCACGCACATTGCGACGTCCAGAACACACACCTTTGCAGCCACCAACCATTTTATCGCCCATTGTTGGCTAATTGGGCGCAGCATGTGTAAACTATGCGGTGCTGTGGGCTTGAAGTGCTATTCATTTTAAAAAATAATTTCTCACTAATATTTGGAGCTCCTTTCTAATAAACTAAAATATACGAGTTTTTGGCTTTTATTGACTTCATTAATTATTATAAAACCAGTTTTAAGATTTGTGTACCAACAATTATTTAATTTAAAAAAAATGTAGAACATAATTATATCAACAAAATCTTGCTATTTAGGATTATGCAGAGCATAACCAAGTTGAGATCTTGTTCAATACTAAATCTTGCAGCTGATGTGCCAAATATTAAGCATTGGGTTGTACTCAGAATTGGGTTCCATTTGCCCGCGAGCCAAAAATATAAATCAAAATTGCTTTGGCATATTAATTTCATAGCTCGGCACTTTGGGTGTTTATATTTTTATGTCGAGCTATAGAGCCAAAAATTTCATTAACCGAGGGCATATGGGAATGTTAAGCGAGTACGCGACACATTTCAGAGATATGATTATTAACTTATCAGCACATATACATTGTTATTGTATATATTGTTATCAGAAACCAAAACACAACTTAATAAATAAGATCAATCAGACTCAAGTATTTTTTTGATTGCATTTGTTGTTGTCGTTATCTAAGTAAAAATTAGTGGAAAATGCTTAGTTATTTATCGCATTTCATTTAAGCTTAAAATGTGATATATTGTTTTTTTAGTTTAAGTGATTTATTTGGGAAACACTAAATTTGTAATTATTGTTTGTTTTTGTAATTGGTCAAAAGAAAAGAAGAAATGGAGGGAGAGAGTGCTTTTATCAGCCTATATGAGTAATCTAAAACTGCCGCTTGTTGGCTTAATTCCGATGTGAACTTTAACTTAGGAGATAAAAAATAATAATTGTGGCCGCCAGCGCCAAAGGACGCCTTTTCCGGCTTGCTCAGTTTGTTTTTGCTTGAGCTCTCTTCCTTCTCGATCCTTCTCGATACCTACTTTATCCCTTAGATGCCTTGCCGCATACTTTTGTATTTGTTCACTGCAAGTTCTGCTGTGTAATTTTAATTTTCCAACGTCAACGTTGCGCCTCAGGCAGCTCAGGATACGCGTGGATGGGAACGGGGGTTTTGGAGAAGAAGGTCTGAAGTGTTGGTCAGCTTTATTGCAAGTAGTGGCCAATAGATGAGTCTGACCTCTCAACTCTCAAGGACTTTGAAGGACCTATACCCTTTCCTCCGACCATCATTTATTGCTCATATTTCTTGTTTGCCACATTTTTGCAATTTTTCCATTTTCGCTTTGGCAAATGGAAATGGAAGAAAAAACAAACAAAAAAAAAAAACCAAAAAGACGCAAAATCTGAGAATTTTTATTAAAAATGAATCGCGTTTTCTTATTTTCATAGCTTCTGTTGATCACACTGCGGATTTAAACATTTTAAATGAATGTTTTTGAACATTTTTCATTCTTTAAATTGCAGCCAAAACAAAAAAGTGATAAAAGCTAAAGGGTTCGTGTCAATATTTGTTATTTTTGAGTAGGTGTGTTTATGTGAAGTGTCGTAAAAATGCAAGCTTAGCAGGTGTCCAGCTTCTTCCTTTAACGAGCATCCTTTTGACAGACAACAACTACATGTATGCAGCAATTAAGTTGCATACATGCCTTTGTCATGATGCAGAAATTCCAAGCTATCGCTTATTGTAGCCAACAGCCATAGACGACACACTTTTCTTCTGCTTAGGGCAACAGAGCTCGTTAGAATTCTCAAAACTAAGGACAAGGAACCAGTTTGCACTTTTTACTCAATACCTTACATAAAGATTTTGTATAAATAAAACGACATTCAGCTTGCAAATTTGAATTGCTATTTGTTATATATTTTTATAAATGGTTAGATATTTTAAGCACTTAAAACTTTTTATGAGTGCGCGAAGAAAAAAATCAGCAAGATAAAATCGATTTAATGACTAATTTTCCAGAGAAGCCGTTAAAAACTGTTTTCTTTATAAATGATATTCATTGAGTATTTATTTCAACACAGAAAGAAACAGAATGTTTTTTATTTTAAGAATACATGAAAACTTTAGTCTTTGCGCTAGTTATAATAAAAAGATACTTTGGTATTAAATTACCTTTGACAGTCATTTGTATATCAAAGAGATAATAGCAGCAAATAAGGTATGAAAGCTAGAAGGTACCATTAAATTTATTATAAAATGTACAAAAATTGAAGCAACATTGCAATGCATTGTTTAAAAACTGAAAATTTTTAATCAAATACACAAAACCATGTGGATAAATTTAAATATTTCGAGCAATAAAAAATCATATGAAAAACGCGATGTAAACAAACTTTTAACATTTAGGTGGGTAGACTCCATTACATAAACACTTATCCTCTGTTCCCTCTCAATCTCCCTCATTCTTCTCACCCACTTTCATTCTCTGTTTCGATAAATTCTTTGTTCGCTTTTAGCGAACATTTGCTATACGCTGACAGAATATATACAACACTTGTTTCGCACATTAATATACAAACTAAAAATATATATTTGTTAAGCGAAATAATTGAGCATTTATGTTTTTGACGGAAATTTCGGATGGGTTATAAGTACGGTTACTTGACCATTCAGTTTAGAGGGTTCTTCATTGGTCGGAGCCTCAATCTCAGTTGTTTGGGGCACTGTAACCTGTATCAACTCCACATAATGGTTGTACATAATGATAAACATGTAACCAATGGCACCTAAAAAGGATTACTAAGTTGTCTTTATCACACTTTGAGCTGTTGGATACTAACCCGTTCCAGTCAGCGAGAATGAAATAAGGAACAGATACTCCCAAACCGTTAGCGAATAAATGTCAATGATTCCATAGAGAAAAAGAGCAAACATAAGAGATGCAGTCGAGAACAGCCAGAATAGCATCAAGTTAGCCTTATGCTGTGGATGCGCCTTTAGGATGCCAAAAAGCAGTACAACAGTTGCAACAAACTGCAGTAAGCGTACCATAGATAAAAATTGGTTTCGATCTGCAAACACCACAATTATTAAATATTTTTTGTTCACGAATAGTCACTTTTTGACCTACATTGCTGATATGGCAGCAATATTGTTGCCAGCGCCATTCCCATGACTAAGAGGCAAATAATAATTTGCGAGTTTCGTGCTTTTAACAACATTTTATCCCAACGCTTCCACAGATACTGACTGATTTCAAAATACTTTGCAACATGGGGCATCCATGTTTGTGTGCTTTAAGCTTTTGGGATTCAAAATTGTAGTCATATTATTTCTCTTTCGATTGCTTGTTTTTGTTGTACAGTGGGTGAGAGTGTGCTATTGCTTACTCTTAATTTACTTTTATTTTGCGCAAATAATCTGAAATATATTTACATAAACTTTTATGTGCAAGCTTAGGCAAAGTAAGAGAAGTGATATACCATAGTGAAATATATGTTTACTATATTGATCAGTTGTCAACCAACTAAACATGTTGCCCAAAAGTATTAAGAGGAACTCTTAGAGTTTCCTTTCTTTAGCTCAATTTCCAGCACACAATGCACATACACATAAACACAAACACAGTCCAATACCAACTCAATTGCATTATTGTTCCCTAGCTTATGCAACAGTTTCAGCTGCAACATCATCAACATCATCTATGACTCACCCTTTGGGATCACCAATCAGCATGCAGTGTGAACTACGGGGGTGCACAATGAGAATATAGGGGGAAAAAAGAGAGTGTATGGCAGCAGGGGTTCAGTGCACACTAGGAGCACATTATATGGCACATTTGCTCATCAACATGCAACAACTTTTCGTAATTGAATGTCATATGACTGACATTATGTCAGTTTGCTGCCCGTTGCCCCAAACCTGATGTTGGCATCCAAGCTCATTCAGCTCAACTTGGCAAAGGAGATGTTGCTTCTGCTTTCAGTCATGCTGCTGCCATGTCGACTTAGTCACGTGTGAAATTAATTTGTAATGACTACGAGCATGTATCCCAAGAAGCATTTGCATTTGCATTTGCAACGGTGAGGTTAAGTTGCAACTGTTGAGTCTTTGGCAGATTGACCCAAGTACCAATCAGTTTTGGCCAGCTTTGAGCCATCATCTGAGGTCCACTTAAGAGAAACTTTTGCTTGCAACTTGTAACCGTGAAATTCTGTTATAGAAGCTGATAACTTTCCATTTCGTGGGCGCGATCTGTCTTAAGTTCTTAGGTTTAAGTCAAGCAGCAAGCTTGCCACAGGCAACCAACTTTATTCACCTCCCTTCGTCTCTCTATCACTCTCCCTCTCTCTTTCTTTTTGTTCTTTGTTCAGCCTGGCCATGTTTCTAACTTGCTGGGCAACTCAATTTTGTAAATTGTTCACAAATTCAGAGAGCTGCAATTACTTTGTGATTTTGGCCAAAGTGGCGCAAAAGTTTTTGGCATTGCGAATGCGATTTGAGTTGCAGTTGCCATTGCCGTTGCAGTTGCATGAAAACTGTAACAAACTTAAATTGAAATTGCATTAAAAATTCCGCCTCGCACATGACTCGCGTTGCAATTCATTTCCGACTTTGCCTTCCAACAAACTTCGATTGAACACCTTGTAGACAATGTGTTTGTGTGTGTGTGAATATTAAGAGAAAATAATACGCCAAGTTTTTTAAAAATCCGACGAATGGAAATGTGAAAAAAATAAAGCCATACGGAATGAGCCAGAAGCTGACATGAAGAAGCAACAGGTTAAATTGGCACAATCTGTGCACCGCACGCTGTGGCAGCAGCAGCGGCTGCAGCTTCTGTGAAGGACACCGACTAAAAGGACAGCTGAAGTGGAAGAAGAGCAGCCCGAATTCAAGCCGGGGTGACACAAATTGCTGCAAACACCTTAGCAGACTGAGCAGGCATAAAAAAAATAAAATAAAATAAAATTGGAACTGAGTAGACAACTCTTAAAGCGCAAAAGGCAATAGCAACGCCAAAGAATGAAAAAAGAATCAACTGGGGGTGGTACTCGGTTGAGTTTTAGATGGGTTGGCTGCCAATGTTGGCCACGTTGCATGTCTACTTAAAAGTTTTACAAAGCGCTGCTTATGGCACGTGCTGGCACTGGGCGTTGGGAGCTGCCAAGCAAGCAAAGCGTATTAAAATACAAAGCAGCATCATTAAATGTTAAAAGATGCCTTTGGGCAAAATGGCACAACGGAAAGCAGGCACCAGCAAAAAAATATATACAATATACCAAAGACAAAAAAGTGATTAAAAAAACACAAACTTCAAGTGCCCGGACTTCGAATGAAAAAAAAATATCACTTAAAAAAACTACAACTTTAACCACTACAACGGCGACGACAAAGATGGCGACGACAGCAAACAACATCAGCGACAGGCTAGCGCGCAAGGACAACGCACAAACCAGGAAATTGCGCAAGCATCAAGTGCATTGCTCAGGTAAGCTTAAAATCCCCAAGTCCCAAACCACAAACACCAAGTACAGCACCAAACCCTTAGGAATTCCACAAGCGAAAACCTTCATGCATTTTCTGTTAATAATTACTAAATATAATTGAAAACTGTGGCAAAGACAAAATCAACAGTTACAATTACACTTGAACAAATTATAGAAGTTTATGTTTTCGTTAATGTAAAATGAAATTAAATTTTAATAAAATGATTAAAAATTAATTAAAATTTGTTTTTAATATATAAAAAATATATTTTCTGATAATCTGTAATATTCACATTCTTACTCAACCCTTTATTTTGCCTAGTGTCAACAACTACAAAGGCAACACCCAAGTCAGCGCTTCAACAGCAGAAGTCACTTAGACAACATTGCGAGTACGCCACATTTGTCAAAACAGCCTTGAGCAAATAGTACCATAGATAGAGGCATTGTCTTGTGTTTTGCAATTATTACGGTTAATGCAACCACAAAGCAGCAACTACAATCAACTGGAAATGCATGTGGCCCAGGTAGTGATAATGCACACTAGAAGCCCAAAAGTGTTTTGGACAAATGCCAGCTGCTGACAAACAAAAATACCACTTCGAGCTATTGTCTGTGGACCCAAGGCCAGTTTCGGCAGCAAGTCGGCAAAGTGTTGAGGGGTTTGGTAAATGGATGGTCGCTTGGCAATTAATAGCGCCCACAGCAGCAGCAACAAGCGGATGAACATAATTTTGGAGACGTTTCCCAGCAGGCCACAAAATTGTTGACGAATTCACGAATCGTCAGCAGCGGTTGATTGCGAATGCGTGGCACGTACAACGTTGCACGTTGTTGAACGCGAAACAAGGACCACTGAGGCAGGCAGCTCTACCGCTGTATGATGCGATATTAGTGGGCGTGGCAAGCAGTTTAAATTCCCAGTGCCTGTATTTGCGCCAACCACAACTTTACCTCCACTGCCTTTACTGGATATGACAACACAATCTGCGTGGTGACAAGTGGATTTATGCTGCACATCAGACGGTTGCATCATTAAATTTATATTTTATTCAGAGTCTAGCGTCTGAAGTCAAAATCTGTGTCAGAGTCTCACCTACCGAAGCTGGGAGAAAGCTTTGCCTCTGCTGCATAGAAACGTAATAGAGCCTAACTGTATTAATCGACTCACCAGCTGGGTCATACCGGAGCTAGTGTCTGAAATTCAAAATCAAGATTAGTTCGAGATAATCCATGAAGCAATCGAACCATTTAGGGATTGTTATGTAATTGAAGCAGAAAATTTCAAAATGGAGATTTAATGTTTTTGAATTTTGCACAAATGCTTTTGATTTGCTATAAAAATTGCTATTGCCATAATTAATTGGGAAATAAAATTTTAGATTTAATTCAGTTGATATAAATGTGTTGACGCTGCTTCAAGACTAGAAGACTTAAAATTTTGTATGTGTATGCTTGTGTTGAGACATTTTATAGCAAATTAAATTTCATTCGCGCACAATGTGCGATGGCATTACCTTTTCTTTTTTGTCGGATTATTTGTTAAAGCTCAAGTCGATTATGGAAAGGTGCACAACATTTAGGATAGGGTGATGGGTTGGTACTGGGTGTTGTCGTTTCGAGTAGTTGTCGTTGTCATTGCCCTTATCAAAGGCGACAAGAAAAAAAGTTTTGCAAAACTTCTTACAAGTGCCAGGACATGCGTACTAAGAAAACATCTCTATGCCAGCTTCAAGTTCGTTCTGTACACGTGTGTGTGTGTGCGTGTGTGTAGTAAGTAGTATGTGTAACTTTCTGATGCTGTTGGCATTATGATGAGTTTTGCTTTTGCCAGACTCTAAGCAAAAACTCGTAAATACCTTCATTATCGTTAAATCATGCTAAGAGAGCTTGAACTCTCGTACCCCAGCATGAACTTACAACCGAACCGAAACAAAATAAAACACTCTGTTTGTGCCTTGCCTTTTATTTGCCCTTTATTTTGTAACTGGAAAAAAAAGTAGATGAAACAGCAAAGTTCTGTCTTTTCTGGCTTTATGCCCGGCTCATGTGGACTTTTAAATAGATTTAAATGCGCATTCAAATGAAATAAATGAACAGCAGCATTTCATGGGCCTTTTTCCCAACATGTCTGAATGGCAGCTGATATATGTTTTACTTTTAGTAGCACTTCGCACTTCCTACACACCATCTACCACTAAGCTCCATTTGCTGCTGCACCAGCTCATTTGTCAGACAGATAGGAACTTTATTTTTTTTGGGTTTGGCTCCCTAATGTGCTGTGGCTTTAAGACGACTTTCTTTTTGACTTAATGCCTTGTGCATCTTTTGATTCATGGCCAATTGAAAATTGTGAAAAGATTTTCGCTAACGGCAAAAGTTTTACACAATTTTTACCAACACGCCCAATCAACTACCAAAAATAATCATGATATGATATGAAAGCAGAAAATAAACATTTTGTAAATCTTTACGGTAATGCAGAAATTACTGTATAACATAATAAACAAAAGTTTTCTTTGTGCTTCATTTATTTGAAGCGTTCTTAACTGTTGCTGCGAGAACCCATTCATCCGAATCTAATTATCTAATTTACCAAAGAACAATGAATTATAAAATAAACTAAATCCTAAGATATTACTGTATATGACTTCTGTTCGCTCTTAATGTTATTATAACATAGCATCCACATCGGCTTAAGTACCAAGCTCTGTTATTGCACTTGTCAACATTCATATAGAAAACCTTCTACGCACAAGAAGTGCATTTCACATAACCATGAAATAAAGTGAACTCATACAAATAAATAAATGAACACCACCACGAAAAGTGTCATCTAATCCACAAACATTAACCAAAAAAAAAAAAAACAAATTTGCTAAATTTGTATAATATGTACTATCTTTTGCTCTTGTCTCGCTTTTTGCAGAGTATCAAGAGCTGATCAAAGTTGTTAATACATAGTAAGTGTTATAGTAATATTGCATACAATTTTAGCCACGCCCACAACATTGATTTAATGAGCTGCGCCCCACGAAATCTTCTGCCAGAATAGGCTTTATTTATCGCATTTCTTTACTTCTTTCACGGACATAAAAAAAAATAATTTGAATTTGGCTCCATAAATATGCGATGGGAGGAAATTTACTATGATGCTTTCGCTGGCATGTTAGTAACAAATATTCATAAATTACGCAAGCCAATGTCGACTTGAACGCTGTCCCAATTTTAATAAATTTGTTTTATATTAAAATAACACAAGTGCACTCAGCTGTGCATGTGTGTGTGTGGTTGTGTGAGCATGTGTGTGTTGGAGAAAAACAAATATTAATTAAAAACTCAATTCACTGAAAAGTTTCAAACAACTTTTGCTGCCTGCTTGGAAACATGAGAGTTTCTCAGAATATGCATTTGTGAGAGCCCATCCTGCACCTGTTAATGTTGCATGCAGCCAATTTGAGAACTTAGCTCGCTAAATGCAAAAATAATTGCTACTTAAACCCTCTAATAGGAAAAAAAAAAAAAATACATAATAGCAAAAAGTTTGCAATGCACAAATTGCTAAAGTTCGACTATCAAATGAACATGAATGCACAATGTTCCCCCACCTCTATGTGTGTGATTTAGTTATGAATTCATTTTCGCTTCATGAACTTTTCATAGATCTAGCCAAAGTGTGGGTGCATATGTGTGTGTGTGTGTGACCAATTGGTTTTCTTATGGATGCAACTTTTGACTTTGTGGTCAAATGAGTTGCCAAAAGTTAATTTGCCCCACAGCAAACGCATACACAAAGCCTGACCTTGAAGCCAAGACAAAAACAAACTATTAGCTCAAGTATTAATAAAGCAAATGCTACACTACACAAAGTACTCCGAAGTCTATTTGGTAACCGAAAAAAATACAAGAGAAATCAACAAAGTATTTAATGTTGTTACAGAAAATCTTAAGATCTCACAACATACTATGTTTTGAACAACAATTTTCGTAAAGTGGTAAGACAAGAAATAAACTTAATAGCAATTAACAAGATGTAAAATTTAAAAAATAAGTCACTTTATAAATGAAAATTTAAGAATTTTTTTTTTTATGGTATTATATTTTGCAATGTTTACAATTTATTTTATATTAATGAACCTATTTTTCATAGAAACACAATTACTGTCTGATTGACAGACAGTTTCAAATGTTGTTTTTCCCTTTCCGGACACATTTCTCTCAGTCAAAATTTTTCTAGATAACGTAGCGAGAGACAGAGAGCCAGCTGTAAGTGATTAAAATGATAACAATGCTGAAAAATTGTTAGGTATTCAGTTCAATTTTAGTAGTGTACGAAACGTTGAGTCAAAATGTTGTTCAGCAAGGAAAATAAACAAATAGCAATTGGTCTAGTTGCATTGGCTTTGTCAATGGCCACCTTTGCCATGGACGAATATTGTAAGCAATAGCTGATTTATATTTTATTAAAAATATATATTTACATTGCGGTCTGATCCATTTAAAGTGCAAGATTTTTTTAACATTGGACGTGCACTGCAGCTTACGGCAACTGTGATCCTATTCATTGGCATTTTCAAGAAGGATGTACAGCACAAGGATAAATTTCTGCTTTTCTGGCTGGTTGTGTCAACTTTTCTATTGACCACACTATGCTATGTTAGCTTGAATTATTTTACAGATTTTATGTTTCATTATGACTTCTCAACGTGGTTGCTGTGCTTGTTATGCCAATGGGCAGCAACAGGTAAGTGACAAATTGCCCAAATCAAAAATTATTGCGGCTTACTGATTAATTTAAACCATTAATATATTTCAGCTGTTGAGGCATATCTGGTATATTATATGTACTTAGAATATGAAGAACTGAAAAAAAGCAATTCGACAGCAACAACAACCGCTAGTAAAACTCAAGAAATCAATGCAACTTGGGAGACAAAGGAGCAGCCACCTCCATATATTAATCCAACTTCAGAGAACGTATTAATCTCAATACAAAATATATAAATTAATTTAAGCTTTATACTTATTTACAATACAGTTTGTTATTGAAAAATATATTAATCTAATATATGGTTAACTGCATTTGATAAGATGCTTTGGCTAACATTTCTTGATAAGTTGACAATAAGCAGTCCAATTTTAATGTTTTTTATAAACTTATCGCCATGGCCTTGGCACTCTCCACCTTTGCCAATAATTACAACAAATATAAGCCCTTGACCAAATTTCAACTCGATAGCTCAAAAACTGACTACACTGAGAAAAAAAATCCGTTCTCGCTAGCGCAAAATCAAGAACATCCGTTTATGAAACCCAGCCATGCACGGATTTTCTTGATATGAGAACGGTTTTCTTAAATTAAGAACGGATTTTTTAAGACCGCTAATCTTGCTTTAAAAACGAAATTGTTCTTACTATGATAACATTGGTTCTTAATTTATGAACAATTTGTGCTTGAATTTTAACTAGTATTATTTAGTGTCTTAAAAAAAATAATGTAATATTGAATCACACCCCGAGATTACTACATTTAGTGGTTATTTCATCGTAATCGCTCTCTAGCTAATAATAGTTAATAACTTTACCAAATACCTTATACCTTTAATATGCTAGAGAAATATTATAATTATTATTTAAATTAATTTGTTAATAACTCTAACCTCAGACCTCAAGATTACCACGCGGGCGCCTTAACCATTGCGCTGTTGCCGAACATGCTTCGTGAGCAGTTAAGTATAATCTTAACCAATCAAACTTCGGTTCGGCTTCGGGTGGTAAATGCGTTCATATTTTATGAACAGTGTTCTTAATTTGGTACAAATAGAACGAAATTGGTTCGGTTTGTATTAAATGAAGAACCAATGTTCCTATAATAGACCAATATCAACAAACGGTTCTTGAATTAAGAACGTTTGTTCATAGTTCAAGAACAAAATCAAAATTAAGAACATGTTTTTAATACCAAAATATCATGAACGAAAACTCCAAAAAATTAAGAACATTTGTGCTTTTATTTTTTTTCTCAGTGTAGCTTATATAATAAACAGACGGGCAACCAGACATAGGTATGTCGAATCAGTTCGCGATGCTGATCAAGAATATATATAATTAATGTGGTCGGAAATGCTTTCTTCGAAGCGTTACACATTCTATGACCAAATTTATAAACACTTTTCAAGTGTATAAATAGAGCTTTCAAGATAAGAGACAGACAAAAAAGTGAGATGAGAGAGCGAGAGCGAATTAAAATCAGCCATATAAAGAGAAAATAAGCTTTAATCTATAATTTCTAGTTACTATATACAGTGTTTGCCTCTATCAATCGTTTAGTTACCTGTGAATCTTTGTACCACAATGTGGTTATTAAGCAAGCGAACTTTTCTACAAATCGCTATTGCGTTTGTCGTTTTTGGATTAGCAATTGCTACAATTGCATTGCCTTGTGAGTCCTTAAATGAATATGTATTAATGTGTGTTGCCAACCTTTATTCAGAGCTTATTGTTTCTTATCAGGGGATGCAAGACTCGAATCAAAGATGGAGCTGATGCGCGTGCTACAATTTGCGGCAACTGTTCTGCTGCTCTTTGGCGCACTGCAAGCTCATCCGCAGCATAAGGATAAGTTTATGTTATTCTGGATGGTGATAACATCAATTTGCATTCTCGCTATGCTCTATGCTGGTCTAACGTACTTGATTAGAGGTAGAAAATTCATTTGGATTCTGTTACCTTGGTTATCGGCAGGTGAGCAACAGCATTATTATTTGTCTCTTATGGTTACATGGTTACATATAATTTAATAATAAAAATTTTATTTATAGTTATTGCGGCTTTATTGCTGAATATCATCTACAAACACTACGTTGCATTGACTGTTGGAGCTGAAGAAACAATTATTGAAGTCTTTCAGACCAAGCAGCCAATTTCGAATGACTTGCAGAGCCCGCTGAACGTTACAGTTATGTCTTAGTGGTAAATTTAGTAATACTTAAAATATTATTCGTATTCGAACAGAGGTAATTGCAGCAACTGCAAAGCGGACACAGTTCTCGAGAAAAAGTACACAATCATTGACACACACAGTTGTATACACACACATGTGAAAGGGGGAGCCAAAGTTGGAGGCAAAAACTAATTTTGAAATTTGTGGCCCCAAAATGCCAAATGCAGCGAATAGTAACAAGTAACGAATGCAACATTGGCTCAACTGCCACAAATTGTTGAAAGCCTGAAAGTAAAGTAATAAAATAACAATTGTACATATATGTTTGTTTGTGAGTATATGTATGTTTGTGAGTGTGTGTGTTCTCAAATCAAATGCTTCGAATGCTGTTCCAGTAGTTAAATTTGGGCTCAAAAAAATTACGAGTTCTTAGAATGTTTGCCCAAGAAATTATGGGTCTTAAAGAAAAATCGAGCTTCTCATTTTTAACGATAAACTTTTCATATATCCTTATATTTTTGGTAGCGAAAAAAATTGACAAACTCTATGTTTATGTGCACAATAATTATGCGACCATTAGGCAAAGTTTCAGAGCCAAACTCTGAGAATCAGCTGCTGCTAATTAGAGATAGGCAAGTGGCAAGTGGCAACTGGCGAAAGTGGCCTTGTGACAGAAACATCATCATCAACGCGACACATTTCCCTTATGTGATAATTTTAATTAAAAACTGTCTGATTCCATGCGACTCCCTGCCTGTCTGCCTGCCACTTGACACTCAAAAGTTGCCCAAAAGTTTTTCCAATTTGTTGATGTTCTAATTTGCATTTGGCAAAGCCAAAGAGCCAAGTCGAGCCTTAGCCAATGTTGAATTTGTGTTATCAAATTAAGTTATTGTACAAATGTGACAAGCGAATTGCATAAATTACTCAAGTACAAAATTTAATTTGGAGTCAACAATTTTTTCAGATTTTTTTTTTTCTTAATGCGCTCATTTGCAAACAAATCAGCTAAATAACTTTTCTAATACAGAACAAAACTCGCGACAAACTCCCAAGAACAAAATAAAAGCACAAAACAAAAGAACGGCATGCCAATTATTCCTGAGAAGTTGACGACACCAAAAAGTGACCCAAGCTAAATATACCAGAATCAAAATTGACCCCATAGGCAGTTTTTAAAATTTAAAGATATATTATACATATTTATAACAAGTTTATGATTATAATTAAGTTTCCTGTAATATGTTATGGGCGAATATTGATTGATTTATATTCTTATCTCTATAATCAATGAATGAACAACTTGTTTTCAAAGAACTAAACAAAAAATGACGTCACGTTTTATTTTTGTGAGCAATGTGCAATAAGTTTCATGTACACAAAAATTGCAAAAATAAGCACTAACGGAGCTTTTAACAAAATAACATAAAGAAATATACTTAAATATCAAAATTACAGTATTTTGCTTGAATTTACACAATTCTATGTATAATCCTCTCTCTCTCTCTCTATTTCTCCTCTCTATTTGTGTATCAGTATTTGTATTGTTATGCTATCTCGTTTATTAAATACTACTGTAACACTATTGCTCTTTATCAAGAACCATTTTTTCTCTTTTCTTCCCTATCTGATTGTTCTAAATCGGTTTTTGATAAACTCGCTTGGTTTACTTTTGTGCACTGATAAACAAGATTCAGCTGCTAAATAGGAATATGTCCTATCATTTAAACCAAGGCATACTTTGTATTTAAATGAAATAAAATGCCATTATTTGAGGGCATAAGACATTGTATTAAGCTGGTATAAAATCATGAAAAAAGGAAAAGGAACTGAAATTGAGATGACACAACGCAATAATACGGAGGCCTCAATGGCCAACTGTCTATCTAACTGGCTGGCTCCGGCTTTGGCTTCGGCTCCGGTTCTAATTAATGGCCGAGGCAATGATCACAATGTATGTATATGTGTGTGCTTAAATATGAGCAGCACGTGCCGCAGCCCCAACAATGAATGAACTCAACTGAAGCGGTTCGTGACCCGGGTCGAGTACTTATGCAAATAATTTACATGGCTTGTGGGCCATGCTAAGTGGTTGGTCAGCATCTGGTTTTTGGTATAAACACATTAGGTTTAAAGCCAACTTAAATAAGCTTAAGTTCAACTTTAAAGTATATTGTGCTTAGGTAAGAGTCTTTAAACGCCCGAGCAATTTCATTAGCTGCCAACTTCAGCCCTTTGACGAACCACTCTAAATATGGCAAACTGTGGCCAATATCGCTGAGCATTGCAGGCACATTGCCAACATTCATATTTTTCACTAACCTCTCGCAGAAATCAATGCCGTTGAAAGGTGCAAGTTTTCAATTTACGACAACTCGACAAACGTTAAAGCTAAGGAGTTTTCAACAACAACAACAACTTGTAGAGTTATTTAACTGCCGGTTTTCAGTTTTATATTGGCCATAAATTATGCAGCAGGCAGCTGACAGCTCAAAGTCCAAACAGTAAAAGTAACTTGGCCAAAAACAGGGTGTGCGATTATCTTAATTTATTCAGCAGTCCAGTGTTCATTAGAAAAGTGTGGAAAACTGAGGAGTGATTTAGAAGAGGGTCTAAAATGTGTGTTCTGCAATATTTGCAGTTGTTAAAATAAATATAAATTGCAAAAACTGTCAAAGTCAAAGGCACAACAAAACACACACAGGGTGAGAATGCAATGAGAAGCATTCAAAGTCCGCAGCCAATTGTTGTTGTTTGTTTCATGATGTTGTTGTGTGTGTGTGATGTTTTGGCACAGTAAAGAAATTTTTATCGCTGCCGCATTTGACATTTGAACTATGCGCTGATAAATTTATTGTTGCCCCGTTGTTGGCGGTTGTTTCAAATACAAAAAAGAAAAACCGATAAGCCACGCTCAAAAAAGCGAAAAACTTTTCCGTTTTTGCTCCTTGGAATTTCCAATTTCAGTTTCCCAGCTTTAATGCTGCACCCCCACCCCACCCCTCCCATTTTTGCTCAAGAGCCATTGATTTTCCAGCTATTAAACAAAAAATAGAAATGAAACAAAATAAAACACTCAACAATTGGCAAACAAAGGTAAAATTTTGAGTTACGAGTATTTGCCAAGCACTACGCACAGACCGACTAGAAAAACGCCGAGTAGTCATCGAGGGGGTAGGGAAGTGGGGAAAACAGTTTTACCTGTTGAAAAATAGTTTTCCCATACCAATTTTCTAAATGCACGCCAAACGTCAGAAAGCAACAAATGATGCCGCAGCACAGCAATATGGCCCTGAAGGGAAATGCAAAAAAGCACACAGAAGAGGGGGAGGCCTGTTTGGGGTGGTCAGGGCTGGAGTGGATGCGGACAGGAAGTCAAGCGACAGAACTGTCATTGATTGTCACATATTGTGAGTCAGGGGAAATCGAGTCTCTCTCTCTCGCTCTCTTGCCCTATTCAAATCTTTTGACTCTGATTGCTGACGCCATTGCAAGACTGTAATTGTGCGTGTTGCTGTTATTGTTGTTACGGCAGCAATCAGCTTATAAATATTGCATTTACTCAGCGATTGAGAAAACAATGCACCTTCTCACTGACGCCGTCAAGTGGTTCAATAATGAAAACGCAACGCACTTGAAAACAAAAGCTGCCGCACAAAAACTCAGTGCCCCTTTTGCTATCCATTCTCTTACTCTGCTTTCATTCCTTTTGTTCGTGTATGGTCATGACATTTTATCGGGAGCAACAATGACGGCCTGGCTGGCACACTATTTTGTTTTTTGCTTCTACACCTGCTGTGGCACTGAAATCAAACAGTTTCCTTATCTTGCCCATTCGGCCACGTGACGTCAATGCAAATTGAGCGGCAATTGCAGCCGTTGCGTGTACGCAATTTGGCCCCCAAAAACTGGTTTTTTGTTAGCGTAAGCAACTTACGCACCATTTACATAACAATGGACAATGAGTGCGTTCCTCGCCCCCCTCCTTCACAGTTCATACGTCCACGTTCCTGTCTACTTGGCTTGGCCAAGTTGCGCTAAGTGTGACAATAAATTGCTGTCAAGTTTTATTTATCTATAGCCTGGCCATTTCCTGCGTGCGTTTCCATGCACAAGAACTTTGTAAGGCCCAAGCAAAGCAACACAAACAAGAAGAAAAAAGAGAGAAATTTGAAAATGTGCTCGTCACTGGATAATACACTATATTACTTGTAAGATCCACCATTAAAATTTAGGTTAAAAATAATTAATTAATAAAAATAATGAAAATATACACATTAAAGAACTAAACAAAGTGAAATGTGCTTTTCAATTAAGGTCAATTTTAATTAAAGACTGAATAAAAAAGCTAATTTTATCTGGCACTCCCAAGGATGCTTTAAGCTTAGTTTGGCTCCGAAAGTTATTCTATAGTTAAATAACCATATTGACAGAAATAATGAGAGGTAAATATACGATCGTTCATTATATTGTTTAAAATCTAATAATATCTAATCTAATAATCAATCTAATGCCAGAGGTGGGGAACCTGCGGCCTCCGCGAGGTTATTGTGCGGCTCTTTGCACCCTAGTACAACATGGTAGAGTTCGTTTCAAACAACTAGTAAAAGTATTGTAACATGACGTAACATTGATAAAAGTTTTGTCTTTTATCTTTTACCAAGAACAAGGAAAACAATGTGATCTATCAGATGAAGTATTTCTCAGAAACCTTGTATTTTTGTCTGATATGATGACAAAACAAAACAATTTAAATATTTGCCTGCAAGGTAAAACAAGGTATATTTAGGAAGTGTGGCAAAAGATCCAAGCGTTTAGAAAAAAATTATAATTTTTCAAAGCATTGCTTTGTCGATCGGAACTTGTACTTTGTACTTTTTTATAATATTTTTATATTATTTTATATGTATATTTAAAATTTTGTAGTATGTATTATATTTTTTTTAATATTATAATATTTTAATGCAATAAATTGTTAAATCTATAGAAAAACTATAATAATATCACAATAGTCACTTTCTTAGGTCAATCAGCTTATGCGGCCTCTCTTAATGCTGCCTTATTTAAATGTGGCCTCGCATGGTAAAAAGGTTCCCCACCTCTGGTATAAGCTTTTACCCTTGTCTCTTCATCTCGTCTAACTTTTGAGGGTATCATTATCAATTATCTTACATGCTCTGCAGTTGTGGTCTAAATAAAGATGGAAAGTGAAGCTTTATTACCTTTTTTCACTTGTTCAAGACAAATATGTTTTTGTTGAATACTCGCTGTTGTTGTTTTTTGCTGCTGCTGCTGCTGTTATAAGCCACGTTTTATCTTTTGCTTTTGCTGAAGGGTTCATTGTCTTTTTGACCAGACAGCAAAGTGCCAGCTAGCGTCTGGCGTACTTCTATGTATGTGTGTGAGTGTGTGTGTGTGAATCTTTTTACACGCTTAACCACGTGTGTACATGTATGTGTATGTGTTGAATTTGTACGCCTCGCGTGTGCGTGGCAAACAAATAACATACACAAAAAGCCAAAGCCAATGGCGATGCCAATGTGCCTTCCCGTTTTTACTGCGCGACCATCTCTGGGGCGTAATTTGCGTTTAATGAATTGTGCAAAAATATTTTTATTCACTTAGCTGCACACACAGAATCACACACACACACAAACACGCACCCACACAAACAAAAGAAGCGAAGAATTGGGGTGATGAGTGGTGGATTGTCTCCATGTGGGTAACACAGGAACATAAGCCGCTTAGCCGTCATTTTGGCAAAAGCAAATTAGGTGCTGCGTATGATGTTGGCAAGGGTGAGAGGGATAGGCAGTGGCCGTAGCTCTCTTCCATTTTTGACATTCGACTAATTCCTCTTGATTCCCGATTGCTTTTCGATCAATTGTTCAGTCATTAATGGTTTTTCTGAATGCGTTGTTGTCGTCGTGGCAGTTTGATCGATGAACTTGCAATTTAAGTTTGGATTTTGCTCGACGATTTCCAGGTATCTCAATTATAGACAAGCTGGCGAAAATAATTGAATGAATTCAGCTCTGACAAAGCCAACAGCCATGAAATACAAAGCTACCAGAAACTTCAATGTACTGCTCAAATGACAGATTAAATTTACTTGTTTAGAAACGAAATGTAACGTAGCAAGCTATAAGCTTCTATAATCGCATTAGAATTTTCTTGAAGAAAAACTTAAAGCTTTAAGAAAAATTTGCTAGGCAACGTGAAGAGCTCGTTAAGCACTTGAAGCTGCCCATTATTCGCACACACTCTCACGCACAAACAAACACTCTCAGCTGTCAGTTCATCATTTTAAGTGTAACAACAACAATACTTAGCACCACATCAAGTTAAGATGATAGCCGGCGTGACAACAACACACGCTAACTTTTCAAGATACGCGAACAGTAACAATAGGCAGCCAAAACACAAAACGTATAAATAATATAAAATACCCAAAATAGAGCGAATGGGACAGGCAGCTTTTGTGCTGGTAGGATGAGTAAGAGAAAGACTGAGTTCACGGAAGCTGTAGTTTAAACAGCCGCTTCTTGCGTGCCTTAAACAAAACGTCACAAACGGTTTGCTGATATCGGCCGCGTTGGTTCCGCCCATTGCACGCCTTTATCTGACGTCTTTAGATGCGTGTCAAACTGCTATGCGTACATATACCCCGTTATTAACTTTTTAATGGGTATGTTGTATTCAAACAATATTTCGTAATCCTATTTGATGTTAGATATATCTAAAACAAACATTTTTAAAATTATCTCCATTTTTAATTTAACTTCAAATAACCAAAAACAAGGACAAAAAATTTTAAGTTTGAATAAATAATTATGTATTGTAAAACCTAGAAAAATTTTTCGTTGTAACAAAGCTTGATTTAATCATAGTAAAACAAACCAATTTTTAAAAGTTTTAGAATCATTTAAATTGAAAAGTGATTTAAGTATGTTAGTTCATAGAATCAAGTTTAAGATTATGTATATTTAAAATCATTCAAGAAACGTGATTGAAAACTTTAGACTTCCAAATGTTCTCATCAGTGACAATTCTGCCACAAACTTATACATGTAAACAAATAAATACCTAAGTGACCATTCTAGAGGATATGTTGTTTGTCGATCAGTGTGCGTAAATAATTCCAATTTCGATGACGCTGTTCTGTGCAACATCGTTGTCTTTTTCGGCTCGTGACGATTGTCGGCATCCGTTGAGGCCCAATCATTTTACGTCTCATAAAACATAAATAGAAATCGATGCTTTGGCGTGCCCGTCCACACCTCCACTCTCCTTCTCCAGCCCCCCTTAAGGCCATGCACTCCATCCAACCACAATCATTGGCTGTTTGATTGTCATTTCGATTGTCATTGTTTTGTCTGCCCAGCAACAATTTGAATTACGACCAGCAAAAAAAAAAAAAAACAAATATTACAGAAAGAAACAGAAGGAAAATCTTTGCCCAAGAGGTGCGGAGAGGTTTGTGGTGCACTACGCGTATGTCGCTTGTTGTATCTGTCTCTTTCGTCTCTCATTTCTTTGTAGTGTAGTTGTTGTTGTTGTTGTTATTGACTGATTGTTGCTGTCCTTGTGTTGTCATTGTACGGCGCTCCCCAGGGCAACATTTGGCGGTTTTTACTGAGACGAGCAAGTCTATAATGCAGCATTATTTTATGCCGAGCCTAGCAATTTATTGAATTTTCTCCATGGCTGCCATTGTTGCTGCCTTTTTTTACTTCTTTTGTGCCGTTTTCACATTGGGTTTTTAGGTTTATGTTGGTGAGGTTTATATTTTTTTTTTTTTTGTTTTTTTTTCGCTCTCTTTTGTGTTGATGTATTTTATGGCTCTTTTGGCGTATATATCAATGAAAATTTTAATACATATGATAAAGTGTGTCAAATGATGATTGAAATTGGTCTTCAATTTCAATGCGAACTTCCGTGTCCCCTTGTCTGTATATCTTTTATAAATGTTGTTGCAACAGCTGACTTTAGCTCGGTTGCCATGCTACCAAAGGTTATTTCATCTTAGACGTATGCTCCATGCACAATACTCAAATCACTTTTAGTCTATTGTGAGCGTGCCCTCTATAGACCTCACTGTAACCTTGCTATCTTTTTCAGAGTGCTATGCCATTTGCATGGCCAGCAGAGAAGTGTGATAAGAAAAATGCAATTTTCAGCGCACATGTGACAAAAGTCGAAAGCGAACCGAGGGATTGTAGATGGTTGGGTGGGATTGATGGGGGTGGGGTTGTGAGTGGCGATGATATGGCATGATATGTGTTGCTAAGCAGCTTAGCAAAAGCTGAGCAAAGTCTGCCAGCTGCCTTTTGAAGCAGTGCCCAATTCAATTGGCCCAATCAAATCAATGGCAATTCCACTAAATTTGTGATTTTTATGCAAATTTAAACGAAATATTTGCAGAGTGCAAATCCAATTCGAATGGGAGGCAACATCGATTTAGGGCGGGTGCAAATGCCACGCCCACTTTATAGCTTTCTGTCTGTCTAGGTGAATTTAATTGCCCTGTATGTGTGTGTGTGTGTGACATTTAATTACAACACTGTTGGCAATAATTTATAATACTAATTAAAATTTGAGCCACGCACCCTCATGCTCATGTAATCAAGGGTAGAAGACACGCCGCTGGCATTGAAAATTTTCATTTGCATGCAGATAACAATTCACACACACACACACACACTGACGATTCAGACAGTCACGTGTTTAAGTGTATGATTATGTGCGTGAGTATTTGTGACCTTTATCAATCAAATGTTAATTAAGTTTCAAGTCAGGCAAAGGCAGCCAAATGCCTCACTAACTAACAATCCAACCAACAAAGCACCACCCCTTCTTCACCCACAATCACCTTTACACACACTCTACAGTTTTAATCAAATATTAAATTGGTTTGCTGCCTCCTCTCCAAACCCCTGCATTGTTAAAAATTATTACGTATACGCAATGTATATTGTCCACGTAATGAAATATGCACAAATAAAACGCACATTAAATAAAATTAGGCACTTGGCATCTTTCTTTCAAGCACACACACAAAAAACGCAACCGGAAACGGAAATGCTTTGCTGCACGTGTCGTCCGTTTTTACTCTCTCTCTCTCTCTCTCTCTCACACATTCTCTCTCTATCTCTGTTAACTTACTATCCGTATCTGTGACATTGTCTGGGCTTGTTTGTAATGGTTTTTTGGTTAACATGCGCACAGATTGATGCGTTGCCCAAATTGTACACAGCCGCAAATTGTGGGCAATTTTGGTTACAGTCAACGCAGACACAGACATAGACATGCCCACGGAGAGATGGCACGTTTTTATATTTGTATATAAAGGCTTACAAATGGCCAAACAAAAGTCCATGCTAGAGGCATTCGATGCGGCTTGCCAGCTCGTCAGCTGTCTGCTTTGACCAACTGACAGTCTGTTCTGAAATTAAGCTCTACTAAATAGTACATATGTATATATTTCTTGGCTTTACACTCTGCACTTTTGTGCAGCCAGCAAGTTGACCACTTTATAAAATCATATTAAAATGAAATAAATTAAATAACAACTTAAATGTTGTTGTCTATGGCAGCATAAATGAATATTACTTAAGTGCTGTCCCTTCCTAGCTGTCCTGACTGTCCTGTCTAACAAAGCAATTTATGGCTTAGGAATTTTTGACAGCAGTTATTCAATTATGACATGTAAATCATCATAAAATCTTTCGAATTTAAAAGCAGTACTTTAACAAGTGCAAACAAATTGAAAACAATTTTATTACAAATGAACAAAGTTATATTAAAATGGTTGAAAACAAAATAAATATGAAAAGCCATACAATATAATAATTCTTCAACGCAAGTATTTGAAATCTAAGTACAGTATTTGTAAAAAGTCTTTGAAGATAAACGCTTCACGCTCTTCTAAGTGTATTTATTTATCACGCTTACTTCAAAGCATATTAACATTTGCCACACGTTTATACCATATACAACATGTCGTATATGCAACGTGTCAAACGCAACTGCAACTGCCACAGCAGCTGCATTGTGCGTGGCAAAGGGTTTACGTGTGAGAGGCGTCGAGAGAAAAGCAAAAGGTCATCTCGCAAGCACCTTGGTGCTTATACCTTCAGTCATCTTCTTCGTTATTTCTTTTTTTCGAAAAGTTGACAACGCTTTTGGTTCACTTTCCAATTGTGCTTTATGGCAGTTGTAAATGACAGACGTCAAAATGGCAACACAAAAGACCAAGTCTGGCATGTGGATATGGATATGGATGATATGATGCAATGGGATGTTGAAATGTGCATGTGATGATATGTCATCTGCACAGCATTGAATTTCTCGTCACTTTCTGCAAAACTATCGATTATTAGGAGTTACCCTATTCGAACTTGTACAAGACAAATCAAAAACATGATTTTTATAAACTAGTTTATGGATAAAAATTTATAAAATTAAACCATTTTTTATATCTCAGCTGTTCAGATATTACTTAGTTAAGCCTTTTATCAATCTTAGCAGCAGTAGTTAACATTGTAACTCGAGATCAAGCCACTGAAGCTAATAAGCTTAAACTTGTGAGTTAAACAAGCGAGTATAAATTCAAATTTTAATTCAAATTAACCGATTGCTCTTCTCTAAATGAATGCGACAGCGCGTTGTGAGGTAATTGCTTGTAAAGCGACTGTAAAAAATTGCATATAAATTTGGTTTGCAACTTTTGCAAACTGAGCCTGTTACTCTCGCGCCTGTGTGCCTGCTGGGACAGATGTCAGAATTGTTGCCGATTTTGGCTAGTATCAAAAAAACAAGAGCATCGAAAAAATGGCAACTGAAATACAATTTGGTTGAAGCGACATGTTGCCTACCTGCATGCTGCATATTCAATGCACGTGTTGGCCAATGCCAGTGGGATAAATGCGTTTGCTGGCTTAACTTAATTTACCCAAAACTGTTTTGTTTTGTTTTTGCACACAAAAAGCAAAAACAAATAAACGTACGAAATAAAAAGGAAGAAACACAAAATAAACGTTGAGCAAATCGGAACGAAATAATTGAATTTTCATTTCCGTTTTAAGTGTTTACGTCCGCCGCGTTCTCAAAGCAACCAAACATTTCACGATTCTGAACGCCCTTATAAATAAAGAAACTACCCCGACCAAAAAACCGAAAACGACCTTCTTGCAGCTCAATATGTTTGTATGTGTGTGTGTGTGTGGCCCACTTTCATTCTGATTTCGACCTATTTGTATATAAAAGCACTCAATTTTTGGCAGGCTCGCTAAACTTTTTTTAAGTCAATTGTCAAAAAACAAAAGTTTTGAACGTCTTGCGTTGCTGACACGCCCCCGCTCTACAGAAGTTGTTGCCAATGCTGTTGCTGTTGCCGATGCCGGTTTTTGCCGAAATTGAAATATAATTCGGTAAAGTTTTGTGCCGTACGTGGCCATAAATCAATGGCAGGCAAAAGGCGGCCAACTGAAATTGATTTAAGCTCCAGCTTGACGTGTTTGTGGGGCGTGGTCGGCAATCAAATGAGACACACTCTGTTTCATCCACCCTTACTCACATACATATATAGATATGTACATACATCTGCGTAATGTGGTCAGATATATACAGCTGCCAAGTAACACAGCAACAGAAGCCACATGGCTTAAATGAAAAAACAACAACAACAAACAACAATTCCACATGTTGACTCCCTGACTTAAGTACTCGAGTCATTCACATAGAAAAAATACTCTTGCTGCATATGCATCATCGCGAATTTGACTGACAGTCATTTTGATGTGTGCGTTCATAGTCTTTGCATAAACTGAATATGCAACCTTTACTTCTCACGGGTTGTAAAACTTCCAAACAACTATCAATAAACATAAAAAAAAAACCATGTTCGTGAACAGCGTAACCAGAAGATGAATATTCGCTGAACCGCAAATTGCGTATTTTATAGTGATGTTTTCGCTCTTCATATCGCTATCTGCTTTTAACTAAGCATTTGCAATAACATTTCTTTCTTTTAGTACCTAGAACTTCGTTCTTTTTTTATTTTTAAAAACGTTGCTCATCAAATTTCAACCAGTTGCCACTCGTCCTGTCTGTTATCTGTTGTCGTGGTGCTTGTTTTTTTTTTATGTCACATGTCAGCGAAGGAGCAAGAAACAGAATAGCCGAACTTCAAACCGTGTTAATTGCTGGTTCATTTTGAGCTCAGCGCGTCACTTGCACGTTTAATTAAGTTTACGGCACGCTGCACACGTAAAGGGATGAAGGCCACTAGGGTTGCAGGTCTACAAGAAATTCAAGAGGCGAAAGGATGCTATTAATTAAATTGCTTTTATATATATATATTTATTTATAGAGTACAGTTAAGTCGCCAAGCCAAAATGTTTAACTGTGTCAACAATTGGAATATTAACGAACCAACTAATGAGACTTCTCAGAACACGCGATGCAATCGGTGTGTTTGTTGGCCCCAAAAGCTAACTAAAGGGATTATTTGCTGTTTGCTGTAATCAACAACTCCACCTGCCAGATAAGAGATTAAAGGCAAACGAAATCCTGTCTGGCTCCTCCAAATCATTCATTGCCCTGGCAGACAGCTTGGGTCCAATTATTGGCCAACTCTTTGTCTACCACAACTTGCCTTGTCTACTTGCTAAATCCGCTCAAGACGTCAATGGATGGCCCTACTCACTGTGTACAATCAGGACAAAGGTCGATCTAATAAGAAGCGACAACATGGCTCGAACCAGAAGCTTTGGAGCTCATACCCCTTTGATGAAAGTGTTAGCCACACAAATACTCGTTGAATAACTATACAATAGATGTAATTAACATATACATATGTACATACATACCGCCGATTCATTAAAGAACTTATGGTGTTGTAAGCAACAACATGTTCATCACCATAACAAATTCAAGCCGCCCTCGCAGTATATTTGCAGACCCAATTTTTTTAGCTTATCATCAAAAGTGCTGCCACACATATGAAACTCAAGATGAAAGCATATTAAGTATTAAAACCGCTTGTCGTTCGCAAATCCAGCAACCGAATCGACTTATATTAAATACACGCTACACAACAGGCAACACTCGCCGATACGCAGCAAAAAGCGAATAAGCCAGCTGTATGAAGCGGTGCCAGCGGGCAAACTATGTGCAAATCCCAGTGCAGCAGCTAAGAACGCCAGTTGGAGAAGCAGACGCTCCAATTTCAATTCCAATGGTAGTGTGGCAAGTTGAAGCTGTGAGTTGTGAGTTCCCCTGTCAATCGTTTGGCATCTACATTTAAGCTGATAAGCAAAGTGCTTCCACCTGCGCGTGTCACTAACCTCACCTCGCCTCACCTTCCACCTCGTCTCGTCTTGTCTCACCTGCACGTTTATAGAGTGGAAGAAGTTGTTGTGCGTCAATATGAGAGAATGTCGCAAGTTACTTTTTTTTTTTTTTTTTTTTGTATGAATTTACAATTGAGGCACGCACTTTACATTATTAATGCGAGACGCTGAGAACGGCGCTAACAAAAAATTAGTTGCTAACGGATGTGGCACACAATTTGTGAAAGTGTGTGCGGCAGTCATATAATACGTAGTATGGCTGTGTTGGTGCGTGTGTGTTTTTGAATATTTGTTGGTAAATGTTTAAGCCATTTGGCAAATGTATTGCATATCGTTTTTTGTGCTTGCATTTTTGCGCATCACTGGAAATTTTCCAATTTATGCTGCTAATATTTATTAATCAAGTAATAGCTACACACAGACACACGCACACACACACAAATATTCACACATGAGTATGCGTATGTGCGCTTATGAATACATTAGTGGGGCACTTGTGCGTGTTGTTGTTTAATTTTATTTTTTTGCACAAAAATTGATTGGAAATTTATAAGCTAAACTTTTCACAGCATTTTCTCGCTATGGTTTCGTTTTGCGGCCTGAACACATAAAAAATGGTGGAAAAATAAACCAAAATCAAAATAAAAAAAAAATAAACTTTTGTTTTGCTGCCATTCGCAGCGTTTGAAAAGGTCGCCACATGTGTGTGGGTTTTATTATGTATATGGGTGGGTGTCTGTGTGTGTGTGTTTGTGTTTGGCAACCGACTTTTCTGCATACACAAACGTACTTACATATACGTATGTATATATGTTGTATATGGTCAGCCGTTTGGTGAATTACAAGTGGAAACTTTAACGTGCCGAAAAAACTTGAACAGGATTTCCATAAAAAAAATCAATTGCGACTAAATCGAATTGTATTCGCCACAGCAGGCTTTTGGGACCCCACCCCATTCTAGCAAAGCAACAAACTAAAACAAATCATTCTACGTACAAGCCTCGTAACGTGCACATCACAAAACTGTAAGTTTACTATAAAAAAAGGCACAAAAAATATAGCTCAAAACATTTTTTTTTTATAAATAACAAAATTCCAAACGCTCAATAAATTGTAAAAAGAAAATATCGAAAAAGTTTTCAAGCTATCAAATATAGTTTAGTTGTGCAAACAAAATTGTTGGTATTGATTATTTTTGTAAGCAAAAGTTTGAAGTGTTATTTGATATATTACTAATATTAAATTTCTTTCTTTTACACTTTTGCAGTTTTTTTGATTGATTTCATTCAAGCAAGCCTTCAACTCTTGCAAATTCCCGACAAGCTGCTATCATGAACCCGATATTGATCAACTTTTTGCTCTTGATATGCTGTAAGTATGAAAGTATTTATTATGTGATGTGAAAGTTTTTTTTTTGAGATGTATTCATTCACATTTCATTAATATTGAAATACCAAAATTCTCCTTATCCCTCAGTTGGCTGCCTGCTGCTGCCTCAGTCTGGACTCAGTGCGCGCATCAAACGCTCCAATACCCAAACCAATGTTACCACAAACAACAAAAATACCGTATTGCCATTGGTAGCCCCTGGCTTAAATCCAGTAGCTGTTGCTGGCGCCACTAAGCCACAAGAGAAGATTGTGAACATCACTGAGGCTGCGGTTGCCACAGCCACAAATGCAGCTGCAACAGAAGCAGTTGCTAAGAAAAACCGGGAACTGATTGACGATTTGCAGGGCTGTGATTATTTGACTGGAAGCACGCAACGTACGAAGCGCCGACACCACAATGCTGGTGGCTCAAATGCTGCTCCACCATATGTCTACTTCAACAAATTAGTTTCGCCCGATGGCAAACAGGAGCTCAAGGAGTTTCAGCTGCTTGGACCAAATGTTGTAATTGAGAGCATGCAGCATGATATGAAATTTGGTGGAGGTGCTCCTGGTCCTGTTGCTAGCGATGTGAGTGGCATGGGTGGCATGTTGCTACTGAATTCAGAAAATAATCAAATTGGACATATTAATGGCATGGGCAAGCCGAAGCATCATCGCAAGCACAAGTCTTCCCTTTCTCTGCCGCCCTTTCTGTTCATGCTGCAGCAGATATTGCAGCCAAATCTAAACGTTGATATGCTTGAGACGCCAATGCCACGCAATCGTATGGATGCACCACTCTTTCAGTTCCTTGACAGCGCTGTGGATAATGCTCTGCGCAACGGCAATCGCGAGCTCTTCGATCGTGAACGTGAAATCGAACTGTACGATAATAAGAATAAAGAAAGGGATATTGTGCAGCCTATGCAAAAAATTGAAGGCGCACCCAAAGGGAAAGACAAAATGCCGAATCTTAAAGAAGATGAACTCGTTCTTAGCTGTCCCATACATCATGAGCATCATGCCAACAATAACGGTGAGATCGTTGATGATGATGTTGTTCTAGTCAACGAGTGCCATGTTATTTAAAAGGCTACAACTATGGAAATGAGGGAATAAAATTTAGCTAGAACTTTGGCTTGTAAACGAAAAAATATCAAAATTTTTAGGTAGGTATAATTTTTGTTAATTCAATGTTGATTAAATTGTTGTTGTTATTGACTTCCAAAAAAAGAAACTATTCCCAAATTCTGCTCAATAAAATGTTTGAAGGTGGAATGATCTTCAAAAAATAAATAATTTTGAACTTTTATAAATATATGTTCTTAATGCGTAAAAATTATAGAAAATTTGACTAGCCGGTTTCATTCGAAAAATTTTCTATTAAACGACACTTCTTATTTTACTTTAACAACTATTCTAAACCTTTAGTTCGTATAAACTTATTCAAATACTATTACTATTTAGTTTTTATAAAACTGCATAGGTTTTCAATTGACGCATAAGCTGTTAAATTATTCATAAGGTTTGCAAACTAATTCATTCATGACATTCAATTGAGTTCGTATTGATTGTACTATTTTCCAAATTGCAGCTGTAATCCAGGCGTACCTCGCAGTCAAAGTCATAATAAGCTTCAGTATTAGACAATAGTTTTGCTTGCGGTTGGCTGCTAAATGCTAAGAGCTGCTAATTTCTTATACAATAAATCGAATGTAAATTGCCACTTGACGTTCGGGCACGCACACACACACACACATTACAATGTGTTAGTTGTGTGTGTGATTGTTCACAATGCATGGACATTAAATGGAGCACATAATGTGCTGAAAGTCAGAAAAGCAATGAAAGAAAAACCCAAGCCAGAGAAAATGTCATGCGAATGTCATGGGTGCTTTAACCACAGCATAAATACAAATTTGCTTTACAAATGCATGTCCGGATGGATGTATGTCAGTGTGTGTGTTTCTGTGTGTGTACGAGTGTGTTTTAGTTGATGTGTGAATGTTGCCTTAAGTGTACATTCTATGTACATAAGTGCATACAAATACACAGGGGTAAACCATTCTACGCATACATATATACATTTATATGTGATAATATATGTGCTAATATAACAAGCAAACATGCGTGTGTGCGTGAGATTGGTGTGTGTGTGTGTGTGCCTCAAAAGCAGAAAAGTGCAACGCAGCATTCGTAAATTGCGCAGCTGCTCTGCCACTGTCCCTGGGGTGTTAACTGGAGTGTAAATGTGAATGTATGTGCAAGTTTGCTTGGCAACCCATTTCAGTTCACAAGCTACTATCCCGACCCGTCCCTTCCCACTAACTCCACTGCACTTCTCAGTCATCCGCGGGGCAGCTTCTTAAGCTCACTCTTGCCATATACACGCGTAGTGGCCAATGCATATGCTATATAAAAATATAAATATATATTTATACAGTTATGACCAGAATATTAAATACACGATCACAAGTCAGATCTTTTGTATATCAAGAAATAATCAGTATTATTTTCGCATCAATCTTTATGTCGTATAATAAAACATAGTTGAATAAATAGATTTATAATTATTTTATAAATTTTTTATGCATGTATGTCCAGAGAGTTTTCATAATTTATTTACTATGTCATATGCAAAGATTACCAAAAATTACAACAAAAAAAAAATAAAATTAGCTTCATAAGCAAAGTGTACACAGTTTTCTGACCTTAAGTGTATAAATACACTCCTTTATTTATATACAATTGTAAATAATAAATGCAGTTCGTTAAGCCAACGTGCCATACATTACCAAACACACAGTGTTTCCCACTGGGATGTGAGTAAACGTTGAATGTTGCTCAAATAAAGGGAAAGCTCACTCTTTTGGTTTGTGGTATGGGGTTCTTACTAGTTATAGTGCATTAGATAGAACACAAATAGAAGGGTTATAATTTGAATGACAGTCCCAAAGTAAGAGAGTTATTCAAAGAGTCCGGCAACAAACGCAAATGGCATGCTTGTAAATTTGTCGAACGTCCCTGTGAAATAATTTGATTAAATTCTCTCAGTACTCGGCGAACATAAACAAAATGAAAGTCAGACAAATGAATCGACGGCTTTTGTTAATCTTTTTGTGTTCACTGCTTTCAAACTTATAGCTTCATTATGAGAAGGAGAAGATGAGCAGGGAGCTAACCATGAGCAGGCCATCAGACAAAGCGTTATCAAGACGTCTATTGCCTTTCGCTTAATTTGTTGTTGTTATTGCTAGCTGCTGCTGTTGCTGTTGCTGTAACTGTTATGGCTGTCATTTGGCAGCTTGTAATTGCTTGTCTGCCACAAGTTGTTGCCAAAAAAGTTGCTATCAAGATTTCATAGTCAAAAACCATGACGGCAAGTAGCATCAAATTCAATTGAACTGTTGAGTCAGCAGCAGCAACAACAGCTTAACTCAACTCAACTATATAAAGAAAGAATGGCAGATGTCAGAAGTCCGGCTAACGCCGTATTTTCCTTTAAGTTCATTAAAGCTTATTTGCAAAAGCATAAAAAGTTTTCAAATTTAACAGCTCAAAGTATCTACGAATGGTTTAATAAAGTAAAAGTTATGGCAATTCAAAGATGTTTACTTGAAGATCTTTGACTGCCAATTTAAAATGTGGAAACATGAACTAAACTTTAACTTTGGTGAGTATTTATTGATAGGAACAAAATTTGAAGTGTTTCAGAATATTTAAACTTATATTTATCAAAGCACTTTGCCAACACTTCTTTTGCTCCAGAGTTTTCAGTTAAGTTAAGTGCAATCCATTCACTGGTTTTTTGATTGCAAAAGCGTCCCCTTCTTTTTCAATAGTTAAGAATAAAATGTAAGCAATGCAACAGAAATTAATAAATGCTAAAAGTTTGTCAAAAGATATTTGAAAGTGAAGCACAGTAAAAAACAGATATAAATTTGTATATCACATTATAATAATAACTTAACTTGAGGGGGAAAAAGAAACCATACTTTGATTTCCGCACTACTAAGATTAATTTTTTTCTAGTATTAATATCAAATAATTTTAGCTTCATTTAAGGCCAATATTTCTGATGAACTCAGTGCAGTCAGTCACCGACTGCTATCCAACGGCAACCCAATCTGTATCTAATATTGACACGAAACGATATCATTTGAACCGAAGATGAACAAAGAGATTAGAATTGTCCAAGATTCAACTGTGTTTGTGGATTTCGAATTAGTTAAACAACTTAAATAGCTAAATGAATATATAATTTGTACACCTCGCTTGGCCATGACTGTATATTTTACTACCATAAGTGTTTATTAAAAAGCTACATATTCTTCAATCGCATATAATTGAGCTTCTACTTACCCCAACCATCATGCCACTCCATGCGCTGTTATTGTTTGCCATTATTTTAACGGCTGTCAGACACACACGACGTATGCGTCATCTCGCATCAGAGTGATGCATATTTTGCTGGTGCACAGAGGCGACAGTTGACGGATATAAAAATATGCAAACAAAAATAAAATTTGATTGTTGATTATTGTACTTGGCAGCTTGGCAAAGAGCAAAAATTGAAAAGCATTGCAATGCTGACTCTGAAATCAATAGCTGGCAATAACAATAACAAGAACTGGAGCAGCAACTGCAGCAGCAGCAGCAACAACAGATCAAAGTGGCTTAAATGCGGCACAAGTCTGTTGAAAATTGTCAACAGCAGAGGCGTCGTTGCGTGCTACAAATTTATGAGGCATACTACGCCCCGTTGAATTGTTGTGGCTTTTAATTGAGTCATGCCAGTTGCTCAGATTGCTATTGTTGTTGCTTGTTGGCCAAGTCAAATTTATTTCCAACGCGTTTCTACAAAAACCAAAAGCAACTGAGGAATGATGGACGAAAAAGGATTGCGGGCAAAGAGATGAAGAGGGAGATAGAGAAAGAAAGAGGGAGTAAGGGCTAGATGTGGGGAAGTTGCAAGTCAGTTGGAGGAATGCATCGTGTTGCATGAAACTTTTACAAGTGAATACTTTGCTGACAGAGATACTTTATGTGCAAATTTTTGGTTGGGCAAGATACACAATGCAACACTACAATGGATACAAAAACGCACACACACATATTCACATACATACACTCACTTGGTCAGCAGTTTGCTGGCGCTGTGGCTGTCAGTTGCCAAGTCATTTGCATGCCCATCCAGCACAAATACAAATAACAACGGGGCATGCATGACAAACAAACAACAATAAGCTAGAATGCTCCAAGTATAAAATAGAAATAGTACTGGCAGATACCCATTTCGCAGCTTTAAACTTATTAAGCCTAACAATGTAGAAAAATAATTCTCAACAAATAAGTTTGATTATTATAACAAGTCTTCTTTTTTCCATTCAACGCATAAGCCTTAATAATTTCACAGACCTATTGCTGATCATACTCCAATTTCTAACTTCATAACAACCTTTTAAGTTAAATTTTTAATTACAAATAGGGTATTAAAACGAATGAACATCCAAAAATGCCTTTGCTTGCAACTTGATACAAACTGCAACAACATCAAATTGACCGCCTTTTAGCATATAAATCACAAAGTAAAAGATAAATTGAAAGCTGTTGTGGCTGTCCCTGTCGCATGTCCTCACTGCGGGTGTCTCGACTGCCCCAACACTCAACCCCTTTTTGTCCATCTCCTTGTCACATATTCGTACATCTACATTCTGTAAGCTAATGTAATTAAAAGACGCACGAACAATGCAAATGCACATTTCAAATGTAACTGCCCCAAAAACCTGCATTGACAAATTCCAGTGAACTTTACAATAAAGGAAATGTTAAAACAGTACCAAACAATTCAAATTTAAGATTTAAGCAGCTCGAAATAGCAACAAAACGAGACGCATGAATTTCAAAAAAGTTTTATATTGGTTTTGTTCGCATAAATATTAATTTTGTATACCACTCTTTTTTTTCTCTCTTTCTCTGTTCCATTATTCTATAGAGTTATTTTACTTTCATACAAGGCTTTCAGGGATTTACTTCAGAAGCATTTCATGAGCTCAATAATTTGCTTCTCATGTTGTGTTGATGTTCTTTGAGTTTATTATTTATCAGTTTAATAAAGCTACTGACTTCCCAGTTTAGAGTTTGCATGTGTAAAGCAACAGCTCAAGAAAAAACTTAAACATTTTCAGGTTTGAGTATTTGTTCACATTGATTTTGACGAGAATCATTTTAAATTCAATACCTTAATAAGATCAAATTTCAGCCAAACATTTTTTGTATGTAATTTATAAACAAAAATTTTAAATCTAAATGTGAAAAAAATATTATATTTTTTATGTTGTACGTAGCATTTTTTCTCTGTGTGAATTATTGTTGTTCATTTTTCTATATCTTTGTCGGACTATCAGTCAGTCTTTCGTATTGTTAAGGTCATTTCCTACTTGGCCCACGTTTAAATGAGAATGACGAGCTGATAGCCTTGGCAGCAAGTGCTCAAAAATCACTGTAGATTAGAAATTTATTGTTAGACTACATATTAATAAATAAAAAATAAAATAAATAAATGAGAATGAAGTTTTATTCATAGGCGAGATGTACTACAAGTACAATTCCTTTGGACAGTCTTGTTGACAACTGATTATTTATGAGCATTGTTCATTAAATCTGATTATTATTTATGACCTTTAAGCCTTGATTGCAACCCCTTCTGTCTTATTAATTTTAATGAGCTTTTATTTTGCTACCAACTCGTCTTATCTTCTCTACCCATCTTTCTATTTGTCTCCCTCGCTCGCTGTGTGATTTTGGTCTATTATAGGTGGGATGCCAAGTGGCCACTTTATCATTTAACTAGCTTTATTAGAGTTTCAGTTTAATCTGCGATCCACTCGTCGGGATTGTATCAGATACGGCACATTAACTATAAGCCCGATAAGCAGCAAGTGAATTTATGAAATAATGCAATGAAACTTAATACCTGCTTAATGCTCTAAAGCTAACCACTATCTACACTCTTTCCCGCAACAGCTTAATGAAAATATCATATTTGTACACGCATTTTGTGGTCCATAATCGATCGAATGAATTCACCTGGCTATACCCTAAATACTTAAGGCAAAAATTTCATAAAAAAAACTATGTATAATGGAGCATTAAAATTTAGTTGCAGTTAAGGTCATCTAGTTTAAAACTTTTGAATTATTTTTAATCAGCTTTTAAACGTTGTACAATATTTTATTTCTATTTTAAAATACATGTCTACAATTCCCAGACATATTTTTGTTCTCAGTGCTTAAACCAAAGTTACTGGCCAGACATTATGCTTGCGTGCCGTGTGCACTTGTGACCCCTGCAGCCATTTTAGCCAACCGCACATCACCTAGGGGGCCAGCTGCTGGTGCATTCCAGAACTTGGCTTATAACTTTTAGTGTGCGCTAAGTGCATTTTAATTTGTCTTTCCTACTTAATGGTGCTGCTTCGTTGTGGTCCTTACAACAAATTTAATTTGCGGATGGTGCTTAAAGGGCTTGCGACAGGTGATTATCTGCTTGTCAGCCAAGTAAGCTGCACTTCATTCTGTGGCCAAATGCAATTATGTCGCGGTCACAACATATAAAGATGCCCATTAGTGAGAATGAAGAGTAGATGTTCACTGTGAAAAAACAGCATTTCAGTAACATTAATTATTTGACAACTTCCTAAACGATAATTGTTTGATTTTTTTCGCAAAAAACAATTCGGAAATTTGATTTTAAAATATTTGTTTACTTTGTTGTTGTGATTGCACTTTGTAATTGTGAAATATGAAATGCAACAGACAACGAAAAAATAATAGATGGACAAACAAAAAGAGATTGAATAATTGAGAGAAGCAGAGAAAGAGAAAGGAAAATGCTGCAAGTTGCGGCAAGTGCATAATTATGAATTCGTTATTGCTCATTAGAAGAAGCGTTCAGAAGAACATTTTTTGGCTTTGAACTTAATTAGGGACTAATAGCCAAAATTAGTGAAAAGAAAAAACAGAAAATGGAATAGAAAAAAAACCATGCATGCTAACTAGACAAAGAGTAAAAACGCGTTGCCAAACATTAAATTAAATTAATGTAAGAAAAATATTTTTTCGACTAAATTCAAAGAGAAATAATACGATTATTTCTTTATCTTATTAGAAATTTTCATTGCCTTTTTATTGTTGACAATATTTTAAATACTTGAATTTAATTTGTGTAAAACAATTATCATTTGACTTCTCAAAAGCTTAAAGTTGCATCTTTTGTTGAGTGTGTTCACAAAATGTTATTGTGTATATGTGTATGCATTTCTTCAGTTTATTGTTAACACATTTAGCTTTAGCTGTCATTTTATTCATTTTTATTTTTCTTCCTTTCCTCTTGTTCTTATTGTTTTGCTGCTGTTGTTTTTGTTGTTGCAATGGCCATCATGGCCAACATCAGAGCTGCCATTGTTCCATTTTGTTTGAAAAATGCCAAGAATACATAGCCGGAAACAGACATTTGCATATATTGCGGTTGTGCTTGATGCTCTCGCTTCGCATTGCAATTTATACCCATTGCAAAATGCAAAGATGAGGGTTGATAAATTTCTAAAATGTGAGTAGCTGAGAGAGCAAGATTTACAAAAACATAAACATAACATAATAATTGTCATTAGCCTCCACATAATATCATGCTTAAATATATTTTAACAAACCTTGCACAAGATGTTTGTTAGTCGAATACTTAGGTGCTCTTTTATTTGTTTAAACCTTATAGTTGAAAGTAGCAGCATCACTGGCTTAGATTGTTGTTGCTTTAGTTTTCTGCTAGATAGCTTTTAGCTCTGTCTCTGTCTCTATCTCTGTCTCTGGTCTGGCCTGGTATGGTCAGGACTTTGTTTGTGCATTTGCTGCCGCGGGCCAGTTAGATGCGAAAAGTATTTGAAATGTTGTCTTCCATTCCTTTTCAACAGTTTTGGCGATAGCTTATCGCCAAAGTTGTTGACAGTTTGTGGAAAGTGGCCAGTTACACTTACAGTTACAGTTACAAATGCACAGATGTACAGGCAGATATAGATACAGAGACACGGATATAGCAACAGCTACATTTACAGATGCAAAAGCTCAGCATAAGCAGCACAATAATATTATGTTAAAGTGCTCAACAGTAGCCAGGTCCTATCCCAACAAAAAGAGCACAATTGATAAGCAACTGATAACAGGCACACTAAGAAAACACTCTTCTATTTCGAACTAAGAGCGCATTTCTACATAAAGAGAGCAGGCATTGCAACTGCGGCGCTGGCAGCGCAGTTGGCAGCACAAACAAACGAACTCAACTTCGGGCAGACGAGCCGACAACGTCCACAACGACAACGTCGATGATGATGGCTTCGCTGCTGCTGCTGCTGTCGTTGTGACGTAGTCAGTGGAGCTGCTGCTGCTGCTGCTGCTGCTGCTGCAACGCCAGCTGAGGCAGCATATTTTTGGGTGCTCTGGCGACGCTTGCTGCTGATAAACACTTTTCGTTTATCATCAGTTTGTCGATGGCACCGCGCGCAACTGGACGTTCTTTCGCTTTCATAGAGACTTTTTCACGTGTGCCCCTTACAACATTTCACTTAACAATTTCTCTGCATACGTCTGCTATAATTTAACTCTGTGTATATGTGTGTGTTTGTTGTTTAAGTGCGAACTTTAATCGGGTTTTTATTAGTGCAGCAAAGTGATGAATGAGCCGCGTTTTAAACTTTACCGGCAATCTCCTCTCGAAAGTTGATTAAAAAACGACGTGCGATAAAATAAATCAAAGAAAAAATACAGATCTCCTTAAAAAAAAAAACGTAGAAATCAACAGCAAAGCAGTCAACAAAAATGTGAGTTAAAACCAATAAAATCAAAGTTAAGTTTTAAGAAATGTTTGCAAATCGGAGAAAACTAAAATCTCAAATCCAATTTTTAAAATTAAAAGTATAAATTGAATCTAATGCCAATAGCCAACTCGATGTAAAAAAATTGGAAAATGTTACAAAAATAGGAAAAATTAAAATACTTAAAAGTATGCAAGATTTTTGCACAAATTTTCTGTGTAACGATAGCGGCGAGTAACAAGAAAAAAGTAAGCCCTAATTTGTGTTTATGACTATGAAAAGATGAGGAAAAGTCAGGAAAAAGTGCAAAGGCTGCTTAAAAAGACGAATGCGATTTAAAAAGTCGAAAATTATGCAAATGGAAAACATTTTTTATGCATGTAAACAATTTTTTGGGCCATTATGCGCCATCAAGTATGCAAAGATATGTTGCCGGGGCTAACCAAAAAAAAAATGAGTCGAGTCACAACCACCCAAACCACCCACCAAATAACCCACCTGACAGCTTGAAATCCTGTTCCACAGCGAGATTGTTCAGATTTATGCACGACTGCCGATGCTGCCGTTGCTGCTATTCAGCAGTCAGCTGGCGCCAAATCAGATCAAACTCCAAATTGCGAAAATCAAAAACTCGAAGAGTCTTCGTATACAATTACAGCTATGCCTTTACCCATACCTATAAATAGACAGATTGACAACTATACCGTTCATGCTATTGTGATGTAACAGTATTTGCTTTGGCTGCCGCTTTAATTAAATTAAATATGCTAAGTTTCCCCTCTGTTCCCCAATGAGAGAAAAGTTGCCATCGCTTTGCTTTGGCAGCAAAGCGTGCAATATTTAACTTTCGAGCTTTGCATTCAGTTCACGCACCAAAACTTGCCAACAAACACCAGCCTCTTGTTTCTGGTTACATCTTTAAGTCTTACACACACACACACACACACACATACACATATACGCACACTTTCGCATGCACATACATGATTTTTCGAGGCTGACTTATGCATGGACAAAGTGCCACGTTTTTATTGTAATGTGAAAATCCCTGGCATGCTTTTAGTAGACAAAATATGCGCCTTTGGCACTGAATTGCCAACTGTCCCACAGACAACCCATTCCTCCGTATTTTTACACCCTTTAGCTCTTTACACTCGCAAAACAAAACAAGAACTATATCCATCATGTTTTTAAGGCCATCAAAAATTCTAAAGCTTACACTGCTTATGCTTAGAAAAGTAAAACCGAAACCTTTGTTTTTTTGTTTGATGCACAATTCCGTTCGAAAAATTTTTAGCAGTAAGGATAATACTGAATTTTAGCTTAGATTTTAAGCTTTTTAGAAATATTTAACAAAATAATAAATACACCACTTATAAACACTTTGCTCTATTAATAACAAAAAACAACTTATACAAATATAACACACCGTTTCAAGTGCCAAAATATTTTTGGAAACTTTAAAAAGTGTTCTTTTCTCTAAGTGCATTATGTAGCTCGCAGCTGGCGACATCTGTTACTTTTATTTAAGCACAAGCCAACGAAAATTGTGTGCAACGAAATAAGATTAACGCACGCTGCCGCACAAGCTAGCTAAAAGTAGTGAACGCTCATAAAACTTATGCCAGCCAGTCAGCGGCAACCCAGATCGAGCTGTAGAAGTGGACCCAAAGCATCTAAGTATGTTTAAAGAAGACGCAGCTCAAAACGGAGTTGACGGAGTTTCCTTTTTTATTTTTTAATGCTGGCCGGCGGTGTTGCCGGAAGGTGTTGGCTAGCCACTCATCATCAAGTGGCGTCTGCTGTCAGCCATTTTGCCACCCGAAACGTGCAACTTTCTCACGCGCATATTATTATTATGCTGCAACGATAACTTCCAACCCCGTGCCGTTTTGGAGAGCTGAGGGTGTTGCTGATGCTGCTGCTCTGACTGTAATTTAGGGTTGAAACATTTTTATTGCCTACATTTAGGCGCAAGTCTTCGGCTTTTAGTTTATGGCCAGCAGCACGGCCACAACATGTCAGCCGCGTTTTGTGTGTGTGCCCCAGCGCTCGTTAAAGCACTGTAGCAGTGAAACGACGTGATGTTGTGGCATCATTCAAAAATGCACACAATTATCATACAACAATGTGCGTATACGCAATATTACGCATACGAAGTGTATGAAGCGAAAATGATGGAGTTGAAGTAAACAATCCTTAAAAATCATCAACTGTTCTTTTAAATTGTGGCGTGCAAGATTTCAATTACGTGCTTTATGCTTTAATCAACTTGATGAATGGAAGCAGAATGTTTAATTTATTGCTGTTAAATTTTCCTAAACACGAAGCGCTCACTTTCTGGAACGAGACTAACTAAATTGAAGCACTCGCGTAGCCGGAAACTTTTAAGCCACATACATTAATTAATTTGAGCACAGTGAGGATAACTAAAAGCATGCAAAAATGTTCATTTTAAATTTAAACTTTGCAACGCTACTAAACAAAAATATTGAAAAAAAAAATGAAAATGAATGTCCGTCTGATGCGCGGGGTCCATTAACATTTCATTTAAATTTGAGCCACTTAAAATATTGGCAGCCACGCTGGCAGAGCAGCTGAGCAAATAAATTACAATTAAATGTTTGGCAAAAATGAAACAGCAGTAAAGTTTAATATTTCCTTTTAAGAAATTATTAAAAATGGGTCGTAATAAAAGCCATGGAAAGAGAAGGAAAGCGGCAGACCATTAACCTGCAGAGCAGCAAACAGCCAGAAATGTTTAGTCGTAAACATATTAAAAGCAACTTTGCATAAACTTGGCCCACTTCCACTCCCACACAACCGTGCAAAAGATTTCAACTTGGCACAATCCCAGCTAGCCATTTCAGTGAAATGATTTCACCTAATTTTACCAGCAAGGACAAATGCCCGTTTGCTATTTATTGAAAATGGGAAAAACGCGAAACAAAACACAAAAACCAAAACCAAGGCAGGGCAAACGCAAAAAAATAGCCATAAAATAAATGCGACGAGTGACGGGCGGCTGACGTGACGCGTCCTGGCTATATGACTGGCCTGACCGGGGCGCAAAATCGTCTTTGAAAGGCAGGCCAGGCTGGTCAGGCAGGCGGACTGGTTGAAAGGCTTCATTAAAAACACATTTCGTGCATAAACGTCGACGAGACTTCATTCCAATGCAGCAAAATGTAAAAAATGAAATAACGCAAACAGTCAAAGCAAAACAAAATAAGAAAGCAAAAAAAAATAAAACCCAACTGTGATATTATTTGCATTTGAAAAGCAGCTGTCAGAGCATAGCAAACAAGCGCAAGGGCAAAGCAATACAACAGAGTGAACAAGACAGCCTTTATGCTGCTATCTCGCTTAGCACATTAAGTTTGGCGATGAGTGTGAGTGAGTTTGCAGCTAACGATAGTCACGAACTCAAAAAATATATTTGTTGATAAGTAAAAATCAAAACACTTTCAAAAAATTCATTTCAAGTATTTTTTTTTTTTTCATAGAAAAAAAAAATAGAAACACAACAGTAAAATGTGATTATTGTAGTTTTTCTTTAAATGATGGCTCCTAAATATTGGAGACACTACCCTATTTAGAAACTCAGCACATTCCTTCATGTTGATCGGTCCATTTTTTGGCAAAAAACTTAAATCAGATATAATTCACACTATTATTAGTTTTTATTCCTATAATGCAAACAAACCAGCAAACAAAGATACAATCAAATCTCTTCTGTTTATAATTTTATTCGTATAGATTCATGTGTGCTATAATCTTAAGCTAGCGGTTTTCTATAGACTGCAGATATTGCGATGCTTTATCTTAACTATTTTAAAGCTTAAGTCGACCTCATAAATGTTATTTAGCGTTGACGCTTGCAATTCTCTTTAACATATGACACTGGGATTTCCATGGCTATCACGTTTTGTCTTTAATCTCATCACCAATAAACACACACACACACACCCAAATACACAGAGGCACGCACACTTTCGCATTTTGTGTAGCTTAGTTTATCAAAGCGTTTGCCTTATTTATATTTTCGCCTGTCGCTTTTGCGCCGGCAGCTGGCAAAGCGCGACTAAGAAAAATATTTACAATGCAGTCGAGCGATAAAATGAAATGGACACGCTCTGCCCTAACCATCTAACGACCCAACCACCCAACCACCCAGCCACCACTGACCAGTGGCTGCTTTCAACTAGGAGTAGGGTCAAGGATTGGAAATAGTGATGGTAGGGTGTGGATGGTGGATTGTATTGATAGGCCAGAGACACTTAACAGGAGCTAAGAGCTCTATGCATAGATGTGTGTCATAGCTGTTAGAACATATTCAAGTTTCAATTTCAAAACAATTCGCAATTCGAAAAAAAAAAAAAACATTTGCCAGTTGCTTTTTGGCACAAGGAGTGCCAAGAATTTTAAGCACGAGTGCGAGCAAAGGCCTGAAGGGTACGAACAGAAGGAGCAGCACTTCACTTATGTGACGACATCGTCAACATTGTCATGTGAGATGAACGGAGGGAGCCAAAAATTATATGAGAACGAAAACGAAAACGGATACACGAGCAAACAAAAATTGAAAATACACAGCCGGTGAAATGTACACAAAAGGCAGCAGCCGCCGCCGACGCTGCATTTGACAGCAGGCACAGAGAAGCACACACACAAGCAGGAGGCATACATCAAAGCATCGATGGCATAGCTTATGTTCCTGCTGCTGCTCCTGCTGCTTTTGCTGGTAGTTCATTATGCCACTAGAACAGATTAATGTCGTTTAAAGAGTCGCAGCCACAAAACAGCGCAAAACAAAGCCACAAAATGTGGACAGCAACAGCAGCAGCAGCAGGCAGCAAATGAATGTGAGAGAGGGGCAAAGAAGAAAAAGGGGTTCCCCAATGTTACTAAGAGTACTGGGGCTTGCGGACAATAGCCGTCCCACATTGTTTGGCTGTGTTGGCTTTTGTGAGTGTGTGTATTAGTATAAGCAATTTTCCATTTTCTTCATCATTCTTTCTTTTTTTTATATTTTTTCTTCGTTGTGCTTTTTTTTACAAATTTTTACTTTGCGCTTTGTTACACGCTGACAGGCGACTATGAAAGCGAAACGTAATGAAAACAGCAACAAACAAAATAATTGAAATTTGGTTTAGCACAACAACAACAACCACTATAACAAGAACAGGGAGCTATGAGAAGAACAAAAAAAATTGGTCAAAATGAGAACGAAAACTTCAAGCGTGTGCCAGCAAATGCCAGAACAAAAGCAGATGGCGGCGACAGAGAGTTTAAGCCAAATCGAGAAAGCAAATGGAAAAAAAAACCAAAAACTTAAAGAAAAAACTGCTGCTCAAGAAATTCGCAGACCGAGACGACAATGTGGCCTTATTTTGTGCAGATTTGTCTGTGGATCTTCCTCTCATTTTCCATCCGCTTTTATTTGTTGTTCCATTTTTCTCGTTATATTCTTGTTGCCCTTGTCATTGTTTTTGTTTTGTGGGCTTGGAAACGTTCTCGGCCATTGCAAATTACGTTTTCAAAATGGACACCGACCATTCTTAATGGAGCATTCGGCATTACCTTGAATTTATCTTGCCCACCGCAACCACAACGTCTAACATATTCAATTTTCTAATTTTATGTTTTATTACAGTAAAATTGCACACGCAGTACACACTCACACACACAGAGAAATACAATCGAGCACGTTAAAGCGTAGAAAACAACACTTCGACTAGACCGAAGTGTACATTCTCTAAAGGATATATCCTTTGTAAGACAAACACATCCAATTTTGTGGGGGAATTTTCAAAATTCGTTAACAAATCAATTTCCGTTCAGTCCCGAACTATTCAACACTGCACAAAAAATATAAAAATTTCACATTTATTTATGAGTTTGAGCTGCGACAAAAGCCAAAAAGTTTGCACTTGAATAACCGCATTGCCCAGATGCCAGATAGAATTTTAATATCCTATTCGCCGATATTCATGCCCATCCCCATGGCAAAGTTATTATGCCACATTGGCAACATCAGCAGAATCAACAACAGCAGCAGCAGCGACCTAGCAGTAAATATCAAAATAAATTCGTGCGTTCCGTATTTAAGTGTAGGGAAAATAATAAAAAAAAAATATATAAAAATCACAAGGTAGAAATATCATTTATCGGGTAGCGACAATAAAATCTATTTGAAATTAAAGATTTTTTAAAAACATTAGAAAACTTTCAAAATAAGACCAACAAAATGGTTTTTTGCTGGTTAACTTTATGCAAATTTGAGTCCAAAGAACAATAATGTTAAAAGCGTTAATTGTTTAACTTACTTCACAATAAATGGTTTATCGCATTAAGTGATAAAAAAAAAGTATTTAAATATTCAACAAAAAATAAAAATCAAGCGAAAACTTACGCATTTCAGTACAAAATGCAAAGAACACACTGTACTCAAAGCAAGGCTATACCAAAACAATAAAAGAATAAAATAAAACATGTTAAGTGACGCTGCGCAATGTGGGAATCCATGGGATCTGTGGCGATTTAGCCGCAATTTCCATTTCGATTTTCGCGTTTTGTGTTCGTCTCATGCATTTTTAAAATCCATTGCCTACTTTTATGCGGCACGTGAGCAAGTTTAAGTCCAGTTTGACCCTGATTCACGCATAATGCGATTTAATGCAAAGATATTTGTGTAACCTATTGTGTGCGTGCTGGTTGTAATGTAAATATATGAAATTAATTTCCTTAATTGCACAATCACAATGGCCGAAAACATGTTCCTGCATTATAAACCCCTAATTGTAGCCGACGCTTCGGTAATTGCTTGTATCAATTGCATCACACATGCATACACGCATATACATACTGTTGCATAGCAATAACGGTAACTAGCGCAACTTGTCGTCGTTGCCGTTGATGATGACGCTATTTGTGGGTGGGTTAAAGGGGGGTTGGCGTAGGGGAGAAGCGCTGTCTGACAGCGAAGCGTGTCCTGAAAATCTACATGCGACATACAAGCAGGTCATGGCGTCTCTTTGTGTGCCTTGCATATTTCATCATCAATTTTCGCGTTAAAGCTCAATGTTGTCGTCGCTTCAGCAGCCAAAAAAAAACCTTACGAGATGTGTAAATCAAGTAGGAGATAAGAAAGAAACATAAATAACAATGCAATAAACAATATAGTAGCAGAGTATTGCACTCTCATTTAATGTCAGTTTAAGTTAGATAACAGTTTATTTTTCGATCGAATTTATTAAGTGAATAAATCAATCATCGTTATATAACACACTACTTTGTTTTCGACTGTTTAACAATTTAAATAGCTATTCTAATTCTACAACGTATAACTTTTAAAGCATACCTCGTATTTTCAAGTCTTAGTTCCTTAGCCAAGAGAAAATGAGACAAGCCAAGTGTACGCGCTTGACGCCATATCAAAAAGGCAAAAATTGTTTTAGTTTTTCATAAGTTTTCGTTTTTCTTTTCTTTGTTTGTTGGTTAATTTGGCAAAAGTCTCTAGAGCTCTCGAGATGACCCTGAGCTTGGTAACCAGACCTTTTAATGAAGACGTGTTTGTTTTACCAAAAATCAACGATCGATAATTGCAGCTAACCCTTAAACATGATGCAACATATTAATATTTTAATAAGTACTATTTATAGTATGTGTGTATGTAATCATTTATCGAAATTTTTCGTATAATTTTTTTTTAAGTTCAAACACCTTGAAAAAAACGTGGGAAATTATATTTACAGAATAGAGACAAAACAAATTCTAAGTTCAACACGCGACTATCATTAAGTATTTTGATTTGTTCATTACAAGACTTTGAACATAAAACAAATAAACTTGCAATTATTTATATGGCATTATATTTTGTTCTGCTGAGTGCTTTATGTTTGTGCTGTGCACAACTTTTTGCATATTTAATGGATGAAACTTTATGGTTTTTATGGCCCGCCAGAAGTACGGCTGATAAACGCAGCCAAGCGGAAGCAACAAAAGAGTCGAAACCCGAAAGCGAATACGAAAACGATAGCGAAACACAAATCGGAATTTATTGCACTAAACAAGTGGCTGCCTGCCGGACTGTCATGACTCTTCTGAGAAATTGGAGGGCGACATTTGCCAGGTAAAACTTTTGAATTCAATGTCAGTGTGAAGCAGGCAACTGCAGCCGTTGCTGTTGCTATTGCTGTTGCTTTAACAGCCACGACATATATAGTAACAGCTATTTTCGACTACTGCAGAAAGCAGCAGCAGTTGTTGTTGTTTGTCTGAAGGCAAAAGTTAAGCAAAAGTTCGTTTACTTTTAATTGTGCTGGGTAAGACATTTGAGTTAATTATGCGTAGATTTGGGCTGGCAAGTAAACAAATTAATTAAAGAGCAAACATGTTGATAATGATGCAAAGCACATACACTCTGTCTCACACACACACGCGCACACACACAAAAACTGTCAAATACCAAAAATGTCTCGCCTTTTTCGTACCCTGTTATCATCTAAATTTTGTGAGAAGGCCAGCAACAAGCAAAGTTATTGTTTGTAACAAACGAAAGAATATGGTTAAATAATGCATTTATTGTATTTATGAAATATACAATTCTTCATTTAGTTTTGTAACTATTTTATAACATTAAGATACCTTCGTTCCTCATACACTGACAGTAATGTGATTTCCTATAAATTTTTAAATGAGTATGTATTTTGAACTTTAATTCAAGAAGTTGTGTATCTAAAATAGATTCACCTTACCAGGCTAATAATTATTACAAATCTGCCAGTTTAAGCTTTCCGTGTGACGGGAATATCACCTTATTCTTACTTGAACTTGATCTAAGTAGTTTTATACTCATTTCAAGTATTCCGTTCTTAAATCAAAATTGAAATTCTGGCGTAGCGAATTCTCAATTCAAGTACATTCGATCTTTATTATAGCATTTTGTCTATTTTATCTTTATTTGTAGAAGGAAATTGAAAGTTTATATACTTATATGCTCCATAGAATACTAAAGAAATTAAGAAATTATGAATGTTTTGTAAAGCAAACCAGTAACGAAAAATGTGAAGATTTTTTACATGATATCTTCGAGTAGGTAAGTCTCTACCACAGGATTTTTAGTTGTTGCTGCTGTTAGTCAAATTGTTAGTTGCTGTTGTGGCTGCTGCTGGGCACGCATTAATGTTAATTATTAAGCAAGTGACAATTTGAGTGATTTCGCTTGGGCCAAACGCCATTGCGCTCATCTAATGTCAACAAACAACATACAACAGACAAGAAAAACAATCAAAGCGACATTTGCTGACCCCACAACAAGAAAAAAAACACAAAAAGAACGTTTCCGCACAGCGCAATAATGTTATAGTAAGAGACACTATTTCTCTCTCTCTCTCTCTCTCTCTCTCTCTCTCTCTCTCTCTCTCTCTCTCTCTCTCTCTCTCACTCTGATATAGCTGTCTGAGCTGTCATTTATTATCTGTTGGGTTTGATATATGGCTACATTCACATTGTCCAGCCGGAATCGCGTTTCTTTTAGCCGCAATGTGTATTCACACGCAGCCACATTGCAAATTACACACAAACACACACACATAGATACACACACACTCATATTCTCACTGGCAAGTTAACTTGTCGAATGAATCGTGTGAAATGTCAACACACAGTGACATGGCAAAAGTGGAAATGGTAATTGTGTGTTAATTGCTTTACACGTTCAAAGTGCTTTTCGCTATACACACTTTTTTCTGCTGTTCACACACCAACAGATAGCACACACACACACACACACATAACAGGCATAGGGCACATTCAGCACGTTCAAGCACAACTAATCAATCTGAGGCCAGGGCCGCCATTGAGTGTGAAAGCCAGCTACAACAGCAATACACACACATTCACCCTATAGCTCACTGATTTCCCATATGCTGGCTGCCAATGAGCGTAGCAATTCCGTTTTGGCGCGCCCTGGCTCTGTGAAAATTGTAAGGCTGTTACACGTTGCGTATGAGCAATGCTGCAGAGGAAAAATGCATCCATTCAGTTCGCATTCGCATTCACGTTCGCATTCTCATTCATTCACTCATTCTCACTCTCTCGATTTGTTTGGTTGCAAAACAACAATGGGAAGGTCGTGTGGCTTCATGGAAAATTGTGTTTGTGGCATATTGTTCAAACTTTAAATGATAGGTGCGCTGTGAAACAGTTTACCTTGAGCAAAAACTATGGAAAAATATTTAAGAACTTCGAACAAAGCTTTGAGCGTATTTTAAATACTAGCATTTATTTAAGATTCAAAGCTAAAATAAATGCATTTCCGTTTAAGCTTATTGGATGGAAACTCAAAGTTTCTATGTTGGTATGTGCTGAAGTTGAATTTTAAAAATTCACGCTTTTAATAGGCGTTTTACAATTAGTAATGCAAACACTTTTGGCCGGAAAATTGCTGAACAACGTATTCAATTTTTTTTTTTTTTTTTTTAACACAAGTTATTAATATTTGTATTGCCACATGAAACATCGATTTAACTGAATGAACAAATAATTGAACCATACCAAAATCATTTAAGCTTCACTAATATTTATGCTTGACCCTTTATTAATACTTTAAAAGTGAGTTAAAAATATGTAAATGGAGATATACAAAGCACATTAACATTACATACACACTGTTATCAATATTCTATCAATTAATTACAGTTTGTGCTTAATGCATTACGTTTTGACTGCTTTGTTAATCATTCAAACAACAAAACACTAAATATTAATAAGCTTATGATTATTGCTTACGTTGTTGATTTGCCATTAAATGTTGTCTGGCTTATCTGAATCATAGAGTCAATAATTTCGTTATGCACCAACTGGTACTTGATTATTGATATGACTTACTCAACGCCCCCCTGACACATTTGTTGATGTGTGTCACACCTAATCCCACGTCATATGTCAACATATGTTGCCAGAGAAAAAAGACAGCTCAATGCTCCTTGCTCCGCGCCTCGTAAGCACATTATAACTTTCAACATGTTTATTATTCACCTGTGCATGAAAAAGGCAAAGTTATTAAAAACTTTGGTGCATTGGAAGACACATCAAGAGGCAGGTGGCTGCGTGGCAAGCACTTTTGCAAACAATTGAAAAAAATGTTCGCGCACCACCAAAAAATGCAATAAAAGTTGCCTCGAATGCGACGTGTTTGCTTAAGTATTTCGTAAATAGGCACACGGGGTAGGGGTTAAGGGCGTGGCATGCCACAGCAGTTGCCATCCCGTTGGCTGATTGTGATAAATGCGACAAAGACATGTGTAAAATATGCTTCATGTGTGCCTTATTATTGCGTTTTATGGCCCATGGGGACTGACACAACAAAAACAACAGACTTAATAAACACACACACACACACACACACGCACACAGTTACATAGTCACGAGCACACACACCTGCCTGTCATATGGACCAAAAAGAAATTCCAAACTGTCGAAATGCTTGAATGTCACCCCGCATTACTTGTTGTTGAGTTGACAAGTGTTTAAATATTTGCAGCATTCCACCAATGCCAAAAATGTTTTTAATTATATTTATATTTTATTTTTCGTGTGTTTTTGACTTGACTTTATATTTTGTGTGAGTCTTTGACTTGAGGCTATACTTTAAAATTAACGTCTTCATTGCATAAGCCACAAAAAATGCCTTTGACTTGAGGCTATACTTTAAAATTAACGCCTTCATTGCATAAGCCACAGAAAATGCAAGAAAAAAAAAAAATACAAAATAAGAAAAAATTAAATTAATATGTTGTTACCCATGGTCGCATAATCCACAACAACAAAAATCTAAACCAAAAAAAAAAGATTCTCATAATCAAACACAGCATGCTCAAAATTTCCCTAGAGTGAATGCATAAAAAGAGAAAACAAAGCACATGAAGTTATGTTATGTACGAATGTATATGTAAGTATTTAGATATGTCTACATATGTGTGTGTATGTACTATCATACTTTAAAGTATATGAAGACGTAAGACATGTTTGCATAAGTATAAAAATAAAAGAGGCATAAGAAAATAAAGAAGCCGCATTTTAATGATAGCACAAAAGGCAACACAATGCCAATGGCAAAAAAGGCAACGCACATACAGAAACACACGTATACATTTAAGCAAAATACAAACACCACAATAACACACACAAATGCAACTGCTTTGTTAAGTCAACTGTATCAGAATATTTACACTGGGAATAACAAAACAAATAGTACGTGTCGTAAATTTTAAATTAAAATGAAAGCATAATTGCTTTAAAAAAAGAAATGGGATTAAAAAATTGTAATTCCATGGTAATATTTACTTTTACTTAATTACTTTCGTATTCTCATTATTGTTCATTATGTTCACCTATATGTTCGAGCTACTGTGTCCAATTTTAATTTTTGAATATTTGAAAAGTTTAAAGTTAAAAAAAATGTTCTTTTCTCAGTGTAACTGCCACAAAGTCAACGCTCGTTGCTTTGCTCTTATTGCCAACCCTTTATTTTCTGTCTGTGTGTTGGTCTATTTTTGTGTTTACCTTATCAGCAACTACATTTGTTGACTGTGTTTTATGGCATACAAATGAGCATTTACTACATATATAGAATTAAGCAGCGTGCAATTACAAAACTTTTACCCTCTCCCCCCCAAACTGACCATTTGGCAATGTCTGCTCTGACCAAGCGTAATCAATTAAGCAAAGTGCACTCTGGCCAAATGAGAGAAAAAGAGCGACCGAATGCGGAAGAGAGAGAAAGAGCGTAGTTAATGCAAATAAATGTTGCAATTTATGTTAAAAAGTAAACACACACACACACCCACATACTTAGCAAATACACTAGTATAGTATGGCATGTGGTTGGCTTTCTGCACATGCTGCGTATACGCAACGTCAAGTGGCACTTCCGTTGGCGCGTATTTTCGCTCGTTTTTATACCGACTAGCACTTAAGGCAGCCATTTCATAAAATAACCATTAAAAGAAACAAGTTGAAGTGAGCGAAGGCGTTTGGAACAGCAGGGGAAATTGCAGGGTAGAGTACGTGGTGTTGCTACCACTTTAATTGCATTTTAATTAATTTTTTTATTGCATGTGCTCAGGTAATGCATATTATAACGCCGACAACGTTAATTGCTTTGCCAGGTAACTGCCAAACAGCAGCATCATCATCTTTCTCTGTCTCTTTTTGTGTGTCTTTATTTCTCTTATTATTTCCCCAAGCTCAATGCAGTTGTGAAATGCTTCTCACTTAAAGCTCAAAACTTTAAATATTTGCATTCAAATGTCGACCACAAAACACACAATGCAAATGTCCAAGATCACAGGACCTGACTTTTCACATTTGACATTTATGACAGCTAAGTTGCACTTTGCAGTGCGAGTGGCCAAAATAATATGATTATAACTGTCGCGTCAAGTGCTCCGACGGCAACAGTTGGACAGCAAAAACAATAAACAATGGCTAGCCAAGCGGTGAGCCACTGGCTTCACTAATTGCCAGCAATGCAAATGTAAAAAGTACAGCAGTTTGCCAAGAAGGCAATGCCGTCAACACCGTTGTTGCCTCCTGGCAAATAAACAAACAATTATAAACTGAATGCGACTTTTAACCGTGAACATTTGGATTCGTGCAGCTGTGTATATATATGTGCAACAAACACGACAGGGACTAAAATAAGGCAAGCATTACACTGTTTAACTGGTCGACAAGTTAAATACACTAATGATAGCAGTACATAACTGTTGAAAATGTTGAAAATAGCTAGTTTCATGAATTTTATTTTACTATTTATTTTGAAGTATAATCTTTAAGCTTATTGCGATATTAATAAAAAGTATGAAGTTAATAAAAATGTGATGAGAAATTTATTTCAAAATTGCATATCATATAATTTAGTCGTAGCTATTGAAGCCAAGATTAAGTAAATGATTTATTTACATAAATGTAATACACTGAATGATAATTATCGATATTTTGTTGTTTTCAACAAGTTTTCACTGCATACGAAAATTACCACTGAAATTACGTTTGTATATATTTTTAAGGCAAACTCGTTGATATTCAGCTTTAGAGATTCACCAATGTATATTTTGAGCATTCTGTCTTTGCTTAATTTATTTTTAATTATTTTATTTTAATATTATTAATATTAATATTGCTCATTCAAACCAATTGAATAGTTACAAAGACAAACTTCTAAATTGCTGATAAAAGTTTATAATACAAAATTCAGTTAATTGTTAGCTTAAACAATTACTTTTATTTAAAAATAAATTTCTCGCCACAATCAAATTAATATGTGAATAAAAACTTCGAATTGCATTGATCTGAATTGAAACGAACTCTAGTTTTAATAATAAAAGCTCTTCACAACTAAATGCATCTGTTGATTTGCAAAAAACCTCAATTATTGAGCATCATTAATGCTATAAGGAAATACAAATCTTTATGTTTAATGTTAGTGAAGTTCAGACACACATTAAGTTACCATTTTATCTGCTTAGCAATCAGCTTAACTCCCAATAAATGGCAGATAAATTTAATTATTAGCTAAATTCACATATTCACATACGCACATACATATGCGTGTATACAATAACCCTAGTTATTGCACACAAACATGTTAACTAGTCGATGATGCGCCTTTTAAGGCAAAGTGTTATGAGCAACAGAGACAGATATAACAAACGATGAGACTGTTGGGGGCAACACGCCGTATGAGTGTTGTGTCTGCTCTACTTTTGTTTTGCTCGGGTTCGCTTAGCTTTATTTTCCTGCCCCACCTCTCATATAGCGCTGACAGGTAGGTAAACAACACAGCAGCGTAGGCAAACACGAATGCTAAGCCAGCGACTTAAAGTGCGTACAGGAGCAGAACACACACACACACACATACATACATACAAAAGCAAAAAAGATGAACAGGCAAACAGTGCGAACAACAGGCAGACACAACGGTATAGTGTGGCGCCCATAATGCGTATACTTAACATTTGTTTCACAGCCAGACAGTCAGACCCTCGATCATATGTGTGTATGCGAATGAGTGGCAGCTCATAGACACAGTGAAGCTCTTTATACCTATGCGTATGGATGTATGCATATACATATGTATAAGTATATATAACTATAAGCAAGTATAGTATATAATATATATATTAATAGCAAGTACACCATAGAACGTAGCATAAATCTCATCGTGCATTCATCAATGTCAAGCCACAAGTTTGCTTTTCATTTCTTTATATAAGCGTTGCACACACACACACAAGCGAGGGCTGTTTATAACATTATATATTGCAATTTATTGCATACACATTAACTAAAGCTGTTAAAACAACCCACGCGACTAAGGGCACTTAGTATGCCACTAAATGTTTTTCCATTCACATATTCAGGCCCTCTTAGCTGGCTATGCGATGTGTATGTGTGTTTTTATATGATTTCCTTGAACTTTGCAGCACTGACACAGATACACTGATAGCACCCTGCAGGCCAGGTGTGAGTCAGGCGATTGATTTGCATATGCTGACTGCATTTTACATGCCATTCTACACTCACTCACTTATGGCCACTCATAAAACTTCCAAGGTTCTTTTCATTGGCAATGGCAATGGCAATGACTGTGGTTGCGTCTGCGGCTATAAAACGACAATTGTAGCAATAATGTTCATAAACTTTAAGTATCAACATCTACCCCTTTGACTGAAACCAACGTGTGGATACACAAAAACTTACCAATTTTATGACGTTTTTATTACAAAATTATGATCAACGGAAGGCAACTGGTTTTATGCCTTTATTTTAGGCCATTGAACGTGAATGAATTGTTTAAACTAAAAACTCTACTTCTTATACTCCATAATAATTTTTTTTATTTTGTAACAGTTTATTTATGTGCTTAAAACGGTTTAATGTTTGACAAGTGCTAGAAATAAATTTAGTTTGTTTTAAACTTATTTGCATACGCAATGAAGTTTTTACTAATTTTAGTTAGTATTCATTAGTGTACAGAATCAGTTAATAGTAGAATTAGAAGAAAAAGTAGAACAGTAATACATATTATTTTTTTGATAATTGCTGGGTTAAAGGGTTTGAAAAATAAAATTACTGATTTATATGAGTCACACATTTGGAAACCAAATGAAATAAGTAAATAAATCATATAACAAGTAAATCGAAAAAAATTTTGAATACATGCTTTTATGCGCTTTCTTGCATACATTTGTAATCGATTTTTTACCATCATCCCAGCAATACACAAGAAAAAAAAAAAAAATTTAAATTATGTTTTGTCATCTGAAACAATCTTTGGTGAAAATTTCAGAGCTCTAGCTAGTCGGGAACTTGGTGAAAATTTGATTACAAGATTCAAGTACAAACATACAAGTCAAGTTAAATAAAAGCATGTAAAAAAGATAACTTAAACTATGTCATTCCTCTGATACAAGTTTTAAAAAAACCAACTTTCTTATTTTAAAGTTGAAATAGAGTTAAATCTTCACAATGTTGAAATAATTGCGATAACAAATTTCGCTGTACAAAATTCAAAATCTGCAAAGATCAAGCTAGACAGGCCAAAATAGCATTTAGCAATGGGAAGGCCAGAGCGCAAATCAATTTCATTTAATGGCAGGCAACCGCAAAACGATGCTGCAGTTAAACTTGTCAGCCAAACATGGCCAACATTGCGACTAGGCTACAAGTTTGCCAAAGAGTCGGAGCTAGGCGGTAGGGGTGGTATTGCGGGGGTTGGTTCAATTGCAGCAACTAATTTCGCTGGCTGCAAGTTTTTGGGGATTTTACGAGCATCTGACGCCAACGATGGCTGCCAGTAGCGTCGTCGCCGTCAGCTCGAGTGCGCACATTAAGTCAATAATGCGAAAAAAAAAATAGAAGAAAAAAATTGAGAAAAACAGACACGGGGAACTGGGAAACACGTATGAGTGTGTGGGTGGGAGGTCACACAGATTGAGCCCAGTTAGGTCGTGAGCTGTGTGTTTAATTTTTGATGTTGTCGTCTGGCTCATCGATTTTTGGACGCATTTGGCATTGGCAACGACAGCTTGGCGGATGGCCTAGACTAAAAACCGAAGTTGCAATTTTATCAGTCGCAGTATTTAAACAGACGCACTTTGCCTTAAGGTTGTCAAATGACACGCTTAACGATTTACCAGTGTCAGTTTTTGTTGGAAGCATCAATTGGCATTGAATGTAAATGAGAGTATCTGAAGATTTTGTAGCTGTTGGCATTTTGACACCTTGGACCGAGGCAGATTTCAATTGGTGCGTTCAAAGCTAACAAGCTGCAAAATAGCCGGAAGCGCAACTCACTCGAGTCATTTGGGTTTTCCTGTCGCTGAAACTTTTGAAAGAAAAAAACAACACAACACTGAGCGGAAAATAATAAAATCAAAAAACTTCCATTGCTTAAAAGCATAACAAGCAACACAGCAAATCACTTGTAAACACACTTGAGAAAAAAGCGCAGAGAGAGACAGAGAGCGAAGCCAAACACAAATCAAAAGATAAACGCCAACCGGATGTGGAGGCTGTGTGAAAACTTGCCATGCTGAGCTGGGGCGCAACACGATGGCAGCCATTTAAGCTGCTGCCCGGCGGCCATTTCAAATCGCGACAGACAGAAAAGTATAAAGATGAAAAATTGAATGCGTAGCTCACCATTGAAGAGTGGCACTGGGACGGGGACGGCAACCAGCAGCAGCTTGCGTAAATAAAGTGCAAATTTGCAAAGGCAACGCGAGACTATGGAGACAGACAGATAAACAGACAAATGAGCGGACACTTGGGATGACAAGTGCCGGACATGATCGAACATTGGGCAAAGCTGCTAAGTGGTTGCTTTTGTTACTGCTGTGTTGCAGATGCTCAAACGGCACCCTAATATGTTAGTGTCAAACATGCACCACAACGGTCCCCCAAGCTTCCCTTATCTCACCAAAACGCTCAAGTTTTTGCGCATATACAAATCTTCAATAGAAAATTGAATATTTGGAGAGCAAAAAATAAATAAAAAAGTTAGATTTTCTTTTGAAAAAAAAAAAACTTTATTGATGTTGCAAAAGTTTATATACCCTCTGACCTCTAAAAATGGCTAGCAGGGGCATAATAAAGATAAGGGAATGTATGCGTCAGGCATTTGTTATCAGTCAATGATATCGATAAATATCGATTTAATTATTTTAGTTTTCATTGATTTTCGAATATAAAGGGATTATAACCAGGTAATTAAAAAAAAATATTGAAGACATGCTTTTATACGTCTTATTTTTGTTATAGTTTAAAAAAGTTTATATAATAAAAAAAGAAAACATAGCATATCTCGGATGGATTTCGAACACACGACCTTCGGCCTGTGAAGCGGCAGTGCGTCCCCCCATGCCACCAGAGCTTGTCAATTTTGTCAGTGAAATTAGTAAGTTAAGCAAATGGGAAAACTGTTTTTCGTGGCTTTTCCATGATATTATATATTTTATCGTGCCAAAAACTTTAAAAACATGTATTGTCATCGGAAACACATCTTTGGTGAAAATTTCAGAGCTCTAGCTAGTCGGGAACTTGGTGAAAATTTGATTACAAAATTCCGAAACAGACAGACTGACAAACAAGTCAAGTTAAATAAAAACATGTAAAAAGAGAACTTGACAGGCATAAATAGTCATATAGTTTTATATATTTTTCCAATACAGGGTATCTACATGTTGGTGGAGACCCTTAATTTAAGCACTCCAACTTGTTGTTATTGTTATTATTTGGCCTTTAAATGTCCATAAAATGTTGATGCCATAGAAATTATATTCACTCGGCGAGTCAGTAAAACATTTTAATGATTATTTGTTGGCCAATCGAGTTGATGGAGATGTGAATGTATAGGGGGTGATGGGAGAAGGACAGCTTGTTGATTAAATTTTCAACATATTTGGCGCAGAGCAAAACTTAATTAAATACATTAAAAGCTGATTAATAACAATATTAAAACCAAACATTGCGACGGCTGCCAGCGTCATGCTGAAAAATTTCCTCATTAATATTAACAACTTCATTTAAGCCCAGTCGACACATTTCGGCCCGATTATTTTTGCAATTATGCAAAGTAGCTGCTTTCTTGTTGTTGTTGTAGAATAATGTTGTAGTTGTTCAGTTTTGATGTCAATGCGTGCACAAAGTTTAATATTAATAAATATTGAACCAAAGCGACAGCCACATAAATTTTCAAGCTCCATTGCAAGTACAAAAAGTTCCATCAACTTGTGTAAAAGGACTAGCGGTCAACCCAGAAACTTGAGCAGTTACTACTGCTGCTGCTGAATAACCCATTACTTGAGTTGATCCAACAAGGGCAACATTTCACAAGAATTTTCAAACAACTTACGGAATTTTAAATGGCAATGCTCCTAAACCAACATTTTTTGTTAGTACGAATTTATAAGAGTTAAGACATAGAAAAATGAAAATCTTAAAAATAAATACAAAATAGTTCCACACATAAAAAAGATGTAATGCAAATAATTAGAAAATTTGTAATTACTTATCTGCATGACATTATTTATGCAAGTGTCACAATTCGCATTATAAACAAAATTGAAATTTATTTATATAGCTAAAGCCAAACAAAACACTTCAATCACAGCCATTTTTCATCAACTTAAATATAATAAGTGAAAGGAACTGCACATCAAATTGATACAAAAGACACATTTCACACCTACTTAAAGTCATTACGTTCTGAGAATTTGCTGATTTCATTTAAGTCACTTCATTACGTTACATTTTGGCAAAACAATTTTCAAGTCTCGTCGCCTTAAACAGGTTTAACGCCAAATGCAGGTTGCCTGGCAATTTTCCAGGCAGTCTCAAGAATAAAAAGAAAATTTGGTTTTACATCGATCGACTGCCTGACGGCAGCTTTCAGCTTTCAGTCTCCCTGCCTTCCGTCGCCACGTGTATGTAGCTCACGTTTATTTGCATGAAAAAGAAATCACGTCGCACACATGGCAGAAGCAGAGTGACAGACAGCAATCTTTTTGGGCTCACTTGCATTGTAACTAAATTGTGCGCAAGAGCATGAAATCATCTTTGCATGAGAATGTTAAGAGCATGTTGAGTACACATACCATCATCGGGCACTGTATATGCATTCCTGTTTTCTGCTTTCAAAGCAAACTTTAATTGCTGGCATAGTGTAGATTAGGGTAGGTAGGGTGTATTCGCATTTGGCCTGTGACTAATTGATTGAGCACTGCTAAAGTGGCCCAATAGCAAGTTCGCCTTCTCCTCCTCCACTCTTCTCCAGCTTCATGCATAACGCATAAGAAAGACAACAACAAAAACATGTACTAAAAAGGAACGGTGCTGCATTACCTGCAGTTATCTAGCCAGAGACTGTCGGCAACTGAGGCACGTCGGCAGATGACTACATACAGAAAGGTGGTAGGGTTCAGTCTGAGAAGGGAGGTGCTGTTGTGCAAAAAGCATGTCAAGTTGTGGCATATAAAATTTATGCGCGAGCCTCGAATATGTTGTGAGAGTCTTTCGAGGGAAAAGGGCTACGCACACGCACACGGCTCATAAATTTGTATTGTGTGGTAAAGATGGCCAAAAACAACACCATGCTCCCGTGCACCATCAAACATCCCCCAACCCTCTGGCCTATATCGCCACAACATCTTTGCTTAAGCGTTTGGTGTGCACAAAAAAAAGAAGCAAACAAATGGCAAAACCTAGTTGCCTTTCAGGCGCTCTCTGCAATGAAGTGCCAAATGCTCGCTGATGGGTAGAAGCTAAGAGGGAATGGTGGCTGTCCAAAGTAATGAAGCAAAGTGCGTTCACTAGCCATTTGATGCGAAATGAACTGACCCACAGAGCAACAACCAGAGAAAGAGAGAGAGAGAGAGAGAGGGAGAGAAAGACGTCCAAAACAGATACTGCTGTGTGACACCCGCGCGAAAGGAGGTGGGCAAAATAAATTCATTTCAGTGTCACGCTGACGTATGGACGGCGTATGCCTTGGCCTAGACGGGCACACAGGAAGTGTTATTTAAATGCAGGATATTGCATGCGGAAATTTATTATCATGTGGTATGACATTCAAGAAAGCGCAAATATATACGCAACGTACAAATTGACAAGTACCATAGACATATGTACGTACATATATAAAATGAGAACACATTCAAGTATATCTACATGTGTGTGTATTTACTGCCTCTGTTTATACTAGTATCTTCATACAAACATACTATATGCTCACATTCTATAGAGTTGTTGAGCAGGCGAAAGTCTGAAATGTAATTAAAAGGCACAGTTTTCTTTTATATACATATATTGTAAAGAATTGTAAGGAAGTTTAATTGAATTTCAGCGTATAAATTAAAGAATTTGCGCTGCTTATCACTTTATATTTTAAAGAGCATTCATGCATTACTGTAATGAAAAGTTTTTAAAATATAATATGTTCTTTTTTTAAATAAACACACATGTTCAATTATCATAACCCATCAAAATATTATTAATATTAATTTGTTGCTTTATCTATTTTGTCAAGCCACAAAAACAAAAAGTTACAATCACAAAAAAAAAAAACTGTTCCTTGAATGCTTATACATATACATAGTACTAACTACAAGACTAATTTTTAACATCTTATTGCAATTTATTACCATAACAAGTAATAGATTTATATTGTTGGGAATTGAAACGAATTACTATTGTAACAAATTCTCAATTTGTACAATATTTTTTAACGTATTTGCGACTTAAACCATTTCGACTATTTCGTTTTAACACATGCTACATGCACATGCAACAACAACAGTTGCACAATTTATGCAGCTTTTGAATTTATTTAGTTTTAACCTTTTTTTTAACCACGTTTGAGTTGCGATGTTGGCTGGTATTTAAATATTTGCAAAAAGTGCTTATATCCTTTGTTTTACAATGTTAAACATGGAAATGAACCGACACAGAAAAACATGGAATTTTATAGACAGACAGACGGATGAATGAATGTAAAGAGAAACAGCTATGAGGGGAAATTGTGGGTAGTTCCTTTCACTTGTTTACAGGGTGCATAATTTGTTGTTGTGGTCAGAAACTGTCGATTGCATTATTATTGAATAATTGAACAAAAAACCGCATTCAATCTAATATTAATGACCAATTAGACAGAAAAAATAAAAAAATATCATCAATGCATTAAAAAAAAAAGCAGAAAACAAGCTCTACTCAAACTAAACTAAACTAATTACAAATTCAGTATGTGCAGCGCTGCGTATGCGTAATATTTATTGGCCAAGCACAGAGAAATGGCTCAGGCGCAAAAGTTATAAATTATTTGCAGTAGACTGATGGGCAAAGCAATTGCAATCTGGCAAAAAATAAAAACAATGCCAGCCAGCAACAAACAGAATAATAACAAGTGGCTGGCTTGCAAACTGAAGCTGTACACACATAACAGCTGCAACCGCAAGCCAACAACAACATAAACAACAGAAGCAAGAACAACCACTGCAAATAGAAATAGTCAGTCCAATGAAAGGCTTTTCCAGGACATGGCAACAAGGCGCAAACAACCGAGTGCAAAGAAAAAGAAAAATGGCGCATGAAGTGAAGCGGAAATGGCGCAAAAAGGGAGCCCAAACTATCACAAACGCACATACACACACACGCACTGATTGCCGTTGCAAACACAAGGGAAATGGAAAGGGAGGGAGGGAGCTGGAAGCGTGAAAGACGCTGCCACTTACAGGGCTGAACTAATATGTACATTAGTATCTTTGAATGCATGTGAACAACTGATAAATGTCTGGTCATGTTTGCCTTTGCCCATTTATAAATGTCTATGTGTGTGTGCGTTTGTATTTGCTGCTGCCTAAGCTGCAGTGAATGAAATCGAGCGTCGAGTGAAAAATGCATGCAATTTATTTTATTTTATTTCAGTTTAGTTTAGTTCTAGTTTAGTTAGGGTTTTCACCCATTCTGTTCTCGTTGGCGCAAACATTTGGCATTGAAATTGCAAACAATATGCATAGCATTTTTTGAAAATGCTTTTCAGAGTGCACATTCATAGGCCACACAAAACATATGTGTATGCATGTAGAGTGCATTTGTGTGTGTTGTGCTTAGGCAGCGCTTTGAGATAGTATTTTAATAAGCTAAGCTCTGAAGGCTTTTGTGCAGTTTCCTGAAAACGCCATCGATAATTAATATAAAAAATTTGAATATACCATTTACATAAAAGATTAGAAATAGATTTAAAAGTCCTGAAGAAAATATTATATACCATAAAAGCCGTATTATAGTAAAGAATAAAATATTTGCTAAATTAAGCATATAGATTCTTAAGAAAATTGGATTATAAGCTAAAAAAAAAAAAAAACAAATAAACTAACAATAGTTAACTCTTTTTATATATTTTAATTTTATATGGATTTACAATCAATAAAAAGTAAAGAATTTGAAAATTAAATTTGGGAAAAACCCAAAAATGCTGATTAATGCTAGCCACCAAAAGTAGCTTTAAAACCTACGTGAGTCTGCCTTATGTACTTGGAAGTTTCCTTCTCCACCTCATTGCAGGACTCACAATACCATTCAAGGCCTGTGTCAGCAACTAAACAGTCCTAGATTTTGGCAGTGAAGCCAGCACATAGCATGTGGATCATCTTGTCACACAACCTACATAAAATAAAATGTTTGTTGGTTGTTCCAGCGGCTTTCGATTTTTGCTGCAGCAAACACGCATTTTAAAATATGTGAAAAATATTATATGACAATTTATATGCTATAACAAAACAAAGTAGAGTGCAAGTATGTTAGTATTAACGTGTCAATGCAATGAACACGATAAATCGGTAAAGAGCGCTAAAGCGAGAATATTTAGTCGGAAAAATTCAATTATGCACACGTAAATACATATATTTGCGATCACTGTTTGCTTACCAAATTTAACCAAATAAAACTACTTACAAAAACAAAAGATAACAATAAATTACAAAGAGCCCACTAAAACACAACCAACGATAGAAAATGGTTGTAAGAGAAAGAAAGAAGATTTTAGCAAACAACTAAGTTAAAGCTAATGCAATTGACTTATTTTGTGTGAACTTTAAAGGCATAGCTACTACATAAATATGCGATGACTACAAAAAGATACACACACACAAATATAACTATATCAATGCACATGCATAATATAGTATATATGCAGTAGACTGTTTATATGCCAGAGGCTCTATAGTGCTATACTACTTGCTAGCCAACCGCAACAAGTGCACTCGCCAGCACCTGCTGACAGACTGCTACAAATACTTATACCCACACACACACATATATTAAAAATGGCACGTAGACAGGTGTGCATTTAAACGACAGGTGTCGTCTTCACACTTAAATGCACTTCAAACGCGCGCCTCGTATGTTGGCCAACTGCCCCACAGCTCAGCCCCAGAGCCAACCCACAGAAAACCTACGATCCTTTCCGGTACCTCTTATCCCTATTTTGTTGTAACTATTGCACACAGCGCCACTGTGTTCTGCCTTGAAAACTCATGGCCGACATAAACTTCCGCATTAAATCGACTTTGAACTTGAAAATGTTAGTTACACTGCCTTTCACACTCACACACAAACAGACACATTGTGCTTCACATGTAAACAATCTATAGTTAAGTTTCCGCCGTTGTTGTTGCTGTTCTCGTCGTCATTTGAAGGTTAGAACGCTCAGCTGGAATTGCCTTCAATGCAATTTGCTATTAATATTTATATATGGAACATTATAAAAGCACATATTTACTACTGTATACGTTCGATGCTGTTGCTGCTGCTGTTGCTGCAGCTACTGCTCTCCTGTGTTATTTTCTGAACGTGTCTAAGCAAGTTGAAATCTGAAAGCCTTGAAAAGTATGCAACGTTGTCCGCACTCCGTGCCTTGTCTTGTTAAATAGCGGAAAATATGCATAATAGGGAAGCTACTCAGAATGCGAATACGATTGCCAATCAATTCAGGCTTGCTTGCATATGAGAACACAGCAGCAAGTGAGCAGGAAAGTGTGTTCGGTAGAAAAGGTAAATAGCACTAAGCTCACTTATTGCGTGCATGTCAGTCGGCAGCTAATGCCAACTTTTAATGATCTACATGCCAACTGAATCTGTGGGGCTATGCATCTGCATCTGTTACAGCAGTTGTTGTTGTTTTTTCTACTTTGTAGCTGTTTGTGTGTGTTTCCTGTGCTAGGCATTTAAGCTGGGTAATTAACATTGAATATATTTGGTGACCCAGTGCACGAAACTTAAATGTTAACAAAGCGATATACAATGCATATTTAAAGGTGGTTCTTTCAACCAACTTATTTAGTGATTTTTCCAAAGGAACAAAAATCCAAACAAGAATTCATTATCTTAAGGGTTGAGGATAATTCAGTTTGACCTTGTTTTAGTTTGTTGTTAGCAGTATAACATTAATAGTTAACTCTTTGTATAAATATTGTAAAAGCAAAGCTGCCGCTCAGTTGGTCTCAGTAGACCTGTGTCTTTCCAGCATTCTTTAAACCTTTCTTTCCCTATTATTTTATCTCTAACTAGCTCTATCTTTTGGTCCTTTACAATCTGTGTGTGATTTAACAGAGTTCAACTCAACACTGTGCATAATGCAAGAGAAGGGCCTGACTGAGTGAGGGTGCAAAACAAACCCATTCGCATTTCTTCCCACAGCCAACGTGAACCATAAACTATGCAATAGACGGCACTCGGCACTTGGTATTACGCATGCAACATTCTCGCGTTGCGTTTATGGCACCGCAGTGTAGAATACTATATAAGTACATAATATATATGATACTATAGTTACAGTTACAGTTACACTTACATACATATAAACCAACATGTGATGACATTTTACTACGCTGCGCGCAGTTTGGGTTCTATTTTCTGTTTTTTCTGGCTTTATTCTTGTTATTTTTTATGCGTTTAAAATATATTTCGTTGCCGTTGCTGTTGTTGTTGCCGCTAGCAATGGCGCCTGTCGCACGCACGCAAGCTTCCGGCCGCACACACATAAACTGAGATGTGTGTTGGGCGTGGTGGTGTGTTGTGACGCTGGCATGCTGACAGCCTCTACAAAGAAATGAAAGCAACTTGCGTTCCAGTCTTCATTTTATTAATCGTGCAAAGTGTTTGTGTAATTGCAAAAATTGCGTTAAATTATTTAACAAGCGGCTGGGAGAGCTGGCCAAGTAGAATAAATATTAGAGAGAGGTGAGAGCAGCAGGATTGGCACAATATTGAAATTCGTTTACACTTTACGCACACATTGTGCAGGAAATTGATATGTACAGTAGATTTGTAGGCTTTATGGAGGTTAGGTACAGCAGGAAATTATTTCCATTCATTATTGCAAAAATAAATATTTTGCCAAATATTTGAAGCTCAATGGCCAATAGAAATTTATGCTCCAATTTAATTTTCATTGCAGCAGCGCAAATGATCGCGACTGAACGCGGGGCATTGTGCCTCCAAAAGCAAACAACATGAAGAGATAAAACACACGGACAACAGCAATAAAACAAAAACAGCAACAACAATGGAAGAACATTGGACAGAAGCCATGTCGCAAGCGGAAGTGAAATTCACGTTGAGGATATGAAAATAGCGCATAAAGGACCACATAACACACACATGAGAACAAATGGAAGAGCTTAAAAGAAGTAAAAAATATAAGAGAAACACCAACAACAACAATAACTATAACTACAGGCACCCTGGCAACAACCATCAGCACAACAAGCAACAACAACACTGCCAGCCAAACAAAACATAAGCAACAACAACACCAACAACGATACCATAAGAAAGTGAAAGCCGTCGGTGTAAACACTCAAAAGCTCGTTAAAAGAATACATCCTGCCTGCATGTTCCAGTGTTTGTGTGTATGAGTGTGAATGTGTGTGTGGGTGTATGTGTGTGTGTCAGCATGTTCCAACGTCAACGACAACGCCTGAGTAGCTCCAACTCTGCCCGTCTTCGCCTGGCCATCGCCCTTGCTATTGCCATTTCATAGTCACATAGTCGCGCTTCCGTTTCCGTCTACGCTCACTCGTCTCATTTCCGCTGCGGCTGCAATTAAGCGAACTACCCCTTAACCCAAAAAAAAAAAAAAAAAAAACAGCAAAAAACAACAAACACTACAACAACAATGTCGCGCGAAACCAACTTTATTGGTAGGTAGCACAAAATAATATATATTAACCAAAGAAAATGCTCATACATTGTGTATGTTAGAAGTTTATAATGCTGTTATCAGAGCTCTTTTAATTGCAAATTGCCCCTTAGAATACAAAAATTAAGTCAGTTAAAAGTTCAAGGAAAATCTTCCATGATTTCGGGTGACTTTTTAAACTGATGCTCAGAATTATTGACTCTCATGAATATGATATTTTCGCTTGAGACTAGAATAATATATGTTTTTTGTTTTTTAAAAAATATAAAAATCAAACACCTTTTAATAAAAATAAAAAAAATAGATGCAACATGATATTCTATACAATAATATGAATATTTTCATAAAAATATTTTATTACTTTATTAATTGGTTTTTACAGATGCGCTTGACTACATTTACATAGAAAATAGCATGAATGACAAGGCATATCTGATAGCCGAACCGCGGCCCGAAAGCGAAGAAGATGATGAAGTTGAAGATGAGGATGAGAAGGAACTGGACGATGACCTAGCAGGCGATGACAACAACAACAATCATTACTACAACGATGGTGGAGACACGGACTTTATAAACGCTATTTCTGCCTTAGACAGCAGCAGCAGCAGCGGCAGTAGCAGCAACAGCAATGCGGGCATCATCATCAACAACAACAGCAACAACAGTAGTAGCAGTAGTCCGCCGAGTTCCCCGCTAGCCACAGCCGCGCTGGCAGCCGTTGCAGCAAGTGCCTCAGTTGCCGCAGCAGCAGCGCGTATTACCGCAAAGGCGGCGCATCGAGCTCTCGCCTCAGGTGCAGTCAAACTAATCGATGTGGATGGCAGCAACAGCAATAGCAATAGCAATACCAATTTGGACAATAATTACACGAATGTGGCTGTGGGTTTGGGTGCAATGCTGTTAAATGATACACTGCTGCTTGAGGGCAATGATACGGCCTTGAGCATTTTCGGGGAGTGGGCTGTGAATGGCAACAACAGCAGCGGTCAACTGATAAATGCCAGCTCCCCGATCAATGTCACCGCCAGCAAAGTGGCCGAGGATGATTTCACGCAACTGCTGCGGATGGCTGTCACATCGGTTTTGCTGGGTCTCATGATACTCATCACCATAATTGGTAAGTCAGCAACATGGAAAGCTCATTAGGCAAAGGCAACCAATAAAAAACAAAGTCAAAGTCAAACTCGATGTCGAAGTTGAAGTGAAAGTCACAGCCCAAAAAGCCCAAACATAGACATAATTATTTGCACGCTTCTTACTTTTTCAAGCGTGTAGGGGGGGCGAGTGAATGGGACACCGGCAATAAATTCCATGGATGCCAGTCTCAGTCACGCGCGTGCCAGCAAATCCGACGCTCCATTTCCATTGGGGAATATGGCAAACAATTCAATAAGGCAAACCAAATGACAGCTTTAAGAGAGAGAGGACGGTAGAGCGAGATTGGGGTGCGGCTGACGAGCATTGAGGGTTTTCTTGGGGTCGCTCGAGAGATTTTGCGCACTTTCAGCATTTTGTTTTGGTTGCAGATAATAAAATACGCGTAACTGATATTTATGATGCTGCTGCTACTTCTGCTGCGAGCCCGTTTTATATTATTTATTATTATTGTTGTTGTTATTATGGCTCAGACAGCAGCTCTGTCTGAATGCTCGTTATTAATAAGGCGGCTCAATGTTGCTTGCCATTGTTGTTGGCCAACATCCATTACACGCACATAGCCATAAATCCAAATGCAAACACAAAACAAAATCCATTCTGTATTCGTTCTAGCCAACAAACAGTGCTGCAGATACTCACGCCGCATTAAAATTGACAGACAGATCAATCAATCAATCACAGTTTCAAGCTACACCAACACCAACAAAATCAACAACCAAATTCCTTTTGTGTTTTTTAATTTACTGTTCGCTTAAACAAAAATTACCATGAAAACTTTTACAACCAGATTGTAAAACGCAAAACATTTAAGCGTGTAGCACAAAAACAGATAAACAGCACGAGCTAAAATTGATTTCATTAATTTAAGTAGATTTCGTTTCATTTTATTTCGCTTAAAAGGGACGCAAAAGTCAAGAGCCAAAACATTAAATTAGAAGTACCATCAGAAAGCATTGCCCGAAAAAGTATGTTAAGGTTTTTTGTAAGCGCCATTTTCTTTGCGCCATTCGACATGCGTGCGAATGTTTGTTGTTGTTCTTGTTGTTGTTTTTATTGCATTCATTTCGTTTTCATTTTGATTTGCTTCTAATTTGTGTTTATTTCTCGTAGTTTTGCTTTTGGGCGACCCACGTTTCACGCTAACCGTTTACTGCTTGGCGCCTTTCCATTTACGTTTTCATATTATTCTGTTTCCATTTGAGTTTTCTTCGCTTGTGGATTTCATTCGCAGTGGGTTTCATGTGCTTTCAATAGTGCTTTGAGTGGCATCATTTAGCATTTAGCATATTAAAGGAAATGCTAATGACTTTTAATGCTAATTTCCTACAGCGAGAGCAAATGGAACACGTAAAACTAAGCAAAATGCTGGCCATTGGGGCTTCTCTATTCGTTACCAGCTGTAACAACAACAACAACAGTTGTGCAAAAACAAAAACAATTGCCTGTGATTAGAGGGCAGCGCTATAAATTCGTTATAAATGCATTGAAAAAAATATTTAAAAAAAACCTAGGCCTTATTGGAATTAGTTTCTAATTAATCTTACGCTACTAGAACATAATATGCAGAAGAAAATACATTTTTAACTAAAAATAATACAAACATTTTCAGCTAAACTGCGAAACATCATTTTAATAAATTTTCCTCTGATTTGTATCATATTTATTATTTTTTTTTTCAAATTGTATTTTACGCTTTTAAAACACCAATTAGCATTTTATAATTGAGTTTATCTGTTTTTATTTTATAGATCTATTGCGAATATATATATGTATATTTATATATATATTTATACTCTTTTATTAAAACTAACTGTATTAAATTAGCTGTACTCAGATATCAGTAAATACATGTATATATCACACTTTTTCCTGCACATAAGTTTCAGATAAACTAATCTACCGACAGTCACAGTTACTACTGTTACACAAATTCTTAGAATTCTTAGAGTTCACAGTTCCTACTGTTACGCAAATTCTTAGAATACTATGTACTTACTTTGAGCATACAAATTATTCCCGTTGAAATAATATTCTTTAAATTCGTTATTGGAATTTGCAATATGAATTTATTCCATTTTGCATTTTTATTGAACAGCTCGGAACTGCTTTAGTGACAACTTTAAGCACCATCCTCGAGCACCAACAACTTAGCTGAGCTGCAATGCAAACAGCTAAGGGGACAGACAGGCAGACAGCTCGTCAGTTTGCCATCACTTTGACACTGATGTGTCTAATTGCATATGTATTCCTTTGTCGCCGCCATGTGACAGGTAACCGTGGAGTGTGCGTGTGTATGTAAGTGTGTGAAGCTGCGGGCAGTGTGTCTTGGCAGCCGGGCTAAATTCAATGCCGCAAATTGCATGTCTTGTGTGCTTGCGCCCGAGCTTAACTTTTAGCAAGCGCACTTTTCTTTTCTGCACCTTCAAGTGTGCCACAAGTAGTTGTGACAGCCGGGAGGATAACAAAAACAAAAAAAGAAAAAAGAAAATGGACAAAAACTGACATCAAAGGTGGCGCTGCATAGTCTGCTGTCAATTTAACTCCCACATTGGAGTGTGGGCGTGGCAGACGTCGGCTAGCTTTTGTAAAAGTTTACGACAGTGCGATTAGCTCATGTCGTTTATTTTTCTTTGCTTTTGCGTTTTGTGTGTGGGAACTTTGTCTGTGACTGTGCTCAAGTGCAACACAATGCGGCTAGTGTATAAGGGCAGGCAGACGGTAAACGGAAAACGGAAGACAGAAGAAACTGCTGCAATTGTTCAGTGATATTCGCTTACTGTAGCAGTAGTACTGCCGAATGCTATAATGGTGCGCCACAGAAAGAAGATAGAAAGCGCAGTGTTCGCTTGAGCTAACAGCCAAGTTTAATAAGATTCCCCAATTAATTTTGCCCAAACACACAACACACACACTTAAACAACTTTTGGCAATTTTCAACAACTTTGCCTTTTCGGTACTGCTGCGGATTGGGTTTCATTTTCATTTACGTATGCGTTTTCATTTTCGCTTTTGCTTTCGCTTTGCAGCTGTGCTCAAATTCGACTTGCCAGCGTACTTAATTAAATTGAAAACTTTGAGCTCAAGTCAATTTTCGCAATTAGGCCGCTGAACAGCAGCAAAAGTAGCTGAAGTAGCAACTGCAACAGTTCGTGCAGCTGTCATTGCCATGTCTCACTCACTCTCTAAAGGATACGTTCAACTCCTTACAATTGCAGGCAACGTCTTTGTGATAGCTGCCATTATACTGGAACGCAATCTACAGAATGTGGCCAACTATCTGGTTGCCTCCCTTGCTGTCGCTGATCTGTTTGTGGCCTGCCTGGTGATGCCATTAGGAGCTGTCTATGAGGTGAGTACAAATTCAGCTTGCCAATCAAATTGCTCCCACCCATCCACTTCCTTCACCATCCTGTTGATGGGTAATAAAGTTAGTTAGCAGTGTTTGGTAAACAAGTTAAAAAAAAAAAAAAAAAATAATATGGCAAAGCTCAATAGTCGTCAGTCAATTACAGTGTGTGTGAAACTACTGCAAAAATATCAATAGAATCAGCAGGATTGTTATACTCTGATATCGAATGTACAGAGTATATTATATCTAAGTATCAACGACACAATCTTAAAGCTAGAGACTTGAAACAAACATAATGTCTTAATCGATGTGTTTTAGACATAAAGTCAAGATTTTGTCACTTGGCCTAGTGGGGGGATATCAGAGTATTTTACAGTCGGTTGCACCCAGATACAGAGTTTTCACGAGTCTTTTTGTTTGCCCTTTTTGAATTTTAGCTTCATTATTAAGATGTTTTTCTTTTTAGCTAAATGAATGTTCATTTTATTAAAAAGACTTCAAAATATAAATAGTCTTTAAGTACTTCAATCAGGAACTGGCTAGAATACCTAATGTTATGATATGAAAACATTTTTTCTTAACCAAGTTATCAAAAACTGGTTGTGCTTATTAAAGCCTTTACAACAATCTTCACTAACAGTCAACGACAAATCGTTTGCAAAAATATATCACACAGTTTTTCAACTTGGTGTTTCGCCCAGCGGGAGAAAGTTGATTTGGCCATTTAAAGTCAGGACAATTCTTGTTTTGTGCAGCTGTTAGATGGCATTATGACCAGGCCAACTCAACTCCTCCCCAGCGTAACATCAATATTAATAAGCTATTTACTTTTATTGTTTATGTCACTGGCAACGGAGACCCCATGCGTAACTTGATGTCCTTTTATCTCTTATCTCTTTTTGTTTGCGGCACACACAGATCAGCCAAGGTTGGATTCTTGGACCAGAGCTATGCGACATTTGGACATCGTGTGATGTACTCTGCTGCACTGCCTCCATTCTTCATCTGGTTGCCATTGCTGTCGATCGGTAAGTAATTACTTTGGTAGTAGCTACCGAATGTGAGAGGGGATTGAAGAGTAAAAGAAAGAGTCGAACAAAATCATCACATTTGATAAACGAGCACTAAAATCCACTTGTAAGCGACGTGTTAAACACGCCAGCATACAATTTGAGGTAGAGGGTGAGGGAACTTTGGTGTCGGTATCTGTCAATATACATATATATGGGCGATTATGTGCATGTACGTGTGTGTGTGTGTGTGTGTCAGTTAAGCGATCAATCAATCAAGTTTTTAGCATGTCAAATCTCTTTACAAATCCACTTGGCAACAAAACGAAGCGTACATAAAGACACAGAGAAAAGTGCTCGAAGCATTAAGATGCCCTAGAGAATTTGTTGTAGACTTTATTAAAATAGAAAAGCGTGAAAGCCCATATTAACGGGGTCTAAAGACTTTACCTCTGAAACAAATAAATTTATTTGTTTGTTTCTCAAATATTATTTTTAATTAATTTATCTATAGTACAATATAAAAAAAATATTTTCTTCTTGAGAAAAGAAAAATGGGTAGTAAACAAGAATAATTTTTTTATTTCTTAAAACTTTAATTGAATAATAATAATATAATATAATTTTTTTAAGTGTAAGAAATAATTTTTTAGGGTATTCAGCAATTTGTTGGCATCAACAGCATTCTAATCGTTCCACAAACCCAGAACAGTTTGTAATTATTGATGCAAGAGGGTATAAATAACCCTATTATAAACCCACAAATTTATAAGCCCAGCTTTGACATAATTTTAAATGCGATATCAATGCCGTAATATGCTTTTAAAAGACCGACTATTCACTTTAAATATAACAAACGCTCCCAACTGTCACCCAGATCAAAACATGTATGGTGTGTGAGTGTGTGTGTGTGTGTGTACCTTTTAATATGCTTTGCCATTTAGGGTTGACAAATCCTTGGGCTGTGTTTACTTGGCTTCACTTGCCTTCATGCATGGAACTATGGATGTATCAATTTAAAATAAATTCTCACTTATTAAAGCGCATGGGGCATGTAGCATGCCTGGCTGCATATCATCAATCAATTTGCTGCAAACATTTCAATCAATCAATCGCATTAAGAACAGCGCCCAAACAAACAGTATATGAATTGAATTTAATATGCAGCACATGAAAGCTAAGTCGAATACCAATTTTAAATCGCACTAGGATCGAATTCAAAGGTTTGCGCTTAAGTTTTGGGCTTTGAACTGAAGTTTAAGTTTTGGGCAGGGTACAGGAATTGGTGAGTGAAGTACGATGCAAATTCATTACCCAAAGTGATGCCTCAATGTCAGCTAATTTCAGTAGCACTTGACGACAAGCAACAACAAAAGACATGTTAAGAAACATCGCTTAAGTGAAAATTAAACGATACTCTGCCTTTTTTTTGAATATTGATTTTTGAGGAAAAATGCATTTCTAAATACTTTTTAAGATTTTTAATCTCTAAAAAATATATCTGTTGTTTGCCAAAGACTTACTTAATTATAATTAAACATCTTCAAAATGGAAATAGAGACAATAATTTTAATGTGTTCCAACAATCTATCAAATTTTCTTAATTTAATTTTATAAAAGTATTATTGTGCGTGGCACGAACATGTTTGTTGAATATACGTGAATCACAAAATTGAGTTCACAGATTTGTTGACACTTCATTTCTTCCTCTTCTTTTCTCCTTTCAAAATCAGGGTATACAAATAAGCTTGAATGATTGCTGCTTGCTGCTTGTGTAGAATACACATACACAAAGTTAGTTGCACGTTGCATGTGGCATGTGGAACACAATATTGGCTGCAATATTGGCGCAGTTTTCAATGGTTTCCACGCCACTTATACGTTAAGTTCAATTTAACAATGAACGAAGCACAATGTAGAAAATGCAATGTGCCTCCAACACAAAGGCAGCAACATCAGCGGCAGCAACAGAACCAGCAGCGGCATTTTGTGTATTTAATAAACACTTAGCACACCCCAAATTAGCTGTAGCTAGCTGCCATGGCTGTTGCCCAATACACAATTCCAATGGCCCGTACAACGTGTCGTATGCGTAATGTAATTCGAAATTGCCAAAGCGTCGCCCTCTGCACTTGACTGGCTAATTTCGTTTTATTGAACGAAGCTTTTTGGTAGCTTGTATAGTCATGGCGTGGCAGGGCATGGCCTTCTTTGGAACGGTCCCAATACGACCACATTAATTGGCTAAGCTGCGGGTCAATGTGGTGCCAATTATTCGTTGGTTTCAATTAGTGCAGCCGGCTGGAAAAACAAAGATCAGCCACAGCCCAACAATAAATAATGCAAATACACACACAACACAACAAAATTCTATTTATTTTTTAGCTAGTTTTTATGAACACGCCCCTACACACACCCACCCGCTGCTTCTGGTTTCAACTAAATTTATGGGAAAAATGCTGGCAGCGTTGCGTGTACTTATTGTGTGTATATAGTAGTTGTATTTTAGTTGCAGCTCATTAAAAACAAACCATTGAAAATTTTGAATTAGATTTGCACTAGCTGATGCATTTGCCTGCGGGCGGGCATGTTGTGTATGCAACGTTCTGTGGCATATCGCTTGGGAGCACTCAAATTTAAATGATTCGCCATTTTCCGAAAACGCATTAAAATACAAATTATAATTTTTGAGGCGATAACTAATATGATAATTGGGGTGTATCTTTATTAAAGTGGTTTTGTTATATAATTTTAGTATCAGTAAAATTTTAAATTTTTGAAACTCTCACTGTAATGCAAACTGATAGCAAGCTCGGTAATGAGATAACTAAATATTTTATGTTACACAAAAAAACAACTTTGGTTAAGAGATAAAGATAAATTGTAAGAACTGTTGACTTATTGATTAAATGACTGACTGTTTGATTTGGACAAAACTGACTTAAGTTAAAAGAATATTCATTTTTAATATCAATAATAAAATAATCTTATCTTGAGTATAATTACTATTCAACATTTTAGTCAAAACGTATGTAATTCTTTTCGTTTGTGATGTTTACTGGACTTTTTTACCTTTTTAAAATCGATGATTAATTTCCACTCATATTAAATCAAGAGTAAGACCATAATGTGCTTTAATATGTAACTGCTGTTCAGCTGCTGTTGTTCCTAGCTCTAACAGGTTGGCATATTATTTGCTTATATAAAGAGATGCCCGCTGTTTTGAACTGTTATCTCATTCTCAGCCAAAGCTGATTTGGCTGTCAAGTTGGCAGGCTGGCTGGATGGCTGGCCCAAATTGCCTGTCAATAAATAAAGCCAAGTGATGCTTAGATTTCGCATGCATATCAATCAGTAGCATTCAGCTGAAATGGCCATCTCAGTAGTAGTATATTGGGTATTTACCCTGTCATCTGGACGCAAAAATGAGTGGCGCCTTATTTCACATTATGAGGGGGGGGCCACTCAAAAGTATGCAAATGAGCTGCATGACAGCTTTAAATTCAGCCTCAACGCCAAATCATTGTGTGTGTGTATCTTTGTATTTTTGTGTGTGAGAAAAAGTCTTAAAGGTGCTGCTTTATTTTTGGTCGGCAGCATGAAACAATTACAAAAGGAAATTCCTGTTATCTGGCTGCTCCCGCAGGCGACTTGCATGCTTACAAACGTACTCTTTACGAGTATTTGCTAGTTGTCACTTGATATTTAAAATAGAATTCAAAGCCAGCTTTATTTATCAGCTAGCAAACGGAATGAAAATTAATGTGCTTTTAAGCAAGAGGCCCATTTGCTTGTTGTCATTGTCGTCGACAGATCCACAGCACCCCTTGCTGAATTCGGTGTTCTCTTGTGCAAAGTCTGTACATTAATAAATTAAGTTTGTCATTCGGTCCTTGCCCCTGGGCAGCTCTCTCTCCCTCTCTCTTTCTCAGTCTTGAGCAGTAAACATGCCCTGCCAGCCGCATGATAAATAGTTGCTGTGGAAATTCGACTACAATAATAATATTTGCAAGTATTTGTCGTTACGAGCAGGCGACTCGTTGACAAGAAAGCAGCCAACAGGCGACGACAGCCAAATTGTTGCAAGAAAGAAGAGCTGACTGCTGAATGCCTGCTTCTTACTCCTCTGTACTCCTTGCTTCTGCCACAGCTACATCGTTCAACGTTGCCAAGTTCATTTTCCAGTCAGTAATTTTTAAGCAATTAAGACAAAGTGCCAACAATATTTACGAAAGCTGTGAGTCAAGAAACAGCAACAGAGAGCACCAGCAACACCAACAACAACAACATTACCAAAGCACATCGTGTCCAGAGCAAAAGCACAAAAAAACATCAATATGTGTATGCATATATACGCTGAGCACAATAAAAGCCTATGGCACGATACCAGACAAGCTAAATGGTGGAAAAAAACAGCAAAACAGCCGAAGCTCTGTTTCTCTGTTTCCATCTTTAATTTAATATCTTGTTCATACAAATAGTTAAGAAGAAAAAAGGTTAAACTTAATATTTTTTATATAAATCGTTTTAAAATCTTTGAAATAAATAAGATGTCAATATCAAAACTCAAAAATTTCGTGACAAAAACTACAATACATACAATACTTGCTAGAGTATACAAAAATTGCACATGGTCATTAATCCTTATGCCGCTTGCTGTTTGCTGCCATTGCGGCTTCTGTTGTTGCTGTTGCTGCTGCTGTCAATGGTGCTGTCAATGCCGAATTTTTGTATGTACATATATGCATATACGACGAATTCATATACATATGTGTGTACAGATTCACACCCGCATTGAGGCAGTTGTGGAATTGTGCATAAATTGTATGCTGTACAACATGCTGCTGACGTCATTATTAGTGCAAAAACAAATGACAAATGTCACATTGGTTGAACCATCTGCTCGGTCAAACAATCATTTGCATTTTAAATGCAAAGTTTATCCCACCCACTATACACCATTCGAGTTTTTAGTAGTAAGGCATAATAATCCTTGCTCATGCAGCCCAGTGTTCTGTCTGGTGTTGACAAGCCACAAATAAAACACAACAGTTTTCCGACCTGCCTTCATATTGATGTTAATGTCGAAGTTGTAGTTGTTCCATATGACATATTCAATTAAATTTCAATTAAGTTAACACAAGTTTTTTTTATACATACATTTATAAATTTGTTACATAAATAATTTACCATTTAGCACTTAAAACGTAATTACCTGATAATATTCGTCGTCCATCGGTATTGTTGTTGGCGTTATATTCGATGTGGTTGGCTTTCCTGCTAGTTAAACAGCAACAACAACAACTACTACTACTACTACTACAACTACGACCACAAAGTATCCCCATATGTGCCATATGTGCTGTACTATGTGTAATTGTAATTACTGTTGTCACACAAGAGTTTTTCTTCTTATTGTCATAACAGTGAGTGCAAAAAGTTTGTACATTGCATTTTACAGTAAATAATATGTTATACTGGCTGCTCAAGTTGTTTATATACGTATATCGGCTTTCAGTAAAGAAATAAATAAAAATCGAGTTTGAATTTAAATTAACATCAAAAAAATTAATTGTGTATGAAATATAAACTTTTATTTTCACATACAACTTGTGATCGGCAACTTCAAATTTCATTAACACTTTTCACAAATTTATGTTTTGTATCTATAACATTAATTACATTTATTTTGTATAGATAAGCTCAAATACTTACCTACCCAAATGAAGATCCAAAAATATTACATTTTTAAGCCTAAGATGATAAAGCTCCTTAGCTTCTAAACGACTACATTATGCTACTGAGATACCTCAAATTGTGTGCTTTAATGGCCCTTGAATAAATTTCGATAATTCAAAATTTATGCGGTTCACAAAAAAAAACACCAGCGTATCAAAGAAAATGCTAGAAATAACTTAGACAAGCCGCATCCAAAAAAAAAAAACCAATTTATTATTTATAAGTAATTGGTCGGTTGTATGAATACAAATTGTCTGCAGGCACTGTTTGATAACATTGTCCTTCTATTCGAAACGGTGAACAGTGTTATACTTATATTTTACATAGTATTCCCGCTTGTCGCTGGTCATTTTAGACTACACGAAGCGTAACCGATGACCTTCCCCTTGTTGTTTGCCCCTCCTTCAACTGTGGCTAAGCCAAATTACCACAAACGTTCATGTGCAATTTAGCTGCACATGTGTTTTTCACCAGCTTAGAGTTTTTGGCTAGAATATTTGTAATTGCGCATGTTTTTTTTTGTGAGGGGCCAAAATAACACAGCTGAGCTTTGGGTCGGAAGATTATGGCATACATTGGGTCCAAACAAAAGCATAACCTTAATTAAATTGCAAGTTAAACAAACGCATTAAACAGTATAATTAGTTTTCGAGGCACAACCAAGAGGGACAGACAGAGTGACAGAGGGTGTGGGAAGATTGGCAACCAGTCAGTATTCAAACTACGCTTCATTTGCTTTGCACATTTGATTTCACAAAACCCAAATGCTCTGATTCGTGTGTGTATGTATATGTCAGGTACACACACATTCGACACACATTCAACACACATTCCACATACACATTAAGTAACCGTTTGCTTTTGAAATGGTTAATGAGACAAAGCAGGCGTCGGGTAAAGTTTGTCTGTTGAAAGCAAACATTGAAGCCAAGCAATTAAATCGGATATTTCACTAAGGCATTTATGTTATCTGCTTTTCCCTAAATGCACAAACAGTCACACTCTCACACACACTTCCATACACAAAGAGATTAATTATATTAGCTACGACATTTGCAATGAGGTGTTTGTTACATTTTAAGACTGTCTTCAATGTACTTAAGTCAAGTTCATAAGCAAATGGTAAATATTTTGTGTTTGCAATTGCAAAAGGCTACAAGTGCTCAAAAGTGTGTGTATGTAAGTGTGTTTATAGTGAGTCGTCGGTGTGCTTACTTGGGGTCATGTTCAATCTTGATTAGCAAGGTTTGACATTATTTAAATGATTTATGTATTTGCTAGACAACATTACAAAATGCCTCAATCAATATTTGCAAGCAGCTACAATACACACACACACTCTCACACAGACCACTCACATCCATACACGTATTATAGATTTGTTATTTGAGCTATAAACTTAATTATGTGCCGGCTGAGCCAAGTCATGGGTTTATTGACAGGCCATTGAGTTGTGTGTTGGCATACACAACTCAATTAGGTTGCGAACCAAGCTAAAATACACAAACACACATTAAGAGAAAAATTGAAGCATAGAGAGAATGACAGAGAAACCGAGCGAGAATAAGACTTAAGCACAATATACAAAAGTACATTCGAAATGTGCAGTTTTCTAACTGAAATATAAAGCGGTGGCAAAAGCAATTAAAAGACCGAAAATCGTTAGCCGCAGATTCAAAAATTTCAAAAATTTCAGTTACAAGTGGTAAACTGAAACCACATTTAAGATGAATGACAATTCTATAACTGTCTCAGGGCGGCTAACCCTAAAAAAAAGTCTATGTTTCAGGCACTGTGTGAGGGTGTAATTTAAATTTCAAATTTGTAAAAGTCGCATAAATCAAAATAATGGCGCTTGGGCTGCCTTGCTGCCTGCTTAATGATTAATCAGTGCGGGAAAGTAAATTGAAATTCAAATAAATCAAATAAGAGAAGGACTCAGTCGAAGAAATGGTGTTGAGGTTGGAGGAGCAAAATTAGGAAATGGAGACGGGGGTGAAACCAGTAAGGGAGTATGACCTAAGGACAAACGACTGACAACAAAAATAAATGAAACACTCTAATTTAAAAATAAAACAAAACAAGTATACAAATCACATTAGAAATTGACATAGTTAAAAAAATATATACATGAATAGAATAAATGCAGTTTTAACTTAATGTAAACTCAAATGTAAAGGATTTGTTCTTTGACCCAATATACCCTCCATCGAGTTCTTTAAACAGCTTAAAAGGGCAAACTAACAAAACGCACAATTGAATGTTATTTATCCACTTGCAATTGAAAACTTTGCGGTTGTATTAAGCCATAAGTTACTATAAAACAAATACATATGCAAACATTCACATATATAACTAAGGGCATACTAACTCTATCAATGCATGAGTTATTGTGTGGGTGAGTGTGTTTGCATTTCGAGGTTTGCTTGTATTTAGTTTTGCGTTTAGCAGAGTTTGCGCACGCCGTGTGATTAATGGTCGGTTTTTCGGTTTTAGACCAAAAACTTTTGCCAACCGGAAACGAAACTTGGCCACAGACCACAACTAGAGCGAGCTAGCGGGCATGCAAGGGAGACCGAGAGAAAATAAACACACACACACGGAGTGTAAAGCAAATGGCCAAAACAGCAGGCAACTAGCAAAGCAACAGCCAACAAGCCAACTAACTGATGCCTAGACCCAAATCTATTTTTGCCCAACAAAATTTGCACATTTACGCATTTCACAAATTTTCAAAATATTTTTATTGTAATTTTCATTGCATGCGCTAAACATTAGCAACAATTTTTCCAGGCACAGAATAACAACAAATGAGGCAGGCGACTTTTGCGTAGATAAAAACCAATTAATTAGCTGACGGAACTTTAAATTTACTATGTATATATACATATACATATGTAAGCTACAGCATGACTGGCTGCATTTAAGGACATGGCAATGAGCTGAACGATTAGAAAACTCGTTTAATATTTAAGCTTATTAAGTAAAGTTAAGTCTTATGCCACGACAATGTGCTATTATGTAAATTGTTAATTGTACATTTTTAAGTACGAGTATAATGATAAATGGAAAATGCACTTAAAGTTTTATAAAGGCTAATAGCCGCAAAGCGCAGGCACGCAAAAGGACAAGTAAGCGGAACAGGACCTTAATAATAAAAAAAATACACAGCAGGACTCTACCAGCAGACAGCAATCAACGCACTTGACTGCATGCAGTAAGACTCCGACTGCGACTTAAACTGAGATTGAAACTTAGACTGCGAATGAGAGAATTGGCAAAAAGGTTCTGCAGTTCTCTTGTCTTTTGTTTTTGTCCTGCTGCTTCGCCTTGCAAATTTACATAAGTTTCTTGTTTTTGTGTGTGCCATAAATTACAATTGCTATGCCCTTATATAGTTGCACGCACACATGGCGTATACAGAACATGCAGAACACACGGAGCACAGAGCGCACGCATATGAGAAAAAAGACCCATATTTAACCGAAGACCCATCCTGTGCCATCTGTGCGCCAAGTAGAAAACTTTATCAACATTAAAAAAAAAAACAACAACAACCTACGCAATGTTTCTTTTTAAGGCTTACCAGCTAGATGATTCCCTCTTATTAACTGTTATTGTTTGTTTAATTAAAATTTGGGTAACATTTAACTACTTATCAAAATGTTGCACAAAACATATTAAAAAAATAGTATAAAAAGTATTTATTTATTAATTCTTTTTAACAAATAAATTTTTAATTTTTTTTTGGGATAGTAAAAATATTTTTACAAGTTATATTTCAGTTTAATGTTATAATCGTTGAGAAAAGTAAGTTCAAACGGTTTTGTTTAGGTACTATTCCGAAACATGATACTAATATACCCCTCAAAGCAAGTTTTGAGGTCTTTAAATAAAATATGTTGCGCAATTTTCGACCATATAAGTTTTGCGGTTCGCCGTTTTCGTGAAAAAAGAACAAAAACTCATTTCCACAAGCAAAAGTGGGCAGATCGAGAACAAAAATAAAACTTGATGAAAATTGCTAGCTACTATATTACAATTAAAACGAAAAAGAAAAACTCTAGAGAATTATGAAGAAATTAAATGTTTAGAGATGGTTGTGTGTTAAAAATAGAGAGCTTGAAAGAGAAAAAAGAGATAGAGAGAGTGACAAGGACATGTTTTTGCCAAGTAACTTAAATTGTTGCCATACACGGCCAAAGAGTGTGAGCCAAGTTGAGTGCTAAGAGCTGTCTGTGCGAATCCTGCGCTTCAGGGCAACAGGCAGGCAGGCAAACAAGCAGAGAGGTAATGAGGCGGGCAGGCAGAACTTGGCAACCGTAATGGCCGTTCCATTGGACAGCTTGGACGAGAAAGCTAAAAGCGCCAGGGACGTGGCATACTATTTACGGGGTGGGTGGTGTTAGCTACAGGAGCACTGCCCACAGAGCCACGTAAGCACGTTTTAAATTGAATTTCGTTGTAAGGCAAGAGCCGTGCATGTCAGCATAACTGACGCACTGCGGCTGCATGTGGACAAGCACATAACAAATAAAATGTGGCAGCATTAAAATGTTGTTGCTCTCTCTCTGCTTATACAATAAGATACGAACTGGACTGCTAATGCGACACACAAAACCTTCGTTCTACCCAAGTCCCTATATCGGCAACAATATACAGTGAACAACTATTCCAACGCATTTATTATGCTAATTGATTTTTTAACTGTGTGAATAATTAAAATGAAGAATGGTAGCTATTAATATGCAGCAATATTAATATAAAACGTTATACTATTGAAGGTAAAACGAAGCGTGCCGCATATTAAATAATTTTAAGCATCAATCATACGACGTGTTGAACCATTTCACATTATTATAATTAAAATGTATTGTATACAAAATACTTGCATTGCCGACACAATATGCAAATAAAATCATTGCCCATTAAAATGGGTTTAAATGAAATGTGGTGTAAAAATAAATTTAAAACCAACATTAAGTGGTGTTTAAATGTTGTTTTATATGGGAAGTACCATTAAAGAAATTAGTTTTTAATTATTTTCGTTAGTTTCATTGCTATCCATACATCCGAAAAACCATCATTGAAACAATTTAGAAAAAAGAACTTATTGAAGTTTGCAGTTTGTAGTGTTATTTATGATTGGCGACTTTTTGTACAAGGGCCAATTGTTATTATGTTTTGTAGCTTAGCGCTTCTTCAACTATATCCAAATACAGTTTTATTGCTTCTATTGTTTAGCTTGAACATTAAGAGGTTTTCACTGTTGCCATGGCAGTAATATAAAGTGAAATGAGCGCAGAGGGAGCCTAAGTAATTTGCAAAAATTTAATCATGACACAGCTGCCGCAGGCCGAATAAGACAAAACAAGGCTAAACACAAAAAAGAGGCTCAGTCTCAGCGGTGCCATGCCTCTTCTAGCTACATACGTTTGATTTTTCTGTCATTGTTATAGTTATTGGTTTTGTCTTTTGTTATTTTTGAAGTGTGTGGAATTCAGTTTTGTAAGCCTTGTTTTGTTTACCATTTTTATATTTTGTTCAACCGCCTTTTATTCCTACTCTGTTTTAAGAATAAAATATGATATGTAATCAAAAAAGAGACCGTCAACAGCCGCAGGTAACGGGCATTTATTTTATTTATGACCATAAATTGAAAACGCGAACAATATGAGGTAAGCCCATTGAGCGATTATCAATAAGCGCGTAAAGCAATCGATTAGCCTGATGATAAATATAAACTGTGCAAAAAATACTCTTTGCTAAATTCAGTTAAGTTCATAACATGAAAAACTTATGGTACCCCGTCGGAGTGTATTGGAAAAGAAAAGTGCTGTGAACTAGTTGACAGGCATCAAAAATGCAATAAACCGCTGTCAATACCGTTGAAAAACAAATGAAATAAATATTGACCGACACTCGACAACATAAATTTCCAATTATATTTCAATAGCTGCGTACGCAGCCATTAAATATATTTATTATGATTTTATTGCTCGCTTTTTTACAAACTAATTACTGGCAATTTCAAAATCTATTTTAAAGCAAGTCATGAGAATTTATGAGCCAAGCTGTAAGTACTCTAAGGACTCTTCTACCATAAAGAGTGACAAATCATAATAGAAAATGTTCAACACAGATTTATGTACATAAAAAAAATAATATATGTATGTGCGTTTTCTCCAAGGCGAAGCATTTTAAGCAGCTGCATACGAAATTAGGCGAAATTGTAAAAGTTCGTGTTAGCGAGAATTTTATTTTGTTTGGCAGTACATGCGTTTGTTATCAACTGAGATCAAGAGTAATGGCTTTTTTGTATGCTAGGCGCGCATTTTTTTAAATGCATTAAAAAGTGTTACACTCGACTGCCACACATTTATCACACACACACATAAAGAATGTGTGTCGGCATAATGGAAAAATCGCATTTAAATTGTTTGGCGCACAATAAATTGTTATAATTTATCACACGACTTAAGTTGGGGGTACATACAATAACGCTGTTACTTGATAAATTGATTGACTTCAATTGAATTGAATCGAATTGCTGGCCTATGAACAGAAAGTGCCCTCGCTCTACAAAATCAGCCATAACAAATTATGATACTTTTTCAATACACTACAAACGCGTCGTATGAGTGATATCACATTGCAGAGTACTATATCGCAAAACAGGCACTTTATTAGGTTTCCCGTTATTAATTTGTATGGTCTTTTTTCTGTTGCGTGTGCGCGTCACATCAAACTTTACAAATACAAAAAAAAAGAATTCAATAACACTGGCAAAAAAAAATAAAGAGAGGAAAAAAAAAACAAACAGCCAAATCACAAAATTCCATTAATTTTAAGCAGTCAATCAAAAATGCCAGCTTGAAGTCGATTATATTATGCTAATGAACAGCAGACACAGAATGAGAGTGTTTCGACAAGCATTTTCGGGAAGGGTGGGTTGGGGATTGATTGTTGCGCCCCCTTAAGACGCTACTTGAAGATTTACCCAGACACCACCCAAACCAAGCAGGTGGCAGCTGTCCAGACAAAAAGTCATCATCAACTATGAATATCATTCATTATTATTTATATGGTAAGGCATATGTGGTATATGCTTAACGTTGCCAGCTATAGTATGTACAATCATTTCTCATAAACAAACTGACAAGCTGAAAGCAACAGAACAGAGAAAAAACACGTGTTAGTCATTTGACACTAAGCCTGAGTTTGAACTCTTTTTTGGTAAAGAAAATTAAACGCTGAGCATTTTTGTGCATTTTATTCTTAAATCATGCTATAATTGTGTGTCCTTTTCATTCTGTATTTATTGAAGTTATTTTGCTCATCATATTTATTTATATATGTAAGTACATTTAAGGGTAAATTGAAAATGATTAAAGGTAAATTAAATTCAACATATTTATTTATAATTGAAAGATACAGAGAATAAATAAAAAGTGAATTGAAAAATAATCAATAATGAAATAAATATCTTCAAGTGTTAAAAATTAAAAAACATCTACCATTTATTTACCATGTTGTTCATTACACAAAATCACTAACTTAATGGCACTTAACAAAGTTTGCACATGACAGCAGCTGATACAGCTTCCAAACCGTTACAGCAACCGTTATGTACATATACATATACTATATAGTTGATGCTATCAACAGATCGTCTCGAGTGCTTTGTCAACTCAATTAATTGTTGATTTAAACTTGCAAAACACATCTGTTTGCGATGCGGCCCAGCACGGCATAATGTTTGCTTATGCAAATTGTCTTTAATTAATATATAAACAACAGAAGAGACTCTTGAGTTGGTTGTTGTTTCAGTGGTCAGCATTTTAGTAGAAAAAATTGGTAAACCGTTGTGCCGTCAAAATTGTGAAATTTTCGGTTAGCCAGCTTGAAAGTCTAAAAGACACACACACTACCGGATATTGGGACAGATACACATATGTATGCTGCAGGCTGTTATAGTTAACAACCTTTGAACTGACGACAACACACCGACAACTTCAACCAAAAGCTGCTTAATGGCTGCATCAGCAGTTGTTGTATGGTCTAGTTGACGCCTCCGGACGCGATTGTCTATGTCACACAGTTGAATAGTTGGCTTTCTCTTAAAGCTTGTCCAGCAGCAACAGGCATCAAGTACACCCAATACAGTTAAAGACTCCTTCAAAAAACACTTCGTTTTCATATGTGTGTGTGTCTGTTAGTGTTTGTACGTGTTCGTGTGCCAGTTACCGTTCACGTAACGTTTAAAAACTCGTTAAGTCATGTTGCCATACTCACAGCAAGTGGGCAACCACAAAAAAAATATATAGTTACCTTGGACAATAGCAACGTTTTAATACACTGTCTGAAAAATAAACTTTTAGTGAGATATCAAAAAATTAATTTAAAAGTGAAAGTTCATGCAAATTTCTTTTAAAAAGAGAATACATATCGTATGTATACCCTGAACCCATAATATGTGAAAAAGCAACTCCGACCCCATAAAGTATATTTACTTAATGAGCATTTACAGCTGAGTCGATTTTTCCATGCCCGTCTGTATGTGCGCTTCGATAGTGACTTGCGATTTGGGATTTATGTTTGCACATATCAAATCATCTATATCTCACATGGTTTCCGATATACATATGTAATGTAAACGATTCTTTTAAATTGAAATATTTGAAACTTTATCCAATAACAATAGACATAATTATGATCATCCGTAAAATCTCATCAAAGTCGGCTAAGAAACCCGAAAATTGAAGTTAAGTCAATGAAGTGCATTGAACTTTCTCGACAAGAGTCTTCTTACTTGTTAATATGATTACTTGTAAATTATTTTTTATGTGTCATAAGTTAAGAGCAACATCAAGCCAAACTGAAACGATTTTAGGACATTTAAATTTTTGATAGTTTGATGTTAAATCTTGTTCACTCTTACAACAAAGTTTAATGGTGCTTAAAGCTAACATTTATATTGATGTTATTGTTATTCAAAACTTTCTGCACTATAAATGTATTTAATAAAGTTTTTATTCTTGATACCAACGAATCCAGGTGGGGAAACATTCGATTCATAAAACATCTTTAAAAAAATTCTTTTGAATCTTTAACACAACGTTTTATAAAGCTGAAACTCAAAAAGTCGAGGAACATGCCTGAAAATGACATTCCCTAATTGCAATTCTGTTCAATTCTTCACACAATTTTAATACGGATTGTGAGTTGAGCAAACGGCCTAACAATGTTATAAAGCTCTTTTAGCCAGTCTATCGAAATGGAAGTTTAAAAATTGCCTCGCTTGGCTCACTCACACACACACACACACACACAGAGACAGGCACACCGGTTTGCATACATACATAAAACATGTTTTGGCACACAAAAACCCAATAACCCAAAAAAAAACAAATACACAAAAAGTTGTAACGAAATGCTATAAAAAAAAAAAAACTGTCGAATGGAATTCGAATATCGAACACGTTTCTTGACTTTGACGCTGTTGCCAATTTGGTGTGTGTGTGTGAGTGTGTACGCCTAGATTTATACCGCATTTCATTTGCATTTTGTGCGCGTCGTGAATAAAGTAAATAAAGAAAGTCTCAAGTGTCGCACAATTGATAATAAAACTTCGTTATCGTTACTTGTATTTGAATATTTTTCTTTTATCATTTACTTGTAGCTATTGGGCGGTGACCAACATTGATTATATTCATTCGCGCACCAGCAATCGAGTTTTCATGATGATCTTCTGTGTGTGGACGGCGGCGGTTATTGTGTCTCTGGCCCCACAATTTGGCTGGAAGGATCCAGACTATCTGCAACGCATTGAGCAACAGAAATGCATGGTCTCACAGGATGTGTCCTATCAGGTGAGTTAATAGCCATTTCAATTTTTTTTCGTAAAATACATGTATGTGTATTTGGTATACAGGTATTTGCCACTTGTTGCACTTTTTATGTGCCACTGTTGGTCATATTGGCGCTGTACTGGAAAATCTATCAGACGGCAAGGAAACGTATTCATCGCCGAAGACCGCGTCCTGTTAATATGACGGCTAACAATAATCAGGTAAGTGTTCATACTCAGTATTTCTATTACTTTCCCTTGCAACTAATTAGTATTAAAAACTAGAAACCGATCACACTTAATATGCAAAGTTATTCAATTGTAAGAGGGTGTTCACAGCTTTAATATCTTTACTGTTGCCATGCAAACCATCATTGAATCACCCTGTTTGAGCTCACACACACTCCCTCAAACATGCTTACTAAGCTGCCACACAATTTGCCATGTAACCACCAAACCTTGCAATTGTGCACTCTAATGAAGTTAACCGCGAAGGCTGCCGCATAATCGACCAAGGCATGACCCACTATAAAGGTCAGCATGCCGCCTGACGAGATACTGACAAGGGAGAAAGAGAGAGAGAGAGAGAGTTGAGTGCTTAAAGCATGCCCCAAAGGGACCAGAAAATACATCAAGTTGCCTTATGCGGAATAAACTTCAAACTTAACATATGCAAGGTGCCCACGGTTTGGTCAGCCGAACGAGAGCACGTTTTTAGCCCTTAGAGGGGCCAAATGTAATTAGACAGCTTCCGACTTTATTCAAGTGTGCTTAAAAATGCATTTCAGAAATTGGTGTGTTTGCCTGCTGCGTTGGCTTAAACACAAAAAAAAGGGCAACACTGCTTAGCTCACTTAGAGGTCCGGTAAAAAGTTACACGAAAAGTAGTTTGCCCAAAAAGCCCCAGGCAATTTTTGTGTGTTGCTCTCTGTGCTGCTGTCTCTCTCATTTTTCTCTCTCTCTCTCTCTCTCTCTCTCTTTGTATGCCTTTTACGTGTAGGTGGTCTTTATAAAGCATACTCTCTACGTGAGATTATCTTAATTTAGTCAATGAGTTTGCGGAGGTGAGGATAACATGGTTTAGTTAAATTTACACAACTTATCTCTTTTTAACATACTTTCAGTTTAAGCATTTCATTAAAATAAAAGCGAAAGCTTAACAGCTCTGGAACATTCAAAGTCTACGTCTACATAAAAGAAAAAGCATTTGAACTTCGTTTTTGCCTTCTTAGTGCTTGTTTGTATCATGTTTTTATTTAGTTTCATTCTTCTTCGCTTTCTTTTTTGTATAGTATATCTGGCACATGCTTAGAACCTGCTACTTAGCTTAAGCTTAATGCTTTGACTAAATTGAAAATGACCATTTGACGTAGAAATGTTTGCAACCACTTACCTTCACATACACTTACACAACCACACACATACATTGGCATTGGTCAGTGCGAAGCTGACAAAAAGTCATTGGAATCACAAATTCAATTCGCAAACAAGTCAACTTGTCCACTATTTGCCATCGTACACATGTCCCAGCCATGTCCGGCCCATGTTGCCTCCTCCCTGCACTCTATCTCTCTCTCATTTTGCCTTTCTCTATGTGTGTTGGTTACATGTTAGCAAGCGCATGCCAATACCATTACTAAAGCAGCAGCACACACACACAAACACGTGTATGTATAAAACCCAACGTAGCTATACGCATCCATTTAGTGCCACTCACTGGCCTGGCCTTCTTGTTGATTTTAAAATATATTTACCCCACTCAGCGCTGGCATTTCGTATGCTCTTACCTTAAGATAGCTGACTTCGTTAGTCAATGTGCTTACTATGGACATTTAATACACTTCAAAAATGATACAAAGAGCTTTTCTGAGTTCCTTAAATTCTAGTGATAAATTTAGATTGATATATGGTAATGGAATAATTACAATAAGACAGAAAAGCTTTTTGAACTTTGTTGGCTTGGAATTCTGTACAAGAAGTTTTTTCAGCTTTAAGACCTTCTAAGAGCAATTTTAAAGCAACATATACAAAAATATTCTTATAGTGCTATACAGTTCTCTTAAAGTAAGACGTCACTTAAATCATACAAATAAGAAAATAAATTTTAAACTATGCATTTTATGTTACTTAAAACAAAAAGCTTTTAAGTTCTTTAAATTATGTAAAAACACAACAAACTCAGCTTTAATTGAAGTCAAAATACTCAAGAAAACAATGACTTTGAAAAATTCTTAGAAAGAGAAAACTTTTAACTTTTAACTAAAAACACATAATATCGCATAAAACTTATAAGCTTCAGCCATTAAACAGAGCATTTGGTAAGCGACTTGGCAATGTTTTCAATTTATTCTCTTTTTTTTATTCAACTAAATGCTTCCAAATTGAAAATTGCTTTCTTGCAACTTGACGAGGGTTTATACTTACATAAAGCACACCAACAACAACAAAAACAAAAACATTGCAACAACATCAATAACAACATAAATAGCAACAAAACACATTCCGTTGCTCGCCTGCTGCGCGCTTCGTTAAAATTTTCTCATCCTTTTATTTTTTTTTATATGTATTTAATATAGATTTGTTATAGCAAAGTTTTCGAATATTTGGATACAAAAACAACAACAAGAGCAATAATAGGAAAAATTTTGCACTGTTTGTTGTTGTTTGGTATTTTTTCGCTCGCAGCACATAAATTGTAGTTAATTGCATTTGCATTTAGCATGTTTATGGCCAATTCTAAACCCCGACTGGCATCTGGCAGATGGCTAAGTAATTTTGTCTGCGAATGATTTAAATTCCATACCATAAACATATAAAATGGCAAAAACTTGCATGAACGGACACATCAACACGCAGCTTAACACAAAATTTAATAAACATTAATGTGCGTAATGCTAATTGAAATGCATTTTGCATAGATCAGAATATCAGCCAAAATAACAAACCAAACTCCAACACTCAGAGAAAGCTTTAAAAGTATTGGGCATGTTCAACAATGGTATAGAAAAAGTGTTTTCTTCTGTATTAAAAACTGAAAGAACTTAACAGTTATAACATAAATATTAATCTTTTAATTTTAAGCAAACAAATAAAATTTTTACCTCTCGCCTTAAACCTTAATAATATCACAAAAAGTATAAATGCAGCCCACTGTTCATTTCAATGCATTGATTTTGCCATTAACATAACACACGATAGTAAAAGGCAATTAAGCAAATTGAGCGCGCAGGTATTATTCGTAATTTAGCTTTGGGTCTAATGCCCAAAAAACTAGCCACAGACACAACATCCGTAACAGCGGCAGATATAGTAGCGACAATGACAACAACAACAGCAAACATTAATAATAATTTAACATAAAACACAAATCACAAAAAGCAATCGGTGTTTTGGAGTGTCTCTTTGGCCAACAACGCCTAGATGCTTTGCTATCAGCATCCTCGTTGTTGCTTCTGTTGTTGTTGTTGTTTGTGCCCCGCCTTGACCACTTGAACATAATCACAATTACATTTGCAAACAACAACAAGAGCAACCCAAGTGACAGCAGCTCAAATTGATTGCTCTAGATATTGACATTATGACCATGGCCATATGACAAAAATCCAACAAGGACCACGACATTAGCAGGCTGCTACGCTAACTGCGATGCCAATGCTGAACATATTTTTGGGCCAAGTCGTCCATATGCGAAACACGTCTTCAACGTCTTTCGTTGTTTTCCTCGCATCCTCTTCATTTTCTACGTTTTTTTTTTATACTTATATCCAGAGAAAAAACATTAACACTAAGCAACAAAAACACAATCATCAAGTGCAATAAAAATGTGTTTTAAATAGTTTAGTATTAAATCATAAAAATAATAATAATAATATAAAAGTCAGCACTAAAAATCTTAACAAAACGTTTTAATGTTAAAAAAAACCTTTAAATTGTTTTTATAACCTTGCTGCACAGTGTAATATGTATACTAAACATTTTGGGAAGGCACTTGAGCGTCATTTGGGCCACAGCCAAAGCAGCATAAATCGCATGTAAAGAAATTATTGGATATGTATGTACGTACACACAAAAACGTACACAACATATACAAAGACACACTAAAAGATACACACAAGGACACAACACACACACTCATAAACAGAGTGATATGGAAGTTCAACACATGGCTTTGCAAGAAAAACAATTAAATAAGAAAGCAATTTACATAAATTAGCCAAAGTGTCAAAATGGCTTCGGCCAAGTATCGTTTATGCAAACGCTTAAATAAATGTGCACACACAAACTCACACAGCTGAGAGGCACATATACATAAAATACACAATGAGCTGAATTTTTACTTATCGTTGTCACTGCTTCTGCTGAAAAGTGTGCTACACTTTACTACACAGGGAATACGAACAGGGCGCGCTTATCTCGTCTTATCTATGCCTCTGCCTTTCTGAGTGTTTATTTACTTTAGTATTTAAATAACGTTAATGTGCCTTGTAGTTTAGTTTTCGATCTAAACAAGATATGCCAAAGGAGAATCCAAGGAATTTATGGCTATGCTCCATACGAGCACAACTTTCTGCCAATTGTTTAGGACGCCAATTTAAGGGCAAGTTGGCAACTGGCAGAAATTCCGAATGTTTGTATGTGTCTTTAAAGTTATCAGCGATTCAATTACGCATTGATTACCCGCATGTCATCAGCAACAGCAATAACAACACAACGCCTCGTATACGTAATATGAAATATCTGAAACTTGTGCAAGGACGCAATTTCAATTAGCGTGCTGCGAACAAAGCCGATTATTACAGAAAGATGTATACTTTTGGGGCATAAGGTTAGATTTTCTTTTTTTTGCCTAAAATTTGTAAACGGAACAGGGATAAAGTTTACGAATTTAAGTAAACCCCAACAATTGTTGATTGTTTTTGCGCTTGGGGCGAAACAAAGCGTTCAATTGTCAGGAAATTTAAATAAAGTTAAAATGCGAATAGAACATATTCAAATACAGCTGAGTCTTCGAGTTTGACTGTTGTGAGCAAACATCTGTTAAATAAATTAGAATATTAGTTGTTCATTATTTTTCTTAAAGAAACAAATTTACATTCTATACATAACTTATGTCAAGAAATTGTTAATGAATCTGATGTGCATTTAATAAAAAAGAATTATTAACTTTTTTTTATCTTTATTTGTGCAAATTTCATATTAAACCAAAAATGGCTTGGCTATAATTCAATTAAATTTGTTTTAATTTAAATTTTTTGGATTTCGATACAAATCATTTAAAATAAACAAGTATTTAATAACTCTTAGATGTTAATCATAAAGTTTACTATTAACTCTTGGTATATTAGCTATAAATCAAAATTTACAGACAAAGTTTCTAGTTTCGACTAGCAAGAGCTGACCGCCTGCCAAAATAAAAGCCACAAAACTTTGGTTTTAAGACCACAAAAACTTTGTTGTTTGGGTTAACTTAAATTTTGATTATCTAATAACCATAAAGGCGACTCGAATTTAATAGCTGTCAAGTCCCAGGTGAATTTGAAGATGCCACGTCAAAAACGGTGTCTAATTAAGCATCAGGCATTTAATATTTAATAAGCTGACCTAAACCTTTAAGCTCACTTGCCCCATCTTTCACTTGGGGCACTTGAGTATGCTAAAAAGGGGCTGTGCATGTACGGAAGCAATTACACTTTGGTTGTCCTGCCCACAAAATGAAGGTCAAGTCACATGCGTAGCTGCAAATCCATTTAATACTATTTGCGCAAATATTCACGCCATTTGGGAATGCTCAAAAAGAGAGAGAGAGTGAGTGGTAAGGGGTAAGGGGTAAAAGGGCATGACTAGGCACACTTCAAATATAAACCAAATGCCTTTTCATCTGCTTCTTCTTCTTCGTCTTCTTGGTGTTGCTCTCTTTTCTTTAGCAAATTTCCGCACACAATCGCAAAATCAGCATAATTTTATTTATTTAAAGCAATATCGACTTGCCAAAGGGTCAAACATGGCCATGACGAGCGGCGTTGACGATGAGGCGAAAGGTTTGACTACTCAATTACTTTAATTTGGTGGGGATTGAAGGCGACAACGACGACAGCAATAACTGCAAAGAAGAGAAAAGGATGCAGCCATAAAATGCCAACAAAAAAAATACAACCAAGAAAATCAAAGAGGTCAAGCGCTTGAAGCAGTCAAGCGTGAAATTTATTTTGAACAGGCATTGCAGCTAGTGTGTTTGGGGCTGCCCTTTTCTTTTCGTATGGGGTGTGAGAAAGGGGAGGGGAGATTTTATGTGAAATTGTGGAACTGTGTGGCGTGACTGTAACAAATACACACAATTTATTTACGAACGTATTCACTTACGTATGCACATAGTGGAGGCAACACAACAGCAATACGGGGATCAACATTTTGGGCTCAGACTCAAACTTTCTGTCTCCCCGGATTTCGTACAAATTGCGGTTTATTGAAGCGTAAGGCGCAACAGCAACAAATTACAAATTTACAATCTTTTGTTATTTATTTTAATGTTGTGCCAAAAAACTATGAATTTGAGTATTCAATATTCAAAATCGAAGCTGCTCCAAACAAAAACACAATAATTCTATACCTTTGCTTCTGTCTTAAACTATTTTTAGCCCGACGCGACGACGGCGTCAACAGATACAAAACTAAATCGTCTACGGCAACGTCTTGGCAGATTCTCAACGGCTAAGAATAAGAGCGGTGGCGGTGGCGCTGGCAGTGTTGCAACGAGCACTACGGCTCTTGGATTGGTGGAGGGTAACTCAACGAACACGGTAAATACCGTAGAGGACACCGAGTTCAGTAGCTCGAACGTAGACAGCAAAAGCCGTGCCGGCATTGAGGTAAGTGCCAGCTAACAACAACACCAACAACAACAACAAACTTAAACAACAATTACTTCTATCTTTTGTTGTTGTTGTTTTTTTTTTGGCTTTGGCTCGCTTGGCACATTCAAATGCAAAATTTCATAACGCCTGACATGTGCCCAACGATCTGAGTGTGCTTCCTGAGTGCACGCAGACTGCCAAAAAATAAAAACCAAAACCTTCATAAATATATATACATAGAAACGTGATGGATAAAAATTAAAGTCCTTGCCCAGTTTCGGTCCTGAACCGTGCGTAATCCCTGTTAAATCCAAATAGAAACTTGCACATGTCGTTAGGTAAACATCAAGTAGTCCTGACATTTGATTTATGCACGCATGTATCGATTTAATATATATATTTATATATACACGGATTACGCATTACGTATACGTCGCGTTTGTGCGTGTGTGTGTGTGTGTGTGTGTGAGTGTGTGTGTCAACAAACGGCAAATTAAAAGACAACCAAAAAGGCATTTGATTTTATTGCAAGCTAAAGCTCCCCCAAATGCTTGTGTGTGTGTGTATGGGTGAGTGTGTGTTTGTGTATAAGCCGACATATAGGTAAAATCCTGCAAATTACCCACTCGATAGAAATGTACGGCGATAAAATGCAGGCAAAGCTTTTTTCTTTTATTTTTGTTTATTGATGCAGCCAAAAACTTGTATTTAGCCGCATTTTATGTACTTCAATTTCAGATTTTTATGGCTAAAAAAGATACAGCAGCAAGATACACACATGTGTATCTATATTTTTAAGCGATAAAAATCTGAAATTGAAGTACATAAAATGCGGTTAAATACAAATTTTGGGCAACGCGTCACACACACTCTCACTCACAATCAATAATAACGCATTAAAGCAAAAGCACGACGATCGAATCGAATCGAAACGAAACGAAAACAATAAAAGAGCCAAAAGGGAAAATAAATTGTTTAAACGTTCTGTTCTTTTTGGCATTGGAAACAAGGTGGCCAAAAGTCGAGTGGCCAAAGGTCGACACCGATTCGTGCAGGTTAAGTAAGAGCAGAGTCAAATATTAAGCTTTGTGACAAGGATATGCCAATGTTCTCAGCCCCTTTTGGCTCCATGCAAAGCATCTCTCGCTCTCTCTCTCTCTCTCTCTCCAAACCAAACCAAACGAAAACAAGTCCAAAACGAAGAACAACAACAACAACGGCTACAATGAGAAAAGCAACAGGAGCGCTGGCAAAACGTGGCCCAACAAGGCACTCAATACGCTTGAGTAATTGAAGAAAATATGTTAATGGCTGATGGCTAACAGCTTTCGTTTCCATTTGTTATGGCCCAGTCCCCGATGATAACCAAGCGTATAGAACTGCGTATCGTATTTGCCTGCTTGCTTGGCCAACATTGATTAAATATTTACTTGGGCCAGGATTCTCTTTCCTTACCATAAGTGGACAGCCAAAAAAACAAACACAAACACGCTCACATGCACACACACACGCATAGCTAAAAGTAAATATATAAATTTATCATCGTAGTTTTGTTTAATTTGAGCAAAAGGGGCCAACAAAATCAACAACAACAACAAGTAAAAGAAAATAGAACCAAAAGAGTCGACTCAATCAAGCTGCAGCTTTTATGCGAGCTGAGCAGCAATTTATAAACGCCAAATTAGGTTTTTATTCAACCGGGAAATGCACTTTATTGAACACAGACACACAAAGCTAAAAACGTATCAAGTTCAAGAAATTATTGCATTTATTCATTTTCTTGCTCTTGACACCAGCTAAAAGTGAGTGCTAAGCTTTGATTGACAGCAATGACAATTATATTTAATATATTGTATATTCACTTGAAGAGTAACTTCCTTAAAACTCTGAGGGCACATTTATAATTTCTAAAAAAAAACCAATTTAACAAAAACTTTGAACTATTAAAACTATCTTTAATCTGTTTTTTATATTGATAAGATAAATGATGAAATGCAATTAAATATTTTTATTGTATACAAATAAATTTGCACAGCAATTATTCAAAAATTAAATGTCTTTAAAGCTTAATTGTTGTTTAAACAAACATGTTTTTGCTACTTTATATGTTCACACCATGCTTAATATAGCCTTATGGTACTTGTAAACAAAACTCAAATAAAACAAAAATAGATTAAAACCTGTATGTTAATTGCTCCAACCCAATTCGCAGATACTTAAACATATTTACATGCATATATATTTTTTTTTAAATAATTAATATGTTTAAGAAAACGTTAGTATGCATTCTTTAAGGAAAAAGTCGCTCATATATCATATAGAAATACCACGTTCGTATATAATACTAAAACACAGTACACGTAGCATGTGCTCTCTGATTTATAGGGCATGTGATAAGTCTGATAAGGTTCTTGCAGTGTCACTTGAACAAAAAAACCAAAACAATAAGTCAATGCAAGGCGCATATGCTGGCCAGGCAATAAAGTGAAGCAAACATACATTTCACTTAAATGCATACCAAGAGCAAGTCAAAGTGTATTGCAAGGAAGGTATGGTAGGGGGCGGGGTGGGTGAACGGGGCCAAAGTGCGTGCCGGTGCACATAAATAATATATGAGCAATTCGAGTGTGAGTGCAAGTGAAAGTGTGTGTGTGTGTGTGTGTGTTGCATATTCTTCACTTTGTTAACGCTCACTTCGAATGTTTGCAATTTAGCTGTTATTTTTTGGTTTTTGGATTTTGGCTTCTGGTTTTTGGATACGTGTTATCTTATTTACAACTGAATTACAAAGCAAACGACAAACGAAAAATAACTATTTCAAATTGATAGTAGCTGGGAAAAAAACACTTGTAGCAGCTTATGTGGCTAATGTAATCTTTAAGCTAATTGCGTTTGACTACTTTGGGTTTTTCTTTATGTCTGGTTAAGTTATTAACTCACGATAGCTGAATTCGATTTTGTGTGTGTTGAGTAGTTTCAAAAGTTTGTAATACGTTTGAATCACGCAATTTTGTTCTGTCAATTTTAAAACATTTTCAACAGATACCGCACCGAATTCAATTTGTAGAAGGTTCGAATAACCGTCACTTGAGTTGATGTCAATTTTGTGTTGAAAGCTATCTTAACATGGACATACAATACAAAGGAGAAATAAAAGTTATTATAGCCACGCTGTGTGAACTGTGTGTTGCCTTTTGGCCATTAAGGAAGCCAAGAGAATATGCTATCATTATGCGCTTTGTTGCGAACAGCAACTGTAAATGGAATTGCAGCTCGTTTTGCAGTTGCTTTGATTTGGTTTACGTGCGCTGTGTTGCCAACATTAAAATCGAAACGCTATGATATGTAACCCACACAAATGAAACCCCCACGAAATTGAACACTGGCAACGCTGCAATATTTGTTTGTTTGTACTTTGGGCTCTGGCAACGACACAATGACAATGGTCAACGACAATAGCTTAGGTTACAACATATGTTTGTACCCTCCTTTACTCTCTTTGTAAACTTGTTCAATTTGCCAATGGCCATTGAATTTTATATACCACCGGTATATATATACCGGTCCGGTACGTTTCCATCCCATCCATTGTTACTGACCAAACGGTCACAAATTGAAAATGCATTTTTTATTTTTCGCCCAATTTGAATGTCTTCCTCTGTTGTTCTTGGCTGTTAAGCCATTGTCTGTGTTTTGGTGGTGTGTGCTGTAAAAGGAATCGCATCAATTACATGCTTATAACAGCACAACCCAGCCATATATTATGGAATCAAAGTCATAAAACTCATTTGGCAACGGGTCTGTGTGGCCCATTAATTGTCAGCAGACCAAATAAAAAATAAACACATTCCATGTTGAAATTAGAGGCGAGATACCTGTGCGTTCCCACAGACAACGATAAAAAGTCCACTTTCCTGTTTCACAAGCTTCCTTTTTTTTATTACCAGGATGAAAATTAAAGCGAAGACAAGCTTGAATTGTTGTGCGTTCGTTTCACTGAATTCGCCGTTATCGAAATATCGGCTTGAATAAAAGGTTACCCAGAAATTGTTGTAAAAATTCAAAAAACACATTTGTATGTTGTTGTCAACAGATTTTTTTATGTTGAATATTATGCAGTAGTGAAACTAATTCAGTTGAAAGTTCAGAAAAATCAATTTCTAAATCAATGTTTTTTCTTCTAATCGGCTTACAACTGACATCGACAGTATATATATATATATATCGTGTCACTCTTTTCGCCTGTTATTTTCTGGCACATCTCTAGCTGACCGGCAGGCACTTGGGCTATTTTATCGTTCTGTGCGTAAAATACGGCCGTAGACAAAATTTATAACACATAAAAGTTGATTTTAGCACTTCACGCGTGTGCACATAATGTGGCCGAGGACATGGACACTGCTGGCTCAAATTACAGGTGATTATATGAATTAAAGAGCCCAGGACGTGCCGTTAGCAGCCAGCTCAAAGTCGACAAATTGTGTAGCCCTTTTTGACCAAGTGCTGCCAAAACGTCCAACAGACTGACTGCCTCGACTGTAATGGGCTGGGCATGGCCAGCAACATTTACACAAGTGGTGGTGGCGTGGCGGGGTGGTGTGTTCCAGCAGCGCACAAATGCGCATCGAGCTTAACGAAAATAAATATTTGCCAAGCGATTTTATTTATTTGGTAAATTTATCACCACAACAGCGTAGGATAAAAAGCCCATGAAAACTGACGACTCTTTGCCATGTGGCAAGCATGGGGAAGAATAGACAGACAAAGCAAAAAAAGCATCACTAAATAAATTTATAAATGCAATTGAAATTGTGATTTGTGTTTGTTTGTGTGTGTAAGTGTGTGCAGCACTGATTTGCAATGCTAATGTAGCTAATTTTTATGCTTCCAATTTGGTTTGTTACGGACAAACGCATTTCCTCAAATTTGTGAATATGTTTGCCAAGCCTTATAAATTGAGCAAGAAGATTTATTTTCTCGAATTTTTTAACGTAATAAGTGTATAATCAGAATTATAAAAAAAATGTATCGATCAAATCTAAATCAAACGTTACTATTTGCCTAAAAATGTTCTCGTTCAAAGAGTATTTGAATAGATGGCTTTGTATGAGATTAAGTAAATGTTTTTTATGTTGCTTTTTACTATTTAAAAAAATTACATACATATTTTTTTTTCCTTCTAACTAAAATTTTGAATTTTGTTGGTTTTTGCTTAACTTGTAACATTTTTATTCTGATTTTCAACTTTAGGTTTTCCAATTGCGCATAAATTTTCTGCTTAACGCTTCTTTTTAAAAATTTTTGGAAATTCCAATTACAAAATGTTAAAGTGATAAGACTCACAAAATTTGCTGTTTGCTATTCACAGGTGCCCAGCACATCGGGCAGCCAAATCGCAACCGTTTCACACCTGGTGGCACTGGCTAACCAACAACACGCGAGCTGTGCCAAGCAACAGAATCCCGTAACCAACACAGCGCCACCGACAACAACGGATGAGCTTAGCGAGGAAGAGCAGCCGCTGCAGGAACAGCAGCAACAGCCACAGCAGTTGGATGAGTCTCTGGGAACCGCAACCACAACATCAGCAGGAGCAACAGCAGCTGCAACAACGGCCAACGGCAATGGTGCCGTTGGTGGGGCAAATGGCGCTGTGGAAGTGCTTGAGGATCCGCAGTTGCAGGAGCAGCTCGAACAAATGCAGCAGCTACAAAAAACAGCCAAATGTGGGGCAGGTGGAGGTGGTGGTGGTGCCACTACATCCAATGCCACAACAATTACATCGATATCAGCGCTGTCGCCACAAACGCCAACATCGCCTGCTATCGCACCGCAGGCCGGCGCCATTGGCCCAATGACAGCGAGGACGAGCACATTGACTAGCTGCAACCAGGCACATCCGTTGTGCAGCTCGTCCAATGCCTCCGGTGTGGAAACCCCAGAGTCGCGCACTAAACACCAACAGCAACAGCAACAGTCGACAGCGTTGAACCCGCCACACCACCAACAACAACAGCAACAACTGTCAAGCATTGCGAATCCGATGCAAAAGGTGAACAAGCGCAAGGAGACGCTGGAGGCGAAGCGAGAGCGCAAAGCAGCTAAAACATTGGCCATCATTACGGGCGCCTTTGTCGTCTGTTGGCTTCCATTCTTTGTGATGGCACTGACAATGCCTCTGTGTGCCGCCTGCCAGATCAGCGATAGTGTAGCCTCACTCTTCCTCTGGCTGGGCTACTTTAACTCCACACTGAATCCGGTGAGTAAATAAAACATTTTATTTCTCTTGAATTTTTTCTTTGAATTGCGCAATTACAAAATTCAAATTATGAGAATCCATATCCATCGAATTTTACACTGGCGATTTTCCAGTTGAAAGACGGGACGCGACCATAACCAATGTGTAATGCAGTGGAAATGGAAAGTATGATTGCAAGTGCACCCTTGGCGACAATGCAGTCCTTGGCTGTGTTGTCCACCGATGATTGTGGCAAATGGCGCAGTTGTCAACGACAATATTCCATGCCCGCCCTCAAAGCTTCACTTACCCGTCTGTTTCTTTACAGTGACATTATGTTGAGAGACATTATTTTGATGTTCATTGAAGTCTGTGATGCTGTTTTGCAGTGAATAATGTTTTTTAAAAACAATCAAAGACTTCAAGTTGTTTGTGTATTTACTGTTCGTTTGTGAAACGCATCGAAAATGTATTGCAAAAGTGCCCCAGCACTAAGAGAGCTGCTAACTTGATAAGTAAGCTCATTGTAATAACAAATTAAAGAGATCTTTGTTGTTGATGTGGAAACTTCAATAGGCTGAGGGGGTACAAATCTTCCTTCAAATACATTCAAAGCATCTTACGGCCTAAAAGTATGCTTCACTTTACAAGCTCCAAGAAACGAAAAATAGCCATAAGCTCGATATTAGGTTTTTAATTTACCATGATTTAAGAATTTTAAAATTGTGCAATTCAGTAAGTGAAATTTTGTTTTTTATATTACAGGTCATCTATACGATATTCAGTCCCGAGTTTCGTCAGGCCTTCAAGCGCATACTCTTTGGCGGTCATCGGCCGGTGCACTATCGCAGTGGGAAGCTCTAGATAGTGCATGCGAAGAGGCGAAGGTACTTACAATATAAAACTACATATACAGTCCAATTTCCATATAACGAAAGCATTCATTTCCAGCACCCTGCAAATTTGGTTCAACCAAAAACCCATTCCCATTCCCTTTAGATTCACTATATGGAAGTTCGACTGAATATGTTTTTTGAATATAAAATAAAACATTGAACATTATTGCGATACCTAAAGAAAATGGAAGACAAAGCATGCGATTGAAATTTTAGTCACTCGATTTTCATTTCTTGCAGTTACTTTTGTTTATTAATATTTTTTCCAATTTCGCGCTCACAAAGTTTCAATTTGCAAATGCTTGTACGGAAATTGATATTGCTTGAGCAATATTTGTTTGAGCTGCTTATCTGTGTCCATTTCAGCTGGATGGATGGTAAAGATGCTGTTGCTGCTGTTACTGTCGCAATTGCAGTTGTTCAAAGTGTTTTGAATTTGGTTGTCAACGTTGTCGCTTTGGGCTTTCAATTTTCTAAAAACACACCTAACACGAACGGCCATGGGAAATAGCCTGTGGCACACACACGCACATACAAACAGACACATGCACATACTCAAAAACTCATACAGATTCGAATTGGCAACGCTTTGTTGGCAGCTTTCCTATTTCCCCAACTTGAAACAGTTTGTAAGCCATGTGAAAAGCGCAGGCAAAAGTTTCTCAGGGCTCGAGCCCAAAAGTGAAACTTTTATCAACGTTTATCGCTGCTGTCATCTGCATGCAAGAGGAGAGAAACTGTTTAAAATCACTTGGCCAATGCAACGGCTAAAGGATACCGTCTAATGGCCTAAACGAGCCCATTCGAATTATGGCCACAGCGCAACTCATGGCTTATCTACAAAAGCGGGCCGACCAATTTTCTCTTCCCCCACCCCTCGATCAAAAACAGCAGCAGCCGCAGCAGCCTTGAAGGGCAAACCATTTGGATTTGCAGCAGTAACAGCAGCTACAGGCTGCTCAGTTCTCAGTTCAGTCAGAAGGGTTCGAGCCATCTGCGTGTGGCAGCACATTTAAATTGTAGCATTCATTCATTTTCATTTGACCAAAAAAAGTTAAATTAAGTAACATTAATTTGAAATTTCTGTTTGTTCTGTTTTGCATTTGAATAAGTTTAAAATTGTGTGTTACTAATGAGACTTTTGCAAACTCTTTACAGACGCTTCTGCTAAGACGATCTTGCCTCTTCGTTTAGGAAATACATACATATATATAGTATATCAGATATATAATAATCCACCACTAGCAACCACAAATTGAAGAAGAACAACACCATGATGTATACCAAAAAATAATTTTCATACTATATAGAATATCTAGTTAAACGTTAAATTGTAAATAGGTTGAGCTATAAAGTTGGTTTAAACTAATATTAACTATGCGCATAATATGTGATTAAGTTTGTAATTGCCAAGTGGAATGTGTTTTTTTATAAAGTGAAACGAACTATTTAATCAAAATACCACATAAAATTTACCTGCTAAGCATATTTAAATAACCAAATAGTGAAATCTACTTCCAAAAACTTTTCGTGTGTTTTCCATTTTGAATGTGTAAATGTAAATTATCCATTTAGACTATAAGTGAAACTAAAAATTCATTTCTATGGATATTAAAGCTTGGGTAATGTTAATTTGGAATCGTTAAAACTGAACCCGAGCACATACTGATTTAAAAAAGAAACTATCTATATATATAAAGCGCCCATCTATAGTTAAATGATAAATGTGTATAAAATCATTTAGATATTAAATTAAAACTAACACAAATTTGTTGACTATTAAATGGCTATTAGTATAAAAACTAACATTTAAAATTTAAACTAAATTGATTATTTAAGTGTTTAAATGCAATTTAAGACTATTGTTAAAGCATATTCTAGTTAATGAACAATTAAATAATAATAATATTTTTAAAACTGTTGTATATTATTGACGCTAAGCAAGTTGGTAACAAATGTCATATGGATTTCTTTGAATATGCATAAATAAATAATTGCTTAAGCATTAATGTTAAATAAACAACAACAACAACCACATGTAATATTGAAAAGCAAACTACTTTCGGGAAAAATGGGTAAAACGTAATTAAAAAAAAAATCAAATCAAATAAACACAATACAAAACCACACCTAATAATATGTTAGTTAATGCTAGAATGAAGTAAGTGAAAATATCACGGCTAAAATCAAATGTTTTACAACACTAACATTAATAATTTACAAATAAAAAACACCACTAAGATAGAAAAAACAAATCAAATCCCAAGTTGGGATTCCTAACATTAAAAACTTCATTGCAAACTTCAAGCAAAAATCATAAACATAGATTTTTAAGAAATTACAGATTTATGTCTAAATTAGATATCAACACAAAATAAAAAAATAAAAAACTATCCATAGCAGAGCGGACTCTAATCGATGTTAATTTTTCTATATTAAGCAATAATTCGAAATACACTTACACTTGTTATAAGATTTTGTTATTGTTAATTTTTATATGAATTTAATTAAAAACAAATTGGCGCGCATTTAGAAAGAATTATTGCTTGATATAGAATTCAAATTTATCACATTTTGAACTGCAAATAACAAATACATAGCATAAGTTTGCAACAAATACTATACTAAAATTGCTGTACATTTCATTGGCTGCAAAATACAAATAAATATTAAAATTTCATGCAATAAATAATCCGAGAACTCTTTTTGAATTTACGTTACGGCGAATAGTTAAGACATGAACCCAACATTTTAGTCAACCAATTTAGAGTCTGGGTACACATTCTGAATTACTTGAAGTTGGCTGTGAACAGTTTTGAACGCACTTGAAGATGGCTGCACCAAACAGCTGGTTTTTGATAAAACCGCGCCAAGACTTGTTGCCGGCGTCGAATCTATTTTATGGCCATTAATTTGTGTGAGAAGTTTTTGTTTATCAAGCATGTTGAATTTAAATTGTGTTATATGTGCCGAACTGTTTAAGCATTCCGATGATGTTTATGTTACTACCTGCGGCCACATGTTTCACCACACCTGCCTAAAGCAATGGCTAGAACGGTATTACGGATTTTCTTTTGGTTTTTTTTTAACATCATAATGAAATGAAGAGCTTACTTTTAGCTCGAAAACATGCCCCCAGTGCCGCAACAAATGCACAACGCGCAACATATTGCGCGTCTACTTCAATTTGGCCAATTTGGATGTAAGTCGCATCGATGTGGGCTCCCTGCAGGAGCAGCTGGAAAATGCAAATTTGGCCTTGAAAATGAAAGAAAATGAACAAAAGAAAGTGGAACAGCAAATGAAGGATACAAAGGAAACACAAAAGAAGTGGCTGTAGGTTATAATATCGGTACAACAGTACAAGATTTGTAAGAATTGTTTCCTACAGAAAAACCTTTGCCGGCATGGAGCAGAAAATAAAAAAGAAAGACTTTGTTATCAGCAGCTACATGACCCAAATCACCATGCTAAAACACGAAGCAAATGCAGTCGATGAGTTGCGCAAGGAGAACAAATCGCTAAAGCAGCAAATGCACACAATGGAAGGCGCCTATACGGTTCTTAAAGCCAGCTCTGCGGACGCCGAACGATTGATTAAGAACGAAACAAATCCGCTTGTCCTAGCCAATTGGGTCTCAACGCTTAAGCGAGAGCTTCGGCAGTGCGAGACCAAAAAAGTGGAGCTGCGCAATGTGCTCAAAGTGGTGCAGAATGATTTGCGCAGGGAGCTGGACTCAAAGCGGTAAGCTGACTTCAAATATTTACCAACAACAACACTTAAAAAAAAAATTATAATTGTTTTGCAGCAAGTTGGAGGAGCAAATATCACATCTAGAAAGTGATCTCTATCGCGCCAATGAGAAGGTAAGATGTAAATATAAAATAAAAAACTTGTCTTCAGTTTTTGTTTGATTCAGCTAAAAGAAATGCAAAGCCAACCGATTGATCTGAATGCATCCAGCAGCTCATTTGGCCTAAACACCAACGTGGTTGCATTAAAGCGCGAGGATCGACGTCACACAATATCGCCGACTATTGTAAGACATTAAATAATCCAAATTATATATATATCTACCCAAACTAATTCTCTGTTCAAATTTGCAGAAACAAAATATTAAGCGCATTGAAGAATCAACCTCACCCTACCTCAACATTAAATCTAGCAGCGTGGGCATGGCTCATTTGTTGAAAATACCCGAGTTAAGCGTTACCAAAATATCGCCAATTAAGAGCGGACCCGGCATTAGCATGGCAACCGGTGTTATTCGCAAAACAACCAGTGATCTTAGTGAAAAGGTATTAAGTAAAGACAAATAACTTAATACTTAAATTATTATATCTTTAAAATCACTTGCAGTACTCCATATTCAAGAAGCCACGTCTGCTGCGCGGTGCCTCTGGATCGGGAGCGACAATGGCCGCCAATTTTGCTTATAATGGCATGGGAGGCTCTGAAAAGATTGATCCATTTACTTTGCGTGACGAGGAAGAGGGAGCAGCTAGTGGTGATGGGACATCAAGTAAGGCAACGACTAGCCAGCCAATGGGCAAGACAACCGTCAATCTGCGCCTCAAAGCCGGCACGCTGCGCAATATTAAGCTTACCAAATAGCCCCAACAAAGATCCCAAATAAACCAAGACTGTCTCATTTTCGTATATTAAGTTTGCATTTAAAGGTCAATTTGTTTGTAAGCTGCAATTGTTGTGCTTGTTGCATTGATGTTATATGGAAATAAGTTAGTAATGAATTGAATATAAAAGTAGAAATATATATATGGATGTATGTCTGTAGCGATATTATGCGGCTATTTTCTTTTCCGCCGTGCCGGTCCATTCTTCACGCAGCTGCACACTACAGCCCAAGTCACGCAATGCCGCTTTGATGTCCTGTGCCACCGTTGGATGCTCCACCATGGCGGCATTGAGTAGCTCCTCAACGCCAAACGACAGCCAAGTTTCGCATTGGTTGCGCGACCTCGACACCATATTGCGTATAGCCCAGGCGCCATTGCGTTGCAGAAATTGGTTCTTGGGATGTGTGCGCAACGCTTCGACAATCACCTCAGCAATCCCCGTTTCAAAAAAGGCTACGCTGTGTGCCTGAACCCGCAACGTGAGTGTTGTAATGCAGGCCAAGGCGGCGGACACAATGTGCTCGTTGCTCTGATGCGTTTCGAGTAGCTCTTTAATTATTGGTGCAACGCCCTGCTGCACAATGTGTGCCTTGACCGCATCATGTCCGGCTAGGGCGCGCAACAGTTTTAGTGCCTCACGATTTAGACGCTCCTCGGCCAAATTAACGCTCATAATGTCAAATATTAGCTTAAGACCGCCTGCCTCGTCAATCAGTAAACAGAGCTCTTGGCGCACGGCCAGCGTGCCAAGTGTCAGAAGCAGATCCGCAAGGGTATTGGCATCCTGATAAGCGGGCAACAGCTCCACCAGCTGCGGCAACAACTCGCCGGCTATTTGACGTGCGTGCTCATGGGCGCTGCCAAACTCGACGCGTATGTCATCATCCAAGACCAAGAACCGTATAACGGCTGTCGACTCGCGCACCAATCGCTGATTGCCCTTTGTCAATAGCGGCTTCAATAGCTTAAAGGCATTGGTGCTCATGATCTTCTGACGATTTTTTTCGTGCATGACGCAAGCTTTTTGCATCCACTGCAACGTGACGCAGGTTATGTCCTCATCATTTTTCAGCTCCAGCAACTTGAGCAAAATGGACAGTGCCTCGGTATCGAAGATATCTGGCTGCTTCTGGGTCAAACTGTTGACAGCCTGCAAGGCTTTGGCCAGCAGTGTCAGGTTGACCTTTTCAGTGTCCAGTGTCTGCCGCAGCAGTGTTATGAGTGCATCGTGTGCACCAATTTTGGCCGCCAGCACACGATGAGCCAGCGATTTCTGGCATTCCATGTCTAGGACATCAAGGAGTTCCAATAACTGCTGATTATCGCTGTCCTTTTGGTTGATTTGCAATTTAATCTTGTCCACTGTTTCATTGATAATCGGTTTGCCTGTCTCGGAATTGACCGATAAGTCTTTGATAATGTTGGCCAGGTTAATGCCCTAGAGCCCGTAATAAAAACTAAATCAGTCTCACACAAGATAATAGATGACGCATACAAATACACGCACCTGCGCTTCAAACTGTTTTATTGTCTCCTCCTTCGCTTCGGCGGGACTCATTGAAAAGTCCACCACATTCTCCTGCACAACATCGTCAAAGGTCTCTTGCGAAATGATCTTGGCCATGATTACAATTTGTGTTTGTTCCAATTTGACTATTAATACTCCAGCTGTTAATTTAATTGCGTTTCTTTTTCTCTCCGTTTCTTACTTTCTGTTCCGCAACACAACCCACACACTGGCAACAGCAAAGTGAGTGTATTTTTTTTTTTAGTTTTCAGTCTGACAGTGTTGACTGCGGAATGTGCATTTAGAATTGTTTAAATAAAAACTGGCTGTGATTTATAAACTAATCTTAAGCTTAAAAACAATAAATGGCTTATTTGTTTTGTAAAATGCGCAACAAAACACTCAGCTGTTGCGTTGAAAGCAGGGCTGCAAACTTATCGATCAAATTTTGGTTTCAGTAATTTACGAAAATACATGCCAAAATGGTTTGAAAATATATAAAACGGCCTATCAAGTAGACATTTGATTTTGAAAACTATTCATTTTCATAAATATGTAATTGCAAATATTTTTGTTATCGATAAGCGATAAGAGTAGGACAGTGATATTGCACGAATTTCAAAGCCACATCGAAGTATCGATAAAACATCAACAAGCCCAGCCAGCGAGCTGTCACGGCACGGAATAAGTTAATATTATTTACGTTTTTTAAATTTAAGTAGGCGTGATTTATTAACTACATTTATAATTAGTTGAAAATGGGGTTTGTTCTATCCAAATTTCGGGTAAGTTTTGTTTTGCGTTCTAGTTCAAAGACCAAAAAGCTGGTGACGCTGACGGCATACAAGATACATATGTATGCATTAATTTACATACGTACGCATTTCTAATTATAGAAGGAAAAGTCTACAACTGCTGTACTGGAGGGACTGCAAGTTCAAATCACCGAACTAGAGAAATATGTGATCAATACGCAGGAGCGCAAAAGGCGCTTCGTTACCAACTTTGTTGGCTTCACAATTGGCGCTTACATTATTGGCTTTGCGCTTTTTTATTTCTTCTATTTCCCGCCAACAGTGCGAGAACGCATCATGTATTTGGTGCCGCTGTTGCTCTTCCCAGTGCTGTGAGTAATATGCGCACTGGTTGTATTGATGATCTCATTTATCCATAAACTGCACATATAATTCTATTTTAATTGTTGTTGTCTTTCAGTATTGTCTTTTTGCGTCAGATGTTTACGTGGTATTTTCAGCGCAAGCTCAACAAAAATGGCGATAAGCTAGCGCAACTTAAGCAGAAGAAGAACCAGATATTGGAGCAGGTCATGGACAAAGAGACATACAAGGTACTACTATTTCGGCTGCCCAGGCAATGTAAATTTCATGTTCGCATCTTTAGAAATTTTAGAAATTGGCAAATGTCTAAAAATAGAAATATTAATGTTCTATGATGGATGTTAAATTTTAATGCAATTGCTTGATATATTTGCCAATAAGAATCGCATCTGGATGCATTCCAATTTTTTCAGAGCACTGTAAACAGAAATCTCACATGTGCATTATATTATTAATTATATAAGTATATTTATATATGTATTTATAGGTGGCTGTGAAACTGCTAGAACGCTTTGGAGATAAGCAACAAAGTCGAATGCTGGGCACCGCAGCTCGTGGCACTCCAGGCGCCACGTCACTTAATCGCTCCACATCCTCATCATTGCAGCGCACACCACAGCCAGCAGCAGGAGCCGGTGCGTCACAGCAGCAGCGAATGTTTACACCCTACACAGGCGTCTACCGCAACATGAATAATAATCTAAATAGTAGCGTCATCGCGCCACAATTGCGGCTAACGGCCGTAACGCCGCCAGTGCGCGCTGGACAGGAGCTGCGCAGGCGCACACCCTTTCCCATTGTTAACGAGAGTGCACGGAGCGCCTTGGATCGCATTGTCGACTTTATTGTGGGCGATAGTCCACACAATCGCTTTGCCATGATATGCAAAGAGTGTCACAATCATAATGGTAAAAATAACAGCAATTCATAACAATGATATTGTATTCAAAGCATCTGATTTTTAGGCATGGTGCCCATGGAAGTATACGATTACACTTCATTTGTTTGCGCCTATTGTGGTGTGCTAAATCCGGCACACAAGGATCGACCAGTGGCGCCACGACTTAGCCTGGAGGCAGCGCAGCCAGAGACGCCACAATCGGCATTGCTGCGCAATGATAGCTCCAACAGCGATTCATCGGACGATGAGGATGAAGATTTTGGTGACTTAACAGCTAGCTAATGCTTTTGTATTTATTTCATAACACAATGCACATTGTTTTTTTCATAATGCAGATAAGAAGCATTTAGCGCGTCGAGCGCTTCAAGAAGACTTGCCAACGACTGATACCGAGGCTGATGCTGATGCTAAAGTTGAAGATAATGCTGATGATTCAAAGACAGCAACAGCAACAACACCAACGACCGCAATGGAAGTGGACGAGACTGAAACTGTTGCCAGCGAGACTGAAACAAAAGAATAGTTTCAATTTAGATTCAATCAGCTCTCGAGAGTACGCCATGAAAAGGTTTAGGCTTTGCAAAGCGTTAGCTTTAAATAAAACAACTTATTTATGCATATTTTGCTTAGAGTTTAAATTTATTGTAATAACATAACACACGTTGTTGGTAAACATAGTGATTATACTAGAATCTTTGTTCGACTTTAGTCACTTAATTATTCGCCCCAAAAAACTCACTAGTTTAACTATCAAATATCAAGAATTTCTGAATAATTGTTGAGCATGTCTTGAAATACACATTGTAAATTGAAAACCAGCTTAAATATGCAAATTTGCTTTCTTTTTCACGGCACACCTATGCACACGCCCCATTAAGTGGCGTCCGTTAGCGCAGGAGGAAATTGATAATTATGCCAGTGCTTTGACCGAAAATGATCGACTCGTAGATGCCCTGTTCTAAGACCTAACATACGGCCACACAATTGTGGATGTTCTAAAGATCCTCCCATTAGCTGCTCTGAGCATTTTAGTCTTGTTCTTGTCACATATGGAAAGACGTCGAGTGAAAGGGATATTAAATATTTTAAATTCGTCATCGAAAGCAGCAAGGCCTGAATAGGCAAGCATTTTCGTTCTGACTATTTTTGCAAAGTGTCTAATAATTTTAAAATACCCTTTTAAAGTGAGTTTCGTGAGCACAGGGTATAAAATACTAGACAAAAAAACAAGAAGGCGACAGCTAATGGCATAATAACTTAAATCGCGACAGTGTGACAAAAAAGGCAAGCACGTCAGTTGAGATATCAGCAGGCCCAACAACCACAGCTAACAAGCGCGAGAACAAACAAACACACACAAACATACAAAGATATATGTATGTACATAGACATGTGGCTTGTGGACTGCATTATGAGAGCGGTCAATAATTTCAATTTCGCTGGCGTTTTATTTTTCCGGGCCATTGATCAAGGCTAACGAGAACGGCTTGCATCGCGCCCGCCCGCACTCCACGCAACCAACACCAACCAGCATAGCCACCTACAAGTGGAGCAGCCGCGCCCGCGCACATTCCTTGCTTCAATGGCTGGCGGCGGCGGCGGCGGCCGTTGCAAGCACAAATTATAAGAATTAAACTAAATATGTTACACCGTTGCCAACAATTGGCCAACGTCATCGCCAGCCCGCCCCACTCTAAACATTCAACAATCTGTGGCAGCACACACACACACACACACTCAGTCGCACTCTTGCCCCGGGTTCCGCCTGCTGGGCTGATTAGCTCATAATTTGTGTGACAGCACATTTTTTTTGCGCCTTGTAATTGAATTTTCCTATCTGATCTCTGACGTAGGGGTCTGGCCAGGAAGTCGTCGGATGCGTGGTGCACTCGTTGTTGTTGTTCTCTGTGTGACATTGGTCAGGCGCATGCGTATGTGTCTCGAAAGATAACAACAACGCATTATTGAGGCGACAAAATGCAACAACATTTGCATAAGCTGGCCAAAACCTGCTAGAACTAGGGTTGGCAAGAACATCTGATAACAATAATCCATAAATAGTTCGGATCGTAGCTTTATTGTTAAGACTAATTTTCAAAATTTATATTGTTATTTGTAGATAAATTTGTTAAGATCATCTTGAATATAACTAAAATTATTGTTATATATTTATTTCATCTTTACTTTTTGAAATTTTTTAAATTCATTTATGTTATTTTATTTATGAGATTTAAAAATTAAATTAAATATATTTTAAACTTCTTCTCAACTCAAAATTTTTCACAATTTTTTTTATTAATTCATGTTGATTAAATTCAAAATATAAAAGCAAACATTATTTTTTAATAAATATTATTTGCGAAAGATTATTACTCCCGTGAAATTACTAATCTCATTTTTCAGCTCTTCGTTTAATGTTAAGGGCTTTCAGTCTTAAATCGAAACTCGATTATGAGTACCTTAACTTTGTTATTGCATTCAAAAGTTGACCTTTTTAAGAATTCATTTTCTCGTTTCTTATGGAATTTACCTAAAATCCAAAATTTTATGCAATAACTTCAGCTGTTTTATTAAAGATTTTTTTAAAATACCAACTATCTTAAATATTTTTGAACTAAAAGTCATCGTTGTAGCCCTAGCGTAGAACTAAATCAGCAGCGACCAAGTCTCGCGCATGAAGTGCATTAAATTAATCTAGTGCAAGTTCGCTGCACCGAAACCCGTTTCCATGCAACTTGCGCCTTCCGGGCGCTAAGTGTGGACAAGAGCAAATCCGTGGCGTTGGCGTATTTATCTTTTTTTTTCGTTCACGTTGACGATGGCAATGGTGTTTGTTTGGTTTGCTTGCGGCACGACAAGGAAAACCTGCAGCACAAATAAAGTGATTCACGAACCGATTCAAAATGACGGCGGCAAGGGTTGGGATTGGGATTGGGATTTAGAGCCTGGCCAAAAGTGGAAAATGAAAAAAACGCCAACGCACGCCAAAAAGACAAATCAAACGAGCTAAAAGTATTTTAATTTTTGTTTGTAATTTTTTATTTTTTTTGTATTTGGTAAGAATTGAGATTGCGCTGTTGAGAAGTTGGGGGCTTAGTTCATTGCTATTGCTAATGACGGCATGAATGTAACTTGATATATAAGTATGCATTTATAAGTAGTATGTGTATTGGTAAGTACCAAGTATGTGTCTGTTATTGGCCGTTCGATTTATTTGTTCGCGCGCTCGCTCACAACAAAGACTCTAATAATAATCTGTTGGGCCAATCAAGCAAAATATGCGCCAGATCAGTCAAATACAACAACAAAATGCAGTCACTCTATGCCGCACCAAATCTGTTAGGCTAGCCAGCCAATGAAAGTGAAACCGAACTGAGAAATAAACACAAATATATGTACATATGTGTTTGTATGTATGTATACAGGTAGACTCGGTTCTAGCCGCGGTCAACGAGAGACTGGCTGCTGTTGGTTGTTCGGCTATATAAGCCAAGTGACTGTCGTGTTTGTCCCACAGTGCAGCGCTGACCAGGAACCCAATTGGAAGTTTAAGTTCACACAACGACCTCATAGTCCAATTGGCCCACACAAGGATTAACATAACCACCCAACAACACCCAACAACAACATGTTTTTCAAGCTGGTAAGTAGAGTATCAACGAGAATAACTTTCATTTAGTTGAACTATCAACAAAATCATCTGCTCCTGCAGCTTCTTGCCTCGTGTCTGGCCGTGGCATTGGCCAAGCCACAGCATCAGCCTGCTGCTCAGTATCCAGCTGGTGTCAATCCGCAGGACTGTCCCAACTTTCCCATCTGTGATAATGCACGCCTGCACAATCCACACTCGCAGTGGCAGCAACCGCAACAACAGTGGCAGCCACAGCCCCAGCATCAGTGGCAGCCACAGCAGCAGTGGCAGGAACCCCAGCAACAGTGGCAGCCACAGCCCCAGCATCAGTGGCAGCCACAGCCTGCGTGGAATGCAGCACCTGCTCCAGCTGCCGGCGGTGACAAGTATCCAGCTGGCGTCAATCCTCAAACCTGCCCCAACTATCCCTATTGTGATGTGAATGCCGGACACGCTGGCGCAACTGCTGCAGCAGCTCCATTGCCCGGCTGGACGGAGCGTCTTTACCCAGCTGGTGTCTCACCCCATCAGTGCCCCAACTTCCCCTTCTGCACATAAAAACTTTCCTTCTTTTCGCTGTCTACACTGTCCCACTTTTCCTCTGTCTACGTCTACACACACTCACAAACACACACACCCATTGAACGCATTTCTTAACCTTTAGCTTCCTTTTTACACACGCTACAAGTTCTCAATTATTGAAATTCTGTTGTTGGCGTCAAATAAAAAATAAAAACAAAAATGTTGGTCATAAAATTTGGAGTATTATTGAAGTTTTGTGTGTGAAATTGTTAATATTTATGCATTTTTATGGATAGTAAATGTTAGCATTGTTGCAGTAATGATTTATGTTTTCTTATGAAACTTGCTCAAAATTGAGCTGTATTTTTTAACAGTGCTTTTTTCATATGTCCAAATACTTGATTTTATTAATGAGGGGAGGGGATTTTGTAACTAGGGTTTGACCAAATGTGGAAATATCATTTTTAATGTGTTAACTTTTGCAGCATGTTTGAACATATCTCTCAATACTAATTTCATAGTTGGACTCAAGTCTAGTTTTACTTGTATGTAATATTGTTTTAAATTGTGTAATAATTTTAAAATGTATTTAAAATTTGCTAAAAAAAAAAAGGATACAGAATTTCCTCAAATCAAAGTTAATAAATAATGCCTTGACAAGAATTGCATACAAATTTTTAATGCCATAAAACAGGATATTATTTTAGGCAGAAATTTAATTTGTGTTATTAAGGTAACTTAATAATGTCTTGAAAATATATTGCAAGTAAATATATTTATTAAAAAAATACTCATAAATCTAAAACTTATAAAAATTATCATATGTTGCAACAATGTATGGAAAATAATTAACATAATTTCTGTTACTTTTATGTGGTCATACCAAGCAAGTTAGCGATTTAATTACATGCCAAGAGTTGACTGCTCTCCGATTAAAATTCACTCAATTACTACATGGACTGCGAGTATATAATTTCTCATTTACTCACTTAACAACAATCCCAACTTAATATAAAACTTGATTAATGGCTTAGTTCTGTAACGCACACAAGTGGCTTATAGGAAGAGTAGTCTTAACGAGTTCGTAACACTCAAGTCAAGCAACAACAACAGCAACAAAACTGTTTTAAATACTTGTTTGGGAAAGCAAACCCGAAATGTGTAATATTGTGTAGCGGAAATGTGTGCCGCACCCACCAACAAATTGCCACCTCTTAATTCGATACACAAAATCAATATTCTGAGATTCAATAGGTGGCAAAGTAAAAACACAATAGTTGACCAAAACCTTGCAATGTGAGGCAAGAATGTGCAGCAGTTCCAGTTTCCCTCCCGCTTGGACAAGGAGTGGACTTACAGGTGATCACCTGGTTGCCGATTACTTGGCTAGCTGGCTGGCTGACTGGCTGGCTGGCCGAGTGGCGACTGTTTTGCTGGTTGACCCCGAGCTGCTTTTGTGAAAGTCGTTCTTGCAAAACGGCGGTTAACATCAAGCGGCCAGCAGCCAACAGCCAATGGCCAAGGTCAAGTGCAACTGCAAATTAAAACTTTGTACATAAAATATAAGTACATACATACAAACACACAAACATAGACACGCGCCCAAAATGTACAATTAAAAATCTTCACTTTTTTATTTACAAAACAATTTTTCTTTTTAAACTTAAACATTGTACAGTATTTACAAGAAAAACAAAACGAATTGTAGCTGCTGGGCGGGGGGATGAAGTGGTTGGTGTCTAGTGTAGTAGATCTACCAGCCATGGGACAGAGAAGAAGACCAACCACCATGATGATGATAATCATGATGATCTTCATGCACATGCACGGGATGAACAATCTCCTCGTGGTGGACATGATGAACTGGCACCTCCTTATAGATAGGCACATGCACCTCCTTGTAGACCGGAACATGTTTAACCACAGGCACTGCTATCTTCTGGACATGATGATGATGCACTGTATGCACCTTATAAGGCACATGAATTGTGTGGTGTTCACTGTTCACAAAAGACAAAAACAAAGAGAATACGTTTTTAACAATACTTAGTACATATATTTAAGCCAAATGGAAAGCAAATGAAAGTGAAAATGTAAATGGTTAATGAAGTGCTTGTGGATCGCGGTGTCGTGGGGTGCAGTTTGTAAATAATTGGCACTCAAACGTTATTAGCTAATCAGTTAAATAAATAGCTTGGCAGGCAGCTTAACAAGCAAGCTGGATGAACTCAGTTTGTCGCATTGCCACTTGGCAAAGGAAACCAAGTCTAAGACTGAGTCTGAGACTCTCGGACTAATGCTCGGAATTTGTAATTAAGCATTTGTAATTATGTGCGCATTAAAATGTGAAATTCCTAAACGTTGTCTTTGGATTTTTTGTCACACAGGTTCACTGGCTGCCAATTGAACTATCCAGCGAGAAAATCAACAGCTAGGGTCTAAGTGTTATAAGCTCTATTCATAAATACTGATTGCTTCATTTTAAAGCGTAATTGAATCCATAATTCATAACGTTTAACTGCCGGCGTTTAAAAAGCCATACAAAAGCCAACCATGAAACAAATTAATAATAATAGTTATGTTATTGCACAACACGGGAAACGTTTTAAATGTCGAGTGAGGGTTGGGCTAGTTGTATTAAAATCAATATGTATATTAACTTACTGTTTGCCAAAGAAACCGGGACGTGGTGCACAGTGTGCCACAGCGAAGAGTGCGACGAAGATCTGAAAGTGATTCAAAGGGAAAGAGAATCTTGAAGACTTTTTAAAAAGTAAGTAAAATGTTTTATTCGCAATAATAATTTAGTTAACGATTACTTAACAAGAGCAGGCCGCTCAAAGATACATATTTAATTTGCAGCTAATACACAAGTTTAATATCTAAAATATTAAAAAAAATATTATTTATTGGAAGCTAATGATGTTACCATTTGACTTATTAACACAAATTATTTCAAAATAAATTTTGATTAAATTTTGAACCTAGCCATCAACAACAAAATTGGATACTATCTCAACTATCAAATATAATCCTGTTTAATTATGTTTTAATGGAATACATTAAATTTATTTATTATTTAATATTGTTTTAATAGATTTATTCATGACACTAAAAATGATTTGCACACAAGGCTCTACTTTATTTAAAGAAAGCTAATTAAAAACTAAAAAACAAATCAATATTACAGACTGCACTGCACATATATATTTAACTAGAGAAAAGCTATAACTAAGTCGAAGATTATAAAATCGAAAACAATTAAAATCTTAGCACTTTAGGATGTTTGTGATTATGTAAGGCCTGGCCGGGTATTTGACGGCCACTTTAAATTTTGCACAATTACTATTATTTTATACACAACTTTTACACACAACACCAAAAGTCCTTGTATATTTCAATTATATATACATACTACATAAGTAAGTAAGTGTGTTAGTTACTTTTACTTTTGTCACTTACAAATACTTTCAATGCAATCATATTTGGGTTTAGTTGGTGGTTTTTGTTTAGTTTTTAAAACGAACGCGTTGAATAAAAGGCCGCACTGCACTGCGAATGTCTGCCAATGACTGATAACCAATGGACAACGGCTCATCCGTTTTATACCCGATTGCAGGCGGCGTCAAAGCAACAAACCAACAAACAGCTAACAGCAGCGACTTCAATGTAAAAGACACAAAAAAACGTGACGCATGCGCAACAATAATAACAATCAGCAGTGCTCTGTTAACTGTATGTTTTACAAGTTTGTTAACCAAGAGGTCTCTGTCTGTTGCTGTTGTTGTTGTTGTTGTTGTTGTACCTGTTTCGTTGGGGCAGCTACCACATAAATACTGCAGCTACGCATCAGTTGTTTGATGCAAAATAAAGTTTGTCTCCAACTGACAATCGAACTTTGACTTGGGCAAGTTTGAGTGTTGCTTTGTGTAACACAATACAAATTTATTATATTATTATTGGCGTCATTATTGTCCCATAATGTCACAATCGCAGCGCAGTCTTCTGTCCACATACTAAAGTTGATCATTCCATTTGAATGATCAACTAGCACATAAAACATACATACATACATACATATGTATTGCGATTGCCCGGCCTTCTGCAATAAAAAGTGAACGTCACAGCAACAACAACAACAAAATACTGTCAAGCTTTCATCCCTAGCCCGAAAATCTTAACAGACGACCTTGACTGTTGTGTGTGGACATAACAGCAGCAGATGTTGCATGTGACAGTTTAATTGCCTTAAATGGGTCACAATTGTAAGCCAGTATCAAAATCACGTACGTACTCGTGTGATCAACATTAAAAACGTTTAAATTTGCAATAAAACGCATCATTTTACTACCACTTTTTGGGCAATTACTTAACACAGATAACAAACAAAAAAAAGTAATTGTAATATGCAACACACGCATTCAATTTTAAAAAGCATTTGATGATCGATTTTGGTGCGTGGGGATTGCATTTACATTGGCTGCTCTGTTAATGTTAAGAGCACTTTTAAGTAAACTAGTTGCAAGTTTAGTGGCTCGTGGCTCGTGTCTCTATTTATTTAAGTAGGCCACACACATAAGCACACAGTCTGCAGGGCTTAGACTCTCCCCCATAGACTGTTGCCCCTTTGGCTAGTCGACAACTTGTGAGTGCAACAGTTGCAGCCGGCACAAATTGCTCGTTTGACTTCGTCAAATTGCATAAGAAATACTTTATGTGATAAATATTTCACAGTGGCAAACTATGCGTGCCCCGAACGGTTGCTCCAGCTAAGCTCTGCCAGCTTGCAATAATACTCTGTCTGTATGCCTGTGGGCTGTGGCTTCAGCTACTACTATTGCAACAACCCGGTTAAGATTATAACTTTCATTTTCAATACGCGAATCCCGAATGCAAATACTTCCTGTTTGGTCAGTTTTTTTTTTTTTTTTTTAATTTTTCAATGAAATGTGGGGCATGCAACCGATGCAACAGCGACAACAACGAGCGGTCTTTGCTAATATACAATATTAACAATCAGCAAATTGCTGTCAAAAACTATCATACGCTTATACACATGATTTTAATGTCAGATCTTTTGGTGTTGAGTGAATTTGAATTTGTGGCACCCAATAAAAATAAAAACCTGATCATATTTGAGGTTGAATTCATATTACCGGGAAAACATAGCTTCGCATATATATATTCAAAATCGTACACAAATCGTTTATGATAAGAACAACGACAGCAACTGCCTTTTTTTTGGCTGCTTTTAATAATAAATAACCCGTTCTCAATCGTTGCGAATCAACCAAATAGCCATATATAAAGTGTAACCAATTCTTGGGCATAATCATAATCCGTTCCGGTATTTAGTTGGCCATTGTTAGGTATTAAATTGAATTAATTTTCTATCGCTTGGATCTATAACAATTTTGTGGATAATAGTTATTTGTGTGCAGGTGTGGATAAATATTTTATAAATATTTGAAAGGGTAAACTTGCGTTGCCATGTACATTTAATAATCAATAAAGAATATAAAAAAAATTTATTTTGATTGAAATTCTATTATGTTTACATATTTAAGCTTGTTGATTTTGTTTTATTGTAAATGTTCTAACTTTTGTATAAATTTAAAAAAAAAAAAAAAATTTTTTGATTAAATTATTTATTTTCTTTTTTTATATCACTGTTTAAACGTTTTACTGATGCAGTTGTTAGTAACATAACGTACATAATTTATTTTTATTATTTAAAGTACAATTGTATTAAATTTGTGAAAATTCATAATGCCAGTAAAATTCTTTTGGGTTGAAAACAAAGAATTGTCCTACCCTGAGTGAACAAAACTAATCAAATAAAGCATTTTTCTTATTTTTTCAAAGCCTCAACTTAAACCTGGATTTGCTCTCTATAACAGCAACACTTTACTCGCCCAAATAAGATATTTCTGATAACTACATTATTTGGTTTTTTGATCTCACCGCTAGGCAAAGAAATAGGTGACAAACAGTTTATGTAATTATAGCAGAAAAAAAAGTTGATAGTGTCAACATTTCTGTGTCGATTTCCTGTTCACCCACAACTGTCAATCACCTTTGACAAATTTATGCCATTTACCCAATCGATTCGATGTGAGAGATAGTTGTGAAGTTTTCAATTTTATTTTTATTTTTTCTGTTACATGCTCCTTGGGCTCGATACGAGTGCAATATCTGCCGGTCAGTATATTTTTTAGACACGCGCTGCGTATTGAAATTTGTTCATGCTGTGGAACGTGTTGCCAAGTTATGCTACACAGTTGCAACTGTTGCTACTGTTTGTTGTTGTTATTTTTCCACACTTGTTAGTTGAAACGCGTGCGCGATTCGTTGAGCACCTCGAATGAATTTTGATCGATTTCTGATGCGATTTTTGACATTCAAACGGGTGCCCCAAACACTTTAACCGCGCTGACAAGCAAAATAAAAATCCAAAATATTCACACATTGTGCAATATGTTTCCCATGCCAATTTTCAAATCGGTTTATCTATTTGTTATTTTTTGTGATTTGGCTTTTAGCTATTTGATAATCTGCCACATGCCAATTTGGGGCAACCTTCAAAAGGCTGCACCTAGCTTTTAAGATTCTTAAGAATTCCTGTTTTGATTTTTTGACTATATGCAAATTAGCTAAGAATGAGCTCAGAGTTGAGTTCAGTTGAATCTGGGCAGCTATTTTCCTGAACCAGCGTCAACGCAGACGCTGACGTAGTCGCCGACGTCGACGTTGAAGTTAAAGTTAAAGTCGTTGCCGAAGCGCTGATGAAGAACAGCCCCGGCCTGAATTAGACGACTTCAGCAAGCATGACAAGGTCGGCACTTAAAGGTGTCGCCAATTACAAAGGCCCCCCAAAAATAAACCCTACAAACATTCTAAATCTAAGTTAAAATCTCAAAAATTTTGTTAAGTAGCTGCAGTGAAAACTTGCACCAATTAACGCTTGAGGTGCCACGAGGGCAATGTTTCCATGTTTGCCGAATTTTCGAAGTTGTATTGCCCAGGCCCAGTCAATTTTTGAACTGAGTCTCTTTTAAGTGGCTCTAGCAAAGCGTAAACATGAAGTGAAAGAAATTATTATCATGCCATCCATTCTTTGTCTGTGTTACTGAATCCAAGTTTCTTATGTTTTGGTTCTGATGTTGGTTCTAATTCAACTGCTCTACTAATTCTACAGCCAACGAATGAGCGAACGAACAACTTACAGTCAGTTGTTGCAGTCAACAACACTTGCCTCTAATTGCGCGCACAATATAATCACGCCTCCATATACCCTTTAGCTGTTTGAGGTATATCAACTGTTTGATAGCATTTAAAATAAGTTTAAAGTTAAGTCAAAGTTTAATGGGCATATCATATCAACACTTGCCACCTGCCGTGCATGACGTCATAAAATTCAAGGTACAATAATAAAATAAATATTAATGAAATATAATCATCAATAACAATTAAATACATAATTAAGTTCGTTTAATGGAAACTTCGTTATACGGAAGTTTGTGATGAGGAAGTTCGAGTCTACACTATATATAAACAATTGTATAGTGTATATAAAGATCGGCTTGCAACGTGCACCCAAATTTCTTAATACAATTTAGTTTTGAAACAATTTTAGTTGAGTCATTGCCAGCTATTAGAAGAAATGGCGGCAGGCAAAAGACAAAGGCAAAGACAACTCTGGCGACGTCAATGGTAAGATCGAAACCCCACCAAAAGCTGCCTGCTTTATAGCCAGCTCAGTTTTGGCTTAAGTGGGCGCAGCGTGGTAATGCTAATGATAATAATAATAATGATCAACTCAAGCGCCAAACTTTAGCAACGTTTATTCCCTTCGCATTCGCAACGTTTCTCTCCCGCCTCTAACTTCAGTTCAAATTCAAATCTAAACACCGTAAACACAGACAACAACAATAACAACACCAACAAACCTCTGCTAAGCGACAACAAAAGAGTGCGATGCTTTTATTTGATGTTGCTGCTGCTGCTGCCGCCGTCACTGGTGCTGCTGCTGCTGGCAGAGCGCTGCTCTTTCTGCTCATCCGATGAGTTTCGAATACAACTAAATCAGAATTTTTATTCAGTTTCAATTGTTTAGCGAATGCGGATTGGCGCTTCGTTTTTTCGAGTCGCAGCGTTACACAAAAAGCGAGAAACGAAACGAAAGCGGAGTGCAAAATCAAATAGAAAATAAAGAATTAAAATAAATGCAAACAACAACAACAAATACTTCAAATACAAAGCAAAGTACTTAATTGAAATTGTGCTGCATTTAAAAATCTCATCTGATTGTGGGTGTGTTTAACTTGTGCGTGTGTGTATGTGTGAGTGCAAGCTTTCTTGTCATTAGCGGTGAATTCGCCAAAATGTCAACAACAACAACAACGGAAGCTTGTTAATCAAATTAACCGTTAATTTTGCTACATTTCTCAGCGCATTAGAAGCGAAAGGGCGCTAAGATTATTTATTTATTATTTTTTCTGCAGAAATCAGTTAGTTTTCTACCATCTTAAGCTTATTTTACACTCTGTTGTTAGATGCTTTTGAGTTAAATTATTCATTTATATATTTTTTGATTGGTTTATGTTTTTCTCAAGCTGTCATAGCAAATTAATAGTCAGATTTTTTTGCCCTCTGCCTGAGTAATAATTAAAATATTTTGTAATCAATTGTTGGTTGTTTATTTTGAATTTTTGTATGTTTGTTTATAATTTTGGATGTTTTGTTTTTTGGGATTTAACATTTGGCCAAGTGCGACGGCAATAATGGCGAATGTATTTACGCATTGCTGAACACTTTGTCATTCAAAAAATTTGCAGCTAATTACCAAGTGGCCAAAAACTGTTTCCCAAAATTCGTAGGCTCGAGAACAGGCGCAACAGAACTTATGGCGTCATCAAGGAAGTCAAGAAGAGTTCGCGTTTAGCCAGGTTAATGACATGTGAACACACACAATCCAACACACACACACATATATAAAATCTCACAATTGTTGATCTTCATTTGCAACATAAAGCAAAAAGTTTTAAGTATTTGAGGCGAACCCATAAATAAGCGATCCCACCACAACTCATCTCTTAACGATCTGCATATTTTGGCAATATAATTAACGGTGAAAAGAATGTGAAAAGTAGCGAAACGTAACGCGAAAGTAACAAACTGAGACAAACTCGAAGAAATGAAGCCCACTGGCACGCGAACGTAACGTGGAAAAAAAGAAAGAAGAAATAACGTCGAAGAAACCAGCAAAAGAAAGAGAGAAACAGAAGGTTTCTACGCTTCTTCAGCTAAGCGCTGTCTTTCAGTTTCCAAGCTTCCGTCGATCCAAACAGTCCAACAACGCCAACCAACTCTCAATAATGCCAAAGGAAGTGAAAAAGTGACAATCGAAAAAATTACGAGAATTAAATATATAAGTATATAAGTTTAAGTGTTGTGCGTGTGGGAGTGCAAAAGAAAGGGAAATTTTGTCATCAGCTGAAAATTGTACAAACTGTCAGTTCAAAAGAGATAAAGAAAAACCGGCAAATGTGCCAAATGCTCAAAACTCAGCTCAGACGGCAATTTTTGCTGGTTTTGACGCTGCAGTTGCTCTGGAAACAAATATCAGCACTCACTGTGGATAATCAACTGGTCTCAGCTCGAAATGGTAAGAAACAAAAACTTTTTTTTGTAAGACGTCTCGCGATGAGAGCTTGCCAAAGTATTTTACTTGTTCTTCCGCTATTACCGCCTTAGCAATAAAAACATAAGAAGATTATTTAAAATAAATAACCAATAAACATAAACATAATTATGTGTTTATTCTATAAACTTTATAGAATTCTTATTATGAGCAGTTATCATATGCATGACCAATAAACGACTATAGTGAGTAATACTTATTTATAATGGAGGTTGACACTATTCTGATTTCAGTCAAGTATATTTTTATTTTTATTTTTAATGCATCTAACAAGTTCTGGGATAATAAAATCTATTTAATTACGCATATAATTTTTAATGTAGCTATTTAAATTTGTATTCTGGGCAATAAACATAAACCAGTATAACAATCTGCTTAGTTTAAAAGTAACGTAAATAATCTGTTTTTAACCTTTTTTTTATTTTAAAAAGTTTAAGAAAATTTTTTTTATTTCCTTTTTTTTTATTAAACTATACTTTGTTTGTTCTGTTTAAATCCTTTTCTAAGAACAGAAAGATAAAATTTTTGTAAGCAGCAGCTTCAAGCTCCTAAAATATTCTTTTGTAAATACATATGTATATAAGTAATTCTTCATCAATTTTATTTTAAAGAACAATTTAAAGTAGGTAACAAAACAAGTTCTTGCAAGTTAAATACGTATTAAATCTATAAACCGATGATATATGAGCTTTATGTTCCAATACTCTAGAACTACAAGATATTTTTACTTTTGGCAGCTCAGAGCAAAAAATTTTAGACAAAAAACATATTCAGTATTTAAATACATATTAAAAGTTATGCAAACTATAAAACTGAGGGACAATCCATCATGCGACACAGAAACAACCTGTGCTTAACACAGGGAGCCAAAGAGCTTAATTCTTTGTTGTGTTTGACCTTTTTGAATAATTCATGGAGCTGTTTGTGGCAAGTACTTTTCTATGGCTAGACTTGTATGGAAGCACACATAGGTTAATAGCAGTCAACTGCGTCCACACGGCACGCAAACCAAATAAAAATTCTAATTTAAATAAAGAACAAAGCGCAACTGCGGAGTGGCGACAATTGCAGAGCCAATAAAACTAACCTACCGTACAGTGGAGCCAACCCAATCCAAAAATGGCCTTGAAAGTGCAAGTGCTATGTCCCATTAAATGACATCATCATCATCGCAGAGTTTGAGTTGGAGTTGTTCTGAGGGTCGCGATTTTTGAGTATAACAAATATTTTGGGGTCACAACACTCAGAAAAATTGACAAAGTATTTTTGAGCTTGCGAAATCGGGTTTAAAATTTAACAACTGAGGCCCCAACTTGACAATATAAAAAAACGATTTTTTTTAAATCTTAGAAGTAGTTTCAAAATTCAAGAAAAATATTTCTAAAAGTTTAATTTTTAAATCATTTTTTAAATCCAAAGAATTTTTTAATCTACTTCGAAACTTAGAAGATAATGTGCAATCTGATCTTTTATTTGTTTCACTTTCTGGAAAGTTAAAACAATATTTTGTTAAGTGTATATTACTCTACTGAAGAGTGTAGTGAACCTTTAAACCAATTGCAGTTGCCCAATTTAAGTAAGTTGTTTTTTATATAATTTGTGTTGTTTGTTGTTGTGCAGACTGCTTTGAGCGAATTGCTTTGGAGGCAATGTTGCCATTTGAGAAGACCTTCCGCACCGAAGACACCAACTCACTGAAGATGTGCAAGGAGAAGTGCCTGCAGGCGGGCGAGAAGTGTCAGGCCATTTCATTTGGGTAAATACGATTTTGCATTTTGTTGCAATTGTCTAACGATTACCCAACATTGGGAAACTGTTTTATCTATTGGCTGTTGCTTTTTGTTGCAGTGTGCATCGACGCGGAAACGGCACATGTCAGTTGTCATCGGAGCAGTATGGCAACGCCAATGGAGGTGGGCGGCCAGGTGGGGTGATTTTCGATCCCGACTTTGATTTGTATACGCGCAAAACAAACTGTTTCGATCTGAGCGACAACTCGATTGGTGGAGCATCATCGAGTTCCATCAGCACCGGCGTAACTCCAGTGAATCTACCAAATCGACCACTGGATGTGGGCAATACCCCGGTGCTCGTTGTGAATCCCACGCCGCAAACCAATCATGCCGGAGAGCGACAGCCGCTGCCACAGCCACTGCCCACGCCTGGTTCCTCTTTACCCCCACCTGGCGTTGGAGATCGCTTGTACTTCTCACATGAGATTTATCCTCTGTACAAATATCCGACGCTCTACGAGCACAACTATCCAGCGCCTAATGAGGATGTATACATACCCGGTGGCTATGCCGCCAATGTGCCCGAGGTTGATGAGAGTTATAGACCCTCCTATGGTCCACTGGCTAATGATGGTGTGCGTCCAACGCCGCATGGCCCACCACGTCCCATCTTCGGACTGGGCTATGGCAATGGCTATAGCTATGGCCTACCGGAGCGTTATGCACCCACCACTCTAAGACCCACTGCAAACGATCGTCCCAGCTATGCACCCAGACCGGATTACAACAGCGATCGTCCTGATTATCCACGTCCTTCACCCTCGGCGCATCCCTTTGACAGCTCCACGCCCACAGCTTATGGATCGCGACCCACGCCCACTTACGGTGGTCATCGAGAACCACGACCAGACTACACCAATCGACCTGATCCACCGCCACATGCAGCTCACGATGGTAGCTATGGACCGGGTATGGGCTCCTCGGCACGCCCACCTGTCTATGACAGACCACCCCAACCACCACCACCACCCAGGGATGAGTATGTGAGACGCAATGGAAGTGCAATGCGACCCGATCTTTACGATGATGACAAAACTATATCTACGTTCTTCAATCCCTTGGATTATATGCAAGGCAATAAAAGTAAGAAACCGTCCAATTAAAATTTTTATTTTAGAAAAAGCTCGATTCTTTCTTACTTAAAATTTAAACAATAAATACAAATTTTAATATGACTTACATCTTGCAGAGCCTCCAATGCCCATGCCTGGTGACAGGGATCGCGATCGTTATCCAATGGATGAGATGAATGGTAAGTGGGCCTAATCTTCAGTTTAATACCGACTAACACGATCCCCACTAATTTGGATTCGCGCCCAGCTAACAGGCAGTGGCGGGTTTGTGGCAACAGTTTTTTGCATTTTATAACAACTAAAAAAAAGATATATGCCTAGAATTAACACAATTAAAACTCATTAAATACGGACGCAGAGGGAAGGAGGTGGAAATGGTCATTTGACCCACATTTCGATTCGCTTTTATTTGCGTAACAAAACTAAAAACCCATTATCCAAACATAAAGCACAACCTCTCTGTATGTCGAGAGGGTGGACAGTCAACAGTCATTTTATGTGCATGTGCCCAAAAACATATTCATACCATACTATACTAAATAAATAAATAATCGTATAAACTAGCCAACGGTGTGGACAACAAAACAAATGAGCGCAAGCTCGCATTTTGAATGCACACAGCAGAAAAAAATGTCGAGCAAAGCTTATGATAAATGACAACAAATGTCAAAATGAAGTGGGTTATCGATTGGGTGGCTTTAATTCATCGAATCGAAGGTGCTATACTATTGAGTCAATATGGAGGTAATTAGCCTAAGTGAAAATAAAATGTGTTAAGAAAAATCCAAAACTCAAATAGGCAAAGTTTTACCAACAAGCAACAGTTATTAAAAGAGAAGTTTAATTTTTCTGTTTTTTATTATTTATATAAATTTTAAAGATACGACACAGAGTTATAAAATGGTAACTTCAACATACATACATATGTACATGGGAGATAATTAAACATTCTTATGAGTAACAAAAATAACAACGCTACTCAGGTTCTTGGGCCAAAAAATAGATTCAAAAACTAATCGAGCTAACTTCTTAGGCCCGAGTAAATTAAACATGTTCTTCGCCTATATGATGTCAGCCGTAGTTAAGATATAGTATGTTTATTTATTTTGTTTCGGTTGTCAAGTGCAAAAGATTTATGTGGTTTCTAAAAATTGCGCTGCCAACTCATCAAAGAGTCATTTATATTTTGATTTGAGACTCGACTTCCTTTTGGAGCTACCTCGAGTGTGACGAGCACTACGTACATGAACTTTCAGCACAATTGTCATACTAAACACATATCATGAGGTGACATAAGCCAAGTTCAAATGTCAGTTACGGTTCTGACAATGTAATTAAATCGTTGGTCTGCGTGCGCGCGTTTGTTAGTTGACTTTATTGGGCGTGGGAGAGATCTTGGGGGCTATGTCAGAAGATAAGAACACAAGTTATACGTACTTTTTTTTTTGGTGCCTTAGAAGCGGAAGTGTAGCACTTCAGAATTTTGTTAGCTTGTTTTGGCTACTTTTGCTGAAATTGTGCAAGAGCAAACTGCACTTGAACAACCCAAAAGCCCCGAAAGGCAGGCTGCATTGTATGCAAATCTTTTGCAAAGCCAAACGAACCAAACGCAATGCACAAAAAAAGCCAACCATTGAACTGACAGCACTGACATTGATTAAGAAACGGAAATGCGCTCAACTTGTCTGGCTGTTTTTATACAAATGGGGGCGGGGATGGAAAAATTGCTGTTCTTACTGTTGTGATGATCGATGTTATTGCCAAGACTTGGGCAACGAACTTGATATCAAATATGAATTGTGTATTTTACAAGTACGCTAAGGGTGGTATTTATATCATAATCAAAAGACTTAGGCAACAAACTACACTTGAAGGTTCCTTTTGGTGAGGTATAGGTCCGAGAAAGTTTTTACAAATTTAATGTAACATAGAAATAGATTTTTCACCATTATTCTGGCCACCTGTTTATTTTTATTTCTACAGTTAAACTCCAATTAATATCAAATTCAAGTTCTTCGAATTCATATTAATTATTATCTCCCAGCTCTCATATAATTTGATCTCTGCCGGTATCCTTGAATGACGCCAATTCACGCTTGGCTGCTTGTCTGCTTGGCTAAACTCATAGCTCATAGCCCCCCAAAAGGTATATGTTAACCAAGTGCCCCCGTAATTTCATCTGAATCACAGATAAGCAATCTGCTCTACCCAAAAATACTCATTATACCAACTAAAAAACAAAAAAAAAAACGAAAAACCCAAGATTCAAGGCTTCATAGAGACGCCCCAGACGTTGGCATCATAATACTAATATCTACCAAGAGAGCAAGAGAGAACATAGAAACCCAAGATACTGAAAAAAAGCTCTCGCCCTTGCGCGCCAAACTGAAAAGCTTTGGAAAAACGCTCGAGCGGGCGGCGAAAACTTTGTTTCTAATAGCACCATATAAAACCGCAAGCTTGACCACAGCAGCCGCTCATTCGCCATTAGAATCGCCATCGCTGCGCGTCGTACTACAACCGGAAATAACGTATACGCAATCACACGATATCCTGTTGGGTGTGTGTGTGTTGTGAGCTGCGCCTGCGTTCGCGTTTATTTATGTCATTTTACAATCGACATTCAAATTCGTTATAACAAATAACGCTGTGCGCTTACGTAATCACTAAGCATCAAACAAAATATAATAATAGAACTAAAGCCCAGCTCTCTCGATTATATAAAAAACAAAGAAAATCTGATTTGGAAAATATTTTGTGAGCTTTTTTTAGTGCTTCGCTGAGAGTGTTTCAATGCGGTTGCAAATAGTTTGTCGCTTGTTGCTGCCACTGCTGCTGTTCTTTGGTGGCAGCAGCGCCAAATTTGTGAGTCCTACGCGACACAGCAGCCACCACCACATCAGCGACATAGCCAGCACTATAATCATTGTGGAAGATGCCAAAGGTAAGAGGTTGGCAAAATTTTTGCAATTCAACTCGGTCAATGGCATTTTAAGTATTAAAATAAAGACGCTGCTCGCTGCCATATTAAAGTAATTTGCATAATTTTCATAACAAAAAGAATGAACACCACCCCACCCCCGCGGTTAGTCTATCATTTGGCGAAGCGGCAATTTTCCAGAGATTATCTGCACAAAGACCCTGGGCTGGGTTGGGTGGGTTATGCGGGGGCAACGGCCAAGTGTCCGTTGGCGTCACTAAAACATGACTCGAACATAATTTACAGCAGCAGCGGATGTGACGGCAAAGAAAACAACAACAAAAAATCACATACATAAGGCAAGATGAAGCAACATGAAGCTCCCGATCTTGGAGTTCTGGCCGCGCGTTTTAAACGCTTCACTGACTTTCTGCTTATGACCATGTTTTAACATCAGCTGCCACTGCCACTGCTGCTGCTGCTTCTTCTTTTGTTTTTTGGCCTGAACTTATGTGAAGATTTGAGCCGATTGCTTCACTTGCATCGTTTTTAATGTTGACTGCATTTGCTGTCTGCAGCATCTTTCAGTCTTTTAAGATCTGTGTTGTGGATGGATTTTATTGAGACAAGTCTTAAAAAAATAAAACAGAAAAGTACTATATCTTCTAGTATTAGTTAATGTATACTTACATATAAACCCGTCGGATCAGTTTGGTAGCTAACTTTAAAAATCTTTTTATAATTTTCGAAGTTCAATCCTAATATTTAAAAGAAATAGAGGGATTAATTTGACATCCTAGTTTCGCTTTCTATATCCCAAAGGAATGATAGGTTAATTATTAGAATCTTTTACGAAAATCATTCGTTTAAAAGCTCTTTCAGACTATTTTCAATTTACTCAGCATATTATTACCATATAATTTAGCTGACATAATTATAAGCAACCGATTACAATGTTCAAGTTCAAAAATTGAAAATGATTTGAATTACTGCCAAAAAAGTTCCCAAACTCTTTTAAGTTGCGAAGATCTGCAAGGTTTTTCCTTATTTAATTTTCGGCACACCGAAAATGACTCCTAACTATTGTTGTTCTCATGCCACTTGCAGCCTGTTTTCGACGAGTTTTGGCTGGCAAACGTGTCGCATCGCATTGGGTGCGTCGCTCCATATCGTGTGAGCGGGTGGAGGATTGTATGCGAGAATGTGGCCATGAGAGGCGTTTCATGTGCGAGGGTTTCAACTATCGGCTGGATCCCTCCGGACATGGTCAGGGCGATTGCGAACTGATCGAGATGCCCTTAGCCCAAATGGAGATCTATTCGAGTGCGAATCGCCGAGACTCGAATCTGTTAAGACATCCAGATTATGATTACTATGAGAGGGATCGCAATGCGCCAAGCAGTTGTCGTCGCAATGCCTGCCAAGACTGCTCCAAGGGACCATTGAGCAGCAATCCCATTTACTTTAAGCCCGGCAGCAGTGGTCCAGGACCCAGCAGCAGCGGTGGCTATAGTGGAGATCGCGATCATGAGCGTGATCATTATAGACCACCACCGCCACCACCTCCAGCACCACACAGTAGCACCGCCTTGGATCATTATCGTGGTCCATCGGGTCCACCCAGCAGTAGTTCTTATGAGCATCGTCCTTTCTCATCGGACTATCACAGCTCCCATTCCTCCTCCAGCTCAGCTGCGTCCTCCTTTGAGTTCTCCTCACATGGATCGGGTTCGGGTTACTATGGTCACACTCCTCCCAGCAGCTTTGGTGGCGATCACTCGCGACCCGATTACATCGATAGACATGATTATGGGCGTCCAGAGCCACCTTCCAGATACAGACCGGATAGATGGGAAACGCTACCCAGCAGTACCGGCTATGATAGCTCTGCGTATCGTCCAGCACGCCCGGAAACCGATCGCATCGATAAGTACAGACCGCCCTATCGACCACCTGGTCATGATTATACGTCCTATCGCCCACATGAGCCAAGTAAACCGGCACTTCCACCGGCGACGGGTCCCTCACACAACTATCTCGATCGAGATGGACCCGGTGCGGGTGGTGCCCCCTACAAGAAACCCCCTAAGTTTGTGCCCTATCTGATAGGTGCTGAGGAGAGCTATGGCAGCTATGGTGGAAGCTATGGCAATAAGCACAGCTCCTCATCCTCCTCCTATTTTGGATCGAGTGAGTCGCAGCGTCGCAAGGATCAATTCAATTACTTCGAGCTGGGCGCCGGTCATAATCGGGAGCCGCCACGCGAATCGAATGCAGTGCTGCGATATCCCGGCTCCAGCTATGACAATGAATATCCGCGTCAGCGCAACGACTACAGACAGAAATGGACCAGAAGACCAGGACCAGATGGTAAGTATGGGAGAATTGAATATAGGTGAGCCCCTAACCATATCGGTACCTTTTTGAAGAATGTTCCGCAAAGACGAGCGAAGGTTTCCGACTTCACAAGACGGCTGTGAAGCATGCTTTCAATGTGCCCACTCTAACGGAGTGTGAACGTCTCTGCTCGGATCAGCGTCCGAGCTTCATTTGTCACACATACAGCTACCGTTATAATCAGGCGGGTCGCGATAATTGCATGCTCTGTGATCGGCCCGTCAATATGCTCGACTATTATGTAGACATTGAGCCCGATCGCGATTATGACATCTATTCGATGGCTGATGATATGGATGTGTGCAGGCAACCACCTCCACCACCACCCCATAGACGCAGTGATAATCCCACCACAGCACTCTCCGATCCGCGCAATGCACGTAAGTTAGGGAAGGGTATTAAACTCATATACTTTATTGATGTTACCTTTTGACAGAGTGCTTCTTCCGAGCCATCGATGCAACAAGGTTCTTCAAGTCGATTGTTCGGGACTCGCTCACCGTTCGTTCTGTGGGTGAATGTGAGATGGAGTGCATCCGTTCGACAAAGTTCACGTGTCGCGCCTTTGCCTTCCGCTACGGGCAGCAACGTCACGCGGGAGTCATAGACAATTGCCAGCTGAGTGATTGGCCTGTCAGGGATATGGATAAGGAGCGTCATCTTATCTTGGATGCAGCTTTCGATGTCTTCGAGCGCGCCAGCTATGGACACGGCTGTGAAATTCAACCTATTATGGATGAGAAGCACAAGAAGCGTAAGTAACTTCGATTAAAATTGATGTAACGGCTATTTATACAATAACTTTTAGTATGTTATTTGGGTTACGGATCGCCGGCACGACTCTTGCCACCTGCCATCAAGAAGGTCATCAAGGTCCCGTCGGAAATGGCTTGTAAAAAGGAATGCATACACTTTAGGGAAACAACGCAATTCAAGTGCTATGCCTTCAGCTATGGGTTAGTTGTCGAATCTAATAAATCCTTCAGCCACTTAATGTTTAATCTTTACTCTAAACAGTTCCCATGGCAGCTGTGAAATGTCGGATTTGGATCAGACGGAGCTCAAGCTCGATGTGCATTATACGCATACGAAGGAACGAGATTATTGGCTATTCGCTTGGAATCCTTTTGATTGGACGTGTCGCGATAAGGTCAATACTATCGGGGGATCGCGTGTAAATAATGATCGACGCATGGATATATTCCGCGAACCGGGTAAACTGACACTCTTAACCTGTTGCACGTCCATCATTGTGTAAATAACCAAGTGGCAGTAAACCTCTTTCCCAACAATTTATAACTCCCCCCTCCAAAAATAAGTAGCATTTAGTATTATCTGTATAATTAGTTTGTAAACGGCGGCGAATGTACATATATATACATATATATATTACTAGCATGTACAGTAGACCCTCAGTATAACCAAAACAAAAAACAAAGACGAATCCATTCCTCGTTCCTCCTGAATGTACTAACTAGACGCATGTTTTTTTGAAAAATGGATATGGATTAAGCATTGTGCATTATCCTTGACTAACGTTTCATTTGCAACAACAACAACAAAGGCGATCTTGCCTGGCGTCATTACACCGTATCGGGTAAGCCCTGTCGCCGCAGCAGCCCCTGCGAGAAGAACATCGTAACGGGTTTCTATTCCTGTGAAACGGATGGCTCCGAAATTGGCGCCTGGGATTACTGCTGCAAAACGGATCATCCCTGTGGCTACAGTCGCGGCTTCGATTATCCATGGTGAGCTAAGAACCTCAAATTGATAGATCATATTATTATAGTCTTGGTGCTAGGTGCTTTGTGGGCGATGAGCCGGATCAGTGGCGCAAGTGCAGCGATCGTTATTATCCCAGTGGCAGCAGCAGCAACAGCACAAAGTCAACGCACTCCAGCCTTGGCCTGCCCGCCGGCAGCAGTAGCAGTGGCAGCAGCGGTGGCAAGCACAAACCGAAGCATCATTCGCATCAGCTTGCCACTGCGGCAAGCAACGAATATACCCAACATCCGCCTAGACCTGGTGGATTGCAGAGTTTAAGCGACTTTGCTGCGGCTCGACTCTGGCCCGTCACATATTTGTACAGCGAGGGGCCGCCAAATGCCACAGAGTTTAGCAATTTTGTTGATTGCAACAAGGAGACGTGCTAGCAGTACATGCAACATCGGCGTTGCATTAAGTAGAACTTAGTTTCGTATAGCTTATAAGGCACTCTCTCGGTCACCCGCCTCACCCCCGCTCTTGCCAACCCACTAACAATGACAAAACGAGACATTTTCTCACCGTTTTGCAAAAAAAAAAAAAAAAATGTGTCGTTGTGATTTTTTCAATGAGATTGCATACAATTTGCCGTCAAATAATCAAATTAATAATAAACAACCAATTAACTTATAAATTCCTAAAAATAAAATTCTAAGCTTTTTAACGTTAATCACCGATTCGTGCTGACGATAAATCTTGTACTTATGTATTTAAGTTGAAATTGTACGTACATATTTTATAAATAAAAAAAAAAAATAAGCAAACTGCGCAGCGGTTGAATTTTGAAATTTGAACTTCCGTTAAAAACCTAATCTGCCTGTAGAAAGCTATTGTGTACGAGTAAACTTTGCTAATATTTTCTTAGGGCTCCTTTTGCATACTAAACCAACTAGCTTCTTGTTGCGCTATAAGCCAATCATGTCAATCAGCATTTTGTCAACTTATCAAGTGTCCACTGATCGATAAATAATATCGACCAAGTAGCGTTATCGAGCTTAGTATTTTAAAATCGCTTTCGGTATTTTCGACCTCGTCGGCTACGGGCACACTGCCTTTCAAACAGCTGGCGATTACATATTGTGCAATAGTCGAATGGCATAAAGTTATTTAAATTATTAATTAAACTGTTATTTAAATGAGTCGTCTAAGAGTTAAAAGCATATTTGCAATCGGTGCGACGGCATTAGGTGCTTTTTATTTGGGCTCATATACCGAACGCGTTCAAATCACCAACAACAATGAAAGTGGTGAAGAGAAACTACCGCGTTTACCCGGATTACCCGTGTTTGGAACAGTTTCAGCAGCTGCACTGATACCGGCCGGTGATGCAAACATTGCAGCCACACCGTCACGTATCTCACAGATAATGAAATACGGATTCCCTGGCCTAGATAATGTGCGCTCCCAATCGGATTATGTGTTATCCTACGACCGGCGGAATCGTGTGCCCCATTGGGTGTTTGAGCACCTAACCGCCCAATCGGTGGCCAAGAATACAAACGTTGATCGTGCCAAATGTGATTTTCGTCCCGATGAAAGCATTCATCCGTATTTCCGTGCCCAAAACACCGACTATCGCCGGTCGGGCTACGATCGTGGTCACATGGCGGCGGCGGCCAACCATCGACTGCATCAGAAGCACTGCGATGACACCTTCCTTTTGTCAAACATGGCACCACAGGTGGGTCAGGGTTTCAATCGAGATGCCTGGAACACACTGGAGATGCACGTGCGCCAACTGACCCAAGTCTACTCCAATGTCTACGTCTGCACGGGTCCCCTTTACCTGCCCCACAAAGAGAATGATGGCAAGACGTACGTCAAGTACGAGGTTATCGGTGCCAATACGGTTGCTGTGCCCACCCACTTTTACAAGGTGGTTGTGGGCGAAGCGAACGATCAAAAACTACACATGGAAGCCTATGTGATGCCCAACCGGGTCATCAGCAATGACACTCCCATACAGGTGTTCCAAGTTCTGCCCGAGACAATTGAACGGGCAGCGGGTCTGCTCTTCTTCGACCAGCTCAACCGAAGTCAGCTTGCGACAATAAATGGCAAGAAGGTTTAGGTTTTTAGGAAAGAAATATAAAAAATAGTAAAAAAGTTAAATATTTTATTAAGTTGTATTTTATTTGAACGCAGCTGAACCGTTCGGCTTAGTTGATGTTGATTTTGTTTCTTTTCCAAAGAATTGTGTTGATTAATAAAAGTAAACAATTAATACAGAGCAATATGAAAAATGCGTTAGGCAAAGGATCAAGCGAATAGTTGTTATGTATGTGTGTGTGTGGGTGAGCGCTGATGTCGTCTTATGTATTTGTTTTAGTGAGTGTGAATGGCATGATTTACATGCCCTGATTCTTGGAGCGCACATCATCGATCTTGAGTATCATCTTGACGAGCTGGGTAGACAAGAGAATCTGTTGCTTCTTGGAGTGCAGAGACTCGACAACATTATGACTCTTCATGTCCGAGTCACCAGTCAGCATGCAATCGACACCCAGACTAGGCTTCTTCTCCGACACCTGGCAGGCCTTAAGCTCGGACAGCGTTTCAATGGGATGCAAGCCGCTGTTCTCGGCCAGCGCAAGGGGAATGCTCTCCAGGGCGACAGCAAAGGCGCGGAATGCATACTGCTCCAGTGTGGAGAGCTGATCGGCTTCCTTGGCCACTGCCAAAGAGCAGCTGATCTCGGCAGCGCCACCACCATAAACAATACGCGAATCCTTAACCAACGAGCGCACCACACAGATGGCATCGTGAATGGAGCGCTTGGCCTCGGCAATAATCATAGCATTGCCGCCGCGCAAGAAGATTGTGACTGCCTTTGAGTTCTTGCACTCCTCAATAACCAGCATTTTGTCCTTGGATGTGCCAAAGGCTGCAAAATATAAAAAGCTTAAGTAAGCTAGAACTTTCGATAATGTTTTTAGTTAACTTACCCATCTCACGCACCAAGCCAGCGGTACCCAGTTTCTCTGGTGTCAGCTCTTCAAAACGAGGCACAATTCGACCGCCTGTGGCAATAGCAATTAGCTCAATCTCTGGACCACCGACCCAGCGCACAGCTGGCAAATCCTGTTGCAGCAGCAGATGATTGGCCTCATCATCGAAGCCCCACTGGCAGATAGCGAGTGTGGCGCCCGCATCTTTCACCTGCTTGACCATCAGCGTGAATTTCTCCTGCTCGTATTCGCGCAGTGCTCTGTAATCCTCCGCAGAGGTGACATCCAACTTATGCTTGGTCTTTGGCCTTGGCGGCTCAAATGGGCAGGTGAGGATGGCCAGCTTAACATTTCTTAGCTCCTTAGGCATTTGCGAGTGACTCAAAGTCTTGTCCACAATAACACCCTTCACAAGCATCGAATCCTCCATGCGTCCACCGACCTTAGTCTCAATTTTGATAAGCTCAAAATTGACATCCTTCTTCTCGATGTCGGCCACATTGAGAACTGCATCGACGGCCATTTCAGCCATCTGGCGATGACACTTGTTCACAATCTTGCTGCCCAGCGTTGTCATAGCAATCTGAACCAGTGGCTCCTTGTTGTTCGGATCGACGGGGAAGGGCTGAGCAATTAAATCCAGCTGCTTGATGGCGCACTGTGCAGCTAGCTCAAAGCCATCGGCAATGCGAATAGGATGAATGCCGCGATCGATTAAACCCTCAGCTTGCTCCAGGAGAGCGCCAGCAAGGACCACAACTCCAGTGGTGCCATCGCCAATTTCGTCGTCCTGCGACTGTGACAGCTGCACCATCAGCTTGGCAATCTCATGCTCCACCTCCATCAGCTTCATGATGGTGGCGCCATCGTTGGTGACCGTCACATCGCCATCAGGACTGACCATTATCTTGTCCAGTCCCTTTGGTCCCAGCGATGTCTTCAACGTTGAGGCAATCTGGCGCGCCGCCATAATATGCGTCTAAAAACATAACAAAATAGAACTTAGATTTTTTGATAGTTTTTTATATTTTTTTTTTCTCGTGCGCGTGACTCAGCCGGCAGCGAACATCTGTGCGGCGTTTTAACCTCAAATCGCAATAGTGACGTCATGGACTGCATGCATTTGTCTGCTTTGCATTGTAATCAACAACAACGCTTAGCAAATAAAACATTTTACCAGCTTTTACATTACTTTTAAACAATTATTTGCAAGCTGAAAAATCAGTACTAGAAAAGCCGGCAGCAGAGAACATCTGGAACATTCGGCAAATCATGCGTCATTGTTTGTGATGCCAAGCTGCTTAATTTTACCCAAAACTTCTTGGGATAGCTTGGAAAAACAAACTTAAGCCCTTAGGGCATCTATTTCTATAATGGAAAGCCTTATAAATCATAGAATTAATTTACCTTGATGGCATCTGTGCCTGTGATGCGCTTTTGCTGATCCTGATCACGCAAAATTATGAAAGGCCGACCATATTCGTCGAACGCGAACGTTCCTGGAAAGGCGTTCATGGTTATTTAGTTAAAAGGATCGCGGATTTTGGCGTATTTCACAGATTAAATTTTCTTTTCCCGAATCGAAACGCACAAAACTGACGGGCAATGCTGCACTAAGTACAATCGTTATCGACTACAATGAGTAGATACAATCGAAAGAAAATAAAAATACGTTCTCACTTTCGAATATTTTTTAGAAAAAGTGAACTTAATTTAATGCCGGCTGTAGAAGTATATTTAGCATTTTAAGAAAAGGTTACTTTTATTCTGTGATCTCGTAAGTAACTGTATTATAATTTAAAACAAGTTGATTTTATTGTGAAAATAATCGTCAATTGTCCATATCTAGTTTATGTCACGTAAACAATCGATTAATGTATAAAGCGAAGGTTTCGTGTATTGCTTCGGATTTCGTTCACTTCACATACGATTTAGGAGTCAACCCAATCGGATCACAAGTGCAAATTCTTTAACGATTCTCGTTAAGCCAGAGCAGATTTTTGTTAAACAAAAGCCAATTTTTCTTTCTTTGTGCGTCAAGTTGCAAACATTAAGTGTAAAAATGCCATTTAACATGAATAATAAACTGTAAGTAATGGTACCAAAGTACCATACAAAGAAAAAGTGCAAAAATCGATTTTGTAGTGAATAAAAAAAGAAAATGGAAAATAGTGCACGGGTACCGTAACTAATCGGACCCAATCCAATTGGTGGCAGATAAATTATGTAGTTAGTTGGCTGCCAATAAATTCACACCAAGTTTTTTATAGTGTAATAGTTTTAGTGTATTAAGTTAACTAACTTTGGATCGGTGTTGGTAATGTTACTGTAAAAAGTAGCCCGTGGTACATACATACATACACGTAAATATATAAAAACATATGTATGTGCGTAAATACGTACAAGCATATGAATTTGCATGGTTATTGTGTGTGTTAGTGTGCGAGAGCACACATAACCAGACAAAGCGATTGGAATACATATATGCAAAAAAATCATGTATTTTTAATTATACTTTTTACTCTATTTTGCGTATTTTGTTTTGTTTTCTCTTCGTAGCAGCCATCTTGTTTAGCTTACATGTATGTGTGGCAGCCCTACAGAGGAAGGAAAAAATATAAGGAAAACTAATAAATATTTATTGGCTGTTCATGCGCGTTTCAATTAAAGCTTGATTGCCTAATTGTACGAAATAACAATAAATTGATGTGTTTGATTTGTTTTGCCTAAATGATTTCGCAACGCTTTTCGCACACATAGATCCATTTATTAACCGTTTCAATAACCTTCTAAACTAAATAATTATTCGCGCATGAATCTAAATATGTGTGCGTGAGAGAGAGAGAGCGAATTGTGTCATTGTGTATGTTGTTTGCTTTAAAAAGCATTCGCTTTTGTAAATTAGCTTGTTCTTGACTGTCTGTCCATGTACTGTAATTTATGCCTACCGCCTGACACTTGCCATACAATGCAGCTGCGCTGTTGGTGTTGTTGTTTGGTTCGCCGTTTAGAATATTCTAGGCTACTGTGAGCGCAGGCAAACGAAGCGCTTGCCAGCAATAACAGTTATTACGCGGTAAACATTATACTGTTCGCCTTATCTCAGTTTCTCCATCCGATGAACAATGCAGAGCCCCGTCAGCATTGTTTGCATTTAACTTTGTTATCTCGCTGCCAAAATAAACAACAAAAAAAAGCTTTGACCCTTATGACTTTGTGTCTACCAACTGCAATGGAGCTGTATGTATGTACATATGTACATATGCATAAGTTATGTCCAATGAGAATAGCGAAAATTGGAACTGCCACCGGTTTGTTTAATGCGTCATTTATAGATATTTGTCCATATTTTTTGTTTGTCATCCCGGTTTTTGTCCACTGTGCGCTTTCATTGCGTCACAAACAACACACACCAAATAAAGCACACACACACACACACAGACTTATGTGTGTACATACCCGCAAACAAACAGACACTTCATGTATTTACAAACAATGGAAAATTCCACTCGCCATGCAACTCAGCTGTGTGGCAAGCACACATACATACAACTGTGCATATGTGTTAGTGTATATGCAACGCAAAAAGTTGCCAGAACAACTCAGTATTGGGTCAATTGACTTATGAAGAAGAGAAAAAATAAATAAATTAGAAATTCTTAAAAAGAAGGTCATTAAAGAGGCTGAAAAATCTATCTCGAGTGCAGCCACTTTACACGATTTCACATTTATATCTTATCATAAAAACCAACAAAGTAAAGCTGTCAACGGCCTTATCTCGTTATTGTTATTGCTTCCATAATTAGAAGAATGTAGAATGATTAGCTTCTTTTATGACTCTCTTTTGTTTTAAATCTCTCAACCTGTGTTGTTTGCATATTCGTTTTAGTGCTTCTAATTACGAGACATGTTTACCTTAACTGGAATTCTGTCTAACGTTTAAGCATGTTTACAGCAGTTGCCATCCATTTGATATGTTTACTCGAGCGACCCATTTACGTACTTAGTTTATGCCACCAGCTTTCCTTTGTGTGTTTTGTGTTATCTTAATTTTAGGCTAGCTTCGTTTTGGCTCCATCTGCATAGAAATATAGCCAAGGTGCAAATCAAATTTATCTTTTTGTAGTCTCTGCATTTCTCCATGTCGAATATTCTTTAATTATTAGGTGATTTATTCACATAAACTGCGGCTGCTTTCGATGCGTGGTGAAAAACGTGCACCGGTAAACATTTAATAACTGTATTTCAAGTGAACCTCTCTGCCTCCCATCTCATAACTAACCAGTGCTGCCAACTTTTTTATCGAGCAAACATTTTTTTGGGGGTAAAATAAAGCTGAAATTTTGGGTTAAAATCTGAAAAGAGCAAATGATTACGATCTTGATTTTTAAATTGATTTTCATAAATACATAGCTAAAAATGTGATAAATTTTATGGCTATAAAAAAAATATACATTAAATTGATCAATGTAAAAGGGGAATAAAAAGCCAACCGTTGTCCGCTGTTTTCAAATATTTCGACGGGAAACTGCCGATTTGGCAACACTGTTACGAACAGATGTATTAATATTTGTATGTGCTTTTGTTTTACACCCACACATACACGCTTCTTACGGGCACCTCAGACAGTAGGTAGCCAAACATCGATTGGTGGTTCACTGATGTTATCGAAATCGCATGTTTTTGTTTTTAGCGATTTATAGCCACTAACAATATTGTTTGTTTTTACGGTTGTTGTTTTATTTTTACTTCACGTGCTATGCACCGTTCTTTCTAATTATTTTGAACATGTCAAAAACACATTGAGCAATAATAATTTTTCTTGGCCCCTACTCTTTTTTTTTTGCCAAATAAGCAAACGAACTTATTTACAAATGTTTTTGTATGCACAAATGTTTACACATACTAGAAGCAGCGGACACATAGCGGCATCAGCAATGCAAATGTAATTAGTGGTTTTAATTTTTTTTTTGCTGCCTTTTGCCACTTCTTTTTACTCTGAAGATTCTTGGGCCTGCGACTGGTACGAATGGTGGGGGCCTTCGATAAAATATTTCTATAAACAGGCCCATAGGCGGCGGCTTTTCTTCTACATCCAAACTGTACCTGTTTGTCTGTTTTGATTCGGCCACATAGCCCCCAACTAAGAAGCGGTAGTATATCTACATATGTATCTATTGTGTCTATAATACACACGCACATACACATGTGCACCTGCAGGTATGTATGTGCATGTGTGTGTGCGCGCGCCAGTGTTGGTGTTGTGGGGGGAGCATACTAAATATTTTTTGAAATAAATGATGCCACCGCGATTGAGATGCCTTCAGTTGGCAGCCAAGCGCTCAACGCTTCGTTACGGCAAACGGAAAAAACTCAAATACAAGCACAAACACCAAAAACACAGTAATTTTACTGTTGTAAAAAGCAAACAGAGAGAGCAAAAGATATAGAGAGGCAAATAGTACCTTTCGAAAGCCATTTCGATGTAAAACTTCTAGAACGTTTGATAAAGCGTAAACAAAACTGTGATAACGTAATTAGCACAAGAGACATACTACAAAGCATAACACGACGTAACTGTGATAAAGACATAGATTATATACTAAAATATATATACATATATATTAATACTTGAAATATCAGTGATAACTAAGTGATGGCTATGATAAGCATGCAAGAGCAACCGCAGTCAGCATCCGCCAGTTCAGCAGAGGATCAGTTTGGGTAGGTGGTTAATAGTGTCTGTCATATTGCATGTTTCGTTTCAAGCTCAGAGACCAATTAAGATTTAAATACATTTGTATGCACATACACGTGCCATCGATTAATTGTCTATGGGAGCTTCTACGACTCATTAAATGAAAACATGCCAAAAACCGCTTGGCTGAGAGACGAGACCCCATTTTCCTCGTGGTGACAAATCAATCAAAGAAAAACGACATATTAAATCTTCAATTAAGTTATTTTTGTTAAGGCGAATACAAAGTAATTGATTTGCATTAAATTTCAAATTTATTTTTATTATTTTCATTTATCTAAACAATTTTGTTGCAATAAACACATTAAATTCCCATGTCCACCCGGTGTCTCCACCATTTCTCTTGGCGTGAAAAAAGCTAAACTGGCAACACAGCTCTCTTTCTCTGCTTCTAGCTGCTGCAATATTTGCCTTTGTCGCTCGCTCAATTTGAATAGCACTGCCAAGTGCGCAGTTTGTTTAATTGGCATCAATATACAAAATTTCACATATTCTTTCAGATTCGTGCCGGTCCCGGCGAACTTAGCGTACAAACATACATACATATTCTTTTATTTTGGTAAACGTTTGTGTTGTGTCCCCCCACTAAATGTTGATTAACCTCTGAAGATGTACGAAAATAAGCGAATAAGTGAATAAAGAGAGCTGTCCGTCGACAGTCCAGTATAAATCTTAAAACTGTCATGGAATTGCTCTCTTTGTATGATATTCGACGTTGCTCAAACTAACCTCAATAATCCGTTTAACTTGTCCAATTGTCTGTTGTCCTTTTCAAAGCTTCCGATTTCAAGTTTCCCAAAATGACGAATAGCGAAATGAAGAGAGCTATCCGTCGACAGTCAAGTTATGCATATTGTAATACTGTCATGGAATTGCTCTCTTTGTATAATATTCGAAATTCGACGATATTAAAACTTATACATATGTGTTAAGTTAATCGTCCAAATAATTGGTGATGGTTTTTTTTTTCTTCTAGGCAAAATAAAAAAATGCAAGTCTAATTTTGTAATTCAAGTTTCTTTTCCATCGGTTTATAAGACTTTTCAACATGTTTTTTTTGCGACCCGCCCGCTAATATTAATTTTCCCTTATATTATGTATAGTAGAATGTGTTCCCGTTGCATTTTACAAGCCGCCGCGTCCACGTCCGCCTGTGGGACCGCCTTGCCAAGCGCCGCGTCCACCACCGCCGGGTGCACCTGGTGGGCCACCACCGCCTCGACCTCCGCCTGGAGGACCAGTTCCTCTGCCCCGTCCGCGCGCTGCAAACCATAAAAAACAGACGCGTTTAGTACGTAGAGTAACAAAATGCGAGGCATTTTGCCTGACTCACCCTGTGCTCGAAGTATCGCCGCTTTCCCGCGACCCGCTGTCCCACCAAGGCCTTTCCCGGTCTGCTTTTTAAACATCGGAGCGTTCTTTAACATGTCGGGCAGTATGAGAAAACGTATTTTGGAGCCGCGTATGTAGACATTCTCCAAGTTGGCCGTTCGTCCATCGCGGTAGGTAACCGTGATCTGTGTCATTTGACAATTCATGTTGTCCTCAGCCTCAATGAGCTTGCCGCGGTAAACTTCGCCGGTTATTGTCTCACATGTGATTATATGGCCCTCAGCCTCGTGTAAAACTTTGATGGGTACACCAATCGACATTTTTTAGTTATATTTTTTTAATAATTTTACTTGGTTAATTGTCTTTTCGCGTATTTTTCCGACGCCGCAAGTTTTCGCTGCTTTTTCTTTGCGCAAACGTTCTCAAGTGAGTATATGTGTGTGTGTGACAGCTGCCGGAGCCGCCATGCTGTGGTGAAAAAGTCGGCGTACGTGCAGGGTTGTAGTTCAGTAGCATGGTTGCGCGACAAATGTTATCGTAATCGGCTTATCGGCGCGCAAACTAATTTTGTTGCCGATAACGGGCATCTTATCTTTATAAACATTCAGAAACAAGTCTACGTCATACGATTGTGTATTTAATTTAATTCGGCTTTACTGATAATAGTTATTTACGTTTCGTTAGTCTGGCTTTCAGTTTTCTTTAAGCTATTTCATTGTAAAGCAGCTTCTATGCCTTTCCTACAATAACCTTTTAAAATGATTTGTTAATTTTTGATGAAACCCGAGTACAACTACAAAATCGACAGACCATAGAAATATTGAATTGATAATTAATATCTGTGTTTCACGTTTGTATCATTCGCAGCGACCCAATGTTTAGCGGTACGTTCGTTAGAAGAGACTTTAATGATAGCGGAGTAGCCGGATGTGCTGATAGCAAGCTCCGTACCATCTCGACTTCGTCTTGCGCCACGAACATGTCGAATGAATCTTACCGCATCTCTCTCGGTGTAGGGCCTCTGTGGTGGTCCTGATGTCCCTGTCCACCACAGAACAGATCACGATAGGGCATCGCTCTTAACGGGTAAATAATCGAATCTTTTATTTTTTCGATTTTTGTTATATTTATTTTGTTTTGATTTGTTTTAACAGGCTACAGCCGCAAGTCTTCGGTCGATTCGGCTGGCGGCAGCTTATTCGAGGCCAGCTCTCAGGCATCGTCATCCTCATCTTCGTCGTCGGAATGCTCTGACACGGAGTCGCACGACATTCATTCGTTGTGCTCAGAGGATGACTGCCAGGAGGTGTTGCGCCAGATATTGCTGCACGACCAGCCTGTGCATATTTCCATCAACTTGCACGTCACCGAAGACCAGTCAACCAATTGGATGTCGATTTTGAACCCGACCAACAACATTTTATATGTCGCCTTTCCCACTGACTTGCCCCCTGCAGGCTCCAAGGAGACCTTCATATCGCTTTTGGAATTTGCCGAGGATAAGTTAGAAGTAGATGGCATCGTCATGGTAATGCGCAAAGATCAGCCGGATTGCTCTCGTTTAATTGAGGCATTCCTGTTCATGGGCTTTGAACCATTATCGAGGAAATCACCAAAGGCACCACCAGCTGCCATCAACGATAATGACAACTACTATTTCCTATATACCATCGAGGAGTAGAAACTGGGACGACGTGTGGCAACAGTTTTGATTCGAACGCTTTTTAGAAAAAAATACTTATTCAAACCTATCTAAATAATCAATAACTATAGTGTTTGCGGTCATTATTAAAATACCAATCAGATTATTAGACCATCAGGATTACCATACAATCTGACATATTGACCCCGATGTGTTCAATGAGAATTCAAATCTATTATTCTAAAAACAAAATCGTTTCAAACTTTGTCGCGCGATAATTTTCTTCTTTAATTTTTCTATCAATATCCAATTGAAATAACAACTATGCGTTAGCCACGTTAAGAGCAAGCTTTAACTTGTCTTATATTATAACACACAATATAACCACAAAAAAAAAATATAAAAACGTAAAAAAAATACAAACGAATATGAAAAAAAAAATGTATTAGCCTTAAGTTTATTTGTGAATTGCATTACATACTAATTTTGTTTTCTATATATTTTTGAATTATCTACTAATTTTTGTTTTCGGAAATCAATTTTGTTTTTTAAATAACATATATCAATATTCAATATTTTCGTAAATCCCACTTATGTATTTTATATAAGCAAATATTTTATATATATTAATATTTTGTAAACTTATGTGCGATGAAAATGAAGCAAAGAAGCATTCAAACGAAGAACATACATATTTTATATATATATTAAATTACTACGTTTATCAAGCAAACACATACATATAAAGATACATAAATATATAAATAACCGTTCAAATCAATAGATTAAAGTTACACATCAGCAAGAAAAAATTCGAAACTTATCATTTAATTTTCATTTATTTTGTATTATTTTCAACTATATGCAATAAAATAATTAAATTCAATAGAATTATTGACGAGTTCATTATTTCATAAACATTGTTCATAAAGGTGATGTATTAACGAAATATTTCTAGTGCCTTCTCTATAAGATTAGTATTCTGATTATTGAAGTGGATTGAATATAAGTTTATAGAAAAGTATAAACTTAAATGGGGATTGAAATTCCTGTTGTGGAATCGACTTATGCTAACACTAACAGTTCAACTTCATCTGGACACTCGATCCGTCTGTTACAACTAACTAGCGCTGTACTACGCTCTTTATAGGCGATAAAACAAAACAGCCAAACATTGACGCATATGCCTGGCTGAACATACATACTACACATGATTCATGCGTATATGTTATATAGGGGCTGGAGTCGGGGCTGGTCACATAAAAAAGATAACGTTATAAACAGCAGCGGAAGAGTTTCCGAAAGCAGTCGACATTTGGACGTTCGCGTTTACACAACGGACTTTAAGTGAGGCAAAGCCGAATCGAGAGAACACTCATTATGTTAAAGGCAGTTAGTATAAAACGAAGGAAGGCGATATTGTTATCTTATCCGCTTAGATAACGCCCTGTGTTGATTCCATTCTGAAATTAGAAATTCCATATAAATATGTTTGTTTTGATCTAATTTTTTGTTTAAGCTGATTATCATTGCAACAATCTTGATTGCCGTTGTGCTGGCAACTGAGGATAGCCAAAAGCAACAACATTCACATCACAAGCGCCAGCATGTGGGTCAGTCAACTGGACATCTAAAGGAACAGTCCAAGTACCATCATCTGCTTGAGCCGAAAAAGGAGCAGGTCAATCATGGACGCGTTAATGTCGCAATTGCACCACATCATTCCAGGGCGCATCGAAACAACAAACGCAAACGAGGCTCCAAGGCCTCGAAGAGTCATCATCATGATCAAAAGTGCACACATCACAAGAAGAAATCGCATAAGGGTCATCGACATGGACGCAAGCACCATTAGAGAGGCGTATCTAGTATAGCTGCAGTGTTCCACACGTTGGCTTTAATCAAACTTAACTGAATTTTCATAATTTAAAAAATATATTTTTTGCATTCCACATAAAAAAAAAAAAAACAAACATAAACGTTTTTGGCAAAACTAACAAAGTTGCACAAACGCAATTTTAATACCCTGCTGAATCCACAGTATGGGGAAAAAATTTATATAACAGAGAAAAGGAAATATCTCCGGTTCTTGTTAAATATCAGCCGGTTTCGTGTATACCACGCGTAGGTAAAGGTATATCGCGACTTCCTCGCCTAGAGTCTTTGTACATGATTTTGTTTAATGTTTAGCAATCTTTGAACTTATGAGCTTCACATAATCGGTAATTGTTGAGGGCTTCAGGTTTAGGTCTGAACTATCCACACGCTTTTGACAAATGTTTTCGACAAACGTTTTAGTTTTTGTCACATTTCCCTTTATGCTTTTAATGTTGCGTTGCCGGCGTCTAGCCTCAATTAATTATTTTTTGTTGTTTTCATTTTAACTTCTTTGGAAGCTCTTAACTGTCTTGCAATCCGGTTTTACGCGAACTTTAAGCAACTTCGAGTACAGCTTAAACAGAGCGGACATTTTTAAATATCTTTTTTTTATTGTTGTTGTTGTTGTTGTGTGTGTGGTGTTAATTGTTGCGGGGTCAAAAACATTAATATGACGTCATTATGTGCAAAAGCCTGGCTAAACTTGTTTTTTTTTTGGGATGGCACAGTGCTCGAGTGAAAGGCAGAAGCAATTGACAATTATATACCATAAGTACTAAGTACTTAAGCTAACCATCTGTTAGTTTAGCTAACCAGACATTGAGTAACTGGCCCTAAATGTATTTAAATGGTCCCCAAACTTGATGTTAACATTTGCAATTATTTGTTTTGATAGTATGAATATCTCTTTGAACTTAAAATAACAAAAAACCTATTCTAAACATAAAATATATACGGCATTATTTCAGGAAAAGAATTGTATATTTTGTATATTATAAGGAATATGTATTTTTCTAAATCTAATATTTATTTGGTTGTTAGTTAACATATTTAGGAAACATATATACACATATATATTTTAACTACTGTCTACAGTTCTAAGAGATTCGATTTCCTTATGTCACGTTCTTAGCCCCAAACTGGATAAATGGGGCGACGATAGTAGCGGCTGTAGCCTCTGTAACCACCATAGCCATAACCATAACCACCACCGTATCCGCCATATCCACCATATCCGCCATATTTATGTCCGCCATAGCCACCACCATAAAAGGGACTATAAACGGAAGGAGCATAGTATCCAACGCCAATGCTATCAGCAGTGGATAGGTCGTCAGACGCAGCTTCTGGTGCCAAATCCTTAAAAAAATAAAACAAATTAAAGTTAAATAAAATGAGAAAATTTTAAATACTCTTTTTAAGTAATTACCTCTACAGGAGCCGCATAAGCTATTGTCAGCGCTGTTAGACAAAGGAAAACTATCAACAACTGAAAGTAGAGCACAGTTAGGTAATTTAATAATTTTAACCGATTTTATTTGTACAAGTCAATTTGTACCTTTGCCATTGTAAATAATGTATGTGAAATTTCGCAATAGATGTTTCTTATTTTTCCTAGCAAATTAACGCCTTTCGCCGAGTTGGGTTCTGTTTGAAAGCACTGTTGTTGATAAACTGTGATTCTAAGCAACCTAGTCAAGAGTTTTTATAGTGCGCAAAATGAGCCGCAGATTGATTTTGCATATGATCATTGATTGTTCAAACATTAGTCTGGAGAAGTCGTTAGCCGTGTGGAAATTGCTTTCGTCTTATGATTGTATTCATGTATCAGGGTCAGATCTTGCATATGGAGCGTGTTTTGTTTCAGAATCCAGAATCAATTGAAACTAATCAGTAATGTAGTACAAAACCAAAATAAGGTTTTCTTATGGAATCTAAAATTCTCAAAATTCGTCACTGCGTAAATATGCTGACGCACTGAGCCAAAAAAAAGTTCATAACCAATACCACAAACAAACGCAAGTATGCGCGTTGTTCAGTTGTTTACCGGCTTGTTGATTTCATTATTTCAATTAGAACATGTTTGGGGATTTTTTCTGAGTGCTTATGGTTTTTAAATATAAATCAAAGTATATTTGTTTAACGTTTTAATATCGATATTTGTAATTAAGCTAAATCGGTCTATCGCCTATCGGTGTTGTGCTGCGAATGTATCGACCATCTCAAAAAAATGTCTGCCGCATCCATCGTAAACGTTTTGCAAGAAAAACCGGAAAATTGTTTAAAAACCAACAAAAAGTGCTTGAATTTTGTCGAGTAGGTAGGTATTGAGCATATTTATGCCGCCTTTGCAACAAAAGTACCGAAAACCGTACAAAGATTTGGTTCTTTGCCAAAAAATCGGTGTGGTGAAAATTGCAAAACGCGGCGACGTCTGCTTCTGCTTCTTTCTCCTTGCCATATACGAAACGCGTGTGTGCATTGTTTTTGATCATTTGTTCCATTTATCGATTAGGAGTGTCGCATCAAACAGAGCGATGTCTATACCGCCGTATATGATACCGCCCAATGCCTGGGCCGCCCAACTAATGGCCCAACAATATGCGGCGGCCCATGCACAGCAAGCTCAACTGCATGCACAGCATCAGATGGCCAACCAAATACAGCAAATACCACCACCGGGTGCTCCTCTACCCTCGTCGGGCCACTCTAATGGCCTACCTGTGCCAGCTGCAGGCGTGCCGCAGCCACAGCTGGGCCAAATACCCACTCCGAAGCCTGATATTCTCACCGAGGACAAGCTGCAAGAGAAGGCGCTTAAGTGGCAGCATTTGCAGTCAAAGCGATTCGCCGAGAAACGTAAATTTGGCTTTATTGACACACAGAAAGAAGACATGCCGCCGGAGCATATACGAAAGATTATCCGTGATCATGGTGACATGACCTCTCGCAAGTATCGTCACGATAAACGGGTCTACCTGGGCGCACTCAAATACATGCCACATGCTGTGCTGAAGTTGCTCGAAAATATGCCTATGCCCTGGGAGCAGATAAGGGACGTGCAGGTCCTGTACCACATAACGGGTGCTATTACCTTTGTCAATGAAATCCCTTGGGTCATTGAGCCGGTCTACATTGCTCAATGGGGGTGAGTTGAATTAAGTTACCGGTTAAATAAATTAAGCTTTATCAGTTAATATTTAATAGCACAATGTGGATTATGATGCGTCGTGAGAAGAGAGATCGTCGTCACTTCAAACGTATGCGATTCCCACCATTTGATGACGAGGAGCCGCCTTTGGACTATGCCGACAACGTTTTAGATGTAGAACCGCTGGAGGCCATACAAATTGAGCTAGATAACGATGAAGATAATGCTGTGTACAAATGGTTCTATGATCACAGACCCTTAGTCGACACGCAGTAAGTATATTCAATACTATGCTTTACAAATAAATATTAAATAAAATTTGCCATCTTAGATTTGTGAATGGTTCTACGTACCGCAAATGGAATCTATCGCTGCCACAGCTGGCAACGCTTTATCGCTTAGCGAATCAGCTGCTAACTGACTTGGTTGACAACAACTTCTTTTATCTTTTTGATCCAAAGAGTTTCTTTACCGCTAAAGCGCTCAACATGGCCATTCCCGGTGGACCAAAGTTTGAGCCACTCATTAAGGATCACAATGTTGGGTAAGAATTTTCAATCAATTATTTTTATATTTTGATACAAATGCTTGTTTTGTTTTGCAGCGACGAGGACTGGAATGAGTTCAATGACATTAACAAGGTTATAATAAGACAGCCCATACGCACCGAATATCGCATTGCCTTTCCATACCTATACAACAACATGCCACACTTTGTTCATCTGAGCTGGTAAGAAGTGCTTTCTATAATATACTTATCTGTAGCTAGATGAACATGGCTGTAGAGTTTCCAGCTTAAGTTCCCTGCTGGAAAATACATCATGTCATGTTAGAGCAATGAAACGCCCAACTTACTACCAATTTAGCGATTGTTTCTTCTGGGACGTGCAATGTGAATGTTCGTTACGATTTCTAAGACTAAATCGCGACTGCTGATAGTTGCATACAATTCTAGACATTAATAACTACATATAAGGAACGTTTATTGACTCATTAATTTCCACTTAAATTTGTATTTGCAGGTATCATACGCCGAACGTGGTCTATATCAAAACCGAAGATCCTGACTTACCAGCTTTCTACTTTGACCCACTTATCAATCCCATTTCACATCGCAATGCCAACTCTAAAATTCAAGAGCCATTGCCTGATGATGATGAGGACTTTTCGCTGCCCGATGATGTGCAACCTTTTCTGCAGGATACCCCGCTTTATACTGACAATACTGCCAATGGCATAGCGCTGTTGTGGGCACCGCGTCCATTCAATATGCGTTCGGGACGGTCACGTCGTGCCATCGATGTGCCATTGGTTAAATGCTGGTACAAGGAACATTGTCCGCCTGGCCATCCCGTTAAGGTGCGCGTCAGCTACCAGAAGCTGCTCAAATACTATGTGCTAAATGCTTTAAAGCATCGCAAGCCGAAGCCACAGAAGAAGCGGTAGGTTAACTATTGAAATAATATTTTAAGAGCGTAAATGTCTAAATGTCTTCCGTGTTTCAGCTATTTGTTCCGTTCCTTCAAGGCGACTAAGTTTTTCCAGACAACTACCTTGGATTGGGTTGAGGCAGGACTTCAAGTGTGTCGCCAAGGCTATAACATGTTAAATTTGCTTATACATCGTAAGAATCTGAACTACCTGCATTTGGACTACAATTTCAACTTGAAGCCGGTCAAGACTTTGACAACCAAAGAGCGTAAAAAATCACGTTTCGGCAATGGTAAACAGCTTTAACCAATAATTTTATACCTATTTTTGAAATATATATTTCTTTTGCAGCTTTCCATTTATGCCGTGAGATTCTGCGACTGACCAAATTAATTATCGACTCCCATGTACAGTATCGCCTCAACAATGTGGACGCCTTCCAGCTAGCCGATGGCCTGCAGTACATATTTGCCCATGTGGGTCAACTAACGGGCATGTATCGCTATAAGTACAAGCTGATGAGACAGATTCGCATGTGCAAGGATTTAAAGCATTTGATCTACTACCGCTTTAATACGGGTCCCGTTGGTAAGGGTCCTGGTTGTGGCTTCTGGGCGCCCGGTTGGCGTGTGTGGTTGTTCTTTATGCGTGGCATAACACCGCTGCTGGAACGCTGGCTGGGCAATTTGTTGTCTCGTCAATTCGAGGGTCGTCATTCGAAGGGAGTGGCCAAGACGGTGACAAAGCAACGTGTGGAATCGCATTTCGATTTGGAGTTGCGTGCTTCAGTTATGCACGACATTGTGGACATGATGCCCGAAGGCATTAAGCAAAACAAGGCGCGTACCATACTACAGCATCTATCGGAGGCTTGGCGCTGCTGGAAGGCTAATATACCTTGGAAGGTGCCTGGTCTACCCATACCCATTGAAAATATGATTCTGCGCTACGTAAAAATGAAGGCTGACTGGTGGACAAATACAGCGCATTACAATCGTGAGCGTATACGTCGTGGAGCCACCGTGGACAAGACAGTATGCAAAAAGAATTTGGGCCGTTTGACGCGTCTGTATTTGAAGGCAGAGCAGGAGCGCCAACATAACTACCTTAAGGATGGTCCCTATATATCACCCGAGGAAGCAGTTGCTATATATACCACAACAGTGCATTGGCTGGAGTCGCGTCGTTTTGCGCCAATACCCTTTCCACCACTCTCCTACAAACACGATACCAAGCTACTGATTCTTGCTCTCGAGCGCCTCAAGGAGGCATACAGTGTGAAGTCACGTTTAAATCAAAGCCAGCGCGAGGAACTTGGTTTGATTGAACAGGCTTATGATAATCCACACGAGGCGCTTTCACGTATCAAACGTCATCTGTTGACACAACGTGCCTTCAAGGAGGTAAGACGAGTTTAAGATTCTTAGATGAATTTAAAGATTATACTAACCGCGTGTATTTTCTAGGTGGGCATTGAGTTCATGGACTTATATAGTCATCTGATACCAGTGTACGAGGTAGAACCACTAGAGAAGATCACGGATGCTTACTTGGATCAATATCTATGGTATGAGGCAGACAAGCGACGTCTATTTCCGCCATGGATTAAGCCCAGCGATACGGAACCACCGCCGCTGTTGGCCTACAAGTGGTGTCAAGGTAGCAAAGTTTTGTGTTATTATGAAATTCGAAGTCTCGTGTGTGTGTATTATTTCTGTGCTTTTTCGGCGTGTGATTTGTGGCAAAGTGATGAGCTTGATTCTATCCCCTTGTTGCAAACCTCACGCCGAAGCTGGCGCATTTGAGCAACAATATTAAACATAAAACTGCAAATTCAAGTGCAAAACCATGAATTAATATTTGAAATATTAACTAATTATATTTTGCTATTTGAAGGCATTAACAATCTGCAGGATGTTTGGGACGTGGGTGAGGGCGAATGCAATGTTCTGCTTGAGTCACGATTTGAGAAGCTTTATGAAAAGATTGATTTAACCTTGCTCAATCGTCTGCTGCGTCTGATTGTCGATCACAACATTGCCGATTACATGACGGCCAAGAATAACGTTGTTATTAACTACAAGGACATGAATCATACGAACAGTTATGGCATCATACGCGGCCTGCAGTTTTCTTCCTTTATAACGCAATACTACGGACTTGTGTTGGATCTGTTGGTGCTGGGCCTGCATCGTTCCAGCGAAATGGCTGGGCCACCGCAAATGCCCAACGATTTCCTAACATTCCAGGACGCCGGCACTGAAACAGCACATCCCATTCGCCTTTACTGTCGCTACGTGGATCGCATACATTTGTTCTTTAGATTCTCGGCTGAAGAGGCACGCGATCTGATTCAGCGTTATCTCACCGAGCATCCCGATCCTAACAACGAAAATATTGTCGGCTACAACAACAAAAAGTGCTGGCCACGCGATGCACGCATGCGTCTAATGAAACATGACGTTAATCTGTAGGTTTAACAATACACTTTTTACAAGCTTTCGTTTGTCTTATGCTTTCTTGTTCTTAAAGTGGTCGAGCTGTATTCTGGGATATTAAGAATCGTTTGCCCCGCTCGGTAACCACCATTGGCTGGGAGAGCACATTTGTCTCGGTCTATTCGAAGGACAATCCCAATCTCTTGTTCAACATGAGCGGCTTCGAGTGTCGCATACTGCCAAAGGTTCCTTTTACTCCAAATTGTTAGTCAAGTTCAGTAAATAATTTGTATTTTTTTTTTTCTAATTGCAGTGTCGCACCCAAAACGAGGAGTTCACACATCGTGATGGCGTCTGGAACTTGCAGAATGAGATTACCAAGGAACGTACAGCTCAGTGTTTCCTGCGCGTGGACGATGAGTCACTGGGACGTTTCCATAATCGTGTGCGACAGATTTTGATGGCCTCTGGCTCCACCACATTTACAAAGGTAAATACGGATTAAAGTTCTGAGCTCCACGCATTCTTTTATACTTGTATCTCTTCTTAGATTGTCAACAAATGGAATACGGCGCTTATTGGCCTCATGACCTATTTCCGTGAGGCTGTGGTCAATACACAGGAGCTGTTGGATCTGCTGGTCAAGTGCGAAAACAAAATACAGACACGTATCAAGATTGGCTTGAATTCTAAAATGCCTTCGCGTTTCCCGCCCGTTGTTTTCTACACCCCCAAAGAGTTGGGCGGCTTGGGCATGTTGAGCATGGGTCATGTGCTGATTCCACAGTCTGATCTTCGCTGGTCCAAGCAAACTGATGTGGGCATCACGCATTTCCGCTCAGGTAAGTTAATTTAGTAAAATAAATTTCATATCTAATAAATAAATTTTTTGCTTTTAAGGCATGTCGCATGACGAGGATCAGCTTATACCAAATCTGTATCGTTATATACAGCCGTGGGAGAGTGAATTTATTGACTCGCAGCGCGTCTGGGCCGAGTATGCGCTCAAACGTCAGGAAGCAAATGCACAGAATCGTCGCCTCACACTAGAAGATTTGGAGGACAGCTGGGATCGTGGTATACCGCGTATCAACACGCTTTTCCAGAAAGATCGGCACACATTGGCCTACGACAAGGGCTGGCGCATACGCACTGAGTTCAAGCAGTATCAAGTGCTTAAGCAAAATCCCTTCTGGTGGACACATCAGCGTCATGACGGTAAACTCTGGAATCTAAACAACTACCGCACAGATATGATACAAGCACTCGGTGGAGTGGAAGGTATTCTGGAGCACACACTCTTCAAGGGCACTTACTTCCCCACGTGGGAGGGTCTGTTTTGGGAGAAGGCATCTGGCTTTGAGGAGTCCATGAAATACAAAAAGCTAACAAATGCCCAGCGTTCCGGTCTCAATCAGATACCTAATCGTCGCTTTACACTCTGGTGGTCACCGACCATCAATCGCGCCAATGTCTACGTTGGTTTCCAGGTGCAATTGGATTTGACGGGTATTTTTATGCACGGCAAGATACCAACTTTGAAGATTTCGTTGATTCAAATCTTCCGAGCTCACTTGTGGCAAAAGATTCACGAGTCTATTGTGATGGATTTGTGTCAGGTGTTTGATCAGGAGCTCGACGCCCTCGAGATTGAGACGGTGCAAAAGGAAACGATACATCCCCGAAAGTCATACAAAATGAACTCATCCTGTGCAGACATATTGCTCTTCCCCGCCTATAAGTGGAATGTGTCGCGTCCGTCGCTCCTGGCGGACACAAAGGATACCATGGACAATACAACCACACAAAAGTATTGGCTGGATATCCAGCTACGTTGGGGTGACTACGATTCCCACGATGTTGAGCGTTATGCAAGAGCCAAATTCTTGGATTATACCACAGATAACATGTCCATCTATCCATCGCCAACAGGTGTGCTAATTTCCATCGATTTGGCCTACAATCTGCACTCAGCCTATGGCAATTGGTTCCCTGGCTGCAAGACTCTCATACAACAGGCCATGGCCAAGATCATGAAGGCAAATCCAGCGCTTTATGTGTTGCGAGAGCGCATACGCAAAGCCCTACAGCTATACTCCTCGGAGCCAACGGAGCCCTATCTTAGCTCTCAGAATTATGGTGAACTGTTTTCGAATCAGATCATTTGGTTTGTGGACGATACAAATGTGTATCGTGTGACCATTCACAAGACCTTCGAGGGCAATTTGACAACGAAACCGATTAACGGTGCCATTTTCATATTCAATCCACGCACCGGACAGCTCTTCCTCAAGATTATTCACACCTCGGTGTGGGCAGGCCAGAAGCGATTGGGCCAGTTGGCCAAGTGGAAGACGGCTGAAGAAGTAGCCGCTCTGATTCGTTCGCTGCCCGTTGAGGAGCAGCCCAAACAGATTATTGTGACGCGTAAGGGCATGTTGGATCCACTTGAGGTGCATTTACTTGACTTTCCCAACATTGTCATCAAGGGTTCGGAGCTGCAGCTGCCATTCCAGGCCTGCCTAAAAGTGGAGAAGTTCGGTGATCTTATACTGAAGGCCACCGAGCCACAAATGGTGTTGTTCAATCTGTACGATGACTGGTTAAAGACAATATCCTCATACACGGCGTTCAGTCGTCTTATTCTGATATTGCGCGCCCTGCATGTCAACACGGAGCGCACCAAGATCATCTTAAAACCCGATAAGACAACAATAACGGAAGCTCATCACATTTGGCCCACATTAACAGACGAGGAATGGATCAAGGTGGAAGTGCAGCTGAAGGATCTCATTCTCGCCGATTATGGCAAGAAGAACAATGTGAATGTTGCCTCACTGACACAGTCCGAGATTCGTGACATCATTCTCGGCATGGAAATTAGCGCACCATCTGCCCAGCGTCAACAAATCGCTGAAATTGAAAAGCAGACCAAGGAGCAGAATCAACTTACGGCAACAACAACACGTACAACGAACAAACACGGTGATGAGATTATTACCTCGACAACATCCAACTATGAGACGCAAACCTTCAGCTCCAAGACAGAGTGGCGAGTGCGTGCAATTTCTGCAACGAATTTGCATCTGCGTACTAATCACATTTATGTGAGCTCCGATGACATCAAGGAGACCGGCTACACCTATATTCTGCCCAAGAATATACTTAAGAAGTTTGTCACCATATCAGATTTGCGGGCACAGATTGCTGGATATTTGTATGGTGTCAGTCCGCCAGATAATCCGCAGGTGAAAGAGATTCGTTGCATTGTGATGCCGCCACAATGGGGCACACATCAGACAATCAATTTACCGAATACCTTGCCCACGCATCAGTATCTTAAGGATATGGAGCCCTTGGGTTGGATACACACGCAGCCAAATGAGTTGCCGCAACTGTCGCCGCAGGATATTACCACACACGCAAAGATCATGCAGGAGAACTCGAATTGGGATGGCGAGAAGACAATTGTCATAACATGTTCGTTTACGCCTGGCTCATGTTCCCTGACTGCCTACAAACTGACGCCATCTGGCTTTGAATGGGGCTCCAAGAACACCGATAAGGGAAACAATCCTAAAGGCTATCTGCCATCGCATTATGAACGCGTCCAAATGCTGCTATCCAATAAGTTCCTGGGCTTCTTTATGGTGCCGGCGCAGAGCAGTTGGAATTACAATTTTATGGGCGTACGACACGATCCGAACATGAAATACGAACTGCAATTGGCCAATCCAAAGGAATTCTATCACGAACTGCATCGCACATCGCATTTCCTGCTCTTCTCCAATCTTGAGGATGGCGGCGATGGCGCCGGCGCTGATCGTGAAGATGTATATGCCTAGTTAACGACAACAACAATTGTACAATTTCTACAAGCATATTCCAAGTACATAAAAACAATTTTTTATAATTTAAATTCCGCAGCGTCAAAATACAAAAATTAAAATCAACAAAATAAATGCCTTCAATTAATTTTTATTTCTTTTTTTTGGTGCAAGCAGTTACCATGGCAAACGACATGATTTAGGGCTTCATTTACATTATAACGTTTTCTCTTCTTGCAACTTTATACAGAACATTAACTTATTGCTATATACAAACATATACATATAGGTTGTATAAGTTATACAAAAATTTCATATTTTATCTTGTTTGGTTTGCTTTGGTTTGGTTTCTATGTAGGTACGTCCGTTTGTGATTATTTGGTTATTTGGTCTGGCCTCCTTAGGAGCACTTCCATAGCACAATGGCCAAGTTGCCGGCAAAGAATAGATAGAGTATATTTTCAGTCTCATAGGATACCTCAAAACCGAATCCCTCACCGACAACTACATGCCAATAGACACCAAACTTTTTGTCCATGGTTTCCTTAATCGTTTTGGCAGCTTGCTTTGATTGATAAAATAATTAAATTGCATTTCTTTGTTATTAAGTGATCTTTCTACACTTACCTCGTAATTTGAAGAGTATTTCTCGCATACACTAACGCTCAGTTCGACGACTTCATGTCGCATTTCTTCCTTCATGTCCGTGTGCTAAATAGAAAAAAAAAGAGTATTTGTGGATTACTTAACAATAAATAATGTTTAACCAACCTTGACTAAAGGATAGATGTGCACGATTTTCTTGTCACTCTCCTTGACACCCTCCTCATCGGCCATGTCTGAAGCTTACCAAGTTTCCAAACTAGTCTTGGATGAAGAAAAAAACTGAGCGTGTTTTGTTCTTATTACAAAATTTGCGACCTTAGGGACACGCGATAACCGCACAAAACAACACACACACATACAACGACAACACGGAACTAATGTTATAAAAATTGAGTTAAATTTCGATTTACATGTGACACACAATTCAAGGCAGTAACCGATATTGTAGTATTTGTCTATAGTATGTGAATGGAATGTAAACAGTATGAATGCGAAAATGAAAATGTTTATGAATTTGTGTTGTGTGACGCCATCCAGGTTTAGTTCAGGCTGCTATGGAAATTGTGTTGCCTGTTGGTTGCACGATTCACTTGCAACTGACTGACGCCGACTCCATTAACTTTGCCTTTTGGTTCAAACGACCGCAAACACACACACACACAACGCCACATAGAGTATTTTTATTAATGTTTGAGCTGCGTTTGCGCCAAGTTTGCTGTTGATTGCCACCCCCTTTTTGGGCAAATTGCAACAATAGCAATTTCCGTGCGGGTGCCAGCTAGACGGATGCCGTCGTCTCGTCATCTTGTCGGTCACCCCCAAAATTATTCGCCAGCTGGGGTGGATGATGATGATGATGATGCATTTGCGGAAAATTGAAAAGTTATTCTCCCCCCTTTTTTGCGAAAACCAACCACCCGAGCACAAGAGAAAGGAAAATAAACAGTTTAACTTGTAAGATTTATGTTCTGTGGCGGCACTTGGATACATATGTGTGAAATTTTTGTGAGATCTTATTTATGTATCCCACATTTCCTCCTCAGTCTCGGAGGTGGTGTTCTCATCCACTTCCTCTTCGTCGGCCTTTAGATTATTATCGCTTTTGTAGGAATTGTTGTAATCCTCTTCCTCCTCCTGCTCCTCATCCTCGATCAAAACAAAACCATTTTCAACCTGTTTTTTATGCTGCAGTAATAGTTGATGCAACATTTCTCGAGTGGCGCCTCTATATTCAAGTCGCTTCAGTAGCTTATCCACGGCCAGTTTGAAGACACGCTTCTCATAGTCATAGTTATCTTCGTCCCTCGTGCAGCGATGCAGCTCAAATTCAACATCCACCCAAATCTTTTCCTCCAGCGTGCGCGTGTCCTTATAGAAAGGATAATCAATCGCATGTAGGCTCTTGTAAGATGCATCACATTCTTGGACTGGCATTAATTTAAGTGGTTCTTCCATTTGCATGCCAAGCACATCCTTTCGCACAAATAGCGCTATTTGGCTAACGTGACCCACAGATTCGTGGCCCGGAGGCGGCTCACCTACTCCCAGTAGGGCGAACATATAGTTGGGATAGTTTCCAGTGATGCCCAAGCACCAGTTTTTGAACTCTTCACGTGTCCATTCAAACTTGTGATCATGGTGACGAAAGCCATTAGACAGCAACGGACCAAAGCGGGTGAAGATAATATTGAACTCCGAGTTTGGTGTACTAAAAATAACAATTTTCGGCTGCATAAGACCAAATACGTTTAAAGGTATTTTCGCCAGCACGTCATCATAGACGTGCTCAATACTGCAACAAATACATCGAATTAATGCACATAAAGTATGGTGTTAATCAAAATACTTACAGTTCCAAGGCTACGACTGCATCTGTATCTCTTAATTCATTCGCTGGATCTGCTACGCTGCCCTGCAAAACATTAACATGCAACGGACTTTGACGCTGCCTCATGAAATCAGAAACCAATGGATTGGTGCGACTTAAATGGTTGTTCAGCGTTTCATGGTCAATGTCAACCTGTAAGAAAAATAAACGTTAGAAAATAAAAATCAAATTTAAATTTAAATTTAGTTCAATGCCAGTTGTTTCTCAGCACATGTTCGGCGTTCAGACAGTCTGGCAGCGCCGAACACAATATGAAACGAAACAAAATGGCGCAACAAGGCGGCATTGGAACGTTGGCTTGTCACTTTGAGTGCGGGTGTGTGTGAGTGTTTCGAGCACGGGTAGCAGTAGCAGTGCACGAAGAATATGTAATTTGTTGTGAAAATCAATTTAGTGTTCTAATAAAAATGCTTTATTACAAACTATTGTGAAAATGTGTATCCTAACATTCAAATGCACAAGTGGCAGCATATAATCCAAGCCTAAAAGCGAGCATTGTGAACATTTTTGTTGAATTGCATAGGGAAAAGGCAACGTAAAAAAAACAAGAAGAAGAAAACTTGTAATACGTGAAAGAAATACATACTGAAAAGTGGTAAATTGAAATTAACTCGACGAAAAAGCAAATGGCATATAAAATGTGATTTTAATTGGTAAACCGAGTTGCGTGAAGCTCCAAAAGTTGCTTAAAATTGAGGCTCGTACCGGCGGTCCAACTAAATAATCAATATTCTGTATTGCAAGCCAGTCTTGTCTGCCCTTTCAGTCCGTCTGTCTGTCCGTCTATTCAGATATGGCGCTTGTGAATGTGTTATGTTTTCTTAAAAATTATGACTGCTCATTCGCATTAGCTTACATATATACTATTTTCTGCGATATTAGTCGTTGTGATAAATTGTCGGGAAACTAATAATCTAAGATTTGTTAAATTATTTGTGTTGTTGTGTGTGCATAATTTTAACCAATACAAACGCATGCACTGTATATATGTGTGTGCGCTTGCTTGTATATATGTACGTGTGTGCACCGTGCCTATAATTTTGCCATTCCGTTTTAGCCGACAGCGTTCCATTCGCACTGTGCCGCCGCTATACCGAAATTCAAAACAAAAGAGCGTGAAACCTGAATTAGTGGTGGCAAACAAGAAAAGTAATTGTAAAAAAAAAACTAGTAAAATTCGCAATTTGCTATTGGTTCAAGATTAACGCCAATAGTAAAATCATAACCGAAAATAAACTCATCAGCGAAACTCTTCTTCTGGCCACAGCCACCACGAATGTCATTAGAAAGAAACGTTTGGTAGTAACAACAGACAATAATCACACAAAATCAAAACAAGATTTCAAATTCAACGTTCCTTTATGCACTTTGCGTCAACTTGAGACTGACAACTGTCAACTAACCATTTGGAGGAATTGGAAGTTGAAGCAGGAAAGCGGGACCTTAAAAACGACTGCCGCCTGCTAAACATGGGCAAACGCATTGCGTCGGAACGCCAGCATGTAACGACGCAGCCAACGGAGACTAAAACACAAACTTCGGACCGTAACGCAAGGAAACGTAAGAGTGCTGCCAATAAAGCATCCCGGGTGGAGAAACGGCAGCGCCTAAGCCTTGTCGCCAATGACACCAACGGTGATTGGCATGAAAATGATGATGAAGATTCGTCATCCGGTTCGGATAATGTGACTATACTAAAAACACCACAGGCAACGCCACGCGCTCAATGCGCAATTAACTCACGTGCATCGTTGCTGTCCTTGGCCACATTTGCAAGCGGCGGCTACAGTGATCACAATAATTCCAATGCAACCGAATCGCCACGCCCGGTTTACACACTGAGCCCCTCTGTAGTGAATGGCACCCTATTGAAGGATGTGCTCTCCAAGATCTGGCGTCTAGGACGGCCCATAGGTAAGAATCAACAAACGGCTAACATTGGCATATGAACTTATGTTAAATTTGGGTTTTGTTTTTAGGCAAGGGCAACTTTGGCGAGATATTTCTTGCGTCAGATGTCATTGATTGCCCGGTTTCTATGGAGAGCGCCAAGTATGTGGTCAAAATAGAACCACACTCGAATGGTCCACTCTTTGTGGAAATACATTGCCTTATAAATACCAATCAGACACACGGTAAGTTAAAACTTATTCAACTTTTATGATAACAATTTAACCCATTTTGTATCGCCGCTTGCAGAAATAACAAAGGGCCGCGAGTCGAGTAGTCAGACCACTGAGAAATTGCTACCCAACATTAGTAGTGGTCCACCGTCTGGTATTCCGAGCTACATTGCCTCGGGCACACATTACTTTAAGGATGGACGCTATCGGTTTCTGGTGCTGCCACGCTTTGATCGGGATTTACATTCGATAATCAAGAACACGCGTGTTGCTCAAAAATCGCTGCTGGTGCTGGCCATAAATATCATAAATGTGCTGGAAAATCTGCACGACAAAGGCTATTGCCACAATGACATTAAAGCGCAGAATCTGATGATATCCAAGTGCAAATATCTCAAGCGACAGGCTATTCAAGGGGGCACCAAAAACTACGCTACGGACCAGCACTATGAGGAGAAACAGCAAACGACAGACAGCGGCAACAGTTCGGAACAAGAAACAAATGACGATGACTGTTTTATGAAGAACGACAAGTTTGCGCTTAAGCGCATTGCGGCCATCAAAAAAGATAATGATGTTGAGGATGAAGATGAGGACTTTGATGATGGCGCCACAACAAACAGTAACAATAGCAACAGCATTGATATGTATCGCACGCCAGTGAACAAAAAAAAGGGACGTGCGCGCGGTGGTAATGCAATTGAGTTTAGTGGCTCGAATCCGATGCGTTCGTGTCGCCGCAATGACATCCGCAATGGTAACACAATGTATGAGGAAATGATCAAGTCACATTACCTGCGTCCGGCCAAACGTGTCAGCTATTCGGAGGTCAATGAGGATGGCTACCCTATGAAACCAGATGCCAATAGCGAACAGTCGCCGGTCAGCTCAGACAATGAATCCGATGAATTTTTGCCGCCAACGGCACGTCGTGCAGCAGGTACTGCTTCCTCCAAGCGTAGCGCACGCACCTATACCTGCAAAACAAAAGCCACGCGCTCATCGCGCCGCAAGGAGCATAAGGAAGAGCTCAAAACCGAACTGAGTGAAACTGGGCGCAACGGTGGCTTGAGAAATAGACGTACGGCCGCCACACAGTACCAGCTTATGCCAGTGGAAGAGGAGCACATATTCCTAATTGACTTTGGCCTTGCCTCAAAGTATCAGGATCGCGGCGTACATCGGCCGTTTATCATGGATCAGCGGCGCGCCCATGATGGCACATTGGAGTTCACCTCTCGCGATGCACATTTGGGCGCGCATTCGCGTCGCAGCGATTTAGAGTGCTTGGGGTATAATTTGCTGTATTGGTCCGAGGGCTATCTGCCGTGGAAGGATGTAGCACAACAGCAGCAGCAGGAGAAGGTGCATCGTGCCAAGGAGCTGTTCATGACCGATGTGTGTGAAATGCTGCGACAGATCTATGGCAAACAGGTTCCTAAATATTTGGGTGAATTTCTAAAGGAAATTGGCCAGCTTGCATACCAAGAGCGACCCAGTTATGAACGCTACCGCAACATCTTTAAGCGTGAATATCGTCGACTTGGCTTCGACTGCAGCCGAATACAGCTAAGCAGCAATGAAATCTTGCGCACACGTGTATCCGTCAAGGATGAGGTCGATGGCAGTGCCAAGTGCGATATATTCGAGCTAAACAATAAATTAGCTTGTAACGTGTTGCATAATTCGACGCTGAGCACGCCATTCCAGGAACACTCGCTTACAAATCGTGTATCGCCCAAAAATCTGCGTTCCAAGTCCAACAAGAAGAATGCCAAAAGGAAGATATTCTCATGGGCAGAGGTGCTATCCCAAGATCCTGATCAAATAGCACGCGAACGTGCGGTCAAAGAGTTTGAGCGTGAGGAAGTCATAGGCTCGTTACAGTCACGTCTGCCCAGGCGCTACGAAGGCCAACCGACGTATGCTATTTTGGCGGTGGAGCAAAGTAGACGCGACAGGGGACTAATCGTGCAGGGAAGTGAAGAGGCGACAGAAGAAGAATATGCTGCACACAAGACATCGGAGTCCGAGGATGACAATGATGAGGACTACGAAGAGCAAGACGATTACGAAGAAGAGGAGCAGGACGAGGAAGAGGAAGAAGATGATCAGGACGAGGAGGATGAAGAAGATCAGATAGCTCAGGCAGCGACAGAAAGTGAAGATGAAGAGGTCAGTAAAAAAAAATGGATAACAGTATGAAGAATGTTAAATTTATGTACACTTTTGCCCACAGAGTGATGAAAGCGAATGCACCACACAGTCGGAGGTAGTTCGCCGGGGACCGGGACGCCCGCGCCTCAACACCGCACAAAGGCAACTAAAGCAGCAGCAGCAGCAGCAGTTGGCTAAAAGCAAGGAATCGCGTAAGGCGACTGTGAAATCGAGTAGCAAATCAAGGAACAACAATGTTAACAGTCAGCAAAGTAATTGCCAAATTGCCACACCGCTGACAACAGTTGGGGGTAATAAACGTGGCTGCGCCACACGCAAGGAATATACCACAATGGCATCCGCCACCGGTGAATTGGAGCAACACGGCAAGCTAAAGTCCCGTCAGCCAGTAGTTGATCAACCCAAACAGCGACGCCCCCGTCGTTGTCTTTATAAGACTGAATCACACATACGTGGCGAAAAGCAGCAGGATGTGGAGAACAACTATGCCACAAACATGCAGAATAATGTGTACGGCGTGTGGCGGCAATACGATGATGAGAACAGCTACGGCAAGGGGCGGAATGTCAACTCGTCCAGACATTGTCGCAAGTGATACGACGATACTTAGATACCGCATAAAATATGTAGCTACAAAACATTTTAGAATGAAAGGAATGCAAAAAAAATGTTGCTAAATGGCTAAAGAGAAGCAGACAAATTAACTAATTGTAAACAAACGATATGAGTTGTGCTGCGTTATCAAGTATTTTTTTTAGGAATAAATGCGTTAAGAGAGAACAAAATTTTTAAAAGAGCTGGCAAAGTCTTTGGATATGCAAAATGTTAATTCGTACAATGAACCATGCTATGAACTGCTTAAGGAAAGAAAACCACAAATGTTTTGTAATTTCTGTTGACCTTTTTTTTGTTTAAAGAGTTTTATAGACATTAATTTTAACTTTGGTCAAGTTTTAAGGTTCGATGTTAAGCAGTTTTTGTTACTATTTACGGACAGAAGATATATTAGGGACAGGATGTGTTGTCCACAGAGAAAGGTGCAGTGTAAGTTTATATATATTGGCCTTTGATAGCAAATTATTGTTTAATTTTTATTTTTAATTTCGCATGTTATAAGTTACTCGCATTAGGTTCTCACCCATTCGATAATATTATACCCTCAAAAAAAAAAAAAAAACAAGTATTTAATATAACTAGATGAAGGTTATTATTGCGTAAAATATAATGATATAATCTAAGCTAGGATATAGTAAACAACGGATATAAATAAAATACTATTACTCAAAAAGAAAAGCAAACTATTTTATTTACCAATAACAAAATTGAAAAAACATTTCTATTGAATGAGTTACAAACAAAACGTGCTCGAAAGTTAAAAAAAAAACCTAAAACCTTATTTATAGTGGGAAATTATGATTTAAATTGAATAGCCAACCTGAAGAATGTGCTCGATAGTTTCGATGCGTCGCATTAATTGAAATAGTCGCATCTCTGCGCACCTGCGTAAATAAATGCAACGTCATTTAGTGCAATTGAATCTTTATTTTGATCTTTTCGTGGGACTTACCCAAATTCTGTGACTTTCTTGATTTCGTTAACCCAGCGCACATCTTCCAGTATTTGAATGACGGCACAGTACCGTTGTTCGTAAACAGGTGGATCAAATGTAATGCCAGTATCTGTCATTGTCGTCAGTGTTTTAAAGCCACCGCACGGCAGTGTATATTTAAACATTTTTAATTTAGAAACCCTTTTTCTTTCGTTACATTTATTTATTTGGTGCCAATGCAGCCGCGAATTGTCAACAACAAAAATGGCGAGGACTGTCCATTAACAGTAAAACAGAACTGCCAACTTAAGGCAAAATCAAATTGCGTCTTACGTTACGTTGCGCACTTTGGCGCATTTATTGTTATCGAGCATATTGCGCTTATGCGATAGCATCGTTAATCGAGTGCCTATTTTCAAAAGGTAATCTTAATTTGTGGAAAATATCAATTATAGTTGAAATATATACCAAGGAAGGCTAAGAATTTAAAAAAATATAATCATCTAGTTGGCCAGCTGCTTAAGCATTAAGACTTTGACTTACAAAAGAATGTTAAATTTTCAGTGTATATTTTGTTATGTAGCCATTTTTTGAGCCCTTCAAGCTGTATGCTTCCACAGAAGCAGGCCAAACAAACAACCGCATCTGGCCAAGCAACACCAAAAGGGGTCCACCCGCCCATCACCCAACAAACACCCAACAAACACCCAAAAAAAAAAAGACGAAAAAAGAAGCCCAAACATAGCTTGACCCTCATTACGTTTGATATTTTCTTCACACATTACATATTTGCCTTGCTCCATGGACATACAGACTACAAGAAAATTAGGTAAAGTAAACATTTAACCAGCCTGTGGGCAACAACATTACCAATAACAACAACAAGAAACCCCAAGTTTGTGAAAAAGATTTGGTTTTTGTTATCTTTTCGTTTAATGGCACTAATACAATTTGGTAGGAAATGGTTTCCCGTTTCATTTGTTTTTTGGGCTCTGGCTGTTTTGGGCAAAACATTTAAGGCGCTAATTTGGGGGCTCCGATTTGAATGAAATGTTTTCGTTGGCAACTTTTCGTATAATGAGCTCAACTTTTAATCTTGCAGCTCACATTCTCACTCGCACTCTCGCTCTCTGCACTTAGAAACTTGTCAATGTGCCGTTATGTGCACACACACACACACACACACACACACAGGTAAGTAAATTTGTTGAGACGACAGTTTCGAAAATGCGACAACCAAGCAGATGGCTGAAGTACAAAAGTGCTGGCCACACTGGAGCAGGTAAGTGTACAAAATGAAAAATACATTGGACTAAGGATGAAAGAAAATTATGCTAAAATAAGCACACGCGTAGAAAGCAAAGGAGAGAGAGAGAGAGAGAGAAAGCGCGTTAAGCGAAGACAAAGTGCGATAAAAACAACGTTTGCTCTTCTTTAAGTCGGCTTCTGCTGTTTTCAAGGTGATTATCTATAAGCCCCCAACAAACACAGAGTGCTCAACAGGCCGAGTGGGGGAGGGGGCACAAAGTTTTTTGCGTTTGGCAAACGATGCCCCAAAGATGGAAGACATGGTGATGCCAGGCGACGGGTTGGTGGAGCTCTGGTGCAGGTATAAAATCCGCGCGTTAATATATTTCCTCCTTTTTTTTTTTGAAAATTTGTTGGCGGCGCTTTTATAAATAAATTTTTTTTTTTTTTTTTGGTGACAATGAAACGCGGATAAAGCATTTTACGTGCTGACGCCGCTGGCAGCTGTTTGTCTGTGGATCATGCAGGGGTGGTGGGTTAGGGGTAAGAGGAAGGTGCCTTTGCTGCCTTGTCTTTTTGTGCTGTTCTTTGCGTCGCTGATTTCGCATAAATTATGCAGGCATTGGGCAACGGAAAAACTTTAAGGGACTTTAGTATTTTTGGCCACCAAATTGCAAATGTGGCGCCCAAAAAAAAAAGAAAAGAAAAGCAAAGAAAGCGAAAATTTTGAAACAACTCGCCAACGCATTTTGTGGACACATTTGTGCGCTTTCTCTCTTTGCCAAGTAACGGTAAAAGGGACACTCAAAAGACATTTGCATTTGAGCGTGAATGAACATGATCGAAATTGGCTTGATAAACTGGGCAAATTAATGAAATTCTATGTGTGTGTGTGTGTAATTTTGTATTTATTTATTTTATTAATATATATTTTATGGCACAATTCAATATTTATATTAATGAATTTTTTAAAATTTATTTTATACCAATTCATTGTGTCTTATAATTCTAAGTGTTTTAATTTTTTTAATCTGCGCATTTGGTACTTTTAGAATCTGATGGTAATTGGTTCAAGGGTCAGGAACAGCAGAGACTTGTGCATGTGCTTTTATGTGGCTGCATCTCCGCTCTCTCTCTCTCTCTCTCTCTCTCTCTCTTGAGTGACTCAAGTACTTCTCAATCGAATATAAAACGAAAGGAAACAAATGTATGCTGGCGCATTTGACTGAAAAGCCGCAAATCCAATTCATCAACCAAACCAAAAACAAAACAAAAATCAAATGAAAACGTTTCAGTGCGGCGCAGCCGACTGCAAAATACTCTGACACCAGTTTTAAAACAGTTGGTTAATAGTTTGTTTAGTGACCGGAGGTGTGGGCTTGATGCAAGTCCTTGGGGGACTTTGACGGCTTTGTTCCCAGCAAATTTCGTGGTTCATAAAAGCTGTAGAAGACATAGGCATTCACGATTTAATAGGCAGGAGGCTGGGAGCGGCAGGAGTGGGCGTGGCATCCAAACGGTTTATGGACATTTTTGGGAGAATTCACCAGCTAACTTCCTACCGAACTTGGTGATCCTAGCTTTTTAAATATATGAAATGTGTGGGTTTAATCGAATTGCAACTCGAGGCTTTGCGACTTGTTATTGATTTTCTAACACCCTAGTGGGCGTAGCGCCACTAAATTGACACGTTGTCTGACACCGACACGGACAAAGATATTTGCAAAGTTTCAGGTTTCCAGCTTTAAGGATGTCCAAGGACCGACACCATGACGCTTATACCCCTTACCATCGGTATGAGAGTATACAAATATAAATGAAACATTCATAAATCCACAGCATACAATACAGTTTGGGGAGATATTCGAGCTGGTTGGGTAGACTGGGTTGGTAAGGCCATAAAGCAATGGCATCACTGCAACAGCCAGGAGTTGAACCTTGCAACAAGTTGGCCGTTGGCTTTGTTGTTCCTCTTCTGACACATTGCTGTGGCAATATGATGTTTCCACACACACACATACATACATACTCTATCTATCCTAAAGCCCCATAGAGAGCACATGTTTTGATAGCTTTTCGCAATGGCAGGAACTGTATATGGAACTGTATGGAACTGTTGTTGGAACTTGTTAGTGTTGTTGTTGTTGTTGTTACATAAACATGAACATACACATACATACACACACATACATACACACTTTGTTTGCCTGCCACTTCGTGTGCAGCGACCACACATGGAAATCAAATAAAAACTGCTCTCAAACTGTTAAATACATACGTGGATCGCAACAAAGGGTAGCGGGAGGGAGAGAGTGGTAGGTCGCTGCCCAAGGGCAACAGACTGACACCAATAATCCTGACACACAATTCTCTGCCCAACCCCTCCGGCCAACCTGTGTGTGTGTGTGTGTGTGTCTGTGTGTTGACGTTGCCATAAATATGCAATTTTATGTATATATAGCCACCTTGAAATGAGAGGAGAATAATAAAGGTCCTTGAAAGCATGTTTTAATCTGCACGCAGATATCGGTCTGAAATCGCTGTCCATATATGGTGGGTATTATTAATACATATTGTTGTTTGGCATAATTTTTGTTAGGCGGTCTATTTTTACGGCCAATGTACATAAACATTTTCGAAAAGAGCCATGATAAAGTTGTGCTTTAATACAAGTTTTAAAGGGTTTGAATCATGTAAGCAAGTTTCACAACAATTAAATGAGTTATTTAAAGATGTAAATGGTTTTTTGGTGAGGATGCAAACTCTTTCCCAAATCTCAATAGCTAATTTTATAAAGTTGGCAAGCATTTCCGGCTAATTGAGTTGCTTCTCTTTTTTCTTAAATACATTTTAAGTTTTGTTTTTAGAAAGGGCAGCATTTTGCTTAACATAATATTAAACTTTGCAAAAAGGGGTGGATGCAAAATATCTGTTAAATATATCTTGTTGGCTTTATTCGAGGGTTCGACTTTATTTTGCCCCGTTTAATAAAATGCTTAGCTCTCGTAATAATAATGCTTTCTCCGTTTAATTTTTTAACAATTTAATGTTCTTAGTAGAATCACTACATAATATTTCCATTCACTATTAACTCATATTCGAAACTTATAAGAATATATTTTTCTAGTTTCCTCCAAGCAATAAATAACTGCCAAGCTACATTACGAGAACTTTAGTCATTAGGTTACTCACAGATCCTTTTGTGCACAAAGGCATAAAATAATATTATCCTGCCAAAAAAACATGATTTGCTTGAATATGTTTTTGGATTTGGTATTGTTTTTGTTTTGGGATCGCAAAATTGTGTTGCTTCAGCAGATTATTGGTAATTTGTTGCGTTTGTTTAGCCGAATGCTTAGCCAACTCACCAAACACCTATTTAAAGATAGATATTCATGTCGATATATCGTTTTGTATGTGTGTGTGAGTGTGGGTGTTTTTGAGTGTACACTGTACAGTAATGTGAATGACAAGCTCAAATCCACCCATGCTTCAGCTGCCAAATGTGGGGCGAAATGTTTTGAATACTTTTAATAACTTAACAGACACACCAACATAATAACACACAAACGCACACACACACACACACACACACACATGCGCTATTCAGATTCTAACAATGGACCCAACCTGTTCGAGCTTTTGCGCTTATGTCCTACTCATCTGCTCACATGTCCTTGTTCATAACATTTTGGGACACTTTAAATGCAAACGCAGCTAAAATGATATGAGGGAAAAGCTTTTGTATATCCTGCTAGCTTAGCTGAGATGAACCTAAATCGGTTTAGGATTGGGACAACAACATGCACCCAAATGATGATTTTTTAATACGCTCAGAGAAAAGATTACAGACTTTTCATAACTAGTATATCGAACTTAAGGTTTCCTTAAAAGTTTTTGTTTTCCCTAAATAATTTTCGTTTTCTAGTTTAAGCTCATATATTTTCTTTAAGTGCAACACTTTTCAAAATTAAATTAAAAAATAATTAAATCATTTTTGTGAGATCTGACGTTAGCTTATTAATTATATTACACACACACACAGTAGCAGAGAGACAGGCATTGTGAAAGAGAATCAGGGGAAAATGCACCTGATATACATTGTTCCCAGGCTCAACTGATAAAATTTCTAAGGAATACACACACACAAACACAGTTGCCCAGACTATGAATAAAATTTCACATACATCACGCAAAAGTTAATTAAAGCAGCTGCTTTTGTAATTGTTGTTGTTGTTGCTGTGTTGCTGTTGTTGGTTGGGTGTCCTTGTTGTTGGCTAGCCAAGCGGTGCTGGGTGCTGGGTGTGGCTGTCACTGTGCAAAACCAATTACAAGAGCTGCCAAAAATCGTAGACATCGAAAACGGGGCACCTATGCAAAACACGTATACGTCATGTGAACCAAGCGCCAGGGTATAAGTCGCCCAATTAGAAGACATTTCTGTGTGTGTGTGTGTGTTTTAACCAGATGCAATGGAATAGTGTGAAAAAGTAGGAGCAACAGAAGCCAATGCAGCTGTCGTCCGTGTTAGACAAGCAATAACAAAAGAGTATTAAGAGCTGTGGTAAAGAGGGGTGGGAAGGGAGAGTTTAAAATGAACAATTTAAAATCAAAGTAGATTTCCGTCCCTGCGGTATGTTGTAAGCCAGTATATTCTGAGAGAAATGCAATAATATATCTGACAGAAAGTCAAATCTCTCGATTTTGTGGCTTAAAGCTGTTAAGTTCTGGATAATAATAATAAAGTTGACAGACAGAAAACTGGGTTTGGATGATTTTATTTAGAGCACAGATTAAATCCCACATTCTTACCGAACACTATTTTTTTGTGTTGTTTTTTCTGTTACTATTATTTTTAACAACTTAAATCAAACTTTAAAATACATGTGCTAAGCAACTTGAATAAGCTGACGTATCATTGACGTTTATTTGCATATTTGTTATTATTATAATTGTTATTTATATTGCGCGCCCAATTGGCTGAATGAATAGAAACCAAGGACACAAAGGGGTTCCTGGCTTACCCCGTATGCCGCAATAAACATCTGGAAAAAAAAAAAAAAAACAAATTAATTAGATTTATTGCATACTTTTAGGCATTGCGTTAGATGCATGGCTGCAAATTTCGAGACTCAGAAAAATGCAGCGTTAACCGAAATTTAATGAAGCAATCAACGTGTTTGGCAGCCACATAAATCAATGCGAAGCTGCCTTGTGGCGCCTCCACTATGAAGTTAATTGCTTAAGCCGGCTGCCAGTTGAGGCGTATTGGGGCAAGAGCGTGAAAACTTGGCTTCGTTGGGAAGTCTAGGCCTAGACCAAGTTAGAGGTTGAGGCTACACAGCCGAACGCCCATGAGGCTCGAAATCAGCGAAGCTGACGCTAGCCACATGGCTGAATGAGTTTCGGTGCTAAGTGAATGTAAGAGGGAGCAGGAAGGCGTGTGGGGGCGGGGGCTTTGAGTGGTGGAGGCATTATTTTAGCATTCAGATTCTAATTCAGATTCAGATTGAGGCCAAGTAGTAAAAGGCTGTAGGCTATGACTGAAATAATTCATTTGTTGCTCGCTTTAATTGGAAAACTTTTTGATATGTTTATGTGTGTGTGTGTGTATAACGGTATGTGTGTGTAAATGTGAATGTGCGTGTGTAATGGAATCTGGCCATTAATTGCATTTTTATTGAACGTTTTGCGAAATTTCCGCAATAATTGTGTGTGTAAATATGCGTTAAATTATGCGTACATTCAGACCAGAATATTCATATTCATTTGCCGGATATAGACTGGAAGAGAGAAGTTGAGAGAGAGAGAGACATAGAGAGGGAGAGAAAGATCTTTTTTAAATACATATTTTAATGAGATTTGCATTAAGTTCATGATAAACATCCGTTCAAACAGAATTATCATAATAATGGCGTGCTTTTGTTTTGATTTTAATTAGTTGACTTTGTGCTTATAATTATTTTGTGGACCTATAAAATTGAATATAGCTTAAAAAGTTTGATAAAACGATCTGTGAATTAAGCGTAGTAAATAAGAGATATACATATCCATTTAGTTTTTAACGAATGCTTTCAAAGCTATTTACCCAAATGGTGATTGAGCAGTCAATAGTATTTTCAGTCAGATTAGTTACACAACTATTTGATTTGAAAAATGTGCTCTAAAATAAATTGAATTATTGATGTGCATGCGAATATTCAATAAATCACAAAAATGCCCAAGTGAAATTCAATCACATAATGGAGAGCAAACATACAGAAAACTTCGCTTTTGAATTTTCTGTTTTCTCCTTTCTGTTTTTTTTCGTCTGCCAACCATAGCAATTATGCAAATGTTGCTGTAGCCGTTATTGCTGGTTCTGACAACATTCAAATTGCATGGCACTCAATCAACATGCATCGAATATGATGATGCAAAGTGCTCTTAAACGTATATGTGTGTGTGTGCAGTTTGAGAGGATAGCTATGGCAAGGATAGCTATAGCTTAAACTGACCTCATTTGAATTCTGGACAATGCAAAAACTTTTGCGCTTATCAGCCAGCTGGCAGTTGACGGAGCTAAAGTCCTAAACCGAGTCCGAGTCCGAGTTCGTCTCTGATGTTCATTCCTGTCCTGTATGTCCTTTTCTGTATGGCTTGTTCTGCCTCTGTTTGAATTTCATACCCAAGTGCATTGTGCTGCCAGTGTAACTGTTTGTCTGTCTGTCTAGTAAAAGAAAACCATGGCGCTTTTGTGCTCTGATTAGCTCTGCTTGTTGCACTAAGTGACATCAATTGCCATTTAGAAAGCAAAACCATTGAATTAGTATTTAAACAGGTTAGCTGGCGGTGCACATGAGTTGTGTCAATGCTTCAGAACAATGCCTAAAAGCCCCAAGAATTCAAAAACTCAATTACCTTCAATAACGATAGCGTCACTACGTGAGAGTTCATGTTTCCCAATTTGCCTCCCAGCAGCTCGTAGAGTGTAAGTTTGGCCAGGCCAGGCAAAAATAATTGCTGTGCTGCCTGTCTGCCTCAATTTTTAGATAACGAAGCGAATCGAATCGAATCGAATGGAAATCCAATTGGAAATATAATCACACAAAACTCGTTATGCCAGTGAAATTTCAATTCCTATTGTCTGAGATTTTATCATTACGGCTTATTGCATACAAATAAGCAGCAGCAGCCGCAGGAGGAGGAGAAGGAGTGTGCTGTTCACCAAATTCACAAACACATACAGACACAGTACATTTGAATTGAAATATTGTTGGACAAAAGTTAATTTGTATGTTAAACAAACCTCAACCACAGGGCAAATTGTGATTAACCAAACAAACAAGCAAACAAACAATAATAATATCAATCTACTTAGAAACAGCAGATGGCCAACGACATTTGAACTTTAAACGAAGCGGAAATGCGAGTCTAGAACAGGCGTCATTAACCATGAAGAGTTGCTACAGCAACCGTCTTGTAAAGGTCTCTCTCTCTCTATCTTTTCGGTTTTCCTTACTTTTACTTTGTCCATTGCCCTTAAGTTTTATTTACAGTGTTGACTTTTACTTAACTTGCAGGCAGCACCACTTGTTTATGTTGCTTATCTTATTGTATATTTTATGTTTTTCTCTAAGACATCAAAGATTAGCTCAGCTGAGCATGCAATAAGCCTTTGCAAACGTTAAGTTGGAAAATAGCTTACATATGAATTTGTGTTTTTATTTATCATTGCCTACTGCTTATATATTTTGGTTAAATTTAATTATTATTTGGTTTTTTTTAATATGTATCACAATATGCTTATGCATAAGGGTTCAAAATAGAAGAAGCAAAACTTTTAAAAACGCTCTGCTTAAACAAATAAGCCGTATGGATTACAGCTTAAGCTTCAACACATTTTTGTTCTTTTATTTTATAATTTTTTGCAAAAAATATTAAATTTTAAGCCCGCACAAGGGACGTTATCAGCCGTGCGGCGCCACTAGCTAGGATGCGAGCTAATAGCATTTGTTGTTTGCAACGAGTTGACCAAAAACTTTGCTACCAAAAATGTATAGCTTTTACGTCATGCGTCAAAAAGTGTTTGCGTGTGTTTAGTAGCTGTGTTGGTATGTGTGTGTTTAAAGTTAATTTGACGGCAAATTATAAAATATATATATATAGTCAGTGTCAGCCAAATCGAGGATGCTGCTGTTGCACTAGCGCAATGCACTCACTGACTAAAACATGAAATAAACCAATATTACACTCTCTGTTTGTTAGCAGTTTAAGCTGCGGCTGACATTTCGCATTCGCGGCACAATAAATACGATGCGAAAGTGAGCCATGTTGTTTTAGCTTTTAGTGTTTGCTGTTTGTTGGCAGAATTGTCAATGAGTGTTCGACGTTGACCAAACAATAAAACTGCAACAGAATAAGAAGAAAAGTTTCTGTGGCTACAGTTTGAGAGCAACTAAAAGCAAAGTGTATTGCATACTTTTTGGCAGCACTTTTAATGTCACTCGCTGTCACGATTGCTTTTTGACCATAATGCCATTGTGGTTAACCTTGTTTAGTTGCAGGACTGCTTAGTATTTTATTTTAGTTTTAAATTCTTTATAGCTACAATAAAGCTTCAGCTTTAACTGACTGACTGTTTAGTGTTAACCCTTAACCGGTTATTTGATATTCAGTTGGAAATAATGGGTTCTATTATTTATATTCACTTTGGGTTATTTGACACACATATGCAGCACCTTAAATTGTGCTGATTGCGCTTACCTCGTTCGGCTTCATTAAATTATACAATATTCAGACATTATATTGATTATTATGATTGTCATGCAATGTATTTACATAAACTTCCGCAGAATTTTGCTGCATATGCATAAATTCACATGAATTAACTTCGTAGAGTGTTTGTTTGTATTTGAGTTTGGATCCCAATTATTTGTGTTGACAGTTACAATGAAGGCAAAGGCCCATTGTCAAATTTAAAAAGTCAATCAAATAATAATGGGTAAATAATGGTAAGTGTCTAAGCTTAGCTTAAAATTTCCCACCCACAAACAGTTTAACACAGCTCTATTCTATTGATAGAGAAAGTCTTTCACACCTTATTAACACTTCATCAGCTTTTACCAAAGTTAAATGCTCTTGAGCTGCTTAAATTGAGTTATTGCCTATCAATTTCAGTTTGACTATCACTGACTCATTGACACAAAATCAATCAAAACCAAAATCAAGCATCATTTGCTGATGGTGACAACAAGACCAAGTAACATAATAATTTAATTTGTTCGTCTTTGGCCGGCAGGACTCTAATAACAGCCTTAACAAACTACTATAAATACGATCGCTTACAGCTCGTAATCAATGACAAACAAACAGCAGCATCAGCAATAACAAAAAACAAAATGCCTGCTAAAAAGTTTGGCTTATATTTCTATAGAAACAGCAATGCCATCAAAAAGATGTTTTCTGCTGACAAACAGCTGGGCATAACTGTTTTCTATATCTCTTCTATCATCTTTTGCCTTTGCACTAAAGTTACTCCTGTTATGGATTTCCCATCCCCTTCGCCACTACCCCTTTGTGTGTGTGTTTGTCTAATGAAACTAAAGCTTCGTCGTTGTAGAGCAGAACATATATTGAATTAAGGGCAAATTGATTGATGTCTTCCATTCAGCGCCATGTTTCATCATTGCTGTCACTAGGCCAACAGACCCTTGACCAGGTTAACCAGCATCTGCAGCCCCTCTTCATTGTTTGCCTTGTAGTAGGGCAACGCCTGCAGCCTTTCGAGCCACTCAGCCAACTTGGGATACGTTGCGGCATCAATGGGAGCAAAGGCAGCTGCCGATGAAACAGTTGCCACACTGCACAGATCCGCAATGGTTAGCTTTGTGCCAGCAAGATATGGACCTGTCTCCAGGCAGTGCTCCAATCCATCATATGCCTTTTGCATGTATGTAATGCGATCTTCGGGTATGACAGTGACCCCAAAATAAATCACTGGCTCCACAATGAAACGCAGTCGTGGAAACAAATGTCCGCAATCGTAGTAGAGACGTGCATCTATTAAGCGACGCTGTGCCGCATCCTTGGGATACAGTGCATCACTTGCACCCTTGGCATACTTATCAGCCAGATAGGTACAGATCACATGCGAATCGCTAACCACAATGCCATTGTCATCCAACACTGGGATTGTGTGCTGTGGATTTAGTTTGAGAAATTCCGCTGTCTTATGCTCGCCAGCTTTAACATTTACAGTGCTAAAGAGAGAAAGAAAGAGATAGTGAGATGATAAAAATTTGATTAAAATGCTAATGCAACTAGTTTTTTGATAGTTTCAAATCTGTTAGTGAGCGTATTAGCTTTGTCAGTCAGTTTGTTAAGAGTAAAAACCGGTCATAACTAAACATCTGGACATTTCCATGGTGTCCAATGGGATAATGGCTAGGATTACAGCGAAAGTTGGGGCACTGATAACAAATCTTGTTTTTCATTTTCGCACTTGACAACAAAACATGCGATTAGACAACACCAAAGGTTGTTATCTGTAATCGAATATCTTAAATTGGGCTATGAATAAATGTTAAATATCTTTTGACTAGCTAAATTCTTTTGATAAAAATAAAATATTAAGTAATCAACTTTAACTAACTTTTACTTTTTTGGCAAAGGTGGACTTTTCGTTGGTAATGCCCATATGCATAACATTCACTTACACTAAATATTCAATCAAATCAACTTATGAACACAACTCAAGTAAAGGGCATGCATACTTCGATAAGCTTATGTTTCACTTGGTCGCACACACTTACCGGAGATCCAGGTCGAGTCCCAAAGCGGCAGCTGTGAGAAGCACCGCACGGCAGGGCGGGCTGCGTGGCGCATAATAGAGAACAGGTTTGCTGGTCATTCTGTGTGGAGTGAGTGAAATGAGTTCTCGTTTGTTTGGGGTCACAATTTAATACAAATAAAATGGTTAATGTTGATTTACACACACGCAACGCAAACAAATAATAATACTTAATTTAATTAAACTTACATATTTATGTGTATTTTTATTGATTGCAAGCTGACAGACTAACAAAACGCAACCTTCTCAGTCGAAGTGAGGAAAGCTACTAAACAGAGCAGAGCGGCGATCACACTTAAAAGCTTTGCAAAAATCGATAGTATTTCTGTTATTTTTGTGTGCAGCCCAAAAGTATTGACTTAATATTTGAAATGGGAAATTTATAACATTTTGAGGGACATTGATGAAAAAAATAGCTCAACTTTTTAGTAAGTTCACAAATTAAATACTTTTGATGAGTAATTTGGGAATTTTAATGGATTTGGATTTTTTATATTTAAATGACTTACAGACAGACGCTGATGAATTAATTTGCTTATGCATTAATTCAATTACTGTCAATTTGGTAAACTTTCAATGCTGTCTGGACCAACAAACAAACAAAAGCGCTGGCTGGCATATTGAAACTGTCAAAATCATTTTCCACGCTTTTTACACACACACTGACACTGACACTGAGCACAAAGCGCCTAAGCGGCTCAGCTACTAGGCAACCCTTATTGCTAGTTGAAAAATTAAATTTTGTTGATCCGATTTCAGCTTTAGTGAACGGCTCAGTCGACGAAAACGGCGCGTTCACATTAAAGACCTCGTTATTTTAGCTTTACATATTTTATTTTAATTTATTTGTATTTTGGTATGCTAGTCGATAGCTCTAGATAAAGTTGATGTCGAATTTTGGTGATTGTGAAGTAGTACTTGGGCACGTCGAGCGAGTGAGTGTCCTTAAATATTTGGTCACGCTCCGCAGTGAAATGGAAAATTCCTCGATGCTTGCAGCTCGAAGTCGAGACAGGCGACAAGTGGCGCGTTGGCATCCAGGTGAACTCTCCTTGGGAGCGCGTTAGAGTGTGTGTGTGTGTGTGTGTGTGAGTAAGATAGACTATTGTGTGCTTGTGCCTGTCACAATTTTGTGAAAGCAATTTACGGTTATTAAAGCTTTTAGTGCGATCAAAAGCAAGCCAACAACAACACCGCCAAACCAACCTTCCCTTGTCATGTACATTAAATTTAATAACGTAATTGAGTAATTTTTCAGAGCAGGTAGAGGGCAGGTGTTGAGAGCTTACCAAAGCGGAAGGGGTATCGGGGAGTGGGTGAGATATTGACTAGAATTGACCAACTGATTGCCCGAGATTGACGAGTGGCATTTATCTTCATAACTTAGTTTTGCGCCTTTAATTGAAGTCACAGACAGCAGTCAAAGGCTCTCAAAGCCTCCAATTCCCTTCAAATCTAAAAAGCTTGTGAGCTTAGTTTGGGTGAAGGACAATTGGGACAAAAGGGACGTACTATGTATGTAAGAACATTGGACTTTGGAAACAAATACGCACTTCAAGGACTCAAGGATGCGACTCGAGTGGAGTGAAAATCCAGCTTTATTAATGGTTGTTGGTACAGCACAACACAGTCAGTTGAGAAAGGGTGGAAACAGCAAGAAGAAAAGAGTGCCTCGGACTTGATGTCCTTCCTTGGCGCATCAATCGTTGTGAATTTCCGTTTGACTATCGCGTTAGGGGCCAAACATACATACATACATAAATATTAATTCATTTCTAGCAATAACTCGCTTTGCTCTCTTACACTTTATATTCTCCATTTTTACTGTCAATTAATAACAATTAAATGCCAGTCGGGTATTTCTTAGCTAATTGTTGAGCATGGCGAGCATTGTGGATTTAAATCGTGGGCCTCTTTATCTAAACAATGAATGCCAAGGACATAATACAATGTAGTACTCTTTTGGGCTTTCGCATTCATTTGAATTAATTACTTCTTTGCTCCTACCAAAATGTTACCAATTATTAAATATAATAAACCTTTTCTTTATAAATTATCTCTGAGCTCGTGGAGTAAAGAACAAAAAGGTTTGTTTAATAAACTTGTAATAAATTTGTTATTGAAAAATATACTGAGTATTTATTATTTGATATTTTAACAGAAATACTACTTGGTCGAAGATTTACTAAGGAACATTACATTCAAGTGGCCCAACGATCCCAATTTCTGACTTTTAAAGATTTTCAGACTTCTTTCAACAATAACGTTTTCGATGGGTTCACGTGTTCGATAAGAAGGCGCAATGCACCCTATTTGCGTTTTCAACATTCGATTATGTATATTAACTAGACAACCTCAACTAAAGGAGTAGGCTGTGTAACCGGGGCAGCCACCGGCTAGACTACTATGAACGGGAACCTCTTCTTTAGGTGCTGTTTTTTGTAAAGAGGTCAATTCTTTTTACTGCAGCATTCTTTACTACTGGGATAGTCTCTATTAACAAGACCCGTTCGTAAAACTGGTAACAGTTGTTGTGCTGAATTTTCTCATAGAGTTTTAGCAGAATACAAGTTCACTTAAGAATATCTTTGATAAGCGACATGAAGATGTCGCAGTATAACGCCTTAAGAGTGGCTGCGTCGACGACAAAAAAAGCACCCAGAGCCACCGAATACCCCACACTCGGAATCCCCCAAGCCACGAAGCAGCTGGTAGGCAGCTTTTGTTTTTATTGGAAGGGAACTAGCGTGGGGCGCCACAAGGGAAAGTCAACTGTGCCAAGGGTGGGTGTACAGTTGGTAATGCGGGAATATTAAATCGTTGGCTAAATTAAAAGTGACATGCCATTACTTGTATATAGTAGATATAAAGAAAAGCAGCCATCAAGCCAAATAGCCAAGTCAATTGAAGGGCGCAATAGCCCAAAAATAAAAATTTTTGTTGGCCAATCAATAACAACTCTGGTATGAAATGAAATGGACACCAATAACGACAAATATTTCAACAACAATCAAAGAATTTAAGGCATTCGTTTAATGCTTTGACAGTGAGTCAGTGGACTGAAATACACTTAGCACAATAAGTGCGTAAGTTGAATGGATTATCATAATTCATAATTTCAAGTATGATTTCATTTACTCAATGCTTGAATTCAACTTGTGGTACAAGTTTCATTAAAGCATCAGTATAAAGTTGGCTTAAAGCGAAATTATGCAATGCGAGAGTTTTCGGTCGTTTGTAATTAGAGATTTGCTGTGAGGATTTTTTGAAGCTTTAAGACAATTTATTACCAGTTTCTCTTTGTCGACTGAATTTAATTCGGCTCGTTGGCGTTTATTTTTTTAATTTGATCCTTCTGATTTGCATTGTTGTATGAGCATACAACTAACCAAGAAAGACATATTTTCAAATGAAATGTTCATCATCGTTGAATAAAATCACTGTTAATAACTTAATAACGACCAAAACATAAGGCATAAAATCTTTAATGAAAGTTCTTCATAATAAATCAATAAATATATAAGAACGGTAATTACATTTATATTATTAAAAGAAAATTATAAAATCTTGTATTACAAAAATTATTAATCAAATATGTATGAAATCATATAAGTATCACATTAAGTTGACTCTGTTATTAGAATAAATTAAGTTATATTTTTGTGTTTTTGTATTCTTTTACTTTTATGCCCATATCAATGTGCAAATCATATTTTTTTTTATTTGCTGCTTATCTAATTTAATGCAGATCAAAGTTTGGCATTCTGAAATAGTCCCATGGGATTGAGAAGTTGAGGGTTTCTCCAGTGCAAACACATGTGCTTAGGGTCGCCGCTGTCTCTGTTCATCAATGACAGCTGTGCGTCCTGATGACCTCGTGACCTGCTCCGGACATCGTTGCAAAATCGGGCATAAAATTATTTTTTTTTTATTTTGTTTTAGCTTTTTCTTTGTAGCTTTATGTGTCAGCAGACTGCTGTAGGCCCGACTTAAAGTGAAAGTAAATGTAGGGGTGATGGTGAGGGGGTTGTGAACTGCCTGCCTGCGAGGCAAAATGAAATTTACTTGACGTTTCCCGACACCGTTATCGGGACTTGACGCTTGTCAAATCATGCGAGCATTTTTCACTTTGATGTCATTTTATTTAACTTTATTCGAGCACAAAAATAAAAAAACAAAAATTCTAAAATACTTTGATGACAAAAAGGGAAAAGGTGCATATTGGTTTTGTACCAACAACTCTCTATTGCTCTGCCCATATTGAAGACAGACAGTTGAGAATCATCTTAAAGTTTTTCAATAAAATAATTATTAATTGTTATTAAATTTTTGTCTCAAAATGCACTTATGTAGTTAAAATGTTCTTTAAAAGTGTCATAGCGCCCGCAGGCCTTATGACACTTTTAAAAGTGAAATTGCGCCCCCGGGCCTTTGGGACTTTTTTTGGGGACATAAAGCCCCGCGGGCCTTATGACACTTTTTAAAGTGATATAGCGCCCGGGAGCACAACGGCGTAGACACAGCGATAATTGGAAAGGGCACAGCCATAAGCCCAGGAGACAACACCAACCAACACATCACCGGAAACCAATGGGCCACCAGAGTCACCCTGGCAGGAATCCTTGCCAGGACCACGGGCGCAAAGCATGGTGCTCCTTATTTGGTTACCTTAGCTGTAAGATCCGGAGGCACAGGCCGATTGGCTGACAATGTTCACGTTGACTTACTGTAGCTGAGTGGGGATGGAGCTAGAACCGGAAGACTGGGTACCCCAGCCAGAGACGGAGGCAGAAGCGCCGTTATCTGGAGCATAGCTGGCCAGATAAATAGCCCTGATGTTGGAGCTGAAGAACAGGGTAGAGCTTAGCTTGATGATAGCAATGTCGTTGAACATGGTGTTGCGTTGCATCCGTCGTGTTTCCTGAAGGAAGCCACCTTGCTGAGGTGTACCGCTGTAGCTCGGAAAGATGGGGAGTCATTCGTCTCAGATTGCAGGTGATGTGAATGTATAGCGAATGTGTTAGTTCGACGAAATATAATTGGGAATGCATTTAAAAAATAAAAATGTATTATTCCTGGTAAAAATGTGACATTATTTCATTGATAGGTAGTATGTTCCTATTAAAAAAAAGCTTGTCTAGAAGATATCCTGAAGCATAGCCTACAAATTAAATAGCAGCGAAACATTTTGTTGAGTGAAAAACTTATAGAATAAGCATATTGTCACATAAATCGAGAAACAAGCAGGCCTTGAAAATTGGGCTCAAAATCAAGCAGCCCCTATGCCGAATAGATAATTTTCAGACCAAATAGTTTTGTTTTCATGAACTGGTTGTTTTAAAATTCCATTGAGTTACTTCACTGTCAGTTTTTTCTTCCTAAATATTTTTCATTTGAATTTTGGACATCTTAATAAAAGGTAAAGTTTCAGTGTCTTCAGTGGGTTTTTGTGAAGGAGCCTTTTCCACCGAAGCAACTTTTACCAATGAGACGGCCTTTTCCAGCGCTACAGTCTTTCCTGCAGGAGCAAACTCTTTCATCAGGGCAGTTTCTTTCACCGGGTCAGCTTCTTCTATTGTACAATTTACTGTTTTATCGTAGTGACAGTCTTTTCTGTCAAAATATCTGTTGGTACTGGTGCAACTAGTTTTGTTGAAGCGTTTCCTCGTACCGGGTCAGTCACTACCATCGGAAGTTTATTTCGCTTATTTATTTCTTTATTTGTGAAGCTAATCTCTTTCAAATGAATAACTCGATTCACGATTATACGCTGTTTTGAATTGGTATCGCACGTCGTTTATCCGTCTAAGAATTTCGTGGTTGGCTAGGGAGAATTCCCCTGCTAGAATCCCTTTACTGTCGTTTAACCATGTCGGGCCATCTTTTGTTATTGTTTTCTTCTTTCAGAGATGAGATCTACATACATATTTCTCAATTCGAGAATTCAGAAAAAGCGCCGAGTTACCCAGGATAGCACCGATACCGGAGTACCAATCCTGGACTTCATCCAGAGTTCTTTCCGGGCATATCGCCGGTGGTCAATAGAAAATCGAAAATCTGTTGGCAAGCTTTTATCAATATGGTCACGAAAGGTCATAGGAAAAAACATTTCAACTAGAATTCAACTTATTTGAAATGCAGATACAGGTAGAAAAAGTCACTCTATACACAGATAGTTAACCTCAATGACAGTTGTCGTCTATTCAAGTGCTCCATTCTGTTGCAACAAAATGTTGCGGTTGTTTGTTGTTCTCTCCTGTCCTGACCTGTCTGTTCTGTCCTGTCCAGTCCTTTCTAACTTTAATTTTGGCACTGGCAGTCAGTCAACCGATGACGTCCCAGTCGAGGGAGGGGGACTGCTCTTGCTGCTGTCCAAGCGGATTAAGTTCCAGTCTTTGAATGCTGCTAACAATTTGTTGCAAATAATGGGTGGCAGGGGGCGGGTCGTTGTCTATTAAATCGCATTTGCCACAAATTGTAAGATTATATATATGTATATGTATATTTAATGCGAAATTGAAAAGGGCAATATAATTCGTAAACTGAACATATTGAATTCTTATGAGGGGGCTTAAGACAAAAATACCTGAATAACAGCCAAGTTTGTTATCAGGCTATAAATATTGAATTTTAGTTTATTTTTATAGCTCAAACTTTTATGTGTTGATATTTTGAGGATTTATGTGCATCCAAATTTTGTTTTTGTGTGTTTTTGTGGCCCGTTAAACAATGGCCCTTCTGGTCATAAAAACCCTTTGGAGCAGCATTCAATGGTACAATGCTGTTGTTGTTGTTGTGGTCGTAAATAACGTATACGCTCTGTGTTTCACATCAGACTGGGGGTTTTTTTTTTTTTTTTCGAAAATGGATAGAAATGCTAATTGGCTGCAGGCAACTGGCAACTGTTACGGATTTTGTGGACGGTAGCCCCACACACACACACACACAGAGTACAAGCACTCAGTATATCAATTAATTTATGCAGCAAACACAAACACGCACACTCGCACACACACGCAGAGAAAAGAGAGCAATCCGTTGGGCACATGCAACAGGAGATTCAATTACAAACATTGTCGGATGCACGAAACAATGAAAAAGAGACCGAACAGAGCAGCTTGGCGCCCAGCAGCTTATTAACTATTGACATTGATGGCAGGCACTGCACGTAATTTGGGAGAGTGTAGGGGAGAGAGAGAGAGAGCGAAAGTAAAAGCTATACGATATGCTTATGCTCAGGTAGAACTCAAGCTCTCGTTGTTGTTGCTGCTGTTGTTATTATTTCGACATAATCGTGCTTAATTTGCTGCAGACGCACAAAGACACCTGCGTCGGAGGCATTCCGGTGGTGGGTAACGGGATATTAAGCTTTTCAAGTTGTAAGTTAGAAATTGCCCGAAACTTCGTTGTCACTTTGTGGATAACTTTCGCTATTTGTGCTGTCATAATGAAGGATTTTATGTTAATATTAATGAAAAGTTGTTCGCAAACTTTGATGCTTTAAATTATTAACACATTTACAACGAAGTTTTAAGCCGCACCTTAACGGTTGAAATATGCTGTTTATGTGTGAGTGTGAGTATGTGCATGTTGCTGTCACAGTTACAGTTCATAAATCTTGCTATCTAATTTGCGACAATGGCACAAAAGAGCATTAAATCCTTGTTTGCAAGACTTACATGTGTTTATAAATATGTATCTGTGTATCTGTGTGTGTGTTTGTGATGGGACAAGATAAATGTTTGCTAGCTAAAAGGGTTGTTTTTGGGTCGTGAAAAATGTCACAACTGGCTGAAACAGCAAAAAATCAAAAGACATGTCCCAAAAATTCTTACCTTGCTCTATCGACTAAGACACATGAAGTACTTTTGGACCAATTTGTCTTATTACACTGAATGCAGTCGAAAAATTCTTCATTGCATGCTTGCCATGTTGTTGTTGGCCATAAATAATTAATTTAGTGAAAATTTGATGCTTAACTTAATGCACGTAAAATTATTAAAGGCGGTCCGTGCCATGCATTTTAAATGCGCGCCAAATGCAAACGCCATGAAATGGAATTGAAACGAACCGCAACAGCAACTGTGTAAAAGCTCTCTGACTTTCGCTCTCTCTCTCTTATTTGCTCATCCTGCACGCTCATTGGCGCCTTCGCTTCGGCGCTTCACAGTGCTTCCGATGCTACACGTAGCTACCTGGCTAACTATCCGGACGGCTGACTCTGCCCGGGATTGACACACATCCCAAGGCGAACAACAAAAACAACAAATATTATTTCTTGAGTCCTTTAGTTCAAAGTTATTTTTCAACTCTTTTTAAAAGATGCCTTATCTCTACATATTATGTTGCAATTATCGAGTAATCACCGTACATAAGTTAGTAAATCAGTCTGATTCCCGCCTTATTTTGTTTATCTTATCAATAAACAGATGGCCCCATATACATACATACATGTAAGTGTTTACCCAACACACCAACCTAATAAACTTAGCAGCCACCACACAATTATTCGGTTGCAGCTTGCGTTTAGATATTAAATGCCTCGAGTGTTTGCTTGCACTTTAAAATCAACAAAAAGGAATAATACTACAAAAGAATATTTTGTTTGTTTACAAACAGGAAATACTCAAAAGTTTTTGTTTTTTTTTGGAGTGGAATGGGTCTCGCACAACAGTTTTAATAGCTTCGGCAACATTTGTTGGCAGCAGCAGCAACATGGCCCGCACAGAGCTACAAGTGTCCCCAGCGCAACATAGAGCACACGGCATATCCCACCATGCCCCCTGGCACGTAGTGGGCACCGTTAGTTCAGGCTCACTGATACACACATACAGATGCGTTCACTCACTAGCTCTCACTCTCTCTTTTTGGGCTGGTGTGTTTCGTTGCCATTTTGTTGCGCTTAATGGAGCTTTTTTGTGACTGCCTAGCTGCTTGAATTCCGTTGTCATTTCAGTTCCTCGTTGTAGTCCAAAGCGTTCGGTGCGTGAAGCGGCAAAGAAAAACAAAGCACTAGAACTAACTTATAAAATAAATGACAGTTGAACTGAGCTGAATGCGAAGCGTGCGCGAAGTGAGCAGCAGCAGCAGCAAGCAGCCATTGGCCAACTGAGTGAAGTGTAAATAAATAAAGCTACCCCAATCCCCCAACACTCTTATCTATGTTCTAACACACATACATGTCTGTGCGTGTGTGTGTTTGTGTGTTAGATTTATCTGTTTATGTTTGGTCTTGTGTTGTGTTCTCGGTTCGATAGCGCTGTCAACCTTAGCTTACTCCACCCACACCAACCATTCAGCACCCAACTGGGAACCGGAACCAGGTGTTATCCATTAGCCTGCTTAATCAGCTTAGTTTATAGTACTATGCATTTTGCTCCTTCCTTGTCTAAATGATTATTATCATATAATTATTTTCGCATTTAATGTCTTTAAGAATTTTATTTTCTTTGCGTTTGTCATTGTCTTCGACCCTTGGCCTCACACGTGCATAAGCATATTTCTCATTTCCATTTTCATAACGATTCGCAGTCGCATTCGCATGAGTAGTAATCTTGACAAGTTGATGGAGATTGATATTAAAATATCAACAATGCGTGGCAATATTCACTCTTTATACTATGTAAATAGTATGTGTGTGTGTGTGTTTTCCAAGTGTTATCGGCACAGAAAACCAATTAGCTGTTGGAATTGCAACCACTCATCAACACCCCTCGCAATACCCTTGAATCACTGCCAATTGGTCAAGCAAAAAAGTTTTCGCGCAGAACCCTTGGTAAAAAATAAAAATAAAAATAAACGATGCTGAACTTCACACTGTGTATAGTGCAATGTTTTAATTGAAAAACTTCTACAAATGAACTATTATAAAAAACAACAAAAAAATAAAATAAACGAAATTTATACAAAAAGAAGTAAACTGTGCAGGCAAGCGTCCAAGGACGAACTTCTGCAGGTTTCGTTCTAATTTTCAATTAAAAAAGGGACCCTCAACTCTCAGCCCTAAAAGCCCCAACAACAAACAACAAGGCCTGCCCATTGCATTGACCACTGAAAGAAAAAAACAACAACAACAAAAGAGAAAAGTCCTGAAGTAGCACAAAGATCCACTCTTGTTGGCTCAGCTCTTGTCCAGCTTGAGGCTACCGCTCGTTCAATCCATTGTTTCCGACACTTTCTCCCTTTGTTTTTCGCATTTTTTGTTTTCTCGGCCTGTTTCAGACAGTGTAAAGCTGGCTCCAATTTTCAGCCTGCGAGCAATTAAAATATGCATAAAATGTAAATGAGAGCAGAGACCACTTGGCCAAAGATTTAACAAAAAACCTTCAACCCAAATTTTTCCTGACTTCCTTATTCCTCATTCCTCACAAAAGAAAGATTACAATTTAGTGCCAGCTCATTTAATTAAAGTGCAGCAACAAAAGGGACTTGTGAAATAATAATCCAACTTAATTATGCGATAATTTTTCGAAAAAACCAAAATCATTATCAAAATCTTCAACTGTAAATCCTGGAAATATACAGTAAGTTCAACAGAGAGTTACTACAGGGCGGGGAGGACCAGCATCACATCAATTAAAAGATCAATAAGCGCATTCAGGTCGAAGGCGTATTTATTTTTAATCTAATACTCACGCGGCTCATTTGCAATTAGTTTGTTTATTTTTGCCCCGCTCTCGTTTTGCGGCCGCATGCCAATGGTGGGCTATAAAAGACCATACGCCCCCATACCCCACATGCTGAGTGAAAGCTTTTAGCCAGGCCACGCGCCATATTAGCCTAATTAAATGGAGGAGCAGAAAGACAGGAATGTGGACATGGACATCGACATGGTCATGGCTTATGTAATTTACACGCTGCGGTTTGCAGCCTTTCGTTTTTCTAATTATATTTTATAGACTTGAGTGTATATTAATTTTCTCATTAAATGTGTTACGACCACAAAAAGTATATATATCCTCGATCAGCATTGCGAGATGAGTCGATACAGCTATGTCCGTCTCTACGTCAAGTCCCTAAGTTTTTGAGCTATCCAGCTGAAACTCTTTAGTGCCTGCTTCTTTTTGTTTCAGTTAGATCAATTGTTAAAATTTACCAGATCGGACAAACACAAAATAAAGCTACTCTATATACGCAAGTAGTCTTCGCAAGTGCATTTAATATTCGGCATGCCAAAAAAAGAGCTTACGTACTTGGTTTTTGTTGATATTTTTTTCCTGCTTAATAATGTGAGCAATAAAAATGTTTATGACACACACAGCCAAAAGTTGCAAAATCTGGGCGCCATATGATTAAGTGAAAAGCGAAATAATAATAACGGAATTTAATTTATATGCTCGTATTTTCGCTCCAACCCAATTGTCTTACCTCAGGCAGTGGGCCAAGTTGTATTTTTTCCGTTCTGGCCATTTACTTAATTAGAAGTTGGTGCGGCAGGCAACTTGAACTTTTGTAACGTGCCACAAACAATGAGAAACGAAAGACAAAAACTTCTCAATACACATATGTACTTATGTAAGTACATATATACTTATTGTACTATATACAAATATGCGTGCCTTAGCATGAAATAAGTTTTGCAGCCCCATTAATAATCGCACCACAACGGTGCTCTATTCTCTCTATGAACAGCGACACAGTGGGTATTCCTTCATGTGTATGTGTATCTGTGGTAGTGATGTGTGTGTAGGAGGTGTGGCACATGCGACGACGCTTCTAATTAGAGCTCTGGCAAGCAGTTGATGAGGGTAAATTGGCAAATAATTAATCGACGGTTAATTAAGGACTTACATAAGCCAACGAACAAGTCATAACACCACCCCCAATTATCCAAGCCCTTATTGATAACAGGCTTAAGACGGTCTTTACCGATACAAAGACGTTTATTAATTAAACGAAAACTTAATATTTTACTGACTGGGAAACACCTGGAATAAACATGTTGTGATATTGGAACTAAGGCACAAAATCAAGCAGACTTAACCCTTCGTTGGGTGAGAAGGTCCCTAGGGACCTTTTTGCATTTTCAAACTGAAATTACTCCTACTTCGGCCACAACAACGCATTGTTTGTGGGTTAATGCCGAATACCAAATTAATATTTTGTTCTGTTCTCTGAGCTTGAGAAAGAACAAAAGAACAAAAAGTTTGTTATGACAATAAACTTGTAATTGAAAAATATACAGGGTATATAATATTTGGTCAATTTAGTAGTAAAAGTATTTTTACTGGTATAGTACTTGGAAGTAGATTTATTAACGAATATAACATTCAAGTGGCCCAAAGATGCCAAGCAACGATTATCTGTACTAATCTCGTTAAGCGAATGATGTTTAGTTGTAGGCTTTTATCTTCGATGGGTTGCCGTTTTCGATTGCGTGAAGAAGTCCGGAGTGGATTAAGGCAGTGTATCATGAAAGCAATCTTCTATATCAGCAAAATATTTCCTGCTCGTCGTCAGGCTTGCGTCTACGTTTCTGATTCTGATATGGAAGGCACCCTCAAGCATAATCTCCTTACATACCATCTTTTCAGGAATTAACTTAACCGCAACACACATTATAATGAGTGAAAAACAAGCTACACACATATTTTATTCTGTTTTTAAATTCATAGTGTAGAATCCAAAAAGTTTCGTCTTATAAGTCGGTCGATTTAAATCTTCTACTTGAAATTTGGTCAAAGTGTTTGCGTAGCCTTCGCCGTCGCGACTCATCGTCAGTGTTTTCAGTGAATTGTGTGTAGTTGTGTTGAGAGAGCCATTCCATTGGAGCAACCTTTACCCAATGGACAGCTTCTTGCACCTAAGCAGTCTTTTTTAAACTGGACCGTCTTTTGTCAGGCAGCTTCTTTCACCGGGTCAGCTTCTTCTATTGAATTTTTCTGTTTTGTTGTAGCATGTCCTTATATTGATCATCAGTTGAAGCAGCCTTTTCACCAAGACGGCCTCTACTGATGTGTCAACCTCGTCTGGTGGGGTTGTCTCTTTAAACGAGACTTCTTTGTTGGGCACCCTTTGCCAACAGGACAGCGTCTTTCACCATATAAGCGTTTCCAGCCAGGCTTCTTCCTAAATTTTCTGTTCTTTACTCTTCAAATTATGAAAAGACATTAAAATATGAATTTTGTATTCGGCATTAGATCTGCTTGAATTGGTGCCTCAATTTCAAGTCCTGCTGTATCTCAATATTTGTAGCACAAATAAGGTCGATAAGGCGGCAACCTTTCCCAATATCCGGTTTTTAGCTTAACAATTATCTGCTGATTGTATTCGAACCACCACGTTGCTTATCCGTTTAACCAGTAGCTGCAGTTGCATTTTATAAACACAGAATACATTTAAATTAACAGCTTTAGACGCCTTTGTGTTTTCTACAAATTTATTCATTCATTTTATATTTTTTTGTTATCAATAAATTTCAAGCATCACATAATAATATTTAACTACCCGCATTCCAGAATTCATTAGACAAAACAATTTTTTCAATTATTCACAAGCAAATAAGCTGTATAGAAAATATTTCATGGTTATTACAAAATTGTATGAATGTCAATTTAATTAAACACAGTGCAACACACAAAATCCGAACTTTGAATTTATAATTTATTTTAAAAGAGCTGTAAATAACTTGAAGTTTCGTTCAACATTAGTTTTTCCATATTGGCTACAGAGTTTTTTTGTTATGAATTTTTTTTATTAAATTCGATCTAGAGCATTTTTGCGATATTATTTTGATTCCTGTATCTTGGCAACGGCATTCGGGACATCTACCAGAAAAATGTTGCACAGTGTTATTTATGTTATAAGCTAATTGAATTGCTTTTTGTTCGCTTCAAACGTTATCTGTAGGGTATCTTTAAAAAACGTTTGTTTGCAGCTTATTTCATTGGCCGCCGTTGCGTATACGTAGTTTGTATGTATCAATGTTTGCCGTCTGCTGAGCTCTGTAAACATTGAATAATTGTTTATATTTGCATGTGCGATTTTCAATGCTGCACAAACTCATCTTTTAAACACAACCAGCGGGCAAATAGAGGCAAAATGCAAATGCGCGAAGAGTATTTTGTAATTGTTTTATTTGTTTTTTCCTTATTGTTGCTGTCCAATTTTAAATCTGAAAGTCATTCATTTTAGAGCAATGCCTGTGTGCCATGCTGAGTTTAACCCACTCACGCATTTCATATTCATTGAAACTATAAAATTTGTATGAGCAATCACTGCAGTTGAGCTGAGTCAAAGTGCTTTCCACGTTTCCCTCCCCTTAAAATGTTGCCTAGCCAAAAGTCAAATAGTATTTCTTGCACCATTTCATTTTTGTCGTAACACTTTAACTCAAAACTGGCCTTGATTTTGTGTGCGAGCCAATTTGTAACGTTTGTTCTGTTAGTTCGCATAGCGGTAATAATCTTATTGCACCCGCCTTTTGCTTAATGTTTTGGGAAGATCAGTGTAAACACAATCGGAGGCAAATGAATATTCAGAAATTACTTGTATGTGAAGTGAAAATCGCTTTTCCCGCAAATGTTTATTTAGCACTTTCCACAAACAAATATTGATTTATGTCTTGATCATAAATTAGGACTTTAAGAACCTTTTAACATTTATATGTTTATACTATAGCGAGAATGTAGAAAGTATATCAAGTAATAGAACAAAATGTTTTAACAATTATATTCGGTTATATGGACGCAAATACAATATTGTGATATTTTTTTCAATTATTGGCATAACAAATTGTTGACTGTTTAATGAAATTATTATAATTCCCGATTATGATGCAATGGAAGTAAGCAAAGTCGAACCAAAAAGCAAATAAACACATTTGCTCTAATAAGAATCTAATATATTATACAAATATAATGTGTCGGGCATGGGGCAGACTTATTAGAGCTCGAACAAAAACTAGCTACATGAGACCTTAGGTTTCTCTGAATACTTGACAAACATTTGCACATCAGATAGGGAAACTATTTGTGAACTTAATTTGTGATTTGAGATTATTATTGAAAAGTAAATGTTAATGTTATATATTTTATATAATACGGGTAAATGATATACAGGTTTGACAATGGTGAATGAATAGTACTTATACATTAAATTAGGTTTCTTTATTCGACACGAACGTTTTTATTCTTCGTGTTCAACTCTGCTATCCCACTCAGCTCTGCCAACCTATCCCAATCCTACATTAATATGCATATTCTTATATCATTATGCTGTGTATCTGACAAAATTATATATTTTTTCTATTTCTTCTCGTAGACAGATAGAAGGTGAAACTAAATTAATTACAATATTTTTGAAAATTTGTAACTGGCCAAGTAATATCGATTTCTAATATATTTAATACTGATGAACACGAGATAGTATATTCAATCCACTTTGTTTTTTTAACTCTGAAATACTGTTTGCCTATAAATTAATTTTTTCCATTAATCCTTAAAATAAATAAAATAAAAACAAACAATTCCATTTGATATATTTTCACAATCTGTTCTTTGTTTAAAGTTTTTCATATTTTTTCTTTGTTTATATTTTTGCTGCACAATACATTTACTATATAGGCGCCTCTTTCATACATTTTCAACATATTTTTTTGCGGCTCTTAAGGCGATTAATTTGTATAACCCCAGCCGTATATGGCTTATACCCCCACCCCACAGGGGAGGCCCCTCTCTGCCGTCTCTTTGTTGTTGTTCGCTGAGTAATCAAATTGTTTTCGGGGTGCAGCAATTAAGTTAAGTATGGCCTCTACTATATGTATATGCGGTTGTCTGGGTCGCTGGGATCTCTTGCTCTGGTTTTGTTGTTTCGTTTTTTTGTGTGTAGCCGTGTAGCCACAAAAGCTCTGTTTGTCTGCGGCTCACGTGGCGTATGATTAATTCGCTCTAAAGCATTTATCTGAGCACTCTTACACATACACACAATTTAAATGCAAAGTGCGCGAATAAAGTTTAAATGGAAAGGTGGTATACGAGCGAGTGTCCTTCAGATGGTGGCGCCATCGGGCATTCTGGGTTTTAGCCGGGATAAGCTGAGAGCGAAAACGAGTAGCAGAGAGAGTGTATGTGTGTGTGTGTGTGTGCTGTAAAGTGCTATAAATCAACACTCGAACCACTTAATAAAAGGCAACGCCATTAGACAACAGCAACATCAGAGGCAGCAGCAGCAGCAACAGCAGTGTTGACGTTGCACGTAACCCGCTGCCACAACTCATAACGATGTGTCACGCACACACACACACACACACACACTCATATTTTTGGCTGCGGAAACTGTAGACTGCAAAATTTTTCTACGTTTTTCGCGATGAATTATGGCAGACAACAACAAAAGCAGAAGCAGCAACAGCAGCACCAAAAACACAAAGCAGAATCCCCAAACAGTAAAAATAAAAATCTGTTTGAGTGTGATTAGATGAGAAAGAGGCGAGAGCGAGAGGTAGCTAAAAGCCGATGGAATAAAAATTATTAACAAATGCTGACAGCTTGTGCCAACAACAACAACATCAACAACAACAGTGGCGCATCAACATGGCCGTAGAAAATTTGCTGCTTTGGCTCTAAGAGGCGTGGGTGCGAATGGAGAAGGCGTGGCAGTGAGAAATGTTTTCGTAACGCGCTTTAATTGCCACGCCTGTCTGCACAGCAACAACCACAGCTGCCATTTTGGAGCGTGTGGGCGTGGCAGTTGCTAACAGCTACCGTCAAAGTCAAATCCAGCTGCCCCTCGTTAAAGTAATTTCTTATGCGTAGATTTTTGCATCTGTTAAACAGTAAGGCCATTGCCAATTAGCTGGTCTATTTTTTTATACTAAATCTCTTAACGGTAATAAATGTTCATTTAAAAGCGGCATTTCTCGAATCGTTTATGTTTTATGTGAATATTTGTCTAATGCTTCGTTATTATTATTGCTATTATTATTTATTCATAAGACAATACGCAGTGACCTTGTGCTCGACACCCGTTCAACCCTCTCTCCCCAGGCGGTCGCGTTACAATAAATATGGCTTTATGCACAAATAGTGATACATGTCTTGGAAATTAGTTTTCTTCGCTTGTGCGCCACAATTTTAATTAAATATCAGCTAAAAGACTTCTGCAAACAGCAACGACACAAAAAAAAAACTATAATAATAACAATGGAAAAACTCCAACAACTAGAAAACACAGCAGGGACAAACTTTTAGCTGGGAGCTCAATTAAAGAACTTTTCTAGCTGTGCAACTTGTGTTACACATTTGTTAAAACATTAAATCAAAATTGTCACACAGCATCTTTTTTGCAGATTAATTGTCAATCTATGCAGCTGACAATACAAGCTGCCTACAATTAAGAAACAGCATGCTCTTAATCTCTAAATGTTATGACACTCGTTGACTTTTCTGTCGAATTCAAATAAATTTGTCTCATGGCTGTTTATTTAATTTAAGCAATTAGCAATTGTTTGTCTTTCAGCGGTTGGCATTGGCTGCCTGCTTTGAAACACAAATGAGCAAATATTTGTTTTCAAGAATACCCATTAAATATATGTTTTTCATTGTTTTAAATGTAAAATCTAACAGCAGGTCTCTTTATTTTACAATATGCCAAATAGCGTGCTCCGCGGTAGTTTTCATTTCTTGAAAAAGTTGCAGCTCTTTCTCTTCCTAAGGTTTTTTCACTTCGACGCTTGTTTTGCGGTCGCCGCTGCTTTATCTTCTTCTTGTGAACTTTAGCTACGCTCATAAATAAACTGTTGCATGCTTTTGGGCGTCACATTTATGTTGTTAGTTATTGGTGTTGGCTTTTGTTGTTTCTATTGTTGTTTGGTGCACCATCTGTGCCAGTTGCTTATGGCCATTTAATGAATGTTGTCGCGTGGCGTGCAAAAATACGCCACACGCAGCCTTCAAGCCGCGCAAGGAGAAAAACCTTTGGGCGTAACCAATTATCACAACGCTCCAGTCAAATCAATACCTGAGAGAGGGTGGAGACCCAGTTTTGTAAAATTTTTGTGGCCCTGGCCTAATGGCATATGCAGCACGAAATTGCAAAAAAAATACGGGTCGGAGTTAAAGCAGAAGCTGCAATTTAAGCTGTCAGTTGGTTAGGCTTACCAGCCAAAAGCACTATATCTGTATGGGTAACACAAAATCACACACACGCGAACATACCACATTCTGTAACAATTTTAATGGGAATCAGGCTTACACCAACCACCCACAAACCATTTACAATAACATCAGCTGTCCTTTATGCCATTTTCGTGTTGTCAAGCAATTTTTTTTTCGTAAATCTTCATTTTAAACACTTTTAAGTCTTCATTATTTTTGCTTTTCTTCTCTCTGCCTTCTTTTATAAAATTACTTTTTTACATATTATTCTTTTTTGGTTTTGTGGCACTTTGTGGAGATTCAAAGGCTCAACATAAAATGGTTTAAATTGAAATTTTATTTGCAACGGCTCGCTCGAAAGTTTGCGCCACTTAATACGCCTAATGAAAAGCGGAAATTTCTGCACAGTGAAACCTTTAGACTCCGAACAGGCTCATGCACTTTCCGGGCAGCTGGGTCACTGTCGCCTTCCTCTTTTCGTTTGCCACATGAGCCATCTACTTGAACTTTCTCGGCACTGAGAACCAAGTAGAAGTTGTTGATGCCGCAAAATTTATTTTATGACTTGGTAAACAATTTGGCCAACTGACTTTTTGCAGCCGTAATTGCATCTTTTTGCAACTCGTCATTCTCTGTCCATATAGAATGTGGCCAGACTCTGATTCAAAGGCACTTAAAATCTGATATAAAGATTGCTTTCTAAAAAAGTACATTATGCTGGGCAATCTGCCAAAACCAAAACCACTCTGCTGACATGACACATATTCTGCTTTTTAAAGTTTTTGATTAAGACCAAGACTTATTCGACTTACTTTTTCAGCTAAAAGCTATCTTCATTTAAATACGATTTATACTTTGTATGATATATCTATTCAAAAACGACTAATTTCTTTTCGATTAAATCATGAATTATTTATGAGCTGATTTCTGTTTTCAGATTTCTGCAATGGCAGCTAATCTAATATTGTATATGTATAACTTAATAAAGTTGATTTACGGTTCTTTCTCTCTGTCTCTCTCTCTCTCAATACACAGAGCGTTTGAGGCATCGAAAACTTTTTTCGAACGCTGCGTGGTAATCAATAATTTTTAATCCCCAAAACGTCAGCATACAGGTCCCAACAGGTTTTTTGCTTTGTGTTATCGTTTATTGGCCTTGTTGTTGTTGTAGTTGTTTGTATTTGGTTAGCCAAAAAGAAAACTTTGGTCCCATAATTGACGCACACGCACAGAATACAACGCGTCATGTTTGCATTTTCGATCGTTTACAAAAAACATGAAACTTATTTGTAATATGTGATTTTTGTGAATGTGGCTTAGTTAAGCCTGGGAACTGGGTGGCTTTTGGTGTTCGGGGAGGTGGTAACTCTGTGCACGTAGCACGCATCATTAATTTAAATGCCGTTTATCATAGAATTTGAAATTACGCATTAGGATTTAGAGCCGCATAATAAATAAAATTGAAACATTAGGTATAATTTCAAGCATCAAACAAACTAATCTATCAACTGTTTACATATTCCCTGCAAAAGTGACAAATCCTTAAATAATTGTATACCAAAGAGCTGACACAATCCTTTTCACACAATCCCATTGACTCGCAATCAATGGTCGTCCTAATAAAGCGCAAATAGAATCAAAACTGTTGACTTTTCAGCGCTGCTTGGCAAGAAAATGATGTGAAAGGAACGAACGAATGGAACTTTCTTTGTGTTGTTGCTGGTTGTTTAATCTACAATCAGCCAGACCAGCCAGAGCAACTGCTGAGTTAAATATTTGAAAATTTACGAATTAGAAAAGTGCGACAACAAAAATTCAAACATTTTACGTGACAATGCCATGAAATCGAATTTGCCAAGCGACCGAAAATGCTCACGCCTGTTAACGCATACAAACATACATGATGTTTATATATAATAAGTGTTTGTATTTACACATATGTGAAAGGCTTTGCAGCTAAACAAAGCGCTTCAGGGGGCAGGGCGACCGCCAGCACATTTTGATTTATATGGCATTTTTATTGTAGGCCTTCCTTTATAAATACACCCAGCCAGCCACCCACCGCCCACAGTCTCCAGCCTCCTGCCTCCCATTACCACCCCTGTTGAATTTAGTTCAAGTCACGAGTCCTGGCCTGACTGTAGTCGAGCATGAATTGCGTGAGCTGCTTGTGCAAGTTTATTTACTTTTTTTCAAGCAAGCAGCAGCAACAACAGAAGCAGATGCAAAAACTTGAAAAGCTGCTTGGCATCCCAAAAACAAATAATAGACAACGACGTCGACGATGACGATGTGCAAAAAAATAAAGAAAAACTGTGAAAGACACTTGAAAATGTTTTAGTTTTTTAGTATAACCTGCATACAAGAAGGATGCGCTTACTCAAAAACTGTTTAATAAAGTTGTGCAAATGCTGGTAGCAGACAAAAATAAACTGTGCCAGCTGTTATCCTTTGAAAATTGTTTTGCATAATCAAGAAAAGAACACCTTGAGGTTTTTTATTACGCGGCTTGATAAGCTAAAGAAATGAATTTTGTTTTTAGTGCGAGTCTTGTATTATATATTGCACTCTTACCATATTTATATGAAAATAAATACGTAAATTCAAAAACTTGTTATGCTAAGCGATCGAAATTATAAAATTATCACGATTTTATTATAGATAATATTGTAAATGTACTTTCTTGAGGATTTTTAGATGATTTGTTAATACCAAAATTTGTGTTATCGATAGCTTTGCAGCACTAAAATAATTATACAGAGTGAAAAGTTTATAAGTCAAACATAATTTCTCAACCTGAAAAAATTTGATTGAGTAAAAAACCTTATCAGAATTTTAAGTTGATATTTTTCTTCCAATAAAACCATTTGCAGCTGATCTAAGCATTTTTTAACCTTTCAAAATGAAACGTGATCAAAGTCTTAATAGAATGGATTTAAAAAATTCAAAATGCTTTAATCGAGGTCATCCGAACTTATTTTAAAACGAATGTAACTATTTTGTATACTTATTGAGTTTCTTAACACGAGTTTAGTGTCTTAGTAATGATGATAATATTTCTGAATTTCGGTTTACTTTAAACCTTCATAATGGGTATGTTTACGCTCTATCTCATACCCATTCATCGTTTTTATTCAGCCTTCGCATGGCTGCTAGCTTTCCATGTTATTTTAATATTTATTCTCTTACACCGAAGGCAAAGAGTATATTGGCTTTGTGCAATGTTCTTCATTGTGTCTGTAGAAAAACTTGAAACTTTGCAAATTGGTCCATGTCTTTTTGGGGGATTGAAAAACGGGGTGTCATCCCCCACAAATCTTCATCAAAGATTCCACAGCTTTGAATCTAGAGTCACCAACTTAAGTAGGAAGATAGCTGGTAAAAGGTTTCAGAGTATTTCACAGTCGGTTGCGCCCTACTACAACTTTTTCATTTCTTATATTTGAGCTCATTGCTGTTGTTGTTGTTGATGTTGCCTGCTGTGCTCAAGTAAATGTGGGTATAGCTAATAGGAGGACGGCCTTCAGCCGCTAGAGCCTCAGGTAAGAAATGTTAAATTGTCAAAGGCATGTCTAGTATCTGGTGCCTCAAATTAAAAAGTCAACTCACAATCAAACGGATGCCAGCCAGGGTTTCTCAGTGTGTGTGTGTGTGTGTGTGTGTGTGTATATATTCATTTATTAAACCGTCGAGGGTCAAGAAATGTCCTTTTTTGTACACATACATACATATAGTAGATATACCAAGTAGCCGTCGCAGCTGCTAGCTATTCAATACAAGAACAACAACAAAAAAGGTTATCACCTTGCAAAGGGCCACTGAAATTAAGTTCATAACGTGTGAGGACTCCAGCTGCGTTCTACTGTAACATTAAGTATGTATGAACAAAAGGGCGGGTCAATTCGTACAGGCGAAGGACAACCGAATAATCGTATCGTTGGAAAATAATCTAAGGACCATTCTTTGACTTTTTGCGAAGAAATCTCAGTTCTTAAGTCGATTTCGATCAAAGTATTCTTGCAAAATTAGCTAAAATCAGTCGATTTCTTCTACAAAAAATTCACTCGCCCTTATAGACAGCGGATACGCAATCAGTGTCCACGTAACACAATACAATTGTGCATTTAAGTCAATCAGCCACAAATCACGCATACGCAACGTTTACTGCTATAACTGTTCAATCGATGGCTATTAAAATCAGTGTGTCCAAATTGTTGCAGTTGAAAATGTGTTGGAAGTATTTGGCATGTGGCTGATTACCAGCCAGCAACGGCAGTAATGGGGCCAACGAGCAACAGTTAAAACGTCAAATTGCTCCATTTTTACGCGTCATCTGAGAGGGAGGGTAAACAAGCAGGCAAAGTACAACAACAAATGGGAAAGAAAAAAATCAATTTGGGTCGACAGCAACAAAAATATAAATAAATGAGGAGGAAACTTTCAGTAGCTACGGCCACAGCTCATTTTGTATTTATCAACTGGGGTAGACTTCTTGGGTTGGGGTTGAGCGCCACATCTCAGTTCCATTCCCATTCCTTTTCCCTTTCCCATTTCCATTCCCATCCAACCCGGTTCATCCGGCATCCAATCGGCTCTCCCTGTTCGCAGCCACGTCTGGCCTGATGGGTAGCATAATATTTTATTTCAATGAAAGCGAGAACAGAAGCATTTTTCCCCTTCACCCATCACCTGCCCCTGTCTTCAAACAAACAGCAACAACAACACTTAAAATAAAGGTGCCGCTCGGCTCTGCTCTGCTCCAGTTTTAGTTTTGTTTCCGCTGTCGTCTCAGCTGCGCCAGAAATTTTTATGGTGCTTGTTTCTATTTTGGCCCACAAAACAAAAAGAACAAAAAGAAAGTATCATAATAAAAAATAAATAAGTTAAAATGGTGCAAGCGAATCGTACGCTTGACTGACAGATATTCTGCAAGTAGGCCAAAACTACGAATCTTTTTTTGTAAAGATATTTGAATCATTTACCTGTTAATTTAGTTAACTGTGTCCGTATTTTTTTTATTGAGTCTTAGCTCGCAAAGTAATAAAAAAGAATCTGGTTTTATTTAACGTTTTTAAGGTTTTTAAGGTAAACATAATTTTAGATTTTTTCTACTTGACAAAAAGATGGATAAAAATAGTTCAAATATATATATCACTCATTAATTGGAAGATTGTCATAATAAATAATGCAAAACTATTGATTTCGTCATGGTCAAATTTCATATTAAAACCTTATTTGCCCTCTTTGTGAGAGCGTTTTATTAAACTTTTTTTCTTTTATGATGACATTATGATTGTAACATATATAAACACAACTAAATGCTACCCTTTTCCACATTTTATAATAACAGGGTATGCGTAAACAAAAAACCATTAAAAATACATATATGGCATACTTTTCGGAGTCTGTCGGACAATTTTGAGGCAGCTTATGAGTTTTTTGACTGGCTTACCATATAAATGATGGCCTCAAAGCCTCAGAAACTAGCTTAATGCAAATGGGTAAAGGCGAGGAAGGAGTTAGAGATTGGAAAGAAAGAGCGCAGCAGCAGTTGCAGGCAGACGATAGGCAAAGTGCAAATAAATGACAACTGCTTTAATTTTGGATGTTGGAAATTGCCTTAAAAATTTATATGAAAAATGGGCAGCTGAATGTTTGTGTTTGTGTATTAGTATCTGCCAAACACACACACACACACACACATGCTGCGACGAATTTAATATTAATGCCACGCAATCGAAATGAGTGCGCGCCACATACGTTGCACGTTATAGTTAACCATTTTGGCTGTTGCTCTTGTTGTTGCCACATTGTATATTTGCTGAATTTACGTTTTTTACGACCATTACTTTGCTTTCGTCCTTCACAGCTCTGTTGTTGTTCGCCATTGGGGCCCGCCTTCTTTGTTCTTGCCACGCACACACAAACATACAGACGCAGACAGAGTACCTGCTTCGTGTCTGTTGAACATCTCATCGCTTGTTCTATTTGCTTTGTTGTTGCTGTCAGCCTGTTGCGGCCTTTGACTTATTACCATTAATTTATTTATGCGTGGCGCGTTACATCCAATATTTTATTATTGTTTTCAAACTTCCTCTCTTTTTCTCTCTCTTTACTTAGTAACACACACTTTCATACAAAGAAAAAGCGCTAAATCACTTGACGTTACCATTTCCCAGTGGCTCTTCTCTGTGGCCTACTTGCTTCCGTTATTCCGATTGTGCAACTGGGCCCGGGGACCAAAAGTTATGACTGCTTAACTTTAAGAAATCAGAGCATTGCTTAAAGCTGCACAGCCTCATAAAAGAATGCGAAAGAAACGCTTAATGAGACATTTTTAAAGCTCTTTAAGCAAGCAATTCTTATTTTCAACTGCTTTAAGCTGTTTATATTGTTCTATGTACAGCATCATCAGTTTTTTTTTTTAAATGCTTATTTGAAATTAACTCTTCTCTTGCAAGCTTTCCCGATCAGAGCCTTTTTTTTAAACTTTGTTGTTATATGCTTTTATTTAACTTGACTTGTTTGTCTGTCTCGGAATCTTGTAATCAAATTTTCACCAAGTTCCCGACTAGCTTGAGCTCTGAAATTTTCACCAAAGATGTGTTTTAGATGACAATACATGTTTTTATAGTTTTTTTATTTTTATTTTTTTACAAAAACTTGTTTGATATTTGGGTATTGCATGGATGATGGTAAAAAATCTAAATATAAAAGCATGTCTTCAAAATTTTTTTTGATTTACTTGTTTTTAAAAACATTTGTTCCTAAAGACAAACACCTGGCTCAAAATTAATCAGACATAAACATTAATTTATTATTTTGAACAATTTTTGGCACAATTTTCATAGAATTTTTTAAATTGATCATCAAATATTGAAGAAGATAATGAATAAATATTTACCGATTTCTTTTATCATCTTTTATCTTTCATCGGTTGCCGCTACCACAAAGGGATTTCATGTAATGTTTTTTGGTTTGATTTTTCTTGTGGGCGTTGTTATCTTCATCGTTTTCTTCTTGGTCCCATTTTTCTTTCTCTTGCCCTTATAATAACTTATGCCATTTGTTTGTGTACTCCCTCCTCTCTTGTTTTAATCTCCTTTATCCCTTCTCCCATATTTCTTCTTATTATTTTTCAGTTATCAGTCTGTGCTTTCCGTTTCACTGTACTTAAATGAACCTCAATTTCTTTATAAAAATCGGGCGAAGTGGTAGAGTTGGTTGCACATAATGGGGGCAAGGCTATGCAAACTGTCAAACGCTTAAGCAGACTGGCAATTAGGCCGCTTCAATGACCATGAGTTGCTAACTGTTGCAACTGTTGCTGCGTGTCAAAAGACTTTTCTGGCAGTTGGTAAATATCAATATTCAAGAAATTTAATGAAACGGCCTATGCAAAATGATATTTACTCAAATTTATAGCATTTTGGCCAAAGTTTGGTTTCCCCCACCCACTAGTAACTGATAATAGCACAAAGATAAGGCAACGCCGCAAGAACTATACGCACAACAATAGGCATAATAACAACTACATGCATCTTAGATAACATTGTTGTCGTGTGTAATTTTGTGTGTCGTATATGTTTAAGGCTTGTGCCATTAGTTGCAACTGCCTACCAAAGTGTGGGAAATTGCCCAATAATAGGATATATCAGCGAAACGATCGCTTCTATAATGGGCCAGATAATTGTCTGTTTGGTTAATGTCAATGTCTCGCCCAACATCGCAATACATTTGTTGAATGTGAAACCCTCAACGGTCAGCACGTATTTCGTATCTATTAGTTTCGAATCACAGTCACTGCGAACACGTTCATTAAATGCTATTTATTTGACAATTTTATATTTATTGGCTTCAAAAGAGAAATAAAAGTAATCAGAGTTGGGAGGTTGGGGTTTGTTGTCTATTGAAGTGTGCTGTTATTGCAAGTCCGCTTTGGTAATTGCAGTTGAAAGGACGCAGGAGAAAACTACGCGCTTGACTCGCACCTTTGATTAAGATGTACACAAATATACACACACACACATAGAATGGACGAATAGCCTTTAGGCCAGCTGAAGCTTCTGGCTGACCCTTGTCCCCAGTCGAGCTGCTGCCAATACTCAAGCAAGCAATTTAGCCAACTCACTGAAGCGGAATTAATTGCAATCGATTTTGTTAGGCGAAGAACTGCGCGGTGTCTTCATAATAGACCAGCTCTTTCTCTCTCTGTGCGTGTGTGTGTTTTTCCTGAACTTAAAGCTTTAACACGCATTTTCTTTGTGTCTCTTACTTTACTACGGTTGACACATTAAATTCAAACGCGTTGAAGCTTAATGCAAACAGATAAAAACTACAACGATTACGCTTATTTGGCGCCTTTGAGAAATCAGAAAACATTTATTATTAATAATGCATTAACGTTTGTTGCTTGTTGCGTAAAATTAAATATTTAAAATTTAATAAAAAAATTCTACAAAAATGACAACTAAATAATATTTTATATTATGATATTTAAATTACATATTTATAGGAAAATGTAATTAAAATATAAAGATAATAATTATAAATTATGTGTACATTTTTCAACCAAACATTATGACCGCTTAATAATAACTGTAACTGTTCTGTGTTATGCTAATTTATATTTTTGTATGCTGATTTATACTCATGTTATTATAAATCGTTTGCCGTCATCTGGGAATAGAAAATATCTGCTCAATTTATTAAATATTTAATTCAATATTCACTGTCACATGAACAACTGAGCCAAAGCCACAACTGTGTCTAGATAAATGCTATCTTGTTTGCTTTGCAAAAGTTGGTTTAATTCAATTATTTTTCAGTTGACCTACTTTTGAGCGAATTATAGATAATAATCTGTTGAAAACTGTGCTACAATTTATTGTCAAATGTCTAACTTTGAACTGTCTCTTGTATTCAGTTTAGTTAAGTTTCGATTTTGTGTTGCTGTTTCAAATTTTTTCAATCCAAAAATGCAGTCAACTGTTAACACTTGGCCGTTCTCAGCGTAGTGATGATCATAAACCAGCAAACCCATTTTCCAACAACAACAAAAATTAAATAAAATAAAAAACTTTTCAACATCTCGTTTGTCGCATACACATATGTATGTGTGTTGTATTTGTGTTAGTTTTTTTAGTAGCAGTAAAAAAGTTTTTACATAAATTTTGGCTTGCCGCTTTAGACATGCTACCATAAATACATTTGCTCTTTTCAATTTGTATTTTTCAGCAACAACAACAACGACAGTGAACTGAAGAAAAAATAATAATAATAGAAAATAAAATCCGCAAAGGGTAAACTTTGGCACGAGAGATCGAGATGCATAGGAGGCAACTGGCGGCGGCGTCGTCGAGCTTGTGGCAAGCATTTTTGACACCCTGTTCCTCTTCATCTTCCTGCCACGCGTGCCAGTTGCAAATGGATTGAGGCAAGCACGTCTGCACATATTTACTATATTTACAAATGTGCAGCCATAGATACATTGTGCATGCATGAAAGATACTCGCAAGTTGATGTTGAACATGTGCCAAAGCTTTTCGCTGCTGCTGGATGCTGCGAGGGTGATTTTACCGTTTGATTTTGGCCAAGTTAAATATATAGCACACAATCTCACACACTAGCATAAACAATAAATAAAGCCAACAGCGTTGTCAACAACGATTCATACGAGTATCGCTTTTGGCCAGCTAGTTGCCAATAAAATTTGGCCATAATGGCCGCACCCATAGATGAAAGCGTCCTTAATGCGCTGCGGGGCGTGACCAGCGCCCAGACACGACTCCCCAAGCCACTCTTGATCAAAATATATGTGGCTAGCCAGAAACAGGAATTTAACCAGGAGCGCCGCATGCTCCTCGAGCTGGTTGGACCTGAGTTGCAGACACTCTATGATGACCGACAGATTGAGGTGAGTTAAGCAATGAACAATCAAAAACACAAGAGAACAACAGAATAAATTAACAATGTATATCAAAATGTAATGTTTGTATAATTCTCAAATCAAGTACAGAACAATGAGCAAGCTTAAATATACTTTGTTACTTAACTACGGCAAACAAGAACAAAGGCAAGCAAAGTAACTAAGTAAAACAATGAAAAATATTAAGTATACTTTGCAGACAAAGGAACTCCATTGGCTATTCCCTACCCAAAATTATTTCTTGATAAAGTTGAATATTTTGGGTTTTTAAAATACTTAATTCTTTAATGAAGTTTAAAAAAATATTAATAAACATAAGTGTTTAGGCCATTAATTTTAATTAGTTCTTGAAAATGAGTACCTAAATATTATACACATTTTTTAAATGATTTTAAATAATTCCCAATTCATGGTTGTCTTTTAAATAAAAGCATAAGTTTATTTTCTAATTTTTTGTAAATGAGCCTGTAAAGAAAATGTAAAAATGTAATTAAAAATGTTCCGCAAGGTTTTGATTTTTTTTTTTATTACTCTCACAGGTTAAGCCGATTTTTTTTTGTCAAGTACTGCTTTAATTACGTAAAAAGAAACGCTGAAAATTCCATCTCCTTCTTTAAGTGCTAACCAGCAATTTTTGCACGAACTCATTTTTATTACGTACATGACTGAAATTTTGTATCCTGTTCCTTTAATAGCTGGAAATTGTGGACATGCATTTTGGCACTGGTGTTTTAAATGTGTCGCTGCTCGAACGTGATCCCTATATGCTGCAGGATTTTCTGCACGAGATTGACACCTGCCATGCGCACTCGAAGAGCGTCTTCTTTCTGGCATTAATTGGTGATGGCATTGGCCGTCCACCGCTACCCACCCATATCGACGAGGACATCTACATGGCGCTGCAGACGACAATGACTGCTGCCAATGATTTGGAGCTGCTTGAGCGATGGTATGCCAAGGATCGAGAGGGGAAAGAAACACAGCGTGTCCTCAAACCGGACTATCGGTAAGTTGGGCAGGCGAACAATTATCCTTATGCAATATATTCGCGTTCTTGTTTGCCAACTCAATTGCAGCTGCACAGAGCTGCTCGCAAATATTTGCACAACTCATAAACCAACAATGGCCAACTTGTCGTGAGGCAGGGTTGCAGGTTGGAAGTGGGGCCATGGCAGGGACATTGTGTACGTGCATTGTGTTGTGGAAAGCCCAATGCCAGCAGCACTTGACGTCTGCCAATTATGCTTATGCTAATGGCAACATGAAATAATTGCCACAAAAAGAAAATACAAAAATATATATATATAAATATTTATTATAAATGTACACAATTGAAATGAATCGAAATCAAAAATTAAATAATTCAATCGAATTCAAATAAACCAATGAAAAATGATATCGATATAAAAAAATGCGACATAAAGTAGCCGTAGTAAAAATAAATCAAGTTACATTTGGCAGTTAATAAAGATTATATTAGACAGCTGACAAGAAGTAGACTAAAGCTTTAGGTTCCTTTTTTGTTTATTGCTGTTCAATGGAAGAAAGAAGAATTTATAAATATGAAATAGTTAGCATGCAATTAGTTGCTTTCTTTAAGATAACAACATTCAAGTTGATTGAAACATTATTTCCTTTGATACATGAACCCGTTAACTCATTCTCATTTGTGTGCTCAGGGCTTTTAATTTGTTGAATGCTTATGTCTCAAGCTGATGGCAATGTCAGTGCTCAGAGCATTTCTTGGTTCTTATGCATTTATTGCTTTTAACAAGAACACGTGAGGCAGTCTTTTGATACTTTGTGTAGTTTTTCTTAGAAGCATTTTAACATAACTGGCTGGCTGCTTTTTGAGAGAATGTAAGCTATTAAATCGAAATAAAATTAATAAAAATTTTATTAAAAAATTAAGCTTTTCATTTTAGTTCAAACAGCGCGATTGCATCAAATAAAAAGCATATATAAATTTAATAAAAGACTCCAAAATATTAGCCACGTATAAAATTTTTAAAGCACAAAATTTCATAAGTATAAATTACTTTTAAATGACAGGATCGCTAAAAGCAACACAAAACAAAAGATTAAGTACAAGCGCCGAAATTAAACTCGTTGTTATTTTAACTAACTTGCTTAACTGTTTATAAATGTTTTTTCATAAATGATTTCTCAAGTTAGTGTTTTCCAAGTATTATCCGATGTCTGATATGATTAAAATAAATAAACACTCGCAAATTTTTCTGAGAATTATTTAATTTGTAATTCGGATTTAACGACTGCTATCTGTAGCTCCCAGCTCATAAAGATGTCTTGTCAAATTACAGCTCGCTGCCCCCGGACGAATGGCTGACGGAATCGCGTCTGTTGCGTGGGACTCTCGAGAAATCGCTACAGCATCTGGTTGCCACATCTGATGCGGATTTAATGAGACGCGTCCAGCTGCTAAGACGCACACAAATCGAGCTGGAAGTACAGCGAGCAATGGGTAAGTTAATACGAAGGGACTTAAAGTAATTTACTCATAAAAGTTCTGACCAAAACTAAATAGAGCACTCCAGCGATAAGATATTGGCTGTATTCCGGGAGCGTGCTGCTCAGAGCAGTGGATGCGATGTGGAAGCCAGCGAGCGACTGCGCAAAATCAAAGATGAGCTGACCATGAACCTATCAACGGATAATCACACGACTCTTGTGTAAGTTGCCCGACCCACGGGACTCATTATTTAAATTGGTCAACACATAATTGTTATTGTTGTTGTTGTTGGTGGTGTGATTATTATTATTATGGTTGCAGTGTGCCGGGAAGCGCCAGCAGTGAAGCCATCGATCCGGACAACGAGGACCATGAGGCATATTTAAGTAAATTCAAAAACAAAGTCACCGACAAGTTGCGTCTGCTAATCGAGGCGCATATTACAAATGATCCCGATGTAATCAAGGGGAGGAAAAAGACTGTGCAGGTGAGTTACGTGTAGGAGAGAAGTGGAGGTTGATGGGTGGAAGTGGGTTGTGTGGGTGTTGGTAGGGTGATTGCCGCAATTAACATTGCAGACAGTTACAAAGTGGTTTTTGTCTTGCGTTCACGAAACATTAAATTCGAATTATGCTTAAAGTTATTCGTGACAGCCGCAATTGTTTTTCATTCCATGGTCGCTTATTTAATCAGCAATTGTTGCTGCTGGGAGACGCCTCTTCCCAATCCATTCCTGAACGTGTCTCGCTTTTAAAAGCAAAGCATTCCAGAAATAAATACACTAATAGTCATAAATTAATTCTGCGTATTAGGGGCTCTAACAAGCCAAAAATGTACGCATTTATTTTATAAATCTTATATTTGCCAGCGTTCTTGAACTTTTGTTTCTAAGGCCTGGGCAGGTACCATGGTATCATTTGTGTGGGGGGGGGGCGGCTGTAACATTTTTCGTATTTTACCAGTTTGTTTCGTATTATTTATGTGTCCGTTTGCGTGTGGCTGCAAAACGCTTTGGGTAGGTTAATTAAATGTGAGCAAAGACTTTATGCACGGCAAATAAATTATGCATTAAGTTTGTATTGTTCAACTTTATTTGAGTTATAGTTAGGTAAGTTGGTATACGGTGCAGGTACAGTAAAAATTATTTTAAAAAAACAACACATAATTGAAACGTTGTAAAAATTTGTAAAACAGTAAAGGTAAACTACAATCTTTAGATGGCAAAGCTGTTAAATCAACTTAACAAAGGAACTGCAAAAAGAAAAATACCTTATTCGAATACAAACAGTCACCACATAAAAAAAAAGCAAAGTTATCTTTTACGCACACATGTCTATATGTGGTATTGACTTTCCATTAGTATGGCTTAAGTGCAATTTTCACTGCTGCCGCTGGCTTATCAATTTCGCCGTTCAATATTTGCTGAAACACCTGTGAAATTGAATTGCCAAATGGCCAAAAAATATAAAAGAAGAAAACACAAAACACACAAAAAAAAGCAAGAAATATCTCAAATAATACCAAAAACAAGGCATCTTCATTTTCTTGTTGGCGTAAAGAAGACTTGGCTTGTGGTTGGCTTTTAAGGCCGCAAGCTAAAAGCAGTTGGCCAAAAAAAGTTCTGCTTGTTGATGATAATGATAATGTTGTTGTTCCGGGACTTGCCGCGCTGCTGGCCACACGGACTCGTTTTCGTTTTTCGTTTTAGCCAACCACTCGTTGGCTTTGTTAAAAGCATTTAACATTTCAACTTGGGGCAAAACCAAAGGACGCCGCGTAATTCGAGCTTTGGCTGGCCCCATTAGCGGGCAGCCTCCCCCAGACTCAGTCTCACTCTTTTCCTTTCTTCCATGCTGCTGCTGACATATTAACACACTTACACTTGTATACAAAGCAATGCAGCCACGTCCACGCCCCTTCATCCATTCCATTCCGCCCCTCACACATACACAAACGAAATGCTCTTGTTTGCACTTAACGATGCCCGAACCAACATAAACTGCATTCAGGCAAGCAACACTCACAATGCCACACTAAGTACTGAAAACTGAAAGGTTTGCTTCTGTGTTTTTAAAGCCAAAGCCACCCAACATGCCCCTACACCAAACACCACCTCCTCAGACTTTGAGCACTTTAACAAAATGCTGTGGCATTTGAAGTCGCCAAGCAACCTAAAAATATGCAAAAGTGTGCGCACACTCACACACAAGCTAGAAAAGAAGAAGCAACCACACGGTGACACTTCACATCTGTTGTTTGCCACATGCAGCATGCGGCGTATGCTTAACTTTTCTTATACATAATGCAATTGAATGCAAGCAAAGCAAACAAATAGTATATTAAGCTAATTAAGCGACTCAATGTGGCTGTCCATGCACCACCAAGCACCACTCAACGTCAGAGACTAGAGCAAGTTTAGATCCAGGTTTAGATCCCAACTTGACCGCAGCTTGTCCCATGACGAAGTGGCTGAGCCACAACGAGTGCATTTTAAACATTGAGCAGTGTCCCAATCAGATTTGCAAAAGCAAAAGTAGCTTATTAAAACCAGAATCAAGTGTGCACAGAAAAAAATACACCACAAAATGAGAGAAAAGAACAAACTTTGACTAAACTTTTATTGATTGAATAGAAATAATAGTAGAAAAGAACATTTAATTTTACCATCAATTTACCAATAGCAGAAAGCACGTGTGATGTTAAATAATTAAGTTTAATTCAAACCATTTTTAGCTGTCAAAAAGAATGGGATTAGTTTTTATTCAACTGAACTTTAAACAAACTTTTGTTAGAGCTTAACTTACTGTTGAAAAAAAGACTAAAACGCGCATGGGAATGTAGCAAAATGCTGCATACGGAATTTAAACAAAGTGTGATGTGAATAAATTACATGTACTTTACTCAAACAAATGTTTAAGTTAAGTCAAACTTAAGTTTAAGTTTAGTTAAAGGTTCCGGTTTTAAAAAATTGCAAGGAAATATGCAAGACAAACTTTAAATATTTTGCAAATTACAATAAAAAGTGATAACGTTGCAATCGACTCAACTGTCTGCGGTATACTCTGATGTCAGTATATGAACGGGTGGCAAAGAGTCTGCTTGCAGAGATATGCGTAGCATTCGAAAATATTTGAATTTTCAAGTCTCTAGTTTTAAAGGTGTCGAAGAAACGCGCGTCAATGCAGAAGTATAGCCGGACACACACTATCATGGACATTGCACAAGATTAACCAGATTAGTAGATAATTTAAACGACAGTTCATTAAATTAAACCATAGAAATTCTGTTTGATTAAGCAAAATAATAATCGAAGATTATTAATAGACTTAGGAGAATTTTTTTGTTGAAACTATAAGCCAAAAAACAAATGTAAGATAAAAACAACATATTCTACCTAATCTATAACAAACGTCAAATTCACACATGCTACTCGAAGGACTTTGTTGTTTTTAGACAAGAACCCAACTTGTAGTGGTTCAGTGTATGCATGAGTTAAAGCTGGACAGCGTAGACAGAGACATGTGAGATGAAGATGAAGAGCGCTTAAGTGCATGGGTGAGTAAATGTGGATAAGTGGTTGGGTGGCGACTACTTGTTAGTGGTAAACATGCCACTGTCAGCCAACGACAACAGCAACTAAGTAGCCCAGGATGAGGATGAGGATGTCAATGACAGCGACACCAACACGATGAAACTTGGCTCAGCAGGTGGAACACTGTCAGAGCAGGGCAGGTAAACACAGTTACGAGGAAACATGAGGTGGCAACATGCGCTCATATATGTATAAAGTGTGAGGTGTGGCTATCGGAAGGAGAAGGCGAGAGTGATAAGAGAAGAGGCAGACAGTAGCGGATGATACTTGGCATAATGCATGCCCCGGTCAGGAAACGCGAGCTGTCTTCAGCATTGGCTTTCTGAGAGTGTGTTTGTGTGTGTTTATAACAAGTGTAATAAAGACAATTGATGTGTATTTTTTGCCCACAGAAATGTTTTATAAAACTACTCGTATGCAAAGCTATTTTATTTTTTATTTTTTCAACTTATACTAAAGTTGGATCTAAAACAGTTTTACTCTCAATTTAAAATCATTAAATATTTGCAAAAAGCTTTTGTGTTGCATTATTTATATGAAATGTGTGAACAGAAACAGTCAATTTGAATACACATTTAGCAATTTCCGGCTGCTCCAGTTTTTATGTTTTCCACACAATTCAAATGTTTTGTGTATTTATTTTATTATTTTCATGGATTCAATTAAAGTGCAAAAGCATTTACATTTACGGCAATATAAAACACATTTTTATTTTCAATATTTATTTTCTTCTAGAAATCTTAAAAAAAATACAACAGTTTTCATTACACTTTGATTGAAACTAGTACCTAAAATCGTTTTTCATTCAGTTCAAAAGAAATTAAATTTAATTTACCATTTAAAATGCTCAATGCTTTTGAATTTGGCTAGCACTCTTAATATATTTCTTAAATTGAATTTACTTAGAAAAGTATAAAAGTTAAAAATTCTAAGGAAATCGACTTTTGATTGTCAATTCTATCAAATTATAAATTTAATTAGAAATGTGTCACAAAGCAAAACATAAACTTAAACGACCAAACTTAAGGCATGCTTATAAAAATAATTATTTAACAATTTAAAAAAATACAAATAACTGTATGGATTGATTCCTAAAAAAAATGAATGTAGCACATTAATTTTCTTTCTCTTCTTTCGTTGCAGGAAATCTTTCACGAACATGCGACACATCTGCGGATAATGCGCGAGCACACGGAGCGTGTGGTGTTGCTGGAGTCGCGGGTGCCACAGCAATTGCAACAGAATCTAATGGCCAATTTCAAGAATGGCAGCCGGCATGCACCGTACTTCATATGTGGAGCACATGGCAGTGGCAAAAGTGCACTGATAAGCACCCTGTACGGACAGGCGGCAAGTTGGTTTACATCAACGCGGGTGCATCGTGTCATACGCTTTGCCAAGGCCACGCCTCGATCCGCCTACAATCTGGAGTTGTTGCGTGTAATTTGTCAGCAGATCTCAATCATATTTAATATACCCGAGGGCTATCTGCCGAAAGATGCATCCTTCGATCCGCTGTACATAAGCAACTGGTTCCAGAACCTATTACGCCGCATCGAGGATATGAACAATGATGTCCTGTTTCTTTTCATCGATGATCTGCATCTGCTAAATCCGCTGGACTGCGATATTGTCGCTGCACTCTCCTGGCTGCCCACCTCGCTGCCCTGGAACGTACAGATCATTTGCAGTTCTACAACACCAGTGGAACAGCTGAAGTTTACGCCCATGCAACGGGACAGATTTAAGTCCGCAGAGTATATGTTTGTGTTGAGTGCGGAGGCAAATGCCACAAAGCTCCAACGACCGCCGTTTTGCGGCACTGATGTCAGCTTCGAGGACTACGTGGAGCAGCAGTTCGATGAGCTGGAGCTACACTACGGTAGACAGGCGGTGGGCAGCTTGGCAGCCTACATCACCTGCTCGGAGTACGGCCTGACCGAGACTGAGCTGCTCGAGTTGCTTATGCCCACCGATGATCCGGAGTCGCAAATCGACACGCAAAGCGGACACTTCAGTTTTGCCAGCTTCAAGAAGATACACAAGCAAATGGGTGAGTTCAAGTACTGAGTACTTTTGCTAAACTTATATGCCTGTTAGTTTTAGCCAAAATAAACGGCTACATCATAAAGCTAACAAAGGAAATATTTGTCTTAAGTTCAGTTTTTGTTTGGAAAATGAATAACAAAACATCCGGAGCAAACTTTGAAGTTAAGAGTTCCTTAGTTATTTTCAGATAAGTATTAATTTATCCATTAAGTTGGCAAAATATATTCAAAAGTATATAATTTTGCCGGCAAGCAACTAATGGGTGCAAAATATTAAAGTCAAACCAATCCAATCGAAGTCATTTTGCTTATGATAAATGTTTAAATTAACAATTACACTTTAGAAACTCAAGTAAATTAGTTTGGATTGCCCAAAAAAATCTAAGCTAGAAAATTCATTTTGAAAATAAATTTATAAAAATACTACAGCTATTAAGAAAATTTAATTAGAAAAGTTTTGTTTGTATTATTTTAAAATATGTACTAAAATAATAATTTTTCTTACCACCCTTTATAGATAATCGTCTGCTGCTGCACGACAAGATAATGTCGGGCAAGGTGTTGATTCAGTGGCGCCACAACTATTGTGCAACGGTCGCCAATCGACGTTACATGGATGTAGAGCGCAAACGTTGTGTGCACATGGAGCTGGCCAATTTGTTCTTTCCTCAGGATGAGGATGATAGCACGTTGGAGAATGATTCAACGCGAAGCGATACAAAGTCTGTCATCAGCTTGAGGGAGCGGGACCCGCTCAAGGACAAGGACCGTGAAAAGGATAACGTTTCAGCGGGGCGAAAATCATCGTCAACTCACCACAATGATGACACATCCACCTTCTACAATCCCATTGCCGCCGATGTGTCCTACAGCATGCGGCATGTGGAGGAGAGCTGGCATCATTTGATGCGATCCGATGACACTACTCGCTTCAAGCAAATTGCTGTGTGCAATTTTGACTTTCTACTCGCAGCTGTAAGTTGACAAGCACCCATTTCCCCTACCCCTCCTAAAAGTCAACACTCTTTCCAGCAGCATCAATTTTAATGAGCATTTGGCCATTAATCAATGCTGCGGAAATTAGTTAAGCAACGCGAGATTAAATAACTTAGCGATTATCTCGATTTGCGCCATTGCGAGGCAAACACAAACAACAACTGCAAACAGTCAACACCATTGGCCAATTGTAGCTGTAAATGTGAGCAATGAACTTCACTATTAAACTCAAACAGGCAATGAAATTCGAGGCAAATAAACAACAAAGTTGAACATCAAAATACATAAGACTTTGATAGTTATTGATATCACAATGATTGTCAAAAACAAATTTCACTGTTGATTGAGAAATAAACTTTGACTTTATGACGTTGTCAATCCTAGAAATATTTTTCGACAAAGTTTTAGTACGTGTTAAGAAATGTTACCTTAAAAAAGTTGTTAATGTTCAACTATCAGCTTTTACTTGAAAAAAAAGTAGTGGTTACCAAAATCCTTCAAAGGTTATTTGTATATCTTAAAGCTGTTTTTATGCAAGTTATTTTATTTTATTACTTTTAATTATTTTGTCACTTAATCATTTCTATAGTTTTTAGATAAAATGTATATTTTTACCGAACATTAAAATGCATCAGAATGCTTTTTAAAAGTGTAATGTAAAAATTAACTTAACTAAAACTTTCCCTAGTTTTGTTAAAAGATTTGCATAACTTTAAAAAACATCTCTGCAGGCAATCAAACGCTTGTCCGTTCGGCAAGCTTAATGAATTTAAAGAAACACCGCCCTGAATGTTGCATTACGGCTTTAACAATAGCGTGGCAGAACTGACTTGGACAGCTGCCAACTCATTTGGCGTTTAATTGTTTAAAACGTCGTCATTCATTACGAAAGTTGTTCGTGCGGACATTTTTCCATTCTCACATTGCAAAAGTAGGGACTGATGATAATTTAAGCAGCTTCCAGCTTGGCAAATCGAATTAAGTTGGCGAAGAAAAAACAGTTTGCACACTTTTTCGAACAGAACATACATTTATCACCGCTTGACAGATGAAATATGCATTTAGCAATGAATTTTCCAAATCAGAACGTTTGCAATTGATGCAAATATGCAAAACTGTGCAGTTAAACGGCGGTAAACAATGCAAACTTGTTTAAAACCCATACACGGACAAAAAGAGTAAACACAAAACAAAATAAAAAAATATGGGAAAAAAATATCAAGTTCACTTGACTTTGACGCAACATGAAAAATGATTTTCATTACAATGTTGCGGCTGGAGGTGGCTGATATGCAAACCTGACACGTGGCACATATTGTGGTGGGGTTCGGCTGTTACCAACTAAATTTAATGAAGGTACACACTATATACTATGCGAATGTATAGAGTTGACCTGCTTTTCAATTAAGCGAATGCATAAAAATGCAGCAGCAGCAACAACTGAAGCTAGATTTAATTAACATTTTCCAAGGCAGCGGCAAGCTAAAGGTCAACTACGTAACAAAATGTTGCAAGCTGTACAACATAAAATTTCTGGGAGAGTTGAAGTATATTAAATACATATATATATTTTTGTAACTGCCACAAATGGCACACGCAATTATAGTTGAAAATTTTTCACGAATAAAGTTTTATGCTAAATAAAGTGTTTATTAAAATGAGTTTTTCTAATGAACAACATAAACACGAAACACTACAACAATTTTATGTATTTATTTTATAAGGAATAAGTTGCTTGTTTAGGATATTCACAGGTGCTCACTTTAATAACGCTGTCTATTGAATTCACTTTATAATTAGAACAAACATCTACAACCAAAAACAAAACAAAAAATTAGAAAAATATCTATAGGTTTTCTTGACATCAATTTCAATGCTGATATTTTTATGAGTTGTTTACTTTTACTTTGCACAAAAGATTTATCCTTGCTTGTTGCAAATTACAATCCTCTTAACACAAAGCGAATACATATTTGTAAGCTTGTTAGCTTTCTGTTGTTAAACAATTGCAATTCACAATTACAATTTCGACACACTATTTCCAGATTTATTTTACAATATATATTGTTGTAATCGCTGTATTTAGATGCAGTAAATTAAATCAAATAAGCGATTCAAAGGGAAGTGTTTTTATTATTTGGTTGATTAAACTATAATTTTATACGGACTCAAGTTTGTTACATGAACTTAAAGTTCGTAACTTTAACATTATTTCGCAATGCACTGCGTATACTTAATATTTTGTCTACTCGTTTCTTGTAATTTTACAGGTACAAACGGTATCCATTAGCTACCTGCGCTGCCTAATCGAGCACGTACGCTGCTTAGTCTTGGATCGTGACATGGAGCTCATCTATTATACGATACGCAAGTCAAGCGATGTCTTAACCCGAGATCCCATGCAGCTGGGCTCACAGCTAATTTCGTGGCTGCGTCCAATTGGGGAGCATGATGACGATGACAACTCGCTGCTGAGCATGACGGTCCGATCGGCTACCGCCTGGTGCGATGGTTATGCAGTGCCATTGTTGGTGCCCCTAACCGGTTGGCTGCCTGCACCGTTGCCATCGCAGATACGTAATATGACTGTTTCGGGCACTGGTGTGATACAGGCCGTCTGTCTAGCACCATCGAGGCAGCATCTTATAATCGCAACGAACTCGGGCGATGTGCAGTTGTGGCACATCATGAGCAACTCGCTGGAGCACACATTTAAGGGTAAGCGCTCACACACACACACACACCCAATTTAATGGGCTGCCATTAGGGAGGCTAATCATGCGACTTGTGTGTTCAATTGCAGGACACACTGCGGCAGTCACGTGCCTGTTGGTGGCGCCACAGCAGTCACAGCTGCTGCTGACTGGCTCCGAGGATGCCAGTGTGCTCGTGTGGCACGTGTCATTGCGCGAGAAGCGAGCGCATATTAAGTAAGTTCTCTCCTTGCCACCCTACCTTTTATCCCTTAAAGTCTCGCATATAATCTCGGCTGGCACTAATAATGTGTATCTTTTATTGTTTGCCACTCAATCCACACACAAAATACAACAACTATCTAGCGCACATACGGGTCCCATTACAGGCGTAGCGTCTGGCGTCAATAACACCCTGGTCATTAGCAGCAGCGCGGATGCAACAATTGCCATTACGGACCTGGTCAGCGGCAAATTGGTGAGCAACTATCTGGCAATTCAAATCGAATTAAATTGCTTTGCCCAGCAATTTTGCGATTTCAAATTTTTGTCAGTTAAAGTTTAACGTTTTATTTTAATATTTGCGCCCTTCTTTTTTATTTACATTTCTCTTCCCCACAAATTGGGATATAGGATTTGCAAAAGCGTAAAATGTGCAAAATATACATACACTATGTGCACATAAAATGTAAAATGCATTTTGCTGTTGCCTAATTGCAATACCCTGCCACGAGCCACGACAAACAAACCGCATTAATTTGCATAATTCCTTCGCCAAAAGCTCTGCCACTGCAAATACCAACGAGGTCATAATCTCCCTCTGCCCATGGTTTCGTACATGTGTGTGTGTGTGTGTATGTGCGTTTGTTTAAATGTGTGTGTGTTTGTACAATGTATGTGGCTAGTGGGCATCCAACCAAAAGTACCCTATGTCATAGTTGCAAAAGGGTTAATGATGTTTGCATATGCTTAGCTGAAAAAGTTTTTGTAAATATTTGCTTTGCTTTTAATTGATCTGTTTAAGATATAAGCTATTTAAAATCAATTTTTTTAAACAACTTTGTGTTTTTGTTAAATTGAATCGCATTTTAAATTATTGAACGGTTAATAATTCTAAATTTATTGGTAAAAGTTTTATATGTTTTTTGGCATAATTTTATTAATTTTGAGTAGCATCTGTTGCCCATTAAAGTAATTTTAGATAATTCAAATTCATTCACATATTTTACTTTTAATAATCCTATCCTACTACTATATAAAGGGGAAAGTTTGTATGTGTGAACCTTTGTTAATCTTTCACGTAAAATCTACTCAATGGATTTAGTGGAGAAAATAAAAGAGATAAACAACGCCGAATGAATATCATACCCACAAACCAAGAGAAAGCTGCAACAAAGCAAAGACTCATAAAGCAATAAATCCTTTGATATTTTAACACTTAGAGATTTCTATTCCCTTAAAAATCACATATAGACTGAGATTACCAAGTTAATGGCTAAATCTAAGCTTAAGCAATTACAATTCCAGCTACCTATCTACAATTCACTATAGAGTAGCTGGAAGTTGAGTTACTTTGCTAATGCCTTTCGACTAGTTAAACATAAATTTGTGTCTGACAAATGAAGCAGTTGAAGGTGGCGCAGAATCAGAGACGCACACACAAACGTTCACTTAACCCAGAAACATGTTGCCTATGTATGAATGTGTGTAGCCCGTGTAGCCATAAATCATATTAAGTTGAAATTTCGCAGTCACACACATCCGATCATACATACATACACAGGGACACGCACATTAAACTGTGATTAACTACAATGCAATGTTTGCATATAAAGCGCGGCATAGAATGTCCTTGGGGTTCGTCGTTGTCGGTTGGTTGGTTGGTTTGTAAATCGAGAATGTTTTGTGTGTGTGTGTGTGAAAGTGTGTGTGGGGGTGTCAACATCGCCTGTTGACACACATATAAATTAGATATCTTGCCACTTGCTGTGGCGAAAAACGTTTCATTGCTATCCACTAGAATATTTTAAAGCCAATTTCACTGGCAACGCAGATTTGGTCGCTTATGAAAGTCGGGACTTCGAATGCAGCTTTTTACATTTTTAGCTTTAAAGTGACTTGTCATACTTTCAACACACAAAACACACACACAGCTTACGGTCGCTTATTAAATTACAATATTACGTATACGCCATGTCAGAGTCGAACTTGCTTTCATGTTCTCGTCGCCTCGGCGACATCATCTCTGCTTTGGCATTAAATAATTTCGGGGATAATTTATCAAAGTGTTGCCATTTTTGTGCGACTTCCTTTACATGAAATCCAAAAAGAGCTCCTATTGTGAATGGGTGGTGGAAAGGTGGCGAGATGGTGCGGGGGTTTGCTGGTAGCGCATTGTCAACATCGCATGCCAAACGGTAATTAACTTAATGCATAGAAAATGTAGCACACAGGTACTACAACAGATGACAGACACGCGACCACTTCCTATTCAAACCATCTCGCACTCCTTCTCCTACCCCCCACTGGTGACACAATTTGGTTAAATGTTGCTTTATCGAACCATTAAACTATATTGCATTCAGTGAGCTCATCTGCTCGTTTTCTTCTACTTTACCACTCTCTTTCTCATTATCTCTATGCATCGGTCTAATTGCAGATACACCGCATTAGCTTTCATCGTGGACCGGTGAGTGGGATTATAGTTGCTGGCGCCTGTGATGTACTCATCTCGGCTAGCCATGACAAGAATATATGCGTTTGGGATCTGGAAAACTATTCACTCTTGAATTCCATGCAAATGACAAGTCCAGTGCTGCGCATCGATATCTCGTGGAATTCGGTAAGTAAGCAAGAAACGTACGTATAAAATTATTTTAGAAATGCGTTTGTTTTTTAATGCACTCACATAGTATTTGTACTTTATGTGCTTGATAAATTACATTCACTTACTTTGATGGCTGTGGCAAGGAGTGAAGTCATTTATCTAATCGATATAAGCCAGCTGTTGGTAAAATACACAGGTGTCCTTTGAAACGTTGATGTATATAATGACTCTTTAAGGAGACTGCTTAAAATTTAAAGCGGCATTCTTGCTATAAGAAATTAGAATATTTATCAAATTAAATCTCAGATACTTATTCAATGGCTTAAGAATGGGAATTGTATCCCATCTTCAATATATGAAGTAAAGTATTATTTATTTTGGGCAGCTCTTTAAAAAGGGCAAACTATATCGGCACACTTGGCTTGGTAAATTGTAAGAAAGATATAACTTTAGGCACCTTTTTAAATAAATTGTAAATTAACAAGAGCACCCTTGAACTAAAACTCTATTCTTGACAGAGAATTGACGCTATTATTTGAAATTCATTGCTAATATATGTACAAAAAACATCCCCAGCTTAAAGTTTCAACTCTTTAATACTACCCATAAGCGTTTCTTGCCAAATTTATAAGTGTACCAGCTGGTTGTGCACAAGCTGAAATAACAAAATGGCAACAAATCTCTGTTGACGTGAATGTAAAACAGGAAATGGCAACAAAAAATAATATAAAAAGAACTCCCGTTTTGGTTAAGAATTTCATGACGGTAGCGTCTCAATTGTGCAAGCCAGCTTTCAAAGTTTATTTTCATCCTCTCCTTTGCGCTCAATTTAAAGCTGCAGTTTGAAAGATACAACTAACCAAAACAAAATACAAATCACTGATACAATATACATATAAACTTAAAGCGACAGCAGATAAGGCCAAAACATGTGACAACGTTAACAGTTGACGGGTGGAGGTAGATGAGGAAATGAAGGGGTACAGTAGAGAACTCTCTGAATGGCTGGAAGTTTGATTCTAATAAGTGATTTTGGCTTAGAAGATCCGCATTACAAGGCAAATCCTTTGTTGTCAATCAGCTTGACAAAAAGCACCAGGTGCTCCAGCACCGCATCTCTCGTTTTACACTTGCTACTTGTGTGTGTTTTTGTATATGTATTTATATATGTTTACATATATACACATATAGTATTCGCTTACGTATTTGTGTGTTCTATGTGTGGGTCCCTATCAATATGTATTGCATACTTAGCAGCAATTTGGCACGCAAAACAATATCAGGGCAGAAAAACAGACGTGGACGTTTTATCAATGGCAACTATGTTGCTGGAGCTAGGAGCGTATCTATACACATACATACACACATATATATTATAGTAGGACCCGGGTGACAATTGATGCGTATGCCAAGGTGCCTTGGTGAGTCTCTGCAATTTTCCATCCTGCAGCTCTGTCGCCTCTTCCATTATATCTATTGCTATAAATCAAAAGGAGACAGAAGAGTGTCGTCTTTGTGCCGCTTTAATGTCGCCTGCAGAGGCAAAGAGACAGAGAGAGGGAAAGCAATAAAGGTATAACGTGAACTGTATTTGACACAACGGAAGTCAGCATACTCTTTCTGAGTAAAAACTAAATATCCGATTGAAACTTTAGGCAAAATCGACACAGCTACAACAATCCTTGCTTTCTGTTTTGTTCTTAAATTATTGAATCTAAACCAACTAAGTTAACTGTTTTTCATTTTAAGTTATGTGAACATGTGTCTGTATCCTCTTCACAAGAGTATATTAACGACTAGAACAACTTGATGTTAAGGGGTGCACTTGGCTGCAGGACGACAATTCAAGTCTCAGATACATTGATAATCTGCGACTGGCTGCGTCTTCGACTGATACTTTCACTTCCACTTCCATTACTTCCTATTCCTGTGGTCCTTGTCTGTCGCATCTGATTTCAGGACACAAGAGACAAGCGCTCTCAAGAGTGCGCCAAAACCATGTCTCGTCTCTTAAATTACTTAAAATCAGAGGAAAATTACATTCTCCTTATTTTGCCGTTAGCTCTGCTTGCTTGGCAATTAGGAAACTCATTTCGTCGCTGACAGCGGCTCGTATGCCAAGAAATAATATGAAAAGTATAACCAAATTGAGGCTTATCACATTAGGCTAAAAAGTGCCGAAAATTGAACAAATTAGCCCATAAGCATGTTGCCAAATTGCTGCCGATAACAAGCATGTAAGGTCCCTTCGACGCACACACCATGATGGCTTTGAGCCGCAATTTCGCGAGCTCGAACATAACACAAGTTTTCTTGGGGCTCAAATTGAAATGTATTTTTTGTAGCACACACACAGATATAAAGGGATATAATGCCGTATTGTAAATGGCAAACGGAAATCAACTTTCTTACACTTTAGCTAACGTCCTGATGGCATTGTGGCACGCGAAATTCACACCAGACACCCTGCTCTGCCATTCTTTTGCACATTTTTCCCTATCGTCTGGCCAGCCATTTCCCCTGAAAATTGAGTTGTTGCAATAAGCCAAATGGCCCACAACTCTCACCGTTCTTGCCAATTGCCACGACTTGTTCTTGGTGCTGTTGAAATTTTTCAATTGCCGGCTTGCTGGCAAAAATGCAGCCCAACCTTCTTTCTGTGTGGGTCACACGGCAAGAAATGTGCTAATATTTTATTGAATATAAGAGCGGCTGAAGTAGCGTTTATAATTTAACGATTTCGATTTCAAACTGACACACGGCAATCATAAACTATTAAACAATCAAACGAACTTGAACTCAATTCCTTAAGGTCTTTAAATATGAATTAGTAACTATAAACGTTATTCCCTCGGGTGAATAGAATTTATGGGTTTTTGTTGAGTCAGTTTTGTCTAAGTATTATTTAATTTTATTTTTTAAAATTAGCTATAATACACAAGAATACTAAAGCTAAGTAAATTTACGAGCGCTAGCGTCCAGGCCTATGTCTAAGTATACAAACGTTTTATCGATTGTTAATTATAAATTATAGTTAGAGAAGAGTTATACTTTATGCTTCTCGTTATTAACTTTAAGTATTTAAAATGTGTTAAGTGAATTTAAAGCTAGATTTACCATAAAATAAGTTACTTTGACTCAATAATGACATCAATAAGAGATTAAACAAAATGTGATTACGCTGTGGCAATTTTAGCAAGAAAACTAATTAATTAGTCTACTAAATATCTCTCTGAATAAAAATCCATTATTCGCTTTATTCAGATTGTTTATTTTTGACAATACAGATTATCTGTGTATCTGGTTTTTGTTTGTTAAAAATGAATTTCGCTCAGTGTCGCACAGCTAAAGTTTTTCAATGTGGAATGCAATTTATTAACATTTGATTGGACAAACTGAAGAAGAGAAAGTTGAGGAGGTGAAACTGAAATATAGTTGGCCTTTTGTTGCCATCAAATAGCAGGGAATGCATTAAAATGGCGTTGAAAATATTAATTAATTGCATTCCATGTATACATTGCACATTTTGACAGGTATTCCTGCTAGCGCTCTGCGAGGATAATGCTCTATATGTGCGAACACTGGCCACAGGAAAAGAACTGCATACGCTCAAGGGACACAAGTCAAAGGTAAGTAAAAAAAGATCCCAGACAGGTAGTTGAAGTTGTTATCCCCATGATTATTTATATTTATCTGCAGATACGCACGATTTGTATTGCAAAGGATAGTCAGCGCTGTGTTGTTGGCTGCGAGGATACACGTGCTCTGATCTATGATATGCATTCGGGTAAACTGGTGCGTTCGATGCCACCGAACCCGGGACCCGTTACGGCTGTCTATGCCATGGAGAATGATGATTTTCTCATAACAGTGGGCGGCAACAAGATCACTTTCTATTCGTTTCGTAATGAGGAGCTGTATGTCAATCCCTATTCGAGGCATCCAAGAAGAAAGAGGAGTCTCAAGAGGCATGCACAGGCACAACGTTCACCCTCCACAACGCTGCCGCCAATCACGTGCTTTGATCTCTCTCGAGATTCACAACAGCTGGCCATTGCTTCGGGTCGGAATGTGCACATGATGCGCATCAATTCGCCGGAGTACCAGAACACACTGGAGGGTCATAGTTGTGTGGTCAATTGTCTGAAGTTTGCACCGAATTGTGAGTTTTTGGCCACCGGTGGAGATGACCGTCTGGTGCAGGTGTGGACCCTGGCGTCGGGTGAGATCAATAATACGTTTAAGGGACATGCGGCGCCAGTGATGCAGCTTGTGGTGTTGATGGATTCGCTGCGTATCATATCAACGGATCGGGAGTCCATGTTGCTTGTGTGGATGGCCGACTCTGGCAATGTGCTCCAGACCATTCAGGGTCCATATAAGAGTCTTGCGGCCACAAACAATATGCGCTTTGCCATTTCCACAAATGGCGATAATACTCTCAAGATTTGGTCCCTGACCCAAGAGGATGATAAGTACTCTGTCTCGCATTCCGATGAGATCACTTGCTTTGAGATTAGTGCAGATAGTATGCACATTATAACGGGCTCCAGGGATATGTCACTCAAGGTTTGGCAATCGACGGGCGGCAAATTGAGCCAGGTTCTTGTCGGTCATAGCGATGCTGTCACCTGTGTCGCTGTCTCGGTCACAAATAAAACTCAAGTGATCTCTGGTTCAAAGGATATGAATCTGATTATTTGGGACCTGCTCACTGGCGAGGAGGTGCACACACTGGCTGGACATTTGGGTGCTGTAATTGGCGTTAAAGTCTCTGCAGACGGTAAGTAACTCCGTTAAAACTTTCTACAGACATCTTAACAATATTGAACGACATTTTTTTATATCCCTCATATCGATTAAAAATTATATATGGTATGTCAAATGTATACATATGAAGATACCTTACAAAACTGTTTTCAAAATTTAAATATATTTTAATTATGTAATTGATTTACAGAAATCCAATAACATTCTTTTACAAGCAATTAGTTTACATAAATGCCCAAAAGTTTTGGCTGAAATATAAACTTTTTATTAAAAATTAATACTTTTAGAAAATGTGCTACAATTATGGCTTAAAACTTTTAATTCATCCTATTGAATAATTTTATAAATATAAAATCCCAATTGTCGCAACAAAATTTATCAATTCAAAGCTAATATAAAATTATTATAGCCTTTGCATATCCAATTAACTACAATTTAAAAACGTCATAAAGGACTTCATTTCTTGTTAAACTATTAAATAAAGAACTTTTTCTTCACTAATTGCTGCCTTGCAGGCTCAACGGCTGTTTCTGGCAGCGACGACAAGACGTTGATTGTTTGGGAAACGAAGCGTGGATTGGCGTTGACCTCGTTGCAGATGCATGTGCCCTTCACGCACTTTGACATTAGCCTGGAGGCCTCCCGCGTGCTCGTCCAGCTGGTAGATAGCTACAATTTGCCCGTCATCTGTTTGCACAATACCCCAGCGCAATATGTCAAGCTTCCTACATATTCGGGCCCCAGCAAGGATGTGGATGGTAAGAGAACTCAACTTAAAGTTTAACAACTTTTAATGCTCTTCATTTCCACATCGGTAGACTTGCGTCCACAGGGACCCAAGCGGCAAATGAAGCGCCTGCTTAAGAAGGAAGTCTCTTTGGACACTTACACCTGGCAGAAGAAATATGGTCATTTGACATCATCGGTTATGATGGCGCAGGTGGATGAGCGGCTGAAGCGACGCTTTAGCGTCTCGGCCAGCATGGAGGAGATCTCAAAGATAGCTGAGACAAAAACGGGTGCATCCCAAGCCAATTTGGGACCGGAACAGGCGGCACTCGCACAATCCCAACACTTTGATCAACTCGAGGCATTGTGGAATAAACGTTCGCCGCCTCGACGACGTCATAATGCGGTAAGTTGGCTGTCTTGCCCAGATCCCCCCTTATGCTTAGTAAAGCTTACAAGCTGCAGCAGCAGCAGAAGAAGCAGAAGAAGAGAAGAATATGCAACATAGCTTTTTAGTAGATGCCGAACTCATCACTTTTGTATACAATGTATTTTCTTTATATATTTTATGTTGATTATCGTTTTATGTTTCACAACAACGTTGGCTTCGTGTCTGTGTTTTGCTTACGTGCAACATGTCCAACATGCAAACTTGCAACATGTGTTAACTTGATAACAGGGTCTGTCGCGTCAGACGTCACTGGTGGAGGACCGTTTGGAGTCCTCCGATGACGATGAGTATCAGGATGAGCGTGCAGGTATGTTATCAGCATCCTACGACCACATCCATATGCTCGCCCGCTTGCCTGGCATCCGTAGCCTGCACGATGCATGGAAGACGAGTAGCTTGCGTGTTTCCCGCACCAAAACCACCAAATTTTATGTCAGCACGCCCCCGCACAAAAACCCGCACCACAACGACAACTACAACCATCACCACAACAACAGTAAAAACACTGACAAACTTGACAATACAAAACAACAACATAGCAACAATAGTTCCAGCTGCCAACTTGGTCAGGAGGCGCCTGATTTAGTGCGCGATCTGCTCCAAGCGGAACGTCCGATCACACTGCGTCAGTTTTTCCACTGGCCTGGCTTTAATCCTCATCTTTGGCGTCAGCGACGCCAGCGCAAATGTCAATCTCTGCTGCCTCATTTTCGTGTCAATGTTCCTGATCCAGGGCGTGCCACGCCCATTATTGTGGTGGAGAACTATGATAGTCGACAGGTGCAGCGTCTACAAACCGATCTCGTGCTGCATCCACAATCCATTCAGGCCACACTGGGCAACATGGTTGAAGAGAGATCCAGTTCCAGTCTCAAATCCAAGAGCCAACGTTCTTTCTGGCCACTGTTTCGTGGCAAGTCTGAGAAAAAAGTGCGTGCCACGCACACCGAAGCGACCAGCGTCAGTTGTAATGACTGTGTAACGCAATGACAAATTTTTAACTCCTATTCAAAACCCAAAGTACCGCTACACAGCACCTTTTTCTTGGCACAACTTTTATACACTGCACTACCTGACCTTTATTTTATTCTTCGCACATATTTTTATTGTATAAAATTCCTTTTCTGCTATGCGTAGTTATTATTTTAAATTTTTGAAATAAAATAGATTGCGAATTGTAGTAGATGTGTAGTTTTGTTTTTAGTAAATCAAAAAGGTGAGTAAAATGTATTTATTATGTTAAACGTAAATCAAAAATGAACACAACAAAGGAAAACGCGCGCTGAAAAGTATGCAATAATTTATTTGAATTGAGCAATAAAAATTGCCATCAATAAAATTTCAGCACGATTAACTCGATAAACTGATTTTCCAAAAATAAAAATTGACAGAAATAACGAATATGGTTTTGGCAGCTACTGCCATGCGTCGCAACGGCTTAATCAATTTAATCGCGCCACTTAAATGAATTAAAGGCAATCAATGAATTCCGTTGCAATTGAAACTCATGTGCGTGTTAGTGTGGGTGTTTGTGTGTGTGAATCAATTTGATAGCTGTGAATCTGTGCCGAGGTAAGCGTTGCGTTACAGTTCTACAGTTATGTTTTTAGCTCTTTAGGCATGTTTTGCTCATTACAACCCCCACCACTCACCTTTTATTCACACAACCATGGCAAAGCAATCAAAACAAGAAAAACAAGATGAAAAAAAATCAAAAAGCAATTGGAAATTTTTTGTACCATATGTAAATGCAAATATTCTTACTGATATCGACCTACTAAAGTAAAACAAAATATACTCATCATTACTTCGAAATCAAAAGTTTTACTTGATTTTTCTCCTCTTGCTCTTGCTCTGTTTGTCTCACACTTACTCACTCCCTCCCTTTCTCTCTCTCTCTCTCTTGCTCTTGATGTGTATATATGTATACGTATATCATATATGTACTTAACTGTATATATATATATATAAATTTTAAATTTGGTTCAAGTTTTGTTAAATTTTGTTGCTCTTGCAACTCAAAATGTTGGTAATTTTCTCACTCTCTTTGTGAGTGTTTGTGTGTGTGTGTGTGTGTGTGTGTGTGCTTGCCTTGGCAATAGCAACAATTGCCAAAATGAAATGAAACTCAATTTTTTCGTTTCCAACCAACGTCAACTGCCAACCACGTACCAACACCAACCAACTACCAGCAACCACCACCAGTTTGAAAACCAGTTCCCGCAGCTCACTGCAGCATGCCCCACAACAGTAACTACAACAACAAAAACTACAATAACAACAAGAACACAGCATCGCCAGCAATGATGTTTAATCAAATCAACAAATTTTTTATCAACTACAACTTAATACTTGGCCAAAACTCCGATTAAATACATAAGTTTTGCATTTGCCCTTGCCAGCATTAAAACCTCAAAAGTAACTTTGAAAATAACTACTAAATGACAAGAAATGTTTGTAGTTTTGTTTTTATTTTAGTTTTTTGGTTTTCGGCATGCAAGTTTTTCTCTGCAACTTCCCAGCACATGCAACAACTTAATCTAATTATCAGTATAAACGGAATTTCACTTAAGCACTTTCCAAAAAAAAAAACTATCAACTAGACTTGCCCAAAACTTGCAATGAAGTACCTAATTGAAAATTTTGTACTTTTTAGACGACTTCGACAATTCCTTTTAAGCTCACACAAAACAAAATTCGATCTAAACGGGGCTATTTAGTTATTCTAGTACAATTATAGTCCGCATTACCTTTCAAACATAGTACAAGCATAGCTCACTTCAAGTGCTCAAATATTTTTGAGAGCTCCACATAACAAAAATTTATATACAATCTAAACAATATACTATTTATGCATATAATAAAGCTGCATTAAGCAGGTAAATAATAATTAACAACACAAATTTTAAGCAACAGCCAATTCCATAAACAAACAAAAAGAAAATATATCTTAGTTAGTATTTAGTAGTTGGCCACGTTCTCCCCTACAAAACGGAATATAGATTGCCAGCTTTGGATAAGCTCAAGTAAGTAGCAATTAGCTAAGTTCATACATACATATATAAAGTATATGTCTAGCATAAGCATATCCACTCACATACTATATACATACATATACATATCTATAGATCTTTAGAGATACTTAGCTTAGTTGTAACACAATGCTTCTGCAATCTGATTTGCCTGGAAATGGAACGCAATTCCGTTCACATATTATCTCACCTGCAACTAATTATTTACTTAAAAGTAACAATCAATCAGTTTTCGTATTAGTTAGTTAATCTCTAATGTAGTAATGATAAGAAAAACTATCCTTAAAATTTTTGTAGCAATGGTTAATAATATTTCTATATTTCCTTTGCACGCCTGCCAGATCATTTCGCTTCAGGAGGAGGAGGATACCACAAAGGATAATCTGTAATTTGTTAACTACACTAGTTAAGAAGTTAATGTTATAAGCAAGCAAGCAATAATTGAGCAAATAATATCACAAACTTTCCACCCTACACCATCGCACACACACTGTTAAATATTTCTTAAAGTTATTTGTTTCTGAAAGTGAAGTGAAAGTTAAATGAGCTTAGGTTTGGTTTATGACTCGAGTAAAACTCAAACTCTCGTTTGAAGTAGGTCTTAAAACAATGTTTATTTCCACATTTCCACGCCTATCCCTCATAAAATGTAGCCTGTAGTCTCTTAAAGCAAAAAACCACCGTCTCAGACTTAATAGAACCTAGTTTATTAAGTAAGCCATTTTGACATTTTAATGTTGTAGAGAGTTTTATGTACTTACGAAAAAAAACAAAAACCGAAAACCTTAGCTATATGTTGTTATTAATATTTATGTATAAGGAGTAGTAATTTTCGATGAAAACCAAATGCAACCACGAAAAGAACACTTTCAAGGGGTTAAAAGCGTAACTATGCTTAACAAACAAACAAAATGAAACAAGTATACTTGTAACTTGTCTCACAAAAGAAATTCCACAAAATGCTGAACAGTAAGCAAAAATAAATATATAAATATAATATATCTTTATAGACAAAATTTTACTTAAACTTTAACACTTTATGCACATCTCATTTTCGATATCAGCATTGTAAACATTAGGAGAAAAAAAAACACTTTATGTTCATTAACACATATCCATTGCAGAAACCTTAACAATTATATAAGTGTGTAGTATCTAAATTTAAACGAAACCAACAACACATAAACAAAACAAAATGAAGAAGAATACTCTGTTCTAAGCGCACGAATATGTTTCAATATATTACGCACCTTGGATAACTTCAATAACTATCTGACAATCAGAACGTCTTGCCTAGAACAAAAAACCATAAAAAAAAAAGAAAAAGAATTGAACTAAAAGCGATATTTCTACACATATTTCTATGCATGCGACATGTGAAACTTGTTTAAGCCTTAACTTAAGGCTCCATATACAATAAATAGTACGTTTAACATACATATGTAGCGTTAGTAGAACACCAATTGGCTTATTGTTAGCCCAAAGCAACAGAACAATTTATAGTAGTTACAATAAAATACAAAAAAAAAACCGTAAACGGCAGCAAACGTATATCAGGCGTAAAGCAATCTGGCAATTTAGTCCTTTCGAGAACCCAGTGCTCTATAGAACACACTGTCTATGTCTATTACAAAATTAAACTAAACTTTTCTGCAAAAATAATAGTCTTTCATTAAAACTACAAACAGTGCAATCAAATTAATGATGGCGCTGTCAGCAGGAAGCAGACAAAAAAAAGGTAATTGCTTAATGGTTAATTTATGCATGCAATAATGACAAAAATACGTGCACACAAATATGTATGTATGTATGTATGTGCGTATGTGACAGTTCTAACGAAACGATTAATTTGCAGCACTTTGAGCGACAGCATTTAATTATGTATTTTTATATTAATAGTTGTCGGTGCTGCTGCTGCTTTTGCTTTGGCATCAGCAGTTTATTGGCCATTATGATACCCGTTTTGAGGGTTACTGGTATGTATGTATGCCAACATAACCGCAGACTCAGCCATTTTGTTTGCACTGTCTAATGAGAAAAGTTTGCGCAAAACATTGTCAATGAATGCCGTTGATAACACCAAACGAGCCTGAGGGAGCAAGAGCGAGAGGAAGCTCAAAATAAAACCCGAACAGAAGTTGCCAACCTGAGCCACAAATGTGGTTTAGGCTGCCAACGTTGGTTGGATGACTGTCATTGAGCAGATTTCCCTTTTTTTTGGTGTCTGCTGCAAACATACACGCAAACAATAGAAATACGATACGAAAAAATTATTTCGCTTTAAAGATACAAACACAAAGAGATGAACCTTGCTCATCATATCGATTGTTAGTCAAACTTTTGTTTGGCGAAAACAAAATCGCATGTGGCGCATACAATTTTTATTGTTCTGATGACCTTTTGTGCAAGGAAGCATATATAGTATACTTTTACAGTAATATGTTAAAATACTAAAACAACCCTTTTAAGTAATCAATTAATTTAATCAAAAAAATCATCTAACAAAACACACTCGTTTTTCAAATTTTTGCTTGATGTTCAAGAAATTTTCAGGTCATCCTTTAAACAGATTTCTGTCATTTCTGTAACCATTTCCGTTTGCCCCTGCACTTATGTGCCGTTTATACCGTGGTATAAACCGCCAAGCTATACTAACCCTTTTTTATTTTATTTTCTTTTTTTTTGCTGTATGGTCTATTGTCTGGCATTCTTTTAGCCATTTCGCTGGTGCCGCAGGCCTCTCTAATTACTTTTGTTTTAGTTAGTAACCGCATGCAGCGGACGAAAGGGGATTGCGGTTAAAAAAAATGCTACAGGGATTACAGTAGAGACTATGGAATGGGGGAAAAAACTCATTGAAAACTGATGCCATGATGAATTGCGTGGCGCTTGAATGGCGTTCAGTTCGCTTTGTGCTCTTATTTATTGAACCGCAGTCAAATGAACTGAATGTCTCCGTCTCTCTCCCTCTCTCTGTCTTGCTCTTTCTCTCTGTCTTTTTGTATGCCAGCTGCTGCCTTTAAACACTGACTAATTGAGCAACCGACAACAACAACAACAGTGAGTCATCTGTGCCACAACTACAATTTTTATGAAAATATCCTTACATCAGCATTTGGCTGAGATATGGGTGCTTGGATTTGGCATAAGACGTCTGAGCAGCTTTCAAACATCAAACAGTTGAAAGCTTAATTGCAGCAATCTGCACACATCACGCATACGCAGTGTGTAACAAGACAAGGGTACTTACACTCGCTATTAAGGCGAACTCCTGCCAAAAGTTTGCAGTTTTGTGCGCTTTTGTTGAGACTTTTTGAGGACGTCCAACAATAAGTATGTATTAAGAAGTTTTGGAAGCTTTAGTCAAAGCGCAAAAGCTGGCAAAAAAAAACAAGAAGAAACTACCCGGATTACAGCAAGCCAACGGTGAAGGAAGATAAAGTAAGCCATTTTGTGTCGCACTTGTCTTACCTCCTTCTTGCTCGCCCTGAATCAGCATGCATAATATTGCTGTTATTTTGCTTACCAAAAATGCATTAGCTGACAGCCGTCTTATGGCCATGTCAATTTAATGTTGTTTATTTAAGTATGGTAAACGGTTTAATATTATTTATCATTTTAATAGTGAGTACTTAAGCTCGCGCATATATTTTAGAGCTATTCATTTTTTATTCAAGCCAGCCCGGAGCTCTGCTACTGCTTGTTGGCATTGGCAATCAGCTAAAATGCATTCAAAACGCGCGATGCATAATGCATTACGATTATGCCAGTCAAGCTGAATCCTTCGTCGAGCTTGGTCTTGGTGTTGTTGGCACACTTTGCTATTCAAATGGACTGCCTGCTGTCTCTGGGTGATATCAAAAACCAATTTCCGCTCTCCAATCCACACAGCGGAGCAAATGCAATACAAGCAAATAAAAAGACGGACAGCATGTTGTATGCAAAATACGGCACTTGACTGGGTTGGTTGCCTTGGCAAACAAGCAGCTCAATATCGTACATATAGTATATGCAACCAATTGCGACTAGTCGTCCAGGCAACAGACGTCAGTCAAATACATAAGTAGAAATACCAAATCAAGCAATAACACAAGCTACAAAAACCAGTCACCAGACTAGCAATCAACATATAGTAGTAAATTGTTTTTGTTTTTTAAACGAGCCAAAAATAAAAAATGTTTTGGGGTCTTAGCTCGGCGCTGGACTTATGCCAGGAATATCGAAAAGCATTTAAGCTGCCGGACGAACCAAGCGCTGAGGAATTAAAAGCGCAGCCAGCCGAACTGAATATACTTATTTGTGGTGGAGCCGATTCAAGGCATGTAATCAAGACGCTGGCCAAACGGTATACCCATAGCTATAAACCAAAGCTAAATATTTATGTGATCGAAGGCTGTGCGGAGATTATAGCGAGAAATATGCTGCTCCTAAGCCTGGCCCTGGAGCCGCCCGATTCGTTTAGTTTGGTGTGCAAGGCTCATTTGTTTATGGACATTTTTGGCAATACGTTGATGCGTCCCAGTTCGCATTATTATGTGGCTGCCAAGGCACGGACTCTGCTCAATATGATTTGCGATGAGGAGCAGCTTAAACGCTTGGCACCCATTCTCCACATTGATGGGCTTAAGTACAAGGAGCGCGACGGATTGGAAATGTCTTTTAGCTACTGGCAGCCACAGCAGCAGGTCTTTGAGATTCAACGCTTCTGGGAGCATCGCGTGCGACACCTTCTCGGCACACGCTATGATCATCGAGAAGGTGCCTTCGATTGGGATCTGAGCATGACCCTCAAGGACCGCGAGGCGCAACAAATTTGCTCTCAGGAATACCGCTATTGGCGTGAAACTGGAGTTGCCTTCGTTTTTCCGGAGTACGAGCACTGCAAGCCAAATAAGACTTTGGCCGCTGGACTGCAGCGTAATGGGCGAGCCTATATCAATCGTGGTTATGTTGGTGATATCGAAACGGGTCCGTTCTGTGGCTTTGGGCTGCGCACCACCGAGGAACGTATGCATAATTCTGTACATGGCGACAACGATTATCGTGCCACAGATGTTACCGAACGTAATCTCTTAGAGCTATTCCACGAGCTGCTCACCCAAACTGTCTACGAGCACGACAAGTCCATCTCAAGGAAATATGGCTCCACAAAGCTGCTGATGACACCGCTGCTCACCTTCAATGAAAATGATGGAAATGAGGGTCAGAGAAGCTTTGATAAGCCCTGGATTCAGGTACCCGATGTCCAGGTGCACTTCATTTCGCCCATGGAAATGATAGAGCTGCAAAAAGGCGCTCCACGCTGGCAAAACTATTTTGACATTGCTTTTGTGGCCTTCAATTATTATAGCTTCTTGAGCAAAGAGTTCTTTGGTGCTTTGCGTGCCCCTTCGCTATTTATCCAGGAGACGAAGCTTCTGACCGTGCAGCGCAGGGAGCATATTCAAAAATTTGAGGCGACAGCCAAAGATTTGCTGAAGCAAGCAGGCTTGCGTCCCTGTCTCAACTATCAAGCTATTAATTCCAAAAATATGCAGCTCAAGTATAAAAAGTTGCCAGCTGATGCTGTTGATGTGGAAGATGAGTTTCCAGATGAACCAGTTGAAACCATAGAAGAGGATTTGGATATAGACAAAGAAAAATCAAATGAAGACTCACAGCTGAAAGATCTTGATGATGAACAACAGCAGCTACAAAATATTGAGACTGAGACACAGAAAATACAATTAAATGAAATTTATGAAAAAGAAGAGGACCAACAAGAGGACCAAGTTAAAGAATTGGAATTAAAATCAAACATACAACGAAAAGAATGCCAGGAATCACAAGAGCTAAAACCAGACGAACGGCAGCTGTTCCCTGAACAGGAACAGGAAGTTCAACAAAATATAAATGTAAATGAAGAAAATTGATCGAAGCTGCAAACAAATATTTATGAAAAAATCCACAGAAAGCGCAACAATAACGGTGGCTAAAGAAACTTAGAAAATAAGTAAGAATCTCAGGATTCGCATCAAAAATACAGTAATCGAATGTACAGGATCTGAGAATTCTCGAGAAACTATGTTTAACCTCATAACAACTTAGAAGTCTGCAATTAATAAACAAAAGCTTAACTTTATTAAATGTAACTTTACACTAACGAATCAATTAACTATTTCGACTCGTACTCTTTTTGCCCTTTGCCCAGTTGTTCAAATTAAAATCCATTCCCTCTTTGCGCTGTCGCAGTTCTTGGTGCGTGCCAAATGCCGTTGCCTCCCGTCGATTGTCCTCGTACTTAAGCAGATGATCAATGCGCACGTTGAGTTTGTTGGCGCGTTTATTGAACGATTGGCGATCGATTGCCTGTTGTAAGGATTGATCGATGACCTTGCGTTTGGGCACATGCTGCAGTGCCGTATTCCAATCACCAGTTTTCCTTATATCTAGCATGATGTTAATCATTTGATTGAGTGTTAGAGACTTGCCAGAGCCCGATCCCCACTGCAGGTAACGATCAAGGGGCAGACGAGCCATACGCAAACCCATGCGCTTTGCCTTGGCTAGCGACAGTGGCTCACTGTTAACGGTGTCCACCATTGCGCCCACTATGTAGATATCATCCGGATTGTATGTTTTCAAGTCTTCGCGACAATGCGGCGTTAGGTAAACCAGCTGCTCCTTGGGAAACAGTTCCGTAAAGCACTGACTATGCACATTCATGGGAAACTCGGGATTCAGCATAGTGGGTATATAACGATTTAGATACTGCATGCAGCGGCCTGCAAAATTGGCATTGCAATAGTGCAGATCGAAGGGCTCATCATGGGCACGATTCTCGGCAAAGCACAACATCAACTGCTTGGCGGCATTCGAGGATTCCCGATTATTCATGTGCGCATCATAGGAACAATCCAAAATCATTTTCGGTGCGAATTGCATGGCACGCGTTAAGCGATTATTCTGCCAATGATTGATAGTGGTGTCGTAGATGCGCAGAAACATTGATGTATGCGCCAGTCCATAGATGATGTGTGTGTTCTCCTCTCGCTCCTTTCGCAGATCAGCAATGCGTTGTTCAGTTGCCTCAGCGCGCTGGACTTTCTTTTCTTTCTCGGACAGCTTTTTCATTTGAATTTGCCAAAGGAATGCATAGTATTTAATACGTGCCGATTTGGATGGCAGTGTGAGCACATGCGCCCAATGGTGCTCCTGGAAAAAGTCCAAAGCAGGCACTCGGCGTCCTTCTTGATGAGCTATATCCGCTTCCAATTGTAACACCTTAAGCCTCTTGTCGCGGTCTGCTTGTGTTTCAACTATTGTATTGTCTGGCAGTGTTGGCAGTGGGATAACTTGGCCAAACGGATTTCCCGGCGTTCTGTTTGCCGGTTCCAACTCCGGCTTCGTCTCTTTTGGGGCGACATTTGGGTTTGGTTTAAATGGATTGGACAGGCCGCGTATTGCGTTAACTTGCGAGACAGCAGCACTATTGAGTAGCAATTTTCCTGTACGCCAGGTCACAAAGTTTTTCATCATATTTATGTTAATATTTACAAAATATATTTTTTACTAAAAGACAATCTGCAACCAGCACGCGTAACAATCTGCAAACAGCTGTTCTTTGAAAGTCTTGCCAGCCAGCGGGCATACATTTAGATATGTTATCGATATGTGTAAACGTTTGCTTCGCGGTGAATGGCACTTTTGGTAGAAGTTGCATTTGCCGACAAATTTTTGCGCTTGTTTCGCTTGAAAAACGTGTGTAAAAGTTGTAAAACTTAGTTAATTCTGCCGGAAACGTAAGAATATTTGTTGCCATGGCTTTGGTTTGTGCACGTAAGTTTAAATCATTCAAAAGAAGTCGTATTTAAACTAATATTCTATGTTTTCTAAGTTACAAACGAGGTACCCGAGGCGCCAGTGGTCTCGCCGTGCTCGGGCGCCGTTTTCGAAAGACGCGTCATTGAAAAGTACATTATGGAAAACGGCTGTGACCCAATCAGTGGCAAAGAGATGAAGCAAGAGGATCTTATCGAAGTTAAAACGCCTGCCGTTGTCAAGCCAAAGCCGCCAAGCGCAACCAGCATACCGGCAACGCTAAAGACCATGCAGGATGAATGGGATGCTTTGATGATACACTCGTTTACGCAGCGTCAACAGTTGCAGACGACACGCCAGGAGCTTTCAAATGCGCTGTATCAACACGATGCCGCATGTCGCGTCATTGCGCGACTAAAGAAAGAGTTGACGGCTGCGCGCGAAGCTCTGGCCACGTTGAAGCCTCAGGCGGGCAATGTAAATGTGCCATCGATGATATCAGAGCCAGCGCTAGCGGCCGAGGCTGGTGCTGGTGGTGCTCATCAAATGGAGCAGGCCGGCATGAGTACTGAGGTTATACAGAAACTGCAGGATAAGGCCACAGTGCTGACGCAGGAGCGCAAAAAACGTGGCCGCACTGTGCCGGATGAGCTGGTTACCGCTGAGCAAGTGAAGAGTTTCGTTACAGTCGCATCGCGTCCCGGGCTGCACTCGGCTTCGGTGCCTGGTATTTTGGCTTTGGACATTAACAGTGCTGATCACAGCAAGATTTTGACGGGTGGCAATGATAAGAATGCAACTGTATTTAACAAGGATACCGAGCAGGTGGTGGCTATACTAAAGGGACACACCAAGAAGATAACCAAGGTCATCTATCATCCCAACGAGGACACTGTTATCACCGGCTCACCAGACATGAACATACGCATCTGGCATGTGCCCACTTCACAAACGCAGCTACTTTTGCGTTGCCATGAGGGACCTGTCACTGGCCTATCACTGCATCCAACTGGTGATTATCTGCTGTCCACGTCATCGGACAAGCATTGGGCATTCTCGGACATACGCACTGGCCGTCTATTGACTAAGGTCATTGACACAGCGGAAGTTGGCCTGACAACGGCTCAGTTCCATCCGGATGGTTTAATTTTTGGCACTGGCACCGTTGACTCACAAGTCAAGATTTGGGATCTCAAAGAGCAGAGCAATGTTGCCAACTTCCCGGGTCATACTGGTCCCATTTCGGCCATATCGTTCTCGGAGAACGGCTATTATTTGGCCACTGCAGCGGACGATGCTTGTGTCAAATTGTGGGATTTGCGCAAGCTAAAGAACTTCAAGACCATACAACTAGAAGACGGCTACGAGGTAAAGGATCTATGCTTCGATCAAAGCGGCACCTATCTGGCCATTGCCGGCACGGATGTCAGGTGAGTTAATTGAAATTTAATTAATTAATTTAATATTGTGAAAAGCAGTCTGATTCTGGCAATTTAATTCTTTAAACCTTTTGCTTATTACGCTGCGCCTGCTGCAATCGATGATGCTTCTTGAAATGTTCCATCCAGTTGTGCAAACGATTCTGTTTGACCAGCGCACGGCGCGACATTTCCTTTTGCTTTGCCATGCGTCGACGCACATTCTTTTCTAGTCGACGCAGTTCAGCTGGCGGTATGCCATCCAGTTTACCAAGCAGCTCCAATGCAAATGTCTGAATTTTCTCGACTTTAGCCAGCGTCGTGTCCTGTTCGTCTTTGTAGCTCGATTTCTTTGTGTTGGTCACAGGCGCACGCATATCGTCGAGGGTGCGCCACTGCTTGGATGACTTTTGTGTTGGTGTCTTTGGACACTCCTTTTGTTGTTGCGGCTGCTGCTGCTGCTCTGGATGCACCTTGTTCTGTAGTTGTTTCAGGATCACGGGCACAATGCTATTCAGCTTAATGCCCACTTTGCTGCAAAAACATACAATTAAATTCACAATTGTTGAATTATTTCGTTACATACTCCTTGCAGTAGAGCTGCTCATAATCGTTGAATAGCTCGTGAGCACGTTGCTGCAGTGCATCCACTCGACGTTGCAGAAACTCTGGATCCTTGAGAAAGACAACGGCGCTTGCATTGCGCCTTTGTGTCTTTTCCTGCATATTAATAGAGATTAAATGCGCTCTTAAATGAATTAACTGAAATACTCACTGCCTTGTCATGGAGGATGCCCACAATGTGATTGAGCAGCGCCAGCTGCGTGAAGCGTTTGTTGTAGTTGGAAACCTTCATGCGATTCCTTTCGTAGCCCTTGATCCATATATCCGCATTTAAATGATTGCGCTTATCCAGATACGGCCTAACCACTTGTTCCATGTACTCTTTAACTTGCTGCACTTGCTCCAAACCAGCTGGATGACGTTCACTGATCTCCATGCTAACAATGTGCTCGGGCATGGTCAACTTGCTGTCCAGTTGCTCCGTCTGCTGCTCCACCGTGTCGTCAAAGTAGCTAATTAGCTTGAGCAAATATTGAAAACGTCCGTAGACTTCCTGCACCTCCATAAGAACACGCTGATGCTGTAGTTTCACCTGGTTGAGCTCCTCGGCCACTTTGTTCTCCTTAAGCTTCTTGAGGTTCTCTTGAGCCTCGATCATTTTCTTGAATTCATTGGCCTTCATTTTTTGGAGCGATTCATCGGCAAACTTGTGAAACTCCTGCGCTTCTTGGTAAAGCTTGTTTTGGCGAACCACCTCACGTTTTCTATCCAAAAACATTTCCTGCGTCGAATAGCACATGAATTTATTTCGTGTAATCTCCCGCAACAATAATATATCACTGCAAATGGGTTATATATTTGATTAGTTAGCACAGTCGACACAACAATTAAACTAACTAACGTTTTCATGCGAAATTTCTTGGCCAAACGCTGCAGACCGGCATCTTTAATGTATTCCGGATCTATGGTGGTTACCACACAAGGCGCACGAGGATTGGCCACATCGCCACGCTTTTGAAATAGTTTTTGGAAAAATTATGTATCAAAGTCAATTAAAATCGATTTTTAACTTATTTCTTACCGCATTAAAGTCACCAATGCAAAGATTAATGGGTTTGGGAGCGTCCGGCTCCAAATAGTCCTCCGGTCGGATGTAATCTGTTAGAAAACATTGCAAATTTATTAATTTATTTTTAATTGCGATTGAATCTTTATAACACCTTCATATTTGCGATATATTTTTCTTTTAATTTTCTTCATTATTGAAACAGTTCTTAAGATATCTTTGTTTCTTGTTTATGTCGTTGCTAGGAATAAATAACTGGTTTCCAAGAACAACCCGATTGATCGATGAACATTTTTCAATTCTTTATTGCAGGGTTTACTTGTGCAAACAGTGGCAGGAACTGAAGGTATTCAACGATCACACGGCACTCGCCACAGGTGTGCGATTTGGCAAGCATGCACAGTATATCGCCTCCACCAGCATGGACCGCACCTTAAAGCTGTATGCCGTCGAATAAGAGCTGCATGTTTTAATTTAAGCCTTCGCTTCGATCCATAGTTAGCAATAAGTTTCAACTTTTCATATAAATATACTACTACATAATTTAGCTGCTCTTGTGTGCGTAAATAAACCAGACTCTCCTTTATTGCCGATCCAAACGCTATTAACGTATTTTCTACATATGGTATTTACACTTAAAAATAATTGAAACTTTAGCTCCTTTGCTGTGTTTGGCTTTCCGCTTGTTATGATGCGGAAATTTGCTTAAGTGGCCGTTCCAAGTACGCAGCCAGAGCCATGGTCTTTTGTTTTAGCATGCCCAATCCTACATGCTCCTTGGCATACAGACACAAAAGCACACTGGCCACCTGCAATAGAAGTTCATTAATAAATCAAAATCGAAGGTTTCTTTACAGTAAATTTCTCACCTGTGTGATGGCCACATGGCCGCACTCGCAATCTATTAGAATAAATGTCAAACGGTCCTCGCGGAATGCATTGCGTCCATGTTTTTCGTATGCAGCCCAAATATTGCTTGCTATGGCTGCAGTAATGCGTGCATCCTTATCTCCATAGCCCGAGTATGCCAGCAGAGCGCCCTCCTGGCTAAGCAAGCTGTAAGTAAAATTTAAATTGTTTTTAGCTAAGTTGCTTACTTATTTTGTTATAGCTATAGCTTACAGTGTATTCTCGACGCCGCCGGTATTTGCTTGGCTTAGAACTTGTGTTAACGCTTTCGGTTTTAGCATTTTATATATTTTTTCTTAATATTCTCCTAGAAACACATACAAACAACGATTGACGCCCCAGCAGTTGCCATTCGCTGGGAAAAGCAACATAACATATGTGCAGTTAACAGAGCAACTCCTAACTTAACATAATTGCGCGTCACTTAACAGAGTGCATTGATTTGAATTTTATAAAGCGTAAAAAAATAACTCATAACTGTGCGGGTTCTGCACATTAACTTAATAAATAATTAACGAATTGAACTAATTTATGTTGATAAATCAAGTCACGGCTTTTTTACGCACTAACCTTTCGCATTTTTTAACAAAGGTCAGAAGCAACAGCTTGGGGTGTCAGCCACCACCAAAAGTGGTTGCAAAATGATTGTTCATACCTGTGCTTATGCGTTGTTTTGTTCTGTCACGGCTGCAATGCTTCTCACTATTTTTTGGGGTGCATTTGGGATTGCGCATGACACAGCTATTTTTAACTCCGCAGATGCAGCAAATTCGTGAACTTGTGTCGTCACAGGCTTGCAAGCTAAATAAAACTGGGTCACAGACGACGCAATAGATTGCCTGACAGGGCAAGGGGGCACAAATATGAAAATGGCTTTTAGGTCGCAATAAAAAGAAAGGCGTAATTTTGTTACATTAAAAACTTTATTAACTTAGAATCAACCAAATTTGTAGCCTGTGGAGCTACTATGTATAATATCAAGCAAACTTTGTTTTATTTTATTTGTTTTGTTGTTGAATTTTGGGCTGGTTCGGACCAATAAACCACAATAAAGACGTAATCTTAGATTAATTAAATATTACTACGTCTAAATATTATGTACACTTTAACAAAAAAATTAAATACAATTGGAAGTACTAGTACAATTGCTATAAGGCTTAGCTTGCGAGAGAGAATCTGCTGAATGAAACGTTCTCACAAACTTGCTGCCTTAATGCTCGTACTTCCTATATATTTATGTATATGACATTGTTTTGGTGTAGCCTTCAAGTTGGGTGCAATGGCAGCAAGTGGATAAGGTTTGTGTGTGAGAGGGGTAAAAACAGCAATACTTGCAAGGATGTACTTGTTATATAGTACTTAAATGTTTAGCTAGCATTAGATTGTATTTTGTTTTGTTCTGGTGTGTGGACTGTGCGCTGACTTTTTTCCTCTTCGGTTATTGTTTCGAATTTTTGCATGTATTATTTTCACTTTTGTTTTACTGTCTCGTACTACTATTCGTTCAGCTATTTTAAAACTTAATTACGTCTTATTTACATGCTAAACATGTAAAACATCGCCTTTCAACTCGAGTCTACGAAATATCAAAATACACATATCTATGTATATAGTAAATATAAATGTCCGTATTCGATCACAGCGCGCTCTCAAAAACTAAATAAAGTATTCATTCTTTCATTTTAATTATTTTTTTAAAGGATTTTTTAAACAGAAACGAACGTTAAGTCAACACAGAGGCAATCACTAACGCCACATTATCATTTCACAACGTATTATTTATTGTAGGCATGGTGATGATTTGGGGGGAGGGGTTGGTTGGGTAGAGAATTGAAGCACTTGGCTAGCCTATTATGGCATTTGGGCACGTGCACGTTTCGCTATGGAGTACAAAGATGTAACCATCGATGTGCTCGGCTCACATGAATCGCTGGATGGCCGAGACGGCGGCAGGCGCTCGGTGAAACTCTTCGGTATGCCAGCACCGAGAAGAGTTTTGCGCTCGTTCAGATCGAGATTATCATTGTAGTAGGTTATGGCATCCCAGCACATTTCGCTTAGTTTTGGTATGGTCATCCACATCTTGTAGAGATCATTGCGACGCTTCAATGTCTCCTTGTCGTTGTACTCAATGCCGCCAAAAATGTACATGCAGCCGTTGTCCGAATGCGCCGCCGAATGGAAGTACAATGGACGCGGCAAGCTTGCCGTTCGTATGAGGGCCCACTGCTTCGAACGTAAATTCAGCTTCCAGATGTCGGAGAAATACGTCGAAAAGTCGCCCTTAGGAAATCAAAAAAGATGTGTCGAAATAAATATTTTTTGAATTATACTGATAAGTTAAAAAAAAGGCTGAAAAATATCTGTAAACTTACCTGCAAGCCGCCAGTTATAAAAGCTTCAATGTCACCATTTGACGACTGATGCTGAACGCAGGAGAAGCATTTGCGTGGTCGCGGATATCCCTTGTCATGCTCACTCCGGCGATCCGGCAGCGTGTCAAAGTAATCCCAGGTGTTAGCATCTAAATTGTAGGCTGGTATGCGCTGTAGATCGTACACCGAATTCGAGGTGCCGCCGCCCAGCACAAAAATGTGTTTGCCATCGTAAACAACCTCGTGGCGATAGCGACCCTCCGGATCGTCGCGCATCTCTGGCCGGCAAATGTAGACATTCTCCCACTTTCTCGTTTGCAAATCCAAGCGGTACACATCGCAGGAGTAATCGAAGCCGGTCGTCCCACCAATTGTGTACAGATAGTGCTTGTGGATGACAATGCCCGGACCGTATTGAGCTGTCGGCAAATCGCCACTGACCTTTAAGCGTTCGACACCAGCGTTGGGGCCGCTCGTTCGATAAACATAGCAATCATTTGAGCACGACTCTCCAAATGGATAACCAGTGCCACCATGTGACTGAAAAACCAAAGAGAAACAAATCTTTTGTTATTATTGTATCTTTTACTCTTTAATTTCAAATTATCTTGCCCCTTGCTCAGCTGCTACGAAAAGATTGAATAATTAAGAGCTTTGTAAAGCAACAAAAAAAGACAGCGTTGTCTGATAAGCTATCAGCATGCAACAGCAGCAGCAGCAGCAATAGCTCACAAAGATAAGCGGAAACATATGTACTGAAAACTACAAGTAGAAATGTATGTATATGGGAAAGCGGGTCTGTTAATGTTTAATGATTAACTTTCTAATTGAAACTAATTGTACAGATTTTGACAGGCAGTGCAACCAGCATAATGTTGGCTTGTACTTTGGGCAAGGGCTTTAATTCGATTAGAAAGATTTAATTGCCTGAATGTCAGAAATAATCATTCTTATTGATTTCAAGAACATTGTTGGTCTAAATATTATTAATTATTATTTTGGTATTAAATAATTTATTATTATTTGCTATAAAAATACAATTTTCAAAATTTTTCCATTTTATTTAATACCAAAATAATGATAAATAATATTTGGACCTTCTCTTTTTTGTAACTCCAAGATTGTATCAATTTTTACGTTTTGCGCAGCTCAAAATTCAATTTGGGCCACTTTAATGTGCTGACCCAGGTGAATGTTGTTGGGGATGCCAGGCAAAGCCACTGAAAGACAATCAGTCGCCATAGCCGCAAAAGCTCGAACCAAAAATAATATAAAATAGAGAAAAAAAGAAAAATAAAGCCACAACGTCAAAAGAAAAAGCGCGCGCGTTAGCCATAGCTTATGTGATAGATGTGGGGAGGCTGGGGTGGTACGAGGGGAAAATCGGGTAAACAAGTTGTTGCATGCAGCAGCACTAAACAAAAACTGCGTAGTTGCCAAGAGGGATGAGCTGTGGCTGTTTGTTGCTGCTGGGCATGCGCAGAAAAGAGATAGCAGCATAGAGCGGGGGATAGCAAGAGGAGTGAGCTGCGCGCAGCTGTTTCGACACATTTTTTTTGGGCCTCGAATGTTTAGAATGCATAAACAAAGCAGACAACAAATAGCAACGTGTATTCGTTGTGTGTGTGTCGTCTGTCGGGCGTGGCATTGAGGCCAGGCGGAGGCTAACTAACGTTGATCGGCGCCCAGCGACGCGATTAATGCAAATTAAACATACATATGTATGTATGTATGTGTGAAGCTCGTGCTTGTACGCACGATAACGATAACTTTGACGATTATGTACGAAACATAATTCGAGGGGCGTGAGCGGGGGCGGATGTCACCTCTTATGGTGTTGTTATTGTTTTCTCACACACACACACACACATGCACAGATTTAGAAACAATCACAGAATTGCATCTATTTGTATTCACAATATACTCACAATCAGCACGTTATTGTGAATGGCAAGCGCATTGGAAGCGAGCTCCGTTGGCATATTGCTAGCATTATCGGCATTCAATTCCAGTTTCCAGTGATTTGTGGCAAAATTGTAGCTCCAGAGCTCCTGGAAGAGCAGACACCTGCCCCGACGAGCCGCGGTGAGCGCACTGCGCGGATTATAGCCGCCGAGCGAGTACAGATGCGATTTGGATGCGATTATGCGATGGCCACTGCGTCCCAGCGGAAAGCCACCGATGCAATGCTTCTCTTTGAACTGGCACTTGACCAGGCGACATGGCTGAAATGTGTACATGGGTCGTGCGGCTGGTGGTTCGTCTGGCACCACGGGCCCAAGGCCCACATTTGATATGGTCGTGGACATTTCGCTTTCATCGTTCGATGTCGACCAATCGCCATCCGAATACATTTCTTCCATTTCAGGATCCGATTCCTCCACATCGCTCAAATCGAGCTCATCATCATCGATGTCATCGTCCTCGTCATCAATATCGTTTTCATCGTCGGCATCTTCGTTTTCCATGTCGCTGGCATCCATCGGTTCGGCTGGGGCAATTGCATTAAAAAGCGCCACAATATCAACTTGCGCCTGTTCCAGTGGCAATTGCTGTTGCTGCTGTTGTTGCTGCTCCTCTGGAGCCTCGTCTTGTACTTCTTGTTCCATAATGTTGTTATTATTGTTGTTATTATTTTGCTGATGGAGCTGGATACGAGGCTGCTCCGCCTGGTTGATCGCTCTTCGGTAATAGTTCTCAATCAGTTTGGCGAAAAATACCACAAATGTCCAAGTGTGACGTAGTTTGCGTAAAATTATGCACTTGAGTTTGGACAAATTTAATATGTTCATAACAGTTGACGGTTCACCCACTTAATTCGGTAACAAAAAATTTTTTGATAACTCTTGTTTTGCAGTATGACTCGATTTGGCTTTGAATAAATGTTAATAAGTTAAGTTAAATATTTTGACGTTAAAATTTTGTTCCTGATTCAGGGAGCCTAAAAACAGAAATCGACCACGACGAACTACACAGCTGGCTGGGGGCTCTCTCTCTTTTACTCTGCTGTTGCTTTTATTGTTGTTGCTGTCATGTTGACGTTTTCTCTCACTCGCGCTTACACATCTTACGTTATGTATGTGTATATTTGTCTATATGTAATGCACGAAAATTTACGCACTAAACTTTGCTAAATTATTGATGTTTATTATTTCAATATATAACTTTCGAGTAAACTTTTTAATTTTGTTTCTTTGTTTGTATTGCACAATTGATTACGCCTAATCGCTAAGCACACACATCATTGCAGCTGCGGGTTCAAATAACATAATAACATACAAATAAATATGACTTGCTTGCGTCCTAACATGTGCCCTAAATAAATACCACAAATAAACATAAATACTAAAAACTGCCAACTTGTTTAATGCTAACATAAAAGTTAACATAATGTTACTGTCACTAATTGGCTGAATGTTTAATGTAATTAATAATTAAATATGTTGCAATGATATCATGTCAAAAAACTTTATGAAAATGATCTTAGTTTCTTGAAAATTTTCATATTTCAATATTTTTATTACTGATATTTATATAATTGACATTTTTGTTATGATCCTCATCTGATTTTTATTGCCAATCGATAGGTGGCAGTACCAACTAGTTCACTTGGTGTACTAATTCCGATTCGTTCCATATAGGTTCACAAGAACCAATGTTAAATTAGCGAGAGTGTGTGAGTATGTGTGGACGGTAGATATTGTACAGTGACGCTTACATAGTGTGGCTATAAAGTGTGCGCTCTGGCACTGAGGTTCTTCAGTTTTGGTTTTAATTAAAATCGTGCAAGATGGTGCTCTATCGTAAAACGAATAAACTCTGATATATATAAACTCGGATGTGGTACATAACAATTCCTCTTTTGCTGTCGACCCCGCGGTCGTAGGGTGTTTCATTCAAGTCAAATCTGTAGTTTACCAACCGTTGACAAATCGGCATTAAATGTTCTTTATCAATGTGCACCAACGCGCGCTTCTCAGTCCCAAGGAATATAGCTTACCATACAGCAAGGATTTATAACTGTCATCGCCACAAACAGCGGTAAACAACATTGGAAAAAATATATACATGGATATATGTGACCGCATATATTATTTGTATAAACAAAGCAACTGCTTCGTATGTACTTATTAGTAATTGCAACGATTTTGCAGTCAACTCCCAGTCAACCCATTAGAACCATAACCTAAAAACTGCACGTGCACTGAGACGCTTGCAAGAGCGAACGGCGAGAGAGGGAGAGCGAGAGAGTGGGGAATTTAGGGCGCAAGGATTCAGATTTACCAAAAACATAAAAAACAGCTGTTGCTGTTGCGCCATTCACCGTATATACCATGGCAACAACAGCACCTGCCCTGGTCCCGACCAGCAACGGACAACAGTCGGTGTTGAGCATCGCGACGACGCTGCAGCCGAGCACAAACTTGAGCTCGAGCTCAAATTCGAATGCGAATTCGAATTCAATTTTAAAGGAGGAGGCTGCTGCTGCTGAAGTGGATAACAACAAGTCGACGTCGCCAAAGCCAAATGCCAACATGGCCAGCCTGAAGGCTAACAAAATGGGCTCCGTGTCCACCAAAGAAAAGGAGAAGCGTGTCTACAAAATTGTCCTCACTGGCGGTAAGTTAAAACTTTAAAATTTCCCTTTATCTTCTGTATCTGTTATGCTTTTGTGTGTGTGTGTGTGTATTGCTCTCCCAAGTATGTCAAGGTCGCGAGGACCCTGAAAAGGCACTGGTTATCGTTTTTGGGGTAGTTCCTTTTATTTAGCCTGCGCAGCTAACCAACCCGACCCCCCACACACTTTTCAATTAGCGGTTTCACTTTTTGTTATGCAAATGAATCGTTTTTTTTTTATTATCAAATATCAATCTCAATAAACTAGTTTAGCTTCTGTCCTACCGGTGTTTTTCAATTAACATAACGAACGCACGTTCATTTATGTTGCCCGCCAAAATGAAAAAATCAAAAAAAAAAGAAACAAAACTTGTTTGTAGCGCATAAAAAAGGCACGGCACGAGCAACAGTAATCAGAAGTAAAAAGAACAATTACTATGGCTTAAATTGTAATGGTGATTGCACGCACACACACACCAGCAATATATATCTTATGTTTTGACTTATTTTATATATGTAGAGTATACTGTGTATATGTTGTTGTCCTCGCCTGTTATCGCGCCACATTTCCTCTTGTCTAATCACATGCTGCCCAAATAATTCAAACCCCGTGATAAGCGAAAAAACAAAACTGCTCATACATTAATGAAGCCTTACAAAAAAGTACATATATAGAATGTACTATATAGATTGTTAATACTAAATATGCGCAATAGCAAATTGGTAAAAGACAGCGCAAACGCAAAAATAATTGTTTCAAGTGTTATAAGTAAACTAAGCATAATGTGATATGAGGGCAATTTTATAACAGTCTTAAATGTGATGGAAAATATTTTTAAAAAAAAACAAGTTAATAAGCATTTTTTGCTAGAACCGAACAAACAAAATACATAAAACTTGGTGTGAAAACAATTCTTTGTAATACTGTTTATAAGAATGCTTACGATTGTTATAAGAAATCAGTAAATTGGTGGCTTTGCCGTTGTTGCATTCAAGCTTGTAAAACATACATAAAAATGTATCAATTACTTGTAACTCATGCAAAGCAGTTTGGGCTTGATCAAGTCAGCTCGTCTAGACTTGTTGATAGTTCAAATCAATTTGGCTCAATTCATTTCCTCATCGTTGCACATGCGACACAAGTTACTGTTGCAGTTGCATTGCAGTCGTCAGGGTCAAGCGTCAACAATTGTTGTTCATTCAATTGTTATTGTTGTTTTGTTGTATTGTGCTTTTAACTTATTTGCATTTGGCATTACTATTTGCAGGTCCATGCGGTGGCAAGACAACTGGCCAAAGTCGCCTGTGCACGTTCTTCGAGAATCTTGGCTGGAAGGTGAGTTTCAAAATTATTTTTTATTTATGTGGGTTGGGAAACAAAAGAATAAGAAAAAAAGCTGCAACAAGCCAAAAACAATTGTTGCCACACGAAATTTGCTGTGTGTTTTGTGCTGCTTTTACTGGTTGCCTGTGGCAGTTGTAAGTACTGCCAAGTGGCATGATAGTTCCATGTGTTTTTTTGTTGTCATGCTGGTTTGCTGCTTCCACATACAATGTGCCTGTACATCTGGCAATATCAATTACAAATATATAAAGCTATAGCATTTGCCAAAAACAAAAAACAAATCGCAACTCGAAACAAAGCAATGAGCATGTTCAATATTTTCAGGTATTCCGCGTGCCTGAAACGGCCACTGTACTACTCAGGTAAATGCCTTTACAAAAAAAAAAAAAACAAAAACACCTTTATCTCAACACAAACGAAAAAAAACTAAAAACATGAACGCGGCAAGCCAAAGTGAGATGCTCAGAAAAGTGACCAATCCAAATCCTTGGATGGTATCTATCTGTCTGAGTTGTCCCAAATAGCTTTGGTTCGCTACGTTTGCGGCAAACAATGTTTTGTTGTGCCTATTGCTTGTGCGGCATGCAACAAAACGATTTCAGTTTGATTGCGTTCCTTAACAAATTTGCCATGCACAATAATATCAATGTACAATACAATGTACAATACTATTTATTTATACTCTAAATACCAAAAAAAAAAAAAAAGAAAAACAGAAAAATATAATTAAAATCCATTATTTTTTTTATTAAATAAATCCAAGCAAAAAATTTAAATGTAGCGTATGCGAAGTGCCTTTTATTGAATTAGAAACTCAAAACGTTTGCTTTAATTTCGATTTCTATATCTCTTTTCTATCTCTTCCCTAACCAATTGCTTGTAGCGGTGGCGTCAAATTCTCTGATCTGACCGAGAAAGAGGGTAAGTTCTTAACTTCTTTACTATAGTTGTAGAAGAGAGAGAGAGAGAGAGAGAGAAAAGAGGAGAGAGAAGAGTTAACAAGACCCTACTTTTGCAAGCATAATTCCCCATAACACCCATCCCCAATAACATATATTCGAATTCAATTTGGTTAAGTTAGCTTTTCTGTTTCCTGTGCTTTGTTTCATAATAAGATCCGTTGGTCTTGCCAATATTTAGTATATTATTCTCGTTTGGTGGGTGGGGCATTTCAATCTCTTCGGCACACTGTCAAGTTCGTCACAGCATTCTGTTGTACTATGTTCGCAGCGTAGAGCACATATTTTTTCTTTTTACTATATACTATAAATAAACGTATACGCTATATGTTTTGTATGTGATTATGTGTACAGCCTCCTACAAAAATAATAGCTACAGGCACGACTATCTCAGCTGTCTGAGATACTATAGTCTATAGATACTCGTATACTATAGATACTAGTCTTCTTCGTATTATATGTACTTAATGCTTTAGTTGTTTTGCAAAGTCCTCAATGAAGAAAGTTCATTTTTATGTAATTCGCTTGCGCATTTCTCAACACACAAATACACATACATACATACAACCAAAAAAACACAATAAGCAATAAATAATCCGAGTGAATCCTTAAGAATTGCGTGACTTGCCTCAATTTGCTTCCCCAATTTTCAAAACTAATTTGTCAATTGCGTACTTTACGTTTTAATGTGCCTTTATTTTTATTTCGTTCTTCTTTCTCAACCTTGCCAAAGAAGTAAAAATATGTATAAAATATAAAAAAAAAAACCCCCAATTACTCAATTGCTTGACTCACAAAACACTTAAAGTGAAAAGTATATATAGAATATGTCCGGCTGTCACGAGAATGAATCGATATGCTTTCCCCTTCCCACTTACCTACTGATAGCATTTTGGACAGGTATACTTTGTAGATAGGGATTTGACTTAATGTCTAGAATGTAGATTGTGAGTGTTTGTTAGGTTGTTATAGTACTAGTAATTTTGTTATTGATATTGCGACGTTGATGATGATAACAAACAAACATGCGCACACACAGACCCACCCACGCCAACAACGTTCGTTTACAAAGATCTACCATTTGCCGCACCGGAGCACAGTATCATCGATCTGACCGCGTCCTGTCCACGTTGCCTGGCCAAGGCTGCTTCCAAGCCAAATGGCAGCGAAGGTGAGTGTTTGTGCCGTGTGCCGCCCATCTGCAGACAACGAAGCAAACAAAACATTAAATAAACCAAACCGATCAAAACCAATTCGTCATTCATCGATTGCTCTCAAAAAAATATAAAGAACTTGAATGCTTCACAAATTTCTATCTCTATCTCTTTGTTTGAAAATGTTTATCAATGTGTGTTTGTGTGTGCGTGTGTTTTTTTTTTCGAAAGCAGCCGCTTTATCTTGGCAACATGATAATCTTAAACAGATCGTTGTCCATATCCTTCATCTCACTTGTTTCGTGAAATATCTTATTGTTTGCTCTGTCAACAATTTGCGTCGTTGATGAGTTGACATTTTTCTTGTTATTTTTAATATTTATTGTTTTTAAGTTTATCGCATAACAAATTGCGCCTATGCAAACATTCAAATGATCCATAAACGTCTATATGCATTGTTTATGTCTGCGAATATTAATTTCTTTGTGATTTCTGCCTTTCTGTCCTCCTAAGCTATGTTTGTATATCTTTATAATGTTTGTCTGCTTACAAGTTTCCAATTGCCTTGCCAAATCATTTTTGTATTCTTTCTCACGCTCGGCATTCGCAATTTTAAACAACGTGCAAATTAAAATGGGCCATTTATATTTAGCAACAATGTATATCATACCGATTTGAATGTATATACAGTCATATACAATACATGTTGATGTATTTACTTAATATGTAGGTACTGTAAGCTGTTTCATGATAGCATTATAACAAAAAGGGTTAGGTTAAACCATAACTATTAATCCAAAATTATAAAGAACAAGCTAAATCATTTTAATACATAATTAAATCAATCAAAATTCCTCCGCATACCCCTAATGCTTAGGCACATGCTGCGCTTATCGAATTGACAATGACTGTATTTGACTTAAATTATAATTAATTGCAGTTATTAAATACCCATTACCTTGTCGCTTGTCCCTTGTCCAAGTGATATATTTTATACAGTAATTCCATTATTTTTGCCACATGTCCAATTTTCCCATTGGTGCGCAGCAATTTTCGTTTGCCATAATAGTAATAATACGACTTATTTATTTATGTTCTATATAGTATTGGTATAATGGAATTTGGCTTTACTCGCGCTGCCCGTCTCACGTGCTTATTGACGTCGCATATACTATATTGAATATTGTATGAGCAAATTTTCATTTTAGATCTTTCTTCGTTCCATTCACATACACAAAAGCCAACTCTCTGTCAGTTTGTTACTCTTCGCAGTTTGACGTTAATGAATCCGTTTAAGTCGCTGTTAGTATATATATATATTTCTAACTAATATACAGATACGGGCGAGAGAGAGCAACAGATACAAATGGATTAGCTATGTTAACTGTTATTGCTTTCGTCGGCGTTGTGTATTTTATTGATTTCTTTTAAATTGATAGCCTAATGAATTTGTTATTCCTGTCCTTTATCTCTTCTGTTGTTATTTTATGTGATTGTTTTTTGCTTTTTTCAATTTTATCTTCATTAGCAAAGCTACAACAATATGCAAATGTAGCCCAACTAATTATATAATTAAATATGTAGAACATCTAGAACTGTTTGCCGATAACTTGTTTACTCTAAACTTTTTTGAAATCAGTTGCAGCTATAATTAAAGCTGTTACAAAAATAATTTATACATACTATATTCAGATGTGTATAATCTGCATACATATCGGTTGCTTATATCACCGTCCGCTAATTCAATTAGCCAAAACAACAAGCCGCAAAACATAAACGAAGGCAAACTAAAACAATTCGCTTGTTGTTGACGTAAACTACCCCAAATCCACCTCCTCCACCTTTCCGTCCATTCCCATAATGTTTCTCTCTTTCTGCATTCTCAGTGTCTAATCGATCAATTCCAATCGCTTCGCTTCGTCACATGATGCCCGCCGTCAAGTTCAATGCAATAGCAAACTTTTCAAAGTCACTGCACGAGACCTCAACAAGTGTCCACATAACCACTTAGAAAACCTAAAGAGAAGGTGGGTTGGTGGTGGACAGTGACTTATTTAGCCAACCCCTGATATGCCCTCCCCCACAGTGTTTTTTCTGCTTTGTTTTTGTTTTTTCTATATTATTTTACAAAATGTATTAAAAACCCAGACAGCAATTTAACGTGGAGCTGCCGAAGAATAATTACTCTTTAATGGTGTTAGTTGTAAAGTATTCTTGTGATTTTATTACATTTTTAATATACATTTTTTACACTCTACCATTTATTCTGACTGTCTCTATTTACATATAAATAAAAATGTGATTTAATCGAAAAAAGTGAGATCATGTTTTCCTGAATATTTCCTAGAAACCTTTCTTCAAAATTGTTGTGTAACAAGATTCTTAATACATCTGTTATACCCTAGACTACCCTTTCAGTTTAACTACATTAGAAATTGAGAGTGTGTTTGTGTGTGCGTCTGTGTTGTTTGCGTGCTCTCCTCTATTGTTTATTATTTCAAGGTCTGCGCTCAGTTGAAATCTTGAAATCGTTGCATTACTTGTCGATGACAAATTCACTTGAACTTCCGGTATATATTTACAGATTCTTAATGCGTTTTTAGCTTTAACCGTATTGTCCGTTATGCACAAACTATTTTCGAATACAGTATTGTTTAAAGGGAATCTCCCTTGTGACCCCTCGTTAACCGCAGATTATTTGAGCAGCTGTTGTAGGAAAATGATAACGACTTATTATTATCACACATATGTACATATATTTAGTAGAACGCATTAACCAACATTTTATATATTTATATAGATGTTTTAACTATGATCGCATTACAGACACATACAAGGAGGAGTTGCGTTGAGCTAGGTCGTACTGTATATTAAACTTTTTTAGTAAATATATTTTTTAAATTCAAAAGTAGATAATTATGTCATATCTTGGCTTCCTGACTTAAAATATATCTAACTTTTGCCATCATTCCTTAAGAATAAGGCATTATTGAACACTTGAGTGTAATTTTAAATAAAAAATAAAACTTACAGAACAATCGTTATATCATAAATTGTATTTTATGATTAATGATTTGAGTTGTAAAGAACTACTTAAAATTAATAATACTTGTTGTGAATAAATCAATAAAAAATAATATTGATCATTAATTTTTAATTATTGTAATAATTGGTCCCTGAAAATTTGTCTTTGTGCTACTGTCATTGATTGAGTCAGGGGTAATGGACTTTGTTGCTATGCCATGTTATTTATATATGTATATAACTCATTCAATTAGTGTTCATATATGTAAATACAATATTCTAATATTGATTCTTTATCATCGAAGTTGAGCGTTTTGTTTGTTTGTTTCTTAGTTGATTGCTGCTGCCCATTTGTCGCATTTTAGTTAGCTGTCCTCGAATTTCGTTCTCAATTGCTATTCAATTGGTTTCAGGCCATCGACTCATCTCATCTCATATAATTTGATTTGTTTGCTAAAAAATGAAAGTCTCCTTTCTCAACACTTACTCCTCCGCACAAAAATAAACAAACATTCAATACTGTGTGATATTTCCTTTTGAAAAGAATTTGCTTGCAATTGTATTTCTTGTATATTGTGATATCAGCACATAGTTGAATAATAACAAATGATATTTTGCGCTTTGTAGCATATAAATTTCAGGAGAATCTGATACGCACAATGGTGCAAATTGAGAACACATACTTCGAGCTGGGAAACTCGAGCACACGCAATTGCCTTATCATCTGCGATCGCGGCGTCATGGATGCCAGTGCATGTAAGTTTAAATAAAATAAAAAATTAATATAGTCATGGTAAAAACCCAAAACTCTTAACTTACTTAACAGATATCTCGAAAGACAAATGGGAGAAAATGATGGGGGGCAATAAATGGAATCCGGTTGAGATGCGGGATAATCGCTATAATCAAATCCTGCACTTAGTATCAGCTGCAAATGGCGCAGAGGATTTCTATTCAACAGAGGTAGGTGTTCTATGTGCGCTCTATTGATATGACTTATCTATTTCTTTGGGCCATTTATAATACACAATGTGCATGTTTAAAACAAAGAAAAGAAAGCGCCATTATCAGGTACACCCAATCAAAGCACTGGCAATTTAATTAGGGCTGCTCGAGAGCTTCTTAATGCTATAAGTTTCTTAAGATTTGTATTCACCTTAAACGTAACTTTCGTTGATTAATTGTTGAAATGGCTAACTGCCGCTTTAAGCAATAAATAGGTGCTTGTTGTTGTATTCGATTTAGATAAAGTCTCAATTCATGCTAATCTCTTGTCCTACCTACAGGATCATGCTTGTCGCTCTGAAGGCGTTGAATTGGCGCGTGAACTGGATTACAAATCAGCTGCCGCCTGGGTGGGACATCCCTATTTCGATGTGATTGACAACTCCACCAATTTTGAGACCAAAATGAATCGCATGATTGAATCTGTGTGCCAAAAACTGGGCATTGACGTTGGCGACCGTTTGCAAGCCACCTCAAGGAAGCTCAAATACTTGGGTAAGTCAGCGATACAATTTTCCATTAAAATATCAATTTGTTAATCTTGAAATGAACTTTTTAATGCAGTTGCTGTGCTGCCACCTGATTGCGAATTTCCGCCCTTCCAAGACTTTGATGTGGTGCATCATTATCTTCAATCCGCTGGTCCCAAAGTGCAGGCACGTCTGCGTAAGCGTGGCCAGAAGAATCATTGGAGCTATATACACACACAGCGTCGGCCCAATGTGCATGGCCAGGCGCGGATTGAGGTGAAGACACAGCTGACGCATCGCGACTATATGAACCTGCTGGCGCAGCGTGATGATGCACACTTTACCATCTTCAAGAAGCGACGCTGCTTCCTCATTAACAATCAATATTTCCAGCTGGACATCTACAAGGAACCGGGTCATCCACGGTGCGTACTAATTAGACCCATAATATTAAAATTTCATAATGAATTATCAAATTGCATTGCAGCTGCAAGGGCCTGGTGCTTTTGGAGACCTATTCCTCGCTCACCGGTGAGGCGCTGAAGAACTGTATGCCCAAGTTCTTGAACATTGTGAAGGAGGTTACCGGCGATCCGGACTATTCAATGTTCAATCTGTCGCTCAAGGAGGACTGGAGTACCACCAAAAAGTACTTTCCGTCCAGTCCAAACGCATGGTAAGCAGGAACTGCAGCAGCAGCAACAGCAACAGTCGCAAACACCACCGCAGAAGCAATATCATCCATATGATGAGAACAGCGACTAGAGCCGCTTCTTCTTGCTCATCATTGCATCCATCATAAACATCGGGCTTGCTCCGGGGGGTTGGGCGCCAACAAAGCCAAAGATTTTGTAGTCTAGTATGTAGTTGCTTTCTCTTTTTTCTGCTGTACATATTGCTAAAGTCCTTCACGCTTCTATTGCATCTACAAACTTTATACTTTTGTATTTATTGGCTTATGATTTTGGTCTGACCTTTTTCTTCCGTTTTTATTTTTTTGTTTACTTAATTTATAGCTAAGGGCATCACAAATGGAATTTCGCATACCCCATTGGTGCTCAATGGTCAGTAGCTTACTTTGACAGAATCTAGAATCTCCTTTTTTCTAGCACGTACATATATCTAACGACAGACACGAAACACCTACACACACACACACCAACACCCACACAAGTAAACTTCACCAAATAACCTGTCGAACTAAATATAAGTGATGTAAACCTTTCTTAAAGCGTGTAAATTAAATTAATAAAAGCAAACATATTTGCTGACTTTTATATATAGCCCGTAACTGTGTTTCCCATTAATGTATTGAATCATTTTAACTTTTTTTTTTTTTGATATACCAATGTTGATTATTTTGCGTGTACTTAAAAACCACTTAACGCATACGATTGTAACTAAAGCGCAGAGTCTAGTATAGTTTTATTTATATACATACGACCGATTGTACTTAACTTTCCTTGATTTCTGTCTTATATTTTTTGTTCGGTTGACCTTTGTAAGCCATAACTAAAGAACTGTATGTGTATATCGACGATAATATGTGAAATTCGTTTTGTTTCTAAGTTGGATATTGTGTGTCTAATAAAACACTCGCTAATTTTAAATGTAATTTTTAGCTAAATGTAAAGAAAAAAAAAAAACCTATTTAAATAAGAACATTGAGAAAAATATACTAAATCAGCTAAGATGAGACCACCAAAAACATATTTTGTTGTTTGTATTTTCTATTCATATAATTTAGTAGAAGCTAAATAAATAATAGCTATGGGCAAAATGCAAGCTCTGGCCATATAAAATTCAAATTTAAAATAACATAATGGTTTTGAGTTAATGGGACTGAATACGGGACTAGATCAAGTGCTGACCACTACTTATCCTTGTTGATGCGCTTAATGAGTCCATCTACAGCACGATTAATGCGCAACAGCAACAGATAGCCCAGAATGATTGCCGGCAGACCAACAAACGTGGCAATCGCCTCGTAAATGAAGCGCGGTGCAAAGATTTTCCACACCATCAAATGACGACAGTGTATCGTGCAGGCCATCATGGCACTAAAGATCTATAAAAGCAAAAACAAAGAATAAAAAACTTTTTTACTTTTGTTATAAATCATAAACCAACCTTGATGCCCTGCAGCATAAAGAATTGTGTGGCTAGCTTCAAATTGGCGCCCAGAAACACATCCTCGTATTCATACAACGCCAACTCGCCACGTGTCATATCAAATCCAACCGCTTCAGTGGCAATATCAGATAGTGCAACAGCTGCATCCGTTCTGCTGTTGCTGTTGCGACCAATGCTGCTGCTCTTGATGAGACTGGGAAAGAGCGCAAATAGCGAAAAAGTCTCGGTGCTGAGCAGCGAATACATGCAGTAGAAAAAGATGGGACCGCAGAACGTGTTCAAGATGACCAGCGCGCCAGAAATGAGATGCGACTGACCCAGTGCACTGGAACGACCGACAAAGGCAGCCCGCCAATCAATCTGCGACAGCGTCGTCTGATGCGATGTGGCAAAGAAGCAAAAATGCGCAAGCAGAAACCAAGCAACCACAGCGCTAAAAGTTGGTTGCACGCAGCTCTCTGTGAAAGGCAAAAAATAATTATTGTTAATTAATCAACGCACAAAATTAATTAATTCATTCACTTACCGAAACTGTTGGCCGTGCGATAGCGCAGAATGCCATGCAGACTCAGAATGATTGCGCCCACAACGATGCAGAGAATGAGACCAATGCTAGCACGAGGCTCAAGCACCACAATAATCAGCATGGCCAGAAAGATGCCAAACGAGATCACGATCGATGAGTAGACTGTGGCCAGACCATAGACGACAGGTATGCCGTAGCGCTGTTCCGCATCATCGCCTTCGTACATGCGTTTCATTTTGCGAAATATTTCTGGCACAATGCTATCACGACCATTGACAGTGATGCTATTGGGATTCTTGGGCGGCAGTACAAACGTCATCAATGGCGCCCATGAGACGACAACAATTTGCAGCAACAGCAGACCATAGATGACCAGCGCCATGGCATCGATGTGTGTACGTTGGATATTTTTGATGGCACTATTCGCGAGCAGTATGTGACCGCCGGCGCAAATGGAAGCAACAGTCGGACCGTAACGTGCCAACATCACATTGGGTGAATTGCCAGTTAGATTGCCGCAGGAGCGCAAATATAAACGTGTCAGCGTTGTGTACAATACAATTATGACCACAGCCAGTACGTAGGTTTTGCCCATGGTTGGTCTTTTCACCGAAAAGCTCGGTGTGGCTGTGTTAAAATCCGCACAATTGCCCTGCTCTTCGCGGCAGCGAAACAGCGTGTAGGCGAAACGTATGCAGCAAATGGCCAACAAGCTGGCCAAGACAAGACGCAGTGCTGTCGAGCGCAAAAACTGTGACCACTTGAACTTGTTCTTGTAATCCAGACGCGCGCTTAGCTGCAGCACCTCAAACACAAGAAGCAGGATGGATGCGCACAGCAAATAGGATAAAATCTTTGCCTCCTGGATGACAAAGCTATTGGAGAAGAACACGGCCATGGTGGAGAAGAGCAGTAGACGTGTGGGCATATTGCCAAAACGCTGAACATTTGACCAATTGTTCGCAATACTTTTCCAGTTGCGTAGCGTAAAAAAGGCCAGCAGCACAGTGCTGAGCATGCAAGTAAAGAAAATGACGCCATGCTCCTCGGTTTTGAACGAAAAGTTCTTAAAGTAGCGATAGCCAAAGACGCCAGCTGCAATGTTCATGAGGAACACATAGAAGACCTCTTTGGGCTTGAATATCTTTGAAAAGTCGCTGGCATTTGAGTTGTTTATAAGCAGAAAGGCAAAGAATATGGGGAAAAAGCAAAAGAGCATTCCTTGCGACATTTGCGTCGGCTCAAACTTAACCCAGATCTCGCGACAGACGTTGAGTATCTCACGTAGATTAATATTAAGATCGTGCACAAACGACTTGAAGGCCGCCTCATTATAAACTGTTTGCACACGATGCGTGAGCAGTATGAATTCCGTTTCGAGCGTATCCATTTCCTCTACATCGAAAGTGCGCTTGTTTTCCACAGCATAATTGAAGAAATAGCGATAAATTTGATGGGCATTCTGCCAGGCGTGCAGCAACAAGGTTTGAAATTTACTCAAATGTGGCACAGCGACAGCGGGAACAATATTAAAATTGATAAGGCCCAGATTTGAGTAGGGTATGGGCACGCCCAGTATGGCCGACAATGTGGGTACCAAATCAATCTGCAAAAAAATACACAAGTTTTTTTGATCAGTGGCAGATAATAAGACGTTGTCTTATCTTAACTTTACCTGCTGCAGCATTTCACTATCTGAGCCCGAATCACTGCTGGTGAAGAACTTGTGCTGCTTCGAGTAGGCAAACAGCAGAGCATTGGTTTCGTCATCAGTGTCGCCGCCATGATCACCACTAGCCGTCATACCATGATCGCCCATTATCAGCAACGTTGTCTCATTGTCCATGCCAGCCACAACAGATCTTAAAGTAAAGGGTTAATAGGTTTTCACCTGCATTTACGCATTTTTCTTACTTTATGATGACATTCATTTCACTCAGTTTGCGCGACATTTCCTCGTGCATTGGTCCGTGTTTGTGACCGCAATGATCGACGCCAAGAAAATGAGCAATCAACACTTGCCAATCATTGCTGGCCAGCTCCTTGGGCAGATGCTGCATTATTTGATTATCAACGCTGTCCAGATCGAATATATCAAAGCTGGGATAGGAGTAGGCACGCTTGAAGCGACGCGGATATAAATCAGTCCATGTGCTATCACCCAGAAAAACCAAGGGCAGTTCGCTCTTTACGATCTGATCGATCACATTGTCCTCGTTAATCTCCGGCGAGGCAAAGTTGGAACCAATGTCAATAAATGTGGGTAGACTGCCGGTAGTAAGGCCCTTCAGGCGTTGCAGTGTGGTCGTTGGTGGATCCGCTTTAAAGCGCATTAGACGCGCATTATCTGGAGCCTGTTGCAACAGCTGGTGCAATGCGTCCAGTTTATTCTCATAAGGCAACGGTTCGGTGGTGTTCTCTTTAAATACGCCAAAGTCGTATTTTAATGCATCAATAACGAGCATAATGACTTTGGACTTTTGTGGAAGACATAAATTGGATGATGACGAGGCATTCACATCCTTAAAGATCTCGTTCACAACCTCCGGTGTTAGGAAATACTCCTGGCATATGCATACAAAAACAAAGTTAGTATCCGTCTTATAGTCTCCAAATCAATTTACTCACATCATTGGGATTGTTGGACAGACGCCGGCAGCTGCTTTTCTCAGTTTTGGAGACGCGTGCAAGTAGAAATCCTCGAGAAAAGAGCAACACGCCGCTGCATATTAAATAGGCCAGCCAAATTAGCACGAACACATACGTAAAATTCATGCTTCAGCCCGCACTTAAACTAATTAGACTATTTAAACTTAATTTCACTTCACGCTATAGCTACTAATTATAAGTATGCCTTGTTCTGCATCACGATCCGTACTCGTTTTCATTTAGAGTTTGTCATTTTTTGCTACGGATTTTATGTTCGTCACTATAAGAGTGAAGCAAAGCGTTGCCAGCTGTGGTGTTCATCAGCTGTTGTGTTAATGCAGCGCTTTTGAGCGCCAAGAGTTGCCAGACAGCTTCATTCGATATGTTGTTTGCTTGGCGTCATTTTAAATATTGTGAAATTAAAGCGTTGCCTGATAGTCAGACTGTTAATTATGAAAATATTTTACGTTTTTTTCGCCCACTTGTGATTCTTTTATACACCATTATTTTTCTCTATTCAGTCACTGGTTTGATTCATTAAATATGTAAACAAAAGCATTGATATTGGGGGCACAAAAATTTTGTTTTTATTTAAAGAATCCCATACACATATAGCAAATCCTAGATCAAAGTGTAGTTGCAACAAGTTAGTTGTGTGTATGATTGTATGCTTCTAGTTTTTTTTTACATTTTGTTTGGTGCATTTGCTTCTTAACACTATTTATTTATTTTTCTCCATTTTTATTGTATGAATACTTTTAAATTAACTTGGAAATATTTCTTATTTTTGTCAGATACGCCATCTAGCCAAGCGACCCAAAGTCTACGAAAAAAATGAAAATATAAAACAAATATATTATACAATTTTCGTATATTTTTTGATTGTAGCTTACTACAGGGCAAAAAGTAGTAGGAATGAAATTCGCACAATGATTATCTCTTTCTCATGTGTGTGTGTGTGTGTTAACAAGATTTAGCATCAATACGTAATCAATGCATTATTGGGTTACATGTTTTGTTATTGTTTTGCGTTCCATTGGACATTAAACATAAACTTAGATTTATGTAAAAGAATTTAATATGTTTTTCATTTTTCGCCATTCCAATCTTTATCTTTGAATCAAAAAAAAAAATGCAACGCACACACGCACAAATGTATGCTATCAACAAATCGCGCCAAGGCGTGTTAAATTTGAGATACAAACATTAAATAGTATAGTATTAGTAATAATAATAATAACACACATATGTTTATATAAATAATTAAATTCCATTCTTGGTGTTAGTGCGCTCGCATATATGTATATATGTATGTTAATTAAGTGTTGTGTATGTGTAGAAGTTTAATTGTTTCTGATTATTTAACGCGAGCTGCTCTTCTTTTTGTATGTGTGTTTGTGTGTGTGTGAGTGTGTGTGTTTTTATGTTAGCACTCGCATTTATTTTGTTAGAGAGTCTGTCGGTGAATTGAGTCCCGATGATGTGTTGTTCTCATCAAGAGCGTCTGGGAAACTGGACACCGAACCCGAACGGGATGTCACCTTCGTCTACAATAGAATAGAATAGAGAACCAGAATAGGTATGTAGCAAACAAGACAAACACTTTCAATTTTAGATACTATATGTATGTATATGTTTGTAAATGCAAGCCCTTAAATACATGCGTATTAAAACAGACAAAAAGTGTAAGCCTCTATAATTATTGTTAAGTTAAATGTTGTTGTGTTTTCTATTGTTAGTGGGTGCTTTCTACTGTGTTGTGGGTTATGAGAGGTATTTAAAGAAAATTGATGCATAAATATATGTATAATAAAATAGTAGTTACCGCATGAGATTGGCACAAAAAATTGTTCTGATCATAGCTTACTTTAACATTCTCATAGGCTGAGCCAACCGAGGCTTCAATAGAACGCATCGATTCAGAATTTTTCATTTGCGATAATTTCGACGTAATGCCGCTTGTAATGCTGCCAAAAACAGAAGCGGTTTTCTCACCGGTCGACTTGAGCACTGATTCAGTGCGTTGGAAACTAGAAGATAAAAAAAAAGCATTAATAAAAATTTAGAAAAATATATATTTCAATGTTAGATGGACACACATAGAAGAAGCTGCGAGGCGCAATGTGTTAATTGTGTTAAAGGAAACAACAGACAACATTTAATTTTGTTGGTTAGATTGCCAAGATTTAGTTTAGTCCTTAACACAATTACTTACAGTGGTGCTTCATGCACGGCTTTTGATATGTTGCCCACGCCCTGCTCCACCGATTGGTAACTACGATAAAAAAAATATCAATTTTAAAAATTATACAAAACAAAAACCCAGATAAACAATAATATAAACAAAATGCAGCTAAAATGATCTAGATAAGATACGAAAACTCTTTCTAAGCCGCTAGGCAGGCAACTTACACGTGACTCTCTTTCAAGTTCTTGACACCCTGATTGACGTCGTCGGTGAGCTCTCGCCAGACGGTAATGCCTAGTTTGCGCTTCAAATCCGAAGCATGACGTGTCTTGGAGGCCAGCACCGTGCGCAACGTATTGATTTCCTCCTCAACACGTGCCAGTTCCTAAAAGTGAAAAACGAATAATTCAATAACAATTCACTTTGTTTATTGAATTAATAATTGTATCTTACCTGGCTCCATTCGGCGCGACGTTGTTCCTTCTCCTCAAGGGTGAGCGCTGCAAATTCGGCAGCAATCTCTGCGGATGCCACAGATGCAGCTGGAGATGTGGGCTCTGACAGATGTTCGTTATTATCTAAAGCACAAGACAAACAGTTACTAAGTGCATAAAATACGCGAATAAATAATAATTCTCTGATTAACTACAGTTGTTAGCTTAATAAGAATTCAATAACTGGCGCGAATGTATTTTTTTTTTTTTTTTTTTTTAATTTTAAACTTTAATTTTATGTACCTCCAGGGAAGACAACTTCCTCAAAGACTTTTTCATATGCTGAGTATATTTCGATTGGATTTGTTTGTTGTTATAAAATGTATAAAAATTCGATATGTTTTTTTGTATTTATATCAGCACAAATAATACTCACAAACTGTTTTGTTTTTTTTTAGGCCGCACATTAATGAAGGCAAATGGGGAAGGGGGTGGGAATAGAGAGAATTAAGAAAAGCTGGTTAGTCACGAAGCAATTAAGGTAAGCTAGTCGTGTTCCAAATTTTGCTTTCGCAATGCAGTCAAAAAAAAAAAGATAATACATATAATTATAAGCGAGCTTATTTGAGTTTTCAGTTTAGGTGGGATATTTTTCGAAATTGGTCTGCTCCTAACTTTTTACCTTTGCCAGCCTGCTGACCAATTGTCAGAAATCTTTTGTAGTTGTCGCTATTTGATATTTTGGCCAGATATGGTTTCGAGAAATCTATAAACGTGACCTTTACATCGCGCATTGAGCGCTTGGTAAAGAACTTTAAGCGGAAACGTTTGGCCAGCGATGACGATGCCGTCTGATTGGACAATTTTGATGCAATGAACTCGGTCTCGACGGCCTGCAGTTCAAGTGTATTGGCATAATCGGAATCAACATCATAGAAGATGTCGTCAAGCGTGAGATTACGCAGATATAACTCCGCTTCGTTGCAGTAGCAGCTATAATCCAAATCGCTGGCTGAAGTTATTTCCAGCTCATCAAGCGATGGCGTTGTGGTGATGTCATCAATGAGCGGCAGATATGAATCCTCGATGAACTCCAAGCTAACAGGCTCCGATTCGCTGCTCATGCTGTCTGCTTTTATCTCATGTTCAACAACAGCAGCAGCAATGAACAGCACTTTCTAATTGGAACGTGGCGGCGCATGTGGAACCTTCTCACATTTCAAAGCGAACGCTTCGGGCTACTTGTGTTTTTGTTGTTTGATGGCTTTGTAGTCAGTTGGGTTCTTTAATTCTTTTCTTTTACCCATCACTTCTACAACAGACTCATGTTGAAAAGCGTTTTCTTTTTAAATGCGTATCTCTAAGCGTTTGCTTTAAGCCTCGTTTTACTTCCGCGCGCTCTAACAATCAAACTTGAACTGAGCTCAACTTCGAATTGGTAGCTGTAGCTCTTCTCATTGTAACTCAACAAGTTGGCAACACTAGAGAGCCGAGCCACAGAGCGAAAGAGAGCAAATTGAAGCGCGACCAACTCAACGAAAGATGAAAAACAACAACAAGATAACTATAACAAGCAACAAAATTCTTTAAAGTTGGACTCTCTCGCTTTTGTGCCAGAATAGCAAAGTTAAAGAATTGCATGATCAACAAGTGGAAGATTGACTTGAAACTGTGTTTGTTGTCTTCCGTCAATTTGTAAATATATATTGAAAATGATTTGTGCTCAATTGACGTACAAACAAAACATTGGAACAAAATTGAATTGCAACTATTGTATTTTCAATTAAAACTGAACGGAGAGAAAATGGGAGGCGTTGCTACGCTACTTGTCCTTAGTTGTTGTTGTTCTTGTTGCAACAGGCAACGTACACAAAGAACAGCGCAGATTCACAAAATGCTTGCCACGTTGTCAGACTTTCTTGTTTCAATTTAACATGTTTACAAGTAGGCGGAAACGATTTTTGCCATTTCAGATATGACTCCCACGAGTTCATTGCATTGCAGGGGCAGGCGCAGACTGTAGACCTTTGAGCATGACTCATCTGAATTTACAACAGACAGAAGGAAAGCCGTCGGAACAACTAACTAAACGCCCCTCCTGTCAAAATACCTTTATGAGTTCACAGCCGTTGTCTAATTAGCGCCCCGCATCTCTAACAATGGTCAACGTTCCAATAAGCAAACCAGGGATCACAGCGAACACGCGAAAATTCTTCACTTGCATGCGGCAAAAATCTGCAGCAGCTAACCCGCGGCCAAAATATTTTACACAAAAAGCGCACACTTACGATCCTCCATGGCTGTGTAGCTGCAGTGGTGTCCTCCTTAATGCTTCTGCTTTGAATAATGTTGAATTGCAGCACAACTTTGACTACTATTTTTGTTGTTAAAAAAATTTCTATGCAAAGAAGAAGCACGGAAAAAGTAGCTGTGCCTTCTGATAGTTAGCGATGACACTAAATCGATAGTCGAATGGCAATTGGCGTTGCCAGTTTGAGTTTCACAGTTGTGCATTTAAAATGCGTATTTAAAACACGTGTAAAAATTTTGATTTTATAATTTTTTTGTTTGTATTTCAAAAGAAATAAAAATACAATATATTCGTATCTGAATAGCCTGCTTTGAAAAAACTGCCATAAGTGAAAAAATGTTGCATTTCAGCTATGTATCTTCATCGCAACTTTTCGCCTTACATTTGATTTTCGTCCGTTAATATAGGAAAATATATACATTTTTATACTTTGTATTGTATTTACTACGTTTCTTATAGTTACTAATGCAGTTGTTGTAAATATGTATATTTTAAAAAATTTACAATATCAGGTCTGTTTTTCTTGGAGTTTTTTTTTTGTCTTGCTTTTGCTTTTCTTATGTAGATATACCACTTTAAAATCAAAAGAAACAACTAAGGAAAAATAACATAAGAAATCAAACTATATAATATGTTTACGTTTTTTATTGGTTTTATTTTTTTTTTTTTATATTTTTTGTTTTATATTGAATGGTAAGTAAAAAATTTTAATATATGTTTTTAAATTTTTTATACTTTGTGTTTCAACTTCAAATAGTGAACAGGGACTGAGCGCCACGTATTGATTTAAAGTTGTTAAGTTGAAAATATATAAGTCGAAAACAATTTAATATAAATCAAGATTGCACAAAATTAAAATGTTTGTAATCATTTTGAAATGTAAAGGGAGTTGGGTTTGTGGGGCATATAAAGCTGGCGTTAATTAACATATATTTTGTTTGTATATAAGTATTTAAATATATAAAAAGGTATTTATATAATTTCAAAGTACACATTTGCTTGTAATTCAATCAATTGCTGTTCCAATCCATTTGCTAATTTTGCGTTCTTAACCAATTACAAACGTTTTTACTATACATTTAACGGTAGAAAACGTTTAGACACATGCAGCATTTTCCCCAAAAAACAGAGCGAAAATAAAAATAAACCAATAACTCGAAATAGTTTATGATTCTCAAAAATGAAAACAATTGATTTGTAAAATTAAAAAAAGACCAGCAAAGGCAATAGTAAATATTTAACATTTTATGCTTACAATTATTTCGTTCTTGACCGAATTATTTGTTGTTGTTGTTTTTCCATTTAAATACCATTCTCAATTTTTTTAACAAAACATTTCTTGAACTTTTGTTTTTGCCTAATTTAAGTAGCTTGAACTAATTAAAATATTATGCATTGCAATCAAATATCAAAAAAAAGAAAATATTGGCATTTAAGTCATACGAGGGGGGGGGGGGCAAAACCAACAATATGAGAAGGAGTTAGGACTGAGGAGAGCAGAACTTGGCGCTATATAAAGTTTCTTTGTGTTTGTTTTTTTTTCTTGTTTTGTATAAATGCAATTTTATGTGTAAGTGTGTGTGTGTGTGGTCAGAGTTTCTCTGTATCAAATTATACAAAAATAGTTTGTTATGTTTTTCTAATATATCATTTTGTTTGTTTTTGAATTGCATTGTAGAAAAGCTCCTAGGAGTGAGTGAGTGAGTGAGGAGAAAGAGAAAGAAAGAAGGAGAGACAACCTGTTCCATTTTTGACACTTGTTTTCGACTAAGGGAGTTTGACCCGGAGCACGCCTGCTGCTGGTGCTGCGTCCATTCATTCACCGCCCTCTCTCGCTCCCTCCCCCACCCGCCGATCCGATTCTGTTACCCAAAACTCCCGTCGCACGATGCACGGCTGCCGCTTCTATATTGGACTATTGCTTAGTTCTTCGGTCCCCACACGGAGGTGATGTGCGTGGCCGCTACTGAAGCACCGCCAGCAGCGAACATTGGGAAGTCCTCTTGCGATTGTGTATTGGGCGCAATCGGATTCTTGCCTTGATTCTTCTTTTCCCACGGTGCATCCTTGATGATGAAACCATTCTCGTTGGTGTTGTTACCAGCAGCACCACCACCACCGCCAGCACCACCAGAATTGGCGCCGGCGCGTTCAGTGAGGAAAGCGCCCACCGTTTGGGGTTGTGGCGATGCTGGCGCATTCTCCAAATAATCACGCTCATAATCCTCAGCCATGCTCAGGAGCATCTCCTTGGCATTCTCCACATCCTCCTCCTTGCCAATGATGGTGACAGCATTCGGATTTGATTGGCCTTCATCCGATGAGGGGAACTTGATGTCCACCTGTAAAGTAAATACACATTAACCATACAGTTTGTATAATAAGTAGGATTGCTGGTGCCAATTACCTTGTAGTCGTCGATAATCTTGCGAATGGTGCGTCCACGATGGCCAATGATGTGCGAATGGATGCGGGTGTCAATCTCAATGACTTCACGATGGAGGGTTCGTAATTCTCCCACAATTTCCAAGATGGCATCACGTGCCGATTCAGCCTTGGCCTGGTAGCCCGTAATGGAAATGATACGCTGATTGGGATCATCACGCTTGGGCAGCGAGATGTTCACGTCATGATCGGCGCGCAGCTTATTAATAACAGCGCCTTGGCGACCAATCAGTTTGGAGTGATACTCTGGATCGACCTCAACTTGGAGCACAAATGAGCGCAGTTCGCGATCAGCACGATCTGACTCGAAATCCTCAATCATCTTCTCGAGCGCCTCCCGGGCCTCGGCAACGCGTGCCGGCGTGCCAGAGACCTTAATCACATCCGACTTGAGGTCGCTGGGCGGCAGCTCGACGTGCACATCGTGTGTTGACATAAATTGACGTACATTGGCGCCACGTGGTCCAATGATGGTGCGATGCAGATCGAAAGGAACATTCAGCTCTTCCTCGATGGGTATCAGATCGAGCAGCGCCTGCTTGGCCGCCTCGCACTTCTCGATGCGTCCGGTGATACGGATAACATCGCAGTGACGCACCGGCTCCGCGATAGACTCACCATCGGTGATTTCTTCACCCTCACCGTTAACACCATTGGTCAGACTTTCGATGGGTTCGGTGGCATCACGATCGGGGAACTTGATCTGCACATCGAACTCGGAGGTGACCTGCTGCACCTTGAAACCGCGTGCGCCCATAATGGTGCGATGCTGGCGTTGTGGTATAACCACTTCAATCGTTGTCTGCGCCTCCAGATCGGCGACAGTCTCCTCGATGCGCTGCTTGGCCGCTTCAATGCATTCCTTGGCACCCTTGATGGTCACCTTGTCGGAGTTGGTGCCTGCACGCGGGAACGAAATCATTACGCCGCCGCACTCCTCTGCGATGCGATGCAAAATGGTGCCACGCTTGGCCACAAAGTGCTTGTGGTGTTTGGGATCGACGGTGACCTCACCCTCGGTAACCTCATCGCACTCCTTGATGATCGCCTCCAGCTGCTCTTTGGCCTTATTGACGCTCTCCTCCTTGCCAATAATAATGATGGCCTCCTTGTCGCTATCCTCGTTTGAGGGGAAGATAATGCGGGCGCCCGTCGCGTCGCGTATTTTGCGTATGGAGGCACCATTTTTGCCAATCAGGAATTTATGATGCTGTTGCTTGGCACGCACCTCAACACTGAACGAAGCCTGCTGCCGTTCATTGGCCAGTTCCAACAGCTGCGCCTTGGCCTTCTCCACATCATCCTTGGGACCGCGAATGGTGACCTAAAAGTAAGTATTTTTAGTTAAAGTATTCATCTTTAGGTAGTGACTTTCTATCTTACCTTATCGCTCTTTGAATCGCTGTTGGGGAACTTGATGGTGACACCGCCGCACTCCTCCATGATGGCTGAGATGAGCTTGCCGCCGGTGCCAATGATGGAATTGTAGTATTTGGGCGAAATTTGCACCTCTTCGGTAATAATGTCGGAGAGTTCGTTCTGGATCTTTTGGATGCGCTCCTTGGCCTCCAGGACGTTCTCCTTTTTGCCCGTAATGACAATCACCTCGTTGGTATCACCTTCGGCAGGAAGATCGATTTTGGTTTGGGTCTCGTCGCGAATCTTTTTAATATTGGCGCCACCCTTGCCGATGACAAACTTATGGAATTGCTTGAAAATTGGCACTTCGATGATGTGCGATGACTCCTGGATTTCCTTGACAAGTTTTAGTAGGTCCTTATGGCACTTGTCCACATCCTCCTTGGGGCCACGCAGTTTCACAATGTCGGTGTTCTCCTGGGGCGTGGGTATCGTGATGGTCACCTGACGGTAACGATCCTTTACCTCGCGGATCTTCTCGCCCTTGGCACCAATGATGGAGCGATGCAGGCGACGATCGATGATCACATCTTTTGACTTTTCATTTTCCAGTTTATCGATTTTCTCTTGTAATTCTTGCAGCGCCTGACGCACACCGTCCTTGGGTCCCTCAATGCGGATATTGTTCTGACCCTCACGTTCCTCAATGTTAATGTTGACTTTCAGCTCATCCTTCAGACGATTCACATTGGCACCCGCCTTGCCAATAATATGCTTGTAATACGATGGATTCACCGTCATCACTTCGTACGTGAAATTGTCCTCATAGTTGCGAATGATGTCGTTCAAATAGGAGACAGCCCTGTCCACGTTCTCGGGATCACCCTCTAGCTTGATCTTGTTGTCCAAGCAGTTGACATTCACATTGGGGCAGTCCTCCTCCAGCTGCTTCATGTTGATACCCTTGCGACCGATCACATACTTGTGTATCCAATGCGGCGCATTGATCTCCACCGACTTGACCGAATTGGCCTTCTGGTAGACAACGGTAAGAGCATTGCCCAGGGCAACTTGTGGTCCACGCAGGGTTATTGTCTCGAGGGTGGAATCGTTGGGAGGCATCTCAACGGAGACGCCAGTTAGCTGCAGGATCTCAGCAATGGTGGAGCCCTTGGGGCCGATGACATAGCGATGCTGTGGCTTGGCCACCTCAACGCTTACCGTGGAGCATTTCTTTTCCATCTCTTTGTAGATGGCTTCCACCTTGGCCTTAGCGGCGGCAACCGCTTCCTTCTCACCCGAGATGATGATCTCCTCCTTTTGCACCTGCTGCGGCGGAACATTGATCTTGGCGCCCGTCTCCTCCTGCAGCTTGTTCAGATTCTCATTGTAGGGGCCCACAATGAACGGATGATAGATCTTCGGCACCGACGTTCGATCCGATGACTTCTTGAACTGCTCCGCGGACAACTGACGGATCTCCTGCTCGGCACGTTCAATACCCTCCTTGGTGCCAGCAATGGTAATCACATCGCTCTCATCACCTTGATGCGGTATATTGATGCGCGTCGAGGTGACGCGCTCCAGTTCACGCAGTCGCTCACCACGCTTGCCAAGAATGACGCGATAGTGCTCACGGGGTACGGTCACCTGGCGGCTGGCCTGCGTCGAGAAACCCATTAGAATCTTGCGCCGTGCATCGAGCAGCTCGCTTTGCTTGCCCTTGATCAGGAACGTGAGCGATTGGTTCTTGCCGCTAACAATCTCAATCTGGGCGCCCGTCTCCTTTGTGATCTGCTGGCAAATGCGCTTCGATTCGCCCTCACCGAATTTCTCCGATTCCGTGGACTTGCGCTCCTCCATGGGCACATGCAGAACCTACAAAAAACAACGAAAACATAAGTATTTCTTTTACTGTGGGTATTTGATCTGTCAGTCACCTGAGTTTTCTGCGAGCTGGTCACACGCGCAATTGCTGGTGCAGCTGGGCCTTGCCCTGCTCCAGACGACGAATTCGTAGGCAGGGCCGGGAACAGATCGTCATAGCTAAATGCGGGTGTGGCATTGCCAGTGCCACTAGTACTACTGGTGGGCGTAGCCACCGGAGTCGGCGACGATGGCTGCTCGTTGGACGAGACCAGTTCCTGGCCGTTGTTGAGTGCGTTTGGTTGTTGTTCAAAGTTAGTTGCTGCCACAGAAAGTATTACAAAAAAATAATTAATATTTAATATTGTTATACGTTTTGAGTGCTTACCGTTAGATTCCTCCATCATTGCTGCTTGCATTACTTAAAAAAAGAGAAGAGTCCTTTTTCGTTCCAAGTCGTTACAGTAACACTACAATAATAGAAATCAACAAGAAATTCAAGCATATTAGTAATATTCGTGAATTTTAATAGCAAAGAACTTAAAGTTAATTAAATAATTTATTGAAATATTCGATTTAAAACTGCAACAACCCAAAAAACATTTAAACATATTTTTTAAGAATGTATCTTAAGCGCTAAACTATTATTATAGATTTCATACCCATTGTATTAAATGACAAACAATTAAAGCAAGATTTAATATTTGAACAACTGTCGCTCAATAATCAAGTTAACTTCTTGTGAAAGCTGAGCACACATTTTCTCGCTTGGCAGCGAACCAAAATAGACCCTAGATAAATCCAGAAACGCTAGCATTAGGAACACATGAAAATCTACTTTGGTCTTGATAAGGCCGCGACCCGCATGTTGACGTTGACGCTCCAATGATAACAGCGTGCGTTTATGTATTTATAGGAAAGAGAGATAGAGAGAGAGAGAGAGAGCTGAGATAGAAATAGAGAGAGGTCTCGACTTGCACAGCTGATAAACCAATTCCTTAAGATCGCGTCTAAATGGCCACGTAATGCCAAAATATAAGTTTAAAACGAGCAATTCAAATGTACATACAAATAAATATATATATAAGTAAGTATATAGTATGTGTCCATACATTGTACGAATGCCGTGTATGTTGGTATGTTTTTGAGCTTCTGGTGATAAGTGGACGGTTTTGTGTGGTGTTTGGTGAGTAGGCCACGCTGGCAGAAATTGCTCAAAGTATGTTCATTGCTGATAGCTATCGAACCAGTCTGATAAGAGCCATTCAATCGCATTTGATATACATACATACACACATACATCGTACATCTATGTAATTACACAAATAACGGTTAAGAGTACGAAGTAAAAGTCCGGTTTTGGAACAGTGAAAGGTTATAAAAAAAAATGGCCACAAAATGATCGAAAGAGAGATCGAGAGTAGCAGCATTCTTTGTTAACAAGTATTTCATCTGAATACCGTTAAAGACATGCACTTGTTCGTAGCAATTCCTGGTTTGTTCGTGTGTGTATGTATGTATGTGTGTTTCTGTTTGTGGTTTTCTAAATCAGCGCCCAACAAGTTTCTTAGCCTACATTTTCATCGTCTGCTTTAACAGCAGCAGCAGCAGCCAGAAAAACAACAAAAGACGTTTGCCACTATCGCCGTTGGATTCACGTACACACAAAATGAACGAAAAGCCAGAGCTAAGCACATCGAAGCCGATATCCAATTACCCTACCTGATCTATGTTTACTTAAAAGATTTTGTTTATTCTCAAAAATAACACATTTAAAATTAATAAAATAAATAAATAAATAAAATATGTAGTCTTTTTAACTTTCTTAGTAAATCTTGGTTGCGTTACAAACGAAATTACAATGTCATAGAGGCTCGAACCGATACGCTGGAGTGTTTAAAAATGTGTCAAAAGAAGAAACACGCCAAGAGTGAGCGAGCTAGAGAGTCTAGCTTGACGAACTGCTCTGCCAGGGGGTTATAGGGGGGAGCGCTATAAAACCGGATGATAGCCGGCAACTACATAAAACGATCGACAAGTGTGTCTGTGTGTGTGTGTGAGCTTACGAATGCGTGTGTGTGTTGTGCTATGCGCTGCATGCGCACTTCTTGACTTTTTGTGCCGTTGTCGCTTTATTGTATTAGTGGCTTGGCACCTTTCGAGGCAGCACGAAGACAGGCACAGGTAAAAAGAAACACACACACTAATGCGCACATATGTAAATGTTTACATACATATGCATGCGCTGCAGCAAAAACGCGGCGACGTTGACGCTGACGTCGACAAGACACCCAAAGTTCAGCTTGAGCATTTTCTATGCACATTAACATATAGAAATTTGTATTTTGGTAAGGTGCTCACAGCAATATTAATTTGAATGCTGTTATTAAAGCGAATTGTGGCTGTGGATTAACATACATGTAAAGTAAGACAGAAAGCAAAAAAAAAAAAAGGCCTTGACGTAGCCAGTTTTAACATGAAAGTCGGTTGCATATTTCAAGAGAAGACATTTACTTCTTTTTTACCATGGGATCTGGCGTTTTTTTATAGTAGGCAGCGATTATTTTAAGAGTCAGTTGTTAAAACAATTCAGGTAACGTCCACATATGTTAAAGGCTAACGAATATTTCACTTAACTGTGATATAAAACATATTTAAGCATATTTTTTACTGTTTCTTCCCAAAACTAGATTTTGTTTGTGGTAGACAATGTTGGCAATACTGTTGGTACTCACACACACACAGAGCGCAATGTATAAAAATTAAAATGCTTAAATATGCAAATTTATACAAAATTTCAAGTGGAATTATGTTCGTAAACAGTTTTTTTTGAGGTGAGGTTGTTCAACTTACTGTACTGTAAAATCCAAAAAATCCGGCCTAAATTTGTCCTTTAACAAAATCCAGTTTGATCAACTTGGCGTGTCTCCTGCTGCAATACAAATATACATAATTATTTTATATGCATTTAAAATGCTTCACTGATCAATTCGACTTAAAACATAAGGAAACAAAATGCTTTGCATGTTGTCCAAATGCGCTACACTGAATGCAATTGACTGAGCATATGGCAACGATGGCGAGCCTCTGCCGTTTTTATTAACACAAATGTGCATCAATTCAAGAGAGTACATTGAGAGCGACAGGAAGGTAGACAGAGAGAGAGCGAGAGAGAGAGAGTTGTGGGAAGAGTGGATTGCTGCCCTATGGCAAAACTGGCAGCGACCTTTATGCATAAATATGCGGGCCACTTATTGAACAATTATTATTGTTGTTGTTGTTACTGCAGTTGAGCGCACAAAAAGTGGAGCATAAAATATGTGTGTAGGCGGAAGCCAGTGAGTGAGTGAGAAAGAGCTCTCTGTCCGTTGTTGAGTAAACGGGTGAAAGGTTTTGGAAGCTTTCAACTTGTTAGAACACCGTTATAGTACTTTACAATTGTTGGGCGTTTTAGTAAGATGAAATGTACATATTTTGAAGACTAATGCCAAAAGTTCAAAAATTGTATGGCTAATGCTCACACATACGCACACACACACACACACACACACAAAGGCACGCGCGCACTAACACCAACATAAACGCCGACGAGTATGTCTGCTGTTGTTGCTGCTGCTGCTCCCGCTTTTGTCAATCGGGCATAGACACACATATACATATGAACGCGTATGTAAGCATGTGCATAGTTTTATGGATGTATGCGTGGACGACGTCGTCGTCTCCGGCGCCTCCACCAACACCGCCAATAGGGCTCTGACTTTTGTGTCTTTCTCTGTGTGATTTGTGTGTGCGTGTGAGTAAGTGCCCGTGCAATGCATATGTGTGACGACGACGACGACGACAGACAAGACCGACCGTGCGGTTGATAATACTATTAAAAAACACGTTGTTTTTAATATTTTTTGATTTGCAGCGGTTTTTCTATTTATCAATTTACGCATATTGAATATGTAGCGCTCACTGCACTTAATTAGTTTTAATTTCTTATTTAATGCAAGTAAGAAGTTTCCACGTTGCGGCAGCCGCGGCCTCAATTTTCTCTCAAGTCGCCGCCGCCTTAATCTTATTTTTAACTACTCTTTTTGTTGAAGTTAAGCGACTGAATTTGCATATTTGGTCGCGCACAGTTTATATTAGAGGTTTAACGATTTAATATAGATCAGTTTGATTAATTTTAAGTTTAAACTTTCTACTTAGAACTGCAATACGCACACGAAACGGATATCAACTCCAAGTAAAGTGAATGAATGAGCAACTGAGCGAACGTGGCAAAATGCACTGTGTTGCCACATAGGGTATTTTCAATGGCAGCGCTGTTGGCACAAGAAATTGAGAGCTGCCAGAAAGTTAACATATTGTGGGTGTTGTGGGCGCACTTATCGATAAAACCGTGGTAGCACCAGTTGTTCATTTGTCATCTCTAGCGCCATTCACAACAAAGAAAAAAAAAATTGAAAATTGAAAAAAAATACCCCGTCTCGGGCATTTCCGGAAGACAGTTTATTAATAGAACCGACACAAATATTAGAAGCGGCAAGTAACACACGCATCATGTCTAAGCTTAAGGGTTTGCTGCCCAACATCTTTGGCAGCAACAAGGAAACGCATAGCAACAACAACACACATTCAGAGGGGGGGCGACTGGAAACCGATGCATTACCCATCAGTGAGGGTGATAACAACAGCGGGGCGCTTTCGCTGCCCTCAAGTACGCCAACACCTTCAGCGGAGCTTACCGAATCTGTGTTGCGCGAGCTCTCCGATCCCAATTACAATTCCATGGACGTTGTTCAATCAGCACAGATACCAGGTACCGCTCTGGCCAACAATAACACTAACAACAATACAATGAACACCATGAATGTGCATAGTGCACAGCAACAGGTTGTGATGAACTTCTCGAATGCCAGCAACTTGCATTTTGGCTCCGTTTACAACTTCAATCAAAGCCTAAGTGGGTGCAGTTCACGCAAGGGCAGCACAAGCACCACAGATGAGGTTGCAGGAGCAATTCCATCCTCGTCCTCCTCCGATGGCAAACGTGCCGCGCATGTGCCGCGCAAAACCGTAAGCATTGTGGCAATGATGCAGTCGCAGGAGGAACCCGATCATCGACTGCTTGACACAGTTGCCACTCATCTCGGTGAGGGCTGGAAGCAAGTGATGCGTGATTTGGGTCATTCCGAGGGTCAAATCGACCAGGCGATTATCGACCATCAAATGCACGGCAATATTAAAGAGGTGAATCTTATAATATATAATATTTGTCTCACAGTTTGATAAGATTTCATATTTGCTTGTTGCAGGTCATCTATCAGCTGTTGTTGCAGTGGCAACGTAGCGCTGACAACGCCACAGTGGGACGACTAACCACGCTGCTGTGGGAGTCCCAGCATCGCGACTGTGTGCATCGCATGAAACTGGTTTGGAAGGCGCTTGAGAAACGCAAAACATCCAGTTAGTCAACATATAAATTGATCAGTTTTTTGCTTCCCCCCAAAATCAAAATAGTATGGCGCAAAGTTGGTCACTAATTTAGTTGTTAAACGTTTTTAATACAGATAGTCATTCCATTTGTCTATCCAAATATTCTTCTGCTGCAATAATTGTATTTGTTAACCATTGCATTTGCAATAGCGAGCAATCACTGTTCTTTAAACCATTCGAATAAGTGCCTAAAAGTTAAATTAAATGTGTATGTGATATTTTTAAGTAAATTGTTGTGCAATCTGTTCTTATTATTGTTATTTTGTTCGGTGTAATCTTTTGCAATAAACACAGACGTACAAGCGATTTATTATACAACTGTCTATAGAATTAAACACTTAAACAATCTTTGTGATCTTTGCCGTCAGCATATCGATTAACATTTGTGCGCCATTGCCATTATTGGACTGATAGCCGGGCAGCTGTTCCATTCGTTCCAGCCAGGCGCTCAATCGCGGATAACGTTGCTTCTCAACGGCTGCCAGACCCAACAAACTGGACACCGTGGACACACAGCTGTAATCGGCGATAGTTAAATCCGCACCACACACATATGCCTGGGTGCCCAGGAATGCCTCAACGAAATCGTACATCTTGTAGATGGCATCGATCTTGCTGCGCGGCAACTCTGTCTGATTCTGATAGAACAGCGGCTCGGCAATGTTGCGCAGACAGCCCTGGAATATGACGCCCGACTCAAAGTGCAAACGCTGATCGACAATGGCACGCTTGTAGAAATCCTTGGGATACAGTGCATCCGTCTTGCCATATTTACGCACCAAATAGGCCATTATTGCATGGGAATCCCAAATGCATTTGCCATGATCCTCCAGCATCGGCACCGTATGCTGCGGATTCTTCATCGTATATTCCTTACTCATCTGCTCGCCAGCCAGCAGATTCATTAGCTTGTACTCATACTGAAGACCCAGTGCATCAAGCGTCAGCTTGCAGGCACGCACCGGTGGACTCGGCTCCAAACCATATAGCACTAGTTTACCCATTATTTAAGCGAGACGTGTTCTAGCTTTGACAATTGTAGTTCAACTAAATTCGTCTCATGCCAAGTCGCAATCGCTTTAATAGTATTTTAATAGTATTCTATTTTCCCGTTTTGCAGCTTTTAGTTGTTGTCGTCGTGCTGTGTCATTCAAAACTAATCTAGAGGGCTTGACCAGACAACATGCATAGAATACATCGACATTAGTTGTGTACATACTATTATTATAATATTATTATTGTAATGGCTTAACGTTTGTGTATAGTTAGTTACATAAGCAATAAAACACACCTTTCAGTTCTGTAATTATATTATATAAGTTGCAAACAATATTTATTTAATTTATGTCTTATCTTGCATGTTATCGTTATCAATGATAAGATAATCAAATACAAATACTGTTGAATTGCTTTAAATGTGCAAGGTAAGTGTAAAGCACGAGTTCTAGATACCTGTACGCAAAGGTCAATGTGCCTATTCACAATGACACTTTATTTTTGAAAATGATCAAAATAAGTAAAATAGATAATAACTGAGCCAATAAGCCTATTTCTATATTTCTATTGAATTTTTTGTATAAAATATAATATTTCAAAAATTAAAAATCTAAATATTATTTAGTATTCTTTAACAGTTAGTAAGTTGCAACGGCTACAGGAACACAACCCTTGTCTATGTGTGGCAGAAATAGTTAGAAATCTAACAAAAATACATTATCTAGTTTATCAAATCGAAATGGGAATTCCAGTGGGATCTTTTCAACCTTTTTCGCTGTGGACTGTTGTCCGGAAGATCAGTTGCTACAATATTTTCAAAGATTTCAAACCGGGTATCGTCTGCTGAATACTATAATTGTCTCTTACAGTGCGTACCTTAAGATCCCGGTAAAGGATCTCGTACCTCACATAAATTAAAGTATTTACTATAATGCAAAGATCTTTGCTTTGGAATGTTTAATAATTTTAATATAAGATTATGCAGATGTTCCCTTAGATATGAATGCAATACATCCAGATCGGCTTTTTGGGCTAAGGCGGAATCGTGGCCTTAGGAGCTAGTACACTCTCACTGTTTAGTGTTCTCTTACTCTTGCCTCTTGTCCATGGTGAGACCCAGATATTTAATGGTTGTACCTTTTTGACCATAAGAGAAAATTATTGACATACAACTTAAGAGAGTAATTATTCGAAAGCTTTGAAAAATCTGAGCAGAAACAGAAAGCTCTCAACCTTTTGTGTTTATTTATTTATGTATACACATAAAACTGTTTATCACTGTCAATAGAGCTTTTTTGATTGAAGCCACCAAAAGTCAAGCACCTTTTTTATTTTCCAAATAGAAAGTCAGCTGTTGCATACGAGCTGTACGTTTTAGATATTTTATAGAATCGATTTAAATATGGGCCACCAATGAACTTACTGATGAGATGAGACTGAAATCAGCAACGGTAAACTGATCTCCGCTTAAGAGCACAATTTTGGTAAACTAAAAATCCGGATGAGCCACTCTTTGATCTTGACACCTTATGCTGATTTAGCTTAACCATGTTGCCAGCAAAGCGCATAATGACTGGCTGAAAAAGAGCTTTTGAGATTGGGCAAAATGAGCGCAGCGCAGAACTATGTAAGTATACTCGCTTATGGGCATTTGGTGTGTTAGTTTAAGATTTATTGATCTTTCTCCTTTAAAGTCAGAGGGGATTTTCTCTTTCTTCTATACGAATAAGAGCGTAGCCAAACCATTAACTTTCGGATGTTCTTGTCGTCGGAACTTTTTTAAAACTTATTTTAAAGCCCACGCTCCGATAAAAGCAACGCACGATGAAACAACACTTTTTAAAAACCTTGTATGATTAGATTATTTTTGATAACATATTTATTTACAACTTCATTATCACTTAGGCAGCAAGTGTAAAAGGTTTAGTTTTAACAATGTCGGCAAACATTTTAGCACCTTTGGCATTTTCAGAATAGAATGGCAATTTCTCCATACGCTTAATCCATGCACTTAATTTGGGATATTTGGCAGCATCGATGGGAATATAGGCGACAAGCGAGCTGATCGATGAGATGAGGCTAAAGTCGGCAATTGTCAGCTGATCGCCGGCAATGTAATCGTGATCCTTGAGGAAAGTCTCCGCAAAATCGTAGGCTCCAGTTATGGCTTCAACGCGATCTTTTGGTACCTCTGTTATGCCCATATAGAAAATCATTTTGACAATGCCGAGCAAAGCATTGGCAAAGACAACGCCAGACTCAAAATGCAAGCGCTGATCGACAACGGCACGCTTCAGCAGATCCTTCGGATAGAGCGAATCATCCTTGCCATATTTGCTAACCAAGTAGCTAATGATTGCATGCGAATCCCAAATGCACGCCCCATCATCCTCCAGTAAGGGCACCGTGTGCTGTGGATTCTTTTTTATGAACTCTTCGGAAAGCTGCTCCTTATTTAAAACATTCACCACCTTGTAGTCATAAGGCAGCTGGAGTGCGGCCAACGTCAATTTAACAGCACGCACTGGAGGGCTGGTATCGATTCCGTAGAGAATTAGCTTGACCATGTTGACTGCTTTGCAATATTAACTACAACTGAACAGTCAAAAGTTGCCGCACAACTTTTATATCACGCTTGCTCTTAAAAAAAAGAAAAGAATCGACCAATTTGCCGAATTTTAAAGAGAGTTAAGTTTTTTTTTTTTTTTAATAAAGCTACCGTCTTTCTAAGTTTGTCGTTTATTAAAGTGTACAAATTACATAATAATAAAGCAGTATGTGTGGAGATATTTTATTAAGCCAAATTCGTATCCAAGCTGAAAAATTTGTTTTGTTTTGTTGTTATTTTTTTTTTGCGTTAAAAGCCCAATTTGCTGATACATAGTATATACTAGAACAAGTTTGCCGCTCTTTAAAAAGCTTTCAATTACTCATATATGTTGCAAGAATATACTTATTTCATCGTGACTCGTATTATTCTGCTGTAAGCTCATAAACAGTAGATTGACATTTCATGCAAGATACTCTCTCTAACTGTGCTATTGTAACAATTCTACGCTCTGCTAAGAATATATATATGTATGTGTGATAGATAATTATTTAACTTGAATTTTAAGCTGCAATTGTAAAGTTTTTCGACTTGAGCAAAGCCGCAAGCTGTGCGGCACCAGCGCCATTGGCCTCCTCGTAGTAGGGCAACTCCTTGAGACGTTCCTGCCACTCCAAGATCTTTGGATACTTGCCCGGATCCAGTTCCAAGTACACATTCAAGCAGTCAAGCGTTGACACAAAACTAAAATCAGCTATGGTCAGCTCGCTGCCAGCCACATAATCATTATCAGCCAAAAAGGACTCCACACAATTGTAGACCTCAGCGACGACATCGATGCTGGACTGCTCAATGGTTGTGATGCCATTAAAAAGCACATTTCTTGTTATAGGACGCAGTGCACCCTCGAACATCTTACTGGAATCGTAGTGCAATCGCTGGTCCACAATGGCACGCTTTTCCCAATCCTTCGGATACAATGAATCACTCGAAGCATATTTACGCACCAAATAAGCCATTATGGCATGCGAATCCCAGATGCAGAAGTCTCCATCTTCCATCAGCGGAACCGTGTGCACCGGATTCTTCTCCGTAAAGTTGGGCAACAAATGCTCACCAGATATTATATTCACCAGCACCAGCTCGTATGGCAGCTCCAGTGCCCTGAGTGTCAGCAAACAAGCGCGAGTTGGTGGACTTGCGTCCAAGCCATAGATTCGAATTTTACTCATGTTTTTAGCTTTGATTGAAAAGTGCGACTGAATTCGTGTACATTTGGGCAGGACCTTTTATACAGGTCAAGCCCTGGGTAGCCTGGGAAACCTAGGCCTGTGTTGAGGGACAAACATGGACATAAATAGCGTAAAAGTAATTAGTTCACCTTGCCAACCGAAACTAAATTCAAAGAGTCCACAAATTTAGTATGCGTCGATTGGTTATTCAAAAAGAAAATTGGTTATTCAATAAAGGGTATTTGATGCATATAGGCTAAAAGCTAATTTTATAAGAAATTAAAGTTAAGTTTAAAATAGTTACTCAAAGCATAGAGCTTAGAAAATAATTTGGATTTATTTAATCTTATCTTTTCATTAAAATGTAGTAAATTAAATAATTAAAATTAAAATCATTGGGTAAAACAGGGTAGTTTTTAAGCCGGCTGTGTTTTGCATAAATTAAACACAATTCAAACGTTAATTAGTTTTAATTGTATGCCAAATACCAGTTGTCCCTGAGAATCAATAATTTTATTGTTTGCTTGGATATAATTATTTTTTTTTATTGATAAAATTATTCACTTCTTTGATATATTTGCAATCCAGACTTCAACCTTGAAATGATAAGGTTCTGATTAAAATAGAGATTAAAGAGTACCCACAAAAATTTGAAAGAATTTATATTTTAAGTGATTTTATATTTTTCTATATCATTAGTTATTTTTTTTGTTGCAATTTGTTTTTTTTGTATTTCAATTTTAAATTTTATTTTAGCTTTATGTTAAGCCAAATCTATAAATATTTTAGTTTTATAATGTCTATAAGTTATTATTAATATTTTTAACTATTTTTGCAATTGTTTAAATCATTCATTGATGAAAAAATGCTTGAAAAATTAGACATAATTTTGTATTGAAAAGCAATAAACAAATATCGAAATATTCAATTCCACGTAATCTAATAGCTAATTTTACTAGAATACTTTTGTTCTCTATAGTCGTATTAAATTGATAGTTAAATGAAAGAAAATACAAATTAACTTCTAACTAATTTACCCGATTAGCTTTGTATGGAATGGGTATGTTTAACTTGAGTTCTCGACAACATTTAGTACAGTCCGATTAAATTTGAATAATTTATGCAAGGCGCACACGCAAACAGTCGAACTGTTGTTGTTCTTGTGTGAATCATCTATTGGTTTAAGGTGTTGTACGAGAAACGGGTCAGTTTTGGCTGAAAAAGAGCCGTCAACTGTATTTATTTTGTTTGTTTAAATTAAAGTAAAATATTTAAGCATTGTAAATTTCATACGAACAAGAATGATAAATTGCTTTGAGCTTTGTGCAAATATTGATAGAGTAAACTGCTAAAACCGTAAGTTATCTGTAGCATTAATATATAAAGAATCAAGCAACAACTTAAACTTGCAGCATTATGACGTCTTTGTTTTCTACATATATAAGTAAATATCAATGTGTACTAAGTTGTATTTAATCTTATCTAATCATATGCTAAAATTCACTTTCGGGATTTTTTATTATTTGGTGGCAGTCAGTTGAGAATTGTTAGCCGCGCCGCGCCTTGAACCAGCCACAAAATCCAAAAAACCACTTGAAAGAGAAAAAAACAAAAAATCATTAAGAATGGCGCTCGTATTGTATGGAACACAGATGAGTCCACCTGTTCGAGCTGTACTCTTAACGCTGCACGCTCTGGATTTGGAGCATGAGTTCCGAGAAGTGGATTTGGAGGCCGGTGAACAGCGAGAGGCGGATTATGTGCAAAAGAATCCGCAGGGCACGGTGCCCATGTTGGAGGATGGTGATGCATGCATTTGCGATTCGCATGCCATCATTGGCTATCTGGTGAACAAGTATGCCAAAGACGGCGGGGATGCACTGTACCCAAGGGAGCCACTCCAACGGGCCATGGTCGATCAGCGATTGCATTTTGAGTCCGGGGTGCTATATGTTGCCCTTAAGGAACTGCATCGACAAATCTTCAAGGAGAACATTACGGAGCTGTCCAAGGATCGTATTGCTGATTTGCATGCGTTATATGCTCTTCTCGAGCAATTCCTGACTGGACATGACTATCTGGCCGGTGATCAATTGACCATTGCTGACTTTAGTATTGTCTCCACGTTGAGCACATTGCATTTGAGCTTTGTCCCAGTTGATGCCACCAAGTATCCGAATTTGAGTGCCTGGCTGGCACGAATCGCCTCGTTGCCCTACTACGAGCAGGCAAATCTCCAAGGCGCCCGACTCCTCGCCGACCGGGTGAGCGTCAAGCTGCCCAAGCAATTCGAGAAGCTTTGGCAGAAGGCCTTTGAGGACATCAAAAGCGGCGCCAGCAAGCAGTAAATGTAAATGTTATAAAAACCCCATTTTGAGGGCTCTTTATCTGTTTTTCCTTTCCTTTCCTTGCCTTGCCTTCATCATCTTTTATTTGGCTTATGTACTTGTTCATGTAACCACGATTTGAATAAAGCTCATTTATTTGCTTGTCTGCCACAAATTTAGAGCAGCCGCACACAAATTTTACATCTGACCATCTTCTACAACGTAGCTTATTGTATTAATGTGCACGACTATAAAATACTTTTTTAAAAATTCAAAAAATCATTAAGCGTGATAGAATATTAGTAATAACTTCAACAAGTTTGTCCAAAATTTTAATAGTTAAGTTTGCCACAAATATATTAATTTTATTTAAAAGTTTGAGCTATAGACAATTTAAATAACATTTATCAAAAACATTGTAGGTCGGCATAAGGTATCTGAGCATTTATTTTTATAGCAACAATATAGCTGGGAAATTTATTTTGAAAGCAAGATCTAGCACAACAAATTTAACCTTAATTATAAAAATCACAAAGACTGGGAGAAATATTCAACATGTTATTAAGCAATCTGTATATACCCGATTTTCTACCCTAACGCAACAGGACATAATTATGTTTGAAAAACTTGCAAAAACTTTTTGCGCTTATTAAAATCAAAAAATTTGTTCAGCTCTTGCAGCGCTACAGAAAAAAAGAAAAAGGACATTTATAAAAGAGAGACGCACAAAATTAAAAGCGCAAAGTTTTGCTGCCGTGTCGTGCATGCTAAAGTTGTTAAATCATAATTAATTTATGGCGCCGCCAGCAACTACTAGCTACCTGAAGTTCAGGGCAGAGAGACAGAGAGAGGGCAGTTGGAGTTGTTTGTCGGGAGTTGCTGGGAGTTACAAAAACAGCAACAGCAGCAGCTGGGAGCAATGTGCGATGAGGACTTTGGTGTAAAACACTCTCTTAAAATGGCAAGGAAACTGCCTAAATACCTGACTGAGCGCTGAACTCCCTCTCTCCCTCAGTTCTTGCCATAGTCTGCATCACTCTTTTGCCGCTTTTATGCGCCTCATTGCAGAGACGACAGCAGCAACAGCAGCAGCAGCAAACTAATTGGTTTATTTTCCACTTTTACTTTGGCTGTCGTCTCGTCAAAGCGCCCAACGCTCACTTTTGTGCCGCCCATTTGGTCACGCCCACAGCAAGTCCAGGTGGCTTGTCAAGCTATATACTTCGCCAGATTTGCTTGCTTTAATGCGACTTTTTTTTGCATTCTACTTTACAGTTTTTTTACTCTTGGCCTTTTTCAACTTCAACTTTTTACAGTTTTATTTTTTGTTCTGTTCTGCACTGTGTCAATTAATTATAGCATACTTTTAGGCGCTCCTTGCAATTTTCTACTTCGTTTTTGCGCTGAAAGTGCGGAATGCTTTTAATGACAGTCTACTGAAACTTCATTGTAACTGTAAAATTTTTTTATAAAGTAAGAGTAATGTGGTATAAGCAATGAGGATGCAACTGCCACAACCCTTGTAAACTAGTAAATAGTTACAAGCCGAGTGAAGAGTTTTTGTTTTACATTTTATTATGTTTTGTAGAAATATGGTTTTGTATGAAGAGATTAGTTTCTAAAAATCACCTAATTCAAGATCTCACAGCTTGTATTTAATGCTTCGCAGTATTGGATACTTTTCGCCCGCACATTGGCCACGAAAATCATCCAGTGACAAATCGTGGAAGGCAACACCGCCTAAGCCCTTAGCCTGAACAAAGCTGGCCTTAATGGCCGCCGTGGTGGGATCCTCATAGCTAACCCAAAGACCGGGCTCACCATTGTCACCCACGGCCCGATAAGCATAGATGCCATAACGTTTTGTTGGATCGCCCACCTTGCGCAGATAATTCGAATCCGTGTCCTTGTCACCACCCAGATGTTGCTGCAGCATATCACAGATCTCGGGCCAGCTCAACAAACCAGGCATACCAGTTTGTTTGCCACTGGGTGCAGCGCCCTCTGTAACCGGAACAGGTGGAAAGCCAGTGATGCCAGAGTCCCGACTCATTTGCCAAGCACGCCCATAGCTAGTGATGCCAATGTTAAGCTGCTGTGCATTGGCCGTGTGATTAAGCCAGTAATCCAGCTGATGCTCAACATTGTGGCTGGCATCCCGATCGTACATGGCATACAAAGGTGCTGACAGATCCGCCTGCTTAGGATCACGTTGTGGCGTCTGGAAATCATAGGTGCCCAAATTGACAAAGTCCACAAAGCCCATTACGGCGGGAATGTCAATGTAAACTGTAACAAGACAACTAGTATTAGTTTCTAAAATAGCTTCCATTTTAGTGTACTTACGTTCTGCATCCACATTTGGAGACATGCTCAGGGTCAATTGTTTGCCATTGCGCTGCAGCTCCAAACGCAACTCACGAATGAGCGTTGCAAACTGTGCTTTGTGCTCCTCGGCCTTGGGATCGATGGCGGAGCTACTGAACCAGCCTTTTAACGAACTCCAGGCACGCTTCAAAGCACCCAGTTGCTGCTTTGGGCGGACTTGAGGAAATTGCCAGGCTAGATCAAGACCATCGAAACCATATTTGGCCAACTCGGCGCTGACACTCGCCTTGAAATTGTTGCGGCTATCCGGCTGTTCGAGCAGACTCAAATATTTACTGCTATCCGGCACGCCATCAGCATTGAGATCCCGTTCACCACCCACGGAGAGCAGAATTCGCAAATGGGAAAACTTTTGGCGCAACGCTGTTATTTGAGCATAGTGCTGTCGATTATAGCTGAGCTCCGGATTCAAGCTTTTGATCTTAAAAGTCTCCGTCTCGATGCCTGCATAGCCGTAAATCAAATAGTTGCAAAAATTCAAAGCTGGCTCCAGTTCACTAAGCGATAGTTGTGCAGGACCTGCAAAGAAAGTCAAATAAACAGTATACTATATGTATATATGTACAAGTATACCCATAGATAACCTCTAGTCGACCCCTTTCGACTGACACACAGAGATTAGATGGCGTCACTTGCTCTCTCTCACCTTCGCGTACAAAACTTGAAGCATCGTAGAAACAAACAAGCTTAGCCACATCTGCCTGGCTCACATGCCAGGAGCAGCATATCCAGACCACCACTCCAATGAGTACTCTACCACCAAACAACATTTGTATGCGTGTGTGTTTGAAACGTTGTGTTTACTTTGAGATTGGTTTGCCAACTGATGCTGAAAGTCGCAGCTGATAATACAAACATGGCATTCATTTCAAAAGCTGTGCGATAAGTGCAAATGCTTAGCTTTAATGCTACTCGAATCTACAATTTGACACGGTTTGCATAGATTTTTGATTAAATACTTCAATGTACTCACATGTTTGTATTTCTTATAAAACAAGTTTTAATTGATTAACATACTTAAAGGCTCTTAAATATTGGACTGACTCTTGATAATTTACAATAACAAATAGCTACAATAACTAAATGTATTTTATAATATTTTTTTTGTGTTTTTCATTAAATTTGACAGCCAATAGTCCATAGGTCACTTGTGTGGAGACGCTTCAATCTTCTGCGCGTAGTGCTTAACCCTAAGTTGTTAGCCAAAGGATTGACATGATTGTAAGGTTGATCATTGTACGGACTAGTATGCCTTTAAACTTTTTAAAAATAAAAATTAAAACAGCACTTTGAAATTAAAAAAGGCCCAATTATCAGAAAATCTTTGCCAAGAATTCTTAAATTAAATTTAAATTATACGATATACAATGTTTTTTCAATGTGTACAGCAATAAATACAAAAAGTTGAAACTAACATACGTGTTTTCCTTTTCAGACACTTCGTACGTTCGTATGTGCGTTTGTGATTAAAACATCAAGCTTTACTTGTCCTGGCTGCTAGCTGCTTCATTGCGTGTTATTTCTATTGCTAATGCCAGCCAACCACCAAAAACGCAAATACTCCCCCAACCGACCAATAGGCAAGGGCCGCAAGGGAGCTGAAAACAGATATGGATTTTAGTGAGATTGTTACTTGGGTTGCGGTTCAGCTTGAAATGAGTTTGTCTATACATACACATAGAGAAAGGGAGCTGTCATTAGCTGCTGTCGCTGGCTCATGTCACTTTGCTGCTTGTCACACACCTACATACTCGTTTCTCCCCCCTTTCCCTCCCCTTACACCCTACAATTCCCCTCAGACAATACGGTTTTTGTGCAAAAGCTTTAAATATATTAAAGCATGTGCTGCCTTCAATATAGCGTGGCAAATGATGAGCAAAAACCCAAAAAACAACCCACGAACACCATCTTCTCACCCAAACACACATACACACACGGCATTTCAACAACTGTGATGGCAAGCACTTAAACAAGGATGAGTGTCCTTTAGAGGCTTTTACTTTTTGCCCCCACAACGCTTTTGCCAGTTGATTAGCAATTTTGCTCACGTGGCGCTATTTGTTGGCTTACAATGGGGAAGTGGTGAGTTTGGGGAACGTGTTGACTTTCATTTGGCTTACAGCAAATTTATTTTTCATAAATTGTGGCAATATAAGAAAATTATTAAAAAATACTTCATAATTTTATTATTTGCCTCTGTTTGTAGAAATTTTATCAAAGTATTTTTTTGTCTGGCTGCCGTAGTTTATGTTTGGCAGCCCTCAAGTGCTTAAGCAAATCCTTTTAGTAATTACTTTGCGTACCTCCCCCACTCCATTCTTTCCACACACCGACTTCTTGCTTGTGCCGCTTAAATTTCTCCTCAGTTAGGTTATGTTTTTTATTCAACTGCTGTCGGCTTACATGTATTATTGTTTTTTTTGTTCTCTTATGACTATAATTTGCTATACACATACAGACACAAACGTTGACATCACGCAAAAGCGGCTTTTGTTTTGTTATTGTTTTTTTTATAAGCTGCCGTGTGCAGATATTTATCATGCTGCGCCTAAGAGATGCAACAAAAAATTTCATAAATTTCATGGAAAGCCAGTTTGAAAAAGCCACATAGCACAGCACACACACGACAAATGCTATAAAATTAACCGCAAACACAAAACGTACATGTAACAACAAAAACATGAACGAAATATATCAAATATGACTATGCCGAGGCGCTCAAGCAAACAAGCGAACAAAATGCACACACATGTTCATGGACACTTATGCCCACTCAACCCATACCCTCCCATCGACCCACACACACTCCACAGGTTGACAATAAAACGCTGGTCGTAATAATAAACTAATAGTGCCCCAGCTGCAGAGAAATACTTAGCTCGCTTTTTGCTCTACTCCAACTTCATACTGCTGTGCATATATATATGTAAGTACAAACATATGTAGCCTCATATAAAAATATACACCACATTAAGTTATTTCTTATTATTTGTGTGTGGGCAAAGCTGTGTCTATAAAGGGTACATATAAATGTGGTTATTGGACGTTAAAGAATTCTTAGAAATTCAATTCTCTTAGCTTTGGATCTTATAACTTGTGTTCAATTTAAAAAGTATCTCAAGCTGCATTGACAAATTTTAGGCTAACAAAATTTTAGTGAATTATTGATTTTTTTCGTGAACTGCTTGTAATAAATAGTCCTTAAAAATATTTTTCTGTGATTTTTATTTGGATTTACCAAGATTTTGTTTATGTTTTTAAATACTAATGCCTTTTTATTAATATATGTAATGTTATTGTGATTTTAGCAGGGTCACAGAAGCAATAACAACACCTAACAAATTCCAAATATTTATAGATTGATTGTTTAATTTTTTAATGGAAGGCTAAAGGTCTGATAGTTATATAGAAAAAATATTTTATAGTAAGTTTTTAGACCTAGAAACTATAGCGCATAAGGATTTTTTCCAAGTCTTCCATTTTAGATAGGAGCATTGTTGGTTCGTTTTGACATACACTTGCTTTACACACCCACACGACGCACACATAATTAATACAGAAATAACACGTATGAAACTGACATGTTTGCACACAAACACCCACACACAAAGAAATTGTGTAGTTTGCTCAGGCCTCACATATTTTCACACCAACTTGAGTAAATAGGCCCAAACCACCGTTCAAGCTTTCATATCTGTCGAGCTTCATATTTTCGACACCCACACCCGGCCCCTCCCGAACAAAGTGATGGCTAATGTGGCAGTCCTGCCCCTAAATCATGAAATTGCTCAAAGTTGCCATCTGTAAGTCTTTAATACAGCTGACCTCCCCGTCAATTGGGTGATTAACTATTTGAGCAACATCAGAGCAAACATCTGCCTCGCACCCAGCGAAGAGTGGTGATGGCAATTGGAACTTGGATGGGTGGACGGGTAGCGTTTGTTTGGCGTAATTAAATTGTTAACGCACACGTGTCGACTATGCGCCAGGCTGGCTTTTTGCGTATTTATGCATGTGCATGGGTTCATTTAAGCGTAATGCTTTTTACGTTGACAAATGTGGCAGTGGCAAAAGCAATGCCAACAACAACATCAACGCTAATCCACCCAAAGCCAATCTATGCGTGAGTGTGTGAGTCGACGGGGAAGGGACGGACGCCTGAAACCATGACAGCAGCACCCAGCAACCCAAAAACCAAAACCCTCAAAACTCCCATCTCCCCACTCTCAATGGCAGTTCACTTTGCATGGCTTACGCCCTTGGCTGGTGTTTTTAATGCTTCATTGGCTTAATTGCCAACCAACAGCAGCCACACACACATACATACACACACACGCACGCATATTTTCCCTGGCAAAAATGAATTCAACCACAAACACGTTCATTTACCTTTTCACAGATACAGATACACAAGCTTCAACTCAACTCAACTTAACTGAACTGAACTGAACTCGACTCGGATGTTCGCTTTGCTACGCATTTTCATGCAAAGCTTTAAATGTGTGCTTTAACAAATTTTGCTGCTCTCTTTTAAAAACAAGTATGAAGATTTATTGAATGTAAAGAGTTTTATATACACATACTATTTCAAATATAAAACGAAAATTTAATTTATTGGGTAATTTTATAAATCTTAGTTATATCAATGACTTTATTAATATTCGCGATTTACTTTATTTAGCCTAAAATTATACGAACAAATATTCTTTAAGAAACACATTCATTTATAAGTATATATTAATATTTTAAGAAATTAAATAAATAGGTTATAACAAAATTATAGCTTTGATTTTTAATAAAGGGTTTACTTTGCAGAAATATTATATCCATGGTATCTTTAATATTTAGTTTATTATATTTATAGGTGTAGCTTATTTTTGAGCTTATACATTTTAATGAAAATATACTTAAAAGTACCGCTGTCAAACTAAACATTAAGCTTATAAAAAGTAACTAAAATCTAAAATAAATTTGATTTTTCTGGGCTTTGTTATTTACCTTAGTTTGTAAACTCATTGCGATGAGGTTTGAGTTTGGGAACCTGTCAGATACAGTAAGCTTTACTAACTATTTTTTTTCCAGACTGGTGCAATGACAGTTTTGTAAAGCAGTACTTTGATTTTTAGTGAGAGTTTGTAGTTGCTGTTTAATAGCCAGTATAGTTTTTTGATCCTTTTTTATGCACTAAAAGTGAGCCGCCTGTCTAAATCATCAACTAACTAAGATTGCGAATAAGTTTTTGTAGGAGTTTAAACTTTAATTAATAGAGTGCACAAAATAAAAGCTATTTAGCTAAAAAAATTTATTCTAGAATTTCAGTATACTTAAAAGTTATATACAATATTTTCAGATTGCTTGTGAGTTTTTGGCGCATTTGTTCAGTCAGTTTGGGATCCTAAGGTTTTCAACTTCCATGAACATTGCAGTTAACGCAATGACCGTTAATTATCACATCTCCAGGCACCAATGGGGTAGCTGTGTTAAGAGATGCATGTTTAATCGAATGTTTTTAAACATTTGGTTTCCATTTACTCACCACTGGCAAAAGCCAATAGACCCAATACAAAGGCAACTGATAGCCACTTCATGTTCGTATAATTGCAATGTAGACCTCTACAATCGAACTAAAGCAAATGCAATATAATCGACCGCTTATATAGCTCAAATCACAGATATTCCTGGAACCATATTCATATATGTATGTGTGACAACAGGTCAATTAAGAGATAGCGCGGAAAAACCCATTCGAATAAGTATTTCCAAAAGATAAGCAGCTTGTGATCCCAAAATTTTAATTTAACCAGAAAATTTATATACTTTGTAATTGCTGTTGTATTACGCTAATTTTTAAAGCAACAAATCTAAAATAAATGAATATTGTTTAATAATGCTTAACGTTTTGTGTTTATTTAAAGCGAAATACATTCAACGATTGTGTGTTTATTAAGCAGATGTATTTATTGGTAATCTAAGTTGTGTAAGAGAAAAAGCGAAATAAGTGTGCGTGGCTCCAAAATTATTGATGCAGTTTTTTGGAGGATGCCAGTAGCTATCTCAATACTATCAAATTTGGTAACTCTTACTGTAAGGGTGTGAGAAATATCTGGATTTATCGATTTAAAGTTATCGAACTTAAAGGGTGTCGAAAAAAGTTGAGTTTATACAGACGGTCAGTCGAATAGACACCTTCGGTATCGAGTATAAAAATATACTAAGTTGACATCAAAAGTAGAATGTCTTATGATAATTTCAATAATATTTGAGTAGATTGTCATAAGTTTTCTCCATGAATATTCACTCATAACTACACTCAAAACAAGCTCAATAAAATGTATTGTAATTGCTTTGAGAGAGACAGCTAAACGTTATTTATCTTCGTGTAGGCTATAAAAGCGCATGGGAAAGCTAACTTCAAGATCAGTTTCAACTTGTAAGCTTGATATTAAACATTCTAATAACATGAAGTGGATTACATTAGCTTTCATTGTGGGTCTATTGGCTTTAGCAAGTGGTTAGTAAGGCTAATCTATACTTAAACCTGCCTGTTCCGACAATGCATTCATTATTTTTCAGCAAACCCGCTATACCCGGGAAATGTGATCATCAACGGAGATTGCAAACGCTGTAACGTTCGTGGGAGTTAATTTATAATAATACTTGTGATAAACAACAAGCGATTATCATGTGAAATTGTATATTCAAAAGAAATAAAATATAATCCAAGCAAAAAGTGTGTTGATGCTGAACATTTTATTGAATCAACAGTTAAAGTTTAATAAGATTCGTAATCTTTGTGGCAAGTCGTTGAGAAGTTTATTGACTTCAAAACCAATATTAAGAATATTGCAACATTAACAATCAAACTTGGCAGAGCAGATGCTGTTTGAGCATTAAGCAACGCATTCAATTACCGTCAACAGGACATGAAATTCTCTAACTCATACCAATAGTCAGTGCAGAAATGCAATCAATAGATAATTCATTTGTTTTCTTATAAGTGAAATTGAAACTTTTTGCAAACGAACTGATGCAACTGCAAACAATTGGGTTTATATACTTCTTTTGAAAGAAAAAAATTCCTGCGAAATTGAGTGCATCGCCTTAACAGAAAAATCGCAAAAATACATTCAAAGTGTACACTTTATTAAACTATAATTAAATGCGCAGAAAATTGCTTGCAATATAATATAAAAGTCCAAACATAACACAGCCCGTTGTCAAGCTCTGAGTAACAGCTGAGGAATTTATCCTTCCGTCATCTGGTACAACCACCGAATCATCTCCATCAGGTCGATTGCAGTCTACGCATTTGCCGTTAATAATAACTTTGGGCGTGGCTACAAATAAAATATGTACATCATTTTGTTATAGAAAAGTAAGTTAGCGAATTAGTAATTTCAATTACCGCAAACTACAGCCAGAAGACAGCCCAAAAGCAGTAGCGTCAATGCAATTGATTTCATATTCCTAGTTCAGAGCTACAAACGATCTGAATGGGAGACAACTGTTTCATGCACTTTTATATGGGGCAATCAAGCAGATAATAACCGAAACTCACTCGTGTATGCTTTAAGTTGAGATGACAAGCGAATCGGAATTTCCCGAGAGCAATGTGAACAATGATCTCATCTTATCAGTCAAACAAATGATGCGACCTTTATGTGAACCTTTAATAAAGCAAACACTTTTTTGTTTAGTATAATAAAAATATTTTATACAAAAAATATTTTTTCTGTGAAAGAAATTTGCATTTTAAAAATAAATTGAAGAAAATATATATGTATATCAAAGCAATAATAAATCCATCTAAAATTTAAATAGTTTAAATGATTTTAGTTAAGTTTCATTAATTTTTCTTCCGTTTAACTGTATTTAAAAATTAATTCACAAAAACACTACGTCCAAAAAAAATTAATAGCCTTTTCTGAAAGTTTGATTTTAATCAAATTCAGTTAAAAAATTTAAAGAAAAACAAATAGGAAACAAGTATAATATTCAGAGTCTTTATATAAATAAAAAGTTTTTAATAACTCAAAGCCATTTTAATATTTATATGAAATATATTTTTAATAAAAATTTAATCTCTTAAAATGTTTTTTATGTTTATTGTTTATTCTAGTACTGCATGGTGAATTTTATAAAACAACTATAAACAAACATTGTTTTACTCTCGAAGTTTTGTTTACTTTTCCATAATCATCTGATTATTTAAATTAACAGCAACCAACTGCAAATTTTACTGCACTGCATAACAACGAAAACCATAGAAATAATAAAACATTTGATTCAACTATAAAAATTTACTTTGTAGAATTTATTTAACATTTTTTTTGGCTATTTTGTTAGATTTGTGTACCTAAAAATTATATGTATGTACATTTATGGCTGACATTTATAACATATTTGGCTATTGATGATATTTGACTGCTCCAAGGGATTCGATGGTCCTAAGAACGAACATTGCAGACTCGACAGTCACCATTGATGATGACATTGCCAGGATTCAATGGTGTGGCTGTAAACACAAAATTCAAATTGTTTTTATAGATAACTTTTGCGGTTAACATACTCTTCGCCACTTACCACTAGCCAAAGCCAAAAGACCGAGCAGAAATGCGACCGATAGGAATTTCATGTTGATTGTTTGGTTGTGTTTTTTGATTTCCTGTTGAAGACTCAAGAAGAACTGCGATTGAACTGATGCTCTACAACTTGGCCAGCAATGCTTTTATAGCAATGCCTGCCAAACCGGAAAATAGAACACACACTTAATGTACTTGCCGTTATCAACGTCAGGCTAAGATTCGAGCTTGGAATTGCCCAGTGCCAAACGAGCGAGCTTAAAGTCTGATTGAAAATTCCCAATTGCGTTGCATCGAAGTGTGTATAAAACGCAATTGAGATGTTTTTTGTTTTTGGATTGAGTGGAAAATTGAAACGGAGCGCTGCTGGTGCGAAAAAAATAGGTAAAGCGATAAAGGTTTAACAACCTGCTCACATAAAGAAAGATAAGAGAAGCATGTCAAGTTTTTAAAATACATTTATTTGCCAATTTAGATTGTTGTTCAACATTTAAAGATGAGTTAATTAAATCAATATGTTAATTCCAACCACATTACAGAGTATCTCATAGTCTTTTAGTTTCGATAAGCACTCTGGAACTTGTTCGTTTGTTTTTACGATCAAATTGCATTTCAATTGCGCCGTCTGAAGTGTGGCGCCCCACTGCGTTTTATGTTAATATAAGTATATATTTATCTGCTTACATACCTAACTTATAGTATCTATATTTCTGAGTAATCGTTAAAACTGGTTTTTATTGTTGTTGTTTTTTATGAATTTTACGCTACATTTTATGAATCAATTACGCAGATAACTTGCCATTCATTTCAGAGAAACATAATACTATACCCAAGAAAAATGTAAATACATTTCCAAAGATTATTGCATTTTATAACAATTTTTATATATTGCTTCAAAAACGAGTTAGATTGTGACGTGTTTAAGTTGCATACAGATTAATAAATAATACTTTTAATATTTTAAGCTCTTTACTTTGTAAAACAAGCGATCAGGCAACACGTGCATGATATTGATTTTCTTTATATTATAGGCCTTAAATATATTTCCATTACTACGTCATTTTAAATTACAGATCAAGAACCAAGGGTTCACTGATTAATTGTAATTCTGTTCTGCAACTTTAACTGAAAGTGAGAGAAAGTGTTCAGCAAAGCTGTGTTCAATAATCTACTAAGTTTTCTCTTTCACCCAAAAATACTTATATGTAAATGTATATTTTAAACAAAAATTATGATCCCAGCAATAAGTTTTCTTAAAGAAATATCAAATGATACCAATAGTAACAAGATGCAAAGTACCCAAGAAACTGTTTGTTAAATAATTACTATAGTGATAAATAAAAAATAAAATCAGAGACAGCATCCCAAATTGTTAGTTTGTTGAATGCCAATTAATGCAATTTGTATTTGTATTGATTTTTATATACTAAATATACAGATTAGATCATTTACACAAATCAATAAAATGTGTTTGATTATTGATAAGGATGGGTAAAAAGATCAAGCTTATGTTGATTTTGCAAATCAGCACAAGATCCAATGTTGAAGCGCAGTTCTGTACAGTAAAGTTGTTAGTGCTGCTAACCTTGTAAACAAATCCAATGTGTAAACACTTATACTATACTTATACTTATAGTAAGATGCTTCAGCTGAAAAGTTTGATATCTGAAATGTTAAATTTTCTGAAGAAATTATAACTCTTGCAATAAATATTTCATTTGCATTTTAAGGTAGTTTTGTTGTTTTTATTGTTATTAGGTAGCTAAGTTTAAAATTTTGAACGCAGTGTATACATAAATATTGTGCTATCAAATTGTGGAAGTATGCGAGGAGGCTTTGGCCTTAACAAATCCATCTTATTTGCCGCCATGGACATTGCAGTATTTGCAGTCACCATTGATGACCACATTTCCAGGGTCGGGCGACAGTGGAACGGCTATTGATAAAGAATATAACATTAGACTTGAATTTTGGCTTGTTTGCTATAACAACTTACCACTGGCGAGAGCCAAGAGACCGAGCACAAAGACGGTGACAGCTGAGAAGAATTTCATATTGTTAGCTGGTGCTGTTTGTTGATTGTTCTACAAAGACTTGAGTTGAACTGATGCTGTTACAAGTTCAGCTTCGATCTTATATGGGCGATTTGTTTCATTCAACTGGGAAATTCACACTGCATCGCATTAGAGCGGGAATTATCAGCGATTCAATGCACGGGGCATCGAGCTTTGACAGACAGCTTAACTAAATTCATATACGCACACTGATTTTGTGGCTGCTGTGTGTTGGACATTTGATAAGCTTTAATCGGGAATTTCCCAACTGGCAGACGAGACAACGCTTGTTTTTCAAAGAGAATTTACGATCTGGTTAAACCCATCAGAGGATTAGCTTACATTTTTTATTATCCCTTAGCTAAAACTTATTATATCTTTAACTTTGTTAATTTTTAAGTATGACTTTTCATAAAATTTGAACACATTAAAATAAAATGATATATGAATTCATTTTGTAATTTATAATTTTGTTGATACATACTATTAAAGCTTTCTTTTTAAACAAATTTAAAAATATAAGTGTTTTTTATTTTTATTTGACTTTTTATTTCAACCATTAGAAGTATGAGTTTCTTTATTACATAATTATATTTATTTATGTAAGACTTATTCATTATTATTTAGTTGGTAATGTATATTAAAAATTTACTTTTATTTTTTTTCTATTGTTTTTTTTTTATTTTTTTAATTTAAAAATAACCAAATAAAAAAATTATAAATTTAATATTATACGTAAAATTACTTTATTTTCATAAAATTTTGAATTAAACAGCTCCTAAATTAAATCTTCTACGTAATATATGGGTAAGAAATCAAAATACAAAACTAACCAAAGAAACATTATACGGAAATTTTTTTTCTTATTAATTGTATATAAAATTATATGTTTATTCGATTATATAACAAAATTCAAAAATGTCATATAACTTAAAATTATATATAAATAGTGCATATACTTAAAAATATATAATATGTATAGTGCCAAAAGATACTGCGCATTCAGTGTGCAATATTTTTAGCAAGTCTTACAATCAGCTGAATCGTGTAATGAGGTAAGCTTTGTTTGCAAAGCGGCCAAGGCATTGATAATCTGGGCAATTCCATACAAGCTCACAATCCTACATAGTAGTATATACAAAAATATATATATATATTTTTATAGACTTTCAATGTTTAGTATACTGATTGCCAAAGCACAATCGTTGTTTCAAACGTTCACGATTTTGAAGAAGCATCTCGATGTCAGTATAAAAGAATCATTCTAGCGAACATATCGTCGAATTGAAGCTATCAAAATGAGAAGCTTAACGCTGCTTACGTTTGTAATTTTGGTCTTGATGGCCATTAGTGCTAGAGGTTAGTTTGTTTGCTAGTCAAAGTTATGTTTAACCCATAGACAACACTTTCTCGTTCCAATTGTTTTTTGTTTAGCTGGCAAGGTGCAAATTAAAGGCGCCTGTGTTGACTGCAACCGACCCGATGCAAGAACAACAACAACACATCGTCCAGCAGCAGCGGCGCATGGTGGACGTGGACATGGACGTCAGACGACGCCCAAGCCAAAGTCTAAGAGTACCAAGAAAGACAGTGATGAGGATGATGATTGGAACTTTAGTCTGCATCAGGATGCGCATGGAGGACAGCACATAACAAGCGGAGGTCGCCACAAGCGGCAATGGGGCAACCGTCAAGTGATCATCACAGATCCCGGCTATGGTGGTGGCAGCTGGTCTGGTGGTCGTGTCACCACATTAGATTCACGTGGACAACCCGGCACACTGTTGCACAACGATGATTGTGTTGGCTGCAATATAAGGGGCTAAAAGAACTAAAAGGCATCTTAACAAAATGTAGGCTAATAAATAACATATTGTTTACAATTCGCAATAATAATATTTATTGACCTTCAGCTGGCGGGGCAAACCGGTTTGACAGATCTGATAGCTGAAAGCTTAGTTCGTAGAATTTCCACATATCAATTGTTAATCGGGTTTTTCAGTTCTTCCCATTGTTGTTGCTTGCAACGTATATAAAGCAATGCATAAACAACAATCTTGATTCCAGTTGAATTTATAACTAGCAATGAGATTGTTTACTTGCGCTTTGCTTGCCATCCTTGTCGCTTTGGCAGCGGGTAAGCATTCAAGCAGAATCCTTTTCAGCACTTAGATTCTTATGCGTATACTCTCCATATTAAGCTGGAACCGTTGTCATCAATGGTGTCTGTCAAGATTGCTCTCCACCAGACGCTGAGACCGTTGTTGTGGGTGGTGAGGTGATCAAGGGTACTCCAGGGCATGGCACTATACTCATAAAAGGAGGGACCGAAAGTTCAGGTGCAGCCGACAGTGTTACTAAAAATCCTACTGACATCGATACAAGACCTAAACGTCGCACTGTCATCCTGAATGGAGGCAGTGCTGGTTTCGATCCCTATGTTGTGCCCGAAGGCTATAGCGGCCGTGTGCCTGGAGGCGATTATGTACACAATGCTGATTGCAGGGGCTGTGACATTCGAGGCTAATCTCATCGAAGTGGACTGATTTTTTGATAAATATATAACATAGTGCACTTTGCGAGGGAGATTTGTTGGTTTCCTTATACATATAAACTTGCACACAAAAATAAAAGTAACAACGATGATTGTGTTGGCTGCAATATAAGGGGCTAAAAGAACTAAAAGGCATCTTAACAAAATGTAGGCTAATAAATAATAAATTGTTTACAATTCGCAATAATAATATTTATTGACCTTCAGCTGGCGGGGCAAACCGGTTTAGTTCGTAGAATTTCCACATATCAATTGTTGTTGCTTGCAACGTATATAAAGCAATGCATAAACAACAATCTTGATTCCAGTTGAATTTATAACTAGCAATGAGATTGTTTACTTGTGCTTTGCTTTCCATCCTTGTCGCTTTGGCAGCGGGTAAGCATTCAAGCAGAATCCTTTTCAGCACTTAGATTCTTATGCGTATACTCTCTATATTAAGCTGGAACCGTTGTCATCAATGGTGTCTGTAAAGATTGCTCTCCACCAGACGCTGAGACCGTTGTTGTGGGTGGTGAGGTGATCAAGGGTACTCCAGGGCATGGCACTATATTCATTAACGGAGGGACCGAAAGTTCAGGAGATGCAGGTGCAGCCGACAGTGTTACTAAAAATCCTACCGACATCGATACAAGACCTAAACGTTGCACTATAAACCTGGGTGGAGGCAGTGTTGGTTACGATCCATGTCATGCCTGCAAAGGCTGTGACATTCGAGGCTAATCTCATCGAAGTGGACTGATTTTTTGATAAATATGTATATAGCATAGTGCATTTTAAGGGAGATTTGTTGGTTTCCTTATATAAACTTGCCCACAAAAATAAAAGTAAAAATGGATGAATTCTTTAAAGATACATTTTTTGGTTTTTATAAATAGTGGTTCGAGGTATAAAAATTGGTTCACCCTATTTAGGAAAAAAATGTTACTCAAAAACCATAGTAGATATAGGCATTTACCATATCCGGTGGGGCAAGCTTTTATTTATTCCGAGTTTTGAGGAAGGTCGCAAGCTTTCACAACACTAAATTGGTTGACTCTAGCTTTTATCATGAAATGTATGGCTTTTTTAGATTTTCAGCTATCGATTTTATCAGTAACTTAGGCTCCCATTTGAAAATAATTGAAATATTTCAAGTGTCCAGCTTCAAATAGAAAGTTTTTAAAAAATACATAATTTGTTTTTATTTTCTTTCTTGTACTAAAAAGGGACAATTAATCATTAGAAAATTTGAGGTTTGTCTTAGCTAGAGATAGGCGATTAAGGTACTCCATACTTTTGCTCTTTTTGCTGACAAGAAAAAAGCTTTGAGCGCATACTTCAAACGAGCCATGATGACTAAATTAATCTTCACTTAAAGTAACTCATAATACATTTATACAAATAAAAATTTTATGCTATCTTAGCTCGGCTTATGGGAAACTTGCCAGTGAAGTACTTTGATGAATATTTAATTAAAACAAATAAAACACAATAAGTGATTTGAGTACGATATTACTGAAATACTACTTTTAGCCACTTATGCAATTTAAGAGCTGTGCTGCATCAAGCGTAAATTAAAGGGGGGTTTTGCTGTTGTTGAGCTGTGGGCAAGCCCCAGACCCAGTTCCAGTCGCAGCTGCTTATGGCCTTTGGCTTTGCTTGCGACACGGGAATTTTTTGTATACATTGTTGGGTATATTTTCTGTAATCTATATAAAATACTGAGCATATGGCAATGGTTGTTCAGTCTCTCTTAACAAACATCATGCAGTGGTTCTCGTTGTGTATTTTGCTGCTCGCACTGCTGGGCGTACTGCAAGCGTCACCTGCCGGTAGGAAGTCATATTACATGAGTCAATAGTTCCTGTTCTAATTCAATATATATGAACTTTCAGGTCACATAACCGTACGCACTTCATCATGGAAGCATGTTAGTGTGCGTGGCAACGCAAATATAAAATGGAATGGCGATTGCCATAACTGTGATATACGCACCACCAAAAACACAGCTCAAGTGACCAGCACCAGATCGCGAACATTTACGAAAAAGTTCTAAACATAAATATGAGCTTGAGAAAAGAAATAGTTGTATTATTTATTTATTAGAAATATTGAAAATAAGTTCTTGAAATTAAACATTTATTTATTTTAAAAATTAAAGAATTGAATAATAAAAAACATTGAACCATAAATATTTTGTTATATAAACTATTATTTTATTAGTAATATAGTTATAAATATTATCAAATATGTTTTGTTTTGCATATAAACTAGGAAATGCTCAAAAAGAGAAATACTTGCTGAATCAAATATTGAACGCAAAATAATAACAAAATCATATTTCATACTTATTTTAAACAATGTTTCAAAACTTATTTCTGATTGGCAGACGGTCATAAATCAGTCCTCACATATACGTGAATGGAAATTGCTTCGTTGCTAAAATATTTGATGAATCGTTCGTGAAAATTGCCATCATAAGGAAGTTTGGTGCTATGTACAACCAAGTTTTAGTTTTGTGTGCTGCAACTCCTTTTTGCCGCTGCCATTACACGTGTTTTTTGTCTACAAATTTTTATTGTTGCCTCATAGCCGTAGTCGTACTGTGTGGCCATAAAAACCAGTCATTTCCTTGAGCAGCCTGTTTTTCTTATGCTTGAGTGTTGTTTTTTTTTGTTTTTGTGTTTTTTTTTGTAGCTGCTTCGACATTCACGTTCTTTTATTTTGCTGTCGGAGAACGAAAGTAAACCGCTGTGCGCCCGTAAATGACTCCCCAGGCACCTTTATATTGACTCGTAAAATTGCGACATTTAGAGCAACCCTCTGTAAGCAGCTAAACACTCCCACACACAGCACCCCGCCCCTTTCGTTGTAAGTCCAAACATCTACCCGCACTTCCGGTCGTTTGTCTTTTGTGTTGCCTGCTTTTCTTTTTTTCATTTTGATTTTTTTAAATTTGATTTTTATTTGCCTCACGATTTTTATGGTCGAGTGTCTTGCCTTGCCGTCAAGATGGTTTTTCTTTGACCTTCTCATAGTATTTGTATACTCTTGCTTTGAGAAAGAGTGCGATATATATTGCAATCAAGTAATTAATTTTGAAGAAAGTTTTTTTTTTCGTGTTTAATTTTATTGTCCTCTAAGTAAACAGACGTAAGGCACTCAATGTTGGCAAAAAGACGCTTTAAATTTGTATTTGTTAATTGTGGACTTCGGGTGATTTGATTTAATTCCTAGATTGCTATCTAAAATAAATTTTTTTGCCTCTCAAGAAACAACTAAGCTTAACTTTTCAATTATTTTTTGGTTTCAGAAGAATTGTTTAGAATGTATTTCTGGTTTTTAAGAGTATTAAAGCTTTTGAAAGCCAAGATTGTTTTTTCGTTTCTTGTGTCTGTTGTCGCTGCCAGCAACGGAAATTGAGTTGGAAAACGTTTCAATGTTGCTTTTGCGTTTTGTTTGTGGGGTGTGGCTTTTTCCCTCAAAAAATTGAAATAAGGTATAAAGTCAGAGCAGTGGCAGTAATCGCATTGCTCAATCGGACACACCGAACACACACACACACACACACACACACACAAGATATTGCTATTGGCGTTAACTTGCCTGCCTGATTTTCACTTGACATCGTTGCGTTATCCACTTTGACCCGCGGCACTTTTGTTCTGTTTGCCTTCCGAAACTTTATTAATTTTGAAATATGCGAAACGCGAGACGAGACGAAAATGATTTATTGGACTTTTGAGTGGGGCCAGTCAAGTGCTCAACTTAATGTTAATGCGTAAACGCTTTCATAAATAATTTTGCGCATACGCAATGTTGCACTGCTCCGAACCACAACTCCTACGATGTATATATATATTTTTTCATTGCTTGTTTTCTTTATGTTCTGTAGCAGCTTCTATCTTTTATTTAAGGCATTTCCATCTTGTTATTTCGACACTTGGTGCCTTTCATCGTTTGTCTTGTTGGCAGCGCAAGTGGCTCGCAATTTATTTAACGTTTTTATTATGTCATTCTCAGTGTTTTAAATGAATATCAACCCCTTTTGTCATTTCGGAGTTGTTGCTGTGCATTTAAGTGGCATTTGCTGTTGCAAGAGGATGTCGCAGGATATGTACGCCTGCACAGCGTATGATATAAATTAATGAATAATTGAGAGCATTTTATTTGCAACGGCTGCTTCTGCCAGGAAATGTATATTAAAGCTGCAGGAAATGTTATCGTTATTTCAACAAAAACACTTGCAAAATATTAAATTTTTTTTAAAGAATTCATTAAATTTACTATGCTCAAAAATTTAAAATGTTTCCAGCATTCTACTCTTTAAAATTGGCATTATATTTTTAATTTTATTCAAAACCCGTTATACTTGTAGGTATTATCGTTTTGGCGCTGCGAATTTGCATAAAGCATTTGATATTTATTGTTGCATACTTTTTGGAGCAATTTGCCACGCATTTTATTTTACGTTTTGCATTGTGCGATTTATCAAAAATGTAAAATGTAAATTTGTAATTTTATTTACATTATTTATGAATCTATGAATCGCTTATATTATGCATTATGTTTACACTACATTTGTTTTTCTATATAATTAATAATCAGATAATTTTAATTAATTGAGCATGAATGCATTTTATGAATTGAGCACCAAAAAATACAACAGCTCAAAGAATGAGCATAAATACATATAAATATGAATATAATTATTTTAATAACCAAATTAATTTACTTAACTTGAAAACCTATTAGGAATATTCAATAACATAATGTAAAGGTTCATTTGCTTTTTTTTAGTTAAATTAATATACTTATCTGTATACTTAACCTACTTTACTTAATGAAGGTATACTTTTTTCGTAATTGACCAACCATAATTACAATACATTACTTATCTTTCACCGAAGTCATTTTCATATATAAGGCAGCATTTATATTGTTGACGGCAACTTATTATAAGTTAATTGCAAGCGTAATTATACTTAAGAGCCCAGTAAAATAAGATCCTTATGAGAAATATTACTATTACATATGAAACTTATAATAATACATTTACCCATAACAATTTTTTTGCATATCCGCTCAAAGATTATTAATAACAAATTTATATTTTTTTATGTTTGTCAAATTGTGATTGTATTTTCTTCAGCCTTAAACTCTAATTGTTGTCAGTTGCAGTAAAAAATGCATTAAAATTAATGTTTGTATATTCATAATAAGCTTTAAAAGATATATTTAAAATGTCCTTGTAAAGCTATGATCGTCATAAACAAATTGAACAAATCTGTCATTCACGAAACCCTTTTTTTTGGCAAATGGACCTTGTCTGCATCGAAATTTCCATACTCTCCTTTTCATGTCACACTCATTGAATATGCGCTGAGCACTCAGGACGTAGCATAACCAGAGATTGATTTCATTTTTGTAATTAACTCGTAGCGAATGTTCCAACTCATCTGACGACCTGTTATTGACCAGGTTTGGCAGGTGTCTGGCTGTGTCGGCGCTGTGGCTTAACAAGTTGATTAAATGGAGTAATTGATGGAATTGCAAATGGGCTTTAAAGGTGTAAATGGCTGGCTTTGAATTCCGCCGCTTGGCCTTCGTGGATAAACATGTCATTGTCATTAGATGGCCTCACATTTTGGTTGAACGATTTTTTTTTTTTTTGATTATTTTGTTGCGCCAAGGGAACGAATCTCATATCCTCACTTCTCCTTCTTGGCCAGTGGACAGAGTGCGCATCAATCAAATAAGCACGAAATGCACACGTTTCATTTATAAATATTTGCGGCGAGGGTTGCACGACTTCACAAAAGGCATTATGAGGCGTGAGGCATCAGGCAAGAGGCGAGAGGAGCTGCACAGCAAAAAGGCAAAAATAAAAAATGATTTAAAAATTGAAAGGATTATGGAGCGAGCGCAGCAACGAAGCGCGTTAATGTTAATGCCGCCGGGGGGCACAGAACGGCACAAAAAAAAGGGTCGTTCACAAAAGGGAGAAGCAAGGATGAGGGGGTGCAGAGGCGCTACAGATCCGACTGGGCTTATACATATACTATGGTATAAACGTGTTGGTGTCGCTGTCAGTCAAACAAAACTGAGCAAAAATCAACGAGGCGACGCAAAACAAAAACCCAAAGCTGAAAGTTTATGCCACGCAACAACTGAAGAGGCAGATGAGAACAGTATGAGTGGAGATGTGGGGGAAGAGGAAGGTTACACAGAGGCCAACGTTGTTGGATGGTCAACAATATAATTTGAACAGGAATGAAAAGTAAACGCGGCAAAACAGGGCGGGCTTCTGGCATTTCTCTCTATCTGCACAGTTTGCTGTCGTCATTGTCTGTTTGGATATACTTTTTTTTCTTCTTTATAGTGTACTACGAATACATATTGCATTTCCTCTGCGTTGCGGTGCCGCCGGCGAGCAAAATCGACAAAAAAAAAGATTGGCAGAAAGTGGAAATTTTGTATAAATCAAATCAAACATGTGAGCAAACTGTTTTTGCTGTTGTCGCCAACGCAACGAGTGGAATGTGCGAACAAATCAACATTTTGTTGAAGAGCTGCACAATAAACATAAGGGTGGTTGGTTGTTTAATTAAAACAGATGCACTTTACTAACAATCGAGAAAGATAGCCCCAGCGAGAGTAGATGCAATTTTGGTGTATAAACGAGATTGATTGGCATTTCGACCGAAGAGTGATTATTACCTACTTTATGATATGACATAATGGGTTTTATATACTTTGTGGTTTGTCATTTGGCCTTTTAGAGATAAGAAATGGGATTTTGTGGCTGTTGAAACTAAAAAGTCTAAAGCGACAAAACAAATCAAGTAAGAAGGTTCTAGGCGAAAAATCTCGTTAAGGAGATTCACTGAACCTTTGAAATTAATACACATTATAGTCATATATAATCATATTACTCAGCGCGGATCGCTAGCACTCTGGCTGACCGTTTAAGCTGACGCTGCATAGCCCACGCTCCGTTTAGAGCGCATATCAGAATTTTGAGATTGGAAAAGCTGTTCGTGCTGATCAGGATATCACATGTGCTGTTGATTTTCTCCTGTTGCCTAACTCGTTAATTAATTCTTTTGCAAAATGTTATTCACAGAAAATTGTTGCACGATAAAATTCCATGGAATTGCTTATACCTTTCATATTGCAGTAGCTTAGATTTCGTGTTAAATAATAATTCCCTGAAAGCCTTTAGCTTGCTTTGATGTTTGAAATAATTGTGTTGGGCTGTACGAAGAACGGAATGCAGCTACTCCTATTCATCCACTCGCTCGAAATTCTTAGAAGCGTCCAACGACGAGAGCTTTCTCGGTTTTTTTGTTTAATTAAAATGCCGTTAAATTTCTGGGAAAACAGTATTAATTTTTTTACAGACTTTTTATTTTTCTCGTGATACGTGCACATTTTACTTTTAATTATTAAGTTAAAGTAAACAAAATCCTTAACGATATCTGATTGCGTAACCAAGTGCTCAATGGCCTTTCATTTATTCTGAGTAAAGATGGTTGGAAATATTTTATACTCTCTCTCGATTCTGAAATTGTAATGAATTTAAAAGCTGACAAAGCGTTTTCTTCATTTTCAAAATCTATTTTATTTCATGGCGAATTTTTCACATACTTGCAACTAAAGCATATTATTTTTATTAATATTCCAAATGTTTGTGCCCATTTTTATGTAGTTTGATTGCAGTTTAACCACAAAACATATACATAAATATAGTTGCGTTGCATTGAGCAAACTTAAGGGGCAACTGTGGCACATAAAACAAAGGCATGCAACAACATAAACAGAAAACTGGCAAAAAAAAAAAGAAGAAAAGTTATTCAACTCAAGTGCCGTTAACTAGTTGGCTGCTTGCCGCCTTGGCGCTGTTCTGTTCTGTGTTCTGTGTTGCATTTGCGGCCTTTCCAAGTTGCCAAGTTATTTGCCAGCAATCAGAATCAGTACAGACCAACACAACTTGCCACTAGCTGCCAGTTGCTCGTATCGTATATTAAGTGGCTCGTCTGCTGCGTAGGTTGCACTCACTTAGACGGCAGAGCACTGCGCGCCCGCCTGTCTGGGGCAGCATGATGTGGCAAGTTCTGTTCCTGTTGCTGCTGCTGCATCGCTTTAGGCACTCGCTGCGGCTTTGTGCTGCGTAATTGTTGATTTTATGCGCAGAGAACGCAAACATTAAGCCTTTCATGCAACATGCGGCTACCGTTGTCAGCGTGAAATGCGTCAAATTACCGAACGCATTGCCAGCAGTGCCGAGCAGAGACAAGCTCCGAAGACACAGCCAGCAATTAAGTCAAGCCAAAGTAACGAGTAACCAGCACCAATACCAATACCACTGCCCATCATTTACTGCCATCACTAATTAATGTCAATGTCAAGTGCTGCTGCTGCATAGAACACAAGTTTCTGTTCCATGTTTGATTACAATTGTGGCTTTAAATTAAGTTCTTGTGTGTTAATAATGCAATAATCAAAAGAGAAAAGAATAAAATTAATCCAGAAAATTAGGACCTTGATTCCGATTTAACAAGGCGGTGGGGCAGTTGGGAGCGGAATGTATTGATGCACATTTTTGGAGGACGTGATGATCTATCTTGCCACCAAATTTGGTGGCTCTAGCTGTACGGACGTAAGAAATATGAGGATTTATCGATTATCAGTTATCGATTTCATCGATTTCCCAGCCTCCTAGTAGGCGTAGTGCCCCAATCTGACCTTTTATCTGTCCCGCCCATAGATATGTATATAGATATTTGCAAAGTTTCAAGTCTCTAGCTTTACCAAATAAGTTGATATATAGTCAAGTGATGAAATTAATTTAGTAATCATAAAACAAGTGAACTCATTATATAATGAACGACCCTTTGGCAGTGCGCAAAACAAGGGCCAAAACAACAGCAACAACAAAAGAAACATAAAGCGCGGCGAACATCATAATAAAATTAACATTAAAGTGGCAAGGCAAAAGGGATCATAAAAATGAAATCAACGTATTAACTACATGCCAGACAGCAGCATAACGCACAACCCACACACACACACACACACACACACACACACACACACATTTATAGTCATAATAACAAGCTCACGCCATTTTCGAATCCAGCAGCTGGGCAGATAAAACGGAACGAAATAAAATCAATTCAAATAAAAGCATAAATACGACCACAGGAAATGAAAATGACGATGACTCCCCCCGTTCGCCCCTTGCCCCAGTCACTCCCTGTCACACAGCACCCGACCCCAAAAGCGTCCCCCAAGGCTTGGGCCCTGCGGATGACTGTAAATGTGTACGAAAGTGGGTGGGTTGGGTGCTTGGGGGTGGCACATGTAAGCGAACATATTACGGCACAAGCATTTTCGCTTAATAAAATGTAAAGTGAGGGAGAAGAAAAACAGGGGCAGGCAGGCGTTCAGACAAAAAGCGACAGTGCCACTGCCGAGAAGTTGAATTGAGTTTGCCAGCCAGCCAAAAGGACTTGCCGAGCGAAGAAAAATAGAGAGAGCGCAAAACTAGTGAGTGCGACAGTTAGACAGAGAGTCAGTCAGATGGAGTGACTGTGAGCCAGCAGCAGCAGCAGAGTCGTAAAATTATATTTACAACACAAACAAAGCTGTCGACAAGGCAGCAGAAGCAGCAACGAGAACGAAACTGAACACAATGATAAGCATGAAGCGGATGAGAAGACGAAGACACACACAAACTTTCTCTCTCTCTCTCTTTTCTGTCTCTCTCTCACCCACACACACATACATTCACTCTTACACCCTCGCTCAAGCAGCTGGCAAAGGCAAAAAAAAAAAGAAAAGGGCGCCGTGTGCTTTAGTTGAAGCGCGAGGCAGCAAAGAGATGAGACCGAGGCATCCAGCAATTTCCCGCACTCAAAAAATAACAATGGCGCGTTGAAAATATCCGCTTCCGTTCTGAAAAGGCAACCAAAAGCAACACACACACACACACAAGAGAAGACAAAATGAGCGAGTCAGTTGGCCAGAGCGAGAGAGAGCGAGAGAGAGCGTTTACCCAAACGCAGCTGCGACTTTAACGGTAGTCTGCTTTTTTGGATAGGAGCAGAAAGAATAAAATTGAATTTAATTTAATTCGAGCACAATGAAATCATATTTTTAGCAACAAAATATACAAAATTCAGTTGTGGCATGAAAAGCTGACAACTTGAAAATGCTTTTCATTTGGACAATGCCTCTCTACATATAAATAGGTATATGTTGTATATGTTTGTATGTTTGTATGTTTGTGGTATGTGCACAGCTATGGCTGCTGGCAATTTCATTTCTATTAGCATTAGTTGGACAACCAAATCGTTATAACAGGTGTGAGTTGTGTGTGTGTGTGTGTGTGTGTGGGTTGAGGGAGTTTGGATTGCCAAATTAGACTCAAATATTTTGTGCATAAATATTTATACGCTTGCAGCGTCGACACAAACACAGCACAAAACTCAGTCGACAAGCCAAGTCGCAAATATGCAAAGCTCTTGTGCTTATATAAGTATGTGTGTATGTGTGTGTGCGTTGCTTTGGTTTATGTGCATGGGTTAGTGGAGTGGTATGTGTGTGGCTGCGCCAAATGCTTGAAAATCACATTATGCCCGCTGGCACAGCTTTGCCACCAACTTGGCAGCCAAAGATTTACACACGAACACACACACACACAAACAATCCACGTCCAATCTGTCTGTCTGACTGGCCATTTGCAACTGGCAACTGGCAACTTGGACTGGTCATGACTTCTTCTTGAATACCCTGAATGACAGCAAGTATCTTTTGGATTTTATATTTAATCTGATTTTCAAAAAAATATATTAAAACACAAAAAATTTTAAACCTTTTGTTTGAAAAATGCAGATGGACTTTCTTTTTTTTTTTGTTGATAACATGGTTAAAGTGTGTGTGAGAATAAGTAAGTAGATAAGTAACAAAGCTTCCAAAGGACATTTGCTTCGCTGGCAACCCTTGACTCGAACGCTCTTACACTAAGTGTTTGTTGTTGCTTTTAGTGCCTTTTGCCAGTTCTTGTGTGATGCGAGAGGAGAGATAGGAAGGGGCAGGAATGGGTTTGTCCTTGTTTATTATTCATGCTGTGTGCTTCTTTACACCGTTTCAAGAAGCTTGTGGCTGACGGAGCACTCTCGGCTTAAATGGCGCATAAAAAATTAATAGCTTCATTAGCATTTGTACGAAAATTTCACAAAATTTCACGCACATAATTACATAATCTGCCAAACAGATCGAAAAACGATGTGCAACAGAAAACAGTTTCAATTGCGACAAAGCCGCTTTCATATATAAATTATGTACAATTTGCCACAACCAGACAAACACTAACACACACACAGCCTTTTTGGCCAAAAATTAGGGTCCCCTCTTTGGAGGGAAGCACTGAGCCGTAAAGTGGTGGTTGGGGGGGGGGGGGGTCCGTATGAGCCAACGTATTTGAAATATTGCCAGCCAAAAAGCTACTGATTTTCTGTGTGTGTGTGCCAGCCAAAGAGAGGGAAATAGGGAAATAGAGAGAGAGAGGGCAAGCAATAAAATGTGAAATTTGTGAACTTTAGCAAAATGCGCACAAGGATATCAATTCCCAAAGCACACAGATGAAAAAACAACTAAAATTCATATGAGTGTGTGTGTGTGTGTGTGTGTGTGTGCGTAGTCAAATCCAACTAGAATCAGAATCACAGCAATGAAATTGAAAGAGCGTGCACGAATGCCAATAGGAAAACAAATCCAGCAAAGACACAAACCAAAAAGACAGTGGGACAAAAACTTACCCGAGTCTTAGCTAAGAAAATAGTAACAGAGATGTTAAGGGGATACAATTATATTAATTTATCTGATTTTTCTATATACTTCAATTTATTTTGTGTCTTTAGTCCTTTGATAAAGTCAGCTTTTTGTCGTTGCTTGTTCCACAGTCCACACGGAAGCAAAGCTTGTTTAAGTGCTGAGCGAAAGGAAGAGAAGGGAGAACTGTTGTCAATATAGTATAAGGTTGAAGCACAAACAAGTTTTTCGGCACAAAAAGGCAATAGAAATATAAAAAGGATCGAACGGCAAAGGCAAAGAGACAGACGACGCGACGGGCCAACGTTCATTTGCCTTTTTGCCTCAATGGCAGCAAAGGCAAAACACATTCAAATACGGATTTAAAATGAAAAAGATATCAAGGATATACTGCGATGATGACTGATTCGTGCTCAATTCGCCAAAGCTAAGGAATGTGTCATCCGATATGTAATAAGCTTTGAGCACGTGCACTGAGAGCAATGAAAATAATATTTACAATAGTCAAAGTTACACAAAGGTCAAACGAAACATTATGGCTTTATTTTGCGCCTAATAAATCTCATTATGTCATTATGTGCAACAACAACAACAACAGCCATAAACAAGAAGATACAGAGGTAACAAATACCAAAAAGTAGCCGACAAACGCTGCCGACGCCGAAGTTGGCTGCGACGTCAACGTCGGCGTCGTCATCGTTGAAACGGCAACAGCCAAACGACATGCCAATCAGTAATCAATCCGCACGCACATTGACAACGAGGACGCGTCGCTTGCACTGCCCCTACTCAGCGCTGCTCTCTCAGCCAGCACTCCTCTCATGTTTCTTCGCCATCATCCAAAAACAATTTGCAAAAGGCAACAACTACAGATGTGAGCTGCGATAACGACTTACACATACTCTGTATTATCAGTAATCTCATATAATGATTGCGCGCCGAACTAAGCCTAATGGCTGCTAAAATGTATGTATGTAAATTGCTGTTGGATTGCAGTTTGCACCTATAAACTTATTAATGCATGTGATAATTGTCTTATTGTGATGGTCTGTCTGCACCAACATGATGATATTGGCAATAAGAAACTCACAAAACAAAAAGAAAAAGCAGCAATGCTGCCAAGTGAGACCGCACGACGTCACAGTAAACAAAATGAAAAGAGATAAATATAGAGCGGCACTGCGCAACATGGCGTCAGCAGCAGCAGCAACACTGGCGGTGAGCGCGAGCGAGAACGAGCGCGCTCTGAGAGCGAGCGCACAGCAACAAACGCCGCCATTAGAGATATTCCGCTCAGAGAGCGCGACGTGTATGTGCATAGGAATGCGCTAGTGTGCGACATGCGAGTGCAAATGCCGCAGGGCTGTCGAGTCACAAGTATTTTAATAATATTAACAGCATTTAATCGCTTTAAAAGCATTATTTAATAGAATTGTTGTATTTGATGCCTTATATAATTATAATAATTGAATAAAACGGCTACATTTTCAGATTGTGCAGTTAAATTTGAGGGGTTGTTTATTTGAGGCAACTGCTTGGTAACTCTAGAGTGCGCGCCGCTATGTTGCCAGTGAGAGCCGCTCAATTTATGCGCTTTTTGTACGCGTTGCTCCTTCGTGGCGGACAGTACGGAAGAAACGCTGTCGACGCAAACTAGACGAAAAGTTCTATGAAAAATAACAAAAAAAAAAACAACAACCAACATTTTTAGCATTAATTGTGTGCTAAACCAAAAGATTTCCATGAGCAACTAGGCAAAGGTAATAAATCATGTTTGATGCCAAATAATAAAGTGCTCATGTTGTGTGTGTGTTGAAGTGTATGTGCGTGTGTGTGTGCATTATATTATTCAAGCAACACAACAGCAAAAAAGTGTTGAAAAAAAAAATAGTCTTGCTCTTCTCCACCTCTCGTCTGTGCAAGTCGCGCCGCGTTTTGTGCGTTTATATACATGAGTGTGTGTATGTGTGTGTGTGTGTATGTGTTTGTATGGAGTGTTTTAAGCAATTAACCAGCAGCAGTGTAGAAATGCCAAAAACGCATTAAAAATTATTACTCGTTGGCTGTCTGTCATTCACAAGAAACAGCAACAACAACAACAACAAAAACAACAGCAATACACAAGTGCTATTTGCCGCCGCTACTCATAAAACAAATTACCCACTTGGGCTTGACTGTTGTGCGTGCGTGCGGGTGTGTGTGTGTGTTAAATACATACATACATGTATGTGTGAAAAGAGCAGCGTAATCATCATCATCATCAGCAGTCGCTGTCCTACAAGCTCCAAAGCTACAGCAGCAACAACAACAACAACAAAAGCAAACACACATACATATACGATACACCAATACTCATGTGAACAACAAAAAAAAATAAGAAAAAAGTAGTAAGCACTCGCCGCAATAGTAGTAAAACGGCCAAAAAGGCAGTGGCAATATGTTGCCACCAACAGCAACAACACCAACAACAAAAGCAACAACCACAGCAGCCGTATAATACCGGAATAAAATTTCTATACAGCGCGGTCGTCGTCGTCGTCGTCTTCTCTCGCTTGAGCAGTGCATGTGTATGTGTGCGTCTCTTTTTCTCTTTCGATCTCTCGCTCTGTCTTTCCCTCTCCCGTTCTGTGGCTGCAATGAGCGACAGTTTTTTTTTGTGTTTTTCGGTTCTAGCAACAATGTTGAGGAGCAGAAGCGTCACAGCGACGATGGCAAGTATGTTTGTGTGTTTTATAAATGCGACACACACACATTTATATACATATGTACATGCATATGTTTGTATGTTTATGTGCGAGTTTCTTTATGTTTCGCACAAACATTGCGGTAAAAGAACGCCGACAAACGTTCGTCGCTGGTCGCTTAGTCGCTCTCACTAATTGTGACGTCTGCGCGCGTGCGTCGGGTCGGTTGGTCGTTCGGACGTTCGCACGGTCGGTCGGTCGGTCGGTCATTTTGTTGTTGTACAACGCAACTCCCCCGTGCATTTTTTATTTCAAGCTCTGCTCATTGCATGTGTATGTATCTGAATTTGTGTACATATTCACACTCATACATATACACAAGCTACTTCGCCGCGTCGCGCTCTCTCGCTCTCACACAAAAGTGCCGTTTTTGTATTTGTAGAAGAAAAAAAAAATAAAGAAATCGACTAACCTCATAAAAAAAAGTTCATGCAGTGAAAAAGAAAACAACCAAGAAAATTGCTTGCAGCATATTTGTCAAAAAAAAAAGAAGAAAAGAAATAACAGCAAGTTAAAAAAAAGTGTTTGCCGTGGCAATCTCTATCTCCTTCTCGCACTGGCAAATAATTCTTGAGATTGATTACAACAACATCAACATCAGAGCGAAAATTTAAAAGGAAAGCTCTGCGCTACAACAACGAAAATTTGTGGATTTACATTTCCTGCCTTTTCGTGGATTATTACTACCTACAACTACAAGCGCGCTGCTCACTTTTGCGGGTCGCTCTCATTCATTGTTGCTCTCTCTGTCGCACGCGAGTGCAAGGGTCGGCTGCGCGAGCAGGAAAGCAAGGCAGGCAGGCAGGCAGGCGACAGACAGGCAACGAAATCCTCGTTCGCACCTTGCTCCCCATTCACTCACCCGACGACCCACCAGCCATTCACTCATTTACCGCTCTCTCTGTTACGCTCCCCTTACGCCGCCACCAACCCGAATACAACCAACAACAACGGCTGCATGCTGTCGCCTATGAAGCAGGAACGAGCATATCAACAGCAGAAATTGCGATTATTTTGGATTTATAAAAAGGCAAGTCCAAACAACACACACACACTTTTCATATGTTTGCATGTATGTATGTATGTATGTTAGTACATGTGTATATTTGTTTAATGTGGCATGCTATAAATCCCAAATGACGGCCCCCTTCGGCCGAGCGAGATGGTTTGTGCGCGAGCAGAGAGCGGGCGGGAGAGTAAATTGATTTCCAGTTTGATTAATTGCCGCTTGCTGCCGCTGCCGCTGCTGCCGCTTCGAGGCGCATGTTTCTTTTTTTTTTTTAGTATTATTTTCTCGTTTCGTTTTGTTTTCGTTTTTATTATGCTGTATATTTTGTTGTTGCTTTCTGTGTTTGCCTCAAGTTAATACCAATTAAGGTCTTTCAATTTAAGCCGATTTGTAATTAAATGCGGATTTGTTTATAAAAACCATCAATGCCCCCCTCTACCTGCGCCTGGCGGCTGCGCAGCAAATTTGGCAACAAATATTTACAAACATGCTAAAACATGTCAAAAATTCGCCATATTCGCTGATTTATAGCTGACAATACCAATTTGAAGTTCTGGTTACATATATTTATTGTTAAACGTGGGAAGATTTCGAAAGCGAATTTATACTCTAAATTTTGTGATTGCGTGTGTGTATGTGTATGTACATATGTGTATGTGCACTTAGCCGCAGCGGTGACAGGCAAATGACGGCTCATTGAGCTCTTATTATTACGAATTTAAAGTGCACGCACAATGAGAGAAATTCCCATAAAAGGGGCGTCGTTCGTCTGCCAACAAAGAGGGACACGAACGAACACTGAAAAAGGAATCACGCTGCCTAATGAAGCCTGCGGCGCGCAGCAGAGCGACGGCCATGTTGAGTACGAAACGAAGCAAACGACCGACCGACCGACCGACCGAACGACGAAGCGACCGAACGACGAACAATAAACAAAACACAGAGAGTGAGTATGCAGTTGTCAGAAAGGGAGGCCAAAGCGAACACGTACATCATTGCTCTCTCCCCTTTTGGGCGCGCTTACGCTCTTTCACTCTCTCTCGTTAACGTTTCTAGCTCACTCGCACTTGCATATGTACATATATATGTATGTATGTACTAGCATTGGCTTCTGGTTGTTGTTGTTTTGTGCGTGTGTTTGATAAGTTTTTGCCTGGGCGTGTTTTGCATTTAGTTCAAATTATGATATTGCGTATAAGTGTATGAGTGTATGTGTGTGTGTGTGTGTGTGTGTGTATCTGGGTATGAGACTTTTATTATAAAGACAATCATTCTCCTCGGAAATAATGACTAAATTGTATATTTTATTATTAAGTAAACGAATTGCGTTAAATGCTTTCGTCAATATGCATAATAAAAACAGAACTAAAACAACAACAACAACAACTAGTCATCGTCTATAGCTACAGATACAGATACACAGATACAGATACAAATGTAGCCAAAAGCAACAGCCTCACAATTAAGCGTCTATTAGACGCGCTCTCTCGGCCATAATATATATTAAAAATGCTTAACACAAATCGCCAACAGCCGCAACAAAGCCAAAAACAAAAGCAACATTCATGATGATGGTCAAGCCGAAGAGTGGGGCGTTCATGATGGCGAGAGGGGGTGTGTGCGGGGTGTTAACAGTGGCGCGCACAATCGTGACGCCAACTTAGTTACGGTCATTAGCACCAGCAGCGCCGCCAGCGACAGGCCAAAGCTGAACTGCCTCCGCCTCTGCCGCTGCCTCCGCCTCTGTCTTATGGTCATGTATATGCATGTATTATACACCAACACACACACACACACACACAAGCACAGAGCAATAACAATTTGTCACACTGTTGGAGCTGGTAAAAGTTGCCAGTAGCAGTAACATACTACAGTCAAGACTTGTACAAGATACACACACACACACAAACATACAAAACATGAACACGTTAACTGACTTTTAGTTTGCGCATTGGGAGCTCTTTTTGTTTTTTTGTTTTTGTTGCTGTTGTTTCTTGTTGCTGCAAAAGTGTAATTGGCTTTTGTTGTTGTTGTTGTTCGAATTTGCCACCGTTCTGTGGGGCGATAACAATTTCAACGCTACAAATGTGTCAATTGGCTGACAAAACATTCCATGTATGTAGTATAAATTCCCATAAACAAATACACACACACACACATACGTATACGCAATATAATTATACTTACTTTGTAACTGCGCTCGGTAGCTAATCATTTGTTTGTTGAACTGATGAGTTCAGTTCTCTCTCTCTCTCTCTCTGTACTGTAATTAACAGTAGCCCAAACAGTAACAAGACTGTTTACTAAATGTTGCTGTTAAGCTTATGTTAACATTTTATGATTCCAGTTCAGGCAGAAATACTGTTAAAAGTGCAATTTTATTAAGTTAATGATTATGAATCTGAGATTCCCAAAAAAATGTCATACTTTGGTCAACAGTTATAAAGTTTTATTCTCGGCTCATAGGAAAAGTTGTTCCACATCAAATTCGACTAAAAATGTGATAAAATAATAAATTATCGCGCCGAGCACATTATAAAATGTTCAAAATGTTAATAAAAACTTACAGTGTTGCTTAACATGCCCATAATTAACATAACACATGTTAACAGCATGCATTAATGTTAAAATATATGCAAATTGAACCAAAAATTACTTTTAGCATAAATGTTTTTCAATGTTAAACAAATGTTGTTACAAACTGTTAAATGTAACTTAACCTTAAACCAATACACTGCAATAAACAATTGATTAAGTATAACTTTTGTTGTCCCAAAACTGATATTGAAGTGCTTTTAATTAAGCCAAGTGCTTCTGGTCTATGGATATTTGTTTATTTATGTTTCTCATTACGAACGAGTTATAAAAAACAAAAAACAACAACAACAACAAACACTGAGCCGTCACTTAGTCGGCCATTTGTCAAGGGGCCCCGCCCCGTTGCGAACGCGATTAAAGCAAATTGATTTGTTCAATTCTCATAAATGTCTTGACAGTGACAAACGTTCTTTATTCGTTTCGAGCTCGTTCCGCCCATGCAAATTAACATTCAGCCATAAAGGCAACAACAATTTCAATTGCACAAAACTGAAAACCAGATAAAAATCGTTAAAAAAAATAAGTAATCTGACAACTATGTTAAGTGTATTAAGTAATCATATCAATACAATTGAATGCCGATAAATAATAATTTTGAAAAGAGACAAAATAAACCAACAAACTAAAGTACCCCACCCTCTCTGTATTATTAATATTTGTTATTAATCTTATCAATATAACAATTTAAATATTCTTCACCTCGAGCTTAAAAAACTTTCCATTAAAAACCAACAACAATAAAATCAAATAATAAATAAAACATTTATATTATTGTTGTTGTTTTTTTTTTTGCGAATTCTTAGCAATATTTCATAAAAATTAACGAATGTTAACGTTTAACAAGAAGATGTTGCAAATTAGTGTGCTGCAGCGAGGGGGGGAGGTTGGGGGTGGGTGGGGGAACATGATACGGCGTGTTTAGTTAAAACAAACAAGCCGCAATCAACAAGAGCGTCATTGAAAAAGCAAATTTCTGAACACGCTAAACATATGTCGAAAAAAACAAAAACAACAACAAATGAAAAAAAAAAAAAATACGAAAAACAAGAAACAAAAACAACAACAACACCAGGGGCACGAAAGCGTTCAACGTTCACTAGATAATGTGGGCCAAGCAACAACAACAACAAAAACACAAAAAAAAAAGCTGCAAAAAATAAACGAAAATTCCCAGCGGAGACACAAAGAGACGCCTGACGTCAGCGGGGAGGGAGGCAGAGCACAATTGATAGAGATGATTATTTTAGTTTTTATTCTTCAAAAGGGGTACAATAAAGTTGAGCTAAAGCATGTAACAAAAAGAAGAAAATATATGAAAATAATATTTATTCTTAAGCAGCATCAAAAGCTGACTTTTTCTAAGGAAAAAACAAGATATTAAGTATATTTTTGTGAAACTTTCATCAAGATTGGTTAAGCAAAACGCAAGCTATTATTTAGCGAGACAAATGTTGATATAATTATGGTTATCGACAACAAAATGTAGCTCATTCTATCGATATTGGCTTACTATCGATAACATTCGAATACCCAAAGTTTTTAGCTTAAGCTTTTGCCAAAGGAAACTTTGACAATTTTATTCCTTGCAAATTTCATCAAGATTGAAAGAAGTTAACAAAAATTCAAGTTTACTAAGGATAGAGGAATGATCTTCCGTATCTTCTTGCTGCGTTTAATATATCGAACAACATTCTTAGCTAAAAACTAGGGTATCTTTTTGATTACTTTATTGTTGTTATTGTGTTTTTTGACTTAAACTTTGCGCTTATGCCGAGCTAGTGAATAAATACAAGAGCCAGGGACAGATCAGATCATACTTTATATGCAGATAGATGTTAATTGACGGCTTTGATAATTAAAATAAATGCTGCCCAGATATAGATACAACAGATATACAGATTTGCATATTTAATGTTGTGTGGGCGCAACACAAAATGAAAAAAAGAATTGAAATTTAGAACAAGTTTAATTTGATGTTAACTTTCGGGAAGGGAGGGGGGCGAAAAATCGACATTTGATAGCCACTAATTCATTTTATTAAAACGTGTAAATTCTGTGCGAAAAAAGCAAAAAACAAACAAACAAACGTAATTAATATTTATTTATTATGGCATATTTGTATCTCTGACAAAAATTATAAATGAAATGCAAACAAAAACAACAACAACAACGAAAAAAAAGCAAAAATCAAATGAAATAGTATAATAATTAAAATAGCTCGAATGTGGAATGTGAAATGCAAATATTTCACAATTAAAATATATATATTGATTGCAATAAATTCTTTACGCTTTGCACACAAAATAAAATCAAACAATTTGTCAAGTGGAAAGCAAATTACAGCTTAAACAAACACAAAAATTACAAAACGCCATAATATTATATATATTTTGCTGTTGATTAACTTTACTTAATTATATCTTCATGTTGCTATTTCTACATTTTTTTATTGGCATTCCTTAACATTTCATTGCTAATTGACGCCAAGCCTTTCAAATGGCGATTATTCCCACATAGATCTTATAATCGGATTTCTGGATAAGTGCCAAAAAAAAGATGAAAAAGATGAAAATTTTCGGCTCATACCTACATATATTATTTGCCATTTTGGTTGCCTCTTTGTATTTGTATCTCGATCCATCTGTAGTTAAATTGTGTTCGCTACACGCGCCTTCAGTTTTCAAGCCAGAAATAGCCAAAGTACCGCAAAACGCCATGCGCTAAATTTAATCGCGAGAAAAATAATAAAACAAATTTATTGTTGAATTGTGGCAGCGAAATTTTATATGTATCACAGCGAAGATTAGATGCTCTATTTGAGTGAAAAACTGTTGTAATATTATTTAACATAAATATTGAAATGTTAAAGAATTCCTTTTGAAAATACCCCAAATAATTAGATAAAAATGTTACGTTAAATCTGAAGAAATGTTATTTAAATGTCAAAGAATTCCTTTAGATAAAAATATTACGTTAAATCTGAACAAATAACTCAGGAATGCCTTTAAGAAAGTTTACATTCAATGGTCCTTAACATTCCCCCAAAATTACATTGATGGAAAACTTAAATATTGAAAATTACTTCAACAAAATCTTAACATAAATGTTTTTCGACAAAAAACGTTTCTATAAATAAATAAATATATTTTGCTATCTCAAATTAAGTTCACAACCAATAACATTATGTTACTGAACAGAGTGCTAACAGCAGAGACGAGTTAACAGATTACATTATTAGTCTATGGTTAACAGTTGTTACTAAAAGCTTTAGTTTTCTTTCGTATACAGAACCATACTTAACAGTAATAAGATAAATAGATAAATCACAAAACGAAGCACATAAATCAAGAATAAATTTCTAAAATTTATGCACAACTTTAATAACATTCAACAGCGCCCAGCTGATATAATTTCTTTATTAACAATAGAAATAAATGCCACAAATTTGGTTTTTCTATTCTTTCGCTGAGGCGCCTTGACTAAATGAAATAAATGAAAATAAATGAAATACCAAAATGATTGATTTTCCAGTTAATATTATTGCTATTGCTGTTGGCCATAATGTACGCAAACACAAGCCCCATAAAAATGTATCTAGTATCGAAGCATATTCAGCCGACGGCGCCGATGTTGGCCTTCTTTTTTCCTCGCGTATCTCATAAAATTCACACTGTTTGTTTATTTTTGCCTTTTGTGGCTGGGGCTCTTTTTTTGCTTTTGCTCTTTTGTGTTGTTGCTGTTGTTACTGGCAAACGACGCTGGTTGTGTGTTTTTTTGTTGTTGTATTGCTTCTTCTTTCATTACGTTTCATGCCTTTGTGCTGGGCTTTGTGGTTTTGAGAGGGGTGGTGGGTGGCTGGAAGGGAAGCTCAGCATAGTCCATCAAGCGAAGCGAAGCTTCTCAAATCAAGCAGCAAACATCTGCTCTCTCCCTCTATCAGTCGGCACTGTCTGCTTTGACTCTGTGCCTTCACTAAATACCCAAGCTAAACACTCTTTTTTTTTTCTTCTTTTTGACAACAGCTAAAATAAATCTTAAGAGCGCCTGCTGTGCGACGCTGCTACTGAGTAAAGCTTTTACGGCTCGCTGCTGGCGCTGCTGTTGTTGTTGTTGTTGCTGTTGCTGTTCTCGCATATTTATTTTGATATCTTTTATGATTCTTTATTTGCCGGCTTAGCTACCCCGCCACGCAAATGAAATCCGCCAGTTTATTTATTTTTTTTTTTTGTGTTTTATGCGGCCGAAAATGTAAATAAAACAGCAAAGCAGCGATGAGCAGTGGAAGGGGGGAAATACTATATCCTACAACTTGAAGTCACTCAACTTGACTCGACTCTTAAAATGCCCTCTAGCTGTAAACTGAAGTGATTTGATTGGTTGATATTTAAAGGTACTTTTTCGATTTGAGAGCAAATTGGGATATTTAAAGTGATCGGTTTTAATGCAAGTGGGAAATTGTTGATAAAAGTCCCAAAGTACCATTGAAACTGAACATGCTATAATACCCCTATATATACCCCGCTGGGCCACACAGCGTCAGCGGCTTAAGCTTTATGGCCATAAAAAGATTATGCCATTATTATTTTATATTTGCGGCGGCGCATTAGTGTGTATGTGTGTGTGTATTTTTTATGTTGCCACGTTTAATGAATTCGCATTTATTTGATTTTTGCCAGCTTCATCTTTTTAACATTTAAATGCAAAGATAATCTCTGTGCATTTGGGGGGGGGGAGGGGGGCTTGTGTATTGTAATTATTTAATTTCAATGCATTTGGCATTGTGCAATTTACCCAAATTGCCAATTGTTTGCAATTATTTGCATGATTATCATTGTAATCATTATAATTATTATTATTATTATTACATTTTGGGCATTTACGTGATAATTGTATTCGTGTAGATTAAATGCAATTCAATGCCTCAGGCATTGAGTACTTTTTCTCTTTATTTATTTTTTTTAAAGTAAATTGCTTAATATGGGCATTCATCTTGTCGATTCAGAGAGTCTGTGTGTGTGTGTGTGTGTGTGTGTATTAGCATAATTGCTGTAATTTATGAGACCCAATTGCGGACAACAACAACAACAACGAGCTAACAATTTCAAGCACAAATTAGTGTTGCATTTAAAGCTTCGGTTAGTTCTCTTTCTCTCTTCGCTGATAGCGCTCCCAACACTTGGAAGCCGGAAAAGTGCTGCTCGATTTAAGTCTCTTGCGGGCAGAAACAAGTCTTTAGCGAGGGTTACCACACGCAGCTTAAGCTTCCAGATTAAGATTAAGAGCATGTAATGCCGTTATATGATATTTGAGGCTTAAAGAGATGATTCATTCATTTCAATTCCAAAGCCACTGAAGGAGAGAGTTTTGTGTAAGAGAGAAAGTCCCCCACCCGCACAAAGATCAACATGTGTGTGTTTGCGAGATTTATGCTCAACTTTCGTTCAGTTTTTTTGTTTGTTGGATTGCCATTCTGTCAACTTATGGAACTGCTCTCGCGAAGTCAGAGCTATTGAAAAACTGGCTTGAAATTCCAAAGCCAAGTCTGGTGTCCGCTTGGCAGCTCCATTGACACAACGCATGTTTGCGATTATTTATGGAAGCTGTTTGATTTCTTTTCACCGTTCCCCTCTCTCTCACTGTCTCTCTCTCTCTGCTAAAAACGCGTTTAAGCTTCAACCAACATGCACGAGATTAATGAGCCGAATATAAATCATGACAAAGTTGTTAAAAAACGAAAACTTTAAACCGTTGCATATTTAAAGTCAGATCCAACAAATATTTACACGCTTCACTGCAGAAGAAGAAGATGCATTTGGTGGCATTTTTTGTAAAAGTCAATTTCACACTTGATTGCTAACCGTAAATCAATAAAGCTCTTAAGCATTGCCGTTGACAGCGCTGCTGCTGCGCTGCCCGCAGTCGCCTGCTGTCTAATTAAGCGCATCTAAGACATAGCAGCGACGTTGGCAGCGACGTAGGCAGCGACGTTGGCTACTGTAAAAGCCACTCACACACACACCAACACAAATGCGTACAGCTAGACAGAGACAGCGACAGCGACAGAGATTTAATACATATACAACGGCATGTGCAATAAATCGCGTGCCGTTTTAACACTTTGACGTGCACAATTGAAAATTGCGAAACGGCGTTTTGTGTTGTTGTTGTTTTTTGTTGTTTTAAGTGTTTGTTTGCTTGTTGCGCTTTGGCTTTGCCGCCGTCGTCGTCGCGTCGTCCGCCTGTCTCAATTGGCGCGCCAAACAAATTAGCTAAGCTTTAAAGAGAGTGAGAACCCAAAAACAACACTTCGAGAGAGGGGAACAAGTCGCATCGCTTCGTTGCGCAAACAAGCAGCAAGAAAGAGAAGGCACACACACAGACGTACAATGCCAAAAAGGCTGTGAAAACAGACACCTCGTGTTCCTTTGTCGCCCCTCCCCCCCCACACAACAGTCATTTGCAAGTTGTTGTTGCTGTTGTTGTTAGTCTTGCTCATTTTTTTGCCTGCAGTTTTCGTTTGCCAATTGCAGCGCTTTGTTTTGTTTTGTTTTGTATTTTTTTTTTTTCTCGTTTTTAACTCAAGTATTTATTGTATTTACCCAGCGCATTGCAGCTAAGGCATAAAAGTTTACAAAAAAAACAAAAACACACAAAAATAAGTTGGGTAAATATTTTGTGGCTATATTTTGCGCTTACTATTTTTGTTTTTTATAACAGTGCAAACAAGAAATACACACACACCGACAGACAAGATTTACCCATTGCAAACAATATTACCCTTGCACACTCACACACATACACACACGGCAAGATTTCTCAAGTGTGTTGATTGATAGATTAGCAAATGGGGAAATATGCTCTCTCGCTCACCTATTTAGGGAAATTAATTGACTTTCAGCTGAAATTTCGTTCAAAGCTCAAAAAGTCAATTCACTAATTTACATAAGCCGACATCAAAGAGCGCAAAGAGATAATATTTTAACGAAAGCGAACGAGCTTTGATCTTTATTGTTGTTTGTACAATCGTCTTACGCTTTCCGCTTGATAAGTGTATGCAAATAGCTAAAGCAAATTGATTGCATTTGTAGTTAAAGTTTAGTTTTAATCGTTTCATATTCGAGCTTCATTAGTTAAGCACCTTAAGCACGCTACGAAATTAATGTAAAACAGTCGGGATTTTTTTTTAACGACAATTATTTGCTTTAACAAATTTGTTGCGCACAAGCAAGGAGCAAAAAAAAATCAATAAAATTGTCGTGCTTATAAAGTTAGTTGAGCGGAAAAAGCGCAGTCCAAACGGGAATGTTGTAAGTGTGGTGGAGGGGGGGGTTGACTTGCCTGTAAATGGAGATGAAATTAATAAAATAAATAATGACAACTGAGCTGATTGCGCGAGTCCGCGGTGTTAATTTTAAACAAACGCACACGCACATGCTTCACCCCCCCTCCCCCCTGTTGCAAGTACACAGAAATTTACTTGCAACTTGTTTCACAGCGGGGGCACGCAGCGCCGAGCTCTCGTGAATTATGAACCAGTTGGCGGCGAAGAAAATTTACCTCTTTCTTTATTTCAGCTCACTTTGTCACTCTCTGCCTCTCTCTCGCTCTTGCACTTAACCGAATTAGTTTCAATTGCAATTTTTCAAATGCCTTGCGAACGCTGCGCCGCCGCCGCCGCCTCTGCGTCTCTTGAGTGAAATATGTGCAGCAGTTGTTGTAGTTGTTGTTGTTGTCGGCGACCGCAACATCATTATGCAGTCAGTTTATGGACATGGCCACTTAGCAGACAGCAGCAGCCAAGCAACATTTCAAATTAGCGATGGCCGCGTGAACAAGAAGAGAGAGAGAGAGAGAGAGAGAGCGAGAGCGTTGTTGTGGCTAAACGGTTTATAGTTATAGAGCTTTGAAGGAAGAGAGCTTCAATTAAATATAAGATAAGCTTATATTGGCCGACTAATTATACACATTTATTTTTATCGAACGTTTCTGAAATAAATTAATTAATAATTAATTTGAATATTTTGTACCTTGGCTTCGTCAGCAGAAAACCTTAACTTATCCTTCTACATATAATAAAATAAATAAATAACCAATTTGCTCTTAAAAAGTAAATTTTCATTAACTCTCTTAACATTTGTTCTCATTACGGTAAAAATGCACAGCTTCTGTCGTGACTATCGTGCCGGCTCGCTCACGCTGCCATCGACGACGGCATTGTAAATTTGTATTTGATTCATGTTTTGTTGTCTCTGTCGACGACATCTGCTTTGTGGCCTCCGGTTTTCATTTTTTTTTTTTTTTTTGGCAATTTTATGCTGATTTCATTTTGATTTTGCATCAACTTTGCCAACTGCAATTTGTTGAGAATTTACTTATCTGCACAGTTTCAACACCCGCCCTACGTCTCCCCTGTTCTCCCCTCATGCATATACATACATATGTGTGCTGTCATGCAATTAATCACATGCAACACACACACACACGCACACAATTTATGCACGTTTACACGTCGTTTACCAAAAATAAAAAAAAAATGGCATTAAAATAAATTGTCTCTCCCGCCGACCCTCGCCGCGCTCTGTCATGGCAGTAGCCCTGGTATTTATAATGCATTTTTAATGGTGCTGAAAATGTTTCCGCTTCGATTTGCTTTGGCAGGCAGCTTTGCGCCTAGCGGCTTAATTAAAACAAACAGCTTATCTAGCGGCAAAGAGAGAAGGTGAGGCAGACGCTTGAAGTGTGGCATAAATTACATATATTACGAGTATTTGTATCCCTCTGATGTATGTTTGTATGTGTGTGTGAGTAATGAGCTTCGTCACACTCGCACTCACTCTCCACTCTTCATCTTGTAGTAGTGTGCGCTTAATGCCTTTTTATGGCATTTTGAAACTTTGCTCACTTGCATTTTATTTTTTGTGCATTATTTTTGCGCTAAGCCGAAGCTTACCAGAGAGCCACCGGAGTTAAGCAACTCCTCTCCCTCTCTCTTCGTTGAGTGTGTGCGACAGAGTGAGCACAACAGATACAAAGTCGACAGGTCGACAGTTGTTGTTGTTGTTGTTTCGTTGAGCGCCGCTGCCTAAGGGCTCCCTAATCGTTGCTGCTGCTGTTAAAACAACAACTGCACTCTGGCTCTGCCCTTCTCTCTCTCTCTCTCTGTCTCGCCTCTGAAAAAGTTTGTTTGCTGCCAGCAGTTCGCTTGCCATGCAATCCACTTTTTGTTTAATATTAATTTTTTCTCTTTTGCTTTTATTTAAAGACTTTTTTCCATTCCAATTGCCTTTTGCCTTTGCTTTTTGTTGTGCTGCTGCTGCCACGTTCTCTCTCTCTCTCTCTCTCGCTATTGGACGGAAAAAACAACAAAAATGGTTCAGTTTGTTCTTGTTCTTTGTCTGCTTCTTCTTGCTCGCGCTCTGTTTGAGTTTCTTTTTCAATTCAAGTCCCCTGCTGCTGCCTCGTCCCGCCGTCCCGTCCCTCGTGCAATCGTGCTCAGTGAAAAATCATGTCGTTTGGAAATTGTTTGTGCTTGCTCATGCGAAATACATATTTTGTTGTTCTTGTTGTTGTTGTTGTTGTTTCTTCCATTGCTGCTGCTGCTTTTTCATTAATTCCTGGCTCTAGTTTGTTTTTGCTTTTTGTTTTTTTTTTTTTTTGGAGAAATTACCGCATTTTAAGAAACCCGTTAACTTTTCACAGCTTTTACACTCGCATAACTCTTCTCTCCACACACACACACACACACACACACATAACCTCGAATTGTGTTATGCGTCTTTATAATTTTTAAATGCGCTTAATAAAGCGCTCAATCTGCTTGAATAGAATAAGTAGGAGGAGGGGGGAAGAGGGTAAGCAGCCGAAGGAGATAAATTGGAGGATGAGAATTGAGCGCCGGATGCCGTCGCAATACGAAAAACAAGAAGAAGAAGAAGAATAAGAGAAGGTGAAGTGGGATTAAATTTCATATGCGTCTCCCTCCCTCTCTCTCACCACACTCTCCCCTCGCTGTGTGGTGAAGTCTGCTGTTGTATGCCCATCATTATCTTTCTGGCAGCGTGTTTGTGCGGGGTGCGGAGGGGAGGGTCAAAAAGAACACTTAAGCCTGAAATTGGCAGTTATTCGCTTGGCTCTTTGCCTGGCTTTGCTTTTGTTGCTGATTTTTATTTTCTTGGGCTTTTTTTTTTTTGTCGTTTTTTGGTTGCTGCCTGTGGGTCTTGGGTCTCCGTCTTTGTCTTCTTCTTCAACTTCTTCTTCTTGCCAAGTGTTCAGCATGTTTCGGCATCCTACTTAGAGGTCGGACTTGTTATTGTTCCGACATAATGGCAAAATATTGTATTGCAAACATTTTTGTGGCCCTTCAATTCGTTACATACATACTTATACCCTGTAAACTCGTTGAAAATGTTTATTAAAGGGTATTACACAGTCGGAAATAAATGACAATTATAAAATGCAACTTTTGATAAGCTTAAAAGTCTTAAAAGTTTGACTCTAGTTTGTTTTATGAGCAATTTAATGAAAAGTACTGCAAAGATAGGGTATCTGCTGGTCGATTCTTAGATGCTTGCTTTAATTTTGTTGCTGCTCTGCGAAGCTCACTTGACAAATGAGCTTTGGAGAGCTGCTTTGAAGCGGCAACAACTACAATAACCAACCCGTTCCCCTCTCTCTCTCTTCACTCCTTGCACGTCCGTCCCCGCACGTTCAAGTCAAGACAACAACAACAACACAATGGCAATAAAGTGCGTTAACTTTTTGGCAGACAATAGATTTTATTTCTGGCACGGCGCATGGCACAATCCACGAATGGCTTCCAGCCATGCGGAATGTGTGTGTGTGTGTGAGTGTGCGTGTGTGAAACGGAATTGTTTTTTTTGTTGTTGTTGTGGGTGCCGCCGTTTACAACTGATGAATTTGTGAGTAAATTGCATGGTTTAAGATTTATTTTGATAATCTTTTGTGCTTTTGAATGCAACCTTAAGAACTTCCCTCTCTCCCTCTCTCTCTCTCTTTACCAATTCAAATGCATTCCCAATCGGGTAATTTGCTCTTGGGAATTAAAATTCCCCACACTCTCATTTTTTGTTTGGCCTAGCATAAAATTACAATTCTACTTACATATGTATGTATGTATGTGTGTGTAAGTGTTTCGCATAGTTCACCGCAATCAGTTTTATGTGTGACACAAAAGCACCCCCTCTCCTCTTCTCCCCCAAACATCATCTTGTTTTTTATCCGTTGTTGTCTTGCCTGGCACGTTGCCCTACTCCACACCAGCTTTTGTCTGTCCAGGACAACACACACACACACACACACACACACATCGTATGCTTGTATGTATGTACTCTGCACTCTTAAGCTGTTGCCGGCGCTTTGTATGGATTTATGCAAACTGACTGCCTGCCATTCTGTCTCTGCTCTGCTCTCTCTACTCACCACACTCTCTCTCACTTCACAGCTCTTCGTCTTGACTGCATTTTACACACTTACCGAGCATACGTAGTTGCTGTTGCTGTTGTTTTTGTATACTCTTAATATGCTTTTAGATATGCATCAGCAAAAGCTTTTCCCCCCTCGCGCTCACTCTGTCTTTCCCTCTGCTTGTAACTAAAGACGTTGCCGTCACCCCTTTTGCGCCTTCCACTTCGTTCGCATCCATTGAACTGCGTCTCTCGAGCTGCCGCTGTGTCGTCGTCTTGTCTTTTGCCAGCTTGTGTGTTTGTGCATTGAACTGGAAACAAACGCAGAACCCCAACAAAATATAAAGAGTGGCGGGGAGTGGAGCTGAGTAAGAAGCAGAGGCACTCCACATCCCAACCAACAGCACACAATTTGCATGCCAAACAGCATATAAAATATCGCAGCACCGCCAACAAACTGCTGCACATTGGTTCAAAAGCACATCTACACGAACCGTGGTTGTGATTGAATATTAAATATAAGATAAGAAAAATGCAAGACAAAAAAAAAAAAAAATAATTCACATGGAATTTTTAGGGGAAAACTGAAACTTATTTTAATGTGCTAACAAATTATAGCAAATAAATATTATTTATGAGAAAAGAGAGAGGAAAAAAATGGAAAATAAAACCTTTTATGACAAACTATGATCAGCTTTATCTACTTTAAAGTTGAAACACAAACATAAAATGTTCTAAAAAAAGTTGTAAATTTTTGTTATTCAACTTTGGTGCACGTTCAAAGCTCATTCCTTCAATCGTTTGCCACAGCTTAATAGTGTGCGTGCGTGTGTGTGTGTGTCTTTTGATTTCCATTTGCTTCAATCATATATTTGCACTGCTTTGGCCCCCATTTTGTACACCCCATAAAACCCCTTTGCCTTTGGCTTTGGCAACTGTTGGCATTTTATTTGTTCATGTTTTGTCTTGTTCTTATTCAATATACGAAATATATATATATACATATGTAGTTGTGTGTAGCTCAAGTTCATCTCTGAAGCCTGAGCACTTGAAATTGTATTGAGCGAATTTTACTCTTATATGAATCGACTTTTGACTTGGTTTCGAGCAGCTGTCGCGGGGAACTTTTCTCTTTCCTTTCTTTTTATTTTTTTCACACATGGTCCACATATTAATCTTGAAATCAATTAGGTTTTCATGCTACTTAACTTTTCTTTTCTGATTGCGCCGCCGTCTGAATGAATCACAGTTGCTCTCGACCCAGAAAGGGAGGTCCTTTTGTGTTGACTTTTTTCAGCAACAAAACGCACTCAATCAAATAAAAATTAGCATTTAATATGCTGAGTAGCAAGCCAGAGAACGACGAGTGCGTTCCAATAATGTCCCTTTTGGGTTCATTTCCCAAGGGGATGGCAATCGTTGTTCGTTCGTTCTACTTCTGCCCAATCCTCCCTGCTGCGGCATTTCCGTATTCCCTCCTCTCGCCGTTTCCATTTGGTTTTCCTGTTTGTTCAGCAACTTTAACGCAAATAATTTTGTATTCCTTTTTGCCACGGTCTTTCGCCCTTCTCCCTTTTATTTTGTTGATGGCAATCCTCTTCCCTTCGGGCAACCCTCCCTTTCGCAACAAGCAACCCCAAACCGGACAAAAGGTGTCAGCTACGTAATTATACGTGCCACATCCTCATTCCCCCCCCCATCCCACCCCAGACCTCATTTCGTCGTTGTCGTTGTCAACGTCGTCGTCCTCTTTTGCCTTTTGTGTTGTATTTTATTTTGCTCGTGTTTATTTATTAAGCATATTTGTTACTTTATCCGCCCTCTTGCTCATACCACCCTCCCTCCCCCCCTCCCCTCCTTCTTACTCACGCAGCTGCGCACAATTTACTGTGTGGATTATTTAGTAACAAATTCCTGCGGCATCCTTTTGCATTTTCTTTGCGCCGCCTTGTCGCGGATATTTATAACAATTAACTGTAATTAATCCCACAGACATTAATCAACATTTTCACCTCGTTTTCGTCAATCAGTCCACCCCACCCGTCCCTCCACAAATCGTCAATCTGTTCAGAAAGGAAGGCGCACTCATATCATTTTGAGTCCCCCCTCATATTAATGTTAAAATTCTCCTTCTCTTCGCATTGATTGAGCTAATGACAGCTACTAATAGCGATGAGAAATTAAATGATAATGACGTTTAAATACTTTTTTACGACGTAATTATGTTTTGGCTAAAGAAAAGAGTTTGAGAAAAGTTTAATTTTGAAGCAGCTTTATTAACAAGATTTTCAATCAATAATCTGTTGATAGAAAGATATTTTTTAAGAAGCTTTTTTGCTGTTGCAAGCTTTTGCGTTTCCTTTGGAAACAATGTCGATCTTTTTGTAATGTTGTTGTATTCAAAACTTTAAGCTTTTACCACTTAAAAATTGATAGTAATAATGTTTTAGCTGAAAGAAAACATTTGTATCAATCCGTTGAAAGAAAGTTAAGCTTTAAGCACCTTTTATTCCCGAATTAACAGCAAGCTTTAATTTTTTAAAGCTGATCTTTGAGTGGGCTTTGAAATTAATCACCGTTAATCTTAAAGCTTTGAAAACTTAAAGCTCTTAACAAGATTTAATTTCGTCACAACTAAGATTTTAAGTTTATTTTTAAAAACTATTTATAACAACGATTTTTAAGCTTAAAATCTCTGGCAAACTTTGGGCTTTCAAACCAACTTTAATCCTTTGACAACCTGAAAACTATTTCTAACTAAATACTCAAAACAGAAATCTATTATTTGGATGCAAACTAATAGGCTTACGATTGACATATAAAAATATGTACCTAGGGATTTGTTTTTGTATATATTTGTATGTGTTTTAATCCCTGCAAAGGATTACAAAGGCAACAAAATAAAAAACACAAAAATCATCAGCAGCTTCCTCTGTCTTCGAACACATTCTGTGCAATTACAAAAGCAACGCAACAAAAAAAAGGTAGGCCCAAAGCAACTAGCCAAAGGTAGAAGAGGTGGAAGAGAGACAGGCGAGAGGGGTTCACACAACAAGCTCAACGATAGCCATGTCGACAGAAGGGGCATGAGTGCAATCAGTGCTCAGACATTTTATTTTTGTTTTTTTCCGAAGTGGGCAGAAATATGAAAAAGAGTTGAAATAAATTAACAACAGAACTCAGTCTCTTTTTTTTTCTCGTCGCGTCTCGTCTCGTTTTCGTTTTGTTTTCGTTTATTTGGCTGTCTGAATTTGAATTTGGTTGAGCCAAAATGTTTGGCAGGACAACTCTCGGTCCTTTGAGCCTGTTAGTGTGTTAGTTTGGCCAGTAGATGGCGTTGTCATCGTTGACAAAAAAAAACACAAAAATTCTTTCAGCCAAACAATGGCATACAAAAAAACGCAGCAACAACAACAACAAGAAGAGCACACATTACACGCTCGAAAGCCCCAGGGGTTATACACACACACACACACACACATGGAAACAATAACGAAGCGCAGTGCACAAAATGTTTACATATATACATATGTATGTAGTCTGCAATGGCATAAGGGAACCTCATCGCTGTGGCCCTTTTCGTATTCTCGTTTAAGGGGCAAACAAAACAACACCAACAACAGCAACAACAATCAACTAAGCAGAAGACTTTAGAGCGGCCTCAGAGCACACACACACTGAGGCGCTGTTGTTATTGTTGTTGTGTTAGTTGGGTCCGGTCCAAAAGCATTCCGGGGACCCATGACGTTGATAATATTGTTGTTCACATGTCGAGTTTTATTGTGTAGGGAACGTGAAACGATGCAAACGGCAGCAACGGGGCAACAGGGAGCAACAACAGCAGCAACAGCAAGAAACAGCAGCAGGGAGCTGCAAGCAAGCCAAGAGTATACATTTTTTTTGTTCACTTTTTTGCGGGCCTGTTGCAAAAGTACGTGGCATGTGCAGCATTTTGTGCCCTGTAAGTGTTGTAACTGATATTGAAGGGGGTATGCTGGCGTTGTAGATTTGTGTGCCACTTCCAAATATCAAAAGCATTCAAAAATTCATTGTTTGAATCTTTGCGAATTTATTTAAACGTGACGTTAATGGACATTGTTTGATTTAATCTTTACTCAAAGTTAACCATTGTTAGTGTCAATTTAATAAACAACAACAACAGTATCGAAACAGCTAGTAAAATATAACAAAAGAATCGATTTTTACAAAATTGATAATATAATAATATATATATAGATTTCTATACAAATGTAGGTTAATTGTTGTTAATTAGTCAGTAAAATGCGATGTAAACCCTTTTCAGTCTATCATCAATAATAAAAAAGATTACAAAATACAAAAAATATAAAAAAATTAAGAAAATGCATAAACAAAATTGGTACAAATAAGCATCATAGATAACAAGTTATTAAAAGCATTATGTTTATAGTAATGAATCGAAAAAATAACCCTTAATTAATATCCCTTTTATATTCTTTCTAAAGAAGTTGAATCTGTAGAAATATTTTGTTTAACTTTCCAGCTATTTAATAGAAAAGTGCTTGGTATAATGTTAACGTTTAATGTTCTTCTCTTCTGATGAAAACCTCGAAACAAACATGCCAAATCCCAAGAGTGCTTCAAAGTTAAAAGACAGAACTGTATTCGGTGACTACAGGGTATTAATTAGTATTACCATTTGAGTTGACTTTAACAACACTCTGGGTATGCCGACATACAACAGAGTGGCTGGGCTTGGCAGTTGCCGCCTCGTTTTGTGGCTGATTGCCTTTGAGTCTTAGTCGGTTCTTCTGTGCCGTCTTGCAGCAATTGGCAGCTACCTTTCTACGGAGGCCGTCTCTCTGTAATTTACAGCTTATTGGCCACAATGGCAATGAGATGGCTGGAAGGAAGAAGTAGTAAAGGAGTAGGCAAAAAAATGGCTAAAGCATTAATTGAAAGTGGTTGGGAGTTGTCGGAACTACTTAAAGCCCCCCACCTCCCTCTCGCTCTCTCTCCTACTCAACGACCACACTACAGTTTCAAAACCAATTGCGGGTTGGTCAAACGCCTCTTTGGCTGGTTAAACAAACAAAATAAAAAATATAAAAAACAAAGCCCTCGATTGCCACGCGCGTCTCCGCATCCGCATTAGCTTACACCACTCTCGTCTTGTTAAAGTAGTTATTGTTGTTGTTTTGGAAATGTTACAAATCTGTTGTTGCGATATGGCAACCACAAAAACGAACCTTACTGTAGAAAAGAAACCCTTTTTTCCATCCAGGCAGCTGCTGCCTTCGTTCGTTTCGTCCCAGGGGGCAAAGTCAATTTTCGCATTCCCCATTTCGCATTTATCCATTGATTACTTATGCAGGCAGGCAGGCAGGCAGGATCAGGCTCGGGCTCAGGCTCAGCTTAGAGAGCAACCCTTAGTGGCAGCAACCCCTAAAGATGGTTCTTGTGTTCTATGGCCCAAACCGTTAATCGTTATTTTGGCACTAGCAAGGACGGCAAGAAAGAAGTATTTTCACATTTGAAGGGCAACGGCGCGGGTCTCGAGGCACATTTTCAAATTATCCTTCAATGAAATTATGAAAGCAAAAAGGGTCGCAAAGCGTGACGACCGAACGAGAGAGAGAGAGCGCGAGAGAGGGGTGGGGTGGGGAGGGGTTGCATACACCCTATATGCCCGACAAACCGCTTGAGTCAAATATTTTTGATGAGGGTCATAATTATAATGAAACAGGTCTTGCATATATATATATATGTATGTATATATGTAGAAGAGACAGAGGCAGGCTGACTGACTGGCTTGTTCCTTGTTGTTTCCCTTATCCCCTCTCCTCTTTCTCCTTCTCTCTGTTTCCTGTTGTTGTTGTTGTTTTGCCTCCTCAACACATTTGAGCTGGCATGATTCATGCTCTTGCCTAAAGCAGCAGCAACAGCAGACCCTTTCACAATTCCATGCTCGGTCTCCCCTCGCATGCTTGTTTCTCTTCCCACTTCCCTCTCTGCCGCGGCACTTTCGTCCACTTAAAAGGGGACTCAACGCTTGCCCTTGTTGCACGCTGTTTCTCTCTCTCGTTAGGGTGACGCACATTCGGTCATAATTAAAATAAATTTAAACGATTGCCTCGCTTTGATTATGTTGTTGTCCAAAAATGGAAAATAAAAGTGAAGGAAATCAACCCGAACAAACATAAGTTGTTGTTGTTGCTGCTGTGCACTTGTAAAATTGAAAAGTAATGCCACTTTGTCACTATATATATACATATATATGCTTCTATATGTTTGCCCTGCAGCAGGGCAATTATCGTACTCTCCTCTCGATATGCTGCAACGCTTTTTTTTATTTTCAAGTGGCAAAGTGCGAAGCGAGCAAGCAACTTGCGACCAGTCAGCAGTCAGGCGTGCCGTGCAATCAAGTTGTTTATGACACAGGGGGGTGTAGGAGCGTATTGAGAGGGTTCAAAGAAGAGGCATACAACAATCTTCAAGTTGCGGTTGCGGCTCTTTCGGTTCTTGTAGGGTCTCGCTCTCTGTTGCGCTGTATGGTTTGTGTTTGTGTGTGTTTTTTTTGGCTTGCCACAATCACGACAACATTCGTCTCAAGCATTTTACGAACTTGCCTGATTTGTGAAAACTCTGGTAACTTGAAGCTCTCTCACAGCCATTAACACGCAGCCCCAACAGACATCAAGACAGAAAGACTGCCTAAGAACGGCCGGCACGCAAAGTTTCGCTTCAGCCATATCTACTCTACATATAAGTTTATATATATATATATGTATGTATCTGAGGCATTCTCAGTTCTACCCGTCGTCGTCGTCGTTGTCGACTCGACTACTTTAATAACAAAGTAAATATTGTTCATTAGTAAATATTTACACGCTCGTCGCATGTTTGCTCATATTAAATACGAACAACGTCGTCGTCGTCGTCTTTGGGGTCTTTAGTTTTCAGTTTTGTTGTTGTTTGGTTTACTTTTTTTTTTTTTTGTCGTTTTCGTTTTTTTTTTTTTCAAACCAGCCCACACAGTCGTATTTTTTATTTATTTATGTCTATTTATTTATGCGCAGCTATCTCAAAATGTGCGTGTTGTGCTATTAAACATTTATCGATAGTTTTCTATAGCTGTCCAAAAAAAAAACCAAAAAAATATGAAAAAGCAGCGCAAGGGCGAGCCAAAATTGTTTTTTGTGTAGTTTTTTTTTTTTTTCTATCTCACAATCATACGAGTTGGATTCGGAGAGTGTTGAACGTCGTTTGTCTAGTTTCATAATTCATGAGCATACCAAATGAAGCATTTAGAACACGCAACAACAACAACAAACACGCATGCATAGTGCTGCCACTCCCCAATTTGCTCCCCCCATATTCATACGATATGCACGCAGTTGCATTTTATCTAAAAGTTTCTAACCTAGCTATTATTGAAATAGATATTATTATTGATAATAATACTTTTGCATAAAGCTGTTAAGCTTTTAGTTGGGGGTCGGTTTTTACTATTGGAATTAGAATGTAAATAAGTGCAGGAAATATCAGACTTATAGTAAACGGAGTTTTTAGGGGGAGTAGGCGGTATATCTTAATAACTTTATTAAAATAATAAAAAAAAAGACAGCGTATAAAAATCGAACTATATTTTAATATTCACTAAATAGATAGACCTTTTTGATGGACGCTAAAATTACAATCTTTTGGCTATTATGATTAATTGTTAATCATTTTTACTGGGAAATTTGGTAAATTCTTGAAAATTTGTTGCTTAAAAACCATCCAAACAAGTTCAATCTGACAATCTGTTAGAAAACTTAACACAATCAGTATAGAAGTTCGTTTGATTTCTCTCTTGGCCTAAGTATAAATATGTTTTTATGGAAAACAAACTTTGCTTTGCTTTTGCTACATATAAAAATCAATAGAAATACATTTTTAAAAGTAATGTTTAACAATTTTCTGATATCAACTTGACTTTAAACATAGTTGTTGTAATTTTCACACAACCATTCATTTTATCGCTGCACTAAGTACTGGTCAATAAAACACCTAATTACCGGATGTTGTTGTTGTTGTTGTTGGAGTAGTTGTAGTTGTTAACTTTAATCTTATGTTACATATACTTTGTGCTGCTGGTTGGGGCCTTTAATAAACACAATCTGAAGCGTGTCGGTTGTCAACTAATTGCCATTAGGCGCCGCTAAATAATTTATACATTGCACAAAAACAAAACAATAAAGTCGAGACACACGATTGTTGTTGTTGTTGTTGTTAGTGCCGCTGCTGCTGCTGTTGCTGCTGTGCATTAGTGTCATAATTTATTTTCATGTTGCACTTTTGCCAGTTTGTGCACGCTGTTTATGGCGCTGCAACATGCAACGACGAACGGAACGAAATGAAACCCAAACCAAATTATAGCCAAATGGCAACTGCGGTTGGGTCTGGGTCTCTCTCTCTGTCCATCGGTCAAACTCAAAACCAAATGTAAAACCCAAACCGCAAACGACGTCGGCCAAACGTAACCGCAGTGTGCGCGACTCTCCTCCTCCCACCTCCCAGCTCCCCTGCCTCTTTTTGTGTCAGCGCGCACTGCCAGCGATGCAACGAAGCGTGCAAATCATGTTAGTAGCAGTCCGCAGCCCATACCCCTCGGCTGCTGCCTGTATGCCCTCTGGCATTGCCTGGCAGCTGGCTGTCCCCGCACACACACTACGACCACAGGGGTCCTCTACCCGAAACCTCCCCCTCCCGCCGAGCTTCCTCCCCAGTTCCACAAGTCACAGGCCATAAAAGGTCGCCCTCTATAGCTGTAGCTGTAGCTTTAGCTGCTGCCTGCCAATTGAGTGAGTGAAGGGAGTTTTGTTGGTCATGTCGGGGGGAGGGAGAGAGAGTGGGCCTGAGGTAAAGAGGGTAGTTGGGTAACTGCTACTGCTGCGTGTGCTGGACATGACGCACAATGTCCGCAACAGCAGCAGCAGCAGGGAACGGCAGCGCATTTGCCAAATTGCCTATGGCCAATGCGGGTTTCGCTTTTTTTGGTTTTTTGTTTTGGCTTATCGTTGGGATTTGGTATTTGTATTTCAGCTTTGAATTTAGTTTTTGTTGTTGTTTTGGGCTATCAGTTACGGGGGCAGCAGCCATAAGCTGGTTAACTGACAGGCGGGCGGACTGCTCAACCCACTTCCTCCTCCCACCCAATATACTATGTATCTGATTATAACAGATCCAATACACAATCTAAATCCAACCACAGTAACAAAGATACGATTTTCAAACCCGCTTCGTTGTTGATGGCAGAATGAACGAAACTTAGAGGTTTATTGAATGCAAAGTGCGTGAAATAATAATGTTAGTCAAGCCCCATCATCAGCGAGATAAGTATTGAGTGTTAAAGCACGCCACTTAAACTCTCTATAGATAAATAGAGTATGAATTTTTGATGAGATTCGTTCCTTAAAGTTATCAAGCAAATTAGTTGCGGTTTTTAGCGGTTTATCGGATCGAAGCATACTTATAATAAAATGCTGATTTAGTGGGAAAAATGGTATACAATGGTATATAATTCTTAATTTGTTATCTTTGATTATTTAATTACTTCCCTTATCTCAACAGCAATCTTTGATAAAGCATTCAACATGAAACAATTTGCGTTTACAATTTAACTAGAAATTGCTAAATAAATGTTTGATTTTTGTTTTGTCTGCCTTCAATTCGCTTTTAATTTTGCCTAACGAGGATCTGTTTTATTAATTGGAAAACACACTCAATAGGATAGCTTTTTGAAATGATTCAATTCAATTGGTTCATCAATTTGTTGCCTCACTTTGAGGCATTGACTTTATTGACTTTGTTGTTTGTTTCGCATGAAGAAAGAGAGACAGTGTTACTCTCTCTCTCTTTCCGTCTCACTCTCTATGGCAGTTAACCCAAATCTATCAATTATTCTTTTGGTTGGTGTCTGAATGGCTGGGGAGGGGTTGAGTGCTGGGGGGGGCAGTCAACGAAGCGTACGATACATGGCGCCAATTTTGTTGCCATTGATAGCGGTGCGGAGTTGTTGGAGAAACGATTTTGACATGCGTATTATTAAGCATTTAATGCGCTCAACTGTGAAATAACAACAACAACAACAACAGCACAACACAGTTAAATAAATGACTAAAGGCTCATAAAAGGCAGCCACAGGCACAAAAGGGCCGCTAATAAACAATAAAAACTCAACTCTTAACAATTGAACAGACTCAGAGAAGAAGAAGAAGAAGTTAGGGGGGGCAGCGTAAAGTAATCGAGCATATAAAATGCCCAACAATAGCGAATAAACGAAATGACAACAAAAATATATATGTACACTGTGAGAAAACGTAAAGTACAAGTTAAATGAATGGACTTTAATTCAACAATCCCAATGTAATAATAAGTTATTAATAATATTAAGTACTGTCTTCTCTATTAGCCCCATAATTTTTCAGTGCACCTCCACAATGTTTATATAACACATATAGTATATCTGTATGTGTCTATGCATAACTAATGAAGAACTGGGATAAATTTGCCATTTATAATAAATGCGTGGTAAATATCAATAATAAATAACTAAAGCAGCCACACAGACACAGCATAGAGATAGTATAGATACATTAGCTATAGATACAAAAGCAGCTATGAGTAGCTCAGTCAATTTAATGGCTATAATTTTGATGTCATTGTTGTTGTTGTTGTTGTTGTTCGTGTTGGTTGTGCCGTGTTGTCTGCGACACAAAATCAAATTTAGTGACATGAAAGCACGTCAAACTGAAACCGAATGTCATGCGAACAAGTTAACAAGCGCACACAGCTCCACATACACACATGTGTGTGTGTGTGTGTTTGTGTGGGGGTCGCAACAAAACAGAAACAGATCGCATTATATATGATGTGGCAGAGGCAGACCACCCGCAAAGGCAAAAGTGCGCTCAACATTCGAGTGACAGATAAAACAGACGAGAAACCCAAGCGACAAAGGGACCAGGACAAGGAGAAGCAGTGCGGTGCGGTGGCGGGGCAACAAAAAGAGGAGCACCAAAAAAAAAGCCACAAAAGAGCCCCACAGTCAGCGCCAGAGTCAGACGTGCGGTACATTAAATAAAAAATATAACAAAAAGCCGCAAAAAAAAGATCCAATTTTTTTGTGTATACTTTTTTTGTTGTTCGTCATTTGTTTCGATGTGTGTGTTTGGAAACGAGTTCAGTGCGCTTGAGAGCGCATTTTGTGTAACCCAATAAGCTGTGCGGAATTTGATGACGAATGCCACAAATTCTATACAAATCAGAAGAAAAAAATATACTTAATATTTGATATGATGTTTTTTGTTTGAAATTTAATTAAGTGGAAAGAATAAAAGCATGAGAAATATGTTTGCCATTCAAAATGCTGTGAAAAATAATTCTTTCAAAGCTATAATAATAACAGTCAGCTTATAATAATTTTTATGATTTTTCCAATGCTTTTGCATATTTTCACATTATTAGCAATGCTTTTTGCTTTGTTATTGCTGTTAACAATTTATTTAATTTAATTATCAGCTTATAATTATAGGCCAACTTAAATATCTTTTAATTCAGGCTTTTAATTATTTATTGTATTATATGACACAACATCCGAACCATACTAATAGTTAGGAATTCGAATGAATAGCTACTGGATTTTAGCTCTATATTTAGCCATAAGTATCATCAATGTGAGTTTGAAAAACTCATTTGGTCAATGACTAAATTATGATAATTGATCGTATATGCAAACAAATTCAATTTGCTGGAAATGTTTTTGCATTCCGAATCGAACAAGGAACATGAACATGTTTAATTAATTGAAATAGCAGAGGCGGCGGCAGTCAAGTACATAAATCAGTTTATATATATGCACAAAACACAAAACTGGCCTGGCTAACATTTAAAATATTTAGGGGCAACAATACGGCAAAGGAGAGAAGGAAGGGAGGCGTTAGGAGCGCTCTTAAATAAACAAAGCCGCATTGTTTGGGCAAAAAAACATTTGCTATTGTGATCTCGTGACAATTTATTAACACCCCGTGCAACAACAACAACAATATGAAGTTGAATGCGGCCCAAACGAGGCGATTGCTGCTAACACAAAATTTGCATATATGCAAATTGATTTTTCTACACGGCATCAGTTGTTGCTGCTGCTGTGTTTGTTGTTGTAGCACATAAATTGTTGTTTGCTTCTTGAAGCTTGTCGACTTAAGTGGCGCCCGCATCAATTAATTATTTAAATTGCAGCAAATCAAGCAAGGCATTTAATCAATAATGCTCAAATTGCTGTTCCTCGCCCATTGCTGTTTAAACTATTTAATGACAGCTTGCTTGTATATACTTACTTATTTATATATTTCTGAGCAGACATACATATATTTTTTTTTTTTTTCATGCATAAATTGTCTCGAGGCCGTGTTGGCAATGTCTCTATATTAAGTATACGACGACTCAGTACAGGTTGTCAAAATGTAGACAGGCCACAGGCCACCCGCGCAACCCCCTTCTGAGCCAATGGCCAACCAACGTGCAATTGACCAAAAAAAAAACCAAGGGGCGACAAGGGGGCAGAAAGTCGACAAACTGTTTGGCAACTGGTGTAACGACTTTGGCTGCTGCTGCTGCAACATTTCAAGTGCCTGGTCTCTCCTCGGGGGCTATAATTAAATTGTTCAAGTGCTGGCAACACTTTTGGCACTTGGCGTTGCTCAATTTAGCAAAAGCAGCAGCAGCAGTAGCAGCAGCAGCAGCAGCAGCAGCGGCAGCCAGCAACAACAACAACAATTGAACAACCAACGCCCACAATTATTGTCAGACACAATTTGCATTTTGTGCCGCATAATTTGCAACGGCATTTCGACTTTGCTATTGTTGTTGTTGTTGTTATTAGCCCCATAGATGGTATTGGCCATCTGCCAAAGCAGGCATAAGCAACAACAATAATAACAACTAAAACATAAATGTGTTAAATATTTTGTTGTGTTGGGCGTGTCCTAGAGCAATTAGGCAAATTGCTTTATTTGTAGCAGCACTCGAGAGGCACTCACAGCACTCACTCATACACTCACAATCATATTCGAAGTACTCACTCCTCACACAATCATATAACTCGCTTTTGCGTTATTCAAACGGCGAAACGGGCAACAACTCTTTGGGTTTGGCGGGGCCACGTTTATTAACCTTTTGAACTCATTTCAAGCGACTCATCAATTCAATTTTTTTTTTTTAAACACAAAGACCCAACTGAAAGCAGCCGACGCCGCAGCCACAGTTGCCCTGTGGCTACAGGAAAACCAAACCAAACCAAATGCGACGCGAGCCAGAACCACAAAAAAAGACTTGAGAAAAAACAAAATAAATAAGTTGAATGGCAAAACGATGAAATCTCTGTTTAGCTATTTTGCTTGCCTTTTTCTGCTGCACACATACTCTGTTAATAAGTTGACAAAAATTTATGTTATAAAAAAATGATTTATATAAATTTAACTTAAACAAGTCGCATTAATGAACGGTAAATCGAAATATTATATGAGCGAATGTGAGTAAAACGATAAACAGGGTAACCGTAAGTCGTTACCTTCGCTTGCTTAAGCCTAAAACACAGTCCGCACTCTGGGCAGGGCTTCATAACTGACTTGGGACCTTTCGATGCCAGTTTGTTTTTTGTAAAGCATGCTGCGGCAAGTGTAGATGGTGGTGGCAGGGGTAGGAAGAAGTGTGGTGCGAGCAGCAGCACAAGCAGCGATGACGGCGACGACGGCGACGACGACGGGGACAATTTTGAAATGGGCGGCAGTTGAAACATTTTTCATTTCAGCTGCCGCTGGCTGGCCGAGTGTGGTGGGCGGCCGGCGACCGACATCCAAGTGGTATGAGCAAAGAAAAAGGGCGATGAAAAACTGGCAACTTTTCTCATTGTGTTTTTGTGTAGTTTTGAGCTTTTGCTGAAGGTTTTCTTATTTCGTTTTTTTTTTTTCTTTTTACTTATTACTTTTTCCAGTTTGCTTTTTAGTTGTTGTTTTTTGGCTCTTGCCTAACTTTATGCCGTTGCTTTTGCCGTTGTTTTTATTATTTTATTTCCGGTCATTAAAAGTCAATCTCAAAAGAGCTACCCGTAATGACATTGTCGCCATTGCGGCTGAGCTCTAATTGAAGCTACTTGAGGCGCCCTCAAGCCAACGGACTCAATTAAATGCAAGTGTATTGAGCTATATTTTTTGTTCAGTTGCAGTTGCTGCCAGTTGGTTTGCCCATATGGGCGTGCCAATTATTTAAACAATACTTTTTTGTTTGTTCTCGCTTTTGGTGCTGCACGAATCATCATCACTCAGATGACTTGCAGTTGTTGCTGTTGTTTTTCGTTGTTATTAGATGATGGATGGTTAGAAAACAGTTAAATGACTACGGCTTACTGTACGTTCGCTCACTTGTAAGCATTTAGAAAGTGGCTGCTGCTTCTGCTGCTGCTGTTGGCCAAGTCAACTTTATGGCCCCTCAAGTACCGTAATTCAACTGAACCATTCCACTCAACTGCCACACCACTCACAAAGTGTGTTTCAGTCAAATGTCAACTTGAAGAAGCACAAAATAAATTACGTAAATATTTTCCTTGATACACTTTTAGTTAGACCCCGATGCATACATTTGATATGATGTTGTTTTGAATAATTCAAAAAAGTTATTGAGTTTTGTATACTCATAAATAACCTTGTGTTTTGCAATTGATATCGAAACAGATTTTTACGAAGTCTACATAAATCTTTTCTTAAAACTTTCCCAAGAAATAGAAAAAATATAAGGAATTTTATTGAAAAAATAATAAAGAAGTTTCACGTTACCCTTTGAAGTTTGCATCCAAGTACAACGTTGTGACATCTCAACTGTTTACATTTAAAATGACTAATGACGACATATCTTAAATATCCTCTGATTTACTATAATATTTTAAGTCAAGCAATGCCAATATACATCCATTGGATTCCAAACCAGGTTATCAACTTTTAACGAAAAAAAAAGCACAGATTAAGTTATTGTTGTTGTTGGTCGATTAAATGGATAAACTTGTTGTAAGAGACATTGCTTTGGACTGCTGTTGTTGTTGTTGTTGTAGCTGTTGCCAGCTGACAGATGTGCAATTGTGTTGCCAGTCAGTTTATTTGTGCGCCCAAACTTCCGCTCCCTTCCGCCGCCACCCTGACTTGTTTTTGTTTGGCGCTTCCATTCAATTGTCATTGCGAATGTCAATAAATTATTTATGCGTCACATTAATTGCCTCTGTGTGGCAGCGGCAAACTTTATGTTGCATGTATGTGTATGAGTGTGTTTGATTATTCCGTCTATTTCTGAATATTTATGTTAAAATGTGCAGTAAATTGAATTTCAATGTTTACTTTGTGCCTATTTTATTATGCTTTGATTGCAACTAATTTTTCTGTCTCTCTATTTATCTCATTACAGGTGAGCGCACACAAATTCATAATTGGCTTATTGAGTAAGTTTGAAGCCGCCCCAACGGCAACGTTAGTGCAAATTTATCTAATTAAAAAACTTTTGCAATTAAAATAAAATTTGATTACTGCTGGATTTGCAGTTTTCCACAGTTAATATGCATAAATGGACAAATAGGGTAAAAAAAAAAGCTATGAGTGGCGGACGATAAAATGCCCTTGGAAAGGTCGAGAGCCAGTGTTACCCGCAGCCTTAAATTATTTATCAAAATAATTTTTAATCAATTTTAATGTTGAGAAGAAGAGAGAGGAGAACTTTGACCTTAAATAATATAGAAATAATGTATATGTTTGTGGATTTTAATCAGGCTTAAGTGAACAAAGGAGTTCAAAGTTGATATTAACTTTTTGGTATAAGATACTATGTTCATCTATTAGTTACAACTTTCAACACTTTTTAATGGGAACAAATAATTTTTGTATATTTTTTTTTTGGGTTTTGGTTTTTGTGGAGCAACAAACAAACAAACAACAATTTATATGCATCCCACACAGTCATACAAATTTTTCGTAATTCTCGTTTTGTGTTTTGCATTAATAAAACATTTCCGAGAGTGCCGACAAACGATATACCAACCCCAAATCCTACTCCCCCATGGCCCCACCACAGAAAAGTTGTGTGTGTGTGCGTTAGGAAGTGAAAATTTTCCATTCAAAATGTGTAAAACTTTTCTGTATAAGCCGCAAACACATATGTAGTATATACACATACATATATAACCGCAAATTCTCTGTGCTCAAACGACAAAAACAACAGAAACAACAACAAATAAGTTCCTGTTTGCCAGTTGGGGGCAACTATTCATATTTCGACCAAAAATGCTCATAAAATTGTATTTTATAGCTGGCATTTCGATTTTCGTCTGGAAAATGATAAATAAATTTCATTTTAATATCTTCCTTTTATTTGTTCTGTGGCAAAATGAAAATGAATTTTGATGAAATTTTTAATATTGCATTTGATTCCATGTATGACCAGCTGCTTTAAAGTTTGCAAATGATACATGATACGATATGATATATAGGGCCAGATAATATGCAAGCTTACAATATATGCATATGAATGTTTACACATCAATAATAATAATAATAATAGTTGAAGTGCTTAAGTAATTATGACTCAATTGGTCAAAACATATTCCAAACTAGCATTATTCGAATGGCTTGGCAAATATTTGTTTACCTGTTCGGCTCAAGTACAATAAGGAAAGATAAACAGAAAACAGATAGAGAAAAAAAATAATAACAATGAGCACATACATAAATCAAAGCAAAGTAATATAATTTGAAGTCAACAATCAAGTTGTCTGAAGTGCTCTTCCATACGCTATGTAGGTGTCTTATGACTATGTTATCAATTTGGAAATAATGAAAAATTAGCAACAAATGGAAAAAAAGCTTGAAATTAAATAAATAAATAAATTTGTAAGCTTAGCTTTTTAACAACATATCTTATTCTTATGTCAGCTATTCCCTTGACTACTCTATTTTCTTTCCAGTTCTTTCTTTGCCATATTTTAGCGTAGAGCACGCAACGAAGTTTTGACACCATTTGCCTTGTATCTTCCACGTCGATGTTATTGTTGGCGCAATAAAAAAAAACTCGTATAAAAATGAAAACAAACTGAATACGAATTTCATTACTTGCCCGTTTGCCCATTCATCCAAAAATGTTACTTCCCCCCCAACAAACAATAACAAAAACAAGCCGCCTGCGGGCTTCATTCCTCATTCTTTATTTTTATTTGGATTTTGCTGTTTTTTTTTTTTTTTTTTTGCATGTACGCTGGCCATAAAATTTATGACATTTCGCACATTTGGCATACAAAAATGAAATACACGCCAGAATAAGCAAAATGGAAGGCAAAGCCAACAAACTTCATGCACACACGTACACACACGCACACGCACATAAAGCTGTCAGAATTACGTGTGAAAAAAATGCGAGCAACGAGTCAGAAAAAAAAAAGAAGAAACCAACGAAAAAGCAAAATAAATATATAAATCCAAAAAGCGACTAATTTCAATGAAAAATGTTGTTCACGTCAGCCAAAAAGCCAAAAATTGTGTGCGAGCCTCAAGCTATTTTAAATACCTCTTGCACACCTCCCCTCCCCCTGCTTGCTGTCAGTAGCTCTCACTTAAATTTAATAAACAAACAAGTTAATTTGTTTCACACACAAGATAGCTTTTGATTGCGCCACTTGAAAATAATTGGAAGAAATATAAAAACCCCAAGACCACTGCACTGATTTTTGCCCCTATTTATAACGCACTGAGTATTGGAGGTATACATATAATTAACGGCACCACATGTGTTAAATTATATATGTATATTATGTTCAAAATGTTTAAAGAGTTTCTATTAATACGACTATTGGTCATTGATTTTTCTGAGGCACACACAGAGCGACTTCATAGATATCCTGTAACGTACTAAAGTAAGAATATATTCTGATTCCATGATTAAAAACAAAACAAACATACTATTATAATAAACACAGTATACATTTAACAACATGACAAAGTATTTTTAATTCACTATTTATTCGCGTACATTTTTATATACAGTTCTTTAAATATATTTCCTATGGTATAATACTCAAAAGATACAATTAGTTCCCCCATTTAATATATATCTACTACACATTGTGCTCATGCCAGATGCTTTTGCAAAAGCTGCTCAAATAAATCCTATTAAAAAGCCATCACAAATATTTGTTGTTAAATGACAGCGCTAACATGTGCAACGTGTCGTATGCTTAATGCTTAAATTGTAAACTAAATAAATGTTGATGCTCAAGCATACATACATATATAACATTGAATGTTTGTCTATATTGTATATATACATATATATTTATGAGTTATGGCTCTCGAGGCCTCGTCAATAATAACAAAATGCGACTCAACTTAAATGCTTTTTTGGTTTTGGTTTTGCTTTTCACTTTTTTTTCACTTGTTGTATTTGCTTTTAACGCTTTTTGGGCCTGTCTAATAAAAATTTATTTTATTGCCAGCTCGAAAAATTTGTTGCTGCTACAAATTGATGAAGCGCTCCCCTCCAACCAAATACATCTCGTGCCCCCTTCTATGTACGATTTTCTCTGCCTTTTTCGTACGTTGGCTTTTTTATTTATTTAAATTTAAATTTAAATTTGTTTGCTTGGCGAGCCACGCTGACCATATTATTTATAGATCCACTGGTTGGTTGTTTGTGTGTATGTTTTGCATACTTTGGGTTGTCTTTTGTTTTGTGGACTTGTGTTTAATTAGCTGCCAAAACACACACTCACTCAAATAGCCAACAAAAATACTTTGTCGCTTTAAGCAAGAGATAAATAAAAATCACATGAAAATTTGTTTTGTCTGTCGGTAATTTTTCTTCTTTCATATTTGCCTCTTTTCAAATTCCGCGCATTTCCCACCATGCCACATTTGCATACCACATTTGACATGCTGCCGCCTTCCCCGCCCCACACACGCTCTGTCTACCCTCCTTTAATCTTTGTGTAGCTTCGCTTGTATCTTTGAATTATGCTTCTATCTTTTGTTCTTGCCTTTGTTATGCGTGGGCGTGGCTCAGTCGAATGTTATTTAGTTTGCTTTTGCTCCATTTTGAGCTGCAAACCAACAAGAACATGAAACACGCACAGAGAAACAATCAAAGCCAGCTGGCTAAAAGAAGTTGAAGAACAAGAAGATGACTTGCTGAGATGTTGCTGTTGCTGGTGTTGCTGTTGTGGCACAGCAGCAGCCATCAACACACAGAATAACTTTGGTTGTCGCCTCACAAGCCACACATTTATCACTGCCAAAAAAAAAAATTTGTCTGGCTTTTGTGCTCGTTGATTAAAGTAAAGTGGAAAGTATGAAGAAAGCCTTACACACACACACACACACACACACATAGACATTGTCAAAGCCCATGATAATAGATAAAGTTATGTGTTTTGGTATGGATAAGCTGACCTTTTGCTGGCATTTGGGGCAAAACTTTTGATAGACTGCAGCAAATTGCTAATAGAAAACTAAAACTAAACATCAGTTTAAGTAGAACAATCAAAAGTGGCCTGTATGCCAATACTTTTGTCTAGATTATTATGTCACAGGACAGTATAATATAACAGTTAGTTTTCTGTTAAAATCAACGTTTATTTTTAAATTTTGTATTATTATGGATGTCGTTTTTCGGACACATTTTATGGAACTCGGGGCATAAAAATAAGTGAACACTGAGTTGGAAAAGTTTTGAGCTGTTTCTAATTTTCCATCATTCCTATGCGCTGCTAACGCCCATAGCCTCTCTTCCTTCCCCCTTACTTCTTTAGCCCCTCAGAAAAGTTTTCCCTTGAGTTCACTTAACTACTTCCTTCTGCCTGGCAACACAAAACTGAAGCACACTTCAATTCAATTTCAAACCCCTTGTTCCGCATTCTCTTTCACTGCTCTAGCGTCAAATACTTTTGCTTCTCTCACACTCCCCGCATCTTCTGACTTACCCTTTGCATTTTGTAGGGTGGCCCAAAATCACTGAGAACTACTCAAAAAGAAAGAAAAGAAACACAGTTGAAGAAAATTGCTAGCTAAAGTTGCCAAGTTTTTCCGCTCTCTTCCCTTCCTATGCAATCTTCTCTTTGCTTTTTACGCTGTTTTACACTTGTGCTGCTTGTATTCTTTTTGGGTTATTTGTTGTGTGTGGGTCGAGTTGATGGTGGTGGATGGTGGTGGCAGCCAACGCCGCCACTAAGTTGCCACTTCAGAATCGCAGAGTCGCATTTGTGTTTTTGGGATTTAAGTTCGAGCTGAAGTTGCTGCTGCTGCAAAAGTTATACAAATGTTGGCACTCAGCCCAAGCGACAGCAACATTGTTGACTGTCTGCATTTGTCGCAGTGTACCAGCAGCAGCAGCAAAGTAACAAACTGCCAAACAGTTTTGGGATACGCCCACGCACTACATGACATGCGACAGCAACAACAACAACAACAACAACAAGAGCAGCATATTTTTGCCTGCTGCTGCTGATGCTGCTTTTGCTTAATTTGATTTTCACAAGTTGGCAACGGCGACAACTGTTATTGTTGTTGTTGCTGCTGTTGCCTGGTTGCTGATTTGCATATATTTAAACGTGGCCAAAAACTTTGTCTGTGGGCGTCACAACTGATTGGAAGACGCAGGGCTCCAAAGTAAAAGGCAAATTTTGCTGCTTGCTTCAGACAGCAACAACAACCGGCAACGGCAATGGCAATAGCAGCAAACCTTCATTATGGCTCTGAAAACGGCGTCAAGCCAAGAGCTCTCTAGACCTCTCTTAGCCGTATTTGCAACAGCATCGCAACACATCCCTCACGCTCTCTGCTTGCCTGCCTGCCACTTGGCCCAGCAAAAACAGTTCGAAAGTATTTGCTATGCATAGCGACATGCAAGCAGCATATACATACATACATACATATATAGCCTTTTACTCTTGTATGCCCTCAACCGTGTCTTCGTAGATATACGCTAATACACACACAGATACACTCGCAGACTGACAGACGACACATCGACAGACTCACACTTGAACACCTCGAGGCATTAGGCAAAAGTCTTTGCATGTTAAACTTTAAGCTCTTTTCCGACAGCCGCACCCCACCTCACCGCACGTCACCAACCCACCTGAAATAATCTTCCAAATCCCTTTGACGCATGTCTCGTTTTATTTTTCATCTCACTCTGCACTAATCTGTACCTTGCTCTCTCCTTCGCTCTCGCACTCTTTCCACTCTACTATCTCATTTAATTATTCAGCATAGTTTTGTGCTTTTAATTAACAAAATGCAGTGCAGCAATGCGTACAAGTTTTTCGACAGGATACGTCAAGCCACACAACCAACAACACGAATATAAAGATTCTCAAACTTAAAATGTGGCATTTTAATATGTCTTTGCTTGCATCTTATTCGTACAGTATGGAAGCTATACAAGGAAACTAGTGTGGAAAATTCTGTGTTATGGCCTTTTGGGTATAATCTGTGCTTTGATAACCCAACGGTCAATCTGGAGAAAAAATATTATATATATAATTATACCTATTTATTTGGAAGTCTACTCAAAACTCAAAAGAAACAAAACTTGCCATTGCTATCTTATTATAATGAGCCCTGGCTAATTTGACACGGGGCAACAACGACAGCAGGGAATAAGGAACTAAGGCTGTAATTGTTTGTGCGTGTGGTTTTGTGTGTATATTAAAGATTAAAATACTTTCGGTTAATTTGAGCTAAGCATGCAATGTCATTGTGCCGCCTGAATGTTGTTGTTGTTGTTGTTGTTGTGACATCAATTATTGAAATGCCACCAGAAAAGGGACGGACCAAAAACATTTCACGCACAGGTTAATTATGTGCATAGTTTAGTCCACTGTCATTTTCGAAAGGGGACTTTTGGGCCGACAGTTGAACTTAAGGGCATTGTGAGTGGCAGCTCTAAGGAACGGAAGGGACTAACAATGGAATTTTTGTAGGTGAATTTGTAATTTAATTAATTTCTTACCATTAAGCTGAAGAGCTTAATATCAAATGTTATTATGTATTATGGATTTCTTTAATTTTGAAGGTTATATCATAAATAAAATGTAATTTCTGCAACAATTTTAGGTGGTTAAATAAATTTAACTAATACTTGTTGTTAATTAAAATATTGAAAAAGTGTTTTAAGCGGTTTTCGATATCAAAATTTATTTAAGGCCAATGATTAACCAATTAAACTGAATTGAGAAAGTTAAAATAAGATGTCTGTTTTTATTAAACTGGCTTGTTTTTAGTTCTCAAATTTTATTAAGGGTTTACTAAATTAGTAATCCACTTAAGAATTTTCTATCTAAGCTTCCTTCGTTTTTAGCATATGCGCCAAATAATATTCAAAAGTTATATAACACCCATGTTCAATTTTAATCTCTGATGTTTCTGCTCTAATTCTCTAAGCCCCTCTTCATTCAAATGCTAAGAGTTCCGTCTCGTTAAGGTCCGTCAAAATGATTAAAGTGCGTGGCACGTGTGCTTGGTTCACTGAGTACACAATTGCCGGAGCCTTTTTTTTTTTCTCGACATTGTCTTCTTCTACTCTCTACTTTACACATGCCAGGCACGAATTACGAATGCAACACGCGCACACAACCCAAACCTCTCCTCCCCCGGCTTCTTGTTCTTTTTGGATGGGGTGGGTGCGATAGTCAACATCGTCGTCGTCGTCGTCGTCGTCGTCGTCGTCGTCGTCAGTGGCACTCGTCACGTTTCATTTGTGTCGCCACGCGTGCGTTTATTTAACCACTTTAACCTGAACATGCACACAATGTGAAATTGTTGTTTCGCTAGTGTTGTTGTTGCTGCTGGCGTTGCTGCTGTTTTTGGGGTTGTCGTTGGCAAATGAGGGCGTCAGAGCGTCTGGCCCTTGCCCATGCCCAATGCCCATTATATTACACTTAAACTTCATTATGCCATCCCTTTCATCATCAGCTTCTCCCCCACATGATACTGTTGTCGTTGTTGTTGTTGCTTTTGTCGTTATTATTATTATTTTTTTGTAAATGTGTGTGTGTCACTCTGTTGATTCATAAAAATTTAATTTCTTTAGCAGTCTGTGTCGACCACAGACACGTTTCGTCCTACCCTTCGGTCTATCCGCATCAGCTCGCCCTGATCCCTTTGATTTGGCAAACTCGCGTCGAATGACTTTATTAAAATTGACATTTAATTTATGCGCTGTGCATAATTTAAGCGTAAATTTCTTGCACACGAGCAAAACCTTTTAAAGAGTTTCTTGTGGCAAATATGTATACGAAGCTAAAAGCCAAAAAAAAGAAGAGTAGCAAAAAGGAAAATGAAAATAACGTGCGCCAGGACGACGACGACGACGACGACAAGAAGGACGACGTTGCTGCAGCAATCCTGACAATGTCGACACACACACAAACGCCAGAGCGAAACAAAAGAGTTTGGAACATGCCAGCAAAGGTTTTCCTGTGGCAGAAACAATAAACACACACAGTGCAAAAGCAAAAGCAAAGCCAACAGCAACAGCAAATGTATATGTATACATAGTATGAGAAGTGGGGGCGAGTAGTAGGGGAAGAGGCTATGCTTTGTTGTTGCTGTTGTCGCTGCGACACTGCGACAAAATCAAGGGTGGGTGTCTGTGTATGCCGCCACAGGAAGCGCCACACAAGCTGGCAGGATATTTTATATAAGGGACAGACAACAACGGCAAGCAGGAAAGGCAGGCTAGATGGGGTTCGTTCAACGGGTGCACTGTGTGTACTGTGGGCGGGCGGGAGCTGAGGCGGTCGGTGGGTTTAGTCATTGTAAATTCCAGCTGCCATTGCACGCTCCGTTCACGTTCTTTCGTCCCTTCTCAACCAACCGGATGTGCTCATGTAGGAGCTGAACGCGCATAAAAATATGGCCCTGGCTTGCCGCGAGCTATTTATAAGCAAGCAAACCAATGTGTGGGCTTCTTGCTGTGTTTGCCTGGCTGTCTGACAGTCAGTCGGACAGTCAAACCGTCAGCCATTTCGGTATAAAAGGCAGGATATGCCCTGTGCTGTGGTTGGCTTGCCCTGTCCTGTCCTGTCCTGTCCTACCATGTTGTTCTGTACTTTTGTGGCCCTAGCTTAAATATGGTACAGTGCAACAAATGGAAAAAAATATGTCCAAATCGAAATTTTGCATAGAAAAAAATGATTATAATTATTTAAATACTTCAATTGTAAAATAATCAACAAACATTTAAGAATATAAAATAAATTAAATATAAATTATGTTTGGAATCTTAAAAATAAATTAAAATGTTAAAGCGAAGTAAAAAAAGCTTTAACAAAATTAAAATTTGAAAATAGTAAAGGATATTTGTTAATGTAAAATGTTAATAAATTAGTTTATTACTCGTATCTCTACTTTCAAATTAGTTTTCCATCCGCTTAGCGTAGTCATATTTCGTCACTTTTGTACCACTGTGCCGCACCGCTTTTTCCAAATCGTGTGTGTTTATTTCCTTCCTTCGCTGTCTTTTGGCTTCCTGCGCTAAGCACTCGCCACCTACACAGCAGCAGCAGCAGCAAACTCGCACACACACACACACACACACACACACGCACACATCACCAAGCGTAATACATGTCGTATACGTAATGACGGATAAAATGTGAAAAGCGCGAATAAAACCAGCTTCAGTGTTTCGTTTTCGTTTATTTGTTTGGCTGGCAAGTCAAGCGGCAAATCAGCTTTAATATGACGCTGTTAGCTTGATGCCATCCATGTTCCCTGTTCCCCTTACCCTTTCCACCTACTCCTCCCACTCGATTTGCTACTCCAGCTTCTGCTTCATGTCGAGAGCTCTGTTTAATTATGTGCATATTGCAAATTAACAATCACATTTTTAATTCAATTTGTTTGTGTGCGAGCAGAAAGAACAAGAGTAAGAGAGAGAAGGAAGGGGGACACAGGAAATTTTGCATTTAAATTTTAAATGGTTGCCGCTTGTTTACGGCGCTGCTTCCTGTTCCTCTGCTCTGTTCCCTGTTCCTTATTTATTGTCCCGTTTTCCCAGTTTTGTCCTTTTTGCCAACTCAATTATTTTCTCTTTGCTTTTTGTGTGTCTGTGTTTTGTTGCTGTTATTGTTTATCTATTATGTGTATACATTCCCCCCCCCCACCCTCCATTCTACCCAATTTCATTCGCTTTCTGCCTTTTTGTATGTTCTCTTTTGTTGTAATTTTAATTAGTGCGCCTTTTATGTTTTTCTTCTTTTTTTTTTGTTGCTAATGACGACGACCCATTTCAAATTCTTTTCTTTTTTGTTCGCCGTTGAATTTTCTAATAGTGGTAATAATGATGATGATGATGATAATGTTTATAACTGTGATGATGTTCTTGATAATGATGAGGGCGTTAAGGTTTTTGCCACCGCCCCCTTTTGTGTCCGTCCAGTTAATTACAGCGCCGCAAAACTTGAAATTAATAAAACATTTTCTCACCGTGTTTTCTCCGCTCAATGTTACTTCAACTGTAACTGCCGCTGCAGTATTAATACATTTTTACTATATTATATTTTTATATCATTTATTACCCTCTTTTTGTTGTTGTTGTTGTTGGTTGTGTGAGCTCGTTTAGCAGTTGTCTGGTCAAATCGCAGCCGTGCCACGCCCCAACAACAACAACAACAACCACAACAAGCGTCTCCCTCACGCGATTTTAATGACATAGCACTTAAAATTTAATCGAGTAAAACTGCATTGCTATGGCCAGTACATGCAAGTTGCCCTTCGCCCCCCCCCATACCTTGCCCCTCTTTTATTCCCTTTTACTATTTGCTGCTCGTCGCTGGTTTTTGTTTTTGCATTGATTATTGTTTTCGTGCATATTTCATTTATGCTGCAGTTGCGTTTGCTTGTTGTTGTTGTTGTTGTTACGTTAATTGTACACAAAAACAATGCAAACACTTTGGAGCACAATTTACAAATGATGTGTTCTTTGCATACCCTGTAATAAAATGTTTTCACATCTAGTGAGTTCACTTTATAAATTTCTAATAAATTATAAGCCTGATACCACATGCCCCCTTTTGTTGCATGTTTAGAGCAAGTCGAGTACTCCTTACGCGTTGGCTCACTCAGTACTTAGTTGTTGTTTGTTGATTGTCCGTGGCTCTCAGGACATATGGCCAGACAGAGGCGGCAACTTTGGCACGCAATGGAAAGCCGCAGGAGGCGGTCAGCCAAATGGATAAAAACAAATACAAAATGTGCATATATTGCATACAAATATACAACACATATGTGACGTATGTGTGTGCAATGGGCGTGCCTCATTCGCCCACAAATTGAGGCAGGCCAGGTTTCATTTGTTTGTTTTTTTTTTTTTGTAGTTGCAGTTGTTGCGGCTCAGCGCTTAAATTGATTTTCAAAGTTGAATGCAATGGGCGCCCATTGTTTGACAACAACTGCAACAACAACAACAACAACAAACCTTTGCAACTTCATTGAATACGGCAACAAATAAAACACAAAAAGAAACGATTCATTTTGTAGTTTCTGTTGCGTTTTGTTGGTTTTGGCTGCGATTGCATTTCATGCACCACGAAGCACAAAACAGCCAACAAAATGTGCAAAAACAACAACGAAAATTAATGAAAGCAAAACGACCGACATTCATAAATTTCAATTGCATGCCCCTCCTCGCCGCCGGCGCACATGCTGGACTGCACCCTCCTCCTTAAATGTGGTTTCTTTAATTGTTTATTGAAATGCTTGACGTTAATTAACAGCAAATAAATAAATGGGGCCTTGCCACGCCCCCTCACTAATGTGCGACATATGCAAAATATAAATTTTTTTAATTTTCAACAATTTATTGTATATAAAAATGACAAATTGCTTAAATCATAATGTATAAATTTTCCTATAAATTATATGGTTGCAAGTGCTGCTCAGAGGCCAAGATACTATAAATTGAAGGCACTTTAGTTTTACAAAACGTCCGAGAATTATTGGCACTTCATCATACTATGGTATAAATAATGATGATCATCATCATAATGAGCTACTTTCGGCCAGCCGCTAAATGTGTCGAATATATACATACTATATAGTATTTGGCAAGCTAAATATTGCGACGGGCCATATGAAAATTTCCCAATGAAATTTGGCAATGAACCAACTGAACAGGAAGCAACGCCCACATAACGCAGGATACAATTTACTTGTGTTGCATGGCCAAGAATAAACGATTAAATAGCTTAAAGTTTAATTTAATATAGCATAATATGCATCGATATACTATTTATCGATAACAGCTAATTGACTTTTGTTGTGTTTATAAATTGTCAAAATACAACATATTGCTTTGACTCAACTTAAATGGTAATTCTTGCTATCAATTTATCGATAATTTATCAAGTTTTATTAAAAATTTAATTTATAGGGATTTGTAATATTTTTAAAGGTAATTTGTCGATGTCAGTTTTTGAACTTTTCTCGCATTTATCGATTATCCAGCTATTTGAGCCATTTTCCTGAGCTTCTTCTTAAGTTCAGTGTATTCCAATGTGCTGCTGGCGACAATTTATTTTGATGATCTTTGTGTTTATTGCCGTGTGTGTGGTTTTGCCTTATTCGCCTCGACGATTTTTTCCTTATGCAAATGGAAACTGCGAAACTCTTTTGATCTTTTCCCATTTCTTTTTTGCCTCTGTTGATTAAAAAAGTTTTTATTCACAACACACTCGTTTGGCATTTGTATATACAGAATGTTTTTGGTTTTTCTTGTATTTTCTTGGAAAATGCGTTACTAATTTCAACAAATATAATGGAAAATGTATAACGGAAGCACTCGAAAGTTTTTGTCTGTCACAATTTGAATGAAAAAGATTTATTAAAAATGGGCATGTCGCATAAGGGAAAATAAATAAATTCATTTTGATTTTATTCCGTAACATTAATACATAAATCATATATTGAGGGGGCAACAAATAAATCGTGGCGCGCGAAAACATTTTCTTTTTTCGGGTTGAAAAAGTTGTTTGTATTCCTATTTATTTATTTTGATGAGTTTTTATAGTTGTTCTTTACCAATATGGTAAACATTTTATAAAGATTTCTTGCTTGGGCGTTAATCTATTTTTGCGCCTTTTAGTTTATTTATTATGGGTGAGTCTTAAAATAAACAACTATTCAGCCTACAGAAGATCTAGTTTTAAAAGAAAGAAAAATCGATATGTCTGTGTTTAACATAAACAAACAAAAAAAGATGTTAAACAAAAGTGTAACTGTTTAATGTGTGATGGGAATTTGCTTATTGACCACACACACACACTTAAATATACACACTACACCCACCTCAATGCACTTACAATTAAATTAACTCACTGCTCGGTCAAACTGTCTGTTGTAGTTATATTCATATGCAAAGCTAATTTGCTTAATCGAGCTAATCAAATGTTGTCGCTGAGGGTATCGTCGTCATTGGCGAATGTTTACAGTTCGGGGCGTATACGTAATGTGTGTGGGGAGGGGATAAAGGCATTAGGTGTGAGCTGTCTGTCAGTTGTATTTGTATTTGTTGTTGTTGTTGTTGTTGATAGTGTTTTTGTTATGCATGATAACAGCAGCATTGGCTTATTGAGTTTCCAATTGAGCTCTCCTTCTGTTTTCGCTGTGGGAGCCCAAACATCTGTCGTTGAGTGTTGTGCGCCCGTCCCTACAGGCTTACCTGGGATATATATGTATGTATGTGTGGTGCCCCCCTTCCCCCCACCTGTTTTTGTGGTGACTCTGGGCTGCTAGTTGGAACAGTTGAGCGCTTTTTGCCCTCGTCGCGTAGTCGTAAAATGCAAATTGCATGCAATCAACGCGTTTTTCGTTTAATTATTATGAGAATTTTTTCGCTGGCACGGAACGTGCCAAGTGCCCAGGCCACGTACATACATATAAAACAACACAAACAACAACAGACAGGGGCCAGTTTAAGCATATGTGTTGTTGCTGTTGTTGTTTTTTTTTTTTGTTTTGCTGGATGGCCCCTCAACTTGATCTGCCCCCTTGTGTGTATGTTGGCCTTTGTGTCTGCGTTTGTTGCCTGCCTGCCGCCCCATCCCCTCCTAACAGCCCCACACTCTCCGCACTGCGGCAGCCCAATGCCTGAGGCTGCCATTTTCAATTAAATTACCCGGCATTTTGGCGTAAATTGCCAGGCACACACACACACACAATTTTATTTATCTATACATGTGTCTGTGTGTGTGGGCGCACACTTTTAGTGGGCAGTGTGAAATAAATTCCATACCTAATTAATTTGCATTATTTATGATGTACAAATGCAAACAAGCTGAGCAACGACAGGTGTACAGGGAGGGGGTGGTAGTAGCTTATATTAAGTGGTAGTCACCCCGCTTAATGCCTTAGCACATTAGCCCAAGCATTCTAGCTGACCGAAGCCAACAAAATACAAATTTCAAACACACTGTAAATCTTTTTGAATAATACAAAAAACTGCATTTAATTTTGAATTGATTGAAATTTAGTATACATTCAGTTATTCATTCAGTCATTCATTCATTTGTTCACTCATTCACATGACAGGCCGCCCATTTATTTGCTGACGTCTATTTTTGTCGAAACCAAAAGACATTGAACTCAATGTGGCCGGCGGTTTAGCAAAAATAATAAAAAATAATAATTAAAATTTTCGCTGAGCAAAACGTTTCTTTTTCTTAATGGGAACAATAAATAGCTAAGCAAAAATGATTTAAATATATTTGCTTTCGTTGAATGTCTTATAATAATTTCGCAATCACAAGAATCTTGAAAATGTTCAAGTGCCCGAAGAAATGACGATATGCCTTAAAGATTCTTGGATCCTTTGCTTGTGACGCTACGTGACTGGATTTTGTGTACAACTAAAATGCGAAATGGCATTGCTGCAAAAACAAACAGAGGGAGCAAAAGCAAATTTCGTGACTCACACTGTGAATAGGGGAAAAAGAAAAATAGAGGAAAAACAAATGGGGGCCTACGAGTAGAAACTACAGCCAAAAAGTGCTGCTAAAAAGTGAATAGAAAATTATTCGCAGTTATTTTATTTATCGACAGTATAAAAAAAATTAAATAAATAATATTTCTTTATAACGAGAATAAGTTTTTGTAAAATGAATAGATGCAATTTATTTAAAAAATTAATTAAAATTTATTTATCAACATCCGAATTACATATATCAATTAGTAATAAAAATTACAAAGGGATGCAATGAGGTCTCATCGAATTTTCAAAAGATTTACTCAGAGCTTTTATATTTACTTTATATCAGTCAACTAAAAATACCATAAGTCATTTTATATAAATAGTTTTGCATCAATAAATATCGTAAATTAAAAAAAAAATGATTAAAACAAAATGAATTAATTAAATTAATTGTGTAAAACACTGTTTATAGTTTAAATAATTATCACTGTTGCTGTAATATTTATCAGTTCATTTGGCATTAATACAAACTCATTAAATGCATTTGAGCAGTGGATTGAAGACTTCAATTAATATCAAAATTAATACGATTCGTTTGAAATCTGCAATTTTTAATTTTTCATTTATAATGAATTGATTGAAAATCAATATTGTGTTAACCGATTCGAGTTAAAAAAAAAACCACTATTATATAAAAGTATGGGCAACATAATTAAAGCTCTTTGATGCCCCTGCAATACAAATTTAATTATTGGAATGTCCCTGGGCAAACGTTTTGTTTGTAATGACGGAATATTGAAATTAGCAATTTACTTGGCAGATTAAATGCGGTGCAATAATTGAATTATTAGCTGATAGGACAACTGATATGAAGAGAGAGCGAGCAAGAAACAAAGGACCTAATGGAATTGCGTGCTCCATTTGGCAGAAGGACATCAGGTATGATCGGACCGGACCAGCCGGGTCAAGTGGCCTGAAGGTGTCTGCAGTTTGTAAATGTGTTCAACAGCGCAGCCTGGGAATTGCATAATCCAATTTAACACAGACTGCAAGTGCTTGAAATGGGAGAGAGAGAGACAGAGGGAGAAAGGAATGAGTGCTATGAGATGAGATCTGAACTCATACACAATTTGCGAAAACCACAGCCGACGAGAGTCGAACAATCTTTGTGTGCGTGTGGGTGTGGGTGTGGGTGTGGGTGGGTGGCGTATAGAGGAGGTGTGGCTGTGGCTAAAGGATTTACGAGCCAACAGCAGCAGCAAAAGCAGCCAACAATGAAAATTGTAAAATGCAAATGATGTTGTTGCTGCCGTTCGGGTTGGGGCTTTTGCATGAAACTGCTTATGTATGCATATCCATCGGGTCAAGTCAAATAAACGTAATAATAAAATTGTAGCATTGCCACAAGCATCCCAGCAGCAGCAGCAGCAGTAAAGTTGATGTGTGTGCACAACTCTCTCTCTCTCTCTCTTTCTGGCTGGCTAAGGACTCCCTTAAACCATATTAAATGCAATGCATATACATACCTACTATATGAATATATATAACATTGCACAATTTTCCAACAATTCTTGGTATTTGCATTTTCAGCTTTTTGGCAATTTCCTTTGAAATATTGTTTGCGTAATTGGGAAAAGCAATTCAAACCGACAACACACACACACAAACGAACAAACCACATCTAAATGCAACTTAAATTGAGTTTTGCGCACAATAAGAACATTTTCTAGATTAAAACATTTACGCAAAAAGCTATCTATATTAAATATTTCACACAAAAAATAGTGATTTATAATGACATTTTCTGGAAAAAGTGTTTGAAATCGATATTAAATATGACAAACTAGTTTAAAACGTGTTGCAAAGCTTTTTTGATTAAAGGTTTTAAATATGTAACTTAAGAAACTTGACTGGAGCTGGCAGGCGTGTATATAAATGCCCATTAAAATCATATCTTAGAGTTCACCTTGGGTTTACATGCTAAAGTCTAACGCACTAACTAGATGACTATGTATTCCCGTTTGGGCTGTACGCCGATAGCAGTCAGTCAGACAGAGTCTTTTGCTTGCATATTCTACTTATTTGGCAAATGACATGTTTTCCTTTATAGCTTCATATTACTCCAATAAAAAGCATATACTTACATATTGTGACAAAGCAATTTAACAGCTTGACCAGGCGAATAGTAATTTTACTTACATACTTAAATTTACCCCATTTACCACCTACATACTTCTCTTTCTCCTGCTGTAACTGTTGTTCGACCCCTTTTATTATTTATGACTCGTTATTGTCATTATAATTACATGTGGAATGTATTATGCTTGTATGCAATGCTGAATAATTATTGTTGTGTTTCACAACCCAACCCAACCCCGCCATCTCGTCATGCAACGCTGAATGTGTGTGTGTGTGTTGGGGAAAGGCGGAAAGCGGGGAGCAGCTAGGCAACGAGGGGTGCGTTGGAGAGCGACTGTCACAAGCAGGTTGCATGACTCGCGCACATTTGTTTTGTTTGCGGAAAGTAATTGCTAAAGTTGTTTCAATTTTCCAAGAGTTGCAACGGGTCGCTGGATTCAAAGAGCAGAAGGGGCATAGATGACGGTGTTGGGTGTTGGGGGAAATGGTTTATTATGCGTGTGGATTTGCATGAGAACTAAGAAGTTAAAAAACAAATAAAGAAGAAGCTGGAGCAACAACAGCACATAATTGGCAGCAACTTAATGCTTAAACTTTTTCTGGCCACAGCAGTGGCTAAGCGCAATGCAACCACCCGCTAAAAAGCAACCCGCACATGAGCCAGATGCGCTGTGGCTGAACTAGAAAGAAAAGAACGGAAGGAAGGAAGAAAGAGGAGGAGCAGCATCAAAAACGCATTTCTGCTTTAGGCCAAAAGTTTTCCGCCAAGTTTTGCCAACAACTAAAACATAAAAAAGCAACACAGTGTTAAGGACAGAGAAATGCGGGCCGAAAGGGTGCAGCGAGAGTGGAAATGGGGTAGCAATGTGAAGAGGAGCAAGCTGCAAAAAAAAATAATATTAAAAAAAAATCACTCGCTGGCGTTTTTTTTGTGCTAGTTTCTTTAGATGCTTTTGTTAAAATTGTACCATTTTTTTTTAACTCCAACTATTTTTCTTAAATTGCTCTGAGTGTGTGCTTCACAAATGTATATGTGTGTGTGTGTGTGTGTATATTTGTGCAGCGTTTTTATACAGCACATCCGGCGCAAAAAGCGCATGAAATGTGCAGAAATAAAAAACGAAAATGGTACAACTGTTTATATTTTTTTCTTTTTTCGTTTCGTTATATATTTTTTTCTCGTTAATAATAATAAATTTTGTGGGCGCGGAGAACAGAAAAGAAGAAGCAAAACACGAAGAAGAAAAGGCAACCCAACAACAAGTCAGAAGGTCTGCCAACATTCAGTCAGTTGGCCAGTTGGCCAGTTCGCCAGCTTGTCAGCTTGTCAGTTTGCCAGTTGGATAGCCAGCCCCAGAGCTGGGGCATGTTCTAGCTTTTGGGTTAGGGTGATTCAAGCGCTGAAAGCTTAAATAAATGAATTAAAAATCATACAAATCATTTCAATGCAATCGTAATTTGGAATATTTCTTTAACTGTATTTTTAAAAGACATGGCTTTAAATACCTGAATCACCCTACTACTGTGCCCCTTCAAAAGAAGGCTCTCACCTTATATTCGCACTTTTGTTTTATACGTTTTGTGTTTGTTCCGTGCCTTCAGCAAAAATAAAAGCTAGCAAACCAAACACACAGAAGGAGAAAAAATGAGAAACGAGCAAAACAGCGAAATGCACAAAAAATGCTAAATGTTTTATGTCAGTTTTGTGTGCGTGGCTAGTGTGGGTGTGGCGAGCGCTGTCAGAACACCCCGTCCCATACTACCCTTCCTCTTCTCTTACCCGCCCTGCAACCAGCGCTTTGCCTCTTTATTTGATGCACCTAAATTATGCAATTGCTAAGTGAATTTAATGCCACATTTATTTTCTTTCATTTATTTACATTCTGATGAGGGGTGAGGTGAGGTGAATGTTGCTTGCGTCATTTGCGCTCTCTTGGCTTTATTTCATTTTGCAATGGAATGCAAATAACTCATTGCAAAATATTTATGCATGTGTGCGTAGTATGCAATATGCCAATTGAAATTCATTAACAATTGTTATTTTTTCCATCTCCCAGTAATTTGTAATTAATTGGTTCAAGTCCCGCTCAAATTATTTAGCCTGTTTCGCATGTAAGTAAATGCGATTAAATATGGAATTTAATTATTCGATAAGGCACAAATTAAATTACATACAATTTTGTGTGTGTGTGTGCTGTGTTTGTTGCCACAGTTTGATATACAAATTTGATTGGATATATTTTTATTTTTGGATGGAATTATTATGCAATTGCTGGGTATTTTTTGTATTATGCATATTTGACAGCTTTCATGATTTTGCGGCTGAGTCCAGAAGGTCAAACTGCATACAAATGTAGTAATAACTAGCTTAGCGAAACTATTATACTAAGAGCCTGCTGTTCGTTGCATATCAAATATATCCACTTTCATTAAGCTTAAACTTAATCTAATGAAATTCATTCAGTATTAATTCTACATAAACCACAACGGTAATCCGTGAAAAAACTAAACACAAGCAATAAACTTTAAGTAAAACTTGAAAACATTTGCTTTATTGCAAGCAAATTGCCAAACAGAAGCTTGCTATAAAAATGTTTAGTACAAAAAGCACTGTTAAAGCAGCTTAAGTATGATGTTAAACAACTTTCTTATTCATGTCCATAACTAAGCTGTATAATGTTCCTCCCTGTACCCTCGCTCTCTCTCTCTCTCTCTTTCGATGCCACTATTTTATTGCCGTCATTCTCCCTTTTGCTAGGGTGCTGTTCAATTGACGGTTTGCCTGCTTGCATTTCACAATCCCACAGACAATTACTTTCCCATTCTCAATGCCATTTAAATTAACAAAGTAACAGAAAGCAATAACACGACGAAACAGAAAGAAAGAAAATAGAAAAACGAACTTTCACCCAGCAGCAGCGACAGCGACAGCAAATGACAGCAAAGCATTTGGCAAATTGAAATCAAATCGATAACGAATCAAATTGAAATCTCACCACAGGCAGCGGACAAAACGGCAACAACGACGACCGCAAAAAAATGCCAATAAAAATACAAAAAAAAAAAAAAAATAAATAGGAAATAAAGACCACGGCCCAAGATCTTGAGCTTCATAGCATTTCAAAAACGTTGCGCTCGGGCACTGATCCAGAAAACTTACCCCTCCTAACCTTAACCCCGCCAACCCCTGTATACCATTCAGTTCAAAGCAATCCGAAAGTGCGCCAAGTATCTAAGCGATACATAATAACCAAGTTGGAGCCAGGCACAAGACTACTACTACACAACACTACTACTGTGCCAAGATAAAATTATGATTGAATGCATTTGCTGCTGCTGTGGCTGCTTTTCCTGCCCCTCCCTTTCTTCCCCTTGCCTGCTGTGCACACTAACTCCAACTCCAACTCCTGCTGCTGCCGCTGTTGTCTGATTAACATAAATCGTGCTGCTGCTGCTGCCGACTATATCTTATTTCGATTTTTGCACGGCATTTGTTTTTCAAGCGCTGCTGTTGTTGTTGTTTTTCCTCGAGCTTATGCAAAAAGCAACAGCGTACAGAAAAAAATGGAATTGAAATGAACAAAACAGCGCATAAAACTGAAAGGCAGCAACAGCAGCATAAAAAATACTGAAATAAAATGCAAACGAAGCAATAGCAACATCAGGCAGACAGTGGGATGGTAAGGGGTCGGTGGTTAGAAGGGGAGACAGCAAACAGTCAGTAGGAGCAACAGCAGTCAGCCCAGGAGCAACACATCAGCACCGCCTGCTGACTTTTATGTGCAATCGCCTTAACTCCAACTCTGATGTTGCTGCTGCTGCTGCTGCTGCTGCTGCTGATGATGAGCATGAGAATAATGTTGCTATCTCTCGTCTGTCTGTATATTTCCCTTTTGCTGCTGCTGTTGCTGCTGACCGACCATCAGCCTCATTGTTGGCTCGCTTAAAATTCCAAACAGCAAATTGCAACTGCCAACAATTTCGAGGCTATCAGTGGCACAGCATCAGACGGCAACTCGACGCTGCTGGTGGCTGCTGTTGTTGCTGTTACTGGTGGTAGCTGCCTGGCTGGTTTGCCTGCCTGGCCTGCCTTCTTGCTGCCTGTCAGTAATTTTATGCAAGATGCTATCGCCCAAGCACACCTCAACACGCCTCTACCAAACAGAGGGTGACAGAGGGGTGTAGTAAGTGAGAAAGAAGAAATGCTTGTAAGCCATTTCACTTGGTATGACAAACAGAGTCGGCAGCCAGCAACGTTCGTTTCGTTTTTGAATGGAATTGAAATGGAATTCAATACCCAAGTGCCACAAAAGAAGCGAGCAGGAGTTGCAGACACAGACCCAGCAACAGCAACAGCATCCCAGATATCTCTTTGAGTATGCTGTGCAAGTAGGAGAGATGCTACTTGCAACATACGTGACTTAACAGATTTTCCACGAAGACTTGCATAAATAACTAGTCCAATAATAATATATATATATATGTATGTTTGTATATGTATTGCACATAATAAATTGCATAAATAAAAATGCAATAACCTTGAGTTTATGTTTAAGGCAGCTTTGAGCTTTAAGTTGATCTTTATGGCAGCTTGAAGTTTTAAAGTTGTGTTTATTGCAGCTATGAAAGGTATTAAAATAAGGAATCACACTTCAAAGAGCTTTAAGCTGTTGCAATTATAATAACTATTCCATAAATATAACAATTTGTCTTCCTTACAACTTCTTTAAGCTTTTCTAGCACTGAAACAACCTTTAGTAAAACCTCTATCATAAAGCAGACATTGTTTAAAGAAGAATTGTCTAAAGATATGCAATAAATGTTGTGTGATTGATACAAAAAATAAATAACAATAAGTTGTCTCAGAAATATATATTCGACTCACTGGATTTGCTTTACCATTATACCATTATATTCTCCTATTATCTCCTCCTTTTTTAAGTGTTGCCTGTTTCTTTTGTCTGGCCGTGCTTCTTGTTGTTTTGTTGCCATTGTGTTTAGATATTCTTTTGATGCTTTTCAAGTACCAATTGCGCACAGAACCTTTCCCGTTTAGACAAAACCGGACAATGCTTATGTAATTTCGGTTCGGTTGCATTTCATGCAAATTATGTTGTTAATAAATACTAGTTGCCCAAACAGTTATTGTTGTTTGTTGTCCGAGTGGTTGTCCCTTTGTGTGTTGCTGTTGTTCAAGTGTTAATTATTGTCGGCAGGTTCAAAACAAAAACAAAAAAGCAGGCGTTGCTATAGCAAATTTATCTTCTCTTTGCCAAGCGCTTTTGTTGTCGTCGCTTATGTATTTATTAAATATTTGCGTGATGATGTCGACGACAACAACAAGGCAACTAAATGGCGGTTGACAAGGGACTGTGTCAAGTTTAATCAAAATAGTATAACAACATCGGTGAATGCCACAGTAACAACAACAAGACAACAGCAACAAAAGCTGAGGCGCAGAGAGAGAGAGAGAGAGAGCTTGGTATAATTCACGATTTCCTGCTATAATTGAAAATTTATTTCAACGAAGTACAAGTTGCTGCCGTGCAGCAAACAAAAGCAGCAACAACAACTGCAGCAGAAGGCATTGCATTAATTATTCATGAGTTGTCGCGCTTTGGCCAGCAAACAGAGACAGGCAGCAGCAACTACTACTACGACAACAACAACAACAACAACTACAACTTGGCCAACTGGCAACATAATTATTCATGCGAGCTTATCGCCAGTAAGGTAGGCAACACCATTTTAACCACAAGCGGATTATAATTATCAACAGTTGCCATCAGGCGACCAAAGCAAGTAGCATCACACACACACACACACACACACTTAACTGACAGCAGCAACATGTTGCTGGCAGCAGCAGCAACAACTACAATTGCAATGCATCAGTTGCTTAGCCCGCAAACGACAACTACAACAACAAAGACGACCATGATAATGATGATGATGTTAATGATGATGATAAGGTGGATGTTGATTATAATGGTTAAGGCGCTACAACAACAACAACAACAAATATAATTACACACAGCTACAACAACAGAGCGAGACAGACAGCTGTTTTAATTGATGTTGATTGCTATCAGCAACATTTTGCTGTTGTTGTCGTTGTTGGTTTTGTTCGCATGCTGCGCACCTCAATTAGAATTCTTTCATTTCGATTGGATTTTCGTTTCTTTATGTATTGTTGTTGTTGCAGTTGGTTGCAGTTTGTGGCTTGTTGTTGTTGTCGCATGTCAAAGTAGCGTTAAACTCTTGTTGCAAATTATGCATTACAAAGTTTTGCTACTTAAATAATAACTAAATCTAAAGTGAAATATTTACCACACAAAACGTTGTCAGGTTGCTTGGCTGTGGCGCCTCCCCGGGGCAAGTAGACACGCCCAGCACATTAGCTGCCGCTGTAAATGTTGCATGCTAAGTGCTGTAGTGCCCCAAAAAAAATACACCAAACTGTCAACTCTTGTACATTGTTTAAGTTAAAGAAAGAAAGCTTTGATGAAATAAAGTTACATTATTGTGAAAGAAATAAGTTTTTCAGTGCTGGAAATGCAAGAACTTGCAGTCATAAATTTAGGGATCTAAGTGTTTTTCAAAAATAAATGTAGTTTAAAAATAAATCTGTTAATATTTATTATTCAAATGCCATTTGAAAATTACTTAAATTTTTAACTTAATATTGTTTGTTTTAAGTTGCCTTACGACTAATTGCTTATTGAGTTTGTTTACAAATTTCCAAAATTAGTTTCTGCTTTTGGCGCAAGCAATTAAGTGTAAAGTTACATCACCGCAAACTTTGCACAAACAAAAAAAAAAAACTATTAAAGCGAGAAACTTCTGCGCTAGTTTTCATCATATTCGACAAGTTGGCTGCCTGTTTGGCAGCTCGCCAGCCAGAATACAACTGCAATAAAGATTGCAAAAAATACACAATAAATCTGTGTATAAGGTATGTTCAAAGCTACTACTTGCTGTATGTACTAAGTAGTTTTTTTTGCTGCGGGCCATTCGAGTTTATGAGCAACAGCAGTTAATTGAAATGGAAACAAGCTGTTGTTGCTGGTGTTGTTGTTTTATGGTCATAGGCACAAACATATATGTATGTATGTATTTGAGGCACATGCTCGTATTGCTTTTGTTTTTGCATTGGCTCACGTTTAAGCCAAGCGCATTTGTGAACTTAATAAACTTTAATATTCTTAACTCGTGCTGTGTGCACTTGCTGCTGACCTTTGGCATTTTCTTAATTTGTAACTTGAGCTGTCAGAACTGGTAATTAATTTATTAATACTTCCAACTAAAACTAAAATGTTACAGAAATATGTGCGAGTAATTTGTATATTTTATTAAAATGACAAACGACAACGTTGACAGGCGACCGATAAATCATTGCTGCTTGACTACTGCTACTACGCTTTGTGCTTCTGTTTCTGTGTTTGCTACAATTTGCACAGTTTAAGCTTTTAAATTTTAATTAACATTTGAATTGTGATGCGGCGGCCCTTCAGGCTTAAAATTGCCAGGCAACGGCAAGGGCAAATGCAGCAGCAACAAAGTGAAAACGCGCCGCGCTCTCCAAACTTCACTCTCCGCAGCACTCGAAAACTCCACTTTCAAGCACACACACACACACAGTCAAATTCTGACTCTCCCGTCAGTGTGCTGCACTTGCTGAGGGACAGCAGCAGGAGAGCAGCCATGTTTGTTTATGGCGCTCACAGGCGCTCAAGCGAGATAGCAATATGCTATACGGCTGCTGCCGAGTCTGGCTTTGCGACTCTGCGACTGCGCTGCACATGCACAAAGTGAAGAAGAAATAAAACAAAAACAACACCAACAGCAGCAGTTGTTGTTTCTTTTATGTAGTTGTTGTTGTTGCTGCTGCTGTTGGGGCTGCTGCTGATGTTGCCTTTTGCTTTTGGCCTGCCTCGCCTCTTAAATGTTTAAGCGATTAAGTCGAATTTTAATTTAGCCGCAAAACATAACACGATTTCGCAGACCCAACTCACACACACACACACATACATGTTTATCTATATACATCCATACATAACTAGAGACATGGGGCACACAGCCGTTTTGTAGCCGGCGGGCGGGCGGCGGTTGGCGGCGGACTAAACTAACAGAAATGTAAAGCAGGCAATAAAGTGGCAACATGCTGACTTTGCCATAACTAACCGAAACAGTTGGGGGCGTTGGGGTTGCCCGTTTCCTTCTCTCGCTCTCTCTCTCTCTTACTTCCACCCTCCCGTTCCTACTTCTTCCAAGTGGATGAATGAACAAACGAGCTGCTGAGACCTGCGAGCCACGGAGCTGGAGCGCAATGAATTGGTCTCTGGGCCCGGCTGGGCCATAGTCTTGGCCTTTTGGGCCTGGCCATTGCCGTTGCCTTTGCCTTGCCGCTGGCTCATTAATGTTTAAAGTGTTTTATGATATGCATAATTGCTTGTACAGATAATAAAGTTTTGCTGCTAGAGTGAGCCCCACCCTCCCATAGCCATAGGTCAGCCTAGCTTAGCTTAGCTTGGCGGCTCGGCGGCTCATGCACTTAATTAAAATGCTAATGAAAATACTTCAAATAGCTGGAAAACTAAAGACAAACAAACTTACAATTGGAGTGGAAGGTGCGACAGAGATAGACACATAAACACGGAACAGTGCTGACAAGTTTGGCTATTTCTCGCTTTAATAAATGCCAGTCTTATTTATTTACTTCAATAATTTGATTTTGTCATATTCATAAATCAAGAATTTATAAAGTTGTTTAAAAAAACAGCTAAAAACTAGCTTCACTTTTTGATTTGCTTGTCAAAAGTAAGCATCACTGACTGATGATGATGCGATGTTTCCTTTTCGCTGTCTTCTTCTCCTCCCCCACACACATTCACACATTTAAATATTTATGCAGGCGGCGCATGCGAAACTTTTGACTCACTGTGGTTGTTGTTGTTGTCGGTGCTCTCACTAATATTTGTTGTTGTTGTTGTTGTAGCTACCGAGTTTACGACGCGTGAACGGCAAACTAATCCGCTCAAAAGAGGCGACAAAATACACTGGGGGACAGAGAAGGCAAACAGTTCACAGCATTGAGTCCTAAGCTCAAGGGAAGCCAAGCACTAACTTTCTCACTCGCACTCGCACGAATACATTTATTATTGTTGTTGTTGCGTTGATCTTGTGTGCTGCTTCTTTGTTGTCTTTACCTTTATTATTATTGTTGTTGTTGTTGTTGTATTGTATTGTATTGTAGCGGGGCACATTTCCAGTGAATTTTTCGATGATATCTTTTAAATGTTAACATTCACAAAATCGTAAAGATAGCTGCTGCTGCCTTCGCTTCGCCTGCTGATTTCTTGTTCTTCTCTCGCCCCTCTCTCCCTTACTCTCGTCGAGCAGATATATCGGGCCTTTTTATGGGCACTTTTAGTGTCGGTCGAGTTCGAGTCTGTTGTTGTTGTTGATGTTGTTGTTAGGGTCTTTGGACCCTTTTTTCGGCATCCATGTGTCGCCGTGTCTGCTTTACCTATGTGTTCGAATGTGTGTGTGTGTGTTAAGTGAAATTCTTTTGTGTCGACAAGCGAAAATAAAATTCACACAGTGCGAAACGTGTCCGATAAAAAGAAAAGAAAAAAAGCAGAAGAAGAGCAGCCGTCGCGCCGCACAATGGATCTGACTGGAATTGAGCTGAAACCTACGCTCAATGCTATTCAATGCTACCTTGTTGTTGTTTGTTGTTTGTTGTTGTTGTTCCCCTACCTAACGACCTACCTGAGCCAATCTGTGTGAGCGGTCAATGAAAACAACAAAAAAAAGGTGCAAAGGCAGCAGCAACAACATTAAGTGAGTGAGTGAAAACAACAACAAGCGACGACAACAACAACTGTCTACAGAATACACCCAATGACAAGCTGCTCCGGCAATTTGACATAATTTATACGTCAAATTACTGCAAATTGATGCTAAATGGCTTCAAATTGAATTGACGGGCGAATAAGCGAGGGAGAGGGAGTGCAAAAAAAAACAAAAACCCAAACGAAACAAAAGCAAAAATTGTATGCCAACACTAAAAAATTTATATATACATACGTATATGTATATGCGATTGTACAACAACAAAATCGGCCCGCTGTCGAGGCGAGGCGACAACAGCAAAAACAATCACAATCACAACAACAACAACAACAGCTCGTCGGCGTTTTGTGCATTCAAACGAAAACATTTTCAGTTTTTCAGTGGGGCGTCATTGTTGTTGTTGCTGCTACTTCGTTGTATGGGTGGGGGGGGGGGGGCACTACTCAGTGTTGTTGCACACCTTTCGCCTGAATCTTGACGAGTCTTGACTCCAACAAACTTCTCCTGAGCTGAGCTGGTTAACTGCCTGCCCGACTCTATCAGCTTGCAGATTTCATTGCGCCAACAACAACAACAAAAGGCAACAAAAAGGCCAGAGGAGAGCGCAACTTATCTTGACAGCAACCAGAGCGTTGCTGCACCTCAGCACTTTGTAATGATGATTGCGCCCAACGGCAACAAACTGCGCAAACAACAAAAGCACAAGCACTAACAGCAACAACAACAACAACGGCAACAACAATTGCAGCACATGAACTTCAATTGGCCAAAACTGTACAAAACAAAAGAGAAAAAGAAAGAAATCGCTTCACTAATTCGTTTCCCCCAATCCCAAAGATCGAAATACGTGGAATACGTTTTCTTCGTTTTATTCGATTCGATTTGTTACTAAAATTTGTTACATGGCTACCAAATTTTTAGAAAATAATTTTGAAAAACGAAAAAAAAATTAATATTGAATATAAAAAATTGTATTAAAAATTACCTTTAAAGGTTTTACCTTGAATTATTGAAAAATGATGTTTACTTAAATTCTGAAACTTTCAAATGCATTTAAAACTCTAAGATCTGGGATTAAAACTAAATCATAAACGACTTTTATCGTCTCTCTTAGATCTTGATTTCTTCTCTAAATTAAATGAACCTTGATTACTATAAAATTTTCTTGCCAAATGTTTTTTTCTATCCCAAAACTTAGCTTAGCTAATTTATGCCAATATATTGTTACAAAACATGTTTTTCAGATATTTACTTTAAGCTTTAATATTTTCCAAAGTTTCCAACTGTTTTCCTTTATTGAAACGGCATTAAATTCTTTAATCTAACCTCAAACAATACTAAATCTTTGTATTTTTCTCAACTATCTTTTGCAGGTACGTATTTTTATGGCATTTTCAACAACAACAAAAAAGTTAAGGATGGAAAAAATACAAAAAAAATGAAAGAAACAACAACTCAATTGTGTGGTATGCCTGTACAGTAGAATCAGCCACTCGACGCCGCCTTTCACACCTTTTATTTCTACACCCACACAAACTACTTGAACCACTCGGTGCTGCTGCTGCGAAAAGAGGTAAAAGAAAAATCAAATTGTTTTTGTTGCGCTAAAAAAATAAACGAAGTAAAGAAGAAAGCAATGAAATGTGCCAGGCCATAAAATGCAACTGTCAACGAAAAACTTTTTTTTGTTGCTGTTGCTTTTTAACAAATTTGCTGCTGTTGCGCGCTGCTTGCAACATGAAAATGGCTTGCAGCAAAGCAAGAGTGCGCTGGCAAAATATTGAATTCAATTTAAAGCGCAAGAAGCGTTCATAAATCCTCCTCTCCACCATGTGTAGAAAGGGAAAGAGAGCGAGAGAGAGAGAAAGGCATGGCAACAAAGTGAAAGACTTGCAACTGTGTAGCAACTGAAAATCTGAAGAGTCTTGAGATTATGGCCATGGCTGCCAGCTTAGCTTAGCTTGGCTCATTGCCTTGGATATGGTCAGGAGTTGCAAAGGAGAGGAACTCTGCCAAATTGCTGCCCTTTTCTCCATCAAATTGCAACACTTAAAATTGTAGGAAACGAGGGAATTAATTATGAATGAAGATCTATTCAAGCGAAATTATTTAGTAACAATTTATGTTTAAACTACTTGAGAACTATAAGCGCTTTTACGATATTGAGTCCCGATGTTTGGAGCGAGATTTCGCCCATCAAAAATGAATGAAACTCTCTTGGCCCAAAATTAATTAACAATAGCATTTAGTCCAGGCAGCAGTTACAAAGTCTACTTTATGTGGCGCCCCATGAAAAATGTTGAGGAAGAAAAAATATACTTGTCGCACTTTTGATTACTTGTGGTTGGGGCCCCGCTCTCCAAGAGTGGGGAGTTGCTGCGGGCGCTATGCAAATCTTGACTAGTAGCTGCGGCAACTAAATGAACGTTGCTTGCATTTTTTTTGTTGTTTTTTTTTTTTTTGTGCCTTCCCCTGCCGCTGCCATCATCATCTCGGAAATTGTTCAACTTCATCAGCCAGGCGGCAGGCAAAGATGGAAGCAAAAACGGAATGTATTATATCTTCTCTCTGCCGCCTGCCTTCCCTTCTCTATCTGTGTTCTGTTTATCTGTGTGGCAGCGTCGTTGTCGGTTTGCCTGGCATCGCCTGGGCAACGTATCTGGCCTCTGCAGCCCCTTCATTTCCTTTCTCCTCTCGCTACCTTCCATCTGTGGCATTTAGCCCTTGATTTTTGTTTTGTTTTTTGCTGCAATATAAAACCAAAAGTATGCTGCAGCCAAAAGGCCCCGAGGACACGACGCACAGACCAAAGCACTTCAACAACGTGCAGAAGATTCAAAAGAACGATGCAGGGATCGTTTGCTGGGAGAGGGAGAACGGGGAGAGGGGTTTGCTTAGTTGGGGCAATGGATTGCAAGAAGTTTGCGGCATAAGTAAAAACACTTTGGGGGAAGCTCTTTTCAACTGTTAGATACCCAGTGCTCAAAACTATTAATTGGAGTTAAGCGTTGTGGAAAAGTTCTAAATTATGGCTAAAAATGTTAAATGTTAGCAACAGAGTGTTACATAACATTATTATGTATGGATGTTATCACATTAGCAATATTAATTAAATTCCATCTATTTTTTGTCAGATATATCGCTACAAAATATTTAAGACTTTTCATAAAAGTTAATGGTTTTTCTTACATTAATTAAAATCTTTCCAATGAAAATCTTGAGTTAAACAGCATATCCATATCCCCCAGTATTATGCCATTTGTCGTACACAGGGCATATAAATAATATCTTGAAAAACGAACTCAACTCCACTTCTCTCTGTACCGCTCCGGTATGGTGCCGTTTATTGTTGTTGGGGAAAAGTACGGAAACTCTCGACAACTTGGAACAAACAAAACAGAAATTGAAATGTAAAAAGTTATGAAAGTTGGAAATTAACATAATAATAAAACCAACCCAACAGGAAGCACAGAAAACATGAATCGAACGTCGTTTATTCAAATTTAAAGCTACTGCGCATTGAGTTAATATTTGGGGCATAAAGTTCTTGAAAATGCCGTGTTAATTGCTGCCAAGTGACAGTTTAACGATTTCCATTTGCCCCACCCTCTCTCCCTCGCTGTAAGTGCAGCTGTGCAGGTAAATGACTTGATTGCAATGATTATGCCTTCTGCGACGACGACTGCGTCCGCACTTGATTAATTGACGCCCCGACAGCAAGAACAAAAGCAGCAGCAGCAGCAGCAACAACTGCTGCAACGACTGACGCTTGATTGACTTAACGTGGCCCGTAGTTCGGTTCGGCTCGGTTCTGGCATTGGCTCTGGCTCTGGCTCTCGAACCTTTTGCAGCTAAAAGTTAACAAGTTTTTGCCGTTCCACTTGACTTGCAACAGCGAATGAAGACGCAAACGAAGACGCAATCCAATAGACTCAGACCAGACCAGACCAGACCATACTATACCATACGATATACAATACCATATCATATCATACCCTACCATACCACACTAGACCAAAGACCAAAGAGAGAGACCAGAGAGCATGACTCTTGGGCCTTCCCTCTCATCTTCACAAGTCAAGCATGCCAAATGCGGCGCATAGTGTTGTTGTTGTTGTTGTTGGTGTCTACTATTTTCTGTTTGCACATTGATGATGGTTGGCGAGAGGCCTTTATCTAGTTGAGTCCATCTAGCTAGCTGTCTATCCGTCCGTCCGTCCAACAACACTGTCCGACATGGACAACGACGACGACGACGACGAAGCGTTTTGCGTTTTCATATCAGCTTGGTGTATCGCTTGGCTGTTGTGGCACTGTCCCTATCTCTTTCTCTGTTCGTTGCTCTATGCTCGTATATTTGTCCATTGAAGCATGCAATTGATTGTTGTAACAACAACAATAACAACTAGTGAGCCACAGTGTGCCTTGGCTGGCTTCCATCTCTTTGGGTTTTTGGTGTTCAGTTTGAGTTTGCCTGCTGCGCTTTAATTGCCTTTTCATTGCAGGCCGTCGGCCTGTTTGGCTGTTTGGACATTGCTTTTTGGCCAAAACCGAAACCAAAACCAAGGCCTGGCCCTGGCACACCACTCTCTCACCCCTCCCCATCCCCTCTTGACGCCGTCTCGTCGTTCGTATAGACTGATGGCCCGCCAGGCGACTGGACTGTGTAATTTGTGGTTGTTGTTCTCAGTTAATGCATTACATGAATTTTAACAAGCTTTGCAGTCCAACCAACTGGTTCCCCTTCTCACTCTCCTCTCTCCTTCCTTGCATCCCCCCCTTCTTCATTGCTCATCCTTTCGCACTGTTGCTTTTGGTTGTTTATTATAGCCGCAACGTTCTTGTCCGATATGCAAAAGCTTTTTCACTCTGCTCTCTGCTTTAAAATTGATTTCATTTGCATTTGCAAAACAGAACCAGGACCACAACCAGTGCTGTAAACTGTTTGTGTCCTGTATGCTGTGTGCAGTGCTCTTCAAGTGCTTTTGGGGGCAAATAGCGTGCAGTTAGTATTTATGTATGTTTGTTTGTTTATACGGTTTGTAAATATTCGTAGATTAGTATGTACTATTTTGAGTTAAACTATTTATATTGTGATATTTTTGAAGAGATCTTGAAATGGAATTATTGGATTTATTTTACTATTTCTTCCAATTTCAAGTAGAATCTGTAAAGTTCTGTTGATTATTTTATGGTCAACAGAAAAGACAAGCTATTTTGTATGGAGTTAAAGCCGTTTAATCGAAACGAGGAATCAGAAAATAAAATTGAGGTCTTTGGTTTTTCTAACCTCTAATTTTCAGTTTGTGCGGCAGTGAAAGCTTATTTGTCTAATAATCTTGACACTACTTGAATTTAAGCTTAAAAATATTTATATTGTTCTGAATATATTTTTGGATATTTTAAACATAATCATTTAACTATATTTATCAATTATCGCAACTTGTAGAGCACAACTGCCAAACAGTTTTCAGCACACACAAACAAACAAACCGAAACACACAAATTCGTTTAACACTAACTAGTTGTAACTATGCCTGTCGGGTTGGACTCCGAAAAAGCTTCGCATGTGCATATAGTATAACAAGTTTTCTTTTATGCATTTGACACATGCCAACACGTTTGCATTTCGCCTGTAAGTAACCACACCCCGTCCCGGGCCGTTCCGTTCCGTTCCGTTGCGCCGCTTTACCTTTTAAACCGCTTTTCGCTGTTGCGGTGTTGGCCAAACTAATTGGCTGCGTTTTTGGTTAATTAGCGCAGTTTGGCCAGCCACTAGTCGAATATGTTGGCATTGCTGTTGTGTTGCTATTGGTGTTGCACAGTTGCTGTCGATTTGATATCTCGCACACGCGCTTTTATTGCCACTCAAATTGGCAGGCTGCTACAACAACAACAACAACAACAAAATATTTGGCAGCAGCAAGCAAGCAACTATTTTGTCTGCATTAAAGCGCTGTAATTATTTTATGCCAGATAACAATTTGATATTGTCAGTGCTGTAGAGATGTGTGAGCTGTTTGTTTGTTGCGAGCCTGCCTACTGCCTGTTAACTTGGCCAATAAAATGCCGCTTGTGCGTTTTGTGGCACGAAAGTACGAGCAGCCGCCACAATTGGAGTTGCAACTGCTGCTCGCGTGCATGCAAATTGCTTAAAAAGTAGCATTTGGCTGGACATTGTTGGCGATATTAAAAATTTAAGATTCAAATGTTGATGAAAGGGGCACAAGTTAAGCTAATGAATAGAGGGTAATGTTTGGATAAGGCAACTATTTCGAAACTCAAATAATCGGCCATAAATAAATTATATTTTAAAATAACTATCATGCTCTAAAGAAAAATTACAATCATTCAAATCTTGATCCTTTGCTATATAAATTTTTTAATAAATAAGATTAAGAGCTATAACTGTTACTACGAGCTTGAGTTTGGTTTATGAGTAAATATTTGCCAAACACTAAACTAACTGAACAAATTTCAAATTCCATTTGTCTTTGGTTCACCCTAACTTTGAAACTGCACATTTTCCATGCATTAATATTAATCTATAAACAACAGCGGCGGCAACATTGCGCCTGCTGGCTGTGTAGCACTGTAGAGACACAGCCAATGCGCGCCTGTCATCGACTGACAGCCACAGCGGGTCCCAACACACACACACACTGCAACAACAACAACAACAACAACGTGCAACAATTTGAACATGCTAGTGGTAGCAACTCGGTTCGTCGTCATCGCTTAAACAATTTGCAATAAATTAGCCAGCAACTGCGTCGAGTTTTCACTTGAAATGCGATTCGAATTGCATTTGCACGGCGACATTTTCGCAGATTTTTCATTTCTTTCAAATTTCTTTTTTTTTTTTGGTTTAACTCCTGTATGCTTTTTGCATTACCGTTATGCAGTTTCCATGCCCCACCTTAGTTGCAATTGCCTCCAAAGTAGTACATATGAGTCTGAACACTGCAACTATTGCGAACATGTCTTGACAATTTCACACTAGATCCAACTTTGAGTTGTTGGCTGGCAAACAGCTATTGCAACTGCAACTAGGAACAGCTGCTGCTGCAAACTAATTTCTACCTGGCTGCCACATTTGGTGAGACCCTTTCACGACATGAATTCGGCACGGAGAGAAAAACAAAAACTCAGCTGGAAAGGAATGTGGCACAGCAAGGAAAGCAGGCAGGCAACGGCAGTTCGGTACGCCCACACAAATTAGGAATATTGTGATGTGCATGCTGAGATATAGTAGTTACCTAAACCCTTTCTAGGCTTCACCTTATTTCCAGAAGGGATTATGTCCATATGATTTTTAAAGTCTTTTCCTAATTAGTAGCAGTTTAAGATGCTTTTTTAAAAGTATCTTTGAAGTATTTATCTCTTTTGAAGCTTTATTTTTAAGCAATATTATATTATTTTTGAATGTAATTTTGTGTTGTTGCTTTAATTTAATTATTAGACTGCGATATTCATCCCATAAAATTCGATTTCCTTGTCAACTTTACAATGATCATAAAACTCCAATCAACCTCACCGGATACACTGAAAATAATCTTATAATAACCCTCAGGCATTACTTCAGGCATTCCATCACCATTCGCCACACACTTTGTAAACTTGTAGGTGTTTCGGGGCCAGGGATCTACGTTGTCAGGAGTTGGTAAATTCGAACAGTTCTCAAAGTTCTTATACACAATTTTTTTATAGTAGGAATCAGTATATTGTTTATATGTCTGCTTCGGAATGGTCCATGGCAATAACACATAATCCTCTTCACTACCCGAAGTGCTACGATATGCGCTCGCCTCAACCTGTAGGAACATAATTGTCGAAAAAGGGTTAATTAATACTAAATCATCTTATCACCATTGTTGTCTCATCCGTATCGTAGTTCCATTCCAGTGTGGCTGTAAAAAAGACTTCGTCGCGACCCACACGTTCCATATCTGCCTCAATTTTCATTTTTGTTGGATCCGAGGTTGTAATTTCAACCGACAATGGTTCATACTCCCAGCTCTAAATATTGGAATAAAAAATATTTGATCATAGTACTTACGTTTTATTATTTATTCAATACATACCTTTCCTGCACAGCTATTTAAAAGCATTACAAGTGCTACAAAAAATCGGAACAGAGCTATAGAGTACATTTCCAAAACTTATTAATTGACCCAGAACTCAAACGACCTGAGCTTTATATAGATTTTGCCAATGGGCCAGTTGTTGATTGTAGATTCTGGCAATTTAATAATTCGAGTTGTTAACATGATTATGTTTTGACAACTGTTAAATAAAACAAGTCAACCTTTACAATGTTGTTAATTGTTAAATGCAACTTTTCAATGTGATATCAAATCTCTAATTAAACAACAGGCAACTTTGTTGTTAGGCAAACATCATTTAAAATTAATTACCAATAGCTTAGCTCAGGGTGGAAAAATACAGAGTACAAAAGAGATTTTAATAAATATATATAGGGTAGAAAAATAGAAATAATCCCAGAAACCCACAAAATATAAAATGTGAGTTGATGAAATGTTGATATTTTAAGTCAATTCTAAATGACGACTAATTATTTTTCAATGCCCAGTAAGAAGTATTTTAAGGGAAGCATACGATAAAAGAGACATGTACGATGCATACATTTAGGCTTTTTAAGATTCGCTTAAAAAAAGGTATTTTTTTGAAGAAAAAACACACGATTAAATTCCGAATTGATTAAAAATAAAAATGTTTGATACCGTGGCTTAATATACAAAAATAAATTGAAATGCATCATACTTCTAATATAAATTGTATATTTCACTTAATTTAGCATCATGGAAGACACTCGAAACAAAATTTATTTGATAACTCATATTAAATGATTATAACTCAGATAAAATAACAGATAAACAGATATAAAATGGGACAGCCTATAAGGTTAACCCATATAATTAGTTTTTGGGAATACTTTAACAATGCACACAAGTCCCCAATCCACCTCTCCGGTTGTAGTGAGTATAATTTTGTAGTAACCCTCGGGCGCAATTTCGGGCATACCATCTCCAGTAATAACACATTTTTCCAAATTGTAGATGTCCTGTGGAAAACCGGATTCAACTTTGTCGGGATGCGGTAGGTTTGAGCACGGGCCAAAGTTCTTATACATAACTTCAGGGTAATAATCTTTTAGGAACTGCTTCCATGTTTGCTTCTCAATAGACCAGGGTATCAGTTTATAATCATCCTCGCTGCCCGATGAGCTGCGATAGGCAAGCACTTCAATCTGAATGGTTAAGTTAATAATTAATGAATACACTTCACCTTCAACGTAATACAAACCATTGAATTTTCATCAAGGTCATAATTGACGCCAAATTTCATTGTTACAGCGTATTCATCACGTCCAACTCGCTCCGTTTTTGCCTCGAAAAGAAGTTTTGAACTATCCGAACTGTACGGATCTGTGGACAAAGGCTCATAATCCCATTGACGCTGCAATAAATAATTTCGAGTATTATTAAAGTTCCTTAATTTTGTTTGATATTTGATATATACAAGGGCACTGCAGGAAATACACAAAAATAGCAACAATCCTGCCGCAGTCGAGATCACCGAAATAAAATACATTTTTTGTTGGATTTCAGCTATCAATTAACTCGCTATTCGGTTTTTAATTTGCTTTATATAGCGAATGCCATTGCATGTTATTGGGAGTGTATTTATATAACTTTTGTTGTAAATCTGTTATTGATAATTCTCTAACTCAACTCTAATTTATGATTATCTAAATTGTGTACATGGGCATTATGCGCTTTAGCAGTTGTTGTATGTCGACGACAGCATATCGAAATCCGGCTAGTAACTAAAATATTCCAGTTACTCAGACATCACAACCATTCGGGCATCGTTTTTTTGACAACAAAGAATCCAGGAGCTAACGAAAAAAATCGAGCTAAGCGCTTGGGAACATATGTACTATATAAGTTCGTACAGTAGAATTACTCTCTTAAGCTTTAGGCAACATCTTTCAAATCTTAAGATCATCTATTAAGTAAAAAATTATAATTTTAATTTCAATGAACTTGAAGCAATGTTGGGACACTACTAAAAAGCCGAAACCTAACGATTTAGAATTAAAGATTGAGCACCTTTAATCTTTATATAAACAAACAAAATATATGTACGTTTCCTTTATTAATCTTTGACTATTTACTCGTTACCGAAGGTCTGTCCGTCTGTCTGTCTGTCCGTCTATATGAACGCAACTTTTTCCCACACCATTCAAGCTAGAGACTTGAAACTTTGCAAACTTAGAGCTAGAGTTATAAAATTTGTTAAGAAGATAGCAATTGACATTCCACAAAGATCTGCATCAAGAATTTGGATGCCACGCCCAACCATATCGCCCTCAGCCCTCGTTCCCCCACCTTTTAAGAACTTTGAGCTTTGTAGATTCCTTTTAATAATCGTTAAATGCGTCTGAGATTTTTTGTAGCTAGTACAACAGACTTCTGCTAACCGAGCGATTTTTTGCAGGAAAAGGCTTTTATATATTTAATTTAATTTGGACATTGATAGCTATTCGAATATTATTCAAACATTTTCTCAGTTTCTTATCCCATCACATTTGTTGTCAGTTTTACAATGGCAATAAACCCGCATTCGATTTCTTCGCTAGACATTCTTAAAACAACCTTATAATAACCTTCGGTCAATACTTCAGGCAAACCATCGCCAGTGATGTCACACTGGTTGAAATTGTAGGTACCTTTTGGAAAGGGATAGGCTTCTTCGGGTGGGGGAAGATTTGAGCAGTCTTTCAAGTTCTTATAAGCCAAGTCCTTGTAGAAATCCTTGGCAAACTGTTTAAATGTCTGCCGTGGTACGCTCCAGGGCAGCAATTTATAGTCATCCTCACTGCCCGATGTGCTGCGATAGGCTTGCATCTCAATCTTAAAATGATGGATGCTTTATAGGTTATATAAGATAATTTCATTCATAACGTATTACCATTGTAGTCTCATCCATTTCATAATCGAGTATCATAGATCCCGTAACTGAATATTCCCGTCCCATAGGCACAACACGTGCCTCGAGCTTTACCCTTACCTCATCCGTGCTAAAGACGTCAATGGACAGCGGTTCATAGTCCCACTTACGCTGTGCGGGATCAGTTTTACAAACTGAAGTATTAGAGCTATATCTTCGATTATTCTTACCTTGCACAAACAGCCGTTGCTGCACATCAGCAACAGTAGCGGTATCCATGCAATGATACCAGAGGAAAGCAGCGAGCGTAAATCCATATTCATATTCAAATATGTTCAATATAAGTCTCCATTGCCTCTTTTATATAGTAAAAGCTAGATCAGAATCCAAATTGTTTTGCAATTTTACCTTAATTAACGTTGTTAACAAGTGCTTTATTAGGTTAATTGTTAATTCGAATCATATCATCGCTTCATATTTTAAAAATGTTTTTTCATCTCCAAAAATTTTATATAAAATTTATAAACACGCAAGAATTGCAATACACGTTGACAACGTCAAATTGCAGAGCTCGGGGAATAACAAAAAATTAATCGAGTCATAAAGCTAGTGTCACCAAATTTGGTAGGAAGATAGCTGGTGGCATCCCCATCTGCATCAGAAAATTTTTGAGGCAGCCTACACCCCTTGCAATCAGGCCTCTTTAACCAGTTTTAATACAGGCAACGAGTATTTCGCAGTCGGTTGCGACCGACGAAGCAACGTTTCCACTTGCTTTAATTAATAATTTACTTGAAACCTTTTTTAATAATTTGATTTACGTTTATTTTTTAAAGTTTTTTACAAATATGTTTACATCACAGCCTTCAGTTAATTCCAGCTTATTATAGATTCCTTTTAAATGTGTCTGAGAATTTTTGTAGCTACTACAACAGACTACTCCAACCGAGCGATTTTTTGTAGGAAAAGGTTTTTATATATTTCATTTAATTTGGACATTGATAGCTATTCGAATATTATTCAAACATTTCCTCAGTTTCTATCCCATCACATTTGTTGTCAGTTTTACAATGGCAATAAACCCGCATTCGATTTCTCCGCTTATTGTTAAAACAACCTTATAATATCCTTCGGGTAATACTTCAGGCATACCATCGCCAGTGATGTCACACTGGTTGAAATTGTAGGTACTTTTTGGAAAGGGATAGACTTCTTCGGGTGGGGGAAGATTTGAGCAGTCTTTCAAGTTCTTATAAGCCATGTCCTTGTAGAAATCATTGGCAAACTGTTTAAATGTCTGCAGTGGTACGCTCCAGGGCAGCAATTTATAGTCATCCTCACTGCCCGATGTGCTGCGATAGGCAAGGATCTCAATCTAAAAATAATTGATGCTTTTAAGGTTAAAAAGGATAATTTCATTTATAACTTATTACCATTGTTGTCTCATCCATTTCATAATCGAGTATCATAGATGCCGAAAGTGAATATTCCCGTCCCATAGGCTCAACACGTGCCTCGAGCTTTACCCTTGCCTCGTCCGAGCTAAAGACGTCAATGGACAGCGGTTCATAGTCCCACTTACGCTGTGCCGGATCAGTTATACAAACTGAAGTATTAGAGCTATATCTTGATTATTCTTACCTTGCACAAACAGCCGTTGCTGCACATCAGCAACAGTAGCGGTATCCATGCAATGATTCCAGAGGAAAGCAGCGAGCGTAAATCCATATTCATATTCAAATATGTTCAATATAAGTCTCCATTGCCTCTTTATATAGAAAAAACTAGATCAGCATCCAAATTGTTTTACAATTTTACCTTAATTAACGTTGTTAACAAGTGCTTTATTAGGTTAATTGTTAATTCGAATCATGTCATCGCTTCATATTTAAAAATGTTTTTTCATCTCCAATAAATTTAACATGAAATTTTATATAAAATTTATAAACACGCTAGAATTTCAATACACTTTGACATCGTCAAAGTGCAGAACTCGGGGGATAACAAAAAATTAATCGAGTCGTAAATTTATGCATTATCAGTGCTGTAAGAAACCGACGAGAGGAAGAAAGAGCTAAAGATAAACAAAGAATGTGAACTAGGCAAAGGAAAATGGATGGAAGTGTAAGGCAACAACTGTTAAATGCCCTGGAAATTTAATGCAGTTTTGTTGAGTAGCATAAACGCATTAAAAATATTAATTAACATAACATTACTGCTCTTAAATCCAGTCTTATTAAATTATTTGTCTATGTTAAGTAGTATGTAATGTAAAGTTAACATTATTCTTTAAATTTACCACTCAACTACAAGTTTGCTATGTTAAGCTTATGTCTTAGCTTGATCTTATTGAATAATGATATTGGTTAGGTAAAGATTATATTCTTTAATAATATTTAAACAGTAAATAGTGTGTAAAGTTGGTCAAGTTCCAATATCATATCATTTAATAAAGTATCCTAAGGTATTAAAATGCTAAATGTTGTTCAAAGTAATTATATCATGCTTTTTAAACATAAAATCTTCTTGGTTCACTAAATCTTTATTCGATATAATACCCACTTTACATCTACATAACATTACGAGGTATACAATAGGGCTTGTTTGCTCGGTGGTGGTGGGGGGCAGCGTCGAAACAAAACCAACGGGCCACTTGAAAGTGCCGCACAGAGCAGCAAGCTGCCACTTCAGTATTTTTTTTTTTTTTTTTTGTTCTACTTCAACCATTCGGTCGGTGATCGATATTGAAAAACCAATTGAACGAACGATGTGCCGGCATAAATGCAGCACAGGCACAGCACCCCTCTCATATTTCATGCTTCTTTTTCATTTCTTTTGTTTTTCTTGTTCTTTTTTAAGTGGCATGATCGCGGCACTCGAGCGCATTCATCCATCCGTTCGTTACATGTTTGGGCTGTGTTGTTGGTGGTGCACTTAATTTAATTGAAGCCAGTGACGGATGAAACCACAGACGCACAACGGAATTGAGCCACCAGCCCCCAATCCTCTCCCCCCCCAACTGCACGGCCAGAGAGACCCACCACCAACGCAATAAATGTGCAATATGCTTGTGTGAATATAAAATCAAATTATCGCGCGCATCGCAGCCGAATCGAACAACAATATAACAGCAGCTCCGCCACAAACGAAACTCAATTTTTGGTGCCGCAAGGAGTTGCTTTTGTTTTTCGAAGGAGTTTAATGTTGTTTTTTCGCTCGATTTTTGCGGTTAGCTTGCTAATAAAAGCGCAACTGGCAACTCCCCAGAGGCGTTCATTGAGGAACCAGCAACAGCAGCACCGTCATCATATCGATCTTTTCTGCCACAAAAAAAAAAAAAAAAAAAAAGATGACGATGTGGTCGTAAATCTTGAGCTTAGTTGCGCCCCTGAACCTCACTCGCGATGCCTGCTAAAACAAGACCCCCTACCCTTTCCCCTTCTCTCTCTCGGCTGCTTGATGTTTAGTACGTGCGGACAGGCACACACACACACACACACAGACAGACTGAGTAAGCAGGCCATAACAAGAAGCGGATGCTGCCTGCCTGCTCTACCCCCTACTCCCTACCCCTTCAATGCCTACCCCTTCCAACTGCAGCAAGGAAATATATTTAAACATATATATTTTTTCTTTCAGTCCCAATTTAAAACACGACTTTAATCGCTGACACTGGCGCTTTCGTTTGAAATGTTTCTGCTAAACTGCCCCAGCAGCAGCATCTATTTCCTTGCCGCCCCGCCCCGCTCCTCTGCTGTTTGTCTTTTTTTTGTTGGGGAATGTGCTCAACGGCGGCCGTTAGTAATTTATTGATTTGTCTAAATTATGGAGTGTTTCAATCTTGGCTTGTTTGTGCAACACACCAGCCGCGGCTGCTACATGCCGCATGCCACGCATAGAGCCCACCCACAGGCACGTGGCGTTTAACTCCACCCCTTCCCATGGGAACTATTCAAAACAACATGCCGAAGATGCGCTAAGATTTTATTATTTAAAGAGATTATACAAAAAAAAAACATAATCATAAAAAAAACAAAATGTTTACCATAAAAATAGTAAATCCAATTATTCATACGAGTGGGTTTTACTTTTAATAATGGCAATAAAAGCAACAACTCAATTAATAAAAAATTATATTCATGTTTAAAGGCACAATTAACCACAAACAAATAAACAACAAATATAAAAGGCAACCCACAATAAAAATTAAATAAACGTCAAACACAAACACACACACATTTAGAACGTCTGTGTGTGTGCGTTACTTAATTATCTTTTAAAATGAACAAAAAAATGCTAACCACATGCAAATTTAATGGCTTTAAAAACAAAATAATCCGCGCGACTTTTGAGCCGCCGCTGCTTATAGCTCATATTCCCATATTCCATTCAATGGAAGCCCGCCCTCTGTCAAATGACAGCGTGGGAGTTATGACGATCATTAAGTGTTGGAAATTGCGACCCAATTTGTGAAACTGTCATAGCCGCCATAAAGCACATTGAGCTTTTCTACACATTTACTCACAGACACACACATACTACACACTTGCACTTAAGAGTGATAATCCACGTGCGGTTTGTGCTTTTTTGTGTCTGACAAAGCGGCTTACGTGGCGTCAACGAGCAAAGAGGGAACTAAAAAGCGATTAGCTGCCGACAACTTGTTCATACTAATGCACAACTATGTATGTATGTGTGTGTGTGTATTATTTAAGTACGTCTCAATAAGCACCCACTACTACAGCAGAGTGAGCAGTTTTAAGTGACAAGTCGACAACACAACGACTTAATTACAGGCGCCGATACTTGCCGATGGATGGCGTCATTCAACAAGAACAGACAGTTAACGAGTTAACGCTCCTCTCTTTGTCGCTGTAATAACTCAATTAATGCTCTCTTTAGCTGATTAATTGTCGAATGATTTGAGTATAAATATAGTGTGTGTGTGAGTTTTGACTGCGTCGAGTCAAGTTTGTTGGTTGTTCGTTATATATGTATGTAGGTTATCTTATCAGTTCAGTAAATCGCTACCGTTTGCTTAAGCATACCTACATACACCTGTACATTAAATCATATTTCAAGCACTTGAGTGGGCTTTATCAGTAAATTGCGAAAAGTGTTTTAATTGCTTGAATCGTTAAGTTGTGTCTGCCAAGTGTGCAGGCAGCCCCCCTCCCCTATAGCAACAAATCACAGCTACACTGCATACTAAACTTCCAGTTCCACAGTCTAAGCGAGTGCGAAAGAGAGCGAGCGATAAGAGGGCGTGCAAGTCGCGCGCTAATCACAAAACTGGAAAGGCCGCCACACTTGAAAAGCATCAAAATTGTTGTTGCATACATATACATATGTATACTTTTTTTTCGTCGTCTCCTTTTGTTGTTGTTACTTTGCATGTTTTATTTATAGCCTCTCTAAAGTTGATGGCATATTGATTGCATATATTACTCTTAAACTCACACTCTCTCACCGCTCTCTTTTATACGTTCCATTGCAGTTTTGAAAATGAACAGTTTGGCCCGAGGGCCGAGGCCCTGTGTCTCCACCCTGTCACGTTGCCTGGAACAAAATTCAACAGTGCCGCAACGCCGCCAACAGCAATGTCAAACTATCAACAACAACAACAAGCATAATATTAATACTAAAGAGCAGAATATCAGCAACAACAACACTAACTGCAGCAGCAGCAGCAGCAAAACACTAAAAAGTACGTTCCTAGGCAGCACTATTGGTAGTACTTTGGGCCCGCACAAAGCGGCCGCCCGATCGTTTGCGTCTGCATGGAGTCAATGAGACGTAACGAGGCAAACACTAGCCACCACCCGAATAAGGTAAGAGAACCACACATACAAACATACACATATTTAAATGCATTCATTTTTACTCCCCCCACCATACCTCCCTACCCTACCACTAAAAGAGCGATAAGAGCCGTAATTATTTTTATTGTCATCTGGTTGTTTTGCTTGTGGTGCGGGGGGGGCTCAAGTGGGCGGTTTCTCAAGTGGCCACTAGAACTTTACAGTGCCAAGATAAAGCACAAAATATAAAAATAATAACGGTGGAAATAAAAAAATTCAGTATTTTACTCTTTATGCTAAATGTGTGATACTTGATTTATTGGGCCAAAATCACAATAACTTTATGCTGTATTGAACGAAGCGTTAACCCAACAGCAACAAAATCAACAAGAAAAACGACAAACAACAACAACAGCTGCGGCATTAAAACTACAAAAATTGTTTGCCGTTTACCAACACTCGAATTAAAGTGGCATTTTTGTTTATACGCGCTCTCTCACTTCACGCTCTCGTTTTCACTCTCTCTCTCTCTTGTCGCCTCTCCCGCTCAATGCGTGCTTGTATTGCGTATGTGTGCTTGCGTGCGTGCCGTTTTCGGTGGTTGCTCTTTGAGCATATATTTTTTTTTTTTGTTCAGTCTCATCTGCGTCGCCGCGCTGCCATACGAAAAAGGACGCTGAAGAACGCTCGCGCAAAACATTTTCGGCGTTTTTCTATTATTATTATTATTTTGAGTTTATTAAAAATATACAAATGTTCAACGAATTGATTGCACTAACAAGTTATCGCATAATTTGGCCACTTGTTATGGAATGGAAAAATCGCTTGAAAAGGTAACAAACAACCACCCGAAAAAAAACTAGCCAAGGCGCATTTCAAACTCAGTTTCCCCTTCCCTCGTGTTTTTGTATTTTTTTTTCTTCTTTCGTTATTCTTCATTTTGTGTGTAATTTTGTGTGATTTAGAAGTATTCCTTGTCGCACTCTCTCACTCACACAGTTAAAATAAAATATTTTTGGTGTTTTTTTTTTTTGGTATTGCAGGTGGCCCTGAATAGCAGCAACGTAGCAACGGAAAGCAATATTAAAAGTAAATTGTTAGCTAATTTAAGTGCGGCAAACGCAACAACAGTAGCAGCAGCATCGGTATCGGCAGCAGGAACGGCGGCTACAGCAATAACAGCATCGACAACGGCAGCCACAAATCAAGCATTGAATTTCAATAACAAAGTGAAGGCAACAACAGCAACGAATAATTTGCAAGGCAACAGTGCGATTAAGAAGCATACGAGTAAGTAGAGCACACAAATACACACACACACACACACACACACACAGAGACACACAATGCATAGGGCAAAATGCAGCTGGAAATCAAATTGCACGCGCGAAAAAGAGCAAAATTGCAGCGTTTAATTCGGTAATCCAAAATGCATTGGCGCTCACTCTCTCTCTCTCTCTTAAGCCTGACACAACTCAAAGAGAGGAACGTTTCCCTACTGTAAATTGTGTGGTGAGATCAATTCCATAGCTTCTTGTTGCAGTTATTCTGCCAAATTATTGATTAGTCAGCTTCTGCAATATCTTTTCACTCAAAGTGCTGACCATTTAAAGAGTAAATGATCTATCCTGACTTAAAGAGATTTAAATTATATTGAGCCTTAAGTCAAATTCAAATTGCATTTCCTAATCTCAACCTTTTTGTTTCTGTCTCTCTCTCTCTAATTTTGTATATGCAGAATTGATTGGAGCTGGTAAGACAAATTCCGCAAATACATCGACAGCAGCGGCAACGTCAAACAGCAGCAGCTCATCAAATTCGAGTGAATCAAAGGATACGAATTTTGAATACGAGGACGAGTGGAATATTGGCGGCATACCAGAGCTGCTAGACGATCTAGACGCTGATATTGAGAAGTCGGCGGCGCATTCGGGTGGTGGTAACCAAACGACAGCGACAACGACACCAACAGCAGCAACAACAACAACAACTAAAGCAGCAACAACGCTAAGTGCTAAACAAGTAACAACAACAACAACAACAACGACGACAACAACAGCAACAGCACATAAATCGCACAAGACCACATTGCATAGCAATTTGTCGGCCACATCGCCAACCACAATTAAGTTCACACGCCAACCCATTGCCAGCGGCAGCGGCAGCGTCCCAGCAACGCAAGCGCCAGCAGCAGTTGCAGCAGCAGCCGGAACAACAGCTTCCAACACGAGCAACAACAGTAGCAGTGGCAGCAGCAGCAGCAGTAGTAGCAAAGCTTCATCCAAACATCATCATCATCACCACCATCATCATCATCATCATCATTCGTCGCATCATAGCACAAGCGCCAAAGGCTACAAGTCTGCATTAGTCGCACAATTGAATACGCCAATCAATCACCACACCAACACCAACAGCAGCAGCAACAACAACAACAGCCAGCAGCAAAATAAGAACAGCAGCAGCAGCAGCAACCATAATAGCAGCAGCAGCACTAGCCACCACAACAGCAGTGCAGTTAACGCCAGCAGCACATTGTCATCCTCGACATTCGCCGGCTTTAGCAAAGGCGGCAATTTGGTTTCCTCGTCGTCATCATCCTCCTCATCGTCATCCACAGCAACATCTGCATCCGCATCGGCATCCACATCACAGAATAGCCACAGCCAGTCTTCCACGAGCGGCACTGGTCAGCAGCCTCAGCCGCAAGCTAAACTCAACGCTGGCGGCATGTCATCGCAAGCAGGCAGCAACACGAGCAACAACAACAGCAGCAGCGGCGGCGGCGGCGGCGGTAGCAACACAAGCAACACAGGCAGCAGCACCAATAATAGCAACAGCAACACGAATAGCAATAATACGCTTGGTGGCGTCACAATCGGTGGCCAGAGTACGCAAAGCGGCAGCGGTAAATCGAGCACAAAAATGTCCATTGATCATCAAGCCACGCTCGATAAAGGACTCAAAATGAAGATCAAACGCACCAAGCCCGGATCAAAGAGTTCCGAGGCCAAACACGAAATAGTTAAGGCTACAGATCAACAACAACAACAGCAGCAGCAGCAGCAACAACTGCAGCAACAAAATGGTGCATTGAGCAACAACAGCCAGCAGGATGATGGTGGCAGCACAAGCAGCGGCAGCGGCAGTAGTAGCAGCAGCAATGCGCTCAGCAATAACAGCAGCAGCAGTAGCAGTTGCAACAACAACAACAACAGCAGCAGCAGCAGTAGCGGCAGCAACAACAACTCAAGCAACTCTTCCAGCAAAAAGCATCTCAACAATTCCAGCAGCGGCAGCAGCAACAACAACAACAACAGCAGCAGCAACAATGCTCACGGCAGCGGCAGTAGCAGCAGCAGCACCAACAACAACAACGCACAATCAACGCCGCAGAGCAATAAGCGCGGCAGCAGCGGCCATCGGCGTGAGAAGACCAAGGATAAAAACGCACATTCCAATCGTCTCAGTGTGGACAAGTCAACTGCCGCCGCCTCAGCAGCCGGCGAAAAGGACACGCCCGAAAAGACTAACGCCAGCAGCAACAGTAACACTAACAACAACAACAACAACAACAGCAGCAATTGTCAATGCAATGGCGATGTTGTTGGTGCTGCAGCGATGCCCTGTTCACATCATGCCTGCATACGACGCAACAGCAGCAGTAGCAACAGCAACAACAGCAGCGGCGGCAACAACTCTGCGGTATCTGCTGTGCCGCCAGGCGTTTTTACACCGTCTGCCGGTTCGCCTGCTGCTGTTGCCTCTGCTGCCGCATCGCTGCTGGCTGCCACAACGGCAGCAACTGCAAGTGCCGCTGCGCAATCAGCAGCAGCTGGCAACAGCAGCAACAATGTTGGCAGCGTTGGCACCAACAGCAGTGGTTGCATCAATGCTGGTGCTGCCAATGCGCCGAATGGGCCACCCGGCAAGGAAGCCAGCATTAAAATCTCCTCACACATTGCCGCACAGCTAGCAGCAGCAGCGGCATCAAGCGGCAGCAGCAACATCAACAGCAACAGCAGCAGCAATTTTGCAGGCAGTCAAAGCTGTACTGCAGCAGCAAGTGTTGCCGGTGCTGCTGCTGCTGCTGCCGCCGCCGCCTCTGTTGCGGGGCTAAGCAGTGCCGAAAGCAAAGCACAGGCCAAAATGATGGCACCCGGCATGATCTCAGCCACCATGCACCACACAATTTCGGTGCCAGCGGGCAGCAGTGCAGCCGGCGGTGTTGGCGGCGATGATGATAGCAAATCACCGCCAGCCAAACGGGCCAAGCACAGCGAGAATAACAGCGGCGGCAAGGATATGGTCGATATATGCATTGGCACCTCTGTCGGCACCATTACTGAGCCCGATTGCTTGGGCCCCTGCGAGCCGGGCACTTCGGTCACCCTCGAGGGCATCGTTTGGCATGAGACCGAGGGCGGTGTTCTTGTCGTCAATGTTACGTGGCGCGGCAAAACCTATGTCGGCACCCTGCTCGATTGCACCCGACACGATTGGGCTCCTCCAAGGTGAGTAGCTGCATCCGAAACTATCTACTCTACCAAACTGTTATCCCAAAACCAAAAATAAAAAATAAATATTCCTTTATCCACAAAAAAACCCAACAGTTTTTTTTTTGTTTTTGTATATTTGATTTTAATGTATTTTGGCAAACAGTTTGAAAGATAAGCGGGCAAAATATATGCATGTTTTGTCAGCTGTTCTATTGAAGCATCTTTTCCAACTTTTGTGTATTGAGTTCAAAATTCATTTTTATATAAAAAAAAATATTTTTTTTTTTTTTTGTGAATTGAGCAATTTGGATTATTAAAATCCTTCGTTAAAAAGAAAATATTCATGAAATTAAATAAATTTAAAATCTAAAATTTTTTTTTTTATTTTTTCAAATTATTTCACATGAATTGATTTATTTTTCTTTTACCAAAGTTGTCGCTGAGCCAGTTTAATTAACAATTTGTCTTACTTTCCTTAACAGATTCTGTGATTCACCAACTGAAGAATTAGATTCTCGAACTCCAAAGGGACGTGGTAAGCGCGGACGTAGCGCTGGTCTAACGCCCGATCTGAGCAACTTCACTGAAACCAGAAGCTCGGTAAGTCTTTGCTCTCTCTCGGTGTCATTAACCTTAACAATGTTGGAAAAACTAAACGGTTGATCACATTGCAGATTTACTTTTCACATGCTCAGGTGCACTCGAAGCTGCGCAATGGCGCCACCAAAGGACGTGGAGCGACGCGCAGTGCCACAGGCAATGCAACCAACAGCGGCAGCAGTTCATCGAGCAATGGTGCGGCCAGCGGTGCTGCTGGTGGTAATGGTGGCAGCAGTGGTAATGGTAACGGTGGTGCCACACCGAGCACATCGCCAACAGCATTTCTGCCACCGCGGCCAGAGAAACGAAAGTCAAAGGATGAGGCGCCGTCACCGCTTAATGGCGATGGCGCCGATCCTGCCAGTGGAATTGTGAGCATGGTAAATGCCAGTGGCATACCAATATCGGCAAGCGGCGGTGGCCTGGCCACCCAGCCGCAGAGCCTGCTCAATCCGGTGACCGGACTCAATGTGCAAATCAACACAAAGAAATGTAAGACTGCCTCGCCGTGCGCGATCTCACCGGTGCTGCTCGAGTGTCCCGAGCAGGACTGCAGCAAGAAGTACAAGCATGCCAACGGGCTGCGCTATCATCAGTCGCATGCGCACGGCGCCAGCGGCGGTGGCAGCAGCAGTGGCGGTGGCGGCGGCTCAAGCTCCATGGATGAGGATTCCATGCAGGCGCCCGAGGAGCCAGCAACGCCACCATCACCGCAGCCAGCGTCAGCAGTGGTTGGAGCACCAACAGTTTCCGGCACAACAGCAACCACAGCACCAGCAGCAGCATTAGCAACACCTGCCACAGCAACAATTATAGCCACATCGCCCATTGCAGCAGTGGCCAATGGCACAGTAGCAACGGGTGTGGGCCTTGGTGCAGCGCCTCCAACCACAACCGTTTCACCAGCTGCTGTTGCAGAGTCGACGAGCAGCGCAGTGAGCGGAACTGTAATCAACAATGCTTCCAGCACAGCAACAGATACGCCCATAGCATTGGCAGCAGCAGCTCCCCTTCCCCCGTTGCCACTGGTGGTGGCACCAGCTTCAACAGCAGGAACACCACTGCAGCAGCAGCCACCACCACCACCACCGCCAACAATACCCAGCCAAGTGCAACCACAATCGCTGTTGGCGCCAGGCGTCGGCGTCGGTGGCATTGCAGGCAATCAGGCCATTGCTGGTGGCAGCATCACTGCTGGCATCTCCACCCAGGCCTTGTCCCAGCATCAGCAACAGTTGCTCGGTGGTCTCGTTGGCGCTGGTCTACCCGCCATGCTAACCGAGCAGCAGCAACAGGCGCTCTTACAGCAGGGTGCATGTAAGTCCAATGAATTAATCAAACAAAATATTCGACTCAAATGTTTTTTCTTATCTTTTCTTCCAGTGAAAGCGGGTGTTTTGCGCTTTGGTCCACCTGATGCGGCAGCATTGCAACAGCAGCAGCCACCGCCTGGAGTTGTAACACAGCAATCACCGCCCGGGCAGAGCCCACTGCGTCCGCCCAGTCTGGCGCAAGAGTCACAACAACAACAACAGCAGCCAACTGCTGGCTATGTGCAACAACAACAAGCGCCGCCTGGCTTGAAGAGCTCATCTGGTTTTGGTCCGTCTGCAGTGGTGGCCAGCAGCAAACAGAAGAAAAACCGCAAATCACCTGGTCCGGGCGATTTCGATAGCAGCGTGTCGCGCGAGGATGTGCAGAGTCCAGCGTACAGTGATATATCGGATGATTCGACGCCCGTTGCAGAGCAGGAATCCCTGCTGGATAAATCGCAGCCGGTCGTCAAGCACATTGAACTGCTCGCTGGCAAGAAGCCCAGTGAAGTGGGCGTGCCGGCAGCACCAGCTCCCAATATGCCACCCTCTTTGGCTGGCTATGGAATGTACCAGTTTTATCCGGCTGCTCAGCAGCAACAACAGCAGCAGCAGCAACAACAGCAGCAGCAGCAGCAGCAACACCAACAACAGCAGCAGCAACAACAACAGCCTCCGCAGCCCCAGTACATGGTGCAACCGAATCCAGATGCACTGCAGCCCGGGAAAATACCGCAACATCTGCAGCAGCAACCAGGACTCCCACCAGCTACCTCACAAGCGCCACAGTCACATCTGCTGGTGCCATCCCCGCAACAGCAGGCAGTTGGCCATCTCGCCGATTACAGCAATAAGAACAAGGAGCCACCATTGGATTTAATGACAAAGCCACCATCTCAATCAAGTGGCCCACAACAGCAGCAACAACTGCAGCAGCAGCAGGCCGAGAACAATGGCAAGGATACGGGACCACCGTCATCCCAAACGAGTCAGTTGCCGCCGCCAGTTAATCTCAGTGCTGTGACTGGACCACCGCCGGGAGCTCTGCCGCCTGGCATGGCTGGACTGGCGGGTTTGGGACCCAACCCAGCCAAAGCATTGGGACACTTCTATCCGTACAAGTAATAATGCAATACATATTTAAATATGGTTTTTTTTTACTTAAATAAACTTATTTTTATAGCTTCATGCCGCCGGGCTATCCGTATAGCGTGGATCCCAATTTTGGACCCGTTTCGATCGTTGCCTCTGAGGAGGCAGCCAAGCTCAGTGGACACCCCGGTCTCCCACCCAGCGCACAGCAACAACAACAGCAGCAGCAACAACAACAACAGCAACAGCAGCAACAACAACAGCTCTCAAGCATTAGCATCAAAGAGGAGCGCATCAAGGAGAATCCCAGTCCGCATGAGAATCCCAAACACATGCAGCCACAGCAGCAGGTAAGCAGCAATGCAACACGGCTGGAAATAACTTTAATTTATTGTTAATTACTTTTAAGCTGCCATCCAACAAGCTGATCAAACAAGAGCCGCTAATCAAACAGGAGATCAAGCAGGAGCCAAACTCGAATATGGGACTGCAACAGTCACTCGCACAGCAGCACCAGCAGCAGCAGCAACAGCAGCAGCAACAACAGCAGCAGCAGCAGCAACCACCGCCGCCACAGCAGCCGCATGCGTTGCATCCAAAGGATCTGCAGGCGCTGGGCGCATATCATCCAAGCATTTATCAGCGTCACTCCATGAGCTTGGCAGCGGCAGCACGCGAGGATGAGCTGCGACGGTAAACAACAACATGCCCATCACTTAACTATACTTAACCGAGACTCCATTTCTTTATAGCTATTACATGTTCTCGGATCAGCAGCGGCGTCAAAATGCAGCTGCCGTTGCAGCGGCACAAAATGCTGCTGCTGGTATGCAACCACATCCTGGCATGCCGCCGCAGCACAAAGATGAGCCCATGAGCGCACAGCAGCAGCAGCAACAGCAGCAGCAACAACAACAGCAGCAACAACAGCAACTTTCCATAGCACAACATCAACAGCAGGCGCTGCAGCAACATCATCAGCATCTTCAACAACAACATCAGCAACATCAACAGCAGCAACAACAACAACATCAGCAGCAGCAGCAGCAACAACAGCAGCAACAACAACAGCAACAACAGCAGCAACAGCAACAACAGCAGCAACAGCACCAGCAACAACAACAACAGAAGCTTAAACAATCACAAGCAGCCAGCGCAGCGGCTAATAACAAAGCCACCAACCTGACCAAGGAGTCGCCCAAGCAAAAGGGCAGCTCTGGCGACGATGATCAACAGCAGCAACAGTTGAAGGTTAAGCAGGAGGGTCAGAAGCCTACAATGGAAACCCAAGGACCGCCGCCGCCGCCCACTTCGCAATATTTTCTTCATCCCTCGTACATTTCGCCGACCCCTTTTGGCTTCGATCCCAATCATCCAATGTATCGCAATGTACTAATGTCTGCCGCTGGGCCTTATAATGCACCGCCCTATCATTTGCCCATACCCCGGTACCATGCGCCCGAGGATCTGTCACGGAACACGGGCACCAAGGCGCTGGACGCACTGCATCACGCTGCCAGCCAGTATTATACCACGCACAAGATACACGAGCTTAGCGAACGTGCCCTAAAATCCCCCACCAGCGCCAGCGGCCCCGTCAAGGTCAGCGTTAGCAGTCCCAGCCTCGGCCCACCGCAACCCGGTGGCGGGCCCAGCAATAGTGGCCCCGGCTCCGGTCCCAATGTTCTCGGCGGCAATGGACCTAGCCAGCCGGGCTCGGCACCCGGTGGTGCTGGCGGTGTGCCGCTAAATTTGCAACCACCAACGGGTAGCCTGGGTGGTGGTGGTCCGCCATCAAACAAATCGGATCTGGCTGGCCAAAAGTCACATGGCGTGGCGCCGGGCACTGTGCTCGATGGGCATAAGCAACCGCTGCCCGGTGGTGCACCGGGCAGCATTGGTGTTGGTGGTCCGGCAGGCAATGGGGCAGTGGGTGTCGCTGGCGGCGCTGGCAGTAGTGCGCCTGGTGGTGCCGGTGCCGCCGATTCGCGCAGTCCGCCGCCGCAGCGGCATGTGCACACACACCATCACACCCACGTGGGACTCGGCTATCCCATGTACCCAGCGCCCTATGGAGGTGAGTAGTGGCAATCAATGTGGAAACCTAACAAATGACTCAATTTGCTAATTGTTGTTGTTGTTGCTTGATTTTAGCGGCCGTCTTGGCCAGCCAACAAGCGGCTGCCGTAGCTGTGATAAACCCATTTCCGCCTGGTCCGTCTAAATGAGATCAACTCAACGGCAGCAGCGAGAAGCAGAAGGCCTACAATGTAAAGAATAACTAACGCGGAACAGTAACGGGATTGGGATTAAAATACAAAAACTGGGATTGCATTGATTAGGGGTATCCCTTTATAACAACAACAAAAACAGAAAACAAAACGATTGATCCAAATATTGCATTTGCTATTTAGCCCTGGGGCATGCACACACACACACACTCACTTATTGAAGCATATATAAATATATAGAATATTGCATATAGCGCTTATTTTTTCAATGTTACAACAAACCCCAAGCACCCCAGCAACAAAAACAACTACAACAAACAAATATAAATGAAAAGATCGACTATTTATATGCATAAGTATTTTTTGTATGTTTCGTTTAACGTGTTAACTGTAATGTTTAGTTTAAGTCCTAAGTTATCACTACTATTACCAGATACAGAAAAACAAAACTTATATATATATATATACATAGATATCTAGAGTACATACAATATGATAATATATATATTATATAGCATAAACTACAAATAAGCGATGTTTTTCCTAAGCGTATTTTGCATACATATATGTATACATAAAGAACATACAAACATAATACATATATAATTAAAGTTATATTTATACACATATTATTATTAATTTAATTATTATTATACGAGAGAGGCGTAAATCGAACATGAACAACAACAACAACAATTACGAAACCTGTACTGTGTTGATTTCTTGTAAAAAAAAAACAAAACATATATTAATGAATTTTGTTTTAACGATTATTATTATTATTGATTACCGATCGATCACCAATTACGGTTTACCAATTACAATGTAGCACTTACCATTTAGCATTTAGCAGTGTGTATTAATTAATCCTTATCTGTGTTGCGAATGGAGTTAGCGCGGTATTTGCATCTAAAAGACAAAGGGCGCGCCCATTCTTATCTCTATTATGTATGTATGTATATGTGTGTACTATTCGTATCCGTAGATTCTCTTAAAAACAAAGTAATGAAAAAGAATAACAAAAAATCAAAATTGAAAAAAAAAAAACAACATTTTACTTTGTGAATTTTTGGGCTATGGAAGCCGACACTTATTTAAATTTTTCTAAACATCAAACGTGTACTTTAAATATTTCTTAATATCTAATGTATGTGTATGATATGATGGAAATATTATTATTATTATATGATATATATATATATATGTATGTGTAATTTAAATTTATTAACTAGATTGTGAATGTGTGAAGAAGCTGGATTGTGTGTGTATTGTAGTTCACTAGCCGCTTCATCATAGACTACACGCGTGATTTAATGGCACTTAATGTTTTATAGCCTAAGTTCCCTTACAAAAATTAAAAAACAAATACTATAAAATAAACGCGAAGAATACGACAATTCTTTAGAATTTATCAATAATAAAAGAAAGAACAAAAACAAAGTATTGCATGTAAATATACCTTAAATCGAGTCTTTTTATATTGTATATTAGTTTGATTCACTGATAAAACATATATAGTATCTATACACGACATGTGTGCGGCATGTTATAAACACTAAAGCAACATATTCATGTATTGTAAATTCTTACAGAGGGGGGGGAGATTCCAATACACAGCAGTATGAATATTGAATATCAAGGCAAAGAGTTTGTTCCCCTTTGCATTGCATTTCCACAACTATTTGCGTAACAAACTTAACTCAATGTTCGTAGTGGAATCAGCGTAGCGACACAAAAACAATTTAAAAATGAGAAATTAATAAACAAAAATAACGAAACGTAAATTGACACTTTAGTTTATTAAATTAAATGGTACAAGCGCAGGACTCTTTTTAAACGATATTTATGTATTTTAACAATCAAAAAAAAAAAAAAAAAAACAAAGCAAAAACAAACTTAATGACATTCTAAACAATGAAATTGTATGTTATCAAAGACAGCCGGAAACCGGAAACAGGATGCCGGATGCCGACAAGTGTCGCGACAGACGGATGCAAAAGCCGACACGACAACAAAAACGGATAAACGGCATTCACGATGGAAAGGAAAATGAAAACAAATTATTACAAATTATAAACAAACAAAAAACACATAGCTAGTGTGTAAGAAATTTCAAATAATATATAGTACACATATATAGATTTATATATATATGTACATACATATATATGACAACAAAAATAAGCTTTAGATGTGAATAAAAAATGTATTTAAAATGTGGAATTTTTAACTGAGTTGGAGTCGTTTGGTTTCCCCATTTTATTGTTTTTTTTTGCCCATTCCTTTTATTTTTTTGTCAAGAAATTTACAGGTCAGAAATTAACTTAAGAACTCGTAAAAAATGGTCGAAGCTAGCAAATTATAAGGCTTTTCAAGATGTTATTCGGTCTTCATCTAGTTCCTGGCCAGCTCATTTAGTAAACGCTGCGAAACGGGCGTATTTTAACCTTCTTGAAACCGTCCTGGTTTTAACTTAAGATGCTCAACGGACCTCAAAATAGATAAATTAAATTCAATAGATTTGTTTCTAACAAAAATCTTTTAGATAAAACCGAGACTTGAACTTGTTTTTGTTAGCATTAAATTACGTTGTATATTTAGCTCTTTTTCGAGCATTAACAACAATTATTTTGTGTACATAAAAATATTAGATTATTAGATTATTATTATGGATAGCTATAATATCATTTGTTAAATATATATTTAATCTTGTTATGCGCTGCCCAGCGGTATTATAAAGCTTATATAATCTGCAGTTGCGCCCCAAGCCGCCCGATTTGTTTGGAATATGATAATCCAACTAATCAGGGCAATTGTCCAGAGAAGTGTGCCTATTGCCGAGTATATAACATCTACAATTAAAAGAAATAATGTGAGTTGGTTGCACTCGAAATCAAAGTAAAATCTTACAGCGTTTGATTTGTGCCTGCTCGGGGTAAGGTGGCTTGCGGAAGGCCTCCTCCAAAAACCAGCACACATTTATGGCCCAAACAAAAGGCAGAAACGCGAAGCCAGCTAAAATAATTATTGGGATTATCATTAAAACATAAGTTTGTCATATAATAAAGCCGCCACTTACTCATAAAGTATGTGCGACAGAGCTGTAGCTTGCGTGGATTTGGTGCTTTTGAGATGTCCATTTTGGTTGTTGTTTGCGTGTATTTTTTTATGAACTGCGAATGTTCAAGCCGTCTTTATTTATTGTCTTTTACGTTATTAATGCGATTTATTTATAATTATTTACAGCTCGTCTGTGTTAATTTCTACAGTGCTCTAAATTGACGATGTCAATGTTGACGTTTACCAGCACTGAAAAGTGACAGTGCTGCCGGACATTTAACTACAGAGTTAATAGTCGCTTGTCAACATAAACTTAAAAATAAATTTGAAACGCCACTGAAAAACGTAAAATAATTACGACAGGTGAGAGAAATTTAAAAGTGCAATTTGATGCACAAATAAAATATTAACTGCTATTTTTGTTGTTGATTGCATTCCAGTGCGAACTTATCGATAGCTCATTGCCGCTCATCGCTAAATAACATCGCTTAATAACATCGCACCGCGCAAAAAAAGGGACGCGCATTTTCAATTTCAACAATTTGTGCAAAAGTGACTAATTACAGCAATAATGGCCGACAATGACAACTTAGAATCACTTTCCAATGCCGAATTGCATGCACAAATGGTTGCCCAAGGATTGCCGAACATACCAGTCACCGATAGCAGCCGCAAAGTGCTTGTTAAACGTTTGCGCGTCTCGCTTGGCGGCAATGCCGCATCGCCGGCAGCCGCTAGTCCCAAGAAGGCCGGGAATCGTCGCGAGACTATGCAGCCAGCTGCTGCCATTGCTGCTCAGGTGGACAAACTCGATGGCTCAACAAAGACACGTCGCAACATTGCCTTTCCGGCCAGTGACACCAAAGAGGCAGATCGTCGCCGCAAGCCCGAAACTGTTGCAGTTCCCCAACGCGAACCGGAGGTCGTGAAGCCAGTCGCCACTGCAACTGCATCCAAAGCTGTGCCCATACAACTACGTCGCACTTCCACACAGCGCCATGAGCCGCTCAACGAACGCGTTGCTATGAAGCCCGATGTTATAGCTGAGGAGACAACAGCAACAAAACAGCGATTGGGCGAAAAGACTTTGGCGGTCAACACGTTGATTATACTTGAATCCGATGAAGAGGAGGAGGAACAAATGACGCGTGCTTTGAATCGCGCTGAGGAACAACTATTGGTCAAGCAGAAGACAACTAAACCAAAGTTAAGCGCAACCACAACAAGCACTTTTCAATATACAGGCGAATCGGCTTATCCCGAGCGAAAACAGCAGCAGCAGCCGCCACAGCTTCCCCAGCCGAAGCAACAATACGCCAGCAGTCCAATGTATCCAGTTTTGGAGCCCACTTTGCAGGCAAGGCAGCCGCTAGAGCGCCCTAGCCGGGCTTATGAACAGCCGGCGCCCAGCCTTTACAGCCAGCCTGCGCGCAGCACTGTGGCCAGCTGCTATGCTTCAAGCGGACGTTACAGCAGCTACTTGAGTCCAGCTCAAGGATATGCCGTTTCAACTGGAGCAACCACAAGCTCTGCAGCTGCTCCAGCTACTTTGAGCCATCGTCGCTCACCGCCGCGCACCTATACTACGGAATTCAGCGATGACACCGGCGACGACACCGAGGAACCTCGTGCCGATGGCTCAAAGTTTGAGAGTGAATTCGCTCGCAACTTGGCACGTCTGCGCGCCGAACGCATTGGCGATCGCTCCTATAATATACGCTCCAACGCAGCCTCAATCGTTACAAGTGGACGACGCTCTATACGCCCGGAAGATAATTCGTCATATGCGGCATTCAGACGCTGGTGGCAGAGCCTCAATCGCAAATACAACGTCATGTCGAAGCTATACATATTGATTGTTGCCTTGCTGCTCTACATCGTTTATCGCATTTACTACTAAATGGCGATCAAGCCGGCTGTGCCATAGACAAGAAATACTCGAATTTGTCAGCATTTGTTTAGGTATTTAGTTTAATGTTTTTTGCACGTTCCGTTTCAATTGATTTGCTAGCTACAAAATTAAGATGTCTGTATTTAACATATGCAATGATCGCTCGAATTGTAGAGTCTTGACATTTCAATTATTGTTTGCAAAAAATTCATCAAACAATTGCATGTAACACTAAAATCTGAAATTAAGACTATCAACTTGTCGAGCGATCACTGTACTAGGTATCTGTTATAAACCATATCTAAACATAAGTATAAACTACAATCTGTTCCATGTAACTTTTTCAAGCACTGCCTGTTTGTGTGTTTTAACATAATTTCCAAGTATAAATAATAAAAGAAATCAAAAGAACGCTGTAACTTAATGATGATAAAGATTTGTCAATGTTGTAACTAGCTTAAGGTATGCAATGCATCCGTGTTGCAACAGGCCGCAGCCAACGAGGAGGACCAACCACATGGGGCAGCAGCCGCAGCAGCAACAGCAGCCGCTAATGATAGAAAAGTATTTGGAATGCGTGTGCAACACTTGTTGGCATTGCTCTGACCAAATGAAGGCGCACACTAACCCACACACACACACACACACATACATATACATAGAGCTGGGGCGGCACACATTGCAACAGGCAAAATGAAATCTTTGTGTGTTTTTGCGATAAGAATTAATAAGAATTTTAGAAGTTTTCCCCTTGCCTTTCGTTGTTTTTATCTTGAGGGGTAAGGGGTAATGTTTATTAACTAGAAATCTCACTTGCGCGTAAAATGTTTGTTAAGGAAATTTTTGCCTTATTTAGTAGCTGTGGCAACCGGATCTCCATGCTATAAGTTATGAAAAATGCAAACAAACAAAGTAAAGCGAGTAAAGCAGAGAGGGAAAGAGACGCAACCCGCCGCCTGTCGCCGTCGCGATGATGAATTCCACAAATACATGAACGACATCCAGTTGGCTAGTTGGTTGCAAGTAGTTGGAACGTCTGTGTCTGGCAAAGCGGCAGATTCCTTGAAAAACAAAGGCAATATAAATATATGTATGTATGTACATACATGCATATGTATGTATGTATTATGCGACTAATAAATACGACGCGCATTGCAAGTTGCTCTTAATGAAATTAACTTCCAGGAATTACCTACATGGCGACTGCCAGCCAGCCAGACAAACTAAACAATGGAGGAATGAAGCTGGAATACAGCTGCAGCTGCAATGCTTAGTTAATGCATATTGCCAGCCGCATTCATTGGCCATGGAAATTAAATGGAAGCCTGCAAAATAACTAAAAAAAAGCGTTTCACGCGATGACTTCACACCCCGTTTTGTGAGTGTGTGTGTGTGTGTGCTCCACGCCAATAATAGAGACGTACTAGTCGGAGACTGCTGCTGCTGCACCCACCCAGTGCTGCACCAAGTGTGTGTGTGTGTGTTTCATGACATTCATGGAAAACAGTGTGGAATATGATTTTTATGGCCGTGTCGTCGTTTCTGTCAACTGTCCAACAGTGCACTGGCGGACCATTGGCTTTGTCTGCATCACGTACCCATGCAAAATGAAGCGTTCAAAAGTAAAGAATCCGAACAAAGCTAACTGACTTTCTAGCCTGAGCTGCTGCTGCTGCTGTTGCCGCTGGGACAATGACTTCCTCGTTGGGCCAATTAAAGTTGTTGTCGCTATTGTCGTTGTCGTTGTTGCTTGCAACAACAGCAAAAATCATTTGTAATGCAACGCTTGGAATAATTCACGCGCAAATTGCTCCACTCGCAAAAATATTGCAACATTCCACAGCAAATTTTACGATTATGCGTTTCGACAGCAAACCAGGCAACAGCAACCAAAGCCAACGACGAGCCAACGATATGGCGACAAATGCCAGCGCCTGCAAACTGCACTATGTACAAACATTCGTAGGCGCACATCAAATCAAATCAAATAGTTAGTGACAGCGGTTGTTGCACCCCAAACTGTTGCAGCTTCAGGCATCAGCAATCAGAGCCGTCCAAGTAGCACGCTGCCGTTCGCTGCCATTCCGTTTAAGTTTGCTGCAAAACCATTCGCCATGCACTCACTGCTCCAAATCGATAAATCAGTTAGCTAATTGTTCAACTCGCCAGCGCCGCCAACTCTTGACGAAATGTGAGAATTGAGAATTGTGTGTTTGCCTCCAACCAAGCAACAACAAGTTGAACTCTGTCTTTCAAACTGTTACTCGGTATCGGCATGGCATTTAAAGTACTATCATATATGAGAGAGGCATTTGATGCCACACACAAACACACAAAATACTTTAATAATATTTATGTTCGTTAGCTTCTAGCTGCATTCATTAATCAGCACAAAGCAATCGTTTTGCTTAAGACATGCCAACATCTTAAAATAAACTAGCAATTATTTATTTTAATTGTTAAAAATAGTAAGTATTTAAGTGGGTATATGGTGACTCTAGGTTTATATTTATATGTCAAATAATATTCAGCTCTGGATATAGGCGTTGTGGAAATTCGAACATTTTACCTAAACATAGAATAAATAGTATCCGTCATATATGTGAACTTATCTGAATGGAACCGTTTTCAGTTCAGATTTCGCCATAGCCTTGCTCTTACTAAATACAGTTCTAAGTATCTGGCACCAAATCTTGCCTAAATGTGTCCGCAAACACCTTAAACCTATGGTCATATATTAATGAAACAGTATTTCTTAAAAGTTATTATTTTAATCTCCCCCCTATAACTTTTATTCATCCATTAACAGCGATTTAAGCTTCGAATTTCAATAAACACTTAAAAAGATCATAAATAAGTATTAAGTTCTTCTTAATGAATACAAATAAATTTGATGTTCACATCATTTCAGATTGCTGTTTAATTTAAATCAAAATAGGATACTTTAAATTTGCCAAAAACTTTGACATGAATATATGTAGTAATATATTTTGTAGCTTAGTTCGGAATTCCCCATAGTTTTGCAAACAAAAAGACCTTATCAATCTATTAGCTTAAGTTATGTTTCTAATAAATAGGTTTTTAATAATACTGGATATCGAAGGTAAAGAGTATATTGGGTTTGTGCAATGTCCGTCATGGTGTCTGTCAGCTTTTTCCGACCCCCGTAAAGCTAGAGCCGGGACAGATAAAGTGTCAAGATTGGGGTGCTACGCTGACTGGGGGGCTGGGAAATCAATAAATTTGATAACTGAAAATCGATAAATCCACATATTTCCCACATCCTTAAAGATAGAATTAGCAAATTTAGTAAGAAGGTATATATTGGAGTCTCCCCCACTTATTCCGTCCCCAAAACCCTCCACCCCTCGCATTGTGAAATTAGAAGCGCCTATAACTTCCACAATTTTTAAGCTAGAGTAACCAAATTTGGTAGCTAAATAGCTGGTGGCAATCCCATCTGCATCAGCTAATCTTTTAACGCAGCGTGCACCCGTATCCGCATCCGATTCTCTTTGCAATCCGGCCTCTTGCCCGTTTTCAAACAGGTATCGAGTATACCGCAGTCGGTTGCGTTTGTTTTCTTCTTCTTATGTCTAAAGTAATCCGCATAAAACTGCAATCTATTTAAATGGCGCCTAAGGCCTGATGGTGGTATAATAGAATTAGTTACAAATAATCAACATAATTAATTGTATCGTTTTGCTATTTTTGTATACAAAGGGTCAAAGCTTAAGTGGACAGAGGCCGAAAAAGAAGAGCCGAATTGAACAATTTAAATCCATAAATAATGACAATGTGGCTATAAACAGACAACTCGTCAGTTTTAGCTGCCCACTTGTTAAGCTATTGGCATTTGTATTTATTTGTGGGTTTTTCTCTGAAGAAAAAAATATTTGAAAACTGGCAAACTGTCGAACTAATGACGGTGACTATTCGTTGTGGAGTTGTGGACCACAGCGACCAATCAGTGTCAACTGAAAGTGTCTCTTTTAGTGGCCTAAGTGATGAGCTAATCAAGTTGGCCGCTGGCTGGCTGGCTGAGAGCCCAAAATCACATCTTGTGTCTATTTTAATAACATTATTTATGTGTTGTTATTGGTTTCTTGTTTTCTACCTCCTAATTTTTATTGGAATCAAAGAGAAAAAGAGAGACAGAGAGAGAGAGACGATTTTGTTGTAGTATACTGATTTTAATTTGAAATTTTTGGATGTTTTAGGTGTCAATCGCATTAGACGGAAATCAGTTTTGTTTTATTGTACAAATTTATCGCATAGCCGTCTTATTGGTTTCTTGTTTTTTGGTTTTTTGTTTTCTCTGTTTGCTTCTTAGCTCTCAATAATGTGCTTGTTTATGTGTTTCTTTGTTTTTTTTGGTCTCTGTCGACTGTGCATTGGTTTTATGTTAAATTAAACATTTTAAGCGACGCTTTTAAATTGCCTACGATATAATTTGTGTGTGTATGTGTGTGTGTGTGTGGTCTACGTGAGTGTTTATGTGTCTGAGCTCTCAAATAAATTATAAACTAAATTAAATTCAATCGAACAGGGGGATCATTGTCTTAGAACTTTTGGTATCCGTTTGGCTAAACTTTCTGAGCGTAAAAAAAAAAAAAAATATATATATATATATGTTGCTTTGCTGCTGCTTCTGTTAGTGCTGCTGGGCCACATGCAAATGGAATCAAGTCATGCCTATAATCGGATTTGTTGCTTCTCGTGTATTAACTTGTCAGAGCTTTCTATGTGTTGAACATAAACACAATTTGTGCCTAATCCGGTCGGTCAACGGCTGCACGGAGTGTGGAGTTTAAGTGCAACTGCAACATCGCTTGTCGCTATCAATTATGACATTTTGTTGCTGTTTTGTCACTTGTGCCACTGGCTTTGCCACATTCAACACTGTTGCTGGCTGCGGCTGCAGCTCCAGCTTCAGCTTCAGCTGTCAGCAGCGCGTCTCTTTGCTTGCTTTTGATGTGGCATCACCGATGCGATGGGGCGATTGAATTACTAAACCACAATTGCTGCTCATATCAGTTGGCAATCAATCAATGCGTTTTACAATTGAAATGAGCTGCCAACACCACCCCACCTTTACATTTACCTTTACGTTTACCGCACTTCAAATTCAATCTGCACACATGGCGCATGAGTAATTTGGCCCCATTTGGCAACGCGCATTTGTGGTTATCGCAATTATTGAGAATTGACGCCTGGGCATCAGGAAACGTTTGTGTGTGTGTGTACCGCAGTAAATAATTCGATAGATTAATAACAATAAAGTTGAGTGCGCTTAAACAAATTGCTGCTACTTTAGAATTATTTATGACAAAATTGCCACAAACTCAATATGCAATATCGATTGGCTGGCCCCACTGTGCAGCTGTGCAACAGTGCAGCATTCAATCCAATCTAGATTGCATATGATTTGGCATCTTGCAACTCACAATCAATGCACTGGAAAAATACTTTACTCAATCAATAGGTATTTTCGTTATATGCAAATTATAAACTTAGATGTTCCTGAATGGAATTTTTGGCTATATTTAAATACTTGAAGAATGTCCAACTACCAGCCAAATTATTTAAATTATTTTGTTATTATTTTGAATGAACCAAAATATTTATTTTGATTTCCTTGTTCCAACTATAAAATACAAGTAATTTTGCAGCTGAAAATGTTTTTTGATCGGAAATTATACCAAACCTATAATTTGCTACAGTGCATGCACATATGAAAATGCACCCACGAGTAAGCTTAAGGCATTTGGCTTATGGTTTTGGCTACGGATTTGGACTGTTACTCTGTTTTTTTTTTTTGCCTGCTCATTTAACGTCCGGCGGCGGGGCTGTTGCGATTGCTAGGGGTGTGGCTGTGGTTTGGCCGCAAATTAGGCGCGAAAATATGCAGCAAAGTGAGACAAACAAGCGAGCCGCTAAAATACTCAAATACATGTAAAAAAAAATAAAAATAAAATGGGCAAAAAAAAAACAAAACTTGCCGCTGGACAGCTTATGGTGTTAAAATTTTGTGGCAGCGATTGCATCTATGGCTATACAAATTGCAGCGGCTGCACAAAATCGACAACAGCACTTGAGCAACAACATGCCAGTAGCAACAACAACACGAGCAACAACAGCAACACCAAGAGAAACAGCAGCAGCAGGTCAGTTGTTAGCTCGTTTTGTCAACAAGGCGAATGCTTAGCCGCGTTTTCCCAGGGGACACTTAACGCGGCTGCTTAACGTCTAAATCTGTCGTCAAGACGCGCTCAAAAGGCTAAAATGTTTGCGTTAACCAAGCGACGCAGATGGAGTTGCAATAGCTGCTGCAAGGAGGGGGGGGGAGGGGAAAGGGGGGAGTTGCAGCGAAGATGCACCAAGTTGTTGCAACAGCGAAACAGCGAACAGGCAACAATTTGTATGCAACTTTATTTTTCGTTGTCGTCGTTCGTTCAAGTTGACCAGTTGAGATTTCCTTTTACCCCAGTGTTTGGCTGTTGTTGTTGTTGTTGTGGCAAGTTGGCTGCTTTTCTGCGTGGCTGCCTGGCTGCCTTGTCTTTGCTTGAAGTGCGTTGAACGAGTTAAAGTCAAAGCTGCAGCTAAATTTATGAACCGTCCCAGTTCGGCCATGGCCATGGACAAATAAGAAGCCCGACAACGACCAACGAACGCGTGTAAACATTCTCCAAGTACACACAGGCAACAACTGGCGACAGGCAACACAGGCAACGGCCAACTGGCAGGAAGAATTGCGAGAGAGAGAAAGAGAGAGGGGGAAGAGCTCTCCATGTGCTACAACTCTAAATGCTGCCACGGAATTTATATGCAACATAATCAGCATAAATGCCGCCATGCGCCATCAAAATGTTGCGACTGCAATGCGACGGTTTCTGCTGTTTTCTGCGGTCGGTCGGTCAGCGGCATCATTTGCCATCACTTGGGTGGGTGCCATTGGCCAAATGGCAAACAACATACAACGTGCAATGTGCAACGTGCAACAGTGTCTGTGTCTGTGTCTGTGTTTGTGTTTGTTTGTTGGTCGCCTTGGCTAATTTAAGCAATTTGCAAATTGAGAAATTGCAAATAATTTACAATTTAGCCCAAGTTATTCGAAATACTCGCAAGTGTTAAGTGCTAACCATAAAATGTTGCCCTAATGATGAAAAGTGAATTTCACTATATGAATCGGACAGGCTAGCAGTAAACTGAATTATAATGAATCCATATTAAGTATTTTCCTTTTTTGTAATATTAACATTAGCAATCAATACTATATAAATATACATGTGTGTGTGTGTGTGTGTGTGTGTGTGTGTGAGTATACTTTGTTAATATGCTTTAGCATGCTTAAAAGCAAATCGACCTTTTAATTGAAATTCATGATCCCATGTAAATTTTATTAGCCAATTTTTTGTATTATTATTAAGTCGGTCTTTTCTCATTTTTCATCGCCTTCTGACTTGTTTTTCTTAATGCATTTGCAATACATGCATAATTGAATAATAGACAAAAAGAAGTTAATGAAGTTTATCGGATCAAGTTTATTTTAAGTTATGGATTTGACTTTTGCAACAGGAACTTTAAAAATATTGCCAAGATCGGTTTTGAAATACGTTAGATATTTTATATTGAAATTAATTATAGCATTTTCTTGTTACGTTCACATAAGTACATCCTACGTTGTACCTATCCCAATCCAAGCTTTCTCTCGAGTTCTCTCCCTTAACTTAAACTAATTAATAAATAACTTGTTTTTTTACTTGAGTTTAGTGCTCACAAATTTGAAGGCTAGTACTAGTTAGTTTCTAAGAGTTTTCTTTTTATTATCTTATTTTCAGCAAACCCATTAACATGTGTGTAAACAGGACTTGGGTCTTGCAAACGGTGCCAAATAGTGTATAAATACTGTTGGGTTGTGTAAGAGGTCGCAGTGCAGTAGGAAATTTGAAACTCGATAGGGAAAAAGTCGCTGAAATCACACACACCACACAACAAGCAAGCTCAGTGGTCTTGCTTTTGCGCTCCAATGCCGCCCACTTTCTTTTTTGCGTACTACTGAGTGTAAGGTGTGTATGTTTGTAGCGAAATTTGAATAGTAAAAGCCGCAATATGACGACAACAAGTATGCACATCGTATGCCAACAACAACAACTAAACAAAGCGCATTTCGAATCACTTGAGCTGTGGTTTCGCCCCTGGGCAGGGTGAAAGGCAGAAGCCAAATGAGACAGCAACGAGTTAATTAAGTTTGCAGTGAAAACTGTCTTAAATTACACACACACACACACACACTGGCAGCTAACAAAATCGGAGCTGGAGTTCGAGACCAAGTCCATGTCCGAAGGGTCTGACAAACTGAGCCGCAATTGTGCCAACTTCTGTGACAGTTGCCCAAAACAAATTGCTGCCATTTAATGCGCCCAAAAAAAAAAACAACAACATTCATACATATAAATAAACAAAAAAGTTAACATGCTGCAGTTGGCCTTAACCGACTGTTAAATACTTTGATACCAGCAACTGAGAAACAGGTGACAAAAATATTCTAGAAGTTAAAATAGTGTCTATAGGAACATCTTTTTTTTTATGATAATCAAACCAGTAACTACATATAAAAATTCTCTTCTGTATTTATCGATATTTTGGGACGAAACTGTCACTGCTATAATACTTTTTATGAATTTTCTCGCAGTTGATAGAAGTATATTTTCAGAGAATTCAAAGAAATATTAGTCTAGAACCTAAATTAAAATAAACTAAAGAACAGAAAGACATTTCATCCACAAAAATACTCTTTACTCCTTCAAAGTTAGAGTATAAATGAAAAAAAAACGAAACATATACGCAGCCAAACAATGTGTGGCAGCTGAGCAGGAGCCATTGGGAGACCAAAAGCAAGAAAACAGAAGGCCAGAGACCAGAAACGAGAGACGTCTGCTGGATATGACAAATTCCTCGAAGTTGTTACCATATAAATTTCTGCATTTTTCGCTTTGCTTTGCTTTTATTTGAGTAGCCAACGAGAAGAGAACAGACAGACTGCAACTGAAACTGAGTCATGGGCCCAACGTTTATTGATCGCTTTTGGGCAGCATCATCATCAGCATCATCATCATCATCTTGAGCAGCTTCATCTTCATTATCAACTGCAAGTTTTGGCTGTCTGCTTGAACTGGTAATTAGGCGCCTTACATGTGCTTCGAAGCTTCAAAAATGTTTCGATTTATGTAAATAAGTTTCGTTGTTTTGCGTGGTTTTCCTTCATTTTTTTTGTTTTTTGCAAGTTTGTTGTTTATTAAGACAAATGACAGTCACGCCCAGCTCTAAGCGCAAAGTAAACACTTGCCAAATGACCATAATTTTGAGTACGTATACACTCCCGCCGCCAGGTTGAAATTTATTAATGCATACACCACATACATACATATGTATGGTATATAATATACAATCGTATGAATTTTTTGTGTGTAAACTTCAACACGAGTTGAAGCTTAGAATAAATTATTAATAATCCAACGATAATAACAGACAATTAATTTTTAACGCTGATTTGTGCGAGTGCAAAAAAAAAACAAAGCGCTCGCAAAATACTTGAAAAAAATACGAAAAAAAACCACAAAAACCAGAATATCAATTTAGCGCATTTAAAGAGCAGAGCGGCCAACAACTCTGTGGCAGTGGCAGTGCTTGTCAGCATCTTGTGGCTCTCTTTCGGGGCCTTGGTCAACCTGGCACATGTCTCTTAATGTATGCGATGGTAAAGGCATTGGTATTGCAGCACCAACACATCGTATGTCATTTGGTTTGAGTCCAGTTGCAGCAGCTAAATGAGAGGCAAACAAAAATAAAAAGGCGAAAAATATGCAAAGAGCATTTTTACATTTTACATTTGGGATTTTTTGATTTTGGAGTTGCGAGTGCCAAGTGCAGTCTTATCGTACTTATTTATGCATATACAGGCGACTCCGCTTCACACATGGCACCAAAAAAAAAGTGCGGCAAAACAAAACACAAAAAGAAGAGTAAAAAAAATGCATACAACAAAAGACTTTGGACACGAACTTGTTTGTGCGCAGCATGTGTAGGGCATGGGTGCAATCGACTCAATGCAAAAGTAGCACACGCAAAATGCAAAATACACACACACACAAACACACACACACATACAAGGGCAAAGCAACGCTGGCGATGCATCACCCAGTGCCAAGGCAGGCACGCTTATCAGTAACCTACACTTAAAGTTAATGCATGCCCGGCAGGACCAACCAAGAGTTGCGCAGGCGCAACCAGAGATCGTCGTCGTCGTCGTCGTCATCATCAGCGTCAGCATCAACATGGTGCGGGCTCTTCTGTTGCCCTGCTCTTGCTGTTGTTGTTGTTATCAATGCGGCTGAAGCCTTTTAGCAACGCCGACGCAGCAGTTGCCGCATCTTTAGGTCTTTTGAAGTCAGAAGGCAGGCAAAATAAAATCGAAAATGAATGCGACTGTAGATAAGCAGCGAACGCATTTTGAAATGACACACGGACAGTTGACAATCAAACCAAGAGAAGAAGAGACTGGTAGTGAAAAATAAATAAAGAGAGAGTAAGAAACAGGAAAAATGAAAAACAAAATGTCCCTACAGGCATAGAGAAAGGCATATTCGTATTAACTTGGCATAAGCAATATTCTTAGGCGGAAGTTTAAATCAATTAAGCCAATAATAATGTTTATAATTATGTATTGTATATGTTAAGATTACTTTAAGCTTTGTTAAGAAAAAACAAAATGCGAAACAGTACAAAAGTTGAAAATAACAATGTTCAGCAATATTTTAGTGTTCTGTGAATATTTTGAGAATAATTTGTGTAATTTTGAGTATAACCTTTTCTTCTTTTATGAATAACATTCCTTAATAAAAAATATCGGCTTTAATGCCAGAAAATTTTTTTTTTTTAAATTATAATATATATAACAAACAAATCAGTACTGATGCCTTTTCAAGGGTTAACTAAATGTTTTAGTACCATACATGCTTAAAATATATAAGTATATGTAATAGGATTTCTAATTACACAACAGCTGCTTTTCAATCTACCTTAAAGCCTTTAAAACTAAATTCTTAATCGTTTTTTGCCAAGTAGGGTAGTATAAAATGCTAGTTTAAGATCAAGGATTTATGAACGTTGCTCGGGTCAGAATAAAGGCTGCAAGGCAAGAGATCTGCTGCCAGCGCTGCAGAACAAAAACAACAACAACAACAACATTCCAACTTCAGACAAACTTGAATGCAAATCGATGGGGCAATAAAACTATTAAGCCATTAGTAAGCCAAACACGAGTACAATGCCAAAAACAAACACGTGCAAAAGTTACCAGCCGTAAGAGTCGCAGCAGCAGCAGCACCAGCAAAGGCAGGGCAACAACAACAAAAACAACAGCAACAAGCAATTAATGCAAATGTGCAGCCGGCAGCCAAATCGAGGCAGGCAGAAGCAAAGCCACATCGAGATCGTAGACAGGCAGCCAGGCAGACAGCCATACATACATATACATAGCAATGGCAGGCAGTTCAAGAGTCTGCTAATGTTGCACTGTCAGCTGCCTGCTTGCAAGCCCTGGCAACTAGCAACATTGTCTGCACACCAGCTACAGTCACAGCCACAGACACAGCAGCAACACCAGCAACATCCAGCCTGACAATACATGTGCGAGGTGCAAACTAATTGAAATCATTACACTAGTAAAAATGTTAATTCAATTAAAATGCGCGCAACACAGCTACAGCAGCAGCAACATCAACTCTTGCTGGCTATTGCTGACCCACAAGTGCTTCTTCCTGCTGCAGCATCAGCAACAACAACAACAGCAACAACATCAACTGCTGCAATATAGACTAAAAGAGATATCATCGCAACATGCTGTGGCCGCCTCTTCCAGCCTCAATGGCAACAGCAACATCAGCAACATGTTGTTAGGTCAGGCAACATGAGCAACTCTAGGCCAGGGCAAAACAGCAACAACTGCAACTTGTGTGCATGCAAATGCAGCAAGCCTTTCGTCTAGTATATGTTTCTATGTGTGTATTTGTGTTTATTTTATTTTGGGGGCTGCTGCTGCTGTTGTTGCTGCCAAGGGCGCCAATGTGTTAGAATTTAGCATTGGATTGGATAGCATTTCCGGTTCGACAAGTAGCACCATAATAAATGAACGAACTTGAAGTTGGTAAATGCGGCTGCTAGCTGCCAATAAAAGGCAATAAGTAAACTTCACACACAAACACACACACAACAAATAACTCTTAACTGGCGACTGCAATTTCAACTTGGAACCGCAGCGGCTTTCTAAGACCAACAGTTTTATGGTCTACTCTTTATGTGTGTGTGTGTGTGTTGCCATAAATGAAATGCAAGTCCATAAGCAGGCAACACTATCTATTGGCCGGCCAGCAAGCCAAGTCAGTCGTTGGTCGAGGTGTGAAAATGTTTGCCCATATTAGGGCAGACGTTAACACATTCAATATGATTATTATGAATGTGGTGTGCATTTGCATTTTTATAGCCAACCCCAAAAACAACTAAAAATACGCATGTAATAAAAATACGAAAGATACTTCAAATATCATTTCGATGAGCAACGGAAGCTGCGCTGATAAGCGATTGAGTGATGGCATGCCACAGGAAGCAAATAAGTGGGGGAAAAAAAAGAAAACACATCGTAAATGCAGCCATTAACGATTAATAAATTCTACGAGCTGATCAAGCGAATACTATATATATACTTATATATATAAACAGTAAGGCTATTAAATGACATACAAAATAACACTTAAAATATTTTCAATGAGCGATTTTAATGGCCGCTGAGCTAAGCCGAACCTTTTTTGGTGGTCTTCACATCTCGGCTGGCTGGGAATGTCTCTGTTCGTCTCTCTTTTTTTTGTATTCTCTGTGGCCTGGTCGCTAATGCAAATGACGCAAACTGCGCACAAACTACTGGTGTCGATATAACAATAAAACGCCCCATGCTACGCCCTGAATCTTTTGGGGCTGCTGAACGTTGCTGCTGCAACGTTTTGGTAGCTGCGTCTGGCGTTTTGCGGCAAGTCGGATTAAATAAATGCCAGTGCCGCGAATGAGCAAAACAAAACAAAACTGCCAAAAAGACAAACAAAAAAAATAAAACCAAAAAAAAGAAACGAGCAAACCCGCGCGCAGGCCAGCAAAAGAGGAAACTGATCTGACAGATCTGATTGTAAGCATGCAACAAAAATGTGCAACAACAGCAACAGCAACAACAACGGCAACAGCAGCAATACCCCAAACCAGTGCGCCCCATCAAAGGCCGTACCCAGGCATACCGCTGCCTACTGTCTCTCTCTCTCCGTATCTCTATCGTCTCCTTGGTCTCCGTCTGCAGCAGATTCCTCTGCTCATCCTCATCTTCAGGCGCGTCGTGGGCATGCGCCGCTTAAGCTTGTGCAATTTAGTGATCAATCATAGCGGGAGCAGCAAGCGGCCCGCACAACGCACACACAACGCAGAATTCAATTTTAGTGCGAATGGCAGTTTGTTGTTGCTGTTGTTTGAGTTTGTGTTTTGGGTTGCTGTTGTTGTTGTTGGTGTTGCCGTTGCATTTGCTGTACAGCAGCGCATCAGGCGTTTGTGAAGCGGCTGCTGGCATTGGCTTCCACATGCGACGAGAAGGTGGAAGCCATAAATCTTGGCAACATGAGAAATGACTTTAGCAGTCGAAATGATGAGCTCCTGCCGCAAAACGCTAAGCAGCAAAATCTGCAATAACTGTATGTTAAGCTATATAAATATGTTTACTATGTTTACTACTACAAAATGTTTGTATGTTCTTGTCCAAATTGTTTCCTAAAGAAGTTTTTGAAAACGGTTGTGATTTGACAATTTCGTTATCTTACTTTTTTTGAATGCATTTAAAAATCAATTGAATTATGCAAATATTTTTTGCAACTTTTCAAATAAACGTTTTGGCTGAAAAATGTTTTTTTTTCTGGACCCAATTAACTGATATGCAACTGATGTTGCCGCGCTTCTGAGCAAAAATCACGAAGATAAGGCATCGAAATTATTGTCATTTGTAAATAAAACTCTTTAAAGGAGTTTTTCATAGAGCCAAATACTTTATGAAGTGAGGACTCAAAATAGTTACAAATTTGAACCTCAATCTCTTGCAAGCAAATTATGTTTGATCAATTCCTTGTTGATATACAGTTGGGCCGACCGCAGTGCTCTCAATTGTTTGTTATGTAAAAGATGGGTACAAAGTTTAGTTGACATTGTTCATAAGGCTTTTAAAAAAGCTTAACAAAAACTTGATTATTTTTGCGAAAAAAAAACAAATAATATTTCTAGCCCTATTTATATATGTAGTCCATTCCAGCTCACAAATAATAATTTGAATGCGATTTAATATTAAAAAAAAGAACATCGAGCTTTTCGGCTCTATAATTAAATGTTTAAAATAATTCATTAAAATAAAGGTTTCTCAACTTTGTTCTGGCTACGTAGACGTACACTTATACATACATACGTTGATATACTACTGAATACGTATAGCAGACTACGTTATTTAGCATACGCAAGTGGTCAATCGGCGCACAGGTCATTGTAGCTGTACACCGCCCGCTGCGAATTAATCGTTTTTAGTGCCGGGGCAAGCTGCTCACTTGCCGCCCCGGTCTCCCATGGCTGATTAATATTTTTGTGGTCTTTTTGTTGTTGTTGTTGTTATTATTGTTGTTGCCATACTTGTTGTAGTTGTTTTGCCAGTCAGATTCAAAGAGTTTCTGTTGCTGCTGCGGTCTTTGGATTGCCTTGTCTTGTTAGCATATCTCGCCACGCATGCACTTTTGCATATTTCGTTTGTTTGTTATCGGGATTGTTGTTGCTGGTTGCTGGTTGGTTGCCTGCCTGCTGTGTGAGTGTATTATTGGCGCAAAAGTCCAAGTTCAAAGCCATATTTGACTTGGGAAAAATCAATAAAACGATCGCTTGCTGCGGCAAAACGCGTGTGTGTGTGTGTGTGTGTGCCACAGTCTTTATACTCTACTATATATAAATAAATATAATATATATATTTATAAAGGTAATAATGTGAGGTGTATGTGTGTTTGCAATCCTTTCTCATAATGAAATTATTGCACTGTGATTGAAATCTATTTATGCTAATTTACGTGTGCATATTTCGCCATCTGCCACACGTTGCTGTTGCAAGTTTGCTTACAGAACTGTTCCAACATTTCCGCGTTTTGTTGCAGCTGCAATGTTGCAACGAACGCTGGGCATTTTCAGTATTGGACGACGCCCACCAAAATTGTATCAAACGCAAAAAGCCAAAAAAAAAAAGAGGAAAAGAAACCCAACTTGATCTTGATTAGAAGTGTTTGGGCTTCAGCGGCATTTTAAAGTTGCGGGGCCCAAGCTGTTGACAATTTTCAATTAAAATAACGCTGAGTGTATGTGAGTGTGTCTGTGTGTGTGTCTGTTAATCCGCCCACGCAACACTGTGGCAACGCCTTAGCCCCCCAACATGACTGACAACAATTCCCCAACAGCTTAAATTTGTTGCTTGGCCTGTGAAAAGATTCAGTAATACTTCTTTTTTAAGCTCCCAAATCTAGAGTCGGACAAAAATTGTCATGTGGAGCTTATGTTAAGTTTCGAACGCTCTTGACATTTATTTGCCCGGCTTTCAACATTTGACGTTTAATTATAAATGGACCACAAAGCTGAGTGTTTGTGTATGAGTATGTGTGTGTGTGTGTGTGTGTGTGTCTATTGTGCCTTAATTTTTGAGCTCTAAGCTCTCGGGTGAAGTGCGTCATAAAAAATCCGCGCACTTCATACAAATCGAACTACTGCCAGCTGCTGCTGCACCGGCGCCCATATCGAACAGCGATTTCATATTTTGTTGTTGGGATTACCTTATCCAATTAGTGCCGGCACCCAGACACCAACCAGGCACAAGTCAGCTAGCAAATCCCCAACGCAACAATCGACTATACACATAAAATTCTAAAATAACTACACATACATGTAGCAGTTAGTTGATGTCGTTGGTCGTGCGAATCAAAGGTAGGGAGGGGATTTATGGCCAAGCCAACACTATGCAACGGGAATACTTGCATTTATACGTTACGGCTATAGGAAATCGGAATCTCTCTCTCTCTTTAGCCGTATGCGTATTGCGTCCATGGAGTCCATGCACCAAGCGCAGTTAAGTTTTGTCGCGTTTGCAACTTCGGGCACAGGCACAGAACAGGTTCCCAAAACGTTTCGCCTTGTGTTGTGCTACACAACGCAGTGCTCGTCGTATTTGTGATATATTTTATTGTCTTTTGATGTGTTTTAAAATCCCACAGCAAGGAATCGATAAAATTTATCGATGCTGTCTGCCAGTCGCCTAGAGAGACAACAAAACACACACACACTGCCAAAAACTGGTTCTACAGACCATTGAGACACTCCAAGCTATAGGCAGATAGAGTCTCACATGGCTGGCTGAATGGTTGGGTAAAGCTAGCTCGCTGGCATGGCGACAATTTTAAGTGCGAAATTAAAAGTAAAACAAGCGATTAACATAAATTTTAAGCAAAGCGCAGTTAATGTTCGCCTCACTGCACGCTTCTGTCTGTCGTCTGACCGTGTCGCGATGCAGCAAAACTCCTTCATGTTTTGTATAATTTGCATGGGCCATTCGAGCCAGGATGAGATAGAGACAGAGACAGACCAACAGACAACTGGCAACCACTGGCAACGGAAATTGTACGTCGCTGTTGTTTGGCAGATTAAGACATTGTGGCTTTGCAACAAAATGTAATGAAAACTAATGCAATTTATTGATTATTGTTATTTAATAATGTGAGAGAGTCCGTTATCTCTCCCTCAAGCTGGTTTCTCATTCCATACCATTCCATATCCAACTGACAACACAATTAAGCGCTTAAATTAACTGCCAGATGAGAATGAGAAAGAGATGAGATGAGCTGGGCTGAGTTTAAAAACAAAGCAAAACGTAAAGAAACTACTTGACTTGATCTTAATTTGGCAGAGAAAAAAGGCACTTGTTGCTGTTCTTGTTGGTGCGCTTTGTGGTGCACCGGAAGAAGCCACCACTGACCCAAATATTATAAGTGTGGAGTCAGAGTGTCAGTGTCGGTAGACAGAGACTCTCAGAGTCGGCGTTTTTCTCTTTTTTGTGGCTTGTGGTGCGAGCTCACTATGTGGTCTGTGGCTGGCCACTGATCGCAAAATGCATTATTTATGTAGGATTTGCCCAACTCCAAGTCCAACGTTCAGCATCAACTCATGTTCTTGTCCAGCCTTGTGGCCGAAAGTTAACAATTTGGCATCATGACAAGCGCGCACTTGGTCCAATGATGCACGCTTGTCAGCCAACTGACAGTCCCAGTCCCAGTTTCAGTTGCCAAAGTCCCATGTCCCCTCCCCCAGGTCCAGAGTGAAATGAGAAAGGGCTGAGAGTGTCCAGTATGTGACTGACTGAAACTGTGCCTGGTTAGCGTTTAACTGGCACTGGACATACACTGGACACATTGCAGCACTGCCTCTTTAGCTGGTTAGCGTTCAGTTCTTCTTTTATTTTATTTTATATTTTTTCATTTGCTCAGCCTGTTTGTTTTAGCGCCTGTTGTGACAGCCGTCTGCCACGTTTTTGGCACTTGAAATGGGCCCAGTGCCAGTTGCGCGCACACACACACACACACACACACAGACACACACATACACATATACATGCATACAGTCACTTAGCTTGAGGGGGGATGTAGTTGAGTATAGTTATGGCTTGGCAAACCCAACTCAATTGGCGCGTCCAACAAGTGCTGGAAAGAGTTCTCGAGAGAGAGAGAGAGAAAGAGAGAGATAAGGCGAACACTCATTACGCACTGATCGTGATCACAAGTTGTTAATAAAACATAATACAACTACTCAACTAGCTACTGCAGCATTTAAATACTCTCTACCAGGAATAATAGCAGTGGGTATCAGTAGGTTAGACTTATGGATTTATTGAAACAGTATACTTATGGAAGCTTTTTGCATTTGCAGATATTTAAGCATTTGTTTATCGATCCATTTTAGGGCGCAGTAAAAGTAATTTGTAAACATTAAACTTACTTTTAAAACAGACAATTCAAATAACTTGAGATAAAGGCCAGAGACTTGTTTGTAGAGATTAGCTTAGACTTTTTTGTTGGATTTTAATTTTGTAAGAAGGATATAAAATAATTATTGAATTTATGCGAAATATTTCTCTAGATTCAATGATGATTTAATTAGCTATTTTTAAACAAACTCTTTAGCCAAATCATCTCTCTGTATTATTCAAAGCCATTTTAAAAATTGATTTACATTTTAACAATTTCCAATTGTCAAAAAAAGTTACTGTGCTTCGAAATTTCCAACTACATATATCATTAATTTACATTTTGTTAAATAACAATGAAAGGCCAATGGAAACAACTCTGACGAGGATAGAGTATATTGAGGCGCTTTCAACTTATTGCAGTTGTTGGTACAAACTAGCAAAGTGTTCAAAGCTCGCGTCAACAGTTATTACTGTTGTTCTTGCTTTTGTTGTGATTGTTGTTTAAGTAGTTGCAAGTGCAATGCACTACCAAAGGATACTACACAATTGGGCCAACAACAACTACAACAGCAACTGCAAACAACAACTGCAAGCAACAAACTGTCGACAGTTCGATTACAGCCCAAACTTGGCATTACTCTGCTCACTTCCCAGTGCGTAGCGGTTGCAAACTCTAAATGTTGTAGTTAAGGCCCAGATAGCAAATGTTTGATGATGACAGCAACCATTGACTTGGAAGTGATGTGATGACCAGCTAGTTTCTCACAGGCTATGGCAGCCTAAAGGCAGATCCGTCTGTCCACAGTTGATATTCTTTGGAGAATTGGCCGGCCACCTAATTATGTGCAACGATTACATTTCTAGATGCTCGCGCTGCAACATTGTAGAAGTTTCTTTTACAGTGCGGGTGCGGCCAAAAAGTTTTGGTATTTGCTTTTGTTTTTGGGCGGCAATTGAAACCAAGAATTCATAATGCCATTGCAGCAGTACCTTGCGGCTTTTTGTGCAATCTCGTTGCAATTTATTGCGGCGCGGCAATTGCTGCAACAAACGATTGTGGGCTCTTTGCTAATGAAGTCATTTGGCGGCGAAGGCCGCAGGTTCAACGTGATTTGCCTTTGATTAACATTATGGATTATAAATTGTCTGTCAATCCCAGTGGCCAGTGGCCCAGACTCGTTCCAAGTCAATTTGCAAGGAGCAATAACAACAACAAAAAAAAAACCTATAAAATAATTCCCAACTTGATGATACCCTGTCCTTTCACAAAAATGCATAAAAACTAAAGTCATAACATAAAATATTTTGTAGCTTTGGAGCTGTTATTTAAAAATATTTATGCTTGTGACAATATACAAATTTAATCGATTTATTTTTTAAAAATCACCATAGCTTTTGAGGTTTTATATCAAGATAACTTGTACAGCTGGTTTTGGTATGCTTTGCCCAGCATCATGATACCCCCTTTACAAATTATAATGGGTAATGAGAACAACAATAATAGTCGCGACCATTGGCAATTGTTCACGCCATGGTAAATATCAGCCAAGTTAAATCAGCCAACAGTCAAGTTGAGTATTGTATCTTTCTCCCCTCCCTCTTCTCTCCTCTCTTGCCGATGACGCACTGCAGCAGAGATTTGGCTAGACAATGCTAGACTTTAGATTTTAGGCACTGATTTGCTCAAGTGGGTCGACGCTTTTTGGCAGTCAGCAAGAGAGAGAAAGGGAAAGAGACATATTGAGTAAAAGAGATCGAGAGCTGCTTTTGTGTAGTTATTCGGTATCTGTAGGATTATGTAAAACTTGACTATTGGTATGATGTATCTTACAGAGTTTCGGCCTGCTAGCAGAGCACATATTGTTTTGCGTATATTGTTTGCTGCCTGCCCACGCAATTGATTTGATTTTTGTGACACAATTGAATTATTTATTGGATTAATTCCCAAATGGAAATCGAGACAGCTTTAAACTCCGCCACGAGAACAGGCGGAAATGTTTCCATATTTTTCATCTTTTTTTTTCGTGTAGCTGTAGACAGCAGCTTCAGTCCCTTGTTCGTAGTGGTCGTCGTCCAGTGATGCCTGGCTAGACTTTGGACTAAAAAAAAAACAAAAATAGGTAAAAACAAAACAAAGGCCTAAGAATGTTATTCATTGCTGGCATGGAGAGCTAAACAAGACAATGGCTTTTACATACATATACTAGAGACAATCATAAAAGCATAGGGATGAAAGTTATGGTCATGTGTGACCGTTAATGCCACGCAGCTCCCCCCGTCCAGCTTGTCAGTTTCTAAGCACTTGGCAATTTGTTAAGATAAGACAAAGAAGAACAATAACAGCAACAACAACAAAAGTGTCAAAAGTTACGCGCGCAAACAAGATTGTCAATTAAGCGAACTGAAGACGCAGCAGAAATCGGATTCCAAATAAGTTTGAAAAAAACTGTTCGGTTTAAGTTGAATCCAAAAGGTAAACCAAAATTGATTATGCAAATCGGTCCGCTAGATGTCGCTGTCGCTAAATCATGCACAATGAGTAGCCAGAAAAACCAACACTCAAAAATGTGCTCAGTAATAATAATAACTCGAAGCTCCAACTGCAAAGATTGCTTTATAATTTATTGTTTATTTTTATTAGAATTTGATTTGGTTTGATTTTTGAAATTACTTCGCCATGGACACTACCCAGTTTGGCAAAACAAAAGAATTAAGAAATCTTTTGATCTAGTTTCGACCTCAGGATACCCTGTACACAAGAGATGGATTGTGAATGCAAGTTTAAAATAGTAGGATTCAATAAAAAGTAATTGCTTAAAATTATGAGAGAGAATTTATTTTGATCTTCTTTTAAACCATTCCATTTATGCTTGATTAATTTTTTTAAGATTATAGAGACAGACTGAATAACAAACAAGTCACCCAGCTTAAGAAAAACCAACTGTTGTTGCCTAATGAACACATATTGTTTTAAAACAAGCTAAGTATGTTTTAACAGGGTATACGTTCAGAAACCAGACAGCAGGAGGGAGCAGAGGTGAGAGATCTGTCAGCTGTCTTTATCATGCCTGCAGATCTTGATTTGGCCACAATAGATTAAAAATGTAAATTGTTTATTTATTTATAAACGATTTTTCCACGTTGATTTCGAGAGAGAGAGAGAAAAGATTCGTCGTTGTCCGTTGTCTGAATTGCCATTGTTATGCTAACAGAAATATGAATGACTCTACGAAATGATTGTTTATGACACTGAGGCTAACACCAACAATGTTTCGGGCCAAGACATATTTGTATCTTTGTAGCTGTTGTTGTTGTTGTTGTTGCTATTGCTGATGTTGCTGTTGCTGCTGTCTGTATTGATTGTAGCCGTTCGGTATGGATTAAGTCATAAAAATGCCGTAAAACTTGTCGAAAAATGCGCGCACTTGGAATCTTTGACTAGCTACAAAGAAATAGGCTTCTATGCCATATGCTACCATAGCAATATGGATATGGATATGGATATGGGCATTAAAATATGGGCCCAGTCGTTTGCTGTCGGTTCACATAAAAGGCCGCCTGCCTTGTGCTTTGCCCCATTAAATGTAGAAAAGAAAAAAAACAGCACAGTGCCTCCGTAAATGCCATAAAGTCTCTTCCAAATCTCACAGTTATGTTACCATTTTACGACTTAGCAGCTTGTGGGCTACAACAAGAATTTCGATACAAATTTGATTACATATCTCAGGCAGGTCAGCTCAGTGCCAGCTTCTGTTGACAACACCATAAAATATAAGAGATCGGTTCTAACCCTAAAAAACTATTGGTTGCTTTCGATATGAACTTTTTTTTTTAGGGTGTGATAAGCAAAAGGCCTCGAGACTTCAATTCAATATAAAATTTAACGCATTTCAAGTAACACAAAGTGCAGCGGCCTAGAGAAAACAAAACAAAATCTATTGGTCAAAGCTGGTTGAAAGATAGATGCTCTGTACAAAGAAGAAACTTTAATAACTCGTTATTAAATTATTATTTTTTGTCTTTAGCTTGTTATGTTAGAAATGTTCAGCATGTTCTCATTTAAAGTTGATTGACTTTATATCCGTTTCTGAGTCTGTTTGGGACAGTCAAACGAATATAAATTCGTTGATAAAAGAACAAGAATGTATATTATACCAAATGAACTAAGAAATATATATCTTTTACTCTTTCAGCCCATTTTCTTGATAGGGTATATGTAGACCAACGGACGACAGCTAAGCAGTTGCACTGACATATTTTTTTGACCAGCCCAAAAAACAAAAATCAAGGTGTGTGGCAGCCGACACAAAGTCAAGTGGCAACCAAAAAAAAAAGTTTATAAATTTCGAATGAAATATGATGTGGCGCATTTGAAAATAAATCTTTCAAAATACTCATAAACATAGAGTAAACATGAGATGTGTTTAAATAAAAACCAATGTGAGGAAAATGAAATGAAGTGAAATGCATTTGAATACTTACCACTTTGCCACACGTTTTGTATGTGCCGCGTACGTCCGTCCAATTGTAAAGCGTCAGAAGCGTTTAAAATTCGCATAAGACACAAGCTGATGTGTTGCGACAAATGCACTCAGCGGTTGGCTTTGGATTTGTGGTCAACGCCGTGGTTACAGTTTGGGGGCTTTAAGCTTGAGCCAACACCTTGAAGCAGCAGTCGCACCGCAGCCGCACCGCATGCCCCGACAATGTTGCAATGTGGATTCGCTACTGTGGCTGATCGTTCAGCTCCTGTCGCTATGTTTGCCAACTAAGTTCAACTTTAAGCTGAGAATGTTTTGCTTGTGTAGCTGCTGTGCTGCGCATTTCTTGGTATTTTTGGAGCTTGTGATTCTTTTTTATGCTTTTGGCGGTGTTTGGTTACCAAAGAGCTCATCAAATTTCATTGAGAATGCAAGGCGTCCGGCGCCCGCTAGACAGAAAGAAAAAGAAAAAGAGAAAAGTGAGAGAAAGACAACATCAACAAACATTTACATCAAACAACGAAGTTGATCAAAATTGGATATGGTCAATTCAATTTGCCAGGTTAGCTGTTTTATCAGCTTATTTTTGTAACAGCAACAACAACAACAACAAAAAATGCGCATAAATTAATACAGTTTATTTATCAGGCATATTAATGGCCGCAGATTAAGACATCTTGAGAACTCTCATATTATTATACACAAGTTAAAATAAAATACAGAAAAATGCAGACAACATTTTTTTTTGTCTTATACATATATGAAACTTTACCAAAGCCATCACAACAAATGACTGAATCTTGAGACGACAAAAAGAAAGAGAGCGAAAGAGAATAAAACGTATTCAATGGCATAGTGGGGGAACTCCTGCTGTGAATTTATGCGAAAAGAACTGAACGCGCTGTCGCCTCGGCAGGGGTTGGGCCTGAGCTCTGGGCTCTTGACTCTGGGCCCTGGTTTCTGAATGTGTCTTTGGGCCCTGAATTTTGGTAGCTCTGATCGTCACTCGACTCTGGCTGCCCAGCTACATATCCATCTATGTCTGCTTCTCCATCTCCTCCATTGCCCTCTTACGCCACTGTAGCGGGCGAGTGTTCGTTCATATTAAAAATGTGGCTCAAGTGTCATGTGTCATTATTGCACCACCAGCAGCACCACCGCTGAGAACAGTTATGCTTCCAGTCTGTGGCTAGTCGACAAAATGGTCGCTTTTACGCTCTGGCGCCATTTTGTGAACAAGTGCCAATTACTTTCTCTGACCAACAAAATCCAAAAATAAAAAAATTAAGCAGAAAAAATTGTGGCAATGGCAGTGGCAATTTTGTGGCTTCAGTGGCAGCAAAAGAAGTTAATGATGTTGCCACATGCTTTTCATTGGCGGCCTCAATGATGATGGCCGACTGGCTGCTGCTGCTGTTGTCGGCCGTCGGCCGTCTGCCGTATGCGGTTCTCTGCAATGTTCCCCCATTGCCAATTTACTCCTCTTCACCTGCTGTAGTAGCCGCAACGGCAGTTCCCCATAAGCGACTTCAATTACATGCGAATAAGCTCGAGTGTGTGTGTGTGTTTTTGAGTGTTTGTATATGTGATTATGAGTGTCTTCGTCTTCATCTTCACTGAGGCGAATCAGCCAGCAAAATGGCGGCAGCTAACTTGGCCAGAAGACGTTGCGACGGTTTTGCCGTCGGTAAAACGACATTGGCATTTAGCTCAAAAAAAAAAGGAAAAGCAACATCAACAGTTGCAGGCACTTTCTACTTGACTACTCCGCATGACGGATCGGGCTACCAGTAAAGTTGTCCCACCTGTCCAATTGTCTGTCTGAGCGACTAACGAGCGATTCCGATGCGCCGACAATGTCGCTGGTTTCTTATCGGTGGACGAGGTCTGGTGTCCTCACGATCGGTGGCCTCGTCCAGCCTACTTTGTGTTTTTCGGTGCTTGGCATTTGGCTTGTTTGGCTTGCAGCAATTGCCTCCATGCCTTCATGCCGCCATGCCCCACCATCACCAGCGATTTCGATACCAATACGAATGCGCGGATTGAACGCTGATCGCAATCGCAGCGTATGCTGCCAAAACGCTTCTATGCAAAGTGCCGTGCTTCGATCATGGTTGTTGCCGGTGTTCGCCTGCTGCTCCTCCTTCTACTATATACATATAGTATGCATGTTTGTATGTATTTACACACAGGTCTTGCTCCTTGTGTCGTTGTCTTGCTTGTTCTTGGTGCAGTTTAACAAACTGCGTTTGCGTTTCGACAAGCAAAAGAACCTGTTGCCACTGCCTCCTGGCTAATGTTGTTGTTGTTGCTGTTGCTGCTGCTGCAAGTTGAGTGAGTTGGTTTGGGTTGGTCCAAGCGTAGTCAGAGTCCGAAGAGTCGCTTGGCGAACGCGCCTATCAAGATGACCAAGGGGTGAACAAATTCATTCAGTCATTCATCGAAACAAATTGGTTGACTGATGATGACGACGACGTTGAAGACGCTAAGAGCGAGACAGGCAGCAGGCAGTATTCAGCAGCAATTGCAACTTGCAACATCCGCAGCTTCACATCTTGTCAATCTGGTTGCCTGTGCCTCATCTGCATCAATTCAATTTGCTTGTTTGCCACAGATTTCCAATCCTGCGTGTGGGCAGCAGCAATGATCATCATCCATTCAGCATTTACCCACCCCCCTTTTCGTTTTTTTTTTTAAGCCATCAGTTGCGTGTCAACGTTTAAACAATTTTATTTATTTGTCATTAGACTGGGAACGCATTGGGAATGCAAATAGCTCTGCCACAAGCTCTTGTGTCATCTGATACGCGAGCCAAGTATAACAATTACGGGGCATAAATAAATGTTTAGAAACAGAAACGAAATCCACAAACAACAACAACATTAAATCCACAATCTACGATTGCCACACACGCTCAGCGGCGACATTACAAACGAAATGAAATCAATTTGTATGCACACATTTTGGATAACATGGGAAATAGTTAAAACTAGCTCGACTTGTAAAATACCTAGTAAATAGATCATCTTTGTTACAAATTATTTCAAAGGAAAAAAAATATTTTGTCAAGCTTTAAGTGTGCAAACTTGTTAATTGTCTAACAGCTTATAAGATTGTCTACAATATATTTATGATATTCAAGCTAGCCAAAATTTTAGATGACATAGAAATGTTTGAGCTTTTCGGACAAAAGCTGTTAGCTTAGTTTACTAGGTTTAGCATCAGTTTATCCTTGAAATATTTTAGCAGTAGTTTGGAAACTTTTTAAATAAGTGATTAGACATGTATTTAGAAATGAAATTACTCTGCAAAATTAATTAGAAACTATCCAAGACTTTAAGCCAGAGAAACGTTATAAATAAATTTCCTACTACATATCGATATACCTTACATATTTGATGGAAATGCTGGGTACATTGAATATGTATCGCTGGCGGACAGTTTGAGGCGAGAATCGAGTTGGCGGCGCTGACGCTGATGCGGACTTGGTTGGACGGGGATATGGAAAAACGAAGGCAGAGACGGGACTGAGTTCCAGTCAAAGTAACCAAGCAATTTACGCGTTAAACGCATGCGCGTCCCGTGCGCTGCCAGCGTCAATATCATGCAGTTGGTGGGTGGTACTGCAACCGAGGGGTATAGGGGGTCGAAATAGTGGAGGTAAGTGTATTGTGTGGCAGTTTAGCTACATACATAGGTGTGCAAAAAGACGCGGTGGGTGTGCGCCAGTTTTTTTTTAGTTTTTAGTTTTTCTCAGTTATTGCACGCCATGCGGATCAGCAATCAGTTTTTGTTGTAGCAATGTGGCAATAGCATAAATTGCACATTTTTATGACTGATAGTGTAAGAAATGGGCGTGGCACATGTGAGATGCCAACAACTATTTAAGAGCTATGCTTAACCTGAGCTGCTCAGAGCTGATCATGCCGTGCAATTGAATTTTCAGAGCATGCCAGAGCATAAATTGCAACCAGACCCAGACACTCAGCATCAGAGGTTGCCTCTGCTGCAGTCGCTATCTCAGTTGCCGTTGCCGTTGTCGCTGCTGCGGCTGCGGCTGCCTATCGCCACGAATTGATCAATTGGGCGTTGCCAAGGCGCTGCGACTGAGTAATGGCCAGCAAGTGCCTGAGGACATTATTTCCATAATGTCCTTCACAGGGCAGCGGCTACTTTGCTTCTTCTTCACTCAGGTGCACATTGCAGTCTGCCGCTTTGCCTCAAACTCATCCTCAACCTGAACGAAGTGGTGAACTATGCAGAGGGGCAGGGCAGGGCAATGTTCGCTTGTGTTGCCTTGTAAGCAGATTTGTATCGATCGCATTTTATGCCACAATTTTCGTTTGATATTTATGTCGATAATAAAATTAAGATGATGAGCGAAATTGCACTCAGAGCGGTGCATGAAAGGGGCGGGCGGTTAGTTCACTTCCGAAAAACAAAAGAAGCAGGGCAACAGCCTAAATTGGCCGCCAACCAATCAAACACAGTGCAGCTGTCGACCAGATCATTCTTCCAATCATTATTTGCGGGCAGCTGTGAAAGCAAAAAATAAAAGCCAAAACCAAGAAAAAGAAACGCAGAGTGATAAAGTTGAAGCACAAAAAAGTTCAGCTCTAAATGTTATCGCAGCCATTTTAAAATCTACATATGTAAATTGGTCAAAACATTTCTTAATGGCTTTTATGACAGCCATTGGATTGTGCGCTTTTAGGTCTTTATAGTGCCGCATTTTCCCGGTTTCTTAAACCAGTCTGCATATATATATATGTATATAGTAATATAGTAAGTATATAAAACAAAGCTTCATCAAAATGTGATCACATGTGACTCTTTAAGTGTCTTCTCCCAATGAGAGCAGCAACCACAGCAGCAGCAGCAGCAACAACAAACAATTCAAGCCATCGATTTTGATGGAAGATTAGCAAAGCGCTTGAAGCCATATAAGCAGACACTGGATGAATATCTATCTACACGGGCTAATAACAATAATCAGGCATGGAGTGCACTGCAGCAAGTACACGATGCAAAACCAAAAAAACAAAGGGGCAAAAAGAAAAGTTCTAAAAACAACGACACATCCGGATGAGGGCAGGAGTAAGGAGATCGAGGTTGATAGAGGCAACCATGCGAAGCAGCAACAGCTGTCAAAGCCAAAGACGAAGATGATGAACAACAACGACAGCGCCAAAAGGGAACTTACAACAACCCAACACGACAAAAACAGCAACAACAACAACAACGTTCACTTTGCGCCCGTTTAGCTAGGGAAGGCAAAACGGCAAGGAATTTAAATCGCCTCGGGTGCAAATTACCACGAAAACAATTTTAGTCTTGCCGCTTGCTGTGTTGCAAGTGCAGCAGCAGCAGCAGAATGAAAATGGCAGCAGCAGATTGCCAGGATAAAGTATATACATGTTGAAAGCATGCGTCACACTAAAAAAAAAGGATGAGCGAAAGAGAGAGATTGTGATTGCCATACTGCGGCTTCTGTTAGTTGTTGTCTAGACTACTCAGCAGCTTGCCACATCTGCAAGCTGCTGTTACAGCACTGTCATTGATGAAACATAAAATTATGGGAGGCAACACATGATGGCGCACATATAAAAATGGCCGCATCGGCCGGATTAAAAGCTGCTAAAGTTGCAAGAGCGTTCGTTGGTTGGCTGCCAGCCATCTAGACAGCAACGGGGCAGACAGGCAGACCGACGTTGTTCTAAGTATGGCGGCGGCGGCGTGTCCAGCTGCAAGTGCCAACTGCAAGCTGCAAAAAGAAAAAACACAGTGAGCGCATAATTAAGCCATGGCCAGCATATTTTGCATGGCCGCGATTTAAGCACACTTGCAAACGGCGATTGGCAGCCGCGATTGGTGGCAAGCAGCAAGCAACACTGGCCACTAAGCTTAGCTCATAGATCATTGCAGTTGCTCTGCCGCATTCCACTGGCAAATGAAAAATTCTTTTAATTTCATTGCCATTATTTTTCTTTCGTGCAATTTCTTTTTGGGATAAAACGAAAGACTTGGACAACAAACTATGCGCAGTTAGTGTCACAGCGGATCAAATGTCAGTCAATTGCCTTGTTCAATGAATTTTCGAAACTTGCTCATGTCTTCAGGCCACTGCAGCAGCAGATCAATAGCAGATCTGAAGCAACAATAAAAAGTACAACAATTTCGATAACTGTTGCAACACCTTTACAACTCACACGCAACGCACAGATTCATTCATTCTATTCTTTACATTGGCGCTGTGTGTGGCTCACAGCAACATCAACAGCAACAACAACTGCCGAACGAAAAAAGAACACACCTTGACAACTTGGCATGCAAATTGAGTGAAAATTAGTAAAAATCCCAAAAGACAGCATACCAAAAACACATAGTACTTGTGTGGAATACTCTTCTATAAACGCTCAATTTAATAAAGATGTCATGTGTAAAATGAACTTGTGTATGTATATAAACCATTAAATCAGTTCTTTATTAAGTATAAATAAAAATCAAAAATAATAATTCATAATCATTTTGGGATTATATTCGAACTTAATTTTTTATCTTATGAAAAAATGTTTTACACTATAAAGTCTACCTTAAAATTAATTTGACTGGGTTTTTTCCAGAGTTTTCTCGATACTTGCAAAAAATGTTGGACTATTATTTAAATTATAATTTAACATTGCGTACCCCCATATATTACTATTATTATTTATTTTATTAAAATGCAGTTTTCATTCATTTTCCTCTATTCTTTCCTTTCCGAGTTTTAAAAGTCTCTTAAAGAGGTTGACTCTCTTCGGCAATTCTTACCTCTCTATTTGGCGTGCTCTTAATTTTCCATTCATAACTTTCCATAGCAAACAAATATCTTATGTACTGCTCAATAAATATATTTAATAATTGGTAGAGAATTTGTGTCTCATTTACTTTAGAGCTTATTTCTTTTCGAGAGCATATGAACTTCGTTGTTTGGTGCAAGTACTTTACCTGTGCCTTTCTGATTGCAAATTGCTGTCGCATTGCGTGCACATTTTAGCCACAATCCTCTCTGTCGGCTTCGTATCCTGCGGACGTTCATAAACATGACAGTTTGAGCAATTTCCATCAATCACTTTTTTCTCATTTCTTTTTTATGTTTTTGTTTTTTGGGTGCTTTTTCTTATTTTTTTGATTTGCTGAGATTTCGTGACTTTTCGGGGCACGAAACGAATATGCCAGGCTGGATGAATGCTGTTTGGGTGCCGTTTGCTGGAGCCGGCGCTGCAATTGCAAGTCCAAGCGAACCAGAAATTGCAAATTAAATATTTAAACTTTATTATATAAATTTTTTGGCATGTCAGATGGCAGAGAGTCAAACCAAGCAAACAACACACAGCACAGCGACTCGAGATGCTAATGATTGCGCAAATACAACAACATAATTTAAACGATGCCCTCAAATGCAATCAAGGCGTAGCTGAAACTCTCACCTCACCACAGCAGCGTCAGCAGGAGGCTCTGTTCCAATTTTTATACAACTTTGGCACCAATCAATTAGCACCATAAGCAAAAAGCCCAAGCCGCCTCTAATAAACACGCACAAAGAAAGGCAAAGAGAGACAAAGAGAGATAGAGAGAGAGAGAAAGAGAGAGTGTGAAAGAAAGAGAGTGCTATGTATGTTCGCACCTTGAACATGAAAGATTTGTTAGGGATATGTTGCTGATCACAGAGACTGAATATTGCTTTTGCTGCTGCGGCTGCTGCATCGTTCGTTAAGTTTTCACACGCTGCCGCTAAGTGCAGCATACGTCTTCTCTATGTTTGTATGTATGTGTGTGTGTGAGTGTGTACATCTATATTTTCGTAGAAACATCAAATTGCAATTAGGAGAAGCTCAAAAATATTACAAGTGACCGCCAGAGCAGCGCCTCCAAAGTCAACTCAAAGCCCAAACCCAAAGCCCAAACGAAAAGCCAGAGCATTGTGTTGGCCAAAAACAGGTTTTGTCTTTAAATTTGGGTATTGGATCTTTGGTCTTTGGCGGCTTTCGTCTAATCAACATTGCAATCGATGTTCATAAATTCATTTCATTTGGACACAAATTACAAGAGTGTTGGCTGTTTAACATGGCGTTCAAGATGTAAGATCAAATTGCTGACCAACTACAAACAACATCCCGTCACAGTAGCCAAACAAATTTGTTTAAGTTCTTGATAGGTATTCGGAATTGGGTATGCAACGACGGAACTACATCGTCAATTGATAAGTATAAATGATAAATATTTATGCACACATGCATTTGTATAAAATTGAGGATATGATCTGCCAGAAGCAACATCAGATTTATATATATGTATGTATGTATATGTGTATGTATATGTATTTATATGATATACTTATAAATGTATTTAAGTCGAATGTTTTTCTGATAAAATATTAACAAACTTTATTTTATCCTACAGATTAATACATCATCGAAATTAAGTTACACAATTTTTTATTTACTATAATAACTTTGGTGCTATTTTTTTTAATACTAAAATTTATTCTTATTGACAATTCATTCATTTCTTCAACTATTCCTTAAGCATTAATATGTTCAAGTCCCGTAGATCACATTGAGCATGGATTTGCAAACAGCTAACATCGAAACCTGTGTCACTTGCCAAATATTTCATGTAGTTTTTTCCACAAATATTTTTCCCAGTAAATAATGTAGCGCCTTGGCGTTGCAATATCAAGCAATACCAATTAAGGAAATTAGCTAAATCTTACATTTGCGAGATAGCGAGAAAACTAAGCTAACTTTGCAAGCATGTATGTTGCCAGTTGCACCTACTTGGCTAAATACTGCGCCTGGTTGCACTTGCCACTTGCAACCTGCCCCAGAAACGGCAGCAGCGGCAACAGCAACAGAGGCGGCGGCAAATTGTACAATAATTATCAGCGTCTAATTAAATCGTTGTTTTATGCGATATCTCTCTTAGCCACTTGTCGCTCCGGCTGCTGGCCAAGATTGGCCAAGTTGACACAGTTTTGTGTACCCGGGCATTTTTTCCGTTTACCAATAATTCGCAGTAGTCTTTTGATTTTCATTTCACTTGATTTGGGCTTATGATATTTTCACACTTGGCAAGTTTGTCGCAGCGGCTTAATTAGATAGATGCAAAGGCCGCTTTGATAAATGGCTGTTGGGTTATGAAATTGTCTGGATTTATGGGCAGGCGGCAACGTTGTTGGCACTGTGCCACAAATCAGTGGCTTTCATCGCCGCCTGCCACTAACACCACCACCACAAAGACCTAACCAACTAGTTGGGTGTCCGTCGGTCTCGCTGGCCAGCACATAATTTACGCTTAAGCATGGCTTTTGACCAAAATCAATAAATCCACACGGCATTCGCACAACAAAAGAAAATGTGTGCTAGTCAAAAGCGAAGCCCCAGCTAACCACACTTCAGACTCAGTCTCAGCTACGCACTGACTTCAATACCTGTAGAATAGACTCCAACACCACTTCCACTCTGGGCCATATCATCAACGCCACAACGTTTCTACAGCTGCTGCTTTAGCTGTTCTTGTTGCTGTTGCTGCTGCGGTTAACCTAATATCGTTTGAAATTTATGATTTTGAACTTTTTGCAGTGAGGTCTCTCTTTCTGACCATATGCGCCGAGAAAAGGCTCTAAGAATTTCGTGCTAAAAATATTTGCAGAAAATTCTTGTGCTTTGATGAACTGGTATTGAGCTAAGCAGCTAAGGCGGGTGGGCGTTCCTGCTGCTCAAGTTATTATAGTTGCTATTTTTTGAATATTTTAGCGAGGGTATTGTTTACATATTTTTGATTTAAGTCAACAGACATCTGAATAAGAATAAAACAATAATAAGTAAAATAAATTGAATATACAAAATAATGTTATTCTGTCTTGTTGTTGTTCTTTGGGCTAATTGTGTGTCTAGAAAAATATTGGACTAACCTAATTTGCACGTGTGTGTGTGTGTCTCAGTGTGTATTATGGCCAAGCATTGACGTTTTTGTGTTGGCCACTAATCACAAAAGCGGCTCAGATTTATAGTTTTGTAGGAGTCTTCGCATACAGCTCAGTGCGTGTGAGCCACGAAAACTAAATGCAAAAAAAAAACGATTGAGAAAAACCGGCTTTCTGGCAACATCAACAACAACTGCAATATTTGCAGTCTGGGAGTCTGAGGCTATCGCCATGAGCACTGCGCACTCATCTTAGAATGCAGTCGCTTATCTAATCGTCTGACATTTTAGGTTTAATTTGGCCAGCAGAGGCAGGCAGCTAGGCTAGCCACTCAGGCCAGTTAGAGCCGACGCCCCTGGGCGAGTCGCGATCGCAGTTGCAAGTTGCAAGTTGCAACTGCGCATTGCCAACTAAGTCAAGGCCTTTTGGCGATTCTCCTAGCCATACATTCTACATGCGTAGACAGTCGCATAGTCGAGGCTGTCATGCAGTCAGCCAGGCAGGCAGGCTGGCGTTCGGGCAGGCAAGTGACAGGTTAACCCACTTTCCAAAAAAATAAAACGCCTCACGCAAAATGAAAACCCATTGAATTAGTTGCATTTCGTGGGTAAAAAAACGATGCCAAAATATTTCCGTTCGTTAAATCTTAACTCTCTCGACTCTTTAGCCAACGTTTAATGTTTTTTTTTTCTTCTCATTTTTATTTGTAATTCTATTTATATTTGAAATGAATATGCACGACCCACTTGCTGTGTCCAAGTCGGAAATTGTCAGCGCTTTGGGGCTCTAATCTAAGCTTAAAACGTGGAAACCTTGCAGTCGGATGCAACCGACTGCGATATACTCAATACCTGTTTAAAAACGGGCAACCTAGGTCGGAATGGGCGGGCGTGGCATTCAAAATGTTTAATGCAGTTTTTGCAGTAACTATCTTCCTACCAAATTTGATAACTCTCTATCGATTTTCCAATAATCGTAAAAACCCAATCTTGATACTTTATCTTTCCCGGCCATAGAAAAACGGACATTGCACAAAACCCAATATACTCTTTACATTCGCTATCGGGTATAAAAATGCAATGTGCCCTCAAAAAAGTGATGAATAGAAAACGATCTTTTTAAGACTTTTAAAGTTTTACAGATAAGTCGTCATGTGAAAGTTGGCAAAACAGAGTTACAAAGATTTGTGCAATTGTATGTTTATAGTTATATATATATATATACTCTGTTGCACAAAAAATCCTTATTGATTGGTTGCACAGTTGCCGTTTTCAGTTTTGCTCTTGATTGATTGTTGCAGCTCCGTTCAAATACCGCCAAAAGCGTCAAAATGCAAATGTTTTGACGGCCTTCGCTTGTTAGCTGCGTTGGCATGTAAATAGAAAAAAAAGACCACTAAAAATGCGTAAAATGTGAAATACCCTCTAGCTGACTCTTGAGTGTCCAACAATGTTCAAAATATTCAAGTACCTCTAAAAAATTTGTGTTGAACAACTGCATTTGTAAATAGTTAATAATGATTTTTTTGACCGATTGAAAATTGTATTTCGAGAAATGACGCAAGCAAGTTTTGTATGTTAACTATAAGCAACAATATAGTCGTTTGGAATTTGATATTTTATAAATGTTTTAACAGCTGTTTTTATGTTCTAGCTCATAAATTTCTTAATACATAGTTATTGCAACTAAAGTAAAAACTTTAATCAACACATCATTTAAAAAAACACATACCTTCAACTGGCTTTTACAAACGTCATAAAAACTACAAGCACCCATTTTATGAAAACAAAAAGCAGCTTTCAACAAATTGTGCAATTGGTTTTGCTTGCCAACGGAGCAAATTGCTTGGCATATATTTGCTGAATATTTTTTGGGCAAAACTCAAATGCCGCTTCGCAGTCAACCAAACGAGCCAAATCAAATGCAACAGATTCGGTTTTTACCATTAATTATCACGCATCCTGATGGAAAATTATAATTTCCCACAGTGGTAGTGGCAACAACAACATGACACGGCAAATGTGCCGGAGGCACGTCCGCAACAAAAGCTCCTCCACAACGTGAGTTGTAATTATGCATAATTTAATCATTTAAAGAAGCCGCTGCAGACGGCAAGATTAAGATAAAAGCAAGCGTTGGCTTTTTTAAGACTTTTATTTAAATTACATCTGGCGGTGGCATGCGACAAAGACAGCAAAATATAAATAAAAGAAAAATACTTGCAACAAATTCGCCAAATGTTTGTTAAAATGCACATAAATCAATGCCATATGTTTGACTAAAAAAGCTAACTAAGCCCATAAAAAGTCAACAAGAGCAACAATAATAAGAAACATACAAAGCAAAACAAAAAATCAATTACAAAAAATGGTTCAACAGCCGCAACATAAAAAAAAGTAAACTAAAAATGTTTATTGCCATGGCGATGGAATTTCCAAATCAAATCAAATCGAATCGATTCGTATTCGAATTCGCCTTTTTATATATATTTTTGTTCACTTTTGCGGTTTTTATTTGTTTGTCTGTTTCGGTTTTTTTTTAAGCTAACCTGTCAGTATGGGCACAGCCAACGATCAAGCAAATAGTAACAACTGCAACAAGCGCAACAACAAAATGCCGGCGTTTGAAGTAGCAACGGCTTTCATTGTCAATATGATCTAAAATCAGGCAGCAGGCGGGCTGCACGCAGTGTGGTCGGCAATGAGCAACAGCTACAAATGTTGTTAACAATTTCATGCTGGCAAGCAGCAAACAGCCAACAGCTACAACTACGACAACAACCGCATTTGACAGTTGTGCATGAAATAGAAACATTGGCAAAAGCTGCAACAAAATGCAGCTGGCGCTGACGCTGGCGCTGGGCGGCCCAGCTTAAGTGAGGAAATGTACAATTGGCTCAAAAGCCTAGACAGACAAGCGGCACACAGACAGCCAGAGACAGTCAGACCGATGGACAGAGCGTCAAATAGCCAGCACAGAGACAGTTGTCGACCATTCAAACGAACAGTCGGCCTGTTGTTCATGGCTTGAACGTCGTGTGTCGTGTGCTGCTGTTGCTAGCTTAAAGCATGGTCCCCCAAAATGCAATTGAAAAATTGTGAGCCGAACAATAAATTCCTTCTGTGTGGGATTGCGAAATGTTTGAGCTTGATTGAATTATGAAGTGCGTACGTTTTCTGGCTGGAGGAACAACTGCAATACAAAGCAAAAAATAAATGCCATGTCTTTTGCTGTCTGTCACAGTGACACAGACAGCGACAACAGTGACTGTGGCAGCGGCATACCAAACAAAAGACTTAGGCAACAAACGCGACGCGTCGCGTGAGTCACTTTCCATCCAGACACATGCAGTTTTCTTCCTATTATACACAAGTTTTTTTTTTAGCTTTTTGCTACAAATGCAAATGGTGCCGAGACGTACTAGCATTACGCATTGGTTAACAACAATGCTGGTTGGCTTAGCACTGACAATCAAAGATTTTGGCTGCCTGTCGCAAGCTCATAATTTCAGCTTAAATGCATTAACCGTTAAGCGAGACTAGTCGCAAGGCGGGTTATGACATTGTCAGTAAAACCAGTCCCCAAGTTACCCAGTTCACAGTTCCCAGTTCCCAACAATCCCCTAGTCGCACTCTTAACCATAGATGGGGCTACCGTTGATGACGTGCTCAGATACTAGCAGCAGCAGCTACAAAACAGCCACAGCTGCAACTACATTTGCATATTGCCAACTTTTCAACTTGGCAGACATCTCTATACTATAAAGTCACATACATACTTACATACATATGGGTGCTACTATAGCGAGTGTCATATAAGTTAAAAGTTAGGACAAGTTAATGGAAAGCGCAGTAGCCCTCTGCATTCATTTTCTCTTTCAATTTTCCTATTTGCGGCTGCAACACAATCGACAAGCGGCGTCAATTAATGTGCCTGCCACAAATGTCAACTGCCGGCTGACTTTTTTTGTACGCTTACAGAGAGTACATCAAAATTGACACAAAACGTGTATCGCATTGCAGGAGAAATCTGTAGCGATACTCAAAATATATACTGGACTAGCTTGGGTGTATCACATTTATACAAATAATTAAACACAATTAAGCTTAATCTATTTTGAATCCAAAGTATGGATAGAAGATCAATAGAAACTTAAGTCCACGTACTATGTCACTCTATCAATAACTGAATTACATCTTGAAACGATTTTTACAAGATTTTAAGAATATATTAAGTGATATTATTTTAGTTTAGTTCAAAAAACGCGATTAATAATACTGCATCAACAGTTGTTCATTTATATTTTTTTTAGTATTTAGGGAATTTCATCTTCGGCTTGCTGACGTCAGCGTTACCTACTTTGATTTTTTTCGTTAGTAGCTTTTTGCTTGGCTTACAAATATATTTCCATTTTCCATTTTCCAATTTCCATTTCCATTACCATGGCATAACCTATATCGCAATCTTTTGCGTGGGCATCATAGCCGCCTTCAGACGACAGCAGACAACAGATATTGCCCCCCCCCCATCCACCATATCCCTCAGACTGATCCTGGGCATCAGCTGGCGATGCATGTGATAAATCACAGTCGAGGCATTATATACTATTTCATTGCTTAATAAGCCCAGGTCGCTGAAATTGACGCCCGCTGCAAAAAGCAAAGCCAACTGCAGTTTCGGCCCATTATTATTTGTCAGCTACCGCTGGCCTAGGCAACAACAACAACAAAAACAACAACAATAGAAAAACAGCAATAGCGCCAACTGGATTGTCTGGTCCTAATGCCAAGCGGGTCAACATTATGTTATGTTTTTATCTATTTCACTTGGCTTGGAGCGCGAAAAAAAAATGCGAAACTCGTGACTTTTCACAGCATTGCTGGTAAGTGGCAGCTTTTTAAATGTTTTTCTTTTTTGTTTATTAGTTGCTTGCCAGCCTGTAGCTGGGGCTGCTGCAGCCCGAAAATGTTTAATTAAAATTATTTTTAAATGAAACTTATTAACTAAGCAAACTTGATTGGGATTAATAGAAAAAAGTTATTCTAATATGCCGTTTCAATATTGACGCTAAACTTAATTATATGTACTATGAATTGGGATACGTGAAATGTAAAAATATAAAAAAAATGTTTAGCTTGTTCTGAATAAAATAATTAAATCATATCTTTTTAAATAATCTTAGAAAATTTTACTACAATAACCCGAAATGGACTATTTCTTCTGTTAATAAAATAAGAAACTCATAAAATAAAAAACACCCTTGAGAATCAGCAACTAGATCAAAGCTGCTAATAATAAGCATTCTTAAGATAAGTTAAAAGCATTATGTTAAGCTTTAATGTTTTTCTCACTATTCAATTAATTCTGAATGGCCAGCAAATCTATTGATAAGTGGCAAAACTTGTATTCGGATAAGAACCACACCTCAACTAAAAGTTCTAAATATCTTATTACAATCAAATGTAGTCAGACAATATAGCACCATATATAGAGTTAGGTAGATGTAAATAAATATAAGTTGTAGATTCTTATGAGCATCGATAACATTTTACACGTTTCAAATGCTAATCGAGCAGGCGAACATGTTGCTACTGCGTTTACACGCGTCCAAAAACGGTTCCAAACGAAACGAAATAAAGTCAAAGTTGGTGCCGAATCAACCAAAGGCGCATGCAAGCGGGGTGGCGCTGTGGCAGTGGCAGTGGCAGTGGCTAGGTTCGTGTTGGGGCATGTTCACGCAAGTGTAAGACAAGTCGACGTGACCATAACACAAAAATTGTTCGTAAATATTTTATGTGTATATATGTAGGCATATTCCTTTTGCTTGCGATCTGTGCGCAAATTGTAATCAAACTCCAACAACAACTGCGGCTACTGTTTGACTCAACCTTGTCTATGCTGCAATTTGTTGTTGATGGTGTTGCTGTTGTTCTTGTGAGCTGTGGTTTAGAGGCGTGCGTTGCTGTTAGTGCAACCACGCCCCAAAGCAGGCAATAAGCCAGGCGTTGTTTTTATGTTGTTGTTGTTGCTGGCCATTTGACCCGCATGTTAATTATAAACACATTAGGCCGCTAAAGGAATTAGAATTAGCTTATCGCACACACGCACATACTCCATACGAACAAAAATGCTAACAAGGCTAAGAGAAATATTGTAAATAGAACACAGCGTTATCTATGCAGCGCTGACGCCTTTTGCCAGCAACACCAATAACAACAACAAAAACAACAACACTGACAGAGGTAAGATGCAGATGCAACCTGCTGATGCAATTAACTAGAGTACCCAAAACCAATACAAAATACAAATCCCAAATACTAAAACGAAGCCAAGGCAACCAAAAACCCAAAGCTGATTAGCATAATTTGATGAAGAACAATCTGGCGGCTAGACTTCTAATACTCTTACAAAAGGTATGTTGTTTTGAATGATAGAGTGGACTTAGAGCTAAATGGATGTACTTGTAGCTATGTCTAATCTGGATATAAATTTAATTATATTATGACTTTATAATAATTGAAATATAATTTAGATCCATCTTAATTTTTGTTACTTCAAATAAGCAAACTTACACAGTTTGCACTTTGCATATGCAGCCAAGAAATTATAGGTATAAAGAAGTAGTTTCATTGCCAAATCCAAGAAAAACTTTAAAAGAGCTTCCTCTTCAAAGCTATTTATAAAATACGCATCGACTACAACCTACCCTTGCCGCATGACAACGTAGAGTGTTTAAACTTTGGCTTAATAATGATAAACAGTTGTTTGTATTTTTTTTGTTGCTTTGTAGTTGTGTAGTACTCTGTATGGGCATGACATGAGTGGACACACACTGAACAGGAAAGCTGTTGAAGATTTTGATTTGGATGCGCAAGATTAGAAGCGCGTTGCACTCAGTTGCTCTGCTAAGATGCTTGGCTGATCTGTTGCTCTGTGGCTTTGTGGCTTTGTGCTCCCCTTTTACAATTCTAATGAACTGGCATACGACGAAGTCAATGCATCAAGTGCCAAGCACCAAGAGCCGAATACCAATGGATGAACTGTCGTTAAAAGATTTATTGCAGTTCAGACACAGAGCAATGAATATCTTAGATGAAGCATCCATCCATTTCCTAAGTTTTGGCTTTTTGTTTTTTTGCTATTAAACTCAAGTGCAGCTGTTGTAGCTTTGAACTTTCGACACCTTTTAGACAACACATAGAATATTGGAATGTCTGTTCTTTAATTACCTGAGCTACAAAAATAAAGTTGAGCTACAGTTAGCTAATTTTATGACTTGACAGAGCATTTGAAATGCGCACAAGCACAACTCAAGACTTCTTTTTATAAAATTGTTGGGGAGGTTTAAATGAGATGTTTTTAAAGGTGCAAAAGGAAAATCGGACGCAAGTACTACAATACATTAAGACCAAGCAACACTTAAGTCTTCACAACAAATGGATATTGTCTAGCTAGTACAGGATATCTTTAAGTCGTTCACCGATGTTTAGCTTTCTCTAACTTATTGGATTTCCCATTTATCCGTGATGTCATAAATACAGATTGTGCAGTTTTTATTAACTCTGGTGTGATGTTATTAAAGTTTATGCTATTGTGGGTGGAGATTTTAGTTTTCTTGCTTTTCTTTCTTTTTGTTTTCTAATGCAAATATTAATTAAGTAATTAAGCGGCTCTCATGTGAGCAGGCGCACCCACAAATGTCTTTAAAAGAAATGGAGATAGGACAGCTAGTTGGTCAGGCGAAATCGAGAGACTAAGCACACGAACTTGCACTAACAACAGTTGCTGCTAAGCGCTAGCCCTCCCATTTTGACAAAAGATGGTTTCTGCACAGAAAGATAGACAGAAAGAGAGAGAGAAAAAGATAGCAAGAGGGCCAAAATGCCATTAGCCAAAAGCAACAACAAACAGCAACAGCAACAATGACATGCGCCCAGACACGTTTCAGCATGTTTGTCAAGTAGACCAATCAGAGTCGCGTAATTTTTGGCTTATTACCATTAAACAAGCGTCGGCTGAACTCGACTCTGGCGGCAGCGGCGCAGTAGCGAATAATTTGCTGTTGATTTGTTGGTAATTGGACGCGGCGAGCGCCTGGCGCCTCTTCAGGCCTAATGATGGCTGTTAGTTGGCCACAGAAATTGAGCCACGTTTCGCTGCCCAAGCGTCATGAATAACATTTTAATTGAGTTAACAAGTGGGCAGCAAGACTGAAACAATGAGAGAGAGAGAGAGAGAGGGAGAGAGAAAGAGCGAGAGGGGGAGTGAAGGAAAAGGGGAGTGTGAGTAAATTGGACATTGGGCAAACATTTGGCTGCGGTTGGCTGTAATTTGACAGCTCTGTGATATTAATGCGATTTGACAGCGACAATGACAGTTGTGTGTGCACTCAAATCAAACAAGACAAATAAACAGGCAACAAGCAGACAGACAGACAGACAGTCAAACAGACGGACAGACACATGCTGCGTCCGCTTGATCGAGTCGAGTAGTTTTGGGACGCTTCGCTCTGCTCTGCCTTTGTCAGTCATCCATCAAAGCGAAACCAACAGCAAAACACCAAAAAAAAAAATACACACATACTCCATAAAGAAGAAGAAGCCGACATCATGTTGTTGTTGCTGCTAAAGTTTGATCAACGAGCGCGACACTGGCATAATGAGCGCTATGGATGTGAATGTGAATGTGGATGCAACCAAGATCTGCTAGGTAACTGTGTGTGTGCGAGAGTGTGTTTGTATAATTGTCAATGAAACTGGTTTTGGGTAACATCATTCCGTCACTCACGCGCCCAGTCAACTGGCCAAATACGCTACGGCGACAACGAAGGCGATGAACAACAACAACAACAACTCACACAGAGGCACACGGCAAACGCAGCAAAGCCAATGCGCTTCAAAGATAATAACCAATATATGCCAAACAGCAAAAAGAACCAAGAAGCAAGAACAACAACCAGCCAGAACAACCAGTGTAACGACCACGCCAACACCAAACAACAACAAACAAAACAAAACCAAACAGAACAGAACAAAAAAATAAATAAAAATAAAAACATCCACAAACAGCAATCGAGAGAATGTTACAAACGAGTGAAAACTAATGGAAAAATATTTACAATCGACGATTGCCTTGTGGAACTGAGGAATTAAGGCGACGACGACTGGAGAGGTAGGGGAATTGGGGCTCCAACAAACAACCGTAAGCAGAGAAGAACGTTAGGCAAAGCCCAAGCGGGAAAATTAAAGTGAAAGAAGAAAACTTATAAAGATTTGAGTGACAGTAAAATGAAATGACGATTGGCAGGCGGCAAGAGACCAAAAAACCGCACCGAGTCCCCAAGATACAAGCAACAACAACAACAACAATTGAAACAGCAACAAAACATTAGAAAGCTAATGAAAGTTAACAACACAATGACAAAAGTCCAGACATCAGCACATACACAATAAACATGTGTATAGAAAAACATATAAAAAATTTATCTACTACATATATTGTAAAAGAACTGCATTTAAGAGAATCGACGAAAACGATTCAGATACGTACTACACACAAAAGCAACCACACTTCAGCTGCAGTTGTTATTGTGAGCATTAGATCTGGCAGTTGATAATTATACTAAACATCGTTTGAAGGTTGTTAATATTTAACGGCTACAGACACATTTGCATGCAATATTACAATAACAATAACAACAACAACAGCAATTAGAATATATACATATATGTTGCCTGCAACAGCGACACAAAACTGCAGCGTCGCCCACGCAAATTCAAAGAATGAGCACAGCAACCGAGAAAGAAAACGAGTAGGAATTAAATATCAAACGAAAATTGTAGAAGTCTTAATGCTCTTACAGACTAATATTATCTAAAAGTTATATTAAGTAAAGTTATCATAAGCTACACCGTTTCAAAATTTTATAAAAAAATGCATAAAACTGCTAAAAACTAACTGCTTACCGAAATCACTTTTCATCTTTGTATTGCATGTTTGTTACCAAACATTTACATAAACATTAATAATGTCAATATTAAAATATTTTAAAAATACCCTTTATTATAAGTGTATTTTGAGAATGAGAATGGCGCCAAAACGACATTGAACAGAGTTCGCTTTAGTTTGGAAACGCAACTTTGTAAATGCATAGAGGTTTATCTGTGAGAACGCGACTTTAAAGTGTTTTAAATATGTTGTTGAATAACAAGCACTAACATGCATTAGAATTGGCGGTGCAATTAAGTGGCATTTGTGCGACACTGGCGCCGCGCACAAACACAATTGCACAAATGGCGATTATTGATATACTTTGTCTATACATATTTATTCAAGAGTAAAAATATCTATCATAAGCAATCATAAATTTTCATTATGCAGATTATAAGCATTTGACTTGTACTGTGAGTGCTTGAAGGTCAACAGCTTCACATGATTGGGGTGCGACCCAAAAAGAGCTAATTAAACTGATGTTAATACTGATCCATGATCAATGATTAGAACCAATAGCAGGCACTTACATAACCCCAGCTGCGGGAGGTCTTTAGAACTCAGGTTCAGGAACATTTGTTAAATACAAAACACACTCAGAATTGCTATAATTACAGAAAAAGTTGTAGACGAGAACTGGAAAATGTGATATACACAATAAGATAAGTATCTGAACTTTGATGTTTATAAATACAGATAGAAATAGAAATAGCTTAACAGCAAAGACTATTTTGAATAACAACACAAAATTATAATAATAGAATTGCTTATAAACAGACATTTAAAGGTGATCCATTTTAATATAAAACATTTCATTAAAATTATAATAATTTTGAATTTGAGTTTATTATACAAATTGAAGCAACATCTAATTAAAAAAGTGATTGAGATATTTGTTAAAAACTGCGTTAAAAGAAATTTTAACAAATATTTTTATGTGATTTCTCCCACAGTGCACTGTGGGTAGGCTACGTCACGCCTCTTCTCGTCTAATTCGAGCTGAATTTTCAAAGTCAATCTGTTTTCTGGTGTTCATTTGATGGCTGCAGCTTTTAATTATTGAGAAATGGGTTTGCCACAAATAAGCAGCAGCCCGCATATTCGTCTGGAAAAGAAGAGAGTTAGAGTCTATTTGTGGTTGTGCCTTGTTTATATATACAAACCTACATATATATATTTGTATGTATACGAAAAGTATCAGAGTTACTGAAACTCGTCTTGCTGAGCAAATGTTTGTCTCGGTTTGCCATGGTGTTAAAGTATGTCTCAGTATTTTGGTCAGCCACAGAATATTAGAAGAGTTTGCGTGTGTGTGTTTACTTGTGTTTGGGTCAGTCTAAGCGCTTTGACAAGGCTGAGCTAGTAGGCTTATAATTTATAATTTGTATATCTTTGACGGTCTGGACTGCCAGTGTGATTTCTTTGGGCTCAGACCTCTGCTTTTGTAGATTGTTTTCAGATTTGGGCCGACGCATATCTGATTTTGGTAAGACGGCAGCTGAATACGTGCCAGCAACAATTTTCAGCTGATGCTGAATAGATGCTAGCTGGCTTTGCTTGTATATTTATAATTCAATCACGATCAATTAACCAGGCCGAGTGGTAAGGCGCCATGGGCGACTCTCAAATGCACTGCCAGCAAGGTCAACAAAAGCAAATGTGAAAAAGAGACAATAGACGAGCGAGAGTAACCACAACAAACTATTAATTTCATTAGTTTTGCATAGGGTTTGTTACCCTCACGCACTGTCGCTGGGCTAAAGAAACCATTTATATTTTTTCTTTTCATTTTTTTTTTGACAAATTCGTTTAATAAAATCTCAAAATTGAAAAGATTCATTCATCAGCGTGCGCACCATCATCATCATCAGCAATAGCAGCAGCAGCAGTCGAAGTTAAAGTTGAAGCTGAAGCCACAGCAGGCACAGTAAAGGCGGTGTTTAATGGATTTCAAAACAGCCCAGCTAGCTGGTAAGACATTCAGTCAGCTCAGTCAGTCAGCTGCGTCAGTCAGCTAGTGTGTGTGTTGGTTGGGCACAGACAGTAACAACAGGGCAAGCTCAAAGGTCCATGTGCGATCTGACCCATTGTCGTTATAAATTAGCGCAATCAATCAACTCACTTCACCTGATTCGGCCAAAAAAATATTTCAAACAATGTGAATAGACAGTCAGACAGACAGTCAGACAGGCAGAACAGGTTCAACTTAGTGTGTTAGAGACGGACAGCGTAAGCGAAGCGAGTCTGAATTGAGCAGAATATTATTGAGGGAAAGCCGCATGTTTAACATCTTAAAAGCAATTCGAAACAAGTAAGAATGATCTAGCAAAGGTGTTTGAATGGGAAATACACTGGAGCGTATATGTGTCACACATGGAGGTATTAAAATAATATAATAAATTTGATTTACTTTCTAGCTTGTCACATACACTTTATTAATGAAACTGTTATCGTATTGTTTCTGAGACAACTTTAAAAAACAGCTAAGTCATACCTACATTTAAGATTACATTTTTTATTTTTAACTCGAGTATATACCCGATTATACCAATTGAATTTATATACACTTATTTCTATACGCGTATATTTAAAACCATACGCAACGCAGACGCAAAGTTCTGCACTTCGTCAATGTCAATGTGTATAGGGACAGGATCATTGACCAGCTTGTTAAATTAATCAGTAAATAGATAAATGGTTTGACTTAAAATATGGCCGGCAGCCAAGTTGTATCAGTTGCTACTACTAATACTACTGCAGTCTCTGCCTCAGCCTCAGTCTTCGTCTTTGTCTCTGAGGCAATGATTTATAAAAATTTTGCTTGTTTCCCAGACGGGCTTATCAAATCTTGCTAGTTCGTTGCCTAAGTCTTCTGTTTTTCAGTATCTGTTGCGTATCAGCATATTATCTCTTTCTTCTTTTCCGAGCATATGTTAACAAGAATCGCAGTCACCGAGCCAACCAAAACTCAACTCTTCGACTCCCGAGAAAAGCAGTTAAGCATCTCTTAAGATGTTTGTTTGTTATTTTTTCTCTGCGTGTTTGGTCATTTTTTTTGTTGGTCTATTTTTCAGGTGTAAAAAAGAAAGAAGGTTTTTCATAAATTCAAATCCAAATGCCGATCGTAAATTTCGTTTGAGACTGCTGCACATCGCTGCCCTTCTACGTAATTTTGTTAGCGCCTAAAGGGACGCGCACTTAAAAAGAAGAATACCTAAATGAGGGGGAAAACTGGTAATACAAAAACCAAGAAATATATATAACATTGTGTGTTTTATGGCCTCTTTCTTCTCCATGTTGGTCGCACTTACCCTTTCTTTTGTAAATATTTGTTTCTCTGTGGCTGTGTGTGTGTGTGTGTGTTTGAGCATTGTGTTGTTGCTAAAGTTTAGTGCCGTCGACGGTGCCATTGTCAGGATTACGATATGATATGATATGGTGAACCTATTCTTTTTTAACACTTTCTATTGGCCTGGGAAATGTTTTATTTTGATATGAGTGTGTGGAGCGCAGACCTCGTAAGGAAGACCTCTGCACAGGTGGGGCATTTTTCCCATGTGGCACAAAGCATTTTATTATGCCCATACAAAGAGATCAACTATTCTAGTTCATACTATATATAATTTTGTAGTCCTCGCACTAAGTTGAAGTTGGAGTCTAGAGCTGTGGCTCTTGCGTTGGCGCTTTGTGGATTTTTGTATTCTGCATTGATTTTCTTAGCTGCAGGTGCGGAAGCAATTTGTTTAGAACTTTGCTGTAAACGCAACAAGCAAAGCAGCCAACAATAACAACAACATCACCACCACCAACAACAAAACAGGTGAAATCGTTGCAGTCGGACGCAACCGACTGCTCTATACTCTGATACCAGTAGCACCAACATTTTTGGTGCCAGTAGCTATCTTTTGAAATCAATTTGTTAACTTGAGTTGTAAAGATGTGGAAAACATGTGGATTTATCGATTGTCAACTTTGGGTTTTCTCGATTTTACAGCTCCCAAGTAATTGTAGAAACCCAATCTTAACACTTTAGCTGTTCCTTGCATAGGCAAATACATTTGCAAAGTATCAATGCTCTAGCTTTACGGGTGCCGAAAATAGTACGTTCGTACAGACTTACAGGTACCACGACGTACATTGCACATAACAAATATACTCTTTACCTTCGATATCAACAACAACAAGTACTCCAAGAGTCTGGGTCCCGAACAACATGGACATTAAATAAAAGCGAAAAGAGTAAACACACAACACGAGAAAATGTTGCATGCACAGCTTGCCAAATGACGTGAGTGTGTGTATGTGTATGTGTATATGCAAATTATTGTGCACACTGAGACAACGCTACACCAACAACAAAAACAGCAACAAGAACGCAACTAGCCAAGCTTTTGAGTCACGTTGTCAGGTAAAGGAATCGTTTCAACTGCCTTGGTAACTTCATTGACCCAGCATAAAAAGCTGGCCAAATCAATGTAAACTAACCGAGTATAGTACCTCATGAGCATGCTTGGAAAAGAGGTTGGTCTAAAAATCACGTTAATAAACCTTAATAAAAATAAGTAGTGTAAGAGAAAAAAATTATAGCTTTTTGGAAACGTGAAATATTTATTTTTTCGGCATAAAGAACTGAAAAGTACATTTTTATTCTTGTAAAATAATACCCAACCAGAAAATTTTAAGTTTCGCTGTACAAAAACAAGGACCAAAATTGGTATGGTGCATTTTAATAAATGATACATATAATAGATTTAAGAAAAATGTATTTAGTTTTTAAATGTTTATTCAATTTGAATAGAGATAAAGTGTTTAAGCTCTTGTATTAAGTATATGAAGTATCTGTACATTTAAGCCTTTAATTTCTATGGAGTTATACATCATAATATCTACGGTATTAGATTCTTTAAAAATTAAATAATATGTGGCACTCTAAAAGCTTTTAAAAGATGTTAAGATTCTAAAGTGTTTTAAAATCTTGCATTGTTTGCTTATTATGCCCTTGTGTATGTTTATCATATCTAGAGACACATTATGCTTTATTGTTGGCTAAATCGTATGCCGCTTATCCATAAACTTTTATTAATAACCCCATAAAAAATGCTCATAAAATGTGTTTACTTTAGTTGTGCTAGTTGTTGTTCTTGTAGTTGTTCGATACGGTAATTTTAACCACATATAAAAAGTGTTTTGCAGAACAATTTATGAGTGTTTTATTGTATGTGAGTGTGTGTTCTTATTTAAACAATGGCACAGCTGGTGGGCAAACTCCTCTTAGCCTCATCTCAGCTTAAAAATATCTTAAATTTTTTTTATTATGTTTGTAGAACTCAATTACATTGTTTTATGGTTTCTTTAAGCTGAAGCTATAGAAAAATCTCTTTGATTTCAGCTAATGCAGGCAGCATCTACACAAAATCTTGACTATAACAAATTCTGTTTGGGTAAATGTAAAATGATATGCTTAAAGAGTTTGTAGCAAGTTCTGAACGTGTTAAAGTCACAAGTTCCCTAACACGTCTTAAGGTTATTTGATATATTTATTAAACTAGCATAACGATTTTTATTAAGCTCTCTCAGACACACACACACACACACAACAACTAAAACACACACACATACACATACATTTTCAAAAAGAGCAGGCGCATTGTGGCTAAAACGGGTTATCTAAACATTTGCTGCTCTTTATGTTGGAAAGTCCTAAGAATTTCTTATGCAATTTGTAGCATAGACAAGTTCAAAGCCGAATAAGTGAGGCAACAGTTCCAATAGAGCAACTACAATTATTTAAATTTGTATGTCTTTGGCGTACGTAGTACATATATAATTCAGTCTCGTTTCAGTTGCGACGCCTTGCCTTATTTCATTTCATTTTATTTTATTTACTTGAACTTCTCTGGTGTCCAATAAAATATACGCAGCGAAATCAGATGCAAAACTTCAGGCGAACGAGGAGACGAGTCTGCAACTCTCACATACGCACGTGAGAGATAGAGTGAGAACAAGAGAGAGTGTGTGAGTGAGTGCAAGAGAAGACTCTCATTCGCAGCATCTTGTCGTTGAGACACGCGGACGCACTTAATGAGCAGCGATCTTAAATCTTAAAGCAGACGCGCAGACAAACAGACAGCTAGCCCAGGCAGGCAGGCAGGAATGGACCTGAGTCTGGGCCTGGCTATCTCAGCAGAGGCAGGGCAAAACATATACACACATTAATTCATGTGTGTGTGTTAGTGTGTGTGTGTGTGTGCGACGAAAGTATCTTGAACTGCGTTTTGCCTCATTCAGACTCAGCTTCATGTTTTCTGCTGGCTTCGTCGTCGTCGACGTCGCTGCACTTGAATTTCAAACTCACACAGAGACACGTTGAGGAGAGTGGAGAGGTGGGAGAGACGGCAAGCAGACGAGACAAGGGGGGCACTTCAAATGCTTATGAAGATATTATGAAAAGCAAGCCGAGTTAAAGCTGGAAGTTTTGAGGCTGCGTGACAACAGTGTGCCACTCGAGAGGCAGAGAGGCATGAAAGAACAGAGACTGTGGCAGGCAGCAGTTTTGTGGCAAGTTACGACGTTGCTGCCAAGTTGACAAATGCAGCGCATCCATAGAGAGTATTTAACCAAGTCACAGTCGCAGTTGCAGTTGCAGTTGACGTCGCTGTCGCTGTCGCAGCTGCTGCAGAACTTCACCTGCAAAAAAAAATATCAATGACAATTTATTGTCATGACTATGTAAGTTCTCACTGGGCGCAGGCGTGCATATATAGTATCCGCAGCACTAACAACAGCAACAACTATCGAATCTTCCATTTGCATCTGCATTTGTATCGGTATCTGCATCTCCATTTGTATCTGTAAACAAGTGGTTATAGTCAAAGGGATTTTAGATTTTGTGTCTTTGTGTTGTATGTGGTTTTTTTTATTATTTGTTTCACTTAAGGAATATGGCCCATAAATTATACAAAAAATGATATCTACTTAATAATTAATAATTAGCTTTTTTTACACTAAAACTGCTTAAACAACAATATCACAAAAATTTATCTCAAAAACTAATAAAATTACAAAAAACTAATCATAAACAATTGCTACGGCTAGACTTATATCGAGTATGTATAAAGGCTTAAACGCTCGCTTATATAAACTGATCTGATCTGGTCTGATGTCCTGGCTAATACTCGTACTTGGATCCGCACATATACATATATAAATAATAATGTTGGAAGTGGTGTTTGAGCTGCTTCTATTGACTAATTGGAGCGGGCCAGTTGTGAACATTTGGCATTTGATTATGATTAAGTTGAACTAAAATCTAAGAAAACGCTATTTACAACATTTATCAGTCAAACAAACTATTAAAAAAGATATCGCCATCCATCCAAATGTTATCGATGGCCCTTAACGATTTTGGATTGGATTGGATATCGTTTCATTAGCTGCTCTTGTTGCTGTCGCTGCACTTGTGGACCTGGGCCAGCACGCGATCGATGCGTTCCGCCAGAATCTTGATTGATTTATCCGGCAGCGAGGGCAGCACATCACGCACATCGTTGCTGGTTGTACGCTCAAACAGTTGGCGCAGTTGGCGACCCGCGCCCTCGGCACGCAAACGCTGCAACGCCTGGATGGTGGGACGACGAAAGATGCACAGATTGTCCAAGAGCAAACTGTGATAGGCCTCATACTTCTTGAGAAGCCGATAACCGTGCAGCAGGCCCGACTCGTTGTCAAGGAACACGAGCAACTGGCTCTGGCTCTGTCTCGCCAAATTGTGAGCGGGCGCAGCCATAATGTCGGCATTCCATTGAAAGTTGTACAAGTTATTAACGACACGATCAAGGTTCGCGATCAGGTAATCGAAGACGATTAAATCCGACCATTGTGCCAATTCAATTAGTCGCTGCAACAGCGCCGAAGACGCTGAAGACGACGATGATGCAGTTGAGGACAACTCGCTGGCAGTGTTCGAGGATGAGGGTTCCTCAAGCATGCGTGATTGATGAGCGAACGTTCGTTCGCTGGCAGCCTCCAACCGTTTGAGTAATCCTCTCGACGTCGTCGTCGTCGTTGATGTTGATCTTGATGTTGATGTTGTCTCCCGCTGCATTTGCTGCTGTTGCTGCGTTATATTCCAGACATCGTACTTATTGAGATGCCGTTCCAGTGGCCGAAACGGTTGCGGTATGCCAGCCGGCTCCAAGTCAGCCAACCAACGGGTCAACACCACTGGTCGATGTTCCTTCCACTGTGCTTGCGTTATGTCGCCAAGTGCAGCCGACCAGCTTGGCATCGTTGTGTCAATGACTGTCGCTGCACTTGGCGCCAGATTGCTAATGTTTAACAGTTGGCCCAAATAATAGCTAAATATCTCGCCCTGTATCTGATCCGTGTTCTGGCGATATCTAGCGCAGGCTCGCGTACCATCCGCAAAGACAACCAAACGATTCTGCATGCGTCCACAGCCATGTTCCAGTCGCACCACTTGACCTTCTCCGGCTACATAGCGTTCCCAGCTGTGCTGATCCTGTGCAGCGAACCCTTGTGGCAGTGCCTGCTCCACAAGCTCACCCCAATAGATATCCTCATCAATGATGCCCGCTTCTTGAAGTTCGTGATCACGTTGTGGCTGATGCTGCTGCTGCTTTGGTTTGGTCAGCTCTGCTCTGTTTCGCTCCGCCTGTTGAGCAGCCTTGGTTAATTTGCGTTCAGGTCCCTTGCGATAACGTCCATTGGCTGTGCGTTGAACATGAAACTCCTTGATGCTGCCATCATTGGTGTCCAGTTTCTTGACTATCATCGAATCGGGTGCATTCTTATCCTGTTCCAAATGAAAGGCATTGCGAAAGACTTGCTCCGCACTCAGTTCCACCTGAGCCAATGCCTGTGGCGCATCCCGTATAAAGGATACACTATATGGCAGTGGCGGACTAGGTGACTCCTCATTCATATCCAGCGTCACCGTTGTTGCTGTCTCAACGCTTCCAAAGTAATCTGGCAATCCAAGCATCGGCACAATGATACCCAAAGCCATGCCAAAGACAAACGCGGCCAATATGCTGAGCAGGCAGGCACGACGCTGGAACGCCCGGCGACGGCGTAGCGTCAATAGTGTCATGTGTGTTGCTTCCGAGGGATCGCACTGGATGTGACTGTTCTGTTGCGTTGTTGTGTTTGTTGGTGTTCTTGTTGGTGTCTTGGGGCAGAAATGCGTGGGTGTTATTACACTGCAGGTGAGCTGTGGCGGCTGCAATGCCGCAGAACCGCTCAGACGATCGTTGAGAATATTTCCAATTGATTGTTGTTGTTGTTGAAGTTGTGTATGTTGTAGTTGTTGTTGTTGCTGTTGTCCGGCTTCCAGGCGCTTGATGTCGTACATTTTGCTGCTGCAGTCACCAAAACTGCTGAACCTCCCTCTCTCTCTTTCTCCTTCACTTTGTGGCTTAAACTGACTGCAAGTTCAAGCTGCGCATAAAGAAGCCGGGTCGGTAGACAGGGTAGATGAAGCAGGGCGACGTTTGGGGCGTTGTGACGTTCGGGCGGACTCGTCGTCGTCGTAGAAAAAGTCGTGAAATTAATTTCTGGCTTTGTTTAATAAATATTGCGCCTGATCCCAATGCTTTATCTTGGGGTCGCTGTGCGGAAAATCCTTTGCTTGTAGCTAGTTCTAGCGTCTCCCTTTCTCTTCCACTCTTTCTCTCCTTCAGTCACTCTCTCTGTCGTTGTGACCGGTTCGTTTATTACGTTTACGTTCTAGGTTTGGCGATTTTTCGCCGATTTCCACAATTGAAATTGAAACAGCAAACGGTGCAACAGCAAAGAAACAAAAAAAAAAAATTGAAACGTGCCCAACGCCGCTTTATTTTTTTTCTGCTTCAATTCTGTTCTGTTTTTTTTTTTTTTTTGGTTGCTTGGTCGGTTTATCGATCTATTTTCTGCACGATCACTTGTTGTAATTTTTTAATATACATTTTGCAATGCCGTCGCCGTTTTTGTTGTTGTTGTTATTGTCTGTTGTATCTATAGGCCGCTGTTGCACATATATGTACATAGCGAATATGCCTTTTGGGTAATATTTTAGCAATTTCCTCGCTCTCTGGCTGCAGTTTTTCGAAGTTTATCGCGGCGTCCACGCGATGCGCTTGTTTTGGGCTGTTGTTTGTTGTTTTTTTTTTAACTTGGCTAAGGGCCCAAGCTGTTTCTGGTCAACTACAGTTTAATAGTGTTTTTTTTATTTTTCAATTTGTGATTTTGGCGCGCCGATAAAAACAATTTCGTGGCTTTGAGCTATTTACCACACACATAAACACATTACAACTCACACATAAACACACACATTGTATACAAACATACGTATATAAATATATATATTTTGTGCGACTTGTCTACAGTCGTTTTGGCATTCCCAGCCAGATGCAGTGCGCTTGATAATTGCCACAGCAGCGCGACAAGTCCAAGTTCAACTTCAACTCCAATTCACTGGGCACCCAAGTTCCAAGCCAAGGCTCTGCAAAACTCTAGGCACGTTCAAAAGGTTCGCTGTTGTTGCTGCGTTTGCTTTTGCTTTTAGGTTTATCAATTTAATTTCTTGTCTCGCACCTTTGCTTGATTTTATTTTTTTATATTTAGCTTTTTTTTATTTTATTTTTTAGGGCTTTTTGTTCGCTTGACCGTGCACAACATAACATTCAACAACGTTGCCTGCCTGCTTGCCGCGCACCGAACGATCTCTGGAATTTGTATGCTTTTTTATTTTTGTTGTCTCCTTTTAGTTTTTAAATTTTCACGTTCGATGTCTGCGCGTTTACTTATTTTTTTGTTTTTCATACAATGTAACGAACAATATTCATAAGCTATGTTATTTGTCTTAATTTGTGCTTGTCTTGAACTCTATTCACAATAAATTGTTAGCTTATGTTGCACTTTTGTTTTGTTTTTTGAATTTATATCTGACAGATGCAAAACGTGCGCGCATGCGTACCGCTTAGTTCGAGTTTGGATGGCAGACTGTCGGCTGGAGAGTGCTCGTCAGGCTTAGTTAAAGACCGGATCAGCTCACACCAGACCCGGTTCCCCAGCTCAACTCAATCGCTCTCTTGCTCTCTTTCTCTTGTTTCTCTCTCTCGACAGCTCAAACTCAAATGTCATGCCGGTTTTAAGTTTTTTTTTTTTGAGTGAAACTCGATTTGCTCTTTCTCAGAATTAAGAAACATTTATTTGCCGCACTAGACAAATTCACTTAGCCTAACATGCACATTCATGTCGCTTAGCTGCTCCAGTGCAATTCTTGCTGATACTACAAATTTATCCCAAAACACCCGCACATCAAAGAGTTGCTCACTATTACCATGGAACTTTTATGTATTTATATTGTCAGTTTAACATAAGCCTTTGGGGAACAAGGTCAGAAGGATGCTTATTAGCTTCCCAACATCTTGCAAAATTTCCTAACTTATTCCACCCAGTAAATCGAACTTTTGTTGTTGTCATTATTTCTAGATCTAGTTCCGATAAGCCAACAGCATATTTCATATTACAGTCGCTTAAAGCGAAATCGTGCTGTTATTAAAAAAAAAGAATTACAATTAAATTTTTATTCCTTATTGCTCTTTAAGGAACATCAAACATGTTTAAACGTAATAGCCCAACCGAGGTATAATAATTATTCACATTGCATATTAAATTCTATATGATAAATATACACACGTTTTGACTGAAGCTTAAGAACGGCATGCCTGCCTAATAATCCAATAAAAAATTCAATTCTGTTGCATTTCTGAACTAAAAACAGTAAATAATCGAATGGTTTGTTTGACTACTAAAATTACAATTTGTACTGTACAATTAAATAATCTAAACATCATATTAGTCATCCATATAAATAGTGAGTTTTTCTGTTCCACGACGACAACCACGTTTAAAAATTTTTTGTGTTACCGTTTCAGTTCAATGCAAATATTGGTAAATTTACCACTGAGATTTTATACATGCTTGTAGTTGACATATGTATGTAGTTGTAACATAAAAAGTTGAGTCGAAAAATCACCAAAATTCAAACGTCAATATGAACTTAAAAGCCAGTGCATTTAATAATTTAATCAAGCTAACATTTTCATTTGTTGTTGAGAATCAGCTTTTGGAATGCCATATCCTCAGCCCGTTCACTCCTGATTGATATCACAATATAACCCAACGACCTGAATATCGAACAAATTTTCATTACCTCCATAGAATTTTCCAACATATGTAAAATTGAAGTCCGGTAAAGTAAGGGGCAGTGAATTCGCATCGAACTTCATGTTGTGCACTATGTACGTAGTATTCTAAATTTGATCACTGAATTATTAGTTAAAGTAAGTAATGTGGTTGAACGTCACTTACTTTTAAGAATGGACATTTCTTGGGCAAGTTGTTCTTTGTCTCTTTGATGGCATTCGATATAAGTAAAGAAAGCAACGTTGGTCGTATTGTAAAACTTATCATCTTGCAAATATCTAAACGAATTTTGCTGACTCTTAACCCTTTGCTTTGACCATTGTCTTGAATGTTTAGCTTTGATATTCCTACTAATTGCTTAACATCATTGTTGCCGGTAGTAAACTTCACACTTAACGATCTCTTTTCAATTATTGAACATTCAACTTTGCCAAAACTTTTGATGTTTACTGGACATTCAACTTTTGAAAGGATGATTTTCTAAATAAATTAAAAATTTATTGTAGATTGTGCGAATGCAATATAAATTGAAGATACCTTTTTGGCACCGCAAATGATAAACATGAAAACAAATAAAGTCCAAGTGAGACGAAGTTTTTGTTCCATTGTCAGCTTAAATAATTAAACAACTGGATAAAACGAACTAAAAATAAGTTGACGTTTTCTACGCTTTTATATAAGCTATAGACTAAACAAATCTCTCCACCTAAATATATCATTCATTTTAAAGCACAAGCTAAATTAAATCCTCTATCAGACCGTGAATAAATATATATTTTTTTTCATATATAATAATAATAAACTGGATCAACATTAGTCAAAGCTATTCTTTGGCTATGCTATTGGATTTCGTTAAGTTAGAAAATACGCAGGCGGACAATTTCCATTAATGTTCATATGCCTCAAAACATAGGTTGTGTTTAATAAAGAAGATTATTAGAGATAAGCCAACCTAATATTTTGCATCCAGACCAGTAAAATCCAATTTAAGCAATGTCTTTATTTTTTTAAAACTAAATCTGTTATTCAGCTTTTTCCTAATGCGAATGGTTTGCTCATTATTTCGTTCTTAAATTAAAAACTTTTTTTAAAGAAATCTGGAATAACTAGCCCGAAATTAGTCCACAACATTGGTTTCACAAAGTACAGTGCACATTAAAGGAAATTGCTAAAAAAAAAAAAAGAAGTATGCTGGGAGACGGCAGCAACAGAAATCTTACAAATATAATAAAAATTAATTTTTAATCTCCCTCAAGATCCTTTAGGTCCTCTAGTTTACAAAGCGGATGCCTTTGCCATTTCGCTGTTACGAACATGCATCGTATGCAGTTAAGTCTTATGTTAACCGAACAAGCTTCGGCCCACTCTTGGGTGGTTAATGCGTTCTTATTTTATGACCATTGTTCTTAGTTTGGTGCGAATAGAACAAAATTGGTTTGGAGTGGTCGAGTAAATAAAAATTCGACGCAAATCAAGATAAATCAAATAATTGTGATCCATTTAAATGCTTTAGCGACCTATAAAAATCGCACTAATTGCAGAGTTTTTGAAATACCCTAAAATATAATAATTAAACATATTTCCAAAACATAAAACAATGTTGTTTATTTTGTACAATCATGATTAATATTACAAAAAGAGCCCCAGATCCGCACATCAAACGTATTCACTTTATTTGCAATGATTCTTCCAAGGTATGTAAAATTATATTCTGGCAAATAGAAAGGCAAGTAATAACCGTCAAACTTTATTTTCCTCAGTGTGTAAGTGGTGTTCTGTAATCGAAGGTTGAAACAATTGTTTGAGGACCTTTTAAAGGATACTTTCAACAGTTTGTGTGACTCACCCCTTTAAAAGGGTACGCTTTGGGAAAGTTAGTTTCCGCTTGTCGCAAGCCTTTAAGTAGAAAAGCAAGTAATGTGGGACGAGAGTTTGAATTAAAATTATCGAGAATGTCGACACGCATTTCCTTAAGACGCATCTCATTTTTTCTGCTATTTTTTCGTAGATTAACAGCCGAAACTATCTCCATGTTCGTAATTGAATTGTTGTTGGTCGTAAAAAGAACTGATAATTTGTTTTTGTCCTCTAAAAAACACTCGATGTGAACCACTTTGTTGCTTTTTAAAGTGCATTGAGCTTTCGTCATCACGATATTCTTTGTAACAAAAAAATAAGTAAAAAGGAATTGTTTGTTTATAAGAGTTTGGTAAATATTTTACCTTCTGGCCAAAACTAATAGTTATGATGCAGGCGAATATTGTCAAAATATGAATACGCACCCTAGCCATTTCACGTGCTACACAACTTAATGTAGAACCCAAATGGCCAACTTTAAACATGCTACCCTCCCTTATGTTCATTTTGAGTTAAACTTGACTCAGCTTTAGTCGTCTAATTGAGCATATAAATATAGTATATATAATTGTATAACAAGTCAAGATAAAACAGCATTTGGAAAAAGTGCAATTAAATAGATAATCAATCCATTAAAATTCATTGGTTTTGAAATCATTTTTTTTTTGTTATTAAAACAGTTTGAAAATAATGTCGCGGTCTTCTAGTTAATACGTGCCAGCAGTTATGTAGTCGTTCTGATAAGCAAAGCCGACGGCAAAACGTTTATACAAAACATAAATCTAAACACACATTGCTTTCAAGGTATAGTGTTAGACATTACTCTAAACTAAAATATAATATATAAATCAATAATAACTTAATGGATATCATTTATAATTATTTTAAAGTTAATGTCATCAATAATTTGATTTACTTGAGATATCGTTAAAAAAAACTTCATGATACATATCAGATTAAGAGCGAGTCTTAAGAGTAGGCAAAAGTAACTCTCATTCACTCATTTCGATCCGCTCAATGACTCAAATCGAGAACTGGAATGAATGGAGAGATTTCTCTCTCCAGAGCGCGTAGCTGATGCAGACAATGATCATTTTAAATGCCCATTTGGAGCTCTTCGAAGCGTTCGTGTTGTTGATTTTTATGCTCAGCGCGGCACATTTGCTGCGCCACATTAAGAAACTAGTATCTGGTGGTGGTGTTGGTGGTAGTAGATACGTTTTTAGCTCGAAGCGGGAGCGAGCTGCAATGTCAGCACACACACACACAAGCACACACTCAATGCTGGGGGAAAAAAGTTGGAAAAAATATGATCAAGGAATGTAGACATAACTTGACAGCATGTTTAGAGAATTTTTACTCGAGGACAGAGCGCGAATGTGCGTTGGAAACGGAATGAGTCGCTTCGAGTAGCCGTCGCTGCTCAGACACAGAGCACAGGCAGACCAAGCAGGCCAGGCCAGGCAGGCAACCAAGGCAGCCAGGCAAGAGCCAAGGCAACGAAGACGACAACAACGGAGACGATAAAAACAACAAAAAACACTAAAGTTGGCGCATTCTTTGGCTCAGGCTACTGCTCAGCTCATGTGTGTGTCTGTGTGTGTTTGCTTGTGAGAGCTTTATGTATGTGTGTGTTGTTGTTGTGTGTGCGAATAAGAGTGCGAGTTAGACTCACGATTTGTCTAATTGAATTTGCACTAACAATTAAAAGTTGCTCAGTATCCAATGACAAGCAAAAACATAATTTATGACCAACTCAGTTTTAACAGTTACAACAAAATAAACTTAGCACAGTTTGTTTCCTCATCGCATTAAAATGCAAAATAAATAAAGTGAATGCACATTAAATTTCACATCAAAATGAAATCAAATGACCCCATGCATATAATTATAACAAGTGGGAAATCAAAGTATAAGGAACAAATAGTGTCGGCAGGCTGTAAAAAAAGCATAAAATTAAATATTTATAAAACGCCAGCTCAAAAGTGTCAGCTGTGTGATGAGGCACTTTTCGAGAAATGGTTGGTGTTATCATAATAGCTTTTCATTATTGAACGATCTAAATCTATATCGAGCTACATCGCAAACTAAATAAATTCAGTTTTGCTTTTTTTTTTTTTTTTTTTTTGTAAGGCCACACACATGAAAACCTCAGTTAAGCTGACTGTTTGGTGTTCGTTTTATGCCATTTGTCCCGCAGCTTGTGTACTGTTAAAATCGTCATTTTAAGTCAAATTAATTAACATTAATTTTTGTAGCTCGTTGCGAGGCATAAATACAGCCGGGTGGCATTTTGGAGATCTGCTAACTTCGATGATAAATTGTAACCCGGTTGGCGACTTTGGAGTTGTTTCATAGTCTTATCGCTGCCAGCCTTTTATAGGCAGCTGTTGTTGCCAATATATATGTATGTGGTGGGAAAGCAAGCTGGTGGCTGGCGCTCAAACTTGTTATACTTTTAGCCAGCAGCAAGGTCTCCAGCAGCCCCGAAAGTTAATCGAATTAAACAAATACATGTGTTCCGGCTCAAGAGAGCATATGCTTTAGCATTTGACAAATGATGTTTCCAGCTTTTTGGCGTCTCATATGCTCAATAACTAGCATAACTGTGCATTGGCTGTCAAGTTTGTTGCCTAAGTCTCTTGGTTTTTGTGGGAACGGCTTCGTTTTAATTATTGCCAAAGTCTTTGCCCGCGTATAAATTTCAGTGCAGTAAAGAGATAAAAAAAAACACCAACACACACACTAACACACATGTAGCTAGGGAAAAAAAAAACATTTTTTCGAAGTTTGTTAAGCGCAAATTCTTGAAATGTTTGCAGTGCGCAACAATTTGGAACATTTTGTTGAACACAGAAGAGGAGCGAGCACAGCAAACAGGGGAAAAAGCACAATAACAACAACAACAACATGCAAGACAATGTATCCGTCGAATGCGTCGCCTCGTGGTCAACGAAAGTGAACGACGAAGGACACACAAAGTGACGGGTGGCTATACAAACTGGAATACTGGAGCTATAGTTGCAGTTGGAGTTGGAGTTGGTTGTACTGGTGGTGGACGTGAGTGAAGCTCAAGTGAAACTGCCATTGTTTGCATTGCTATATACCAGACCACTTCAGTTAAACGCTGGCGTCGCTGATGATGACGACTTGGACGTTGTGCCTGAAGAGGCAGGAACTCCTCAAACTCCTTGCATACAGTCGTCGCAGTCTTCGTCACGGGCCGTCACCGCTTGCGCCCACAAATCTACACACTCAAAACACATCCTAGCTCGTCTACACTTGAAACACACAAACACACACACAGGCATACACATTGGGCACTTGCTGTTGCTTCTGCAACCTGGGCTCTTAAACAGAACAGAGAGGTTGACTGCAAGTCTACGACTTCAGACTATGGCCTGTCTATCTGGCTCTGGCAGCCTGACCTTAGTTAAACAAATTCATTAAAAACTCGTCACTTTGCGCGCATCACGCTGACTTGGCATAACTGCCTCACTGCCTTGCTGCCTGCCTCTTGCAGCCTTAACAGCTTCGTCGTTGGCGTCTTTGAGCATTTGCCACTTGTGAGCATACTCACAGTCGTCTCCTTCTTGTGCGCTGCAGCCAATGAAGTGCCTGGCTCTGCATAGTCTTAAGCCATTGCCAGGATACACATTCTAAAAAGTGCAACCACTGCATTATAACAATATTTTTATATCATGTCCCTTCACATTGTTTGTACTGCACACGCTGCAATTCCTACTTCCTACAATATCAAGGCAAACAGAACCAAAAAAGACCTAAGAGAGAGAGAGAGAGAGAGAGAGAGAGAGCATGCCGTATGTATATTCTATTTTGAAAAGCCCTTCAATCAACTTGATCTTGGCAGCTGCCTGGAACGCAAGTCTGCCACCAGCATCGCTTTGCCAACCGCTTCTTTTTCACTGGCATTTCTCCTGAGAAAGCTACTACATACAACTGAATATCATCACAAGCCGATAAGCAATCCGCCTCATTGATGCAGCATACGCTTCTAGCTGCTGCACTCTGTCTCTCTGTATGTGTGTGTGTGTGTATGTGCGATAAGTTTCCAGGAAGTACAAACTGCGTTTGCCGTTGGCCTCTAACGAAAAACTGATGCCGCCAGTTGATGTCGCAGACATTGCTTTGCTACTGCTACTGGCAAAAAAAAAAACAACAACTACCTCTTGTAATATGCACTAACTAACACGCATATTCAGGAAGTATTTTGTGTCCAATCATTGTTAGCTCCTCAACTAGTATTAACATAAGTTTTTATGAGCTTGTAGAGATGTTGAAACAAAATTATCCAATTACAAACATTTAGTAGGAAACAAGGGTTTTAATTCTATCTTATATTTTTTACTGGCTTTATAAGGTTAAGAAACTTAGATTTATTTTTGAAGTCAGCAATGTTGCCCAGCTTATACTTTGACCATCAAATTCTAGAGAGTAAATATATAGTTATTCTTTCCTCTAAGTTTTTACAACCCGATCACAAAAAATCCTCATCAGAGTTGCTTTTCTTATTGTTTACATATTCCTTTCGATGCTTTCGCTTTCATTGCATTATTAATATGATTTTTTCCACATCGATGCATGCTTACACAGAAAAAAAAGTCCGTTCTCGCTTATTGAAAATCAAAAACATTCGTTGACAATAACCACCAGTGAACGGATTTTTTAGACCGCCGCTGTTCATAATTTAAGAACAAATTCAAAATAATTTCTTATGTTTTTTTTTTCTCTGTGTATGTATACTATATACTCATACCAACTATAATACTTATGCTGCAGATGCCATATAAAAGAGATCGATGCGTTTGCTTGCACACCTTTTATGGGCGAGGGTAAGGAAACCAGCATATGATGCGTTAAAATTTTGAAACAGCCCTGACAAAGGGGCCACTAGCAAACAACAAAACAACAGTAACAACAATCGCATCAGCTCCAGCAAACAACACAAAAGTGAAAAGAAAAAAAGGAGTCAGATCGCTGCCGCCATACAAACGCGCCTGTAATTTTAAGACGCAGCCTCAAGTATGACGATGATGACAAACAAGGATACCAAACTCAGAATACCACTGAATTCTTTTGGATAATTAAAAGCACTTAAGTCGGAATTTTTTGGAGCGCGTTTCTTTTTTTTTTTTGTTGTTCTTTTTGTTTTATTTTGTTGTTTTATTTAAACTTCTGTTTGTTATATATCGTATGACTGCAGTTGTCGTTGTTTAGCTGACTTGAAGGCAGATCGAAACGAGGGATGAAGTGGGGATTTGCCTTGAAGCTAACTAATTAGTGAATAGTTTAGAACGATGTAAGTTTTATCCGTATGAATGATATCGAAAAATCGATCAGCAACTGGATTGGGTCATCATGCATTATGTATAGGTATTTATCGAAAAGAATTGCTAACGAATCAGAAATGAACAGATCATAAGTTCTGTCCTGGTTACATGTTTATCTAGAGCTGCTTAACACAATATAAAAAATGCAACTCCTTTTCTGAAGATGAGCAAAAAAAAACCATTTAAAATATTAATTTAAATCACCTGCTGGATAAGGTAAAGAGCACATAAATATAAACATATTTAAAAACTGCAATATTCGATAAACTTAAGGTGTTGTAAATGACTAGTGCATTAATAGCTGTTTAGCATAATGAACAACTGTTATTTAAAGTGTTAAAAAGGTATGATACGAATATTAAAAAAAAAGCTGCTCAACGTAAAGTACATTTATATTTATTATTATTATATATTAAAACATGCATTTTCACTTTCCATTTAAAGATGTGAGGATGTGAATATATTTCGATAATCTCGGCAATTCTGATTCATAACGCAAAGTAAAGTTTTCAACCAATTTACCATCTCAGAATGCATGTTTTCTCGCTTATTGTGAAATGCTTTTAGCTGATATTCAATATTTTTGCGAGTCAAGGCGAACTTGAACTTCACAGCGACAACAACACGAGTAATACCAACAACAACAAGAAGAACAATATGTGTTACCTGGTCCATGTGGCCTACCTTTGATTTGTGGCTATTTCGCGCGGAGACACTTCATTTATCACGTTCGTTGCTTTCGTCGTCGGCTTTGGCGTCGGCGTCGGCGACACAAGCACTGACCTTGAAAACGTTTTAGCCGAACCCAAAACCAAGTCACAGTCACATTTGCCAACAGTTCCAACTCCAAGCTCCTCCATCTTCCATCCTCCTTCATCTTCATCTTCGTTTGCCTTTGCTTATAAACATTTTGTAAAAGGAGCCATACATATTTTTGTCGGTTTTATTTTAACGTTTCGTTTTCATTGCCAACCTTTTTTGTGTGTGTGTGTGTGTGTTTAACTTTTATTTGTATGGCTTTATTAATGATGCGATGCGCGATAATGACGCATGCATACCAGATACGCTGCAAGGCTAGGATTCATGGCAACCCCATAGTATACTCAAATGCTTATGGCTAAAATCAAGCTCATGCTAAGGCTAAGGCTGAGGCTATGGCTAAGTGCTTCCGCTCCAAATCGCAAAACTGAGGAGGTTCTATTGCATTTGCCCATTGCCCGAATATGCCAAGAATGGTGTTAAGCACGATTAATTCATGCCTCAATGCTGAAGCCAATACCACCCTCCCCCTCTCAGGCAGTGCCGTTTGGCAGCACAGTGCTAAATAAATAAATAAATGAATTAATGGCCAACGCGAGTGCGGTGCAAAAAAATCAATTAAATAAAATGCGAAACGTAAAACATGCATAAAAAAGAAAAAGAAGGCAGGCAGCAAGGCGCAAGGCGCAAGTCACATGTTGCCACCGTTGGCAGACACAACTGAAGTTGAAGCTGGAGCAGCTATGCAGATGTCTTTTGGTTTGCTTGGTTGCTGCTCGCAGTCGCATCGATATTAAATTGTTACGCTTTGGACAATTTGAACACGCGCAGGCGCAAAAACAAGACTCGAACAGCGAAAGCCAAACGCAATCGCAGATCGTTTGCTCGATCAATGCAGCAGATTGGAGGAGCAGCAGTTTCTCCAACTTCAACTCGAGCTCGGAGATACTCGGCGAATCCAGACTCTATAAGGTCGAGGCATGTGTTGAGCCGCCGTTGTGGTAATTAACTCGTTTGCTATTGTAAATGCCTCATTGCAACACTTTTGAAGCCGATTGCTGCTGCTGTTGCTGTTGTTGTTACTGATGTTGCACTTGGCTGTTGATCTGGCCAGTGGGTGGTCTTTTTGAGCTGGCGGTCTGTTTGATGGTCATTGCTGTCATTGCGGCCATAAATGTGATCTGTGTCTGCTCCAACATTTCGCCAGCATTGGCAATTATGAATGGAGATGCTTTAAAAACAGGTTTTTTTTGTGTGCTTTTTTTTTTAAGCTATAAGCCTCACCCACACACACAGACGCACACATATACATACTAACTGCCCAGCCCAAAATATAACGCTTTTGTGGGTGCCAAAACATGAGCCTTGCGCCAATCTGATGGCCGCTTCGTTTGAATAAGCGCGCGCATACGAAAGAAATTAAGAACCCGTCTAACAATGACAAATCTTCTCGCCCGACCAACAACAACAACTTAACGAACAGATTCCCAGACCATGATGGGGCTAGCCAGGCAACCAAGCAACCCGGCAACCAGGCAAGCAAGCTTTGGACAGCCAGCTCTCACGACATTGCCAGTTGTCGTTGTGTCTCTGTTCACTATTCCTCTCCTCTTCATCCTTAGTTTTTAAGTTCTGAACGTGGCTGTCAAGCTGTTTCGTGGTACCTACACCTAATGGATTTTATTTGTGCTGTTTTGCTGATTTAATTTTATTTTAGTCTTTTTTTCAGCTTGTTGCTTGTTTGGCATTTCGTTTCGTTGCGCTTTGCCAGCGCTTGGCCAGCCCGAAAAAAAGAAACACAACATATTCAGCGGCGCATCTGTGTGAGAGCAGCCTCAAGGCTAGCATGCGTCCCGCAATCACCACTTGCACCACCTTGCGCTAATGCGAATGCAATACACAGTTTTATTGTGCTTAATTCGTGTTTGTCGTTCCTCGCTGACTCTTCAGCTCTTAAACTCCAGCTATGACTCAATTAGGCCCTGACCCAGCAGGCAGCCCCAGTTTGCCTGCCTTTTGGGTGCAGTTTTGCTTGTTTTCATCCTTTCGGGGTGTTTGAGTTTGTCTCAGTTTGGATCAATATGACTAAGCAGGAACACTTTGGGTTGTATTTATTGATAAGCTTCGATTGATTACATTCATTTTGCATGTGTTATGAGAGCTAAGCTTAGAGATTAATATCAAAATAACAGCGAACACGAACAAAAGCTGCATATTTTATGATGATGAGCATTATTTATTCGAAATATGAGTTGAATTAATATATGGTGTTTGTTGTGAGTGGGTTTTTTGTTTAAGTTTATTTTTTCATTGGCATAATTCATACAGAATAAATTCGTAAATTATATCTTATGAAATTCATATTTGTTTTTAGAAATACTATGCCATATTTAAATTCAATTCAAAGTGGATTTTTTTTACATTCCATCTTGTTGTAAATTAATATCTTTTCTTAAAAAAAAGTTTCTTTATTTATTGCTATTGACTTTTTAGGTAGTTTCCACCATGGACTTGTTGCTAACATATTATGATGTAGCCTTAAAATATACTCCAGATTTTTCTTTAATTATAAAAATACTTAAATACACACATTTTCGAATAACCTATTTACGTAATCTTTTTATTTCACATAATAACGCCCACCAGCTTTTTCAGAAAACAATTTTCAGTTTCCAGTCATTAGCGTTAACGCTTAAGTGTAATGAGTTTTTAAGTATTTTCACTTTCGTTTTTGTTCGGGCTGTGCGGGCGTGTATCCCTTGGTTTCAATTTAAAGCCAACAACAACCGACAACGGCTAAGGCGGGTCAAACAAAACGAAAGACTTAAGCAACGAACTTTGTCGCAGTAAACGATGCAAAATAAACGTACGCAAATACTATATACACATGTATGTATAAGAGGGCTGTTTGTGGCTGTTGTTGTTGTTGTTGTTGTTATCCCTGTCGCATTTGGAGTGTTGGAGGCGCTTCCCTTTTGCCGCGCTGCCAGCATAAACAAAGACTTAAGCAGACAGCAGGATGTGTCAGACATAATTTTCATAATTTTACGCCACAAATCTGCAAAAAAATTTTTAGGCATTACTTACGCCAGCCCGCACCGGCAGTCCCCCCGTTTAACCCCCGTTGAAGCCATCACTTAGCAGGCTGTGCGGTTTTTTGAAACTTAATACCGCACCAGCAACAACAGCAGCCGCTACTGCAACAACAACAATACCTATCCAGGCAAATGCAATTTAGCAAAGTTCTCGTCGTCGTTGTCGTTGGTTTTGTGGCTTGAGTTGTGGCGTTGTGGAGCTGTTGGGGCACGACTGAGGTGTGAATATTTAACCGGATATGAGTGAAACGCATCTCTCAGGCGCGAAAGGACGACGCCTTCGCCTTGGCATCGCGTCGTCGCGACACAATTCAAGCTAAATACGAACGCAGTTGAAGACGCAGACGACGAGGAGCTGCAGACTGACAAACGAGTGAAGTATGGAGTTTGAGCGGGGGAGGGCGCGGCCTGGGTAGGGTAGACCTTTTAATAAAATGATAGACTGACAGTGCGGGAGACAGCTCGGCGCTGCCAACAACAAGAGCAGCAGCAGCAGTAAAAATGAGGAGACACCCCCAATGCACAATGCTGCGGCTGCTGCTGCTGCAGCATTGATCGAATAAATTGTTGTACTCCTGCTGCGCTGCCATCAACTGGAGTGGCTTCTTTATCAAAGGCGTAACTTGCGCTCCAATCTGAGCCCAACCGACCAAACACCAACCTACCAATCTGAGATGCCAGTTTGGCTTCGTTTTGATATATTTGATTCGCTGCTTGCTTGTTTTTGCTGCCTTCGATTTTGGTATGGCCTGTCATTTTGCAACAAAAATAAGATTTTGTTGCTTTCAAAACGCATTCGCATGTAAACAATCGAATTACATATGCTCCTTCGGACTTAACACCAAACAGATTAGATGAACAGCAGCAAAACTTCATTTGCCTGCATTCAATTCACAGGCAAATGCACAAAATGGAAAAGAAAAGAAGCTCGAGATTTGTTTTGAATTGTGAGGGTTTTAAAAATTGAGTATGGTTTATTTTTTGGAATTTGTTATGCAGCCTTATACATACTACAAACGCTTACAGCTAAAAGAAGAAAAACGAAATAATATAAACACGCCGACCTTTTCACACCTTCCTTTTCATAACAAAAATCCGCATTGGGTATCAATTTCATTTGCATCCGCTTTTGACAAATTCCCTCGAAATCTACATTTGCGTTTCTTCTTGTCTTCTCGACTCTCTCTCTCTCTCTCTCTCTCTTTTTTTTCTCTGTTTTGTTCGACAAAATTCGACTCCGGGAAACTGATACCAAACTCGTGCAATCGTGCCGCCAACAAATGGCGCCACATTCTATAAAACCTATTTATAGCTTATACATACTACAACAATAAACAAACAATTCACCTTTTCCAATTCTATAGACTCTTATTATAGATTTAATTTGCAAATGAAAGCGAAATGTCGCCAGTCGACGCCTACGAGCGTCTGCCTGAAAAATGAACAAGGCAACAAAAAATGCCAAGCGATAAGTTGTCATAACTTTGAGCCAATGTCCGCTCATTGCATCTAAATTTGCCAACCAGTTGCAGTTTCAGCTGCTGTTGGCATAATTTTTATGGCAAACGCCTGTCAAATGCAATTGAATGAATGCGGTCTGCCAACGAGCACTTGGCCTCGACCAAACACGGCAAAGACAGCAACGGCAACTTCAACTGCGGCATTTAGTTTAACAAGCTAATTTACAAGCTAAGCTGAAGCTAACGCGGTTTAGTACGCAAGAAGCTTAACTTAGTGTTGTTCAAGTTAAATATTCTATATTTTTGTTATATTTTGTAGTTCTTCAAAATATGTACGCAACTTTAGGTAATAAGCTCATCAAAAATAATAAAAACTTTACAAGACAGTACATGACTTTATAAGTCTTTCACAGATATTAACTATAAACAATTGAAAAAGTTGTATTTATTTAATAAGAAACTCAATGCTTATAGTACAAATATCATATTAAATATATAATATAACGTTATATTAAATATTCTCTTCTCTCTTGAAATATTTGTAGATTTAGTTAAGTTACCATGTTGTTGTGACTGAAAGAAACGTTTAATTTAATAGTATTTTGACTAACTAACAGCTTTAAACTAAATAGTTAGAACATTATTTTTTAGAAAAGTGCACTGCTATATTTCATTATATAAAAATATTCGAGAAAACAAGTATGAACATTTTATTCAACCAACCAACGTAATTAAAAAGCATCTGAGAATTTAAGTCGAATTTCCAAGAAATATTGGTTTAAATAAATTATTTCTTAAGAAAAATTAAGCAATTACAGTATTTCTTAATGTTTGCTAGTCTTTGGAAATATTACTTTATTGCCTTCACAAGTAGCATAAGTGTTAGTATTGGTATAATCGATAATATAAGATTGTAATGCTGACATTATAAGAATACGATGTTATGACTTTAAGCAATAAATTAGAAAGAGTGAATCGGCTTCGGTGCATTCATTCACTACATTGTTGTCTTATGGGCTTGTTCGATGCATGTTACTCGTAAATTCAATTGGGTGCTGCAAGCATTCAGTTGATTTACGCCAAATGTTTATGGCAAAATGTTGAGGTGCTTAGCTGTTTGGCTTAGGTGCTTGAAGCTTGGTGCTGGGACAAGCTGCTGTGGGCTTATTTGTCTTATGGAATGCACTGGGCTAATCAGTGAATAATTAATATCAATTCATATGTTAGCTAAAGTGCACTTATCTGAAGCTCAAGTGGCTTTTATTTCAAATTTGCATTGCAATGCTCACTTAATTTATGGGGCAATTGTCGCAAGGCGCCTATTAACACAATCCAACACATTCTCGCCTCATTAATTTGTATCGAAGCGAAAGCAATGACAACAGTAACAACAACAAGAACAACAGCAACAAGATCAAGAGTGAGAGAGTAAACGAGGCGTAGAAAGCGGGGAGAATAGTAGATGGAACTGTAACATGTTCAGGCCAAGTCAACAACCACTTGGCACATTTTGTGGCCATTTCACAGAAGTTGGGCACAGCCCCAGCCTCAGATTCAGATTCAGACTCAAAAGAGTTATGTTACACATACACACACCTGCGTTAAAACGCAGGCAGAGGCAGTGGAAGACACACACACGCACAAACTTATACTATATACAAACTGGGCACAAAGACAACTGAGAAATGTTTCGTTTCGTTTGGTTTTGGTTAGGGCCATTCTTGAGTTTGTTTTGAGTTTATTTTGTTTTTTCTTAACGAGGCGCTGCCAAGTCACTGTCAAAATATTGAAATAAAGGAATTTTCAATTTTAATTTCTTTAGCGCGCATCGCATTTGCTTGATAAAAGGGGAAAGCAGTTGGGCTTAGAGTGGTGCAGGGTCAGGGGCAGGGGTAGCGACAACCGCGTAGTAACCAAAACGTCGACGTTCCAAGGAAGTGACTCTGTTCTTATGTTAATGATTGTTATTTTAAGCGTTAAATGAGCGTGGGTAAATAAAAACCTACGAAAATGAACAGTACAACCAGCCCTGAAATTTGAAATTGACACATGCAACAAAATTACGAATGCATGATTTTTAAATTTTCTCCCGAGAAATAAGATAACTTAACAGAGCACATGCTAGGCCAAATAAAAACTAACAGAATTCAACAGAATAATAACAACAGGTTGGAAAAATAAATATTAATGGTATTATTGGTCAAAGTTAAAAATCAAACGGAGGCAAAAAGAGTTCAACAAGCATGCTAAACAATTAAAATTTCTTACAGTATATAAATACAAAGTATAATTTTATAAGTTTATCTCTTAAAAAATTTCACCACATCAAAAAAAGTAGCAAGCCGCTGCCATTTAAATTTATTTTGTTCCTATAAATGATCTTCTTTCGATCTCTTTTTTTTACACACACCGTAACCTTGAAGGCATGCGTTTATTCACTTTCGTTGTGGCAAAGGCAATATTATTCAATCTTAGTCCGTCGTCTAAGCTAAATCCGCCCACTTTAATAGGCAATCCGCTTGCCGCCCGTATCCATAATTTGTGCAGTTAACGCAATCAAATATTATGATAATGTGTTTCTTTACCGCTCGAGCGAAAAGGTTTTTTGTTCTACTTGACGTCGTAGCTTAAATCCGCACGGCGGGTGTTGTTATTATTTTCTTAGGCTTAGCCGCAGCTCGTTTTGCGCTTTCTCATTTTATGCAAATTTCACTCAATATGCAAAACATAATCATTTTGTTATAAGAACCAAAAAGAAACGCACAACACACAAACTGAAGTTCAGCTTGAAGTGGAAGTAGGAGTCGATGTTGAAGTTGGAGTCTCGGGCGCAGTTTCAAATACGCCCCAGCCTGCAGTTGCCTGGGCAATAAAGCAGCCAACTAAATAACTCAAACTATCACGAAAGATGCGCAAACACACACAGGAAAAAAGAGAGGCTGGAGAGGCAGGCAGGAAGCATGCACAGGGCGGAGGACGATCAATCGTTTAAAAATTTAAATAATATATATGTTTGCCAGTCGGCGGGCAAAGCGAAAAACTGTAACATCCAATGTCGGAGTTGAAGTAGGTGGAGCAGCAGCAGCAGCATCAGCAGCCGAAGGAGTCAAGAAACGAGAGTCGTGGCAAGTTCAGTGAGTTGAACGCATATCGGCGCATGCCTGCCGGCGATTTATGCTTAAAACGGTGTAGATTCTTCTTATTCTCGGTTCGGTTCGGTTTGGTTCTGTTCTGTTCAGCCGTTTGCCGGTGCCGAGTCAAAGGAGTTGAGGGGGAGTGCAAAAAGAAAACTGAGATCCAAGCACCAAGCATCATCAAGCTTCAGCTACAGGCCCAGACAGCTAGGCTGCTTATTAAGCGATCTAGTGATTTTAGAGCAGGTTAAGGAACTTTTTTGGAGCATGCCACAATGTGGCAATGGAACGGGTGTCGCCGTGTCGCAGCCTTGACAGCCAACCAGCCGACTCCCAGTTAAACAAGTTTCACAAAAACACCTTCCCAGTTTTTCCGTCAGTTACAGTTCCAGTTTTAAGTTCCTAGCCTCACATGCACTTTACATTTTGTACCAAGCTATTGCCAGCCCAAAACAAATTAACAGGCAAATATTGAAATTCAAAAAAGATATTTTTCTATCACATCATTCTTTAAATGAGGCAAGTTTCTAAAATATTTTTGATATTGAAATGCTTTTGAGACAATATGTATGCTGAAAACATAACTATTGCTTATAATTAATCTTTAAGATACATTTAAACAGCTTTTCTCGAACCTTTTTATCGAATTTTTAAAAGGTAAGGTAAAGTTAGGGTATTTTTAAAAGCCGTTTGTGTGTGTTTGTGTTTGTTATGGTTGCCCTGCCCTGCCGCTAAGCCAGCGCTAATGCAGAATCATTGAAGCAAATTAATGAAGCTGCGCTAAGCTCAATCGAAAATTTGAAATCTCGCCACAATCAGTCATAAGTCCCACAGGAATTGACACACACAGATGAAATACGAAGACGCAATGAATCACAGCACCGCTTCACAATGATTTCAATTTTGGATTTCTTGAATCGATTGTCGCAGCCTAAGCTCAACCTCAAGCTCCCCCGGCTCAATCCCCGCCTGACAAAGGTGTGACAGCTGCGCTTGACTGTGACTGTGAATGTGAATGTTACTGCGACTTCAACTGGGGATTGGGCTTGGCCTCTCTCTTATCCGCCACGTCCCCGTCAACCAGCTGTTGGCTCCGCTTGTAATGTAGCTAAATTAATTGTAACGTAATTTCCAGTAGCTGGCTTATGTCTTAGCTTTCAAAACTTGTCTCCAGCACTTAGATGCATCTGTCGTCAAGCCATCAAAACTGCAACAACAATACAACAAAGCTCTTGATTTTAACGTTTCCTGTACTCAAATGGACACAAAAACTTCATTTACCTAAAATATATGTATATATTCAGAGAACTAAACTGATGTTTGCCACCACCGTAATGTTTAAAACCACAATAAATCTTTTGAAAACCGCAAATGTGGCTGCGTAGCTTTGTCACCATATTTCTTGCAAAGATTTTTTAATGAAATTCAAAATTTTGCCCATTTGCTTTTGTTGTGTTTTCTGTGCGAAAAATGAAGAAAATGACAATAGCTCTGTTCGAAGGTTGGAATGGTTCAAAAGGTGTGCCCCGCAAATATGCCATCGATGCTTGCTGCGGTTGCTACCACAGCCAGATCCGCTGATTTATCTGTACAATCTGTATAAATGAGAGGCGACGCATCGCCATCACCGCCGACGCCTCTGTTTGTCATTTCGCTAAATAATTGGAGCTGAAAGTTGAAACCCAAAGCCACAAGCCACAATCGCTTGTCGGAGTGTAAACACTACTTCAATATGGATCTTTCTTAAGAAGGCGGCAAAGCAGTGCTGTCAGTTTAAGGAGAGTTGCTCTCAATAACTAACTGTGATAGGCAAAAGGCGAGAAAATCGATTGTTAGTTATACTCAAGCCAATTGAATAAAGAAAAATAAAGATTTTTGAGAATTTAGACTTAAACTATAAGCATGACTTATAATCATAAATGGCAGCTACTATAAGTTGTCATAATAATTAAAAAATTAAAGAAACAGGTTACGACAAAAAAAAATCACAATATTTAAATTAGGCATTCAGAGATAAGCAGAAATGTCAGCGTCAACAAGCAAAAATTGCTGGCATAAGCAAACAGCTTCGTTAGGCTCACCAAAAACAAACTCTTTGCAATTTTTGCGCCTATTCATCATTGGCAACGAGGGTGTCGCTCCAAGGCCTGTCAAACATTTGCAAATGTCATAATTGCAAACATTTTGATTAGATTTTTTTTCGTCGTCATATGCTGCGAGATAAAATAAAATAAAAAGTGAATGTCATTTACGAATCAAATGCCGCTGTTAGATTAATTTGGCGACACCAGACACATTCAGCATTCAATATTCAATATGCACATTCAACATTCAAAATTCACATTCGCTTTCAAGTTGCTGACGAAATCGACAGAAACGACTCTCCGGCTCAGTCTGCCACCTGTTGCTGTGATTATGTCGAGTCGACTATTTATACATATGTATATGTGAATATCTCTTGTATATGTTTGCCAATGCAACGTGTAGCAATATGTTCAAATTTGCACCACGCTGCGTATGATTAATGTGGCAGTTGCAAATTGCAGCGCCCCTCATACGCTGTCAATCAATGTGCACTGGAAATTTGTGCCAAATTCTGCATTGAGCTGATATATTATAGAATTTATTACATGCTAGATATGTCAAAACAAACAAATTTGTAGCACATTGATTGATTTGGTACTCCCCACCTTAAGGTAGATCTATAAATATGTGAGCTTAATGCAAAAAAAGAATTGGTGGAGGGGAAACAAGATTTTTGAAACTTTATGTAATTAGGAAACACAACGATGAAAAGATAGAAAGCTTTTCATACGTTTCGTGTTTATAAAGTAACTTTTACTTTTATTTACAGCTCAGCTTTAGTTTCTTATCAATTCTACATTCGCTTAACTGGCGCCTTTCATAAGCTTAACTTAATTATACTGACCAAACAAAGCATTATCTAAATTACTAATTGTTAAATGTGTAGTCAATTGATTATATAACTGGCTAATCGATCAACTGATGAAAGCGGAAGTAGTACCAAAAGGAGAGTTAGAGGAGGGAGGCAAGACAGGGCATAACATTGTTTTTGTCAGCTATTTAACATGGCGAAACATGGATGCAATAGAGAGATGGTTAGATGGGAGACTGAAGCGTTGTGTGTATTCAGCGGATGCCAAAGCAGCCGACCGTCTATAGTGCCCTACTCAATTTCCTTGAAGAAATATATGTACGTGTACTGCTGCATTGGCTGGGATGCAAAAACAACAAGCAAACTGACGGACAGCCAACCAGGCAAAGCTAGTCAGGCAGAGAGTCTATGGCTGGCTGGATCTCAGGCAGGCTCTGGCAGTCAGCGACATGCAAAGTCGACAACAAGAACAAATTGCTGCCGGTTGGCAAAGACAACAACCACGAAGACGACGATGACGACGACAACTACAACAACTTGGCCATGGCCAAGACGGCAGCTCAGTCATAACTCAGGCTATTGGCTTGTTAAGCGATTTTCCAATATAACCAACACAGCCGATCTGCAGTTCTGCAAAGTTCAGTATTTTGTAATTACGCGTAGTAGTAAGTATCTATCTATATCAATCCCCCTCTGTTTCTGGGACGCGTGCATGCCCATCCAGCCAGCCATATGGGATATTTATTTTTGCGTACGAGTTTTTCGGCCTTTGGCGTTTTTCGACTATAAATATCCATATCCATAGTGTGTACGTACAACACTGTGGCGTCTCTGAATGTCTGGGTCTAGGTCTGAGCCTGGTTATCGCAGCCGCCGCCGACACCGCAGCAGCAGCAGCTGTTGGCGCTGGCCTCATATTAAGCTATTTTACGCTTATCAAACGCATGCAAAAGAACACAAAAAAGACACGTGTATGAGAGTGCACCACAGTGCATGTCCGCACGTCTGATGATGGTGGCTAGTACATTGGATGCACCTCGATGCACCTCGATTCATGTCCCGCTGCAGTGGCAGCTCGCAAAATGATTTATAGAAAGCTCTCATTATTTATAGTTGCTTCAGCTCAGCGCTGTCAAATAAGTTGAGGCAATTAATTAAGCGACCCCTGCATCAGCATCAATTCCGAGTGCCGAAAGCAAATAATGATGCGCTTTTGTTGCTGATACTGATGTAGCTACAAAAATTTAAACGGTGCTCAATTGATCAGTAGCTTCCATTTTTGATACTTTGAATCTACATAATTGAAATGTTTTTTGGTAAATTAAAAGAATTAAAATAAGGCAATTGATAAGTAAGCGTTGCATTCAAAAATCTTGATTAATTCGTTGTAAAATTTATGAGCGTATTTAGTAGTCCGTTCTTTGTAGTTTTCTTCAAGTAGTACTCATATAAAGATATATTTTGTGTCTGCTTAAATAAATATAAATGATTTTCTTCGGAAAATTTACGTTGGCATTGATTATAAAAAAGTATTATATTTTTCAGCTTATAAAACAAAACAACTTTTTAAGGTGTTCTTAATCAATTAAAATTAATTCCTATAAGCACTTTGCACAGCAGTTCATGAGTATACATTTTTTTTATTGTTGTAGCCGCCTTGAGTCAAAATTTTATAGCGCAAATTTGCGAAACACAGAAAATCAGAAAGTGGCACTGTGGGAACTCCTTATTATGAGTTCAACTGGCGTGCAGCTAATTGGAGCAATGGATATGGCTTTTAAATGCCCGCTCATTAGTGTTAAACAAGCATTTTATTTTAGGGCCAGCAGCGGCACCAGCAGCTCATTTGAAACGCCTCATTTAAGTGAAATGGAAATGGCAATTTTTGGTCAAGTGGCCGAGTGGCCATAAAAACACGTGCCAAAAAAGAAAACAGAGCACAAATCGACAGGTTAAATCACGAATCCAAATTCACAATAAGCAAAAGCTGCTGCAGATACAGAAACCTTTTTCATATGCGAAGTCTGTGTGTCATTAACTCAGAGCGCGTGCTGTCGTTTTTATTTTTTGTTTTTTTGTGGGAACTCCTTGCTTGAATTCGCAGTCGAAGTTAAAGTTAAAGGCAATAAAACTGCGCTGTCTGCCAAATTAGAGGCTAACCATAATGCCAATACAAAAGTTGAGGGCGTGTTCGCTGGCAACACACACACACACACATGAGACTTTTTACTCGAGTCTAAAGTTTATAAACAAGTACGAGGGCGGGTGTTAATTATAGGGCGTGCTCCAGTGTTTAGCAGCGTAATGGTGAGTATTATTGTCAGGCGAACCACTCTAAGAAGTACAAGTCAAAACTAATCAATTAAAATCAAGTCAATAGGCAATATGCAAGAACTAAAGCTCTCTATCAAAATGCCAAAACATTGCGTGCTCATCACAAGAGATTTTTTGTTGTCTATTTTGTGAGCTCCCTAATTGAAAAAAATAAGTTTCGTGCCTCAACTAACATTACCTAGCCCCATTAAGCGTCACTAATGATACCAAAGTAGAGAAGAAGAGAGACAGAAAAAGAGAGAAAAAGATAGAGAAAGAGAGAATGGAACATTTATTAATAATTAATCGTGTCGGAGTGATTTGGTGAATTCACGACATTTGCCGAAAGGTTGATTGGAACAAGAATAATAATAATAATTGTTCAAAATCTGTAGCCATAAATCGAATTTGTTATAATTGAGTTCTCGATCATAATCAGTGGAAGTGGAAGTGGATGGAAGTGGAGCATCACTGACAAGGCAAGAATCAAGCAATTGGGGGCTGAACTTGTAAACACGACTGATATTATATAATTGAGTGTATTAAAATGGGTCTCGCTCTTTGTCTGTTGCCTTACTTTGTTGCTGGCTCGTTTGCTGTTGTGATTTGTGGCACGTACTTTGGGCCAGCTGGCACCTGCCCTGCTAAAAAATTAATAAGTGATTATTATATTACGCACAGGCCGTTAAGTAATGCGATTATGACATAACGATCACACACACACACACCACGACAAATGTTTTTGTTAGAGCTAAGAGTTCAACTGGAACACAGACTGAAAATATGGATATAGATGGCAATGAGACACAGAGCGCAGATGCGTCGCAAGGCAGCAGCATCCGTCGCTTGCTTCTCTTTTGCCTCAATAATTTATCCATTAAGATTGCACGCGCCTGATTGTGTGCTACGTGGTAGCTGGTAGAGCCTAGCTAGCCACCAGACTGTGACTGTTACTCTAAGGCTGGACCTGTGGGGCAAATACTATATATATATATGTATGTACATATATACTGGGGGCATGGCTGCGGGCGCTGCCCACAGATGATTTAATGCGCCAAATTATAAAATTGTTGTTGATTTAATTTTTATGAGTGTAAAAAAGCGGCCCCAGCTCTTTCATTTGTTCGTATAGCACAGCAACAACTAACTGTCTGACGATCAGTCAGTATGCAGCTACTCGTCTTTGTTTGTTACCTGTTGTTGTTGTTGCCTGGCTGACTGGCTGGCTGGCTGGCTCGATGCTTTGCTCTCTTCAGCTTGTAAGCATGTTTCGCAGTTTATCGCAATCTTAGCCGCAACCGAAAACCGCTGCCAGCACAGGCGAACGTGACATGTGAATTAGGCAGCCAAAGACATGGACATGGACATGGACACGAACCAAAAACCGAAGCGCATGGTGGCATAGGAACAGGTGCTGGGCCAGCTATAAGAAACTCCGTCTGTCGGGTTTCTCCCTCCCAATATTTTGTTGTTGCTATCGTGTTTTATTAATAAATTAATTGACGCAAATGTGGTGCTGGCATTAGACATGATCTTTAAACTGCTCTCCGGGTCGCAACTAAAAGCTTGTTATAAAGCTAGCCAGAGCATTTGGCGTAATTTGGATTTATTAATAATGTGGGTTTCTGTAAAATTAAGGCTGATGAATTCGTCGAATTATCAAGATAGGCCAAGAAAAAACACAGCGTTTTTGTTTTCCACCTTTTTTGAAATATTATTTGTAATTTGTAAAAATGTTCGATGACTCTGATCAAATTTCATTTATTAGTATACATTACGATTAAATACTTTTAATTTTTTTTTTTGTCTGAGATCTAAACACGAAATCTCTTTGCACAGTTGTTTTAATGACTTGGCTATTTAGACAAGTCATCTTCCAAGCATAATGTAACAACAGGTAATAAAAAACATTTGTTTTCTGCTACTTCAAAAAGATCAATCGCTTAATTATTTGAGAGAAAATGTTAAGTCGCTTTGCAACAAAATTAAATGGCAACAAATAGGTAATAATGTTCGCCTAACTTGTATTTAAATAATGTTAATTAAAGCTTATTTAAATTTATTGAAATGTTAATTAAAAGAAATTTTTCAAATTGACACCATAGTAAAAAAAATTTAAATTACTAAATATATAAATGTGCTGAATAAAAATTCTTTACGTATTAAAAACTTACAACGATTTTCAAAGTTCTCAAATACAAATTGTCCCATCAATATTCAAAATTACCGTAAAGTTTATTCAATTGAAAGCATTTACTTTTATATCACCGATTTTATTATGAAAGCCTTAACGCTTTCCAATCAGATTTAGCTTTGTACTTTAAGGCTGCTCGACCAGTCAATTAAACGAAGTTGTTGTATTTTTAAAGCCAACAACCAGCAGCAGAAGCACCAACAGCAACATTTTGTTGTTTCGATAATGCCACCACCCGCTGCTGCTGTGGCATACAGAGAACTGGAAGTCAATAATCGAAATACTAAACCCGCTCTTAATGCATCACCACGAAGTAAGGGGCAACCAGCAACCCGTGCAACGTGCACAATTTGGCGCCCTACTTCGAGGCACCTACGCAATGTAAATGCTGTTGGATTTTTGGATTGCATTTGCTGTGCCATGTTAAGTGTTAATAAATCGCAGCCTCAATGAAGATCACGGAAATTTGTTTCAAACTGTTTTTATATTATTTTTACAACTTCGTTTTGGGCAACTCTTTTTTCAGTCGCCTCTTGCCTTTTATTACTTAACAAATTAGCCCAAATTAATCAGAAACGAAAGTAACGCCACATGCAGCACTTAGGGTCAAGACAAATCGTTTGAGGCGCAGTGTGAGGCCTTAACGCATCTGAATCCAAATCCGAACTTAAAACCAAATGCACTTGGGCGGCCAAAAAAAAAAAACACACACACAAACGAACAAAATGCATTCTAAACATTTTACGAGACGACATTAAGCGGAGCTCGAGTGACATATCCACACAGAGGGTAGACCGGGAAGCGAAGGTAAAAAGAGAGATGCGTAAGTGCAGCATATTCTCAAATAATTTGCAAGCTTTCAATCAAGCTGGTGGTTGGCTGAGAGGAGTCAACTGGGAACTTCTGAGCTGGCTCTAATCGATCAAAAACCAGTATGGCAGGCGCATGTTGTGGCAGTCGCGTTCGATTCCATCATTCATGCGATCAGCATTATCTGCCGTCAGGCATCAAGCCGATGCCTCCTTGTGCTGCAAAGCTTCTTCTTTTAAAGGCAAAGCCAACAATGTGCACAGAGCCCCAATCTCTGTCTCCTCTCCTGTCTTTCTCGCTGTCTTGGTAAAACGTTCTCAAAAGCGTAATTAACGTTCGCATATTTTGCTGTCGGATTATCGCCCGTACTGCGTTCATCAGCGACAAAAGCTTCCTGTGTAAATTGAACGAATAATTGCGCGGCTAACTGTAAAAAGAACGTTGTTGCAACAAAACGCACTCTCCAGAGGATTTCACCTGGCATGCAGAGAGGAAAAATCTCTTTGACCCCCTGCACCCAATTAACTAATAATGAATGCCAGCAATTAATATATCGCTTGACAAACACTTCTTTATGAGGGTGGTCTATCTTTAACCCTCGTCGGGAAATGCCTGTGACTTTTCCCAGCAAAATAGGGTCATAAAAAATCGAAACGGAAAGAAATAATATACGATTTGTATACATACGTGTAGACTTTGACCAGTCAGTGTCAATTCTCGAGTGGTTTGGTTTGTATTTGTAAAATGATATGAGCACTTTTTATTTACAATCTCAATCTCGAACTATTTCTTTCTTTCTCTTTCGTTACGTCTTTGTCCGTTTTTCCATTGATGGGCACACGGTTATTTCTCAAACGCTAATCCTTCGGGTCGCTGCTTATCGCCCGCGCCCCTTAGACGCTAATTTGATGAGTCATCTGTGCCGACTTCACCGTCGTTGTCGTCGTCGTCGTCGTCCAGTTGCGATAGTCATCTGCGTATCGTTGAAGGGCTATAAGTGAAGCCCCCCCCCTGCCAATGACCCCTCGACCCAGGGACCTTTACGACGTTTACCTGTTCGTCTATTGTCGTAAATTTAAGGCATGTCATTGAATGGGAGTGCTGTGAGCATCATCTAGAGACTACTATGTTTGTATTGAGTTTTCGTAGAAAATGTCACAAGAAAAAAAGGAATGTCAATACGCACAATCGCACACACACACACAACCTAGACACACAGTGAAGAGAAGAGATGAAGAAAACTATGTACACAGTTAGATGATAATCGGATCGTTGCTTTGCGCATATACGCATTTGGGTATCTCATTTCTAAATAAAAAGGCCGCAAATGAAAATGGTAACAATAGAAACTGTCTAGCGTTTGTTTGACTTGTTGTTGTTATTTTTTGTTGTTTGGGCTATTGTCGTTGCCGGCTGTTCAATAATTACGTTGATATCCGATGCCCGAAGGCATTTAAAACTTATCGACTCTGAAACAGAGCCGATTCAAGTATTTATGCGCTTCATTAATTCGCTTTTAATTTAAGGATATTCTCTGTCTAGATAAACCCTAACAAATTCCAAGGTTTTCGTATACAATATCAACAAGCAGCTGTTATTCTATTATTAATTTAATGAAAAAATTAATATTTTAGTTTTATCGTAGTATTTAATAACTTTTTCAGACCTCTTATTTTGATACCAACTATAGGCTATAATGGTATTTCTTATTTCTTGCAAAGTTATTAAGTATAAGATTTAATGCTAAATTTTAATTAATGCTTTGCATAAAATACTTTTATGATGCCTACTAACCACAAGTTTTATTAAGTGCTGAGTACAAAAAAATAATATATTTGAAAAGTTCTAAGAACTTTTCAAGCTGATCGTTTAATCCTGACTTTTTATAGATGTTCAGCAAAAAACACACATTAAGTCTTAAGTTTATATTATAAAAGTTTTATAAATGTTTCGATTAATGGCCAAACAGCTTAGAAAGAGCGCCGCAAAAAACCATGAATGGGAATCAAACGTCGGCATTTAGTTTTTGATTCGCCAAATCAAGAAAAAGGAAAAGGCAAATTAATTGCTTTTGCGACGCTGCCAACTGTCTAATACAAAACTTTTTGGGCGCACCCTAACGGCAAGTGGCCTGAATGGTCAGATCTGTTCTTGTCTGGCCTTTGCCTTTGTCAGTGCCTCTGGCTGAGTCATAGTTCGAGAGGACTGGACTCAATGGCTGCCCCCCGTTGTTGCTATCATAAAAACAAACAGCAAAAAAATAAAAAAGAAAAAAAATTGATGCCGCCGTCGCAGGTTTTTGCCAAAAGGAAGTGCTACGAAAAGATTCGGTCGCCTACTCCAGAGCTGTCAGCTTATCATTTCGCTTTTAGCGCAACCTCTCAGAAACTGTGTCCTGTGCATGTATGTTTGTGTGTGTGTGTTTAAATGAGTGTGCGTGTGTGTGTGTCTCATTATCAGAGCGAGCTCAATGGAATGCAATGGTAACTTCTTCCCTGCCATTCTCTCTCTCTCTCTCTCTCTCTTTCGTTTTCTCTGTCTCTTAAGTTGCGTGTTTTTTCGACTCAAGTCTTTGGCGCTCCAGTACTGTGGCATTTCATGTTATCCTTGTGCTCTTGTGCTCAATTTCGGCTACTTTTGGGACGACCTTATGGGTGTGTTTGTGTGTGTGTGCACATATGTCGTGTGTGTTCGTGTCGCATGTCGCCCAGAATACTCGCTGTGTCTGTGCCTTTGTCCGTCTGCCGTTCACTGCGATAAGGTTTTAAGTTATGACCTTTTAAAATGTCCAAATGCGACGATAACGCGTGATTACTACAAATGTATTCCGAGAGTGCAGCGACCAGCAAACAGGACGCCACTCAGTTGAGAGTATGAGGGCAAAGAAGAGCAAAAGGAAATTATACAACATAAAACATACAACATACAACATTCACCATACACAACATGCACTTAACATACGTACAAGAAGTTGCGCTTGTCGGGGCAACAGTAACAAATTGTTTTGGCCCCCAAAACCTAACTAAGAAATGAAATCTTAAATCACAGTTCCGCCCCTTTTGCGTTTTGGGCCAAGCTTCTGTCTAAGATCATCACTGATTGCATCCAAGCACTGCAGGACATTGGCAAAGTGGCCAACTTGCCAGTTACCAGTTACCAGTTGGAAGTTGCGATCGTCGTCATCATAGCTATGTATACTATGTGAACCAACAATAAATATCGATCAAAACGTCAATTTTTATCTATTCCACAAATCGATTGCACAGTGTGCTCAGTAAAATTTTTATTTTAAAGGAGTTGGGATAGTGGACCAAATATATCATTTTTAAATTAAAAGTACACAAAAAATTTATGTCCAAAGAAATACCATTGAAAGTTCGACTTTTTATATAAAAAGTATACAAGATTGAAATTCTTACCTTCTTTAATGTATTTAAAACTCATACATATAATGGCATAGTCCATTTTTTATAGCTCTAAGCTTAAGATTATTATTCTTATTTGACTTTTTGTATATTAGTGTTCTCTAATAATTACACATAACACAAATTTTTACAACGCTTTGTGCCACTGTGCCGGGCACTTTGTAAATTGTTGCGCCTTGCATAATTTTTGCATAATTCTTGTTGTATTCTGTTCGCCTTTGCACGCTGCTTCAGGAATTTTCCGTTTTCTTTTCATTTTATTTTACTTATTTAATTTTTCCCCCTTCTTTTTTTTTGCATATGTCGATTGTTGCCTGATATCCATAGCGGACAATGTTGCAAAGAAATGCTCGAAGGGATTCTGCGCTCCGCTCTCTGCTGCTTATTATAAGTGATCCGTTCGCCTGTGCCACCCTTCTTGAAGAGAGACGAGACGAAACTTTGGAGTATATTGCTAATAATAACAATAATAATATGCGTTCGCTTATCAAAATTGACGTCAGACTTTATTGATATGCATCGGGAAGCGATGTATTTAAAGCGCGCACACACAAAAGAAAATCGTGTCAAAGGACTGCTACGGAATCAAGGTTCCAGGTTTCAAAATGAAGCTTAATTGAAGCGTTATTATGCGAGTGTCACATATGCAAAGTATACTTCTTATTTTTTTCAAAATATTTGAACATCAATTCCGCCAGGTCTTTTTCTGATGTTGAAACTGATTCAGAGGTTGATGCTGAAGCTGTAGCTGAGTCTGCTGTTTGAGTCTGGGTCCTGGCCGTGGCATCAAGCTGTGCATACAAAACGTGCACCTTCGCTCAGTTTGACAGATGCCTCAGAATTTAAGCACCGCAGGCCATCGGGGCACTGCTGCTACTTTTGCTGCCACAGCAGCCGCAGCCCGTCTTTTATTAATCAGCAGCACCGACCGTTGATGCAGTTCAGCATGCAAAAGTGTGGAGGTCGAGGAGATGTGTGTGTGTGTGTGTGTTGAGGGGGGGACAAGTCTTGCTTGCAAAATATTATTTATATCGAATTTAATAATAATTCTTGAGCCGCTGCTGACGTCGTTTCGTTCGGCTGCGTAGGCTGTTTTTGATCGGTGCAAAAAAAAATTATATAAAATAAAATTTGCATTGATCGACGTTGAAGATATGGTGGCTGGCAAAACTGCCAAATGCCTGATGATGCCCCTGATTCCCTGATGCTTTGCTCGATTCCTGCTGATGCTGCTGATGCCTGTTGCCTGTTGTTGCCGTCGTGATGCGGCTGCCGATCGCTTACCACGTTTATGATGAATGATTGCGGGCGTCGGCCAGGATGGTGGGCCATTCAACTTTGACTACTTTCGCCCGGGTGAAATGTTTGCGTCGCCGTCTCCGTTGCCCTTATTAGCATGCCAGCAACGTTTTGGTTCGAGTTATGCCTCCGCACATTCTCACATAAGCAAAGAGAATTGGGCTAACCCAGCCCGACCCGGCCGCGGCCCTTGCCTCTCCCTTTGGTCTTCATCTTAATGTGCCGTTTTGTTAAATTGCAGCGTTAAGAATTGCGCACATAAAGCATTTTGTTGTCAAACTGATTTTCGATCATACATAATTTTTATCTTGATCCAAATAAGGCTTACCCCAGCTACAGCTACAGCAACAGCTTCGGCCTAGGGCTAAAGAAACCGGCTTGCATTGAGGATCGTTAAAATATTTATGCATGCGTGGTCAGCTGATATTTGTATATGTATATAGAAACAAATACATTAACATGTATGTGGCGTGTTTTTGTTTTGGAAAATATGTTGAGCAACAAATGAGATTCAGTCATATGAAAATACATGCATATCAACTATATTTGCAAATCGATTTTTATTGGGCGTTTCAAATCTTACGCCTTATTTGTCGCCCCCAAAAAATAAAATCGACTAATAATTTGCAAGCCAAAAATGGTTAAGTGGCCAAGACTTAAGTGCACCATAAAAAAGTTGAACGCATAAATCTCTTTAAATTACTGTTACACTCACACATACACGGATTTACAAGATCATAATAATCGGAAATACATACACATATGAGATGGCATTCGTTATGGGCTCCAAAAACAGACGACGAGATCGATTTGAATTTTATGAGGCGGTGCAGTTGTGAAGCACATTTTGGTCAATATTTATAGCAAATGTGTGAAATTTTTAACATAAACATTTTGTCATAAAAATTTATTTGTTAGCACACATAACTCAAACCATAGTAACAGTGCTTTTAAAATATCCGATTCGTATCTTTCTTTTTGATAGGATGGTAAAGAAAATATATTGTAAGCAAATGAAGATGTTCTTAAAAAAAATGTGTATAACGATGTTCTGTACAGTTAATATTGTCAAAGTTCCATTAGTTTTTCTAACGCTCCTTTTAATAATATTTTATTTACTATTTTTCACTATTCTATTCTATTCTAAACAATTTGTTCATTAAATAATCGAGATGTAAGCAAATACGAAATTTGAAATTAGTTTTTCAGAAATACATGTACGTTAATTAAATTATTTTCACTTCTATCACTGTCTGCTAATCAAAATAGTACTTGGGAATATTTTTTTTAAATAATCTGCATAAAATAGATAGCTTTCAAAATCTTTTAGAGAATGTTCACATCAAACAATCAGTATAATCCATAAAAAAAAACCAATTGCAAAATATTGTCTTGAATCAATTAATGCTGTATGTATATCGAACTACTACAAACATACTACATATTCGAGAAGTGCCTCAAGCGATTCTTGAAGTTCATTCACATTTGAATATGGTGAAGATGATTGTTGTTGTTGTTCTTATCGTTTTTGTATTGGCAAAACGAAATGTGCATTTGTATTTCATTTTTATTTATTATTGTTGTACGTTCCCTTGACCCAGTTTGAAAGCCAAGTCGCCAACAAGCCACAACGGTAACATGTTTGCTTACAAAACGAATGCTCCAGCTTACTCCCTCGCGCAACTTGGATACATTGTTGTTGTTGTTGCGTTTGTTGCTGGTATTTGGTATAATCGTACACACACATAAATTGGAGCCCAATATCCACAAAACGACAGTAAACGGTCATTTTTATCGAAATAATTGCTTTTTTTTCGTTTGGCAGCGAAAGTTTTGATTGCGTTTTCGCCTGGCGTTTGCCGAGTTGAGGTAGAAATATAGTACGGTTGAATCGTAATCGTATCAACACACACACAGACACACACTCATACATAAGTATTTTCATTACGCGTCTGCCTTGAGGGCCGCCAGCCAATCGTTTGGCCAAACGAGCCTTCTGACAATTGTCAGTAAGTAACAATGTTGCAGGGCCTTTTGAAAATGCGGTCTTTATCTGCATGTGTGTGTGTGTGTGCTGATTGTGCATACGCACGAAATCAATAAATAAATGCAACAACAACAAAAAATTTACCAGGCTACACAGCAATGGTAGCCCACGCCGCCCTGCCTCAACTGTTGCATTCAACAGCTGCCTCCAACTGCTGCTGCTGCTGCCTGCAACTGATGCGCGCTCATAATTCATTTCATTATTGTTTTGACATTTTATTTATTGAATGTGAACAGGCGTGCGTTTCGATGCGTCCGCCTCCTCCTAATTCCTACTCCTGCGCCTGTGTGTCGAACTCCCAGGAACCCGGGAATCTGGTACTGGACCTTTACTTTGTTTACTACCATCTTTTTGGAGAGAGGGCCGGGCAAATTGTTAACGGGCTTGTTTCGTTTTGCTCAAATAAGTGAAATCAATGCGTTTTCATCATCCTCCTCCTACTTCTACTCCGCCTCCTTCTCGTTTAACACGAAATTATAGCTGCGTGGAGTGTTGTTTCGTCTGTGTGTGGTCTGTACAAACAAAAGACTTAGGCAACGAACTTGGCGTGAAAAGCAGTTTGAATGAAAGCGCCTTTTGAAAATACTCGTGACGACTATTGTTGTTGTTATAGCGCAAACAATTCAAAACAAATGAAATACTTATGATAATGCGTAGTACTTGCCCAGCTAATTTACATAAACGAGAAGTCCAAAAAATTACTCTTGAAGTGTTTACAAAAAGTTTAGGCTTAAATCATATTAAGACTCTTTTAACACAATGGTGCCAAACAATATTTTTAATTTAAATTCATTTGTTTAATCTTATTTATGTTTTTTTTTCTGAGTGTAGAAATGGCAATCAATAAAAGTGACAAACAACAAATCTACGTCAATAACATAATTAATTTGATATAAATAATTTTTAATAAATATCAGATTTTCTGATAATAGTTTAAAGTAACTGATCCCAAAACAAACAGCTTTATATCGATTAACGCTCAATTCTCTCCCACTCAAACATTGTGCTGTGCAAATGCATTTAATGCATTCCAATTGATATTATTAATGCAGAGAGAGTGTGTGCTCAAAAAGTACTTATGGCAGATGCAGCAGCAGCAGCAGCAGCATCAGCAGCAGTGCACACACCCACAATACTACTGACAACGCCCACGCGTCTTTGGATGCCAATGGATGCGATTGCCAAATGCCAAATGGCCAACAATTAATACACACCTTGGAACCCCGAATGATAAATGCGTTTAATGCGAACAACCAATGGCAAATAATTTGGAGCAAAAGTTATGAAAATTACTCGCTAAGAACTGATACCAAAACCGATGCGATGCAGCAGTGTGCAACGTTGCAGCCAGCAAACTTGCAACTGTGTGAGTTAATGGAATCAAAACGCTTTAAAAATAAAAAATAAATGAAACGAAAGAATGAAAAAAGAGGCAACAAGAGAGACTAAAGTGACGCATGCGACAAGAAAATATGACAATATGCTTGCAAAATTAATCTTGCATAGTGGACTGGAAGTTGAGTCTAGGCAGGATGCTGGCTGCCATTGTCGCCCCGAACGACTGACCGGCGGTGAATGGTGAACTTGATTATGTTTTATGAGATGTGTGCGGCAAGCAGCAACTGCTGTATGCAACAGTGCAGTGCAACGCAGTGCAGTCGAGTCCACAAATCCGCCAACACTGTTGCAAGTCCGTCTGTGTCGGCCATTAGATGTCGCCCATAAATTGTGGTATCATTTTTTATATGCACTTATGTGCTGACCACGGCCAACATTGGCCAAATGACCCAAGAAAAGGGCTCCGAACAATGGCTAGCAAAAGATAGATTCTTTTTTTTTTGCGCCTGGTGGGCGCTAATCTTTCTGCCCATTTCCGACGCTGATTATGTGGGGATGTTGTGTGATATTGTGTGTGTGTCTGTGAGTGTGTGTTATTGTTGTGCTCATTACGACAGCCAATCGGATGATATATGGATAATGCGCGTACCTTAATTGAAAACCCATTTTGTGTCCAACAAAACATGTAAATGCACCACTGTGCCGTGCCGCCTACGCAAGCAAAAGACGGCCTCATCTACCTAGTCCATAAGTCTGTAAGTCCGTATCATTGTTGACGACATTTATGTCTTAATATTTTTGCTTGGCCATGGCGCAAATGCAGTGGCACTCAAGCGGTACCGTTACGAGGCCAGAGCCATTAGCCTGTCCCAGGCTCCGACTGCGCTTGCGTCCCTCTTTCTCTCTCTCTCTCTCTCTCTCTATCGCTCACTCTCTCTCTCTTCTTTTTTTTCCAGTTAACACATGGCCTCGAATACATTCGTATTTAAACCATTAATTTCCATTTATGGATTAAGCATGCAGAGATGAGAGAACGGGAGAGAGAAAGAGTGGAGACTGGAGACCAAGTGCAGCTCTGAGCCTGGCCCGCACGCACAAAAGCCTTTAATAAATGCAACACCATTACATGCAGCACATGCTTAGAGAAAGAAGAAGAAACAGCAGCAGCAGCAGCAACAGCCTCTGAAGCAGTTGAAGCTTCAAGCCAAAGGAGCAACCAGTTGGCCAAGGGGAACAACTCAATTGGCCTGGCTTACTGCCGCTTACTGTGTGCCCCAATGCACAGTTTTTCCGAGCTGCTTATCGTTGGCTCTGTCGTGGTTCACGCTGTTGTTGCTGCTGTTGCCTTTTTTCCCGCGCTCTCGCCCCAAATGTTTAAATGCTGCGCATGTGATTTTTCTTTTTGGATTCTCGCGTCTGCTCTCCAACTCCAACTACAGCTGGCAAATGGAGTCGCTGGGATTAGTGCGCGTGAGTAATGATTCCGATGGCTGCGACTCGCAACTCGCAAATCGCAGCTCGCAACTTGGCAACGAGCAAATTCTGTTGACTACTCCGGCAGCTTGTCTCTTGCTTCATTTTGCGCCGAATGGGTTGGTAGCCACAGAAAGGAAATGGGAAGTATATTTTTGGTACTTTAAGCTATTTGTGCAGATATATGGTAGATATCTGGTGGTTATTAGTACTATAACATATTTCTTAAAAATATAGAGTACGTATTTTGTGATACGGTTTACCGTGCTAAAACTCTCAATTCAACGAATCCTTACTTTAATTAGATCTACATTTGTGTGCGAGGATCGGTGATGCCTAGAGAAAACTCAATTAGACCTGATTTATTAGTGGTAGTAAAAGGTTAAAAAAGAAAAAAATTGTGTTGGTACCAAATTAATTAAATAAATATTTTATTAATAATTTAAATATATGAAATTTTTAAAATCCAATTCGTTTAATTTTCCATTTTATTAAATGTCATTGACCATTAACGTATGATTTGTTTTGATATCAAAAATATTGTTTGTTAACCAAACCAACTATATTAGTACGCATGCTTCTTTTTCTTTAAATAGTAGAGTACAATCAAACAGTGACTACAACTAAATACGAGTACTCATAAATTTAACACGGCCCAGAACGATTATGCTCGCATGTGTACCTAATGGAGAGTGGATTTGTGGATTGTGGCCATATGGATGTGTGGATGGCTGTGCAAACACTCGACAAGCAATAGTCAAACATACACACACACACACACACGCACTGATCCCCATAAAATGCCACAAATTCCTGGGTGTTCCCTGTACAATTGTGACGCCCCGAAAGCGAGTGGATGCCGTCGTCGCCACAGAGACAGAGTCAGCGTTAAAGTTAGAGTCACAAAACCAAATGATGCTCTCCGCTCAACAGCAACAAATGCTGATGAGCAAATGCTGTAGGGTCTGAATGCCTGCCTGCCTGCCGGGCTAGCTAGCTAGCAGGAGTACGCTGTTGTTGATATTAATGTAGCGCTGTCCGAATGGCAAATGAAAGTCATCAATCAGCGTGCGCACAGCGCGAGCAGAGCCATCAACCAATGGATAAGGTTGAGGGGAGTGCGAAGTGTGAAGTGCGGTAAAGTACACAAGCAAATATATAATACACACAGAGAGACAGACAGACCAAACAAATATGAGCTGAGTGCGCATGCGCGGAACGTTATGGTTTTTGTATTATTGTTGTTGTTATTGTTGAAGTACTGTGCCGAGTTAAACACTGTCAAGCTTAAAGGGCGGATCAAGGGCGCGCCCCTTTTCTTGTGACCACTTGCATGAAAAGGTGAGAGTGCGAAAAGCGCCAACTAAAGCGCCATTTATTGTGAACAGTGGGCTGGTTTCTTCTTTATATTAAAAAATATTAAGCTGTATTCCACCATTTTGTCAACTTAACATTGATTGCTATCCCTTTCTCTTGTTTAATCTCTGTCGCTTTGGTTATGATGTCTTAATTGTTATGCTAAGAGGGCAGCTAGACTCTGTCGTTCTGGAGGCGTTATAAATTAAATTTATGTTTCTATGCAATTTATTATATCAAAATTTGTTGCCACAGCTCCAGAATGTAAGACCCAAGTAAAAATGGGGGCCTGGCCGTGCTGATAGTCGCGTCACGCCCCATTTGTCGGCTTTTTGATGATGGCCCCAACCAACCAGCCAACCAACCATCCAGCCAGACAAACAACTACCAGCCAGCCAGACAGCAACTACATAGTCTCTTCAAAGTTGATTTTGCTTTTATTAACTTCATTTTATGATCTAGCCTCGCCTGGCAAATCATACATAGCATATGATAAGACTAAGGGTAAAGTGGAGAGGAAGGCTTTACAATCTGTGCAGCTCTGCTAAACAGCAAAGTTCGATTTTAGCGAACGATAAGCAGCAATGTCAAGCTTCCTGCTCAGCTGTGGGTGCTGCTGTCGCTGCTGCTGTTGCTGCAGCCTTTATTAAGTCCATGTCGCAGCTGAGATTTACTTTTAGGGTCAGCCAAAAGGTCAGCCTAACAAATGTCCCAAATTTGTTGAGTTTCGTTTTTGTTATACTATCGTTAACTGATTTACCTTTGTCAATTTATTGTCTTTAATGCCTAATAAACAAAGACTTTGGGGTTTTTAAGAGTTGGTATAAAATATTGATTAGGAAATTAGGAAACAATTATTTCATTTGCAATTTGATCAGCCTCAAAAAAAAATTGTAAATGTGAATTTAATATTCATATATTTTTAACTTTATTTAATTGTTTTTTAAATTTAATCACATACTAGCTAAAATTTATTTATTAATTTTTTTTTTTTTTGGATATTATTCAAAATTAACTCAAAAGTTTAAGAATAGATATCAAGATTTATTTACAACCCTTTAACAGCAATATACATGTGCATTCATCGAATTTTACCATGTACCTTAAAGCCATTTATAAAGAACAGGTTTCATAAGTTGACATTTTTTGCCCATAACCAATTGGACTATAAAAAGAGCATACAAATGTTGGCATCAGCACAAAAAGATTTATTTGTAAAAGTTTATTGCTATATTTTATCGCATTTTGTGCATCTTATTACTCTCATTTTTCGTGCCCGAGCATGACAAATAAATACAAAATAATAAAGTTAAGAAAAAACAATAACAAAAAATAACATTAACAATGCTGGCAACAACAAGCTCGTTATTCGTAAAGCATTTTGTCATTGTTGCAAGTCAGCAGGAGATCTTTCACTTTTAACCTTTCGAAAGCCGAAAAAAAAACGAGAAAAAAATTCCATGCGATTTGCTTTTATTACTTTATTGACAATTAAAAAAGATATTGGACCAATTGAGGCAAAGTGGAACTGGAACTCTGCGATGAGTTAAACAGTCCTACTAGCTAAAGTCTGGAAGTCGCGGTGCCCCGTGGGCTGCTGCTGCAACAGTTGCAGTTGCAGTTGCGCGTCTGTGAGTGTGTGTGATTTATAGATGCGACGCGTGGCTGTAGCATGTGAAAAATGAATGCGAGATTTATAACATCAGCCTAATTGAATGTTTGATCCTGTGCATAAATAACCAAATTAATGAAAATGATTTTTAATAAATTTCTCAATTGCATGTTTAACTCGAACGCACACTGCGCCACCACAAAGAAGAGAGGCAAACGCAAACGCATAAGCATAAGCAGAAGCAAACGCAATCCGCAGTTCCATAACCAATGAATCCCGGCTAGACACGCGGCCCATAACGATGTCCTGCTGAGCATGAGTAATGCTTCTCTATTAGGCGCTGCATCACTCCTGCTAATGGAGCCCATGCAGCTCATGGCTGCTGTTGCAAGCAGTTGCAAGCACTTGCAGCTGCAGTTGTGCATCGAGTCGGAAGCGATGTTGTCATTAGGCTGGTCACCTTTTGCATGAGAGGTTGGCTCCCAGTCTCCGACTGCCTGCCTGTATGTCATTCACCCGCTTAATTATAAAGAAATGTATCCGTTTTTGTGATAATTAATGGCGCCATTGCCAGCAGATCAAAATTTGGTTTGCTTTCGTCTCTTATTCTTTTGGGTTAGTTCAATTCACAGATAATTGGGCGGCAACATTGCAGCATGCCCTTGCCCATGATCGGATCGGTTGTCTTTTGATTTTACCTCGAACCGACAGCAAATGTAACGAAGTCACAAGTCCAGAAAAGGTGCATTTTCGCATCGCTTGGCATATTTTTTGACATGCCCGTTGACAACTTCAATTAACGAGTGCACAGTGCTTGTAATTAGCGCATTTTTCATTCTATACCCTTTACCGAAAATGATACAAAATACACGATCACCGCAATTTTGGCATACCCCAAAATGAGAAACTGACTACACACAACTCCATTCGAATAAAAAAAAAAAAGAGACTTCTCTTTTATTTTTTTTTTTTTTTGGGCATCTGAAACAACCAAACATACATCAGTAGGTATCAACTGATATCGGCAACGATCAACAGAAAGGAAATGGAAGCCATTTGTCATCATCGTCATCAACAAAGCAACAACAATTCCAACAACAACATGAGTTCGCATTGCATTTGTCTGTGGACACTTCCTATGGGTAAGCGGGAGCGGGAGTTCAAAACAAAAAATTTCAATATGCTTGGGCAGGTTCAACGTCTGGAATTTTTAATAATAATAGAGCGTGCTTTGGGCTGGGTAACGTCCGGAATTTGTAAATGCATACCCTACACAGAACTCAAAGGGGGCTATTATAGTGTTAAGTATCATATATTAAAAATTTTAGAGATTTCAGGCAGTGTTTTATTCTATTCTTAGATGTTCTCATTTTTTTTGAAATATTTTTACTTAACTCGTAACATGATTTTTAAGTAGGTTATTCTATTTATAGATTTTTCCTAAAATTAAAGCAAGTTTTTTTATTGTAGAGAACATTAATAATCCTTGCTCACTTATCAGATTTAACGGAATCTATAAGAACTTAATAGTGCTGCATAGACAATAACCACTAAACTCTAAAGAATCGGATTACAGGATATCTAAAATGTCATACACATTTGAAGTTATCAAATCTCGCACATTTCTCATGTGCTTAGGTTTCTGACAAGCACTAAAGTGTTATATTTTGACTATTTGAATAGCCGCATAAATCAGAGACACCTCAAACGAACAATTTTAGTAAAAAAAAAAAGGAAAGCAAATAGAAAAGTATTGAGAGCCGCCGTGGCACCTGCCAGCTTGGCTTTATGTCTTCGTTTTGGGCTCAATTGAAATGCAGCAGACAACGTTTAGACATGACGACAATTTGTCTACGATTAATCTTTGTCCCAGGGACAGTAATGATATAGTGACTGTGGATTTATAGTTCCGGGCAAATTGAGTAAGTGCCAAAGGAAAATAACAATGGATCTTAAAAAAAAAGATCGGGAAAGTAAAAGTGTGCAAATTTTGGCTCCTTGGTTGGTTGGTTTGATTGTTCGGCCATAACTTGAACCGAGAACAAAAAGACTTGGCAACAATGGCTGGCAAAACACAGAGAGGGACGATCGGACTGCCGGGCTGTTGGACCGTCGGACAGACAGACAGGTAGATCGCCTTCGTTTTTGACCGAATAATGCTGCCGGCAATCAAAATCACGTCACGATTGCAATGTGCCTGAAATTGAAGCTGCAGCATTATACTCTTAACCAGCGACTGCGACTCTGAATGCTTACAACACTCGCTGGGCATTTTCACACTCATAAACGGTACATAATCAAATCGAAAGCGGCTTGGAGTTGGTGGGTTACAGTGGGTTACATCACAGCAAACAACAGTTAATTGAATAAAGATTTGTTAACTGTTTGTAATTGCTCGATTGCAGCAGATTTACACAAAACGAAAGCAGTTGTGTTCGCTAGATATGCCAAATTATTATTAGCCAGAGATTTCTTTCTTTACTGTTTGTCAATAGTATGTGTGGTGGCTTTGCGTTTGCGTTTTCGTTTCATGTCTGCCAGGAGCCATAATTGAGATGCTTTTAATGCGATAATAAATTATGAAGCCGAAAAATGAAACGAAAACGAAAATGAAAATCAACATGAAAACAACAAGAAAGTTAAATACTACCACTACTATATATATACTCTACAAGCGAAACGTGGCTCTGGCTTCGAGGTGACTGACTTTTTTCTTATAATGTTTCGGCATTTTTTTTTTCGGTTTGCTATCGGACCACAGCATTCATTGGCTTTGGCATGCAGCGTCGGCAGCAGCAACCCAGACGATTAGGACAGGGATTAGGCACAGTTTACCACAGCCATAAATTATAAGTTTTTGGCCAAAACGGTAACGGGAATGCAAGCAAGCATACAAGCTAAAAACAACGGTTAGACCTGATACAGCCAAAACATGGAAAGGGAAACTGAAATCCGTTGATGGGCACATTGAACCCATTTGAAGGATTTTCGACCATTCAGGATTTGAGTGAAATTTTTAATTTAAAAGTGGAATCTATATCAATATAGTATTAAACAAATTAAATTTTAAATCATGTTGTAACCAAGCTGTCTATTGGCATGATCTTATCTGAAATTTTTCATTTACATAACTATAAAATCATCGCATCAACTACTTTGATATATCAAATGTCTAAAATATAAATTGTATGAAAACGTTTTCATATTTCACACAATTGTGCAATGGGACAATTGGTTTTTACTTTGAATGAATAATGCCAAAAAAAAAAGCATGTAATTGAGAACTGTCATGCAATCAGATATGATGCGAATAATTTAACTGCAAAATGTTAGCTCTCTTTATATATTTCTTAGCCACTGTCTGCAGTTAGCGACTCAGCGGTTCGCATTTCAGTTGGGCATTTGTTTGTTGGCCCCTGCTGAACAATTAGCAGCGCATTGCGTGTCCACAGGCTGTGGCAAAAAGGCTGCAACACAACAAATGCAACAGGCAGGGACACATCTTAGCCAAGTTTGTGTGTGACTCGTGATCTGCCCTCATGGCCTTACCAATGCTAATGGCAGCCAGGTCAGACTCTCTTTGTATATATTTGAGCACATGTTTTGTTGCAGCTCTTACAATTTCCTGGTTCGTCTCTGTCAAACAATCGGCACTATCGATTTTAGCCAACGGCGCTGCACGGCCGCTGCTTGCCTCATAAAAAAAACCTAGCGAAAACAAACTTAAATAAAAAACTAAAAAACTGAAAAAAAGAAGAGTCTCTCCACAACAAAATACAAAAAAATAAAAAACAGAACATCGATTTGTAGCAGCGCCTGCGCAAAGCGTGAAATTTATGCGACCCACACGCAGCGCCACTCACACGACCACGACCCAAGAGTAGCAGCAGCAACAGCAATAGCAACAGCAGCCAGAGCCACAATCCACAAGAAGATGCTTCACCTTCACCCAGCCAAAGTTGTAGTCAGTTGAAGTTGGTGTTGGAGTTGAAGTCGGAGTCGATGCCAGCAAAATTCCATTTCTCGCAATAAATCCATGACTGATTTATGTACTGCACAATCGTTACAAATCACAAACGTTTACTGAATGAGCGCGTTCGTCTATCTCTCTCTCTTTCTCTTTCTCTCTTTTCTCCTTCGAAAAGGGAAGCGTAAAGATGAAGAAGAGGATGATGATGAAGGAAAAAAAGTGACAGTGTATGTCTGTCGGTTTGTTGTTAACAATCTGCGCTCACGTGCTGACTTTCAGCTTCAATCAGTGCGTCTTCACTCGCAGCTGAATTGCATTTGAATTAATTAAGAAAAAATATATAAGAAGAAGCGTCTTCAAATGCTGCCTGAAGAGAAGTTCCTGAATCAGTCAGCAAAACAAAAGGTTGCCACAAACAATAAATGCAAGAGCCTATGTCTCCATTATGTCCAGACATTAACTAGATGTAAATCTTTTATGTTCACACACACGTGCTTGCTTGCTTGAAGTTAAACAATTGAATGAGCCACTGACATGGACGAAAATCGATCAAGCCAGAAGACAACTGCAGCACAATCCTAAATCCAACTCAGCACTCAACAAGCAAGCATCTACAGAATGGCAGCCAAGCAAAAGATTTACATACTCTCGACACTCTCGAGTATCCGCAACGAGGCGACATTGTCCACGGTGCTGACCACTTAAGTTGACAACGTACGTCGTCTCTGTGCCCAGGGCGCATGCCTGCAACGTCAAAAACAACAAGCAACGAAAACGACAACAAGTAACAGAGAGCCTGTTGCCTGTTTGCCCGTTGGCCCAGGTGTTGCCAACTTGGGACAAAAAGGATGACTAAATGCATGCAAGTTATTTAAATGAGACATTTTAAGAGTCAGTTCATGGCAAGGCTGCAGAATGTGGACAGCTCTTTGGTTCCGGCTCTTGCTCAGCCTTTGAAAAGTGTATGGCATATTGGGTAGATCTTGTTGATTAACGAACTTGAATTTGTTGATCTACAAATCACAAAAATAGCAATGTCAGCACGAATATTCGAATATTTAGAACAATGTTTTTTCTTCAGATTCGTTATATGAAAGTTAGACTGTAAATATGTATATAAAATTCACCTAATCTTTAAAAATGTACCGTTAACATTTAACGTTTGCTTAAACTGAATGCCAAATCCAAGCAGTGCAAAATTCCTATGGCTCTAAATAATATCCCAAATGTTATGCGTATTCCCAAAAGAATTTTGAATTAATTATACATTGCAACAATTCAAGTTGAAGTGTTAGCAAGAGCATTGCTACATCGACTTGCAAATCGATTGACCAAAATATTTACGTTTATCTTGATCTTTCAGCTGTTTTGGGATAAATACAAAAGCAATGCGTACTATTTATGTTCAGACATTTTATTTGGCTATTTGACTGTTTTGCCTGGCTGGTGGCAGTTTACGGTTGGCATTTGGCCAGTTGGCGGTCTACTAATTGTGTCGCAGCTGCCAGATTTTTGTGGACCGAACAGTTCGTTAATGTATGCAGATGGGCTATGGCATCAAATTATAATACAATTCAATCGAATAGAAACGATCATCGACGACCACCCGAGAGAAGCTGTGAAAGACAAGACGATTTGACTGGGCTGTCTGGCTAGCTGCCAAGATTGGCTCATAAATTGTCGAAATTAATTCATTCTAGCACCAATAGCGACACCTACTAGAGTTGTCCGCTGGGAATCTCTCTCTGACCACTTGATTCGTAAGTCATAAATTTATAGTCTTTATTGAAACATCAATTTGGACACCGCACAACACCTAGCCGCCCAGTTCAAAGTTACCCGATCCCAATTGAATTTTATAAGGAAAACACACAAAGACGAGTGAAGAGAGCGCAGAGAGATGAGGAAAGAGTGGCAGCAACAAGGTGGTCTGCGATGATGCTTTAAAGCGTTTCGACCAACAGCAACGTTGTTGTTCTTGATGTTTTTTTTAGCTTGACAGTGCTCTTTCTACTGTTTAGAACAGGTTTCTGCCTATGCCCAACTATAAGAATTCTGAGTGTATATATTTTCTTGTCGTTTCGAATATCATTTCGTTTCGGGTGTTTTTTGGCAGAATTTGTATTCAACCAATCGCTGCCGATTGTTAAACACTTTTACAGCTAGTTATGCAAATGGCCGTTGATTTTTTTGGGAAAGTCTGTTTTGCTCTAGGCGGTTTTATGTTTTTTTTTGGAGGCAACAATGGAGTCTGTTTATCGCAAACGATGATCTCATGCCACAAAAAGGCGTGACAAAGGCAGTCAAATAAAATTACATATTAGCTTATATTTTTCGATAGTAACTTAACTTAATGGCTTGCCATTAATCATACGACGTGTTAATTATTGTTGTTTAATTGGAACCGTTATTAAAAATTCAGAGTCCTAAAATAGCAAGCAGCTTTGCAAAGATCCATCGCAGGCAGCTTCTTACAGCAAGCAGATGTTCAACAAGCAGTTCAAAGCAGTTATGCAAGCAGTGTTAACTGTTAATTTATCCGTTAACTGTTTTAACCGTTACTTTTCAAAAACAATCATCGAATTTAGTTAACTAAACTTGTTAAGACATGTTTTAAATTAATAAAATTAAAATAATTAAGAATTATCAAACTAAAATGCTCACATTAGCAGCGGGTGTAAATGCTTTAGGCGAAGATACTCAACTTATTTTATGTTAACAGCGGCCTTACAGCGCGTCTAACATTTTGGGGTGGTCCTTTGGGGTGGTTCTTGACCAAACGCCCCCCACAGGAATGTGGCTAGAACTTTACTACTATAAACGGACGAAACTCAACAGGTTTAAGTTCAGTTGCTTCTTGGCGCTCCGCGAATGTGTATTGTGAAAATTGGTCCTTGTGACGGAAACAAATACGGCGTTAGCGGTCTTAACGGTTTTCAAGTGCGTTACCCAAATAGATAATAGCATTTTTTTGTCATTTAATGCGGCAATAAAAATAATAATAATAATTTATATTGCCAATATAAGTTCTCGATTAATGTGCAGAAATAATGTACAATCTAATTTTTCGCTGCTTTTGCAAAATTTTAAATTAAAAACTTTATGGTCATATAAATATTTGATGATTGTTGGCCATAATTTTTTGTTTAATCATAATTTGGTTGTAACAGCTCGTTTTTGGATTAATAATGTGTTGATTTAGACCCACGAGCGAGCTGATGACAATTTGCCAATGCAATTAAAACTTTAATCAATAAAGGCGCTTGCTTGATGTGTGTGAAAAGTAAACAAGAAGACGAGCCAACGGACACTCAAAAGGATATTGTATTTTTATGTGTGTGTGTGCTTGTGCGATATGCACTGGCGGAAAAAACCTATAGGTTTTGAGTTGTTGAGTTAGGTACTCGTACATAATCCTTTATTTGCTGCGCGCTATCAAATGTATGGCTTCAATTAAACTGAAACTGCGACAGGACACACAAAACTCAAACTCAAACCCCAGCCACAGCCCCAGCCCCAGCTGCTCATCCATCAAATTTGTTTTGCTGACATGACGCTGTCTGCTTGAGCAGGGAGCAGCGAGGGGAAGGAAGCTTGTGTGTTTGTGGGTGTGTTGTTGCCCATATGTGTGTTTATTTATCCGTATTTGCAATTATGTTTCGCGTCCCTTATTCAATTCATTACTGCAGGGCAGAAACTCTACAACTGAATGTGTTTTGTGTGGCATTGAATACTACAATAGAAAGAGATCGTGTTGAACAATTATGTATCGCTTTTAATGCAGCCATAAACGTTTGTGTTTATGAGGCGTTTCCAATGTGCCAACAATATGCTAAATGGTAGAGCAGCTAACAAATTGAATTGACAAAAACAATAACAACAACAACTACACACAATGCAAAGGAAGACAACAGAGACAACAGCTTTGGATGCGAGTGCTTCGGCCTCGGCATCGGCAACGGCATCAGCCTCGGCTGCGGCATCCACATGCATTAAGATCAACATTAGCAACTGCAAATCGAATCATCCGGCACAACCTATGGGTGCGGGTGGTGGCAGCGGTGGCTTATTCATGTTGCCCACACACACCTCGCACCACAATCTGCAGCTCGATAAAATTTCTGTGCGCTCGATTAGTTCCGAGGATGTATCGAATGGTGGCAGTGGCAGATGTTGCAGTGCTGCCGCACGAAATCCGGCCATAAAAACAGGACGACGCCTGCAACTAATGCAGGTGAGTAAGAACGCGCGAACAGGGGCGGTGGTGGGGGAATCTCAACACTCGGAATAAATTAGCTGAGCGTATGGATCTTAATTAGTACACAAAAAGTCGGTCACGTGCCTTTCGCCTTAAATGAAGTGACTCGATTAGCTACACCACTGACGATAAAGACTAATCACTCTTTTAACACACTTACACACACACACAAACATACACACGCACACACACAAATGAGAATAGATGGTCCTGGTTGTGTGTGTGTGCAGCACTAGCAACTCTTCGGCATTGAACTGAAAGCATTTGTATACATTTTGCAGATGATAATTCTACCATTTATACCAATATTGGCATTGATTGTGCAAACATCGCTAACACTGCAGGAGATATTGGAGTACAGAGCCGATGTGGCAGACATTGAGACACAGGTAAGAAAGAACTATTCAAACGAGCAACGAGTTTCAAAATACCCAGCTTGCAAATGCGAACACTTAAATACATATAAGAATTTTACATAAAAATATTTTTAATTTTTTCAAACCACTGAAGTAAATAAATAAATTAAAATTATTAATATGTATATTCTAAGATATCTAATTTAGGAAAATCAAACTAATAGAACCAAATAATATTAAAGTACGATCTTTAACCGGGTTTCGTCAAAATAATAATGATAATGAAGTGAAATATTGTCTTCAACCGTTAAACTTCTCGCCGTAAAAAAAAAGTATACTTTTATCATATATTTCTTTTGTTGCAACAATACGATATTTTACCCATAGCAAACGGGAACAGCGTATCAAGTAACAAAACACAACATACTAGATACTAGAGTGAAAGATAGAGCGCAATAGCGAGCGTAATTAAAATTTATTGCTGAAATTCAATCATGCGTCAAGTAGAGGATGGATGGTGAACGATTCATGTTTGAGCTCTTGTGTCGCTCAATGCTCACTTGACCAGCAAACAGATATACTGGCAAGCTTTGTGGCAAGTGTACTGTGTGGCCATGGTAATGTTTATTACGGCGGCTAGTGGGGAGGGGATGCGGGCTTTGTTGGGAGCATGTCGCCAATCGGCAATATTTGTTTGCGTAGGTAAGTGCCTTGTGCTCGAAGTCCGCACGGAGAATGTCCTCTCGTCGAGGCACTCAAGAAACTCAGCTGCAGCAGCAGCTTTGTGTGGGCAAGGACCTTCCCCAACCACAAGCCGCGACCAAAACGCACATCGCACCACCCATACCCCTCTAGCCCCGCACCTTGTCCACTTTTTATGCAAATGCTTGCGCAAAATATTAGAGAGAGAAATAATAAAAATATTGCTTGATGCTAAAGTGAATTGATAGGCGAAATATGCAACATCACATATTCAAGTTGTGCTAGGTCGATGGGCGCCGCGTCGCGACGAATGGGAATGATGGAGCGTGCGGGCAGTAAACACACACAGGAAATGCGAACTGAGGGACAGACAGCCACAGAATTGGGTCACGTACTTAGTAATGCAAAAAAACACAGGAAATAACTACGGATAGCCACGAAAACTGCATACTGTAGCAGTATACATACGTGTGTGTTTTTGATAACTAAATGTGCAACAAACTTCAAGAGAATTGAGCGTTTAGATAAGTAACAGTTTTTTTCTGTCCCAACTTAAACATGAAGTTGACTTGAACTTTCATTTCTTTGCACAGGGAAAACTCTGAATCAAAATGCAATCAATGCAAATTCATAATGTATATGTAAATTAACCAAACCACAAACAGATGAAGATTTGCTTGTGTGTTAACAAGAAAAGTGACTTAATTCTAGTCGAATTCTATAGATCATGAATCATGAATCATAAGTCTGCTAAATTACAAAAATAATGAAAATTTATCTAAACCTAAAAAAGGAGATTGCAAAAACCGAGGGAAAATATTCTGTTGGCCGCCTTTTTTCTAAAAGAGATGCCTTTGCTAACCATTGAAATTAAAGTAGATCGAAAAAATCTGTGTTGAAAGCAAGGACTTAATTTTATTTTATTTAATTTTTGAAAAAATGAGAAATTGTGTTCTGTCCTTTCTTACAATTTAAGCTTTTCTAAAAAGCTGTTTCACGATGTTGCAATTATCGAGGAGTTGCGAGTAACGCTCAAACCAAATTAATATTGAAAAACCTTTATAAATGAACAATCAATGGTTTTGCTTCCTTTAAGTAATTAATAAGTTTATGCAAGAATAGATAGATAACTTGATGAATTATTCAATGCGTTGCCAAGTTGACGACTAACCAATCAAGACCACACCTAGCTTAGGACGAACGTCTCTGATAACTGCGCAAAAGGACACACACACACACACACACACAAAAACACATACTCGCACACCTGCACGAAGATAATCTTGTTTATGTATTTTTCTTTCTGCCGCCTACGTCAGGTGACAATTGCAACGGACTTGGGCAAAGTTGTCACACGGCTGCAACTGGAACGTTCCGAGGTTGCCTTCTACATTTTTACCAACGGCAGCAAGCAGCGGTAAGTTGGCTTTAAACTTGCGTTCGTTATTTTTTCGTTTTCGCTTTTGTGAATCATAACAATGGCCGAAAACGACTGCAATTTATACGTTTTGCAGTGCCAATCTGACACAGCGCTTTACCAACACGGATTATGCGTTGAACAACATGACGACTTGGAGCGAGATTAGTGTGCCTACGGCGCCCGATGAGGATGAGGATGACCGCGAGGTCATGTTAAATCGCAATGAGTTTCAGAGTCGTCTCAATGAGTTTAGGGAACGCGTGCGCCTCGAGCCCGAGGACAGCTCCATTACCGAAGTCATGAACTGGTATACATCGATCAATCGCGGTCTACTTCATCACCTGAATGAGCAGATTAAGGAGACAGACAGCAGTGGTGTCTGGCGGTGAGTGAAGATTAAAATAAATAAAGCTAAAAGCAAAACTTATAATCAAGTTCCATCTTCATTTATAATATATCTCGGTACAATCTTTAAATTACCGTTTCAAGTTATATAGGTTTAAGAAAGCCCAAAAATATTTAGAAAATACTTATGAAAATCTTTAAATGTTACGAATAAACTATACAAGCATGAATTTATCTAATATATTTAACAGGGAAAACCAATCTAAAATAATTCTACAATTTTTTTTTGAGGGCTCATTAGGAATAACAGTTTCTAAAATCGTTTAAACTTCTTACTTATTTCTATGTTAACAGTTATCTGGTGGGTTTTAAAAATCTCCTTAAGAGCATTGAGTGCCAGAACATAGCAACATCTTTTGGCATACGATACTATGGACGTGGCCCACTGACCGCTGAGAATTTTGTCTCCTATGTGCGTTATGAGTTTATGGCACGGGAGATGATCAACTCCACGCTAAACTATGCTCCAATGCTGAAGCCCATGTATACAAACATAACCAGTACAACGAAGTTCCATCGCGTTAAGCTCATGTTAGTATGGTGGGGTTTCAAGGATGTAAAATAAAGTTTAAAAACTATGTTTGTTTTTTTGTAGGAGCAGCATGGTACTGAAGAACAAGCCAAATATTTCGGACGAACGCAGAGCAATTGAATACAATGAATTTATGCACAATTACACAGATGACCTGAGGATACTACAAAAAGCACTGCGACGTCTAATCAAGTATGTGTAATGTGCTTAAAATATCCTTTTTGCCTTTCTAGTATTATTACGTCATATCTGTCTACCCACCGTCAGAAACCTGAACATGCATTTATTATTATTTTATATTTAATCTAAAACTAACCTTATTCGCCTTTTGGTAAATGGCAAAACATAGCCTGCTTTGATACAATATTTGTACTTGAATTTGGTACTTGCAGGGAATATGTGGATAAAACTTTGGTAGAAGCGGACCGCAAGGAGGCAATTGGCATAGCCATACTTGTGGTTGTGCTTTTGGTATCCCCAATTATTATCATACTTGTCAAGAATGCAGCGGCAACAATACAGGTAGGTAATAGCCCTTAAATGGAATTCATAACAAGTCAACTAAGTCATAGCCACAATTCACAGTTATATGCAATGAATTTGTCCCTTAAAGCGAAGGAACTGAAACGTGAGAAACGCAAAAGTGATTCGTTGCTCTTTCAAATGTTGCCGCCCAGCGTTGCAATGCAGCTTAAGCAAACCCAACAGGTAAGTGTGTGTGTGTGTGTCTTTAATGTACAAGTAACGGTCTTTATTTTGCAACAGGTGCCCGCTGAGCTGTACGAGGCAGCTACAATTTATTTTAGCGATATTGTTGGCTTTACGGAAATTGCGGCCGAATGCACGCCATTAGAGGTAAGATTTTGGTTGATTGGTATTAAGGTACAGTGAAACTTATAAAACTATCAACAGGTTGTTGTTAGTTGAAAATGTGTAGAAAATTTTAAATATGTTCCGAATTTCCAGAATGAAAAACCGTGCACATACTTTTTCCAAATAAATAATTATTTTTCATAGATTTTTTGGAGGAGTTAAAATTTCCAAATTTTGAAAAATTACTTAAAGTCATCTTAAAACTTGCGTTAAAGGACATAAAACTTTAAAAAGCAAATCTTCTCCTTACCGAGCGACTACCGAAGCAGCAAATTCAAAACATTAATTGATTGCGGCAATTTATTTGACAGGTGGTTACCTTTCTCAATTCGATATATCGCGTGTTTGACGAACGCATCGAATGCTATGATGTCTACAAAGTGGAAACCATTGGCGACTCCTATATGGTTGCGTCCGGGCTACCCGTGAAAAACGGTAATTTATGCTAATTTCCCTGTCAGTTGCAACTTGTAGCTTGTCTACCTAAGCCCAAAAACCTTTTCCCCGTTTCGTTCTCCCTCTCCCTCTACCTTTCTTTCTCTCTCTTTTTCTCTCTCTCATTTGACTTTGTGTGCCTCGGCGCCCTAATTTATGCTGCGAAATTTTTGCACAGCTTGCTACACACGAAAAATTAAACATATGTTTGTCTGCTACTACAAGTATAACCCAAACTCAACCCCCAGGCAACAAGCACATCAGCGAGATTGCAACAATGGCACTTGATTTGCTGGACGCCTCTTCGGTCTTTCGACTTCCCCGCGCGGGCGATGAGTTCGTGCAAATACGCTGTGGCGTCCATACCGGTCCCGTTGTCGCCGGCATTGTGGGCAGCAAAATGCCTCGCTACTGTCTATTTGGTGATACTGTAAATACCGCATCGCGCATGGAGAGCACGGGAGAGGCACAGAAGATACATATCACCGAAGAGATGCACGAAGCGCTGCAACAGGTGGGCGGCTTTAAGACGGAGCATCGCGGTCTCATCGACGTCAAGGGTAAAGGCCTGATGAGCACCTACTTTCTGACATGCAAGGATGGCCCGGTACGGGTGCGTGAGGAGATTTCCTGGTGTGCGGATATGCAGCCTGTGTTCCTTGATCATCTAAAGCTACATCCGCCAACCAACTACAAGCTCCCCAAACGAAAATAAACAACAGACGACAGCACACAAGCAACAAATTTTCCCAATAAGCAAATTATTACTATTATCCAACCATCTGTGTGCTTTACTGATATACTATGTCTAGGTTTCTCTGTGTGTGTTTGTGTGTGTGTGTGTGTTAGTGTTTGTTTGTGTCTATAATACTTGTTCAGGCACGCCCAGTGGGCGGCATAAGCTCATCCGTGTAATCTGCTGCATTGCCAAAAAAAAAACAAGTGGAAATGTTGCAGTCGGACGCAACCGACTGCGATATACTCGAAACCTGTAAAAGAACGGGTAACAAGAGGCCTGATTGCAAGGAGGTACGGATGCGGAAGGGGTGTACGCTGCGTTCAAAGTTAAGTGCACTGATAGAAATTGTCAATTACTTTGTTCTTAAAACCCAATATTTCGAACATGATTTCAAGCAAAGTATGGAATGACGGGAATCGATAATGTAGTTCTAAATTTAAAAACGATTTATAAAGTTGGTTTGTTCTTGACTTGAATTAAGTTCTAATGTTTCTATTCAAGAATTTGTGTACTTAAAACAAGTATGACGTTTGTTTATCCAAGGATTTGTGTGCTTGATTTTCGAACATGATTTCAGTTAATCTATGTTCTAGATTTACGTATTTTTATACTTATTTCAAGCATTCTTTAATTGTTTTAAGTAATTTTACAGTCATTTCAAGTATTCCGTACTTAAATCAAGAATGAAACTGTAGATAACGAATACTAAATTCAATTCTATCAGTGTAAGAGTTATTATATAGTAACAAGTCTATGTTTGTATTTATTATAGTCTTCATCATGTCTTTAAAAAATATCTCTTTTGATACTATCCATTTGCATAGATGTATGATCTTAAACAGAAGGGAGGCTCAGTAACAACTGGAGCTAATAGACAATCCTGTTTCTCTTTATATTTATGAACAAGTATATATAATCCATAAATCATTTTTATTTTTTGTCTTCAAAGCCTATGCAAAATCATAAAAACAATTTTCAAGAAATTTAAATTACTTAGATAAAACGCGACTAATTCTTTTAATTACCTACCAAGAATCGTCGCTGTAGCTCTTAATAACTCTTGTTATTTATTTGTTATTATTATTTTGAATAATATAAAAATTATAGCTTTAAGTCTTAATTCCTTTCAAGTGAACTTGAACAAAGTATTCACTGTATTAACGTTCATGGATTAAATATTTTTAAAGTACAGTTGCTCGAAAAATAAATGTTTTACTCTTTGAAAAGATAATCTAAGCAAAGCATGCATATTAATTCGGTTTTGAAAGTCGGGCTGATTAAGCAGCTACTATTATTAAGCGTTGTGTATGGCGATCGGGGCACCTTTTCTAGGAATAGCGATGAAGAATTTCAGATGCTTATTGCAGGCGGCTACATACCCGATAATAGCAAATTTGTGAGTAATGTGGTATCCATAAGAACCTTAAAATACATTCAATATCCGGGGGACAATCATTTTTGCGCCGGTGTTATCATAAGCAGTCGCACAATTTTAACTGCAGCGCATTGCGTCACAGAGTAAGTGAAGATTTTTTATATTTTAAAGCTAAGTCAGTAACAAATAAAATTGTGGATTTGTTTATTCTGTAGCAGGCACAAGTCCGTTATGAATCCACGCGGCTTACTTATCGTGTTTGGGTCCATATATCGCCTTGATAAATATGGCGAGGAGGACTGCCGACGAACGGATCGCATTGTGATACATCCGAAATACCAGCGATACACAAAATACGATGTAGCTGTGCTGCGTTTGTTGTTACGCATTCCAGGCAATCTGCGACATGTGAAACCGATCTCCAAGCGGACGGACGTTAAAATATCAGAAGGGATGAAGTGCCTCACACTTGGTTGGGGTCAGGTGTATCCGGTAGTATTCTCAGTGCAACCATTACCTTTTCCACCCATATTATTGTTATTTGTTGTTTTGCTAGCATGGTCCGTATGGCAACGAGATGATGTTCCTAGATGTCATCATACGTTCAAGCAAGCATTGCGAAGATTTGGAATACTTCGATGCCAAAACCAATATCTGTGTTCAGCCAGCCACCGGGCCTGGACAAATTTGTCCCGGGGATTTGGGTGGTCCGTTGATGTGTCAGGAATGCCTGGCTGGCATTATTGGTGGCTCACGGAGCCCTTGTTTGGGCGTCAAGTCAATGAAGTTTGTCAACTATTCTAGAATAGAAGAGTGGATGGACAAGACTGTTAAAGTTCTTTCCTGTGGCAACAACATAGGGCTTTTTTTACCCTCACTCTTTGTGCTGCTTGTTTTGACAGTTCTCTAACTTTAAACTAACATCGGGCAAACAATTAAATTAAATTAATTTCTGCATGCGCCAAGAAAATAAATACATACATAGATACTCAGTATTAAAGCAATTTGATTGTCGGCACAATAACATAAATACATAACTATTAAAGTTTTGCAGCAAGTTGGTAGCACTGTTATTTACATTTTCTCTTCTCGCCGTATGATTTCGCCCAGAACAGCTGATTGACGCTGCATAGTGAATATGTAACAATCGACAAACACAAGTGAAATATACTTTGAAACAATGCTAGAAATAAGCCGAAATACAGCCAATGCTGCCCTACAACGTTGGCGGCAACGTAAATTACTCACAACATGGTCGCCGTGGCCACCGCCTTCAATGTGCCACCAGCAAAGCGCATAAATTTCACACGGGACGATGTTGTAGTGTTTTTCTATTTTATTATAATTAACTTACTAACTTACCGTTTTGTTTTGCCAAGGGCCTGTTTCGCATGCCGGAACTACGTGACGCTGATGGCTTTTTTTTGCGCGAGAATGTGGAACGATCAACGCGGTATTAGCGAAGCCACCTCTAGCAATCAGCCAAATCAGCATTTGTGGCATTGTCGATTTAAGGTTCCCCATCAAGACAAGTACATGAAGCAGCGAACAGGCCTGCATAGCATTTATGCATTATAAAGGCGCTCAGAAAGGTGGTGCAGAAGGGTGATTTTGTGCCCACCACCGAGGTGGATCAGCATGTCGCCAAATTGTTTCTATTCGATTTTGAGCAGTGCGGCATTCATTTACCCGAGAAGGAGCGATTGCGTGTCGTTCGCCTCAATGATTACATACTGCAACTTGGCCAGAAGTTCATGAATGGCGCTGTGCAACCAACGACGCTTTCGCGCCGATCTGTCCCGGAGGACATGCGGCAATAGTAAGTGAAGCCACTCCCAAAGAAAATAACCGAATTTTGTTTAACGTATATTTTACGTAGTTTTCCCAGTGATGGCGAGAATATTATCGTAACTGGACTTAGCATCAATGCCTCGAATGTGAAGATGCGCGAGGCCGCATACCGTTTGTATCTGCAGCCCTCGGATAGCCAGGAAGAGCTGCTTAAGGACATGCTGCTGTGCCGCTATGAGCTAGCACGCAGCTGCGGCTTCGACACCTATGCCCATCGTGCGCTTAAGGGCAGCACAATGGAGCGACCTGAACTCGTTGGCGAATTCATAGATGAACCATCGGAGCAACTGCGTACGCGTGCTGAGGCCGACTTTGCACTCATGACCCAAATGAAGCGCAGCGAGAGCGGATTGAATAATGCTCTGGTCGAGATCTGGGATACACCATACTTTACCACACAGCTCAAGCGACAATCGCTGGAGGAGGAGGCTTAAGCAATCCCAACAGGTAAGCGTGTGTGTGTGTGTGTCTTTAATGTACAAGTAACGGTCTTTATTTTGCAACAGGTGCCCGCTGAGCTGTACGAGGCAGCTACAATTTATTTTAGCGATATTGTTGGCTTTACGGAAATTGCGGCCGAATGCACGCCATTAGAGGTAAGATTTTGGTTGATTGGTATTAAGGTACAGTGAAACTTATAAAACTATCAACAGGTTGTTGTTAGTTGAAAATGTGTAGAAAATTTTAAATATGTTCCGAATTTCCAGAATGAAAACCCGTGCACATACTTTTTGCAAATAAATAATTATTTTCATAGATTTTTTGGAGGAGTTAAAATTTCCAAATTTTGAAAAATTACTTAAAGTCATCTTAAAACTTGCGTTAAAGGACATAAAACTTTAAAAAGCAAATCTCCTTACCGAGCGACTACCGAAGCAGCAAATTCAAAACATTAATTGATTGCGGCAATTTATTTGACAGGTGGTTACCTTTCTCAATTCGATATATCGCGTGTTTGACGAACGCATCGAATGCTATGATGTCTACAAAGTGGAAACCATTGGCGACTCCTATATGGTTGCGTCCGGGCTACCCGTGAAAAACGGTAATTTATGCTAATTTCCCTGTCAGTTGCAACTTGTAGCTTGGCTACCTAAGCCCAAAAACCTTTTCCCCGTTTCGTTCTCCCTCTCCCTCTACCTTTCTTTCTCTCTCTTTTTTTCTCTCTCTCATTTGACTTTGTGTGCCTCGGCGCCCTAATTTATGCTGCGAAATTTTTGCACAGCTTGCTACACACGAAAAATTAAACATATGTTTGTCTGCTACTACAAGTATAACCCAAACTCAACCCCCAGGCAACAAGCACATCAGCGAGATTGCAACAATGGCACTTGATTTGCTGGACGCCTCTTCGGTCTTTCGACTTCCCCGCGCGGGCGATGAGTTCGTGCAAATACGCTGTGGCGTCCATACCGGTCCCGTTGTCGCCGGCATTGTGGGCAGCAAAATGCCTCGCTACTGTCTATTTGGTGATACTGTAAATACCGCATCGCGCATGGAGAGCACGGGAGAGGCACAGAAGATACATATCACCGAAGAGATGCATGAAGCGCTGCAACAGGTGGGCGGCTTTAAGACGGAGCATCGCGGTCTCATCGACGTCAAGGGTAAAGGCCTGATGAGCACCTACTTTCTGACATGCAAGGATGGCCCGGTACGGGTGCGTGAGGAGATTTCCTGGTGTGCGGATATGCAGCCTGTGTTCCTTGATCATCTAAAGCTACATCCGCCAACCAACTACAAGATCCCCAAACGAAAATAAACAACAGACGACAGCACACAAGCAACAAATTTTCCCAATAAGAAAATTATTACTATTATCCAACCATCTGTGTGCTTTACTGATATACTATGTCTAGGTTTCTTTGTGCGTGTTTGTGTGTGTGTGTGTGTTAGTGTTTGTTTGTGTCTATAATACTTGTTCAGGCACGCCCAGTGATGAAATTGTCAATTACTTTGTACTTAAAACCCAATATTTCGAACATGATTTCAAGCTAAGTATAGAATGACGGCAATCGATAATGTAGTTCTTAATTTAAGAACGATTTATAAAGTTGGTTTGTTCTTGGCTTGAATCAAGTTCTAATGTTTCTATTGAAGAATTTGTGTATATAATCCATAAATCATTTTTATTTTTTGTCTTCAAAGCCTATGCAAAATCATAAAAACAATTTTCAAGAAATTTAAATTACTTAGATAAAACGCGACTAGTTCTTTCAATTACCTAGCAAGAATCGTCGCTGTAGCTCTTAATAACTCTTGTTATTTATTTGTTATTATTATTTTGAATAATATAAAAATTATAGCTTTAAGTCTTAATTCCTTTCAAGTGAACTTGAACAAAGTATTCACTGTATTAACGTTCATGGATTAAATATTTTCAAAGTACAGTTGCTCGAAAAATAAATGTTTTACTCTTTGAAAAGATAATCTAAGCAAAGCATGCATATTAATTCGGTTTTGAGAGTCGGGCTGATTAAGCAGCTACTATTATTAAGCCTTGTGTATGGCGATCGGGGCACCTTTTCTAGGAATAGCGATAAAGAATTTCAGATGCTCATTGCAGGCGGCTACATACCCGATAATAGCAAATTTGTGAGTAATGTGGTATCCATAAGAACCTTAAAATACATTCAATATCCGGGAGACAATCATTTTTGCGCCGGCGTTATCATAAGCAGTCGCACAATTTTAACTGCAGCGCATTGCGTCACAGAGTAAGTGAAGATTTTTTCTATTTTAAAGCTAAGTCAGTAACAAATAAAATTGTGGATTTGTTTATTCTGTAGCAGGCACAAGTCCGTTATGAATCCACGCGGCTTACTTATCGTGTTTGGGTCCATATATCGCCTTGATAAATATGGCGAGGAGGACTGCCGACGAACGGATCGCATTGTGGTACATCCGAAATACCATCGATACACGAAATTCGATGTAGCTGTGCTGCGTTTGTTGTTACGCATTCCAGGCGATCTGCGACATGTGAAACCGATCTCCAAGCGGAAGGACGTCAAATTATTAGTAGGGATGAAGTGCCTCACACTTGGTTGGGGTCAACTGTATCCGGTAGTATTCTCAGTGCAACCATTACCTTATCCACCCATATTATTGTTATTTGTTGTTTTGCTAGCATGGTCCGTATGGCAACGAGATGATGTTCCTAGAAGTCATCATACGTTCAAACAAGCATTGCGAAGATTTGGAAAACTTTGATATGGAAGGCAATATCTGTGTTCAGCCAGCCACCGGGCTTGGACAAATTTGTCCCGGGGATTTGGGTGGTCCGTTGATGTGTCAGGAATACCTGGCTGGCATTATTGGTGGCTCACGAGGCCCTTGTTTGGGCGTCAAGTCAATGAAGTTTGTCAACTATTCTAGAATAGAAGAGTGGATGGACAAGACTGTTAAAGTTCTTTCCTGTGGCAACAACATAAGGCTTTTTTTACCCTCACTCTTTGTGCTGCTTGTTTTGACAGTTGTCTAACTTTAAACTAACATCGGGCAAACAATTAAATTAAATTAATTTCTGCATGCGCCAAGAAAATAAATAGATACTCAGTATTTAACCAATTTGATTGTCGGCACAATAACATAAATACATAACTATTAAAGTTTTGCAGCAAGTTGGCAGCACTGTTATTTACATTTTCTCTTCTCGCCGTATGATTTCGCCCAGAACAGCTGATTGACGCTGCATAGTGAATATGTAACAATCGACAAACACAAGTGAAATATACTTTGAAACAATGCTACAAATAAGCCGAAATACAGCCAATGCTGCCCTACAACATTGGCGGCAACGTAAATTACTCACAACATGGTCGCCGCTGGCCACCGCCTTCAATGTGCCACCAGCAAAGCGCATAAATTTCACACGGGACGATGTTGTAAGTGTTTTTTCTATTTTATTATAATTAACTTACTAACTTACCGTTTTGTTTTGCCCAAGGGCCTGTTTCGCATGCCGGAACTACGTGACGCTGATGGCTTTTATTTGCTGCGCGAGAATGTGGAACGATCAACGCAGGAGCTCATTAGCGAAGCCACCTCTAGCAAGCGTCAGCGCAAAATGGTTGAGATCTTTGATGAGCTGTCCGATTCGCTGTGCAAGGTTGCTGACTTGGCTGAATTCATAAGGATTGCCCATCCCAAGAACAAGTACATGCAAGCAGCGGAACAGGCCTGCATCAGCATTTGTGGCATTGTCGAAAGCCTCAATACGCACAAGCCGCTATATCAGGCGCTCAGAAAGGTGGTGCTGCAGGGTGATTTTGTGCCCACCACCGAGGTGGATCAGCATGTCGCCAAATTGTTTCTATTCGATTTTGAGCAGTGCGGCATTCATTTACCCGAGGAGGAGCGATTGCGTGTCGTTCGCCTCAATGATTACATATTGCAGCTTGGCCAGAAGTTCATGAATGGCGCTGTGCAACCAACGACGCTTTCGCGCCGATCTGTCCCGGAGGACATGCGGCAATAGTAAGTGAAGCCACTCCCAAAGAAAATAACCGAATTTTGTTTAACGTATATTTTACGTAGTTTTCCCAGTGATGGCGAGAATATTATCGTAACTGGACTTAGCATCAATGCCTCGAATGTGAAGATGCGCGAGGCCGCATACCGTTTGTATCTGCAGCCCTCGGATAGCCAGGAAGATCTGCTTAAGGACATGCTGCTGTGCCGCTATGAGCTAGCACGCAGCTGCGGCTTCGACACCTATGCCCATCGTGCGCTTAAGGGCAGCACAATGGAGCGACCTGAACTCGTTGGCGAATTCATAGATGAACTATCGGAGCAACTGCGTCCGCGTGCTGAGGCCGACTTTGCACTCATGACCCAAATGAAGCGCAGCGAGAGCGGATTGAATAATGCTCTGGTCGAGATCTGGGATACACCATACTTTACCACACAGCTCAAGCGACAATCGCTGGAGGAGCAGGCCAATGAGTTTTTGCCATATTTCTCACTGGGCGGTTGCATGGAAGGTCTGGACAACCTGCTGCACTCGCTGTACGGTGTGCACCTGCAGAATACCGAAATGGAACCGGGTGAGAGCTGGCACAGCGACATCTACAAGCTGGGCGTGGTACACGACCAGGAGGGTCTGCTGGGCTACATCTACTGCGATTTCTTTGAGCGCAGCGGCAAACCCAATCAGGATTGCCATTTCACCATTCAGGGTGGCAAGCGGCTGGCCGACGGCACATATCAGCTGCCCATTGTGGTTGTCATGCTGGGACTGGCACAGCCACGCTGGACGGGACCCATATTGCTGTCGCCCTCTCGCCTGGATAACCTTTTCCATGAGATGGGACATGCAATGCACTCAATGCTGGCCCGCACCGAGCATCAGCATGTGACGGGCACCAGGTGTGCCACTGATTTCGCCGAGGTGCCAAGCGTACTTATGGAATACTTTGCCAGCGATCCTCGTGTCCTGCGCACCTTTGCCCGCCACTTTCAGACGCACAAGCCAATACCGGAGAAAATGCTGCAGCGGCTGTGCGCTTCCAAGCATTTATTTGCTGCCAGCGAAACGCAGCTGCAGGTCTTCTACTCGGCGCTGGATCAGGTATATCATGGACAGGCATTGCCAGAGGGCGCCAGTACGACAGACACGTTGCGCCATGTCCAAAATCGATACTATGGACTCCCGTATGTGGAGAAGACGGCTTGGCAGCTGCGCTTCTCCCATTTAGTTGGCTACGGCGCCAAGTATTATGCATATCTGATATCAAAGACTATTGCCTCGTGGATCTGGCAGACGTACTTCGAGGCGAATCCCTTCAATCGCCAAGCGGGCGAGAAGTATCGTGCAGAGATCTTGGCGCATGGCGGAGCTGTACCCAGCCGCCAGCTGGTGACAAATTTCCTGCAGCGCGAATTGACGCCCCGCATACTGGCGGATAGTCTCATACACGAGATTGATATGGACGAGTCGAAGATTAAGGAGCTGATCATAAGCAGAAACTAGCTTTGGGTCATAAATACGCTTGTAAATTGTTTTCTTTTTTTTAATTATAAATAGTTAACTGCTCCATGGTTTTTGTACATAGCGAATTTGGTTATCATTTTGGATTATGCAGGCATCACAGCGGGCATCAATTCCACACCCACAAACTCCTTGGCAATTCGCACTCCAAGAAAAAACATACCAAAACTCTTTACCAGCATCCTGAAAATCGTAAAATATATAAGAAAAAAAAAGTTTGGTTATGTAAAAATATGCGGCAATTGAGACTCAGTTTCAATGTTTATGTGAGCATTGCAGCACTTACCACTGGAATTCATTTTGATAGATGTTACGTAGAACGTTTAAAGGATTTCCAGCTTTCGCCATTGTGATTATGAATTTTTTATGCTATTTATTTAACGTTTGACTACTGTTTTGCTTAAACGCTGTCGCATGAGTGAACAGATGTTACAAACGAAAAAAAAAGAAACGCTCACTGGGATGCTAGTATTTTTCGTTAGAATTTTGCAGGTCAAGTGCTGCTTAGTTCCAGTTGTGAATCGCTCACTAGTTCTTTACTGAAATGCACTTATGAGTTCAACGGACTTGGTCACACTATTTTCAGTCCCAATTGCACGTGCAGCGCCAAAACAAGTAAATTTATTCTGGAGTTTGTTAGGAATCCACAAATTAGCTATGGATAATACCAACGATGAGGTCGAAATGGAGGTTGTAGAGCCTGAGGATGCTGAAAGTGACGTAGAGAATGAAAGCGACAACGACGAGGATGCCGATGGCGATGGTACCACAAAGACACCCAAACAAGTCTACTTGCCAGGTAAAACACTGGCCGAGGACGAAGAACTGGTCTGCGATGAGAGCGCCTATGTGATGCTGCATCAGGCGTCGACTGGTGCACCGTGTCTCAGCTTCGATATCATACCTGATGAACTGGGCAAAGACCGCGAGAGCTTTCCAATGACCGCTTACATTGTAGCCGGCACTCAGGCGTCGCGGACACATGTCAACAACCTGCTTGTCATGAAGATGAGTAATCTGCACAAAACTCAGGACGATGATGAGGACAATGATGATGACGACGAGGAGCTGGAAGATGATCAGGATGATGTGCCCGACAAGAGCGAGCTGAAGAAACCGCAAATGACTTGCGCTCTTATCAAGCATCAAGGATGTGTGAATCGGGTGCGTGCCCGACGCATGGGCAACAATGTGTTTGCAGCATCATGGAGCGAATTGGGACGCGTGAACATCTGGAATCTGTCACAACAGCTGCAGGCCGTCGAGGATACACAGCTGCTCAAGCAATATGAGCAACGGAGTGCTGGTGGTGGTGATGCATCGGGAACTCGTCCTGTTTTCACATTTAGTGGACATCAGCAGGAGGGTTTTGCGATTGACTGGAGTCCTTGTGCTGACGGTGTGCTGGCAACAGGCGATTGTCGACGCGATATACACATCTGGAGTCCACTCGAAGATGGTACCTGGAAGGTGGATCAACGTCCGCTTGTGGGTCACACCGCTTCCGTGGAAGATCTGCAATGGAGTCCCAACGAGCGTAGCGTGCTAGCCTCCTGTTCCGTGGACAAGAGCATACGCATCTGGGATTGCCGTGCGGCACCACAAAAGGCCTGCATGCTCAGCTGTGAGAATGCGCACGAGAGCGATATAAATGTGATCTCGTGGAATCACACGGAACCCTTCATTGCCAGCGGCGGTGACGATGGTTTCCTGCACATTTGGGATTTGCGACATTTCAAAACCCAAAAGCCCATCGCCACATTCAAGCATCATACGGATCACATAACGACTGTCGAGTGGAATCCCAGCGAAGCAACAGTTCTAGCCTCGGGTGGCGACGATGATCAGATTGCGCTGTGGGATCTGGCCGTGGAAAAGGATGCCGATCAAGCGCAGGCGCCGGCTCAAAACGAGGATGAGCTGAATAAGCTGCCGCCGCAGCTGTTATTCATTCATCAGGGTCAAAAGGAGATTAAGGAGCTGCACTGGCATCCTCAACTGCCGGGCGTTCTTCTCTCAACGGCTCACAGTGGCTTCAACATTTTTCGCACGATCAGCGTATGAAAACCACGACCTATCCGATAAGCGCATTAGCTTCTAGAAAATAAAAATAAAATAAATGTTTATGGAAGTGTCTTTTATTATTATTGCTACTGCTTTTAGCCATGGGGCGGATCATTGACATTGTCGTCCTCCTCATCCATCAGCATCGTGATATTGATTAGATGACGCATGGTGGGACGTCCGTGCGGGCAGTTCTGTAATCACAAACAAATAAAACGTCAAGTTAAACGTTATCTCGGCATCTGGATGAACAAAAAAGGTATGTGCCAAAATGAAATACAACCTGGCAGTTTCACAGATGTGCCTCAGTTAAATTGCGAGACACGTTTGCACGCGAGACACAAACCGCGCATCAACATGGACCATGAAAACCCGAGCGAAACATTTGGCAGCAACTCATTAACGATTCTGGAGGCACCGCTAATGGCCGTCGAAAGCACTAAGCATAGTTTGGTAAGACCAAAGACATTTTGACATTGTCGTTAGCTTCAATTTTGTATCATACAGGAAGAGCCCAAATGGACCTGGACCTTAAAATTGGCCGTCTATGGTGCAACATTTGGTGCTGCTGTCCCAGTTGGATATTGCACCGGTGTCGTTAACAGTCCCGCTGCGGTAAGCTACTAAATCCGATTTTCGAATATTCTTAAATGTTGAATTTTTCTCATTATTATAATTCCCTATTACTTATGATATTGTTCATATGGGCCATCATTATTTGTGTCTTATAATTTCCTCTAGTTCCTAGTATACCTACTTCTTGGTATAAACTCCCTACTAGACCTCGTATTGCACCCCTCTGTATTTTCCGTAATTGTTATTTTCATACAGTCTTCTGTTATACTATTCTGTTATACAAATAAATTTCCCTGGTTTTTCAGCATATACGCTTGTGGTGCCAGGAGACGCTTCAATCTCGCTATGGCCTGCTCCTTGATGAAGCGACTTTGCGACTACTTTGGGCATTTGTGGTATCTATATTTCTGGTTGGCGGCGCTGTGGGTTCTTTGACGGGTGCTGCCATTGCCAATAGATTTGGACGTCGTCCCTCCTTATACATATGTGGCGTGCTCCTTGCGTTGGGCGCCATTTCTTTTTACATGTGCCGACCTCTTGGCTCGGTCGAGCTGCTAATGCTGGGACGTTTGTTGGTGGGTCTTGCTGCCGGTCTCGTCACCGCCTGCATGCCCATGTATCACAGCGAACTGGGTGCTCTGCAGCAGCGCAGCATGCTATCACCACTGTGCCCTCTAGGGCTGACATCGGGTGTGGTGGTGGCTCAAGTATTTAGTTTGCAATCGGTGCTGGGTGGCGAACAGCATTGGCACATTTGTCTGGCCTTCTATGGCGTATTTGTGTTGATCTGCTTTGCACCTTTCAAGTGGTACCCGGAGAGTCCCAAATGGCTGTACATTGTCAAAGGACGGAAAGCGGAGGCTTCAAGGCAACTTCAACTATTGCGCGGCTATTCTGCAGACAGCGAAGCGTTGCAAGCCGAACTAAATGGCATGGAGCAAGAAGCAAAGGAAAAGAGCACGCCAAGCACATTAATCCAAGTTTTGCGCAATCCAAAGCTGCGAATGCCCCTAATCATTGTCTGCTCATATTTGGGTGGTCAACAGTTGTCCGGCATCAATGCGGTGAGTGATGGAATCCAATTGATCCTTCAATAATCTTTATTAATATCGAATTTTCTTTCTTTTACAGATCTTTTACTACTCGGTGTCCATTTTCCGCAGAGCTGGACTTTCCGCACAGGCAGCGGAGTGGGCAAATCTAGGCGCTGGCTCTACAAATTTAGCTACCGCCTTGTTTGGTCCCATGTTGATGGAGCGATTTAATCGCCGGCCCCTGATGCTCTTCTCGAGCCTCTTCAGTTGCATTTTTCTATTTCTATTTGCCACAATGTTGCATTTTATTGTGAGTTTTATTCTTTTTTGTGCTATGCCTATTTTTTTTGATGGGTTTACTTTTTAGGAGAGCTTCAGCTGGTTTGCCATGGGCTGCATCGTATGCATCTTTCTGTACATTGTTGTCTTCCAGTTTGGTTTGGGCCCACTGCCTTTCTTTATTGGAGCAGGTGGGTTTGAAATTTCACATTATATTTCATCGCCTCAACTTCCATTTTCCACAGAACTCTTTGAAGTTGCACCGCGTTCCGCTGCCATGTCCTTGGGCAGCGTTGTCTATTGGTTATGCAATCTGATAATTGGCATGGCATTTCCCAGCTTACAGAATGCTTGGGGTGCTTTGGTGTTTCTGCCCTGCTCATTGACATGCTTGCTGCTGTTTGGGCTGACGAAACGCTACTTGCCCGAGACGCGTGGTCGTGATCCATCTGAGGTAGCGCCGCTGATCGCTGATGGCTTTAAATCAAAGCGGCTAAGGCAATGATTAACAATTAGTTTGGGTGCATTTGTAATCTAATAAATAATGATAGGATTAGCGTTTTCTTTAGCGTCGTTGCTTTTTGGCTGAGTGTCTTAACTTTTGGCTACACTTGGGTTTCGTGTAATCTGATTGTTAGATGGGCGCTTGTTTGATAACCATATATCCATTTGACAGCTCCTAAACAGCATGAACTTACCCAAGGTTGTTCGATTTCGCCCATCTGGGTGATGAGTCTTCGCATGGTGGTGCTCCTGTGTAATGCCTTGCCAATCATAACAGACTTGCGGCAGGCACGGGAGGCAAACATAGCACGGATGCGCGAAGGCCGACATATGGTGCCCTCGGGCGCATCCTGCAGCATAAAGATAAGCTCATCTATGTCCTCCTTGCCAAATTCCCAGTTCTTGCTGTACGGCTTGCCCAGCAAACGCACCTTTCGAGTAGCAGGAGCTGTTAAAGAAAATATATATTTATTTCTTTAGAATCATATAAACAAAAATATTTATACCATCGGCAGTGATCTCGAACTTGAAGCCATTCTTCTCAAAGACCGGCAAATGATCCTGCAATATCATTTCATTGACCGCAGTCAGCTCTAAGGTTTGTGGCACGGTCAGACGTTGATGCTCGAGCTGTGTATTACGTTGCAAGGTCTCAAAATTATATTTTTCATCAGCCGCATGCTGATCCACAATGAAGAGATCATCGTCCAACTTGACTATAATGAAACCCAAATTGAACTGTCCAATAATTTGCATGCGCTTAAAATCCGCTTTGCTTATTTCCTTTTGCAGCTCGGCTTCAGCATTTTGATTCTGATTCGGATTGATTTCGCTCTTGAAACGCAAACGTTGCAAATTGGTGGAACGTTTGCGTTCCTCACGCTGTTGCTCCTGCGCCTGCAGGCTGGACGCAATCTGCTCTAGACTGGTGCGTAATTCACCGCTGGCAATGTTGAATGGTTCTTCCTCAGAATCGCTGTTGCCATCGAATTCAATGCGTTTGGGCATTTCAATTTCATCATCGCTGTATTCCGTTGTGGCTTGGGAAAAGCTTGGTGCCACATCGTCTTCTGGTTGGGCTTTAATTGGAGTAACTTCCATAATACTCTTTCGCGATTTTAAAGGTGTCAGCGTTTTGCAATCAATGCGTTGAACTTTTGCCGGTTGCAACAGCTCGTCATAAGCTAACAATATAGAAATATATATTTTAACGAATTTGTTACTTTTCTATGAAACCTCTCTTACCCTTTGACTCCACTTTGAGCTGCTTTAGGCTCACAAAACTATCATTAAGGTTCGATTGAGATTTTTCCAAATTTACATTCGCTTCTTCAACCGATTCTGGATCGCTTTGTGTTAAGAAATCCTGTATCTTTTGTAGTTTTAGTGCACGCGAATTGATTTCTTCAGTTTCAGCACAACGTCGTTTGGCAGTTGCAGGCGGTGCCACGCCATTTGTCTCGCCAGTGCGACGCCACTGTGTCAATACATCCATAAATCGCTGCGAAGAACTTACGGGCACATCAGCCTCACTTTCCACCTCATTTTTAGTTTCTTTGGGCTTAGGCTCCAACATACTGGCAATGGTTGTGTTTTGCATTTGAAATGTTGACGGCAGGCTGCCAAAGGTGTCCAGCAGCGATTTCTTTAAGGCCAACAATAAGATCTTTTCATTATTGAGCAGCAGCTGACGTTTGTCGGGGGTCAGATTTACATCGACCTCGGCACGCGCGGTCACAATGTTAAGGTATATAAAGGGCTGCTGCTGCACATTAAAGCGATGGTAAACATCATTCATTACCTTAGCTATCTGGAAAAAAAAACAAGAAATAAATTAAATAATCAGTTTAGATTAGATTAACTTTTCAACCCACACTTTTGGGCTCACAGGGACGCGCATTGACATAGAAAAACTGACGATCCCTGGTGGATCGGCCTGCTCCGTGGCGACAGCTTGATATGTAGCCCTCCAGCTGAAAGTCTGCTTGGTTTAAACGCTCCACATCGTCGGCGTTGATCTGTGTTGAGTTCGCTTCAGCCACATCGCTCGTCGATTGCAACTCAGATCGCAATCTCTCCTCGGTGAGTTCACCGCCCTCAAATGGCGACTTGAGCGGCACCAGATCCGCAACTTGCCGCGCACCAAACACAGCCGATATGTTGGCCAGCACATCGGCAGCGCCGTGTGTCTGCAGGACCACAGATTTAATGCCTTTGGGTGTCTGATTGCTGCAGATGAGACGCACGTTGCGGGTAACCAAACAGTACGCCTGGAGTATCTGGCACATCTTGGTGAATTCCTTTTTGATATTGCGCGTAAAGTCGCGTCTTCGAACAGGCAGCGTGACAAACAGATTGCTCAGTGTTACGGTTGTGCCAACGCCTCGAGCGCAAGGAGATCGTTTCTTGATTTTACCTTCATGATCCAGTTCGATTTTAATAGCTGCAAAGATTTATGCAAGGCATTTAGGCATTTGTAGTAAACAAATGCGAACAGACTCACCCACATCCGTGGACTTGTGACGCGTCTGTATGGTCATGTCGGAGAGAGCACAGAGTGAACTTAACGCTTCGCCACGAAATCCAAATGTCTCCACGCCCAGCAGATCAACAAATTCCCGTATTTTCGATGTGTGATATTTGGCAGCTGTAGAAATTGGGTTAATTGAATATTAGGTAACTGTGAGGAGCTGGCAAACTCACTCATCCCCTCTAGATTTGTCTCCTCGACGCCGCTGCCATTGTCACAGACCTCGACACCCTGCAGCCCCTGATCCTTCAACTTGACCTCAATCAACGTGGCACCGGCATCTATTGAATTCTCCACCAGCTCCTTAATGGCAACTGCCAAACTGAGCACAACCTAACAACAACAAAAATACAGACATCTTATAATTTGTTTACAACTTAATGTTGACTATTGCTTGCCTGGCCTGAACAGATTTTGTGCACAGTGTCCTTAGATATGGCGTTAATTTCACCTGAAGCTGCACTGGTGGGCATTGGTATCGACGCATCTTCATCAATTGCACTCATTTTCAACGTAAATTGTCAGATTAATTCATAGAAAATCACAACAAAATATAAAGACCGCGCATTTGCCTTCCCAATGTTGGAAAACACAAAAATCAACGCAGTGCTGCCACACTAAAATCATAATAAAGCACTTGAAAATACCATAGATTTTAAAAGGCGCATTTTTACGAGATTTTAAAGCAACAGGTTTATTTGCTATATTCTTTTTCGCAAATAATTAAATAATAAAATAAATAAAAAGCAGTCTTTTTGCGTATTTTCTTCAGTATTTTACAACCAGTTCACAATTGACTTTGATTGTTTTTTGTGTTTTTAGGCTATTTTCATTTTTTCCACTTTTTTCACAGCTAGTACTTGCTTCTGTTTTTTTTGCGACTGTAACGATTATTATTTTTATAATAACAATTGAAAAATTAGAACTATTTACCAATTTTTTTGTATTTTACTTGACCAATAACTCTTATTTTTTTAACTAAATAAAATTAATATTATTTATTTATTAAATTACAAAATTTATTAAATATTGTGATATAACTCTAGTTTTTCAATCTTTATTATAAAAATAAAAAATAAGAGTTATTTTCCAATTGTTATTTTAACAATCCGAAATAAGAGTTATTTTTCAATTTTAATTTTAAAAGTTGATTTATTTTAAATATTAAATTTGTGCCAAGCAGCATAGCATAAAATTTGATACATATTTATGATTTACACTCAAGTTCCTTTCCATTGATATATTAATGAGGCACTTTTAACTAACTTTTTTCAGAAAAAACATTTATTTATTTAACGTAGTACAACATGAAAAAGTTTCGTAATACATAATTATGTCAGCATAATAATGATGAAGCGTACAAAGTTGGGATTAAAAAAATAATTCAATAATAGTAAGACTACAAAAAATGATGTGATGAATTTTAAATGTATGTATGTATAAATTGAGTCAAATACATTTAGATAGAACTATGTCAATATGATGATGTTTAACAATAGAGAGTTTCCTAAGTTATAAAGCTTAAACATTATATAGCTGGATATAGTCCACCGGGTCTAGGATTCACATTGCATCTCAATCTCCAGTTATTTGCTCTTTTCATTAGCGATTGCCTCCAGTTTTTCAACGATCTTGTTCATATCCATATCCTTGGCAATCTTCACGTACATAGTCTTACGAACTTCATGGAATGATGCCCACGCTGGCAGCTCCTTGACCAGCAGTTTTAGATGCATCTCAATCTCCTGCGGCGTTAGATTTGCACGAAAACTATTCTGGATCTTCTTGATGACAATTTCAAGAGTTAAGACGCTCTTGCGTTCCGTAACATAAACATTGCGCAGATGTCGCGCTAAATCCGGCAGGCGCGTATACTTGGTTGCCTCCTGATCCTGTGAAGGTCGCCGTGTCATTGCGTCCAGTGCCTTGGCCGCCTGCTTGGCGCGAATCTTGTCAATTAATGACTTGGGCAAACCCTTGAGCAGATTGGATGTGGCATCGCTGCCCGCTGCTGCTGGCGTGCACTCCTTAACAGTGGGAATGGCTGTCGATGTGTCCGTATTGGTAGCTTCTATTGCAGTTGGTGCCTCATTGCGATCCGCCTCCAGTTTAGCCTCGTACCGATCCATTACTCGTTCCATGGGCGTGGCGCAGTTGAATAGATTGCGTGCCGTGGAGAGTATATCCTTGGCTGAGGAATATTTCTCAACATTCGGAGGATGTGGCAGCGGTGCTTGCTCTACGTCCGAGCAGCTCTCCAAATCGAATTGTGGATGCCAGCGCGTGAGCATCTTGTCAATAATAATGGGTGGATCCAATGAGCGCAAGAACTTGTCATGCTCCTCCATGACGCGCTGCAGCAGGAGCTTTTGAAATTTTTGCATGCGTGCCGTCATGACGTGTGGATTCATAGACGTCGACTGGGCCGACGCGAGCACATCGTCTTCATTGATTTTGCTGAGGCGCTGTTGCTCCGGCAGCTGCTCCACATTCGGACTGATGACCATCTGATAATAATCCGCCTTCGAAACAGAACCATAATTGCGCATTTTCATCTGCGAAATGATAAACGCCTCCGGATACAAATGCTTGATTTGGGCCAAATGCGTTTCCGTAAAGTTTTTTCGCAGCATGCGCTGCACAGCCGGCTTGAGTTTCTTAAACGTGATGCACTCCTTCCGATTGTGGAACATGGCCACCACAGAGTCCAGGCCCTTGAACATGTCCAGCAAATTTCGATACTTGTACGGCAAAGGCAGCTGACCCGCCTTACTTGTCTCGGCCAGGCTGGCAAAGCGCTTGTAAGCCGGCAGCTCCAACATCTTGACAGGCGATCCATTCTTGGCCGGGCTAAACAACAGACGCTTCGAGACGTCCGTGTGACGCGGTGACATCAACTCATTCTTGTCCGGTGTTGCTGGCGGCAGCTTTGTCGGTGTCTTAAATGTTTTCAGTGGGCTGTAAATAATAAGCAAATATTATTTTTAAATTCAGAATAATTTTTTATAATTATATTATTTTGTACTAAACGAAAGATCTTTGCTTTAGAATAAAGTTTGTAAATATTAAATAACGGTATTTAGCTAAAAATAAAGGTTTCGTTAAGTCTAATCTTAAGTTGGTAGTAGAATAATACTTTTTACATCGAATGTATCTTATGGAAAATAATGCCTAAAAAAGTAAATATCATATTGGCATAAAAAATAAACCTGTTTATATGAAAAACCCTTAAAAGAACATTAAAGAGCATTAAAAATCCGATCAGAATTGTTCATAAATGCCGATGCAGGCTAAGGACATAGTAATAGCAACCCTCCCTGGACAACAGCAACAACAACAAAAAGAACCGTTACAACGTGGTTCAACTCAGGTAGCAGGAGTCAACAACCAAATTCCCATACATAAAGACAGAAAGTAAATGTTCAGATAAAACAACCCCCGTAAAATAGGAAAATATCAAGAATGTAACGTTTGCTTGGCGAAGGGTAAACATTGCGTTGCATACGTTAAAAATACAGATACATAAATATATGTGGGTATAGAATGATGTTAGCAAATGCAGCATAAATTCAAGAACATATGCAGATAGTGTTGAAATTTACGCTTTTTTCCCGTCAGACTATATGGGATCATCAAAATGTAGCTTTTTTCTGTGTGAGTTTTTGGCATCAATGTGACTAAATTAATAGGTAAATAGCTTTTTTAAGCTTAATTTGTTGCCTATCTAGCTTATTTTGCTCAAAATTTCTGGCATCACTGAATAATGAAGCGTTTTACTTTTCATAGATAACAAACGTCACGATGCAACAACAACAACTTGCCCGAAATAAATGCATGATCAGCAATTTCAATTGAACAGACGACCAAGACCAAAGCGTACCCCATACATTCCCTCAGCCCTCCGCGCTTCTTAGGCGACCTCGTTGGCAGTTTTTTTTGGTTTTGTTTTGTTTACGTTCAACGTTTCTAGGCCAAAATGAGCGCATAAGAAATTATTGTGGCAGGCGCACTTTGTTCTCACCTTGTCAACACCTCCAGCTCAATTGTATCGAACTCCTTTAGCTGGACGCTGTTGGCTTTTGAGGGCGATGGTCCCGCCTCGCGGAGTCTTCGATTGCGCTCCTCCTGCGCCTTACGCTGCTGTTCCAGTTGCGCCTTGCGCGCCAGCACAGCTTTTAGCTCCTGCATCTTGGCGCTACGCGATATCTTGGTCTTGACCTCATCGAAGGTGAGGCCACGCTTGGCCAGATCAATGTGTTTAATGGGCGATGCATCCTTGATGATCTGTTTGGTCGGCGTGAGCATGCCAAGCTGCGCATTGTCCGGCGCAAACTTGGGTGTATGCTCATTGCGTAGCTGTGCCTCGATGCCCGCACTTTTGTTGGGCGGTGGTTGCTTGCGGGGTGAGAGGTTGCCCTTGCGTATGAACTGTACAATTTTGGCTTGTTTTATGTGTGTCTCAATTTTGCTTGGCTTGAGAGACGGCGTGCCTGGCTGTACACCAATAAGTTTGACGGTGCGACCGGAACGTGTCCGTATGCCCGCTTTAAGAGCACCCATGTCCACATCCTCAACTGTAGATACTTTACTTTTGGGTGCAGCATTGTCAGTGGGTTCTGCCAGTCGCTGTAACAATAAAACAAACACCAAGTAAATTTATTTGTGTCTTAAAATGGCCGCAGGACGCTGCTTGCCACAAACACACACACACACACGCACACACATACACAGACAGGACCTAAACAAGCAAAGGCATTTTTACGTTTCAGCTGCACTTGAGTTTCACTTCTTTTCCTCACTTACCCTGGTTTTAGCTGTGATAGCATCATCTACAGCGGCGCGTTTACGATTGCTAAAAAATGCAGCTACCGATGGCTGGGCCATGATTGCAATTTATATATTATGTATTTATTGCTATATGCCTATCGGCTTTGTATTGCTTTTACGATTTCACACTTGGCACGTCTATTTAGAGGGTTTTGTATTTGTATTTAACCTATTCGCATACGTCTTGACACTGCGCCCGCTCAAATTACAACTGGGCCACGACGATGCAGTTTCCCTCCAAATCTTCACTGACGCGCCAAATTGTTTTCGCGCCAATTCAATGAAACCCGTGTTGCAAAGCGACCGATTCACAGCTGTTTGTTCATCACAAAACAATTAACAACACTCATACAGACGAAGGCATTTTGCATAGTAGATTTTATCAACGGTAAAAAAACCAAATCGACAATAGTTTAAGCACACATTAAACCAATTTAATCGAAATGTACATAATTAACGGTTATTAACGTGGTCACACCATTAAAGTTCATGCAATTTGCACAGATCAGCTGTTGTAGAACAACCTCCAACACAAAGACAAATGAAGCGATATCTCGATATAAGTATCACAAAAGGCAGGCGGTCATCGAAACAACAAATTACTAAATTAAATATCGATAGCTTTTATTGTCAATCAAGTTTTCACATAAAATTTGGTTAAGCCTGATAAATAGATGCTAATAAATTATTTAGCACTCTGTTCATAAAATTTGAAGTACTGCAAACTTTTGCACACATCAGCTGATTTAACATCCTGCGTTGCCGCTTACCAACTCTAAACTGCAGAGTTGTATTCTGGGCAGTAGTTTTTTCCACTCGCGGACTTTAAGGTGCGCTGCAATGTTTTAGATGTGAGTTGATACGTTAATACCAAAAAATGTCATTCTCTTAGCGTGCTAAAACGTTCAGTCATGTAAGTTGGCAGCATAATTAAAACACACGTTCTTGTAGGCAAGTAAATGTGAAACCAAATGTGTGCTTTAACTTCTGTGCAAGCAAGCAGGCAATATACCCGTGCGTGTGCATGTTTAAGAACTTGTGTGAGTGAGCACACGATAAGAATGAAGGAGTAGACAAGTGTTGCCAACTTAGCTCATTTCAGTCGTACTTAAATTTTGCACATTATTCACAACATTTTTAAATGTTCTGTCCACCATTTATTTAATGCAAGCGTAAAAATAAACAATTGCACATATGCAGCGTTTTACCAAATGACTTGTGATACAGTGTGGAATATGTGCAAAACTATTAAGTTGGCAGGGCCATTTGGCATAATTTCGCTCACCTCGCATTTGTTTGACTTTTTTTCTGCGAATAATACTCGAATCGCTGTGTTTGCTAAAACGTCAAACAAATTGGGTGCAATAAAACGTTTAATTTGCTACAATAACATATCTTGTCGCACAGAAATCCATACGAAGTGGCAGCAGCAGCCCCAGCAAAATACCCAATTGGAACAAGTGGCAGCTCGAGGCAAAAAGTCGGACGACGATTGGTTAAGGTTTGACGAAGCCCCAGCATAGCCAAGGCGTGCGCATACCAACAAAAACAACAACAGCAGCAGCACAATACGAATACAAACGTAAACGTTTTTCGTTTGCCTTATTGAGGTTTGAGCATATTTTTTTGTTGTTGTTTCTTGAACAGCTGTTAGACTAGTTAAAAATTAGCGGAGGCGACAGCTGCAAAAAACTAAAAAGCAACTAACACACAAAAAAGCAAACAACAACAACAAAATGAACTCAAGAGCTGACGTCAACCGACGCGTTCTGGCTATTCAAGCGAAGAAGAAGCGTCATAAGAACAATAAGAAGCGCGGCAAGCAAAATGGAGCCGCAGCTCCCGTCCAAGAAAACCAACAACAACAACAACAAGAGCAACAACAAGAGCAACAGCAAAATATAAGCGGCGACAACAGTGAGCAATTGCTCGCGACAGCAACAGGAGCACCAGAAAATGCTAAAAATAACCAGATAGAGGGCGACAGCAAATTCCAACTGCATGTTGGCAGCGCAGAGGGCGCCGTTAAATCGAAATCTGCCATTGCATCCTTTTCCCAAGCGAACGAGTCCAGGTCAAGTGGTTCGGGCAACACACCCGATGCCCAACCGCATTCACAATCGAAGGGAAAGAAATCGAATAACCACAACCAGCAGCCGCCGCGCAGTTCATCCAACGAATCCGATGAGTCCGAAATGAACAGTGAGAACGAGGAGCAGGAACTTAAAGAGGATTATTGCAAGGGCGGCTATCATCCGGTCAACATTGGCGATTTGTTTCAGGGTAAGATACAAAAACAATATCAATATCGTCTGTTTGTTCCTCCAAAAATATCTGATATGTAGGACAAATCGTAATCCATTTTTGTACAAATTGTACATCCCTTCCCTTCAGATTGTAGTCTGTGTAATTTGTTGCTCGTGTTCCAAATAAGATTGAAGCCTTATAATTTAGATCAAATTCCAATCAATGACAAAACCGGTTCCCAATTCTTATGATTACGACACTCAAAGCTCTTGAAGTACATAGATCAGAAAGCAAAGATCTTTTAACTATATACATATCCCTGTACATGTTTTTATGTAAACATTTATATAATTCCTCTACCGACATTTTTTAATAATTCATTTAATCCTATTATTTTGCAAACCAGTTTCGTGAAAAATCAAATTTTAAAAATAACTTAAATATTTTGATATAATTTCTTTATATTTGATGTACACTACATAAAATTCTTGGTTAGAATATTTCAAAGGTTAATAGTTAATTGTGTAGAGTATTCAAGTTTCGTTGTGTTACAGATAACCTTACTGACATACTGTATATCTTGTTGTTTGTTTATTTGACTTCGGACACAAAACCCAAAACGCTGTAATTTTTTCTGGATTTTTTTTGGCATGGGTGGGAATATCAGTGCATGCGTCGCAGCCCTCAAAATACGTTTGTTGCGCCTTTGTGGCAAGCACAACAGGTTGTCAATGTGGAACGCCCCTTTTCAACATTATCACATAAACGCAATTGTGTGTGTTTTTTTGATTGTTTACGCTCAAGGGTTGTTAATGGGGTGGGGCCCGAATTGAATTTGACTGATAAACGGTTGCCGTTAGCGACATGGGTGCCACTTTTTTTTTGACATGGTTGCTACCAGCCAAATTGACCCACAAAACTCAGATTTTCCAAATGCGTCGAAGAGGGGTGGATTACAAATACTTTTGTTATGCCAAAATGTTGTGCATTAAGCTCATTTTGTGCGTATAAACAATGAAAATGCCGCTTACCTTTTTTTAGCCAGCGATAAGGCAAAGCCAGCCATGATAAGAGTCCAACCAACAGACTTTGCAAATTTGTTACGAGACAGGAGGCCGCTAGTAATTCTATATTTATTTATAAGTCCAATTTTCTTGAGCACCTTTTTGAATCAAACTATCTGCAAATCTTTTTTATTGGCAAAGCGTCCCTGTTAAACAAATATCACTGTAATATTATAAACTAATCAGTTGTATATATGTATGTACCTACTAGTACCTTTGTGCATTGTATATTATAAGCTTTGATCACAATGTCAACTTGTGCTATGATGATGGGAATGACCCAGCTGGCAATCCTAATTGTACTTGAGACGAAAGCGCGCTCATTCAATTGAATACACAAATGAACATATCACAAAAGCAGATCATAACCATTTTAGCTTTACTATTCCATAGTTGTCTGCAGATCAAGAACTACAAGGTTTTAGCTTAGTCAGATGGATTTACTGCCAGCGAAAGCAAATATTTGTGACTTATTATTTTTGATTGGTGCATCATTAACTTTATCTATTAAATAACTCAATATAATATTTGAAATTTTTCAATTCGACAGGTCGCTATCATGTTATTCGTAAAGTGGGCTGGGGTCACTTTTCAACCGTTTGGCTATGCTGGGATTTGCAGGAAAAACGTTATGTGGCCATTAAAATAGTGAAATCGGCTCAACACTTTGCCGAAACCGCCAAGGATGAAATCAAAATACTCAGAACGGTGCGCGAGACGGATCCATCGAATCCACGTCACCAGAAGACTGTCCAAATGTTTGATGACTTCAAAATCACGGGCGTAAATGGCACACACATTTGCATGGTCTTCGAGGTGCTGGGCGATAATCTATTGAAGCTCATACGCAAGTCCAATTATCGTGGCATTCCGCTGGAGAACGTTAAGAGCATTACACGCCAGATACTCGAGGGTCTGGACTATCTGCACAGTTGCTGCAAGATCGTACACACCGATATCAAGCCGGAGAATGTGCTTCTTTGCGTGGATGAGCCGCATGTCCGTTCGATGGCCACCGAGGCGACACAGTTGTATGTCATGAAATCTAAAATGTATCCATCGCTGGTCAGTCGTGCGCCCAAGGAGTATCGCGAGCCGGTCATCAACGGCAAGATGAGCAAGAACAAGAAGAAAAAGCTTAAGAAGAAGGCCAAAAAGCGCATGGAGCTGTTCAAGAAGCAGCGCGACTATTTGGAGCAAACCGGTGGCGAAGAACAAAAACAGCCACCGCTGCCACCTCCGGATGAAAGGAATGAAAGGCATGCGGAAAATGGCGTTGCTGCTGGCTCCGATTTGGAGAATGATGTTGATGTTGACGACGATTCAGCATCTGTTCAGGATTTGAATGTGCAAATGCTAAAACTGGAGTCCGACGACGATGATGGCGATGAGGATGCCGAAGAGGCTGTTGAGCGGCCCTCATTAGCTGACGAGCCAAGTGCTGCTGGCGATGCAATTCAAAATTCAGCCGAAGGCACTGACAAGACCAAAAAGAAGAAGAAAAAAAAGAACAAGAGTAAGTGAATGGATATTAACATGGATATTATAATAATAAAATGAGATTTTCAATTTCGGTATTTATTTTAATTTTTTGCAGACAAATCCAGTCAGCAGCAATCGCAGCCAACGCTCGAGAACTCAACGAGCAGCGGCGATATTGCATCTAGCACATTTAAAGGACAATCAAATGGTGCCATCGGTGGCAACAAGAAAACGGCACGGCCCATTAAGCAGGAGGATAATAAGCAGCTGAACAACAATAATTCGAATTCCAAACTAAATTCGGATAGTAATTCGAAAATCTCAAATAACTCCATGGAGCACTCGTCGTCATCGGCCAATGGTGGACCGTATTCTTCGGATTCATTGCTACCACCACCACCACCACCGCCGCCTCTGTCCAAGCATCGCGGCCACAGGCGAGATCCAGCTTTGGAGACATGCAATGTACAGGTGAAGATAGCTGATTTGGGCAATGCTTGTTGGGTGGATCGCCATTTCACCGAAGACATACAGACGCGACAATATCGTTCGCTCGAAGTCATCCTAGGTGCTGGGTATGACACCTCTGCGGACATCTGGAGCACTGCCTGCATGGTGTTTGAGTTGGCCACCGGCGATTATCTGTTTGAGCCGCATTCAGGTGATACGTACACCCGCGATGAGGATCACATAGCGCACATAATCGAGCTGCTTGGACCGATACCACGTCAAATTGTGTTCCGGGGCACTTATGCCCAGCAGACGTTCAATCATAATGGCGAGCTGCGCAACATCACTGGATTAAAGCCGTGGGGCTTACAGGAGGTGCTGATGGAGAAGTATGAGTGGTCCAAGCGTGAGGCGGAGGCGTTTGCAGCGTTTTTGAGGCCGATGCTCGAGTTCGATCCACAGAAGCGAGCCACAGCTGCGGAATGTCTGGAGCATCCGTGGCTTAGATAAGATACGATGCAGCCTGGTTGTCGGCTGCGAGCCAGCCAGCCAGCAGGAGCAGCAGCAGCAAAAATAGGAGCAGGAAAATCAGGAGTAGCATCAGCAGTTATAACAGCAATAGGAGCAACAACAAGATCAGCAACAAAATCAGCATCTGTGGCCACATTGGCCTCCAGTTCATCCCATGCATCCACCTCGGCATCAGCGATGGCCGCATTGCGCGCTCGTCCCTATCAAGTAGCGCCATATGTGACCACCGCCTCAGCAGCGTCTACACCACAACCAGATGTGGATAGTGTGGAGGATTTTGGATTAGCTATTGCTATGCAGGAGGAGGAGGAGGAGCCGCCGCCGTTGACAACGACGACGACGACGACAATAATGCCACAACGGAGCAAACTCAAATCACAGCGCTTCTTTTGGCGCAAGGCACTTCGTCGCGTCTTCCAGCGCCGCAAGTGACGTCAGCTGCGGCGTCGTCGGCAAGACTTGCCCCGTTGGCGTCCTCGTCGCTGCCGACGGCGCACACTCGCCGAGCGTGTCCGTCGCATTTGCGCCTGCTGTGCCTACGGTCAGGTATTGTTGAGTGCCGCACGTGTCGCTCTCCTAAGCTGTATCCGTTGGCGCACACGTGGCAATATACGCAACAACAATTTTTACTTTAGCAATCACTGAAAAAACATCAACAACAACAACAACTGCTAAAAACGCGCTCTGCTCTGCACAGGCACATATATACACACTCATACACACTCACACACACACACACAAAAAAAAATAACATATGTCAATGCGAAATATGATAGTTGTTACAAGCAAATAGTTTGCACCTAATTTATTTCCTTGTGTTTTACACCGATTAGACAATTTGTTCCCCTTGATACAGTTATGAAATTATAAGCATTACAATTTTTTCCTAAACTTGTGCGCTTGTGTGCTATTTAATTATTATTATTATTATTGTAATTATAATTATAATTGTATTTAATTTTGTTTATTTTGCTTACTTCCTGAGACTTTGTAAATAGAGAACGCAAAACTTTTTTGCCCGGCTTTATTATCCATTCTAATCTCTTCTCAATAGTTGTTTGAAACGATCTCCAAGATGTGTTTTTTATTATATTTTGCCAGCAACAAAGCATGAATGAATGAATGTTTATTAACAGACAGCCAATCAATCAATACATACATATATAAACCATATAGGACTTGTTACTGTACATTTAGTGCCAAGGAGGCAAGGTGAGGCGAGGCGAAACAGAAAGTTGATACGCGCATACACATACTAATATATAGATAAAATATATCTGATCGGCGAACTGTGGCAGAGACTGCATGTGACCCAATGGTTTTTAGCATATATGCATATATAAATATGTGTAGAATGATAATGCATATAAAAAAACATACATACAAAGTATTCTTGAACATAACAATAATGAGCGTAGTTAATTAGTTTACCCTCGAATCTAGTAACAACAGCAACAACAATTATCACAAGGTTAACAACAATAATTCTTTGAGCTAAGCCAAATGCACTAACAACCTAAAACCTAATAGAGAGAAAAAAGCAAAAACAAAAACTTAAAAAATTATGAAAAAAGCCTTTCAAAATGTAACAAAGATAAAAATATTTTGTAGCGACTTAACAACGGCAAAGAAAAAATAATAATTATGCTGAAAAAAATGATAGAATATCACGATAAAATTAATAAATTGAGCAAGCAAGATTAATTGCAATTAATGTTAGTGCTATAAAATTATAGAAAAAAGATTTTTGTAGTATTTAAAGAAAGTAACAAACAACACCAATAACAACACGACTTAATTCGTTAAAAGGCACAGAAAAGGCCACTTAAAAAGCAGACGCAGCGGCGCTTAATAAAATTGATGGCATTATTTATGCATAAACAAATAGAGACAAACACATACATATATTCAAATACACGAAACATACTCGCAATTGTGTGTGTGTTCATTACTTACCGACTATTTACTATGATAAGTGGCCTTATTGATTCGATTCTCTGCACAACCAATATACACACAGCACAGTAACACAACACAATAGCAATTTAAATCTAAAACTAAACACACACACACATGATGAGTATGTACAACTTAATCAATACTTAATTGGAAATGTATATGTCCCAAATGCATTAAGCCTTAGACACGATAAATCATAGACATTTACGATTGATTCTTCTAAACAAACAACACAACAACAAAAAACACACAACACACCCACAAATAAATGCAAAAGTTTATGAAAACGATTAGGAAGTTTTAGTACCCTACGAACTATGAAAGTTAAATACCTTAAACTACATATATACTATATACTTATACAAGTTCTCCTGTATTCGGCTGGCCGAAGTTTGAAAAAATGAAAAAAAAAAACAACCAACAACAAATACTCTTTGAACACACAAACTATCAATGAACCAACTATGAAGTTATCAGATTTGGGGGCTATTCAATGCATATAAACATACATACTTAACAACTTATAGCTTTACAAAATAAAAACTAAATAAAAATAATAAATATGAAACCGAACCCTTAGAAAAGTTAACTTGTGCTTAGGAGTTTCAATGTATTGTTCCCGATGATTAACAAAAGAAAAAATAAAAAACAAAATAAGAATGCAGCACGCAATTCCATGATATCAAATAAATTTCCTTTTCAAAGAGTATTGAAAAGTATGAATTATACGGATACATAATTTATTGATGTAGTTATAAACAAATAAACAACAACAAATTACACAAATTGGAAAACGACAAATGTATATTTTATTGCTGCACTAAGCGCTCAACTTCAGAAAATGTCTTATTCAACGGGGGCCAAACATCAATTTTCCATCACTGCATTTTTCAAGCAGAGTTTGCTGGTCGTTGCGTTGGGTGGCTTGGTGGATAGCGAGTGATGTAGACACATTGGCATTCATTTATATACCATTCTCGTAGCGCATCGCATGCAATTACATATTGCCCGGAAGCAGCTAGAGCTGGAGATGAGTTGCTCGTGCCGAGAATTTATGGTCACAGAAAAATCACAAAGCAGCCAACTCGAAGACGTTCAAGTTAAATCCAAATTGAAAATGCCCGTACAAAACACTTTCTGCACACGCTACACATACACAAAGAATTTATTGAAAGGAACCTTTCGACATGTGCATCTGAAGTATCTATATTGTATCACCTTTGGGATATATCACGTTTGTTTGGCTATGGCTATTCTTGAAATTAAATTTGCTGTGTCGCCGTTGCCAAATATAAATGTCCGATTCATTGAGAACGAGGTTAGCTCGAGAAGTATTATTAATTTAATAAGTTTTACTTTAAATATTTTGGAATTTCTATTATCTCAAGCTCTAAGAATTTTGATTCAAGAATTAACAATCTCAACATAAGTACTTTGCATTGTCAAAACGATCAGTTTAAAAATGGGCAATGTAAAAAGTTAAGAATGTTTTATACTTGATTCAAGAATTTTAGTTTGTTACTCGAGAAGTAAGACCGAAAAGTGTTGATTCAAGGATGAAAATATTGATTTTTTTTCAGTGTATGATTAACTTGTTCATCTTGACATTCTTAATTCTTTCTTTAAATTTGTTAACTCTCCAAATGGCTCTCGCTTTATTTTGTGCATAAAATGCCATGACATTTGTATCTCTTGTGCACGTGTGTGAGTGTATGTTTGTGTGTGAAACTTTGCTCAGAGCTTAATTCCTGGTGGTTTGTGTGGGCCACATTTTGGTATAGTTGCTGCCAGCCAAACAGGATAAGAGCTTGCTACTATGGTGTGAGCAACTGTGAGAATGAATCAAATAAAACTTAAATAAACGTGTCTCCTTTGTCATCTGATTGGCGCCTGAATGAACATAGCCTGAGTGCTTGGCAAAGATAGAATATCGACGCGTGGCTAACTTGGGACTTGCAATGTAAGCAAAGAAGTTTGCCCAACTAAGGCGAAAGTCAATGTGCTGCATTGTTGTACTAAGTAAACCTAAACAAGTTTAACTTACCGCTTTACGATGGATCTTATCGTTGTCACTTAACACATCTAAAACATGCCAATCAAGGTCAATTTTCAAAGTGTTTCTGACCTCCAATAATGCGTATCAATACTAGCTTCGTAATATTTTACATTTACACTTAGTTATACTTATTCCACTCGAGTTACCTGTCTTTATGTCCAGTGCGTTTTAACGCTTCAACAAATTTAAAGCAGTTGTTTAATCAATTTTCGAAAACTTTTGGTTGCCTGCTGGCAAAATTTATGAACTTGTTAAGACTTTAAAAGCTTTTTTTTTGTTCAACTCAAGCTTTTGGGCTGTGCAGGGCTCGGTCATTCATTTTGAATTGGCTAAAAGTTTAAGAACAAATACACATATAAAAACAGCTTAAGCGTATGCTAACCAGACTCCGAATTTACTTATAAATATCCAAGAAATGACATAATACAAATATAAATAAATAACTTGAACTGCATAAGCCACAACAACAACACAAAAAAGGGCCAAGTTTTGTCAGTTGAGAGGCTAAAAACAAAAAACAATCAACAGCTCAACTTGAAGATATTCCTGCCTTAAGTGCTATTATAATAATAAATGTGTGTGTTGCAAAATTAATTTTGATCGCCTGGAATAGACACACATACATCTCTGAAGCTGTCACCTTCATAAATATATATTTTGTTTTTGTTGGGTAAATTTTTTTTAGTGCTAAAAGGCAGCACAAGTTATAAAGTTTTAAGAGCAAGAAATTGTTTCTTGTATGGTATATGTATTTGTTGTCTAGCATCATCTATGCGGGGCCGATCGATATTTGCCACATTTATGTTTCTGTTTTTGTTTGTGTGCCAGCCCAAATAGCATAAAGCAAACAAAATGAAACTTTATAAAAGGTCCTTTACAATGCGACCAAGCGCGAACGATTATTCAATTTACAGCAGCACTCTGAGCACAGAGTAAGAGAACAACTTCATCTACCACATAGGATCATTTCAATCGAGCCATTACCAACCCACGAGCCCTTCAGCGTTGTGCACTTTAAAGCCTCTTTCTCGTCTTTATTCCCTTCATCGTCATCGTGAGCGGGCTTAAACGTTTTCGATGTCCTTGCCGACGCTCAAAACGCCAGCGAGTGTCACTGATGACATTAAGTATCTGTCGGGTTGGTTGGTCAGGATTAGATAGCAAAAGTGCCTGATGTTCGTTTAAAGTAGATAAACAAAAGCGGATTCATCTCTCTTAGCCTCGCCGCCGTATAATCCGTTTTCATTGTTGCTGCCGCTCGAGACAGGCTATAAAAGTGTGCATCTGTGTGCGTTTTGTCTGCGTTTGGTTGTCGTATAAGTTTATGATTGGGGTTAAGTTTGTGAAGCATTTGTCAACCGCACATCCGTTGCGAAAGCAAATGTTTGGAATTTTAATCATTCAACGCAAATCGATTTGCGTTCCTTTCACTTTCCACATTTACTTTCACCTTGCGGCCAAGTTGACCTGCTCTTCAGTTTAAATGCGCAAGTTTATAAAACTTGTGAAGCTATTTTTGGATTCATTAAAAGCGCACTGAAATTTCAAATTAATTAAGGATCTACTTTGATTGCAGTACAAAAAAAATTAAATATTTATTACACTTTCCGCTTCCAACTTATTTTGAATTTCGCCCGTTTTTAACCTTTGACCCTTTTCCCGTGCTCAGTTGTATAAATTTGTGAACAAGTTCCGTTTAACTGGCCCCTGTCTGTGCATGGGCATCCTTATCAACTTACCTAAAATTGACAAAAAAAAATTAGTTGGTTTGGACAATAGAATCAATTTTCAAGTACTCTTCAGAAAGAAACCTTCAAGTTCTAAAAAAGTATGAATTACAAATGGTTTAAATACCTTTTATATTATTATTTCAGCTTGAACAAATTTAATTACATTACAGTTATAACACTCTTAGTAATTATATATTGATTTTCTTTACTGTATAGGAGGACGGTCTGGTTAACATGCTATTTGGCATTGCTTAAATTATGGTAAAAGCTTGTGTATGTGTGTGTAAGTAGCTTTTTGTCTATGGCACCAAAAATTAGCTTTAATAATTGTAGTGAAAAGCTCGCTGGAGTTCATTAATTATTTGTACACTCACAATACTCATTTTATATGCATATATATATTGAATATTGAATTGGCGTATACGCAAAAACAACATGTTTTTTTTAGGATGCTTTGTTTGCTTCAATTGCAATATGTGGCACGCTGCAGTGGCATGCATTTTTGGCACTTACCTGCCCCAGTCTGAGCTACCTGTCAACCACTTGTGGGCTAACTGGGACTCAGGCCGAATTCGGAGTCAGCTGGGCCAACTCCGAATTTGCAGTTAAAGAGAGCTCAAAAAGGGGCACCTCGCTCACGTTCTCTCTTAAGTTGGACAAGTGTTTTCATTTCGAAACAAGGCCCAAGAGTTGCTTCGTTCTTTAGTTTATATTAATGCCAAGTAAGTAGCGTGCACCCTCCAAAAGAAGGGTACGAGCTAAGAGGCAGGATAAAGCAAAGCAAAGCAACGCAAAGTAAAACAAACAACTTTTAAGTTGCTGCAACTTTGTGGCGCGTACTTTCAATTGGAGTGTAGGCCAAAGTTTTATTCTTGTTGTTGTTAAACACCATCTATGTTAATATTAAATAAGAAAAGCAAAAAAAACAAACTTAATTTAAATGTATGTGCTAGCATTCTTTCAAGTTTGTTTTTCCGTTGCCGTCCCAGTCGCAAGAACGCAATGTTAAACTTTAACTCGCCCACTGCGTGTTAGCTGGTCTGGCTGTTTCCCTAGTGTGTTGCTCTAATAAACCTCATCGGGTAAAATGAAACTGAGCGCAGGCCAAACAATGAAATTCCATAGAAATTCCATTTTGGTAAAAGACAAAAACGGATAAAAGGTATTCGAGCAATGCGAAAAAGATGAAATACTTATATGTTTTTGCAATACTCATAAAAGGCAGTAGAAAAGAAGAAAAAAAATACCCCACACACAAACATTCATATGGATGAAGCTTATATTTATTACTTACTTATATGACAATCCCTTAGGAAATACGCCAATCATAAATTGTTCAATACATTTGCACGAAGCGTGCAATAATTGTTGGAGCATTGGCAATACAATAAATCGAAAGTAGCAAGGTAATAAAATTTACTCTCAATTGAATTTATAGCTGTGAAGCAAAAGTATATAAATGTCCTGCATTGACCACCTACCACTTGATTAGATTTATGCGTCCTTACATTGAGTAAAATTTCCTTGTCTGTCTTTTCGTCTTTTATTTTGACCAACAGACACACACTGAAAACTCTCAACAAAACACATTGCACTTGACTGATTTTCAGGGTTCACAAATTGAAACGTTCAACTGGCTTTAATTTGCAGCCAAACCCAACATCGAAACGATCCGCAAAAGAACCAAAAACTCAAAATTTTCACTTAGGACCACACACCACAGAAAAGGCCACGCGATGGCTTTAAAGCTAAGCTAGGACATTGTCCTAAACAAATAAAGTGGCCACACCGAACTGAGCAAAAGTAATTTTAATGCTCTATAGATGGTTTAACTTGAGGCATTTAAGTTTCTGATAAAAAATTAAAATTCAAATTTTGGTTATGTTGCTTTTTATATAATGGTCTGTGCTATGTAATGTAATTATGATTTTTATTTTAAAGAGAGTATAAAAATATGTTGCCTTAAAGTGTATGATATTATTGTATTGTATGCCAAAACTTTTACAAAATTGATCATCTGAAACAAAAAGTTTTCAAAAATTAATAATTTTTGACTAAATCTCAGACAGTCAAAATCATAGATCTATTTTAAATCCAAAGAACAATCAGATAGCAAAAAAAATTAAAGCTAAAGCTTAAGTGCTGGTCTAAAATGTTAAGACGGAAGTATCCTGCCTTCAAAATATATCTTTGTGTCGCTATTGTAAATTAAATTTTGGAATTTGTTAAAAGATAAATATATTTGTAGATAAAAAAGAATACGAACTCTATGAAGAATATTCTTAGCATACATGTATTTTAAGAATTTAAATTTTTCTATATTATGGAAAGGGTGTTACATAGTTGATCACTGGCATGGTATTAACGCTTCCGGCAAGTTTTTAATGTAATCGCCCCCAGTCACACAATCCGCACCCGGAAATGGGAAATTGCCTTTTAATTGCATGAAGTTTCAGAATATGTAGCTCAAACACACACACCCACCCACACAATATATGCGCGTGTGTGTGTGTGGGTGCTGGTACAATATTTACAGTTTAAATAACGCAAACAACATATGCCCACAAACACACACACAATCACTATATATACATGGATATATATATATATGGATGGGCATCGCGTACTTGGCACTTTGATGTCCTTGATTGCTGGATGCTCCTGCACTTGGGTACGTGCGTCTGCCCACAGTACCTAATTCCCAAGTGACCTTCAAATTGTAGTTTACATATAGATGCTTCTATATTCACATGTATACATACATACATACTATATGGATATGTACGTTCCGATGCGGTCGACATTTGTCTGTTCGTCTATACGAGTCTATCCTGTGCCGAGTGGGTTTTTGTGTATTTGACAGCCATCTGCCAGTTCAACTCTCTATCTGCCTGACCCCTCTGCTGATCCCCTCCTGATTGCTGCCCTGCCAGTCTCTCTCTCTCTCTTTCTGTCTATTTGACTGTCTAACTGTCTCTGTGTTTGACTGTTTGCATTTGACATTTTCAATTTGCATGACACAGCTCTATGGGTACCGTACACTTGACATTATTATGCTCTCTCCGTTATGGTAATGGTCACGTATCTCGATGAGGTACGTACATGTGTATGCACGATTTAGGCCTATCTTCAAAAGATACATTGATTTGGCTGCGCTTCCCGTTCCATTTGAAATTTTGTTTTGGATTCAAATATAAATCGCTGACAAACTGACTAATTACTTAATTCAAATTCTCTTTCTTTACGTATCTTCTAATTAAGCTAATTATACAAAATGCCTTCAAAATATACATATATACAGACAACATTAAGCACGCAAACGAAATTGCCGAGACTGCGGTTGATTTGGATTTGATAAACTTTCGCTGACACAGTTAATTGAGGTGACCAGGGATGGGTGAATTTCAAATTTAGAATAATACGAAATGCAACGAGCACGGAAAGCAAACAATTAAATCCGATTCGGTGTAAATCGCTGCCGAAAATTCTTCTTGCATATTATATGTGATTGTCTGCATTTAATTTATTTATATTTATCGGCATTTGTATCAACATCTTCATTTTTGGATAAACAATCAAGAGGCATCCTTGCATAGCGGATGGCTTATTTATTTATTTTTGACTGCTCCCTAATTCAATTCGCTGTTTGGCTTTGAGTCTTAGCCAAATCCGCAACATTTTATGAGTAAACTTTTGAGCCGCTTTGCCAATCGATAGTTTAAGCTCTTAATGAAAAAAGCGTGTTTTTTTTTTACAGCATCAACATCCTTGCATAAATATCTTTTATTTTATATACATGGCCGAATTTTTTATGGACGTTGCCAAAGTATACCGCATTAATTTATTTAATTTTTTTTCCTTTGCGCTGCGCTGCTGGCAGAAAATGGCGCCGTAAATTGCTGGAACTGAGCTGCTACACCTGACAATTATAGCTATAAATGTAACCATATACTTACAAATATGTCAGGATAGATGCACATGTATATATATATAAGTTAGTGTGTGTGAGAGTGTGTATAAATAGCACTTTTCACTTATTTATTGCTGCAGTGTCGTTTTTAGAGAGCTAAAAATTGGTGTGATAGTTGATGCGGCCAAGGTCGTAAATAATGTAATTGTACTCGTTCCGCTCATCGAATGCGGAAAATAGGCACTTTTCCTATTACATTATTCTTTACCTATTTTAAAAGTTTCATATAAATTTATAGGCACTGAAAATTGACACTAAAATGTCAAACAGCAAAATGTGGCAAAAGAGTTAATATGAGAACTGTGGTAAATTCTGATTGAATGATTTTACAAAGGGCTGTCAGCAAAGGTTGCAATTATTTTAAATGCAATCATTAAATCTAGGTTCAAATTTTTAATTACCTATTCTTTATTTAGCTAATAGTAGTTGACTTGATTTCATTAAATGGCGAGCCAACAAACAGTTTTCAGTATGTAGATGTGAATAAGAAATATTTTTCTATCAATTATTCAAGAATTCAATTAAATTATCATATTTTCAGGATTTTTACATAAATATTGTCTTTAATATGAACATGTTCTGAATGTTGTAGCTTAACTTCAGCTTATTTTTCTGCTTGTTAGCCGCATCCGTTGCCAACCTGTTGCCAGGATGTTTGGAGTTGGGGTTGCAAATGCCAACTTGGCTTTAATCTTAAATTCGGCATGATTGCTCACCAGATTAATGCAACATAAAATTACTTAGCATATGTTACCATATCTCAACTGGTTGATGACAAATTCTTTTGAGCTACATCTATACAGTACGAGTCGGTGGAGTGTAATACATATGTATGTGAGTATGTTTGTACATATTTATGTGTGCTGTACATATGTCGATTATTTGACAAATGTGTTTTCGTTGCGGTGTTCTTTAAGCCTGGGCGGCTGCTGTCATACATTTTTATTGGATTTTATTTGCCGCTGCAACAACGCCATAAGTCATTGCACCATTACAAATTCCTTTTGCCATGCCCCATCGATTGCTATTGTGTGTGTGTGTATGTGTGTGCGAGGCTCAGAGGCAAACTCAAGTTGATGGGGTTAAGGAGCGGAGCTGGGGGCTTCGCTTTGTTTGCGTGTCGCGAGCTTTTTTATGGGTGTATAACATATACATACAAACACACATATATATAAATATTATTTTTTTTCATTGCAAGTCAAGTAGATTTATTGAAAATTTTCAAATGCCTTTGCACGATAATAGCCGAGTTTTATTATTGCTCGTTTTTTTTTTTTTCGAGGCGTGGCAGTCGAGCAGTCAAGTTCTTGCAAGTATTTGTGTCGTGTTTGCACAATCGCACTTTTGTTGGCACCGTTTGGCGCCGGCAATGAAAACGGCAAGAAGCCGCAACATGGCAATCCTCTTATACATACATACACACATATACATAAATATATAAATAACTATGTATATTGATTGGGTTTTGTGTATGCCGTGCACTTGTTGCAGTTAGAGCAATGTCTTAGACCTGCAATTAAGGTAACAGTTTTCGTATTTACAATACAAATAGTAGCTAACAATTTCCGTTCGCTGTCCTGTCAGCCAACTAATTGAGATGGCAACGTGCTAGCAGAAATGCCAGAGCTTCTTCTTCTTTGCCCATATTCAAAATAAAAACGACGAGACAAAAATAAAAAACAATGAATGCCCAAAAAAAAAGTGTATATAAAGGAAAACATTTGCCAGCCGCAACGTAGAAAAGAAGCCATCAAAAATGTAAATACGTAATACGCCAAGAGTTGTGTTCAGGAAAAGACAATCCTCCAAGAAACGCCACTGTGCCCCAAGTTTAGTTAGCAGACAGCTCGACGTTGTCGTTGTCCTTCTTGTTGTCGTTGTCGTGCCTTGCCTAGAAAGTAGCTGCTAACCTGTGTGTGTGGGGCACACTGACGTTGAAGTAGAGCGTCAATGAATTAAATATAACCCAACCCAACCCGACCCAAGCGAAACACAAACTCAAACCCAACTAAGACAAGTCAGCGCAATCCAAACCCCAATCTCTTCAAGACCCGAAACAACCCATTCTAAAATGAACACGCTGTGAGCTTTCCACTTGATTGCTGGCAGCCAACTCACTCGCTCCTACTCCTGCTTGACGTTAGCTCTCCTCCTCTGCTTTTGTCCTTGCCGAATGGTAGTTCGATTTACATTTCAACTGCAGCCCCGCAAAGGCGTTACATGGCGTGACGTAAGCCAATGAATAGATAAAAAGTATTGGTAACAATATAGAGGTTTCGGCATACACCTGTACAGTTAGTTACATAGATACACACATGCACAATACGTGTACTATGTTCGGTTTATACTTATGTACATATGTGTAATTCACATCAAACATGAATTCTAACTAAAGAACACAATCCGGTCCACTTATTCTTCTTGAATACGCCCTGAGCTGTGTTCATACGAGCTTTTGGCTTGGAATGCAATATAATAATAACAATAATAGTAATAAACGTATTGAGTTAGCTTGCAAATGTTGTATCAACATATTAAAATCTCTAACATGCAATGTGTAAACATATTTATTATTCTAGAAATTATTGGTTCAACATATTTAAAAGCTATAATAAAATTTATTTCATATACATAAATGCTATTTAGTTTTGTTTAATTGCATACTTGAATTAGCTCGTTGGGTTTAATGGCAGACTTAATTGGATTATATATTCTTTGGTAATTTATTAATACGAAGAAAATTTTTTCGTAAAGTTATTTTTATATTATTTCAACAATTTTATTACTTTTAATAATTTTCAAAGAAATTCCGAGTATTTAACAAATATATTGGGAAATGGTTTATATTTAGCTGGTAATGATACGATACACTGACTGTTTATTTATTTAGTGAGCCAAAAACAACACAGCTGCCATATGAGTAATGGCTGTGGCAACCATCTTTAGTGGTTGCTATCCTGACTGTGTGTCTGTCTGCACTTGTGTGGCATTCAATTCCAATGAAATGACTGTGCTGCATATTAAAAGAGTCGCATGAATAAATAAGCGTATTCAATTTTGATGAAACGTGAATGGTCTCGAAATATTTAACGAATCATGGAACGTGACCTCGCTGCAGTTATTTTAGATACCAACAACAAAATGTACAACATACCGAAGGGTATCTATGAATACAATAAACACACGGTGGCTGCAACAATCCAACAGAGATCTTTTTCTGTAATTATAAACAAGTTGGTCTTAGTTAAAATAAAAAGCTTTGCCATTTTTAATAGTAAATATTGTCCTCCTTTACTCATTAGCTCTTCCGTTAACATTTTCGATAGAATTTTATAGGATATCTTCAAGTCTTATGCTATAGACATGACCACTATCTTTGTTATCTTGTTTTGTTTTGTGGAATTGCCACGAGATTGAGCAATGCTGAGTGTGGAGCTTGTTGCAAACACACAAAAAGTCCTTGGCGATAAGCGCTTGTTGCAATGATGCTTCAACAATTTAGATGTTGTTCAGCATAGAGCAATCTGAGTTAGGTACGCCAGTTGTGCATTGAATAATTCACTTAACTGGCTCCCAAAGAGTCCAAAAAACAGCTGAAATGCCAAAATGTTTTAAATAAATAGAGGAACCGCACAACCACACAACAGACACTCATAAAAGAAGAACAACATGAACTTATTTTAGAAATCAAAAATAAAAACTCTTTGCCATACTAGAGCAATGGGTTGGAGGATGGTCAAGTGGAGCTGTGTTCGACTCTTAGTTCGAATGTTCATTGTTATGATGGGTTGGCATTGAAAAGCGCCAATAGCATGCAAATTAATTCACAGTGCTATAGCGTTATGTGCATACTGCATATATGCACATATATTGTTGATTGGCCAATGCAATATGTGGCGCTATGAATTGATCAGTTGGTCAGTTGTTGCAAATATAATTATGCTCAAGTTACACAAACATACATATAATTACCATGCAAATTGGCACCTCATGAATAGACCATCGTATAATCCATTTAATACATGCGCACACACAGTTATACACTGCACAGTGCATCCAATTTAATTTGACTGATGTCGCTGCAGGCTTTCCTTTAATTAAATTTCGATATGAGCAAGCAGCCTTCTCTCTTTATGTTGTAGCTTTGATTTTACGTTTTTACCGTAGGCTTCAGCTTCTTGCTCAGTTATATTAAAGGATTTCCCTTGTGTCCCTAGCTGCAGCGCGACAATGCCATATAGTTAACTTAAATTAACGCCTTGTGTTATTGCTGACCCACTCAGTCACTTCTCTCTCTCTCTATTTCTCTGCGCGCCATTTTCACTTTTCCTTTTTAACACGCATTCGCGTGTTTTATTCTTTTGGTTTCAAATTTTTTGTTTGTTTTTTTTTTGGCCCGGCATGCCTTAGAAACTTTGTACTTTGGCATTTGTACGGCAGTCTGGGATTCAATTTGAGTTACAAAGTGCGCGAGTTAACTTTAACCTTGCCACATGCAACACAAGCATACAAACACATACATCCATATTTTTGTGTACACTCTGAGTGCGTACTTGTTTCTGTTTTAAGTTCTTTAAACGGGATTTTCAGCACATTATTATTTACATCACCTCGTGCTAACTCTTTAAGGATTCAAGTATTTTTCCCGAGCTTGACTTCCTGCAGCTGTAGAACTGAAGATAACAGCTCGAGGAGCAAGAAATATAGTCTATATTGGATACTCTTTCTATGAATCCAGTATAACAATCATTTTGTAAACACTCTTTAATTATGCATTTGCGATTAATTTGATTATTAATGTCAACAAACCAAGTAAACAATTTATATGTATAACACTGTTTTTACACGGATTTTGGTTCCAGAAAAACCGTGTAAATATAAGCAAAAATTAAATCTGGCAAATAAAATTTCCCCCAACAAAATTTTAAACCGTGCTAAATGAAAAAAATCGTTTATAGATATTTGAAAAAAATTTAAAACCGTGTAAAAAAAAAGACCGTGTAAAAACAGAATTAGGTTGTATTTATTAGATTATTTATGATTGCAACCAATTTTTGGCATTCACCAGAAATTATCTGTTTCTAAATCCGATAAGAACACAAAATGCAATACATATTTCGATAAATTGTCATTTTTGCTGCAACTCGACCAGAACAATTTAAAGAAGTTCGATAAGATTAAAAATAGTTTTATCAATAATTTTTTTTAAGCAGGGATGCTTTGCGTTCAAAATCACACTTTGTCTCTAATAGCAATCGATTAAACTTACAAGCTTAGTTATTAATTGTGCCTTACAGAAACCAGTCGAACCAGGAAACACACTCATAAATTCATATTTTTGTGTAAACTCTGAAAAGCTGGAAAAAGTTATCAAAAAACATTTATTGACTTTTGCATTAACAAGAAAAGCAAATTTGTTGAGTGTGTTTTAATTAAGCTACAGTTTTAAAGTGCGGGTGGGTATTTTTTGTTAATTTTTATGGAAAAATATGTTATGGAAAATATATTTTGGGCAGAAAATTTAATGCAGTTGCTTAAGATAAATAAATGTATCTTATTTAACCATTTTTCATAAACAAACAGCGCAACTAATATTTCTATAGTCCAATTTACCGTCGCTTTCCATTTTGTAGTTAGAAAGAGACAACTCATTCCAACAGCAGTTGTCTTCTCATTAAATTTGAATTTCATGGCAGCGCTGAAACAAAATTGGCTAATAATTCAGTACTGCTCAGTACAGCTCGAACTAAAAATTAGTTATGCAGGATTCTTATACATATAAAGTGGAGGCAAGGGATTTGGTTCTTTTATGAATATTCGTGTCTAGTTTAAGATTAGTTTTTTTTTTTTATTGGCTGCACTGGCCTTTTCTGATCTGGTAGCTATTAGGCATAGATTCAGCAAATAATTTTTAAAACATTTTCCATTGCAGAGTTTTATTATTTAATATATGTAATAGAAACATGAAAGTGAAGAGCACCAAGCTGAAGAACGGTTGCGTTGGAAAGCAGTCCAAGCGCCTTGGGAAGAAAGAAGTGACGTGGTTGCCCGAAAGCAAAAAGGATTTGGGCACCTTTATTAATGGTAAAACTCGACGAATTAAGAGTAAGGATAGCACTAATTTTGTACACCTCGCTATCAATATGTAGGGCGTTATTATGTAATGAAAAAATATCATAAAAATGATTGCTGGATCAGTTTCGACTTAAAAAAACAGAAAGACTGCTTAATCAGGGAGTTCACAGCTCAATATTTTGACTTCAACGGCAATGAGGAGGAGCTTGAGCCTGTTCCATGTCAACTTGGCGATATTCTTAAGGGTGAGCACCGTCTTTGGTTTACTAACTTAAATCAATAATTTCCCTTATTTACGTACGTTTAGATCGGTATTTTGTGTTAAAGTTGATGTGCCAGACAGTGTTGTCAACTGTGTGGCTTACATTTGATATGCAAAAAGGCCGGGACCGTGTTGTCAAAATATCTTCAGCATATAAAGTCATGATGACTGAGATAAATGTGATGAAAAAAATTAGAAAGCACACTGATAGGCACGGCTTAATGAATATTTGCGACCGTTTTGTTGAAATATTAAGCTCGGGCACGAGACAGACTTGCCTTGTAATGGAAGAAATGTCCCAAGATCTTTTTAGGTTCCGGCAAATATTCAAGCCAAATGTGTACATGGTGCCACTGATCTTAGTCAAGCATATTACTCGGGAAATTCTCATTGGACTGAACAATCTGCACAAATGTGGTATTATTCACGGTGACATAAAGCTGGAGAATGTGCTTGTTACGCATTGCTCACTAAAGAACACAAAGCGCTGCCCCGACCGTAGGAAGCATTGTAAAGATTTCCATGTTAAGCTGACCGATTTCGGTAATTCGACATATACGAATGAAGGACGAAAGGCCGTGGTCAACACGCGAAGAAATAGCTGTCCAGAGGCAATACTTGGCTTAGAGTTGGAACCTGTCGCTGACATTTGGAGCACAGCTTGTTTGGTATTTGAGCTGGTCACCGGTAGACATCTCATATACAGTGATGAAAGTGATGATCCGTTACGTGCACATTTAAGTGGTATTACGGAGTTATTTGGTAACGTACCGCAGGAGGTATTGCGACGCTCCAGAAACGCAGATGATTATTATGACGCAAATGGCATCCTGTGCGATTATGTGAGTCCTTTCAGTCTTCAGGAACTCTTTGCCGATTGGGAATGGCCTGAGACAGAAGTGAAACCTTTAGTTTCGTTTCTGCTGCCAATGCTGGAATGGGATCCGCTCAAACGCGCAACCGCCGCCGAGTGTCTGCAGCATTCGTGGCTGGCGTAATGAAATAAAATTTAAATGCAATATGACAGGTTAATTGTGAAAAACGTTAAATAAAATCTAGCATGCATCTTATGTATGCTTGATTACAGAATGACGGAGCTAATAGCTGAGGTGTTATTTGTATAGATTGAAGACGAACTAGTAGACTTATCTCTGCCTAATCGAATATTCAGTGTGTCAGGCGTTAACATTAGAAACGCACCTAGAACATGCAAGGAATGCAACGTGGTACAATGCTGGAATTAAAATATTAGCTTTATTAAAAAAGTTCATATGTATGTGGGAATCGGTCTGGCAGCGCCGCTGAGCCCTCCCATCACTATAATCGAGGAGACGATAACTATCGAGCATTGAGGTGAAGCTTGGCAGTTCACAAAATTTTGTTACATGCATAAATACGCTCACGTATCCAACTCCGAAGCTTAAAGGCAAGCAATTGTTTTGTTGTTCTCTGCTTGCCGGCACGCCGCTTGACGCTAATAATGAGTTGATGCTTTGTCTTCATTCTCATCTTCGCCTTACATTTATGTCGATGTGTTGGCCAGCGCAACAAATTGAGTATTGATGCATTGAAGAGAGACAATGACGACGGATGTTGTTGGTGTTTTATGTATGTTTTACTCCGCCTCACTCGCTCCTTCCGTCTCCCGTCGGCGCTTGTGGCAGTTTTCGAACGTATGGCCACGAAAATTGCAGTAGGTGCAGCGTTCAACACGACGGGCACCGCGCATCGGACGCTTTGTCGCCGCCTCATCCTCCCGATTGTTATGTTCGATAATGCGACCCTGTTCGAGCAGATCCTTAAATGTAATGACACTCTGGCGGGAAATGTGCTTGCGGTACTTGATGTTCAGCAGGCCATACAAGAAGTCCAGTTCGGTCTCCTCGTTGTGGCGATCCTCGGGTAGCTGGGCAAGCAACGCTCGTTTCTCAACGACAAATGTATCGATGACCATTTTGTCCTCTTGTTTCTTTTCAAAGAACTCCATGTAGACCTGGTAGGCGGGCTTAGTAGGCGAAAAGTGTTCACGGATGAGATTGATGGCGTCTGCCCATGTTTTGGCCTCCTTGCGCACGCCCTGCCACCAGATTGAGGCGATGCCAAAGAAGAGCAGTGAGATGCCTCTTAGTGCGTTTTCATCGGATATGTTCTCGAGCTCCTTAAAGGTAACCATATTTGTGATGAACTCCTCGACCTCTTCGTGTTTGCGAGCACCACCGAATCTGTGGCTGCAGGTGCTGAAACTGCCTTTGATTTTGGAATTTGAGTTATCGCCCCCGGCAGCGGCAGCGGCTTTGCCAGCAGCGCTAACCGCGGCTTCGATAAGATTACTCAGTTGCTCGTTGGTCATCTGAAATGTTGCCATGGTTGATTATTATAAAGGCACACACACTTTGTTGTTGTTGTTTAATAAGTTTTGGTAAGAATTGTTTGGAAGACCGAACAAAGCCAGTAAGCTTTGTTCTGATCGTTTGTGACAGAAGTTCCGTTTGCTGGGCTGGCACATTTTAAAGGCGAATCGATGTGAAATTGAATTTCGAAAATGTTTGCGAGCAAAGAGACTAAAAAGTAGAGAGAGAGCGAGTGTTGAGAGAAGCGTACAATTGTTGTAGTAGTTTCTTATCGCAAAATTAAAGTGATTTATAAAGTTCTCTATTTAGTTTTTTTCATTTGTTTAAGCAAAATTAAACTAAAAAGGGGAATACCCATTTTATGTACATATGTACTTTTTGGCCCCCACGCCGCCGCCGAAAAAAAACCAATCGGCGTAAACCTCTAGTACATATGGCGTTGTTTTCGACGAAGAACGATGGTGACACCCAAAACAATGACGAATGCCGGCTTTTTGAATTTGTAAACAATCACACACTTACATAGACAACGCAAACATAAAATGCTTGGATGGCAATAACTCTAGTCGACTGTTTATTTGTACGATTCCATAAAGCACAAGCTGCGTCGAGATGTTCATTCATCAGGTTTTGCAAGAAAAAAAAGACAGGGCGCAAAAAATCAGCATAGAGGTAACGAAAAGAAATAAATGCTCATTGATAATTAAAATATTTATAAAATCACACAATATTTTGTTACATGCGGAGATGTACATATGTATGTACATACGCTCACGTATCCAACTCCGAAGCTAAAAGGCAAACAAACAAACAGTCCACACACATACACATTACAAATCACATACAAACAAGTGGGTATTTGTCCAACTGTGTGTGTTGACAGTTAAATGGAGGCAAGTTTGCCGCATAGCATTAGCATGCAAATTGCTAAATTGAAATTGTCATTCAAATTTACCTCCTCTCGACTTGACTTGCCGACTGTTTGACTGCTCAACGCTTCTGTTGTGGTTGGTATTGTGTTGCCTGATTTGTGAGACCAAAATCAATATATAACTAGGGCCCAGCACGTCATTTGTCTTGGTTTTAATGTTGGCTTACCTATTTTTAATCTGCCAGTTGACTTTGCCCTGTAATTAGAGAGTCGTAAAATGAATCGATAAACTGCTTCCACATAATTGCTACCAAAAATGTACAATATTCAAAAATCCTAATTACCAATTGCCTTAATTCCATACCGCACAAATTTGATTTGATAAATTGATTGACTACCTGTTTGGCTGACAGACTGACATATTGAAGCCCAAAATTAGGGGGTTAAAACACATTTTGTCCAAATGGCGTTTTAGTTGAAGGTTTTCTTTTCGGCTTTCATAACTCATCAGAAAGCGCTTTACAGAGGACACGTGGCATATTATGTCTCTCCACGCTTTGTCGGTTGGCCCTGGCAACCCCTAATTGGTTGCTTAATTAAACATTGCCAAATCGCGTGCATACTCCAGCGCACAAGGGCCGCCGCTTTGAAGTGGCCAACACTGCAGTTTTGGCCAATTATCGCCCATGCAATTCATTTACTTAGTGAGCCAACATCGCCCACTTCAACCCGTTCTTAACTTGGCCTTAATGGCTGCCGCCACCCCCCCTATTACCGACACTATGCAAGTGCCAATACGTGTCATAGTTTCAGTTACGCCCCTGCATCCGCCCACTTTATTATTACTTTGTGCCAGCCTTACATGCAAGCAATTAAAAGACAATTTATGTGGCTAAAAGTTGTGCCTCAAAAGTTGAAACATCACTTGAACGTTTAGCGCCAGTGCAAACATTAAATTTGCTATTCTAATAAAGCAGCAGCATCAAGTCAAAGTCAACCATAAATCACAAAGTCTTCTTGCTTGGTTGTTGCTCCAATAAAAAGTACATCCTCCTGTTAGACACTGCAGCAATTGTAACTTTTATGCTTTGTACAAAAGTTACGACCACATTGAAATCTTTACTCTTCAATTATTGATCAACAGAGTTTAGTCCTTAAAGGTCCTCATAGTAGTATCATATGATGCGCTCTGCATCAACAATCAACCTAGACATGAATCTCAAGTCTTGGAAGTTTTTGGCAATTTTCAACGAAACGTTGTCTTCATCAGCAACAAGTGCGCAATGCGTAAAACCATTTTGCCGAAAAAGACTGCAATGCAGCTTATTGCTGAAATGCTATTTGTGTTTTTTGTTTCTTGTGCCAGACCCAAACTGGGTGGCATAATAAACTGACTGATAAGATCCAGATGAATTTGAAAACTGTACACATGACTAAAGGCTTTATAAAAGAACACAGCTCTTACAGAAAATTTTAATTTTTTTTATTATTCTCTTTTTATAATTCATTCACGGTTGGTTTTTTAAGCTTGGTAAAATATGTGTGATTCCATAAATTAAAAAACAGTTAACAACTGAGCTAGCGTTTTTATAATTGGAATGATGCATACTATCCTAGTCGTGTACAAAAACTGTTGTAAGACTTTACGCTTCCGGAACATTTTCAAAATGATAGCCAATATTAAATTATTTGAATCTATTGTCAAATCAGTATTTACTCTCACAAATACACTTAATATACACAGGATGATATATCATGTGTATTCAAAATTGCTGCAACTATTGCTAGGGTTAACCTTAATGGCACTTGGCAACGAACTGGATTATGGTGGAAATCGAACAAAGCGTCTGGCTACGCCAAGCTTTAGTGAGAAAATATACGACACGAAGACCATGTATGTAGTGTCAATAAGATCACGTACGCCTCACAAATTCTTTGGTGACAATCATTTTTGTGGTGGCTCTGTTATAGCTCATCAATACGTGTTAACTGCTGCAACTTGTGTAATGGAGTAGGTATATACATCTAACAATAATAGTAATGTTTGCCTGATTTCAAAAACCATAAGCACAGCCCACGCAAGATTATCTATAGAAGTCGACTGTTTTTGGTCGTTGCTGGAACACCAAATCGATTGAAAGTTGTCGATAATCAGACCATACAAGTTCCGGTTGCTAAGATCTATGTGCCAACCAACTATACCATACGTAATACCAATAATATTGCTATTTTAAAGTTAATTTTTCCCTTGCCCAAAAACAATCAACACGTGGGAATCATCAGTCTGCCCAGCAGTCCACCTACAGCTGGTTTATTTTACCAGGTGTTGGGCTGGGGCCGTCTCTATTCAGTGAGTTTGACTAAAATTCAAAGTGTTTATTGTTATCATTGCTTGTATGTTAATTTTAAGAGATTACACAGGGTGGTTGTCTTTCTTCTAGAATGTTATACATTGAAATTCAACTGCTTGAACGGCAAGTGTGCGAATCGCTGATTGAAACCTTTTTAGAGGAAATGTTGTGTGCCGGCAATTTGAACAATTCCGATGATGAAAATCCTTGTCTTGGTGATACTGGCGATCCTATGGTACTGGAAACTATAATTTATGGCGTTGCTTCGTATCCCCTTGGGTGCGGCTACGATCACTTACCATCGGTCTACACGGATGTATTTTATCACATTGACTGGATCAAAAATATCATTGCTGGTAGTCAAAAAATTTACCTTATGCCACAATTGATTTTATTATTTGTTGATAAGGCTTTTAACACTGTGAATTTTGAGAAACATTCAACATTAATTATATAGCTTAAGATACCTAAATTAAAAAGAGTCTAACATGTATTACAATGCCGTCAACGTAAGTTTCAAACCGATTTCTTCCTGTTCAAAATTATAGCAGACCATCATGCAACACTTAATTTCTTACTAATAAAACATTCTATATACATATATGATATTGATATCATTTATATATGTACTCAAAAAGTGCTGCCCATTTTGGTTATCGTTCGACAATCGTCTTCAACTATCACCCTTGCCGACAACTACAAAAAATAGCAACTCATTGCATTATGTACTTTTAATAAACTAAAGTAGGTTCTTCCGGTGGCACTGCCTCAGTTAAGCAACATTTAGAATGTCACAAATTACAATTTTGCTAGTTATTTGGATATATAGTATGTAGTACTGGATATTGATGTTTTGTAAGCAGTATATCGCAACACTACAAATTGCTAATGAAGTCTGGCAACGCTATGTTAGCTTAAGGCAATACTAAAAATGGGCATGGACTGTAATTTTCGGCCCGACCCAACTCGCCACGAAAGTAGAAATTTCCAACACGCACAATCACGCACGCTTGAAAATTTTCAAAACCACGGTCCAACACGAAATTTTTTACACCTTGTTTTTTTTTTTTTATTATTTTTATATTACAAATAAAAAAATCTTTATTTATATTTATTTAAAAATAATTTTCTTTTATTTTACATTTATTTATATTTATTTTATATAAAAATAAAATTTTATCAAGATTGGAACTTGATAGTGGAGTACGACGCTCGCTTAATATTAGCCTGGATGTCGAAAACACTCTTTCGCTCGTAGCCGAGCTTGCTGGAACGAATGTACATGTGGTACATGATCTTATTATCGTAAGTTACTTTATGATTTTATATTCTGCATGCAATGGTGTTAGTGCAAGTCCCGTTAGGGGAATACATTGTACTTGGTAGCTGAGTAAAAACGAAACCACGACTCAATAATAGAAATGTTAATGTTACTATAATGTTAATGTTACTGGTAACTCTTTGTATGCACCGCGCTTAGAAAAAATTAATATTATCTATTTCTTGGGGGAATAAAATTAATTTTGTGTTTTTTCGTGCCGATTTTGCGCTGAACGAACACGCACGTCCATGGACAAAATGCTAATTTTCAACATGCACACGCGGGAGCCCATCGTGTCACGATGTGACACGAAAAAAGCCCGGCCCATGCCCATCTTTAGGCAATACACAAACAATATAAATATTAACATATTTATTAAAACATTAAATTTATTAGTCAAATGCAATCATCATGTTCCACTACAACCTCTTACGGGAATTACATGTAGCCGGTAAATACAATATTACCTTTTAAGTCACACCATTCTATAAATGTCAGCACGCCCACAATCCCTTGAGAGCAAGGTAGTGTAGTACTACATATACTATAAAAAAAGGGACGCATAATATTGTCGTACACAATTTGCCTTCCCATTTTGTGTTCTTTTTTTTATATATTGTTTGCTGTTGGTGTCGAAGCGCACAAACTTAATTTAGTTGATGAATGGACTATGTGTATGGTACTGACTGTAGGAAGGGAAGTAGGGCAGCGCGTCAACTGAATTCATTTACTTGGACACTTTGACTTCATTAATATTTATAGCAACGGCTGTTGAGATGGACGTTACCTAAACAATACTCTTACAAGTTTGGTTGCAATAATTTAATCGTTGGGTATTTAACAACTTTTGTAACGGCAGGCGTAGAGGTTAAGACCGGGTTGCCCGAGTTGCTTAACTTTCACGGTTGAGTTGAGTTTGCAAATTGTTTGGTCAGCGTTTAGTGTTGCAGGTGACACAAACTTTTAGCTTAATGCGTTGCTTGGATGCTGGAAGAGTTAGGGGCGGCTGATTAAAGCGTTAAGCAAAGCCAAAAAAACCGCAATTGCTTTACGTTTTCAATTTACATCTAATCTAAATTACATGATACGCGCATAAATTGAACCTTAATGAGCAAAGACTGACTGAAAGTCAGCGACATGCGACAAATGCGGGATGGCGTTTTAGGTACAACGTTGCGTATGCGCAACATAATGCGTGTGAATTTTAATTAAAAAGTTTTTCTCACTTACCCAAGCAAGATAATCGTCAACCCCAACCAATACTAAGCCAGGACAACACGGATGTTGTTTCCTGCTGTTGCTTCTCTATTTCTATTGTTGTTATCCCTGCAGTGGCTTCGATTACATCGATTTTTTCTCGCTACGTAATGTTGCCTTAAAGAGCTTAAGAAGCTTGTGAAATCCTGCCGAGTTGCTTCTCATTTGGATTTAATTTTATACGTATGTGTTTGCATATTTAGTTAACAAAACAATTGATTGCTTCCACAGGCAGCAAAGTCAATTGATTATATAAGCTTTAAGCGATGCGTGTGTATTTTGTTGTGGCTATAATGCCACACGCCACCACCAGTTGCTAGGTTAACTTATGCTACCGAGCACATCTGCTGCTACTCCTGCTGCTCATTGGTGGCTACAAAATTGGCCCGTTCCCTGAGTGATAACTAACTTCGATAATCGATCTACTGTTTACCTACACAATTTCTGTAGATTAATGTCAAAATTCATTTTGACATGCCTCATAATTCAAATGTCCAATTTTCTTTATACATACATATATGTACATATGTGTGTGTGTGAGTGCGTGTAATATTAGCCATGTTTTGTCTAGGGCCAATGGCCCAAATGCAAACCACTTGCTTGATTCTGTTTGGTTGCGCTCTCTCTTACGAAGGCTGCGTCTGTTTATTTTGTTATAGTTTTTTGGCTGGTTGCTCTCTCTTTGCGCAGTCGCTGTAGCGTTACTCCGAAAATAGCACGACTGGCGAAAGTCAACGGCGTTGCGTATACGCAGCGTTGTCTCAGTCGCTAGCTGGACGTGATGTTGGCCGCAAGGGCGCCACGGCATAAACCAAAGACCAAAGAGGACAAGCCAAACAGCCTAAAGGCAGCTCATTGGCGCTGAAACAACAAGTACCTATACAGCTCAACTGAGTGTGTGTGTGCGTGTGTGCGTTTGCGTGAGTTTGTGTGTGCGTGTATGAGTGTGAGCGAGTGCAATGTTTTAAGATGGTTATCAAAGTGCAGCATAGCTAAAAAGTATGCTTTAGAATAATTATTATCGCGCGCTCGGAACCATTGACGTTGACGGTTAAGTTTCGTAACGTGAAGTTTTTAACGCGGCTACCGTGACCCCACCATACATACTATATGCATATATTCGTACTTACCTTTTTTCGAGCTGAATAATTAATACAATCAAGCCATTCGAATCCGTTTTTAGTGTCGTGTGCGCGCTCGGTTTCAAAGTGGCAAAAATGAGTTACAAGTTCTACGTTTCCTAACCTTAACAAAAAAATTAAAAAAACAACGAAACCAAAATAGCTACAAACAGCGACATACTTAATGCATATATGTAGTACGTATATTTCGTATGGAAAATTGTAGCTTTATGAATCGTGACAGGCGCAACGAATTTTTGGAAACTCAGCCACAAAACTCAACTCAACTGAACTCAACTCAACTTTAAATCTAGCTCTTAACTTAACTGCAGACCAAATTGAAACAGGAAACATACCTTAAATTGCTAAACAACACTATAACTACTATATATACATATATATTTTTCGATGCAGCTTAGTAGTACCTTACTAAAAGTACATACTACACACACATACCTCTAGCTATGTTCAGAGAGCAAACATATATGTTTATAAATCTAGCGCTAACTGGCAACAAATTCCAATCATAAATTAACGTTATAAGAACTGCGGTGCTTGACTTTACGCCGAAAAATTCACACACTACACAAATGAGCAGCAGAAAAGAATGGAAATAAAAAAAAAGTTGAAAAGAAAACAAAAAGTTAAATAATAATATATGAAATGTGTCTGCAGACCAAAAGCACAAAGCAAACAACAAATAACTAATAATAATTTTCAAATTTATACGAAAACATCTATGCATATTTACGAGTGTATCCATGTGCATAATAACATAAGAGCTACCAAATGTGCAGACAGCTTGTCCTAATATAATTCGATTAAAATATTAATGAAATTCAACTGGACATTAAAACATTAATAATAGCATGCCAAGTGTTTGAGTGGGAATTTTTATTGTCTGCCAATAACAAATGAAAGCAGTCAACAGCGAACAACAAAAAAAGCAACAAACAGTAGCAACCAACAGGTTGCCTGCAACAGCTAGGCAGCAACTAAAAAAAAGAGACATTAAACTGTCAGGTGAGTTATGGCCAAGTATGTAATTTTAAATAAAGTGCTGCTAATGGCAAAATAAATAATAAATGCTTGTGTAATGTGTGCTGTACACACCCTCAAACTTTTACCACTGCCTTTGATGTGAAATGTTGACGTTAGTCTTTATTTTAAATTTTCATTTGAAAGTTTATTCTTTTACACAGCAAATCATTTAATAGTACCTAGCATTTATTTCTGATAGATCCGAACCAAACATTTTTAATCTACAAATAATGTGAAACCAAACTAGGTTTAGCTGGTTTCGCAATATAAAACATTAAAAACAAATATTTATGTGGCTAAAATATTTTGAAAATTTTATTGTTCATATTAAAAAACAAACAGACATATATTTCGTATTAAATAATAATATAAATATTATGTATGTTTTTGTATAGAAGTATGTGAATAAGTAATTTGTGGTGGGTTCTTATTATTATTATTGTTTGATCGAAATTTGTTGATCTAATTTCGTCAAAACAAAATTATACCTATGATTTATACTTTGAAAATAAAAATAAAAAATTTATTCGTATTTTGTCTTTCTTTAATTGGATTAAAGGTTAAGCTATGGAGACATTACTTTTAGTAATTCATGAGAAAATCTGCTGACAGTACTTTTTGCCAGCTCAATATTTTATAGTCAATACACATTTAGTACATTTCTAAAATAGATTATAGCTTATGTTAATTGCAAAAAGATTTTTTAAGAATCTTTCCATTGATTTTGGTTGTTTAAAACTATATATATTTTTGATGCGATTAAAGATTCTTATACTTAAGCTTATCTAGCTTATGGTTATCTTTGGGATGACTTTCCTGGTCCAATGAAAATTACAGATTAATCTCTTAGATATTCTCATATGTGCGAATAAAAGTATTTATTATGTTGAAAAATGGAAAACTGGCCATGTCACAAAGTGCCATAAACAATTTTACAACATTTTGCCTGTCATAAGATTAAATGTGCATAAAGTGCTGGTGAAGGGATCGAATAGGAGCGACACTGTTGAAGGCGAAACAAAAGCAATAACTATAAAACAAACAACATACAATGCGCTTGAGTTGTGAAAAGAAGGAACCCACCACTACCAGGAGCCAGCGGAAAAAAGGGACACACACAAACACATACAGAGCGAGACTTTATGGCAACAACAATAACAACTAACAACAGCAACAACAACTGTTGTGCGGGTGCGGTGGCTGCAGCAAAACATGAACACACATACAATTTGAGTTTTGCTTTTTATGGACTATATTTTTTTGTTGTGAGTATTTTTTTCCGCTAAGTGCCGCTGGTGTTGGAATCTGGAGTGGGTGGGTGGGATATAAAGGAACACGGAAGAGCAGAGGCGACAGTCACAGCCGACAACATCCAATTACAAAAGTGAATATTTGAGACTTGTGTGTTTTTTGTTATTATTTATTTTTATTTGGTTGCCATGTTGACCTTAACATTTACTTCGGCTCTTGGCCTCAAGTGTATTTCAACTAGCTGACCTGAATACGAAACCTTTAAAGCTGAATGCATTTCATTTGGGCAGCTCGAAAAACAAAAAATATAAAGTATGTAAAATCATATATTTAATTCAGACATTACTTTCATGCTGCTGATAATGAGCCGTTAGCGGTTGAAAGGTAGATGCAAGGCAAGGAGAGCGTTAGGGGTATGTAGTATGTTGTTTGTTGGCAGTGGACGCGTTAGTTGGCGCCACTCACGCGATGTGCCTCACTTGAGCACGTTTTGCATAAATTGCTTGGGCCAACGTCGTCGTCATTTCTGATGGCATGCTAATAACGACAACCGCGCCCACCTTATTGCCTTGCGGGTTGAGGTAAAGGGAGAGTCAAGCAAAACAATGGCCACAATACCCCAAGCAAATAGGCTTGTTAAGCATTTAAGCACAGCTGCCATTTTCACATCAAGCGAAACGCAGACAAAAAATAACAGCATCAAACTGCTTGATCTGATCTGTTTTAAAGCATCACACAGATGTCTATCCATGTCCAGTGGTGGAAAATACTCTGCAACCTTACGCATTTACATTTGCCTTTCAGTAAGCCAACAAGTGTGCGTAATTAGATTTACATTGCGTATACGCCATGTTGCTGTAGAACCGTATAAGGCGTAGCTTAGTGCCTGGGCAATCTATACTATACAATCTACCAAAGACTGGAAGCACGTACGTTATAGCCAATCACTGGCGGCTCAATAAGGAAAAACTAATTTTTGAGTGCCAAAAACGTTTTGAGCGCAGGCAGCAAGGCCAAAATGCCCAAAGTCTTTGCGCACAGCGCACAAAAAGCAAAATGTTTTTGTTCCTGCCGTGTTCATTAACTGTCAGGTAAGGCAGCAAAGTCAGGCAAAATCATTTTGTCCACACACAATAAAACATTTTCACAGTCACTGTGACAACAAAGCCCAGATAAATGAGATATTCCCTGTGGTTACATAAAACAAAACAAACAATTTCACAGTTCGTATAGCACATAGCACGACTTGAGAATTTCCTGTATTAAAGTGACTGGCATCAGTTCAGGGCTTAAAATAGAGCTATTTGATAAACAGAAAACAAAAAAATGTTCATGCGTTTTATACTTTTATTATATGGATTTTTTTATGGGTCCTTTTTTGATCTTAACGCATTTTTTTATAGTATATTGTTTATTTTTCATCATTGTTTAACATTTTTTTATGTGCTTTGCCATATATATTTCCTGTTGTAATATATTTTTGTTGTCATAATTTCGTTAGAAAGGTTTTTTGTAAATAATTTGCCAATAATAAAAATATTTTGAACAAAATACGAAAAAAGTTCAAACAATAAATAAAAAAATGATATGTTTATGTTTGTATACTTGAGTTCTTAATAATAAATATTAATGAAAAAAGGTCTAGACTCAATAAAAAATTCGATACATACAGGCTAAAATTATAGATATAACCTTTAGGAAACAATATAATACTTTGCCCACTTTAAAATTTCATTAAAGCCACAGTAATCAAGTCTTTTACATTTTGTGTGTGGTCATTTAAGTTGTTCTTGTTGTTCCCTGTTGCAAGAGTATTCACTAAAAATAATAGAAGCGTCCACCACAAAAACACACAATGTGATGCATTATTTAGGTTTTGCCTTTGCATTGCGGCCAGCGTGGCAGTGTTTTGTTGTTGCTGTTACCAGAGGCGTCACAAAAAGTGCATAAAATAATTGGAAAGTTAATAAACTAGTAGCCGAGCCTGCTTTTGTGGCTGCTTATGCCTTAGGCTCCACTCTCCCAACAACAGTTGGCATTGGCAATTAGCTTTAATCACGTCATTAACTGCTTAAATGGCAACATGTGTGTAATGCTCCAGCTAAAGCTTCCATTCCAGCCTCCAGGCTCCTATCTTCTAGCAGCGCTCTCTCTAAGTATGTTCATTATCACCTGTCCGTGAGGTGCACACCAAGGGGCACGTAACATCTGATATTTAGATATAAACAGAGATACTATGTACTATATGTATGTATGTATATGTATGTGTTGTCGAAAAGCCACCCAATGCGACCCGACAGCCTGACATCGCACAACGCATTCTTAAGTGCTTCATCTTGTCTGAATAACATTAGAGGCAGGTAACCTGCCACGTCTCACCCGTGAAAACGGCGCGCGCTCACCATCTCTAACAAATAAAATGAACTGGCACATTTATGGCCGTCATTTTTGGGGGAAGCGTGGCATTAAACCAAACCCCCCCTCGTTTCCCGACAGCACAACTAGTCTTCCCATACATACCTAATGAACTTGGTGTTGCCTTGCAAGCAGACAAAATGAATGTTTGGCCCCTGAAATACACAAACTTCCCACATCTTCCATTTACCAAACAGAGTTGTCAGTTCTCGGTGGTTTTATTTATGAACGCATCTAGAGAAGAAATGCATATTTATGCCTATAGCTTAGGCCTTCGTATTTATTCTTTTTTGCTGGCATTTCATTGCTCTTGTCATCTTTACTTGCTTATATATAGTACATATCGTATATCGTATTTAAGTATTCAACTCACACCTCGGCAACTCGACGCTCAAACTTCAAACTCGTTGGCGCGGCAACTTGTAAATTAGTTTTGAACCACCTGAGAGTTCCGAGCAGCGTTTGGAGAAACGTTTGTTGCAAATGTACTATAGGTAGCTGTGTTGCGCGTGCAACATTCACTCATAATTTGATTTTTAGACGACAATCGTTAAAAGTTTTAATGTTGTTTCAATGATGAGTGCCCAATATATCAATGTAATTGAGCTAAAATTGTATCTTTACAAGCTCATCTGTTAGTTATATTTCTTATGCATGAATTGATAAATTAGTGTGTATTATTTGATTTGATTGACAGTTTAGTAGACTTGATTAAACGCATTTATTACTTCATCAAAAATTGATGGGCAACAAATTATGCTGATATTTGAATGTTTATAGAAATTTCTTTGCTTTTGTTGTCAAGATACTAAGAAATGCGATAAAATAATAAAGATGGAAAAGCAAATTGAATGGAAAATTATATGGAAAATGTGTTTAAAATAGCACAAGAAAATTCTATACATATACACATACAAAAATATCTGATTGAAGTCTGAAGCCTGTACAGAATATTTACAAATTTTCAAACTGAATTCATATGGAAACGCAAAAATTTAGGCGCAAATGAACTGTCTCAATTTAAATTAAATGCGAAACAGACGTGAATGGATTTATTATCAATACACTAATGACTTGTATAGTATTGAAGATGCTATACAAATACTATATCGTATACAAATCGAATTTTATATTTATTTTCAGTGGCTGTTTCAGTTTATATTTACCGCATTAAAACGCCAAACAATTTTCGGTATCAATTCAATTGTTATCGTTTTCTGTACAATCGCAGCATGTTTAACATTTCACTGGCTGTGATTTTGGGCTGAGAAATTTAATGGTATAAGAACTGGGGTTGGGTTTTGCTAGGGTTCTTCCAACTGACTTGTTTGTTTGCGTTGCTACGGGTCGTTAGCCTCTGGCGAATAAAATTCAGCAGGGAGACGCAGCACAACAATTTGCAGCAAATAATTCAAAATGTCAGCCGCAGCAATGAGGAAAATGCCAGGGACCTAAGAAAAATGTCGAGGCATTTAAGTAACTGAAGCAGCGGCAGCAGCCTTACCCCTTGCTCCGTTACTTAACCCTACCTCTGAGTTGTAGTTATGTAATGCTTAGAAAATTACGCAATGATATTGACGAGTTGCCCCCAAAAATGTTCTACTGACAAGTTTTTGTTTATAATTTACAGTCAATTGTTTATCTCCGCAGCCTGCATGTAAACAGAAGCTCAATATATTTTTTTGAATGCTTTTTTAGCAATAAAAATCGATTAATGTTCGAATGGCCAACAACACATTTGTTTTGATTTATGGTTATAGAAAGCGATGGCCAACACAGGAAGGGCAAAAAGAGCATGCTTATAGAACAAAAGGCTGGAGTAAGAACTGAACTAAACTGAACAGAACTGAACCAAACCATCATCGATTGTTAAGTAAACATTTCATCGTTTGTTTAGGTGCATAAAAGTTTCTTCTCTTTTCTGTTTAATTTTCGCTTTCATTTTGTTGGTTGTTTGTGTTATTGCTGCTGGTTGATCTTGTGGCTTTTGGCCCATTCGATTTATGTGTGTTGTGCGTAGTAGTCAAACATCTTCTTGATGTATGCTTTGGTTATTTGATTAGGCAATAAATTTCACTTCTCGCACTCTAACACGTTGTTGGCCTCAAATTTCACGCTTTTATTGATATTTGGCGCCTCAAAAGTGCAAATTAGCCTAACCTAATGAACCGTGTGGCCCGACGTACGAAATAACCGCTTAAATGGCTAAAGTGCATGGGAAAATTGTTCAAAACGTCAGTTGGAAACTTAAAAGGGTGTCAAACGTTGATGCCACCCCTATCAAACCAACAGCGGGAAACCACTTATTCTGGTGGAAACTGAAGCTGCAAAGAAAACTAACAAAATGCTTTAATATAGCCAAAGGGGCTAGTGTTTGTGTGGCAGTGGCAGTGGTAGTGGCAGACACAACAACACCTACAGTAGTACATACTATATGTGGCAGTGCACTAAAGAGCGTAATATCTAACATTTATTTAAATATCATACTAAAAGCATCTTTATGAAGTGAGTGCAAATAGTCGAACTAAACTTGTTTACACAGTATATAATAAAATATTAAAAGCTACAACTGATAAGCAGATGATTAATCTGATAAGCCAAAGATTCGCAAGTTTTATGTGTTAAAAACAAATATGCGCATAAATATTGAAAATTTTGTTGTTCAAAACAATTTAAAACTTTTCAAGTTTTAGTTTTATTATTCAAAGATTCCATTTTATCACAATACATACTTGCGCAATAGAAAAGTTTGAAGCATAACACACTAGAAAATATCTAAGTTATCATGCCAAGCTCTATATAGTATATTGCCTTAGGATATAACATATTATCAAAAATTGTCAAGTAAAGTTGTTCCTTATAAGTTGAACTTATAATTAATTATGGATATCAGGTTTAACCAAAAACTGTCAAGCAAAGTTTTTGCATAAATGTTCAATGCATGGCAAATTGAAATGTGAGAAGTTGTTAATTATTTTCAACTTTTTTCATAGCGAACAGCTCAACATACCCTGCACATATAAACATTTCGTAGAAAATATTACAGCTTAAGGCATTTATTAGCAAATAATTGTAACTTAATGTCATTTTCGTTTCCTCGAAAAATCATTGATCTTGCCTCGTGTTTTGGTAATCGCCTAGACTCAAGGGGCGATAGCATGCCTTGTGGGCGTGGCTTGGCGTTTGTTCTTTGCTTTTGAATGGCGTCGTTATTGTTGTTGTTGTTGCTCGGTAATTTGCAATGCAAAAGCAACACCATAAAGCGGCTGACTAGGCAGCGACCTTCGAGCTAAACTTATATATTCACCAGTGACTTTTCACAAATCTCCGTCCCAAGTTTTAGTTTGTTTTGGGGGGTTTTTAGCCGACAGTGCATTCCCTCCACAATATTGTGTTATCTAACCCCGCTGACATTTGTCCAAGCTTATCAGCGAAAATCCCCTCAACAATGGACGAGCTTTAGGCTATATAAAAACACTGTCTGCTGTAGCATCAATCAACTAACCGACGTGCTTTCAAACAAGATGCAACTCAATCCGGGTCTCAGATTTTTGCTGCTGCTGCCGCTGCTGTTGCTGCTCGGTGCGGCGCTTAGCGAGGCGAACCGCCATCGGGGTCCCATAACAAATACCCGACCATCGCCGTTCAACCCGCCGAGACGTGGCCCATATGTACAGCTTGGCTAGGCGCTGATGTCGTTAACTCATTTATTTAATTCAATGCAATAAAAGTCAGCCTGCTCATCATCAAAGACGTGCGAGTAATTTAATTGTTGATATTTTAGGTGTGTTGTAAAATTTTGTATACCTAATTTTGGCAAGTTCCAAGTCGTGCTTGGTTATAACTTTCCTGATTTTGATTTTTCCAAGGCAACCAATTACCAAAGTTTGCATTTACTGTAGCTGCAAAAATTTGCAAGTCATAATTGAATGTTGTGGCACACTTAGAAACTTGACAGTCATCGCTTTGGCACTGACAATGTAATCACAGGGCAAACTGGTTCACATATAAACCCACTTGAGTGCTGCCAGGGGATGTTCATTTGGAACAAGTACTTTCGTTTTATCTAGCGCTTAAGGCAAACAAATCACGTACTGAAGGGAATAAAAACAGCCGCCAAAAGAGCTTTATAGGCAGATTGGTATTGTCGCTGATCTTCAATGCAAACAAGTCGACAGCTTTGTAATAGCATATAGATATTATCTTTTCTCAAGCTCTGGATAGTGATCTCAGTCTCAGGCGTCGCTTCGTCCGCATTTCTCCGTTCGAAACCCTGTTGGCATATCTGCGCGTCATGCAGCACAGCTTCTGCTGGATGCCTAAGTCGAACCTCCCTCACTGTTAAATTAAGCAGAAGCTAGATTTGTTGAAGGTAAAATATAGGATGGAGTTTAATGTTACATAAAAGAAGGCAACCAATGACGGCTATAACTTATTGAAGTCCAAAGTGTTATATTCAGTAATCAAAACAAACTCTGACTCATAAACTGACACTTCAAGCCCCACATATCTCATTCACGCAACAAACACCAAAACATTATGTTTTATACGTGCTGCATTTTTACTTTCCCCCCACGCTCCCGTTTCCACTTATCGATGCTTGTCTATAAAAACCAACTCTTTTTACACACTTTGCCCACACATATAGAAATCTTACACCTTTGTAGAGCAACAAAACACTTGATGCACATATTGGTAACTCAGGAAGCAGCCTGTTGCCTTTGAATTTTTATACGAATTTAACTGGCAATCAGTACTTCTATTATTGTCTTTGTTATCATATGTTGTTATAGATGCATTTTATAGTAAGAGAATACTGTATTAAACTTGCAGCTAGAATTTGTAAAATGTGCATAAGTTATTTGTTATAAAATGAACAAATAAAAGAATAATATTTAAAGAAAAATCAAATACTTTTTAAGCTCTAAGCTTTTTAGCTTTTCACTGAAAAGTCTGTGGTAAATTCTTAATTTTCACCTTAAATCTAAGATTAAAAATAGTACTTATTAATTTTAGCTTTTCAGTGCTATTCAATTAAAAAGCCGACGACATTGTCGCAATAAATTCCACAAAAACTCCAGAGGCAGAACGAATCTGAACTGTATTGCCCCAAATTGCGCCATTGGGCCAATTTGTGAGTGTGAAGGCTATGAATTTGCATAGCATTCTCATCTCTCCATATCCCGGCTGACAAGCCTCATAAATAATAATTTGAAATTGGGCTAGCTTGTGGACTTCAAGTGTGCATTCATTCACCTCGCGTTTGAATATGCGTTGACGACGCTCACGCATCTAGCGATACTGGTGAAGCTGACTTTAATGTTCGTGATGCCATTTATAATTTTTATGCAATTTAATTTTGGTGATGTTTCTGACGCGCCAGCGGGGCAATGAGTAATCAGCTGGTGCTTGCTGCTGCTGCTGATGTTTTGGCAGCAAAAGCAGTTGCCAGTTTTTATTTGCGTATATTAAATATTGAGTACGCGCAAACATTTCAATGAGTTTCACACACAATTTGTGATCTGCTTTCTATTTTCAGACGTGGCCGATCCAAGAAAAGCGCGCAGCCAAAAACAAAAACATAAAAAAAAACACTTGCGAAAATTAGCAGGCAGCTTTGGCCGCTGTGGCAGCGATGGCGTCCTTTGCCGTGCCCATCTATAAATAGTGTGCACTGTGTGCGCGTGACAGCTGTGACAAACAATGACGTCATTGTGGCTGGATAGCCGACGCTAAACGCTTTGTGCTCGACACTCAATGTTCAAAACGTCATCAAAGTAAAAAAAAAAATAAGATGAAATGAAATAAAATTATAGTGTACATCACGTATACGTCGCGTAAACACACAAAGAACAGTATACAGCATTTTAATCAACAAATGTGTGTGGCAAGTAGCAGCGAACTGATAAGATTAGCTAGCCAGGCATTATAGTCTTCATAGTCTATACAGATTAACAATATGCGCAGAGTAAACACACGAAGAGCCATGAGAATCAGAATCGCACGAAAGCACAGCAAAAAAAAAGCAGAACGAAAAGCGGAACAAAAACAAAAATTGTCAAAATAGCAACTGAAATGCTTACAAGCTGCTGAGCCTCAGTCTAAATTCATCGTCGATCGGCGTCGTTGACTGCCTAGCTGCTGCTGCTGCTACCGGGCGTCTATCTATATTGCATGTGTGTGTGTGTGCGTGCGTGCGTTTACGTGTGTGTTACTGTGTGTGTGTGTGTGTGTGAACCGTGCCGTGCCGTGTCGTCTGTCTATCGTGTCAGTGGATTATCGCTGTGTGGGTGATAAATACATATTTGTATATATACATTTATTAAATGCGATATATGCGCGTAAAAATGTGAAAAAAAAGTTGTTGACTCTTAAGTTTTCGCAAATTCGACTTCTACGAGCATCAAGCAACGAGAAATATCAACAGCTGAGTAACAAAAACAGAGAGAACATAACAATCAGAACAACATAAACTTACGCAAATTGATATTTTTGTGTGTGCAAACAATACATAATAAATACGTGCCATAAATCATAATAAACAATTTTCGTGTATGCTAAATCCGTTTCCAACTTAAAATGTCAGCAATAAATTCAATCATTGGAATTTATTTAATACACACATAGCAGTTTTCAAATAGTAAGTACTACTACCAAAAATGTTTCAGATTTATGTTGTTCCAATCAAAACTAAACGATAAGCTTGTTTGAAAGCAATACTCTTTGTACAAATTGTGTGTCAAAACAAAAAAGCTTTTTGCATCTATTTTAAAACTATTGATTGTTCAATGATCAACGATGATACTTTGCCAAAGTGTTAGGATAAAAAAAAACAATTGTTGTTTGTTCAAAAATATCTTGAAAATTCGAACCTTTGATCGTGTAAGATATGAGCAGTGCAAACAAGTTTTAAGCACGATACTTTCTTTAAATAAATATACTTTTCCATCACATTGCACTGAAAGATAATGATACTGTCATTATATATATTATCAGAAATTAAGAACTTGTGCCATTATTTAAATAATCCTTTAACAAGGCTAACGCAAAAGTACACTATGCACTTAAGGCAACGCTTCAATGTAGAGAAAATCAATCAGTTAGTTGCATTTTTATGAACACGCTGTCTAATTAGCAAAATGCTTTTCCCTTGCTATCTTACACAAAAAGTGGCACATTTCCGAGCAAACAGGACTCACTTCTACTGCTATGGATGGGTACACAATTTACGACGGTAATAGGCACTGTTCGAAAAGAGCAAGAGACAGAGAGAGATAGAGAGAGAGAGAGAGAGAAAGAGAGTGAAAGGAAGTGGAAAAGAAGCCAATGTTGATTCAAAATGGGTTCAAGCAGCGCATACGCAATTTCTGTGTGAGCGTGAGTGTTTTTGTATCTGCATGAACGTTTTCATAAATTGGGTTTGCTTTTTTTGACAGCTCGTTTTGTGAGGGTTGACACCGTCAGTCCACCGTCCAACCCGTCTCCCACCCCTTGTTACACTTACAAATACATACATACAAATACCTGTCATTATTCATTGTGATGCGAATTTTGTGTGTTGCCGTCAATTTGTGCTTTCTAGCGTCTGAAGGCAAACGCATTTCAATAAGGGAATTATGAGATATAAGGCTGCTATTGCACTGGGAAAAAACCAAAATTTTAGCATTGAAGTTGGTTGGGGTTGCTCATTGTTGTGCACCATAACATTTATGCGCTTGAAGACAGCTTACGCAATATTGATTAGTGCTTTATACCATTGTGGTGGCAAATGTAATGTGTTGCAAAAAAGAATCTCAAGAATTTTGCTTTAACAGAATAACAAACACAAAATAATAAAAAGAAAATCGAGAAAAGAACTTAGTTAATTTATTTATTTGAGGTGCACACAATCATCGAAATATAAATAAATACAAATAAATTGCAGATGGGCGTACTGCCATGTAATTATGTATGCATTCATGTTTCTACATATATATATATGAATATGTATGTATATGTGTTGTATCTGTATTGTATTTATGTGAATTCTTTACAGTGCCCCGTACCTTGACAATGCACTTGAGTCAAGTTTGCTTCCTCTACTGTGCTGCTTGGATGCCAATGCAAAGGCTGCCAAAAATTGCATTGGGCTGCGACAGCTTGGGCTTGTACTGTATGGGGTGGCTAGGGTGTTCGGTTGGGTGTTTGGTTGGTTGTTGTCTGGTGGGGAGTGCAGCAGGCCGAGCATGATATGAGCAGCAGGCAGTTGTAGTGCGAGAGTGAGTGAGAACAACTAGCATGCAGCTGCTGTTTATTTATTTATAACATTTTGTTTGCTGCTCGCTGTTCGTTGTCGCCTGCTGTTTGCAGTCGCGTTTCCTGATTATGATACGCCTCACTTAGAATGGGGTATATTGGCTTGGTCATCAAACATACAACACATTCACACTCACACATATCCCCATAAAAAGTATTAACACGTCGAACTGTCTGTCAATTTTACTATAGACACATTCCATCAAATAAATGTTTCCCATGCAAAGAATATAATGAACGAATCGTGAGCGAATGCGTCATTCTTTTCAGCGCAATGTTCAAACAAGAAACTACATTTGAGTGCATGTAAATTGTTTTAGTGTTGACTTAACGGAATGTTTGCAACAAATTCAGATTTTGTATTTGAATAAGAATATTAAATTTGACAACATTGACTTTTAATAGCTACAATATTTAAATACATTTAAATTGACTTTGCGTTAGCTTCGAAATAAATTTCAAAAGGCATTGATTTGCTAAATTCTAAATAAAATGGACACAGCACATTCATACAAGTCACATCTGATAAAATATAACATTCATATTCTACAGCTTGCTAAGACTCAATCACTTAGAATAAATCAGATGATTAAATGCCATTTGCTGCAGCAAGTTTTTGAAAATGTAGGAATCACAAATGTGCAAAAACTAAATCAAGTGGCATTGATTTTTATTTATGTATGTGAATGGGTTTTACCCAAATATGTAAAAAATTTATTTGCAATATAATTTATGAAAAAGCTACTGCTTATTGCTCACAAATGAATAATATTCAATAATATGTTAGTTATATATTATTTAAAATAGGTCCTATTTTCAAAATCCGTGTTTATTTATTAATTTCATGAATATTATATTCTTTTTGCTTAAATATTATAAAGTTGAATTAAATTTTTTTAAATAAATCAGCTTAACAGTATTGTTGCCAGATGCGCATTTGATAAATGGATTTTAACTTGGAAATGATTTAGTAGGTATGTTCAAGAACTCATTTATTTTTATACAACTTTTATGCCTCTTTGTGTATAAATTTTAATGCTGGTTTTTCAATAAAGGATAATTGCAAGAACTTCAAAGTAGCGAACAGCGGGCGCCAAAACACCCGAATTACCTTGGTGCTATAAGGTTGGCAGTGCCATTGTCCGTCAACTTCACGAATGGTCCATTGTTTTTGCAGTTAATTAATAATATATACTTATTTACTGTTGCACTTGAATGGCGTAAAGGAATGACTGAAAGCAGTCCAATGGTGTTCATTGTTATTGTTATAATGACTATTGTCGGTGTTGCTGTTGTTGTTGTGATGGCCGTTAATGCTACATATTAGTATGTTTTGTGCATTTGACAAAATACTGTATGCACCACTTTAAAAAATTCATCCATCGCAAAGCTTCCAGACTGTTGTCTTGGCATTCATATGATGAAACTTTCGCTTCACCATTACCAAAATCGAAATCAAAGTGACAGCTTTCCAAACCATCCCCCCAATGTTTGGATGATTGATCAATGTTGACAGATTTAACGAGCTGCTAAAGTGCTGCCAAAACAATTGAATTATTAAAGAGGGAGGGCAAAGTGTGTATCTGGGAGTTTGGCTGCTGGGGAAATTGAAGGAAAATATTTGCCTAAACACGCATCATCATCGTTATCATCATCATTTACATCATCAAAAATCAAAAACCTAGTTTTCCATTTCTCTGGACCATTGTCATTCTAACGTTTAATTGCATTCATCCATCGCTGGCATTAGGGTATGCGTAATTATTTCTGTGCACGCAGAACTTACACACATGCACATACACACAAACCTCAAACCTAACACCCCAGGCAGAAAAAGCCAGCGCAACTTAAAGCTTATAAATAATTCAGTTTTGTATAAAATTGCGTGATTTCTTTTTAATTCAAAATGCCTTCAGATATTGTTCGTGATTTATAAATCGCATTCGTATAAGTATTTGTTTATTGGTGCATTTTCAGAGTGGTTTTATTTTTCGTTTCGATACAAGGTCTGTCCGCTTATGACAATACAAATTAAATCGTTCGTGTTTGTTTTGCTGTCTGCGTAATGTGATTTCAATGCCGTGTAGATTTCAGCTGGCCCTTGGCCAAAGAATCTCAATATTACTTAAGTTTTCAGATTTTGTTTTGTGTTTGTGTTTATCGACTCACAGGTTAGCAGGTCTTTGCCATAAGACAATGAGCTAAAATGCTAAGCACATGCTTAAGTGAATTTTGACCTGAAATGAATTTTTGTGTTTTGATTTCGTGATGTTCACAATTATTTTTTTTTTTATTTTGCAGGCCTTTTATTTTAAAGTTATTCTCATGTTGAAACAGAGGAGACACTCTTAATTAAACACACAATCGTTCTTCCATAATTACACAATTTCCAATCGATTTGTATTCATTACGTTTATCATCGCTCATTTCGATTGATATGGCTCATTAATTTCTCAATAAAGTATGAGCTTACTAATAATCCTTTCATGCCATGCCATTTCAGATACACCCTGTCAGCGGGAGTACATAAGTACATAATTTGTGTTTATTATGTTCTATGCTCAAAATTAAATGCTTCCTTATGAGCTCGCTAAACCATCAGCATATCTAGTCCAACTGGTCTCTCCCTCCCTGCCCTAAAAGTTATGACAGTAGGCATATCGGCTTTTTGGCTTAAGCAGACATGTGTAAAAGTTACGCAACTTTGTTTTGCCAACTGCCACAAAGTTTGTTCAGCAGCTGTCCAAATTGTTTTCGCCCAGTCCAAATCCTGGCCAGTGTACATTTCACTCCAAACTTTCGACATCAACTTCCGGCGCAATGAATTGAAATTGAAAACACTTTAATGAGCAAAATATTTGTTTGTAGGTGAAATTCTAAATAATTAAATGATGCTTTGCTGTATTGCGGTCAAAGTTTGTTTTCATACACTTTTAGTACATCTGGCATCCGAAATATAATTAAAAAGGAAGCACAATCAATGCTTTAATTATGCAAAATAACCAGTTAAATGAGTTGACGTAGGCAACAGTTTATGTATTTTGGATAAACATAGTTTATATTGAATTATTGGAATTTTACATTATTAAAATTGAATATTAGTGTGTATACAAATTGAGCCATAATCACAATTAAAATTGTTTGTATATTAATTGATTTTTTCTGTGATTTATCGTTACCTATTAAATAGTTTGTCCTGACTGATTGATTTATTCGCAATAAATGAGGAGTTGAAACCCGGTTTGGAAGTAAAGAACGAAAAATAATTCGACACCTATTTTCTCGATTTAAAAAAAAACCCGGCTTATCTCAGATGTGTTAGAAGGTCATACATTTCTTTGTCAAAGATGGTTTTTAAACTATTTTTTATTTAATTAACAAAAAAAGTAATAGACTTTTTTGGCAAACATATCATCAAGTACAAATATCGAATAAGATGTTTGTTTGTTTAAATTAATATTAAATAAATGTATTTATTTATGTATCAAACTTTGGCCATAGTTTGTTTCTTCAATGGATAACAAATATCAATCGATAGTTTGAACGTGTATTCGAAATAAACTTCATTTGCATTTTCCATCAAGTTTTTAATTAATGTATTTTATTTTTTTCTTTTCAGTTATAACCAGCATGCAGCGCTCTAAATGACAACACGACCCCAAAAAGTTCGAACTCGTTTTGTGATAAACCCAAGTTGAATAAAGTACGCGCCAAATTAACTATCTCATAAATATTATATTAAATATATTTTTATTTCTAAAGGAAACTTTGTTTAGTTATCATTAAAAAATTTAATTAGTGAGACTCTGAGACAGAAACAACAACACAATAAAAGACAACTTGACACTGCAACAAACTGTAACTATAACTGAAATTATTACTGTAATAGAAACCTTCAACCAAAAAGACAAACACGCACCTTAATAACGATACTAGTTAGTTTAAACATTTAGTTAGAGCTTATTCAAATTTGTTAGCCTAAGTATCGATAAAAGATTAGCCCAAGCGTTATTATAAAAATATACTTGTATATATATAAAGAGCTGCCAACCATGTCACATGGCGAGCTTGAGGAATGTACGTAATATATCCCGCCGATGAGCTCATCTTGATGACCTATGGTTACTTTGCACCACGTGTGCACCCGCGACCCACACTCGACTGCCTGCCCGAGCCAATAATACCACTCGTGTATCCAGTCAGGGCCGTTAACTCCGTTAGCACCAACGTCAACGTTAAGTCCAGCAAAAAAAACAGCAAATACAACAACATCTTTACAAGCGCTGCCGCCACCAGCTACTCCAGCTATCCAAACGACAGCTACACAGTTGTTGCCACTGCACCAACGCAGCCCATACCGCCCCGCATTCCTCCCGCATTAACTGCACCAACGCCAAACAATTCTCCACACAACAACAACAACTTTTTCAGCTTTGATCAAACGCCTCCGATAGCTATTCCGCCACAGAGTTCGACTCCGTTTGCTGTTCAATCAGAGAGTCTGCCTCCGACACCCGCTCGTCGCATCTCGCGTACCTCACGCTCCTCTTTGACACACTCCAACTATAACTCCGGCGACAGCAAGAGGAGCAGCGTTCGGAGCAATCGCTCGAAGGCGCCATTGTCGCCGCTGTTGCCACATCAGCGTACGCTGAGCACGTCCATGTATAATAATGAAGCCAGCATGCATCAAGGCGGCAGCAATTCTGCAGCAGGACGTGCACCATTCCAGCGCAGCAGCGCATATGACGAGGAGGAGCGATTAGACGACTTTGCATTGGCATCGGGATCGGGAACAGCCTTGGTCAATGCCCGTTCACGTAGTCCTAGCATCTTTGTGGAGCCACCATCGCCAGATCCCACACATGCTCACTTTGGGCCAGGCTGGGGTAGACCCATGTCACCCATGGATCTGCCTCCAGAGCGTTCTACCAGCAGCAGTATGGGTAGTAAATCACCCACTACAACTAAATCCCGCCTGCGTCCTAAGCTCCATATACCGCTGGGACGGCTGGGACGCTCCACATCCTCGGATACGCGCGAGAGCAGCCGATTGCGTGAAGATGTCCACGTGCATGTGGAGAATCCGGTGTTTAGCAGCGAAAACCTGCGCCAGAACAACTTCGATGCATTCTTTGAGGCACGCGAACCGGTCATCAAACTACATCGCACACCCAACACGGCATCCCCCGATGGGCGTGGTTATTCCCCACCGCTGGAGAATTATGCCGGGGTCTATGACTCTCCACGGACGCGTAGTCCAGCTGGCAGCACGGCTGGTGGTCTGTTCGCGAGATCACCGCGGGAGGATCGGGAGAAGGCGCTTGGTGCACGATCCCGCAGCGCAGATCATTGGGATGTGGCAGGAGCGAGTGGGTCGGCGGCTGCGGGTGGGGGGGCACCTGCAAGTGCTGGTGGCGGCGCGCCATCCAAAGGTGACAGGTGCTTAAAAACAAACTATTTTCTCACAAAGCTAATCCAATTGTTTACAGTAAGTTTTGTTGCTGCTGCCAATGCTGCTGCTGGGCAAGCTGCCACAAACATTTGTGTACAAATTTGTTGCGCTGGTTTGATTGATTGCTTGATTGACTGACTGAATGATTGAATAATGCACAGGCAGTTGAAGTGCTGCAAGTTTTAACTGTACTTGTTTACATGATTTTTCCTTTTAATGGTTTTGTCTTGTTAACGCATTGCATAGCATTCCCTGTTGCTGTTTTTGTCATATGTTGAAAATGAAGAAAACCAGAAAAAATATATATATAAATACAGCTACTGAAAAAATAATAGCATCAAAAAGTTTTTTAAAGTCCAAAAAACAAAAAATTCAATTTTTTAGCTTTACACGCTAAATTATTAAAAATCAAAACGCAAGAAGTAGGAAATATTTCATGGAGGAATATTTCATGGTCAGATGCAATTAAGGCCGGTACAATTGTTGATTTTTTTTTCACTATCATTTTTAGTGGAAACTCGAAGCATTATAAAAAAATTCTCACTTGCAGATGCTATAACTTTTTCCGCAGCTGTCTGTATGTTTAAAAGGGAAATTCAAGGAATTTTCAAACAATTTTGTATGAAAGTCTAAACAAATTTCAATAAGTGCTTAAGACTAGGTATATTTTGGGTTAGCTTACATATTTTTGTAAATAATTCTTGGAAGAACATATTCTAGGTAATTTAAATTTGGCAAGTATAATTATTAGTCTTGGTTAAAAAAAGCTTTTGGATTCATTCTGGCTAATCTTTTTTTAAAGTGTCTGGATTTTTTTAAACAAGAAGTTTTGCTACAAGATGTTAAAATAAAAGGAAAGTAAACTTCATAAGTTCATATATTTTCAAAGAAAAGTCAACCTACGAAAATTTGCAGATTTCCAATTTTGTCCTTTTTTGATGTAGTTCATCGCAAGCCAGCTGCTCAAAATATAATCCCTGCAAGGATATGCAAGCTTTTGCATGCCAAATATGAGTTTTTGTTTCCATACACATTATAACGTGCATATTTACCTTAAAAAAAAAAAAAAAAAAAATAATGAAAGAAAAAATCTAAACTAAGAATAGACTGAGTCGAGTGCTTAAGCTGTGCTGCTTGACTTTAACTGGAATCCTAGCTGACTGCCTGCCTAGCCGTCTTATCCTAATTCTTATCACACATGCAATGACGTCCGACTCCCCCTCAAAGTTGAGAGTTGCTCGCATGCAAAGTGGATTATGCTTGCATGCTTGCATATGCTGTACACACAAAAACGCACACACACATACTCAGATATAACCTTGCATAGCAGAGGGTGATGTTTTTTTTTCAACGGACGCGATTGTACGAAATGGGCACGCACATAATTCCTTGAAAGGGCAAACAAGCCAAAGAGCCAAGGAGCATATTGCACATCCTGCTGTGCTATGATGGAAGCCTCGCTACGAATACGTCAGCAGCGTGTGAAGTGTAATCAACAACGGCAGTTCTAGTTCGCACATCCTACCAGCAAGGAGTACGACACGCGAACTAACTTTTGTAATTCATTTAGAAAACTTAGAGCGTGGCAAATTTGATGACCATTTCAGCAGCAGCTTCAGCTACACAACTGCAACTAAATCAACAGCCTTTCCTAGACGTGATCGCAAAGGGTACACAGGGTAACGTCTGGAAATTCCAGAAGCGCGCCTTGCTTATGTGTCGATTGTGAAATGCGAAAGCCAAGAAGGATAAGGCCAAGACTTGGCACATGCCGTGCAACTGTCGCTCTAGTGCGTCATTTACAGTCGCTAAATAATTTCTATAGCATACTTATGTGCGAACAAAAAATAAACACCCATACGCCACGTGCGCCCCCATGCAATGCAGCTGCGGGAAATTGCGCTACTATTTATGCTCTGATCCAGCTGGGAACAAAGTATATTTGCTTTTTAGAATCGTAAATTAAATTTTTTTTTTTGTCTTATTTGCCGTATATATTAATAGCTAAGGAACATTGTTTAAACAAACAGATGAGAGTAGCACCAGGTTTATGCATTAATTAACAAATTTATATAGAAAACATAAAGCTATGTTGAAAATACAAAAAAAAAAATTAAATACAGACAGGACAGACTTTAGTGTAAACCTCTCTCATGGTTTAGTTTAAGCTTATATTAAGACCAAGGATCAGAGTATGTGCTACGTTCTCGCTTACATCCGACTGCAACGATTCGGCTTGTTTACTCACATATATGTATTTATGTGTGTGGTTAGCTAGACACATCTACGAATAGACAGCTGAAGAGCTGGAGATCTTCAAAGCTGAAGTGAGTCCGCACAGTTGAACAGTCAAACAAATACCCCCAGTAGCCTTTTAAGCTGGCACCTAAAAAAAGAAATAATAGAAAATAAAAAATGTTGTACGCTTCATTTATCGATTGTATTTTAAATGAGTCACAATTGGATAGCGCTCGACAATGTCTTGGTAGGTAGGCGATTCTTGGCACCGTTCTGTTGACTTTTGTAATGGGCGCCCAAGCACTTGAAATTACCGTTTGCTTAACTGAAAATACACACAAGAAATGGAATGGAAAAAAAGCAAAGCAACGAAGATAGAAGAAAATACAAAAGCAAAACACACCGCTGCTCATTATTTATTCATAAATATGAGAGGCAGCGATTTGTTTGATTGCGCGCTCGGCTGTCGGGGTTGGGCAAAAATGAGGCGGAAGGTGGACAGCTTGTCTGGCAGCCCAACACATTTAAGTATTTATCACGGTGTCAGTTAAAAAAAAAAAAATCCAAAAGGTCCTATAAGAAAATTCCTGACATGCCTGCCATTATATTAAGTGGACGGGGAGTTGTGGCAAACTGAAACCGAACGAAAAACCTCAGACAAGGCAATATGTTTAATTTGAGTTACTTATTTACTTAATTTCGATACAGTATTTTTTTGAATTTTTCGTATTGCGTTTACACCGGTTGAGATTTGATTAAATTGATATACAATTGCGTTTGTTAGCATTAATTTTGGTTTTTGTTTGTTTGCGTTTTACGAATTTTACAGTAATTACTTTAACTTTAATTGCTTCGTTTAAATTGATTGTTTAGTTTTTTTTACGTTTTGGTATTTTTGAATTACATTGCATTTTATTGCTTGAATTAAAGTTAATTGCTGCATTTTTTAATGAAACTTTTAAAAATCAGATTTTAAATGCTGTGTATTAATAAACATTTTTTGTGATTAATGCAGATTCTTTGGAAAAATCTTCAAGTGGTCGAAAAAATCGTAGTTTTTTCGGGTGGAGGGGACCACAGGGTGGTTCCCTTAGCCCACAGGGCAGCATGGCGTCTTACAATGGTGTACTCAAGGATTACAGTCACAGCAGTTTGAATGAGGCTTTCAAATCCCAAAACAATGTCAACTTTAAGCTTATTAAAACAGGTGAGTGTGATTTATATGTTTTCATATGTTTGTTTGTGTATTTTTGCTGTGTTTATAATTCATACACACAAGGAAAATAAAGTTTTTATTGGGTGTTTATTTTTTATTTTATTTTTACAGCCAAGTCAACAATTTATTTGTGCTGTGTTTTATACGATAAGTTTCACGATTGTTTTGTCTGTGTGTGTTTATGTTTTGTATGCTTGTGTAATCTTTGCTTTATGTCTCATTGATTTCAATCACAGCCCGTCTTTGTTTTTGTGTTGTGCAGTGATACGTCTTGATTGTGCCATAAATCTATTGTATTGATGTGCTCACGTTTCTCGACTACCGACACCATAAATAACGCATTTAAACATCTGACAGTCATAGTGCTTTGTCAGCTTTACAGCTATACAGCTTAAAGTCCGCTCAACTATCTTCTTTGCTTACTTTGAAGATTGTTTCCACTGAACACATATGCGGCATTGACCTTTTCAAAATTGTTTTGTCAATTTCAATACCCTATGAAAACATCAAAATGTGTGTGAGCTGAGGAGAAAGCAATAAGCGTCGTGGAATCACAATTTCACACCGGCTGTACTTTGGCTTTATTTCTCGGAAATTGTAAAGGGTTGGTAACAGAGATGAATTCACAGTAAGACATACAGTTAGTAACGTATTGTGTGATGTGTCGCACACGTCAATTTCAGTTTTTTAATGAGCTTGCAGGTTTTTCTCGGAACGAACAGAGAGTACTACCTTGAAGATAAACAAAAAACAGCAAAAATGGAATGGAAATTCTTGTGAATCAGAGTTCCATTGAAATTGCATTAATTCAAATGGAATTGCGAAAAGCAACACTATAGAGTATCTCGTTGTGTTGCTATAAAATCTTCCTTCTCGCACTTGTTAAGGCTGTTTGCACAACATTTCAACGCACGAGCATAACTTTGACTTGTGTCACTGAAAGTTACACAGCCTGCCAAAAGCAACGCACAAACTGTGCACAAATTGCATTTGGGGCCGCATGCCTCGTTTGTAATTTCAACTCTCGTGGCGAGCAAGAACAAACTTTTTAATAACATTTCTTGTATACTACTGCTACTACTACAAATAGTAAAGGGGCAGTTCTTGATTTGACTTCAGTTGAGCTGCACTTGCAGCTGGGCATCCAATATTCTAGCTCGCATTAACATTAACAAAAGTGTGGGGAAGCCGTTTAAGTATTGGATTTTCGTAAAAAGCATGTTTAAGCCTTAACGGCGACTTGTTGCTGCTGCAGTTCTATGCGAACTGCCTTAGTCCATAAAAATATTTATGTCTCATAAACTGACAGGTAACTGGCGTCGCTTGTGGGCGGGTTTAAAGGCTAAAAGTCAACGCACGTACATGTATATATTTAAATGGCCATTAATGTGATGGATTACTGGTTTACTGACACACAGTTTGTGTATACATATATGTATATTCATGTATATATATGACGCAGTTATTCAAGTATTTACGAGCATCCTTTTTCCATTAAGTATACGCATTGATATGGCAGCATCAGCATTGATGAAACACCTTGAGTTGTTAATATCAGCTAAATCCTTGGCTTATTGCACTTTAAACTTTCAGCTGGCATTTTGAAAATTTTCCTGCAAAGCAAAATCCTTGAGAATAGCTTTACAAATACTTTGCTTTGCTTTTAAGCACACTGTACACTGTATGTGTGTTTTTGTGCGTTTGTATGTGTGCTTATTCGTTTCCCATAGCCAACACAAATGCACTTAACTGCAATAATCAAGACATTTTCTTCCCAGTAGCTACTAGTGCACTTTTACCTAATGCGCTGCAACTTAGTGATTCTAAGCATAGGTGGAAATTTTTTACACAGCTTAGATTTGTTAGAATGCTTAAGTGAACTATGTATATTCACGAGTTTTGCACATACATAGTATTTATTTTACAATTTAACACGGTTAGAAAAACTAAAGATAAGCTGATGTTATCTTTAATGGTTCTTTATGGCAGATGATTTTGCATTTAAAGCATAGATTGTGCTTCGTTTACTTTAAGTTATTCCGATGTGTGCGTTGGGTACTCGACCTACATTAGGTATGCGAACTGTGACTTCAACAGTGTGCTCTGCTATCTGCTAGTTGTAATGCTAGGCATTTGTCTACACAAAAAGAAGAGCCAAAAAACCCAAACCATGCACTTGAATTTTGCTTTGATTTCATGCAAATTGAACTTTCTTTCTACTTTGCCCAATTTGGCTGGCAACATCATCACGTTCGACTTTTGAAACTCTTTTATCCTTCATAAATAACAAGTAGATACAATTGTTGCGAACTTTGAAACATCGATACTGCGTTAATCATTGTATGAAGATACGGCTGATGTTCTAAGCAACAAAACAAAAAAAAATACAAAATAAAATAGTTGTTGATATTCTCATAGGTAATTATTTATCTAAAAAATACCAATATCGATGGGATCAGAATTTTCACTACCAACTATTGTTCTATCGATATTAAAAATGAGTACATCGCTAATGCGATTGCATTTGCTTGCAGTTAGTTTTTCCATTATCTTATTGAGTTTTATACTGTTAAGAAAAGCAATATAATTTTTGTATTATTTTATTACAGTATCCGATTTCAACGAAACACTATCCCAATTGTATGAGGAACATGCAACTGCCGTTCAAACTTTAGTATCCAATTACCGAAAAAAGAATGCCGAGCTGCGCAAAGAGAGGTAAGCGGCGTGCGAATACCAAACTCAATGGAGCTCCCAATAATATTAAATTGCATTTGTTGTTTCAGACCTGCCTGCCACCTCGCCATCTTTCAGGCTTGGGAGACATTCCTGCAAGAGGCGGAAACCGACTCACAGGCCTGCAACGAAGTGGCAAGCGTCCTCTCCCGCCAGGTAAGAAGATATGTAATATGTTCGTGGTGCAAACAATTTTAAATGTGTGTGCAGTATGTGTAGGTATAGTTATGTGTGTTTATTTTTGCGTAATTCTCGTTGACACTTAAATGGATAAGTTGTGTTGACCTCGGCTAACAGTCAGGTTGAATGCTGAGTTTAACCGCATTATTGAAATTACATTGTGGCTGTAGTTTGTATGCGTTAATTGAATAATGGAGCATCGTTAAATCGATCGCCGGCTAACCCAACAATTTGTATGTATGTAAAACCATATTGTTATATGCATTTTCCGGCCCTAAATCCGACACTGACTAATTACGGTTAATGTGCTAACAGTACAGAGTGTGGCTTTTTGATGCTGTTGTACTTGTGTGTAGCTTTTGGGGTACCTTTGAATTCGCATGTCTAACTGAAGCGCAGCATATTGTTTATCTTTTGAATATACCTTTTCCATACAACTCTTATCCTAAAAGGGATATTATATAACAGAAGCGTAAGCCCAAAACTCTGTAAACATAAAATGTAAATTTTTGATAAATAAAATTATGTACATTGTAGGTTAACACTATGAGATTTATGATATTCTTAAACACAATTAATTTTGATTTATCTAACAATGTTTCCCACTAGTCCTAAAATTTGGCAGAGTAATTGCTAGTCGAGCACTTTAAGCGTAACCATTTTTTGTGATTTGTTACTTTATTTCATATTTTGTTTTATAAATTTTTATATAAGCTTGTTTTGTTGTTTGTCGTTGTTGTTGCCCATGTTTGCGTATTTAATTTGCATTTTGCATGATGATTTGCATTTTTGTGTGCGCAAACAACAAAAGACCCATGAATTAAAACATGTTGCCAAACCGTATCATTAAGGACGATAAAAATATACATACATATATGGGTCTCTGATGTGAGGTTTCTTAATGTATAAGCTTTATAATTTCTTAGTAAAAAGTCAACTAATATTATTGTATATTTGTTTTTATTAAATGCAGGTGTCACGACCAATGTTGGATAAATCCTTTCATCGCAAAGTTCAAAGTCGCAAAATCTTTACACACAGGGAGTCTTTTGAGACTATAATCGCAAAGACTGAAGAGAAGCTGTCAAAGGTGAGCTTATTAAAAGCATCAACAACAGCTTTTGCAACATAATTGAGTGGCACATCAAGTGCTTGCGTATCAATAAGGCTGCACTTAATGTTGCCAAGCAAGCAGTTGGCTTATTAATTGGCCAACTTCGTGTCTGTGTCTGTGGGTGTATCCTTAATAGTATATGCTTTCAAGTACTCAGGCATTTATGTATATTGTGCATACGCAATGCTGTTGAATGCCTCATGACAATTGAGCACCATGATTGATTTCCATTGTTTCTTTTGTTTTGCTTTTGCTTTTGTGTGTGTTCGCTTTTAGTGTCGCCTGGACTACAAGCAATGCCATGTGGCACATCGTCAGAATCCCAGCCAGCTCTCGCTCACCGAATATATTGATGCGCACAATGCGTACGTGCAGCAGCTGCATGCCACCAATGGCATGCTGGAGGCATATCACGGCGACACCTTGCCCCAACTCATGCAGGAACTGGAGGAGATACACAACGACCTATGTAACATTGTGTCCGACTCACTGCAGCAGGGTGCTGATGTAATTGCCAACAAGGTGAGTTCGTCTGCATTATCTGTGATTTATGACCGCTGCTTTTCCTGCCTGCCTGCTTTCCTACCTTCCTGCAGCAATTTGTTGCAGCAGGTGGTTTTCATTCAAGTTGACACACTTACAGTGAGTGGGGAGTATTTTGTGTTTATGTGTGTTAATTCGAGTTCTTGGACTGCGCCTGCGAATGAAATTGCATCAGAATTATAATAATTGCTCATAATTGCGCAAATGGTGCTGTATGGTAATGTATATAATTCCGAGTGCGTGCACTCGCTCAGAAACACATCACATCAAACAATTGCTCAACGAAATGCTCATGACTATTTGATTTTTCGGTTATATGAATTCTTTCGCAATAAATTTTTATGTACAATTATGTATTTATAGGCCACGGACCAGGCGCGACGATATGGCTGCCTGGCCAGCCAATGTAGCGCCGTATCACCACAACAGGACTTGGCGAACTTTGTGCGCCTCCTCGCACAGCCATCGCAGGCACAAAAGGTGCCTAGACGCGTCTTTGCCCCGCCACAGGCACAGCAGCCTGGCGAGCCAGCCGAGGAGGCAGGCGAATACAGCGTAAGTAATCCAAAACACAAGCACAAAACCACATAACATAACACCTCAGTACACACACTATGCACTGAAACAAAATATCATGGAAAAATGTTGTTTGATTAAATTTCTATGAAGCCCACTGAAACAAAACTTAAATACATTTAAAAAAACAATAGAGCTTGTAATACACAGTAATTGGAAGATAATATTTTTGGAGAAACACACTTAAGCTATGATAAATGCAAATTTATACAACGTTAAACCAAATTTATGTTAAAAATAATATATAAAAAAAAATTATCATTGCCAAATGATTTCTGACATAAAAGCCATAAAATTAAATTAAATGATTTTTTGAAAATATTGTTTATAAATATTTAAATATTTTTAATACTCAATTATTTTTAAAGAATTTTAAACCAACTCTGTGTACAAGAATATTTAATTATGATTAATTATTTTAAACTGCGTACCTAATTTTGATCGCTGTGTATCTTTGTTTGCAGGAGATGACGCCCATTTTGCGCAACGAGCTCGTCTTTGACCGCCACTCGACGCTGTCGCAGCGTTCGGCTCTGGAGTCGCTAAAGCGTGAGGCCATTGAATTGGAATTGCAAATACGCCAGCTGCAGGTGTGTGCTACAAAGTTTACGACTTGCGTGCATAATCCATTCAGCACCCATTCGCTACATATGCTCACATGTACATACATACGTTTTTTTAACTAACTGTTTTTGTTGTAGGATTCCATTGATGCACTGAATCGCACACAAACACGCGGCATTGAGGGCCAGCTGTATAACAAGGTTAACGAGCTTCAGGAGGACTTATCCATGAAGAAGTTTGATTTACGCGCCAAGCAAATACACCTGGCTGCCATTCGTGCACAGGTGAGTTTAAGGACATAAGCCTTAAAGTGTGGTTAAAAGCTTTATTTAGCGTAGACACACATCAAGCAAAAAGCTTGAAAACAGCTGTAGAACTTACAGCATTTTAGAGAAAGCTTTTAGTATCAACAAGCTGCGCACCTGTTGATGTCCAAAAAACAATGTGAGTGAGAGAGAACGAGAGAGCTTTTATGACCAACGGTCATTTTAAAATGACTGAGAATGAAACTTATTAATTGAACTCGCTTGTGTATTCCTTGCAGAACCATACTTGACACTGACACTGTTCCATATAAAAGAGTGTGCACGCTTCAAAGTACACGTGCACTAAGAACGCTCGTATGTAGGTCAAACAGCTGTGAGGTTTGACAGTCAGTTTGAGTGTGTTTGGTTTCAGTGCGCATGTGACCAAATGTGAAATTCCTCCAAATGCGAACGGAGTATAACTGCGGAAGTGGTCGTCCTTCGTTTAGTTCTACGGTAGAGGAGCTAGCGTTTGGTCAGTGCCTGACAACGGTTTTTTAATACCAAAATAAACGACGAAGACGATATCCGCCGATGTTCGCTACTTGAGCTGTGGGGCTTGCACGTGCCTTGCAGTTAACTTGTGAAAGACTAGATACAAGATTTCCGGTGGATTTGTTTATATTAAGGTCTTAGAGAAATGTGATTTATGTGCATATGTATGGATTTGAAAACGTGTGATTTATTTGTTTGTGTTTGAAGGGAAAAGCGCCAAGCCAAATAACTTTTTAGCCCAAGCTCCGTGCCGTCTTTAAGAACAGCTGGTTGACTCGGGCTAACACGAGAGAGATAAAGAGCGAGAAATTGAGTGGGAGAACGACGTAAGGAGCACAAATGCACAAGCACAGCGTTGCCAGATTGTCCCGGTCGCTGCTGCTGCTGGTGCTACTTCTGCAACCGTGTGCTGTTTATAAAATCAACGTGCATGCCTTGCACCAAGTCAGTCACGTGCCTGCACTTGAATAAAGCGCGTCGCGCCTTTCGTTAGTTGCTGTTGGCCCCCTGCTGCTGCTAAGTGATCCGCATCCGAACGACAATTTAAAGAAAACGCGTTTCACAACGAGCTTTGATTGGCTGACTGGCTGGCAAGCAAAATAAGCGCAAACGTGCAAACGTCTACTTCAACTTCGAATATTTATGAGAAATGCGTTAGCATTTGTTTAAGTCTTAGGCGTTCTCAATAACAATAATAATAATTATAGTAATAACAACAATCACACCAACCAAGAGTATTTAACAAGAAAGATTTTGTTAACCACAGAGCACAGACAATATCCCTTTTGGTAGAGCTCAGGACAGGCAGGCTTTTGTGTTCAGTTTATTGAGGCGTTTACTCTAAAATCGAAACCAAATAAAACTATCTAAAAGAAAGAACTTGTTTTGACCGTAAGTAAAGCATAAAAACAAATTTCTCGTTGATCAATCAACAACAACAATCAAACTTTAAGCTACTAAATAACGTGCAAGCAGGATTTGTTAAAATATTCAATTAGCTTTCTTTGAAAATAACAAATAATAAGTATGTATATATAAAAACATGCATACGCACCGTGCGCCAAAACGTAATTGCTGTTTATAAATGCAAAACAACTGCAAAATTTTATATAATTCAACACATACAATAACAATAATTTACTATGTAGCACTGTCAGTTTTCTTCGAATCGTTTTGCTTGCTTTCAGTAATTTCGTAATTAGTGCATTCTAAAAATAGATAACCACCAAGTCGGTTGGCAAACCAAACGAAGCTCACTACTTGGCTAAGAACACACACTCACACACATACACACACGCTTGTACTACGATTTTATAGCAGCAATAGCAATAGCTATAGAAATACTACATCTATCTCAATCACACAAACTATCACCAACTACTACTAACTATAAATAGACACATACTACATACATAGATACAATACAAACAATTAACTTAATGCTACTTAATCTCTCGCATCTGTACTGTAAATAACAACTAATCCACACTTTGCTATTATCTAATAGAGAAAGTAGTTAACTTAAACAATATTATGTAATGCAAAGCCTATCGCCCAGAGGCTCGCATTGCATTTGTCATTACGTGCATTCCCGAGTGAGCAACTCCGTTTACAAACGGCAATTCATTTGAAGGATACCAAAGCTAAACAAACATTGCAAAAAAAAAAAACACACGCAAACAAAACAAGTATAAAAGTAATAATTGTTGTTGTAGGCCGTGTTAAGCGCATCGCTAAAAAATTCTCATCGAATTTACATACACCCAACGAGCCGTATACACTAATCTAAACAGTGCACCATGCGCGTTATCGTACTCAAAAAGAATCGTCCCAATAAACGCGGCACGCCCACGGCAACAACGTCGCGTGAGCCACCAAAAAAATCGTACCCAAAAGTAAGAAATTCGCTTCAAATAGATGCAATTATAAATTTTTCTTTGGCTTAAATATAATTGCTTAATTTTTGTGTGTGAGTAAAAATATGCTCTTTCTTCTGGTGATTAAGTAATATGAGAATTACATTTTACAAAATAAAGTTAAAAAAAAATTAAAGTTTGTAACTATTTATTAGACAGTCGAAATTCTCTTTTACGAATTTTCCCTAACTGCAATTTGGCTAAATCAAAACACAATTCTATACCACTAATTATTTTTGTACCCTTGATATATGCTATATGGAGGTTCGACTGAACATATTGAACTATAACATTGTCAAGCATCCGTATAATTATCGAACACTTTTTACCAAAAATGAGGAAAGAGTAATTTTACTTCGTCATAATGAAGCAATTATTTATTTTGCTGTATTTTTATTTGTTCTTTTTATTTTCTGTCCAAATTTGCCAATGCAATCAATTTTTGAGAATTATAAATAATAGAAATGCAACTGTTTACATATTCGTAGCGGTTTTCGCGAAAATTTTTTATTTTCTACACGCCATAAAATGAAAATAATAAATATGTAAAATAACATGTTAACAAAGTACCATAATCATAAGAGCATGTTTTACTAGTGCAGTTTAATAACGATTACACACAATGATATTGCATATGTACATAGTATTAGAAAACAAAAGAATAATGCATTTAAATAGCTCAAAAATTGGTTGTAGTGGTCGGAATTATGGCATGATAATACCAATAAGCATTTAGCAATTTGTTTATAATAATAATAATTATAATAAACAATTGAAAACGTTGCAGTCGGACGCAACCGACTGCAGTATACTTTGATACCAGATAGAAAATCGGTTGTAAGGAATCTGTTTTGCACAGCGGGAATACGTGGGCGGGGTAGACGCTGCATTTAAAGTTAGTTAGATTCACATCTTTTTTTTTAACATCGCCAGCTAACTTGCCACCAAATTTTGTTACTCTATAAGGATGCGGGAAATATGTGAATTTATCGATTTTATTGATATACAGTTTTAAGGATCTTTACCTTCGGTATCAGAGTATAAACACATATTTTATACACGCTAGCGTAGTAAGAAATGCTTGTGAATCTCCATTAATGATACTTTTATTCCATAATATTATCAAATGACATTGATAACCATCCATACAACATATATATAAATATTTTTTATGTCAGCTTCTTAAACTTTAAGCCTCGCTAGCTGTAAAAAGCACCTGAAGGTCGTCATCGGTGCTCTGAACTCGTTGCATTTGCACATAATAAGCAAAGCCAATTACAATAAAATATGCTTGCAGACCTGAAAAACAAAATCAGTACAGTTAAACTTTGGAAATAACTTAAGAACTGCTCAACAAATCTAATTTTTGCTAGACTATCTTTTTAATTCCTGTAATTTTAGCTAGTCATTTTTTCTTAAACATCTTCCTAATACTAAAAATGTCTTTTTCAAAAAGTTAAAAGTCAACACTGCTTAAAATATTTTCAATTGGAACTGTCACACATAAAGTCAGAAATCGTTGGATTATTAAATAATTCTCTCCCTCTAAAAGCTATAATTAATTAAGTCGCCTACCAATTGTCAAGACATCAAAGAACATTAGATCCGGTATACAGTCGATGACTAGAGTGTAAAATGTTAAAACCAGTGTGACCAGCAATGTCGAATAGACCCAAAGCAACACGCAAATTTTTCGTTTCTATATAATAAGAAAAATTTTAATTAAAGTGCAGCTAATTTGACAATATTTAAAGTAATACTTACAAAGAGAACGCCTGTTAACAGCAGTTGGGTGCTGAAAAAACCAATGAGCCCCATAAAAAATTCGAATTGCTTATCGTGTTGGGCTACTGGTAAATCAATCCAAATAGGTACCAGCGAATAATCCTTCTTCACGATAATCTCCTTGCCGGCATAGTATATTTGCCAAAGACTGCAAACCGTTTTGAATAAAACAATTAGCTGGCAGCCCATTTTCAGACCAAAAAAGTAGCAGCAAGTCTTAATTTGATCCATTTGACTGGAGACGGTCGTCATTAAAGCCGAATTTTCAAATCTTTTATTGGTAATTTGAAAAAAATTTGGAATAGACATTTTCTCGTCTCGTCGTAATTTTTGTTTAATTCACAGCAAACTGTTAAGGAAAATTGATTCTAACTAAAGCAAAATGTTACTTTGTTGGCTTCGTTGCCTGCCTGGCAAAGCCTACTTAGCTGTTCCTCTCTTTTTGATTGTTTTCATCTGCTTTTGGATTGCGTTGTGCCATTTTTTGCAATTTCCTATGCGAAATTAAGTGCACAAGAAAATCCAATTTGATTTATTTGTTTGGCGCAGCGAAAGCGAAAGCGCCGGAAAATGAAAACAAAATTTAAGACAATTCAATTTTCCAAACGCCAAACGTAAACCATTTCAAAAAACATCCCAACTTCCCCTTTCTAAGCTCTTAGATATTTTTTTCTCTATCTCAGTCGCAGTCGTAGTCTCTGGCGATGTTTTAAATTGCGCTGCCTCGACTTTCGCCTGCCCCTTTCTTTCTGCTGGCATTGGTACAATCAGTTGCCCATAACCGAAATTCCCTTACTGATTTCCTTTTAAAAGCATTTTTCGAATTGTCTTGACTTGGCCACTTGAACTTTGTGTCCATTGCCCAATCCACTGCCTACTATAACCTTCCCATCCTTTCTCAACCACTCATTCCTTGTTCTTTTCCTGTAACTGCCAATTGCTGGCTTGCAGCAGCCGCTCTTTGGTCAGCATGATATTGTGGTTATTGTATTTGGGCCCCTCTTTGTATTGGTATTTTCACACTTTCTTTATCGTTTTTCCTTGTCGTGGCTGTTGTTTTTGTTGTTGTTGTTCATACCACAATGATTACTTACTTCTGGTCCAAGGGGCGTTTAAGTGGCATTTATTTTGTTTAAGTCATCTTGTGAAAATAAGTGGAGAAATATATGCGATTCAAATTAAGTTGCGAAGTATCTTAAGCAAATTGATAATGATAAATACAGATGTCATTTGCCTATAGACAAAAATTAAAGTATTTATTTTAATATATATATTTTATTTATTTAATTTAACCAATTTGCTTTTATTTGCCTTCCACTTTTTTGTTTATTTTTTGTTTCTGACATTTAGAATAAAACTAAGTAAAAATGTCACATTAAACTTGTTACATACTTGTTAAACTTAAAAAATTACATTATAATACTGTGAACATTTGCTTAACTTTTTCCATTCTTTTCAAATTGCCTAATTCCTACCCACGCTTTGTTTCACATTTCTTTTCAACTCTGGAGCGACACAAAACTTTAAGACTTTGCAAAGATTTCGATGAAAAGAAAAATAACATGCAAATGAAATAAATTTCGTTTGAAAATATTTGACAACTAGGTTTTGTATGTTCTCAGGCGCAAAACTATTGTAAATGTCTTGGCACAGTCCTAAAATGGATTGAAGCACGGCTGGGCCAGATATTCGCATTTGTGGCATTGCCGCTGCCCGCAACAAGGGGCTAAGGTCAAAAGCTGTGCCCCAAAAAGGGTTAATTTTAAATTTATTGCAACGCCCTTGTTGTTACATGCCCGGAAATCCAAGCAGAGGGACAACAACCCAAGCAACCAGTTAACATAAGGCGTAGGCGTTGGCTTTTGCCGTTGGCACAACCAATTTACACGTACCCCACAACACACTTGCACACACATAGTACATATAATGCTAAATTTATGTAACGTGAGTTGAGTCCTTTGGGAGGGACCTGCATGACGGCTATGACAAAGCAATATTTCTCTGCTGCTTCCAGCGAACGTTATCTAGGCAACGGTAGAGCGGGAAGCGAGAGCGGAGTTGTGCGGGGGTGTTGCCAGGTTGTACTTTATTTTATTGCTTTAATAAATACAAAATACGTTGCGCTTTCAATTTTTATTTTAACTTTCGCTCTCCTTTATTTTCGCTCCAGTAAATCTGCACAGTTAACGGCATAGTTTGTTAGCACAATTAGCTAAGGGAGCGAGGCTAGAGGGCGATGTTGGGGTTGACAGCATTCAATCTTAGGCTCAAACTTAATTGGGTGCTGCTAAATATGTTGCTATGCAAGCTGCTGCTGTTGTCACATAAATTTTAATTATGAATAAAAATGACCCAGAAAATGTTACAGGTTCAGAAAGGTCGTACTCTGTACACTAGTGTTATGTGCCAGTCTTTAGTTACTTGTTTTTTTGATGTTGTTGTTGTTTTACTTAGCGCACGCTGTCTTGATAGTATATTCATATTCGTGTTTAATAGTAAATCACAAGATGCTGCCGCTTCTCAAGGTCGCCACAGCAAAGGCAACGGCAACAGTTAAGACTGCGCCATTCATTATGCTTAACCGTTACGGGACAGTTGAATGCGGTGCAACGTTTGATTTTCATTAGCCAACACACACACACACACAAACAAACAAACACATTCGTTTGCACACACACACAAAAGCTTCTGCTGACAATGTGAATGCCAAGCAAAATGGCGGCTATATAAAAGGATTGTAGCCAGCTAAGAAAATTTAATTAAAGTCATCATGCCTTCAACTCTGGCCCCTTGTTCCCTGTTACTTTTCTTCATTCTCTCTTATTTTCATCTCTTCTCTGTTCTGTCAATTAATCAGCGACTTTTTTTTTGCGCAAAGCCACCGTTTTTGTTATCAGTTGGATGTTTGCATCAACTAATTTGCTGAATTTTGCGGCGTGTAAATAATTGTATGCCTGCATTTCCCGTTGTACTTCCTGTTGTCGTATTTTCGCTATTGCTGTTGCTGCTGCTTCTCCTGCCTCTGGTTGTACTAGTAAAAACTAATAATAAATGCTCTGAAAAACCATGTATTAAATCGAATTGTAAAAACAAACAATCTTGTAGTGAGCTTAAAAGTTCCTTGGTTTTAAATATAAGTTGATAAAACTTTAACTCTGAATTTGACATCTGAGTCATATATGTATAAGCAAGAAAGTATTGTTTTGGTATAAAAGATTGTATGCCTGTTGGTAATACTCATTAACACGAATGTCTTAAGCAAGAGCAACTTAGCTTCAGCTTCAAAAACTATCTAGATGATTTTTGTATATATGTATTTTGAACTTGAGCTATAAATTGTCTGGCTTGCTTTTATTTTATTTATGTACATGTACATATGTACATATGCCACAATTTTGGTTAACTAATGCCGTCTTAAATAATTGGTTTTAATCTTCTTCATCATAAAGTAAGATTATTAACTTGTTGCTAAATATGCAAAATAAGAACATTATTATTATTATGTTGGGGGAAAATGCACTGCGACCAAACTGATCTATTGTGCCCCCTTCTTGGCCTATAGCTCTTCCATCAGACCCAGGTCTTGCATGATAATAATAAAATAAGAACATTAATGTTTGAAAATTTCTAAACGAACTTAAACAAAATTCAACCAAGTAAATCACAAATATTTAAAAAAAATTTCGCCTCTAGTTTAATATCAGCCTTAAAGTGGAATATAACGCTATTGTTATTTTTTGCATCCAAAATAAATTCCTTATCTAGTGTACAGTTAAAGGAGTAGTATTTATTCGTCGGCTTCACTTCAAATTCAATGTTTTATTTATTAATTTTTTTTGTTGAGATTTCTTATGTTTCTCTTCGATTGTGGCTGCTGTACGAAGTTGATAAATATTTAATCGCAAATTTGTGCATCATCCTGTTTGCTGAACGCTGCTCTTAGCGCAAAGCAGCTGAATTTATGTTTCTTTCTATGTTGGAACAACAACAACAACGTTGCATCCACAACAGAACCACAACTCTCGGCAGACAGATATAACCAACTTGGGCCAAAGGAGCCTCTTGAAGATATCTGTTTAAAATTTTGTTGACGTACGACAAGTGGTGCAGTTTTCGGTTTTTATTTTTCCAACTGATTGCTGTCTGATTGAACAAGAGTTAGGGATTGTGGCAGGGGCCAAAGGACTGGCATGTTAAGGACAGCTGGTAAAGTTTCTTGGCTATTTTCATTCATTAAAAATTCATTTGAGAATCAGCCAAAAATGCTGTCGTAATCCTTGCTAGCATTTATTTTTCCAGCAGGCATTGTCTAGGTGCCCGAGCTCTGGCACTTGAACAAGCAATTCTGTCAGCAAAAACTCTCTCAAAACAAAGAATTGTAGTTGTTTGAGTAGAGTAGAAGTAGTAGTAGTGCAAGGATGTTGTTCTTGAGCAAAGTTTATTTATAAAAGTATATATAACAGCTTGAGGCTTGTAGATTTTTGACTTGTGCAGATACCAATGTCATATTTCATACATTTAATTGCTGCTGCGCGCCTTATCCGAAGTGCGTTTTATTTGACGTTCATAGTATATGCTTCATGTTTTGGCCACCAATTTTTTTTCTCTTTCCCTCTTCTGTCAAGATAAACAAACAGCAAGGTAAAAACAGCGTTTGGTGCGAGGACGCAAAGAACAGAGGAAAAAACTCGCAGTAAGGCGTACAACATTGTTTGACTTTACGGATACCGCGAAGCAGCAGTACACTCAGAGAAATAACTCACAGAAATATATTATTATTTTATGCTTTAAAGAATATAATTACAAGTCGATCTCACATTTAAACAAAGCGTTTCTTTTACCAAGATATTTGCTTGTATTGTTGAAAATTATTTTTAAAATCAAATTATTTTAGTGCAAGTGTATCAGCATCAATTTTTTACCTCCCCCACTTACTATCTTTTTTGTTGTTTGCTCCACTCAGTTCAGTTCAGTTCTGTTCTTTTCTGTTCTGGTTTACACTTGGCTGGTTATCTCTTCAAAGCACTTTGGCAGTTAAACCGTAAAAATGATAAATGCGAATGTCTTTCAATTTGAGTTCTGCTGCTTGCACCTAGCCCTGTTGTTAAAGGCTGGGGTCTGAATTTATGGTTATGCCACTGACCCGAATTAGGCCAGCAACATTTTGCATATTTTCTCAATTTTTATTTTTACTTAAATTCCCCTCTTGTTCAATTTTTTTTTTGGCTTTCCTTTTTATTGGCATTACTCTGATTGACAAGCAGCTGGACGTTTACTCTCAGCATTTTCTTGGTCTCAAATACGGCAAGTCACATTAATCAACACTTAAACGTTTAATTGCCGTACATTAATCTTGTGCCCCTAGTGCCACCCACCCGAAACTGTTTCGGCCTTCTGTCAATTGTCTCTATCCGTCTCCCTTCTCTGTATGTTTGTTTGTGTGCGGTTGGCTTTTTTCCCATCGTTTGTTTTTGTCATTTAGCAATTAACTTTGCGCCTTACTCACATCCTTTCTACACTCAAAGTTAGCTCATAAACACGCCTCACGTTCTTGGTTGCGCCAAAATTTGTGGCACGCCGCTTGTAAATATTGATGAGGCCACAAACGCCACAGCCAGAAGGCAGACAGGCAGCAGAGATAGGAGCTAGTAGCAGCACCCGTTGATGGACTGTTGCCAAAATAATGTTGCAGCTTATGCTGCTTCCACGCAGCTGTCGCCGTTTTTGATTGAAATATGAGCCAGACATTTGCGACCGCAATACTACCCACCCAACAAACCACCACCCCACCTCACCCATCACGCAATAAAAGTCAAAGCTGCGCAATTGAGTTAATTAATTTTCACGTTGACATTTCATTCGTTGTATATTTAATGAGAGGGTGTCGCTTCCTGGGCTGGAGTTCTAGCCAATTTCCATACTTATTTACATTTTTATACAAGCGTTTGTGTATATGTGTTACTTCGTACATATATAGATTTACATGTATTTTACAGCACACTTTACGCCCACAAAATGGGCCCACCACACATATTTGTGGCCTGGCATTGGCTTCAACGCCACAAACTTCTTTCTCTTTTTCTCTATCTCTCTCTCTCTACCTCTCTCTCTCTCTCTCAAATAGTTTCCGCACTTTGTTCGCTTCTGTGCTCTGGTAAATCGTTATTCAAAATGTTGTGGCAAAGTTAAACCAGCAACAGCAGCAGTCAACGCGAAGAAAATATAATTTCATTTTCACATTGCATATCCAATAAGCAGGCCAGGCGTTGCTTCGAATGTCAAACTTATTGCAACAACAAACAAGCATCAAATGATAACATGAAGCAAAAAATTGACAATTGTTTCGATATCAAACAGATCTGACTAACAGCTACCCTGTGCTAAAAATTAAACTACATTCTAAATGAAGAAAAAATAAAACTAAAAATAAATATCTCTACATATAAAATATAATATTTTAAACTATAATATAGAAGAACTTTAGATATAAACAGATACAAAACAGAAACTTGATAATCTGCTTTCTGCGTTCAATATTCCAATGACAAAATCCAATTGATATTTTTTTATGTCTCAAATTAGGGTCATCTTCTAATGTATCAAATGTGGCTTGAGGCATTATTTTTTTTCATCTTTGGATTTTGTTAAAATATTGAAAAGTTAAACAAATAAACGTTGACACTTAAATAAACATATACAAGTATAAATAAAATGAGTTTTGACAAATCAACTGCAAAAAATTTATTTCATTAGAATAAATACATATAAATATTTTATATTCTGTCCGTTTGTCCGTATACATTTTGGCTGAAATTTACAGTCAATCATGCCAAAGTCGAATTTAATTAAGTCATAATATTCATTCATGTGGAATATTACGTTATGAATTTGTGTGTTTTACAATGAGATAATTGTTACTTAATGCCGTTTTAAGGAGAAGATAATTGTCATTAAAATAATCCTTTTTACTTAAGTTTTAATTCACCCCCTAAACAATTAAAAAGCGTGATAAAAAAAAAACATTTTTGTAATGATAATAATAATAATAACATTTACAGGCCGCATAATCTATGCAATGCCCAGCCACTTACCATTTACCACTCGCCACTTTAGTTCTCGCCACTTACAGCTGCCCTCTCTTTCTTGTTATATCTCTTTCTGTTTCAGTTGCTTTTTCAGTTGCAGTGTTTGGTTGCCTACAAAGACAAAACTTTGACTATTTGCCTCGGCACTTGTCTTTTATTTTGCCGTACACTTAACTACATGGTTGCAACTGGCTTTGCTGCTGCTGTTGCATATAGTTTTTATTCAACACTTTTTACAATTTTTTATTTATGTAAATAAGTTTTGCACTGCCTGCCGTCGCCTTTATTATTGTTGTGTTCTTGTTGTTGCTGTTGGGGTGCTGCTGTTGCTGCCATGTTATCGCATAAGGATGTTGTTACAACTTTTACATTTGTTGCTGTTGTTGTTGTTGTTGTTTTTGTTATGGGGGAAGTAAAAGAATCTACATGTTGTCTGGCCGCACAGAACGCACAAGTGTTCCAGCAACGTTGTTTAAATATTTAGTATAAAAGAAAACGCAGCCAGTTTGGCCTCAGCAGGACACAAAGTAATAAAGCTCGAGTGACTTTTGTGTTGCTGTTGTTGTCGAAACTTTAATTATCACTATGTTTGCACTGTATGTGGGTTTTTCTGTGTGCGTGTGTGTGTTTGTACGTTTGCGGTCTTCCATGCAAGCGTGTGTGCTGTTTGAATTTTACAAAAAACTTTTTAGTCTGCATAGTTTTTTATTGTACCATGCACACTCACAGACACACATAAACAAACATCCCGCTGGCTCGGATTTTCCTGTGGTTTTTCACCATGTTTTTTGCGTTTCCCACATTTTTCTATGCATTGAAAAATCACGCATACGCCACAGCTGCTGTTACTGCTCTATGCAGCGCATTTTAGTGTGGTCAATAACTATTGCATACTTCGTGGCGCAACGTTCTTTTTTTTCTCATATGAAGACGAAATCACGCATACAACATGTGTGCCACGTTTAGCACGTACAAAACCGTATGCATATGCAACGCAATCAACACGAAACCACTTGAAAGTCAACGAGCAACAAGATTTCCATATGCAGCCTGTCGCACATTAGGCGACCAAAATCATACGCATTCCCCGGCCCCTTTGCGAAAAGCTCATGAATTTTTATTGCAGCTGCTGTCGTTGGTGCTTTGCATGCATTAACATTACTCAAAAAGGGCGTGGACATGCCGCCAACTTAAGTTGTGCTCAAAAGTGCAACAAAACGTTGACAGTGGACATATGCGGGATTAATACAAAGAAATTACTCCCAGAACCGCTTGGACAGGTTGTTGGCTTTGTTGTTGTTGTTACCGCTCTTGTTTCACTGATTGCTGGGTGGGTAGTTGGGTAAGTGCTTAATGATGCCACGTGCAGCGAATTGACAAGCAATTTTGCATATGTGAAAGGTAGGTAGCGGAAGTAGAGAGGGGCTAGGCAATGCAACACCATCAATTTGCAATTTGCAATATATCAATACAACAATGGGTGCGTGGTATTTAATCTATGCAGCTGGCTGCCAGTTGCTGCTGTGTGACAACTTGATTGCAAATCTAGCAACACAACAGCGCAAGGCGTCTATCAGTTGATAGTTTTTGGCAGGTGACACTACTACTACATTCTACTTCAAGCTACAAGCTACGAGACAAGTTTTTTGGCAGTTGCTTTTACGGTATGGTATCACTTGGCACGTAGCGCTGTTGCAGGATGCGGCATGGCACGTTTCGGTTTCAATTAAAGCATCGTTACTAGCTCGCAAATTCGGCAAAGTTGGCAGCTCCATAAGCGGGAGCTGTAAGCTGTTAACGGTATACTGTGTAAAGAAGCTAAAAGATGCAGCTGCAGCTGCAGCTAGATTGAGCTGGCATGCACTTCGAGCCGCACTTTCCGAATGCACAATAAAGCACATGTTGAAAATACAATAAATATATGTGTGTCTATTATATGTATGCTTAGAGTGTGCTTCTGTGTGTGTTTGTAAGTGTGTATGTGTGAGCACAAGTGCAAGTGTTACAAGGCCAAAAGTTTTGCAGCATTGGCAGAAAACGCGCAGAACGTGGCCTTTTCTTTTATATATTTTCAGGTTTTACCCGCTTACATATCCCTATGCATACATACATTTGTATATGTGTGTTAGTTGTGTTTGTGTGTGTTATTTTTGCGTGTCGCATTTAAGCCACAAATGCGCCTTAGGGGCTAGCAGTACGTGGCTGACTTTAATGGAAAGCGAGCGGAGAATCGCTTTTAATGGCAAAAGAATATCTTACATTGTTTTTTTCTTCTCCCATAGTATTACTTCTTTTCGAAATACCCTAGAGCTTAGCGCACAAAGGCTGCGGTTTTACATGTGCTGCAAAGTAAGCAAGTTATTGTCTCAAAAGTGCTAACGAATTGGATTTATGTAGTTATATACATACATTGCATTTGTATGTTAAGTAAGAGGTATTATTTTTTATTACGTTGACACGCTTTTTACTTTGTGTACAATTTCCGCAAATTTAACAGCCTTTCTACAATAAAGAAACCAAATTATATTTATATATTCAATATATAAACTCGATTTAAAAGTAGTACTTACATATAAATAAATAGCCAAATTTAACACATCATAAGAAGTAATTTATTTAACTATCTATATAACTTCTAACAAATTTTATGATGCCTTCAACATAGTTTATAAATTTCGTTATGTTCCTGAAAAGAAAACTTAAAATTATCTTTTATTCTATTCAGACAGCTAATTTTGTAGTCGTTCATTTGGAATTATGTTTTCTATTTGCCAGTTTTCTGCTTGCGACAGCTGCATTAATTTGCCTGTCATGACTTTAGCCTGGTTTATGCCACACGCTACCAACCTTTGGTGAACTGCTCGTTGGGCAGGGCCGGGCAAAGCAAGCGAGCGGGCAGCTAGCACTTGCTTGCTATCCTGCCTAATTACGTTTCTTTAAAAAGGGTTGCAACCCTGCGAATGGCTAAACATTTGCAATCAATGGTGATTGGCGCATAGTTAAACGGAATTGCATAAAAACTTAAAACTACCTTTAAATATGCAGAAGTTGTGCAATGGTTATGGCCAATTGCTTCCAGCTGGTGGTTAGTTAGATAGAGTGTGGGTGGTGTTAACACAAATATTTTCAAAGACAACATTTTGCTTTTCATGCTGCTGCCCTTTTCTCTACAAATACAATTTCATATGTATTTCTGTCTCGCTCTGCCTTTGACTGATGATGCTGGTTGTCGGTGAAATTTTTAAACGGCTCGTGCGTTAAATTCATTGGCATGGAATTTTAATTGGATGATTTTGTAGTTCTGGCCACGTGCCAATTTTGATGGCATGTTATTATGAATTTAAAGCCAGAACTACTACTGTAACCATGTTTGCCTTAGTGAGTGTGGGAGTATGTGTGTTTGAGTGTGTGTGTGTGTGTCCCAAGTTGTGCTTGGCCTTAGCTGCAATTCGTGAGCTATAGACAAATATTTTAGTATTGCTCCAAGATGCTGTAGAGTCATATATAAGCCACTAAGTGTAAGCGTGGGCGATAAGTCCGCAGGCATAACATGTACACGATACACAACAAAGCAACAACATCAGCTCGAACATTGACAGCCATTATGGCTACAGCTTCAGCTCCAGTTGCTGTTGACTCTTTTCTCTTCTTTCCCTTCAGCAGCAAAAGGAAATCTTTACAATGGGCAAATATAGGAAATTTTACACATGCTTTTAATACATGATGATAGATAAATATTTATGAAAACATCGAATAAGAATCCCATTTTCTTAATTTTAAAGTAAAGCTTCTCAGAAAGTACCAAGACTTAATGAAAATATGTTGTTGATAGGTACTCTTCAAATCGCTGTGCTTATTATTGCATCTCATACTCAGTATCCTCTTTGCATTCAGACAAATAAAGTCCTTGCCTTTTAGAATCCCATTCAAAAAAGACAATGCTTCTAAGACCCAAAATAAACATTTTGCTAGCCAGTTCTGAATTAAAAAAAACCTTTTGGAAAATATAATTTTTTCAGTGTACTAAAGCGAACGTGTTCAGCGTAGCTCATACATAATGATTTGGTCTACACTCGCTTGGCCATTGTGCGATCTCAAGCGTGAAATGTATGACAAAAAGAGCAGAAGCTGTAGCTGTAGCTGTAACTAGATTGAGTGTATGCGGAATAGGAGTGTTAGGTGGCAAATTGTGTTAGCTAAAAATAAATATACATGACAGCGAAAAACACCAAGAAAATCAACACTAAAAGCATAGCAGTCCTTTTAGTCCCCCTGACAATGTTGCCATAGCTGACGAAGGCTTTGCAAAGGGTGAGGAATTTGAGAAGAGGGACGTGGGGTTAAGAGAGCTAACAATTCGCTGCGAGCAATCCAATAACAAATTATATGCACACAAGACAATTGGGACCTTTATTGCTCAACGACTTTTATGCGAAAAGTGCAAAATGATTTACGATTATGTTGATAAAATGGCTTAAATAGTATTTTCATTTCTTAACGCTTGAGTGCACTTTTGAGAGAGCATCCAAACGGCAACGGCGTGGCGTGACTGTGGCCAAAAGCACAGATTCACACACACACACACACACACATATACTAACACACTAGCAGTTTCAATTGTCTTATGGCGCATGATTTGTTTGCGCTTAAGCGCTGGCGACAGGCAAAAAGACGACGACAGCATCAACGTTATTTTCTTCTTGCCTTTTTATAATATTTTGTAGCATGCTCTTGTGCGCACTCACACATGCACATATGCCGCTTAATATGCATATGCATATGAGAATATATTCATGATGATATGTCGTCTGTTGTCTCCTTCCTGCTTAAAGTCATCTGGGGAATTTCTTAGTTTTCAACTTGCTGTTTTTATTTCTTACACACACACACACATACACACACACATACACATGTTAAATAACATCTTTTGGCTTCCTAACTTCCCACACACTTAACCTAAATAATTAATTTTGCAAAATGTTTTGGATTTGTACATGTGTCAAGCATTTTGCAACACTCGCACCTTTGCACCTTGACTTGAACCAGCAGCCTTGTCAGAATTGTTCAATTATGAATACAGTGGCAGCAAACAAACAGCTGACAACCACAGCCACACTTGACTGCATTTGCATCTGCATCTGCAACTGTGCCACTATTCAACATTTGTGTATCTGTTTATCTGCAGACGTGCAACTATTGATTTCTCGCTGGCATATGCACAAGTTGTGATGGTTGTTGGGACAGCATACAGCGTTGAGAAAATATGAAAAGCATCCATTCACCTGGTCATAATTGAATGTAACCACAAAACATGCCACAAAAGGGTTTCATTTCCTTGGCATGTCTTTCTGGTTTTATTTGCCTGCTTTGTGCAGCCCACTGTTGAAACCAGACGCTGACATCGCCTTTGATGGCTGCTCAGGTTTTCATAATGAGCGTTAAGGCTCGGCGTGACTTTATTCTTTATGTATATACTATATACTGTGCGCACACGTAATGCGGTCAGTCATGCCAAATGTTGGCAATAAAGCAGCGTAATGCAATTACTTTTCCTCTCTACACACACAATTGATTTTCTATCGCTGCTTACGCCAAGCAAAACCAAATTGGCCGGAAAATAATTGCAAAATACGCCAACCTAATAGTTTAATGTTGCCAATATGCGTATGTATGAACATAGATACTGAACATTGTGCATAAATCGCATCTGGCCCAAGGCAATCAATTTATCACTGACCTTGCGCCGGGGAATAGAATATTGAGGGACATTTAACTGAATTAACACAATAGCTAAGCAAAATGCAGACAAATGTTGAAACTTTGCAACTGTGATTTGTGTTGAAGTTGGCAAAAAATTAAGTAAATCAATGCTCTACGCTCCATGCTCTCAACTGCATTCATTTCAGTCTTGAATAAGGTTTGTGGTTTTCTTTATAGCCTTTTTTTGTTAATTTTCCAGCTGAATGGAGAGAAATTCGTTTATTTAAATTCAAAGCTTTAGCATTTAAATAATGGTGCAATTTGTTTTTTAAATGACTTGAAGTTGAAATTTTTATTTCACTCTGCTCTCTCTTCCCTTTAATTTTAAATATATATATCCTCTTAAATGTAACATTTAATATCTATGTTCTTTAAGCTTAAATTGTTAGCTCTCTCTTATTAAATATGTATAGAATACATCCTATCATTTGTTACTTCTGCTGATTGGGTGTACTTCGTTACGTTGCTAATTACTTACGACCTTTGCTTGTCTGTCATGCGAGTATGTTTGTCTCCGCTAAGTTGTCGAATATCGCGCCCGCAACTAAGTATGTCATAAACTGTGCTTAAGCCAAGAAATTGGCCCTTTTCTTTTGGGCAAGTGACGTTTTCCTAACATCATTTGCATTAATGATGAATTTTGGGTTGCTTAGTCATTGGCTCGGTGCCAAAAACAAGACAAGTCTTGCTGACTCACCTAGCGGGCGTATCACGCCTTATGTTTATTCAACGCCTGCTCTACCCGCCCCCTTAAAATGAGCTACGCGTAATTTGTTTGTACAACTTTTACTTGGCGCTGTATTATGCATTGAGGAGAAGAGTGATGGGGATTGGGGTCGATGTCATGCCACAACTGGTTGGCCTATGGCTGAGAGGGCAGCACTTAATTGGATTTCGATTTTTTACTCGTGACACGCACTGAAAATAAGAGACAACAACAAATGCAATAACAACAGAAGTGGACATGTGAACAGTCAGTCAGACAGCCAGGCAGTGGGGCCGATTAACTTAATTACTGTCAAACTAATGACGGATCAATGCGATTATGTTGACAACTGCGAACAGCAACAGCAACTAAATCGAAAATTAAATTCATTCAGATATTAACAGAAACACAAGGCGGCGGTAAATAAATTGAAAATTTAATCGAAAACTCGCAATCAAATGGCCGCATCGCTAAATGATGCATAGCTAATGAGTATGCTCTGTGATCCAGCATTGTGAATAAGCCGCTTTCTATTTGGCTTAAACGGGGCCCAAAGTTAATAAGCCACTAATTAGTTTGCCGTTTGCGTTTTAAGCTCGTTTTTCGTTTTGAATTGCATCGATTTCCAGTTATCAGGCAATCAAGTCGTTAAGCACATACTACTATCTCTATCTCTTGTTGCAGCAAGTTGATCAATCTTCTAATTCTCATCCAACAACTAAAACAACAGCAACAAGAGGCAGGCTGCCAGCCAGCTGGCGGCAGTCTGTCACGTGTCCTTCATGGAACCAATTGAGAATGGAAATCTGTTGTTGTTCGCATGCTTGGTTGTGGCTCACTCTCATCAGTAAGGATGATTCTCGGTGCTCTGTGCTTGTGTGGGTTGCCAGCTTGTCATCGGCAGTTCCACTAACAGCCTATAATCGCAACTTAACATGCTTGCCACAATGGCAGCAGCAACAACAACAACAGCAGCTGCCGAAGCATCATTGCAAACATCCTCCAAGCCGGTTATCGCATAGTTTTTAATACACAAAACAAAAAAAAAAAAACCTCTTGGTTAGATAAACCTTCTGCTAATTTTAAAAGTGAAGAGGTGCAAATACTCTTCTTTCACTGTTTTTCATACTTGAGAGACAACTTTATATTTGTATTTATTTTAAATGAAATTTATTAGTCTCACAGTTTTGAGTAAAGAAAATTCAGATATGTACTGTTATTATTGCATGTTATTATAAATTCCTTTACATAACACAACAAAATTAAAATACCCTTTCTGCAAAGAGTATGACAAATGGTGCTCTCTCTCTTTCTCTCTGTGAATGCACGTAGGCTGTCAGTAACTGGATGCCAGCCGTGCCTGCATCTGTACTGCTCGACCTCAGCTTGTTTGTTGCACCTCAGCTCTTCCGAGCAGGCTATGCTAAATGACTCGCACATATACACATGCACTGCCTACACACACTAGGGAAATAGGCGCGGCGTGTTGAGTGCGTTGCACTGAATTTTGTAGCTTTTGTTTTGCGGCTCAAGCCACTCAGCATGTTTTATATGCGCTTATCTCTAGCTACTGCTACACAAATGTGTGCGTGTGTGTGGATGTGTGTCTGGGGACATAGCACAGTTGCCATTTTGTTGGCTTTCTTGCAAGAGGTCCTTGTGGCTGAGCAACGTTTACAAACATGCAGTCGAGTGGGCGGCCAAGTGTCATTGTTGCTGGAACACATTTCTGAACCGGCTGCGCCTTTCGCCTTTTGAATACCAATACCTGAGTAACTGTTACAATGCGTCTACCCCTCCACCATCTCCTCTGTTGCCAGCTCGTAAGCAAACGCTTGAACAAAAATTTTAGCATACTTTTTTTGGCGCTGCACTCAAAATATGCACACCGCAATTTGCATGAGAGGAAAATGTAATTTGTATGGCATGCAAGTACACATATGTTTTTCTCCCTATCGCTCTCTCTTTCTCTCATTCTCTCATTCTCTATATCTCTTGTTCTTTACTATTTCTGTATTCCCTTTGTCTTGCTGTAGATTAAAGCCAGCATAAATGCTGACCACATTGCTGGACCACTTTGTAAAGTTCTATGTTGCATTTTCGCGGTATTTTGGCCTATGTTTGCAAACGTATTTGATTCAACTCTTTCTAAAAGTCTCTTTTTTATTGTTGTTTTGTGCACCTTCTACTGTGCAATATCGCTGTGCTGTACATTTCGATTCCAATTCTAATATCACTCGCAATGGCAACAGCAAACACAATGGGCTGGCAGCAGTATAAGCAAAAGAAAAGAAGAAAGAAACAGAAGTCAACATAAGTGTCGTCGGCTCGGCTAGTGCAAAAAGCGAATGCGAAAAAAATATTTGCGCAGCTAGAAATTGACAACTGTTTGCTTAGTTGAGAGTGTTTGCTTGCTGAAGGGGAAGTGGGGCAGTGTGGTACGAATTGTGGGTGGTTGGGTTTTGGGAGTGTTGCTAACTGGCTGCTAGAAGCGGAAATTCGACACTCTCATTCTCACTTTCACTTACCAAAGTGACTGGCGCTGTGTGTGGGTGGCTGACTGGGATGAGAATTGTGGGTTCGCTGCTTGTTTGCACGTTGCTCCTTGCTCGTTGCTCACTTGCCTGCTTTGAGCTAAGTTGAGTTGAGTTGAGTTGAGTGTCCCTGCAGCCATAGCGCGTAATATCAGCTTACTTTTTAATGGCACTGCTGGCAGTCAATTATGTAGTCTTCTAAGCCAACCATCGTAGCTAAAATATGCAATTAAAGCAGCCAGAGATCTCTTACAAAACTATTTGATTACCAATTGATGTTTCCATTACGAGCAACTAACAAAGTGCCAATTGGATACATTTCCAGCTAACTTGTTACAGCTCAAAGGCACATCACATAAACAATTAACGGCAAAATAAACTTTAATTACAGACTTTCTGGAAAATACTATTCTACTTAAAAAGGTCAATTTTTTAATAATAATTTTTTAAATGTATATGTAGTAATAACACAACAAAAGGCAGAGCACTGAGCAGCTCTTTTTTTATAATCGATAACCAATAACTTTATAGACTTCCGACGTCCTATTAACTAAAAAACTTTATGTTTGGCAGACTCAGCTCTGTGTGACTTTTTGGAACTTTAATCAATAATTTAAGCACAAAGTTTGACCTGCCTCACATCATAAATATGTCAAACGTTCATATTAGAAAACTATTTGCCAACTTTTCAGTCTCTTTTTTTGTTTGCTTATATGCAATATGCAAACAAGCTGACATTCTGGGTGCATCCTTTTGAATTTATTTTTTCGCAAAACTTGAATTGTTATATATTACTATTATTAAGTCACACGACATATGAGATGCAGCTACTGATTTCGTAACGTTCCCCAAAATATATGAGCATTACATATTTTGACAAGGACTTATATGCACACACACACGAAAATGGGCAAAACTTTATGTGCATTCCAAGATGGGCAAACGAACAGGTTATGCGAGGTTGCCTCGTGACGCTAAAATTCTGTAGTCGCTGCTATAAAAGCCTGGTCCATAGCGAACTGGGCTAAAAGCCAAGCACAATATGTGAACTGGCTCTGGACTCCCTATGCAGCTGCAGTCGCGTTGTCCTACCTCCTGGCGAGCCGTGCAATTTGTTGCCTTGCAACATGCAACGGTGTCGCCCGCAACTTGCTTAATTTTATATCAAATTTATAACTGACTTATTGGCACTCGGCAGTAAGATTACGCCTGCCAGGCAGCCACACACACTTTTTAGCTTCATTTTCTGTGCCTGTGTGTACCTTCATATAAGTTATTACCTATTCGCAGCGTGGCTGCTCCCCAACTTTATATGTGTGTGTGTACGCTGTTTATCAAACTTTGCTTGCCGCGAGCACTGTATGACTTAGGTATGTTGCTCCTTGTGTGGCATGATTGCTACATTGAGTGACTGAATTTTTCACATGCCCATCAAAACTTGAAGTGTTTTGATATACTGTGGCATGGCAAAATGAAAAAAAAAGCAACCTTTAAATGTTATGTTTGAGTAATATCATATATTGACAGCTCAGTTATTGCGCTGGCCCAAAAAAAAAACTTTTAAGCAACTAGCTTAAGTATTTTTTTAATCATCTGCATATGAATCTTACAGAGGCTAGAAAACTTTGTTGGAAAATATCTTAAGTCTTGAAACAAGAACAGAAACACATATTTCGGACAATTGTGCATGGAATGATGCGGTATTACGTACATTTTTTTTTTTTTTAGGAATATACAATATTTTTCTGATTTTTCTGATATTTTTTATGTGTGCCCCTAAAAATACCGAAAAAATCCCAAAAACGCATAAAAATGCCAAAACGAAAAGGTAAAAGAGTAATACGGGCACACTTGTGCCTAGAAATAATGTGCTGCTCATTTTTTCTAGCAGAAAATCATTTGTTCAATGCAATCCACACGATCCACTTCAATGTAATCGATGTGGCAACTCTCAACTTTTTTTGAGTATGCATTTCTAGCTGCTGCGTATACTCATTAGAAACACCTCTAGAAAATATGTCCAGAAATTATTTCTAGCGTTTTTTGTATATGGAGTTTGACACAGCTAGAAATATTTCTAGCTTCTGCCTACTTGGCATTTATGTAAATTTTACTACCTATTATGCACTTTTAAAAAAGTTGTGAAATTGAGAACTTATAGGTAGATTTTTAAGATAAAGATCAAGGGTATTTTACATTCACAAACATTGCATTTTAAATAAATATATATATTTACTTTTTTTGTAGGTGTCAAAAGCAATTTCTTAGCCTCGACCTCGGCGTTTTAACAAATTCCGCATAGCTTTGCATTTTGAACAGTCTTGACCAGGATTTTATTTTTTTTATGCCTGTTAGTTGTGTGTACTTTTTTTATTTCCATTTCTGGGTTACAGAAATTTGCCTTAACACTTTATGAAATTTTGCAGGCATTTTTTTTGAATTTTTTGTTGCCTAGAATTTTAATGAAAATTTAAATAATTGAATGCGATGTGTTTGCTGGATATGGCGGCCAGGTGGCTAAAGTGGCTGCCAGCTGGCAACTGTAGGCACAGGCTCACTTGGCTCGAATGCTACTCAGCTATACTACAATTGCATATTAATGAGCGACTAAAAGCCTTCCTTTTGACAATCAGCAGTTTCAGCAGTTTTTACAAGCTCTCCTGAAAATTACTTATTTAATTTTGCCACCGAGCATTTAAGCGATTTTCGTTGGTTAAAGCGTGTTTACTTTCTTTCTTTTTTTTTTTTTTTTTTTTTTTTGTTTTTTATTGTTGGCAAGCAGACGCACGCTGCATCCTGACAATGACAAATGAATACTTTTATGGCCGCGACCCGCAGCGGCATTAAAAGTTTCGTGTTAGCAAAAGTGACACCTCGAGCACCGACTATGTATGTATGTGTATACGTTTGTAGGTGTCAACGATGCTACCGTTACCCAAGCTCACTAACTAAGTGTGCGTCTGTATGTGTGCCTTACTTTGACTTGTGTAGTTGTGCCTGGCAGTCGAGCGTCGCATCTCTGCTCCAATGTGGCTTAGGCCCTGACAGGAAGTGGTCTTTGCCACTCTGCAGTCATGTCCTGTCTGAATCTGCTTGAATCTCGTCTCCCCTCGCCATGCTCTTACTATCACTCACTCTCTTTCTGTGTTTCTGTCTCTGTTTGTGCCTTTTTCTGTCTGTTGTAAGTATTTATTCAGACTCTCTAGTCTGAGTCTGGCTGCCAGCTATTTCACCCATTTCTATACACTAACAAGGGGTTGTATAATTTGGAAAAGATATGTATGTTTATTAATATAAAAGTCTGGCAACAATATGGCCAATCATTTTCAGATACCATTATAAATGGAAAATTTTAACTTTTGTAGCTAAATAATTGTTAGGGCATGTTATCATCGACTTAGAAGAATATGTTTCTTTGTCATGTTTTTTGTTGCACGATTTTGCGTCGTGTGCTGTTTATCAAACGTATTAAATGGTTTGCCTCAAGTGTACATTGTGCTTTGACGCGCAAGCAACTACTACTGAATGAGAACAGTTTGTTGATGTTGTTGTTGTTATACTTATTATTGCCTGTGGCCTAAATTATACTAATCTGTGGCACTCAATCAGAGCCCTGACAGCATCGGATTTCTTTCTTTTTTTTGCGAGCCACGCTAATTAGGCACGTTTTCCTATGAGTGTGTGTGTGTGTGTGTGTTTACCATCTATAAAATTCGTAGTCGATTCATAGCTTTGACTATATGATTGACGACTGCTGCACTGACTACTCGCACACGTGGCTCGCATTTGACATCAATTATCGCGCCCCGTCAAACCGTCGATGGGTTCTTTGGGAAATATATATTTGGGTATTACCCAAAACGATTTCGAAGGGGATGTTGCATCGATTTTAAGAGAGTGAGAGTAAAGCTATTAATGAGCCAGGCACGAACTCAACCAAGTTAATTGATTTTTTATTGGGCCAGGCCCCAGTTAGACAGGTAAAATGAAAACACACGAAATGCGCCCAAAATGCCATGCACTGAGCTTTATACATATAAATTTATAATTTTCATGTGGCACACAGAGAGAGACACTCACACATACATACAAGCATACATAAAATTCAATTGACAGTTTTCAATTTAAGTTGCAGGAAATATTTTGATTTCCTCTTTGTGTGCAAGAGAAGTGAGAAAGGCTTTAGTGTTTCTGTTATTGTTGGTGGCGATGATGGTTGTGAGCGGTTGTGTGGGTGCTGCTCAAGCGTCAGGCCATACCATACTACCACTTGTGCACAAACATATTTTCCGCTCCATTTCTCTGGCCAACAGTCGCATATGCAAGCATGCACACACACACACACATACATACATACACGCATATGCATATATTTTATTTGCACAAAGCAAAGAAGCAAAAAATGAAACCGCAGCAAGCATTTTGTCAGTGCAATAAAAGTTTGCGTGTGAAATGCCGTTGGGCAGGGGGAGATGGAAGTGAATGGCGGCAGGCAGCAGGCGGCAGGACGTGCAGCTTGGTGTAGAGAGAAGTCGACTGTCAGAGTTTGGCCCGTTGTCGACTTAATCAGCTGGGAGTTTGTGGCCTGCCGTGGTGCGGCCCATATGCACTTTAAATTATGCATACAGTTAAGCCGCCCGCTCGAGTAATTAAGTAGATAGCAACTACTACAGTTCATATAAGTTTATTTCTGTGTGTGTGTGTGTGTGTCTGTGTGTGAGAGTGTTTGCAGGCTTAAATGAGTATTTATGACTGTGTGAGTGGCTTCCATTTTAATTAGAAATTCATGCGTTTGGCTTGCTAAGCCTCTCTGTCAAAGCACAACCACACACACTGCCACTGCCACACTTCAAATTGTGCGGTTAAGTTTTTGCGCTTCGCCTTTTTGCATATTTAAACTGATGTAGTAGTTGTAGCTACTTATGGGCGCCTGACGCAGTCAATTGATTGATAAGTCAGCTAGCCAGAAATTCGATTAGACCACAAAGTGAAAATAAAGCAAATAAGAGCAGAAAGCATTTGATAAATTACTTTGAAGCTGTCACAGGCGTAAAACACAAGTCTGTAGACCATTTATCACAGAGGCAGTGGACCAGTGACCAAGTCAACGAAGTCGATAGCAAATCAATCGATGTGTGTGTGTCTATATTTTTATAGGCCCATCAATTACAGCGAACGTTTTTTGAGCCATGTGTAAAAATAGCAAAGCAAACGCTGATTTAGATTCGTGTGAATAGAGTTAAATTTCGCAAATCATACCAAAAAAAAAAAAAATAAATTCCAATGCCAGCAGGCTGCCGTAAGAGATGCCACAAACTGAGGCAACATTTATAGATACGCACACATACACACGCACACCATTACTCGTTCGGTCCCATGTCAAGCACGTAACTGGGTGCCCTTCTACTTCGTTGAGAGTCAACTGAGTATGTCATGTTATTGAATCAAAAACCACTCAGCTATTGAAAATCAATTTGCTGCTGCAGCTCTTACTGCTGAGCCAGCTCTCACTTACTTCGCAACTGGACCACAGAGCAGTTAAGGAACACCTGCCAGGCAAGCAAAACGGACAAGCAAGCACACAGACAGACAGACAGATATTCAGTCTGTGCAAGAAATAGGACAATAAATACTCACCCACACACACACATAGAAACATTCACACAGTTGGACACGCACACACAATTTTCCGCATTTACGCTTGCAATAATAATAAAGCGACATAAAAAATCCAACCGAAAACGAATGAAATTCTAAAAGAGGTGTTAAGTATGCACGACTAGAAAATACACTCAAACCGGTTGATAAGCTTTTTCGCTATTATCATATTTTTATTTTGATAAGGACACTTTTTTAATGAATTTCAAATTAAAATATAATGACCTTTTATAACTCCATTTTATTATGCAAAAGTATAAAACATTAAACAAACAATTATTTATGATCTATATATAACAAAATAAAATAAATATTATTTTTGCTTATAATCTTGAATGTGTTACACTAAAGAAACAGCTACACACAGAAATAAATAGTTGTCTATAGATATACTTTTTCAAATGTTTTAGAAAATATGCAAAGACTCATATACTCCGGTTCAAAAATTTTAATATGTTTTTAAACGGTATAAAAAGCAGCAACTGAATATAAAATTTGTTGGCAGCACAAAATGCAATGCTATTTGAGGTATGCTGATCAGCAGTTCTCGCACACGTTGCCTTTTAAACCAATTCCAAATCGAGTTAAGGGCACAAGGACATTCCGCACACACACACACACACATGGCTGCCTATGTCAGCCATTCACCTGTATGCAAAATGAAGCGGCAATGCCACTGAAAATTGATGGCAGTCACGTAGAATGTCAGGCAGCAAGAAGAAAATCCATAATACACAAGTAGAAAACTTGAGGGGCAGCATATGAGTTTACAAAAACCAAACCATACCCAACCACCGAAACCACCTCCACCTAACTATATGTTTGTGTGCGATAAAAATAAAAGGCAAGCATGTAAGCGACTGAACACCAAAAAGAAATGCAAATTGGGAAAAAAAAGTTCGAAAAAAAGGAAGCCAACACAAAAATTGAAAGCACGCAACGTTGTCAGGTGACCAAAGACCAAAAACTATGCGATTCCCAAGGATGCAAAGATGGAAGCAGTCAACTTCTCATTACAAGCCAAGAGGTTTTTTTCGATTCTCTCTTTGCACTCTTGGCCAGAAAACATATCACGCAGTTTAACCAACTTACCCCGGGGAAATGAGGGAAATGTGTGTGGAGTATGTGTCCCACAACTGATGCTGCCTAATGAAAGCCATAACTGTGCATTAGCACGGCTGCCAGTTATTTTTTTTTCTTTTCGGTTTTGGCTATCCGAAACATGAACAATAAAAGACGGTATCATATGGACATGAAATTGCGGCACGCAGCCATTAAATACACACGCCCGCGCACCGCACGCAAAAAAAATGCTTCGCCAAATAATAAATTAAAGCCCCAACAAGCCATGCAAATGGCGCCGCTACACATCCGTATCCGTATCCGGCAACGTCGGGTACCCGTTACCGTTGCCGTTGCCATTGGCATTCCCTGTGCACTGCCAACTTTCGTAAGGCGTTAAGCGTGAGCCGATTACGCGCACTTATCAGCATCAGGCTGCCAGGCAACGTGAGCCGCTACTGTTGCTCTTGTTGGTATTGTTGTTGCTGCTATTGCTACTTACTCTTCCAAGCACTGATTCGCTTACAAACCTCCCACACCCTTGTTGCCTTCCTGCTGCAGCTTTAATTGCTGGCCATAAATTTGTACATGTTTTTTAGTCCAAGCCTGTTATGTGTAACAACATATTAAGTAAAAGTGGGCCATGAATGCAGCTATATCTATATAGTATATCTTTCTTTTTGCACATGATTTAAAGCTAATAGCACTTGTAGAAAATTGCACATTAATATTTAATTGAGATTTGCAGAGGCAAGTGAAATAAATTGCATAAGCCAAGCCTGGTCTACTGGGCTTAAAAGAAAAACAAAAAGTTTAAGTAAATAAAACTATGTGTGTTCCGTTGTAATATACCAATAATTTTGGTTATTGGAACACTGCGTCAATCAATAAGTCATTTGAATATTAACTTTTTAAGACTCAAGTTAAATTAAAATGCTTGTCTTTCAATGTGTGTTCCGTTGTTATATACCAATAATTTATTGGTTATTATGAAACACAAACACGTTTGAAGATACGAGAGTCTTCTCGTATGTGTATGATTTTTTAGACATATCTTGAATCCTTAAACATAATTCATACCTGTTAGTTTAGTGCAGCTTTTGAATTCATTGGTGTCTAGAAACAAATTTGATTGTACTTATACATATACGCATAAAAAAGTTGTGCACATTAAACTCTCTTAAATCTTGCATAGATTTACACAGATAAAGCTCAAAATATTTCATCATTACATTGTCATTCATACACAACATAATAATAATACCTATTTTTTTCATTTATGCAACTCACAAAGTGCTGATTTTAAAAAACTGTCAAAGCTCAAGCTATAATCAAACTAAATTGCACTTTTTAATAACATTAACGTTAGAAAAGGATTTTAAGCTTTGAACTTTAAAGGGCTTAACTCTCTCTATAAGTCTCAAGCTCTACGTTCACTCCTTTTTAGCTATTGTAGTTGCCCTGCTTTATTAATTTTATTTAGTTAGTTAAAATTAGAGCCAGTGCCATTCTGGACTGTTACATGGACCTCATGTGGTGGCTTTAGTATGTGCATGGTGTGAAAAATCCACTGTCCTTTTTTTTAATGCATGGCAAAGTACAAAGCAACCAAAAAAGAGAAAAAAAATCAATTCGAAAATAAGATATGGGAAGTGTGTGGAAAAAAACTAATTGCTGCTTTTAGGCGTTAATGAAAATTACAAATTGCGCATACGCCGCGTGGAGTGCTCGGTCGCTGTGTCTGTACTATATTGCGAATATTGTGGTCATAGCCCGGATCGATGCTGCATTGTCATTGCATGTGGTTGCATAATCGCTGCTCTACATTTCGCGCATGACTGCAGCAAGAACTACAGAAGCAACAGCAACAACAACAATGATCAACATTTTCACTACACACACACAGCGAGTGGGGGCAGCCAGACAGCTGGTGATAGTGTGTGGGGGGGGGCGGATTGGTCTGTCTGTGTGCCTGCCCTGCCTTCAAGCTGCAAGTTTTTATGTTGAGTCATTTTTGCGCTCAAAAGCACTCACTAAAACAAATAAACACTTTGCGCATTGTTTCGTTTTGACAAATGCGTGTAATTTACGGAAATGTTTGTTTGGGCAGCAGCACAGCCCACCCCCACTTTTTGCCTGCACTCTCAATGCACATGAATACATACATCTAACCTCTCTTTCTCTCTCTCTCTCTCTCTCTCTCTCTTTCTATCTGACTCTGAGTGTGTCTCGTTTCATGTTTGCTAAATTGTCTTAAGCGTGTTTGCACGGCACTCACATGTCGCACACTGAAGCTGGGGCTCCTACTTTTGCTTTTGCTTCTGCTTGTGCTTTCAGCTGCCTGGCTGCCTGCAATTAGTTGGTGCTCAAAAAGCCATGAAGTAAACGCTGCACATATCGTGCCACATACATATTTGCACACTAATGACTGAGCGCATGCAACTTGCAGCGGCAACTTGCAACTGCAGCCCCTTATTCTGTCCATTTTTTGTTGTGCAAATTACATAGTTGCTACAAAATGTGCAACGGCGGCATTTGAAAAAATATAGGTTAAATTTGTTGGCAGCTGCTCATCAAAGTGGCAATATAAATATACGCGCAGTTCCACGCGCTCGCATAGCTCATTACAAGTGCAATCCTCGATATCCCCCAACTCATCACTGTCGTCCGTCCCCTACTTTTCCTATCGCATTGTAACTCATAATAAGCAACCGCAATTTGTTGCAACTGCTATCAGTTCATCATAGAGGGGGATACATAACGCAAGCTGAAAGACAGATGAAGCGCACAGAAACTACACAGTAAAAAAAAACGGATGCTGTATTTACCATTTGTTTTGTTCATTTTGAATTTTGTACGGTCATCTGGACAGATTGAAAAGATGAATCCTTCATTCTTTTGTTGCGGTCTTAATGAGCAAATGTTAGTTCCGGCCAAAAACTTGAGCTGCCTGCCGACCAGTGTCTCTACTTTCCGGTTCACCTTTTGTTGCCTACTTGCGGCTACTTGGGTTTTTGTTTTGTTTTCTGTTTTCTGTATTCTCTCTGTCCTTTGCACTCAGTCTAGGGCAATTTATGATACCTTTGTGGTTTCAATATCGCAATGCCAAGCGTATAAGCAACATAATTAAAAATTGTGACAGCCATAAATTTTTCTTTGTCCCCAGCGAACGCTGATAGCCATTGCTCCTGCTTTCCCTCATAATGAAAAATCAGCTAAAAAGTTTGCACAGCATTTTCAAGTGCTTGACTTGGTTTGGTCACTCCTTTTAACCAAAAAGTTGATTGTATGGTGGGAGGAAATCAATTAAAGCCCATTATATGCAACTGAAGTTGAGCTCCAAAGCATTTTTGCACTGGACAGGAGAGGCCAAAGACAACATTTGATTCCTTTTCATTGCGCAAAGGAGACCCTCGCCAAAGACGTTGACGTTGACGCCCACATCAGGAGCCTGGTTTCTTCGTATCGCTTACTCTATTTGTAGTTGGCCCGGACAGCAAAGAGCCCGCTTTTTGGGTGGCTGCGGGTAACAGTTTGCTCAGCTAGCCGGACTCTCCCACTAGTGTTGTAAAGTGTCAAAACGTGCACTTGTCACAGGCTGAATGCGCGACGGCTCTCCTTTAATTTGAATTTTATGCACTACATGCATAAATTTATGGCACAAGACACGCCCAACCCACCATTCTCCCCCGCTCAACGACGACAAAGGCAACATGACAGGCACATGTCCATTACAGGGTTGCCCAACCCTCTTACCCTCTCACACACACAGATACATACTACAGCTGCTCCTTGTGATGCTGGTGCTCTTATCTTAGTTTTCTATTTGCCTTTAAATCTGCTTTAGTGCTTTGTGTGGTTTTTAGCATAAAATTAATCTTAATTGAATTGCTAAATGCATATTCACGTAAATTAATTAATGGCATCGCTTTGTCAAGTGCCCTGGAAAATCAATTTTGAATTACTGCAAGTAAATTGCATTTGATATGCTTTTTACGGTTGTTTGCCACTTTAAATGGTATTAAACAGTTGCGTGCATTGATATCGATATTTATATATACACATATATATCCTCCCCCTTTGTACAAGTACCGTATGGACACATGACAACCTTAATATCCTGCTGTCAGGCATCAAGGACGCGCTCTCGCCCTTGTGCCAAACCACTGTCATGCCTGTCATACCCAACACTCCTTACTCTACCTACCTCCAAAAAATTGTAACATGCCGCAAATAGCGTTCGTAACGCGCATCAAAAGTCAGCAGCAATAGCAACAAAGTCAAAAAAGTGCACGCGGCTCGTTGCATTATAAATGCTGCAATTGCGAGAGTGCTGAATATTTTTATACTCGATACCGGAGGTAAAGAGTAAGTATATTGGGTTTCGGCAATCAAAAATAAGGAGCCACGTCCACCGCAGTGTGAAATCAGAAATGCCTACAACTTTCAGAATTTTGGAGCTATAGCCACCGAATTTGTTATCAAGATAGGCGACTACATTCCTACAAAAAACTGCAACAAAACTTTGGATGCCACGCCCACCCATACCGTCCTAGCCTCTCTATTGCCAATCAGGCCTCTTGCTACCCGTTTTTAAAAAGGTATCAAGTATACCGCAGTCGGTTCCGTTCGACTGCAACGTTTTCACTTGTTTGTTGGTTTTTTTTTTTGTGCTATGTTCGTGTTATTGTCGTGGCAGTGGCTACGTAATCATCAGGCATGTCTATCCGCCTGTCTCCGAGTTGGAAACACAAGTCAATATCATTTCTTGACACCATACAAAAAGACGAGCACAGCCCAGCACCGAATATAATCGATGCAAGTTGTTCAAGGTTCAAGCCGAAAGAGACAGTTGAATTGACTATTAGGATTGAAAGGAATAACTATTAAAATTTTCATAATTATGCTACATATATGATATTTTTGAAAAAGATAAGTTAAATATTAAACATAAAATTAAAAAAAAAAAAAAAATAACGTTAAATTGAGGCTAGGATTCGATATATTTATTTTAAAAAGAAATTTAATTATGGATAACATATTTTAAACAATTTTATTTTTACTCTTACTTAAATAAATATTTACTTTTTTTCTAAGTAAGTAATAAACTTATTTAGCTTTTGTTCTTAAGCAAAAGCATATTTTGTGTTATTTTAAATGTGTATTTAAGAAATATTTCGAACCCTTAAATTTTTCTTTCTGTTGACTTTCACGCATTGTTTTACAACAGACTTTAAGTCTAATTGTTATACAGATTCTCTCATTATCATTGATAAGCAACGCCTTTCTATGCGACTATCTTGAATTTATTGAAGCCTTAAAGATTTTCATGTCTTCTTTCAGCTATTAATATGCTTAAGGAAATGATAAACGATAGCATAAAATTGATTTTTGAGCATTCGGCCTTTTCCCTCATTCCTCCCCTACCCATTTAAAGTGGGTCAGCTGCAAATTAATGAAAATTTCCAAACATATCGTAGTTAGTCGAAAATTTGGTATGCCATTAAAAGTACCACATAATGTGAAATTTATGTATAAACTTTATATTGCTGGACCACTTAAACTAAGCAGACTGTGATTTTAACGAGTATTAGGCGGGCGGAATAGCAACGAGAACATTAAAACAACAACAATAAAAAGGCTAAAACTGAACTGTGACCAAATGTCACACGTGGTTTTAATTATCGTCACAAAGTAGTACTATCTGTCTGTGTATATGTGTATGTGATATAATTACACTTTGTGGTATGTTGCAAAGTGTTGATTATTAATTAAAATAGCTTTATTTACCATGGCACGCACAGAGCACCAATGGCTGTGGAGTTGTAAGAACTCTCTCTGTCCATGAAAACTAACAAATATGTATCACAAATTTCAGTTAAATATTCTACATTTTGCGCCTAAATACAAACTCGTATGCATGTAATTATGCCATAACGAGCTTGTTGCCCAAACTCACTCACTGTTTTTGTGTGTGTGTGTGTTGTTGCTAATGGATGTAGTTAAACTGCAACGTGAGACGTTTAAATGAAAATTGCTTGTTAGTGAGCGACTTTGACTTAACTTAAATCGTACTTACCAACAGCACTAATGCAATCTATCTCTTTCTCTCTATCTCTCTGTCTCTTTTCATCTATCTCACTTTGCCAAATTGTAGAAGGAGTTATTCGTTAGCAAAGTTGAGCCAACTTCGCCGCGCAACGAACGCAAATTCTCGGCTGCATCAGCGCCATCGATGAAAACAAAGTGGCTGAAAGCATTTAAGAGCCTAAAGCCGGCGGGTTCTGGTTCAACAACACAAGCAGATAGGTAAGTTTGCCACCCTTTTCAATCTTTATGCCCCCCTCCCCTACATATGTCTGTGTATTATAATTAAGCCAAAAATGCAAGTTCTCCATAGTATACAGTTACAGAAAGGCAATATAAGCAAATGTGCGGGTAAAAAAAATACGCAGAAAATTGTTGGTAAATTTTCTAACTGCTACATAGATACAAAATGAAGCAGGGCAAGCACTAACATTTAAACCCCTAAGCATCGCAAAAATAGCGCCAAACAACCCATGCGCCCCCGCACTTAAATAAGACTAAAAGCCGCACGAGCAAAAATACGCCATCAAGGAGCCAAAAAATGTCTGCGCCAAAAATGAATATTTTCGCCATTTATGCAACAATTCAAATTGTACATTCTCTGTCTGCTATTTATGTTAAGTAATTTAATCAGGTCGTGAATAACGCAAATAAAAGAGGTGGAATATGTTCTGTATGCTTATTTGAGTTGCATTTTGTGGCTTTCAACTGTGACCATACAAGCACACACAACCCCCAAAAAAATATACACTCCGAACTTTAAAATTTAAATAAGTTAATTTAAGGCAAATTTTTGGCTTAAAATCGCATATCCTTTAAGTTAGCATAGTTTATATGCTGCATTTACTAATAATCTCTACACTTTTCTCTATATAACATTTTAACATCGTTCAAAAAACATTCAAATAATTTTCATTTACGGCCGAACAAAAATACGAAATTACGAATATCGCAATCCAAAAATTCGCTTAACCAAAAACATATTTCTGCATATATCTATATATACATTATATATTTGATACATATGTTGAAATCGTTACAATCAGCCAACAACCCCGACAAAATCAAATGTACCACGCTGTATCAACCGTTTTAACTTTGAGGTAACCAAAATTAATCAAGCAACAAAACAATTTTATAATTTTCTACTCAAATGGTCAACCAAACCAAATAAATTTAAATACTTAGATTTCTTAATGCTTGATACACATATATGGCAAAAAAAAAACTTATTACAATATTGCTGTAAATGTTGCACGCATATGTAGAAAATTACCAATTAGAATACAAAAATTAAACAATTCGTTTGTAAAAAGTACAAAAATTCTAAATATTCCAATAAAATAGTATTAAAGGCATATATAAAATTGACAAAAAACTGCACAAAAGCAGCGATAACAAAATTTATTTATTGTTTTTTTAACCAAAAAATTTTTTGTTTCATTAAATAGATTTTTTCCATTTTTAGCAACCATTAAATGCACCTGCCCCTGAGTCTGATGTTCAGACCATCAATCAGAGCATTCAAAAATCAATTAAAATTTTAAAAACAATTCAAACAACAAAATGCACTATAAACATACAATAGATGTATCGTTTGCGACAAGATGAGTTGCTGTCAGAGCTGCCGAATTTTAAATACTCTAGCAGAATAATGAATATTTGATATTTTGGATATTTAGTTATGTTACTACGCCAGATAAATTGATTTCCTATACAAAACATATAGAAACATATCTTATGGATCAACATATAACACATTTTAAAATACTTAATGTTGGAGAATTCCTTAGCAAGCTTGGCAACACAATAGGAACTTTACTCGGCTTGTTTTGTTGGTCGCTTATAGTTCTTCGAGCTAAGTCCACATGTGTCCATAAGACTTTCACTTCTGGGGCTAGTAAATTCCACTTGGCGCCAGTTGAAGCATTGGAAAATATGCGAAAAATTGCTGGCTATAAATTTTAGGAGAGCCGCCATAGACACCCGCACACACATATATAGAAATGCTTGTAGATAAATTGCATTCGCATTGGCAATGCACTGGGCACTTTCATCCGCATCCGCATCCCACATTCGAATTCGAATTGGCTGGCGTTTATGGCATTCCCATTGGCCCATTGCCTGTTTTTTCTTTTCTTTTCTTCTGCGCTTTTTTTTCATGTTTTTGCTGTTGTTGTTTGATAGGATTCGCCAACAATACATAATACCATGCCGACAGCTTGCGCTGCAAACGATGATAAATCGCAAATCTTCTCGGCTTGGAAAGCGAGAGTGGAAGAGAAAACGAGACTGCGATTGTGGGTGATAGAACGAGAGCTAGAGCTCTTTTGCGATAACTCTTCGGCTTGAGCTTGGAACTGTGTCCAAAAAGCGGCTTGCGACATTTTTTTTCCTAATTTTCGTTGCTGGCTCATTCATCAACTTATCTGCTTATCCGTTGATATATATGTTTATCGTATACTATATCACTGATTGCTCATAAGTGCAATGGCAAAAATATTTAATATAAACATTTGCAAACGTGACAAGAAAATCACAGTTAAACTTTTCTCATATTGCTAAAGTTTTCACATTGCGCACTCGAAATTACTAATGCGGCCCCGTCTAGCTGCGCCCACGCGCCCTGCAGGAATTGTTTTGCTAGGCAGCTCAGTTTTTATACTCGTTTTTTTTTTATTGAAGCTGGAGCCACAAAAGTATATCGTTGTTTTTGCTCTTGCTGTTTCGTTTTTGTTTAGAAGTTTCATAGAACTTTTAGTTGTGCATTAATGAAAAATGTATTATTAATTTTATGGCCCATTTTTTTTTGTTCACATTAACACATAATTTAAAGTTAAACATGTATTTAGCTACTTCTCTAAAACACCAAATTCGTAACTCCAGTAAATATCAACTATCCCATGTACATTTAATCAACATCCACTTACGTATAACTCCATACGCTTAGTGTTTAGTGTAGTCTTTAAACGTATAAAACTTATAACTTATTTATGTATTATATAAACTTAAGGTATTAAACCATATAAATCATAATCCCTTATACACTTAAAATTGCATTTAGCTGTATATTAAATATTTAAACATAATTTGTATGATTGAATGAATGTGACTTGGTCTGGTAAAAAGTTAATGGATTAGCCAATTGAAGGACATTTATGTGTCACGAAATAGTATTTGACGTTAAAGGATGCGCTTTAGTTCATGATAAAAAAGATTAAAATATGAAATTATTATTGTTAGTATTCGGTTGTAAATATTATTTTTCTAATTCACGTAATCTAAAATATTTCTCATGCATTTTGCTTTTTTTCTTACTAAAATGTCTTAGTAATGATGTATGTATTATGTCTGACTATCTAATTTGTAAGGAGTAGTAATATTAGCTTGGCATTGTGACTGGGAAAACAATACAGACTATACCATAAATATTAAACTCAAATGATGAGTTGTTTTGATTATTGAACATTAGTGTATATTTTATATACGAAAACACATGAACAATAATTTTTTTTCATCTGACTGCGAAAGATGATTATTATTTTTAGCTAAGCTGATTACTCTTAATAGTACTTCATACTAGCTTTAGCTGCATAAGTTTTTTCCAAAATTATTCTTCAACTGCAATTGTCTTTATTATTTGTAAAAGTGTTGCGCTTTTGCTTAACATGCACACAAATAATAAAATAACCTAATGGTAATTACTTTACTTATGTTCAAAGGATAAACAACAATACAGAAATTTGTATATTTTACACGTTTGTAACAACTTTATAAGCCAACGTGCTGACTGAACTGAATTGTTTGTTTGTTTGTGCATAATATAAGCCACTTACAAACAATCAGCGTCGAGAGTTGGCCCACTTCCATTGCCGCCTCACTTGTCATGCCTGTGTATTGTGTTGGCCCTCTGTCTGGGTCCTCGTTCTGAGCCTGAGCCCTCTCGAACGCCTACTGTGAACAAGTGCAGCATTGTCTGGCGTATTGTCTTTTTATATGTATGTATGATGCAGTGTCTGTCTGTCTGTCTGTCCAACCATTTGGCTGTATGTTTTTCTGGTAAATAAAACAAGGCCAGCAAAGGAAACAGTCAGCAGCATAAAAACAACAAATTGGTTATATTCGAGGTCAAATGCCATGCATATAAATATGACATCAAATTATTGAGAGACACAAAAAGCTTTTCATATTCACAAATTTAAGTATATTATTCATTTGAGTATTTCTAATGTATCTATTAATGATGAGTAGAAAAAAAAAAGTTAGCCTTTGCCACGCCGAATATTAAATACCCTTAATTAAAGTGCCAAGAGTTGAATCGAAAGAAGCATATAAGCTTAGATAACAAATACTTGGGGTTGGCTATTTCTAAAATAAATTTGTGAAAATTGTCAATTATTAATCCATGAAGAGTAGCTAAGTGGCTTTAAAATTTTTATCACACACATGTTTATATTGTGTGTGTGTGTGTGTGTGTATCTTGCAACAATAGACTGTGATTAATGTTCAACTTTGCTTTGTGCGTGGCGCATTGTTTGCCATTGTCATTGTCCATATTTAAATATGTAATATAATAATATATAACAATGGATGGCATTTTTGAGCCACAGCGGTGGTCACACAATTTATCTACAAAATGCAAATTTACACTTCAATATGCTTCAGCTGTGTAAATATGTTAATATCTATGTATATATGTATAAATATTTGTATTTTGTGGTTGACACAATAATTACATTTACTTGTCTAGTCAAAAGCAAAAGCAAAAGCGTAACATTTAACACACAGTTTTGTGGATTAAATTAAATTGAGTTGTATTTTTTAAAATGAATATCATTTTGAGAATTTATGTGTGTGTGCTACTGTGTGTGAGTGTTGGTTAAATTGGGTATAATTTAGACTGGTTCATTGTCAATTGAACTCTTCACAGGCGTAATGGTGCCTCGAATGCCCCATCTGAGACGATCCGGCCTAACTTGGATGGCAGCCATCATCTGCAGGAGTACACGTACAAGAAGATAACAGCTTGTGATGTCTGCTCGCAAATATTGAGGGGTGCCTATCCTAATTGAGTGGCTTTGTATAAAACCTTGTCATTAAATGGCTTAATCTTCTTTTTGTTTAGGCCACACACGTCAGGGCCTGCGGTGTCGCATTTGCAAGCTAAACGCCCATGGAGACTGTGCTCCGAATTTGCCACGTTGTCAGCCCAAACAGAAGTTGCTGCGTCGCCAGAAGAGCACTTCGGAGCTGGAGAATCGTGTTGATATCGAGGAAGAAAGTAAGTATTTTCCACGCATAATTGTGGTCCCTTTTCTGTCTTAAGCTCATCACGCGCCAAATAAACTCCTGCCGACCCCTTTTTAACCTCTTTTATACAATATTAACACGCTCTGCAAAATGCTTGCTATGTGAGCCACAGACTTCTTGGCCGCAACAGCTCAGCCCGTACTGTTTATATGCTGCTTTTATTAACGACTTGCCCCATAGGCATCATGGGTTTTAAATACCTTCTAACTATACATAAGATAACAGCAGCAGCAACCTTCGCAACCCTTGAGTGTTATTGCTAAAAGTGAATTGTTTTTAAGCTCGATTTTGTTATTCTTTTGTCTTTTTTTCTTTACCTTACTTTTGCTTGTTTGTTTGTGTTTGTGTTTGGTTTTGGTTTTGATTGGTACTAACTGGAAGCTGTCGACTACTGTGCACTTTGCATAGCCTGGTCAATATTGTTGTTGTAGTCCATGTTCTGCTCAAACTGGATCGTGTCGACCCGGACACCGTAAATTGTGCATTTTGTGACCCAAGCCACACTCCCACACACCCACACAGACAAGTGATAGGGTGTCGGCCCATTACCTGGTTATTTCCAAACGATTGCACGAAAAACGTCCAGGCCAGAAATTGAACCAGCACCAAATAGCAGACGACAACAAGAGACAAGAGAACGCAATGGCTGTAAAAATCAGCAGCTAAAAGTTGTCAAATTGTACAACAGAGCAGCCTTCGTCCTGTGTGTGCGTATTGAATTGACTGTTTTGTTGACCCACAGCATCCGTTTGATATCACAATGGATTTATGTCACTCGTGGGACATTCTGATTGCGTCATTTCTGATTTTCTGCAGCAATTTGCAAAAAAATTTACAACAAATTTTTTTTTTTATGTTTATACAGTTTTTTATTCGTTTATTTTTTTGTTGCCATTTTTGTGTGTTTTCACTTTGGTTGTCAAATATTTCGATTGATACAATTTGTGTGAAGTTGATGATTTGTGGCTGCAATAAGGTCTTCTTCTTGTTGTTCATTCAAAAATAGCAAGTATGCTTATTATTTATATACACCAAATTTCGCATCAGATGAAGGCTTTGCACTTTTATAATTTTAAGGCACACAGTACACAGCTTGAAATAAACGAATTAATAATTATATATTCAAAGCAATTAAACTGATAAGTAAAATATCAAAGTTAGAATATTGATATAACAGGTAGCTTTTTTTTAAGCCCTTACTTCCTAAATCTTTTTAAGTCTTTGATGTTCCTTTTACATAATCCTTAGAAAACATAAAAACAAGTTTTGGTTACATAACAGAAAATCTTTAATATAACATTAAAATCGCTAGAAAACTATCTCAAGCTGTGTATTTGGCCATCTGAATAAATACAAGTTGAACACAAAAAACCACTCAATAAATATAAACTCAAAAATCCTCTTCCCATTCAAAAAAAAAAAAATATATATTATATAAACCCGTAAAGCATCGCCACAGGAGTCCGTTAGCCCGCTATGTGGTCAAACAGCAGCTGATGAACAAAATCAAAGCGCAAATCTGTTGAATGTGCCCAATGCGAAATTCCGTCAAAAGACGCCCTTCATCAATCGCATTGCGCAACTAGGTACCGAATGTACATATTACTTTCTATAGCATATATCATACATATATTGTATGCGCAAAAGATACTCAATTGCCATGCGCTTCAATTTTAATATTCATTTACAATTATGTTTTACGTTCTAGTTTTAAAAATAATTTGTGTTATATATTATTATAGTTTCTTAAACGGTTAATGCAATGATTGATTGTTGCGCTTTGATTCACCTAAAATAGCGAGACAAGAATGACAAACAAAATATATAAATATTCAAACAAACTCAGCAAAACTACACTCCAGTTCAATATACATACACTAAACAGAAAGAGTTTTGAGGCTACGAATATTCACCAATAAAGAACATTATTGAATTTTGGTTGATATATCACATATTGAACGATCAATTTATTTGAACATTTAACTTAATCCAAAATGTAACATCAAGAAGATTGCGTAGTGGAGCATGGTATAGAGCTGTCATTAAGTATATCTTATTGCCATGAGAAAAGTTTCCACTAGTTATCGTTTCGAATATCGTACACATTCATTTTAAATCTATCGTTTTTTTGGGTATTGTAAGAATTGGATAAAATGTCGACACACATCTTAGAGTTTGGTTCCATTTTAATGTTGCCCAACTAATAGAGTTCAACCAACAATATGTCGATGGATCTTTTCTCATTTACACCCACTCACATCTAAATAACAATATTCAAACAATGGTAAAAGACACTTACATGAGCGCTTAAGCAGGCCAACTTTGCATTAAAGTGGAGTTAACCTTAAGCCAACTCAAATATGCATTATTAAATATCTTTAAGAAACATCTCACGTTCGCACAGCAACACACACACACACACACATATTCATATATCTCAGCAAAATATATAAGAACATTGCATTTATTACCCCGAAAAGTTTCCCTCACTCAAAATCCCAATCGAAAAGTATTGAAGCCAAACATTTGCCAAAAATTTAACTAATGCACTTCAATGCACATCATCAAAACCGAAATTTTTTATCGAAATTGAACCGAACCACCACTGGCCACCACAACGCCCACTGTTCACGCCCACAACCACCACCAAAAAAAAAAAAAAAAATTTCTAAAAAAAAATACCGGCAACATATCAAATTAAATGCTATGGCACAACCACAAAAAGAAATTAACGAAATCGATCAAATTTATCGAGTGCTGAAACAAGCCGGCGAACTCAAATCCGGGCATATTCCAGCCGCCGACAAAACCGTCCACGTGCCCATTAAAGCGTTGGATGGAAGCGGAGCTGGAGCTGCACTCGGCATCGGAGGTGCAGTTGGAGGAGCGGGCGCTCCGAGCACATCATTGCCACCACAGCCGCTGGCCATCGCTATTGAACGGGTGCCAACCGCCCCCGAGATACCCATCGTCAATGTGCCAGAGCCGGTGGTGCAGGATTTGACACATCAGCAACAGCTACAGCAGCAACAGTTACAGCAGCAACAGCAGCAGCATGCACAGCATCAACGCAGCCTGGCAGCGGTGGCACAGGCGGCAGCGCAGCGTGCTGGCCGTGGGGTGCGTCCACCACCGGTGGCCATGCCCATTTTGGGCGTACAGCTGCAACAACAGGAGCTGCAGCAGCAGCGAGGCGGTCTGCCGGTGCCCTCACAAGATATCTCTAGTAGTTCAGGTCCGCAAAAAAATGACAAAAACAGAACAAAAAATTAATTACAACAAAGTAGCTTGTTGTCTGTCTCTCTCTTTATATATATATTTCTCTCTATCTCTCTCTCTCTCTATCAATCTGCTCATAATTACATAAACTCTATTTCGTGCATTTGATTTTTTGTCTACTTCTCTTGTACTATTTTGTTTTTGGTTTTGTTTATGTGCAGTTACTTTTGACACATTTATGGTTTGTAGCTTTGTTCTTTTGTCTCAGTTACCCTTTGCTCTCTTTGTCCGTCTTTCGTTTGACTTTTCCTCCTCTCTGTCTTTGTCTCTGTTACAAGCAGTCAATCAATTCAGCCCACATTTCATCATTTCGTTTCATTGAACTCCAAAATAGCAAAAATCAACTTCAAACAAATTAAGCTTAAAAGCAAAGTTGAAAGTATTGTACCTAAAATACACTCACTCAAAAACATACACGTGTGTAACTGCTGTGTTACGCCTAGTCATAGACCAGTTACCAATATATACAATATATATACATATATGATTTTCTCCATCTCAATCACACACACACACATGTATACACTTCCTTACAAAATTTGAGTGCAAGTCCTTAAACTATCTTTTTTAATCACCTACGAACTCTGAGAAATGCTGTTACTGCACTTTGTAAAAATACAAATACCAAAAGTAGCGAATCCAAACTAGCCTTCAACTCACATAAACACACACACACACACACACATACGTATACATTTAGCAACATACATATATTTTTAAAATTTAATTCAATTCACATTCCGATACGTAAGATATACTATATATTGCGCATACGCCCCGTTGCTTCGCCTTTTGCCATTCTTGCTCCTACGCTTGCTGATTTAGATTTTGGCAAATAAAACACATCCACATACACACAGACACACACACTTGCGCAAAGTAGTTATGCATTTTGTCCATAACACACATATTTTATTTGGTATTTTGCGCTAGCCAAAAAATAGTACTAAAATAAAATAAAATTTTCTGCTTTTCTCTAGATTATGGCCAAATCGTAGTTTTTAGCTTAGTTTCCTTTTAACTTGTAATTAGCAATAATAGCATTTAATTAGCCACATAAACTAGTGCTTAGTGCTAATTATATTCTGTATTTAGATTAATGTATTATGTATATGCTAATCATACGATATATAAATTTTCATTTTATATCACACACACACATGCATACACATTAAAACAATGCATAAATAAATAATACCGATAAAAGCCTTATGTCTTCACTTTAAACACAAGTGCTTAAATACATACTATTAAATAGGTCAGTTATTATTTTCTATATATAAATGACTTTTCGACATCTTTTGCAAATTTATTTGAGAGTGTGTGTGTATGTGGGTTACCCTTGTGTGTGTAGTGTGGGAATCACATGGAAGGCTCTTCTTGCTGGTGCTTCTATTATGTTGACCCAAATAACAATTGAATTGTGCTTAAAACGACACGTCGAATAATGAACGCACTACGTTTTTAACAAAACAAAAAGCTATATATATATAATATTGAAACGATATTGCTATATAATATATATAACAAAGTATTATAAAATATTTATTTAATTTTACAATAATATCATCTGCATGCGCTCGCAACATTTTGTAGTCCATTAATAAACCTACTTGCTGCATATGTGTGCACATCATGCATATGTGTGTATGTATGAACCGTTACAATATCAAAAGGCAACCATGCAAGAATGATTTTCAATTGAAAATCGACGCAGCGAGCTGGCAACACAATTTTCACACAGTCACACACACACACACAAGTACGCACGTACGCACGTATTCTCGCCCTGCACACCCCCGCCGAGGGCGATCAGTTTAAATGGCGTTGACTATTTGCAATCTGTCGCTCACTCAGTTGCACTCGAGAGTGCATTGGGCAGGCCAACAGCGTTTGGCCTTATAATTAGCGCCCATTTCTTCACTTGCAACTGAATTTCTCTTGCGCCCTTGCAACAGCAACACACATACATATATTTCCAATTAGCAGAAGTGTGTATCAGTATGAGCATGTGTGTGTGTGTGTGTGTTTATTGGTATTGTCTGTTTTGCTATTGTGACCTTTGTATCATTGCCTATTTCTCCTCATGCCAATTTGTTTGACAAGTCTGTTTTGCTCCTTGTGCCCCGCTCCGGAACAATATTTTATGGTTTATTGCAGCAACAGTGTGGCTAATTGGCTAATTTGGCCAATTTAACTGAGATTAGTCTGTGATGGCTTAAATATGTTATTATGATATACTGGCCCGAAAACACACACACCAAACACACACAATCTGACAGACGACACTTAATTTATTGATTGTGCAACAATTCGAAATTAACACACATCAAAATGTTTTCTCGTGTCATTTGTTGCCCTTGCAAAAAAAAAAAAATAAAATCCCAAAAAATATGAAAAAAAAAAAACAATAAAAAACTAAAAATAACGATGATTGCGACAAAGATCAACGCTATGCGCCCGTCAGCAATATGTCCAGCTCGGCGTACATTAGCAGCGGTTTTGGCATTAACTACTATACGGCCAGCGCACTGCAATTGCAACAACAAGTTACTGCAGCAAAGTCTTCTTCATATCAGCAACAACAGCAGGCTTCGCCAGCACATCAGGCACTGCAACAGCAACAACAACAACAACAGCTGCCACCTCCCTATCTGCAGAATGATCCTGGAGTGCGACGACGTCTGTTTGCCGGATTTCGACCGTTGTCGGGGTTCGGACGATTGCGACAGCAGCGCTCGTCACAGCAGCAACATCGCTCCATATCATTGCCAGAAAGTAATTACGTCACATACAGCCAACAACATCAACAACAGCTACAACAACAACAACAAGATAAACAGCACCACAACAACCATCACTTTTACAACCATCACTATCCACACGAAAACAACTACTACTATCTTGAAACACCAAATCCTTCTATCCGTACGAAACGTACAACTCATTCAGTCATCGATTTGTGCGGCAACTATTCGTTTGAGAGTGCTGCAATCAGTTTTGCGACAGCAACAGCAGCAACAACAGCAACAACTAGTGCTACAAAAATGACAACGACTACCGCATCAACAACAATTATAACATCAACAACAACAACTACAAAAACATCAACATCAACTACAACAACAACTCGAACAACAAGCAACCGTTCTTTTTGGAATTGTACTGCATTTTATTCCATTTGGATGTTTAACTAGTGTGTTTTATTTTTAAGTGTCGCATTTTAGCAAGTGTTTATTATTGTTGTTCCTCTCTCTCTCACTATCTCCCTCTCTCTCTGTCAACACCCCATACCCACCCAACCACACCATCTCTCTATTTAAGTGTTGTGCCATGTATTGTATTAGGAGTGCGAGTGTGTGTGTGTGTGTGTGTTAAATGTTACACCTAAGTTAAGTGCACCCCAAAATGCATTTCATTTACTTTAATCTCCAGTTAGAGAAGCGACGCGTTGCAATGCAAACTTCGCTTAAACAATGGCCCAGCACGCCAATTAGTCTTAACCCAGTTTACACTTCAGGCAAACGGCTCATTTCCGGCAGCAGCTACAACTGCAACAACAACGCCAGCAATAACAAGGCAAAGCACATTGGCATAATTTGTATACATGGTCGAGTTGTTGCCTCTTGCAAGCAAAATTCAGTTCTGCAAAGGAGGTAAGGATTAAGGGGTTGGGATAAGTCTACAGAAGCAGGCAGCAACTAAAGAAACAACTCGGCAGCAGCGGCTGTGCCGTGTAAATTGCACACCATTGTCAGCTTTCAAATGGCCACAGAAAAAAAAAATAGTAAAAAAGCTTATAAGAATTAAGAATACATATATGACTAGCTGATATCCTGTAACAAGATCTTTGAAAAAGATGAGAAATAAGTCAAATAATGTCTACCATTAGTTGCTCTAACTTGGAACTGGCCTTCGTGTTTTAATATGAATATCTCACAGAAATGTTTCACAAAATATCTACAAAAAACCAGATAACAATATAGGGCAACGACAATATCCCTGACTGACTGACTGCTCATCAGCGCACAACCAAAACGGTAAGACTTGGGGAACTATTTTTTCGCGCGATAACCATATAAATTGTTGGTAAACACTAAGTGGATAAATTTACAGGTCAAAGGTTTTGGTTTTTCGCAATTTTCTTTACTAGGACTCAAATATAATTATCAGAAATAATGAATGATATAATTTTCATTTAAATATTTTGTAAGGATAAATCGAAAGTTGTCCCTACAGCAGCAAGGGATTAGGAAGTCATATACCACATAGATATTTACTTCCTTTTAATATCATTCACTTTATAAAGTTTATTATACCCTTGGTTAACAACTTTTTGGTGCTCAGAAGATATAAAAACTGTGCTGTTGTAAAACGTTGCACAGTTGCCAGTTGCTAGTTATTAGTTGCAAGTGGCAAGTTGCAGCTTGCCGTTTGCCGTTTGCCATCTACAAAACTGAAGTTCTGCTTTAGTTTGAGCCGAGTTCATTTTTGCTTAATATCTCCCGCATTTTTAATGGCACTCTCTATCTTTGGCGGACTTCAGTGCTGCGTTTCCGAAGAAGATTTAGAGAGAAAGAGAGAGCTAAGAAACTTGGTTTTTTATATTATTTAGGCTTTTTGTCTTTGGACAACTAAGCAGCTTCTTTGCCTCTTCTCTTCACCAAATAGTCCAAGGTTCCTGCAACATAATTATGCTTAAATTTGCTGTGGCGCACAATTTCTTTTCCTGCTTACAACATTTTTATATTTTTTGCCCTTGCTTTTTAGACTGGAACTTGCGACAGGAATTTTCATTTTTTTTTCTTTGTTGTTATTTCTTCGTGAATTTGCATGTTTAATTGTTATGGCTTGTTCGAAAGATTTGCTTGGGGCGTTGGCCAGCCCTAGCCATATGCAGAGCTAGAGCTGACTAGCTGGCTGGCTGGCTGGCAAATTTGGAATCTAGAAGTTGTGTGCACTTATTATTCTCGGATTATTTTTTCTGCTCTATTACATTGTGGCCCCCGGACAGAGTCAGTGTTCTGTTCGCTGTTTTATGCATGAACGCTGGCGTCTTAATGTTTAGTACTTTTGCATTGTCTTATTTTAACTTAATTAGTTTAAATACGCTTCAGCATGCCAAAGTCAAGTAACCCACTAAGAAGCTCTGCAATATAATTCAACGCGCTTAAAACTAACAATCGTCTCCTGGCATTCCATTCGTTGATTATACGATATTGTAATGATAATATGTGTACTATGCCAACAGCAACAACAAATACAAAAACTGATAGTGCTCGTCCTTTCGGCGAACCGTTGATGCTAACCAGAAACATCCCCAAGAGTCCTGAGCCCAGTCATGATGAGACCAAGACTAAACGACGAGTGCGCTTGAATTAAAATTCAATTGCATAATTCAACGACAACAGCAAACAGCGATGACAACACCAAGTTGACACCTACTATACCAACTCTTTGGATTTATAATTTAATTTATTTTAATTTTATGCCATAAGTTCCACCAAAAATTCTTTTTGTTTAACTTTTCTTTTATCACTGAAAGCCTTATGAAAATGAAGCATTAAATGTAGTTCGTAAACAATTCTGAAACACATGCAGCACAGTAATTATTATAAAATACTCAAACTAATACTACACATTAAATAAACACTCTATTATTATAATTCTAAATAGACATATATTAATAACAACTTAGCATGAGTGTGAATTCGGGAATGAGCTACAGTTTTAATGTATTTTAAAGTATTTTAGTAATATATTGATGCACATCTCTCTGTATGCTTGTACTATGATTGTTGTATATACCATAAAAAAAAAAACAATTACGAGAAACACTAATAAAAAAAAGTATATAATGAAATTTATTTGAGTCAGTTAAGAGATTCCTTAACAAAATTTCTTACTTTCAAGAATGCTCCAAACTTTTGTCTTTTTGACTTGTCTCCAATGTCTCTATGTCTCTATTGTATTCAAAATAATACCAAAAGATATACACTATACGACACAAGCACCGATCTAATTTTTGAAGCGACTGGCACGGGGCGCCTAGAAAAAAACAAACACACACACCTAAAATACACCTGAATATACTTTGCTGTCTCTCCATAAACGTGTTTAATGTTGCTCTATTGCAAAATAATACTCGTACATAACTTTCAATATTCTATGTCCTTATGTTTTTAATTCCATTTCAGTTCTAGCTTAAAAAATAAGTAAAGCTACAAATTTAAAAAACTTATACTGGTGTTTCTTAAGTTTCATTCTTATAGTTTTTTGTTTTTCTTAGAGCTGTTGATGCATACATAGATACTATAGGTATATAGTATACCAAATTCTGAACAAATCGAAATTAAATTGCAAATTCTTTTATACATTTTATTGCTTTTTCGTATGAAAACCGTTAACCAAACCGAACATATGTTGTGTCTGTCGCGACATTGTCAAAAATCAACATATTCAAATAAAACACAACTCGATAAAATAACACCATCACACCCGCGACAATAACAACTACAACAACAACAACAGCACCGCACTCACCGCGCCGCCAAAAGTTGAACTTACGCATGAAATCATTGAGCTTGGACTCACCCGAATCCTCGGAGCTGCACGGTCAGTTTAGGCGGCGCCAGCATCTGCCGGCAACGGGTGCATCCACATCTAGCGGCTACTACCATGGCGGCTCGGGAGGCCATCTGGAGCACAGTACCCCCCCATCGAGCAACAGCCGGCTGCACTGTAAGTAGCTAACCACAAACCCTCGTCTCCCGTCTCACCGTCTTCTACACACCGACCGGAGTTGCACCTTAAATAACCTTAACTAACAACTAATTCCAGCTAACTTTTAACTCAATTAACCTAACCGCACACTAAATGGATAGCCCCGATTTATATAGCTTCAACTAGAACTCTTAAGTGTGATCCTCTGCTATGATTCTAAGTCTTAACTCAAAAGTCATTCAATATTGTCGTTTAGTACTAGACTACAACAAGCTATAACACAAAAAAAAAAAAAATAAATGGAACATTAAAAAATCGATAAAAATTTTAGTACAACATCAATTGCTTAAATATGTAAACGCGCCTAAAGTTTCAAGTAGATTTTTGCTTAATATTCTATGTAGTTTGTTTATTGTTTCGTTCTTAGCACTAGCAAAAAAGTTCTAGTAGAAAATGTTAAAGTTAAAGAAAATTTACAAGTTATTAAAGTTCCACTCACTTTACAGTCGTACAACATCATTTATTCCCTAAGTAGAACTTGACTATATTTTCAACTTTAGGCTTCATTTGAATTTAATCAACATCACGATATGTGGAAGCACCAAACCAAAACAGCCTCTATATAAATTTTACTTTCCTGCTATGTATCTGTATCTTTAACTGTAACTTGTATCTGTATCTTGTTCTTTTCTATCATGCGAGCATTGAATCAACTGACAACCGCATTGAGAGTGTGTGTGTTGCATGTCCTTACTTCCACACACAGTTACCGCATTAACACGCTGCCTTTTCTTCTGAATTCATATCCATTACAGCGCCATCGAGCCCCTCGCATCCAGGCCGCAAGCTCCTCTATGCCACACGCGGAATGCGAGGCGGCAGCGTCGATTTGCCCGATGAAATGGAGAAGTCACAATCCTCGGCCAGCACATCGCCATGCCTATCACCAGTAAGACATGCACAGGTATTCCCCCTCTTTCTGTTTTGGCTCCCAACATTTTTATTTGTTTTTATTTTTGTGTACATTCTCTTTATCTCTCTCTTTATATATAGTACATCTCTCTTGTTTGCTATGTACTAGTATATTGGCCACAACTTGTGTGGCACTTTGTTTATTAGCGTGTTAAAATGTGTTTCCAATTTTAAGAAATCGCATCGTCTGCTGCCCACCAATTTGTATGTCATCCTCTACAACTTTAAGGCAAGGCATGCCGATGAGTTGGACCTCAAGGCCGGCTATAAGGTGAGCATTATTAGAACTGCGAAGGTGAAATGGAGTAATAATACAAAGTACAAAAACATGGGCAAATTGCTGCTCTACTTATTTACTTTATTGTTATGTAAATCTTCAAAAATTCATTATTAGTTTTATCGCAAAATATATTGATGTTTTTTGAGTAAAGTATCATTTTATTGAGTTTTTAAATGAGCTTTATGGAATTGAGATCAATACATAAAGTAACTAGAAAATTGGTCTCAATTGTTTAAGGTTTATTTGCCCCAATAAAATAATTTGAATGAATATAAGGCTTCTATGACGCTGCTTAAAAAAGTAGGATTGGTTAGTTTAATGTTTAAAATACTCCTCCGTCTTCCATTTAAAACTATGTCTGAAGCTATGTTTATGTACATATTTATTACATTTCTTCAACTGGTATCCTAGCTATGTTTATGTACATATTTATTACATTTCTGCAACTGGTATCCATTTTATCACTCTACAATTAAATTGAAGTTTGTTGGATTTTTTATTTCGGTCATAAAATTTATAACTAGAATTGATTTTTCAGATTTTCAAAGTTCTTCGCAAGATGCGGTTGAAAGAGTTGGCAAAACTTTGCCTTATTGTTGACTCTGAGTCCAACGATTTTTAAAGACAATTAAATGCTTTGGTTTGCACTTAAAGTGTTTGCATACTAAGTAGTTTCGGCAGTCAGAGTATTATATGCAGAGCACATATATTCGTTAGCAGTGAATAAATAAGTAAAACGCTTTGTTTAATCCGCTAAACTGCGAGTTTACCGCACACATTCACACAAAAACACAGACTCACATAAACATAAAGCATTACAAAGGCTTCACAGGAAATTGCTCGGACAAAATCAACACACACCCAAATAAATATTTTTATATACAAAACAAGTGAAAACATTGCTGTCAGACTCAATCGACTGCGGTATACTCTGATACTACTGTTTAAGCTATAGGCCTTCAATTGCTTTGATTCGAAGTGTGAGATTTTAAAATTTTATTTTTATATGTATATGAGTATATTTAATATATGATTTAAAGTATCAACAAATTGATATTAATGTTTGATTTTCAGCATTATAAATGCTGAATTTTAAAATGAATATTTTCTTTTTAACATTTGGGATACTTTAAAAACAAGAATACAATTCTTAAAACTTGTTTTTTTATTCACTAATTTAATGTAAATGAATTACTTTTAACTTACCAAATTTCAAACGTGATGGGATTTGACCCTGGAACTCTTGTTCACTAAGCAGTCGCGTTGGCTACGCTGTTGCCGAACTTATTTCGTCAGCGGTTCGTAATGAAAAATGTTGCCCGCTTTAATGTTTAAATAACTTTCTTAGATGTTCAGTTTAAAAAGAATTCATTAGGACGGACAGACGTTCGGAAAGCATGACGGAAATTCCACACAAACCAATATACTCTCCAAATTCGGTATCAGAGTATAAATATTCATATTTGTTTGTAAGCTGTATATATTCGATAACTGTAAAAACAATGCCCTCAGAAAAAAATGAATAGAAACAATATACACAGCGCATTTTTATTATGTACACAGAGCAAGGCAAATGGGAAATCAGAAAAAACAAAAGACCAAGAAAAATATAAATACTAGTTGTTACGGGGAAAGAAGGGAATTGTGTACACATTCTGATTGGCATAGCGATTGCGCATTCACTCCCACGGCCGCTGGCAAATTGTGCGAGTTATTTACATATGCATTAGCAGCCCAGCTGCAGCTTTTGTTTTACCATTGTCCTTGCAAGAACAAGGAGCTGTGTTGTGTGTGGTAATAGCAGTCGTTAGTTAACTTCATTCACCCTCCACCACCCCTTCTCGGCTTTACACTTTGCAGGTGACAGTCATCGATACCTCCGATCCGGACTGGTGGAAGGGCAAAGTGTTGGGACGCGTTGGCTTCTTTCCATCCAAGTATTGTGTGCGCCTCAATGCCAACGAGAAGCCACTGCAGGTGACCCACAATCTTCAAGTATCCGATGGTGAACGTGGCGAAAACATGACGCTACTCAGAGACCAAATTGTCATACAGGTATACAGGCATAGTATAAACATTCCTTGGTAACCAATTAATTAAGTAATTGTTCATTAATTTAAAAACTAAAATTAAAATAGCAAAAATAACATAAACCTAATTTATTAGAAAATCTTATGCATACTTAAGCAAGTGCAATTAATCTCTTTAACTCTATCCATTTCTACAACTTTTTCAACAGACTGGGGATGAGGTAAATGGTATGGTTATGGTGCGTTCGGCGGATAATCGTCAGGGCTATTGTCCTATCAAGTATCTACAGGAGGTGTGACAGCCAGAAGAGGAAGAGCCGCCTGCTAAGTCATCAATGCAAACGTCGCGTGGTGGAGGACGAGCAGGCGACAAGACCAAACGTAGAATTAGAATAGTAGTTACCGATAATAACAATTTAGCTAGTTGCAGCTCCATACCCATTGGACATTCCCAAACCCATACCACCCCCACGCAATCCCATTCACAATCGCAATCACAGTCACAGTCATCGCCATGCCAGGAGACAAAGCACCTAAATATCGAGTACAGTGATGCTGATGGTGGTCTGATCTGGGACAAAGACAAGGATGTCCTCATACTTTCCGGCCGCAATAAGAACGACAAGAACTGGGAGAATTGGGAGCGCATACGAGAACAGAAGCTCGAGAAAATGAAGAACATCTGCTTCGAGAGTTATCGTCAGTCGAAACGAGATAAGCTGCTGCTCTCCAAACCCAAGATCAAGCAGCTGGACCCCACTTGGTATACGGACAACATCTACTCGAATCGTTCCGATGATCTCGATGAGGATTACGTGCCCGATTGCCTTAAGTATGGCAGCTACAGCAATCGCATCCTGCGCGACATCCGCGAACAGGATGAGAAATATGCGGATGATTCACTGCCCACAAGGGAACGTCGCGGCGAGGGTGAAGGCTCGCCCGGCTATGGTCTTCAGCGCTCAAAGAGCTGCAAGGAGTTTCAATATCCCAAATCCCAAAGCTGCTGCTTCGAAGGAAATGTATTCGAGGCGGGTGCTGGCACGGGAACAGCGAACACAACATCCATACTGAAGAATCGCGCTGGAGTGCCCAAATCTTACTCGTTTAGTGCCTCCACCAAGACAATGCCGTTCGATATCATCGACTATGAATTGCCGCCCGCCACGAATACACGCCGGGAGAAACGGGAAGCATACAGACGCAGCATGAATATGCTCTATAGCAACAGCTTGGATGAGCGCACTCTGGCTCACAGCTGTTGTGCCCGGGAGCAGTGTACGAGTGCCAAATGTCTGCTGGATGATATTTACTCGGGCTCCAGGCGAAGATTGGATATGTATGGTGAATGTGGCGTCGGTGGTGTCGTTGCCGGTGTTGCCAGCACTGGCAGCAACAGGAATCTCAATCGTAGTTGGCTCTTTGACACAGAGCGTGCCGAGGCAGATCATCGATTAGGTGGGCGTGGCCATCAGCGTTTGCCCACCGCCCCAGCAACAACTACAACGGTGATCTGCTGCTGTGCGACAGATGACTATTGCTGCCATCGCCAGCCACCGAGACATCTTGCAACGAGGCGGACGCACTGTCCCGGTCATCATCCGGCCGCCGAGGAGGAGGAGCACATGCATTGTCGCTACGATACGGATTTGGAGCAATTTATACGTGCGGAGCGGGAACGTCTGCAGTTGCAGGACAAGTTCCTGGATGAAGATGAGCGATATTTAGCCCAGGGGCACATGCCCAGCCCGGGTAGACATTATCCAACGCAGTACCATCGACCGACGCGCAGCAAATCCTTGTTAGAAGTGCAGCCACCTAGTATGTTCGATGAGGATAGTTGCAGCGATACAACAGAGATTGATCTGGAGGATTTCAATATTGACCTGGAGAAGTACTGGGAGCAACTGGACAAACCACCAAGTCCTATCAACATGGATATGCGGAGGAACATGCACAGCAACCTCAAAGTAAAGAACGTCAATGTGCGGTGCTATAACAATGGTCAACCCATCGACATGCATGATCGAGAACATGAGAGGATTATGATCAAGAAATCTCTGATGGAGGGCATGCCATCGCCGCCACAGCTCGACTCGAGTGACTCCTCCAACAATGCAACAGTGTATCCTTTTTTTGAGAACACCGCTGGTTCGCTGCACCACCACCACCAACAACAACAACAACATCAACACCAACAGCAGCTACATCATCTCCACCAACAGCAGCAACAACAACAACAGCAACAACATCAGCGTCATCTCAGCAGTGCAGCGCCACCGGCTCCCGCCTACGGCTATGGGCATAAGGTATATCCGAGCGTGGATACTCTGCCCTCGTATCAGTACAACAACTTTTATCCAGAGCACACGACGCTGGGCAGCGTGTTGACGCAACAGCCAACGGCGGGTATTCATCATGCATCCGCTGGAGGCCATTCAGCTTTAAGTCTGATCAACAACATATTTTCCATCTACAAGCCAAACAAATATTCGCCGGAGAACTGTCAGCTAAACTACGAGAGCAAGCCGGAGCCCTGCAAGAAGATGAATGTGCCCAGCACACGGAGACCCTTGGGTGCTGCCGTCAATAGCTCCGTGCATGGACACGGGTATCTGCACTCGTCAATGAAGCGTCCGTTGTTGGTTAGTACGGATCAGCCACACTTTAAGATCATACCCGAGAAGACTGGGCTAAAGATATCGCCGCTACTCGCATACGATGATTATGGTGGCGATGGTGGCGATAAAACGCATCAACACCATCATCACAGACTGAGCAGCACGGCACGACCCTTAATGCTTCCGCACTGATGGTGCTGGACCTTTCCGTGGTATGGTAATGGTAATGGTAATTATTGTTAGTTTGTTATGCTCAACAACAACAACAACAAAAAAAACAGCGACTGCCGATAGAGAAAGAGGTACTCCAGCTAAACAGGAAACCAAAAGACTCAACAAAATGAATTCCAAAAATTAACAAATAAACCCCACATTAAACGCACAACTTGGCCCAACTTTGACTGGGGCTCAACAGCTCGTCTTCGCTGCCTCCCCGCTTTAACATATCCATGTAGTAGTCTGAGGAAAAGAGCATTGAAGCAACATTTAATCGATTGTTTGTCTAACATAAAATTTCCACAAGCGACAACAACAACAAAACACTACCACCACCAACAACAACAACAGCCAAGAAGAACAACTGCGCCATACCATTGGAAACAACAACAATAAGGAGAGAGACAGCACCACAAAAAGCGAAACGTCTAATAGAAGTAGTAGCAAAATTTAAATTGTAAGTATTAGGAAAGAACGAGTAACTAACGAGCAACAAGTAAAATGTAACGAGTAGAGTTCCCTTAGTAGTAATGAAACCGGATACCGAAAGGAGCCATCACAGCTCAGCTTTGACTTTGACATACGCAGAAAAACACAAACACACACATAGACATATACATTCAAATGCAGAACAAAATGTGCTTTTAATTCTCTTGAGAGAAAACGCCGCATGTAGTTAATAGTTACATACAGAAATGCATAGTAAGTAGTAAGTATATAGTATATATGTGTGTAACACTAATTTTTCGAGCAAACTTTAAAGCAATCAGCAGCGTATTCTATATACATGTACATACATCAGATATGTATGTGTATAGTATACTTAGATATATGATAGTCATAAGTCATTCATATCCGTGTTCTACATTGTGTTAAGTGTTGAAGGAGAACGCATCTTGTATACCCTGTAATACCCTGTAGCAGCTAAGCAGATTTTATTACTACAAAACGATTTAAGAATATCTTGATATTAAAATCTAACAAAACCAAAAAAACAACGTTGAACGATGATTTGAGACAAAATATTTTTATTGCCACGAAATTTTTTCTATTTTTTATATCAAACAACTTTGAAAGCAAACTAAAAATATAACCGAACATAAGAACAAACAAAAAATACCTACTTAGAAACGATACGATCGATAGTGGAACAAAAGGCTTGAAATCTATAAGTTGCGGCTTCTAGGCATGACAGAACTTAAGTCTTATACAAACACTTACATATTTGTCAAACAGGTGTATGCGCTTTTAACAAGAATAAAAACAACCAGAAAATACCACTAGAAATTGTATGTGTACAAGATGACAAACACTACTTAGTACTATATATACAATACATTTATGAAAATTTAATATTATAATTGTACTTTTATGATGTATGTGTATCCACTGGCCTTATTTATTGATTAAAAAAAAAAAAGCAAAAGTTGCAAACCAAATGCATACAACATTAACAAATGAGCTGAACTCACAAACACACTCACATAAACAGTCATACACACACACACAGACAAACACACACTTGCACTTAATCTGTGAATTTTTTTGCGTACAACTTTTTAACGCACTTGAGAATTAATAACATTTATTCGAAAGTACTATTTATAAGACTTTGCGTTATTTTTGTTAAATTGTTTTGGCGTCCAATTTTACATGAGCATATAAATATTAAATAAATAAATACATTAATACTAACATACATATAGTGTAGCGGCTAGAAAGTAGCGAGCAACGAGTAGCGATTAAGCTAAGTAACGAGTGACGAGCATTTGAGCATCACAAGTAACGAGCAACGTATTTGTAGTCTATAAGCAAAGCAAATTTGAATTTGAATTTATTTATAACGACTTTTGAATAGAACCAAAAAAAGAAAACACAAAATAACGAGATTAAAAAACAAAATAACTAGACAAATTTTATTAGACATCGTTTTCTATCCACATTGTTGTTGAACTACTTACACTTGTGTATACTGTATTGTACGAACTTGTATTATTTCTAAGTGTACCCCTATGGCCTATTAGTTAATAAGTAAGCGGTTTTTCTACACCAACAAACAACAAGAACTACAACAGTTACATGAAATTTACAGCACCAATCACTAAAAAGCATCGAACACCCATTTAACAATACGATCTATAGATAATATTTAGTATACATATTATATTATGCTAAATAAGTTAAGACAAATGTGTAAATGAATGAAGTCGATGAACATAAAAACGCCCAAATCTTATGAGTATGTAATTTAAAAACCAAAAGAAATTTAAAAACTAAATGACAAACAGGACGTTTGATCTAAGTTAATACGAGAAAATGCTGAAATTGGCAATTAAGTAAAACGTAGAAATAATGATAACTAAAACTAAATTGAAAATTTAAATATAATAATAGCTGGTAAATATAAGTTCAGCCCAATTGAAGAAAGTAGAGAATAGAGTTTGAACAAGGATTCAAATGTGCATTTGATGAATGTTTTGGGCTGTCAACTTGATGCTTCATTTTGTTTAGTGTATAGTATTGTTATAGTTACCATTACAATTGAGAATGAATGTTATTGCTTACCATAAATGCAGTGTATATGTAGAGTATTCTTGGTCAAATACTGAGTGGTGAAAGAACATACCCTTAAAATGCAAACATAGAACGATTGTAGCAAATATGCAAAAATAACACGATACACATGCAAACATGTGTATGCCTAAGAAAATCCGGAAAATATATCAGTGCAACTTATATATCAACAAACTCTACAACTAAAAACACAAAAGAAACCATGTAACAATTAAACACATCAACAGTGACGAAATCGTAAATAAACTTAAAACAAGCAACTAAACAAAATAAAAATAAAAACGTAAAACCAACCAAATGCAAAACAAAGCAAGACTTAACTCATTTTGCACTACATGCAATTTAAATGAAAAAAATTACCCTTGCAGTAGCGCCGGCTCTCCCTACCTACCATCCTCCTGACATTGTTCTTGCCCAATACTAGCTGCTGAAGCTAAGCTATTCAAACGAACACCAACTCACACACATCCTTTTAATTTACCTGAATAAAAACAATTATGTTAAAATTCGATGTAAAAAATATGTAATGACTTGTTTACTCTCTCTTAGAGAGCTCTTTTCAACATAATTTGTGAGGTATTTACATTTCAGCAAATAAACGGGTAAGTTTTATGAAACCACTAAACTTGGGAGGTCAGCAAGCGTTAAAGTGAAACCCTGTAGAATTTATTTGCTATCGAATTTAAGAGCAATCATTTTGTTTAAAATAATGCTGCATACTCTTAGGCTGGCAGCGAAATTTTGAAACTAACACTAACAGAATCGAGAAGTCCCCTGTAAACTAACAGAATCGCAGAGACAACTTAACATACATTATTAGTCTATGCAGAATCGAGAAATAAATATAAATATAAATATAAGCAATACTTTTAGGATCAAATATAAAATCAATTGTGAAATCTGATCTGAATCTAAGAACTAAAAATTTTGGTAAGAAAACTTTCAGGCTTAAAACTAGCCACGCAGATTTTTAAAAGTTGTCATTTCAGGTAGAAACTTTGAGACATTTCTGACCTATTGCATCTGAAACTTAAGTCTAAACCTCTTGACAAATTCTGAAAATGTGCTATCAGAATACTTTACACTAACTTAACATTTATTTAACACACATAGTAATGAGGTTTTTATATTTTTTATTAATTTTTAAATTTATATCACATTAAATTTTACATTAACAAAGATACAAAAAATATGCGACTTGTCGTTGTTATTGTTATAAAATTTGTCGATTCGTTTTTTTTACAATCATATTAAGTATTAGGTATATAAGTATTATTTTCCACGTTGCTAACAATTGAACAATTCGTTTGGGTTGGTTTATAATAAGTAGGTATTGTAGGATTTGTCTGTCCGGCGTGCTTGGCATGCAATGGACATTGGGACGTATTTGGGATAGATCGGGTTGACCAGTTAACATATGTATTATTGTGTATAATTAAACATTTAACATAAAGCTAACGCTTAAGATCTAAAAAAACTAAAAGTGTATTGTGCTAAACTAATTGCATCAGAGTCAGTCAAAGAAGTTTGAACCTAAACCTAAACTACTTTGCCAGATGCGCCATTGTGGCCACCCAATTGTCAGGCTTAGAGCTAGTTTGTGGGCTCGTCTCTTGCATGTTCTTGTTCGGGTGATGTTGTTCTTCTTGGTGTTACAGCAAGTGTGGCTGCAACTGTTGTTGCTGTTGTTACTGCCGCCGCTGCTGCTGCTGCTGCTGCAGCTGCTGTTGTGCTTGCATCTGCAGCATCTAACACATTGAGGGTATTACTGCTGGCGGCCTTTTGATTGGGAAAGAGCACCGAGTAGGCCGGCGGCGGATCCAGCTCCTCATAGTTGGGTGGCGATGCGGCACCGCTGGCGTCTAATCCAGCACCATTGGCAGCGGCCAGCGCCGCCTCGCGTTCATTGTTGACCGCATGCTGTGATGCGGATGCTGCAATACGTATGGATTGAATGTGAGAGCTCAAGCGACAACAGGAAACTGAGGTGGGTGATGGGATGCGGTTGGTGGGTTGGTTATGTTAAAAGTGGCAAAATGCGAAACGTGTGAAAGTTAGACATAGACAAAAAAAAGTTACAGATTAAGATACAAAGTTGAATGGCATACAAAAACGAAACAAAACGAAACGAAACAAAATAAATAAAAACACGTCTATGTCTTACTTGGGTGCTAGAAAAGTGTGCAATTGAACGTACCCCAGAGACCGCATATGAGCAGCGCGCCGCCGCAGAGCAGCATGCCGAGCATTAGATAGCCCCATGGACCATATTTTGAGAGATCCGAATGAAGTCCTGTACGCGTCGAGTTGCGTCGCGTGAATCCGCTGCCTCCGCTTGAATTGTTCTCCACGGTGGCATTATCCTGTGCCTTGGCATCCGAGTCAACGGCATGATGACCACCAATGGCATTAGGCGAACCGTTGGCATCACCTCCACCAGCTCCAGGTTTCTTCATGTCTTTGGTGTGAACTTTACGCAGCTGAGTGGTCGAGTTGTTGTTATCGCTAATGCTGGCATTGCGCGGCAGATCCTCGGGTGCAGTAGGTGCATCATATGCAAACAGATTGCGAAATACCTCCAGTGCAAACTGCTCGAAAAGATCGGATTCCAATGCAGATGGCAAGGTGCCTGCGCCAGGTCGTCGTTGCTTATAGCACAGCTCATAATCCTCATCGCTGTCATATTCATTGCTATAGGGACAATGGCGGATGCCATCGCAAGCCAGCTCCTTGGAGATGCACAGAATGGGCTCATCGCTAGCAAAAAAAACATTTTATATTCACTTACTGTATTCTTTCTTGAAATATAGTTTCTAAACTTACCCAATCTTTAAGCACTGATGCTTGCTTGGATCCTTGCATTGCTCTCCTTTGCCCAGAACTGTAATCATAAGCTTCGACTTGAGTGCATGCATTCCATGCTCCCAGACAATGCGCACACGACCGTGGAATAAACGCACAGGATCCTCCATTTCAGAGGCCGTATCCTCCAGCTGGCAGGGATCCACGCGCCATTGAGCCGTATGTGGATCGAGTGAACTGAACTGTATAAATCAGAAAATAAACACATTCGATTTTAGACCAAGAAGTTATTTAAACATTTGCTAAATGCAATGATAATAAAACAAATAATAATTTTATTTGTATGGTTAAAAGCACTTAAATCTGTTTACGCCCACAAACAAAGTGCGAAGTTAAGTTGCGTGCTATAAATAATTTAATTATTTAATTAAACAATAATCGATCAACTGCGAATACATTTAAGATATTTAGATGGCATGAGAAACACACACAGCATCAATAATAGCAAATTAAATATTAAAGCTAAGCAATCAAGTAAAGAATAAATTAACATTAACATAATTAACGACGTAGATAAATAAGTAATTTTAGGCAGCACATGCGAATCACAAGTAAAATTCATGTGCTTAACGGCAATTCATAATAATATATGCATATAAAATATGCAAAGCTAAAAGCAACGTTTTGTTAAATATATCAAATTTGATTTTGAAATTAATCTGTCCTAGCAATTAATTTATTTTCTGTTAAACATACATACATACATAAGTGGCATTAAAAACTCTACATTATATAAAAATCTGGTTCTGTAAAATATTTTAATGTTTAATTTTATTGTTAACAAGAAAGTTGAAGTTTTTCGAGTAAGCAGCCATAAAGTTAAACTAGCACCAAACTTGATTTTAAGGGTTTGGTGTTTGCTTTGGGCGGAATACCAAAGTAAATACGAAATTTTTAGATTTTGACATTGAGTTTAAGTACTTTTATTAGCGAATGCGTGACGATCACAAAAAAATGTGTTAGATTTTTATGTGTTTGATTTAAGCATTGAACTCGCTACGAAAAATACTACATATATGCCAAAAGTTTTAAGTTATTGTTTGCTCGAGTTAAACTTCTAATTTATGCTGTATTTGTAAGGTTTTCGAGTTGTTTGGCATGGCCAAGCATCGAGATCGAGTATCGAGTACTTTCGCCCAGATGTCTAATTGTGATTAGGTTTTCATATATGTAATTGGGATTGAGGTGACATTGTGTGTGTTTGTAATAATGTTGCAAACATATTGTGGTTTTTCTCAAGTCATTTTGACATTGTAAATTGTCGCCAATTACTGTTAATTTCGCTTGTCAATTAAAAGTATTCTTCATAGCCTTTAATAGACGACTGCAACATGGCCTGACATTGAACCAGCTGAATTATAGATAACTCTTTGCCGCATTGACAGCATTGTTCTCCCCAACAAAAACCCGCCCGCATGTGCGGTTATTCATTCTGGTAACACTCAAAACTCGAATCATATTCTTATCCCAGTCACCCACATCGCAGTTTACTGTGGGTTGGTTTGGTTTAACTTGACTTGATTTGGTGGTCAGACGACAGACAACAGCCCATACATACATAAGTATGTACATACATACATATATTCCAATCGCGTGCGATTTGCATAAGCGCGCCCGATTCGAGCCATTTGGGCGTTCTGAGGTTTTTGTGTATTTGAAACACGTTTGTCTCATTTGGCCAGGAAAAGCGAATCGAAACACATTCAAAAACACAGTCAACACATTCAGTTGCTGCTGGCTATGTCATAAATACTTTGGCGACAAACTGACTGACAAATAGACACACAGACAAAGAGACAAACAGACCGATGGACAGAGGATCCGACTTTATGGCTGACAGGCAGAGATTGGCAGCTGTGAAACGTGGATAGTATCCAAGCCATAAAATCTAGTTGCGCGTTTTGCATGTGAGGATATCAAAACTGCGGTTGCGGGTGCGGTTATGCATGTATCTGTATCTACACATAGTACATATCTATATCTGCACAGGTATTATATATATATGTATGTATTAATGTACAACTGTTTATGCGTATAAATGTTTTCTTTGTTCGCTTCTGCTTAACGAGAACTGCATATAAACAAATATCTTGCTAAAATTGTTATTGTTTACAGAAAAATAGAAAAATGCGAACACTATGCCACAATTGCCAGCATTGTTCCTAACGAGTAACGAAGAGAGCTATCGCATATCACAATATTAATGGCAATTACGCGATGCACTTATAAAATAACTGCTGATCACTGTTTACCCAAGCAGCAAACTGGCTAGCTGGTTTTGTGATTAATTGTTTATCAACAAATAATCATTTTGTGCTAGAATCGAACAGCGCGTTCTTTCACCTGTTATTGCTCTTGGCCCTATAAATACGAGCAACTCAATAGGCGCATGTATAATATTGCTTAGATAATGTTCTTTGAATACCAATGAAGTAAACAACATATTTAATTATTATTCTAATGTTATCAGCAGAAAGCAATCAAGAATTTATAAACATTTGTGAGCCTCATTTAAATTATGGTGTTTTGATTGGATGTGTTTTCAAAAACAGTTTGCTCGTACATAAAGTTTTATAATGCGTAGATAGGCAACAACAAAAAATATAAAGAAAATGAGGAAAAATTGATTAAACTTAAATTATTATTTTTCTATCCATTTCATGCATGTTTACTCATTTAGAATTATCAGTGAATAATTGAAAAACCTAAAAAAAACCACCATCAAACATTGAACAACGTTTAATTTTTATATTTGCTACACAGCTTAAACATTTTAAATAAATGATTGGACCAATATATTTAGCGAACGATTTAATGATATCTATACTATAATTAATTAAAGGTATCAATATCATTTCATGCATTTCGCTCTCTACTCAGGGGACATTGCTGGATCTATTACTTCATCCCGGAATTTTAATCTGAATGAGTTTTCTCGTTTCAGTAGTCTGGAATTTATTTTAATCAAATATTGTTAATATTATTATTAGTCTTCTCAACTACAATACGATTAAGGTATGCATAATATCTCCTATCCAGCCTCTATTTACCTTAATAATTTCATTAATTTTTTCTTGCACTTACTGGCTGCTATTAACATTCATTTGCATTACCTCAAGTTAATCAATTTATGTTAAGAGGTCATGCTTGAGCGCATGACAATCTATGATTTTCCACTTACAATATTCAGGGGACATGAGCGTCCCACAACGGCTGCAGATGCAACGGTCGCCGCTGCTGTTATATTCCGTCGCTCAATCATCGTGGACAAGCTTGTCAGTGGTTCCGTTGCTTGTTCCCCACCGTTCTGGGCCTGTGGTTTGGCGGGCATAATGCTGGATGTGGATGTGGAACTGGAGCTGAAGGTTGTTCGACTATGGCTGGCATTGTCCTGGATGTGCTGGGTGTGTCGCAGCTTGGGTAGAATGAGGCGCACAATAAAACCGTAGCTGGGCGGTGCGCTCAATATGCGGGAACAGGAAGCATACTGGGTGCCATATGTGCCCGGCTTCAGTTCAATGATGAGACTAGATTCTTTGCCATCGCTCTCGATAAAATGCTCATGCTGAGCACTGCACAGTGGCTTGAATGTCGGATGCGACAGCAGATCACCTATGAGGGGAGAAAAAGAAGACTGTTTAAAGTGGAGCACATAAAATTATCTCTAACATCTTGGTAACAAATTTACAAGAAGCTGATAATTTGTAACTTATACAAACTAAACATTGGTGGCATGCCCAATTTTCGAGAAGATGAGAAAAGTAATCAAGTCGAGCGCTATAAATAGCGCGCTTGTGAACGAGTTGATATTTCAATAAATAAAAAGACTAGAAACTCAATTAATTTGATATATTGTATAATTGAATAACATGCAGCCTACCTACGATACAAAGGCAACAACAACAAAGTGGGAGCATCTTTCTCTCGCTCGTCAAGAGTCGCGGCTCAATTATTTTGCACTCGCACTCGAACTTTGCGCGCCAGAGGTTAAAGATACATACACGGATACACACACACACACACTTACACAGCGCAGCAGTTAAATTAATAAAGTACCGATGAGACACATCGTACTGTTGGCTGTTACTGTTGTGTTGTGTTAAATATGAAATATGTATTTACTGTGCCGATTCGCGATTGCCGTAGGAAAACTACTTTCCCATTATATTTTAGGTCACTGACTCACACATAAACATATGTACATACAATTACATATGTATGTAGCTGCATATTGTGGGCGTTTATTACTGGTTGTAATAGTTTTCAAACTCATCTACCACCCTCCAATCCAACATCTTGTTGTGCAATCGAAAGCGCATTTAGGCTATTAAAATTTCAATCGCAGAAACAATTTGCATTTGTATTATTTTGTTTTTTTCATAAGTAACTAACTGAGTGTGTGCAGCTAATTCACATTTCGAACTTGACATTAATAGCCAAGTGGCTGGACACACACACTCATTCATACACACGTGCCGTACTTTAATAAATTATTTTAACTGCTTTGGGCAGACTTCAACATATGTACATAAAAGTGCACTCAAAATTGCATTTATGATTCGTAAATGTTTAACTGGATTTGTAATAACTATAATTAAGTTGTTCATTTTACCTAAATACACACACTTACACAGTCAATGTGCTCGAGAGGAATTACAATTATTATATTTTAAAGTTTATTTTGTAATTTTCACAAATTGCACAGATATGCACAATGCTATTTAATGTTCACTAACTACTTTAATATGTATTTGTAAATTGATATGTAATATAACAATTGCTTTTCATTGATTGTCAGCATTTACTTAAATCAATTAACATTGAAAAAGTATAAACTGCTTTTCACCCACAATTCAACATTGCTTTTAATCATTCTATATCAAAATAGTTAGCAATAGAATATAACATTTGGCTCGTTACTCCAGACTGATAAATAAATAAAGCTGAGCCCATTAGCACTACAAAACAATGAGGCTTACTTTTTTATTTTATTTTTAACTCTTATGCCGAATAGGAAGGTTATATTGGTTTTGCGCAATGTCCTTCGTGGCGCAAATCGATAAAAGAAAAATATTTCTCCACATTTTAACAGCTAGAGTCATGAAATTTGGTATGCAAATAGCTAGCAACTTCCTCCAAAAATGTGCGTCAAGATATCAGATGCTACGCCCTCCCATACCGCATCCCTTCTTAAACACGTATCGAGTATACCGCAGTCGGTTGCGTCCGACTGCAACGTTTCCACTTGTTTGTTTTTTTGTTTTGTGTTGACCGATGACCGATGACTGGGAGCTATAAAAGTCGAGGCTTATGCCACTGAACTCCAGCTTCAGTTACAGCTTTGGCTAATTGGGTTAAAAGTACGCACACACACACACAGACACACACACAGATACACTACGTATAACAAGTTAAATGAGTGTTGTGCTTGGGTGCAGCAACAGACGAGAGACGCATTAAGCTTAGGATCCGGCAATTGAGTAGGTTAGAAGTGAACAACAACAACAACAATATTTAACAATATAGACCAACTAGTTGAGCTCAGCGAACCAAAGCAAAGAAAAAGGGCTTTAATTTCACTTAATTTTTTGCCGTTAATAATTTGTCTCAATTTTTAGAGCAGAACATGAATGAGTTTTGGATAATTCCCAGTTTTCTCCAACTATTAAAATTTCCAAAATGGGAAAGTTATTTCGTGGAAAACAAACACATTACACAACTACTCGTATCTTATGCAAATGCTGGGCAGTACCAAAAATATATATGTACTTTTAACAAAAAACTAAAACCATGTCAATTTGTGAGTTGTAAATTGTTTACTGGCGGGGAGGGGGAGATCAAAAGTTTTACAGCATCGCGCTTGAAAACGTTTTTGAATGTCAAATTGCGTGAGTGTGTTGTACTATTCTGGCCATATAATTGAGAGAGAGAAAAGTTGATATGAATAGGGCCTAAGCATGGTTGAAGGGCAGCCAATGTTGATCTACAGGTGCCTATAATAACGAATGCACACAACACACACACACACACACACACACACACAGAAACATTGTAGTTGTTCTGGCCTCGTTGATGTCAGTGAGGCGGGCAGTTTTTGTTTGGACGCTTTGTTTGGGCCAGTTTGTTAAGCGCAGCACTTGGCTTGTGAAAGATTGTCAAGCATTGGATTTTTTTTTGAAGTGGCCACCACGTTTGCGCATTATAAATTCTGTGGTCATGTGGCAGGCGGCGTGTACTATGTGTGCCGTAATCTGTGCCTCTTTTTTTAGGGCTAGCTCACTCATCATAATTACGCACTGTTGCATACACTGTTGCATACAAAAAAAAAAAAAAAACAAAACTACGCACTGGCGGACACAAGCAGCGTGCGCTTGAGTGTGGCAAAAAGTACTTGAAATAGAAAAGTTGTTGTTCAAAAATTATACAACAACAAGAAGAGAGTGGTCGAGAGAAAGAGAGAGCACAAAAACAGCTACAAACAAAAAAGCGATGAGTGTAGTTTTATTTATACGTGTATATTCTTTTTTTTTATTTGTTTGCCAACTGTTAAATTGGGTCAACTATCAAAGTCAGAGCTGAAAGGGTTAAGTGCACAGCCCCTCACCTCACCTCACCTCACCTCAGCCCTTAACAAGCCCACATGCAAACAAACGAAAGAAAGGACAACAGCAGCTCAACAATTCCTGTTGGCTAGTTTCGATTTAAGGTCCAGAGCGAATGTGGCTATTTTTGATGTTGTTGTTGTTTGTCTCTCTGTTTGCACAGCAGCAAAAAACTAAATAAAATAAATTGTACTATAAACAAGACAACAAACTTGAAGAGCCGCCACAGCACATAGCAACATGGCTAAGAACTTGACATGCATTCAGCTTTAACTGTTGCCAGTCGTTGTTTGTTGTTGTTGTTGTTGTTGCTTTGCTTTGCGTGCAGCAGGCAGCCTAACGGCAACTGTTGCTGCCACAATTTGCCAACAGCAGCGTGACCAAGCATTGCCCGTTCTTGGAGCCGGTTCAACATGACTCCCACACACACACACACACACACATATACATACAGACGTGCCTGCTGCCTTCTAACGGTTGCATACATAAATCAAGGCGGCCATTTTAGCAATTAGTAAAAAAAATTGCCAACAAAGTAAGTGGTTGTAGTAGCACTCTATACGCGTGTGTGTGTGTGTGTGTGTGTGGAGCTGCTGCTGGCCAAAAGAGCTTGCGCCAATTTAGATAGTGTCGCGGTTTGGTGGGCGTTGTAGCAGCAGCAACTAACACAAATGAAGAAAAACAAGAACAACAACATCTTCAAGTGTCGCCATTTTAAGGTGTGTGTGAGAGAGAGAGCGCGTGAGATAGAGAGAGAGAGAGAGCGTGGGCAACCAGCTCAGATAACGGTCAATTTGCATTTTAATTGAGCGCTTGTTGACGCTATGCACTTCTTGATATACTCACACACACACACACTGGTAGACAGAGAGAGACTTTTGCCTATACAAATAAAGCTAGCTCGCACACTCACACTGTTTTTTTTCTTCAGTGTACGTGTTTTTTTTCGGCTGTGCGACTTTTATTTGCATTTTGTGCGCAAAAAAGTTGAACAACTTTAACTGAAAGGGAGGCTAACCGGTGGGCGTAATTGAACTCTTATGACATCAACAGATCAAATGCGAAAGAGAGAGAGAGAGAGAGTGTGATGGGATTGACGACTTCTTGTTGCTTAATACCCGAATAAATAAGAATAACACATTTCAAGCTGTTTGGCAACATATTGATGTATGGATACGAGTCTCACTGTGTCTTTTTTTGTTTTTTATTCTACTTTTTTATGCAAATTAATTCAGTAACCGGTTCGCAAGAATATACACACATACTGCAGTATGTGTAGATATGTTTATTGAACAGTTTTGGCAGCTTCATGTATTTTTTTTGCGTATGTTTTTGTTTGTTTCTGTTCCTTTTCTGCTGCATAATTTTCATAGTGTAAAGCGCATTCATTTATTATTTTCTTCTTCTTTTCTTCTACATCAAAATGATGAACATTTATTTCATTTCAAATGTGTTTCCTCTTTGTCAAGCTGTCATTGGCAAATTTCCGAAATGGACCAACAACAAATTATAAGCTTTAACGGAACAGGGCTAAAAGCTGCGCTTGTTAAACACAACGCAAAAGTTGCAGTCTGTCGGCGGAGAGAGTGCAAGGGCACTGGGGTAACAGTAACGGTAACTGGCTGGCTTTCAGTTGAACTCCACTCTTTGGTTTTACACTGCCTTTGTTCTTTCGCCGTAACTGTATTTCAATGACAATGGGGTCGCCGCGCTCGCGTCTCACCGTCTGCTAGAGCTTTTTTTTTACTTGTTCTCTCTTCTGCTTTTTACTTGGCTATATGTACGTTGTTTTTGTTGGCTTTTATGTAATTTAAATATATTTTTTCTCTTGTTTTTGCATTTACTTTCTCATGTCTTCTTTAGGTGTGTGTGTGAAGTCGCTTCCACGTGTATTTTAAATTATTTTTTATTGTCTAGGCCACCGACAAACACAAAGGGTGAGCAAAAACAGAAAAACAATTTTAAAATTATTTTAAAAAAACATTCATGTTCATAGGTTCTGTAAGTTTTACAGTAACTGACCAAACAACAAGAACATTAAAAAGTCGCTTTACCGAAATAAACAACAACATGAAAAACAAACAATAAATAAATAAAAATAAAGTAATAAAAGCCATGTGCGCAAAAACAACAAAAAAAATAAATATATGTTGAAAGATCGGCTGAGACTGGACTGAAGACTCCAACCGGTTTACGGTTCACGTTCGCAAATTGTCGCAGCGAAAACAAACCGAAATAAATGTATACAAAACAACAACAGAAATGACAGTGGTTCACATCATTCACATTTAAATTGCGCACATACATATACATATATGTATACGGGCATAAGAAGATATACACAGTAAGTGATAAATATGGCTAAAAGACACCTTGAAGTCGAATGTTGACTGGCAAATTTAAGATTGGTCTGATTGAGTTTACTGCTTGCAGATTGAATTAAAGTTAAGCCACATGGGGGAAGCACCCATAATCAAGAGCTTTTTTAAACAAACAAAAACAAACTATTCAAAAATAGATTTAATCTTATTTAGCTTTAACGAAAACTCACCAAAAGAAACCGCCGCACTCTGCACAATGGCAACGCTGGCTGCCAGCAATGTAAGCAGCGCCCAGGCGCTATAAATTCGCAATATGGCATTACTGCCAACGTTTGCGGCTGCGCCGGCGCCAACGCAGCGTCGACTTTGGCGTTGGCGTGCGCAGCTGACGCAAATGTTCGGAGTCGCTGCAGGCGCCATTTTTGTCTGGATGTCTTTATATATTGTATTCCGTTTGTATTTGTTTTAAATAACGGAATTTTCTCTGCTGTGGTTGATTGTGGTTGTTGGGCTTTAGCTTTAGCTTTAGCCTCAGCTTTGCGGCAGCTTCACTTTTCTTTGTATTCTCGTTTCTTTAGCGCATTACAAAACACAGTTGGACTGTTCACTTGGCAGAGACGGCCAATTGCATATCGCTTTCGACTTCACACGCAATTCTACACGACATTAATTAGCGCAGACGCAAATTGATATAAATTAGACACATGCACATACATATATGTACTTATTCAGTAATTGTTAATGTTAATGCACTCGCGCGCCCTTTTCACAGATGTGTGTGGAGACGGGGGACTGAGACTGAGACTGGGCCAAGCTCTGCGCCACCCTCGACTCTCAACTACGACGCTGTGTTGAGCCCGACAACGAGTTAGACTTGCTGCGACGAATGATCAAACCAAACTGAGCGCAGCTTTAAACGATGCCCGACGACGATGCTTCGCTATTCACGCCTTTTTCAGTGCTGCCACGTTAGCTATTTTCTATCGCGAAAACTAGCTTGTTTAATAGCTAAATGGAGGATACAGTTAAGTTTGTTGACTTATTAGGCGTTATCTACTCAACATATTTATTTTTATACATTTTTTATTTAAAATATTTAATTTTTTATGTATTACATTTTTTTTTTTTTATTCCTTCCCATTTAGCTTTTTAACAGCTTGAAAGTTGACATCACTACTTATCCGACCACGAAGTTAAGTATGGCTGCAAAGTCTTAAGCTCGCTCTTACGATCAGTTCTCACTCTCTTAAAGTGGTCAAAGCTGCACGTAAACAACTTACATGTAACAATATTAAAAGCAACAACAACATACTCCTACGGCACATTGTAAAGTTACAAATCACCCAACAAAGCAGACACGCTTAAAGAAGCAAAACACAAATAAAAAGAGGAGAAATCGAAATCTTTTGCGCACAAATTAAGTCGAAGCTCAATCTCTTCTTCTGCTTTTTAACCCACCCACTGCTGCTGTTGCTGTTGTTGCTTTAGCAATCAGTGCAACCGTTCTGACTCATGAAGCTTACGGCGTCAAACGGATTTTTGCATTTTTATTGACGTTTCTTTTATTTTACTTCGTTTTGTGTTTTTGTGTTTTCGGCTGTTTGTTTGGGGCTTTGGTCTTGGGTTCTCTGTAACCCAATTTTAAAACGAGTCACAGAAGGCAGCAAAAAAAGCTCTGCATATGAAAAATAAATGAAATAAAACGCATGCATGGGAAGCAGAATACGAAAATTACAAAAAAAGGCGTTGTAAGAAATCGAAAACAGCTATGCATGTCTGTATGTATCGGTGTATGTATGTATGTATGTATCGGTGTATGTACATGTGTAGTACAAGCCTTGAGGAATGAACTGATAAACGAACACCAATGTCTTTTAGCTCTTTCCATAGAAGACCCAAGAAAACTTAATCATCAAATGTGAAAAAGTGAAGGATAAAGTTTAATTTCATTGTTTAATTGACTGGCAGCTAAAAATAATATTTATAAAACAATATAATAAACATAAATAAGAACCTAATCGACAGATATGTAATCTTGTTTTTAACAAAAAAGTCCAAATAAATGTCATAACTATGAATTATGGATCAGTTAAATTATGAAAATGTTGAATGTTGACAAACGAGTTTCAAATAAATACATTTCGTCAAATAGCAGTAAATTTTGTGAGCTTTGAGTTTTTAATGTCATTTGCTTAGCTATAAACCGTTTTTGGATGGTAAAGATCTTTTAATGGCATCAACTACCTCGAATTTATCAAGTGCAATGCAAATCCCAGAGTCCATCAGTTTCTATATGATTATGTACATACCTTAAGATATGTATCGAAATTAAATTATATATCTAAAAGCTTTTCTGTCTCGATATTGAAGAGTTTTTTGTCGCCTGGCAACTAACTGAAAATCGATCAGTCATTGCTCACAGCTGCATTACAATGTTTACACTTCCATACATACATATGCATGTGTGCATGTATGAGTGCATGTGTGTGTGTGTGCGTACGTGCTTTTTTGTTATGTTGTTGTTAACTCGATCCGTCAACGACAACAACAACATTTGTAGCCGGTAAGTTCGGTTTTTCGAACTGCAATAAAAAACCAGGCCTCATTTAATGCTCCGCATTTGTAGTTTAGCTGTTTGTTATCGACGTTTTTGGCTGTTGCGTTCGACATGTTGTTGTTGTTGTTGGCCATTTGCTTTTGTTGTTTTGTTGTTTTTGATGTCTGGCCAAACTGCTGTTGTTGCTGTGCGCTAAAAATAAACGGAATGTAATTATAGCCGCTGACTGCGACTTGTTGCACTTACACTTCCAACATAAGTATGTATGTACATATGTATGTACATGCACATGTTTAACGTGTTTACGCGTTTAACAGTCAATAAAGAGCACGCAGGCTTAAGGGAGCGAGAGAAAGAGCGCTTAATGCTTAAGCCAACAACTTATCAGCTCTCTTTACTGGCTTTTGTGTATGTCGTCCAGCAACCGTTATATTTCCAAATGGACCAGCTCTCTAAGGTCAACAATATGATTAATGCTCTTCACAAAATATCTTGTCCTGTCATCGACACATACAACAGCAGGTGTGTGCAGATTGTCTGTGTGTGTGTTAGTTGGTGCTAATCTTCTTGTTTGATAACAAGCGAGCTGCTAACCTTGGCCTACATGTGATGGCATACGTTAAGTTTGTAAACACATCGCTTGTGACAGACAGCTCTTAGACTAAAGCTCCATTATTACCAAGAAGTTGCTCAGTCAGAGCAACAGCAAAGCTTAACAAAAGCTTGCCGATAAACAAGTTAGCACAGACACAAACTTAATTCAACTCACTGTTAACATATACTGTTAACGCTATGTTAAGCTGTTCCATTACATTTCAAATTAATTTTTTTTTATTTTTATTCACGTAAATTAGCTTAAACTAAGATAATCATCAGAATATTTACAACATTGAAATACTACAAGGAGGAATTTGCATGCACTGTGAATGACCCGCGATAAATGGAAGCTTTTTTTTATGTGAATCGAAGGGGGATTAGAAAATGAATTTAGTTCTAGTACAAGTACAAGGATTCCTAGCGCTTGGAGAAAATATCTAGGTCGAGTCGAGTATATAAATGGCATGTTGTGATTTGCGGCGATTCCTTTTTTTTTTCCTCTTATCGGCGACGCAAATGCATCATGGTCTCCAGTGAACTGGGGTCGAGTGTGGCAGCATGCTCCAAATCCTCGCTGCTGGCATTCTCCTCGGCCACATTCACAAATGTGCTGGAGAGTTCACCATTCAGCTTATTTACGCTGCCCGTCGTTACGTCATACATGAAGATTTCCTGCTCTGCCGTATCACTGGATCTGTAAGGAACATAAGAAGCGCACAATTAAGCAAAGCATACATTGATAACTAAAATGACAGCGTACGTGTAAAAGCACAAAAGCTTTTGTTTCGTACATGTGAAAGCTTTTGAAAATGTTAGCTTACTTGGCCACTAGAAGCACCACGGACTGCAATTCAATATCTGTGCGGGATTCCTTTTCTAGCCAGCGCTTGAAGTTATCCTTGGTGGGCTTCTTGACTAGCGTCTTGACCAGTTCGCCACCCAAGAATTTGACCTCTTTGCTATCCACACCACTGCTGGTGCTGCGTGCCTCACCGGACTGTGTTGGTGGTTGTGCCTCAACCGGAGCTAAAACAACAACGCTAACAATTTTTTTGCCCAACAGCTCCTCACTGTCTGGAATGGGAAACTGTGCACCATTGATCTTCAGTGGCAGGTAGCGGTTATATTGCTGGCGTTCGGCCAGCTCCACAGGAGTCACCACAGTGGCATCCGTGCGCACGTACTTCTCACTGATACTCTGACCCTGATCCGCATCATACCGGACAACCTTAACATCCAGATTCTGTTTCTGTGGCAGGGTGTTGCTTTGCTTGACGCGATCGATTTGCTTTTCGGTGAGTGCCACCTTATCGCCATTGGGCTTCACCACTGTGAGCACCTTGTTTGTCTCCGCGATCTGAGCACCACCGCCATTGCCATAGAAATGCTGCAGGTGCTCTGCGGGCAAATTCTCCAGCGCAATGTCGCCCTGCTTATCATAATCCAGTATGGATATGTCTGCGTTGTTGAGTATACCCGAGGAGAAAAGTTGCTGTCGCAGATCTTCTGGCACTTCGTCAGGCAGCTGTAGTAGCGTCTGGGTTGCCTTACCATTGGGTGCGGCAGCTGGGGCAGCTGCTGATGCTGATGCTGGCGAGGATGTGGTACGAAGAGGAGGAGCAGTAGCAGCAGAAGCAGGAGCAGTTGGCTTGCTCTGCTTAAGATAGGTAGATTGCTGCTGATGTTGTTGCGACTGTTTCTGTTGCTTTTCGTGTTGCTGTCGCTGCTGCAGCTCCTTGAATACATCCGAATGATATGTGGACACACTGAAAGGTGAATTATCAACAGCTCCGGCAGCACTCAACTGCACTTGAGTCGTTTGCCTGGGTTGCTGGGCGTAAATGTTGCTCTGAGGATGCACCTGAATCACTTGCTCATTGTTGCTCTGTGTATACTGGTTGTAGCTGGCATAGTTGTGGTTGTTGTTGCTGTTGGTAGGAGGTACTGGTGTAACCACCATGACCTTCTGTCCATGCGTAGACTCTGCATAAACTGGGGGCGCTACCTCCGTGACAAAGTTTCCATATTGTTGCTGTTGTTGCTGATGTTGCTGCTGATGTTGCTGCTGTTGTTGCTGATGTTGCTGGGAGTGTTGTGGTGAGCTCGCTGTGATATAGTGACCAGAGATGGGCTGAGCAGCTGTCGAGGAGGCAGGTGCTAGATTTGGAGCGGGTATATCATGTATCACCTCATTGCGATTGCTGCTAAAGACGTATTGCTGGTTGCGAGGATTCTGCACTGTTTCCGTAATGTGTTGCTCATATTTGGGTATAGACTTGAGCAGCTCTGTTTCCTTGGAGGGCTTGATTTCAAAATAGTTAAGTGCTGGCTGCGAATATTTGTGTTCCTGATGTTGCTGCTGCTGCTGTTGTTGACGATGCTGTTGCTGGTGCTGCGTCTGTGGCTGTGGCTGATAGAAGTCAGGTGCTGGTGTGGGCGAGTGCACTATAAACTGCGGCTGCTGCACAAACTGTGGCTGTCTGACAAACTCATAAGGTTGCGGTTTTGCTTGTGTTTGATATTGCTGTTGTTGGGATAGCTGCTGTTGCGGTTGATGGTGTTGCTGATAGTTGACATTTTCCAGCTTGACCGGCAGCTGCAGTGGCTTGACTTGTGTTGGCGCCGGTGCTGGTGTGGGACGGAACTTAATGGGCTGATAGGGCGCTGGACTGCCACGCAATGGCAACTCTTGTGACTTTGGTGGAACTGGTGTTGGGAAAAATGGCACCGATTGCTGTTTGTGTGGTGGCTTCTGATATTGCTGTTGCTGTGACGTTGCCTGATATTGTTGATTGTGATTGATATAGAATTGTGATTGTTGCACCAGCTTGTTGAATACGCTTTGCGACGAGGTGGATGGCAGTTGTTGTTGGGTCAGGCTGGGACGTGTGGCATGTTGCTGCTTATGAAAGTATGGTTGCTGTGACGATTGCTGCGATTGTAACGGCTGTTGCTGTTGCTTGGGTGGAGCAGCACTGAGTGCTGATGGTAATCTGAAATAGTTGTTGTTGTGATGCGCAGGCAGCTGTTGCTGCTGCGACTGTTGACTGGCAAAATGCAGTGACGATTGTTGCTGCTGCTGTGGATAATGATGATTATTTTGTTGCTGTGAGTGTTGTGCTTGATAGTTGTTGTTGTTGTTACTGCCAAAGAGCAGATTAGAGAGTGCATTACGAGCGAAGCTGCTTTCGCGTCCATAGTCGGCACGTGTATTTGTTGCTGCCGGAAGAGCCACCACCTGACGCTGAATGCTTTCTGCATCGTGCTCCTCCAGAATGTGGCCAGTTTGATGTTTGCTCTCGTCACCAAAGGAGACATGGATGCCACTGTTGCTGTGATATTTCTCCGAGTCAGGATGGATGATGGTGCGCAGTGTTGTGGATTTCAGTGGTGGCAGTGGTGTAACGGGATATTGTATGATCTCCTCCTCTTCCTCCTCCTCGGGCTCATCGTTGTCATCGTTGTTGAGCGATGCAATTGGTGACTCCAGATGCAGTTTGTTGTTTTGATCCTTCTTATAGTTTACATAGAAGACATGCACCTTCTCCTTCTTGCGTTTCTTCTTGGTAATGATGGGCTGTGGTGGCTCCTCGGCGAGCGTTTCATTCGCATCCTTAATAATGATCTCAATGATGGGCTCCGGTGCCTCCAGATACTGCGGATAAGGTTCATACGAGTTGCCAAAGCTGCTCGGATATTGAGCTGGAAGAGGGAAATACATTAGTTTTTCTTTAATGCAGCAACTTCATCCAATTTTCTATATAGTCTACCCGAGGCCTGCTTTCCATTGTAGTAACCCGACTGCAAATAGTAATTGTCCATGTATCCCGCACGCCTACTTGCTACCTCCGGATAAAGATAGCCGGCATTGCCAAAATCATAGAGCGTCCGCTTGCCACGATTCTCGCCGGGCACAGCTTTCAAGGTCTTCGATCGACGTGTTGTGGTTGTTGTTGTTGTTGTTGTGGCTGAAATACTACCAGCTGAAGTTGTAGGCGTGGGTTTCTTTGTGGAACTTATTGCCGGCTCATGTTTCGTTGGCTTCGAATCGCCTTTTGGCTTGTTTGTGGCTGCAGCGGCAGCTGCTCCAAATACGAACAGCGCCAACTGAAAAGTGACAAAAAACATGACGGACATTGCCCAAAATCAATAAGTATACTTTTACCTTCGGTATGAGAGTTTCAGAGAAAAAATGCCCTTTTTTTTAAGTTATTTGAAAATCGAAGTATTATCAAAAAATATTTGTATAACCTTTAATATATAAAATAGAAAACCTTTGGTGTTCATGTTTGAACTAAGCAGTAAAAACTTTTTTTTTTAAATTCGTTGTCTTAATTGGTTGCTCTTTTTATTTGTTGCGATATTTTTGAATTAGTTTTTGTTTGGTTAGTCAAGGTCGAGACCTCAAAGAAATAAATTCAAATATTGCCATGCACACAAAAAAATAAACACTTTTACCACAAACACAAAACAAATATATAAAAATAAATAAAAAAAACGCTTAGCAAAATTTTTGTGAATGCCCAAAAGGGGCAAATTAAAACCCAATGTAAACAAATAGTATCAACATCAAGATATTCCCGCCGCAAAGTGCTTTTTTGTAAAGCGAAACGAGCAAAATTTAGCTGAACAAAAATTTGGACGTGTTTCGAATCAGTCTTTGGCATTGGGTCAATGTCAAGTTGTCTAACACTTGACCACAATGTGATCCACACAAGTAGATGGGTTTAAGGCAAAGGCAGCCTATGGAAGCCAAGCAAGAAATAAATCAATGCAAATTGACTTTTGGTGTGCCTGTTACTTATGAGCCTTAATTGAAATTATCTGTGTCAGTCCGAGCTGACTAATCGCCAACAATTCAAAGACGGCCTATTTGCCACACGTAAACTTCATATGATAGCCGTGAAAGTTGCGCTGAAGCGCAGACTTGAATTTCAATTTCAACAGTCGCAATTTGCATTTCAACAATATACGAGCAACAATGCTGTTAAGCTAATTCACAAACTGCAAAGGGAACAATAAGTAAACAACTCTTTTGGGACATTTGTTTTGTAAAGGTACGCAAATATTATAAAAATATGTTGTTTATTTAAATTTAAAAACTGTATGAGCCTGTTTTGATAACATGTAATTAATATGTGCTCAAGATCATGCAACAACAATAGCAATAACGGGAGTTTATATCTATGCCAGCTGCAGTAACGCCCACGCAACATGCAACATGCAACGACCAATAAGCAACCAAAAACACATGGAAGTGAAAATATATTTTTGGGTTGCCATCGCCATGCCCCAGGCGGCGACTCAATGCGCTGCCATTTGACATTTGGCAAGACATAAAAATAAAATTAGTTTTACTTTCTCAAAAAAAAAACAAAATTTCTAGCAACTTTTTATTGACTACAAATGTCAGCATTGTGGGCGCTGACATTTGATTTATTATGATTGAGTAATAATCAGCAGTTAAAGTGAAACTCGAACACACACATAAATATGTATAAACAAAAGTCAAAAAGTTTCAATGTGGTCCAAGTGGCGTATGCGCAATCTGAGATTGCAAAGATCAAACCGTCAAACTGTATGTGATTGTTTATATGTGTGAGTGTGTGTTTTGCGATAATGAGTATGGCATCGTTGTCACATCGTTGTTAACTGTCAAATCGCGCAAGCTCGTCAATTGTCATAAACGGAAGCTGTGCGAAGTCTTTTGACAGCTCTTGCTGGTAGCGCTATTGTTTATATTTAATGCTCGATACCGAAGGTAAAGAGTATATTGGGTTTGTGCAATTTCGGTCACAGTGATATCGAGTATACCGCAGTCCGTTGCGTCCGACTGCAACATTTCCACTTGTTCTTCGTGATTTTATGTGTTTTTATAGCTACTGCTGTTGCTTTGACGCCTTAGTGTGTGAATTTCGGCACAGCAATAGCTGCCACACATTTTTAGAAGTTTTGATTGCAATTATTTATAGCGCTTCAACGTAAAATTTATTAGTTGCACGCATCTAAAATTTACATATATACATATGTTCATATAAAGGAAAGTAAGAGTTTGTTTAAACTATTGCGACATCGTATGGTAATAATGCTACATTGTCACACATCGAATGCCTACTTAAAGAAAACCGATTATTTAATAAAACCAAAATATAATTTTACATTTTTTTCTTTATCGCGCTTTGGTCAAGCGTGGATTAGCATACTGAACTGACCTAGAGCTGGTGCCGGTGTTGGCTTGCTCGCCTCTGTAGCTCGGTAGCCCTTAACTAGATGAATTTATTAACACATGAATGGCCTAAAGTGAGCTAGGCTTAAACAATGGGCCAAAAGTCAAGTTAAATGTAAAGCAAGCAAGCAAAGATTTTTGGCCAAAACAAAAGCAAAAACAAAAAAACACACACACATAGAGACACACAACGCAAAAAGAAACTGGCGCAAAACCAAAAAGAAAGATGCTAACAATGGGAGAAAGCTAAAACACAAACACACACATATGTACATATATATGAATATATATATATACATATATACTTATTCACGCCATACACACACACACATTATACGCACTGGGCTAACAAAATAGTTTACAAACTAATTTATTTTGTTGGCCAGCAGCTAGAAAAGAGCAATCAACAAAAACAGGGCCCACACAACAACAACAACAATTTGCACAGAATTATGTAATGCATAGAAAATGAGATAAAAATGAAATCTTTGACTAGCATTTAGTGAGCAAGTGTAAATCAAAGACTTTAACACAGTCGCATCTTATTTTTGAAACAAAACGAATTTAATTGCCGAACCGCAACTTGAAGCTTCAACTTCGGCATAGGCATCGACTCACGATTGTGTAATGTCGCAGCCGAAGCTAAATTATGGCCAAAATGAAAGAGGCCTGGCCAAATTATACAGATGCTGCGGCAAGAGTGTAACTGCAACATTTTTTTCAGAGCTAACTGCTTTACAGCTTTACAGCTTCACAGCTCAACAACTTAACCACTTGTGGCATGTGGCAGCTGGCTGCTGACAGCAAATTGTTAGACACACTCTTCTCTACGTGTCGTTTGTCGTTTGTGGTTTGCTGTGTGGTGTTTACAAGCTAGTCTAGTCGTACTAGTAGCAGTAGTGAAATCTGCCAACAAGTTGTTGCCACAAAACACAACAATTTTTAACTGCATTAGTTAGCAAATCAGGCCGTAAACTGATGACAAATCGCCGGCATGCAGATTCTCATGTTGTTTGCCAATTTGCAATTATCTTTGTTTCTTTATTTTTTGTACCCTTCTGTTGTCACAGTTATGCCTATTAACTGATGGCAATCCCTCACAACAACGCCCAGCTGCTACTGCAGCTGCTGCGTCATGCCACAAATGCAACTGCAACTTATGCTAATAACTCACATTTGGCCCAAAAACCGTTGCCATCATGCACTTGATGATGAACAGTTATGATATGTGCCAGACGATCTGCCATTGTTGGTCATGTGAACATTTGCTAACTCAAATCTGACACGGCACAATTATTCTCCACTTGCCAGCTCTCTGATCTGAAAGTCAACTCAGAACGTCAACAGACTTTTGCTTGTGTGTGTTTGTCTATGTGTCTGGAGTGGGTGTCTGTTTGTCAGTCACAGTCAATTATGCAGGCGAACGGCTAGCTAAAAACTAGAAAGGCATATTGTGCAAAGAGTTTTGATTAAGCAACGTTACAACAAATTATTTTTAAATAACCATAATTCCCCAAAAACTTCATTGTGACCATTTATACTAACGTTAACATTTAATCTTCAGCTTAATACCAATAAAACGAAATGCTTAAAACGAATCCAAGAAAATATTTTTTTTTAATTAATTATTATCAATATAATTTTTTTTTTTATTAAATTCAAAGCATAAATTGAATGAAATTGAAATCAATTACATTTATAAATATTTATATGTATTTTTATAGTTTTTAATTTTATTGAAAATCTGCTCAACATAAGGACAAAAATTGAGTTTTCTGATATGTAAATGTATTTTCTAGAACTACATTATATTAAATAACTATAAATTTGCAACTTTTAATTTAATACGCTACTCACAATAGCTTAAATATTATACAAGATTTGAACATATTCAAAATTATGCTATTAAATTAAATATTTGTCAAGCTTCATAAGTGTTAAGAGCCTGACTTTAATCTTAAACTTATGAGCAAAAATAAATATTTTGCCTTGCCAGATGTAGCTTTACAATCTTTTGACGTAGAGCTTCACTATATTTTAACATTACAAAAAATGTAAACAAAAAAGTTTTTTAATATATTTAATATACATATTTTATAAATAATAACAAACCGAAACAATTTGCACACACCCCTTACCAGTACTTATTAAAGTTCCCAGGTTGAAGTTTCTTACCAGCACACACTATCGAAATTTCTTATGTGAAATGATTCCAAAACATTTACTGAGATTTTAATGATTATCATTTAGTGGATAATATTATCACCAACCATTACAATTGTGTGCAGAAAATCTGAAATTGATTTCCTGATACCTGTGGTTTATGGGATTGTGCTTAAATTTCTTTTAGCTTTTCTCTCTAGGTTATATTGATTCTAACATATATGAAAGTTACGGTGCGTAGAAGCAACAGATCGGACAATGATGAAACGCCAGATGTTCCCGCTGTAGATATGGAGTATACACGAAGACAGCGTACCGATCCTATTACGTTCCGCACAAAGTTTACCCCGCAAGGATCGAAGCTGAGGATGAGGAATGTGCTGCAACATTAATCGTTTTGTGAAACATGCAAATTACAAACATGTTTTGTTTTGGCGATTTTTAAAGAAACAATAGCGAATAGTTAAGTAAAAAGATGTGACTGTGAGTCAAATTATATCATAAGTGCGTTCAACTACAACTCACACAACATTATGTACAAAAATTGAGTAGTAAGACTTTCGGATTTCAGACAAATTTCGTTCAGAATAATATAAAATATTCGGTTTTAAATTTAAGCATAAATCATGGACGTACTATCTGGCGTTACCGAGCTGAAAATCGAACAAGCCGAAAAGTTAGAATGGTTTTATACAGAAAAACATGGCTATGAGGTAAAAAGTCATGGTAACGTAATAATGGCAATCGCAGAAGAAAGCAATACGGCTATTCGGCTTCTTGCGAAAGGCAATCGTTCATTTGAAATGCTTTACTACAATTCAGCTCAAAAATGTATATTTCGAACTAAACGATTACTTCCCTTTTTTTTGGATGAAATGGATGTTACTGGACCACCGCCGGGAAATCAACTATATTATAAAATTCAGGAACATTTTAGCTTTAACGGTCACTTTAAGGCAGTTGATAGCAAGAATAAGGTCATACTGGTATTGAAATCACCAGATTGTTGCAGTAATTCTCTATATAACGTTACTTATCCCGGCAAAGACGAAATTAAAGCAACTATTAAACGCGTGAGTTTTGGCCTTCTGCACAATGCTATGGGTGCTGCTGATGATTTTATAGTAACATGTCCAGCCTCTATGGATGTGCAACATAAAATGATTATATTGGCTTTTGTACCTCTAATAAATGTTAAGTATTTCTCCCGTGACAACCGCGGCATATTTGGCTGAAACAAATCATACGACGCACCTGTCTCGACCAACTCGGCAACAATCAACCTGCGACATTTAACAACCAATCTGCAACCAAAACTCAATCAACTGACAATGTGGAAGTGAAAATTTATTTTTGGGTTGCCATCGCCAAGCCCCAGCCAGCAACTCAATGCGCTACCATTTGACATTTGGCATTAAAATTTGAATAAAATTAATTTTACTTTCTCAAAAAAATAACATTTTAATTGAAAAAGTAAAACAGAACAATTTTTCCAGCAACATTTTATTGTGTACAAATGTCAGCATTGTGTCGCTGACATTTCATTTATTATATTTGAGTAATAATCGCAGTTAAAGTAATGTTATTATTATCAATATAATTTTAATACGCTACTCACAACAGTTAAAATATTATACAAGATTTGAAAATATTCAAAACTATGCTATTAAATTAAATATTTGTCAAGCTACATCAGTGTTATGAGCTTGACTTTAATTTTATTTTTATGAGCAAAATTTTATATTTTAAAATTTTTTGTTTTAAATATTTTGCCTTGCCAGATGTAGCTTACAATCTTTTGACGTAGAGCTGAACTAATTTTAAACGTTACCAAAACTAGGCAATGGGAAAATACACTTCACACAAAATTCAACTTTAATGTAATACCTAATAAGATCTTTCAAGTCATTAAAAATACTAAGACTTAATTGATGCTTGCTACAAAAACTAAATTAATGAAATTATTATTATGACATAGTTGAATTTCATGTGTTGAATCTACAAAGAACAAAGATGCTAATCTTTCAAAAGTTTTTCAGGAGACTACAATTTATATTTTGGCTTCGCAAAGATTGCGTAGCTTATGAATTTGAATACTCTCACTTCAATCTGATACACAATTTATGATTTGCACTCAAAAGTTTCCCTAATGAGATGTTATTGCTTGCGTTTTTAATTTAAATAGACAGTTTTATGGCCCGAAACAATATTGTGTAAAATTTGCAAAGTTATCACCATATTAAATTTGTTCATTAAGACACTACCTCTCAAGATAAGCTAGTTGAAATGAAGCCAGCTTAAACACAAAAAAAACGGAATTTATTAAAATCTATCAATATTACATTTTCAAAAACTGTCAGTTGTCAAAAACTAATCAAACAAAACAGAAAAAACCAAAAAAACTCACAACACTTAAAACAATAATTTGAATAATAATAAAAAGATGTGATTAAGTATTGTGGCCAAGGAAGGCGTTAATAGCTATAATATATTATAAATTGCATATTTCCAAGGCGTTCCTTTTGATCAACACGTTTATGCAGTCTCACGTCTGATGATTATCAATGTCCTCAATCGATTGACATATGATACCCAAACATTATATAGATTTGACAGACTTTAAGCTCCCATGAAAAGCCATAAAAGTGTTGGCGGATGTGCATATTGACGAAATAGCGTATAATAATCCTTATAATTAAAGACCACCAACATAGCAGGTTATGTAACCAGTTACAGCTGTTAAATGTAGACCAATTACAAATGCAGGAATGAAAGGAAGTGAGTGTGCGTGTGTGCAAAATATGTATAATTGTTGTGTCTGGTGAAAACACAAACGAATGACTTAAGCGACAAACTTGGCGTGTGAATCGCCACCACAGCCATAGCTAAATGGCGTAAAAATACGTAAAGCATTAATCGCGTCTGTTGTTTTTCCCTTAGAAGCTGCACAGCCTGACACCAAAAACGGAAGTAAGTAAACGCGCCAAGCGGCAAAATTTAGACCACAATAAACACTCGGCGAGAAGACAACAAACAACAAACAACAACAGAGGGTGACGACTAAAACTGAAGCAGCTGCGAAACAACTGAGCAGCCTATAAGAGCAGAAAATAAATAAACAAAGCAAAAGACAGAAAGAAAGACAAAACAATTTTGAATTATTTAATAAAATGAAAAATGAAAGTGTTTTTTACTGTCAGTCAAAACGAGTGATGATGCTGCTGCTGATGCTAGTGGTGGTGCTGCTGGGCCGGACGCCAGCTGAATCTACCTCAACGTGACTTGAGTTGGGCAAAGAAACACACACAGACAGGCTCCAGTATATATATATACTTATGCATATATGTGTATAGGCTCAAGCACATACAGGTGGTGCGATGAGAAAGCAAACTTTAAGTCCAAGTTAAATCAACTTATTTGGCGGCAACGTGCCAACAACTAGCAACTGTTTCCCTTAACCCGCTCCCCTATAAGTGTGAGTAGGTGAAGATGCGTCAATCGCAGTCCCAATCTCAAACACACACAGAAGAGTCACAGCCAGTCAAAATTTCAATCTCATATGCATAATTAAACAAAGAAGATGACGTTGCAGCTGCTGTTGCCGACTTGGTATCATCATTTATAAGAGCATCGCCTCGACAAACAACAAAATATAATTCGGACAGTGCCTTGGACTCAAGCCAGAAATGTAAAAGTTGTTCAACCAGTCAAAGAATGTCATTGAAAATTTGTTCGAAATGATTTTCATCAAATGCAAATGAGTTTTTGTATTTTTGCATGTAAGTATTTACGACATGGCCTGATAGAAAGGAAGAGAAATGTGTTAACATTTAGACAGATTTAACGACTGCCCATTGCATTGTTATTAAAGCTTAAAGACACAGCTTGTGATGAGATTTGTAACTACTTTAAAACTTGAGTGGAATGGGTAAATTATTATTTTGTAATGAACAAAAAGAAGACAAATGTACGTACAATTATTTATATATAAATAAAGGGATTTTCTGACTTTTTCAAGCCTTATGCTTGTAACAAATGCTGCAATGTTTGCCTCTTTAATATTCTATTCAAACCGTTATATTTTTTACATTCATTATTAATTTTATTATATTTTTTAATAGGCCAAAAAAATATTATATTAAAAACATTAATCAATTTTCTTTATGAACGAAAAAATTAATGTATTTTTTAATTGTACACCAGATTGTGATGTGAAGTTTATTTGTTTTATTTTGTTAACATTGATTAAACAATCGAAAGGCTCTGGAACGCATTTTCATATTATATTATCCAACACGTTCTTTGCTAATGAGAAATTCAATAGCCCATCAAACACACATACACACACCCTGACACATGGTACAAGTAATTAACACCTGTCGAGCTCTATCTCCAAGTCTGCCTAAGTTACTCTTTCTCTATAGTTATTACCTCAGGCATTGGGCAAGTTTGTCGCCAATTGCAATTTTGCATAAGTGTCTACTGCAAATTGCTTAGTCAATTGAAATGCAATTGAACGAAATGTTGCACCAACATATTATGCAAAGAAAACAAGCTACCGAATGACGAAAATGGAAGCCCACAATAAACACAATTAACTGACCAGCGTTGCAAGCGTTGTTGCATATGGTGACAATAATTAAAACAAAGATAGGCACTGACAGTAATAAAAGTAGCAAACTTTCGGCGGCGGGTGGAATTTTCGACATGTGGTAACAACAGACTTAGGCAACGAACTTGCACACCCGTGATTTTGTTTGTTTTTTTAAGTATTGTTTGGTCAAAGCGTGTTGCTGCAGGCCCCGCTTAAATTAAATAATTAGGTGTTTAATTAGTTAAAGTTACTGCAGGTATTTATCTATAGCTTTATAGCTGACAAGCTAAATGGTGCGCAAGGTCGTTGCATAAAATAAATAAAAATCATATAAATAAGAGGTTGAAACAAAAACACTCAAAAATGCATAAATTAAAATACATATATGTATAAACTGTATACCACAATCTGAAGAGTGAGAGTGCGAGTTGGACTACAACGGACTCAAGCCGGAACCGGCCACAAAACCGATGCTCACATCTCTGTCCCCCTTCGTGTCTGAGATCTTTGTTTGTTTTATTTTGCATATGACGCATTGAACTGATCTCTTAACGGTTATGTAAGTTGTGCAGTCGCTATGTAAAAGACGCGGGTTAGACTAATTAAAATTACAGCAAAAAAAAATGCAGGTGTGTGTGTGGGGGGATTGGGGATGTTGAAGATTCCCAAATTAGAGTTAAACCAATCGGCGCATTGCGTTCATTAATGGTATGCCATTATGTAAAGAAGCTGCTCCACACTTGAGTAACTTTTAATTAAAATTTGGGCATCTCTAATCATGATGATGATGGTGTTAATGATGATGAGCAGTTAGCAAATGCGCAAGCTGTAATTGCAGGCCACAAATTGTTGTTTGTAGTAGTATGTAGCATATTAAACAAACCACATTCCAAATTCATGTATTTACAACTTATCCATGTGGTTTCTGTGTGTGTGTGTATGAAATTCATATTTCGTGTGTCGCCATTCACTCGATTGGCTAGAAAAACCTGTAATCTGGCTTGTTGCCTGTAACCAACTCGTCTTCAGTTTTGCGGCTGCCAAAGTTTCCTTTTCCTTTTGGCAGACGTTTTATTTATTTATTTTGTGTGTTTTTTTTTTTTTTTTGTTTTTGGTCAATCATGTCCAGCAGCGCATCTTTTGTTGGCCAAAATAATTGCGTCTGCAAGTGAAAGGCATTCCTGGCTACCAACAAGGCTACCAACAAGGCTTCCAACCAGGCTGTTTTGTAATTATATACTAAAATATATTTGTACTTTCTTAGCTGAACTAGTGACATTGTGTTAGCTCAACTTTCAGCTCCAAATACAAAATTAAGAAAACTAAAAGAAAAAATAAAAATTATAAATAAAACCAATCAACTTTCTACACTCCAAATTCACATACAAATTGTTGGTTTGCATGCGTGCAGCATATTAAAAAAATTACGCTGCTTATTCGTAAAAGAGACACACACATACACACCTGGAACAGGTGCTGAAGTACTTTTGTGCGTTCGTGGTTAGCTCTGGGGCCCAAGTGCTGAGCGTTGTCCAACGGAAAGCAGGCCATTTGTGAGCCATTATGTGTTTACAATAACTTGTGACAATTCTACAGTTAGTTTGCTTAGCTTGGCCAGACAATGAAAAACAACTTATTGATGTGTTTTTTGTAGTTATTTGCTTGGTCAACAATTGCAATTAGCCATGAAACGCATGGGCCACATGTTTTGACAAAAAAAACTTTCTGGGTCAAACGTCTGCCAAACGAAGAAGCAAAAAAAAGAGCTTACAAATCTTTTGTAAAGGTTACAAAAAATCAAAACGTTGCCATGAACCAAATAGCCATTAATGATGCCTATTGATTTTTGGCATTAAAGTCAATGGCCATTTTGCGCGTCTATTTGAAAGGCTGATGCTGATGCTGCTGCCACAGAAGCGAAAGGAGGGCACGTTTTCGATTTACTCGTGTTGCATGTTGTTGATTTTGATTATTGCAGTTGCAGTTGCACTTCATCTTCATAGTTGAAGATGTAGCTGTTAACTGCACACAATCCAGTCTAGAGTCTATTGACAGCAGCTGCATATAGATAATTCTACAGCAGGTGGCTTCACTTGGTCATTACTTGGCTTTATGTGGCTTGGCCATGCTGACAATGCAAATATTGATGCTCGAGATTACACAAGATCGTTTCAACTGATTGCACACAGAGACAGAGTCTCTGAGTCAGGGTGTAATGACAAACCGGATAGGTACACATGTGTATGGCAGCACTAACTAGTAGTAGTTGTTGCATGCAACAATAATAATACAGTGAGACACGCCCCAGTGGGCAAACAATTAAAAAACGCAGCCATAACAAGTGCCAAGTTAAAGACTACCGCACAAAGACTCCTGTGCACTTCACACTTTTTGAGCACTGTGCAGACAAAGTGGCACAGTGACAGCCGGAAGACAGTTTGCACCTCAGCTGTTGGATCGATGTGCGTCACATTAGTGACATAATTTATCAATGTCAATGCAAGAGAATACTACAGCCAGCTGCGCAGTTGAGCGGGTCAAGCCCTTTACTTACCAGCAATGGCAAACGTTGCAAGCGCATCTTGCAGGACAACTTTAAATGTTGTTATTCCGCGTAAGCAGCTGCTTGTTTTTAGCTGAATAAATTAATGCACTACACTACACACTGCACAGCATAGACACCGTTAAGACTTGTGTTAAATTATTCCTTATTTTCGTTTTTTCGTTATCCTTCCACTTGTCTCGCGACACAAACAACAAACAAAACCCACGACACAGAGTTCAACTGGAGCGAGAGATAGAAACGCGTCCAAAGCGAAACGCGGCCGTATTATAACTGAAAACTTGGTGCAAAAAGGCAGCGTGCAAAGCAACAGTTGCCAAGTCTTGAAGTCTGCAAGACTTGCCCACTGAGCGCAAAGCAGCAAAGAGTAAGAGAGTGAAGAAGACACTGCGCTCAAGCTTAAGCTCACCACGTGGTGAGTAAATGTTGCATGAGTCTGCATTGAATATGCCACAGAGCATTCTCTGTCAAATCATGCTGAAAGTGAATCTGATTTGATACACACGCACGAAAAGTACTTAACCATGATTATTTTTACGCTTATGCGCATATAGCAAATGTTTAGAGAGTAACTCGAATTGCGCCTAGAGCCAACCATAGTTCAATGCTTGTGTGTTTAAAATGCCGGCAATATCAAAAGAAATAAAAGAATTAAACAAATTCAAAGACAAGAGTTTGTCTGTAATAACATACTGAATGAAGCGCACACACAGCTTATAGGAAATCCACAGGCGAAATGTCTGCCAACAAACACGAAGCCAATTCCAAAAGTGCGCGCTAAAAGAGACCAAAGATCACAATGGCGCACATAATAAGCAGTTATCGAAAGGCGATTTGTTACTTTGTCGGTCATAAAAATTAAAAATATTTTGGCTTGCACAGCTGGCAAATTAGCAGCAAAATAGCCAACATTAACAAAAGGGCTAACGAAAATTATAAAAAAAAAAAACACATGAATGATTAATTTTAAGCCAAGTGTTGTGAAGGTAGAAATCATAAGGTTTGTGTGCCAAAAATATCAATAGCAAGCTGAGAAATGTACCCAATTAACGCTATAATTACTTAAGCCATTAAATAACAATTCCTAAAAAGGTAAATTAAAAATGAACTCCCATTAAAATTGTCTTTTTTTCTCTGAACTTATTGATTGCACGTTTATTTGTTTATGTGTGTTATATTTTCCTGTAATTGATTGATTTATACACAGATAACTTGATTACTGTTTTTAATAACATATATCTCTGACTTATATTTTCCTGAGAAAATATCTATATATATAATTGATATTCGTAACCTATTTCCGGCGTTGTTTCCTCAGGTAGTTGAAGCAAAAAGATAAAAATAATAACAATTCAATTTACGAATATTTCTCATTTGTAGTCACCTGCTAACCTCAAATAACAAAAATATAAATAAATGATGTAAGATATTATGGTTACTGATTAAGGAAGAGCATTTGCCACTTTACACCTTTCCTTATTATAAAGATTTATATAATCACTAATCAGTTGCTAACAGTTCTCTTATGAATGTTGTTTCTTATACAATTTAACAAAAATTTTCCCTATCTGTTTCTTAACTTAAACATCGCAGTTTCTTTGCTTTCTATTGCGAGAAACTGTCAAAATTAATTATTAAGTCTGCCCCATATTAGATCTTTAATTCCTTTTAATTTGCTCATAATCATGCTTATTATATTTTATCAAATAAATCGACTTTTAGGCTCAAAACAGATTCCTTATGTGCTTGGCAACATGTAACATTTTGCCAGCTTTGTTTTGAGTATATATCACTGAACCCAAATAGTTGTTGTATTAAATTTAGTGTCTGCCCGCTGACAAATAAACATTAAAGCCTGCCTTCATAAAATATTCACATATCAAGCATACGCAGTGTACGACATAGTGATGCATGCAAAAGCTGGGCAGATGAGCACTGATTGTCTGTGTGATTGTCGGTCTGGATGGCTGGGTGACTGACTGTATCGCAGTGACCATGGCCAGGTAATTTTTGCCAAGCCGCCAAAAATCAATGACCGACCGGTTTTGCATAGGCTTTGAGTGTCGTCGGCGTTGCCGTTGTCTTTGCTGGCGGCTGTCGATGTCGATGTAACGTAACAACTTTCGCTGAAACGTCATTCCCAACAACAACAACAAACAGAAAAACAATAACAAATTCAACTCGAAATGGCAAAAGGCAGCAGATAAAGCAAACGATAGCATCACCCAAGCCAATACCAATGATGAAGCAAAAGAAATTTCAGTTTCAGTGTCGCCTTTGCCTTTGCAATCATGGCAGTTGTCGTTGCTTTGCCTCGTTTGGCTATTAACGCAAGTCTAGACCAGTTTTGGCAGCAACTGTAGCAGGAGCAATACAGCTCCAGCTCGATCTCCATATCGAGTTTGAACACGAGCGGAGAGCTAGGCAGAGTAATCAAGCAGCGTCTTGTAGCCGAATATAAATTAGGAAGACTTTCGAGTGGAAGAGACTCATTTGAATAATTGAAAACCACTTGCACTGCAATTAAGAGCATAAAATGAAATGTTTGATTTCTACAAGTTTTAAAGTCATTCAATCGACTGCACTTGCTTAAATTGCAGGAAAATTTCGCTCTGCTCACACACACTTACAGAGCATCCATCTTCATCTCAACTCCAACATTTGCAATTGTTTGCTGTCGCTGCTTTAAATGACTTTGCAACAGCGACACGCTACATACACACATACTCACGTATAACAGACCGGAAATTGTTAAAAAAAAAAAAGCACACACAAAAACAAAAACAACATGCCATGTGAGCTAGCCAGCTGTGCAGTGAAAATAAAAAAACCCCAAATCCCAAATTGGAACAGACTCACGCCCATTATTATGCAGACACAAATGTACAACGAGGCGACAACATTCTGAGATCATACAAACATACGCATACATACATATTTTGTTTGTATGGGTCGTGTAAGCAAAAGCAAAAGTTACTTTCAGCCTCACTCAAATCTCTGCATATCTTAAGTAAAATCAGTAAGTATAAAGTCTTAATAGATAGATATGCCTTTCTTTTCCATACACATAAAAATTCATATAATTTCGAAGTGAATTTAAGATTAAAGACTTAGTGCTTAGTAACCTTTTTTGATAGGTTGCTTGATCGATTTCGATCAATTTTCACAGATGATCAGTATTATACCGATGTTTTTAGGGTAAGTTTTTTATTTGGTAAATTAAAAATTATATTTCTTATATTTCCTACATATCTGAAGTCTTTAGCTCTTAAATTCTCTGAGAATGACGCATTCTTAGATTGGGACGAACAGATGGACATGGGTGTATCGACTCAGCTATGCTGATTGAGAACGTATTTACCCTTTATGGTCAGAGTTGCTACGTTATTTCGATAACAGCTTCATCGTATCTTTTGGTATCGCCAAAAGTGATAAGAAAAACAATAGCAAGAGGTCGACTCATCATGATTTAAGGTAAAAGAATACTTTTCATCATAACTTTCTTGTAGTTAAGCTATGATTGAATTTTAAAAATATTGAAATATTCCAATAGAAATTGTAGTCAGTATTGCATGTCGTTTGATTGGTCAATCTAGTGCTACCTCGGAGCGCTCTTTAATAACATGTTTAGAACATGCCAGAAATGTGTTTATAAATGCGTAATTGCGCATGTTAACAGAGCACAAAACATGCACTGTGCACGACAGACGTGGCATACAATTCCCTGCCACACATAATAACTTCACAGTTCATTGAGAGCTGCAGGACTGCAAATCAACCATGCAGCTATTTATCGTCTTCATCCTGATATTTTGCCAGTGGCAGCGGCTGTACTGCAACCATTTAGGAGAAGCAAATGATGAGCCTAACTTGGAGCTGCAGCAAAACGTGCTTAAGATATTGAAAAGAGTTCGTCTGGAGCAGCAATATGATACTATTGCTATTTATGGATCGAACGTGAAGTGTGTGTTTCAAGAAGTCCTGCCTCAGCTGGATATTTCCACAGTGCTGTTTACCAAGGGAAGCAGCCTTGAAGATTGGAACTTTAGCAGTGATTCCGTTTTGCTGTGCTGCGATTCTCAGGCGGAACAGGAGCAGAACATGCGCAACTTATTGAAACTTCAGCAGGCACGACGCTTGGTCTATCTGGAACATGGAGTGCAACCAGAATTGCTTTGCAATGATTACTTTGAGCGGGAACAACACAATGTTGCTATGATTAACGAAGATGGAATCCTCTACAGCTGTCGACTCTTCCAAAAACCTAATTACGTTCAACTGGATATTTATTCTGCCTCCAAGTGTGGCTCGATTTATGTTCAGCAATTTCAGAATATGCAAGGTGCAACTATTAAAAGCGATACGGATCAGTTGCCGCCACGTTCCATGCTATATCGCAATGCCAAGACAGGTAAAACCGAAATGCTTGGATATGTTTCAAATTTGATAAACACCTTTGTGCAACGTGTAAATGGAACATTGCATTTGCCTGATGACTTAGTGTTTGGTCGGATAAAGGACATAGGCATCATTGCACAGAAGGCTCACCAAAGTCAATTGGATATAGCTTCTGCTTTAGGGGTAACCTTAATTTTCAACAACCTGGACTATCTCAGTTATCCAGTTGCCAGCACTTCGTATTGCATGATGTTGCCAGTGCCAAAAAAGTTGCCATATATGCAAATCTATGCTCTTATTGTGGATCTCCCTGTGTTTGGCATTATTCTGGTATTATTAGTGATAATCTCGCTACTTTTAATCTACAGTCATAAGTTGTCCTGGCGCCGGCTAAGTTTCGCGAATGTCATGCTCAATGACTGGTGCTTGCGTGGATTGTTGGGGCAGTCATTTCCAATGCCCTATAATCCCAGTGGACATTTGAAGGCGATTTGTTTGATTCTATTCTTTGCAAGTTTGATGATTACCACCATGTATAATTCTTATTTACAATCATTTTTCACGAGTCCGCCAACAGAGGAGATGATCCATAGCTTTGAAGATCTTCGGAATTCACCCTACACATATGCCATTGACCTCACTGAGATGACTGTCTTGCTACGTACTCAAGGTTTAAGTATAACCAATGTACGCAATGCTTTTGTCATGGATAATTATAATGATTACATTCACATGCGTGATACCTTCAATGCTAGCTTCGGTTATCCTGTGACAGAGTTGAGATGGCTCACCTACGCCGAGCAACAGATAAGCTTCAAGGAGCAGGCTTTTTACTTTTCTACCGATATCTGCTTTAATCGCTTTGTAGTTTTTGGTGTCCCATTGAGGAAATATTTGCCCTACCGCCAGCACTTTGAACAACACATTCTGTATATGAAGGCATTCGGATTGATCGATTTCTGGATAGGCCAAAGCTTCTACGAAATGGTCCGTTTAAACCTAACAACTTTTCGTGACTTCAGTGAACCCCAGGAGTCAGCAGAACCAATCTATCTAAGTGATCTTTCATACATATTTGCATTTTATATATTTAATCATATAATTGCCTGTGTTTCCTTCGCTTTCGAATGCTTTTGGGGGAGGGGCACTCGGAGGGTGGTGGGCGTATAAAATGTGTAAAATGCCATTTAACACGCTTCAGTACCTATGAAAAAATATCAAATGAGTCCCCTGGAGTGTAAATTTGACACAATATACCAAATTCAAATAAAACCCATAAGAAATTTAAAATTAAATTAAAAATGTTGAATGTATATTGGGCGCTTACATTTTTTATTTAAACTGAAAATTGTTAATGTTAGGTTTAAGTTGTATTTTTTTTTATCAAAGTTTTTACGCATTGAATTTAACATGAATCGTTTTAAATCCGATATATTTTTACGATTAATTTTTAAATCAAACATTTTCGAATACTACTTATATGAATATGTGAAAATAAAAATATAAAATGTGCACATAAAAAAATATTAATTCTACGTTGTCACTTTTGACAAAAAAAAACAATTTTAAGATTTAACTTGCATCGATTAATTGTGTTTATTGGAAACAAGCTTGCACTGCGGTAGGTATACGAAAGCTTTTATTCAAAATTCGAAGTTAGCTCTTTTTTGTTGAGATAGTTGCGTTCAGACATGGGAAGGAATAAATCGAATGTTCCATCAATCTACATAGATCGATGAGTTGAAGAATTCCCGCTGTATGCTAGAATATGCAAGTTCACAAAGTTTTGCAGTAGAAAAATTAGATGTAAAATTCTTTAATATATAAAAGCACTGTCTACATATGCCTTCAAACTTTTAAACTGTCTTAAGTAACAAACAAAACTCAATTTCTTGCATTAGTTTATGCTTAATTATTAACAGTGTACAAATGAGTTTAGTTGGAGAAGAAGAAGAAGAAGTGCAAGCTAGAAATCTGTACAAAAATTCTTAATTGGGCACTAAGCCATGTTAACAAAACACAAAACATGTACTTTGCATGACACATGCCGCATGGGGCACAAAATTCTTGCAAAGAAAACCCCGCCAAACATAGAGTCAACTTCACAGTTCATTGAGAGCTGCAGGACTGCAAATCAACCATGCAGCTATTTATCGTCTTCATCCTGATATTTGGCCAGTGGCAGCGGCTGTACTGCAACCATTTAGGAGAAGCAAATGATGAGCCTAACTTGGAGCTACAGCAAAACGTGCTTAAGATATTGAAAAGAATTCGTCTGGAGCAGGAATATGATACTATTGCCATATATGGTTCGAATGTGAAGTGTGTGTTTCAAGAAGTCCTGCCTCAGCTGGACATTTCCACAGTGCTGTTTACCAAGGGAAGCAGCCTTGAAGATTGGAACTTTAGCAGTGATTCCGTTTTGCTGTGCTGCGATTCTCAGGCGGAACAGGAGCAGAACATGCGCAACTTATTGAAACTTCAGCAGGCACGACGCTTGGTCTATCTGGAACATGGAGTGCAACCAGAATTGCTTTGCAATGATTACTTTGAGCGGGAACAACACAATGTTGCTATGATTAACGAAGATGGAATCCTCTACAGCTGTCGACTCTTCCAAAAACCTAATTACGTTCAACTGGATATTTATTCTGCCTCCAAGTGTGGCTCGATTTATGTTCAGCAATTTCAGAATATGCAAGGTGCAACAATTAAAAGCGATACGGATCAGATGCCGCCACGTTGCATGCTTTATCGCAATGCCAAGACTGGTAAAACCGCAATGCTTGGCTATGTGGCAAATTTGGTTAGCACCTTTGTGCAACGTGTAAATGGAACATTACATTTTCCTGATGATTTCGTTATTGGACGGATTAGCTACTTTGGCGACATTGCACAGAAGGCTCATCAAAGTCAATTGGATATTGGTACTGTGTTGGCACCCAACTTGAATGCTGATAACCTGGACTATCTCAGTTATCCATTTGGCAGCATTTCATACTGCTTGATGTTGCCAGTGCCAAAAAAGTTGCCATATATGCAAATCTATACTGTAATTCTGGATTTGCCCGTGGTGGGCATTACTCTGGTATTATTTGTGATAATCTCGCTACTTTTAATCTACAGTCATAAGTTGTCCTGGCGCCGGCTAAGTTTCGCAAATGTCATGCTCAATGACTGGTGCCTGCGTGGATTGTTGGGGCAGTCATTTCCCATGCCCTATAATCCCAGTGGACATTTGAAGGCGATTTGTTTGATTCTATTCTTTGCAAGTTTGATGATTACCACCATGTATAATTCTTATTTACAATCATTTTTCACGAGTCCACCAACCGAGGAGATGATCCATAGCTTTGAAGATCTTCGGAATTCACCCTACACATATGCCATAGACCTTAATGAGATGATCCTCTTGTTACGTACACATGGTCTCAGTATGGCCAATGCACGCAATGCTTTTGTCATGGATAATTATAATGAATACATTCACATGCGTGATACCTTCAATGGGAGCTTCGGTTATCCTGTGACAGACTTGAGATGGCGCACCTATGCCGAGCAACAAAAAGCCTACAAAGAGAACGTTTTCTATTACTCTAATGATATCTGCTTCCATCGCTTTATGATGTTTTGTCTGCCGTTGAGGAAAAATTTGCCCTACCGCCAGCACTTTGAACAACACATTCTGTATATGAAGGCATTCGGATTAATTGATTACTGGATAGGCCAAAGCTTTTACGATATGGTGTTCCTAAATATGACAACTTTGCGGGACTACAGTAATCCTCAGGATCCAGAAGAGCAAATATGTCTACGTGATCTTTCTTATATATTTGCATTTTATATCGTATCTAATCTAATTGCCTGTGTTTGCTATTTCATCGAATGTTACTGCGGTAAACGTGTTGGAGATATAAGAAATTGATAAAAACTCATTATTGTGTAACTTAAATATTCAAATTATTTATTTATTTAGCGTCAACGACGATCAACCGACATAAAATAAAAATTAATTCATATAAAAATACAGTAAAAACTATAAAATTGTAAGTTAAATACAAAATTAGTCTAAAATCTGATTATAAATTTACAATTATGATCAAAAATTTCAAAAGAATATGTTCTGGGGTAGTCAAGCAGAAAATTAGTGGTCCAAAATTTGTGGCGTGGACTGGACACAACTCAAAAAAACCTTATCATATAAGACAAATAAAAAATGATCGATATTTTAAGTGCATACTGGAATTGAGGCATCGAAGGGGACAACGGAATAGAGCTTTTTATAGCTTCGTAGTTGAAACGCAACATTACGAACTTGAATTCTCACTCAGTACGGCATTACTTAAGTCGAGAATGTTGTTCTTGGTTCAACTAAGATTTTTAAAGGTCGTTTGTTCTTTATTCAAGTACATTTTAAGCTTGAATCAAGTTATTAGTTCAGGTTTTTTATGAAAACAATTTGAGTTTGTGTGTACTAAAAATGAGAATTCATAAAAATTTTAATAGGAGTATTTTGATAATTAATCCAAGATTTTGTGTACTTACTTGATCAAGTATGACAATGCTTGATCCAATAACTTTTGTAATTGATCCAAGTAATATTATTATTCATTTTAGAAATTGTGTACTTAATACAAGTATGAAAGTCATTTTCTGTACTCGCATGCAAACCACACACATACTTACATACAAGAAATTTATGTAGTCTTAAAGTCCAGGGTTTTCAGTTTTCAACTGGTTAATCAGCTTTCTAAAACATTTAATTCGTAAACATAAATAATATTAAGGGTGAGTTGGGGATATTTTATTTCTTAAGCGTTTGATCATGAAAATAAGTTTCCAAGCTCCTAGTTTACGATAATAACAAAGCGTCAATAAGCGGCATCGTGAAAATTGTTCAAAGATTATTGAGTACTAAGATTATTTTGAACAGCCGCCATCCGCCGTGTTCGTCTACCCCAATAGCATTCGATGGCAAAGCAAACACAGGCAATTAGATGACTAAAGATATAAAACGCCAATATATAAAAAAGATCACGTAGATATAATTGGTCTTCTGGATCCTGAGGAACACTGTAGTCCCGCAGAGTTGTCATATTTAGGAATACCATATCGTAGAAGCTTCGGCCTATCCAGAAATCGATCAGTCCGAATGCCTTCATATACAGAATGTGTTGTTCAAAGTGCTGGCGGTAGGGCAAATATTTCCTCAATGGGACACAAAAAATTACAAAGCGATTAAGGCAGATATCATCTGCGTAGTAAAAAGCCTGTTCCTCAAAGGGTTCCTGTTGCTCGGCATAGGTGCGCCATCTCAGTCCTGACACGGGAAAAGCGAAGCTGGCATTGAAGGTATCACGCATGTGTACAAAATCATTCCAATTATCCATTACAAAAGCATTGCGTGCATTGGCCAAGCTAAGATTATGGCTACGCAGCAGGAGATTTGTCTCAATGCGATCCACTGCTATTTTGTAGGGTGAATTGCGAAGATCTTCAAAGCTATGACACATCCTCTCGGTTGGCGGACTTGTGAAAAATGATTGTAAATAAGAATTATACATAGTGGTTATCATCAAACTTGCAAAGAATAGAATCAAACAAATCGCCTTCAAATGTCCACTGGGATTATAGGGCATTGGAAATGACTGCCCCAACAATCCACGCAGGCACCAGTCATTGAGCATGACATTCGCGAAACTTAGCCGGCGCCAGGACAACTTATGACTGTAGATTAAAAGTAGCGAGATTATCACAAATAATACCAGAATAATGCCAAGCACAGGGAGATCCACAATAAGAGTATAGATTTGCATATATGGAAACTTTTTTGGCACTGGCAACATCATGCAATATGAAGTGCTGGTAAATGGATAACTGAGATAGTCCAGGTTGTCAGCATTCAAGGTGGGTGTCAACACAGTACCAATATCCAGTTGACCTTGATTCGTTTTTTTGGCAATGTCGCCATAGTAACTAACCCGGCCGTAAACATAATTATCGGGCAAATGCAATGTTCCATTTACACGTTGCACAAAGGTGTTTATCAAATTTGCCACATAGCCATGCATTTCGGTTTTACCTGTCTTGGCATTGCGATATAGCATGGAACGTGGCGGCAACTGATCCGTATCGCTTTTAATTGTTGCACCTTGCATATTCTGAAATTGCTGAACATAAATCGAGCCACACTTGGAGGCAGAATGAATATCCAGTTGAACGTAATTAGGTTTTTGGAAAAGTCGACAGCTGTAGAGGATTCCATCTTCGTTAATCATGGCAACATTGTGTTGTTCCCGCTCAAAGTAATCATTGCAAAGCAATTCTGGTTGCACTCCATGTTCCAGATAGACCAAGCGTCGTGCCTGCTGAAGTTTCAATAAGTTGCGCATGTTCTGCTCCTGTTCCGCCTGAGAATCGCAGCACAGCAAAACCGAATCACTGCTAAAGTTCCAATCTTCAAGGCTGCTTCCCTTGGTAAACAGCACTGTGGAAATATCCAGCTGAGGCAGGACTTCTTAAAACACACACTTCACATTCGAACCATATACAGCAATAGTATCATATTCCTGCTCCAGACGAATTCTTTTCAATATCTTAAGCACGTTTTGCTGCAGCTCCAAGTTAGGCTCATCATTTGCTTCTCTTAAATAGTCGCAGCAAAGCCGCTGCCACAGACAAAATATCAGAATGAAGACGATTAATAACCGCATTGTTGACTTGCAGTCCTGCAGCTCTCAATGAACTGTGAAGTTGACTTTATGTGTGGCGGGGCTTGCTTTGCAAGAAATTTGTGACACGAGGGGCACGTGTCATGCACAGTGCATGTTTTGTGCCCTATTAACATGGCATTTAACTCATTTAGCATTTTAGCATTCGAACACTGAAAACAATTTAGCGTACACAACGGACTATTACTTTTCTTATGGATTTTGTCCTCCTAAGCACGACAATTACAAAAAAACTTTTGTATATGTTTTATAGATATTCCGAACGTGAAAAATTCTTATTTTTTCAAATAATTTCAGGAATTACGTAACTTTTCTGAATGGACTTTTCGACCTTTTCAACGTGGAGCCCAAAACGTAAGATACAGAATGTTGCAACTTTTACACAAGTTTACTTAAATGCCAGGGAAATTCTCGATGTTAACCTTGTTATTTAATCCGATTGACTTAAAACTCAGTTTGTAAGTACGTATTAACAAGGAAATACAAATGTAATTTTCCGAGTTAGCAAAGTCCGTTGACGTACATTTGCGATCACAGTTAGAATTGCAAAATTACAACAGTGAAACAATGAAAAAATATCTATCCAGGGTATATATATATAGACAATTTTCGACCCCATAGTTATTTTTGTCATTCTGCCTGCTGATTAACTATAAAGCTGAGATGGGCAGTTAATGTGTGGTTTGCCTTGTCATCGAATGTTTGCCGGGCAGTCCCGATTATATAAGCACCACGAAAATGTTGTAATCATTTCTTATAATGTGAGCCGAGCGCTGAACTCTAAGCTCCATTAACATACTAACTGTGGCTGCCGCCTCCACTCGATAAATGCTGGCGGATGCCTTACACATATTTCTATATCTATTTGCATTCAAATGGCATCATAAAGTTAAAAACAAAGCGGCAAAATGTTGCCAACGTTCGCACTAAGTTATTCGTACCTATTTTCGGTTGTTTTTTTTATTGAAATCAATATGCCATTTTTAAAGGCTTTTGTTGTTATCTGTGAATCAGTTTGTTCGCCGATTGTGAAAAACCAATTGGAAATGTTGTGCAGACGCATTCCACAAGCGGTGACCGCATGCAAGGCGGTTTATCTGTTCGAGCTTGATAGTTTTTTTGGAGCTCAAATCAAAACTGCAAACAAATTCGATGACGGATCTTGCGTCAATGCCTCATCTCAGAGCTGCTCATAAATGCTAGAGAGGATTATGCAAATCTTAACTATATGACACACTAAAAGATAATAAAAAATCATCGGCTTATGCACATAATTTATATTTTTATCACACTTTTGGCGTCGCTTCTGTCGTCGCGTGCTTCCTATTGAATTTGCTTTACGACGGACGACCTTGGGCTGGGATGCATTGATATAACCCAGTGGTAGATATTGTTTCAGATATGCAGGCTAACAATAGCTGCGCATTGTTTATCAGTCTTAATTATGGTCAGATGCTTTAAATTTTCAATTTTACAAGCTTGATTGTGCTTTCTGCTCTTTGGGATAATATATATAGTATATATGTATGCACATGTAATTTTCCTGACATGCTTTGTATATTAAAGTTATGAAATAACAATACCATGTTTCCGTAGAGTGTTTTTTGCTAAATTGCCGATCGGTTTAGTAAGGTATTATCCATACATGCTAACCAATCAAAACAATTTGATTCAAGCTTAAAAAAAAACAGTTAAATGTTCAATAACGGATTACACATAATTCGAAATAGCAGCAGGGGCTTAAAAATTGTTTACAATAGTTTACTGTTCAAATATCTGCATTTTTGTTTATACAAAAAACTTTAAGGAAATTTCATAAAATTTCAATCAAACGATTTCTTACTTTGTTCACAGGAAACTGCAATAGAAAAATACATATATAAGTATATATATATTCCCATAGCCAATTGATAAAATGTTTCACATCGCACAACTCCTGGCAGCCTCATCTTCTTTTGTCTGACCATCAATAATAAAAACCAATCATTTCAGTTGCCCAACCTTTTGACATCTTGCGGAGCATCCCATTGTATAGAGTTTATAAAAGAAAAAAAAAAGCAGATACAAAAAGCGTAACAAAATTGAAATCTCGAACTAAAGTAAACGTAATTTGTGGTAACAATTATTCAATTGCAATAGCTTTTCGAATTGTTATTTGTTGTTTCTTGATGGATGATGGCCGGCAACAATATAATAATGCCGAAGATGATGAGGTAAGTACATAAACAGCTAAAGCATAATACATAATAATCACATATAAGGGTAACCGATGTAGATCAGAGCAAACCTCAACAACGCTCAGGGTCATTTAGATAAAATAGGTTTTTGTTGCTTAAGTCATTATGGTCAGCTATTGAACAATGCCCTTAACTGTTTTTGCTATTTGTTTTTTTGGCGCTTAAAATTGAGGCCTCGCAGCCCGAGTCAATAATAAATTAACTTTTTTTTTTAATAACCAATCAAAATACATACATATATGTATACATATGCGTATCATTTAAGCTGCAATTAAAAAAGTAAGTCTTTAAATACATATATTTATATATGATATTTAAAATAGCACCACGAAGCTATTTTGTCTTGCAGGCCAATTAATAAACATCAAAAATCATTATTAAATTGCTTAAAATTTCCCCTAAAGCTTATTTTTACCAATCATACCAACCTTCATCGCATCTGACCAATTTATTGATTTAAGTTGAAAAGAAATATGTTCTCTGAGCTATAAAATAACTTTTTGCGCTATCGTACTAAAATTAAGGGCATTTCACAGCTTTGTTTCAGTCCTTAAAGGACACAAAGTGCTCTCCTCACCTAATATACGAACTTAAAAAAATATAAATAGATGCATTTTAGGGCCTATGAGAAAAAGTAGCTTAGTGGTGCTATTTGAAATTTCGCAGCTGTACCTTAAATTTTTCAGGTAGCTGATGCGCCTCACAAAACTCTACAAATTCGACCTTAAATGATCAAGAGGCAAACTGAATTAAATTTCGTTAGCTTGCACTTATGAAATTTAAAGTGTTAACTTTTTGTACAATACAAAACGTAATTAGACTCAATGTCGGCCGTTACATTTAACATTTTGAGGTCGCCACAAATCAAACTGCATGCAACAAGCGACGCTAAACAAAGATTGTAAACAGGCGAAAGAAGAAAAGAAAAACTTTTTTGGCAAACGGTGTGTGACTAGCATAGTAATTTATTTCCTTCCTAGTTTTTGTCGCTGGAAGCTATTAAAGAGCGTTAACGCCGATCTGCAAAATGAGCCACTTGCCACATGCCACTTGCCACTTGCAGCCAACACAATCTAACCAGCTGGATTCCCACAAGCTAGCGTTAGGGAGCTCTTTGAACTCTTTTTTGCCGCTTACCATCGGCGACCCCTGCAGCGACAAGCTTGCGTATACGTAACATATTAATTATGGGAGCAAAACAAGAAAAAAAAAAAACAAAACAAATAAACAACAACAACATTAAATTGCTATATACGAAGAAGGTGAAGAAGCAAGTATGCATTCGCTAATTAGCGAAATTAATCAGAGAAGCAATGGGGCCAAGCATAGGATAAATTTGTTGGCCTTATAAATCATTTGAAACAAATGAAAGTCTTAAATTAAAATACTTGTGTTTGAATTATGCGCAACGAAACTGCATCAACAACAATAACAATAACAACAACAATATCAATAACAAAGTATCATCGCGTGTCTAAGTAAGTAGCTACAAAAAAAACCTCAAACATGAAATTTGTTGTATAGGAAATTCATTTTGTTTTGATTTTAACAACAAATGAACATGCAATTAGTGACAAAAAAAAGTGTCAAGTGTGACAGTTTTAAGTTAAGTAATTGTACCTCAGTAGTTCCCTTTCATTTTCATCCCACATTTTGATCATGAATATATTGTGCCATATTCTATGACATCCAATGAAATGAAATAAAATATTTGTGAAGTGACACTTAATCACCTTATTTAATATAAATATTACATTTATAATTGTATATTCTATCTTTAAACTTATATCTCTGTTATTAAACATGTTGTACAAACTTTGAAACTGGTCAAACAGCTTTGAATATTTTTAAATATTTTGAAAAGTGGCGCTCTGTGTACATTTTACAGTACTGCTTATGTGGCGCATTTTAGCACACTATAATAGTCGGCCTGCCAGACTGTCATAAAAAAAAGCAAGAACACAAAGTCACAGTTTCCAACATTAATGCATTATTTTTAATACTTTACATTACATATTTTAATAATTCTGCGTTAATTATCGAATCTTTTAGAATTGATATGTTACGTTCAGATATACGGAGATTATAGCAAATGCCGTGTTATGCTGAACGTATCCATTTTTCATACACTTCCCAACTGGGTGGCAACGCCAACTCACCTGCTGGGTGTCCGAAAGTGTTATTATACTTGCAACACAATACTTAGTACAATTGTAAAAGCCAGACGCGTTAAGCAAACACAAAATAATAAGTTAAGCGAGGGCAAGAGTTGACGTGTTGTAAATATCCGCACTACGATGCAGAGCAACGCTGCTGACGCTGTCCAATATTTTGCACGGAGCAACAGAAGAAGAAGCAACAGTTAAGCCATATACACAAACACACACAAACACCCACAGATTCATACATACGACGATACACAGTGAGTGGATAGGTAGGTGCGAGCAATGGGCGGCGCGGAGCGGACAGCAAGAGCGACCGCAGCGACTAGAATTAACGTTTAGTCTAGTTTAAGCCACAGCCACATCACAAAGCAATCGAGCTGCTGGGCATCAAATATAATTTTCACAGTTTTTGTGCAAATGCTGCGGGCAGAACGACACGCAAATACATATATGTATGTATGCAAGTATGAATGTATGTAAATCAATCTCTTTTCTATAATCGTGTTTCTGTGTAATTATACATTTTATGTGTATATGTATTGCATATTTTGCAGCAGTAACCGTGACAAATGATCCAGAAGTAGCCAGTAGCAGTCATCGGGCCACGTCCACCGTGCAACGTTGTAACTAAATAGCGAGCTACCTCAACAACAACAACATAAAACAACAACCAAACATGCTGCCTCGGTTTCGTTCCTTTTATGGCAAAATAATAATATTTGTTCTCGTGGCGCTGTGCTTCATACTCTATCTAAAGGTGCAGCCAGCCAGCGAGGACTTTCCACTGCCAGTCAGACTGCGGCCCAGAGCGGCAGCGATTATCCGTGCCCATGAGAAATACGCGGATGAGTTAGAAAATGAAATAAATCCCGCTACGATATCACCGTATGAGCAAAGCATTAAGTTAGATCTACAGAAACAGGATGCCTCGCTGGGCAACAAGGGTGTTGCAACGCATCTGAAAGGTGCGGCGAAAGCGCGTGGCGATAAAATTTACAAAAAGATCGCTTTAAATGAGGAGCTTAGTGAGCAATTATCCTACAATCGCACTGTTGGCGATCATCGCAATCCACTGTGCCTGGACCAGCGTTACGATGATCCTTCGACCCTGCCCACCGCCAGTGTCATAGTTATATTCTACAATGAGCCCTATTCGGTGCTGCTGCGCACCGTGCACAGCACCCTGAACACGTGCAATGAACAGGCGCTGAAGGAGATCATCCTAGTGGACGATGGCAGCGACAACGTGGAACTAGGCGGCAAACTGGATTACTATGTGAAGACACGCTTTCCCGCCGGCAAGGTGACAGTTCTGCGCCTGAACAATCGGTAAGTGGAATCGGACAGTGGGCGGGGGCCACCATCCGCACTCTCTATATGTTCAGAGCTGGCACACTTTAGCAAAAGTTCCATTCAGCTCGAATCGAATGCACATTCAACTTGTGTGCGCTGTCTGAGAAATTAACACACAGACACACGTTCGAGTGGATATCGTTTTGGCTTGCCTTAATTTGAATAACTCGTTTTGTGTGTGGCACAGACTCACAATTGGACACAGACATACAGACGGATGTCTTGGAGCGTCTTCTTCTTTACAGCTTAAAGCTGAAAAACTTACAAAAAAAATGAAAAGACGTTCAAAAATTCAAAAGTCAAACGACTTTGTTGGACACACAATGCGGCTATAAAATACCCTTTACGCTATTTCGTTGAGCTGTTTACACTTAGTTGCTTTGATTGAATGCTTGAATTTGACTAGAATTAATTGCTCGGCAAGGGAAAATATTTCAATATTTTGACACATTCGTCTTTGCTAAAGTTAATTTCAAGTTTGCCTCAAGTCGCTATAGCCTACGTGCCACATTGGCTGACAGGGCACAAAATGAAACCGTAAAACCTGTTCGTCAACTCACGATTATGCTTTTGACTTTTATTTTGTATATCTTTTGTATCTCGACGTGCACTATTCGCTTTGCGCGCACGCCTCTGTTCGCTGACCCAATAATTTAATTCTCTTTTTTGTTTCAAGACTTCTCAAAAAAGCAGAAAAGAGTCACATGTTTTTTGTACCATTTTGCTAAATGAAAGTTTGAATTTCTTTTTGTTTGCAGCTTGGGTCTGATACGCGCCCGCTTGGCTGGCGCTCGAATAGCCACCGGCGATGTGCTTATCTTCTTGGATGCCCATTGTGAGGCAAATGAGGGCTGGTGTGAACCGCTGCTGCAACGCATCAAGGATTCGCGCACAAGTGTGCTGGTGCCCATCATCGATGTGATTGATTCGGTTGACTTTCAATACAGCACCAATGGCTACAAGTCGTTCCAGGTGGGTGGCTTTCAATGGAATGGTCACTTCGATTGGGTGAATCTGCCAGAACGCGAAAAGCTGCGCCAAGCCAGAGAATGCAGTCAGCCACGCGAAATTTGCCCCGCCTACAGTCCGACCATGGCGGGTGGCTTATTTGCCATGGACAGACGCTACTTTTGGGAGGTTGGCAGCTACGACGAACAGGTAAGACACAGAAACCAACTAACTAGACGAATGCCTTAAAACATCTGTTTTATATTTGTTACAAGATGGATGGCTGGGGTGGTGAGAATCTGGAGATGTCCTTTAGAATTTGGCAGTGTGGTGGCACCATTGAGACAATTCCCTGCTCCCGAGTTGGCCACATTTTCCGCGATTTCCATCCTTACAAGTAACTACAACTTTTTATTAGTTTGATCATTGCAAGTCTTTAATTATTATCGATTCTTGCAGATTCCCCAATGATCGTGATACGCATGGCATTAACACCGCTCGCATGGCTCTGGTCTGGATGGATGAGTACATAAACGTATTCTTTCTCAATCGGCCCGATTTGAAGTTCCATCCGGATATTGGCGATGTAACGCATCGAGTTGTGCTGCGCAAAAAGTTGCGTTGCAAGAGCTTTGACTGGTACCTAAAGAACGTGTATCCCGAGAAGTTTGTGCCCAACAAGAATGTGAAGGCCTGGGGCAGAGTGAGATCCGTGCACAATAACCTGTGCATCGATGATCTATTGAATAACAACGAGAAGCCCTACAATTTGGGCCTATATCCCTGTGGCAAGGCCCTACAACATTCGCAGCTCTTTTCCTTTACCAATAGTCAAGTGCTGCGCAACGAACTCAGCTGTGCCACGGTGCAGCATAGCACATCGCCGCCATATCGTGTCGTGATGGTGCCCTGTCTGGAGAACGATGACTACAACGAGCAGTGGAAGTACGAGAATCAGCAGCTAAAGCACACCAACACGGGCATGTGCCTTGATCACAATGGCCTCAAGAGCATGGACGATGCGCAGGTGGCGCCGTGCGATCTATCCAGTGACACGCAGCGTTGGACCATTGGACACGACTAAGTAGCGTAGATATGGCCAGCGCTAGTGGAAGGACCAAGCCAATTGCAACTGAGAGATACTGACTAAGCGACGAAGTAGAGCGCTTTAACTACAGACTCAAATTAACGCAACAACATGTGTAAATATCAATTAATGAATAACATTGATAGAAATATGATTATATATATTTTCTATATAATATACATTTATGTATGCACTATATACTATACTATATAGAGAACGTGTAAGTTGTAGTTAGTGAATATCAAAAATCAACACAAATCAAAAATAACTAAAAAGTCAAAACAATATTCTATAAAAAAAGTAATGATACAATATGTGTTGTGAATTTGTTGTGTATAAAACAAAAGAGAATAAAAACTAGAAGAATAAAACTTTGTATAGATATAATATATAAATGTATATGTATGTATTTATATCGGCCTATGTGCATACTTTTCCTATGTAAATGCTTGAGAAATTATTATAATTGCTATGTGATCATCAAATGATAAATCCATAAAAATATACTATTTGTAATAACACTTGCATTCCAATGCAGTCTAACTAACCATCTATGTCTTAAATGCAATGCATTGAACCACACAAAAGGCATTGTAAGCATTTATTAACTAACAAAACTTTTTTGCCATTTGTTTTTAAAAATAAATAAAATGTACTTCCAAACGGAAGATTAAAAGCAACGACAGACGTACTACCAAAGTTTTTTTTTGGCTTGATGGGTTAATCTTATGGCATTTGCATAATTATTTAGTTCAACGTCAATATGAATATAGCACGCATCAAAGTAACCATACATCGAGGTATTTCAATAGCTTGCCTAAAAGAAATGTGGGACATGATAAATCAAACACAATGAGGATTAAAGATTAAAGAACATAATTTTTTTTTTAATTTAATCGAATTTTTTCAATACGCTGACGTTCATTAAGTTATAAAAATTGGAGTAAAATGAGTTAGTATAATATACAGAAATTGTTGTTGTTTAATGCCTGTTTTCGATTTTTAGTTTGTTGTTTGACAATTTTAAATACAATTACACAAAAAAGTACAGCTACTATAGCAAAGTGAACTTTACAATAAAATTAACAACTGCGTTTATTTAAGAGCTTAAGTTTGTGTGTTTTGGTAATTGTTAATATTTTGACTGCACAATAAAAGCACATGCTTTGATAATTCCATTTGTTTATTCAACTTTAATTATGTATCAGTTTAACGGTAAATGGTTTGTTGTTGAAGGGGGGGCAGCTACAATTTATACTTGATGTAGTATTTGTATTGAATAACATTATTTCGTTGACCGTGCTAAAAGCTCTAAAGTGCTCAAATTTACGAATATCTTTAGCATACATTTATTTATTGTGCGGAGTATTTCTGATGATTATACACATAAAATGTACTATGTGTTTATTTCCGGCACTTCTATGCGAAGCAGCCAATGCATAAAGTAACATCTATTCATATTATCTTAATAGTATTACGTTGTATTTATTATGTATTGAATGTTTACCAGTGTGTACGTACGGGTGTGTATTTGGTTGTGTGTGTATATATGATTTGCAAATCATAGTGTATCTACAATTTACTGTTGGGCAATAGCTCCTAAAATGTGCCACACAACATAAAGATATATGCTGCGTTCTATGCTTTCTATGCATTCCTGCTTTAAGGTACCTTTTTATTTTTATTTAATTGCATGCATTTTCAATCGATTTCTACTCTGCATTCAGCTTTCTGCTACTCTATAACTAAAATACATATGTGTTATCTATTAGATGCAAGCTTCTTGTAGTATTTATCGCATATTCTTTTCATATCTCAACTATTTTACAATACATCGAAAGCGCAATTTGGGTGCATTTAATTCATTTGTCTTTTTTAGGTTGTTTTCTAATTTGTCTCGTAATTTCAAGCTCAATTTGAATGTTATTTACGCTTATTAAATGCATTAATTTTCAGTAATTTTTTGTTTTAAATATTTTTCATTTTGGTAATATTTATTTAGTAAGTTAGTTATGCGCCATTTGTTGTGCTGGGCTAATGAGAGAGTTTTGGAATCAAATCCGATTGAACTTAAATTCGGCGGCTTTTTATTGCACACACACCAAAAACACAATAATTAAGTAGATTAATTTGTAATGCTCTTTAAGCATTTCATGGCAAATGTTGCTCAAAAACCTCACAATCATTCCTTTGGATACTTTCTCAAGGAGCATTTTAGCTTCGGTTGACCGAAGTATTAAAATCGATTAAGGTTTCAGTTATGTTATGTTTATCGTTTTTGGTAAATAAATAGTTATGTATTTATACATATATGTATGTATGTATATATATATGTATAATTATAATGTAAGTGTGTATATTGTAGTTTTAGCTTGCTTTGAATTTTTCAATTTTGGACGTATTTTCAAGTATATTATATTTTTTTGGTAGTTGATGCAAGTAGAAAACACAGTTCGAAAATATACATATGTATACCTAATATATAATATATATTCATGTATGCATGTAAGTATATACTGGTTACTTGGCTGTAGCTCATCCAGTTGGGTATGTTCTTTTTGTTTTTTAGTTATTAAATTAACATTTTAAATCATGCTTGAATTTTGGTTTCTAAGTGTAAATCGCTCGTTTTTGTTGTTGTAGTTTTAATTTTTTTTTTTTTTTTTAATTATCTTGTTATATTTTTTATTGTTTGTAAATTGCAATTTATCTCAGACTCAGTTTGGAGTGTCTTGGATGTCTTGGTTGTTGGATGGATGGATACGTTTACGTACAAACGTTCTTCAGCCGGATTGCTGTTTTTTTTTTATATTTTCATCTGCCTATCTTCCATATCATATGTTATAGATTATCTTAAACATAAAATTGAATATTAATAGCAGTTATTGCTTCATTTACTTGTTTTTTAAATTAAATTTTTTACGTCGTTCACGTCTTGGACTAACGCAAGCCTTTCATTCTATATCAGTGTTCGGTTAGTGGTTCACAAACATAGTCGCACAACCTTTAACTTTGATAGATATACATATAATAAAATATAATAATCATACATACTAAAGTTGATATTGCACTTCGAATAGCAAATAAAAAAAAAAAAAACAAAAGTGTATATATAGAAAAAGAAGTTTATTTAAATATACATATAGGTGGCGAAATTATAAATACATCACATCAAATAATACAATTAACATATATGCCACGCGTATGCAAAGCTTCTTATTATCAAAACAAGATTCAAGATAAGCTAAACGCTCACATCTTGATTCGCCTTTGTAGATAGCATGGACGCAGTTATATGGAATATGTTATTTTATACTAATATTGTATTGTTTTTTTTTCTGTCTGGTTTATATATGTAAATGCGCTAAGCAGAATGTGAGCTCAAAAAGGAAGATATAAGTATAGAAAAAATATTGCATGTCTGGTAAAACTTACAGCATAAATATTTATGTACAACTGATTTCATATATGTTTAATATAGTCGATAACAATAAAAAATATAAGCTCATAGTAGTAATAACCAAGTCACATTGATATATGTATGTAGTTTGAGATATACATAAAGTAAATTTTCACATATAATATAAAAAACAATTTAACTAAACTAGGGAATCTATTAATAAACTGGTAAAAAATAATTATACATAAATTTGTATAAAATATAATCAATTGTGCTTTATCAAAAAGCAACAAAACATCAATTAACTACAAGAAATCAACCAATTGAACAATAATTACACACATTTAAACGATCAGAATTCGTAAATTAATTTAGAACTACTAAATATACTAAGTGCATCAAAGTGTTTGTGGTATTGCACATGGTTAATGCACTTAAGCAACCGCTTCACTTAGTTTATCCATTAAGAGCGAGCAATTTGTAAAGGGTAGGCCCATTTAGTTAGATAGTTAATTGCTAATTGTTAGTGCTGCTGTAGACACCGCCATACAACTACGTATCGAAGCGTCGCGCTATAATTGTCTATGTGTGTGTGTGTGTGCTTGTGTGTGTTGTAATTGCGGCATGCGGTGCGGGAGAGATTAAGTTAAGCTAGCGTGTGATTGGTTATTGCTCCGCATTGTTCGTTGCTGGACGATGTGCATCGCAAGGCGACCTTAGAAGGCCGTCGAGCGTCGATTGGCATAACACTTTTTAACATGACTGTTCGCATCCGCAGCGGCACTGGTTGCACGCAATCTGTGGCAGGTCGTTGGAGTTGCTGTTGCTGTCGTTGTCGCAACTCCATTCCAAACCAACGTCGATTGCCTGCAATTAGTCCAACGCTGCAATTGATGCGAACATTTTGGGTAAGATCATTTGCGTGCCGACACATTTAGCGATTCGCCACGGCTCCTCGAGCGTGTCATCGAGCTGCTCATCTCTACAAAAATATATTTAACAAGATTAGTTAGAATTTGTCTTTAAATTATGTGAAATTGCACACCTTTGCTGATGCTGTTGCTCTTCTCGGCTGCTTTATAGGCCCGCATCGCTTTGCCCCGTTTGTCCAGGAGCAGTTTATCGGCGCGCACAAATATGCCATGGGTGGGCTTGCACTGAAAATATTGTATGCCCTGCACGGTACCATCGTTCTTGCCTGTGGGCGTATCGAGCTCAACGCCTATCCAGGCACCCGGCTGAAAGTGTGTGGTGCCGATGAAGCTAACAACGCCGCTTTTGTTAGACGGACGTATGAGCACCGACTCGCCCACAACAATCCAATCGGGCAGCGTCAGATCGAGTTCCTTGCCTTCATCTGTTATTAATAAATTGCAAATAAATTAAAATATTTTTTTTAACAATTTGCTTGTGGCATACGCACCTTCCACTTCTGTGCTGCTGGACATGATGCTGGCATCCAAATAAGCGCTAAGACCCTCCATTTTGGCAACAGAGGCGCGTTGGTTGCTGCGTGTCATTTGGCTCGTATTGTTGCTATGGTTATTGTTGCTGCTGTCAACATTGTTGGCTGTCTGCATTGTGGATTTTTTACGTCGCACCACTTTGCCAGCGGGCAGCAGCTCTTTAACAATACCATCACCCTCCAACTGCTCTTGAGTCGTTTCATGTGTTTCGGAAGTATCAGCGATGTGCTCCTGCTCCAGCGATTTGTTGCCATTCTGATTGTCTGTGGCACGATCTAATTCTTGGATGGATACTTGCTGCTCTGGCTGCTCTTGCTGCACTTTTGCTGCCCTTGAGCTGTACTTCACTGGCGGATTCTCGCTGGCATTGTTGTTGTTATTGCTCTGCAGCTGTTCGCATTCCTTATCCATAGACTCTGACTCTGGGTGTTCCAACGGATGTGTTATTACTTGCTGCAGTTTCTTTGCTTCTATATCTTGCGATTTGGCTTTTGGCATGTCCTTGAGAAAGGGATTAATACGCGCCTGGCGATTTGGCGGCGAATTTGAATTGATTCGATCGAAATCTGTAAGCAATTGAACGAATATGTCTTTGATGAAATTTTTGTAATTTTTTAATGCTCACCTGGCGTCTCATCAATGCTCATGGAACGCATGGAGGTAATGTCCTCATTGCTTAGGTTATTGCAGGACACCGCCTGGGAGCCGTACCCACTGCTGGTGGACGAGCTCATGCTGAGCGTGGCTAAACCTGTCAGATGCTTCATGTTCGTATTGGCGCTGGATGTATAGCTTAAATGGCTTTGATTCGAATGACTGCTTATATCCATGAACGAGTCCATTGTCTTGGATGAGGTAAGCCGGGCGCGTGTGGCCAGGCTCTTGTTTTGCCGCCGCTCTTGCTCGTATTCGGCGGCATACTCCGAGTCGCTTAAGCTGTCCTCGGGCTCCTCATCCAGCGAACGATGTCCGCCTAGCGGCTCCTCGTGAAGCGTTGTCATGCGCATGCCCATCATTTTGCTGGTGGCCGGCGATGCTGTGTAGATAAATTCAAATTGCATTATTAATGGCTTCCACTTGAAGATGGGTAGACCAGCTTAGCATTATTGGCTTAAAGCTACACAAACCACATACGTTTTGTTGGAGTTATTCTCAATGTGCTCAAGTTTAAATTGAGATTCAAAAATGTTGGGCGCGCTGCATTCCATGGGTTCAAGGGAAGACAATGATTATGTTTAATGTTTAGTTACAATGATTATAAACAACATTTGGTGAGCGATTAAACTATGTTAAAGTAATTCACTAGTTCAACTGGCGACTACTTCGCCAAAAATAAACAAACATACAAACATGAGAAAAATTAACTAGGAATAACAAGGAACTAGGTCATCAATAGATTGACTAGATGCGCTGCTTGGGCGTGGAACTCATGCTGGGCGTGCTGTCTGCTGTGTATGGTGCGCCAAATTGGATTTAGATACATATAGAGTGGGTGTGTTTGGTGTACAATGCATGGAACCACAATAAATGGAATGGTATGATGGATATGCGAACATTTGTACACAGAGTAAGAGAGAGAGAGAGAGAGACTAATGACAACTATTTAACTAAAATGTTGTGTTATACGAGTTTGTTGTTTTCGAGTATGACAGCTAACGGTTTACTAACACAAAACTACAAAAATATTTATCGTTATATGTATACTGCCCTCCCACTTATATGATTACAATAAATGAAGTTGCATGGATTTTACGTTTTGTACATTTATGTTTTTAGTATTTATGTCTAATTGTGGATTTGACACATGACTGAATCGTGTTACTATGTTTGTGCGCCTGTGTGTGTGTGTGGTAGTGGGAGTGTGAGTTAACAACAGACAAACTGAAACAACAACTAACAATCAATGAATTTTCAGTCAATTTTGTGGTATGCACTTTGCAGAGGCCAGCCTTTACCTGACAGTAGTACAGAGCCTGTTTATGGCGTTAAGAATTTCATATTTGAAATTGTTTTGAGTTGAGTTGAGTAAGCACAGAAAAAGAAAAGTACATAATGACATGTGAAAAATATTCCGACATACATACATACGAGCTATATATAATAGAAAGATATCTAAATTCATGTGTGTTCGTTTCATATGATTAATGTTTTGTTGTTGTCATAAATGATATGTATGTCAATTTATATGATAAGCTCTGATGAATAGAATGGAGCTTTGGTGAATAGTTATGTGCATTTGGACCGGCATTGGAACAGATTCGAGCGGGTGTGTTTTGCTTTTGTTGTGTTTATTAAAGTTGCTGTTGAGTTTGCTATTGTGTTGCATTGAAGCAAAGCAAAGAAATTCAAGTTTAGGAACAAATTGAAGCGGCAGTTGCAATAAATCTCAATAAATGTTTGCTTGCTTTTGGTTGGGGCAATAGTTGAAGCATAAGCATTGGCAAATTGTTAGCTTGTTAAGATCAATTTTTAAAGGATTTATCTTTTTACAGCCGACTGCGAGAGAATGTATCGTAAGTTAAAATTATTGCTATAAGTTAAGTATGCTAAATACACGTTATAAATCAGTACTAAATATTAATTTCGTAAGTAAAGATAAATCCCTTGTTTTAAGTCTTGGCAGCAATGATACTTTGGTTTTAAAAGTTGCTGCGCATAAGCACAAAAATCTTATACATAATATATATAGTTAGTATAAATAAATATATGCTCGTTGTGATACAAAAACTTTGGTTATATGTTTGTACGTTAGAAACGTTTTCAAATAGTGGCTAATTTAGTCTAATTAATCAAATAAAAATATGTTAGAGCCCGCTGCATAATATCTAAGAGTATACGCACCAATGCCAAAGGCCTTGCCCGGGGAGTCGTCTCCACTGCCCTTGCCACCAAAGCTGTGGCGAGTCCGTATGACGCCGCCATTGCCTCCAGGGCCACTGAGTGCTGTAAATAAGGGCGTAGTCCATTAGTAAAGTTAAAACGAAAAAAGATATAAAGTGACACATACTTGGCGTAAACTTGTTGCCCAGCGCCGTATTGTTCAGATCTGCAAAGGACTCGGAGCGACCCACATTCAGCAGTGACTCCATCGAGGCATCGAAGCGCATGATCTGCATAAGTTTATTGATGAGTTTCTTGCGTCATAAATGGCGTTTGCATATTTACAACAAATGTTAATATAACATGAATGAAAAGAATTTTAAAACAAAAAAAATTTAAAATAATAAGTGAAAGTCAAACTCAACACAAAACTGGCAAACTTGAACGCGCACAAAGACAACGGGGAAGCGGGAAAGTTAAAACAAAATAGTTATGAAGCCAGCTTACACAAATAAGAGAATAAATTTTGCGACTATCTCGAAAAAACATAGTAGTAGTTTACATAAGTGTTGTGAGTACATTGCACACAGATTACTTACACTGCCGGTGTTGGTGGTTTCTTTGACCGCCTGTGTGTGTGTGCAGTGAAAAGCGTTTTTGATTTTGATTTTGTACACAACACAGGTCAGATAAATATACATATATATATTTATTATTATTGCAGTTGTTAGGCGCGACAAGATTGGTTATTTTTGTTTGTTAATTTTAGTGTGCGGTGTGTACAACATAATATTTTGTTGTGTTAGATTTTAGTTTTAAGTGAAAGCGCATAGAAAATGTGAAAAGAGAAAGAATTGCGTTTTAGTCAAATATTTGAATTGTACAAGTTTAATTTTGCTGGCGCGTTTAGTGTAGCAGAGTGAAAGTACAAGAAGCACAAGGAAGCTTAGCTCGCTGATCGGATGATGAGCGTCGACACATACCTGCGAAAAGTTGGGCACACTGACGGTCTTGCGCATCGACAGCGGCTGACCATGTGCCGTCTCCAGCTCCTTGACAGCAACACTTTGACGCAAGCGATCCAATATCAATATGCTTTCCACAGCTGAAACACCACGCGTATATTTCTCTGTGGGAAAATAAAGAATCGATATGTTATTATGATCAAAAGATAAGTGTTCTTTTTTTTTTTTGGTTACTTACCTATGTAGGTCTCACCATCGCAGGTAGAGCAGTCATCACCACTGGCTGCCAGCTGGGCAAGCGATTCACGATCTTCCAGTTCCTCGGATGCCTTGGGAATGTTCGAGACGACTTCGTAGGTAACGCCGCTTTGCCAAATGGCATTCTCACCGCGCACCAGACGGAACTTTTTCAGCCGATCGGTTAGTGTTTGTCCCTTCTTAATGTTAATGATGAGACGCTTGCGCAGCACTAAATCCATCGGTGCTGGATGCGAAAGACGCACAGTTGTGCGCAGTATCAAATAGATGCGTTCATTAGCCTCGGTCACTCGATTAAGGGCTTGGCTGTCGTGCATGGACGAGTCCCAGCTGGCTACGCAACACACATCCTTGTCTAAATGTTGAAGTATTTGTAGAGTGTAGAATTTGTGTCCATGTTCCTTGGATAGAATGGAATTAATGCCCGCAATGGATAGCTCATCGTTTGTATTCTGTGCGGAAAGATCATCGCCATTTAGATTCAGAAACAGAACGGGCACGTGCGGCTCCATGCCGGCTGGTGGATCCCAAGAGGCGGGTGCACCCGGTATGCCCGAGCCTGGTGCCGGCACCAGAACCGCATTACGCTCCTCGGTAAGGGAAACCCACTGATGCACGAGGCTCAGCTCACGTTCACGTTCCTGCTCGTTCTTCTCCTCCTTTTTAATAATCATCTGTATCTGCTGGTCCAAGTACTGGCGACGGCGACCCAGCGCCTCACTCCACTTTTCGCGCAAAACAGTGAGATCTTCCTCCTGATAGGAGTCCAACGGTCGCTGCAAACGCGAACGCACCGTCACACTACCAATCGCCACATTCACAATCGATTGACAGATGATGGGCAATGTGCCAGAGTTTTGCACAGGCTTGACACGCACATTGACGCGACGCTGCTGACCCTGTCGCAGCTGGTAGATGCCTCCTGTGGGCACCTCATTGCGATTGGTGACCTCGACAGGTGAGTATTCTCCGTTGTCGTTTAGCTCGTGTATTTCCACCCACAATTCAATTTTACGCGACAGTTCCGCCCAGCGGTCGACAAGGGAGCGCGCCTTGGCTTGCTGTTGCTCCACCTCCCAGCCTTTAGACTTGGAGAAGCCGGCGCTACGATGACCCCAAACTTCAATTGAGAGCGCACCCTCGATGCAATGCTCCAGGAATTCCTCATTGATATTCACCGTAAAATTTTGAGTGTGCTCGAATTTGAAGACCATGTTTTGGTCAAGAGCCGTGGATTCGGCATTGATGACCGGCACAACCATCTCCTGGTGGCCCCAGAATGTGTACTGGCAAAAGACAAAGTTTGATAGCGCCAGCGGTAGTCCGGAGGCGTATTTGATGGTGACGCGGCAAGTAATTTGGTTGGCCATGGGATCCACAGGATCATCATACTCATCACGTGAATCCGCTGAAGATGTTTCCGACACCGACTCGCACATGCGATCCTGCGGCATTTGTCCGGCAACGCGTTCTATCTCCACCTGTAACCGACCAGCAACTTCACCCTGCTGACTAATAATGGGTGTGTGATAGTCCAGCTTGACATCATGGAACAGTACCTCCAAATAGACATTGGCCACGCCAATGAGATTGTGATTCTCCTGCGACTCGTAAAACGGATCCTGTGGCTTGTTGCAATCCTCGTCCTGCAAGACAACAACAATGTTAGTTTAAAGGGAACGTAAACGCCGTTGTTAATGTAAGTCTATAGCTTAGTGTATTTTCGAGGAGGTGGGACTTATTAATTACCTTGTCATCAAACTCATCGTCTGAGATTGTCTCAATAAGGGGCTGTATCAAGGGTTAATTGAATGCGTGTGCGAATAATAACGAGTACACGTAAAGTATTATGGTTAGTACAAGAGACAATAATGGAAAGTGTAATGAAATAAATGAATTTCCACTCACCAGGCCATTGAGTATGCGCTCCTTGTGCTCCTGATACATCTCTCGCATATCGATCAGTTTGTTCTCCAGCTTCTCCATGCTCCAGATTTGACTGCCTGAATTTGTGCGCTTCACCAGAATCGCCGGTTCGCTGACAAAGGCGCCACGCCTTCGATTTGGGCTCAAATTCGCTGGCGGTATTTGCAAAGTGACAGAGAATTTGGTTTTCTTTTCCATTTCCTCGGCTAGAAAGTTGGCCTCTTGCACTAGAGAATTGGCGCGCATAATGTCCGTCTTTAGTTGTCCTAGTGATCGTCTAAACATCTCATCACGTTCCTATAACAAGCCAATTAAAAAATGTAAATGACAAATTTAAAATTCTTGAAGCTGTTTAGTTCTTTACCTCTGCCCACTTCTCCACACGCATCTGCGAGGTAGGCGTATTGGGCGTAATCTTGCCCATCCGCAACGGATCATAGGGTGCATATGGAGCATATGGTGTGCTGGGCGAGAGTATATTGCGAAGCTGCTGGAACTGTCGTTCGTACTCCTGTCGCTGCTTTTCCAACGCCACTTGCTTGTCCTCTTCATGCTGTCGCTCCAGCCGAGCAATTGCCGTCTGTATGGGATCATTGCTTAGCTCATTTTGCATTATCTCATCGCGAGCGAAATTATAATCGATCAGCTGTGCGGGCGTTTGCGGCTCGGATGCACACAGACTCGAATTGATGCCAACTCTTGGCGAATTGACTCGGAAAAAGTGATGATTGCCCCAAAGTATACGATCACCATTCTGCAGTGGCGTCTTCTCTAGTGCAGCTGATCCATTGACAAAACAACGTGCGCCCTGCACAGGCTCCATAAATAGACCGCTATCCTCGATGGTTATTACACAGTGTTCCGGCTGTATGCCTAGACCCGATAGCTGTATATCCGGCTGCTGACCACTTATGCTGCGGCCACCAATCAACGTGCGTTCCTGCCAAAGAATTATAATATTAACGTAATGTTTTTGTGATACATAACAAAATCGTCTTACCTTTAGGTAGTAAACCAAAAGCTCATTGAGGGACGGATCTGCATTTAAATTGACCAGGTAGTATTTGTTCTTTTCCACCTTGATGCCACTAGCCTGCACACTGATGCCCATCTGCTCCAGTGCCTGCTGTCTTTCGTTCTGTATACGTTCGGTCTTGACCAGTTTCTCTTCCCAGGTTTGCGAGATTTGCTTCATTAGATTTTCACTCTCGGCAAGCTTGTCTTGGACATCACCGACGGGCGAGCCTGTGGCATGCTTCAACATGCTGCGCAAAGTTTCCACCTCATGGCGCAGCTCACGTATTATACGCGCATTGGGATCTTCATTGACCACGGCATGATTGACAATGCGCTTGGCACGATCCGCATATCGCAACGTGGACAGTGTTTCTTCGTAATTATCTGCTGAGGGTGAAATGGTGGCTACCATGACTGTTCTAGAGTTGCCACCAAGATTGTCCTTTAGGAGCCAGGTGAGCACGGAATCTCGATAGGGCACAAACTTATCGTTGCCGCTCTTTTTGCCATTTGTTTGATCAGCCAGTTTTGAAATAACTAGACCCAGTGTAGTCAGCGATCTAAAAAGGGTAAAAACAATATCATTATGTAGCCGGGTAGTAGATTTTTGTAATGAAGAAATTAAATAATTAAGTGGATTTACATATATTTGTTTTGGAATGCTACTCACTTGTTAATATTGGAGCCCTCCTTGAGACGATCGCCAACAGCGCCAGTTTTGACCGCACGCTCGGATCCAGCTAAATCAACCAGCGACATGCGAGAGACTTTTTCACCGCTGACGCCAGTTGCCTGGTCGGTGAGTATTTGTGTTAAGACGACCGAGAAAACGGCATGAGAACGCGAAGATTCGGCATTCATGTTAGTGGCCGCTACCGTTCGCGATTTGTTACCCTCGGTCATGAGGTTGTCAATGTCTTCATAGGATGCAACGGCCAACTGTGAAAGCCCATCAACATAGGGGCCGAGTACATTGTGTTCGCGCACTTTGAGCGACTGTTTGTTGGGCTTCGGATCGAGCAGATCGTGCACTTTCTCATTGTATATCTCCATGTAGGAGACTTCAACCTTGTAGAGAAGCTCTGGTGTTGATTTGTTTGCTATAGCTGAGAATAGCTTGCCACATAGACGGGGTATAATGCCCTTGCTTTCCTGTGAGCCCATCATCGTATACGATTTGCCCGAGCCTATAAAAAATTATTGAGTCACGATTGTGTTTTGGGCTAAAGAGTAAATCGCTTACCCGTCTGGCCGTAGGCGAAGATGCATGCATTATAGCCCTGAAATGCATTATCCAGTATATCACGTCCCACGCAGTCAAAGACCGTCTCCTGTGACGCAAAGCTGTCATCTTCGGCGTTCAGCGAGTAAAAGCAATGATCGAATGCAAATGTCTTTGGTTGTTTTCTGCGTGAGTCATCGTTATATATATAAATATATTTATATTTGTGTAATTAAAGGGATGTCAATTAATTAACTTAAGCACGCTTACCTTTCCATTTTCTCCAGCGATGGTGGATTTTGCAATATTGTTTGCTGTTTCTCCATTTCGACGATGCATTTTGTACCCAATTCAATTTCTGTGATTAAAAAATAAAAGAGAGATTTTTGTAATGTTAATTGCATACAAATGATAAGTATGATTTGAGTTATTTTCAGTACAAGGTTGATAACAAGTTCAGAATAGCAATGGCAACAAAATGTAAAAACATATTCACATACATATATAATAGATATGAATGTTTGTGCACTCGCTTGACAGCTGATTTCGTACATATGTGCGAAATAAAAACAATTTTACTACTGTCGAACTTCGATATATCAAACTACCATACAACGAACATTTCTATATAACGAATTAATTTTCAGAACACTTTTTAGTTAAATTTTCAGTTTTTATCGCTCTACATATAACGAAATTTCCTATACGAAAACAGGTATTCCTCGATTTTAAAAAATCTGTCTCCGTTCACCGCGAATTTTCGCTTTGTAAAAAACACAATTTTTAAACATTTTTTTAACGAATGTTGGCTACAACGAAGTTTTTCCTTTTAAAATTTGTTGTATGGAACTTCGACTGTACTATATTAACATATATTTGTACTCACATTCAGCAAGGCGATAAATGACTCTAAGTGTTCGTATGTAATATATGGCAAGTCCAATGCTGTAGCGCAATCTTAATGTACAAAAAAAAAAAAAAACGCGAACCTTTCAAATAATTGTAATTTCCGAAACGAAAAAAGTGAACATAAAACAAAAATGTTGCCCAAAACGTGCAGCACAATAAATTTTTGGCCAGCAAAAATATATTCTGCTTACAGCTAAACACGGACATTGCACCGCAATAAAAAAAAAAAACCGAAAATGTAGATTGTTCTAGCTGACAAAATAGCTGAAATACTTTCAAAAGACTTTTTGCCATTGTCCTGCGCACGTTGAAATGGCCAAAAGAACAAAGGAGAGACGAGCAGAATAGCAGGCAGACGAGGTCATGGCAGGAGAGGTTACAACAAACTCAAGTTACAGTGAAGCCGATGAAGCTGACCAATCTATTCAGTCTTTATAGGCAGTATGTTTGAACATATAGAATCTATAACCTTGTTAGCGAGTAAAATATACATATTCCACACATGGTTCTTACAAATTATGCCTAACTACCAAAATGTTATGAATCATTTAACAACCATGCCATTCTAATTCTTAAATTTTGTACTGGCCCAACCATCAAATAAAGTAGTTTTTAAATTCTAGTACAACTTTTTACAACTGGTAAAGGAAGGGGATTTCGCAAGTCTTAAAATCGATATTGTATAAAACCCTTTCAGGGAATCCCAAAGGTGTGCAGCCCAGTTTAGGCAGGCTATACTGTTAAAGGAATAAACAAGTATAAGCGTTGCAGTCGGACGCAACCGACTGCGGTTTACTCGATACGGGTAGAAAGAAGCCTGATTGCAAAGGAGTACGAATGCGGCAGGGGGGACAGTTTTTATACAGACAGATGGACATTGCTTAAAACCAATATACTCTTTACCTTTGGTATCGAGTGTAAGAAAATACACACACACACATGCATCTGCTTGTGTATTGGGGTTTGTTCCTGGCGCTGGCCACTCACTTCCGTTGCAAAAATAAAGCCAACATGGCATGAACAAGGCTAAAAGGACAGCAGCTTAGCCGACAAATCGAGTATGTTTAGTAAACCACAAAGGACGCTCATCAACACGGGTCATCAACGGTCTGTTTGTTGTTAGTACTTATATGTATGTGTTTTTGTAACAAAGGCGTGCCATAAATAATTAGATGAGTTGCCCCCCAATTGTGTATGGGTTCTGGTCAGTTGGTCATCTCCAGCTCTAGCTCCAGCTGAGCTGTTGAGTTCAGTTGATTTGGACACATCTTTGTCATAACCTCTGAGAAAGCTTACGCGTTGCCATTGTTCAATGTTGAAATTACCATATAAATACACAAACATACATACATTTTATAGAAAGAGTTAGATAGCCGCTTGGCCAGCAGATAGGGAAAAACAGGTTAAACATTTTGGCTTTAGCTTTCGCGCTGTGACTTCATTTTCGAGCGGTTGTTTGCTTGTGTGTGTTTGTTGTGTATTTTGTGTTGTTGTTTCTATAGTTTTCATTTTACGCTTTGTGACTCGAAGAGGTCGACAGCAATATGGCCCCAATACGGAGCGATGCGTAAGATTTCAAGAAATTGATGAGGAAATTGACGAACAAACGCGATTACATAGAAGTACATCAATAGTCAAAGTAATGGTACAAAAATGATCAGATATTGATAACAGAAACCTTTAAATATGTACGGTGTTCTCTCTAAAGATTCAAAATATAGGAGTCTTTTATAATTTCTACAAGTTCATTTGGGAATGACTTTATTTTGTATATAATTTAAATGCTAGTGCTTGCCAAAAATAATGGGATTTCCTGAGTTTTGCGAGTAAAATAAATACTTTGTGTATCAGGCATTATCAGCTGTGTGATAAGAGGCGCGTATAAGTATAAACCTTGTTTCGCTTATCATTTAAAAACATTCATACACAAACATTGAGGCACTCACACCAGCTCAAGCGTGAATCAAGCGTGTTTAACAGACGAATCACAGGCGTATGGAGAGAACATGACACAAACCAGCCCCAAATAAAGCAGTGATTTGGCAACGTGTGGATACAGCAGCAAACAGCAAAAACAGCAAACAGCGACAGATGGGAGCAGAACGAACGGAATAAGCGCTACAAAAAAAAAAAACACACATGCGAAAAGTAAATGGCAAATGGCAAATGACTTCCACTTGACGCCGCTGGCAAAGGGGTTCAAATTGACTGTGTTCACACTCTCATTCTCCCCTCATGCCACATTTCCGTTGCACTCTGTGCTCTCTCTAACTGTGTGTGCGTGTGAGTCATGGATAAGCCAAATGAATGATCACCACATTGACATTGGTAAATGGAAGCCAAGTGTTTTGCTTTTGCTTTTGCTTTGCTTCACTTGCAGGTTGCAACACTCGACGGTTGCAACATTCGACGACACTGGATTTCGCTCGTGCAAGCCACAATAGAAACGAACAATTAGCTGGAAATGTAAATCGCTTATACAGTCAGTCAGTCAGTCAGTTAGTCAGTCAGTTAGATGGTCTGCAAGGCTGTAAGTGCAAAAAAGTTGCTTGCGTTGCATTGAAAAACGAGGCGACCTTTGTAAAAAGCAAAGGAAATAACATTTGCATAACAAAAACGAAGAAAACAACATTATTTACGTTTATGCCAAAGTCTAAATACCCTTACAGACATTTGACAGGGAAATCGATAGGAACAAAAATGATTCAGAAAATTCTTATATATAAATATTTAAGTGGCATGAAATACTCTGTATTGGTTTGAAAATTTGTTACTCCTCAAAATAGTTACAGATTGCCTCAAATAGTCTATATACTCACAACACAAAAGCGAGACTATGCAAATTTCGTTATCCCGAAAATAAAAGTGAATAAACACATGCACGTTATATTTAGAGCTGACTGGCGCATAATTGATTGCAACGACAAAGTAAACCGTCGAGTGGAAAGAATAAAGTTTGAGGCTATGCAAAAATAATGAATATCTGCACGTTATAGAACATGTACTTGACTTTAAAGAGTTTTTTGGCTTTACTTACCGCGTCGATTGAAGGGTCGCACCCGCACAGCAACTTTGATCTTATCACTTGACATCGTGCAGGCCTTGGATTTACTCTCACTGTCTTACAACAACAATCAATGCCTATGGTGTTGTGGGTGGACGAGCGTCTGATTCATGCGCTCCCCACAGCCAAAATAAAATGGATTATGATTGGGACGGTATTCTCGTTGTTGTTGTTGTTGTTTGATATCCACTTTTACTTTGCCCGCCGAGAATTATGTGTGGCACAGTGGCACGCAATCTTTATATGTATATAAAAATATTTATTTCTTTTTTATGGGAGCAGGTGACTCACGATGGAAAGGAGAGCTGAAGCTTAGAATTTTGTGAGCGTTTCAATTAGCGCCACGCACACGCCTAACAGTACGTCATGTGGGGCGGAATGCGATTGGGGATGTATTTCCATTTCATTCTTGACTTGCGCTAGTTATTACACTCATGTATGTACACACACACACACACACACATATGTATGTATTGTACTGTTCACACAAGTTTGTTATTGTTATGTTGTGCTGGAATTTACTTTATTTGCACGCGTTTTTGTTATTTTTATTTGGACAGACGTTCAAATATTTGCCTTAAATTAGTTATATTGCTGTTGCCTAATTACTTTTATTAGTTTGTCCTTTCCGATTTTAGCAGGTTTCGCAAACAAATAACAATAACACTATATTATTAATTTACATTCACACACACACAAGCACGCACAAAGTCTTGACCGGACTTTTGGCAAGTAAGAAGGCAAAAAAAGAAAAGGAAATGTTTTAGCACTGGGGCTCCACCGACGCCCGCGCGAAAAGTCTCTCTCTTGGCCCGTATGACAGTGACTTCGTTGGAGAATCGATTTTTATGGCTCTTTTTTCATGAAGCTGGAATTTTATGCTGCGCAGTTTTCGTTGTCGTTTGGCTGTGTATTAATTAGCAATTATACCTTTTTGTTATCGTTTAAGCAAGGTTTAACATCACTTTTTACTATTTTATTGCGATATAATTTTTCGCGTCATTTCACTTTAATTTTTGCTATTTTATAATGGTTTCTCGACCTGCTATGACTGACGATAACGATTGACATTTCTTGCGACTCAACGCTCTGGCAGTGCTGCCAATTGGTTGAGTGTGACCAAACATGTTTAGATACCGCTTTCAAGCGTTGCCACCTTGCAGCACAAGTAGCGCGCGCACATTATTTAATTTTAAAATTTTAATTTGAAAATGTAACTTCACTGTTGGCAAGAAAAATTTAATTAGAGAAGGAAAAGAACAAAGCGAATGTACAACTTACAAAGTAAGAGAGAACAGACAAGATAAAAATATATTGGTGCTAACTTTTGATGCGCTGAACGATAAAAAAAAACTACATCATAACACAATGCAAGGGCATAGCAACATATCAACAAAGAAAAAACAGATTACTTAATTCATGAAAGTCACGTAGAACTGTGAAGTTATCGCTTTGGTTAAAAAAATCTGAAAAAACAGATTCAGAGATTCAAAGAGATGGAGAAATGGTATCAGAAAAAGATAGAATTATGGAAAAGAGATATTTAAAGTAATTAAGTAAAGTAAAGAAAATTCTTTTGCCACATGTACATAAATAAAAAATGTATATTATTAAAAGATTATTTAAAGGAATTGGAAGTACATATAAACAAAATAGCACATTAAAATCAAAGTCTTATAAATAAAAAAATTAATCGTATTATGTCAAAGGTGCGTCTCGTACAGAGATCCCCTCAATGTTAAAAATATATTGTTACACACAATTTTAAAACTGAAATGCTGTGCGCAAGCTGCTCAATAATAAACGAAACAGTTAGTGTCATCATTTAATAAAGTGCGTGTCGGCGATTATATAGGCCGCACCTTCACATTTGCGGAAATTGCGCTTAAGCATTATCATTATCAAGGCAGTACAATGAACGAACGAACCAATCTCCGGATCTCCCTCAATGATCAACAAGAACTGCAGGCAGGCGGCAGGCAACCTTGTACCGTACTTACTCTTCTGGTTTGGAAACGGTACGACGACGAAATGACAACAGATAAATAGTAAGTAAGTAAGTAAGTAGCAAGTAGTCTATAGCAACAACAAAAAAGTCACCCAAGAAACCTGAACAACGTTTTGCTCGCTATTTCGCCCTTTGTTTTGATGTCGCGCAGCTGATGAAGTGTTACGTTTGTTGTTTGTTGTTGTCGCTCGAACTCTTGTATCGACAGAGCGGCGGCGGCAGCAGATGCTGCTGCTGCTGCTGGCTGCTACCTGTTCACGTGCTGCCGCTCGGGGTCTGAGTTTATAAATGTTGAAGACGAGACGCAGGGCGCAGCAGTTTCTCGGTAAACCTCAGACGTGCGCAACCCAAGCAAAAATTAAGCGAATTTAGATTAAGTTTTAATGTTGGTTTTATTTTTTATATCTTTCTCTCAAAGACAACGAATGCGACATTTAAAAAATATATATAAAGTGAAGACACAATAAATACAAACGAACTCTTTTTATAAATAAATTTTGCGAAAACGAGAGTGAAAAACAATTAATAAAATTGCATATTTGAACTAAAGCCAAATATTAAACTGTTTGGTTCTTTAAAGTAAGTTAACTCAGGGTTTTTCAAAAAAACCTAACTGACCTATATCATTAAATAAGGAAAATCCATTAAATACCCAACCAAATACGTGCTCCATACGTCATATGCATACTACGCTTCATAAGCTTAAAAATGCATAAATAAAAAATTCATTAAAGGGCAACCTTGCATAATCTGCAGAGGTGTACAGAAACAAAAAAGTGGCTAATAGCGCCCAACGTTCAAACAAACTCAACATCAATCGTGATTTCAAACTAACTGCCAAATATATACACATAAATATTACAAAATCGTATGTTATTGTTTTTATTATTATTGTTTATAAAATTGCCAAAAATGGGCATTATGGAATCGGATCCCCCCTACGAAAGGTGAAGGCGCCGGCTCATTTGCATACTGCGTGGCATTATAAACAAACAATAATAATAAACGAGATGCAAAATCCGAAGTCGCTTTGCCCTTGAAATCATTTCATCGAAGACCAATTAACCATTAGCCAGCCACCAGCTATTGAAACGGACCGGGCTAAAAACCATGTCAGACTCCATCCATAAAGCTCATAGCTCTTACAGTATTTACTAATAATACATTTCATAAATTTAAATTGATTTTGTGTACATGTGACACGCCGAAGTGGTTTTCAATTGGTACCAGAGCTCCCCCGGCATTGGCTTTTGTTTTCGGCAATGTTTTTGCTCAACAACTGTGCAAATAGTAATTGGAATAATTTCTTATATTTGCCGACTGACCAAAATCTAATTTATGTTAGGACAACAAGTGCAAAGTACAACATTAGATCATATGCCTATAAATAAAAAGTGCTTAGTGAAGTTTTTAAAAAAAAACTGCTCGAATGGGATGGATAAACCGAGTTTTAAGTTGGCTAATGAGTTTTTTTTTAGTTTAGTTTGAAAGACCTTTGACTGTTCAGCTTAACGGTGAGTAAATATATAAGATTTGTTGAACGAATCGTAGACACATATAGGTAGATAGTATATCTAGTACTACATATTGGCAAGTACCAACTGTGACAGGCACCCCAATAAACCTTCGAGTGACTTGTGATTTGAATTGTTTTCAATATTATGTGTTTGTGTTTTTTTTTTCGTTTTTCGATTTGTAGTATATAAACATCGTATATATATGTAGTACTCAGACGTCACGAGTTGACATTGAAATGCACTTATATCTAAAAGAAAAAAAATTACAAACTTGGTAAGGGGGTAATTGATGTTTGAACTTGATTTTTTTAAGCGAGCACCGAGACCTATTCGATCGATCTATGGCCAGCCACAGTCATGAGCACAATTTTCGGGTGCGACACGTGCACACACCGTTTAATGAGTTAACTCTCGCTCTCTCTTTCTCTCTTGACCAACTGTTGTCAACCTATTAAAGTTGATCCATACAATGAGCGTACCATTCAGATATTAATGAACGGGAAGTCCGAGTATGTAAGAGTCGTTTGGGTGCACTCGCAACTTTAGTCCACTAATTGTATTTGCATACGCCCTGTACGCAATTGGCTTGAAACAAATGTTAACGCTTGTAATGACACCTAAGCAAAACACTCGAATACGCTCATTATCCCCCAGTGTGTGTATACCACCCAGCCATGTCATTGACAATGCTCTCATTCATTGACTGCGTTTAGTTTTCCTCATAACAGCTGCCTGAACGCAGCGCCATGCAGCGACACGGATATGGATTGGCTATAGCTATAGCTGTTGCTCTATTTTTGAGTCATCTCTTCAACTCAAAAGCCGAACGAAACGACTCAACGCTGCCACTTCATCAATACAATCAGCAATTGCTCAATGCCAACACCAGCAATCTCTGGCCCCAAACGCCGCCTTCTTCTTTACACCACCCAGACAAGGACATAAAGTTGACAGTCGCTGCTGCTGTTGATGATCATTTATCCAAGACAGATGACACACATGTTGCAATATTTTCGCGCAACTCAATCATCTATGGCCTGACAGAAGTGGCAAATGCAAGCAATTCTAAGCCCATCTGTCATGCGCATTTGAAGCACCTGCAGCGTGGCATCCTCAGCAAACAGCCTTGGGCTATGAAAGGTGAGTGTGTTAAACAAACTATTGCAGTTGCAAACAAATCTTACTTCAACACAAACTGCAGTCAAAAGATTTCATACCAAACTCACTTTAATTAATTTCCTAAAAGTTACAAATTACAACTATTTTTTCTATAATTTCCATTAAACTATATTAAAATGAAAAAAAACTTATTTAAAAAATCGAGTTTGGGTAGTTCCTCTATGAAAAAGTCATCCCATTGAGAGGATTGTTGCGTTAAGTCGACTTTTAAAGATGATCAAGATTTTTTAAATCTATCCTCAGCTATATAATAGCATAATATATGACATCTAGATCTTTTTGCTTATCGGAAATGATTTGATTTCAAATTAAGTTGATCCCCAAATAACTTAAAAGCTCTATCTCTTTGCAGTGCTTGATGCCTCGGGCTCGAAATCTTCTGGTTTTGTTTTCGGCCAAAACTACTGGCTGGGTAGTCGCGAGGCATGCAACATGCTGCGCAAACCATTGGCCATAACACTCTCCAAGAACTTTGAACGGATTATGCATCAAGGACTTGTCACACAAGCGGCGCCATTCGACATGGACTATCGTGTTGTCTATTTGCGCCACAATTCGCCCTGGCAGGTAGAGATAAGGTTAATGTCGGAACGAGTCATACATATTGGCCTCTGCGTGCCCAGCTCATGCCAGTCCAGCGAGCTTAAGCAACTGACCAATGACTATGTGGCCGAGAGTTTCGCGAACGATGATATCTTTGAGATGCAGCCAGAAGTGCTGTACACAAAGGATCTGAAGCTGCGCGATGTGTTCTATGATCGATGGAGCTTTAAGCTTGTTGTTGCCTCGGTGCTGGCTACCTTCGCCTTTATGCTCTGCGCCCAGCAGCTAAGCGTGGCCAAACAGCTGCCGCCGGAGGGGCAAGAGGATGGTGCAGGTTTGGCTCCGGTGGAATCGGAAATATGGCGAGCAATGCAAAGCCTGCTCAAATGGTATCCGCTGCAGAGTTTTGTCAGCTGCTACGATGGGGCCAGCAATTGGCGTCGCATCTTTGCCACCAAGGAGACAAACTCCTCGGAGATACCCTTGCTGAATGGACTGCGTTCTGTGTGTGCCGTTGGCATATTAACATTTCATGTAGTGTGGTTCATGTATTTTACAGTGAACAATAAAATTGTGCTCCTCAGCTATGCGGAGCACATCTTCTTTCAATACGTCTCCTCGGCTCCACTGCTGGTGGATGTCTTCTTCACCATAAGGTAAGAATATATCATACACATATAACAAAAAGAAGTATTTACTAATCTTTGACTGTTTACAGTGGCTTTCTACAAACCTACAATTTTATGCGCAATGTCAAACAAATGGAGGCAGTGCGTCAAAATGGTTGGGTTCCAAATGTCAAGCTATTTGCCAAGCTACTTTTCCATCGGTATTTAAGGATTGCGCCGCTTTACATGATTGTCGTTGGCAGTGTGGATTTGGTGTTCGCCTACTTGGGAGATACTTCAGTTTATCATCTTAACGAGCCTTTGGATGTGCTTTGCAGCCGGCATTGGTGGCGTAATTTCCTATTCATACAGAATCTGTTCCATTTGGAGGAAATGTGTGCCAACTGGACCTGGAGCGTTGCATGTGATATGCAATTCTTTTTACTGGCCAATTTGGTGTTATTCCTCTATGCCAAGTGAGTTCGATTCAAACTGGATACATATATCAATTTTACAACGTATTTCTTATAGGCGTCCCAACTGGGCCAAGTTTGTGGCTGTTGCCAGCTTGGTGGCAACGATTGTGTGGTCCTACGGCATTGGGCTCAATTCCAAATTTGAGTTCTCTTTGGACACGATTTATGCCACAGCCACTCAAATCTACATCAGTCCGTTTGTTCGGGTGCTACCCTACATTGTTGGATCCATTGCGGCATGGTGCCATTTGGAGCGTCGCATGCAATTTGAATGGAGTGATTTGCAATTTCGCTGTTTCTGGCATTTCTCATTGCTGGTCTTCGTCGGCTGCGTCTATTCGACGTTCAAACGTGATCTGGGCAATCTATTTACCATCTCACTGTATGTGCTGGGCAGGCTGTTATTCTCCTGTAGCGTTTGCTGGATGATTGTGGGCAGCGCTGTGGGGCGTGGCGTTTGGTGGTCCCGCTTATTGGAATCGCGCTGCTTTCAACATTTCAATCGAGTGTCCTATGCTTTTTATCTGCTTAATGCAATGCTGATTTCCCTTTTCTTTGGACTGAGCAACGCGAGCACACATGCTGATCCAATAATGCTGGTAAGAAAACTCATTTAAATACAATAAAATTTTTGCTTACCTTATTTTTTATTAATTTTAGTGCGTTATCTGCAGTGGCTTTACCTTGATTGTTTACTTAATGTCCATTGTGTATTCATGGCTATTTGAGCTGCCGTACAGCAACTTGTCCAGTTTGTTGTTGCGTAAACCAAAAACTACCTAACTTGTGATCAACTACTACTGTTCTGTGAACAGCGCTTTCTAAACAACTAAATGTATTTAGTTTATTGTTAAATGTTGTATATAATCCCCACACAAAGCCAGTTTTATTGATATAAATAAACAAATTTATACTAGTCGTAAGTATTACATGCTAACCAAATAAAGAAAAAAAAAAGGTGATTTTTAATTCAAATTTAAATGATATCGATTACTTGTAGGCGCTGGCATGTTAACGCTCAAACGTGAATGTTTAAAAATGAGCAAAGTAACAGAAGACGGGTTTTAAGAATTGTTCATGTTAACGAGTTGACATAACTAACCATTGAGACCAAGCATGTGATGTGGAAGAATGTGATGAGAAATTCTGTTTATTTCGGTTGCGTCAATGTTAATTAACATAACGTTCAAGCTCGCCAATTTGCGTCACGTGACGTTGGCCGCTTGTGTTTGCGTAACGTGAAGTAGGCTGCGATCGTTAATAAAATGACCGCCAACAAGGGCAATATTTAAATGGTCATGACAGCTGAAATTATTACAGTGAAACAAATCATTAATAAAATGCCATCTCTTACATTATTCGAGTAAACATTTATATCAAATAATATTTACAACACTAATTACATATACATGGAAATCGTAGAATCTAAATGCTAGGAATGTGAGTGTGTGAAGGTGAATGTGTTTTTTTATTTTTGTATGTATGAGTGGGTGGATGTATTCAAGCTTCTCCACGCAGCATGGCACAACATCGAACAAAACAAGCAATGATCATCTTCGCTAATAACTAATCTTTAAGATATGTCTCCAACGGATTTGATCCCAGGAGCCGCGATGTTGCCGTCTCGTCTTAAATCAAAATGTATATATTCAATTAGCTGTTGGATTTACAACTCAACTGAAAACAACTCACTTGACTGCGCCGGTTTTGATGTTGTGGTGCTCTCCGTTCGCTGCGATTGGAGACAGTTCACCCACTCGGACAACGAGATCTTCTTATCGCCATTTACATCACAATAGCGAGGCATTTTCTTGCCACATTTGCTCAAGTTGCTGTAAAATAGAAAAAGTACTTACTTATTATTTTCATATTGAATTTTTTATTTTTTCTTGAATTCAGTACCTAGCACTTGTGACCAGATCACGAAAGACCTTCCATTCCTTGCGCTCCCACGACTTGTTTTTGTTCTTGTCCAGAAACACAAAACTCAGCATAGCGATGCGCTCATCCTCGGACTTCCACATGGTTGAGTTTCTACTAAAAGTGATATTAAAATACATACTTTTTATCAAAATGTATTTGAAATATAATGCTTACCCCGTATTACTGCTGGGTAGAATTTTTGTGTTAAGAAACTCCTTGAGCTCCTTGAGGAACTGTGTCTTTCGTGGCTCTGTGCAGCCTTTCATAGGTCTAACAGCGCTGACCTCATCGCATTGTGGTCGCTTTTGTCCAAAGGTGCCCGGTATACTCTTGCCCGTCTCCTCGTGCACACACCAGCAAATGGAGCTGTAGCATTGGACGCGCTTATATCGGCCATCGGACATGCATTCGGGCACATAGAAGGATCTGTTGCCGCCGTGCTGCAAGTAGGTTGTATTGAAATATTGGATTAACTTCACACACACACACACACGCAAACTTACGCGTTGCTCTTCGCGTGCCACCTCCCGATCTGTCCAACAGTTGGCATCGCCCTCGCTCTCATTGTTGGTCGCCTCGACTGTCTTGGCATTCAGAACTGTGAACGAAAGGCCCATTAGAATAGACTCGATACTGCCCTTTGAAAGCATGCCAAGTGCTATTGGATGTTACTTGGGTATTACTCAAATTGTTGGTTAGTTTATATATTTATCGCCCGACAGAGTACGTACAATTAAATGACGTTGGCGACAACGTGCGTGGATGTGTCATGCTATCGTAATCATCCTCGCCAATATAATCACCATCATCGTGCTCCTCACTCTCATTATTAACAAATTCAATACGAGAAATACTGCTTCGGCTGCTGCCGCCGCCGCTGCTGCTGCTCGTTCCGATTATGTTCGTATTTGTATGGTCATGGTGGGTAATTGTGTGGTGAATGTTATGCAGATTTGGATAGTGAGTGCGGCGGGGTATTGTTGCACTTGATGTTGCAGCGTGTTGCAGTATCGAGCTGCTCGTTGGAGGACTGCTATTCAAGATATTAACGGCGGCTTTACCTGCATATAGGGATTACACACAAATATCGATCGGTACAAAAACACACACAAACAAACACCCAAAGTATATTTTTAAGATAGTTTTATCCATGCAAATATCAACAGTTAAAATAAAATGATTTTCTAGAGGTATTTTTAGAATTTTAAACCCTTTGAAATTTGTGTGTAGAAATTATTAATATTTCTTTGGTAATTTTTTTATATACTCTGATACCGAAGTTAAAAGTATTAAAGCTAGAGACTTGGAACTTTGCCAATTTCTTGGGCCATGTTTGCGTCAGACAGAGTGTCGATATAGGGGTGCTTTGCCCACTGGGGGGCAAGGAAATCGTTAACAAGTCGATACACCTCTTGGTCCAAATCAATAAACATAAGATATACCTATAACTCACAAAGATACATATAAGAAGATTCGCAACAGATTTTATTTCTCATCAAGCAATTAAAACGAATTTAACTATGTAATTGCAAACAGTAGATGCTAAACATCTTATTAGTGCCAAAAGACACTTAAGAACATTATCATAAAGTTGACAGCTTCATTATTCACAGCGAGCTGCATTGTTGGTGTTCTTCTGGGTCAGGAAGATGGTAAGAGGCAATAAATCCGATTTTCAATCGATTTTAGTTACATATAAGTATATATGTGATTCCATATGAATGCAGCTCGTTGCTATCAAGCAGATGGAGAGGCGGGGCTGTGTGGAATGAACGTTGAAAAAACCAAACTGATGGAAAGAAAGCTGGTAACGTTCCCCAAAGATCTGCATCACAAAGATTTTGAAGGCTACGCCAACCACTCTCCACATATTAAAATTCGATATCAGAGTATTTCATAGTCGTAGTGCGCCCGACTTTAACTTTTTCACTTATTTTTTTATATGGTAAGGATTTTATTATGAAAAGTAACAATTAAATTGTTAGTTATAAGGACAATTTTTATTCATGCAACATATTTTTTTAACCCCTTTCCCAGCGATTCCTTTAAAGGTAATTTACAACAACTCTTCATGAATTTCTATAAGATATCGTGTTTATGAGATAGAGTGAGGGAAAGAGAGAGCGCAACTTACGCTGGTTGGCATCTTTGGCCAGGCAATTGCTCCATTCAAGCCGAGACAGGCTATCGTCTCTATTGACATCACAGTACTTGCCAAAGGCACGTCCACAACGTCTGGGCTTTACCGCCTGTTTGTTGATTAGTATATCGTGTGCATACAAAATAGGGAGTAGAAGAAATAGGGGGAGGTAGTGAGTGAAGTCTACAAGGCATGTGTGACAGCAAACAACAGCAACAACAACTCACCCGCTTGACAAGCTTCTTGAGCTCACGCACTTCTTGTCTATCCAGCAACTGATTGGCATTCCCATCCAATTGGGCAAACTTCCAATCGAGTACAGCGGCATCACTAGCACCAGCTGCATGTGTCTGACCCGAGCGCACCTGTTCGCTGCGGAAGACCTCGACCAGATGATTGTTAAACGCCAGGCGATCCACCTTGCTGCAGGGACGATGGCCACCGTTGCCACCATTATCGCTGCTATTGGCCGCATCTGCATCCACATGGAGCTGACGCTGTGGCGAGCGTCGCCGATTGTTGCGTCTATAAGCGGCACACTTAGGCCTACCGCGTCTCGTCGAAGTGTTCTTAATTGGATTGCCGCTGCTGTCGCTGCACCAGCAGCCAGTGTCCCCCAAACATTGCACAGCCGCATAGTTGCCATCGTTGCGGCAACGAGGAAAGAATATCTTTGGATTGCGAGCACGCTCTCGACGCGCATACTGACGTGCCAACAAGCAGCCTGAAATACATACATATGAGAAAAGATAAATTGTAGTAAAAATGTAAAGTAATATTTGTTCCGATTTGTTATTAAGCAAATTTCAAGCACTGAGTAAATATGTTTAAAAATGTTTAAACTTACCCTTGCAGTGGCCGCGATGCTTGAAGCTGACCTGATGTCCGCTGCACTGCACCCGGAGCAGGTGACAGCGTGTGGGATAGGTCTGGTCATCGGTGCCGCAGACGGGTCCCTCGCTATCGTCGCACTCGCCCTGCTTGGCGGCGCACTTGGACATCGACTGTGACTGTGACTGCGACAGCTAAAAAAGGAAGGTGTGAAGTGTGCATACATACACACATACACATGCACATTGTTGTTACTATATGTATGTATAAGAAATATTCGAAGCACTTTGCGATTACATACCAAATAAATAATATCAAACACGCGTTAAATGATTTATTACATTTATGGTCGCCAAATTCACAGACAACGAACGCAATCGTCTCGACTGCTCAACTGGAATACGAATGAGTATTCCGTTTGCCGTTGCGACTCTCAGGCATGCAACGCATTTATGAGTGGGCAAGGGGAGATCAGGTGTTCAGGGGTGATGGCTAACACAACACAAATGTGGTCAGGCCATAACTTGAATGGCACCGCGTACTCGCATTATATGCTACCATTTGAATGTCTTGGCAGTTCCCAGCCAAACCAAAAGCAAAATTTACAACAAAACCGAAATACTTATGGTCAATTGGCCAGACTAACTGGCTGCCGATTTACAGGCCTGTTGCTGCTGACACTGCTCATTCTTGTTATGACCAAAAACAAAAACAAAAAACAAATTCAATCAATTTGTTGTTGCTGTAAATTGCGTAGCACTTGCGTTTTGCCAGTGCAGCAGCTTTTGTAGCTGCTCTTTAGATAAACTACAAAATTTTTTGACATTAATTAGTTTGGTGCAGCAAAGATTATTGAAAAAAATATTGGCAAAATATAGTTGTAAAACTGATTGTGAGTCTGTTGCGAATTGATATATGTGACATTTTTGAATTTTTACATAATCATAAACTGTAGCATTATTTTATTTTATAGAACAAGAGCTGGTCCTAACGTAGCTGCAATAAGTAAATCGAGCCAACTGCTAGATCCAATTTTATTACAATTTCTTGAATGCAATTATTATTATTTTATTACAGTAATAGCAATTTGCTGTTAGCCCCAATAACAAAATCTCTTCTCTTATATCAATATCACACTTGGGTTTAGTTGTTTCCGAAATCAACTTAAGTCCAATAAAAATCTCCCTTTACATTGCACCATGAGAGTTCCACATTAGAAAGAAACCCGAAACCAGTAGCCCCAAAAACTAATGTTATACAATTGTACAGCAAGTATGTATGTACGGGCAAACCTGGATAGTGTGATCAACCTGAATAGTGTGAACAAATTTCAACATTTTGAATTTATTTTTGTTCACACTATCCAGGCTTGCCTGTACTATATATATGCTTAATGTCTCTCTTTTTTTTTGTCTTATCAAGTCGCCATACAACACACACACGTCTACCTTTTGTAATGTCGACTGTCTACACTCGATTCACTTTCGCTACAAGGTGTCGCGAGAGCTGTTAAATTTTATTTTTTGGAGCACGCGTTGAACGGTAATCGGATCGGGACAGTTGGGAATAGCTTTGTGTGTTGCTTGGATAAACATGCAAAAGCAACAAGCTTGCTGATTAAGCAGCTGCAAACAGAGTTCCAGGAATGATACCTGACCAAATTAGTTGTAGGGCATCTGTAATAATATTTTTCATTGAATTCCCAGCAATCGAGCAAACCAAAAGCGGCGCCAATAATACACTGAAAGTCTAATTGTCAATGCAAATCGCATATTTCTATATACAAAATAGGGTGTTATTCCACAACGTGCCAGCCATAAAATATGATATATGTATGTATATATAATAGTAAAATTAACACCAACATATACAAAAATTCTATATGGGGACAGCTTAAGGATTGTTACGATCGATAACGATGAAATTATTGACTGACAATTCTCACGCTCGTAGGGATTAAAAAACAACAACAACACTTGAAATACGTCTTCACACTTTGTCATTATCAGGCCAGCTTTGTGGCTGGTGGAACTGGTCATTGGTAATGCCAAATCTCTTTCCCCTCGCTCTCTTAGTTCCCTGGGCCTAATACCTGTCCACATTAACAAAAGACCAAAACGCTTTTGACTTGTGACCATTTTTATATATGTATATACATAAATATTTTACATCTCAGCACTTTTTGTGCAGCTTCTCCTTTTTTTGCTGCGCGTTCTTAGCACAGTAAAAAAAAAGAGGAACAAAAAAAAACAAAACACGTTCGTCGGCCAAATGAAACACAAAACAAAGCCAACCAACAGGCAACAGGAGGTTGGGTATGGGAATGGGTTATGGTTATGGGTATGGGTATGGGGAGTCGCGAACTTTTGCCGGCAAGCGAAAAATTGCAGACAGCGCGGCGGCAGTCAAGAGACACTGGCCGGGCCGGGCCGGCAAGGCAACTCTTCAAATGAAAGATACAAACGGGACAGGGAAGGTGGAAGATGAGAGGGGGACTAAACTCTAAGCTGAGAGAGTTAAAGTCAAAGTCCGAGCTGGAGTTCGAGTTGAAGTTGAAAAATACAGAAATAAAAAGAAGCAACTGTTGTTGTTGTTGTTGCTGTTGCCTGCAGACAATTTGTAGGGATTGGACCAATCACTTATAGTATCTCTTTCGTTTTGGTTGAATATATTTTTTGTATTAATACCTGGAATATTCAAGTGTTTTCTTGGGACTTACACGCTGAGTTGAGCTCAGCTTTGGCTTAAGCTTAAAGTATTAATTTTTAGTATAGCTTCTCAACTTACCGGCAGATCATGTCGTGTGTCCTGCTGCTGCTGCTGCTGCTCTGGACTCCTGCTGCATGTGGCAAGTTGTAATAGCAAAAGCACACCAAGTGCAATGATGAAAAAGCATTTCACAAACATTTTCAAAACTGTCAATTGTCAATTGTTGTTACAATAAGCACACAAAATGTTTTATTGCATTATATATTGTTAATAGTTTTTTTTTTGGGTCCTTTTATGGCATACGTTTCTTCAATAAGCTTTTTGTTTCTGCACTCGTTTTGATGGTGTGGGTGTGGCAGAGTAATTTGTAGTCTTCTTTATTTATTTGTTGATTTTCTTGGGCTATTTTTAGTAATTTTGGCCAGTTCAAGATGGGAAACTGCACACATGTGTATACAATTTGTTTATAAGCAAAATGGATTTCTGCTTTATATGAACTTAAGATTGAATTTTTGTTGTTGTTGCTGATGGTTGTTTGTTTTTGCACTCACTTAGGCTGAAACTGAAAGACTGGAGGGCAAGTGAAAAGCTCAAAAGACAAAAAATTGATTCGACTGAAAAACCAAACCGTGCGTCGCCAAGTTTCAAATACGACTGAGACGCAAGCAGTTCAATAGGAGTAGTCGGGAATAAAAAATAAATGTTGCGGCCGAGAGTGGCCTAAGGCCAGCGAGAGCAGCACAACTCACACACACACACACATACATACACAGCTGAAAGAGAGGCAAACAGTTGGAGGGAGCGAGATAGAGAGGGTAAAAAAGAGTAAGAGAGAGAAAGATCGTGCAGCACACAGACACACACAGACAGAGACAACAAACAGTTGGTCAACGCATTGGGAATCGACAAAGTCGATGTCGCCACAATGTCTGGCAGTGTCTACCGCCAACCATATCTTATCTTTGTTTTTTGTTGTTTCTTTGCCTTCAGCTTCTTGAGATCTGGGCCTGGACAGCGGTTAGCATAAAGGCCCATCAGCAGCAGCAGCAGCAGCAACAACAAACGTCGACAATTCTGAATACACACACACTCTTATATACATACATACATCCAACACAACAATAAACTGTTGAGAGTTTCGAGTGTGAAATTTATCTTCTTCCTTTGTATACCTGAAGAGGTTGCCTCGAACACCAAGCAGCTAAAACAAAACAAGACACTGCCAGTTGCTAGCTGTTGATCGGGCACCACTGCGATCTGTGGGCAACACCACCGCCACCGCCACCACCACCACCACCACCATCACCACCGGCCAGCTGTGGCTCTCAATTGAAAAGGTAAAGAAGGCAAAGGCAAAAAAAAGGCCAGCAAAAACGGAGGAAAGAAAGGAAATCGTAAGCTATGTACTTGCTATGTCTGAGACTTAAACTGAGACTGGGACGGGGACTGGGACTGGGACTCCTGCCTCTCGCCAGGCAGTCGCACGTCTGTGATTTATAGAGCTTGCTGCCGCTGCCAGCGAATGCCGGTACCATGAGAATATGGCTATGGGTATGGGTATATCGGTGTGAAACCTGCCAGACAGTGTGACGGCAACTAAAGATAACGTCCCCAGGCCCTTGTCAGTATACTGTGTGTGTGTGTGTGTGTCGACTCCCCGCCCCCTTTGCCGTACTCTGGCCCTTGTTGCCCATTGTTTTCGTTTGCTTGTTCGACACCGTATTTTTGTGGTCTTCTTTTATGGTCGAACATGGCTATACATATAGGGAAAGAAGAAGAGTGAGAGGCTCAGACAGTTGACTGCGACTGGCAGACAGTATGACGCCAAATTCAATACACAACCAACAACATTGACGATAACAAAAGGTAAACAGCCCAATGCCCAAAGTGGTACGGGGAAGGGGCCAGGGAATCCGGGGACATGGGCATTACAAGAAAAAACGAAACCACTCGTGGTGCAGTATCAATAATAATAATAATACATTTAGCCAAAGTCCGATGAAGACGCATTTGGTAGCCGACGTTCTTGAGTGTTTCTGTGTGTATAGCGATACAGCTACAGATACAGATACAACATCTAAATACAATACAATAAATGGATACAGATACAAAGATACACACACACACAAACAACGATACTCACGCTAATGTGCACTTAACTAATCATTTTGTGATTCTTCACTTTGTGTTTTTTTTTATTATTCTTTTTTCATTGTGAACACAAAATTTCGTTTGAAATAATTTTTACAAAAGAATTGTATTAAATCTGCGCACTGGCAAAACAATTAAACACTTACGCCGAAATCGATTTGTTTAGGTTTTGAAGAGAGAGAGAGAGAGAGAGACAGAATTTATGAACTAATCAAAACAAACATTCGGTCAAATAAATTGGAACACTTCACAAAAAGAACAATATTTTCTAGTTTTTTAATGCTTACGCAGAATTCCACAAGCTTATAAATTGACTGAGACATCTGCTTGAAAAATTATGTTGAGGGATATGTTTAGTTCAATAATATTTTGCCATCAGCGATGAAAAGCACCAAAAGCAATACTTCCCCGCATGGGAAGAACCTTTACTACTTATTGATTCTGGTCATGAAGCTGCACCTTGATAAGGACACGCAATCGGTCCAATAAAAGTCAGCTGTAGCTTCTGCAAATATTATCAGTTAATAAAACACATCAGTTGTATTCGAAAGCAAGAATGAAGTTCTTCGTTTTTCTTGGATTCCTCGCCGTCTTGGTGTGCTTGGTTCAGTCACAGACTTTGTCGCAGGATTCATCAGCTATGCAGGAAACCTTTGCTGTAGTTGATCCCATTCCGAATCAACACAATCGTCAGAAGAGTGCCACCTGTGATCTATTAAGCGGTTTCAGTCTAAATCATTCAGCATGTGCTGCCCACTGTATTGCTCTAAGTAAAAGAGGTGGCTTCTGTAATAATAAGGCTGTCTGCATTTGCCGTCGCTAAAACATAAACTGATCGAATAAAAAAACAAAAACCTATGGAAAGTCCCCTTACTTGTCTCTGCCCTACAAAGAACACAGGTAAATTTGCGAATAGATTTCTACGCCAGGCGGCAGAGAAGGATTTAACAGTTGTTCGTTATAACTTGTAGAATAAAGTTTAAATTGGCGGCAGACAAAGAAACTTTGACGTTGAAATTTGAAATGCCTGTGAATTATTTCCTTTTACTTTTCCCGCTCATTTATGGGTTTTTTTTTAAATGAATTTACTTTTAAGAATCTGTTGAGCTTATCGCTACTATTTGAACGGATCGAGTCAAAGCAGGCCGGCTGTAGGTCAGAACGGGAATGAATCAAACGCTTATTTCATTCTTAAAAATATTTTATATATTTGCAAAATGCATGTTCACTTATCAGCTCAACAAAAAAAACACACACAAGTAAACACTCAAGTTTGTCTAGTATAGGTCTAAACTAAACTGAGCTGCGTTCGCAATGCTTATTCTTATCAATTAAATGAATAAACACAAAACACAACAGGAGGGAAGAGAGTGTTGGAGTCTGATATGCTGCTCATTGCACAGTCTGCAACACAAACAAAGCACGCTCAATTAACGCCAATTATACGTGAACTCGAAACGAAATTGTTAATAAAAATTTTAGGAATTAATACAGAATTACGAGTGTCGTGGGCTTTAATTTACAAAAGCATTAAAAGTTATGTTACAATAACAAATGAGCACCGGTCCGGTCGAAGGAACCCCAACAACACTAAACTGCTGATCGCTTTATTTGATTTCTATTGCAATTTATAGTCGCGTAAATTGAGTTTACTTCGAGATAGATTCGGCTCAGCGAACCGCACGCGAGAGTCTCTTTATTTACACTGACACTTAGCTATCAGTATTGCGCATTTCAAACATATACTAATTATCTTTATCAAGACACAAGTAAAACAGAGAGAAGTGTTACTCAAGAGAACGGAACAGTAGTGGAATATAATTAAGCAAACATCCCGCGCCAAATCTATTTAAATGTGCGCTAAAAATACCAGAAAAATAATAAAATGACAATCGATAAGCGATATACGATTATGTTGAAAGCAGCTCAACAGCCGCTGTTAACAGTTCAACAAAATGCTAAATCCTAATCGCTGTACACAAAACGCAACTGGTAAATTTGTTTTTGATATTTTGTGTTCAGAGAAAGAGAGGTAGTTAACATTATTATTGTTATCTCTAAAGTTGATGTGGGCTGCAAAATACTGAAGTGCTAACTAAAAGCAAGCTGTTAGATTGCCGTCCTTAGCTGTCGTCACAATTAGTTTCAATATACATATAAATTACATAGGGCTTCAATCACATTTTAAACTGCTTGCGTTGTGCTGACGTGGTTCTACCCGGTGAATTTAAATAAGATTAATTGTTAAATAGTTATAAATGATGTATGCAATAAACGTGATATTATGCAGCCTCGTCCTGCTGGCCATCACACAAGCACAAGGCTACACTTTCACATCCAAGGAAGTCAAATGCCATGGTGAGTAAAAATGCGCCCAACCTGTTGGCCCAAGGAACCAATTAGTTGACTGAAATCTTTATTGCAGTGTGCAAGGCAACAGTCCAAGAGCTGGAGGAGGCCATTGCCAAGGAAGATGCCAATAAAATGGTCGACGTAAGTGGTTTTCGCTTGGATGCCCAAGGAAATTCCAAAGGTAAACGCGTTCGTCTTATTAAATCGGAGATGTATTTAACGGAGCTCATGGAAAAAATTTGTAAGTGATAAAGCTTTGAATTCGAATGGCAAACAATCTAATGTTTATGCATCATAGGTGAGAAAATGGATGATTATCTTAAGGCCACGTACAAGAGCAATGGCAAGTTTACATTGCTCAAGATGATAGTCGACGGCAAAATGAATCCCGAATCGTCGCTTGTCGATTTCGTGCAGGATGGTGATCTCAACAAGAGTCTGGGCCATTTTTGCCTCGAGGTGCTCGAAGACAATGATGAGACATTCCTGAAAGAATTCCAGGCCGAAAATCTGGGCAGCGACTTGGACATAAAAATCTGTTCAGAGCAGGCCAAATACTGCGATGAGGCTCCCGTGCAGGACGAATATGATTTTGATGACAAAGAAGAGTTGTGATTTCAAGCCTAGTCAATTGTCAATTAACTGAACGAACTTATCATCATTGTTATAAAGTGCCTGCGGCGGGCGCATATTTGTACTAAGCTAAAGAATGATAATTTTACATTATAAATGCAAAGCAACTTTTAAGTGACAATAAAATTAAAACGTGCAATTCCATCCACATTAAGTAAACAAACTCTTTTTTTATTATTAATTGTTTAATTGTACATCCGAATTAGTAATTGTATTATTGTATTAGCTTCCATGTTTTGGGTTAACTTTCAATTTCTATTCTTTACTGTAAAATGTTCATATTGTATTAGACCATTGTTTTGAACAGATGTGAAAGTTAATGGCTTACGGCTTGTCCTCGACATTGCGCAGCATTTGGTGGCGTACAACCAGAAATGGAGCACCGAATCCAACAGTTCCAAGTATCAAATAAAATATTGTGAAACGCAAAGGGCTCTCAATTCCTTTGCGAAACGGCAAGTTCTGTTTACATACATATGAATAAAATATGAATACTTCAGGTAATTCAACTACTTACCAAACCGGGAACACCGCCGGGATAGCCAGACATATGACGAGTAAGTGGAGCGCACATTTTGCGTAAGGCAAACATATTGAAAATGATTTTTTAACTTTTTTGAAGTCCCTTGACGATTTAAAATTGCTACCAGTCAATACGAAATAAAGCTAGTAACTGCGTTACATATATTCGAAGACTGCTTTTTTATGTATTTTGTTTTTCAATGCCTACTTAATAAAAAGCAAACAATTCACTTTCGGTTTTAGCTTTTGGGTAACTTTATTACATTTAAACTTTTGACTTAATGTTAAGCTATAACACAATGCACGACAGGCTGCTACAACAACGAAAACTGCAAGAAAAGGCAAGAATTTAAGTGAAACAAATTATCAGTTAACAAAACTAACCTTACATTTTGAGTGTATTTGTTGTTGTTGCTGCTACATCTGTCGGGGCTGCGGTGGCCACTTACTTCTTCAACAGCTGGTGCCTGACGATCAGGAAGGGTGAGCCAAAGCCCAAAACACAGCCGATGGTGAACAAAGCAGTGATCCTATATTTGTTATGGATACCAAAGGGCAGGTTCTGCAATTTGATAAAAGATTTGCAATGATTTCATCGATTTTTCTCCAGGATTATGTGCAAGTGCGAAACACAAATTATGTAACCACACTGCTGTGTTTTAATCGAACTCTGCCTACCTCGCCGGGAACACCACCATGGCCGCTGAAGCGGACCATCGACTGGGAGAAGTTACGTGCAATTACACTGCTGCGGCCCAACATGTTTGTTGTTTTTCTTAAGTTTTTATATAAACTGCAAACGCGAAATTTGTTGGTCGGCTGTAGAATAAGTGTGTACACAACGCAAAAAGTGTGACAGCGATAACTATAGTAGGTGCAGCTATCGATATATCGCAAACCAAAAACTGTAAACGTTTAAACTATCGATAGAAAACTATTTGCATATTTGTGCAGCCGAAAAAACTATATCGAATGAAGCGCCAAAATATATTTAAATTGAGTGTATAACACGAAAATTTTATTTGCTGCATTTTGAAACATAATACTTAATATTTACAATTTTTTTTTTTGCAGATAATCATCACCATGTAATACTAAGACTTAAACACATAATGAAACGTATCAAATACGGCAAAACTATCGGCTGGGGCACTATTTTGGTTTCGAGCAATTAACTAATCCTTAATGTACGATTAGTTTAGCTGGCGAAGAAACATCTGTAGACCATATATAATATGCCAAAAAGCCACATGCCCTTAAACGCCTTGTCCACGACCCACATACTGCAAAGATATCAAAATATAAACAATATTAAGCATGACTGATCATTGCAAACTTCAGCTTACATTTTCATGTGTCGTTTAGCTGCCGGTATTGATTCATCTGATTCCTTGAGAATCAAACGACGCGCACACATCACACAGTTGGTAAAGTAATCGATCAGATCGAGATCAATCTTCTCGATTACATACGTTTTTCGTTCCTTATTATTCATAAGCTTGCGTAATTTAACTGCTTCGCTATTATCAAAGCTCCAAACATTATTTGCATAGTACTCGAACACCTCGAAACCCTTTGATATACGATTCTGAACGCGGCAAAGTCTGTAATTGAAAACAAGTGGAAATATATAAAAAGTTTAAGTTTCTTCGAATAACTGCAATACTTACACAGGCGGATAGCGAAAGAGCAAAAGTAAAGCGTCTACAAACAAGGCAGGTAGCCACTGGAAGAGCATCATGCACATGTAGTGCACCCAATAGTTGGACTTCATGGAACCACCTGGATACCAGGCTACGCCGTTAAGCGGCACCTTATTCTCAATAACCCAACGACCCAGTTCGATGATCTCTGCCCAGGAAACCTTAATGTCATTGGATGATGTCATGTGCGCCACACGATTCGTATTGTCCGTGCCAGCTGTAATATTCCGCCAGCTGGCAACCAAAATACCATTGACTGCCACATCCACGGGCAGAAAGTCACCATAGCCCGAAGAATTGCAGTACATGGTGCGTATGACACCTTTGCCGGCACCAATGAGCAATCCCGTTGGTCCATTAATATTATCCGTCCAGCCGGGTATCGGTTCCTTCCAAATGGGTATGACAATCGATGGACGCAGTATGACAGCGGGCAGTTCACTGAACTTCTCGACGACCAATGCCTCAGCCAGGGATTTGGTATACGCATAGGTATTCGGTATATCGCCTAGAATCTTACGCTCAATTGTTGATACCTCGTCATCGGTCAGCCACTCGCAGGCCTGAATTACCTTATGCGGATTCGCAGGCGGATCATAGGGCTTCTCGAACAGCGTCTTTACATGCAGATGACAATAGGCCGTCGAGCAATAGGCAAAGAAATCCAAATGCTTCAATGTGCCAGCCAGCTCCAACATATACTTGGTGCCACGTGTATTCATGAAAACAGCATTGCGCAGCGGCTCATCGAATCTATAGATTTATGAAAAAGAAACATCAAAAATATCTTGAATCGTATAACGTATAAGATTTGTACTTATTATTGCTACTTACCGCACTGTTGCGGCACAATGATACACAATGGAAACCTCATTGCGCAGCGTCGTCAAGTCCGCATCGGATATGCCTAAGCCCGGATGCATAACATCTCCAGCAATGGCCACCACCTGCTCCAGAATCTGCTTCTCGCCACGTAATTGTTTTACCTGGTCGAACAACTGTAAGCAGCATTTTATTGTGCTTGTTACTAACGTGGCTAATGAGCTGAGCAATTATTATTACTTACCACATTCTGAAATATATCCTTAATGCGCTCCTGTGGATCCTTGCCCTTCTTGGGTCGTATAAGTAGATAAATACGCTTCAGTTCGAAACACGACCTGCAAAATTAATAAACGCATAAAGTGAAATTCATTGAGAATTATTGAGGTCACGTTTGCCGGCAGCAGCTGTTGGCCCACGCTACACAGAGAGTCAGTAAGAAAAGCCAAGCAACCCACCCAACGCCCACGTAAAGCTTGTAACCTGAATATGTTCTGAATGTTTTACCTGGATTACCCAATGCATCATATATAGTTAAAATTTTAAAGTAAATAACTTTAAAACTTATTGTAGCATACTACATATATATCTAGTTTGATTTCGGCGTATTATTTATTACATCAATATTTTTTAAAACATACTTAACAACTTTTCTTTTATTATTGATTCAGTCAAAATTCCATGTATCGAAGAAAAATATTAGTTATAGAGAAAATTCGTAATAGATTGGGTTTTCTATTGAAACTAAAAAGCAGAGTTCTGGAAACGATTTCGTTGTATCGAAAACTTCGCTACACAAAAGTTAGTTATATGGAAGTTCGCCCGTTTTAATATTGCTGAACATTATTTGTTTCTGTTATGAATTTTTATTTGTTTCTGTTATAAGTTTTTAAAGACTTAACATTAAATATGCTTTGTTCGGCTTGTTTATTTCGCTAATATTTAAGTATTATTTGTAGTACTTTAAGTTTAATAAAAATGAAATATTGTGGTTTCTTATAACTTATACTCACCGCAATAGCTTTTCCACTAGCACTTTGCCTAGAAAGCCCGTACCACCTGTTATAAACAAGCTACGTCCCTTGAAGCTCTGCGCGACGCGATCGACTTCATCCTCATCAACATGTCCAATGGTGACCAGACCCTGCTTCTCGAAATCAAATTTCGGCTTAGCAGTCATTTTTAAGTAACTGCAATGCAAATAGATAAAAAAAAACATTTAATAACATAAATTAAAATGCCCTCGCCGCTGGTTTAAATGGTGTTAATCAAGTGCACTATAATTTGATTTGATCTTGGCTGAGTGATTAACTGGTTTTTATGGTTTTGGATTTTTGTAAAGTCTCTCAACATTTGATACTGCTTGCTGTTTGCAATGTTAAGTGGCAAGTTGCTGGCCAAACTGTCGATTGTCAACGTCGCGCTATGCCGCCGCTTCATGCTTCATGACCACCAACGAGCCCACCGTGGACATAAAGTCGCATATTGCGTATACGCCGTGTGGCACATGTGGGCCAATTAAAGTTAGCGATTGCAACACGTACTCAAAGAAACTTGGTTGACTGCTTATGGTCAGCATGTGTGTGCCATGATAGTGAGCTTGTAAATGCAGTCAAGCGATTCCGCCACCACCAAAAATGGGCGTTATCTAATTGGTAAACAGAGTGTCCTTCACCAACAAACAGTTGACGAAACCAGTTGATAAAATAAGCAATTGCGCTTTATGACACATTGAACCATAAATGCCAGAGTCCATAAAGCATAAAACAATTAAAAATTTTATGAGACTGAACTTTGATTTAGACTGCGTCTCAAGGTTATCTTGACTTAAGAAAAATATATAAACTTTTATTCTTTTTACTATAACTTTATGATCGCTTAACGCAATAAATCCGTTAAATGTGTGAACGAGCGTTAAAAGCTATAGCATTGGCTAGACATTGGCCAAGCTCACAATCATTTGCCAAGTGGTTGTTAGTTCCGTTCGTTAACAATTTAATCTATTCATTGTTTTTGCACTCTAGAAACCAAAGATTTAGGAAACGAACGCGATTTTTGTGAAGTGAAAAGATTATTGCCTTACTGCGCAGCACTGGAAAAAGTTGTGCTTATAATGTAACGAATTTAACTGCCTGTTGACCTGTCTGTTGTTGCAGGGTTTCGAATGCACGATCTTGAGCTCCAAACGGTTTCGATTAAATGGCATTTTAATGGGGCACATGAAAAGTTTTTCGTGCTGTAGGAAAAGAAAAGTTAAGACGTGGCAACGATATCGTTATGAATGTGTGCTATTATCGCAAACCGTATCTTTTCAACACAACCCCAAGGCGATACGATCAATGCACAACATTTTGCCTGTCATTCAGACACTTGGTGGCGGGCCAAGCTACAAGCTGTGTTGGGTCAGGCTGCGATCAAATACGCTTCGTTAACGAAATTGGGGAAACTTACTACTCCACTTACTATTTACGATTGTATGTGTGTTTATTGAGTGTCATTCCAAAGCGAATTTCAATGCATTTGTTATTGTTGCTGCTTTGATTGCAAGTTACAAGCTTGCTCGTCACTAGATGTGCTATGCACGTTTCTCAGATAAAAACAAAAGACAAACAGACAAACTGGCGAAACGCTTTGAACGTTTTAGCATTTGATACCCTAATTTATACGAGCTCTGGTTATTTCAATTAACGGTACTAAATCTACAAGTTTAAAAATGTTGGTAAATTATTCCTTTACTTTTCTTATGTTCCAACTTCAGCTAGATATGAATCTTAACAATTAGTCCACGATTATTTCAAAGTTATCCAGCTCACTTTTCTGTACCAAATATTTTATTGGTTACATAAAATCGGATGAAAATATTATTATTATTTCCTGTCCCAGTTTAACAAGCGAAAATCTCTATAGTTTTTTATAGAGTATAAGGAAAGCGTGCTCGGCTGCTTGGAGCATGTGGGACAACGAAAACTTAAATATACTTTTGGCAATTGCCGAAAAAAATCTTGCCGCTACATAGTTGTTCAATTGCATTTTTTGGGTATTTGGCAAAGAGTTGTGCAACCAGTTTTAGCCAAGCCAAAGATGTCAATAGAAGAAGGAGCTGGCCATTAATAAAACAATCTTTAAAAAACAATTTGGTATTTATCGTCTTATCGAAGTGTGTCAAGGAACAAGTAGAACATAAATATCTTGTTTTAAGCAGCTCAAATAATTTGTTTAAAATATCACTCATTGGTATTCATGAAAATTCAGAACAGTAAATTAAGCGTACCTTTTTTCTGATATTATTCACAAATCACTAAAATCACTTTTGTATTGTGTATTTAATTGCAGTTGATTTAATTTCCCAACGAGTTGTCCTTAACGAAAAGGCTCTTAATTTTTGTTAATCAGGATTCGTTCAAGTTAGCGACATGAATTCGCTTAACCGTACGCGCGCTCTGAATGCTAAACACCAACTGAACAAATTCAGCTTCAAATTCGGAAAAAGAGCTTCGCATTCAAAAATAGCCGTAGCAGCCCAAAATTTAATAAAAAACTGAAACTGCTAAGTGAATACGTATCGTATCGGCTAGTTTGTAACTATGAACTGAAAACTAGCTCTGTGCACACTCACTGAGAGAGAGCGCAGCAGCAGAGACACTCATACGGCTCAATAGACGAGTATGCAAAAGCAGCTCAGTCGCAGTCGCGGTCGAAGTCGCTGCCCAGCGGCCAAGCCTGGCGTGGCGCTCAAGTGTCTCGCTCTCCCGGTCAGAGGTTCAAGCTGCTTACGCTGCGACGCTTTCTCAGTGTTTTGTTTTTGTTATTTCTAATTGGCTGCGTGTGCTATAAGTAAACGATCGCTACGGCGGCTGCTACTGCTGCTTCTGCTGCTGCTGCCCGGAAAAAAGCTTCTTCCAATGACAGCGACTACCGTTATTGCTACATACTTGCAGTTGTCGCAGCTGCTGCTCATGATGATATCCCATGCAGTTTAGAACATGACGCAACTGTTTAATTTATGTTTATGGCTGACATGTTGTTACGTTTTACGAATATTGTTACGTATTTCGATTGAACGCTCATTAATTGGATGGAATTGTCAATGCATAAACTAGATAGTGCACCACAAACACAAACACACTTAACAAAACTCAACACAAATAAACGCAAAACTATTAGACTCAAAATTTGGCAATGGCATTGACATCAAATGCGTTCGTGACCTTTCACTCTCAACGAGAGAGCTCAAATCTAACTTTGCCATAAAAAACGGAAGTCAATTCACTTTTGTTGACCAACTTAAAGTCTTAAGGCCCATTAATATCTCACTTAAGCTAATTAAGTTTTCGTAGACTGAAAAAATTACGAAAAAAATATTTGTATTTTATACTTTATATATCATAACTTTAATTTTGAGAATTATAACTATTTTTCGGAAATTTTCATAATTATAATTATAATTGAAAAGTGTATATGAAACTCGCCTAAGCCAATTTATTATCTAAGTAACCTTTATTTCGTTCACTAAGAGGCATTTTAAAAAGTGTTACTCATTGATAGTAGACTTGGCTAACACGAGCAACGCAGCGGAGCCAACACACACTCTCGGTCAAGAAAACACTTTGAACTTGAGCGTGGAAGTTGATGTTCGTTAAGCTTAGGCTTTTATGTAAATGAAACCATCATCATCATCATCATACATATTTATCAATTCAAATGGTGCTGCTGTTGATTTTAGACGATCGTCAAACAACACAACAAACAAGCAGACAACAAAAGTTGACACATTTGTGGCAAGTCATCGTTGCCAATCGCTTTAAGCCCAGTGCATGTTCCTCGAATTCAGACACGGCAAGAAAAAAATAAAATTAAACAAAAAAAAAAGAGTTCTCGGTATCTCAAAGTACTAAGACCGTAATTACAGACTTCCGCTTACAAAAATGATGTGTCCCCACACCAGCCGCTGGCCAAAAATGGAAGAGGGTGGGGCGAAAAGGCGTGACAGCTGCGTCAGGCGCTGGACGACAGGCGATAGACGAATCGAGGCTGTTCAAGGCGCCACAATGTATCCCGTTACATGGCCATAAAACTCTATAAGCGGCTGGCGACAAGGCTAAATTATACCGCATAAGCACACGTAGACAATCACCCCCCTTCCCAACCCCCTGCAAGTTTTAATCCAGGGCTAATTGGACGCGAACTGCAAAGGAGTGGGAATTGTTTGGAATGTGGACAGTCTTAACTTAAAAGTGGGCGTAACATAATAGTTGTGGGCGATTTGCATACAATTTGGCGCTTCAATTACCAGCAAAGCGGCGACAAAATGTTGATGAGTCATTGTCATTGTGAATGATATACAGTTAATAAAAATGCATTCCGAATTGCCAACACAATGAATGCAACAGGCCCGTTGGCCATTGTTTGCCTGACATTCGTGTCGGACAACAAACAAATCAAGACCCAGGCCGACATTGTCAAGGCTTCTTTCTGCCTATCTCTGGTTTGCACGTGCTATAAATAAGCAAAAACGTAAATGAAATGAGCCTAAAATACGAACAAATATATATATGTATATTCATTCATATGCGATATGCGATTCGAGGACAACTGGCAACTGTTGCCAAACAAAAAGAAACAAATGTTGCAGCAACACTTGTTGCTGGCTGCTGCTTCAACAGCCACCCACATAGCATGCAGACACAGGTTTTAGCCTGCCTATAATCCTGAACAAAGGACAACATCGTCGGCTTGGCCGTCGTTTGTCGGTTGTTGCCTGTCGGTTGCGTTCATATAAAACCGGATGTTTCGCCAAACATTTGCACAGAAGTGTTTTACTTTTCTACGGTCAACAAGTGTCCTATCTTAAAAAACAACGACGTACAAGAACATTCATTAAAGTTAAGCCACGAGTGGCAAGTGTGAAAGTGTTTGGAATTGTGATTATTAATTTTGTTTAAGGCATGCCTATTTAATTGCACTAATTTCACAATATATTGCCAAAGGTAAGTTAACATTAGATTTACAAATAAAATAGCCAATAATTCTAGTGAATGAAAGAAATTATTGGTTTATTATTTCCGAAATTGGTTTACCAAAAACATTTTAAGTTATTTTTTAAAAGCAAATGTTTAACGGGAACCCGAGTGAGTAAAAATATTTGAAGATAGACTTTATTAAATTTCGAAATTAATTTAATTGCCATTGCCATCTAAAATTGAGTATTGAGTGTATTTTGTAAGCAAACTGGAACAAAAAACATATTTGTATGTTTTTCAAATTTATTCTCATTTTTTTATATTTTATCTTTATATCTAAGAATCTTTTGTTCGTGTGTTTAGTTAGCCAAACTCCTCCCAAACGGCTGGACCGAGAATGGTTTGGATTCATGGTTCGGTCAACTTGATAATGTTTTTCATTTCATTGTGAGTTAAATTAATTTGGATAAATAAATGGCAGTAGGCAATTCAAAAACAAGTGAAAACGTTACTCGATAGCTGTTTGAAAACGGGTAAAAGAGGCGTGATTGCAGGAAGGTACGGATGCGGTTCAAATATTGGCTGATGCAGATTTTTTGGGGATGCCACCAGCCCTATTGCCACCAAATTTTGTGATACTGTGAACTGTGGTAGATCCACTCATAATAGTTTTTAACAGTTAAGGGGCTGAAAGCGGTATGAGTGGCGTGGCTTCCAAAGTTGTGATACAGTTTTTTGGGAGACGCCAGTAATTATCTTCCTAATAAGGTAACATAGGCTCAAAAGATATACGCATATTATGTAGTAATTATATATATTTATTTAGAATCAATGGAATAAATCAAATAATTTTCATTCAGCACAATTATCACAATTCAGATAAGTATTACATGCGTGTCTACAGAGTACTTTGAGGCTGGGACTGAAATAATGACTATTTTTTAAATATTCAAAAATCTCACACTTGTACAAAAATAGAGATTTTGTTGTGAACCATTTTTCCTAGGTCCAACTTAAAAATGTGTTTTTTTTATTTAAAAAATTATTGTTCAATGACACCAAACCAAAAATAAAATCTTTTGCATTTGCCAGTTACAACTGTAACTACTTGGTGGAATATAAGATGGGAAATATTAGACGGCCAGACATTTAAATACTCACACCTTCACACACACACACACTCAGAGACAAGTTCAATTTGGGTTAATAGAAGCAAATTGAAATATTTACGGCTGCACTTTGGATTCTCTCCAGCCGCAACAAAGCGTCGCTAGATATTCATTCAGCTTTTGTAGTTTTTCGCACTTTTTGTTCGCGATTCCCATACCAGAAAAGTTGAAGGTGCATAAATGTTGGCAACATGTGGCGTGTGCAGCTCAAGAACAACATCGCGGCGAAGCGTGAGAAATTTTTGATTTATCACTGACAAGAGCTAGGACAAAAGCTGTACTCATAGTTGCACCTTACTCCGCCAACAAATGTCTCACCGTGCCACATGCCATACGCGACAATCATTTGTCTTTTTGTTTTTGTTGGCTCTGGGGTGTTGAGCTGCCTGCTGATAAATTATATACACATTTAAATTTAGCGTATGATTTTCAATGACAAGACAAAAAAATAAATAAAAATAACAAACACAATGGCCCGATACATGATGTACAGATAAAGAAGATGCCACTTCAAATGTATCGCATTGCCAAATATTCATAAGATATGAAAATCTGATTACAAGTTTACGTTATACAAAAATCAACCCTCCGCCCCCTTGAAAATACAAATAAAAGTCATCTTACACATTCGAGCTGAGCCTGAACGAATTAACGAGTGCGTTATTGATACCAATTGCCAGACAGACAACAGAGCGTATGCGTAATGTCAGACAACATAAATAATTCAGCACAACAACAACAAACAAATAATTGTCATATAAGTTGCGAAACTTTATGAATCTCCCTCTTAGCTGCATCTTAACAAATGTTGCTACAACATCTCTCACAATTATGCTTTTGGCAAACTTATAAATTGAATGACAGTTCGACTGTAAATGCACAATTTACTGCTACCAAATGTTGTCATGTTGCAAGTGCCCACTTTTTGTTTAGTTGCAAACGGCAAACATTTGATGTGCTTAACGCTTGGCTTTAAAATGTTCACAGCCAGACAAACAGTCAACAGTTCAAATTCACGCGGCTGTTTCTGTTAATTTGGCTAACAAATTGCCATTGGCAGGGCCCAGAAGAAATACCTCTGCCATTCAACGCGTCAACGGATTTGTGCACATTTCAGTTGCAAAATGAATTGCCACTGATTGCGTACAGTAAACCAAACAAACAACAAAAAATTATGATTTTCTGTTGATATTTTTTGTACTTGTATAAAAGTTTATGAAATTGTACATTAACGTATGCAGAGTACATTTAATGTATGTTAATGTTCAGTCTTGGCCAGCTCATCAGCTGGGGTCAAATCACTGCTGTTGTTGTTATGCGACTACGGCGCCGACTTAACAAGTTTTTAACGGTTGTTTAACTGGCCTAGTCGCACAGCAGCATTAACTTAAAACAAATTTAGCGATAACTTGGCCAACTTTGCTAAAATATTAATGTCAAGTTAAACGTGCGCGAATATCAAGTTATAAACACATACAATCATACAAACGTATTTTGTTATCTATGGGCAGCGAATTTTCAGGGTTTTCTGTTGATTGCAAAGAGAAATATGTTCAAAATTTGAATATAAGGCCTTTACCGTTTATTTCTAATAGATTTGTTTATTAACCAAAAACACACATTTTCTGAACTAATCTCTTTAAATATGTATTAAAAGTCTTGGCTTTCTTGTTCGCCATAATATATTTCTCACTAACCAGCCAAAAAACCAGTCTTCAATATGACAGAATCTTAATGTAACGAAATAAGAAATTTATTTTTGATTCAGAATTTTTAGGGGACTGTATCAGCTCTTTTCCCCACGCGCCGCACAGTGGCCGGTTTCGATGCATTACAAAATAAAATTAAAATATAATTTCTTTAATTTAATACATTGATTTGTTAACCTGGCAGGCGGGAGATTTCGGTTCAATTTAAGCACAATTTGTTGATTGAATTAACTTGGAAAATGAAGAATATAAAATAAAACTTTAATTTTTCAATTGGTTTTGTTAGCAAATAAACAATGGTTTGATTTATTATAACTAGTGCATACGGAAAAAAACTGATTTATATTTATAGTACTTACCAATAAATCGATTTTGCAGCAGTTTAAAACTTTTGTTTAAGTATGAATGCCCAATATTTTGGCTACTTAACTTCTTAACTAAACAAACTGTTGCTGATGCGCGGCTGAAATGCAGAAGCTAATGCTCAGCTCTTAACGAGGGCTCATCTTTGCCTTGTTTGCCAGTTGAGCAGTCCGTCAACGCTATAGCGTCACACCACATCCAAAAGCCATAATCATTTGCATCTCTAATGGCCTGGTTCTGACGAAGTACGGACATTCATACATCAACACCTCGACTCTCTCTATCTTTTGGTCTCTCTCTCGCAGTCTGCTCTATAAGCCACCAGTTAGGTGCCATCAACAAGTTGTAATAAGGATGGGCGAATGTTAGGTTGATGAGGAGGTTGGTGGGGTGTGGGCCATTGTCAACTCATGTTGCTCTTGTAGCTGCTGTTGCTGCTGCTGTTGGCTTTAATGCGCTTGGTTAACTTTTTACGCGCACATTCATATTTCGCTCTTGGCCAAGCGGATTATCACATAAATATTGTTATGGTTAATTAGCGGCGCACTTTGTCTGCGGCCACAAAGAGCACACACACAATGAACAGAGAAAGAAATGGCGTTAAGATGCTGCTACCGGAGAGGCTGCTTAGTTGTCTACTAGTTCTTATTCATGTAAATTTTGTTGTTGTTGTTGTTAGTTAAGTAAAATAAATGCGTTTGTTGCTTTTGCCTGGCGGCCGAAGGCGTTAATGTGATTAAAAATTGTTATAGATAATGCGCCAAGTTTGTAACCCTTATGTCTGCTCTCTCCCCTTCTCTCTTGCAGCGTCTACATCAACTCCAGTCATGGGCATTGCGTTAATGTTCCTGCTGGCTCTGTACCAAATGCAGTCGGCCATCTACAGTGAGATCATTGAGACGCCCAATTATAATGAGAATGCACTTGTTGAGCCCGAGGATACAAGCCCCGAACCTCGCCCCACTCCGGAGAATGAGCTGCTGGGTGCAATGATGTCGAACGAGAAACCGGATCAAACTGAATTGGAGTTCCGTTACCCGATTTCGGCCATTGGCATTGATTATGGCAGGAATTCGTTGGTGTTACGTTTCCAGAAACATGCAAGCAAGCAACACCTCAAATTCGATCCGGACTATGAGCTGAAAAGGAGGTCGTTGCAGGACAATTTTATGCATTTTGGCAAGCGACAGGCGGAGCAACTCCCGCCAGCAACTGGACCGGGCTACTATGAGATGGCCAAACGCTCTGCCATGGACCGTTCCGGGCGTGACCTCAACCAGGACTTTATGCGCTTTGGACGAGCACCTTCGGACTTTATGCGCTTTGGTCGAGCACCTTCGGACTTTATGCGCTTCGGTCGAGCACCATCTGATTTTATGCGCTTTGGTCGCGATCCCAAGCAGGATTTCATGCGTTTTGGTCGCTCCGATAGCTTTATGCGCTTTGGCAGGAACATGAACTTTCACGAGGAGCAGCGCAGTCCCAAACAGGACTTTATGCGATTTGGACGACCCGATAACTTTATGCGATTCGGCCGATCGGCGAATACCGAATTTGAGCGCAATGGCAAAATGGATTCGAACTTCATGCGTTTCGGAAAGAGTATTCAGGGCGGTGGAGGTGGAGGTGCAGCCGGCTCGGAATCGAATCAAACTAAAACGCAGTTGCAACAAATCAAGATGGCAGCGGCAGGTGGCAAGCAACAGCTGGCAAGTGATGATAGCAATCCCGTTGATAAGGCCATAACGATGCTCTTTAATAAACACCATCAACAACAACAACAGCAGCAAGAGCAGCAATTGAAAAGCAGCGAACAGGTTGATCCACAGAATAACTTGGATGAGGGTAGCGCTGAGCAGTTATATGGGCCATAGAATTTTCCCGAACCAAGCACATTGTAAATATTAATCGGACACACCAGAAACTTAAACATTATCTTACTATATGTATTAAGCGGCTCGACAAACAAACTATTTGCAACTGTAATTACTTTGAATTTTTAATGGGGCTGGATTAAAAATTCACAACGCTTTGATCTGATCAAAACAAAAAACAACCAAAAATATAAAATATTTTATCTAATAGAAGTGCAAGGCTTGATACCACACACATGCTCATACACACACTTACACACCGTTGCACATTTAAATATATATATGTATACGTTACAATTTAAAAATTTTAAATATTAAATGTACTTCTACTAAATGCATTGAAATGTTGGGAAAAATCTTTTGAATAAAGACCACTCGCTAATTTTGTTTGACTTATCTATTTAGGCTGATAAACCGGCACATATTCAACTGGCATTGGCATTGACCTTAACAATCACAAATTCAAATTCAAATGCAAATTTGAATTGAGAAATTAGTAGCGAGCGCCATCTGTCGGCAAAAGCATACGCTGTTGTAGGCAAAACGGTGTGGCAACGCTCAAGCAACAAGTTATTTTTACTAGGGATGAATACGTGCTAAGTTTCGCTAATGCTGCCTAGGAACGCCACGATACTTTTCAACTGTGCAATTGCATATACGCGATCATTTTCGAATGTAAACGTTTGCAATAATGCATTAACTTCAATATAAAAGAAATAAATTGCATGTGATACATGCGGATCAACAAAGCCGGCAAGCAAACACATTGATCGGTCGTGCGTAATCACGACACGAGCTCCGCTTTATTTTTAACAGCTGTATGTGGCTGGTGCCTTTCGTGTGCCAAACTGAACATAGCGTTTGTTTTACTTGGAATTTGTATTTTTGGACGCTTATTACGGCATTGAATTCACAACTGTGTAGAACCAAACAACAAAAAGGTATGTAACATAACTAATTTGTTGAAATAAATCGAGCAAGGGCTGCAACAGCTGTTTTGCTGGGAAGTCTAAAGTCCAACTTGTTGCACTGTTGGCGTCGGCATTTATGTATTTGTTTTTGTTTGCTATCTATCTAGTTTTGGTAAAACGATTCGGGGAATAGTTTGCTGGACCTATTATCAAACATGTCTGCACTGCTGAAAATACATAGAGGTGAGTATTAAATTGCACCTGGCGAGGAATCAAAAACAAAAACCTAACAATTAAACGATTACATAATTCTAATGTTTTGAGATGCGAGGCCAAACACAAAAATACGACCTTGGTCAATTTATATAATGTTAGAAGATCACTCATTTTACTTTCCAACTGTTCGAAAATAATGCTCCTCTCTTAAGAGTGTAATCCTTATCAATGTTCTTATCACCTAATGCCCTGTTGATAATATTGCAGCCCACAAGCTCTTTACGCCCGCTTTCGTGCGCAGCGTTTCGGAGGCAGCCAAATATCCAAAAATCACTACCCACTACACTCTGCATCCTCGCGAAAAGGACGAGAGATGGAAGGAGGTGGACATGGAACGTTGCGTTGAGGAGGTCGACATTGTAATTGTTGGCGGCGGACCAGCTGGCATGTCAGCTGCCATACGTGCCAAGCAGCTTGCTGCTGAAAATGATCAGGTAAGTCAATTCCTTGCTGTTTTTTTTTAATTATGAGATGCTGAAGTTTGATGTTTTTTAGGAGATTCGCGTGTGCATTGTGGAAAAAGCCGCTGAGTCTGGTGGTCACATACTCTCTGGCGCTGTCATTGATCCGATTTCGTTAAATGAGCTCATCCCAGACTGGCAGGAGCTAGGTGCACCATTAAACACGCCAGTGTCAAAGGATACTTTCTCGTTCCTAACACCCACGGGACGCATCTCGATACCCATTTTCAAGGGCTGGCCAATGGACAATCATGGCAATTATGTTGTCCGTTTGGGTCACCTTGTCAAATGGCTGGGGGACCAGGCGGAGGCAATGGGCGTTGAGATCTATCCTGGCTGTGCGGCTTCTGAGGTGCTGTTCCATGAGGATGGCAGCGTGAAAGGCATTGCCACAAACGACGTCGGCATTGCAAAGAGCGGTGCGCCAAAGGAGACGTTTGCACGTGGCATGGAATTGCATGCGAAGACGACAATCTTTGCCGAGGGCTGCCGTGGCCATTTGTCCAAGCAGATTATGGATAAGTTTAAACTTAATGAAGGAAGCGAACCGCAAACTTATGGCATTGGACTAAAAGAAGTGTGGGAGATTGCACCCGAGCATCATCAGTGAGTAAAAATTTGTTGGTACATAAAGAATACGATTGTTACTACATACCTTCTGCCTTAGACCTGGCCTAGTTGAGCACTCAATCGGCTGGCCACTGGATCGCTTCACATATGGTGGCTCATTTCTTTACCATCTTAACGAGCCTACACCCACCATCGCTGTTGGTTTCGTTGTCGGTCTAAACTACAAAAATCCATGGATCAGTCCGTTCCAAGAATTCCAACGCTTTAAGACACATCCCAAGGTGCGTCATGTTTTTGAGGGCGCAACCCGCATTGGCTATGGTGCACGTGCTCTCAACGAGGGCGGTTTCCAGAGCATACCCAAGAAGCTGTCCTTCCCGGGTGGCTGCTTGGTAGGCTGCAGCGCCGGCTTCCTTAATGTGCCACGCATTAAGGGCTCACACTATGCCATGAAAAGCGGTATGCTGGCCGCTGAGAGCGCCTTGGAGGCCATCGCTGATGGCACGCAAACAACAGCAGGCGTTGAGCCACTGAGCTATGCGGATAAGTAAGTTCATATTAACAACCTGCCCACGCATTTAATTCTAATATATATTTATTAATTTTAGAATTAAAGAGTCCTTTATTTGGAAGGACTTGTACAAGGTTCGCAATGTGCACCCGTCTTTCCACAATCCTTTGGGTCTCTATGGCGGTATTGTGCTGAGTGGTTTCTCCATTTTCATGGGTGGTCGCGAACCCTGGACGCTGTCGCATGGCCCCCAGGATCATGAATCGCTGCAGCCGGCAAATGTTAGCGAGCGCATCGTGTATCCCAAGCCTGATGGCAAAATCTCCTTTGACTTGCTATCCTCCGTGGCGCTAACGGGCACCAATCATGAGGGTGATCAGCCAGCACATTTAACGTTGAAGGACGATCGCATACCCGTGGATCACAATCTGGCCATATATGAGGGACCCGAGCAGCGATTCTGCCCTGCTGGTGTCTATGAGTACGTGCCCAATGAGGAGGGCGGCAACATGAAGCTACAAATTAATGCACAAAATTGCATTCATTGCAAAACCTGTGATATCAAGGATCCCAAGCAGAATATTAACTGGGTGGTACCTGAGGGTGGCGGTGGCCCCGCTTACAATGGCATGTAAGCCAATCTTCTTGTTTGGAAGAAAGTAAAATATATGATTTTAACCAAAATTGCATTTGATTAGTTTGTAATTGAACATAACAACAATTATTCAAAAAGTCTGTCAATCGAAATTGATCTGAAATTATTCTACAAATTGTAATTAAATGTAATAATGTAAGTATAATTAATGTTGATGCTGCAATAAAAGAGTAGAAAAGACTTTGCAAAATTTAGTTGCCAAAAAGGTTTTTATTTAAAAGATTCTACCTTTTTTTTTTGTTTAAAACATCAACTTAATAGGTAAATACTTGTTATTCCACAATCAATTTGTCAAAACCTTTAATATTCAGTGCACGGATAAAACTTGTTTACATAGTAGTACATACAATATAGTATATCATACAATTATACATCATAATTTATCTATAGCTGCTCTTTTTACCAAAACGGTACTTATATTTGCCTAAACAATACTTACAATTTATTTGTCTGCTTATCGTAAGTAATTTGAACAGAAATACAGCGATGGTTATTACAATATATATATGTATGTATACTTAGTAATATCGATTTGGAGCGCACTTTACATAGATACCTTAGCTACATGCATATCACTTAATTTGTATAAATTTTTCTTAACATAATTAATTTTCTTTATATTTTTTATTGACAGCGCTTTAGGGGTTTCATAAACTTTTAAACGCGTTTTTCTGGTACCCAATCATAGCTTAATTTTTCATTTTTAAATCTTATTTCAATGGATCTATTTAATTTTTATAGTTTGTGCTCGTGCGGGTTCTTTTTTTTTTTTTTTTTATTATTATTTTCTAGACAACGAATTGCAAATGGGACCACAATATCATCGTATTGGTAACATAAGTAAATATACTTATATAAAAATGGTGCACGTTTGCATTAGACATAACATATACACATACATAACATTAACAATATTTAATTTGCTTAAAACGATACCTAAGCAATACAATACATTTATATATATATTTGTTAAATTTAAAAGACTCAATGTATTCCAAATTGTAGGTGCGCAATGTCATCTTATATTTAAGTATGCTTAAGTCTTTTTGCCTTAAAATTCAACTAGATGTTTCATATCTTATTCAGGTGCCACATATATCCCCATACAAGCAGTGCATTGTTTTTATACTTAATACATTTACAAACTCAAACCAGCTGGAAACAGTTTAGTGTTTTTATTCATTTGTATTATGTTGTGGTCCCTGTGACCATAAAATCGCCTTGTAGACGGCCAAGCTGAATAGTGCACTGCTCTAAACTCTTTATATATCTATCAAATATGTATATGTATGTATGATTTCTCTAAGTACTCCAATCATTTAAAGCAAATTTAAATTTAGCCTGTTCAATAGTCCGCTTTTGTACATGATGTGCTGCTCTACTTGATTTACTTATCCATTTTGTCCAAGTTTCATTTAATTTTAGTTTAAATTTTAAGGCTTAATTGTATTAACATTTGTTTATGGTTGCATTAACTACATTTCTTTAAATAGCACAAATAACACCTGTATTGAAATATTTTTCACCATCAAGTTTGTATATTATTTCCCATATTGTTTAACATTAGTTTTCAGCAATGGATCGCTGTTTAACAATTATGTTTTGTTCATTTAAGAGGCACTGTTTTTAAGGCAACACTACAGAGTGAAGTTTATTTTTTTTAACCAGGATTTATTTAAACCCATCCAAAAATAATAAAAAGAAAAGAATAAAAGGGAAATATGGAAAGTTCATTGCAAATTATATGAAAAAATCAATTGGGGGTAAACAAAATTGTACACATAACAATTGGAACACTACATTCAACACTTACTGTTTTTAAGTTTTTTATACAATGCTTTCATATTCCTATCTTTTTTCTTCCATGTGGAGTAAATTGTAAATGATCGTCAGAGTCCTTTGTTGAATGATTGTATCAATTTTTAAAAATGTTTCAGTTTGAAATACTTTATAAATTGTCTTATCGAAATTTGAAAAATGTCTTCGGCACTCTGACAATTTGGTTACAATTAATTTAAACTTATTAGGGGGATTATTAATATGTTTTGTCCTTTTTTGTTGTTTCCTGTACCTTAATATTAACATCCTAAGTGTTTTTAGTATATTGCTAGAAAATATGTAGCTCGCACTACTTTATATTATTTTTATTATGTACGTACATAATTTCTTATGTATGCACATATGCATACATACATAGCTGAGTTTATTTAGTGTATATCTTTGTATGTAAAGCTTGTTTGTTTTATCATCTTTGGGAAACCTGTAAAGTGTAAATGTTTATTGTTTGCGTTTATTTGTTGTTGTGCATTCGGTTCAGTAATTTCACGCTTTATAAGTATGCACAGCTGTTACAACACGCAGCATACATGAGTAAAAGTACTGTTTAACATGCAAAATATTGTTGTTTGTTTTGCATATTTGTTTTCGGCTGTATAAAGTGCAACAGGTCATATTGTGTTATCGCAAATATTTGCAGAGCTCATTTAACTCTAAGTTGTGTAAATATTCTTATTCTTTAATAAAATAAATGGGTAATTGACAATGTACACAGCCACACCCACCTACCACTTAAAAACATAAAATATGAAAAATATGCATAATGAAAAGAAAGTAACATAAAATTTTTTTGATAATCATTTTATTTAAATTATATTTTGTGTTTTTTTTTTTTTAAATATAAGTTTTTTGTTTTACAAACTGCATTTAAAAATGTAAATCGTAAATGGTAAATGTAAAAATACATAAAACTTAAGGCACAACATTTGAAAAAAATCGAACAGAAATTCACTTTTAAGTTAATTACAAATTATGACTTCGTTTGCTTAGAGAAGAAGAGAATAAAATCTAACAAATAAAGGGTTCGGCACTTGAGCCAATTATACTTATAAAATTAAATCAAGTTTTATTTCTTTGCAAATTCCGATCTCGTGTCTCGCACAAACACAACTGAAACTTAGATCTATTGGATTAAAAATAAATATAAAACTAAACTGAGTCGTTGGATAAAATAAGAATAGAATAATTAATATTGCAAGCGTTGTGCACAAAAAACTCTTAAGCTATATTTATAAATTGCACTTTAATTAAATAGTAGGAAAGCATACTACAAAAAGATAAACAAAAACACAACTTATGTTTTTGATTACATTTTCATGTATGTGGTTGTGTGTGTGTGTTTGTGATGGGGGGCTTTTTTTTCAATTGTTTGCTTAGATTGAAAATCTTGACCATCTCATATTATATGTATGTATATATATCATATAGTGTGACTTGCATGCATTACGTATCTTGTAAATGTAATTGTATTTTTTGTTTGTGTCGGTTTAAAACTTATTGATGTGACCAAAAAATATTTAATATTTATAAAAGGTATATGTACAATCATACGTACTAGCAAATTGTGTTGGTGTGTGCGTGTGCTTGTTGTTGACTTAAGGTTAATATTGAATTGAATTAAACTAAATCAGCTCAACACACATAACAACTAACGCTTGCACTGTTTAAAAATTTGCTCTTAATATCAGTTTTTTTTTCTTTGTTTCTTATTTGTATTGGTAATTAACTAGCTACGGCTTTAAAACGGCTCTCAACATTTAGTGGGCCACAAAACTTACACAACAACATTTCCAAATGGGTGTGTAGTAGTCGATATATATACACATACATTTATACATATTTTAAAATTATAACTATTACCATACGTATATGCTACATATATAGTTTTAAATTAGACAATAATTGTAGATATGACACTGTCACTTGTTTATCTTTTTGTTTCTCTTTAACTTAAACTAAGAACCAATAACAAAACTTTTCGCTTCCAGTTTGACTAATCAAAACTATTGCACTGGTCTGGAAACGTTAATGTGCTCAGTTATTGTTATTGTTGTTACTGTTACTGCGCCTGATGTTGCTGCTGCTGATGCTGCTGCTGCATGCCATAGTTAACAGCCAGATGTTGGCCATAGCAATCAAAGCCGCTACCACGTCCATAATTGGCCATGTTTAAAAATGCACGATTCGCTGAAGAAATCCCCTTGCATTGTGGCGGCGGCGGCGGCATCATCGCCAGATCATCGCTGTTGTCGACTGGTTTCTTGATGCTGATATTGTGATGTTGCTGATGTTGTTCTTGTTGTTGCTGTTGATGTTGTTGTTGCGGCTGTTGCTTATAGTTACTTAGAGCAGCGCCACGTGCCGGCTATGTACCCCATCCACCTGATATTCTTGGCCTTTTGTGATTGGGCGCATCGTAATCACTCAATTGTTGCTGCTGCTGCTGCTGATGTTGCTGTTGCTGCTGTTGTTGTTGTTGTTGCTGCTGCTGTTGTTGTTGTTGTTGTTGATGCTGCTGTTGTACAGCAACAGCTGCTAGACGCACATCCTGTTCGCTGCTTGGCGCACCTGCGTTTAAGATAATAAAATCTGTTAAACTATTAGTTTGAGCTGTACAGACGTCAAATGTGTGTGGCAGCAGGCGCAGGGAAGCGATTTTTTTAAGGGCCAGACGCAATGGCATTCAACGTCTGGCAACAACTTTCTGTTTATGTGTGTGTGTGTGTTGGTGTATGTGTGTGTGTGTGTATATATGTGTGTGTTAAATGTTGAATTAGTGAAGACAACAAAAGGCAGGCAATTATTAGATATCGGGTTTTGTCTAGCTTTTAAACCAAAAAAATGGTATATCAAAATTTCAGTGTTGAAAAAGAATGAAATCGCAATAGTTCATATTCAATCTGGTAAAACATATTTGAGAATCATAAGAAAGTGTTAAGAAAAGTGTATGTTAAAGAGCCGATAATCTATCAATAGATGAAAACATTCGATAAATATCAATATTCAAATTTATTTAAAAAAAATAACAATTTTTATAAAATTTAATGCAAACAAAATTCATTCAAATACCCAAACTATTTCGATCTATTATCAGCTCTCATGTGTTTCTTGTATTTGTGTGAGTTATGCATGTAGAATTTTTTGATAATGCATGTGTATGTTTTTAAAATGATTGTATTGTATGTGTTTTTGCTTGTGCTTTTGGCCAATTTACCGGCAAAATTCCATCTAGGATTATGTCCCATAAGCGCGCGGTACGGATATCCTTCATACTTATCATGCCCTAAAAATTGTCATATATAGTTGTTGTTGTTAATTGTTGGTTAATCAATCGAACAGGGGAAAAAAAACAATTAGAATTTAAGGCAGCAGAAGAAAAAGAACAAATCGTTAGGTAAATCGGCTGCAATCCTTAATGGCAGCAAATGCAGCGAATGCGTAATATAATATTACGCATACGCTACCCAAACCGGCACTAAATTAAATACTTTTGTTTTGGTAGCATTTAGAACATGCCGCAATAAAAACACAATTAACAAAGAGATCAAATATCAAGGATCTTAAAATTAGTAGACAAATATCACACTAATTTTATTAATTTGCAAGCGAAATTTTCAGTAAGAGTTTTTGGAAAAAAGTTGAGAACTTTTTAATTAAGATATTTTTCGACATACCTGGCGTGGGTGTTATGTGACCGGTGGATGAGGGTCTTGAATTGGGCATGACCAAATGCTGCTGCGAATGACTTAGGACGCTCAGATTGGTGGCCTGCTCGGCGCTGCCATTAGACCCACCTCCGCCGCCCGGCGTTCCCGCTAGCACGCTGGCGCCGCCCAACTGTGTGATGGCATTGATGGCTGAAAGGACACCGCCCGATGTGGAGATGTTGCTGCTGGTGCTGCTGCTGCTGGAGCCACTGCCCGTGGAACCATTGCTGTTATGCTGATGGCCACCACCACCACCGCTGCTGGCAGAGAGATCGCGTGGCGGTGACTGCGGCTCCGCCTTGACCTTGATGGAGGTGGGTGATGTGGCGGGCGGCGGTGTGCTATTCGAGACAGCCAGATGCGATAGACTGCAAGGCAGATTATGATGTTGGTCGCCGTTAAGTGTTAAGTGCCTGCTGGGGCTGCTGCTGCTGCTATTCGCCGGGCTCGGGGCCTGGACTACCCACCTAGTGTGCTGCACGAGACCCTGATGCCACTGTGGCAGGCTCATTATGTCCGCACTCATTGCACCCGACTGCGAAAAGTCCTGCGCCCCAAATGAGTAGCTCGTCAGCGGCGGCATCGGCGTCTGCAGCGTCACAACTGGTGTATTTAATGACGTCTGATTTTGGCGCTGCTGCAATTTTTTTAATACATACGTATTGTACACAGAGAAATAAAAACCGTACTAAAATTATGTTCGAATGTACCCAAGTTAAGTATTGTTAAAATCCATTATTTATTTAAATATTAAAGACTTGATATGATAAAAAAAATATCAAAAAGTATCAAGCATTATTTACAAAATTATTTGTTCTTTGAATACTTGATAAAGCATTGGTATACTTAGTTAACAAACAAAATTTGTTCTTTGAATACTTGATAAAGCATTGGCATTAGTTAAAGTACATGAAATTTGATTAAAAATCAAATAGAAAATCCCAAATTGATTTTAAAAAAACTTGGCCTTAGAACAATAGTTTAACTTAACTTAACTCAAAAACAAACGAACTTTAAAAATAACAAAAAATAGTTTTTCAGCAAAATGGCACACTATAAATCCGCACAAAATATATATGTAGGTTGTCAATGAAATATTATTGCAACACCTTTTGAAATATAAACTTACATCTGCGTAGGCAACATCGTCATTTGTCGCAGACATATTCGGTGTTATAGTGGGCGGTATAACGACACGCAAATTGGAAGCTCGTCCATTCTGGCTGCCCGGCGATTGTTGCTTAATGGGCAAATGATGCGCTGCAAAAATTAGGTTTTAATTGTTTAATACATTTCAGCAGAAGAGTTTAGCCTGGTGTCGAGTGGCTATGTTATTATCATGACCGTGTGCGTGTGTGTTTGGGGAGTTGGGGCAAGGGGCGTGTGTGTAACTGTTAAATCATACTTTGTCAAAAACTAAACTAATTGGATGTGTAATATGAGTGTGTGTGTGTGTTTGTCTGTGTATGTGTGTACAAAGGGGACCCTTTTGTGTGTAATATGAATATTTTTATTATGCCCACCTATGCCAGGACTGGGACCTGGACTGGGTGATCCCACAAGCGGCGAATGTGAATGTGGATAACCGTTTGACATCTCCAACATGGTACCCGATGGATAGACTGATGAATGAAATATATAAAAGAATATATACTTTTTTTATAATTTGTGAATTAGAAATAGAGCAAAAAGAACAACAGCTAAATTGTCAGGCATGGGTTAGGGATTAAGTTTAGAACGTGGTAGTGGTAAACTTTCAAAAACTTCCTAAAACGAGTTGTGTGCATGCGTCAAAGTAACGAGTTGTTTAAGGATAAACTACTCTTTATTTAGTCCAGGTGAATAAAATTATATAATAAGAGGTCAAAATAATGGAGACAAGTCATAAAACTGTGAGTAAATAATAACTAGTAGCGAGTAGTAAGTAACGAGTAGCGATTAACGAGTTATAATGAATAACATATAAAGTAAATGTAAAAAATAGTTAAACAGAGCAAACTAATAGATATAAAATGAAAAGTGGTGCACCCGCGACACTGTACTAACTTATTAAGGACATCCCACCTGAATCCGTCTCCGAACTCGATGGACGTGGGCTGATGTTTGTGTGGGATATTTGTGGGCTGGCCTGCAGCAGATTCTCACCGTAGGAGCCCGGCACTGGCACCGACACGGGCAGCGTATAATTCGCATTTGGCATCGGTCGATTAGGCGCACCACCGCCACCGCCTCCACCACCACCGGGGCCACCGCCACCAGTGACACTGCCAATGGCCATTTGGTTACGCTGCATCATGTTTTGAAATTCCTCGTCGATCTTATTGTATTTGGCTTCGGTGCGCGGGGTGAGCGTATAGTCGGCCTCCGCTTCGGGTGAATCCGGTGACATGACGCCGTTTTTGTTCTCTTTCTGTGAATGACAACGAGAGAGAGAGAGAGAGAGAGAAAGAGAAAAAGAGAGAGAGTGGTGTGAGTGTTAGAGAAATTGTGAATGGTTGTTTGCTTGTAGCCAAACAACTCGTAATTGGCCGTGACGAGGCTTGAGAGATAAACGCTCTAGGATGGTGGTGGGGGAGGGGTGGAACGGAGGGGGGGAGGGGATGAGCTATGAAACATGGGGGTGGAGGAGGGTTTGCTTGCGTACTTGGCACTTGACACGTCGCCGCTCTGTTGATGTGCTAAATTATGTAAATCTTGTCTCTACGCTCTGCATGGCATTAACATTACAAAACAATTTAAAAAGGCACCAAACAAAGACAACAACAACAACAACAGCGACAATGTCCGCATTAGAAATGCAAAGTACATTGGCGCCTCTTCAACCCCGTTTCCGCCTTGGGCCCTTAAATGCCGCGTATATAATGCCTTTGTTGTTAGGTCCAAAACGTAGACGAAAACGTTTTGTTTTGTTGAACAGTTGCATATTGCTGTTTTTGTTTTGGTTGTTGGTGGTGCTTTTGTTGTGTCTTTTTGTGTGTGTTGTTTTTGCTATGTTTGCTTTTCCGCGTGGCTGCTGCGCTTTTCACAGCTCACTAGATTTTTTATAAATTTATGCAACACGCCAAGCGCCAGTCGCGATTAATACCGATAACTTTTTCAGGGTCAGTTAATTGACAAGAACGTTGGCCTTTAATTTAAAGACCTTTCTTACAAAAATAAAGGACTAGAAAAACTTTCTGGCTTTAATTTTTTTTAATCTTTAAGTATTTACTTTTTTACGTACAATTATAATGAAAATAAAAACACGAAACACAATTTTCTTGCTTATAGCTGCTTAAAAAAAACTTAGCTTAGCTAAATTAACAAAACACCGCGTAAGTGAAAGAAAGATAGAAAAGCAGCAATTGATTGACTTACCTCAATGATATTCTTGTTGGTTAGCGATTCATGTGGCTCATTGTATTCGGTGTATTTGAGCAGCACACGATCCATATCGGTGCTGGCATACTGATAGAGCTTGTTGCTGGACGAGAAAATGATCAGAGCAATCTCGCAATCACAGAGCACGGACAGCTCGTAGGCTTTCTTCATGACGCCAAACTTGCGTTTGTTGAAGGTCACCTGCATGGTAAGAGAGAATGAGATAAGTAACGTAAAAAGGTAATAAGCTTACAAAATGGTTCACAATTGCTTAATGAAATATTTATTAGTAGCCAATTGTTGTAGTGGTAGACTAAATGTAATTACACGCTAGCCAAAAGACGGCCAATAGATGCAATTGGTAATGAATCGATTATAGTCGAGTCAAGGCCAGAGGGCAAACAATGGCTGTTGTTGTTCGCCAGTTATGACGCGTTTACGACTTGGCATTAACCTTTACGATGCCACAAATGTCCAATGCATAAAAAGGTTTTCAGTAGCCAACTAAAAGTCACGCACATCATGCAGTGCGACGTTGTTTGATGAAACCAAAGCAACAGTTAAGAACGTTTCTAGGGTGGTGAGTTTCTTGTTCAAGAAAGTATTTCTAAAGATTCCTTAAACTTTCAAAACAACACCAATTTAAAACTTGCTCAACTATATTCAAATCTAAATCGATTGATTAACTTATTCAAACTACAGCAACGAAAAATATATTTGTTTTGCATTATTTCTGACTCATATTAAGTATACGCAGCGTTAGGCTCACCTGTCGATTGCGTTCATCGGTGATGCGTGAAATTTGAATTTTTTTGCGACCCATGGCAACAGATTCCGATTTGATACTCCCAAATGACAATAACAATAATAATAATAACAATATCCCCTTGCTGGTGTCCTCTAGTTCCTTTCGCTGATGTTTTTGTTGTTTTTTTTTTAGCTTAAATTCAAGGAAGCAATTGCTTTACAGCTTCTTGTTGTTGTTGTTGCTGTAACTGTTGCGGCAGACGTTGGGCATATTTAATATATATATATAATGCTCTATACATATAAATATATATATTTATGTTCCATATAGTTAGCTGTGTGTATATTTTTTAAGTGCTGGACGGCTTCTCGAATCGGCAAAATATTTATTAGTTATTTGTTTATGTCTTTGTATTTTTATATAACTATTTGCTCTTGTGATTGTTTTGTTGTATATATATATATTTATATACTATGTATATATGTTGCAGTATAAAGTGATTTTCAGGTATCTGTAAAGAAAATAGAATACAAAAATTAATACCATTGTAAAAGCAGATGAATAGCAAGCCTTCACTGTATGTATAGGTTAATCAATTTGCCCACATGACTTCAAAAGGATTTCCTTAGCTGGGTCTACTAACTTGTTGACGCTTCATTTGACACGTGCCGAAAGTTCAATGCACCAACGCTACACAAGTGCGGTCCAGGCGCTGACCCATTTTATTTATGTCGTAGGGGTAGGTAGGTGTTGTGCCTTTTAAGGACGTTACTTAATTTAATTTATATGTGTAACACTGCCTCGAATCGCTCGCAAATCCTTTATTAAGTTTTTTTTTTTCATTGTCTACTTTTTCAACAATACACCTTGGTGTAGCCTGCGCCCTTTCCAATGAGCGCGGCTCGCTGGACACCCACTCACGAGTGATTAGCTCCGTTTGCCTGCGCACGCTTTGATGTCCTTCAGGTGTCCACCAAGCAAACGCATAAAAAAACACACACACATATGCAAACACATCCACGCATAACACCAAGTAATCAGTAGGCTCCCAACAACAACAACTTTCCACCGCTCATGTTTATTCTTTAAAGCAAAAACAGAAACGATTAAGTTTAGCGTAAAATGCTTTAAAAGTGGCCATAAATAGTTGGCTGTTTTATTTGTTAGCTATTAAACTAGCAATTGTCTTAACGTAGAACTTTTAGCTGTAGATTTTCTTTTTTGTTTAATTGCATACGTTTGACTTTCTTCTTAAAATTTCAATTTCAAAAGTTAAACATTTTTTTTGTTACCTAATTGATTTGTCGAATGCATGTTGAAAGAATTCAATGATTAAATGCCCACAAATGTAAAACTTTATTCACTTATCAGGTGTGTTTTCTCTTTAACAAAAAGTTGTACATTCTGTTATACTCTTTTGAAAAAGTAATTGCTTATAAAATGCAGTTCATAATTTGTGTATAGTTTGTATATTTTTAACAGCTCATTTAATTTCAAGCCGTTGCAATGCACTGCTATTGAAGTTATTTAACATATACATATGTTCGTATACGAAATAAGAAACATATACAATCAAAAAAACAAACCATAAGCAGCGCCAATCAATCACAACATTCACTATACCCTGTTAGCAACAAAGATATGTTTATATCTCTATGCCAGCTTCACTCAGAGGATAGGTAAAACACTATTAAGTGCTGAGAAACTATTTTAAATTCCTGCTCAAATTGTGCGTTCTCCCATTAAATTTGAATGTTATTTAAAACACTTTTCTATTTTTGTTTAGCTTTAATATACCACTATGATGTGCGTGCCTAACTACAGGATACACAGTCGCCTGTGGCTATTGTCCCGGCACGTGGCACAAAACGCGAGCAACATCTCTCAGAGCTAACAATTTCAGTAGCCAACTCGATATACACATAAATACATATGTGTGTATGTGTGACTGTGTAAACATGGCAATTCTTGTTGCTTGCCACGCAGGACCTGGCACGGCGAAAAAGCGCAAATTTTTTCGGGAGCGAATACCGGAAATCAAGGCAGATGAATTTCAATTGCTCTACTCAAGTCGGCTCTTTGGTTTGGCTGTCGTTTTTTTCAAGTGAACAAGCGAACGAGCTGCTTGTTTGTCCTCCGGCCAGGACAAGCGTTGCTGCCAAGGCAACGTTTGCTTAGAAATGAGTGAGCCTCACGCAGCAGCAGTAACAACAACAACAATATCGACGACGACGACCTACGCAATATGTTTCAGCTTTCAACCCTGGCCTACCACCCAGCAAGCCAGCTGGGGTAACAACGAACTGCTTTTGTTGGGTGTTGAAGAAGGGGGCGTCAACTCCACGTGCGGCAACCTTGACGTAAAAGAAGAAAAGGACAACGGGGCAGCCCAAAAAATTACCCAAAAATTCGATAACAAAACGATTATATGAAGCGTGCGTGCGTTTTGTATATGTCATTATGGAAATAAAAGATATGGGAAAAACAAACATAAAAGGCGCAAGGCGAAAGAGTTTCATGTCAATGAATCAATACAGTATCGATATTCATCGGGTGACGCGACGATCTGATATAATAACCACTAAATAGTTTTTGTTTACCAATTGCTTACTTCATAGTGTTTAGTCAGTCGGTTGAGTTTCGCGAATTGCGCAACTGTTAGTCAGTTGGAAAACGAAAAGTCTCTCTCTCTTTTTCTGTTTGTATTGCACATTACGCATTCGCAGCGTTGCACAAGATAAAATGTACACGTTATGCGTGGGCATAAAACTAATTAAGAAACTAGTTAACACTGACCCACCGATATCGTAACAAGAACTATATATAATAGCAAGTAATTAAAAAACATAATTAACAAAAGGACACATGACTCAGTCGATACACAAATAGATCGAAAGCAAAAACCACACACATATAAGTTTCTTGTAATTAAAAGTCAAACTGAAAATAATCCGACTTTGGGGCTCAACTAATATTGGCCATAATAGGGCAACATACATACATATGTATTGACTTAATATTGATAGCTTGTGCGTTGATCTCTCGGGCTTGACAAAGCAATATTGACATGGGGACCTTTATAAGGCATTAACCGCCAGCTAAGTATGACAAAAGAGCGTTTGCATATGTTACTCCGTTCATATGAAAGGGCGACGCTAAATCCAACTAAACGCAACAATATCGATGCTCAACCTCCAAAACCGATAAGGACCCGCACTTAGTCCATGCAACAACAACAAAAATAACAACAAAAATAATAAAAGAATGAAATGCGTCATATATCACAGCACGAAACATGAATAATTGAACCTGCTTAGCGGTTGGTCGGCAAAGAGGGCGGAGGTTTTGAGTATAGGAGAGTTTGGGGAGGGGTGTTCCGAGTGTTGAAGCGTCGCTTGGCAGCTGGCAATTAAAGCTTTAAACCAACGAGACCATGCGCGTGTACATCAAATGAGCAGCTCATTAGCTGTGTAAGACATTAATTAAAATATTTGATTCGAGTCGCACAAAGCAATACTTGAAATTTGATCAACAATTCTAGAATGCAACACGAGCTTACTTTGCCAGAAACAACGTCCAAAATACAAACACGCACACACAAACGTAGGGAGAAAAGCAGAGACGCAAATCGTTTGCTCGAATTACAAATTTGTAGCATACTTATGAGCGCTTAAGGGAGAGTGAGCATATTGCGCATGGATGTGAAAGTGTAATAAATTGAATTTATATTTGCAAGATTTCCATATACATTAATGCATTTTGTGCACTCAATAATTTATAAATGTATATAGAATTAAAAACTTGTATAATTTATTACGGATCTTTTATCTAAAGCTCAAGAATTAAAAGTTGTCTTCTTATATTTCTGAAATTGTTTTCTCGAATTTATTCAATTAATGTAATAAAAACTTTTAAGGTTACTTTGCAATGAATGGAATTAAATTCGTGATGTCAATAAACTTTTTGTTTATTTCGTTGGTTTTGTATTTTATTTAATTCTATGTGCTATTTTTAGTACATGTATTTTAACTTTAAAATTTTCAAACTTTAAACTTTGTTTTTATTTCACCCCAGCTGCTACTTATCAAATAAAAAGTCTTATCAATATCTGCATTTGCTGCTACTGCGGCTGCTGCCTCTTGCCACTGCTGTCTTCTGGTCAACCGATTAGATAGCTATTCACACACGCTTGTTGTGGTCATAATCGAAATAAAAAGTAAAAGTAGATAACAAGCACAGCCAAAAAGCGGCAATATATCAAAATGACACGTCACTGGAATGTGCCTTTGTGTAAGTGTGAATATTGCTACCGAAAAAAAAAAAACACAGAATATGTAAGGCAGTTGCACTAGTGGTTAGAGTGACTTATTGCAAACAGGCGGCACATGAGCTAATCAACCCGGACATGGGGCTGCACTTGCCACACACACGTGGTTGCAAGTGCGAAAAAGTGTTGCCCTGGGGTCAAAACTTAACACACTTTGTTGCTACAACAATTAAACAGTTGCGGTTGCAGCTTGCAGCTTGACTGGGTCAGCAACAGCGGCAAAAGCATCGTCTGTTTGAGGCACTTGAGCACAAACAACTAACAACAAAAGGAAGGAAGGAAATTAGTGTGCAATAGGCGCAAAGATTTGTGAAGACAGCATCACAAGAAAAAAAGGATGCGGCTTACTCTGCATGGTGCATGTGTGTCAAGATTTGTTGTTGCTGGCAATTAGAAGCTTGGCCGAACATTTGCACCATTTTAATTGGCCCAAAAGACATTGCCAGCAGCTGAGACACAACTAAAGCTACAGATCATTAGGCAAATAGCCAAAAAAAAAAAAAAAGAAAATGTGCAATGAAAATGAAGAGTAAAATTGTTTTTTTTAAGTAATTTATTTTTTATATAACTGCTTTAATTTGATGTGTTATCATATTTATAAAAGTACAATCACTTATAAATTGTTATTTGTACGTGTTATGTAATGTACTATATAGTAAGTACGATATCTTAAAGTCGTTCTTTATATTTTAGTTAAGGAACAATACTGTAAACATAAATGAAACAATCTTAGGCCACGAAAAAGCCCTATCTCACTTCTCTTTTTCTCTCTCTTTTCCAAAGGTTCTTCATTTTTTTTATTTACGGCTTTAACTTTATCTTACATTTTCCTGATCTATCTCACTATTACTTTCATCTATATCGATTTATCTATATACCCAACATTTACTTCCTCATACTCTAACTCTCTCAATTTACCTATTTTTTCAGCAACCGTACTATTTAAATGTGCTGTGTAATTTATTTACAATTTTTAAAGTACATATTTATATGCATGAGCCCTTTATGTCTCATCAGCCACGAGAAGTTTTGTTTTAAAAGTTTGTTTAAATGATTCACTTTATTTGCTGGTTTTATTGTTGTTGTTGTTTGGGCATTGCGGTTTTCTTTCGATGAGGCATCTTAAATTAATAACATTTAATGTATCGCATGCAATTAGCAAAAATTTGTTGCTGTTACGATTTACTGCAAGTTATTTATGCAAATTTTAAACTTTTCCGTATTATTTTGGATGAATGAACTTTTGAACGAGTCGGAAAACCAGTTGTTTAAGATGTTGTTGCTACTCTCACGATCAACATTTGACAATCACACAAACAAACACACACAGTCAGATAACTCTCATAAATTGCATTTTTATGGCAGCACCAAAAAAAATAATTATTATAATTTCATTTAAAAATTTATTAACACGTTCTCAACAAAATGCAATTACACTAAAAATTCTTTTAAAGCATGTTCAGCTTGTGTGTGTTAGAGAGTTCAGTTTTTTAAAGTCTTATTTGGATTTGAATTCTTGTCAAAAGCTGCCGCATTTCACTTTCGCTGTGTCAGAGATTAATCAACTGGTTAGTGTAAATGTGAGACTATATGCCGATTGTTAAAATCGTAAATCTTAACTTAATTAGCGCCACGCGCAATGCCGCGTTTTAAAACGCGCCTGAAACGCGTCGTTGCCGCTGCCATTGAGCCGCATCTAACACATTCGAATTTAGTTCCGCTATTCCATGACATTTCTTGGGGAAATACTTGAAACAGAAGTCGGAGTGAAGAAGTTGGAGATCCAATGCAAAAGATTTTCAACTTAAATCGCCGTTTGACTTATCTAAGAGATTTATATTTTTTATTGCTGAAGAAGGCTTTGCTTTATAACTCTTGAAGCTGCGATTTCTCTCTATAAAAAAAACTCTGTACAACCAATTATTGTATTGCAAATCAATGCGTAACATCTTGCATTAGATCGTACATCAAAAACTTTTTTACCAATAGATTTTGTAAAAATTCATTACTCTACCTACTTTCTTTCTTTTCAACTCTTATCTGTTTTGCAGCCGGCAAACATTTTTCAATTGCATTAACAATTTTCGATAACCAGACGATAGCTGAGAAGATTCAAGGTTATATCGCCAAGCACGAGTCTTATGCTCATTTGAGACCCCATCACACACTACCCTACCCCCGGAAAAGTGACAAGCATTGAAATAGTTCGCAGTGTTCTACGCTACGATATCTTATCTGTAGACAATATAAGAACACACACACACACACACACACACATATCGAGAGTGAAAAAGAGTGTGAGAGAGGTGGCAAGTTTGTCGCGAATGAGAGGCCGAAGATAAAAACAACAACAAATATTATATCAATAATCATTAAAATGTGGCAAAATCGAAACAATAACAACAACAAGTGAAAACGCAACCGACTGCGAAATACTCTGATTCCCGTATTAAAACGGGTGTTAAATAGTTTGCCCACAAGAGGGGCAACGATGGCGGGAGGTGTGGGCTTTGGGGTACGTCGACAGCAATTTTTCGATTAAAGGCGGCTCTAGCTCAAAATCTGTGGAAGATGTACGCATTCATTTTTATTAAAGAAAAGGGGGGGCTGGAGGCGGCAGTGATGGGAATTCACCAGCTATTTTCCCATTACCCACTTTTTTATTGTTTTATCGATTTTTATCCAAAGCTGTATTTACTTGTTATCGATTTCCCAGCCCCCCAGTGGGCTTAGCACCCTTATAATGACACTTTGTCTGACGAAGACATATACCAAGATATCAACAAAGTTTCAAGGGTCTAGCTTTAAGACTGACCAACAAAACTGACAGACATTGCACAAGACCAATATACTCTATACCTTCGGTTTTAAGAGCATAAAAATCATAAGCCGAAAACAGAAACAATAACAATTGGCAAATATATGCATATGGAAAAAATGAGTACAATATATGCATGTACATTTGTACCATTTTTTTTTTATGTACCTTTTTTTGGTCCTCTTTTGATAAGACCAACAAAAAACTCTCGCTCTCATTTGAGATAGTACGGCAACAGCAGAACTACAACAAACCTTATCTTAACAATTTGTACAGCGAAAAGCACAAAAAAATTCGATTGCAAATTTGGCTGTTATCAGAAAACACACGAAAAGCAAAACACACACGTTTCAAATTTTTGCCAAATTATTGATTTATAACAAAAATTTGGTTCGCTTGTGTTTAACTTTTTTTATGTTGTTGTTTACTTTGCCTTTTGTTTTTGGTAGAAGCCGCACTCAGCTGTAGGCCCAGGGCAAAGGTTTTGCCTTTGTGATGCGTACGTGAAACCCCGCCGGGTTAGGCAAACCTCCCCCCATCCCACATGAAGATTGTTTCTCTTCTATATTATTTATTTATATATTTTTTTGTTCTTTTTTTTTGCCTATCAGATGTCAATTATCTGTTGGGTAAGATTAAATAACATTTGGAAAATGTTTAAAATGTGGCTGTAGAATATGCTTCAATTGCTACACTGAGAGAAAAGCAATAAATGTAATTATTATTGTTTGACATTTAAAGAGAATTTTTAAATTAAAAAAATGGAACTTTAAGATCATTTTAAAGGCGTTTAAATTTATAAAAAGCCAAACAAAAGTAACTGAATATACTTTTAAGTAATTGGTATATATTTGATAAAAAGTTGCATAAAGATTCATTTAGACTTTTAAATCTTCAAAACTTACATAAATAAGTAAAAAGAAACAAACAAACATTTGTAGGTCGTACATTATTAATTTATATGTATTTAAAATAATGTTTATTAGGTGTTCCAACATGTTGGACACTACTTGCAAGTGCAATGTCTTATTGAGCTGGATGTGATAAGGCAGACAGATTTGCATTAAAAAGCCCTGCACAAATGCAGCAAGCAAACAGCCGGGCAATTATCAGACAGAGAATGGCCGTCAGTTAGTTAGTCAATCAGTCAGACAGTTTGTCAATCCATCAATATATTTTAAGTAGCAATAAGAACTACATGCAAGAAGTGTGCTGATAACGTGTGTGAAAGTGGAAATGGATTTGAACTTCGCTGGAAGCGTAGAGTCTACATATACATGCATATATGAATACATAAATATATATTAATGTATACGTTCACAAGTATTCATGTCTTTATGAATCTGTATTGGCTGCTTATCAGTTTTGGCAAAAGTCGACACACACACACACACACACATTCACAGCAGATGTTTGTGTGCGTATCTGAGGTTTGACATATTTGAGCATTAAATGCAAAAATAAAGTAATAAGAAAAATAAAAGGCGCGATATAAATTGTTGTTGTTCTGCGTGTGTTCCAATATCTATAAGAAATTTGATTGCAATTGGACCCTGATAGGTTGGGGAATGACGTCAGAGTGCGCCTAACAAATTATGAACACAAATCACAAAACTTTTAACTCTTATGCATATGCAGATATCACACAAATTCCAAATTTCATTTTTAAACTTACATGATTTACAAAATTCTCAAAAAATCCTCGACAATTGTGCCAAATTTTTGCTTGTTGTTTATTATCTATTTGTATGCTTTAATTGTTGTTTGTCACAAAAGTGTCTCAAAACATAAGCTTTTATTTGCGTATAAAATATATTTTGTATATATTTTGCTGTGCTCCAAAACAATTGTTTCTTTAACAAAAATTTGTACACAAAATTTGCATCTGTAAAACGTTTTTTTTTTATTATTATTTATATTTCAAGTACTTGTTTAATTCTTTTATGTTTCTTTAGCAAACAAACACACAAATTTGCTTGAAGTCTGGTGAGTATTGTTATGTTTTGGTTTGTAAAACAAATTTTAATTGTTATAATTGTAAATATTTATAAACAGAATTAGAATTGGCAGACACCGAACCGGGGGTGGGTGGACGGTGAGGGGCGACGGACGCCTCGCGAAATAAAAGTTAAAAATAAAATGTTATAAGTGGCAAACGCATTGTTTTTATTTTTATATTTATTTATTCTTGTTTTCAAAAATTACTTATTTTTGGAAATAGACGTCAAATTGTTTATAGATTGGTGTAAAAATAAATTAATGCGCGCGTCGGCATAATTTGCCTCATTAGCTTTGAACTTTTTTTAAAAATATATTTTCGTTTTTATTTTTTTTGTTAATTGTAATTTTGTTGTATGTTGTATTGCTCACAAAGTGAATGAAACAATCGCGCAAGAATACGCGGAATAACCGCGAACGAAACGCGGAGATCTGAAACCTATAGAAGCGGCGCTGCGAACGCGTACGAACGTACTGACGGATACGCAGAGCCGTTGACGTAGTCGCACGGCGCACAGACACACACACGCACACACACACACATGGACACCAAACACGGTGCCGACGTCGGCGGCAAGTATCTATCGGTATCGGTATCGCTCTGCCTGCGAGTGAACGTATGTGTGTGTATGTGTACGCGTGTAGACTCCTCACGAACTGCACTGAGGATGTCGAATGAATCTCGTAATATTCGTTTTATGCCCGAACGAGCGTAACAAGCACACACTCATACAATCATAAAGAGCGCACTAAGTGGGCAAAAGCTTACACACACACAGAAGCACATACAGAATACGGCGGCATTCTAACGGTTGAATATGTGTGTATAGGTGCAACAGATTTCTGTTTTGTGTAACAAAATATCCCACTCACACATTGACACACACGCTCTCTCTCTCTCTCACACTTACTCTCTCGCTCGCGCCACCACTCTCTGTTATATGACGTGCTCTCGCTCACTCACTAACTTACTCATTCGTGTTTGCACTCAGGAGCGCGCCGGCGCTGTGTTCTTGAGTCATTTCTCCGTTGTTTGCACTCGTAACGAAAGCAAAAGCCTCAGCTTCGGGCCAGAGGAGCAATCGCAAACAAGAAACATATGGTTTTTGTTTGCGCTCACTCATGCTTACACACACAGACGCAGACACTCACACAAGCAGAAAACAGCCGTTCACTGCTGCTGCTGCCATTGTTGTTGTTTGCGGGAGCAACAGTTATTTTTCCCGAATTCCTTTGCGGCTCACTTCAATTGTTATGCACCTCCTCTCTCCGCGTCCCACACGTTGAGCTTTTGGTCGCTGTTCTCGCTCTATTGCCTGCTCATAAATGTTAATTATCCATTTTGATGTTCAGCTGCCTACTACCCGCCTGCGGCAGTCCCCCACCCTCCCCCTCCACACTGCCTCTCTATATTTCTCTCTCTCTCTCTCTCTCTGTCTGACGCACACTCGACGAAACGTAAACTGTTTCTAACGCGTCGCCTTGGTTTTTTTTTTACTTTGATACGTACGTACTCGAAATGCCGCCGCTGCCTACCAGCCCCCGCTTTCCCCTATTTAGTTAGTGCCTGTCTGTTTATTTATTCGTTTTCGGTCTGCTTTTCCTTTTTTTTTCTGTCACATCGAACACATTGTCCTTGCTGAAGTGCTTTAGGCTGCTTCCTGATGTTGGTTTATAAAAACTTTGTTAACCTGCGTTTAACATCTTGCAGATAGAATAAAATAAAGAAAAACATAATAATTACAAAAGAATATTCTGCAGTAACAGAGAGTCCTTTCCTCATATTTGATTTTACATATTTAATTCGATCCATAAACGTTCCCTAAATGGTAGTGGTGCCCCGACTTTCAGCCTTTTGTGTGTTAAGGATATGTTTTAAGCTGTCACTATCAACCTCAATTACCACATTACTAGCCACAGGATATGTTATATGTATTTAATGACATGTAAAAGCATTTATTGAAAAAATATTCTTATATGGACTTGGTGTGCATCAACCCTATAATTTTTGATTGAGGCAATTATATCAAATTCCCATCCCATGGCTGGGCACAAATATCGATTTTATAGCTCAATATAATTTGCCGAGTCTATCAAAACCATCACCAGTTCTTAATGTATCTTTAGAACTTCCCCATTTGACCTTCAGTAACTAAGATAACAACTCCATAAAAGATTTTAATAACCTTTGCAGTATAAAAGGGACATTATTATATTATGGAAATTTGATTTTTTGTTAAGCTTTTCCAATCTTATTTAGCATAAAGTATTTTTAACACTTTGCATACACTAAGAAAAATATAAGAACAATTTTCTAAAATTTCTAGTAGCGTTAGAATGTTGTAAAAACAAATATTAAGACCATTTCGATCTAAAACGGCGTTCTTAAATAAAGATGATCGGATGCTGGCAGACTAGTTTCAACGGATGTTCTTGATTTTGCACTGGAGAAAACTGAATTGCTTTTCTGAGTGTACACATTTGATATGCTTCAACAAAGTCGAGTAACTTTTGGCTTTTTCTTTGAATCTCTTTTTCTCGGCTCTGTACCTGCTGATCATGCGGCTAGCCCAGAGATGCATGCGATGCATTTATGGAATTTCTGCAAAAATCACGCATCGTCTCTCAGAAGTGTGCGAAGCAAGTTACAAGTTAACGACTGAAACGGCGCCACATTGTTGCAAGCGGCAGCAGCAGTAGCATTAGCATATGGCAACAGCCAACGAATTCGACCTCGAAGCAGTTTCAGTTGCATCTGCAACAGCAACATCAACTGTAAAATGTGCGTGTGTTGTCCTTGTGACTTTTAACACCCTTTGCTTCCAGAGCTACTATTACTTATTGCGACAACTGCCAGTCAGTCGCCCTTTATTTGCGTACTTTGCTGTTGCAATTGCAGCTCTGCAGTTGATTCAATAAACGCCGGTCGCATTTCACGCATGTCCACGTTGTTCTGATGTTAGTTGTTTCTCGGGGTTCCATGTTGAGGCCATGCCCATGTCCAGAGTCAGTGCGGCGTAACGTTGCCTGCACACACATGTGTGCAACATGCGGCGACACATGCGCACTTTTGCGGCAAATGGATTTGCTGAGTCCGACTTGGATGGAGGATGCTGTTGCTGTGTCGGCACTTAACCGCTTTTCCTCACCAGCCTCACTCACTCAAGTCAAGTTTCTTTCTGAAGACCTTTAGTTGCTGCTGTTGTTGTTGCTGTCTTTTTGCCACCACGCAGAGTGGCACCCCAACCAAGATCAACAACAACTGCAAGTGAAGAGTAATAAGAATTGAAAAGTACAAGCCACGTGAAGTTCTTGTTGTTTTTGTTTTTGCTGTTGTTGTTGTTGTAAACACTGCGTAGGTAGTATTCATAAATTTCATTCGAATGGATTTGCCTTTTGAGTGCAAATGCAGTTAATGATGTTATTGTTGTTGTTCAGGCAAATGGATGTGAGTTCGATCATGCGGATGTTTCCGTTCTACTTTTCAAAAACGTTTTATAGAGATATTGAATATTTTCAGTACTAAACTAGTGGACAAAACAAGCTATCTTTATGAATAATGCTTGAGCTTTTCGGCAGCAAGTAATCCATATTCGCATATATGGCAAACGGAAGGAAAGCCTTTCATGTTTTTTAAATAAAGTAAAGGAGAAACGAAGAAAGTATAGAAGGTGTAGTTTTCCAAGGAAAATTTTATAATAATTTTTTTAATAAACATTTAAATTTTTTAAATTTCATTATCTTTGTGAGTTTTATAATAATTAATTATAAGGACACATATATGTAATTGGAATAAAAAAAATAATATGATCTTAAAAGAAAATTTTCTTCAAACTTCATTGGAATTCTTTTTTTTATTTTAAATTTTCCTGTTTAAATTCATGATTTTCTTTACTTTAGAAAAAACTTTGTCAGAAAACTATTTGGCATCTCTTATCGAACAATGTCTCTGAAAATTCCGCAATTTCATTCCAGACGCAATTAGGCCAGTAATTGCTTGGCTGAGTGTCAAATTGAATAAAAAGCTTGGAAGTGCTTTGAAAAAGAAGCTGTTTGGCTTAAGAAACCCCAAAGGTTCGGGGCATTAGCATTGCCTAATTACATTTCAATCGCATGTCTTAAATTCTCAATTGTTCATCAAAATATGGGCCCAGCATTTTTTCTTACTTTGTAGTGTGGGGGTATGTCGTTGTGTGTGTGTCGTTAGGGTGTGCTTTGAGGGCAATTACAATGTGATTAGGTTACTGGTTTAATGTCAATATCAGTCGACTTATAAAAATAGAAAGAAAGCCAGGTAAGAATTAAGGAAAAAGCTCGAACTCAAGATTCTTTACATATTTTTAAAACACACTTCTTTTTAAAGGAACCTAACATAAGTTGTAAAATAATATGTTGTGACATACGAAAAATATAAAGGTACATCTCTAGTCAATTTGGCATTGACCGTAAGAGAAACATATTTAAGAATTTTAATAATTTAAAGACATACATTTTAAATTTTTAAAATTCCTTGTTCTCAAAATGATTTTTATCTGTTCCTCTGGACAATATACATTTTTCATTTATCCAATACAAATCTTAAGCTGTTATGAGGCTGTTGTCGTGCTGAAGCGTTTCTAAACGTGCAAGAAGGGGACACACTCCAAAATTCAGCTCGCAACTTCCCCACTTCTGCCCCTGGTACCTGCACATACCCCACTTTCTCAAGTGCTTGCCTGCTACTACAGAAAGTGTATAAATACTTCATGGTTTGTTTCGCTTTTGCCTCGGAGTTGCCTAATCTAATCAATTTTGCTCAATGCTTTTGTGCTCGGCGTGTGTGTGTGTGTGTGTGTGTGTGTAGTGTGTTGCGCCGCCCACGCAGCGAGCATGCTGCCAGCCAGGAGCAGCATCAACATCAGCAGTCGAGAGAAAGAGCAGACAAGCAACAGAGCAAAATGAGGCAATGCCAAGCAGCCTGTCAGCTTTAATAAGGCTACGTTAACATGTGTGCCAGAGGGGGTGGCGGGCGGTAGAGGGGGGAGGCTGGGAAGAGCGTCAGCTGAGCAGACGGTGAAAGCATTTCACTGTTTGCATCAATGATGAGCAGTTGAGGAGCGACATCCATTGTTTTTGTTATTATTGTTGTTGTTGTTGTTGTTGCTGCTGCCATGGCGCTGTTAAAGTGGCCAGAAAACGTGGCCATGACAGTTTACCTACCTCTACCCCTACCCCTACCCTTAACTCAACAACTCATTTATACGTACATATATACGTGATGCTACCTTTTGTCTTGTTTGTATATATTAGTCCGCCCCAGTGTCAGCTGCAGTTGCCAAACTGAATTAGTTTCCAATTACACATTTTAAATTCACGGTTTTCATTGTTCATTGCTTTATCACAAACTGAAACTATCGACCAAAGTGTCACACTATTTGCATGGCAAAAGTTTTATGGAACACAATTTAACCCGATTTATTCATTTCCCAACACGATTGTGCTGTCAGCGCGCGCAAATGGCAAATAAGAGTTTTTGGCCAGATATTTCATGCAAATGCAAATTGGCAAGGACACGGTTGCAGTTAAAAGGTTTTGTCTGCCCACACTTTCTCTTTACTGCCACTGCCACATACAAATTATAATTGAAATGCATGCTTTATAGAAAACAACAGCTACACACAAACACAAACACATACACATATATCAATAAACATTGTACATATTTCTATATAAACAGCATCACATGAAATTTTTCAAGGTGAACTAGTAAAAGGGAGTAAAGGGAATATTCGTGGGCAGGGCGGATTTAATTGAATTGTAGATTTCACAACATATTAAATTTACTGATAATTGATAAAAAGTGAAATTGAAACTAAGTAATTCTCCATGCATAAATAATGTGAATGGCAAATAGGAAATAGGTTAGCATTAAAGTATTTTCATGTTTATTTAGTAGTTCAAGGTCAGTTTGAAGCTTTACTCTACGCTAAATGTGGTTTAGTTTGAAAGCAAAAACTGCTTAATCTTTAAAAACGCAAAAGAAACTTAAACACAACTAAAAAGGATTGCAATTTTTTTATCCTTATATGTGTCAATCTAATGTTACACTTTTGTCCTAAACAAATATTTCAAACGTGATTAAAGTTAAGTAGAAATATGAGTTCAGGATGACCAACTGGACTTCATCAACTTAATATACAAATACCATATGTCATTCATAATCTGTGGTAACTATTATGGTACTTAAATATATTCAAAAACAAAAACAAACCGACCTATAAGTAATTGAGTTTATTCAATATACATTTGTGGCAACTGAGAGACATCTGGTAATCATTCTGAAATCAGGTTCATATTCAGAGATGGCATATTAATCATTATGACTATGCTATTTGACTAGCCTGTCTGTAACAAGGATAGAGTGAAAGTGAGAGTGAGAAAATGGGAGAAGGTGTCTATAAGCCTGTGTGCGGTAAGTTAGGCACAGAGAAAACTTTAACTGTACCTGAGGCAGCAAGGAGAATAGAACATAAGGCATGGTTTGATGGACAGGTATAGGACACAAGAGATAGACCAAAAAAGATAGAGAGGGGTGGTTGGATGTGGTGCGAGCTTGCCGCCAGGCTAGGAACACATTGAATATTGACAGCTTGTGGAGGAGGTAGGCGTTTAAAGAAGTATGAGTGTGGTGTGTGTGTGTGTGGGTGCCACAAGCAAATATAATATACTTGCAATCGCACCCCGGTTGCCTTACTTCACTCACACACACAGAATATGATATATATTTTTAATGTCTTTATTATGTTTCATTGAGTGTAAATATTTGCCTTGTGCACAAACACAACACAACAAACATAAAGATAAAGCAGAGAGGATGCTTCATAATACGCAGCACGTGCTCAGCGTTTTGAACATAAGCCACGAAGAAAAAGCTAAGAACAAGTAAACGAGGGGAACAGAAAAAAAAAACTTTTATGTAAGAAACTGGAAAGCTCACCTTATTAAAGTTTCCTTTTGCGTGAGCAAAACAACAGGTACAAAAAGTTTTGCTGCAAATACAATAAATAAGAAATGTATAGTGAAAAAATATAAAAATCATGTTACAAATTAAAGCAACTAAAGACATACAATACGTATTGAGCAATTTAAGCGCATTATTCTATTGGCATGACAACACTGACTAATAATTAATCTTGACTGTCGTCGAAGTGTTCTCAATAACTTCTCTTTGGACCGCCCACCGAAAACCCAAAAAAAAAATATATGGAGCAAGAAACTGGCGATTTATGACCATCAGTTCAATGCACACGCGTTGGCTTTAACCTCCTGCAAAGGCGTATACAGTATACCGCAAATGAAAACAGAGTTGCCCCCCCCCTTGAGCTGACTTAGTTTACCAAACACAAACACGCACAAAAATTACTTTGCTTGAGTTCACAACTTGGCGAGGGGCATTGTCAGCTCATGCAGTCTTGAGCCAGACCAAATGCGAGTTTGAAAGTTGAAAGGATACGATAAATCTTGGCAGCAGCACTTGCACTCTCACTTGCATTCTCACTCGCCAGATGACAAGAGGCATGCTTGACAGCATTGGGCTTAGCTTGTCTTTCGTTTTACTTAAGCCCAGCCAAGCGCACATATGAGTATTCCTCTCGACTGTTCTGCATAACATCATTGCAAAAATAAAAGCAAAAATTACAATTAAAATGCGCAACATTTTTGCCTTATAGTAAGTCTGATGTGGCATCATTGAGTTGTTGCAGACGCTTCTCTTTGCTTATCAAATTGTGAATAAAATATTTATAAGTCTAATGAATCATTCTAATACATTCTCTGCTAAGTTAATATTCACTTAATAAAATAGTTGTACTGAGAATGATATTGGCGTCGAATGTTGCAGCTATTTTTCGATACAAGTAAAAAAGCTTATAAAAAATAAAATTAAAATGAATTCCTTCTAATAATAATTATTCCAGGTATATTGCAAATAGAGCATTTTAAACATGAGATGTAATGTTAAAAGGTGTTGATATTAAAATGTGAGTTTTAAGAAATTAATGGAGCAAAAAGGAAACAAGTATCATTCAGCACAAACTCGTAAATCATCCATTCTTTATACGTTTATACCGAAAAATCAATTGCCAGCTGTTCTTTCACGATCTGCAACAATTGTGACGTCATTATTTCAGCTGTTGATGGATAATATTATACACAGTTAGACCCCTCCATATTGGAAATCAGGCACATGCTTATATACTATGCATATACTATGTATATTTATGCCTAATTGTGTATGCTCAATCAGCTGTTGGTTTTGTCTCGCCTCACAAGAAATAAATACAAAATGTAATGAGAACCCATAAAAAACCAAAACACCCGAAAAAAAGAAGAAAACATACGCAACATGTGTGCACAATTTGTTGTTGTTATTGATGTTTTTGTTGTTGTTGTTGTTGTTGGCGTGCAACAGAGCGCATGGCATCTGAGATTCGGCTCGTGAAACGAACCGTATATGTGCCAAAAAGTCAATGATAGACAAAAACGCACACACACACACACGCACTCACGCATTTATATACAAATCATATTTGTTTTTCTCAAGCAGGCACATTTTCCGGGCGCTCAAGTATGCACATCCTTTAGCTGCTTCCTTTCGTGATGCAGACGCAGCAATCGCATAGATGAAATGCTACTTCAAGTGGCTTCAAGCCTCTAGTAGTATGTTTAAATATTTTTATGACCCCCGGACCAAGCAGTTGTGTATGTGCGCCTGTGTGTGTGTTTGTATTTCTCACCTAGCAGCGCCAGAGAATCTTTATTGCATTCAGATCTTGAGAAAAGTACATATATACATTTACTATATGCATATAGTTTTTGTTTCCTTTGATTTTTGTTATTGGGCGCAACAACAAAAAACACACACAAATAATTTACCATGTTTGTGTGCGTGTGTGTGTGTGTGTGCAGACACAAATGTTATTGACGTCGCCGTCCGGGCATCGTCAGGCACAACACAACGGCTGACGGACAGACAGAGAAGCGTAAGGCAACGCAGTCAGCAGCCCAAGAGCAACACAGCACAACCCAATACATTGCCTCAGATAATGGCAGCGGGAACTGGGAACTAAGATCGAGTACAGTAGTCACTTATGCACGAGAACACCCATATGAACAACTTATTCGAAACTCATTCGAAAATTTTTGTTATAAATTTTACAAGAAAATTAATCAAATACTATAAAAGGAATTAAAATATTTAATTTATTTTATTAATTTATCTAAATTTTTCGAAAATTGTATATTAAAAAAACATATGTAAGTAACGTGATATTTAGAAATTGCATTCAAAATTCCCAATTCGTTCCAGTACCCACATCAAAAATCTTTGGTTTGGTTCTGCTCGCAAAACAACAAACATATTATAATAAATATTGGAGATGTAACTATATCTAGTCAAAAAAAAAAAAGTTATAATATTCGAGCGTGCACTGTTATGACTTTTGGGGGCTGGGTCTGACTTTGCTGTGGCTGATGTTACCGTTAAAAGAAATGCAATTAAAATGAATCTCCAGACCCCTAAAAACTTCAAGCAGCAGCCTTAGCCCGTAAGCAGCAGCAGCAGAGACGCAGTAGCGGAAGCAATTAGTAAACTGAGCAGTCTTCCCATATAATCCCATAGCAAATCTCTTTGGGCCCGACGCACGCGTGCTCTACGTGGCATTTGTTGCCGCGATGCGGAGATGCTGCCAGCCGTTTTTCAGTAGGTAAGCACTGCAGTGGGGAAATGCACTTAAGGAAATACATAATAATACATATACATACATACATACATACATACATACATACATACATACATACATGTAAACATGTCTATAGTTTTCTGTCTGTCTGTGGCATCGTTTCGATCTGCTTGAAACCCCCTTTTACTTTTTCCTTTGGTGAGCAGGCAAAAACGGAACACATTTAGTTTGTAGTGTCGCACACATGCAATCCTTTCGACAGGGTCTTCCTCCCATCTCCAATCTCCCACCTTCCCTTTCATTCGATACGCTTTGAGGAACACATTCGTGCTCATAATTTTTATAATTTGTTGTCGTCGCATTTATTGGATTCCCTAATTTGGTTGTACTTTGACAACGAATGGGGTAAAATGACAAGAAATAGAATCTACTTATTATTGATCGTGAAAGGGAAAAACTTAAGAGAACTGACAGTTCAAACTGATGCTAAAAATCTAGTTAGAAACTCATAAATGCATAGTGCTAAATGATGTGATGTCAACATGAAGACATCACAATTATGAATCCCAAGTGCCTTAAGCGTTGAATTGTTGCGAGGTCGATTTCATTTGTGAAGATAGAATGAGATTAATTATTTACTACGAAAAATTTAAATCATCATAAAAAAAATAAATTAAAATAAGTTTCCACACATAACCATGTACTATAACTACTTATATTTCCTGGTAAATATTTATATGTATTTCTTAAATAATCACTTTTATCCATGATTTCCAGCTAGTAATAATAAATGTTTTTCAATCCGATTTGATTGACAAAAAAATACTACTTCTACTGCAATAGTAATTTAAAGCCAGCCGTGCCTCCTTCTTATTCCACAGTAGCCGATTCTCCCCCCGTCTAGACATTTTGGACCACCCAGCTGTTGCAAGATGCATCAACAAAATGCAAAAAAAATAAGAAAACACCATGGATAATAAAAGGCAATAAAAACAAACATTAAAATTCAAAAACATTGATCGGTTGATGCAGACATCCATTGACTATCCTATGTATAAAACTGTCTAAGTGTCCGATTGTTTATATACAATATAGTATATGCATGTATTTGTATCAATAGTCTGTGCTGCTGCATAAATAAAAGTTCCCATTTAGCTGCGGCACGTGCCAACTTGTTAAAAATATGTACCGCACACATAAATATCTATAAAAATATATATAGTATGTCCATCTGCTGAAATTCGAAAATACAAATTGTGTAAAAATAAGCGCAGTGGCCAATAAACACGTGTATTAGTCTGAATATCAATTGTTTATTTCAATTGAAATAGTGCAAAGAGCTAAAAATCAAACAATTGATAATTTTTCAATAGTACGATTCTCTTACTAAATGAGTGGGCGGGGGGCAGGAACAGCCGAAGAGGCGAGGGAGGGAGTAGGAAACAGTGTGTGTGTGTGTGTGTGGTGGCTGTAAGTATTTATAAGTTGCGACCTGTTGTCTGCCATTCATTCATTCAACAACAAGTTGGCCAAAATAACACTGGCAAAGTTAAATATAAAACAAAAACAAATGTTAAATTTAGTTATGGATATTTTTGTATTGCAAACAAACACACAGACACACACACAAAGTGAAATCTATAAAAATTATCCTTTTTATTTATAAAGCGTACAACGAACCACCCCAAACACAAATTGATCGGAAGCCGCGTGCCAAAAGCTAAAAATGCTACAAAAGTCACGAGCGATGGATGGTTTGTTTTTCTTTTTTTCTTTCTTCAAAATGGCCGACGAGTGATCACATAGAGAGAGAGTGAGATGGCGCTCAAAAGCGTCTGCGCAAAATGCTGCCAACCTTTGTCTATGTGTGTGTGCGTGTGACTCACTCATTTACCTTCTCACTCAAGTTTTGGCTTTCTCTTTCTTGCTCACCTTCTTCTCTTGCTGTTGTGCTGCGTTTGCCGCCATTTGCATTTTCGGTCTAAATATAGACAAAGACTGCGGCTGCTGTGGTCGCTTCTGCTACTGCTTCGGCTCCTGCTGCTGCTGCTGTTCGTCTCATAGGTAAACGAGAGAGCGAGAACGCCTGTGTGAGTGTGAAGCGTCGCTCATATTACGTGGCGCTGCTTTGGTCGCGCTACGATACGTCACTTATTTACTCATGTGTATGTGTGTGCGGCAGCCCCCTCCTGTGCCACACAGTGCTCTCTGCTTGCTGATTAAATTACAGTTCTTTTCAACATTTTCGAAATTTCCTTCAAACCCCCCACCCCCTATTCCCCTTTCTGAATAAATATTTTGCAACTCGTTCGGATCTTTCGGCTACGTTTCGGCTGTTTCGCCATTGAAGACAGGTGCTGCCGAAATGCGTTACGAAAACAAGAAAAAGAAGAAGAAGAAACAACGTCGCCAATATGCCGTTGCTCGTTTTTTTATGTACAGTTGCAAAATCAGGCATGATCCCGTTACCCTCGCCACTCTATCGTTTTTGGCCCTTGCCATGCTGCATCTGATGTCTGTCGTCGCCATTTGCGCAGCTGCCTGAGGCAAGCACACATTCACATTCACACTTACACACACACACATATGTATGTATACAAATATCATACAGTCATACGTGTATTTACATGTTACTCATGCATTGTTTTTTTGTACTGACATTTCGTATAAACATTTCTGTATACGGTAAATTGTTGTACAATTTGTTGTTCCTCTTTCCTTTACTGAACGAACACATGGGCAAATACAGTAAATATACATTAAAATTGTAAGAAAGCCACATGATCATGATACGCGTCTGTATAATATGTAAATTTTGTAAATTTGATTAATTTTGAATTCTTGAATTCGATTTCTAGACTCGTTAATGATGATAAGTGTAGATCAAAGAACAGAGGGTAAAGTATTAATTTTGATGAATGAATTTCAAATCCAATAATTGACAAAATTGAGTCAAAAAGCTAAAAAGGTTGCTATAGCGGAAAAGGGCAGTTAAAATTATTCCTTTTACTTGATAGTCGGAAATATGTTGATCGATAATGGTTGCGCTTAAGCTATAGCAAATTTTGAGAAAAATCTATACCGTGATGGAAATTGTATTTACATTTTACTGACATTTTCAACATAAAATAAAACGTTACATAAAAATAACCTTACTGATTAAAAATAATATTTGCTTAAAACAAATATTGAAGCTATTATGCGTAAGATCTAATCATTTTTCTATTAACTAGAATGTTTGTCTTGTCAACAAGCCACCGAGAAAAAAAAAACTTGTTAGGATCATTTTGGGTACAGTACAGTACGCAAACATGAAACAAGTATTTTAATTTGCACACAACCATTTCAATGTGCAAAATCTGCCAAAAAGCAACTGCAAGAACAACATACAAGATAAACAATTTCTTATGCAAAACAAAAAAAAAGAAAAACAATCACGAATGAAAGAAAAACAAGCGGAAAGTGTCGCCATTTTGATCATCGCCAGCAGCAGCAGCAATATCAGCGATTTTTGTCTAGTCTTATGTGATATTCTCTTTAGTTTGTTGGCTCTTTGCGTTCGAGTCGAGTAGTTGGTTGCTGCTTTCTGATGATGAGTCTGATATTTTCACGCTTAATCACTAACTGTCCTCATGAGCAGAGCCCCATTGGATGATGGCGGCAGAAGACACAGAAGAAACAGAAACTTTTTGGAACATGGCCAAAATACTTGACGCTGCAAATGAAATGGCAGAACGTCGAGCAAAATGCAAAATGCACAAAATGTCAGGCAACAAAATGAATTGTGTGGGACAAAGGAGCCGGACAGGGGCAGGGGTGCAGCAACATAAGAACCGAGCCAAAAAGATGCGACACGGACTGACAGCAAGAAAATTGAAAGAACGTTGCAACAACAACAACCAAAAGGGAAATACTTTAATTTTCTTTTATTGCGGTCGTCGCGCACAATAATTGCGCGTAAAAAGCAAAGACAGCACACAACAGAAGTAAGAAAATATCACTTTGAGGTGGTCGACTAACAAATACCCTTTATCCGAAGTTTTTTTAATCGAAAGTTTGACTTGTCTTAGATACTCAAAATTATCTCAAAAAGTCTGAAATATTGGATTATTTTATCAAGATGCATTCAAAATGATTGCTTTATATGCTATCTATAATCGGTTTATCGATTTACGGGGTACTTATCGATTAATTAAAATTGGCATTATACATATAGGGATGGTTAACTTTCCAAATTTGATTTTTGTCATTTTAGATAATCGATTTATCCGTGCGTAAAGAAGAAATCTTTTTAAAAATAAACACAAGTTCTTATTTAACATAAAAAACATATGATTAATAAATTATAAGCTTTAATTCTTCTTCTTGCCAAATCAGTCGGTTGAGTTCTTGGGAGCCTCCTCATCGTCTTTACTGAGCGAATGCGTATTTTACATCGATTTGTTGTTATCGATACTTGATTTGTAAGATTTGTTGAAAATATCAAGTCTCCAACTCGCATAGTTTCTGAGCACTTAGACCAAACATTATTTAAGTCCACTCAATTTCTAATGCAAATTAGAAACATATATGAATAAATATATGTATATAAAATAGCTTTTTCCTGCTCGAAACTAATCTTGAATACACCCTATTTACTCGTTTTTAATGGTGTAATGAGATTGTGGCTGCTGCAAAAAAAAAATGAAACTGGCAGGTGAAATGCGTGTGGCACGCACACACAGAAACAAGTATACTTGTGTCTTATACAAGACGCGTGCTTAAATTGCTGATCATTTTTGCACACACGCCAGAATATTTGATAATTTCCATAGAACGTAAGATACATAGTATGTTTGTACAAGCATTTCAAGCAAATTGCCAGCAATGACGTTCAATATTTTTCTTGTCTTTTCTTTTTTTGAAAATGCTTAGCATGACGTACTTTGAGTTGTCTGCCTTTTGTTTTTAATGGGCGTGTGCTCATCAGTTTGCAAAAGAACATATATAAAGGAAAAAGGAAAGCAAATATTCCTGCAAGATGATTATTGAAATTTTATTCCGAAAATGTTTAGGAAACGCTTTTGATGCCATTGACCTCGCGCTTTTTGGAGTAAGGCCCTAAACGTTAATTAGTTTTTAGTAGTGTAATACAATGCTTTATATTTTGCGCAAGCATTTTTCTATTTATTTATTTTTCTTTCGGCGTTGCTCCTCTTCACGTTGTTGCTAACGAAGCTACCAATGAAACAGGGGCGAGCCAAAAAGACTCAAGAAAATTCTTGGCAAATGTTTTACGTTAATTGAACGCCAAGAAATGCCAACGCTGTGTGTATGTAGTATGTATCGAGGTACGTGTACATTTACACACAATACATACGCAGCTGTTGTTGTAGGTCTCGCCTGCTTGCAGAATCAGATACACATCCACGGTATCTGGTGGTCTGTACAGTGGATACTTGCCCATTGAGACAGTGCCCAAAAAGGATTAAATATGGATTCCCAGCAGAAACAACAATTTAATCACATCTAATGAATTTGAATATTAAATATTTATTTTTTGTAATTAAATACTTTTAATTTAGTTCCCAAATAGTTTTCCATCTCTTTTCCATTAACTACTAAAATAGTTATGTAATTCATTCCCAAATACCAATGCAATAAACTATTCTAGTTCTTTGTTATTGATGGAAAAATGCTTAGGTATATTCGCAGTAAATTAAAATAATTGCAATAAATTATGTGTATTTTATAAAATAGTAAATCAAGCTTCTTACCTTTAAAATGCCACTGTTGAGCAACATCAAAGAGTCACAAATAAAAGATTCTCGTTAACATTTTGACTAATGTTGGTATACAATTTGTATATAGCAATATTTGAATGCTAGGTCACTGAATAAGTGTGTTCTGTACTATTTAGGTGTATTTTATTTCCTGATGATATATTATTGTTGTTTCTTGCGTTGCGTTTATCTCGAATTGACTATGACGTCCTCCACCTGCGTCTCTTATGTGACAGAGTTGTGCAACTGAAACCAGACAAAATGAAAAACACAAGTGTTACTCAGGCCATACATCAGGTATTATAATACGAGTATGCTATGTTTAGAAAAAGCATGTCCTTATTTGCGTCATGCATGCATGCAATGGTTCCCCGTGGACTCTACGCCTACATATGTATGCACAAACTTATGCACGTTTGGGAATCCTTTCAGATGCAACAAGTCCGAGTTAAAGTCTGCTGCTGCATTTAGAGAGTTCTGCGCCTGCGATTTTATGCAAGTGAACATGAGGTTGACAATGTTTGAACGCAAAATTCCCTGTACTCGAGCTAGAAAAATATAACAATTGTCCTTGAGCTAAATTTAAAAAAATTTTTCATTTTAAAAAAATCGTTTCTATGGAATCACGTATTTTGTTTACGAATACTTCTTCTAAAGCTTAACTTGCCTCAGATAATTTTGAATCATAATTTTATTACTTGAATACGGGGTTTAGTCTACTCCAGGAACCCAGTTAAAACTTCTAAAGGCAAGTAGAAGAAATTTCTTCTGCACACGTTCAATTCTATTCTGGTTAGTCCCGTATCGCGGGGACCAATACTCAAGGATGGGACGTACCAGGGATGTTTTAGGCATAACAGCTAATGAAAGATCTCAGATTAAAATGCCGTCAAGGTAAGCCTAAGCAGGAATATTTATTATGTTTTTTCAACTTTTTTTTTAGTTCAAGCTGAAGCGTAAGATTAAGATAGCTCTACCTGCGCTATGTATCCAGCTAAGCTTTTGGATTCAAGAATCAAAATACATACTTCAATATTAGTTGTTATCATATCACATTTTAAGGTCACAAGAACTTAAATCGAATTGATAATAACTTGAGCCAAGAACAGAAGAACAGAACGCAAATCGAATGAGCCAACAAATATACATTGAAACACAAAATAAATAAATAAATATTAAAATAAAATAAACATGATTTGTATCTTCACGCTTTCACTTTATTGCCTACATCAAATTATAGTATATACCCTGTAGAGCACCTTGCTGCTTAGGTATACATAAGAGAAAAGCGCGCGTGCTAGTCTCAACGCCCACATGTCAGGCAAGCATAACTCTCGCTTCTACTGAGTGTGTTGCATATGAGTGTTCTGCGGTTATTTGTCTGTGTGTGAGTGTGCGCATAGTGTTGTGTGTGGGTGGCTAATGAAATGCTTCAACAGCAGCGACAGCAATCGCATCCGTCCACAACCACATATACACACACCAAATCACACAAAAACACACATACAAACACGCTTTGACTACATTGTGTCTGTATCTGTGTCTATGGGGGCATGAAATGTAACTGTATCTGTGCATCATTGTGTATCTCAGTGCTGCATTTGTTTGTATCAGTGTGAGTGTGTGTGTGCGTTGCCATGTCACCTCACAAGAGGAGCTTTTCCAGTGGGTCCAAATTGTCTACAGCATTTCCTTTTTATTTCACTCTACCCAAATCAACACAAAAAAAGACGAAACAAAGACAGATAGAAAGAGGGATTGAGGAAACGGCAGGGGCAAATACACAAACGGACGAGCTGAAAATTCTGGCAACAGCAGTTGTCTATAATAAATTTGGTTCTGTGTGTGCACACCCCTCCGGCCCCATCTCGCTTTATGACTACTGTGCTCCCTGGTCTTTGTCATGATTTTCGACATTTTTTTTGTCCGACTTCTTGTGGCGCTTTTCACTTGATTTTAATGACATGCCCTATACGTCGCATACAGACAAACAACTTTTCAGACAAAACGCCCACCAAACCGAAAGAGCCGAAAGAAAAAAATCAAAATATAAATAATAATAGGAAAATGAAATGAAAATTTTTAAATTCAATGGGGTGACAACACATGGCTCCCCTTACCTTACCTTACCTTACCTTTTGCCACATACATCCCCTTCTCCACCACCACTTTCGTAATTCATGCCTGAGGCACACACTTAATGAACAAGTTACCAAATATTCTTGCAAATATCTATATATTTTCCATGTTGTTGTTAAGTTGGATTTTTGGCTGACATTTTGAGAATTTCGTTTTGCTTTTTATTTTGATTTGTTCAAAAAAATTGCGTCGCATTTAAGGCTTTTCGTAATGCCTGGCAGCCAGCCAAAGTCTACACAATATTTGCGTAAATAATCAACAACATTTTGTTGCAATTTAGAAAGAGTCGTTAATGCTTCTAGCTGTTTCTGTTCCGTCGCGAATCATTGCACGAAGTTTGCTGCAAAATATGCACTGCGGCTAGAGTGCCAAAAAATACCAAAAAAAAAAGCCAAAATAAATAAAAGGGGACACACACTGCCTGCACTCATAGAAAACAAACCAAAAAAGTATATACATAAGTAAAATATGTATATGGGCCTGTGAGTGGAGCACAAGATATGCTTTGTTTGTTTGGCCTGGCCTGCATTTTGGAGTCGTGGCAGCTGTGTGTGTGTGTGTGTGTGTTTTTGTGTGCGTATTAAGTTTCAACGGAAACGGAAATGGTTATCGCCTATGCTTAGTATGACAGATATGTCACTAACCCTACTTTCACCCTACGCCTGCACACTTTTTCCTTCTCTGTAAGCAGCCTAGGCTAAAAGCCTGGCCCCAGGGCTACGAAAAGTGGCGTCGTTTAGTAATCGCGTCTTAAATACATTTGAGCAAAAATCAACAAGTCTATACTTTGTAAGCCCAAGCTAAGAAATTAAGCGTTAACCCAAGAAAAATCAATTATTCGTAAAACTCAATTTTTATTGAAAAGTATTCTTTTCTTTTTTTTTTAATGCGTATTTTCAAACATTTTTCTATTTCGCTATTTTTTTTTAATCCTCTTATAAATTATGTAATTATGCAATTAAAATAAATCTGTAGGACCTCACAAGTATTTAGAAATTTGCAATTGGAACTTGGAATGAAACGCAGATTTTATAAAAATAAAATGACCTTTAAAATGAATTTAATGTTTATCTGTTTAATGTTTTCAGTTAACTGGTCTAGTATTGCTATAAAAATAAGAATAAGAATAATAAGAATAAGAATTTAACTTGAGTTTCCAACAAATATCTGATACTGATATATTTTACCATCAGCAACAGTTGTTCAACACTTTACAACGCAAACAAACCTCTTACAGAGTTTGAAGGTAGGAAAACACTCAAACACTCAGTTGTAACAGCTTTCACACTTTCAATGAAAACCCACTGAAAAAAACACCAATGAATGGTCTTCAACTGTAGTATCACAACACTCAATAGATCCTGGTTAGATGCAGTGCAGGCAGGCTACCGGCTTAAAGGATTAGTTTGCATCAAACTAAGAAGCTTATCAGCTTTTGAAAACCCTCGAGCAAAATGCGCTTGTTGAAAGGATGCTAGTTTGTATGAATTTTACAGGTACATATACTTATTGACAGCAGTTGACTGGCAAAGCTAAGAAGCTTTATTGAAAATGAGTACCATATTGTTAAAAGGTTCAGCACTTAGTAAACAATTACAAATAGCTTACAATAAAACGCAGTAGTCAGAGTGGCGCCATCTATATGCAAGTAGCCGCAGCTGATCGTGCTTTTGGCTCAGCTGTTGCCGCCACCTTTGGACAGCGATATTAGCGATATTGGTGTACGCCATCTGTTGGTCGGCAACATGCCTTGGCGGCAACATTTTAGCTGCACTCGGAAACATTTTAACTTTTGGCGCGACTAACATTCTGTTAAACACAATTTGTTGTTGTTGTTGTTGTTGCTGCTGCTGTTATACACTTGGCCCGATATTCGTAGGAATCAAACAACAAAGAACAGATGTTTCGACTTTATTTTGGGAAATTTTATTGCTTTGACAGAATTTCACTTTTCAACACAGAACGGCACAACATTGGCGATTTATTTTCTTTTCTGCTTGCTTGTTGACCCCACTTTTAAGCACTTTGGAGAAAGGAATGTAGTATTTCTTTCTGTTTTTTTTTTTTTTATCACGTTGTTGTTAATTATATATTTGAGAAATTATTTAGCACAAAAAAATGATGATGAGACATCCGGAAATTTGCGTCCTTCTTAGTAAAACTTTTGTTTAATATAAATTGCTCTTTAATTTATTATGATTTATTGTAAACATTTTTGTGATATTTGATTTGGATTTAATTAAAAGCGCTACGCACACGATTGAGCACTAAAATGGAGAAACGGTTGGGGATTGGATTCGAATCGGATCGAAATGAAAATATGTCTGTGTACGATATTTCCGACACTTCACTTTACTGGCGCAGAAAATCGCATATACATTGAGAATGTATAATTATAAATAAATGTTCTATAAAAAACGCTTTTTTGTTCGTTTGTTTCGCTCTTGTTTTGTTGCTCTTGTTGTTGTTGGCGTCGTGTGTTTTTGTAAGTGTGTGTGTGTGTGTGTGTGTGTCTGTTGGTCTTGTGTTTTTGAGCCATTTTAATTTTAGAGGTAACCCAAAATAAATAACCAACCATTCCGCAGAACGCGGCCAGAAGCACCTTTTCAAAAAACAACAAAAAATTCCTACTGAAACAATTGAAGAATTCTAATTGAAATTGCAGGTGGCAAAATCCCAAAAGCCACGTTACCCTCAATTTTTTTAAGGCCTATTATATTCATATATGCCTCCATCTTGTTTGATAAGCTTTACGAGCTAAGCGTTTTTAAAGCGTCCTAATGGGGTTTTCATGCGAATCTCGTTTGCGTCTTATTTGTTCGCAGGATTTACGGCTTGGCTTTGCCGTTTACTTGCGGCTGAGTCTGCAGCCCAACAAACTGATTGAATAACGTGCACGTGGCGGAAGGAAATAAAGCAAAAACTTAATAAAAAAAAAAGTACAAAGGTAATATGCTTAATGAGATTATAACAGGCATTGTCATTGTCATTCAATAATCAATTATTTTCAGAATTTATATAAATATTTATTGTAGTTTTAACGAGACAATTAAATTGGTAAGCAATCCAGTTGACTTGGCCAATTTAAGTACAAAAAGTAAGTGTATTATATTTGGGATTGCCACACAACAACAGCAATAGGCGACAACAACGAAATGACACGGCGCGGTAACTTAACAAGGAGTTGCACACGAGCTTAAAAAAAAAACAGGAATCGATTCCTTATTTTGTGTTTGTTATCGAACCGTTACGATGCGTTTGATTGCTCGACTGATGCGCTAATAAAGCTCTTAATTCTGTCCGATCGCTCGAAATAAATGAATCAAAAGGCCGAGAGGCGCACAACTCGCACCAACAGCAGCAACACACAGTGAGCAAAGAATATTTTAAAATTAAAGCAATTTTACGTAGTATTATTTTTGGTTTTTCTTTGTTTTTGTTATTGTATAAGTATTTTGGTCGATTTGTTTGTGTGTTGTTGTTGCTTTGACTGCCGATCTCCTTTAACTAAATGAAAGGAAATCTTCTATCTGATGCCTGAGCATCTGTTTCTGCTGTTGCTATTGGCGACGCTGTTGCTGCTGCTGCTGCTGCGGATGTTGCTGCCGCTGTTACAGTTATTTCGGTAATGTTGCATTTGGAAATGAAAGGAAGAGATGTGCGCATGATTTTCCGAAAGAATAAAACCATATACATATATCACTTATTTGTATAATCAAGGTGTAGGTACACAATAAGTTTGCCAGACTTAATATATACTTAGTCAATACGTTGTTTCTCTGTTTAGACTTTCTTTGCCAAATGCCAAAAATAATACGCGAGTGTGTTTGAATAATTTTTAAAATTAGCACACAAGTGAAAAGATCAATATTTTCACATACTATTTTCAATATGCACGATCTCTCTGGAACATTCCAGCAAGGAGTTATTTTTAAAACGTTGCCGGGCGTCGCGACTTCGGCAGCTGTGTGTATAGTATTGTAAATTAACGCAGATGTACGAAAATATAAATTTTAATTGCGTCTGTTTATTGTCAAAATCCTTTTAACAGCGTCAAGTGATTGCTGCTCAAAAATATCTATAAATACGCAGACTCCACACACACACACACACAATTGAAAATTGCAAATGCACGCAGTTTGAATCCGGGCAATTAACTGTACACAAAATATAAATCTCTGGTCACGTGCATGCATTACAATTCATGACTTTTTTCATGAGTTTTAAAAGAAAAAATCAATTTGCAACTTTTGCGCCTCAATGTATGCAGCACTTGGAGCGCAATGTCGCCGCGAATAAAAGTTAATACATTAACGCGATATTCAATGAGTTTTACACACAAAACACACACGCTTAATTAATGCAGCACAGTGGACAATATAAAGCCCTGTCTATTCTCTAATGGAGCGATTAACTCTCTGTCTCTTTACTACTTGCGGTCCATATCTGACGCACACAAACACACACACACTTGCTGTGTGTGTATGAAAGCGTATAATTTTATTGAAAGTGATGAATTAATGAGGCGTTAAATGAATAGATGTGTATTCTCTTGCCGCCCTATTGAACCGGAAGTTGCCGCAACAAAATAAACAACAACAACAAAATGGCGTAAACCCTCTTAAACACTCCGTAAATGCTTCACCCAACTCCCAACAACATCATCATTACATAATTATTAAAATTCAGCTTAACAGAGAGTTGTATATTATGTGTTTGTAAATTTGTGTCATCGTTGCACGTTTTTGTTTTATGTAATATGTCACGTGCCACACATTTACGGATCAGTAATTTTATTGTGGTTGACATAATGCCACAATTGTTTGGCAATGTATTGAATAACTTATAAATGATTATGTCAATCAAACGCATCCATAATCATTGAATTAGATATTCATTTTTATGGAAATTTATCCATAAATTTTAATTTAAATATTATTCGAAACAACAAATCATTACCTTATTTATATTATTGCTGCAGTCCATGGAACTTCATTCTTGATTAAAACAAAAGAGAAATGCCAATCTGCAAAAGATAAAACGATAGATTTTCATATTATGTTAAACGGGATTTAAGTTTAACAATTAAAGTTAGCTATAAAGATTAGAGAATGCTAACAACATGCTCGGAACCAAAAAGAAAGGTCAATAAATTACTTTCCGAAATTATATTCTAAATATACAATACTGCTTTAGTACAGAATAAACACAAAAGTAATCACTGCATATGCAAATATGCATTTATGTATGTATGTAATAAAAGCACTTACATATTTGCATGCCTTAACAAATATTATCCTTGATGTTTGTTTGTTTGACTTTTCTTCCTGTCTGGCTGTTATTGATGATATGCCATCAAAAATGAATTTTCATGCGCAAACAACACGCGCTATTAAAAACCAATAACTTGAACAACCTGTCACACATACACACACCCATCAATACACCTGCATTCACACAGCTACACACAAAGTTCAGTTACAGGATAACGCGATTTTATGCTATAACAAGCCATTAGCTAAATCAGAACGAAAATCCTAAAGTCAAACCAAAAAACCAGGTGCCAGCTAGTGCCAGGCACGACTCCAAAAGGAATTCTCACTTATGTAAAATGTAAAAAATGAAATTAAAAGCAAAATGCAATTTAGGTTTATGAGCTCGCCGGCACTAGTAAACCGGTTAAATAAAGCCAAATAAATGTTATGATAGATACCAATTTGTTTGCCATTTGAATGTGGCAAGGGAAATGGGAGGCGATGAAGGGAATTGGCTATCAAAATGCAAGCTGCGTGCAACGCCGTGTCAATCACTCAAGAGTTACGTTTGCCAGTCGCAAGTGGCAAAGTGGCAAGTTACCACATAGTCAACTAAACAGAGCCGCATTGCATTTCCGCTGCGACAGATAACAACAACAACAACAACTTCAATCAGAACTTGCTGCTATGCATATTTACAACATTTGCCAACAAGGTTCTTCGAAAGCGAGGAGCCCAACCCAAGCCACATTCACTTCGTGACTTTGGTCAGTTGCGTCGCGGAACCAAAGTGGCAACAACTTTAGTTTCGCTTTCGCTTTTGCTTTTGCTTTTTAACTTCTTCTTCGCATTGGCGAGGTGCATTCAATTAGCCAAGGGAATAGTGTGAAATTGACTCTGTTTGTGTGAGAAAAAACTATTTAATTGGCTCTATTTCAGTGACTTTCAAACTTAGTTTGGCTGACACTTAAGTGAATTGTGCCTAATAAACTTAGTTAGAGCACCAAACCAAACAATAAATATTAAGTTTTGATGGTATCTCTGTTCTGTTTCAAACTTAAAGACTCCGTTTGGAAAGTAACAATGTCATTCATATATATATTATTTAGTTTCTTCTCACTTTTCGCAGTAGTTTCCTGTTCAGAGAATGTCACTCTATATACCATAAGTTATTTATTATTATCTAATTATTTAAATTACTAATTTGCAGCAAACGGTTTGCATAGCATTGTTTGATTTGATTAAACAAAACTTGGTATAATTTGTGTAAAAAATAAGTTTAATAAACATTGATTTAAATTATTAGCCTATTGTTAATTATAGAGCTCTCGCTATCGGGGCACTCGGCTCGTATATTTAAAAAAAAACCCCATTTGTAAGTCTTTATATCCCACTTTAAACATTAGTTACAACCGCTTTAAGTGCCCCTCGCTTTGTTTGAAATTAAATGCCATGCAAATACATATTGCATATATTCATAAGCATTTTCACATGTAAAAACATGTCCTTGAAATGTATGGCCACAACGACTTGTGGCAAGTGCGGCGTCGACTGTGAACCCGTCTGCGACTTTGGCACTGTGCCTGTAATTGATAAACACAACGGCCCCGCACCTCCATCCGTCACTTCACCGCAATGCAGCAGCGCCGCCCACTTTTTAAAGACTGTCAAACGTACAACTGGTGAATGCCATTTGCATTTCTAATCGAGCTGAAAATGTCGCCGGAAATGGTAGCAAACATAAAACCAAGCACAACACTTACATCTTAACAAACAAAAACAAGTACAGCTGGGAATAGTGACAGTTGCAGTTGACTTTGGCGTACTTTGATTAGCAGCTGGCGTTACGTTCGGACTGAATTATACAAAACACAATGTAAACGCCATAAAGTATGCAACACTTTTGTTGTAAAGCCAAAAGTCAACAACAAACAATTTAAGAAAAAAAAAAACAGCACAAAACACAAACTACAAGACTAAATTTGTATTTGGTTTTTACCGCTGCTGCTTTTTTTAGGTTCAAGCTCGCTAATTTTAGATGGAAAAGTTTAAAGTTGAAAGCATTTCCGCCTTGCATGTTTGTTCTTTCTGACGTCAGCCATTTTGTATGCAATATTGAAATGTTCGCGGATATAATTTATGCAAACTTGCACAACGGGGAAAATCCCAAAATTGTCCCGCGACAGCTAATTGAAAATTCCGCTGCATAACTCTCAGGCGCAGCAAACTTAACTCCAAATTGAGTGAATCCCCCGAACGAGCATTGAGTGAGTGAGTGAAAGCGAATGCAAGTGTTGAACACGCCCCCTGGCGTTCAGCAATTGCAATTCACCATTCAGTGCGCAAGCCAACCCCCGTTCAAGTTCAATGCAATGCCAAGTGGGCAGTGGCGCTGTCCTTGACGTCGACGTCGAAGTAGACGTTAACGCCGACGTTGCCTATGTGAATGGTGTGACAAGTTGCCAAGCGACGATAAATGTGGCAAGTGGCATAGCAGCATGCAAAGGTGGCTATCGCTTTTTTTTATTATTATTTTTGCGTAATGTAGGCGTGCGAAGGCGTAACGGTCAGTGCTTGCACATTGTGCAAAAGAGCAAGGTGAGACATTCAGTTTGTACTTGTATGTGTGTGCTTATGTAGTGGTAGGGGGTTAGTATGCAGGGCGAAAGCTTGAGTAAACCACGCAACGGTAAACAATGCAATAGATACTCTGTAATAAATATCAAGTATACGACTTGTTATTAATTAAATAAAATTAAAAAGGATATATTTAATATTTATAAGGCTTTTATTTAAAATAAGCATAATAAGAAATATTGCAAATAAATTAAATAAATATAAATATATATAAATATAAATAAATATTTTATAATATTCAATGTACCGAGAAATACGTGTTTTGCACTTGAAAAATAACGAAACTAAATCGTTAAGCCTGTTTGTTGTTTGTTTGTTGTCTAATTAGTTTATGTAAAACGTGAAAGGGGAATTGCACAAGAATATAAGATTATTGAAAGAAGAACCGAGAACATGCATCTTATCATTGTCATTCAAATAACGATCTTTCATTTGCTTGGGTTTATTATTTAACAATTTGACTAATAAGCTAATAATAAAAAAAACTTAAATGTGATTATTATATGATATTAAAATCTGTCCAAAGCCATATCAAATATGGAAATTTATAGATATTAAAATTGTATTTTTGACACAGTTTAGAGACACAACATGTTGTATACGCAATATTCCACTAAGCGAAATTATTACAATTAAGCAAGTTTATTGGCATCACATGCAATATTTTTAAAAAGCAAAGCAAAATATTGTTGTTGTATGCCTTGCAACAATCACAAGTGTTAAACAAATAGCTAAATAAACAAAACAACAACAAAAGGCGAAAAGTCGTTTAATCAGCACAGCAAATAGGAAGAGCGAGCAGATAAATGTCACACATATTGGCAGCAATGTTCTTATTGTTGTTGTTATTGTTGTTTTAGGCTCTTTATGCTACACATGCTCGTGGCAGAATCAACAAACTTGACTTAAGTCACGTGTAAACATTCGAAATGCTGTAAATTGGTTTTTATTGCAAGTGGCGAATCGAGCATCAAAGCAAAGATGAAGAAACAAAACGAAAAGCACACATACGCAGGCGAAATGAATATAATGTGATAAACAAAAAACGGCGAAAAGTCAACAAATTGCGAGTTCAACTGAATAAAAAGCAGCAACAACAAGTTCATATACTTACACGCAAGCACAGGCACACTCACGCTTAGATTTGTTTGCATGTGCTAGCCGGAATTCAATTAGAATAAAGCGTAAAGCTCTCTCAGCGAGAGCAGTTATCTGCAATGCTATGCAGGCAGCATGACATCACAACAACAACAACAAACCAGGCAAAACCAGACGCTGCGCCGTGCGATAACAGCGCATGAGAGCGACCAACTGAGAGAGTAAACTTGAGAGAGAGAGAGCGCGGTCACGAAGCATGTATGACATCAGCGTGAGCACGATTTGCTAACAGTTAATCGCACGATCGCTTGACGTGCCAACAACGGGTGTGTGGGGGGATCATAAGAGTGGGGGCATGCTCGGAAATACTTGAGAATCAGTTGCTGCTTTTGCCTCTTTGATTGATTCGTAATTTTTGTCTCGCATTTTTTGCTTTTGCTTTTATTTACTTTTATTTAAACCGATTCCTCTTAGCATGGTTTTATTTTTCGTTTTTTCTATTAGGGGGACTTGATATAAATGTGAACACGTGCCCAAACATGGAACGACTTAGATAAATGTACGTGTAGTAACCATCTCCTGATCGCAGCCCAACCAGCAGAACACCACTTATTAAACATTAATTGACGCTTCATTTGGTTGCTGGATACGCGTGAAATCTCTTGAGAACCGGTTGGATGGAGCCAATGTTTGACTTGCCAAAAAGTCAGCGCGGCAGCAACAAGAAAATAAATTAAATAAACTCAACAACAAAACCGCCAAATCATACACAATACGCACACACACACACACACACATACAGAGCTTAACTGTCGACTCTAGTATAAGTTTTATTTTGTTATTGATTTATTTTTATTAAGCTCAAACTTCTTATTTTTTCACACTTTTTTGATTCTCTTTTTTTATTTTTTTGGTGCGTAACATTTTATTTGGTGCTTTTTGTGCCATTAAACTTTCGCAGGAATTTAAAAACTCATATATTTTATTGATCATTTTGTGTTTTTGTGGCTCGTTAATATTTTTAAAGCAGCCAAGTTGACACCTCAATCATCTGGCCGCATTTCAAGCAGACAATTTGCGATGTTTTAAGGCTGTCAAAGCCAAATTATTCGCATTAATAATGTTGTCTAGGGGCTCTCTAATGATCTTTAAGCAAAAACTTATTGTCGCCTCAGGGGTATTTTGTGTCTCTGTTTTAGGTGCGTCATAGTAAATTCTAACACTAGTCATCGATTATTGATAGACAATAGAAGAGATATTAGGAATTAACTTGCGAGATAATTAATTTCAAGGTAAATGTGAGATCTTTAATCTCGAGTTGAACTTGAAGTGTCTTCAGTTGAACCCAGAAAGTGAGAATACTCGGTTTTTAGTATCATAAGTGAAATTAAAAAGATATTGTCTGCATTTTTAATCATTAATCTCATACTTAAACAACAAACAACTCTTATTGACACAGCTGACATCCATCCAAAAATTGTTAAATCTACCTTATGTTTAAACATATTAAATACTCGACTGTAGACAACGTTTTATTCTTTTATTTCCTGCATCGAAAACGATGTTTAAACTCATTAACATTAGAATCTTTTATAATAATAAAAGGTTAACTACCCATCAATTTAATCATAGACAAACGATATTTTAGTATCTTTCTAAACTTCATTTCTTTTATCTTTTGGGTAATTTAGTTCTAGTCCACACTTCAACTTCTGCTTGTTGAAAGCAATTATATCAAGAGGGTTTTTTAAAGTGGCCACGTCTGGAAATTGTTGAGGCAGCTCAAAACAGATTCAAGTCGACGCGTCGACAAGCCATGCTAATGATCTCAAGGCAAACTTAACACGTAGCTTTTGTTTTTCTGCTGATTAATAATTTATTCATACTCGAAACGAAATGATAAACAAAAAATTATGAAATTCGCACGGCAAATATTTATTTTAATAAATTTATATATGTTTGCCTTTTTTTAAATTCGGCTCTCAACAGAGATCATGCCGCAGCAGAAACTATTTCTGGTGGCTCTTTGCAGCATACCCTGTAATAAGTACTTGTTATAGAGGGAGAAAACAAGCTCTGCTAATCTTACGTAAATTTGTTGCAAATGTAACTTAATTAATATGTTGCACATATAATGAAAATGTGTGATAAATACTTTGCTATGCTCCTCACACATTTTAAGAATTTTAAAAATGAATACCCTTTAACTTTAATACACGATATCTTCATGTCCGTACCTGCTTTTATTTTGCAAATGACGCTATACAGAATTATTATCAAGCACCTAAAGTATTGAATATACATGCTGGTCAGATGATTGTTCAGTTTTTGGACAAGTGTTTGTGCCACATCAAATGCTCAAAAATTGAACAGCAAGCAATCAAAACAATCAAATGATTTGCGCCTCAATTAAATCGCAATTACTTGAATCAAAAGTTGCTGAACTTGCGCATAGCTTTAATTAATGAAAAGTTTTTCTGTAGTTTGTTGTTGTTGTAGTCAATTTAATTAGCCAACATCTTTTGCCGTGCCAAACTTCAAAGCGGCAGCTTTTAAAGGACTGCAAAACCAAACCATTCAAACGTTGAAATAAAAAAAAAAATATCAAGTTAAGAGAAAATGCTGTAACAAGAAAAGTAAAAAGAAAAGAACCGTACAAGCTGCTCATTAAAAGTATTTAAAAGTCATGCGACGGCCAACGATGCGTATGAGCAATCCCACAACTAAGAAGGGGGGAGGTAAGAGCCGCATTCAGGCATTCTTTGTGGGCGTAAAAAAAAAAAAAAACCCACACAGGTGCCACACTCCCACAGAGTATTTCGACCTGAGCCAATAATTTGAAAATGGTTTGCCTGCTATAAACATTATAATTATTTTTATTATTTTATATTTTCAGAATGGAACAATTGTTATTAAGGTGTTTTGAATTTTGACCCGTTGTTCAAACGTTTTGTGTAGTTGAATATCCGTTTTTCCAAAGAGCTTTTCAAATATCCTTTATACATAAAAAAAAAAAATATTTCTACTTTGTTGACAAAAATCAAAAAAATTAAAAATAGTTTGGGATTGGCTTACTAGAAGATACTTTTTTCCGATTACTGTTAAGTCAAAACTGTAAAGTTATTACTGCTAAAGTGTTGCTGTTAATGGGAAAACGTTTATGAACCATGTTGACAAGATTTTGAAGTTTTATGGTCGAAGGAGAGCCAATAAAAATAACCTTGAAGTAGAATACCTTCTGATAACTGCTAAGAACAGAATAAATAATCTCAATATCCATTTAACCTAAACATAAATATCAAACTAGTCAATAGACCAGTCGAAAACCCTTGAGTTGAAGTGCATAAGCCCACAAAAAACAATTCTGTATACCTCTCAATACATGGCATTAGAGTTAAGCAGCTTAATGAACCATTTGAAACTTTCACAGCCTTCATTATGATGTGTGCGATATTTTGGCAATTCGGTGCCACAAGTGGAACAAATGTTTTTTCACAAAACAAATCCAATTTCGGTCAGTGTCATATGTAAATGACCTACGGAAGGTTATAAATAACTAGCTACAAAATTAGTTTGAATAAAAAAATGGTAAATGTTATCGAAAATTAAGAGAATATCCTAGGCAACTGCATTACAAACCGAGATAAAACCCGTTCGAGTTGGAACCTTAAAGCAGCGCACAACGAAGCTGCAACAGCGCCAAAGAGGCACACACCAATGGTAATGATCTTGCAAAAAAAAACAAACTAAACAAAACCACGCGCAAAAAAAAAAGTAACAGCAATGTGGACAAGTTTTGAGATAAACAACTGATGCCAACTGGCTGCTGCTGTGCGCTCCAAGAGTATCTCTTTCGCACACACATACAGAGAGAGAGAAGAAGCTTGGCCTGCTGCACGGGACTCTAAAAATAGATAGCGCTCATTAGAAATGGCTAAAAATAGCTGCAAGTTGAAGCGCGTCGACGAGCTGCGACGCGTTGAGCAAACACAAACACAGAAGAGCAACAACAACATTAAGGTAATCGTTATAAAAGAGACGCTGAAAGAGTAGCGAAAAAAGCGATTCGAGCGAGGTAAGCAAACCCATCAATTGCGTCCAGTGAACTGAATCCTTTATCTTTTTCTTTTTCGTTGTGTTGTGTTTGCTAACAAGGAATTGAAGGAGAAAATAAGCAAATTTTTTGAATTTAAGGTGCTATAAGGATGTAGCTTAACGACCAGAGACTTCTTATATATGAAATATAATAAATGTATTTCCTTCAGATGCAAAATTTTTAAAGGTTATGTTTATTATAAATTTTGTCAGCCAATAAAGTTTTCTTAAAGAAAGATTTCTTTTATTCAACTGTTTTGTTAGGCATAAACAATCTTTGGACGACTTAAACAATCCGTTAAGATATATATGTAATATATTTAAGTTTATTCTAAATATTCTTGTCACAAGATAACCGCAATTGCCTTTTCGCTAGAGCCCCATCAATATGAGCCAATAATAATAATTGCCTGCAATTATGTTAAATTCTAGTGGTATTTTGGCCATGTTGACATGGCAAACAGTTTGGGAAAAGGCGGTGCGGAGAGGTTTTAAAGGGTGTTCAGTGGTAGACAATGCTGAAAGCCCGTAAGGGGTGCCATGCTGAACCAAGTAAATCAAATAATACAGGTGCCAACAACAATATAACAATACCAAATACAAAAAACAAACAACAACAACGCCACTTTAAACAGACAACAAAAAGAAACCAGACCAGAGCTAGGGGAGCAAAAGAACCAACAGCAAAGTATGCGAGAGAGAGAGAAGAAGAAGAAGAAAAAATCGCAAGAAACCCAATAACATAAAAGCTAAAGAATTTTTGCGCTAAAAGGATGGAGGAAGGCGACTGTGACTCGAACTAAGGGGGCTAAGCATGTGTGTGTGTGTGTGTGTTTGTTTGTGTGTGTGTGTGTAAGTAGAAAAACCCGCTTACGCAGCAAAAACGGCGGCAGCAACGCCAAGTGACGACCTTGATAAGTTTCACACACACACACACACAAATATAATAGGCGTGCACACAAACGCAAAAACTGCCCACGAAAAAAGGAAGGGCTGACACAAGGAGCAAGGGGCAATGCAAGAGGCCCGCGCACACACACATTAAAGTGTTGCTGTTGTTGGTGCTGTTAGTTGCTTACACGAAAGGAGGAGCAAAAAGAGGTGGCGCAGTCGTGAGTCGCAGTCACACCATAATCGATGTCCAAAGAGCGCGTGCATGGTGAGTTTCCCTATATGTGTGCGCTCTCTCTCTCTCGTTTACTGCTGCTCTCTTTGGTCATCAACAAGTGGCCGCTGCTGCTGCTGCTCCTGCTCCTTACTCAAGTTTCTTTTGTGTGTCTGTGTGACGCGCTCTTTAATCAACAGCGCGTGGTGAGCTTTTATTTTGCTTGCTTTTGTTGTTGTCTAATGTTGTACAATTGTAATCTATATACTATATAATACATGTGAGTGCACATATGTATGTGTATACACATTATCAGGCCCTGTGTTTCATTATTGAATTTCTTAAGTCGCCTGCTGACGCATGTAAAGAACGCCAGCAACAAATTTACCCGACCGCTTGTCTGCCTCTGCTAGCGAGCTTTCTCTCGCTCTCGCTCTCTGCTGTTGTGCGCTCTCAATCAGCTGGAAATCCGCTTGAAATTTAAATTCAATTTACATTATTGAATTAATTCGCGTTCAATATTGACATGACAAACAAGCGAACAAGTGTTTAGTTTTTTACACTCTCTACAATTTATATATGTACATATATGTATTTGTACATTTGTATATTAAGTGGAAAATTTTTGTAGCCCATTCGGGAATGTAGCGTAAATCAATGCAAAAACTGCAGCAACTGCAACAAAATGATCGTGCAACGTGCCTGAAATTATAAAATACAAATCAACGCGGAACCCGCGAACACAAAAACCGGCGCTGCACTTGCTTCCAACTGCTGCCCCTGCCACACACACACACACACACACACGCACATACAACCTGTTCAGATCAAGAGACGAACTGACGGACGGACTGTTTGTTGGACGAACGAACGTCTAGTTTGAGTTTTGAACAACGACAGGCGAACAACACAAGAGACAACCCATAATTAATCAGCCAGAGCCGGGTAAAATATTTACAATGTTACAATGTACAGCCAACAAATTGCGAATTCCAAGCAGATCCTTTACAAGAGACAACATCAAAAAGAACAACAACAACAACATGAATCAATAACTTGTTTTTCTTTTTATTTTTAATTATTTAAGTTAATTGCCATAGTATTTTATTAATTTACTCTTTAATATTAAGTTCCGATTCTTTACCCAAAAATATGAAAAAATAAATACATTTTTTTTAACTACACACACACACACACATAGAAAAATCCATAGTTGGAAACAAGTTTTCAAACATTCATTCGCATATTTTAACAGATTATACTAAAGCTTATACATAAAGACAGAACAATAACAATAACAAACAAAAAAAAACAACAACAACGTAAGGAACAAGCATTTTGTTTTGGTGTTTGTTCTGTGAAAACAAGTTTTACTTGTAAAACTATCTAACAATTGTGACTCCAAAAACATACAGTAAATTCTTAGATACACGAATTTATTAGTTATTAAAGATTTACATGGTAATTTTACTAAAACTATTAAATAAAATAAAGACTTTGAATTCGACAACTTTGAACATTAAAAGCTCATTTGTTTAAAGATTTATATATGCAAAAGGTGAATAAATTAACAGATTTTAGTTTTGAGAAAATATTTTAAATTGATTTTCCAAATTAATAAATATAATTTTATGCACTGACAAAAGACTAAAGACAGCTTAATTGCTAAGATATGACTAATATAATCGTTAGATATTGAGTTGCATTAACTTTTAGACGGAGCCTCTAAACAATTCGATAAAAGTGAACATGAACATTGTGCTAGTACTTCTACATTTAAGAACAACTTTTATGGCATAACACAACACGCTATGCATATTTTAATATTTTTATATGTATGTACACTGCCAGAACAGCTAGTCAATTAAATAAGCATTAAAAAATCATTTTTTTTTTGAATAGCGACTAAAATGCAATTAAATACACACTTAGCGAAAATTTGGTTTGTTTGACACTTGTAGTTTTCGTGCAGTGTAAGCTAATCAAACGGAAAATTTGTCTACTTTTGTGTGCAAATGAGTAAATTACAATAATCATATTACACTTAACAAATACCCCAAGTACTAGACAACAAAGCTGTAATTTAACTTACACTATCATTGCATATGTCTTTGGGTTTTTTCTTCTCTCACTCAAATGAGGTAACTATTGTAATGCATGTATTAGTGGTGAGTACTAAATAGATAAAGAACAACAACTGATTTACTAAATTGAAATAGAGAAGACCCTTACATGTGTGTGTTGTTGGTGTAGGTAGTTTTTGAGAACACAAGACGAAGGCTGCCGAAGTCCCGATCACGAAGAGCAGCTTGCACAAAAGCATAAGAATACTTGCTCAACTGTTCTACTACACAGCTTCAAAGTGACATTTTAAGCACCAATACAAGCGCACTGCTGAGATGTGTCTCTCTCTCTCTCTCTATCTCTCTGAGCGCATAAACGAGAGTGGGGAAATGTCGTTGATCCATTCTCGCTGTTGTTGTCTGCTATCAGTTGCCGCTATCCGGCTACTGCTTGCTGTGAGAGTTTGTCACTTAATTTGATGTACTATGCTGCAATCAAAGTAAACGCAAACACGCACACACACACACAGACAGTCTGACTGAGCTTGGGCTTTTTCAATATGCAAAACAGAACTATTAAAGTGGATAGACAAGTTTTAACCAGTGCGCTGATAAAGCAGTTTGCGCTGGTCAAGCACACACAATAACAGAGACAAAGACACAAATGAACATATAGAGAGGGGTTAGAGAGCGAGCTGCACATAGAAAGCAAACTGCAAGGGGCAATAAGTTTGGGCTCAACCCAAATATCCATAGAGATAAAAATAACTTAACGTTGCCTGCAATCAATTTTAAAATAGACTTAACGATGATGGAGAATGGTAGGAATGGTAGGAGGTGGTGGAAACTAGCCAAAGGCAGTCAGAAAAAACAAGTCGATTTCCACTTACCGCTGCGCTCCCGCGCCGCACAAGTTCAAGGCCAAGTGGCCACGGCGCCTCCTCCTCTCTCTCGCTGTCTCTGCTCGCGCTCGCGCTCTCTCTTCTGCAATTTGCGAGCGTGCGTGTGTGTGTTTGAATATTTTTTTTTCCTTTATGCACAACCGTTTGCATGCGCGAAGGAACTTTCGTTTTCAAGTACATTAAGCGCCAGCGCCTCCTTTGCGTTTTTGTGCTTTGGTGGTGTATTGCACCAGTATTGTTTTACTGCTGCTTTTTCTTCTGCTTCTTCTTTGTATTGTTTGTTGGCTGTTTTGTTTTAATTGGCGGGTATCGCGCGCGTGTTGAACAAAAGGGGGATTCGCATTTGTTTATTGCGCACGCTTAATTTTTCGTTCTTTAAGAAATTCACTAGTATAAGTACATGTTTTCCCCACTCAGCTCTTGAACCGGAGGCTGGCGGCTCTGTAAATTAATTAACACACTCTAACATACACATACACAGACGCACACACACACGCACACTCCAGCCATAGCAAGCGCGCGCCGAGATAAGCAAAGCAATTTATTTGCACTAAAATTTACTTTTTGCGCGCCGCTGCTGTTGAGGGGCAGTTGGCGGAATGTTGGGGGAGGGGAGCCAAATTCACCACACACACAATCACCGTGGAATTCGGAAAACATACACTCACACACACAAACACATATACGCGCAATCCGACGTAAGCGCACGTTCTCCTGTTACAAACTTTTTGAAAATATATTTTGGAATTTTTTGTTCACTTGCCAGACAGACGACACACACAGTGACAATTTGCGCCGCAATTGCGTTGTGATAAGTTGTTTATTTTGTTTAGGCGAGTTAATGAATTTTTAAAGAATTTAGAAACAACCAGAGACAACGGAAAACGACGACACCGCGATTACGAGGCGCAACAACAAATGGTGAGCGTTGAGAGAGCCACATGCCAGAGTTGCCTAGTCGACTGTATTTTTCTGACACCAAAAAAGCTTGTCGACAGTGCTGAAAAGCGTAAAAAAATTAAACATATGTGAGAAAATTCGTAATTTTATTGCTAATTGGTAAATTTTATTTTAAAGCATTGGCAAATTGGCCTTTAGCGTATCAAATTCTTTGCGATCCAGTGGCTTTATATTGGTGCCGGAAAAAGGTGATTTGAACTCGACATCGCGATGTTTGTTCACCAGAATCTTTTGCTCGGAGTATATTAAATTGATTTCCTGATTTATTTGCTGCTGATCTGCAAAAATAAAAGTTAAAAAATATATACAAGGTTGTATAAAAAAAATACGTTTACCTTTCTTAAGCAGCTCTATTGCTTTATCGCGCTTCATTTTAACCAACATGCTGCCAATTGTGATCCAAACTTTTGTTTCATCCGATTTCTCAATTAAACGCAATGCCTCGCGGTTTTCTTGGCGCCGCTTGTCCATTACCGTCAGCTCGCCCTTATTGGCAAGGATTTTATCGGCCAGCTCCTCCGTTTTGTTTATAATCTCAATGCTTTTGGTTAAATTTGTTTGCGCCATGTTTGCGTTTATTTTTACTAACAATAATTTGAGCCAAAGTGCCGACGGAATGTAAACAATTGTTAAGGTGACCAAACTCTCTTAAAGACAATGGGCACTCTAACAGCTGTGCGTGCTATGTTATTGAAGTGGTCACCCTATTTGTCAGTTACTTTACTTTACTTTTCTTTCCATGACACGTCAAATGGCGCAATATTCAAATAGTAATAACAACATATTATTTTTATTTAACAACCCATTTATGTTCCAATTTATTTAAGTATGCGATCCAATATTAAAAATATATTCAAAACAATTAAAGCATTCTTGTTTAGCTGCAATTAGAGAATTCTTAATCACGCTTGTAGTGGGTCAGATGATTAATCATCTCGTACAGCCATTTAGGCTGATCGTGGGGAGCCATGTGGCCAGCATTGCGAATCATTATCTCAACCAGATGTCCGGCATGCTTGACATAACCAGCAATCTCATCATCAACGCGCCAAACTTCCCGTGTTGCATTCTTGTACTTCTCCGCACCGGGGAATTTGAGTTTCTTCAGATAGTTGCGGGTGAGGGGATAGGCAACAATAATGTCCAGTTGGCCGCTATAGATGCAAACGGTGTAATAGTTCAAGAGCTCGGCTATCCAGGGTGCCACAGTGTCCATAACATCCTCTTTCAAATGAATCTCTACCTTGTTCTCCTTGTCGAGATCATGGAACGGCTTGTTGCCCACATGGATAGCTCGACGCGTGACTCCCGACTGTAGAAATTCACCCAACTTCGAACTCGAATCATCCGGATGCGTGATCAAATAGTTGTAGTACCAGCTATAACCAGTTAGATTGCTAAAGATGGATCCGTTGGTCATGTCGCCATTTATGAGCGAATCGAAGACATCAAAGGCGCAATCCATGTCCCGCTTCTCAATGCAAGCGGCGCCTTTTGCCTCGGCATCGTGGAATTGCGTCAAGCCATTGTCATCAATCAATCCCAGTTGATACAGGTAGTCGCCATATTTGAGCTGATGCAAAGGATCGGATAAGCCATTGCCAATCGCCATGCCCTTGAGCGGCACACGGACACGTGTCACCACGGAATTCTGCACCTTGTGGATGTGATAGGCGAGGGCGGGTACATATTTGCCGGCATAGGATTCACCGGTGACCCAGAAGTCCGCGTAGCTGCTCCACTGGAAGAGCTCGTACAGTTGCATCACAGCCTCATGCAGATTGCGTCCAACATCCTTTTCGTTGCGGGCATAGCCCTCATCATGATCCGTAAAGCTAAAGCCGGTTCCCACGGGATTATCAATATAGATTAGATTGTGTGTTTTGCTCCAGGTGTAGTTGCGGCGCTGCACCTTGCCATGCTCGTCCAGCTCCAGGGGGCCGTTCTCCGTGAACAGGCCAAAGAGCGACGAGGCACCGGGTCCGCCTTGCAGCCAGAGCACAACGGGCGCGTAGTTGGGGCTGGGATCGGTCTCGCAGGGGAAATACCAGAAGAACATATTCGAATTGAAGCCCTTGTCCACAGTCAGATAACCGGCGTAGCTCTCAACGCCATGGAACTGGGAGCCGACAACGCGAGCCATCTTCTGCACTTCCTGCTTGGGCAGCGAATCATTATGGATGAGCGGCGTCAGAAACAATGGCTGACCCGGATCGACGTCATCTTCGTAGAACTTGAAACGCGGATACGGATTGATGAAGCTGCGTCGATATGGCCGATGATCGGCAGCAGCGCCAACAACAGCCGCAGCAGCGATAATTAAAAGCAAGCAATGAATTGCGTTTTTCATTGTTGTATTTTTGCACTATTTATATAATATGAAGAAAGAAAGTCATGTGTTTAATCAGTTTGCTTTGATTGATGATGCAGTGTCGACTTACAACTTTGTAGATAAGTAATTTCAGCACATTAACTTCTTCTCTTTGTGAAAGTTAAAATCCGTCTGAGCCGGCAAAAAATTGCGTTGCAATCCTCAGCAACAAATGTTTTCATGCAGTCCAACGAAGTTGTGCAGCCCTGTTATCGATAATAGCGCTGCTTTTTAAAATTAGAGAAATTTAATGGCAGTATAAGAGTAGTATAAGTATATGAAATATAGAGAAATATGAAGAATGCAAAATCGCAGTAATGAGGAAATATGGCAATATACAATTATATACCGCATGCTGTCAATTTAAATTGCAAACAGTTTAACATTTAATTTTTTGAATGAGTGAACTAAAATATTTCCTGTAATCAAACTGTATTGGTATCGATTAATTTAAAGTCAGCTGTTGACTTGAATGCAAACGAATTTTAAAAGGTTGCTGATAACACAAACCATCAAAGAAATTGTACTAAAAGTGTTAAATGAATAACACCTAAGTAAATTAATACACATACATACATAAAGCAACTATCAGTTAAAGTAAAATGGGGACAACAACGCCGACTTCACTTACGCTGATGATAGTGAGTCATAGGCAGCGCGGTCGACGTGGGAGCAGCGCTGCTTTCGCTATTTGTTGTGGCCGGCCCCAAAGCGTCATTTTAGGTTCATTCCAATTCAGGCAGCTGAAAGTGTTGGACTACGGGCATTTCTCTCTCGCGCTCTCTCTCTTCTTCTAGTTAAACAATGTTCGATTTCAATTTGGAATTTGCTCGTGGCGGTGCCTCCTTCACCGCCGAACTGTTTCAGCTACTAGCCGCTGGTGGCGCCAAGCAGAATATTGTCTTTTCGCCCTTCTCCATCCAGGCATGCATTGCCTTGGCATTTGCTGGTGCTCAGGGCGAGACTGCGGATGAGATTGCAAAGGGTTTGCGCTTTGCGTCCAACTTGCCGCCGGAGGTGGCACAAACGTTCAAGTTCGTGTTGGACCAATACAAGGATAGCCCTTTGCTCAAGGTGGCCAACAAGATCTATGTGCAGCAGGGCCATCAATTGAAGGCCGACTACGAGGCGTCCGTCAAGGAGGATTATAACTCGGAATCAGAGTCCATTAACTTTGCCCTGAGCGCCGCAGCAGCCGAATCCATCAACAGCTGGGTCAATGCCAGGACAAAGGGCAAAATCACTGAGCTCGTCCAAGCCGACAGCTTCAATGAGAATACCCGTTTGGTGCTGCTCAATGCGCTGCACTTCAAGGGCAGCTGGGCGCACAAGTTCCCCGAGGATCGCACCGCTGAGGATGATTTCTGGACCGGCGAGGCGCGGAGCACTAAAATACCGTACATGAATCAAAAGGCCAAATTTGGCTATGCCCAATTTGAGGATTTGAATTGCACCGCCTTGGATATGCCCTACCGGGACTCGGATCTCTCGATGTTTGTCCTGTTGCCGCAGGAGCGTGAGGGTCTCAAGGATCTTGCCGCAAAGCTAATGACTGTCAATCTGCTGGACTTGGCCGCCAAGCTTGACGTTGAGGAAGTCCATGTGAAGTTCCCCAAGTTCAAGGTGGACTACTCCATCGAGCTGGCCGACAAGCTAAAGCAGGTAAGATTAGCTTGCCCCAAAAATAATATATATTTTTTTATTTAATTATTTTGATTTCCATAATCAATGAAATTTCCTTAGCATCATATCATCAAAGATAGAGTATCTGACAAAAGTTCTCTTTCACTTTTACAAATTTTGGTTTTTCCAAAATCCTTAATCTGACTTTCACCAAAATTGTTCACTAAAAAGTCCCAGCTTAATTTCCCTTATGCAGCTCACACTGGGTATTTTTGTGTGGTTCGTGTCTAAGCTTATCTTGCAATAAAATCGCATATCTTATCGCCAACATCCCGATTGAATGACCTCATCTTCAATATAATCGAATCATTGTTTATTTATAAAAATGCTTATTATTATTTATGCACCTGGGTCGTGCTGTTTCTTTCTTGTTGTTTTTTGCAGCTGGGCATCTCGAAAATGTTTGATGCTGGAGCTGAATTCGATAATCTGCTGGAATCGCCGGAGGGAATTTTCGTGTCAAAGGTTTTGCACAAGGCAACCATAGAGGTGAACGAGGAGGGAACGGAGGCGGCGGCAGCCACTGGAATGATAATGATGACGCGCATGCTGATGACGCCGTTGCAGTTCCAGGCCGATCATCCCTTCCTCTATGTCATCTGGAATAAGAAGAATATTGTATTTGCTGGTGCTTTTGTCAATGCACCAAATGCTTAAATTTGTTTGAAAAGCTCATTAATTTATTGTTATTAAATGCAAAGAACATAAATTCAATTGTAATTTAATGAAAGTTTGATTCATAAATTTAAAAGTGCCTGTAAATTGGCAAATGGGGTTTATTTAAATGTATTGGCAGCACTGTCGCGGCGCGCGCAGCCAACCTTAAACAAGAGCGCAATTCTGCGCGCAGCCAACTTTGTGTGTCAAGATAGCAACGAAAAATGGAACTCGGTTCATGAGTCGGAACCGACTTAAGTTCACCATCTTTTCAATAGAACGCCGAAAAAAAAAACACAAGAACAACACGAGGAGAAAACTGCAGAAAATATTTAACAAATATAAAAGAGAATAATAACAAAACCCTAAAATGGCGGATGTGCTGGATATCGACAATGCCGAGGAGTTTGAAGTGGACGAGGATGGCGACCGTAAGTGAAGATAGCTTTCTTTTTTGTTTACCAAGCCGGCTAATTGTGCTTATTTATAATCTTCTCTTACATAGAGGGCATCGTGCGCTTGAAGGAGAAGGCAAAGCATCGCAAGGGACGCGGTTTCGGTAGCCATAGCAATACGCGCGAGGCCATCCATAGCTACGAGAGGGTGCGCAACGAAGACGACGATGAACTGGAACCAGGGCCACAGCGTTCGGTCGAGGGCTGGATACTGTTTGTAACCTCGATTCATGAAGAGGCGCAAGAGGACGAGATTCAGGAGAAGTTCTGCGACTATGGCGAAATTAAAAACATTCACCTCAATTTGGATCGACGTACGGGCTTTTCCAAGGGCTACGCCCTCGTGGAGTATGAAACGCACAAGCAGGCGCTTGCCGCCAAGGAGGCGCTCCACGGAGCCGATATAATGGGCCAGACCATTCAAGTTGACTGGTGCTTCGTCAAGGGACCTAAACGCGTTAAAAAGTCAGAGAAGAGGCGCAGATAAGTTTGGGCCCAAGCAAATATATATATTTTCCCTTAAAGTAAGCAAATAAATCCCAACAAAATGAATAAAAATGATTGCAGCTGCAAATCCTTGGAATCTACCCTGCGTTACTTCATCTTCTTTTGGTGCAGCAAGTGTTTGCGCATTGCCATTTGCTTGTCGCGGAAACTCTTCTTCACCTTGGAGCGAGCCTTTTGCCTCATCATGCCAAAGTTTTTCGTCTTACTCTTCTCCTTGTTGGTCTTGGAGGAGTTCTCGTTGACCCGCCCATCCTTCCAGCCGAAGCGCTCGCGATCTTTGCGACCTTCCATTACCGTCTCCAAACGCGACTCCTTGTCGTGCTTGCGCTTCTTATAGATCATCTCAATGCTGTTCAGCTTGACGAACTCGGAACGCTCTTGCTCCAATGGTCGCTTCCTGGCATTTGTTACCGTCTTCTTCAAGTTGGCGGCATTGATGCGCTTAAAGTCGGCGTCGGTGAAAATGCGCGTCAACGCCAATTCTTGTGCAGCTTCCTTTTCATTAAGCATCTTTATGTTGGCCTTCTTGGCCTTTTTGTCATCAGCATCTTCGCCGGCGTCACTTTCCACGCCCTCATCCACATCTTCAGCATCAGATCCATCCTCTTCGTCTTCATCTTCTTCATCGTCATCGTCATCTTCATCATCATCATCCTGCACCTCATCATCGCTGTCACTGCCTTCCTCATCCTGGGCGGGTCCTTCCCCATCGCTGTGCGTAACTGTCACCCACTCGCCATCATTGGAATCGGTGTCATCATCATCGCTACCCAAATCGATGGTCTTGGAATCCTTGAGCAGTGCTTCGGCACCTTGCACTGTATCCTGGATATCGCGTTCACCATACGCACGGACTTTGCGTTCGGCCTGCGCCTCCGTCTGACGGCCGCGATCTTTCTTGTGCAGCAGGGCCGGCAGCTGTTCCCGATACAATGTGATCAAAGAGCGTGCAGCCATCATCACAGACTTCTCCTTGTACGTCTTATACATGGCCAGATCCTGCAGCAGATCCTCACCCATGGCCAAGGGACAACGCATGCAAATCTCACGAGTTGCATTCAAACCAATTGCCATAACATCGCTCGAATTGCGTTCCGTAATGAAATTATTGGCAATCGTCTTTAAGATGGGCTCAATAATGTCGCCGGGCACCAGTTCGTGGGATGCCTGTGCCGCAAACTGCAGGACGCGCGTCACCTGACGCTGGTGCGGCTGCAGGAAGCGTGTGATATACGGATAGTAGCCAAAGAGGAATAGCTCGTGAATGCCAATTAGACGAGAGATGACATCCAGATGCATCAGCTTCACCTCGAATCGATCGTTGGTGCCTTGTAGCTGCTTGAACAGTCCCTCTGCCATGCCCTGCGGATTGTGTATCAAATGTATGCCGGAGAAATTGAAAACCGGAGCATTCTTCTTTTTCTTCTGTGCCTTGACGGCCTGCTTTTTGATATTTTGCAGCTGCTTCTGGCGCTTTTTGGTCTTCTTGTTGACACGATTCTGCATGAGAGCACCTTTCAGATCGATCTCATTCTCGCTGCCTGAGTCCGATTCGGGTTCATCCTCGTTATCGTGACCCAAAAAGAATTTCAACGATGTGACAAGCACCTTCGTTATTGGGGAGAAGCAGCCAACGCCCGCGATGACGTTCACTGTCTTGGCATCGTTCCAAATGTTCTTTTTGTACAGCTCAATCATGATGTCCACCGACATTTTGGCAGCCTTGGGATTCGCATCCTTGAGCATGGCGTACATAAAATTCTGTAGACTCTGTATAAAAGGAATGTCAATTGGAATTATGTTGGAGCAAGTACATCAATAGGGACTCACCGAATTGAGTTTCATGTCCTTGTGCTTGGCATTCATATTTTTGATGTCGGTAACAATGTGCGTCTGTAAGAATGTGCGCAGATTCTTGTCTTGACAGCGCAATAGCTGGAAAAACAGCTCCAGTATGTCCAGAGCAGGCACAAGATTTTTATTGCGCAGCAGAACCAACGCCTTGACGAAGGAATTGCGCATCGCCGGATCCAGAACGGTTGCGCTGCTCTTGAGCAGGTCGGTTAGATGCTTGGGGAACTGCATGCAGACGTGTGGATAACATTGCGCTACTTGTGCAATAAACATAACAATCTCGTCCAACGATTTGTTTTCCTCACTCGGATTAAGTGAAAAGATTTCGAGCAAACTGAGAAAATGCTCGTATTGGGTGTGAAACTCATCGCTGTAGGACTCGGGATCGCGTTTAATTAGATTTTGCAACTGCGGAAGATTCTCCGGCAGTTGATTGTTGGGTCGCACCATTTTAAAACGTAGAATTTACGTTTTGATGGCTCGATTAAACTTGTCTAAAAGAATGCACGTGTCTTCTTCTTCTTCTTGAGCAAGTGAACACAGTGTTGCCACCTTGTCGTAGTTTATATTAATGCAATTCCACTGCACAAACAGCTGATTTAATAAGTAGCCAAAAGTGCTTATTATTTGTTTGATAGCATTAACATATATTGTTCATGGTAAAAACAACATTTGTTATTTAACAACCTGTTGTTGATTGCAAATAAAAAAACGATAACTTTAAGAGCGTAGGAACAGTTGAAACAAGTTTCATCTGGGAACGTTTTCCAACACAGCCTTGTAGCCAGTAGAATTAATTTTTTCCTGCAAGATGATGGAACTGCAGTCCAACGACGACATCGATTTAGAGGATGGCGAGGTGAGTAACTGCACGAATAAAGTAATCTAATGGAGCTAAATAAACCAACATGCGATTTAGCTGTCAGCGAGCAACGACGAAGATATTTATACGCCACTGCAGCGACCGGCACCGGCGCCGCCTGCCACAGCCGCAGCCGCACCAGCTGCAATGGTCGTGTTAGAAAGCGCAGCCAGTCCCTTGGCAACATGTCATCAGATCCAGAGCGCCCTCGACGATGAGTCGCAGTCGAACAGTGAGTCCACATCCGGTGAGTCCTCCGAAGAGGGCTGCATCAAGAAACTGCGCACCGACAATGCTTCGGCTGGGGGTGGTCAAAAGAAGCGCAAGAAGCGAATCCGGCGCACCGTTATGGTGCGTGTACCGCCGCCCACAGATGCCGAACCGAATCGAACGCGCTTCAAAAAGTATAACGTGTGGACGGCCGCCCTGCAGGAGGAGGCACTAAGTGAAAATATGCGTGGATGCGATGTGACGCGCAGCAGTAGCGATCGCAATGTGGAGAACTATGATTTTCCGCTCAAGTATCGCCTCAATGGTGAGAACACATTAAAACGTCGCCTATCCAATTCCTCGGATGACGACGAGACCAGCTCGCATCCGGCCCATAAACGGGGACGTCCGTCTGCACGCTCTGGCATGGCGTGTCTGCAGGAGGAGCGGATTCCGGTAAAGCAACGCCTCGGACAACGTTCGCGCTCGCGTCGTGGTCAGTCCTCGACCAGTGGCTCCTCCGATACCTCGGCCGAGCCGCGGCACATACTCGATCTAAATGACACAGCCGGACGCGAGCCAAGCGATGTGGCCAAAGAAATGGCCAACAAACTGTACGAGGAAAAGGATGAGCTCTTGGTGAGAGTTGTTAGCGTGCTTGGTATCGATGTGCCTTTGGAGCTGTATAGGGAAACGCAACGCATCGAAGCGGACGGCGGCATGATGATCAAGGTGAGTCCATAAACATGTCGGGTATCAGTTTTTGATCGAGATCTTCTTCATCTTTAAGAACGGCAGACGTCGTCGGACACCTGGCGGAGTGTTTCTATTCCTGCTGAAGCATCACGATAGTGTAACGCCGGCGCATCAAAAGTTAATTTTTAGCGAGCATCGACAGAACGAGAACAAATCTCGCAAGCAGATTGAAACGCTGATACGGGATCGCAAAGTGGAAGAGCTAAAGAAATGTTTGAGCGAAAAGAGCACCGAATTGCCTTCATTAAATACACGCAAGGAACAGATTCAGCCGGGCAATTGTGAGTACCGAGACAAAGTGCCAATTAAAACCTTAAACCGAATTCTGTTGACAGTGTCCAATCCGCCGCCTTCGCCCGTCGGCCACGAGCAGGGCAGCCCTGAGTATAAGACACACGAGATTAACATAAATGTGGTTGATAGCGCTGATCTACCCTCGACTTCAAAAGCTGCTTTGACGTCGTGCCCCAAGGAGTTGGTTAGCTATGATGATGATATTCTGGATGTTAGTTACGGCCAAATGGACTTTTTTTAAGGACGCAAAGCGTTCCCCCTTTGCACTCGGGCCATTTGTTTATATTACTAAAAATATATATATATATTTGTGGCGATTATTTTTACATCAATATAGCTAGACCCATATTTGTACATCTAAATAAATGCATAGCTATTAAGATTTCGTCGTAAGGTTTTAATTTTGAATATACAAAAAAAAAAACAAAGTGTTGTGTTTTGATTTTGCGCCTAAAATTAATCGATATTTGGGCAAAATGCATTTAACAGCTATCGAAGCGTTGTGCACGTTATCGGAATCGTAATCGAGACAGTAAATAAATATGCAGACAGAGGATTTCTAAATTTCTAATTTTAATTGTTGCAACGTAGCAAAAGGTAAATACGTAACTATAATTAAATATTTTTGTAGGGTCTAGCTAGAAGGTGAACTTTTGATTTGTGTACCAAAATAGAGCGTGTAAACAAAAACAATGACTACGACAACAACAACCTGCGAACACAATTCGAGTGCTGAAAAACAAAACAAATTTGTCGCCAAAACCTATAAGTACGAGTTATTCAAAGACGTTCACCTGTCTCTCCCCGCACCGCTTGATAGTCCAGGTGAAACGAATTATACGCGCGGAAGCTTCAGCTATTTTCACTACGGCTGCGATGGCACCTTGGACGCGGGATGGGGCTGCGGCTATCGTACATTGCAATCAGCCATATCATGGATTATAAATAAGCGTAAGGCATTAACGCATCAAAATGTGCCCTCGATCGATGAAATTCAGCGCTTGCTCGTGGATATTGGCGATAAATCACCTCAATTTATTGGGTCACGCGATTGGATTGGCACCCTAGAGGAGTTCTATGTCATTGATGGCATTTTTGATGATTTGCCCTGCCGAATTGTGCATGTCCAGCAATTAAATTGTGAAAAGGTCATCGAGCAAATACGCAAATATTTCAAGGACTACAGCGGTTTTATTGCCATGGGTGGAATGAGTGACATGGCCTCAAAGGGCATTGCAGGCATACATCTTAGTCAAACGGCCGGCGTCTCACTGCTAATTGTGGTAAGTAAAATTCATTTCTAAAAACTTTCTCGATTTAAAGCTTATGTATTTACAGGATCCGCATTTTGCAGGTGTGCCCAGCTCCAAGGCGCAGCTAGTTCACAATGGCTATGTGCGTTGGATGCACATTAGCAAGTTTGAGGAGAGCGCCTATAATCTCTGCTTTATACTACAAAAATAAGAAACTCCAAATACTTTCATCAAGTGCTGAATAAAAGCCTTTCCAACAACGGTGCTATGCAAATCAGTGTTGGTTAGCCCTCTAAAAAAAAACTCAAATATTCATCAAGTGCTGAATACAACCCTTTTCAGCAACGGCTCTATGCAAATTAGTGTTGTTAAACACTTTAAAAAACAAACACAATTTTTACAGTACTCTGAGCTTATAGTTATGTTTTATCTTCGTTTCTTTTAGCTCACGCCATGGCCAGGAAGCAAATTAATTGATAAGCCGCAAATACTAATAAACGGTTGTTCCAGTTGACGATGGCGTTGATAAGCACTAAGCAGCACTAAACAATTTCCAATTCGATTCGAAAAAGCAAACGAAAAAACAGTTCGAAAAAAAACCACTGCCAAAAGTAAACTTATTAAAGACAAGCAACAAAGATAAGAACCAATGTTAATCCCACTGGCTCTAATGGATCTAATGCAGCGTACTCTGTGGACTGCAATGGGTGCTTTGACACTCTTTTATGCGTTTCTAGTCTTCCGGCTGGGCTATTGGAAGCGTCGCGGCATTTTGCACGAGAAGTCCAAATATATGTGGGGCATTATCCAAAGCGTGCTGGCCGGTGGGAGGCGGGAGCATGTGAGCGGTCCGCTACAAACCATCTATGAGGCACATAAGGGACGCGCTCCTTTTATTGGCTGCTTTGTGCTGCTCAAGCCGTTTGTACTGGTGCTGGATTTGGAACTGGTGCGCAATGTCCTTACTACCGATGATGGCTCCTTCACCAGCCGCGGGCTGTATCACAATGTGGGCGCTGAGCCATTGTCTGGCAATCTTCTGCAGTTGGACGGCTGCAAGTGGCGCCAACTCCACTCGCAGTCCAGCTCCGTATTTACGCCCAGCAACATGGACAAATTGCTGCCCAGGCTGCTGGATGTGGCCAAGATATTCAAGCGCCGCCACATTGGTGAGGAGAAGATCAAAAAAATCAATGTTAGCCGCCTAGTGGAAAGCTATAATATGGAAATGATTGCCGCACTGGCCTATGACTTGGAAGGACGAAATCTGCCACAATTTCGCGAAATGGCCAAGAACTATTGGAGCAACTGGAGTCTTTGGCGTGCGTATTTATCGCTAGAGTTCCCGCTGCTTGCCCGCTTGCTGCAACAAAAAAGCTACGCTGAATTCGCCACATATTACTTCTTGAATGTGACGCTGGCCAAGTTGGAGCAGCTGCGTCGCAAAGATCGCCAGCCGTTGCACAACTTTTTGCAGTTATATTCGCGCACAGAGCCATCATTGTCGGATGAGCAAATTGCCGCACAAGCCTTTGGCTTTATATTGGCCGGATTGACACCGCTAAACGGCACGCTGGGCTTTTGCCTCTTTGAGCTGGCACTGCAGCCGGAGCTGCAGCAACGCGTCCGTGCTGAGATTAGGAAGACGCTGCACAAACACGATGGACAATTAACAGTCGACAGTCTTAAAGAACTTAGCTACACGAAGCAGGTCCTAAATGGTATGCATATAATTTATGATTTTTCCCAGTTTTATAAAAACTTCTATTCGTTTTTGTAGAGACGCTTCGCTTGCACACGCCCTACCCGTTTCTGCTGCGTCGCGCCACCAAAGAATTCGAGCTGAAAAATTCGGTGTTTGTAATTGCACGTGGCAACAATTTGATTATACCAACGGCAGCCATCCATCGAGATCCGGCCATCTATGAGGATCCACAGCGCTTCGATCCGGATCGCTTTGAGGCGAATGCGGCTGGAGCACGTCCGGCCATGTCATTTTTGCCATTTGGCGATGGGCTGCGTGGATGCATTGCCAAGCAGTTGGCGCAACAGCAACTGCTTATTGGTCTGGTGACCCTGCTGCAGCATCACCACTACGCAACTTGTGCCGAGACCGAAAGACCCATGCAGTATGACCCGGGAAAATTGTTGGTAATGCCAAAAAGTGCAATTCAACTAAGTGTTGAGCGAGTGGATTAGTTAAATGGTTGGCTAGGATAAAGATTTTCGTTTTATAATTGTTTTTCTGTGTACAAAACGCTTTATTTGTTTCCTTTTTTTGTATACATATTTCGTTTATTTTTTAAGCACTAGGCTTGTGTGATAACGCTGACGATGATACCTTAAAAACTATAGCTTGTAAGCTTGTCTTAATGATCTAATCAGAAACAAACGAATGAACAAATAAATATAATTGTTGTGAAACATTTGAATCAGATTTTCGTTACGATGTTTGCGCTTTGCGCTGTCGGAGACACGTAAAGCTGGCTTCGTGTAAAAGCTATCGATATCATGCTCGCAGCTAGTGATCGATTTTAGGGCGTTATCGGATCCATTGTCGCTGCCAAACACTGTTTTTGTATCGACAAACAGAAGCAAAAACAACGCCGAGAAAGATAGACGTGCGGCAGTCGGTGCGCGCGATTTTAAGTGTATTTGTTAAATAATTAAATGCTATTTGATAACATTATGCTTGATATATTAAATTTCGGGCGCCATTGTTAAACGCGGTCTGTGTGTAAAAAAATTGAAGTAATTCGTACGGCATTGTCTAAGTTTGAGTTCAGCAGAGCATTTGTTTGCTTTAAATGCACTTCCAGTTCGTCTGATTTTTTTATATGTCTACGCGTAGTGTGTATAATTAAAATTTCAACCGAAAATGCAAATTATATCTGACAGGAGAAGCATTAAAAAATCATAAACGGCTGCTGGCTAAATTGAGAGCAAAGTACACACTAAATAACTGTTAAACGGCGGCGTCAACGGCGATGCCGACTGCACATAACTGTTGTTTGTTTTAAAAGGCGAAGAAGAAACAGTGCAAAATTCAAAACGGGAAAGAAGTAAATGCAAGCTGTAATAGCTAAAAGTGTGTAAACATATTTAAATTTAAAGTGAATAATTTAATGCAAAACGCACACACACATATGTACCTCTGTCTGGCTGTGTGTGTGTATGTTTTTCTGTGATTGTGTGTGTGTACAACAAGAATAATAACAACAACTGTGCAAGGATCAACGACAACTTTGCCGTCAGGGTAGTTTGTTTGAACAAAGCCAAAGCCCCGAGACATTGGTCAGAGAGACAGGCAGGAGTTGCGGAGAGGCCAACACACAAGAGCTCTCTTCTCTTTTGTGCGCTTTTGCCGCCTGGAATTCGCTGCAGCCCAACAAAAACCCAAGTACAAGAAGAAGAACAACAACAACAGCGGGCGACCGTGACAAGCACACAATCACATACAAATAAACGTGTGTGTACACCGGTACCGGTTGAAAGGGGAGGATGCTGCTGCCGCTGCTGCTGGGAGGATGCTGAGTGCATTTGGGCAAATAGAATTCACAAAGCCGAATTGAATGCATTTATTGTACGTGTGTGAGTATTATTTTTAAGTGTGCCTCTTCTTGCACTTTAAACGCTTTTGTTCTTGCCGCTCTTTCTTTTTCGCCCATTCTCTCTCTCTCTGTCCCTTTCTCTTTTCAAGTGTGCTAATTATGAAAATGATTTGGCAAATGTAATTAGGTTGAGTGCTGTACAACAACACACACCATGCAAAATCTGCTTCCAGTTAAAACGGATAGTATTCCAAGCTTTTCCAGTGTCAACTCCAGTCCGGAGAACTTCTTTCAACCCAAAAACAAGAGCAGCAGCATTACCAGCACCAACAAAGACCAAACAAAAAACAACAATAACAATAACAACAACAGCAATTTGTGCTCCCTTTTTGAAGTTTGTCGCGCTATTTGCGCAAGTGCAGGCACTCGCCGCTAGATGTGAACGTTGCTCGTGACACGACCTCACAAATTCACAAATTGTTAATCAAATATGCGATGAACTATAGCATTATTGTGTCTTGAATTTATTTAATTTATTTTGTGACTTTCCCGTCTCTTTGTCTATATTCATCTCCACCTTCCGCTGCTTGTTTTCTTTTTTTGTCTCTGCCAATGTGCACATTTTTGCATTATGCGTGGGCTGCTCATTAACTTTGCTGTTGTTGTTTTGTTTTAATCGCTGGGTAGCAAACATCGTCCATAATAGGGCTATAATCATAAACATAATGCGTTGGCGGTGTCCCCCCAAAACAACAGCATTCGTTGGGTTCATTGGCTTTTCTTATATTCGTATATTAATCAGATCAGTTTCTGTGTGTTTCCTTTTTTCCTTTTTTAGAAAAATATGAAATGGGGTTGTTTGTTGCTGTTGCTGTTGTAGTTTAATAGTAAAGCTGGTTTCAGTTCAGTCTCCATTTTGCCGTGGAAATCGCTGCGTGTGTCGTAATCAGCACAGGAACCGGAGCAGCACGTTGCCAACAGTCGTCATAAATGTGTGTAACTGTAAATGTTGTTTAATTAGAATTTCAGTTGGTTTTATTTTCTCCTTCTCTCTCTCTTTCTTTTTTACTGTTGTTGTTGCCTTTCCTTATCGCAAGTTTGTTTGAAATTTCACAGGCGTATGCATGTGTGTGTGAGCTCGCGCTCTTGTCTTTACATACCTTTCAAACGACTTTGCTACGGGGTAGAACTGATAAGACCTCATGTACTTTATTTATTTATTACTATTTTTATTTATTATTATTTTTTGCATTACCATAAGATATAATGTTTTGGTCAGAATAGGTTCATATTTGCCGTTAGAATTATATTTTTTCTCTACTTTTTTTTTATAAAGTAACATATTCTAACGTGCATCTGATATGTATGGAATGTCTAAGGTATATTCTTACATTCACTGTATGTATATATGTTGTTTATCTGCACTTGGCACATTTTCATTGTGTTTATCTAAGATGCCTCTTGGCTGGCTGCATGTAACCTAATCCCAAAAACCATTCAACTGCTGCTGCACCTGTGCAACTGTGTTCGAAAACAACAAAAAAAAAACGAAACGGTACAGCGAGAGAATGTCAGAGAAGAAGGAAGAGTTGAATAGAGAGCGCGGGAGTGTGTGTGTGTGTGTGAGAGAGAGAGAGAGACGAGTGTGGTAAAACACCAACAGCTGGCGGGCACCGAAAAATAAACTTGGTTGGTTCCTTTTTGCTTAGCTTTTACTTGAGTTGTTTTTTCGTATTTTTTTGGTAAATAGAGTTTATTTTTTTTAAGCTTTGCCGAAAGTAAATTACTTTAATAGACATATGTTTGGTATATTAATCAAATAAATAAATATTTTAAACATATATTTTGTTCATTTGTAATTTGATTTTCGTATAATTAAGCTGTTCTTCAAGTTTTCCTTGATGAATAATACCATAATACCCACTGTAAAGGGTATGTTTTTACCCAACCTCCATAAACATAAAACTCGCAATGTTCTTCTTCTTCTTCTTCTTCTGTTGCCAAGCAAATGTAAACGTAAGAAAACAACAACTACAGCAACAACGATAACATTTATGTATACTTGTGTGTGCAACTTTTTTTATTGTTGTTTACTTTGCTCTTTGAGCCATGTAATTTTTAATTATGCTTTTGGGCAATAGAAGACAGCCTTTACTACTTATATACATATATGCATACAACAAAAACAACAACGATGTCGACTATATATATATGTATGTATATGTATGTACAATCAATGGCCGAGCCTGTTTTGCTGTTTGGTGTTTGCATACGCCAACGCATCGGTTTTGTTGTTGTTGTTGTTGAAAGTTATAAACTGGCCTCTTTGAGCCAAAAAAAAAATAAAAAACGAAGTAAAACTGCATCATACTGAATGCATTTGTTTTGCATCTTCTTTGTTCGTTTTGTAGTTGATTTTTGTTGTTGTTGTTGCTGTTGCTGTCTGGCACCCACACACACACAGCTAAAAAACATTTTGTTGATTTCGATTTCATTTTCATTTTGGTTGCTTGTGTACCACAAATGTATGAATGAATTCATGAATATTGTAGGAGAGGCGCGTGAAGCTTTAAGGTGTAAAATATAAGTCTATACCAAAAAGCTTTATATACATACTTACTCAACCTGCCCACGTAGCTAGTGTTTCCATCAACTTTAAGTCTAATCTAATGAGCAGCTTGCACGGTTCAGTTTCCATTTTGTGAAATGTCAAAAGTTCCAAGCGAAGCTAATGCAAATCGATTTATTAAGTTCTTAGCTATTTTAATACCCTAAACATGTATTGGGGAAAGAGGTGAAATGAAAGGGTATCTCGTAGTCGAGCTTTCTCAACTCGCTCGCTTGAACTTTAAGCATTTAGTTTTTAAAAACATTCAAGTAATTAAAAGTGTCAGCGACTAATGGATTAATTATATGGCCAGATGTGCCAGCATATAAGCTAAGCCTGAGCACAAGTCGAAGTTTAGGCCATCCACCTGCATGCTGGCCATTAAGAGCGCTTTTCAGCTAACGAACATGGACAAAAGGCAAACAGAGAACAGTGAAAATTGACAAATGTCAAGACTTACAATGTTGCCATTGCACTATGTACACAAAACCATGTACTATATATATACATAGAAGAAGAAAAGAAATGTTTTTGGCCTGGCCGACAGCAGAATGTTGTTTGTGTGCGAGCCGGCAAAAACTGAATTTGGAATGAATTTATATAACTTGAGTGGAGAGTAAAAATAAACACAACCGACATAACGAGTCTTGACTGTAGCTGCAAATTGTTTGTTTGTTGTGATTAAAAGCAAAACTGCAATGCGAAAAAGGCGGAAATGAAGTTGAATTTTTATTGCCAAAAAGAGTTCAGCTAATGAATGAAATCAATGAATAATTATCAACTTAAAGCAATAAAAAATATTAAAAAAAATATATGTAACATAGTTATACAGACAAACCTCTAAGAACTTTTATAACGGTTTCTGCGAACTTATATGAATTTGTAGAAAATTCTACATACACATATTACTACATATACATCATATTCATATATGTATATCAATTTAATAACAAAATAAGAAAAAACCTGGATAGTGTGAAGATATTTTAAAATTTGAATTTCGTTTTGTTCACACAATCCAGGTTTGTCTGTAGTATCAATATTAAATATATTGACATTCATATACAAATTATACATACTTCTTTATAAAAATAAATTAACTTGGATGATAAAATTCGATATATTATTAGTGCTTTAATTAGATAATGTTTAAACATTTTGTTGCAACCTGATTGTCTTTCAATTTATTGCATAAAAAAACACATTATTCTTAAAGTCGTTATATAGTATTCAATCCTTAGTTCTTACTCAATCAGTACTTAAATATAACGTTAATTAAATTTGTTATTAGCTTTCAAGTACTATGAATTAAGTACTTAAACACTTGTATAGCTGATTAATATATGAGCTCTGACCAACAACTTAATGAAGATTTTGTTTTTTGCCTATAAATAAATTATATGTATTGTACTAATACACACACACACGCACACAATTCAATACATACAAAAGCAATGTTCTTTCATACATGTTTCTTTATGGGTAATCATATACATTTTATGCACGATTAAACTGTTTAACGCTTATGTGCCGAAAAGTTTATTTCCAGAGACGGGTCAAAACAACAACAAGAACAAAAACACACACACATTAAACTCTGTTGTTTACATATGATGTGAATGTGTGTGTGTGTGTATTCATAGTGGGCGTTGGGTTGGTATATTGCAAAATATTATGTGTTCTACTTTTTGTCGTTGTTGTGTGCCGTTATGCATTTGCTTATTGCTTCTCGATCGATAATCGATTGCAACATCGATTCACGCTTCTAATGTGGAACTCGTGCTGTTTGACATCTGAGCTTGATTAGATAATAAAATCAGTTTGTCAAACCGCAAGCAATTTCCAGGCCCTTATCAATAGGAAAAAGTAGATTATTTGTATTCATTTGAACTGCGCGTTTTTTTTCTCTTCGTTTTTTTTTTACTTAATGAGCTGCGAAAAACTTAATTTTCCTCACATAAATTGCCCAACACAACTGCTATCAATAGCATGTGTGTGTGTGTGTGTGTGTGCCATTTCGTTTATCCAATTGCTAAATGTTATTTAAAGAAATTTGGGTTAATGACGTCGAACTGAGAGAAGCGAAGCGGAGCATAAAAGCTGAGCAAACACAGATGCTGCCGACACTTCTCGCTGCAGCATACGAGATACAAAGATACAAAGATGCATAGATACTTAACGCAGCTTGTTGATTTGATGCATAAAAAAGCGAGTCTTTAGATTATCATCATCGTCTCTTCATCAACATTTATCTTGGCTTGATGAGTTCTTTTCGCTTTTAAAGCAAATGCATTTTCAAAAATGAAAATACACTCGATTTGTCAGCAACGCTTTCCCAACAACAACAAACGGTTGACAACCTACAATCCGCCCCTCTTTGGCCCTGCACAACCCACGGATCATGCCTCATTGTTGACCACAGCTGTTGAATGAGTGTTGTTGTTGTTGCTGTTGTTGTGCTTTGTGCTTGGTGAAAGTGTAAAGTCATGATGCGCACCATTCAATTTGCCCATCCGCTTACATATATCGTTTACGTTTGTGGCTGCCACAACACACATCCATATCCACATCCACATCCATATCCACATCAACCTTAGCTAAGCCCATAAATCAGCTGAAGAAGTACAAATCTCGAAATGGGGGGGGGCTGCAAACATGTTTATTTAACCGAATGCCTCAGCGCAAGAGGGTTTAACTTCAGCATAATCATAATATTCTTGAGATATATATCTGTATACATATTTATGTTCAAGCCTAATGGGCTTTCATGTGTGTGTGTGTGTATGAGTGTGTGAAAGCGAGAAAGCATAACACTAGATTAGAATGTCAAATGTTCTCTTGTTGACGGTAATGAAATGCAGATGGAGACTGATGCATACTAGTTTTTCTAGTTTTGTTGTTTTTCCCACAAGTGGTTTCTAATTACTTATTACCATTTAGTGGCTAAAAGAACTGCGTAACTGTAGAACATTTTTCAAGTGATGCTGTTTATGTCAAAACGAGTATTACAGTAGCATTAACTGTTAAAGTAAGATTGAAAATGAAGCTCAACTTTGAACGTATCGCTTGGTCAAGAAGAAAAATATTAAAATAATTAATAGAATATTTGTTTTGTGAGAAAAATGTGTAGTTTGTTAGAAGAATGTTAAGTTCGTTGCAAAATGCGATTGCCGAATCTTATCTCTGTTAGCTTACTGGCGTATGCTTTATATTATTTCGTTCAAAATGACAAACCTTTCATATGCAGATTTTGAATCTTAGAAATGTTAAATGCGTTAGAGGCAAAATGTTAAGAAACTCGTCTTACTCTAGCTTCCTGCTAGAACATAGTTAACAGCTGCAGCTTCTTGCATTCTAGCTGACTTCCCCTACTTTCTGAAAGTCTGCACAAGTGTTGCACAGGCACGATGTCGATAACATTTCAACTTGCTGCTCGCATTCACGCATAATTACGGGCAATGAATAATATATGTAGACTTCTCGGGTGCGTGTTTTCACATCTTTTGCTTGCAATTAGGATTTAAGCGAACGTTGCTCTTTGACAGTTGTGGGTTGAGGGAGGAAGCCAGCAGACGAACTCTGTCAAGTCACTTCCTGTAATAGAAACCGAACTCAGAAAAACCCCCGTGCAACCAGCTGAGTTGCATTGAATTGAATGTCGTGTGGCATGCAACACAAGCCCTTGGCTTGGATTTGTTCGTATTCAGCTTCCGCCACAAAACAGATGCAAAACTCTCACAGGGCGCCATAATGGAAACCACTTACACACACACACTCAAAGTAGAGAGCAACAGCCGGCACAACCACAAATCAAACGTAAATAGGGCGGAAAATAATGCGTGGATAGTTGAAATTAAAACGCACAACATTCAAATTGTGACATTTGTGATGTGATGCGCGGAATAATGTTGCGGATACCTTTTTTGAATCCCGACTTCTCCGGCTCCTCTTCAGTTTCTTCTCCTTTTGTTGCTGTTGCGAAATTGTCTTTTTCCTGTCTGGCGTTTTATGCACGATTCGGTAATTTGCCTGAGCTACTGGCCAAGAATCTGGTACCGCCTGACTGACTGTCTGTCCGACTGCCTGGTTTCTGTGCCTGTCTTTCTGACTGCCTGCTTGCAGTAGATCACATCACGTTTTTCCCAGCCTGACCTTTCTCATTCACTCATTCACTCACTCACTGTGCCAAGACCGGTCTTATTTGCAATTACGTCGCCGCTGTTATTGTTATTATGTATTCCTGGTGCAGCTCATCTTTGTTGGTTGCCTTCGCTTTGCCCTTTGGCAGCTGCCCTTTGTGCTCATTTACCAATGCTCTGCAATCTTCTTCTTTAGCCCTTCTATTACTCGATTATTTACTGAACTAAGCTGACGCATTTCTTTTTTTTTTTTTTTTTTTCGAAGCTTGCGGTTGAGCGTTTTGCTATCGTTATTTCTGACGGGCTTCCGCTAGAATCTAGAGTGCAGCTCAAGAGGAAATTGATATACATAGTAGGAAAACGCTAATAGTTCAGTTCGACCGCATTTTGTGAAACTTTTTTATTGCATTTTTTTTTTTTTTTGCATAAAAGAAATTGTTTGCATTTATGCATGTAGAAAGCGTAAGATACATTTTTTATCTTTGAGGTTTATTTAGCTTTGGTAGCCAAATATTTGTTTCTCATTTTCTCAACTACTATGATTTATTATTAGTATTATTATACAGAATACTCGAGGAGTTATCAATAGTTGGAAACCAGCCTTAATTTGTTCATGGTATTTGATAACTTATTTTTAAATCTGAATTCTCTGTTTCTAAAGGTCTTTAAGATTGGCACATTATATCAATGCGGATGCTTATCAAAATTATTAATGTATGGGGTCGAAACTTTTTGCCATTTATATAGATTTAAGTGTTAAATACTGCACTAAAAATGGATCTTTCTTTTCAACTCCACATTAAAGTTCTACTCGGGGCAAAGTGTTCTTAAAACGAGGCAATTTGCATCTAGACGTGTCAATGACAATTCCAATTGCTTAACAATTATATACTTTCTACAAGAGCGCTGAATATGTTTATTGTTGTTGAAAAAAAGAAAAAAAAACATATTTCCGCACATACTCGGAAATTGCAAGTCTACTGGCAACAACAACAACATCAAGAAGAAGAAGAAGCAGATAAAGAAGAGAACTTTGCCGCCATTGCGGCTGCCTGCTTGGTGGCAACAACTTTATCTTGAAAGGTCATTTACACTGGCCAAAGCGACGAGCTGGCTGTTGTTGCTGTTGCAGCCGCTTTTTCTTCAACTTGTTCTCGCTGCATTTCACTGCGCTTTTCCAAACACACACACACACACATATAGAGAGGGAGAGAGCGATATATATAGGGCCTTTGCTAGGCAATCAGCTTTTGTTGTTGCTTGGCTGGCACTCTGCTTCTTCCTCTTATGTTGTTGTTGTTGTCGCTCTTTTGTTGTTAGCATTTATCATTTGTGCATTGTGCATTGTGCATTGTGTGTTGTTGTTGGTGTTTTCAAAAAGCTCTTGAGCACTTGTATCTTTTGTCAGCGCATGTATCTGTGTATCTACAATATATCTTTGAGTATCGTGTTTGTAATTGTGCCGCCAGGCCAGAACTCGCCGACAGTTGCTGTAATCAGCAAACGAGACACACTTCAACTTTGCCTCGAAAGTCTGAAGGGGTTGCGCCTCTTCTTCTTCTTCTTTTTCTATGGCCTTGTCAGCTTTAGTCAGATATCTAAAGTATCTACAATATATGACTAGAGAGTGCCAAGGCTTGTCTATTTGGTTTCAATTTGAATTTGCATATGAGTAGGCATTTAATACCCTAAGCCGCCGACACGTAGAAAACTTTTAAATGGGTCAACTGCTAATGTCTTGATTTATTAATATGCTCAAAGCTCTTAACTCATAACTCCTTAACAATAACTCGACGATAGCTACTTGCAACTTCCTGTCCAACACATATAGACATGACACACACACACACACACATGCTCACTGACATATCAATTAACAATTAGCAATTGCATTAGGGCAATTAGCCTGCAATGATTTAAGTGCTGTATGTGTCCAACATACATACATACACATACATATTAATCACAATATGAAGATATCATTATTGAGGTCACATTGCATTGCTTTCATTTTACCCTCACTCCCTTCGATTCCCCGATTCGACGTCGACTTATTAATACACATGTTCCATACACACACTCTGTATATGTAAGTGTGTGTTTGCCAGATTTTCTTTGAATTTTACGCCCACGCATTGCCGAAAAATAACAACCACAAAATCTCCCCCTCGTTACGCCTGTGCCTTAAAAGGCAAAAGAAAAAGCTTTTTAATAAGCATTATTAAGCGTAATAATATTGTTTTGAAAACATATATATATTTTTTTTTATAGTTTCTGATTGTATTATTTACGAGCACACATTATTACAACGCCAAAGACAAATTTCATAAATTTATGTTGCATGTCAAACATAAATTGATATTACAACACATGCCACATCTGCAACACATATACATATATAAATCTACATAGATTTTTATGTGTTCGTAATGATGTAAAGTTCTACAAGTCGGAAGTGTGGCAGGCTGCTGCTTATGAATGAATCATCAACAAGAAACTGATAATGGGGTTTACTCTGTGGGGTTAAAAGAAAATCTAATAGAATAGAGAAACTGTGATAAAGTTTTATAGAGTGTTTTACAAGTCCCTTCTGTTTGCTTGTTTGTAGTTCACACTTCGATATCTGAGAGATAATATCCTACAAGAACTTGGCGTATATCAATCTTATATATTTTTAATTAATTTTCGTTAATTCTTCTTTACAGGTGCTGCCAAATATCTCATCATAAAATTAAAGCGAACGTTAATCGAATAAAATGTCAATAAAACGAAAAAATATCAAGCTTAGAAAAATCTTATGTTCATTTACGCAGAAGTAAAGAGCAAAAAATATCAAGTAACCATAAAAAAAATCAAAATTATATATAGTGAAAAATCACGCGTTCTCGAAAGCTAACGAAAACGAATTCGATCGAAGTGTTAAAAACCTAAACTCCACCCCATCAACTTCCAGAGACAGAAAAACCTAACCCAAAATGGATCTCAGTCTCGAGCGCGACACTTCTGCTCTGGGCAGTTTGTTCCAGCAGATTATCAATGATATGAAGGTAAGTTATTGCAATCAGTATAATAATAACATTATTTTTGTATTCTAAATTGCGAAAGTTCATAATTCGAAAGGAGGAAACGTTATTGCAGTTTCCACACGAATCATTTGGACTTTAGCTGACTTTCCCCCATTCAACTGTTTTTCCAATTAAAACGACATATCAAAAGTTTCGTTCTGTGTTTGTTTCGCTTGAATTAAACGGACACGGGAACAAAAAAAATCATGCCAACTGCAATTGTTGTCTTGAGTACCCGACCTATCGTATAACAACAGAAACATAAATCAGTTCAAATAAAAAGGTCATTTTGAAATATTCGCTCCAGCAACAACAATGATGACGACGACGCATTGTCTGAGTTTGAGTGTGTGTATGTCAAGAACTCTCATGCTGGGTTTCTTGGTTTCAAAAAAATTATTGAAACGCTTTGTGTAAACAAACCCAAAGCGAAAATAATTAAAGCCAAGGTCAGAGCAATGTTAACTGTGTGTGTGTTGTGTGTGTGTGTGTGTGTGTGCAAAATAAACAATGTTTCAGATAAACAATTTGGCAAAAACAGTTGGCGATAAACGATATATATGTACCTACATAGTACGCTTTTCGTACATATAACTTGCAATTATCTCAAGGCATCACAATGTATTTCAGAACGCGGCTAATTGATTTTTTTCCGTCTATCTATCTTTTCCTCTCTTGTTGGGAAAAAATGCCAAAAAATGTTTCCATTAATCTACGCAAAAACGCACGATTCAATTCAATAACAAAAAAAGAGAAACGTTCGCTCTAATCATTAATTGATTTTAATACCTTATAAATAATTGCTACAAGGATCTGGTATAATGCAATTGGAAAACATGAATTGTTTGGAAATTTTGATATTGATTCTAGAAATCGGAGACTTCCTTGTATATATTTTGTTAGTTCTTGTATATATGTAATCTATTCAACTATTTTTCAAGTACAGGGTATAAATTCGTTTAGCTATGCATGTCTTCCTTTCGAAACACAATGCTTATACATATTTATGTACTTATGTATGTCATTGCAGTGAATTCTATCAATAATTTATAGCCAATCATGACGCCATTCCGCAATAACTACTTTTTTCTTCTATACAAGCATCGAGATAGCCTTAACTTAATGGCAATTTCAATTAACGTGCTTCAAGTTAATAATTATATATCTAATAACCACTTTTAGGCAATTAAAAATTTGTGGTTTCTTCAACCATCAATACTTTATGTTTCTCGTAATCAGCCTGTTCCGATAACTTAATACTAAAGGCAGCACTCTTCAAACACAGATCATGACTTATAATGCTTGACCCAAGTACTCTTATAAACTTTGTATATATAGATGTTATGTTTGCATTTCGTTTTTTATTTGGTAGCGCTTTAGCTGGAAAGCTAAGAAACATTCAAATAGCTTTTCCTGGCAACACAATCGTTTCCGACTTGACTGTCGACAGGTGTTAAACGAACGAACGAAATTTAGTTTTTTTTTTTGGGTTGCTGTAGCATTGTCGACGCCTTGTCAGCTGTGCCCCCTATAGCTATTAGGTAGTATATCTAAAACAAAAGGCCAAAAACTTCAGTGGCTAAAGATAAAAGTCCGCCGCTGTTGCTATTTATAATGCCATCATCATCATCGCAGCAGCACCTTGGGAGCAGAACATCAGGTACAGATCCAGAAGCAGATACAAAAACAGCAACCGCTACAGATGCAGATGCACAAAAACAGGCATAGATACAAATACACGAGCTAAAAGGCAAAGGCGCAGACAGCTGCCAGGCTTTGCTACTGCTAGTCTGGATGCGGGCGGTTGGTTGCATTTTTTTTGTGGGTATTGTATTTATGATTTTTTGTTTGGCCACGCAATTGTGCAGAAGTTCGTTGTTTGTTAGCTGGTTGGTTTTTAGTGTTGTGTTAGCTGATTGTTGCTGTTTCTTGGCCTGAGTGCGAATTAGAGCAGAAACATGCCTTGAAGCATGTGCACATTTACACTTGGCTGTGTGTGTGTGTGTGTGTTGTGTTTTTCCAGCTGCTGCTGCTGCGCTTGGTTACTTGACTAATAATTGTTGTTGTTGTTGTTACTCTCATTCATGGTCTAGTCTGGCTCAGAATGCCAATGCAAATGTCAAAAGGAATAGGCGTTTTTTTTTCTTATCGGTATTGTTTCTGCGTGGCAAAAAAATTAAATATCTTCAATTTCAATTTCCTACTAGCACCAAAATTAGTTTTTCTCCTTTTAATTGCTTCGTTGCGTTTCTTTGTGTGTCTGGTTGTAGTTTTGCTTTAAGTTTTCGTTGTATATTTAGCCAGAGATCTTAAATGTCAGCAGACCAGAACAAATTTATGCCCCCCTTGCTCTCAAACAACAGTCAAGGCAAACTACTTGCGCTGGTCTGGCAAATGCACGAATACGATTTAATATTCCTAACTTACTAAGTAAGCATCTGCTAACGGAATTCGCCAGTAGCTGCAATTAAATGCGGCTAATTTCAATTAGATTGCGCTAAGTCACAGGCCGAGTCCAAAGTTTATCGGCGCTCTAAAAGTTGTTTCTATACATTTTTAAACAATTTCTTAACTTTTAAAGTTCGTTCACTCCATTCGCGGTGTCTCGCACGGCTGATTTCCTTATTTTGGCTTAGACTTACAGTGAGTGGAAGCTCGTGAATCTGTCAGGCTGTCATTAAAACAGTTTTTCATTCAGTCAGTCAGTTGTTCAGTTTGTCAAATTTTCGCATTTGGATGACACTCGTTGAATGTGTAACACAAAACACAGCTAAATGCGCAATTTCAACTATAATTATTATACCCTGTAACCATGAAAGGGGGGTATACCAAAGGCATGCAACATGCAAAAGAAATGTAAACTTGATCGTTGTAAGTACTTGACTTCTTTACAAAGCATCTTTAGGTTGAATTAACCTTTTGTATCTTTCTCTTGCAAAAGTGAAATTCGCCTCAAGCAACGCTTTCTTTGCCTCATGGCACTTTTCTGGTTTCCTATGTTTTTTTTTTTCAGCTTTACCCTCTCTCTCTCACTTTTTGAGGCATAACAATTGCTTTAAGGTTTTATTATTATTATTATCGTTATTGTAGCACTCAAAGCACTCATATGCACATTTGGCCATATTAATGACGACAGAAAAACAAGTTTTCCACTTTAAATGCGCATAATTTTCTACAAATTAAACACAGAAATGTGCAAGACTTAAACAGCCTAAAAAGCAGATGAATAAACTTAAATATTTTCTAGACATTTTTCATAGGCGTCTTTTTATCGCGTCGTCGACATTTGCACTTAACAACTAGAAAGTATAAAGCCAAATAGATCAAACCGTAGATGGTCATAAAGCTGGCACCCAAAAAGAGTCCAATGGCACCTCCCAGTGACATTATCAGTTGATCCGTACTGAAGACAACTCTTCGTTTCATGCCCATCTTGGGCAACTCCAGTTGTATAATAATTGTTCGCTCAAAATCGGCACCAGCATATTGTTGGCCATTCTTTAAAAATATGCAAAAAGATGGAAATTGAAAAGAAGTTTCTTAATTCCTTATTTAACTTACGCCGCTTTGACCTAGCTCCTCGGATATGATATAGCTATTCTCTCGGCAAAGGGGCAAACAATCGCAGGGTTTCTCTAGCCACTTACGTCTTGCCAAACAGATCATGTCCTTGACGCTGCAGATACGTGCATTTGGTGCTGCTGCATAGAAGAAAGGCTTACAATTGCACAGACTCAAGGCGACATTAATGCGACACTCCAAACGACATAGACTGGGATGATAAGGCTAAAAATTAATTTGGAATTCAATCAACTAATAATTACTTGAATACTTCATTTACTTACACTATAATATTGCAGATTATTCTCCTCGGTGTAACGACATTTGCGATATGCAATGGGCACTTTTCGCACCTCATCCTCTGCCGAAATGGGACTTAGTAGAAGTTTTAACAAATAGGAGGCCTCAGTACCCGCATCAATTAGAACAGTACGTCGATCCTGCGGCAACATTACCTCATAAACATCGTGCAGAAACTAGAAAGTTAATGAATGTTTAACATTGAATTTTAAACCTTTCATAGTTACTAACTAAAAGCACTTGCGTATCGGGTATAGCAGGCGTTATTGTTGTCTGACAATTGGCAAAAGAACTGCAGATACGTACTGGTGGACCATTTAGTTCTTGGCTGGTTAACAGTATGAGTTAGATTACTGTCGGATATAGTTGAAAAACACGTATACGTACTGTATGCCATAAGGATTGCCAAAGTGCGAAAGTTGAGATGTTGTTTGACAGAGGCCAATTTCAGTGAGAGTTGGCACAAACTCAACTGGCTGCTGCATGGGATTAGGCATAATGGACTCCTGCAGTTTAAGCAGCAACTCAACAAATTTCACATCCTGCAAACTTGTATCGTTTTCATAAGGACTCAAAGTATCCAAATTGCTGTATTGCAAGTGATTGAGAATTGTTAGAAATTCCTGATAATATTCGTACTTTTTTAAATCCACAGCAGCATCCATACCCCAAGTCCTGTTAAATAAGAAAATGAATGAGTGTACTTTCCTCCTTTCGTCAGTTCTGTTTTCGATAACTTACTCATTTATTAGTTGCTCTGTTTTATCCAGTTTGGTAAACCTCGTACATACTGTGATCCCGAGCAGTGAGAATGAGCGCAGCGCAAATAAATATTCATACTCATAGACAATGGGATTATCGCGATATCGTTCCCATTGAGAGTAGCAGGTGATACCAGCATAATAGGCAGCTCCAATTATGATAGCTAGCCAAAAAATACGCTCGATCCAATGCAGTTCCTTCCGTGCCAAATATGGCATACCATGTACCGCCGATTCCTTGCAAAACTCTTCCCACCAATCCAAGTTTTCATTGCGTCTATCTGCTGCCTCAACTTCCTTGCGTAAGTTGGATTTGTGCTTCTCTATGCAGGGAATAACCATTGCGTACTAAATGTCCTTGCATGTGAAACGTTAACTTTCAAATGGATTCACAGGCAGAGAGTTATGTAAAGGATGAGCTTCTTTAATGCAGCTTAATGTTTTTATTTATAAATTTTAATGGCATTCTCTTGTAGTTTATAATTACTGTGCATGCATTTTAAATTAAGCTACATAACTTTTAGCTAACATGCATTTATAAGTTGATTTTTCGAAGGTTAAACCATGACTAAAGTTTTATGTAGCATTCAAAACCTTTTCGGGCTTTAGTTTTAAAAACTTTTAAGCCTAAATAATATATATGAATTTACATATGAACAATACATGTGTTATGCAAATTGTTTAATCAATTTGATAATAAGTTTCACACTCAATTCATTAGTTTATTAATTAATTAGTTTATCTAAAAACCAGTTAGTAGTTGCATTAAAATTGGTCCACATTTGCTGCCACAAGGTTAAATTTGCTTGTTACGCAATTTGTGTTTATGAAAATTAATCATGAAAAACAAATGAATTGTGTATATTTTGAGTAACGCACTGTGTTTGAACAGATTTAAAAGAATATTTGATTAAAAAGGTTTCACACTGAGTCATTAAATACACAGCAGCAGCATCAGCAATGTATTGTTGATATTTATATACGGCAGACAATTGTACATAGTACATAAATAGACCAATTTATACTATACGTTTGTACAACTAATAATTTTTTTAATATATATGTATATATAGCGCCTCTGAATCTGAACATTGGCAACATCAGCTAGTCAGTTCGCCAGTAGCGACAACAATTATAAAACACATCGCTGACGCAATTCTCAATAATTGGTAGTATATGACAACATCTTGTTTTTCTCTCTCTCTCTCTCTCTCTCTCTCTCGGAATCTCTGATTGCTTGAAAATGGCTAAGAGCCTCATTCAAGGCCAATAACTGCTGACTGGATATGATATGGCACAACAGCATTGCATTTGTTGTTTGTTTTTAGTTTTTCTTATTGTATTGTTTTGTTGCTTGGCTTTTGTCGTCGCACTCTCGATATAGAGTGCATACTCACACACACACACGCAGGATGTGAGCGCAGGATGTGAGCCATCATCGAGGCTCAAATTGTTGGCAACTAGAAACTGGCACAAGGCTATGACCATGGACGTTTGTGATGCCGTTTCCTGTGTGTGAGTGTGCGTTAAATGGGGGATGTATGCTTAACCAATTGCTAAATTAACTTACAGTATAAATTAGTTGCAGTTAACAACTCGAACTTTTGTTATTAAAGTATTTGAAGTTAACATCTTCATACAATATTTCTGTTATGTACTTGAATTAGTTTTTTGCAGCTGTAATTTTTAACTTTTAAAATAAATTTCTTCAATCGCATTGTGATCTTATTTTTTAAAGCGGAACGCCTGTCATTATATTCCAGAAGATCTTTTGTTCGTTTAACATTTGGCAAAAGTAAAATATGTGAACTACAAGCTCTTTTCTCTGTTTTAAACCAGACAATGATCAGCCGCCAATTTGTAATCTGAGGCATGCCAAAAGTGTTTCCTGCTCAGGCGCCGCACAAACAATGGGGCGAAAGGTTTAACGGAGAAGAGTTAACTGCCATGTCGACGTCGTTGTCGTTATATTAATTACTTTGCATTATTGTTTAAACCAAATTGCGGGCAACTGTTGCGTTTGCTGCTTGTGAGAAATACAGACTGTTGTCGTTTAGCTTGGCATTTTGACATGAGATGCATATGAAATTGTGTGGCGTGATTGAATTGCAGTGGAAATTTTGTTTTGTATTCGTAACTAGAGCCACATCTTTACTATATACTAGTTGCCATCGGTCCATCGAGACAGCGGGAGAACAACAATAACAACAATCAACAAGCTGCAATTAATTATAATGAATACGGCAAATGTTTAAGATATGCATAGATAACTAGTGTATGTGGGTGTGGCAACATTATTATTGTTGTTGTGGTTGTTCTCATCATTATAACCCCCACGCCCAATACAATATATGTTGTAAAATTTATGCGTTTAAGTGTCTGGGACTGGAGCACGGTTTGTCTGCACTCTTGGCTAAATCAAATAAATAAATTTTCAATGTCGTACAAAAGTTTAAACAATGTTTACCTACTATGATATCAGACAAATGAGTAACATTTATATATATGACATCAATTATCCATGCGCTCATCATCAGCAGTTGCAACTAGTTTGTTGTGAGGAAGTTTTAATTGATCGTATCTTAAATTATGTTAATTTGCAACAAGTTGCTAAAGTAAACAACATGTTTGATTAGAGCTCCGTTACATTGGGCCGCTAATTAGACATCGAATAGAACGAATTTTTAATCACATTTCGTGTACTCCATATAAATGGAACCGGATGAGCTGGTTAAACCATTCGTTTAACAAGTTCTGTATTGAAATGTGGTCAACATTGCTGCTGCTTTGGTGTTGTGCTCTTGGTGCTTTGGTCCTGGCGACTGAATATGAGCTGCTCATTGAAGATCCGGATATATTCTCCGATTGCAAAGATCCACCTCCCCCTCCAGGCTCCGCGAATATCAATGGATTGTTTAACACGGACGAGATGCAATTGAACCTAGATGGTGACACTGTTCATGTTTCTGGCAATGTGACAACCGTTTGGGACATTCAATCAACTGATCGCATATCGGTAAATTTCTGTACAGTCCCCACCCTCAACCACCATTTAGTTACCGATTATCTTAGGTGGGTCTTCGTCTTATGCAATGGGAGCGTGGTGTCTGGCAACCAACGGTGTTTTCAATTGCCGCACGGGACTTTTGTGAAATAATGTATGATCAGGATCAGTATTGGTACAAATATTGGACCAGATATGTGACAAATGCTGATGAAGTGAAGGGAAATTGCCTTAGGACATTGGGCGTAAGTTCAAAGTAAAATTGTTTGATATCATTGACATGAGTGCCTTATTCTATTAATATTGCAGACAAAATTGGTTCACGAGCCCTTCGACCTAAAGATGGTGTTCAACAACATCCGTGGTGCCACATTGCATGGACGCTATAAAGTTATTGTATCCCTGGAGGCTTTCGATGATCATAAGAATGTAAAACGGCACAATAGCATTTGCATTGAGATATTGGGTGATTTGGAGCAGACATAAAAATGGTGTTATTTATGCTGACAACATATGTATTTTGTGTTTGTTATTGACAATTGCTCTACATGTTCATATACTTAATTATTTATGTAGTTGCTCTTATATTAAAGTTCAAATTCAATCGCGATTCGGCAGTTATTTTTTGAAAGGAGTTTAATGTGTTGAATGCCCTTCTCTGCGATTTTCATAAATTTAAGTAAGGTCTTCAGGTTTTGCTGAGGTTTGAGGTTTGCTTTCTGTTTCACTGTCTCGCTCCTCTGCGTGTGTCTCTGTTCTCTTTCTTTCTCTTCTTTCTCTATCTCTCTTCTCTCTCTCTCTCTCTCTCTCTCTCTCTCTCTCTCACTCTCTCGCTGTCATTTTTAACTTAATTTCATTGATATAGGGTATTCAAATCGCTTTTCTCAAATCTCTTACAATTGACACTGCGGCTGAGGCACGCGCTGATGTCAACAGCCATTCAACTGTCATTCGAGAGTGGCCTTTGTTGCATATTGAGGTTGTGTGTGTTGCATTTGTGTGTTTTTGTAAGAAAAGAGTTCTTCAAGCGTTTCGTTTGTGCATATGCATGCTTGCTGTTGTTGTTGCTGTTGTTTCGTGCCGCGTGTTGCAAGCCACAGTATGCCGTTTTAGGTTACATGGTTTTAAAGTGCCTGCTACTTGTATTCCGTCTGCCAGCCATTCAGCCAGCCAGTCAATGTGGCAATGCAATCCGTGCCTTTTATTTGTATAATCGGTTTTACATACATTATACTATTTAAGAATAATGGACAAACTGCCAAATGGCAATTGGCATATATGCAAATAATGTACGGCTGTCAGTTATTAAATTGCTTGATGAATGGCACAAATCGTCGTTGCGTCAACTATTCTCAACCCATTGTTTTTATGTGCTTTAATGATTGGGGCGAAGTTTTATTTCTTGCCAACTCATTGCCGATTTTGAGTAACAAATAGTTTTGCCTTCAGCCCTGAAACACAACTTTCATTTCGGCCCGAAATGAAGTTATTATTAATCATCAATGGAAGCTAGCTGCTGCTGCTGTGGCAGCATCGCAATCGCCTTCAATCAAAGGCGTTCGTTCATCTTGCAACACTTTCATTTCAAATTCCATTACATACTCCTGTACATAGAAAATAACAATGTATATAAAATAAATAATCGTTTTGCAAAAACTTTCTAAAAACAAATCTAAACTGAAAAAAAGGTGCAAATTAGCTGCGCACGATTTTTGTCCAAACAGCAGGCAGCAGACACTAGATATTGTTGCCTCAGGTCTAGCCAGCTTGCAACTTAAACCAAACATCCATATGCATATAGTAGAAAATCAATCGGTAGAACTCTTTGTGATGGCCGTTAGTCATAAGCCAACGAAACTGCTGCTTGCTTTGCATATTGTGCCAAAAAAACAAACAAACAAACAAAAATAGTCGTTGGTAACCCAAAAAGTGCAATGTAGGACGTTGCAGCAGTGGCAACAACAACAACTGAACCCGTTTGGCCAGCTACCCAGTTTGCCATCTCTCTGATCTTGTGCAGCTAACCCGCTCTAGCCACGAAAGAAAGATTCACAGGCACTCACAAATTATCGAACAGCAACAACGTTGAAAATTTGTTGCATGAATGGGTTAGAGCTGTGAACCAGCTAAAAAAAAGCTGAAACAAACTCGTGTAGGATGTTTGTAGGCTATTGGAAAGATCAAGAGTTTATAATGTAACTGAGTGTGTGTGTGTGAGAACTTTTCCAGTTTGCTGCCTGCTTGCCTCTGGCTCGACTGTGACTTCGATTGCAACGCCTCTTGCCGCTGCCGCTGCTGCTGCTGTTGCTGTTGTTGTTGTTGCTTAGTGGCATAAATTGTGGGTCTTTCGAGGTGTCTCGCACAGTTGCAGTTAAATAGATACATGCGAGTACACCCCAGATACAAGATACGTTGCACATTTTACAGCAAATGCAACAGCAGCTGTAAGCTGTAGGCAAACTTGAAAGTGTTGCCTTTTGGCACTCGTCACACATTCACATTTCTTAAAACGGGACCAAAGTTGAAAAGCTACAGTCTTTTCGACTAAAGTAAATTCTAAGCTCTAATGACCTTTGGGGCCCAACCAAAAATGTGCTTCATTCATAATCAAGAATAGCCAAAGTTGACATGCAAGTTTAAGGCGGAGAGTTGAAGCCTTAACGCCAACGCTATTAACTTGTTCATAATGCTCTCGTAATGACAGCATTGCGTGTGCTACAATCATTCTCTCTCTCGCTCTCCCTCTCTGATTACACAAACAACATTTTCATTCATAAAACGCCGACAAGTCAGGAGTCCGAAATCGCGTCCACACACAGTCACGTCAACATAACAACCCAACACACAATGCCCACGCAAAACAACATTTCATCCATAAGACGCTTATCGAGTTTGTGTGTTGTTGTTTTTCCAATACCTATTATATATGTAGTATATCGCCAAAATGTTGCATGTGTGGGCTGAGCGATTTGTGCCACGCTTTGTCATTCATACGGAAATTTTGGCTGCAGTTTTATATACAAAATATATATATTAATTGTTTAGCATTTTGCCTTGGAGCTTACCAAATTATGCCACAAATACAAATCGATTTTATAAGCATATTCAATCTATAAATGTACAAAATATTTTTGCCATATTCGAAGAAATGTTTATGTATAAATATTTGAAATTGAATTGTGTTTAAAACGCGATTGAATATATAATATCAATATTCTTATATGATTATTTGTTAGTTTCTTTGCAATAAGTAAATAATCATAACTTTTTTTATTTAGATAATTTTCTTGAGCGTATATTCAATCATGCTGTCAGTCTCTATCTAAAACGTTTTGGCGATTACGATTAACATGCAATTGGTTGCGGTAGGTCAGAACTGATCAACAATTGGCCACATACGAGAAATGAGACATGCCAAATATGGCGCTTTAGACAGCCTGTCGGGGCCATTGACTGATTGACAACAACAACAACAGCAATGAGCAGCACTAGCAGTAAGCAACGGTCCTACTGTATTCGACTTTTTTGGTTTGGTTTGTTTTTTTTTGCGGTTGTCATTGTCGTCGTGTTGCTGTGTGTTATGAATTATAAACCTTTTGCTCCGTCGTAAGTCTGATGTCTACCGGCTTTATTATCGTTGCGAGAGATGCCACTTTGGGTGCCCCATTACGTAGAAGTTGCGGCAAAATGGCAAAAGCAAACAAAACTTAAAATGCTCAGTGAGGTTAAGTTTGAATGGGTATATTCGTTAGGTTCAACTGTTGCTTTCGGTATGTAGAAAACTTTGTTATACGGAAGTTTGTTATATGGGAGTACGACTGTTTATGTTTAAGGATTAGTTCTAGGGATAAGTTCTAGTCCTGCAATCGAAGAGTTCTTATCTTTGAGCAAAAACTTTTAATATATTACTATTCCCCTAAGATAATGCATTATAGAGTATCTTCTAGTCAAATTATCGTTTATATAACCATTTTATGGATGTCGTCTTTTATTTTTATAATACCTTTTTGTTTATTTTTGTAGTCCCCAACGTGTGCTTTATGCCAAAAGCGTGAGAGTGAGCGAGAAAAGATACTTTTGTAAAAATAACCGAAATCGATTTCGATTCATTTTTTCTATTCGTTGTTGTTGTTTTTGCACCTCTTTTTATGCGGCTCAATGCACTCTACGTTCAACTGCGTCACCTTTTTTATGCAACGCTCTGTACCTCAACCACCCGTTCCCCATCCCTTTCTCCCTTGGTTATTTGCATTTTGGCTTTAGTTTTTGTTAAATGGATTTTGTCGATTGGCATTTGCAGCGAGCCTTTATTTTTTTGTGCTTATTTCTGTTTTTGCGTTCAATTGCAAAAAAAGCGCAAAACGAAATTGAAAGCGCATTCGAATTGCATTTTATGCACTTTTTTGACGGGGAGAGAAGGGGTCTGTCTCTATATCTCTGGACCAATGCCAAAAAGAGACAAAAGAGAGACAAACAAATAGCGAACCGAAACACAGAAAATTGGTTCTGGTGGCGATTTTCAACACTTGACTGCGCATTTTATTGAAGCATTGACTGACTGACTGATTCCATCAGTTATTATTATTATTATAAACCACACTTTCAATGTCAATTTGTGCTGTGTGCGGTAATTGAAACTGGCCAACATTAAAAAAAAATACAAAAAACCAGAACATTAAAATGGTCATAACTACTTTTTAGTTGTCCGTTGTGCGTAAAGTGTTTTTGTTTTTTGTATTGTTTGTTTTGGTTTGTTTCGAAACTCGTTTTCACTTATTTTTTTTATTGACCATTTGGCGCTTCTTCACTTACGTTGATTCTCTTAACAAAATCTTTAGCTAGATTATATGGTGTGTGCACAATTTGCAGCCGTTTTGTCATTTATGGCCTGGCAATGAAACAAGTAAAATGACAAAAGACACCAACAAAAACAAAAACAACAACCGCCTGCTGTGTGCCATGTGGTTTTGACCATATATTTCGCATAGGTAGTAACATTTTGCTATTGGATGAGAATCGCAAAATCCGGCCAACTGCCAACTGGCAACTCTCTGATCAGCTAATAAACTGCTTGGCTGGCCAACTGCTGGTCGTTGGCCCAAACGCTCAATCACTTTCATTCTGTTTGCTTAGCAGTTGATTGCATTTAACAAAAAAACTACGTAAAGAAAAAGAATAACATCAAAAAAAAAAAAAAAGACTTCATCTTCATTAACTACGCCACAGGCAGCAGCTGCACAGCAGCCCTTCTCCACACCAAATGAAGCTTCAATTAAGTTTATAGTCAGTCAAGGTTGGACGGAGAAGCAGGAGGTGGAGGTGCTAATTGTTGTCACCTAATTAATAAAGCTAACAAGTTTTCCGTGGGAAGTACTATTATAAATAATGACAATATCTTATTTAAAGACTTTTACCTTGATTTTCATTATAAATCTATGGACTTTTTTCTAAATAAGCAAGTCTCAATTTAAGAATAAATTCTATATTACATTAACTAAACCATTCGATATATGAAATCAACATATTTGTTATTAAAATATGCTGAATTTTCAAATTTCAATATTTATTTAGCAATAAATAGGAATTTCAATTATAAATTGGTATTACATTAGAAATATACTAGGTAGTATAAGGTTCGAATATTTTGTTGAAACATTTATTCAATTAAATTTTAAATTTAATACTTTGCAGCTGAAATATATCAGCCAATTGAGTTAATTGAGTTAAATTGTTATGCACACATCGGGTTTAATCAAATGCACAGACAACAAAAGTCGCAACTCAATGAGATTAAATTAAATACATGACATATTCCAATTTTAGGTAAAGTTCTCTTTACAAAAACATTATTATATATAGACAGCCAATAACTTTTTGTGTATTTTCCTTGCCTGTTTCAAAGTTTTGACATGCTCAAATTGGCTGAGTGAAAATGTTCAGCTAATTGGGAAGCTATGTCGAAAATATGCAAAGCATTTATGACAAGGATAATGAACAATGCCAAAAAGCCAGGTCTTTAATTTTGTTTCGCTTTCAGGTCCACTTATAGCAAAATAATTGTCCTTTATGTAGTTATCTAAACTAAAGCAGTGCTGATCAATATCAAATTCCATTCAGTAAATATGTAAGACTTTAACGTCTATTGTTACAAAAAATCAATCCCTTTTTCCTATTTTGCTTTTGTTGTTGGCAACCTTTTATATTTACGATTGTCCAACACGTACGCACATCAATCAAGTGTGTGTGTGTTTCTGTGTCGATGTTTGTGTATTGGCACAATGTTTGGGATGTGCCCCATAAAAGAGACATTTGCCTTTGATCAGCTGTTTATTGCATATTCTAAAACATATTTGCTGAGTTCGTTTTGAATTGTATAGCCTGCAGCTATTAAACAGCTCAAGGGAGTTAGGGGAAATATAAAATTGCCATTTATAAGGAGCAATGGTGTAAGAAATAAAAGGGATTGTGATTTTTTGAATGAAAAAGCAGAGTCTGTATAATATGAAATCATAAGAGTTGCTTTTTTGTGAGCACTAAGAAAAAGTTCATATTCAAGTTAAGGGTCGCAAAAACAATATCTCTTTGTTATCATTGCTAATATATATGCACATCTATTTGTGATGTCAACTGTTCACGCGAACATTAATTAAATGCCAATTAATGCTAGTCAAATATTTATAATTAACAAATGTTTATAATAATTTCTCATTATTCTCTCTTATTGCAGAACACATCGCCACTTTGGGAGGATTTTGTGACCAAGGCGAGTAAACTGCACACATGCCTGCGGTAAGTGTAGAAATTAAAATCCAGATAAAAAAGAAATGTGAATCGTAATGTTGAAACTTGAAACAAATTTCAACATTCTTAGCACTTGCGAAACTTTTGCAACCGAAAAGATTATATGTACACACAAACAAATGAGATAAACAAAAGTCCGAATAATTTGAGAGTGCCTGAAATTGTTTTCTTTTTCTGATTTTTATGCCAGCCATTTCCTTTTTTATTTGTTTGGTTTTTTGACCATCTCAACCACCGACGCGACGAGTGCGTTTTTGTTTATAGAAGATTTGTATGTTTGTGTTTTTCATGCTCAGACTTGGCCCCAATTTGTGACGCCAGCGGCAGTGTCTGTCTGAGCAATATGCAATACTATATGTATATATATATATTTATGTATACATAAGTAGTTCCTTAATCATGGGACTCGAGAAATATTCATATTATGTTTTGCTCTTTGGCAGTAGAAAAGATATTCTGCGCCAAGTGTTTGCCCAATGCGCTTGACACACATACGCATCCCAGTTAATGGCGCTGCTCTTCAGAGAGAGAGGAGACTGGTCACGAAGTCTGAGACTAACCCAACCCAGCATCTTTTCTGTATCTTCATCAGCAGGTTTTGGGTGCAGTCGCCTCAATTGCTCTTTGGACTGGCATATCTAAACTGTCTGTCCGATTGTGTCTGCCTCTGCCAGTTTCAATTGAAATGTCGCCCACGGCCAATAAAATTTTCTTATAGTTGCAATATATTTTTTTGTTATTAGATTTAGCTTTCTTGGTGCACTATAATCATTTGGCATCTTTTTATACTCGATACCAAAGATAAAGAGTATATTGGGTTTGTGAAATGTCCGTCATGCTGTCTGTCCGTATGGTAGGAAGATATCTGGTAACGACCCCCAAACTTTGGATGACACGCATACCTTTCAAAATTTGGTGTGCGTATATCTTGTGAGCATCCGTATCCGTATCTCTGTACAATCAGGACTCTTGTTACCCGTTTTTAAACAGCTATCGAGTATACCGCAGTCGGTTGCGTCCGACTGCAAAGTTTCTACTTGTTTTTTAATGCTTCTGTAAACTAATATTAAATCTGTTTGCTCATTTTTTATGTTTATAGCGCTGCCATTCAGGCGATTGCCGTCTATTTGGATGCCTTCCAAAAGATCGCCGATGCGGCCACCAATTCCAGAGGTAAGTTCAAAAGTCGTAAACATAAAAACTTCCTCAGTACTTATGAGGTAAATTTGTAGTTTATAGAATGTAAATTATTCATGCGAGAGGAAGAGAAGGAGAGAGACAGGGTCCGACAGTGCTTTGGCGTCAACGTCGGTCATCGATCTGATTTTTTTCACGCCTGCTGCTGTATTCTGTTCTCTTCTCTCTCGTTTCACGGTTCTAGGGTGCGCTCACGCAATTTAGCTTTTTTGCTATTTATATATTTATTTATTGGCTGTTGTGCCTCTCGACGGGCGATGGACTTCACGCTTAGCTCTGATTATGCAATGTTGCTCACCTGGGCGGATGACAACAGCAACAACAACAACAAGAATAGCAATCGGGAACGGGAAGCCATTTCTGTCCATCTTTATCTAGCTCTGTTGTCTGTGGGCAGTAATAAAAGCGACAACTTCAACATAACAAATCAAAGACCACAGAGGAACGGAACGTAGACAACATACATATCTCTATATACATACTTACTTGTACTGCATTCAAATAGTTGAAGTTGACGTTTTGTTCGTTGATAAATTGCAACTTAATAAGAAATGGGAAGAACGTGCCCTTAAGCAAGCATAAGTTTCCTATGTCATTTTTTTTGGTTTTTATGGTACAAAATTCCCAACCTCATGAATTTTATGTAACATTTGCGTTAAATATTTGCTTGAATGGGTTGATTAATATTAAAGACAAAGTTTGAATGAAAGGTTCACACGACAGGAACACGTTTCAGAATCAAAAAAATATTTAATATTTAAATTCGATTTGCTTTTGAATTCAGCCGATTCTTTCGACAGCCAAATTGAATTCAATCATAATTGTGCTTCATTTCCCATAGCGCTTCATTATTCAGCTATTATCTGTATGTCTGTCCTGTTTGCATTTTCATTTGACTGTCTGTGTGTCTGTTCTGTTTGTGTGTGTTCGCTCTCATTTGCATTTATTGATCGACTGCCATGTCTGGCATTTTGCACTTTCCCTGCACACAAAAAGCTGGCCGGCCGCCATCATCAAAGAATTCTCACATAACATAAAAGTAGCTAACTTTTGAGCCACCCTTCTGTACTGGTAAATATTGTCTGGCTGTTCTTTGCACTTACTAAATGGTTTCATTAGTTTTAGTGGTTAGTTGGGCGCCTATTTGGGCTTAGTTTCTCTGTTTGTCTGCTAGGTCAAGCCGCTCGTTGGCTAGGACAAGTGTCAATTGTCCTTTTGGGCCCACACGACGAGGGTGAAACTCAATCACTTGCACATGCTACTTTCCATTGCAGTGGGTGGTTGCTTTCCATTATTTTTTGTTGTTCTGTTTTATTCAATTAACTTGGATTTGGGGGCGTCTATGAAGTGCTTTATGTGGGATTTGTTCCTAAGTATCGTTTTATAGGCAAGCAGAAATCAATAGGATAATGGCCAAACATTCACTGCACTAAGATTTGGTTTGAGTTTGAGCACAAGGAGGAGTTAAGCTAGGAATTGAGTAGCGTGCAAAGATTACTAGTAGCTGCTGCTGTCAGAGATGCCTGATAGGCAGCTGCCTCAAAGCGTAGCAGTAGCTGGCATAATGGGCACACACGAGACCGGTTGTTGACCGACTTCCCAAGCGGCCTAAAGCCAAACCGAATTCCGTGTGGCATGCAATGTGAGGCAGCCTCAAATTGAACAGACAGCATGGCGTGCCTAACCATGCATTCAAGACAACAACACAAATGCATTTCCGTAATTAATCATGTTGTCCCCTTGCAGGTGCATCCAAGGAGATTGGCACCGCTTTGACGCGCGTCTGCCTGCGCCACAAGGCGGTGGAGACACGCCTGAAGACATTCACAAGCGCCATTATGGATTGCTTGGTGCAGCCGCTGCAGGACAAGATTGAGGATTGGAAACGCACCGTGGCCACCATCGACAAGGATCATGCCAAAGAGTATAAACGTTGTCGCAGTGAGCTCAAGAAACGCTCCAGCGACACATTGCGTCTGCAAAAGAAGGCGCGTAAGGGCCAAACGGATAATAGTCTGCAATCTCTGATGGATTCGCACATGCAGGATGTGACACTGCGTCGCGCTGAGCTCGAGGAGGTCGAAAAGAAGTCACTGCGTGCCGTAATGGTTGAAGAGCGTTTGCGCTTCTGCAACTTTGTCCATATGCTGCAGCCAGTGGTGCACGAAGAGTGCGAGGTCATGTCCGAGTTAGGCCATCTGCAGGTGAGTGAAAAACGATGGCAAAGGTTGATGAGTTTACACATCTTAATATTTATGTTTTTTGTTTTTTTAGGAAGCCATGCAGTCTATCGCTTTGGTTACAAAGGAGCCCAGCGTTTTGCCACTTGCCTCGGAGGAGCTCATTCACGATGCCAAGTCCAGCATCAATCTCTATCCTGAGTCGCCCGGTGGTGGTTCCGGCTCCCAGGGTGGCGGCTGCTCCAACTCACTTGGCTCACGCAAGAGCTCCGTCTGCTCCATAAGCAGCATGAATAGCAGCGGCTCCAGCAACTCGCCGGGCCATCATCACTATCCGCGCTCCCTGTCGCAGGTTCGTGCGGTCAAATAACTAAGCTAATAGACATTGACTGTGAATTAAAAACAAAGAACTATGCAACCAAATAGGGTCCAAGCAATTGTACAGTTTATGTTTAAAACTTGTGCGAAAGTCAAATGATAAGAACTGCTTGTATATAATCATAATTTGATATTCGCCTGCTTTCATGTACGTCCTAAACATTTGTATAAATGAAACCACTTAGCAATTAGCTGTTCAAGAATTCTCCAGAATTGAGAATTGTTTTTCAGCTTAAAATATTGTTAAAAGTCAATGTTTAAAGTTAAAACTCAAAACTACTAAGAAACTATTTTAGGGACATCTCAACATTATGTTGTATTAAAATATTCTGATCATAATTTCAACTATTTATGTCTTTGTTGAAAGTCACCTTCCAAAAATTGAGAACAAACTAATTCTTATTTGCGAGTATCTTCTGCATTTTTATCAATTTCTTAAAAGATCATTGCAAATAATTGTCAGCAGTTTTGTTTAAAGCTTCACTTTAATTATATTCAATTTACAAACGTTATCCGACGAAAATCACTAGCTCCGACACAATTAAACTTTACCCAGCTGATTCAATCTCAGTTTTTTTTTTTTGCAAATGTTAAAAATGTTCCTAAAAATAATGGACAGATTAATCAAATCGCATATCTGTACAATTGCTTAGAGTATTTTGCTATAAATTTACAATCATAATTTAAATTTTTTTATGCAAACATTTGTATTTTAACATTTATATGTGTTTGTTTTTTGCCCGTTGCTTGTTTTGCCGTGTACATATATAATTTTGTTTTAATGGGTTTTCATCTCAACAATCTCCTCATTTTTTTTTTGATGTCTTTTTGTGTTTTTGTTTTTTTAGTTTGTAACGCCTGCAATACGCTTAAAACCTGGTGAATCCAGCGATAGTGGCTTTTGCTCATCGCCAGCGCTAACAACACAGGTTATCATTATTTTTCTTGAATTCAATTTAAATTTATATGTTTTTGTGCTGTAATTTATGTATTTTATGCCAAAAGAATGGTGATTTCTAATGATATTTGTGTTTTAATTCAAAGGCTTCAAATGCTACAAATCAGACTCATGCTGTTTCCACTTGGCCGCCACATTCCCAGGACGTGGCGGACACAGTGCCGCCGACTGTCGATCGTCCGCACACGATTTCCACAACGTACGAAAAAGGACATCAGCGTCCACCGCTCACCGTTTACACGTTCCAAAATCCAGAGACCATACCCGAGTCCAGCAGCAGCGGCAGCCTCAATCCAGCAACTGTTGCTGCCAACGGCAATGGTTCCAGCTCCATCTCGGACCAAAATACGCCGGCTACGCAGAAATCACCAGCTGCTTCGCTAAGTCGTCCCCCTCTGCCAGTTGTAAGTATTGCTTGGCATTGCTCCACTCTTGAAATTTAGTGCTTAAGTTGTTTCTTCGTTTATGTTTGCTGTGGCAACAACCAATACTAATATAGAAGCCGGCACATGTGGTAAGTGGCAGCGTAGTCCTCTCCATTGCGCAATCATATGCATGCGCTCATCCCTGTTCCACCACTTAAACCTCTCAAAAACGCTCATGACCACTTAATAGTTATTCGCTCTCTTAGCCAGCGTTGTCATTGCCTACATTATAAAAAAATACTTGGTCTATTATACCCTTGCAGAATGTATAAATAAATAAGTAACCATTCACTCATTTTATATAGTAATTTAACAACCTAGAAGTTGATTTTTTATACAAATAAATTATAAATTTCCAACATAATTATTTATTTATGAGTATTTGTCAACTACGGTCAGCCGAAATAAAATCCGAATTTAATCAAATTAAAAAATACAGTTAAAATTATTAAATTATTATTAATTATATTTGTTTTGGTCAGAAATCTGTTCAAATTACTATTACTTTATTAAATATCTGTATTTTTACAATAAAACTTAAAAAAGTCGAATTTACTTTTAAAATATTAATAGAGCTTGACAACTGAACTTGAATTTAATAAATATCTTAAATATATTTTGTTGGTTATAAAAACGGACAGATAATAATGGATTTTAGGCATAATTTTTTAAACATCTGCAAGTGTATTAGTACCTTAATCTTTGGCACTTTGAAGATAACTATTCTCACTTTGATTTTATCTACAATAAACATTTGCTAATGCCTTTTTCTAATCATCATTATTATAGCGCTGTTCATCGCTGGAACGACCGCTGTCAGCGCAAAGCAATCATCGCCAGAACAGTGGACAGAATTTGTTGCAGCGTCAATGCCCTTCACCGATTCCGGCTCATATCACAAAAGGTAAAGAGTTGAACTAACAAATATATGTATTTGATTTTATTTGTTGTGTCCATGTGTGCACGCCTTTTGTTTTTTAATGCCTAATCTACCATTCTGTCAGTTTACTAATCAATCCATGTACTTGTTATATTCGTGCTGCTCTCTCTCCCAATCACTCCATGCGCATGCCTCTTGCCCAAACAATGCGTTCATCTTAATGCCACAGAGCTGTCCGCCGCACATCATGCACAACAGCAGCAATCACAGCAACAACAGCAGCAGCAGCAACAAACCCCACCCACCTATGTTAACATGTCTGAATTGGCGGCTATGAAACTAACCAACCAACAGCAACAGCAGCAACAATCACAACTGCAACATCAGCAGCCAAAGTCATCTACACCTTTGTTGCAACAGCAGAGCAGCATTGATTCGATATGTTCGCAACATTCGAATGACTCTTCGACAAGCTCGTTGCAACAGCAACTGTTGCAGCATCATCAGCAGCAACAGCAGCACTCACATCTGAATCATCAATCGGGCAGCGGCCATGGCACTCGATCCCATTCCATATCCTCGTCGGTGTCCTCGAACACAGCCTCCTCCTCGTTGCACTCGCATCCATCCATAGATTCAGCTGTTGCTGCCTCGCTTGTGGCTGCTGGTGGCAATACCAACACTAGCACCACAACGCCATCTAGTGGCTGTTCAACGCCACAAAATCACTATTCACCACTGTTAACCAACTCACCAACGTCCACTGCCGCAGGTACACCCAGCGGTGGCAGCATTGCCAGCGGCCTCGGCTTTGTCTATCAAGTCAGCTCACCAACGCCACCAGCCTCCGCAAGTGAAGTGTTGAAGATTACAGAACCAGGCGCTGAAGCCGGAACAAATGCAGTTGATGAGTCAGGTGATTCGGATGAACGTTCCCGTGCCTCTGTGCTGCAGAAGGCATCCATGTTTGAAAAGCAAGCAGCAGCAGCTGCTGCCGCCGCCACTGTCGCAGTTCCAGCACAAACATCAGCAGCAACAGTAGCTGCCAGTACCCGACGCTCGGAGGAGCTGCGTGCTGTGGAGCAACAGGAAATGGGTAAGTCAAAGACAAGAACAGAAGCTCTCTCTGACAGCTTCTATCATTGAAGCAGTCAACGAACGTTCCCTCTCAGTTTTGAAACCAACCGAAATTTTCAAAAAACTACTCCAAACGCAAATTTTTCCCCTTTAGAATTTTGTTTGATATCTCCTTGTTTAAACCTGCTGAATTTTTCTTGTTATTTTTTTTTTAACTATACTTAACCCGATTTTCTTTTTTCTGTTTTTCGTTTTTTTATTCTTTCCCACACCCTCTTAAACTCTTATTGTTTTGTGTGCAACAAAACACTTATACACACATACAAAAACGCACAAACCACAATTTCTTTCGACTCATGTATAAAAAAATGTTTATATGCACCAAACAACAACAACAACCACCACAAAAACAACGAAAAATTTTAAAACTCAATAATTAGACAAATCTTTCGAAGACTCGATTCAAGCACTTAATAATTTAATTGGCGAATTAGACACCTTTCAACGTGAGATCGATGAGGGCAAGGGCAGCAAACAGCAGCAGCAGCAGCAACAGCACAACAGCAACAACAATAATAGTGGTGCCAGCAGCACTACTAGCAGCAGCAACAGCAACGAGAACAACAACAGCAATTGCAACGATCTCCAAATGCCCGTCAGTAGCAGCCTTAACATTGAATGCTGCGCTATAAGCAATCAAACCAATTCCAGCGGCTGTGGCACCGATATATCCGATACCACTTCCGAGGAGCTGGGCGGTGACGAAGGCGGAGGATTGGCTGCTGCCAGGCGTCATCAGCAGTTGGGCGCCAGTGATTCTGAGCTGAGTCGTTGCTATGTGAGCGAGACGAGTTCGCTGACTGGTGGCATCTTGGCCGGCGGCTATGAGAATCCCACATTTGCGCATTTTGCCAATCGAGAGGACTCGAATGGTGGAGCAGTGTATGCGCAATCTGCAGCAGATAGCATCTCGTTGGCTGCCTCAGACAGTGTGTGTCAGGAGCGGCATGCGTATGTGGATACGTGCAGCGATGGCGGCAGTGCCGTTGTTGTCATCTATGACCATCAAATACCCAATACGCCAGACATTGAGTTTGTCAAGCAGAACTCGGAGATTGTGCTGTTGCGCCACAAGGATCCAGAGCAACAATTGCAGCTGCACGAGATGCGTGAACTACAACAGTTGCCCGACAATCTAACCGTCTCACCCGAATCGCCTGATGATGGATGTAATAGTGGTGGTTCGAGATCAACGAGTGGTTTTAGGCCAGCAACAGCAACTATAGCGCCCGCCAAGCAGCGTCTCTCCTCGTTCCGTGCCAGCAGCGAGCAGCAGCTACAATTGCTGGGACGCGCAAGTCCGCACAGAGGTACGGAAAAGCTTAGGGTTAGTCTAGACAAGAAGCAACAGCAGCAACCGCAGTTGTTAGCAAGTGATAGCAGCAGCAGCACAGTTAAGCGCAAGTTGCCACCCAAACCGATTAGTCTGAGCATATTTAATGGGCCACAGCTTGAAACAGGCAACAGCAACAGCAGCACCAACAGCAGCAAGCCAGTGATACCTAGAAAGTTTGACTTTAAGGCTGATCTAGATGCCAAAATACGCAAGCAAAAAATTAAAGTGCAACAGCAATTGCTGCAGCAGCAACAACAACAAGAGCAGCAACAACCACACTCACCCCAAACAACAACCTCAACATCAACAACAGCAGCACTTCCAACTACAACAACAGCAGAAAACTGTAATGTTACTAATAACAAAACTGCCGTTATTGCATCCGCATCCAATACAAATCATAGAATGCCAAACCATTATCAAACTGAAACAACAACATCCTATCATGCGCCATGCCAAACGCTCACAACAACAAAAACAACATCTGCATTATCTCCAAACTCATTATCAATATCATCATCATCATCTGGGGCCAAGTTGTCATTGCCATTACCATCAACAACAATGCTTGCGCCCGCATCGCTGCCTCCTGTGCCCGCGAAACCAACTCCAACAACACTTTCCAATTCATATATGTGCTCCAATATTACTGCCAATGCCAATGCCAATACCAATGGCAATCCCCATGCAAAACCGTGCATAACGCCCAGGCCGGCATCGTTGTCGGGTTCGTTTTGTTTTCGTATTATTATTATGGTTTTTGGTTTTAGCTAAACAATTTTAATCATTAAATCGAATTGATTTATATTTTCCATCAGAAATATTTCTTCCTTTTTGGCTTTGGTTTATATCAACAATTTTATATAAACTTATTTATTTGTTTGTGTTGTTTTCTAATTTGTTTGTTCTGTAAACCTTTGCTTTTTTGGCGGCTAATCCTCTTTCACAACTCTTAATCATTCACTCGCAAATACTTATACTACAAAACTACACTTGAACAAAAAACCTGCACGCAACTGCGACTAACTGCAACAATGCTTAAAACTAATATATTGAAATCGAATTTATCGAAAAAGCTTTGTAATCACTTATATTTGTGTATATTCATTCGTCTTGTGGTTTAGGGCATTTCCATCTGGCATAGAAAGTTTCGACTTTTCATTTCATTCGTGAGCTGAAAACGTGTTTAACTTGGCTAACATATATAATCAGAAATATGTATAGATTTAGTAACGTGTGTCTTCTAACTATCTCTGGTATCTGGTGTATTCTTTGTTATCACAATTTGTATATATATGCAGCATATAAATGTTATTAACTCAACAAACCCTTTAGGAAACTCAAAACATTTGCTAACAACATTTCTGCCACATTTCACAGGAGGAGCAGCTGGACTCTTGGGTGGGGGAACGGGCTCCACACGCATCGCACGTCGTTCATCCATTAATCAGGCAAAACCACCGCCGCCAGTGCGACGCAGTTCATCGGTGACGCCAGGTCCAAATGTGGGGGTAAGCAGCAATCAGTTCTATACCACAATTAAGTTAGTTAAGTAAGAAGCATACGTTAAGCAGCATAAGTTAAGCTTTGATTGTGCAGCAGCAACAACAACAACGAGACACTATGAATCTTTTGTGCCACAAAAACCGACACTTTTCTATGTTTTCCTTTTTTTTTTTCTTTGCTTATCTTTATATTTTTCATTTCTCACTTATAATTTGAATATGCGCATCAATGCAGCTGCAACAACAACAACAACCACAACAGCAGCAGCAGCAGCAACAGTATCTTAACAACAACAGCAACAATTTATACTCGAGCGATCACTTGCCACCACCGCCAGCATTTATGTTGGAGGCAAACGCTTATTGCTCCTCCGGCTCCACAACACCAACAACACCCAACAGCTCCATGCCAAGCTCAGCTCTTAAGGTGTCGGAGACGGTGCGCGCTTTGGCTGCCATGCGGCATCAGCCTGCCTCGCCCGTTGCACTGCGACGCATGCATCAGCAACAATTGCAACTGCAGCAGCAACAGCAGCAGCAGCAACAACAACAGCAATCTTTACAGCAGGTGTGTGCACATCTCTTGGCTTGGGCATTACTCTTCTGTTTATATCTATGATTTCCTTAAACTTTTTTCATTTTCATTCCTCTTTAAATATGCTTTACCTTATCACACATACACACTCAAAATACAACAACAACAATGCTTGCCAAAAAAAAAATAAAATAAATAACACAAAACTTAGACAATGCACAAGCAATCATCTAGCGATGAAGTTGATTATGAAGCTTACTATAATTCATATATGGAGCTGCATGCGTATGCTCATGCAACACCACCACCAATCCACTCCCAGCAGCAACATCAACAGCAACAACAGCAGCAGCAGCAGCAGTGCTTTTTGCAACAGCAACAGCATTTGCTTCAACATCATCATCATCAACAGCAGCAACAACATAATCATTATCAGCAACCACCAACGCCACCGCCTTATCAAGGACCACCACAGGTCGATGCCGTAAGTGCAACCACATATTTTGGATGTGCCACTAACGACAACAACATCAACATCAGAATGAACTTTAACAACTACCTTTTTTCGTTCTAATATCGCATTTTAGTTAAGTCTTAATAATAATAATTTATAGCTTAATATACCATGCACATAAAGACAGAAAATAATACTCACTTATGTAATATTCTTAGCTCTGAGCTATCTCCTTATATCGCTTACTCTACCATGCTTATCCAGACATACATATGTCATATACATAGTACATAGTATATGCTTATATAATTAATCATTTAGCTTATGCCAACTATTCTTTGAAGGCCATTTTATAATTTATTGCCTTTATGTTTTGTTTTTTTCTATATGCACATACTCCATGCAAACTCACAGTCATCGTTCCGCACATCATCGCCTAGTGCTGGAGGCGGCATCTATGCGCAACCCAAACTAGTGAGCAACATGTCCAGCTTCCGCACCAGCAGTCCCAGTCCAAATGGTCACGCTGCTGGTCACCCACTGCCACCGACACAGCCCAAAGCGAATCCGAATCTAATTGCTCAGCTCAATGCACGACTCAACAGCAAGCAGCAGCAGCAGCACCAGCAGCAACAGCAACAACATGTTGCTGAAGGCATTTATGGGAATACGGGCAACGAATCCATATACATGCGTGGTGGCAACGGTTTGTCCATGACCCAACAACAACATCAACAACAACATCAACAGCAACAACAGCAGCAGCAGCAACAGCAGCAAAACTATGACGGTAAATTTGAACATAAGCTTGCACAGCAGCAACATAGAATTTACGCTAGTTTCGGCACAACATCATCATCGTCATCAACACCATCAGCAACGGCAATAACTAACTCATCTTCTATATTAACAACCTCAACATCTTCCACCTCATTCAATGCTTTGCCACACTTTCCACTCTCTTCATCTACATCATCGTTGCTCTCTAAAGTTAGTTCATTTTCAAACGCATCAACAACAGCAACATCATCAACAGTCAGCAATATATCGCATTATCAGCCACCACAAGCGCCACAAGGCGGCACAGCAGCCAACAGCAACAACTATTCAAATTCGTTTACAAAAACTTCAGGAGCTGCGCAAACTGCAGCTAACATGCGACAACACCAACTACAGCAGCAGCAGCAGCAACATCAGCTGCAGCAGCAACAACAACAACATTATACATGTCCACCACCACTTGAAAATCCTCCGCCGCCGCCCATTTATTCAGCAACAATGCCCAAGAAAATGGCACGCGTCAATGCTGCGCACAGCAACAATAGCAGCAGCAACAGCAACTGCAATAGCAACATGAACAATAGTTTGGTTGGCAGCTATGCTGCAGCTTCAAACAGTGCCACATTGCCGAAGAATATATTACAACAGCAACGTTTACAGCAGCAGCAACAGCATCAACAACAGCAGCAGCAACAATATCAACAGCCAACAGGTATCGGCAATGGACATTCTAATCAGCGTGCACCAATGCTGCTGCCACAACAGCAACATCAACAACATCAACATCAACAACAGCAGCAACAGCAACAACATCGTCAGCCACCCATACCATCGCGTCATTCCAGTGTGCAACAAAAGATATTCGTTTCCACGAATCCATTTATACAGACAACGGCCGTCAAGTTTCATTCGCCATCTTCGGTTCACACGACGCCAGCTGCCTCGCCTACCTGCGGCTCACCCGCATCAGCATCCTTGGCCAGCATTTATGGCACAACAGCTCGTGGCGGCAGTCAGCATCATCACCAACAGCAACAGCAGCAGCAGCAGTTGCATTATTATCGCGATGTTGCTGGCGGCGGCAACAGCAATGGTGGCGGTGCTTACTATGCCAGCCACAACAATGCCCATGGCCATGGCCACGCCCATGTGGGCCATATGCCACATGGCCAGGCACATCATTCAAGTGAGCGCGCGTTTGATTTGATTTGATTGCAGCGCTGTTTATTTTTATTTTGTTGTTCAGTTTGCTACATTTTGTTTTTTAAGCATTGGATAATTGAATTCTTTACTCGTTGCGTCGAATGAAGTTAATTTCTTTTTAATTTTTGACAAAAACTTGCATGTTGCTTAATGTTGTTAATGTTTTGTTTGATATTGATTTTGAAATATATTTACAATGTGCCCATCAAGTGTTGAGAGAATTAATAATTTAAACCAGCGTAAGGATACTGAGCTACTAAAGGACTATAAATGATAATGAATAATGTATTGCATTAACTTTCATTCACATTTTCTTAACATGACTTTCTGACTTTCATATCAACTTGGAATGCATATCATTGCACTTTAACTAAGGACATTTATATATTTTTGCATTTGGTTTTTATTTTTTAGTTTCTGTGCATTTTTCTATACGCATTTATCTCGCTTTCAAATGAAAAGTTTGTCAAAACAACAACATTTTTTGCTTCTCTCTCTCTCTATATATATATTTTACATAAATGTGCTGTTTGTGCACCACACGAAACCACCGCCACACCAATCATTCATCCGCATATGCTTAGACTATGCCACGAGCACCAATATCGAAAAGACTGGCAGCATACGTGCGAAGACCAAGGCTGAATTTCTCGAGAATCTCAATGCTAAGTTGGCCAAACAGGGCATGTCTGGACGTGCATTTGCAGTGCGAAATCTAATTAATAGCAAGGCCCTGGTAAGTACAATGCTTTGATCACAATCGCTCCTCTACTCTCTCTTCACTCCACAATTTATATCTGTGTATGTGTTTGTGTGTGTGTGTGTGTGTTAGAAGTATCAAAATCCACAAAATCTATCGCGACCCAGTGAACAATATCGTAGACCACCCACCTATCCTAACTTCACCATCAACACAACATCCACAACCACCACCAACACCACCAACAACAACAATAGCACTTGTGATGAGCTCTGTTAAGGTATTTCCTACATTGTTGTGTTTTGTTCTTTATGTTCTCTTCTTGTATATCTAATACCCCAAAAACGTTGAGCTGAGCATTAACCTACATACAATTATATTATTTGTAGCTTCTTGTTGATTTATTCTAAGATAATGTAAATGATTGCTAACTCTTTGGTTTTGTTTACAATTTCCAGCCGGATCCCCGTATTTGTCATGAGTCGCTGATGGATCAAATAAAGCGTGGCGCGAACTTAAAACGGAATCAAAAGATTAACGATCGCAGTGCCCCGAAAATACATTAAATACAATAATTTAACAAACGAATATTATTTATTTTTAATCACTACAAAAAAAAAACAACAAATATAAGAATAATAAAAATAACTATGAGGCGGCGTCGCCTGCTCGATTGCAGGTCGCAGAGTTTAGTTTGAAACTAAGAAACTCACTTACACATATGATAACTGATAAAAAAAAAATATGCCTATACAAAATATATATAACTAATTGCTATACATAACATATATATACACATAACAAAAACATATTTTAGCCGCAGTTTGCAAAATATGTAAAAGGCTTTTGAAAACAATCTCTAGTTGCAGAAGTTAAACTAATTGGCATTTTAAATTTCTTTCCTATTAATATACAATATCCATCTATATTATTATATAATACTATATTATATATTCAACTGTATTTAAGTTATCTAATTTTGTTAAGTGAAAAGTAACCAACAACAAACAAAATGAATGACAATTGAAGTTATGTTGGATTAAAGAACTTTCATGGATTATTTATAATTTTAAACTCGAATTTATTGTTAGTTGAAATCTTAGTTGCAGCGCTTTTATTTAATATTATTATTTATAATTTCTTCTTGCTTATGTAAATATCTATAATTAAAATAACAAAACCACACTAATAATAAATGAAAATGTCGTATCTATAAAGAGTTTTTTTGTGTTGATTAATTTTTTATTATCTTGTCTTTGTGTATTCCAAATAGCAAATGCGAGTCAATTTAAAGGGTCTGAAAAATGAAGCACTCACTTTTACAACTATACATTCAAACATTAACTTAGCTATAGGATGCTACTATATAGACTTGAAAGTAATGAAACGCATAAGTAATTAATAAACATATATACAATATAAACTTTTTAAAGTCCAACTAAATTTGAACATTAACATTATTTCTTGTATCTTGAGAGAGAGTAACGTAGAGTGCTATATATGAACTGGTTCATATCAAACAAGCATTAAGCTAAAAATATTTCTATTGGACTGAATCTTTTATTGTGCTACAAACAAATTGTCATTTAAAATGCAAAGAAAAAAAGAGCAGTTTCTCAATTAAACTACTAATCTAGTACTATACCAAATATCATTTTTCTTCATATCAGTTACAATAAAAAAAAAAAAACACCGATGAAAAAATACGTAGAACTACCTAATACAGTTTTAAAGCCCGTTTTATGGAGATTTTTTGATTTTAAATGCATTCTTGCAATAGTTCTAAAATATATGCTTTTACTACCTATACTATATTAAACATACCAAGCAACTTGTTGATAGCATTTATATACTATACAAAAAAACAAAAAGGTATTTCTAATATTTGACATACATACTCGAAAAAGTTCTGTCTAGTTAACAAACTTTTTAAATATTTACAAAATATTTTGTATATACGCTTTTTACGGCTTCAATTGTAATCGCGGATATAACTACTATATAAATGACATCTAATGGTATATTGCAAAGCGTCTATCGTAACAAATATTCAAAAAAGGGCAATAACTAAGCTACAACAAAAAACTCCACTAGTTTTTAAAAATAAATTCTAACAGTAGTACTACATACATATACATATATATAGAATTTGGGGCATACACATATAAATATATATTTTTTGGCGATCATCTCTATATATACACAAACTGACATAAAACATACTCATAAAAAAAGAAGTTAATTAACACACAACAAAAACAATTATTTACAAATCTAAATGTTAGTATAAATGTGTTTCTGTGTTTATTGAGAAAAAAAAAAAACAAAAAATGCTTATTCATGTATAAAGATCAAGTTGTAATGCATATTTTTGAATTCATTTGCATTTAGGACATGAGAAACAATAACAAGTACATACAATAAATGTAAAAGCATGAAATGATAATCAATTTATATGTAATTAGTTTTATTTCGATTTCCGAAAGAATAGATCCAATGTGTTCCGATAATATATCTCAGCTAGCTTCTCTTTTGGCTCCTGCTTAATGCCCGCGACGGCCTCCAGAACTTGACTAAGATTGCAGTAGTCAAATAAGTAATGTATTGGATTTAGTTAAAGTAACTCAAACATACCCAATCTGGCACGGTTCGTTGCGTCCATCGATCAAAGTCTCAGCTGTCCATTTTTCCTTCTTTTTGACAGTTGAAAACTTTGTGGTCACATGCTTGTGACTGGCATGCGAGGCGCGTATGCCACACCAAGGGCAATCGGTCTCCAGCATGATGCGATCATTGGGCAGCTGTCGCACCACTTCAACATTCTCCGCCGTCTTCAATGAACAGCCATTCAGACCAATGTATAGTTGTCCAAAAGCCAAAATGCTCTTGGCTTCCTCGAGCGTGCCAGTGAAACTATGTACTACACCGCCACCACATGCAAGCAGTTTTTCTCGATTGCGCTCCAATATGTCCATAAAATCCTTGTGGGCATTTCGCATGTGCAGAAAGAGTGGTAATTTAAACTCTTGCGCTAAACTCAGCTGCTTCTCAAAGTACTGCAGCTGTGTTTCCTTCTCACAGAAGTGCAGACGATCATAGTCCAGGCCACATTCACCTACAGCAATAACTTTCTGAGTATTCGCTTTGATTTTGGATCGTAACTCATTATAGTACTTCTCCGGATCGGGCACAAATTCTCGACATCGCGTTGGATGTACTCCCACTGTAGTGTAGAGTCGCTCTGCAAATGGAAGTTTATACTTTTGTTCAACTTTCAAAGTGTTCTTGTACTTGCCATCCTTTGACGCCAGCTCCAGTGCTTCGTCCACATCGCTTACACAGCCAGATGTTATTATTAACTTTTGCAACCCGTGTTGCCACGCACGTTCCAGAACGATATTCAAATCTGCCGGATGTTTCGTTGAGCCGCCATAGCAGCCACGAAACATGGGATCTGTTAGATTGGCTCCAATGTCTGAAAATTACGTATTGTTTAATAATTGCAAGCAAACTTCATATTTGTTATTATTACCAATGTATTTTAAAGCCATTCTCAAATATTTGTGCACACTCATTAAAAAGCACCAAAAAATACCAAATGCCGGTAAATCAGCTGTAAGCAGATGACACTTGCTCATTGCGTAGTTTTACAAAATGCCGCTAGAGGGCGCACATACCAAACTGCGCGGTTATTCTTTGAAAGTTTAAAATTTGATGACTATGTGAGATCGGTTATGCATTCACGTATAAAAAACTTAATCTGATAAATCAACTTTATAATTAATTTGCAAAATAAATTCTTTTTGATTGCCTGCTCGCTCTGAACAATCTGCCATGCATATTTTAAACTTATTTGGAGCAATAAGCCGTTTGAGTCCATTTAATAAAAAATCAATGCCACCGAAAATTTAATTTGGAAATGTGCATAATTTGAGCTAATTAGAGCGTTGGCAAAGCTGTTTATTATTTTATCGCCCACACACATTGTGCACATTTTCACTTATTTCAAATGTGTCCCATAAATAAATCAATGTTTTGGACAGCGTTTAGCCACGCCCACATTGGCGTTTAAAGTTCAATTGATTAAAATCCTTTTGCATTTTACATTTACGAGTTCATGTACGTTGTGGAATTTACTGGATATGCAATTTATAATTTGTATAAAATTCCATTTGTTACATTTAAATGGATGCTGCGGTTGTCAGCCAGTCAACCAGGACTTTGGGTGGGTTATTTGGAATAAGTATAAAATGCAGTAGTCACATTTTATAATTGATTTACTGCTGGCAATTATTGATGATCTCTCTCTTTCTTTTAACAACTTTTGCAAGCGAATATTTACCATAGATATATGGGTAGAATAATCTAAAGGTAATTTTAAATGCTCTGTCAGTCAGACGTTAATAATTGAAATGTGGGCTGGATATGGAGTTTTGTCTATATATTGATACCAATAATTAAATTGAATTTTAAATATAATTAGTGTGCTGCACAAAGCCAAATTGTGCATTGAGTGTAAACGCTTTAAAATCAATATATATTTGACCCTTATCATTTATCCATTGAGAACAGATTTGGATTCCAGTAATTTAATGGACACAGTAAGTTAAATTTTTCTTTTATTTGATTTTAAATGAATTACATTTTTTTAAATGGGTTTGTTTTGTAGATGTCGTTTTTGTTGTTTTCTAGTTGGTATTTTGTTTTATTAATTTTTTCATTTTGAACAATCGAATTACGTACACAAATATATGCTTCAAAAGTTTGTTTTGCATTAATCGTTTTTGTTTGTTGACAAAATCTATATAGTTAAGTAATCTTTGCGCAACAACAATTACGGAGTATATGTATATAGTAAGTAATAGTAGTATATGTAACTGTTAAATTGTGTTCCCATTTTGTTGCTGATATACTGAAGATTACCCAGTTAGATATTTGATGTTCAGATTTGTTATAATTTAACTACATTCAATAACAATGTATAAACGTATGTAAGTAATTGTTAACCTACATATAAAAAGAAATCATGTATAAACATGTTATAATATATATATCGTACTTATATGCTTAAACTTGCCTTAGCCTAAAAATATTTTACTGGACGTCCTCGATTCCAGCCTATCCAAAGGATTTAGCTAACTCTGGCTATGCTCCTTGTTTTACACCAATAACCAATTACATGCTATTCATATAGTATTGAGTTAATTATTATTATATTAATTATTCAAGTATTATTATTTAGTTTTCATCACAATTCACTTTGCATCTGCCTTTTTATTTATTGGTTTCATTTACAAAGCGCCGTCAAGTAGCGCGAATCCTATTTTGTGTTTGTTTTTAATAGCATTTACCAAACCATTTTGCATCTGATTTACCAGAAAAAAATAAACAAAAAAACATTACTTACTAGCTAAGCACATTGAATCAACTCAAATAGTACTAATTAACATCAAAGCTTTGCGCTAACTTTTTCAAATTGTTTTCAAAAACATTTATTGATTATGATGTCAAAAAATGTAAAGCCTCTTTGAGCTACTACTATATGTATTTATGTATGTTTATATAACATTTAATATTTAATACATAAATGTCATCGTCATCTTGTTCAATTATAATTTGATTGGCTCTTAATTTTGGCAATTAGCATGCACCCTGTATTATCCTTTGAGTATCATATGCTTTGTGTATTGGTTTGTCTCATTTTCATCAGCAATTCCAAGAGAGATCACAAACTATGTACGAGTATGTATGTATGTATATAACAAACATTAATTAGGACCTTAATTTGCATAATAAATCGAGTTGTGCTTTTAACTGCAGCTTTTGCTCTTGGCTTTTGCGCAAAGTAAGTAAAGTCAAGTAAAAATAAAAAGGAACCGTATAATTTCATAAATTGCTCAAACATTGCTTGGCTTGCTGGCTTAAACAAGGACAACAACGCTTGTTAGCCATTGGCTTAAAACAACCTTTGTGTCACTTGCTGCTGGCAACAGCAACTTGCCACATAACGAACTTGTTGCAAACGAGATTTTAGCTAAAGGAACTCTACACAAACACACACCGAGAGAGTTTTTGGAATTGTTTTTGTTTTTTTGTTTTTTTGTACCTAGGACAATTAAGTGTATACATTTAAACATTTTGAATACATTGTATTTAAATAATGCTAAACGCTAAACATTTTTCACATCTATATCAGCTTATTTATCTCTATATATAAAAATGTATATGTATATTAATACTAGCATCTCATCAAAAATTAATGAAAACATGATTTACTTAGTCTAACTGAGAGCTATTGTTTTAGCATCAAAGGAACTCTATGATTTCGACTCTTCAAATTGCTTCAAGACTGTCGTATATATTTTTGTAATCTTCGCACAAACACAAATTGCTATCTAATGGAAACATAATTTAATGACCGAATGAAAAATTGGCATGACAATAATCCTCATTTGCTTAAAAATATATTTGCCGGCGGCCTACCAAATTCCTTGTCTGATGTTAAGTATATACGTTTATATATTCTTTATTGGAAAAATGTTACCCTCTAGGCGTAATCTGATTTAATAACAAAATGATTGCAAATAAAACTGGTCCCGTTGAAATCATAACAAAATTATGACAAAATGCGATTAACTAACAACGATTAAGCTAATAACAATTAAACAAATAATCCCCACTCTTAATTACTATATCGAAATTGGAATTGAGCAACATATATGTATGTACGTAACATACGTATACTTAATAGCCTATTAAATTTAATCAGAATAATTAGCTAATTTAAATGTGGTTGGGCTAACCATTTAGCCAAATATCCAGATCGTTATGAGTACTAGGTACGCATTACTATTTAATTAGCTGACTTTTTCATATTATTATTATTATTATTACATAACGTACAAACATACTATATAAATCAGAATGTTAATGCCCATTCAAAGATAAGCTTGGTTTGATTTACTGCAAATTACAGTCATCCGATGCGTTGTTAATTTGCTGCTTGGTCTTGCGTGATGCACGGCGTATGAGCGATCTAAAAAAATTGTGATTAGATTGTTAATGATGTGAACTATAGAATTAGGTATTGACTAAAATGGTTAAGCAGTAAATTTTGTAACCTACCTGGAACGCGGCTTGAGCTTGGCCTCAGCACTAGTGCTTGCCACATCGACGGCATCCACAAGACTTGACTTCTTATCGCCGCTCACTGAGGGACTGTTCATGCGATTTTTGTCTACAAAGAGTTCAAAAGTAATACAATTATATTTAATTTATGGCTGCGTATGCGCAATTATACACAAGTTAGCTAATTAAAACATTTTACTCAAACAGAAAAAAAAAACCCATTCAACTACGCCTGAAATGCTTGCCAACGAAGCGAATTTAAGCGAATTGTGAATTTTGCAGTCAGCACGTGCTTGCCAAAAATGCGAAATGCTTAATGCAAAATAAGTACAAAAATACAATTTTCATGTGAAACGTTGCAATGTTAAACTGGGCCTGCCGCCCAGTTTCTGTTACCATAAGCCCAATTACTTTGCCTCGTTGCCAGTTGCCAAGCGCAACACTGCCCAACAAGGTGGCAGCTGCAACAGCAGCAGCAGCAGCAGCGAACAGCAGCAAAAGAGACAAACTGAAATGTGCAATGAACCTCTGAAACAACTACGCACATTGAGCAGCATCAAGCACGCAATTCAAGGTTTCCATGGTTTCCAAGTGGATAAGGGGAGCAGCATAATTAGCTTATAAGATAGCTCGCTCATATCAAAAGCCTGCCGATACTGAAGCATCGCATTATTCTCAGAGCTGTATTCATCTTCTGTTCCTGAACACGCTTTGACACATCTATGAATGTGTCATCACTAAAGACAGCAGTATTAAATGCAACATGCAGCATGCCACATGCACACTGAAGATTGAAAGAGATTATTGTTGGAGCACTTAAACTTATTTATTATTATTATTTAGCAAACAGATTTTATGATGAATGCAAAATAACAAATTCTCCTTAAAGTTTGATTGGTTTTCTTTAGAGATTGTTCTAAAAGTTGCAAAGCTTATTTAGTGCTAATCTAACAAACTTGTTTTATGCAGCTAAAAAATGCTTTTAACAATTTGCTGCTGTAAAGTATTATTTATTTATTATGAGTATAGTCATCAAATTCCAGTTAAAGCTCCTTCACTAAAAATAATTTATTTTTATGTGCAACCAGCACATCCTTTATATTGTTTTTTTTAATATATTTTGTTCTATACATAGTCTTAGAGCCTTTCAAGTTCGGTCGTTTCTTTTTGGGGTTTGAGGCGAAAGTTCTTAGACGGATGAGTTTTGTGTGAGCTCAAATGATTAGATTATGCTGTGCATATTGATTAACTGTTTTTGATGAACTTAAAGCGCTTTCAACCTGAACAAAAGGTGAAATCTAGCATAATGATGATTTATTCAATATCCGTTGGCGACGCGTTAAAGCAGAAAAGTGCTGTTCGTCAGGCTGAACACAAGCAATTGATTCCAATATGCAAAATTTGAACCGAAGGGTGGCAGTAAATAAGGACTTAAGGCCATAAAAAATTTACGCTCACATCATAAAATCTATCAAAGCGAGAGCCAAGCAGAAAGGCTTTTAACCCCATTTCTCGATTGGCTCAAGCAGATCATGGGTATCGCAAAAAAAGGAACACAGAATACTATAAAAAAAAAACCTAAACTAGTTTTTATTTCAGTACTTAACAAAAGCAAAAATCAAATTATTAAATCATTAATGTTCTATATTATTCATGTGGCGGCAGTTCAAAGTGATTGCTCAAGTATGTGTTGTTTTTGTATGTTTGCGTGCATAGCATCAACTGCAAGCAAAATAGCCGACGACGCCATTCTATTTGTTGCTGTCTTTGACACAAAAAGCGCGAAAATTGCTAGAATCATGCGAAAATCGAGTTTAATTTGTCGCCTGGCCTCACGCTCAATGATTTCGTACACATATGTGTGTGTGTGTATTGCTTTGCGGGCTTATTATGACTGTGGCCTATGCCTGCTCAAAGATGAAATATCATACGCAAAAAATCGCACAAAATTTTGTCAGGCATAGAGCATACAAAATTGTCGCAAAGCAGCAGCAGCAGCAGCAAAAAAATCCACTCGCAAATACATAGATGGAATACGCAAGTAATACGAAACAGTCGTAGTACAAGGAAGCATAACCAATAATTGTGCAAATGTGGCAGTATTTGAGGCATGTTTGTGCGAATGAAACACAAATTTATATTACATTTTTTTTCATGCCCCTTCCCCAGTCAACGACAGCTAGAAGATGGTATAAAAACTTTTTATACGAAATGTGTTGAGTGTGGGGATGTACAAGCCCATAAAAAGCAAGCGTTGCATATTTTGGTAATAATCAAAAAATCAGGTGGAATATATTTGCCATAGTTAATATTTATAAAATTATTGGTAAAACTTTTAAAGGTTGTTCCAAAGACTGGCCAAATTTTAAGTTTTTAGAGCATTGCAATTTGGTTCAATCAAAAACCCATTCTTTATTACGAATTCTAACGAGGGTTTTCTTGTCCCCTTGAGATTCGATATATGGAAGTTCGACTGCATTTAATTTCCTTAACTTTTGGCCCAAAATCAGATAATGCATAGCTGTGATTCCAGCAATCAAATTTGTACATAAGTGTATCGAATATTCGGCAAGTTGAATGGACCTTTGTGTTTGTCGTTTTTTTTTTTAGTTGTTTACACAAAATGATTTTCGCATTGGATGCCATGGAAAATGGCTAAAAAACAAACATGAGCAGCTCAATGGTTGTAAAGATTTTTTGTTAAATAGAATTTGCCCTAGACGAGCTATTCAAATACATACACACACACAAGCAAACCAACCGGGGGCATGTGCCATGTGGCATGGCGACGCACATGTAAAAGTTTCAATTGAGTTATGGTTTCAGTTGACTGCCGGCAAATAAAACTGTGCTTGCTGGTGTCTGCTTCGGGTTGAAACCACATCACCATCTTAAACCACATAATGTTGTCGGTTGCGTGAGTCTTGCGGCAGCTGGAGTACAGACTAAGATGATGGCGGCGTGCCTTGTGCTGCGAATCCTTCAGCAAGTGCTTCTTTGGCTCCTTACAGCTCAGCTTACACGCCCAGCCATTTTTTATGCACCATCACCCAACACATATACAAACAAGGGCACATGTGTGCCGGCTATTCAGCTGTGGCACAAAAGCACACACAAACACGGGCATTAGCTAACACACCTTTGCACAAAATGTAGTCAATTTGTTGTTTGCGTATGGCTGTACGCTCAGGTAAGGTATTATAAGCTAGATTTAGTTTATCTTAAGACTTAGATTGTGACAATTATCTTGATTCTTCGTAGTACAGTTTTACAATTCTCTTATGAAATTAATAGCAAAAATCTTTTCCTTGAAAAAAAATTATTTTTTTTTCCCATTAAATTTACTTTTTCTAAAGATTTATCTTAAGACTTAATTAATTGAAATTATAATTTAAGATTAAAATATTTTAATAATATATTTTTGGTAAATTTTGAATTTATTTGTACAAGTATTTTTAAGGCAATAACTTGTCCTCAATTCGCGGTATTAACTGCGCAGAGCTATTTTTTGGTGGCGACTTTGATTCTCATAAATGTGGCCCAGACTGGGTATTGTAGAGGCCAAAAACGAGAAAGTAAAGGAGGCTTTTCGGGACCGGAGACTTTGGCACCGAAGACTTATTGCCATCGAAGCTGACGTTTTCTTTGTCGAATGTGCTTTCACAAGTACTATTTGCTTCTATTCGACTGTCGACCTTCGCCATTCAGGCCAGTTAATCACACACACACACACACACACACGCAAGCACACATACATAGAGCTGTCAGCGGCAAGTGTTTGTGGTTGTCTACTTGGACAATGCTCGTCTCGATATTGGCCAAAAGTAATTTACAAATTTGCCGTCTGCTATGTGTGTGAAAGCAAACATAGCAAGTTGTATAGCAGCATTTTAGGGACGCACTTCAACATTATTGTCGCTGTTATACTGTGTGGCTAAAAGAAACGTAGCCATTAAAGCTTTAAATTGCATTTGATTTCCAGTGCGTGTCCGTTGGCGGCCAACTTTGCACTCTATTAAAATGGCTCTTTGCGGGTCGGGTCACTCGCTTCTCAAATAATAACTTACATTTTATCAAATGCCGCCAGCAAACAATTAAATTATGAGCGTAACGGGAATGTGGGGGCCTGTAACAGTGGCGGAGAGCCAAGGAGTTGTCTTAACAACTTTTAAGAAGGGAAATTATATTCATTATATTTTGAACGAAAAACCAAGCAAGCAGAAACAGGACGCCAAAAAGAGAACAACAGCAGCTTTGGCAACATTAATTAACTGCTTATTTATATTGGTAACAGGCGTTGGCTTCGAAAAATTTAAAACTTTCTTCACTCAAAGTGCAGAATACGAACATTTTTAATGAGATAATGTAGCTGGCCAATGGAATTTAAATACGTTTACAGGTATTTATAAAGCCATGTTATTTAAATAATCAATTCACCTGCCGACTTTTCATTAAAAAGGGAAAGCTAATTTATATTGATGTCGAGAAGTACAAAACTTTTTAATACACAGCTAAACTTTCTAAAAATAGGAAAATCATTAAAATTAGGTGATTTTTAACAAGCTGAATTTTCAATTGAATTTCTAATTCTTTGTTGTTTTGCCGTTTGCCTTTCGCCGTTTGTCTATTTATAATTTGATTTTCTTGACTTGCGTCAATTTTCTACTGCTTTCAATTACTATGTCTAACAATATTTTACACATAGTATATAAATAATAGCAAGGGTTTGTCTTTATGCCATTCTAAATTCCATTACAACGGGCGTAGCCAAGTTTTGTTGGTCTTTCTTTTATGTTTTGGCTTCCAAAATTTTCACAATTAATTTTGGGTTGAATGCAGATGAAAGGCGACCTAAAGTCAAACAACCAGCCAGGCAATGTTAATTGCACTCAATTAGCCAAATTGTCGACAAATTGTCAATTTGTTATGTACACCCGATTTGAGAAATTGATATTCCACTAATAAGATGCTGATTTCAGAATTGTCACGATATGCCACTTGCATAAAAATAAGAAAGAAAGCCAGGTGTGCCAACATATCTCATAAATATGCAGCAATTTATTTATAATTACATGGATTAATTACTGAAAATTTAAGTATGCATACTTTAATTACAGATATATTCAGTTGCATTTAAATCAGTTATTGCTGTTATGACAAATAATGAGCTTTTGGCTTACAAGCGGTTCATTAGTGGCAAAAAGTTCGTATTCATGATTTATTTCTTTGATTATTGCCTGTACTTGTGTCGCCCATCGTATTTTACCTTTTCATTAATTACGCTCATGATAACCACACCTGCGTTTTTAAATCCCGTCCCATAATTCTGTAATTGTTTACGACAGCTTTTTGCATCTGCAGCTGTTGCTAGTTAAAGCTGTTGATTTCTGGTGCGATGAGCAGGGCTCACAGATTAAGCTACAATAACTTTTGTGTAAGATACTCTGTCTCTTTCTCCCTTACACTCTCTCTCTTGCTAACTCTATCTATCTCTGTCTGTTTGGGGTGCAACGAGGCGCAATGCAGTGGATGTGTGGAAGACTGAAGCTGTTTCCTTTATTTTCTGGAATCAAATTGCAAATTGATATTTGCAACTGCAACAAAGGGGCACAATAGCGTATTCGAGGCCAGATGGGTGGCGAAATTATTTCCGTTGTCAGTTACCGGGCTGACAAAAGTTGCAACATTTGCTGTCTATACCCTGTACATACAATGTCGCGGTTGATGATGGTGCTGACAAAAGTTTAAATGGTTGTTAAATTATTAAGATAGGTAGAGGCTGTTGAATAACTCATAAATTCTTACCTTATGAAGGTAAAGGGTATGATCGAGCAAATCTCTCCCATTTACACTCACTCTTACACGTTTTACATCTAAGTTTAATGTTCAGCTTTAACTTTCAGTACAAGCTCCAACAATTTTACAGTATACTTTCGGCTGTTCTATCTTTCTCAGCTCAACAATTTATAAATTCCATCCTTTTTTTTTACTTACTGCGACTGGATGATGCGCTGACGTAGGCCGAGGATCGACGCTTGAAGACGCTGGGTGCTGCCTCGCCGCTGGCGCCACCTGGGCCACCATTGCCGCTGCTGGCGGGCAGGAAACGTGAGAGGGAGAGCAAGGTCTTAAACAGTTCGGTCACGCTGGTGTCCTCCTTTGCCGAACATTCAAGCACCTTGGCCCTACAAAAGAAATAACGATGCGAAAGTTAAGAATAACGTTGAGTGTCAAAACTATGCATAAGCTGTGGTAAATTTAATGGCCTGAGGCATGACGCATAAATTACATTTACGTGTACGTCATGTGTACGCCGCCGTATACGTAATGTTGTTTTTTTGGGGGGGAAAACCTAAATATATAACAAAAATGTAAATAATACGGCAAAAAGTATTCAAAACATTTACAAAAGTAAAAAGCACTATATTAGGCAAATAACAGCAACAGAAATGTCACAGATATGCAAAGAGATACCCTATGAAAGGCCAGTTGGCAACTTGTATTAGGGTATTACACAAATGCAACTTAAATGTTCAATTTGCCACATGCTTGTGGCACAAAAATGCATATGCTTAATTTGCAACAAGTTAGAAGCTGCATAACATTCTTTGACGAAGTTAAATTATTGAGTGTTATGTTTAATTGACCTTTAAGAAGTTAGGAGGCAGCTGTAATGTCAAAACTATAGCTTGCATAATAAAATAGTGGTAATACAAAGCAATAATCGAAGTAGTTATGGATAAAGTGGCAGCAGAGATCCATTTTAAACTTTAAGGGAAATCCTTAAAGTATATTTTAAAGAGTCAAATATACTTAAGCCAATTTCTTGCCACTTGAACACAGTATTATTTAACCATCCAATTCGAACCTCTTAGCCACAAAAAGGCATTGAATGACAATATGCAATGGAAACCAAACGAAATGGGATACGAAGTCAGTTTCAATGTCCACAGCTAACGGATCGTTCGAATGGCCAAATAAGTCGTATCATGAATTTTTGGCCATTGCTGCGGACAACAAAGTATGCAGCAAGTTGGCCAATTGTCAGCTCAATGTCAACGGCAGCCACTAACAAGATTCAAATGGCAAGGAGCCCACAACACAAACTGCAACTAGAGACAACTTAAACATAGTTTATTTTGACTGTAAGACTTTAATGTTTATTTAAATCTATGAATTATGCAAGATTTAACATGAATTGTTAATGCGCTAAGTGCAATAACAGTTTATCAAAGCTGTGTAAACTCAATTTGTTTATGTTAACATACAAAAGTTTTGCCAACCGGAACACAATATAAATAGTACAAATAAATCGTGTCATATTTTAATGCGATTTAAATGCGTAAATTAACTACTTGTATAATTGCTAGCCGAGAAAAATACAGTGTACAGTAGAAAGTGTTTGTGTGTGTTAAAACGAGATAGAACGAGAGTGTGTGAGCTGTGCGAAAGCGTCTAACCGCAGACAGACACGCGGCAACAAATTGTAACGTTGTGTTGCCATGCAACACGACAGCCAGGCAGCAAATTGCAACATGTTAAGAGAGCAGCCACCAACAGAAAACCAACCCAAACCGCAGAGGCTTGAAACCGCTACAAACCAGCAACAACAAAAAAACAAAAAAAAGTATACGAGCAGCACAAGTTTGGCACGTGATGTGAAAATGTGGTAAATAAGTGAAGTGGAGTCTGAAGGGAACTGTATCAGCGTAAAGTTCAAGGTGTGCATTCACGCCGAACCATCAATCTGCTTAAATGTTTAATCCAAAAGAGATTTGTATGTATTTGCATTTATTTTTATATATGCACCTATGTCGTTCGTTTGGTTGAGTGCCAGTCCTTGACGTAGATTTTTTATTAAATAAATTTACACACGCTTGCTTAAACAGCAACACGAGTCGGTCATGCCGCTTGCCCCTTCGGCCTGACTGCCTGTGGCGATTGAAATTATGGTAAGTGCGGCCAACACATTTCCCAGATGCAGGAAGCTCGCCCAACAGCCCACCACAGACCACTGGACCCACCTGTCCCACACCCATCAACACCGAACTGTAAGTGATTTTTATGAAAGTACTGTTTATTAAGGCCACAATTATGCTTCTCTGTGAGGATAAAGTGAGTCAAGCGACACAAACGGAAGTTAAAGTTTAAATCGTGTCGGATTTAACAGCAAAGTTCTTCACACAAATGAGCTTTCAACTGTATTTAAGACCATGGCAATAGAATCACATTTACAAATGTCAAGTAAGTAATCAACTTGGCCAAATACTTTGAAACTTTTAAGCAATAACAATAATGAAAAAATCCAATTTATCATGACGAGAATTATATACTCTTGCTGACAAAGCTCAAGCTTTAAATCTACTAATTGTCAAAGATACAGAAAGTCATGGGACGATTGTCCTGAAGCTAAGGCTTATTTTATAGTTTCGGTGATGTCTTACCACAAATGTTACATATCTCATGACAAAACTTAAATACCTCTTGCAAGTCCTATCACAGAGAACAGAAAAGCCTCCAGCACTTCAAAGAGATAACAACCCAACAAAGAGAGAACAGAGATGTTTGAGTTGTTTTATCTGCCTCCTGTCAGCTCTCATCATTTTTTCACACAATTGATGCCCCCTCGTGTCTTGTTATGAAGTCGTTATGCAACCAATACAAATTGTCATAAATAACAAGTATCGTCAATACAACAACAATATGTATATTAAATGCAGCTATTATGCAATATATGTACCTGAATATATGCATAATAGCACTTTTAACTGCTTCTTTCACATGACAGATAAATGTAGCATCAGTTGAGTGTTACTAGACTGCAAAACAGTGTACGTGTACGAGTGTCTTATGCACATGCAACACAACCTTGTTGCAACACTGTTAGCTGCTTAGCATTCAAAGAGCATCGAGTGCATTGAACGTCCTTGTCTGCTGCCAGCAGGAGGAAGGTTGCAAAGAATATCAATTCAATGTTGGTAAGAGACACCAACTGAGAGCGACTGAGCGGCAATTAGGTTGTATTCTGTACAGTGCATACTCCTTTGAAAGCCACTTGTAAATGGGTTACACACAAAACTAATTTCACTTTATGCAATATTCATTGCTGAAAAACATATTTTCCGAACGCTTACGCCCAACAGATTTTTTTGGCAGCTGCTTCGCTTTTTTGCACCCTTTTCACTTGTAGTACAACCTTATTGCTGGCAGTCACGCTTTTTGTCGCTTAATTTCATTTGTTGCATTTAATTGCATTTGTCGTCAGCTGCCGCTGTTCGGGCCATGTTTCTGCTGCTGCGGCTTACATTTGTTTTTAGCTGCACAAATTTATAGCCCACTTTATAGCATTTATACTTATGAAAATGGCTGCTTTGCGGTGTTTATTTTTTTTTGCAGCCATTTAGCTGGCAATGTGGCCTAATTGCAATTGTGTCGTGACTTTTACAATTGTTACTGTGTTAGCTGACATTTGTAAATGTATTTCGTTTAAAAATGCCATTTAATTTGTAACTTAAATAAAATGTATTATATTGTATATCACGAAAACTCACCTGAGGCGCGGCAATTCACAAAAGACCCAATCTGTGACCTCCTCGTGTCGCACCTCCCGATGAGTCGTTGCCAGGTCGGCTTTGTTGCCTGCGATAACAATGGGAATATCCTGTGAAAAGATATATACGTATAGAGAGAGAGAGAAAGATATAAAGAATTAGTCCAACAACAGTTTAAGCTGCTGCCACAATTATGCTGTCAGCAAGCGGATTAAAAGCCAGGCCCAACGGGCCAAACGAAGAATATGCGTTGGTGTCTATAATTGACACACACGCACAATGCCAAAACGCACCCACAGCGCACAAAATAGAACGCCAAGCAAAACATAAAGCACATTAGGAACAACAACAACAAGAGCAGCAAGAACAACAATCAAGGTTTTTTTGTGTGTGAAAAGGCAGCGAGCGTAAAACTCATATTCAGCGCCTGAAAGACTTTAAGCAAAATTGTGCTTTTTTGTGAATACCCTTCCATAGGGTGTTAACATTTTGTCGTTAAACACAACACGAAAAATACACACAGGCGGTCATATAAAAAGAGTCAGACAAGTGTCCCTTATTATGCTTCATATATCTCCTAAACGTAGAAACATTATTATCGATATGATTATTGGAACATTTTTATACTCGATACAGAAGGTAAAGAGCCTGCAGCTAAGCTAAGAAATGTCCTTATTTTTAGTCCAATATAAGTGCAATCAAAGTTAGCAAAAAGTCACTAGCAGCAGAATAAGTTGAATAAACAAATCCAAGTCAAGCCTTCTTAAAACATCGTCTTTTTCTTCCATAATTACTTGATTTTACTTTTCTTCCTGTGTTTTACTTCCTTACTTATTCCTCCTTGTTAACAATGTTCTGCAAGAGTATTAAAATTTTGATATTCCGCAATTCCTAGATGTGCCATCGTCATTTTTATATTTTTAATTGCTTGGGGCATTGAAATTGGGTTACACATGGGATTTTTCATCCGTGTGCACGGATATGTTTTATTATTTTTTTTCGTCTAACAAAACTTCCTTCAGCTGTGCTAATTGCATGCAAAATGCAAAGCCAAATGCTGAAGGGAACGGCAGAAAAAGAGAGTTTCAACAGAAAAACATACCTGAAAGTCGGCGCGCTGTTCGCGAATCTCCTCGAAGCACTGTTTTACACACTGAAAGCTGGGCGCCGATGTTGTCGCATAGACCAGCATGAAGGCATGTGCCGTAGCAATGGAGAGGCGTCGCATGGCGGGGAATTGCATGTCACCGGATGTGTCCAAAATGTCCACCTGCAAGAACAACAAGCAAACAAAGAAGGGGCAAACAAGTTAAATCAAAAGTCAAAAGCAGCCACACACACGCACTCGCACACTTATGCAAGTGATAACATAAGGCAACAACTGCGTATAATTAAATACGAAATGTCAAAGTGAAAATCACATTAAGGTAAACAACATTTTGTATAACATAGCCTGATGTGGCGTATGCGTAATTTCAGCGATCAAACTGAAGCCCTTATTAATATTTGTATTATGTATACATCCCTGTGTGTGTTTTTTTTTGTGAGTGTCTTTCTACCCACATATCACACGTACGCCATATGGCCAATGTTGCGGTTACAGTTTTTAATATGATTTCCAATATTGCATTAAGCCCATAAACAGTTCGATTAACACCACACGTTGGCGAAATGCATATTTTATACACTTGACGTGCCGCACAACCACACACGCACACACATAAAACTCAAACACAATTTAATTTAAATTCAAATTCTACTTCTCTTGACAATTTTTGTTGGTGCGTGGGATGTGTTTTTTTTTTTCCTTTTTTGTTTATTATGTAAAATATATATATTCGTTTCGTAAATTGATTTTATGCTGCTATGACCTGAACCCCAAAATGCAATAAAAATGTATAAAACCTTTTTGATACTAAATTGATTATTGGACTGCACTTGAATTGAATTTGACTTATTGCCACTCAGTGTCGAGGGTGGCGAAGTTATCAAAAAAAAAAGAAAAATAAACTAATTGAATTGAACGAGTATTTATATGTATATGTTAGTGTTTAGCTTTGCTAAAAGAGATTAAAACCACTAAATAATAAATATTTTCATCTATTTTTGAATAAATTTTGTATAACTTTAGCAAAATGTACATAATCTTAATTCAATATTTCATACAGAATTTGCATATCTTAAATTTTTTATGTTTTTATTATTCAAAAGTAATTAAAAAAGAAATAAGTTTTAAAAAACTAAGTTCAATAGGAACTTAAATGATTTGGAAAAAAAGGTAATGAAAATAAAATTTATTTCTTTACAAACTAAAATTACCTCTACCATTATGCACATTATCCCTCATCAACATTTTATCATTTTACTAATTTATTATTGAAAACGTATAAAAAATCAAGATAAATATCTCACACTTAACAAGGAAATAAGTTTTACTAAACTAACACAAAATTCAAATGAACATATTTGTGTAATTCTCTTCAAGATTGAAAAGCTCAAAATAATTGGAAAAACTTTCCATATTTAAATCCCAATTTGCATGTTAGCTTTAACAGAATTGCACTTGAATTCTCGCTGGATTTTTGTTTTTTTTTTTGGTTTTTTTTGCTTTTGTCTGAATTGGCCAATGCGAATTCCAGAAATTCCAGTATTAATAAAATCTGCCACCCGCACTTTAATTTAAAATTTTAAATTGAAGTGTTCTTTCCAATGACAGCATCGCCCCAATAAAATAAAGGAGACAACCGCAAACATTCACGAAAACAAAAAACCCTTCCCCCTGAATAAGTGAGGGAGATTGCCATTCAATGCTCACTTGATGCCCACTAATCCCAAGTGCCAGCATCTGTTTTACGTGTATAAATATATAGTATTTAACGCGATACACATTGTGTGCTCCCCGTTCCCCTTTAGGCAACAGTGAGTTGCCACAATGTCAACAGCATGCCAAAGCCAAGCATTTAGCGTTGGTGGTTAACAGCGACATCGAGCTGACACATTCGGAACTTTGCTTTCTGCTCCCGGCCAATGTCCGCATGGGAAAGCCATTGTTCGGCAATTTGTGGCGGCTTGTGTTGCAGTTCGTGATCGTGCCTGATGCTGCTGGTATAGCTATTGCTGTTGGTAGCCAAGTGTAACATTGTTAAAAATGCGCGAAAGTGCACAATAACAGTGAAAAGCAAATTCATATACCCATATTTATATATTTATGTATGTGTTTCTGGTCAAGGCTTTTTCTTTGCATTGTTTTGTTTGCATTCCAGCTACGTTGGCACACACCGATTTGGCCATTAAGTCTAGTTGCTAGTGCTACATAATGTTGCATTAAATGGTTGCAGCCACAGCGGGTTTCCGCAAGAATAACAAACTGTTAAACACAAAACCATGTTATTCCATACACTTCCAATATCTAAATTCAATTTCAAATTGAGTTATGGGCGGCAAAACTACATGGCGTATACACGATATTATGCTAGAACATGAAAAGTTGCCTGCGGCCAGCAAAATTCAATCAAACGCCTGGCATTTGGTTTTCAACTATTTACCTAACAAAAAAGTATAAGCTGCAGCCCGTGCAGCAAAAGAGCTGAAACCAAAGCGAGGGAGAAAGTCATCTACGTTGCCTCCGGCAACTGGTCAAAGTATCGAGCGTTAAAATGAAATTAATTAAAACAAAAATTCAAGCGATGATGACATTGTCGATGATGGTTGACGCCAACGACGACAATGATGTCGCCACCACCAAGAGTGTCAATGTCGCCATTGCCCCCACCTTAACGCAGTTTAGTAAACATTAATTTGGCGTACGCCCTGCCACGGCAACTATGAAGCCATGAACCAGAGCAAAGGAGAGATTGATACACTTCGAAATATTTTAGGGATGGCTACAATAAGCACCAAAATGTTTTCACTTAACTTTGCAGCTTAAACTTTTTTAGGAACGGTTTAATTTTGTTCTAAATTAATTATTCGATTTTTTTCTTTTAAGAATTTGCCATATTTTTATGAAAGATTTCTTATACTTCTAGTAAAAGGTTGAATAACATATTGTTAACTGTTTTGTGGTTAGCGACCTTTAATATTTATTTTTCCAAATTTTTATACATTGCTAATTTTAACTAACTTTTTCTAAGTGTGTAGACAAGGAGACCAAAAGACTGAGGGATAGATGGATGAAGCATACCTATTAATCGACATTTTGTTACAACTTTTTGTGGTGGGTCTGCGTTGAGTGCTGTGTGTGTGTGTGTGCTGCGGTTGTGTAAGGGGCAACTTTCGAGGCAGCAAATAATCAGCTTGCGCACCAAACACTGAATGATGTGCGCCATCCGTGGCAGGGAGGCAGAAAATAGACTTCATTACATCCATGCCATGAGTGTGTGTGTGTCTAATATTCTTCTTTTTTTCAAGTTGTTGTCACAGTTTTGAGGCATAGCGTGTAAATTTGATTAATGAGCGATCCTGTCTTACGCACTCGTCTGCCTGCTAACTTGTTTAAGCCCATGTCACACTCACAAGTATGCAGTTGCAGGCGGAACGAGGCGCAAGTGAGTGAGCCCGCAGGGTAAACTATGTATTAACCCACTATACCCATAACTTATCCACTTTATATAAACTCAGCTTATGTTTTACTCTCGGGCACTTGAGTGTTAAATCAGTTTTCCTCAAAGAGCCTCAGTCAGAAAATCTTACTTTTAATGGATTAGCTTAAAGCTTTTAAAACCCTTTGTAAGTTTGATATTTTTAGACTTGTTGTAGTTTTGTCAATAGCTTAAGTTTTCGAGTAGCGCACATGTTTTGTATATATATACTTTTGATAAGGGTTCCACCTTTTAATTTATTGGTTATTTATATTTAGAAAACTTATTTTTAGGCATAAATTTATTATTCACGCTTCAAGGATACAAGCTTTCCACAACAATAGCTTTGCCAAAAACAACTAAATTGATTAAATTGTATTAGGTCTTCGTTAAAAATATATTAAATATATTTTCTACTTTGAATTTAGTTAAGCTTTCTCCTGTGCATCACTAATTATGATAATGAAACCTATGCGACTTCTAAGAGCATCGTTTGGACTAGCTTTATATCATTTGAAACATACATTTATACATTTACAAATGTAACGGTAAGACTGATTATACAATCATTAAGATTTAAAGCCATTTTGCAGATTAGTTGACTGGGCACAGTAAACGACTTGCATGCAACTAATGCTTGACTCAGCTCAGCTCAGCTTCTCGCTCGCCGCTTTCAGCTCGGCATTTGGCATCGTGCAGCTTGTGATTTAATTAGTGGCTCACTTCAAATTGCTTGACAGCATCCACAAGCCGCGTACACTGCAGTACAGTGTTGAACACTTGCAATTGTACAACTTAAGTGCACTCACTCACGGTGCATCGTTTTGGGTGGCCGCCAGACATCACACGACAATGTACAATTGTACGTACACTCTCCTCATACTTGAAATTCCTTTTTAAATGCCCCGGATGTCAACTAGACCAAAAGCAATGGAAACAAATTGAAAATGTATATGTAGTGCACTTAAGAAAATAAAAAAGAGATAACCTTTTGAAATAAAATTTAAAACAATCTTTTCTGAGATCGTTATTTTACTAAGATCGTATTTAAAAAACTCCGAATCTCGAAAAGGATAATTCTTGTTTTGAACTACTTACTTAACTTAGAGACAAAAACACTTGCTATAAGTTGTAGAATTTTGTAGAAAAATTTAGGATCATTAATAATTTTAATTTATTAAAAATTATTTATGAATTCTTTCCACGTTAAGTTCCAACTTAGTTCTATCCGAGTTAAGTTCAACGTTTATCTCTAAGTGTTCACGTTTAATTTGTTAACTGTATGGCAAACAGCATCCGTTTAGGTGAGGGGAGGCGGTGGCAGGCCAAGTATGTTAGCTGTAAACAACTAAGGCAACAGGGATGTGCCACTGTTACAATTGCAATTGCTTCAGATGCACTTAATGTACACACACACACACACATGCATTGGACATAAAAGTTTGTCTTTCAGCCAACCACCTCTCCTCATTCGTGTCGTTAGGTTTCCTTATTTCTAATGGTCTAACGATGCTTCACTCTCTCTACTATTCTCTCTCTCTCTCTCTTTTTTTCACTTACCTTTAGTGTGACGCCGCCGAGGTCATATTCGCGATTATAGAGATCCTCGACGGTGGCGCGGTATTTGTCCGTGTAGCTCTTGAATAGGAAACGCTTCACAATGGAGCTTTTGCCGACACCAGCGCCGCCCAGCAGCACCAGGCGTATGCGTTCCAGGTCCGCCATTTTGTTATTGTTGTTATTGCTGTTGTTGCTTTGGGGATATTCTTCAGTAAATCGCTTGTCGTTTAATACCTGTGCTTGTTTTATTTATCAACTGATGTTTTTGTCACTGGAAATTTAGCAAATTTGTTTGCTTTTGTAGCTTAAGCGCTATTATTCACTTGTTTGTGTATATTGTTATTGTTTGTTATGCGGCTGCATTATGCTCTCACTATTGCACTTCAACTTAAATTTCGGCATTATAGTCGCATGGCCTTAAGCCTTGTTATTATACGACTGACTTCCGCTATCAATTTGTTGCTGTTGTTGTAGTTTTGCTTATCGGCAACACTTGCAGCTAATAACAAACAGCTTAAGCTTCCGCCGGCAACTTTCACTTCCGATTCCGCCTAAGGGAGGAGGTCTGGCCCAGATTCTCGGCTTTGTCTGTGTGCGTCTATCTGTAAATGCAAAAAAATGTCGAAACTGCTTTAAAGGCTCATTTTAAAACTTATATCACAAGTTCTGGGAAAGAGTAAAGTTCTTTTAGCTTATGGCAATCTTTTTACAAATATTGTAGGAAAACAACCACGCTGTGCATATTCTGTGTATAGTTTGTGTTTATGTTTGTGGTTATTTTGTTTATTATTTTATGATAATTGCAAATTTTGGCAGCCAGCCCAAAATCAGCATAAACACTAATAATAACAATAACAACAACGGCAAAATCGACTATTTCAACCAGCTGTTAAACTTGCAACCAGAACTTTACAGCACCACTCTGCAAGTTATCTATGCCAATAGAGTACTTATGCCAAACACATACACACACACACACACACACACATACAAACAAATTGCCTTCCAAACATTACTGTAAATCATTGTGTTTGTTTGTGTGTATTTGTGTATCGCTATAATCATAATATGCGTACGTGTTCGCATGATTATACCCGCAACAAACACAACATCCGACAAAGGATGCACCTGCACTTGCACAACTGTTCAACTTATTGATATGTGTGCACAATTGTCAGTGATAAAATTGAGATGATTGCTCGACCTGCAGTTACCCTAAGAACTGGGGAACTATGTTTGTGCCTTAGGCAAATACCTCAACTAACCAAAATCGGTATATCTTGCAAATGTTAAATAACAGAAATAGGTAATTATTTCTTTTGATAGAATTGTAAATGCATTGAGCTCAAAGTAAAATGATATGGGAATATTTTTTGATGAAACCTTATATATTTACATTTTATGCAAGAAAACAGATTAAATTATATAAAGAACGGAAATCTGAATTTCAACAACGATAATATAGTGAGTTTAGATTTAAATTTGCTTTGAACATGCATAATCAACTTTTCAGAACAAAGCATAATACAACACAAATTTTACATGTTTCATATGTAGAAAGTTCTCTTAGGTAATGATAACTTTGCTGGCAACTATACAGAAAACGGCATTGACTTGCATACGAAAAAACGTATAAAAGGAGAAGTATGAGAAAGCATTGCCAACATTTTTGAATGTTGTTGCATTTTATGGAGTATTATAAGATATATATCAATGTACCAACACACACACACACACACGGACGTCGGCTTACCCACGAATGCGGACAAGCGTTTGTGCCACTGAAGCGCACCAAATTTGTTAGTTTATGCAGTGCCAGAAATAGTCGAAGAGTTACTCAACAAAATGCTAGTCTACCTTGTTGCAAATAAACCCTAGCAGAAGCCAATGCTTTGTACATCAGAGAATCAAAATAGAATACAGGTAAGTAGCCCTTAGCAGCTTTCTTTCTACATCTACCTGTCTATATCATTGTTGGTGCGCTTGTCTGCTTGTGTATTGCAATGCAATTCACATGCTAAGTGCAGCAGGCAATTTAATTTGCCAGCAAAGGTTTCCCTTAAAGCTCAATGTAGTGCAATTTTAGCTCGGGAATCTTGCCTGTCTGCCAACTAGTAAGAATTGAAGGTAGTGCAAGCGGGAGAAACAGCTGCTGTCTAATTGCAATTGCAACGTGATATAATTACGTTAGAGGGGCAAATGCAATTTGTTGCAATCAGGTGCAAGAATTAAGCGTGAAACTTTGTCGGCAGCGCCTGTCTGATGACAATTTCGATTATGTCCCTAAGAGTATGCCAAAGTGTTAATTACTTATGTACTGGCATGCATAATAAACGGCAGCAGTGTATGCAAATGTTCAATTTCGATTATAAACAAACGTGTTGAGGCTCAAGGCAATAGACACAAACATACATACATACACATATATTCAACAATTGGCATTGTTGTTTAACAAATTGTCAACAGGAAAAATGAAAAAAGAGCTCGGTTTAAGCAAATGCTAAACACACGTCAGACTAACTGTGGCTGTAGTTGCAACTTCTGAATCTGTATATGCACTTGAGTATCTATTTTCACATGTGTGTGGCTTTTGTCTTCTGTTTGAGCAGAAGCATATCAAAATATAACCTGGTGAATGAAAAGAGCTTTAGATGTGCATATGCAAATGGGACACATGTTTAGCATTGTATTTGTGATAGTCGTGCTGCAGAGTAAAAATAATCATAGTCTGTATTTAATTCGCAATGAAAGGGCTTATGGATAAGAGTCTGTAGAAACTTTTTGAGTTTTTCTCTACAAGTGTTTAACATTTAAATAGAACAGGCAAAACTACATAGCTGCAAGGGTATATGAAAGTCAAGCACTCTCTGCACTCACATGCTAATATATTTTCACTTGTTTTTCTAAAACTAAAACTTGTTTTGGCTTAAAATGCATTTGCATTTGCGTTTCTGGTTGTCTAGCTTTCCACTTTCAATATAAGCATCCAAAAAAGTTGGGCATTTTGCAAAACAAAAAATAACGATTATAATTATAGTTATTCGTATATCTTCGCAACTCTTGAACAATTTCAATTTGTTCTCATAATGGAGATAGATTAAATGAGGAAAAGCGCTGGATAGAAGAAGACTTAATTCAATTTGCCACAGCGCAGAAAAGTAGGCAACACTCGAGAGCAAAGTTGAGCGTAACCTTTGCCATGCTTTTCTGTATAAAATTTTAATTAAATCCACTAGGCCTACACTCACACACACACTCATGCATATCCACACCCGCCGAAAGAATAAGACACCAGCTGTGCAACAACAACAACAACAAGAACAATTGTGAATTCCTAAAGTGAACTTTGCATTGTTGTCAACGACCCGTTTCACTTTACATTTTAAAAGCAACTCGTGTCTTGGGATTTGAATTAATGTTTATTTTTTTTTTTAAAGATTTAACAAATAATAAAAATATAAAAATATTGCTGTTGTTGACATCGGCTTTTTTATGTTTGAGTCATATTTTACTTTCATTATTTTAGATTTTGTGTTTTTTTTCCGGCATTTTTATTGCTGTTTGTTTTGTCTGGCTGCGAAAGAATAGCTAAAATAAAAGTATGTTTTAATAAAGTTCCCCTTTATATTGATTTGGTTTGGCTTATAAGCTGGCATATTTTGTGAACAGGTCGAGCAAGTGTTTTTTTTATTGATAACTTGACAAGTCCTGCTTACAGATTACAATTGCGTCGACATGACAGCATTCAAATTGTCATCATAAACACATTTGTCACATCAACAACAAGAAGAACAGGAACAATAATGCTGCTGCACTCAGGGATGTTGCTGCATAAAAACCCCAAGCATTGTGGCTTAAAAACTCAGATGACAGACAAAGAGAGATAGAAAGGTTCTGACATTGTCATATATACATATGCGACTGTCTTCGGCCTGACCACGACTTATCTACAGTTATATTCTATGTGGAGGCGGTAACGGCTGACAGAAAGTGCTCAACAGCGCATAACGATTGCCAGCCGGCTTGCTGCCTTTTCTTTACACCCACTTCACATATGATGCTCATGTTAAATGCTGGCAATCTATAAATATTCATTAGCTGCATATGCGTTTGAATACAATTGCTGCGGCCCTCTTGCTTGGGCCAGCTTTTCTCGGAATGTTGTTTATTAAAATTCCTCGAATACTGCTGGGTTACAGAGACGTGGTAGCTGGCAGTTGGCAGCTGACGAATAAAACCCGTTAGCAGCTCACAAAAAAAAAATGAGAAAAACAAAAAAGGAAATAGAACTCGCGCTTAAAGTTGGAAACATTGATACGTTTTGACATGCGTTGAAGGCATGTGTGTGCATGTGTGTGTGTGTGTATGCTCGAGTCAGATTCACACTACTTACGCTTGATCGCACTGGCAGCCATTTTGAGGACATTGTTGGCAGCTAATAGCATATTCCCAATCTTCTTTCGTTCAATGAAAGTCTTTAAGCAGCGAAGCTCAAGTGCTCACATTTTGGCAGCATCAGCTTATTTATGGCCTAAATCAGAACTCAAAGCTGTTGCAATTTGTTTTTAACTCTACCAAGCATGTTCTGACTACATAATATATAAGCAATTAAACGATTAGTTTGCCACTTCAATCGGGACAAGCAGCTAATATGCTTAGGAGATTTTGTTGGCATATGATAAGAGAGAATATTGAATATATTTTGCGTTCAGCTACAACTTGGATAAAATTTAATTAGAATAATAGTAGACTTTAAGAAATTTAATAGTCAAGAATCTTATTAAGATTTCTGAATTCGTAAATCTACCTTTGTTAGGATAATGGCCGAGTATATAATTGAATTTTCTTGTGAATATAGTCACTATTAAAAAACATCTCAGAAAATTCGAATTTATTTACCTTTAATCATGTTTAGCATTTCTATATCTGAAATTTTAATCACCAATCCAAAGTTGAAGATTGAGATTTCCCTATGAAAATAACGATTATAGCTAGTCAACTTAAATCTTATTAAGGTTGAAGTAGGATATAAGCCAAAAACCCGAACGGGAATCCTTTTCTTCGTCTACATAACGGTATGGCGAAAAAAGGTCTTGTCCTTAAAGATATATTTTTCATAGTAAATGATTTTGAACATAACATCATAGAAACTCTCTTAAACATTTATTCTAACAGCAAATAATTAGTCAGATTTATGAGCTTAGAGCAAACATTTAATTAAAGTGTTAATGTTTATGGGTGGCTTGTGGCTTTTGTGGCTCTTTAATCATAAAATCCAGAGCCACTACAAAGCATATAGTGAAAACAAAAATAAGTATGTAAGGCTTTGGCTTTTAGCTTTTGGGCGTTGGCTTGATTTCGACCAAATTTATTGCAATTAATTTGAGCTGTTAATGGAGTCAAGACCGCAGAAATAAACAAATTATTTTATGATACATACACCAGGTCTGGCCAGCACATACAAAATGTGTGAGTGTGTGTGTGTTGGTAGTTGTTAGTAAATATATGTTGCTGGCTTAATGATTGCAAACCACTATGGGAAATTTGACCACATTTTTTGGCCGAAACCCATTTTTTGAAAGTTCCATTCATTCAAGTCTCGTTGACGTCTATACAAAGGAATTATATCTTTTTTTAAAAAAGCCTACCAGAAATTAAATAAATAAAGAAAGTAACATGCCGTTAAACATTGCTTAACAAACTTAACCAAAAATCTGCTGCAAGGAAAACTTTATTAAAATTTAAATCTATTGCACTTTAAATCTATTACTTTAAATCAGTGTGGCTTCAACTTTGTTTTGTGAAAGTGTAATGTGAATTGTGCTTGTGTTGTCCTCATAATAGTATGTATGTATGAGTCTCAACTTTAAACCACAACCGCTAAGATTTCAGTTTATATATCATAACCTAAAATTACATAATGAACTATTGTTTGTCTAACGGAACAAAGTGAGAGAAAAAGCCAAAAAGTGGAAGCAGCTTTTCAAATATTTATAGAATTTTTGAGGAAAAATCGAATTACCTTTTTCATCGCTTGTCATCCAAACGACAGAAAAGCAAAAAAAATTTGTCGCATTTTTAAAAACAGAAACAATTGTAGATGTGAGTGAATATGTTAGCCAGTTGGGCGGCCTGCACTGAATTTCATGTTCAAAAGTCAAAGGGCACGGCGCAAACAAGCTGCAGATCTTGCCAAATATCTTTGAAAACGAAATTAGTATTATAACAACAATCTAGTCTGACACCTTTGGTTATTAAAAGCCCTTGGCAAAAAACCAAACCAGACTGTCATGGTTCGTTCTTGATTTATTGTCACAAAAGGTGGTCAAATTACCCATAGTGCAAACTAACGTCAGACTGTGACTAAAAACAGGACCAGAAGCGTTGCCGTTACACTGTAGATGGCAGACGCTGATGATGCTGCTCTTTATGACAGATACGAACACACACACACACAAGCACAAAATCACACGAACTGTGGCATGGTGAAAGGCCAAATCGTAAAAGGAATTGGAGCCACCTGTCTCATGTTCTACGCGGCATTAAAGCCTTTTTTTCTGGTTCAATGGCGTGCAGAAAATGGGTCACTTACTGTTACTTATTTATACTAATCAGAGCAAATTGCCGACGAGGCAAAGAAGAGTGGGCTTTGGAAAGTAGGAGCGGCAAGAGGGCGTGGTTGGGAAGGCGTCTGGTAAGTGGGTGTTCAGTTTGATGCTGCTGTGTGCTATTCGGGCATTTCACATCTACCTGCTGTTTCTACTGCTGCTGCTGCCACAAGTGTTATTAAAAACTTTGTTGAGGTGCCTAAATTAAGCTGCACAACGAGATGCGCTAAAGTTTTTATTGGTAAGGCTTCTGGCCAAGAGTGTGTTCTTGGTCTACCTCAGCACGTGGCTAGACAACAACATATTGTTCCTTTTGCAGTGTTCTTTATTTTGCTGCAACTGCAATTAGTTGTAATTACTTGGGTGGGTTTTGTTTGGTTAGTTGTTATGTAATTTCAATATTTCGATAAAGTAGATCAAAAGAGGTTATTGTTAGTGAAAATTCCATTAAATCTCATTTTCCTCTTGTAATCAGAGAGAGTTGGATAAAAGGTTCAATCGCAATATTTGTGTTATGACTTTGTGGTCCGAAGTTCCAATCTAATAAATTTGATTGCAACTGAAGCGTAAAAGCCAAACGGGAAAAACGCTGAATCCGCTGGAAAGAAAAAAAAGGTCAGCAACCGTTGCGTATACTCATTTTACAACCAGGGCGTGGCATGGCCAAGAAAATTAATGCATAAACCTAATCAAGCGCATAATGAAGTTGCAGCTGCTACTCCCTTCGAGTTGCTTCAAATCCAAAGCAAATTGTTAACAACGGGGATGCTATCGACCAGCTGACAGTTGCCAGATCTTTAAGCTTTTAGCTTTACAGCTTAACAACTGCAGCAGCAACAAAAACAACTACAACAATATCACGTCACAATGACGACATCATCGATTGTAAACATCTGTGGCTGGCTGCTTTCACAAATTAAACACAAACATGAACAGCAGCGTTGAGCAAGATGCTCGCTGGGCAGGTAGGGGAGGTGAAATGCACATATCGGGTGGAGACAGTCTCACTTGGTGAATTTCAGATCAGGCTGCTCCTTTTGTGTTTGTCTTTTGGTCCAAGGAGCATGCCAAACCCTTTGCCATCATCACCAGCATACGCGTCATTATCATGATTGCATTATACCATGGGACAAAATATCAAGGATTTGTGGCAAGTCAACGATTGTGGCAAAGATGAGATAATCTCACAATTTTTTTGGTACTCAAAAACACAAGCATATTCAAATTGAAACTAGTCAAAAAAACATGACATTTTCATTTGAGTCTGTTTGGAAATCCAGTTTTCCCATAGTGCTCTGGCATTCCCATTGCACTCGACATGTGCTTTTGATGACGGGGCACGTAGTCCAAAAGCCAGAGCTCACTTCTTGGGAACTTTGGCTCAATTGGCCTTTGTGTGTGCGTGTGTGTGTTTATGTGTGTGTCTGAAAGTTAGGAAGGAAATCCGCCATGTAGGTTAATCGCATACGCAAACCAATGTGTGTGCGCAGTTTTCACGCCAAAGAAGATTGCACTTGCCACAAACTCTGACCCACTTGTCGCCACCACCACTCGCTCTCTCCGTCCCTGCTTCCTTCCCTTTCACTTAACAGCTGTGTGTGTGTGTGTGCCCAGCAATTTTGGGCAACTCATGCATGTTTGTTTAGCGCTTGTTTGTGTGTGTGAGTGTGTGTTTGTGGATTTGTGTCAAGTGCAATAAAAATTGATCATTTTTGTCAGCACTTTATTCACTTTGTGTGCTGAAAAATAAAAATTGGATATTGCATCACTTGAATTACTTCAAAATAAATGTGAATAATTGAAACAGTGTTCGATTCGAAGGTTCAAATGCTCCATGACACTCATAAATTTGCATGCATTTGCGAAAAGTGCAAAGTGCTCAACAAAATGGCACACATACATTTAAATAAAAGTAAGAAAATAATGTAAAAAAAATAAAATAAAAATTACACTTGCTGGCACTGTCACATCTTTAAAAATGGGATCAGAATAATTTTGAAGCTTGATCGTTTTATGTACAATTTAAGTCAATTATTTGCAAATACCAAGAAAATGTGTAACCTATTTCAATAAATAAAACATTTACATAGCATATGAAGCCGAAAGCAACAATAATAATTATTATTTAACAATTTGAATTCCTCCAAATATTGACTTATCGAACGTGTGCAGAAAAAATTCATTAGCTTGTTCAAAGATTTTGTCTGGCGTTCCAAAGTCGGCATTGGTTGACTTGGCATGGTAAATTTTCAATTTAAATGGAAAAAATTGTGTATTGTCATAGAATTGCCAGCCATCCAATACAGTGAAACATAAAACAAGACACACACACACATACAACGATAGGCAGCAAACATGCGTCGTTCTTGCTTTTGTTGTGTTGAACTTAAATGGCAAATATCTGACGGGATAAATTGAGCTTATTTATCAAAGTTTTAATTAAAAACTTCATAGCATGGCATGGTCTCTAAATTGCTAAGTGTGTAATTACAACAGTGACGACGACAACAACAACTTGAACAGGAAGTACAAGACGAAGAAAGAAGAACAGTAGCAAAAGCTGAACACCTCATGCTGCCAAAGATGCTGATATTTCAACGTCATTAGACGGTTCGGTGCGCCTTAATGTATGCAACAAAATAAATTTCACACAAAATTGAATTAGTCTTAATAAACACGAATACCAAGACCAGTCAGCCAGTCAGCCAACCAGCCAGCTGGAGGCAGCTGACTCTCCGCAAACTCTTAAGTCTTCACAAAAGTCACAAGTACAAAAAAATATGCATATAAAAGACGAAGCACTAGAAGTAATAGAGAAGCACAGCGTAGTACAGCAAAAAATTCATAAAGCGCGCATTGCGATTTACGCGTGACTGAATTTAACGGTAAAAAAAACAAAGAATGTACGAAATAACAATCCCAAGAAGAGCAAAAATGTCGCAAAGAAATCACAAACAACATTCCAAGCCATAACAATGGCTTCACGCCAAACAGAACAACAGAAACAGGAACAGAAGAAACGAAAATTGACAAAGTTCTGATGAATATTGCACATTTCGAAATGGAGACTTTGTTTTTATGTATACCTGGCACATAACAAATATAAAAGCACATTTATCTCTCAGCAATACGCATTTATATTTTTATTAAGTTAAATAAGATATTATATTGCATCACGGCTAAAACCCAGTTAAGTTCTGGTGAAGACGCTGGCACCTGTCTGTCGCTTTGGAATTCACTTACTTTTGGTTATAGTGGAAATGCTGACAGGCTGCTTTTGCGCTAGGCAATTCTAATGACAAATCCGTCATTTTTAATACCCTATACAGATGTCAGACACAAGTGCTGGAGCTTGAACTATACTATAAATTTAATTTCCTTATAAACATAAATGAGAACGTGATTCAAAGAACGTTGTTTAAGTGCAGACCGGAAAAGAGCAACACGAAATGCCAGCGGCGTTGACAGATCGCCACGCAAATAGGCAGAGATACAGACAGAACGACAAACAGACAGACTGATAGCACTTCTGTGTGAAGTACTGAAACAAGAAGAGCAAACAGTTGGTCCACAACAACACAACATCACAACAACAAAAAAACAACAACATCGGACAAAGCAAAGTAAAAGCAAAGTCGCTGTCGCGGCCAAAAGAAGTACAAAATAAATTGCAAAATGCCAACAAATAAAAAACAAGAAATATTTAAGAACAGGCATGAAATGCGCCAACAAGAACCACCACCCACAGGTTGCCGCCCTCCGTGCCCGGAGGTCTTTGGGCGTTTCACAGCGTAGAAAACACAAGCATGGACGACAAGAAGATTATAAAGAGATTTGTGTGTCTGGCTGCCTGGTGGGTGGCGAGAAAAGTAAAAAGGAAGCATGGAACGAAGATTTTCTAGCGCTGCTGATGAGCCGACTGATGACAGTCATCACAATCACGATTATGTTAATATTATAGTTATCGTTATCATTAATGTTGTATTTTGGGTCGTCCAAGCTGCTGTTCCCAATCGTTGTCACTTCGTTCTGACCATTTGATAAAGTCATTTGCCCAATTTGTCAGAAGAGCCAAATAAAAAAACGTGAATTTAATATTAAGAAATTAAAGCCAACTAAATTTTATATTGCAAACAGATAAGTTTAACAATTTGGAGCTGATAAAATATATATGCTTTAATATTTATCGCCCTTCTAACTTTTTGCTAACTTTATAAATACGCATTAGGCCTATAATTTAAGCTCTTTGACAACATTTAATCGAGCTCTTTGCTAACTTACTCTAAGCTCGATGGGATATATATATAAATGCAAATGCCTTCTGAATGCCCACCCAAAACGATTTGTTATACTGTAAGCTAATGGTTTAACCACTGGCTCGTTAAAATACCCCGTTACCCCGTTACACTGCTTTACATTAATGGCCATCTTTTAATATGCGCAGCTTAGCGATTTAAATATTTTGTAGCCTACTTTCACGCGCTCAACAAATATGGCCACCAGCTGAAGCCTAAAGCTGAAAAGGGCTGCTACTAAAACAAAAACGATAATAAAAAATAAAAAAATTCACAAAATTCATTCATCCCACTTTAGTTGGCGGATATGCGAACTTATTGATTGCTTTGGCAATTTCAGTTAGCGGCTGCTAGCAAACAAACTAAAAACTAAACTAAATTGCAAAACGGAAAAAGAAAAAATAAAAGTGAAATGATGATGATAAAAGGAAAATCACAGCACGTGAAGGTTGAGCTGTGTGTTTGGCAGCGGAAGTTAAGCACAGATTGCCAATAGCCAAACAAAACAAAAACAAAAATAAGTGCTCGCTGTGTGTGAGTTGTGTGTGTGTTGCTGTCTAGTTGACTGGCATCTGCTGCGCTTAATATTGTTGTGGGCGTTTTTATTCTTTTTATTTTGCTCAGCACTTTGCATAACAACAAAAAATAGACTAGAAATCAAGCAGTTAACGCTGATTGACTTGCATATACCCTGTTTAAGTAAGTGGCGACACTAGCAGACTATAATCACAAATACGTGATTCAGTTTAAGCAACTTTCTTCTAAACTGTTCACAAATAATCCAATTGGTTGGTGAGCATACAACAAAAGCATTGCGGAAACAAAAGTTAAGCCGCATCCTAACAAGCAGTGTCCCACAAAATTAAGAAGAATAAGAAGTGGAGCCAAGGGGTCAAGTAAAAGTTTTCCACAATGTTACTGCGGCCTGTTTTAAAGAAAAGTTAGCTTGCTGGCCGGGTGGCCGGCTGGCTGGCCTGTCCGGCTGGCCATGTCATCGTCAGTTGGGCAGTGAAGCATGAGCCGGCAGTTCAGTTGGCCAATGCTTCCTTATTAAAACTGTCAATAGAAACCGACATTTGACTGTCGAACAGTCGCCAAAACACGACAGACAGACAGACAGACATTTTGTGGTTGGGATGCCTGCTGCTGCTGCTGCTGCATTGTGCAACCGTTACCTGAGAGAGACGAGCGATATAAAGAGAGGGGGTTGGGTTGGTCTTTTGTGCAGTTTTGATTTTCCACTTGATGGAGTGCAAATTTATAGCGCCGCTTGCTGTGCAACGAGGCGTATGCTTTTTATCAAATTATAAACATTTTATGTGTTATTACAAAATGCATTATTAATGTTCGGAACGATGTTAAGCACCATGTTAATTAGGCAGTGCCTACCTTCCACTCTATCATTTTGATAGCATTCTGTTTCCTGTTTTCATGAAATGAGCAAACGAATCTCTTTTATATTGCAATTATACAAATTGTCGTCGTTGAACATTTAATGCTCATGAATTTTGCACATTTCTGCATTGCTACACATTATTTATTTTCTCAACTACTGCCATTATAAGACCAAGTTGAAAGACGTGCTTCAAGCCGTTTTGACTACCAAAAAAAAAAAACCTTACCTCTTATTCAGTCTATCTCTTGTGCTTAAGTCTTTTTCTGTTTGTTGGCCAAGTGGACAAATGTCGCCAATTTTGGAATTTCTTTTAATAAAATACAATTTCTGTTTGCTTTTGGTTTGGCCCACATTCCCCAAAATGTCACCCAAATGTTCAAAATGAACATTTTATAGTCATTAAGTGCCATCAAATGGCAAAAAGCACACACAAAGTTGCTGAACTCTTCTTGATGATATATATATATATATACATATACATATAGGAACACTGGAAATTTCAATAAACCGTTTCCTTAGAAACAAAGAAAGCAAATAACCTCTGCCCCAAAAATCTGACCAACACACACACACACGCACAAACACACATTTACTAGAGTAGGGTACACACATCAAGCAATCAAAAAATGTTTGTGGCACTTTAATCAACGTCTGGTTAGGGCAAAATGCGACCATAGAAATCTCAAGCAGCCAGTTCATCCATAAACACAATTCCACACTCAGTGTGCGAGTGTGTGTTTGTGTGTGTGAAATTTCAATAAAACCATCGAAGCATTGTGTGCGTGTGTGTGTGTGAGAGAGAGAGGCTTGAGTGCTAGCCTGAGACTACAAGTGCAGCCCAAAAAAAAGAAAAAATAACTATTAAAGTATGTAAGTGGATATGGGCGCTATAGGGCGTGCGCACAAAAGGGTCAAAACACTGAAGAAAAATATTAAGATTTTTCTATTTGCAATGAGATTTTTCTTAACAATGCAAGAAAATATTTTTTAAAATAACCTGTTTTTGTCAGCTATAAAGAAGAGGTTCAGAGTCATTAATTCAAATGAAGGGATATTATAAGGTATGAATAAAAATAAATAAATCCCTTAATCATTGCCACCAAACTTGCGTTCAAAGATGATGTTAAGGCTGATTAAATCCTCATTGAAGTGACAAGCGCTATAATTTATCAAATTTAGTATTTCTTTGCAATGAATATACAGTTGAAGTTCCTTTAAACGAAATTCCGTTCAACGAAGTTTATTTGTGCAATGAATTTATTTCCAGAACACTGCAATGTGGTTAAATCAATTTTCTGTAACGAATTTCTTTTTGTCAACTTGAGAATCGCTATATGGATGCCCGACCTAACTTCTAAATGTGTCGATAAATGAATATCAAAATATTAAGTATTTTTTAAATAAAATCACCTGTCTTTTGCATAGCTTGTTCTTAAATTTAAGAGCTATGGCTTTTTTTGCTGTTTACTTGTTGGGAAGAGGCTAACGACGGGGTTTCCAAACCATTCGTCACTTGAGCGCTCTTGCCATTGACATTCTAAAGTAGTCGCCCTCAAATTTAAACCTTTTATGTGCTTTTAATTCGCACAAGAAAAGAAGAGAAAGAAAGAATAAGGAAATCATACATGTATGCCATATAAATTGTAAGACCATGAGCTGATTTTTGTGTCCAATGCTATTCACAGTTTTTGAATGTATTTTTATATGCTCTTCTCATCGTTTCGTCCTTTGCAATTTGCATAAGCATTGCACTGCCGCTGTGCGCATCCACACGGCGTATGCGTGATATGTAAATGTGAGTATTTGTGAGTGGTGAGTGTTAAACAAAAAAAATAAAATCTTATTTCACAGCAAAACTCCTTGGGGTATTATGGATTATTTGGCCCCCTAGTGAGTTAGCAACAGCAGCAGCAGCAGCATCAAGTGTGATCCATCAATAAACTAAGGACAAGTCATTATTGGTGACTCGAGTGGAAAAGGCAAAATAGTCTCGTCCTCTGGATTTTGGCTGCTTCATTAGTTGCATTAGCAGCTTCGGCTCCCCAAGTGCAATTAATTACAAGGCATATATGCAAACCGAAGCAGTGTGGGGGCATTAACAACAGCAAACACCAGCAGCATCAAAAACAGGCTTAATCAATACCGATTGAATGGCTCAAATATAATTAATGGCCAACACAGAGAAACACACACACACACACATTAACTGGTGTATTTTGTCTATGACTAATGATATCGATGTGAAAGAAACAACAACAGACACTAATGAACCTAGGCAGAGGGCGCATGAGGCGTTGTCTTTAATCTTTAATAAAAAAGCCAGCTTTAATGTATATTCAATGGATATTTTCTGTGGTGTCAATATAGGCCGGATAGAAAGTTAACTAAGAGCCGCATCCGGTCTAGACTTTATTATCACAAACACATTGTGCAACTGGCAAAAAAGATAAGTACTTAAAGATAAAACACAAAAAATGTGATGCGAAAAGTAGATGAACAACAAAAAAATCCGGAAGAATATCAGCTAGCTACAGGCATGCCACACGTTAAGCTATATATTAGTTAGTGTGTATGTGTGGGTGTGCTTAAGTAAGTGTGTGTGAGAGCATAAGCGTGTTCGTTCGCTTGAATATGCTTGCTTATTCCCCATTTGCAGTTGGCAGCAGAACGTTTAATCTACCATAAACACATGACTGAGTATTTATGAGTGGATGTGCGTTTGGGTGTGTGTGTGAGTGTGCGTGTGTGACTCGACAGGTGAGTGTTTTGGCTAAGCTGTTGTGACTTTTTTCGCTTTCATAAATCTTTTGTTACCTGTTAAGCCAGTCAATATGTTGAAAAGTCTGTCAAAAAAACCTTTTTTGGCTTTAAAGTTAAAGCTTTATACTTTATACCTTATACTTTATACGGCCCTTAACTCTGGCTTCGGTAGTCATAATTCGTTACTTGGTAAAATGTTGACTTTCTTTGTAATTGAAATCAAATAACATTTTCGTACGAAGTAGTTGTGCAATTTCGCTTGAAAGCATGTGCAATATGCGATTCAGAAGTGGGAGAAAGTTACATGGGATAACTATGAACTATGCAAACCAACACAACCAAAATATTAGTATCCAATTACGCTCTTTTAATTTGTGAACATGTTTCGGTTCCAGGAATTAGTTTCTGTTTATGATGAATGAAATTCCTCGAACTCAAACAGCTTTAATTTTCCCGGAAACGACATTAAATCAAGTACCAATCTATTAAAATTCAACTCCATTTCGAAGCAGCAGCAGATACATCAACACCGACTATAGAAAAGGCACAATGTAATATGTATAAAAAAAAGTACACAAAGGTGTAGGTCCGTGTTTATTTTATTTTTTTTTTTTTTGTACATATTTCAATTTCGCTTTTCATATTTATATGACAATTTTGGAATTTATTGTTGAAAAGCTAAAATACATACATAAAGGTACAGGACCCTAAGGCACTCCACTTTTTGTGTGTGTGTGTGCCATGTGGGGGCATAATAAAAATGCATAACATAGCGCCAGGGCATTGTGGCCAAACAACTTAAGCTATCCGATGCGACATCTGGCTTTGGGTGGAGGCGAACTCAAACAGGTCTCGATTTTCGAGCGGCATTCAAAATACTTCTACTACCATATAAGCCTGGCTACAAATTTAAACGCGCTTACAATAAATTTTCATTAGATGTGCAAATGTTGGCGTTAAATTTGATTTTGGCACAGAGAACAAATCTAGAGCAATCAGGAAACAACAACAAACGACGACGCGTACACAATTTGAATTGTTGGTGTCTTCTTCTTCTGCCACTTTATCTTCTTCTTCTTCTTCTGCATTAGGTGTAGAACGTGCTCGTCCATTGTTGTTGTTGTTCTTTATGTTTTAATGCGATCGTAAAATGCAGGACAGGTCACAACCAAGGCTGGACATAGGAACAAAAACTCTTCATACAAATAGATTACACACACACACACGCTTAGTAGGTCAACGAGATTTAGTTGTTGCTATTTTTTGCGCTGTTATTGTGCGTCGGGGCTTACCTTGCGTTGACTTAATCACCAAAGCTGTTAAACACTGAAACTGAAGCCGCCGGACAAAGACAAAAGGTCAACTGCTCGTTGGCACGCGAGATTGATTAAGCGTCTGATTTATTGTTTTCTAGGCACAGGACACACACACAAACATACGCATAGTTGTTGCTTTTTTGTCTAGCACTGCGCACAAGTGAGCATTATAAATGTGAATTCAAAACGCTTATCCGTTCAACATGCTTGATTTAACACAGCCTTTTATGCGCTACGCTTCTTTTTTGCTTTGACAGGATGCAAAGCGAAGCGAAACGCGCGCGTTGCGTACAAGTTGGAAACTGTTCGGTTGTAGGCTGTGTGAGTTGCTTTTATAAAGCCGCCAAACTGATTGCCGCCATAGCATTCAAAACACAACATGTTCGATGTAGCGTTCGCAATGAAAACAATACTTCCAGCGTGATAGAGCACAAGCTTTAGTTAGGGGTTAGAATGTGTTCGATTTATGGCACAGTCATTTCACATAGTATTTAGTCAGGACTCGAACCAAAGCTTTAACTCTCAATTCGAATTTGTGACCTCCCCTCCAAGCTGTTGTTGCTGGAAATGTTCGACACGAACTTGTTTGAAGCTGTGCTACCAAACGCGCTGCCAACTTTTTGTTGGTCCTGTTTTGTACACTCTCTCTCTCTCTCTCTCTTTCTTTCTCTCTGTGGCTTTGTGACAGTTCAATTTGGGCATGTTGCGTGTGTCAGGAATGCATTGCATTTCTTTGAGGCATTCTCTAAAATGCTGCATTATCGGAAGACAAGCTCTAATCAAGTGGCTTGTTTAAAAATGTTTCAATTCATGCAAATGTAAAGTTTGATATGATGAAAAAAATGGTGAAACATTTTAAAAATAAAGTTACATGTTTTATCGAGGTTGTTTTATTTTAATATATGTTGCCCCAAAAATTGGAAAAATAGTTTCATTCTACTGCAGATAAGATACATATGCGAATGCTCTAACCAAATTCATATCTAGTTTGGTAAATTGATCCAAGCCCCCCAAAAACACATATCAATAGACATCAATAGGCAATTTAAGCTTGGTATTGCATGGATTCTTTGTCCGGCCTCCAGCTTCATATGTGTGTCCTTCACACACCTGTGTGTGTGTGTGTGTGTGTCGCCTGGCAACGATTCGATTCGATTGGAAGCTTTACTCCAGGCGAAAACCCAAACTAATATTGTTCAAGTTACCGCAATCGAATGCCAATAATAACTGATAGGCTTACAATTAGCCAACGATCTAAACATATGCTGTCAAAGTTCCGGCTCCTGAACAAAACACATGTCATCCGGGCTGAAATTCGAGTATCTGACACAAAATATATTAAATTTGTTTTTTTTTGCGGCTTTTGTCAATATTGACATACTCGTCCGCATAATGAATGTACTTACAAATTCCAATTACACTCAAAAGAGCAGCAATAACCGAAACAAAGGTAAACAAACGAAAGCAAATTGCAAATATGTAGTATAACCAACAAGCTGAGATTAATATGAACGCATAGTGTATTTAATCAGAATTCATTCCTTCCAACCCAAAAAGGACACATTCAATTGCCCATCCTTGGCTTCGTTTACCCTTTTGGTGGCACACACAACTTTCAGCTAACATGTCCAAGCTTTTCATTAACCTGACTCGGCCAGATACGCACGATGGCAGCTGTCTATGCAATAGCGTTAATTTGTTTTCCACGAACTTCCACACAAACTCACAGCTTGACAATTTTTTGGTTTTTTTTTTTTTGTACGCCCTGCAATTATTAAGTTAAATAGATGAGAATGTCACATGACTTGAAAAAGCCAGCTTAAATTAAGGAATATACAATCTTTAACCAAAAAAAATCCTTAAATTCTATTTCTAATTAGATCCTTGGGAAGATGTTGGATTTAAGATTGCGCAGACCACACTGCGTATGATTATTAAATATGTACAAAATCAAGTCAAGTTTAACTAAAACATTTATTAAGAAGAACAATTTTTTTTCAATAATTCCATAGAGCTTAAGACTCAGCTTTAGTTGAACTAAAGTGAAACTTTAAATTGAGGATGAAACAATCGAAAAAGAAAGCAAGGAGAATTTATTGTTTAAGATTTACTTTAGTGGCATACAAAATACAAAAGACGTATTAAAATTAGGGTATTCTTTCCGCTTATCAGAGTGAACGTAGACATTTTAGCTCGTTTTTTTTGTCAACATTTTTTAATGATGCTTTTGCGTTACTGCAGCGAAGCGTCCATGAATAGCATCAGAAACCAGGAACCAGGAGCCCGAAAATGTATTTTATCATCATTTTTGCGGTAGTTTTACAGTTTAAGTGTGTGTGTGAGTATGAATGGGTTGTGTGTGTGTGTGTGATGTTGTTTGACAAAAAAAAGGTTTCCGCAATTCGGTCCTCAATACGTATTTTAATTTGCTATCTCTCTCGCTCGCTCTCTCGTTTTTTGTTTTTATCTGTGCATGTTCTTTGAACTGTGCCTGACATTTAACCATGAGACGCAAAATTCTGAATACTGAGCGCATCGAATACAGCTCAATTCATTAAATGAGCTTGTTGACAACGCAACTGTTGGAATTTTTTTGATATTTGTTGGTAGTTTTTCTCGTTTTACGGTCAGATGGAGTCGTCGGTCAAAGTTGTCCCAAGGGAGAGAGATAGAAAGAGTGAGTGATATGAAAAATGATGAAGTGATAGATGTGAATTTAAAATGCTTGCGGGCAAACTTTTGCAAATTAAATACCAATTGCAATATGCAAACAAAAATCTTAGCAAAGAAAATTCTACCATGGCAACCGAAAGCTATCAAAAATAATGCTTTACACACGCACACACACACATATATTATACACATAACAAATTTAACTGGAACTCTTTGCAAGGTAAGCGCAAATGTGCGCATGACATAATTCCTTAATTACCAAAGTTGTCATATGCACCTGAAAGCCAAACGTAACGTACATAACTACAACTTTCATTCTTCCTCTTCATCTTTCTGCCCTCATTTCTCCATTTCTCGATTCATCTTCTTATTCTGGTTATTTCTGGCCGTTGCTGTTACATGCCCAAATGTTGCTGACACGTGGACAATGTCGCCTAGCTTTAGTTCGCAATAAAAAGCGAGGAAACTACCAATATTAAGCTACGTAAAAGATACTTTGCCATATTAGCTTTTGATATGCAGCTGACATTGTATTCGACACTCTTGAATATACATTTTGGTAGATATATACATTTTGGCTATAATATTTCTCGTTTTTGAGATGGCAGTTAAGACCCAATACAGCTTGTACAACATGGCGTATGAAAATGTTAAAGAGACTTTAATATTTAAATGAGGAGCTACATTTAATTAACTTACAATTAAAACAACAATTTATTAGCATAACAACATTTGAATTAAATAATTGCGTTCCATTGAATTAAATTAAATAGGTTCTTTATTTAATTATAATTTCATCAAATACAATGTTAAGCTGACTCAAGTTGTGCTTGAGTGCAAAGAGAAAATCTGTTGCCACTAGCAACAATTAATAATAATAAACATAATTAGCTGACACTTGGTGTACTCTCGAAGCGAGACTGATAGCTAACAACAACAAAAACAGCAGCAGCCGCAACCAATTATTGTTTGCGTTTACGTTTGCCAATTTGGGTAAATTCATGTCAAAGGCGGCATGTCAATGACAAGCGCAGCTGCGGCCAAAGCTTCCCCTTACCAAACCCATCCCCCCTGCTGCTCGACTCTTGGGCTTGAGTCTGCAATTGGCATGCAGCAACATCATCATCTACCTTGAGACGTGAAATTTGTTATTTGCTGCAGCGCCATGCGTTTCCTTCCGTTTCCGTTTGCCGCTGCGGTTTGTGCCGCCATTTCAATTTCAATTTGCTGAACGGTAAAGTCGTGAAAAGCGAAACGCGCGAAAACGCTGCCACCCCTCTGTCTCTTTGCCATTATGTATCATGTTGTTGCCCCTGACGACACAGAAGTTTGACGCAGATTTCTGCTTGCTGATCCGCGCCGCTGCTTCAATTATCGAATGCTGCAGTGCTGCCACCCACACTGGCCACACACCGCAGTGCCACAAACAAGTGTCATAGGCAGCAAGCAGCAGTCAGCAAGAGGCAAGCGGTAACATTAGACAGGAGACCTTCGAGACCAAACAACTGTCGAAAGTGTAACAAAATCGCACAAAATGTCACTGAATTAAACGCAACACGAACGCGAATTTAATTAAAATGTTTCGACACGTGCGTAAATCCGCACTAATTATTTTGCGCTTGAATGCTGCAATTGTTGCACTGTTGCAACATGCCTTTGTAACAACAATTGTTAATTATAATCATGTTGCATTGTCCCATAAATACTGATGAAAATCGTTTATTTTCGCCGCAGGTCACATGCCGGCCAGCTTCCTGTGTATGCAAATAATTGAATTCGAATCATAGAGAGGTTTGCTCTTAAAGTACCAAACCAAATGGCAAGGAGACTTTTTCGAGAACTTACCAAATATCCTAACCATTTTTCCAATTAATTTTTCGATTACAGACAGACTAGATTCTTCTTAAACTTACCTCGCTGTTAAGCATTGTAAGTTATCAATTTAAATGATGAATAGAAATTGTATTAAGAATGAAAAACAGTTAAGCACGTCAGCTGAAATGTTGCCCGCTAGGACACCCGTTGCTTGTTAAGCTCGCCCCACAATGTGGGCAACAGCAAAATGCACTAACCGACAACACAATCAAACAATTTTGGGCCAAAAAGCCTTGGCACACTACTCAGAAACCTGAACAAAAAAAGTGCCTGATTGCAGCAAATTTGTTGGCATTTTTGTTGATTTCATTTTGTTTCGCTGCGTGTGTGTGTGTTCGAGTGTGTGTTTGTGTGCGTTGAACCATGCTCACTTAACGCTGGCATTCAAATTTCGCCGGTGCATCTCACAGTTATTTTGTTGCTCCTGTGTCGTGGATTGATAGCTGCAGTAACTTTGATTTATTGCCTGTTCTTTTTGTCGTAGCCAAACACGTGAATTCCAACGAAGAGGACAAATGAATAGTCGTCCAATATCTATGCGCAAACTGGACTCCTGGGCATAATGCCCAAAACTCAATAGTTGCAACACACACACACACAAGGCTGGTGTCCTTTTTTGGTTCGCCTCTAATAAACGATCAGCGTCAGTTTTCGCTGAGCCAACAACAAAATTCGCATAAAGAAGAATAGTTTGGCATTGTTCTTTCCTAAAACTAATCACAGTAGGCCGTTCTTAAGGGTTTTTGAATAGGTACTTCATTGGAGGAGATACCTATGAATGCTTTTATGGAATCTATTGTTTAAAAGATGAGTTTTATCTCAACAATAACAATAACACTAAATTTCCATCGGTGAATAGATGAAATATCTTCTTTATACAAAAAAGTTCAATAACCAAATCTGAAAAATTCGAAGAACCGAATGAAGGACACATTTTTTTAGAAACTTCAATTCAAACTTGATATTGTGTTTCAATTTTTCGGGTCAACGGAAGTTCTTTTGAAGCTTATAAACTGTAACGATACTTTTTTGTTTTATAGACCTTGACAGTATAAAGCACTTCTCATAAAGTTCAATCCTGTTTAAGTGCATAACAACTTAGTAGTTGGTTAGGTAGTTAGTTTTTCCATATATGTACATACCAAATAAAGCTCTTCTATCTTGCATCTTCATTTTCATTTTCCGTTCATTGTTGTTGTTGCGGCTTACGAAATGCACTTGACTTTGAATGCTGCACAAGACGACAACGAAGCACTGGCATTTATTAGCTTCCACTTGGTTAGCCCACAACAGACGTTTATTAGTTCAGCAGATGCACTGCAGCTATTTCTACTAACTCAGTTTTCTTCCACCTTGATGTTTGTGGCTCAGAGGAAGAAACTCTCAAGACAAAAGCAGCAAATTAAAGTTCACTTCAAGTTAAACTTTCTGTTAACAAGTGCAGTTAAATCTCAAAGTGCGTAACTTATTCTGCACCTTTCAAAAAGTATAGCTCCATTAAGTGCAGACTGCTGATGATTAATTTCTGCTGCTGCTGCTGCTGATGTCCTTCAGCTGCAACTGACATCCTTTTGCAACTGCTGGTTGCGTCAATCGGCTTATGAGCATACCTCATTACCAATAAGCCCAGTTGGCCGAGAATCAACGAATGCGAAGCTCCTATCTTCCACTCACTGAGCCGCTCTTTTGAGTGTTTGCTGCGACATGCTTCTGGGTCTGTTTCAACTTGTGTGTTGCACCCAAAATGCGATTAGTGATTTTTAATTTGGACGCCTTAGTCTTGCTTTTTATACAGCTGGCTTGACCCAAAGTCAGTGGCCGTTTTTGTATGTAGGTTTGAATTGTCAGGCGCCTAAAACCCTGGCCATTTGCCTCAAGAGATTCTATTGGAACTTTGCCATTGCCTTTGGTGTATTTATGCTAAATGTAGCCCATAAATTGGCTATTAGAAATAGTGGTAGTGGGTTTGGGTAGAGTAGTTAGCATTGCCATACATTTTCTTAAGTCTTCCCATTTGTAGAATTATCTATTTAGATGTAGTAAATTAATTTAAGTATTTTAATAAACAACTACATTTAAAAGAATTGAATTACCCTTCTCGTTTCGTCTTAATCTCTAATATGCTCTGTTTACTTTTCGTTTAGTTTCTATTCTTATGACCTTTGATGATTGTATTTTGCGGCATGCTAACAAAGTGAAAAGCATATCAGTTGGTAAATACCCGAAAGTATTTGTTTAGTTAGTCAAATAAACCAAATAGTAGATAGTACATACTATATGGTAAACCCCATTATGCTTTTATGTGGTACTAGTTTTCATTGAAAAGACAATTCAATTTTCAACACATAACAAACAAAAAGTAAGAAACGTTATATTGGTCAGCCGATGCATACAGGAATAAACATATTGGGTGCAATATTTTGCACCTGCAAACAGCACAGTTTCCAATTTGTTGACAATGTTTTACAAAAATAAACATTTTAGACAAAAGCATTTAGGTAAACGACATGAAACCAATTTAGTCCCTGAGAAAATATAAATATTCAAAACAAATAATAAAAACAAATGTCATGAATGAATGCTTTACAACTGTTTAGCAGGAAAACAAATGTCATTATAGACTTTCTGTTAAGCATATCAATTTTGGGAAAACTTCAAATAGCAAACAACCAAAAGCAAGTATAGAAAAACACATGTCATTAATAGGTTAAAGCCGGCTTATTGACTTCGATGAATGCCTAGTGTATAAACCCGGAGACTTTGAGCTTCTCATGACTAAGTCCCCTAAGCATATTGCCCAACTCCGCTTGGTCAGAAGACAAATGCGACTTGCTCAGCTGAGAGAAGATTGGATTAAAAGTAATGAGCATTAAGTGACCAACAATTTTTTCTTTGCAGCTGGCCAATAATGGCAACTCCTCCTCCACCTGTAACAATATAAATTATAATCAAACCACAGACAAATTAACATTATTGGCGGATTCTAATTATGTTTTGCATGTTTTAATATATTTGAGTGATATTTAACAGACTGAATGTACGACAAAAGTTAATTAATTTTTTGCTTATGAATCAAAGATGCTTTGCAGTCCTTTCATAGAACCGGTCGACCTGGGCTGATGGCTGATTAAAGATCCGTTGTGAAAAGGTCCCACGTAGCGACCGGCAAAAAAGATTGCTTTACTGTTGCGTATAAAGAAAACGAATGGATGGTCCACCTTAAATGTTTTCTTTTGCATATTCAGGCTCATGGGTACAACTTTTAAAACTGCAAAATATAATTCTAAAAGTAATATATACAATATATATTATTATAGGGTCAGACTTACAGGTAACTGCTGCTGCCTCGCAGCCTGCCTCGTTGACATCGATATAACCTCGATGTTTGGCTGCTGAGATTTTTTGTCCAGTTGCATCCACAAAGAGTCGCGATAGATTTGCCTGATCGTCAAATATCTCAGTGATGCCTAGCTGTTGGGGAATACTTCCGTTAAAGATCTTTTAGGAAAACTTGACTGAATTCGCTTACCTTTTGCAGCGGTTCCTTTAGATCTATATCGAATTCAACACAAAACCTGGGCAAGGCGATCTCCACCTCCTCCATGGACATTTTATTTTCCACGTCGAACCAGTCGAGATCTTTTAGCTTGTGCTCTAAATTGGTCACCCCACATATCTTATTGGGCAGCATGATGAGCAGGGATATGTTCGAGTCCTCGAACGGCAGCTCAACGGCTCTGGCACTCAATTCAGGCAATTCCACATACTTGAACTTATCCTCCTGGTACATCATGTCCACCGCGACGCGCTTTTTTTCATCAACGTAAAAGTCGTCATGCATGGTAGAATCGGGTGTGAAGGGCTTGCTGAACAGTCCCTTAAAGTACAGAGCATTTATCAGGACGGAACTTGTGTCCCCATTTACATCATCTGGCTTCAAGAGATTTCGAATCTTGTTCTCTGTTGCATCTTCCACGAAAGCATTGATCTTTTCTGTGGCTCGACCTGCCTGGGTAAAATCGATTGACTCTGGCTCGGATCGAAAGTAATTCTTGGCGACTTCAATGAATTCCGGTTTCATGCTCAGCTTTTCGTTGACGTAGAGCCGCGTCACGGACTTGAGTGTCATTTTTTCACCAAAGTTATTCAACATTGTCCAGAAATCGTGATATATCTTAGATATCTGTTGCTGGTCATAGGGTTCCAACTTCAGACCCTTACGCAGTTGTTCTGCTGTTGATCCTGATGCACCCACAAGGGCTAACATCAGGGATGTTTGTATGGAGACAGGTGAGACTATCGCATTTTGGCCAAGCACAGCTTTCCCTTGGGCATTGGCATTGCTCCTGGCCACCACATCGTACAGCTCCTTGGCAAAGGCATTGAAACTGTTGCTGCAGTCTGTCATATTCTACACAGAGTACAGAAGAACAAACTAAAATTAAATTAAAAATTTTTTTCTTTCTCATATACGGCAAATATTTCAAATCCATCTAAATTCAAATTCTCTGTTTTTTACTGTTCAAATTCAAAGTCAATATTTTTTGTGACATTTTACTATTTAACTTCCTTAGTTTTCTTATTGCGCAATCCATAACTTTACAGCTGACAGATAACAATTTTCATTATGATAAAAACCACTTAATAGTTTCCCGAATAAATTCCTCAAATTTTGTTTACTTGAAAAGTGATAAAAAAAAAAAAAAACAAGAAAAATACGATATTTTTAATTGCTACCGAAGACACCTAAGGCTGATAACTAACTAAAAGTTAACAAAAAAATAACCTTCACAAATAATGAATTATTATAATGCCGCACAGCCAAATTAACAGTGAGCGTGTTAAGTAAATACTAAAATGGAAAGTGATTAGGCCTGACTGATTGGTTATTTGGCTAAAATCGTCAACAATGGTTAATATAGTATCAATAACAGAACCGACCGATTTAACTGAATGTACAGAACTGACTCAGAACGGCAACAGGTGAGTCAGTGCGAAGGCGTTGTCAGAAGTAGATATAAGAGATAAGATAAATCACAGAGAGCACTCATGACAAGAGTAGACCGTCTGGCTACTCCAAGTGATTCCATCTATATAAATAAAAAATAAATATTAAGAGTATCAAAAGTAATCTAAACTAAAGCATAAATAATATTGAATTACAGTTTCTTATACTGAATAACTTTTTATTATAAAGAGTGGCAGTTAGCAAACAATCTTTTAGGCAATCAAATTTCAAAAAGCTCTCTTAAATTTCGGTATCTCTTTTTGATCAGCGAACAACAATTAAAAACAACACCAACTTCGAGTTGAACAAGAGCGCCAAGCTCATGGAATGCAGAAACCTTGAGAGGGAAAGAGCAAAGAGGAAGATTGAGGTTGGAAAGGTTTGGAAAAAAGCTGTTAACAGAATTTGTAAAGACTATTTAATCAAATAAGTTGCTCAAAAATAGCTGTAATTTTTAGTTTGTGCCCGCTTATCAGTATTTCAAATATAAATTGTTGTTATGCGTATCAAATCGAAGCGCAGATTCACACCGACTGTGTCTAATTTTCCATCAAAAAAGCTGATAAGAAGAGCTCCCTCCAACATCAAATGGGAAAAGTACACAAATTGCCTGTCAGTCTCAACCGCACTTCTGTCGAAGCAGTTCGTAAAATAAATTTGACGGTGTTATTTATTTTTTTTGTGTAAATTACTTAAACTGTTGTTGCTGATATTCACCAAGAAAGCCAGCCAAATGAACCGACTTTTGCAATTAGACGGTAAGCAAATCAGTGGAAAAAAAAACCCCAAGCTGATAAGCTCTTTGAAAAAGAGAAACTTCTGCGAAAGCTAAATTTGAGCATACGTTGGGGCCAATTAAGAGCACGGCGGATTGAGAGCACATCGGTTGTTCATAATTCGCTCACGCATACATGCTAATGTGGTTTGCTTGTGCTTTTGTCGGTGCATTTATAACAACAGCAAACTGAGCGCAAACATTCAGTTAGCGTCCAGACACGCTTGCAAACACAACAAAGAAGTATCCTCGCTAACATTTTTCACATTTAAGAGAAGCTAATAAAAGAAAAAATAAGAGTCGGTTAGAAACGAGATTGGAGAAAGCACAAACAAAGAACTTGTTAATCAGTATTGAGTTTGTAAACAAACACACAACGAGCAAAACGGCTAAACAACGCCAAATATTAAACAATATTCGACGAGGTGACTCATACAGTGGGAATTATATAAATTTATGATATCATTTTGTAGTTTTTGTATTTTCGCCACAACACACTAACACAACTTTTGACATTATTCCATAGTCTGCGTGACGCTCTCGCTACTACTGCTGCTACTCCAGCCCCCGCTACCCCACGCCCAAACCCAGCTCGATTCCAAAACAACAACAGCTGACGTCATGGCCGACAATATGGTGGAATTCTCGCGCCGGCTGGCCAACTTTTCGGTCAATATGTACGACAAACTGATTGCTTTAAAGCCCAACACAAATGTCGTCTTCTCGCCGTTCTCGATTCAGACCTGTGCGGCAATGGCCCGCCTTGGAGCCGTGGGAGAAACTGCTGCAGAATTGGACCAAGGCCTTCAACTGGTTTCCAGTGATGTGACCAAGATAGCCGAAAGCTTTCACCAAGTGCTGGCTGCCTACGAGAAGAGCTCCATTCTGCGTATTGCCAACAAAATCTATGTGATGAAAGACTATGAACTGAATGATGAATTTAGCTCGCTGGTCGCCAAAAAGTTTCTCTCGCCCGCCCAGAATGTGGACTTCTCCAAGAATGTGGAGGCAGCCAGCCTGATTAATTCCTGGGTGGAGCAACAGACAAATAATCTGATCAAGGATCTTGTGCCATCCAGTCTGCTGGACGCTGAGACGCGTCTGGTACTTATCAATGCGATTCACTTCAAGGGCAACTGGGTGCACAAGTTTCCGAAGCATGCAACACGCGACGAGCTATTCCATTTAAATGCTGACGAAACTGTTAATGTGCCCATGATGAATCTGAAGGAAAGTTTTGGCTATGCCAATCTGCCAGATCTGGATGCGGCTGCCTTGGAATTGCCCTACAAGGACTCGGATTTGTCCATGCTGATAGTGTTGCCCAATAGTAAGACTGGTTTGTCACAGCTGGAGGTGAAGTTGCGTTCCACGCCGCTCTCGCAAATCAGTGAGCAGCTGCGCCGAACCCAGGTGGCGGTCAAGTTGCCCAAGTTCAAGGCCGAGTTCCAGGTAGAGCTGACACCCATCTTCCAGCAAGTGAGTAACCGTTTTGGGTATTTTGTTTACTTTGTTATTCATATTGGTTTCTCTCTATTCTCTTCCAGCTGGGCATGTCACGCATGTTCTCCAACAAGGCGCAGTTCGGCAATATGCTCAAGGCTCCGGAGGAGTTGAAGGTTTCCGCCATTATACATAAAGCTTTTATTGATGTCAATGAGCATGGCACTGAGGCAGCAGCAGCAACCGGTAAGTCTTCACTTCCACTTCTCTCCACTTGGGTAATCTATTCTTGCACCCAGTTCAATGTTGCATGCCACACACACATTTTATACATTTGTTTTGTTTTTTGTCCCTCTCATGTGTCTCTCGGTCTGTTCTCTTTGTTAGCCACTATGATCCGCCTAAAACGGAGCATCAACCAGCCAATTGTGTTCCATGCCGATCATCCATTCATCTATTATCTGGCCCACAGGCAGCATTTGCCCCTTTTCTACGGCTCCGTTGTGCGTCTAGATGAGGCAACGTCCGAGTCGAGCAACCAACATGACGAACTTTGATATCAAAAAGACTATAGGTTATATGTAGTAATAAAGTACTGAAGAAACGGGCAGCTGATTGTGCATGTCAGTTTAACTATATATTAATTCGTTTAAACTTTAAAGTTATCTAATCAGGCTCAGATTTTGTCATTGGGCTTATAAATTATACAGTGGTCGTTGGGACATAAGAAACGTACTGACATCGAGAACTTAGTATTCGTCTAAAAACACAAAAATCTATTATAAATGTTACTTTAAAGATATTTGTTTTTTCATACTTTATGAAAACTCTTTTGAGCCGAAAACTACTTTGAAAACCCATCAAAAATAAAACTCAATATTATTCTAGCTACCACTGTATATCATAAATTATTTTTGATACTATTTCACCCGACCTCGCACTTTTTTTAAGTTTGAATTTTTATAAATATTGTATCTTGTTTTTAATCTCAGCAGCTTTTCTCATGTGTCGTACAACATCGCTCTCATTGGAGCCAGAACCCATCAGTTTCTATGCAAATCGAGCGTTTCGCTATTATATTGCCAATAAGCAGGGTACGGTGCTCTTTGCTGGCAAGATGCAACACTTTTAGCTATAGATTCTATGTACCTTAAATGTATTATTTAAACCACATTTTTCCATGTTAACCCAAATTTACAGAGTCTGTTATTTGGATAAACGATATTTGAACATTTTTGTATAATAAAGAAATCAAAAAAATTTACTGATGAATTGTTATATGTTATTCATCATCATCATCTATATGTCCTTAATACATTTAAGATCATCTCATTATTTAATTGTTAAGCTCATTTATTAACCATTTATGCTTTTGTGTTTGGCTTTCATATTCAAAGAAATGAAAGCTGTTCTTGTATGCTCTCGGGTGATTAAAACACATCTTACTAAATTTCGAAGTGTTAGATCATCCGGTATTAGTCCTTATAATGAGTTATGGGGTTTGGCTATTATCTTTATTTTCCTTCCATTTGTTGTTAAGGTACTTTTTTGCATACACACTTAATAATGATAATTTTGAGAAATAAAAACATTCAATTTACCATTTTAATCTAACTCTGTTATTTACTAACCCTTTGGTCGTATTTTATTGCATCATTATATTTAATTTATTTTGTGCACGAAATATTGCAAGTAAATGCCAAGGGCAAGTGAATTATCGCTGCTGAATCATTTTAGTTTTATAGGGGGCGTTGCTAACCTATCATATAATATGTGACAGCTGGAAAAAATAGACATGCAAAGATAATGGGTTTACTTTCGAGTATATCCAATACATATTGCAAAAAAATAAAATAAATAGCTTATGATTATATTTTATTTAGAGTTTAAAGTTGTAGTCTTTCAATTAATCATTAGATATTTATGGCATAAAAGAAATGTTTTATTTATCTACTACTACATCTTATTTTGTTTTTTTTTTTTTTCATGTTATTGCAGCTTTAGTCCATCGATTTAATGGACCCAAGCCAAAGCCCCTACGCTTTATTGCAGATCATCCCTTCTTTTACTATATAGCCAATAATCAGGGCACTATATTATTTGCCGGCAAATTGCAAAAACTTTAACAAGCTTTTTGCTTTGAATTCAATCTTATTTTATCTGAATTTATTTTTTCTTAATATCCTTAAGTTAACAGCGTTAATCATGTTTTTTTTTTGTGTTTATCTTCAATTTCTGCAGTAATGCTCATAAGCTTGGATCTGTTGTTGATTGAGCCGGATCCCATAACTTTTAATGCCGATCGTCCCTTTCTTTATTACATTATCAATGGGCAGAACACAGTTTTATTTGCCGGCAAAATGTTTAAATTTTAAAAATTAATTATTTGGCTTAATGTTATTTTTGTATTTTACCTGCATTTTATGAAACCCATGTCATTAATAAAGCAATAAAAAAAAAGACTGCTGAATCATTATAACATTAAGATATGGTCCTTAGCACAATAAGGCCAACCCACATATTCCCTATAAATATTATTATACCTATATCATTGGCAATCAATGTGGAGCCTAAAACATTTACAAAAGTACACAAGAAAGCGAATTTCCGGTCCCGCAAAAGTTTGTATGGAAAAATTACTCAAAATCATGTGATCGGGTTGAAATTCGGCTTAGAAGTAAAGAACGGAAAACAATTCGACATCTATTTTCACGATTTTGGGAAATCCTCCCACAAGGAAAATACACTGTACTCTAATGAAAATATGTTTTTTATCCCATTTTCAAACTAATATCTTGGCAACAAATAAATTCATATAATGTCGGCTGAGTTGTCATATAAAAGTAAGATCTTTATAATCGCTTGGCCCATAATCTTTTCACATTTAGTTATCCTAATAAATCCCTTATACATTTATAATGGAATAATATTTTAATCATGTGTTTGTATGTGTGTTTACCTTTGTCTTCTTGTCTCGCATTATTTCAGCAATGGTCATGTGCTATGCATCGATGCCCATGTTCAAGCCGGAACCCATTCGTTTTCATGCAGAGCATCCATTCGTTTACTACATTGCCAATAAGCAGGGCACGGTGCTCTTTGCTGGCAAGCTAATGAATATGTGAAATGGAAAAAACCAAAATCCAAAAAAACATGAGTTGATTTTTATACACTCAAAATAATATTCTAAAAAGACTGCACGGGCGCAACTGAATTTACTAAACATTTATCTTTTTACTAATCAAGCATGTTAGGTCTATTTTCTAATAAAATCAATAAATATAAAAATCTCTATGTAACTTGTATGGCTTTTCCGCAGCTTTCCGCATCATGCCCATTATGGCTTTGAGGCGCCGCAAGTTCTTTGCCACACATCCGTTTGCCTACTTTATCAAGTCCCAGAGCAATTTGTTACTCTTTGCAGGCAAACATTTAATGTAATTCCTTGCACTATTTTTAAGCTTAATATCGAATGCAATAAATAAATTGTCTGTTTTATAATTAAATTTGTTATTCTAAATATAAGTTTGGTAAAGGTTATTTCAAGTGGAAAGTTTGTATTTATTTCAAGTAAGTATCTTTGGAGTAGCTTATTTATATTAGTGCATTTTACTTACTGTCCATTAGATAATACAAATAAACTTAATTTTTCTGCTTAAAATATTACAACCTTACAACTCTAGACTTCGAGTATGCGAAAGGTCGTAGTTTTTTGTATTTTTTGATTGATTCGCTTGTGAGTTTATCGAAATGCATTTACTAAGCCATTGAGGCGTTTAATTCAAGCACGCAATTTCAACATTTAATAATATGTCAAAGTCACCAAACTGAGCGCGTCTCGAGCAGTAGATCTTCTAATGCGAGTCAAGATGCATTGCTTAACGTTCCTGCTGCTGCTGATGCTAAAATATATCAATGCTGCCAATGTGACGCAATTTAACTGTGAGTATTACGGAATAGAAATTCGAGTTATCCTAACCTCAAACTGACTCTATAGTAACTGCCTATAAGGAAATGCCAGCTTTGTATCATTTGGATGAGTATGATCTGTGCCTGCAGCAGCCGCCAAGTCGCCTATTATCACGTAGCACCTATTGCCTCGTCTATGTCGAGATTGTGCCCAATGCCAGTTCCACTCTTTGGCAACAGGTGGCGCGAGTGTCGCAGGACGATAAGCATCATTATCGTCACGATCATTTATTTGTGGGCGTATGCTTGGAACGCTGCAAGCAGGCATTGCATACATTATCTGAGTTTCAGATACAGCAATCGTATGGGGGCAAAGTGGTGGATCAGGAGGTAGGTTTGGGTTATGGCAAAGTGCTGCCATCTGTTGAGTACAAGTTGAAGTTTCTATTGCAAATGTTGCCACATTTTCAAAATTCAAAAATTTTATTTCCCGCCCAGCTAATCAGCTATTATGCCAAAGTTCACAAACGCGATTCGGATGAACGCTTGCGCTACGATTATCTAATAAACAGCTGCCTGAATCGACATTTGGGCAGCAGATATCAATTGCGTCTGCGCAGCAGCATTGAATACTGCGAACGAGCAAATGAGCCATTGGAACAAGGTAAGTTCAAGTTAGATCGAGAGAGATTTAATTAATAACTGCCGCTCACACAGATGCACTCGACTTGTTTGTGTATGTGCTGCTGCTCTTTCTGCTGCTGCTTACTTCGCTCGCGAGCTACTACGATTTTCGCTTGAAGCGACAGCATCTTTGCGCCGGGAATCTTTTCTATCAGCAGCGCCTAAAGACGCGTGGTAAGTCTCTCCACTCTCCACTCAACCCATCTGTCTCTTTCTCTCTCTTCCTAACGACGAGTGGTAAGCTCTCCACTCTCCACTCTACACTCAACCTATCTCTTTCTCTCTCAAAGCCCAAAGATTTCTTTGCGCCTTTTCTCTGTGCCGCAACTACTATCGCCTGGTGCTGCCCTCGAGCAGCGACTTCTCCAAGGATCTCGGCTTTTTCGATGCCTTTCGCGTGTTTGGAGTCTTTTTTGTTATACTGGGCCATACGCTGATGATATTTATGACAGTTCAGCTACAGAATCCCGAGTTCTTCGAACAGTATCTCTACAAATTGGAGACTTCGTTATTTCAGAATGGCAATGCCGTGATTCAAATCTTTTTTGTGATGAGCGGCTTTCTGCTTTATGTCAACTTTACGGATCGACAATGGATTAACTCCGGCACAAGCATACAGCGATGTATAGCGGTATATTTTCAAGTGTTTTTCAATAGATTCTTCAGAATACTGCCATCTTTAATTATGCTGATATTATTAAATGGCACGATCCTGACACGTTTGGGCGATGGACCATTTTGGCGGCACATTACCGAAGCCGAAAGGGTTTTTTGTCGCGAACAGTGGTGGAAGAATATATTCTTTGTCAACAATTATCTGCTGGAGGAGAGTGTAAATAATATTCTCTATGACTAGTGACTGTTGAATACCCTTTTTAATATTTATCCCTTTGTAGTGTGCTCAACAAACTTGGTATTTGGCTGCCGATATGCAGCTCTTTGAGCTCTTTCTGATTCTCATCATAGCAGTAAAAAAGTGAGAAAAACAATTTAAAAACATAAAAAATATATAAATAATTAAATTCGGTATCCAGATATCCCGGACTTACCAGATATATCTATATCATGCTGATTGTCTCGACATTTTCGGTGCCGGCTCTCTTGACATATTACCTCAAATTGGATGCCGTTTATCACATGAAGCCGGAGTAAGTATAATAAATATTATTTATTATTTATTATTATTCGATTATAAAATTATTCTTCAGAACTTATCGCTATTTGTATTTTCGCAATTCGGAGACATTTTACGCCATTTATCCGCCCTTCTATACCAATTTGGGTGGATATCTGATGGGCTTCCTTTGCGGCCATCTTTATCTTAAGCTCCGATCCTCGCCAAATGCCGCCAGCTACAAGGGCAAGTGGCAGTTCGAGCTTGGCATGTGGTTGTTGGTGCCCGCCGCGTTGTTGATCCTCTTTTCCGGATTCATCTTTATCAAGCATGACTTCGAGAAGCCATCCATATGGCTCGCTCTCTACGCGGGAATCTACAAGAATCTGTGGATTGTGATTTGTGCTGGATTTGTGTGCTGCATGTGCTTCAAAGTGGGCTGTAAGTAGAATTGTTAACCCATTGAGCCCATAAAAATCTCATATTTTCCAGGGCTGGCGTACGAATTCTGCTCTTTGCCTATTTTCCGGCCATTGGCTCGCATTTCGTTTCAGGCTTTTCTCTGGCACGTTTTTGTGTTGCGCCTCGTAGCTGGCTACTTTAGAGAGCCCGTTTATGTCAACAATTTGTATTTGGTAAGTTTTCATTTTCAACACAATTGTATAAAATATAATTCTGATTTTTATTTTTTTAGTTTGGCAATGTGATTTTAGTATTTGTTCTTACACAAGTCGTTGGCTTTTTCGTTGCGCTACTCTTTGAATATCCGCTAGCCGAGCTATTCAGGTTACTGTCAAATCCAGTGCCAACTCCTGCAGTTGACCAAAAACCGCAAAAACCGGATACAAACAACTCAACTACATTTCAAATTGAGTTTATTTCCCGCTAACATTTTGGTATTTTAATTTCATTGTAAAAATACTATTTGTATATGAGGTAATTAGGGTGACCAGTACACCAATAAAAAGTGTAGTATTATTTGTTAGCAGTTGGCAGCTCTGTCGTTGGTTTATTTCACTTTGCTGCCCTCGGTCACACTGCTTAGTTGTTCAGTTTTGTTTTCTCTCGTCTTGCTCGTCGGCGTTTTGCTACGGTTTGTCTTCTCGTAACCGCAAATTCTTCAAACAGTTCACAACAACAAAGTCCGAAATTCTAAATTTCTTATTCTCAACAAAAATCAAAAGCACATACCGCCCTAGCATAAATGCTAAATTAAAGTGAGTGTTCGTTCATTCCAGTGTGTGTGGGTCTTTTTGTAATTCTATTGCGGCAACTTTTGGCATTTCCTACACAAAATGTCAATGAATCTATGTGGCATTTTTAACAGCAGACGTCAAGTGGCAGCCATTTGAATTGATCTATTAGTGATATATAATTCGATTGCCATAAGATTACATCTAAATAATGAACGCGCGTATTACAAAATCATTCAAATCACGGAAAATAAAATAAGTGCGACAATGTTTGTGTTTGCGTTTGTATGTGTTTGTGTGTGTGTGCTTATGTGTGCCCGCGCGCTTGTGCGAGTGTGCGTGTCTTAGCGGTGAGAGCAATGCATGTGAAGAGTGCAGCTATAAAATGTTGCCACTTGCGCTCCCGCTCCCACACAGTGTTATATGAGTCGCAACACTCCAAAAAAGGGAATAAAAATGAGAAGCGTCTTGGACAGCAACAACAAAAGACCGAACGCCGAAAAATGTTGCAAAATGAAAGAAAAGCAAACAAAACGAAAGCAAGCAAGCAAGATTTCTGCGTTTCTCGCCGCCTCACACATTTACGTACACACCAACATATATGTACATTAAATTTAATAGTGTTTTTTTCTCATCTTGCCTTTAACTGTAATTTTAGTTTGTGTTGTTGCGCTCAAATATTTCGGCTTGTTTATAAAGTTCTGTTGGCCGAATCTCGGAGAGAGAGCCAGCAGCGCTGATAGTGGTTGGAGAGAGCGCCCGATTGTTGTTCTGCTGGAAGCAACAAGTATCAAAAAACCAAATCACCGTTAGGCGCGAACGGGGGTGTCTTAAATACGTACTCTTTTTTAATGAGCTGTGGGCGCAAACGCAGCTTTATAAGCTGTAATTGAAATATTGAAAACAGAGTAAAAAAAACATAAATAAATAAAAATAGCGTGGCTCCAAGTTGTCCAAAGCGTAGAATTACAGCAGCAGCAGCAATAATTACAGGCAATCTCTTTCACTCTGTTGGCGTGTGTGTGTGTGCGTGTGTTTGTGTGAAAAAACAAGTGTGAAAAACAAACGACCTCCAGCGGCGAAGCTGCGACTTCTTTTTGCGTCTCTGGCGCTCTCTTAGAAAGTGTAAAAGAGCGCGTGCGAGAGCACGCCCCCCACGCATAGTGGTTGTTGCTGTCAGGCGTTGTCGGTGTTGTTGTCCAAAAATGGGTTACGACAACGACGGCAAAAAAGAAACGAAACAAACGCCAATTAGTGACAAAATATAAATATAAATGAAAAACGCATGCGGTATGTGCGTGTGTTGTTTGCAAGTGTGTCTGCAAATATGTATGCAAATTAAGTGACAGTATATCCATAAAAGCAACAACAACAACCAAAACGACGACTGCCGCCAGTCTGACTAAGCGCAAATGCGGCAGAAATAGCAACAAGTAGAAGCGAAACGGAGAAGCGTCGCGTCGTGCAATTAAGATAGCAACAGCAACAACGAAAACAAAAATAACAACAACACCAGCAATAGAAACAACAACAAGCGTGCATAGTTAAATTTAGCAGCAGAGTTCCACTTTCACTCGACGGCGGAGCGACACCGTCACCCCCCCAAGCCCCTCTCTTGTTGCAGTTTTAATTGAATGCGTGTCGTGCTTTTGTTGTTTGTACGAATACGCACGAAACTGCATTAAATGCAACACGATAATATATTAATTTAAATATTTATATATCGAACTTGATTCGATAAATCGATAATTTCGATAATTGTTTTTGCCTTTGGCAAAGTTCTAGCACTCAATTAAATATTTGTCTTCGTTGCCACTAAAAACAAAGTCCATCTCTAGTTGCATTTAATCAACTGTCAACTGCTCGAGTAGCTTGCCTTGTGGCAGGCAGGGTGGGAGGCAGACAGACAGACACATGCACCAGACACTTGCGCGCTTTTTGTCAAGATTTAAGTTAATCGCCAACAAAAGCAACAGTTTGATGAACTTAAGTACAACAAGCCAATCATGATGTTGTTGTTGTTGTTGTAACATGCCATTGGTAATTTAAGTAATGCCTAATGACATCATCATCAAGCGCCGCACTGACAGCTGCATTGCATTTTACAACAAAGTGCAGTCGAAAGTTTCCGTCGTCGATGAAAGGCTGCTGATAAGACGACGGGCAGAGCACACTTGCAATAGAAAATAGCAGCAAGAAGCAGCTGTCTGGCAATGATGATCATGATGATGATGATGATTCATTTGCCACCTACACAATGCCACGTACATATAAAATCATAATGCTGATCATAGCTCATATCATGCTTTGACACCCTGTAGTTTGTCCCAGCAATCGTTTTACAAAAATCGATAAATATCCGTTATCGGTTATGTTTTATAACTCTTTTACTTGTATGCCAACCCTGTGCTAAGTACAGGGTGTCTCAAGGTCCAACCCGGTGCTAAGTACAGGGTGTCTTAAGGTCAGGCTTGCTTTGTTGTTATGTTTTTATTGTTGTTATTCTTATTGTTATTAATGTGGTGTTGCGCTCATGACACATTCACGCCGCCGCCCCGTTGTCCACTAATTAGATGCTGGACAATTGGGATTATAACGGGACACATATTAGCATTGTGCTGCGTAGAGCGGCAGCCAATTGGAGCCGACCCCCATTGCCCCTTGGCCTCTTGCGCCCTTTCATTTATTGTTCGCTTCGTTTGTCACTTTTTTTTTCTTACACTCGATTGCATTGCATTGTGAATAACGTTACACCAACAACAACAACGATTAATTGACGATTGCTCCTGTATGCAGCTCCACCAGAAAGTTCCCCTTTCCACCACAGGGGGGCGCTTTGATTATTTAGTCACGCCGACAAACAGCGCAACGTACAAAACAACAACACATTTGTAAGCAATTAGAATTGGCCGGTAAACAGCGTTTCGACAAAGCGTTAAGATTTGCAATCAAGCATTAAGTCAATTTGTGGCCGGCCGGGCCAGTCGACGCCGTCGTCGTTGGGGCGTTGCAATCATCAACTGATGAACCGATCAGCGCTGGAATCTAATGAGAAATGCTCAATGGTGGAAGCTGCAACCGAATGAAGTCAGCAGCAAAACCAGCACATCATAACTAGTACAGTGCGTGCCATAAGTCAGTTAATTCCCCCCATTCTATTCTTACGCATACAACAAAGTTTCTAACTGTTTTATCGTTGAGACTAACTAGAACTAAAGAAATTTAAGTTTTAAATACGTTTTTAAGCTTAAATACATTTCTAAAGATACAGTCTTCCGTTTTAAAAAGTTTCCTATGTAACGAATTCATTTCCAGATCTCCGCAATTTGGTTCAATCAAAAAACCCATTATAACGAAGGTATTTCTTGTTTCCTTGAGATTCATACAACAACAAAAATCCAAGTAATTATTTAAATGAAATTTCTCCTTACAAAGAAAAGTATTTTATCAGTTTGTTGAGAATTCTTAAAGAATTTGTATTATTCACTTGGATTAAACCAACTGTTTAAACACAGAAAACATATTTTCTAAGAATTAAACATTGATTTGCAGTAGTTATACAGTAAATCAAAATTCTGTTTAATTATCGCAAAATATTTAAGTGTGATATCTTATCAGTTTCAGTTTTACTGTGACAAATGTTCGATTTGCTAAACTGAAGTTAACTAACTATTGCAACCCATTGTTGTTTATATAAAGTTATATACGTATATAATCTGCAGTTACTTTCGACGTTTGAGCACTCAATCAGACTTCGCACGCCCCCCCACCGCACCACATTCGACACCCGCATATAGTAACAAGTATTTCCACATACTACTTACTACTGAGACTGAGTCTACTCAGCATTATTATTTTGTATCAACTTCCGTTTAACTCTCGAGGCATTATCGCTAGTTCGCCAAGGAATGCAAGACCTTATCGGCATATAAATGCAATTTGTATATAATTTGTGCGGCAATTGTTTAACCAAAATGCCAAAAAAAAAAATGAATAAATACAAAAAATATTGCAAGCAAATAAAGACATTAAATCGCAAATTACAGCGTTTCATGGGTGTGCCAATGTGTGTGTGTGTGTGTTTTTGTGTTTGTGTTTATTAATATGAAAATTGAATTTTACCCCAAGATGATTGAATTTTCTATTAATAAGTTTGTGACCTTCAGCCATGCTGAGAAATATATAAAAATTCTCAAGCGAAGGTGTTTTTCGAGGCAGATAAACACCATAAATAAAACACAAATACATATAGTTTTCAATATAGCATATAGCTTGCTCGATCTCTGACTATATGTATATTGTATCTATAGCATATTTTTTGAGTGTTTTTTATATTTTATACTTATTATTAGAGTGCTGTTTTTATGAGTGCTTAAGGCACTTCTTTTCTTTTTGTTGGTTGGTTTATCAGCAGCGATAGTACGATAGTAACACCAATTGATACACACCCACTCACACACACACACACACTCACACACATACACAAACTTACTCAAAGACATTATTTTACCTTGCAGCGAAAAAGAAAATAAAAATATATAAAAAGTTTATGGGTATTTAGCGGGTCAATGACAAATTCATTGTCTGCCTGCCCCACAGCATATTTCCACATAAACACACACACATATTACTTTTAGCACAAAAAAAGTTAAAACAAAACATAAAGAGCATATTAATAATTTTAAGACCGTCTCTACGGTTTTTTGTTTATTTTTTCTTTTCTTGCTTTTTTTTAACTGATTAAAAACGAAAGCTTTGACCATTTTTATTCGTGTGCCCAACCCCCGAGTTTGAGAGTTTGGCGAATTTGTTAGAGTTGATTTTTGCGTCAGATTATGTGGCTATAATTCACGTGTTGTCAGCCAATTCGTTATTTTAGCGTTATGATGTCATATAAAAAACAACAGCACCTCCTTTGCCTAGCTATAAATAATGTATAGTAGTATTGTCGATGTTGTGGTTGTAGCTTTTCTTGTTAGTTTTCATAATTAAGCACGTTTGAATGTTGGGTTGCCAATCGAGGTGAAAGTGTTCTTGGGCTGTTAACAAAAATGCAGTCATAACACATATTTGTTTATATCTCTGTTTAATACAAAGCCAACGATTTGTTTTCATTTTTTCTAACATTTCATAAGCTTAAGTAGTCACAGTTAAACGGAGCTGGTGCTGCTGCTTATTGATTGTCGCGCTAGACACTCGACGTGATATGCAAATTTATTAAACAAATCGAGGTTGTGAAACGAAACGAAACGTCGAAACGAGATTCAGCGGCGCTCAACAAAACTAATGATACTAGGGGGAATGGGAGGGCGGGGGGTTAAAAGCAAGTAACAAACAAAAAAAATGAAATTAAAAACTATTTGCCGATTGCACATTGCAACTACGTTTTAGCCAATTATTTAAGTAAATTGTTATTAACTCTTATTTTCATCTTTGACCAATCAAATTGTGTTTGCATTAGTAAAAGTTGATATTTTGTTCATATTGTAGTATTACCTTGATTATCTTTCTGTGTGTATCTTTAGTGGCATTTAATAAATGTTACATGCAAATAATCGTGTTCTACCTTTGAAAGTCAAATCAAATTAAAAGGTGATAAAAAGTTCAAGAAATTCATTTACAAATTTCTAGACTCTAAGCTTAAAAAAATAAATCTTAACAGAACTTTGAATATATTAGGCTGGAATCGGCTAGATCTGACCATGAAGTACATGTTTAATAATAAAAACTTATCAATTACCTAAAAACATTTTCACTGACATTTAATCTTGGATATTTGAATAGTAAAAAAAGTCTGAGCAAACTCAACTTTTCAACATAATTTAACTCAACATATGCTTAGAGTTTTCTGACATTTGATATACTACACTATTTGTTTAAAATGAATACACGAGAGTTTTATTTTTTCGTTTACATTTTAATTTCTTGGCAATGCAATAAGTAATATTAATTGATTCTTTACAGGTAAACGAAACGCTGCAACAACAAAACCTAGTTTATTGAAGAGACATATGACAACGAATTCTCGGATCAGCATAAAACAGCAACCATAACAACAACAACAACAAGAACAACACTTGCTCAACTTAATTCAGCCTAAATTTAAGTCTCGACGCGTAGAGTCTAGAGCACAGAACATCAGTTATTTATAACGGGGCTAACAACAATAACAACAACGAATACAAAAATTCACATTAACCGGGAATCATCGTAAACGAGCACAAGAAGAAGTAGACGAAGTAGAAGAAGAAGACGGAGAAGAAGCAGTAGAAGCCACAAACAGAGTTTATAAAGATGTCATTTCGTGTTGTGCGCAGCTCAAAATTTCGTCACGTCTATGGGCAGTCGTTAAAACGGGAGCAATGCTACGATAATATACGCGTCTCCAAATCCAGTTGGGACTCCACATTCTGTGCGGTCAATCCAAAATTCTTGGCCATCATTGTTGAGTCGGCGGGCGGCGGTGCATTCATTGTCTTGCCACACAATAAAGTAAGTAAACTCAAGAAAAGGGAAATCCCTAATTTGGTTGCATTGCCTTTAAAATACATCTACATACTATATATTTTTATATAGACACAATGGAGCCCCCCCCGGGGCTATTTATAGGGATTTTGATTTCGGTGCAAAATGTTTGCAACCATTTGTGGGCTTGTTGCCACATCTAGGAAATGACGTCGAGCTATTTGGCATGAAACATGCGCGTGGTTTTCAATACTTATAAATAAAAAAATAAAAAAAAAAAAACAACCTAAAGCCCATAGTTATGAATATATGTTCCATGCAGGAAAATCTATACGCTCTCTCCCTCTACCTTAGACTTTCTCGCAGAACTCTCTCTTCTCAATTTCCTATTAAATGTATCTCTTGGGCGCACTTTTCATTTTTGGCCACCAGCCAACATGACACACCAAATTGTCTAAATTTAACAGCATACAAATAGACAAAACAAAAACCAAAAAAAAAAAAAGTATAGCAAAAAAATAAAATAAAATGATATTTTGTGTAATCATTGCACTTTTTGGCTAAAATCTCTTGCTATTTTGCAATCTTTACCCCATTACTTAAGCGTTTGGCAAATGGAAAATTTATGAATTTCCACTAGAAAATTCATTTTGGCAGCGCCAAAATCGAACATCCGTTCAGCTGTCAACAGCAGCAGCAGCAGCAAATGCGTGGGCACGGGAATGCGATCGCTCCGCATTTGGTCAAAACGTATTTGGCCAAGTCTGTTTGTCTGTTCTAATTGGCCCTAATTTGTATGCAAACAGCGCGCCATCCACGAAAGTTTTCAACACCATCTGACGATTTGTATAATGCTGCCGCTTTCACACGCTCCAATTTAAATACTTAATGGGATTTGAGTTGAATCCGAATCCAAATCCGAATTTGGTGTGTCAATTGAATCGACACGCTTTTTATAAAGCACATAAATCATAATGCGATAATGAGCAGGATAGTGTATTATTTTAAGGGTGTTTTTATATAAAATAATGCTTAAATTTAAATTTCTGTGTATCTGAAAATGTTTGCAATTTAAACTAATTTATAGGAGGTTTTTATTAAGCCAATTAATTTGAAATTATCGATCATAAATAGTTATATTATTTATCTATTGCAACCTATTTTTCTATAGATATAATTGATAGTCTAAGCAAGGGTAGGAATGGACAAAACAACTTTAAAACATTTTCCAATAAAATATATATAAATACAGCTTCAAAGTATTCTCCCAAGTTATCAGTTCGTTAAGAATAAAACTAATTAAGAACAGTCATGCCAATAATAAATCAATAAATTCTTTAATTCGAAGAATTCGGGAATCCTAAGAAATTTATGCAAGTGTTTTTCTTCAAACTACAAACTTCACACATCTGCCCGCCCAGATTAGAAACATACAGCATGAAGTTTTGCATTGTGAATGGCTCGCTGGGCAATTCGAACCATCAAAAAATATTTTGTGTAAATGGGTTGATGCTTCAATTGTGTTTGTTCTTTTCTGTTACAGGTTGGACGCATCGCGGCAGATCATCCACTGGTGGGTGGGCACAAAGGTCCAGTGCTAGATATTTCTTGGTGTCCACACAATGACAATGTGATCGCCTCGGGCTCGGAGGATTGTGTGGTCAAGGTTTGGCAAATACCCGATGGCGGTCTTTCGCGCACACTCACCGAACCTGTCGTCGATCTGGTGTTCCATCAGCGTCGTGTCGGATTGGTGGTATGGCATCCATCGGCGCTTAATGTATTGCTTACTGCCGGCTCCGACAATCAGGTGAGCTTAATATGGTTTATGCAATTTAACAGACTGTTTAACTAATTGTAATTGGCAAATTGCAGGTTGTCATCTGGAATGTGGGCACTGGCGAGATCCTTGTTCATATTGACTCGCATCCGGATATTGTGTACAGCGCATGCTTTAATTGGGATGGCTCAAAGCTTGTCACTACGTGCAAGGACAAAAAGATACGCATCTATGATCCGCGCAGCGGAGAACTGGAGAGCGAGGCGATGTGTCACGAAGGGTCGAAGGCGACACGTGCGATCTTTCTGCGACACGGACTGATCTTTACCACCGGCTTTAATCGCAGCTCGGAGCGTCAGTATTCGCTGCGTGCACCCGATGCCCTCAATGAGCCCATTGTCATGGTCGAGCTGGACACATCGAACGGTGTCATGTTCCCACTTTACGATGCGGACACAAATCTGATCTATTTGTGCGGCAAAGGTGATTCTGTGATTCGTTATTTTGAGGTGAGTTGCATGTCTGTGTTATGACAAAAGATTATTAACTAACCTATGCTATGTTTAGGTGACGCCGGAGCCTCCGTTTGTGCACTACATCAACACATTTCAAACGCCAGATCCGCAGCGTGGCATTGGACTGATGCCAAAGCGTGGCTGTGATGTAACTACCTGCGAGGTAGCCAAGTTCTATCGCCTCAACAACAATGGTCTGTGCCAGGTCATTTCGATGACAGTGCCGCGCAAATCTGATCTCTTCCAGGAGGATCTCTATCCCGACACACTGGCCGAAGATGCGGCCATCACTGCCGAGGAATGGATTGCCGGCAAGGATGCCGAACCGCTCACCTTCTCGCTCAAAGTAAGTGGCTTTAGTTGCGATTCTAGCGTATGCATCTTACATCTTGGAATACAGCGCTCATCGCTCTGCGGCTCCGTCGTTGCTTTCCTGCTTCGGCGCCACAGTTGCTGCTTTTCAGAAAGTATTAGAGCGTACAAGGATCCTGACCTCCTGTAAACTGGCGTTGAGCCAAAACTAGTGTATTCCAAAAATGGCTTTTCGTAGTTTAGATTTCCTGCAACCATCGTGGCTACCAAAAAAAAAGTGAATTGTATGATGTTTGCTGCTTGCTGCTTGCCTTACCCCATTATCAGCTTTATCTACGTTGTATCCGTCGTCTTCGTCAGCCTTTAGTCCTTTAGTCAACAGCTACACAAATTCACTAACTGCATTCCTAGACGCAAACTGCATTCCTGCACAAAATACCCCAAGTGATATGTTCTTATATAGAACCTGAGAACAATAATACTCAATTGAGCAACATATATCTCAAAGGATATAATGATAATGTTCAATTTAAGACGTCAAAAGCCAACCCGCTGACCATCCAGGTTCTACTTGTAAGATACTCATCTGGGTTACACAAAAGAGCACAAACATGAAACAAACGAAATTTAAAAATATTACTAATTATATTCACATGCTTACACACACTGCCTTAACACGCACGCTGCGTGGCGCTTGTTGTTGTGTTCTTTGTTCTTTGTTGTAATGTTAAATGAACAGATTTTCTAAAAAAAACCTAATCAGGATCGCGTTTCCATTGTACAGGGCGGCTACGTGTCATCGTCGGGCAAGAATTCGCTCTCCGTTAGCAAGAAGGCAAATATTTTGAACAAGGCGTCCGCATCCCGTGGTGGTGGCGGCGGCGGCGGAGGCGGTGGTGGCAGTAGTTACACTGGTGGTAATCACTCAACCGCGAACAATAACGAATCCAGCGATGGCCCACCACCAGCGATATTCACGGTAAGATTTAAATACTATATATGATTGGTTTGCTTGGCATAGATTAAAGTGTTATCATTTTATTGCAGGAGAAGGACCATCGCAATATTCTCGATGAGATACGCAAGCTGAAAGCAATCATTGTTAAGCAGGAGAATCGCATACGTGCCCTGGAAGCCAAGGTCAGTGCGGCGGCCACCGGCGATGAAACGGATGCGCGCAACAGCAACAAAAACGGCAGTGGTCTAGCTGCTGCTGCAGCAGCGACGGCGGCCGCGGAAAGCAGCAGCCATGCCAGTGAAAGTGCCAATGATGCGTCTTCGTCCGCAGCTAAAACGGACAATGCACACGATATGGATTAGATAAAAAGCAACAAAGAGTGGAGTGGAGGAGCGCAGAGAGTGGGAGAACTGAGAGAGAGAACTGCTTGAAGAAGCTTATAACGACAAGCTTCTTCAAGCAGTTCTCTCTCTCAGTTCTCCTGTTTGAATTTCTCTAAATGAAAAATAATGTTTATATTTTGTACACGCTAAATGAGAGTCGTCGCCCTATGATTATGATTATAATTTCGATAATTTATTTTATATAATTTAATGTTAGGTCTTTTTACGAGCGAAATGAGTTGACCGTAAAATTAAACACACACACACGTACATAGCAATCAAAGCAAAACGCATATAACATAAAAATACACAATATCCTGCCAAAAATATATAGTGAACCTAAAGAACTACCTACAAGTTGCGCCCAAAATCGAATCGGAAGTTAAACGACAGTCGAACTTTTCTTCCGAACTGTTTTTTTTTTTGTGTAACGCAAATTGTGAAAATGTTGTAAATTTAACAAAAAAAAAAAAAAGAAACATAAAACAAAATCAATATATAGACTAAATTGCAATCATCTAAAATTAATGCTGTGTCCTACCAATTTACAAACTTTTTCTATAAATATACATAAAAATACAAATAATACTAAATGCATATACATAATTGATAACCTTAATCGAAGCAATACATATTCATGACAATAGCTATTATAGCACTTATTAGGCATTCACAAAAATTGACTTAACTTATATACCCATACCGCCGCCGCTTTCATAATACATTTTTAACGTTCTAACTAATAATAAGTTGTATTTTGTAATAATAAATGAAAGAAAACCAACGAACCATTTTCAAAAACTTGTATTTCCGATTGTTACGATTTAGTAAATCATTCAATAAATTCGCCTTACGATTGTGTAACAATTACACGAGAAATGTAAAACTGCTGACTATAACGATTCTGTATAAATATTTTACAATTTGATACGGAATAAACTATTATACAATAATTTGCTAGTTTTATTTATTTGAATTATGGCGTGTAGAGATCGATAGCAAACGGTCACACAATTCTCTTTGAGTGGCCAGACTGTTCAATTTATTTAAGTACAAATACTGCCATCTAGTAAAATCAATTAATTGCTTTGTCACATCGTATACGAAGAGTGAATGTCAGCAACACTTAAATTTACACAGTGATCGATGGGTTTTCTCCGAAATATTGAACTCTAAAATGTTCGTTACAAATGCATTCAAACTGAAGTATTTGTTTAACTGCCCTCTTTCTTGCCATTCGCTCGATCTGTCGACACATAACAACTGGCTGACTTCGATATATTGATATATCGATACTTGCGTTTTTCGTTCGCTGACTGCCACTACAAAAGGGCGACGTCGGCTGTTTTACAATTCATTCGTGTTTCCCTCGTCATTCGGTTGAGCAAAGTAAAGACGGAACTGTAAAAGCATACTAAAAAGTAAATTGTGCACGCGCATTTAAAAGCATAAAGAAAATTTACAAGTCCAGCATCATTGAATCGGTTTCACGTGTATTTTGCAACAGAGAGATAATACAAGCAAGGAAAATCTAATTGAATCGTCAATAGAAATGCATTTGGCGTTACATAAGCAAATGGCAGAGAGTGCACACTCATTTTTACAATAATCGTCTAACGAAACCGAAAACGAAGCAGTCTCGTCGTTCGTGTCTTCAAACTGAAATACATTTCATCAGCCAAACAAAATTGTATGTATGTGTGTACTTTTGTATGTACAAGCAAAGCTGAATCACAAGAAGAGTAACCAGTTGACAACAAATTGAATTGAACTGTCTCGAAACTTGCCAAAGAGAAAATATGTGCTCAGTACGAAAACAAAGGCAGATATGTTTAAGTATACGCAGTAACAACAGCAGCACCAGCGAAAAGAACGACAGAAAAAAAACAGCGCCTAGCAACAACACAAATTCAACATCAGCGAATCGAATTGCGACCATGTGCAACGAGTTTCTTTGATTTTTCATATAAACAGAGAGAGAGAGAGAGAAAGAGAACTCAAACTAAGCCAAAGATTGTAAATAACAATATAATATTAATATTAATAGTACAATTCAACAGTCGCACAACAGAGCGCAAAAGAGAAAATCAAACCAAGTCAAACGCACAAGCAACAACATCAAAATGAATTCAAACGTAGCACCAAATCCGAGCCCAGCTAAATTCAACGTGTTTGCTCATTTTAAATATGAACATCTAGTTGCCGGCGTGTCCGGCGGTGTTGCATCAACGCTTATCCTGCACCCATTGGATCTCATCAAAATCCGCTTTGCTGGTGAGTACTCTGAGCAAATAAACGGAACACCCTGTGTCACCGATCAAATATCGATTATTATTGTAAATAACGTGAATGACATTGAAGAACCTAGATTCCAAACACAAGCATTGCCAGTCGCCGTGATTGTTACATTCCCAGACAGCAGTCAGCCGTTGTACCAAAACTGTAACATTTCAGATAATATATATTTGCGCAACAGTCTGTTTGCCTGACTGTCTAGCACGTGATTGACTCACCAACGAGCAGCCTGGTTGGCGTCTGGGTTTGTTTTATGTTTCACTCTTATCTCTTGCCCCCCTTTCCATTCCAATTGAACACAATAAACTTTCCATGGAAATGCTGAAAGCGGAAAAACTACAAATCTGTTGCAATTGCATCATCACAGTTAATTAGCTCGACTCACTCCTTGTTGTTATCGTTGTTGAATATGAAGCCTTAAGTTATTACTTGCTTTTTGCAATTTATACGATTAATTTATTGTCGTGTTGACAGCCGCGAAAATATACTTAAAAATTAGCTGACCGATAAGCTCAAGAATGTTAATAGGCAGGGGAAAGATTTTAAATTGAGCTATCAAAGAACACGCCCCCAAAAGTTTATTCGCATTTGAATGGAATTCAGCTCAGTTGTCCAAAGCTCGATATTTACTGTTTAGCACTCATTATCTAAAAAGAAATCAACATTAAGTTGTTTTGTTTTTCAGTTATATTCGTATATAGCATATTCATTTACATTTTAATAGTTGTCCTCGTTTTGACTCGCCGCTAAAACTGTAAACAATTTAATTTCCGTAAATAAACATATTCCTACTTTTCCATAATGTCAACAACAACAGCAAGTAATACACTACTGTTATAACTGGAAAAAACCTCAATTTACTGGGCAAACATGTTCGTTTGTGCACTTGGTGCACGCGCAAGAACCCTAATCATAACAACAAAACAATAAAGTTGTTTATGTGAAAAATGGATATAAGCAGGCACTTCGTTATTGAAAGCGTACACTGACGCCATCTTTTGCTCAGCAAACGAACTAACTCTATCTTTATGTTTTGTTTTACGATTCAATGACGCATCTACTGCCGACTAGTTGCTGTGGATTGGGGAAATATGAAGTGTAAATGCTAACGTCATCGCCGAACAAAACTTGTTTATCTCTTTTTGGCACTCGCTCGGCATCACGTGACCAACGTATTGTGACTGTACATTGTGAGTTTTGTTTAACGGTATATGTTCATACCAAAATAATCTGGTTCTCAAAAGTATAAAACTCCAGTTGTTGCCAAGCTGTGAGCAGCTGTCATTGCTCGTTTTGTTCCATTTTTTCGCTTATCAAAGGGCACAATCCACTTTACTGATTAGCCCAAGTCATAGGTAATTGGAACATCCATAATTTATTGGGCAAATATATATATCGTGCCATATCAAAATAATCGTATTTGCGCACAAACAAGCTTTGGGCTTAACGCGCAATTTTGTTAATATTATAGGTTTTCCTGTGACGATAATGCAAAAAAAAAACCAATTATAATAAACTTTTACTGTCGTTTAATGTTTTGTCAAAACAAATTTAAATTTGTACCAGCTTAAATGTTTAAAAAACAACTAAACTACGTAACTGAATGCTATACAAAAATATATTTTCTGTGACGTAAAGGGTTTCTATACCAAAAGTGCAAAAATAACGATTGTAACGATTTTCTGAGATTTCTGTAAATTATATTACCAAGGACAAAATTGCTATATATGTTATTTCACTCTTGTTTTTACCGGTTCTGGTCTCTTTGCTCAAGGTTAAACAAAAGGCAGTAGCGCAAGATGTTGTGTGGTGCGTGTGTTTCGAGCTAAAAATAAATTGTTGATCTGATTTACTAGTTTGATAAAGAGAGAGAGAGAGACGAGCCCCTTTTTGAACTGTTGTCAGGACAGATGATCGAACTGTCGCGAACTTTCGAGCATTATAATGTTATTGCTTTCTGTTTTCTACACATGCCTAGTATATGTATATTAATAAATATATAGACTTGTCTTGTCATGCTAATGCCCCGCACGAGCAGCCCGATTTCAATGCTTATTTCGACTGAGTTCTCGTTATCGCATCCGTTGGTTGGTGGTGCGACCAATTAGCGCTATCTCTCTTTTGACCGCGAAAAAAACAACTTGTTGCTTTTGTTATGCGGGCCAATACCCAGAATTCGCTCGCAACCAAAGCAGCAACAATAACAATTTATTAAGCGTACAGTCCCAACGCACCAAAAAAATAATATCAAATTCATTTTCAAACCCTCAAGTAATGTTTTTGTGTGTACAAATGTCTAGACATCTTCAATAAACACTCGTATTTAATATATGTAATGTCAACAAACTTTAATTTGGTTTTGCAGTTAATGATGGTCGCACGGCAACTGTGCCACAGTATCGTGGATTGGGCAGCGCGTTTACCACCATATTCCGGCAGGAAGGCATCCGCGGCCTCTACAAGGGCGTGACACCAAATGTCTGGGGCTCTGGCTCCTCATGGGGTCTTTACTTCATGTTGTAAGTACTTAATTTGTAATCAATGTTTGGCTTTGATTAACTTTGTTTCTCTCTTTCTCTGTGTTTAGCTATAACACCATCAAGACATATATTCAGGATGGCAATTCAACGACGCCGTTGGGTCCTGCCATGCACATGTTGGCCGCTGCGGAGTCGGGCGCACTCACACTCCTGCTAACGAATCCTATTTGGGTGGTCAAGACGAGACTTTGCCTGCAATGTGATGCGGCAAGCAGCACTGAATATCGTGGCATGGTGCATGCCTTGGCTGAGATCTACAGGACGGAGGGTGTTCGCGGGCTCTACAGAGGCTTTGTGCCCGGCATGCTGGGTGTCTCCCATGGCGCCATTCAGTTCATGACCTATGAGGAGATGAAGAATGCCTACAACGAATACCGCAAGCTGCCCATCGACACAAAACTGGTGTGTACTATAATCAAAATGATAATGAAATTATATTCATGCTTAACATCACATGACCAAAACGCGCCACGCATACTTTGACATATGTATATAAATCATTTGTATATGTATGTTTGTATGTGATGACGCCAGTGGCAAGTTTTGGCAGCTGTTCAACATCTCATGCTATCTCTTTCGATATTTCGACTAAACTTTCTCTCTTCCCTTGACAACAGGCGACTAGCGAATATTTGGCATTTGCAGCCATGTCGAAACTGATTGCGGCGGCAGCTACATATCCATATCAGGTGGTGCGTGCACGTTTGCAGGATCATCATCATCGGTACAGCGGCACCTGGGACTGCATCAAACAGACTTGGAGGTACGAACGCATGCGCGGTTTCTATAAGGGACTCGTGCCGTACTTGGTCCACGTAACGCCCAACATTTGCATGGTCATGCTCATTTGGGAGAAGCTGACCAGCTAAGGCGACCTTTAGAAAGAGTATTAACTAAATACACCTAGAAATTAGAATCTTCAGCAGCACTAAATACACAAATCTCTGTCTGAAAAGCAGCAGCAGATTATTTGACAAAGCGGATCATATACATACATATATATATATATATATTTTGTATTATTGTTATGATTTGAATTTTGATTTAGTCTATATTAAGTATTCGTAATATTTAAACTTAAGTTAATTCCATAGTTAGGCATTATAATTTACATACACATCATTTGAAGTAACTTTAAAAGTAATTGTGTTTGTGAAACCGAATTTCAACAACTTGCACATCCCTTAGTTTAAAGTTCAGTTTATTTATTTATTTTGCTTGATTAGAATATTGTAAATATGATTGATAGTTATGTATGCATAGTTTTCGTTTTCGGCAAAAAGATTCTTCATAATTTTTCAAATGGTTCAAAAATATCTTAAAATTATCCTGACATTTTATGAGCACATAAGAACTACATTTATAAATGTGAACGCATTGTGAACAAAAACAAAACACGAAAATAATCAAAAAAAAAACAAAACTAAAGAAAATCAATCTAAGTACCATAAAGTACATACACATTAAACTGAAATGAAACCCAACGAGAGTTTTCAAGTTTCCCCTAAGCACGAGTGTTTTTTCATTTTTCCGCCCAAAGGCTGCTTGCAACAACAACTTGCAACAATTTGAACTCATCTGCTCTTGTAAGTAGCGAAAAGTATCTTAAGTTTGACTATTGTGCAGAATCTCTTTGCTAAACCGAAATCACAGGCATTGTAAGTAAACTTAGGTAACGCGAAACTCCAACTCCCCCCCGTTTACTTATCCATCTACACACACTTGCTTCTCGTTGCAGATACGAGGGCGCCACTGGTTTCTACAAGGGTCTCAAGGCGAACCTTATACGTGTGGTTCCGGCTTGTATGATCACGTTCCTCGTTTACGAGAATGTATCGCATTTCATGCTGACTGGGGGAAAACGCAAGCAGGCCGAACTTCAAGCAAACAAGTCCGAAAAAGCTGAATCCTAATTATTCCCTATAGTGCTATTTTTAACATATATTTTTAGCTAATACTGTTGTTAATATTATTTAATTGTTGATTCTGTCAGTAACTCAAAGATATCTTAACTGAACTATTCCTTAATTAGTTAGTAGAGCCTAAATAAGGTTTCTTTGGATATTCCTACTAAGCAGCATTAAGCTAGTATATTTAAATACCTTAAGCAACATTAAGGACCTCAGGCGAAACGGGTATTCAGAGTGTACCAAAAGGCAAGTGAAAGTCGTGATTTAACTAAACTAAGTAAAACATATTTTATAAATGGCTGTTGACAATATAAAAAATTTAAAAAAAATCTAAATCAAAGGTGTTTTTTTATTATTGATAAATCAAAATTTAACAAGGCTGCCACCTTCTCACATTTTATTAATTAAAGTAAACCAATCACATTGCATACTTTGCTGCCGTTGTTATAACGGTAAAGTCTAGTTGATTATTTAGCAATTTTTAACCAGTCCAATAACCAGCCAAAAAATGCTCAGAGAGTGAGAGCAAAGACTAAAACAAACACAATAATTAAAATCAAACCCAAAGTTCGAGAAACAAAACACTGAAGAGCAAATTGTCACGTCTAAAGTAAATGTACTATGTTATTTGCTCGCGCTTGTTAAACGGCTATGTGCATAACCGTTTCGGCTACGTCAAGCTTTTTGCTAAAGCTCTCGTTCAGTTCACAATTGAACGCAACGGCATACGGACGTGCTGCGCTTGATTTAACTTTGTTGTTGTTTCTTTGATGCCATGTAAAGTGAAGCGAGCGTCATTTTTGCGTGTCTGTTTTGTGTGTGTGCAATATTAATTTGTCTTAATATACATATGAAACAGTGTTTAAGCAAATAAACATATTAACAAAGGCTTATGCAACTGGTGGACTTTTGTTAAGTAAATGTTCAATGTGCTCCGGTTTTGGGCCAGAAACCAGTTTGCAATTGTTTACTTTAGGCTGACATTTGGCGGTGGTCAAAAGTGCAGAAAGTGGCCAAATCGAGCAAGTTCAATAAACTTGCAAGTGCAGTCGAAAGCCACCAAAGAGAGATAACCTTAGCCGAATTTGCATTTTAAAAATAAATACAGAATATGCATTTGATGTTGATACGAAACAAAAAAGTTCAAGTGCAAGTTCGTTAATTACCGTTTGGCCAAAGGGCGCGAGATAAAGAGCGAGAGAGAACCGGAGAGAGAACAGTTTGGAAACCACATGTTGCTGTGCGCCGTTAGAAAAGAACAGCAAAAGTAAATGGAATAACATAAGTTAAACAAAACACTTGCCCAATCAACCACGAAGCAAACAGAGACAGCACACGCATTGTTGTTATTGAGTGAGTGAGTGTATAGATAAAGCGCGTGCGAATGACCTTGACTGAAAACACAAACACAAACGAAGCAGTGTGATAAAACACAACACAGCAATTTGTCAAAGTCTAAAGAGCAATAACCCACCCCCCCAGCTGAAAGAATTTGCATGGCAACTAGCGTTATACGCAGCAGCGTTGTCTCATCCTCAGCCGGTCGCCGCAACCTCTGCGACTCATCCCTCGAGGAACTCAGCCTCGGCACCAACGCAGCAGCCAAGTCAAAGTCCTCCAGTTATCGCAGCAACAACACCAGCTGCAGCAGCTGTGCCTGCCTGCGCTGCCAAAACGACTACGATCAGCATCTCCAACCAATCAGCCCAGTCGATAGTTCGTGGCCTGTGGAGCATAAGCACCAGCCTTCGTGCACCGTCTCTCTGGGCGCTCTCAGTACCAAAGAATCACCGATATTTGCCAGGCGCCATTTGGTTGTCGAACAGCAGCTGAGCAGCTCTCACTTTTCGCTGCGCAGCGCGCATCCAGCTTACGCCGAACGGCAACAACAAATCGATCTCAGCGCCGTCGAGGCGTTTGGCACAACAACACCAAAGATGCCTGCTGTACGCCCCAGCATGGATATTAACCGCAATAACGGTTACATATATAACGGGGTAAGTGTGCTTAAAGCTGACATTACTCTGTCTCTAGCGAGGGCAGTTTAAAAATTAATTGTATGAAAAAATAAACATATTTAAAACAATTTCAAAATCAGAAACTTATTGCTAAACATTGATATGACCCCAAAACTAAAAAAATAAATAAATAATCCATATTTGCAACAAAACGCAAAATAGCTGTATCAGTTGATTGACTTTGTTGTTGTTGTTGTTCCCAATAAAAAAAAAAGCCCTCTAGCCTTCCCCTCCCACCGCACAACAAAAACTTTGTTAACTATTGAAAAGCTCACTTGAATAATAACAATCAATAAATTCAAATCACGGTCAGCTGGCTTAGCTGGAAAAAAATACCTGAACGATTTCAAAGCTTATAACTGGAAATGAAAATCGGAGCAAGTGCAATAAAAATGCATTGAATTCCCAAGAACTGGAATCTTGAATACAATAAAAGTGAATTTTAGCTAATGTCTTGCTTAACTACAATTAAGTGGAAAAACTTAACAAGTTTATGATACAACAATTTTCACGCTATTAAAAGGAAATGAAAACTAACATTGTTGCCTCATTCAAAGACCATATAAACACAACGATAAAACCATAGACAGATGACCGGATAGGCGGACGGAATGAAGGCACGTGTTATGGCAATGGAATTTCACTCTCGATACTTGGTGTACGCAAAATATATATGTACAAAATATTCAAAGGCCGTTTGAGGTTGAGGTTGCCCGACAAATGGGGTGTGTGGGTGTGTCCGGCCGATACTTAAACGATTGCTAGTAAAAGATATGCTTTGTTGTGCTACGTAGTATTTATGGGAAACCAACGTCAAATAGTGCTTTGCTACCGTTTGTCACAACGTTTCACATCACGTTTTAAGGCCAATTAAGCGAAAGTGTGCGGTTGGTGGACAGCGAAGAATAACCACTAGCCCTTAATTAAAGACTAACAATTCAAATAGTTTAACGTTGTTTGCAAGTGAATCATTATAATCATTACATTATATCATTACAATTGCGATTTCTGTGCTTCAAAACTATCTAATCATTTTTTACATTCTCTTTTTTTTGATTCAATGACTCAACATTGTGCAGACCTATAGATAAGATAACGTTGACAGGCTATCGAATTTTGCGATACCATAGACGTTCATTGAGCAACCATTTAAATATAGAATAATTTAATAAATACTTACCTATTTTGATTTGCATAGTTTTATATAATAGTGCAATCTGCCTTTTCGCATCGTTGCCAGCTTCACAAGCCAATGCACTTAGTTGTCCCGTTTTTGTTGTTGTTATTGTTGCAGCGATTGCATTTCAAATGTTAATTAATACTGCAGGCTGCTGCTGCTGCTGCTGCAACTGATAATACAACAATAGCAATCATCACTCAAATGCGGGCACATTAAAATAAATATCATGCAAGGTGCAGCTTGAATTCAACTCGATTGCATATTCAATAACAACACACACACACACACACATATTATTTATAATCCATTCAAGTGAGCAATATAATGCCAAAACATAAGCAAGGTCACGTTTCGACCAGCACATCACAAAAAATAATACAAATAAAAACTAAAATTGTGAAAATTTTATTTTTAAACGTAAACCTTCAAACAAAAACATTTTTAAAAATACATTTTACATTATTGTCAAGATATTCAAAGTGTATTTTTAAACGCCTTTACATCATTTTTATTATTGTCATTATATTTTATTAAAATGCAAAATTCTGGCCAATTTTCTTAAAGAGCTTGTGGCTGAGATTGCTTGGTCTTTTAAGCATTGCATATTTATAGCGGCACAAGAAAAAACGTTGCATACTTTCTTGGGCCACATGCAACAAAAGCACAGAGTATAGCAAAAACAAAACCGAACAAATAACCCTTTTAGAAAATTGCATTCCTTGGGCCACCTTTAAGCAAAGTGCCTGTAATTTTGGGGGGCTTTTCTACCTAAATTTGAAGTTGCATAACCACGCCCCCAATTATTACTGCCACAAGCTGCCGTGCAGCATGCAAACAAACAAAGCTGTCAAATTGTTTTTGAATGGAAAAAGCAGAATGTAACAAAGATTGACTTTGACAACAAAACACTGTTTTGTTTTACTTCAATTCGCAACCTATATAATTCCTACAAGTATCATATCTAATGCGATATTCCTCTGCTCCACTTTTATAGATATACATCAACGTCTGACGTATTCGTGGGGGCTAGTGTTATTGGGGGGTGCGAATGAGGTCGTTGGTAATTGCAACGCTTAAGTGAAATGCTTCGCATGCTTATGTGTATCCTTATTCAGGACTTCAGGCTTCACTTGCTCACCCTCTCTCTTTCTCTTCTTTTTGTCGATTGCGTGCAAACATTTTCCACAGCACAAAAGAATTTCCGTTTAGCATAGAAAGTGAATTTCTAATGGTTTCGGTTTTGCGGCCGTAAAAATCCGGAATTTAAATGTGAAACAGGTGAAACCAACGGTGTCTGGTGGAACTTCTTTTGAAATCTGTGTGAAAAACTAAACCAGGCGTCTAGTCACGAATGCTTCAAATAATACACAACTTTAAACAGATACTTGATTCTTCACAACAAGAATACTGTCTGCTACATGGAAAGGTAATGCTTCAGACACGAATTTGTAAAGGATACGTGGCTTACATCGATTAAATTAAGCTCAAATTTTCAATTGAACGAAGCTTCATAAAATAACTTAACCATGCGATTCTAATGAATTTAAGTAATGCATTCGTGTTTCATTGATTTTGATTTTTTGCATTTGTGTTATTTTAATTTTTTAATTAAACTTTAGCTCTTTCCTGTGTCTTACTCTTACTGTGTCTTGCAAGATCTGTATCTTCCACAGTTTTAGAGCTAGAATCACCAAATTTGGGGGCTAGATAGCTAGTGAAGTCCTCCAAAGAATTGCACCAAGTTATCTTCAATCGCTGCGTCCACCCTTTCCGCCCCCGTACTCCACTTTTGAAATGTTTTTAATCTTTTCCTGCACTTTACTTGAAATGAGGAAGTTTTGTAATCTACACATTGTTTGTATATTTACCACATGTTCTAGTTATGTATGCTATAATTGATAAACAATCATCTCACTTTGAGAACCGCAAAATCTGTAAGTCAACAAGTGCGGCCATCGTTTGATTGATACACCCAATGATATAGAATCTAGTCTATATACTAGGCATATTTAGTAGACTGCTCCAAATTGAGTGAGGCTGCATTAGGTTACGTGAGATTCGACATGACATCAGACAAATGCAACTACAGCTAAAAAGAGCTTTAGTTTTAGCTTCCGCATGCTTTCCTCACTAGAGTAATTGTATATAGGCGATATGTCTTTATTGTGGCTTACCACGTTTTGTAATAAACGTAATTCTATATATGAGCACATGCAAACCACATTGGTAAATCTCTGGCACCATAACCCAAGCCAAGCCTAACCCACCTCAATCACCCACCGCCCACATCAACGATGCGATTCTTGAGTCTTGACTGACTCTTTGACTTGAGTCCTCAGCTCAACGAACAAAAAAAAAAAGGAAGCCAGCGAAATGCGTGTCATGCATTTTTGCTGCCTCACTGAGTTTTGGAAGCCAACTCACAGGTCAGGCGCAGCTAGTTAGTAAGCTTGTTGCCTTCATATTGGAGACTTCTACCATTTACAGTGGTTATTGGTCAAAACGAGTTGTGTACAAAAGTTTTGCAATTGATGAACATTTAACTAATACCACGCATACCTGCACCAAAAATATATATTTTATAAAAGAAAAAAGTTGTTTCAAATGTATGATATTGTTCACAACAGAAAAAATATTTCAATCAAGTATGCAATTTTAATATATTGAGTACAAAAGGCCTTTATATAAAATGAATATAACTTCATATCACTGAAAACCTAAATAATGATATAAAAGAAAATATCATGCAATAAAGAGATGAGTTCCATTTAAACTAAGAACGACGTTCCGTGCTCCTTCAATCTGATTCTTTGTATGTACTTCGCTCTGTGTTTCTTTTAGTACTTTGTTATTATTATAAAAGAGAAGGCCAACAATGAATTCTTAACCTACTACTGTTTTTAAGAGCGCAAGGCATTCGGCTGGGTTATCTTTTATCTCTAAAATCTAGATAAATAATACAATCGGAACTGTAACGAATCTCAAGGGGACAAGCAAAACTTCATTAAAGAGAAAATCTATAATATGGAATGGATTTTTGACTAAAACGAAATGAATTCGTTATTTAGAATACCTCGTTATAGGTAGATCGTTATATGGAAGTTCGACTGTACTTGTACAATTACAAACCTTTCAATCTTATCATTGCCAATATTCTTGCAGTTGTTATTCACAAGATTCCACTGTTTTGCTGATAGACCAGTTAGCTTAGCCCTCACGCCTCATTGACCCGTTTTAGCTGATGATCGCCAACGATGCTGATGCTGACGCTTTTCTTGTGCTCAGGTTAGATCAATTGCATAGTGGCCCTTGAGCTGAATAGCAATTGGGTGTGCAATTGCTGGGGGAGCAAGTGCGTCATGTGCTGATAGGCAACAGGCGCATTCTTTATGCTGGCCAAGATCATAGAACAAACAGGCGTTGGCTTTGTGCCGCAAAACGATTGATAAGCAAGCGTCTTGCGATTAACTTGGCACATTCAGCTGCGGCGTCTCTCACGCTCAAATTCGCGCACAGTGTTGGTAAGCGGTCCGAAAACTATCTAAACTGTTTGTTTGTTCGTTTGTAATGTAAAACCATTTTGGGCGGGCTCACCGCAACGGGGCGAGTGTTTGACGGGGGTGTGTGGTATATTACACAAATTTATATAAGCCCAGGCAGCAGCTATTCGAATTTCAGTTCGCGTTTGTTTCGAGTTCGTTGCGGTTGCTACGTATTTTGCTAGTATTAAGGGAACGAAAGACGGGGGCAATAGTTGTTGTTGTTGCTTCAAAAGGATGCAGGACACAAAACCCAAAAGTCGAATAATTTAAGTTAAATTCCCTACTTGTCTCCCAACCTTAACTAACAAAACTGCCTTGTAATATGCAAAACGCAGACAACGAAGCGAGCAAAAGCCAAACAACAAAAGCAGAGCAAGACGAAGAAGGAGCAGCACCCGCAGCAGCAGCTTATGTAGAGGATCAGCAACAGTTTGAAGAGGATCAGGCCAAAGTAAATACACGTTCACGCTTCGCCGCTGCCTTCCGCAGCTTCTCCAAGCCAAAAAGCAAAAAGCCCAAAGAGTTGCCCAAAGACAAGCCCAAAAGCGAAGAGCAGCTGGCATTGTTAAGTGGCACCGATGAGGATCAAGCCATCAATAGTGGACTCAAAAAGAAAAGGAGCCTTACACGACGTCTACTGCTAGGCGGACTTAAGTCTAAGACCAAGGTGCGACCACAAAGTCTGGCGACCAGCGATGAGATTAGCCTAAGAAGCAGCAGCAGCAGAGAGCGAGCAGCGGACGCGGTGCCCACAAGCAGTGGCAGCAGCACGCTGCAAATAACCATCAGTGGCAAGAAAGTCGAGCCAGCAGGCAAAGCAGTCAAAGGCAAAGCAGCCAAAAGCAGTAAAAGCAAAAGCAAAAGCCACAACAGCGAAACGGATTACCTGACACCGATACCAACAACAACAACTGAACTTGAAAGCGGAAAATCAACAAGCACAACGACAACGCTTACAACAACATCCATAGAAGATACAAAAACAAGCAGCAGCAGTCGCACCACCAAACTAATTCTGGCCAAGGTGCCAGCAGCAAGCAACACCAAGCAAAAGCAGCCAAAGCAACCAAAGCAGCCAAAGCTCAAGTCAACAACAGCCGTCGGCGAAGAGGAGAAAATCGTTATCACTGAGAGCCGAAGAGATACGCCGCCACTCGAACGAGCGCCCGCCAAGCCGAGTCGCGCCAATGCAAATCAGTTAGCCACGAGCAGTGGAGCAGTGCGCAAGTCGAGCAGCAGCAGCAGTAATCCAGCCACTCGCAAGGAGCGCGATTTGTTGCAGCAGCAACAGCAGCGCGGACATCGTATCAAGCACCGCGCACTTGGTAACAACGCCACAACGGCCGCCCCAGCATCGCCTGTGCAGGCGCTAGAGACGCCGCCCATATACTCAGCACCACCACCACCGGCGCCACCACCGCCCGGCAAGACCTCCACCAAAGTGCAAGTGAGTCTCAGTGACGTGGAGGAGCAAACGGACGCCGTTTCGTTAGCGGAAAGTGCCGGTACACAGGCGCCAGTGGTGCGTTTTGCCGTTGGCAGCGCTGTGCGTGGTCCAGCCGCAGAAGCGGATGCCTATGAGGCAGCGGTAGTTGCCGCCGCAACACAGCAGCCCAGCTCCAGTGAAGAGCCAAGTGATTCCAGCTTGCGACGTTACAGTTTTGCCAATCAAAAGTCTGCTTTGAGTGATCACGATAGCATCGAGGGCAGAAGGGAGACGGTACATTATAAATCGGTGCAGAGCGGCGATTCGAACGTAGAGGACTCCGTATCGGAGGAGGAGGAGGACATCGGTGGTGAGGCCAAACCCAAACCCATGCCGGCCTTTGGAGATTTGACCATGGATCAGGAAATGGAACCGGTAAGCGCTGACAACGACATCGTCAACGTCAACACGGTGTTCCCATTTGCTGTTGTTCTTCGCATTTAACCCGTCGATTTAACTGTGAAGAAGCCGTAAAAGTGTCGCAAAATTGTTGCCCTCATCTAGTGTTTGCTCCCCTTAGTCTCTTCCCTTCACTTTGCCTACGGTTTGTGCCTATCAGTGTTGACGGCACTGATTTCCTGATTCCCGTCAAATCTAGCTTTTAATTTTAAAAGTGTGATTTTAGAAAAACAACAGTGGGTATTATGAACCATTTTGTGAAATTGTTTTCTGACTACATAATTCTCAATTGTTAAGAAAGAAATGCACAATAGAAAGTTATACCAAAAGGACCTCCTTTTTTTCAATCGATCTTAAATAACAATCCACAAAACGGTACCCAAAAAGAGATACCGTGTCTCTTATGTAAAAAAAAATATCTAGAAAAAATCAAGAATTGAAAAATAAAATATTTAACTCCTCAATGCCTTAAATTTTTCCTCGAAAATTGTTGCTAAAGTAGTTAAAAAATGATTTTTCGCAAACTGAGCTTATAGTTTAAAAAAAGCCAATTGGAGGTTTAAAATTTTTTGCAAAAATTATAAAGATATCCAAGACAAACAAATCATTGTCAACGTTTTAAACATAAAAAAACAAGCCAAAACTATTGTACGGCGTTAAAAATATAGCTTTTTTGGCACCACTTACTGAAGGGCCATTCAACAGCTTACTCAAATGGATTTTCACAAACAGTTATTCTCTGACTCTTTGCAGACCATCATGGCGCCCAGCAGCGAGAAACGGGAACATCTATATAAGATTCTAGTCATCGGTGAGCTGGGCACTGGCAAGACGTCCTTTATCAAGCGCTATGTGCATCAGTTTTTCAGCCAGAATTACCGTGCCACAATTGGTGTCGATTTTGCACTGAAGGTGCTGCACTGGGATACAAATACGATAGTGCGCCTGCAGCTCTGGGATATTGCTGGACAGGAGCGTTTTGGCAATATGACAAGAGTGTACTATAAGGAGGCAGTGGGTGCCTTCATTGTATTCGATGTGACGCGCAGTGGAACGTTCGATTGTGTGAGCAAGTGGAAGGAGGACTTGGATTCAAAGGTTCAGCTACCCGATGGCAGTCCTATACCCTGCATACTGCTAGCCAATAAGGTGGGTTCATTGTTGTGTTTGTATTTAAACGAAGTTTAAATGCTTTTCACATTTTCAGTGCGATCAAGAAAAACAAGGTATTGTGACGCAACCGGAGCGTATGGATGAGTATGTGCGGGAGAATGGATTTGCTGGCTGGTTTGAGACCTCTGCCAAGGAGAACATCAACATCGACGAAGCAGCACGAGCTTTGGTGAACAAAGTGAGTAAAGAGCTAGAATCCTCAACTTGAAATAGTAAAATCAACTCTTTGGTATATCTTTATATCATCTTCTTAATCATCTTCTCAGATACTCGTCAATGACAAACTGATAGCTGCCGATGCGAATGATGCTGAGAAATTCAATCTGAGCAATGCTGCCGATGCGAGTGCGGATTTAAAAAGCAAATGCGCCTGCTGACCTGGCCAAGAAAAACAAAATAAAAAAAATCTAATAAAAAACAAAGAAAATAGTAAAAAGATAAAAAAAAGGGAAAAGCAACATTACAATCTATTGGGCTTTCAAAAAATACACACACCAAAGTCTGAGATTCTTATAAAGTAGATCTGTTCTATGTTTGTTGATAAAAAAAAAAAGAAGAAAGATAATGATAACGATAACTATGCTTAGAATCTTTTCTAAAGTGTGTCTAAGACTTAGCGTCACTCTTATCATCGTTCATCATTTAAAATAATTCGCTGTGTGAGATATGCCAACACCTGGCCATATAATTTGTAAACCAGCAACAGTGCGTGCCCATAAATTATCTATATTACTATATATATCACCAAGCATTTATACTTTGTAAATGCATGCATGCATCTATCTACTAGAACTCAGTGTGTTTATGAATATGCAGCATCATTATATATTTGTGTAAGATACGAATCAAGTTGTCCACTTGTTTATTTCTTGTTTGTTTTGCTTTTGTTACTGAGATTTTTTTATCGTGAATTTATATACATACATACGTACGGTACACACATATTATAATACATACATACATAAATACATAAACTCTGCCATCTTTATTTGCATTTAGATAAAGTACGTTATATGCAACACACAGATTACAGCAGAAAGACATTTATATATCTGCACGCAATCTAATAAACTTTTTAATTGTAGTTAAGCCAACAAAATGTAGTTTTACTGCTTGGGAAATAAAAAATGTACATACAAACTTGAGTTGTGAAAATCCGCAAAAAGTTCATTACAACCGCGTTTTTTTCGCAATGTGCTATAAGATTGAATATTGGCATTTGAATTATTTAAAAGTGCGGGTTCGACTCGGACTCGACTCAGTGATTGTGGTATCGATATTTGCTATTGGTAGCCCTACGCGAAAGCCCTGCGTTCAATACAAAATTGTTAGAAAACCACTATCAGCTTAACTTATAATGAAATGTTAAAGGAAAAGCTCTAAAATGCACTATATTATTTATATTTATTTTCAAAAATGTTAAACTCATGTCATTTCGTGACTCTTCATTTTGAGTCACTGATAGAGACTGCGGTGCAGCCCTGGTATATTTTATTCGTAGAAGTTGGTATTTTAATTGTACCCCGCAAGTGGTCACATTGCTTGCGCTGCTGTTGTAAAAAAATGCAAATGCAAAATTGCAAATATTCAAGAAGTTAAAGTAGTAATATATTACCGATAACCAAATAATTGTAAAACTCAAGTGCAAGCGGGTGAAATGCTATAAATGTTAAAGGTAAGAAACAGCAAGCGCCACCAACAGCAGTAAGATTTAAGCTAATTAGTAGCGGCGCTGCTTCTGATTGGAACTACAGTCATAGCTCTCTTCGTTGCCGTCTTCTTCGTCACGTTTACTCCCCTTTTCGGTCGTTGTTGTGTGTGGGCCGTGGTCGCCGCAGCAGCGTTGGCATTTCATTGCTGATAAGTGCGCCAGGCCCAGTTTTTCGGCTCACTTGACTAATCAGCAGTAAATTGAATTTTCGGACGCGACGATCGCCCATTAATCAGCTGTGCCCACCCAGCTCTATATATATTTTAATATTCTCTCTCTCTTTCTCTTTCTTTCATCTTGCTTGCAGTTTGTTATCAAATAAAAATAGTGCATTTTAATTGGACAACAGGAAGCATATTTGGTTGAAGATGCTGCCGCCAAAAGAGAATGTGGATCTGGAATGCTTTATCGTTACAAAACACTCGTGGAAGGGCAAATATAAGCGAATTCTGTCCATTGGCACCGCCGGCATCTCCACCTACAATCCGGAAAGATTTGATCTGACAAATCGCTGGACCTACTCGGATATTGTAGCCGCCGCACCCACAAAGACCACAAATGTGAGACACTCGTCAATATTTAATTACATACATATATGTGAATATAATTGAATGAAATAATTTTCAGATACCCAATGAGTTTGTGCTCACCATTAAGAAAGACAAGAAATTGGATTCGATAAAACTTTCCTCAGAATATCGCAATGATATACTCAGTTCCATTTTGAAATACTACAGAGAATTTGCGGACAAGCCCAAAAATGCTCTCGTAAGCGTATTCACTTTTACATTTTATAATTTCTATTAACAGATATTACTTTGCCACAGCGATTTAATGCCTATAAATACCATTGGTCGGGCATTAGTTTGCCCACAGTGCTGGAGGTAACTCCCTGCTCATTGGATCAGCTGGATCCCACCACGAATGATGTGCTTACCAGCTATATGTACAAGGACATCGAGGGAATAATAGGTACCTATAGACATGGCTTGAAAATGCTGAAGGCATCGTGATTTGTAATAACTTGCTGTGCCTTAGTCATCGTCAAAGCTAATGTGCCAATGTGATTGATTGCCTACTGTCTACCCTGTGTGTCTTAACGCTTCGTATTTTAATATGTGTTCGCTTTGTTTCTGTTTCTTGTCTCTGCTTTTTTGTTTTGCACTCATCTATGTGGTTTTTCATTTACGCGCACGTTTTAAGCAGGCATCTCGGACTATGATAATGGCATCGTGATGGCACACGGCGGCTTTAGCCGTCTGCACATGTTCAAAGCGCTCAATCACCACGAAATCGTACAGAACATTGCCCAGCGCTCTTCCCAGTTTCTCGGCATCGAAACCAAAATACTCAAGAGTCAAATAACGCGTGAACAATTTGAGCGCCAGCGTTTTGGCAAATATAGGCAAGACATATATTATTTCACACAGCTGAATATTTTGTTTAAAAAAAAGCATATGTTTACTTTGCAGCGGTGATCAGTTCCAGACCTCAATGACTGAGTTCACAGTGCAAAAGATAACGCCGCGCCATCCGGATCCAGTCAAACGCATACTCTGTCTAACTGAGGTGACGCTGCTGGAGCGTGATCCGCAAACGTATAGCGTCTGCACGCTGCGCCCGCTTTGCGATGTTTTTGCATTGGTGCGCGATAAAGACAATCTTCAGCGTTTTTGCATTGAATACAAGAACGGCATTGTGCGCAGCTATAGCACAAACGATCGTGACTCTTTGTTGGCCACTGTGCTGGATGCGGTGCGCTCTAGTGGCAATCAGGACGTGCACATACGCATTGGCAACACGCCGCGTGGCAAGCGCTATGTGCCCCTTAACAGTTCGGTGGATGAGGAGACAGAGGCCAACCTGTTGCGCCTGGTCATTAACAATTTCCAAAACCCAAGCAGACGTTACGAAATCCTCGAGCGTTTCAATGCCAATGTGCCGCACAGTGGACTCAACTATAGCGTTACCCAGGATGTAAGTAAAATCAGCTGTAACTGGTTAAGCTTGTATGCAATAATTATTTATTCTTGCAGAGTTTGTTTGCGGAAAACAAGGAAAAGCTTATACTAAGTGCACTACAGGCGTTGGCTCAGAAGGAATTGGATAGTCCAACAGCGCAGCTGAATAACACCGAGCTTGAGGCTATCTTTCATGCGCTAACGCGTCTTCTGGCCAGTAAAGTGGGCTATGCAGCCTTTACAAATCTTCCAGGGTAAGTCCTAAAGTGTAAAATACAAATAATTTATATTTTAAAAACAATTTTCTAATATTTCTTGCAGCTTTCGTGAAATTATTGGCACTAAGGTGGTGGCCTCGTTGCGTCGCAAAGATTTGGCTGTGACCTACTCGGCAATTGATATGATCAACTCATTGATGCACTCGGTCAACACCGATCATGACCTCAAGCAGGAGCAGTTGAACAAATCTTCCATATTATCATCGAAATCATTTCTGGAAACGCTGCTCAACATGTGGACAACGCATGTGGTAAGTAAGGGCACAATTTAACCAAGATTTTTATTAATTAAAGTGTATTTTTGTATTCTCTCCATAGAGCCATGGCAGCGGTGCACTGGTTCTGTCCGCTATGCTGGATTTTATGACGTTTGCGTTGTGTGTGCCTTACAGCGAAACAACAGATGGCAAGCAGTTTGATATACTGCTCGAGTTAGTTGCCGAGCGCGGACGCTTTTTGTACAAACTGTTCCAGCATCCATCGCTGGCAATTGTCAAAGGTGCTGGTTTGGTGTTGCGTGCCATCATCGAGGAGGGCGAACTGCATGTGGCACAGCAAATGCAGGCGTTGGCTTTGGACGAGGCGGCACTGTGTCGCCATTTGCTTGTGGCACTGTATACGCCATCAAATGATCCCACATTGATAACGCATCGTCAGCTGTCGCGTCATTTGATTGGTCTCTGGCTGACAGACAGCGATGAGGCCATGGAACTATTTAAGCGCATTTTCGTAAGTCCAAAAACAGAGCTTAGAAAACTTTGTATTTACCTTAACGTTAATTACAGCCCGCAGGTTTGTTGACCTTCCTGGAGACAGAAGACAGCGTACCCGATACTTATGTGGAGGAGGATAAACTTAACTTTCGCGATAATCTCAAATTTGCAATTCAACATTCCACGAAAACTCGCAAGAGTGTGATTGAGAAGCATTTGCAGGGCATCAAGCACTGGGGCATGAACCTCATTGAGCAGCAGGATGGTGCTGCCCAGGCGCTCAAAAACCGTCCAGTGGTGCTGCGTAATCGAAGACAGAAAAAGAAGACTTCCGATGCCATTGTGAACTTGCCTTTTTTCTTTTATAGCTTTGCCAAAGATCACAGTTTACCCAATCTTATTTGGAATCACAAGGTGAGCAAAAGGCATATAATAAATCTACGTTACTAAGTTGCATCTCTGATTAGACACGGGAGGAGCTGCGTATGTGCCTTGAGAATGAATTGCGTCAATTCTTGAATGACCGCGACTTGGCTGGTCAGATGATTGTGGCCTGGAACTATCAGGAATTTGAGGTGGGCTATCAATGCCTGGCCGAGGAAATTAAAATTGGTGATTACTACATACGTCTCATACTGGAAAAAGACGATTGGCCACAAAATCTGGTCAAGGATCCGTAAGTATTTCAAGTTGTAAATATGTAAATATATTAAAATTATCTTTGACCTGACAGGATTGAGTTGTTTAATGCTTTGTATCGACGTGTGTTGTGTCGCCAGCGCGTTAATGACGATCAGATGACAGTATTTTCACTGCAGGCATTGGCCAAGGTGTATAGACGTTATCATCAGGAGATTGGCAAGTTTAGTGATATGTCCTACATTCTGCAGCTCAGTGATCGCGTAAGCCAATACATTACACTTTACTATATACATGTTACTATTTATTGTTCTTTAATTTACATTTTCAAGTGCCTATCTCCGTCCATGCGAGATGCCTTAATCAATCTAATATCATGTCTGGTGCTAGAAAAGTCCAACTGTCGCGCTTTGTGCGATCATGTGCAGTGCCTAGTTGACCTGATCACATTGGCGCACTTGCACAAGGGTCGCGCACAACTGAACACCAAAACGAATGTCATCGAGGCAGGCCCCAATATGGGTACCTATGAGGAGAAGGATTGGTACTACAACATTGAAAAGGATGGTCAGAAAGCGGAGCGTCAGGGACCCATTACCTATTCGGAGCTGAAAGAGCTTTGGCAGAAGGGTCAGATAACGCCCAAGACTCGCTGCTGGGCCATTGGCATGGATGGCTGGCGCTCATTACAGCAGATACCCCAACTGAAGTGGTGTCTCATTGCCAAAGGCACGCCGTTGTACGACGAAACGGAGCTGGCATCCAAGATTCTGGACATATTGATCAAGTGCACCAGCTTCTTTCCTAGTCGCACACAGAATGGCGTGGCTGTGCTTATACCCGGGCCCAAACTATCGCGCAAACTATCTGAATTCATTTGCCTGCCGCATGTGGTGCAAGTGTGCCTGACCCACGATCCGGGTTTATTGGAACGCGTGGCTACGCTACTTTGTCAGATCATGGAGGACAATCCTGAGATGCCCAAGGTCTATATGACCGGTGTCTTCTACTTTATGCTCATGTACACGGGCAGCAATATTCTGCCCATCACACGTTTCCTTAAAATTACTCACATGAAGCAGGGTTTCCGCAGTGAAGAGGTAAGCCTGTCAATAGTAAGCATTTCAACTCGATTAAATCACTCATTTCTGTTCCCTCTACAGACATCACAGTCGGGCATAATGCATCGCAGTATTCTGGGTCAATTGTTGCCTGAGGCTATGGTGTGTTTCCTAGAGAACTATAGCGCAGAGAAATTTGCCGAAATCTTCCTCGGTGAATTCGATACGCCCGAAGTAATTTGGAGCTCGGAGATGCGTCGCTTGCTCATCGAAAAGATTGCCGCGCATATTGCGGACTTTACACCGCGTCTGCGTGGTCACACAATGGCCAGATATCCCTACCTGGCCATACCCGTCATCAGTTATCCGCAGCTAGAGAATGAGCTCTTCTGTCACATATACTATTTGCGTCATTTGTGTGACACACAAAAGTTTCCCAACTGGCCCATATCGGATCCTGTGCAGCTATTAAAGCATACGCTTGATGCTTGGCGCAAGGAAGTGGAAAAGAAGCCGCCACAGATGACCATACAGCAGGCATATGAGGATCTGGGCATTGATCTAACCAAGACACCCAAACCGGAGGAGTCTATGATACGCAAGAGCTACTACAAGCTGGCGCAGATGTATCATCCCGACAAGAATCCCAATGGTCGCGAAATCTTCGAGAAGGTCAATCAGGCCTATGAGTTTCTGTGCTCACGATCCGTTTGGAGTTCTGGCGGTCCAGATCCCAACAATATTGTGCTTATACTGCGCACACAAAGTATTCTGTTTGAGCGATATCCAGATGGTGAGTGACCAATGTTTGAAAAAGCGGAATGTATACTTACTTTTTTCATGATCTTACAGTGCTGCGTCCCTATAAATATGCGGGTTATCCGCAGTTAATCAAGACCATACGTATGGAAACGCGGGACGACGAGCTGTTCTCCAAGGAGGCGCAACTACTGACCGCCGCCTCGGAGTTGTGCTACCACACGGTCCACTGCTCGGCCCTAAATGCTGAGGAGTTGCGACGCGAGGAGGGCATCGAAGCTCTACTGGAGGCCTATTCACGTTGCGTTTCCATATTGGGCGTCGATTCGAAGCCGGAATCGCTGCACTACCAGGTCATCTCGAATGTGACGCGCTGCTTTGAGGTTGCCTGCAACTTTGAGAAGTGCAAGCAAAAGATTATTACCCTGCCGCAGCTGCTCTCAGATGTGTGTCGTGTAGTCTACTTTAAGCACACGCTCTCGGTTAGTCTCGTGACCAGTCTGGCAGCCAACAATTATGATTTGCAGTGCAATCTATCCCGCAATGGTGTACTCTGGTCTCTGTTGCTGTTTATCTTCGAGTATGACTACACGCTGGACGAGAGTGGTGTGGAGGTAAGTGACAAGTCCAATCAGCAGCAGCTGGCCAACAATCTGGCCAAAATGGCCGTACTGGGCTGCATTGCTCTGGCCGGTTACGGCATGGAGCTGCGTAACAAGCCAATCACTGGCAGTGAATCCACTTCGCCAGCAGCCGGATCTAAACCAGCGCCTGCCATCATGCCCAAGCCGTCGTCTACAATTAATTCATCGTACATGCAAAATGCGCACAATCCACTGCAGAGCAAACAGCTCGCCCTTACCACAGGCAAGGACACGGAAAAAGAGCCTGCTGTACTAACCAAGCAGGACTCGAGCGTTAGCAGCGACACCTCCAGCTCCACGCCCACTGACAGCGACCAGCAGCAGCACCAGCAACTGCGCCAGAACGCCATACAACAGAAGTTTCTGGTCACGGGTGATCCCAAGAATACGCTAATCAAGCAGGTGCTGGATCGACTGCTCACCAGGTACATTGCCAACCAGTTGGCCACTGCCAGGGATAGCGAGGTACTCAAGCTGTTGACGGCCAACACGCGTAGTCCCTATCTCATCTGGGACAATGGAACGCGTGCTCAGCTTAAGGATTTCCTCGAGCAACAGCGCTTGGCATCCGCCAAGGAGACGCATGAAGATATAGCTCAGGTTTACGAATTGGTAGCAGGCTTTGAATATGATGCACACAAGTGAGTAGCGAAAGTATTATGTCTTAAATCTCGTTTTATAACTAACTCTTCACTTTAAGGGAGGAACTGCAAATTGGTGGAATATTCATACGCATCTACAATGATATGCCCACGCATCCTATAGCACAGCCCAAGCAGTTTATCATGGATCTGCTAGAGTACTTAAAGCATGCCTATCAATACTTGCAGCACAAACAAACGAAACACTCACCGGCTGCTCCTCCACCTGCAGCAGTGCCCAAAATGGGCAGCGATGGCATACTGACGCCCACACTGGCGCCCAATCATCCACAGCTACAGCAGCAACAGCAGGATAATAAAACTGGTGGCACTTTCGATGAGGTATTAAAATCCTATAATCGCTCCAAGAGTCGAAAAAAGCTGGAAACGGATGCACAGGCGGAGCAACAACTCTCGCTGCAGCAATCTAAATACGACTTTGCGAGCGATGCCCAATTGGAGCTGCACATCACAATGGTGCTGCGTGCTCTTATTGCAGTTATCAAATCAAATGCGGAAGTGGAAATTCAATGCATTGGCAATTTCGATATGATATTCGGCTTTTTGGCCAACAATATATTCGCTGATGTAAGTTAAAATGTGATTTATATTATCTGTACTATATCATGTATGTTTCCCCTTCCCAGAATTCCAGCGTTAAGGCTGTGGCTTTGGAGGTGGTCGCCTTGGTGTCACGCAACAAGGAATGCGTCTCGGAGGTGGCTGCCTGCGAGATACTTGGCAATTACTTGGTGGCACTCAAGGATCCCGATCTGCGTGCGAGTCAGGTGAAGGTGTTAGAAACGCTCTCTGGTCTAATGAACGTACAGGAGATGATTAAGGAGGCGCAGACCAAGGGTGCTGTTATCTATCTGTTGGACATGTTCTGCAATTCACGCAATCCGCAAATACGTGAAATGTGTGCTGAAATAATGGCTAAAATGACAGCAGATCGTCTGAGCGGACCCAAGGTGCGCATCACCATATCCAAATTTCTGCCTGCTCTCTTCATTGATGCCATGATCGAGTCGCCTGCGACGTCTGTGCAGCTGTTTGAGTCCATCCACGAGCATCCGGAGCTGATATGGAACGACAGCACACGTTCAAACGTTTGTGATGCGGTTGTGGAGACTTGCAACAGGTTCTATCAGCAACAAAAGACAAATCCCAGGCATTTGTGGAAGGATCCCGAAATGCTCAAGGATATTGTGTCCGAGGAGGTTGTTGTCGCCGGCGTCTATTTGCGACTCTTTGTCAGCAACCCCGCCTGGACGTTGCGCAAGCCCAAACAGTTTCTGTCCGATCTCTTGGACTTCGTGGTCGAACAAATTAGCAAGAGCTCCATGGAGCAGGACGTCCTGGACTTGTCGACAACAGCGCTCGTGGAGCTGTTGCGTTCACAGCCCAATCTCGCTGACGACATACCCATACTGGGGCACATACCTAAATTGTTCAATCTGCTATCCGTACAACCAAAGAACACGCTATCAGTATTACACCAGCTGTCGCTCTCTGAGGTAAGCTGAGCTGAGCTCTCAAACAATCTGTTCGAACTAACATGTTTTCAATTTATTTTCTTAGTTCTGTGTAAGCGCCATATCGCAAACGGAATGCGTTGCGCCTCTCAAGAGATGTATGGAACAAAATCGTGATTGCATAGAGAAGGCATGCGAAGCGCTGAGTCGCCTTTTCAAGCATCAACATGTAAGTGCAAAGATAATAACAATTGTTTTGACACGTTTATCTAAATAAATGATCACGTTGTAGGACTCATTGATCAGTCAATCGCTGGAGGTAGGACTTATACCGTTTCTGTTGGGCCTGCTAGACAGTCGTTTGGAGTTTGTGGAAAACGCATCTGCAGTTAAAGCACAAATTGTCGCTGCGCTCAAGGGCATGACGCACAATCTCAATTATGGCGATCGTGTTACGCAAATATTGCTCAAGCATCCAGTCTGGGCAGAGTTTAAGGATCAGCGTCATGATCTCTTCATAACAGATACTAACATACGTGGCTACTTGACTGGTAAGCTTATTTATATACAATTTCTTTAAGACTATCAATCAATTATTGCATTTTTGTTTTAGGCATTAATCCGACAGCAGGCTACCTCACCGCAGGACCAGCGCAAAGCGTTGAAGTGCTTACCTCACCACCGCCCATGGATCGGGATGATCCTTCGGCACGTCAGACCATTGATTAGCGGCTCCTTATTTGCCACAGCCAGCAGAAAGCTAAGAAGAACTTATGATTGGTTTGGCTTTAGAAAAATCATCACGGCGCCTTTAATTGCCACGGAAATTCTTACATGGAAATGTTCTGATTTCCCTTATTGTATTAAAAGTTTTGCATAATATTAAACCCACACACACATTGCATGGTCAAAAAGAGAAGAGACGTGGTTGTCGGCAAACAAACATAATAACCATCTGTAACAAAGTCTACGAAACGTTTAATTTTTTTATATTTATATAAATTGTATAAATAGTTATTAGAGAATATACACATATATATACACACACATACCTACACACATATATACACCTTAACTCAAGCATGCATAAAGTGATTATACAAATGTATTATGAATTAAAACAAACTCATTAAAAATGAAACAACTTTGAGTAGACATTTATCCATTAAAAGTCTTTGAATTCTTGAAATTATGTTGACAGAGTTGGTAACTGCGGTTTATATATCCCATGTCATTAAAAAATCGAAAAAACACATTATGTATATACAAAATTCCTTTGAACAGAGTTATACTGGTCTTATTTTCAGCCTGATTTTGAGCTTGCACAAAATTTGAATAATCCTGCATAAAATAAATAAATACTAAGCTTTGATTTTTCGGAATACTGCATTTAAGTACATATATATAATTTTTGGTATTTTACATTTAAGATTTTTAAACTTGCGGTCACACTGTGTAATAGGCAAAACATAAACAATGTCGCTGGTCGCTGATTATAGCGATTCCTCAGAATCTGAAGCGGAAAGCACCGGCAGTGAGTCTGAACGAGAAGAAGAAAACAAGTCAGAAAGGTTAGCTAACATTGATTATCAAATAATAATCAAAACGCTAAATACATAAAATTTGCAGCACTCCTGCAGCACAGAAAACAACAAAATTGCCTAGTGCTAGCGCTGCGCTGGACAATGCGGCAGCAAAAAAGACTGGCGATGTGTTCAACAATCCATTCCTCGAGGCAGAGCTGCACAAAACTGCCTCCCTGGAGCGGCACGTCAAAATGGTTAACAACGATACGCATTTGCAACTAAAGAACGGTCGCAAAATTTGTTGGAATTATAGAAAGGGACGTTGTCGCTTTGGCACCAGCTGCCAATATGCACACGACTCGGATTTATCGCTGGAGGCGTCGTCAGGTGACAACGACGCCAAATTGGAAACTGCAGTGCCCACATCTACGCCTCAGCCCAGTGCTAACAAAGGCAGGGACAACAAGGACAACAAACGCAAGCGTCCTGGTCTAAGCGATGCCATTGAGCCGGGCAAGCGCGTCATGAAAACTTACCAGCAACAGCACAATCCGAAAACAGGAGCACGCCGTCTGCCCAACTAAACTCAAATGACGCCGACATCTGTGATGCGCAGCACACAGCTGCCCTCGTTGTTGCCGCAGCTATTGTTTAGCACCTTCAGTAGTCGCAATCCATCACTGAGAGAATCATCTGGCAGCTCCAGTGCCAGTGTTAGTGTGCAAACCGAGCACCAATAGTCGCCCAAGTATGTGCAATCCTCTTGCCCTGCGTCCGATTCGGTTGGTGTCTGACCTTCCTCATTGTCATCAGCATCATCATCCGTGTCATCAGCTGCGAATGTATTTTAGTTTTATAAAGTATGTAAATATAAAAAATATATAGTTATTTTACACTCATCGTCTGGTATGAAGGTCATGTTTCCCACAATGATGGCTATGCCATGCTGCACAGCCAATTTCCGCATAATCATGGCCAACTCCGTTAGAAAACTGCGTCCCTTGTTGCGGTCACAGCTGCTGCGTAGCATTATGTAAACGGCCGTAAGAGAATCAATTAGAACAACTTTAATTCGAGACATGGGTGTAAATTTTGCATTAGGATTCGATAGTTGCTCGTGCAGCGATTCAAGCGCTGCAAGAAGAGATTGTGCTGAGATGGCCTTGACCACATTGATTTGATCTAAAAGCTTTTCAGCACATTCGGCATCCAGGTGTCGACCCTGCAGAATCTTCTCAAGCCGTTCAATCTCAAAGTCAGAGTTCGTGTCCACAAAAAGCACTCGAGAGTCTTCATGCTTGTAGACAAAATTCATGGCTATTGTGTGCATTAATTCAGTTTTGCCCACACCGCTATCACCAACAATCTCCCAGACTCGACCTGGACGAAAGGGCTGTCCAATGGAGTCCAGGAAATTGTCCAATCTGTAAGTAATTGAAAGTAATTAATAAGTTTATATTAACTGGACTTCCATACTCTTCAATGCCTGTTGAATAGGTAATAGGATTTGGCTGATAAAGCGTTTTAAGCTTGACTTTCACTACTAATAAATCCAACAACTCGCGCTTGATTTCTTCAGTTGTATCGCTACCGAGAGCCAAGGTTTTGTCAACATTTTCCGCATCCACAAACTCTTCGGCTGTGTTGATATTTTTTTTTTGTAGCAATTTAATATGATATTCAGAGAGTTGTTTTCCCGTTTTCGTTGCGAACAGCAAAGTTTGCAATTTCGTGAAGTCGTCCATTTGACAAATTGGCGGATTGCATTCAAGAGATGATCGATGAGTTGTTTGAAAATCGATTTTAAATTAATCGAACTTGGTAACTTGCCGAATTGGTATTTATCAGTGACAATTTTTTCTCGCAACAATTCAAATAACGGAACATTTTTCATTAATCAATTTTCTTCTTCTGTTGAGTGTGCTTAATATAAGTTAATTTATTTAGCCGTCAGATAAGGCACGTTTTATATGTACGTGTATAAAACACATAGCAGCGGCTTAAGGCGTGACTCATTATTTGGATCAAATATGTGTGCAATATGTAAATCCCCACTGATGTCGGGTACTTTATCTTTAAGCAAGCGCGTCTTTTAACGCAATCAGAATGAGCAAAATGCGACATGTCTCAGTCGCGAATGCACTATGGACGAGGGACCGCTTGCACATGAAAATCTAGTCGCCAAGTCAAGGCGTCACAATCGCAGCAGTCGCAGTAGCAGTGAGGAAAGTCTGGAAAGAAATGTCTCCATTGTAGCAGCTGTGGCCCATAATACCGAAAAACTTGATGCAGTCGAACCAGCTGCAAATCCATGTGCTCAGCCAAGAACCTTCCTGTTGGAGCCATTGATATTAATATTGCTTTTTGCTTATAATTTCTCATGTAAGAAACGATTTATTGGATATCTCAATATTTACTAATCTGTATAATATTTCAGCTACTATACTGAAATCGCAAATCATTTATCAAAGCTGCACAGCCGATTTTGGCTATACGGAAGCAGTTTGTAGCCTGCTGGGCACCAAGAATGCCACAAATGCGACGAAAGATATTGAGGCTGAGGTTCAACCATATGCAGCGCGAGTCTTCCTTACCATCAAGATTGTGGAATGCATTATACCAGCATTTTGTGGCTTGTTTGTTGGCGCCTTGGCAGATCGCTATGGCAGAAAGCCCCTCTTGTTGGCTTCTTATTTGGGTGAGTATGAGTAACGATTGCGACAGGCAAAGATTTTAATACATTTTCTATTTACAGGTTATGCATTGCAGTATATTTTATCTGCCTTTATTGCCTACATGGCTATACAGTTGCATGGTTTGGTTAGTCCTTGGTGGTATGTGATAACCATAATTCCATTGTCATTGCTGGGCAGCAGCGTAACTTATTCCGTGGCTGCTGTTTGTTTTATTGGAGATGTTTCAACTGGCAAAATGAGATCATACAGGTGAGATCAAAAAAACAGTATTCTGTGTTCTATTTAAAACGATCTTCTACGACTCAGAATGATTGCCTATGAGCTGTGCATCTATGTGGGTCTGCTGCTGGGCAGTTTTTCCTCTGGCTACGTGTACGAGTCCACCAATGCATACATTATATTTGCCATCTCGGCTGCATCCGTACTCTTTGCTTTGTTCCTAATGGCGGCTTTGTTGCCCGAGAGTCTGCATAACATGCGAGGCTCTGAGGGATTTGTTCTGCTGGATTTGTGGCGTTGCTGCGCTAGATCGCGTGAATACAAAGATCGTTCTATACTCATACTGCTGATGTGTGTACTGCTGCTGACAGCTTTTGTATCTGGTAGAGTCTGGCTATTCAATCGATCACCAACATAACTGATTAGCTCTTATTTTTTTCGCAGATGGCAGCAATTCTGTGTTTTATATGTTTATGCGTGCCAAGTTCCATTGGACTGTGAAAGAGTTTACCAGCTATGAGTCGGTTAGCATATTGGTGCCAGCTGTTGCCGGATCGTGTGGCATACTATTTCTCTGGTCACTGCGACAGGTTAGTGTGGTAGGGGGGGATTAACACAAAGCAATTTGCATCACGCGCTAATCAATTATTTTTATTTGCAGTGCACCGAATCAGCTATTCTTTGGCTGGCCCTCATCTCACTGCTGAGTCATGCGGCTAGCAGTCTGATGAAAGCATTTGCCTTTGTTGACTGGCAAATCTATGTGGCAATTGGCTTAGGTGTATTCAAGTCGCTGGTGAATCCCATGTGTCGTACCATGATTACGAATCTCTTGCCAGGCGAGGAGAGAGGTAAGCACCAAAAAAATACTATCTAATACTCTGTAAATATATTTACAATAAGTAAGAAAGGTATACGAGTTCGCAATGATATGGTTTTGATTATATCTTGATATGATTTTGATTGGATTCAATTTATTTGTATTTTTAATATTTTAATCAATCAATTTTTTAATCAATCACTATTCTATTATTTATTTACCTTTCATTTCAGGCAAAATCTTTGCTTTGTTAAGCGTGCTGCAAACATTGTCTCCGTTTGCCTCCACCACGCTCTATATCGTATTTTATACCCTTACTTTGAGCAGTGTGCCAGGATTCTTTAATCTGATCAGCGCCAATTTGTTTGGACTTGCGATTGTTTTGCTCCTGTGCGTATACTTAATGTATGCAAATAATAAGTATTTACTTAACAATATCTTTTTTTTGCTTTCTTTTAGTGTTGTTTGGCGCAAGAAAGCAAATAATTCTGCACACTACGATCGGGTTTTCAAGTGATGTCCCCAGTATATTTTAGCCCAGAAAAAACTTTTATTATTCGCCAGTCATTTGGCAATTCGCACATCAATTTTACAAATTGGATGTGGCTAGTTAAGGCATTGTACATATATGGCATATAAAATGATCTATTTACACTTCATAAAAAAAACACGATGCGAAATGTGTGATCTGTTTAGATGTTTTATTTGCTGGTGGGGGATTTTTTATTGACTTACTAATGGCACACAAGTGTTGTCAGCCGAGAGATACCCTAGCTTAAATTCGTCGCTTTTCGGTTTTATAAATAAAACCTTCTTAGGATATGGGCTTTATTGTTGTTAAAACACATTTTACACAGGGTATTAAAACGCACATCAGCCGCAACCAGACAAAAATAAACAACCAGTTTTTATTTAAAGTTAGTTGTAGAAGTAAGTGCGCTTTCTATTTGACAACATTTATAGCCAATTTGTCAACAACATTTGGTATAGCAATTATTTTGAATTCGTTGAGGATTCTAGACGTGTGTAAGTGTGTGTGTGTGTGTAAAATAATTTCGTATGCATATGGGTTAATAATGTAACCTGCTGCTGCTGTTAGTTTCTGGGCAACAACGTGTGCGCAGTCAGTTGACAATTCTCTTGAATATCAACAACATTAAAAATACATAATAATAATAACCACAAACAAAACAACGATGATTTTTGGCAGCAAATGGGTGAGTTGTGTTAACTTCATGTTAAATTGAGCGCTACCTTTATATGCTAATTTTCAATTAGGCGTCACACACTTTTTACACCCTTGATTTAATATTTGCTCGCCGCCATAAAACAATAATATCTTGTAATCCAACCCAGCTATGTTAAACAGATTTATTAGAAGTATGTATAAATTCCAGATGCTAACTATATACACATAATATTTATAAATTACAAATCAGCTTGGATTGTCACTTGAAGCAAAATAACAGCTTCATTTTATAAATATATACATATTATCGTTTTTGGTATCACTGTATTTTTGTATCTAATGGGTTTATTATATGTACTAGATATTATTGCAACATAGTAGAAAGTCTCAGAAAGTGTGTAAATCAATTTGGTTTTCGTTTTGAATTCCCAAGCCGGTTTTTTTGATGCTTATAATTTATTTACATTTTGTTGTTGATTTATTTGCATAAATTTGTTAATTAACAAGCAGTCAAAAAGCTTATCCATAGAACTTATTTATTTATTTGTTTATTGTCAACTAAGATCAGCTGACATAAAATCCAAATAAATTTAAAATAATTTTCAGGAAAGACGTTGTTCCCTTGTTGAATTTCGTTTATGTATGTTGTAAAAAAATATAGGCAAACAGTCAATCAAGCAAGTAATTAATAACTGATAGCTCCGATTTAAAAATGTACACCTCCTTTTTCCCCTATATGGAATCTCATTTAATCTGTAATATAATCAAAAATATAACTCTTCTTTATGAATTCAGCCTTGACTTTGGATCGAGCTTCTCATTTGCCAGCAGCACGTACTCAAATAACAAAAATTCACAATGTGAGGCTTAGGAGAGTTTCGGCGCCTAGACAAGCGGCAGTCGCATGTGGTACAGGTGGTGCGGTGCTCGGTGCTCGGTGAGGTGGGTCAGCAGCAGCAGCAGCAGCGAAAAAAACTTATTTAAGCCGACAACGCAGTGAAATCGAATTTAAACGAATCAGAAACGTTGTCGCTGCCTTGTCAGAGCTTTTAGATATAAAATCACCTGCTCGATAGCCGGGAACGGAATTTTTGTGTTTCCAGAAACAAACTATTTGTGAATTACAGACTTACTATACAGTAGTGCATGCAGTAGAATAGAAAATACTTATTTATATAACAAATAGAACATTAAATTTTTGTAATCAACAACTGTTGTAAAAACTTTGAACGACTTGTTGATTTTCATTTCGGGCCTGTATTTAAAGCTTACAGACTTAACGGTGGCTGAGCATTAACAATTGTCGCCGGTCGCCATCAAAAACTTTGTTCCAAAAAGCTAACAAGAAAGTGAAATAATAAACCGTGATGATGATATAACCATATACATATTATACAAACATTTATACAAAAGCTGGATATAAGCTTGAATTGAACTGTCAAGTGCGCATTGTGTGATTATTATTTTGTGATTATTACTATTGCCATTGTTTAGTTTTGTATGTGAGATTTTTTCATAAACATATAAAGTAACCACACGATACGAATTAATTTGAATTAACACAACTGAATAACTTTAAAAAACAACAACTATAAATCATTAAAATTGAAACCTCAATAAATAGTTGATTAATATCATCTAACTGCACAGACGTGCAGCTAAATTAAACCCAAAAATTCAATAAACAACAACCGATCAAAATGGTCGAAAAAGTCGCAAACACCATGAATTTAAAACGCCTTCGAAACATTCAATGGCATCGAATATTTCATATGTTCTACATTGAACCGGTTGTGTTTATGTTGCTCTTTTCGCTTACGTTGTCAAGTAAGTAGTACGAGTTAGCATTACATCTAAAGTGTTTTAGTTAATTTAGAGATGTTCTTTTTGTACAGACACAATACTGCGGAATCAAATTATTTATCAGACGTGCTCGGTGATATTTCATTACAATGTCAGCGATTGCAAATTGTTGGATGATAAAAATGCGAGTGCTGAGATAAAGGTATGCAAAATGCTATTTAAGTATACTAATTACAGTAGAAAGATACACTTTAAGTTAATCATTGGAGCATAGCAAATATTTAACTAAATTTTAAGTGTACAAACTTTTAGATAAAGTAAGCTGTTGTGTACACTAACTGTAAATACAGTCAATGTTAAATGTACGAATAGAGTTTAAAATAAACTTAATCTAAAATCTCGTATGATGACCAATTAAATTTCAAGGTAAAATGTTTTTTGTAAACAAATGCCAAAGTAACGGAATGCAAAATGCTTTTAAAAATACAGTTGTAACACTTGAAATGAGATTAAATTGAGTTTAGTTACACATGCTTGGAGGCAGCTTTTATTCGTTTTTGTTTAAAATTTAAGTGCTGAAAATTCCACACAATACAGTTGCCGACTTAGGAATTTTAGTAGCTGTTAGGAAAGATTTCAGCAAGTTAAACTTTTTAACGAACAATCTACTATATTCTGCGACAGTTGTTCTACTACAATTTATGGTATTATTCCATAGTTAATTAAAAAAATTAAATACATATTGTGCCAGCTTATAATATTTTTCCCCTTTTTCACTGAGTGTATAATTGACAGATATCGTATTCTTCTATATCGTCTTAAATTTCTGTTTAAAGGCAATTGAAACCGAGCTGCAACCATATGTGGCAAACCTATTTCTATCGCGCACTCTACTCGAAAGTATTGTGCCGGCATTTTGTGGCCTATTCATTGGCTCCTGGTCAGATCACTATGGACGCAAACCGTTGCTCATCGTCTCCATGATTGGTATATAAAACTTACATATTTTCCTATGAACCTTATTTTAATACAATTGAAATGAAGGTTTTGCTGCATCGTTTCTGGTAACGGCCGCTATTTGTGAGCTTTCCACATTTTATACGATTAACCCCTGGTGGTATATTGCGGCTGCAGTGCCGCATTCTATGCTAGGAGGCAATTGTGTCTTCTCTGTGGCGGCATTATGTTTTATCTCTGATATAACAGATACCAAATCGAGACCTTATAGGTGAGACACATTGTAGTTTAAGTCAGGCCTTAACTAACTTTAACTCTTTACCCATTGTTGTAGAATGATCTTCATGGAGGTGCTGTTCTTTATTGGACTAACTAGCGGTTCACTCTTGTCCAGTTTTGTTTATGCTGCTACAAATACAGCGGTTACCATCGGCATATCTGGCCTTATTACAACGATGGGCACACTTTTTGTCATCTTCTTTGTGCCGGAGAGTTTACTTATACGAAAAGAGCAGGAGGCAAAAGAGGCCAAGGAAAAAGAAAAGGAGATGGAAATGGAAATGCCTATAACGCCTAGTGATTTGAGACCAGAATGCGTATCCATTGATTGTCCACCCATTTTTATGAATCCCGACGACACAGAGTCAGATCGTAAGAAGCCAGAGTGCCAACAGTTGCCCACACCTGCCACACCAGCAATGACCATTGATGAGGATCTGCTGGCCAAGTATGTGGAACGACTGCCACCCAAGGTGAAGGGTGAAGGCAAGAAGCAAGCTCAATGTAAACCTAGTACAGAAACCGGAAAGAGAGCTGGCCTGTTCAGTTTTTCACACATCCGAGAGATGGTTAACACCTGCACAAAGCCACGTGAGAATCATGCGCGTGCAATCATTTGGCTGGTCACATTGGCCATGTGCCTATCGATCTTTGTTTTTGGTGAGAGCTGTGTTATTGTTTTATAAACAGGAACTGAGATTAACTTATATTTCCAATTAAGATGGCGTCATGACTGTCATGTATTTGTTTGCACGCGAAAAATTCCATTGGTCTGTGCGGGAATACACCTTCTATGAGACTGTTAGTCATCTGGTGCCTATGGTTGGTGCACTTATTGGATTCTTAATTCTTCGTAAGGTAAGTAAGAAAGAGGTGAGATGTATGAAAAGTCTATCTTCAAGGATTCTTCTTTCTTTTTTTTCGTAGATCTTTCGTTTATCTGTGGTCACGCTGGCGCTGTTGGCATTCTTTTCGGAAATACTTAAGAATCTCGTCAGGGGATTGGCGTCGCAGCCCTGGCACATGTATTTATCAGTTGTGCTCGGTGTATTTCGTTCCATTGGCGGTCCTATGTGCCGTACCATTGTTTCCAATATTGTGCCAGCCTCGGATTTGGGTAGGTTCTGTTTTTTATTTTAAACTCAACAGCTGTTTTTGATTATATTATTTTAATGGTTGTTAATATTTTTGTATTGCAGGAAAAATATTCTCTATTAAAAATGTTTTACAATCTTTTGCACCTTTCGGTGAGTGCACGTTACCGTTTGTTTTTATTATTTTTAATTATTGTTAATTTGTTTGTGTTGTAGTTGCCGCACCGCTCTATACGTATATATACAAGCAATCGCTGGGATACTATCCGGGTCTATTTCACTTTGTTAGCACAGCTCTTTACATTGTGTCATTCATATTTATCGGGTAAGCTGTGTTCAATTTGCTTATAATCTTTGCTAATCTTGAATTGTTTTTTATAGATGTGTGCTACGCATTAAGTTTATGCATAAAACATACTACGCCAAGGTGTTAAAATAGGACCATATACACATATCCAAATGGTTTTCTATGTGATCCTCTAATGAAGACCCATTAGTCAATTAGTTTTATTATTTATGACAAATTGTATGCTGTTCATTTGTGATGCCTATTATAGCAAAATTATATATTACAAATAAAATAATTATTAGAAAATATAAAGGTACGTTCCTGGGCTAAACAATAATAATAATGTCTTAACGATACAGATTATTCCAACTCCACAAAACATTTATTATTAATATAATGATATTTTTTTGTTATTTGATATTTACAATTTACTGGTATAAGCTTTTTTTTTTTTTGGTCATTTATTATTTACAAATATTGCAACAACCTTTTTGTAAAAGTGTTCTTCAGTACATAAATATGTATTGTCAGTTTCCGTGGGGCAGTTACAAATTGAGGGAATTACAAATACTAAAAAAGTGTCTCGAACAAAACATGCAACTATAATGATAATACTCTTTTTACCGATACATATATAAAAACTGATTCACATTTCGCTATTTTGTTAATATAAAAAGACTGTATACAAATCACAAAGATCAAGTCAAGTTTGGGGGTTTTATAAGGTATGTTGAAATTGAACTAAGCCAAAAACGGCACAACTTAGTTAGCTTCCAATGACTTTATAGGCACTGGCGCTGCCCATCGATTTTTGTATGCCGAAGATGATGCTGCAAAAGAAATTCGTTTATAAAATAAAGTGATACTATCGTATGATGTATACTTACGCCATTAAAATGTAACACAGAAAAGACAGGCCGGCGCTAATAAAATTGAATGCGCCCGGATAAATAGCGACAGTCGCTTTATAAACAGCCGTATATAGCGGCGCGGCGCCCAAAGGCGATACCATTTCCATTGATGTGGTAAAAGCAAAGATTTTGCCTAGAAAAATAAGGTTGTAGGGAGAAAAATATTGTTAGGACATTTCTGCTACACTTACCAACATCCGTTGCGGGCGCTACATGAGATAGGATGGCACGACACATGGGTCCCAGAATGCCACGCATCATGCCCAGCGTCATGCCCAGGTACATCTCCCACCATTGGTGAGCAGTAGCTCGCACTGTGCTCTCCAGCACACAGGCGGCAAGGGAGAGTAGCGACATGCTTATGATGGACACCTTGAGCAAACGACGCAGTAATATCATGCCAGCAACGCTGCCCACAATTTGAACAACAATGCGTGCCGCATTAAACTGACTGATGTCCTTAATATTCCACCCGAACTCTTCGCGCAAGAAGAGTATATTCACTGTGTTCTCTCCCTCCATGATGAAGATGGTTATGGTGAGAGCTATCATGGTCAGCCAGATAATGGCGCGATCGTAGTTGTCACGCGGCAGGAAGCAAGTGCGCACTAGATCCTTGACCAGGCCAAAGCGGAAGAACTCGCGCAACCGTGATCCTCTATGTATTTCCTGCTCCGGTAAACTCTCCGGAACAAAGAAGAACACATAGACGAGTGCCAGGAACATGAGGCAGGCAGCAATCACAAAGAGAATCACTACACCTGTCGCAGCATAAATATAACCACTGGCCACATTGCCAGCCATCATACCGGTGCACAGTGCTGCCTCATTGAGGACCATGCTATTAATAAAACAAAAACAAATACGATTAATACTCAATGCCAATTAGTGAATGTGAGTTTAGCTAACCGCAAAGCACGCTTACGCTCCTTGGCCACGTCTGAAATGTAGCAATAAATGCCGGTGATTAAGGCGCAAGTGCCACCACTTAAGACCGATGGAATCGAAGGCAACAGGTACCACCAGGGACTAATGTTTTGAAACGTCGTTACCTCCGCTAGGGCGACCAATATTGCTGCACCAGCCACATAGCCTAACAAAGAAATTTTGATTTTAATATGATGATATTTATTGTTATTAATCTTAGCCAACCTGTAAAGACCGTTAACAATATTGGCCGTCGACCAAACTTATCCGACCAGGGTCCAATGAAGAGGCTCACAAATGCTGGTATAATGCTCTCCAAGAGCGACATGGCCATTGTTATATCCGCCGAATACGCTTGCACTTCAATTTCCAGCTTCTGCAAATATTTTTACAATAGCAATTGATTGAAAACAATTGTCTGGCACGTTCAAATTGTATGATTCATTGTACACGAATATATTTAAGCCCGAAATATCCCTTAATTTGTATATGCCGATAAGCTAAACAATTAGTCATACATTTTTGGGGCAGTACTGCTTGGTTTTTCATTAGACTGATAAGAATTGAGCATTAAAGTTGTGCTACTTTTAAAAATACTACTTATTTTGTTCTTATCTCGCGTACTCAAACAATAGAATTGATTTGATGATGATGCTTACAAATTCGAGTTTAATGCCCGCATGAATAAATTAGCTTTAATATATTTAGGTACTTCCGAAGAAATGTTTATATAAAATAACAGTTTTGCATTATTAATGCCCTTGGTCACACTGATAAAAGTTAGATAACAAATGGCATGCAATACAGAAACAATTACGAATCTCTAGGGGATAAGAAAAAACTTCGTCATAGAAAATGTGAATGGGTTTTTGATTGGACCAAGTTCTGGAAATGAACTTTGTTATATGGAAGTTCGATTGCACATTCGATAATCGGGTTCTACTTTATAGTACTATATGTTATTTGAATAATGAAACTTACTTTTGTCGCATCCGATACACGATCGTTGCCCAAAAATGGCTCACAATCCGACTCGTTGTAGTGCATTATAGTTACGCAGGTCTGGTATAGAATTTGGTTTTGTAGAACCGCCCCTAAAATGCGTTTACAATATATGATGTGAAAAACATTTCAACAAATACTTATTATTCACATACCGATCAAGCAGCGGCCCATGAACATTAAAAACACTGCAGGCTCCAGTATAAACGACTTGTTGCCCAGGCCTGAGCCCTCGTCAGTGTCTTGGATTATACTAGCTGGAGCCTCAGCATCACCCAAATGGGCGGCATCTAGAAGGCGTGGCTCCACATCCAGCTCATTCTCCACATCGGAGTCGCTGACCAAGGGCGCTTCGTCTGATGCGTTCATCTTATTGTTTAAATACTTGTTTGGGTTCGATTCAACAGCTGTGCATTCGTTTAAACAAAGAAACTAGCAACTCATTATGCGTCGTTCTAAATAGCAATAACATGTGCATGCGTTTATCTCCACAGTCCAAGCGCGTCGAGCTCAAATCTGCCACTAAACACTTTACGCTTATTATTATTTGCGACGTATCAAATTTTCGAGTATTTGTGTACTCATCTATGCAATTTAGAGTAACGGATCTTCTATTGCACTGCTCTTAGCACAAGCTAATAATATTTCGTGCACATTTACACTCTTCTAACTTTCTAAATAAAAATAAAGCTTTGCATTGAATCAACAGCTGTTTTTGTTTACCATGCCATTTTGAGTAAAACGCCCTCTCTCAAAAAGCAAAATGCAACCTTTCCACTCGTCCCGTTTTGTGGGCGTTCTCACTAAATGTATACGTGAAAAAGAACGTTAGACCTTAGAACATGAATTAATAACAAAACCTTATTTTATATTTTAAAATTTTATTTGTTTGTTTCTGTTTACATACATCGTTAGTACCGTCGACGTTCGCGGTCATTGCGTGCATCTCTTTCACCACGGTGCTCGTGGCGACCGCCACGCTCTCTTTCCCTTTCGCGTTCTCGATCGCGCTCACGATCTCTGTCATCATGTCGCTCACGTTCCCTGTCACGCTCTCGATCCCGTCTACTGTCACGTTCGCCATCGCGTCGGTTCTCATTTCGACCCGACGGCCTTCGATCGTGATCGTCGTAATGGTTGTTGTGATTGTTATTGCTGTAATTCTGGGTGTCTCTGTTACGGACACGATTCCTTTGTCGATCGTATTCCTCCAGTTCGTCGTAGAAGTCTTTAGAACGTTGGTTGCTACTGGGTGCAGTTCGTCTGTCCCGGTCACGACTCCTCGACTTGGATTTGGAGCGAGCACGGCGCGGTCTGCGTACTGTGGTGGATGCATTGTTCTTTGGTCGATCGATTTCTGGATCTTCAGCATCTTTAGCCTCGTCCTCGCTGGGCACTTCATCATCCAAATCTTCATCCAGAACAGAAACTTTCGGTTCTATCTCATTATTCTCCTCAAGAATAGAGCGTTTCTGTATGCGCGGCAAAATAATATCGCAGACGCGATCATTGCGAAGCAGTTCATCGATATACTCATCCATATAGACGATCTCGAATTGGCCGGCGCGATTCTGGCGACGCAACTTTCGGTTGTCAATATAAAGCGGCTCCAGATATTTGTAACAATCAATGGCGGCGCCAGTGAGACGTAAATAGAATGCGCCGAGGGCTCGCACATACTTGAACTCCTCGTTTTTGATAAACTCTACCACAATGTCTTTCTCCGGTTGGATTTGCAGCATCTTCAGTGTAAGGCAGAGAAACTGCGTTGGTCGTATATTTCCTCCATAGACGCCGCCAACGAAGCGGAGCTCCATTGCCTTGTCCACGAGTAGCTCGGCGGTAAGTGCAAAGCATTGCTCCTTCCAATACTTGGAGTCATAGATGCGCGAGCGTATGATCTTCTCGATAAGATATTGAGGATTCGTACCGTGCACGTTTTTCGCCTCTTTAACCGTGCGGTTTGCCATTTTTGTGTTTTGTTTTCAGTGGCATTTAGTTAGGCGAACAACTCTGTCTTGTAACCAGGGCTGATTGTCGCTAGGGCTGCAAACTTAATTTGTTTATGGGTTGCTGTTTGATACATATGTTTTTCGATAACACGATGACGCACACACATCCGTAGACAAAACACCAGACATCGGGGCTGAGGAAAAACGCAATAGGAAAAAACTTTAATTAAACATAGAATTTGTGCTGTGTGCCCGTCTAAATAGCTAGAAAACAAGATGAGCTTCTTTGGCAAAATGTTCGGTGGTAAAAAGGAGATGGCCCCAACAACGGGCGAGGCGATACAAAAGCTGCGCGAGACTGAGAACATGTTAATCAAGAAACAGGAGTTTCTCGAGTCTAAAATTGAAGAGGAATTAAATACAGCACGCAAGAATGCATCCAAAAACAAAAGAGGTACGTATGTGCGATGGGATGTTGCAAATCAGCAGGAGTAATCTGTGTGCCCCCAATCAGCGTTGAAAGTTATGACTCATTATTTTTGTTTGCGTTGCATTTTATTGTTGTATTTATTAAAAAAAAAAAATATCCACTTGCCAAGCTAGTGCTAGAACCACAAGTAAAAATTCTATATATTTCTTCGACTCCTTTCTTTATGCGCTCCACATACTAAACATCTGCATACCACGCTGGCCTCCCGGATGCTTAAACCATACCTAAGAACGTAATATAAACAATTTTCTTAGCAAACAAAAAAATAAAAAAAATCACTGTGTAATCGTTTCAAATTAGGCGAGATAACAAAATTTGTCATCACATCTCAAGATCATTCGTAATGTTTACTTAATGTATTATGCTGATTTTGCCACACTTTTTCCAGTGGCTTTGCAGGCGCTCAAAAAGAAGAAGCGATTGGAGAAACAGCTACAACAAATCGATGGCACCCTCTCCACAATTGAGATGCAGCGGGAAGCTTTGGAGAGCGCCAACACGAACACGGCTGTCTTGACCACAATGAAAAATGCCGCCGATGCCCTCAAATCAGCGCACCAAAACATGTGAGTAAAATGTGAGAATAAATTGAAACGAAATAATATATTGCTACTTTATGTTTTTAAGGGATGTGGACAATGTGCATGACATGATGGATGATATTGCCGAGCAACAGGATGTGGCGCGTGAAATATCTGATGCTATATCAAATCCGGTGGCCTTTGGTGCCGATCTGGATGACGAGGATCTCGAGCGGGAACTCGATGAGCTGGAACAGGAGAACTTTGATAAGGAGATCATTGGCATACCCGAGCCGACACACACATTGCCCGAAGCGCCAACCGAAGACTTGCCCGAGAAGGCCAAGGAAAAGAAAAAGGCAGCTCCAGCATCAACAGCTACCGCTGCCGATGATGGTGAGTACTGGAAAACCTTACGAAAACCTTATTAAAATTTTAAATTGTAATTGAATTTTGCAGATGATCCAGACATGAAGCAATTGTTATCTTGGGCCAACTAAGGAACGCTTATGAAATCTCCGCTCATTGTTTTATTTGCAAGAATATCAAAACCCGGTCCTTCTGTTGTCATTGAATATATATTCAATATAATTAAGCTGAAAATTTTAGTTCGATTTGCAAATTATCATGCGACACAAACAAAAGAAAAGAAATATTTGCATTATAAATAGGAATGTGATTTTTAAAAAATAATAAAAAAAATAGTCAGGCCACACTCACATATAATATTAACAAAATGAAAGCAATGTATTCAACAATTTGAATTTTTGAGAGCGCGCCTTATCTAAAATTTTTGAAAAGAAAGATATTCAAAATAAATTGTATCATGGCTTAACTTTAGGCAGTTTTGTTCCAGCGCTCAAATAAACAAGCTTAAATCCGATTAGTAAAAAATCAAGCTTTTTCCGCTCCAGCAATCGGATATGCGACATGCATATCAATTAATTAGACCCAGCTGGGTCACATTTGGCTGGGCGGAGGATTGAGTAATTCGGTGTTGGCATTGATTGCAACAAAATACAAGAGTGGCAAGCACGATTGCTGGACACATTTCGGACATGTTGACGATCCATGCAGTTAGCCGAATTTAATCAAATCAGTTGGATTTGATGTGAGGAAGGTGCAAGGTGTTGTTGTCAACCGGGTCAATTAGCTTAATTCAGAAGCAGTTGCAATGTGCAAATACGTCTTAATTGCAATCGCATTAATGGTAAGTGGCCAATTAGTGGCCCCGCCACCCGATCCAACCCAGCATTACATCATTAACATTGCCCTTGCAGTTGCCGGCGACGTGGGCAACCTTTCACGAGTTTGACTTCTCCAATGCGGATCTGGTGAATTTTGAATATTTCAAGAATCTCGACTCGCAGCATCCACGCACTGGAGCACAAGCAAATCCCATAATCGTGCACTTTCAGAAGAAGAAAGCCGTTTTGGATTACATCGAGCGTTTGTTTTTTGGCAACTCCCCGTTTGAGCAGCCCAGCGAGATTCCCTTTGACCCACACTTCGGACGCAATTGGCGGCCCAACTATGAACGCAAATTTGGGCGGAGAGGGGAACGATTAATTGCTGCACTCGGATCGGGTTATTCTTTGAAAGAGCTGCGGCACTTTGGAGCCATACCTCAGGAGTATGGCACACGTAATTATCCCAGTTAAAGTTGGTTTTAGTATATTTATTTATAAAATAAACTAAGTAAAGTTTAATTTAAACTCTGCGTTTCTGTGTCGATATGTAGAGCACATTGTTGCCGCGTATAAAAGCGTCGCCATATTTGTTTTTGAGCTGCCCATTAACATACTCCTCCGTCTGATCGAGTGCGATATTCATATAGCCATCCAGACAGGCCAAAACACCTGCGAATAGCAAATAAAAAACATTTGCAATTGAATTTTTCCTTTTTCTGCCGGCAACAAAAACAAAAACCAAAGCGCACCTCTATAATCGACGCCATTGTTCAACTTGACGGCAACGGGTCGGCCGTGGATTTGATTGATAAACTGTGATAGAGCTTCTTTGCGTGACATTTCGTTTGTTCTTGTATTTACATACAAATATTTTAAGCAATTTAATAAAACGCGTCTGTGCTTCTTCGTTTACTCAAACTATTGCCATTCACAGCGACAATGCAAACATTCAAAAAGTTAAAGCAACATAATGCCATAGCGCCATCTACTTTTCAAAGTGCCAACTCTTAGCGCGCACATATTTAATATTTAAATTATGAACTAAAATTCATTAACTATTAAGATTAGACTAATGATGCTTAATGTATGCCCTCCAGTGGCGTATAAGTTTTGTATTGATACAGATCAGGTCCACCATAGCCATAAAGTAGTTTGCCACGACCATTTTCATCGTAGAATGGATAGCGATATTTGGGACTGGAAACATAACGAACAATTAATAAATAAAAATTGTAAGTATTAAGAATTTTAATTACCGTTCAAAGTATTGAAAGTTGGGCGCTCGCGGTTGCACTGTGGCATACGATGCAACAACAAGTAAAAAGAGCTGAAATAAAAATAAATTATAAGTAATTTGCAATTTTGTGAATAGTTAAATATAAAATACAAAGTAATGCCGGCTCATTAGTTCAGTGTGCCAGTTAGATAGCCCATCAAATTGTAATAAATGCAGACAATTTGGCTCATGTCTTGCTTGAGTTAAGCCAAGTAAAAGCAGCCAACACCAACAACACCAACAACGACAACAACAAGAGCAACAACGGTTATTGCCTTGCGTTATGTAATGCAACAACAACAATTACCACAACAAATGCCAACAAGTGGCGCTGCGCTGCCTTGAGAATTATGACACATTTTGTATTTCTCTTTCGAATTGGCCAACTCACACAAAGAGAAAGAGAAAATGAAAGAGACACAGAGAGCAGACAACTTGCTTCGATCACTGTGGAATTGGGCAATGGGTTTCAAGGTCTAACGCCAGAGGGCGGGCACACATTTTACAAATTTGGCACGACAGCATTTCGAGCATTTCGAATTGAAGAAGAAGAAGAAGAAGCGACGGCAACAGCAAGTTCATTGAGAATTTCAGTCACATTTAACGGTTTTCGTTGTTGGACACTTTTCTTTTTGGTCGACTTTCGCGCAGGCGCAGTCGGAAATTGTGTCAGCATGAACGTACGTGAACGTGCGACTTTTGCTTTGGCCATGTTAATTGATTGGGTCAACTTTAACAGTGAAATGCACACAGGTCGTCAAATAGTTACTTACGGGCAACAGCAGCAGCAAAAGCAGCGCATTCAAATTTGCCATGATCTCCAACTATATTGTTTATTAAATATTTAACAAATCTTATGTGTGCTTATAAGCCGGACACGTCTGCGCAAGTTTTTTCAAATGGTAACGGTAAAGTCGCTGGCCACGCGCGAATTCGTGTTGTTAGCCGCGCGCGCTTTGTTTGGTAACTGAAAAACTGAAACCAACCAAAGTTGTCAAAGCGAATGTTGCAGAGCGCACAAAGCTTAAAAGCTCTTAAGCAAAAGCTGCGGCTTGAGCCTACTTAAACTGCCGATTTATTTATTTTTAATCTAATGAGATAAGATTTCGCTCTTAAAGTGAAAGTCCTTGCGCCGCTGTTAAATAACAAATGTCGGCGACAGCTGTTTGGACATCAAATCAAATGCCAGGAACGGCAATTGCAGATTTGCATGCCGGAAATTTGAGAAAAGCTTTCGCTGCAAGCGCAGCTAATAACTAAATTTGACTAAATTTACTTGTTGTTGTTTTTGTCGTCTGAGACGAAAAAGAGAGAGAGAGAGAGAAGGTGTGCGCTTCAGAGAGCGACGCCGCGCTCAGCTGTTTTGAGTGCAGCGCAGCAGCAGCGCAGCAACTTTAACGGAATTAAGGCCAAATTACTAAAGTGCTGTCTTTGGCTTTCTGGTTTGCTGCCTCGACACACTCGATCCGACGTTCGAGTGGATGACGATCATGATAATGATCATTCGTCGAAATAATGACCTGGACATTATGTAACTTCTGCAACAATAATACGCCCAACCAGTTTGGGTTTGGTTTGTCTTTTATTTCATTTTATCTTGTGCCATTTTCTACTATTTGATGTCTTGTGCACTTTCTTTGCCCGCCCCGCTGCCCAGATATTTGCACTGGTTTTAAGTTTTGTTTTTTTTTTTTCTTGTTTAAGTCAGGTGCCAGCTACCTTTGGCCGCCCATTTAGTTCCGTATGCCATTAACACATCACTTTGTCAGCCATTAAAATGTGACATTCAAGCGCACACAAATTTCGGAGCTTTAATTGGGGCATCTGATGAGCTTCAAGGTCGCAGTTAAAGTTTGGGTTCAATGCAGCGTCAACGTGTTTTTTTTTTATTTTTTCATAAATTTGATCTTGCTTTGACAATTTGTAGTTTGATAAGTTTCGCTTGTAACGGAATTTGCCAATGCTTATGTTTATTGAATATTTATTTATGCGCGCTCTCTCACTTACCAATCCCTTCTCTCTCTCTCTCGCGCTCAGTTAAGCTTCTCTTTTGTTATTCACTTAGCTCTTTAACTTCTCAATGTTTGTTTTGTTTGCTTAACAAGAAGTACAAGTATTTTAGTTTTTTCTCAATACGTTTTTTTGTTGTTTGGCGCTTGGCTGCGTTTTATGCAACTTTGCGGTTTTTACTTTAGTTTCGGTTTTGGTGATCGATGGTCCAGTAATTCGCGCGCGCTAAGCTCCAAAAAATCGAATACACTAAAAAAAACAACGACATGTTGCAAATGAGATATTTGTTTTTGTTTGCTGTAAGTGAGAAAAGTGAGAAATGGCGAGAGATTCGTGCGAAAGTCAACTTAAGCGGCGGATCAATAAATGTCTTGCAATTTTTATAAAATCAATATGACAAAGGTCAAGAGCTTTGTTCACTCGAATGTAAAAAAATATGAGTACAGGCAAACGTTTTTTTTTTTGTGATATTGTGAACTAACTGTGATTGTGTAAACAAATATCTCCAACAGTGTGGAGTATATACATACAGCCGAACTTTTATAAATCGAGATTCCGTATAACAAAGGTTTCTATATAACTAATAAATTTGCAGAACCCAACAATTTGGTTCAACCAAAAACCCCATCTACGAAGTGTTTTCTTGTTCACTTGAGATTCGTTTAGTGGAAGATCGACGGTTAAGTTGATTAACGATAGTTATCGATATTTATTTTTTGCGGCTTACATCGATAGAACGCTTATCAATTGACTAATTTTTCATTAGATAATATTTGTTAAGATTTTGGAAATACTATGTCAATCTGAGCTCAAAGTTGACATTGTCGGTCTTTCTCTCTCTATTCTCTTTCTCTCTCTCCCTCTAAAGTGTATCGCTCTGGTGTTGAGAAGTCGGACTACTCATGGATTTATTCTGCGACTTATTAGCGAAACCTTACAAAATAATGTCGCCGGCGAGCCCATAACCCATGAGCGAACCGAATGGAACTTTGACCCAGAAGCGGCGAAAAAGGCGCGTTCCATTTACTATGAGGTTTGATATATCTAACAATCAGTTATCTAGTAACTGTTATCGATTCTGTATGTTATAGAAAAATGGATATCGTTCTGAGAAATTCATTGAGCGACTTGGCATTGGTCTCGATGGACACCATGAGGAGCGACGGCAGGAGCAGCAGCAGCGGGACGTGGGTCGTTTGAATGGTGAACATTTTATCAACTATCCAGCAGAAGCAGCGGCGGCATCAGCTTAGTTCATAAATTACCATTTAATTATGCGTTAAGTGGACGGCAAGAAGGAGAGAGGATGGATGGATGATATAAATCCTTGTAGAATATCTAGCGCATTGTCATCATTTTAATTTGCAGCGATTAATTGTCATTAATGTGCTTCACAAGGATTTGCGTAATTTGCCAACGTTACACATATGCAGCCAGCATTCAACTGCCAGGCTTATTGTTAATGGCTCTTGAGCGAGAGAGAGAGAGAGAGAGAGGGGGGGTATAAAGGGTTTGATGCGGCAGCATCGTGTTGTTGTGGTTTTAATAAACGTTATTTGCGAGAGTGAGCGGCGAACAACTGCGAATGCAAATTGCTGGCAATTACATTTTGCGCCAAAGCGAAAAGCAGCAACAGTAGCTACTTACTTTCGTAATTTCATAATGCCTGCGCATAATTGAAGCCAATTTTGCAGCTCAGTCCTCAGTCCTGGCACACTGTGTTCTGGTAATCGGGACAATACCAATAAGTAGGCTACAAACAAAATTGTATACAATTATGGCCAGGTGCTTCTGACAATTTAAATGTGGAAAATTAATGCAAGTGAAAAATAAATAAAATACAAATGAATAATATTAACAAAAAAAATATAATGAAAAAATATTATAAAATCTGTCTAGGCTTGATTAATGCAATGCTGTAGAAATATTTTCATGATGCGCCTAAAAATATGTTATGAAAATTTTAAAAACTCTTGCTACAAGTTTGAAGCAGTTTTGTCAGTTGAAATGGAGTGCGTGAACAGTTGAGATATACTGCCCAATGTTAATGAGCAGCTGCATCGGAAATTAACTCGCATGCATGCTGCCAAACTGCAGCAGATAAATAAAATTACGCACAATTTGGCTGTAAAGGACGATGGATGCGTCGCTCTTGCGAGCGGAAATGCATAACGGAAATTACATTACAATTGTATGCGACATAAAAAAAAAAAACAACGACTGTTCGGCTGATGCGGCGTATGCGCAACGATAACACCATAAAATTGTTTAATAAATTGTTAATACCACGTTGTAAATAATTTGTAGGCCGATAAGCAGCAATAGAGCGTGAGAATTGTGCACATTTGTTGTCCCGTTTATGACACATAATTTAATACGAAATCAAACAGGCAGCGATAAGATAGAAAGAGAGGGGGAAGAATGGGTACAGAGAAAGTGAGCTAAATTTTATTATTAAAGCCAAATATGTGTAGTACAATCATAATGTTTGTTGTTGTTGTTGGTCATTAGCCTTATCGATAATGCAAACATCAAATACAATATTTAATAACAACAAAAAGGTGAAAAAAGGAGTAGACCTTGCTTGGATTGTTGTTGCTATTGCATCTGGCTTATCAGACAGTTTCAATCAATTGTCCCGTTGTTGGGTATTAGCTTTTATTTTGTGTCGATTCTCCTGACATCAATTGCTGTGAAAGCGGATTATTTGTCATAAAAATAAACGAACACAGCTACAACAACCTTCATATAAATGTTGCGCGCTTTTAGACTCACTTTGGGAAATGTATGCGAGGTTGTGGGGGTTGTGTTCGACAGCGGTGGGGCTTTTGTGTGACACACGCAACGCGTGGCATGCGTATTGGTATTATTGCGCTCGCACTCGATATCATTAGCTTGTTATTTGATTTGTTTTTTATGTTGTTCCAGATCTATCAACTGAAACGAATAAAGAACTTTAACAAAATCTGATTTGCTTTAAAATCAGAAAAAAATAAGAAAATTACTATAAATTTTTTTAAAATCATATTTAATCTCCTTTTGCACATGCAAATAATAACACAAAACAACAAAATGGATGTTAATATTATTTTTCTCAGTGTTGTTTGCATAGACACATTTACCATGTTAATGAAATATTCGTTCTTTTGAAAGGATTTCAATCTTTTCATTCAATTAAACATATATTAAAGGTAACCATTTATACTTAGTTATAGCTGACCCCACAATATGTTTATCGTTCTACTTAAAATAATGTGTCAAATGAATCCAAATATTGGCTAGACATCGCATTAGGTTAAAGCCCATAGAAATGTTATATACGTTTGTAAAGTGGAGAAGAGAAACGAGGTGTGAGTGTGTTGGTGTGTGTGTTATTGTGTATAATGGTTGTATTTTGGTATTATGCAAGTGGCTATTAAAAGCATTCTTTGCATTGCCCATATTGAGCTTTGATTGGTATACCTGCTGGCTGGATGGCTGGATGGTGGGGCATATTGAGCTTTGATTGGTATACCTGCTGGCTGGATGGCTGGATGGTGGGGCCAAAGTTGAATTTCTTAATGCATTTCCGTAGCGCAATTGAAGTCAATCCCAAGCGAAGGGCATGGCACGAAGCACTCACTCACTGCAGGCGATTGCTAATGTACAGCAGATGGAAAACAAATAAAATATATTCTGCATGCAAGTGAAGGCAACGCTGGCACAACAAATAAACGTGGTTGCCTTTTTATGTTATGCATTAGCCTGTGCACAAAATGTAATTTATAAAATGTAATATAATATCAACAGCATGCACACACACACACACACACACATTTATAATGAGTGGGCGAGAGAGGAAGAGGAAGAGGGTGAAAGAGTGAATCACAGTCGGGGCAAAGTCCACAAACAATGCCATAAACACAGCCATAATGTCAACTGGCTTTTGTCCTTGTGGCTGTGAAGCCTGCGACCTGCTGTTGTTGTTTTTCTTTATTTATTGTACCCTATACTCATTGCAAATGTGGATGAAGGGTATAATGAGGTTACAGAAGGAAACATCGTGGACACTTTCGTTTTGTCTGTTTGATGAAGGCAATATTAAATCTTAAAAGAGCTTAAATATTAATTGTTAAATTATATATATGATCTCACTTATATTATAAGTTTATAACAATTTTAGATGCAGCTGCAATAGGTACAAAATCAGTTCAACTAACCGTAGCTAGAACAAATGCTATAAGTTGCACTAATTACTTCACCTACGGCCTCAAATATTTATTAGTAAATCATATTCGTAAAGCTTTAGTTGATTGGCAACAGCTAAACGATGCGTTTGCTCTGGATTCTTTATTTCTTAGCTGTAGGCTTCGGCCTGGTCAAGGTATCTGCTCGGCCAGGTGTGTGCCCAAAAAAAAGCTTTTACAATCAATACCCACCAAGAGACTATTGCGAATTGCCAGATCAGCCACACTTGGCCTGTAATAATCAAAATGTAAGTGCATTAATCTCAATTAGTTGATTCCAAATAATTTTGTAAAATTTGCAGGGGTGGGACCTTGCAAAATGCGGTAAACTTCAATCCATGTATACCTTAACACCCGAGATAATCAAGGAGATTGTATGGCAACACAATGTGTATCGCAACACTGTGGCTGAGGGCAATTTGCCTCAAATACCAATTGCGGCACGCATGCTCAAAATGAAATGGGATCTCAACCTAGCCAAATTAGCTGAACTAGCTGTACAACGATGCACTATAGAACCAATTAGCAAGAGCTTATCAACAACAGCTGCCTCGAAGCCCGGCATAAATGCGGTCTTTACCAAATATCCCAGTAAACAGGCACAAGACGAACACAAGATCTTGAGCTCACATATAAAGGCTTGGTATAATCAATACAAACACATAACCATCGATGCCCTAAAGACGGGAACATCTGCTGGTGGGTGAGTAGTTCGCTTAAAAAACTCTTGAAAAACACTTATGCCCCAGCATTTTATTTTATTTTTTCTATTATCAGTCAGGAGATTTCACATTTTCTGCAACTTGTGACTGGCCTTAATGATCGTGTTGGCTGTGCAATTGCTATATATCAAGCGGGTCTGTGGAAAGTTCAGTCGATGGTTTGTCTATATGCCTGCAATAAGAAAAATAACCAATTTCCTTATCGAACTGGCCTAGTGCCTGGAGAAAGCTGCAATTGTGGAAGAGATTGGGAATTTAGAAACCTGTGCTCAAATGACGATTCTGTTGATGATTGCAGTAAGCTGGACATTGATGGTAACTGTTTAGAGTGCAACAAACCCACATCAACAAAGAAAGGAAATTGCGTTGGAATTTTTTCCTGTATAATAGAGAAATTCATCAAAACAGGAAAATAGGGTTTTCAACCTAACATTTTAACACAACAATAAATATTTCTGCTACTTATTTATTTTGTTAAATAAAATGGTAACTATTATGATATTTTCTTTTGAAACAATGCTGTTTTTAGAAGTGTTTTCTAGAAATTAATTAGACGAACCAACAAGAAATGAAAAAATGATGTAACACAATCGTAAAATAGAACAAATTACATTTTTCAAATCTTTATTTAACTTGTTTGTAGGTTTCAAACTAAATTGCTAAAATGGCGTAGCCATACCAAATGCAATTAAAGCAGAACTAAATCTACTTGGCTATAAAAACTCAAAAGTTCTTTTGGAGCTAGTAGAATTCATACAGCAATGAATCGACGCTGTCTTTTATACTGCCTTCTTGCAATCCTTGCTTCGGTTACTTCGGTATCTGCTGAAGTACCCGGTGTCTGTAAGAATATGCGTTATAACAATCAAACGCGGTTTCCCGACTACTGCAAAGGTGGGCCACATTTGGGATGCGGTGATTCAAATAAAGTAAGAACTAAAACATATCAAATTGAATTGACAAATACTAACGGAAAACTTGCATCAATTTTAAGAGTTGGTCTCAAGAATGCGGCGAAAATAAAAGACTGTTACAACTCTCACCAGATGTAATTAGGCATTTGTTGGGGCAACTCGATGCGTATCGCAACACTGTTGCTAAAGGCGCTCTGTACGGTTTTCCCGTTGCGGGACGAATGTTGAAAATGAAATGGGATGCTAACCTGGCGGAATTGGCTGAGTTCGCTGCTAAGCGATGCACGATTTTTCCGACTACATTGAATATTTCAACGTATGAGTCTATAAAGCCCGGCTACAATGCGGTCATCTCCATATACCCTGCGGAAGAGGAGCAGAACGAGTTGAAAATAATGAGGTCACAGCTTAAGTTTTGGTTTGATCAGAAAAGATATGCAAACCGGAAAAGCCTCTATTCGGGTAAAGGCATAAATGGGTAAGTAACAAATGAGTTTAAGTTAAAAAGTTTAACATATGATTTTTATGTAGCGAGGAGATTTCACAATTTCTGCAAATTATAGTTGGTGGCAATGATCGCATTGGCTGTGGTGTTTCACTGTTTCAAATAGGCGAAATGAAATATCAAATGATGGTTTGCCTATATGCATGCTATAAGGTTAAAAATAAATCACCTTATCGCATTGGCAAAAAGCCCGGCGAAGCGTGCAAATGCGGCTTAAATAATAAATATAAGACCCTTTGCGATTTTAAAGAAACAATTGGAGATTGTACAATCCAACCGGATGTAAATTAATCCTCACTCTTATTGTAAAAATAAAAACACGATAGCTTGTTTTGCATATATTTAATGGAATTTATAAAATAAAATATTTGGTTAGCAGCAAATTTGCAATTTAATTAAACCTGATTCCATAAAGTGGCACTCTCGCCTGTAATAAAATACAATTTATTGTGCTCACTGAGTTCAGTTAAGTTTCTACACTTCCCGGACTAGTTGAAAATTGCACAAGTGACTGAATGATCCACAAAGCTGGCAAATCCGAACACGACTCGAGCTCCTAGCGACCAATTAGCTTCCTGCCTGGCCTCTCACAACTTTGAGAGAGATGGTTGCTTACCCAAAACCGCAACCTCATCCACCAGCTTAGCGTATGACGCGAAGGAATACGTCAACAGAATCTTCCAGGCACACCCCATAAAAATATCGATAACATAACGATACATACACCGTGTCGTTTAATCACACAAAAACAATCGATAATATCGACAGTGCTTCGATTGATTTACAGCACTTGTACATATATCGATGTGGAATCTGACTCATAATATTTTACAGGGTATCTTCAAGTCGAGCTCCGTTATTTAAAGTATTCTTAGATGAATGTGGTTCTTGTTGTTTCTGTTTCTCATTCCACCGTTGCTTCTTGAGCTACTCTGTTTATTTTATTGTATTTTATTTCATTATAAAATGAGCAAAAACTCTATCCCTCTCTTTTTCTTTCGCTTTCTTTCTCTCTCTCACTCTCTCTGTGTCTCTCTGTCGCTGCGGGCGTTTGTAGCCGCATATCCTTGTGCCTTTTTTTTGTTTTGTTCATTGCATGAACTTAATTACAATCCAAGCAGTCCAATTTTAATCATTATCATTTCGCCCGCATCTGCCACTGACAGTTAGTTAGATTTATATATTCGCTTTGTTTTGCCCACGTAATTTGTATTCAAGCAATTAGATTTCAGTCACATAAAAGTCCTTGGCTGCATGTGACCAGTGTTGAAATTCATTCAAAAGGTTCGCTAACTGGGATCCTTTGGATATATTTTTTACTCGATACCGAAGTTAAGGAGTATATTGATTTTCCTCCCCTAGCCTTCCGCATTTTGAAACCAGAAAGCCTTTGTATCATGATATCTTCATGATCTAGAGTCACAAATTTTGGTAGGAAGATAGATGGTGACAAAGATCTGTGGCAAAAGTGTTGGTGCCACGCCCTCAAACTATGCCCCACGCTAACTTTCTCAGTTTGTACATTAAAGTCACCAAAGTTTGTGGTAATATAACTAGATGCATCCCTGAAAGATCTGGATCAGCCAATCTTTGAACACAGCGTACACGTCACCGCATCAGTTCCCCTTTGCAATCAGGCCTCCTTTTACCCGTTTTAAACAGGAACAGAGTATATCAGAGTCGGTTGCGTCCGACTGCAACGTTTTTACTTATGTTTTTTACATATCGTTCAACGTTCTCGGCTAATCCAAAGCGCCAACAATATTTCAGGTTATTGTTGTTGTTGCTGATTTTATTGTTGATTTCTTGGCTTTGTTAAACGTATTAGCCATGTGCATAGCATTTAATATAATGGCTTACAGCTGGGCCAAGTTAAAAGGCTTAAGAGCGAGTTTCTCAAGGATGTGTATCGATTGATTTTAGCCATAAAAAGTATCTAAATAATTCTAGTTACGGTTATGTTAAGACTCTGGCATTTTTCTTTAGAAATAAAAAGAAAAATACTTAATAAGCCTTAAATAAAAATCGATATCAAAGGGAAACTCAAAACTCAGTTAGAATTTATTAACATTTTTATCATTCTCATTTGTATGTGTTTTTTTTTTTTGTGTAACCTTCTGTAAATAAGGATATTTTAATATAATACTCAAGCAAAGTATCTGCTCCAAAATTATAGTCATCATTTGAAAAGTCATTGCAACATTTCCGCCTTGACTCCGTTTGCCTCTCAACGTTTTTGCACTCGAATTCACTTGATTACAAAGTAATTTATTGGAAAAACAGGCGACCAAGCAGCAGCAGCAGTAGCAACAACAAATACAAAAACAACAACACTAGCTAGACACAAACACACACAGATTTGTTTCAATGGCACCCAAGCTTCGACTATGTATTCCGTTTGTTGCCAGTTTATCCGTTGTGCATACGAAATGCGGCAAATCCCAAAAATCAACAAACAAATGAAAAGAAAATTCAATAAAATACGTTAAGGCCAAAGAAAAAAAAAAATAAAACAGCCACAGAAGTGAAGAGCAAAGAAAAGAGTGATGAAAAAGAGAGTTGGAGAGAGAGAGAGTATGAGAGAGTGGAGTGCTAACAAGGGGGGAAGAAAAACTTGTGGCGAAAACTAATTACAACCAAGTTGAAATTGCGACTTCCAAAATGGGCGTGTGTTGCGTATACGCCCCATTTAGAACAAGTGTTTGCCCATCTCTCTCTCTCTCACGCTCTTATTCTTTCTTTCTCTTTCATACTTGTATTTTTTCTTCTTGCACACTGCGTAAGGCGCATTTAATTCCGTATGCGTCGCGTGTCCTTTTCAAAGTAAATGCCAAAAACTCCCACACATTAAATTAGCGTCCGCTTTTCACTCCTCTCTCTCTCTCTCTCTCTCTCAGTTGAGTCAACGAAACCAAAATAAAAAAAGAGCATCTCACGAATAAAATTAATTATTTTGTCAGTTGATATGGCAACGTTTCACCACCAACACCCGCAACAACCACAGCAGCATCCAACAAGGTCGCCACCACCTGCCAAGCTAAATTGGCATGTTGTGTCAATATAGACGGCAGACCAAAGAGCAACACCAGCAGCAGCCAAGAGGAACTCCTCGCCTGACGCCGTTCACCGTTGACATTCATGTGGCGACTGTCGCAGCTTAGCTAAGCGGCTCTCTCTCCATCAGAGAAAAAATAGAGAGAAAAATATATATGTATATACAAGCGAACAGCGTTGACTTTGGCGTCCTCGTTATACACACAACGTGTTGCCTGCGGTCATGTTATTTTTTGCAATTTGAACCGTTTTGGTGGATGCTGCGTATCAACGTGGTAGGAATGAAGGTGGTTATGGTTCAGCTAGCCCTTAAACCAAAAACTGTAACTTGCACAGGAAAAATGCATTTAAAAGCCGAATACTTGTTTTTAAATTTTAATTTAACAAGAAACTAAAAATAGAATAATGTGTTTGTAGAAATAAGAAAAAACTCGATCAAATTTTTATTTATTTTTATGGTCTCCGACATATTTCTTAGGGAATCTTCTTCAGGACAGTAGTCCAGCTGTTATCTTTAAAGTTTACTTTTTAGATATTTTTAATGAAAGGATATCAAAGTTTTTCTTAATGGTTCATGAAGTTTTTAGACTGACTTACTTTAGGAAAAAGTTGTAAGTTAATAGTGTAATATCTATAAACGTATCAACAAAATTTTAAATTAAACTCAAAACAATTTGTATATCCTACAAAAAGTCAAGATGAAATAATGAAATATATGGGAACGCCGCCAAAATAATATACTTTTCCACATATATATACTGTAAAACAATATGTATATATTTATGCATGTGCTTTCACCAACACCAGTACTCTCAAAAGAGCAAACCAACCACAGTTTTCCAAACAATTACAGGCAAATTGCGTCGACATGAAATTTTGCAAAGTTACGCTGTTCGATTTTTTCCATTTGCTGGCACTTTTTCGTTTTTGCTTGTATGTTTTTTTTCTTTTTTTGGATGGACAAAACCGAAAAAATTTCATTACAATTTGCAATGGGCACTATAAAAAAGAACGCATAAAAGTAGGCAACTCAAAATTGCGGCGCAGCTAAATGCAGAACAAAGCAACGGCAACAGACAAAAAAAAAAGATAGAACACAAAAAATCAACAAAAAAAGCATTGAAAACCAACAGAGCCAACTGCAGCAGACAAAGATTAAATGAACGCTAAACTGGCAAAAGCCACGAAAAAAATGGCGACCACACACGCACACACAAACACACACCCTTACATGTCCTGCATATGTGCTAATCTCTGAACGTTGATTTTTTGTTGCAGCTCTTAGGCGCAAACGTTTATTGCATTTAGTTTTCATTTTCGGGCCCAGGCCAAAAGTCAAACAAACCCAAAAAAGCTGAAAAGCAGCTAACGAGAAATTGCACTTGCTATGTCTGTGTGTGTTGGTTTTCTAATGGGGCGGGAGTCGGAGGGCCTGTCACGGCTGCATAAATGAATAAAAATGCCGACTTATTTGCACATGCTGAAAATTTAAGCGCTTTTAAACGCAATTTTTATAAATAAACACAACAAAAAAGTAACAAATTTCATTTCTGCAACGTTTTTGTTTGAGTTTAATTGTGTGCAAGTTTTTCAGCTGTCTTTTCTGTTTTATATTTATTTTGGGTGGCGGATTTTGGATGCTCGTTGGCGGAGCAAATAAGGAAATTTACAGCACTTTTGCAAACTCACACTCGCACACATACATACATATGCATGCTGACAGACGCAATTGAATGCAATTTTGCATGGTATATTAAAAATTTTTTTTGCTTGCCACATTTGGTTGCCCAGTTCTTGTCATACTCAGTGTGACAGTATGCAACAAGGCTTTTCGGGCTTTTGTAGTAAAGTTGGTTATAAATCAGCCAAAGGTCTATGAAGAGGGCAATGCTTTAATGAACTAGTGAATAGATCAATAATATCATAAAATAATTAGTGAGTGATTAAAGAAATTAATGAATAAACAAATTAATATTGAAATGAATGTGTGTATTAAAGCATTATAAATTAGTATATTAATTAAAAAATTAAATCAATTAATTTATATGAAAATAATCTATGGATTCATTTATGACGCGATGGATGAATGAGTAATTGTGAAACAAAAATTTTAATGAATGAATTTATAATAATTGTTGAATAAATAAATTAATATAAAATACAAAATAAATAAACGGTATTGCAGTTATATAGCGTTTGAGTTTAAGGAAGCCGATTGTTTATTATATAAAGTCCGCCACAGGGTATCTCATCAGTTTAAGACTTACATTCAACCTTTTCTACTTACTTTTTTTGTGTGCTTTTTGTTTCTGGCTCGTTTCTTTTTGGGTGCCAATTGTGTGTTACATTTCCGCTCGGAAAGGGAGTGTTGGAGAGAGGAGGAGGTAGGAGATAATAGGGTGTAGGGTACTGTGTCTGTGTGGTGCACTTTTTATTTTATTATGCGCACATTATGATGCAGCAACAATAACAATGAAAACCGTTTTTAATGAAATTTTTGAACAAGTTTTCCATAGTCAACACACTCGACAGTGGAACTGTGCCTGCAATAAACGCAACAGTCGACACCAAAGAGGGGGGGTTAGAGTGGTGGAAGAGAGGGTGCGTTGCTGATGGGGTCTCATCAGAAATTCATTTGCATGGCCATCAACACTTTTCAAGTGAGTGTGTGTGAATTGATTTCTCAATTGTTGGCTCTTACTCGTTGCTCATTTGCCAATCTGGCAATCTGACAATCTGGCCTTAAGAGGCCTTGCCAAGGCTCTCAACTATATAATTTTCACAGAATTTGTTGTTTGAGTGCTGCTTTGTGCGAAGGTTTTTTCCTGGAGCAAAAAGAAAAAAAACTTTGCCCAGAGGCACGCTTCACACGGGCCACAAAAGGTGTGTGATTACAATTGTTGTTTGTTCGCAAGGCGTGCCACGCCCACTCAAAAATACACATATGTGTAAAAAGGGCGCAAGGCAAACGCCATCAAAAGGAACTAGGGCGAGTCTATAGCGCCTTATTGTCCTTTTACTTGGTTTTTGGTTTGTTTGTTTGTTTGTTTGGCTACACTTTTGCATATTTTTCTCAAGTCCTTTGTTTGTATGCTTGCACCGTACGGTAGCCATTTGTCCATTGTTCCATGGACACTTTTTCTTTATGTAATTCAAGTGCACAACAATGGCACAGGTAATTCCCATGAATTCCTTTTCACATGTCACATGTGCCGACTCCAGTTGACCAATGGCCGGCCAATGGTCAAGCAACAATCGCATAATTATCTGGAACTATTTGTCGGCAAATGGCTTTCAAGTGAGCAAGCGGCAAGCAGTAGCTAGGATCACGTTGCTCATGTGGCCTATTTAGCGCTTATCTTGGCCACAAATTTGTTGGAACTGCATGCCACATATTCATATGTGGCTGCTGCTCGGTGTCAATTTGCTCCAGATTAGCCATAAAACGTATAAAGCCATTTCCAAGTAACAGATTGTATCTATAACTTGTAAGCGTGTGGTTCAGCAGCGTCTTCCTGTCTTCCACAGGAACTCACTTCACTTACTCTCCCTCTGGGTCCACAACATTCTCTGCGCAGTTTCACAAAACTGCTGGCGGGCATAATAAACGTTTCAATATTGTCAAAACCAAAAAATGCAAGACACAACTCTGGCTCGGATATTTATATGCGGTCTGTGGGGTTGATAAGGCGAATGTATGTATGTTCTCTGTCTGGCCAACGGAAGCTTTCATTTAGTGTGCGTTGAGTCCTTAAACTACACACAGCGCCTCCTGCTGTGCACTGCCTGAATATTAAATTATGAAACTAAATGTCAAACAAGCGCATCATTTCACTCAACTACAGATATTTATATATATATATATATATAAGTTACCTCACCTCTTTCTTCCTGTGCTTGTGCCCTGTGTTTGATTATGGCCACAGGCAGCAAAGGATATTGAATAATTTCATCGTTACTTTGCCTCTGTCTCTGTGTCCGTGCCTGTCTGTCTAGATAGAACTAAGACCGAACAGAGCTGCGGTTGCTGGCCAAACCAATAGTAGCTTATTTATTACATTTTCTGCGAGCAATTTGAAATTCGTTTGCGAAAACTATTTGTGATATGCTTTTAGTTTAATCTTAAAAACTGGGTTTTCTTATAAGTGAGCTATTTATTTTCTATTTAATTATAAATATTTAAATGTAAGACGTAAATTTTATAGCTTATTATTTTCTTTATCAAGGCTTAAGAATTAACTTAAAATAGTGAATTTGCTTAAGGCATAAAACAAGTTCTTAGAAAAGAAGAAAGCCAGGCGAAGCCAATGCTGATAATGATTAAAATCGTTATTTCATTCAAGCCTTTAATACAATAAAAGAATAGTAATAAATACATACATATACATTTATCGAAACTTTTTAAGTTTCGATGCAAGATAACCACCAATTATTATACATATTTTATCGATAGATTCACCTCTATGCTAAAATTTGATAAGTAACATACAACAACCACTACAATCTATAAGTTATAATCTTTTAAATCATTAAAACAACAATAACAATTTTTTAGTTACAGTTAATGATTATGTTACACAACAAGAAATTTTCTCTAAGCTGTAAGCATACATAAGCTAAATAGCCATTTAATTACATATTTTAGTAACTCTCATGACATTATTTACCCTTGTAATTAAGAAGTCAATCCCTTTTTTATTGCCTCAAACCCACCACACTGTCAGCAGCAGCAGTTATCAACCTTTTCCCACACCTGTACCCACCAACACCCACACCCACACCCAAACACACATACACACAATTACCCCAAAGTCAAAGAGAGCAAGAAGAATATATCTAAAATTAAAAACCCCATTGCGCTCTATAAATGAACCCCTCTAAACCATACCGAAAACCAAGCCCAAGAATTTTCCCTTGCTCTGGAGCTCTGCTCAACATCCGGCAGACAATGGAAGGCAGACGCTAAGTAGACGAAAAGTTTTTAGTTGGATTATATTTTGTGTGGGGTGTGCAAAAGGGGGTTGGAGCAACGCACACACACACGCACACAGCAAAATTCGTTTTATTACTTTGATATATTAGATTTAATGGTTAAGAAAAATGTTGCCAACAGCAGCAGCAGCATCGCACACACACACACACACACTAATTCACTCACTCTTACACTCACATATACGCACACACATTTACGCTCACACCCATTGAGAATCGTGTGTCTATTGTCGTTGTGGGTGTTATTGTGGGTCGTCGTCGTCGCAGTTAACCTTATTAAAAGGTGAACACAGTCATGGCACCAGAGAGAATTGCCACAATGTGTTTACTCACAGCTCAAGGGGAGGGAGTTTGTGTAAATGGGGTAGGTTGGGGAATGCAGGGGAATGCAGGGGGGAGCGAAAACACGATAATGACCTCGTTGTAACTGTGCTCGTGTGTGTGTGTGTGTTAAACGTGTACTGTGATAAATCAGCCAATAGCAGTAAAGCTTTAAGGCGCATGTCTAACGAGAGAAAGTTTGGCACTCGCTCTAGGTTCGTCTCCATTTTAAGCCCTGTGAGAACTGTTAAGAAGGGGTTGGGGAAATGCAAGGGGGGTGCAGCATTGATGTGCTAATTTAGAAATTACATTGAAGTGCAGCCTTCAATGAGTTTGAGTTTGAGTTTGAATTTGATTCAATTTGTCATTTCACACTTGTGCTAAATGGCTTTGGTTGCCATGACTGTTGAAGTGTCTGCCGCTACTTAATGCAAACAAACAACGCTAGATACATGCTGATCATTCTTAAAAGTGGGAGGCTGGACAGCAACTAGGCAACTAGCAATTAGCTGACAAATTGATCAACGTCTAATGAGAGAGAGAGAGCGAGCTAAAAGGCGATTTGATCGTCAGGATAATGGATTGTCTAAGTGCGCTTGATGATGCTGCTATAGATCAAAGATTAGGCCAGGTAGGCGCTGACAAGGGCCAACCTAACTAAGTGCTCAGTGCAGACTCAGCTCAAACCGAACTCAGCTCTATATTAAACGAACGATGAAATCGGATTTCTGAATGAAAATCTGTGCCGTTGTTCATGTCCTATGAAAATATGATTAAGCGCCTATGCTTTACGCTAATCGCAAGCTCAAACTGCTCAAACTCCTGTGTGTGTGAGTCCTTTGCGCGTGAAGTGTGGCGTCACACATCTGGCTACTTAATGAGTTTGGTCAACGACAACGCTACTTGTTCTTCACACAATAACAATTTCCGGGAAACTACGCTCGCTAGGCGGGCTAGGTGCCGCACTGTACAGATTTTTGGCTTTGGCTTTCGAATTGTTTTGAGCGCAGCTTACAAAACAAATTGTGTAAGTTTCAACAAATTAAGACTGAGATTAAATGAGAGGTCTGCATTCTCAAGTGCAGGCATTGTGAGCGGCGTTGGAAGTGCATTGAGGCATTGTTTGGTTTCTGGAATGCCAATCTGTAAATATGCCGTTTTGGCTGCTTCTTTGTTGTTATGCAATTTGCATTGTCATCGTGCATATCATTGCATAAGGCCCAGAGAGCGTTTAGAGGGGCCCAAAGCTTGCCACACAGATATTTTTTCTAAGCCTGGCTCAGTCAAATCCATGTGGGAGTATAAGGCTGAAGGTTTGCTTAAACTATTGCTTGAGATTGAGCTACTTTTGTTTGATTTTTTATTAGAATAGGTTTTAAGCTACTAAGTAAAATTTTTAGAATAACCAAGTCAGGTTAGTTCGTTTTACAGAGTCTGGAAAAAAAGACGATCCCGGTGCCGATAAATTCTAGTTGTTAGATTTGTTAAGTAAATCCTCAAAAGTGATTAAATAATAACATAAGAAGCTTAATTTAACATTTTAAAACTGCATATATTCGATTCGAAATTTTCACGTTAATTTAAAAATTAAATGAGATAACACTTCACTATCGGGTTATCGAATATACATACATTAAATCTGAGTTAGTCCCAGTGACAGTAATAATTCTTCAGACTTTTTCAAAATTGGTTAAACAAAATTCTGAAAAGCTTTCACTTTAACACTAAATAAAAGAAAATATAGAGACAAACTAAAAAAAATGCATTCAAAAGTGAATAGAGTACAGTTTTCCTTTACGAAATTTTATTCAATTAAATATTTTAATTATGGAATTAAGTTTATTAAACACATTATTCGATTGTTTGACAAAAATATAAATTTTTATATTTTACTAACTATCAAATTGTCCTCAGATTTTAGTTTGAAGTCTTAGCTCCTGTAGTCGAGCTGAGAACTATGCAAAAACATTTAATTTAATAAATTCATTGTAATTTTTTGGTTCAGTATATGATAGATTTATAATAGTACTCGATTTACTCTAATTTGTATAAAATAAACTAAACATCTTTTAATTAATTAATCTTGCAAGTTTATGACCAAAATAATTCCATTAGAAAATGTCAAAAATATTTATTCAATATCAATATTTTAGAAAATATCAGCACTAACGATAATCCTGCAGATTAGATGGTGCTGTACCTAACCTCTCAACGTGCAACAGATCTGCTTATTCATTGAAACCCTTGCAACATGCTTGCTTTAAGTAATCGGATTCTTCATTGAGCATTTGGATTGTTCAATGAAATGCGGGGCTCAATGCTTAACCCGAACAGATCATAAAATGAACCCGCGCAAGGACAAGGTGCATCATTTACGATGTAACCAGGAAACGTAAGCTAAGGCATAAAAAAGCGGAAATCATAAATGCGCTATAAATGGCCGCCTAGGTTCAGGTAGGAACTAACCTGTTTTGTGATTTGTTGATGCGTACAGAGATGGACTGTGATTGTGCGAGAGAGAGAGAGAAAAGGAAAGAGAAAGAATTAGTAAATGAGAGGTTATAAAATGTTGTTGTTGTATGTATGTAGACAGAGTGAGTAACTAACAAACAGAGCTGTGTATTAATGAGTAAATTTTATGTAATAAATAAAATTAATCAGCAAACATGGATGCACAGCTAAGTAGCAATTAAATATAAAAGGTAAGGGTGCAAGAGAATGAGAGTGTGGGTAATAGGTGAAGAGAGCACAGCACACTAAAAGAGAGAGAGAGAGAGAGAGAGAGAGTGTATGAAAAAGAGAGAGCCGCCCCTAGATGACTACCTGTATAATGAAAACAGGAGAACACATTCTTGCCTCAACCCAATGAAACAGAGGAAACTACCCTGCGCAAGCGAGACAGGACAACACTAGCAGGATAACGGCAGCCAGCAGCAAACAGAGCCTGCGCCTCGCCTCGCCCATATTTCACTTGCACCAGCAGCACGCAGCAACAACCAGCAAAACCAAAAAACGCCTCTCCGACGTATTTAATGCCAATGTTGAGCTGTCGCCGAGCTCAGTCGGTGGTTGTTGATCGCTACCAGTGTACGTGTTATTGTCATCCGAGTAGAGCCAGCAACCGTACCGTGTCGCACTGTAAAGCCCATTACTAAATAACTTGCGAACTAAACTTTTTTGAGTGTTGCGTTTTTAGTAATTTGTGTTCTATTGCTAAACGAATATAAAAAAAACAACTAATAATTAAAATATAAAAATGTGTGCAAATTTGTATTAGTTAGTGCGCCGGGTCATGCACTTTTCGAACTTCTTTTGGCAGTAAAGGGTATAACGCTATAATTGTGATTAATTGTTGCTTGCGCATAAGCGATGATGACAACAACGGCAACACAGCAACATCCCATCATGCCACCAGCCATGCGTCCAGTACAAGAGAGCCCCGTCTCGCGCCCACGTGCCGTCTACAGCATCGATCAGATTCTTGGCAATCAGCATCAAGCAAAACGCAGTGGTAAGTTCTACTGAAAATATATAAAATTTAGCTGATATAAGATAAAACAGTTAATTTAAAATATATTCATTTTTTTCCGTCGGCGATCGAGAGTAAAGATATACTTTGTTAGTAATTGTTCAAATGACCAATTCACAGAATTTTTATAATTAATTTTGATAATCTCAAAAAACCTTAAATTTTAATAATTAATTTGAAAAGTCATTGACTGAGAAAATTGTTCTTAACGCAATTAAAAAGCTTTTCTTCCTGAAAATTGTTTTTAGAATTCGATTTATTTTTGTTACCACTGGGAATATATTTAATAACAGTAAATATCTAAATTTATTTTGAAAAATGCATACAAAATTAAGCATTATTTGAAAAATACATTTTGAAAGCATTCAAAAATCCAATATTAATTATTATTAATTTATTTAATATTAATTTCTATTTAACACGAGCTGTACTCGTAATTTGTTACTAAAGAAATGATTTTCTACTTCAAAACAATCAAATGATTTTTATAAAATCCACATTTGAGAAAAGTCCAACAATAGTCGAATTGTAAATAAAAATATTCGTCAAAACAAATATTAAACAAAAAATAAAATCTTTCAAATATAAGTTTCTAATAAAAGAAAGTATTTTGAAGCGCAACTCGTAAGCTGAAAATTTTAAAAGTAATTCAAAAAGCAATTACTTTTACACTCCTCATTGATTAAAAACCCAATACCCAATCCCATGAAGAGACCTTTATAGATAAACATCATATCGTTTCACTTGAGTTGAGAATTGAGTGTGCTCCATTTAAAAAACCACATCAAAGGTGTCCCAGGAACCGTTGTGGCTGTGTGTGGTTGCCACATCATCCCACATATGCAAATGAGTTGACGAAAGGACATGGACATGGTCATAGTTTTTGGGGACTATCAACATAAACTGGCCATGTTTCACACTCAACTCACAACGGGGGCGTTACGTTGTTTGATACCGTGTAGTGGGCGTGGTCCGGATTGCCCGCCGAGCGAAACGCGCGAACATAATGTGCACCCAGAGGTGAGGTGATGTGAGGACAAGGCAAGAAATAAAAAATAATAAAAAAATGGAATAAAGTGAGAGCGCTCGAGAGCAAATCAAAACATATCACGATTGTGATATCCTGGCAGCCGGTCTACGTAATGAGACGCTTGGCATCATTAGACCCGTAATTAGATTGAGATTGACAGTCATGGGCATCGCCAGCAGCAGCAGTAACAGCAGAAACAGCATTCATATTGCTAGTGGCACCCAATGTTGTCAACAAGGTTACAATTTGTGACAACGTGCGCACCGCAGGAGACTCATTTTTTGGGCAGGATATATGTTTGTGTACTTTAGGCAAGCGATTTCTGCCGCGTAATTTGATGCTTTTGGAAAATTACCTTTTCGCCACAACAAGCGGCATAAATGTTACGAAATCACATAATCGCCGGCCCAAAAACGATAAGGATAACAACAGAGCGAGCAGAGTGCAACATCTTGCTCTGCTGCGATCTCCTGCTGTGTCGTCCTCGTCTGCCATGTCATTGTGAATATTATTAATTTGAGGTTCATTAAAATTTGATTACATGTTTTGCTAGTATGAAAAAAATCAACTCATGCTCAGGTTCTCAACACACTCACACACACAAATTCACAAAAGGACACGTTTTAGAAGGGCGTGTGAACGAACTTTGCTTAGGGGTAGAAGCTAAGGACAAAAGGGATGTTGAAACTTTATCAAAATTGTAGCCAAAGAAGAAAGAAAGTTGTTGGCTTTCAAGTTGTTGAAAGTTAAATTCGCTGCCATTCATAATTATTTGTTATTGATTGCCAAATCAAATTGCGTTGCACTTACTCAAATATACTCACACACACTCACACTCTCACATTAAGCACTTGAAAGCTTGAGCGTTTATAAAAGGGGGTTAGCTGGCAATCAGTCAGTGTGGATATATCAGGATATTACTACTTCAGTTACAATTCAATGAATTTTGCTGAGCTTCGCAGCTGCCGAACAGAGCAAACTTTATTTTATTTTTCCTTTTTGCTCTTTGTACCGAATTTTTATTTCAAAGTCAAACAGAAAACTGTTGAAAAACTTCTCAAGCACTTGGAATCAAGTGAATTGCATTTAGCCACAATTTTTTGATTTTCCTTAAATTTTATTCAATTTTTCAGATACATCCAACGAGGTGCTTATAACGCATTCCCATCACATTCACCATTTGCACAACAACAGCAGCAACAGCTTGCTGCAACAGCATCAACAGCAGCAACACCACCAACATCATCAGCAACAACAACACCAGCAACAGCAACATCAACAGCAACAACAGCAATTGGTTGGTAAACGCGAAGACTCACCCACGAACACGGAAAGCGGCCTGGATGTCGACAATGATGATGAGCTATCATCCAGTCTGAATAATGGCCATGATCTTGGTGATATGGAAAGGCCGCGCAAAGTTCGAAGGTAAGCAATAAAAAAGAAAAGAGAATTGAAATCAGAGTCTTAAAATCGAGTTGTTTACAATCCGCTTAACAGATAAAATCGTATTAGGGCATTGTTAGTCCCATTAAAAAGCAACTAAACAACATCATTGTTATCATCAAACATCATCATTATCTAAATACCCTTTGTTCCATTTGTAGATCTCGCACAACTTTTACAACATTTCAATTGCATCAATTGGAGCGAGCATTTGAGAAGACACAATATCCGGATGTTTTCACAAGGGAGGATCTGGCAATGCGCCTGGATTTGAGTGAAGCACGCGTTCAGGTAAGATATAGATATTTAATTAAGTATTTTAGACTGGTAATTATGTAATTATTGGAGTAAGGTGGAGCGCCGAAAGCTAAGCGGCTTAAAGCACAACAACTTAATGTGGTACAGGATACTATATAGAATATGTGGCATGTCCTTGTAATTGGCCAACAAAAATCGCTAACAATCAAAGGACTTAATTTGTAAATAGTCTTTTAAACACTTAACGTCCACTTTGTATGCAAACAGTTCTTAGGGGTTGTTGCTGCATTAGGGGTGGCTAAAGTACATTAGATATTGTGATTTTCCAAATGATTAAATTGGCAGACGGGTGTTGGTATTTTTATTAACTCGACTAGTACACTATGGGTAAACAATTAAAGTGGCATTGGGTGATGCAAACACGCGACGTTTGCTTAACGCACGACTTAACATTTAATTTTTTGCCGATCCTTTGCTTGGGCAATTTGATTTCAGTTGAAATGCTTTTAAAGCACTTGAACGTTGACAGATACCAGTTACCAAATATATACATATAAATATACATACAATGTGAAAACAACTTGACCTAAGCGCTTGGCACTCCACTGAGGGATTAGCACTCGTCCTAAGTCCTGCGCCCCTTTTAGTGTCATCGCTGTGTCCCTGGCTTGCCTGGTTGTGCATACAAATTGTTCGTTTCACGGTTGTTGTATCCGTTGGCAGATTAGCCGTAATTGGTCATTGATTCATACATACGTTGTACATGAGCCATCCTCTCTCAATTCCCACTTCAATACTTCAATAGTAAAAGATTTAGAGCGTTGCTTTTTTTTATTATTCTGTTTTGGTTCAGCCGTTTTTGTTTGTTTGTTTTTTTTTCTAGTATCTATCGGATACTTTTGTAGCTGAGTTACAAGGGGTTGATGAGCGGTCAATTATTTTGGGATTTGCATGAAAGGCAACGAAAAAAAATAAAAACACATATTCCTGATTTTTGTACTCAAATTATGTACTTTGTTGAAGCGCAATTCGCATTACAAATCAGTTTGAAAATTTTTGATAAGTTTGACATGCGAGTTGCTAAGCTAATGGAATTAAAAAGTAAAGAGTTTTATTTGATAAATCCGGGAATGGTTTAAAAGCAAAGAGTTAATTAAATAATAACACAAACATTTTAAAATATTGTTTTTTTTAATCTTTAAATCCTTGAATTTGAACATTTTTCAATATATATATTTTGGAAAATTTGATACATATAAGCAAAGTATAAAATTTTGTATTCTTATTTAAAACATTGGTGTTTGACATGAAAATTTAGTATTTAATTGGATTTTAATATAAAAACATCAAGTACAATAATTTTCTTAAGTGAATATTTCAGAAAACATTTTTCTTACAATTTTATACATTGAAATGTGTCTAGAACGTTAGCAAATAAAAATTAATTGAAACATGCCAAAATAAAATTTTATATTTAATCTCAATAAGATTAACATACTTTTTAAACCTTGCCTATTCAGTTATTAGACATTCTAAGACATATATCATTGAGTTATATATTCTTTTATAGCACATTATCTGGCTTGCTATTTATTATGTTATTTTGATCGCACATGTGTGATAAATGTGGGCAGGATATCCGTGAATTCAACTTTATACGAGTGGGTCGCCGGCTGGTTGGGCATGTGGAAAGTGGTTTTAGATTGTTGGCCAAAGCCGCATTATAATTGCGCTACTAACAATTAAAATGCGCACACAACATAATCACAAGGGTGGCAGCAGTATGCAACTGGGGGCTGGGGTGGGGGGCATGTGTGGGGGAGACACACAGTGCCACACAGCAGAAACAGGACAATAATTGGTAGCAATTATTGCAAGGAAATCGTTGCTAATTTACTACTCGCTCTGTTGCACGCATTGTTGTTGCAATGTGGCTGGCTGTGTGGGTGAGTTAAATACAGGGTGTCTATAATTGCACAGAAATCTCTCTCTCTCTATCTGCACACTGTCGTCAAGTGATTTCAATTTACAAACAATTAATTTTCTGTAATACATGAAAACGAGACAGCGAGACGAGAGCATCTCTGAAAAGTTCCGGGCGGAAGTGCTTTTGGGTGACAGCAGCCAGCAGCTAGCAGAAACCACCCTGTCGACCATGGCCAAGTGTCAAAAATGCATAAGACAACCCCCCTTATACACACATACACACACACACATACATATATATATTTAGACAATGACGAGTTGGAGTGAAATCTGTTCACAAATCAGAGCTGCACACTTCCGATTGGATGCCATTGTATTTTGATAGACGCAGACTCTGACTCCGACTCCGACTACAACTCTGACTCTGACTCAGGTTTTGAGCTGGTTAGTTGATCAAGTTTTTGCTTGATAGATTTGGTCAGGCAGTCAGGCAATTACACAAAGACGTTAACACAATTTGCATACACGCAACTCTAACTGCAACTTTTACCTTTTCGTTTGCTTTTTGCAGGTGTGGTTCCAGAATCGTCGAGCCAAATGGCGTAAACGTGAGAAGTTTATGAATCAGGACAAGGCTGGCTATCTGCTGCCCGACCAAGGTAAGCATTTGACACGCCACGCACACGCAGTCGACCTTAAATTACCGAATTACGTGTGCAACATAATTACATTTAATTCGCATTGCTAATCAAGGACACACATCTCTACCTCTCTCTATTTTCTTGACAGGTATGCCTGATTTTCCGTTGGGTATACCACTGCCCCCACACGCACTTTCTGGCCATCCGGGCGGACTGCCCGCCGAATTTTGGCCACCACACTTTGCGTTGCATCAGCATTTTAATCCGGGCTTGTTGCCACAACAGCTGATGCCTCCTCACTATAAGCTTCCGAACTTCCATACTCTGTTGTCCCAATATATGGGTCTGAGTAATCTGAATGGCATCTTTGGCGCCGGCGCCGCAGCGGCTGCTGCTGCAGCTGCCTCCGCCGGCTACCCGCAGAATCTTTCGTTGCACCCATCGTCGGCGCAGGTTAGTCCGCCGTGCAGCAATAGCAGTCCTCGAGAGAGTCCCAACTCGTTGGCGCCACATCCGTTGCATGCAACGCAGCATGGCGCTACGACGCTTATCTCTGGCGACCTGACGCTCACCTCGACGGCAGCGCAATCGCCACGCAGCGCAACTGGTGGCAGCAGCAATGCTTCCACGCCCGTCTCTGTGGTAACCAAGAGCGAAGACTGAACCCGATGCAGATACAATGCACAATGCGTGGATTCGATGCGGGATTCTCGTATTTGTGGTGATATATAGTGTGGATGGATAATGTGTATATTGTGTAGCATGTATCTAATGTATAGTTATGGCCAAAATGTACTTACAGTTAGTGTTGAAAGTATTTCACAAATAATATTGCATACTTATAAGAAAGTTAGCAATTAATTTAGCTGCTGCAAGTGTCATAAAAATCTAGTACATAATTAAAAGATGTGTAAATTTATATTAAATTAAGAAAAAATGAAAATAAAATGAAACAAACCGAAAACATTTGTTAAGTATTTGCTTTTATTTAATTTATTGTTGTGGAAAGTATTTAATTAAAATTCAATTTTTTTTGATATCAGATAATCTTTTAGTAGTACATAATATTTAAAAGTTTCTAAAGAACATTTCTGTAAACTAGAATATATCAATTATATCATATCTCCTAAAAAGTATGATGGTGCTAAGGGTGGGACATATGTCTTTATATACTGTAGGAAGTTTAGAATGATTGAACATTAAAGTTATGAAAAGTAAAGTTATCAAAGATGTGTTTATTAAAAATTGCCTGGGTTTTTTCTGGTACAATATTCTACCAAATTTGATTGTCTTAAAGTTCTTCAAAGTATTTAAACCTTTGCTAATTTAACATTGATTGCTTGAAAAAGTATAAAGGATCATTTTTTCATAAGATTTTCTAACTAAATCAGAACTATATTATACAAAAATTACCTCTCAATATTCAATACCCTTATGAACTACAGCTTCAACTGATTTTTGTACATTTCCTTTTAAGATTAGCGCGTTTCCTTACGTGGCATTGTAAATGCGAATATTGTGCAGTTGAAGCGAAAAGTTAACAATTCATTAAAAGTAACTCGCAATCTGAAGAACTTACCCATTATAAAAATATTGTGTACAAGCTGTCGACCTTTATAATTCTTGATCAACAGCAAGTCAATGGAACTGATCTTCAACAGCAAAGATTGAAGTTGAACTATTATGTAATATAGCTAACCATTAAGAATTGTAGCAACCCCCGATGATGCCACAATGCGCCCTGGAGCTCAGCTCATTGAAAGAAGGCCAAGTAATAAGTACAATAAAAACTAAGAAGTAGTCGATGAAGTTGAAATTGTATAATAATCTTGATATTATGTCAAATTGCAAGCCAAAAGGAAATGTTTCATAACATACTTATATGAAAAGAAGACGAGTCGGGAATCAAGAGAAGAATAGAAAAAGAAATCGCATTGTGAGCCGCAGACAGCGGCGGAAACAGCAGCAACGAAGGATGTGAGCCAAAGGATTTGCACAAATTTTCAAATGACGTTGATGATGGTGGTGGTGGTGTTGTTGTGTAGTGCACAAGCGAACCCAATTTAAAATAACCGAACCGAACCCGAAACGAGTCGTGTTGACTCGAACTGGTTTCGTATGCGTCTTTTGTATAGATTTTGTACCGCATGCAGCGTTAAATGCTGTATTGATATCTCGTAATTTGTGCCATAATTACTTTTTAATAATTCTGCACTCAGTGTTGTGGCGCCACAGGACATCGCATCGGCTTTTTGTGTGTGCAACGGCCTTAAATTTAATAAAAATCACCGTCAAGTTTGTGCTTCTGATTCAGCTTCAGATTCAGACTCAGCTTTGGGCTGCTGGGTTGCAATTTGATTACACTTACCATTCTGTGAGGTCAAAATTGAATTCCTTGCACAAATACAACATCAACAACATAATTATGTTCAGCATCATCATTATTGTCATAATGAATGAATGAATGCGCGACTTAACGGATTTGTCACTGACAAAATGCAAAAAGTCGAGGACCAGCTGCCAGAGCGCGCCCCATAGAGGAGGCCAAGTCAGCGTTGTCAAAGGAGCTTTTATAAAACTCATATGCAAATGCTTTTGTGGAACCAAACAGCCAAAGACATCCAAACTTCACCGCTTTATATACTTTCCAGAAAGAGTACTATACATTTTTTAAGATGTACTATGATGTATTTATTATGAATAAAATTGAAGTTGATTCAAATGGGAATATTTAATATTTCTCCAATAGGTAAATAAATAAATATATTTACAGATGTGTAAAATGTAAAATAAACGAAGAATTACTTTTAAATAAGTTTAACAAAATAAAAAAATAATATAATGAAACTTTTGAACATATTTTAAATTAATGGATATTAAATTTTTTGCTTAACATTATAAATAAACTGTTTTTTATGTGTTCAATTTAGAGATTTTTTATTTAGTGCCAGAATTGGCGGGTTAAAATTAAAAAATGTGTAAATTTTTTTAATTATTACATTTCTAACATTTTTCTTTAATACGTAGCAGAAGAGCATTTTCTCGTCTAACTGGCATTCGCACAATTTATCTTGTTTCTATCAACGAAAATTCAATAAGTTGAAGTAGATCTTTTATTTGTGCAAGTGTTTGGCCAAGCTGCATGAAGCAGCGTTCTGAAGGCAGCGCAAAAATCCCTCTCTACCGGCCATCTCCTTTATTTCGGGACCCGTTGAATGTCCTTGTGAGTGTGTGTGTGTGCAAAGAAATGTATTCAGTGTGCAAATGCAGCGCCACTCTGCGGGCTATAAATATATGAAATTTATCAAGTGGCCTTTTGAGTTTCGTATTTTTTTGGCTCTATGAAATTGAGTGTCGAGTATCATTCGCTCTCTCTTTCTAGCATTTGTGTATGTGTGTGTGTGCAGTATTTGCATTAAGCTCAGCCCAACAGTGAGTTTCACCTTGTAATGGTATCTCAGATTGGATATGCATGTGTTTGTGTGTGTGTGTGTATATCAAACATAATCAAGCACATTGCCATTTTGCTTGCAATTTTTATGAACCTCTTCAGAGGCCGAACAATGAAAATGAAAATCAATTTCGGTACGACACTTGAAGCTCGAGCGCATTAAAATGGTAACAGTTAACATTTACAACCCAAAACTCATAGCTCAGTGGGTGGCGCAGTAGAAAGTAGATGGTGGTAGGGAAAAGGTTCGTGGAAAGGGGGTAGGGGGATGTACACTTGAAGGGCTGGCTACATTTTGTTGTCGTGTAATGAGCGCAACTGTTGACGGCAGCAGTGGAAAACTGAATACAACGGTAATTAAACAAGTTAAATCCGCTCAACAGATGCTTAAGTCAGATTTCATTTTTTCAGAGGCAGCTAGTCGTCAGTTTTATTGCCGTTGCTGTTGCTGCGCTCTTTACCGCGTAATTATCAACTGGAATATCATCATTATCTCATTATCATCATCATCATCATCATCATCATCATCATCATCATCATCATCAACGTCATTCGTCATTCATTGTGTGCACTTAAAAAATTATTTAATTCATCAAAAAGTTGTCAGCGCAATAATTATGCAGCTTGTCTTTCTCTCACTTTCATTGGGTCCTCGTTATGTATAAGGCAGCGCCTAATGAGACGCCATTTTGTTGTTGTTAGTTGTTTTTGTTGTTGCATAGCGGCAGGATAATTACTGTAATTTGTGCCGACTTGAGACGCTGCCGCTTGCAGTTTGAATACGTCAAGTATCGCATGACATTTCTGTCGATTGTTGATCTGTCGATCGCGAGTACAAATTGCCAACTTACCGCAACATGCGATTGCAACAACATTTCCGACAGGATATAAGTATCTTGGCGACAGTCGGCAGTCGGAATCCGATACTTTTGTATCGATCCGAATTCAAAGCAGGCCGCAACGATCCTTGAGCTGAAACGACTTATCCTTGGCAGCGTTCAAAGTGAAGTTGAAGTTTTCCTTTTTGTGCTGACTTCAATGAGCTAAGCTGTGCCTTTATTAATCGTTCCACACAAGCAGCAGCAGCAGCAGCTGATTGATCCTTGGGTGTTGTCCTTAAGTGTTTTGCGTTCTCTTTTTTTCATTCCACTCTGTCTGCTTGTTGTGATTAAAGAAAGAGCAGTGGACCCCGCTTCGGTTTTGTTGATCGTTTTTGCTAAAATGGTTTCATGCCTGATTTCATGCGATTTTAATTTTTTGTTATTTATCTGTGTTTTGGCCAGTCTGATGATGAAAAGAAAAATAGCCAAGGCCAGGTAGCCATATTCTCTGTACAGCTGCAACCACAACTTCTGCTGCTGTGCAATTGTGCAGTTAATTGTGTCCTCATTAGCCAATGGTCACCTCGACTGCTTTTTATCCTTGTTGCATATAGGTATATAGTATTTGTTGATAATTGACGACATTTTCTTTTCTCAATTTCAACATGGTTCGAGCATCATTTTGTAGGTATTAGTTTTATTATATTGTTCATTTTGATATTGATACTTTACAGAAGAAATTTGAAAGATTTTGTAAAGAGATGTTGGCTAAAGTAAAATAAAAAAAGAGAGCTGGAGAGTTAGTGGCTTATAAGTGTAGCAAAAACTGAGGTGGTTGCAAAAACCGAGGGAAAATTTTCTGTTGGCCAAGAGACAGGATTTAAAAAAATTGAGATTTTGTAGTTTTATAATATTAAGTTTTTAACATATTCAGGCATGTTCGATTATCGATATGTATCGATGTGTATCGATTTGGTCTATGGAGATTTGGACATTCAATCTTTTCATATATAATCTCTTTATCAACGTTATTTCTTCTTTTGACTTCTCACAACGTTCTTTCGCGGTCCTTAAACCCATTTTCTTTATTACCATACCTAAAACTGGCATTGTAAACGCGGCGTTCATTTAACAACAAAATTCAGATAAAAACAGCCGTGGCTATTTATAACGATAATAAATTAAATAAACAAACAAATATATCAAAAATAACTAAAAAAGGCACACGACCGAGTGTATTAAATAGAGCAAAAAATACTATTAAATTAAGTTAATCAAATGCATACGCTGTGAAATTGAGCAGCTGCTATTCCAATGAACGTTGACTAGATGAACTATAAATATATATGTGTGTGTGTGTGTATTTTGGCCTGTTTGCATATACATACACCTTGCCGCTAGCCATTTCAAAAACACAACCACAGGCTCATAAATAATATTAATAAAATGCAACAACAATAACTCGAGTGCGAGGGTAAGTTGGACCTATGTATGTAGATACGTGTGTGTTGTGTGTGTCATTGCTGTTAAACTTTGTTTACATTTTGTTTATTAAACGACGCGGAAAACTAGTAACAAACACACACACATGTGTCGTGTTATAAGCTATCAAGTCACACCTGACTGAGAATTCGCTACCCCTTTTTTTAGTGGGGAGGAAACACACAAAAAGAGCGCTCGCACTGGCAATGAGTGAGTAAGTATTTGATTTTAATTAAATTTCCCGTAAGTTTGTCACAATTTGTGTTCGTATCTTGTGCCTTCTTGCTTAGGAACTCGTTTACCGGCGGTGGATAGCGTGTTAGTTGTTGTCACTTTTACCGTTTTGTTTGTTTTAGCCAATTTTTTTTTTATTACGTTCCTTTGCAGTTTGCTTTATTAATTGCCAGGTGTAACAGTCAGACAGGTGTTGCTTACGACTTTCTTTTGATTTGCTTATAGAAGTTTCATTGTTGCCTGATGATTTTTTAGACATCACCATTGTAGTATTGTTTTAGGCGAAAACTTTTAACGTTTCCCACTTCATGGCTGGATTCGTTGATGTTATTCAGCTGCTCAAGAACCTGAGGTGATCGCGTCAAATGAGTGCGTTCTGCGGATCAAAATAGTACATATGTATATAGTTATATTTACTTATATGTGAACTATGTAGTATAGTTACCCAGCTCGCAGGATATGCGATCAATTGTGGGCTCGAAACTCCACTCATCTTTGGCAATAGGCATTTTTTTTCGGTTTGTTTATAAAGCAAAACAAGATATCGAACTGAACTGTATAATTTTGAATAGCCAAATGTGAAATGCTTAAAGCAAGACCTGCCTAGAAACTAGAAATCCAAAGCATATGAAATAAATTTCTAGGTCGTTTTGAGAATTCAATTTAGATGTGTTGTGTTGAGTTGAGTTGTGTGAGTTTGATTGTGTGCACGCTAACTTGGCCCAATTATTACGCCTGATTTAATAAACTCAATGAGCCTCTTAACTGCCTCTAAGTGCCCGCTAATCGTTTAGCATCTTTTGCATCTGGCAACGAATATTGTGGAAATGGATAAAAAATTGTTATGCGACGACAGAAAGCACATCAAACGAAATTGATGACAATTGAAGCTCGGCGCGTCCTTTATCTGTCAGACAGTTCTTGTGCTACTTCGTCCTGGTGCTGGTGCTGCTCATTCACGCTAACTGCGGAAGCCGGAAACGCGCCACAAATTGCAAAGTTTGAGCTGCGACAGTCGCATTTGTTGTTGCCGCCTTCTTCTGCTCCGTTGTCTGCTTTTTCTTTGTCAAATTAATTTTATTTCACTTTTCTTATGTGTATATATATATATATTTTTTATTTTTGATCTGCTTGCGTAGGCATGACAAAATGGCAATTGAGAAATTGGGTAAAACTGACGCTGCTAGGAAATTGACAGCAATTTTCCTTTTCACTTTTCGCATTTCCCATGATTATGCGACGATTATAATAAATGCGAATTTCCTTGCCCATTTCCTTAGCTGTGGCTATGAACACTTTGCACCATTTCTTTTCGGGCACTTCACAACGCAATCGAATTGAGAGATGTTTTTTTTTTCTTTAGGAGGCGTGTCCTGAAATTTTTTGATTTTGACTTATTTTTACCACTTAATGAAATGGGAATTTGATCGAATGGGGTATATTAGTTTCGATTAAAGCATACGTTATTTTAAATAAAGTGTTATATATAATTATTAAATCATAACGAACAATCATTATATTTTAATGTTGCTTGATTAAAGCAAATAAATTCTGAATTCGAATATTGTTTTTTTTTTTTAAATAATAATGAAAATAAAAAGTAGGCAGACAAAAAATTTCATAATTTGTTGATCGTTATGATATTTTGTTTTATTAGACTTGTATGTATATAGATTTTTCAGAAATTCGGCATTTAAATCAAAATTGTGAATAATTATGTTTGTGAGGGTATTTACCATTCAAAAACAATCATTTTTTTCATATTTTTTATTTGCTGTGTTTGTTTCTGTGGCTGTCAACACACATGAATTCATAATTCGATGAGTGAAGCCATTTTTACTAGGCTCAGCTTGGCTGCTGCTGCTGTTGGGTTATTATTTTTAAAGGCTCGACTCGACATGCAACTGCAATGCTAATGTACAAGCTGCCATAATGACTGTCCTTTCAAGGACACACACACACGAACCCAAAAAAGCAGCAAAATTCAAGTGCAAGGCACTTGAAAAAATAACACACTCTACAACTAAAGAGAGAAAGTGTGTGTGAAACGCAGTGTAGCATTTGTCACAAATTAGCAATCATTTAGAGCTAAATCAGGCGCATAATTATTTTCCCATTTGCGGTTGAAAACATTTGAACTCACAAACATATATGTATCTGGCTGGGCAGGTATTAGCTGGCTTTGCCAAAAAGGTGTAATGTGTGTGAGAAGAGGACTGTCAAAGGACAAAAGGATGTGTGTGAACGTGTGTGTGTGTGGGATTTCAAACCTGAGGATTGTAATTGCAATTGTGTAGTAACTGTGTTGGCTCTTGTCGCCCTTCAGCCAAGCCGACGCTGGCTTATTTAAATAGCTAGCCTAGCTGCTAAATAGACGCATTATTCGCACTAATTTGTGGGCATTTCAAGCATTTCGAGCATTTGTGGTACAGACTTATCACACACACAAACACACACTAAAAACTCGCACTCCTGTGAAGTGTGTTCTTAAGTGTAATTTGCCAAAACTAAAGAAACCCGTCTATAAGTTGGTCTGAATGTACTCGAGCCATGGCTCAAGATACGGCTAAGAATATAGCCACAAATGTTTAACAAAATATTCACAAGTTTTTAAACGCATTTTCTACGCATAGGGTATTTAAGGTTGAACAACCCCTTTGGACCGAGACCAAGTCGATTAGAGTCAATTAGCGCGCGATTAAAATGCCATTTTGCATGGGTTGAATGGGGCAAATCTCCCACCACTTAGCATTCTAACCCCTCCTTCCTGGGCATTGCTTTAAAGTCATTGATGAAATTTGCACATAAATTGCGTAAAGTGCAATTTTTTGTTCAGCCCTTACACGTTTTTACACATAGCACACACGCAGGCAGGACGAGCACAAGGACGACATGTAGGTTGTGTCTGCAATCACCCCCATCGTTGCACACCCTTTTCTGTGTGTGTGTGTGTGAGTGTGTGTACCAGTTCGCAGTTGAATGAATTTCCCTTGTACCCGCTCTCTTTCTCTCTTCCCCCTCTCTCGTTTATATTTGGTCAGCGCACATTGTCAGACCAATTTCACACAAAAAATGCAATCAAATGTGACGCTTTTATTATTCTTGCGAATATCCTAGCTATTTTTTTATATTTTTGGAGTGGGACAAATTGAAATCAATCAAATTAAATCGCCTTGTTCGCACAATTTTATGCAGTCTGCATTTATGCTCAAATAGGATTTTTACAGACTGCACTGTTACTAAATTTGAAATATGAGCTATAAATATAATAAAGATGTAAAGTGACTTGCCAATAAAGGGTTCGGTCAACCTAATTAGAAATTAAAATTTAATAAAAATTATATTTTTGAATATTTAACGTTCTAAAACAAATTACTGGCATGGAAAAATTTGATTACTTTCATTGCATTCAAGAACAGCTCTTAAAATTATTGTAAATTTGTTTTTAACATGCTTCAAATAAATACTGCCTTCAAATTTCTTGGAACAATAGCTAACCAAAATAAATTCTTTCTTTGTGCGGTATAAGCCTTATATAATTAAGTATCTTCGCCAAAGTGTCTCTTAAGTAATACTTTTATACATTTTAGAGAAATTGAATTATGAGAATATTATATTTCCTGTAGTATCAAATCATAGCATACGGAAGAAATTAATAACGATATCCCAATATAGAAGGCCAATTATTAGCAATACCTCATTAATTATGTATAGCTTAGTTTTATTTATTTTTAAATTCTTCCTTAAATTCGTACTTTAGTTTTTGTTAAATTTTGGTAAGTTTTTCTGTTAGTCTCACATGGCAATGAATTGTCTTCTAAGCATTCAACATTTTTGATTTCGAGAAATAAAGCTTAAAATACTCAGGAGCACTTTGAATACGCTTGAATGATTTCGAAGTTCACGGGTTTTTTTTTTATTTTTTTTTGGTGGCATCGATAATAATTGAAGTGAAAACAAAATGTGTGCGATGGCGTGTGTGTGTTCGGTGAGTGTGCGAGCATGTGTGTGTGTGTTCGTTTGAGGCGGTCGTAAAGCTTCTTGAAGAACTTGATGCCCATTGCCTCGTCATTGTGCTTTGTGCTGTGGTGGCAGTCATATTATATACATACATACTAATTGACCATATGGGCTGTTCTGTGTTGCATACTTCAAATCGTCAACCGACGAGTAGGTTATTTGTGTACTCTTTATTATAATACTATGAATTTCAAATCGAATTTGTATGGAAATTAAAAATCCGAAAATTGCATTATTTCGACGTGCCCGACGCTTATTGTGTGCGTGTTTATTTTTGTTTTTGTGCAAATTGATTAGTGGGCTGAAACATTTTGGGGTTGTAGAAGTCGCACTCAACAACGAGGCTGTGGGCTGGATTTTGTTTTTTATTTGCATTTTTTGCATTTTGGTTTGGCTTTGACTTCGAACTTGGAAGTTTTTTTTCTTTCTACCTTTACCTTCTGCATTGTTGTGCAGCGCCCTGTAAAGTGATTCGCTTGAGAAAATCAAGCGGTACCACAATAAAACCATAAGGGATTCTATAGAATACTTAAGTTGACATGCAATGCAAAGCAATTTGCGCCCATTTTAGTTGTCAGACAGAATTTGGAGCTATGCCAAAAAATGTGCATTCATTAATTATCTATCGTGTGCAGTAGTTGCATCTGGCAACAAGGGGCGACCGCGAAAAACAAATACACAAAACAAATTTCATTCATGAAGATCGAGTTTTAATTAAACGCCTCAACTATAAGGTACAACGTTGACAAATTGTGTTGTGTTTTGTGCATTTGTTGCAAACGCAATTAGGCAGAAAAACATTTGTCGTATGTTGTACTTAAGATTCATCACAATGCCAACTCATGGGCAGTTGCTAATTTGTCTGTTGTGGTCTGCATTTGATGCATTATATGGCCGCTAATTTGTACAATCTGTTCTTGTAATTAACGCTGGCTGTTTATTAATTGCTCTGCACATAAGTTGCTAAAATCACGTATTTTAAGTTACGGTTTGACTTATTTCTGCTAGAATTTTACTTTAAGCAAGTAGAAATTTTCTTAATTTAAGTTGAGTTTACCTTAACTATGGAACATTTTGTCTTTTATTAAGACTATGTGTATTTTACAATAACTTTAAGTACTCAATATTAATAAATGAACTAAATGTTCTTGTATTATATTCATAATTACCCTTGCAGGTACTTTCCATTCAAGTTCTTAGCAAGGCAAAAGGTTTTATAAATTTCGTAGATTTTGTTATTTCATACTACGTGTTTGAACTAATTTCAAAGTACCTTAGACAACCGAGAGCCATGGTGTACAAAATTTTCATCTAACAAAATTCTGAACGATTTTCTTTGATCTTTCGCTATGTTTCTATGTTCTATGTTTTGGGGGCTGCGCGTCATGGCCTATCGAGTTACGCTGCTTATGAAAGTTTTCTATGCATAAACAAATTATTTTTCTCTATATGCTTTTGGCTTTGGAATGCCTTGGGTGCAAGCTAAAAATATCCAAAACATTTGGACTTTTCGAATACACACGGCAAGAATGTACGCATTTCGAAAATTTATTTTTGGCATGTCATAGATAAAATAGCTAGAAAAATCTTGAAAAAAGCACATGGGGAAATATAAAACGCGACTGCCTGGAGCTAAAAATTTGTAGGAAAGCTTTTGAGGTGCCATTGAAAATAGAAATCGAAGTTTTCTCGATAAGATCAGGGAACTGAAAAGTTATTCACTCTGTATGAAAGGATGAATGTATAATGCTTAAGACCCCACATTTAAGACATACATTTTTACCCAACCCTGTTTGGAAAAAACCTTTTGGCTTTTTTAGAAAAATAATTAAATCTAAAAAATCATTTTTATTTATAAATAATTATAAATTTTTTTAATTAAAATTACATTCATGCGATCATTCTATATTTCGTAGCAATAGACCCCATAACACTATTGGTGGATGTTTCATACAAAAGAAGAGGTTGGTAGTTTCTTAATAAAATAATCGGATGGTTAACATTGATGAAAACACGAAAAAACAAATTAAAATGGGGCTCGTTTTCATTACATGGTGTTCAGTCAGTACAAAAAATAATCTGGAACCAAAGATGACACACTGGTTAAGTGATATGGTTAACATCTCAGATGGTCGAGACGTAATTGATGTTGTTGTTGCATGCATAGCAGACCCATAGCCATGCAAAAGAGCAGGCACGAGATGCTAAGCATACGCTGGAGATGATTAGCAAGTAAATGCTTAGAAGCACTTGCGGTGGACAATGCCGGGGCCGGACTCGTCGTATTCCTCCTTGGAGATCCACATCTGCTGGAAGGTAGACAGGGAAGCAAGGATGGAGCCACCGATCCATACGGAGTATTTGCGCTCTGGGGGAGCAATGATCTTGATCTTGATGGTGGATGGGGCCAGGGAGGTGATTTCCTTCTGCATACGATCGGCAATACCGGGGTACATGGTGGTACCACCAGACATGACAATGTTGGCGTACAGGTCCTTACGGATATCAACATCGCACTTCATGATGGAGTTGTAGACGGTCTCGTGGATACCGCAAGATTCCATTCCCAAGAATGAAGGCTGGAACAGAGACTCGGGGCAACGGAAACGCTCGTTACCGATGGTGATGACCTGTCCGTCGGGAAGTTCATAAGACTTCTCCAGGGAGGTGGAGGCGGCAGCGGTGGCCATCTCCTGCTCGAAGTCCAGAGCAACGTAGCACAGCTTCTCCTTGATGTCACGAACGATTTCACGCTCAGCAGTGGTGGTGAAAGAGTAGCCACGCTCGGTGAGGATCTTCATCAGGTAGTCGGTCAAATCGCGACCAGCCAAATCCAGACGGAGGATGGCATGGGGCAGGGCATAACCTTCATAGATTGGCACGGTGTGGGAGACACCATCACCGGAGTCCAGAACGATACCGGTGGTACGACCAGAGGCGTACAGGGAGAGCACAGCCTGGATGGCAACATACATGGCAGGAGAGTTGAAGGTCTCAAACATGATCTGGGTCATCTTCTCACGGTTAGCCTTGGGGTTCAGGGGGGCTTCAGTCAACAGGACTGGGTGCTCCTCTGGGGCAACACGCAGCTCGTTGTAGAAGGTGTGATGCCAGATCTTCTCCATATCATCCCAGTTGGTGATGATACCGTGCTCAATGGGGTACTTCAGGGTGAGGATACCTCTCTTGGACTGAGCCTCATCACCGACGTACGAGTCCTTCTGGCCCATACCAACCATCACACCCTGATGACGGGGACGACCAACGATCGAGGGGAAGACGGCACGGGGTGCGTCATCACCGGCGAAACCGGCCTTGCACATGCCGGAGCCTGAACATAGTCAAACAGAAAATACCGCCCGTTAGCCAAAACACATAACACGTAAAAGTTGGAGCGTCCCTTAACCAAACGGATAGTATACTACACAAAAACTATCGAAAATTGGGTGACATTATGATCTCATAGAAAATGTGAGCAAATTTAGGAAATGACTCATTACGATATGCTCTAGATATGTTCTGTCAAAAAACTGTGTAGAAAACTATGTCATAAACAAACACAGGAAAATTTTTGTGGGTATAAGTACAAAATCTTGATTGATAGGTAACAGAATTCTCGTGTATAAAAATATATCTTGAGATAAACCACAAATATTCTGAATAATAGTACTCTTGAAATTTAGAGTGTTCCTATTCACTCTATTTATATTTTTTTGATAAGAATTAGGGAAAATGTCACAATTCCGAATAGGAAAATTTTTAAAGATTTAAGTGCTTTTGTTCTTAAAGATGTTCTTCGATGCTTGTTGCAAAATTTTAATTAAGGAAATTGCTTTAAATTTTGAAATCGCACAACTTGTGTGTTACCATTGAAATTTCTTTGCACTTTTCATTTAATCACTGCACTGAGTTTCCTCGAAAATTTTAATCCACAATATATGCATGATAATCCATTTTGATTGATCCTAACTATCCGTTAGTATGTTGTATGGAGTAGTTGTCCAGTTTTCTGTTGGTATACGCACCATTGTCAACTACCAAAGCAGCAACCTCATCGTCACACATTTTGTCTGGGATTTGTTTGTATTACGGTACCACGGGTGAATTTAAATCAAGTAATGTGTACGCTTTTGGAACACAACTGACTGACTAAAGTATCCCCGCGTTGGTACTCGGATTTTATACCAGCAGCGATTTTCTTGGCGTCCAAGAAAATTCAACATCGTACCATAACCGCGTCCGCGTTCCCTCCCCAAGCAGCAGCAGCTATATCAGAACAACAACAACAACAAAAGCATTTTACAGATACAGATACACATTGCTAGCTCATGGATATCTGCCCACCTTCGGCACAGTTCGGCAGCAAGAATGAAATCGGTTTTGTGGCGCCTAAAAATAGATCCTTAGTATAGGGGGCCGCCTTTGGATAATGCTGCCAACGGCAGTGAGAGCGAGAGAGTGTGAGAGCAACAAAGCAGTTTGGCATGATCGAGCGTGCTGATCGCAATCGGTTCGTCGGCAACGAAACAGTTGTTAGTGTTAATGCTGTTGCTGCTGCTGCTGCTAGTTTGAATGTGTGGCCACAGTCCAAAAGTGCCGTATAAGGCAAGGCTGCTGCTCCAGCGATCTCACGCGCGCTCTCTCTCTCTTTCACTCTCTCCTGCTTGCTCTCTGGCTGTGCGGGTGTGCGGGCTGAGAACCAAAATATATGTCTATTGCTTTTTCTATTTGTTGCTTTCGTGTTCTTATTTAGGTTGTGGGGGGATTTAGAAAATTAATTTTGTTCGCCTCGATCGCATATGCACGATTTCACCCCGTAGATACTGTTCTGTTTTCTTTTTGGTTTTCATAACTTTCGTATTTTTCGTATGTCGTAATAAATTAATTTTCTATTTTCGATATTTCACATCTCTATCTCGCAGTTCAAATCGCTCTCATCTCTGAATTCAATGCTGCGTCTCTTTTGGCGCGCACATTTGCACCTTCAATGAAATTCCACGGTTCGCACTTCTATTTTTGGTCATATTTTGCCCAGAGCACTCTCTCTCTCTTTTTCACTCTTCTGCAACTGTTTCTAAATAGTGGTGCCACGCCCACGCCCCCTGTTAATGTATTGAGCATAATTTAACCATCTAATTGTTTATTTACAAATTGTTTGAGTTTTGAGCATGAAAACTCCTTGGCTCCTGACTTCTTCTCGGCTGGGGGGACGTTTGAAATAGTTGCCTATGCGCATTGCAGGGTATCTATTTAAATTAGGTTTATGCTGTATTTTTAGCAGCAACTAAGTGGGGCATGTTTACGTTTAATGGCATACTCTTTTCCAACATCATGTTGAAAGCAAACAAACATATACATATTTTTATGTATGTATGTTGTTTTGCTTCAAAGTTTTACTGCACAAAATAGAAAAGATTTATGTCGCAAATAGGACAGCGAGGCCATATACATCTTTTTATGCTCAGAGAGTATATGTAGATATATGTTTTGGCTTAGGCCAAGACAGCCAATGGGTATGACTAATCTTTGGCTATTACTATAGTTTGAATTCGGAATTTACAATTTTGGCAAAAGTTTCATATTAAGTATTATATTTAGCTTGTTATTAGACTATAATTAACCTGATCTGTATTTTTCCCATTTCCTTTTGCAATAATAATCATCTAGGAGAATGTAGACAAACATAGAAGTAGCACAAAATATTGAATACCCTACTAATATTAGATACAAAATATTTGTGTACATGAATTTTACTTATGTTTTTAGGGCGGTCTCTCTTTTTTAATAAGAAAACATTAAAACGAAAAGTAGGATTTGTTCTTAATGTTTTTGTCAGCGAAGCTATTTATGCGTACTTATTTTATCACTCCTATAGTTATATTAAAGTTATTGATATTTTATATTATCTAAACTGTTAAATTATTCTTAGCGAGTGCTTTAAATAGTTAGCAAACTTTCTTCTAAAATTAATATCATAATGTTACTTAAAGCGTATATCTTTAAAAATAAAATTAGCTTTCTAAAAATTGTACTATTAACTTATAATTACAAATTCCCTAATAAAAAGAATAAAATTCAAAAATCTATCTTATCATGTTTACTCTAAAGTTTGTTATTTTGTCAAAATTTTTCTGGCATGTCAATTTAATTTATTGCTCAATAGGTCAAACAGATTTTCTACATCAATAGAAGTTTCCTTACCGCAAAACGCCTTTTCAATTCCCAAGTGGCTTTTGCCAGCGCTTATGTCATTTCCCACATTTGTTGGTTGTTTGCCAGGTATTATTATTATTATTATTATTTGGGTATATCCTTTTTTGTCAATGGCTATGTTCACATGTCAACCCACATGAACCCACCCCAACCAACACAAGCAACATCAACAATTTTGTAATAGTAAAATGTTTCCAAATGAACAATCAAAACGCGCGCGACATAATCGCAATCAAATCGCATCAGGCCAAAGACCAAAAACCATACCAAACCAAACCGAAAATGCCCCGAAGTCAGAACGCCTTAAGGCTCCATGACAAACCCAAACTCAGCTTTTGTCGTTTGTTATGAAAATACGAATCAAAAATAAAACCAATTGCAAATACATAGATTGTATAAATGGTTAAATCAAAATTTAATAAAACCCAGTCAATTGTGCACGGGGCGGTGTTGGCTTTGGCCAAGGAATTTTAATAATGAGCACGTATCCTGGCAGCGCTGTTGTTTTAGTGCACGTGCGCCAATTGCCAACACTAAAGGGATTCATTTGTGAATTACCCAAAAGTCTAGCTATCCCCAAAAATCACGAAAACCAAACCAAACTCAGTCTCTCGTTCCTAAGTAAACATTGTGAAAGAGAGGTCTGGCTTTTCGGGCTAGCCGGGTATGGGAATCAAAGAAAACAAATTGCAATTGAGCCTGTAACGGTGACAAAGTGGCCACCACATCACACAGACTCCCACTCTCAGTGGGAAGGCGCTGCGCATTTGACAGGCCGAGCGGAATGCACACAGACAAGGACGATGCGGCTGAGGATGAGGATGAGACACGCTCAGACACCAGGGCAACAAGCCCAAACATAATAATGATCTTGAGTGTAACGATAATAATGATGTGGGCCCACCCTTAAGCCTTAAATGATGAGCATTTAGATTCGCATTTGCGGAATTTGTATTAAGTTGGCAACATTTTTAGGGCAGCAGCAGCTACATTCGCCTTTGCTTTGTGTTGACAGAGTTCATCAAAGTGCCCAACTAGCATTGTTTGGAAGTGTGCGTGGGTGTGTGAATTAATTTCAAATTAGTTTGCCATCGGTTCGAAAGTGCATTATTGGATTTGTGATCCCCTTTCTCCCAAAAACCCTTTTCAGCACGCGTGTGAATTCATAACAATAAAATAAACAGCCAGCCAAGTGCTGTTCAGGGTGTTAACCACAATCGCCTAATGTTCCTAATTGGCCTAATCGTCAATTGTTTCCATTGTTGACCGCTGTCCAAAACAATTGCAGCTGCAACAACTCCAAAAAGCAACTGCAACGGTTGCAGCTGCATCTGTTGTTGTTTATCATAAAATGCGCCACTTGGCAGCTAATTTGAGGCACAGCCTGGAGCATGTGTTAAGTAAATCAGGTCAACAAATATACACACATGTGAATCTGCAAAAGAATTCGATTCTCGTTGCATTAATTTGTGTTAATGTGAGCGCATGAAAATTAGAAGAAAACAGATCAGTTGTATGGGGAGGGGGCTTGATTTGGAAATAGAGTGCACGCACTGACTTTGGAGATGCGTTTTATATATAGATACACACGCACACACAGACACATATATATTTCAAACAACATACTTCAGCTGGAATGGAATATTTTCTGTACAAAAAGAGCATTTGAATGCTGGAATGCTGAATGCTACGAATTACCACCCCCAACCCCAAAAAAAAAAAAACTGTATATGTTCAATTTGTTTAAAGCAATAACAAAGTATTCTTCTATACATATATCGCATTTCATTTCCCATACTGCCAAAAAAAAAATATAAAGAAATAACATTTTTGAATACAAACCTCAATTCAACTCAACTGAATATTGTGTTGAACGACAAATATTTAGTCATAGATGGATTCACGTGCTGCTTGCAATAATTTTCAACCCAAAGCAGACAAGTGGCAATATCAGGAGCTATCTATAAGCAAAGCCTATGAATAAATACACCCCAGAATCGAAAACACATATACCAATAATTATCTATATCTAAATGTATGTATATCTATAACTGAAATGCGCCCAAAATACATTCGGATATACGCCACAATTCGCATAGTCTACACATGCTCGCACTGTACGCTTCCAGAGTGAACAAAATATTCAAGAACAGATATATAAAATACGAAATACAAAGTAGAAATAGAGAAGCATGCAGCGCAAACAAAAAATATATATAGAGAAAAAACATAGAAATAATTTGATGGCATATAGATACAAGTGTGGATGATGCTATAGATAAGAGTGGACCTTAATATTAGAGAACCTACTATTTCATTATTTACATTACTTCAAAAGAAAATATTTAATATTTATTTATGAAAAACTCTAGATAAACCAATACTAATAATATAAAAATTATTAGGCAATTATTAAGAATTACTAAATTTATTTAGAAAACTTAACATTAGAGGATGAGTTTTAAACAATTAAAAAACAACAGATACATTAAATTACATTTACATAATACTTTGTAAATAATATGTTTAATCTTTACTGAATTTATTAAAATAAACTAAATGTTCATTGACAATAAAAGTTAATTGAGCTTATAAATATTTGCTGGATTTTTTAATAAAAATAAAAAATTCGTCAAATTTGCATTGTTGGTTCACCCCGAACAGCGTATGCTCTCACTGTATACTCTATACTCTATAGGCAGTGAAAATAAATGACGCGGACATTTATGGTGCGCGCTAAAACAGATTTTTTTGTTGTGTTGAGTTAGCTTCATATATATAAAAATATAGACAAAATGCTGTTCAATAATTTGTTGTGTGTGTGTGTTGTTGTTGCTTTGGCGCTGATTTCATTTCGTGCTAAAGATTTTATTTTTAACAATGTTATTTTATATACACAAAAGCGAGCGCATACAACAAAAACATACATATGTACACTTCTGAAAAAGAATTGGGAATATCTTTATGTGAATGTACATTACATACACACATACATATATAAAAAACAATACCGCCAACGCTTTCATCATCGACCAAACTGGCTAGATCAGCTGTATGTCATCAATATGCGATATATCTGGGCAGCATTATTAGATACAGATATGTATAATGAAACCATAAACATTACATACAAGGTATGTAATGAAATAAATTGGAAGTTCCTTTCTATGTATGATTGTACTCAGATTCAGATGGCTTTGTTTTGGGGGCATCTGCATAGCGTCAGAGACGGCATGCGCCATCCACTCGGACTCGGTGGTTCTTGACCATATCTATATATAGACCGTCATAGCATACAGTCCAACACATTGGTTTTTTGCTTGTTGTGGAACACTTGTCGCTGTCTGCCCAAAAGCCGATCCCATGCATGTTTGCCTTTCACCCAAATGAATCAGGAATTTTAGTTCGTCACTCTTTCAAGTTCAATTCACTTGGACTTTGACTTGCACTTGGCTTGCATTGCATTGCACTTTTTCGCGTCGTATAATGTATTTTTGGTATCCACATACACACACTGGCACAGAACTGGCACAGATTGTTTCATTCACTTCCCTACTGAATGCCACACATGTGTCTTACTTTAATCTTATTGCTTGAGGGAGGCGCTGTCGCATTTTCGCCTTATATGGTGCTTTGGCACCCACCATACATTTATTTTGCTCTTTGTGGTATTCTTGGGGCAAGTGAATCACGTTGTTTGTTGTTTTTCAATCGATGCCCTTGTCATTTGGGGCGTCAGTGTTCTATAGCATTCTATAGCTCAATCAGCGGCAGGCTAATAATAAGTGCACATTAGTTTTGAAGTGCATTTTCCCTCCAAATTCTAATAGCTCATTTACAGTTTGACAGCTGTGCAGTAATAACAAAGAAATGCTTAAAATTAGCTTCTGTTTGATTTATGCGTTTTGAGAGCTTTTGTTGCAAGTGGCAGTTAAAAAGCTTTTGACTGGAAGCTTTTAAGAAAATGCTATAAGCCACTTGCACTGCTTGGTTTTTTGAGAACTTAATATTTGAATAAGTGTTGTTATGAAATATACAGACCATTAATGAAGAACAATAGAAAACTCCGAAAACTTTTATTTTGTTACATTTTATTTATAAGTTATTGCATGTGTGTGTATATTTGTATTGTTTACAATACGCTAAAACTATTTGAACTGCTTGTATTTTGTAAAGCAGTTTTGTCAGATGCACTGCTTGTGTAATTGCTCTAGCTGCTTTTTACATTGAATAATAGATGGCGCTTCAGTGCACTGATTTATTTATTGTGTAAACAAATCAGAGATACTTTAAAAGTTATAGGCTATAAAAGAACATTTAAAACTTGGAATATTCCTGCACTTAATCCTTTTTGTGGATACTTGTATATTTTCAATACAATAAATAACTTGTCATTTGAAACCCTAACAGTATAATTTGGAGCCATTTAAAAATGTAATTTTCTTATGCATTAATCAAATGTAATGAATTGCTAGCAAATGGATTGCAACGTTGCAGTATCGCTTTAAAATAAACACACACACACACACAAACAAGCCACCCCTAATACTAAATATGTTTTCCTATTTCCCTTGATAGTTTAACACGAAATACACAAAACAAAACAAAGACAGTTCCCTTTGAGTGAGATTTTTGTAAAGATATTGTGCGTGTGATAAGCACAGAGTGTAATTGCCAGCAATTATCATTGTGCATATGCTGAAAAGAAGGTCGATCCGATGTATTGTAATGGAGTAAACATATGAGATAAAATATATACATGTATGTATATGTATATGTAAACTATGTGTCCCGCTGTGGAGCAGCGTGCTTGCATTTTAATTGCCAACGGCGTTAATCAATTATAATTTATTCATTATTTCATTACATTGAACGGTCGACTACTTGGCAGAAAGTATACTTTATATACTATAGTAGTAGTAGAATATTACCTGTTCTACTTTAGACGTAGTTTGTTCCTGTCAATTATGTGTCATTATGCGGCTTTGTTTGTTGTGCATTTAGTCGTTTTTAATAGCATTTAATTGCTGCTTGTCAGCATTTTCAATTTGTTCGCCTCGAGCTTCTCTTTTGCTTCTCATTCTCTCTATCTCTCTCTTTGTGTTCCTGCTTCTGCTGTTTTAGGGTTTTGATTATTAATTTAGTCATTAATGAGTTTTCGACAGTTGATTAACAAAGCTGATAAAACTTTTGTAATTGCATTGAAGTGAAGCAAGAAGAGCAAGGAAAGCTTATTAAGCTATTAAGTATGATGTGAAATTTCCTGGATTTAAGTTGAATATTTTCGAAGGCTTCCAAATACCGCTAATGTAATTACAAAAAGTGTTGGCAACTGCTGTTGAAAACTAAAAATGTTTGCGGTTTAGCAATTAAAATGTTGCGCCATTTTCCATTTTCATTTCCCCCTTCATAAAAATATTATGACGAAACATTTGTGTGATCTAAAACTTGTATATATATTTATTTTGTGCTAATAATATGTTTTGGGGGCATTTTTTATTTTTCTTTGCATTTAGTAGTTATTGAAATATTACAAATAGTTCTATTATGCACATTTAAATCTATTTCAATGTGATGTTAAGATTATAAACTCGTTTTATGTTTTGTTGCTCACTGGATGTTGTCTATACAAATTAAGGTTTAACAACATTTTAAATTCACTAAACTAAATAAAAACACACAAACTAAACATATACGATTATGATAACTTATACTATGTATAATATGTGTTTATATAGTGAATTTCTGTGTGGATTTTGATTGAGTTCGTGAGACTTTTTGTGGTGTGTGTGTGTGTGTGTAAAAACTAAGGCTAACATTTGAGTGAAACTAGACCATGGAGACTAAACCCTTGTTGAGATTATCCAAATGCTCCTTGGCCTTGATGCGCAGCGTGGCAATTGAATTGCTGCGCATATCAACAGATGGAGGTGGAGAGGTGTGTTGCTTCAATGGCTGCAACGATGATTGCGGCGGTGGACTCTCTCGGCCCACATCCAGTAGCTGCTCGTTGGTGCACTTCTCCAGACCGCCAGCACCATTGCTGCAACTGCCACCATCTAAGTCGCTGTGGCAATCGCGTGGATCACCATTGGAGTCGGCATTGGAGATGCTGAGGTTTTGCGGTGACATGCACACATCCGGACCGCTGCACTCCAGCGACGATGAGGAGGATGAGGCCGTTGAGCATGCAGTTGTGACCGCCGTTGTTGTCGCTGTCGTCGTGGCGGCAATGGGCAAAGGCTGCGGCTGGCCGTGATGTGGCGACAATGAGGTTGCATGCGGCGACATGCGTGACAGGTGCGGTGAGAGATGAGACAATGGCACGACCGCATGATGATGTGAATGCGGTGGCGGTGGTGGCCCACCTGGTTGTGGTGGTGCCAACTGGCCATGCTGTGGTGGTGGTGGCGGTGGTGGACCATGGTGATGACCCATGGCGGCCAAACTGCTCATGGTGAGATTGCCTGGAGCAAGACTCAGTGGTGGCGTCAGATAGCTGGGATAAACGGTTTGTGGATGCGACAAAAAGCCTGCGAATTGTTGAAAATGCGAGTGAATTGTTGTCCAGTCTTGTTGCTGAGGATTCCACATGCGGTAATTACCTGGCAGCGCACTAAGCAGTGGCGGTGAGAGCCAAGGATCCACGGGCAAACCGGATGCACCGCAGCCCAAGCGATGCGGCAGCTGCGTAAAATGCGTCAGGCCCAGACGCAAGCTCTCCGACTTCTCTTGGCGACGCCACTTGGCCCGCCGATTCTGGAACCAGACCTGCAAAACGAAAGAGAGTGAGAGAGAGAGAAGTGTCAGTTAATTAGACAGAAAGCAATTAATCGCAGCACTTCAGCAATGAAGTGAGAGGCGCTAATTAAATCAGGGGCATTAAAAAAAATAATGTCTAAAACAGGACATAGAGACAACATCAACAACAACAAAAGAGAAAGTCATCAAGCATAATTGAAAAACTAAATGAGCTTAATTACACAGCAGAAGCAGCAGCTGAAGAGAAAATGTGCAGAGTCGAATGCAAAGAGAACAAAACTCACAAAAAAGCAAAATGGCCGACTCAGTCAAATTGTTAATGAAAGCAGACACACAAAAGTCAGAGCGAGATGGAGCTACTTAAAAGAGCGTCACTCACAAAGAAAAGGGCGCCCAAAAAAGCCAGACCAGCAGACAGATGGACAAACAAAATGGCGTTACAACAACAACAACAACAACTAGAAGAAGAAGCCACACACACACAACGTTTGACGTGGGCAAAGCTGTTAAGCGCCAAAAGATGTAGAAATAAAATTCAATTAGTGCCCGTAGCACTAATTAGAATTATCGTTACAATGTGGCTCTGTGTGTGTGTGTATAAGCAGCAATGCCAAAGCAGAGCGTAGCCCAAGCGCCAAGCGTCTGTCTAATTAATGGCAACAGCCCAGCAGAGAGAGAGAGAGCGAGAAAGAGAATCAAATGCAAGAGAGAAAGAGAGAGAGAGAGAGAGAGAGAGAAAGAGAGTGAGTGTGAAGTTAAATAACAGAGAGCGTTGTGGGTTTGAGGGGAGAAGGAAGGAATATTTTGGATTTCCGTTGTGCCGCCGGTGACGCTGCTGCTGCGCTCAAAGTAATTAAATGCAATTTGCGCAAATTAATAAGAAATTATTTCTGATGGAAATTTCATTACCATTATGTCGTCGTTGTTGTTCTTGTTGTTGTTGTTGTTGCTGTGGTTGTTTTTAGTCAAGACTCTCTCTCTTTCTCTCTCTCTCTCTCTCTCTCTGTGTATGTGTGTGTACTTACACACTGTGTGTGTGTGTGTGCGCGCTTATTTCGCTTTGGTTTCTGCGGCTGTTTAATTAAACATAATGGCGCGTAAAATTATTTTCGTTGTCAATTTGGCGCACAGGCAGAAACTGATTTGCATTACAAATTTACACAGAACGTGCAACAGAAGCAGCTGCAACCATCTCTGAGCTCTTTTAGACTGAGGTTGCTGATGTTTTTGTTGCTGTTGTTGTTGTTGGCAAATACAAACAGAAAGTGAAAATATTCGTTGTGTTTTCCCTATGAGTAAATCAACTTTGGCAAGTAATTAAGTCTGATAACTGTTTAAATCTGCTGGTTAATTGCCTGTTTTTGGCGTGTGTATGCACTTCAAAGGATCAGCTTATGATAAGTGTTTACCAACTTTATAAATTGTAGAATATGTTATCTACAGTCAGCTTAGTCAACATTTTTGATTGCCCCGAAAAGTATGCAATGTTAGAGAGTGTCAAACAAAGACATTTTATATGTGCTGGGGTTTATTCATTTTTGTATATTGTCTAGTATAGTGTATGTTTTATAAACCAAACATGTCATATGACGATGCTTTGAGTATCTTGCCAATAAGATTGTCAAAGAAGTCTTTTTGATATCACACTATTTTTGAAACAAGATTTTATTAAAAACCGATAGCAAATTTTAGTTTAATTTAAAGTACAGTTTGTACTCATAAGAACGAAGACATTACATTGACAACTCCAAAAAATTACGATATGAAACAGTGAACAGATCGTTAAGTTTTGAGTTTAATCACAAGATGCCAGAATGATATTAATTATAAAACATAGTTTTAGTTCCTTAGTTCCTAAGTAAATATATATTTTTTTTGTAGAACCAAATATAATTAGAGTTTAAGTTAACATTTTTAAGCATGACAATTACTCAAGATAATTTTTAAATTTTATTATTTTCTTACAAAAAAAAGAAGTTATCGTAGAAGAAATTAGAATATAAGAATTTTTATATTTTTTAATTTTTGTTTTGATAATAACTGTAAATAATAAACTTAGGTTTGCTATCTCTTTCTGTGCTCAACGTAATTTCTTGACTAACTAAAAACTGAATCTATAGATCCATTAGCATAGCAGCATACCATAAATAACAAAACCCCAAGAAGCACACAAGCTGCTCAAAGACTAATTTCCTGTAGCTTAAATCTGTACGAAGAATATAAATTAAAGCAGCTTTAGGCCACATCATCACAAGCACACACGCAGCAAGAGCTTCAAATGTTAAATGAATATTGACATTTAGCAGTGTGTGCGAGAGAGCAAGAGAATAGGCACCAAGGCAGGCAAGAAGGGGCAAAGGATGGTGACGAGAAGGAGCCACTCAAAAGCCAGCGGGCAATCGAGTTGGGTTGGCAGACTTTTGGACTGTTATAATTTGAGTTTGTGCTTCTTCATTTAAATTAAATCATCAAAATCAATTTTGTAATTTCCATTCATGGTGCGTCATAAGCGCACACATTCACACAGTGTGTGTGAAAAAGGGAGAGAGCGATAGCAAGGAAGTTGATGGGTGGCACGCCCCTTCATCATCAACTTCATTAACAACAACATCATTATGATCATCATCATTATGAAGCTGCCGCCCATTGAAGCGTTCGGTAAATTGTCTGCTTTCATCTTTGGCTGTTGCTCGCTGGGCGTTCTGTTGTTTATGTGTGGCATCAACAGAAAGAGAGGGAGAGAGAGAGAAAAATCCTTTCCCCACCCAGCACCCTGGTGGCACCAAACTCAATTTTCCACCCTATAGACACAAATACAAACACACACACGCACACTCACTTGCACACACAGCCCGCTTTCAGCCATTTTCAATTTTGCTACATTTTCTGAAATCTTTCATCCCCACCCCCTTTTGGCATCCACGCTGCCTGCGGCATTTAACATTCATGTGGAGCCGAAGCACGTGCCCGCCACAACAGCGTCCTCCCCCTTTAACCACCCTCCAGCCCGTCAACCACTTTTCAACTTTAATCTTTTTCATAAACTTCACATTGGCAGCAAACAATTTGTGTCGCCCCAATCCTCGTCTCCCCAACCTAAAATAAAAGTATGCCCAAGGCCCACAGCTGAATGGCGTTCAGTGCATCATCCACCAACAATCCCCTGTCTCAAAACAAGCAATGGCCAACCCCATGACGCCCGTTATGCTCATCGTTGTCGTCGTCGTCGTCTTCTTTAATTTTGTTCGCAGCAAAGTTTTGCCGTTTTATTGGAAAACTTCTGCCGCAAAGTGTCGTCGCCCAAAAAGCGTACAAGGCGTATACGCAATTTGGCTAGTACTCTCTCTTTCTCCCTCTCTTTTTGTGGCGTGCGCGCGTGTGTGTGTGTGTGTTGGCTATGGCACAAATTGCTTTTCGAATGTTTTTGACAGTTTGCAAATTGGAAAATTGACTTTTAACACACAAGAGTTCAGCAGCTTAATAAAACTGTTGGCAACTTCTGCAAAAGCATGGCACAGAGAGACAGTGAGTGAGAGCGAGATCGAGAAAGTGAGTCTCTCTCTCTCTCTCTCTCTCTACCTCTCTCTCCCTCTCTCTCTGTTTCTTTCTCTCTGTCTATTGGGCAGTTGAGCAACATCTTGTCATTACACGTTCATTGTTGGGCTTCTCTGTTTATCCATACCGTTCTCTGCCTTCGTCTGGTTTTTGTGGCTGACAAATTGGAAAACGTTTATGGCCAGAGTAAGTGCTCTTTGGCTAACTAGCTTTGGGCCTCTTGCTTACACTCTGGGGCCCTATGCTGCGTGGCTATATACTATAAAATCTAGACGGCCCGCTTGGCGACCTGCAATTATAGATCGCATAATCATTATTCCCATTAGTTTTCGTTCTGTCATGCAATTCAATCAAATTGATTGAATGAAAATGCATTTGCCGCTCGTTGCGATAAGGTATTTAATTGCATGGAAAAAAAAACGTATGTAGTATGTAGTGCACCATATAATTAGACCCCTGTTGCGCTCAAGGATATTGATAGCGGCGCCTAAGCTAATGCCCTTAGCCACTGCCACTGCATCTGCATGAGTTGCGACGCCGTGTGGAAGCTTTAATTCAATTAAAAACAATTTTTGCCAGGCAAACGTAGCTCGAACTCACAAGCCCCGAACCCTATTCCGAACCAGGGACCGACCCTAATTATATGCCTGCGCGAGACAGACAGACATCAGTTATCCTTCAATGTTTCAGGCTGTCATAATTCGAAAGCGTACTCTGGTCCCAAACTCAATCACACAAAGACACAGCGTGGAGTCCTTTTGCGCTAGTTTATGACATGTTTTCCTTTGTTGGCTTTTAGTTCCGGGCCCCTCGACCATGGCCATGGATTGCATGCGAGCATGCCTTGCTGGCATCCTGTTTAGGGCCGACGACTCTCCGACTCTCGATTCGTTGCCCAAATTAGAGCTAAACAAAAGGATGGCGGCCACAAAAGCGCGCGTTCACTGTAGAAGATGTTTTAATTAGTTTAAATGCCGACAAGCGTATTGATTTACACTCGATGCCGCTTTGTCCTAAGATGCCGCCTGTCTTACACGAAAACAAAAAAAAAACTCTACTGTGAAAGCTTTTGCTAATGAATCTTATGGTTTTGATTAAAATTTCTGTAAATTTATTAAAATTTGCAAGTCAATTTTAAATCCATAAAGTCTTTTCAACATTAATTATTGTGGCTTATTTTACAATAAATGTTTGTTATTAGCGCAGCCCAGACCGTAAAACCTAGAGTGCTGAATAAGTTTCCTTTTGTGTTGGAAGCGAGAGGAAAGGATTTTGAAAATATCTGTTGGGGAATGCGGTTAATTCGCAAGAAAACTTTTGCTGAAACTATTTTGTTGGCATTCCAATAAGAACTCATATAATACTGTACCAATAATGGCTAAGTTATATCTAAATTGTTCGCAGTATTAAGATTAGCGTTTATTTGCTCAAAGTTGAGATCTGCGAATGCAATTGAAAGATTCTATAATATTTGTTTGGAAGCAAGTACAAATTATCATGTGTTTGTTTATTGAATGTACAGTCGAACGAATAAAACGAACTATTTCAATTGTATTTAAATATCAATAATATTGTTAAATGTCATTTCTATTGATATATTTGTTTACGTTGCCCATAATAAAAGCTAATTGAATGTTCAGGCCGTATTTAGGATTTTCCAAGTGAGTGCACTCATTATATTTAATAACAGTCTCGCTTGCATTTGTAATCGCTGTAATCCAAAGCGAGACACACGACTTAACCTACCCGGCTCCGCCTACCCCTTATAACGCCTGCCAGCCACAGACAAATAAAACGCCTCAAATATCGCATGTGAAAAGTCAAAGGCGAGTGTTAAGAAACGTGCGGCGAGTGTCCTTCAATTCCTACTCCATCTGCTTCTACTCCATGAACTTCATTTGCTACTCCTTCTGGCCCATTCAACACCCACTCGATCAACGAGCTCAAATTTCCTTACTTAAATCTCAATGTGTATTGCCTTTTTTCTTCTGCTCAACTTGAAATGACTTTGACTGCTGAATATGAAAGAGGGGGAGAGGAGTGCAGGTAATTTGACTAGTTGTTGGGTTCGATGGTATAGCTTGTTTGTCGGGGCGTGTTTGCCAGCGCCACGTGTCACCCTGTATTTAATTAGCTATTTATTTACTTGCTGACATGCCGAGCAAAGTCATATACAACACACTGGAAAGATCAGGGGATGGGAGCGAGGTGGGGGGGTTAGGTGAACAAAGCACGAGCACACGCACAGTTAATAAGCAGTTAAATCGGCTACAAAGGACGATAAATATGCCCAGCAGCAGCTGCCTGTTTAGCAAATAGTAGTAAAGACCAGAATCCAACTTACAAATGAGAATGTGAGCTGGGAATTTCAACGGGAATGGTCATGCGAATGATTAGTGGTGTGGGGTTAGCCTAGAGGCGTGGGTTGTTGGACTGTGTCACACGCTTTGTACAGTTATGTGTATGGGCTCTCTCTCTCCCTTGCCCTCTCTTTTCTTACTTATTCTCTTTTTTCTAGCGCGCATTTTGTTGACACTCGTGTGACGCATTTTTAATTTGCAACTTTGACAAAGTGAGACGGTCAGACTCGTGCAGGGTTTAAAAACGAGGGCAGCTCAATAGGTATGTGATGAAATTATATACACATAGCAAGTAGTCAGCAAATATTAAGATAATCAACTGTTATCAGACCTTATTTCCCATATGGAAAAGATATGGGTAGGCACCGTATATAAACACTTGATTCACATTGATCTAAATTTTAATAATAAAGAATTAAATAAATGATAAAAATTGATAAAGCTCAAGCAAATAAAGTCATTAGCATTTTATGTTGATTAATTTTCTGTTTTTTAGTCAGTTAAGACCCTTACGTTTCGTGCAGCCCCCGTTCACGGCATGTCCTTTAGTTTTTAGAACCCGAAATCATAATTCGAGGCCATTTTACGCTTGCCGCTAGCTGACTAACTAACTAGCTAGCAGGCTGGGCTTGTGGCAGGTCGTCTGGCTGGCTGGTCTGATTACTGGCATAATTTGAATAATGCCTTATGACAAAATAAATTAGTTGACTTTTTGAGTTGCAGTAGTGACTAAAACTTTGTTGAATACATTAAAAGTTCTCCGAGCTGTTGCTGTCCTTGTCGTTGCCTGATAACTTAATTATATTTATTTTGCGTGCGCCAAATAGTAAAAATGTTGCGAGGGGAGCGAAAAACTAGCAAAGCGAACCGAAATTTTTGTTAGGTGATTAATTAGCACATAATAAAAACTGTATTAGTAGCAAAAACGCATGGAAAATTATTTAAGTGTTTTATGATTTATTCATCAACAAAAACAAAACCAACCAACCACCACAATATGTTCAAAATTTATATAAACATAAACATATAATAAGCGAGTGATTTGCGTAGAACAACGCATAAAGCCAATTAGCATGTTAGCACAAATTGATTAAAAACGGAAATCAAAAGGCCACTTATAAAAAAAACCATGTCGCAACGTTATGTTTTTTTATATTCACGTTTTTTGTAATAATTAAAAGCCGCTTGTGACACACATAATTAGTTTATGTGTATTAGTGTGTATGTGCGTGTGTGTGGGTTGACATCAAACAGAACCTGAACGACATCTTCAAGCTGAGCCTTCTTCTCCTCGTTTATCGTTGTCGTTGTCAAAACAAGCATTTATATTAAGCTGATTAAGTCAACATTTCACATATCGTTTTTAGTGAACTTGGACTGGGTGAGGGTGAGTGGAGGTGGGTTACCTCATAAGTAGTACCTGCCGCATTTCGTTGAAAATTTCTTTTCTTTTCTTTTTATTATTTTTTTTGGGGTTATATCATGTGTATTTTTGATTGACTCTCCACATTGAGTCAGCCACGAATTCAATTTGTTTTGTTCCGACTAATTTGACAACTTAAGCCAACGCTCATTTAAACTGACAGCAGTCGAGAGAGTATACAAGAATAAATATCTGAGAGTTTGTACCTTTGTATCTGCTGCGGTGGCATTCTTTGAATCAATTGATGAAAATCCAAAGATGCTGTTAGATATGAATGAATTAGGTGAATCAATCAGAAATGTAATATGAGAATAATGTATAAGAATGAAAGATTTTCCTTTTATTGTAGATTTTGCTTTAAACTAATTTTGGTTCAAAAACCAAGTGTATTTGCAACTTGGCATCTTTTAAGTACGCAAAAAGCAAAAAAACAATTTTTCAACCAATTCTATTTGCTGTTAAGCAGATTTAAGGGATACAACGGCTTCGCTCTCTTGACATCTGACACATAACACAATCAAGGAGTAATATAAGAGTAACAAGGCAAGTGCCATAATGCAATAATCAGAATAAATAATAATAATAATAAAAAAAACTCTGACTAAACAAGAAGCAGAGAGCTCTGTTCCTGTTGATGTCGCTGGCTTTTGACTCCTGGAGCACTTGAAACCCTTAGACGAACAGATGTGCAACTCATTACAAAGCATTTAGGCATTTCAAATTGAATAATATTCATAATTTACTTCAAAACAGCGAGGGGTGTATGAGTGCCACCCCCTTTCGAGTCCAAACACTTGACATCTGAAGTGCTGCTGAAGTTGTGTTTGAGTTTTTGACCCGGCCAAGACAAGCTCAAACAGCTGCTCTTTGGAGTCTATTCACAGCGATAAGTTTAGTTACAGCTGCTAAGCTCGCCATCTCACTTTCTGTGACAATTTTGCGTGCAATTTACCATCAGAAAAAAAAGAAACAAACTGTAATTGTAATTGTATTCGCTTGATTACATTTGATCGTATTTTGTTTCACTTTAAGCCAAACATATTTCAAGTGCGCGCCCTCCGGCAAGCATAGCAGTGCTTTGGTGGTGGGAGTAGAAGTGGGTGGGGTGGTTTTGTCATGCAGCGCAATGTTTGTGGCATGCTTTTTATATTTTGTTCTCTTTTGTAACCCCTAATGTCAAGTGAGGTTATGTTTGTGCGCTGCCTGTCACTTTAGGGGTGGAACTGCCAACGGCTGACGAGGCGGAAAGGCGGAGGAGGTAAAATGATTTATAATTTCATTCCATTTGATTTATACATTTATATTGAAATGTGTTGACAGGTTAGGCTAAACTCGATATGATGCCTAACGAAATTATAATTCAGGCATTGTTTTCGCCCATTCCAACATCTCTCTTTCTTTTTGATTAGGACTTAGTTACAGCCACTAGCTGGCAGGCAGGAGTACATACATACAAATCACAAATACGACACACGCGTCCTTCTTGCAACATTGCCCAATTTGATTTCATTAGCTGGCAAAAAGCGCAATCACGGCGTAAACTAGGCAAACAGTAGAGCAGTGTAGAAGAGTAAAGGGCAAGTATGGAAGGACACGTTTCGCAGCTTAAATTACGCACACGTTGCCTGGCTGAAGGATGCGACTCACAAAGTAAAGTTTTGGCGGCTGCTTTAAAGTTATGCCCAAAGGCAGCAAAAGAGACAGATACAAAGAGTGATAGAGAGAGAGTGATAGAGAGAGAGAGAGGGCTCTCACAGACGACACCCTTTTGGCCGGGAGCCGATGCTGTCCTGAAGCCGCGCAGCGTAAACTCAATAAGTCGCATAAAGGAATGAAATTGGATGCCATTGCAGAACAGCGAACGGCGGCAGCAAACAAACAAATGCCTGAACAAACGATGCCGCCAACAATGTCCTTTCGCTATCTTGTCTCTCTCTCTGCCCCAAATTCCTCCCTTCACGCCTCACCTTTCCCCCTTCACTCATTGTCTTGCGGCTGACATGAACTGCGTCATCATACATAGTTTGCCATTTGGGTTTAATTAATTGCGACGCGCATTTGCTAAGTCGGTGCCCCCGATAATACCAGGTATGTATGTTGGTATATGTAGTATAAAGCAGCCGCCTACGCAAACGCGGTTTACAACACGAAACGAGCTTCTAATGAGTGTTAATTGAAAGCGGCAAAGCTCTCAGTAGCAGGCACAATTTAAATGCTTAGAAAGGTGTTTTTCATTCGTTGTAAGTACTTTTTAATAGATAAAATATTTGTGTAATTTTTAAAATATTATTCAGTTGTTAAAAATATTTCGTTTTTATAGAAATGTGGAGAAGGTTTAAAAAATTGTTGTCAAAGAGCAGAGATTGTGATTATCAGAATATCAGTAAATAAACTGAATTCCATTTAGACAATTTAAGTTGATATCAAGCTGATTGTTTTAGCCAAATCACTTAGAGGATATTTCTGCATTGACAGTCTTATTAGTTTGCCTGCTTAACTAATAAATATATATTTAAACTAAAACTTTATGATAATGATTCATTGCTTCTCCCATAAATCTTAGCTTAGTATATTTTCACAGTACATTTTCTTTTCTTGTTCACTCTAGCCTGGTCAGACTGTAGCTAAGCGCATTTCTTCATTTTGTATACAACATAATAGAGACCGAATATATTTTGGTATATTTCATTGTTTGCTTGTTTGTTTGGCATAATTAGTCATCTCGTTTCAAGTGTTGGGTCTGCGTTTATTTCGCTTGCTTTGTTTTATTGGACAATTTACTTACAGCATAATTTTTTAAGCAGAGCAGATGTGCAATACACACACACACACACACACAGACACACACACTCACCTACACACACACATGTATAACACACCTTGGGTAACCCTAATACTTGACTTGGCTGCTTTTATTAATATTTATTATTATTTACCCTTGCGGTTGCTTTGTTGTGTGTAGGTTTTTTTGTTCGTTATATTTGTTGTTGTTGTTGTAAGTGTCAAAGGTGGCATAATGTGTTAATTGTTCCCCGCCCACGCATTAATACCGGCACTTGAACATTTTAGAGCAGCTGTCGTTTTGGTATTTATTTTGTATTTTTTATTACTCTTGTTCGTTAATTGTGTGAAGCAGTGAGCATTTAAATACCAATTGAAATATATTAGGAGAGAAAATGTATTAGCTGGACTTATGAATAGGTCACCAGACAAATCACAGAGAGTGCCCAATAAATGGACAGTTCTATGGTCTTGGTCCACGTTCCCCAAAGAGCTAGCTGTTAACGTCCCTCCAACACACTGAAAAGTTATTTTATTGTGGCGGTTCCCAGGAGGGAAACAAGAGAGGAAGTACAGAAAATAGGGAGTTAGGGAAAATTAGCCCATTCAATTTGTAGAATTTCATTTGATATTCTGGGTTTGTTTGATTTTTGCGACGCAACATAAATGTTTCAATAGTTTCGTTCTTTTTATCTGTTCGTTTTCTTTTATGATTATTTTGATTATTAGATTTGTATAGGATTTCAATAAAAAATTTAGCGGCCCAGGGAAAAGCGCACAAATGAACCTAATATGCATTATTATTATTGTGACATGTGAAAGTGAAAGCAAATCGAACCGAATCGAGCTCAACTCGATATCGTTATTAGTTGTCGAAATGTCTAAAGACAAATGGAGCGTTACAGACGAACATATGAAGACATGGAATGGGTACTATAAGAAACAAACTTGGCTCGAACTAAAAACTGAAGCCAGGCAGGCCATGCCAATGAAGCAAGTGGAATGCAATAAAAATCTATTTTATTTGTTAGTGAAATGACATTTTTATTTGTTTGCTTTTTTATGCACACACGCAGACAGACATTGAGTAAAAGCAGTCACGTCAGACACACGTCGTATGCGCAATACATTTGTGGATAAATAAACATTTCTCATATTTGTATATGTGCATTACGGCAAACGTAAATCTATATGTATATTAAATGTGTGTGTTTTTTCCGTGCGATAGCATTTGTACTTGGCATATTTTGACAGTTTTACGATATTTAATCATTTGGCCATGCAAAATAATTGACAGGCATTTTTTCATTTATTTGTTTTTGCTGATAATAATATTAATAATAAAAATTGCCCTGCCTGACAATTGTTAGCAAAAACAATACTCACACAAATATGGCTATTTATTTATCAATGATTTACTTGAGCCAAACAGGCAACAAGAAGAAAAAGAAAAATATTACGCAACATTTTCTAAGGTTTTTGGTAAATCTGAATATTTTAAGGCAGCTAATCTTTCGTTAGCTTAAGGCCAGATGAAACAAACATATATTTTTACTTTAGATTTCTGTATATTTATTTTTAAATAATTATATACGATTAGCTATATATACTATCTAAAATTGAATCTTCAAAATAAATTTTTTTCATTCAAACATATTCTATTTTTGTTTTTGCTCTTAAGTCAATCATTGAGTCAATTGCTGAAAACATTTATATTTATTTAGTGTTACATTTATTTACAGACATCTCAAAACCTAACATCAATCAACCCCATAGACTTGCAATTTGCTCTGCTTTGCCATGGTAAATTAGGTTTTAATTAAACTCTTTCGCTTTCTTTTTTGATGTTGTTATTGTTGTTGTTACTGTTGTGGTTGTTGCTGTGTCTTTTCTCGCCCGATTGTGTTTAATACGGCGTATGATTGAAGCACTTTTAACCCTTAAAAGGAGAGAGAGAGGAGCATAACGTCTGTATTGAGAATTGCTAGCCCTCGACACAAATTGTTGGCTGTCAGCGTGTAATCCAAATAAAATAATTGTCATCTACTATGCTGAGGCACTTTTCATGATGGCCATATGTTCTAGCTCACATCATAAAAACAAAAAAAAAAAAAAACAACAACAAAACAGACACCAAAAAAACCGAAGACAGACAGGCAGCTGATGGACTCGCTTATGTTTTTGCAGTGTTAATGATGTGTCTGAGTGTTTGTCTGTGTGTCTGTTACAGTTTTGTGGTTGTTGTTGTTTAGCCCGTTAATCTATTGTTTAATTTGCCGGCTTAACGCGTTTTGTTTTGGTTACGATCTGAGATAAGCCAAGCATAAGCTGTGTAAAAGTTCCCTTTATTTCCCTTTCTATATTCAACGTAACTTCTATTTGGGTTTGGTAATAGTAGCATATATTAATTGCTTTGCAATGTAGAAGCAACAACCACAAATGACAAAATTTCAATTTGATTTGGACGTATTGCTTTAGCATTTAACTGTCGCAAGCAAAAAGGAAACTAACTAACTGCTCTCCATTACACAATGTGAACGAGTGGCAGGCAATATTGCCATTTAAACAACAATCAAACAAGCCACAAAAATGCACACAATATAAGAGGAACAACAACAACAACGAGAACAACAAATACATCAAATGCAAAATCCAATCAAACTTTTTAAACAAACATTTAGTAAATCTATTACAATGCATGTCCCAAAACCCACAAAATGAACTCATCTAAACGAGAAATTGCTGAATATTGCTCCATTGCCTCACTGATTGACTACGACACGACTTTGGTATGAGTTTCTTTTGCCATACATATATGTAGCTTCATTTTTTTGGCCAAGTAACAAACTCAGTTCCTTACTTTGGCTTTTTTTAGTTGGTATGTGTGTGCAAACTTAATCAAAACAAATTTCCACCTTCAACGAGTTGCACACCAAGCAATTTCCCCAGACCCGCAACGATAACTAGAACTTCATGCAAACTAACCGCAAATACGATTATACACACACACACACACACAAAAAGGGTGCAGGCAAAAGAAAAAAAGAAGAAAATAAATAAAAATGTGCCCACCAAATCGAAAAAACGAACGAGTTAAACTTTTTGATGGGGCGCCCTATACACTGAGTGCTTCGAAAGGGGGAGTTCTTTTTGGCTCTGGCATAATTTGAATTCGTGTCAATTTGACAAAGTGACACATGAGGGCCGGTACGCCATCTAGAAAAACGCTGATAAATCGCAGCGCCGGCGGTGCAAGAAATTTTTATGCGATTTTCGTTCATTACTTTTGTATTTCGTTTATATATATGAGTATATGTATATGAGGTTCGTTGTTTGTTTATTTATTTATGTGCATACATTTGTGTTGCCACGCAGGCAGAGATAGCGACAGAGTGACAGAGACGGTAACAGTGTCGCCAACGTTGCAACGGTTGCGGAACGATAATGTTTAGTCAATAAAAATGATTTGTCGTCTGAGGAAACGAAATTCATGAAATTTGATATGTCCTTTGCTAGTCCTGTCAAGTCGCCTAGCCTGTCGCCTGCACCTCTAGTTGCTTAGTCCTAGTTTATGGCTTAGAATAAACACACACTCACATAAAGGAAACTATGCCACAAATCGTCCAGTGTGCAAGTATGCAATTAGATGGTCTCAAAAAGCTAAAACGCTAAGCTGCATTATTTATACAGTTCAACTCAAATCAATTCAATTCCACAATTCTTCAGGACTTCAACGCTTGCTGTCCCACAATTGTTGTTGTTGTTGTTGCTGTTGTTTTTGGTTTAGGGCTGTTCTCGTATTGCTGTCGGGCGTCTTTAATGCTACACCGCTGTGAAAGGAATTTCTAGGCGCTCCGCCCGTTAACGTCGCAATTTGCCACCCGAAACGAATGGCTGCCAGACATGCATCGAGCTGCGAGCATATAAAAAGACCAAAAGGCGCATATTCTCATAAAATGCATAATTCCTGACTCCTCCAACATAAGAAACCCACAAGCCTTGTCATTTGCATTGTCATTTTGCAATTGAGACATAAATTTTAATATGCACTGAAAGAAAGTTGCACAAGTTTCTTGGCTGCAACAAAAAAAGTTACTCCTTTCTTGCCACGAACTTTATTTTTGGGTGAGTGGTAAGAGTTTTTCACCAATTGGCAGGGGTAACGGGACAGAGTTTTTATGAGCAAACAGATCTGTTGTAAAGAAAATTGACTAACTTAACAATAGAGAGTTAAATTAAGTAAATAAATAATCAGTACTACAACAATAATTGTCATAGAACAATATTGGTTTGTATAGAAAAGTTTAAGTTGTGGAATTTGGCAAGAAAGTAAGAATAATCGAATGTTTTTGTACCAAAAGCAAAATCAACATAATGCGATAAGAATGAGCAATCTTTTTAATGTAGGAAAATATAAAAACTATGGCTTCTTGTGTTAAGAGATTGAATATTTAAGACATCATACATACTATATTTAAATACAAACGGTGAACTTTGATTATTATTAAGACACTAAAATAGTGTTTTTTGGTTTTCATTTGCCAATCTCATAGCCAATAATTTATATAGCTGAAACACTAAAGTCAATATATTTAATGCTATAAATCCTTGTCAAGTTTGGCCCTAAATATATTAGCGCCTTTGCAGCAGCTTGGTGTTAGCGGTTCAGGCTTTCAATGAGGGAGTGTTTGTGTGTGTAGGAAAAGGAGAGTTGCTTTAGTTGGCACAACTTAATTTCGTTAAAATAAATTGTAAACGGAAATTATTTAATTTCCGGCAATGGCTGGCTGGTCAGACACACCAAGTTGTTGATTGCACAATTAGCAAAGTCAGCTCGTAAATAAAACTGGACAACTAGTTGGCTGATTATCAAACTAACTTGTTGTAGTAAAGTAACTCACCTGGACACGCACTTCAGGCAGATTCACCTTCATTGCAAGCTCCTCACGTGAATAGACATCGGGATAATGGGACTTTTCAAATGCGCGCTCCAGCTCATGCAGTTGATATGTGGTAAAGGTGGTGCGATTTCGACGATGTTTCTTCTTGGCACAGTTGTCGTCCTGGCCTAAAGAAAGAAGGGAAAGTGGAAATAGAGAGAGCATGAACTATAGTCTGACTAGAACTCACCTTCATCGTCGCTGCCGGATGTGATTTTTTCGCCCTGTTCACTGTTGTTGGTCTGATTGAGATCCTCGCTGGAGGCACAGCTACCATTCACCAAACTATCGTTGTCCCCATTTAAACGTTCCACATGCTCTCCACTATTGTTGTTGTGGTTGTTGCTGTTGCTGTTGCGATAGTCATGTTGAAAGTGCTGCTGCTGCTGTTGTTGTTGATGTTGATGTTGCACTTCGTCCAGACTGCGCGCCCTAATGCCGTAATTGCTGAGCTGCTGACCATTGGCTAATTTTGGCTCATTATCATCACAATAGGCGGAGGCAGATTTTCGTTTGTTGTTGTTGCTGCTGTTGCTCATGGGTCGGGGTGTGGGCGGTGAGGTAACATCAATATTGATGTTGCCATCGTGTTGCAGTTGCTGCTGTTGCATCTTTGCCGCATCATCCTCATCGTCGTCCAGATCGCTCGTTGAGGACATTGAACGCTCATCGTATTCCCGTGCTGATGTTGTTGTTTTAGTATGTGCAACAGTTGCTGTTGTCGCTGTCGCATCCGGCGCAAAGAAGCCAGCAACAGTTGTAGCCGCTGCTGAGGTTGGTGGCGATGACTTGGCATATTTGTTGTGCTGCTCCTGCGCATGCGCAGCCAGCGCTGCCAAGTGTTGCTGATGGCTACCATAGGCGCCAGCTGGCGGGGGTTGCGGTGTTATTGCTTGGGCACCCGTGTGGGACAACTGTGGTGGTTGCAATTGATTGGCCTCCACCATTTGATGCATCGAACTGAGATAATTGCCCGCCACATCTTCCTGATGACCATAGTTGTGACCATGACTGTGGCTGTGACTGTGATTGTGCCCGTGACCATGACCGTGACTCTGGCCAAAGCCGAAGGCATTGTGGTAGCCAAATGGGGCGTGTGGTGGACCAGGCATGGCGCCATGATGATGCGACTGCGATTGCTGTTGGTGCTGCTGCTGTTGTTGTGAGGATGGAGGAGGAGCCGGTGGTGTTGGCGGACCATAGTTCAGACCATTTTTGGCATGCTGCTGCAGCATGCTGGCCATGTTATTATCCATATTGCGCAGCTGCGACAGCGACATGCTGCAACGCAGATCGGTGGCATCGTCCTCGGCCATAGAGGCATCGCCATCACCTGGAAGCAATAAGAACAAATTGTGTATTGCTTAACGTTAGTCATAAAATGTATTTGAGAGTACTATAAAATAATTCATAAATTTAACCAAGAATATTGGCTATTGACTCTCCCAGTGTATACAACAACAGGGTACCTATTAGAAAAGAAGAAGTCTAGAGGTGTCATATTAAAAGAATATCTTACGACAAAAAAGTAGTTATACAGTCGAACTTTCATATTACAAATCTTAAGGGATAAACGTAAGTTCGCTTTATGGAAGTTCGACAGTATTTAAATTAAAATAATATAAAGAATTAAGTTGTACAATATCATATTATGCCCGACATTAACATTTAAAACCATAACGGCTTCTTAGGTAGTTAATCGATTAATCGAATAGAGTTTAATGTATTCCAATCATAATTGTTAAATTTCTCACATTAGTATTCCTAATAATCTACTTTAAAAGTTCAAAGCAATTTAAACGATTTAGGTCATAAGTATGCATTGATTACTCCTACACTATCTCGCTCTTGATCCGTTCCGACTGGTTTTATTGGTAAATCTAACATGATTTGAGGAAACCTTTAGTAAATTCACTATTGCATTAATCATTACTACTTATGCTGTAATTAAATCATGATGTACGCACACTTTCTGCTTAACTCTCAGTTACGTTATATAGCACTCATTCATTGCTGTTTTGCAGTTGATTAGATTTTAATTAGCTGAAGGCTAGTGGCAGACAGAGTTGGCCCAAGTCATAAAGCTGTCGCTGCCCATGTGGTTAAAAGCCTGACGCGGTAATAACAATGTGTTATTTAATTTTTGGTTGCAAACCCCAACCTTCAAGCACCTTGGATTGCCACCCACACCTGCACCTGTTGGGCGACCCATTAATAAACGGCTTTCAATTAGTCGCCTCGTATTTACAATGTGCGGCAATAAAAATTCTCAGAAAAATGCCGAAGGCCAAACTACTGGCTGGAAAACGACTGGTGTAAACTACTACTCTTTGCTAAGGGGGTAAAGAAGAGAGTTTAACTGTATGAGTTTGTTGGCTCTAATGGGCGTTCTGGCTGCCACTGTAGCACATATCACGTGACATGCAAGGAAGTCATTAGTTGTCGCCGGCGAGTGTCGAATGGAGCGAGCGGGGTGGGTGGTGTTAATGTGGGTGGCGCCTGTTTGCAATGACTTTTGCAGTTGTTGGGCTTTGGTTTAGGTTGGTTATAAGTAAATTCAATTTCTGTGTTAATTTGGGTTTTCAAAAAACTGTTAGAGCTGATGGCGTCGCTAGAAATCCAATTACCTATTCAGCTGCCCTCAAATATCTGTAATTATTCGATAGTCTTTTGTGTAATTGCTTTTTGATGTACTTATATAAAGAATACATACATACATCGATAGTAGACTTGAATTTAATTTGCATGTAACTCTAGTTCGATTACACAAAAAACCAGTCCACGAAACGATTGTCTAATGTAATTACGAATGCCACAATGGCCAATAATTATTGGGTTGGTACTAAAGTTGGCTTCAGTAGCTTTTTTGAGTTGCTTTGCTATCTGGCTATTGATTTTCCGCTTTTTCTCTCTTTTCTCAGGCATTAATTGGGTCAAATGTTTCTTTTTTGGCTAATTAACCATAAACAGCAGCTGTAAAATTAGGGCCAAAAATGCCCTGAATTAACCTCTGCTGTGTTTTCACCCAATCAAACGAAATTTACACGCACCACATGCGTTTTATTTTGAGCCACTGTGGCGTTAATGAAATTAACAGAAAACTGCTCGAAAGAAATTAAAAATGCCAAAAAAAAATATTGGGAAAATCAAAAACAACAAATAAACAATGCGGCAAATGAGGTAGCTCAAAAAATAAAAAAAATCCAGCAGCACGCATAACAATAATAATAATAAATAAGTAATAATAGAAAACCAGCATTTACAAAAGGCGTGAAGGCGCCACATGAGGTGCCACAGCGACAGTAGCCGGGCAATCTCAGACCCAAGCTAAGAGCCATGTCCGGAGCTGGAGAACCCCCGGTTCCATAGGCCACACCGAGTGCGTGCGTTAATTGCGTGAGCTTGAGACCAAGAAAAGACTAACGCCAAAACATCAAGTTGAATGAATGACGAACCACATGAGCGAAAAAAAAACAAGGCCTGTCGGAACAGTGTGAGGTGTGTGTATGTTTGTAAACCCTGAGCTTAATATACTATATATGTATAAATAAATTTGCGTACAACTTTGTTCACATGTGCCAGATATTTATTTCTATGCATGATAGTGCGTGTGAGAACATATTTTAAAATTAAAGATTTGAGAAAACCTGTTTAATACGAAAATAATTGAGTTTATGATTAAAAAATTTATGTCTTAATATTTTTAATCGTATAGTTTATGTATGTAAAACTCTATGTTCTTTTTGACCGACTGACTGCTATCAGCGCACAGCTCTAACGAAATGACTTTGCGATCTAATTTGATATTGCGAAATAAAAGCAAATACTAGATATTGATGACTACTAAAATTGTTTTAGTCCAAAATGCACCTGCAAGTCAGTAAATTTTGATGTCAAAGGTTAATGATTATTTCATTTATTATTATAAGTATTCCAGTAATTCTTATGAGAATAAAACGACGTCAGTTATATTGAATAATTAAATCAAAAGTAATGATAATAATAAATATCTGATAGTATTGTTGTTTATTAAAAGCATCAAAATAAACTTTTCTTGTTTTACACGCTTATTTTTTTTAATATATAATTTATTATAATGAATGAACTCAATCTCCAACTGGCTTCCTTTTATTTCACATATCTTTTGTAAAATCTACAGCAGCAGATGTCTAAGACCTTGTCAAACAGTATTCACTATAAAATATTCATTCACATAAGAGTCACAAAAATCTCAAGCTAGCAAATTGCCTGATCGACAGATCAATTAAGAAATGATTTTGATTGTGTTACCCGTTCGATCGGTTGTATTGCGCGATTGCTTCCTGTGTCTGTTGGCCATTAGCGTCTGCGGCAATTAAAGTAGCCAGCTGGAAGATTTTTTTTGTAGGTTGTTAACAATTTAACTTTGAATACGCGAGTACAAAGTTGAAATGTTAAAAGGTTCAAATTAATCCAGCTACTGACAAGATGAAGCTGAGTCTCAAGCTGTCCGCCTTTTGTTGCCTTAAATTGCGCCAACACAGCGAAGACTTGTTAGAGCAACCCTAGTTTTGCTCTAGTTTGGAGGCAATAAGACACGATTACGTTTAGTAAGGCAAAAGGACAAATTGACGTTAATCGCGTCAAGCAGATGATTTGACAGTTTCTCACCAAAAAAAAAAACTTGGCCATTAGGCGGCCTAATTGAAATGTTATTAGCCTTCCCTTAAAAGGAAAAAAAACCACAACTCGCATACATATTTTGAAAAGTCATTGGCAACAGGTACACGTTGTGGAAATGCACAAAATGTTTGGCATCTTCCGGCGCATACAAAACAAAAAATACAAGATTCAATATACAAGATATTGAGCTCATATCAAAAAATGAAACAAGCCATACACAAAACTGTCAATCAAGTGCGATAAAGTAAAGTGGATTGTTGTTGTAGTTGTGGCAGCCGGCAACAAAGCGGCTAATAAGACGCAACAACAACACGAGCAACACCGACGCGCGTTTAGCTCGCTTCGGACACGCATTAAGATCATTAAGTGACTTAATGCTCAATTTAATGCCGCATCAACTCAATGTGAATGTAAATGTGTTTGGTTTGGATGAATCAATGGACCGATCCATAGCTTAAATTCTTTTGGCCTCAGCATTTGTTATTCCTCTCGCACAGCATGAGTTGGTGGTTTTATTTTGATCTTAATGATGATGAGCAGCAAAAAAAAAACAAAATACAAAGTCCACTCAGCTCTTTTTGGAGTTCAGTTTATATTGCATCCTAATGCACTTGTGCAGCCAACGCTTTTATGCGTTTAATAAGCATGTCTCTCTTTGTGCTATCTTTCTCTTTCTCTCTATGTTCCTTTCATTCGCTCACTCTGTTTTGCACTCTTTCTTGTTGTTGACGCCACCGCAGCGAGCTGTCAGTTTAAATGCTTTTTGACAGCTTGCGTCTAGCCGCAGTTCAATTATGATTATGAGTTAAGAGGCTCAGTCCGGTTTGTATTGTGACTGTCCCCCACCCTCCTTCTCCTACTCTACTCTCTAGTTAGCCAGCTTATTTGCTTGGCTTCTAATTAATTTGCGGCCATTTAACCTGTGCTTTTGTCGTTGTGTTGTTTTGTTTTTTTGCAAAACACCATTTTGTTTGCAAATCTTGTTTTTGCTATTTGTTGTTGCTTCTTCTACGTTGTGCTCATCTGTGGTAAGAGCGACTTTATGGTGTGAGTGCTGTGGTATTTTAATTGAATTAATTGCAAAGTTTTTAATTGAACTCGACTTCAACGTGTCTTTCTCGCATTTTGGCAAGACTTAAAATCTAAATAAAATAGATGACATGGCAGAAACTTACTTACAATACAGAAAAGTATATACATATGTATATTAATTATTCAGCTGCTGTCAAATTCCATTAAATTTAATGAATTTTAATAAAATGAATATGTGTTGAAGATTAAATAGAAGTTATTAATTATGCTCATGATAATAATACAGTTGATTTCATTTTTTCACATTAGTAAAAATTAATTGAGTTTAAACTAATTAGATGAATGATTGGGTTAATGACATCATATCAATATAAACAATTATTTAGAGCATAACTTATTATGTATATAGTTTATATGATTTTATGGAAAGTATGGTAGACAGACAAATAAGTTCATTATTTTAATTTGTAGAGATTATAGTATGGTAGAGCTGTCTACTAAATTTTAAGCTACTTTCGGAATATCTAATAGCCTATTTGGTTGTGACTTTCTTGTCAGAAACAGTAAAAAATATCACCTTTGAGGTAAAGGAGCCTCCCATTTTTCACAACTCGCTCTCAATGGGGGCTGAGTAGTGTTTTTGGGCGTGCGACAATCGCTTGTCGGCAATCAAAACTCCAAAAAAATGAAGAAAAAAAATGAAATAAATTATAAGCGACGTGTTGTGGCACAAAGGAATTGGCCATGCATTAAACCCATTTTGGTTGTAGGTAGGATAAATCGGTGACTGGCACCGGGTACCATAAATCCAACTATAATCCAGTTAAAAAGCCTTCAAAGTAACGACTGCGCCCAAAGAAGCATAAACTTTAAATTGGCCAAAAACCGAATGCCATAAAAAAAGCAGAAATAGCAGCAACAAGAATAAGGAGATGGAGTTCGAGTTGTAGAAAATGACGCCCACGCTGGCAACTTGAGTTCTAATCCTGTTTTGGCCATGTAAACGATTACCGCTGACTGATTTGCCCTTATCAGCTGTCGTGCATCGCAAGGCGGCGCTAAAGTGCAGCCCCAGACGCTAGTTTAGCAGTCAAATCAGTCAGTCAGAAAGGAGTTGGCAGTTAGTTGGGATTGAGCAGTGAGTATTCAGCATTGAATAAGAGTCACAAGTCAAAAACGACTTTCATGCCACGCGATAGTCAAACCGAAAATAAATGCTAATATAATTTTGCGATTGTGTTTGTTGATTTGAAGAGAAAGGCAGCGAGAGAGAGGGAGAGTGAGAGACAGTTGCACACTGTAATTGAAATCGATTTGCATTGCTCTTATCGCCTATCGGCATACCTATTATGTTATAACACTTCTTTATGTGCTATTTGTTGTTGTTCTTGACATTGTTGACGTAACTAATGCGTTAATAATAACAGACGTTTAAAGGTCACACTACTTACCATCGCTGCCCTCGGCTCGTAGCAGGCTTTGGGCCTGGCCATTGCGATTCTTGAGTCCCAGTATGGCATCAATTGTGTGACGCGGTGTCAGCGTCTGACCGCCAGCGCCAAATTTGCGTGCGTTGTCCTTGAGCGACATTTCGCTGTCTGCAATAGAGTTTGGCCGAAGCAGTTAACAGCGGGCAGCGAGAAGTTGGAGAGTAGAGAAGGTGGTCAAAAAGGAGTGCATGTATGAGAATTAAAAGCCTGTTTGCCAACATTTTGGAAAGTCAATTAGGAGCACGCCAGCAGCAACAGCAGTAGCAGGCTATGCAAATTTGTTAGCTATTTTCAAAGTATTAAAATGTACACACACACACACACACAGAGGGCACAACTTTATTTACAGTTTTAACGAGCTAAAAACTGTAATTGCAACTAAGCGACACATTGGCCGCTATTTGAAATTGGTGTTTGTATGTGTGTGGTTTCTAATGAGCGTTTGTCATGTCAAAAGTGTAACTGAAAAGTAGGCAACACATTTTACTCTTCTGTTTGCACTGCTTTTCTACTGCTTGCTGCTACTGCCGCTGTCGATCATTTAATTTATGTACTTTTAAAAATTGTTTATTGGAATGGTTGTCGCATGGCTTGGATCTTAAGCTCACGTTTCTTGTAATATGCATGCCTTTAGCAATTAGTTTCTAATTTGCAAATTGTTTTAAATGCCGGGTAACGAGCGCATGTTAATAATCAAAACAAAAAATACTCGCTGGCCCCAAAATGCAAAACATGTCTGTGAACACGCAGCCAAACAAACAACCGGTGCCTGTGCTGCCTGTCAATATGCATATGTATGTATATGTTTGCTTTCATGTTGAGCGACAATTTGTGTTAATTAAATCGGTAATCAGTAATGGCGAGCGCTTTCCGGGAACTAAACATGCAGCTTGACCAATTATGCTTTGCTGCCGTCGGCATAAACTTTCTCTCTTACTCTCAACTTACCCTCAATGATCACAGTGTTGTTGTTGCCCAGATGCGGATAGTGCTCCTGGAATTGCTCCAGATTCTTAAACTTTTCCAAAATCAGCTGCAGATTCTTGGCATCTCGCACATTGCCCAGCAAGTGACGCAGGTGGTCCAGCTGCTTGGGCGCCAGCTTGGGATTGCCGCCGCTTTGTTGCATCAGCTGCTCAAAGATGTGCTGGAATGTTTGATTATGCTGCAGTTGATCTGCTGTCAGACAGCTGCCTGCTGTTGTGGGCGATGGTGGTGCACCGGCAGCATCCACAGCTGCTGGCATTGGTGGTGTCACGGCTGTGGTCTTAATATCCATAATGCTTAAAATGGATTTAACTGATTAACAAGCACACTCCCAAACACACACACACACACATACACAAGTGCAATAAGTATATTTGAATTTAATTCTATTTTGTTTTTATCTTTTGATTGTATTCATGAAAAATTTACACAAGATAATATGCACGTATACAATATAGCGACGGCTTTCGACACAGCAGCAACTTTCGAGCTGAACTTGAACTGACAAAATTGTCTGTACTACTATTTCCAACTGTTATTTTCGAACCGCGCCTCAACCGAAACCGTTGCGCACCGTGCCAAGGCAGAGTTGGCAATAAACAAGTTGACGCTGCCAGCTTCGAGTTCAGCTCAGAAATCAAATTGGAAACCGGTTGCATGGCTCGTTGGCATATGTGTGTGTTAGTGTTTGTTAAGGGGCGGAGCTTGCGCAGGATTCAAAAGAGAGAGCGAGCGAGAAATTGAGAGCAAGTGAGATAGCGCACGCGCTAAAATTGCGGGTTGTTAAACAGTATATCTGCAAGTCCTTTCTATTTCATATAATTTTTCTTTTGTGATGTTTTGAGTATTTTCTGCAGCACGCGTGGCACATTGTTGTATGTGTGTGTGTTGGTTGAAAGTGTCGCTTTTCGGTAAGAAGACTAACTTTTATTTGCCAGCTGCTTATTGTTCAGTGTGCACACTCTGTCGCTCTGTTTTTCGTCTCTTGGAATATGCAACAAATGCTAAACTTTACTTGACTTAAAAACTGTAGTCAAGATAATGGCTAACAGCTCTAGTTTCCTTTAATCTTCTAAGTGGATTTTGTTAATATCCTGCTTTTGTTATTCATTTGCAAAAGCCACCTCAAAGGAAATAAACATTTAATCAATCAGCAGCCTGTTGTTAGCCAGTTTACTTAACTGTTGTGTATTAGTTTTCATTTCAATTGCTTTCGACTTGAACTCTTTATCATCACTTACCTGTTGGCATGAGCTTGCGGCTTTGGCCGTTCCGTTCCGTTTCGTTCAGTTCAGTTAAACTCAATTCAATTCCCTTCACTCATGGACTCATTTGCTCGTTTACGCTATCTTCCATTACACGTTAAATGAAAATGTCAGACAGCCAGAGGGGCGACAGAAGGAGCAGAGGCGAAACAAGGCTGTGTTATCCTCTTGCATGTCATGGGCTCCTTTTGCCAGCGATTCGATTTGTGCCAACTAATGAGCTCTTAATGTGCGTTTATTCTTACGCATAACGAGCTTGCCAAACGTAATTATCTGCTCTCGCTCCTATATGTTTGTGTGTGTGAGAGCAATGTGCTGCTATGTGAGAATGTGTGGGTGTCTGTTTAAGGCTGCCATGTTGGCGCGCTGCTTAATTGAAGTGGAGCGACTGCTTTGGTGGGCGTGTGTCTGTCTGTACAACACACACACACACACACACCACCTTGCGTCATTTTCATTTGCGCTGCATCCGCATCTCGTTGCTCGCCTGTCTAAGTGTGTGTGAGTGTGTGTGTTTACTGCCATTCTGCTTGTTTTGTGTTTTAAATTAATTTGCTTTTAATTTGCTTTATTATGTGGCCATTTCTCCTGCTTCGTACTTTTAATTAGTTTGCTTTTATCGTTAAGCTGTTAAGCGCCTCGCCTTGTGCACAAAATCTACTCAACTTTGGTTCTTTCTCTACAAGGCAAAGTTTCCAGGAAGCTGTTGTTAGCGTGTACGCAACTTTTGCCAGCGAGACAATAATAATTGAATGCATAATTTTTAATCCTCTTTCATTATTAATAGATCCATATGTTCATTCGAGAATTTTTATGTATTTCCGATATGATCTTAGACCGCTCTTGTGATAAGCTCATTGACAAGCAGTTGGACAAGCAGTTAAAGGCTTACAGTTTTTTTTTGAAGATTGCACTTAGTTTATCTCTGTTAATATATCAAATCTGGCTGCGCATGCGCAATTTCGAACCCGTTTATAAGCAGAGCTGGTTTTTTGTCCCACTCACACTAGCAGTTATTCTACCTCTCTCGCTCAGATATACTTTGTTCTTTGCTCTTTGGCAGAGGCGTGGCTTAAACCAGTCGCAGCAGCTGCTGCTGCTGCAGAGAGAATCAGATTGAGAGTGAGAAATAAAGAGAGATAGAGAAAGAGAGAGAGAGAGAGAGAGCGCTTCGGCGCATTTAATCTTTGTCACACACACACTTACCCAGTCACCCACATGAGTACGCCTTGTGGTAGACCATTGAAAAAGTGATGAAAATAACTCTCTGTCACTTTATTGGCGCTTAACGAGTTTGAGTTGATGAAGAATTTAATTTATGATGCTGCTCACACCACACCATAGCAACGGAGTGAGAGAGAGAGAAAATGCTGTGAGGATGGTGCTGCAAAGGGGTGGATTGGGCTGGTTCACGTACAACCGCAGCGTGCACAAGTGCAGACGCAGACCGAAAAGCTGGCGCTGAAAAAAGGCTGAGAAATTAATGAACTCGTAACTGTCGCTTTTGCAAATTGGGCCGGCACTGGCGCATGTGTGTGTGTGTGTGTGTGTGTGCCTCGCCATTTTATACACACATGCATGGAGTTGGTTAGAAAGAGAGAGGGAGACAGAGCGAGGAGGAGAGAGTGAGAGGTATACAGGAGGGAACGGCAACGGCAGCAGCAGACGCCGCCAGACGTCAAGCTTTGATGATTTAATTTTCTGGTCTTCTAATTTAATTTTATTATAGAAATACAGACGTGTGTGCAAGAGAGAGAGAAAGCGCACATAGAGTAGAAATAGGGAGAGAGGAAGAGAAATAGAGAGGAAAAGGGTAGACTGATGGGTATGTGTGTGTGTGTGTGAGAGTGAGTTTCAGTCACACACATAGACACATGCATGCAAATTCGTTAATGGAAAATGGTGGCGTTTAATTGAAAAAGGAAGTGCGCCAAAGGGCGTGAGGACCTGCCAGGACCAAAGTGCACAGCAACAGCTCACAGCACGACACACAGAGATAAAAGCGAGGGGAAGAGAGAGGATAAGAAAAAGAAGAGAAGGGGGTTTACGCTATAGCGAGTTTTTTTTTATTATTATTAAATTAATATCCAGGGCAAAAAATTGCAGTGCAAAGTTTATTTATTAATTTTGTTGTGCTGCTGTCTTTGTTTTAAGTGCGGTTATTTTTGCAATAACAATTTGCAATTACAGTTACTTGTTTGCATTCATAAAATGTTTTTTTAAATTGACAGACAACAGCGAATGTGAATTGTATTTTTTCTTTATTATTATTTATTTATTTAACTTGGTTTTTTTTTGTTTGGCTGACTGCTTACGCAAAGTTAATTGAATTAAAATTGCGCAGATGATTACAAAATGCCGTTAATTAATCGCCAGCCGCCATATTGGTTTTCAGCAACAATATTTAATGATTAACAATTAACAATTACCAATAAACAAATAACAAATTGAAAGCAAGCTGCGATTTTTGACGGCCCTGGTCTCCCCCTATCTCGCTCTCTCTCACGCTCTTTCTCTCGCTTTTACTGTTCCTTAATAAAAACCAATTAAAATTCATTAGCACACACACATTCTCATACACAATCACACACTAATGCCATCATGCGCTCGTTTTCTCAATTATTCATTCAATTTTCATGCCACACAAAAGCCGCATACAGCTTCTTCTTCTTCCACTGTGTATATATGTATATATATTCATGTAGCTAAATGAAAACGGCAACACTTAAATGCAATTTACCTCAATTTTAGCAACCACTACACACACACCGCTTCATTCCTTTATTCCCATCATCATCTTCTATTCAGTTCAAGCATCGCGTCTTACTTCTCCATTTTCTGCCTTTCCTCCTGCTTCTCCTTTTCAGCTCCGTTTAGAGCATCTTAACGTCTTTTCATGGCACTTACATCGTCATTCTATTCGTCTAATTTCATTTTCTTGCCATTTTCTTCATGGCACACTGTGAAAACTGTGGCAAAACTTGCTCCTGTAAGCGGCTGCTGGTGGCCTCAATGTGTGTGACTTGGCTTGGCTGGCTGGCTGGCTGGCTGGCTGGCTGGCTGGGTTGACTGCCTTGCACAAGATTTGGCAGCTCATGCGTTTTTCTAATTACATTCAATTAGAATGTTGATTGATATGTTTGTCTAGCAGCGAGACTTTCAAAGTTTATAACAGGATTCAAAGAAAGATTTTGTTACTCGTTTAAATTGTCGACTTCAGTTTAAATAAGCAATAAATGCAGATTGATGCTCAAAATTGGTTACTAAAGCATTTAAAGTATTTAACTGCTGTTTATTTGCACATGTGCTAAAGTAACAAGTAAAGTGAGTGACTTAATAAAGTTTTCCTACCCCAAAGATATTGAGATATAGTACACAATTATGACTAACTATGATTATTTATAAGCTTATATATTTATCTTTCAACATAATTAAAAATTGCAAAGTTAGCTTTTAATTGAATATGCTTTTCATTTAACTAAACAACAAAATATTGTATTTTTGGCAACAAAATGTTTTTCAACAATATTTTAAGCCTCTTTTTTTATTTTAATTTGGTCATACAAATTGTGCTTTTATGCAACACTAAACACACAAACAAGTTATTTAAAATTATTGCTACTCTCTTTGTCCCAAAAACAGTTTTATTAATTTTCTAGCACATTAAAAACATTTTCAATATTAATTGCACATTTTTGTGTGCCTCTTGCTAAAAAAAAAATAAAAAAAAATAATTTGCATACCAGCGTGTACTTGCATTAATGAATTGAATTAAGCGTTTTAATTGCAATTTGATAAATTTTCTATGGCCTTTTGAAGCGTTATTTTGTGCCGAATTTCTCGTTGCAATAATTATTCAGTCAAAAGAATGCAATTTGGCATTGCATTGAATCGAATGTGACCAAAAATTAAGCTTTATTTGTGAAAATGCAATTCAATTAAGTTGCCAAAATAGACAAACTGCCAAATAGCGTTGCCCAAATGTTGTCTCTCCCAACAACAGCAACAACAACAACTAAAAGTTGTTTGTATAATTTCATTAGCGTTGATTTGCAGAAAATGCAATTTGAATTTGCAGCCTACAATCGCCTGTTTCTAATTAAACAACCCACTATACTAACTATATACATTTGTGGATGTATGTGTATTATATACTAAATGATTCTATCATTCTATATTTGCATTCTGTATTTTCGCCTAGCATCCATATAGAGTAATTGCTGCTTCCATATAGAACGGTATCGTACTCATACATACACAACGAAACCACAGGGCCAACTGATAATTATAAGCTACAATACAGAACACACACGCACTCATCAGAGATAAAGAGAGAGAGAGAGATATAGAGGGAGAGCGAATGAGAGGCCGAATAAAAGTAAGAGACGAGGGTGCGTCACCGCAGGGGTCCCAATGCCAGGACCCAGCATTAGAAAACACACACAGTTACCAGTTACCCAGTTTTGCCCAATCCCAATACCAATCCGCAAACGCAATCGCAATCCCAATTCCAAGCTGGGCAACATGTCCGCAACAGTTTCCGCTGCACTAACGAAATTATAGACGCAGACGAATACACACACACACACACATATACACATACACAAATTCTAACACATGGACAACTGAGCGCAGAGCCATATCCTGCGGCGCTGCTGCCTCCAAAAAAGGACCTAAATGCCTGGTCGACAACATGCAACAGCAACAACAACTTTAACAGGCAGCAATGCTGCTTTGCTAAATGCTCTTTGAACGTCTAATTAGTGGATTACAACAACGCAAACAGCGACAGCGCGATGAAATTGTGCGGAAGATTTGCTCTCGCCTAAACCAGGCAAATTAGCTGTACCCTGAGGGGGTGGGGTTTAGGACGGGCATCATTACGTCACTCAACCGAATTACCAAAATTGTAAATCTATCTACATGACTTTATTAGTTTTATTTCATTAAACATTTAGCTTTTTTAATGAAGTTATTCTAATAAAATATTTAGTTATTTAGAGCTAATGCATAAGGTTCAATTATGAACCACAAAATACTTCAAATGTTTTCAATAGCGGCGACTGAATGTCTAAAAATCTGTGATTTAATTTATCAATTAATTTTTTTTTTTTTTTTTAAATCAATATGCTGCACAATAAAAAAAATGAACTTAAGTTAAACTAATACTTGAAAATTATATACATATGTTTATATTATAAAAATATTTTGTCTTTGCATAAAAAAGAAAAAATAAGTTGTACTGACATATTAAAAAAAAATTCAAGATCGGTTGAGAAAACCGGGAGATATCGTTTATTCGAAAGCTGTACACACACAAATGTTACTTGCTGTAAGTGGACTGTATTCATAAAGATTCTTTATTTTCAGAGATTTATTTTGATATTGGAGCAAACTTATTGTTAAGCTACAAGAATTTAAAGTTTCGTTAAATACTTATTATGTATGTTTACTTTATGAACATCTATTTAAGTAGACTGTACGATCACCCAGTTCCTGGACAGGTCGTGCATTGCGTTCAATTCGAGAACCATCGCGATTTCGAAGTTTGCGGAATTCGTGCAGTTGGCGCTCAGAAATGGCCAGAGGCTGGGGGTTGATCAACCATTCGGCACCACGATGGCAGGGTGGCTCTGTCAGGGAACCATGATAGCTGTAGAATTCAGTATAGAAAGCCGGCATCAGATAGCTGAGTGGAAACGGAGGAATCTCGACACTTTTTCCTGCTTGTTGCACAGCAATCAAATTCCGAATGATAACATCCAAAAAATTATTCTCGACTGACACAGAGTACATAAAGGAAACCACAAGCAGGTCCTGACTGGAAACGTAACGCCCATCTCCGCTGTCAATTTTGTGTAAGCACTGCATCTCCAGTGGAAAATGCTTATTGTCAAATGTATGTTCGGATCCTGTGTTCTTGTACCAGCTCCATCGAAAGCTGATCTCATAAAAACTAAAGGAGTTCAGCAAATCGGCACCTTTTATAGAGGGTGTCTCGCCCTGAAAGACAGCATGCAGCAATAGTGTTTGCCCATTGTTCTCTAGTCGAATGCCAACTGGAAGCACATTGTAACCTGTCCATATAAGTCGCTCGGACAAGCAATACTGCTCCACACATTGAGTATTTATGTTAATGGGACTCTGATTGTTCTCGGGCGTCTGCCAGGTGTGTGGTCCTCGTCGAGCACCATAATCGTTGTCACTGTGATCGTCAGTAGAGTTCTTATCGCGATTCTGACAAGAACCAATCAGACATCGAAGTACTTCTTTTCCCGCGCACAAATTGCAGAGAAGAATAACGGCTGCGATTATGGCGAGCAGCAGAAGAAACCAGTTAATGTTCTCCAACTGGGCGAAGAAGTTAAAAAAACATTCATCTACTATTCTATACATTTTTCATACAGTTTCATACATTAACTTTTTTTTTTGTGTATTTGAATTTAATTTCAGTGAAGAATGGAATGAAATAGTTCTCATAAATTTTTCATTAGCTTTAAATTCTATGATAACTGTTTTAGTTCTAATAGTTTATCTAGCTTAAAGTTAAAAGTCTGTTTTATGTCTCTTAAATCGTTTATAGGTAAGATCGACAGTTCTTACAGTACTTATATAAATTCCTTAAGTAGAAACACTTTTCAAGCTGCCCGCTCATGCAACATGGCCAACAATTTTTAATTAAACGCGCTGCGAAGTTAATTATGTCGAAAAACAAATTTTCCGCCGAATTTGCAATTTGTTTGCGTTTGCATTTTTGTCAGATGTCCGTTGTTGTTTTCGTTGCTGTTGTTGTTAAGTCCGTTAATGTTGTTGTATATTTAGCATAAATTAATTACGTGGCGTTTGCTGGAAGAAAAATAACTCTTCAACGACGGAAATTACTTGCACAAATATCCTGTGCGTTGCTTTTCCTGCTGCTGTTGCTGCATTTTTGGGGGTGCACACGGATATTAATTAGTTTTGTATACAAAATGCGAAATGAGCATTAAAAGCGGAAATTATTTTAAGCTCCTACAACTTTTATTATCTAGTGCCATTATATCACTTTTTCCTCATTTTGTAGTTTAATTACATAAACGTACTAGTTTGAAATTCGACACTTTGCGACCATCGCTGATTAGCATAAAGTTATGAAAAGCAATCAAAGTGAAGGCAAACGCCCAAAAAGCAACTGCAACGCCTCTTTCTTTACCCGAAAACAACGCACAAACTGTGTGCTGCATTTAAAGGCATAACTATTTCGGTGGAGTTTTATTCTCTCTCTGTCTTTCGAGCCTCTCTGCTGGACTCTCGATGAGTGATTCAATTATGACAGTTTATATCAAATTGTTGCCCTGATTTGATGCCATTCGACTTTTGCACTTGCTGGGCGTTGACATCTGCCAAATGTTACAAATGTTCCACACTGACTTTTCTTTTTGTGGTGCTTCGGGCGTTTTGTTACTTTGCAAACGTGCACGCAAATTGCGGGGTAAGCATGTGGCATAAACGAAACACTAACGTTGTTATATTAAAACCCCTGTTATATGTATTTATTATATATTTGCTCGGGGATGCCAATAACAATAATCACTGTGAATGGCCCAAGGCAGTTGAATAGACTTTTTTTTGTCCACATCATCATCAACAACCACTTCGCCCGTTTCGGGTTAATTGAGTTTGCAATTCGTTTATAGATCGTTGGTTGAATCAATGATGAAGAGAATTTTTGAAAGAATAACAAAATAAACTTGATCAAATTTGTCGTATTTGTGGCAATAAATAGATATGATCAGCTATGTATCAGGGAACTTCTATAACGATTAATCGAATTTTAACAGTTTCTTAGACTTTTTTTTGTCGTCAGCATCATCAACCAATTTGCTCGTTCGTGGTTAATTGAGTTTGCAATTCACTTATAGATCTTGAGTTGAATTGAGGTGAAGATAAATTTAATATGATGTAGTAGGCATTGAAGATTTTTATGGAAAATGATTGTAGAAAATTACATAATTTAAAACTTAAAATTCTGTATATTTTTAGATATTTTTTGTTCAAAATGATTGACTCGCAGCCGGATGAAGAGGGGGATGAAGCAGTCGATGAGTTTGAATTCATAATGCGTTTATCAAATGTTGATGCCATTATCGATTTGAACGCTATTTGGCAAAAAGTCCAGCTAATACGATCACGCACTTCAAAACACTTAGAAAACTTGACTAAAGTGCAGCTTTTGATAGAGCAGGATCCTGCGGAGGAAGAATTCATTGAACGAAGAAGCAAATTGAACGTAGCCAGCGGGCAAGACAAAAAGCAACTTAAAGCCCCAACGACTTTTGACGGTAAGACTTTTGGTGATAGACATAAGGAACTGTTGGCATTTTGCAAACAGCAAATGCAGCCATACGGGATACCTATGTACGAGTTTTCAAAGTCCTGGAAAGATGGCCATGCCTTTTGCGCTCTTATTCATTCCTTTCGGTCAGACTTGATAGACGAGAAATACTTGAAATGCAAGGATCCAATAGAGACACTTACATTTGTAGAAGGCGTAATCAACTCACTCGGAGTACATTTTGAGGGTAATTTTGTAAAAGATATGAAACGCAAGAACCCAAACTTTGTGAAAACATGTTTATTTATTCTTAAATTGTGCAACTGCCTGGCCAACACTCAGGCCAAGAATAAAAATTAGGTGTTAAGACACACGCACAAGTTGTTAATAAAAACATAAATTTTCACGATGTTATACGATAACTTTAGTTGTTTTTTGCAATGCTAGTTAATATACTGACAAGTCACTTAACTGTAGCCTCGGCTCAATTCAGCTCAAATTGACGCCTCACAAACATGCGAAAGAAATTTCCGTTTCCGCTTGAAAAACTTCGTTAAACTGACGCGAATTCAATTCAATGCGCTGTAAAAAGAAAGCGTAAAAAAAATAGAAAAAAAAAAAAAACAAACAGAGCGCGCTGCAGTCATCAAATAAAGACAGGTATGAAGTAGAGGAGGTTGGAGTTTGGCTAAAGGACTTATGCAGTTGATAGGGATACGATTGAAGGAACCTTAACCAAATTTGTCTCAGTGTGCGGGAGCAGAGAATTAGATTTTCGTTTATTAAGTAAGTATGTATATCCCTTAAATCACTTAAACACATTTGGTGATTAGACCAATGAGCCGACTCTCCCCACACTCCTTCGCAGCGGGCATCCTTCCGTCGGGCGTAAAATTTCACACACTCTTTGTATATACATAAGTATGCAGTACGGCAGCCACACAATTAGAAGGCTCTGATAACATTGTGATTGTTTTTCGCTTTTGTCTTATTTGAAACTGTGCCACAGCTGATAATGTTAATATGCGCCGCAGGACATCAAACACCATAATGTTTTTGGCCAATCCGCTTAACTCACTGCGGCCATTGAAATAAGTATTTGAGTGTGAACGTGTGTGTGTGTGTAACACACAACAGCAGGATTAACGTTTAACAAGCCGAGTGCGATTGTTAAATGAACAGCGAGGATGCGTTAAGGATGTATCTGTCTACCTACCTGGCCGCCTGACTGTATGTCCTGTCTATTTGTCAGATCCTTAACCACAACAAAAAACCACATCTCTTCTTCGACTTCTACTCAAGCGTGTGAGCAAAGGATCGTCACTCTATAACTCGGCTACTGTAGCTCCATTTGCCTCTCAGCTGCTGTGAATGTAATCGTGATCCTGATCGCAGCATGCGACCTTTGTAATGTTTTGTCCTCAGCTTCACTAGCAGCTTAGGGGCGTTGACGTGTTTTGGTCCCGTTGTTGTTGTTATACTTGGCCTCATTGTGCGACTGAGAAACTCGCAGAAAGTCTACATTTCCTTGTTGTTGTTTTCTTTAAAGAACAAATATTCAATAGTATCATTTGCAGCTAAAGCGGAGACTGTTTGCAACAACAATGACGCCTACTTGAGGCATTGAGAAAAAAGATGGAAGCATGCAGAGATTATTGTAAAGAGCTGTAATTAGTACTCAATAAAAAAATAAAGGAAAAAACCCAGGTGATATTTACAGGAATGTGATATTAAAATCTAAATAACATTAATTATTAATAACAAAATCTAATTAATTTACACATAACGAGCCATTTGCAACATTTTTAACTCAATTTTTATTTATATTCTTTATACATATCCATCTTTCAGTCTAAATTTGTATTTCTATTTAAATCAGAATATACCATATAAGTAAAAACACTAAAATAAAAATAATTGATTTTCTTTGAAATTTCCGCTCTGCTGTTGCTCAACAGTTCTGTGTGCAGAACGCACACAGCAGCTTCACAAACCAGGTACTGTGTCATGGCTAAGAGTCGTTTCGGCTGTGGGTGTAGCACAGATCAGTTATAATTGGCTTTAAAGCCCAGTAATTATTACTAGTTACTTTATATGATTTGTTTACTGTTTGAAAACTCTCCTGTTAATTGGGCTTTCTTTGATTAACAAATACTTTTTTCGGCTTTTCGGTACAGAACATATCGGGGCAGGTGGTGCTTATAACTGGCGGAGGCGGCGGCGTGGGACGTCTGATAGGATGATAGCATGTCTACAACAATTGCAAGGGCTATGTGGTGGACATATCGGATCGGGAGCAGATCTATCAGCGTGCCGCTCAGGTCATCGAGGATGTCGGCCATGTAGACGTTTTGATTAACAACGCGGGCATCGTCTGCTGCAAGCCCTTTTAGGAGCTGCACGATCGTCTCATCCAGAACACGTACAACATCAACATCATTTCGCACTATTGGACAACCAAGGCCTTTCTGCCGCACATGATGCGCCACAATCGGGGGCACATTGTCACCGTTGGCTCGGTGACAGGGATGCTCGGCACATACGGCTGCAGCGACTATGCGGCCACCAAATACGCGTGCATCGGTTTCCACGAGAGCCTGTTGACCGATCTCAAGGCCCATGGCTACGACCAGATCCACATGAGCCTCATTTGCCCGTACTTCATCGACACGGGCATGTTCTCGGGCGTTAGGCCGTATTGTCGGAGCCGTGCGTCGCAACGAGGTGTGGTGCGTGCTGCCCAACTCCATACGCCTGCTGACGATTTTTGTTTATGTTTTATAATCAATAGTTTATTTGTTGTTGCTTGCTAGAAATTAAGAAAGATTAAATAATGTTGTAAATAAATTCGACAAATTCGGTTTACCTATCCTAATCCCGCACTGTGGTCTGCTGATAGTAGTGCGGCGCCAGTTCCGTCAGCCATTCCTTTTTGACGACAGTCAGACGATCCATAAAGAGCTTTGTTGTATGGAACAGCTCACCATAGACAACATACTGGGCCGCGGGCAGGGTATAGAGCGTGGAGTTGGGATGTACGGTTAGCTCGGTGCCGCTGCTTATCTGCCGATAGACGCCCGAGTGATGCAGATAGGCGACCTGGGTGAAGAAGCCAGCGGTGATGCACTTGCACACCATTTCCACATCGCCCTTGCACGAGAAGATGGGTATGCCGTACTTTTTGCGGGCCAGCGTCAACAGTTGGTCCCGCAGCTCGCAGGCGCGCTTGAGATTGCGATAAACCAGATAGTATTGGCCGCAAAACTCCTTGGTCATGCCCGCCTCAACGAAGGCGCTGTGAATGTTGAGCAGCGTTATGAGATCGCCCTCGGCCACCTCAAAGTGCCGATGGGCAATGCGTCCGCTCTCCTGTGCCTCTTGCCAGACACGTACAGCATCTTGGACAACATGGCGCCAAACGGCAGCTCGGCCAGCATGAAGCCCACCGGCTAGGCCAGCATGAAGCCCACCGGCTTGGTCAGCTGTCCCTGTTCGTCTATGGCATCCAGGGCGTACAGCATCTCGAGCGCCGCCAGCAGATTCTTCACGAAGGAAAATCAAAACGCAAAATGTTGCCAATGCCCAAAGCTTTGAGCTGAAGCACAGCGCCGCTCATCTCGCTGCGCCGCAGCTCGGGCGGCTGACGCGGTGCCAAGGCATCGTAGTCCTGCTTGGTGTACAGCCGGTAAACCTTGCCGGGACGCACTCGCCCCGCGCGTCCGGCACGCTGTATAGCCGAGGCTTTGCTCACGGGCACAACGACGAGACTGTCGCTGCAGGTGGTAATGTACCACTTGACCTTCTAGCCGCGTCATAATCATGCCCATATGTATCTTCTATACAGCTCGTACCACCCCTTGTATGCTGCCTACATGCACACTCATCGCACATCTGGCCGGTAAAAGCCAAATATACCGCCTTTATGAGCTTCTACCTTTCACCTTTCATAGTGCGTTCATTCGTAGTTTAACATCTCTAGACCTAATCTAAGCTGGCATATTTTGCACATATATTGTTCTACCAATTTTTTACCCGACCATGTCGTCGCATATTCCGCTCGTGCCCTCAATTATGACGCTATACTGTGAGGAGATCCGGAGAGCTCGCGCAAAGATGCCCTCGGTATAAACTTGATTTTCTGCCGATGTGCTAACACCACATCCAACCGTATCGCCCACCAGCTCACCCCGCTCCTGTGCCACCCGATTGGCCAGCGACACCGTCGCCACGCGGCGCGGCTCCGTGATGCCAATCATGCCCTTGGTGTGCCAGCCCCATTCGTACAGGTATTGGGGCACTTGTGTGCTCTTGCCACTGCCCGTCTCGCCCACCAGTATGACCACCTGATGGTTCTCCAGGCAGTAGAGGATTTGGTCGCGGTATTTGCGTATGGGCAAACGTTCGCGCTGCTCGACGAGCCCGAGGTTGTGATTCGAATTGAAAACAAATGCCGAAGCTTGGGGCTCTTGGTCACCGCCAGATTCGACAATGGCATCGTCAGTTTCTGGTTTTATGAATTTCGGTTTAAGCGTTGCCATTTATGCACTATTTGCCGCTTCTCATTTTGTTTTTACTTGCGAGTTGCACTGGCGTTTGTGACTTATCGAATATTCACAGCGGATGTGGCGATATTTCATCGATATAAGGTCGATATCGATATATCGGACAAGTTAGTGCTGTACAACGCAAAAAGAGCGCTTAATTTAAATATAAGTAAATAATCAAATGCGGTTTTATTTGGATTTCTAGACTTAAGTTCTTTATTTCAAATATTGAAAATCATAAAAATATTCACTTAATATCACCGATTTTAAAAATAAGTTAGCATTGTTAGGCCATTATAATTGTTTTCGGGCGGGGCAATTTGGCCTAGGTGACATTTGATAGGGATACGAAAACAAATAATTAAATATTGTTTTCTACATTTTAACGGTAATTAATACCGACTGTACTTGCAATTTGTATGCATTTCTATATGTAGCTTGATTGTGGAACTCTGTGCTCTGTGTTCATGTATCGACTAGAACCGGATATCTGGGTACTCTTTCCATGAAAGTGCGTCTCGCTAGGTGCTTGCATCTAAATGTATATAGTTGTATAGTATCGTATAGTATATTTGTTTTGAGTTTTATTTTTTCGTGTTTTCTTCTTCTGAGTGCCTTGTGATATATATATGTATGTAAGTTTGTAAATTTGATTGCATTTTTATTGTATATTTTGTTATCATTCTTATAATTGAGACTTTTCTTTGATTTTTATACTAAATTTGATTTTTTTATTTGACATCTTTTTAACTTTTTTTTTTTGAACTTCTTAAATAAAGTCTACATAAATATTAAATTTAAATCGGCTTTGGCGTGGCAATCCCTAAATATAGATACTGTTATTTTTTATATCTAAAACATGGCCCAAATATTTATTTTATCTTTTTTCTTAGATTATACACAGTATTATTGGATTTTAAAACGATTTTAAGCTACAGTAAAATATTTTGTATTCTTCTAAAATATCATCAAAAGCAAGTATTTTTTTTCTTGAATTTATTTTCTATGGTTTGCTTAGGATTCTAGTAGAGAGTTTAAAAGCATCGGTAGAGATTTAAGCTGCAGCAGCAACTGAAGAACGTGGAACAACTGAATACGGAAGTCTCAGTCGCCAGTTTTCCCGAACCGCCGGTTGAACGGTCTCTGGCCTTAATGGCCGAAGAATATGGAGTCGATCAGCTTTTAGTTAAATTGCATTCTATATCGTCATACGTTGCATTTGCATTGTGGCATGTTTGCCTGCCAAACTTATCCAAAATAAAATTTTATATAACAACATATGAAAAGAGGTGTTTTTTTTCAAAAGAATGGGCAAATTGCTCGACAATGCCGCGTACATGGAAGTGTTCTGAACAGCAAATTTATTACGAAAATCCGAAGCTAAGCTACAAAGTTACTTAACCAAGAAATTTTGAAAATGGCTGACTTGGGCAACTGTTGTTGGCTTCAACATCAGCGCCCCCCGCCCAACCCGTTACCTGTACGCACCTCAATCTCAAATAGCGACTGAAGTACGCGAGGCGGAGGTTGGGCGGCGGGGTGTACTAATGCATAACCGTGCGTCTATTGCTAATCGACCCGTCGTCGGTAGCAAAGGCAGCGGAAAGCCAATCGAAACCTGTTGCCACAGCAATGCCAGGCAGGAATTACTGGGAAACAAAGTGTGACGGAGGGTCGGCACTGAGCAGATCTGATAAACAGATGGGCATCTATATATCGATCAATGCACAGAGAACAATCACAGAAGACACTTCCAACATACAGCGCAGCGCAACTCGTATTTATATGCCACACTCGCCAAACAAGCACTTGCGAATTATAACGAAGCGAAGCAGCTGCACAACCAACTGCACAACGGGGGTTGTTTCTGTACATGCGCTGTGTGACGGGTACATTAAAAATTGTATTGAAAGACGGGTTTTTAGCTGCTAAAAATTATTCAAAGTCCAAATATAATTATGAAAAAACATTAAAAAAAATATAAGATTTGAAATTGTTGCCACATTTCTTTATTTATTATTTTGCACCTTGTGGCATTTGAACCGCGGACCGAACCACAAAGAAACGTCTGTGCGAAGCTTTATCGGAATGCCTAAGAGTATACTTTGATTTCTGCCAAATACAATTATTATTGAAGAAACATTTAATATTTTATAAGCTGTGTTTAAACTTCAAAGGATTAAATTAGAGATAAGATTTAGAGATATTTTAATATTGTTGTTACTCTTTTCATAGTAAATTCTAGACAAAAAATATGTCTGTCAAACACATTATTATATAACAGGTTCTATAAAAATCTACTGGTAACTTTGTAACAAATTTATAAGCAGCTAAGTAAAAACACTTAAATAAAAATAATTGAATTTCTTTGAAATTTCCGCTCTGCTGTTGCTCGACAGTTCTGTGAACGCACACAGTAGCTTCACAAACCAGGTACTGTGTCATGGCTAAGAGTCGTTTCGAAATGAGCTTGCGTGGTGAATATACACAAACATGTCGAGCTACCACAATCCACAGCATCCACATTTAGCTGAGATTCCAACTTAGGTAATGTTCTAGGATGGTAAGTAACTGGGCTAAACGTGCAACTTTTTAACTGCAATTCGGCGCTTTTGCAGTCATTCATTCCGATTTCATATAATTTTCAACAACAATTTGAAATTACGCAAATAAATCTGAAATTACGTTAGTTTGAAGCGAATGTGAAAGTGAAAAGACATTAAATAAAATATGTGGACCAAAACAATAATGGAATTGCTATATGTTGGTCATATTAATCGAAGTCGAAAAGTTGCACGGAAGTAGTTGCAACGTGTATATCAGGTTTAAGGCTGACAGCCTTCAAAATTATAAAGCTTACGAAAATAAATTGTCTTGAGGATTCCGGAGATCAAAAATTAATTAATGATAGAGAGATATATATATATATTGTTAGGCTGACATTGTAGGGCTTTTACCCAGAAACATCATAAACTGGTATAAAACTAATTAGTGTTAGCTGAAGTGACTGTTCAGCACTAAAATGTGCAAGTGTTCGCGTCTAACTAACACTTGCAATGCCAATGAAGATTCCTTTTATAGCACTTTTTTCACAGATGAAAAATAACATAAGTATCATGATACTTAACATCTAAGGCAACACATGAGCTTGCAACAAACATTTGAAGAGCCTGTCAGGAACGTAGAAAATCAAGTGAAAACTAAAGTTAAACAAAAGCGGAGACAAAGAAAAAGACAGAGATAGATATCGCGATAGAGACAGGCACTAAGCAAGAATAATGCGGTACATGAAACTGCACTAAGCACAACATTTTTGGCTGCGAATATTTTCTAGCGAATATTTGCTGTTGTTGTTGTTGTAATGCGTCAGGTTGCATAACAAACGAGACGCACAATGCGAATGGAACTAGAGAATGTGGTGAGGGAGTAGGGTTAAAAGCATAAGACCTTCGAATTGAGACAGTCAAAGAAGGGGGCTGTGTGGTGCTTTTGGGCCTAGCGGAGCCACTAGATAAATTACCAATGAGCAGCCGCTGCAACTGAAGCCATCAGTCAGTAAAAAAAAGGGAAAGCCACAACTTGGGCCATGATCCTCAAAGGGGCTGGGCAGAAAAGAAAAAAAACCTTTTTGTGTTTCGAGAAAGGGACAAAAAAATAATGGACGCCATTCGTGTGGCCGGAATGAAGCATATGACATTGCTAATTAGGCAACAGCAACAATAACAATACAGAGTAGCTTGGTACATGAGGCCAATTAAATGGCTTAAGCTGAGTTTCTGGTGAGCTTGTCATAAATTTTGACTGATTATGCGTATTCGTCTTTGTCGTGAACTGTCCCAAGGTGCCAGTGTCCCTTCGACAACATCCCCCCCTACTACTACTACCCCAAAGCCCCATACTTTGACATCGTTTTAACTGAAGAAATTTTGCGATTATTTGTTGTTTCTTTGCTACCCCTACCCCTGCCTGCACACCGCAACCTCACCCAATGTCTTTAGAAAGAGTGTCCAACGCAATTCATCATTCAATTAAATTGAGCGTTGAGCCGCCGCATTTCAAAGTTACGAGTTACGAGTTCGTCGACATCTTTTTGGGACCGGGGGAAGACCTTGGCTAAAAAGGCTTTTCGAGTGGAAGTTTTTGGTTGTGTTTTAAAGTTATCCAACGCAAATCCTTTAATGCATTTCGCCGCTGTCATCGATTATCCTTTCAATAAACTTAAAACAAAAAACCAACAACGAGACGAAGAAGAAGAACGATTCGATTGTTTGGATGCCACTCGCATTGACATTGGCATCGTTGTTGTTGTTGCTTGTTGTTGGCGTAAATCTCGCGCTTGATTTATGCTCTGGCTTAAAAGCCAATTGCTGTGAACGGAAAGCAAGAAGAAGACTGCCAACTCGACGCATTTTTGGAGGCTGATACCATGCTACATGCTGCATGCTGCACGTACTTGGGCTTCCCCAATAATTCGGATTTCAGTTGCGTGGCGGCTTAAACGATTGTTTGACACAAAGTCACAAAAATGCCGCGCACATGCCAAGTGCCAATCCGCTATCGCCAGCAATCAGAAGCTTAGTTTCATGTGCAGAGACTCTATGTGTGGGTGTGTTTGTGTATGTGTGTGGCAAATTCAACAGCCAATATATCCTGTAAAGTGATTTATGACACGTCCATGCACAGAATGCAAAATGCACAAGGAACAAAATCAAAACTGAAAGCAAGTCTTCGAGGCACAAAGGAAGCACTTCCAGTGACCTCTAATTGAGTTATGTTTGCTGGGATGTCCGATGCTCAATGCAAATATTGTGAAATTCAACTAGTTGCTAACAAATATTTACTTAAAACATATTTGTATCTCTTTTTGCTTTTCGAACTGTGTTGTTGCTGTACTCACAAATGTATATGTTTATCAAATGTGAAACTGCTCAAACTGCTTTGATTAATTAACACTTTTCAACATTTGTGATAACAAAAATAAGCGGGAAAAAAAATCAATCAAAACTGGAAAAATAAAGCTCTAATAAACGAGCCCAACAACGAATTGAGATGTTTTCACGATTATTTTGCGTATTTGCTTTGTATACACTTCAACAAAACGGGGAGTGCTAAAGACTTAAAAATATATATAATATACTAGTAACATGGCTGTAGCCAGAGCAAAATGTAGGTGGGAGGGGGGTCAATTTTATGAAATTCTGAAAGTTTGTTAATGTATGTAAGTTTTTAAAAATTTTAAACGATTAATTAAAAAATTTTAATAAAATGGAACAGTCAATCATTTAAAGTTCTAGTCGTAAAGTCCCTTGCTCAAGGGCATTTTTTAAGGCATTTAAAACTTAGAGACCGAAAACTACGATTATAGATTAAAAACATTATTGCTTAAGAAATGTGCAAGAGTTATTTTATTTACATCAGGAATAAAACTTTATGAGCTAAAAAAGTATGCGGCCTTCGGCTGATGGTCTCCTAGACAGAATTATATAAATTTTATGAATATCAATTTAAATGACAAAAATAAAATACTTGAATCTCTTACAAAATGGCGGCCTTTTGAAATTGAACTATTCAATTTTAAACTTTTTTGGTGTAGTCTACTATAAAAAAACAAATAGTAAAAATTATAATACCAAAAAGTGGGAGGCTCAGGCTAGATCTCTTAAATTATTTCTCTCAAATCGGAACGGACGCATATACGCGATGGATATTAAATTTTAAGGACGTCTTCTCAGATAGTTATTCTTCGACTATAATAATCGAAAGTTTCTTTTTCCCAACCGGGTCCATCGGTTAAGAAAACATGATTCTTTGCGTTTTAAAATATGTATTACATTAGCTTAGATCAACATTGTTTTGACAATGCTGTACAAATGAAAATGCATACATATATAAGATTTTCGAAGCTCGTCATTTGAGAATTTTGTTTGCTTAACGATGCGATAGCGATGCTGCTACCTGTTGGATCTGAGAAGCGTCTGTGATGTTTTACAGACCTAAATGTATTTTTCTGTATCAGTGCTGGCCAGAATTCTTGCAAACAGACAAACACCTCAAAAGACATCAATTTATTTCATTGTATCTTCTCTGCCTGTGTCTATCTTGTTTATTTGTATTTCTTGTGGTTTGGTGCGAGCAGAGTTTGTGATTTGAGTTTTTAATTAACGCCCTGAATTTGTTTGCTTTTGCGCGCTTGGACAGCTTGGAATTGACGAGGAAAAAGACGAAGAAGAAGAAGAGATAGAAGTAGGAACAAAGCTACCAAAAAAATAAGGTGGCCTGGTGAGAGAGTGGGTGATAGGGGCAGGGGCTAGGGGGTAGCGCTTGGTTCGCCTTTTGAGTGGTGCGGTTGTCATGGCAAGTTTCAATTTGACAACATTCTTTGTTGTCTAATTCGGCATTTTGCATGCTGCACAAATATAAAATTCCACCGAAAGCGCCCTGACAACTGCCAAACAACACAACACACCAACCCAATCCAACCACCCAGTTGCAAAGAGAAGCAAAAACTAATAAGCGACTGACGAGTTTTAGTCGAGGTGGGTTGAGGTGCGTTGAGTTGGCGACAACAGGTGAGTGGGCATAAAGGACATGGAATGACACGTGGCAGTCAGAAGCACAGCTCAGCCATCTTAGCTGGTATAGCTCAAGCTTCTACCGCTGCTGCTGCTGCTGCTGTCAGGACCCAAATGACACGCGGCTCAATCTCTATCATCCTGGGAGAGTTATGCTTTATAGAAATTCCACAATTGCCGCCACCGTAGTTGACTTTTTGCAATAACTGTAAGCTCAACGTTGTGCGCTGCGGTTGCCACTGCGACCAAATTCAGACTTGTGCCAGAACAGAGGGGGGAGTGGAGAGTTGGGGAGGCAGAGTTGAAAGCTGCGCCGATTCTGTTGTTTGTGCACTATGTGCCTATCATTTATCGATAGTCACCTCAGGCAGCGCGCCAAAAACAATCGCCTCATTTATCGAGCCTACAACAACAACAATCCCCCTTTCCACACAAACTTAGTAGCCACCCCCCATACAATCGTAACACTTTTGTGGGCGGAGCTTGTGATACGCACTAGCAACTGCTTGCTATCTCGCACAACATTAAGCGAAGCTGTAGTCAAAGCGAGACGGCTGGCTGTTTGTTGAGTTCTGTTCGCTTTAAGATGGCAGCTGCTAGCTAGCGTTGTCTCTCTTGCGCACGCTGACTAGTTCAAATCAATGCAGAAGTTGAGCAGATAGCAGATGGCAGATAGAAAAGCAGATAACACGTGCCTTACCCGCGTTTTTTTTTTTTTTTGCATGTCGATTGTTTGGCAAGCTCTCTATTGCCGTGCATGCCAGAAGGGGGGTGGTGCTGCTGCTCTGCCTGGATGTTGGGTGGTAGCGATTGAATTCATCGTCGTCGTTGTTGTCGTTCCCATTTTCGTTTCGCAGTGCGCAGCGTCAGGCATTGTGCGACAGCGGCGTTAACGTTTACGTTATCATCATCAACGGAGTCAATTCGTTTTGATTTTTTCGCATTTGTCTCAAATGCGAGCGAGTCGCTGGGCAAACGTAACGCGTTCCGTTCCGCTGCGCTGCACATACTTACACATACATATGAAGTAGTATATGTATATTTTTGGCCAAGCCTTCGCTAAATATTCCAAAATTTAATCGAATCTCACATAAACTGGAAATAGGTGCAATATTAGGCTAATGTGTTTAGACTGTTGGTAGCCTTATAAAATATTCATAGTAATGATTGCAATACAACAAACAAAACAAAAAGTGCTAAAGTGTCTCTGTGAATGTGTGTGTTTGTGTGTTGTAAAACGTCAAATGCAAACTGCTGCAAAATCAATTAAGTTGGCATAAACAACAACAACAACAAACCGCAGTCTAGTCAAATTGCGGTCTTGGTCTTTGCGAACCGCCGGACAGTGTCCAGCTGTCAGTTGGTCAAACATTTCATCAATAAACGATACAACTTCCGTTTTATTGCGTGCTCACCTTTAACGGGCTCGTGTGTTTGTGTGCATGTGTCTGTGTGATGTGTGTGTGTGTTTGTGTGTGTGTTAATGTGCATGTGCGTGTCTCGTAATCGGCAAGCGAAAACTTTTCAACTTCCGGCCAAGTGACTTCTATTTAATTTCTTTGGTTTTTTTTTATGGTCAAGTCATTTAATTAATTTTACTATGGCTATTTGAGTCGTCTTGGCTGTCTCTGCTCTGAACTCTGCCCCCCAGCGGCTGACTCCTGTTACGAGTCCAAAGTAATAAGGGTCGCAAGGTGAGTAAAAACAAAATCAGAGCATTTTTAGTTGACCAGCAACCAAATCAATAACAACATTTATTGAATTTAATTCTGTTCATTTGTTTGATAAATAAAATAAAGTGATTTTGTGCCAAGTTATTTGTGTATTTGATTTTGAATATTTGAAATGAGCTTACAATTTTGTCATGCATAGTTTTATTCATTACAATTGCAACTGCAACAGCATTGGAATTTTGAACATCAAATATAATAGTTTTGTTATGTATTGACTTCTAATTTGAATAATTGCACTTCACTAATATATTTAATTTTTAATTTTTTGTAATTAACTTAATTGGTATAACTTTTCATTGGCAAAACCATTAAGCTTATAGAAAAACGTTAGCACCATCAAATAAAAATACTTAACGTTGGATTTTGTACATAACAATAATAGTAAAATATGAGTTGTAACTTTCCACAGTTTTTGTTAAAGTATTATATAACAATATTTGCATTACTGATCATCCTCCCGCTCTCTGTTATATTTACAGATTCGGTCAACGTCGAAACAGAAGTGATTGAAATGTAGTTCAGACATACCAACACAAGGCTTTGATGCGACTTGAACTAAACGTACTGTGATAAAAGAGTATACGAGCAGATTCCTTGTGAGTCTGCCAACAACAACCCGACAATTTTGAAGAATTCAATTCAATTGAATAATAATTCCTGAGTTAATAGTTTTGGCTGGCTGACAGACAAAAGACACAGCGACAAACTGTCGACTCTATCGATACGCAACTTCTCGGCAAGCATGCTGAACAATCTTGGGGCCAATGTGCTGGGTAAGTGAATTCAAATCAAATCAATCTGGAAGCGAGAGAGAGGGAAGAGTGGAAGCTGAACAGACAGCGTATAATATTGTGAATTACGCTAATATATAATAATACGTTTGAATGTATTAATCTGTTGGCCATAATTAAACTAATTTCTTGAGCATACGCTCGGTCAACGGGTCGTATAATACATATGGAATGTATTCTTTAGTATAGTATCTGTAGTTACTTCCGACTTCCGACGGCTGGGCAGGCAGTCTGAGCCATCGATGACGCTAAATGGCCTATAATTGAGGCGTCTAAACAGGTGGCGCCCCATGTCGCGTGCATTTAGCAATAATTAAGTTGTATTTAACTGACTAGCATTTTTTGCTTGCTGTTGTTGTGGTTGTTGTTATTGTGGGTGCAAACAAGATCTCCAGACCCATCTCAATATTTACGTGTATGTGTGTGTGTGTGTGTGTGTTAATTGCCATAATTGCTCTTTTAAATATGCCGCAAATTGTTGTATTACAATTTTGCATGAACATATATGCACATAATTATCAGTTTATATTATTGTACTCATAAATATATATAAATATTTTTTAACCACATTGTTGATCATTTTTCAAGCACTTTCAATTTCAGCAATCAATTTTATAGCTGCAGTCTTGAAACAGTAACTTTGTAGCTGCAACTGCAGCAGCAGCAGCAACAACTGCAATTCGCACACGAATAAATTATGTGCGCGCTTTTATTGAATAATATTTTGGCATCGATTCGATCTATATGCTTGGCACTCTGCACTGCCTCACTGCCCCAGCTCGTAATTAATTACATTTATTAATTTATTGCCATTTTTACAATATACACTTTATGCTCGCTCTCCAATTGCCAGCAGCCAAAAGCCAACAGCCAAGTTGCTGACCATACGCGGCGTATGCGCAATTTGTGGGACTACACTTTTGGACCAAAAAGAATTATGGGCAAAAATATTGCCGGTTAAAGTGCATTCAAATATATTTTTTTCTTATTGCTTTTCCGTTTAAACTAAGGAGAGAATTAAATACAACTTTTTGGACTTGCAAACATGAAAAAAGGTTTTTTAATAATGTTTTTTCCTTAACTTTAAGTCACGGTAGTTTTAAATTCGATTTAGCTCCATTCAAGTTTATTATTAATTTAAAATTAATTTTATTCATTTCTAAGTTCTTTTTATTGAAAGACTTTGCTCAAATCCGGATTCATTTATGAATTTGTCAGTTGAAACTTTTTCTTGATTTGAAAATATATTTAAATGTTAAACTTGATTTCAAATTTTTCTCGCTATAAGCTTCAATTCAGTTGTAGATCCGTTAATTCATAGTTAATTTTTTTTTCCGAAATTTCATTTTGTTCTACTTATTAATTACTTTGGACTTGAATTTTATTCTTAAAGATTCCACAAAACAATAAAAAAATAAGGTGAGCATCTATAAATTTCAATAAGTTGTCATGCTGGAAATGCGTCGAAAAATCCTTTTTCATGAACATGGAACAAAGCCTTTGTCTGCAGGACAGTGTTCTAATAAATTTCATAAGCCTTCCAAAACAAAAAGGGAAAACAACAACTATGCAACAGACGGTACATACATTTGCATACAACGTATCCGCAGCGTAGGCCAACACTTGGTATGTTAGAAGGTGTGGTCGGGGCTGGGGTTTGAAAATAAAGTCTTGGCGCCCAATTAAGCGCAATTTGCATGCATAAGAATTGCACATAGTGGGCCAGAGGAGGTGAGAGGCGTGCTCTCTAAAGCCCATTCATTTGCAAATGTGTCTCCCAGCGCGAAAAAACTTAAATCGTTGACTTAATGCTGCCTGCCATTTGTCGACTGGCAAATAAACATTTGGCACGAACTCTGGCTCCGTTTTGTTTCGTGCCCTGGATTAATTAAATTAATTTCACGATTGCATTTGTAATTTGACTGCTAGTAAATATCCTTCCACCCACACCTTTTGTGCGTTGGCATTTTTGTGGTTGGCTCGCGCTATTGAAATATGTGCCTTCCCTTGTCGGTGCTACGCCCGCCGTTGAGCCCCAAAACGTTTGCATCGAAATGTTTTGCGGTTGTTGCGGATGCTGCAACTGTTGCTGCGGTTGCTGCCATCTCCTTCCCCTCCAAAACCATTTTCGTTGCCGCTCAACCGCACAATTTCAAAATTTCAATAATTATGTACAGTGCGTGCAACTGACGACTTCTGCTAGTCCTGTTGCAGCTGCACCACAGAGCCTGTGCACCTATAGCAAAATCCTTCTGCTGCTGCAAATGTTTTCCATATATTTTGCGGGCAGATATTTGCATTTAGTGCAGTTGATGCTGCTGCAGTTGCAGTTGCAACAAGCAGCCGCCAAACTGATTTTGCGCAAATTGTGCAAATTGCTTGCGCGATAAATTCATGTTTGCCAATTTTAATTAATTAATCGCTTTGTGCGGCTTTCGTGCAACTCTCCACCAAGCAAAATGGCCGCCCATTGTCAAACATCCACACAGTCACACACACATACAGTCACAGTCACATATGCTCATGCCCATGGAGATTGTTTATTTTGTTGTACTGTTCGGTGTTGTAATCAGTAATCAGGACGCCGTCATGTTTTATTATAGCTGGTGTTGTAACCAGCTGCGGACATTACACAGCATTCAACTAATGTCACAACGATGCCGTTCCAAATTAGACACATCTATGATTGATTCCAACACCAATTAGTCATCATTATAAGCGAGCACTAGTATAATGCAAAAACACAAGAATTCGAACGAAAAATGTCTATACCATATTTTTGGTTTAGTGCAAAAAATATGTAAATTTTAAATAAAATGCTTTTAAATAGTAAAGAGCACAATATTTAGGAATAGCACTTTTAATAGTTAAGGATGTCACCAAATCTGGTGGGAAGATAGCTGTTGACTTTCCCCAATATTCTTTATCAAAACTTCTGATGCCACGCGTACACATTCCACCCGAGCTTCACGAGAATTGCATGTACCGCACTGGTTTTTTGGAAAAAATGTTTTTTCTTCTTTAATTTTGATATTTCACTTCATAATATGATGTTCATATTCATGGCATATTGACTTAATAACAGCACACAAAAGACAACAGATACCGAAGTGAATTACCTCAAATTGGTTTGTATTCGAAGCAACCAAAAGCTTTAAAATGTTAAGTGCATTATATTCTGCGCCTCCTTTGAAACGGTTATGTTTCTTCCTCAAGTATTTGATCAGCATTTACACTGTTTAGAGCTCACATTAATTTACAGTTTGCAGTTCAGTTGCAGTTTACAGTTTGCATCTTGCAGCTGCTGCTGGCTTGTTTCTTTCGTATTTATGTGCCACAACAGTAAATTGTTTGCCTCAAATCAAAGCTAGACCAAATGCCAGACTGCAGACAAGTGCGATTTCGAGAAGTGGCGCTCTTTGGCAAGAGTGCAAGTATAGAAAAATGAATAGTTGAAAACATATATAGAGAAAGACAGCTGAAGGAAGCCCAAAGCACACAGCTTTGAATATGCTAAAAGTCGCACTTCTTTGCAAGCAACACGGCCCTGGCTGGGCGCACCAAACCATACCCAAATCTTAGCCAAGTTGAGCGTAAACTGTGTTTTTGGTTTTTGTTTATTTGTTTGTGGCTATGGGAGCTGCAGATATCACACCTAACACCGCGCCTTAAATTTACTAATCACGACACTGGAGCAACAGCAACAGCAGCAACAATAATGATGATGCTATATGCTATATATATGCTTAGTTGATCTTTTCTTGGCCCTGTTACAGTTGTTGGCCAGCCTGCTTTTAACTGTAAATGTTTCGCTGGCACGGAAGCAGCTTTAAAATTGAGCTTCTGCGTTCACAATATTTGACAAACGTCAATGTTGCAAGTTGACTGACGATTGCATGTGTGCATGTGTGTGTGTGTGTGCGTCATGTAAGCGTTGTCATGAACGCGTCAGGCGCGTCAAAAATCGCTAATGAACAGTAGCCGCGCTGGTTGTATGTGTAAAAATTAGCACTTTACTGGCAACGCTTTAAAAGCGACTGTACAACAACAACAACAACACCAACAAGCAAACTGAAATAAGTGAATGTTGTTGCTTTAGTCCATCATAGCAAAAAACGACAATAGCAACAATAACAAAAGACTCTGCCTTTTGAATTTATGAGTTTTTTATGTGGCGCTGCACTTGTTCAACATTTATGAGCAACTTCCAATTCTCGATCCAGCTCCACATTACCAGTTCCAGTTCATGAGCTGGCGGCACCTGTTGCTGCAGCGATGTTGTTGTTCTTTGTTCTTTGTCCCTGTGAAGTTGCCGAAATTTTAACAAGTCCATTTGAAGACAATAAAAATCATTGATGCTGTGTGTGTGTTTTTTTCGGCCTGCACATCAAAGTCGGCTATTGACAGCAAAATGGAATATAGTACTTAAAATTAAAAATATAAATCTTTGCAATTTGCATTTGTTTCGCTTTCAATGGAAATTGCATACGCAACAACGCCCACACCTTCACTCTGCACTTCACTCTTTGTTTAAAATCATATGCATATATGAAAAGTAATGACAACATTTAGTAACTCACAGCTTCAGTTAAAGCCAAGTTTGAGTCAGGAGTCGAGGCCCAAAAGGTTATGTATTGAGTAGACGAGAGTTCGCATCAACTGGCGATGAGTAAATGTTTGACTTGTAGCAAAGTTGGAATATCAAAAGATATACTTACTTATAGACTTTCACACACACACACATTAACAAAATCAATGCCAAAAGAGTTGAGCGGTTCTCAGTGTTAGTCACTTTGTTGTTGTTGCTGTTGATGTCTCTTATAGGCAGCGCCTCGCACATACATGTTAAAAATTCCAGACGTACGTTGAAGCTGAGATCTCCGACTCAGTATACTCTGCCTACAATACACACACACGTACACATGCATACATAGCCACCCCTCTGGGCCCTCTGTTTGTATTTGCCTATGATTCGTGTTTTATTTTACTTTATTTTTCTTCCGTAACTTTTTTGTTACACTACTGTGTTGTTGTTTATGTTGTTGGGCAGGCCGAAAAAATAAAAAAAAAAAACGTTACGTAGTCAAGTGAGGTAAAGGTACAACTGAAATAAAAGGGGTTACGCTCACAGCTCACACATCACACACACACACACACACAAATGTTTCTATGTATTTTGTATCTGTATGTTAGTCTCCCTGTATCGCACCTCAGTTGAGATGCTGCTGCTGCTGCCTCAGTCGCTGACTCTTAGCCGTTTGTTACTGTTTTTGGCATCTTTTGAATGACAGGTTGTTGAAAAATTCAATTTATCCGATCGCCGCAGTTCAGCTCGAGCATTAAACGTAAACGATTCTTGATGCGGACTCGCGACGGCAAAACGCAGGATTCGTAATTCGTGGGTTATTTAAATAAATCAAACGTGAATCGCATTGAGTGACGTGTATCAGTTAATAAGAGCAAACAGATTAAAGTTTAACAAAATATATTTGAAGCAACAATAAAGTTCCAACGGCTTTTTGACAGTGTGTGTTAGCTGTGAGTTCACTTGTGATTTTATTAAATATATAATCAAGTATTGACAATTAATTAATGATTATTGTTTGAGCATACATTGCTTAAACTATTACAATTTCAAACAAAACTACAAGTTTATACAAATTAAAGCTTTTTGTTAAGTGAAATGTGTTTCATGTTTTTAATTGTTTACTCAACCTTAATTTGTATTTCGAATTAAAACAAATATTTAATAAGTGAACTTTGAATAGTATTTATTTTGAAACGAATATTTTATTAATGTTTATAATTTTGAATATGCATTGTTTTGAATCTTAACCAAAAGTTACCATAAATATTTAATAGTGATTCCTAACATATGAAAATTTGTGCAAAATTCTTCAAAAATTGCTGTAAAATGGTTGTACGGCTTAAGCCAATTTAACCAAAATGGTTTGCAATAATGGTTATTAGGAAGAATACAAACAATGATTTTAAATTACCAAATAAAATACCAAACTAAAATTAAATTATTCATAAAAACTTTTATTTACAATATTCAGCACGCTTACTGCTAGAATTTCATTATTTTATTATTATTCCGGCGGCTACTACAAATATTTAAAATATGATTTCATTCAACAAATATTTTTTTACTTGTTTAAACTTTCAACTTTGACTATCTTGTAAATGACAATTTTTATAGCTCAATTAATAATATAAAGATGTTATCACGGCTTGGGTCTAATCTCTTTTCATTCCCTCTCTCTCTTCCTCTGTCAATGTGGCTTTTGTGTGCGGAACAGGCCCCAAGGATTGTGATCTTCCAAAGGCGGCAATCACAGCACTGCACGCGGGCGTCAACAGTTTTGGCCAACTGACTGGTGCTCCAAATATTGCCGATCTTGGTGGCGGTGGCGCTGGACCTGGTGGTGGTGGTGGTGCCAGTGTTGGTGGTGTTGCTCGACTGCATGTTACTAGTGGACTTTGTGACAATGGCAATGTGCTAAACGGTGGCAGCAATCACAGCAACAACAATAATAACAACAATAGCAACGGAAGCAACAACAACAACATGCAGCAACAGGATCAGGTGAGCATGCGCTTAGATTAATAGAAAAGGAAAACGAGTATGAGAATTACACTTCTTGCTCTTTTTCTCTTCTTTAATCAGCAGCAAGTAAACGCTGAATTTTTAATAATCCATGTTCTTTTCGATGTTTTTTTTTTCCTCAATAAAACTCTGCTATGCATAAACAATAAAAATCCAAAAACCAATTCGAAACCAAATATCAAACAAAAACTTAATGAAAAAATCAATCAAACCTAATTTGCTCCAAATGTGAATGTGTAAATTCTCTCTGTGTGTGTTGAATTGTGTATAAAAATAATTACTATGTGCAATGAATAATACAAACTAAAAAGTAAGTGTGATTTTATTTCCATACGTATTTTTATGTAAACAACAAAGCAAAACAATAGTTAAAAAATACCAACTTAAGTTGCTTTCGTTTTAGTTTAGTTAAGTTGTATTGTTTAATTGTAGTTTTAGTAAACTCACTAGACATTTAGTGCTATTTATTCTCAATGTAATAAATGTAGTACTTGTGGTTGTAGTACTTGTTGTTGCCTTTCATATTGTTGTACTTGATAATTAGCTGCTGCTTCTCTTGCTGTCACACTCAAGTTTTGTTTTTTTTGCTTCTCTGTTTCTTCGTCTCTTGCAGCACCTGGACAAAAACAAGCAGAAAAGACACCGAACACGCTTCACGCCTGCGCAACTGAATGAACTGGAGCGCTGCTTCTCAAAGACCCACTATCCGGATATCTTTATGCGTGAGGAGATTGCCATGCGCATCGGTCTAACCGAGTCACGTGTCCAGGTGAGTAATCCTCTTCCCCTCTGTCCCTTTTCCATGCATCTACCACAACTGCATGTTGTTTGTCGCTAAACTTTGTGCGGCTTTTTGTTGCGGTCGCTGCATCGCTGATTGCTGATTTAGCTGGCGCCACAGGTTCCTCTGACAGTTGTCACTTTGACACTTAACGTTTAGATGTGACAACATGACATTTGGCTTGTGTTGCACAAAACCACATCTGGTCGCAGGTACGATGTCAACTTCAAACTAAATTTAGTCATGTGGCATTTGGCGGCAGGGGAATTTTAAGAAAAGTGTTTAGCTACAGAAACAACCAGACTTTTCGCAAATCAAAATCATTTGAAAATATGCTTAGCTCCACACTACAAACAATTATTTAGAAATCTAACCCAATTTTTTGAATGTATTTATAACTCCTGTATGGATCTTCTACACACAATGTAAGCTAATATTGCATTGCTAATTAAACCGAATATTTTATTGTTTTTATTTGTTTAACAAACAATTAGCAAGCAAATATATGTGACGAACATAAAGTTGTACAATCGCAAAAGCTATTGCAACAAAAACCCAGAACCGAGACAATTTAAAGTTACATTTAGGCCGTCTTAATTTTCATGAAATTTTCAACAGATTATATTTAATAAAAATAATAACCGCAATTAGCAATTTTTATACAAAAGAAACTGTTGACTAAATTTAGTTTGTATGTAATTGAAGCTGAGCAAAAAGCAAATGAAATATTTTAAAACGAATATGTTTACTCACGTTTTATTTGTTATTATATTTTCGTTTTGTGGAAGTACAAGAAGCATCTATTTTCTTATTTTTAATCAACTATTAGTACTTTTAGTATATTTGTCAAAGTACTCCCTTAATTTCCACATTTAAAAATCTTTGCATATTTAAAATTTTATATTATTTTTATTTTTTTCTCTGCTTATGGTATTGCTCTTTGCTGTCTAGCTTTAACTCACAATTTCCACTTAAGTTTATGAGCGTTTTGGTTGCACTCGTGGCTGGCGGTGCCCAACGCCATTTAAGCGCCCAAAATTATACTTTATTAAAGCACATAAAGTCACATTTAGACGGCTCGCTCACAGTCCCAGTCCTCTCTCCGCCCTCCTTTGGCGACTTATGACTGCCGCAGCAGCCAGCACACACAAAAAGTTTGCGGAACCCAAACACACAGACATACATATAGACAGGCTACAGTGAGCATTATCCTTTTGTGGCTGGCATACAGCTCCCGAGTTGGTGTTTTTGTTGTTGTTGATTCTGCCATTATCCTGACCGCTGTCTCTCTCACTCTCTCCCTCTCTTTCTCTTTCTCTGGCAGTGTGCCTGTGGCGTGCGCCTTGTCGTTCTTTTGCATGCGGGCGGGTTTTGTTTATGCGACAATCGAATTTACTGCTTCATTAAATTTGTGTTTAAGCTTCCGCTTCCTGCAATGCCACATCAGCTTGGCGTCTTTGCTCTCTTTTCGACTCAACTGCTTGTGCAAAACTATTCAGTGCGAGAATTATTTTGCGGTTTCAATGAATGCCGAAAGTTGGCCCAGCATTTATTGTCTTATTGGCCAAACCAACTGTGTTCTTGGCTGGCGAGACTGACCTTTGACCCCTAACTAAACAATTACATAGCAGTTGGACGAAAGACGATTCACCCTTTCTCTCCTACCAACTGTTCTATTATGTAGTTTTTTTCATCTCTTTGGCCAGCCTAACGGATGTGCTACTTTGATAAATTGTTTTTAATAATTGCGTATCAGTGTCTGGGCTGTTAATGTATCCTGTTCATCCGGCAGTCAGCAGTCGGTGATTCCTGTTCATGGGGTTTGGGGTGCAGGATAATGCGTGATTTTTTTTGTTTGGGTGGGTGGTGTTACAGGCGGCTATTAACACGCTATAATGTTTGATTTTTCGTTGTCGTTTGGGTTTTTGCGGCTTATGGAATGTCAGCCCTTTGGATTAGCGAGGACTTATTATTGCTTGCCAGCCTGCCTGACTGTTGTTCCTGTTACTGTTGCTGTGGTGGCTGTTAATAAAATTAGCATATAAATTAAGTTTGCATGCTGTTTTTGCACAGCCTGCCCGCTTGCCCCACTGTACGCTCCAAAGTCACACACACACACACACACACACATACTGCCTGCTGACACACATATTACATATTTATATACACACACATTTTATTTGGAAACTCAAAATGTAGAAGAGGCTCTGCTCTCTCTCTCTTTTGAAAATTGACGGCAGGACATTTGATATGCACACACACGTCTGGCCCTAAATCAATCTACAAGGATTTGTAGCTAATGACGGCATAAAGACAGCTCCCCAAAAGAAAAACGTTTGGCATATTAACACGAAAATCAAGTTGAGCCACAGAAAAAGAGTGTGCAAGTGTACGCGTGTGTGTGTGTGTGCGTGTGTGTTTTAGCTGCATACGTTATGAAGCTCACGTATGAAGCTGGATACGTGCAGAGATAAGCAGAGAGGAGTATCAAAATAAATAAAACAACTAAAGATATGAAGACAGTTTTTGCGACTAAGTTCACATACGAGCTGCTTAATTATGCAGCCCTAAACTAAAAAGCATAGAAATAAATATAATCAAATAACCTTAATAACTGAGAGAGAGGAAAAGGAGGCAGAAAAATGTGTTAAGGGAGACGGAGACCCTTTCTCTGTCTGTCTCTCTGCATGCGGTGCAGTTGTTTAATTTTTGTTTGTACCTCACAGCTGGAAACAAACAATTTGTGTGGTGCATTAAGCAATAAGCGTCTTAGCACTCCCCGTCGCTAAACAATATGCTTTTGTCACACACTTTTATCTGCTGCATTTGGCAAGGACACGTGATCCAGTGAGTGGCGGGAGGATGCACAGTTGAGGAGGGTTTGTTAATTTTAACACAAAATTGACTTATCATGATTTTGTTGTCATTGGCATTGTTATGGCCTTAGTTTGGAATGTTTTGCATTTATTGGTTTGTTTATTGAAATTGTTGCAACGAGGGCAAAGAGGAAGCAGCAGACGCCGTAGGTCCACAGCACGTGCCACAATCTAAGCACTGACTAAGAGAACCAAATGAATTTCTCACATGATTAATTTGCCTGGCAACTGAATTATTATGGGCGTGGTGCAGGGGCAGCAACTGCTTCGGAAGAGGATGGGAGTCAACGGAATGTATCTAATCAGGCAAAGGATATTCTATATCCTATATATACATATTAGGATACCTAGCGTGTGGCAAGTCATTGGGCTAAGTACTCTCGGTATTTGGCCAGAATCGTTTCGAGTAGCAAGTTGGGCGGAAGTTTGCCAGTAATCAGCTACTACTAAAAATTGTTTAAATTCATAATTTGTTTTTGCAAGTTTCAAGAGGGTTTGCGTATTCACAGTTGCTACCGATACCCATGATATATATTGTTTAACTGCAAACCCTTAAAAAAGCATGCAAATGAAACACTCTAAGTTCAAGTCGGCAACATTGACAGTTTGAAAACATTGCTAGGGAAAATAAGGATAATTTAATTATATTTGATGTTTATTTTATTAGAAACATTCTAAAGAATTTTTTTGGTGCTATGATTAAAAAAATTTTTCAATATTAATTTCACATTATTAGAATAATAATAGAATAATAATATATTTTGTATTCTAATATTTTAGAAAAAGGGTCTATGTATCGTCAAAATTTCTGTTTACGCTGCGAACCATTTTGATTTGATAGCGTTATCACATTCTGAGTCATAAAAAAATTAACACTTCTAACAGGATTTGACGTAAAGTACACTCATAATTAAAATATTTATATCATAAGTGACTCACATGCCATTCAACATTGACTTAAATTCTTAAGAAATCAGCTATTCTCCTTGAATTATTAAGAAACTTTAGATATATTAGTTATTATTTGGCAATCGTTTGCTAAGTTTGGTAGACCTTAAAATTTTTCTAACAAGGAAATTAAAATTAGTTTTGTTCATAGAGATTAAATTTCCCTATCAAATTTAGAATTTAGAATTTGTCGGCAAATTAAAATTCGATGTTTTATGAAAAGTTTCCAAATAGCAAACATCTGCAAAACATACTTGAATATTGCGCTAAGATTTTTTTTGTTGTCAATCTATGAAATATTGTTGTTTAGCTTATAAAATCGAGCTAAAGAATTTTTCTTGAAGGTTTTTTTGCTATTTACATCCCTAACTAAAACTTTCCCAGAAAACTTCTATCGATTAGCTAAAGATAGAGAAAGCCACAGAAAGCCAGCGGCGACCAATACGAAAACCCAAACAGCAGGCAGTGATAAATTATGGCCTCGAGTTCAGACAACTAATTTATTTGCTGAGCCGCTTAATGCCACCTCTAATAATAGCCCACTGGGTGCACGATTGATGTGTGTTGGGCTGACGGGGAAGCTGGAAACAGGATTTATGAGATAGTCAGAAGAACTCTTCTTGAAATTTAATCAAACAACATTTGAAAAGTGAACACAAGTTGAGAGCAACGCGAACTGAAAAAGTGTTGCAGCTAAATTTTTAGTCGTGACTTTAGTTCTCGTTCCCCACTCTACTCTTCGTTTCCGTTACTGTTTCTGATAACCATGGCATCGCATTATAATTAAACTTTAATTGAAATACCAAAACGAAAATATGCAACAGCAAAATTGTAAGCTGTGGAGACTCGAATGAATTCGGAGTAGGAGGAGCTCTGTACAAGGATTCGCTGTGCACGTTTTCTGCGCTGTATTAGTTGCTGCTAAAACTTTAAGGCCAAAGGCAAGAGAGATATAAAAATGCCAAAAGAGATAGAGACAGAGGCAGAGACAGAGAAAGAACGTTCGCATAAAATGCACATAAAGAGCATAAAGAAAATCTGGCACGCATTCTGTTTATGGCATATGAAGCAATTTCAAAAGCAATTTCGTTGATACTTTTCATTGAAATGTTTGTGTGAAAATGGCGTGCCAAAGCGTCCAATGGATTCGGGTCTGGGTCTGTTTCTGTTGGTGGCTCAGTGTCCATTGGGATAAGCTTCCAGTCAATGGAGTTGTCGGAGGGAGGGCATTGATAAATGAAAAGGTTCACATTCTTGATACTTGCACAAAATCGTTTGCTTTTCGATCCATTTTTTTTTGTTGAAAATGTATAAAAGAAAAAAATAGTAGAAAAAAATATTCGCTAGCTGATTTTGCAGTTGTGGTGCGCATGCTCCATCAGTGCACCAACTCTTTTCGGGGGTTGCATTGCGTGTACCCCCTTTGCACATTGCACTTTCGCCTCTGGCTAGCTGCCCAGACTACACACTGTCCGCTAAAAGTAATGCAACTAATGCCAACGCAACTATTTCATAAATCGAGTAAGGAGTCAAGCCTAAGCAACCGAATGGACCAATAGTTTGCCAAACAACTTTGAGCAACCCCCAAGCCGACTAACCGGGGGGGTTGTGCACACAATAGCAACAACAACAAGACCAATGTCTGACAGCCAGAGACACAATTCCCATTTTCTGAGGGGGCGTTGTGTGTGCACACAAGTGTGAGTGAGACGGGCATAGTAACAGCAGCCGGCAGCATTTGGGTTGATTCTGTTTGTTGGGTGGCAAATGAAATAAATAGCTGGAGTGTGGCGAGGGGGAGATTTTAGGGGCAGGCAAGGCAGCCAGGCAAGTCGCAGCAAGTGTCGCCGGGCGCGCTCGTAAAGCAGGATTTAAAGGATAACATAAAATAAATCGACTCCATTTGTGTGTATGCCTGTGTGTGTGTGTGTGGAGACATTTGTGCGTCGCTTTATGAATTTATACACCGTTTTTATATGCGCACGAATGAAAAGATATTGGCCGAAAAGCGATTTCCATAAACCACTCAAAGCACGAAGTCTCTCTCAGAGCATTGCCAGCCAATAAAAATAAAAAGATTCCACACTCAAGTTCATGTTGAAGATGCTTGGATGACAGAGACTTAAGAAGACATCAAAGGACAATGGACAATCACAATCATAATCCAGCAAGCAACAAATTCACAGACCCACAGATTTTTTTGGAGTGGCCATTTTCTTTTTCATTTTCTGGTTGCCAGGTTGCCATGAATTTGTTCGCTTTCAAAAGAAAATGCAATAACCTGGCCAATTGATTTTTGATTACGCTGCAGCAGAACAGCAACAATAGCAACATCAAGCATAACCAGCAAGAATTGTCAATAAAAACAAGCCAAATATTATGGCTGGCTCTGTCTTTCTCGTTTACTCTCTCGCTCTTTGCACTTGCCAATCAAATGTTTATTAATACACAGAGGGGCAGGGAAAATGGGGGCAGCTTTTAGCTGTCCTTTATGGCCAGCTGCCCCGTTTGCAGGCTTAATAAATAATATTTGCATTGCAGCTAATCGAATTTTGATTGCAATTTTCTGTATCTTCATTGCTGTTCTCTGTTTGCTGGTGTTATTGTTTCCTGGCTGTTTTTTTTATGATAGTTGGCATCGCGATTTTGGCCTGGCATTTGTGTGATTGATATTGTTTCGATATTGACTTTTTCAAGTGGAAACCTATTTTGCGATTTTTGCGAAAGTGCATTTCTATGTAGCTAGCGGATTGCATTTCAGCTTTGTATGCAAATGTAGAAATATTTTGTAAGTGCCAATAACTATTCGAAATAGCCCCGGCTATATGACAGCTGTTTATTAGCCATAATGTGCAATTAATGTTGCATAACGATCCGTTGAGATAACATCCAAAAACACTAAGGGTCAACCATAGGCGAAAAGGGATTTGCCATATGACAGAGCCATTATAAATGGTTTGCAATCATACGCACACAGTTAACAACCTAACAGCCTAACAACCTAACAGGTTCTCAGCGTTCATAATAAAAATGCCTTTGGGTCTTTGACACCATCAACCAAAACCCTCCCTCCCAACCCCCTTTGGCAGGCAGTGCTTACACTCCCCGCTGGCAGCCAGTCATAAAATCAAAGCAAATCACTTGTTATCCCATTTAGCTCAGTTTCAGTTACAATTCCCTTCGTTCTCTCCCCTTTGTTGCCTTTGTTGCATGTCATTTGGCTGCTACTTAATTTCTGACTTTTGCAAGGGTGCGTCCTGGATGAGCTACATTGTGGGTGCTTGGCTGGCTGGTGTTAATATTTGTGGCCTGCCGCAAGAAATTGCTTTTTCATAAACTTGACTCATTTATTATTTGCAACAGTTTCCTGGGCCTTGCTGCCGCTGCTTCTTCTTATTACTGTTGTTGTTATTGCTATTATTCTCACACCTTTTGTGTTGTTGTCTGGCCTTTTGTGTGTTGGTGGTGTCTTTTTGTTGTTTTATTTTTTTGTTGTGTTGTTTTGTTTTTGTGTCAGTTGCAAGTGAAAATTAAAAGTCCAAACATGAAAATGCTTTTGTTCGCAGCATATGGCTGGAAATTTGTCGAAACTGGTTTTCTGCTTTTGCCATCGTTGCTTTGATTACGTTTTGCTCCATTTACGCCTCGGCCGGAGAACCAGGGTTGGGGGGAGTGAAGAGAGTGCTTGAAATTAAATTTTTGGCATTCAGCTAGTTGATAAATAAGATTTGTTCTTGGAATGCAATTCATTTTCAAAGTTCAGGAATTTCTGTGACAAACAAAACTAATATTAAAGTTATATTGTGTTCATTTTGTAGACAGTCTCAAGAACAGTGTTTAAGGTAGTTTAAAGAAAAAAATTATTTGATATTGTTGAGGTAAATTATTTTTTTAATTATTTTGTAAAAGAATGTGATAAGTAAATCACATCAAAGACAATATTTTATTGGATTATTATTTGCAACCGCACTTTGAAAAAATATTAATTTTAAGCTCAAATATAATGTAGCTTGGCCAGCAATGTAGCTTTGCTTAAAATAAATATGAAATTCTTTGACTCAATACTATTTAATTAGTCTAAAATACCTGGAATACTGAGGTAGTTTATTAAATAGACCAACCTTACGAAATTTTAAAATACTCACACTTGCTTTCGAAATCAAATTTCACAGACCTTTAAATTGGCTGTTTTACTATTTCTCTTTATTTTACAAACCAATAAATCAAATCTTGTATTTATTGTTAGCCGTGCCTCTTCGCCACTCAACGTCTAATAATTTATGCATAAGGGGCAAAGCTTAAAAAATTACCGTCAAAACACAATTTAACGCTCGTATAAGGAGCGTCAACAAACGAGAGAAAGAGAAGAGAGAGAGAGAGAGAGAGAAATGTATAAAAATAACAGCATGCAGAGCGCCTGTCATACGCACACCCTAACACACACATTCGCTACACACACCCTAAACACACATACACCAATATGAATGTTTATATAATTTTTTGTTTGGCTGGTGGTGTGCAATGCATAAAAAATAAATGTTTTGTTTAACCGACATTTTAACGCCTCTTTGCGTGCCGTGCACGTCATGCACGTTACGCCAATTTAATGCGCCTTCAGCTAGGCAATGACTTGGCTTTATTTTTTTATACCAAAAAGAAGCAAAGGCAGCGTTATAAATAAATGAAAGCAAAGAAAAGCATTAAAAAGCAGACACCCAAAATATTGTATATGCGAATGTGGCAAGCAAAATAAAAGAAGCGCACAACTAAATTTAATTGCCATAAACAAAACAAAGAAGTCAGTGAGACAGAGAGAGAGATAAAGAGAGAGACACAGAGAGACAAAGAGAGGGGGGCGAGAACAGAGTCATAGCCAGACAGTCAGACATTGTCTTAAATTATTAAATTAAAAGTTAATGAATAGAGCGACGCATAAACACATAAAAAGCATAAACAAGTCAAGGTCGCTTCGCAGTCGCTATCGCAGTTGACGTCGTAGTCGACGTCTGTGTGGCAACACACCCTCTCAGTACTCGCACACCCTTTGCCCCCTTGTTCTTACCATGTGGCACATTAGCGTCCCCTGGTGTAACATTGCGCGCTTACTAAGTGTAACGCTGTCGATCCTGCCTCGGCCTCGCAATCTCTACCACTGATTTCTCCTCAGCGTGTATATGTATGTGTGCGTTGTCTGCCTGTCTGTTTGCCTTGCCTTGCCTGACTGGCAGTCTGCCTGCTGGCCGACATATGACAAATTCGCTAGGGACCATCAGCGTTACAAGTAAAGTTACTTTGCACAAAAGTTGGCATTTTTCTTTCATTTCTTTATGTTGCCTGCTTTGCTTGCTTTTTGGCTGCCTGTTTCAGTTTGTGTGTTTTGTGCGCTTCTTGGCCATTAGTTGTGGCTCAGACACAGACAGTCGACGGTGACGGTGACAGCTCAAGATTTCAGTACGGAGAAGAAAGTACGGTTTGTCCGGAGCATTTAAAAATACGCGACATGGCAACGGTATAACGGTTAAGTTGTCAACCCGCCGCGTGATGTGGATACGGATTTTGCGGAATACGGCGGATTGTTTGTTGCTGGCCTTTAGTTATGCACGGCGGAAAAATCATTTTCATGTCACAAGTCATTCACTTTACCGATGCTTTAGTTTGCTGTCTTTTTTATGTTCTCTTTTTAATATTTTTGCTTGCTCAGCATTTATATTGCTGCTTGAGTTTAAATAATTCTAGCTGGCTCCTAAAAGCGGGCAACACTTTTCGCAGCTAATCGCATGTGTGTGTGTTATTCTGCTTGTGCTTGTAAATGTCAAAACCTCAACGTGTCTACACACATCTACTTCGTCGTCGTAGTTGTTGTTGATTTGCATGGTTCTTATGCATATGGAAATGGCAATTTCAAAGCATTCTACACATCCGACATGGGGCCTCAACCGCTATCTCCTACCCACCCCTGCCCATAATGCTGCTTGGTTAGGGCCAAGTCACAACCTGCCGATAAGACAAAAGCGAATGGCTGACCAAAGATGTGTTGGGGGCAGTGGCAAATGCTGCCTTGTCTGTAACTCTACGACTATAGATAAAGAATTTACATATGGAATTTATACCTGTATGGATTAAGAGAATGTGTGCTTGCGTGTGTGTGTGCGTGTGTGGATACATGTTTTGACTGTCACGACGGTAATTGATCTCGATTAAGACCATGTACGAGAAGTCGCTTAACAAGCAGACAACACATGTACACAAAAACACACACACACACAGATGAATACATATGCATAGTCACATGTGTGAGGTCAATTTGGTCACGGTCTTAAGGCTCTTTCTTGTATCAACATTAATTGACTTTGCTTGAATTTCGTCAGTCTTGGTAAATTTTTGAAGGTGTGAAAACATTTGCAAGACAGTGATATTTAAAAGTTGCGTAATCTATCTTTGTATCTCTGACGACTTGAAAATAAAATTGTAAATCTTTTGCAGATAGAACTTTAAATAATATCACAGAGTACAGTAAACTAAGTTTCAAGTGCTGTATAAGTGAAGAATATAATGTTTTGCTAAAGATACTTCTGGTATTCTAGTTTTACTTGAACGCTTGTACGCTTTTGCGGTCATAATATAATGTTTAAAAAAAAATGTATAAGAAAGATAAATTCAAAAGCAAGATAATTATTCAAAAAATATAATAAGATACATAAACTTCAAAACCTAAAGTGAAAAGATGAGGTAAACTAACAATTGAAATATTACTTACCTTGTGCTCTGAATTTTTTTTATTTTTAAAGTTTGTTTCTTTGATTAAATTTGAGTGTGTATGAATTCAAGTAGATAATCTTAATAATGATTTTTATTTTATCTTTTGTAAATCTAAAACTGATCTTAGAATAGTTTAAGGAACTTAAAGTTTAGAAAGCAAATAGAAATGCATACCAAAAAAAATACTAATCGAACTTAATCGCAGATATTAAGAACTATTCAGATTACCTCGACAAAAATATAGATAAATAACCATAAACAATTGATTTGTAAACAATCTATACAGTTAGGATTTATTGCAGGGAATGAATAATAATGATAATAATAAAGAATTGCTGTTGACTTTTGTGATTCAAATGATTTTGTAAAGTGATCAAAAGCTTTTGACAAATATTCTACTTATCAGAAGCTGCCTTACACACAATTTTAATCTTAGAAACAATTACCTTTTCTTTTATGTTGCAGGTTTGGTTTCAGAACCGTCGCGCCAAGTGGAAGAAGCGCAAGAAGACTACAAACGTATTTCGAACACCGGGCGCTTTGTTGCCATCGCATGGCCTGCCACCGTTTGGGGCAAACATAACGAACATTGCAATGGGAGATGGATTGTGTGGCACGGGAATGTTTGGCGGTGATCGCTGGAGCGTTGGTGTCAATCCCATGACTGCAGGTGAGTGATTAATGGATGCCAACTACAAATATGACTAACTAACTGTAATTTCTAACTATGCAACCTGTCTATGCATTTGTATTTGTTGTTGGTTGTGGCTCAAAGGCTTTGGCCAGCTGAATCAATCGTCACCGCTTTCGTCCACGCTGAATAGCGGCCTCAATTCGGGCATTAACATGGGCTCCGCCCTGGGTGCCGGCACCTATCAGCACTATGGCCTCAATGCTTTGGGTAGGTGTTGCGTCACTACCTACAACTTCACCCCATCTCTCCCTTTCCACTTAGTTCCCTCCACACTTGATTAAGATCACACGCTTGAAAACTTTCCATTTGCATGACAGCCGAGCCGGGTTGAAAAATGGAGTTGACACTTTTTAACTACAAACTTTTTGTTTTTTTCCTTCTCGATTGCTTCTTTATTTGTTTAGCTTTCGATGCAATCCAGTACTTCTGACAATTGCCCAAACACGACATCGTTTTCATTTCTCATAACACTTCTTTTTTTTTTTTGAGCTACCGAAAATAAATTTAAGTTTGAAACACGCAGAGTAACAAATATATAATAGAGCTCTGCTCAGCGGATTTTTTACTTCTTCATATATATTTGCTCGTTCAATTAACAGTCAGTCGTTTAATTTTCAGGAATATCCAAAGGGATTTATTCGATGTTATTCGTTGTACGACACGTCTTCGTCGAGTTTTATTTGATTTTGTATTCGTATAGATGTGCTAATTGATATTTTGGAGACAGGTTTTTTCTTCTTTAAAGTTGTCATTGTTACAGTTTTTTTTTGTATACCTTATTTTTTGAATTAACCAGATATTCACATTTATGTTTACTGAGCAACTCCAGTTCCGTATCTTTAATTGGTACATTTTTTTTGTGCGCAGGCGATTCGATGATGTATCAGCACAGCGTTGGCGGGGGGGTAGGCTGCGGACCGGGCGGCTCCCCGAGCGCCACTACACCGCCCAACATGAACAGCTGCTCTTCGGTGACGCCGCCGCCGCTTTCCACGCAGCCCAATGCCGCACAGAACGAACTCAATGGCGAGCCAATGGTGAGTTTCAATAGTCAGGACACAAACCAAGCAGTTGAATTTAAAATTGACAATTCACAGACACACCACCAACAGCAGCAGCAGCAGCAACAACAGCAGCAGTCACATCAACCGCAGCAACAGCAGGCACACCAGCAGCAACAACAGCAGCAATCTCTTACACACCACCAACAGTCCGCAACACCAACACAGCAGCAACAACAGCAGCAGCAACATCAACAACAGCAGCTGCAACAACAGCAGGACAGCAGCAATTTACTCCCTCACTGTCATCAGGCTATGCAGTCGCCAGATGGCGCCACCGATGAGGATGTGTGGCGAGGACACAGCATTGCAGCGTTGCGGCGGCGTGCTTCCGAACTAAATGCAACAGCAATTCCATCGTATTTGCATCATGCCGCCGCAGCACACAATAACTATGAGCACCACAATAGTGTCTACTGAAATTTGTTGAAAAGCTTTGAAAGCTTTTCGGATTACGGTTTTTCCAATTGCGGCACTCACGAGTTTTAAAGCAACTGAACAATTTGACAGCCACCCACAGCTCGGGTTAACCGAGTTTCTAGATTCTAAGCTAACCAAATGTTAATTTTAAACAATTGTACAATTTATGTGTTTATATTTCTTTTATTTTTATTGTTTTGCAACTTGTCCATGAAACGATCGCATCGGAGCATATTTAAAAACTTAAAAGACTATAATGAATGTAAACCATGTATACGAAACGATGAAAACGTGAGCTATTTTTAGTGGCATTAACTAAATACTATATATACTTTATATATATATGATATATATGTGAATGTACGACTATGGAAATATTAATTTTAAGAGTAAGAAATTTAAAATTAACAGAAAAAAAGTGCAGTCGCATGGCCTGAACTAAACGAATTATACAAAGGTAATAAGACATTACGTATACGTATTGAACAACGAGGTCAAACAAATAAATTGTATAAACAAAGCGCTCAGAGCTGTCTTGAAAAAGGATCTTAAAAAAAGTGCAGCCAACAAATAAAAATTATATAAATATGTATTCTATATAAACATACCTAAATATATTAAAGTGTAAACTTAAGCATAAGTGTTGTTGTTTTTGTGTATAGCCCTTAATTGTTTAGTTCTTTTGCTAAACTTACTTACATATTACATACATACATACATAGAAATATAAGAGAACTTAAATTTATACATTTATTGGTTAAAACAATGCAATAGCAACTGTGCAAAAGTCATAAACAGCAAATCATAAATTGAAATTTAATATCGAAATGAAAATTAAAATTAAAACTAAATGTCAGCTACACCTTGAAACAGTTTGAAATGCACACACACTAAAACACAATTAATTACTGATTAGATGGCATTAAATGGATTAATTTGAATTTGTAATACTAGTGCTTACACATACACACATACATACATACATAATAGATGCATGAATACAATTATTATGTAATACATACTTGTAATAGACTTTCTTCTAATGTTTAAGCCTAAATTTAACAGCCAACTACAAACATTGAAAAACAAAAACATGTATGTAATTATGCGTATTATTAAATAGTATACTTAATTAAATATGAATTGAACGTGATTTAAATAACAGTAAATTGAAAAACTATGCTAAACAAAATAAAAACCAAAATAAAATTCAACTATTTTCAGTGTAAATGTTATGTGATTTACGATTTAGCTTAACTTTTAATTATATCGAAGTTTGAACTACATTAAACAAAAAATAACACTTTACATTATTATGCTGCAAATGCATTTAATGCCAAGTCAATTAGCTAAAGGGTTGCCCATAGACAGGGGGACAAAAAGGGTGGGGCACCGTGCAACCAGTTAGGTGGCAGTTGTTACAAAAGCAATTACAATAATTGCATGTGAGCACAGCAGCATTTTGGCTGGCTAATAAAAACGCCAAAACGAATTTGCCACAAACAACTTTAAGATTAAATTGGCAAATTGATAAAACTTTGACAGCCCAACCGCATGCATTCTAGTGTTTGTGTGTGTGCGTATGTGTGTGCATACACGCACGAGTTCTTGGGACTGGATTTTATTGGAGCGACTGGCCAAATATCCATTGCATTGGCATTGACTGCTTGCAATTATTGGGGTCAACAAAGAAGACGGCAAACAACAACAAACATTGGCTATTGAATATTTACGGCTGCCGTGGTTGCATCTGAAATACTACGTACTTAATGGTAACAGAATAGGGTATATAGAAAGCGACTGAGTTCACTTTACTTGGCGATGGCTTGAAAACAAAACTATTCCAATAATGAGAAAATGATGTGACAAAAAGAAGTCGAGTTACTTGTTAATTAAACAATTAACTTTATTTTCAATTTTAAATTTGATACAAGGTACTTAAGTCAGCTTATCCTAAATACTACAATATTTTCAAATTTTTTTTTAACAAAAATCCATTTAAAAAAATACACAAACTGTATTTTGTAAAACGTAAAAAAAAATAAAGTCAAAGATAAAATTGTTTTTATTTTGAATACATTTTTTTGTCTATAATAAAATATGTGAAACATTTTCCACATGTCTAAAATAACATACAAGTTCGAACAAATATTGAAGGGAATCTAAATTCAAGAGTTGCCAGACTGGTTGCAGTTAATCTCTGCTAAGAGCTTCATCAATATATTTATTTTATTCTATAAACTCAAACACATTTATTTAATTTGCTGTACTCGCATTATTTTCTTAAACTCTTACACAGTATCTTTTATACTCAAACATTCTACTTTTCAATAATGCTAGAGCTGTTCCTGTTGTCTGTTCAGAGTTTGTATATGCATACACGGGGCTTATAAATATTATAACGACTGCACAGCTGTGACATTTGACATGCACATTGTCACGACAATTGGCCAGACTTAATCACACTGATGGTATTTTTATGTGATGCGGCAGCCACACCAACAGCAGCAGCAGCAGCAGCAACCCAAATGCAACAGCAATTCAATAAAAAAAAACTTCAAACAAACACACACATGCATACACTGCTCAAAAAAATATATATGAGTGTGTATGTGGCGCCTTATATGCGAATGTGAAATGTGGAAAGAAAGTCGGGTGCACGCAGTATAACATGCTCAAATTCCAGAATTGATAGCTTGCCATCGCCGTCGACGTCGGCTTCCTCGATTACCTTGTCAGCAATCTGTTGGTGCTCCTCGGGACTCAGTTCGTTTTTTGTCATTGTCGTCAAGCAGGACATCAGGTCAGCGTGCCCAATGAAGCCGTCCTGATCGAAATCTGTAAAGTCATGCCAGCCCAAACATGCATAAGTACTGTTAGTCCTCGTATGACAAACACATACATATGTACAAGTACAAGAGAAACTTGGATAACGAAGTGGATATGCAGATGTAGTTTTATGTGTGTGTCGTATTATCAAAGTTGACATTTTCATGCATAAAAGTCAACTGATGTGTGCAAAATTAAGTTACGGGCAATATTCTCATATATGTACATATACATGTGCATGTATTTGTGTTGTGTGCATAATCGCATGTGCTCGTTGTCAGTGTTGCATGCTTCAATTTGTGTCAATCTAATAATGCACGTTGAGACAAAGTGCCAAGTGTTTTTGTTCACATTTTTCCTAAATATTTTTGCATTGAATTGCAGTTAAGTTTAGTAGAAAAATACTATTTAGTATTATTTATATCAGCCTACAACAAATATGATGAAATCGGCATAGCTTGCACATAGCAACAAATTTAACTAGAGTTCTCTAAATTCGTTTCTCTAAACTGATTTGCCAATTCAATTTGATTTGATATTGAACATGCAACACACTATTATACAGAAGATTCTTTCTAATCTAACATAATTTTAGAGTAGTTTGATTACTCACACAATGTTGTGATTATTCAGTGGCTTTTTATTCAATTTACCCGTTGGCCTTGTAATTCCCAATGCAATTCATTTTGTGTATATGTCAAAAACTAAAATATGCATTCAACTTGTGTACACTTAATTGCCGGCCAGTTCATTTGGTGCGCTTTGAAGTCGTAAATCCACAAAGTTGTAAAATCAATTTGCAAACTGTGCACAGAAAGAGAGCGCGACATTTTTCAGATTCTCATTTAAATTTCAATTAAAATACTTATTAGAATTTATGACTGTCCTTGAACTGTGTGTTTTGTGTATGTAGTATGTGGCACCAGGCAACAACACTAACAACAACAATTCAACAAAGGCGAATGGGCTACGTTGAATCTGGGCCACAAATTACTGAGGCACAGACATTCGCATATCGCGGCAATGGCATTGCGTAACATGCAAATGCCAAAGAGTCGCAAAAGGAAAGCCAGGCAATAACAGCAACAAAATTAACAACATCTAGCTGTGGCAAATGCATAAACAAAACCAGCAAATGTGCAACACTACCTCAACAAACAGTGAAAGCAACAACAAGTAAGCAAATGCAGATATCCTTGGCAAGCCGAGGGATTTTATACTATATACTGGATGTCTGCAGTCTACTTGATTACTACTGGTTATATTTAATATAGGAATGTCAATATATGAGAAACTTTGGTTTCAGAATTGAATCATTGTTAGTTCTTATTCCGACATTATTACGTACAAACTTTAAAGCTTACAAAATAACTTTAAAAATAGATATGTAGTCTAAAAGTAGTTGTCTATGTTGTCGCAAATTAATTCTGTCTGTTTCTTTCGATGTTTATGCTGACTAAAAGATTTTATAAAATCGTATAGTGTGCTTTCAAATAATACCATACTAAATATTTACTTCAAGAAATTATCACAATATTATTTCACTAAATATTTTTTCACTTTTTAATCAAAATATTTCCCTCAATGCGTTGCAACAGAACTAAAATACCCAGTGCAAGTGTAATCACAAAACATAATGCATGAAAAAGAACTTACCATAAATCTTAAAAGCGTAGAAAACTTTAATGTCTCTGGGTGCCTGTTCGCTAAACACGGAGAGAGCATCCAAAAAGTCCTCAAAGGATAAATTACCGAGGCCATCGCGTGAGAATGCCTCGCCTGGACAGCGGTGGCAACAGAAGGCGTGGCAACCAAGAAAATAAAATCGTTTTGCTTATGAATGCGGCTTTGTTATGTTTTGTATATTTTTATGTTTTTGTTTTTTTCTTTTTGTTGGTCACTCGGTTTGCTGTACTTACAGATACGTCGCCGAAAGGGATTCTCACGCAACTCGGGCATCTTCTCAATGCATTCGCGTGGAACCTTGACACTCGAGGCCTGACCCTCGGTCATTTGGCGTGGCACCAAATCCGGACGGAGCTCACGAAAGCGTTTATGCACGCTGCGCCAAAGGGGAAAAAAAGAGACAGAGCTAAATGGTAGCACTTGATGAAAGGCTTTGTGTTTGCCGGCGTGCGTGTGTGAGTTTTTGCTGAGTGCCCCTAACAAAAGGATGCGGCAAACAATGGCGCCAAACATCTCCGTGTTCGGCCATATGAAAGGAAAATAGTTTCGCTTATTATATATCAACACAACAAAATGAAATAACAAACAGAAATTAAGTATACGCCCCATGATGTCAAATACAAACCGCAAAATCTCCTTGCGTGTGAAAAACGTGCAATCCTATAAACAGATAAAGAGATAGACAAAAACATATGTGTAATTTAAGGACTTTCTATAAATTAACTATTTATACACTTCAAAAAAGGCGCTGTATTTATTATGGAAGTCAAAATTGGCTAATTTTTTATATTTTAAGAACTTTAAAGAACGTGTACAATGAATTAATCTGATTTAGTTATATTTAATGAATATTATTTTACAATTCAATTCAATGACATGAGATGGCAAACCATTCTTGTCATAAAACCTTAAGGTTTAAACATCATTCACATTTTGACAAAATCTTTACTGGCAGCAATTGCAGTTTAAACTGCTACGAAGCGAAAGTGCATGTACCTGATAGTCATCCAATTGCTGTTCGGTGAATGTCACAATTTTGTTGCCCATCGCTTATTCCGCACCGTGTGTCTGCTTGTTGATGTAGGCCCCGAACCGAAAGTAAACTCAAACTGGGGCTGGCTAACCAACAGCCAACTGCTGCCATCTGCAAACGCTGCGCGACTGGCGCGCATAAAGCGAAGCAAAGTGTTAGCATAACTTTGCATAGAACAACGCTAGAGCAGCAGAAGCCCAGCCCTAGTGTGCCGGCTCTGAGTAGAGCCCAACCCCAGTTCCGAACGCGTCTGACACATCCTGCGGCGCCTTGGCTCCAGCTTGTCCTGGTCACATTCGCATGGAAATTAATTAAGGAGTGTTCACGGTGTGCCATTTTTGTGCTAGCTGTCTTTTTTTTTTTTCTCTGCACCCGCCGCCTGTGCTCTGTTTGACAGCGAAAAAGGCAGCGCACAAAAAAAAAGACGGGTGCGCCATCCAACAGAAACAAAACTGAGCAAACTGTATTCGATGCGATGCGATGTGTGTGGGTATTTCTAGTTTTGCGTGGCGGATTTGATTAATTAATTTAATGCGCGGCAGGACTTTTCAATTTCGCGTGTATGCTTTGTGAATTTATGGTAGTGACTATCGGGCTTCGGATCCAAATCCAGTATGCTCAGCTTGGTCAAAAACTGACGATCCTTCACGCACACAAGCCAAGGCTGCAACGACCTGCAAAAAGTTAACATACACTGATTAGCTGTCAATGTTTGAGTGTGCATGGGTGGTTGCTAACCTGTTCAGCTTGATTGGACAGCGTATTTCCTGAAAAGTCAGCATTATGGAGCAGTCCAATGCCGTTGCGCCCAGCATGTATGCTTGCTCTGGCGGCAGCTCATCCAAACTGAACGTTTTACTGGAGTTTAGGAGCGCCCGCAGCGCTTGATAGGTGGGCGTTTCATGTTGAGCGTATCCTTGTTGCCACATGTAATGAAAATGCTGCTGTAATTGCCAAGAAAAATGTTAGAGACGAATAGTGCCAAAATAAAAAAGTTGCAGCCAGGCCACTTGGCTGGCGTCCAACTGCAAATCCCAGCGCTCTACTCCACTGCTCCACTATTCTAGTATTGCACTGGCCGTGACGTCTAAGGGGACTTTGAGCTTAGTGTCCGTTTGCCGTTTAGCTGCCCTTTCAATTTCTACCTTTTTAGCACTCTTCGCTTGAAGCATTGTTGAAACATCAACTAGGTAACTCAATGTAGTTGCCGGCCTTTGTGTAACTCCTGTTCACTTCCTCTCACTCTCCCTTTTTATTTTTCTCTGCAGCTGCATTTTAAAAGCAATAACAAATAAGAGCTAACCAAAATAAAAAATGTAAAAGTACTTAACGCTCGACTAGTCAGTGCTCTGTAATTAAATATTACGTTTAGGAAAGTAAAATGTATAATGTTGAAAGAATGATAATGATATTTGTGTGAAAGATTTACTAAGTCAACAAATACGAAGACAATTACTTTAGCTTTCCTAAAGTCACTATTCTACCATCCCGTTTTAGAAATTCCCCTTAGTAGGGTATTAAAAATGGTTAAAAGCATCAAACTGATGGCCATCAAAGCTAAGTTCGCAGTTTGTGCATTGCTTTTCGACCTCAAATTTATAAAAAGAAAATAGACAAAAGTGATGATAGCCAAAGGCAAACAGTTCATCTTCCTTTATTTTTTATGTTCACTTACCTTTACCAGCAATTGCAAATGCAAAATCTTTTGCAGCACACAATTATTGGGTAAGTGAAATATTTCCGCATTGTTGATCTGCGCTTGAGTCGCCTTTGGATTTGAAGTCAGCGTCGACGCCGACGTCGACGTCGCCATTGCTGTTGCCGTTGCTGTCGCCATTGTTTCCGTTTCCGTTTTAGCTTCCGTTCGAGTTACTGCTATTGCCACATTTGTTGACAAGCAGGTTGTTGGCGCAATGGTTGTCGTTGATGTTGTTGTTGTTTCTGTTGCTGTTGCTATTTTGGTACGCTTTGTGTACCTTGGGGTTGGTTTTTCAGCAGCTGCTTCTGTTGTGAGGCGTCGTCGCTGCGGCTGACCATCAACGGCTTTGACAAACTCAACTATTCCAGCATCAGCCTCTTTCTGCTCCTGTACCTGTTTTAGATTTTCTACGTGCCACGCAGCAGCAACATCAACATTAGCTACGCCAATTTCTGTAGTTTCTTTTGTCTCCATGCCAGCAATCGGTTCGCATGGCGATTCCCCAAATGCAGCGCCTGCCACGTGGCTGTGGTTTCCGCTCCGTCCCTGTGTCCGTCTCTGACTCTGAGTCTTTACCTCTTTGGGCAGCTCTCTGCTGCTGCTGCTGTTGTTGTATTCCCTGAGCAGGCAGGAGACCAGCAAATGTTTTATAAGCACCATAATTTCACTGGAGAATTTCAGAGATTTTATGACCATGGCGTTGGCATAGCACAAATGGGTATGGCAATCGGGATTTGGATTGGGGGGTTCCATGCGATTGGCGTTGGCGTTCGTTTTGCCCCCAAAAATGTTCGTTTGTTTGTATTTTCAATGCACATTCCAATTTTGCGTTGTTGTTGTTGGCAACGTTGTGCAAAGGTGTTGAAATGAGTGAACAATACATAAAGCAAAGTACAGAGGAGACGGGGTGGAGAGAAAAAAAAGAGAGCAAAATAGCAATGTTAGCGGTTGGCACTCGAGAATTTGTGTGTTGGCTGTTGCTTGCATTATTTATTGAATATTTGCGTGCTATACAATTGGTTGGAGATTCTATTTATTTTCTCTCCATATAATTTTGATACGTTTTGCTCCATTTTGCTTTTGTAATTGGCTTCCATGGAAATTTGTGTTGAATAGTCGCTTACCATAAGTTAAGCCAAAAAGCGACAGGCAAAAAAAAATTATTGTTATTGCGGCAAATGAATTTAACTGAATATTATTGGCTTTTACAATTGTGTAAATGATTTATCTACAGCAAGAAAAAAAATACTATGCCATATTTATATTAAGTTTGCATAGTGAAAAAGTTAAATTTCTTATCAATATTTACCCGTTCTGCAAATATAATTTATATAGTGTAAACGTTTTATCATAATTTTCATAAAGTTCTGTTAAGTTCCAGATTAAACACCAACGCTTTAACATCGTCAGCTCAACTTAACAACAATTTAAATCTGAACAAAAACTTGTGGAGCAAAGTTTTTCTTACTAGCAAACTTTACTGTTAGTTGCCTTTCCATAAACTTAACTTTATCAAAATCAAATAAATATTTAAGTATTAAAACTTAACTATAAGAATTTTCGCTCACCCTGGAAAAACGCGAGAGTGCAGCTCTTCATAGGAAATCGAATTCGCGTGATCGCCATAAATTAAATTGCCGTTCTGAAATACACGTAAATTATTTTGCGGACAAGCGAAAAGTGCATTCAAGGCATCGAGCATACGACACGGTGTACTGAAAATAAAAGAAAGTAAAAAACCGAAACATTGTTTATATGAAAAAATAACACTATTATAGCATAAATGTGAATATGTACATGAATGGATGGATGGATGGATGATATAAATGCAAGTCGAATAAAAACAAAAATAACGGCCAGCCAAAGGCAGAGCACAACGCAAAATTGTTGTGTTGAGCGCCAAAGCCAAGTCCGTAAAAAGCCCGAAAATGAAACAAAAATGAATAAAAATAAACGAAATTGAAATGAAAGTGGATACGAAACAGGCGGTAAACCGGAATGAAAGCGCAAGCAAATTGAATTTCGTGCACGGATGCACGCATGACTTAAAACAGCGGGCCGCAAATAAACGAATGAGCCGCGGGGTCTACAGACTCAGCCTGGCTCCGCCTGGCCTGGTGTGGCCTGGCCTGGCCTCGAGGCTTGTGCAAAGGCTCCGGCTGGAAACAGAGCATGGCAAAAAGTGCCATCGTAGTGCCCGGTAGGTAAAAAACATGCCACAGGCACCAATGCCAGCAGCAACATCAGCACCAGCACCAGCAAACCTTTTCGAAAGTGTTGGAATTATGAAGCACGACAAGACACGCAAATGGAGCAGATTGATATTTATGAGTTAAAGGCGTGTGTGTTGTGCAGCAGCCTGAAAACCCGAACCAGCGCAGTTTATTGGAAGAGTATACTACTTACCCGGAAAATAGCTGCAACGGACAATAGTCACCCAATCGTTTGATTTTGCCTGTCTTCAACTGCAAATGTAAAAGGGAAAATGTTTGTGAAAATCAAATAACAAGCACACATCACTTGTTTGCCCTTGCCAGTACGAAACACACTCACCTTTACGTGCTGCATGCAGCAATAGCGACACCAGCACCTATTCGGGGTTAACAACAACGGTTGCCCTATTGGCCGCACCTTAGCCTGATCGGATGTTGTCCTTGTTGCCGTTGTCGTTGTCGCTGTTGTTGTGTCGCCCTTTGTTTCATCGCCCGCCGGCATTAAATCAAATAAATCGCTGACATCACTTGGCAACTGGAGCCAGCCCTGTTTCGGTTTTATTTCGATGGCATATGTATCGCCCAGACGGGTTATTCTAGTGTTGCTGATGTCCTCCGTGTTCGTGTTTGTGTCCGTGTCTGCGTTCGCGTCCATGTTCATGTCCTTTGCCTACAAATTATTTCGTTCGGTTTACTTTTCTCTATCGTTTTATTTTTTTTATATCATTCTTTCTGTTACTGCTGCATGGCAAATGGAGTTTGGCTTGGTCGGGTTGAGAGCTTTGGCCAGCGTTGACGCCATTTTGACTTGAAAATGCCAACGAGTAGCGAAGTAGAGTTGAGTGCGCCACAAACAACAACAGCAACGACAAAATACACACAGAAAAAAACATGAAAGGAACAGAAGCTGGAAAACAGGAATATTGCTGCAAGCATGAACATGAACTGTAACTGCCTGCCACATTGTACTTGCTGTTGTTGTTGCTGCTGCTGGGACATAAAACAAAAGTTGTTGTTTGCGCCGCGCTGATTGTATGATGAGTTATGGCTCCATGCTGGACACCGGGAGCAGGTAAGAGAGAGAAAGGAGAGAGAGGATTCTCAGGACTTCAACCTTGCGGTCCAAGTTGAAATTGAAAATTAACATTTAAAGCCACAATTAAAAATGGCACTTTTTGCGGCTCCGCTTCGTACTCCTCGTTTAGTTTTGGCTATTCCGGACCACCGTCGGTCTATATTCGTAGTCATATCCTGTGTGGCACACAATATGGCGTTAGTTATGGCGCCGTAACTATTGCTGTTGTTTTTTTTTTTACTTCATTTCTTGCAATTTTATTTCGGTCAATGCTTTGGCACCAAAGCCATAAATTGAATATGTATATAACTATCGCGCACAGCCCTCAAAGCCAACTAAAGTGTCTATATAACTCCACGACCACTAAGATATCCTGTGATAAAAATATAAGCACTTTTCATTAGGTGATAAGCGACATCTATTGTTAACAATGTGCACTAAACTAACGCTAGATGTCGCCGTATGAGTATAGAAACAGATTAATTTTCTACGTATACAAAAAACAGAAAAATTTTCAAAGAAAAAGCATACTGTGATGGGAAAACTAATATATCACAATATATAGATAGATTAAAAAGGTTTACTACTTAAATATACTTACATATAAACCTTTAAATATTGAATAAATAATAACATTCTTTGGCAGTTGGAAAATAATAAATTATTTTAATACTAAATATTGTCGATGGGCTTAAAATATATTTTTAACAAGTTAAAGTGGACAAAGTTTAACAAAATTGTTATCTAATACCCACAAAAATCGGATCTATACACAAAAACAATTTTAGTATTGCCCTAGTTTGGAATACAGATTTATCAGATTGTTAATCCACCCCTGATTGGCATCAATAAATATATAGGGAATGTTGAACTAGTGGCTTTGGCGGCACTTTCAAAGCAATTTCGGCGTCTTTTATAACCACACACAAACCCGAAAACGGCCATTGTGTCCGGGCAGGGCATTTCGGCATTGGCTGCCCGCCACAACAGCAGCAACAAATACACAAAAATAACAAGAACAACAACAATATTGGCAAAAGAGCAACAAAAACAAAAACAATGTGTTTACACTGTTGCCCACTTTAATTCAAAACAAAGAACCGTTGATTTATGTAGCCTTAGCTTTTTCCCATGTCCCACAGCCATGTTCATGTGCTCATGGCATGAATCCTGGTTTAGGGTTTCGCTTCTTTTACTTTTATTTTTTGGGTAGCGCACAAAGGCGAACTAAACCGCAGCAGCGAGCAGCGCATATGGTCGAAAAAATGCCAATATTGTCCTTGTACAAAATAAACAATATATTTGAACTGAGCCCCGATCCGTTGCGCCTCGTCCCGCCCCTCAATCGATTTGGTAGCTTGGGTCAGCTAGCGAAAAACTCACCTGTAAATTGGCAAGTAAAACATCGAACGTGGCAGGCAATTGGGTCACATCTGGCAGCAGCAGACCAAATGGCCCCACAAATTCCTTATCCAGACGCGCAACTGCAATTGACACACAAAGAGAAAGAGAGAGAGAGAATGAGAGGGAAAGAACATGAATGTAAAGTGCAGCAGCATCGGTGGCAACATCGGCCGATTATTGATATATAGTAGATGCCGCCTCAATGGGTTAGCGCGACTGGCAATGATAAATTGTTGTTGGTCCAGCAGCCTGTTGCTGTTGCCGGTTGCAGGAAGCCTCCATCTAACCAATATATAGTATAAAAACCAAATTTTGATATATGGCTGCGACTATTGCGAGTATTGGCCAGCCCTAATCAGTCCCATGTGTACGTGTGGCAGCTTCCCCAATTTTGGGAAAAACTGTTACGACGGACAATACTTGGGCGTCCACAGTAAAAAGCTCGTTTTATGATTGATTGCATTGAAAGGCTTTGAACGTTGAACGTTGGGCCAAAGCCAACTTTATGGCCAACCAACGACATTGGCCAAGTGCAACGCAGCATCGCTGATCAAATACAAAATGTAGCCAAAGATGACGATAGCATAAAAACTTGCAAGCACACACATACACTGAGATAAACAGAGAAAGTATCTCGACATGCAATCATGTTTCGAGAGAGGGAGAGGGTGAGGGTGAGTGATGAATTTACTTGGTCTGTGGGCGCGTATGTGCTCGTTTATCCAGAATCTATCGCTTTCCTTTGGTATGGCAACAATATCCGCTGCACAGACAAACTCATTTCCTAATAGACGGCGCATTATCTCGATATAAGCCATAAAATCCGGCATTGTCAAGACGCCAGCTGAAAATATAAAGAAAACTATAGTGTAAAAGCCAGTGCAAAAGCAACAAAGAAAAACAAAATATAAAATAAATGAAATAAACACATCTGATGCAATGGCCAAAAGATGCACAAGGCAGCCACAAAAACCAGATATGTATGTAGCTTAAATACAGTGGTCAATCGCTAATGAAAATACCAACGATTTCTATACTATAAGTTAACTCAGTCATGCTTCTCTTTATGATCCAAATTCTAAAGAGTATTCACATTATTAGTTGGCTTTGAGATTTGTGGTCAGTTTTTGTATTCAAAAAGCTATTTATGCTTAATGACCACTGTATATATGTCCATATAGTATATCCATAAGTAAACAACTATAGAAGTATAAAGCAAGAGTAAAATGCAGCCAAGCGGGCAATAAGCATGGCACAATACACAAATTGGCCAACACCAGAGAGACGAGGAACTGGGTTTGCGCTTTGCTTTTGGCTACAGCTTTGGCAAAAAGAGAGGAAATAGTAGTAGTAAAGCTGTTGTTATTGTTGTTGTTGTTACTTTAGAGCTGGGGTGGTGTTTGAAGTTGCACGCAACCATATCCTGCCCCCGAAAAGTAACAACAGCAAACATCTACACATACATTATGTATATGTATACGTATATATAAAGCAGCAACCTTTAGCGCTTGATGCTTTAGTTGTTGGGTCGGATATGCTGGGCTGTCCTTCCGGCTGTCCTGCCCCGGCGGCCGACTGGCAGCTGTATTGCGTTTGTGGAGGCTGCTCCTGCTGCAGCCTGCTGGATATCATTTTTGGCAAACGTAAAACTTTTTTAAATTGCGGCAACGCCAGCACCAAATTTGCATTACCCTCCGCCCGATAGATCAACCCAATTTGGCTCATCTCCATTGGCGCATCGGGCATGTGCAGCAGCGCGTTTAGAGTCTTAGCTGTTGGGCCAAGTTGGCGATGCAACGTAGGGGGGGTGTAGTGGGTGGTGGTGCTGTCATGACTTTTACGCGGGTGTTTGCGGTTCGTTGGCGTTGTCAAAATCCAACTGACACGGACGAGAGGGAGTCCGTCTCGGTTCTCCGTCCTCGGTCCTTGGGTTGTTGGGTGTCCTGCCCACTGGCGCGCCAGTGTTGATTATTTTGCCAATTGTGGCTTGTTGCGGTTGGGCTTTTGTGGTTTATTGTGGTTTTTGTTATTGTAATTGTTGTTGTTGTTGCAACTTGGCACGTTTGTTGAACTTTAGTTGTTGTTTCGGATTTGTGATAAGATAATTCATTTGGCGAATGCAATGCACAGAAATTGCTGTCTGAAAGGAGCTTTGATAAATTGATATGCAAGCGTATATACTTTTTATATTTACAGATGTGATTCAAGTTAAATATCAGCTGTGGTTTAAGAATTTTAAGAATTCCATTCGATCACAACAAAACAAGCACGGCTTAGCAAACTGTGTGACCAGATGAACTGAATGCGCGCAGACAGCTGTTGTGGCGGTCGGCTGATAATCGATCATGCACAAAAATACCAACTGATGGCATAAATAAGTATTAGGGTGACCAGTTGCAAAAGCGCACTTTTTAAACTAAGTGAACAAAATTAATATCAGCGTTGACAGATTGTCATCAGAACGTTGGCAATGAGGTATGTTAGTATTTTTTAGTATACTCCAATTTCAGTTTCACTCTTTTATAAATTTCCCTAACATGTTCATTGAAGGCTGGCCAATAAATGAACGCAGCTAATAACACCATTGACTATAAAGTATTTAACATATTTATTTTTATTTCAACATTAGTTTAGTTTTTGCGTATGTATTGACCACGGTCCGTCTGTACCAGCGTATGTCCATCAGCCCTAATAACCTGTGTAGCTGCGAAAAACAAAACCAATCAGATTTGTTTATAGATAAGTAAATGTCGTTTTTAATACTTACAAGCTTCAGCACTTGCAAAAGCTGCAATGATTGCAAAGACAAAGCCGCAGATCTTTAGACAGTTCATGTTTACTGCTTGTTGTGATTAGCTATAACAATATGACAGCCGATCGTTATACGCTGCGCTTTTATACTAGTTGCCTTCTCCCGTGTCGATTCGGTCTTAGCTGAGCTGGAAATTCCTGTGTCCAGCTAATCAGCCAACTTTATACTATGTAAAAAAAATACCCAGCGCCATGACCGACAGCACTGATAACTCTTGCTTATACTTATTGTATTTGTATATATTGTATGTATTTAAATGCACTTGGCTTTAAACTAGGTTAGCAAATACAAATAAATACATAAATTAGTTGGTATGCATGGTTTATTTGTATGTACATATATTAGTAAGTATTATTTAAATTTTAATCAGGGATGTGTTTTGAAAGTGGAATTTAGAATACCGTTTTTAAAAATAGCTAAAGTCAGAAATTTACATAATTTTTTTTTAAATTTTATAATATTCCTTTGTAAAATACTAAAAATAACTTTTTTTATTTTTTTTATTCTTATTTTTTTGAGAAAAAATACTTTAATTTATATACTTTAGAAAATTTTTATTTTATTTATTTCAAATGTTTATTCATACAACTGTAAATTAATTTATTTTGAACTCTAATCAAAATACATTAAGCTAGCTTTCAGCAAAATGTAAATCAAAGACGGCAAATAAAGCAAGATTATTATATTTATATAAGTCAGAACTAATTAAAACTTTACTTTTGTTTAACCTTTTGTTCAATTCTGATAACTTAAAATTAATATTAAAATGTCTACTTGAAAAAAAAAAAACGTTTAAGTCAAATAGCTATGATTTTTAGCAATAGAAAAGTATATGTACTTAAAACAATTAAATTTTGTTTATCTTATTAACATTGCTAAAAAGAAAACAAAATAGGCAAAATTCCAAATAAATTGAATATTTTGTAGAATTACGTTGAATTTCCATAAATGTCAAGCAAAAACAATATTGCGCTGCTGATATGCATCGGATAGAGATAATGAATATACGTGAACTGACAGTCGATCTTTTAACCTGCGAAAATTCCAATTTGATAGGAATTTCCCGGCATTCGACGCAGCAGATGCGACCGCAGCTACTATAAAAGATCGCTTTTGCTCTCAGTTTGGATCAGTATCAATCATACAGACAATAATCAACAATCAATATGCAATTCCTTAAAGCTGCTGCTGTTCTTTTGGCCATGTTTGCCGCCCTCGCCAGCGCTGAGCCCGTGCCCAAACGTAAGTTAAAAAACATGTTAACAATTTATTTAAAAACAGTATATTAATTATGGGTTTTTATTAAATACTTACAGCTGGCACTGTTCTGGTTCAGACTGACAACGTTCAATACATTCGCACTGGTTAACTCTTAAGATTATTTACTAACTAAAATTGCCTTCGAAAATAAAACGGATATGTTCAACTAAACAACAACATTGTGTTCTACATTATAATGCCCAATAATTATTTCCTCAAGGAGGTTTTCGGATATTGCGTCATGTGCTCGAAAACAATTATGAAAATTTGTTCAAAATATAAATTTCAAACAGCAAAGCAATAAAAGCTTTTTTCCTGGAATATATATTGCTTAATGCAAACTAGTTTCTCGGTTCCAATTTCATAGAATTTATTTTGCTTAATGAAAACCGGTTTTCTAGCACCGGTTTACTACAATGTTTTCTAAGAAAGTTCTCAGATATAATATCTACTCATTCATAAAATTTGATAAAGCAGATATTGCAACAGAACACGCTTTAAGATTAAGCTAAGTAAATAATACGGATTCAATTTAGTAAACACGTTAGCAAGGTCTTATGATTTTGTCAGGAAGTTTGTAACGCGTTGGCGTTAAAGAATTCAAAAACCTTATGGTCTTTGAATATACCAGATTTAACCAATATTCCATCATACAGCTGGAATAAAAACTTTTATTGATATTAATTTTAATTTATTTTTTTGACATAAATAATTATATAAATATACAAATATATTAGCAATATTTTACTTTCTTATTGTTATTGTTTTTACAGAGCATTTGCCTAGTTAAGCCAGAATATGATAAGCTCAGCCCGTTTGCATTACCGACGCGTAATTAGAATGATGTTTAAAACAGGTTTTCGCATCAAAATGCTATCAAAACGCTATCAGCAATGCTGACATTGTTGATGTTGTTTGTATTGTTGTTCGATTTCGATTGAGTAAATGTGCAAATACCCCACAAAATGCAAATACTGTAATGCTGTTATAAAAATCTTTTATAAAAATGCGTTTTGATGGAAAACTGACTTAAAGTTGAAAACTAAGCTAACTGAGCTCAACTTGATTTGGTGTTGCTTATGGCGCAGACCTCAAAGCCGCGTTGATATTTGTATGTGTGCGTGGTACTCGGCCCGAAAACTTTTGGCCAAAAATGAAAACTATTTGGTTATCCGGCCTGCACCCGGTTTTTCTTCCTCCGATGCCCATTGTTCCTTCCACTTTGTTTGGTTCGTTACATCAGCAATTATTTTAAACATTTACCGCAAATATTTCCTTGACTGGTTTTACGCCTGAAATAAATTGTGATAGAAGTTGCTTGGTTAACAGCTCGTATGACTGGCGTCGAGTCTGCGGTCGACGTCTTTGCCCTTTGGAAGTTGGCCCAAGAAATTGGCAAAAAAAAGAGAAGAGAGAGAGAGAGAGAGAGAGAGAGAGAGAGAGAGAGAGAGTGAGAGAGAGGCACAGACGCAGGCGTTTGGCTAATCCTTTTGATTTTCAACTGCACAATTTTCGGCTAACAACAATTTATATTCCACTCCTACCACCATCCCCCCAGTTGCTGTGGCAATATAACCTTGCATTGTGTTTGTGTGTGTTATTCTGTGGAGCAGTCAATAACGGGAGGCATTGTTTGGTCGAACCACAAAAGCATTGGGCTCGTGGAATTTGCAGCGTTTTTCGTTGCCGGCGGGCTGCAGGAACCCACAAACCCAGGCACACACCCACACACAAACATTTTCATCGTAGTATCAAAGTGAATTTGTGGGCACGTCGAATTATGATGCTAGGCAAATCGTTTACCAAATGTAATCAGGAATTGGTATGAAGTTTCCACTCTAACTACGACTGTTGGCCTTTAGCGTTTATTGGAAATTAATTTCTACGGCTTTTGCCTTGGCTCGGGTCAAGTATTTTTTACTCCAGAACGTGCCACAAAGCGCAGCTAACAAACACACACAAAATGAGCAAATTCCCAAGCGCAATGATATTTTTTCTCTTCTTCTACTGTCTGCAGCAAATCGAATCCTAACTGACTTTGACTATGTGCTCGAATGCATTCCCAGACGTTCAGTCAAATATCTCAGCTTTTGCTTTGAATTAGACTTTACACACAAGCAAACAGATATATAAAACTGTTACTGAGAAATACGCTTTAAGATTGTCTGGGTTTTTTTTACTTTCGCTACTCTTGATAAGAGCCGGTGCGGGAAAACCCAAAAGCTAAAGCTGCGTTTCTTGCTATAAAAGCGAAGGCAAACGAATGTTATGCATCAGAATTTGAGAAACAACGTTTCAGTTCAGACTTTCATAATCAACATGCAATTTATCAGAATCTGCGGCTTTGTTTTGGCTATGATTGTGGCTTTGGCTTCAGCGAAACCAGAACGTGAGTATTCTAGCTATGACTTTTTAAGTACAATGTCTAATTTTCTTGCAAACATTTTTCTTATTTGACAGCTCAAGGCACTTTGCTGATACAAACCAACAATGCACAGGGCATTTTTTCGGGCTAGATAAAACACACTTTAATTTCCATATGAAAATAAAAAACTATCATTCTCACTAAAAAATAATTGTTATTTATTTTATTTCTTATAATTTCAGCGATCAGGGCTTAGGGTTCAAGGAAATAATTCAAATAATATTCATTAATGTTTCATGCACATAGAAAAAGCATTCTAGATTTATCTTGTTCTCCCCAACGCCAAAAATATAAAAGACGTTATATCAATTGTAACCAATCAACAAATTTAACATTTTAATTTGACTTTTTCACAAAAACGATTAAGTTTAACTCGTACAAAAAAACAAAACCAATTGACCCCATTTTAATCAATTCGATTATTGAGCAGAATTGAACTGGAACAAGTTTGCAAGGGGCGGGAATTTCGTGTAACTTTGCGTCCCATGCAGTCGCAGATTTTACTGAATTTGGATAGTTGATTGTTGCCAACGGGATAGGTGCTCGGTGAAATGAGCCAAAGTGTTTGTAAGACTGTGCTGCCATTTTCATAGGTGCCAAAGTAGCTATAATAATTGCTGTCAAAGGGTTTCAACAGTGTGTCCAGACCGAAGGGAGGTATCTCGGCAACCGAACCGGGCGTTAAAATTTCACACAAATTATCCGTTATAAGATTTAGAGGCTTGTAATTATAGTTCCGACGCAGTTCGAAAAGATATGACACTGCCACATAATTGAATTCAGCATTAGGCTTATTGGTGGCATGCAACACCTGCAACTCCAACACATACGTCTGCGACTCAACCATGTGCTCCGCGTCGCCCCACTTGAACACCGCCTCCACAAAGTAATAGTTGCCAGGAAACCAATCGGATATTATAAATGGCATTGATTCAGGAGTTGCCGAAATTCTCAATGTAACCGTCTTGCCATTGTTCGAAAGTAGAAGCGCTGGAGGCATTTCATCATAGCAGAGCCACTGCAGCACTCCACTCCGACGAATATTGAGCGCAACACTGCTCACAATGTTTATGGGCGATTGTTGTTTTTTTATGATTGATGTTCTTAGCGGAAAAAAGCCATCCACCATTTTGACGGCCGAATGCGCATGCAGCAGCACCATTAATGCTAGACCGATACTTAAGCACGCCATCAAAAAGTTTGATCTAAAGGCTGTGTCCAATATTAGGGAATAGAAGGACCATGTGCAGTTAAAGAGGAATTTCAAAATAACAATCAGCATTTTGTCAATCTAAAATTAAAAATAATACACAGCGGAAAATCAAAATTATTATTATAGATTTAGGTTAATAAATATAAATGATTTTACACTATCACAACGATAGATCCAAAAATTAAAATTTATACCCTGATCCCATGTACTGGGAGTGTGCATAACGGCTATCAATAAATGAAAGGTTAAGAAAAAACTATCTTACAAATGCTTGAATAAATGTATGTTAAAATATTTATTGAACTTCACTGCATACAAAATTTGAATAATTCGCAGACATATAATTTCCAAAGTACTGCACAGCTATATGTATATAAGCTAATTTACAACTAATGCTAATAAGTACTTTAATGAACAAAATTATACTCAATTGAGTATCTTAACAAATCACACTGTTGTATGTACGTATATTTGATTCGAGTACGTTAACTACTGATGGTAATCAAAGATGCATAATGAAATGTAAAGACCGTTTGTTGCATTGAATTAGCCATTGATTGGTTGACTGTTTGAAGGCCAGTATGAAAAGACGGCTTTGAGCGTTCGTTTGATGCTGAATGGATATGCAATTTAATGGATGTGTTTTGCAGCTACTAAGTGCGATACATACTTGAATGTACTTCATAGGCGACTGGGCAATTAATACACCCAGAATTGATTCAAAACACAAGGATAATTTGCAATTGAAGGCTAACAGGGCGATGGTTGCCCTTATTGATGGGCCATGTTTGACATGGGCTTTGAAGTTCCAAGCCAAACCATTTAGCAGACAACCATTTTGAGACTGGCAGCTGCCATATACCCTGATGCAACAACAACAAACACACAATTTTGGTGAAAGGACAGGACACGAATACAACAACAAAATGCATGCCTGCCTGACAGCAACTTAAATAAATACCTGGCAGCAATGCACACAGATGTGAATCCTGCTCCTGCTGCAAGCATCCTTGTTGGCAAACCTTTTCAGGACGCGCGTGCTTCATAAAATAATCATAATGCATGTTTTTATGCATTACATGAAGTAGGGACAGAAAGTTGCTGGCAGCCTGAGAGCTTATCGCCTATTTGGCCATAAGCTAAAGCCCAATTCTAAATATTGTGCCATGTAATTATACGTGCACAGGCAACAGGGCATCTTTCATGTGTGCAACAAGGTGTAAGTGTGTATGTGTGTGTGTATTAGGGAGCCCATTAAAAGTTGTTAAGTCGCTGGGCGCATGGAAAACCAAAAACTGAAATTGCATTGGGATTTGGCTAGCCGAGTTGTAGTAGTATATAAAATAATCAGATGGTAATTTCTGGCAAAAGAGCTTAATAAATGCTGCGTTCAAAGCTGGTCAAAAGCTGCAAAAGAAGCAAATACAATTTTTGAGCTAAAAAAACATATAAAATTAATAATCTCATAGCCATTGAAGCATTAAGAAATGGAAATTAAATAAAAAAAAACCAAAAGTAATTTCACAACTAGCTGAAAAATGCAAAAATAGAAGCTGGTGCTAAATTGTGTAGTCATATAATAATCAAACTTGCATAATGCTATCAGGAAATAATCAGAGCACAAATTATGGGCATTGCAAATTATAGAGTAAAAAATAAAAATTTAGATTATTAACTTAGCTTTTAGCCATAAATAACAATGCAACATTATTTAATAAGATGAGATTGGTACTTTAATGATTAACGCTTTAATGCAACTCCTAAAGGTATGCAACATAAAATGTAAGAATCAGTGAATTAAAAGTTAAGTAAATTGTCAAATAATTTATTATTTGAAATAAATAGTTTTGTTACTTATTACCATATATGTATTTATAAACCGAAGCAAAAAATGTTTTCCAATTAAAGAAGGCAAGTCAAATGCTTAATCAACTTGCATAAAATAAAATACTTCTGGGAATCTAACAAAGTATTTAAAAGCAGTAACAAAATGTTTGCTTATGCATTTGTAAGCGAGGTTGGCTCTAAAACTATTCTAAGCACTTGGTTAAGTGTTGAAGAAGATGAAGATTGTTTGTTGCGGTTAATGCAAATCACACACACACACACAAACAGCAACCGTCGCTTGCAATTGACACGCTTAAGGTTATGAGCTGGAACAGGTGGTTGCCCGTCTTTGTGTGAGGCTGGGTGTATGTAATGGACCAACGTCAATATAGCCGCTGTGCAGTAATTAAATTGAAACCACCATGCTTAAACAACAACAACGACGACGACGACGAAAAAAAAATCCGCACAACATGAGCTTTTGGTATACTTATATATATACCAAACACAAAGCTAAGCCGGCGGGGGCTAAAAACACAAACGAAGGGCTAAAAAGAGGAAGGAGTTCGGTGGCTGGGTGTTGGGCGGAAAATGATTACCTGCCAGAGTAAGTTTATTTATGGCTGCGAAAGCAAGTCATAAACAGAAGCAAATGCAGGCTGTAGTGGCTGGAAAAGGGGCAAAAAGAGGGAGAGAGAGAAAGAAGGGGTCAGGCTGGAAGGGGAATAAAGTAGGGTGTAGCTACAGTCACCTATTTTTGGTAGCTGCTGCCTCTGGGGCTTAGCATCAAGTATTTGCCATGACTGGTTGCCTGTTTGCTGGCCTGTTTGCCTGGCGATAGCTTTTGACTTGCAAAGCACAAATATTGTTGAAAATGCGTGTATTTACACACCTCTCTCTCTCTCTCTCTCTTCTGTGTGTGTGTCTCTTTGTGTGTGTGTTAATATAGGCACAACTTAGTATTGAATTTATTATAGTTGTTGCACAGTTTTTTGGTGGACTGATTTTGTGCACATTATTTTGCACTTGCAGCAGGCAAAAACTGAAAATTATTTTGCAAGTTAGTTTTTGTTGCTGTGGCAAATGCTGGTTGGCGCTCTTATCGCACGCAAACTTCATTTGGCCAAGTTAACAGCTGCGTGCAATAAGTTAGTACATTATGCCAATGGCAAAATTTTGACTATTATTCACGTGTTCGTTTCATGAGCTTACCTTTGATTACAGCTACACAAATTGCCAAATCGAATCAAATTTCGAAACAGTCAATTGCTAAGAGCGCAAGAAATTCGCAAATAAATTAAGAAACACTTGTTGTTTATATATTGAATCGATTTTTTAAATTTTGATTTGATTATTTTGACAGTAAACTTGTACTCAGTAAATGACAAAAACATAGCCTACTTTTTCGATTGATTGTTTATGGTATAGTTTGAAAAACTGTACATATCGATAATTTTAATTTTTTTAAAGTACTTTTGACTTGGAGACTAGGAAACAAAACACAAAAATCATAAAAAGTTGTCTGTAATCACAACAAAAGTAAAAGAAAAAATATAGAGTTCAACATACATTTCTTCCAAGCTATAAGAACTCAACTGATCTTCTCCGATCAAACAGCACATTTAAACTAAAATATAGTAATTTTCTGTCTTCATGTTTTTTGTAATTTTATTATTTAATTATTAAAGATTTAATTTGAATACACAATTTCATTGCGTACCTTTGACGGATGCCTCTCAACGCACAAAATATGTATATTTGTGTGCTATATATGTATTTAAGCTTTCAAGTTTTTGTCAACTACTTTTGCAGTTCTGCACTTTTACGTTACCGGATGTCAAGCTGGTTTTTCAATTTAAATTTGCTGCATTTCTATTTTGAATTTTAATCAAATTAGCTGTTCTAGATGAAATGTCTTCTGCTGTGATATGATCAAATTTCCAGGACCAGGAGTTATTGTGTTGAACGTGGACCGTGAACTGTGAGTGCGATTGTGATGAGTGGACTGTGCCATCTAGGACCAGTTAAGGACCTTCTTGGACTCTCTTGACAGCCACTCAAAATGGCGTCAGTGAAATGTCTGAAATGGCTACAAATTGCTTGTTTGCTGGGGAATTATGCAAAATGTCTGCACTAGCCAAAAATGACGAAAGAAAATGAGTTAAATTTTTGACAAAGACGTCAAGGTTTTATATTTGGACATTTACTCAAACCGTCCCTCCCCCCCTCAGGGACTCTTGAGTTTCGCTGCCTGTTTTTCTAATCCAACGTTGCTTGCATTCGAAATTTTGTGCTCTTAGCTCATCATGTCTGCGCTTGGCCAACGTTTGCTATTTGCTTTGAGGAAATTGAAAAGAAATTATTATAACTTGTATTTGCAGTTGAGTTGTCCAAGATATGACAAGGAGAAGGAGCAGGAGGATGAAGACAGCGATGGCGATGGCGAGGGGTCGATGTCTCCAGGCGCACTTGATGGTAAAGTTTTGCCAACTCTTGGCCAAAATGCGGGCCGAGAAGTCACTCCAGTTGCAGCTGCTGTTATTGTTATTGTTGTTGTTGTTGTCATGACCAAGTGCACAAATGTATGCAGAGTACGTGCGGAAATACTAAAATTTATTCCCGTTACTTGGACGAGTTGATAACTTGGCCGGGTCGCACACTATCTCCAGCCCGTTCTCCTCTCTTTAGTTTTTGGGCATGTTATTAAAAAACTTTTGCAGATATAAAGTGAGTTAGATAGAGTGAGCGATAGAGGGTTCGTCGCATGTTTGTCCTTTTTTTTAAAGTATTTTTGGCGCACAAAACTTTCAAAATTAAAAGGATTAATACAAGGGCACAAGTACGAGTAGATGATGGCACAGCTACTTTGTAAACCAAATACTAGCAAGGTGAATTCTCTGTTTACAGCAAACTTTTTGATTGAAACTTTTGATGAAATACCAAAATGCAAAAGACTCACTTAGACCGCACTGTCAGCAGTTGCAGCAGTAGCAGCAGTTGCCACAGAATATTTCCAGCATATTCAGATAACATATTGCCATAAAATAATCAATGCGCACAGGCTGACATTTGTAATAAACAGGAAGTAAAGACACTTGTACAGGAATTTTAACGGATGAGAAACCAAAGACATTTGTTAATATTTGTTAAAGTGTAATATGACTTACTGATGATGTTAAAAGTAATAATGCATGTTTTACATTTAAATAATATTCCTGTTCTTATCTTAAAACACAAAACGCCGACAAGATTGTGATTAAAAAAAAAACTATCTCTTGTCTTAATTGCCTAAAAGTAGTTTAGGTCAGAGCTTGTTAGAGTGAAATAGTTGTCAATCATGAATAACTTCTTTAACATTGAGACGTTTGGTGACTTTCTTAACATTTTCGTTCACCTCTGATCTGATTTCTCCAGGGTATTCACTGATCAAAGATTATGTGTGTGTGTGTGTGTGTGAGTGTGTGTTTGACATATGTTTAGGAAAGATTTCTTAGCCATTTCAATGCAACTTGTGATCTGGCAATTGAACGGCTGCCAATATGAATTCGATTGTGTGTGATTGTGACAGATTTTAAAAGGGAAAATAATGTAAGCTAGAGGCAGGAAGGGAAGTGGATGGCATCGAGAGTGCAAGTGCATTTGCATGCATAGTGTGGATGGCAAGCGAAATCAAATTCAATTTCTAATAATGCCGTGGCATAACTTTTGCATTGTGCTCAGTAAAAACTTTTGCACGTTGACTTGATTTCTTTTATTATTATTTTTTGCGCCGTTGTCAGTAGAAGTTTAAATTGAAAGGCAAAAACGTGGCTATTTTGAAGCAAGAGGACAAAAGAGAGTTTCTAGTTGCTGGCAGAGTCGTTGAAAGTGCATTTGTATACAATACATTTGAGCTGTCCGAAAACTTTACTCTAGTACTTGCAATCACATGCGAGTGTAAGTATGTGTGTGCGTGTGTGTGTTCGTGTGTGTAACAACAAGCTGTCAACACTTTGGCATTGACTTTTGCTTTTTCTACTGCAGTTTACTTCAGCTTGTGTTATTATACTCAACGTCTCTTTCTCTCTCTCTCATTCTCTCTCTGTACTTTTCTAGTTGGTGTTGTTGTTTATCTGAGCGACAAAGTTTTGTAAAGAAGTTGCAAAAGTTTCGACTGCGAACTCAGCAGAGCACAAAAACTATTAAAAGTGTATCGAGTCATTTGGTGCCAGGGCTATTTGAGCCAAGCTTATCAAATTACAGCCAATTACGGAAATGCAGCTAAACCGACTGCCTTAAATGATAACCCATTTCAATAAAACTACCTTTAACTTACAATTTTCTTTTCCCTCTTTTCACTTACCAACTTTAGTTTTGCGCAAAGTGAAAGCAAATCAATGATAAACAGAAAAACAAAATAGTATAAGGAAAAACAAAATAAAATAACTAAAGCTCTGCATCGATGAAGATGAAGCATTTTGCATACCAACTGACCGTTATGCGAGGACACGGTCATGGATACAGACAGCACGTTACCGGCATGGGGCAAGGCAACTGAGAGGGAGATAGATGAGGGGAAAAATGCACGCAAAGTGTCCTTACTACGTGACTGACATTAAGTATTGGTATTGCCTGCTTCTATCGTTCACGTTGTTGTTACTTTTACTAGCTAGTAACTACCTTTTTTGTTGTTGCTGCTGCTGTTGCTTTTGTTGTTAGTACTTTTATTACTTGTGAAAAAATCATGCAAATGTCCTGGCTGTCCTGGCATAAGCTCACGATGTGAGTGAGGCCTTAGTGCAAAATGAAAATTGCTCTTATCTAATGCTAATGGATCCTCGTAAACCTTTTAACCTTTTCGCTTTTTGGAGAATCGTAAAAAAATACTTTTGCACTTCATGTTTAAGTGAATTTTTCCTGCAGCCAGTCAATGAAATATTAAATGTCAGCTCGTTAATGAAGAGCACTCAACGTTGTGGACCAATGACAAAAAGCTAATCAATATTCCCAACAGCTTTTTGCAGCTATATTCCTCAATAACTTAAAATTTTAATTGGCAATTTGCATAAAAAGATTTTGAAGATTTTTGCAAAACTTATTGTTGTTAAATATTTCAAATAATTATATATCAAATATTATTAGAACATAAGTACAATTTTGCACACAGTATAATGTTATCTTCTTTTTTAAGGACTTTATTTTTTAAAGTTTAAAGGTGCTAGATCATATAATTCTGGAACTTAAGCTGCTTTGCGAGCCATACATTTGACACACACACACAAATGCATATAGAACAGTGCTAGCAGTCGACTATATTTGCTGAGAACAATTGAAGTGTGATTATGCAAAGGAATTTAATAATTCATAGCAATTATGTGTTTTAGGCGTGATTACAAATCGGTACAAGACTAATAATCCGCTTGAATGAGCTATTAACAATTAATTAGAACGCCTTAGTGCCAAGTGCTTGTTTACACACACTTACACACAGTCACACACACATTCATAATTGATGCCAGAGAAAGTGAGGGAAAGAGAGAAAGAGAGAGAGAGAGACGGTGAACAGGGTCTTAGTTCTTGTTCTTTGGAAACGAAGCAGCCACAAACCAATTACATATATGATTTCTAGATTTTCCACAACTAAACTTAACCCCCCAAGGAAGCTACGCTACTGTTTAATTCAGAGTTGACACACTCTCATTCATACACACATACACACACATATGAGCTTGGTGGTAAACAGTCATACAAGTGTTTTTGCAAATCCCTGATGGCATATAAAAAGCATTTAATTTAAATGTTCTTGATATGCCTTTAAGTAAGCATTTGCCGGAAATGGCAATGGGCGCAAATTTTAATTACAAAATTCGCACATGCGACCAGTTAACTGTAAACGGAAGAAGCTGGGTAGAGTGAGGAGAATAGCAGTTGGAACTTTTAACGTCAAAACTGCGCACACTGCAGAAATCACACTCGCCAAACTTGGCGCAAGCCTACTACTATGTCTGTTCATATGCACCGGAACCTTAAACAAACACACACGCACAAGTACGTTCAGAGAGAGCGAGAGAAAGAGAGAGAGAGAATACTCTATGGCATTGCACAGTAGAGCATAACACATGATCAAGTGTCATTTAATATAATACTACCACGCGTTGCTGTAATGCTATTTGATGTTCATTCTATTAATAATAATTGTAATTAAATGAATAATGATTATATTATTGATTTTAGATCTTAACTGCACAGTTAAAGATAAAAGTTGAATGGGCAAAAAAGTTTACACGATTTTATTACATCAAAAAATGTTTATACCGACAAGCTCGAACTTCTGAGCAAACACTGTTTTATTAACTAGTATAAAAATTACTAATGAGTACTAAAATATCTATAAGCTTACAGTTGAGTTTAAGGAAAAACTTTTATGATGACTTCCATTACTTATTTTATTTAGTATTTCTATTTTCGTTCCTAACGCTACAAGTTTAAGAACTTATAATAATAATAATTAGAAATGTTTTATGGCAATTATATTCTTAAATATATAACTTTTTTTGTGAAGTATTTTTACCACTGTGCGCATAGGCAATAGTCAAAAAGTAATTCACATTGTCACCGTTGTTTCCGCGCTCTCTTAACTGGCAATTAAAATGTTCATTTAGAGCGTTTTCTTTGTTTTATGTATGTGTGTATGTAGGTTTATATCTGTATATAGATGTACTTACATTGAGCCTGTCTGCATGTTTTTACAGTCGCAACCAAACTCATACACACACACACACACAAGCTTATGTCTGTGTGTATGTGTGTTTGTAAAAGTGGCAACCATTTACGCTTGTTTGCTTTTGTGTTTTATTGACATAATTGCTCATTATAAGTATGATAAAAACATATGCGAGCCGAAGTGAAGCCTGTGGAGCGGAAAAGTGTGGGCGCATGTGGGTGGGGGGAATGGGTGGCAAATTAAAATTTAATTAAACGTTGCATACTTTGTGGCGCAGAGTGTTTGAGTCCTTTATTCATTGGAGAGTGGCTTTTGCACGTTTGCATGAATTTGATTGCATTTCATTAAAGTTAATAATGACTACAGCTATGCAGCCAATAATTGGCTATTAATATCTTTAATTATTTATTTATTTATTTCAATATGTTTAACAATGCATGCTGCAATTTCCGCATTAGTATGCATATTGTGAAATAAAAATAAAAAAAAAACAAACATTTGTATATTCTAAAAATTTCAATTGGATTTATTAACATTGCATTGCATGCAACAAACATAGCGAGAGTAAAAACTATGCATGAATGAGAGAATGGAATTAAAAATATTTAATTTTGCACTTGCTGAGGCCGTGGTATAAAGTTTATGTTCTGCCTGCATAAATAAAAAGCGAAACCACAAACAATTCAATTCATTGGCTGGACATAGACATGGCACATTGCCTGGGTCTTTGGGTCTGTGTCTGGGTTGGAGCGTTGTCTGGTCTGTTCTGCAACGAAATGGCCCCAGTTCAGAGCGTGGTCAACGTCGCTGACCAGAAAACAAACTTTGTGCAAACTTGGCTAACAGCAGAAACGAAGAAAAAAGCTAAAAGCAATTCTTGTAGATTGTCCGGGCTTGGTTTGCAAAAACGCTTTACAAAACAACTAAGTAACAAGCACAACTTACAGATACCCTATACTACATGGTATCGCTACTAAAGTTCATTATGTAAATTGTTAATAGTTTTTTACAGTTAGACTCTAGATCTACCCTTTGTGGCAGACATTTAAGTCAGAGCTAACCACAGTTATTCAATTCAACTAGAAAAAACATATACAGCTCTGTGTTGCAGTTTTCACTGTTTATGTTTCTGTTGCTGTTTCTGTTTGGCTCTCTCTTCTTTGTGTTTGTTTACTTATGCGGCTACTGTTGCAGTTGCAGTCGACGTTGCTGCTGCGTTTTTATTAGTTTGAGAGCAGGCAAAATGCAAAAAGCAGGCTGCATGTTCCTTGCTCCTTACTCCTTGCTGACTGTGCGTATAAATAATGAAAACACAGCGGCAACATCCACAGGCAGCCTTGCGTAAATAGCTTCGGTGCCTCGCCGCGCCAAGAAGAAGCATTAACAGCCACACACAGAAGTAAAAAGTAAGCACAAAAAAAAAACGAAGTAATAACCGCAGCAGCAAAAAAATAAATAAATAAAGAAGAAATAAAACTCAACTTTCGCCGAGTAATTTGGTGCAAAAAACCGCATTTAAGTTCTTAGCAGCGCGGCAATTGGAGCGCAGCAACAGCGGCAAAACTTTTTACTTCGCTGTCAGTGTGTTAAGTGCACACACACACACACACACACACACACACACACACAAAAACGCACTCGACATTCAATGCATCGTAATGTTCATTAATCAGCTGAACTGCACATAAATACATACAACACAAGGCAATAAAAGAAAAAAAAAACAAGTGATTGAAAAAAGCGCACTCGAAAGCTCAGAGCTCGCAAAAGTTTTCTTTTTGGCTTCTGTCATTTCAATTCATTAGTAGCTAAAATTTTATAAATTATGCAAATGCAAAATGCCAATGCCGAACTTTGCAAATGAAACAACGCGGATTAAAAACAGTATCTGGAAAGCTAAAAAAAAAAAAGAATTAACATTTATTCATTTTCTACAACTCTGACATTAATTCATCTATTATTAAAATAAATCACATAAACTAACCTTGAATAAAGATTATCATATTTTTCTCTTTGCACCTTAATCAGATTTTATATTGGATACATATTTAGCTTGGGCAAAGTATCACAACGATAATTTTTCATAAGCACCATCTACAGAGTATCTGTAAGTCACTCATCTCGGCATTCACCATATGCTTTTTCCTCATTTTGGTTATCCACGCTTAATTGACTAACACAAAAATAACTAAAAACTTTTAGTGCATTAAAATTTCACCTTGTTTTGTGTATTTTACGTTTATTGTTTGGTCTTTGGAGTCTTTACCTTTAAAGATATCTTGTACCATATGGAGCTTAAACTCTTTCGCAAAACTCGTTGAGGGATAATCTTTGACACACAGTTCATGATTTACTTGCTTTACAAATAAAATTCAAGGCAACTGAGACAGAAGGCTTCGATAATAAGCTAAGTTTGTTAAAAAGAATGTTTGGTAGAAATATAATATGTAAATAAAAATGGTTTAATATTTGAATTTAATTTTAAAGAATATAAAAATATATAAGTTATATCATAGGATAGAAACAAAAACTTAGGATTTATTTACGAAAAAAAATCTTTGAAAATATTCGATTTAAAGAGATTAATAAAATCTTAATTAAATTCAAATATAGTTTACCCACGGATACTTCAAGCAAAAGCTTAAACCTTTTTAAATTGCAAAATTCTGCTCAGTTTTGAATGCACATTTTTCTGCATGTTAATTTGTGGCATACATAAATATATATATGTTCTATGGTGTTTATATTTATTTTTTGGCTCATCTTATCGCGCTACAACAAATTCAGCATATCCTTGCTCACGTTTTTATACCCTGAGCCCATTCAAAATGGGGAAAGGGTTAATTGAATTTGTATATCCTTGATCAGAATCAACAGACGAGTAGATATAGCCAGACTAAAATCTGCAGACTTAATATTCTAAATATATTCTCAGATATCGATAGACCTTCCTGATTCCAATACACACCTTCTATCGATAACATTTAAATCTTGAATTTTTAATGCTGTTTTTAATTGCCTTAAAAAATTGTACCTAACTTACATATAAACAAGGAATGTTAACGTCAAATCTAGTATTAAGGGTATCTACTAGTCGACCTTTCGATCTACTTGTTTATTGTTTGTTTTTTTATTTCGTAGCAGGCGTCTCGCTTTGCGTCCTTGTGTGCGCATATATGTGGAATGTCCTTGTCCGCAACAAATTATAACTGGCACTCACCTTAGCGGGCTGAGAAGCCAAACTAAAGCGCAGCAGCAGTTACTGTACATTGTACATGTATGTGTGTGTGAGTGGGCTTATGTGTTGGTATATAAATGAGTATACATGAGATTACTCATGTGTGTGTTTATTTGGCATACAGCAATTTATTTCTCGCTTTGATGCTCAACTGCCTGCTCCAAGAAGATTTTTCAACATCGCTCTCTCTCTTCCTCGCTGGATGTAATTAGAGAAGTTAACTGTTATTTTTTAATGTAATGATGGAGAGAAAGGAGCAAAGTGGATGCAATTGCAAATTGAGTGAGCTGGGTTGTAAGTTTGGTGAAATTTACTTTCATTAGCGCTTTGATTAACGCTTACAATTTCACTTTGAGCTTTTGACTTGGGCCGGAATGCATGAATATGCATGTTAAGTAATGCCACAGTAAGCAGGAATAAATCAGTGTAGTTGTATATTTTCACCGTTACACTGAGTGGAAAATTGTATGTCAATTGAATGCCCAGAAATCACTGTTTAAATTTGCATGCATTTGCAAAGGCAATCGAGTGAGAGGGAATGGGAAACAGGTCAACGAGAGATAACAGCAGCAGCAGCAGGACAACGGGTGCAAAAGGTAACGGTTAACGCGCAATGGCCAAGAGTGCGACAGGGCGACTGGACGACAGAGCCGCATGCATAAAACATAAGGATAACGGATGGGCAGAGTGCACAGAAAGACAGAGAGAGAGAAAAGATGGAGTGATTGAGACAGAGTCCGGAAACGGAGCATTGTATAATTAAAATTGCATTCAAATGCAAATGTAAATGCGATTGTAAGCTGGGAAAACGCTCGCAGCATTCCGTATACACAGATTAGGATGCGAGAGGGTTTCTCTACCTCCATCTTTCGTCTGGTCGTCCTTACAACGTCTGTCCATTCATAATCTCAGTGCTTCATTGATAAAGTCCGCTTCCTACAATCCTATTAGCTAGCATGCGCGCAACAAATTAGTGCGTTCGGATTTTGTGGATTTGGTCAACTCTAAGTTCTTAGTGCACATCTTAGTAACGGCCCAAGAACAAAGCAACAGTGGCGCATCCTGCTTAAAGGCACAAGACACGAGATTGTATTTCATAGCTGCCCATGGAATTATCACAGCCAACTGTTTGGCATCCGGGCATCCCTTCTATACGCACGGATAATTTTTCTGCAATTTATGCACAGAATTCCATTCATTCTTTGCCCGGGGCATGTGTGTATTGTAGTATATTGTGAAATGCGACAAGCATATTGAATTTTTATTGAGCCCTGCTAGCAAGCGGCAAGGATGTGCGTGTGTGTGTGCGTGTGTGTGCGTGGCAAAGGATGTGTGCTATGTGCGGCTTGTAAAAGAGTTTTGCATATTTTGGTTCATTGCATTTTCACACCTCGTTTCAGTCGACGTCGTCTGGCTAAAGCGAAAGAGATTAAGCCAAAGGCAACAATGCAACACAGCTGCACACGTGCAACGTGTGTCAACAGGTAGTTGACTAGAGACCAAATAGAGAGCGAGGAGGGTCAACTGCCCGCAGGTCGCGTGGCTGCCCGACACGCGTTTGTCACATTTCCATTTTGACTAGTCGAGGCAATGACTCCAGTTAGTTGTTGATAATGTTGCAAACAGACACACACAGCTATAGGGGCAAAATAAATTTCTATATTTTCTGTAACATTTAAAAAACTGATTATAAGGGTGTCATAAAGTTGTAAACGTTAAAAATAAATACTTGTCTGGTAGACATTTTAATTTAAAAAAAAGAACTTTAGGTAAATACGTTTTATTTGTTATTCAATCAGATAATGGATGCTATGAACTTAACCTTACACTGCGACAAAGAATAAAAATTAGTAAAAACTTAATTTAGTCAAACAAAATAATAATATTAATATTTTATGGTATGAAAACTGTTTGTATAGAATTAAACGGCCAGAATAAACACAAATAAAAGTTAAACAGATTTTTTTAAAGGCCTTAACTCAAGCCTATCTCACATGTGGCACACGTGCGTTTTATTAATGTTGCAAGTGCAGCTTGTTGTTGCCAGTTCTAGTTTCTTATTGCTGCGGGTCAGCTATTTCGTATAATTGAAATGCAGCGTTTGGCCACATGAGGGCGCTGCCACAAGCTGCATGTTCTAGCTGAGTCTGATCGTAATGCGATTAGAACATCTCCACTACCGAAGAAGCTTATGATGGTGATGATGACGATGAAGATAATGATGAAGTTGGTATGGCGCCCGCACACAACTTAATGAACTGCAAATAAGTATTTGCATTTATGCTTGTGCTTCACAGCTGCTGTCTTGTCCTGTGGCACGTGGCTGGCGTTTCAATATTTTTCTGCTACACACACACACGCACACAGCGAGATAGAGAAAGAGCAAAGAAATAGCTGGCAATGGAGCGCAACAAATCGCAGCTCAACTGCAGCTCCATATCATACTTTGCATATTAATGGCCAAATGCAATTGCAATGGCAACTCAGCAGCAACTCAGGCAACAACAACATCTACTGTAACAACAACAGCTGAACTGTGTGTAATACAAACCGCCAAGGACGATGAAGCGTCAAGCGCAGCATTTTCAAAGAAAATTTCACACAGCAAGCGGCAAGCGTCAAGTAGAAAGCAGAAAGCGCTCACTGCAAATGAAAAGGAAAAAATTATTTGTTTGCATTCGTCGTCGTAGTAGTCGCCTGCCACGGAAAGCTGAACTAACGTGTTTTTTTCCTCACTCTTTTTTCTAGGTCTTTGCTTTTTCTATTACATTTCTGTGTGCTGTGTGTCACCAATGCGAATTCCACAAAATTGCAATATCAAAGCAAATGTTGAATAAAATGCAAATGAATCGCAGCAAATTGAGAAAACGTTACTCAAATCCGTGCAGAAAAAATAAGCTCAACGGACGATGGCGAAGGAAGCCACAGCGATTTTAGTTATGTAATGGCATCACTTGATTTCGACATGCCAACAAAAACACAAACGTACATTTTAAATGGCTATAATAATCTCATTTGTGCAAACTTAATCATCCGTTGACCACAACTTTATTAATTAACGCTTTCAGTAGTAGGGTAGTAAAAGAAAAATTAAAGTTGAAAGCAGCATAAATATTTAACTGCAATGTTTAAGATAAATCTAAGGGGAAAGAAATTATTGACTCATAAGCAACTTATTAACTCATTTTTATTAACATTTTTCTTAAACATCAAATAAATAAGTTAAGTTTTAAGCTCTAGAAATTTTAGTTTTGAGGATGTTAATCTAAATTTAAATACTTGAATCAATAAATAACCTTACAAAAGATCCTTACAGAAAAAAATTATTAAATATAAAAAAAATTTGAAAAATTCAAATTGTAAGAATTAATTTTTAAAGCCACAAGAAATTAGAATTGTAATACATTTAATAGTTTAAGATACTTCATAAATAATATAAAAAAAAACAAAAATGTATAAGGTATTAAATTGGAAATATTTCCTTATGAAGCTAATATGTAAATTAGTGTTTGGTGAATTTAGAATTGAATTTGTTTTTAATTATTTGCATTAATAAATGCTGATGACACTAATTGGCGCGCCACGCTGTAGTTGCTAATAGTAAGTGGTTGACTTGCACTTGTGCTTAAAATTAGTTGCTTGATCACAAAATATAAATTAAAATATTGAAAAATAAGTGGTTTTTACTGACCATAAATTCATATGAAAATATATTAACTATTACAAATTATATTAAATTACATTGCATTTAATATATTTAAACTGTCATATAAACAAATAAACTATTTCAACGTAAATTTAATTACATATAAAGCATATACACATATACAGGTATAAGCCATAATCAATAAGGTACTTAGCATTAGTAATTAATTGCAAGTGCTTATAATTATTGAGAGTTTTTGACACAATAAATTGTTGAAAGTAGACTTACGAAAGCACTTCTGAACCCAAATGCAAAACAGGCTTAAATGCAATACTTACTCATAATTAAAGACCATGCACTTAAAGGCGATTGAAACGAAATATGTCTTGAGAAGATTATACATGTCGGAAAATGTTGCAACCCTTCCACTTCCCCCATATCTGTCTGCTATTACTGTTTTGCTGCTCACTTGACGCGTTTGCGAACGCAGCAAATCCAATTAAATCATAATTTCAATTACATACTGCAAAATTAACCACAAAAACCAACGGTCATTACACCGCAATGCCCAGCAGCAGCAACCAATCCTGCCAAGCCCACTCTATTGCAATTCATTAACACTTCAAAGTTTCTGCACACACAGTGAAAGGCCAAAAAAAAGGAGAAAAATATTATCAGAGGAAACCGCACAACAACACTTGAGGCGCTCGTTAATTTGTTAGATGAAAAACAAGATGCCGCTGCGTCGTCCCTGCTCCAGATATATAAGACCATGGACAACTCATGGATTCGCCAACCATGACTCGCCAACCTGCAGGACCAAGACCCAAAGCATACCACAAGCATGTTCATTCGCACTTTATATCTCCTTCTCTCTCTCTTCCACGCATTCTAGTGCCCGGCGGCTAAAGACAAACAATAAATATGCGAGGAAGAGAGATAGAAAAACAAGTCAGAGACTTACATTCTTTAATAACGACTGCTGAGTACTCTAATCACAGTTTAAGAACAGCTGGAAACAACTGGCAAACTGGTTCTATATCTAAAAAGCTGTAATGAACTTTTCGTGAAATGTGTGACTAAAAGCTGAAAATATCTAGAAAATTTACAATAATTTAATTAAAGCTGAACGTAAGCATTAAAACCCATAATAATGAGAGGTATTTCTGTTACATTTCAAAACAAAAGCATCTAGAATTTTTGAGATTTACATAAGCTTTTCTAATAGAAGATAAACTTCGCGTACATAGCTTAGTCTAGCTTCAAAACAGTTTTGAATAATTTGCTTCCATCAATTACAACAATTTAATTAGTTTGGCCGCCCACCCGTTCTAAGCACTTTATTTTATAAAGATTTAAGAAATATTAAGTATGTACAATAACTACAGAAAAAAAACAACTATACTCCCCATTTATTGGAAATCAGAGTACAAAAAAGAGGCAGCCGCCAGCGTAAAGAACTATTGTTCCGGAAAAGTATTCCTGCTAGTTAGGAGTATCCGATGCAGCCACAGCGACCGTGGAGCAACTGCAAAAAAAAGTGAAGCAAAAAATGATTTTGCAAAAACTTTTCTGTTAGTCAATCATTTTAATTAAGTAATTTTTTCGCCTACTTGTCGTAAAAGTTTTAATAGCAGCTGAGATGTGGCGCAGGCAAAGAAGGCACTGCGGTAAGGAAGGGAAAACGTTGTGGGGGTGTTTGGGGAAGCGTGGGTCACTGACAACATATTGCCCGGCGGGTCGCATTTCACCACGAAAAACTCGCGGGCACAACTGCATTTGCGGTTAATTATAATGTTGAGCCTGATTACATTTAGAACGAGCAAGAGATTGGCACGGACAGCAAGAGAGATAGAGAGAGAGAGAGAGAGAGAGTGGGGGGACATGCAGTGACTTTTGTCGGCCTTTATAAGCCACCCAACTTTTGTCGCATTTAGCTGCCTTAGTTTTGTTTTTCTCACTCAATTGCTGAGATTTAAGTTGGCTGCCAGATTCGAGAAATGTTCTTGGGCTTTGAGGTTTGTTGTGTTGCCTGACTGCATTTAATGACCTCACCACAAGCCAATATCAAAGTTGTTTCCAAAGTTTTATTAACTTGTTGTTCTCTGCAGTTCATCATACACATCTTATTGTTGTTTCTCTGTATGCACATTTTGCGGACCGTGTAATTAATTTAAGTTGTCTTCTTTGTTGTTGTTGTTGGCCACAAACACGGTCCCGGATTTAATGCTTGCTCGAATCAGCAAAATTCTATTTATAGATATAAACTTTGTGTAGCTTAGAGGTAAATTCACTTTTAACAACATCCTGGAGTTGAGCAATATTGGAGTATTTGTGGTTAAGTTGAAGTAAGTGACAATTTTTGTATAGATGTTTATAATGACAAGCACTTAAGCACTGTGTTAAGATCTTAAAGTCGAGAAAGCCAATTAAAATTACTTAAATTACTTAGACATTGGTTTCATTTTGAGCTTACTGCCAACACAAATAATCTTTCATAGTAACAATCAAAGTATCAACATGTACAAATTTTGCTCATCTATACTTTCTCCAAAACAAACACACACTCAAACACATCGCGTTGTTGCAATCCATCCTTGAAACTAGCTAAACGACAAAAGCAGCGACAGGTAACAGAAGCATCGAATGTCGCCTTGCTCCAACTCTTGCTCACCCCTGATTCACCCCTTGGCTCTCCTTCGCATCCGCTAAACAACTTTGGCCCCATTCAAGTTTGTCATGGTACATAGGAGAATTGCGGGAGTGGTATGGAAGGTGGAGGTGTGGTTGCTTCGTGCATGTTAAGTTGTGACTATGACTGTGACTGTGCCACCATGTCCTTGAGCACACGCTTGATTTCCTAAGTAAGCACAGAAATGAAGCGAACACGCATTTCAGGATGTGCCTCCTCTCCAACGGCTTTAGCTGGGAGCAACTTAGCAACACTGCAACACAGACGCATTAAAAATTACAGTGCCAGCAGATCAAACTGTGAAAATTATGCAATCAAAATCGAGTTGCATTGTGGTTCAAAGTACAATAAAAATGTGGACAATAAAACTCTGAGTGCATAGAGTAAAATAAACACTTAAGGTCTTGATTAGTTAAGAGTAACTTTAAAGTTACTACTATATACTATACTAAGTATTTTGACAAAACCGAGAAACCACTTAAACTTCCAATGTTTTGCAATTTACTTTTTTTTAATAAAATGAAAGCCATATTCTTGTTGTTGTCGTTGTAGTAATTAGAGTTTGACTTATAAGCTGGCTAGCGCTTAAAACGTGTTGAGTCAATTAGCAAATATTAAGACGCTGACAAACAACGCTGAGGTGGCCTATATATAAAGGCCCGCTATATAGAGTTGCCCGCTCAGTAGTTTACCTAGTTTGTTCGATTTTAGCAATATGGCTTCCACCACGTATGATGCAATTCAAAAAATTTGGTCTGGTCCAAAAGCCAAGGAATACTATGGCCCCGACATGACCTTGGGCGAGGTAGCACTACGCATGCTGAAAATACATTCCGACAAAGTGATGCAAGTCTTTGATCCCACTGGAGAGTGTCTAACTGGAGGACAGCTCTACGAGCAGAGTCGTCGACTAGCGCATGCTTTTCAACATCTGAAATTGCAACGCGGCGATGTTGTTGGCATCTCTGCAACGAATACAACTTACCTTACTGAGGTGGTAATTGCAGCATTACTAAGTGGCACGCCCATTAATCCACTTCATCCGGAATTCAACAAGGGTGGGTCAGTCTAGGTAAAAACGTTCATCACTTTTAATCTCTCCCTTCTCCCCTTCCAGAAACTGTTGCCTGTACGTGCGAGATCACCAAACCGAAGGTCATCTTTTGCGATCTGAACAACTATGAGATCTTGGCTGCCGTTAAAAGCAGTCTGAAATTTAAAACTCAACTAATTCTGCTCAGCGGGAATTTGCCAGGAGTGCGCAATGTTCAAGATCTGCTTGAGGACAGCCATGTTGTTTACGATCCAAAAACGCTGTAGGTAAAACATTTAATTTATAAACAAGAGAAACAACTCAAAACTTTTGTATGTAATAGGTTCGCTTGCCCGCGTTTAAGCGGTGACGACACGGCCTTTATCATTAGCTCCTCGGGCGTAACCGGTTTACCAAAGGGAGTCACGCGCTCACATCGCAGTCTCCTGAACAACACCAAAATGTAAGAAACGAATATTTATTTAAAAGAAATTCTTTCGAACACAACTGAACTTGAATTCAATTTATTATTATTCTCTCTATGTCTTTAAGATTTAGAAACCTCAAGGTTTTATCGCCTTGGGTATTTGAACCATTGTTCTTATATTCCAGTTGATGGAATAAACCTTCTTAATTTCGATTTTATATTTGCATGTCTAATACTCCTTCTTTCATATTTCTTCCGTCTTTTGTCTCAGCCCTCAGATGTTTACCTCAAAGATGGTGTTGTTTTGTTATGGTCCACTGTATTGGGTCTCCTGCATCTTCACGCTGCTCGCCTCGCTTGTCAATGGCTGTAAACGTGTGATCACAAATCGACCCTTTAGCGTGGAATACTTTGCTGATTTGGTTTCCCGACATAAGGTCAGCTTTGTGTTTACCGTACCACATCACATGGCACTTTTGGCAAAGAGTAAGAGCCCTGATCTGTCTCAGCAATTGCAATCGGTGCAATCCTTCGTTTGCAGTGGTTCCAAGTTGCCACTTCCCATTTGGCTCAGACTTTATGAGCTACTAGGCAGTAATAGATTCTCCGTGCTTTATGGTCTCTCCGAAATTGGCGGTGTTAGTAAGAACATTGGTGGACCATTGGGCAATGAAGGAAAGTTGTTGCGGAATGTTCAGGTGCGCATTCTTGATGAACAAGACAACGGATTGGGCCCAAATGAGACGGGTCACATTCACGTACGTCTCAATCAACGTTGGGGAGGTTATTACCGGAGGCCTCAGGACACGCAGACCACAGTAAGCTCTGATGGTCAATGGTTGCTGACAGGAGATTATGGTTTTATTGATGAGGAAGGGTGCCTGCACTACCAGACCCGTCATACGGATGTCTTAAAGTACAATCAGTTTCAAATATATCCCAAGCAAATCGAGGATGTTATTCTGCAACTACCAGGAGTTCATGAGGTCGGCATATTTGGCGTACCTGATGAAAAGTTCACCAATCTAACAGCATGTGCTGTGGTGCGTGATGAGAATGAATGGGGTCAGCGTCTGACTGTGGATCAAATTAAGGAGTCTGTGGCGCAGCATTTGAGTGAGGCATACCATCTTCGTGGCGGGGTTTACTTTGTGGATCAGCTTCCCAAGACCACAAATAAGAAGCTTCAGAGAAGCAGAATCTTTGCTGAGCTTAAGCTACAAACTGGAATTACAACAATGTAAAATAACAGCTAAATAAAATATGTATTGATCTTAAAGTGTAGATATTTTTTTAAATTTTGGATGTCGTCTCTTCTTCTATCTTAGAAATATACTTGGAAATGTCCCTTCACATGCTTTAAATTTAGATTAGACAGTTTACACAATTTGTTAAATTAAATTAGCGAGTCTTGTGGAATGTTTTTCTTTTTTGATTGAATTATTTCCAAACAGGTTCTTAGAACCAGCTGACAAACCTATGACTGCTCTAGTTGCCTTAATTAGGAAACTACTAGCCCAACATCTTTTAAAGCAAAACAAAACTTCGGTTGACAGTAACAACGACATAGCTAAAGACGAAGAAAACGATAAGGCGTGTCGAGGCAATTAACGACTTCAGATTTTGTATCCGATTTAATGACAAATGTATAAATACATTGTAAGACGCAATAAAACACTTAGTTCACAAGAGTTCTTTCAGCCATCAAGATGAACGTTAGCGCCTCCTGTGAGGTGCGTTACGATTGTGCAACGCGCACCTGGCAAGGACCCATTGGCAAGGAGTTTTATGGTCCTGAAATGACACTAGGCGAGGTTACAATGCGTATGCTTCATCTGAATGCCAATAAGGTGCTGCAGCAGTGCGATATTACAGGATTGGAGCTAACTGGAAGACAGCTAGCTCAGCAGGGCTTAATTATTGAGAGAGCCTTTAGGCGAATGGGTCTGCGATGTGGTGACGTCATAGGTATTTCGGCTAATAATACCAGCTATCTGACGGGAGTTACCATTGCTGCGATGCTCTGTGGAACGCCTATCAATCCACTGCATCCGGATTTTGATCAGGGTAGAAGCGACTATACAAATCATCTATGTACAAAATAATCAGTAATTTCAATTTTCAGCAACCGTTAAGTACATGTACGATATCACAGAGCCCAAGCTGATCTTTTGTGATGTCGGAAACTATCCGATAATTAAAGAAGTTAACGAGCAACTGGTCACACCTGCTTTGATATACCTGGTAAACGGTCACATTGAAGGTGTGAGGAATGTCAGTGAGCTTTTGACTGAAGTTGAAAGCGTTGCATTAGATGAGTAAGTTCTTACTCTTTCAGAGGGTATACCAACCTTCTTTAGTAATACTGAAATACACATACATAGTTGAGCTGAGAACCTTCATTACGTACTTAATGTTGTTCATACTTTCTTCTAGTTATGTGCACAACCCCAAACTTAATGGCGATGACATTGCCTTTATCGTCTGCTCTTCGGGGACTACTGCAATGCCAAAAGGCGTAACCCGCTCTCATCGAAGTCTTATCTGTAATTGCAAAAAGTAAGCCGACACCCCCTTAGCCCAAAAAATCCCTTATAAACATTAAACTCACTTACAGTCCCAATTCATACACGCGAGACACTGTGGTACTCTCATTTAGTCCACTCTATTGGATCTCTGGCACATTCATGCTGTTGGCCTGTTTACTCAACGGTTGCAAGCGGATCATTACAAATCAACCCTATACCGTAAACTACATGCTGCAGGTAGTCTCTCGTCATGATGTGACCTTTCTATTCCTAGCCTCGCATCAGATAGCTTTGCTCTCCAAATGCCAGACTGATGTCACCACGATTCGCGCACAATTAAAGTCAGTTGAAGTGCTGATTGGAGCCGGTTCGAAGGTTGCCAAAACTGTCGCCCGACGCATGTACGAGTTGGTTGGCAATATGAGATTTGTAGTAGGTTACGGAATGTCTGAGGTGGGTGGCATTAGTAAGAATCTAGGGGGACCCCTCGGCAGCGAGGGAAAAATAATGCGTAATGTTGAACTGCGAGTATTGGATAAGATGAGAATGTCGCTCGGCATCAATGAGGTGGGCATCTTTTATGTGAGAATGCGTTACAAATGGCCCGGTTACTATCGCAATCCTGAGGCCACAAAACGCGCCTTGAGTGCCGATGGACAATGGCTGAGAACTGGGGATATTGGTTATATCGATAGCGAGGGTTATATTTATATTCAGACTCGCGATTCGGACGTGTTTAAGTACAACAACTTTCAGATCTATCCGGATCAGATTGAGGAGTTCATACTAAGGTTGCCCGGTGTAAGTGAGGCATGCGTCTTTGGAACGCCCGATGAGGTATCAAGTAATCTGACAGCGTGTGCAGTGGTTCGTACTTCTGATCTTGAGGGTCAAAAACTAACGGCGGAGCAAGTTAAAACCATTGTAGAGCGATATTTAAGTGGTGCATATCATTTACGAGGCGGGGTTTACTTTGTGGATGCTCTGCCCAAGACCTCCAATGATAAACTGCAGAGGAGAAAAGTATTTGAAATGGTAAGGTTGTTGAAACTTGTTGCTGAATAGATAAATATTTTTTTTTTATATATTTGGACTTATTAAGGGTAACATTTATAATAACTTCTTATGACTATTTATAATTAATAAAGAAACACCAAATGAGAATGTATAGTTATTTTTATTATTTTATTATTATTTTTAGATTTCTTTTTATCATAACAATCGTCACACTGTGCCTTACCGAACCAATTCAAGGGATTCAATGAATTTTAATAGAGATTGATATTGTAAATGCAATGCCCTTGCCACATTCAACCAAGAAGGGCTGATGAAAGAGGGCGAAGAGGTAGCTTGGGGTTTGGCCGACACAGTGACTGTCTGTCTGGCTGGCCAACGATGCCAATGACATGCAATTTGTTATTTGTAGCACTCCTGTGGCTGCAATGTTGTTCGAATCCTACGAATATATATGTATATATGGAACAGTGGTCAGTAAGTACTGCTAGGTATAAAACAAAACAAAATGTTCAAGTAACAGGACGACATAAAATGAATTGAGAAATTAAAATTGCAATATGCAATACATATTTTATTGAATGCGACACGGTCGGCAGCAGCAGCATGTTGAACTTGCCACCCGTTTGCCATTGAGGTTAACATTTGGACATTTGACAAATACCAAAATGAAATGGCTGACCGAATAAAATAAGAGAAAAAACATAACACAACAAAATTCAATTTGTGTTGCCATTCTTTCTCTCTATGTCGATCTTCTGGCTAACCAACAAAGGTATATGTCCAAACTAACTATCTTACTAAGTAACTAACTAACTGACTGACTGGCTGATTTAAGCCATCTGGCAGTATGCTGCTGCATTCTCGCCATTTGCATTGTGCAACTAATGCGGATTATCCGAGAGCTTTGCAAACTGCAACCAAGGTGTAAATTTGTGTGCCAGAAAGGGATTTACATGGGCAATGAACGAATGAATGAGAACTGACTGAACGGGTGAATGCATTAGCCCAGCTGGCCAATGTTTCTTAACACTTTAAAATCATTGTTGACACGACCCTCTGAACCTCTTTTTAAACTATCTATATCCTAAATCTATACTATACACTTGTATTTATAACGGATTTGCACATCAGTACTGATCAAATAATTTGCTAAATTGCCAAAATGCACACAACAAACAAAAATCAAATTCCTTAGGCCTACACAAAACAGAAGCTTTGCCTCAAGCACAGAATATAAAATATATATATGTATATAGAAAAAAAAATGCAACTTTGTGGCCAGCAGCTGGGAAAAAGCATTTTACATTGATTTGGTCAGCTTGGCTGTGAAATTTATTAAATTTTGGCTTGATTGCAAAGTAAAAACCCAATTGGCCACAAACAAAAACTGTTGTGCCATTATTTAAATGCAATTTACCGAATGGACATAGTTTTGCAACTCATTCTCCTTCTTAAGCCTTCCTTATTCCTTCTCCAAGCATTCGTGGCATTTGATTTAAATATAAAGTAACATTAAAATGCCATTGAAAGTACTTCTTCAATCGTATTTCGAAACTCTCAGCATTGCATTGATTCCATACGCTCAAACACAAAGAGAAATAAGAAATGTTTTCTGTTATGCAGAAAATATGTTCTTGTCACGTTTTAAAAGCAGGCCAGATTTTGAGAAAATAAGAGATGCACTTAACTCAATACATTGGCTTTGGTTGAACAATTTTAAGAGATTAAAAAGGCTTTCGTTTAAAATTGTTTAAATAAATATTAAAATATAATACTCCTAACAACAAGAGAGATAAGAGATAAAATACAAATACTAAGTTTCGCTTTCCAATAAAACTTAATCGATTTTATACCTGCAGTCAAAATGAATCAAAGATATTTTAAAATTTTATTATGCAAGTTTTCTATCTTTCATTTGCTTTTTAAACATTAAAGCTGCCAAAAAACGTATTTAGGTATTTTGTTTGTTTTGCTTTTAGCTACTTTAGATAGTTGCACAAAATATATTTTATTATATTTATATATTTATAGCAAGCCAATGTTGAGCAAATATTCGAGACAGCTTACCAAACAAAACTCAAACAATAACCAAATTAATGCAAACAAAAAAATCACTTGAAAATTGCTTTAACGGATTTCCGCAGCATATGAAACATGTAAGCTTGTGGCTGTACCTGAAAAAAAAACACACACACAGAGCGGAATATATGTATGATAATAATAACAAAATGATTACAATACTCTTATATGAACATGGGTGGAAAAATAAAGGCGCTTGCTGCGTTTTTGTAATTAAACAACAAGCATATTTAGCTCTAGGGTTGATCAACTGCAGCCAACAGTGAGTAAAGAGAGAGCGCGAGACAGAGAGAGAGAAGGAGAGATAAAGGGAGTGTGTGCGTCCCGCATGTGGCATGAGACATATAAATATATATGTACATATTTGTATGTCCTGCGCCGCCGAGCGTATCCTGGCGTCCTTTTTTGGTTCCTCGCACATCTGCCGTGCGTTGATTTCTGAGGGGTTGAACAACAACAAAATGAAAAAAAATTAATGCCACCAACAAGAATATAATACAAAGTTAAACCGTTACTGTTTGCTATCAGACTTATCAATTCTCAGAGCTGAGCGAAGTTAGTTTAAGCCGAACCCATCGTCTTTACTCGTATTACTGCTGTCTATGACATGCTCCACATTCGCTACAGCCTGGGAATACGAGCATGTGGTCGACTTCGACCAGGTGTTACATTTTGCAGCACACCCCACACACACACACATACACACTGATCCTGTTGTTGTGCCTAGTTGTGACCCACTTTGCAAACTGGACGCTTTCGCCACATTCAAATCAACTCCAAGTTCATGCAATTTTAATGCCCACCCAATGCTTTAACTGTTGCTAGAAGGTTGGGTTGCAAGGGGTTTGTTCGACCCGAGTGGGGTTTTGTATATAGTAGAGTGTGTGCAAGTGACTTGTGGCTGTAGTAAGCCACCCGAAACCCGTCATTGGCAAACTGCGTGGTTAACATTCACTGTATTGGACATCTGTAGTTGAAACGGTGTTCGGTGTATAGTGTGTGTCTTTTTAGCTGAAACTACACAGGGAGAAAAGAACTACATAAAAAACAATAATGAACAGAGCGATTTCGAAAAAATGCAACTATTTTGTAGAATTAAATAATACAGCTCGATAAAAGAAACATTATTTCCATGAGTTATAAATTAATTTCCCTATTTTTGACATTTAAGATTTCAATTGGACCCAAACGATATTTAAAAAAAAAAACATAAATAACTGGATTAATTCAATTTTCTTAGAACTAAAGATCAAACCTTAATTTCAATTTTGAATACTTTCTTTATTTCTTACTACGCAGCTGCTGCGCTTAAAGCCTTTATCGGTTAATATATAATAATAACTTAAATTTTCATTGCCTTGCGGTTTTCAGCGAAGAAATATTGTATATGCATTCATACGTACATATGTTTCATGAATATGTAAGCTTATCTTAATATTTATTTGGTGCTTTCTCCCTTTCTGGTCTGTTATCGGATTGTTGAATGTGAAATGCTGCCAGTGAGGCATAAATAAATTTTGGATTTTACGCACTTTTGATTGATGAAAGGGTTTGGCAACGACCAAAGAAGACGAAGAAGCTTTGCAGCAAAAGCTGCGGGCCCCAAAAAGATAAACACACGCATACACAGATAGAAAATAATAACACACAATAGATAAAAGTCTTCAAGTGTGTGTGTGCGTGGCGGACAAAAGCTCACTGATAGCTGATAAGCAGAGCGCATTTGCATCTACTTTATTCAAATTTTCTATTTTTTTCAAATGTCAAAATACATTCGACTCTTCTCATTTCCGACCAGATAAGCCGTTAAAGAAGCAACCGCCCGCAATTGAATCGTTCTTTTCAATTTGGCCCTTACTCAACTATAAAGTCCAGGAAACTAAGTCTTTGGTCCCAGCTGCCGTTTGTTCGCATTTTAATTTCCTTTAACTTAAAGCCAAGCCAAGAAAACGGTGACTGAATAGAAAAAATAAAGTGCCACCTACCCCCTTTTTGGCTGGAATGCAAACTAACTTACAGGACGCGTGTCCTGCCACATGCCTCCTCCCTCGGTTGCCTGCTACCGTCTGTCGCCTTTTTGGCCACGCTTCGCAGCGCCCGGTAGGTTGAGTCAGGAATATAGATACCATAGTGTATAGTATATATATAATTCATTCATTTGAATTGTGGTTGGGTTAACGTGTTGCTGCCTTGTGTGCCTTGCCACACGCCACGATTCAGTTGAGCGACTTTTGGCTAATAGTTCACTTTTCATCGCTGATAAGAAATAGCTAAAATACAGGCAAGAGAGGAAAATGCCACGCTTATGGGCTACGACAATATTAGTCTTTCTTTCCTTTTTAATGCACAGCTCGCTTATTGCGGTTCTTTTAGAGATGTTGGAAAAAGTGGCAAGCATTGCTAAATAAAAATATGTTTATATGCCGATAATATTAAGAATTAAATTAACATGTATTTGATTAATTATTCAATAAAAAGAGAGTTATTAATTTATTAAACGTCTAAGAAGCAATTATAAAATCTAATTAAATTGTTTAAAAAGTATCTTTTATTAAAAAAAAAAGTACTATAATATATTACATTAATTTTATGTTATATTTTCTTAAGTCTTTAAGACAAAACGATTACAAAATAAAACCTGGAAAATTAGTATAAATATGAATAATAAAGACTTGCTGAAAATGAACCAAATTAAACTGCTATCACTTAACAAATTTCTTAAACTTAAGCTTTAAGCAGGCCTTATTGCAACTGTAAATATGAAAATTAATTCATAACTTAGTTTTATGTTCAACCTTTGCTAAATATTAATTTACATAAAATCAATTTAATTTATATGCAACCGAAGCAATTCGTTGATTTCACACACAATGATATAATATTTCACAATTAATTCTCAGAACAAGAATTTCAATTTCATATTTTAGTCGTAACTCTTCTCTTTACGTATAAATAAACACGATAATATTCTCTTTTACATTCATACGGATTCCATTTGTAACTAAGTGGGCCACAAAATAAACACCTACGTAGCCCAATAAAATCAAATATATTTATTGAATGTAGCAGCAATGTTGGAGGACGTTAGAAATTAGATATTTCTTCTTGTCATGAGTGCAGTGCATGTGGAGGGAAAGAGAGGAGGGACTAAGTTGTAAGGTCGTTGAACATGCAATATGAAACTGAGCTGCCTGCAACCTTAACCCCTCCCTTCATAACCAAGTATTAAGCGCTTTTGGCCTTTGCATTATTCAAACGAATATTAGCAAAACGTTATTAAACCGAGCTACAAGACACAACTTAACTTCATACTTAAGATTTGCAGACCATACACAAATACTTTGTGCTTACGTTAAGTTGTTGTGTGTGTGTGTGTGTGTGTCTATGTACGACTGTGTGGAGGGGTATACGAACTTTAGAGTTAGTCAAGCAAATAAATATCTACGTTTAACGCCGTGAGCATTTTCAAATGCTAAAGCTTCAAGCACATGCAAATATTTGTCCAGTTTAATATTAATGTTCTCTCTGCGGGAAATCAAGGAAAACTCGCAGGGCAATGCATTGCCAGCGCATTTAATCACATCAGGGTATTAAGCCCACAGATAAGATAAGAAAATGTAACTCAAGTATGCATATAAGAATATGAAGAAGGTAAGAATTATATTTGTATTATGCTTGGATGGAGGTGTGCTTTGGGTAAATACCTAAACAAACAAAATATATACAAACATATATCAAACATACAGATAATAACGCTCTAGATCGAGTGCTGATTGAAAGTAGAAGTTGACTTTAATTTATGAAAATAATGCAGTGGAAAATAAAATAAAAAAAAAGATAAAGACAAGCTATTCCCAGTTTTTATTCTTACAAAACAAAGTTTCGATTGAAGATTGTAGGATTGGGGAATTTAACTCATTATTTTTGGGGATATTTGTTGGCACTCTAGAAAACACCATTTCGGCTTACTTATTACTGTTAAACTAATTCGATTTGTCAATTAAGACAAACAATTAAACACAGTTTTGGAGAAAGCATAAGAATAACTTTATTTTCATGGCTTCATAGCATTAAAATATTTTATTATCTCTTCTTTATAAGCTCTCTAAATCTTAAGCTCCAAGAAAAAACATTTATTTTCATACCTGCTTTTAATTTAAAGCATTTAGCTCTTGTTATTTTTTCATTTCGAATCTCACTTAACTTTTGTTTCAAATCCCTGCAAATGTTAAAACATTAAAAAAACAAAAGCTAAGCTCAACTGTTAAAACAGTCCGACGGTCAAAGAAAGTAGCAATCCCCAACACACACAGCTGAACAATATTTTAAACGATTCGTAACTCCATAAATATTTAATAAGTTTTCACCCCAAACGATTTTCCTAAGCACTTGCCTCAGCAGTTGCTTTTGTAGTTGTAGTTGCAGTTGAAAGTAACGAAGCGAAGGCGCATTTAAGTAGCTGCCAACATGGCGAGCATCTAAATTATATGAATAACCCGTTAACTCTGCAAACCCCTTTCTCTCTAGCTTTGAAACAAAAAGGAATTGTAGTTTGCTTGGCCATCTGGTCTGGTCTCTCTATGGGAGGCAACATTCAATTAATTTTACACGATGTAGCGAAAATCCAGCGAGCACAAGGAAAAAAAAACCAAAACTAACGATAATTTTGCAACACTAACACATTGCGGAACAGACTATAGAAGGAGGGATGGGGTGGGGGGATGTGGAAGTGCAAAGTGCAACAAAATTTAAGGCAAAAACTACGTTGTAATAACATTTTAACGATATTAGCACGAAAAATGTGGCACGGCACCACACACACAAAGCGGAAAGTGGAAAGCTTAACGATGCTAAACGAGTGCACCAAAGTGAGCAGGCGAAACAGAGGGAGAGGGAGAGAGAGAGTTAGATAATGCCATATGCAGACGCGACAAAAGAAAAAGGAGTGAAAGAGCGAGATAGACCAAGAGAGAGGGCGAGAGAGAGAGAGAGAGAGAGATAGTGGAAGTGCCGTAAAGCAGAAGGCTGTTAGCGGCAAAGCAAATCTGCAGCGCAAATTGTTCAAATATTTTGGCTTTTGCACAAACACACACACACACACAAACACAAACACGCACACACACATGTGGCAGCAGTGTCTTACAACTAAAAATAGAAAAACTTTATAAAAGCGCCGAAAAATTTGTGTGTCTGCTTTTGGTTGTTGGCCACCGCAACACCGAGGACAAAGGACGAAGGACAACAAAAGCGCGCCGCATTGTTCAAATGCAGCGAGTTGTTACATAATCCACGCACACACACAAACATATCAGCTACATATGTTATTGCACTAAGACCTCACACACACACACACTCACACTCTCATGCAAACATACACACGGCTGATAAGCAGCTAAAATGGCTGTAGTGAAAGAAAGAGTTTTACGCTGCATTCTCAAAGCTCGCAACGCATTATTTTCCACAGCATAAATTTTAACACACACACTCACACACATACTCCCACACACACACGCACACTCGCTCCCAAGTTAATGCAATGTTTTCGCTTGTTTTGCGTCATTGTCAACAATATAAATATACCCTGTAAGCATTTTTGAATAGGGTATTTTCACAAAAAAATAAATAAAATTGTTAAAAAATTAATATTTTTAATTCCTTCGAATTGGAAATGAAATTCCAAAAATAAAAAGATAACACATTTTTTCATAGTTTAAGTAACCTTCAAAGTACTTTTAATATATATAAAAATCTTAAGTGTATATATTTATAGCTATAATATAAAAATTTCTTAAAAAACCATTTTGTTGATGTTAATACTTAGCACGTTAAGGCAAACTACTCTATATACAGGGTATTTTTTAGTCGTAACATGAGTATTTTATTGTTTTGTTGTTTATTTCGTTGGCGCTTTTGTTAGCTGCGCTTGTTAATATAAAAGCCGTTGCATTGTTAACTTGTTGCCATTGTTGTTGTTGTCTTGTTGTGTGGCAGATAGGCCCCACAGTGCAGCATTCGTAGGTTTTGTTGTTGTTGTTCAACACTTGTAAATTGTGTGATTTTTCAGTACAAGTTTAAGCAACAATGCTCCTCAAGTGAAGCGTATGCCTCTATCTCTCTCTCTCTCTCTCTTTCACACTCTCTCTTTCTTTCGGCTTTAAAAACAAAAGCGCGTGCTTGCGCTATGTGTGTGTGAGCTACTAAAATAGTAAATTACTACAATGCACACAGTGGCGGATGTGTGGCAACCAAAGCAGACAACAGAATCAACAAAAGCAACAGCAACAACAATACAGGCACAAGGGTGTAGCATACTTATGTGGGCGTCAAGTGCTTGTGAACTTTGTTTTAGCTTAAGCTATGACTTAATAAGCAGCACTTGAACGTTTTCCGCAAGACAAAGTTAGCTCAATGTACGCTGTCAAGGGAACATTTTAAATTTAAAACAACAATAAGATACCAATCTTTGCGCTCTCTCTCTCTCTCCCTCTGTGGCCTACAATGAGCTCTGTTCTGAATGTTACTGCTTTACAGTTATCTCCTTTAAATTGCTGGAATACATGCAAAGTTTAAACTGTAAATCATTTCTTCTGTTAACACCTCAACTTGATTAGCATACAAAAAAATGTTATCAAGATAATTTAACATAATTGCGATTAAGTTATGCATAATTGCCTTTAGATGCTGTTAAGCAGCTCTTAAAAAAAAGAGTCGACAAAAAAAAAAGACCAATTGAATTAAAGCTTGCAGCAACGCGCACATTGTATGCAGCTGTGCACTTTAAACAAAAGCTTTCAGCTGCGCTTCAAAAAAAACCAGCCGCAGGGCAAAGAACCCACAAGCCAAAGTGTCAATAGACACAGAGGGTGAGAGAGAGAAAGGGGGGAGGGCAAACAATATACGTTGATAACAGTTTAAAAGTCTGTGCAACTTTAGATGTCACTTTTTTCACGCTGCATTGACAACTGACACAAGGTAAACAGCCAACGACAACGTTACAGCGACTTGTTGCTGCCGCTGTCGAAGTCAACGTTAACGTAAACGTTTACGTCAGCGTCAGCGTCGCTGCCCAACGCTATCTCTGTCTGACAGCGCTTGTTTGGGATTTCATTGGCGTCGACGATTCGCGACGTTAAATTATTTTTCTTTACTTGCATGGTTTGTATTTTCTTTTTTTTTGATATTTTTTATGATGACACAGAGCCAAAGACGCCACTGCCAACTGATAAGGTGTCGGCGGAAAAAAGTGCTGAAGCAGCGCTTAAAAAAATAATATGCAATTTGAGGCGCCTTCAAGGAATCGAATTGCGCGGCGCCGCACTCAAAATGATATCGATACTCTCTTTATTTTATTTATTATTCTTTCCTAACCCCGTCTCACTCTCACTCATTCACTTTAAAGGTGTAAAGCGCTGAATAAGTTGAGTCTGCAGAGCGAACCGAGAGCAGACTGAATCATCTCATCCGATCAGTGCTGTCATAATTTTTTGATCAAAAAAGCCAGATAGGCAAAATAATAAAGCTAAAAAGAGCTATTTATTTACATATATATTTAGTCACACTGATACGAAATGGCTCATACAAAGAAAAGCTATATTTTGATGATCCCATATAATATTTTAAATCAGCTGATCTAGCGGGAAAAGAGCTACAATGGCAGCACTGCATCTGATCTCTCTCGCTCTCACTGTGTGTGTTGTGTGTGTGATTAACTGTTTATTTTATTTTATTCTTTTTGGTTTGTCTCGCTGACACATAAGAAATTCGCATAAGTTGCTTATGAATCAGTTTTGAGCTTTGCTTTGATTAGTTTTCGCTTTGTTTATGCTGCGATAAGTAAATTAAGTAAACTTAAGGTATGCTTATAATCTTTTCGTATATTTTTTGTAAGTCTGTTACGCAATTGTTCAGCTATCAATAAGTCGATTTAAGTTCCGTTGGTTGTGTGTAATTAGTTTAATCTATAAATAGCCAAAACAAATGCGCGCTGCTCATAAATTTACCAATGCAGCATATCCGACTGAATAGTTGCGACATCAGCAAAGATAACATTCGACTCAATTACATTCATGGACTGAAAAGCCAAGAGGAAGACGGAATGGGTGCGAGGGAGATGGAGATAGCTGGCATTAGGGGTGCAGACAGCTGACAGACGCTGCCGCATAATGCACTTAAGTTTTCTTCATTCAGTCTCGGTTCGGCTCGGTTTTATTTTTTATTATTTTTTTTTTCACTATTTGGGGGGTGAATTGTGCATGGAAGTCATGGCATAAGGCACACATCACTGCCATCGCTCAGACTGTCGCTGCGGGGTAAGGGGTACACACAAACAAATATGCAATTGAGCAATTGCCAAAGAGAGAAAGAGAGAGAGCGAGTAAAGAGTGAGAGAGCACATTCACTCGCGCCAAAAGCAGCTGCGATATTTTAGTTGAGGATAATTACAGTAAGCAAAGTGACATTTCTCATGTGTATGTGTGTGTGTGTGTGTGTGCGTACATATTTGCTGAATCCTTTGTGTGTGCTTGGATTTCAATGTTGCCGTGCTAATGTTGGCAGCAAAAGCAGCAGCCGAATTTATGTTTATTTCATTTGCCCGTCGAAGAAATCCAAACCCAAAGGCAGCTGCACTCGACTTCGAGTTGCTGTTGTTGTTGTTACTCTAGCATTCTCTTTTCTCAGCAGTCTAAATTTTGTTAACGTGACAAAAATACATTGATTACATTTTTAACATTGCACTCGCGCTATAGTAAGAGAGTGGGAGAGTGTTTGTGTGTGTTGGTAGGGTTGGGGGGGATGTTCGCAGCTCGCGTGCAGCTCACGTCCGCACACTTGGCACATTTGTCTTTTATTTGCTATCTCGTTTTCACTACCGCTACCTTTGGTCGGCTGCATCTCAGCACAAATATGCACGTAGAATCCGAGCATCCTGTGCTTGATGTTCATGTGCATCCTCTTCTTCTTCTTTCTCCCTTCTTATGCTTGCGTTGTTGTTGTTGTGTAAGGTCTTTGAACTGACAAATTATATTGCTCGCTCAACGAAATTCCTTTCAACGTGTGCGCACTCTGAACTTTCTTTATGGTATGTGTCTCTTTCACTCCCACTCCCATTCCCACTCCACCGGCAAACGTACACATACACATATGTGTTTACATATGTACGTGAACGTGTGCGTTTGTGGGTGTTTGTGTTTTCTGCACGATTCTGTTCTTTGTAAATAGTTCGACATTCTTGTTGCAAACTTTATTGTCCTTGCAACGACAACAATTACAATACCCTGTAAAGTTATGTTCGAAGGTTGTTAGGAAGTGAAGAGATTCTAAAGATCAGCACTTGTGTGTAGGAGGTATTCTGTACGAATGTTAACATGTAATTACAGTGCTTGCTACTTAAGCTTAAGCTTATGTTAATTTAATGTTAAGCTAACATTAAAAGAGCAAAACAAGTCACATTTACCGTAATGTCTAGCCAGAATTCATGGATCTGAGTTGATTATATATAAATGAATTCTGGCATCAACAGACATACATATTTAGCTGCTTACAGGGTATCTAAGAGTCGTTACTTAAACTCTTTGTCTAGTATTCTTGCTTGTTTTCGATTTACGTGCACACACACACACACAATATGTCTGGACGATTACTTCACCTACAGCCAAAACCCCTCCCCACCGCAAACCCCTTTCGCATATTGCTTTTTAACTACTTTCACGCACTCGCACTTGAGATCGAGCGAGCGAGCGGAGCGTTGGCTTTTGGTTGATTTTTGCAGTTGGCAATTGTTTTAAAATTGCCAAAATTGCTTTACATTTTGCGAGTGGGTCGCTTTAATTGTTTGTTGTTGCTGCAGCTGTTTTTTTAATATAAAGGTGGGCGACGCTGATACTAAAAAACTGCGACTGTTTCAATTGTTTAATTGTCTTTCAATTGGCTTTCGTTTAAACTTTTTAGTGGGCCAAATGTAGAGCAATAAAGCTACAGAATGTGACGAAAAAATAAATATGTATTTTTATTTACTTAATGTTTTCACAACTTTACTGACCATAAACCATTGACAAAATAATCTTATCAGCGATTTGGGCTGCCCTAGAAAGCTTCGTTCACTTATCGAAAAGCAAAGCAAAAACAAAACGGAAAAGCTGAGGCCATAAAAACTAATTACTATTGAAGCACACCTCGCAGCAGCTTACTCAATTAACGTGTTCGCCAGCTATGCAAATGACAAATAACGCAAAAGTAAGCGCCAAAAAATGTTCTTGTAAATATGCATTTAAAAAGGAACAGAGGCAGAAATAACAACAAAAGAAAATCACGGCAGCTGAGACTTAAAATGAATGGAATGCCGCGCATGCCCGGAAGAGTGAGAGAGCAATAACAACAACAACAGCAGCATTTTAAAGATCGCACCTCACTCGCACACGCATATAAAAACACTCTTTGTTTGGCTCTCTGAGCAATGCTACCGGTTTTTAGTGAGCGAACAGCTGTGCTATACGTAACGGCAGAGCGTGATAAGGAACAAGAAAGTAGCAGCAGCAGCAGCAGCAGAACCAGAAACCACCACGAACAACTACAACAAGCAATGAGGCGAACAATGTGCTGCATTATGCGAAACTTGTGTACAATATGATAAAGCCAACAACAACAGCAGCACCAATGACGCGTCAGAGGGGTACAGAAACTGGGCGCAGCTGCATGGACTCTCAGGTAAGTCACGTCACCTTTCTCGTGCTCATGCTCTCTTTGTCACTTACGCTCTTTCACACATCGGCACGGTGACTGCTCCGTCGGCGCATACGGCACCAGTCATTCGGCAGCGAACGTTCAAACAACGAACACGCGCAGACGTCACGATCGTCGCGTTACACATTCAATTCGTGCTTTTCGGTTTCTTTCGTATTTTGGTGTATGTTAAACTGTTTACCGTTGCGCAGTGTAATACTATTTACAACATTCTTGTGGGTGTCTCATTCCACCCCCCCACGCCCCCTAACTTGTGTTGATGTTGTGTATGCCTTGTGTGTTTTGTGTTTAGTGTACCAAAATCGGATGACACGTGCTTCAAATACAAATTTTCCCTATCAACATTCACATTAAATTGGGATTACCTCGACTTTGTTTGTCGATACACCATAACAAAACATCGGCAATTGAAAACGGTAAGTTTGGCCCCGCCATTAAGAGACTACAGTGATCACTCACTCAATTGAAACGATTCGGATATCAGTGTTAATTTTATTCAAAACGAAGAATTAAAAAAACTAAAAGGATTTTCTTTAAGATTTTTCGATTTTCGAATTTAGTTTTTAATACGAGTGTTCACTGTACTTATGTTTACTCATCTTCATACTCATTATTGGCTTAAATATTTATGTCTGGTGACCCCATTAATACTTAGCAATTTTCTGTGATTACGCATTGAAACAATATTTCGCCAGCTTATCAACAAAAATAAAAAATATTTAATATTCCGATTTTTTCGCTATACGCCCCCTTTAAAGGGAGTACATGAGCAACAAAAGCTTCCTTATGCTTAGGACTTGACAACCTCCAAAAGCTTCCCCCTCTCCTCGCCGACTCCCCCAAAACTCCAAGCGCCGTTTATGACTCAGGGATTTTTAGTTCTCGCTCTCTGTTTGCGGCTGTTTTTTATAGTGTCGCACATTGTACTAGATGCCATGAGTCATCATTGTCCAAGCTCTGAGAGAAAAAACATCGCTACAGGAACACCTGAGTAATCGCATCACCCTGCCCCTGCCCCCGCCACTGTCAATTAATCAGTCAGTCTGCGATCAGAAGCTGAATTTGGTATAATATTAAAATGGTTCGTTTACTTAATGCGAAGCTCGATGAAATTGACTTTTTATGGTCACGTATTGAGAAACGAGGAAGCTGAAATTGATTAAAAGGAAACTATTTTAAGCAAGTTTCAATTGTAAATAATGCATCAAATGACAAAATGTAATTAAGTGATATAACAATTTTCACATTTAAATGAAATAAGATTAAAAATAAATAAACTAAATATTTAAAGCATTTGTTTCTAGCTTCAAACTGGTTTTGATTTTAAATAAAATATATAGAATATTTGGAATAAGAAAATCTCCGACACTTTTCAACTTTAATCGTACTAAATCCATTCAGAAGTATTTGCAATTAAATAATTATACTTTATTGAATAATTGTTAACAATTTAGCATTTTGTTGATTTTTTGATAACATAACCGAGTCGGAAATGTGTTTACAATTTATGGCTCAGAGCAGTCGAGTTGGTTGGCATTGATTGAGGCCACACACAAACACGAAAAGCGATTCGCAATCATTGCATTGATTGCTGCTAAAGAGCAACGATTTGAGATGATTGATGGAGAGAGATACTGTGGATACATTGTAACACTAACTGACCATATCAGGGCGTCATTTGAGTTGATTACAAGGCGGCAACGAGGCGGCAAGTAGAGCATGCAACAACAACAAGAAGAGGCGACATAAAACCAGTTGCAAGTCAGAAGTCAGTCACCTGACCAACGGAGGCCACAGCCACCAGTGCATTCACAATTGGCCAAGATCCAAGATCTTAGATTGTAGTGTCGATGACAATGGTGTCGATGGGAATATTAGCTACCGTTAGTGCGGCACATCTATAAAGCTTTGCTCAATCCAAAGATTGTGCAATTAGTAAGAGGGAATTTATGTTTCACTTTGATTGATTTTCCATTGAAAAAAATGTCAACATGATGCCACTTTGCCGATTCGAGCTTAAAAATGGGTTGGGGGTGGCAGGGAGAGTGGACTTTCAGTTATAACAATGGGGCTTGGCCTTAGCATTTGACCAAGTGCTCATAACTAACTGCAACAATGGCCAACAATTGTAATCTGAGCTTGCGTCTTACAGTGTTGAGTAACGATAAGTGCTTACTGTATGTGTGTGTGTGTGTGTGTGTGTGTGTCACCAACTATTCTCTTGACAATTTAATTTAACGGCCATTTGGCAATTGTTTTCTTTTGTTTTTGTTGCATTACATTAGTTTATTATTACAATTGTGCCATTTCCAAGGCACAAAAAGCATAATTCAATTTCAATTTCGATATCGATTAAACTTATAAGGGGTATTTGGATATTGACATGAAATTGTGACTCATTTTGTCAATAATTGAAGCAATAGTTTTATATTGTTATGAATAAAACAAATGTGCTTTGTTTATCTTTATTTATTTAGCAGCCTAAACAAATTTATAGAAGATTCATATATTTAAAATTTATCATTTCTAGCTTTTTTAGTAACAATCCTTTATAGTATTATTGTGGTTACTAAGAACAAAGTCAACTTTTTATATATTTAATTTTTCATCCACAAAAAATAGATCAAAGCCACAATATGCATTTAATATATGTATGTATGTAATTGTGCAATTATTCTATAAATTTGATAATTTATTATTTAATTGTTTGTCACTTGAATGAAAACAATTAATTACACAACATGCAGAACAACAACAAAATAAATGCAACAGCAGTCAGGATGACCACAAATATGTTTATGCTGCACTCTTAATCACAATTATTATAATTATAATAATAATAATCGATATGAATTGGCAGCCACAACAATTATAACAAATGGGAAATGTTTAAATTTATTTCGCTTATTTCGCATCTACAACAATTAAATGCATTTTTTATGCTTTTGTGCATTTTTCATAATTATTTTCCACTTGAATGTCAAAACTATTAAAATGCTGTTACCGTTTCATAATTGAAGTGACGATTAATTAAGTAAATCCGCTCGAAAGCCAACCACAAACAAAAATCCCACAAAATCCGATTGCCTCAATCTTTCGATTCAATCAATAAAAATAAAATATATTCGAAAATAAATAAATAATTAGTAAAATAACAGCAAGATATCAAATATTAAAAATGGGCAAAATAGACAAAAATATAAGGAAAATTAAATGAATATATGTATGTATATTTTTAGGATTTCAACTCTCTTTACTCAAAAATTCGATATCAAATCCGATGCGAGCATATTTTTTATATTTTTTATTATTGCTCCGCATATTAACATAATTATTTTGATTATCTTCAGTCGTTATTTTAAATAACAAATCGAATAAAATTCTTTCATTTTTTCACATTCAAAGAGCTATAAATATTTTCATAAATAATTCGACTGGTACAAAGATATTTCAATATTAATTTAACAAAGTTAACAAGAAAAAGAATTTAAAACGGAATAAAAAAAAACAAATAAAATTCATTTTTTGGTCACAGGTTTTTTATAATATAAATACGTTTTTGGTATTGTATTTGGCTTATGTGTAAAATGCCGTTAACTGTTGCTGTTGTTGCCACTGCTGCCATTGTTGATGTTGCTGCTGCGACACGCGTTGCATAAATTAAAAAGTAAACTTCTTTTTAAAGTTAATGCGCTGTGGAGTGTCGAGAAATGAAAAAGAAATAAACCGAGAAATTAAGAATTTAAATTAAATAAAAATATTTGTTCACGGATTTTTCAGGGGATTAGTGAACCAAAAACAAAAACCATTCAACGGAAGTAGCTTATCAAATTATTACAAATATTATAAATTCATTTAAATAAGCTCAAGTTGATTAATGTAAACGAACTTAAAAGTTTATCTTTATCTACGACGATTTTGAATGCGGGATAAAAGAGGGATAAAGTCCTTGGCAGAAATGCTTAAGAAAATGAGATTAAAAAATTAAATAAAAAAAATATGATATACAATTTAGCATTTAATAAAATTTCTAACACAAACTTCAAATAAAATATTTTTATTATTAATCAAGAAACTTACTTTAACAAAATTAATATTTTGTTTTTAATTTATTGCTTATTTTTTAACAGGATATTTATTAGCCTAAAAACTTACATTTTGATAATTCACCTTTTTTTAATAAAGCGAAATTAATTAGATCTGCGACAAAAAGATTATCGAACACATATCGAGAATGCTGCTGACCAAATAAATACTATAAATAATAAGTTAAATGACGCTAACTAGAAACCTGTTTTGTGCCTAGACAAATCCAAATCCAAATCCAAATGCAAACAGCTCTATTAGTTAATGTTATTTATAATGTTTAGCGATTTGCATATAAATTTAATTTGCCAGCAACTTTTGATCACAAAAGAAAGACAAATGTACAAAGAATTTCATTTAAATTGCATTAGAAAAATGTCAGCCCCTATTTTCTAGGAGAAACTCAGAGAAACACCTCTGCCCTCCTTTGCCTCTCCACCGCTCTCTCTCTATCTCTTTTTAAGAAGCAATTTCGATAACTCAGCGAATTGGAATGTGCATAAATTTTTACGCTTTCAAACACTGGATGTGGCCCGCCCGGCTCAATTGTTAAAACAAAACGTGTTTAGGGGTGGGGAAAACTGTTGTTGTTGTTGGGCTTTGTAATGAGCATTTTCTGTATTTATACAAACTGAATTGCGTTTTGCTTATTTTTCTCCATCATCTTTGTTGTCATTGTTTTTATAATGAGATTATATTGAAATTACTCATCGTTGGCCATAAATATCGATTTCTAGGCGAAGTTGCGTCGCTTTTAATTTTTTTTTTAATCAATTTAAAAATTACAGCAAATTGCTTTTGCCGTTGCTAATGAGTCGCATTAAATTGTGGACTGGAAATTAACACCACAAAATGGAAATAGACCCAGGGGGGAGTAGGGGGAAAATTGGATGAGCGGTCACTGCTTAGCTGGCTTCAGGGCATAAACTTTGTGGCTGGGCCTAATCTAATTAGTTGAGACACCAGCTACTGCGCGAGAGCCAATAGCAAAGTGCCTTAATCCCCATTTGTGTATTCCCACTTTAATTAGATATTCGAGCATTCAAAAAATATAACGTCCGCTTCATACATATATCGATAGCGCAGTTGATCGTTGGTATGCGAAAGCTAGAGGGCGCCACTTATAAGTAGCGGCGTTTTGCAGCACTTTTGCACTGCACATTACCTGTTGTTGACTCACTCACACGCACACGCTAGCTGTACCGCTCTTACGCATAGCTGGCTGCCTAGGTTCGGCTGTTCGTTTTGTCGCACCTTCATTCTACCAAGTTGACTCACTCTGCGCGTATGACTTGGCCAGCAGCTGTGCTGCGCTACTACACCGAAAATAAATAAAGAAGTTAACTCTAGATTTCACTTTGTTTTCAATATATATCGAAAGTAGAAAACTCAATGTGACAATAAAAGCAAACGAAACGAATAAAAAGAGTTCAGTACGTGCGCGTCTTGTTACTCAGAGAGCGTGGGAGAGATTCGGGGTCGTGATGCGGCTGCCGCTGACGCTGCTACGCGAAACATAAAAGAAAATTTAGCTGCTGTTTGCCGCTGCTGCGCCGACGACGCCGACGTCATCATACACTAATACACAGGCACACACACACAAACATTCATTGAGATTATTGTTGTTGCTGTTATTGGATTTGTAAATTATGAAAGCAATTTATCAACTGGAAAACGAACAAAAACAACAACAAGAAACAGCGAATTACCCGATCCAATACAAATTAAATGCTCATTGATCGCGTCAGCAGCTGCAGCTGCAAGAACAAAAACAACAACTATAAGCAAAAGTTACAGCAGCAGCACTACACTCTGTGTAAGAGGAAGAAGAGGCGAACAGCTGAAATTATTTGTGAGAAAAAAAAAACAAAACCAAGAGAGAGAAGGCAAATTGAAGAATTCGCAGCACTCATTAAACGACTGGAGTGCTAGACGAAACCACTTCAAAGAACAACAACATCAGCGACGACTTGTTGCTCTCACACACTCACACAATCACGGCTTGCTATACGTTTTGGTTTTGTGTGTGTGCGTCGTGTGACCTTTGACGGCTTTGGTTTCCCTTCGAGCATTATTTTGTATGTAAGTACGCTAATTAATTTATTCAAATGGCAGCGAAATACAAGACTAAATGGCAACGGGTTTAATTGCAAGCTCATAAGTGTGTATGTACAAACAAGCAAAGATATTTTCATAACAACAACAACTACAACAAAGTGTTAGCAATGACTGTTAAACTGGACTGTTAAGCGTATCAAACGCTGTTAACTGTGTTTGCTCTGCTCTGTTAACTATTACTTAATTGTTTTCAACTGCGATGGCAATAAATTAAACATTTTTTGATAAGATTAAATGCCAACTGCTCATTGAGCAACACAAATACGCCCACAGTTTGGCATTCGCTTGACTAATAATAGTATATTCAATTCAGCTAAAAAAGTAATTAATATAAAAAATATTTCACTTTCGGTTTTTAAGTTGTAGATATTTTGTATATATATTTCACAGTTATACATAATCCCGCATCCGTTTCTAAAAGCGCGTGTGACATAAATAAATATTCCATGTACATATATTTTGTTCCAATTATAAATGATTTTCACATTTTATTGGCCATCTGCAAACAATTGTTTATTTTCAATTCGATTGTGTATTTCAATTGGTTTAATCTGTTAATGAATTTCTAAACATTGCCATACAATTCCTTGGCAGTTTGAATTGCAGCGCTGTTATCAGTTAACAGTCACACGCAGTTTGACACGCATTGCACTTCCATATACTGTGTGCGTGCGATAAAGCTATTATTTGTGTAGTTTTTATACTGTTTGCCTTTGTTGCTGTTGGTCATTGAGTTCTATAACGATAAGGTATTGGACCTTGTGGGTGGTTGATGGGTTGGGCTGGAAGCTGTAGCTAAATAAGTCAAGTGGATAAATAAATAGCGAAAAATATAGAAAAGAAAAAAACGAAGACAGAAAAGAGAAAAAAGCAAACTAAACAATTCAATCAAAAATGCAATGCAGCTTTGCTCGTTCAACTAAATAAATGCACTTTATTTATATGCTTTGTATACAGAGCACGTACGCTATGACGAACCGAGGCATCAATTGCTTAAAGTAATTTTGTAAAGAAATTAAATGCAACTTATTTGTTGATTTATGTCTGATTGAACACATTGTACATCTTATCGAGTGTGCACTGTAGCTTGAAAATCAATTTCGAAAAGCACTGCACAAAAGGTTAAAATTGAAAATTACGACAAAATTCTTTAGACCTTCATTTGTATAGCATAGCCATTGAACACTGTACCATGACTCTTTTTTTGACTGTGCAAATTGCAAACGTGACATTTTTTATGCCACACTTGGCGCTTAATCATCCACAAATACATACGCACACACACACACACAAACAAATTGAGCTGCAATTGAGAACGCGTTGCATTGTTGTACAGTTTGTGAGTCACTGCCCTGGTTTGGTTTGGTTTTGTGTTTTTAATTGCATTTACTTTTGTAGCCAAGATGGAAGCACAATTGCAACTGGAACTGCAACCCATCGAGCACAACAACAAAAACAACAACAACAACATCAGCAGCAGCAGCAGAAGCAGTAACAGCAGCAGCATCAACCAGGCTCAGGATGCAGTTCATCGGCAGGAACCAACAACACCTTCACGTTTACCCACCTCAAGTTCAGTTAATTCCATACATGAAGTCGCCACACCGAGCACGCCTCCAACGCCGCCAACGAGCATAGTGCCGCCGCTACCAACGACGGCTGGAACGTCAAGGCAACTTTTCCGAGATGCTGCCGCAGCACATGGTGGCTTGGATTCGTTGGCGCTGGTGCAGCAGGAACAGAATTACATTGCCAGCACGCAGTTGCCAAAGGTGTACAGCGATAGTTCCATGGTGGATGCAACGGTGTCGCGGAATCCCTCGACAACTGGCGGCCGGCATGAGAAGAAGATCGGACATCGCCGGGTGGCGGAGGGCGGTGAAGTCACCTACAAAAAGATACAATCCAAACAGATAATGGGTTCCATTCAATTGGGCATTCAGCATACCGTCGGCAGTCTGGCCAATAAACCCAAGCGGGATTTGTTAATGAACGATTTCTGGGAAATGGAAACGATTGCCTTCCCACCGGATGGCTCCTCGTTGACACCGGCTCATCATTATAGTGATTTTCGATTCAAGGTTTACGCACCGATAGCGTTTCGTTATTTTCGGGATCTATTCAATATTGAGCCCGATGATTTCCTTATGTCCATGTGTGCCTCACCAATGCGGGAGCTCTCGAATCCGGGTGCTTCCGGCTCCATATTCTATCTGACCGATGACGATGAGTTTATCATAAAGACGGTGCAGAAGAAGGAGTGCGAATTTCTGCAAAAGCTTTTGCCCGGCTACTACATGAATCTCTCGCAGAATCCTCGCACATTGCTGCCCAAGTTCTTTGGACTCTATTGTTTCCACTACAACTCGAAGAATGTCCGTTTGGTGGCAATGAACAATCTACTTCCTTCGGACATTAAGATGCACGCCAAGTACGATCTGAAGGGTTCGACATTTCGGCGCAAAGCATCCAAGGCGGAACGCCAGAAAGCCAGTCCCACATTCAAGGATCTTGACTTTGCCGAGCATCATCCGAACGGCATATTCCTTGAAGCTGACACCTATACGGCTCTAATGAATACCATCAAGCGGGATTGCATGGTGCTGGAAAGTTTTCAGATTATGGATTATTCGCTGCTCGTTGGCATACATAATTTGGATATTGCGGCTAAGGAGAAGCGAGAGGAGCGCATACGTAATGCACGTGCCAAGTTGCAGAGAAGAGAGGGAGGTGGCGGCGGAGAAAGGGGTGGAGACGATGATGCAACCGAATCGGCAGATCATTTAAATCAATTGCAACCCGTGGCATCATACGCCTCCATACCGGGCACTTCGGCGGCGGGCTTGAATCGCACACGAAGCATGAACCGGCAACGTTTGGTGGCACATTCCACGGCGATGGAGTCCATAACGGCGGATCTAGATGCCACAGTGGAAGAGGGTTGCGATGAGCCCAAGGGCGGCATACCCGCTCGTTCCGAGAACGATGAACGCTTAATGCTCTACATTGGCATCATTGATATACTGCAATCGTATCGTTTGGAGAAGAAGCTGGAGCACACATTCAAGAGCATATTGTACAATGGGGATACGGTGTCCGTTTGCCGGCCGTCGTTCTATGCGAAACGCTTTCAGGACGCCATGGGCAAGCAGGTGTTCAAGAAGACGCCAACATTTCCGCTCAAACATTCCCCCTCCAAGCGCAAGACCTCCTCGACGAGCACGCCGCTGCGTACGCCGCTCGCGCGAAGTTCGACTGCAGGAAGTGCAGTAGGAGTCGGAGTCGGAGGAGGTGGTGGTGGTGGCAGTAACTCCGGTAGCAGCAATGCACGTCCTGTCAACCTGAATATGCTGTCGGGTATGTCAACGCCGCCGCCGGCCTTCGATGACATCTCCGAGGAGGATATTACAGCGGGGGCATCAACAACGACGCTGCAGCAACGCACAAGCGGCACAGTAACAACATTTACAACAGCAACGACTCAACGTCTACAGTCGCCCTACTCGTATGACAGCTCCATGCGTAGCAGCAGTGACTTTAGTGATGACGATGAATCCTCCAGCAGGAACACACCACAGCATGCCACAAATGGCATCATATCAACTGCTGAGCACACACAAAATGGTGGCAGGAATGCGGCATCGTTGCAACGCACATTGCAATTGACCAAGACCAGTGTACAGGTCACAACTGTCGGCTATGTGGAGCAGGAAACAGAGGAGGCTGAGAAGAGGAAGCCAACAACGACGCCATTCATAACCACACCCACTCTGGTGGAAGCAAACGGAAAGCCAACAGCGTTCATCACCGAATCGGGGCACATTCAAGCGCCCAGTTATAAAACAACGTTGTTGCTCAAAGCGGCGCCAGAGTAACCATTATATATATACATATATAAATATATCCACAAGTTTGGTGCTGGCTTTAAATTTCCCTTCTCCGTCTGCCTTGGTGTGTGTGTGTGTGAGAGAGAAAGGTTTTTTTGGGCTCTGCGCTCGTTTATCTTGATTAAACAAATACCAAAAAAAACCGAATACGTTTATTCGATATTAAAATTTATGTGGCGCGTTTGTTAATTGACTGCCACCCCACACACACACACACACACTCACACCCAAACACACACACACACTCGAATCACTTTTAAGGCTTACGGCATAAAATTTGAAAGAAATTCCCATCAAAAAAAAATTGTTTGATTTTAATCTAATTTTCATTTCCTTTTCTTCACACTAAACTTTATAATTATTTTTGTTTTTGTTTTGTTTAATACCACATTGACCTTATGTATTTGTTTTGTGTGTGGCCTTAATTTGAGAATTATGCTTAATGATATTATGATTATTATTGCAAATGTATTACTACTACTATATTATCGATGAAACTCTTAGTAAAAATGCTTCTTTATTTTTGGTTTGTCAACTCCGTTAAGGCAAACGAGATTTTGACATTTATCCATGTGTTTGTATTATAAAAAAATGCGTTTATCTGTATTCTAGGATGCTACTTATTGTATATACGTATAACAAAGAACAATAAAAACTACTTAACTAAAATTCTATAAAAAAAACCCTGTTACTAAAATTGACTGACTGCTATCAATGCACAGCCCAAATGGTAAGACATTCCCACAATGATAAATCGTAGTAAGCTAAGAATGTTTAATGTCTAGATTTGCTTTATCAAACTCTAACTTCATGTCAAAATTAGTTATAAAATTGAGCAAACATTATTTTTAATTGTTATTTTCTGTAATTATACCTTCCACAAGCTGAATAATAACCAAGCCAAATCCCTTATGTCCTTTACCATTTGCCTTTTCACCATATTTCTTATAGGCATTTTGCCCTTTGAAATGTTTTAAGAGCGCTGACAAATATTAATCGCATTTACATATACATACACATTGTTGCTACTCACTCATTTGTATTAAGCCCTCACTTCATCTCTTTTCTTCTCTCTCTCTCTCGCTTTCTCTCTTTTTGTTACTGCTGCTGTATTTCGGGCTATAAATCACTTAATGATTTTCCATATTGGTATTAAGTACCGTTAATTTTTATCGCCTTACAGCAGCCATATTTATTGTGCACACTGAAGCAGAGCGCTGGAGCCGAGCAGCCTGCAAAGCTCTTCATTAATTAGCCGACGCCATTGCTTTTTATGCCGCCTCGTTAAGCGGAGTAAAAAAGATTTTGCATATTATTTTACTTTATTTAAGCGCAGCACAAAAATCGACATGAATTTGTTTGCAAATATTTTATTTATACAATTTAAAAACGCGCATTCAAACTAAACTAATTCAATATAAAGTCTCGTTAATGCATTTGCAATGCTAAACTATAATTTAATATCACATAATGAATTGAATAAATGTAACCAGAGTTGATAGCTTAAATATACACTTAGCGAAATTTGTCCAGCTGTAAATAATCTCTGTGTTGGTAAAACCCTTAGAAAATATACCAAACTCGCTGTGCTGATTATTGTTTACGTTTTCGGTACATAAACTGTAGAAGCTTTACTAGCTAGCAACAGTTCATATTTATCAGTTACAAATAGTACAACATCGTTTCATTTTCATTGATAAATTTCATGTTTTTTCAACTGCATGCTAAAAAACAAAAACCTTTTTTTATTTATGATTTATTTACAAATCCATGGAGGCAAAATTGATAGTATTATTTTGTTTTTTTTTTTTTTAAACAACGTTCAATCGGTTTTTACAGTGCTATTATATATGTATATACATGTTTTATGTACTTTGTGTTAAAATACACTTTGCAAATATTTACGAAAAACTGGTAAAATTACTATAACAAAAAGCGTTAGTGAAAAAGTGTTGCATACTTTGCAGCGCAGCCAAAAAATAAATTTACTGACAAAGTTTGAGTTTAGTTTGTTTGTGCGTTTTGTACTCCGCCAACCCCAAAAATGGTTTGTTACATTGTAATTATGCCAAAAATCAAATAGAGTAACATAAATTTCTATGCTGTTACAAGTGAAAGCCGCAAAATAAAGCAAAAAAAGTGTAATAAATGTTTGTTTGTCAACCCTTTACTCAGAATTCCCGCCGCTCCCCCAAAACTGTTTTGGCCAACAGACAGCTGCACAGATTCGGAATGGCCACAGCCATGGATGGCATAGAGTCATTTGTGCTGTGAAATCTGCATAAATACCTGGCCACAATTTGGCATCACATCAATTACTTTGAAATTATAACACAATTATATATGTACTACGATATTAGAGTGGCATACAGATAGAACTTCTTGCCACACCTGGCACAGACTCTCTTCATCCCTATCCCTTTCTCTCTTTCGGTCTATTTGTGCTGCGTGCGGTCCTTTGGTCTAATTATGTCTGCCATATGTCAAATGCCATTTTGATAACACCAACTTTGCATTAAGCCTACGCCTCCGTAGACCACTCGCAAAACACCAAATCAAAACCTTAGCCCAATTTGTCCTGTTTAGAGATGGGTGAGTTATGCGATAGCGATACGATGAAATATAATAATTGTGAATAACTCAACCAAATTGTTTTTAAACTATAAAAAATCAATCAAACTCAAAAATTAATAAATAAAATATATGATTGTGTTCTAAAAAAAAAAAATTAAACTGCATTCTTGCTTTATTAAATATTCCCCATATTTTATAAACAAATGTATTTAAATAAGTGTATATAGATAAAAAGATATAAAATGATTGTTTAAATAGAAATTATTTTTACTTGAATTCAAATAGTGTGAGCTATCGAAATACTTAGTATATCTTCCAGCTTCCATCTCTAACGTTTCCTCTTTGTGTTGCTTGTGTGCTGTGCAACTTGTCTTAAACTTGTTAGGTGACATCTCGTTCAGGTCAAGCACAAGCACAAAACGCAGCCCAGACTCCTACTTCCCTTCCCCCCTCAAAGTCTCCCCATCACATCCCACAACACACAACTCAAACAGAACCCCAAAAGACCAGAGTTCACAGCACCGAAGTTGCATTTTTGATTAAAATAATGATTTGTGTCGCTGGGCGGAAATTTAATTTTTTGTGTAACGGATATTAATATACATATATATATTTATATATCTGTATATGTATATGTATTTTTGCCAGACCATGATACGTTTATTTATTTACATAGCTCGGCCGTGTGTGAATATACTTTAAAAACTTATTCTGTTAGCCGCGGCAGTTGCTGACATTGTAGGGCATTGGCCTTGGGGCTAAATGCGTATTGGAAATAAATTAAGCAGGCGTCAATTGAATTACATTAAACGAATTTAAAGCGGTTAAACAAATGAGGCAATTTATTAAATGATTGACACAACTGATTTGCATTTAATAAAGTTCTTCCTTCGCTCTCTCTCCCCCTTTTTTCTCCCTCTTTCTCTATAATCTGTATGCTTGTTGTGGCCAGACTACGGAAATGTCCTTTCAACGCAGCTACAGCAAGGTCTGGTGGGGCTCCGATAGCCAACAGATTGGCAACAGTTTCATTAGCGGCGGCATCTACTCTCATTACAATAACAACTGCCAACCACAGCAGCCAGCATCTTTGGATAGCGCTTTGCAGCGTCATCTGGGGCAGCCACAGCAACAACAACAACAACAGCCACTTCAACAACACGCCAACAATTTGTCCAGCATACAGGAGGTGGACGATGAGCAAAACAGCTCCAAGCTATCCTGGCACAAGCACGACAGTCCCGGCAGTCTGCGCAGTCAGGTGCGTTATCATCTCTTTTTCTCAAATATACTTTAACAGACATCTTCACAAGGTTGAAATATATAAATTTTGCAGCAGAGACTTTGAATTTCATCAGTCATCGCTCTTAATGTACAAAATTACCAATGGAAATTATGTGAGAAAGCTATTTTTAGAAAAGTAAAGTCATTTTTATAATTTGTTTAAAAAAAAAAAAAATAATAATGTTTCCAAATTAATTACTGATTTACTGTTGATTTCATTTTACATCATGCTTTTTTTTTAGTGCTAAAACCATTATTGATTTGATTTATTTATTTCAAAGCAAAGCAAATAGTCTTATTGATTCGAACGTTAACTAAAAAAATCGTAGGGAAAAGTTTAATTGCAAAATAGCTTCCTTCAACAGTAATTGTTTTCGTGACTTGGCTATTTTTAAGTAGAAAGCAATGAACACAGCATTTATTTACCAAGTTTTTGACATTTACAACATTTTCATTTCCTTGAAAAAAGCTAGTCAACAGACGTTTGGAAGAAATCTCATTTTAAAGAGCTGTTTTAACTTGCTTTTTTTTTAAATATAATTTTTTTTGTTGTATTTAAATAATAAAAATTCTAAATACTTTATTCAATTTTCTGTTCTCTTTTTGCGCAACTAAAAACCTTTTTACTAGCACTTAACCTTGTGTACTAATATTCGTGTTTGGCTTTTGTTTTGCAGGACTCGGGTTTCTCGGACAACGAGGAACAGCATCATCAGCATCCAGACAACAATAGCTCGACAGCAACAGCAACAGCAACAATTGTCACGCCCAATGGCTCGCCCACATCGTTACAATCGGTTGCAACACCGCCCACTGTCATTCGCCGTGTGGGCAAATCATCCTTCTACTCGCCGCTGGTGAGCGTGACGCGTCGCATATCCTTCAGTGGTGGCGTGCAACAGGATGTGGAACATGAGCACAAGCATGAGAATACTGAAGCGGATGTGAACGATGTCGACGGGGACTTGGAGGCAAGCCGCAGTCGACTCTTTGAGCAATTAGATAGCCTGCAGCTGGATGACGATAAGGATATGCTTATACAGAGTCCAGCCACACCGCCAAGGCCCGCGTTGCGGCGTCGCAAGCGTTTAATGCGCAACACCAACAGCAACAAAACAGAAAAACTGGAACAAGAGGAGCTGCTGCTGCTGGCTAGTGATAAGGAGTCACCACCGCCACCCTACAATAATGAAACAGTTTATCTGGGCGAGGCACCGCCGCCTTATAACAATGAAACCGTTACATTTGGCGGGCAAGAAGAGGAGCTGGACGTTAAAGAAAAGAGAGATCTCGATGATACACTTAAGTATGAGGCTGTCACGCCGCTAAAGAGTCGATTTACAGCCAGCACAAGCACGCCAAAGGCGAGATTGAAGTCAAAGCCAAAGAAGGAGAGGAAACAGGAGGGGAGTAACCAATCGTGGCTCTCGGAGCAACGCTGGAACTGTGAACCGGAGGTGATGTGCATGCTCCAACATAAATCCATCGCCCAGGAGGCATACAAGAACTTTACCATTACGACGAGCGCTGTGGCAAAGCTAATGCGTCAGCTCCAACAGCAGGCACTGCAACTCCAGTCTCACTTCGAGCGCTGTGAGCGTGTGCTCATTGGACAGGTGGCAACTACGTTACCCGAGGCATTACATGGTGCCACACAGCTGCTGACGCACCTCGATGAATTTACCGGTGTGCTGGAGCGTCGTGGCATCTTCTTCAATGATGCACGAGTCGAGAGACGTAGATACGAACAGCATCTGGCGCAGATACGCACTGTGAGCAAGGATACACGCTATTCGTTGGAGCGACAACAATATTTCAATCTCGAATCGTTGCTGGATGATGTTTGTCTGTTGAAGCGACACACTCTGATCACAATTCGCCTGATCTTTGAGAGACTGGCGAGGATTCTAGTGTTGAGCATTGAGCAGAGTAAATGTGATCTGTTGCTGCGTGCAAATATCAATATGGTGGCAACCCTAATGAATATCGACTATGATGGTTTTGCCTCACTTTCCGATGCTTTTGTACAGAACGAGGCAGTCCGAACTCTTCTTCTCATCGTTCTGGATCACAAGCTGAGCTCTGTTCGCGCTCTCGCGTTACGCGCTCTTGCCACACTTTGTTGTGCCGCTCAAGCAATCGCACAGCTGGGCAATTGTGGTGGCATAGAGATTGTTAGGGATATATTGCAGCCAGGTCAGGAGCGTGGCGCCATCGAGCGGCGGGAGGCGGTATCACTGCTCGCACAGATCACAGCCAGCTGGCATGGTCCGGAGCATCGTGTGCCAGGCTTGAGAGCTTGTGCCGAGTCTCTGGTTGCCGGTTTGGCATCTCTACTTCGACCAGAGTGCTGTGAACAGACGTTGCTTCTGTGTGCCGCCGCATTGAATAATCTTAGTCGGATGGAAGTCACCTCCCATTACTCCATCATGTCCAATGAGGCTATATTTAAACTGATTTCAACGCTTCAGCATCAGAGCAGCGGCATCAGCGTATTTCTCTATGTAAGTGTAACAGTTTTGTCTTTTAGTGTGCATATTTTTAAAAATATATTAAAGTCAGGGCTGCTAGCTTTTGACAGTGTGTTAGGAATTTCTTTGGGACCTGTAAGTTTATTTAAAAAAAATTAAGAGAAAAGATTTTTAAAAGAAATGGAATGAAACTTTTTGGAAATTTTAAAGTAGTTGCTTACGCTTTGGGCTGCGATTTACATTCGAAAAATCCTTATTACTTTTGCTTAAGATATAATTTTGCGGCAAGTCTTATAAGTCAGCAGATTTTTTCTTACATATTATTAACCGTACAAGAAAAGAACTTAAAATTCAATATTGAGAAATTTAAATATCCGAAAGCTTCTCAAGCCCTGGTTTCTGGCAATTTTATTGAAAGCATTGCTTGATGCGCTCAAAATTTATTTGCGCATTTGCAAAGCAATTTTTTAGCAATCTTGGCCACGATTTTTCATTTGCTTTTGCAGAAAACACACACGCACAGGCAAGCAGGCAAACAGACTCCCTCTCCGCCAACTTGTTGTAATCATTTTGTGTGTTCTTTTTGCTCATCAACATTTCGTTTTTGTTTTTATCTCGTTTTCAAACAGGAGCAAATCGTTGGGATGCTGCAGAACATGTCGCTGAACAAGAAGTGCCATAGCCACTTGGCCAATGGCATCATCATAAATTTCATCACGTCCGTTTACCAAACGGAATTCTACAGGACCTACGACTCACGTGCCGAATGTGATGCCCAGCGGCGCAGCATTAAGGCGATACTCTACACACTGACCCGTTTGGTGCACGACTCCCACACACTTGCCACGGAGTTGCTCGAGCAATGGCAACTGCCCGATCTATTGAGACAATCGTTGGTAGCTGGTGCGGGAGCCGGAGCGGGAGCAGCAGCCAGGAGTGCTTCCCAGTTGGATCAGAGCGGAGGCTACAGTGGCGACATTTCGCATCTGGCGCGACAATTGCTGCAGGCACATCAGCAGGAACAGCAGCTGCTACTCCACTCATCGAGTGGTGGGGCAACGTTCAGTAGCAGCCACCAGACGCCCGAGGCTCAAGCTAGAAGAGCGACAACAGCAGCAACAACAGCACCAACAAAAACAACGTTGCCGGCAACATCGCTGAAATTCAATTTAACACGTCAGGAGAGTTTCGTCTAGTTTTTTGGTATAGTGCAACCACCCAGCAAGCAGCCAACCATTCCCCCACTCACCACCTGGGTATCTCGCACGGGGCACGTCCAGGTTCAGCTCAGACGTGCGTCAAGTGTTATTACTTTGTCTGGTCACTGCGTGACTCGTTTTGTCCTTCCAACAACATCCTCTACACTCCGATTGCTTGTCAAATGTAAACGAAGTAATTTTTATATTTCCGAACAAGCAACCAAAAAAATAAAAACAAGTTAGATAGTAATAAGAAATTCATTTTTGTTGCTATTTTTTTGAAGTACTTTTGCATTTTTGTGTGTGTTTTGCGACAAAAATTGTTTAAAAAGTGCAACATAACTTGCTCTCCCATTCCTATTACAACATTCTCATAAAGTAGGTTGTAAATATTTTCATACGGCTTGCAAATACAAAATACCAAAACTTATATACATTGATTTCTTAGTCGATATTAATTGTGCCAAAAATATATGAGCGACAAACCGTTGTAGTTTTAAATTATTTGAATACTTAATACACTATATATTGTACAGTTATACATATACTCTTTACACTCTTCTGAGAATTGTAAAATATTAACATTTAAGAAAAGTATTACAAAAAGGGACCAGTTATATGTATTGCGTTTTTGTTTATATTACCATTTACGATTTTTTCTCGTATGATTTTCACATGCATAAAAAATTGCGTGCAGTTTTTCTTTGCTTATTGAATAAAAATGTATTAAAAACTATTGATCAAAAAAACTGAATACAACTGACTTTTTATTCAATCATAAACTAAATTGGTTTAATAAATAAATATATTATTTGATATAAATTTGATCGAAATCATTATTACAGCAAGGACGTCTTTGCAAGCCTTAAATGATCAAATGCTTGAATTATTTTTATACAAGTTTGTAATGACTTTTGGACAACTAAATTTATATTAAAGATATTTCTGTATTTGATCGCTAAAAAAATTGAAACATTTTTTTTATGTACATTGCTTTTGTTGGTTTTGTAGAAATGTTCAGGAAACAAATAAGTCTAAAACAGAAGTTCAACCAAAAATATATATATTTTATGTGTTTATTATTTTATATATATTTTAAATTAATAAATGAGTTTAAGAGAAACTTCAAATCAAATCAAAAGTTTTTGGCTGTGGACTTTTTGTATAACGAGCATGATGTAACGCCACCAGCCAAAATATTTTTACATGCCACCCTGCGAGAAAACAGCTTACCGCCTATTTTAAAAATGTCATCAGAGTACTCTGGAGTAGTTTGCTTTCGAGTGCAACGTTTTCACTTGTTTATCTATTTCTAAGTCCACACACATATATTTTTTGCATTTTACATAATATATTTAATGCAAAAATAAACTTACATACATAAACCATATTGACTTTGGCAATAAGTTTTCGTTCGGCTTACATTGAAAATGTCGCAAGGATGGATTTCAGTGCTTTTGGTCAGCTCTCAAAATCCATTAGCAAAAGCCAAATGTGAGTACACTGACTAAAAGATTGCACTGATCAAATCTGCAACAAACATACATATATATATATGTACTTATACGAAATAGGAGGACATGTAAATCCAGTGCTACAATCAAAATCACAGCTTACACACTTGCAACAAATAGAGAAGAAAAAAAAGAAAATGGGTGTATGCGATAAAGAGAAAGCTGAAAAATGTGGCAAGAAGCTTAAACACATACACACTTACAAACTATCCAAGTGAAAGCTGTAGTTAAAATGTTGTATGCTACATCACACATAGATACAAAACACTTTCAGATTCCCCACATAAATTCCAGCAAGCTAAGATGTCAAAAGGCGCGCTTTGACTTTTAATGGTTGCGATGGTGAGGGAAATGGGGAGAATGGAGCAGCATAAAAAAGTTCTTTTGGAGTAGATTGAAGTTATTTAATGTATGTATGTAGAATAGGCTATACATGTGTGTGTCTATAAATGGGTGGCAGAATCTCTTAGAAATATGCCCCACACACTCACACACATACAAAGATATAAAAGTCTCATCTTTGAGTTTTGTGAGGATTATTTGCGTCATTTCGAATGCCAGACTCAGACAGAAGAAAGGAAGAGAGAACCAAAGTGTTGTGGCATTTGATGACTTAGCTTATGTAACAGTATGTGTGTGTGTGTATGTGTGAGGATATTATGACAAGTATGGTCGACATTTGCTATGAGCTGAGTAGAGAGAGAGAAAGAGACGAGTCGCGTTTAAAGCGGCGACCCATTGACCTCGGCTCGGAGGCTTTGTTGTACGTTTATCGTTCATGGAGTTTATCTATATATCTATGTATAGGTGGACAACAACAACAACACACAAACAACCACAACAGCAACACATACTGTCAAAGCTGCGTGTTGCTCTCATGAGTTTTACAGCATTTGTTGCGGCGCTGTGACAGGAAAAACCTTTAGTTACTTCCGCCAATGTCCGCTGCCCCTCTTCCATCTCTTCAGTTAACAGTTAACACACACACACACGCGCGGACAAGCAGCATATTGTGGCTGACACATATTTTGCAAGCGTATGTGTGCGTCTGATTTTATGTATTTTACCCTATATTATTTTTTTCTCCTCGGTACTTTAAAGTGGCATAGCTCGAGCCAAATACGCATTAAATATGCATGGCCAAATAGTAAACAAGCCAAAGATTTGCGTGTGCTTGAGAGGAAATGATAGGAGAGGGAAAATCCCAATTAAAGTACTTGTCGCTTAGGAGAGAAAGCTAAAAAACGAAAAAGGCAAAAGCCACAACTTAGGCGATAACAACGCTAAAAAGTTGCCAACTTTTTGGACTATCAACAGCTAAAACCGTTAAAAGTTACAAGTTGAACTAAAGTAGTTGCAACTCGGCAAGGTGCAACAATGACAGCAACACAGCAACAACAGCAACAACAAAAACAACAGCAACAACAACAACATGCAGACATCAGAAGCCGGCGAAAACAATTTGAAATGCCACGAACTGACTTTACACTTGCAACGGGTGCATTTAACAGATTGTGACTACCATGCAGATTGCCACATTGAAAAGCAAGAGGCTTAAACGCGAAATAATTCACTTGTCAACTTGTTTTTAAGCTGCGAAAAAAGCTTCTATTATTATTAAATTATGAGCAGGACGCAAAATAAATAAATCAGAAAAAATCGAGGATTGTCCAATATAATCAGTTGAAGATTTTTAAAATAATTATTTATTATGATTTAATTGTTTAAGCTTTAATCCTTAGACATTACACGAAAGTCTTTGCAGTCTGAATAAAATTATAATTCAATTTAAATAAATTTAGCTAATATAAAAAGATAAATAAAATTGATAATTTGATTGTAATTTAGTTCAAATTATTATTTTGCAATTTTGTTGCCTTAACATAACTTATTCTGTAACGTAAGTATAAGGATTAAGTTTTTCTATTTTTAAATCCAAAATGAGGTAGTTAATATTTTATGCTCAAATAAATGTAAGCCACATTATAATCTTGTATTAGCCCTGTTAACAACATTTTACATAGCTCTAGTGTTTTAAGTAGCCATCACACTCACTCAAAAGGGACCTTATAATAATAACAGAGGTATAAGTTTTAAGGGCACTTGACTTGCAACAAGATAAGCTTGGCTGCATACATATACAGCACAACAACGGATAGGGATGGGCGTAGTGTGGTTGCACTTAAGCGCAACAGTAACGTCTGCAGTTTGAAGCGTAGTCTTATCAACTGCCACACGGGTAACATTTCATTTTTATACACTTGCGGCAGGGATAGAAACAACAATTAGGATAAGCTAAGAGCAGAGTAGTGCGGTTGCATGGAAGGGGAATTAAAGGAACCACCGGTTGCCCATTAGCCTAAGCTGATGGCGTAGTAAGTCAGACATTGAACTAAATTTGATGTGAGTGGCGAAGTAGAGGAAGCGGGGAAGTGCGATGAGAAAGTAAAAGAGTTGTCATTATTGTTGCTCCATTTCTTTCCCTAGCCATCAGCAAGACAATAAGCCAGTAGAATTATTAACTGCCACAAAGTAGAAAGGAGTGAAAATGATTTCGCATTGCGTAGTCAAGTCAAGTTGCGTATACGCAATGTGTGGCCACATTGTGTGTGTGTGTTTGTTGTGTGTCCCCTGGGTGTATATACCACCGGATAATGCCCTAGCTATTGCCTTGGTCTTGGCCAAAATGCGAATCCTTTTGGTATTATTATGCGATTATTAGCCAATATTTTATTTGAGCTCGTACTTCTTTTTCTTTGCTTCTGTTGATTTCCCCTTACCCTTATGGGATTCTTACTGCAGGGTGTCCCATAAATTTTTATTTGCTGCAGCAAAGGGTTGTAAGCAGCCATCATTATGCTTGCTTTTAGCTTTTATTTCGGCCATGTCGGCCAGACGTGCACAAGATGCGCCACGGGCGAACTCAAAACAGACTGTGACTGTGACTGATAGGGAGGAATGGGGAATTGGGTGAGAATTTATGGCTACAAATTGATTGCGAGTGCATTAAATGTATGCCGGTTACAGAAAGAGTTCGAAGTGGAGTTTGCATTCGTATTTGCGAGAGATTAAAGTTTGAATCAGACCAACAAATAAAGTAATATTCCTCAGAAGGTCTTCTAACAACCAAACATCGACCAAAAATGGGAATAACATAACATATTCATAATGTCATGTGCATAGAAATTACTATGACTGAAATTCTATACAACTTATTGTTGTTTTAATGGGAACTACAAATAAATGAGTGTTACAGGAAAATTAGTTGAAATAATCAAATAAAATTGATTTTTCAAAGAGTTTTGGATACCAAAAACCTTGAATAATATATAGTAAGCTGCTATCATTAAAGAACTAGTAAATTCTTAGGGTATTCTGCTGGTGAAACACTTCTACAGTAAACCACGCTCACTTATTCTGAGTTCAAAAGGTACCTTTGCCATTTATGCTTTTTATCGATGATTGGCAAAACAATAGAGAAAGCGGAAAGGATTGTTTCCCACAGAAAATCTGTAAATGCCTAAATAGAGAAGGACGTAGAGAAATAGGCTGAGTTTTGGCTTCATTCACAGTTTGTACATTGGCAGCTAACTTTAACTTGGCCACAAAACAATCAAAATTGTTGACCGCAATGCGCAGCGATTGGTTCCCAACGGTTGGTTTGTCGGTTTGGCTTTGGCTTTGCGGTTAACTAAAACGTAGAGCACAAGAAGGGAATGCAAAGTGTTTGAAACCAGTCAGTGTGAGAATTGTGGGTGGTGGCATTGGTATTGGCGTTGGTGGTGCGGGTGCGGATGCCAAACGATTTGCCGCTTGTTAGTTTTGGCCAACAACACCCGGGCACAGACAATACAAGAAATCGTTGTCGATTTAGCTATTTTTTGTGGAAAATAATAATAAAAGTAAAATTGTAAAATGCATCATGAGCATCAAACAAAAGAACAACAGACAACCATGCAATGGAAAATGTTGCAGTCAGTCATCTTACACTTCGTTCCCTTCTATCTTATATTACTTGTCAATGGCAAATGTGGTTACAGTGTAGCGAACATTGTGAACATGGAAAAAGAAGAACTTGTTGTGGCTGCTGTTGCTTTTATTCCTTAGAAACAGCTGGCTAACTGATAGTTGCAGTTGTTGTAGATGTTGCTGTATTGGAATTGACACATTGAGCGATGAGCTCTGGTTAATGTGGCTGGCAGCAGCAGACAGAACACCAAGCTCACATAATTGCTAAGGACTACATTAGAATATTGCTTTTGCGATACATTCTGGTATTTCTGTACTTTTGGTTGTGTTCTGCACACAATCACACATTCAGCATCATTTGGCTAAAATATGCTCCATGCATATACCCTCAATACCCGGCAACATCAACATTTAACCCGAAGGAGATAGATGCACATATTTCACTTAACCGACAAGAAAATGAGTTTAAAACTTCTATTGCAAAAGTTAGCTTTTGTGTCATGTTGGTAAATTTTATTTTACAAAAACCATGCTAGATGTGCGAGAGCTGAGGTAGATTTAATAAACTGAGACAGATGTGTGAAAATAAAAGCTAAAATTATCTATTCTAAGCTGAGATTGAAAATATAAGTTAGGTAATGTTGAGATTGTTTTAACTTTGTTTAAATTCTACAAATTTAAATTTAATCCAACTTGTTTTTGATTGGAAAGCCTTTTTATCAGTCAAAAACAAAAGCTATAGAGCTAAGCCAAAAGAAAGATGAGTAGATTGGAAAATTTAAAAATAAATCAATTCTTATAACAAAAGGTATGTTGAAAGAAAGACTGCAGAAAACAGAAATAGATACTCAGAAAAAGAACATTTGCAAAGCACTTAACAATAGTCAAAAGGCTTTAAAAACCACATCAAGAGTGTAATTACGCTGGGTTGGTCAAAAAAGAGTCAACGATATCCACATAAAAACGTAGCAAAACTAAGAAATTATTTAAATTGCGATGTTCAACAGAGAACAGAGACGTAAAGAAGACACGGAATGTGGTCAAGATTGAGTTAAACTTGGAAATAGAGATAAGAAATATAAAGCAACGCTAAAGGGTACGTCGAGAAAGGATACGAGTGAAATATAAAGACTGAGAAACAAGTTAAAAGTAGTGGAATGATAAACAAATAGTTAGCTTTGATTAAGAACCACATGTCAAAATTAAGTACAGTAGTGAAGAATGGACTAAAAACTATTCTAAACACACAACCAAATTGCTGAAACCAACTATTTTGAGAACACAAAAGGAATGCAATAATTAAGCATTTGCAAAGCACATTAAATGGTATTCTATCTTAATTGTATGGTGCTGATGCTGATGCCTCCAAATGTTTCTGTTTAAATGGCCAGAGCCATTAGACTTGCTATGCAAATGCGCACGAAGAGTCCAGAGAGGTTCAAAGTGTGCCAACATAAAAAAGGAATAGAGTCAGTTTCAGTGGCAACTGGCATGTGGCACGTGGCTAACTTACTTCCTGTTGGTAGCAAACAATGAATGCTCTTGCTTTTACTTTTGCGTAAGTATTTGCAAATGATTTCTTTCATTTCTTTTCTTTGCTTTTGTCTCTTTTTTGGTTTTTTTTGCCAAGTGCATCACAAATATTTGCTCAGGCTTTTAGCCAATTCACTTAAATCGATTGCGTGCACATTAGAAAGAGTACCGAAAATTAATTACATAATTAGCAGTATGCTTCGAGGAGACGAGGACACGTGAACAGTTTCATTTGTCAAATGCAAACAATTCTTGTCGCTTGATGGCAATTTAAGTGAGCTGCTACTGTTGCTGGCTAACAAATACAAAAGCAACGGCATGTAAAGGAAACTAACAAACATTTTGGCTACATAGTCACATACACACGCAGATACACACACACATTCTTATACACTCGCATACATTTATAAATCCACCACACGGCACGTAGTCGGCTTTCGAGCTTTTGACAGCTGATGCTGATGACGGACGTGACAGCTGCACAATAGAGAACAGACCCTAAAAGCCGCCGACGTCTCCCAAAAAAGAAGGCAACGAAAATGAATACCGTATTTCGAAATAAATGAATACGTTTCGTTGTGCCCAAATAAACAACAAAAAACTGGGTAAAGAAAAAAAATATTCTAAAAGTTCAAATTGTGCTTAGTTTGTTGGACAAACAAAAAAAATGGAATATAAAGTATGAATATGGCAAGAGTCATTGGATCAAGAATACCCCGTATAAATTTGGAACAAGATGTGTATGTTGAAAATAAATTGACATAAAATAATTTTATTTAAGACCATAAAAAAATGCATATTATTTTATATTATTATATTATTTTTTATTTTTATTATTAAATAAATTTATAAAAAATTTGTATTTTAAATTGTGTGAAATAATTTTTATATTTAAATATTTTGTGTTTTTTATTGTTTTTCAAACACTTTCACAGCTATTCCAAGGTATGAAAAATTCGAACACTGCAAAGTTTAATATTAATTTTGTTGTTGTTATATCCCTAAAGATTTTTTTTTGGTTTTTGTTTTTGTATGTGAAAGATTACTGGCCCAAGGGTGTTAGGCTGTCTACGTGAATATATACAGACAAGCTGGCAGCTTGCTATATGCATATGTTTGTATGTATGTGAATGTGTTTTTGTTAGCGTGGCCGAGCACAGGTGGTCAACGGCATCAGCAGCAGCAAGCAAATGATGTCAGCCATTACAATGCATGAGTCAAAAGTTGAATTTTAATCAAAAAAGCGCAAAGTCCAGGCGCAAAAGAAAACTGACCCCACACACTCACAAACAAATACCAGATGTGTGTGTGTGTGTGTAGAAGCTGGCATGATTAATGAGGCAGTGTTGAACATTTGCTTGACGTGACCTGAACCTGACTACAAACACACACTCTAAAACACACAGCTGTCGCCTGAGTATCCCTCTCCAAAAAATGTTCGGAATGTCTTTTTGTTACATTTGCTTTAGCATTTTTACAATGCCCGCTGGAACAATTGAGCAATTTGTTCGCTTGGCCTTGGGCACTTTTGTCAATTGTTCAATAATTGAAATTTATGAAATATGCGCTTAGCTGTGACCTTGCTGACCACAGCGCCCAATAGAGTGAAATTCAATGTGCCAACAAATATTTAGCTAACCCAAATGTAAGATAAAAAATAAATGGAAGGGAATCGAGTCAACACAATCAAACATACAAATACTACACAAAAAGCAGCAGCAGGCAAATTGAAAAAAAAAAAACAAGGCCTCATCTCAAATTTCCCACAACATACATTAAACTTTGGCGTGTGTGTGTGGGCTTGTGTAATTTAAGTTTAACTTAGTTGAAAATAACATAGTGAACCTTCGACGGTCAAAGCTCCGTTTTTACATATCAATTTTATAACCTCGGCCGAAAAAAAATTACACGTATTAAAAAAGGAAAAGCGAAACGTGAAATATCATAAAATAGGAAATGAAACTGGAGCGCCATAGTTTAAGGGGTGAAGTAGTGAGCCCGGTGAAGATAGTTGCAGGGAGAATTGTGAAATCGAAGCTCGATAATTTATTTTGCTGCCATTCCAAGCGATTTCTCTCATGCGGCGTAGTACATTTATTACTTATGCTAAGGAGCAGCCAGGACCCCAGATACACAGGGATGTCTGTTTTGTGTGTGTGTGTGTGTATGTGGGTGTGTAAATTCACATGCATGTGGCTGGCAGCTGCGGGTGTTTTGGGAACTGAAACTTGCATGCCTCGGATTATATATGAGTTCGATTATTTCAAGTTACGTTGCTTAAATGGCAGCCAGAGCACAACTTGGCAGTTGCTGGCAGACGTGTGGGTGCTGCAAAGGCAAAGGGATGGGGATGGGTTGTTGGATAGGCAACGCAGCAGTCAGCACAAGAAGCAACAACATAAGCCATTCGGCTGCATCCGACCTTGTTGGCAATTTTATATTGGAAAATCGTTATATATATATCGTATTTATCGAATGCCTTAATTTGTTTTCGAGAACGCATTCGAGTAGAAAACATTGCTACAGCATTATGGCTGAAAACAAATAATTTTTGTTAATAAATTTAAATTAATTATCAAAATATAAATTTCTGTTGTCTTTTTTTTTTTTACTAAAATAGTAACCAAAGCCAAAAGATGAGATATGTAATAATTATAATATTTTATCTTACTTTCATATTAATTTGCCTATTATAGTTTTTACTAGGTGGTATGTAAAGATATAAAGTCAAGTTAAGAAGTTGAAAATGATTTGTAGCTTATTTTTTAACAGCTTAAAGCAAACAAACTGCATAAGGTGTGAGTTGGCTGTCTTAGTAAACTCAAATTACTTTATTTACTCAAATAAGAAAAGTTTTTTCGACACATTCACACAAAAAAAGTTTCAACTTCTCACATCGCTTAACTTCATATTAGTTTTATTAACTGTTCTCATCATTCTGACAGTTCGTCTTCTAACACTCCGAGCACGTCAATATGAAAGCTCATTAATATGTTAAACTTTTATGGTTGTATGTGCTTCTCCATGCTCACTCTTTTCTTTTATTTCTTCTCCAGTCCTACGCTACTTTTAGCTGTCGTGTCTGTTGTGCTTTCGTTTTTGCTTGTTATTTCGCTCATAGCCAGGTATAATTTTAATAGCATACTTTTACAAACGCCAAGAATAAAATGGCAAGTGGTGGGGAAAGTGGGCGTCTCGAACGGCGTTGCATCAATTTTCAAGTTTGCTCGCATTTTAATGGACACGCTGCAGCCATTTGGGGCAGCTTTGAGTTCCAACAAGCGTATAAATTTTCATGGTCTTAGCACAAAAGCTATTCGCGGGGCACGAAGAAGCCCCGTACTGCACATTGCATACTTTTTGGTCATTAAGCATTTAGTGTAATGTAAATTTAATGTGCGCTAAATGCTTAATAGCGGTATCTAAAGGTATTATGATCGATTGCGTCAAATATGGCCAAACGAACAGGTCGTCAGGCAAAGGTATGTCAAAGCGCCATCACCGCCGGCCAATGTCTGGAATTTTTATGATCATTATTAAAAAATTGTTGAGAAGTTTTACAGCAGACGAGGATGTAAAAAGAGCAAGCGAGAAGGAGATAATAATTGAATTTCTATGCAAAGCTGTTTGTTAATTTAAGAGGCAGTTAAAGCAAAACGTGTCGAGCATAAGACCAAAAACTCAGTGCCTAAAATACGACCATCGACTAATTGCCAAGCTGTGAAAAGCGAAAATTGTGCAATTTCGAAGCAGAATGCAAAAAAAATGCCCTGCCTGGGCCAATAACAAAATGTTTGCTAACTGCAATTGCAAATATTTAGCAAGCCTTTTGATAAATACTAGTCTGATTTCTTCTCACACTCCTTCTCAGTTTGTCTGACCCTCTACTGTTCTTTGTTGTATTGGCTCAAAGCTTACAGTTGAGTTTTGGTGCATGCAACATTGTTGCTCCTGTTGCTGCTGATGCTGCTGTTCGACCTTGTGTTTGTGTGCACGCACACACTCGTGCGTATACGTGATTTATACGGTTTTCGCTTGGCAAATTTCACTAGACGAACACACTGCACAATTGACTGTCTGATTGATTTACTCACAAAGCATTTGATTGATTTGCCAACTAGTTGTAGCAGGCAGGCATCCAAACAGTCAAACAGACAGATTGTCTGATAGACGGACAAATGGACGGACGGAACTCGTGCGCACATTTTTGTAATCAGCTCAAACGGAATAACTTCAATTCGTTGCCTGGCACCAGCTAATCGAAATTTGCATCGTGGCAGCTAATAGCAGCTTAGCTGCAGGCCACACCAATTTCGAATGCACACAAAAAAAGCAACACTGCTAAAAACGCATTAGCTTATAGTCCGATTTGACCCAGATTTGGCAGATGCAGCGTTTATTTAAGTTTTAGAATCAAAAAATGAGATTTTAAAACGTGTGTGCAAAAGTTTAATAAAATAAAGCAGATTTGAATTACGAAACAAATAGCCAAGCAATGATTGAAATATAAAGTTTGAGCTGAATCTTAATAATCAGAATTAATTTTTTAACTTTTAAGTTTGTAGTATGCAGTGTATGTCACATATGTATAACTAGGTAAATTTCAAATATAATGTTAGAGATACGACGGTAAGGACAACACCCAACAAAAAAAATCAAGCAGTTACCATCGCTTATTAGCGCTTGATAATATAAATTAGTTGGCAACAACAATCTCGCCTAAAGAGTTTGTAAGAGAGTGAAAAAGAGAGGATGCAGTGCAACTGGCAGCTAATTAAACTAGCAGCACAAGCTGGAGTTGAAGTTAAAAGTTCTTGCAGCTGGCACCTGTGAGTAGTTACTCCTACAAACAATTACACACACGCATATATGTATAATATGCTAATTAATGTGTCTGTTCAACTGCAACAAATAACATATGTATGTGTGTATGTGTGGTCTTAGTCTGTGTCTTTGGGCAACAATTGCCAGCGTTTCTATTTTGCATAAGGAGCAAGCTGGTTAACCAGCCAAAGTGGCCTAATTTGGCATATCCATTAGTTAGTTGTAGGTGGATAAAGTGCATCTTCTCTGACAGCTTACCGAATAGGGAAATGTGCAACGAAAGAGAATAGATATTTCTTAATACTGGATTTGAAATATTAAATTTTATAGTGATTGTGATCTAGAATCTTATTAAAAACTGCGCTAGAAATTTGCAATTTAAAATGGCTTTAAGGTTTCTTGCAAGTACGTTATCTTCTAGCGTGATAAAAGCAAAAAAGTGGCAGCAACTATTCAATGCTGCATAGATTTGGCGTATACATAACGGCAAAATAAATGATTTTGTTATAATTAATTACACAGCGCACTCAGGACCTGACTGTCTACCGGAGGATGTCTGGACGACAGCTGCACACAAAATCTCTCGCATAAGCAGCTTAAGTAAGCAACTAGCATCAGTGGCTGGGGCAGTGGCAACTGGCTGATGTGGCAAGTGGCAAGCTACAGCCAAAAAACAAATCATATCACAGAAACGAAAGAAAGAGAGTGAGAGAAACAGAGTGAGAGAGGGAGTGAAATAAAAATGCCGCATAAAATGTTTGTTTGTGCTGTCGTGCAGAAAATGGCCAAATGACAAAGGCAAATGCTGTGTACATTGTAAACAGCAACAACAGCAACTAACAATTGGCCAACGAATTAATGATGATGCCCCAACTGGTTGCCAACAGCAACAACAAAAACAATGAACAATGAAACGAGCGCTGATGCTCTTAGCTTTTAGTTTTGGTCCGGCTTGATTAATTGTTTGGTATGCTTTCCAAAAGGTTGCTTGTGGGGCGTGGCAGAGACGCATATGCAGATGCAGCAAGCAGCAAGGAGCAAGGAGCGCAGTGCATATCCAATTGAATTCCCATTCACACACATACAAACACATTCATTCATTTGACTTTATAGTGTTATATGGCATCGGAATTTTCCTTTTGTTTTTTCCCCACTCTCGTGCCAAATGAACTTGCATATCAAAAAGTCTGTAACGCCTATCCAGACCACGCCCCTACCCACGCCTGACTTAAGTCTATATATTTTTGTCTTCAGTCTCACTCTCTTATTGCACACACAATAAAATTGCAGATGAACTGCAAAAGACGTTAGATATGTACAAATAAAATGCAAAAAGTTATGGCACAAAAGAAAAAATGGAAGAAATTCCTTGCTAAAAAACGCAAAAATATTGCCAAGCATTTTCCAATAAATTTGCATAAGTTGCATTGCCGCAAACCTCGTTCTCATCGCTTGTAGTTTCCCTTTCAATTTTATGCCTGCAATTTTTTTCTTCCATTTTTGCTTCTTTTTTTTTTTGCTTTCTTAGACTTTTTCCTACCTGTGCTGTGCTGCATTCTTTGGGGCGCAGCAGGCAACTTGCCTCACGGCATCAGAAAAGCGAACTTTGTCCTCTCGCATCAGGACTTTCTTGATCGTGTTGTGCTTGACTGTAAGTTATTGTCCTTGTTGTTGTTGTTGTGCTTGAGTTGGGTTGCCTTCTCACTTAGTTGGTTGAAAAGCAGTTTCGTTTTGAAAGAGGTTTATTTTTCATTGGCTGTCCTACATTGAGTATTATCATTGCAATTGTGGCAAAAAGCTTTAAAAAATTGCCTTGGCCTGGAGAAACATTTCTATTACAAAATTCAATATATAAAAATATATCATGTTAATTTTACTTTTTTATGTAGAAATATATCGTAAATATCGTAATAAACAATTAATAAAAGTTTCAAAACTTGTGTTATTTAATCATTTGTAGCTTGTTTACTTCTTGGTAAAATGAAAATAATTTTGCACAATTATTTAAAATATGCTCCCTTTGCTAAATTCAAATCATTTCCACAGAACATTTATCAACTTCTACAGAAGTAATCATTGTATGCCGTAAGCTTGACTACATTTATTTGTCAATATAAGTTCAACGAAATTGTAAATTAAATGAAATTAAATAAAAATCAAACACGTTAACATTTTGAAAAGTTAATACCCAATTCTGTTTAAACATGATTGCTGTAATATAAGCTTAATATATCTTACATAACCTTACATAAACATAAAATACAAACAAACAAAACAAACTTAGAAAAAACTGTGCTCTTACTGAATAAAAAAAAAATAAAATTTATATACAAATAGTTTACCACTTTATATTTATTTTTCGATAAAATTTAAGTTATCAAAAAAACAAGCATCGGATAATTATTAAAGAGGCAATATAATGTTAAATACACATTTCAATGCTTTTAGCGTGCAAAAAAAAGAGAAAATCAAAAGTAAAAAAGAAAAATTCTCAAGGTAGGGAATAAATAAAAAAGACGGCAGCTAAAGGGACATTAAATTGTGGGCTGGCCAGCAGCTGAAGCTGAAGAGGAACCACACGTCGCACACGAAGTATCAACCAAAATGGCTAACTCAGCTCACACATTCTTAAGGTGGCGATCAGGGTCAGCGCATTGAGGCTTGGCTGAATTATAAATTTTCAATGAATTGACACTTAAGGTCATATTGGACTAAGCTTTTCATTTTTGCCACACGTAAGCGACCATACAAGGGGGCATGTGGGTGAGCGTGGAGTGCGGGGCCGTGGTCAGTTGCTTTAGTAAGGGTGTTTAGTTTGACAGTGTTGGCCTTGAGGCGGAATATAACGAACAGAAAGTAGAGAAAGAAGAAGCGAACAAAATCTAATGGCGCACAATTTTTCCTTGCTGTTATTGCAAAAGTGTCGTCGATGTTGTACCCTGCGGGCTGTTTGCCACATTTGGCAATGTATGTGTGGTATGGCAGGTGCTTTGTTGTTGAGCGTTTTTCTTTTGCTTCTTTGGGTGGCCTCACAAATTGATGTCTGAAGCAAAAGTTTTGCCACACACACATACTATCACACACGAGCACGCAACTTTTACTATTAAATTGCATGGCTGCATGCCACACTTACAGAGAGCCGACAAATTATCATGCGTGGCAAGGACATCATAGTGGAGCCATAGTCAGAAGCCTAGCCAGTGGCAACATCAGCAACGACACCCCAGATATTTTCTAATTACCCCAGGCAAGTAATAAATGTGCATTGAAATTAGTTAAGTTCGTTTGATGCCACACGCACACACAGAATGGTGCCACAAGAAGAGTTCTGCCAGACGTACTGCGCAGTCGCCGAGCTAGCAACTTAAGAGCACAACTCAGTTGGGAAATATTCTCTTTTGCTTCGCGGCACAAATTTGACGTCTTCTTGTAAATTTATGTGTTTAATTTGTGAATCGCGTTCGCATATTTCGAGTCGCAATTCTGTTACAAACTGTTGCATGAATAAAGCAACCAAGCAGCAGCGACAACAATAACAAAATTAATGTCTGCTCATCTATTCGCAAGATTGAATTATTACAAAACCATAAATTGTTTATTTCTACACACACACACATGGGAGGGTCAGAATCTGACAGCAGCCGAGCCAAGTGACAAGAGGCTCCATTTGTTATTAGATTTGGAAATCATTGGGCAAATGTCTTAGATTACAGAAATTACTAAACAAACACACACACTCACGCACTGTCAGCTGCAAGAAGATGTCCTTATTGTCCTGTAATTTTAGCTGCCACTGATGGTGCAAAAACCGACTGCACAATACCTAAACTGATTTCCTTAAGCTCTCATAAAATACATAAATTGTATTAATGTTTAAGAACAAACAATTTAAGTCCAAAATACATATAATTTGTAGCTGGTTTTTACCCAAAAACTATGCAATTAGTTAACAAAGTGACAGAGTTTATTGCCAACATGTGTCAATGAATGCTGGTTAATGTTGTAATCAAGTGAGAAAATGCCCAGCAGATTGTATAGATTTATGACTTTTGCAAACTATACGTAAGCAGCTAAATAAACATTTTGTTAATTATTTACTTTAGTTAGCTAGAGACCAAGATTTCACATCTGTAAATATTTTAGACAAATTAACCGAGCTTTTTAAAGTATGCAATAAATTTTTGAACTCTTTAAATGGCATCCAAATTAGAGAAAGTTAATTGCAAATGCAACATTTCTGTAATTTATTTTACAGCTCAATCAGCATATTTAGCTCGGCCAACTAACTGCCTTGGGGAGGCAGTTGGTCGCACCTGTCCATTAGCTGCAGCTTTTAAGTGATCATTTCGTTGAATGAGCAGAAGTCAAAGCATAATTGGCCCCACCGATTTACAAAATATGCATTCAACTCAAGACAAAAAAGCCAAAATGAAACTCGTTAAAACCGGCGCATTATGCTTTAAAAATAAACCATCAAGCAGTGTAGCCGAGTGCCGGTAAAAGAAAAACACTGTTTTGGCCAAAATGTTGCTGTTGTTGTTGTTGGCAGTCATGCTTCATGTTACAAAATGTTGTTACTGAATAAATTCCAAACTTGTTTGGCTTCAAACCAACCTTTCTCTCTGCTTAGGTCCAAAGCAATTTCTATTTTCATTTAATAGCTAAAGTTATATATATATTTTTTGTAAGGTTTCTTTTTCTATTTTCTATAAAATTTGTGCCAAATATTTTGTTGCTCAGCAGCAAAAACTTTTTTGACTCGTGCGATAAAAAACAATGGGAAAAAGGTGTGCACAAAACAAGTGCAAAATAGCTAGCATAAAACAAACCTTCCTTCACAAAGCACAACCACACAAATCTACTCACACAGAAGCTCAATAATGTACATTGAGACGCTTTGCATTGCGATTTGAATGGCTTTTTTTGTTTTGGGTTAGCTCGCAGTCATGAGGTTAAATGTTTAAAGTCTGCGCGGATTTCGATAGTTTAATAACGTGCAAGCTAAGTTTAAATATCTGAAATATTTATGAAATTAATTTAGCGCTGGAGGGTTGGATGGTTGGTGGGGGAGGGAGGGTTTGGCTCGAGCGACTTCGTCGCGTTGTGAATTTGCAATTTCAATTTAAAAACAATAAACTAAGTGCATCGATTAAATCCAACGCACGTAAGGCTGTTACGGCTTAGTTGTCCTGCTTCGTCTTGCTGAAGCGATTGTCCTTAACGAAACCTTCAGAAGCGGCCCGGTTACAGTTACAGTTGATTTATGCAAGGCAAAGCCATTCTGCCCCCCCACAGCCCATCACCAACACCCTTATCCTGATGCCATAAAAATAAGATACAAAGGCTATCTTTGCATGCCGAGGTCTGAATTTATATAATACTTATTTACAACAACAATTCTAGTCAGGACAAAATTGATCTGACTGGTCGAGTCGTGACCATGCCTCTGGAGCTTGACTCATAATATCAGTTAATATGGTTTGACCCAACATTTGTGGTTCCATCGTCGACGTGTGGCTTGCTCCTCTTTCATCAATATATATGGTGCAAGCATGTTCACACTACTCAAGATGTTTATATATTTGTATATATTTGATCAATTTGATTGTTAACTATATCGAGTATAAAAAGTGAAGCAGGCCAGCCTAATGAACTATGGAGGATTATATTGAGAAACATCACACTGCTACTTTTTTGGCTGGCAACAACCAAATGACTGCCACTTGAGAAATGGGCACAGTTTCTTGCGTTGTGCTCATAGTATAATTTGGGTTTTTGCCTACAGCAAATATATTTGACGCATTATCGGGCTTTAATGTGTATCTCTTTAGGTCTCTTCAAATTACTATCTGCGATTGTATCGGTAAGTATTCGCTGTAATTTTGCTGTTGCTTTTGCTAAAATCCACATCGCAGGTGCCAATTAAAAAAGAGTGCAAATGATATTGAAAATACCAACAATAAAATGGAAAAATGCAAGTTGAAGTAGCTTTGTCTGCGCTGTGAATTATGGTCAGCAAATTAGTGCGGATTAACACAGAAGGGCGCAACAAACCATACTGCGGTTATCCTGCCTGAATTTGCCATCGCTTAGATTGGCAGCTCCTTCAATCAGTCTCTCCTTCTCTCTCTTCCTCTGGGTTTATATTTGCAGTGGAACCATTTAAAGCCAAAGCCAGTTGACTCGTTTGTCAGCGTAGTGTGCGCACGAGCGGGATTTTAATACATTTTGATAGATGGCCATAACAAACGACCAATTATTTTCTATTCTTTTTCTATTTTTTTTTTACTTTTTGGCTGTTTTTCTTTTACTTTAAGGACCATACAAATAAATGGTCAGAAATTCATTGCCAGCAAGCAGGCCAACAATTAGAGTTTGGCTATTGCGAGGCAGAGTTCCTTATCGCAACTCGAACTAAGCCTGTTTCGCTGTCGAAGTCAAAGTCTAGGTCGTTTACCAACCCAGCGTCAGTCACACGTACAACACACAACCCCACACGCATACATAACCACACCCACTTAAACAACACACTGTAATCCAGTGTAGCAATTTGCTAGACACCAGCCATGAGTATGAACAAGTAACAATGATTGGCATGAAATCGTAACAAAGCGGGGAAAGGATCAAGTCGCATCGAAACAAAAAAGCAAAAACGAGCTGAGCGTCGTTTTCAAGGGCGTTCATATTTTAATGAAATAAAATGCTTAAAATTTGATGCTTGTGCTTAATGTTAAATATCTCAATATAGTCATTCAATATAGTCAAATTAAATGTTATTTCTAATGGAAATAGAACTTATACAAATTTATCAAGTATGTTTACAGATTTATTTATTCATAAACATACAATCTAACTTTTTTAAAAGCGCAAACAAATCAAAAATAAGCACACTATACAAAAGTCTTTGAACTTAATTTCTTTGTTATTGTGCATAAATCTAAAATGCTTTTAAATATCACATGTCTACAAATGTAGCCATATGAATGTCCATCAATTGCTGCCAATTTGGGGCGACAAAAAGGCAACGCAAAGTTTCTCTTAAAGCAAAGACGTCGTATAAAAGGCTTCACTGTCTACACGAAAAGTAAAGGAGACGCACGCGTTGGGAGGCAGACAACAAAAATGTGGCTTCCAACATGCTCAAATAGTCTCTTACTGGCTGCCACGTACACACACACACACACACATGTGTGTGCTTTCTTGTAGCCAAACACATACACAAACATAAAGTGAGAAAAGTAGAGAGGTGGAGCAGTGGGAGAGTGCGAGTGGCAAGTCAAAGTCAAAGTGAAGCGGCACTATTAAAGTACAATCACATTCAAGCATTTATTGTGGCAATTTCGCAAAACTATTTCCATCTAATGGCTTCTTTGATACGCTGCTCGCTCTGCTTTTGACTGCCAAACGGCCATTGTAATGTATATGACTTACTATATTCAAGTATTGAATACTTCAGGCTTTAACTTCAGCTTGAGGTCCAAGTCCATTTATTTTTTTCGATTTGTGGGTCACAAACGCGTTGCCAATATTGGCTTCTGTTTTTTCTTTCTCTCCCTTTCTCTCTTTCTCTGTGATTATGATCTAATAACTGTGGTATAATAATAATCATAATGAGCCACGTCAGCAGCAATCGATATAGTGACTTTGGATATGCCACTTACACTTTGAGTTTTGTGTATCGTTTGCCTGCCTAATTGATTTTGGCTTAGCTGGTATGCTTAATGAACAATGGATCGCATGAGTGTTATGCAAATGCTGGAATATTGCGTGTCCAAGGCTACTGCATGTGCATGTGGCAGCTGCCATGATTGCAAGGGTGCTCTTCAATTATGTGTGTGATTAATTCCATTGATTGTTATCAAACCATATTGAAATTCAACAAGGAGACAAAAATAGTGAGAGGTTTTGTTATAGAATGTTGAGTTTATAGATTTCCTGTTTATCACGAAATTATAACGAAAATGTAGAATACCAACAAAAACAATAAGTAGATAGGCCCCTAATGCGCACAATTTGCGGCCTTTTTACAACCTACCGCCACCTAACCCATCTACATGAATTGATTGAATGAAAATTTGCGAATGCGGATATAAATGCAGATGTGGTGTTGCTTGGCATTGGCCATTGGCATTCGGGCCTGTGGCTTAGCGTGAGCATTTCAATGTCGCCGTTTGCTCATTATGCCGCACTATGCAGCAAATACAACACCCCTACGACCCTAATACTACAAAAATTAGAGAAATGGCATTTGACATTCAATGCAATAATGAACTGTAGCGGGCGCATTTAGCAAATAAAGCGCTGAGCCGGCAACGTAATTACATCGAACAATATATATATACACACACTTACACACACATACAATTAAATGTTTTTCAATACTCTATGAGACCCTAGAGTCGGGCCAGAGGCGTGTTTGGATTGCGGAAATGTCAAACAACAATTTGTGAAAAGCTTTGTGTTAGGTTAAATTTGAAATTTTAATATATGAAGAGTTTTACTGTTATGGTAAAAAAATATATCAAAAATGATAAAAACAAAACACAATTTTTAAACAAGGTAAATTTCATATTGTACATTTTATGAATATGTATAAAAATGTACTTAATTTAATGCTTTTATTTTTGCAAATATTTTATATAATATATATTTTAAAATAATTAACAATAAAATTGTTTGACAGATATACTAATTATATATATTTTTGTCCTCATCTACCCCAACTAAAGGGTATATTCATAGCCCAAAAGCACTGCACTAATCTCAAAAAAGGGTTCCCATTAGGCTTTACACGTTATTAATGAGTGGCAAACAATTGCAGTTTAACTGGCACAAAACTTTTGTCGCGCACTGTAAGTGCAACCAAAAAACATTGAATTAAATGGTCACATATGGAATTACGAGTGCTTCACAATTTGCATATTTGTAATCCTGCCAAAAGCAAAACTTTTTCGGTGCAGTGGGAAATGCATGCTGCATGTGGCAATTTGTACGCAAGTGTTGTTTGTTTGACAAACCGACCATAAAAATTGAACACAGGGAACGCCTCTAATGACATGGTCACGCCCCCAACAAACACGCGAGCGCTCGTCTAGACAATGACAAGGAAACATCTTTGTTGCCTTTAGTTTGAGTGTGTGTGTTCTACAAGCTTGTCGCTGGCAGCTTCTTACAGTCGCGTTCTGAATTGTTGTTGCCTCAGCATGTTTACAATGCTTTACAATGTAAAGAGTGAGTGTTTGGGGATTGTTTTGGGGTGGCATGAGGAGTGTGTTGCGGGTAACTGGCATGTGTAGCTACAAGCTAACAATGTAATTATCTCAAAAGGCGGCAGGCAGTGCTTAAGTGAACAAACTGCAAATGATGTTGTCAATTAGGCGCACGTTGAAATAAAATAAAAATAATCAAAAAAAAAAAAAAAACAATAATAAGCTGAGGAGCTAAACTACTATATAGATTTTTCACTGAAAGAATCGCGTTATCAAAGTGATGAAAATATGATAACAACTTGTTCTTAACTTTAATTTACACAATATAGATTGTGAAACTTTATATTTTATACATCTTTTTTCCGTAAACACATTTTTATTGGACTCTTTAATTTTGCTCTGTGTAATTTTTTTTTGGATAAGCCTTGGCATTTCAGGGATTTAATTTTCATGGTGTGGGTTGGGTGTTCGTTGGTGAGACTCATTTGCGGTTTTGCAGCTCAGTGGGAAATCGCCTTCATGCGATTCGTTTATTGCCATCAATTATTTATACATACAATTATTCTTTGTCCGTGTGCTCGTTACGTTCCGAATGGCGTTTGCAGGGGTTTTATTTTCTTTTCATTTCATTGTTTTTTTTTATTTTTGTTTGTTTCTTGTTGTTGCATGCTGTTGCTTTGCTGCTGCTGCTGCCAATGATCCTTAATCGGGTTCGAGTGGAGTGCAATTGCTTGTTGTTGTCAGGTGAACGAAGCGGAGCCAAACAAATGCTTCTGGCTAGGCCAATTATGTTCACCGCTGCCTGGCTGAGAGCCAAACTGTAGCCGCTTTGTGGCAACCTTGTCGAGCAGCTGCTTTCAAGTTGGGGCCTTACTGGAGCAGTGGGCTTGGCTGCGCCTGCTTTTCACAACTCTACAATAAATCAAACTTGATGATAAATTGAGGTCAAAGTGCCCCACCGAGTGGTCAGCAGTCGCAAATTAATTATTGAATTGTTGACCGTTTGTTGTTAGTTTGTTCAAACGTATTGTAATTGTCGCAATTGGGATGCTTTATGTCGTTGTTATAACATTTATAACAGATATGGTTATAGTATAAAGTTTCTTCCTAATGGTATAACATAAATTGAACACAAACACACATAAGTGTTTCATATAGCGCATACGCATTGTTGTTGCTGCTGCTCTCTACTAAAATCCTATTCGGCAACAAATTTTATATTTCAGTATTACGTAGGTGACTAGCATTAAATTATAATCAGGCCAAAAATAAAGTCAGCTCCACCAGCATGTGCTTCGATTTTTGGGAGCCTTGATATTTCCACTTCTATGCACACTTACTTACATATTTTCTTTTGACACGTGAATGTTTTATATTTTTCTCTGTTGGCATACTGCCACGGTTATCTAATCTTATCAATTCTCACGGAGTTTTTGGTTGTTCTTGTTAAAACTGGCGTTGAACTTTAAATGTATCGCTGAAAAAAAGTTAGGTTTAAGAGTTATTCATTTAGTAAGTAAATGTAGCAAATTTAAATACTATATTTATAAAGTATTACGCTACACTTGCACTAGTGTGCGTGTGAGACCGACGCTCAGACCGCCGTCTGTGTTTCCAAACCGAACAATAACACCAGCAGCAATAACATCCAAATAGTATATATACTGCAGTAGCTTCAAACTTATATTCTTGTAATATAAATCTTGTGAATAAAACAATCAACTTATTTAGTTATATATTATTTTATATTTTCTCTTTAAGTTTCAGACACTTCTTTTCACTTTGATCAGTTCACATAGTAGTATATCGAAAAACGAACCGATCGTTCATAGAATAAGAACTAACTCATTTAGAGTTCATATCATCAATCAGATCAATCAGCAGAGTTCTTTAGCATGCACAACAAAACTATCAATATAGTTTTGTACTTAGTGATGCTAATTCAAACAATATTTAATTAAAACCAACAGTTGAATAGGAATTTTACTTGTTTAATTAAAAAGACTTTCAAAGTTTTGTGTTTCATTTGTTCACCTAATTAAGCAAATTGTCAGGTGTACGCCGCAAAAATATAGCTTTACATAAATGACATACATATACAAATGCAAGCAAATGCAGATTCACGGTAAGCTGAAAAACTTTACTTTATCAATGCTCGTCAATCCAATTTCAACACAATTTGTAATTCCGAAACAATTCTTTTAAATAGAAATGTTAATAATAACATGCACTTTGTCAATATCCATAACCAATCATAATAAAATCATCATCAAACAAGAAATAGGAATATCGATACAACACAGGTTAACGAACGATGAAAGCAAGTCATGGGTGAAAGATTAAAATATTGCTTACAAGTTTATGCATACATATTGTATTCGCTTCAAATGCCCCATCAACACACATGCTGTGATTTCCCAAAAAGCATCATTTTCAAATTTCCACTTTCCAGCATATATTAAATATTATTAAATTTCACCTTTTTGTAGCATTTTCCGATGCTTTGAATGAAAATGTTTTGCTTGCATACGTTTTGCTCGTGTTTTCCTATTAGCATAAGAAAAAATTTTTTTTTGAACACTTTTAAATTACGTTAGTTATTTAAGCCAAATGCCTTTAGATTATAATATTTTAATCTTATACTAAACATTTAAGTTTCTTATAGGCGTATAAAAATAGAGTATCTGCTAGTTAAACTAATTATATTCGTATAATAGCAAATCTGTTAGCATGACATTCGATATAAATGAAAATTAACTTTTTTTATAAACATGATTGGTGGTAGGGGAAGTGGCAAGCTATCATTATACTTGGGCAACGAGACAAATCAATGGCAGCATTTATATGAGGTAAACAAGATATCAGCGATTGTTTTGCTCTGTGCACAAGGACATCTGTCGTTGAAATTTTCAATTTCAGCAAGGGCAATACGCAAACATACATATATCTATATACATGTGCTCAGATGTGTGTATCCTTATGGCAATCGAGCAATCTAAGAATCTACGACTTTTTGTTTAGCATATAATTTGCTTTTCATTTCATTTTGCTTTTGGCATCTAATGATATGGAAATAATTATTGATTTCAATTTATACATATTTGAGTTGCCGGCGCTTACACTGTCTGCTATAAACACATGCATGTGTGTTTGTGTGTGTTGGAAACTGTGCAAAAGTTGTGCCAGCACATATATCCTTACATCTATCGTATTGTATTAGCCATTGAAGCTTAATAGATGTTGGCGCCTTGGTGCGTACATTTCAGTTATCCCTAAACTTTTTTTTACACCCATCCACCAGAAGTGCGTGTGTGTGTGTGTGTGTGTTGTGGTGTGCACGATGTTATTTACCATCTATGAGATTGTGTGTGTGTTGAAAAAAATAAACGGAAAACAAGGCAAAAGCTGTTCGAAATATATGGCAAGCCATTTGCAAATAAATTGAATGCTCAATTTCAATAATTTTGCATACTTTCTGAAGCAGCGCTGCAGACAAAAATGCTTCTAATCCATTTGGACCAAGCAGACTAGCAACAACAACAAAAGTAACAACAACAGCAACAAAAGCAAGGATAACCACAAACTTTAGACGGTGTGCGCAGCAAAATTTCTTTATTATATACCCTATGAAGCAAATGTAAAAAGTTTTTATAGGTAATGATATATTTAGGATTTTATTTTATTTGCATATAAACTTTGCTGATTTATAATCACAATATTTTACCTACTATTGGTAAACTATGAACAAATCTCAAGTTAACTTCAGTTTGGAGAGAAACAGTACAAAATCACCCAAATTTTATAAAATTTAATATTTCTTTAAAATAAAAAATCAAATCATTATAATGTTATAAAAGAAAATAGTTATTAAATAAGAATAACTATTCGAAGATTGAATTAAATTGTTTGAATATCTATTTTTTAGCTTCGTTCTTCTCAAGCTGAGCATTTTAAAGTCGATCATTAACAAACTCCACCTTCAGTTTGTTATGGATTAAGTTGAGTGTGAAAATTCGAAGCTAAAAACAAATCTGTATTTGTTAGCGAGCTCATGTGTGAGCGTGTGTGGGTGTACAAAGTCGACCAGCTGTTCAATGCGCTCATTCATGATTAAAAAAGTTTGCCGCTCAAGGCGCTTCAAGCAATTAAAGTTTTCATATTTGCAGTGCGCGCACATACAGATATCATTTATATAGATTCAAATACATATATTTACCTATTTGAAAGTTCCGTGCTAATAGACAAAGGAATCTAAGAATCGCTCCCTATTTACCAAGGTCGGCGTCTAGACGCCAAATATGTATGCACTGGCATTTCGCAATGATCTGTTGTCCTGAGAGTCGCAATAATGACGACCTTCATCAAATTTGCACACACTTATTGTGCAATGCAAACAGACAGACTAACAAACAAACCAATTGACAAGCTAGAAAAGCAGTCAAACGCAACAATTTGAAATGAGAAGAATGAATGAACGAATGACTGACTGAATGCACGCCTCGATTGTTGTTGTGTACACGAAATTGTAAAATATATTTGTTATTATATTTGCATAAATTTCCCAAGGGAAATTGCACACATATCCTAATATGCACAATGCAATGGCAACGAATAAAAGAAGGAAAGGGAGGGTATGTTGGCTATGATTACTAAGCATGGTCATGGCCAACAAGCACATACACACACAGACACTCGTATGTGTGCAGCAAGCCGCCTTTGGTGGTAATGTTGGTCCGTTAAGCCTCCATTGCAAGCTGCCTACAGTTTCAGTTTACCACATAAAGGCCTTCAACCAATGACCAAACGAGCACTTTTTATGTTTTTATGTAAAATGAATGCTGCCTTTAATACACTGACTGCGACTTAAATAAATTAGTTTAATGGAATAAGAAATCCGAATTCTTAAACATTAAGATTATTTGGTGAAGTTTTGTATATTAAGTGAATAATTATATTGAACTTCCTATAAGAAATGTCGACAAAACTCAAAAAAAAGTGAAAAGGATATGTTAGCAGAGAATTTAATAATAATGAAATACTTTTAAAATTTATAGAAGAAAAGTTTGAAAAGTCTTAATACTTATTTTTATTACAATTATTATTCATTTATAATTACATATATTTTAAGTTAAATTTGGTATTTTATGTAAACATAAAAAGCAAAGCTTTCTTATTTTCACTTATTTTCTCATAATTTATTAATAAAGTGAACATCATTTTAAAAAGTAGTAAGTTGCAATAAGTATTTAAAATAAAGCTGAATTTTAAATCAATTTCATAACCTGTGTTGATTGAACCTCCCAAGATAACACTTTATCACCATTTAGTTTTTCCCCAAACAAGTTTTGAGCAATTATTTATATTCTCAGAAACATGAAAGAGTGTCATAAAATTCTGAAAAGCTTTGTCCTCACAAGGGTATACAAATGTTGGAATAGACAACGTTCTAGTTGTAGTCCTGCTTGTTAATTGCCAAGAGAAGTTTTTAGTACATAGTTGCTTTTACACAAAAATTCACAATTGTAAGAAAATAATTGCAGTAAGAGCCCAAGAGCAGCAGGAGCAAGGACATATGAGATGTTTGTTATTTGCTGTGGCCAAAAGCTTTGCTCTAGGGAAATTGCACAAATTTTTCGCCTGGCTTTGATGCAATTAATTCGAGTTAAGAACGCAAGCGGATGCCTCATGCCGTTTATACCATGCTGTAAGCAAGGTCTGGAAAGCAAAGTAAATCGCATCCAGCTTTAGCTGACTTGGAGGCGCCACTTGAGCTCAGTTGCAGCTGAAATTGTAAGCTGCCATCCTGGGCAAACGTTTGCGTCTTCAACTGTTAGCTGCTGCCACTGCAGCTTCCGCTGTGTGGCATAGAGTGGCAACAAGTGCCACTTGCACTTTGACTGATGTACAACGCCAACCCACCCACAGCAAAGTATCTCAGCCAGCTAAAAAGTGCGCAAAATGAAGTGCCAGCTGCTGTCTGAAAGGTGCTTCAAGCTTCAAGCACGCAAGCGCCAAGCAGCTGAAGAATACAGACAAAGAGACAGAGAAGGATATGGAGAACATCAGCTCATATTTAGCGCGACTTAGACGCGTTTTTCCCAGTGAATGGCAAACGAGCCTTTGCTTTCTTTCGCACTTTTTTGCCAACTGAATGACCCTCGATACGGCGGCGTCGGCTCGTTGGTTTGGTGGCTCGGTGGCCAGTTCGCCTGTTTAGAGCTTTGGAAATTCAATTCAGCTGCAGTTTATTTTTATTTTTAAATTTTTTGTCATCATAGTAATTTGTTTTTGTTTTGTGACTACCTGGCAACCCTGGCGTTGATTAATTGCATGCAGCAGCAGCTGCTGTTGGTGCTGCTGCTGTTGCTGTTGCGTTCAGGGTTACGTTTGGGGTCACGCTTCATGGGTCTCTGACGATGACTGAAAAATGTTTCGGCACGTACGTATACATTTAGAGCTTTCAGCTTTATTTTATTTCATTTTTTTTTTTGCCACGCAGATTTATATGTTTGTACTTTTTGAGCTAAAAAACAAAAAAAAAGGACTGGGAAATCGCGGCCATCGGCAATCAAATTGTCTAAAATAAATCTAAATTCGCGTTGCATATTGAGTGCACACATACATAAGTTTTATGTATATATGCGTTGCCAGAAACCGTTTTGAACAACATATAAAACATCCAATTAAGTGAGCAACTAACCAGCGAACCACGAATACGCTTGGTAACAATTATTTTCAAAATATATATGTATATGAGTTGAGTTGGCTATGCAAACAGTTCAAGTTGTGGAATAGAAACGTTACTAAAGCCATACATATCTATGCAAAATGTATTGCCTAATTAAGAGTTTTTAAAGAAATTAAATTTGTAATTTAAATACGGAAATTTTTGGTGAATATTAAAAAATAATTTAATAACGACGATATCAGCTGTATAATATGTGTACTAGCTTTTACCGACAACATCGCACACGGTTGTTTTAGGGAGTTATATTTTAATGTTTGTCAGATGTACATTTAAATAATACAAATATTAATACTTTTAAATATTAAATATTCTCACAAGCCCACGAACAAAGTTAAAACAACTCTCGCTCTCTCTGTGTCTATATTAGGGTATAACAATTATAAAAGCATTTTGAAATGAATTGTTGGTCCTGGACGAGAAGCACTTGTTGTCGCCGCATTTCTTGTTTGCGGCCATCAAAATGGGCATTGGCAATGTGCTTGTGGCACCTGTGTCCAATCTCGATTCATGCTTTTAGCGGTGGCCATAAGGGCTAAACGGCGAGCGCCAGGTAACAGCCACATTTTCAGTACATTTTTGATTTATTGTCAATTTGACTTAAATTATGCATGTGCCAGATAAGTCGAACGAGCTGCCCGGCTGCATCTTGGCACATATAGCTACATACAATATATACATTTTTAGGCATTTGTCATATTTTATCGCTGCCTAAATGCGTGCCATAAATAATTTTTTCATTTTTGTTGTTTCCGTTGCCTCTCACTGATTTAATAGACTCTGCCTATGGATGAAGAAGCCGGCACGTGAGGTAGCTTGGTGCCGTGTGTTACCTGTTTCAGGGACAGAGGCATAAATTTAAGCACAAAACCACGAGGCTTGCCAACTCGATAATAATTTGTCAAATGGCAGCTCTTATCCCCTGCCCCATCGCAAGCGACGATTTGCTGGGCATGCAATTTATAGCGCCGCTTATGTCTTTGAACACATTTTGTCTCATTTTGTTTGGCTTTGGCTTACGCGGCATTTTACACATGGCTTGCAGGTTTGGCGGGGACGGCGTGACATGCTCCAGCTAAACGAGTGTGTGGCTGCCGTGCGCTCAATTAAACAGCAATTGCATTGCCAACTGGCAACTGTTTTGTTTTTGCGGGTGCTGCTCTTTCCCTCGACATAGCCCTGTACTATTAATGGGCAAAGCTTATGCGACCGTTAATAGGTTGCGGCGCTGCAGTTAAGTACACGCCTTTAAATGTTGCTGCAACAGTTAATGCTGCAATTTGTGCACCTGTAAAGGACATAATTACACATAATCACACACTTATATATAGAAAGAAAGAAACTAATTATAATGCGTACACATTTTGCATTTGCTTTCAGCGAAGTCACATCCTCACAATCTGCTCTGTCAATCAGCTTTGTTAAGCATTTGTTTGAATTCATCATTTCCATTTCCATTCCCAATTATTGAATTGTTTTTGGGTCCAGTTCCAAGTAACAGAAACTAAGTAGTCGCTGTTTGCCCTCAAAAAAGCAGAAAAAAACCGAAAATGTTTGGCTGGCTTCTCGTTCAGCTCCATTTGCCGCACGAGCCTTGAAGTGGGGACGAGGATTTCAAGTATACTTCTGAAATAATTAAAAAATGTTGTATGCCCCTTGAGTTTCGAAGGCCGACCAAACAGAATTGTTATTGGTGGGTAAAAGCGGAACTTTGAATGCTCTGAGGCAGTAAATAGGACTTAACTGTAAAAAAAGTGTTTAAAAGTTTTTATAAGTACATATACTTATTCCATATTTTATGACTTAAAAAATTTGATTAAATGTATTTGATTTTTATGATTTCATGATATTTTTTACAAATATGTTATTTGTATTTAAAAACAAGATATCATTAAAATATTTTATAACCTTTAAGTAGCCCGGCCAATATTATTTTAAAATCACATTTGAAATTTATAGAATTTGTTATATACATAACATTTTAGATGATTTTGTTACATAACAAAGAATTGTGATCTCACCTACAGTTACGAAGGTTAACTGACTTTATGAGAGATTTAGTTAACTTTTCTTAATATAGGGTGTCCTAAAATTAACGCTAGATTTAAATTAGACGCCATTTATGCAGTTAAGTATTGACAGCACTTAAAAAAAAAAAAACCAAATCGAAAGCTGATAGTTTAAGGTAAGTAAAAATGAAGTGTTACACGATAGAACAACGTGTCTTCATTATTGAACAGATTCAACGAAATTCAGCCACATTTATGAAGAATGGTCATGGAAAATTTCGACTGATAAGGTCGTATATGTATGCAATGCCGTGGAGGCCATCTGTCCGATGTGGTACTCCATAAAAAGCCCTATCTTATGTACTCTATGATTAAAAAAAAAAAAACTATCATGTGAATTAAAGCCGTGTTTTCTATTTAAATCAAATATTGCGTTAATTTTGGCACACACTTTTTATATTGAGACCTGCACATCTTATTGCTGTGCATTAAGATTTTGGCCAGTGCTTTTGAACAAAATACTATGTGTAAACTTTTTCTGGCAGATACTAATACAAAATCAATTTGTTGCAGGGCAACACACAATGTGGCATTGTAAAAGAGTCGCCGCAAACACTTCCACGCCCTTTTTTATTTTTTATTTTTGGTTGTTTGTTGTTTGCGGCAGGCCGCAGCAGCAGCTACATCGATGTGGTGAAATTTTTGTTGAGAGTTGTGTTGAGTGGAGAGAAGGGTGTGTTAAGATCCGAAATTCTTCTGGTTTGCGATTCGCTCAGCCAGTTTGCAATGTGCTGAAAATCAAGCGGTCGAGTCGTAAACATTTTTTAATTCATTGTTTTCCCCCCACACAGAGAGAAAGCAACTCACACACACACACACATAGAGAGCACCATTAAGCAGCTGCAGCTGTACTTTAGCTGCCGCCATTTTCCTTAGATGCTTTTCGCTCTTCTCTTTTTCGCTTTCGTTTTTGGTCTTGTGCTGGGCTGTGGCAGAGTGTTTGCGTTTTTCAAATTGTGTGAATTTATTTTTGTTTTGTTTTTATTTTTATGGCGCCTGAAATTATGCTTATTTCGCCATTTCTGTTTAGCTCTTAAAGAAATTAAAAAAAAGAGGCAAAGGCAAAGACATAGACTGCCATGCTAGAGGCTGTCTGTGAGCCTAGTTTGTACGGCTTGGCGCCTTAGCCTTAGACATTGTGTTCGTTGTTGTTGTTCTTGTTTTAAATGTTGTATTGCCGGACCGTGAAAAAATACAGCCCAAGGGCGTGTGTTCTTAATGCAAACACACACAAAAAACTTTCACTTGTTTTTTGAAAGCTAAAGGCTTTCTCGAGTGCTTTTATTTTTCTCTTCTGTAGCCATTGTCAATGACAAATTTTAATGCTCTACATAAATATATACACATAATAAATAAAGAATAATATGCTCTCGCCGCTTACTTTCAGTGGAATTTATACAATAATGTCTCTTGATATTCATGTTTAAAAGAATAACGAAATATATATACAAAACACGTGCAAGCGAAAGTATTTAATTTGCAATTTAAATACAATTTGCACTTGACTGCGAGACTTTTATTTATTTTTTGTCAAGATCTTTTGTCATTTCAATATGCGTTGTTTGATGCTTGTGGCATTTTGATTATTTTACCGTCAGCACACACACAAACGCACAATTTTTTGTTGCCAGGACAACTGTGTCAGTGTTTCGACAATTTGACGGACGGCCAAACACTTTGATATTGACAAGAAAACATTTATAGAGACAGCGAGCGAGCGAGCAAGCAAGAGCTCGCATCAGAACCGACTGTCTAGTGTCTTCCTCTTGGCAGACATCAAAAACTCATTACAATCACTTCTGACGTAATTGTGCCAGGCAGCAATGAAAGAAGAGAATGTAATGACCATCAGACTAATGCAACGTACAAAAAATATTTGAATATTGGCCAGTCGTCATATAGAATGAAATGATTATTATTATTTATAGATCTCGTAAAAGACTAACCTGATAGACTTTTAGATTAAAGTTAAACCTTTATTCTTTTGGTAAGTATTCTTAATTTTTATATCATTTATTAATATCATATTTTTAAAAATTTAGATGGCTAACAATTTTCGATAAATTTTTAAAACTATTAGATTCTGAATAAGACAACAAATTTTTTAAAAGCTTGTTTATTTGCAAAATCACCCAACAGAGTATGATTATGCTCATATTGCAATTTCGCATTTATATTTTAATTATATCTGTCTGATATCTGCTGTACATAAACAACCAAAAAGTTATTTCGATTTGCTATTTCGGTCTTGTTAATTACTGTTTGCTTCACTGCGAGTTTTTCTAATTAAAACTTGAAGCACATTTTTAGGGCCCAATATTGCCAGCCGTTGCATATTTGTTAAAAATCGAATGTTTACCATTAAATGAGCTGTCAATTTTCACAATTCACTTAAAAATTTACGCTTTAATGGTGTAGTAGCGAAGTTTTCACATCACATTTTATGTTTATTGTAAATTTTTTTTAAACGAATCGTTCGGCTATAGACTTCACGCGATAATATCACAAATAGCACACACACAATAATAGTAAAACAGTATTAAAAATATATACAACAACAAAAAAAGAAAACGAATAGGTCGACCTTTAAACTTTAATACATATAAGAATTCTCTGCGCAAAATCCGATAGAAGTTTTAACGTTTGCCAAATATTTAAATAAATATTTTAACTCAATAAAGGTTAAATTAAAGTAAGTATCAGAGCTTAGTTTAATAGCCCTGGATCAAATCAGTTCGTTTTATAATTTAATTAATTCAAATACCAAAATTGTATGTATTTTTTTGTCGAGCTATTACCAGAAAGTACTTTCTAAGAAAAAGTGCGTTTAATATCTTATACATGTATAAAATTTTGTTGTTGGAAGACATAAAAAGCTGGCTAAGTAACTCAACTGATAGGCCAACTTCATATTGTATATCCGGCCACGACTTCGAGCACTTCCGCCGTCAGTTGCCAGGCTCAAGAACTCAAAAACTCATATTTCTATACGACGGCCAACAAAGGAACACAATAATGCTCTGTGCCTTTAAAAAAGTGCCCGAAACCTGCGGAAAAAAGCTATTTTTTTCTTGTGGGGCATGCTTATACAAATAACCGACCACCAGCAGTTGGTCACAGTTTGGGGCAAGAATTCTCTGGCATATTTTCTTTTAAGAATCTGTGCCACAGGCTGTGTGGCATGTTCCTAGTAGCGTAGGTGTAGGTGGGAGGGTGGTGGTGGCAAATATATATTTTATGACAGGGTGTATGTAGTAAGCTCTTGGGCATATTTATGGCGTGCATCATGTTTTATAGGATGGTTGCTGCTGCTGGTGTATAATCGCATCTATACGTTTATATTTTCAAGTGATTTACTCTTTCAAGGAAAAGCTTATGTTTATCTGTTTTGCAATTGCTTTTAGCCGATAGGCAAACAATTATCCACCTTGTTAAAACAATCTAATAAAGTTCGTTTTATAATTTATAGTATGACAGTTTATTTTTCTTCGATTTATCTGATGAATGTGCCGCACGTGTCATGCTACAGTAGACACAGATAATTGTAGTGCCAGCTGCCAGGCACTCCAGAGTGAGACGAAGCGTTGCCACCCCGCGTTCAGCAACGGCAGCGACGGCAGCAGCAGGCAAGCACACTCATAACTGAGCAAAGTGGCAGCATAAAGTAAACAAATTACGCTGTTGACCTTCAGTGGGCTGTAGGCAGCAAAAGTTTTGCCTTTGAATTGGAATTTGCCTGAGTCTCAATCGAAGCACAAAGGACGTAGCAAATACAGGAGAAGCAGGAGAAATAGGGTTGGGGAAGCGAGGTTACACAGACAATTTCCTTAGCATATTTATAGGCATTATTTTTCAATGATTTCAACCAAGCGACTTTGGCTCGTTAGCGGGCAGCTTGTTGTTGCTGTTGAGCAGATTTATGCTTTGGCAAAAGTTTTTTAACAATATCTAGAATTTACGATTGTCAAAACACACACACACACAAAGACAACGAAGGTCTTGCGAAGCTTGGTTAACTAACTGCTGCTGCTGTTTTGGATCTTTGGTTTTGTTGTTTTGATTTAGTAGGGATGGGTGGACATTTAATTAGTGTCGCCAGATAGTCGGCACAATTCGATAAATAATCCGGTTATATTACTGCGTAAGCACACAATCAGCAACCGACCCTTGTTGGCCATCATTATTCGTTATAAACATGGCCCTGATTAGCCTGCAAATTGACTCATTCAAAGTGCTCGGATGCACTGCATTCAAGTGAATTTTCTGCTCTTCAATATTCACGCTCATTCTTACGATTAGTTACAAGTCAACGAACTGTGTTAAGCCAACTTCTTTTATGGCCACAATACGCATACGCATTTACATTTTAAAGAGATTTTTCAGCCCATTTATTAAACAGACTTAAATATTTATTTGATAGGCCGCGGCTTTCTGTCACCAGAGCAGCAACAAAAACGACGACGATTGATGATTGAAAGCTCATCAAATGTAAACAGCGTTTAAATTTATCATACAACACACATCTTATTTTCAGCTCAATAGGCAGCTTTGGCAATTATCGCAGACGGAAATGTCTGCTTTTGACAATTGTGCTAATAAGCTCGGGCCAATTTCAAATTCAACTGAATTCCTGAGCAACAGACAACAAAAATTAGATCAAATACAAGTTCAATACTTTGTTCGTTTATTTTTTACATATTTTAGTAATTACATATACCTAATCGTTGTTATTGGCATTGGTATAGGTGCACACATTGCCAAATGGTTTGATCGATCTGCAGATCTTCCTTCTGGTTGAGGGTTTTGTCCTGTGGGTAGGCGGAGGATGAGGATGAGAAGGATAATGGGTATCCAATGGGTATCCATGGTTAGGATAACTGGGCCAACCTTGTCCAGGCCAACCATTTCCTGGATAACCATGTCCAAGCAAACCCGGTCCGTTTGTCAAAATCCAGAATCCAGGACGGGAAATAGAGGGGGATAAAGGAGTGCTTGGGATTGTGGAAGGTATTGTGGTCATAGGATCAGGAACCATTGCTACAGGAAGGTTTGACCCTGGAATTCCTGTACCAGGAAACTCTGTACCTACAAGCCCTACAGCAGGGAGCCCTGTACCAGGAAGCTCCACAGCAGGAATACTTGTACCAGTAGGAAGCCCTACAGAAGGAAGCCCAGATCCTGGAAGCCCCACAGCAGGTCGCCCTGTACCAGGAAGCCCTACAGCAGGAAGACCTGTACTAGAAAGACCTATTACAGGAAGCCCTGTAGCAGGAAGCCCTGTAGCAGGAAGACCTGTAGCAGGAAGACCTGTAGCAGGAAGCCCTGTTGCAGGAAGCGCTACAGCAGGAAGCCCTGTACCAGGAAGCTCCACAGCAGGAATACTTGTATCAGTAGGAAGCCCTACAGAAGAAAGCCCAGATCCAGGAAGCCCTACAGCAGGAAGACCTGTACCAGGAAGACCTACAGCAGGACGCCCTACAGCAGGATTACTTGTTCCAGAAAGCTCTGCAACAGGAAGTCCTGTTGTTGGATCAGTATCAACAGGAAGTCCTGTTGCAAGATCAATGACTACTCTTAGTACAACATAGCGCTTTACATCTATCATCGGATAATATGGCAGTATGTAGTAGGGATTCGGACCCTCGGGGCCTTCGAGGTTCGATTTAAAAGATTCTTCGGCATCTTCACCCTCATTGACAGAGCTGCTTTCCTCACTAGTGTTGCTATGATCCCCGAAGAATTCATTTGAATTGGACACATCCTGATCCTCGGTGCTGTCTTCCTCAATCTTGTAAACCATCGTTTCGGGCCCATCCTTGGCTACGGCCAAGCCGCACCCAAGTGCCAGCAGAAGGAACAGCAGAAATTTTAAGCTCATATTGGGAGCAGTAAGTTGAAACTGATTGACAGCACATTTGGCTGCAGTTTATATACTTTTACCTAAAAGACGAATTTGTTCTACTTATGATCCGTGATTTGTTGTAATAAAGACAATGGCGACGCCCCATTCTTCAGTGCCGTATTAATATGCTACATTCTAAACCTCAAACAATTTATACGAAAATCAGATAAACATACAGAATGGCCAAGAACTTAAATGCGCGATCGAAGATATGGTTCATTTTCTATTTGAATAAGCAATAAATATAATTTAAAGAATTTTATAATAAAATATTCAACATTTATAAATCCAAAAAAAATTTTTTTATATCTTTATTGAAGTATGTAAACATAAAAAAGTTATCAGCTTTGCAATAGGCTAATATTTAAGTCTTGCTTATGATAGAAAGACATTTGAAATATTAAAAAAACAAATTTGTTCTGTTTAAAAGAGCTTAGAAAGACTTTACTTTCTTCAAGAATTTGTTACACATAGTAATTAATTTCAATTATTCTTGTTTTTTTTCTTGCTGGTTCTGATCACATTGGTGGTGTTCTCGGGTTCGGATGGGGACAAAGGCTCGTGCAATCTGCTGGCTATAGTTTTGGCTATGGTTTGCCTGATTATGCACGAATCTGTTGACCAAACAATTATAATAGCATACCAAGCGTACGGAGGTACTGCAAGATCCAAATAATGGCTTTGGTCTTGGTGGTCCCGATTACCTCAACTAAGTGATATTTAACTACGATAGGATACGTGGAGGAATCTGCTCAGCTCGGAGCTTAACGGTGGGAGAGTTATACTGTATAGATTAGATGCAGCTGAATGCTCAGCAATGTTTTGTCGATGAACAAGCTTACGATGAGAACCTGGCTTATGGCGACGGCAATGAGCAAGATTTTGTCCAAAGTTTTGATAGCCTAGGCATTGACAGTGGTGATGATTTTGACTATGGTGAACTGGATGATTATGGTTAAGGCGATGCAGCGAATAATTATTAAATACCCTCTTCCCATGAAATTGTTAAAAAAAGGTATAAAGGTTTTGTGAAAATGTATGAAACAGGCATTCAGTAGCGCAGCATTGCATGCACATGCAGGGTATCTTCTAGTTGAGCTTCTCGACTTGAGCTTTTTTACTTGTTTATTAATAACTTTAGCGTGTAAAAAAATGACTGACAAACATTTTTATGACTGTTTTGTTTTTGAGTAAACTTTTACATAACAACAAAACGATTTCTCCACTGAGCTCTGTTTAGCATTTAAATAGTTAAATATGCAAAAGCATTGCTGAAGACGTTTAGTTGGTCAGCGAACTCACAGCGATATGAAACCAAAAGCAACGTTTCAATTTATTTTTGCGCTAACCTGCTATCCATGGCTAGACGTTAATACTCAGCCCGTTGAGTTGGAAAAGGCGGAGGAGCGTACAGCTTTGCCCTTGCTTCTGCTGCTAAGCAATCCCCTGGCATTACCTCTAGCGGCTGCTGGTGGACTTCTCGGAGGAGTTCCCATAAGAAGACCGCAAGATGAGCAACTGATAATGCGAGATCCCCCTTCGGCTCAGTTGACCCAGATGTCTTCGGATGTTCCGCAAAGGGATGAAGCTGTCGGAACAGACTCAAATGCTCAGATACGAGAGCAGTTTATTCAAGGCTTGCTGCAGGGTCTGCAACCAACGAGCACAGGAACAGGATCCACAATACAATCTTCTGTGCTAGCGGACTTTCTGCAACAGGCGATGGCAGCACAAGCCACTAATATGCCGTCTACACAAAAAGAGGCTTTGAGGCCTTTGAATGATGAGAGCAACAATGACAATGACCCGGACTATGATTACATTGACTTCAAGAACGGTTCACGCATCAAATACGAACTGTATAATGAGAAGCAGTTAACTAATTCGCAGTACGTCAATAAAGCGCAAAAGCAGTCAGCATTTGTTGTTGCGCCACAAACCTACGGCTACTACAGTCCACAGTTGTATGGATGATCTAGTGAGATGATCGGAGATCGGCAAATGTTCTTTTCCTCTAAGCCCATTAAGGCGAGGTGTGTGTTTTTAATTTGTTGAACTCTTCGAGTCATAATACAACAAATCAAATAATGTAAGATTATATAAAAGCAGCAGAGCTTCGGTTTTGACAGCTTAGTTCCTGACAAGCTGCTTTGGCGTGAAGACGCGAATGAAAAATAAATAAATAAGCAAAAATGTTAATCATTCGGGTGTGGCTTTTAGTAGTTTTGGTAGTCGTCGCCTGACCTCAGTTTCAGCTTCCAGTATGGAATATTCGCGATATTTTTCGACAAACTCTTGACAAGGCGGCCGGACGCGTGATTAGTTCACAAGTACAGGAAGAGGAATCCGAGCAGGAACAGGAACAGGACACACAAAGTCATATACCATCCTTACAGGTCAAATGAATATTACAACAACGATAACTATTGGGATTATAACAATTACTTTAACAATTTGGCGGCCTACAACTATGATCATTACCGAGCATCACCAACTGGCCGACTTTGGCCCAACTAGAAGGCCAACAACATTGACAGCAATTATTACTTCATTTGGAATGACAGCTACTTCGCCTACAATTCCCTTTTCATTCGCTATTCAATCAGCATTTCCAACAACGTCATCTACTCCACCAGCCACTCTTTCATCAACAGCATTGCCAATAACATTACCAGCTAAACATACAACATCGGAGTTGTTAGGCACCTCTTCACCTATTTCTGCCTCAACTAACGCTTTACCAGCTGCTCCCATATCCACACAAGTACCAATATGCCACCAGCAATTTCCACCTCAACAACATTACCGACTACTACTCAAGCTATTATAATATCGACGGCGTTGCCAACTAGCTCACCAGATGATCCCTCATCAATAGCATTGCCAACCATCTCTCCACATATTTATTCATCAATGGAACTGTCAACTTCCTCTCCAGATATTAAATCGTCAGTCTCGTTGCCGACTCAATATCCATCTAATTTAACATCGAGGGCATTGCCAACTTCCTTACCAGCTGATCCTTTATCAACAGCATTAGCAAAAACAACTACAGCTTTCTTCATCAACAGCATTGCCAACATACTCTCCAGCTATTTTTTTTATCAACGGCATTGCCATCCACCTCACTAGCTGATCCTAATTCAACGGCTTTACCGACCTAAGAATCTCCCATCTCAACAGGCACCACCCCTGCGATTCCCACCGCAACAGCATTGTCATCTACTACACATGCATTACCAACAACGTCTTCAAATATTGCTTCATCAACAGCATTGCCAACTACTTCTCTAGCTGATCCAACATCAACTGCATTACCAACAACTTCTTCAGAAACTCCCACTTCAGCAGGTACCTCACCGACTCTCAGCTCAACAGCGTTCCCAACTTCTTCAACAGGTACACCCACCTCAACAACATTAGAAAAATCGTCACCAGCACTACCAAAAATGTCAAATGCTGATCACACATCAATTGCAATACCAACAACGACTACAAAAATTCTAGGACGATAACATATATGAAATTAAATAATAATTGTAGTTTTTTATACAAAGTGCTAGTATTTATTTGTAACTTGTAAAAATAATATCATAGTAAATCAAAAAAAAAAAAAAAAAAAAAAACAAGCACCACACACTTTACACAAACAATAGCAAACTGAAACTCACATAGATCAAAATCTGTCACGACAAAATCAGGTCTTTTTAGCTGCTGAAGTCACCTTTTACTGTTTATTGCTACTGGTAACATATACCATAACTTTCGTTTTCTTTACAATTCGCTTAGAGAGAGGGAAACGGGTTTGAGTTTAGCTTAAATTGAGCCACTTTGGCAGTCGCAATCGAGACGTAGGAGCTTGAGGTATTTAGTAGTTAAAGGTGTTGCTATCGCAATGAGCACCCAACGAACTTTGCTGCTGTTGCTTTTGTTTCAAGTGATTATACACTGTGAAGCTGCGCCAACGGTCATGGTCACGCCCTCGCCCACTTCCACTGCACTGCAGCAAATACCAAAATTAAGTTACAACCAATTGACGCTTATTGCTGCGAATTCAACAGTGCGCTGCAATTGGATGCCACAGCTCTGCGATTGGCAACTGCATCTCTATGATGGCCATTCGTTCAGTCTACAGTTACCCAGCCACAGCTCAGGGGTAATTGGTGAATCGAACGCAGTTCTTGCAACAACGACAACGACAACTACAACTACAACTGAGAGGCCTATGCCGATGATTCCGATGCTATTTGCCTTGTCCGGTATAGATAACTCACACAAATTGTTCATCTATGCGCAGGTGGAAAAAAAAGCGACAAACAACTTGGCCAAGAATCGTAGAAGAAACATCAAAATGCTTCTGTAAATAAAGCCACAAAGTTCGAAAGTACCGCATTGACGGCTGCCTTAAAATCAATAAACCAAAACAAGCAAATCATATACATACATATAAAAAGCAAAAAATTCGTTAAAAAAATGTCCACTTAGAGCGCTCAAGATTTATGATAGTAGTTAACCGTTGAGTTATTCAGAGCCTGTGGCTGCCTAACGGCGATCATACGAAATATAAAGATATTTAGCTCATTATTGTCAAATTCACGCCAAGTTAAACTAAACGGACAGCTGTAAGCCGTTCGACCGCTTTCAACTTTAATCTGTGACCGCGTGGTGACCCGAACCCGAACCCGAGCCCAAGCCCGAGAACGCGTCTGATTTGAATTTAATTTGGCGTGAACTTAGCCTATATTATGCTCGTTTTCTAATTGATTGATTAAATATTAATAAGTTGCTTATTAAGTGGCCAGCCAACGTGTATTTAATTAAGTCAACGGCGTTGTCATCGCAACGGTTTAAATAAAATGTTGTTGACTTGGGCGAGGGCAAGTCTGATTTCGAGCGCCACACAAATTAATACATTACCAACAGATTTATTAACAGTTGAGAAAAATATACATGCTGAAACATGTGTTTAGAAATCGCAAGTAACTTTTGCCAAAACTATGCAGAACTGTGTTAACTAACAAGCATTCCGGCTTAAATTGATTATTGAATTATACGTAGTCTTTTTTTATAAATTTATAAAATGAAAAAAATATTTAGTATAGTAAGTAAGTATTTGATTAAAAAATGTGTTCAAAAGACAATAAGTATCAAACATATATGTAGATTTTGTTAATAATAATATTAAATTATAATATGTTTTATGTAGTTCAATCAGTCTGAATTTCCCCTTTAAACTCAAACTGTCAACAATTTTTGTAAAGTATGTTGAACAATCACTTATTTAGCAAACTGATTTTAACTCAAATGCCAAACATTCATTTGTATCTGGACATTCATAAAAAAAACAACGACAAAAACAGAAAAGCACACAAGCTGGATACAAACTGTAATATTGTTGAGCTTTCAATGTTTGCTAGCTTTACGACTATATTTTATTTTTATTGCCAAGTGTTGAGCATCCGTAAAACTTGCCAGCTTACTTAGTTGCTTCTGCTCGTAATCAACACGACGAAGAAGTACTTCAATTCCTGCCTGCTTTTTTTCTTATTCGACCGGAAATTCAATTCAACGCCCAAACTCTCTTGTGCACCCATCACCCCTGTATATCGAGCTCTATCATTGACCTGACCCAAACATACATACATGCATGTATTACTTTTTATATCCGCTGTGGAGCAGCACGCTCATCGTCTGAGTCTTCATCGGTGATACTATCATAAATTGTATTCAAAAATTTTCTAATTTCCGCATATGGTAGTATACGCCACCAATTTGTCGTAGTTTCAATTTCCTGCTCCTGACCAACGGCTCCCTTACGTTTGCCCTTACCCTTATCAAACTTACCACCCTTACCCCTTACTTGGCTACCCTTCTGCTGGTGCTGTTGTGGAATGAGTGTGCTGACATTTGCTGTCCCACTCATCAGCATATCAACTGGAGGAACTACACTCGTCGCAGTCAGCTTTGTATCAATTTCATTTGGTGCTTTTGTTTGTGCTTGTGTTTGAGTTTGAGTTTTTGTTGGCTTGCGCTTTGATTTCAAGCGAGAAGGCTTATCTGCAACTTGTTCTTCCACTGGATGGGACTGTCTCAAGCCATTTGCTTGGCCATCATTGTCATTCGGGCTGTCAACAGGCCTGTCCATTCCCAGTTTCTCTCTCGTCAGCTGCAACTTATACTGATTTTGCATCTGCTGCTCTTGCTGCCGTTTTGCATTGACAATAGTCTCACCTCCTGTTGTCTCCCTTTTGATTGTTGTCGCATTACTCACATCCTTTACTCTCTTTGCAATGCCAACAGTCACATCGCTCAGCTGCTGATTCGGATTCTTATTAGATGGCTCAGCTTCCGTAGAGCTAATTGCATCAGTTGTTTCTCTTGTTGCTGTTGTTATCGGCTTCTGCATTTGCTGCTCCTGTTCCTCCTTACTTGCATGCAGCTCCGGCAATGACAATTTGACATTCAATGGCTGATTCTGTTTGCTCGTAATTTCAGTGCTATCTGGTTTGTGAGACTCCTTCCAATCTTCCTCCTCCTCCATTTCGTGCTGCTGCTGCCGCTCCAGCGTGTTAAATAAAACAATTTTTTTATTTCCCATATTTTGCACATGAAACTCATGCGAATATAAACTGGCGTTCGTCGAACTGAAATTCATTTGCAGCTTTGCTAATTGGCTGTTTAATGCTGCAAGTGCAGTTGCCATCAATGCTGGTTTCACACTGTCTCCCTGATAATCAGCGTCTGGTTTACTGTCTTGCTGATCTAGGTTCCTGGACTGGGCCAACGCTCGACTGCTGTGCGAGAGGTGCTCCAGCAACTGACCCATTGGCAACATCTCTCCCGACCTAGCTGCTGCTGGCAAGTGCTTGACGAGATTCACTTGAGGCTTGTTGTATGCATAGGCATCCACATTGAAGGTGCCATGAACGGGTGCTCGTTTCCAGTGCTTCCTCATCTGTGGCTGAGCTGCAGGAATATAAAGTTGTTAACTGCACTTTTACTGATGACCGAAAATAAAAAGATATATAATTTCTTGGGCCTTACATGCGACTATGCTGATAATCACCAATAAACGAATAACCGGCAGCAACATCTCTATAATCTTGGGAATTTCTTTTCGACTAAACGGAATTCGAAACATTCACGCCAATTTTATCGCCTCTTAAATTGGGTCAGTTTTGGCAGATCGACCATTGAGCATTGACTAATTTGCATGAATCCATTCACAACAAATGTTCTAAAAATGTTTACAAGCATTATCAATAAAGACAGCACAGAAATTAAAGTTAAAATAGAGAAACTGGTTCCCGTAAACAGCATTCTTGGACCCGTGAATATTGTTGTTAATGCTTTGGGCCATAAAACGACATTGTTATGGCCCGCAACAACAACTACAACATACAAACAAATAAAATGTAAAACAAATCGAACAGATGGCCGTGCCATTCACAAGGGACAACTGGGGCACGCTGCTGACCTGTTATGGGCCCTTGACCAATTTGATTTTTATGCGCCGCTTAAAATCTTAATAAAGCCAAATAGCGAAAGGTGAAAGTTTATATTAACATATCAATAAGGCGATATGTTTGAGTTTGCATTGTGTATATATGAACAATAGTTTTTGCCAAAAAGGAAAGTGAGTTTTTACAAGTTCCACAGAACATGTCATAGACAAATTGCAGTTTGTTGTTTGACAGGAATACCCCTAATCCTACTCTAAACATTCGAATTCCCATTCACGCCAAGAAAAAATGCAATTCAATTTCGGGGGCATTTTGGGAATTAATTTATCTTTGAGAAACATGTCAAAAGCAGTTTGAAAAACCGAAACCAAAGCAAGGCAAAGTAAACACAGAAGCAGAGAGAAGAAAAGAGAAGAGAGAAAAACAAACCGAGTGACATTTTGCACTTAGAGCACTTAAGATAACTCTGTGTCTTGAGACAAGTGCAGGACCAGGACCGGGACCAGAAGCAGGAGCAGCAGTCCTGATGATGTCCACAGTGGAATGAAGATTTATGAAAACTGTTGACAGTTAGTGCTTCGAACCGTAAACAGTGGGACCAAGGCAACGAATGAATTTACATGCGGACAATGGCCACACCATTGCAAAACTGGCGATTTCAATGAATACAGAGGTATAATGCGCACACACACAATAACAACTGAGATAAAAAAAGAGAAGAAGAGGCATCAAATGACAGACAGAGATAGACAGCATGACAGACAGACAGGCACAAAGGCAATTGCTGCACGCGAAAGAGACAGAGTCAGATTAAAGGAGAGGAAGGGCAAGAGTGTGTGAGACAGAAAGTTCAAGCTGGAGGGAAATGAGCATGCAAATATGTGGGTAGTGGGTCTAAAGGGAGTGAAAACAAAAGGCATAAATGAAAATTTCTTTATTTTTTGGGACGCAATCGAAATGGGGTACAATAAATTTTTGAATGTGTTTGCAATTTGTTTAAAATATAATGGATGAATTAACTGTGCTCCTTAAAATACATACGAGTTGAATGAATTTAAAATATACAAAATCTACAGAACAATGCGAAAATGTTTCAGTTTGAATGGCCGGATCGGAAAGTGTTTGAGATTGAACAAAAAAATAGTTGAAAGAGTATTTCGATCCTCGTAACTCTTATACATAAATGGTAACTATGCGAGTTGAGCTTCAGCTCAATCCGCGCTCGACTGCAGCTACAATCAGAACCTGTTGTTGACAGCTGCTTTTGGCCATTTTCATGTAGCCTACAGGACACTTGCACTGCGCATTCTTGTAGCCAAGATGCCAATGCAAATAAAGTACAGAAAAAGCAATCCGTTCAGCAGATGTGTGGAAATGTGTAAAAGTTAAGAGGATGAAACGAACGAACGGGTGTAAAGGCAATTAACCAAGGTGTCTTAATTAAAAAACTACAATTACAAACAAGCAATTGGAACTGCAGGACAGATCTTTAAAATTTCGGCATGCCATACATGGCTTATTTTGTTACGTATTTAATGTTTAAATTTAAACTTCAAAGCTAGAGTTCAAATGCTTCTCTTAGTAAAGAGCAAACGCAAACAATTTACTTTGCCATTAGACAAGCAATTTAAGCACACTCTCTAGATATATACCCCACCTCACCCTTTTGTATGTGTGTCTGTCTTTGTTATCTCTTGTCAATTGACGACTGTCCTGTCTTGACTGCTCATTTGGAGCTAACAAATACTTTGTGCCACGTCTCATTTTTGTGTTATTCAGACATTCAATTGTTGCATTCTATAAGAAGTGCAATAACAAAGCAACCAGACTGACTACAAAAATTTAAACGATGAAGAAGCAGAGAAAACCATTCATAGCATTTTGCACATTTGCGTTTAATTTGAATTTTTGTATGCAAATGCCGTGCAATGAACAAAATGTTGAACAAAAAAGTACTCACAAATTCGAATGTTTTTTGTTTCGTGCAAGATTCCAGTCTGTGCTAAATTGTTATTGCAATTTTCTTTGTGTCTTCTCCTCTTCTTGTTTTTGGACTTCTCGCCGCTAGCAACGGTTTATTGCGCCTGTCATTTATATAATATTCGCAATATTCTATTTCTCTCCTACATTCGCATTCCCTTCTAATGTGTTGATAACTTGTTCATGGAGCTTAAATTGCCTTTGAATTGCAAACAAATTGAGTAAATACTGGTATCAAGTCACAGCGCGGTTATTAAATATATTAAAATAAATATAAATTGAATTTAAATTTTACGTGCTTTGCAAACAAATTTTAAGCAATCATTTCTTTGCTGTGTTGTTTTGTTTAAAAAAGTCTTTAAGATTCAACTTAGTTCGGTGTTTGGCCACTCATCATATCATTGTTAACAAATTTCTTCTTGGATTTTCATTTCGTTGTTTTTAATTTCAGTTGCAAATTATCCATAGCTGAAATGTGGTTGCTTAATCAGTGAACGCTTATTAAATTTTGCTTGACTAATTGTTATGCAAAACAAAAAAATAATGCCATAACAATCAATGGCAACAAACTAAGGCAGGCCGATTTGCATGCCACAATATAAACGATACTTTGATTTATTAGTGCAAAAACAAAGAAAATACCAGTAGACAGAGAAGCGGCCAAAACCTAAATAGCAGCATAATAAAATAAAACAAAAGCTAATACCAATAATGGCAACATCGGCTATAGTCACACCACGAACAACAGCAACAAAAGCTACAAATCCAAATGCAGGCGGCAAGGCAACAACTTTATGGCTAACATAAAAATCCGATTCTTTGTCACGCTCCCTCAGTTCATCCGCCATTCCGACGGACGCGTCTGGAATGCCAATGTCAATGCTTAGCCGTGCAGCCTGCCAAACCCAATGCGACCCACAGTGCGTATGCGCAACGCACAAAACCAGGCCAATTTATGGGTGCCACAAATTTCATAGTTGTAGATGACGATTACGCAAAAGCGAACTTGTTGCCTGCTTGTTGCGTGGGATTGAACAGGAGAAGAAGAAGAAGGGGGAGGAGTAGAAGAAACTGTGAAAGTTTTGCACCTAATGCCACATCAATATGCAAAGCCAACCAATTTTGGCATAAGAAGCCAGCCAAGTTGCTGCGCTGCGCTGCGTTAAGCTAAGCTGCTTTAAAACTTAAACTTCATTTAACTTTTGCAATCAATGAAGCAGCCAAGAGGCAGCAGCTAACGCAGCAATCGAAAAGCACGCAACCAACAACGTTGATGCTACAATAATTTTTGATTTATTAACAACTTGAAAACTTATTAACGTAAATCGTTCGACTCAATAGAGAGACATTTGGTAAGTTTCTGTTTATTTGACAAGAGTAAATCAATAAGCCTGAAAATGTTCATAATCTTGAGAGCAATCTGAGCTTCATTATCGGAAAATATAGAAATACACTAAAACTAATGCTAAAATCTACAAAATAACCAATATGAATGCTACAGCTTCTACAATTCTATACAAAATTATTCATTTCCTGTTTTGAAGTCCTTAATAAATGTCAAAAATTATTTTTGTAAATCGTGTGTAATTGACAAACTGAACAATCGTTTGGTTGTACTCATAGGTCATAGAACCGATACGCGCAAAAAATGCTCAAACAATGTCCCTCACATGGCAGCTTACCTCTCCCCAATTATGTAGCCAAGTGAGCGTATAATAGGCCAAAAACCAACAACGCACTGTGGTTCTGGTACAAGGTATTAAATCAATCATTTTTAATTAAAAAATAAAAACCAATAGGAGCCATTATAAGTGTTAGCTTAACATTTAGCTTAAAAGATATCCTCTGTATTATTATTATTATTTATTGGTAATAGATAATTTTCAGTTCTTTCGAAAGTCCAACTTATTTCCACTCCGGTTTTTTTTTTGTCCTACTGTGCATTGTCTGGTTGGCTTTTTTCATTCTTTCCATTTTACTGTTGGTACTGTCTTGCTCTGCATTATAATTTACCAAATGATTTATGATTTATGATATGGTGGCAATGGTTCTGGAGCATTGTTGCTTTTTCTGTTGCTGCTTTTCAATAATGTGCGGTCCAGCATTAAATTTTAATAGCCTTGCGAGGCTAACTGAAGTGCTTAGCGTTACCTTCCACCCATGTTTTATGAAGTGTCTTCCAATTGAAGGCAAACGATTGCCATAAACTCCGACTAGATTTTCATATGAATTTCCTGGCAGTTGTTCTTTTTGTTATTGTTTCAAGTGCCACTAATATATATTTATGGCACATGCAACTCGAATATTCAATCATTGGGGGCTAGTGTCCTCAATCAATCATAATTTGTAACTGTCAGTGCGGCAACTGCGGCAACATTGAATGATGAAGCTGTCGCCGCGACAACAAAGCCAAAAACTCAATAAACAAGCCCATTCGAAGTCGGAGTTATAGCCCTAGTCGGAGTTGGACTCGTGGAGGAAGTTGGAGTTCACAGTTTCCTTTAATCCTCGTCGCTGTCGTCCGGCGTTACAAACATTATCTCTGGGCTGCCACTGTGCATATATGTTTGTTACCTGAGTTTGGGGTACGACTGTTATGTTATGCGATACGAAAATTTGGCTCTGGGCTTGCAAAGACTTATCGTGAATTTGTGGATTTTTTTTTTTTCGCAGCACAAACAGAAATAGGAACAATGCCCCAACCCAAACCAATTTGACAGCCGTCGCAACGCTACGCATTGGTCTCGTTACCGTCTTAAGTCGTCTGATATGCTCGAATTTGACAAATTTGTGACAAATCCTGTCAGCCTACAGTATGGCTAATGAAAGGCAATTGCCGCTAAAGATCCTGCCGAAAACCAACGACCAAATCTTTGGCACGTGCCTTCGCTCAAATTTAGCCCGCAGCATTTTATAATGTTTGAAATTTACTTTTTTTCTGTTGTCGATATTATTGTTATTTTTTTTTTTTTAGCTCTTAGTAGTATAAACATTGCAAAAAATATTCACCCGCTTGCCTTAAAAACTCGTAGAATATTAAATCTTCGACCGAAGTATTTTTTGTTCGGCTTTAGTTTTTTCTTAAAATAATTTTTTCACACATATTTGGCCAGGAGCTATGTGCCATATATTTTTTCATGCTCTTAGCTTTTGTTGTTGTTCCCAGTAGCTGAAAGGTTAATGAATAAAGTAAAAATTCACGTACTAATCCGGAATAATTTTTCAACTGATTTGCAGCTCAAATTACAATTAAACATATAAGCAATTATTAAAACATGTAAGCAATTAGAAAGATAAAGCTATTTGACAAGGTTATTTAATTTTTAAAGTAAGATTTCCTAATTGACGAAATTGACGCACAAATGTATTAAGTATATTACTTTATTGAGTATACGTAGCATTGAAAAACATAGAATTGATGAACGTTTAAAACGAGGTCTTTAAATATTTAAGTAACTTGAATAAATAAACAATCATTCAATTTACATATACAATGCTCTTGTTGTACAAATTTGACATTTGATTTCCCACTTTTGTTAGCACAGTAGTGTTAGCTCCTAATAGACCTGTACTGTACTATAGGCTGGCCATTTAAAGTGCCTGGCTAGCTGGCTACCTGGGTGCCTGGTCAGCTGTGATTTGTGTCAAAATGTCGAGCCCGGGCAGAGTCAAGTAAATCAAAATGAACTCAGCCCACATAGGCTACCTACACCTAAAAGCTGCCAATACACCGACAAAAAACACGAAACAACAACTTCAACTAGTGCAGAAGCAGAGAGTTCTCCTTTATTTGGCTGCCATCGGTCATTTTTCATGTTAGCAATGACGTTCGCCGGTGCCACTCACACAGCAGCAGCAGTAGCAGTATTGTGGCGGGTGAAAAGTAAGGATTGGTAGACGAAGCGAATGTGATTATTGATTGGTTTTCACCCAAATTCATGGCTGGCTTGAACGCTGACGAATCATCTGTCTAACTATGGCCAAAAGTCAAAAGATTGTTAGTGTGCGTGCTGCCAATCGATATTAGTAAGTGTCTGCTAGTGTGTGTATGTGAGTGAGTGTGCGTGTGTTGTGTTTGTGTGGGGTGGTGGTAAGCGCATTGTGGTGTCATTCTCTGGAAATATTATCAGCATAGAAACAAACAGCAGCAGCTGCAGCCAACGAGTTGTTTGACAGAAGAGAGGAGAGATAGAAAGAGAGAGTTGAGTGTATCCATCAAATGCAAGTTTGACGTTTATATGACATTTGAAATCAATTTGCACGACAATTGAATTCTCCAATTTTGAGTGCATTTTGTTATTGTTTGTTGTTGCACGCTGGGATACATTGGTGAATAAATATACAACCAAACACAGACACATGCACAGAGGGAGACAGACAGACAGACAGACAGACAGACAGAATGTCAGAAAGTTTAACTGACAAAGAAACGGCAACGGATGCGTTTATATGTCAATTAGCAATTTATGCGTGAAATTTTCAGCGTTTGCAGTTTTGTACCACACTTTTTTTATTTTTTATTTCTCTGTGCGCCATGAATACCAAACAAAGTGAATATTTAATTGGCAGCCGCAATAGATGGACAATATGTAGTATGTTTGTGTTTTCAATGGCAGGTAAGTGCCATGCAAATGTGGAAGCCGCAGATTTGCACCGCAAACTAATCGAAACACACAAGCAAGCTTCTTTCATCAAATGTTGTCCAAATAGAAAATCAGGAAATTTTTATTGATTGATTGAATGATTTAATCAATGCCCAAATAAATACAAACTCGTATCAATTTAAAATGTGTAATATGAATAATATTTGTTTAGTCCGTTTCTCTTTCTATATATGTATATTCGCTGACGGTAATGCATACCACACATAATTAGTGCACAAATACGCATAGTTCAAGTGGAAACTTAATGCGTATTTTAATCATTAACGGTTGACAATCGGCCAAGGGAGAGGAAATCCGTATTCAACTGAAAGGGTTCTGCGGATGGGTTCAATTTCCGTTTGTGCTCCAAAACTGAAGTAGATGCTAAGTGTTGTTTAAGTTGATGTTGTTAAGTAGGGTTAACTACGCTTTAACATGTGAAAGGAATAAAATAAGTATGCACAAATTTAAAATAATTTTTGTTATGTATTGTTGTTTCTTGAACAATATACACTTAAGATTTCTTAAGCTTTACAAAAATATTTTATCTTTTAAATGAGGCAACTAAACGTTGATGAACATTTACAGAACTAATAACCATTGCTATTAACTTTTGACTGCATCCTTAACCTATCAATAGAGAGATTTGATTTGTTTTCTCGTAACATCTTAGAGAGGCATTCTCCAAAATGCCTGGCTGCAGTATTTTGTGCAAACTGTTGAGTTTTGCAGATGTGGAGCCTTAGCCCCTTTAGCTACAATATTGCAGGCAAACGAACGAAAGCCAGCCAAAACAAACAAAAATTTGTTGTTTGCCCGAAATAATGCAGCAGTTGCCACAGCAATTGGCTAGATTTATGCTGTCTAGCCGCAATTTGAAGCATTGCAGTTGTAAAAATCTCCAACCCAATTCTCTCCGCCCGGTCAAATGCAGCCCAAACTCTTAATTATGAGCCTTAAATTCATTTATAAAATAGTTATGAACAGTTCCTGGAAAAACCAGTTTGAGTATAAATGCTTCTTTAAGCTGCCGTTTCTCTCACAATGTCCCCTCTGGATCCCCTTCTAACCATCAAGCGACCGCTCATGTGTTGCCTGTTAATGAAAGCTATGCTGTCTGCGTCTTATTTTCTGGGGAATCAAGTGCCCACCCAGGCAACCAAGGTGTCTGTCTCGGTAACCGTGGGCGGTTGCTGTTGGATTCTGTTCTTGTTCTTGTCTTTGTTGTCGGTTGGATGAGTATGTGTATGTGTGCGGCTCTGTATCCTTCGTATACCAAGGCATAAATTCTCCAACAAAATGGCGGAAGTAATATTTTTCATATCAGCATACGCTGTTTACACAAGCACACGCCCACGCAGATACTCAGTGTATGTGCGAGGGCTGCAAGAACTGTTCTGAACTGCTTCCCAGAGAAAAAGCTTGACTCTTCAACTCAACCTCGAATCTTGTGTTACTATATAGTGAGGCAAGGAGTGCAACCGTAGTCGCTTGGGCTTTCCCGGTGTTTGCAGTTGTTATTGTTGTTGTTGTTGTGTCGGCTTTTGCGGATGTGCGCTATGTTCGCATGTCCGCAAATGCCCAGTCGGTAAATTTAAATGCCCATCTTAGCTGAGAGCTGCTCAGCCTCCAAAACATGCAAATGCACATGGAAATATAAATACATACACACATGTACATATATGTATAAATTTATATAGTTATATCTATGGGTGTAAAGATAGCGTATATAATATTAAGTGGCAGCTGTTGCAAAGTTTTGGCTACTGCTGCGTGTGGCTTCATTGCCGCCGGCCGGCAGCAGCAACAATGTAGCCCACTTGTGGTGCAACGTGAAAGGGGGTGCTGAAAGTTGGCAACAAGCAACAGGGGCCGTGCCGTTGAGGACTTTTGTTGTTATTTATGCAACGGAAAAGGGATGTTGACTGCGAAACGTTAGCTGTAAGATGCTTTCCACAGTGCCCGGAAGTTTGGCACTTGCCACATTGCCACGTTTGCACAGTGCCAGTGCCACTGGGGTAGCAAGAAGTAGTAGATGCATGCAACAACAATGCCACCGCAAATCTGCCAGCAAACTCGAATCGCCACATGTGCATTTAAAACGCATATAATTGGATGCAGTTGCCCCGAGCAACGCCGCTTAGCACACTTTGGCCAACTTTGGAGCGCTTATGCAATTTTCCCACTGATTTATGATGCGGACGCATAATTTAATTGAATAACGCAAGCTTCTCTCTCTCTCTCTCTCTTCTCTCTCTCTCTTTCTCTCTTTCTCTCTTGCTCTCTCTGTATCTCTCACTCTTTCTGGCAGCCTCTTGGCAAACTGATAGTCCCAACTGCCAGGCCGCAGTTGCTTGCGTGGTTCTAGTTATTGATTTCTGTCACGTCCACACATACACACAAGACCACAGACAAACAACCAGTATTCTTAAGTCGAAAGCGATCGAACAGTAAATACCCTAGAACCAAATCTAATAGACTATTTAAATATTACAGCTCGATTAAGATTCGCATTTTAAAATGATGCTGAAATGTTAATAACAAATCAATATCCGTACAAAACAACATTGTCCAATCTTTAAAGATCACTCGATTTTAAAAAATATACTCTGTCACATCTTTATTACGTTGTTGCATATTACCCATATCGTAGAGGATATGGGGCATATCAAAAAAATCCCTAAAAGCCTAGACCACAACATTTACCTGTGAAAATATATCAGAAAATGTGGCATTTGATAATTTATCACTTGCCCAGGTTGGGCACACATATCACCATAAATAATATTTATAGACTATTTTGTCAGCCGAACCCTTTTTTTGAAGCCTGCCTCCTTTCCTTCCACTAACAGACATCCCATTCGAGTTAATCTACATAATTTTTGCCGTGTTGCCTCTTCACAAGCGGTTTGATTTACACAGAGCATAATCATTAAAAGGCAACAGCAAATAAAAAACAATTTTTAGTTTATTCTCTTTTTCGACTTCTTTTGTGTATGCTTTTTTTCGTTTGTTGTTTTAAACTCTGTTTATTTATTTACATAGCAAGTAAAATACTAGTGAGTTCTTTTGGGGACTGGGTCTGGGCTTTAGAAAGGTTCAGACGGGTTTTAATAATATACGAGCGTATAAAACACCGGCAAACGATTAGAGACCGTCAGGCTGTTGCTGTTTGGTTTTCATTTATTGTTGTTGTTACAGCCCTTAAATTGTTGTTGTTGTAGTTGATGATGTGTTTTTGCAACTGAGCGCCTGAAGTTTTTGTGGCATCGTTTACATAAATGCCACACGCATACGTTTCCTAGACCATCCACCCTCTCCCTCTTTCTACCGCAAACAAACGCAATGAAATCCGGGGAACAAAAAAATATAATCGAAAGCCCGAGCTACCCAACGATTATCCTTTTTTAATAGACTCATAAAACGGTTATTAACTCTGTTGGCCATTGCATAAAAAGTCATATATATATAAATAAGTATGTACGATATATATTTATGAACGTACAGGCTGATAGCTCTTTACACTCCAGCCCCACCTTGGTTGGCTAGGGTTGCCTCAATTTATAATGTTTTGCATAGTTTTTGCTGAACAAAACAGAACAAAGTATGTAAAGAAATTACAATTGACATTTATAAATGAGCTTAAGCCGAAGCTGATGTTGCAAGTAGAAGTTGATGCTGCTGCTAAAACCAGATCCAAACTGTAGCTGCCACATGATGCTCGCCGAAGTTTAGCATACGCTGTGTTGGAAAATATTGATGGCAAAAGGCAAGCAAACAGAAAGCACACAATATTGATATTTGATTAGAATTTAAAGCCGAATATCTTTCTTAATGTTTAAAATTATAAAATAAGTTTGTGAACAGTTGGGATTATAATCTGTGTTAAGACAGATTATTGATTTTTATTTTTAATTTTGATACACATTGACATTTGACAGAAAATAAAGTTTACATGTACGATAAACTAAGCAAATAAAGACATCAAGCTTATTATCTGTTATTTTCTTTGAAATATTTTGTTAAATTTAAATTTCACAGCTTTAATGGACAAAAAGACATATGGATATAATTGAATATAATTTTATTATTTATATTTTATTTGCGGAAGATTTGTATTGCAATATATTCTGACAAATATTTTATTTAAATTTGAAAGCTTATTTTATTTATAATCATTTTCATTATTGTATTTTGATATATCTACATGCATGTGTATTCATTTAATGGTCGCTTAGTCGCTTAAAGATGTTTTTCACTTGTTTCTGATTTTGCAACTGGCAAAAAAAAATTTATCTCTTTCTACGCGTTACGTATCCGCACGGTCAAAGTTTCGCCCTCGCCCTTAAATGCTTTGCAGCCTGCAACACACAAAAACAACAACAAAAAAAGTAACGATACAAGATAAATGAAATTCTGATGCAAATTTGATTTGTTTGTAAATGTTCGACGCAATGCGATGCGAACATGAAAAACCCCCAAACACACACACACACACACAAACAAACAGCTTCAGTGTTCAGGGCTCAAACTCATTTTCCATATTCAGTTTCAGTTTCTGTTTCAGTTTCCGTTGCAGTTGCAGTTGCAGCTGTTGCGCTGATCACTTGCCAAGTGTCTCTATGTCTCTTGTATGTGTTTGTATGTGAGCGTCCCTGTTGGTGGTGTTGGGGGCAGCAGTAACAGCAGCAACATGTTGCCAGCCAGCAGTTTCTCGTTTCATTTCAGTTGACATTTTTATGCGCGTATGATTAATTATGCAATTTTGCATTTGTTTCAACTTTCACACCCTCTCTGTGTTGTCTGAGTAAGAGTCCTGCCACTGCTGCGGGTCTTCGCCTCAGCTGGTTGTCCTATTATGCCCTGTTAAGGTCTCTTTCACATCAATCAGCATCAACAGTGCCACAGTCCAGTGGCAGAAACAGCAGCAAGGACTGCTTGATGGTTCCTTTAAAGCACTGCAACCATATTGTGCTGCAATTAAATTTATGACCAAAAGTTGGCCACGTTAATGCTTAGAACCAGCGAATCACCCATTAGCCACCATTTAAAAGGGCTAGCAAACCATTTACAATTGGCTAACAACACAGCACTAATAATTATACCCCTCCAGTAGCAGCAGAAGTTTAAGTAAATGCAAATGCAACCAACAAATGATGGCAATGTCGATTGGCACACATAACCGAAATGATAACAGAACTTAATCACTGCGAATCATGCGATTCTCGGCGTGACTAAGCGCCAAACGTGATAGATGGTCAAGACTCTGGACTAGGAATTTGCACGCAACACCAAATCACAAAAAAAAAAAACAACAACAAAAATAACAGGAAAATTCAAAAATAGCTGGAAAAACAGAGCACATGACATATGTCGAAGATGTAATACACTACACGTAAATTTGATAGTTAAGAAAATCTGCCTCAACATCTCAAGGACCTTGAGTATATAACTTAGCTTGGGGTTGGTTTTAATGCAACAAATAAAAATTAAATAAAATGTACCTTTTGCAGCTATAGTGTATACTTGATTTTTATCCAACTTACCCAAAGCTTAACAATACCTATAAACTAGCTATAAATCCGGTAGAGCACTTTACACAGAAACATAGAAAGATAGAGATCGCGAATGTATAAATTAATCCTGAATATGCTTTATAGCTCAAAACATTACAAAAATGCCTCGACGACAAGAAGTGTATTAAAAACAAGGACTGGTAAATAAAGTTGCCGCTCTGCATGCAATGCTCGACTCGAATGATGATGCTGTTGAACTGGGCCAAACTGACTGCTGAAGCTGGCAGACAACTGTGCACAGAAGAGAAAGAGAGAGTACAATTGTTGTCGTAGAACAGTTGTACGCAAATAGAGCAGCCATGCGGCGCGTTAATACCAAACGGCCCATTTGAGGCACGTTTCAGTTATTAACGTGCTGGTCGCTTGTAAAGTGCATGTGGCCTTTAACTGAGAATGGCTGCGAAGGGGCAGAGAGACATAACGTGACCAATATGCTTGTCATTGCCACGATGATAATCAGCATTGTGCATGCCGCGAATTGGTCAGCAATGTGGCCAGTGTCTGCACCCTCTCTCTCTCTCTCTCTCTTTCGCCCACAGCTACATTAAGGCATGTATAAGTATTGCATGCTGGACAGTTGGTTGCCTGTTTGTCCAGGAGTAACGCACTTTGGCACAATTATGTGTATATATTGCTATCAACTGGATACTAGCAACGCGCCACGAGCAAAGACTGAAAGCGCAACTTGGGGCGACATGCAAATATTTGACAAGCAAATCTTGCAAAACAACGCACATAGCACAATTGAGATATCTTTACGTTAGATAATAGTTACACGCAGAGTTAAGAGATGGGATTTGATTACTTAATATAGAATGGGAACTAAGTTGCATTTTGAATTCGCTTGAAGAACTTTAAGTCTTTTTGTTTACAGTACAAATTGAATTGTACAATCCTCCATTAAATCAGAATATTATTGAACTTTATATGCATCCACAATAATTACTATCGTTTTATATATTGTATTGAGATATATGTGTGAATGGGATCGGCAACACCACCGCTCCCATGACAATATTCGAATAGCCGATAACTATTGAGAGTTCACGGTGAAAGGGCTGCTTGTAGAAAAACTCAATCGAAGCTACAACGCCACTCGCACGCTCGCAAAAAATCTGAATTAACATTATTAATTGCTTATTACTTTCAAACATTAAACTATTTGTAAGAAAACTACAAATTAATCTAAAATTATAACTAAATACAGTAGACTTTACACTTAACGAAACTTTACACAATAACGAAAATCCTACATATATTGGGGGTAAATGACGTAAGGACGAATTGTTTTAAGTAAGGCACAAGTTTTAAACTAAAACATTAAAGAAGTGAACATTGCCAATTTCTTAGTTGTTGCCCATAAGTTTCTAAATGTCGCAACAGTCTTAGGCGAAAATTTTTGCAACATCTCTGAAATTAAAATAAATCGCGACGGCATACAAATGAAGAAACCAAAATACGTTGATGATTCTGAAATGACAATAAACTCTGTGTTGAAAATAAATGAGGATATACAAATTGAAATAAATCCATCCAATTAAGCCAGCAACAGTGCCAAAAATCAAGTTTATGAGCTCGTGAAAAACAATAAGCAGGGGAAATGTTAAGTCGACAAACGTAAAAATGAATATCGTAATTTAAGATGAAACTCCAAACTCCCAAGTTCCGAACACGGCATATTTGACAATCATATAGACCAATGGCTGTAAGACGGTTTAGTTCAACAATTCGAGTCAGAGTTCACTAGCCCTGTAATACTGGTGAAGAAACGAGATGGTACACAGAGACTTTGCGTCGATTGTAGAAAATAAATTAGGTAATATTAAGAGATCATTTAACACTGTCACTGGTTGGAGACCACTGACTTGTTAATGAGAAAATATATAGCACAATCGATTTAAAGAACACATTTTTTTACGATGACTTCAAGAAGGAAAGCCGAAAGCTTACATCATTTCTTACACACAACGGGCAGTATGGATTCTGCATGAAGTATAGAGCAGCGGATTTGCCTTACACAATAAACCAAATCCTATATACTTAAAATATTTTTTTGGGACCCAGCTCAATTTGCAACTAAATAATAATAATAATAAATAAATAATAAATATTTGCCATTTATGTTAAATCAACCCATAGCAGTTTTTTGCTTAATTAAACAAGCAAAGTCATATCTATTAAAATTTGAGGATGAACAAACGCAATTTTCGGGTTGTCAATATATTGTCAATTGCCATGTTTATTAAAATTCAATTGAAACCGATTTGCGGTGCATATACATACATATGTATATTCATACATGCAACAAAACGCGCCTGATAAAATGTATACAATTGAATATGATTCGATTGGCAGTTTTGCCGCAGTATACGCTACGCAACATTACGTATACGCGACGTGTGACGCCGACAATCGAAATGAAATAAAATTGTTAAGAAACGTGATCAGAAATATTTTTTACATTTTATGCTGCTAAAGCGGGAGGGAATGAGAAAGTAGGGCTGCCAGGCAGACATTAATTAGATTTTATGATTTACGGCACTTGATTTCCAGATGCGATTTTTTTAATGCCCCGCCAGTTCCTTTGCCTCCACGTTGTTGGTGCTGTTATTGCTGGATCTTAATGAAGTTGTCTGTTGTCTGTTGTAATTAGAAGTAATAATAATTTCCTAGCCAGAGAGAGAGAAAGAGAGAGTCATTACGAATTTGGATTGCGGCCAAGGAAATGCCATTAATCAAATTAGCAAGCGCATAACTTTTTATGATTACGCTTAAGATAGTCGCCTCATGCCTTAGCCGCAGCAGAAGGACAGCTTAAGGTTGAAAATGGGCAAGCGGAGGGTTTGTATGCAAAGATAAACTTACGAACCGAGGACAAGCGCTGACAAGCCCATCTCTGTTGTTCTTTGAATTACTACTTATTGTATTATTTCTATATATACATATATATATATATATTTTTTAATAAACAACAATCTTTCTAATGAAATTTCTGCCAGTAAACCAAGTTGTGGCTGCAGCAGCGACAACTGCCACAAAATTAATTACGATAAACCAGCCAGGCGAACTCAAGCAGTCACTCAGTCAGCGAGTTTGTCACAAGGACAGCACAATAACAACTCAAGCAACTCGGATGACTCAACAACATCAAATTAAAAGTAATAATAAATTTTTTATATTTATTAAATGCAGCTGCCTGCTGTGTACCATTTGTCTGGGCCTCCAACTAAACCCCCCTCTCGTGGTATATTATGCAATCGACATGATGCACCGCACAATCTTCGGGTTAATTAGCTTAAATTATCGCATTGTTATGTGTGGGTAGCTAAAGTGGATGTGAGTGTGTGTGTGGTGAGCAAATCTGTACACCTGCCAATTAATTTTCATACGTAGCATTATAGGTAACAGCAAACCGTAGCCATAGGGAGCTGACACTAACCCTTGGCAACACATCCAAATGCCAGGCAGACACTTGAGGGATTTATCAGTGATGACAAGAAGGAAAGTCTTATATTGATATAAACTCTGGAAATAAAATATCTATGAGACATGATAATGAAGTTCTTACTTATCTCAAAATTAGTTTATTATCAAAATCTTTCTAAGACTGTATTATGTTTGTACTAAGTAAGTAACTGATATGTATGATAATTTAAATACCAAGTTTAACTAGACAAAAATCGTGTCAACAAATTAATACAAATTAAGGTTAAATTCAATAATCTTGGCATAAATAGGGTTAGATCGTTAGGCTATGGATTGCATCTCTTATTTATTAAAAAATATAATCGAACAATATAACTTAGCTTGAAAATGGCTAAAAGCAGCACAATTATAGACACTTGCAATTACTGTGACTGTTGTTTGCTGTTGGCTGTTGATTAACTCGTTAATTTTGGCATTGTCATTGATATTTAACGCATTTTGACCCAATTTGGCAAAACGACAATGCCAATGCATGCAGGCAGTAAACAAGAACAACAATACCAACAACACAAATGCAAATGGTATAAGCAATGAGGCCAAAAGCAGTGCCAATGGCAATACTAACAGCAATAGCCCCGATTCGGCTATAGTAGAGGATACTTGGACTAGCTGGCACTTTGCACTGATTATGGGCAAATAGTATTTGTGGGCCAACATTTCTATGGGTCTGGCTGGCTGGTTGCATCAGCAGTTTTGCTGCATTGCCTGCATTTAATGTGCGTTGTAAGTGAAATTAACAACATAACTGCATTTGCCATTGACTCTTAAATGCGACAAAATCCTCAAAGATTGTGTGAAAGAGAGGGAGGCAGATAACTCTCTCTCCCCAGCCCGAGCTTTGACCAAAAATGTCTGATCATAATTGGCACAAATGTCTTAAATACTGCCAAATGCCTGTATGCTGCCATTTAAAGTGCATGTGGGCTAAGGGATTACCCAAGACAAGAGAGACATATGTTTCTCCCCCTCCCCACTCTCTCTTTCCTATGTACTATGTTTGCTGGGATATGCAAATGTAAAGTATGGGACTTCCTGCTGCTTGTAAGTTTCAATCAAAATGCAAATATTGATGCAGTTGACATATGACGTTCTGTTCGACCGGCCCAAGTGACAGCAAAATCAAAATCACTGACTGCCATCATTCCTCGCCCATATAGTAAGCTACAACAGCATGCAGATTTATAATCATCAACAAGCTGAGACAGAGACCGAGACAGAGCTTAAAGGAAAAGGAAACTCTAAGCCCAGTCCTTGAGCGCTTCGGAAATGCAATAACAAAGGATAAAATAATAAGATTTACTCTTGACTCGGATTGACTTGGCTGCTCCTTCCAGTTGGGCCACGCGTTGCGATGCTGATGCTAGTGCTGCTGTTGCTGTTGCTGACAGTGTTTTATTAAAATATGCAAACACAAACAGCGATAACAACAGCAACAACAATAACAATAACAACAACAAAAACTGGCAGCCTATGTCAGCCCAGTTTCAAGAAGCCATCTGATTGAATAATGGCAGCAGTGAACACTGTACAGGTGCCGAAAGCTGCGGGCTCCTAGATAAATTAAAAGACAAATAAAAACGGCATAGTAAAGAAGAAAAGAAAAGAAAACTCAACGCATTAAATTAGAGCAACAATAACAAGAGCAATAACAAACAACAATAACAACAGCGGCTGCCAAGGTAACTTTTTTTTATTATTTTTCAATTTCTTTGGCTAAACTTTGATGTCATTTTTTCAAGAATGCTTTGCATTTGTGTTAGTGTGTGTGTGAATCTGTGTGTGTGTGTGTGACTGTGTTGTGCTCTGCTTGTGCATTGCTAAAGAATTTTTGATTAAGTTTTGCATAGAATTTCCATTTAGCCTTGCCACACACACAAACACATTTTCTTCACACGTCAGCCATTTTGTCTTTTGCCTGCATATAAGATTATTACAATGTCCATGTATGAGGGTGTGTGTGTGGACACTAGAATCTCAAGCTAAATTTAACAAGTTGCTGAAAGTCGTTCAAATAAGTTGCGTGCAATTGAAAAACTTTTTTGTTTTGACATTTTCAGATTAGGTTTATAGAAAACTGGAAAATGACAATCGATCGATATTTTTGTCAGCCATACCATAATATCTGCATGTGGGTTGCTTTAAGAGCCATACATGTGTACTTTTAAGTAATTATTTTGGTGAATTTGCTAAAACATTATCTATAGTTCTTTTATTCAAGCTGCTTTTGTGGCCTTACACCCTATCTAGTTGAGTAAAATAGGTATACATAAGTTTGTTTTCAAAAAAAAAAATAAATCTTATAACAATTTGACCGCGTATCAGCCTAGTACAATAATGCCTTTACTCACATGAATTTATCAATAACAGAAAGAGAGAGAGAGAGAGAGAGAGAGAGAGAGAGAGAGAGAGAGAGAGCGAGAGGAAAAGAGGAGAGGGAGAGGGGAGAAAGCTGAAATCGCAATTGATTTCAAAGCAATGATTTCGCTTTTGGCTTTTGTCTTTGATATGGCTATTCATCAAGCTGACTGGCAACGCACATAAATCAACCCAATCAAAACCGCTTGAAACCAATTTATAGTTGCACATGTGTATTTACAACATCAAGTGAATATATATTGAATATATGTATATATAGTATATATTGGCAGCTGTGAATGGCCACTTAAAAGTACGAAAAGTTTTGCAAAAATTTTAATTGAATGGCAACGTATGCAAAAGTTTGCGACGCCACTAAAATTGATTACACACATGCAACACTTAAAAGCAGGCAAGCAGCTTGCTTCTTGAAGCAGATTGCAGCTAGCAGCATTTGCACATATTGAGATATTGAGAGCTGGTTCAAGCAGGCTGCAACTCTCGTGTCAAATGAATGCGTTAAGCCATGCGTTGGTGCCGTTAGCTCTGCTCCAACTCCAGCTCGTCCTGCTGCTGCTGCTTCTGCTGCTGTCGCTTTGCCAGCTTGTTGCAATTTATTCTAATCGCTTGTCAGGCATAGCCAATGCATTGGATGCAAAAAAAAAAATCAACAACAAAGACTGCTCAATTCGCGAATGAACGAGATCAAGACACCCTGTGCTTAGAAATTTAGAAAATAATAATTCTTTTCCGCATTGGATTGAGTCAATTGTGATTTATTAAGCATTATTGAAAGAAAATTTAGGTATGTTTTTTCTAGGCAAAGAGGGTTAAAATTACATAAGGTCTTTGCTCTAGGCTTCCAATTATATATTCCAAATATACCGGCGACGCATTTCGATTTTTATGGATATTTTGAACTATTATCAAAGCAAGTTGAAGACCATTTTGTATGGTTTAGTAAATCTTCCTAGATCTAATAGTCTGCTGTGAAGCTTTTCTATCTATTTTATATTGAATCCGCAGGGTAAAAATTACAAAAAATACTAGGCAACAACATTCGCTGGGGCAACGAGGCGTGTAACGAGGCAACAGCTAGCAGCAGCACGTGGAGTCAACGGTAAACCGGAGTGAGTGTGTATATGGTGTTGCCAATTGAGTGGCAGCAATCAATCTACTAGGTAACCCGTAAAGTGTGTCAAAAGCGCGCCTATGCCATAACCAGCTGCCAAACAGTAGCAAACAAAGTAACCGACACGACACCAGAACACTACACCCAACCCACTCTCCCTGGCCCTTAAGCCACTGCCACAACACCCTACACACGCCTGAGTGAGTGACTGACTGGCTGACTTGCTTGTTGGTGCTGCCGCTTATAGCACTTAATTGACGTCAATCGCATTGGCCTGAACTCATTCCTCTCCTGTTTCCCTCTTCTCGCCTGATGGTTGGTAAAATCACAGATCGTTAGCTGAAGTTTTGCTCTAGCAGCCGTCCATTGATTTGAAATTGCTTGACAATCAATTCAGAATTGTGACTCTATACATATTTCTAGTCCGTATGCCTACCAAAAAACACACAAAAAATTCAGTTCAATTATTAAATATGACAAAACTGTGCAGACATTTGGACCCTCTTCAAATGTTGTTGCTATTGCCTCAAGAACCGCAAATCAGTTTTTACCAATCAAACCAAATGCCAAACTACATGACAGCTACATACACAGCAGCAGCAGCAGCAACAACAACCAAGTTCAAAATCCCATCCGCATTCTTATCTTTAGGTTATTTTAAAATGGCGCCTTGTTTGTGTACGAATGTGTGTGTGTTTGTTTGGGTGTGGGTGTGTGTGGTTTTATGTTCGTGTGTGTTTCTTAATGATTACTTGACGCCATATTTGATTGACGTGTGTAATACGCTCGTTATGTATGTATGTGAATGTCTTTTCACCTCATACCTTCTTATCTCTATTTCTTTCTCCCTCTCTCTCTCTCTCTGTATATTTTTTGTGTGTGCGTGTTAATGGCCGCAACAACCACAAGGCACTTATCAATTTTTCGCCTCAACCAAAATGACACTCGTGGGCGTGTGCTTTTATGCATCTGACGCTTATCAAGAGAATGCCGTGTTAAGTGTGTGAATGCCGTTAAATCGGTTTGATTCGCCTTTGTATGTATGAACTAACATAAATAAGTACACATGCATATGTGAGTGCGTGTGTCTTTCAAGGTTAATTTGAGATGACGCAATAGTGTTAATACCAATTAAATATGTGCTACCGATTTCAGTGGCCAGACTAATTATTTTCGTGCAAAGATAGTTTTATAGTTAATGGAGAAAAATAATAATATATTGAATAGCAAATTTACCATTGAAGATTATTATCTGTAAAATGAAATATATTTGTGTGCTAAATATTATATAAACACATTTTTTTTTTTTATGAAAAAACGTAAAAGTAACTTTTGTTTTGGTGATATATATTCAACAGTATGTATTTTTAATCATGAGCTTAAAATTTGTTATTGCATAACAATAGTAAAACTATTTTACCTAAGCCGAACTAAATTTATGTTTGGACTCATAAAATCTGGCTTGTGCTTAAAATACCCAACTAGCGATTAGAAACACAATCTCAGAGTTACCGTTAATTGAATAGCATTATCATTGATTAATCTAGAGATTCCTTTGCTTAAATCGATGGCCATCGAGTGAGGCTGCAAAGTACTTTAACGACACACAGTCTTTAGCCAACTGGAGAATAGGAGAATTGCACAGCGCCTTTAGCAATCTGTTTGCTTTCAACGCTTGCCCAGCTCAAAGTGGGTGTAAGTTTGAAAGTGTGTGTGTTTGCGTATACAGTGCGTTTCTTTTGTGTGTGTGTGTGGATAAACTATGTAGAGTCCTTGAAAAATATGTAAGCCATACAAGCGGAATGCCAGCGGCTAAAAAAGTTAACAGTTGACATAGTTTAGAGAGTTGTTGCTTGGCCAGACGATGGGCCAAGAAGCAGAGGAGAAGGGACTGAGCCTCTAACGGGTTCAACAGCCAAACGCTTGAATGTAAAATGAATGTCTTAATAGTATGTCAGTTGGAAAGGGGATTGTTGTTGTTGTGGTAGTTGTTGCCGGCTGAAAATTGGTGCCAAGCTAAATGAATTTAATTGCCGCTGGATATGAAAGTAATTATTTTGCAGGGTACATAGAGAGAACGCGATAGAGAGAGTGAGAAAAACAAGGTGGGGGAAAAGGGACAGCTTAAACACACCGAGGCCACAGGCACTTGTATCACGCGTACTCGCTCTCTATCTATCTTTCTATCTATCTCTCTCTCTCTCTCTCTTTCTTTTTCTCTCTCTTGGTATCTCTTTATCTTTATGCTTGCTTATGTGTGCTTGCTGGTTGCTATCGATGCACTTGCACTTAACAGCAAACTGACGTAGGCCAGCAAATCGGCACACATACGGCCCCAAACTATTCCCACACACACAAACACATAGACATTCCCCCGAACACACAAACACTGTCACATACTTTCACTGATCCACAGAAAAAATTTACCCTGTGGATAATTTGAGATGTTCTTTTATTCGCTGTCCTTGCTGTTGTTCTGTGTGTGTGTTTGTGCGGAAAGCGGCTGTGTTGTGCCACTTGTTTACATGCCTGACAATGTTTTGTTGCCTAGATCAGGTCTTTTTTTGCATCTTTATCTACTGCTTTATGTTAGTTCATAGTCCTTGTAACACCTTCGATCTTACGAAGAAAAAGTTAGAAAGACCAATTGGCATTCAATTTGATGGTAGCTGTAAGTTTTTAATCAAGTTTGCTTCTACTAGTTAAAAGAAATTCGTGAACAAGTAAGGTTTAAATTCTTGCCCAAACCAAATCAATACTATTATTTGATTCTTTTTTGATGTTCTTTTATTTGAAATGTTGTAAAATTCCGAAATTCGTTGAAGGATCGTGTTCGATCGTGCACTGGTTGTGTTATTACAAGTGGTGCTATCACACACACAAATTTGTAAATAGATTGCAATTGCATACAGTATTCGTTAATGGACCGCACACTGTTCCTGCTGCTGGAGGTCCGAAACATAGATTTGTAGCTAGATTGCAATTGCATCGTACATTCGTTAAAAAACCGCACGGGGTTCCTACTGATGGTATTGCTACACACCTATTTGTAGTTGGATCGCAATTGCATATTACATTCGTTATTCCACCACCGCATCGTGTGCCTATTGCTGCTATTTGTACACCTGATGGATTAGCATTTATTGTACACAAACCTGTCTGCGCATCGCACGTGCATGCGGGATTAATTGGACTACACTGTAGTCCAGCTGGTGGATTAACAACTGTTGTTATTACACACAAACCTGTCTGGGGATTGCATTGGCATGACGGATTATTTAATGGAGAACACTGAAATGGTCCAGGCGGTGTTACAACTGGTGGTGTTACAACTGGTGGTGTTATAACTGGTGGTGTTATAACTGGTGGTGCTATAACTGGTGGACAGTACCATCCTGTTCCATGCAAATAGCTACATCCATTCTGCATAGGTGGATAGTGTGGAGCTGGTGGATAGTGTGGAGCTGGTGGATAGTGTGGAGCTGGTGGATAGTGTGGAGCTGGTGGATGGGGTTTGACATCCTTGTCACCATCAGGTTTATTGCCCTTGATCACCACAACGCAGTTAACAATGGGACGATTCCTGGTGGAATAACTACCACCACCATGACCACTACTAACGTGACCACCGTTATGTCCACTACTACCACCATGTGCACCACCATAATAATTATCATCATCGTCATTAATGACGATATCGCTTGAGCGGCCATGTCCTCCCGTATAATAAACCACGTCCTTGTCGTGGCTGTTATATCTGTGGTCCCTGTCCTTGGGTGACACCACACACAGGGGAACACGCTGACTGCTCGAGCTCTGATGCTGGTTGTTGTTGTTGTTGTTGTCTACGTTTAAGAACGAGGGAAAAAAGTTGCTGGCCAATCCACTGATCCCGCGCAACACACGTGACTCCGAGATTTTGGATCCACCCTTGGTCAGCTTCAAAAGCTCGTCGTACTCTTCTTGGGTCACCTCATGAATACGCACCGATGGCGTGCGTGCTGCAAACGTATTGAATTATCAATGTCCTCATCCTCATCCTATTTGCTTCCTTCACTTACCCGTATAGGCTGCTACAGCGCAGAGCGCAATCATCGCCACAAACGTTAGAATCTTCATATTCTGATCTAGCAATCGTGAATTCCAGTGATAGAATAGCAAACAACTGCTGCATCAACAACTTTATAAAGGTTGGCTCTGCTTTGGATGGCTTTATTATTTAAATCAATACGCATAAATGTCACATCTTAAATTTTGATTAGCTTGATATGTGCATAATTAAATCAGTTTCGAAAAGAATTCGCTCAGTCACAAATACAAGCCAAGCCCTTGATTGGTCGTGCGATTTACCTAAAATAAACATTATTATGTTTAATGGCTGACGTTTTTTATATGAAAACTGTAAATTTATGGTCGAGTTTGAGATTTGATAGGTGCGAGAGGAACATGTTCCTATTTGGAGCAGCATGTGTCCTAAACGACTTTTACTTGGCTTGAAAAAAGTTATAAAAAAGAGTTGCCAGAAGAAATAACTTTTTATGCATAATTCAAAGATCGTTAGGCATCACTTAAGATACTTGTTGATTTGTAAAAAATAGAGCATTAGTTATTATAGTTTTAAATTGGACTTTTAAATATGAAAATTATTTTCATTTAATTAATTAATTCCTTATATATTTTTAAGCTGCGATCTGGTTTAGATAAAATATGGAATTTGTGGTTCTTCATAATTTCAAACAACTTATTCAAATTTGTACATTTCATATAACTATTATAATTATTTTCATTATTATTATTATTTATTAGAAAATATATATAATATATATGGCTTTTATTTTCTTAGTCATAATTATTATCTCCATAAGTTGCTGATGACCGATCCTTCTTAGAATATGCATCCTCGTCTTCTTCGTCTTCGTCTTCGTCTTCATCTTCATCTTCATCTTCATCTTCATCTTCATTTTCGTTCTCTCCATAGTATGGATAGGGATAAGGAGGGTACTGTCCATAGTACTGTTGTGGATAGTAAGGTGGCTGTGGGGCAAATGGCAACTGTTGACCAAAACCATACTGCTGTCCATATGGACTGTATTGGCCAAGGCTTACGGAGCCACCATAAGGATATGAACCACCAAATGGACTGCCAGAACCCCCATAATACGGATATGAACCACCAAAAGGACTGCCAGAACCACCACCATAGGGATATGAACCACCTCCACCATAGGGATATGAACCAACACCATAGGCAGAAGGTGGTGCATACGGTGGACCATATTGACGGAACCCGGCGGTATCCACTGATGTGCGCCTGCTATTCTTGGACGCTGGCTTGGACTTTAATTCTACGTTGTTTCGCCTCACGCTCTTTATTTTGATCATCTCGGGATCTGATGCATTTGTTTTTTTTGGCAACTGTCGCACATCCTTATTCTGCTCTTTCTTCTGCTCGGGAGCGCTTGCTTGTTCAACAAACAGTGTTGCAAGATCAACGGCCTGTTGTTCTGACTGCTGTGGAGCCTGTTGTAGTTCTTGTTGCTCATCATCTGAACTATCCTCATGATAAAAATAGGGAGCAAAGTTGGGATTGGTAAAAATAAGAGAATCCAGCTCAGGTTCTCTCTTCAACACTACAATGCAATCGATAACCGGGTAATCCTCATTGTCAGCTCGTGCCTCAAGTCTGCGAGGTTCAATATCCACAGATTCGGAATCATCTGAAATGCTACGAGGTTCAATGTCCACAGATTCGGAATCATCTGAAATACTGCGCTGCATCACACACAGCGGTTGGCCGTCGATGTCGATTTTGGACACCTTGGAGTGACTATTTGTGGTCAGGCCCATTATACGCAACAGTGAATTCCAGCCCGAATCCAAAGTATTCCTAACCGAACGGAAACCAGCGCTGGTTAACCGCCCTTCAGAGATAATGTGCTTGCCATTGGTGAGTTTAAGTAGACGCTCATACTGTTCCTCATTGATGGGATAGACACGCACCAATTGCTTTGCCTTGGGCTGGCTTACTTCCTTGTTTTTGGATGGTGCTGCAAATTGGACGACGAATTGAGTTTCAGTTAGAGCTCTAACTGGAATAATTAACAATTATAAACGCACCCGCCTCGAGGCAACATAGGCTGCACAAAACCAATAGAAGGCCAAAGCATCTTAACAGAATCGATTGCATCGTTGCTAAAAGTCTGTGCAAAATCAAAGATACTATTAAGGTCTCGATGGTCAGTGATAGTCTTATTTATACATGCGCCTTAAACTCTGGCTATAAAATCTGGCCTAAATCAAAACGGTTTGAGGCATACCAGTGCAATAAATTACTTTTTTATCTGGCACACATTGGAAGCCAAGTCAACGAACGCATTAAGACCAAAAGCTCAAATCCAAGTATGGGAGCTGGGTGAGTAGAACTGGTTCCTTAACAACAAAACTAAACTTTAATGGGCGTCAACTTTGTTTGTATTGCTTATGACGTTTAGTCAGCAGATAGTTGTTTGTTTAGATATTTAGATTAGCACTCATCATAAATCAGGCGATTTATCGATTGAGATATTGTGTTTGAGAATGTGAATAACGGTACTTTAATTAACATACATAGCTTAAAATATTTGTTTATTTTGTTTTTCTTCTCTTGCTAGTTGAAATCAGCGATCTGAAATGATCTTGAGTCGACTTGCTCTTCAGTTTTTAAACTTATATGGCAAGTTCTGTATAAAGCAAAATTAGATAGAACGAACCATGTTCCAAATTAAAGAAAAAATATATAAAGAATAAAATATTCAAAATTATATATTAATATAATATATTATATTAAGTCATGCTCATAAGCCAAGAAGAAATATTACTTTCATTTGTTTTGCACTTCACTATGGTTATGGATATCAATAGATTAATATTTCCTCCCATTGCGATTGGAACATATTTATGTCGCTTTCAATATTCCTACCCATTTATCGATTTGCATAAGGAAATTCATTAGTATTACAAATAAAAGACACATTTTATTAATTTTTCTAACTCATAATTATATTACTCTCATTTCTTTTTAATCTTTTGCTGTGTGTGTGTTAGTAAGTGTAAAAGAGTGTTTATGTATCTTGGAATGCATATATATGTTTATTTATATATGAGTATACTTATATATACTTAGTTACATAAACAGATCGTTTATTGTAAGCGATACTAACACCAAATGATCTCAAGATTTTTCTGTTCTTATACTTGACACAAACAAATCAAGTGGCTTTAATGTTGTTAGTGTGTATGCATGTGTGTGTGGGTGTGTATCCCTCATAAACCTGTATGCGTATTATATTTATAAATATTAGTTATCGTCCGTCTGATTGATGCAAAATTATATTTATTTACAAGTTGTTGTTGTCATAACTTAAGTATCTAATTACACACAACACACACACACGTACACACATACATATGCCATCGATAAACTAATAAACAATTTTCTTATTTGTGGAATTGTTTGCATTTTCTATTTGATTTTTCTGCACTTATTTATTCAAAGGTTTTTTTTCATAGTTTTTATTGTTATTTAATTTATATGTATATTTTTTGAGATTCATGTTTGTGTTTGTGTGGGTTTATATTATTAATTTGTATTTGTGTTGCCAGTTTTTGTTGCCATTGTGCCGCAGTTGTACAAATTAAACCATAATTGAACATTTTAATAGTATTTAGTACTAAGCATACACATTTTATATTAAATTGTTAATTAAAACTACAGTCGCTACTAATGCATTTATTTACAGTGTCTCACAATGTTTAGCTACTTCCATTCGTTTCCGGTCAAGCACATTTATAAATTGCACTTCAATATGCTCTTATATCTCCAAAACTAATTATTTCCTTTCATATACAGATATCCGTATTTCCATATGTACTCTCTCTCTATATATGCATATACTCTATATATGTATGTATTTTATATGTACATATAATCAAACCAAATTTGTTGACATTTTTTCCGGTTCCATTCTTTGCTTGCTTATTTTTTAACATGCCAATTAAAAAAGCTGATGCAAATGAATGACTAACAAATTTTTATCTATATTTTTTTTAAATTGTGAGCTAATTTTTTCACATGGCTTGTTTTCGCATTACCCTTGCAGATAGTTGTTGTAATTTAGACAGAAAATAAAGTAAACATTTATGTGCATAAGATATATTTATGGAGAACTCAGAAGTATCAGGTATATTTGTTAAAATAATAAAAGAAATTTCGAAACAATTTATTTTTATGGTAGTTGGAATTATTAAAATCGACAAAGGGTATTGAATCGCCAATGAGAAAAAATGTTTAACTTTACTCTACTGACTTTTTAATCACATTTTCATTGGATTAAAACCCAATTATCTACAGAATTTTATACGCTCTCTTTGCCTTGTCACATTGAAAGTAATTTTGTGTTATATCGAAAACAATAACTGTCAAAAGAGTTTTACTTATTACATCTGCAAAGGTATTAATTCATCGGCCCACCGAGTTAAACTATTTTTCCTTTTTAGTCTGTTGTTTTTTAAAAATGTATTTTTGCTGACCACAAATGTGATTGAAAAGTGCAAATCAAATGAGAATTAAATCATTCTACAAACACACACACATTATAAAAACAAACTAAAAACTGTGAATATGTTTAGTAGTTGTTAATATAGAGACTTAGCCTGTTAATTAGCATTCATTATGTACAGCAAATATTATGTGTTTTTGATGCTTATTAATGACAATTAGAATACATCGTGAATTGAGTGTGGTACAGTTAGCTACAGAAGTATGCAAATGCTGATTGCTCTATATGTATGTATGTATATAAAATGGTTGATAGCTGGCAGTTGGGATTGTTAAAGTTTTCACTGCATTTACATTAGTTGAAGTTGAAGTGTGAATGAAGCATATTTATAGCCTAGTTAGTCTTATTTCATAATGAATTTTTTGGTTTTAGTACGCTTGGCTTTTGGCATGTGTGAAAAGAGTGTGAAGAACACAAATGCGCAAGTGTCATCACAAAAATCTTTCAAATATTATGCCTTCTAAAACCACATGGGAATTACAAATCGTCTTGGGTTGGTCTCGTTTTGACTCAACTAATGCTACAGCTTGTCTGTTAGTTTCTGTGATACACTTTGCATTTATTTTTCTACGTTTAATTTGCATATATAGTTAATATATATTTATATATTTTTTTTGCAAAATTCTCTTTAACTTTTTTTTTTAAATTAATTTTCCTATGTTTTATTTTTGTCAATGTTGATTTCGTGTATGTTCTGCTTGGCTAAACTTACTCGAAATCGCTTACAGCTAATAAGTTTTATTCACTAAGTGCATTTTTGCTTTATTTATCTTTAATATAAAATCAATGCGATCAACTTGAATTTAACTAAACAGCATCAATATATCAATCCAAATATCAATGCTTTGATCATCATCACCTAAAACTTAGTTGCCATCATTCCTTCATCTCACACAATGCACCCGATTGAGGCAACTTCTAGTGCTGTTGCTGCTTTTGTTGCTGCGTGGGCGAGCACTCAATGTTAAAGTTGGAGTTGTTGCCGCTTCACTTGCTGCATTTGACATTTGCCTGGGTGGCGGCAACAGCAGCGCTGCCATTGTTGAAGCGGGCGCAATACTCACATACCAATGCTGCAGGCAGCAGGACATGATGCTGAGTAGCATGCAACAAATGCCGCAGTAGAAACTATTGCTGTTGCTGCTCGAGTTGTGCTGCATTGCCGCCGGGTGTTCGCCTGCAAAGAGAGAAAATAGTAGATGCACAAAAAGAAAACAAAACATAGAATGAACAAAGGACAACACAAATAACAATTGTTAGTTCCCCTTTCTAAGTTCATTAGCTAATTGCTAATGCCACTAGAGGTAAATGCAACAACTACTCAGGCGCATGCGTAAACGGATGCAATTAAGCTCAGCCTTTTGTAAAGATTTGTAGCTCAATTTATTCTTGTTGTTAGCTGATTTTGCTTCCGATTGCCTTTGTGTATGGGGCAGGTACAATCGCCTTAGGCAAATCTTAGCTCTCTTTTACTTGCTCGCTCTCATCACGGCACAACATCATCATCGTCAAGCAAAGCATCTGGGCCAGATAATATCGACGTCAGCTTCACTCATTGCATGTGCGCATTTCCTGTTTGCCAAACAACGAGCCAACAAAGAGGCAAACATCAGCAATAACAGCATAAACAAGAACAACACAAAACTTGTTATATATGCACACTTGAGCACACAAGCTGCTGCTGAAGTTTTGTGTTGTGGCTGGCTTCCCAGCTCGAGCCGGACTCGATTATTGGCATTTCAGCTTACAAGAAATAATATCCGCACTTTTTTTTTAAGCGCTGGTAAAGGCAATTGCAAAAAAGGACACATAAAGAGTTGAAAGAGGACGACTTTCAGATTCTCTTTTCCTAGCCCTACCTGTTTATTAGAACTATTAATGGAGAATTATTTATTACTTATCTTTTAAACAGTGAAATCGACTTTTTTTTCTCTTCTTCTCTTCTTTTGAGTCGAAAAAAACCATCTGTCCCAATTAACTCTTTTCGTACATTTGTACTCCCCAAGCTTGATCGCTGCTCGATTCCGTTGTCGACTTTGAGATCTTTATTACATTAAGCCGTTGTTTTTTTATCTAATCGAAGACAATAATTTCTAACCTACCTCTGGTCTGATTTGGGTTTTTCTGGGTGTTGGATCACTTATTTCCTTGTTAAAATCACAGAACGTTAACGCTAACTTTTCAAATTTATTTTTTTTAAATTATTTTAAATTTATATGCAAGAGTAATTCGAATTTTAATTAATAAAATTAATATTAATATTTGGTCGGCTGTCCGTTGTTGAAACTAAATAACTAAGTAACTACCCAAAAATGTATATCATTTCTTTACCTAAGTGTAAAACTAAGTCTCTAAGAACTTTTTAAAAGAAAGTATCAACCCTCTAAAAAGATAATATTTTGAGTTTATCACTAAAAAATGCATGTAAATTTAATTAAAAATACAGGCTGACAAGGATAGATTTAATTTGCTTTAAAATATATTCTGAAAAATTCTTTATAATCTACATAATCTGTATGCCCATCTTGTAAAAGGTATTAATTATAGGGTAGAAAAGGAACTACCTTGTCGCACTTACAATAACACACGCACACACACACACACACATATACTGCTCTTGGCATTCAGTGCAGCTGAAATGCTTTAATTGCAATGCGCGCCGCTAACAGGCAACTTCCTGTCATAAACATGCAAAACTGTCAAGCACACACAAACACTAACACACAGACGCAAACATGCAGTTCGTATACTCACCAATAATTACGTGCACATAGACGCTGGAGGTTTTTGCCACAGTGGGCACACAGGTATAGTTGCCAGTGTCGCCGGGCATGGCGTGCTTGATTTTTAATCTGAATGGGGCAAAGAAGAAAAGAAAAATGGAGTAGAAAGAGAGAAATAGAGATGTAAGCCAAAGGCACGTTAGTTGAAAGTGAATGGCAATGGCTGCAAATGAATGACACACTCAGCAAACACGAAGTATGACAGAGAGAAAAGTGAGGTGGGACTAACATCAAATGAAAGCCAAGCTACATTAAAAACTTTGCTACTTTAGGCCATGACTGAACCTGGAGTCAGTATGTGACTTTGTCGTGGTTGAGAGGGGATGTTAAAGTGGGGCTAGTACCGTCTGCGTTTTATGGCCACCCGTGCCGTTAGTTAACGGCATAAATGCACAATGAGCACATGTAGAAAGGAGACTTGACTCCCTTCAAAAGCCAACTACTATTGTGTACCTCTACCCCTGAAGCTCTTGACGATAACTGTAACTGAAACTGTAATAGCAACTGTGGCAGCAGAAACTAAGGCAAATTAAAAGTCACACACGGCTAACTGCGAACAATTGTTGAGTACTGCTGCCGCTGCTGATGCTGTCATTGGGCCAAGTAGTTTACAGACTATAAAATACTCTATTTGCCTAATGCCTAATGCAAAGCCATTAACTAATTGCTACTTCAAACAACTTTGTTCTTTTAATTTGAAAAGGATATTAATAGTAAGTCGGATGAGTGTTCGTGTTCATCCATTTTTTTCAGATTCAACTACAAAGCTTTAATAATAAAAAAATAATAATATACTTTTAAAGTTTTACAAAACGTTTTAATTCAATTTTAGAAAAATAATGATAAAATAATTTTAATAATTTATCAACATACCCTTAATATATTTTTTATTAAATTGAATATTTTAATTTGCATTTAGAAATTACGAAAAGTTTGCTAAATTGCCGCTTCCTACTTCAAACTTCTCACTGACAAGGCTCAAGCAACTAAATTGTGTGTGCGGTATTTTTATATGGAAATAACTGAAATAATCGTCGATGTTTGCTCTGGGTTAATAATACCAAGTTACATATACCTGGAAGTTAGGCCATCCGACCAATCATCCTCGACGAGTATCCTTGCCATGGAGCTGTCGATTTCGTTTTCGTTCTTGCCATCGAGAATTTCGCTGCCTGCAAAGGGCGAAACGTATATGAAGCACATGGAATGTGAATGCCAGTTGCAAATTGAATTGTTTAAATTGCTTGATACGGCAAACAACACTTGAGAAAAATATATAGAGTGAGATGGCATACGCACCTTTGTACCAGAATATGTTTCCCAACTCGTGTGGTCCTTGCATTATTTTGCACGTAAGGTTAATATCGCTGCCGGTTTTCACCATCAGATCACTGGGGCCGAAGATTTCTGCTTTGAGCTCTGCTTAACGATGGCAACATGGAAATAAAATAGAGATTTGGAGAGAGAACAAAAAGTCACTTAAGTTGGCAACACAGACAATGCGCTGTTTTTGTAATGATAAAAATAATAATAATGTTAATGATAACGCAGCAACTGAATGACTGCCTGACTGCCACAATCCCCTCTTCCTTTCCCCTTATCTAAGCTACCTCCGCTCTGCTCCTACTGTCTATCTTCTTTATTACACAGACGCGTGTCTCTATTATGCTGGCGATAAGCTTTTGTTATGCCTTATAAAACCCAACACAAACCACACACACCCACACACACACTCACCCACATACATATAATACGAATTCATGCGTCCTGTTGTACCTGCACTTAAAGACAAGCTTCCATTTATTCATTCTCTCTTCATCATTCAATTTTTGTTTTTTTTTTTTTATGTTTTGCTGTTTTGGGTCTCAATGGGGGAATTGTCTAAAAAATTTACGGTTTTCATTTGCAGCCAGGCAAAATCAAAGTGTCAACTCTGTGAAGAGAAGTGCCTTTTGTTATTACATCCGCTGTCAATGGTTTTCAACTGAAAATGTCCACAAATTGTAGTACATTTAAAAATGCGATTTTTCGGTTGGGACTTTATGACAAAAGTCTAAATGCAAAGTGCAAAAGGAACAGTGCTAACTGTGCTAGCTTACTGGCAGACTGTTGATGTAATGGAATATGTCCCTCTGCGCTCGAATGCGACGGGAATGCAATTTTCTCGATATATTTTTTTTTTTTTTGTTTTTTGCCGCCTTATTGCCTCTAATGTAAAACGCTTAAGAAGCACCCATCGCTAAAAGTGGCACACATGCAAGTATAATAATAGCAACTACAATAAGAACAAATAGAGTTTGTAAGACAAGATTATACTCTGTAAAATGTTTCAGCTATGTGCTCTCAAAAAAGCCTTAGATTGTTATATAGTTTATTTGTTAAATAAACTATAGTTATGCAATTTATGAAGCTAAAAACCAAAATAAAACTTTTAAATACTGGCAATATCATTGGCTGAGCTTCAAGACAAGTTCACACTATCTTTTGACTCTGGGATGTAACTGCAAATAGCAAAAACTCTTGATTGCATCAGGAGCGCACCATTTAATTTTCATTATTTAATAAATTCAGTGCTTGTCGAATTTGATCACATTTTCAGAGCTGTTAATTTTTAATATAATTTTACTCTTTTAAAAAGCTTAAAGCAAAATTTTAGAACATTTCATTTAAAATCTAGAAAATCAGTAGTTCGATATCGAAATCCATTGTTATTTGGATCCATCATTAGTAACCAGCAGTAAACATTCTTTATTTTCGCTTCCAGGCACTTTAAATCCCTGAGATTGTTAAACAGGAATGTAATGTTTATAGGGTACTATCACTACAGCAACAACAACGCTTGAGTGTATGTCCCACTTTTGACGGCGGCAGCCGCAAATGCTTCACAGGGAATGCAACAAACAAAAACACACACACAAACATACACACACAACTCTTATGCATACATCTGCAGTTTTGCTGGGTCGATTTTGAGCCTTGCGTACTTCTGGCTCTAAAGAACCGCAAATACCAGCGTAAATAAATTGCTGCCAACGAGACTGCTACTGTAACGGGGCTCCGCGATTGAAATAGAATGGAGTGGAGTTGGGATGGGATGACTTGCACTTCTGCACATTTGATACCTTTCACTGTTTTTCCCATTGACGTGGCTTAGCTTTGCTTCGCTGCTGAGCCATATTCCTGCACTCCCTTTGCACACTTTGGACGCTATTCAATCGTGCGGCAACGTGAAACCATTTGGCAAAAGTGTAAAGCAAAGAGCGTTGCATACTTTTGGGCCGTTGCTTGAGCTTAAAATGCACATGAATGTATAAGTGTGCGAGTGTGTGCATCATTATATTTGAAGCGAGATTAGCCTGAGCTATAACACTATAAGCTCTTTATGTGTTCCACATTCGATCTTTGGTAAAAACTTTTTTGTGGATTTTCAAAAACTAATTTTATAAAACAGTAAACATCAAACTTTGGCATTTGTTTTAACAGACCATACAAATTTTAACTAGTCAATTGGCTTATATAAACCAAATGTTAACGTGCGATGCCAATATGCATTTTCCTTTCAAGTCAGCTTGTAATGCGCTTTGATGTGGGATGTACTTAAAAAAAAAGAAAGAAAAAATATCGAGCTTAGGCGCCTTAAAGGCGGCTACCGCAGCTTTTCAATTTAAGACTCAAAGAAGGAGGGATCGCTTGGAAGCTGGTGTGGTAAGTGTGTGTGAAAAATGTTAATCTAAATTAAATGCCAGGCACCATAATAATAGAGTGGCGCTGCTGCTGCTGCTGTTGTGGCGAAAGTGGAAAAACAAACCCCAAATGGAATTCGAAAATGCCTGGCGATTATCTGGCTGCTTTATGGAGCCACACAGGGCGCGACGACAATGAGTTGTTGTTGTAACTGAATGTTGTTGCTGTTGTTGTTACCTGGTGGCAAAACAATTGTGGCAGGCAAAGCCAAAGCAAACCAAGTCTATGACTTTTGGTAGCTGACTTGGCTACAACAGTGCGCCCAAAGCGTGCAAACAAAAGAAGCCAAGCCAAAAATTATTGCCACACATGCAGCTGACAGTAAGACCTTTCCTCGTTTCCCCTCTCGTAGCAGGTGTTGGCTGTATGTGTGTGCGGGCAAAGCACACCCGCATTCGTGTTTTACTCTGCTTCCGTTTTTTTTTTTTTTGCCAAGTTTGCTTTTTTCTTTGCGCTCCATAAAACTTGCATTGCCAGCCTGTCAGCAGCTAGCCAGCAAAGTTCTTTATATGCGAGCATAGAAAAATCCATAGCGTATGTAATTGGGGGAGTGTGCTACACCCAGCAGCGTGGCAAATTGGCTATTTAACAATAATTAGATTAACTGTTTGCGGCAATTGGCTTTTCTTTTATGTTGTGAAAGTGTGTGTGTGTTTTCTGATGTTGGCCAGCAGCACCACCTGCATTATGAATTGCAAGCTTAAGGCAAACTTTGCCGCCTAGGCGCAATTCCTCTTTTATGGGGCAGCAGCTGTTTGAAGTTTTCATTAGTTGACCCAGGTCGAAAAAGCCGTTGTTGGTTCTGGCCAACTGCCAAAGCGCAGCCAAAAAACAGATAACACTAAAGACAGCTGGCAAAAACTGCAAACTGTAAGCCTGGCAAACAGAAAGAAGGGAAAGAGGGCTGCAACTGCCGGCTGAGCCTTGTTTACACACAGTGTCTGTCGACAATGGAACCACCGGAATGACTTGAAATTTTGTGCAACCACTGACAAACAGACAGACAGACAGACAGAAAGGCAGACAGACAGAGAGACTGAAAGACAAACAGCAGAGCTGGCTGTAGCAAGTAAAAGAAGAGACAAGAGAAGCAAAAGCATGAAATGCATTTTCATTTTTCTTGATTTCGCGCATAAAATGCGCATAAGCCTATGCCCATAAACATAAACATTTGGAGCAATGAACTTTGTGCATGGCATACTTTTGGGACGCCACAATGCAGCTTGTTATGCCCCATGCATTTAACATTACCAAAGGGGGATATATAAGGACAACTTTTATGTAGGTCAGCGGGATCAAGCTAAAAAGTTCGACATGCTGTTACTAAATGGCATGCTAAAGTCGTTAGAAATTTCCTGCAACTTGGCTTAGTTTGCAGAATATCCAGAGTAGATTTGGTTGGATTTGTTACCATAAAAGAGTCCAATCGAATGAAATATATAATGTACATTTTGAAATGATACATGGAGTACTGATTTTTTGCATGAGCAGGGTATTTGTTGGTGCGGCCTTGCATTTACTTAGCCCCGTCGTTGTGGCTGCTGCTGCTGTTGTAAAAATTTATTGCGCCGCATATGTTGATGTATGTTTGCACACATGTACAACATAACGTATTCGTATACACACACAACATATACCAGTATTTATTGCCTCGTTCTCGTTTTTCGTTTCACATTTCACAGCGCTAAGTGACATACAAAATAAAAGTGTACTTTTTTTGCATGCAGATTTAAAGCTACACTCTCTCTTTAAATGCAACCCCTGATTATTAATCTTGGTATCAGGGAAAGTAGGATTAAAGAGGGAAGAACGCTGGAGCTTGAGACGCAAATTGCTTGGAATTAATTGTCAAGTCAAATAAATAAATTCAATTTGTAAAAGTCACCGTCAGATGCAGCGTTGCCTCTCACGCACACCCACAGCCACACACCCACACAATTGATTGAAATATTCTTAAGAACTTGTGAAGCGGTATCCCAAACAATGTCCTAAATGAAATGCCAAAACATCATCATCATCGCCCGGGCTAAGCTATAGTTATAGCCATGTTCTTGTCCCCTCCTGCCAATTGCCAATTTCATTCCAGTGCTTATTATTATTATTATTAATAATTCGAGAGACATTAATCATGAGCTCCTTCCATGCGCTGATAATAATATTCCCGAGTAATTTATCATGAATTCGCACTGAAGTAGAGTTGTATTTATTTGCTGCGTCCCCATTTCTGTTTCGCTTGCCTGCCACAAAATATGAAATAGTAAAACATTTCCTATTACTGGCGCGAATTATGGTTGCGCCTACGCTTATGCCACACTTTTTGTATATATTTATTTATCATGCTTAAGCTTACATAAATCAATTGTAAATTTACTTTGTTTCTTTTTGTGGTGCTAAAGAAGTTTTCGTACATGCAATTTGCCAAGAAATTGGGTCGTCTGCATGCTGGCAATGGCGCAGCAATCGCAGCAGCATTAGTAAACTTGCAAGACAATGCTGTATGCAGCCATAATTCAGAGTGTCCAGGGTGTATTTCAAGCGATTTAAGCTTTTAATATGCAAATAATTGCTAGCTTATTGCTACTTTATGAACCGCAATTTACAGAGATGCACACATACATATGCATACAGATAAGTTGCGGTCTGGAACTAGAAAATGCATGCGCATTTCAATGCAGCTAAAATGGCGCAAGAGCCATAAAATGCTCAAAGCTTTCATTAATTACCACTTATCAATTATCACTGCTTAGATACGGTGCATGTGGTTTATGTTTTATAACTCAAATAATTGAAAATGCCACAAGGCAAAATAAATGGCAGAAGGAAAGTAAGTATTGTATATAAATTAAGCAAGTCGATTGATTTTCAATACCAAATCCCAATTAAATTAAATTTTCAACACTTAAAGCCAAATTACATTAAGCACTGGAATCCAATACTCTGAATAACAGATATGAACAAGAAATTATTTTAGAGAAAAAGAACTTAAGCAAATAATAAACAAAATTCCGAATTAAATGTGCAAGACACTAAGCTTAACTGATAGTAAAACTTTTAAACTATTTTGCTTATGCGTACACAAAATCTTAACGAGAACAAGTAGAAACGATGCCGTCGGACGCAACCGACTGCGGTATAGCGGAAACCAGTATAAAAAGGGTAAAAAGAGGCCGTTCAAAGATTGGCTAATGCAGATCTTTCGGGGATGCTATACTGCGACCATATTTGGATGTCATCAGTATCTTCCTACCAAATTTTGTAACTCTAGCTCAAAAAGATATACAGATACTAGTTTATCGAGTATACAAAGACTTATTCCTTATAAAGATATATTCTTATATGAGTTCTGAGTTCTAGAACCAAGAAGGTCACAAAGTGTTTTCTTTTTATCTGCAAATTGAGGCAATTTATGACCTGTGCCTAGGATGTTACACAAGTTCTTACATTTGTGAACGGTGAGTCCTGAATAGTTCAAATTTTTTTTTTTTCCGTTGAGCAAACACTCAAATCAGTCTTGCCATAACAACTTGAAGAGAGACAAATTGTTGACTCTCATTAAATGAGTGTCCGCAGAAGAGGAAAATGTTAAGAGTGGATGCAAAAAGTGCTTTCTGTATTAGAGACATCGCGACGTTCCTATATATTGTATATCCAAATGTTTTGGATTAAGTTTTAATAAAGCTAGCAATTAAAATATTTTTTTGTTTGAATAAATGAATTTGATGTTCCAATGAATTTATTTTATTATTTCACTTTATACGAAGCGAAGCACGTACGGGGTCAGTATTGTATATATTTTGTTTTTTGATTTTATGTTTATTTTTACCTTCGAAAGCACTGTTCTTTGTGCATTCCTTGGTTCTACCTCAAATAAACAATATTGTGCAATAAAAAAGCGCACAAATTGAATGTTTGACTCGCCTGCTGCAAAAGGCACTGAAATTATATGCGCTTGATTGCATGCAATTTGCTCTCTGCTAATGTCAACAAGGACAGCTAGAGGATAAAGAGGGTCTACAGAGGAGAGCAGTAAGACGCTCTTTTGCTTTTTAGCTTGCTGCTGCTTTATGGTGCTCGGAAAAGAGCAATCTAGCAATCTACCCACTTGCCAACTAGCAGACATCTTCTTTAGCGTTTTCTACTGTTGAGGTACGCATTTAAATTGCCAGCATTTTGCTTAAGATACACCTTCACCCCCTACTCACACACCCTACCAGCTGACACGCTGAAGTCTGTGTCTTGGCAAGCAGCGCTTGAGCAATTTATTTTTTTGTAGATATTTTTAAATTTTTTGCTGTTGTTGTATAGTTACGCTTGATTACATTCGCGCTGGTAAACAAATTTTTTAGCGGCATCAACAACACCTTTACACAGAGAAAAAAATCCGTTCTTGCTAGTACAAAATCAAGAACATCCGTTTATGAAACCCAGCCATGCACAGATTTTCTTGATATGAGAACGATTTTCTTAAATTAAGAACGGACTTTTTAAGACCGCCAATCTTGCTTTAAGAACGCAATGGTCTCGAAATGTTTCTTACTATGATTACATTGGTTCTTAATTTATGAACAAATGCGATCATATTTTATGAACATTGTTCTTAATTTGGTACAAATAGAAAATTTGTACCAAATTAAGAACCAATGTTCCTATAATAGACCAATATCAACAAACGGTTCTTAAATCATCATAGTTTAAGATTAAAATCAAAATTAAGAACATGTTTTAAGAACGGCGTTCTTTTTTTAATATCAAAATATCATGAACGAAAACCCTAAAAAATTAAGAACATTTGTTCTAATTTTTTTTTCTCAGTGTATGAAAGGTCCTTGCCACCGCCGCGGCGCGCCTTTGGTGCCGCCATACTTGTCCTCTGTTTTGACGCACACACAAAGTATATAATTTCATTTGCAATTTGCCTTCTTTATCAGCCTGACTGCCTGGTAATTTTCCATAAATTCCAAATTAAAATCAACCCAAGCGACTCACAGTCGCCGGTCCCTTGACACTTACTTTTACCCCACTACTTGAATGTGTGCGAGTTGAGTTCAGAACAGTCAACTTCCTGCATAGTTTGACACCTTGTTGAGACCGGGTAATAAACTTGGTAATTTAAGCAATTGAAGCGCCTGCTATTGCATTAAAATATCTAAAAATATTACTACAGCAGCGGGGTAGCGACATCTTGACTGATGTTTATGGCGTTTCGGCCAACATGGCGCTGTTTGTTCATTTATTTTTCTTTCTACTCTGGAGTAGAATTTGACTTGCGTCTAAAAAGAGAAAGTGTGCAAAAAACAACAAACAAATTTAAAAAAAATTTTGTGCAAAATTTGTATTTGCATAAGCGCATATAAAAAAGAGAGTCTGGTTTAACATCGGAAGTGTGCAACGACAATAGCGCCAACAGCTATCTACACCAATCCATATACAGTGGTAGCTGCCATACAAAAATTAAAGTATTCAAATACAACAGAGTATTTAAGATTTTTGTGTACTACCAAAACAAACGAAATATATTCGTTTGAGAATTGGCTAAATATAATTAGATGGCGTTTGTAAAGCTCTGTATGCATAACATTACTTAGCTTACTTTCAAATTTAAACATAGTATGCATATGCTCATAATATTATTGAGGCAAATGAAAATGACGAATTTTCAGTATCATATTTGGTGTGTTGACTTATTGGATAATACCCATATTCAAATAAGTTTAAGCACAGTCTGGCAAATGTTAGTGTATTGAATCATTTTATTGTAATAAATAGATATAAAGAAAGGTTAAATAAAAAATGTTATTCTACAGCGACTTCAAAACTAACAATTGATTAAATACAGTTCATTTTTTTCAGCAATAGTATAATTGATATCATTTGCTTGTATAAATAATCTGAAATTATGAGTTTTGGCACACTGTGCCATCATTTTGTGTTTGCTTCTGCTTTCCACGTGAGTGGCATGTCGAATATTTTATATGCACATTTCTTTTTGGGCATTCAAATGAGTATGAACATGAGCTACGGAATAGCATTGGAGAGAGCGCTTTGTGGGCGTCGCATATGCAGCTTGCAGGAGCTCGGTAGTCATTTGCATTTCCGCAAAATGTAATATTTATGACCATTGTGTGCTCCTATGCACCGACGGGGTTGTCTAACTTGACGTTTGTTCTGTCAGTCTGTCAAGTTGTTGTCTCCATCTCCCCTATATGCGTGTTAACTTGTTTACACAGCCAGTGTGTGTGCTCGTGTGTTTGAGCACTTAAACATTCATAGCATTCTGGCTGACCAAGCCATATTAATCGTACCAAAGTTTTTGGTCATGTGGCCCAGGTTCAGTTGAGTTGGCTAAAACAACACACACACCCACATGATATAAACAAACTTTAGTTGCTGAGATCAGAAATCAAATAAGCTCATTGAAAGCATTCTTCCGCACCAGAAACTTTTAGCAAAAATGCATTGCTGATGCGATATATACGATAAAAATGCACTGAACGAAAAATGCATAAGCATCGCAGTGGAAATTCCCTCCACAACTTTTCCCTCTTTCCATACTTCAATTGTAGGCCACAGATAAAAGGTTGCCTTACCAAAAACTCTTTTATATAATAGTTAAGTTTAGTTCAGTTTCGTTTGGTCCAGGTCATAGCTGAGATGCCCACATTTTTCCAATCAGCTTTTAAAATTTGCTGACTATGTTTAAAGCGTTGAGCACCTTTGGCACCTACTCAGTGTGCAACGAACACCTTTTCAGGCGTTAGCTTAAACTAATTAAAGGTGCTTGCAAAGATAACAAAGAAACCTCATGTGTTCCAGTGAGGTAGAAAGAATCGACAACTAGATTTAATAGAGTTTAAGTGGCTATCTTTTAGTCAAATAACTACAAGAAGGATATGTAAAGGGGATCGACCAGCAGATACTCTGTATTCAGCCCTGCTATTATATGTATGCGATTTGTGATCAAAATTTGTCTTCAAGATCAATGCAAAATCTATATAAATAAGAAATCAATCGGTCTACACAATCCACCGTCCTGACGAGGACAATAGTGAACAGATTGTCAAAGGTTTTTCTTACTTCCTTAGCAAACGCTTCTAACCCAACTTCAATTGATGCAATTTGTGCATAATCGACTTTCCAATTTTATAATCACACGTGGCAGAGCGTTGCGATTCACTTGACTACAGCAGACAAACACACACATACTCACACAAACATAACACAGCACAACTACATGTGATGTGTAAATAACATTCATATTGTTTGACTTCCTTAAGCTCATGAAAGTTGCATGCCGCACATGCAAACATCCGACTTAGCAGCCAACTAAATCTGCTGTACGTACATTTTTATGTGTGCATGTTGTTTCCAGTGTTAAAGGGTACATCCCACACACACGCACACACTGCCTCATAAAAGTAATCACTTCAGTGGTTTTGTGACCAATTTTAGGCATTGCCACCCACAACATCCTTTCAAAATGTAAAATGTATCAGGTTTTTGAATTTTTGGCAAATGGTTTTTTGGCCAGTGAATATGCCTACTTTTGGCCGTTTGTGTGTGAATGTCTGATTGTGTCTGTGTATGTAGCCTCCCGAGAGTTATGATAATTACCAATAGGGTTAAGTTCTTTATGCTCTGCAATGGCTCTCGGCATAGGCATTAGCTTTGACTAGGGCCAACAAGTAAATATCAAGGCAAACAAATGTACACATTTTGACTCAGCCACACCCATTTGTGCCCGGCTGCTCTTAAATGCTGTGCCTTTTGTGAACAACTCTTTGGTCAAATCTGATGTGTAAATTGCTTGAATTGTGTTTTTAGCTCAAGCAATTGAAATTATGTGCCAGAAGTTCTTAAAGTTTAAAATTGTATAAATTTGTTTCGTTTAAAGTAATATGCATGCCTGACAATAACACTATGGCCTTTAAAAATCTTTTTCAGCTTAGATTGTCTGGCATTTTTAAGATTCATTTGCTTAATTTACTTGCTTGAAGTTTTGTACCCCTCACTTATGTTCGTTATGTTGCACAAAAACGACATATTCTCAAAATTGCTGCTCATTAATGAATAATACTTAGAAGTTTCGAATTTATATTTCCTTGGAAATAATTTAATTTTAACAAACAACATTTTGGCATCGTTAAGCCTAAATATGTTGACCTTTCGTAGTCAATGTATCAAATAGCTGGTCTGAAAGTAAATTTTTTGGTTCTTGTCAATCTTACTCACCCACAACATTGAACGTATATGAGAGTGACATTTTGGGCTCTGTATTTATTTGGCACTCGTAGACGCCGGAATCACGCGGTTGAGGATATTTAATTTGCAGTGTCCAATTGGCCGAGTTATCTGGTCGTAGAACCTTTGGAAACAAAATCAAACGAAATGTAAGCTCTAAAGATTCATTAAGTATGAAGTTAAGGCAACTCACCTGAAAACGCTGATCAGAGGTGTAGGTTGTACCGCCAGCTGTTAGTATATGCAGATCACGTTTACGTATCCACGAGACCTGCAAGTAAATAAAAAAAAAGAGTGTGAGCGAGAGAGTATAAAAAATGGGTTTTTCTTTCCAGCTTGTATCTGTGAAGTTGAAAAATTACAAATTCCGCACTTAAAAAAGTTTCGCCCAAGTGCGTTTAACGGCGCTTTGTGTGCTCGCTTGTTGTAACCAGTGTTGCCAGCATTTCATGCCACACGGCTGCTTGCCACACTGCCACTTGCAGCACAAACAAAGCGCAAAGTTCACTTCTTCGCTTTTCTTTTTTTATAGTGGTGGGCATAGAAATTTGCAGGAACTTCTTTCGTTTTCGCTGCTGGTGTTGAGCTGTTGCTGTTTGTTAATCTTTGGCATTTTGCTTTTGTTTTTTTCGTATTTAATCAACAGCAAACATCAATAAAACTAGGCGAACTGGAGAAACTGTTGAAAGTTATGGAGTTAAAGATACCCTGCACACAGGCTAAAATCATAAAATATGTTATTAATGATTTTTCAACCATATTATCTTCAAAAAATAATGTTGAACAATCAATATTAAAAGAGACTTTGAATCTGTGTTAAACATTAACATTAAATATATCAGATAGTTTAAGCTCACACAGTTCGCAATCCAAATTTAAGCTCACAAGCCTAAAATTTACTTATTCATACAGACTGAAATAGCAAAAATCACTCAGCACAAGAATTTACGGCAAAACTTTGTTGCCCCTTTTACACAACTTTCTTATGCCTTTCTAAACCGTTGTAACGAGAAAAACATTAAAAAAAACAAAGTAAGATTTCTCTAGTCAAAACGGCCCGAATAGGAGATACCCTGAACCAGTCATTGATTGTATGGGTGTGTGTATGAAAGTGAAAATTTGAAACAAACGTGACCCATTAAAATCGCAAATCTCAAATCCTTAGCATTTTTAGTCTCCAAGATCGACGCGCTCGTACAGACGGACAGACGGGAAGAAAAACGGACATTTTCACACAGCCATGGAACCCTTTTTCCCATAACATGTCTTCAGAGTATTAAAATAAAAGCCCAGAGCAAAAAGCAAAGTCAGTCAAATCCGCATATGGGTGTGAAAAGGGTTATTTATTCGCAACGTTGACTGGGCGTAGAAAGCAAAAGGCAAAAAACAAGAAAAACTAAATAAATGAGTTGAAAATAAAAGTGGCTCTTATCGATGCCCAAACCTACAATTTGATGATGGCGCCAGCTACATAAAAACTCAGACAATTGCAAAGTCTTTAAGCTGGCGACATTTTCTAGCCGAATGTCCTGTCGCCAGTTCTCGAATTCTTTCTAATGCCTTTCAACTGAAATAGAAAGATCCTGTCCCATTGTTGTTGTTGGCCTCTATTTGGGCACTTTTTATTCGAGCTTGAATTACATTTTCATTTGATTGCCTTACTTTGCCTTAGCGTGTGCCTGAATCGTGCTTTTGGGTAACCATTCGTCCTGGTTTTGTATCTCTTTTTGCTGCTGCTGCTGTGATTTCTTTTCTTGAGCGTCCTTCGCGATCTTTGTGCCCTTTTCTGGCACATTGTTTTCAATTTATTTAATGACCTTAGTTTTGTTTTGTTCTCATTGTTGTGATGATAAATTTTAATTACGCTGTTGCTAAAAGTTTTGCAATGCCAAGAAATATATATACATATACATACTCAAAAATACATTACATGTATATTTCGAAAGCTGCTCTCAATTAAAGTTTCAATATTTGTGGCTGTCAACATAAATGTAAAATATGTATATGCAGCAGCTTAAAAACTTGGCCAGTGCTCGTTAATATATGTTATGACTTCGCCTTTGGGCATTTAGAAGTTTGAAAAGCATGTGCGAACAACAAAACCATTGGCAATAAAAAATAAACAAACAGCGTAACTAACGGAACTGGCGAAACTATCAAGTACGAGTAAATGACGTAAATAAAGAATCCTTTACTATACTTTACTATCCTTTCATTTCGTGTGGTTTGCTTTGCTTGCGCCAAATTGCCAACAACTATCGGCCTGCCCAATGTCCTGATCCAACGCGATTCTAATAAATTCATTCGATTGACACTAAAGTCAACACACAACAAAAGCCGGCCATGAAAATGGCACAAGCACCAAATGAAAACGGTCACGTAATACGTAAAAATAAAATTCATTTGCTTGTAAAAGTTTTATGCGGCAATTTTATGTTTTTCATCATAGACTCGACTAAGACTTTGAACGAATCCTGCATTCCACTGCCATTTACGAATAAGCCAATGCATTGCGAATTCCAAATAAAATACACGCCTACAAAAAGGTCAGCAGAAGCAAAGCTCAACCAAAGCACTGAATTGACTTCAAATTAAACCTTTTACTCAATATGAAAGGAAGAGTGAAAAGAGCAGGATGTTGTGATCCGGTATTGTGTCCAATATGACATTTAAATATACATAAGCTTAAGCAAATAAAGAGCTATAAAGAAATAAATTAAAGTCAGTGGGTTGAAGGCATATTGTTATATATGCCGACATTTAAAGATAAAACAAGATTTGTCTACGAGTTTCTATAAGCTAAAGGATAAATATTAAATTAATAATCCAAAAAAATTTATAAACAATAACAAATGTTGTTTAGATCGGTCAAAAAATGTTTGGACCCAAATTATGTTTATATTTAATCTTCAAGCTAAATCGAAAGGGAAGAAAAATTACACACACTCAGGCTTATACAGTAGTAGGCAAACTAGATCTATATGTTAGTCTGTATGTGATTTGGTAAGCGGTTTGCTCAATTCGCCGTTGCTTAGGGATTTGCGAAAAGCCTTGCCACAGGTTGCAGCCGAGCAGCCAGGCAGTGAGGCAGCAAACAGAGCAGCCAACCAACAACTACAACTGCAACTAGATCCCGTGTTACACACTTATTCCCCAGTGTGTCAAACGGAACAGCAACAGAAGAAGGGGAGAGCAAAGGGTAGCGCCGGGAAAGCTGGTAAAGTTTTGTGCTCGGGGTATAATTTTCGTAATGTCTTTAGGTTTAAATAAATACCACAAGCATAGTTTTATATTATTTAACACTTTGTGAGCTGCCTGGCTTGAGTTAAACTTTCTCTTGACTGTTCCAGTTTTTTTTTTTTTTTTTTTTTTGGCTGCGGTTCTTTTTACTTTCTACTTTTTTTTGTTTTTAGTGTTCAGCTTTTGTTTTTGTTTTTGTCATTTTATTACATCGCCAAATGAACGAAGTTTCCGAGTGTGTCCGTGTTTGCGAGTGTGTGTGTGTGTGAGTGGATAAGTGTATTTGTGTATGTTGCAAACTTGGCAAAAATACATTAAAAACTTTGCTGACGCATTTTCTGCGTCTCTAACCAAGGCGCCGAGCTTAGACTTTAAACTTTGGACGCAACTCGAAGCTCGAAGGATAACTTGAGAGTAGCTATTGTTTTTTGCGTGTATGTGTGTGTATGTCTGTGGTTAGAAGCAGAAAGCACTCAACACTGTATCTCTGGCTTTGTCCGAGCCGGAAATGGTGTGAAAATTTCATTAAAATTGCAAAAGCCATGAAAATTGTGCTCATTGCTTAGCTCCTTGCCTCCTTGCTGTTGGCTGCTTGTTTTCCTATTTACAAATTGCCCGGCCCGAAAAACAAATACAACGAAAAACTTATGAACTTTGTCTACAACTAAATGAAATGGTCGTCAGCTGATCATTTGATAGCATTCAAGTGCATTTTCATTTAGAATGTACTCAACAACGTTCACTTGCAATTATCAGAGACAAGTAAATTATGCGCAACGCGCAATGAAGGGCTCAACTTGTAACTTCCACCCTCTAACTTTTGAAAAACACTTTGTAAACAAAGTTGTTAACCGATTTTTGGGACAACACGTCAAAACAAGCGAAGCGGCCTTGGTATTAAAATGGGATCGCTGACCAAACTTTGTTCTTTGATATATACATAGAAATTGCTTTTTTAACAGTTCCTTTTTTTTGGCTTTTGTTGTTGTTACATGACCAAATTGCGGGTGCTCTGTCTTCCATGTTGAACAAAACACGCTTATGAGAATGTTTTGCGTTTGGCTTTGGTCTCGCCGTAATAAATCAACAGCGCACGGACTAAAGTCCTGTGAAGTCAAGTTGAACAAGCGGATCCAAGCAGCTTCCGGCACCCAAAAACACAAAAAAAATATATATATCTATCACAAACAACAAGGACGCACATGAACAAAAAAGGGGGTAAATTCAGAAGCAGCAGTTGGTATGGTAATGACGCACCGAAAGGAAATACTCTTACTCCAACACACACACACACACTCTTACTCACAAATTTTTGGAGTGGAGCCTAACGAACTAACAGCGCGGGCATAAATTACCCGAGAGCAGCAGCAGCAGCCGACAACTTTGGAGTACATAGTCCTCGTCCGCGTCCTGGCCAGATATGGTAGTGGCTCTTAAGAGATTGCTTGGAGGAGGGGCTGTAATGGGCAAGCGGCGACAAAGTTATTTGCCGTAACTGTTACACTTTCAATTTGAGTTTATGGGCAGTCTTTTCGGGTGACAGTGCGCGGTTCCAGTCTGTCAATTACAATTAATGTTTGTTTTCATTTTTTCTCTTTTCTCTCTCTCTCTCTCTCTCTCTCTCTCTCACTTTAGTCTCCCACTTTTTACTTCATCTGCTAATTCTTTTTTTTTTGGCTACATATACTGGCCAAGCTACGTTAACTAACTGACTTAGTGATTTGTGATCTAGGAGCTGAACAACTAAATATTATATTAAAAAAGTAGTTATTCAAAGTTACTTTTAACAAATTTTGAAGACTTGTATGGAGAGTCATTTTAAGGTGAAATTTTAATAATATTGTGGAAAATGAGTGAAAAATTTTGTAAGAGAAAAAACAGAGATCTAGAAAAGTTAACTCTCAAAGGTTTTAATAAAAAAACAAAATCTAATAATAGGTGTAACAAGTAGATATTTAATACAACAATTGCTATGCAAAAGTCGAATGTACATAACACATAAATTAAGATACTTTACCAAGTATTCATTTCTCTTTTTCATATCACATACATTTTAGCACTCCATAAAGCAGTCTCTGAATTTGACTTTAGCATAAGAGCACACAATAATCGATCAATTTTTGTTTTGTTTTTTAAAGTAAAATTTTAGTTTTTTAAAAACCACAAGTGTATAGAAAGCGAGAGAGCTTAAGATTGGAAATAGATTCATCGTTTAATAGAATTTTATTGGGTATCTGGAATTCCCAACAGTATAACAGAATGGAAAGCGAGCGAATCGGTTTGCATTGAAACCTGATACTAACAATATATCAATCCATTTTATGATTTATTGTAGGTGCCACTGGTGGAAAGGTCGAGCAGGACCCATTGAAACCGGATACGACTTTACAGCTGGAAATTGATGAGCTTGTTTCGAATAGCAGCGCAGATGATTTGCCTCCATCCATGATCGTTATCGAGACATGTATCAACACCAAGGAAGTGCAAGTGACGATGCCCACTACCACAAAACAAGAGGAGAGTGTGGCAATCGAAAAGGCTGGCTGTTCCATTTCGCTTGGCCTCAAGCCCAATGTGCAGTTTCAGATTCTATCGCAGAATGTCGACAACAACTGCGGTCAACCGCTGGCCAGTACTGAGGCAGCTCTAGCAGCGGCCAATATCTCAACTGGGGCCAATATCTCCAATAAAATCTCAGCTGGCAGCGATCTGAACATATATAAGTTGCATCGATGCGAGGATAGTGGCACACAGTGCAACAATCTGAATCTGGACTGTGAGGGATCGAATTCTAGTGGCTCAATGCCATCGATTGGCTCCCTTGTCTGTCGCATCTGCCACAATGCGGATAATCCCGAACAGTAAGTGTGTATATGTATGAGTATGTAGAAAATTGATCTATAATTATATTTATCGCTTAATCTTGTAACAATCGATAGAGTTGTTTGCGGTAGTACACAGTGTATGCGACTAAGGAATGCCCTGTAAATAACCTATAAACTAAACCTTCTTTAATATTTCGATAAAAAATGTATACATTTTTATATTGAAGTACCTACTTACCTAAGATTTTGTTGCACAATTTTACATATAAGTAAGAAAAATCACAATGCCACAGTTTTAAAAATTCAGCAAGTCTAAAATATAAATTAAAATTTAAGATCCTGCTTCTTCAACCTTTTGTGGCTCTGCGACTACAGGGCATTCCCAACTGACATTTAAATTTGTGCGTGCCGCCGCAAAATGCAAAAAATTAATTGCGTGACATTTTAATAAAATTAGCGTAATGCAATTACCATATCTTCTGCTGTATAAATATATGCATACTTGTATTTACATATACGTATATAACTATAAATATATTATATATACAACGCACGGTATTAAAATAATGTATTGGAATTTACACGAGGCGACAGCAGAACATGCAACATATGTATGTGTTTGTGTGTTGTGTGTACATACAAATGTATGTAGAAGTCGCGTTGTGTCGCGTTGTTTACGGCGGATGTTGGGATGAACTGTTTGCTCATCTGTCCGCACATTTAATCCCCACTTTTATTATTGTTTATTGTTCACCCACTCTAACTCTTTCTCCTCTCTTGATTGTAGACTGGTGTCGCCATGTTTGTGCAAGGGCTCGCTGACATATGTGCACGTGCACTGCCTGGAGCGATGGATTAGCACCTCGCGCTGCACAATCTGTGAGCTATGCCAGTTTCATTATAACACCGAGCAGACGTTGCGGTAAGTGTGTTTGGATGTGCTATGTGCTATGTGCGGTGACAACCCTGGCAATAAACTCAACTTCCTGGCCAAACCAAGTGGCAACAGTTCAAAAGGGCACAACTGTGTCACTGACAGCCAACAAGAAAAGCTTCATCATCCTCTCAGCTGTTAGCAGTTAGGCATTAGATGTCAGGTGCTAGATTGTTATGACTTTTAATCAGTGACGCTAAGGCTAAGCACTCGGCTCACTAATTGCCACAAACCCAGCACAACACTTTGTACTTTGTGTATTGCAGACATTCAGTGTTGCTTTATTACAGTTGGGCTAAGGCTTTTAACAGACAGATGGGGTTACATTTTAGAATGTCTGAAATTTGATATCTACTTGGCAAGAATGATTTTGAGAACTTAAATTGATTTTTTAGATTCTCCTTATGAACATTTAAAACCTGACACATGGGTTTTGCTTCAGACAAAAGTAAAAGTAGAGTTTGCGTTGCTTCTATGAAGCTTATATTAACTAAATATTGTTTAGATATTAGATAAATCAAATGAGTAAACTAAATCGAATCGATACTAGCATTCTGAACTACTGCACCAAAAAAGCTTTCTTATACCTTAGTAGCATAGTTCAAAACTAAAGCCATCAATATAAAAGAAGGACAGTTTATAAATATAAAGCTAGCTGAAGTGTTATCTACAATAAGAAAGAAAACGTTTTGAGTATTTTAGGGACCATCATCGTTTAAATATCGCTTTTTTGAAATCGTGTTTTTTCCCTCCCAATTTTTCTTTATCTTTCGCTCCCCTCTAAATCTGTGCTTTTGGCAATCCTTAGCTACACTTGTATGCAATCGTTGCGTTTGTGGTATTCACGGGCAATGAGCCGTCGTGCTCTGCAGGAGGATTGTCAAATGTTTTCGCTGCTGACATTGGTGGCATTTGGAATCATTGGCACCTTGCTGGTTGGCATACAATACTATGCAATGCACACACAATCGTGGGGCCTGAGCAAACTGTGGACCAAGTCCTGGATGCTGTTTTTTTTGTTTATGACGGTGAGTTATCATAATGGCTGTGAGTAATATTTTCATAATTTTATAATGATTTATTTGATGCTTTGCAGATTTCTGTTTACTTTGCCAATGTGTACATGTTGATCAAGTCACAGCTAACGCCCTGGTATCGGTAAGAGCTGCTGCTTGAGTTCCTTATAGAGTTTATAGTCTTAAGGTTCTCTTTTTTTCCCTTAGCTGGTGGCAGTCAGCACGTGATATTAAGCTCATCTTGGAGAATCGCCGACCTTTTCCAAATCCCAATCGCGTGCAACCGATTACGATTGAAACGGCCTCAACGACAGCTTCCATGTTTACGCATCACGATCAACTTGATGTGCAGCCTCAATTCTCTCCACAGCCACGCTACATAACGCCCACTTCTAGCGCAGTTTCGTTGAACAAAACTGTGTCTCCCTCTACCGTAGAGGAGAAGCACCCAGAGGCTGAAATACAACTGGACGCTGTATGCAACGACACAGAGACAGCCATCGAATCAGCCTTGCTAAGCAGCAGCACTTCCAATCCAAATCCCAAAGGCAACGAAGATGATGCTGACACCAGCGCCGAGTCAGATAAGAGGCCGGAACAACCAGAGCAATCGAAGAAGGGTGGCAATGGCGACAACAACAACTAAGTAGTTGTGTAATGCCCAAGTGGACAGATTTGTAATTAGGGCTCAAGGGCAAGACTCAAGGCTATTTCAGCTTGAATAATCAATGTTTGCGTGCCATTTTGTTTAATGTACTTTCAATGCTTTTAATGAACTCTGCCCGGGCAAAAACTTGTCTTCACGTGGCAACTTTCCCTTTTTTTCTATTTGTTTGCCCCACTGATGTTCTACAGCTCTGCACTCGGCTTTCACTTCCTTCTGTGGCAGCGCACAACTTCCGCTTCCGGCATGAGCTGGTGCAAATTAAAGACCTGATAGCGGCGTTCTTAAGAAGCAGGCCTGCATGCAGACACGTCAAAATGGTTGATGGCATAGCCAGTCACGTGATTGATGGCTCATAAATTAGTCATTTTGCTAAGCTACCTCATATTCCTTCCTTTACCTACCTCAGTTCACCCCAAACCAGATTGTGGCTGAATTTTTCGCATCGAGTGCAGCTTCAGTAATCAAGCAGCAATTTGTGCCTAGTGCTACGCATTTAATATCAGCTCCAAATTCTGATGTGCTCAAACTTCTGCTCAACATCACTCTCCTCCTCCTCCAACTTCACCCTCCCTTGTGGCAGCGTGACCGCCCAAAGCTGTCTTCCGCTGCCTAGGCTGGCTATTGATGTTGACATATTAGAAGTAAGCCTTGGCGTTCGCCTGAATCGCTATGTTGAATGATGTCCAGCTAGTGCTATGCATATTTGGCAAAGGGTTAACAGCTCGGCGACCTTCAATCAATGTGGCTTCACTTGCTAGCTGACTGGACAAGCTTAGGCAATCACTGCGCGAACATCATGTCATGGCAAATGATTGAGCGTTTCCAACCCAAATCGCTTCAAATCCCCATTGCTTGATTTGCCTATTTGTTTGCCCTGAGTGTGAGTCTGCGTTGTTTGTTCTTTTTTTCTGTTTGTCGTCTCACTAAACCCTAAATTGAAAACAGTCAAGTAGTTCTCAGTATATCGCTCTTTTAAGCAGGGTTAAATCAAGTTTTTTTTCACGGTATCTTACTTAGTTGCGTATAAGCTTAAATCTTTTAAGATTATTAAAACAGAATTTAAGCTTCTATGTTTAAATTCTGCTAGAATGGCAAATGAAATCAAATTTATTTATGTTTATTTCAGTTTTCTTTGAAATAGTTGTTTGTTTAATGTAAAAGAACTGATTAAAAGCCTATTGCTATTATCTTTAAAGCTGCCTTTTATAAGTAAGTTGTAATATTTGTGACAACAATGCCACATCTAGGGATTTAACGTTAAAATGCGATGAAAAAAGTTCTAAGTAAAGGATAATATATTACTAATGTAATTAATAAGTATTGGCAAAGATCAATACGATTTAATTTGCTTTAGACTGAACAACATTAAGAACTCATTCAATAAACAGGGTATAATAAGAAATAATATTTCACATTACATTAAATTAGTTTGCTCAACTTTTTCATGGATTATAATTAACAAAATTGTACAGTTTGAAGTGCGTTGTGTTCGCTTTTAATAAATAAAGAAGCAACATAGATTTTAAAGCTGACGCTTAAAACTAAAAACTTTGTAAAATCCATATGCTTGTTTTGCTTGCCAAAAGTTTTTGCCTTAACTTTCGCTTAAAGTTTGTACGCCATATTTAAAACTAGAGGAAAATTTATAAACTCAATACTCTCAACTTGTTTACTAGCACAAAGTACTTACATCCTTGTCGCCCAGTCGCTCCACGCGGCAGTGCAGGAAGCCTGTTTGGCCAACGGTGACGGTCAAGTTGCGCGGCACATCAAAGTCAAAATAGGGCAGCATATTTGAGGGTGAGATTGTTGTCGTTGTTGGTGGCGTTGGGGCTATCGCAGCGCTATAACCTGTTAAAAACGGAAAGAATGGTAGAAGTAGAAAGTGAGTGAGTGAGAGTGTAAAATTGTTGTAGCAAACATAAAAAAAAATGCAAAGCTCGTGCCAATTGGAAATTTATTTTCATTTTCATTGTGCATACGTATTGTTTTGGGGCAAAATGTGGTAAAGTCTCGCAAAGTCCCGGAAAATAAGTGGAAAAAGAGAGAACTCACAAAATACTCGCCAAAACCTGAAAAGTAATAAAATTCTCATAAAAATGCAGCAGAAAAACACAGAAATCTTCAACAAACAATTATATTGGCCCTTTTTTTATTTTTATATTCCGCTTTTCCATTTTGCTTTGTGCCACAGTATGCATATACATATAAACAAAAATGCTGATATATGTATATATACATAGTAAAGCCAATACGCTACTACAAAATGGAGCATTTTAAAGTGGAATTTTGGGTTTATGGTTGAGAGCGAAAGGTAGGGTTTGCAAACATGTGGATTATTAACGATTCATTGGAATATTCCGATTTATTTAGCTTCACTTCATGTTTGTTGTTGTTTCTCCAATTGTTTACTCAGCTATATTAGCTTGTGTGTTTTGTGTGAGTGAATTGGTTTGTCGGTGAACGCGATTTTTGGCCATATTTTGTTGCCATATTTGAGCTCAAGGCTAGGATGATTCGCGATTTCATTACAAATTAATGGAGAGTATGAGAAAAAAATTTCGAGGGAATTAGGGGGAAGTTAGCAAAGCTTATGTAACACAAAATCAAAACCATATACAGCTTAGCCCTTAATGGCCATGCCAAATAGTATTATATAGACCAAGGAACTATTTCCATTCTGTGTCAGTTCAAAATTCTTAACTATGTTTATCATATTATGTCAACTGTTAGAGCACGTTAGAATAGCGGTGAGTTCCGAATAAAATATTGTTATAATACTAGGTAGACAACTGCTATAAGAAGTTCATCAATACACGCTCAGCCAGCTTGAGAGTCTCAAACTTTTGCACATCAAAGCGTTGGTTCGGAATCAGACTTGCTAAGCGTATGCAGTCAACTGGAATAGGAATAATTGAATGAGGCAACGACGACAACGACTACGACAAAGACAACGAAGCAGGAAGGCAGTCAGTTTATCGAACTTTGAACTGTATTGCAGGGCAGCAGACGATGTGGAAGAGTAAAATCAAAAAAGAAAAGAATGCTAAGATTTTTGCTCAAAAGCTGCTGTTGCACATTTCCTTTTCCGCACGCGCCCGCACAAAAAAGACACACGCAACCAAATCGACATCAAAAACTTTTCAGGCCACACGCACCACACCAAAAAAAAAGGCAGCAGCAAAACACACCCAAAACTTTTAACACATGCGTAAAAGACGCAGCATGCAGGCGTCACTTCCCTCGTTTCATCCATGCCACACCTTCTAGAAATTCAGTGACAAAATGGGAAGCGGCGGGGTATGACAAATTTTACAATTTACTGGTAAATTTCAAACACACAAAGTTAAATTTAATGTGCGCCCGCAACATTTCTGTACGTGCCCCAGTCTCGCTGTGCAGCAATATGCAAAGTAACCATACTGTAGATAATTCTAAAAACAACACAAGAAGAAAAAAAGAAAAGAAAAAGAAATCGAAAAAAAAAAAAACAAAAAAACTCCTTTGCCATTTTCAGCGCAATGCTGCAGATTTGCACACGCGTTCAGCTGAGTGAACTGAAACTGAATTTGCATATTTAATTTGGTGTTTGATATCTTATAGTTCACCTAGGCGTATCAATGTATGTACGTATATACGAGCAATAAGTCAAAAAGCTTCTCTACAGCTATTTCCGTTGGAAAAGTAGTATATTTCTGTTGTGGTTATGAAGTTGTGTTGCAAGAAGGAAACAATTTTGACACATCTCCAACACACACAGAAATTAGCACCGCCTACATAAAACTTGATTTATTGGGAATGATCGGAATAAGTTAGCTGAACTGGAAGATACCCTGTAGTCCTGTTATATTATAAACAGAGGCTTAATGTTGGTAGAATAGTTAAAAGTATTCAGTGACAAAAAATTATCGTCATCGCAATTTAAAGAATAAGTTCAATAAAATATGGACTCAAAAATTTAAAAATAAATTTAATGTAATATGTTAACTGTCATTCAATATTTCCGATAATAATGACAAGTAGCTACCAAGCAAGCAGAAATTGTCAGAACATCTGAATGTTTGTTTCTAATCAAACATCTTAATTAAGCTTATAAGAAAATAAACGAAACAGTTGGATACCTGCTTTTAAGCCTTTGGGGAACAAACAAGACTTACAAAGGTATGTTGAGGTAAACCTGGCAAAACGCAGCTTGTCAAAAACTCTGGTTATCCATTTCCGACCCATTTACCGTCCCTCGAGCCTGGCTGGGCAGAAAACCAACGAAATTAGCTTTGGAATTTTGCACGTATGCGTGCGTGATATGAAAATGCGTGCCAGAAAACGCATAGAACGCTGGCAAGCTAAGGATACGTGCCCTGTACACATGAGAGGGAGCTGTAGCTGTAGCCGGAGCTGATGCTGAACTTAATTTATTGTTTATCAGCGGGCATGAAATTTATGACCAGAGCAGAGTAAGAATCCCACGCAAATGTATGTGTGTGTTGGTGTGTGTATGAGAATGTTTGCTGGGCGCTAATTTTAAGTTTATGCATGGAAAATTTGCTGCGTGCTCATGTTGAGCAAATTAACGATGTGGTTGCTGCTGTTTTTGTTTTGAGCCACTTTTCTATCGATCAGGCAGCCAACAACTCGGCAGACGACCCCCCGCGACGAGGCAAACAACAAAAAACAAAAGCAACAACAGCTGGTGTTGTCAGATTTCGGTTTTTGAGCTTTGGCTTTAAGCACGTTAAATCAAAACGTTGAACAACAAACGGCAAATGGCAATGCCAACAACAAGTTGACATGATGCATGGTGCCAATAAGAGCCGCGCTGATATGGCTAGCGGCTATTCGCTAAATTAGCAAATGCGGTGGAAAATCATAGCCGAGTTTACATAACGCACACGCACACAAATTTATGGAAGTCACAGCAAACGCACTTTTATTATAATAGATCGAATGGAAAATGACGACAGCGAATTGGAGCTCAACCCCTTTAACTGAACAGCTTTCTGGCTACTCTCATCCAGCCGCATTAATTGAGCGTAAAATGCATTACGAGTTCTCTGCTCCATGGTTTATGCAAATGCGAAGGCAAACATTTGTGCGGGCCAAACATACCGAATGATTAGTGATACGCGCTTGTGTGACATGAGTAAACTACCAGCAAATATCACGTATTGCAAACAAGCTGGAAAAACACAAGAATGTACACAGTGGCGTAGTTAAAGAGGGGTCGTTTGTAAGCCTTGAAAGCTTTTGTATGGCCATCAATCAGGAGCTAACTAAACATGCTTTAAAATCAATCTTCTCCAAAGGTTAAGGAACCCCAAACTCCCCCTTTTTTGTTTGCCACTGTATCTGAGAAGCATTTGTATACCCCGTAAAGACAACAATTTTAAATAAAAGCTTGATGAGTCTTGACTTCTATCGCAATAAAGCATATGACTGACTGATTAACTGATTAATGCAACTTATAGTATACAAGTTAGAAATATAATATTCTGGCTAACAAACAATTCTAACCAAACAGGATATCATTACATTTGATCAGCTTGCATTTACAACTGATTGTTTTTGTTTGCTCAAATGCATGTGAACTTCAAGTCGATGCCAAACAAGGTCCTTCCTAAGATGCGTGGGATGGTTATATATATATATATATATATATGTATATAGCATGATCCTAGGCACTAAAAGTTTAGGTTGCGCCTGACAACACATTGACGCATTGAGTGGCAACCATGCTGACGCTGACAACGCTGTTGCTGCAACTGCTGCAGATGCAACTGCACTCGACTTAGCGCGTCTCTCTTCTCTTGACTTGCCACAAATTGTCTAGACTGCTGCAGACGCAGATAAACAGTGCTAGATGCTGCCACTGCCACTTCCACTGCCACTCAACAGCTGCCGCAGGGTTGCAGCGCTCTTTTAAATATGTTCAACTATCGATTATGCAGCTAAAGTGTTTCCGTTTTACCATTCAAAGGTGCCTGGTAAGAGGTTTAAGGGTTAAGGCAACGTGTGGTAAGGAAATAAGAAAAGATGCTGAAAGCATGACTAGCACTGAGATTTACTTCAGACTTCAACAGCAATCAATATTTGTAAATGCTGAACGGAGAAACTGATAAAACTGACTTTGACTTGAATTATTTGGCCTTATTTAAGATAAAGAAAAATAAACTGTTATAAAATATGCAAAAATTTTATGTTATTCGAAAAATGTTTCAAATTCTGTTACTCATTGTCTGAGACTTGTTTTAATTCACTCAAAACTATTAATCTTACAGGTCACCCAGTAGAATTTTGGTATCGAAGTGTCGAGCCAAGCTGTTTTCTTTAGAGTCCATTTCAGACTAATTGGCGCTGCCTAACTGACAGCTCGTTCCAAATACATTTATTTCTATCGTTTTATTTTCAAACTAGAGTGTCAGCAATTACCTACAACACCTAACTGATTGTGCTGATTAAGGGCACTTGGTGTTTTATTGAAGTGAATAAGGGTATACAAATAGTAGTAGAAGTAGTAGTGGCTAGCATTGATTCTTAGGTTATTTACCAAATGTGTTATATTGATCTTTTTGCGTTTTTATAATTTAGAAGAGTGAACTCAATTCCTTGACTGTTTTTTATTATTTAAGTTCAGTTTCTTTTCATATTTCATTTGTTTGTTTATTTGATTTGTATTTTCCAATTGGTAATAATTCCACCTCTCGCTTCCATATAATTACCTGATGTTAATCACTGAACAATATATTAAAATCCGTGACACATTGATACATTAGCAGTTAATCATTGAACAAGCAGGACACATAAATAATTCTTAACACACGCTTGCATTTATATGTTACATGTTAGAGAACAGATTTACTTAACGATTGTGCTTGCATAGCACTTAGTCGTTGGCCTTGCCAAGGCAACTATTTTCGGGGGCTGAATTATAGCTGGAGCTGCATTTAATTTACAGTAAATGTGCATTAGTAAATCTTTATGTGTGTCTGAGAGAGATAGTTCAAAAACTTCCCAACCTATTTATTTCTTTTTGTAGCTTAAGTTGTGGCTGCTCTTTATTCATTCAATAAGTTCAAGTGCGTGTAAGGACTTACGTGTATATAGTAGATGTTGTCTTTCTGTTTTACATGTGTGTGTGTCGCAAGAAAATTTTTTTGATGCGTCACCATTTTAATAGCATGCCCAGAGGCGCTATGTCTGGCTCAGGCTTTGGCCCCTATATCTCTTTCTCTCGATCTCCATCTACATGGCTGTCGCTGTCTCTAACTACATATATACTGACATCAGTCAGCACAGTGGAAAAATAATATTATGTGGGGCCATTCAATGTATGAACATAGTTGCCATTGAGCAAATGTTATTAGTGTCGCGCTTTGAAATTATTATTTTTTGAGGACGCCGCCGTCATATATGATATCTTATATACATACATATAAGAAACTGTGACCCTTGCCAAACATAGTTCAGATACTAATGAAGTTCAAAATTCTATAGCATTTTTCTGGACATTTAACAAATAACAAGTAAAATTTAAATATCCTTGCTTTAACACTATTCAATTGAATATAGATAAGCTATAAGATATGGGAATCCATTCAAGTTTATTAAGAAATATAGCTAATAATTTGAAAATACCTTATACAATAATGGTTTTCTTCATTTTGTTATGATAAATTTGGGGATAGATTGTGATCAGGATATGTATATACATTTCATAAAACTACTTTTCTCCTGCATTTCAACTTTAGTTAGACAATTAGAATGACCCCAGCCAAGAGTATATAAATTCAAAATGTTTGAGGCGATGACGGGCGTACTCTTATTTAAATCTCAGCCTCTCGTCTCGCAGTGGTTGACAGTCGCATAATATATGTGTGCCACAAACACACACACACACACACACACACATATTCGCATACGCGGCAGTGCGCTCGCAATTGTGGCACGAGCCAGCTGCCACATTTGCATGCGCATCACATGTCAACGATGACGACGCAGGCATGGTTATCGGGCAAGCAGGCGAAGGGAAAGTTGAGCAATGAAAGTTAAAAAACAAGCAACTGAAGAGCCTCAAAAAAAAATAAAGCTGAGCGGAAACGAAATCAGATAAACGCTTGCTGAATGGCGCCCATGGCGACAACTGACGGATATGGCTCGTAAATTTTAAGTCAAGATTCGCAAGATCGTTTAAAAAAACAAAATCTACCAATCAGAATTGAACATACCGAAAATCCGCAATAATCGCTTTAATATCTTTGCTGTTCTGCACATTCTATATATCTTTTTAATGTTTCCTTTAGCTTTGAAATATTTCAATATTAAAGCAGATTACGAAATGACAACAAAACGACACGTTCAGTCAGCGTTAACATGTATTTTCAATATTAGATACCCAAAGGTGTTATTTTGTGTCAGTCCATAATAAATTGTTGAACCAACACGCCAAGTTGTGTGTGTGTGTGTTGACAATCCCGCACACACACACAACTGAAATTTCGCACCACTACAATGGCAAAAGAGCTGACGTTTGCAGCTTTACGAGAAAAATTTCTTGCTAAGCGCAGCATTTTCACAACACGATGACAACTAACCCCAAATCGCAGCGATTGTAGGTATGAGTGAGTGTGTGTACATTTGTGTGCTGCGTATCCTCAATAATTTGACACACAAAAGTGCTTCCGTTAAATACAGACACGAATCGAAGCTTTAAAACCCTTTTTGCCAGAGTTTACTTATTCTGATTTTGCCCTTTCACGCACTTTTTGGCCAGAATTCCAATTCGGCCAAGCACTTAACGCTTACGTTAATAGGATTATACTTGCAACTCTTTAATCGATTCGCTTCTCGCTCCATTTACGCTGTTTTATGACCTGGCATAATATTTATTATGAGTTTCTGGATTTTCGTTGTTAGCCAGCTGCACTCAGAAAACACTTACAAATTATTGCACACATTGCGTATGTGTAATTTGTTGCAAATAAAAAGCACCTATTACAGACAAATTGTTGCCAATTGACTGCACGTTCATACACACTTATTTATAAATTTTTCATCTCATCCCCAATACCTTTTTAGCACTGTTCAACAATCCAAGTCAATAAGCCTGAGCAGGCAATTTTCTATTCCGATTGACTCCATTTTGCCGATGCTTTGTCCTCTAAAACTCACGACTCGAAACTTTCTTCTGTTGCTGTAGCTCGACGCACTTAGGCGCGACAATTAATTTACGGCGTAGACGTTTGCCAAGCCATAAATTGTGCCCGGACAAGCGTGCGAGCGGGGCCACAATAATTGAACCACATGGCGTATGCATAACGAGCTGAAGCCGAAAGCAGAGACCGAGAGTCGCTTGGTAAATGTCAAATAGAAATCACAGCCAGAGATATTTTGAATGTGGTTTTGCACATGTTCTGTGCCATATTCTTTTGACAGTTCACAATGTGCATATCATAAATTAATGAAATTTATAAGCCAACCACACAGTGTGTGATTGTTTTGGGACACTGTGCACACTGCTTTTGAAATAAATCAAAGTAATAATTGTTAAGTGAATTAATTAATCTAATTGTCACTAGATAGATGAAGGATATTAACTTTTGTTAGAGGAATGTTAAGATGATAAACAGAGAATAGTTAACAAAGTAATACTTCCATCAAAATTTTAAGAAACATTAAAGACCCAAGCTATTTTCACCTGATGAATTACTATACATTTTCGATAAAAATAAATTTAATAACACAGATAGTTGTATAATCATTTTCATAGGTTTATTCCTCCATAATTATAATTGCTATACTTTTATTTTTACCCACAACCTAAGCTTCTTAAATCTTCTGTGTTTTTACTGTACATAAACTCTTGAAGCAGCCGTCGAGAATATGTGCCTTAGAGCTTATTGATGATTTTGCCCTTGACAGCGACATTATGCTCAACCAACAATCTAGTTAAGTTTAGGATTAATTTTCCGCTACACACAAAACAATTGGCAATCAAAATAAACGTCCCATGAAACTAAGTATCGCTTAGCTAAATAAATTTCTTATCTACAATGATAAATAAATATAAGAAGTATTACCTATTTAAAATTGATTTGCATGACGTTCCTAGAAGACAGCGCACTTTTCGCTCGGTGTAGGCGCACTTGTCTGGAATTGGACTGCCTAATTTGGGTGAAGTGTCGTGCCATCTATGGTGCCGCACCGCATGTTGCACCACGCGTTCACAAAGCACCACCCAGCCTACCAATGTTGTTGTTGTTGATGTGGCTTGTTACTTTGCGGCTAATTGTGCACTGATTGAAATTCAAGCTCTGTGCAAGTGGCAATCAGTTGCAGCAAAAGCGATTGCCGATCTGACAATTGCTGATTTAGTTTCTCTCCGTGTCTCCTTTCCAATTTCAATGCGATTTTATAATTCTCAAGAGCTAGCGAATCAACTTGAAAATTTAGCAATCACACAAAGACCTTGAATCAACTTTTAGCTGGACAAGCTTTCACTCAAACTTGCCTTGAAAAAACAAGCAGCAGCAGCGACTTCAAAGCAAGCAAAAGAGAAAGGCAAAACACAAAACAAAGAGAATGAAAAAATGACATGCACAAAAGACAAGTTGTCAAAAGTCGATAGTGATTCGATATATGTATGTGTAAATGTAGAGGATGAATGGGGCGTTGTTCATGTCGCATTTTATATTCGGGTATGTCGACTGAAAAATGTGCAAACTGTTGGGGCGGACTGGTCGGACAAGTCCCACGCCTCCAGCACCGTTACATATCAGTTGAGCCATTGTATTGTTTCCGACAGTTGCCATTGTTGTTTTGGGCTGGCAACACTCTTAGCAGGGCGGCTCAAATTGCCAAACAGACATTGAACTTTGGCCGCTCACACACATTCACATATATAGAGAGCACAAAACAAAGCAAGTCGCTAGGTCACAGTTACTGTAACAGTTACAACTGACTTTCTCTATGTTTGTGTGTGTGTGTGACATGCCAAAAGTTAAAGCATGCGACAATGCGCGCTACATTGGGGTAAAAGCAAAAAACTGCTGCAGACTTTCAGGCGTCGCTTTTATGGCCAAGCTTGCCAGCTCTCAGTTGGCCTTTTAGTTTTATACCCTTGCGTTGGGTATTATTATTGTATGCAGAGATGTGTAACACATTGAGAGAAACATTTTTGATGACATGTCCAACTATTCACAAACTCAGTTTTAAAGCTTGACAAAAACTAAGGCTTTGGACTAGATTTTGTGCATAAGTCAGAGTTTGTTGAACTGTACAATTGTATTGAAGCAAAAAGAAAGAAGCAAAAAAGTGACAAAAGTTACCATAAACATAATCTGTCCTATATTTTGTATAATTAAATAATTTAATTAATACTCAAGCACTTGAGCTAGTATTCTTAAAGAGTACGTTATATGTAGTAATGCCCAAGAAAACAATTTCTTCTTTATTTTTGTTATAGCTCCAACTTATTCAGTTATTGTAGCTGTTGCTATTGTTTTCATGATTATGTGCCTCATTTCAGGCAGTTTTTGCACACAACGCTCTGATTTAATTTAACAAAATGCCACCAGCAACTTGGCCTCATTCCTTGTCGCTAAGCTCCTGGCTCCTCCAGTTGCAGGCGGAGATAAGGAGAAAGAAAAAACAAGTCTATGCTTTACTCAATTTCTGTGGCTACAATTGTCTGACCGACGCCAGCGACCACAATCTGTAGCTCTGTCATAATTTAGCACATTTTATTAGCCTGTGCCCGGTTCGATAAGCCAGCTCCGAATGCCATTTTCTGCCATGGCTGCTCCTATTCTTGCTATTCTACTACTTTTCTACAAGCAGCCGCCCTCTAGTATTCCAAAAGAAAGAAAAAAAGTCGCGACGACGCTTGGGCGCAAACAGACATCAAATTAGGTTAGCAGCAACAATTCGTATCAATGATTTTTATGGCATTTTTATTTGTGTCGAGATTTGAGCACACTGTATACGTAATGCTGACTGCATTCATTTAGAGCATGTGTGTGTTAGTGCGTGTGAGAGCTAAGAACTTCTAAGCCACGTCTAGACGAACAGTCAGTGCTTAGCACTCAGCTCATTAGCCCGCAATTTTTAAGGCAAATTGTTAAGCACATTAACGCATAAAAAACTTTCGCAACAATGGTGAAACAATAGCAGCAAAAGCCAAGTAAAAAAGGCTGCAAATCATATTCGCCTCCATGACCAAAGAAAACAAGTTGCAACAAATGCAGCGGCGAAAAGCTCATTTAATATGCATGGCAAGCAAAAGATTTTCAACAAGAGTGGGGAAGTTATAGAGTATGGCGGGAGACTTAAAAAAAAAACGGCAAGGAAGCACCATGAAATTCCGAAATGCAAATGCCAACGAAAGTTTTCTTCGTTTGCTTTAATCAGTGCGTAAAATATTCCAGAAAGTTTGCGTTTGTATTTGCTTTTTATTTTCTGCTGCGCTTCTTTTTTTATTGCTCTTTTGCTTACTGCTGTGTACTTGTGTTTTGTTTGTCTTTTTTTTTCGTTGTTGAGCTGACTTTATGTCAAGCAGACGCGTTGCGCCTGAAACCCGATTTGCTGAGGCAGCTCCAACTGCAACTTACAAAAGTCGCGTGCCGCCGACATATGCAAAAGGCAAGCGGTCGAGATGAGGATAGAGGAAGAGAGAAAGGGAGCTCACGAACTTTTCTCTCCTCACTGTAACCGCAATAGATTTACACGAGTCGCCTCAACTAGATCCGTTTATCACAGACACGCACACACACGAGCACACACATTGGTTTGTTATACGTGTGTATTATTGTATTGTTTGTGGGTCGGAAAATGAATTTACGCTTGCTCAACATATGCGTGAAAGCTGGGATGATGCTGAAAAAGGAAGAAGTATGGTGGTGGAAGTGCACTCCCACTCGATAGTGCTCTCTGCAGGACACGCAACTGCAGTCGAGTGACTGCAAATTGACTTTGGTTGCAAGTTGGCGAGCAAATAACAGCAAAATGATAAACCAATCATAGCTGAACAACTTTATTTCGCGACGCTCTCAAACGCTCACTCTCACTTTCTCTCTCTCTCTCTCTTATTTTCTCTCATTCTGTCCCTCATCTCTTTGTTTTCCTCGCACGCACTTTGACGTTATGCTTTGCGGTCATTTACATTAAAGGATGCGCTGAAAAGTGTGCCACAATATTTGTATGCCCTATATCACCAGAGAGCTTTATAGGTCAAGCATGTGTGCTTGCGATAAGACTGAAAAGGGTGTGACGGAATCGCTTAAGCTTATAGCTTAGTAACAATTTAAAGCTGTTTTACTATAAAAGAATATTTTAATGAAGAATTTCTTTTAATAATTGCGTTAGTCAATTTATAGATAAATCTTTTGTCTTAATTAAATGCTTCAACAGCTCTCAGAAAATAAATTGCTAAATTTATTACGCAACATAAAACACATAAAGTTTTATCATCAGTAAACATAGGTAAGCCGATTTGTCGATTAAATTAAAATTATTTGGTAAATGTCTAGAAGTTGTTTTAAAGTATGTGACAGCATATTTAAGAGTCACTTGTTCGTAGATTTATAGTGGTTTTTAAACTATATATATAAAGTTAATTTGTAAAAGCTCAGACGAATATTTATTGATCATTTGATATAATAGACCAGCTTACGCCTGTAGCCACATTCTCATATTATTTGCTTGGTGCCTTTTAAAATTATGAAACTTTAAGCGCTTAACAAACAACAATATATAGACCACTAACCACGCCCCCTGCACACATTCCACTCTCCATGGCACCGTCATGTGCCTTATATATTTTCGAAATTATGATGAATGGCAAAGGCATTTATTGAAATTCTTGCAGCGCCGCCTGCGACACGAATATTTCTTGTTGCTATTGTTGTTTGTATATAGTGTGTATATATATGTATTTTTGCTGCATGACTGCCGTAAAATGAAATAAATTGCAGGGAAAATGAGATTATCGTATATTTGGGGGGCTGCGCTTTTTTATGATTATGATTTTGATTGCTTGTTGGGCAACATTTTTAATGCTGATATGCCGGCCATAATTTTCCATTTTTAATGATAGCGTCAAGAGCGCGTTCACACAAATAAATGAAATTGATTTGGCTTTCAGTTAAATATGTGTGTTTGTGGGTGTGTATGCTGCGTCATTTTGTGGCTTTAATAGCACAGCATGAGCTGGCACTTTAAGTGCGTCTACTTAAAAAAACTCTCTTGAATTAATAGGTCCTGCTTGAGGCTAAAGGCCACCCCAGCTTCAAAGTCAACAAGGCGCGCAACAGTTCACCATGGGAGTTTTGTGCCAGCTTCGTGCGGGCTCGGTCATTAGCAAATAGGAATGGCCCGGACAGGCCCAAAAGAGCACGGACTCCTTGCTTACATATTTTCAGGAGTTTTTCATTTATTTCACTGTTTGATATTGTACCCGATGTGACTGCCTTTAATCTCATTTAGTGTTAAATTTTCTTTTTCTTAAATTTGTATGTACCTATGTATGTACCTTGGTACATGAATTACAAATTAGATTTTTAATTCAAATTTCATTGTCTATTGAAAAAATATATGATTATTTCCAAAAAATTGAATCTCAAATATTTAAAAACGGAACTTTTAAAAAAAAATTCGTGTTCGTGCGAGCCCTTGCTTCAGAAAAGAGACACGCGCCCACCTCTAGTCCAGACGACTTTCAAGACCAATCTCTATGTCCATATCTAGCACTAATTTGCATTGAGTGGCTTTGTTATTCACTGACTCAAACACACTAACACACACACACACACGCACACTAGTCAACACAATGAACTCAAAAAACATCACTAAGGGAGTTGGCGAAATAAATATGTTTGGCATCCGGCCGGAAAAAAATATACATATACGAAACAGAATATGTCCAGTCTGTGCGTTCATTCATTTAGCTTATTCATAGTCCGGTCACAAAATTCAACACCTACGCAACTACCGGCTGATGCTCATGTATTGTGCCAATTTGGCGCCACATAGTTGACCATTTTTTCCCATTGAAACCCCTGCCCCTGTTCCCGGTTCGGCTCCTGCTTTCTGCTACTGTTTCTGTTGCTGGACAACGACGTGCGACCTGCGCCTGACAATGCATGCAAATGATGGCATTTGTTGTAGGCCAAACGACGTAGGTTTTTCATTTGTATCCAGCACTCCACACCCATCACAAAAATGGTAACAGTTTTTTTGGTTGTGTTTTTTTTAACACTCTGTTAAGCAAAGAATGCTGATTTTTGTATTAATTGAATACTTTGCTGAAATGTTGAATTAAGATATCAATTTTCAATCTATGCCATCCTCATTCGGACACCCTGTTTTAGTATCAAAGCTTTAAATACATAAAACTATTATTTTATTTTTTGTTACTTTTGATCTATTTCTTAACTATTCTCTTTCATAAAGCAAATTCTTCGACATTAAGATAAAAGGAAACAGAGTATTCCACAGTCTGCAGTTCGATTTGTTGATACATTCTTTTGGTCTTTGAGGGTCTTGTTACTGTTGTTTTCCTGCTTTATTTTGTTGTTGTTGGGCATCTCTCTACTAGTTTTTTGGGTTACGTTGCCGCTCCTCGCAATTATGTCTTCACTTTCGACTGCTTTTGCCATTTTTTTTGCTATCGCTTTCGTTTTTATTTTTGTTAGCATCTCGTCGCCTCACTCATAAAACTGCCGGGAAGTATGCCATTCAGAACGCTTTGTAATTTTATGTATGCTCCAAAGCCACCCAACTCAATCCACTCAACCACTCAGCCCAGACAACACCTCTCGCTAGGCCAACTTTAAGTCCTGTGCTGATGACGTGTCTCCAATATAAATATGCAAATTTCTGGCAAAAACAAAAGACTCATAGACGCTATAGACTTAATGCTACTGCTACACAGTTATAGCAAGGACATCGTTTAGCTTTAATGCGTCATAATCAACACAATCATAATTTGCATTGGGTGGCCGAGCTGAATTGGACAGGCGCGCACTCTGCATAATTTTCCACATCATTACCACGCATCCACACTAATATGCCTTTGAAACTCCACACTGGGAATTAGCTTACATTACGGCAAAAACAAATACAACTACAAGCCCTAAATGTACCAGACGGCTTTATGCTGCCATCTTATGGCTTATTGCGCAACCAAAAAGCGACGCAACAGCCAACTGCAACCCATTTAAGCACATTTTGCCTTTTGTTTAGCCACTAATTTAACTACTACTACTGAAGAAAGGGCCAAAAGCTAAGAGCACATGCCTCGTGTAACTCTGGCAAGGGTACTGGTAGTGAGATAATGGAAAAGGTGATGGTTAGTGGGGTGGTATAACTGACAATACCTGACTATGTACTCTTCTCAACTTTGATCGTTGTTTGCCCGTTTGGGGCGGCAAACTTTCAAGTAGCTGTCAAGAAGCACTGCGTGACTTTCAGACACTACACTTGCCCCTTTTTACACCCCTCTCACTGCAAACAAGCTGCTGCTGCTCGAGCACATGTCTGACAGGCAACCAAATAGACTCAGAAAGACCAAAAGACAGTCTTACTTTGAGCCGCACTTAAATTTCCATGTCAACTGCGCAACTTTTTTTCAACCGCTCAAACAAAGTCTGTTTTCCGGCCAAAACAAAAACACAAGCCGCCACAATATATATAAATATATATATGTCTACATTTAATATTCAAATCATAAACAATTGAAAAACTCTTTCGAAATTCTCTTCAATATGAAGAAGTAACAATTTACTTTAAAGAGTTAATAAGTGTGAATATTAAGTATACGTATTTCAATTTAAGGAAATATATATATATATATTACTGTGATAAATTTTAATTAATAGTCCGTTGAACAGTTAATTCAAGCATCAGTATTAAACTTAGCCTCATATAAATTCTTTAGGGCCTGAAATAATTATGTCAGATTATGTTTCACTGTCAAACACTGTGACAAACACTCTTCATATAAGAGCTATTTTCAAAATTTGCAACGTCTGTGTAAGTTGGATAGCATATTAGCTGGCCTCACCCATTGCGCCTATGTGTTGCCTTAGTTACTGATTATAACAAGGCCCTACCATGCCACATAATTTTTTTTGGTATGGATGAAACGAATGGGAAAGGCGGTGGGCCCACTGGCAACTGTAATAGATTGATTTGGTCAGCTTTCCTATTCATCTATTGTACTGCCTAGAAACTGAGTGTAGAGGCTTGAACTCTGTATATAGGAACAAAGTGGGACGTCCTTTGTCATGACTGGCACGAAAATACGGAGAGAATTTTCAGACTTAAATATATATAAGAGGCCTGAACCATATTAAAGGTCAATATCAATTATTGCTATATATAAGCATATATAGTAAAGTATTTTTACAATATTAAAGCTCATAATAGAATTAAATGCAGCATGAAATTTATGTTATATTTAATTATGAGTGCTATGTGTATTTTTTGTGCGGCTTGCTAATGCATTTAATTCATTCATACATTGTATGTGATAGTCATATTGAATGGTGCGCAAATGCATTACTCTAAATGTTACTAATTGTGAGGTAATCAATTTTAAGTGTTGCATGTTTGTCATAAATTATGTACATAAAATGAGCTCAATTATTAGCAATGCATATTTTATAACAAACTCTAATTGAGTGCTGCTGCATTATAAATAAAGTGCGTATATCTATCGATATAGCATTTTAAAATGGTGTTTTGTATTCAATGTTAAATGAGTGCGTTAAGCGTGGTGGAAAATTAAAGAGGATTTCGAAATGAAAGCTAAGACTCAAGACACAAAAGCAGACAAGTCTTGACAAAGCTGTTTTCACTTACCAAATTGACTTTTGCAAGCAATAACCTTGCCGCTAATTAAGATCTACACCCACCACCCTGTTTGACCTCTGTTGACTGATGCGCGCTGGGAGTCAAATAATGTAATTAGTTGCTTTGACGGATTAAAAAAACCCCAACTGGCGCATTGACAATTTACTTAATTGAATGTACATACTATATGTACGATATATCTGTGTACTCATTGTAAACAGATATTAATCAAATGCGATTGCGCTTCAATTAATTTCAACTGCTGCATTTTTGTCAGCAACAAACTGGTGGCTGTCAAAAACCGCGATATGCAAACGCTGCTCGACACTCAACCAAAAATCAAACGTGACAACGCGGCGTATGCGCCATGACAGATTTATGCATGTAAAGATGACAACTTCAACAATAACAGCAATAAACAGCAGGGCCAAAAATTACTATCAAACACACGCACACAAACAGTCAACGCTAACTGATGTGCGACCACAAATTGTATGCGAATTATTTGAATAGTTTACTTAATTGTGTATGCCATGTGCTGCGGCGGCTGTTGCGTGCTCGCTTTTATTGTTATTGTTAGGTAGAGTTTTAATTGTTGATTTCTTTTTTGTTGTTGTTGCACTCTGTTAACAATTGGTGGCAGCCACAAAAATGGCAAACCTGGCCACATGAAATGCAACTTTGCTTATAAAACTGCGAAACGTTATACAAGCATTACTGTTACACTTTTTGTATGTTTATAAACAACAAATATCGACTGGTAACTGTTGTTCTTGTCTAGCACTAAGCACAAACGCAGTATCTTGCGCCATTAATATAAAAATAAATAACCATATGTAGATAGAAATTACTTTTGCTCATTTTGTTTTGCATTTTGATGAGTTTGGCGCACATCCAATTTATGCCCACGACGTTTGTCTGACTAGCAAATATAACCATGTATCTATACACAAACATAAAAATATATACAGTCGAACTTCTATATAACGAATCTCAGGGGGACAAGAAAAACTTTCGTTATAGAGAAAATTCGTAGTATAGAATGGGTTTTTGATGGAACCAGGTTGCAGGGTTCTGAATATTAATTCATAATATAGAAAATTTCGTTATACGGAAGTTCGTTGTATGGAAGTTCGACTGTATATTTATATATATACTTGTGTGACATATATATTCCCACATAGAAAGACTTTAATTTAGTGCCAAGGGCTGAGGCAGTCGAAATCGATTTTATGCTTTGAGTTGTGCTCAAAATGCGAACTGAGTAAACTTTAGTAACACACATTTCGTGGTCTGGGTAATTTCGTACAAGCTTTCTCAGCTCATCACTCAATTCGGCAGCTCGAAAATCCCTCAAGTGCTACATACAAAATATGCCTTAATATGCAGCAGCCTGGACACAAGTTTCACAGTAACAGGCACAGGAGTGCAGAGTTGAGACTAAAAGCGTTAACGTAGCCAATTATCTGCTTAAATATTATAAATGTACACCAAGAAAATAAGTCAAGTAGATCTTAAGTCTTAAATAAGTGTGGAAATAAATCTCACATAAGTTTTAACTTAGTTACTTTAGCATAACAAACTATGTATATATGAAATTTTTTCAACTAAAGCATCTTTTCGATTAAAATGGTATAGAAAATGCTGGATCGTCTTAAATATGACAGATTAAGGTAAGATTCCAACGATTCTCATAAAAGCCGCTTTAAGTTTTAGTTTTCTATTTTTAGTTTGTTATTTTTTTTAGTATTTATATACTTTTTTTTTTTTAAGTGTAACAGCAGAGGGAGAGGCTGTGCTTAAGCCACATTGGTGCCATTACGAGAGCTCAGCATGAATGTTACACGAACTTAATATTTCATTAATGCGCAAAGAGAACCCCAGAAATAGGAATAAGTCGCGTCTCTCGAGTCCAGTCGAGTCGTAGTTGACTGACCACATAAATTGTATTTGTGTATGTATGGATGTGTGTATGTGTGTGTATTTATTATTTAAGGGTGCGCTTACACATCGCAGTTGGCATAAATTCCGAATGATTTGCGCTGATTGCCGTCGACATAATAAAACTTTTATAACCTAATTAAGGCGTTCGCGCAATGCGCTGCCACGCCCACCATGCACAGTTGATGCTTCGTCTATTGTGGCACCGCCTGTCAATTAGGAAACACACGCACCCTCCAATTTTTTTTTTTTTTTTCTAATTGTGGGCCAAACGAACGCATTCACAATTTAATGACTGCCGGAGCGAGAGCTACCGAAAATGGCATCGGCGCTATCGAAATCAAGCGTCGCCATTGGCATCCTTGTCACAAAGGATGCGCCATAAAAGCACCGTTAAATGCCCCAAAGACAATGACTATTCTCGCTCCTCCCCACTCAAATTTCGATGTGGGTTTGCGTGTGAGTCGCATTTGCGGCCGTTAGCCGTTAATGGGTGTGTAAAATATTCGCATCACGAGGACCGTCGCCTGCAGCCACAGCATCCGGTTTATCTATGAGACAAAAACACACTCACACATTTACACACAGAACCGGAAATGTGAAGTGACAATGTTTGTGTTTTTTATACCCAGTGCATTAGATATAAAAAAGGGTGTTAAGGTTGGTTGGGCTTATCAAGATTAATGTCCATTGTGTTTATTTATGTGAGATTATGGACAAGCTATATGTTTATATACATATTAACAAAATGTACGAGCAAATGTATCAATATATACAATAAATTTTTATTTTATTGCATTATGGCTTGTTGAAAATCAATATAAAAAAATATTACACACGCATATTTATTTAAAAAATTAATTAAAATATTTTTAAAGTCAGTCATTTTATTGTGACATTAGTTTCCTATTAATAGAATTATATATATAGAAATAGAATTTACTAGATACAGATAAAAAAAAAATATTGCGACATTAAAATATTTGCATTTTAAGCAATGCTTGCATCTAAATTATATTAACATATAAATTGTAAAAAAAAAAAATAATAATTCGCGAAAAGTCTTAAAATTAAATCTTACGTTCTTTGTATTTTCTTATTTCAAACAGGGTATTTGTAGCTTAACTTTTCCAAGCAGTTGCATCTTTATTTATTTCTAATATTTATTGAGAACATGCCGAGCAGAGAACGAACTTTTGTGTGTGTCCTGTCATTTATTGGCACCCAATCAAATAATCACAGTGGAAGTCATGATACATATTTTATATTCGCATTTCTTTATTTGATGCTTTAACGCTGCTATCGAATTACTCATTAGCAAGTAAAATGCGCTGCGGATTTCTTTTGTCCATTTGTAATTTGCCATTTGTCACTTTTATGAACGCATTTATGCAAATTGACATAAGTTAAAGGAAGATAGAGCAAAGCGTACTGAAAGAGAACGAATGAGGTGCTGGCGATTATGGTCTTGTTGCAAATGGTTTCATGCTTCCGCTTTTGTTTCATACACTACATATATCTGTTTCTGTATTTTTGTGCTTGCTCCGCTTTATTACAACTTTTTTGGTATATTCTTACACTCTGCTAAAAGTACTATGCACATTGCATGCAAATAAACATTTAGCAACAAAACACAGTGAAAAAGGAAGCGGCAAAATATCATTAAAAACCTTTTTCGGGAAGACCTAGAAGTACTTGAGCGTGTAAAATGTAGCATGGAATTACATAGTAAAAAAAGTTTAGGACGTAGGCAAAACGAAACACGAGCAGAAGCAACTGCAACAAAAGGGGAAAGGGCGGAGCGGGACAACATCAAAACTAATTACTTTGTTTTTACATAAAGTAAATTTCGTGGTAGCTGCTTTACTTGGTGCTTGCCAAGCCAAATGCATTTAGGCGCACTTGTGTGCTTAGCAGAAACCCTTACCCCACCGTACATCCTTTTCTTTTAACTTGCTTCTGTCTGCATTTGCATTTAAGTGCTGCATACTTTAAGGCGTTGCCAAAGAAAGTCGCGGCACTTTCCTTTTTTGGCTTGTTGTGGCAGCTGTGTGCTTTATTACTTATGCAATATTACAGTCGCATAATAATATCTTAAGCCATGGCCCTTATCGCTCCCGAATGTCCCTGTTATCCTATTATGTATATACAATTTATATGGAACATTATATAAACACATTTCCTTTGTGGCATGATTTACTTGTCTTTCTTTCTGTTGCATATTCCATTCTTTCCCGCTCTGTGGGTCTGAAGTTTTCTGTGGGATTTTGGCTTTGACCATTTTAACTGCAGTTTTATGGCAAACGGATGGAATTTCTGTGGCATAGTAGCCGTGGTTAAATACATTTAGACTGTTTCCTATGCTCTAGCCCTTGTGTTCATGGTGTATTTGTTTCTTGTTTGAAAATTTTAAATTTAGTACTGCAAAAGTTGTTAAAAGGATGAGTTAAAGCAGGTCTGCTTACGTTATATAGCTATAATTTAATATTAATATTGATTTGGCTCAAATGGATTTTTATGAAGCTACCTGGCTTGGGAAAATATACCGCTGGGCTTCAAATGTTAAAAAATTTTCTTATGTTACATAATCTTGGCATCGTCACGCGGAAATGTGCAATAAAAGAAAATTCCATTGCTATTGGCATTTCATTAATGTCGGGCCATTCATTAATTAAGGCAGTCGTTAATTTATGACGACGATAACGATGATGATGATAATCAAGTTGTTGTTGATGATGTTGATGTTGATGAGGCCCGTTGTTGTCCACTTGGGCGAATCACCAACCACAACGTGGAAATGAGTTTATGTTTACAGTGAATGCTGGCTAAGGAGGAGCAGAAGACACAAAACAAACAAGCCATCGGACAAGACACAATTTAAAAACCATGAAACGTAACCCAATGACAACAACATCTACAGCACAGAGAGAATGGTCAGAGATGTTCGGACAGACACAAAAAAAAAAAGAAAGAAAGTAACCTGACAGGGTGCAAATTACATGTATAATCAAGTGAAGAAATACGAGAGCGCATAAATAAACCGAATTCATTATTGTTACGCAAAGTAAATAGCAAAAACAGCAGAATAACAGGCAAAAGGCAAAAAGAAATTTATACAAATTACAGCAGAGAAAACATTACGGTAAATATCTGTTCTGCCTAAAATGCGGCGACTGCGGGCAGTACTTAAAGCTGACCCTTTAGGCTTACACCTTTATTTTTCTAAAATACCCTTCAAGTATTAACATAAGAATCAATTTTGGATGCAGTTAATGTCTTAAAAAGAAACTTGATTGATGTGGGTGAATTTTAAAATCATAATGACAATCCATTCTATGTTGTGGAAATTCAGACTACGAATAAATCATTTTCTTAATATTTGCAAATATATCCCGAGCATTTACCTTGTATTTAAAAGTTGAATATAAAGTAAAACAAAACCAAACACATAATTGTATCTTTCCCTACTTACCTTATTTAGCTTTTAATTTGTTCTTTTATTTATTTAGGCTTAGTTGATTGAGACTGAACCTGCTTGCAGGTTATTTCGTAACATTAGATTTAATTAGACACTTGAACTAAGGATAGGTTATTGTTATTACCAGTCTGCAATAAATTGTTTTAACAAATATCTTGAAGTCCCACTCTGGGAACTTTTAAGTGGCACAGTAAATTGCTGCCACTCATATTTGTAGCCATTGTGCTTTGGTGAGGTAGCATTTTATTTTCTGACTTGTTCAGTTGGTTGTTGATTGTTTTTAGTAACAACTAAGCACTTAAGAAAGAGAACAAAAGCATTTGGCAGTCATAATTCTTGAGTAGGGCAATTGTAGGTCTAATTAAAGCGAATTTGCCACTTACTATAAATAATCGAGTGCAAATAAAGACAAAATTAAATTATTAAGAATTTGTCAATGTCACCGCTACGTTCGCTAAGTGGCTGCGATAGTAACGGGGACTGGGGGCAGCTCTTAGAGAAGAGAGTGAAATTGTGGATGAGAATGTTAAGGTAAATAAGGGGAGAAGAGGCACTTGAAACAAATTTGCCACAAATGCGGCGGCGAAGTCTTTTGGCTCTTTTCTCTCTTAACTCCTCACCTCGCTCCTTCGCTGTGTCGTTGTGCACCTTGGCAACCGCAGCAATAACCGCGACTCCCATAAGTCTTCATCAGTCAAGGTAAGCAGGAGAAGAAGCATCAGCAACAGCAACAACAACCGCAACGCACATGTCACGCCCAGTGCCACACCTTCTCCTGTATGCTTGTTTGAGGAACTTTTGTTGCTGTATGCAGGGCTTTTTAAAGCACATATTTACTTTTGTTGTTCCTGCTGCTGCTTCGGCTAACAAGGTTTAATTAAAAATTTATTTAAATGAAATTTTGCAGCAATCGTTTTGAAGCAAAGGCATGGGCGTGGCTGTTGCGCGAGAGCCCGTGATTTATAATGAAAAGTTCACAGTGTTCTGTTCTGTTCTGTTTCGCAGTTGAGCTAACGAAATGCAAACATGCATACTAATTGCATTTAAAACCGTCAGCTAATTCAAGTTAAGCAGCCTAATATATCCTTTTTTCTACAGCAGTGACAGTGACAATTGTGAATGTGCTCTGGTGGTAACAGATCCTTCCCACACACCACTTGTTAATTTTATTTGTTTGCCGCATGTAAATGCGGCTCAAAGCTGGAGCTGAGAAGATTTTACCTTTGTCATAGTAGCTGCTTGATGTTATTGTTTGCTGTTGTTAGTGTTGTTCATGTTGGGGTTCGAGCTTATTATTTGCATAATGCTCTGTAAAGTTGTTCAGGAATAAACTATGCAATAGAAGCACTGGCGAATAATAGAAAACTTTATATAGATAAAAATAAAATATAATGCAGATGAATTGTAAGAAGAAGATGAAGAAAACTCGCATGCAAAACAATTCTTGCTAAGATCTCAACTTCTTTTTAGTTGAGAAAATTTATTCAAGCGGTTTATGTACAGTATATAAATACAATAATATTTACAACTTGCGAACACTCTTTACAACTTCTACCTTATTGTCCTTATACCCGCACTGCTTTATATTCTTTTGCTTTCGCCTCTTGTTTGCATTCTGTTAACAGCGTTAAACCAGATTAAAATCCCCGCACGTTTCTTGGTTTTGTGAATAGTCTGCTCTTGGCATTATTTTTTTTCCTCCACCTTTTCAAAAAAATAATTTGCCAGGCAACTTTTATTTCCCTGCTTTAAACTCAAAAGTGCTAATGAAATTATGTATCTGTGTGTGTGTGTGTGTGTGTCTGTGGAGTGTTCTCGAAGGTTGTTTTATGGATTGTGTATATTTGCCTAATACGGTTTGCTTTTTATGATAATGTATTTAATGAATTGCCATATGTTTATTAGCATATTATAAACATTTACGCTGCTTTTGCAGCCAGGCTTGCACAGCATCAAACCGGACAGACAAATACAAAAACCAGAATACAATAAGAGAAAAAAAAACAATTGACAGGAGAAAATACTTGTTTGTGTTTAACTTCAAAGAGTTAATTAGCTGTTCTCAACTTTAACGGCTTTTCTCAGCTCAATTGCTTAAGGCCACGCTTTGATTTCAAAATCTAGCTAGCTCATCTAATAATAATATTTCATTTGTCATTTGTCTAGCTTTGCTTTGGTATGCACCCAACACTCATACACACTCAAACACTTACCCGTAAATACGTTGATTGAGATTTTCAAGCTGTCGCATAAATAATCTGCTTGACGCTACAGTGCATTTGCATTATTTAAGATGCCACTTAAATGTCAAATAAAAAATTTGCCTTTGGCTTAATCCCCAAATTTCTTAGATATTTAAGCTGCAAATACTGTATTCGGGACAAAATGCAACCACACATGCATATTTGAGCTTTCATTTGGCATGGTTAATTAGTGTACACACCCATAAGCAGCATTTACGCCTCAAAGCATTCATGCAAAATTTAACACAAAACAATTAATTTTCACATGACACACTTGCCGTTAAAACCGAGACAACAATATCAACAACAATAGCAATGGACCCACACACATATACATACCATATATTGTATGTACTATATCCCCTTTTGCAGTGGGGGGTGGATAAAAACAAACAGTTGAGGCCTAAACAAAAGCAACAAAATGCTGCCACAGCGCCAGAGATTTGGGCAAGTGATACATCAGCCACAAGGGAGCGGTTGGGGTAAGGCTAGGGTGCATCAGGTAGAGAAGAGACTGTGGCGGTGGCAAGTGGAAGCCTAAAAACGGGTTAATGAAAATGAATGCGGCACTCGTAGCTCGACTCTGCCACAGACAATCAACGTTATGCACATGTGTCCGCCGTATATGTGAAAGTGAGTATACTATGTGTGCCTGTGTTTCTATTCTATTCCCTACTCCCAAAAGGCTGAAGAGTATATTGGCTTTTTGACAATGAGTATACAGCTGTTCAAACTGAAGAATGTACAAATCGTTAAGTAACGAGCAAATAAAATACACTTATATATTGAATATACACACAAGAATATGAGAAGCTTATGGGTGTGTAAATCAGTCAATGCACTTTAAGTCCCAAAAAGTATAAAGTTAAATACTCGATTTAATGATCTTAACTTTGGTTCTTTAAATGTTTCCCAATTCGTCAACTGAATTCTGAAGTCATGTCCTAAAAGTAGCACTTACTCAGTTTTCAATCAATCTCTTTAAAACTGTCAAACCCGAAGCAGAGTATTATAAAGTCAGTTAGGTTCCAGTGGAACTTTTCTTCTTGTCATCTATACATGTACTTTTTTATGCCACCTCGGTTGCTTTGTTTTGGCTGGCAAGCTGAAGTCTCCCGGGGGATTTTAGCATAATGAATGAATATGAATTTACTGTGACATTTTAACTGTGGCGATATTTTGCATTGCAGGCTGTTAGGCGCAGCCTTTTGTTTCCCGCCAAGTGAGTGCACATACACATACTTACACAAATATGGTGACTCGTCGTTGTCGGCGTCGAGTTCTTTGTGGCAAGCAGGCGCGTATATATATCAATCATTGTGAATTATGAAATGTGGCACTGCAGCGGCAGCCAAAAGCATAGAGTACCACCAAATGTGGCAAGCGAGCATACACACACAAATACACAGAAAGACATAATTTTTCAGGCAACAGAGAGACTGTGTCAGCAAATGTATCATTAATATATAATGTGCTGTGCACAAAAAAAAAAGAGCAATTCTAAACTTTTTTCGCACTCGGTTTTCTTTTTTATTTTTGGACACTTTGAATGCTTTTTTGGCCGGCTGGCTGGCTGTCAACAGTGCGCTAACTGAACCACAACGTATTAAGTGAGCTGTGGCAGCTAAAAGCCTACTGGGGATTAGGTAACGGTTTTCATATTGGGCTTGTCTCTCACTCTCCCTGTGTGTATTATTTGTGCCTTTCTTGTCTGTTTTTTTTTTTTGTGTTGCTAAACTTTTTGCATGAAATTGAAATTAAATTATGTCTGCGGATAATAAATTATTTAATCGAAAGTTTTGCATATTGAATTTATGAGCGCTTAGCCTAATAGGGAATATAATCAAGACTTTGTTTTATATAAGGGATCTTAGATATGTAAAAGCTATTTTGAGGATATTTATCTAAAACAAAGTATTTATTGAGTTTTTTCACTAAATGCTATATAAAAAGTTGATGTTTTAAAGTAATATGGTATAGTTAATTCTGATGTATTCGGACATCAATCAATATATTTAATATTAATGTTCCAATCCTGTCATTTTTTTTAAAGTATGTACAATGCAATATCTTGGATATTATACCAAGATAATAAAATATATGTATGTTTATATCTAAAATATATCACGAATAATACCACAAATATAAAAAATAGTTTGCTTTTTAATAGCTGCGCAATGTCAAAGCAAAAAACACAAAGTCATCAACAGAGGATATATAAAAAAACAATTCACATAAATTGCATAAAATATTGATTAAATTTTGTGATATTAAGAAAAGCTTTTTCAAATGCTCAACAAAAGATGTCAAAAGGCTCGGTCATAAAGGTAGTTTTTGCTAGTTAAGATGTTGTTGATCTGGCAATCATTGCAACTGCATCAATATTTTAGTGCTTCTGCACTTTAATTATGAATTTCACACACTGACATACACAAATGTAAAAGTGTAAAACAAATGAAGCTGTCAACATTGACATAACTTTTGAGGGAGCCAAAAGCTAAACGAGCGCATGAATTTGTTTAAAAGCCAACAAATGCAAACAGAATAAAGCTGCAACGGGCATTGAGGCATGCCACAAGCAAATTGCTTGGCGTAAAACAGCAACAGCCACAAATGTCATGAGGCAGCTTATTAACTGCTTACTGGCTTTGCTGCAGGAAAGTGCAACTGCAACAAACCTGCGGCTGCCAACAGAAATAATTAAAAATAATTACAACCACAACACGACGAGTATGGCGATGACGATTCTGAGAAGAACATGAACGTGACTGCAAATGCCAGGGCAACAACAGCTGCGTTGGAAAAGTAGCAGCTGCGACTGCAACTTCACCTTCCATTGCAGCTGCAACATTCACACTATTTATGCCAGCCTGACATTAAATTATAAGCCCGATTAATCCGACTATGCTTTGTTGAAGGTGTAGGCTGTACCAAAAAGTGGTAATATTTATTTCAACACACCGAAAATAATATGCACTTACTTAATTATCAAACACCACATACGCAGTATGAAGATTAACATTGATGAGCAACTATTAATAATATTTATTTTTTATTATATAATTGTATAATTTTTTATAAAAAAGAAAAATGTTACACATTCCATAAAAAAGTTTTAATACGCATTTTAAGACAAGTGTATTTACAAAACAGCTTTATACGCATCCTTGAGCTAGCAGGAAAGGCAAATGCATTTATTTCTTTCCCTGCCTCTGCCCAAAAACAAATGCATGTGGCTTTTGTGTATTTAGGTGTGTGTATAAAATACAAATGCTCGCACATTTCTAGCTAGTCGAAAACTCGCACTCAGAGTGCAGTCGGGCAGGCGTGTAATTACAGCAATTGTTGCAAGCAGCGTTTTAGTGCAGTGCACCAACACTCAACTTATGTAACGTATACGCCACGCAACACACAACACAATGGGACAACACGCTTGCTAAACAAAAATGGGTCAGCAGAATAATTTTGCAGCAACAACAACAATAAACCGAAATGAAAAACTTTGCGGCAAAGTGTTTAAGATTTAACACCCAAAAATCCAAGACGACGGCAAAGTTATAATTTTGCTTGTTATTTTCTCATTTAATCCGTTTAACTGCGAAAACTACAGTAATTTTGCAGCTGCAGCTTAGCAGTGATTTTGTCAAGGGGCTTAACTCTTTTCTTTTTATTTTTTGGCAAATTAGCCAATTAGCTCATGAATTTGGCGCAACGATTTTTCGGTGCTTTCTCTGTGTGTGTGTGTGTGTGTGCAGTTTGTGTGTGCAAAAGGGACAAGAGGAATTTTTAATTACAAACAGCAATGAATAATAAAAGTTTGCAGCCCTGGAATTGTGTCTTGGGGCACACGTGCGACCGAGAGTCAGTGACCTCTGGCCCCAAATGCTTAAGTATTACGTGTAAGCCATATGTAAGACACACGCACACACATAACTGACAGCACACACACACACGCACGCACAGACAGGACATTGCTTAAATTATTTTAGATTGTCGCTCAAAGTTGTCCCCGTTTGCGGAAGCAGAGGCATAGCTCGGGGCTAGGTCCGCCTACGCGGTCGGCCTTAGCTAAGCTCTACTCATTGCACTGGAGCCCCATTGGGCCTAATGTCCACACGTAGGCGATGTCCTTCTCCTCTTCACTCCCTGCCAACAGCAAAAAGAAGAAGCAGAGAAGAGTATAGAAAACGTATTCTGGACAAATACACAAACACACAATTCATTTGCTGGCTGTGAAATTTAACATATGTGCACAATTTGTAAGTGTGTGTTGTATTTGGAAATTGCGTAATTTTTCAACAGTGTGACGCCCCTCGAGGCCCCTTTTTGAGGTAATTCCCCCAGGGATAGCTAAACAGTGACAGACCCAAGCAGTCGGAGGGTCATACAAGAATTGGACCTTTGGTCCGTTTATATTTTTCAATTTTAATGACAAACTTTATTTAATGCTGTAATTTATTTCGGTCCAAGACGTTTTTTGCCGGCCAAAGCCTGCGCGTAATTCAATTTGACTCTAGTCGGCATCGTTTACAATATAAATTGAGTTTTGTGCGTAGCCAACTACTAGCTGGAAAAATTGGAGAAGCTGTTGCATGTTATTGGCTTCTAAATGATTGAAGAGATACCCTGCGACAAAGCATGGGAAATTGAATTCAACTCTTTTAAAAATTAAGTTTGAGCAACGCCTTACTGAGTAAATGAATTAGAGTATGTATTTTAAATTTAAATGGTTACAAATTTAAGTGAAGTTGAAAAAATATAAATTAAGACAGTAAACCATGAACTTTATAGCAACCTCTTAACTCCTTGCTTGCATCAATATACTCGATTTTTAACATTTGATATCCACGCATTTAACTCACAATATAAGTGATTGAATCGTGTTTGAAACTCATCGCCTATGGCCTCTTTTATTGCCTGTTTGCAACACACACACAAACAAAAATAAAGCAATTTGTGCGCCAATCAAGTTGAAAAGCCGCTGGCTAAATTGCCAATCAGCGAAAAAAGCTTTAATATCTCACTATTTGATGCAAATAAAACGCAGGCCATAAACGCTGCTGCAATTAACATGAATTTTCGAAAACTAAAATCTATTAAAGCCTTAAATGCTAAGACAGCAGCTGTGTCCATTGCCCAGCAGCTATATACATTATATTGTATTTACAAAGTAGTAAGTATAACACGCCGCAGCTGTTGCTACGGAGGCTATAAAAAGCAAAGTGTAACTGAGAACATGGAAGAGGAAAAACGTTAAGTTGCAGACAGTTTCAATAAGAACTTGACCAATATTTGTCTGTGAACTGAATTCCCTTTTTCTGTGGCCAGCTGTCGCTCGGAGCGTCGATTTTAATTACGCCCGATATACAGTAATAAAATACAAAAAATTGTTGGCTTAATTAAACCGAGACGCTTCTCTCAACTGCCTTTTTGAAAATTCCATGCGCTGTCAAAACATAGCGCATGGAGATAGCAGACACTTTTCCGAAAATCGCGAAACTGTATAGGGTAAGAAAAAGAATACGAATTGCCGCTAAATATTCATGGGAAAACTCGACAAGTTTGTGTCCAAAATAAACATTTGACACCGCTATGTATAAGGCCTCCCAGCTGCTCCTCGGGCCACACTCACGCACAGACACGCAAAAGTGGTGGCTAAAAAGAACAAAATGTCTGAACGCGTTACCATTTTGATCAGCCATTGAGGCAGCTTAATTACTCCCGTCGAGGCAAGGATGTGGTACCAAAAAACAAGCAAATTGCACACAAAGGAAACCACAGCCAATAGCACAAAATACAACAATAACAACACCAGTAGCGACAAACATTAAAGTAAATTTGTGAGCGCATAAAAAGTTCAATAAACGTCGGTGCCAGCGGCGTTAGCCATGAATATGAATGCCAATGGGCGATAACGATGACCTGGTCCAGGCATTGGATACGCCAACTAACTAGCAAACACACACAGACATAGTCACAGAGATATCGGATTTTGTGTCGCGTATATTGAGTTCCCAGCACTTTGTTCACAAAAGTGTTGCCTACTTTTTGGCACATCACACAAAATGTCCACCGAAACTGCCCAAATATTGTTGCCTGCTCTTAAGGACTGCTGAGCCTGTTCTCATATGGTCCAAAAAAAAAAAGTGAAATGTTCGCCGTTAATAAATATTGTTGACGTTGCTCCAACGACACTTTTGTGCTTATTTTTCAGAATGTCTATCGGTGAATTGCCCAAAAACTGCACAGAAAAAAGTCTTCAGTACGAATAAGGCCTTCGTCTGACATTTTGGCACACAAACATTAAATGCCCGATCTTCAACTCAACATTGCCGAATTATTTGAATGTGCAGACACATTGGCCCGCAATGTTTACATTTAACTGGCAGTTCATTAAACTGACATTTCACAGAGCCAATAAATTTATGTGAAGTTCTTTATGTAAAGAAAACTTGCCACAGCCGTGTCTCAGACAGGAAAAGGACATGCAAAGTGCTGTCCACAAATATATATTGTTGCTTACTTTTAACGCGTCGCATTACGCACACATAGGCACACACACACACACACACACACATATATACATGCACAAGCAGACAGCATCTTTGTTTGTTGCAACAACTTTAATCGCTTTCCGTGCAAACAAAATGCCAAAGTTTAATTGCTTTCTGCTGTTTTTGCACACAAACCAGTTGCAACGGTTGTCATTGTTGTTGTTGTTGTTGCTGTTGATGCTCTTGTTGGTTGTTATTGGCCACATGCCAGGCACAGCGACCGCTTGGCAGTGCTGCTGTTGCATTTTCGCAGGCGCCGTGTTCTTTTCAGTTGTCGTTGCTTTTTTTTTTTTTTACACGGTAGACCACCACAAAATTAAAGCAATGTGAGTTCATTGAACCAAATGTGGGCCACCGCGATTGGTTATTTTTTTTTTTTTTTTTCAATTTCTGTTGTCTTGTTTCTGTTAGAGGCATCGCTGACAAGCGGTGAATATAACAATTGGCCATAATTGTTAAACGTGGCTATAAAACTGTCATACGAGGGCCATAAATGTTAATTGTAAACGTTTTATATACAAGTTTTATATATATTTTGATAAATGAACTCAAATCAATTGAATATAAGCAAACGTTTTAACGCAAATAACCCAAATCAAAAGACTTAAATGCAAAACATGAGTTAGCTTTGATCTGGAAGCGCATTGCTTATGTAAGCAATGTCACAACTTTGCATATGAAAGCAACCAAATTCAACTATGTTTATGTTTGTATTTGTGCGTGGGTGATGACACACAGGAAATGAAAAACAGTGGCAAACACTCTGATAAGTACGCCAACATAGCAAGATAAAGATACAATGTGGATAAATGTATGTATGTATGTGTGTGTTGTCGGGCTACAAGCATCCCAAGAAGAAATAAATAAATATGACACGCGCGAACGCATTAGAAATGCGGCAGCCCTTTCGGCGCCACAACGTGTTGACAATTTTTCCAGCAGCATATAACCAGCCTAACACAATTCATACCCTGCAGGCAAGAAAGATTACAAGCCAAATACTTAAGATCTAAAGTATACCTATTGATAAAGATACTAAAGGGATGGAGTTACTATCAAGCAAAAATATTCAAAATAATTGTATACAATTTATTTACTTTTTTAAATAATTTAAAAAAAAATAATTAAAATAAAATCTTTTTTAATTTATTTAATCTTTTAGGGATTAAGATTTATCAAAAACTCGAAAGATTTTTATTTTTTTTAGAGACTTTGACCACACTATACTCTATGTTTGCATACATCATATCACATATTCATTGCCTTACCTAAATTCTCTACGGCTGCACGGCAACAGCAACATACCCTGTGACCTATTTGAATGCAGGATATAAATAACAATGCGGTAGTTATTTTTGTAGATGAGGCTTAAGAGCTGAGCCCCTAGTCAAAGCCTTTGCTACAGGCCCCGTCGTATGAGTTTGTGTTGCTGTAAAATATGTAGCAATGACAAAGCAATAAAACGGCAACAGCAGCAACAATTGCTAAGGCGCCTTTTTTTGTTGCTGTTGTTTTGTTGTCGTTGATGGTGTTGTTGTTTTCTGCTAGTTGGCTGCCTTAAACATGCTTAAGCAACGCTCTCCCCGTCACGCTATTTTGTGAGTGTTTGTCTGTGTGTATGAGGAATTTTTAATAAAACGGCTAAGGCAAAAGACAAGCAAATGGCTCAAACTCAAATGCGTCGCATCAATGTGTAAGGTTTGCGTGTGTTTGTAAGTAGGTTACTGGCACGCCTCAAGGTATGCAACGGAAGCTGTTGACACATCGCTTTGTTGTGAGCGTGTGTGTGTGTGTGTTAATAAAAACCAAAATGAGCTTGTATTGCTGAAAAATCATTGAGGCCTACACGATTTAGAACCCTCTCGCGCAACTGGTTTATCGACTAGAGCCCTGCCTCATTGCCACGCCCAGCTTACCCAACAACTTTAGATCTGAAGCGAAATGATAGCGTACAACGTATTACGACTTTACAATTTGCAAGTGTGTGTGTGTGATTTACGTCACTTGAGTCAAATGCTTTAGCATTTGTAGCTGTAAGCTGTGTGAGAAGGCAGCTGCTCGATTTTAGAGTGCTTTTTAATAGTCCAACTTCATGTTTTTCAATGTTTAAGCCTGGGGTATGGGATGGATGCCTTTCTCTCTTGGCGCCGCAATGAAACCCAATTTATGATGGCATCTAATTTGCTGGGACGTGCGTGAATTTAATTATATTTATGCCGCTAAAAATTAGTTGAAATCAAATGCATAAATTCTCCCGAAGCGCCACAACAACAACAACAATAACAACAGCAGCAAGCGTTTGCGTTACGTGACTGAAATGCGATGAGCATAACAAAAATTGTGCCAATAGCCTTAAAAACAACAACAAACAAACCAACGCACATATATAATACGCTGTTTGTGTTTGTATGTGTGCGTGTGTGTGTGTAAGGAAGTATGTGTACAAATAAATGAAGCGCAAGAACAAAAACAATTTCAGTTTCTTCTTCTTGTTGAACGCTTTTGTAAACCCGCACGTTTTTCCAAAGCTGAAATAGAAATGAAAATGGCACATACCCCCACACATAAGATGCACACACACACACACACACGCAAATTCATATTTATTTGTGTTATATTGTGTCTTGTACAAAAAAATCCAACTGTCATATAAATGTCAAATCCATAAGCGTTACGCAAAAGCAGAGCAAATGTTTTGCGGCAATGCGGCAATGAAAAGGCACAACTTTAAACACTTGCGGCTGTTTCACACGCACACACGCATGTATAATAAAAAGTGTATTTTTAATGCATGCAAAAGTTTAATCCGAACTCAACTTTTGTCATAAAGCTTCGGAAAGTTATTCAAGATTAATAAAATAACAAAAAATAAATGAAAAATGTAAAAATAAAGTTGGTTTTGTGCTGATTTAATATGCCCTTTGTACATGTTTTGATTAGATTGCTCCTAAATCAGTTATACGAAAAATATGAATTGGTTTTGGAAACAAATTTTTAATAAGAAACAACATTAAAATTTCCATCAATATACTTTATTGTATAGTCGAATTTTGCGACTGGAATTACACATGAAATTCGAATTTGTGAAAATTATAGCAGAACTTTTAGTTTTTTTTCACATGTCCTTTACATAAATGTTTTTTTATTTGGTATACAATATTTGTACTATTTGTTTTCACACATTTCGTCAAGTCCTGATAGATTTTATACTTCACAAAAACTCATACAACAAACAAACAATATTTAGAGCTTATCAATATTTAAAAAGGAATGATGTATGATGTTCACTCTATTTTCGCCAGTTTTATCATTATATGTCAAGCTGTCTGCTTTGTTTTTATTATTATTTATATTTGAATGAGCACGTCATACACATTTATTAGCATATGGCGCTGAAATAAACATGGCGTTGTTTTAAAGATTCCCCAAGGGCAGGTTCTTGAGCACACTACTCGTAGACTCTAAAGTCTCGCAACACGCCTACGCTGAAAAAAAAAAACACACACACAGACTCACGCACAATGAATCTATAACGGAGGCAGTCTTCGTGAATTACCGTAGCCTGTCGGCAATATTTCGGTTCCTTCCCCTTCGTTTGTTTGTGCGCTTTGCATACTTTGTGGTTAGGCTGGCGAAAGGAAAGGAATGGAAAGGCGAACTCATCATTTTGACGCTGATATTTTTGTGCGTGCCTCGGCATGCGTGTCCATGTTCCATGTCCATGTCCATGTCCATGTCCGTCGCGCTTCATTCATCAGTCTGACATCAGACTTTGCTGCAATACCCCTTTGTTACTTTTCGTCTGATTGCTATTGCCTCGGGACCATAAGTTTGCTTTGCGCGCCTACACCAATGAACACAACCCCTTCCCCTCGCGAGATCCACCAGCAGTTTGTTAGACATCATGCTCAGTCTAGTACTTTATTCGACACTGTTGCTTATGGCTTTGCGTGCATTCAGGGTGTTGTAAAGTTTTGTAAAGTGAATTTAATAGGTTTCCTAACAAGCATTATAAATTCAGAGCTTGTTTAAGTGTGAAATAGAATTATTTTACAAACAATGTGATGGATATTATATTTGTTTATTTTTGTTACCATATAGAAACAAATAGTTATATTCAAACTATTTGCCAGATTTAAGCTTATCAGTTCCAATTTAAATATATTATTTTTGCTGCATATTGTGTAAAATTTTATTTTGTATCTCGATTGAATAAACATATTTTTACATTCCACTTTTAATGACACGCTTAAAGTTTTTTTTTTAGAAAACATTGGCCCACAACAGCATATGTGTATTTATTTTATTAAAATGTATATAAAAATCTATTTGCAGAATGCATTTTTTATTGGACCAAAAATCTATGAATTTTCACATATACAAATATAAATACAAATTCATAATCTTTTAATACATTCATAAAAATTAAAAAAAAGAATAGCAAAACGAATAACAAAAATTATTTATTTTTTTCAAAGTATTTGTTGAAGGTTCGAGGTTTTGAAGTTTTCTGCCAGAAATTTGAATATTTCGTTACATAAGAAATTTATTTAATAAAATTTATGAATACTTTACTTAACCTTAATCGACACTTATTTACATTATAAAATACCACTAATAAATTATTTAATGTTGCATAACAATAAACAAAAATAAATGCATCTAACCACAAGAAAAAAACAGGCTATGTGAATTTACATATATCATGTCAGATGTACATATATTCACAATTGATATCACAACACACTTTTACGCAGTTGTTGTTGTTTTAGTAGTTGAGTTTTTTGTCGCTGTTATTTGTGCTATGATATTTTAATTAATTCAGAAATCAAAAGTGAATTTCGTGTGCATTAAATGGACTTTGCCAGTAAATCACGACAAGTGGACCAAAAGGACATGAAAATATTTGCAAAAATATTAATACGCGCACTCATTGCGAACTCCCCATAAATATGCAAAAGGCAGTAAAAAACAATAGCAACAAAAACAACAGCAACAATAAGGGTAAACAATTTGTTTGCCTTAAATTTCGAACAGCTGTGCAAATAACAATTTCCATTTACCACATCCGTCGCATATTTTGCGTACTAAATAAACATGTACGTAAAAATGCAAAAGAAACAACCGCAAGTACACAAATACATACTTATACATACATTCATATATGACAATACCTATGCAAATATGTTTAGCGAAAGATTTTGTGTGTTTAATGGAACAATGAAAGCATTTGTGAAATTTCTATGAATTCATTAATGAATAACACTTTATTTGTTAAGAAAACAAACACCACACAAGCATATACAATACGAATGTTGTAATACTTTTTGCTCAGTGTATATTTCGCAATGCAGCTGCAAGAGTTTTCAAATGTTAAATTTCAACGGCTCTGATTCGTTGCAAATGTTTCCACACTTTTCATGGCCAGTCTTTGCAATCTCGTATTTGCTGCAGCTCCCAAATTTGTGTGCGCACTATTTCTATATTTGTATACAGGCCAAGTCTGTGTGTGTAGCACATACTTTCAAATTGCAAGACCCGCAACTCATTTTCAAATAAGTCGCTGGACAAGATGCCTTTATATGCATTAATGTATGTGTACAGCGCCATTTTGACTTATTCAACAAGCGTTAACGTCAACGCCAAATGAAAATGGGAGAAAAAAACAGCAGCAACAAAGTTGATGCAGCAGCCACATTTTCGTGTTTACCTGCAGCTGTTGAAACGTTATTTTATATATATGTAGACTAGAAACAAACAAACTACATATAAACTTTGTACTATATGTATTTGTGTTTCTTTCTAAATTGAGCCACATTTATTTGTCATGTCACGGTCTTCAATCTGTTACGTTCTTAATTAGAACATTTTAACAGTTTGGTAAGCACAAAGAAAAAATTTTCAAAAGAGATCAAATATTTGCAATTGGTTAAAATTCTAAAAAAAAAAAAGTCTAATGCATAAACTTTTAAAACTAAATAAACCTCGTTAGCAAGCTGGCGCCACTAAGGTTTCATTGACGCTAAGTTTTAGCTGAAATTATTTTAAATGAAGGATGAGAAAGTTTAAAAACATTCTAAATTGCGCTATCTTTCCGCATACATTTTTTCTCTCACAGAAACCCAAACTAAAGTAATAATAATAAAAAAATAAGCTGCACACCAAAAATTTCTTAAAATTTCACAAAATGTTTTAACAACGAACAAAAAATATTAATAACACCTGTTCAACTTAATAAATTAAAGTCTCAGGCCCAGCTTAATATCTTAGATTGTGTACGCTTGTTTTAGAATTTTCCTTTAAAAACCATTTTATTAATACATAAATTTTTGTTTTAAGACTTTACATTAGTTTACAAACATTAAAAACTGTTAGAAACATTGCCTTCAATTCCCAAATTAATGGCGACAAAATTTAAACTTGCTAACTGACTTAAATAAATGAATATTAACAATCCAATTAATTTAAAAGCCTTACTCTTAAAAAAATAACCAAAAATAATAGCAAGAAAAATATTTTGTAAATAAAATACAGTTTTTTGGTAAATTACTTTATCGTTTTTACTTTCATTCCTTTATGGCCTGTACGGCCACCATTCTTCAATTACGACCAACTTAAGCTGCAAAGTAATTTCTATTTGCCTTTTATTGTGCAACGACAAGTAGCTTTTAGTAAAATGATATACAGACTCGTATACTACCAGTTAGAAAGAAAGATAGATAGATAGATAGAAATGGTATGAGTAAAGGAGGAAGGGAAAACAGCAAACGTTGCAACAATTTGCAGCGGCAAATTGCATTTCGAAAGCATTTCATTTGGAAATTACAAAGCAGACAGAACACGATTTCAACGCGGCCAAAGACAAAATGAAAACCAAAACGAAAACGAAAAACGAGAAATAAATGAGAAATTACAAATAAAAATGAAATGAAAATCATGACTATGACTATGAGGATGTTGATGGTAATGAAATTCGTTTAGGCACTGAAGTCTCGTGGCGGCCATCAACTTGCAACACACACAAATTATTACACGCCATATCTGTGTACGTGTGTATGTGTGTGTGTTTTTGTTGAGGTATGTGTGTGTTTGAAGTGGTTGCCTTTTAGGCACTGTCAGCTGCTCGTTCTGACAATGAGTGAATGAGTCCATCTGTGGTTTTGCAGTAAACATTCACACACAAAAACAGTCAGCGGCAAAAGTATTTCATATGTCAACTGCATCAACACTACAACAACAACAAAAGAACACGACCCTGAACAGCAACAGCCACAACACAACAATCTTGCAATGGCACATATACGAATGCCAAATGCTATATACTACCCTACCATAACAAAATCCCAATGTTAATACACACAAAAGCCAAAGCTGAAAACAGAAATCTACAGCTTAAAAGTAAGCCCAAAAAAAAGCAATTCAGAAATTTGGCAAACGGTTTTTGTGAAATAATATTTCCTGAGCGACTTTATCTTTTATATCACAATTGGATACTTCATCATACATCATCAATACAATATATAAATATATAATTTAAACAAAAAAATTTCTTTAATCTAGAACTAAATAAATACAAGAGTTTGGTTTTAAGCAATGTATTTTGAAACAATGCGAATCTTTTTGGAAACAAACATAAAAATCAAAACTAACTGCCCCCACAAAAATATTTGCTGCAAGCAAATCCTATGTTGCTCGAGCAAAAAACTTTCATATGAAACTGTTATTAAAATATGCAAAGAACTTTTAAACTTCGAAATATGGCATTTTCAGATTTAATTTGAAACGAATTTAAATGGCCAAACTTTATTCCCGAGTTGAAAATTTTTCTTGAAATGTACTTTTGGTTGGTGAACAATTTTATATGTATATTAAAGGTAAAAAAGAAAAATTCTCTACTCAACAACAGATCTTACATTTCTGCTAAATATTCAAATAAAAAATATAGGTTTTCAGTCCAAGCTTTGAAGTTGATTGCATGCAATTTTTAAACTGAAAGTAAGTTCATAATGTTTAAGGATAAATTAAACTAAAACTCGAATGAATTAGTATTTAAGATAGACAGACATATGTAAAAACATTTGATATTATTTTTTTTCTCCACTGAATCTTAAAAATATTTTTCAATGTCTTAAGCTATGTTGACTGTTGTTAAAAAAACTAATCTGATTTTCTCATACAAAAGTGTTAGCAAATATTTTATAACTTAAAAGTTTTTGCTTTAAAATACATTCTTTCCATTCCACAACAACATTTGATTTCCTTTTTTAGTCTATTATATACTTGTGTACATAATCTCAATCTTTTATTTCATTTGCTCTAACGTACTTAAATCACACAACCCGAATATACCCCGTATTCTTGTTTGGTTGCCCCTAGGGTGTTGGTATAACGATACAACAACTGTTGTGGCTTTCAAGGCAACGACTGCATTTACGAGTGTGCCTGCAGCTCGTTAGTTTGTCATCGTGTGTGTGTGTGGAAGTTTGTTTGTTGTCTGTGTGTGGGTTTTTTACTTTTTGATGCTTTATTCTAACATTCGCGTTTTTTAGACATTTTTTTGAATTTTTTTTTTTACAGAGGCAACCGTCGAATAGGTAGCATGAATTGAAAATGAAATTTTGTTTCAGTGTTGCGAAAGTACGAGTTTTCAGTTATATCTGCCGGAGTGTGTGAGAATGTGTGTGTGTTTGAGTATAAAAAGTTGGCGGCCAGACAACAAACACAGCACACACCATAACATGAGCGTATGCAGCTGGTGCTCGGAGCAGAAGGGTCGGATTGAAGTGCTTTGGGCTACAAGTGTTTAGCTGGCATTCAACATTTGAGTGGGTGGTTAAAAGTGTGCGTTGGTGGGGTGGGTAGGTTCCTGCGACCTTGCCACACATAAATGAGCAAACGGGCACCTATGTACATTTTTTTTCCGTGTTTTAAACATTTCTTGTGCAATTAGCTCGCGAATGGATTGACACAGTCATCAAGGGGAGTGGCAAAATGACAAAGATGAAACTTTTTGTCTCACAAAATGAAAATTCCACACTGCGAATTTTAAGGAATTTAAATTGTAAAACATTTCCAACCGTTTTGTAAAATGCCGCCGCCGGAAATGAGAGGAGAGAAAATTCAAAAAGAACTGGAGACAAAAGTAAAAAGCGCTGCCAGCAATTAGAAACGCCTGGAATGGTACTGTGGTGGGGCTGCAAGGGCAGGCAAGGGTTAGACAAATTAAATTTAATTAGAAATTAAATGAGAATAAATTGGATTATTTAATTAAAAAACTTACCTTGCACGAGCAAAAGCAGCAACAAAACCATCAGCAGCCAACTGATGAGCCAGTTGAGTAATCCAAAATTGGCTCTACAGTTGCCCAACATTGTTGTTGTTGTTTTTGTTGTTGTTGGCCTTGTTATCCGCATTTTTATTGTTATGATCGCTGTGCTTGTTCTTAATAATTCACGACGGTCTTTTTTCCTAACGTTCTCGTCAAATTACAGACCGAGGTCTCAGCTAAGCTCTCGCCCGGGAGCAATAACTAAATGAGTTCGCTATCTTTTTAAATTGTATCTCTGTACTTTAGCTATGCTATGTTTTTCTTTTTTCTCACATTTTTTTTTTTTTTGTTGTACGCGTGTGTAACTTTTTTTATGCTGTTGTTTAGCTATAAATTCAATTTGCGCGTTTTGCTTTTAATGTAATTTGTTGTTTTGCTGGCCGCAACAAAAACAATGAAAACAGCAATAGCATTAATCATGCTCCATGTGCGCTTCTTTTGGAAGTCGCCTCAAAGTATGCAACGATTACAACACACTAACACCGCGCGCACACACACACACACACTTGTTCATAGTCAGTTATTTTTTTTCTTTTTTATTTGATTTGCGCTTTTGATTTGTGTTTTGGGTTTTAGATAACAAAGTGTGTGCCAAGTAATTTATCTTGATGTTGGCGGCTTAGCACTTTCACTCGACTGCAGACATGCTTTTTATTTATTTGCAACACAATTTTTCTTTTTGATAGTAAACAAGGCGTATACTCTCAAGTCTTGGGGCTTGTTTTTTTTTTGACAGTTTTTCGATTGATGGAATACCTTGGTAATTTTTTGCTTACATGCACACACACGGCCTCACACACACACACGCTAGCTTATTTATGCATGTGTTTATTAGAACTTAATCACCAGCCATTAACGGGCTATTAACACGCACGGGTTCAGGCTCATTAAGCACCAATCCAAAAATGCCGACTCCAAGAACGATTTGATTATGTCAGATTAAGATTCTGTTGCTGTTAGCTGTTGTTAGCACTCTGAAACTGTGGCAACACTTTTTTTTTTTTTTTTGGTTGTACGCAGAGCCGACGCACACATAAATCACAAAAAACGCGTGCTTCACACTCGAGTCACAGGATTGAACTGACTGCGCCACGGCGTCAGGCATCTCGCCAATCGTTGGTCATTAACGAAGCTCGTGAAGCCGAAGAAGCTCACAACATCGACTGACACGAAGCAACGAGCGCACACTGAAATCTGAAAGAGAGCGCATAACTTTCTCTTACTTGCTCAAAAGTTGTGTGTTGTTTGTTGTTCCAAAATTATTGGTGCACGAAATTGCAGCCGAACTTTAGAGTGCTCTAAAGACTCGCTTACTACAGGCACTAAATAGAATGAGAGTTGTTGCCTTTGCATTATTTGTTGTTTCCATTTGATATTTAAATAAATTTTAATATACATCTTTAATAATTGGTTGGATTTTGCAATAGTAAAAATCTAGAAAATGTAAGCACAGAAATAAAACAGAAAGTAAAGAGTAACTGTAGAGGTTCCCAAAAGCAGATTATTAAAATAAAAGTCACATAAATGTAATAAACTATTTAACAAAACATTTAAATTGATTCTTAAATAATTTTCATCAAAATATTGTGTCTTAACTTTCATTCACATTTTAACATATTTTCAAGTACATATTAGTATTTTACATTTCCTTTTGAAGCACTTCACAATTATCTTATGTAAATTGATTGTTTAATTTCCTCTTCCTCCATTTTACATTGTCTTTCCCATTTAGCTAGCTAGCTGACTGTATTAGCAGCTAGTCCAAAAACTGACCGCCTCAATTAGGAAGCGCTGTTGAGCGTAAAAACTAAGTTACTATGCCATGTCGTAGGTCAGTTTGTTGCGTATAAGAGTGAGTCACGAAACTCTTATACTGTCACAGCAAAGAGAAAATTGCCTTGGCAAGGTAAAGCAAACAATGGTTTTGTTTGAAAAAAAATGCAGTTTTAATTAGTGCTTATAATTAGCCAACGCTTATTGAGATGTATTATTTTATTTGTATTGCTTTATTTTTTATTTTTATTTTTTTGTGGTTTTGCTGCTAAATGTCTATACAAATAGAGAGACAGAATGTGGTCGGATGATTTTAATCAATTTGTACAACTTTTTAATTACAAGTCAATTTCATTTGACCAAACAAACAAACAGATAATACAATTCGTGGCTGATACAGAGCAATAGTGTAACACACACACACCCAAAGAATGAAAGAGAAATAGACGCCTTGAATCAATTAGATTAATTAGGTTCACAAAATATTTGAACGGTGCCGCGATAAGGCCGCTATTTTTTACAATTTTTGTTTTCAACCACAGTGGACACTTGCCAAGTGAATTGTTCTCCCATTTTCTTACGCTAGAAAAATAACATAAAAATGGTTCATCTTATTTTCGAGAACGCTATTTACTCAAAGAGTCTATCAATTTTAATTTGCTAAGACGACCTTTTTAAATCGTAATGAAAAATGTCATAAAACTTTGAAAAATGTATATAGTAAAACGAAAAAATAATTATAAAAAATAACACAAGAAAAAACTTATTCAGCTTTATTTAATTTTTAATTATAAAAATCGGTAACAAAAATCTAAATATGTAAAGTATTTAAATACTTGCCTCATAGATAATTTTAGAATACTTAAATTTTAAGCATTGGTACGTATACAATTGTTCTTCAAGTTTATGTTTACTGTACTTACCATATATATATTTTCCATTTTCAATAATTCTTCAATCTTATTTCAATTATGAGCACTTACTGTATTTAAACATTTATTTGCCAATAATTCGCTTTACAATTTCAAATTTCAATTAGCCTTAATATGTGTGTGTTGTGTGCATTATGCGATCGTGTTTCTTTGACTTATAAATGCGCTGCCAAGGCCAAAGGAGAACACCAAAAAAACAAAGTCCACGCCAAATTAAGAAGTTTTGTTGGCCAACGACATGGTCTTGGACTTGGTCTTGCACTTTAAGCCCCTGTCCGCTCTGGACAGTGTGTAGACTTATTACAGGCCACAATTAGCGCCCCATTTATTTGGTTGGTGAGGCACGTGTCAATCGTAGCGACGCCCAAAGCGGATTACAAGACTGCACCCCTTACCTGCCCTTTCCTTGCCTTTCCTTAGCCACACCGAACACCTACAAGTCCTGAAAGCAAAGCGAAGGCCGTAAACTTTTTAATTGAAACAATTTGTAAAAAAGCAACAGAAGAATACAAATAACAGCAACAAGAGCATCAGACAGCGTAACAAAGTTTCAGTTGCTTTTAATCTTGGCCAGCGGCAAAAAAACTGGCCAAGACACCGAATACTCTTAGCCTGCTTTCCACACTTCTCCTTACTTTTCTTCTGTCTGCCTGTGTTTGTTTTTCTTTCGTTTCGCAACTTTTTTTTTGTCGGTTTGCGAGATTCCTTTTATTCAATTATTCGGCTGCTTTAGCACGATATCGATACTCGATACCATTAACGTATTATATAAACAAGTATAATGTATACTCTTGCTATATATAAATAAATCTGTGTTCTTCAAGTGTAAGCCATCCGCATAAATTTGGCACAATCATTATTCGAATCAGCGTTGCACGCGCACAATTGGATATTGAGGACACGCCGCACAAAGCAAATCAAATATCTATTAACACGGCTCAACACCCCTCACACCGACCATTTCCACCCTCAGCTACCCTCAGTCCCCATTCTTAAGCAAGATTTCTTGCAGTCACGTGTCACACGAGTTGCAATCATAACGCGCTCGAGATTTTTGTTGACTCTTAAAGAAAAAGCCAACCCAATAAGTAAGGGTTGCTTTGTGGCTTCATTAGAGCTGCAACAATCCGAAGCCCCACACCACTCTTTTTTTTTTGCTGAAACCCCCTCACCATGCACTTTAATAACAACGAAAGTAATGACCCTTAAGTCTACCTGGCATTTTGGAGGGTTGCTTCTTTTTTTTTTATAGCCATTAATTGAAATGCCAAACAGCGACTGGCTGGCTGAACCTCCTTCTCTTCTAGCTCACACCCTTTTCACCTTCTCTAGTGCTCCTCAATTGGCCAACGATGCGTGAACAATGTGAGGAGCCCATTCTAAGAAGTATGTTTTTGGCGACTTTTCTCAACCTGGCACCTGGCACAGAGGTCCATCAACACTCACATACTGAGCGACCTTTTACAAGACGAACGAGCAAATAAAACAAAACCAAAAGGCAAACAAATAAAATGTTAAGAGAATTTGGACACTGAATAAACGACTGCAAGATGCCCTATTAGTACAAGTCAAGAAGAGAATGAAATAAAATAACTTGTTAAGAATTTGTGCACACGGGAATTAAACATTCCTTAAGGAGATATCTAATTGTGAAATTCATTTTTAATGTTTGTTCTTTAGGATCTCTTTTTTACGCCAAAACAAAGGAATGCGTTTTGTAACCACAAATGCTTAATAAAATTGTGTTTATAATTGATGGCATATTTATTTTATATTCACATACACTTCCAACTTTTTACTTTATGTAATAGCCAACCAATCATGATTCCATATGATACTGACAAGGTGCGTGTAAATTAAAATCATATCGTTATTCTTTAAAAATTATTTATTTTAAAAACTCTCTCTCTACCCTTATGAACTAAAGTAACTGCCGTTATTATTTTCTATTGATACACTTTAGCCCTAACCATCTCACATGTATTTGACAAACTGTATGTGACAAACTGATCAAACTCCTAATGCAAAGGTAAACAAAAGCAGAAAAACAAAAACAGGAAAGCGGGAAAAACAGTATAAAAAATACAAAGCTATAGAAATAAGCGGCAAACGCAATAAAAACCAAACCAGCATAATTTAGCACAAGTGCGCGCACTTTCCCCCCAGTTTTTCAATCTGTATTTGTGTATGTGTGTGCTGGTGGTGGCTGTGCACAAGCGTCTCAATTATTTGTTTGCTTTGGGATTTGCAGTACCCTGTCTTTCTTTCCACTTCTCCCTATCTCTCTCTCTCTCTCTCTCTCTTTGGTGCAAATGTGCGTGTGGGCGAAGTGAGCGGCGGGGCAACACGCACGAGCCTCTTTTTATTGTGGCCAAGTGGCAGAAACAAGAAACAAATAAACAACAAGCAACAAAAACCAGCTAACATTAACATTTAAAACAATTTTCAATGCTGTAAAAATAGCTGTAAAAATATCAGGGCTACAAACGGAAAAGTTCAGCGACGACAGCAACAAGCATTTGATATTTATTTTGTGTGTTAGTATTTGTGTGTTTCACTTTAAACTGCGACAACATTTGCTTTTGCCACCAACAACCACCCACTCAACCCCCCACCGCCCAACTCAAACTCTTATAAGCATCCATCCGCCTTGCATACAAACACCACCGTCCGTCCCCCTAACTGTGTAGGACTAGCTTTCTGGTAAAGCCACACAACAGTTTTTCTTATCGCTCAAATGTCATCGACTGTCGACAGTTTTTGGCTTTGCCACTTTGCCGCCGACTTCAACTTCTTCTGCTCTGCCCCTTCCACTGTCCCCTCTCAGTTGGCTGAGGCCAGCATGGAGGCGTTCATTTGTGTAATCCCAGTCCATGCCCCTTGGGCGGCACTTGCGGCATTTAGTTTGTAATTTAGCGCATTTAGTGGCCCACTGCCTCGTTTCGAGAAGGAGAGCGAGAGGGAGAATCCTGTCGCCAGGATTTCAAGTGTTTTGCTCTGGCTGGAATTGAAAACTGAGATTCTTCCAGCTATAGTTTGTTTGTTTCTTGCACATATACACACATATAAGAATGCATGTGAGTTATTTTGTTGGTAGCAAAACAAAACTTTGAGCCAAACTTAATTGCATCTTAATTTGTTTCTTAAGTTTGATATATTTTAAATTAGTTTTCAACTAACTGAGATAGACTATTATCTTTGATGTATTTCTTAAATATTTATCAAGATCTAACGAGCAAAGATATTTTAAAGAAACCAATGTTAATTTCAATATTATTAATCAACGGAAATGTTAACTTTATTTTTAAACAATTTAGACATTATCCAAATTGAATCAACTTAAATACAAGTCAAAAGAAAGAGCTCTTAACGCATTAGCATAAATAATAAATGAGCGCTAATGTAATAGCCTTAAGGCAAGAACCAAAACACAAGCTCAAATATGCATAATAATAGTTGTGATAATGCCACCCTCTAGTAGGCTAGAAAAGAGCTGTCAACAGATGCTGGAAGGCAGTTGTTGGGGTCCTTCAAGCACATAAATTTTGCATCAAAATCAATACCAAATCAAATGAGGGTCGCGAGAGATGTTGAATGCCACAAGAAACAGCAACATAACAGAACAGAGCAACAGCAACTGCCTGCGTTGACATTGGCTAGTGTTAAAGTTAATAAATTGTGGCCAGGATTTATGGGTTTGGCCGCTGAACTGAAGCGCAAGCAATGACATTTCAATGTTTACACAAGCTACATATAAGTATATACCGTATAAACTTACATACATAAATATATACATACATATGCGTGGTTTTACTTTAGCAAACGGTTTGCATGGTCTGTGTGTGTGTGTCTACGCATGACATTACAAATGGTGACATATGCATTCGATGAAAACCTTTTGCACACACACACACACATACAATCTAATCTCCCACATAAACTATGCCTGGGGCTCGTTTTGATGAAATCAGCCAGGCGAGAAATTCAATCAAGCTTTGGGTCTCGTGTCTATCGTTAGCTTTAAAAGGTTTTTACCAAACAACTTTTTGCATGTCATCATACGATCATCAAAGGCAGTGAACCGCGCCCACTTTAATCACTATTCAAATTCAATAAATTGGGCCAAAGTAATTAATTAATATATTTATGTGTTCTTTTGTTTTAGCTTTAAATTTGGTCGACACACTCCGAAAAGTTTAGAAAGTTTGCCTATTATAAGTTCCATCTTTTATTTAGGTTTTTACTCCTTTATAACTACTACTAATTAATAATTATTGTGTATATGAGATGTAGTATACAATAATAATGTATCAAATCAATGTTTTGAATTTATGTAAAAAATAATTTACTAACACTAGTACACTTTCTATACAGACAATTTTTGTACAAAAAAAATTAAACTGATCAAAATAAATTACTATTGAAAAAACATCTGTTGAATTTACGGTCGGAAATTTTGAAAAAGAGAATTCTATTATCTTTTTAATCCCATTGAATAGTTACTAAGAATTTTTACAAGTATTTTTAATAAATAATATTAATTCAAAAAATCTTAAAGTATATTCAATAAATTAAATAGCAAGCCAATTATATTATTATAAGGGAGGTTTAAATATTACATTGTCTGGCTTGGAGTTTCTTTATCTCCTTTCATAAGGCTCTCCAGATCAACATTCCTCCTATGTCGTACGATCGCTGTTCCTCTATTAACCACAATGCAGGTGAGACCATTACCGCCACCAGTTCCCACATCATCGTCAAAGTCTGAATCGAAGTCATTATCATATTGACGTTCTTTTTCATATTCATTTACATCATCATCGTTCTCATATTCGAGAACATCATCATCACTGCGTGCTTGAATTAGATCACCATTCAAGCTGCGACTGGAGAAGCAAACTTCCTGTGGGGGTTCATCATATCCATTGTCTGGATTCGTTTGAGTTGATTGGGAGTTGATCAGATTGGTGATATAGGCAGCCGTCTCGTTGGAGGTTAACAGATCAAAGATCAAGGCACCCCCTAGACCGTTGGCCACGCCTAGCGCAAAGCCGGTCAGTCCAGCAAACGCAGAGGGCGTGGCACGCCCCATTGGCCTGAGTCCAGCGTCATTTAGTCCAGCCTCAGCCAAAGCACGCTGTAGTTCCTTAGGCGTCAATGGACGCAGCGCCAATCGACCAGCTAAGGAACAATTGCGTTAGGGCCAGGCTAAAACAAACTTTCCTTTTGGACAACTCACCTGCAACTGTGCTTAGGAGAGTGCTAAGAGCGATTAGGCCGATAGCCCAAAGTGCTGACAGTGATTTCATGTTCTTGACCGTAAAGTTCGCGCGTGTTGACTGAAAGCAGATTGTGGTTTTGCGCAACTTTTATGTCCGAAACCCAGCGAAAGAAAGTTGGCATAAGCTGTTTTGCATATGTTTATGCAAAAAACACATCAGTTTAACTTAGCTTGACCCTTGACTGGCGCTGATGCGGCCAAAATTAACAGCCAAACAGGTTTTGGGCAAAATCACAGCCTATCTATATCAAATCAAAACTTTACAAACTTAAAACATTTTTCATTAGAATCTATTTAAGTGCCTTTATAGTTAAATGCTAATGTATATTTATTCATGTCTGTGTATATATCTGTGTCTTTATGTTTTTGTATCTCTCTTTTTATTTGGATCAGTACTCTCTATCTGTCTCTTTCAATATATGTTTCTGTGTCTTTCACTAACCGAGGACAGATATTATCGCAGACGCTTATTATCATAACAGGAATTATAACCAAAGTCTTTGAAAACAACTAAGTCGGTGACTATTTCACTTTCACTGACATAAGCCGTAAAAACACATAATCGATCAAATCGCTCTTTAAAGTGTGGCCAATCTGCAAAAAAATGCGTTGAAACAGCTCTTAAATATTGGTTGAAATCAAGTCAGAGAAATTCACAAAAACAACAACTTGATGAGAGCATCACAACCCTCTTCAGCATCTGTCAGTTGGTTACTTATCTGGCTTGATACATGCGATTATTAAGCCAGCGGGCTTTTTGAGCTTAATTTAAAAGTTTAATAATCATAATAAAGTGTGCCACTTAAATGTCTACAATGTCTACAAATTTCTAACAACTCTCATGTTTAGCGAATTTAGAGGAAGCAATTTACTTGATAATCAGGTCAAGAAACTTTAACATAAATTATCCCATAAATAACAATACCGTAACAATACTGGACATCATTGAGATCAAATCAAATAAGTTTCTGTAATGCAATTTCATACATTTCGGATCACTCTCATCTGCAACTTTCTTCTCCATGTTGTACTTAACCATTATAGCTAACTAACTCTCTGCCAAAAAAAATCGCCTTTCTTTAACGAACATTAATATTTGTGATTGCTGTCGGAAAACCAAACCATGTCAAAAGTTATTTTGTGCATTAAACCATCTTCCGTTTTTCCGCTGAACATGCAACTATTTTCCGCTTGTTTGCATTATTATTTTTTTTGGCAACTTATGAGATAACATTTGGCTTTGTTGCAGCTGCAAGTACTTATTAAACCATAAGCCGCTTTCATGGCCAAACAAATGCACGAGTTCTTAACTGGGTCTAGGAGCCAAGTAGCATATTGTACATTGTACATCTCATTTGAGTGGCAGCATCCCCTTAAAACCTCCTTTCGCCCGCTCTTTTATGTATCGTCCTCTTCTTGTCGTTCTTGTCGTTGATTTTTTATTTGGCCACGTACAAGTTTCGGAATAGCTGTTAACTGCAGCATAAAAGTTGTGCTTGCAGCTTTGTTCAGTCGCCTTGGCTTTTATAACGCAAATGGCTTTAAGCCAATGTCCAATGTCTACGAATTGTCCGGGATATTTCGAAAGTTTTGTGACCCTCTCAAAGTGACAACCGATACGCTGTCTCTTATCGCTTCCTCAATATAAATAACAGCAAACTCGAAAGAAAAGTTAAATTAAATAAGACGAAGATTAAACACTCTACAAAAGCAAAGTAAACTAATTGTTCCCTAAGGAATCGTGCTGATTAAATATATGAATTCACAAAAAAAATTTGTAATAAATTATATATTCGTGACTAAAGTTCTAAACGTGTTTATGGTGAAAAAAAGAAACAAAAGCTCATTTTATAAACATTTACACATCTTAAAATTTATTCTAAATCAATATAATAAAATATGAAATATTTGTTTTTTTTTTGTCTTTTCTAGAAAATAAAATTCTTAAATGAACAATTCTGTGTGTTATACATTAATTTATTTGTATTAATTTCTTATATATTTTTTACATTATGATTCTGGTTGGTTAGGGGAATCTCCCCTTCAATGCGTTGAAATTCTTCAAACAATATACTAACACCCTTTGCTAGAGTATGTTTATAGACACAAATGCAACAGCTGCGGTGCAACAAGTGAAACGCATCGAATGCCAAGTTGTCTGCGCACTTCAATGCCACATCAACGACAACAACAACAACATCAACAACACCATTTGCAACATTTTTGCGATTTTGTTGCATGCTGCGCCTCAGGCCAGTGAAACACCCCAATCATCCCCATCCGCATCTCAGCATGCACGATACGCACACGCAATTGTTTGTGATTTACGAACATGGGGTGCGCTCTGGCGTACAACATCTCATTTGCAGCTCATTAATCAGCTCTTATGGCGAGGCAGTCCTGAAATCTGCTCTTCTTCACATGCCACATAGCAGCGCCATAATCGGCTTTTCTTCATAGTATTTAACGAGCTGCAAACAAACAAAAAAAGAATTGTCTATAAATATATTTCGCAAATATTTGCGCAGCGCAAAAATAAACTGATTGAGACGCACTTTCTGCTGCTTCGAAATGCACTGGATGAAGGGGAAAGCCAGTCAGAATAATGTGCAAGATTTAATGTATATTATATAAAACATGATTTGATTTCAAGTAATGTATTTGCTTACATCTGGCCAGTTGCTGGGCACATTGTGGACAAATTTTGATTAATATTGAATTTCTTAGGTCTAAACAATAAGTCCACAAAATAGGTGTTGTTAAAGTAAAGTAAAAAGCTGGTGAAGGATAAAGCAAAAGTGCATCCATGAATAAGTTATTGAAATATTCCAAGCTGCTAACTATCTGAAGCAAAGCTCTTGACCTCTTACTTAAAATATTTAATAAGATTTGATCTTATTCTAAAATTGCTGCTTAAACTTTCGAAGAATACATTAAATGCATTTAAAAATTGAAATATTAGGAATCTTTAAAATGTCGTTATCAAAAATCGATTTCCTTTAAACACTTATATATTTTTTGCATTCTTTTTTATGGCAAGCAGCTTTTATCTGGCAAGCGTATTTTATATCTCGCCGCTGATTTAATAAAGCATCTGTGTTGCGTTTTTCGCGAAGCACTTCAAGCAAACGAAAATATAAGCAAAACAAAATACAAAGAGAAGAATATTCATTTACCTTCAAATACCCTATGGTCATTCAAATTAATAATACAAAAATGGGGTGTATTGATTATGACTACATGAACTAAACTGGAAGAAGGAATATTGTCATAATTTTATACAAAGTAAATTAAATTAATATTCCAATGAAAATGTGATTATAAAATATCGAGAAAAAAAATGAAAGTTCATAAAGTTGGATAGATGAAAATATAAAATATAAATCCTGTACAGGAATATGAGTACAAATATAAAACTAAACAGTCGTTATAAAAAGATATAAGCTAAAATTATATTTTACAGGATATCTCTTAGCCTCAAAGTACTTGACGCAAGCCTTTTTTCTGTTGTTTGTTGCTGGTTTTATGTTGCCCGCCTCAGTGGTTTTTATGCTGCAGCAAGCCAAAGGAGCATGCAACGCCCGAGTCTGGTGGCCGGAAAATGCGGCGTCCAACAACGGACGTGGGCATATTTCAGCAGCAAGAGATAAAACAGGCGCGCTGATAACACTTTAGGTAGGTGGCCACTGCCGTTGCCTCTGCCCCATCATCGTAAGCAGTGGCAAGTCTGGTGCAGTGGCAGCAACATCAGCAGCAGCAGCAGCAGTAGCAATAAGTAGCAGCAGTAACTCCTTGCTCGTTACCCACTCGTTAACATTAAGCGCATTTATGCATGCAATTTTTTGATATAACGAGTATGGCGAGTATTACGAGTGAGTATAACGAGTGTACTTTCAGTAGTATCTTTGTATCACTGATAAGTTTCAACAACCGATACATTAAACTTTTCTTTTCATGGTGCTAAATGACGCGTCGTGCGATGCTATATAAATATTCGTATATACTACATGTATGTTGTATATTGGCAATCAATGCAAACCATTTGAGCATTTATTGCCAAATTGGTATAAGTTGCATTATACGAGTTCTGGCCCATTGATTTGTGCGCTTTTGTGCAGCGTGCTCGTAATCATAACGTTTTAATTTATGATGCACTTTATGAGGTTACGGAGTCCAGCAACACATGAGCACTTTGCTGTGTCGCTCTTTGTTGTGAATTCTTCCTTCTTTATTTGCTCAATGAACAATATTGTTTAACTGACTTAAAGAGTTGAGGGAGACAGCTTAATTTGCATTGAATCAGTCATTAGTTTTTAATATGGAACAGAATGTAGAAATATATATATATAATCAATAACCAATTCAGAAAATACTATAATAAGACAATAATGTAACATTTCTTTAACATATTTATTATACTCGATACCGAAGGTAAAGAGCATAATGGGTTTATGCGTTGTACGTCAGGGTGTCTGTTCGTCTGTACGTCTGTATGAACGGTGACACCAAACAATGATCTGTAAAACAAATTTTGCGTCCGACTGTCACGTTTCGACTTGTTTTGAATGGTTTTGTGGAATTTTTTTCGACCACGAAAATCATTAGGGAATTTATGTTAGTTTGGCGATTTATGGCGGTCAGCATCAGAAAAAGAGGCACAATATTTCTACCAAAAATCACTTAGAATACAAATTTATGTTATCCGTTTGGCGATTTATGGCGGTCAGCATCAGGAAAAAGATTGGCACAATATTCTTAACCAATACTAAACAGCTTGTTATCTATGGTATGTGCTAAAATACATTTAATAAATTTTTTATTTTTAAGCCTATCTTGGCTACTTTTTCAGCATTTCCCCATTTCTTTGGCTGACCGTTATTTCTCACGATTTGTACCGATCATTGATTCTTCGTTGGCTATTGCGTGGGGACATTTAAAATAACAACAAGCAGCGATTTCGTATGCACAGTCGCTTTGTTTGGGGGGCACTGCATCTTTGCTTCTGTTGCTAAGAATTCTCGCCGATAATCTACTAGTAGACAATTTAAATTTTGATTCGAAGTGGAAAATGGGCTATCTATACTATAAATGTTTGCCAAAATGTAAGATGAGTATCTTAAGTTTAGACAATATGTATATTTCATATTAAAATATTTTTCATTTAAGTGATGGATTGGTCTATAGTTGTAGACTATTTTGGACCCGTTGCATTAATAGTTGCTTGTAATGCAACTCTGGTTATTATAACAGCCAAGCAGAGCTCGCTTTGTGCTTCAAATTTAAAGTAAATAAAGTTCTTCATATAAGGAACATTTTTTTGTATAGCGTTCAAATGGCAAATGAAAAGACCTGCCAAATAAAAATACAAACAAATTTAACCAATTTTACGCAAACCAAGAAACCCAACAACTGTGGAGTGAAAGCTTAATTGTGAGAACGAACATGCGTGGCCAGCGTTTTCATCATAAATCATTCTTTATTTCCAAGCCGGTCAGCCGCACTCCCCACACACACACACACAAACAGACACACTCACACGGGTAAACTTTAATAATGAATGGTGTTGGTTCCGTTGAGCATTAACACCATACCTTTGGAGCTGCCACAGTAGAGAGTGCGTGCCACCAAATGCTGCTAACAAATCAAGCCAAAAATGAGAGACTTGAGCCAATGTTTCTTCATGCTATTTTTTTTTTTCCTTTCAGGGGTGGTGGGTGCCAAATCACTTTGCACTGTAATTAATTATGGTGTTATTTAATTTAATTGCGTGTGTAGCATTAAGACGCAGTCAGTTGGCAACTGCGTACAAATGGCTTGCCCTATTAGCAGAACAAACACACTGACACTGGTACAAGCCCCACTGCCTTTAAAATACCAACAGCATACTTGCACTTTGCAACAAACTCACTTATACAAATATACTAAGTATGTTGGCCCGCCTGTGGCTAGACAAATGTGTTTTGATGTTTGGCAAGCAGCTCAAGCATTTGTCAATGTGCATTTAGGCACATAAATGTATGTGAGATGTGTGTGTGTGTCTGCTGTTCATGATGATAAAATATGCTGCTCAAGCCCGCTGTGTGCCTACTGTGCGTACACGAATTATTCGCTCATTTGTAGCGTTAAGTTCACAGCAGCATTCGAAGAGTTTAACTTAAATAAAGGAATGCATGCGCCGAGAGCTAACAACTTATAAATGCGTTGCATGTTGTTATTGTTATTGTTGTAACTTGAAGTAAATTCCAAAATAAATATATAATACATTATTACTACATAAATATTATTATTATGTATTTTAAAAAAGAAGGCTAACAATGAATTCTTAACCTACTACTTTATTTTAAGACCGCTAGCTGGAAGGCTTTCGGATTTTAATACATAAATAATTTACTGACTATTGGTTTAAAAGTTCGATGGTACTTTTGTGGGAAAAAGAGGTTTCCTGTGGAAGTTTGACAAAAACTATCTGAAAATTTACCAATTTTATATAATATGATCTAAAATTCACCTGTAAATTTTCGTACGTTGAGAACCTATTTCGAAATGTATTTGATATTTATTTAATAAGTATATATAATACCTTTAAAGACTAACACACTGGCTGGAATTATTTATTAAAATAAAACCCATTTCAAGAAAATGAATGTGAAAGTGCAAATAAAGGCGCAAGTTGGCTGGGGTAGTTCCGAGAACACGGTAAATGTATATATAATATTTACGTTTGCAAATACCACATATCAGTAAATTGGGCGTTTTTTTTGGCTAAACGAGATTTGTACTTAAAAATGTACACAGTTTGATTCGATTTGGTGCCCGAAAGAGATGGGATAACTTTTATGTTTTTAGACACACATGGATCAGTTAACGCTTGCTAAAACGACAGCTTAACAACATGCAGCGATAGAAAACCCAAATAAGGTCAAATCAACACTTGGCTCCAAGCCACAACAACAACAACTGTTTTATCTTTGATGAGGGTCATGTGGAAAATTGGGGTTGCATTTTCAGCTTTTCCTCTGTTTTATACTCTGATACCGAATGTAAAGAGTATATTGGTGTTGTGCAATATCCGTCATGGTGTCTATCCGTCTGTCTGTCCGTTAAAACTAGAGACTTGAAACTTTGCAAATATCGTAGTCCATGTGCTCGTCAGACAGAAAGTCAGGGTTGGTCAGGAAAATCGATAACATATCGACATACACGGGCTGCAAATTTATAGGGCTAGAGACACTAAATAGCCGACAAGTTTTGTCCATTATTCTGCTTAAAAAAATTGGATGCCAAAGTCTCAAAATTCGCCCCTCGCTCCACAACATCCAGACCCCCTTTGTGAACAAACTATTCAACACCGGCTTTAATAGTGTACTTCGCAGTCGGTTGCACCCGAATGCAAGGTTTTCACTTGCTTATTTTGATTTTTGTTATTTTTGCACACATGCTGGCATTTTAAATTAGCGCTAATTGAATCAAGCAGAAGAAATGTTTTCGTTGTCAGCTCAGTATGTCCGTTCTGTCTCTGTGTCAGGCTGTCATTTAGTCAGTTAGTCAACTGTCACATGTGCAGAATTTGTTAAATAAGCTTTGAAATGGCTAAAACCAAACGAGTTATCTACTGTTCCCCAAATAAGTTAAGGCACTTGACAATAGGGAATTAGGCCATTTTGGCAGACTGGCAGCGTATTCTTATATATTGCTACGCCCGGAAACAGGCTTAAAGCTGTTGCTAATACAAAATTTGTTGCCCATTAGGTTATCGTCAGGTATATTTACTTGTGGCTTCAATTATATTTTTAATTTCTGATTATTTTGTATAGCATCTTATATTTCAGTAAACAATTCTGCGCTAACAATTTATAAACATATTTTTATGGAAATATATTTATTTTTTTTTAATTTGCCTATTGTGACAAACATCCTGTTGATATTATTTAATTAGCTTCATTTTGTTTACATTTTATGTGCATATGTCACATGTATGTTAGTTCACGTGTAAAGATATAGCTAATAATCGTAACAATTAAAATAAACATGTTTTGTAAGGACAAAAAACGCATGGCGCACAAAAAAAAAAATAGATAAACACAATTTAAAATTTTCTACACCACAAAAAAAGATTTTTTATTTGATATACCCTGCACTAATTAGGTACAAGTGTAGGCAGCGGAAAACAATTTCAAATACATAAATTATTTAAATTCTTACGGAGTAAATAAAGCGTAAATAGACATAAAAAAATATACTTATATACATTAAGCAGTGTTTTTTGCATTTCAAAAAATCACCTTCCCTGCTATTTTCATAGATTTAAGTACTACTTGCAAGCTTTTCATACTGAGTTATTTGTTTGCTCTGTCACGTTTGTTTTTATTTTATTTCAACTTTTCTCTCCCAGGCTCCTCTCGGTGTTTTCATTTAGTCTCTTTTTTCACATTCGCATTTCCTTTTCCCTTTAAACAGATAATTTTTCTATTCTTTTCCTCTCTCCCGCTTTCTCTATCTGAATAGGATATTTCAAACCACTTTATAAAAAACAAAAAGGGTATAGCCATGTCTAGCACACTTAACACCTGAAGCACCTTTCACTCGTTTCCGCTGCTTATCTAGCGAGCTAGCGAGCCATTAAATCCACAATTGCGCATAGCAATAAACAAAAAAATAATAAAAAATCCAATATGTTGTTTTGTGCACTCAACTGTTGAACCCAAATGTGCAACGACAATTTATTAACTATTGCTCTTTACGCAGTTGTCATTCGATCATTTATCGCATGCCTAATTAATTTTACACTTCTCGATTTAAAGTTTTTTTATTGTTGGTCAGCCCTTTCGGGCCCAAGCTCATAAATATTTAATGCAAAATAATTAACACACCCGCGCATAAGAGAGTCCGACTGCCATGCCCTCTCCGTGCTTGGTTTGCGGCCAAAGCCATGATTGATTGCCTCCCACTGTCAGTGGACAATCATACAAATTTCGTTAAACAAGTTTAATTAATTAAATCATACGAAATCGAAAGATAGATGGGGATACAGACTGGCATAATGACAACGCCATTCTCTGGCATATCCATGTCAATATTACCGCTTTTGGGCAGCCGTAAATTATGCAATACTTTCTGACGGACACACTTACCGTTGCTGTTCCGGCTTGCGCTTGGATGTGGGCGTTGGCGTGGGTATAAGCTTGGCAGTGGGGCGCACGACGTCAAACTTTTGCCAGCATCGTCAGCGAATTTTGGAACAGCGCCAGACACTGATGACAGTAAAGGATATAATCCCCCAGATTACGCTGTTTAATGTAAGCCACCGAGCGAAGCACAACAACAGTTGTTTTAAATGCGCATAGCTCATAATCATTAGGGCATTGATTTGTTCCATTTCCAGCATGATTAAACCGTATACTTATTACTTTTTTGAATGATTAAAAATTCCAAATTTGTTATTAAAGCATAATTATAAATCATTTTCAGTTGATTCATCCGTAACAACTTGATAATTTATAAATTTTCAAATGGATTGTTTGACTTTGTACTTTCTATATTGAAATAAGTTATCGTTAAACGCACATCATACAGCTTAGCAACATTTTAATCATATGCCTATGAAGCCATCGAAAAAGGCAATTAAATTTTTAAATAAATGTGTAAATATTTTGCTTATGGTAATATTGATTGATAAAATTTATAATAAGTTAAGATCAAATTATTTTTACTTTATTCGCTGAGACCGCCTTCTTGTTAAAACCTATCATATTTATTGTTATTTTTTTTAGTTTGAGCTGGATAATTACTAGCACCTTAATTGTTTTTTAATTTTGTGTAAAATGCAAGTATATTTAAGTAGATTTTAACAACATATACATATTTGATACATTAACCCATTGAAGTACATAAATATTACAATAACATTAAAAATTTGTTATGACATATACATACATATGAATATAAATTGAATCAAAGATCTGTAAGCCCGAATAGTTTTCATTGATATTGAAAACAACGCCGATCGACAATCGCAATTTGCTGGACCCATTAAATATTATGTTATTATAAATTGTTACAACAAAAAAATGGAAATCTTTTTGATTCATTGTAATTCAAAATTAAGTGTTAAATAAATACATATAAGTTAAGCCAAAAATGTTCGACAACAAGAGATATTTTAAAACAGGAAACCTACCAAACTTATAGCAACTAAAAAAAGGTTTACATAATTTTTTTAAACTCTTGTATAACTTCCCGTTATGGTGAAAATTTAAATAAATAAATATTTACAATTAAAGATTTTGTAGTAATCTGAATTATTTGTATCAAATTTGAGCTGTGCGTATTTAATAATAACTCAAATCGCAAATCCAAAGTCTTAAAGGTCGGCGATACTTTACATGCATTTGCACAAAAACCCAATACCCTTTTTTCCATTTTATGGGTTTGGGTTTGTATACAATTTTGATGTTTTGTTTTGTTAATTGAAACGGAAATTTATTTTTAATTTTCAGTATAATTGAATAGATATCAAAAACTTCGTTAATTAATAGCTATTTCATTTAAAAGCCCATTAAACAACGATTACAATGAAGAAAAATTTATTTTATTACCTTAAATCAATTCACAAAGCTTACAGAACTGAAAATGTATTACCCGATGATGGTTGTTTTGTGTGTTGTGCTCTTTTTAAAAGTGGTAAGAATAGACTTAACTGTCCCAACAATAAACATAAGTTGTTAAGTATAGTGAAAACTTATTTTACAGAGCGGAGTTTCAAATTTGGTTTTCAAAACAACAAATATTGAATGCGACACTAATCCAAATCGCGTAAGTAATACATCTTGTTTCTTAAAGGCACTAAATTGGAATAAGGCAGTTGCCCAAATGGACTGTTATCTCATAGTGCCAGTTCATAATTTATCGGTAAGTCAAAACAAAAAACACAAAAAATCATATGGAGATATATCTGAATTGACTTTGCAGATGCATGTTGAAATATTCAAAAAAGGTTATAGCAATCAGTACCAACCTTTTCTGATAAATGTTACATTCAATGTGTGTGATGTGCTATCAAAAAAGAAATTTCTACCTTACGCAACGATGGCATGGAAACTTACCAAGGACTATACAAACGTTAATCATTCTTGTCCTTTAAAGGTAATACGAAAACAACTTATATTATGAAAATTTCCAAAAAAAAAAATTCTTTGAAATCACTTGCAGGGTATGCTTACGGCTCGTAACCTTTATTTTAATGAAAAATTTTTACCAGCATTTCCATTGGGCTTTTACATGGCTGTCCTGACAAATGTTGAAAACTTTGCTAATGATACCAGCGAACTCATTGGAGTTATCAAACTATATTTACAAGCCATGGAAATGGTAACACCAAAACCGAAAAAGAAGAAGAACCCAACTAAGCTTGGGTAGAGCCTATAAGAAATATAATTGGCATACATTTCACAGTAAATATTTCACATAGATTTTTAAAAATAACAAAAAGCACCACCAGTAATGTCAGTTAATGTAAAATATATACCACTTGATAAGTAGCTCCAAATTATTGATATAGCCAAACTTCCACGTAACGAATCTCAAGGGGACAAGAAAAACCTTCGTTATGGAGCAAGGGTTTTTGATTGCACCAAATTGCAAGGTTCTGGAAATGAATTTGTAAAATAAAAAATCCTCGTTATACGAAAGTTCGTGTTATGGAAGTTCAACCGTATAATTATTATTTGAGTAGATATTTAGGCTATGTAAGGGCAATTTTAACTGATTATTTCACTTATTAGGAACAAGTAATAAAGGCTATCAATTTCATTTATCTGAGCTATGATTACTCTTTTATGTTACTGTACTAGGCAATTTAAAAAGCTATTCTGCTTGTTTTAGTACAATTTATAGCAGTCAGTCTAATGGACTTGTTTGGTAAACTTCTATTCATTTTGCTGTTCAGCGTTGGGCCCGAAAATGGCGTACGTAAGAAATAACACACGTAAATATTAATAATAATTTTGAATGTTCCTCAAAGTCAGCTGGAAAACGTGTTCTATACAAGGCCAAAAGCCTTGAATGTTTACCAAATCCAGATTATATGAAGAATAATTCTTGTTCTCTGAAGGCAGTTAGCAGGTACAAGTCATTAATTAATGCTGACACCTATATAGAGCAGACCTTAAAAAATATCTCGGTAAGCTGTCTGAATAACTTACTTAAGTCAAACTCTTATACAACTTACATACTTGAATAGATCCAAACGAACGTATTCAAGAAGAACGACAACAATCAGTTCAAACCATTCTTGTTTGCCTTCTCTTTCAATTTGTGTTCAAAGGACAAAACATATCAGTATATACCTTACTCACAAATTGTTATACACCACATGAAGACCTTCACAAATTTTAATCACAGCTGTCCCTATGTGGTGCGTAGACCGTCTTTGGATAACACATTTTTCCAACTTGCTAATATTTTAGGGCCACATGATGATGCGCAATATGCACTTGGAGAGTGAAGATATTCCCGATGTTGTCTTAGGTGAATACAAATTTTCTTTAAGATTTTTCGAAAACTCTATTCATATCGGACAAATTCAGTTTGTTGTCGATGCTATAGAACGTCGAAAAGTCAAGCAAAAAACGAAGGCATAAAACTTCAAAAATTGAAACTGCATCAACAATATATTGTAATAAAGATATTATGAAAAATAAGTAAATAAAATTCAACAAACAAAAATTTTCGAACTGCGTCCAAAGGGAACAATGTTCAATAACAAATGTTAAGCTCTCTGACTTGTTTTATAATTGAAAACAATGAATGAAATGAAAAAAAAAGTTATTTTCACTGCAAAAGCATTATAAGCTCCATTGCAGCATGGAATATGGCCATAATCAATCTTATTTAACCCAGTAGCTAATTACATGATTATCTATATTTTCCCATTTGGTAATTGTTGCTTAACAATATTAGTTCAATTTCAATTCAAAAAAATCAAAGCGTTTTGTGCCGTTGAACGTGCGTGACCGACAATATAATGGCGTTTCTATTTTATTTTCAAGAGCCGGAAACTCTGTGTGAATGTGTTAGTTCAATATCCCGACTGCAGTTTTTTGTGTGCTGCAGTGGCTTCTTCCAGCATGGTGGTCGATTCTTGATCAACAAGTGGACACGTATCTATTCCCTGAGCTGTGCCTGCCTAACAGTTTTGGGTCTTTTCGGCACACTGCATGCCCTGCTGCAGAATGAATTGGTGCGTGAACAATTGCTTCGTTTGGACAATCTGGTGCTAAGCATAATGGGATTGGAGTTGTTTATATCTACGTTAGTCTTCATGATCACAGTACTCTCTCTGCACAACTGTGCACAACAGCATTTGAGTATCTACAAGCGTATAGCTGAGGTTGACAAGCAGCTCGTGAGGGATTTTGGTGTTCGGTTGAACTATGGCAAACTGATGCGTAAGAATGTTGTGGTGTTGGCATTGGTCAGCATTCTGTATTTGGGTGCAGTGAATACGGCACTGGCACGCTTGGCTGAGGGTCATCATCTTGGTCTAGTGGTTTCTGGTGCTCTGTGTTATATTGTTATTACCAGTGGACCACATTTAACGGGTTATGCACACATAATCCTGACAGAGTTGCTTAGCATTCGGTTTCGATTGCTGCAGAAAATTATCAAGCCAGAGTTGCTCCAGAAGCAGTTTGGTAAGGATGAGCTAATGGAAAAGCGTTTACGCAGCCTGGTAAATATAATCAAGGAGCTGCACTACATTATTCAGCAGATCAATGAGGTATTTAGTCTCAGTTTGTGGTCTGCCATGATCCACGATTTTACCCTAAGCACAAGTGAGCTATACATTATTTTCGGTCGCTCTGTTGGCAATAGCGACATGAATTACATGGACAACGAAGATAAAATGGGCAATGTAATGCTTAGCTTTCTGTCCGCCTGTATGTTTGTGCCGTTCTACAAGATGCTTATGGGGCCCGCCTACTGCAGCCACAGCGTGGATGAGGGTCGCAGATGTTTGCAGCTGTTGGAGCATTTAGACACTTGGTTTCCAGGCCGCACTTCCATCAAACAGATGGTGGAGTCTATGATGCGATGGCGTCTACAGTTTAAAATTGAATTCACCAGTGGCACGAACACGGCTCTTAATAAATCAGTAATAACATTGGTAAGCAATAAGTCGCGAATGCATGTCTCTCATATTTCTATCTCAACAGTATACATCTACATTTATTGGTTATAGTCATGCTTAGATTATTTTCTTATTTCCACACTCAACTTTCAATAAGTTCACCTGCCTGGAACTACTAAACGATTTTTTTTTACTTTCAGTACACTTCGATTGTGTTTAATTATTTGCTGGTACTCATCTCGTTTACAATGACGCAAAAGCTGGGCGAGCAGGTGGAACAACAGAAAATCGCATTGCAGGATTGGATTGGCATTAAATGGGTGCCGTAGTGATGGTGTGGTTGGGTGGCAAGTTGCTGCCTTGCATATATCATTAGCTAAATTAATTTACGGCTCGCTAACATAGAAACTCCATAAATATGTCAGCGGACCCAGCGGACCCAGTCGACCCACCAAACACCCCCAACGCCCAATGCAATCAAACAACGGCCTTCTTGGCCCTGAATGCCCATGACTGCACCCAGGAGGCGGTCGTAGGCTAATGATTATAATGTTTGTCGTTTATTTTATTTGAATATTATGCAAATTAAGCGATCCACGCAGCCAGCCTGACCGACAGTGGCCTTTATCAATGCTGCCAGTCCACACTTTAGTGGGTGCTTCATAATATTCAAGTTATTTTACATTTTTCAACGACCCACTCATTCACCCACTATACGAAAACTGACTCACCAGTGCACTCGTCTCTAATTGTGTGTGCCTTTGGCAGGCTTGACTTTTAAGTCCTCCTTTTCACAACATTTTATACAGAATTATTACGCAATGCCTTGCAACAAAAAGTACAATTAAAAAATGTTGCTTATGCAATTTCTTCAGCTGCTGCAGTCTTAGAGAATAAATACCCAAAGCATAGAATAAACATACATATATATTTAAGGAAAAATGAAAACTAAAATAAATACAATTTGTGAAATAAGTTCTACTACTTGACAACTTCTTGATTGTTATAACAATAAAGTGTGCAACAAAGACAAGTAGTAAGTTTAAAAGATTGCAGAATATAAAATTTAATCAATTTATTTTTTGCAGTAAGTATATACAGGTGATTTTACTTTAGAAATTGTTTTAGCTAAATAATGAATCGGGCAGTGCTAGAAACTTATGGCTTTATTTCACAAAATTATTTCAAATGCCAAATCAATCAAAAAAAAAACAATACAAACCAAAATATATACGTTTCATACATGAAATAATATTGATTCAGTTATCTGACAAAAGCATTTCTGTCATTCCACATATCCCATTGATATTTTTTACATTCCATTTGTTCACGAAATAAGCCTAATAAATATAACTACAACCATGTCATTCAATAATCGAGAGAGCGTGAGAGTGAGAAAGAGAGATGCGTGGCATAAATCCCGATAACAAAAGCCGTTGCGTTTCGTTGATTTTTGTGCTATGCGCTGTGCACAATTATTGGGAAATTTTCACAGAAAAAGAAAATAGCCAAATCAAAAAAACAGCCAAATAATATTGGTTCTCTCTGAATGAGTATTGTAAATGAGACCAGCCGGACATGATTGTGATTGTTATTATATCGTATTTATTTGGCCGGGGAGTGGAGCAAAGTAAACCTCAAGTATTTATTGCAACGCATATTTTATGCCCATAACAGAAGCAGGCTACAACACTCCAGCTTCATTGCAACATTCCCAATAGCCATTGTCGTAATTGAATAATATTTTTTTTTTGCTCTCGCATTCTTTTGTTTCATTACCATGAAGAGATTTTTTCATTATTTGGTATGACTAAAGCGTTCCACAGCCAGCTTGCGGCACTTGTCGACGGACGCCTACGCATAATGCAACCATTTCATATAGTATATATCGGCGATATAATTTGCGATAATTGCTGCATGGCATGTTTGTAACCATATTGAGGCGTTTTTGTGCCATTTAAAGAGAGAGCGTTCGCAAGAAATAATCAAAAATTATTGCATGAGCCTAATTGCAAATTAATTGCGTGCACTTATGCCATAATTACCAAACAAACACACACATACACGCAGCAAAATAAAAAGTCGCAATTAATAGGAATATTCGACGGGTTTAACATCAAAGCTGAATAATTACAATTTTATAGCCAAATTTAAAGCATAGTAATTGATCGGCCAATAAATTTTACATAAAAACTAGGCACGCTATTTTTCAAATGTTATTTGCAAAAACCTCTTAATGGTCTTCTTAAGAGCATGTTTATTTGTAGTATTATTATCAAACTGTTAGTTTATCTGAGATGTGCATCACATCAAAACAAAACTCTTATTCATCTGACCTTAAATATTTTCTGAGAAAGATTTGCTTAGCGGCATTTTTAGAGGAAGTCTTAAAAAGATTGTAGTTTAGGAATACTTATGAAAAATATGCAAACAACAATTAACATAAAAAATTAAAAACAGCGAATTAATTATTATGCAACTACTATATATATATAGCAAATAAATAAAACAAAATTTAAGTGAATATATAGCAGAAGTGAGTACTTTCAACATAATCCGTCTGTGAGTTATATCTCACAATTATTCCATCAACTATGAGCATGTCGACGAATTTTGCTAGAGCTCTCTGTTTTATATGACAATCTGTGCTACTAGCTGTGTAAAAGCCGGCAAGCTTTTGTAATGGCTAACCCAAAACTCATAACAGCATTACCCGCTTTACTTAGCTAACTCATTTAAAAGTTTCACTAATAGCATGTCACACATGCATGCCCCGCCCCTTCACCGACCCAACGACCAACGAGTGGGTGGGAGCGTACGCTTAGCCCAATTAAAATGTGGTCAGGGCTGCTCAGCTCAAATCGCGAGCAGCAGCGGGAAGCAGAAGGTGTGTGAAACACATGCTGCCCGCATCAGAAAAGAGAAAAGAAGGGCGGCATCTTCTCTATGTAGTTTATGCACAAAAGTGCAACACAATGCGTTTACACAGTTTATCCTTTACTATTTTTTTTCCTCCTTACTCTTCTGCTTATTTTTTTTTTTACTATATGCACTTGTATTTTTTTTTTTTGTCTTTTTGTTGAGCAACTTAATTAGCAGACGGCGCATTTTTTATGCGTAATGCGAGGCAGCTTTTTTGTCGCACCTGCATAAGGAATGCGAATGCGAACACACAATGAAATGTTTTAAGCGGGGCAATAAAAACACGCTACGATAAAGCTCAAGCTAACATGGAATTAAGGTTAAGTTAACCAAGAGCAGTGGAGCAGTGGCAGACAAAGCGCTTCATTATAATTATGCGAGTCAGCGAATTGCGTATTATTTTACTTGCTGGCTAATTGTCAACATTGAGGTCGAACATAAATCATGATGAGAATGCTTTGCTTTAGCTAATTAGTTTTATATGTTCACATTAAACACATCAAACTGAGCAAATATTTTAGTTAGTTTATTGGCAAGTCAATCAGTGCCAAATGCATTTGCACGTCTTTTATTTGCATATTTCACTTAAAGTGTCAAGGATACAAAAGCACACACACACACACAGGAAACATTTGTGATTGTCAACGACACTTGCAAATTATCAAAACTTTTGTGTGTTTGTACTTTTCACAAAACACGCACACAAAATACAAATGTGCATATATATGTACATATATGTAAACTTTCTGGTGTTATTTATACACACATATACATATATATTTTTGTGCATGTCCTTTTTGTGACTTGTTGTACAAACTAAATTTATCAAAGCGCAGAAAGCCAATTCATATGCAAATAAACGACTCTAACTTTGGCTGACATGTCATATTATTTGGCAAATATTTTAACAAATTCCTATGCAAATATTTATCAATTTACTTGATCAAAACTATTTATTTGTATTTTTGTTTATTTCGGCAACGCATTTATTTTGCAACAACAATAAATAATTGTCCATATTTTTATTAACTTTTAGCATAAGCTAATAAATTTAAGGTAACTGCAGGTGATCCATAAAGTATTTGATATATTTTCTTATAAATGTTTTTATTTTGCCAACTCTAACTCTAAGTTGCAGTGAAATGCTGTTTACATGAGTATTGGGTATACTACATTGTGTTCCACCTTTTAATATAAATACTTGATGAAGCAATCAATTAAAACACACGCTCACACCAAGTACGTATGGGTACAGGAGTGCCCCTGCTGCTGCTATTGTTTTGCCTGCTGGGAAATTTTGTGTCAATTTCGAATGCAAATCTACTTAATTAAAGCAATTTGAATGCAATTTTACGTCTTCGCAATAGGTGTGTGTGTGTGTGTGTGTTTGACGCATTAAAAATGCATTAACCCGTAGACGAAGCAACATTTGCGATGTTTCCCAAGCTGTAAGCATCCAATACAAGAAGCTTTGGGCCTTTTGCCTAACGACACATTTGACAAATGAAAATTGCATGATACAAAACAGATGACAACAGAACACCCGAAACTTAACTTCAATTGCTAATGAGGCAAGGCGCCCGGAAGAGGACACTAAAGCGTCACAGTTGGCCACGCAATAAACCATTTTATGACTACGACAAAAAATCAACATGTCGATGGTACTTAAAAAATGTTATGTTCTCTTATTTATTTAGTAGGGAGAAATGTAAACACACACGTGGCTTATGCATTTAAAATAGCATCAAATGGCATAAGCAGCCCCCACTGTCTGCCTGATGACACTTAACGAGCCGAAGGGGTTTTTAAGAAAATGGGCATGTTCCAATCTTGAGGCGTAGCGCAATCAAAACGGCAGCAGAAAAACACTTCAGGCGCCAAGCTGAGCATTCTAGCCATGTCACAGCGTTAACACTGTAGCCTCACTTCACACGACACCAACACATGCACACATAGAGTACACATGTGCTTGTGTAAGTGTGTGTGTGACTGTAATGGGGCGCAAATTTGCGAGTCGGGCGCTAAGCTCAGGCTGAGTAGAAGGCTGAGGTTGCAGCATGCAGCTGGAGCTTAACATTAATGCATTTACTAGTTGGCCAGGTTCTTTCCGGCTCTCTTTCTCTCTCTCTCTCACACTCTTTCTCTCTTTCTCTTTCTCCCTTTCTTCATCTATCTACCTCGTTTTCATGTTGTTTGCACGGTCCAAGCAAACGACTTGACAAGTGGCACAGCTGCAAGGACACGAAGGCGCAAAGGTAAAACTCAAAAATAACACAACGTCAACTGCAATGCTTGTTTACCTGTGTGTGATTGTGTGTGTGTGTGTGTGTGTAAGCGCTTATCTAATATAAGTGCAAAGAAACAAGCAAATTACAAACATTTTCTGCAAGCTGCTTAAGCAAAATAAACGAACGCTTCAAGTGCATGGCAGAAGTGCAAAGGTGAAGGCTACTTCAGGCCAAGAGCTTAACCTGCCCTGTGATTACACTCACACACACACAAACATGGCTTTGTTAGTGTGTCTTTTTTGTGTGTCATTTAAATGCATAACGCCATGCGAAAATGCCTTTAAAAACACAAGTTAGGCAAACCGAAAAGAATATTTGATTATGTAATGTGTTTTGGCTTAGTTGAAAAAGTTATGAAACAATTTGCAAAATCAGATGTTTAGATATGAAAATCTTGGTAATACCCAAAGCTGCAACTAACATTTACGTAATGCATAATATGGAAAACATAAATAAATATTGTAAATATTAAAGCAATCGGCATTTGCCGACTTTCAAAGCTCAAAGCTCAACCCGGAACCATGGACATTATGAGTACAGTTATTGTTTGAATATATATATATGTATGTGTGTTTGATGGAAAATGAAAGCACTAATAAGCTAATGAATACTTAACTTATCTTTAATCTTCGCTATCTCCGGTATTTCTCAACTGTTTTCGATAAACTTTTCACAAATCATTTTAATTTTTTTAAGTTATACATTTGAATGCGATTATAGAAAAAAATAATAAGTTGTACTAAAACTATGAAATACATACACCTAAATCATTCAAATAATTCTTTGATAAATAATCTTATACGCAAACACAAATACAAGACTTTCTGCAAGATATTATAAACTCTCAATACTTCACTTTACTTTACTTATCTGATGTGGCAGTTCAAAACCATGATAAATTTTATGTGTTTTTCATCTATTTCATGCAATAACTGCATTTTCGCAACACTCAGCTTTCAGTACTATATTTGCATATCGACCACAATCCAAATGCAGAGTCGAGACAGAAGCCAAACCAAATCCGTTCAACAACAACGATCGCCACAACAACAACAACAATAACAGCAACAATGCAATATCTGTCAGTTGTGTGGACACACACACAAATTCACGGATTAAGTCGCGTCCGGCGTTGCCTCTCCTTCATCCCGCTCCCTGCCCCTTTCTCTTTGCTGTGTGGAATCAGCAGATTGTAATTACAGTCTGTCACGCGTAGTTCGCACTAAAAGCGATGCGAAATGTGAGAGCGACAAGTCAATGACGCTAATTCGATTGGCGTGACGCCAGGCAGCTCTGTAGTAGAGTTTGCTGCACATACACACTGCGTATGCGTAATAAAATGCAAAATGTGCTAAAAATGCAAGAGCCGCAGAAAATCGTTGCATACTTTTAAGCAGCAGCGGATATTTAAGGCAAGTCGATTTTTGCTAATGTTGTAAGCTTGTTGCTGGCATCCGGCGGAAGTCTGCGCCACCAAGGTGAACGGCTGCAGACGAAAGGTGAAGAAAGAGGGGGCAAGACAGTCTGTCTATGTGTGTGTGTGCTTAGCGATTTTCGAACTGAAATTGCTTCGTAAATTGCATTTAATTTTGGCAAACAATTTGGCAATGCGGAAATTGAAAACGCTGCAGCTGCTGCTGTGACCAATTCAGACGCAAATACATAATTACAAACGGAAACGCAACAAAAACATCAACCACAAAAGATAACAAACTTCCACTCTTGTGTGCAGCAGATGGCCTAAATGCAAAAGCAAGTAGAAGAAGAAGAAGCTGCAGACGCAGCGCGTTAAGAAACTCACGCGGTTCCGGCGTTTGCTAAATTGACTGACAAAACAAACGTTCACACACACGCACACGCATACAAGCAGTCACTGCACTCTCCTGCTGCAATCCACTTATACAAAGTTCACATAATGGTCGTCGACCCGCAGACCGTGCATCCATTTAATTGAAGTGAAACAACATGCTGGTGCAGCATCTAACGAGTGCGATGCTTTTGTTGTCGCAGTAGTAATTGTTGTTGGAATTGTAGTTGCTTTTGCTATACTACAACGGCTGGCATATATTGCGTATGCGCAACATTGCGCCCCAAAAAGCGCTGAAAAGTGAAAATGTGCAAAAATGTTTTGTGCTCGCATCTGGCAACATGTGCGTTGTATTTTGTATATGTGTTTGTTCAAATGGTTTAATTCTTAGTGACATTCTAAAGCTAAGAAAGTCTTACGCCAAATTTAATTGGATACGCCGGTAAGTCGTTTAGATTCTGCGAGATATTTTGGTAATTTCATTTCTTTTGTTAAGTACATTTGTAAAGATGAAATTCTTAAGAAAGTGTTTGATCAAATTAATATAAATAAATAATTATTCATTTTTGTACATATTTCGAAATAAACGTAGCAGGCTATTCTTTTATTATATGTTACAGTTCGATTATTTAATAATAATTATTTTCAATTTCTTAGAAGCTGATAAGATTTACATTCAATACTTAATCATAATATTTATCATCATTTACACCATCATAATTATTATTAATTGTTTTTTTATTTAATTTAAAAGCACAATTTTAGAGATGTTTATATTTATCCAAATGTATTTCTTAAAGATATTTGTTTCAAATGAGATTTAAGGTCTTTTACATATTTATTTTTTAACAGAGAAAAGCTTGCCTTTAAATGGTCATAACTTTTTTTTCATGCATTTATATAACTTAGTTTTTACATAAAGCAGTGCTGGCAATAATACTTAAAGAACGTATATTTTACATAACTTTCCAGTTCTCTTTGGCACTTGTTCTTGCCCTCAAATTTTATCATGTTACATATAACTCTTTTAATTGCTCTCAATTCTTTTTTACATATTTCTTAAGCCCAAAAATCATTTAATTTCATACGGATTTTATATTACCCACACACTTACATTTATTTTTTTTTTATTCCCAAAAAAATATATAAATTCTGGTTTAACAGCGCACACATTTATGTGCAGTAGGTCAAAAAGAAATCGCTTTTCAGCGCTGCATTTAGCAAGGCCTTGGGCCATTTTATACCATGTTATTTTATCACATATAGAGAGATAGGTGGCATTCGCGTATATGTTTAAGGTTGTCTGTGTGTGTGATTGAATGTGTATGAGTATGTGAGTGTGAGTGTTTGTGGTTGAGTGTGTGGGATGTCCGTTCTGTTTGGTCAAGCTTTGCATTTGACTTACTTAACTTTGTAGCGTTCTTATTTTTAATTCATTTAAACAGCAAACCGTGTGAGGCGCAAAGCGCACAGGAAGTGACAACAGCACCAGAAGGGGTAAAAGAGCGCGGGTCGGTTACATGCTGTGTGGTTTTTATAGCAAGCTCAAGGTTCTGTGCAGTGTGAGAGCAGTAGGACCATTACGTTAAGTGCCGCTGGGCTGGAGCGTCCTGCTCCTTTAGGATATGCAATGCATTTGTCACTGTGGAATGCATTTTAGCAAAATGTTGGCTGCACGTTGGAATTACATGACACAAATAGCAATTTCAACAAGAAGAAGAAGCCTCGATGCTTGCCCTGCTGCTTCCTTTTTAGCTGCTGCCTTTTGTGCGCCAGCTGAAATTAATATTTGCACTCAAAATGCAATTTTCCAGGCATTTCCTTTTGTTGCAAACGCCCCCGGTTTGTTACTGTGCGTGCTGTGCTCTCTGTGAGTTGGCAGCTTTCATTTTGCATTTTCCGTTTAGCAGCATGACAAATGCAACATAACACAACAAACGAACAAACCACAAGAATCGTTGCCATTTTTCTTGCAAAAAGTGCCTTAGACATATTTTTTGTATTTTTCAAGTGTTGCTTTAACACACTATTTATATACTTGCTACATACTACTAGATGTGGCATATGGTCTCAGGTGGCAAGTAAGCAGTTATAATAAAGCAGCTGCTGCTTGCACCTTGCGCAATAATTGCATTATTCATGAGTAGTGTGTATGCCATTTTAGCGACTCGATTGCATAACAAAAACAGGCTGTAAACACAATACAGAACAGCAACAACAACGAGCACACAAGTTCAAGAACTCAATTTGTTGGCTTGCAGCTCCTACAGTTACTTTGGAGTCCTTTTCCGCATCCTGTTTTTAATCTCACAAGCAAATTCATATTAAAACTCCGCCGTGCTCAACATACACACAGAACTTTGCTGCTGCTGCTGCTGCAACAAAAAACTGGCACAGCACAAAGTTGTTAATTTTACATCACAACTGCAGTATGCGCACTTTATAAGTACCATTACACCAACAAACACACACACACACACACAAATACTCAGACTGGTATTCCACTTAATGTTGTATATTTGCTTTTGAGCTGCTGTTTTTATGTTTTTTGTTTTTATTTTACTGCATTGCACTTGCAACAATTTGTTTATTTGTGCCTCACTTTGATGCCGATGCGATTGTGTGCTCAATCTAATGCATTCTTGTTGACTCAACAGAATGCGGGGTGAAGAGGTGGATGGGGTGGAATGTACATTTTATAATTAGCTGCAGCTGTTCAACGAAAAGAATCAGCTAACAAAAAAGTTAAAAATATATACTTAACATTGCATATGATACGATTCAAAGATTAACAGCAAATACAAATATTAAAAATCTTAGCCCATAGCTATATCCTTAATAAATCCACACCACCAACATGTACCAACTGCAACACAACTCTCACCATCACACATATATTAATCGAATGTTCCCTATACAATAGAGAGAGAACCGTGTACCGTAGAACACAAAACAATAGAATTTCTCAAAAGTTTGTATAAAAATCTATAATTAAATATAACGCAAATCGCCTATCTATGTAAATAGACTAAATATATTATAAGATTACACAAGCCATGTCCATGCTCGAATATAAAATACACACTACAAGCTTAAGGCCTTAGCTGCTATAGCTTAGAATCCTATTAGACGTTATTTAAATTAAGTACTAGCTTGTTAATAATAATAATAAATATCAATTACCCAAGAGCATATAACAATTTTGTGCTCAAATCTCAGTTGACTTTGATCCGCTGTGATTTCACTGGTTGTCTGCAACACGACAACCACCATCAGCAGCAGCAACCACGAAAGCAGCAGCAGCTACAGCACAAAACATGAGCAGAGGTTGCTGCTGCAGATGTAAATGCAGCTAACGGGATTTGTTGCAGACACATGAGGGGAAAGCTTGTCTAGCCGCCAGCTCAAAACAAACAAGCAACGAAAATGCTAATGAGCCTCTATGTAATTAATTTTCACATAACACAATTGCAGAAAACACACACACACAGAGGGAAAGCTTTCGCGTTTGCTTAGGAAAAAAAGGAGATGGTAAATTAAAGGTATGTGCAATTAACTTTTGATGCAATTTCAGCTAATTAAAATTTTATTACCTGAAAATACAACATATATACACAAAACACGCTAATGATAATAAACGTGTATATTTATATGCTCGCAGTATGTCAAACAGCTTGAAAGCTCGTTGTTTTATTTAAATTTTTGCTACGAGCGAATTATACAATTAATATGTACACATATATATTGAGATATGCAAGTGGAATTGCAACCGCTCTCAAGTTGTCGTTGTTGTTGTTGGCTGACTGCTTCGAGGCACAATGAAATATTCCGATCAGGGATGAAAGCGTGACACGAATTGATCGTGACTAACGACTTATTTGCTCCTTAATTCATTTACACTTATATATGAACAAAATAAAATCCATGAATATGATATAAGTACTACATTAACCTGTTAGCTGCGTAATTTTTTTTTTGGTAAACATTTTCACGTTGCTTTGGAAAAAATTTAGCGAAGAACAGTTAATTTTTTTTTTAGATAAGCGAATATATATTACTTAATGATACCTGCATTAACACATTAGCACATTAAAAATTTTTAATCCTCTTATTTTTTTACTTTCTTAAGCGATTTTTTGCTTTAACGAGTTAACTCGTCTTACGCAGCTAACATGTTAATGTATTGGGTGTTTGTGTAATTCCATCCCATCTCCAGTGCGCAAATAATTATTCAACAAAAAATTACAAATTGAGTATACGCCCTGACAGGCAAGTGAAAGCAACATATGAAAAGAGAAAGAAGAAAAGGATTTAATGACAATTAAATTTAATTTCAAGGCCAAACTTTTGTGCCTACAAGCATATTCATGGCTTCACTTGACAAATAAACAGATACATTTTGGAACATACCAATATAATAAGAATATTCCCATTCAAACTTGCTATTATAATTTGACAGTAATGTACGAGTGAAGACATCAACAGTAACCCACTAAGCTAGCCAGACTAACTTATGCTATAATATGTAAGTCTATGTATATATAGTCAGCATTTGAATATATTTAACAAGTTGGCCAACTTTTCAGTTGAGTGCATGCAACCTACTCAATTCTCTTTCTACTACTGAGTGGGCTCAAACAGCGAGACAGAGAAAACAACGAGCGCACACGATAGCTTTTAACTTGGTAGGCAATTTATTGTACATGAAATGAGCATAAAAACAGAACAGCAAACAAATAATAAAAATAAAAATGAAAGAATAAAAAAAACATCGAGAAATGGAAATATAAAGCAGTCATGAAATCAGAAAATAATCCACATGGAGCTGCCACAGCAACCGCAGCAGAAACAAATTCGAATGAAAAACTTTCTAATGAGTCCGCATTACAATTTCAAATTTGTAGCGCAAATTATTATAAAAGTTTTTTGTGTACTGAACAACATACTTTGCTCTCCTACTCAAACTTATATATATACTATGTATATATTTAATTCTATATATGCAAGGCGGCATACAAATGGCGCAATAATTTCACCCACATACAGCACAGACACGCACGACAAATCACACAGATACAAAATGTAACAGATACACAGATACATTTACAAGCATACTATTATAGTGCAGCCTAGTTTTTTGTCAGTCATAAAGTTTGTACATATTCCATTTTTTTTATGTGAACTTTATTTTGATAATTGTAGTATGTGTGTGTGTCTTGTGGCAAAGTAGTTATTTATGACGTTTTTCTATAGTCTTGGCAGTTAATAATTAATTTATAATTATTTGCCAGGCAGGCAGAAAAAGCACTTGAAAGCAACAACTTGCCGATTACCCATTAAAATTTTGCAACAATTTTGCTTTCAATTGGAAGCAGCAGCCGCAGCAGCAGCAATTAAATGTTTTTGACAGTTTGCCATTTAAATTTGCTGTTAGTCCGACCCAAAATTGAGAGCAGCTCGACAAATTGGGTTAGCACTGGCAGCAACAGATACAGCAGCAGCGGTGAAAAAATGACCCAAAACGAAATAAAATAAAGCCACGAGCGCAACAATTAACACCTAATTCAGTTTATTATTTCATGATTTAATTTATTTTGGCCTGCGGTCAGTGTACTAAAAATCAAAATAAAAGTATGTAAAACGAAAAAAACTCTTTTTTCGGTGCAAAAGCTAGCATTTTAAATACTCTTTTTGATTGTCTAAAAACAAACAAAACAAAAATCACTTAAAAATTCCATCAATAATAAAATATAGAATACTAAAAAAACAAGAAATAATAATCAAAGAAAATTTGGAATAAATATGTAAATTTTTGATCAAATAAAAAGTTTTAAGTCGAAAATTCCAAAATATTTTTAAAAAGAATATTTGTTGCTAAAAAACATTCATTAAAAAAGTCAAATGGCAGACACATTTTATTTGAAAATGCACTAAAAGAAAAAACTTGTAGAAAATATTTGTTTAATTTTGTTATAAAATTAAAATTTCAATCTAAAAAGCTTTATATGTATTAAAGTTTAACAACCTTGTTGCAAGAGTATTGGTTAACAGCAGACTAGCCTCCAAATCTGATTTTGGGCGCGAAACTTTTGGCTGGACTCGCTCTGGCAGTAAATAAGTTTGAGAGGTCTCTCTTTCTCTCTCTCTTTTTTCTCTCCCTCTCTTTTTTCGTGTTTATTATGTAATACGGGATTGTTGCATAAGTAATTTGCAGCATGCCACAAATATGCGTGTTTGAGTGCTGTTTTGAATATTTAAATCATTTTATTTTTGGGGTCGGCACTTAGACAATGCCACACAATTTGCGCCACAGTCGGTTGCACTTTCTCTGATATTAATTATTTAAACAAAATGCCTGCGAAATCTCTGCCCTCGAACACCCCACCGACATTTTCACACCACGCATGAATTTAGATTAAACAATTTAGGAGACAGCAGAATGCGCCTGGCATTATTTAATATTTGATATTTATGCATCATTTTTGACTACATTTATATTGGCCGATTATTGTGAAGCTGCGGCCCAAAAATTGGCAAAATTATGCCACAAAATAATTATTTAGCTTCATTATTGTTTGTTAAGCGCAACAAATACCGTAAATTATCAACAACGATTTAAAAACATTGCCAAAGGAGATTTCATTTACCGCATGGAAGCTATTTTTGTATTTGTTTGAAAGTGTTGTAGGTTTGTTACATTTGTAAATTTCAACAAGCCATAAATATTTTAATTTTAATTTGTCTATTAACATTTTATTGTAATTAAGACAGTTTTGTGTTGCAATTTTGTTATATAATATTTTCTAAACAACCATAATTAAATATCAATCAAATTAGTTTTGTCAATATGCGCACAGCTTTTTTTCTACAAACATTATAAATGAAATATTTTAAAGTGTTTAATCTGATAAATAGTTTGGTTGAAAATTATATTGGAAATACTTCATAATTTAAGTCTACTTTGTTCTTAGTAAAAGCCAAAACAATAAACATACAACAAATGTCTTAAAAAGTTGTTTTTCTAGCCAGTTCTTAAATAAATTAAGTATTCTATATTTGAGTAGTAGCACTATTCAATTAAAAATAATTAATAGAAACCTAAATACAGATAATCTTAATATTTATTATTGAAAAGTTCTAAATGGTTAAAATCGTAGCTTAAATCTAATAACCAAATAAAAAATAGGCCGACGGCATCTATATTAATAACTTGAGTAATGTATGTAAATAATATTTATGGCTTTAGTTGTAACACTATAAAATTATACAAACCAACACTTTATAGCTTTAAATCTTTTACGAATCTATTTAATTAACTAAATCATCTAATTTGTCTTGATTAAATAAATCGTAAGCGAACATAAATGAATCAAGTCCAAATGCTGTACATTCTAATTGATCATGATGTTCGAATGTTGTTTTATTGAACTCTTGCCCAAAATGTGCTGGCAATGTGGAAATGGAATTTCATTGAAGATTGTGTGTGCATTTCAATTATTTGCTTGCAAGCAATGCATCCTTCTTGCAGTTTAAATATCGATTAGCAGCTGATGGAACCAAGGATCTAAGGATGCCCACACACACAAATACAGTTGGTGTGTTGCAACAGCAATTGCAGATCCATGATGCATACCGAATAGTCGGACTCTTGGCCATTGTGTGGCTAACGTTGCTTTGTTAATTGCACTAACAAACGTCTTCTTGTGCTTTGGCCGGGTCAATGAGTGTTCAGCGAGAGAGAGGATGAGAGAAGGGAGAATGAGGCTGGGGCTGACGGAAGCTCAAATGGCACTTGATGTGCATTCGACATTAGTTCGTTAGCTGCAGCAAATGGGCAGCAGTAGCAGCAGCAACAACAACAACAAGGTAAGGCGACCTCTTCTCCGTGGGGCCAATTTAATGGCAGCTGCAGCAGCAGGGCAAAAGTCAGGTTAAGAAAAGTCACACCCAACACACACACACAAGTACAGAAAGATATCTGCATAAATGCGCTTACATAGAGATAAATGTGTGTGTGTGTGTGCGCCAGGAAACACGAGCATGAATAATAAAGAACAAGAGCAGGCACACACACACACAATATATATAAACGGTATATATTCATTTGTGTATGCAATGGCGACAGTAACAAAAGAGCTGAAAATTAAAAAGAGACAAGCAATTAAAATGGCTTACAACACAGCGCTGACAACAACAATAGCAACAATAACAACGACAACAATAACAACAGCATTGCCAACGTTAACAGCTGTAACTGTAATTGTTGTAGCTGCCTTTTGCCGCTGCTCCTGGGCAACTGTTCCTGGGGCCATAATTGCCGACAGGATGCGACGCACGCGACCACTTCCGCATGGCAGCTCCTCCCTCCCCGAGCCTCCCCTAGCCCCACTCCACCCTACTTTTGCCCAATCTCAACTTGGGGTGCTCTGCTTTCATAACGTTGGCACATTTTACGTGTAAAATAAATGGCAAGCCGACTGCAACAGAAATTAAGTGCAGTGCAAACAATAAAAGGCCAGCTCCTCCCGAGCCCCCCGTGTTTCTACTTTCTTCTCCATCCTCTGCGACTTTTGCTGATGTGTAAGTTGTTGCTATCTTTGTTGCTGTTGTTGTTGTTGTTGGCCAGTGGTCACCACCGATGGCAGCAGTTGCAGTTGCAGGCTGCCTGCCGGCACCATTTTCCGTTTGGCTTTGCATAATGCGCATACGCAGCGTAAGCAAGTTGGCAACTACGCCATCAAGTGTTACTTCCGGGCTTAAGCGCCTGATGAGTGCGCCCCAACAACAGCAACAACAGCAACAACAACAACGACAACAATTGCACATATATTGCAATTGCAAATAAGTAGCTACACGACAGCCAAAAGACCGGCAATAACAGTTTAAAGACATACTACAATATATGAAGCAAGCACAGCAAACCGATACATTAATTCCCTACAAAATGAGGCCTTTGGTAATGCCTTTGGTAATTAGATAAACCATATAACAAATAAATGATTTGATTTTAGGATTATAAAAAGCAAAAAGTCAATATTGTTAAATTTTACTTGCAAATAAAAAATTATCAACAATTATTTATTATTACATTTAAACAAGTTTTGATTTTATTATAAATCGCTTAACTTTCACGAATTTGTTTAAAAATATTTCAACAAGAAAGCCAACATTTTGAAGTCCAACTCTGTATTTTTTTCATATCTTTTACAATATTTTCTGTAAAAGTAAATGATTTAAATGAGTATTAGTAAATATATATATGAAGTTTCTTACTAAATATAATTATTTTCACCATAAAGTATCAAGTACAATTATGGACAACATTAATAAAATATAATTTTCCATGCCAAATTTTTAATTAATTTACTTTGATAAAAATAGATTAATTACAAAGTGAATTAACGTGACAAACTCAAAAGCTTAGGGAAAACAACCTTATAAAAATGTTGATATGGTTCTCATTTTATGTACAACAATGAAAAGGTGGCGTAAATAAAATACATAAAATATGAGTACTGACTGAAATCCAACGTTCATTTTTAAAAGTAAATGCAAAATGTGTCGCAGTTCGTGTTGCCGTTTTCCATATGGCCATATTTCCATGTCTGGCGATGGTGCAATCTTTGCAATTTGTGCTTCAGATCCAACCGCTGCAATCATAATAATGGCCCGCAATTTTGCAGTGGCATTGCATATCGGAAGGAAGTCAAAGTGTCCGCAATTCCTGTGCCAGCAAAGAGTTTCCTGAAGAAAAGAATTAACTTGTTCACATAAAAAAAATATGTGTTAAAATATGTTCTTAAAGCAACCTTAAAGAAATAAAATTTTCTTTTCTTACATATATTGGACACAGGTGAAGGTCAATTTTGATGGGGGGTGGGGCGGGAGCTTAACTATTTTATCACGCAGCCTTTGGGCTGGCCAAGCATCGTTGACAACGACATTTTCCTGGCGGCGTTCATTTTTTTTTTTTTTTCTGTGTTTTTAACATCCTTGGGGACGACAACGTGCCTGAGACACTGTGTCCACTTTGATTGCCGGCTCCAATTAGCGTAATATTCGCAATATGCTTTTGCCAGCGTTTGTATTTTCTTCTCTGCATCTTTCGTCGCCTTCATTGTCGCCTGGCAGCGCGCGCTTTCGCATTCTCTCTCTCAATAACTAGAATATTGGCCACATCTCCAGCCGGCGCACTGCAGAATGTTCAAGCAGCAGCAGCAGCTGCTTTTAATTGCTCGACAAGTAACAATTTCTCGCGAGCAATTTTCTTTTATGTCATCGCTGTAGATATTGCCTTTATGCAAGTACCTCTACAACATTATGCTACTTTAAATCGCAACTCATTGACATTTGTAAGCTCTTCAGGCAGTAGCAACAATACTAACATCAACATCATCGAATTTGCTGATAAAAACATTTGTTTTGTTGAAGTGCGGAGCCGCCAACATGGCTGACAATTCATTCACAAAGTTGGTAAGAGATAATTGCGTGCACACGGCTCGTGCTTGCTGCTTAATAGATTAACAAATTTCTAGTACAAAATCAGCTAATATTGAACTCGATATCTCGAATCCTGAGATGCATCAAGCTTATAAGTAAAGAGATCTTTGAGAGCTAGTTTAAAATATCGAAAAATTAACAAATCTTATAATTTTAATGCATGATACATATACATAAATATAGTATAGTACGGCAAAGACCACAATTATTTCATACACTTAAAATTAAAATGACTTAAACCTGTTACACACACTATATAATTTTATTCCTCATCTTTTATGCAATTCTCAACAAGCTCGCATAGATTTGGATTCTCCATGGCAGCCGCAATGCGTTCCTTGTCGTTAATTTGTTTGTTAACTGCAAGAGAAATGGGAATTTTTAAGGAAAATTTCATATATTTGTGCATCGATCTTAAGCTAACTCTCTTCCTCCGTTTGATGTGCGCCCTTTTTGATATAGATGTCAAGCTTGATATTGTGGGGCAATCCACGTTCCACCTTGACTCGTATGCACAGGCCGATCAGTGTAGCCAGTGAGCAATGTGGCACTGTCGGATTAAATTCAATGCGCACCTGCATGAAGTTACTATTTAGTAATCATATTTATACAGTTTATACGTGTGCCAGCTTACCACCGAGACATTTGAGCGGGTTGGCGGCATTACAAATATGCCATCCTCGTATATGACGTTCAAATCCTCCAAAGTGCAGGGCTTCTCCGGATCACGTATGGTGCGCAACAGATCTGCGGGCAAAGTGCAACAAATGTTAATTATATATTTTCAGTTCTTATAACTTTGCTCTTACCATAAATGGTCTCTTGCAGATCTGTGGCATTGCGATAGCCCAACTCGTGCAGCAGTGCATCTTCCCCGTAAGCAATACCACCATTGTCCAACGACATTTGACTTGTTTTCCGCACTAGCTCGGCGGCTGGTGTGTTGCTATTGTTGCTGCCAGCAGCGACGCTGTCCGATTCAGAGAGTTTGCGCTTAATGTAAGACAACATATTGGTGCTCGAATTATTCTGTGTTGGTGTTGATGTATTGCTGTTTGGCACGTTTGATTGTGTGGCTCTTATCTCGTCAGTGTTTTTATCTTTTACGACTTGTGTCGAACTGTGTGCTCCTCGTTGTTGTTGCTGTGCTGCTTTCTATCTGTGTGCTTGTACAATGTAGCATAACATTGTTATATTGTTTGCTCTACACTGTTTAACTTTGATTTATTGTATTTGCAATTCACTTAAATTAAAACGCAACACAATGAACGGTAGATTTCATAACAGCTGACTTTTGTTTTGGTATCCACAGGGCTGCACAAGCAGCGCTCATTTACCAACACTCTTGCCAGGTAACGCAATGCGCAGGTCTGTTATTCTCTGAAATAACCGAATATGTGACGTTAGGAAAGACTTACTCTCTCTTCATCATTCCCCATTATATTTTTCCGTTGCTGGAAATTCTTTTGAATAAATGCATATAAAAATATACACAAATCAACATTGCTTAAAAGTATTTCCTTTTTTTAAGTAGCTTAAAACAAAACTTCTTGAGCATCAATTTGTTTTTGCAGCTCTGGCAGTATTGCGGTTCTGCACGATCAAATAACAGTTAATTTACAATAAGCACCAAAATGCATAGAGCAAATCGAATTTTTATCTGTTATGTTAAATGTTTGCAGCCCATGTCCAAATGCAAGTGCCCTACATTTAACAACACTACATCGTATCATAGTTTCTTCTTTTTGCTTGTGTGTTTTGGGCTTAGAATATCTGCACATGGAATAGCCGTGCCGGTTTTTTGCACATTTCAAAAACTTATTTACATTGGGCAATAAATAAAAACGAGTGATATTTGTGACTTGTGTTAGGGTAAATGGTCAATATCCATCCATTCGACTTAAATCTAAGTAAAGTGCCACAGTGGCCATCAAAGTGTTCAGTAATACAGCTGCGCGTCCCATTGTACTTGGCAGGCAAAACTATTTGTAGTAGGCTTTGATTTCGAAATTCCAGCTCATAGCCTAAATAATTTAGAGTCTGGCTCATTTCGTTTTTGTTAGTCTTACAAGTTGTTTCTTATTTGTGAAATCTTGTCGCACTAAAGCAAGTCTCGTCTTTTTACCCTTTTGAAATATAAAGGAAAAAGTTGGTAAAAAGCGAAAACCACCATCGAATCGACTCGAACGAAAGTGCTAAAAAGGTAAGCGCAATTGACTTATTGAGTGTGTGTAAGTGCGCGTGTGCAGCAGAAATTAAAAATATAAAAATGGCGTTCACCTTTTGTCCTGGAAACATGCCGTTAGCTGCATACAAAATTCCAGTTGCAGTTTGTCCGAGAATCTATTCACCTCCAATTTGCAGTTCGTTTGCAGCTTTCGTTCCGTGCGGTTCGCGACTTCTTTTTGCTTGTTAAAATTACAAATCTAGTGAGCATTTTGTTACTGTAATTTCTTGTTTTTTTTTATAAATTTTTCTAATTAATTATTAATTTAATGAAATTTGTATTTTTTGCTTAGATTGTACACCAAAATGGTTGCCAATAAAGTGGATGTTGCTGCCGCGGATCAGTCGGGTGTGGACATAAAAGAAGAACAATTAAATGGCGACTATATTATAGTTGCCGTTGACATAGACACAACCGGACGCCGTCTTATTGACGAGGTATGTAATATATTTTTGTTTCAGGTTAATGATCTTTGTGTGCCAACCTTAACCTCACAAATATTTTTCGTGCACTTTCCAATGGGCAGATTGTTCAGTTGGCTGCATACACGCCCACTGACCATTTTGAGCAATACATTATGCCGTATATGAATTTAAATCCAGCTGCACGTCAGCGCCATCAAGTTCGAGTCATTTCGATTGGATTTTTCCGTATGCTGAAGTCGATGCAGACCTACAAGGTAAGCTAACTGTACAATTCCAAAGCGAAGATTCTCGTTTTCAATTTAATCAAAACTTTGACAGATCATTAAATCGAAATCTGAGGTCGCTGCCCTCAAAGACTTCCTCGACTGGCTGGACCAGTTGAAGTCAAAGAATCCAAATGCCGATGGCATTGTCCTGCTGTATCATGAGGAGCGTAAATTCATACCATATATGATTTTGCAATCGCTGGTCAAATATGGCATGCTCGAGCGCTTCAGCAAGACGGTGCATTCCTTTGTGAACAGCTTCAACTTGGCCAAGTCCACAATGAGCGACGCCAAGCACTGCAGTCTTCGCAGCCTCTCCAAGGCGCTCACCAAAGAGAAAGGAGACATCAAGCCAGATGGTAGCGGCAGCAGTAGCAGCAGCTCTGTAAAGAACCGATTCCAAAGGGAGCGCGACGAGTTCGATGGCAGCGCCAGCATTCGGGCCAAGCTTGCCTACAATGTGGCTCAGCTGCTGAGCAATGTGGAGAATAGCATCGAATCGTCGAATTATGCGGGGGGTCAAACGCAAATGTTTGTTGCCCTTAAACCCTTTTCTGAGGCCATAAGCGGCGATGTCAAGGAGCTGGACACACAGAACGTGCAATTGGAGCGCCAGAACTCGTTCCGACCGGTCTTCTTGCACTACTTCAAGACGACGCTCTATCATCGCGTGCGTGCCGTCAAATTTCGCATTGTGCTGGCCGAGAATGATCTCGATTTGGTTGCACTCAAGGATATTTGGACAGATAAGCGCAGCGAGGGACTCAACGCTGCACTCGAGGGCATTGAGAGCCTCAAGGAGGAGGATAGAAGCGAGTTGGTTGAGCTATTCGATAGCTTCTTTGATCCCGACAAGGTGACCATTAAGCCGGTCGTCAAGTCTGGCAACCTTAGACGTCGCCAAAAGCGCAATACACCAAACAACAAAGCTGGTGGTGGTTCCAGCGAGGAGATTGGCGCCGGTGGCGACAAGTCGCAGAATATGCCTGATTCAACAACCCGAACACCACCAGCAGCAGCAACCGTTAGGAACGGCACTCGGCCACAGCGCAAACGCAATGCTCGCCTCGTCAGCCTTGGCGACAAAAAGGAGATGAAGAGCACAGGATCGGGTGGTTCATCCAATGTCTCGGTGCCCATTGCGGCCACCAACTAATGGCAGTCAAGTAAATTGCATTTTAACCTGCTTTTTTTTTAATTCGCAACGCTTTTTTAATTGTTAGTGCATATTTATACATATTTATATACTTTTGTATATAGCTTTTTAGAATGAGTTTTACATGAATTATGCTTAATATTTTTGCAATATTTTTTTACTGAATTTTATATATAAAATGAAAATTTATATCATGCTTGATATTCTAATTGCGCTCCTCTCCCCCCGCAGCCACAAAAAAGCAAATGAAAAATATATGATTTAAAAAAAAGGGGAAAATGGAATGGAATGTAGACAGAACGATACATCAATGTTCCCATTTTTTTTTTCGAACGCCGCAGATTAGAAACATTTAGTCCAAATTCCATGTGTAAACGTCAAATTTTTAGTGAAATTATTTATTTTTTTCGATCGACTTCCGAAAAATACTTGTAAGTGAATTGGATTTCCGGTTGAACATACACGAGCTATATGAAATGGATTCGAATATATATAGATGCTACACATACTACTACTGCTGATAAAATACATTCAACCAAAAGAAGCATATTGGATAGGTATCAACAACTAAGGCAAAAGGAAGGAATACATATATGAACATGCTTTGAAATATCGTTGCGTTGAGGCATAGTTTTCCCAGGAAGAAGACGTTCCGAAAAATATTAGCCAAAAAAACGCTTCGATTGGAACAACATTGGGTACACCTATTGGCAAGGACACAGAATCAAATAGGTTACCCAATGTTGAAAGACTGAGACTATAGCTAAAACTACTCATACAATCTTCATCATACAATACACTACTTTAATAATTTACAAAGCTCAAATCATATTTTATAAAGGGAGAAGAAACTATGGCACAAGCAAAAAAATGTTTACATATTTCAAGTTGTATTTCACACACAATTGTATTGTTTACGCCCAAAACTATCCCCACACGCACAATTGTATCATGTTTGCACATCGGTCCTCTTAAATTTTAAAATATAAAATATGCAAACAAAAAAATGCAAATATTCCACTTTTAATGTTATCTTTATGGTCACACTGGCACTAACAGGCGGTTAGTAACAGCCCTGCAAATATTAATTCAGCAGCTGTTCTGTTAAGGCGATCCCAGAGCAGAACTAAATTCACCACACCAGTTCACAGTAACATTTTCGTTGCGGATAAGTGTGCTTGTGTTGAAAATAAAGTGTTTTTATTTTTTTGCTTGCAACAATCGATCAAGAAATACGGAAATATATATCCATTCAACTTAGCTATTGCAAGCTGCGTCTGTTGGCGTTGCTGCTGTTCGATAAAAAAATGGAAGTGGATCCCGACGAAGTTCGGGCGGCGAACACATCAATCTACGATGATTCCCTCGACTATGGTTATTTCAACATGGCACACGGAATGCTCATCGAGATCGAAGAAGACCTGCGCGAATGTTTCCCCAACGAGCCTCGCGTCCCCTACACCCAGCTAAACACCCTCTATTTGGCAGCGCGCAGCAGTCAAATGATGAGATTTGTTGAGGCGCTTAACACGATCAGTTCGTCGAAAGTGCAAACGCATTTGGTTAATACGGTGAGTTTCACAACTCCACACCCCCCCATCCCCGCCCGGCAACAATATTAGTTGTTAATTCGATTTTGCGTAATGAGCCAAATTAACTACTGCGTCATTAATGAAAATTTCTACCTATATATGTACATATACATAGGTATTGTTGTTGTTGTTTCTTTTCTTTATTTGGTGTTTTCTTTTTATATGTAAAATAGAAAAATGTTGTTGTTGTTGCTGGTGCTTGGTGCTGCTTTTTGGCCGCTCTTTGTTTATCGTCACATCTGGGCGAACAGATGAGCGCTCAGCACCCCTCTCTCTCTCTCTTAGTGAAACAGTGCGCACTCGATTTAAAAAATCGACTATTCAACTTGGTTGTTATTGTTGTTGTCATTATCGAGTTACTACTGTACTCTTCCCAATGTGTATTTAGTGAGTGTTTATTATTTAATTTATTATTATTTTTGATCGTTATTAAATATGCAATTAATGTCAACAATATATTTATTACGGATTTACTCAGGCAATGTATTCGGCATTTACTGCATTTTTATAAGCATATAATAAAATATGCCTTGTCATCTTAAATTAGAGATTGTAGCACCATCTTTGACTAATTGCTCATTCATATATATATGCGATTTCTTTCTGGACTCTTTTCAATACGACACGAACTTGGCCCAATGCCAGCATTCAGTTATGTAGTTCCTGAATTGTCTGTTGTTTAATCGTTTGTCTATTTATGTATGAAAAGCGTAGATTAGTGTTGGTAGAGTTGCTTAACTTTGACAAAAACAAACATATATAATGGCTTGTATATTATTTAAGTATATTTATTAATTAAATGTTCAATTTATTTTCCATAAACAGGCATACATATTGATATATAACCTTAATTCTGATATATCAGTCATTCACTGTAATAACTGAAAACTGTTATTTACCGTTGCAATCAATGCCACCCAATTTTAAATTGGAATTGCCAAGTATTTTAATGGAATGTGAACGAACAGCTGGCAAAACTGTAAACAAACAAGCGCTCTCAGATATTAAAAGTTGCTCTCCCTCGTTCTCTCTCGCTTTTTGCCCGCATCAGCTGTGCTAGAGTGAACAATGCGCCAGCGCACACATTCTCTACCCTCTCAGAACGTGTCGAGTGTGTCCTTTTTCATATCAACCCCCATTGTGGCACAGAGCCATATGCAAACATGGGGTTGGGCGCAGGACTTCTGCGTTCGTTGAGCTCACGAAGTTTTATCGAATTTTTCGGGACTGCCGTGCAGGAGTTAAGCCTGCAGCTGCGTCCTTTAACTCCAGTTGATTTTTGTTATTATTGCCAGTAAGCAGCAATGCACGCGGAGTTATATCGGTAAAATATGCAATATATAAGTCAATTAAATGCCGAATCCTTTCAAGTAATTCGTCCTCGCATTATTACAGGACACGCAAGCGCTGGTACGAGTCCGCTTGGCCAGGAGCGAGCTTCTGGCGCGGCGCTAAAGACACATTGCCATTGACCAACTATATAACCTATCCGGCGGTGAGTCTCGACAATGGTCCACAAGTTTCTTGACCCACTTGCTATTTTTGTAAAGCAGCCAAAGAAACGACACAGCAGCAGCAGACAGTAGTCCGCTAACAGTTTAAAGCCAAAACGCAATAGCTGCCTTAAAGAAATTTCTTTAGGCATGCCTTGGACACAATGTCTGGATGTTGTATTGTCTTCTATCCATATAGGGTATACTATATAGTATGTATATAGTCAGACAAGACAATGAGCGCCTTGCAGTTTGTATTATTGACATGTGTCGTGCCGAAGGAATGGGAGTCTTCACTGTGTGTCTGACAAATTCTCTATGCACGTTTTACGCCCAAATGCAATTTATGCTCAACGCACTATTTTCGTTGAGCCTTGACTGTGAAATAGATGCTAAACAAAATGTGCACGCACTTGATAAACATGCACATACATATATAAGCATGCGAAATAATATAATATACAGTGAACTCTCTAGGCGAGAAATTTATGTTATGTATAGGAATGTTTTCTGTGTTTGTAAGTGAAATAATAATAATGCAAATATTCTTTTCGTTTTCGTTCTGAAGATCTTAAGAATCAGCAGTTTCATTAAAGATCTATGCAACCGTTTAATAAATCTATCTTTAATCATATCATACAATAATCATTTCTCAGCTCTTTATTCTTATTAGTTCCTTTTAAAAATATGTATGCATTATTATGTGAATACTGCACACATATTATTTTTAATAAAAAAATAAAAATTTCTAATACTTATAGAATTCCTCTTGCTCTCTCTTTTACTCAGAATTTTGATCAGCCCGATGGGCAATCGTTGACGCCGCTCACAATGGCCGCAATGTCAGGTAACGTGACGTTTGTGAAGACGCTGCTCTCTCACTACGATGTGGATCTGGAGAGAGAGTGCAATGTCATATTCGATGGCCTTGTTGTGTATGGGGCGACGGCGTTGTGGGTAGCCGCTGGCATGGGGCATCTGCAGATTGTCAAGATGTTGGTGCAAGCAGGCGCCTCTATCAATCACAATACCAAGGCCCAATCGTCACCATTGCGCGCTGCCTGCTACGAAGGTGAGTCTTTTCTTACTCAAAATGCGCTTCTTATTCTAAATTTCTTATTCTCTTTAAGGTCGTCTTGATATTGTGGAGTTTCTGATTGAGCATGGCGCGGATGTGAATGCTACCAATTTGTTCAACAACAATACGTTAATGATTGCTGCCTACAAGGGACATCATCTGGTCGTAAATACGCTGCTGCAAAATGGATCCCGTCCCAATGATCAGGCGTTGTGTGGCGCAACGGCATTGCACTATGCCGCCGAAAGTGGCCATCTGGATGTGGTCACAGCACTGCTCGATCATGGTGCAACGCTGCAGAAGAATGAGGCTGGCATATCGCCAGCATTGCAGGCTGCCGAACGGCTACACGAGGATGTCGTTGAGGCATTTATACAGCGACCGGGCTTGATGAGCAAGGAGGAGCAGATCACAGCACTGGAACTGCTGGGCGCCACGTATGCCAATGACAAAACCAAATACGATGTCAATCGGGCTTTTAGCTACCTGCTGCGTGCCATGGAACTGCGCTACAGCGAGCCCAGGCATATTGTGCGCAAGAAGGTGCAACAGCCAGTGCCCGCTTATGACAGTTGGTTTGAAACGGAGAATTTGCCCGAACTGAATGCCATCAAGCTGAATCATCACTCCATACACATGGAATCGTTGGCCATACGCGAACGCGTTTTGGGCAAAAATAATCCCGAACTGCCGCAAGCGATCATTTATCGTGGTGCAGTCATGGCGGATCAAGGTCGCTTCGAACAGTGCCAGGTGCTATGGAACTATGCCATTGATTTGCGCATGCGCAACAATGTAAGTAAACAGTGAGCAGTGAGTGGTTCTAGAATATCATTTAATAAACATTCATTGTTTGCAGATTACTGTTGAGCGGGATTTGCTGCGTTTTGCTCAGCTTTTTGCACAAATTTTGCGTGTTGACAATCACCGGCTGACTTTGGATCATGTGCTGCCCGTGTTGGAAAAGTGCCAGCAGGAGATTCAGAATAACAAGCATAAAATGATGAGTGAAAAACCCAACACTTGCGCCAGTTTGCTCCAGGATCAGAACAATCAAAACTGCATCACAGCGTTGTATTTAATTAAAATAGTCACACAGCTGGCACGTCGCCGAAAGGATCAGGATATCAATGAGGAGCAAATACAGCAACTGTTCCTCACCGTGCGCAAGTTCATTAAGCACGATACACGCTTGCAAGATGGCCAAACGCTGCTGCATCTAGCTGTTAATGGTGTAACGCCAGTAGATGAGTTTTATACCAACGAAATGTGCAAGTGAGTAAAATGTGAAATTTCAAATTGAATTTCTTTTTAAAAGTTGCCCGTGTTTTTTGTTAGATTTCCATGCTATGCCACTGCTTTGGTGCTGGTACACTGTGGCGCCTCTGTTGTTGCTGTGGATGCAGCAAGAAATACACCGCTCCATATACTGGTTACCAAAATCAATAGCTCAACGGATCGCCAAGGTGAAATGTCGCGCATTTTGCAGCTATTTGTTGAGGCTGGTGCGCATTTGGATGCAGTCAATGCAGCAGGACAAACGGCGGCTGTAGCCTGCAAGCAGGGTAAACTCTTTTGAAAATCTCTCTTTAATTATAAATGATTACTAATTGTTTATATTTTGTTTGTAGCTAACTTGGCCAATGTGTTGCACGGACATCAGAATGCGCACACCAGCTTAAAATGCCTCGCAGCTCGTTCTATTGCCTCAAATAAGATCAACTTTAGGGGAATGATACCCAAGCAGCTGGAGGCATTTATACAGATGCACAGTGTGCACAAGGTGCTGACATAAATAAGTAATAATATATATGTATAACCAAAAAAAACAAAAGCTGGCCAAAAAACAAAAGTGAATATCAAGGCCAACAAAAACGGAAACTCAACTCAACTTTAAGTCATTAGAACTGTGTATATTATTTGAGCCATGGCGCATGTCTTGCTGCATATTAATGTAAATGTGTATCGAATTTAGTGACTTAATTTAGCCAAATGCCAACATTGATATATTTTTTTACAATACGCACACATGCATACATTTGTAAATGTATGCTTATTTAGTAAGTTAGTTTTTTTTAATATGTTTTCTTGGTTTAATTTGTACGACGCAAACTTTTATCTAATTATTTATTTACAACTTAACTTACACACACTGACAAACATACATGCACACGTACACACACACACACCTTGACTGATCACATGTAAAATCATTTTGTACATTTTCTACTTGTGTATAATTATTAATGTTATTACTGCTAATGCGTCTAAGGCGGTGGCATCTGTATAATCAATTGAATTGATTTTTTTGCCAATGGCCCTCCCAAATTAATAAATATATATATGAAATACGCAATAAGGTAAATTTTTTAATCCGGTTTAAGTATAGTATATTTAGAAATCACAGATGACAAACAGAACTACATATGTACAAGATATTTGGATAGCCTAAAAACTATGTTTTATCTTAAAGCTATATGTTTACATCGCTTATCTTATGGTTATTAAATCGCACCTGAGGATAAACCTGAGGCTGGCGCATTACCTCCTCGTACGATGGCGGAGGTGCTAATAGTAACGGAATTTAAATTATATAATGTTAAAGTAAAGTTTATATATTCAAATATGCGTACCATTGATGACATAGTCTTCGTCGTGAGTGAAGGCAGGATTGATGACCGCATCTGTTGGATACGTACGCTCAATGGTGCGTTCCTCAAGCGTCGATCTGTGCGAATAGCGTTGCAGATTATCCGTCTGTCGATGAAAATTATTCATATAATGATCCTCCTGCTCAATATCCTCGCTCTGCAACTGTATCACATGCACTGATGGACGACGCTCAACGTTTGTCTCTGCTATGGCATCCGTATAGTTTTCGCCAGAGCGAAATGGCGCTGACAGAGATTTCTTGCACTTGAGAAACAGCACAATCAATATCCAGCCCAGTATGAGCACCAAATAGACAAATCCCAGCATGCTCATCTGCAGGCCGTTTTAATGGCAGCCGCAGCTAAAGCTGGCACTGATTCCCTGGACTGAAACTGATACTACTTCTCTGTTGTAGCTAGTATCTGACAGTATTCGCTAACACGCACGCACACAGATAAGTTCTTGTGTATAAAAATCGATAAATTCTAGCAACTCCCTCTAGCACTGGCCAGTAGCGTTGTTCTGGTCGTGCTCATTGTTGTCATCAAACTGACATGAAAACACATACAGCGCAAGGACGCCTTGCCACATTTGGCGTGGCGTCGCCATATCAGCGTTGACCACAACACAAATAGACCGCGCAACAACAACAAAAACCAAAGGATAGAGAAAGTCAAAGAAGTGTAATGGATGTGCTGCAATGCTTTGCTTAGAGTTGTGACCAAACTTTGATTTCTCGACACGCTTAAGTCCATGACTGGCTAGTCTTTAACTCCGCCCAACCTAAAGCTGTCCCTATTATATATTTCGTATGCTAATGTATAAGGGTGGTGTTATCAACTCCATGGGAGTTAAAACTATGAATCATTGCATGTGTTATTGCCTAAAAGTTTTGCGTGCGAGTTGTGACGTCATTTATTTTGATAATTAACCTAATGTTAATGGTCCACTTAACATTAGGCATTCCTTTTCAAATTATATAAAAATAGCACAGCAAAGGCAGGCTGACCTTAGAAAATTATTTCAATTGATTATACTCAATGCGAAAGGGGATAGGGAGTAAATTGGTAAGGATGCAAGGCTTTAAAGTTGAAATCTACTTCAAACTAAGTTTTTGGCAACGCCAACTTAATTAATTAAAGTTTTTTTGCACCACACATTCAAATATCAAAAATCAATTCAATAAGTGAATATCCATAATCTGAGAGTTCTATTTGCTAGAGTATGCAATTGTCGTTCCGACGAAGACAGCTTTTCCTACTAGTTTTTTGTTTATCCTTTTTTCCACGTTAGCTTAAATAGAATTTAAATTTGAATGCATTCAATTGAGTGTTTTGTAGGTGATTTTTATTATCTTTTCAACATTTATTTTGTTGCTTTTGCTGACTTACAATTTGTTTTGTGTAGTTTGTGTGCTTGGTACGTGGTTAATAAATTATTAAAGCCTTATTTCCTAGGGTCATGACTTACAATTTCTTAGCTTTTAAGGGGCTAACATGCGACAAATGGGTGTCAATATTTAATTATATTTATTAACAAATTGAAGGCGTTGAGTGGCATTTTATAGATTGGGATTAAATGAGAATATTTATAAATTGAGTAAATATTGTTGTAAAATATAGATATAGAAATTGAGCTGGGAATACAAAGATTAATGATATACAGTCGAACTTCTCTATAACGAACTTCCGTACAACGAAGTTTAGCAAACAAGGAATAAATTTCCAGAATACGGCAATTTGGCTCAATCAAAAAACGATTTTATATTATATTACGAATTTTGTTTAAAACTAAATTGTTTTGAAGTTTTGAAGTTTATTAAACATCAAGATTCTGAGTTTAAGTTTATAAAATCAATAGATAATAGTTAAAAAGTATTTAAAGTTTCCTTTCCTTACATTTTATCAAAGATTTTTTTTCATAAGAAATTCATCTTTAAATTAAGCTCAATTCGTTTGAAATTTCATGTATTCCTTTTGTAAGTTAGTTTATGGCACAATTTGTTTAGTGTTAGGCCAAGTATTTGGATTAGTGCTGGAACCTTAACTAGGCTAGTACTTATAAGCAATCATATATAGAGCTTAATATAATGGGTACAAGTGCTTGTACTATCACAAGATTTTTTAAATAATTAATTGATTGGTTGTTTTGATTTGATTTGATTTTCACAGGCTCGTCGTTGCCTGCAGCTTGAGGTACCGTGTCCCATTCTCGGCATCCGCCATACGAGCTATGTGATCCGAGGCGGCATAGCAAGTGGTTGCCGTTGGAGTACCCGGTCTGCTGTTGCTTCCATTGTTATTGTTGTTGTTGCTGTGATGCATGCTGCTGCTGTTGCTGCCGAGACTTGCCTCACCGCCACTATTAATGCCGACATTCTGGCGTATGCGTGTTGCGCCCCAGATCAACACGACTACCGAGGTGACAAGTATGCCTAGACCCAAGCCAGGCAGGAAACTCTTGTTAAGTGAATCGATCACATTATAGCTGTGCAGCAGCGTCGGTGGTGGAGGCTGATGTGGATGCATCTGTTGCTTACTGCTAAACTGTCGCTTGTTCAGCGTATAATCCTCGCCAGCATCGTGCTCCGTTTCGAGCTCATGTGGCGTGTAGTAAGGACGACGCTGATACTGCCTCAGTACGGGCACAGCGCCAGGACTGCTTAACTGTAATTGTGTTATGTTTGAACAGCCTATGTTCAGATCAGCTTTTGGATTTTGCTCCTGTACCATAACCAGACAGAAACGATAGCTGTGAAGGGAAGAAAGTTGTTAGAAATGGTTTTTGGTATATATCTAAACATATATACCTCTCGCCTATGTCCAATGAGGAGCTGTCGGGTACAATGACGCTCACAGTGTTCTGGCCATTGACGACCTTACTCTCACAATGAATCTGCCAAAGAAGAGAATATAAAAGTTAAAGCTAAGCCCTCCATTAACATTCCTATATCTACCAACCGGTGAATTGTCAATAAGTATTTCATTGATGTTCTCCTCTTTGTAGACGAATATGGCATCGCACATATAATCCTTTTTGCTGAGATTCAAAAGCCAGGTTAGAATAAGGCCATAGTCAGCTGAATAGTGCAGCTCATGAAGAATAATCTATCGGAAAAGTAATTGCATAAAAAAAATACAATCAAATTTAATTCTCTTTCATGGCTCACCTCCTCGGACAAATCTTTGACGTGGGATGCAGTTTGATTGGGTTTTGCCAACGTTTCCAGATGTTCCATAATATTTGCATTGTCTTTCTCAACGTTGTCCATGTCACAGGTGAGAGTCTCTATTGGCACTTGGAGCAATGGGGCACCCTCCAGACGAGGTGGTGTCACACAGGATGCACTCAAGCTGGACGACAGCTTGGAGATCTGCAGCCACTCGGCAAATGGACGAATGCTGCAGTCACAGGACAATGGATTCTCCTGCATTTGCAGGCTCTGCAACTCCTGGGCGCGATCCATAGCATTCCTGGCCACAATAGAAATGTCATTCCCAGCAAGGCGCAGCTCCCGCAACGAAGGCAGTGGAGCTATCAGATCTGAGGTAAGGGCACGCAGAAAGTTGTGAGTCAAATCGAGAACAGTGAGGCGTGTCAGATGCTGAAGTGATGCACTTGAGATGGCCACAATGCCATTATAGCTGAGATCCAAACTGTCCAAGGCGCCCAACCCAAAGAACGCATGATCCTGCAGCACATCGATCTGATTGTGGCGCAACGAGAGACCCACCAGCCGGGAGAAGTTAGCCAGCGCTTTGTTCTGAATACTCTTGATCATATTGCGATTAAGATTGAGGCTCTCCAAATTTCTCAAGCCTGGCAATGTTTGCTCGCTGAGTGGACCATTTAGATTATTGGCCGTCAAATCTAATTGTCGTAGGCTCAAGCACTGACTAAGTGCCTTTAAACTCTGGGCATAGTCACCCAACCGATTGCCGCCCAGCTTGAGAACCTCTAGCTTGCGCAGGCTGCTAAAAGTGCGCTGAGAGATGCTTGAAATCTGATTGCTGCTTAGTTCCAGATATACGAGATTACTTAACGCCACAAAGTCTGCTGTGCCCAGTGCCTTAATCTTGTTGTTTGCCAAATCCAGACGCTCTAGAGAACCAAGTGTCGAAAGAGCATTCCATGGCACACTGAGAAGCGCATTTCCAGGCAAACCCAATGCTTGAAGTGGTCCCTTGATCCCAAGAAAAGCCGACTTATGCACGCGCTTGATCTCACCTGAAGAGATAACCAGACCGTGCAGAGAGATGCCATCGAATATCTTAGCATCGCTCAGGAAGGTCACGTTCCGCAGCGAACAATCCAACAACGAGATGGAATACGGGGAGCTACGCAATCTGTCTGCTAGTAACTGTAAAATACAAATTTATTTTTAAGATTAAACAGTTATAAAAAGTTTAATGACAGAGATTTATATTACAATTTCATTGCAGAATACTACAATTTTTATGATGTTTCTGTCCTGAATTTTTTTGTTCTCAAAATCTTCTAAAATTATGTTTTACCAAAATTTTGAACTTAACTATTTGAAGTTTTCTTCACCAGAAGAACCGATAATTTTATTGCAAAGCAGCTTTTGACTTAAAGTAATTTATGGGCTTAGAGAAATACTTGAGCATTTTCATTGTTTCTTGAAACAACGCTATCCTGAAATCTTTTTGATTTCTAAATATAACTAAATCAAAACAATTTATTCTTCTCTTTTTTCAGTTAAATACTAAACAACATTCTGCTGGCATACACTCACCAATAGGCCATGCAAATCGATGTTGCAACGTAGCGTGTGTGGCAGATCGCAACCGCACTCGAGTTCCGCATTGCGAGTGCCTGAAATATTGGGACACTTCCACTCCAGCAAACCATCCGTGTCTATGGGCAGCGGCAGCGAGGAAACCTCTTCAGCCTTGCGCTTCTTTGGGGAGCTTTTATTAAAGTATTTTGCAGAGGAAACTTTTGACTTGGATTTGGAGGTGGGCGTGGCTGCATTGTAAGCGGGCACAGCTGCTGCTGATATAACATAGGCGCTTATAGTAGTTGCTGCTGTTGTTGTGGTGCTTGTTGTGGCTCTTGCTGTGGTGGTATCCTCCAACAGATCCTTTAGCTGATTGGCTGACACCAGGGAAAGAGCCAGCAGCATGCAGCTGAAATGGAAAAGTTTACGTTGAATTCATGGAAACTTTTTTGACGAAAATAAAATGCTTGGTGTAAATATATATAAATGTATTGCATATTTGCATAAGTGAATTTAAATTGTAAGACATTTTTTTTAGGTCAAGCAGCGTTGACACTCTGACATACATGTTTATGATACAAATACAGATATAGTGACAACTACACATAGATGTGAGATACATTTACATATATGTGCAACATTACTCGCACTGATGATGTGCAAGACGACAATTTGCCAATTAAGCGCTTAACGCAATCAAAAGACATGCGATTTATTGTCTGAGATACTTTTGTATCTTTTTTTTTTTTTTTTTGGAAAATAGACAAATGGGTTGTTATTCTGTCTGAATACGTGACAACGATTTGCCAGAACGGACATTTCCCAATTTTCACACCAAGTTCTCTCTGCGTCTTCTTTATCAACTGAAAGCGAAAGTAACGCAATAACAAAATTGTTGTTGCTAGCGTTCGTGATGATGATGATGATGATGTTGCCCCCGCATGCTAATTGAAAGTACATAGATGTATGCATGCCAATGTTCTTATTATGCTTTAGAAGAGAGTAGTATGATTATGTAAAAAATTATGTGCATACACGTAATTAAATAGTATTTATTGTATATATATATTTTTAACAATGATAATAAGATGAGTCCATAAACAGATGTAGGTCGACGTTTATTTATATTTCTACGAACGCTGTATTAAAACAGCATAAGAATTTTCAAATTTATCGAAATATCTTTGCTTTTCTTATCTAAAGGTACTTTTGTTTGAAATTTCTTAAGCGTTTTTGGTCTAGAAATCAAATATTAGTAGAATTTATTTGGTTTATTTATCCAAATGAAATAATAATAACCATAAAAATTTATACCGTCAAAAAATCATAGATTAATATTAATACTTTAACAACATTAAAATGTTTGCCCTACTTACAATTTACATTAAATTTGAGCGCAAGAGTATTCAATTTTTAATATGGTTCTAGTTGATGTTATTGTTGTTTTTCATATGTATGTCAAAGTATTGTCTGTGGCATAGCGAGCTTTTGTCTAGATGAGACAGACACAAGAAGAAAAGTTGCGTGCGAGGCTTTAAAAACCCCAAAATCGGGCGCTACGCGTGTTTAGTCGTAGTTTGGCAGTTGCTGCGGAAGCGCTTTAGGATTAAAGTGGTCCAGGCACCCAATCAAATCGAACGATCTAAGTCATTCATATAGTCAGTCAGTAAGTCAATAGTCCTGTCCTATATGCATCACGTACAACAAATGGCGGAACAGTTGAGATCATCGAGTGCGATTGTCCTGAGCCTGATTCTGCTTCTGTCGCTGTCAGAGACGCAATCAAAGCTTCTGACACGCTGCCAGCTGGCCAAGGAGCTGTTGCGTCACGACTTTCCACGCAGCTATCTATCCAATTGTAAGTATTCTAAAAGCTTCTGTAGTAAATCTTTGCTTACTAACTGCTTTCCAGGGGTTTGTCTTGTGGAATCAGAAAGTGGACGCAGTACATCCAAATCCATGCAATTGCCCAATCAAAGTGTTAGCTATGGATTATTTCAGGTATGTGCAGCATTTGTTGTGCCATTCTTAACTCCATCCAGCCAATTAACAGATTAACAGCAAGAACTGGTGTCGCAAGGGTCGTCGCGGTGGCATATGCAACATTAAATGTGAAGGTAATTCAAACACAACAAACATAGCTTTAAGCTGACTAAAAATAAACCATTTATAGAGTTTTTGAATGATGAAATCTCGGATGATTCACGTTGTGCCATGCAAATCTTTAATCGACATGGCTTCCAGGCCTGGCCAGGATGGATGAGCAAATGTCGCGGGCGTACGCTGCCCGATGTATCGCGTTGCTAACTTGGCTTACACAAGCCTGGCTGATTGTCCTAAACATATTTGTTAGCTGTTAGTCTTAAGTCGCGCTCGTTTCATTTGGTTCATCGCATTTTCCTTATAATTATATAAACTTTACGCATATTGCATATAAAAACATATGGATAGTGCATATATTTTTAGAGATTATAGGATTTTCCAGGAATTTATTATCAGATTGCAATGGGTTCAATTATTTTATTTGAACATTACTGGAAACCATAATTTAATGAACTTTTTTTCAAGGATTAAGGTAAGTACAACATTTTGGTTGTCCTTTAAAAAATAAAGCTATTAAACGTTAGCTTGGGCATGTTCAGAAACTGGCCATTACAAATCTAGAATCTATACATTTTTTGAACTACTGTTGGAATTCTTGAATAATCAAATTTCTTTACATTTTAGAGCTGAAGAATATTGTCTCGCAGTCTTAAACAAAGAAGAAGAAAAATGTTTCCTTGTTTGCTTAATGCACAGATAAGAAACATTCAGATAAATTTTGAACAACTCCTGATATTTGAGTAGTAACTTTGGGATTTTTTCTGTTTGAGTTTTCACAAAAATAATAATAATAATAAAAAAAATAATTAAGTAACTCTGAATGTGCTTGGCATAAAGAAAGCTAAGGTAAAGCTTATCAGTACATCATCAAAAACGACCAACAACAAAATTAATGCATACAAAGTACAGAGAGTCTCACAAATTCTATATATTTTGAGAGCACATGCAGATACTCTCTCTCTCTCTCTCTTCCATCGTATATAAAAACACGTATACGGTGAGCGCAAAGTTTCATTCTAGTCAATGCGATTGTTTTGGGTTTTAATTTTTATTTAGTATCTGTGTGGGGGCCCGCAGTGCCGCACTTGTGAAGCCGTCAGCTTACGCCAAAAATATTTAAAATAAACAACTACATATACTAGCTTGTACAAAAGCTGAAGCACAACTCGAATACTAAAGAAGATACAGCTGCTGCTTAAACAATCGCATTCGTACTCACACTTACTTTCGTATTCCGATTCGTATTCGTATCCGTAATCGCAATCGTGTGGAAACTAGTTTTTATTACCGCGCCAAGTCGCGTTCACCGTCTGCTGTCTGTTGTCTGGTGTCTGTTGTGCGAGTATTGTGTTCAGTTAATTAACAAAGGTAAACATTGTAATTAGTTTGTGATCAAGTCAAAACAGCGACACAGCCACACAAGCACTTTTTAGCCAAAATACTTTTAATATGCAAGATTATTTGGGAGCTCTGATAAAATTAGTTATAATAAAGGCTATGATGATATTGCATCTGAGTATACTATAACGAGTATATTAGTTTTCCAACCGGGTATATGAAAGCCTAATAAATATAATTCTTATCGAAAAGATCGACAAACATGCATACGATTTTTGTGTTTAAAATAAATGCATATTAAGATTCAAAAAATGTTATGTTTACAAGTCAAGTATAACAGGTATAAGATGTTTATTATTTTGTAAAACAAATCAATTTGCTACGGATTATTGATGGCTTAAATATTTATTTAAATACCCTGTGACAAATTTTTAAGGTACGTAAAGTCCTCTTGCATTTTAAGCTCTAGCAGGGCCTTTTCTCTTTTTTAGTGAATACCAAAACCTTTGCATATAAAACAACAGAAACAGTTTTTAAGAACTGGTTGGAAAGCTTCAATCATTAATAAATATGTAGACAACCACCGCTTAAAATATTATTTAAATTCAAGGTGCTAATAAATCTTTCATCATAAAAACATAGCAAAATGTCAAACATTTCAAAGAAAGATGACAGACTGTCCAGGGAATTTTATTGCACGGCTTAGTCCCGAAATTAACAACAACAAGAACAAATATATTCTAAATAAACTTTTAGTTACTGGTGCAAAAGATTGCATTAACTCTTTTACAATTGAGAAGTGCGTCAGTATGACAGAAAAAATTATATCAACGCATGTTTAAAGTGTATTTAATAAAAACATAAACAGATTAGATAGCTAAGACACAATAAAGAGCGATGAATTCATGTGTAATAAACAATGCTATGAGTATGTGGCAAACCTTTTGCGATAGTGTATTTTGATGCACCTAGCTACCCTTTTGAACTTTTTCGCCTATTCGTGTGTAGACACAATGAATTCTTAATTAGTAGTGTTATCAACCGCCGATTCCTGGAACCAATGAATATAATCTACATTTAAATACATGCTAACATATACCAAAATACATGCATGCATATGTATTTATTGAAATAATCTGTTTTGATTGTAGTCGGAAATGTCACGTGAATTGGGAACCCTAAAAAATCAGTTGGCTTTACTGCTGCCCATTTGTCTATTGCTGTGTGGAGAGTTTGCGGAATCCAAAAAGTATATGCGCTGTGAGCTGACACGTGTTCTGGTGGAGAACTACAGATTCCAAAAGACGCTAATGTCCAATTGTAAGTTTTAAATGTAAAGAAAGAAAAACCTTTTTATCGCTGCCTTAACAAACTATCCCATCAAGGGATTTGCCTGGTGGAGCATGAGAGCAATTTGGATACCAATAAAGTCACCCGCAAAGAGAACAACAGCAAGAACTATGGCTTATTTCAAATCAACAGCAAGGATTACTGCGCCGAGGGACGCCGTGGTGGATTGTGCAATATGAAATGTGAAGGTTAGCTAAGAAGTGAAACAATTTTTTTTACCCTTTCACTAACTTCTCGGTATTTAGATCTCTCCAACGATGATATTTCGGATGATATTGCCTGTGCCAAGATTATACAACAACGGGATGGCTTTAAATATTGGAAAGGTTGGAGTCGCTATTGTCGCAACTCACAAAATTTGCCCAACTTGGATGTCACTTGTAAACTTAGTCTGTTGTCGCCACTGCGTAGTCCTAGTCCCAATGCCTTTTATTAGCAATGAATGTGGGCACACTTTCAAGCCAAATTACTTAATTCTGAACATTTTGAAAGCACTTTCAATATCAGTTCGATGAATGAACTGCTTATGAATTTATATCAGGAATAGGTTTAAGAAATTCCCAATTGTCATAGGTTATATGAAACCAAAAGAAAAGTTGTGTATTGTACATAAAATATTTATATGTATATAGTATATACTTTATATCTGTTAAACAGGGAATCAGCAACTGATTAAATGCAATTTATAATATTACAAGTTAGTTGCCAAAATTTCAAAAACTAAATATTTTTGTATGAATGTATGCATATGAAAGAAAGAAAAGATTTTGAAAGACTTACAAATTAATAATTTTAATGATTCTATAAAAAAGAAATTGTTAAAAACTGTTTAATATTTAAAAAACGTATCACTTTCTTGAAATACAAAAGCAAAAGCAATCTTAAAATGAAACTCAAAACTGGAAAGACCCAAAAATATTCAAAAATAATGATTTACAAAATAGATATACTTAATATATGCAGATACCACCATGATATGCATAATATTATTAAATAACGTCAAAATTTAATCACTTTCTTAATAGAATACGCCCTCGAAATTGTCTACAATTTCTTGCTTTGTCACATGTTTATGCTCGTTTTTAGGAGCCGTAACTTTTCGACTATGTATTTCAGCTAGTTTCGCCTACAGCCAACAGCAACAACCACAGTCACAAAAGACTTTGGCACGTGGGTGTCTTTAGTTGGTCTGAATGTCTGGAACGCCTCGGCAAATGAAGTATGTAGTCGTAATTCTGGCGACATCGGTCTTGGGCATCTGTACTTCCTAGACGCCTCATGCTGTTAATGTTGCCAGCTAGTTGGTTGACTGCAAGGGCGTAGGGCAACCTACATCTTTTTTTACTTGCTCTAATGAAATGCAGTTTGCTGTAGGTAAGGAAAATGCATTTTTCATGAGCAGGGCAAGGTTCTAAGAGATACTTTTGCAACTGCAAGGTTGCATATGCACACCTTTAACAGACTTAAAAAATACGTTTTGCAATCGCAAGGTTCTTTGAACTACTTTAAGTAACTTTTCACGAGCGTTCACTTTTGTAATTGATAGGCTGTGACTAGCTGGGGTAATGTAAAACCAACAAGCAAAGCAATTCTCGCAAAATTCGACACACACACACACACAAATAATATCATTTGCATTTCCGTTCAACAAAAGCGGCATTTCCGTTTTGTAGATGCCCCACACAGACAATAAGCGAAACAATGCAAATCTGTTCATTCTACTGAACGCGCGCCGCAGGGCTGCAGGGAAGCGTGCAAGCAACAATAAAAATAACAACAACAATAATAACAATAACTATAATACTTATGCATACAAAAAAAAAACAGGCAACAGGTGAAACTACAATTGAAACTCAAAAATCAGAGCGTAACTACAAATTACAATGCGCAATGGCCAAACAGAGTAGGCAGAGTTGTTGCTGTTGTTCCATTAGAATGCGTTTTGCATATGTACGTGGTCAAAATAAATCACTGACAACAACAACAACAGTAACATCAACAAAGTGTTGATGTTGCTGCGTAGCACTTGATCAAAAGGCACAACAGCAACATCCTCTCAACTAACAGCAACAACATTTGAAATGCAGCTTGGCTGCCGTCTCCTGCACCGCCCTTTTATTATCGTCACGCTAACTGGCTACAACAGCCAACCATATACAACATGGCCAAAACGTAATGTTCGAAACGTTTCAGTGCGTTTTATTTCCGCTGTTGTTGTTGTCGTTGCTGTTGTTTTGGTCAGTTTAATGTTGGTCGTCGTCACTGTCGCTGGTTAGCTAATTATGCATAAAATGCATTGACAACAATAATTATGAAAAAATAAAAGATTTATTTATAAGAAAGATAAATTTCTTACTAATTTCGAAAACCGAAACAAACTGCATGTTCAACTTATAAATAAAGTTAAATATTTTCTACAGAAATGTTAACAATATTTTATTGTTTTAGGCTAACTTTTTATTATTTTTAAGCCCGATTCAACCTTCTTTAAAAAAAAGTATTGAACATTTATGAATTTAAATTTGTCATTAAAAAGGAAATAAAACTAGCCTTAAGCTAGACCTAGCCTTCATTCGGCCACGCCTTCGCGTCACGTTGCTGATCTTTAGCATTTGATCCTGCCTGCCTGCTGACTCAGTGCCAATCAGGCGTGTGCTAATCGTATATCCATATGCCAATGGGCGTCTAGACGACGGCATTGGCATCCAACTTGTTAGTCTAACCAGTTCTGCTTTTTAGCATTCGAACGCTAATCAAGCCACCAGCACCAACAAAACAAAACCAACTCAAACGCAAAAGCCGCGCTAAAGACTCTACGCAAAAAAAACCAAACCGCCTGCTAGTTCGACATTAACATTCTTCTCCGCAACAAACGTCTCCCACACACTACAAAAAATATAATGGGTACATTATTGCAATTTATGCTGTAGTTGAAATACTCTTTCCTAGATCAAATTTTCCTCTACTTACATATAGGTAGAAGATATTATAATATCTTTTGTATCTCAATATATCAAACTCAATATATTCCATGATAATTTTCCACAAGTGAAATCATACAAACAAATTGCTTAGAGCTTTAGATCAATTCTCCATTCTCTACTAAAACCAAACTACTCGACGAAGTCCAGCTACCCGCTTAAAGCATATGGCACACACATACACAGTCATCAAAAGCTGTTTGTGTAGGCGCAATCATAGCGCCGCTTTTAACACAGAGTGAAACCCATCCACAAAGAGCGGTACTATATACTGGCCCGAAAAAAAAACCAATCCACACACAACTGGCTAAAATTAAGGCACGTCAACGGAAATAAACCTTTTTTCCACAATTTTTTTTGCGAGCCAAATGACTTAAAATGTGTTGTTGTTAACGGCATTGCAGCATTTTCTGTGGAACGATTCGAGGCTGTTGATTTTGCTTCTTTTTCTTATGATGTTGGTGGTTGCAAACACGCTCTTGATGGGATGGCTGTTGCGGCTGATGCTGATGCTGTGCCGTTGAAACTTGCGATGTGCAGATACAGATACGTATGATAATGATGTTGAAATTCTGAATGCCAGCTGGGTATGTGTGTGAAAGACACCGCACACCAAGCGCAGCTGACTTTGAAGTAAAAATATCAACTGGCTTGATTTAGAATTGGGCGCAGATTGTTCTTATTAGTATATGAGTTCATTTTGCTGACGATAATGAGCTTGGTCTTACTTATATATGAACAACCTGTTCGCAATGCATTAAGCATCAGTAAAAACAACAACAAAAGCGCTGGCATCACGCTGCGCTTCAGCGGGCGGGCAAAATGCTGAAAGACATTATAATAAAAAAAAACAGTGGCGATAATCGCTGCAATCTTTGGCCTGTCTCCAGCTGCTTAGCCAGGCCAAAAAATGCGCGCATTCGCCAAGTGATTTTCTCATAATTTAATGCCAAATCAGCACGCAAGTAATTCACAAAGACACATACAACAATACACATTTGTTGTTGTTCTTAATGTTTTTGTAATTTTTTTGTTTATTATTTCCAACATTTTTGCGCTCCCAAAATGGCCAAAAACATGCGATAAGCCACCGAACAATTAAAAACGCGTTTTTTGTTAGTTCGCCTTCTTTGGTGTGGCAATAAGCCAAAGTCGAAATAAAAAGAAAAACATATTTTTATCGTAACAACGAACAGTGCATGCCCTTACTTATGATATATTTAATTAAAAAATGTACAGAAATATTTTTGGAATAAGTTTTATTAACTTACTACATATTTTTTGATCTTGACTTTTTTAAAAATTTTACAAATTTAACTCACTTTATATTAATTGAGTATTTTTTTTTTGTATTGTCACAAATCGTTTATTAACTGTAAACGCCAGTTGCCAGCACTTTTTACTTGTCACTTGCAAAGTTGCAACCATGCAACACATTGTTGCAGCTGCTGCTCAATGCAACCTGGTGGCTGAAAGTCAACTTCGCTTGCTAGTGCATTTTTTTTTTGACGTACAATTTGCTAACCGTTCGAAAAAAAAGAAGGCAAATTAGGCAACATGTTGCTAATAGTGACAGCAACATGTTGCTGCAAATGAAAAAGGCCAAAGGCTAAATTGGACATTTCAGTGCTTTCGGTTTGGTTTTTTCATTCTGTTTTTTGTTGCGGTCTGTGCCATTTATGGTTCGGTCAAAACTCAATATCAACCTGCTGCTGCCCTGTTGCTAATGTTGTTTTTGCTTGTGTTGTTGTTGCTGCTGCTGCTGCTGGTGCATTGTTATCGCTTGGCCAAACTTTAAAGTTGTGTGCCGAAATCAGCCACGAAATACGCTCGAAAGCGCAACGAAATGAATCTGCCGCAGGTAAAGCGACACCTGTGCGTTTTTAAATAGAAACACTTGATGCAAAATTTCAATAACGTATTATTACCAACAAAAATTTGTAGTCCAATGCGTATAGATGGATACTGGAAAAGCAGAACAATCTAATAAACTTAAGGGATATTTCAAATAAATTTAAACACAATAAAGCACTAAAATTTATTAAATCAAGTATTTTCCAAATAAAACTTTTATAGTATTTACTTTTTATATAAAATCCTCAAATGTAAATTATTTTTTATATATTATATTATCATGTGTAATTTGTATTCATTTCGAGTAAATTTCGATGACAAAATTAATGGTAACTAGCGCCTCTGAATTAAATAATAAACATTTACAAAAACAGGTTTAGTATTACTACGAGCATTAAATGTACTCTTGAATTCTTCATACTTTTAAGTTTGTAATAAATAAGTTTCTATTATTTAAATATTCATCACAATTATCTACACAAATCTTTTTGTGAGTTTACATAAGCAAGTGTTTCTATTGAAATTCCCATTGATGTCTTGGGTCTTGCTCAAAAAATGGTATGCATAATTCAGTTACGATGTACTTTGATGCGTTTCTCTATTATCTTCTGCGCATGTGTGGCAAATGAAATTTCAGCCTAGCGCGCGTGAAAATAGTAAAAGTTGCGGCTAAACCAAAGCCAGTCAAAGGTTAAAATGGCACGCAGCAACAAATGCAAACACAAGCACGTAGACAAAAAGAGAGACAGGCAGGAGGAAGAGGAGGAGGGGGAGGTGGAGAGATGGAGACACATGAGTGTTGGCTGTATTTAAGTAGCTGCAACCACAGAACGAACGTGCAGCAAACAAAAGCCACCGCAGCAGCTGCTGTTGCCTCTTCCTCAGCCGTTGTTGTTGTTGCTGTTAGTGTTTTGAATGTGAGCTTCTTGCTTTGTGAATGGAATGCTCGTGTGTGTTAGTGTATGTGTGTGTGCAGGAAACCGTCAAGGGATTTTGATTGTGTTTGCTGCGCTGTCCTTCTTTCCTGTGAATGAGTGAAATTAAAGTGCGCTGTGCATTCGCAACTCGCATTGTGTGGCTGCGTATTAAGACGGAAACGGATGTTGTCCTTGTAAAACAAACACAGAGAGGCAGGCCCTTTTCTCAGGCAACGCTTAAATTACGCACACAGATCATATCAACAAAGCGAAGTTCCCAAAACAAACAGAAGCTACACCAAACAGGCTCCTAGTTTTAAGCTCTGTCAAATTAAAATGTGTCAAATGTTAAGCCTATTAAGCGAGTACAAAACCAAAATTGGGGCCAGCGCTTGCGTAAAAAAACGAAAAAACGAAAAACTTAGGCAACAAACTCGAGCAAACTCGAATGGCAAGTGAGTTCGCGTGGGTACCGGCTATATAAGGAGTACTTTTGAGTCAGTTGTGGCAAGTGCACCTTTTAATTAGTGTAACGTTCACGTTAATGCCCCACAGGCATGTTAAATGAGAGCCGAGTTATCCTACGGACGGACAGACAGACTGTGGCCATAAATTTAACGCCAAATTACTTTTAGTTGTAGCTGCCAATGCCGCAGGCTGCATTCATATGCAAATGCCCAATACAAAACACACAAAACAAAATGCGTTTAAGCCAAGAACACAAAATGCAACGGCAGCAGCAGCAGCAGCAAAAGAAACCAATTTAATTTAAATGAAATTCTGTTTTTTGGTCAAGGCCCGAACCGGCAGGTACGCGACCTAAGCTGGGCCTTTTAACGAATTTTTTTTATTTTTCGTTTGTTTGTTTGGACGGAAACGGGCCAAGTTCTAGAGTCCATAAAATGAGTGATTTGGGCGCGTTTGCTGTTGCAGACAAATCCCGGCTTAAAGTCATTTCAAAAATAGTTTGTTTACCTTTCGGGATTAACCAACTGCTGTTGTATTTATTTCGCTTGTATTTATCCCATTTTCTTTTGTAAGTGTATGTTTTATGTATAAATTCATTTTTGATTTGTGTGGCTTGAATTTATTCGTGTTGCCAATTCAAAACAGGCCTAACAAAAGAAGCGGCCAACAAAGGAGAATAAAAAAAACTACTCGACTTTCAATTGCTGTCACTTATTGGGCATTTTTATTCAAGTGCTCAAGGGCCGCTTTTTCTTCAATATGCATCCTACATAGATACAAACAAAACTTACATATACATATGTGTTTGTGTGTGTTCAATTAAAAAGTAATTTGGCTAACAACAAACAACTTGAAAGAAAAAGCAACAACATCAACCTTAAAATGAGCAACCAAGAAGACACCTACACATTTCCGTTTCTCAGCCCACTCTCGAAAATAATGTTTACCAATTTTTGTTGTTGTTTTGTTGTCGTTGTTGCTTAGCACATTTTAATACGTATAAATGAAAAATGAAAAATAAAACCAGTTTTTAAACCAATTTGCAGCCGTTTGACAATATTGCCCGTAATTTAAAACCAGCAAAGCACAAACAAAAACTAAAAAACTACTAAAATATCAATACAAATAAAAAAAAAAGATGTAGATAATAATATTGTATTATTTTGTGAATGAGCACAGTGGTACTTTTGATACAAAAATGTATTTGCAAACACATACTATTTGAAACGGCTAAATAGAAAGAAATAGATATTTTTGTATCTTCTAGTTATCCTTTAATATATTTCCAAAAATAATTGTTTTAAAATATTATGAAAAGTAATTGGAAGCTATAAAAAATAAAGCTTTAAATGACGTCGAAATAAAAAAGTGGTAATAATAAGCGAATGAAAACTTAATATTAATGACAAATAAAAAGTTTGACAATATGTAAAAATTATCGACTAAGCTAATACATCAAAATTTCATTTTAAGACCCTTATTGATATAATACTTACATATAATATATTGAACCGAAAATAGATATTCTGCGAACTTTGCCTTTCACAAATTAAAGGTTAGCCAGATAAAATACTTAAATAAGATATAGACGCCAGTATCTTTGCATTGATCACAAGCCACATGACAATTCGACTTAACCCCACAATGCTATTGAGTAACTGACTGATTGAAAACCAACCCAAGTTCACAACCCACGCATCGCCCGCGACTACAACGTCGACGACGACGCCAACGCCAACGCACGTGCATAATGCTAAATCGCTTGTTAATTGCGACATTTCGAAAGTCAACACAAGACTTGAATATTCCTCTCTACCCATTCAGAGACTATAAAGCGTGTTTTTTATTTGAATTCTGTCAAAATGAATGAAATTTTATGCAAGAAGAAAAACTAATAAATATAAAACAAACAAAAACTGAAGAAAGCTACTTTTTGTGACCAATTCGTATGCATTCCAAATATCAATTTGCCTCCAAATGGCCTACAATGATTTTAAGGTGGGCGTGTTCGTGTGCCCAGTTTAGCTGCTTTGCGGAAATAGTAGATACAAAATGGACCAAAATTAAAATTATTTCTATGATTGTCTGACTGCATGAAGCTGCTTGACAATGCGGCTAACATGTCACACACACACACACACACACACACACACAGATGCAGATACAGATACAGATATAGAGTCATAGCCCACACGTAGCGGCATCAGTCTGTGGAAAAGCACCAAAAAGCCCACACACAAAATGCCAGCCGCTTTAACTTGTATGTCAAGAAATTGTAGATGCTGTTTGTTGTTGCTCATTCGTTGTATTGGATGCTGCGGAGGAGTATGCTAAGTGAATGGCTCTAGCTATAGCTGCTATAGCTCTGCTCGTTGCAGCGCAAGAAATGCTCTTTTTTGTAATTTACAAGCTTCAAATAATTTAAAGCTTAAAGCTAGAATCGAGATGCGTTTTAGTTGTTCTTAATGTGCACATTTCACAATCTAACAATATACTTTTTATTTGATTGCCTGACTGTGCGAGCGCAATGGCGACACACTTATCAATAAAGCAAGTGGGTAGCAATTGTTGTCGTTGTTGTTGTACCATTGCCAAATTTGGCAACTTGTTGTGGAGCAACAAACAGCAACAATAACTACAAGTAGCACACACACACAGTTGTTGGTGAAGACTTTCTGGCTGCTGTTGCTGCTGCAAAATGACGGCTTATAAATGACGCCCACAGCTGGCCAAACAAAAGACTTAGGCAACGAACTTGCTGCCAGTTGTCAGAGAGCTCTCTCACAAAAGAACAACACAGCCCAACGCAAACCAAGCGGCTAATGAGCACATGTAAAGCAGTAAAAAAAAATTATATAAACATTAATTATGTACATTTTATCATCTCTCTCTCTCCCACTCTCTTCCATTTCCCTTTTCCAAAAAAGGAAACGTTGTAGGCGTTTGAAATGAAATGAAAATAAAATAAAAAATACTTTGCTGTTGCCACTCGATGAGCGAGCGGTGGGGCATGCTGTGAAAATTATGAACGATGTATATAAAATTAGAAAACATAGTAGAAAGGTTGTCAAGCTCAAAGCAAAAGCAAAACGCGTCCAAAGAAAAGAAATAAAAAGAAAACAACGACAAAACGCTAATTGCGCTTAAACTGAATAACTGCCGCACAGACTTTAAGTGTGTGCGTGTATGTGTGAGTATCTGTGTGTGTGTGTAGGGTGCGTAGGTTGAACAAACTTCTTGTCTGGGCCGCTTGGAGCCACTCAAGCTGTCAACAACAGCAACAAACAGAAATCACATCTCATCTAACTCTGTTCGTCTATGTATTCATTTTCTTTAATGTACATACACACACATACACGCATAGACATTTAAATGTGTGTGCACATAGTTTTTAAAAAGTTTAACGCATTTTTGGACTCGAAATGACTGCAGGGAGTCAAAATAATTGCCGCAGCAACGGAAGTGCGGCTGTCTAACGAAGTTAGCAGCGTTTAATGTGCTCAACCAACCTTAACAAAGACGCAACGACATTATGATGTAACGCACTTTTGATATTTTACCAAAAAATCAAAATTAAATAAATAATAATTTAATGACTTCACATAAATGAGTTCAAAAGCTAAAACATCTGTCATACTATGTGACAAAAATTGTGGACTAATATATTATTATTATTTATTAATTTAATAATATTAAAGATGATCAAATATATAATATAAAGAATATACATGCATATATGTAATAAAGAATTATTATTTAAAAAAATCCAATAACGTTTACTAAACTTTAAAAATCCAATATAAACATGTAAGAATAGTATTTTAAAAACCTTAAAAAACTAAATAATATTCGCACTACAATACTGTTCATTTGCTTCTAAAACTTGATCTAATAGCGCATCATTAAAGAACAATTTCCAATTAAGAACATTTTTAATACACAGGTGTCGATTTACAGAGGTTATAAGCTTGGCAGCCAGTGGGGTTAAATATGAAGTTGTGCAGCGTCTATGTATATAGTTCAGTTTTATATATGCAATCAACGTTTTAATTGCCACACTTGCCATGCAGATCAGATGGGCGTTGTCTGTATATATGATATACAAGTAATACAATCAACAACAATGTTGTTGCCATTGAATAAATATTTGTTGTTGAACCGATGCGGTTTTATGGCCAACATTATTCAACTACTTAAATATAAATGTGCTAGTCTTATACGCAAAAAATCGATGTGTATTTTGACATAGAATTAGCTCAGTGGCGTTAAAAAATAGCAAATGTTGAGACTCACCTTAGTTTGGGCCACATTTTGTGTTGTATGTGCGCGTGTAGTAAATATATAGTATTTATATTTGTTTTTCGATGACTGTCGTCTGTTAACTTTGCGAGCGAAGTCCGAATTATCAGCGTGCGAAACTTAAACAGCAGAATAGTATACAATAGTATAGACGACAATTTATCTGTCAGCTCAAGTGACGTTTATAGATGGTTGCTAAGACAATAAGCCGCATTAACTTGGCCAAATGTGTGTGTATTGTTGGTTTTTTTTGTCTACCTGCGAGCTAAGAAACGGTTTCTGCTCCAGAACGTAAGGTAAGTAAGCACTTATTTCAAATGCGATAAAGATCTTTACGGTGCAGTGCCACACAGCCGGGGTCTAGTTGGCAGCCGTAACAATAATAACAATGCGCTCTCAGTTGACACCGCTGGCAACACTGTAGATGGACATGACGCACCAGCACACACAGCACATTTCATTCATAAAATAAAACAAGTACAATAATCAAATACGACTATCTGCAGTGGCAGCAGCAGCAACAGACACAAAACAAAGAGCCGGAAACGGATACGACGTCGCTGTTGTTGATGTTTGCCTTTGTGTGTCTATCTGCCTGCCTGCAGGATTTCTAAGGGATGGGACACCGTTCAGTTAACACGAACACACACACACACACGATAACAATTGCCCGACGGCTCGTACTGAATTGTCAAAAAATTTACATTTGCATTTGCATTTGTCTGCATTTCACGTTTACTATGCATTTATTTATGATGGGCTTTTAAATTGAAAAATTGAATGACTGTAGCAACGAACTTTGCACATATATAATATATACATATAACACACAACTGTTGCATGCGGCAGACAGCACAGCGAAACGATCGAACGAACGAACGAACGAGAGACGGGTCGACACAGAGAGTGTGAGAGATCGCAGCTGACAGCAACAACTGAACGCGCCGACGATAAAAACTCGACTGAGACGAGCAACACACAGAAAACCCAAGCTCAGGTAAAAAACAGAAACAGAAACGAGCTCGTGCCCCGAGCCGCAAATGATTCGTGCATTTTCATTCACAAATACTGGTCGCTGCTGCGCTGTGCTGGCTGACTCAGGCAACAATTTACAATGACCAAAGGCTGTGTGGGCAGCAGAGACATCAGCAGGAGAGACAGTCAGGAATTGTTCAGACAATTCCACACAAAAGTTGCAAGAGATTGCGATATTGCATGCCAGCCATATTTGGCCAAGCCAGGTAACCCAAATTCACTTTGAAAACTAAGGCCAAGATCGTCTGGAAAGAATCGTTTGCTTGCCTGTGTGTGTGTGCAAAAGTAAATACAAAATAAATCACAGTCGACTCAAGAGAGAAATAGTTCTCACACTCAACAACGATGAGGAGTGTTGCATGTTGACCGGTGGCTATTTGATTTTCACATATGATCTGTGCCGCAAAACAATTTTCTTCATGTTGTTTATTTCTTTTTCTTTTTTTTTTTTTTGTTTGTCCGTTTATTCTAACAACTAACTAGACCTGGGAGTAGCGCAAATGCACAAATATAGAGATTGGAAAACGGGTTAAGACAGCAAATGCTGTTAGCGCAATGATTAGTAAGCCGTGCGTATTGTAGTATTCCATGGAAAACGAACGGACGCGTATTTAACTGCATTAAATTGTGCTATTGTCTAGCGTCTCGGTCTTGATGGGCACTAACGAGGGCGGTATGTTGAGCGTCTTGCCTGGACAGGCAGCTTCATATTGATGCTTAAGGCTTTCCATCTCGTAGATGCATGTGGATAGAGCAGTGCGTAGTTCACAAAGTAACACCATATCCGATCGCAGCTCATTAAAGGATGTGCATATCTCCTCCGTCGGTGGTGGACTGGGATCTGCGGCAAGTAAATTGTATAAAATGACCAAAACCGATATTAGAAATTTATTGCACTTACCAACTTTGAACTCCTGTATGGCCTGCTCGAGAGCTTTCACCTTACGCTGACCTATATTTGCGGGCAATTTCATCTTTTGTGAGCGCAGCGAGACACCAGAGCCACGCAGATCGGCAAACTTGATGCCGCTGCTGCCAATTTCGATGGCATTCACCACAGAGTCCACCTTGGAGGGTCGCGGCTGATGGTGCACCTTCTTTTTGTGCAGTTTCTTTTCGTATTTTCGAGCGCTTGGTGTACTGGCGGCATGTTCATTCTGTTGATCAGCTTGCGAGATTAGTTTCTGTAGATCTTGGGTCTTGCGCTCACGCTCCTTTTTGCGCGCCTCGATTTTCTTCATCTCATTGATCAGCATTTGCTCTTCCTCCACCTGTTGTGTGGTGCGCTTGAAGAGCTTCTCCAGTTGCTCCTTGCGCCGGCGTTCGTGTTCAGCATCGTAGCTAAACGTTTTCTTCTCGCTCGACTGATTTTGATTCTGAGTCTGATTTTTGGCCTTTGCCAGCAGCGCAATGACATCATAATAGCGCTCCTTGAGCTCTTCGACGGTTTTGATGCCATGCTGTTGACGATTCCAACGATCAGCCATTACAATGAAGCGCAAGTCAAATCTATAAGAAACCGTAGTTAATTAACATGTGCCCGACGACTCGACTCTGTACCCTTTGCTTACCGTCTAGCCAAATCGAAGAGATGATCCGTTTGCACCTTGCTCCAGTTTTGGATATTGTTGCGAAGGTTCGCATTATATTCGGTCATGGTGTAGCTTGGTATTTCCACCTGCTTGTTGAATTTGGCAAATGGATAGTCCGTTGAATCATCAGTGACGCGTTTCCAGTGGTGAAAGACGGCGGCATCATTGCGCGCCGGATTGGAAAATGGTGCCCATTCCCATTTGCGCACTTTTTTCATGCCCAGACGAGCCTTGTTTTGTTTGTAGCCAGCGCCAATGCCCAGTGCGGTATCTGTGGGCAGCAATGGCGGCGCATCCTTTTTATCCGTGTAGAGCAACGCGAAGACTTCGCGATGCATGCCTTCCGGACGCCTCGAAGCATGTTTGGTGCTGCAAACAATATTTGATTAAAAGGGAAACAGCAATACGAATACAGAAGCGTCACTTACCGTTCAAAATTGCGTTTCTTTGTGGCGAGAAAAGAATCTCTTGTTATTTCTGGCGTATTGGCACGCTCAATGTCCAAAATATCACGCACATCAGCCGACATTTTGCCACAATTTTATAATAAAACACAATATTTTGCAAATTTGCTTGTTTTGTGTACGCTTTTATTGCAGTGCTGGATAACGTTTGGCAATGCCAATCGATAATTTTGTTGAGCGATAATTCTGTGTAACAGAAAGAGAAAATTCTGTTAAAAGCAGTTGTCAGTCTCTGTTAAGTAGTTCTCAAACGTGCTCGCAATTCGCGATGTTGTTTTTTTGTCCGTCGTGCGGCAACATTTTAATCATTGAAGAAGATACCTCAAGCCACAGATTCACGTGCAACACGTGCCCCTTCATATCAAAGATCACTCGCAAGGTATCAACAAAAACATTTCCCCGACTCAAGGTACGTGCAATATTAACAGAAAGTGATGCAATTATTGTATGTGCTTTTCTCATATTGTTTTTCCTAACACACATGCAGGAGGTGGATCACGTTTTGGGCGGCATTGCTGCTTGGGAGAACGTGGACTCAACGGACGCCGAGTGCCCAACGTGCTCACATAAACGCGCCTATTTCATGCAGATACAAACACGCTCAGCCGATGAGCCCATGACCACATTCTACAAGTGCTGCAATCACCAGTGCGGACACAACTGGAGGGATTAGTCAAATGCGCTATCTACAAAGGCTTTTTCTTAGGCGCGCCCAGTCCAGTTGCAGCAGAATGAAGAACCAAAAGAAGGCGCAACCCACGCCCATTTGTGCTGTAGGATCACAGGATGCACTGCAGCTAGCCGAGCAATGCCTGCAGCTGGGCAAAGTGATAGCCCTGCCCACAGATACAGTTTATGGCTTGGCCTGTGATGCCAACAACGAGGAGGCCATTCAACGGCTCTACGAGATCAAGGGTCGTGATGAGCACAAACCGGTGGCGATTTGCGTTAACAATATTGCTGCACTGCGTCGCTATGGTCAGGCCAGCCACTTGAGTGACGAGCTGCTAACTCGCTTGCTTCCGGGGCCTTTGACCATTGTTATCGAGAGATCGCCGCAGCTTAGCAATCGTTTTCTGAATCCCAGCACCAGCCGAATCGGCATTCGTATACCCGACTTTAAGTTCATAAGTGATCTGTGCGCTACGTGGCATGAGCAGCCACTGGCCTTAACCAGTGCCAACCGCTCCAGCGAACCGAGCAGTCTCCAGACCACTGAATTCCAAGCACTCTGGCCGCAACTGGGCGCCGTTTTCGATGCCGGCCGCATTGGATTGACCGAGGAGCGACGTTTGGCATCCACTGTCATCGATTTGGTCACTCCGGGATGCTATGACATTGTGCGAGCCGGCGTTGCTCTCAAACAGACGCTAGCGGTGCTCCACGAGTTCGGTTTTGTTTCCAAAACCCAGTTGGAAAGTTGAGAATTAAAACGTTCTTTTAATGGAACAAAACTCTTAACAAAAATAAAGAGTTATTTGTGGTATTTAAAATTTAATAAGTCCTGATAAAATTTTGCTTTTTTTTAATCTACATTTAAATGAACTAAACTATTGTTAAACTATTTAAAACAACAAAGATTTCTATTTTATTTTCTGTTTACTGGCAATTTCCATTTTTGAACATGACCTTTGCTCTGGAGTCGTAGAACAGTGACGTACCCATGAACACAAGATTGATAATTAAAAAATATAAATGGTATTCTTTATGTACAAACAAATGGGGGAACCAACCGCACTTGGGACTCAGTCTATGGCGCTAGTTAGTTATAGTAGCTGGCCTTTGCCACCTGGACCGGTCGACGACGCAGCGGCAGTTCGTTCTTTAGCAAGCGCCAACGTTCGGGTGGCCAAACAATGGCTACAGCTCGCGCTGACATCAGTCCTAGCGCGACTGGGCCGAATGTGTTGCTGTCCATAGAGTGTCCCGTGTGATCTCCCTCCACCCAACAGTGGCCATCGGGCACACGGACAATCTCATGTTTGTAGCCAAGTGTGGAGACCACATCGCCCTGCATGCCAACGACACGCTTGATGATTTTTTGGCCTGGATCCTTTGGTGAAGTTAATGAGATTATATCGCCCCGCTCCACTGCGCTGCTGTTTATGCCCCAACGCATAAGAAACACATAGTCGCGTTCATTTGAATCTGGATTTAAAGCGGGTTGCATGGATGTGCCTGTAAGCAAAAGCTTTATTTTACACTAAGTTTGGCTAGGGAAAGATAATTACCATCAACTCTCGCCACATAGCCGACGCAGTCAAGGAACGTGATGCCGAGTGGCAAACCAATGAGCAGGGATTTACAAAAGCGACGAAATGCCATGACGGCATGGCTTAGTGAGTAGTTGCAAGATGCTTAAGGTCCTTTTTCTTGTTAGTTTAGCTACAAATAATGCACCGCTTCTATACATATGTAATCAGTTTTAATACATAACAAAAAACACAACATACGTAGACAGCTGTTTTTTTTTCGAACGCTTTTGACACTCACAACGATGCGTTGCTGTCCGGTTGAAATTAAAGTACAGGGTGTTTGTGTCGTATACAAATGTTTATTAAATGTTAAAATTGAGTAGTTGTTGCTATTACAAATCGAATTCCAGCTATTGTTGTACTATGGTTACAGGTGTTTTGCTTTGAATTTCAACTGGACTGGAACTGGAATGTGATTGTGGATATTGTACTCTCAGCAGCCTTCAAGCTCGCTCGGAATAGGTATGTCGTTTTGGATGGCAAACTGAAGCAGTGCCTTGTACTTGTTCTTCCAGTTGCTCACCTCCAATCGCACGTGTTCGTTATCCTCGTGCATTTGCTCCAGCTCAGTCCATTCATACGACTTTTTTGTTTCCAACTCATCCTTTTGCTCAATGCGCTTGATCCGACAACTGGCTGCGTAGCCCCGATTCTTGAGAGTGCGCCGTCTTTGCTTCATTCCCACAATCTCGTCCCGGTTAAGTCCACGCATCTTTAAAGTTCGATTGAGATCTCGCACGGAAATCGTCACGAGCTCATCGTCCGTAATATCTGGTATCGGACATGGCGAAAGTGGAGCCTAAATAACAACAATAGAATTCGTAAAAATAGCTCCAATATGAACAATTTGTACTTGTACATACCAAAGATGACTTTCTCTCACGCTTTGAATCCATAACTAATTACATAAAGGTTTTTTACACGCCACCAAACAGTTTTCTAATAACAAATTCGCAATTTGTATATGTTTTTGCGTATTACCATTCACAGTGAAAAAACAAGTGCATAAAACAGTGTGCCCAACTGCGGGAAATAGAAAATAATATACAAAGTCAGCAAAAACAGGTATTTTATGTAGACAAAGTACGACATATAAATACCAAAGTTTTTAAAACTACCGCTGCTAACAAGTGCTGGAAAGGATAAGTGGAAGGTAAGAAGAAATCGGCATCAGATGGCAGCTTTCAATTCCTGTGCATAGTTCTCCATTTTCTTTTTTGTTGCTGCTGATTAAATTGAAAGCTATGAATAAACCAGTGATTTACAACAATGTGCCCACGCCGGGCTGTATGCAAACGCCGCTCTCGGTCGCAACACCAGGTGGCGGCTTGCTTTATACCGGCTTCAAATGCATAAATTACATATCGACACCGCCCGCCAACGAAGAGGAAGCGACGGAAGTAAAAACAATGTCGACCCGCATTACCATAAGTGCACTCGATGTCAGCCCAATGTGGGGCAAAGACGATTCAACAAGCAAACACTTTGCTATTGTCGCCGAAGATCTGAGCATTCAGGTTTGGGATTGCGCTCTGGGCGAGGCAATCATCGGACACAAGGCGCATCAGCACCAGCATGAAGCGCGCGATGTGCGCATGTATCCACTGATAAATGTGCATATGGGCTATATTTCCAATGGTAACATTCTGTCTATAGATGCCGTCGATTTGGTGATATACTGCGTTGCTTCCAACACCTATTGCCGACGTCCCACATTCATGTCGCCACGCAACCATCAACTGACAGTGCTTCGCTGCTCCCCCTACAACGAGCATCTCTTTGCGTTGGGCACAGCAGCGGGAGCAGTTTTGGTTTGCGACCTACGCAAGATGTGCATTGTGCACAAGTTGATGGCAAATGGCCAAAATGCCAGTATTTGCAGCCTGGCCTGGCGCGAGATGTCCTTCACTAGAGATGAGCTATCCACAGATAAAGCAGATAAGCCATTGATCGAGCCGGTGCGACAGAGTCCAGGTGTCGCAGCCATCCCTGGCCCTGCTAAAGCTCCACTTTTAAAATCCCGGATTGTTGAAACGGATGATCCCTTTGATATCTATAACTTTGATCACCTGGAGTGTGAATTTGGCGCACCAGCCAGCGTGCGTCCGCGACTGATCAGCAAGTCCTCCGACGACTGCGGTGATTTTGTGGGCCTCGAGAAGCCCACCGGCACTGTGTCCATTGATTATATAGAGGCTTGCGAGAGCATAAAGGCTCAACTTTTGGCGCCAGATGATAGTCCTCAAGTGGAGGTCACTCTGCAGGACTGCCAGCAGACAGGCGTACATGGACCACGCAGCGACAGCAGCAACAAATCTGAGAAGGGTAGCCGCACCCTTGTCAGCGGCTCTAGCGAGGGCAGTCTCGAGGTTATACAGTTTAGCTCGTCTAGTGATGATGCCGTTCTTGTCGATGGCGAGGCACCAAAGCCCAAACGTGAAGTTCTTCATCACATCTACCATCAAGCAGAGGTGCATGATGCACCTGAATCACCGCAGCTGCAAACACAGACAAAGCCCGATACTCAACAGGTCGCTATGATGACCAATAAAGCCAGCATTGACACTGCCTCAAGCGTCTATTCAACCGATTCGTATGCACGACCAGACATGCTATTGGTGTCCATTAATTCCAGCGATGTTATTGTGCTTTGGAATGCCTTAACAGGCGGATTTTGCGCCAAGACCTTTAGCAAACCCAGTGGAATAAGTAAGTTCAATTTCAGATAATAGCTGTAAGCAATATTTTAAAGACTTCATCGTTTATAGGCAAATCTAAAGAAGTGCACTGGCTAAATGATCAGACCATTGTATCGCTTTGTCGCCATGTCCTAACTTTCTGGTTGCTTGAATCTGATTCGAAATCGCCACGCTATAAGTTTCAACGGGATCAGGTGCACAAGAGTGGTGGTCATGAGATTGAAACATTCGCAATTAAATGCTCCACGGCTCAGCCGCAAATATGGCTGTGCATGCGCAACCGCCAAGTGGGAATTCTAAACACACTAAATGGCCAACTAAATGCCGTCTATGGTTGTTTGGCATTTGGTGTGCGTGCCATTGCCGAGTGTCCGGATGATATGAATAAGTGAGTTGTTGTTGTTAAGAACTTAATAGTATGTCTAGTTTATTAACTGAACAACTTCTTCTGTAGAATCGCATTGGGCAGCTCGGACAAACGCCTGGCGATCTTTGACTTATCTAAGCTGTCATCCCGCTGCATACCCATTGAGAACGCGTATGTAAATGGCACTGTCTACTCATTGGCCTGGAGTCCAGATTGTTTGCAGCTCGCATATGGCACCTTCGATGGCGTGGTAAGTTAAACTTTATTCTGAACGAAATAACATTAATATTTATTTATGTTTTTAGGTAGGCATTCTGGATGTAGAACGATTGCGGGTGAACAAAACGTTTCGTCCTGTTCAGAAAAAGGAGATCTATTCACTGGTGTGGAAGGATAAATATATTTACAGCATTGTGAATCATGTGCTGGCCATCTATGATGCGACACAGCAGAAGCAAGGCAAGTAAAAACATAGTTAGAAATGTTGTCGTGTATTGTAGGCTTGATTTTGGGCATTGCGTTGACCATAAGTGACACTGGTCTGTGCATCCTTGGTCTGACGCTTTCGTATCTCGGCCAGATGTATGGTCTCCCGGTGATAATCCCACGCATTCCAAGTCACATTTATCCAATTGGACGGCATGAGATCGTTGATGACGACCATTTCAGTCTGCCCTACAAAGTCCTTCGTCTTTGGCGGCTCAACGGGCACGCTCTTCAATTCCTTTTCAATCAGCACATCATCCAATTTAAACAGCAATGCCAAATTAGCACTGTTGAAGATGGCCTGCCTGAAAGCGGTGATGAATCGTTCGAACCACAGTTCACCAATGCGCGCATATGTCTCATCCCGAAATCCAAACTTAATATCTAGATTCATGCAAAGTTTACGCACACACTTTGCCGGCAGCAGCAATCCATGTGTGACTGCCAGCGTAAGGCCACAAAACTCCTTGATATCCGCATTGGCTAAACTGCAGAAATTGCCATCGGTTTGATACTGATTGAGTGTCGCCATGCGCTCAAAAAAGTTGCACTCGAGCCAATCTTCGCGCAGTTCGCCCAACTCTTGGGTTTCGACAATGGTGTCCTGGGCACGCTGCACTAGTTCCTCGGTCAGCTGATGCTCCAACTGCTCACGCAGCTTGTTCAGCTCCACAATATGATTGAAGTAATGATTCAGATTGCTCCACACCTTCGACAGATACACAAAATGTGGCTGTGGCCAGTGGACAAAAAGTTAAAACTAAGATGTCTTTTTAACTATTAAATTTGTACCTACAAAGACCAACTCCGACTCAATTGACGTGCGCATGCTCAACGTATCATTAATCTTGTTCACAACACAATCATAACGACCCGTCTCCACGGTAACCAGATACGCCGTATGCTCATAGCTTTTCTTGAGCGCGTTCAGGCAACGCTGCAGCATTAGGAATGTGATAGTAAATTGATTGATGCGATGCAGGTGCTCCAGCGGCACACGATAGTATAGCATTGTCTCCTTGCAATCGAATTTTAATTGTTTGCTAATTGCTGCCTGACAGCTGCCACTCAAATTCTTGAGACGCTCCAGCGTTGCGTCAAAGCCGCCGCTTGTGCTGCTCTGCGCCATGACTAGATCGGCAATTACTGTGATAGCGCTTGGATTAGTTCGGTTCTTATAAAAGGTAACAGTAGATTTGCTTACCATAACGCACATTTTCGCGATCGCCATCGGGTCCATCGTTGTTGAAGATGACAATGCCCGCCACAGTGTCTGCCAATCGCTGCAAATACTCCTTGCGATGATACTTCTTCTTGAGCACATAGTTCTGCAGATCACTGCGTCCGATGACACTGTGCAGCGCCATGGCTGTGAGCTTGAGCAGCACATGGTTGCGAGGACAGCCCAAATGATTGGTGGCCACGATGTAAACTTGCATCTTGGCAAATAGCTGATCCAGCTGCACTTTACTACAACTCTCCGGGTACTGCAGTATATTGTCGATAAGCAACTTAAGCTGTTGCTGGAACTGCTCCTCGTACTTGTCACGCACATAGCTCAACTGTATGCCATGGCCCATCTTCATGATCCAGGACATGCGCATGTTGGCAATCGTAGTGTCTGTGTTGCTCAAAAAGCCATCCACAATGTAAGCAATGAATGTCTGAATGTGACAGGCAGTCGCTTTATTCAGTTCGGTTTTAAGCAATCCATGGCGCAAATCCCTGACCAGTAGGTGCACCACAAATGTCATGAACTTTGGGTCTTCCTCAATGTTGCGTTGTTTAAGCTCAACTAAAATGTGCTGGCAAATTCCCTCAAGAAACTTGTGATGCGGATGCGACATGTTGTCTTTCGCTGTTCGTATACCCGTTTAACGTTTAATTTGTATGCTTTCTAAGAACATAAAACAATCAGAATTGGATTTATTAAGTGTGTGTTTACGAAGAGAGTTTGTTATTTGAAATGATGACAAGTTGCCCCTGGCAACAAAATAACACAAATGCAAACTGAAAGCAGTTAATCCTTTCAAACAAGGTTATGTTTTAAAAGATTTGTTTATATTGCAAAGAGTATTCATTTGTTTAATCTTCTTCCTCTTTCTTACAGATGCCCACGTTCTCCGTTACATTGAACGTCCCAGTTATCTGTATGTGCGTGGCACATTTCTCTTTGTCGGCACGGAGGATGGCTTTCTGCAGCTTTACAATCGCAGCAACACAGGTGGCCAGGCGCTCAACTTTACTTTAGTGCGCCAGACGCCGCTTCTGTCGCGGTATATCACAGACATTGCATTTAATCCACTGGAGATGGATACGTTTGTTGTTGTGGGTCATGACAAGCTTCTGAATGTGATGGAGTTCCAGGAGCGTCGGGTAGGCTGGAAAGTGCTGCATACCTTTACGGCTAGCGATCCGAAGGCATCGATCACCTCAGTGAAGTGGAGCAATATGCAGTCGAACTTGTTCCTCAGCTTTCATATTGAGGGCAAAGTTTGCCTTTGGAACACAAAGCAGCCGGAGCAACCACCACTGACCATCACCTATCATTGCCCCATGTGGTGTGGTCTGTTTTTGCCCTCCGATGAGAGTATTATTATGTGCAGCGGCAAGACGCTGTCACTAGAGATGATCAGCATACAAGAGGCATTGGCCAACAACGAAAAGTCTATATGCTCCAAAATCGATGGCCTGCTCAAGGTCAAATGGGCCAGCAAGTCCATAACGCAACCCAATGTGCCTGCCTTAAGTGCCGCACAAAAGAAGCGACAGAAGCGCGAAAAACGCAGTGCCAACAAGTTGGATGTTGCCATCGCACAGCCAGCTAATTTCACTGATCAGCCAGCTAAGCCGGTCAAGCAAGAACCAGCCATTGATTCCATGCTGGGCGCCCTCACCCTGGAGACGAAGATCACCAATACCAGCTCTGCAGTTGAGTGCAGCAAGTGCAAGCAAATGGAGCTACAACCAATGCCCGATAGCTTTTTGGCTGTAAGCGAAAGCGTTTCTTTTTATCGTACAGTTATTCATAGTTATCTCTATTTTACAGCATAGTCGCACCTGTTATTGCCTTACCCAAAAGGAGCTTAACAAAAGCGCACTAGAGAAACTGGCCATAGTACTAACTGAGGATGCGGCTAAAATAGATAAAGCTGTGCTTATGTCCAAGCTCTTTAGCACCAAAGTTATGGCCAAAGACTTGATTGCCACCGAACGTAGGTTTAATACTATAGAATTGAAACTAGTGTTTTTTAACAAGATTTTTATTTCAGTAAACAACCTAAAGCATTCCAATAACAATAATATTGCACCCCTTTGCCTGGCTGTATCCACATTTAAGGTGCGCGATGATTTGCAGCAGCACATTGATAACAAAACGCTTAATGAGTGGCATGTCTCCGTGGCTCCCTCAGTCTCCTATGTGTAAGTGGAGCTCAAACTATGCCCTTAATGTATTTACTAACTGTATTGCTTCTTTGCAGCTTCTGGCAAAAGTGTTGCAAGGCATACGCTCAGCAAATGGAAGAGCACGGATATATTCTGCATGCAGCCACCTATTTTTCAGCCATTGATATGCAAACTGAGGCCATCAATTTGCTATTGAAACATAAATACTTCCAAGAGGCATTGGCAAATGCACGTATTCATTTGCCTGCCACAGATCCGGTGATAAAAACCATTATTAACAGTTGGTTGGAACATCTCGAAAAAACGGGCAACTTTGGAGCCGCAGCCCTAATGTAATTATACTTAATAAGATTGCATATTTAATTTGTAATTTACTTTTAATGACTTGCAGTTGTGTCCTGGACAACGAAATGTTGCGTGGCTATTCGTATCTGCGCAAGTTCCACAATTGTACGCCCGAAATTGGCGATCTAATGGAGCAGATCAAGCGCATTGGACAGCTGGGACCACTGTTTGATGATGGCTGCCAGGAAAGAAGCGATGCAGAGGAAAACGACTGCGAAACAAATGCAGAGAAGGCGGAATAAAAAAAAAGAACCCTCAAATGCCAAAATGCAGCTGTCTGTTTAAACATATGTATATTAAGTTAGATGAAACACATAAATCAAATAAGCTTCTTCTTCGACACTGGAAATTAACAGGCAGCTCCAGCCAATTTTAATTTCCACCTACAGAAAACACATTTAGAAAATGATTGCATCTTAAATATGTCATTAAAGGCATCACACACAGAAGAATGATATGGCTAAAGCTATTGTCAAAGCCACCAAATTGATTAATGAACAAGAGAGCTTTTTATAAATAATGATATCCAATCGAAAGAAAATGTTCCATGAATTTATACAACTTACAAATAACACATGTCTAAGGCACAATTAGCATTAGTGAAAATTAAATACAAAGCAGAAGAAATATTAACAGACGAAATGGAAAACCAACTCTTCTTTTTAATTAGCACAACTTCAACCTTTACCGAAAATACACGCACAGCGCTTCCCAATTGTTGTTCACCACTAAACAAAAGCGTTCCCGTTAGGCAGAGCCGACAGAAGAATATAACTTAACGAGTATCGTTTTGGTTTGTCTGTCTGGCAGTCAAATTATGCAAATGCAGCGCGGTCGGTCGGCCTCTCCAAGTCAGAAATTAAGTTTATTTAATTGCTTTGAGCTAAGATTCGCAGTCACAGCATGGGCCAATGCGAGTGAACTTGCTGCACGAAGGAGCACAAAAACAATGTGATACAAGAGTGCTCGAGTGAGTTTGCCTGGGAGTTACCAGGTACAAGAGTCTTAACATATCATATATTGTTCAGAATGCATATGATTTCATAACTTAGTAATCTTTTGTTATTTGAAGTGCCTTTTTCATTGCAAAGTTATATTGAAATTGATATTTTAAAATTTATTGCATATTCACATGGTTAATAATACCACATTTCTACCAAATTCTATGAGTACAAATATTTGTATTAAAAAGCAACAACTGAACGGCGGCGTCAACGCTCAACGTCGCTGCGACGCTCAACTGAGAGACGAGCGTAGCCACAGTTAGAGGCAGAGAAAAATGAGCAAACGTCAAAGCACATTTCAGTTGTTGGGCAGCCGCTGAGCTCAGCTGACGCGCTAAGAGCTGAAAAAGTTTTAATTCGAAGTCGCGTTTGTTGCCTCAGTCATTTGATTTTCACTTTTAACTGTTTGGAAGCGCGCGCGCTTGGTTTGCTTTAACCGATACCGTTAGCCGGGCACGTTACGGTTTTGTTGTGTAAGTGTGTGTGTGTGTGTGTGCGTATATTTATACCTATCTGGATAATCAATGCTACGCATGTGGCTGGTATTCTCTTCATATCTCCATGTCTCTCATCCACGCGCTGCCAATTTGACCCAGAGCTATGCGTTTCGACCGTTGCGCAATTAAGCCGCAATAAAATTATAATTATTCTCAAGTGCATTTCGCTTTTGCTTAAGAATGAAGAACATAGTAAGCCAACAAACAAAGGAAGAAAACACGTTTTTTAATTGGACCCAGTAAAAGTGTTAGAACATGTGCGCGGGCATATTTTTCTATCTTTTGTCCAGTTGCCTTGCATGGCTTTTCCGCTAACGTTTTCCTGGCACACATATGTCACGTATTGAAGTCAGCCTTAATTTTTTTTGCCAGCACGCATTTGCATGTGACAGCAGCAGCAACAACTACAAGACAACAACAACAACGACGACTTCTCCCCTTTGCATGACTCAACGCTGAACAATTTATTGTGTGTCGTTGATGCTTAGTTTTGTTGTTGTTGCCTTTGTCGTTTGTTGTTATTGCTTTTTTGCGTTGTTTTTTACCCGCAGCGTTGGGAGTGGATCTGAGACCGTAGCCCGTGGCGCATGTGAAATCATTTCTTGCTTGAACGATATTTTCTACATCTACAATTCGTGTTCATTTTTTGTTTCTGTTGCTGTTTCTCCCTAATATTTGTATTTCTTTAGCTGTAATAACTTACGACGGATTAATGCTAACATCGCGCTGCAATAAAGTGAAAGGTAAACCTATCAAAACAAAAACGAATTACATTCATCGAATCAACATTTTTCAATACATATACATATTTATATTGCATTTTGAAACGCATTTTAACGGCAACGCACTCACAATAAAATTCCTTTTCCTTTCCATTGCTTTCGGCATGTTACTCGTTAAGATTTGCATAATAGTTAAACATACTACATACATACATTTATGTTCGCATTGCATTGTTGTTTATTCATGCATATGCACCAATCATGCCATTTCATATTGTTACCATTGTTAATATTGTTTGTATTTGTTGTTGTTATTGTTATTGTTGATGCTATTGAACTCTCAACAACAGTCAAGAGTCACACACACGCAACAGTGCAACTCTTAACATACTCATATACAATCTCCACGCCCGTCACACATAATAATAAAATAAAATTCATATGCATACATATATATAACTCCACAAACACAAACTCGAGACAGAGATAGAGATAAAACTGGCTTAAAAAATACAATGCAAATTGTTGTGGTTTTTACGAAATATGCTTTTCACACTAAATTATGAGGAATCTACATAATTTTGTAATTCCAATCCGGCACTAAAACGCCGTCTAGAGTAAAAGATATTTCGTTAACATAATATCCATTAAAGTTAAACTGCTGAAAGGCGCCCCCAAGGGTGTGTCAGTCAAGGGCGCAATTATTTTATTTATAGTTTCGCGATTATTTTTATAGTTCACACACCCGGTCTTGCAAAAGGGGTCATTATGATTGAATTGAAAATGTTTTTTTTGAAAAGCTTTCCAATTCAAAAATTCTTGTAAGCAAATGGGAGAATTGCATTTACAATTTTGAAGGTACCTTATATAATGTAAATGTTGTTAAGAAAAGCTTTCATATAAGTGCAAACAATCAATTATTTGATGCGCCTTAAAAGATTGTTTCAATTATTGCATTAATATATGCATATATATATACGTATGCAATTTATAATTTTGCTTGGCAGATGAGTTGCCATTAAGGCATATACGAGTATTTCTCGTGATTCCGGGTTAAAATGACATTTAAGTTAATAGATGCTTTCATCTGTTAGCCGGTTTATAATTTTATCTTTAGCTTTAAGTTAGTTATTTTTTCAATACTAGTAAAACTCTTGCGTATAAAACAATATCTCAGTTGAATTGAATGTTTAAAGATTAAAATTAATTTTTAGAGCATATGCAACAAAGTAAGCGATATTCTTCTTAAGCTATCCAGCATAACAATTCATTAAGATTTACATTTTTATTATATGTACTATCAAATAACTGTAACTAGCATAAGTTCAATTTTATAGTCTGATATTAGGAGGCGCATCCGTAAAACCTATTCTATTGACAAACTATTCGAGTTCTTTCTTTTATGTTTGCTTTACAAGCATTTAAACATTAATTAAGCAAAGATCTTTATCTTAATGTTTGTTTAACTTACCACTTGATATTCAACAAATTGTACTAAACGATCAATTAGGGTATTAAAAATGCAGCAATATAATTTAATTAATTTCATGTACGTTGGCCATTTCGTTTATTTCTTTCACTTAACACACATTTAAACCAATACGCAAAGCGAGATAACACTTTTTAACTGTATTTTAAGCTGCTGCTAATAATAGCCAGATTTGCGAGTAACTCGCCATTTAAACCCGTTTCAACGGCTGCCAAAATAGCCAGACAACTCGAGAAGTGCTCGCCATGTTTGCATAGCCACAGTCAGAATTTACGAAATGGGGAGGGAAGTGGGCTCAAAATGAGAAACGCTTGCAGTTCTAAGCTGGCCAAAGAAAGCGGTGGCACAGGAAAAAAGAGTGAAAAATTATTAAGCGGCATATACAACGTCGCCGGAATCTCAATGGGGCAAGGGGGCGCTGACCTTTCAACATTTTGATTTTAGGCGCGCGCATATCCGGCCAATAACATTATGGCTTATGGCTTGTGGCTTTTGGCTCATGGCAAAACGCACCCAGCTGTATTCACCCACACATTCAACACGCACCTTCAAGCCAAAGAAGATGATGATGTTCGGCTATGGCGCACCTGTCAACGGCATTGAGTGAGGCTCCAGTTCTGACGACGAGAGACGCAATCGCTTGACTACTTTATATAAAGATTACCAAATGTCTGACTAAGCCGCTAACTGACGTTGGCGTTCGCATATTTGATTTACTGCTTAAGTCTTTGTATGTGTGTGTTTGTTTGTGTCTGCCAGTCGGAGCATTTAGCGCATTGCTATAATTGATTTTAGTTATTTGCCATTTGCACATGACATGACATAAGTAGTAAATTATTTACACACAAGCGTCAGCTTGTTAGTTTGACAGCAAAACGGTGGCAAGGAAACTATTATTTTTGCGGTGCTGGAACAAATGACTTAGGCAACGAACTTGTTAGCTGACGTTGAGATAAATTTTCAAAATGTGTCAATTACATTTTTGGCACATTTAAACTTTTTTTTTTGGGTATCTATTAAAAGTTTATTTAGATATTTAATAAATTAAACAAAGTGGATATTAAAATAAAATTATTATGTCATACATCTAAGTTGTGTTGAAGTTTTTTAAGCCTAAATGAATAAATGTGTATCATTTAAATTAAAAAATTTTATCTCTAGAAGATTTTTTCGAGAGACAAAAGCTTTGTTATTTTCAAATATTTTGACTATTTTAATTTTATTTATGAGATAGAAATAAAATTATTTAATAAATATCTTTTTAACACTTTGTAATATAAATTTGAGTGAACTATAAGAAAAGCATGTCTTAAAATTTCATTTGTTATATGTATTTGTATGGTAAAATACCACTGCTGACACTAGAATATGTTTAAACCGCATGACTAGTGTGTTCGAAAAGTGAAAATCTCTCCCGCAGCTGGTCAATAGCACAATCTTAATCTACCTCTTTTTCTCTCTTTCTCTCTCTCCTCTGTCTGTATGTCAACACATGCCGTTAGCTGGCCGCAAAACAAGTTCGCTGCCAAAGTCTTTTGTTTAGTTCGCTTTTAGGCACACACACTTACACACTCAACACACTTACACCCATTCGCATTCACACTCATCGCTAAAGCATCTTCATTTCCATTTCAGGGGCAACGGCAAATAAACAAAAAACCAAAACCATGACAAGCCTCAATTAGGCCACTTAACGCTTTCGCATTCGAGCGCCTCGAAACTCATTGAAACATTGAAGCATCTGAAGCATCGGAAGATAGAATCAAATAGAACTAGAACTAGCTTGTCATCGTCTCGCACCACTGACCTAACCACCACCACCACCACCGTTCGCTACAGTTGCTACAAGCCAAGGCCGGCTGGCCAAAAAAAAAACAAAATCAGCCAAACAGCAGCTTTAACGCTTATTTTCTTTTTGGCCAAATAACTGAACAACAACCAAACGCGATAATGAATTATCAGAAGGCGAGTGAAACGCATTCGCCGTCCTCGTTCAAGAAGCCGAAACGGTCGACAGGCAACGGAAGCGGGTACGGGAACGGGAACAGCATACAAAACTTTTGGAACGAACACATAATGGAGCGCTTTATAAAGGCGAATCTATTCATTATATGCTGTGTGGCGGCGGGTCTCTTGCTGGTAAGTAAACCAATATCGTGATTTACACTAACACACACACACACACACTAACATATCCCATCATCATAATTCACCTGTTGTGTGTTATACCGTTATGATAACACACCGGCAAGTTTTTTATTTTGCGCCATTGAAGTGAAAATGAAATGAAATCGTTTTGCACACAAAACATTAAAATTTCAACTTTTTGTAATGCTGTTTTCTTGCCTGTGACAGCAACAACGACAGACAGCAACAAGAGCTCATTAATTGATTGATGGATGATTGCGGAGCTAAAATGTCTCCGCTTTTTAAACAGAGCTCCAGCATCATCATCAACATCAGCATCAACTTCAACATGAGCTTCACTTATAACTGCATCTTCAACGGTTGCAACAACAGCTTTATTTAGATTTCCGTTTTGTTTGACTTGTGCTTTCGCTTTCTTTATGTTTGTTGAGAGTTGTATGTTAATGTTGTCAATGTTTCTTAGATTTGGCATTTGCGATAGCTTTAATTATTGTTATTCTTATTCAGTAATATCAATCTGTTCAGTATAGCGATTAGTTGATGTCTGTTTGTCTACACTTAAATAATTAAAGCTATCTTAAAGGCGTTTTTTATTAGTTATAACAAACAAAGGCAGAAAGCAGATAACTGACAGCCTTAAAATTATAAGCTATTAAAAATTTAAACTTAATTTGCAGCTATGTTGGAATTGTTGTTAATGGTTTTTTTTTTTTATTGTAGATACAGATTAATCATATCTACAAAACAAGCAATTTTTAATTATGGTATTCGAACTAAACACACCTGTTAATAGTGTTGAAATGGTGTTTGAATTAATATTTCGAAAATATTTTATTTAAAGGAAGGTCTCAAGACTAAGATGACAGTTAAACCGTTTCCCAAAGCGGGAATTTAATCGAGCAGTTACATTTAAAAATATTCCTCAATATCTGCAAAAGTATTTCATCAAAAAATCACCCTCAATATATATATTTTTTTGCGTATCTTTTTCATATTTGATTAATGTGTTTTGTTCTTTGTCTGTCAATTTCCCCGCCTAAAGATAGTGTATCTGGGCGCATTCTCGTGTGAGGTCTCTTGGCTGCTGGAGGCGCATGGAGAGCTGCCCTTTGCCGCTTATACATTGTGTACGCTTTTCTTTATTATGTTTGTGGCCAGCACCATCTTAATTCATGGCCTGGTCAGTGGTCTGTGTTGGCCACTATTTGCATGGTCGGCTGTCATTGGACTCATGTCTATACCAGAGCTGGTTTTGGTTATGTTGATGACCACACAGCATTGGGTGAGCATTGAATCAGGCTAAGCCTAAAGCTGTAACTAATCCAAATGGTTTTTTGCAGGGTCTGCAGTCTGTGCATGGTTTGACAGAGCTTACATCTTATTTGATTCGACTGATCATCAACTGCCTGGCGTTGATCTGTGTCATACCCACGGGCATCAAGTGGCGTCGTGAGAGGCAGGTGCTTAACCAGTTACAGGGATTAGCAACGCGTCTCTCACTCCAGACTCCAGCACCCAGTGTGCCCATGACGAAAGCGGATTCACGTCGTTCTAGCCAACGGTTGAATGGCTTTGAGAATGCCGGCTACCAGTTGTGTGATGAGACCAAGATCAACCTGGGCAATGGACTCAACAATGCGGGTGGTCAGGTTTTTGGCTCACAGAATGAGTTCAATGCCAGCATGTTTGCTCCGGCGCTGGCGCAACAATTTAGCTCAATGGCGCCAGGCCAGCGTTCCAGTGGAGGGCATCGTGCCCAATCCTTAATGGACTTGCGCTGCACGCTGCCGGGCATGTATAATCCCCGACATGTCCTAGATACAGAGGATAAGAATGCCAAGTACTTCAACATCACCATCGATGATCTAAAGAACAATCTGCATGATTCGCATAGACCATCGCCTCCATCTCTAATTGGCAGCACCAGCAATGATCCCATCTACTGTTCCATTGAGCCCAAGCAGCTTACACCACCACCACCCGCCCACCAGCGTCACTATCAGCAGAATGGTCATCGTCAGAAGCAGCCGGGTCCGCCACAGAAACTCTCGCGCAACTGCATTTCACTAGAGAACCTGGATGGCATCACTAAGGTGCAGAATGATCTGGCTGCCTATGGCAACAATCTGTTGCAGAACTATACACAACAGCAGCAATACTACTTAGCCATGCTGCTCAACAATCCTCTCCAGCAACAGCAGGCGGCAGCAGCTGTTGCTCATCTCTATCGTCGCCCCTCCGCCTGCAGCTCCCAAGGTGGCTTTACGGTATTGGCGCAACCGTTGCAACGACGCGGCTCCCAGCCGCAACAGTTGCAGTATTATGGTGGATTTGGTTATGCCAACTACGCCAATCCCTATGTCACAGCCAACAGTAAATTATCGCTGGGCAACGAATCGGATGATTATCGCAAATATCGCGATGTGGCTCTATAGAGGAGATCATTCGCTCTAGTTTAAGACCTAACTCCAGTCATAATTCTATATATAGATTCATACTCATTAGTTGTACAATGCTCGTCTACCACATTCCTTGGAATAACGACCAAAGAGCCACAAACTAACTCAGTTTCAGTTGCAGTTCGTCAAGTTACAAATTGAGGAAGATGCGCCGGTTATATACTAGCTAAGCAATAAGTCTTAAATGTTAAGAATTTTAGGTATACTATAATACGAAACTAAAACTATTCGCATTTCCATATCGCAACGACAATCATTTACTATACAGAACATAAACTATGGTTGATGCTCTTTTCCTGTTCAGTTATTTAAAACAACAAACTATAAGCCAGTAAAGCTCTCTTAAGTAACAAATCACTGAACAAGAACAACCCATTCTTTAAGACTTTGATATAACAACATGCTAATTAACTAATTTTAGCATGTCTGTTCTAATTACTTAAGTTCTCTTATCTGTTCAAATACCTTATGTAATTATAGCTTCTCTGTTATTGTATGTAAAAAGTCACCTTTATAAAAAATAACTTATTTTTATTGGATGATTAAAATTTCTAAAAACAATATCTATTTTTGAATTTAAAGAATTTTAAAACTGTTTACTGTAAAGAAATGTTTTTTTGTTTTTATTGACAATATTTAAAAAATATATATGATTGTAGTAGTTTATTTAAGTATGTTTCATCCATGATTCACTCATGGACCTAACAAATCTGCCAGCGGATTATCGGATACATTGGCTCCACTTGCCGGCAAGGGCGTGGCCGTTATCTTTTTGGGCGCACTCTTAGTCACGTTGCGTGTCGCCAACTTAACGATCTTTGCCCGACTGCTAACAGCACCTCGTTTCGCAGCACCACCAAACAGATCATCGTCATCATCATCATCACTGAAAAGACTTTTGCTAGGCTTTACAGGCAAATTTGATTTGTTTATTAGGGATATGGGTGATTCCTCTCCTTCACTGCTGCTGTCGAAGAGTGAAGCCGGACTTGTGATTGCAAATGGAGCAGAAGCAGGAGTAGCAGCTTGTTTGGATTGGCTTTTAGTTATGGGAGCAGCTGTGCTGCCAAACAGATCATCATCATCATCACTGTCATCAAACAATTTGCTGGTTGATGGTTTTAGAGACTGCGGCTTGTGTTTGGGTAACCGCTCAGATTGTTCCTGTTTGCCTGTATCTACAGTTTTCTTAGCTGGTAATAAAACTGGAACAGCTGTCTTCGACTTCGTTGCTGGCTTAAATAGTTCATCATCATCTTCGCTGTCCAAAAATGATGAAGGCTTCGATGGTGCTTTTATAAGCTGTGGCCCAGCTTTAGATGACTTTGATGGCTCAACTGCTGCTGTATTAAATAGGAAATTTTCATCGTCATCATTGTTATCCAAAAAGGAAACATAAGATTTTGGTGGCCCAGTATTTGCTCGTGTTGTGGACACAAAGGGTGGCTGGGATTCACTTTGTGGCCTAAACAGGAAATTTCTTTGATCTTCCTCATCGCTATCCAAAAATGAAGGTGTCTTTGCCATTGACTGGAAGTCATCCTTTGGTGGTATTTGAGCCGGCAAAGCAGCTGGAGGTGGGTTGTGTTCCTTTATAATGGAAACTTTCTTAAAGTCTTCCCCTAATGGTTGCGTGGGCAAGGTTACAGGAGCAGCTGGTGACAAAACTGGAACTTTCCCAAAGAGCGAATCGTCATCATCATCCTCTTGATCGCTATCCAGAAATGACGAAGGCTTGGCTGTGACTGTTATTTGTTGGGTTTTCTTTAGAGGAGCAGCCGTCTTCTCGCTTGTTGGCTGCGCTTTCGCCGAAGCTCCGTTATAATCAACATGAGCAGGTTTGCTCTCAGTAATTTCCGAAGCTGCTTCGACCGGTTGCTCCTTCAGCAATGACTGGGCATAGTTCTCCTGTCGCGCCCGTCGCGTTGATGGTCGACGATGAGCTGGTCCTCGCACACGACTTTTACTTATGCACTGCAGAATGCTTTCCGACTCGCTGGAGCTGGACTTAGGTGCTCGACTAGCTGGTTCTTGAACAACTGTTGCTGCTGGAGGATCCGGTGAAGCATCTGCTGGCTTTTTGGACACCCTTGGCAAGGTGCCAGCACCAGGAAGAAGCGCCTTAACATTGATATTAATATTAGGCATTTGTAGCTTTTTAATGGGTGAGCTGGGCTTGAATATAATCTTATCCACAACATCTGAATCGAGTGATGGCTGTTCTTCAAATTGCTTCTGACTGGCACCTGCTCGAGCCGTCTCACTGAAGTCATCATAGAAAATGGTATGTATGCGCTTTGTGGATGCATCCACACTTACAGCAGCTGGAGCGGCAACTGCGGCAACTGCTTTTGCATCCTGAATACCATCATCGTCATCTTCTGGCGGCACATCGCTGAATAGACGCAAGCCACCATAATCCTTGTTGGGCTGCTCTGCAGCTGTAACAACAGCACTTTGAGGCAACTCGGGCAAATTTGGCTCAAAGAAATCCTGTGCACTATCAAAGATTTTGGAGGCACTTAAGCTGCTCAGGCTGCTGGTGCCCAGCGTTTGAAAGAATTCGCTGTCATCGGGTGGTTCATCCGAGAAGAGACTCGAATAGTTTTGCATTATTTGCTGTGCAGTTGCAATATCCTCAGCGGGCGGTGGCTGAGAAGTTTCCATTTCCGTATTGGATTTCTTATTTGTGATGTCTGCCACCAGGCTCATAACAGGATCCTGTTCCTGTTGAACAACGTTCTCTTGTTCAAAACTCTCCAATGAATTTTTCTCCTCTTTTGCTTCGTTGGAATTCTCTGTTTCGTTATTGTTCGTTGTTTCAAACTGATCAAAATGTTTGTCCGTCTTCGCCTCCTCTGCAGTTTTAATCTCTTTTAATTTTTGTTCTGTTGGTTTCTTAATTTCATTTGTTGCTTTGGCTTTATCATTCTTTTTTAGTAAGGAGCTCTGGGCTGGTTCGTCATCGCTAAAATCATCATTAAATAAGTCTGCTTTTGGTATTAAATTTGGTGTCTTCAAGTGAGTCACTTTGAATTCATTTTCAGGAGCAGACAAATCCTCAAATCCTTCTTCTTTCTCAAGGTTTTTGGGCTGATCTCTAAAAATATTTGTTGGTGTTCCATCGCTTAAATCATCACTAAATATATCTGATGTATGGATTGGATTGATTGTCTGAGTAGGATTAGGCAAATCTTTAGCTGCCTTAAGCTTTTTGTGCTGATCTTTAGAGGAGATTTTAATTGATTCCTCGTCACTAAAATCGTCCCTAAATATATCTGATTTGGGCATTGGTTTGGTCACTTTGATTGCCTGTGTTTCTGGAGGCGCATCCTGCAGGGTTTTGTGCTGATCTTTAACACTTTGTTCCTTCAGATCAACCGCCTTCTTTGGGATAACTGAAAAGTCTCCGGATTGTTGCTGTTTCTCAAGTTTCTTCAACTGATTTACTTCAGCAGGATCAACGAATAATGGCTTGCTAGATTTTGGCGTTCCAAATAGATCATCATCGCCAAGATCATCAAAGAGACTCTTTCGCTGGATGCTAGGTGGTTCAACAACTGTTACTGGATGATTCTGCTCCTGTTGCTGCTTAACAGGCTGTCTACTGGGTTTCGAGGTCGAACCAAATATATCAGTAGCATTATCCCCATCGTCATCATCAAAGAGTGAAGTTTTGGCCATTGTTTTGCTGGCGGCCAATTGATTGAAGCCATTCTTCTTTTTGGCAAAAATGTCATCGATATCCAAATCGTCATCATCATCAAATAAAGAGTTCTTAGGCGTTGCTAACTGTGGCTTTGACTTGGGCGTCAAGGCACTGAGGAAGTCATCCACATCATCATCCAGATTGTCATCGAAAAGCGAAGTTGGCAATGTTTTAGCAGGTGTTTCCACAACGGCTGGCTTTTGTCTCACATTGGGACTCATCGGTGGAGTGTCATCGAAGAGATTAAGACTACGTGCTGGCGTTTCTTTTGGAGGCATCCGTGCAGTTGCCAGGGGTTTGACTTGATCGGCTTTAGGTATTTCCTTAACCGACTTGGATTGCACCTTGTCTACAATTTCAGACATAAACGAATTGAATTCATCGTCATTGAAAAGATTAACAGGCTTGCGTTTAACTTGAGCGACAGGTTTAACATCACTCTCCTGGTGAATGGGCGGTTCAGTTGGAATTGGAGCAGGTGCAATTGGTGCTGTGACTCTTGTGGGTTCATCAAATAGTTTGGGTGGTGATTGCCTGCCCGGAAAATGTGTTTTGCTGGCGCTGCTGCTACTCGAGCTTAGTGAGTGATCCGCTCGAGGTAAATTATGTGCAGATGGATGCCTTTGCGAAATGGCTGGTGACGAATTCATCGAGGATGAGGTGGATGGCGGATCATCACTGGGTGGTGAAGCGCGCAGCGCTTGAAATATATCACTATCATGCGGATTCCTTTGACTGCCTATTATTGAACGCGGCTGTGCTTTGGTGCGAGCAGCTGGTGTTACAACAGGCTGAGTTGGCAGCTTAGCCAATGGTGGTTTCTTGGGCAGTGAGGCTAGCGAGGAGGAGTCCGAAAGCTGCGTCTCCGCTGGCCGAATGCTGGGCGAAGGTTGCGTTGCAGCAGGCGTTTCCTGTTCATCCGAAGAGCTTGAAGAGAACTGCTCGGGCTGCTCATCCTCGCTGTTTTCGGCGCTGTCATAGAGCCCGGCATACTTGTGCTCCTGCCACTCCTTGGAGCCAATTATGTAGGGCAATGGTATGGCATCATAGGGATTCTTAGCGCGAAAAACAGTGCTGCAATATTCGGGACCTTAGATGGAAACCTTTGACCTATAACACGAGAACTTACGTGGTATTTGCAGCCCCTTCGTCATCGTCATCATCATCCGAATCGGGTACTTCTATAGTTACCGACTCAAAGTTATTCCTAAACATTCTTAAATTATTATGCAGAAATTCGCTGGCCATTTCCTGTGAGCTCTTCGGCGGCGGCGGCGGCTTAGGCTGTTAATGTAACAGTTAATACTTTAAGCTTGACCAATGCTTCTTCCTCCACTTTGTCCTACCTTCTTTTTTTGATCCTCGGGCATAATGAAGTCATCGTCTTCCACTTCCTCCACCCGATACTCCACAAACTGCTGGCCAAACTGCAGTGAGCGCAGACTATTCGTTGCATTGTCCAGCGCAATATCCACGCGCCTGACATTCGTTTCGAATTCCCTTAAGCTCTGGCTAGTGCGCTCGCCGCGTTCATGCAGGTTCTGGAAAACATTATGACTAATGGTGAAAATTTCTCAATTTGCATGCAAATTCCACACCCACTTTTGAGATACTTTTCATAAGATCCAGCAGCGCGCAATCACCAGCGGAACTCCATTCCGGTGCCTGCGCTACAATTTTGGCCACTTTTGCGCTTATATCCATGTTTAAATGAGAAAAAGTTCACTTATTTGTAAATAAACAAAAAAGAAGTGCCGCTGCACCAGCTGTGTTTAGCGACCACTGATAAAAACCAACACAACATGGGGCCCACACACGTTACGACAGCATTTGAATATGTGCTATTGAATATGTATCATTTAATTCATTAATTAAATCTATAATTTAATCATTTAAAAATAAATATAAATAGATACCACACTCTCAGCTGTTATCGACACGATTTGCATGGCCCACACACGGTACGACCGTCGGACAAGTCTCGTGTACTTTTTGCGTGACCCAGCAAACAGCTGTTTTTGCCTCACTCTTATTTTCTTAGCATTCTACACGTGTTTGGCATGGATCGTATTTGCGTTGCATTAAAACAATAATTGTTGTTATTATCAATTACTTAAAATAAAAGTAAACGCTTAAACCGTGATATTAACAACTTTTAACATCCGAAATGGCTATGCTGGCAGAACCACGTCGTCGCAAACGTTACAATTTGTGTCCGCGCGGCAAGGCGCTGTACGAAGGTGTGTGAAAGGGGAATAAAATTAATTTAACAGAATATTATTGAGTTTGTTAAATTTGTTTGCAGATGACACGCGATTTGGCACAAAAATGCTGGAGAAAATGGGCTGGTCTAAGGGTCGCGGCCTGGGCGCCAAATTGGATGGATCTCAGGAATTTGTGCGAGTTCGCTTCAAGAACGACGCCGAAGGATTGGGCTTTGAGATGCGCGACGATCAATGGACCGAACATGAGGATGGCTTCAATGGCTTGCTAAAAGCTCTAAACGGAGGCGACACTAAAGATGAGAATGGCAATGCAGAAAATGGCAATGCATCCGAAGAGGAATCGCGACCCATGGGATTTGGATTCAAGCCAGCAGCAGCTGAAGAAGTGAAGCCTCAAACTCTAAAGGATAAGATTAGCGGCGTATCGCTGGAGGAGAAGTCAAAGTACAGTAAAGCGCGTGTGCACTACAAAAAGTTTACGCGGGGCAAAGATTTGGCGCAATACAGCGAAAAAGATTTGGCAAACATTTTTGGCAAGAAAGTTACCGAGGAAATTGCAGCAGCACCCATTATAGATATTCCAGCAGACAGTCAACAGCCAGACGAAGAAGAGAAGCCACTTAACCCCAACTTTGCAGGCGTGCAAACTCTAAGCACAGGTCTCTCCGTAAATGATTACTTTAAACAGAAAATGGAGGCTATGCAAAATAGACTCTTAAATATTGCAAGCTCTAAATTACTTGAATCAAATTCCTTCTTGAATGGAGCTGAAGTGCAAGCGGAAAAAGCAACTGTCAAAGGAAGCGAGGAAGAAGGAAATGAGACAATTAAAAAGAAGAAGAAAAACAAGAACAAGAAGGAAAGAAACGAACTGCCCGAGGAAGCAGTTACAGAGAAAAAGAAGAAATTGAAGCGTGCTGCTGAAGACGATGCAATGAAGTCGGAAGAAGTCGCCTTAAAAGTGGAAGAAACCAATCCACCAAAGCGCAAAAAGAAGGACAAGATGGAGACAGAGGTAACAGAAGTAATAGAAGTGGTGAAGAAAAAAAAGAAAAAATCTATAAAAGTTTTAGAAACAGCAGATGAATTGCCAGAAAAAGCAAAAGAGCTAACAGAAGAGCCAGAGCAAAAGGAGGAAAGTGCGTCCAAGACTAAAAAGAGTTCGAAAAAATCAGTTGAACTTTTGAACAAAGTAGAAGAAGCAAAAGAAGCTGTAGCCAAGACTCCTGAAGAAATCAAACCTTCTAAAAAGAAAAAAAGCAAAAAAGAGGCAAAAGAAGAGCCAACACTAGAGCCAGAGCAAAAGGAGGAAGCTGCGTCCATAACTAAAAAGAAATCGAAAAAAACATTCAAGCCATTGAATGAAGTGGAAGGCCTGACACAAGATGACCAAACAACAATAGAAGCGAAACCCGCAGAAGTAGAGAAAGTAAAACAAAAAAAGAAGAAAAAGTCGAAGAGAATTGTTGAACCCGCAGCTGAGACGCCAGAAGCAATTGAACCTCCTAAAAAGAAAAGCAAAAAAGATGCTAAAGAAGAAGTAACATTACTGCCAGAGCCAAAGGAGGAAACTGCATTTAAAACTAAAAAGAAATCAAAGAAAACAACAGATCCAACGATTGACCTGACACATGAGGATCAACCAACAGCAACAACAACAATGGAACCCGCTCAAATCACCACAAGATCGAAGAACAAGATGAAGCACAAATCCGAAGTAAGTGCCGAAGCTGATATTGTGAGCTCTGGCGATGATAGCGATTCAGAAGCAGAATCTGCCAATGCAGATGAACACACTTACTTATCGATGGATGAATTAATTAAGAAACTTGACTCATACAATGAATTTCAAATCTCTTCATTTTGTGCAGAAAAATTCCATACACTAAAAATGGACGCCTTCAAGCAGTCAACGCTGGCTCAGATAACTGGATACATGTTTGACGACAACATTAAACTGAAAATTGTGGAAGCGAGGAGCGATGCGCAGCGTATTATGGATCTATGGGACGGCAAAAAATCCAAATATTATACCAATAATTTGCCCAAAACCACAAAAGTCTTCAAAAAGCGATTTAAGAGACTTAATCCAGCTGACATCAAAAGAATAAGCAGAATTAAAGCCTTTTCGGGAATTTAGCCGAAGCAAAACAACAAAACAAAAATTTAATTTGTTAAAGGAAAAAAAAATAAAGTGTAATTCAACTGGATTCTTATACTAATACATTAGATTAGCTTTGTACATAGTTTCCATTTTAATATGTAACACTAATACATAAAGTCAAATAAAAGAAACTTGCGAAGTGCTATACATTCATAGACATAAAGTTGATTTCAAGATAATTTAAGAGTTATGTGTGTTTAATTTGTTTTTGTTTTCAGTTGAGTGCTTTTAAGTTTGTCGGATTCTTGAACATGAGAGAGTTCTGAGTGGTCTGTGTGCCAGATATACATATGTACATATGTATGTGTCTTCAGTCTTGCTCAGAGAACCAAGAGGGACTTGCTGTTGTGTAGTATTTAGTATTTTTTGTTTTGGTTTTTTAGCGTTGGTGGATAGCGTTTCACTTTGTAGTATTCTCAGCCTAGCCTTAGAAACTGAATGTTAAACTGACACTTAAGCTTAACGTAACCTATATACATTTTGAAATATCAATGGGCAACGCTAATCCAAGAAATTAATTAACTTTAATCGGGTGTTGATTGACGATTGGCCAAACGACGTGAGCGTCGCAATGGTTTGCTATCCTGCGTTTTGCTAGGTCGACGCTTAAGCGTCTGTGTGGCAATATTACGATTGAAGGTGTTCAAATGCACATGAGAGTCCCACTACAAAAAAACAAACAGATTAATAGACAGCAATTAAAGCAGCTACTAAGAGTGCCTCTTACCGAACCGGATACAATTTCCGAACGCATTGGATGCCAGTCCAAGTCGCGTACAACTTGCTTGTGTCCCTCAATAGCCTCTCGAATTTTACCCGTCAGCACATCATAAACTGCAATTAGCAAAATGTAAAAATACTATAGGCAGCAACACCATTGAGATAGAAACTTACTAATAATACGTCCTGTTGCACAACCTGTATAAATGAAACGCTGTCCCGTCTGATCCATAGGCGAGAATTTGGCGCGCTGCAGAGTTTTACTGACGCGATGTCCGCGATAGGTCATTATGCTGCTATCACCATCGAGCGCCTTGTGCGGATTGTAAACTGCAACAATATAAAATCCATTAGAGAGATGTTAAGGTTAACCAGTACTAACTTACATTCACGTGGCACACGATCCCAGCGATAGTCCCAGCTGGTCATTGTAAGCTGATGCTGGCGAGCATTGCCGCGGTTGCGAGGATTGCTGGGCTGGCGCATGTCCCAGACTTTGATGCTTTGGTCCTTGGAGTTGGTGAGGACATGGTAGCCATCGTTGCGCGAATCAATGTACGTAATGCCATCAAAGTGTCCAATGAACGATATTACTGATTTGGACGGGCTACGGCCGCGAAAGGATGTGCGCAAATCGTACACCTTAAGCAAACCATCATCACAGCCGGCAATAATTACATTGGGATCATTGTGATTCACATAAGACACGGCATTTACGTCAGTCACGGGAATGCGATGTGTGCGCAGAATTTGGGTGGCACGCGTCTGGACATCGCCCACAATGACTGAGGCATTGCTGCTGCCACCAATAATCTTATCGCCCGTTGGCGAGAAGCGTATCGAGAAAATTCCCGCTCGACTGCTTGAAGTCTCATTCACATCGATCCATTGGCAGTCATCGTCGGTGCCATTAACTGGCATTATGTAAACTATGCAAGAGATAAGACACTAGTAATTGATACAAATACTTTAACAAATACTTTGACTTACATGAACGTGACCAGGTGGAGTAGGCAAAGTGCTGGCCATTGGGACTGAAATCAGCGTCCATTATGCACCATTGTACATCGCGTGCGTTGATGCGATTCAGGAGATGATAAGTACCTTTCGAGCCATCGTAGATGCGCACAAAGCCATCTGCAGTAGAAACGATTCGTTAACAAAATTCAAACCAGCTTAAAATACTGTGGTCGCTGGCATATTTTAATTCATTCACAATACCCAATCATTATTTAAAAACAGAAAATAAATAAAATACAGGGGAGTCCCCTGGATTATTATGAGAATAATTAGAAGTTTGTTCACAGCCAGCGACCACTGTATATTTCGTAAGACTGTTTTTAACATAGATTGACCTTGAGATGCTATCAAGAGTTTGCTGCCACTTTTGTTGAACTTGGTAACGTAAACTTTGGTGTCTAAAGACATAAGACGCATCAATCTGTGATTGGGTATGTACATATTAGCGATGTAGCGTTGCTGATTGGGCGAGAAGGACCCGCTGCCAGGTGAGGCGATTCCATTTTCGCGCTGTTGCAGTGCGTGCATAAGATTGAAGCTCTGTTCTGTGGGCTTGTTGAGTAAGCTGCTGCGTGCTTTTACCTCTTTGTACATTTCTGTGGTCTATAAAGTGGTTGGTGGAGCATTAATCAACACTGTAAACAAAGGGCTTATGGTTATTGCGTGCTTACTTGGAATTTGTCTACATTTGGTTTTTCACAAACTGGCAAACTGTTGGGATGGTTATTTGTGGGACGCAATTGCAAGTCCATGGCGTTGACTGTAAAATTGATAACATTGTAGCCAAAGTCTTCAGCGGGTAACTCAAATAGGTCATCGTTGTCACTCAGAAAGCCTAAAGAATTTCCCATTCTATTGTGAAAGCCAAACTAAAAATGCAATTTTGTCAAATTGTTGTTCGCCAGATCTGGCGATATACCGTGGCGTCTCAGCGATATGTTCAGTCAGCTGCTTGCCTATCGATAGTGGTGGCAGATAGCAGGTGAAATGGCTTTTTACAACACTAACTATTGTGACTGTTTTAAATAGCTCTCATTTGAATTACTAGTAATTATTTTGTTTACTGTTTGTTAATACAATGCAGATTATATTATAATATAATATTTTATACGCAAGCTGTTGAAAATATAAGTCTGAAATGTTAACACTCTCTGTTGGTTAACAGATTAAGTTTGACTCAAAGCTCTCTGAGCGGCCTGAAGCTTACAATGTCTCAAAGCTCGAATCAGTCTCACAGTGATCGTCAACGAAGTAGCGTTCGCAGCGGTCGGTCAAATTACGTCTTGCATTTCTATATGTGCATATGTATGTGTGTGTTTGGTAATGAAATTTGTTACATACCCGTTTATAAATCACATTTGTGTTAGTTATCCAGTTGTGCTGTTTATGTGCACACACAAATTCACACACACGTTGATCAAAAATATGACAAAAATGCCAAAAATGTAATAAAACATAAAAAATCTTCGTTGTGTTAAAAGCCAAACTTTTGTGTTCACTCAACTGTGTGTTTGTGTGTGTGTATGTATTTTTAGTGGCGAGTTTTGTTGCTATACCAGCTTGTGCTTACGCGGTCTGCCTATGTGTATGTATGTATGTACGTGTGTGAAATTTATCATAAATACTTTTGCACAACGCGCACCCCTCAAAACGCATGAGAAGAAAGAAGAAAGTTGTTTAGCTACGTAAAAAAACAACACATACACGAAAACAGCAAGATAAAAAAGAAAAAGAAAAACAAACAAACAAAAACCGATATCAAGAATAACAGAAAACAATTGAAATACTAAAATACACAAAGTATGTCAAACGGCGAAGCAGACGAACGAAGGGCCGCAAAAGTGCATAACGTAAAATAGTAAGAAAGAAAAAAAAAAAAACTAACTTAATGCAGTTAGTTTTCGAGCCGTGCACTTGCATATGTATGTATGTATGTATATCGCGTGTGCATAATCAAGGCAAAAATAATAATAATAATAGTAATGCAAAGAGACGAGAAATAATTTACAAAAAGTGGAGCGCGCGAGCGTAGACAAACACACACACAAAAAAGTGAAAGATTGCAAGCATGCGCCGCCGCCGCCGCTACACACACATACACATGCCCAGCAACAGCGAGAGTGAGAGAGAGGACTAAAGGCACCTAGAAGGCACCTGCTCTCATTGCTGCTGCTGCTGGACGCTGCATAATTTTGTTGTTATTTCCCTTTTGTCTGTTTTGTTCGTAAATAAAATAGTAGGAGTTGTCTGTGTAATTTAGTGCGCACTGCGTTTTAGTGTTGCTTTTGACAGTTCTATCGCATTGTTGGGTGCCCTGTTGGGGGGAGTGATGGGTCGGGAGGTACTTTCAATTAGCAGCTTGAATTTAGCACACTTGCAATTAGCACAAGCGAAAAGAGTAGTACTCAAAAGGCAATAGTTATATTCACACACACTTATTTGCCATTTGCCCAAGTCATTAACTTTTTCGACTTGGGCCCACTTTCCACATTCCACATTTATATTTGCGCATTTCATTTGCCACAAGAGATTCAAATCAGCAGACACAGTTATCTTGTTTTTTATACTTCTTCCATAATGCTATTCATTTTCGTTTCGTAAGCGCGCTATTTAAATGTATCTTTTTTTGTCTATTTTCGTTGTTGTTGTTGTTATTTTCTTGCAGTGACGCAATCATTTGCATTTTGCTCAAATAACAATGATTGTTTCATTACTAATGACTGCAAACCAGTTATAGATATGAAACACGCTGTATTCCATTATTGTTTGTTGTTTTCTTGATTCCCCCCCTTTTGCGCTCACCCCTTTGCGATTAGCAACGGTAATTATGCCAATACGAGCTCATTAAAGTGTTTTGGGTGTTGTTGCTGCTGCTGCTGCAACGCGTATTTAACTGTTTTACTGCAAACAATATCGACTGTCATTGCCCTAATTGGCCAACAATATGGTTTTTCAAAGGCAAACAAAAGACTTAAGCAACAAACTTGCCACCAGCATGTCACGCAGCTAAATTGATAAACTACCAACCCAAATCGCTCTTTATGCAAATATCTCCTGCCTGTTTTGATTGAGCGACTTTCGATTTCTTGTTTATTCAAATCTATTTGAAATGCCCTTAAAGCGAAGTCAGTTTCGACCACTAAATTATTCAAACATAAATAATGCTACGATACCCAAACAGTCTGCTTAAAAGTTTTCGCTTTAACATTGAGAATTTTATAAGCCGAATTATGTCATATTTTAAAAATTTATAAATATTTTGTCGAAATTAGCTTCAAAAATGTAATCTACTTAGTATTATGTATTTTGTAATAATCAGTTTAAATATGACCTTTGTCTGTTTAGCATGTTTCATTGTCTGTCAGGCAGGTTTTCTTAATTTCCGCTTACAATTTATCATAGTTAGTCTAATTTAAATTTTGGCAAACAGGTTGCAAAATTCAAAAACACGTCTTTAAAGCTTAAGAAAAAGCATTTTATAATAAGCTAAAAAGTATCTTAAGCAAGCTATTGATATGAAATATTTAAGATATTCTTCAAAGTTTTCAACTGCCCTTGTAATTTGTTGTGGCAACCTGTTTTCTGTTTTTCCGCATACAACTTATATCATTATTCGAATGCATTGAAATGGAAAACAGCTGGAAATGCGAGTGATACGTGAGACGACTTTTATGCTTGGCATGTGCGAAATTCTACGCCGAATAAGCACATAAAGTCCCCTTGCTCTGTTCCTGTGTTCTTTTAAATGGCAACAATACGTAAGGGAAGAGCGACTGAAGCGCTTCTTAGTCACACTTCGCTGGACATGGATACAATTGTGGACGAATGTCGTGACTGTGATGTAAGCTTCACTGGGTTGGGTAGGCGTTTTGTCACAATGCGACCAAACTGACGATTTGTAAGCTGTTCGCCAAGTCAAAGTCTTGTCATTACAATTAACATTACACGCTAATTATGTCAAAAGCAGCCCCTAATTAGACCATTCAATCACTTCCATTTAAATACTTAGTATAGTGTGCGTGTGATCGCATCATAGATCTGGCATCCGTTTTGTTGCTTTCTTGTGGGCGTTTCATTCATGGCTCGCAAATGTCGTTTGATTGCTTTTGCGTGTGGGTCGACAGCGGCGCCAAATCAATTTACCTAGCTTGGATCAATCAATTGCTTTATGGACGCAGCCCATTCAAAGAATTTACTTAGATGAGTTAAGCTCTTTGTGTGATGAGAGCGAGTTGGAATGCCAAAAAGGTGTCAGTTAATAGGCTAAGCATTTTGGACTTGATTTTCAAATTGGAATCAAGTTAGAGAGCTTTAAATGTGAAGGTAAAATTAAAATTTTAATTGAAAATTAATCTTTATCAAGAATAGTCATGCTCTGAAATTTGGGCGTGTTACCCAATTTATTGTAAAATGTAAAAATGCAAATCATAGTTGAAGCATTTGCTCGGCGCCTTTTGCATTTGGTAACGCTCGATCGAGAGCAAAATCTTAAAGCGGAACTTGAACATAATTTACAGGCAATCAAACTAATTTGGTGTTACAAAACGTTGACTGCATTTCCATTAGCCATGCGAGCCATAGAGCCACAAGTGGCAATTGGCATGCAATAATCGACAATCGACTTTGCCGCAATGCGGCCAGCAACCTTCAATGCGCCCGCAATGATGCCGCAATCGCTTCAATCATAACGAAACAACAGCAGCAACAACATCCCTCACCTGAAGCGCCCGGCAAAACAATTGCTTAACGTTCATTAAACTTGAAAAGAAAGCAACGCTCAACGTTCAGGCCAACACGACAAAAGCCGTATTAGTTTTAATTTTTGGCCAAATGCAGCAAGTGCAAACAGAAAATGCAACAACAATCAATTAATATTACATGCTCTTGTGCTCTATGTGTGTGTGTGAGTTTTATGGTTTGCCATCTCTGATTTAATTGTGGAAAATGTACAAAAAGCAGCAGCTACAATAACAACAACAACAACAATCGTTTGCAATTAATCAAATGGAAAGAAAAAGAAAATGAAAAAAAAAAATATATATATTCAATGGCGACGGCCTCCTTCTGCTGCTGCTGCTGTTGCAGCTGGTGCCAGGCGCGCGCTTTGCCATTTTAACGTTGCACGTTTCCAACACCACCACCAACAACAACAACAACAAGTTCAATTGTTGCACGTTTGTGGCAAGTTGCAAGTGGCGAGGTCAATGGCAATGCCATCGCTGCCAGCAACGCCGCCACAATCGCCAGCACCGTTGTCATCAAAAACCCTTCACATTAGTCAGCTAGATTTAGTGGCGTCTTGCGTCTCCCGACGACCGTCTAATGTCCACTGTCCAGTGTCCACTGTGTGAAGCCAATTGATTAAAATTCATTAATTATATTTTTAAAAGTGCTGCTAAACAAAAATGAAAGTTTATTTTCCGCCGTCGCCGCCTGCACAAAAAAATGAAGCGACTTTGGCTTTGACTTTGACTTTGGCTTATTGGCTGTGTCTGTGTTTTTGGCCAGTTTTGGTATTGGTCACCGCATGATGTGATCTGTTGTTGTCATTGTTGCTGTTGGCTATCGATATGTCCAATTTAAGTGAATGCGTTACCCTCTCTCGCATATTAAAAGGAAATTCAAATACCCACACAACTGACTTTTCCCAAAATCGGCTCTATTGTTGATTCTTCTTCATTTAATGTGCAAATGTGTGTGTGTGTGCGTTTGTGTCACTTTTTATACACTTCTTGATGAAATATTTAGTTGCTTATTGAGAACTGAAGCAAGCGGCACAGCGGTAATCTTGATTTTATACTTACTTTTACTTAATTTAAATTGACGTACAGCTGATTTAAGTTTGAGAGTTTTACATGATGTTGGTAAAGAATGGCTTTCTGTATTGTTTTACTCCATTCAAGAATAATTGCTCATAAAGAGAATATTTATATTGAATCTAAGTATTCTCTCTTAACTTAACTTGAACTTGAATCGAGCATAGTTCGGGTTCACTCAAAAAGCTTTTCGTCTCTGCGTAATAAAACTAAAATACTTAATCATATAACAATATCGAGGAATACAACAACGTGCAGATAAATTAATAATAATTATAAATCAAGCAGCTGCTGTATACTCTACAAGTCTGCAAGTGTATTGTGATATTTATTTTATGCGCTTCTTATTTGAATTATTTTGATTATTTGATTTTGTTTTTTCTTTTTTGCAGCTTCTGGCAGCAGCGACAGCAGCAGCAGCTGATGTGGAACATGGCGCGAAATTTGGTTGGCCAATAAATAAAGACAGCTAACCGAAAGTATCACGACCTGAAAGACGCCAACAACAGCAACAACAACAACAACAAGTGGAACTCGATAAACGTGTGCCGCACCAGAAAAATAAAAAGACAGATAAACAAACTAAAAACAGAATATAAATTGCAAGTGAAATTAGAAATAAAAGTAAAAACTAAAAAAAAGACTCCAAACGATAACCGGAAATCAGTGGCAACATCGGCAACAAAAGCAACAACGATGTATCGCCCAAATTTCTACGAGTCAACTTGCCTGCGTTGCAGCGAGACCGTCTATCAGGTGGATCGCGTGGGGCCGCTCAAGGATTTCACATTCTTTCATTCCGGTTGCTTCAAGTGCGTTCATTGCGGCACCAAGCTAACGTTGAAGACATATTTCAACAACCAACATAAGCAGGACGACAAAGAGGTAAGGGGGCAAAACAAAAGACGAAAGACTTGGGCGACAAACGTGCAACAAGTTGAAATATTTGCACAGCTGCCGCGTTTTTATTTTGTTTTTTTTTTTGCATTTTGCATACGTGCATGCATAATAATAAATAACTTTGTTATTGTACTTGGACAAAATGTGTGTCACTGCGGTCTGTCACATGTGTGCAAATACGTACACAGCTACATACATATATATACTCATATGTACATATATATCTCAATATTTATAGACATAGCTTTAACAGGCGGACACCTGCTGTGAGTAGGTGAAGTGGTTGGGCCAATAAACGTAACGTTTTCATACTGTTTGACAGTTTATAAACTATTCACAAGCATAAAAAGATTTGAATTATGACTGCATTATGCAAATGACATGCACCAAAATAACAAAATTCCATTTTTTCCGTTAATGAATTTCCTTTTTGGCTGATATTCGATTTGATTCAATGATTTGCCATATTCAATTAGTTTTCCATTTCCGAAAATTGTTAATTTAACTCACGTACAACTTGTCGTTTTAAGATAAAAACAACAACAGCGCCTTTTAAAGAAATCTGTTTTAAGCTTGTAATCACTTAACTAACTCTTAAGCCTTTACGGCTTGTTTACTCAAACGACAGTTTTCGATATATTTGACTTTAAATTTGAACTGCTTTTTGGCTTAATTGGAGCTGAATTCCCATTGTAGATTTTCAATTTATATTTTAATTTAACTAGATTTTATACAGGTAAATTTAATTTTCAGATAAAGTGCTAAGTGCTAATTAGTCTAAACCGTTCTACAGAAAATATTCTCTACCTTCATTCCATTTAATTTTTAGTCTCTTATTTTCGAATTCTGTCTTTTTTCACCCACAAGTTGTGAGCTGTGTTTAAGACCATGTTGGGGGCAAGTTTTAAATATCTTTATTTGGTCAGATCATCAAAACAAAAACCACCGTTTATATATCGCTTCAATCTATGCATAACAACAACAAAAAAAGCGCTACATAATGCAAAGATTGCCCAACAATATGCGTAATAAACATTTCTGGCTAATCTATGTGAATCTTAACTACAAATCGTATTGCAAGCGTCTCAAAAAAACAAAAGCTAACATTTCATCTTGATAAACGCTTAGGCTTTACTTTTTGTAATTATCGTATTGTGGGCTTTGATGTGTAATTTTTGTAATTGTTGTTTTGTGTCTCGATTGCAGGTCTATTGCAGTTCACATGTACCAAAGAGCGGACCCGGCCATCTAGATCAGACATCGGTGGGCATACGTCAGGCCTTAAACGCGCCGCGTACCAATAAATTTGTGAACGAACAAATACGTGGCACCCGCACCGAGATTGATGGTGAGTTAGCGGATGCTGATTTTATTGTGGTTGCTTGTAACGTTTGTTGTATGCACTCTGCAGGTGGCTTGGGTTCGCGCCAATCAACGCCCAATGGCTATGGTGGGCGGGAGGAGCGGGTGAGCTCGCCATCCCAAAATGATTCCAACTACAAATATGGGCGATTCGATGCGAGTGCTTTGCATATTGCGCATGCGCTCAAACAAACTGAAATACAAAAGGCCTACAACAAGGCGCGCGAGAAGCCAATTGATTTCTATCTGGTAAGTAAGACTCCCCCATATATATATATATACATATATATAGTATATAAGTAGTATTCTAACTGACTGCCAAGTGGACGCAAATTAAGAAATTATTTAGTGCAGAACATCTAATGAAATTTAACTGCTTTTGCTGGCCAGTAATCATTGTTACAGTCGTTTATAGCGGGTTGGCAAACACAAGCACACACACACACACATACGCTTACACATACACTTACACGGGTAGACTTGTCTTGTAAACAAACGGTTGTGCAATGCTTCGTCAGTCGCCGTTTTGCCGTCGACGTCTCCGTCTCCGTCTTGCAACTCCATCGCCATCGCCATCTACTAGATCTATGCTTGTTATGTCCGCCTCGCGTTGATCCGATTCGAGTAGCTGGTTGAGTTGAAGTTTGAGTTGGGGGGGTATTTAATTAATACAATGCCAGTCATGATTATGTAGGCTAGTGTGCTATTTGCACTTGTTCAGTCAAGTTTGTTGCCCAAGTCTTTTGTTTTGAGCAACTGCACAAAGAACTAAGTTAAACAAGAGTTGGACCAGTCCAAAGTAAACAGTTAAAAAATGAATAGAATTAGTTATTGATGTGCATAAATGTTGCTTAAACTTTGATATTAGCTGAATAAACAAATAGCCTGGCTAAAAGGCTTTCTGTTAAAATGCATTTCTTATTTGGCAACTGGCACTTAACTATGGCAAAGTTGTAACCAAATTTTGCGTTTTTGTGTGGCATCTCGATTACAATTTATGGCTATCTGCACCATTTATCTTTGTGTGCAGTGAAATATCTACATATACATACGTACATATATATCCATAGCAAATCTGGTGCATGACTTGGCACTTATAATCGGTTGACGCTGCAAATCTGGCAAATCTGCATGATGGTGAAAGCATTATAATCGCATTTTATGTTAAAACCGAATGCAAAAAAAAAAAAAAACTAAATTAAAATCGTACAAGTTATTTTCATTTATTTTTGGTATTTCTTGTTGTGTGTGTGTTTGATCTGTACGTTTGCAGTTGTGGTGTTGTGTGGCACCAAAAACAATTTTTTCTTTCACTTTCGAGAATGCCACACGCGAGTGATCAGCAACAACTACAACTGCTAACAGCACTAGTGGCAGGCGCATATTATTGCAACGCTCAATTTAACAAATTTCGAACAGGTGTTTGATGGCTTTGTTGTTGCCACACCGCAAAAGCCAAAAAAAAACACACACACACACACAAACACAAAACATGAAAAAAAAAACGCCGTCTCGTCGTCTAATAGAAAATATGTGAAAAATTGCATGCATGCAATCATTAAAAATTTTGCATGTTTTACAACTGCCACGCACACTTACAAACACACTCTCTAGTACACACACCCACCACCAAAAACCACAAAAACAGCAACAACAACAACAACAACAAGCACAATGTCTGCAAGTTCATTTAGATCAGGTTTAACAACAGCGTACTCAATATTTTGGCCTGCAGTGTGCCGCTGTCTGTCTGCCTGTGCTTGGCAGCATAGATTTCCATATACGGATATGTGTGTGCGTCGCCGTCACTTGTTTTTCCGGCTGCACTAAGGCGACGCTAACGTTAACGTCGTCGTCGTCGTTGTCGTCGTCGTCGTCGTTGACGTGGACGCTGCGCTGTTTGCTAAATCTAAATTATGCGCACCAGAGTGAAAGTAACGGCAAAGCTTCGCATTTGCTTCATCATTCACCTGACAGCTACACGGCAGGCAGCGCTGTCGGCAGCGTCATTCTTTTGCACACTCTCTTTCAAGCTCTCCCAGTTAATTATGTGTGCGTTTGTGTGTGTGTGTGTGTGTTTGTGCGGTAAACACGCTCTCTATCTCTCTCTTTCTCTTTTTCCCAGTGGCCCTTATGCAATGCACGCGCTTTTTATGAGCACAATATAATTGTTGTTGGTTTTGGTGTGGCTCCCGCAAACACTTCCTCATAGCTTGCTTTGAGCTTTTTGCGCACTTTTGTCCCGTTTGTGTGTCTGTGGCCAATTTACAGTTGAAATGCATTTGTAATTGTACAATGTACAGACATATTTGTGTTTGAAATGGCTTTTGGTTTTGTTTAAGCGACTTGCGCAATAATTAATTTCAACGCTTTTCGACTTTCGTTTTCATTTTGGCCATTGATTTTTGGTCGCTGATGTATGTATGTTTATTATTCTTGCAGTTGTAGTTGTTTTTTTATTTTTATTGTTTTTGTTGTTGTTGCTCTCAATTTTGGTCTAAGCCTCTCACGCAATTTGACTGTCCATTGTCAACGGGGCTATGAACCATTAAGTTATTGTTGTTGTTGTTGATGCTGCTTATTACTTGTTTTTGTTGTTCTTGTTTTAATGTAGAGTTTATTGTTTTTAAAAAGTATTGTTTTGAACTTGACATTGAATTTGGGTTTTAATTGCTTATTGTTATTGTTTTTATGCGTTTTTGTTATTATTTAGCGCTAAGTGCTTCGAAATTCGCATGCGGAAGCATTAATTAAAATGCGGACCATATCTAATTTGTTTAATACCGTATTATTTGCCAGACATTTGTGGCCAAGGAAATGGAATGCAACATGCAACTGCAACTTCACTGTAATTATGAACAAAAGACAACTAATTGAATCTTGTGCTGCTTGAAGCAACAACAACAAACAAGCCAAGGGAACTTTAAAACAAAAGACAAAGTCGAGAAAATGTTTACATAAAAGTTGATTTTAGGGATTACTTTTATGCCTGGAAAATAAATTGTGCGTCATTTTACTGTTAGGATAATTAAATTATAGAGAAAATGCCATTTCTTATACAGTTATTTATTACCTTTTTTCAAATTTTGAATTGCATATATAGCGCAAAATTCATAGTTGGGTGAAATTGTAATGCGCATCTTCAAGTTTCGCATACGTCCGTAAGCTAACGGTTCCATTTATCGGAAAGGTGCACGCAATGCGTGACCACAACACAATTGGGGGAATGGCTAAAAGCTGGATGGGGTAGCTGCTTGGCACAGAAGGGGGGAAAGAGGGTGTTGGGGGTGGCAGCATTGGACTCTGCAGATAATGTCAGATATTTTGCCAAGCGTTGCAGCTGAAGCGTGGCATTATAATTAGCCAAGTTAACAAGCCAAGCATTGCAAAAGCCGCCACAGCGAAAAATGCAACTGCAACAAAAGCTTAAAAAAAACACAGATTCCAAATTTTAAGCGATTTCTCTTTTTTATAGCATTATTTGATTTCTTGATACTATTTTTATCTGGCTATTTGCAGGCTCGCGAGGAGCAGGCACACTTGGAGATGAAGCATCGCAAGGAGGAGGATGATCTGTATCGGAAGTTTGCCCGCAAACGCGAGGAAGAGGATCGCAAGATACAGAACGAATTCCAGGACGAATGGGAGCGTGAATTGCAACGGCTGACGCACAAGTTCGAAAAGGAGCTGGCCACATCGCGTCGCAATCGCGACGAGGCAAACATCCTGACACTGCGCCACGAGCAACAAAAGGAGGACCTCGAAAAGAACATGACACTGCGGCGCAGCAAGAAGAAGGAGAGCATCACACGAAAAATGCTAGAGCATGAACGCTATGAGACGGCCGCTCTGGTGGATCGTCAGTCCAGCGAGATGCTGGAGCTGATCAGTGCCCGCCGTTCCGAGTACATGCAGAGCGAGAGCATCTTTCTCGATGATGAGTTTAGTGAGGGCGCCGTTCCCATTGAGTATCCGCTGAATGCACCAGTGCCAGCACCGCCGGCAGTTAGCAAATTTCAAATCTACACGGATCCCATCGAGTTCGAGGATGTCGATCGCATTGCCATCTCGGTGGCGCAGGAGGATCAGAAGACCTTTACGGATCTGGTGCGCCAGCTAGTAGGTCGCTGTACCACCGATATCGAGAAGGCGCGCACCATTTTCCGCTGGATCACGGTCAAGAATTTAAATGCCATGCACTTTGATGATGATCTGCGCGGTGACACGCCCATGGGACTGCTGCGTGGCATCAAATACGGCACGGAGAGCTATCACGTGCTCTTTAAACGCCTCTGCAGCTATGCCGGTCTTCATTGTGTCGTCATCAAGGGCTACTCAAAGAGTGCTGGCTATCAGCCAGGCGTCAAATTCCAAGACTCGCGTTTCCGCAACTCCTGGAACGCGGTGTATGTAGCCGGCGCCTGGCGCTTTGTCCAGTGTAATTGGGGTGCCCGACATCTCGTCAATGCCAAGGAGGCGCCCAAGCAAGGGCGAGGCAAGAACGACAGCCTGCGGTAAGTTTAGTAATTCGATAATAACCTCTTTATATCTAATCTTTGTACTTCTTTCTAGCTATGAATATGATGATCATTACTTTCTTACCGATCCGCGCGAATTTATTTACGAGTTCTATCCGCTGCAGGAAGAATGGCAGCTACTAAAGCGTCCCATCACATTGCGTGAATTTGAGAATCTACCCTTTGTTCGTTCGCTATTCTTCCGCTATGGGCTACACTTTGCGGATGAGGGCTATGGCGCCGTTGTCTTTACGGATGATACGGGCGCTGCCACCGTGCGCATTGCGATGCCAACGGATATGCAAAGCTGCCTAATCTTCCACTACAACCTCAAGTTCTACGACAGCGATGAGGAGCTGTCTTATGATGGCGTCTCCCTGAAACGCTTTGTTATGCAGTCCGTAATTGGCAACATTGTTGCATTCCGCGTCCATGCACCCTGTTCGGGCGCTTTTCTGCTGGACATCTTTGCCAATGCGGTCACGCCACAGGAATATCTAACGGGCGAGCCCATGAAATTCAAGTCCGTCTGCAAGTTTAAGGTGAGTTCGAAACCTTATAAAATCGCGTATTGCAAATACACTCTTGACTCTGTGAATTGCTGTTTTTAGATCTGCTGTGAGGAGTTGCAGACGGTAATGGTGCCGCTGCCGGATTGTGCCAGCGGTGAATGGGGACCCACCAAGGCCACGCGCCTATTTGGCCTCATACCCATAACACATCAGGTGGGTGTTGGCTGGATATTTAAAATCAGTTCAAACTTAACAAACTCTCTTGATAACAGGATCCTTTAATATTTGCTGGACGCAGTTTGGATCTGCAGTTCCGCATGTCGCGACCGCTGACAGATTTTATGGCCACGCTTCATAAGAATGGCATCGAGGAGAAGAAACTCGCCAAATATGTCACACACAGCACACTGGACGACATTGTCACGTTCATCATTAAGTGAGTTTCCAAGCAATTTGCATTGGCTGCATTTTATTTAATCTTCCTTTTCGCTTTCATAGCTTTCCGGAGGAGGGTCAGTATGGCTTGGATATATATACGCGTGAGCTGGGCGCGCCGCAGCATCACCATCATCACAACAACAACAATAATAACAATTCCTCACCATCATCCGGCGAGAAGCATTTGCTGACGCACTGCTGTAAATATTTAATCAACTCGTCTAAACGCAATTAAGCTGCTGCTGCTGCGTGTGTTATGAATTTGTTGGCAAACAAAATGCAATATTAATTGATAGTCTAGTTAATAAGCAGCTACTAAAACATAACTCTATATACATACATAAATATGTGCAGGTGCTAAAGGGTATGCCCATAAAAAGCATCCACTTACATATCTATCTATCTATATACTATATATAAATATGCTACACTATCTGCTCAATCATTTGTTAATCCACACTGGCTTCCGGCTTCATCATATTATATATCCTTTATATATATACAATCTTATGTTAACAAATTGGCAGCTATCGTATTGAAACATGTAAATACTCTAGACTCTAATCATTAGATCTTAAATATGCCTAGTAATACCTGAACAATCCAATTTTAAATACGTGTTGTACTTATTATTATTAATGCCTAATAATTTATTATGAATGAAACGTCTCTAATACACAAGCTTATACTATTATATTGAATCTAGCAAATGCATTAAGTGTTCTTTTTTTTTGACAATTACCGTTAATTTAACACTGATAATGTGAATCAACAAGAGCGATTAACTTGAAAGCATATATTACTTCATCAATTCAACCAAAAAGTGTCTAGAAATTTTTTGTTTTCCCAAAACAAGATAGTAATAGTGCTCTCTTTGTATATGCTTCAAAATAATTTGATTATTTAAATTGTTTTGGGAATTGGTTGCCTCATTTTAATGCACGTAGAAATGTGAATCAATTACGGCTAAGAAAAAAGCTTGCCATTGCTGCAGGAATAACAAAATTCAAATTTCACAGCTCAAATCTAATACGTAATCAATATTCGATGAATTCCAAAAACCTGAAAAAAAAATTCCACCATATTTTGAAAAATTAGAAAATCTTAGTTTTTTGAAGGAAATGAAACAAATTTATTAGAAAACAATTTAAGTCTTATGAAATGGAATACTGATTTTTACATATGCTTAAGAGTTATGACTCTGCATTTCATCCATTATATTGAAATCCAATAATAAGTTTCCGGTTAAAGGAGTTATTGATTGTCATCTTCAGAAGCAAGATCAATGCAGACCGGCTGTAGTTCTGGTTTTACGTAAGACGGTGACTTAGCACTGGAAGGATTTCTGGCACCACGAGGAGACTTCATGGGAGTCGATGGCTTGGAATTGGAAGTATTATTTTTTGGTTTACGAGATGACTTGATTGATGAAGATGACTTGGCACTGAGGGGATTCTTAACGTTCCGTATAGCTCGGTTTTTTGGATAGTTACCAAATCGTTTTAGCCCACGCACAGGAACTGTGCCATAACGGTAGAAGATTGAGTGATTGTTAGCGGCTATATCGATGGCACTTTCCTTGTCAATACTGAGGACGATTAAAGCACCCCCTCCATTCTTATCCCTTCTTGTGATCAGCTTCCATAGGTCTGTATTGTACTGATTCTGAGACTTCAGCAAACCGAGAAGATATTCATCCGACTGGCCAGCTCCTCGAGGCAAAAGTACGCTTACTGAAATCTTCTCTTCAGAAGGTATACCATTGCCCAACATTGGCTCTACAGGACGACCAATGTAAGAGGAAAGTTGCCGCGCGATTCCCATTAGCCACTCTGCGGTGGCCTGATTAGAGCAGTTCATCTTTAAGAATCCCGGCTTGAATTGGATGCTAGAGAACCGCAAAGGAGCACCAGCATAGGAGCCCGCTTTTACAATTTCCTGCAAAACGGCTTCCTCAATATCCAGTTTTTCCTGATCAGTAAAGCTCTCTTTCGGATATCCAACTGGCATAAGACATACCTTTAGATCGTCGGGACCACTGCTCCTCTCTCTTGTCTTGGGTTCATTCATGGAGATCTCATTTTGTGCACTATTTCGGATACTGTGATCGTTGCTGAAAGAAATCGGCAGCTCAAAATCTGGAAGTTGTGGTTTTGGACCTTGTCTGTAATTTGCAGCTGGTTGAATGGGTTCTTTGGCCATGAGTAAGGCTTCTTCATCAGAAAATCCCTGGTCTTTGTATCGTTTGAACCACTTTTTACGCGAGCCGGGCAACTCGGCAATGCTGCGTTCATCCATCGGAGGTAGCCCGCGACTGCTATTTAATTTTCCAATACCAGGGCTTCGACCTTGACGGTACGGCGGTGACATTCGTCCCAAGTCTCGCCTCGGACTACTGTCTCTGCGTGTAGAGCCTCCGCCTCGTCTTGGACCACGCCCTGCGCTACGGCTACGACTACGCCGTCGACCTCGACCTCCTCTCTCCGGACTACGACTTAGCTGCCTGCGATGGAAATCGAGCATTCGCGCCGGGCTGTGATTTACCGGCCCTTGTAAAAAGGCCTGCTCTCTCTGCGGACCTTCATCTTGCCTGTTAAAGAACTGATAGCCCGGAAGTAGCTCCGAACTTCGATTCAACTGGAATTCCGATCGCATATTCGGGCTGCAATTCATCACAAAGTCCGGATTTTGATTGAAGTCAGGTGGTCCCGATCCTCTTTCTGGATTCCAATTAACTGGAAGCCCCAGTCCTCTATCCGGACTTCGATTGAACGAAAGCCCCGGTCCTCTATTCGGGCTACGATTTAACTGCAATCTCGATCCTCTTTCCGGGCTGCGATTGAACAGCCTAACACCCGACTCAGGCGCTATCATTCCACCACGATTGAACGGCTCTCGATTAAATAACGGTTCTCTGTTCGGCATGCAATTATTTTGGTTTTGAAACAATGGGCCAGGCGGCCCATTCTGCATGCCTCGACCTTGACCTTGATGGAACATGGGCGGTTGGTTGTTGTTACCCTGGCGCAGTTGTTGAGGAAATTGCGTCATTGCTCCCCAATTGTTGCCATTTCTTGAATGCATATTCTCCATTGCGTTAAATGGAGTTCCAGGGATGCCGAGCGCATTAAAATTCATCGGCATTTGGTTTTGGTTTATTTGGTTTTGGTTGTTTGGTTTAAAGTTTCTGATATTCATTTTGCTAATTGTTCCCACGAGCTGCAGAGATATATGAAGTCCGCCCGGGCAGAGATCCGCCGTACCCGGGTAAGGCTAATTGGAACAGGCGATCGCCACTTGCCTGAGCTCACCGTTAACGACTGAACTATTTGTTGATCCGGGCCTTCAGCCTGGCCGATTCTCGGCACGGTTCGATTAACACCTTAAGCCAGCCCGGAGTGAGATGTGGGATAGGAATAGGATTAAGGAGTGTGTGTGTGTGGATATAGAGGATGTGATAAGTTGGTAGGTTTGTGTGCGTGTGTGGGGCTATACTTTTACAGGCGGCCTCACAAGCGCCTGGTCAATAAAACGGTAACAGCCGCCTTATCCGCTGGCTGTCCGGGGCTGCTCCACGAGCAGCTAACCTGCCCCGCCCAACCAATTGAAAATGTGAGGGGCAGGCCGTTCGCTATCCGCAACCTGCGACCCGTCCGGTGGCCCCAGCTAGGCCCCTGGCCGAATCATCTCACATAATTCGGACCAGACCGGAAAAAGAGATGGACTCCGTTTAATTTATACTTTATTTGTTCATGATCCTTATTCATATTATATATAATATATTTGTTGATATTTTTTTTTTTTTGAATGGGTTGTGGGGTAAAGGGGGCTCAATTTGATTATATTAATGCAAGTGTTTTGCTCGGGGCATATTTAAAAGGTAGAAATTACTTAAACTTACACAAGAAATATTATAGTATTATTTTCTATATATATTTTGGGGACTCAGTTTTTGCTTGCTGCTTATTAGTGTTTCTTTTTTGTTTATTCTCTTGTTTAGTAAATTTCTTAAAGTCAAACGTGAAGGCAGCTTAGCACATAAATGGCCCTCCTTTCTGCTCCATCTGCTGGTGGTGGTGGTGGTTGTTGTTGCTGTTGTTATTGTTGTTATGTTTGCTGCCGACTCAAATGTTTCGTCTGCCATTCTCGTGCACACTGCAGGTGAAAGGAAAGTGGAAAAAAGCGTCCATGCACAGGCATAATTAATTAAGTTTGTTTTTTAATGAGCAGACAAGTCGATGGAGTTAATCAACTAAAATATAAATATGATACAGACGTTGATTGAAAATTAAAAAGTACTAATTGGCAATTAATGCCATTTTACATTTTTATAATCAAAAGGTTTCAATTTTCAAACAACCAATGCATTATATTAAGGTGTACATTTTAGTCAAGGATGAACACATTGTTTGATGAAGGGAGAGGAGAATGAGAATTGGGAAGTATGATTGGACCGAGACGCATTTAGAACATTAAGTACATTAAGTTAATCCGATGTTGTAGTTGATTTTGTTATCATGTTTTGTTGTTGTTGTTAGTGGCACCACCGTTAAAAAAAAAACACAAGTAATGGAGAGCACAATGCGCGCCATAAGAAGACAAGGGATTTATTGTTATTACCAAAGACCAAACAACAAAATCACTAGTCTTCCATATGGAATGCATTTAAACCGACGGTTAGTAACAGGCATAGATTGATTAATATGTTGCTTTGATTGATTGCATGATTTTAAGAAGCGTTTGATGTATTTGTTGTTGTTTTAACATTTAGCCCTTTTGGGTTTAGCTATGTTTTAGTTAAAATTATAATGTTAATTATAATGTTGGGATGACGGGGGAGGGGAGATGTCTTTACATATTTTTGTTTTTGCTTTTTAGTTAGTCATATGAAAGGAGATTTGTGCATACTTTTAGTCTGTTTGCGACACCAACCTCTGTTGCAGCAGATACTGGGCCATTTGTATTTGCTTGGGTGAGCCCGAGATGGTAATGATGCGATCATTCGAACCAGGCAGTGGCTCATCAATTGTTATATATGCACTTGACTCGTTTCGAATGCGACGGATGCGACCGCCTCCCTTGCCAATGATAGCGCCAGCCAGCTGCAATGGAAACCAAAAATTAATACAGCCTCATTATGAGTTAAATCTTCAACTACTTACATCCTTGGGAATGGTGACTTGTGTGCTGTTGTTGGGATCGTGTCCTTGCGGTATATTTGCTGATGCATTGGTGCTATTGTTCGAACCACTGTTGCCGCCACCGGCATTGAAGCCACCGGAGCCATTGTTAGCACCCAGTCCACCGCCATTGTTCACTGAGCCCAGGCCGTTGCCCAGGTTATTGTTGCCGGCACCAAATCCAGCGCCCAGGCCATTGCCCAGACTATTGTTGCCAGCTCCAAAGCCGGCGCCGCCACTATTGCTGCCCTGGCTTTGACCAAAGTTGCCCAGGCTGGGCAGATTGCTGGTGCCGCCGCCACCGCCAAGCTGATTGCCGCCACCAAAATCATTGGGGCCATTGCCGAAGCCATTATTGCCAAAGTTGCCACCACCGAATGGGCCACCGCCGCCAAAGTTGTTAGCACCGAAGCCACCGCCGTTATTGCCTGCGCCAAAGCCATCTGCGTCGCCGCCACCACCGTTGGCCCAGGGATTGATGAAGGGATTGTCACGTGGTCCGCCCATGCCACCAAGACCTGCGGCACCGCCACCTGCGCCGCCGCCACCACCGCCGCGATTGCCACCAAAGCGATCATTGCCACGACCACCATTGCCGCCGCCGCCGCCTCCACCAAATCCACCTCCTCCTCCGCCACCGCCTCCACCACCGCCGCCACCACCAGCACCTCCTCCGCCGCCGCCGCCGCCATTACCGCGGCTACTGCCGCCACGCTGGCTGGGACGCGTGCTGCCTGTGCCGGTGCCATAGCCGCCATACTCATCCGCATAGACGCGATCAAAGTTCATGGGATCATAGTTGTGTATGGGCCCCTTAATGGGCGTATCCCGGGTCAACGTGATCACCTCGCGCACTGCTTCAATGACCTGCGACTGCTTGCCCACCGTCTGCACGACGCGATCCGTGCTCTGTGGCGCTACATTTGAGAAGACCTTCAGGAAACGACACCCGATGCGCTGTAAAGTAATTAATAGAGTTTAGTTTAGATATGTGAGAAATACTTCCAAAACAACTTTTTTAAATAAACAAGTATTTTATAATCCTTATATAGAAAATATATTAAATGTATCCATTGTAGAAATTACTGAATATCTAAAGTGAAAGAATCATTAAGTATTTTACAAAGTGTTTGCTTTAAACATTGGATATGGAAGAGAATCATCCTTCAAATATTAATGGTTTTAATTAATGCCGAGAATATTCTGTTGAAATTTTCTAACGTTCAATGTCTGATTATTCTCAGTTGAATTCCTGGGCAGTGCCACTTGTCGTCTCAGCACATTTCAAAAAATCAAAAACACACACACTTCAAAGGCTAGAAACCAGTCAACTGTCATGGTTAGTCAAGCACCTAAAATGGCTGACAGGAGCAGCAGCCAGGCAGGCAAGCTCTCTTAGCAGCTGCTTTATCCATTATCACACAGAGAGGTAGGCAGTTCAAATCAGTTTGGCCATGACACTGACCCAGGCAAAAAAAACCAACGACGGCTTATGACACGACCCTATGAAAAGATTTAACAGCAACAACAACAGCAGCATCAGCAACCACATCATGATGATGATGATGCTCTTTGCAGCTGTGCATTGAAAAAAAAGCGCTGTCAGTGGCAGGATGCAGGCACTTCTGGCTGTTTAGCTACCTGCCCCGGGGCGGCACAGTTTTTGGGCAGCTGCTGCTTGGCTCCCAATTGTGCATATATATAAAGCAATCCTCTGTGCGCCGGAAGTTGTTTTGTGCCCCGTCGTCGTCGTCGTATCGATGCGTCTGCAGCGGAAGTGTAAATGTGAAATTCGATAGCCACTTAGGAATGCGCACATGCTTCAAGTGGAAGGGGCGACAACAAGCACTGTGATTTTGTGTGTGTGCCTGCCTGCGCCTACGTGCATTGGAGCCTGCTTCCTGCTTTCCTTCCTGCACAAAATATGTTACCGCCACTTCACCTCACACGCTCTCTATTTGCCCACAGCTGCTTGTTTAGTGCATTGTGTATATCCTGACTAATGACTGACTGCCACTGCCTGCTCTAATAATGATTGCATCATTTTCAAAAGCCTAACTATGTGTATTTCTGCGTTTTTCAAATGACCAAAGGCTGCGTCATGCTGCCAACACACTCCCCTTTAGCACCACCGCCCCATTCCTTAGTCGCTCCTTTGGCGACACACAACTCGTTGCGTGTGACCCCCAGACAACAATGGCGACACACCAAAAAAAATATACATACTATACTATATGTATATAAATGCTGAAGCTGAAGTGTTTTGCGGCGCCTCCACGCTGCGCCTTATGAATGGCAGGCGCAAATATAAAAACGTTGAGTCACACGCACACACACAAACAGCTTGTCTCTGCTTAAGAGTTGAGTAGGTGGGGTGGTGGTAGGGATTTTTTTTTTGCTTTTATGTCACAACGGAAAACATCAGAAGGCTTCGTAAGCAAGCTGGACGCTCATTGAATTTATTATTTACTTTAAAACACAACAACTGTGTACGTGTTTGTGTGCGAAAGAGTGTGACACATATACATATATCTCTATACAAAAGTGTAGCATACTTTTAGGTGGTACACAAATAAAATAAAAAACTGTAAATGCGAGCAGCAGAGCAGTAAAGGATATGTTTGTGTTATGTATGTTAGTGTGTAGGTATATATGTGAGTGTATGAGTGCAGGCATAAGCATACCAGCAAGCATCGCACTCAAATACAGCAGATATTACTTTATACACTTAACATATTTATGTTTATTTTAATATTACACACAAATTAATTTTTAGTTTATTTGCTGTTGTGTACCTTATCACTGTCTCTATATACACAGAATGTGTATATATATATTTATGTGGCACTTGAATAACTGTTGGTTTTAAAAATTGTTTATATGTGCCAGCAAACCAGAGGCAACTCTGGCTGCCAGGAGCGAAGCTGAGTGCGCGTAGAACCGTTCACGACCAGCGCCAATGTCGAACTAATTGGGTTCAACGAATGCCAGTTGCCATGTAAGGAGAAGACGCAGCCAGCCAACAGCAGTAAGGAGAGCAAAGAGAGAGAGAATAAACACATATACAAGAGAGGAGAGAGCGAGAGTAATGCTTGATATTATTGTTGTTGGCTGTAGGCAGTCAGTCAGACGGCTTAAAGGATATTAAGAAGCAGGGCAGGCAGAGCAGAAGAGCTGGCTGCTGCTGCTGCTATTGTTGTTGTTGCTGTTATTGAGGCGCAGCTGCTGAAGGAACCGGTGTATTATTTAGCTTCTTTTGCTGGCACTATTTTTTTTGTGTCTGTGTCCGTGTGTGTTCAACGTGTTCCCTCTGCCTGTGCATTAACGCATGCGCAGGACTCTTCCTCCAGTAAACTAGACACTCACACAAACACACACTGTCACAAACATACAGTAAAGTAGATGTAGCCATAGCAAATGAAACGTAATCATTGCAACCATCAACTTAATAATATTTATACATTCCGCCTTGGCTGCTGCTCAAGCTATTTAGATTCCTCTCCTTTTTCTCTGTTGTTGACTTTGCTACGCAAAAATTCTAAGCGGCTTTTTTTTCACACACACAAACCATCCAAAATATATGCAAAAGTATACAAATGCAGCTGCTGCTTCTGTTGCTTGAAGTGCTGCTCTAATATCCTTAAAGCAGCAGCAGCAGCTTGCAACAGCAGCACTTGTGCCAGCTTGTGGCACCAATAATACTTTCGTAATGCAAACCAGCTTGCCTGTAATTGAGTTTTTACTCGCTTCCTCTCGCTCACGCTCTGCTACACTATAAAGTCTGTGAGCATCCTTAAAATCAAACAGCAGCTGCAATTAGAAAACTTTTTGGCCCCAAAAGCAACAAAAACAGCAGGACAACAAGGAGGAGCCATGTCTGTGAAATGAGCTGTCAGGCAGGCCGGCAGGCAGGCAGGCTGGCAGCACTTAAAACAAAGCGGAAGCTGCGCAACAACATTTAAGTTGATGCCACACACACACACACACACACACACACTCACACACACAAACATACACACGCACAAGCTTTAAATCTGAAAACTGAACCGGATATTGACAAGAGGCAAAGAGCGGCAACTAGAGCAAAAGGAGCATGAAGCTGGAGTATGAAAAAATAAAGCTGTTAGCAACAGCCTCTATCAGTGTGTGTGTGTTTGTCGCAGCAGAAGTTTCATAAGCATATATAAATCAATTGATCGGCGATAGAAAGAGAGAGCAGATAGAGGTATATTACCATATAATTCCAAATTAAAATCTACTTGCTCGTATCTAAATAAAGTTATTAAGTATGAGATTTCGATAACAATATCTTGGTAAACATATGATAAAACCAAGTGTTTTGTGATTAAAAAATCAGAATTTATCTTCATTTCTTACTATAAATAGACATGCTCAAGTCGGGAAGAATGTTTCAAGATAAATTTCCATTGTATCAGAAATGTTTGTATCTTTTAAGAATTATAGAATCAATTTAAGTAACTCGTTATTCAAACAAGAATAAATTTTAATTCACGCAATTTCTTTATCATCGAATTTTTGTGGATTCTACTATTAAATCTAATAATACATAAAAAATACTTTATTTCATAAGGAATTATTTTCCTACACAAAGCATTGTCAAGCAGGCCAGAAAACATGTAGTGCATCAATTTGAGCTGCTTGTAAGAAAATGCCAAAGGAACAGATGTTGTTGGTGTTAAAAGAGTCTCAGCTGTCGATGTATATATATGCGTGAACTTCATGTGTGTGTGCGTATTTGCTTGTAGCACCTGTTAGACATTCATTAAGTGCTGCCACCAGGCCTGACGCAACTACAACAACGCAGTCCTTCGGCCTAAGCAACAATTGTAAGCCGCAGGCAGACAGCCGCTTCGGGCCGACGAGGGGATAGACGGAGAAACACAATAGCCATTGGCACGCTGCTAAATTCTCAATTCTCAATGCTCATTGTGGGCATAGAACATTTGGATTTAGTGGATGGATAAAATAGAAGCAGCAGCTGCTGCTCATTATAAGCGACTGGCAGATGCCACCAGCTAAAACTCATCAGATATTGTGGCACAGGACAACATTTAATAGGCAACAGCTTGAGTGGATATGATGCCTACAAAATGGATCTACTATCGCTGCTGCGCATAAGTAGTACACATATATTTATTTATAGAGAAATGTGACGGCTGCAAGTGACAAATTTGGCGCTCAACCAATGAAATGTTGCATGCAATGATGCAGGAGACCAAAACAATTGGAATATGACTTCCAAGAAAACACACAAAATGCTTTGCACTTAAAATTATATTTTGGGTTTTAATAATGATTATTTTCATTTAAAACAAACTTAGAACCATTTTATATAGTTAGTTTACCCAACTCATTTTTAGTATTCAAAAACAATTTCTGATTTATTTATTTACTCAGCTTATTGCTACTTCCAAGTATTACAAAGCTAGCTTGTATGACCAAAGCGAAAACTTTTTGGCGGCAAATAATGTCCAAACGCTATATGCAATATTAGACGAGTTCGTATCCTTTTACGTTGCGTAGGCAACTTTTTTTTATAACCTTCTTGCCAAGGGCACAGGAGAAAAAAAATGCAAAAAAATACGGAATAACCGGCTGTGGAAGCCAAAAACATGAAGTCAAAATGAGCACCAGAAACACGCAAACAGGCAGCAACCAAAGAAACAAAAAAGAAAGAAACAAGATGAAAAAAAAGGTAAGATAAAAGAAGGATAAGCGCAAGGAGAAGGCAAGACGCAAATACCTTTTGCAAGATGTGAAAACAGCTGCTTGCCTGGCCAGTTGGGCCTCAAGACAATGGAAATAGGGACGAGACTAAAGGAGACACAATATGTACACATACATGCATGTGCCGACAAACAAACGAAACACATGCTGTGGCTGAGACAAGAGCCTGCTGCTGTTGTTGCTGCTGCTGCTTCGGCAGCTCCACTGGTGATGATCATTTGCACTGACAACACACTCACACAGAGGGCAGATGAACAGAGACAGTTAACTATGGCAGCTGCAAGGATGCGCGGACCAGGATGTGCCAGATATGCTACAAAGCAGAGAAACAGCTAAAAGGATGCTGCCTGGCGGGTGATGACTATTACCAAGACTACGACAACTACAAACAATTTTCAAGAAATGCATGATTGCGATATAAGGATATATATGGAGATAATACAAGGCAACTAAATAAGTAAATGCAATGTTTTCAGTTGATGCAAAAGGAACCAAGACGCAGTACGACATTGCTGACTGCGTCCCTTTTGTTGTTAACTATTGGACTTGTTAACCTCCATGGTGAGAAAGACATCTAACGCATGGAAATACCTCTTATTTATTTAGTAATTTTAAGCACAAGTTAATTTAAGCTATAAACTTTTGGCCAATCATTTAAATATTTTATACACCTATTTAAGCACTAAATACCGAGACAAGACTTCTTCTTACAGCCAGCACATATTTTAGCTACACAAAAAGAGCTACCTCAAAGCATTAAACAATTTACAGGGTATAGTTATGAATATGCATAAGGCATAAGGCAGCAAGACCAGGTAGCAAAGCGAATTCGAGTTGCAGACATTTTTTGCGTGCGCTCTAAAGTATGCAATAATAAATTCACGCGCACCTTTGTGAACCAGCAAAAGGAGCGGATAAGTCAGACGGAAATGAAATACAAGTATATCCTTATGTATGTTTGTAGCAGGCACTGTATGCGCACACTGGGAAGGGGGGCGACAGCACAAAAACAAAGATATTCCAATTAAAATGCAGCTACTTGAAAGCAAGTACGCTTTGCTAATTAATGAGAGCAGACAGGCAAAAGCATACATTTGATGCAAAGAAAATAAAAAAGATTAAAATAGTTACTGAAGCAAACTGCCAATTGAATTCAGGTAAGGACCTGACTAAACGAAGACGCACTGCTGTTGCTGCTGTGGAGTGTGTTACAATTGCGCAATTAAAAAGCGCTTGACATACTATGTGCCAATACAAACACATACGTATCGAACGTTGCCTGGCTGGCAATGGAATGCGTCGTTGAACAATTGCGTTATGAAAGAGCAACTAGCTGCAGCTATTGAAGAAACGTCACCTAGTCAGTAGCAGATCCTTTACGCATTTCTCGAGTGTGTTGTGCTGTATATTGTGTGTAGTCAAGCGGGAGCTACGCTGTTATGCCCTCCTGCCGTTGACAGCTAAATGTAACTTCAAACACACACACACAACCATGTGTATAAGCTATCGATTGGCTGAGTTTCGCCTGCAACGGAATTGTGGCATGTATAGCCACTTAACGTGTCTACTGAAGCAGCAGTCAAAAAAGATGGCAGCCTGGCCATTATTAGTAATAATCTATGGCAATTAACTGCACAGCAATTGGACGATATGCTTCACTAACAACTAGTGCAGGACACTTTTTTCCCGCTAATGTATATAATTATGTTATGGATACTCACATCGCGTATCTCCTTGATCTTTTGGCCACCCTTGCCAATGACACACCCGGCCAGGCTCTGATGGATTAGCAAGCGCACATCAAATTCATCATCGCGCTGTGAAAATAAAATCAAACGATAAGTCATATGTATATATTAAAGTTCAATAAACTTACCTCTTCAAAGTATTTCAGCATTTCGGTAATGATTTCCAGCGTGGAATCGATATCCGCCGAGATTTGTATGGTGCTATATTAACGTGCAGAGAAAAGAGTCGATAGATAAAGATGATAAAGAAACAAAAATGGAGAGAGAAATGTAAGTATAAAACATATATTATTAATACGTAAAACAACATGAATGTTTCAACTTAAGCGCAAAATCTGAATTTTTTATTTTAATAGTTATTAGCTAGGACAATACATTATTTATTAATATACGAGATATACATGGGCTCGATTTTGTTGGTATACTTGTTGTTGTTTTTGTTGTAACCCACATACCACACATTGAAGGACACACAAGACGCTTGCTGGGCGGGCAGGATGAGTATATAAGGGCTTGGAAAAAAAAATATTTATGGAATTTTCTTGGGGTTTCGTTGGGGTTGGTTTTCAGTTTGGGGATAGAGTGCTGGTTTTTTTTATTATATTAAATTTTTTGTTTTTTTAGTATGTACGCATGATGTTAATGCAGTGCTTTTTTTGGCGGTGCAACAGTTAGTATCAAATATTAATATATTTGTAGAATAAGGACCGAAAACGAAAGAAACGCTGTCTGGAGTAGGTAAATGGATATGGATATGCACAATACATGTGCATATGTATATGAGACGTCACACCTTCGAAAAAAACACATTCAGTAAGGACTTCTAGCACATACAAAATATCAACAAATACAGAGCGAGAGAAATAGAGAGAAAAAGAGAAAGAAAGCTAGCGATTAAGAGACACGCGTCCAGCAGGTACAAGTGTGTGTGCCTTTTTGCTTAAGATATTTTTTTTTTGTTTAAGGATTACATATTATTACAAGAATTATAATATGGAAAAATGAATACTTATAAGAGTATAAATGATAAGGTTAACAACTAACAAGACCTAACAACTAAGTCTAAATTCAAATTTGGCTAGTAATTGATTGGTTGCACTGTAAGAAGAGATATTTGGTAAGCTTATACAAGATGAAAATATTTGGTATATTTGTTTTTTTTGTTTTTTTTTTTTTTTAAAGAGATTTTGAAGTGGTTTACCGTTCGGGGCCTTGGGAATCGTCCACAGACACAGTGGCTTTATACTGCACGTTACACATTTTGATGGTTGTGGACAACAGACGGGCGGATCGGGCGGGCGGGCGATTGAGCGGGCGGTCGGGCGGGCCAACGGGCACAGACAGGCGATTTGTTCAGTTGGGCGCATGGACGATTTTCGATATTGTTCGGTTGATTGATTTTTGCCGTATGTATGGTATTTATTTATATATATATATATATATATATATATTTTATTTTTTTTGGTTCATTGTATGTATGTGTTATATTATTTGTTCATTGTTGTTGTTGTTGCATTTGCAGTTATTGTTGTTGTTTGACCAGGTATGGAGCAAGAAAAGAGACAGAGAGAGAGAGAGTGAGACAAACACACACACACACCCACAGCAGGCACAACCACACACGCAGCAACACACAACAATAGAAGGGACACGATGGTGAGGCCCAGCATGTATATAGTATTATATACAATATGTTGAGATTTATAATGCATATATTGTGCATATTTTTTCGTTTGATATACAGCAACGGGTCACGACAGGTGGTGTGGGCATCGTTTGGCATCGGTATTTGTGAAAATCGTATTGCGATATATATATCGATACATTTTGATTTATTTGGTTTATTGTTCATCGGGCCAGTTTCAAAGATACAGATTCAGAGCAGTGGCAGGTGACGAAGTGAGACCCAGACCCAGACCCGGCAGGGGGATAGACCAGGAGCAGTACGCAATCAGGGCAGGTCGATTGGTCGGTCAATCGATAGATCGATTTGGTTGATTGATATTTTGGTTGGTTTATAAGATTCGATATGTGTTTGGTATTTTGTTTTGTATTTGTATTTTCATTTTTTTTTTTTGGTTACATATGGGTCGTACGTAAGAAGAAGAAGAGAGAGAGAAAGAGAGAGAATTGTTCATTTAGTTAAAAAGGTTAAAAGCGTGTAAATTGTTCGTAGTTTTGATTGAATTATACAACAAAAAATGCGGCTATTTTCTTGTTCATTGTTTTTGGTAAATAAAGCGCCTAAATATTATTAACTTGCAGAAGAAAAACTTGGGTCAGAGAGGCGACAGAAAGAGGTAAACAAAAAGTGTCCGTTAGGCTTAGACATAGCGAGACACACAGAGAAATAGAGAGTTAGTTAGAAGCGTTTCGTTAAGGTTTGAGAGAGTTTGTTATTAGACAGATCAACAATTAATTGCTTGGTGAAGGAATCTGAGAATAAAAAGACGGGAGCTGCAATTGCGGGTCCAGAGCGGCAAAAGAGACTATAATTTGGACATGGATGTGAACTATACATATAAAATATGTACAAAACGAGAGAGACAGAGAGTGTGTGTGCGCGAGAGAGAGAGAGAGAGTCAGAGAATGGAAGCGACACACACAAAAAATTAAGGCAGAGTTTGGAATTTTGCTTTACGATTGCTTTTCTTGTCTTGGCGCAAGCGAGCAGAGAAAAATAAATTGTTAATAAAAAAAAAATAATAAACTAGACGCTTCAAATGTGTTTGATACTCTTTTCTTTGTTTTGAGATGAATGTTTTCGAGTGTTTTTTCATGTTTCTTTTTTGAATAGTTTTTTTAATAGTGCTTTAGCACGATTTATATACCTGAGTGCGCATCTTCTGTATGTGTTGGCCTCCCTTGCCGATGACAGCGCCGGCAATCTGCAACGAAAAGGAACACGAAAGAAAAAAATTGAATTAGGCTTAGCTGTCGATTTGGTTACGGACTAATAGGCGGATGAGAAGATACTTACACTGCTCGGTATTAGAATGCGGACCATTTCTTCGTTGCGTCTGTTCCGCTTCTGATCCTGTGGTCCATCGCTGTCATTGCTCTCGCGCTTCATTTTCATTCTCTCTGCATAAGTCAAAGAAACAAAACAAACAAAAAACGCGTTAGACAATCGGCTCTTAAATCTTGAATCTGGTTTTCTTTTTACTCAGGTTGCCACATACGTCGCGTGCGCCAGTTCAAAATCAACTGAACCGACGGACGTTGGCAAAAATCAACTAGTCTAAGCGCAGCTTAAATAAAAAACATTCTACGACGAATATTGAATGCTTTTTACTTTTAGTTTTTTTTTTCTTGTTTGTTTCATACAAGTACTGCTATATTTTCTTTGATTTCAAGTCGGGTAAATGTATGTAAATGTTTGTCCTTATGCTTGCACATAAATATTTTTTTGAGGTGTACGTGACTTGCTCAAATTTTTAGAATTATACAAAAATGGACTTACATAATGTGTCACTTTGTCAACTTCTTTTCTTTTGCTCTTGTACTTCAATAAAAACTTACGTTTTCTATTCACTGGATTCTTCCAATGGTTTTTAGTAACACAAACTTTAAACTTAAAATGTTTTATATTAATAACTGGTTGAAATATTTCAACAGGACTACACACTTTTCAGAAATGTTTTTTATTTTATTCAAAATAAATTTTTTTCGAGTTTTTTAGTTGAGCTCCGCACGATGCTAAGAACTTTCTTAAAATGAAAAACTTTTGCAAATCATCAGCATGTAAAATGAAAAATGTAATGCAGGCATGTATTTCGATATATTGATAGCTTTGGGCGATACAAAAATCGAACTAGTTCGTCAACACATAACATTTTGACAGTTCTATAATCCTGTTGACTGTTTTGCAACACTGTATCTCAACAATCTGAAAGTTTATTAGGCTTCGCTTAAAAGTGTGACAAACCTTAGTAATAAGTTATTATGCCCCCCGAAATGTTGATTAAAAGAGTAAATACAATAATACAAACGGCAGCACATAGTGGGTTGGAATTTAAGTTTGCCAAGCGCAATTAAATTGTTTCATATAGAAATCATTGAAGTTGGATTGATTTGCCGACTGTCAGCGGGTTAATTGTGTTTGTGTGTTGGTGTTTGAGAATCGTGCAGCTGCCACCGTTTGGACAAAAGGCGTACTCAAGACACCTGAAACTGTGTATATCAATGCATCTATTGTAACAATCCGCATCTATCTTTAAATATCTATCTAGCTATGTGTAAGCAAATGTATATCTATAGATTGAGCTGCTGCAACGCCCTATGCCCAACGTAATGCTGCTCAAGCGGAAATTCCAGACAGCCAACGCTCACACAATGTTCTTTCTATTTACATTTACATATATATAATGTGTTGAGCAAATTCGTCAGTCTATATATAACACATATGCACAATTTAGTGCAATTTATATATCAAAGCGTACATTAGAAAAAAGTTAAATTTTTTCAATTACATAAATTATGGAATGCTCACGAATAACAACCCTATATATACAGTATACATAGTATATATCTGTATATAGTGTACATAGAGCTGAGTCAAAATCCGTGCGCTTGGGGCGTGCAACAACAATTGTAAAGCTTTGTTGGCTGCCGCCTACATTCCTAAAGATGAGGTGTTGTGTATATTTTCTATTTGCTTTTTTTTTCGTTTATTATTTTTTCATTTTCTAGCTGAAGTGAACACAACTCTCGGCTTAGATATCAAAACGTCAATTGTCCGAGCTGTTTAGCTGTCAAAAATATGTCCGACACAAAGGCGAACCAGCAGCAGCAGCTACAATTTAAATGTGCTTTGTTCAAAGCCTGCCCAAAATGACTCAGGCAGCAATTACAGGTGATACTTGTATGTATGTATGTGGTAAGTACTTCCAGATAATCGTATCACAAGTGCGAACATGTGGGCAGAGAGAGCTTGCTTGCCAAAGGGTTACGAGCAGCACCTCAAACAGCTCAGCTCATGTCGTCTTATATGAACAGGTCTTATGTGTGTACATTATTGACGAGTCGGTTAACTGCTGCAGACACTTCTTGTCCAACAGAGCGTTAAACCACAACCCACAACAATCATACCCGAAAAAAGGTTATTATTTGTTTTAGCTATTAGCTAAGTAGAAGTCTCTAGGCTAACCTAAGTACAGTTGTGTTTAGAACGTGCTAAAAAATAATGTTTTGGTTGGTTTGCCTTTCAACATGTTCAAAAAGTATTTTCTTAGTCAAATATAATTTGTTATATATTGCATATTGGATATTGTTTGCTAGTAATGTTTTTCCAGAAAAAGATTAAGAAAAATGTTATAAATTGTGCATCTTATATCCAATGATAAAAAATGTAAATCTTTGAATGATTTAAATTTGCAACAGCTGATATTAAGTAAACGAATCACAAGAATTTTTAGCAAATTTTATACAAGTTTATTTTTAGTAATATTCCTTCAACAATTACCTTTTCTTTAAAAACAATATCACAGTTTCTCAAAATTCACAAAACTTTTCAAACTATTTGAAGCCAATTTGTAGTTATTCACAATTTCATCACAAATACAAGATTTTTATTTTTAACCTTACAAGTTACATAACGATTTGATAATATCAATTTTTAATAATTTTGTTCAGTCAGGTGGATGGGGACCGACCAGTGTAGAGAAGCAGCTGCAGGTGCTGTCCTTTAGCAAGTGCGGTAAAAAAACTAATGAAAATATTTTCCAGAATTTCCGCTATTTAAAGGCAAATCTTTGGCTCGAGCCAAAAAGGCTGCTGACCAATGAGAATCGAAAATCGGATATGGATACCTACGGAAACGGAAATGATTGACCAATAGAAATCGTACAAATGTTCCAAGTGACAATACCTAAAAACAAAATAGGGGAAATATTGTAATGTCCAGTCATGGTTTTCCGGATGCTAGGCAACGCAACTAATTGTCCCTGTTGGCCATAACAAAACTAGACTAACTCTAGCCGAACCCGAAACTCTAGCCTTAACTAACAGATAGGTTGGTTGGACAGACAAAACTTCTACACAAATGAGAGAGCATACCAGATATATATCGGTTGGGCAAAAGTGCATTGCTATATCTATGATTGATAGATCTACACATATGTATGTGTGTTCGTTCATATGGGGGAGTGGAATAAGGACAACCCTATGATTTTATACATATGCCACATATGTGGCATATAGTATAGTCAAATTACATATTGGCTCTTATATAGTAATTGGCTTTCGGGCCAACTAATAAAACCACAGTGCCTTCCCCTACGCTGGTATTGATTAATAACTGGAGGAAGGGGAGTTGCAGCTCTATGAATATTAAATTAATGGGACTCTTCAGCTGATGTTTTCACATTATGCATTTTTAAACGTGCTGTCCAAGACAGTCAAACATTTAAATATTGAATATCGCCGTGGGCTGGAAGAAGTCTAATTTGAGGTCGATTCGCTAAACGCTTTGTGAAATGCAACAAATTGCATTGAGTGAATGTTTGGCAAATACCATTACAGCGTGGAGGCTGACGTGGACACTTTACTGCAAGCAAGGCCATTATTATATTTAAACTGTGCTGTCATTAGAATATAATATATATACCTTGCGAAAGTTGTCATATTGAGGACTTAAGGACGTGACTCTTTCTGCATTATTCATGTAATTAGAGCAATTTGTGGCCCATTTGGGTGATACATGTACATGTAAAGGCACAGACTTTGAAGTGCCTTTTTGGGATGCACTCACCACTTGCAACAAACAATTTTACAAAAGGACATTTGCCAGCGGACGGACCGAACGCATTTTTAATTAGACGCTGAGAGTTTCAACAGCCGTTGGCCTCGATACTTTCAACAAGGATCCAATAATAGGGTAATTGCTTTGACGCAAAAGCCACCAGAGAACCAGAGACCACCACACACACCACTCCTCCCTTGTGTGCAGAACACACACACACAGGAATCGGGAGATATGCGGTCGTTTTGTTTTGCCTCAAAATAGCATTTTGATTAAAGCAACCGCAGCATCTTAATCAAATATTAACAGCTTGCCACACTGAGAGAGGGTTGAACAATTGATAGAGTTAAGCAAGTGGCCTGAATGTGACATAAATGGCAGGCAACAATTATGTGAAAATCATTTGATTGCCAAGCGCATATACAAGCACACACACACGCACGCACGCAGGGACAAATACAGATCCTGTTCAAATAGCTTTTGACAGTGCACACGCGCTTAACCGCAAGCGGTACCACGCCTACAACCCTACAAATACACACACACACACATTATAATAAAACATTAAAAAATAAGTTTCTTGCTTCCAAATATTTAATACCCTGATACACATTAAAGAAATTCGGGCTTATAGATTTTTCGAAATAAATATTTTGGTTTTTTTATCAAAACATATTTTAAACATTTTTTTAATGGTTTCTTTATTAATTTTTGTGCTTTTATCGAAGGTAAGCTCCTTAACTATAATCTCTGTAATCGAGTTTCTTATACAACTTTAACAAGCCTGATATGTCTTCTACACTTCTCGTTCAAACCCCATTCGTATAGGGTATTAAAAAGAAAATAAGTTAGTTTACGCGCCGGTGGAAGAGATGCCACCATTTTTTCATGTGCCCGCAGGCATACACATGCTCAGGTGTGTTTGTGTTTGTGCGCTTACCACAAAAAATGATGTGCAGGGGAGCAGAATGCAAAAGGTGAGACGTGCAAAACCGCATTGTGGCAGGCAACGGTCAATGGGAATAGCAGCAGGGAACGGTTATGTGCGCGCGGCCACGAGCACACGCTGTTATTTTATGCAGGACAAAAGCAGAAGCATATTTTTTACCCCTGCCATGACACATTTCGTCCACCCCCTTACGAGTGTGTTGGCGGCAACACCACTCTCCTGCCAAACTTAATTGGACGCTGTCCATAGCTGCTGCTATTGCTGCCACTGTTGCTTTGGCTGCGGCTGTGGCGGGGCATATGCGATCACCGGCCACTCTATAATTTAGCGGAAAAACAGCTAATGGACGCCATGTCCAATGCGGCCGCCACAACAATACAACTGGGACGGCGACTGAGCGAGCAGGTTTGGAATGGGCGGTCAGTCGGAAATGCACACAATTGACAATTCTCATCGGCCAGCTATTAGAATAGGAGGATGGTGAGAGGTGGGGAACAACAACAACAACAACAACAAAAAAAAAAAAAAAATAGTAGATAGCCAGCCCCCGCCACGCTTATACTGTCTATGTCTGTCGCACTTCAAGGCTTTTATGGACATGTCAGCATGCTCAGCGAACCAACAGTCACAATGGTAGCGCAGTCACAATATGCGAACAACCAACACACACACACACACACACAGTTTGGCCATTGCGTGTCTACCACCCAAAAGTCCCTACCACTTTTTCCACCCAACGATTGCGAGGTCCCAGCGCTAATAACTAATGTCCTTATGGCGTGTGCTGCTCACCCAAAGTTTTTTTTTTAGGTACAGTAGAACTTTCGTCCACTTTCGACCAGGTCGGCAAGTGTCTTATCTGGGCTGTTTGTCCGTTTGGCTCTGCTCTGTTGAGCATTCGATTTGAATTATTAAAAGGCTTCGATTGAAAACCACCTTCTGTTTCTTACCAGCAAAAGAATACAAGGCAATAAATACGTATGTACATATAAGCATTTGAAATGAGCTAAGACTTTATATCCAATTTAGCTTCATTCGGCAATTGCATCTTGACTAATTACGCGGCATCCCTACTGCTTACTAAGCTGATTAATACTTAATCAGCTAAAATAATCATTTTTTATTCTGCATAATTTTAAATGTATGTTCTTTCCCGAAACGTACATTATGTTCGGGCTGTGCATACTCTTAGCTATTTTATTTGTGGCATTAAATCAATAATTATTATGGGCATGAAATAGTACAGAAAACTCGAGTCGTAGGCCCAAGCAGCTAGCACTCTTAATGATGTATTTAGCTATAATATAACATATTGTGATCGAAATTTAATGATAATAATAAAGAATAGAAAACGTTCCTTTCCATTTAGATAATGGTTTTTTCGCTTTTCTCTACGACACATATTTTTTTCTTTTATTTTGACAGTTGTAGATGGAGGCAACTATGTTTATCACTACGAACCAACTACAGAAACCACCAATTGAAAAGACGAATAAGAATTTCGTAATTAATTAAATGGACACATAAATAGATTTAAATTATTTGATAGTTTATAAATAAATGATTATATATATTTGTTGTATGCATATAAAAATTTGCTTTTAACTTATTACTAAGTTGAGGTTGAACAATATTATTAAAAGCCTTCTTTAAGTTTTTTTCTATCACTAATAAGTATTTTTTCATCAATAACTGAGTTAAATAAACCTTGTTCGGTTTATGCCATAAGGTTTGACAAGGTTGTGTTTATACATATCCATTCACAAATTAATAACTAAAATTGCTACCACACAGACTTGCTACCCTTCCTCTGGGCGTGTAATTGCAAATGTATGAATACTTTAAAAACATAAACCATTTTAGTAAATAAATCAATTTTTGTTAAAGTGTAATTGCCATGGCAAATAAAAAAGATTTTTCGCTTACAAATTTGAGTTAATGTCGAATCATTGCAAGTGAAGAACGCACACAAATATTTCCATAGAGACATTTGCAACAATACGTGGTGTCATGGGAAAACAAGAAACGCTGCAAGGCAGCTCAAGGCTTCGTTTGGCTGAAAACGTGTTTTAAGCATTTGAGTATTAGCATAAAGCAACAACAACAACGACAGCAACAGCATAAATGCTGCCATTCAATAAGACAAAAGCTATCAAAATACTTGAGCGAAACATGTTTTGACGAAAGGGGGGGTTAACTGGCGGAGCAGAGGGAGGACGATAAGCGTGAAGAGTAATGCGCAAAGTGGCCGCAAATGAGTAGCTAACACAAAACAAAAGCGGAGAAAAATATACAAACTGATGGTTGAAAGTATAGTGTGACGTCACAAACGGCAAATCAATCTCGACAGATTGACTTTACATATGTGGCATGTAATAAATAAATATAGAGAGTTTGCCACAAATCACCCGCATCTATATTTTGAAAACTCGTAAATGCGGGCAAATGTAATTTTCCAAAAATGTGTAAATTTCTGTTTTTCACATGTTTTGTACATTAGTTTTTTTCACAACACATACATACATATATGAGCCACAAACAGATTCAGTGAGCAGTTTTTGTTGTTTTTGCCCATGGGGAAATCAGGAAACCAAATATACTATAGCTTGTGGACAGCAGGTGGATTGAGAGAGATGAGGGTAAGCGGACTGGGCTGTTGTTGCAGCTGTTTTGCCAAAAGGTAACAACAACAACAGAAAGTACACATTTAAGTTAAGCTGATTGCATTTGCAGCCGAGTTGGTAAAAAGTGCATAAATATTCCATGATATGTGGCATGCTACATACATTATGAATAAACAAGCACAACACAACTTTTGAATAAAACCAACTAAAACTCAAACAACAACAGCAAAAGTAAAGAAAAAGGCTTGTCATTTCGGGTAGGCTGACTTTTTGCCATGTTAAGTATATATAGGCCGCAAAACAAACACCCCCGCGTAGGAGAAATTTTATTATTTTTTTTGGTTTTTTTTGTTTGTTTTGGTCAATGAATATATAACTTGTTTTCGAGTACAAATTTAACAATACTTACTCGACATGTTTTCAACTTATATCGGTAGCAACAATAAAAATGGCTGCAAAAATAATAAAAATAAAAAAATGAAGAACATTCTTGTCATGCCAACAAAGACCAGCAAAGAGAGTAAATGTATTCGCGGCTAATAAAATACAAAATTATTTGCGAGAAAATAGCAACAAAACGATTCAGCTCAATGTCAATGAACGCGACACAGATACACACACACACACACACACAAGCTTACGGCCTATAGAGAATGAAGAAAAAAGAGAGAGAGAGAGAGAGATTTGAAGATAAACCATGCCATGCATATGTATTAGTATCAACTGAGAGCAATCTCAGAATTGCCTCACTGCCAAAATATGCAAAAGGAGAACACAAACACAAAAACAGGCTAACAAAAAACAGCAACAATAACAATTTAACACGCTATACAAATTAGCAATGGCGAGGCTTTGGAATCCCCCGCTTCTTCTTTGCCCTTACCAAAAATGGCAAATAAAAGTGAGCGCTTAACTGGAATTTGCAGGAACAAAAGCAAAAGTCAATTTTTGAGATGAGTTCGTTGTTACCAGCTCTGCTGAAGGTTGTTTTGGCTTTGACTACTTTTAGCCAAGTTCCAATCAACCATAATAACAATAGCATGATGGTGCCAAACTCATTCGTCATGGGCGCTGGGTGTGTGTGAGAAACTTCTTTATACAAGGGCACCTTTGTGCTTATATTCTGGCTGAAAAAATACTTAAATGTCATCAAGTTCTCAGGCAAGAAATATACAAAAGATCTTTAAGACGATCTTGTTTAAGATGGTTTAAAAATTTTAACTAGTTTTAATAGAATACCAGTTAAAGTGGTTTGAAAACAAACACATTTCATAATAATTTATTAAGGTATTTTATTTAGATGGATAGTGAAAATAATTGTTTTAACAAAATGGATTGTTTTCTTGAAAATGAAAAATTTGATTAATTCAAAATAAACTAAATCTGTCCCAGCTGTACGGTTACAGATTTATTCTCTTTTTCTTCTCATTAACAGAACTTCCCCGTATATATTTCTGTTATTAAATCAACTAACTATCAATTGACGCTGCGCATCGCAGCTTCTATGAAATAACAGCAAATTATAAGTATGCATAAAATATAGGTTAGAGACTGTTGTTGTTAGTCGATTTTGCCATATTTGTCGGAGCACGTTGAACTTTGCGTTGCGGCTAAGCCAAGCGTGGGAGCTACTATTTTTCGAGTTAACATTTTGTTTTGATTTTATCTTCCAACGACAACAAAACAAAAAACTAAATTACACTATAATAAGGTTTTGCATGTGTGTGTGTATGTGTGCGCGCGCCGGTACACGCGGTAGCTAAAACCGCCTCGGCCGCTCTGGGGCAGGGCTAAAAGGCGCGTGGAAAAAATAAAACAAAACAACAGACAAAACGTATAGAGACAACAACACAGTACTTATTAAATACGGAAAGAAGCCGGTGCGCCAGGCTGGCGCGACACGTGAGTGCAAGCGAGAAAGTATGTAACGGAACGGAAAAATATACGAAGCGAAACCGACGCTGTAAAAATGTTATTCCAAGCACTTTTGGCATGGTGGTGGTTGTAAATGTGTGAATGGGAAGCCAAAAGAAGCAAGAAACTTGGGAACAGACAAGACAAAAGGGCTGCAATTGGCAATGTGCCTGCCTGCCAAGACACTTGGAATGGACCGAGACTTCGACTCGAGCGCAGTGAAAAAACCAATATACAACAATTTTATTAGTCTGTTCACACACACCCACAAACGTATGTACGTACAACGAATATTGGCAAAAAATATAACGCGCCGAACAGAGCACACACACACGCACATACACAAACGCACAATCATGTATTGAAAATGTAATGCGAAAATGTTTTTATTGCAGGTCCGACACATTTGCAATTTCTTTGTCACAAATTTTTTGATGCTTGTATTTTTTTTCTTTTCTCTATCCATCGCGTCGTTTTCTAACTTACCCTACTTGCTTCCGTTTTTTGTATATCTCTTCGGGTTAACGAACACTTTCAACCGCTCTTTAACCAATAACCTTGGTGTATAAAACTTCACAAAATTGTCCTTATTTAATTTGCACAAAACACGAGCAATTAATAACCGAGAGTTAAAATGACTGTACGTCTTTCGAGTACTTATTTTTGCATTTTTTGTACAAACTAGAGGTGGTTGACTTTCGATAATTTAACATTTCTGATAAATTTCAAGACTACAACATGAGTACTTGGGGCAAGTTGGCATGCCGCTGCAAGATGGCTTACATTACATTACTGTACATTTAACGAAAAACTCCACACTTAACGAAAGTATACGCATTGTTGCATACTTTTTCAGGCTTGCAGACTATTTTTGTATCAGGTGTTTTCGTTATGAGCGACCAGCTGTCGAGGGCGCAGAGTGACCAAGCTATTTAGTGTTGGTGTCGTTTAGTACTTTTTATATGATACGCGTTATTCTAGCAGTAGACCAAAATTAAACAACAAAGAAGACGAATTATTCATTATTAACTATACTAGATACAAGCAAAGTGATATAAAAATAAGCAAACACTTGACCTTGGGGCCTGGTGCGTCATGGCAAGCCCAAATATTAACTATCGCTCCCTGGCCGAAGCGAATCAAAATCCATTTCGCGACGCACAAATACGCGTTGAGCAGTCACCAACAACAACAACAACAGCAGCAGCAGCACGAACAATAACAAAATCAGACGACGCAAAATCATTTACAGCTGCTGCGCATTTAAATGACCATGAACAGCAGCATTTCGTGCACGAGCATGAGAATGAGGATACGCCACAAGACATGATGATACACATTGTGCCAGAGACGGGCAAGGAATCGCATCGATGGAATCACATCGAGGATTTGGATTCATTTTTCTCCCGCATGTACAATTATCAGCAGAAGCACGGGTTCCGTGTCATCGTGCTGGACGAAGTGTTCCAGGTGCTCGAGTTTGGTTTCGTTGTCTGGCTGTTCACGTTCTCGACGCACTGCATCCGGCATGAGGTGCTCTTTGGCAATGAGCTGCCCGACAAGAACACCAATCGAACAAAAACAACGCTCAGCGATGTGATAATACCGACCGGAGAGTGCGTCCTCAAATTCGGTTTCTTCACCTACCTGATCATCTTCATAGCGGCCATCTATCTGGGCATCCGTCTGCTCAAGATGATCTATCACATAACCCAATATGCGGATATTAAGCGTTTCTACAATCAGGCGCTGCGCATCGAGGACACCGATCTGGATAATATCACCTGGCACGATGTCCAGCAGCGAACACGCAAAGTCCAGGCCGAACAGCATATGTGCATTGACAAGGAGCTGCTCACCGAACTGGACATCTATCATCGTGTGCTTCGCTTCAAGAACTATCTCGTGGCTTTGATGAACAAACAGTTGCTCCCGGTGCGCTTCCATTTGCCGCTGTTCGGCGAGGTCGTCTCCCTGAGTCGCGGCATGCTCTTCAACATTGACTTCATACTGTTTCGGGCGCCGGGCTCACCGTTCCAGAACAATTGGCAGCTGCGCGATGAGTTCGCTGTGCGCAGCAATCAAACGGAGCTGGCACAGCGTCTGTCCAAGCTGATATTGAGCGTGGCGCTGATGAATCTTCTACTGTCGCCCTTCATCTTTCTGTGGCAGCTCATCTACTTTAGCTTCTCGTATGCGAACATTTTGCGCAAGGAGCCAAGTGCCTTGGGACTGCGCACCTGGTCCAACTATGGACGCCTCTATTTGCGGCATTTCAATGAGCTCGATCACGAGCTGGATGCCCGACTCAATCGTGCCTATGAGTATGCGGATCGCTATTTGAGTTCATTCTCCTCGCCGCTGGGTGTGATAATTGCTCGCAATTTGCTATTTGTGAGCGGCGGTGTGCTGCTCTTAATCCTTGCCTTTGGCATCTATGACGAGCATGTCTTCCAAGTGGAGCATGTGCTGACCATCATTGCTGTTCTCACGGTTGTCGGCGTCGTGTGTCGCACGCTCATACCCGATGAGAATCTCATCTGGTGTCCCGAACAACTGATGACCGCCATTCTGGCCCATGTCCACTATCTGCCCACCGAGTGGAAGCAACAGGCGCACAAAGCTCTTGTCCGCAACGAGTTCAGTAACTTCTTTCAGTTCAAGGCTGGCTATCTGCTCAGCGAGATTTTCAGTCCATTCGTCACGCCCTTTGTGCTCATCTTTGTCTTCCGGCCCAAGGCCATGGAGATTGTCAAGTTCTTTCGCAGCTTTACAGGTGAGTTTACAGTAATCTGAAAAAGGTAGAAAAAGGTATTTATTGTAATTTATTTGCAGTTTCTGTGCGTGGTGTGGGCAACGTGTGCTCGTTTGCACAAATGGATGTGCGCAAACATGGCAATCCGGACTGGCAGATCAACAATAGTGGCGTACTGGATGTCGGAGGATTAACCACTGATCAGCAACAGAAGCAACAGAGCTTGGTTGGTGGCAAAACGGAAATGTCGCTCGTGCGTTTCACACTTAATAATCCGGAGTGGCAAATGCCAAAGGAGGCTTCACAGTTCATCAAAGGCATCAGGGAGCATGCTATCGATGAGCTGGTCAAGGCGAAAACAGCGCCACAAGCGGCTGCACGTGACAATCCGCTTACGCACAGCCTGATCTCATTCGGCACTATTGGCGAGGAGTACTGTTCCATAGCCAATTCTGTGCTCGCTGCCGAACTGAGTCCCGAGCAACTGCAGCTATCCCAATCGATGGCTGTGAGTCGCGGTGAAGCTGTTGCTGAGCCAGCCGGGCCAGCTGGCATCACTGGGATCGGCAGTGACTTCCGGCATATGCTGCAACAGAATCTGGGCGAACCGATGAGCAGCATCAGCTTTAGGCACATGTCCACGAGCATGGGCCCGGCGGACAGTATGCGCCGACTGCGCCTGAGCAAGGCTGAGGGCCGAATTGAGGGACCGGCGGACACGCTGCTCTATAGCCTGTATGGTGTGGAGCCGCGTCTCGCCAAGAATCCCATTGGCGTCACCGTTGCAGACATGTGCCTCAGTGCGCTCTATCTGCACGAGCTGAGCCAGCAGAAGCGCATGGCACGCCAGTCGCGCATCGACGAGGCTGAAGAGATGCCGGGACCAAGCAATAGACCTGAGGCGCCCACTGGATCGGGATTCGCCGGGTCGCGCCACACCGTGATTACCTCAAAGGCTGCCGAAAGCACGCCGCTGCTGGGCAACATACGTTCATAGCAGCGACCCGTTTGGATCTAATAATGATATCCTAGCGCTTAAGGACAACAAACAAAACAGAAACAAAAATAACTACAACTCTGCTATTAGTGTTTAAGTTGTAAAGTTTGTATATGTAGATCGGACGATGTCTAGTACATAGCTATTATCTAATACGAAAAGCAATAAATCAACTGCGTCAACGAAAATACTGTTTTGGTTTTTCCTTATATTGTTTAAAACATATTCGTGTAGAAAACAAAAAATATATGAAAGAAGTTTTTGTTTGAATATCTAAACGCATATCGCACCCTTATAAGAAAAGTTATGCAGCCCAAATTTAGCAAATACATATTGAGTTTCCCGGTTTCTACTTTTCATAATACATTATGATATATGCTACGAAATAATTATTAAATTAATGGCTGTACTTAAATTAAGCTGCTCTAGTACAAATTTAATTTCAACGAAATATTAAGTTTTCTGAAAATTTTAAAATGTCTCTAAAAGTGTGCGGGATAAATTTACATCTATTTAAATTTACAATATTTGCATTTAAGAAGGAACTGGTCGAAGAGAAGGCAAAAATTACTTGTCATTTTTTCTACGATGCTGTATACCCAGAAACCACGAACCAAAATTATATATTCCTCTCACAGTTATTTTTTTTATATATTGAGCCTAATAGCAAAAATTTATTTCCATGAACATTTAAATCAAGTGACAGAATATGAAGTCAGGTATTGGATTGAATTAAAGTTTGATTCAAAATTTTATAGTTTTGACAAACGAATTATCCAAGTTTTGGTCTTAATTATCGGAGAAACATTCAAACGACAGTGTGAGAGCTGAAATGCTGATCATGGTACTACAGTTGAATTTTCGTAATGCGAATAATAATTTGTTTATTTAGTTGTCACGTTGCCATCTCTAGCCTCAGCTGGCCAGCGGTCTACGATTTCCCGGGCATTGTTGATACACCACATTGTCGGGAAAAAAGAGTTAAAGGAAGTCCAGCTGTGCGGCAGCGCCTCGTGTGTCAATGGCCACACACGAATGCCATTTGGCGATGGGTGTTGATGGCATATGCAGAGAAGAGAAGCAAAAGATGCCGAGATGCAGTCGAAAAGTAGCTAAAGATACATTTGCCAGGTGCCAGGTGCGTGCATATAGATATTATGTATGTACATGTGCATCTCTAGTTATTAGCTCCCAGCTGCAGTGCAGCAATTGCATGCAATGGCAATGGGAATGGGAAATGGACAGAGTTTATGAATTATGAGCGCGTCGCGTGAGATTGAGTTGAAGCTGGAGTTTGAGTTGGAGTTAGAGTTGGAGAACAGAACACGTTGTCTCATTTTTACGCTGCACGCCAATTTTGGGTTCCATTGCTTAACATTAACTAGCAGCCATTTGTTATAGATGCCCGTTTTGGGGGCGCTATCTGAAAGCCATCTGCCACTCGGAAGACAGAGCGAGCGGGAGAGTGAGAGAGTTGCCACAACGTACTAGTTGCATGTTATACTAATTGTATCGCTCATGTAGCCAGTCATGTTATCCGATCCGGCATTGGGCCTAGGTACATGACGACACTCCAGTCTAGGCTCTCAGCTCTCTGTGAGTCTTGACTCCGTTTGCTGGTTCTGGCCAAATGTGAACGGCTTTTGCCGGCCATAAATGCCATAAATGCCAAACGCAATTGAAAAGCGCGTCAGTCGCCAAAATGGATATTTAGTACAGTCGAACTTCTCTAAATCAAACTTATTTGAGCTGGCATTCGACTTAACTCCGTCCAAATTAAGTTGCAATTGCATTTTGTGTTCAAGTTCTATACAATTTTGTTTCCATAACTAAATGCCAAATATTTGGCACGTTTTAAATGTGAAATTCTTAACTGGAAATGTTGAATGATGTTAGGTATTGTTCTGAAATTGAATGAATCTTAATTTGGAGAGGTATTTGGTATGGAAAAATATACCGAGTCATTAGTTTTGTGATTTATGAACAAAGAAAAAAATATTTGGGACTTCAACGAAGTTCTCGAAATAGTTTTTACATGATATAACTCTTATTGCCATCCTAATTCCATCTAGTAATTAAAAATTGTCTTGTTCTGACAAATTGCCAGTTCGAGTTAGAGAAGTTCAACTGTACCATATATTTGTATATATGGTTTCCACGAGCCTTGTCAAACAATCGATTTTAATTTATGATTTCCTGCAGCAATCGGACACACTGACACCGAATGCTGCCGGCTGCCAAAAGTCAAGAAACAAATCCGCAACGAGTAATGACACTTCATGTGGTGGCCCGATAGGCCCAAAGATCATATGATCGATATGCACACAGCAGGGCCCAAAAGAGCTCGACTTCGAATTGGATTGGATTTGAAGAATTGGAAAGGGGGGCGCCTTGTACACATATATATACATATAAATATATGTGTCAATGCATATGCCACTACTATATAAACATACTATATGTACTGTGCATATTCAGATATGAGCGAGAGAGTGAATGTCTTGACAGTTGGGACCCACCGCGTTGTTTTTGGCTAACCAGTTCAAGATCAGGCGTCACTTTACCCAATGCTGACAGTCGCCAAATGATGGTTGAAGTAGTAGCGCATAGAGTAGCCCATATCCAGATTTGTGGCTCCAGCTGCTGCTGCCATTCTGCAATTAGAGTAGCCATCCACAGTTGGCGGGCACATCGGCGCGTTTCAAACGTGTCTGTATGTTTGTCCTAGCCAGGCAGATAGGCTGGCAGGCAGGCAGGCAGGCAGCTAGCTGGCAGCGACTAATGATGATAGTCACACACAGAAGTGATGCTCTAAGATCTATCCTCTTCTCAGCTCTCCTTGTGTCGAGTGTGAAGCATCTGTGTCGCATTTGATTGACAACTGATCAGGTGAACGTGCAACGTGATACGTGAAACGTGCAACGTGCCGACTGTCACTCCATTGCCAGGCGCTCTTTTGGCTTACAGACCATTGGCCTTTCCTTGCAGCTGCTGCCGCTGCTGTGCCCAATAACAACAACAGCAACAACAAGCCTCATTTGAGCCACGTACCCCGGTTGATAAGCTATCGGTACAGATTCTTTAATACGTACTTACATATACCCTGTATTCATTAAAAATGTTTTAAAAGGATATCATTAAGTTGTGAAACATATTTTTGTGCAAAAATCGATACAGCGAGACCTTCTATCAATGTGTTAATAATCACTTCATTTGTCGATAATTTTACATGGAACAAAATATATCGATTTGAAAAATTGCTTAATCAGAACATTTGTGTCAAACCTTTGTGCACACTCGGTTATTTGAATTTATGTATCACTTGGAATCTTGAGACATTTAAAGAACGATCTTATTGCCCATAAAGCAGCAGGAACCAGCGTATCTTTTAGTCTTTCACTTACAACTAGAGTATTCTAATTTCCTTCTCACTTTTTCTTTTTGGTTTGTCATATGTATTTATTTTTTATAATTAAAAAACCCGTTCTTGCGCCACACAGCTACAACCAACAAATAGGCCTCTCATATGCATTCAGATCAATTTAGTCAAATTGCAGCCGCTTCCCGATCCGTTGCAGATACCAGACTATCTCCTTCTCCTTCGACTTCATCTGCTCCTGCTCCACCCGGATCGATTTTCTATTTGCATTTGCATTGCAAATTAGAAACGGCAGCTTGGCAGCACCCCTTTACCCCTTGCTCCTTGCCTCGTCGTTGTAATCGAGCGTCGATTCAATAAAACATTTAAACATTAAACTGCTTTTATGCAAATTGCCAGCGTGCGCTTAATTTTCGAATCCAGCTAGCAATACAGCCAACCATAATGCCAGCAGACATCAGACCCCAACGGGCATCCGGCAAGAGATGCACTTGAATTATCTTCACATCGCATGCATGTAACACCTACCCAGCAAATCCCAGCAATTTTCAAAGATTCACAGATCCGCAAATTTCCATTTGCGGCACCTGTCCTCTTGTTTAGCTGTTAGCTGATAACATCTAGAGTGGATCTTCTACAATTTTATTTTATTTTTTTTTAGATTTTTGTGTAACTTAACTGTTGCTGTCTTATTTTCTTATTTTCCCTCTCTCTCTCCCACTATGTCTCTTAATGGCAGTGGCTGTATTGCTAATCAATAGCTTATCGCTATTAATCTCAGGCTTCGATTTACCTTTGGCAGAAACTTTGCTACTCGTTTTGTTTCTAGACAGCTAGCCAGACAACGGAGCAATGGCCAAAAGATTCTCCAACTGCTGCTGCTGTTGTTGCTGTTGCTGTTGCTTTTGGTCTGGCCAATTCATTAAACATCCAATAGCTGTCGCCTGCCTGTTTGTAAATGTTTGCTGCTCAAAATCGCTAACACGGCCATTAACTTAATTGGCAGCGTGGGTCAATTTGAACAGATTCGTTTGGGTCAACTACTTAGTAAATATATTGTTAAAGAGAATTTGAGTGCGGGCTTTCAAGTAAAGTGGGGTAAGTGTCAGGAGTAAACAGGCCATCAGGATTGTACATACATTGAGATTGTATGGTGATTATATAGGTTCTAGTTAATATTATATTGAGACTAACTTTAATTTCTATTGCTGATTTCGGAATTTTAGTAAAACTCTAAGTTTTAGTTTTACTTGTCACGATTATCAATGGGAAGTATTTTTTTATACAGCGTATTATTAACTAGAGGTAATTGTTATCACTTTTTATGTAGCCAGGAAGGCAGACCTAAATGCGTGGTAAGCAAAGTTGGAGTGTTTTATCAAGCAGTTTAACCGGCAGGTAGCGTTAGTTCACTTCAGGCTAAATACATTTTATTTAAAAAAAAAATAATAATTTCATAAAATATTACAGCTAAACTTCCATATATCGAATTTCTATTTAATGAATTAATTCCCAGAACCACGTTATTTGGTTCATTGAAAAAACCATTTTATGTTACGAATTTTCTCGACATCGAATTTTTTTCTTGTAAAACTTACGAAAATCTTCAAGTGTTAATTACTGTTGATATTTAGCTATCCTTAGCTTTTCTTGCTGTTATCAACTACTCCTGATGACATCGATCCCATCCTTAACAAGCTAATTTTCATCGCTTTTGAACATTTAATATTCCAATATGTTTTTTTTGCCTTAAACTATAAAATGTAAAACTTTATTTCTACTTTCGAATAAACAGGCAAATAAATTTAAATTTGAGAGCAGGATGCTCGCATTCAATATAAAAAGACCTGAATATTTTCGAACACGTTGCCTGTAACTGATATGGAGAAAATACTCAAGAATTTGCTAGCCATCCACATGGTTGGAGTTGACATAAGTCCATATAGTGTGGAGTCCACCAATTGGTGACGACTATAATCTGATCAAGTGATGGTCATCAATTTGCTCAACTTATGCGCCCTGTAGGTCAAATGATCTCGTGCGATTGCAACGGTAAAAATGCTAGACATATTTATGAGACCGACACAGAACCCAGAACCAGTAATGTAGCTGGGTGATAGGAGAGAAGGTTGGAGAAGGAGTATGGAGGTTTTTTTGTAGTAGAAGAAGAATTAACATGAGCCTGCCGGGCGGCAATCGCATCGTCGTCGTCTTCTACTTTGTCGTCGTCTTATTTGCCAGCGGTTGGCGCGTGGGCAGCGCTGTCGCCTGAAGTGGATTTTCTGTTCAACAAGTAGTTTATGATGTTTTTGTCAATTCATGGCAAAATTAATGACGCTGCAGAAAAGCAGCACGCACATCGAATCGTGGTAGTTGCAACTAAAGCCGAAGCCGATGCTGAGGCTGGAGTCGATAGTTAAAAGGGGGATCTTTGGCTGTGCCTGGGCTAGGCGTTAAAAATTGTTGCCTATAAAAAATATATATAAAGAACTGCCAAGGAGGAGTTGCCTCCACTCCACACCACTCCCTCTTTGTCACCCTTTTTATCCCCTGCTCCGGATGCTGTCTGGCAGAGTCTGCATTTAAAAAATGCCATTAGTCACATTTGTGGGGCACAGACACAACTTGCAGCAGTCGCTTGTTGCCATGACTTGTAATTTTACACTGGAATCTATGAAAGGGAAAGAAGTATATATTTTCGAAATGTGTGTGAAATATCTGTACATTATCAAAGACTATCAGATGAAAAACTATAAAGAAACAAGAACTTGCAATATTGATTCGAACTTATGTGTTTCATTAATTGGGAGGAATCATTTTCATTTCTTATTGCATTTTTCCATATTTTCAAAACGTTGACAACATATTTATGTACCAGCAAACTAACACACAGAGCACTAAGTAAATCGATCTTAATTAAAATCAAAGCTCCTCAAAAATCTTATAGGACAGAATGCATTACAGCTACCAGTATACAGTTCTAAAGTCACTTAACAAATAATAATCCTTGCACGTTTTCCATACACAATTTGAACTGCTTTTAAGATACAATCAGAGTATTCATTAGTCGTTAACTTAAAAGAGAAATGTTCTTACTTGTTTTATTTTATTTTTATTTTTTCTTGCTGCACGATAAGTAACTGCAACTTGTTTAAGCGGACCGCGGGGCGGCAATGCTTTTGGCTGTGTGGCAAACACAAATATTTCTATTGCCGTTAATGGCGTTAATAATTTTTGCGCTACAACGAAGAGGCAGCAGCAGCATTCGACTGTGGAGTGCAGATTGCAGCTGCTAGTTGGTTGTTTGTTGTTGTTAGTAGGTAGTTGGTAGTTGGTAGCTAGTGGCTTCGGTACTTAGCTCTGCAGCTGGTGAAGCTCCTCGAAGAGCCCCGGCTCGTAGGTAGGTGTGGATTAGCAGCGCCTGTCATGTTGAAGATGACGTTACATAGCTGCGAGTGACAGGCGGCAAAAAGCATCAACGAAATAAATATGAAAATGCAAATGCGAAATTAATTGAAAGAAATAGATGCAGCTTGGAAAAAATAAGAATACAAGTGGGCTGCCGCAAAACTCAAGTGTGCAATTGAGAGCAGAGCAGAGTCAAGTGGAGCAGCTGCTCTACATGAGCGCCAGCAGCAAATGTTGTATCGGATTTCGGCCTGGTAGCCAGGCGCTTGTCACAGCTGGTAATGCGATATCGCCAGTGGCAGCCAAAGTAACCAAGTCACAAAGCAAGCTAGGCTGCTTAGCAGCCAGTCAGGCAGAGGCGGCCATAAGCACATGTTCAACAAGAGATCTAACAGAATCCCCCAAAGCTGACGACGCAGCTGGCAAGCGCATAACTTGAGCTAGAGGATTATCACCTGCTGTTGGCAGCACCAGCAGCAGCCGCAGCAACCAGAGCTTAAAAAGCAAAAAAAAAAATATTAACACGTTTCAATATCTCAAACTAAGCACTTGCACAGTTAGAAAATTTATTCAACGTTATCATTATTAACACAGGTTTTTTTTTTTGTAATGGATGTTAGGTATAATATTTTCGTATAGCAAAACTATGTATTCATTATGTCACACCTTTGAACAAAAGAAAAGCTTTTCTTAACGCAAAGCTGATATTTCATATACATATGTATATTTCCATAGATGTATTTTATGCAATGTCGCAGAATTACGCTGTAGTGTCAGTGTTCTTTAAAATTTAGATTGAAGTTGTACATCTTCAATACAATAATATAATATTTCGTGCTTATGGGTATGTGTTATTTTAAGTTTGTGATAGTCGAGCGTTTCATTTAAGAGATGTTTAGCTGAGAGTTGAAGTCTTTTCAAACAAGAAACTTTTGATATGAGAAATAATGTCAAAAAAAAAACACGACACACGAAACAATACTTTAAAACTTATTCTTTCACCATTTTCGCAAAAGTATTTCAACTCTCTTGCTTACAACACACTTTTTTCACCTTGTTAAATACTTATTGAACGAAGTCGCATCATCATTCATCTCAATTTATAGCATCATTTGTAAAAGATCACTTCGCCATGCTTTGACTAAAAGCAATCATACCACTGCGTTCAAGTAACCATCTTTGCACAAATCGTTCGGCTTTGAGCTGCATTTGTAAACGGTTTTCATCGATTCGCTAAAACGCGCAACTTGTCGTTAATTTTGTTGCAGCTTTGGCTTTTTATATGGACGCCATTTTGAAGCGGTGTCTTTTTTAGTTGTTGTTGAGGCAGCAACTGCGTCTAATAAAACACGCCCACTGTGTCCAACTGACACCTGTGCGTGTGTGTGCAAGTGTGTGTATGTGCGTGTATATTTGTAAGCCACATTGTCGTTGTAGTTGTAATGTGCAATTATAAAATTGCTAAAAGAAGACAAAAAAAACACAAAGATCGAAAATAAAATAAAATCACGCATACGCAAAGTTGGCCCCCGAAGCGAGTGAGAGAGGCAGCTAAATTGGAGCTGCTATGCGTGCGAGTGTTTGTGTGTGTGTGTGTGTGCGTAGTGAATGCCTGTGCGAGCGCACTTGTTGTTGTATTTTGATTTTTACTATTTTTTTAGTGTTTGTTGTTTATGTTTAAGTCGCGTAATCGCAATCACAAAATGCCAGACTCGTTTTTGACAAACGCTGACAAATTCGGCAAATGGCAAACTACAAACTGTGCAAAACCTGCCAAAGGGGAACCCAACAACAAATCGTGGAGAGGGGGGAGTGTGGGAAAGGGAGGGGGAGGTGGTTTTGTTGCATTGCCCACAGGCTCTATTGCCACAATTTATTTGCGCATAAAAATGCAGCGTGTAAACTCCAATTAGACGCTAATTTTAGCATACACATAGCATTTAAATAAAATGCAAATGTGCGTGCAGGAAACTGCTACGACTGTATGCAATAAGTGTGTGTGTGTCCGTGTGTGTATGTCTGTGTGGAGTACATTCACTTGGGCTAAGGCTAAGGCTGAGAGTGTGAGGCCTGCAAAGTGAACGGCTGCGCCTATTAAAGCAATCAATAAATGGCTGACAAAAGCCCATAGCCAAAAGCCACAAGCTCAGTAAGATCCAACGGCGTGCAATTGCCCCCGCAGGCCTTGGATTCATGGCTAAAGATTAGGATGGCGGCGTGGTGCACACACATTAACAAAAAGAGAAAGAGAGATACAGTTGGGTAAGTTATCCTCAGTCATAACTCTGACCTAAGGCAAATAAATTAAACATAACCAAATCAGTATTACTCTGATTACATTTTGGTTAGTGACTCTCAAACTTTCACTAAGAATGTTTATAAATGTAGCAGAGCCAGATTGAATGCAATCTAAATGTTTCGACTTTTCTAGCTTTTACAAACAAATAATCAACATTTTTTTTTTTAAATTTAATATCTTAAATATTTTATTTTACAAGCTAGCCTTTTTACAAATAACATTAATCAAACAACTCAAAGGAGTTTAAAGTATTGGAATGACAAATGAAAAGTTAAGGTCTGCAATCTGAAATATAATTATGTAACATACTTTCCAATTTTATCAACTATCAGACTAAAACTTAAAAGCATCCTTAAGATTTTTTTCTTGTAAAATAAACAAACCTTATTTGGTAAACTTTAAAAGAGCAAGACTCAAGCTAGAAGATGTTGGAAGTTGAAATTGTAGTAGCTTTAATCAATCTAAACTGTGGCTCCGTCTTCAAGATGGCCTTGTAAAAATCCTTAATACAAAACATAATCAACAGTTCAAAGTTTCTGGCACATTACTGTCCACTGTTTGCTCCCTACCCGATCAGAACACAAGTAAATATACAATGCAGAATATTTTGACATAAAAGTAACAACTTTTTTCGATAGAGGGAGGATGGGGAGACAACCCGCAGGGTTTGCGTGACAACGGCATAAGAAATCATTTGGCAATTATATGTGAGATATATAGTCGTATGTCCCAGCAGGCTCAGCCAAGAGTGCGCCCACGAGCATTTGTGGTATAACGGTAATTGGCAATTATGCGACGAATCAAAGCAGCCAAATTTGGCCCGAAGAAAATCAAAATAAACTCAGCGTTTTTATTGCATTTTTTTTTGTTTTCGAGAGTTTTGCCCCAGAGCTAATGTTGTTACTGCTGTTGTTGTTGTCGCTTTCAGTCGTTGTTGTAATGAAGTCATTATAAAATATTGCGTCCAATGCACACGCACCAGGCTGACCAGGCAACAACAACAACTTCGACCAGGCTGAACCGGCCTATGGCTCGCACGGCATTGGCCATAAATTCTCATTCGTTCGGTTTCGTGCCCGCCGCTCAGCTCCAACCTGTCACGACAGCTGGGCCACGTCTAATCTAATCCAATTGCATTTAACTTTTTGTTTTGTTTTGAGTGTGTCTGTGTGTGTGTGTGTGTGTGTGTGTGGAAGCTGTGGCAACGACATCGACTCCCACTCCCATGCCTTGCACCTTTTGTTGCCTTTGCATATTTTATTAATGCTAGTAAACTCATTAAACTGACGCTGGGCAACCCATAAATTCCAACTCAATCCCAAAAATTTCTGTTTGTTGGCTTCCAGTTTTCTTGTTGCAACTCAGACTGAGACTGATCGAGGTGTCAGTGTCAGGCAACTGTGCAACACAGCCCCGAAGCTTTATGACTGCACCTGACTCCAACTGACACACACTTTGTTTCAGCTGTCGCCCGGGCGGTCTCCGGCACACACATGTCCATGTGCCATGCATTTCAATGCATTTCGTTTAACATGGTGGCAACTACTGCTACTACTGCTACTACTACTTCTACTGCCACCACGGCACTTGCAACTGTGCAACACCATTCCCAAGGGCTTAATTTGGCCAAAGTATCGCGTTGTGCGCCCAATTTTTAATCAGCAGCGGCAACTGCTAAAAGTTGATTAATGATCACGACGATTTCTAATAAAAGAGGGCGGTTTCAAAAACTATGCATTGCAAACAATAAAAGTTATGCATAGTTCAATTATTGATAAAAAACAAAAACAAACTTAAAATTAAAATCAAATCAACGTGCCAAACACGACAAGAAACGCTTGTTAACGTCATTTGGATTTAATTATGTATTAACATTTTTTTTTTTAGATATTTGATAAATAAAAGATTTTGCTTTTCCTCTAACGATTGTTTAGTTTTCATAAAGTTATGATAATATAAAGTTCAAAAACGTTTAAAAGTTCATAATTTAGTTAGATGAAGCTATCATTCCTTTAACTTTTCCATGTTCCTCTTAATTTCTGCTAGAACATAAAGCAATTATCTTTGTTTTTATATTGGCACCCGAATAAGAGCTTTGAAACCGATTGAGTGGAAGGGCAAAGCACCTTCTAGAAGTTGCAAGCAGCGCTATGAATCGTAAGTGTGCCAGCTGTGGCAGTGAGTAAGCAACTATATTTATATAAATAGTTATAAGACACTACAATACGCCGACGCAGCTACAAATAAATTCATTGAGACAATGGCCAACAATCGCAGAATGAGGATGATCTAAGACTATTTAATTGTTTCGAGAAACTGCTTTTGGTTTCCTAGTCTTCAAATTAACAATTCTCTAAAGATCAACACTAACTAATATATCTTTTTCAGTTTGCATCTTTCATACAGCTCCAACTTCAAGTTGATTGCTTTAGCCAATTAATTTTCCTAGCCTTACCTTGTTTGTTTTTCCGTCTCTTTTCATCTCACCTACATATGTATTGAAATCTAAGCACGAGTTCGCATAGCTACACAGCTTATAGAATTTATCCACTTAATGCCTGTTGTCAACGATGCGTATGCGTAATAAGGCAACCACTGCGGCATGCCAATTATCTTCTTATACCCTGAAACCATTTATCGCCGGAAAGGGTATAGTACAGTTTTGCAAACAGACAAAAGGAAGAGAACAACAGCTTCATACACCAAAGAAATGTACTTGAGTCGCCTTAGAAATTATTTGTGTACTCTTTATCTTTATCCATTTATCTATTTTAATTTTACTTGTCTAAGATCAAAACGCTTTAAGGCCGTTAAATTAATGAACTTCACATTGCTGCTAGGGTATTTATTCTTCATTAAAGCCCACATATAATAAATCTTCTTTCCCAATATGATTACATAGATTGTGATACTCCTACAGTGCAGACTGGGCTGGGCGAACAGGCAGCATCAGTAAACGGTTCACGTAGCTCATTCAGGCGATGTACTTTTTTATTTTCGTGCAGCTGCTTGAAGCTAAAAGCTGGTTAGCCAGCTAGCCAATGGGCGGCACTTGCACATACACACACACAATCACACAGATGATATATATGTATATATATCTAGAGTATGCACTTTTTGCGCGTCTCAAAAATTGTTATTGCACATTTAAAGGCGTCATTATTAGCGCTACATGGAGGCACTAATAATTGTTTGAATTTCAAATGGAAGCGCCTCACTAATTGGAAACCTGGAACTGGGTCTTAAAGCAGTTGTTGTTGTTGTTGTTGCTATTTGTAGTTTTGTTGCTGTTGCTGTAAAGCTTTTGGAGTTTTGTTATCACATAAATTGTGCGCACAAATCTTGATCTGCAAATCATTTTCGACAACTTTACGAGTGCGTGAATATCGTGAATAAAGTTCGCTTAAAGTAACTCTCTGAATCAACATACATACAAGCCAAACAAATGTCTGTTAGTTAGTTAGCTTATTTTTGGTTTCGTTATCTCTATCTTAGATCTGCAACAGCCGCACATTTTGTTGGCCACGTTTCCTGTCTTAATGGTTTGTGTATATATATATTTTTTTTCTCTTCACTTTACAAAAATATTGAATTATTTACGCAGCCAACTAAGCTGACATTTAATTTAAGTGCCAACACCAGGAATACCAGAACCAGGACACCACAGCACTTTGGTCAAGAACTCTGTCTATCGTATCAAAATTTATACCCGCCTTTGGCAGCTAATGAAATTTATGCATTTATGCCAACTTGCTTAATGCTCAGAATGAGTTTGTGGAGATGCCGTTGCCGTCGTCATCGTCGTTTGCGTCGTTGTCGATGTCTCCGCCGACGCTATGATCCATGTTAATGTCCATCAGGTAATGTCGACTGGCCTGGGCTGTCAATTCGATTGTTGGGGACATGTCCATGTTGTTGTTGCATTACTGGCTGCTGCATTGCTGTTGCATTGCATTGAGATCAATTTGCAATTAGCCGCACTCGCAACGGATATGGTTGGTAAAAAAGCCGGGGCTGGCTGATGTGTGATTCAGTTCGGGATGTGTTCGGATGCCCTGCGCGAGCAAATGCGACACTTGCCCAGCTGCTTGCTTGAACCGCGTTTCCCGTGAGAAATTTCAATTATTTTAATTAGCGTTGCGATCCGCGCGGCTGCTTTATTAGGCGACAACAACAACAACAGCAACAACAACAACAATAGCAACAACATACAATATATACAAGACACATCGAATGATGACAACGACAACGTTGAAGGCGATGTTAGCGCGTCTGCGTCTGCGCAGAGTCTGAAGTTGCGTTGCCGTTGTTGGTTGCCGTGCGGCTAAGCGCCTTTGAGCCAATTTCCGCTGCGCCGCCGCACGCAGTTGACGTCGCTGCTCGCTGTTGACGTCGCTGCTCGCTTGGAATGCGAATGCCAGTTGATAGCAGTGTCAGAACAGGATTCTAGAAAAGCAGTCGTCGTCGTCGTCTTCGTTGTCGTTGTTGTTGTTGTTGCTGCCGCCGCCGTCTAATGACATGTTTTGGATAATGATGACGGCAACGATTGTGGCAAGTTTGTATTGGGCAGTGCCGATGTTAGTGCCAGGCATGTGGCGATGATAAAGTCGGGAACTTAATTTAAATTGATGACACTGCGCACTCAGCACACACTCAACAGACTCCAACAGAAGACTACTCAGCTCTGGCTCTGGCCATTTGGAAAATTGCCTCTCAATGTTGCCAACGTTTGCCAGCCAAATCAATCTGCATGCCAATGCAGTTACGACTCGAGTGCTATCTGTGTCGAACCAATGGACCACCCGGTAGATATCCGATAAACAGCTTTCGTTAATTATTGTAATTATTTTTTTTTTATTTTTTTCAAACAAAATTTATTTAGTTGGTAGAATGAGAAACGAGCTAATATTGAACTTAACGGAAATATTTAAACGATTGTATGAAAGATATCATTCTAATTAGTCTGGTATTCACGATTGTGAAAATATATAAGTTAAGTATCAATATTTATGATAATATTTTTGCATATTCAAAAATTAAATATTTTTGACTAAGCTTACTTGATTTATGTAAGTAAGCAATGAAATCTGTAGCCTTACCAATTTATATAAAATTACAATGATATCATCCTCAAGATCTAGATTTTGTTAAAGAGAACGACTTGTCATTATTATATCATAAATCATAAACTTTGTAAAATAATATTTGTTTTTGTTAATGCTATAATATACATATGCACAAACAATAAGCCAAACATATTTTTTAATTTCTTAAATTGAATTATTGAAATTTTTTTAAATAAAGTTAGACACCATCAGGTGAGGTGAGGTACAGTAGTTAGTTAAGGTGATATATTGTTCTTAACATAACTCTAAATGTCAATTTACGCGTGTTCCTTTTGTTATTTATTCAACATCTCTTTTATGGTGGGGCAAACAAAAAAACTGAGACCTTGGGTGTCCGCTCAAGGGAACCTGCACTTTATAAGTGTGTATGCATATGTATGTGTGTGTGTGTGTAACAATTCCAGGTGCTTTATAATTGGCCGCTGCGGTGTCAATTGCAGCGCCAGCGCCGGAGCTCAATTAAATACAGCCTACGCCGCCTGCTGCCTGCCGCAGCTGAGAGTGTGTGAGTGTGTGTATGTGTGTGCGTGTGGAGCAGCGGCAGTTATCCAGCTTTGGGCCTTAGCTCCCCTGGGAGCCGACAATGTGACTTGCTGCAGTGGAGCGTCCCGCTGTGAGCGGGAATGCCAATTTCAGCAATTAACAACAATGGCCATAAATGCGTGAAACGAATAAACTGATTGCAGAGAGAGAGACTGGGAGAGAGAGAGAGAATGAGAGTAAAAGAGAGCAGGTGCGGGTGCTGATTAAAAGCTATAGATTGAGTCGACTTGAGCACATTCAGCAAGCGGCTTATTAAACGGCCAAAACAAAACAGCAACTGGTGTTCGGTGCAGTCGGTCTTAACAGCTGACACGATCTTGAATTTGAATTTGAATCTGGGCCCATGTTCAATTCGAACGTCGCCATTTTGTGGCGGCCAGAAAAAAAGTAAGCGGTAGCTACTACTACTACTATACACATACACATACTTACGCACTAATACTAATACTGCGTTTCGCAGATTGGGGCGACCAATGACCGAAACAAAGGCCAATGGCGCACATTAATCAATTTATCATATTAAATTATATTGGCCATTGTTTATGAAAAGGCATCGTGCAATTATTAGGATGAATGAATACCATTATACTATGTAAACATTAAAAGCTTGATGTTAAAATACCCCATAAAAATAAGAGTTTAATGATAATAACAATCCTGATAAATATTTGTGTATCCAAAAGTGAATTGTTATATTTTAAGCTCTCTTTTTTCATATCCTACTTCCGTTAGCTCAATATCCACAATCCAAGAAATTCTTGAATTATTATTCATAGCCACTGTTTTCATTAAAATCAACCGAGATACAGTTATCAACAATCTTAACATGCTTACAGATGTAATATTGCTTTGTTATCTCTATAAATTTAATTTACATTCAACTAGATAACAGAGTCACACAAGAGACAATGTTGTAGTTGATATCAGTTTTCCTATTCTCATTTCCCCATTTCTTTTCTTAGATCAATTAAACATTTATGCAAATGCCATACACCCTATAGCAAAAAATATACTAAGCCAGTTACTGGTTTAGCAACAAATTGCTCCACAAATCTTTTTGTGTTTGCCCTTTGGCTAAAATTTGAATTAAATTTTTTTATATTTTTGGCTACCACTTCACGTTTATTCAAGGCACTGCATTTGAGAGTCAAGTTCAATGACTTTATCCAAACAACATGATATATTGTTGAAAGTGTTAAAGAAAAATAGCTGTGAATGTTTATTGCCATAAAGATTCAAATGTATTGATGTGTGCGCTGTTGGCCTTGATTGAGATTGAGTTTTGGGCCAAGCTTCGGCAAATGAACTATTTAACAGTAATTATTTATGTTAGCTGTCAAGCTTCAAATGAGCCATGTAGAAATGTACGTTTGATAACACCGCAAACAATGGTCAACGGACAGTCATTTCCTGGCGTAAAGCGTTTCGACCCGCTGTCGTTGGCCCTGTATAAGACCAGTGTACTCGAGACAAGAGCCAAACAAAGAGCAGTAGCAGAAGTATGATAGAGATTCACAAAAATTTCGTGGAAATGTGTTACAAATGCAGTCAGAGCAGAATTCGGAAACAGACACGTTCGGCATAAGTATGAACCAGTTTGATTATTACACAACACGGGCGTTGAAATTAAAAAAAATCGCAAAGAAAAGAATAACAACAGAAATATTGAAGACGTCTGCACCTGAACTCGAATTATTTGCACCTTATCAAATAAAATACACAGACCAAATTACCATATCTATCGAACAGTCTGATGACTGCTGAATCAAAAACACACAACAACAACAATAACCGATATATGTACTATCAACCCACTGGAATCGAAGTAAATTATATACTCGTATTTATGACAGCCTTTAAGATTCCATTCTGGCTACTAATTCAAAAATCTTCGAAATTAAAGCGATTTTAGCACGTCGCTGACTTAAACTGAAAACTGAAACGCGTTCCAAGCGTTCAAGCCAGATCCCCACAACAAGAAACAACAACAATGATGAAGCGAAGCCGAGCCGAGGGCCGCCGCACGTCGCGTCGCATTGGGGGACTGCGATTCGTGTTGTGGGCTTTCGCTTTCAGTTGCTGCTCGTTGCTGCGTCCGATTGGTGTTGCTTTAGTTCGCTGTCCGCTGTTCGTTTCGCCGTTCGCCGTTCGCTTGTTCGCCGTGTCGTTCTTCTATTAAGTCGCCCTGCTACTAACCGTTAGCGTTCTGTTCTCGAAAAAGCCAACGGTAAAGCGCTCAATTGTTATCGATTAATAAACAATAGCGCAAGTGCAACAGTTAATTTGAAAATGTTTCAATAATTGTGTGTGTGTTTGTTTGTTTGTGTCTGTCTGTTTGGCGCCAAAATCAAAATGGATAACGTTTCGCATGCGCAAGACAATCATCGTGGCTCGGTGTCCTCAAGCAAATCATTAGAAATACCCGTTACGCCATCGCGTTCACCAAAAAAAGTGTCCTTCTCCGATGAGCTGCCCAGCAGCAGCAACAGCACAACCAGCCTCAGCACCAACATCGTCCAATCCGAGCCAAGTGGCGTTAGTCAAGTGCTTCAGCAGGCTGTGCAATATCTCGAGCGTTTGCACGGTGCTCGAGAATATCCCACAGATGATGATGATGCTCCGATTGTGGAAAAGTTACCACCGGCCGCTGTACTCGATCTGGATGCCAATGAATCCTTTGTGCTGACCACAAACGCCAACTCACCGAGTATTCTGATAGCTGAACCAAGTGACGCTGCAAATGAATACGGCAAGGTGCCGGAAGTGCCATCGCTTTTGTACATGGAGCGATACAAGCTTAATTTAGATAAAAACTGCAGCTCGATGGAGCTGGAGGCGCGACGGGAGAAACAACGTTGGCTCTTGATATCGGAGTGCAGTGCCCGTTTCGGTGAGGGGAAGCACACACGTGAGGCATTCCGCAAACTATTTCTTGACGAGGTACGAGAAGATTACAATGCAGCTGCATTAATTACAACCATACAAAATACAATCAACTAAAATGGAAATATGCAGACCAATCCGCAGGGCATCGGGAATGAAACTCTCTTCACATATTGGGGAACCATGTATTTGTACAAAATGAATATGTATATGTGTTGACCTTGTGCTACATATTTTGTGGTCCTTTACCTGCAGCCAAAATAATAAACTCGTTTTTTTATTGGGATTTTGATTTATGCTCTTTGTTGTTGTGCCGTTCTCACTCTCCCTCTCTTTCACTCTTTCGTTGGCTTTTGTATTAAGTCTTGTTGTTGTTATTGTATTTACATATTTTTTGTCGATTTTACGGGCTCCAAGAAAGCTGTCCAACCAGTCGACGCGTCGCTGGCCCAAGCTCGACATGCTCATCCGTTAAATATGCACATTTTTCATCGGGTTGGGCACACAAAGCGCCTATCTTGCCCGATTCGATACGCCAGTACGTCGACTGTGACGAGAAAAAAGTAAAACAAACATGAAAGATAAAATGTGGGGGGGAGAAATAAAAAGATACCTCCATATGCAGACAAATATCGTGAGATTGATTGTCATTAAGTCATTTTAATAAGCATTTAATTAATGCAAAACTTAAAAATAAAATAAATTCTGTAGACGAACCAACACCAAACGAGAATCAATCAGCTTTGATTGGCTATGTTTCCTGCTCTTCTCTTTTCCATCGTTTGAGCATAAATCTTCCAACTGTATTTAGTGTAGTGTATACAAATGTTTAAGTAAACACCAGCTGTACTTGGTCAGTGTACTAGAAGTAAATTAATTAACGCACATATAAATTGTATTTCTTTACATCTTGTTCTTTTATTTACAGGAATTTCAACAGAAACTTTTTCAGCTTTTCGATCTTGAGCGAAATGGATATTTGCTGCAAGATCGTTGGATTGAGCATCTCAAGGGGCGACTCACGTAAGTACAAAAGGGACATAGTATGTACAGTAAAGCTTCGTTGATGAGTACTTGCGACAGAGAGCAGGGATAATAGGGATAATAGGTCAGGAATCTTAAACTTTAATATGGATGACAATTTTATAATCTTTGCTGGCATTAAAAAAGAACAGAAATTAAAGCAATGGTACTTTAAAACTAACGTTAGGCTAGATAAAATATTTTTTAAATTTGTTTTTAATTTTTTTCCGCTACAGTACTTTGAAGGCAAAGACTTTGAAATATTTGATTTTAATCACAACCAATTTAGCATTTTTTCCATGTTAATTATAAGAATAACGAAAATAAAAATTATTACTTACCTTTTTTATAATTATGACCCTAATTGTTATCATTATTTTTCACATGTTTTCTAAAAGGGATTGCCCGAAATTTAAATGCTTTGAATTTTTGGAGAGTGACCACTGTATATATATAAAGTTGCTGCTGTTCCTGTTTTTGCTCTGGTTTTTTTTGTTTCATGTCTGTCTCTTCATTTGCCTTTTTAAAGCGGTGCCAAAACAATTAGCCTGCTGCCAGTAAAAAAAAAGTTGTATCAGCCTCCAAACCAAGCCAAAGCTCGCACTCTCCTCTTTCCCCCTTAGACACAAGACATAACACACTTGCAAACACATACACACACACCCAGTTAGTATGGTTGGGCCTTGGTCCAGGCTCTGTGGCATTCCAGCTGCGCCAGTTGTGCGGCTACCTAACAGCGAATGCCAGCGTTGCACTTTGCACGCCAACGGCGATGCCATCGCCAAATGGTGATGCTATCTGTGTTGTATGTTAACATATACAACAGCTAACATAGTCTGCATGCCGCTACCCGGCCCGTCCCTGCCCTGCCCTGCCCCGACACTCTCTCTTCCTGTCTTTCTTGCAACAACTGTCACTGGCCGCCTGTCGTAATGAAGTCATTCAAATACAAATATAGCGTGTCGGGCGCGGGAGGCTGGAAACTGATGCTGCAGTTGTAGCTGTAGCTGGTGCTGTCCTTACCATGACTGGTCGTGGTGTTTTTGGTGCATTGTGGTGCTTGTTACCGGTAATGGCATTCGTAATGTTAATATGTTGGGTTCTTGGTCTCTTTTCTGTGGTGGTGTATTGCAGCGACGATCGCCAAATGGATTTTGCCGAGCAAATTGAGTCGGTGGCCTATGTCATCTGTGGCGAGAAGAGTCAAGTGACTTTTAAAAACTTTCGCGATATCTGGCATACAAGAGGTGTAAGTAGCTAATCCTAAATGAAAAGGGGTTCTTTTATTATATGTTCGTGTGCTTACAGATATTGGATAAGCTCTATCGTTTGATTGACATCGATGGCACCAATCTTATCTCAACGAATCAGGTCATGGAATTTATATCACATCTAACAAATTCCAGGTAAGTTCTTAGAATATTATAAAAGGTCATAACATTAAGTTGTAAATGACAGCTAAGTCATAAGAGTAAAGATGACGATCTCGCTTGGCAAACATTTCTCATGAATATTTCTTTCTAAATAAGTCTATAGAACATTCCTTAATCTTCACTTTTACCCTGTCCATTTAATTAAAGACCACGTACAGGCTTTGACAAGAGTTCGCTGGCTCGTTTGGAGCAGCTGTTTCGCAACACCGTGGGAAATGAGCAGGAAATACGACGTGAGGAGTTCCAAAAAATTGTCACCTCCAAGAATGTAGGATAACTGCTTAAACTAATCAATGGCATTGAACTTATTGAATATTTATCGTTTAACAGCCCTTCTTTACGGAGCGTGTGTTTCAAATATTTGATAAGGATAATTCAGGATCAATATCGCTGCAGGAATTTATAGATGCCATACATCAGTTCTCAGGACAATCGGCCGATGATAAGATACGTTTTCTATTTAAGGTCTATGATATTGATGGTGAGTTCGTATCCTTTGATTTATCTGTTGACTAATTTGATTTATATTCCTCAGGTGATGGTCTTATACAGCACAAGGAGCTGCACGATGTGATACGGCATTGCATTAAGGAGAACGGCATGGAGTTCTCCGAGGATCAAATTGAGGATCTAACAAGCGCCATGTTCGAAGATGCCGATCCGCACAACAGCGGCGAGATCACCTATGAAGCCCTCAAAAATCAGCTGCACAAGCACGGCGGTCTGCTCGAGAATCTCAGCATTACGTAAGCAATTGTTAAGTTATTTTGTTTCTTCTAAATTCTTTTTATTCATTTAACCTACACAGCATTGATCGCTGGCTGGTGCCCATTTCGGAAGATCCATCGGCTAACAACAAAAAGTCAAGACTGTGGAATACAATACCTCACCAGCTAACGCTGGCCTACATGAAGAACAACCAGGTCTTTGTCACATATCTATTCTTCTATATTGCCGTCAATCTGTGCCTCTTCATCTCCCGTGCCATACAATATCGTGCCAGCAATGGCTTTGTAATAATGGCCAGAGCCTGTGGTGAGTGTTTTTCACTAAAAATGGAGATAACTTCCCTGACAGTAGCTAACCTCAAGGTCAACAGTAAACTAACTGGCAATTATGCCTTCTTCTATTTGTTGCAGGACAATGTTTGAACTTTAATTGTGCCTGGGTACTGGTGCTGATGTTGCGACATTCACTCACTTATATGCGCTCGAGGGGACTATCCTCTGTTCTGCCCCTGGATCATCATGTTTATCTGCACAAGCTGACGGGCATAACGATTTCTGTATTGAGTTTGGTTCACACGATAATGCATTTGTTTAACTTCTCGATTATTGTAATTAACGATCCCAAGATCAATGCAGGACACTTTACTATTGGCGAGTGGCTGCTGACAGATCGTCCAGGTTTGTTCGGACTCATTCCGGGCTGTGCGAATCCCACGGGCGTTGCTCTGCTGGTGATACTCATGATAATGTTTATTTGTTCGCAACCGTTTGTGCGGCGCAAGGGAAGCTTTGAGGTCTTCTACTGGACGCATTTGCTCTATGTACCTTTCTGGATACTCACTTTGTTCCATGGCCCAAACTTCTGGAAGTGGTTCATGCTGCCGGGTCTCGTGTATATTGTGGAGCGTGTTCTGCGATTTGTTTGGATGCGCGGCGAGCATGGCAAGACGTATATTAGTTCCGGCTTGCTGCTACCATCCAAGGTCATTCATCTGGTTATCAAGCGACCCTTTAACTTCAACTTCCGGCCTGGGGATTATGTGTTTGTTAACATACCAGCGATCGCTAAGTACGAGTGGCATCCGTTCACGATTAGCTCGGCACCCGAGCAGGAGGATTACATGTGGCTACACATACGTACTGTAGGCGAGTGGACGAATCGCCTGTATCGCTACTTTGAGCACGAACAGCAGAAGCTGCACAAGGGTGAGGTGAATCAACATATGCATGCAATACCCACGCCCAGTTTCATGCTGTTGAATGAGGCACGCAATCCAGCGATGGCCGAGATGTCTCGTCTACCGCCCACGGCAGAGACGACGCCTCAAACGGACTTCCTCGCACGCAACATGACCAGCAGCAGCATCAACAACCTAAGCAATCAGACTCCACCGGAGCGTCCTCCGCGTCAGCATCGCAAACTGGTGGCAGCTGCCGCGATTGATGCGCCCACGGCAACAACAGGTGTGAATCGCATTCAAAGCATCAAGAAAACGCTGCAGCGCACCTTTTCCCGCAAGGAGACCGTCGAGCCGAAATCCATCAAGCCCACCCGCCAGGCTACAGGCTTCGCCAATGGCGCCTTTGTGGCCGATAATGAGCGTGATGTCTTGAGGCTTAGAGCCACACAGAGACCGCTGGAGAAGAGCATCTCGCTGCCGGATATCAGTATGAAGAGCAAGAAGCGCAGTCGGCTCAAGGCGTAAGTATTTTACGAATGATCAAAGTACCTATGAAAATTAACGTTTCCCTTGTTATTAATTCGTTTGCAGCCTGCGCGCCTTGGGCCGTTCCGAGTCGGAGCGTGCCTTTGATGAGAAGCGAATGCGGCGCGCTCGTAACAGCAGCGTGGGCTTGGCCTATCTGAGTCCGCAGAATAAGTCGCTGGCGCAAAGTTTCCGCTACATGCGCAACAAGCCCACAATTATTGCCTTCAAAACGCCCAGCTTAGAGCTGAGTGAGCCACAGCTGACAACGGCGGCTGTGAGTGCGGAAGTCAATGGTGGTGGCGCCTATGAGATAAGCGCTGTGGAGCAGGGCCGTCTGTCCCGGGCCGAGAGTGGCGCCGACAGGCTGCATGTGACGCGGTTCAGTTTGACCACCGAGGATAAGCCGTTGGAGGTAAGGCTCGCATATGTAAAAACCCATCATTCACTAACCTTAAAGTTTAAACAAATCCTAATCCCAATTTAATGCTCTCCAAGGATAACACAAACAGAAAGTCACGATTACTTCGTCCAACATTTCTGCGCTCGTTGTCCACATCCCTAACAAATCGGGGCGGCGGTGGCGGTGGCAGCTCCACAACTAACAGCGGTAGCAAGGTTACACTCGATGCGGGCGTTATGGAGGTTAGGGTGATACCAACACATACACATAAACACACACACACAACCCAATCCGAACTAACACCTACTAACGGGATTTTCTTTAACAGATCTTCATTGATGGTCCATATGGGGCACCATCTAGCCATATCTTTGGGGCCCAACATGCGGTCCTCATTGGCACGGGCATTGGCGTGACGCCATTCGCCTCGATCTTGCAATCGATCATGCATCGCTATTGGAAGGCGAGGCATAGCTGCCCGAGATGCCAGTTCGAGTGGGCCAGCGAGATACCCAAGTCTGTGATGAATCTGCGCAAAGTGGACTTCTTTTGGATAAATCGCGATCAGCGCTCCTTCGAGTGGTTTGTCAATCTGCTCTCACAGCTCGAAATTGAGCAGGCCGAACTGGGAGGCGCCATGGAGCGGTATGTCTTCACTAAATTAGTTATTGATTCAAGCTGATTGTTCTCTTTAAAGTTTTCTGGACATGCATATGTACATTACAAGCGCACTGCAGCGCAACGATATGAAGGCAGTGGGTCTCCAACTGGCGCTGGATCTGCTGCACGAGAAGGTAATAAATGCGATAAGTTAAACGAAACCCACTGATTGCCATCTACTATGTTTCTTGCAGGGCAAACGTGATCTAATCACTGGCCTTAAGACCCGCACCAATGCGGGTCGACCCAACTGGGACAAGGTATTTAAACAGCTGCAAGCACAGCAGAAAGGCAAGGTGACCGTCTTCTATTGTGGACCACCCCAGCTGGCCAAAACGTTGCGCGTCAAATGCGATCAGTATGGATTCGCTTTTCGTAAGGAGTGCTTTTGAGCCTAGCCATATTTATCATTTAATCTGTGTGCTATATGTATCCATCTTCATGTCAAATCGTAGGTTTTGGGTCTTTTTGAATTAGTTTTCGATTTATTTCTATTTATTCATCATGTGTTTTGTTGCCTCATTTGCTATGCGTATCGTATTGTATGTCTTCCCCAGCTTGTAAATATCTATATTATAATAAAAAGATTGTTACTCTTTGTGTTATTGCACTAGACAATATTCTCTACAAGAATATAATGATCAAGGTTATTATTACAAGGTTATTATGACATTACATTCACTTTATGTGCCGTCCAAATAATAATATTTTAGGCATAATTTTAAAACAAATTTAATGAACGCTTTACAGGTGGTTCCGAGTTTTATATCTGAAGTGATTTTAAAGCGCCTGATGACGCCACGTCCTAATTTCTTTGACTTCAAACGCAAACACTAACACTTTCTGGCACACAGATACACACATACACAAATAAAGAATTGGCCAAAAAGAAACTTAATGCCTTAACCAGGTGCTAAAATTCATATTGCTGGGCCGGGACTTGCGCTCAATGGTTATTGTCTCGTCATCAATGTTGTCCACGTTGTAAAAGCCGCGCAGCTCCGAAATGGCCGTTTCCTCGATTTGGGTGTGGACCAGCGATTTGTTGCGCATGCGCTCAAAGCTTTCACGCTGGCGTCGCTCATCGGCCAAGATCTTGGAGAAGCTGTTGCTTTGATCTGAGCCTGCGACTGGCGTAGCACTCTGTCCACGCATCATATTGGCAAATGAGGTGGGATCGGTGACGCTGCCCGTGGCAGGCGGGGAAGTAAAAGCCTCTGGATGCACTGTGGGTGGGCTGGCGACCACGCCCCAAGCATTGGGCACCGCTACAGGCGTGCTATTTAGCTCCAATGGTGCGGCCCGCCAACTCTGCGACTCAGAGGAGAGACGTTTGCGCTGCTTTTGCGAGAGTTTCTGTGACTGTGGAACAATTGTGCTTAGATCTAAATTGTAGCTTTTGCCAAGTGGCGTGGTGCATTCGGTGGGACTTGTTGGCCGTGGTGGTGTTGACTCCTTGGCTGGTGCTCGTGGCGATAGCACTTGCAACTCTGTCGTTGGCGTTGATGCCGTTTCGGCCAGCTTGCGCTTTTGCTCCTTTTTGTCGATGACTCGCGACCAGTTTTTGATTTCATTTGGCGATGTGGCTTGAGTAGCAGTTGCAGGATCAGCTGCTGCCTCACTAATGCTTATTGAACGCATCATGCTGGATATTGCCTGTTGCTCATAATGCCTTGCATCCTGCTTGTTGTGCAGCTCCCTTTGCTTGTGCTTAGCAGCCTCCTTCATTTTGGTATCCTACAAAAAGCAGAAATTTTAGTTCAACAACAAATAAAAATAAAGTTTTGCATAAACCAACCGAATCCATCCGATAGTCCAAATCGACCTCAGAGCCAGCAACAAAACTTAGCAGCAGCTCATCTTCGATAGCCTCGGAGAAGGGCGTTATTTGCCGGTAATCGAACACCGACTGAAACATCTTTCTATAGTGCTCATTGAGATGCTTCAAGGTGCCCGCCTCGCATTGTGCAATGCTGCGATAGCAAAGCACACGCGCCAGATTCTGACAGATGAAATCCATACAGCCCTGCTGCAGCAGCTTGCAGTTGTACATGACGGCAAAGTCAAGCATTTCACCACACTTTCGAATGCTTATCTTATCGAGTATTAGGGATTCACAGACGTTTTGCAGTGACGCAATAAAGTATTGATCGCAAAGTGTTATCATATTATATAGGAACGTTTCCGTATAGTTTTGCTTGCAAAACGCTTCCGTATCCAGGCTATACAGATAATCCAACACCGGCTCCATATATTCAGCGGGCACGCCGTCAAAGTTAACTGTGGCGCGCTCTGCCCACGAGTGCATGAACATCATCTCAAAGTATTCGAGACGCGCCACTAAGATACACTTGTGAGCCTCCAGCACTTCACCATCCTCGCAAACGATTCGCACATCGCAAAGCTCAGGATAATCAGAGCGATGCATGCGATTGAATCGTTGTTTTCCAGGCATCGGAAATTGTTGTTCGCTAATATAGCTAAAAAACATAAAGTTGTTATTGAGAATTATATATTAAGGTGCCGTGTGGAACTTACTTTTGAACATATTTAGCCAGCTCGTGCAGTTGAAACTTTTGCAGATGTGTGTGAAACATTTCGCAGACACGACTGCGGTTCTGTGGCTTGTTGGGACCCAGACTTTGCTGCATGCACTCAATATCTAGAAGATAGGCAAAAATGTTAGACAAATATGATTCAGACTTTTGTCTACTTTACCATCTTCGGTGGGCCAGTAGTTGGTGTAGATATGCTTGAGGACCAGCTCAAACATTTTTCCCGTCAAGTTTTCGAAATTAAGATAGATATCCTTGTCCAGATACTGACGCACTAGCTCGCGCAGTCCAGCTGCACGACTAAAGATGATAAACTTGTGCGCCGCAAAGCTTTCGCCGTCCACATGAAAGACAACATCGTGCACGGCATCCGAGTCGCTGGTGTCGTGGTAGAGCTTCTTAAAATTGTGTTCCCTGCGCGGCAGCTGTGGCTTGCGAAAGTATTTCATATGGGACTCTTGAAGGACAGCAAACGAGGCGAAGCTCTCGTCACAAACGATATCGACGGCGCGATCAACATTGGGCACACGCTGCAGATCGATACGGATGTAATGCTCCCGCGAAATTTCTGTGCGATTCTGATCGTTGTTTTGCCAGATGTCCATGTTAGCCTTGGGCTTATCATTGGAGCCAGCAGGGAACGCCAGTTGATTGCACTTGCCGCGATAAACGCAGCCATCCATCGAGAGTACAAGCACCTGGTTGCATTTGTAGAGAATCCGCTTGATTTCCGGCATACGTATGGGCGCAAAGTTGCATCTGCATTAGAACCGAGGAGGATGAAAAAAGAATTTATATGAATATTTTACTTGGCGACTTGCCTGTAGAACTGTTGCGTGTTCTCGTACCACAAGAAGACAACATTCGTTTCAGTGAGCATCATTAGTTTAAGAGCCGCGGCGGAACCTTTTGTAGAGCTCTTCAAATTTCCGCCCATTACCGCAATGCTCTTGAGATCCTCATAGCTGCATGAGGTCGAGGTTGATTGATTAGAGAAAAGCATTTTATATATTTTATGCCCAACTCACTTGGGCGTCTTAATAGTTCGGGGTCTGTCCGCGTAGAAGAGTAAGATGAGTTTCTCCTCGGTGTAAATCACAGTGGCAGCATTATTGGCTTCCACAAAGCGGATGAGCGTTCGTTCCGCCAGCTTCATTTGCAGGGGCGCCACAATATTTGTGGTATTCGAGCTAATGCCAAACTGTCCTTGGTTTGCGCCCCAAACATAAATACACTTGGAGCTGTACGCAATGGAATGCTGGTCGCAGGCAATCACACGCACCAAATCACTGGCGCCCTTGTCCCGCAGGGCAACCACTTCCTTGAACGTGGTCAAGTGTTCGCCGGCATCGCGCACTCCCAGCTGATGATTGTCATTGACGCCACAGGAAAACACAAGCGAGCGATTGGTGAGCACCAGCGAATGCTGCCGGGACACACTGATCCAAATGATACGCTCATCCGAATGCTTCAGCGGCACCTTGACGCGCTTTGGTGCTGGCAGACTGTTTTCCACACCGATGCCCAGTCGGCCACCCTTGCCATGTCCCACGGCATACAGATGACCCTTCTTGTCCACGAAGAGACTATGATAGGCACCCAGCGCCACTTGTTCAATCCAAATGTTTGATTTGCGAAAGAAATCCACCGCCTGTGGTGCATTCGTATTCTGCTCATTGCCAATGCCCAAATTGTAGTTCTTATTCGAGCCCCAAACGAGTGTTTCGTTCCTGTAAGTGAAGATTCGATAATCTATCATAGCAAGCAATCACTGTATTTTTTACTTACTGTGAATCGGCACTGGGATCAATGTCACACTTCCGGCAGATGGCTTGCAGTGGACAGCGGGTATCTTCGTCCAACAGCTCCAAACTGGCGCCATAACGCAACAACAGCACAGCGCAATCAATGCATCCATAATAAAGGGCCCGATGGAGCGGACTGCTGCCTGATTCGTAGTCGCGATCGTTAATGGGTGCGCCGTGATTCAATAGCCATTCGAGAATTCTGTAGCGGGCGACCGATGCGCTCATATGCACAGCGGAGCGACCCAAATAATCACAAATATTGCTAAAATTGGCACAAGATTTGGCCACAAAAGCCGCCAATTGCTGATCGTCAATGGAACGTTTTGTGAGCGCCGCAGTTATGCAATTGCCGTGCGGGCGACGACGGCACTTGGTTGTGCAGTCATATTCGTGGTTTTTTATAGCTGACATGCGGAGTTAATTGATCAAATCGGCAAAAAAAAATACGTGGAGCGTGTTTGTTATTGCAGCAATTGTTGTTGTGATTCTGTTAGTGTTAGTTTACCGATTCTGTTGGTTTACAGCCAGACTAACAAAATCGAGCAGTCCCCTGTAAACCAAAAATAACAGTTGAGCGTAATGCGAAAACGGATGCAAAGTAGAAAAATAAACTGGTTGCTCAGCTGTGAGTAAATTTTTTAAGCATTTTCCTATACTGTTATTGAGCGTAAAGAAAAAAACTTTATAAATACATCTTTATTCATAAAAAGCTTTGATTATCATAAGATTGTGAAATTTAAATAACTGAAGAACGGTCGTGACCAGCACACTTAAAATACCTGTAACTGGTTACTGAGACAAATATATTTACGAGGTATTTACGCTATTGTCGTATGCGGTCACACTGCAGTCCACTTGTAGTTGTAGTTGTTGCTTGTACCGCGTATAGAAGCTCCGTGCACTTGCTACGTAAGAAAGGGTGTTAATTTATTGATAAAATAAAGGCAGTGGCATATTATGTAAATTTACCAGCATAAATAACAAACATTCAATACACGGATGTGACAGCAATGCATCATAAGTGATTAAATGCTGATGAAATATGTTTTTTCTGTGCTCATGTATGTGTGCGTGTTTGTGTGTGTGTTGATTGGTTGTGTTGCGGAATCCACGGAAATTGAGTCATGAAACATAGGGAGATCGCGTCATGCCGTAAATATCAAAATACAAATTGTTTTTTCAAAGGCATTAAATTGATTAACGGACTCACAATTGAATTGAATTTGTATGCAAAACCACAATCTTCTCAATGCATACATATGAACCCATATTGTATATACACACAGTATGTAACTGATAGCGTTGTGTTAGTGTTTGTGCAGTTTGCTCATCTTTGTTAATTAATTAATTACTTGACCTCTGGACACGGCGCAGGCAACCAATGTGCGCGTTAAGAGCATGAGAAGTGCTTTAAACAATACATACATACACACAAAACTATAACAAACGAATAGTTCGCGTTGAGTTCATGTGCACGTAATACTTGTTTACATACCTATAAATACACGGCTGCACATACATATGTAGCTATGCTGTTAGTGCTGTTGTTTGTGTGCATGAGAGCAAAGTTTCTCTCAGTAACTGCGCTGGTGCTCATTTCGTTTTAATTTCTTTATATTTACTTTTAGTTCACACAGATCAGGTTTTCCTACTAGCAACGCCAACAGCCAACAGTGAAGTCCTCGTTGCAGCTGCATTACATTACATTTCTCCGTCTCCCTTTTAACATACAATTCTAAGGTGCGAGAGAGAACAAGTGCTGGTGGTGGCATGGCAGGTTAAAGTTATAGTTGAAGCCAGAAACCGAAACAGAATGCATCCCCGGAAATGCCAATAGAAAAACGAGCATAAGCAAAACCAGATAAGGCGAATATACAACAACAAAAATAAAGTTACTAAAACTCAATGCGATCCAATTGAAAAAACCCATAGAACCAGTGTGACAAAACAAGACAGATAGAAAGTACGAAATTACGAAAGTAGAGTTGCTCTCCATCAATGCAGCTTTTTGCACTGGAACTGTAACGCAACACACACACACACACACATAATCTCTTTAGCACAAATTTCTGAATGGAATAATTATGTTGTGATGGGCTCGTGCTCGTGTACACGGCGACACTTTCTGCTGTCAACATGCTTCCTGCAAATGGTGAGTTTATTGTTCGCTCTGACCCTCTTTTACAAAAACACTAATCTATTTTGTATTTATCTCTTATACTCATACAAACAATGTTTGGTATCTGTTTATTGATTTCAATGCGATAGATAACGATTATCGAACGCCAGGTATTCGACTTTCTCGGATACATGTGGGCGCCCATATTGGTTAACTTCTTTCAAATTCTGTTTATAATATTCGGATTCTATGGCGCATATCATTTTCGAATCAAATACATCATAACTGTAAGTATATATACACACACACACACACATAAAAACAATTTCCCCGCGATAACGCTCGAACGATAGATAACCCAAATTTTCTTTGTTTGGTCAGTATTTACTATGGAACTTTGTTTGGATTGGCTGGAACGCGTTTTTGATATGCTTCTATTTGAATGTTGGCAGCTTGGATAGGGTAAGTTGTGTAATTGGGGTCATTCAAGTCCATTTGGAGAATATACAACAACTTCCTGTTACTAGAATCTGTTGAAATTATAAATTGTCTTCCCACAGAATGGCGACCTGCTTAATATGGGCACTGGCAGCGTATCGTGGTTCGAGGCAAACGGTTATGGCTGTAAGCCAACCTATAACATCACCTCCGATGATCCATATCGGCCGCTGCGACCAGAGCGTGTGGATGATTGCCTATTGGACTATACACTCGTTGAGGTCATACACTCGGGTGCACAGTGCGCGCTGGCGGTGAGCATACATACACACACATATATACAAATTAATCAATTTAAAGTGCTACGAATTGTCATAAATTGTGTACTTCACTTTTGTGTAGCTGCTGGGCATACTTGGTGCGATTCTAATCAGCTGTATATTTCTCGATGAGGACGACAGATGTAAGTTACTCGAAACATATATATATATATATAGCACATTTTTGTTCATGTAATCACCAAAATACTAATTGGGAAGTTGGCCCTTAACACTTGTAGCATTTGTTTAATGTTTTCCTTATGTACATACTATAATTAATTATTTATTAAAATTCAGTTCTATATCTAAGTTGAAATTACAAAAGAAAACCAAATAATGCCGAATGTTTGTGAACGCAATGAATGTCTTGTTTATATGTATTGTTAATTTATATAGTATAAATTTAAAATGTGTCATTCAATATGATTTTCGATGCTTTACCTGGAATGCTAAAGAAATGTTTATAAAACACTGTCCAATCATATATGCCAAACACATACTATCATATATATCATTACATAAACATGCATATGCTCGTGAACGTAATCCATGTTATAATAACTTATTATTTATGTCATAACAAACAAGAAAAAAATAAGAAATGAAAGATATTGTATTGTGTTATTGCTTATAATGAATGTTTAATCGGTTTAATCGCCGATAATAATACTTTTGTCATTATATATACTTATATGATATGTAATCTATTATAATGTTAAAGCATCTTAATCAATTTCTGGTTTACAGTCGATTTCATGAACGGCGACGCGAAGAGTCCACAGCACACCGTCGTCCATCCAATGTACGTGAGCTATACAAGTATACCAACAACATCAGCAAGCGCCACAATGCAATCAAATAAGCACATGCAAATGCAACTGCAGCAGCAGCAGCTTCATCAACAACAGCAACAACAACAACAAAACTCACTGCAATTCTATCATCAACACCGACACGACAAAACGAGCAAGCCCAGCAGCTATTACTACTATAACAACAACAACAGCAATTGCAACAGCAACAATAATACACTTAATAATGTTCATCATCAGCCAAAACCACAGCCAGACACAGCAAATAACCAACAACAACAATCACATTTAACCCACACAAGTGGCAAAAACGCCGCCGCCGAGCCGCAGGCTAATTGCAGCAGTAGCAGCAGCAGCCTAAGCCGACTCAAATCAAAGAGTCGCCAGCAACAGCAGCAACAACAGCCACAACCCTTTAACCACATTGAGAGCAACAATCATAGCCAGAAGCGCCAGAAACGTCTTTACCAGAGCAAGGCGAATAATGCCTTGAACTCTGTCAGTCCCATGTCCACATCTTTGTCGCCTCAAAGCGCACAGCTATCGACGCCTTCGTTGTCGTATGCCTCGCTGCAGAATTCAAATCCGCAGTTGGCGACTTCGTTGAGCAACAGCAATTATAGCATTTTTCATGGTGGCGACACCAGCAGTGCCACCACCAGCGGCCACTTTGCCCGCATCCATCACAAGCCCAAGACACCAAAATCTTTGCCGGATATCAAGTATACGCAGGTGGCATTGGCGCGACTCTCGCGCAATCTTGAGGAGGATGAGGATAGCTTTTCGCTGCAAAATCTATCGCCCAATGGCGACACCGGTGTCACCTATGTGCCCTTCCAGAGTCCCACGCCCAACAGCCTTTTCGTGGGCGGGGAGAATAACAATGTGGGACCACCAACACCGCACATTGCCTTCAACTCCTCCTCCGTCTACCACCAAGATCATATTCACTCTAGTCCCAACAACAACAATAATCGCTATGCCTTCGAGCAATCGCCACTTCCATTGACTTCGGGTTATTCGCCCAAGCCATTGCGCGGCTTTAAGCACGTGCCACGCCCCACTCAAATACCCATGCCCACTGTGCCCATTCACAGCTGTGTGGCGGAGGAGCGGGAGGCGTTGGCTTTGTCGCCACCGCCGCCGCCTGCGCCACGTCCGCATATATTCCAGCCCCGACTGGGACAGGCGCCCTATCCAGATCTCTCGCCCGAGATAGCCGAAAAGTATGCCATGCCCACACAACATGTGCCCGGCTCCCCAATGGTGCGACGCAGTCAACGTCGCCCACGTGCCCATTTGGCGCAGGCGAACTTTTGCGATCAGATCCGCGACACTCCGCCCGGTTATATGGTGCGCACCCACAGCGACGATCAGCTCGAAGAGCAAAAGCAACATAGTTCGGCGCCACATGTCAATCGACGAAGTGGACGCAAGGCTCGTCCGCGCTCCTTCTGCAACTCCATTGTGGGTGCACAGGCTTAAGCTCCTCATCATTGCATTCCTCTCCGATTACTGACCAAAATCTTATAGACTTTTTAGGGGCTGCTGCTGCTATTTCGCGCTCTCTCAATCTTACTCTTCTCCTGATCTTATATGTTGCATACAGACGCTGCCAAAGCTGAAGCTCTTCCAGTCCAGTCTCTCTATTCTAACCTCGACTCAAGTATGTCCAGCTCCTCATTATATACAAACAATATACATATATACTCTCCCTCTCTATCTGTCACTCCCTCTCTCTCTCTCTTTTTCTTTGTAAATGTCTATTGCAGGTGCTGGGCGTTTTGCCGCTTGTGTCCTTTGTGTTGTCCATACTAACGTACCGTTTAACATTTTAGTATGTGTTGTCGTTATTGTTGTGGCTAACAGAGTTTAACATTTTTAGAAATGTTAAAAACCATTCGCAATACAAACTCATTAGACAGAATTTAATCCAGAGCGCAAGTAGAAATAACTGTTTACACTTACAGGACGTTCTTATAACGCTGTTCCAATTCCAAACGTTACACTTTAAGCTCCCAGATAGAACGAAAGCATAAATAACTGTTGCCAATCTTAATTCCGAGCGTTTTAAGCTCAAGTAAACAATTTTGGCAAACAATCGAAAGGGATTGCAAATTTATAAATATTTAGAACCATTTATATATTACTTGTAAACTTGGAATAACTTTTCGTACTCGTTTGTCAAAATATCAATAACTAGATAGAGTTAGAGGAATAAATAATTTCTCTGTTATTCTGTTAATTTGCTCTTGATGTGAAAACTAGATATAAGATTAAGCTTTAATTCGGATGCCTTGAAAGCCATTTACAATATTAGAAATTATGTGACACACACAAACACATACATTCACATATACTACACATACACATGTGAGACTTTCCATAATGGCTTAATAAACAACATCAAATGTGATAGAAAAATGTTACAAATGAAACGAAAAAAAGAAACTAACGAAAAAAAAAACTATATGATGAGAAGAACAAGAAGAGAAGCGTAACGCGAAGCGGAAAGTCCAATGCCTTCATAATTTTATGTTAAACTGTGATACTACATACGGATAAAAAAAAAAAAACAACACACAAAAATGTCACAAAACATTATCGAAAAGAATACAAATACAATGCAAATTTCAAAATCGTAGACGTCAATGCAAACAAAAAATGTTGAAAACGTTTCATGTGCAAAAGTTTATAAAAATATGCCAATGCAACCAAAATGCCTTTTTGAAACTGAAGGAGGAGAAAATGATACAGATAAAAGAAGTAGGGAAAGAAGCAACTGCTGCGATAGCTTCTTCAAGAAACTACTAACTGAATATAGTTGCCTTTTGTTGTTTTTTTGATAAATGAGAAAGAATATATCTAAATACCATGTTAAAGTAAATAAACGCGTAGTTATCAAAAAGTTGCGAGATTCGTTATATATATATACATATACATACATAAATGTTTATCTTATAGATGTATATGAATTGTTAAGACTAGTGTTAAGCTTTACAACAACAAATTCGCTAATTAGTAATTAGTTAAGTGCAATTACACAAAACAAGCAGAAACGAACTAAATTAGTACTACTTAGCTAGAGTAAATATATATATCCATATAGTATATAGTTAAATACTAAAATATATATGTATTTACAAACGAGCTGATTGCGTGCCAATTTTAAAAAAAAAAAAAAAAAACAAATTCAAGCGTTTCCCAATAAATGTTCATTTACACAAATGTTTGGCCTTTAACTTTGCGTCTTATACTTAATCTGGTTAACTGGCTTTCATGTAGCAAAAGCTCTGGCTCTGTCTCTACATCTCTTTTTATCTAACCAACAATCTTCTTACTGTAGCTAATCCTGTTTTGCATCTAACCGCCTTCAAAAATAAATGTAAAAAAATATTGTTTCACACACCGAATCTAACCCAATGCCCAGGTAACTGCTGCCGTCTATAAAGTAATTCTAATTTTTTTTTTTAGCTAGCTTTCTAGTTTACTTAATGTCACATTTAATCTTGATTATGATATTCTGTTATCTGCAGTGAAGCACATTAACAAACAGTCCAAGCATCGCCAGTCGCTGTACTCCATCGAATTTGGCGGCAGCAGCGACACAATTCGACATCATCGCGGCGATGTCATGATGGGCTACGGCGATCACGATCCACACGACCAGGATGGTGGCGAGCTGAGTCCCAAACCGATGACGCCACGGCGCGTCAAGCGTCGCTCCGTAATGGCACGCGGCTCCCATGGGCGGCAGTCAAGCGGCGGCGGCGGCAGCAGCACTCGACGTTCGCACCACGGCTCCAGTAATACATTGCGCTCCAAGCATGGCGGTGGACATGCGGCCGACAGCAGCAGCGGCAGCTATGTGCGCAGCAGCACTCGAAGTTCACGGCGCAAGTATCAACAGAATCCAGTGACCAAGTTGCTGGATCAGCAACAACAGCTGCAACTGCATCATCATCAACAACAACAGCAGCACCAGCAGCAACAACAACAACACTTGCATCAGCAGCAGTATCAGCAGCCGCAGTTGGGCTCATTTCATCGCCAGGAGAAACGTTCGCTGACTGCATCCAATTTGCAATCCCTGAACGATGACATTGTCAATAACAGCAACAATGTGTCCGGGCAGCTGGGCAGCCTGGGCAAGAGTAATAGTCATTATTATCACAGCTATCGCAAGAACATTCCTCTAGATCCCATCTACTACAATACCAATGGGCAGGGCGTGCTTTATGCCGCCAGCATGGGACAGCAAGCATCGCCACCGCTGCCGCCGCCTCCCGCACCACTCGTGGGTAGTGGTGGAGGACACTACAATCCCAGCTATCAGCACTCCACCACGCAGCTAAATGACGTTGGCCATGCCAGCGACGAGATGCACAACAATCGACCACCCTCGGTGCGTTCCAGCTACTCAAATTTCCATGGTTCGAGACCACTTTCAACGGCCTACAACACCACAGAGAATGTTTTTGTGGGCTTAAGTGGTGCCAGTGCCAGCGCCAGTTCTCCGCAGCCGCCCTGCACACCGCCGCTCTACCAGCAACATCCCATCCAACAGCAACAACAACAGCAGCAGCAGCAGCAACAATATTTGCCTCCTCCTGTGCCGGAACCGGCGCCCAACTATGTCAGCGCCCAGTCACATGGTCAGACTATGTCGTTTTCAAAGCGCACCGCTTCACGGGAGAGCATACGTTCGATGGCTTTTCTCAACAATGGACCGCCCGCCTACAATCTCAACTATCATACGCCACCCGATTCGGAAACAACCATGTGAAACCAACCAGCCAGTGTGCCCGCAACATACCAATTACTTTATTTATACGCACTTATCACAATCATTAATCATATAATTTATCAATTGCATCAAGGATCTCGATCAGTTCTCGAATCAAGCAAAAACACAACAAAACAAAACCTTTCGCCTCTGACAATATTTATGCTACTTTGTATAATATGCATAGATAACTACATATATGCATAAGTACTTTTGTAAGCTTGTGCAACAAGCAAGCGCCGTTCGATATTTATAACATCGCATCAACCATATATACCATAACTGTTTACTTATATGTAGTATATATGTATGTGTAATTAACGTAATTCTAAAGTGTAGTTCGTAAGCTTCTGTCGTTTTACCAAAGTGCCTTTGTATATATACAAAAAATAAACGATTCTTTTGTGTGTATTCGATGTCATTGTTATTTATAAGCTGTAATTGTTGATGGGAAAATGTTAAATGATTTGATTTTTTAACATAATGGGTTATTATAGATAACTCTGTGGATGATCTCAATTGCTGTTTTAGACAAGTATGTTTAGTCAGGACCAGAACATCATATACCAGCTCTATAAATTTAATTCATCAAGCTTTAAAATTTTTTGATATTTATTTAAAGTATAAGTATATTATGCTCAATAGTCCTGGTATCAGTTGTGTTATAGACAAACAAATATTTATGGTAAGTATTGTGATTTAAGGTTTATAATAGTATAGAATAGTCCACACATCCTTTAGTCAAACTGTTATTCCTTTCGGCACACTAGAAACATATCACAAATTAATACACATAATCCATGTTTAATAATTTATTTATTTTTATGTACTTACATTCATCTGCATCCCAGCCTGGCTCGATTTCCAGTTGCATATTGCGCTCCTTTAGCCAGGTGAATAAGGGTGCAAAGTATTCCAAGACGCCACGGCCGCTCAGTTTTCGCTCGCCTGTTGCTATCTGCATAACATCGCGCCAGTGTTTAGTGGCGCCCAATTTCATCATATCGCTGCAGAAAAAGATTGATAAGGATTGAGATTATTCAGATAAGATGGATTTACTTACCGCATCAGTGCGCCCGCCTCCTTGCTACCGTAGAAGTCACAGTTGTGCAGCGGATAATTTGAATCACCGGGCTTATATTGGCCACTGGCCAGACAAAAGGCCCGATAGAATTGAAAGCCCAGGATCTCGGAAATGAATTTTCTAAGAAAAGGGATAGATATAACTTTTCACTATAACTACTAGTCGCTATATAACTCACCTGGTACTTGAACGATCTGGCTGCAAGCCACGATAGAACTTATAGTCAAGATCAAAGTCTTTGGCTGAGCGCCAGATGGGCGGCTGTATTCCAGCATACTTGTCCTGTAGGCGCCAGAAGACGCAATTGTAGTCCTGCACACCGACGCGTCCGTCCATGACATCCACGAGAAACTTGTCGTTGATAAAGTACTGAGGTACAGCCAGGAGCGTGTGGACGCCCATCCGGAAGAGGCGATTGAGGGACTGCTGTTCCGTCAGGCTATCGTTGATCAGGATATGCAGCCGATAAAGATGACGTGGAGTGCCAGAGGCCAGAACAACTGTCTCTCCGATGGCAGCACCAAAACCCGGACAGGGCTCTGTATCCAAACCGAAGGGCAAATCCCGCTTGTAGATATTATACTGCAGTTCCGCCATGGTGCCGTGTATCTGCATCATCTTCTTATAGTCCAGTTTGGGACAGTAGCGCAGTGCGACGTCCGGTGGAAAGTAATAAACCTGCGACTTACAGTCCGGACCACCCTCGTCATCGTTCATGCGGCGCGAATAGCGTTCATAAAAGTTGCTGGCAAAATTTTGTAGGGCTATAAATGTGAAGTTTCCTTTTTTATGCCTTCCACTTACTCGGACATGTGGTTCAAGCCCAGTGACTCAAAGAACTCGGTGGCCTTCTTGTTAATCTTGACGGGCGTAACAAGCACCTCCTCCAGTCTATGATGCACCGATGGCAACTGATCCTTGGGATATGGCGTCTGAAAGATTTGATGTGGATACCAAGCCTGCGACAACATCTGATCCATAACGGGTGCTGATATGGCACCATCATCCTTGAAGTTGGCTTTCGGGTAGGCCTGAATAGCCGAGTGCCTCAAATAAGCGTGCATCTCACGATACAGCGGCATTATCTCCCAGATAACTATTATAAGAAAAGGTACTGTTCATTAGTATTCATCTTAAGAATGGAGGATTTTGGGTAACACGAATCACTTACCCTCTTCCATTTCCGCCTGAAAGTTCTCGGTATCGTAGTGGAGATACCAGGTGCGTGAGGGTGTCACATGACCATTATAAGTGGCTGCAATGCGCAACAGACGAACATAATCGATGAACGTTGATTTGGCAGTATCCTTGTCATTGATGGCGCTGCGCCAGCTAAACCAATTCAGCTTAAGTTCATCATAGCGTTTGCTGCGCATATTTCGATAAGTGATCTGTGGGTACATAGCCAGCGGACGGCGGGCAGAGCAATCATCGGTGGTGCACACAAGTGAGCCACTAATGAAGTTCTGCATGGCCCGCAACAAATCCTTGGCCTGCTCATAGTTTTCCGGACGCAGTCCCTGCAACTGCAGCTTGGCCAGACGCTGAACCCGGCGTCGCAGAATTGGATCACTCAGCTGCTCCACTGGCACCACACTCAGATTTGCAGCCAGCTCATAAGCGAGCTTGTAGGTTTCCAGTTCGACTTCCTGTTTGCTGGGCGCCTGACCACCCAGCGGTGACTTGCCCTTCGAGGTCAGCTGCAGGAAGATGCTTTTGCGCATATTCCAAATTGCACGCATCCGCTGTGTGGCCACATCGAGTATACGCAGCGTTGACTTTTCATAGCTGGCAGTGTGATTCGATGTTGTCGGCAATGTTGGCACAGAGCAAACTGTTCCCGCCAAGACGAGCAGAAAGACAAACACATTTCGCCACAACATGGCTGACGAAGGGGAAGTTGAGGAATTCCGCCCTGCTCTAGTTGGTTTCCGTTGAGCTTTTATTAAAGATAATTTGAACGGCCTTATCGCCTTAATTAATCTTGTATTATTTTGAATTTTTTCTTTGCCTTTCCAGTTCTGAGCGATAGAAACGCTGGAAGGGTACTGAGCTTAATATTCGACTAAATCTGTCATTTGAGCGATTTTTTCTGGGCTTTGGTGGGAAGTTCATTAAATAGTTGTGTTAATTGTAGTGTAAATAATTAAAATATTTAAGTCAAGCTTTGAGTAGCGCAGTATTGCATTTTATGACAAATACATACGAACAATGATTTCACCCGCAATGTCTGGGGCTTAGAGTATCTCTTAGTCCTGCTTTCTTTACTATGTAGTTGAAAGGTTGGATTTAGTAACAGCTCAGTAGTCATACTATTTTAAGATCATAAAATTTGAATAATCAATTATGTTTGATTTAATTAACTTTTACAATCAATCTAGTTACTTATTAAACTACCCATTTTTGAGATGATACTTACTTGCAGTTTTTATCAGTTTCGGGAGCTTAGCTTGAGCATAAACAAAACTTGAGAAGAGAGTATAATGCGCCTGCCTTGATAGTGGCTCAAAGTAGCAATCGCTAATATTATATAGCTCTTCGTTGAATAAAAGAGGCGATGCGAAACAAATTGTGAATGAATTGTTTTTTTTTTGGCTGGCCACAAATTACATAAAAACTTTTTATTCCTTTATAAATTTTAAAACATTTTTCAATTATTTGCACATAGCGATTGAGACAGATGGGCGATGCTTTTCAGCGGCACTGTGTACAACACCTTGAAGATAGCTCAGGTTGTGTGACTCCAGTTACTGCTGGGGCCACGTGGTAAGCAATACGAGCATCGCAGACAGTTCTCAGCCAGTCCTACAGGAACACTTTATAGCGCAACGAACGTAGTTGATTTTAAACTTATCAGCATTCGAGTTGGGAAATTTCCTACAATCGGATATGAAACAATATTCAGCACAAATTAGCTCGGTATTAACTGCCATATGCATTTTATTGTTTTGATTAACTTTAATTGTTTTACTTAAAAAATTTAAAATATTCCTTTTAGTTATTTTTGGTATATTTTCGGTGCTAAGCTAATTTAGTTAATGATTAAAATTCTCTGAATTTATTTTCTTATTTATTTTTAATAAATAAATAAAAAAAAAGGAAAAAAGTAAAGTCTTCTCCGTGACAATGCGTTTTGGAGCATTGCCGTGACCAGGATTCGAACCTGGGTTACCACGGCCACAACGTGGGGTCCTAACCACTAGACGATCACGGCTATTGAAGACGCTTGAATAGCCGCATAAAAAAAGCATTTAAAAATGGAATTAATCAAATGCTTAGACAAGCTTTGCTACAGTTAACAATCTTGAAACAACTTGTTTATGGAGCAAAAGTACACCAATAACAACAAGCAGCTGCACCGATAACAACAACAAAACCACAAAATATCAGCGGTGAAAGGCAGCTTGAATAAATCCCACCCAACCCAACAAACAAAAGCAAGTAAGATAGACCCAACCAAACAACCAAACAAACCAACCGACTACCAAAAAAACAAGATTTTGGCTTATGAATGAATTTAAATTTCAAACAGCATAAAGAGAGAGAGAGAGACGCAAAGAAAGGGAGAGGAGTGATGCATACATATGCACAAAACCATTATACCGATTTACCTCTCACTCCTCTCCCTTTCTTTGCCTCTCTCTCTCAAGCAGAAGTGATCGCAAATTTATTTTAGGAGACCTTGGACTAGTCTGAATTCTACCACAGGTCTAGAAAAGCTTCTTTACATAGTAAACACTAAACTTGCTTATTGAATCAAAATCCAAAAAAAATCTTACATTTGTAATCTACACAGATGACTTTCACATCAACCAAACACAACGAACAGTAAACCAAGACAACAGTTTTCAAAAATTCATTAGAATTTGCTCTATTTTGGGCTCATCTCTATCATTTAATAAATGGAAGCATCTACATATCTGTTGAAAACAAATTTTCAATGCAAAATGTTTTGACATACTAATTGTTTCATCTATGAAAATAACTGGGCTAATTGATGATTGATGATCTTAACATTTCTCTGACAAACAAAATAAATATAATTAAATGCCCTTCGAGTAAAAAATGTTGCTGTCAAATGCACAAACTTCACATCAATCATTAAAACAACTACATATTTTATTAAAAATATACTATGGTTTTTGTTTTTATGGTAACCTATAATATTCATAAAAAACTCAATAAGAACTTTATTAGACTCTAAGTGCAATTCGATCAACCCCTTTTAATTAAAAATCTCTTTATGGAATAAAACAATAACACAGTTATAGAACGTCGAAATTTTCGCCAAGCCAAATTGATCAAAATCATAAATTTTCCAAAACATTATAGTAAAAATAAATATTAAATAAATAAAAATTAAGAAAAATATACATACTTTAGTCAGCAGAGGTTAAAAAAATATGTAGCGCCTTGGATATTAATATGTATGTTATATAATCACACCAAAACCACATTTTTGGAATTTACAAAAGAATACAATAAACACAGAAAGCGAAAAACTCAAAGGCATTTTGTTTAAAAAAAATTTCTTATTATTAGCATTCATTTTTATGAACGGGTCAAAAATTCAGAACTCAATTTCATTTTCTGTTGATACTGAAGAAAATACTTCAAAAATATGCTTAATACTAAACTAATCATCAATTTACTTCGCAGCGATTATATAAATTTTAAGAGAGATCTAAATAGTTAAGTTAAAACCTGGTAAATTCGTCATTTGTACTAATCCTTTAACCTTTACGCCACTTACAACACTGCCATCCTGCCGCAATAAGAACTTTGTTATTATCACATAATCCAAAGAGGACGTTACTTTAGATCTTAATAATTAAATATTAGGCTTAAAATTAAATTTGTTAACCAGCTATTAAGAAATAAATAAACTTACTTATATTGCAATTCCAAAATGATCAAGGTCGCTTCCAAGTGCATTAAAGCCAAATAATAACAACCATACGCCATGTGACCAAACCGGCGAACGAAAAAGGCTCGTTGCTAATATTACGTATACGGCAAATGCCGTAAACATGGATTTCAATTGGCAAAATCGTGCAGCGACAGGCGACACAGCTTCAATTCTTTTGTTAGCCAGTTGGCCCATTTTCGGGCCTTAATAATTTTGACATTTTTAGACAACGGCCTGCGGTGCAGCAGCAGCAGCAACAGCGACAGCGCTGTCCCAACAACAAACAAAAAAATATAACGGGAATTTTTGGATATGACCAGCAGCGCATTTGTTTATGCCGGCAGGAGAAACTGTGCCAACGAAAGTTGAGACACAAGAGAGTTGAGAGAGAGTCCAAGCCACGTTTTTGACTACAGTATTTGGCCCTGCGGTCTTATTGCTTTTGACATTTTGGCCAAAACAGTGACTCTGTGGGTCGCTGCGCTGCGACACGCACATGGTGCACGCTACGCCATACACAGAGAGATAGAGAGAGAGAAACATGTCCTAGCATGTGCACAATAGGGGGAAATTTAGGGACACTGTGTATACGAGTGTTTGCATGTGTTTGTGGGAGAGAGACTGCTCTGCAGATTACGTCAAACGGAAAGGAAAATCCGTTTGCTCGGAGTCAGTCACCAACGAACCTTAGAACCGAGCAGTCGCCATGCAAATGCACGCGTCCGTAGTACAAGACACAAATACAAAAGAACAAATAAAATAATACAAAAAAAAAGCCAAAAAACAAAAAACCAACTAGAAAGCAACAAAAGCACACACACAACTACAAAAAATAAAACAAAAAACGACAGCACACGGACACAAACTGACTGAGAAAAGGAGCTACACACACACATATACACCTACACACATACACAGACACGCACACGTTGGCAATCTATGAGAAACACTGAGATTTACAAGTGCAAGCAGCGAATAAAAATCTTCTTCGCCCAAAAATAGAGTGAAATGTGCATATTGTTGTTGTTGTTGTAAGTGTAAAGCAGGATAAAACGGAAACTAACCTACATTTTCGCGCTCTTTCGCACGCTTTCGCACAAGTCCAATACACAAATACCCACAAAACTAACACATACACTCTGGCAACTGTGACGCCTGTGACGCTCGTGCTCTCTTGTTACCGCAAACGCGCTCGCGCTCGTGCGCTCTCCTTCCCTCGCACAACAACAAAAAAACAGCAACAAAAAGAAATCAACAGTAAATTGTAATAACACTTCTCAGCTTAAGGTGTGTGCGTGCACCGCCATCGTCGTGTGTGTGTTTGTGTGTGTGTGTCAAACAATGTGCGTGCCAGCGCTCTTTTTTTTCACTTTTACCTGCTCTGGCTCCTGCCGCTGCTCCAGCTCCAGCTCCACAGCTGCCGTTTCGTTTGCCAATTTTGTTGCACAGAGTCGTGAGACGGCGATTGCGGCTTAAATACAAATGTAATTAATGTAAAATATATAAGTACGTCAAACATAAAACAACAGCAATAATCATAACAAAAGTGTGCCCAGCTGCCGCCGCAGCGAAAGCTAAGTAAATTGAAGGAAGCAACAGAAAAAGGAGTAAAAATACATAAATTGCAATTACAATCGAATGCAGCGCACATAAATACTATGTACAAAAATAGTAACTAGTGCAAGTTGGGCCAATTGAAATGTAAATATCGACACTCACACACACACACACATAGTTGTGTGTGTGAGCATATCCTGTGCGTTACGATTACATAAAGAAAACAGTAACAGCAGCTGCAGCAACTACAATAAAAAGCAATTAGCAATATTCAAAGGTAAATCATCCAAACAATTCAATCCACTGCGCTTTGCATATTTATATACATACTATGTATATTTTCACTTGTCTATGTGTGTGTGTGTGGCACGAATGAATGAATGTTATAGGTATGTATGTATGAAGTATGTGTGGCTTGGTCTGTGGGGGTTTTCTGTGGTCGCTTTTGCCCCATTGCGGTTGTGGCTTGTGGCTTTTTTTTAGCCCATAAATTAGCGCTTGATGTTGTGCACTTAACTAGAGCACGAGCCCAAATGTTCAACGTTTCAACGTTCGTGCGCCAAAAGTCGAACGATATAAAGAAGGTTAAAATGAAAATAATAAAACTTTGTAGCATAGCTCAAGGCGCAGACCAGCTTCCCAGCACAACATACTTTAAAGCACATGGCACACGGGCACGCCCAAACTAAACTAAAAAAAAACAACAAAAAAATACACTCTGTTAATGTCCGTCTGCTCTTATTGTTGTAATAAAAAAATATTTTGATGATTTGTGTGCCAAGCGCAAGCAAGTTTTGTTGATTTTAGCTCTGGCTTTTGGCCGTTTTTCTTATCGCAAATAAGTAAAGCAAAAACACACACACCAACACACATCTCTCTAAGGCCGGTCCGCCTTTATGACTGCATTGTTGCTCATCAGGAATGTGGACCACTCAGCGCCGCCTCCTGTGTGTGTGTGTGTGTGTGTGTGTGGCTTCCGACACGGCACCCGACTGCTTGCCTCTATGCGAGGCAAACGGCATATTGAATATTTTATGGCACTTCATCTAACGTTTTCCATTTCGACGGAGCGTCAGCGGTGTCAAGAAGTTTTGTTAAAACACAACAGGAAGCAGGCCTACACCAACCTGACAAAACAAAAACAGCAAACAAAAACACAACACAAAAGCACAGCATCCAAGCGTGGCCTCCTTCTGCCATTTGTTCTGTCTCATTTATCAATTCTTGTAACTTACTTTTACCTGGCAGTATGCGTGTGTATCTGTGTGTGTATTTGTGTGTGTGCGTTTATGTTAATTAACTTTGCCTTTGTTAAGCTTTGAGTCTTAAAGCGTGTGCATATTTTCCGGCTTGCCGTGTCTTTATCTTTTCCGTTACGCACATTACGTACTTACACGTTACGTAAACGTTAAACGCGCTTGCATTACGTCCATTCAAGCCATGTATTTAAGCCCCTTGTAGGTGACTTAAGCTGTGCGCATTAGCGTCTGCCAATTTCCACTCAACGACTGCCGCAATCGTGCGGCATCCAATTTGTTGACAGATGAGCCGCTGTGCAGCTGCCTGACACTCTTTATATACTTAAATACACATCAGCGAACATCTAGTTTATTCAATTAAATCAATTGACATACAATATTTTCAAAGTATTTAAGTTGTACTGTGGCAATTTTAATTGGCGAACAACGTCAAGTTGTGCAAGTAATCAATTAATTTTCAATCAAACAGTCAACTTAATTATTTACTTTCATTATTTAAAAATTTTTTTAATAATTTCTATGTTTGATATTATGAGGGGAAAATTTTAATAAATAAAAAATTTACAGTTTGTTCAATTTTTAAAATATTTGGTTTTTAAATATTTTTAAAGCAGAGTACTTTTTTCGAACAAATGTTTTATTTTTAGTGGTTGTTTTTAACTGAAAATAATAGTATTCAATTTCGTTACTGACCTTAAAAAAAATTATTTACCAACAAATTTTATTTTTATTGTCCTTGAACTTTTAATTTATCAAGTTGGAAATCAAGGAAATGCAAATTTTCACAATACAATTTTATGTTGTTAAAAGGGAAACTTTTCCATTTTCTATGCCATTAAAAACAATGAAACACAATTAATAGAAATGAGACTGATTATTTGGTAAGAGTTTCCTTTAGAAACCCAAAAGGATGTTTTTTGTGATTGATTTTATTTGCGTCGGTCGGTTTTGTTTTGCAGCAATTTCGAATAATCAAATTTGGCCAACTTATTTATATATGTACGTAACTGAGCTTAAAAGTAATAAGCTGTCCCATTTTTGTTTGCAGAAAACCCAAAACACAAAGAAGAAAATGTAAGGCGGCAACAACAACAGCAAGAACAATAATCAACGCAACGCATCGCAACAAAAAGCAAAAGCGAACAAAAGCCATTTTCGGGACATGTCTGTGTGGGTATAAGAAAGGAAAGAAGCAGAAAGAAAGGCTATGCCCCATTATTGGAAACTGTCATACTCGTCAAATTTGCATAGCTTTAGAAGCAACGGGATAAAAACGGCAGCATCATGCCAACAGACATGCCGAACGTGATAAGTACAACAAATGCCAGAGAAATGCGATATTTTAACAATGGCGGCCATATTAACAAACTAAATGGCGACGATCCCAATGTGTGAACCAAATACAACAAAGACTAGCACAACGTGTGTATAAAAGAGAGACAGATAGAGAGAAAGATAGAAAGAGAGAGAGAGAGAGAGACCAACAAAGGAAAAGGCAAGCAAGACATGCAGCTGCGATAAGAGCAAACAACAACAACAAACAACAAACAAGGAGATAAACGAAGACAATCAGTCAAGATGAGTGATGATCAAACGCAAGCAGCGCAAAATGATGATAAAGGTGAGTTTCAGTATACTATGAATAAGTATATTGTGTATAACAACATTTCTACCTACTTACTTTCAACTAGCATAGTTTGATAGCCAGCAAACCATAAATATCGAGTATGAAACAGATTGTATCGCGAGGGAGCAACTGGGTGTGGGTGAAAGGAGAGTGTTTGTTTGTAGAATTGGGATTTGGATTGGGGTGCCATCAAATCTGCGCTGAGTCAGGGCCATGCATATGAAATCAGCGCAGGCGAAGGAGCGTGCCTCTGACACCCAGTAACTGGCCCAAAGGCAAACAAGCAAAGAATATTGTTCTAGCCAGAAACGAACAAACCGTGCAATACTCTTTCAACTATTTTAAATAATAACGAAGATTCTAAGTGAAGTGTAAAACACTATCAGTAAACTTCAAACAAAAATGTTGTGAGATATGTAGAAATAATAAAATAAAAATCAAAAGCTTGGCCACAATTTTAAGCTTCACAAGGGCTTTAACTAATTGGGCATAATGTTTTAAGCTTGAGCAGTGTTACTTTTTTGTGAACAATATTATTAATGTTTGTAACTAGTGGACCCCAAACAACGAGTTGCTGTGGTGCTTTAATGATGTTAAAGCCCATTTCGAACAATATAATAAATTCAATTATCAAAGCTCTTTAAAAAAATATATTTACTGTTTAAATAGTTTAGAGTCAATAATGACAGATAAGACAAAGTGGTCTTAAAAGGTGGGCGTCGCAAATTATATTATTTTTTTGTTTAAATATTGTATAAGCCAAGTTTGGTAGCTACATAAATATACCCGATTTCCCGTTGGGCGTACAGAGTATAATAACACGCAAAGCTAAAAGCCGGGCTGGGATTGAAATTGGGGTTGGTGCAGGAACTGGGGTAGTGGCAAATGGAACGGCGGGAAGGAGGCATCTGCATAATGTGGGCGATGTTGTGTGTGCGTGCTGTTTTTTTTTGTTTTGGGTAGAGTGAAGGACGTGGAGCCTGAGCTGGCTGGCTCATCAGCATAATTAAATAGCCATTGCTCATTGTGTGTGCAGGTCAATAAAATTTGACTTGAGCTCGAATCAAATATGCCGCTTATACAGAAACACAGATATGGCAACACTCAAAAGGAGCAGGGCCCAATTGGTCGGTGGCTGTTTAAATAAATGATAAACGAAAAAACGCAATCGCTTTGGGTCCAAGCAGTAATGCCATCTCTCAGTTACAGTCCCAGTCTCAGTCTCTGTCTCTGGCTTGGCTAATGACTGGCTATAAGTTACGCAACTGTTTGAGCAAACGCAATGTGAAAGGAGAGTAGGTTGGGCGTGGTGGGACGGGTCGTGTGGGAGCACATACACACACACACACACACAGACAGTAAGACAGTCAGTCACACACACACACAGGACAATTGCCAGTTGGGCAAACTGTTGGCCTCTGTGCAGTTGTGGGGCTCTGAAACAATGCACAAAGGCCAAAGCGCAGCGCGTGGGCCAAAAGACAACGCGACTGCGACAGCGGATTACAAATATGAACGGAAACGGAAACTAATTAAATATGTAGAGCACAATGTGTGTGTGTCACAGATTTTTGTTTTTCTTTTTTGTTTTTGTTGCTTTCCTTTTGAGTTTTTGGTGGTGCAGCAGCTGCAGCAACAGCTTCACATTTTACCTTGGACTGCATTCTATTTTTATTTTTATTTCACTTTTTTTTATGCATGCACAACTTACGTGCACATTTATTTTTGACTCTAGCTGCGTTTTTTGGCTACACAAATTGAATTTGCCTTTGGCCAGGAAGCGCCCCAGAAGATAGAAAGTGCTGCCGTTGCTGCTGCTGCTGGTAGTGCCACAACAATTATGCCACACAAACAAGTAAATTTTGATCACAGTTTGCAGCATTGCCAGTTGCCAACACCACAGTCACCATTGAACTTGTGAACAAAGGTCTGAGCAGCTGCAATAAACTTAAAACATGCATGTATGCAGCATCGACTGGTTTTTTGAGTGCTTTCGGGAAAAGCCAACAATTGACGTTTATTTTTTTTGCAACAAATATTTGTGTATGTGTGTCTGTGTGCAATTTCCTTTTTGTCGTTGAACTGCTGCTGCTGCTGCTGTGGCGCTTTGAGAATAATTTTGCTTCCGCATTTAACTTTGTGGCGCATCTGCCGAAGATGTTGCAAGCAGGTTTAAGCGGGAGTTGAACGAGATGATGTTTGCTGGCGACTCGGGGCATCTTATGCAATACAGGGAAGATGTGCGTCGCTGTTGCATTTAATGCTAATGTGCGACCGTCAACCGGTTGCCCAATATCACCATCATCATCTGCAACATCATTGTAGGTACACACTCCCTCTCCCTCTCTTTCCCAATCGATCTCTCTTTCACTCTTCCACTCTCCCACTCTTTGTTTGTTGGCATTGTGTGTTACATACGAACTTGATTTTCACCAATAGTTAATGACTTTTAAAAGACACGACATTTACTTGCTTATATAGTAGCTTATTGTATTTGAAATGCATTTTGTATCTGTTTTTACCTAATCACCGTTACTAGCTACACTTTAACTGAATGCCATTTAACTCTCATATCATCTTTGTAACCCATCAATGTAAAACATCAAACAAAAAACTTCGTTAGCCCTTAGGCTACATTTTTAATGTAATGTGGGAAGTACCACAAGCATACATGTATGTAAATACATATATATTTAATTCATTCACTGAATATGTTGTTATAATAATAACATGTATTTTATTGATATTGCCTATATTATTTGCGTTTTTATTGCTTTCGTTGCTTCAATCAATAAATAAATGGCAATGAAAGTATGTACATATGTGAATGTTATGCGCAAAATGGTTTTTTGTTATTCATCAAGACTAATCTTGACTGCAACATCGCATAAAGTTAATCAATAAAGGTTTCTTTGATTTTAGAATTTTTTAAAATATGTTGCACAAGAAAAAAAAATATTTTATTAAACTAAAATCTGTAACTTTTGCTACTAGCTTCTCTATTACCAAGGTAAAATATTTTATATTCCAACTCAACATATTTTATGATAATACACTTCTGCCCGTATTACAAACTAAATTCGTTTATAGAGTATCTAAGCAACGGCTCGTATTTGAAAACTTTCCTCTTGTTGCTATTGTATTTGTAACAGCAGCTGCCCTCATTGTTGTTGTTTGTGTTTCTGGTCTTGCTGCTTTTGCTACTAAAGTAGTAGTCTTTTATGTAAGCAAGTGGTTGGATGCTTTGCTGTGGTATTTCATAGGTCTTTTGTTTACATTTATGAGTGAATCAAAAGTATGTATGACTGTATATTAATTAATTTGGCAAGAGAGATGGAATCTGATCGGTTAGACTTGCACAACATACATAATCAAACCTACTCATTTGCATTGTTACATGTCCCCGATCTGAATAAAACATAACAGTTAATACAAATTGCCGCCCCACCGAGTGAGTGAGTGAGTGACTGAGTGAATGAGTGAATGAGACCCGTATTGCTAATCAGTAGCGAAAGCATAACAATGAACAGGACCAGATACAAATACATATGTATGTATGTATGCCATATATATAGGAAAATCAGTGACCAAATATGGATGCGGGCGCTGACCATGACCTCCTATCTCTCTCTTTCTCTTTCGATGGAAGAATGCTCCGAGCCGAGATGAGCAAGCAAATCAACACAAAAACTCACTTGCTACAGTTTCGCTAAAGCTGCAAAACAGAGCGTGATGTGATACTATATTTTTTTGTTGTTTTACTTTTGCCACTGCCACAACATTGGTTAGTGCTGTTGCTGCCATAGTCAGTGGCAAGTCTTAACCCATTACGTATAATGAATGTGAGATGAACTCTTGATGGCTATTTAGATAGTCGTCGTATGGTTGATGGTGCAAGTAAAATATTATCATTTAATGTTTCCTCTTTGTAGTTGACACTTGGAAGCCTTGAGATGCGAAAGAGCTTAAATAGAATTCTGTTCTTTTTGTTCATTCATCATTTTAAATAATTAATATTAGTAAAGGGCTGCCGCATTTCTATCTGCTTAACAAAAATTCAAAAGCTTCTGTTCTAAATGCCACTTGCTCTTATATTAATCTGGAGTGTTCATACAAATTTTATGTATTCCCAGTTTAACATAATTCTCAACTATCTAATGGCAAAAGTTTAAAGTCGTTTAAGCATAAACTTTGCAAGAAATTGTCATAAATAAACGTTCAATTATAATCTCTAACTTTTAAAGATTTATTATTGTTCGATTTTCATAAGTTAAAAAGAAGCTAATAGAAAGGCAATCAAAAAGTTGCCAATAAATATAAGAAATAAAAAAAGCAACATTTCAACATTTTCATTGACATATTTGACTCAATTACTTGCGACTTTCATATACAAGATAATCTTTTAATTTTTACAGACAGTTGGAAAACAATTATAAATTAGCGCTTACTAATTTGATTTGCGACATACATTCATATAAATAAAAGTTAAGCGTTGGCAACTCAATTAATTGCGTAGAGACATTTCGTACAATGATGTTAATGGGTTAAATAACGAGTGATCCGAAAACCCGAAACTCCAAAAACCCGAAAGCAAAAGGGTTTGGCCAATGTGCTCAAAGCCATTCCATCATTTCAATACTAAAAGCAGGTTGTGCCGTTATGCAAGTGGCAAGTGGCAGCAGCAGCAGCAGCAGCAGTTTTTGACGATGTTGTTATTGTATAAGGCTCAAAGCAACAACAGAAACAACAACAAAAGTAACAAAGATTAAGTAGCAAAAGGAATTGCCAATAGGAAGTTCATATTAGCAGCAATATTACCATAAGCATAAACGTAAACACAATCAAAATAACTGTTACCGTCAGCAGCAAATAGCAACAATAAATTACAGCAACAAAAGGGGCAAACTGAAAGAAAGGCAGTCAACGGGTTGGGTCGATGGAGAGCGGGGGGGGGGGGGGGTTGTGCGGCCCTAGGCAATCTGGTCAACTTGCATATTAATTTGATTTTCGATTTAAAAATTGGAAATTTCAAATTTGTTACTTCCAAGCCCAGCAACAAGATTTTCTCTGAACGACGAAAGTGGAGCACAGCCAGCGTCAGCATCACAATATGCCCCACCTGGTCCCTTGTGCACCACCAAACAAAAAGAGCGGAAGAGCTGCAAGTTTTTCGATCTTGATCTACGGACAAGTTTTGCAAAGGGCGCTTAACGGTCGCGTCTCGTGTGAAAGGTCAACACTCTCTGGCTGGCAGAGGAGAGGCAAACTATAAATGAAAACGAAAACAAAAAGAAAACAAGTGAAAGAATTATGTTGTTGGCGAATATATGATACTCTACAAGATTGACGATGAACAGAATAGATATAAGTAGAATGGACTTATGTTGAAATTGAAGCTAAATGATAATGAGACAGTCGTTCTTCAATAGAGCGAATCTCTAGAGGACAAGAAAAAACTTCCTTATACGAAAAATACGTAATATAGACATTATTTTTATTAATCCATATTGCAGCGTCGAAGTCGTTATAGATAAAAATTCCTTACACGGAAGTTCGTTACTTTAATTTTATAATATTTTAATGTTTTATGTTAATAAAATATAACAAATCTAGAGCTGTAATGTTATAAAGATTTTCTGACAGCAAAAGTAGAAAGGTTGAAGGGTTCTTTTATGCAAAGAACTTTATAAATGATAACTATGTTTGTATAAAAAATATAAAATAAAGATTGACAAGGTTTATTGAATAGTTTTTTTTAGAAGGTTTAAAATATGAAGATAAGTTATTATAACTATAAAGCTTATCTGAAAATCATGATAAAAATTATGTTTTTAGATTTGAAGAATGAGAGGCGAGATCTCAGTTATTAAGCTTATATGATAATCATAACTAATACTGATTATCGAACTTCAAACTTTCATACAGCGAATATCAAGGAATCAATCGGTACAGAGAAAACTCGTAATATACAATATTATTTTTATTGAATCCAAACAGCACTATTTTGTATATGAAAACCTTTTTTGTACGGAAGTTACAGAGAAGTTCGACTGCACTTTCCTTACTAAGTGACATACAAAAAGTCCCTCAAGAAGAGTATAAGAGTTTATGTTGAAAACGAAATGTAACGAAAGCGAAAAGCAAACCAGGCGGCCTTCAATCGGCTGCTGTCTTCGTCATTGTTTTCGTCTCCGCCGACTTCGTCTTTGCTGTGGCTGCTGCTGCAGACTTTTAGTCGTGTCGCTCTTTTGGGAAGATTATCTCTTGCACTTGCTGTGTGAGGCGCCGCACCACTTACATAACGAGAGGCCAAGCTCAATTCGGTGGCGGTGGCGCATGGTTCGTGGTTTGGTTTCGTGGTGTATAAAACGCGCCGTGGCTCAGTTAGCCGAATCATTTACAGTTTGTCTTTGTCCCAGCAGACGACGGATCGTTCGTATCGATCCTTAACAGCTGAGTTCCCATTTCGAAACCGAAGCGATATGGCACCGTTTTTAACAGTGAGTGTTGTTGTTGGTGGTGCAGTGAGTGAGTTGTGGTTTCCGTCACTAACAAGTGTTTTCTCCTTTCTCGCTGTGTAGCTGAGCATTCTGCTGCTCGCCAGTACCCACATTTGGGGCAAGCCCACCTTTGGCACGGAACACGTACACATTCGCATACACCTGCCAGAGGGTGGCGGTGATCATGATCATGGTCATGGCGGCGGCGGTGGTGGTGGTGGTCATGATCATGGCCATGGCGGCGGCGGCGGCGGTGACGTTATTGAAGTTCACGAGCATCATGTCGACCATGGTCATGGCGGCGGTGGTGGTGGTGGCGGTGGCTACGGAGGCGGCGGCGGTGGTGGTGGTGGCTACGGAGGTGGCGGCGGTGGTGGTCATGTGAGCACCTTTGCCATCATTACAGAAGATAGCCACGGTGGTGGTGGTGGTGGAGGCCATTACGGAGGCGGCGGTGGTGGCGGTTATGGAGGAGGCTATAGCGCTGGTGGTCATGGTCACGATGATGGCAAGATTGCCGCAATTGCAGCAGCTGCCGGTAGTGGCGGACATGGTGGCTACAGCAGCGGCGGCGGCGGCGGTGGTGGTGGACATGGCGCTGGTGTTGCTCACATTGCGGCTATTGCAGCTGCTTCCGGCTCATCCTCCCATGGTGGCTACAGCGGCGGCGGCGGTGGGCATGGTGGCTACAGCGGCGGCGGTGGCGGTGGACATGGCGCTGGTATTGCTCAAATTGCAGCTATTGCAGCTGCCTCCGACTCCTCCTCTCATGGTGGTTACAGCGGCGGCGGCGGCGGCGGTGGCTACAGCGGCGGTGGCGGCGGTGGACATGGCGCTGGTGTTGCTCACATTGCGGCTATTGCAGCTGATTCCGGCTCATCCTCCTATGGTGGCTACAGCGGCGGCGGCGGTGGACATGGTGGCTACAGCGGCGGCGGCGGTAGTGATAATGGACATGGCGCTCAAATTGCAGCTATTGTATCTGCATCCGACTCCTCCTCGCATGGTGGTTACAGCGGTGGAGGCGGCGGCTACAGCGGAGGCGGTGGCTACAGCGGCGGCGGTGGCTACAGTGGCGGCGGTGGCTACAGTGGCGGAGGCGGTGGTTACAGCAGCGGCGGAGGCGGTGGTTACAGCAGCGGCGGCGGTGGTGGTCATGATGATGGTCATTTGGCCGCTGTGGCAGCAGCTTCCTCATCCTCCCATGGCTCAGGCAATGCTGGATACAGCAGCTATGCGGCACCTGCAAGCGGCTGGTCTGGCGGTGGTGGAAACGCCGACTACTCCAGCTACAGCAGCGGTGGTGGCAGCTACAGCAGCGGTGGTGGCGGCGGTGGACATGATGATTTGGCTATTGCTGTCAGCGGTGGTTCCCATGGATCAGGAGGCGGTGGCGGCGGCGGTGGGGGTGGCTACAGCTATTCCGCGCCCACTGGTGGCTGGTCTGGAGCTGGTTCCAGCTGGTCTTAGGACCACTTGCCAATACTTTGGCCATTGGTCATCTAGTCGTACGTTCATGTTCATGTCCCATTTGGATAAGTTATAAAACCTTCAACGGTTGTGAGCACCACATCCATCACACACACACATCCACAGCTCCAACCCTTTATACCCCACATCCCCAACTGCATCTTGCATCTTCACATGTATATTTCGTATTTATATAATGTATAATTTTCCCAATGTTTTATGTCCATGTGTACAAAATAAAGTATGAAGTAGTGTTATAATTTTTAAGAGCATAAAATCGTGTTTCTTCTGTTTTTAATTTGCATCACAAATCACGAGCCAGTTTCGGGGTGAAAGTGTTTGGCGGAGTGTGGAGCAAAGAGATGCCGTAAGAGTTAATTGTGTGACGCAATGACGGTCAAGAGCGAATGTCAAGTTAATATCATCGATGATAATGATGATGATGATGATGGTTATATGATATTATGCGATAATCAACACTTTTACTTTGCAAGGTTTTGTTTGAATTAAAAAAGAAAAACCATAAAACAGACAAAAATAAAGATGGGAATGTTAACTGTTAATACTTTTAAACGTTAGAAATTTTTATGAGCTATTACAGTCGACAGTTTAAAGATGGTGTTGGTAGTAGACGAATTCAAAGTTTTTTATTAATTTTTTCTATTGAGAACATTTTAACACAAGTATTTGTATAAATTTATTTATCCAAAATTCCAGAGAAAAAATACCGTTTCTTTGAATTTGATTCCCGTAAATTAGAGTTTCCTTGAATATTTTTCTTGTGTCAAAAAATAAATAGCTCGATTAGAAGGTTAGTTTAATATTCATAGCTTAGTCGCTTTTTGGCTTTGACTTTTGCTCCTTCTTCAGTTGCTTCTTTTCCTCCTTCAATCGCTTCTTTTCTTCGTGCAGTCGCTGATTTTCCTCCTTCTGCTCCAACATATGATAGGGCAACGTCACATAACGATTGTAGTAATCGTAAATGGTGAAATAAAAGGCAGACACAACACCCGACTTGTACAGCGTGGGCATCATGCCCTTGTAGAAACCCAGGGGGCCCTCCCTCGCCATGGTGTCCTTGATGCATAACATTAAAGAAAAGCAATTGGGATTGTTGCCAAATGTCTTGCGATCATGTTGAAAGTGGCTGAGCATCCTGCGCTTTTTGATAAGGTCCAAGGGATAGACGAGCATCTTTGAGAAAACACCGGATAGGGCGGCATTGGTAAAGAGTAAGACTCCGGGCACCAAGTGTTGCTGCCTATTCGGATTTGGTTTGTAGGCGCTGATAAGGGCGCCGCCCAAGTGATTTAAATACTTGTAGATGACATAATTGGAACCCACCAGTGGAAATATCTGCACGAGGGTCAACGCCAAGCCGCTAGAGACGCCACGCATACCTTCAGTCTTGAAGACCTTCGATATGCCCGACACGGGCCGCAGACTGGCTGCCTGACTGCCGGGATCGGCAGCCACCACCCGAGTACGCACCACATCGAACGGTTGCGCCGCCATTGTGCCCACGCATCCCGCAACACCGCCACACATAAAGTGGCTAAAATGCGGATGCTTTTGGAACAGGGTGTACTGGGAGGCAGCGGTGCGCAGCTGCTCGTAGGCCCAGAACTGAACCAGGGCGTAGGTGATGCTCATTATTTGGGCGGAAAAGTGACCCTTCCAAATGCCGCGCAGCCCTTCCTCGCGGTAAATGGTGGAGAAAGCATGTAACATGCCATTATACTTGGAAGTTTTTGTTTTTCGTTTAATCGGTTCCACTTGCAATTGAAAACGAATCTTGAGCACATCGAATGGTTGGGCTAAGAAACGCGTTAATCCACCGGAAACACCGCCTCCCACTGCCTGTAGTATTTGAACTTTTGCTGAGTTATGCGTAGACATTTAAAAATAATTTTACATTTAAAAGTCATACTATAATCAATTTTTTCTGAACTTTGACAAGGTTTTCGAGACACCCTGTGTTTTGGTAGAAACCGACGCCCTGTGATGGATACGTAATACGTATTGATATTGATATTTTTGCATTCTCCTTTTATGTTGCTTACAGTTTCCAAACACCAAGTCGTTGCCTACACGCAAAAGTCGCAGGTCAAGCACGAGAATCGTCATATTCAGCTGGTGCGCGAATATGGCTTTCATCCGCGCACCAAGGCCTCCGTGGTAGATGGCGACGTCTTGCCCCGCAAATTTGAGCCCTTTCCGGAGGACATGTACGGCAAGCCGCTTGAGGAGATTGACACCTTTATATACGAGGAGGTAAGAACCCAACCTCACCCCACAGCTACTCCATGTATCATTTATATGCATATTAGCGTGGCAACTCAATTGCACAGCCAAAATGAAAAACAACAAAATATGTATACAAAAACAAAATGCTGCATTTGGCCCATTGCCATTTCCATTCGTTTTAATTAATAAGTCACACAGGGTGCTTTGTGTGCCAGTTTATAACGCCCCTTCCTTAACCCCTCACAAGAACGCAAAACCACCTCAAACCCCTTCACAATGTGCTGTGCAAGTGGCACAGGCGGAAATGGAACGCGCTGCTGGCGCTGACGTCGCTGTTGCCGTGTTGTTTGTTTGCTTGTTGTTGTTGTTGCATTTAAAATTATACAAAAGTGCAAATGCAACGACTTAATGAAAATGAATGCACTTTTGATGCCAAACTGAGGTTAATGGAAATGCAAACGGCTAGAACAGCCCTCGTCGTCGTCGTCCACTTGACAAGCCAAAAACGGCACGGATATCAGTAAAAAGTGAGAGTAAATTTAGCAAACAGGCAAGGGGAAAGAGCGACGACGCTAAATGCAAACACAAATACAAGTACCTGTACATGCATGCAAACACTTACACCACTTACACACAAGCCCACACGCACACAAATTAAATACCTTGCTGCGGTAAGGAAATGGGTCATGCAGAGTTTGCCTTTTTATAAAAAGGCCAAGCAATGTGACAACAACAGAATTTACATGTAACCGACGCTTGCCTTAAATAAACTGCCACCCGTCGTTGGGTGGCGCTGTGTTAACTGGTTGGTTGGCCCATTGCAGCAGCCAGTGCTCAGTGCTGGACAAATTATAGACGAACATGCAAGTTTACTCAAGACTTGCTGGCTAGAACAATACATTTGCCGTGGCCGAATATTTTTAGCCAACGTTCGATCAGAGGTTGAGGTTGGTGGGCGGCAACGGTAAACATGCATTCAAATGGCGAACACCATATCAGGGCTGGCATAAATGTAACGAAATGTTGCCAGACATTTGCACGCACGCATGCATGGCAACGCCAAACATACAAATACAAATTTAAATGTAAGCAAAGCAAACTCTGGAAACGGAAAATCAAAGTGCTTAATGGCATTTAATAGCACACTTTTTGCTCGTCGAGAAGAGAAAACATCTTTGTGGCGACAACTACAACAGCAGTAGCAGCATGTCCCCATAGACTCGAGATAAGACAGCCGCATGTTTGCCGAAATGTACACAATATGCAAAACCGAATTTCCATCCTACATATGTACATAGTTACAAGAGCTAACACAACTTTTCATTTTGTGCACTTAAAATACACTCGCTTTTTCTTAAGCTGCCGTGTTTAACTCACACACACATGCAAACAGTTCCTAGCAAACCGCAAAAGCACATGCAAATTTACCAAGCAGACACACACACAGTCACACTGAGGAAAATGGCCAAAAGTGCCACCCAATCGTTTTTTCAGCTTGTTACATTAAAATTTCTGCTTACTCGGCTGAACGGCATTTATGTGTAACAAGCGACCTTGGGGCGGGCCAGCCCGTCCTTTATCCTTTGCCAACGTTAACGAGTGTGGCGCACTGTCACACTTAATTGGAGAAATCACAGCGCTAATGAACCACCATTTGTGGGTCAGTTACAAGAGATCGGGAAGCCTATGCTTAGAAATCGATATATCCGATTCCCAGCTGACGCAAACTCTAGACGCTGCTTGGTCTGATTGCACTTTGTCTAATTAGGGTACTAACACGTCTTATCATGCGGTAAATGCAGGTGAGCTACTCACAGCAGCTGTCTTCTTCTTCTTGTTTGCAAGTGCAAAAGTTCCAAGCGTCTTGTGTGGGAATTATTGTGCACAAATATTCCCGGTAAGGTTCTTATCCTGTATCTAAATACCCATTGTGAGCCGGCTTTGATTTCCTTTTGCGGCCACGCCAATTCAGCTCACATACAAACAGCAGAACACTCGGCACATGCATGTATACATGTGAATGTGGTTATGTTGAAAAAGCACGCTTGAATTTATAGTTTTCATTTTTTTTTTACTTTCCGTTTTGGTAATTTAACACAACATTATTTTTAAGTGGAACTATTGTAAACCAGTAATTTATTCAAAAGTTTTTTTAATTGGAAATTTAAATGCGAATTTTTAGTTAAGCACATATTTTTTTCTGGTTTCCAAAAATTACTTTCTGCAAATTTACTTCGGGCTTCTTCAAGTCGCCCAGTCGGCATTCAATATATTTGCGTCAGTTATGTTCCTAAAAAACAAGAGAAAATCGCATTATTAGTATCGATTGATAGCAATCAGAATTTATAAAAGCAGCGTATGAAGTGCTTGCTAGCGCTCCCCTGGCCGGTTTTCGCTACTCACCACGAGAATGTGCAATGGCGATGCGACTATTTGGACCTTGCACGCATCTTCCTGCGCTTACGCTTCAACCTACGCATACGCTTCTTACGCCACTGTAATTAAACACAAAAATACACTTGCATTATTATCAGTTGCTTTATAAATATTTTATACACATAATTAACTATTTTAGCACTTTATGATAGAGAGAAAATTTATTTTTACCTTAGCTCTCATATTTCCTTCTTGATTCGAAGACGGTCAGAGAACGAAAGAACGATGGGCGAACGGAAGTTTGCTTACCAGCTTCGCGTGGCGGTTTTGACACTTGCAAAGTATCGATAAGTCATGTGACAGCTGTTGGGCATCGAGTAGTTATGTTAAGTGTGGAGCAGTTCTTGAAAGTGGGCAGCACTTCTGTTAAAATGCGACTCTGGCTGTTCACTTTTGATAATTTTGTTATCGCAGCGAACTAGCATCGATCACATAAAACTCATCCCTATTTTATGAACTCTAAATCGGCGCCGAAATTGGAAATAAAATACTTACTTTAAATACATTACTTACTGTGTTTGCAGACGTTTTGTGTGGTGTCGAAGCGATTCCGCAAAAATTACATACATCGGTTCACGGGCACCAAGAGCCTCTTCCTCTTCTATCCATGGAGTCCATGGCGACGCGTCTGCGTCTACATTGCAACAAATCAATTCTTCGATTACTGCGTAATGGCAACAATTCTATTCAACTGCATTTTCTTGGCAATGACTGAGACCGTGGAGGAAGCAGAGTAAGTAGGAACCACAATGTGATACTTACTTAGCTTAATGTTGATGTACTTGCAGATATATCTTCCTGGCCATTTACTCAATTGAAATGTTCATCAAAATCATTGCCAAAGGCTTTTTGCTCAACAAGTATACCTATTTGCGCAATCCATGGAATTGGCTGGATTTTGTGGTCATAACCAGCGGTTATGCGACCATTGGAATGGAAGTTGGCAATCTGGCCGGTTTGCGAACTTTTCGCGTTCTGCGCGCCCTTAAAACCGTTTCCATAATGCCCGGCCTAAAGACGATTATCAATGCCTTGCTGCACTCGTTTCGCCAACTCGCCGAGGTCATGACCTTGACCATATTCTGCCTGATGGTCTTTGCCCTGTTCGCGCTGCAGGTTTATATGGGGGAGCTGCGCAACAAGTGTGTGCGCCAAGTGCCGGCAGATTGGGCCAACGTATCGCATCTGGATTGGCAAATGTAAATATTATCAGATTAATCTATCAATGAACCAGTCTATAGCCTATAACTTTTAGTTGGGTCAACGACACCGACAACTGGCTATATGATGACGATGAGATGCCCATGCTGTGTGGCAATTTGACTGGCGCCCGTCACTGTCCCTTTGGCTTTATGTGCATCTGCGTTGGCGAGAATCCCAATCATGGCTACACCAACTTTGACAACTTCATGTGGTCCATGCTGACAACCTTTCAATTGATTACCCTCGACTACTGGGAGAACGTCTACAATATGGTGAGGATGTACCACGGATCCCCTTTATAAATTTAACTAATCTTGTATATCTTATAGGTCCTTGCTACTTGTGGCCCGATGAGTGTAACATTTTTTACTGTGGTTGTGTTTTTTGGCTCTTTCTACTTGATAAATCTGATGTTGGCTGTGGTGGCGCTCAGCTACGAGGAGGAGGCGGAAATAACGAATGAGGAGCGCAAGAAGGATTTGTTGGATCATCGAGAGGATTCCACATTCAGCTTTGATCCATCCTCATTGAACGTGAAGAAGCTCAACAAAAACAACAACAAGAAGAAAATTGATTCGCGGAAGGGTGTGCTCCTCGCTTCGTACAGCAAAAAGAAGACCCGTCGAAAAAAGACCAAAAACGGCAAGGACAACCTAAGCATGAATGGCAGCAATGGCAACGATCACGAGCAAACTAAATCGCCAACGGCAACAACGGCAGCGGCAACGCCATGCCCCGAACCAAGTCCAGATCGTCCATCGGCGCTGGCATTGCAGGCACAAAAGCAAATCGATCAACAGCAGCAACTGCAGCAGCTAACAAAAGCTGAACCAGCGACGTCACAGCAGCAGCAAAAGACACGGATCAGCTTCAAGGAAGGCAATGTCAAGAATCCCAACATGCTGTATCCGTCAGACAACAAGGGTCAGCTCGTGACGAGCAGTCGCCAGACCAGCTCCAATTCAAGTGGCGGCGGCGGTGGCGTCAATCGCGAATCATCCCAAGATGATTCCGGCGTTGTCGACGATCACGAGGAACAGGATACGGCCAACGAAATGTCCGGTCATGTGTCAACCGTCGAGCTGGCACTGTCGCCGCACGAAGTGCGCATCATTAAATGCAATGGAAATATAGCTCGCACCAAAAACCATAATGTCTACGCCTTGCATCAAGAGTTCTCCTCCGAGGTGGTCGTAATTGGTAAGTAAATCAAGCAATGCATTAATTCTTTGTTTCTATATAGAATCTCTGTTAACAGACGATCTGCCTGATCGGAATTGCGATCGCTGCGTCCACTGCTGTGCGGATTATGAGAGCTGGCTTCAGTTTCAAAATTGCCTGTATAAGGTGGTGCGGGATCCGCTCTTTGAGCTGGCCATAACGCTGTGCATTGTGCTAAACACAGCCTTTTTGGCCATGGAGCATCACGGCATGAGCGAGAGCTTTCGCAATGCCTTGGATGTTGGCAACAAGGTTGGCTTAATGAACATATATATATTTATCAATAGAATTTTTTAAATATTTGACTATGCTTTTTAGGTTTTTACGTCCATTTTCACATTCGAATGCATTGTCAAATTGATGGCCCTGTCCAAGGAGTTCTTTCTGTGCGGCTGGAACATATTCGATCTGATAATTGTCACTGCCAGCCTGCTGGACATCATATTCGAGCTAGTCGATGGCCTAAGCGTCTTGCGCGGTCTGCGCTTGGTAAGTTTTAAGTTTCATTAAAGTCTTCATTTAATAATTATGTTGTTTGTTTGCAGTTGCGGGTTTTGAAGCTGGCACAGTCTTGGACGACGATGAAGGTGCTGTTGAGCATCATAATATCGACAATTGGTGCGCTCGGCAACCTCACGTTGATCCTCGTCATAGTAATTTATATATTTGCTGTGATCGGCATGCAATTGTTCTCAAAAGACTACACGCCCGAAAAATTTGATCCCGATCCAGTGCCAAGGCAAGATTAATTATACCAAATATCGATTATTAAATATTTAAAGTTGTGTCTTTTATGCAGATGGAATTTCAATGATTTCTTTCACTCGTTCATGATGATCTTTCGCATATTATGTGGCGAATGGATTGAACCCCTCTGGGATTGTATGCGTGCCGAAGAAGAGGTAATTAGAAATGTCAATATTATGCCCCATATACTAAAGCTTTGTTTAACGAATTTGCAGCAAGGTGCATCAACATGCTTTGCTATATTCCTGCCTACCTTGGTGATGGGAAATTTCATGGTCTTGAATTTGTTTTTGGCCCTGTTGCTCAACAGTTTCAATTCCGAGGAGCTCAAGTCAAAGAAAGAGGTAAGTCCAATGCGTTTTCCAATGGGAAATCTTTTTTTTTATTTTTATATATCGTTACGTGAATGTATATGTCTATCCGTAAATATGTATGTGTGTGCAAGAATGTCAATGTTAAACCACTTAAACAATGCCAAACTTAAACTCAAAATGTGTCCTGAGGACAAGCGACACGTCGCTTGTCATTAAAAACCCAAATAATAAAATGTTTATGAATTACAATATTTATACTATTTAGTATTCTATATACTCTATATGTGGTGTTTAGACGAATTTGTATTGCACTAGTATGCGTGTTTTTGGGTGTGATTCTGTGTGTCTCTATAATTCTATCATTAAACTTATACACACAAATTGATTACAATTGAATTATACACAGAACAAAATAAAAATTTAAGCACTTTTTTTACTAAAAAGGTGTAACATACACACAATTTTCTAAATTAATAACCTAAATTCTCAAACACTAAAAAAAAAAACCAACATTTCAAGATATTGTTGCAATTGTTAAATAATTTAATTTAAAAAAAATACTGTGCACCGATCTTGAAAGGTCATTTTGTGCAGATTGCTGAGTTTCGGCGCTGTCGAAATTTCAAACTAATTTCGTTGTGGTATTTATTTAACGTATGTATTTTATGCATTTTTTTATAAAAACAAATCCTGGTTAAGTCTCGATGTCTAAGTCCTTGATATTTATGTGATAATCTCTCTATTTGCACTATATCTACTTGAATTAACTAAACTAACTTCTGTTCGTCAACTTTGCACAATGCGTTGAAACTTTTAACTACTTAAACCACAAACACTAACACACACACACACATACACACAACAAAACACACTTAAAAATAATCCCGAAAAATACCAATATTTAAATACACAAAAACCGTTAAACAGATTTTCAAGAAAAAGGTAATTTTTTCAAACTAAATCCTTAAACTTTTTAAACAAATTGTTTGCTCTATTATTTACTTTTGCCAAAAAAAAAAAAAAACAAAAAAGCTTAACTAAATAAAAATTTAAATACGCCGTGTATATAATACCCTATAGACTGCATACCAATTGTTGTTAATATATATATATTTATATATATCTGTAGATATTTGCAAGTTTTTCGGTTCCTAAGTGTTTAGCTTTTTGCTGTTAGATTGTATATTGCATTGGATAACTTATTTAATAAATGTACTATATGTAAATTCTAAAAATAAAAAATTTAATAATTGCATATTCTTTAGTTTTTCAACATCAAGTTTTTCAAAAATCCTTGGCTAATGTGGAATCTTTTCTTCATGTAGGAGGTGGGCGAAGAGTCAAAACTGGCGCGCAGCATTGAAAGGGTGCGTGATTTGATACGGAATAAGCGGCAAGAGCGTAAGGATCGCAAAGAGCGTAAATATGCGGAAAAGTTTCAGCAAATTGTGCTCGAGGCGCAGCAGGCGCATGCGACAAGTGTGGCGGCGGCCAGAGAATTGGATAAGCCCAACCTGCTGGCGGAAACAAAGTTCCATAGATTAAGCTATCAGGTAATTTAATTTTTTATCATTTTGGAAGCAGATTTGTTAATCCAACTCATTCATTTACAGGAATCTATGAACCGCCCAGTTTCTGGCTCTGATTTTGGTTTTCAAATTCCGCTCAGTGATGGCCTACACACCATTGTCGATGGCCTGGAATTCGATGAGTCGTCCGAGTCGGCGTCCGAGCGACAGCAGCATCAGCAAATTAACCAGCCAGCCACCGACTGTCTGCCACCCACATATGAATGCGCCATGCTGACTGCCTCGAGCATTGAGAATGGCTGTGAAAATAATCTGTCGCCCTTGGGGCGGACCGAACGCAGCAGTAGATTGCAGCATCAGATCTCCTCGGGTGTGGGCACACAGCAGAATGACTCGCGAGATGAGCCCACCTATACGGAGTCCATTGAACTGCGCCTGCTGGGCCAGTACAATTCGACAGATACGGATCCGTATGCATATGCGCCAGATCAGCGTAGTGGCTCCTTTGCTCGCGGCGACTCACTGCAGGACACCGACGAGGCATATCTCAAGTACCAAAAGTCTTTGTTAACACGATCGCCAAGCTATCGCAAATCTCTGGATCGCCTGTCGCAGTCCAGCGGGCAGTCTCAGCGTTCGCTGCTGCCCTCGGAGAGCGCCATGCGGCGACACTCGAGTGGGCACTCGCTAAACTCCATATCCTTGGAACAGGATGAGTTGCTGTCACAGCAGGCGAATCTGCGCGATGAGCTGCTCAACTGCGAACAGAAAGAGTTGTTTCAGTTTTTGCAGGAGGACGAGGAGCTGCTGGGCAAGGCGCACCGCGAAAAGAAGCCAACAACGAGCAGCATTAAATCAAATCTTAGCTACATTTCCAATTCCATTATGCATACGCTTGATTCGCGTCACAGTGGCAGCCACTCCAGCCATGCCAATGGACAGCAGGAGAGCGAACCACTGATGGAGCACTCTGAATTTGACAATATTATACAAAGTTTCGAGAAGGAGCTGGAGGAGATAAAGCGCTCAACTAGCTCGCTGGAGCGAAAGATCTCAACGCTGTCGGAGCCGTCGCCAGCAGCGGATGAGGCAACCAAGGCCATCATGGACCACATTGCCGTCATAACGGGCGCTTCGGAGCGCACAGCTGCCGACGAGGTAGTGCAATCACTGAATCCCTACGACAGCTACGATCTGTCCAGTGTGCCACGACGCTCACAATCCGTCAGCGCTGCCGCCCAGCGTCAATCCGTCAAGCTGAAGCGCCGCAGTTTGGAGAAACAGCGCAAAATCGACGAGGACTTTAGCATATCGAACGAAATACGCAAAATCTGTGATCAAATCCACGCACCCTTCGCTGCCATGGAGGCCCTTGCCGTCGCAGCGACCACCGGTGGCGGAGTCGGAGTCGCTGGCAGCCAATCACCATTTTTCCGTCGCAAAAACGATCCATTTAGTGTGCAATTCGATCGGTTCAAGCGTCTGTCGCTGATCGAACGCGTCGATGAGCTGCCCGAAGTGGATAAGCCCATATCGACGCTGCGCATTGAATCGGAGAAAATGCCACGCAAGTTTCTCAATGGCGATAAATTGCGCATGGACAGCATGTCGCTGAAGAGCACCAATTCGTATGAGAATCTGTTGATACAAAAGCAAATGTGCCGCGATGCAGGGCAACATCCATCAATGGTTATGGGTGTCCCGGCAACGCCGCCGACTTCCTTTAAATCGAGCATTGAGCCACCAACACTGGCGCAAATTTCATCGCTTAAGGCAACACCGCCGCTGGCTGCCCTAACGGAGCATCAGCAGCACTATCATGCCACAAACATACAGACCACACAACAACAAACAATGCACCCAACGGCTGTGGGCGTGGCGGCAAGCAAACGTCGCGCCGAGCATCCACAATCGACACTAGACAAAGCCGCTTCCTTTCAATCGGGACGCACTGAATCGCACAGTTCGGGCGTCGCTGATAATAGCTCGGCCCTGGCTTTGGCTTTGGGTCATGCCGGTGGCAATCGGTCCTCTAGTGACAAGACTGAGCCGACAGCCAATGCAACTACTACAGAAGCAACAACAACAAAGCCGTCGGCGTTTTCACGACTGACCGAAAAACCATGGCATTGTTTAGTTTCCTACGTAGACGATCTCACTGTCGGTGGGAGACGTAACTCGCAGGGCGCCTACAATGATCCCATGACTTTTCCGAGCTATGGCACGGCCAAGCCGCCAAAAGTGCCAGACGATTGCTTCCCCCAGAAATGCTACGAGCAGTAAGTATTGTTAACTTAATTTATTGAACAAATACAAATCTTGTTTTTTATATTCAAATATTTTTTAGCTTATATTTTCGCTGTCCCTGGTTCATGTCTTGCATGGACACGCCAAGTGCCAAGCACTGGACACGCATAAGGACGGCTGTCTTGACGGTTGTCGATACTCCAGCCTTTGAGTGGTTTGTGCTAGTGCTGATCTTTGCGTCGAGTATTACGCTCTGCTTCGAGGACATCTATTTGGATAGCAACAAGACGCTCAAGCGTGTGCTCTACTGGACCAACTTCTCCTTCTGCCTGATCTTTGTCGTTGAAATGGTGCTCAAGTGGTTGGCGTTAGGATTCTCCAAATACTTTACCAGCTTTTGGACCATACTTGATTTTATCATAGTGTTTGTAAGTACTATTGAGTTTTATTTTATTAGTCGGATATACTTCAAATATTTATTTTGGTTTTTTTTTAATAGGTATCGGTTTTCTCGCTGCTCATTGAGGAAAATGAAAATCTAAAGGTCTTGCGCTCATTGCGCACCTTGAGAGCATTGCGTCCGTTGAGAGCCATCTCTAGGTAAGTAGCCGACCTGGATTTGTACTATATTAGGGTGCACCAACTTCTACTACTACTAAAATACTACTTCTCGCTCAGTGAGAGTTCTATTAATTGCTAATGTTAATGCTTAACTACTGCCGTGTCTCATTCAACTAATAAAGTAAGCTCTATCTACTTAGGTTTCAACTTTCTTATGCCTATATAAATTTATATTGTATTTCTTTATATTTGCCAGAGCTGTGCAGTGTTTAATACAATCTCGTCTTCTTTATGAATTTCGAATAGAAATCTATTTGTAGTTCATATTGCATCGCCATGTCCTCTACTCGTCTATACATATATTTAGTAAATAGCTTATCCATATAATCGTTGTATATATAAAGCAGATATCGGCAATTGTATACTGTACATACTTAATGTGTCTTAAAAATACTATAATGTGTAGTTTATTTAGCAGACGAGAAATCAGAGTATTATTATCGGCTATTCGTTTTGTAGTTGTTTTATTTTTCTATTTTCTAAAGGCCCGTCCCGTAACTATTAGCATTTCATGTAACATTTCTATTCCAGGTGGCAAGGAATGCGGATTGTAGTAAATGCTCTCATGTATGCAATACCATCAATTTTCAATGTACTTTTGGTTTGTTTAGTTTTTTGGTTAATTTTCTCAATAATGGGTGTACAATTCTTTGGTGGTAAATTTTTCAAATGCGTCAATGAATTGGGCGAGTTGCTGCCAATTACTGTAAGTATGCTTGGGAACCACAAAAAAAGAATGCAGTTCTCCTACATATGTTTAAGACCCACCTAAATTAATCTGATTATAAATCGCACTTACAGGAGGTAAACGATAAATGGGATTGCATTGAACAGAACTACACGTGGATCAACTCGAAGATCACCTTTGATCATGTGGGCATGGGCTATCTGGCGCTGCTTCAAGTGGCAACCTTTGAGGGCTGGATGGAGGTGATGGCTGATGCCGTCGATGCACGTGGTGTTGATTTACAGCCGCAGCGAGAAGCCAATTTATATGCGTATATTTATTTTGTTATATTTATTGTGTGCGGATCGTTCTTTACACTCAATCTATTCATTGGAGTTATCATTGATAATTTCAATATGCTCAAAAAGAAGGTAAGACATTTGGCCTAAGCTGATCCCATGCAAACATGCAGGTTCTAATTCACTATACGTATACGTATCTGTATATAACGCAACTTTTTAAAAACCCTAAATCCCAAAATGAAAACCCTATTGAACGAACACCTCACCTTAAACTGTACAGTTGAGCATAATGCAAAACAATCTTCCCCGTCCAAATTTTGTTGTTGCTATTTCGAATCAGTTAGTTCTGTTCGTTATCGATGTTATATATATGTATCTATATATATATATATTGTGTGTTGTGTGCTATATGTTTTGGTTTTTTTGAATTTAAATTTATTTAAAATATAATTAACTTAATATGTATTGTATGTATTTGTATATATAAATAAATGTTCATTCTATTCTCATCACTTTTATAGTATGAAGGAGGAGTGTTGGAAATGTTTCTCACCGAATCTCAAAAACATTATTACACCGCTATGAAAAAATTGGGACGAAAGAAACCACAGAAAGTTATTAAGCGACCTATAAATCAATTTTTAGCTATGTTTTATGATTTATCCAATTCGAGAAGGTAAACAAACGAAATGTTTCTGCAAAACCAGCAAACTGCTTACTTACTTCTATGTATTACTATCTATAGTTTTAATTATGTACAACTTATGCCTACTTACTGTTAGTCTTTGAAAACAAACAACTCTCTTTCTCTCTCTCTGGTTAGGCACACCAAACTATTACAAATACTATAAAACTACTACTATATCAATTTTGATTTGGTGATAAAATTCATTTGAACACTTCACATTCTCCGCATTTGATGATGATTCTAAGGCTGATTTGTTGGCTGCTTCTTTAACAAGCGAAAAGAAGTCGCCCAAACGCCGTCAGCAATGCAAATTAATAAACTTTTCCAATCCGATGTTCTTAGATGTTTTAGAGCACCCAATATGAATATGTTTACCTATAAAATTTCCTAATGCATTCAAATAATAGTAATTTAATACGATAAACTACGCACTTGTAAAGTGTAGGCATGCTTCATAAAGTAACTAATTAGTTACAGATAAGGTTTAGATCAATGGGGCGGGTTTTAAATTTATGTAACTACCGTATCAATATGTATTATCTTAAGCATGTAAAATAAACTAGTTTTATATAAATAGTTATTTGAGTGAATGCTACTCAAATATAAAATTTGTAGCCATAGTTTTGAGCAGCATCTCCACTTCGGCACGCACGAAGTTTGTGTCTTTATTCGTTACTTAATCAATTTACGTTTATAATTTCATATACTTTGGTGTTTGTGTCCGCCATTAAATCCACCATGTTTGTATACGAATCGCCATCGATCATACTATGCAGATTTGAAATTGCGATCTTTGTACTGATTTTTCTAAATATGCTAACTATGGGCATTGAGCATTATGATCAACCGCATGCCGTGTTCTTTATACTGGAAGTAAGCAATGCATTTTTCACCACTGTCTTTGGACTCGGTAAGTGAATATATCCTTGACTTTTTCAAAAGTACCTATTTGGACTTGAGCACTTTAATTTAAAAAAAAAAAAATAATTAAAATAATTTCGCAGAGGCCATCGTTAAGATTGTGGGACTTCGCTATCATTACTTTACGGTGCCATGGAATGTGTTTGACTTTCTGTTGGTGCTGGCCTCCATCTTTGGCATACTCATGGAGGATATAATGATTGACCTGCCCATAAGTCCAACGCTGCTGCGTGTTGTTCGCGTCTTTCGCATTGGACGCATCTTGCGGCTCATCAAAGCAGCCAAAGGCATACGCAAGCTACTCTTCGCCTTGGTCGTTTCACTGCCAGCTCTATTTAACATTGGCGCCCTGCTCGGCCTAATAACGTTCATCTATGCCATATTGGGCATGTCTCTGTTTGGTCATGTCAAGCTGCAGGGCGCACTGGATGACATGGTCAACTTTCAGACGTTCGGGAGGAGTATGCAGCTACTGTTTCGTCTGATGACATCGGCGGGCTGGAACGATGTGCTGGAATCGCTGATGATACAACCGCCCGATTGTGATCCGTTCTTTAATCGACAAACAAACGGCGACTGCGGCCATCCGCTGCTAGCAATCACCTACTTTACAAGCTTTATAATCATTAGTTACATGATTGTGATTAACATGTACATTGCCATCATCCTGGAGAACTTTAATCAGGCGCACCAGGAGGAAGAGATTGGCATTGTTGAAGATGATTTGGAAATGTTTTACATACGTTGGTCCAAGTAGGTTTTTGACAAAAGCTAGAATGGAGGGGGATGAGATTGAAACGTAAACAGAGCTAGTGATTTAACATGATTGATTTCGTTGCAGATATGATCCACATGCCACCCAGTTTATACACTTCTCGCAACTGTCCGATTTTATTGCCTCACTCGATCCACCATTGGGCATCTCGAAGCCTAATAATGTCGCGCTAGTGTCTTTTAATCTGCCCATCTCTAAGGGCAATAAAATGCACTGTCTTGACATTTTGCACGCGCTAGTTAAGCACGTGCTAGGTCATGTCGAGGAGACCGATAACTTCAAACAGTTGCAGGAACAAATGGATGTCAAGTTCAAGAAACAGTTTCCAACGCGCAAAGAATTGGAAATTGTTTCGTCGACGCGGATCTGGAAACGCCAGGAAAAGGCGGCAAAGACCATACAAACCGGTTGGAAGGACTATTTGCGGTACTAATCCCCACCAAAAAAAAAAACACATTTACTTATATTAAAGTAAATTGTTATTGTTATTGAAATGATTTTACTCTTATTTCACAGGCGCAAGCAGGAAAAAGAACGCTCAAATTCCGGCGATAGCGCAACGCAACACTCCAGTCCCGGCGGCTGGCAATCGAAACTCTCCGCACTCAATTTCTTTCATCTGCAGGTAAGTAAAAGTGAATTAGTTCGAAATTTTTATTAAATTTAACACTCTTTCGTAGGTGAGCCGTCGAGGTACTGCTTGCTCCAGTCGCGCCTCCTCACGTAAATCCTCGCGTGCCTCTGATGCCTCTGATCTTAGTGAGTTAGCCGGACCGTGGCTGAATCTACCGCTCATGCTTGTCTCCGGCGCCGATGATGTGGTGAAGGATATCAAGCTGCAGAGCGATGAAATGGGCAAACGGTAGTTAATCTTGTGCCTCATATTCAGACACACATACACACAGATAAACACACAAACACACACACTTATATATATCAATCTATATATATATACATATCACATATACGCGATGCGAAATGCAATTTTTAGACGAAAGGCTTTCACAATCATGAACAGCAACAGCAAAAACAGCAACAGCAAAAACATTGATATAAATTTAACGTATTTTGTGCCACAATATATGAAACTTGAGCCCTATTTTTAGCAAATCCTCTTGTATCTCCCTAAACTATGAGTCCTTGCTCGCAGATATGGTCACAGCCGTTTTAAGAAGTGGCTCCCAACCTAGTGGCTTGAATTATTTAGGTAAAGGCAATGCTCATACCAGTTAGATTAACAAAAAAAAAAAAAAAAAAAAACAATTACAAAAATAGCAATCTCTCAACTTTGTTTTAAGTTCTCTTCAATAACTCGCCGCCACCAGCTCACTCATATTCTCCTTTAATATATATAAATATATTTATATATAGAATATATTAATAACTACCCAGTAATCGTACAAGTCTACTTATAACTAATTTTCAACATCAATATCGCTCGTCATTCAGCAAAGCAAAACCAAACAGTATCTTAAAATATTACAGTCTCTCTCATTTGCTGCAAACGCTCTATTTAAACTATACTCTAAACAACTACAATTACAAACTATTTGCAGTTTTTAAAAATGTTATCAGTAAAGTGAGATTATAAAATTATCATTTGTAAGTAGTGCTCTATATGAAAAAAAGAAAACTATTTGAAATTTAACTATTGATTAACTTTCTCCGATACGAAAACTTGTTGATCAATGAATGCGTAATTTTAGTTGATTATCTTCTAAGTTGCCTAGCCGCTGCTTGCCCCTTAAGATATAATATTACGATTATCATTAAACCCTTTATAGTTTTTGTAGCATTACCATTCTCTAAACTTTTACCAACACACCTTCCCCCAATTCGAAATCTGTCTCAACAGTGATTTTAAAAGTATAGCTTTGAATATCGCTGCGATAAAGAAAAAATCCCTTGGGGAACTCCTTTACAACATCCTTAAACACTACTCGTACATGCATACATACCTGTAATATAACAATGTACAGCTTTATTAAATTTGCAGCTTTTTTGTACAGTTCGATGACAACTTGAATCCGTTATTTCGTCAAAAAATTGCAGAGCTAATAATAATCGTACAGAGAATTGATACCAATTATATATCTGTATCTATTATCTGCCTTAAACATATTATAACATTCTACTGTTTCTATTACGAATGAACATCAATATAAAATTTACGTATGTTTGTTTTTCGATTATTATTATTTCTATAACTATATCATTAGCGGTAGCATATTTGTGGAAGCGCCTAGAGCAAGTCGTCGCCGAAGCTTTTATAATTTCTTTTTGCGTCATCAGGATGCTGTCGATGACAGCTTAACCTCACCTTCAGTACATAGAAAAAGTAATTATTGACAAGTGCCTAAATCACAGCCTCAATCCACTCTCAATCAATAACTCACTATCAATCAAATATGTATGTGTTAATGTATATACTCTTGTACAAAGCCAATACCACCACCATAGACTGCACCAAAAATTTATTAATAATGTATATAAATTCCATACTCACGTACCAATTATAACAATGTACCAAGTATATACTATATATGTATGTATATGTACATTTATCATTACTCTCATGTGGCTTTTAACTCTTTGTCTCTTTCTATCGATTTTAAACTCTCTCAACTCTGTTTTCTTTATCATTGTGATACAATAATTGCACATCAAATGTTGCTTTTGCCAATCAAATATCATCGTTGTACAGACACACGCAATTTATTATTAATCGTTTACTTCATGACATCCCTCTATGTGTACTTTACTTACTATTTGCCTAACTATTTGTGCAAAACTTACTTATTACTGTACAACTTTTCTTTTATTTACCGGAAGACGGACTTGCCTCCCACTAACCTAATTTATACCTCCTACTTACTTAACACTTCCTTACTACTTTCTTCAACTTACTAAACAACTACTTACTTACCCCTACAGTGACTACCTACTTACCTATTACTTACTGTCTTACTAACTTTCTACTGCTTTATTTTGAAGCCTCTATATAACCTAAGAACTTTGTCCTGTTGTCACACAATCGTTGTAATTTTTTGTGCCAATCACGATCGTTTGTCACTAATGCGTGCATATTTCACCCACGAACAGCTTCAATGAACACCAACACAACAACCTCAACATCCACATCTGCCTCTGCCTCCGCCTCCGTCTCTGCTAGCGCCACCAACGTTGAAAGTGACAAGCAAACCCATCACCAACAACAAGTGGCACCAACTCCAACACGTAAGCGCGCCTCTAGCTTTATACGCAAGAAACCGCCCCTAGAAAGAGGTTTGTCAGCACAAAGCGCTTTAAGAGTTAACAAGAACGCTTATGTCTGTATGTGTAAATCGTAATTCGACCATATCCCATTGACCATGTGCACTAAGATGTGGCTTTTTTTTAAACATTTACAGCGGAGGGTCCGGCGCCGGAGGTTATTGTGACGAAGCCGTCACCAGAGCAGCAATCGCATCCTCATATACATCCGCTTGGGTTGCGTCCGGACAATGCGACCCTGGTGCATGTTCTGGTGCATCGGGAGAGCGAGGAGTATCAGGAGGAAGACGAGTGTAGCCTATCTTCGCCGGTTCACAGTTCGCCAAACGGCAATGGGCACGATAAACCAAAGCCGCCCCAAATACGCATCAGTGCGGGCTCATCCGAAATCGCCATGGACAGCCTGTTGTGTGCAACAGTGCAGATAATGGTCGATAGTCCCAAGGAGCCGCCGCGTGGCGATTTCAGTGCAGAGAGTGGCTTTCCAAATGTTGCCACCGTCGATGTGGATGCGCCAATCGATGTCAATGTGCAGGGCGACACATCGCAAGTGTTCTACGACTACAATCCCGAACAGTCAAGTCTCGATAATACAAATGTCATAGTCTCAATGGAAGAGCAGTCACAATCGCTGCCAGACCCTGTCTCTGCTACAACTCCAGTCAATGACCAGCAGAGATGACCTTCAGTCAATATGGAAACAGATAAGGAGCAGCACTCAGCAAGCAGCAGCAGCAGTAGCAGCACTACGAGTAGATGCAGCAACAGGAGTAGCAGCAGCAGCAGCACCTCATCAGCTAGCCAGTCAACTGGTGCTGCCAAGCAGCGTCCAAGTTGACAATATCCAGTCTGAGAACAATTATCATGTGCAGACCTAGACATGAAGCATTCGGATCTCCATTGTTATTATAGTCGATTAATTAAGTACACATACATACTAGTCGCTTTATACGATACTTAAATGGAACTTTCCAATGTTTATAACATTCTATATACACATATACATATATATATATCTTGGAAACAGTGCGCTGTGCGTCCAGCCAAGACTATACTAGTCTTAGACCTAGCTTAGTTAAGTTTACAAAAAATCAATATAAACTCTGTGTTAACAAAACGTGCATTAAATCGTACAGTACGTACACGTGTTGTAATACTCAAATGAAATCAAAACAAAACAAAACAAATGGAATGATAAATCTATCATTACCATTAAAAGTAACTTAAACAATAATATTTATTATATATATGATATACTAGCTATGTATAATTAGGCACCAACTATTCGGTTGGTATTATGTTAAATCATTCAATCAGTCAGTCGTCGGTCAGTCAAATAGAGCTATATCGGATAATTTTGAAGATATTTTGAAGGTTGTTTTAAATTATACAATACAATACGATACATACTAACACACAAAAAGAAATATTCATGCGTACATATTGTAACCAACAATCGCGTCGTAGAGGTAGGCCCTTAGTTTTCTTCAATGCAATATAATATGTAAAACCATATTTATTTTGTAAATATGCTAAAGGAAGTATTTTAAACTCAAGAATGCTAATTATACGCTACATACATAACTATTCATACAATATACAATTAATTAGTTAGCGCAAATTGAATCAAATATTTAAATGAGAAGGAAGCGCTCCCTATATTGTTTAAGGTTCTATAGATTCAATTATGAAAATACTAATACTTTTTACATACTAGATTGTATACTATATATCCGTACCGATCATGTGTTTAAGTACAAAAGACAAGTATTCAATAGTAGATTTCAATACTTGCTTCTACTCTCATAATTTCTCAAATCAAAAAGAACAACTCAAGCCAAAACAAACAAACAATGTCAAGTGATTCAAACATTCCAAAAAAAAACAACATAAGCAATTGATATCAGCATAACTTATTAAATAGCTAAGGCCCACTCGGGTATTTATTTACACTACATAGTACATGCTACATACAAACATATAGTACATACTACAAACAGGAACACTTGTCACTTAATAATTATTCTGTAATACCTACTTACGTACCAACTAACAGCCAGTTGAACCGCAGTCCTACCTAAGCAATGTGCATTGTGTACCAGTGAGAACTTTTATTGTACGATCCTATTGCTATATATGTATATCGTATACTTACCAAAGGCATACAATGTTTTTAATTTAGTCTAACTAATGTGAAATCAAAATTGCATCAATGCTCTTCTATACAAGCTTCCACAAACATTGATATACATTTATATAAATACATATACTTACTTATATATGTATCGAATAGATGATGATGATGATATTATGATATACTTACTACCTATTAAATTTGTATTATATTTTAGGCCATGGCCAAGTTTCTAAGAAACTTATTTGAAATAATTCTGTGAGAAATTGTTTGTGAAATTGTGTTTACTTTGCTGCATGCAATCATATACAATATTAAGTTTTAACATCGAACAATATACTATAACCGATAGAACACCCTCTTTCCCCCCGCAGCAGCAGCAGCAGTCCGTGCAGCGCACACATTTTTACACTTTACACTTTACACACACTTTGACTCAACTTTCTTACTTAACAACAGACAATCAGACAGCGATTGATAGTAAATTGAAATTATGGTACCAACTAAATCGTTTTCCTCCAAGAACAAAAACAAACAAAACGTACACACTTGTGATTTTAAATGCAATTTTTACACAACAAAACAAATAAAACAACAAAAACAAAGATCATAACTTTTAAATTAGAATTGTTAAAAAATTGCTAAATGAATAATATATATAATAATACAAGTAAGTGAAAAATATACGCGAAAAACAAATGAATATTGAATACAACAGACAGAAACCAAACACTCGTCAATTAAGTGATATTTATAATTGGTACGTAGGCATATAACATTTGCAAGGATTATTATACATGCATACTTACATATATACTAAATATACACGATGTAGATTTTACAAAATATAACTCATATTCGATTTGTACATAATGAAAGTATATATAGCAACAGTTAAAAACCAAAAACATGCATCAATGAAATGAAAGGATATTAAGACAAAATCAAGCTTTAATTTAAATTGTGTCTTTAATAGTAACCGCTTGAGAAAAAAGTGCTTAAATTATTTGATTAGAATGCATAACGGAGGCATTATTGTCACTTCTATATAATGAAAAAAAAATATAGCACAGCATTTTATTTAGTCATAGAATATAACGACAATAAAACGAATGAGCATATTTTAATTATAAACGCAACCTGTGCCAGGGGCCAGAGCTTGTAAATCCAACAAACAAAACAATTATATTAATATAAAAACTCCTAACAAAAGCAGGCTACACAACTAACTTGCAAACGCTTAACCAAACAAACCCTAGCAAGATTTTCCTTTTAGTACCAAATCAAAAATCGAATGCAACAAAATCTAATAAAAATAACATAATACAGTCCTTTGCATTTAACATAGCTCACAGCACCGCAGTGCAGCCGGCCGAATCGGATCTATAATGAACAATGCAAAATGCAAAAAATAAAAATTTACCTAGATAAATATATATACATAGTAAGTACAGCTGGTTTGATTAGGCATGCCTTACAGAATACACGATTTTATTTGTTATAAATTTAACGCGTTGAGGTTCAATAAAGTTAACGTTTCATATAATCATAAATTTGTAAAATTAAAAATAATTATAATTGTAATAAATAATAAGAAAATGGGCAAAACATACAAATTGTTTAACATGCTCTGAAAACAAATGTCAATTATTTTGATTTGCCGTTACAAAAATTGTAATGTGAACAGTTTTTTGATATTAGAAATGCGTTTTTAGTCGTCGTCCTCAAAAGCAAAATCAAATATTTACCTAAATAGCTTCAAAGTAATATGCGTTTATTGTTATATTCATAGCTGCGCTCAAACTGCAAAACGGATCAATGAGAAATCAAAAGGCACTTTTTAAAATAATAGTTTCTGAATTCCTATCGCTCTATTGGAAACTTCATTATAAGCACATTATTATCGCAAAATTCTTTTAACATTAGTTTTACTTTGGCTTCGTTAGGCCTTTGGACATTCTCAAAAAACCTCAGCCAAGTTGTTAAGCCATGAGATTGATTTGATCCGATACGCTCATAGCCAATTTAATAATATATACACTTATGTATTAGTTGGCCTACAATTGGCGAAGCTCTCAGTAAAAAAATCATTAACGATCAAATATGCATATATATATATATTGTGTCACATATTGAACCGAATCATATCAAATCACACAAAAGAAAAAAGATAACACATAATTCTAACATTTGCATAAAACAAATATTTACTCGGGTACAAAAATGGTACAGTAATGATATCCGTTTATACAATATTTACTGTCTAAATATTATATAACCATTATACTTATACTTAATAATTATACGTATACTTATCAAAAGTCAAAATTTATTAACGGATGTCAAGGAAAAACCAATTTTAAACTGAACATTGAAATTATGTATTGTAAACATTTTTGGACAGCAGTGCGCACTGTGCACACACACACACCAATACAAAAACACAAACTATTACTTGTGCGTGCAGGGAAGTGTGAACAAAAAAAGTTAGATGAAAGAAAGTATATTCATACAAATAATATACATACATACATACATATAATTAAAGAACCAGAGAATTTGTTAAAAATAGGCGAAAAAATGAATACATTATTAATTATAGCGGAAATAACAAGAGCAGAGAACGAATAGCAGAACAAATTGTTTTCAATTTTAGTTTCAAATGTGTATATAGTGCATTGAAAAGATCGTAACTATTATATAATAGTAATAATTTCCATTCAGTTAAATAACTCATAGGGGTTTTTGTTAAATTTAATTATATTTATATATTCGTATGTTAATAAAACAATTTCAGACTACAAAATAACATTAAACTGTATATCGATCTTCTCTAATGGGACGAATCGGGACCAAACAAAACAGCAATAAATGCATACATATCTAGACGAAATTACTGGTACTTATCTAGATACATCGGTATATCAGTTAGTTGCGTTCCTGCAGCAGCTGCAGCATTTGTTCCAGTTTATGTTCAATCTGCTCCAATCTTCGTTCGGTGATTTGTTCTTTTTGACGTTTCTGTTCCGCACTGGATTTCTGATCAAGAACGGCTAGAGCCAATTTGACCGTGCGATTGTCGATCTGAGAGCACTTGCCGGTGAGCACGGCGCAGCAGCAGGGCAGCAGTTTCAATGGTGGATCGAGTAATTTCTTCTGCTGTTCCAGTGCCGCATTAATGGCCAGTGGCTGAAAGCTGGCCTTATCTTTGCCATTACTTAAATCCTTCATCTCATAGGCATCCGTCATTGGTATGAGCACCTTGTTGCCATCATTGGGCAATATGGATATCTGTGGCACAGACATATAGTTCGGATAAATGATCATCAACCGCTGGCAAATGCTCCGAAACGGTTCACTGTTCACGATCAATCCAGTGCGACCATGGCGTCCAGTGAGAACCTGCTCATAACGCATCAGAGTATTGGTGCGACAGATGGCGCCGTTTAACTCCGCCTGAGCTTTAATAACCTGCAAGCAAATAGAGTATATTAGGAGTCGTAGCCGAGTGCATGGAACCCAAAGCTTACCTGAGTATCGGATACAGCCAGACCGTTGAGCAAATTAAACAGCACAATGGTCATAAAAAAGACAAAGAGCAGGAAGATGAAGTAGGTGGAAAAGCTATCAAACTTAATGTCCCCGGCATCGAATTCGCCCGTCAACATTACAATGGTTTTGATCAAAGCCTCAATTGGCACTGAGAAGCTATTGAAGTGATCTTCACCTCCATTCTCCTGTGCAGGCTTGCCAGTCTGATCCTGCTGTTGATCCTGTGGCTTTCCAAAAAGTATATAAAAGCACAAACTGAAGGTAAGCACAAAGATCGAGTAGAGACCAAAGCTCTTGATGAAGCTGCTGGAGACTGCGCGTAGCATGAGCATGTGCGTCGATATGGATAAAACTGGCAGGGAGCCAACGAGCAGGCAGAACTCCAAGGCAACCAGCAGTATGGTGAATACAGCCAAAACGCGCTGTGTCTCCTTATCATAGCTGGATTCAATTCTCGTCAATACGGACAACACAATCAGTGCCACTTCCATAAGATTCGTAAGAGACCAAAAGTGCGTAAACGGCGACATGCAAAACTGTATACTCTCCCTTATGATCAGATAGATAATGCCCATCCAGGTGAACAGTCCAGTAAGAGCCGTTAAAGCCGTATACTCGCTCTCATGGAACTTAAGCAGTGTATGACTTATAATCGAGGCGGTAAAGAGAGTATAAAGCATAAAGTTGATATAAAATATGACCGAAAGGCGATGCCATTTCAAGAACAGAAAGCTGGAGATCAGCGGATGCTGAAGCAGATGTCGCAACTCCTTCGATTTAGCAATATGGGAAATTGGCGTCATTTCATCCTGCAATCTCTGGGATGAATTCATCTTTGCAGACTGTTGTCCTGGTCGCTGCTGTCTCATCAGGTTCATATAATTGATCATAATCTCAAAGCCCTGGACACCGGCTTTCTGTCCGTTGGTCGTGATGCAGGAGTCAAAGTGCTGTTCAAGCAGTTCCGGCGACATATCCTGAATGGCCAGCTCATCGAACTGACTCCGAGTGCCAAGGTATGCACCATGGCGTAGTAGCGTCTGGATTGCCTTCGTATTGCGATACTTGACGGCATAGTAGAGTGGCACCTGGCCACTGGCATCAACCTCATTAATGTCAATTACTTCGCTGCTTAGGAGAAGCTCAAAGCAACGCTGATGATCACAAAAGTCATCCAACGGTGGCTCCTCCAATCTGCTTATTACAGTATTTAGCAGAGATGTCCGTGGTGCCAGTTTTAGCTCTGGATGCTTTAGTAACTTCTCCAAGGCACGCCAATTGCCCCAGATGATGGCCAGCTCAGCGGGAGCAGTAGGTTCACTAGGCGTGGTTCGATTAATGTTGATGCCGGATTTGAGAATCGCATCGAAGGCGCGATGTTTGCCACGCTTAATGGACTCCAGGAGAAGTGGTAGGTATTGCTCCTGCTGGGCATTACGCTGGTTATCCTTGTCACTTATGTTTAATTGATGCTCGGCAAATAGCTGCTCGAACTGAGATTCATCGCCATCGCGCAACTGGCGCAGCAATCTGTCACAATCAATCTCACCATCCGCACTGGCCTCCCGTTGTGGGGGCAACTGCAGCTCTGGATACTGCTGTTGGAGCAACTGACGCACCTGACCATTGCGATAGGTATCGATGTCTAGATGCGGATGCGCCAGAAAGAGCAACACCAGCTCCTGCTTGGCGGCTTTGATCTTGCTGTTCTGGAGCACATGATGCAATGGTGTTCGTTCACCCTGATCGATGGCATTGGGCGAGGCACCGTAGTCCAAGAGGAGCTGCATGCAGGCACGTACTTGATCCACATTATCAGCTGTCAGATTCTTGGCTAGTGAGTTGAGTGGCGTTAGTTGGCCATATTTACGATCCACCTGGACACCAGGTCGACGCAGCAGCACAGCAAGATTGGCGGGATCTCTGGAGTCAGCGGCGTAGCTTATAGCAGCCTTATTGTGCTTGGCATTAATCTGAAAAAGAGATAGATATCAGAAACTTAAACTTTAATAGATTCGCAAATGCTTCTTACGTGGTTGACATTGCAGCCATGTCCCAAACAGGCCTCCACAAATTCCGCACAACCTGCTGTGGACAATGCCTTTTCATAGATGCTCGTGTGTCTTTCATCCTGCAGATTGGGCTGTGCACCCATCTCTAGAGCATCGTGGAATTCACGTATGTTGCGTTTGGCCAGCGCTGCGCTAAGCTGTGCCTGCGGATCACTAAGTCCACATCCATTCAAGTCCATTTTCCCGTTTACTGTGCAGGCGATTTGTTAACTGTAAAGTAGACAAAGATCAGTCATCAGATTAAAGCCGATTAAATAACTGATGTTTGATTTTTCAATCGGCTACTTTTTATATTTTCCAAAGATATACGCAGAATGCATTGAACAAAAAATAAAATACTTAAAATAATAATAATATGCTTAAGGAATAGGTAAACTCTTAATCAGGGATTTCTTCTGACCTAGTAGACTACGTATCAAGTTTTTCATACCAAAGTTTCTATATTTTAAGGTTGATTTCTCACTGGAAACTACTAAGTCACTAAGTCAAGAACGACAATCTTTATTCAAGTAGATTTTCACTGAACTTAAGAATATTTAATCCTATATTAAGGCAATATAGAATGCTATTCCTTGTAATAAAAGCAAATCTTTTAACCGTATTTAAAAAATACATTTCTCTGTTAGATATACAAAAACTGACGTCAAGGAACGGATAGCTGATAGCGAAACTCCCCAGAACTATTATCTTTTGTTAAAAACTATAAATAGCTGCCAATTGTGAGCTTAAGATTAAAGTGTTTATGTACAATGAATATATTCAAGAGCCATGCATAACAATTAAATTATGTACATGAAAAGCCCACACAATGTTGTCGACAATATGAAGAAGCCCGCAGTTTGCGACGACAAGCAAATGTTTTGAATTTGTTTGCTAAGTTAAGTTCAAGCTTGAGAGATGAGATAATGAAACCTTGAAACGCAGCAATGTTTTTGGCTACTGAACCACACTTTAAAATAGACAGAAAGACAATTGACAAACGCTTTACGGTACGTTGATTTTCACATGCTTTAAGCCAGGTGTTGATGCGCTGACCGTTTTGGTCAAGAGCAGCAGCTGGGTAGTCTTACTGCTGAAAGCTGCCGCACAGGTTTGCCCCTTTTTCTATTTATGGTGTCTACAGAAATTCAAATACAAGGGAATACCGAAATACATTAATAAAAATGTACAATTGGGTTCGTCGAATCTGCGCTGTTGGATAATTAAGAAAGCGATTTTAAGTGGTTTTTGTGGTACACGACCCCACGCTATAAGTAATTAAATTATAACAATTGTGCCACAGTGAAGTTGTGCTTCAATCTCAAGTGGTGCGGTGTGGGAGTGGCCATTGGCCAAGTGTGTGGCTTAGCCTTGTGATCGCTTTTGTTTTAGCTTGAGCAGCTTTTTTAGAGTTTGCTATCCGATTTAACGAATCATAAAGAATAATCATAAAATAATCGACATATCAATATCAATTAGCAATCAATTTGTTATGCCTTACGCTTTGTATTTGATGTGATATTCAAGGCTTGAGGCATTTTTCGTTCTTTTGGGGAGATTCATGCGTTGGCATTCTTAAATTTCATGGCGGCTTCTTTTGTGCGGATTTTCTGAGTCTGGCTCCAATCGACAATATATGTGTGCGTATATATTTTAAAAGCCCGTCTGTTTTGATGTTTTGAAAAGTGTGAGAAATCGGCTAATCACACCAACGACTTGGGCTAATTTGAATATTCCTCAGCTGCTGTGTTATTTTTATTTAAAACTTATATGTTTATATTCAAAAAACAAAACACAAAAAACGTGTCTGCTCGCAGCTGTGTTTTATATGGGAAACACTTTTTCGTATCAATTAGTAATCAGCGAATAACTAATAAGTAGCTGCCGTCATTTGATAGGTTTTACAAATAACTGATTGTAATCTTTGACCCCTTCAAATAGTAAAAGAGTTGAGTGAGGAGGGGTTGTTTAGGCATAATTTGCAGCATCACCTTTGTTAATTGGTAAGATATTGTTAGCTGGTTCTTTTTGTGACTATATACTTGTCAATATAGTATGAACATTACCAGTATTTGCCCTAACTTGTATTTACAAAGCTAATTAAAGCTGTGAGTTGACAAACGACTTCATTGTTTAATAAACAAATAAATGAATGTCGTAATTGCTAAACATTATTTTGAAGAAAAAGGAAAAATAACCTGGTTTGCAAGTTTGTTTAAATTCTTAAACTGCAATATCCGCAGTTTGAGTGGAAACGGTGAATTGCATACGATTCCGTAGCTTGCCAAACTTGTATATCGAGTTTTTCCTTGCAAATCTCTTGCAAGCAAAGCCAAAAAAGAAAAAAAACCAAACAAAAGTAATTACTTATACTTCGAGGAAGTTTTGCGCAACTTTGCTGTAGCTCAGTTCCATGACAAGTTTATTGCACGGATCGCATAAAAAACTTAATGTTTGTCAGCATTTTTTATTTATTTTTGGTCTGGGTTTCGAATACGTGACTGTGACTGTTGTGTGAGAGGCGTGACACAAATTTTGGGGCATCGTGATCGCTAGATATTTGAGCTGGGAGATGGAGATATGTACTACTATATACACACACACATCTGCAATAGTAAAGCGATCCAAAGTGATCCAATTTGTTTGTGTTAAACAAGTTTATTGGCAAACTGCTTTCATTGTTTACTCAGTTTATAGCCATTTTTATGCACTCAAAGCAATTGCAAGTTTTCGTTGTTTACTTTTCAAATTAAAAATCTAGAACAACAAGCGCAGGAGTCTATAAACAAGTAAATTCCAGTGAACTTATAAACAATACGTTATGTAGCTGCAAAATCTTGCTACTTAATTTGATCCAGCACGCAATTAGCAACAGCTCATATTAAAGAAAACAAAAAACACATTGCTCAATTTATAAAGCGTTTTTTTTTTTGTTGTTGTTAGCATCTCCGAAATTGTCATCATAAAAAAACGTCATAATTAAGATGGATGTGGATGGTACTCTCTGAGGCTGAGCCGACTGAGCATGACTTCATGCTAAACTGACTTTTTTCGTGGCATCCGCCAAAATATCATTTCCAAAACACAAGAAAAACGCATAAGTGCTTGTACATATGTATGAGGAAACACAATACAGATTCACACAAACACACACACACATACATACGTACTCGCTCTTGTTTAACTAAAGTGGATACATAGCCTATATACCCCCAATGTGCACTTCATAAACAATTGGCTGGCCTACATGAAGACCAACAACAACAAAACATTCTCAAACACAATAACAAAAGAGAATGTAGGCACCAAAAAGGGGGTCTAGTAAAGAGGGAATGGGTTTTGAGTTCTAGTATAAGCGAGTCGGTGACCCGCACACATTCAATAATTTGAAATAATTAAATTAAGTACACTCTGCCAGAGAGATTTTTCTATGTGTTAAACAAATTCTCTCGCTCTCTCTGCCATCAGTTGCCAATTCATTAACCTGGAGAGTTTTAAACGAAAATTGAATACAAATTGTCAGACGAACAGAGCAATAGCCAATCAGTTGAGGGCTCGATGACAAACAAAGGGGATTTTGAGCTTACAGATAGAAAAAACTGACCCCTCTTTACAATTGTTTGGCTAGCTGCCTACGCTTCTGATGTGCTTGGAAATAAAACTAATCGGGGCGGAGCTTAAAGCGCAAAAGACAAGTGCAAATAAACGCCAAGCAAAAGCATTTGAACAATATGTTATAGGGGAAACTTATTACTTAATTATTAAGCTAATAGAGTAATAAACATATTCAAATACGGCTACATATGTACGCATATTTGAACTTAACGGAAATGCTTAACATGTTCGTGCCAAAAATGGATGCAAATGATGGCAAAACAATAATCCATTCACATATTTGACTGCAGGCAATGCAAAGATTCTAGCTACGAAGTTATTTAATTAAATAAAATTCGTGTATCAGAAACTGAAGCCAGAGGCTCTTAGCCTTTTAAGGTAGCAACAAGTGTTCGTGTCTGCCCACGAACCAAGCCAAAATATTGAAGTTTATTGTAGATTTTGGAAAACTTTTGTTGATGATGTCACGAATTCCAGCACAGTTTTTATATTAAATAGAAATAAATACTCAAACTCTTTTAATCATTTGTCATTATTTTTTTTAATAATTTGCCAAACGTCATTTAAACAAAGGAGTTTTTTTTGCATTTAGCTGTGGGCGCAATTTTCTGCAGTTTGATTTAACCTTGTCGATTGATGTTTTAAAACGTGTTTTTATCAACCCTCTTTATTGTTGTTGTTGTTATTGTTATTGCTGTTTGTTGTGTGTGGGTCGTAAGTGCTGATCTTTGCAACTGCGGTTTTGCTCATATTCATTAATATCTGCATTACACACATGATTCACTTTAACTGTCATTAATTTAAATCTCTCCGCGCCAAGACTCATCGATGTTTTAAGATAAATCACTTGATTTGCATATTATGATTCATAGTCTTAAATCGCAATCGAAATGTTTTCGAATATTTAGTTAGTCAGTTTTAAAAAACACAACGCCAAAAAAAACCCTTTTAAGGCAAACGCACAACAAAATGGCGATTAATTGTTTATTTTATAAACGAACAACTCACTAATGCTTCCGCGGCAGACGACTGCAGTCCGAAATATCCAAAGACCAACTGATCAGACAGCGAGCAGTCACAGGCACCAATAGCCGTTGGGCCCCAAAAACAAGCTTCGAATTTCAAGCATATTTATCTAAGGCAGCCAAAAGTATGTAATCTTTTTAAGCATATGAAGATATTTACTGTGGGTGCCTAAAAGACTGCATTTTTTTTTAAATTTTTTGTTGGAAACTAGTGCAAATAAATTAAAACATAAATAATTTAGGTCTTCAGCATTTGTAGCGCAATAAAAGTTACATAGTACTTATAAACTAGACTACTATTAAATTTATACAAAAGTGTTTTATTTTGGTCAAATTATTTATACAAAATTTCATGAGATATGGGTATAAAGATGTTAAATACAAAGATGTTTATAAAGCGTTTAAGATGTACTAAATAGTTTGCTGTAAGCTTGGTTTGCAAATTATACATTTTAATGCATCAATCAGCTTGAACTTTTTAGTTTTCACACGGCCGGACCCCAAGAGATGACATCCAATGCAACTGCTTTCAGACTCTGAGCGTCTATGGCATGGCTGCCTAATGTGTTTATAATATTTTGGCCATTAGGTGATTTCTGCAAGACAAATAAAAGTTAAGTTTTTACATTAATGTAAAGTTATGTCAATTCTTACCATCGTTATCTCTAACAGCTCTTTGAATGCATCGCTGCGGATTGCCTCATAGAATTGAGGAAAGACTTTGCTGCCTTTGCGTTTTTCATTGATTAGGGCTACGAAACGATCCCGCGGCAGATGGGTAAGCAGTTCCTGAACAAAGCTGACAAAGCTGCCCAAGTTGAAAGGCAGCTCAACTTCATTCTCCTCCATTGGCAGCAGAACTACGACCACACCCTCGTATTTACTATTGCCGGCCGGCACGTCTACAAACTCAAATCCATAGCTTTTGTATGTGTTTGTGATCAGCTGCCGTCTGAGGCGCCCCTCTGTATGGATTCTTGGTCTAATCTGATTCGTATCGTTCAGATGCAAAAAGTTTATAACCTCAATTACTTCGGGCATCGACTCGGCGCGTCGTTGCAGTTGCTTAAATTCGGAACTGCGTACAAATTTAATCGCCTTGCGGAATCCAGAGTCAAACACATGCTCAGCAATAATCTCATCGATTGTGATGGTTGGTATTAGATCAGTAAACTCACGCAGATCCTGCAACAGCTCTGGAGAGTATGTGACCTGTGGAGAATAAGTCCTCAGTGGCCAATAATGCCTCCTGCCTGCAACTAGCGAAACGCTGCACAATGCAAAACAAATTGCAATCAAAATCTTCTTTGGCATTTTTACAAATAACACAAACACACTCGCAAGCGTCTCGCGACTTACTGAGTTAACTGAGCAAAAATTAAAATATGTTGAGCATCTGCGACTCTTACACTCTTACTCACAGACACACTCACACGTGACTCTCAGTGCTCAGTACAAATGTTTATGTACAGTGTACACGATCTTGCCTGTTGCTTATCAGTTTCAGAGCTGAAGTCAATTGAGAGAACACTGACCAAAGTCGCTTGATTTCAGTGCTTGCTTTGTTTGCATTGGATTTTTGTAGATGAAGAAAAAACACACAGTAAGTAACATAAATATGCGCACAGTTCTGAAACCTTTGCAAAAAATAACTACATGCAAAATTTCATCTCGCAAAATATATATTTTTAATTTTTAAATGAAAATGTATACATAATATTAATTTTTTATGGAAAATATATACATTATTTATTTAAATAAAATGCAATAGCTTATAAAAACTTTAAAATAACTTAAGTATTTAATCTGTCTATAGTTTAAACTGAGACTAAAACATAATTGATTGCACATTTCCGGCCCGAAGACTGCTATTATTTATCACAATTCGCATCTGATAACTAAGTGATACGATGTAAGCTAAACTGTCTATATAAAAACTAAAACATATTTTCTCTATGGAGTATTCATCGCTTAGGTTAGGTTAAGGGATAAACAACATTGATGTGCCACCAAAACAGGCAGCTATTGCGGTATCAAATGCAGTTTCCCCTTATGGATTGCTAGCTTATTCATAGTACATACATAAATAGTTTTAAGTTAGTTCAAAATTGCACCTTATGGTTTGGCAAGAATCGTAATATTATTGCACCTTCCTGCTATAGGTATGGTATGCTCCTAATGCACCTAATCTATTTAAAAGTCTTTCGTCTGGTTTCTGATTTTTAAATATTGCACATCCCTTAATACTAACTTTTGCGTATCATCTTGTAGAGCACCGAGTGGGTTTCAATGCTCTCTGCGCCCGATTCCCACATATCCTCTGCATTCGTTTCCTCATCCGATGAGCCACAGCAGGTGCTGTGTCCACGACGCTGCTCATCCTCGGAGGAGTATGAGGACATGGTTGTACTGCTACCTCTTACACCTTGCAGCTCATTGGTTTGGGAGCGTGTCAGGGTCTTATCCGATTCGGCATCACTTAAGTCCTCGCTAGCATTGCCAACAGTTCGGTTGCCTGGCGACACCATGTGCTCAAGGTCATCAAAGCGAGAGGCATCCAACTCGAGTCGACTTGGATTTACACTATCCTCTTCATTGTCCTCAATGGTATCCACACGTATGATCTGTCCACGTCCGCTCATCATCTTGAAGTTGTAACGATCGTAGACATTGCGCTTGTACAGCTCCGTGGAATCGGTGCTCATGTATCCACTGTCCAACTGTCCAAAGCGCTGCTCGTAGTAATTTTGACTGCCTGGCTGTACTACAGTGCCGGGTGGTACTCCAGTATCCTCAATAATGGACGCAATGGCGTCATCCTCCAAAAAGCCAGCCGTATTCTTGGTGCCATAGGTGGGTGCTGGACTCTGACTGGGACTGAACTTATTGGCAGCCATTGTGACAAACTTTCGCCAAGCATTTTTCAGATCCTTGGCTTTCTTGGCACGGTCCTTTAATCCAATAGCGATCTGCATGCCAGCCGTTAGATGGGCTGGCTCAATCTCACAGCGATAAACTGTCTGAACATTGACTTGATTAGAGTTCCCACTTGAACTTCCACTGTTGGCAGCACGCTGTGGATAAGCTATTCCAACAGGAACACCCGCATTACGGTACATCTCCTTGGTGCGCTCCGAGAGATGGCTGCTGCTCCGATTCGAACGGGAGCTTATCGAAATCGCATCAAACTGATTAATATCCACATCCTTCAGATTCTTTGCATTGTTATTGTTGTTGCTACTATTATTGTTGTTTTTACTGTGCTCGGGCTCTCCGGAATTTTTGGGATCACTCTCTGTCTCCTTTTCGTTGTTATTGTCCCGCTCGTGCTTTTGTGACTTGCGTCGATTGAGATACTTGTTGAGACTGTAATCATTGCGCAGACTGTTGATTTTCTTGCCATAGAGTAAATCGTAGTCTATCGCATCCGGTTGCGTCTTTTTCTGCTCCTTCATGTGCTTAGATTGTTCCGTTAGAGCAGAAATTACGCTAGACATGGTATTGTTGCAGGAGTTGTCCATGGTGTCGGAGACTCCGGTCAGCTCGGTAATTTCACTGTGAAGACTACAAGCATCATCATCATGATTCGTCCCTGACGCTGGTGAGGGGGGTGGAGGAGGCAGTGGACGTTTATTATGCACCAGTGGTGCACAGTAGTGTTGATTGGCTTTTGGGCGTTTTGGCGACGGAGGTTGCCTTTGGCCATAGATCCCATGGGACTCTCCGGTTGTTAACTGCTGTTTCTCTGTAGGCTTCGGTGAGGATATTTTAATGGTGGTTTTGTTGACACTTGTACTAGCTTTGGGCTGCTCCACCATGGAGAGCGTAGGCGATGATTGCAGGCCACGCTGCCGTCTTGAATGCTTAGCCTCTAAGGTTAGAATACGTCCTTCTTCCTCCTCGGTTAGGTGTCGCTGCTGCTGTTGTGGCTCAGCCTTTAAGTTCTCCTGTACAGCTAGGGGAGATTCATAGATCTCACGCAGATTACGAAACGAGTTGCTGGAGCGTAGTATGAACGACGCCGTGCGCGGCTTGCTCACAAGATGACTCTGCTGGCTGAGATCAGGCAACGAATTGATCTGATTGTAATCGGAATCCACATAATGCTCGCTGCTGCTTTGTCGTCCATGGCTATCCCAGGCACTGATGTCACAGAAACTCTGCTTTTTGGGCTTCCGATCCAGAGTGTCCGGCTCGAATTGATCGCTATCGGTGCGTTCCATATCCGAAGGTGGCTCGTGTTCCACCTCAATGGTCATGCTTCCCCTGAAGGGTGTATCGTATTTGATTCGAGCGGCGACCTCCTTATGCCGCTGCGCCTGACTCTGTCCCTGTCCGTGCTTGCCAGCTAGACGCTTCTTCAGATCACCTTCTTTTCGAAGTCCATTCAATCGATCGTACACCGTGTGACTGATCTCCATCTCTTCTTCCAGGGGAAGAGCTGTGCTCAGGCTGGGACTCAGCTGTGAGCTCACATCCGAGGAGGGTGAGCTAGACGAATGTGAGCTTTTTCGTTTACTCGGTTCCAAACGCTCTAAGCTATCCGTTTCGTAGTCTACGATCAGATACTGTGGGGACTTGCGTCTGTAAATGGGGGAGTCTGGCTGAAACTGTTTGAGGGACTTCCGACTTAAGGAGCTGTAGTCTGGAGTTGGCACAGATGGAATGCTGCTCTGTGTGCTGCTGTAGATCTCCTTAATCTTCTTCTCTATGGTGCTGTCGTAATCGGGCGTGGGTATATGAGCAGCAAACTCCCGCTTTAAAGAGTCATAGATTATCTCAGCGGGCTTCATGTTACGCAACATATTATAATGCTGGCGATCGAAGGAGTTGAGGGATGTGGGCGTCGAATTGGCAGCTGCAAACTGATCCAGGACATCACTGCGTTTGCGCAAAGATTTGGATCGGCTCGAGGAGCTGCGCATGGAATCGGCAGGTGAGTCGGCCAACATAAACTTGGGGTTGTTGTAGATTTCCCCGCCTGTCTCCGCGAAGCCGTAAACACTCGTAGAGAAGGCAGAGTAGCTGTCATATGATGGACTTTTTGGATTGCCGGTATTGGACTCTGGACTTGATTTACCGATATGCTGCGGTAACTTATTCTGCATTTCCTTTTTTGCTTGCTGTTCCAATTTCGCCTTTTGTTGTGGAGGTGGCGGCGGTCGCTCCTTGGGCGCTGAGATTTCCCGACGCAGCGATCCTTTATTTGGAGATCCGTTAGCCTTTTTTGCTGACGTAGTTTTTTGGCCGGTTTCAGAGTTGGGTACACTTTGAAGCCACTGCTCGATGCTGTTCCGCTTGTCACCCATACTCTTGGCCTGCAGATTCTGCTGCAGTGGTACATTGTACTTGGAGGAATTGGAATCCAGGCTGGCCTCCTCGTGTATTATGTTCAGCGATGGCTGATAGCGCTTGGCGGCCATTTTATACTTGGCAATGGCAATAACCTCACGTATCTTTTGCAGAAACTCAATGGCAGCTTGTGGCGGCTCCTAAAGAATTCGAAAAAGGTTAGTAAATATGGTTAGATAAAAACTAAAATATAAATGTATATATTTTGGAATTTTTTATGCAAGACTTACCGCCAGTAGATGAGGTTCAAAGTAAGCCGGATTAAAGAATAGTTTTTTTCTCACATTCCCATTAACTAGGGCTCGTAGATTCTCCATTTTCTCCTCGCTCATCATATCTTCAATGACAGCCACATTTTCGGCGGGCAGACACTCGTTGTCATGCCGAAAGTCATCCGATTCCAGGGAACTGGTCTCGTTGTTACTGTGACCCGTCTTGGGTGATTTATTGGCCATGCCCATCTGTGGATGCACCAAAGCCGAAACGGACGTCTGCAAATGTAAAACCAAATCATGTTTTCTAAAATATGTCGTATTTAAAATATTTTCAGCTCACCTTGATTTTCTCCTCCATCTCACACTCTGAATTGGAGTTGGATATATCGCTGGCAAATCCAGAGTTGTGCTCCCGTTCCCCCAGTTGAGGAAAGTGCTGCAGCAGCGGATTGTTCTTAACAATGCCCAGATCATCCTTTAAGCTGGCCATGCTGGCCATGCTGGCACGTGTTCCAGCATCATTTGCACCTCCCATACCACCCATGCCATTGGAGGAGTAAATGCTGCCGACACGACTGAAGGGCGCTCCGTAGGTCACCTGATCATTTTTTGGGTAGTTGATTTCATTGGCCAGATTGTCAAGAGAGTGGCGGGAGTTGTGACGACCACGACTCTTACGCTTCTTCATGTACAGATAAAGAAACACGGAGGCTACATAAATAAGACCTAGCAGCAGACTGCAGATGCCTATCACTATGTACTCCCGCATACTCATTCCATTTGATGTGGAAGCTAGAGTAGTTGAGTTGGCTGGCTGAAAATACACCTCCGGTACATCTAAACAAAAAATAGGACTATTAATATGCTTTAAGAAGATAAAAGCTGGCCTTGTACTTACTGTGAGAGTACTTCACCGGGCTGCCATTAACGCGGAAAGCAACACATGGAGAGTAGACATTTTTGGGTGTCATTAGGTGATCTGAAAGAAGGGTGTAGTAACCATATGTTGATATCAATGCATCTTATTAGTAAATTCACTAACCTTTCTGACTGACATTTAGGGCAACTGTCATGTCCCGGCAGACGAGATGGACCACAATGAGACGACCCTGCATCTTCTGGCGCAGCTCAGATTCACCCAGCCACTGTAGAAAGCTGCGACCCTCGTCGCGAAACATGCGAAACGGATAGTCGGTGTCAATGGGGTTACGAAGATCCGACCAGCCGTTGGAGCCCAAATACTGGGCACCGGTAACCGCACACACCGGAGTAAGTATATCTTCAAACGAGATATGTGTAAGGTAGTATATTATCTCTCTATATTTTTGCTAATGAATGAGAAAAGAGTTACTTACTGGGAAAACTTATTTCTCTGCTGGGATAAATGATTTGGCCGCGAAGTGGCAAAAACACAAACGGAATTTTCTCCGACGATGAGCCGCTGACAAATGGTGAGAGAGAGCATTCTGCAAGACGCACAAATAGAAACCATAACAACAATGAGAAAGTCTAATGGTCAAACTACACAGAAGCTAGTGATAACATAATCTTTCGCAATTCAATCGAGTCGCTTATCAATTAATCAAATAAAACTCCCTTTTGTGTGTTGCAACAATTTTTGTTTTTTGAAACGCTCTTACTTTCATACTTGATTGTGTCTGCTGGGTGTTAATGTTTGTTTTTATTGTTATTGCTGCTGTTGTTTTTGTTGCTTTTATTGTTATTGTTATTGTACTAGCTGCCAGCGAAAGTTGACGTAAAGCATTTTTCCTTTCATAAAAGTGCTGGCAACTCAAATAATTTGTTCAATAACACATACCTTATTTTTGCCCAACTACGCGAAGTTTAAGCGACAGTTACCGTTTTCTGCTGTTACGTTTAGGTTTTAATATGCCCTAGCCAAATTTCGCCGAATTTTTGAAGATGATTTTTACAAGAGGAAGTAAGCTGGGCTTAAGAATATATTTCTAGGCATCCCCAAAACTTTAACTTTAACTTGCCTGTCTTTAAACGAATTTGATTTGCTTTTAAAAAATTGACACTAATAAAAATCTGATGAGTTCAATTATTTTATTAGAGTTAAAAAACAACAAGTCAATGCAAAGAAATGAATATTTTTTTTGGCAATTTATTGTTATTGTTTAAGATGAAGGTAAACTTTTGAAATGAATTTGGTGCAGTTTGTTTGGGACCAAAGCAATTTCTCGCATTAGCAGAGCATAAAAGTTTCGGCTTGCGAGATTTAGGGTTTTATTTTTGTTGTCGCATTATTTGCGTCACGTTTCGTTTTCATTCTGCAATTTGAGCTCCAGCACTGCACAATTTTGTTATTATTACAGCATTTCTTTTTCGCAATAATAAAAAAAGAAATAGTTGAGCAACCATTGTGATTTTAAAAGACTTGTCTTAAACAATGCCAGCAAGGCTCTCACATGTGGGAAAAGCTCCCACAGTCGAAATGGAGCACACACACAATTTGCACCGAATTGCAGAGCTAGCTAATTAATTCGGGACGCCACCAGATGGCAAATACTTCCGCGGTCGACACTGTCGACTCTTACTGACTACTTACTTGCTTACTACTTGCTACTTACCATGTATGTCATCCACACAGATGCCCAAATCTTCGCGATAGGCGCGCAAATATGGCAAACAGCGGCAACTGCAACCCTCGTCGTCGAGAGCCATGCCTCCCAAATGACCCTGCCCCTGTCCCTGACGTTGTGCTTGATTGGATCTTTGTTGCAGCTTCATGCGACGCGTAAGCAGCTCAAGTGAGGCTGACGCCGAGGCTTGACCCAGTCCATCAGGAACTAAGTAAAGATTATAAATGCGTTGAGTACGCAAACAAATTTCCATATTAATCGAGCAGTTCTTTTACCGTTTGAGTCACTACCCAGACGCACCACAGCCGCCGTGCCGCTGGATAGACCGATGCAGGTGTCCGCATTGCAAGCGCCGCCGATACCTAAACACACAAACAGAAAGAGAAAACTTTAAAGCCAAACACATGTGCGGGAGAGGGTTGGGTGTAAGAAAAACTAAGCGTTGATTGATTTAAGCCCGTCACAACAGAACGCGCCAAGGCTAAGAAAATAAAAACCTGGCTTGATTCAACTTGGGACTTGACGAGTGTGTCTTAAACGTGAGTTTGTGGCTAATAAGCTGGCCATACTGAAAATTAATGCTGCTGTCAACGCAACGGGTAAACATGCCACACAGCTTATGCCTTAGCTTTTGGATTTCGACGAAGATTTGCTTGTGAATTTGGACATACTGGTAATACTCACCGCTGGTATAGAAGATATCGCCATCGTGATGCCTTGTCAGATTGATTAGCTGTCCGTTAGACTGTTGCAGATCCTCTAACAGTAAATTTGCTGGCATTAAATCCTCTAGTTGATTTCTCTGATTGTCGCTGTCACTCCGATGCATTTTGTTCTCCGTCGCCGCAAAGACAGCGGCCCTGGTGGCTGCCAGGGAGGTAGCGCCAATGACCTGGGCGGCTGCAGTGGGCGTCTCTGGTGGCGGCTGTGATAGTGATGGTAACGTCTTGACACCGCTGCAGCAACAGCATACGAGCAGCAGCAGCAGGGATAAGGAATAGCCAACGTTGGTGCGCCACATCTTAACAAGCGCCACATTGCTAATAATGCATCGACCGTCGCTGCAACGACTGCTCTCCTGCTTCTGCTTCTTCTTTCTGATGTTGTTATTTGTTGTTAAATCTCTGGTTAAACGAACGAATACAAATAAAAATCAAGCACATTTTTAGCCATAAATAAGTTGTACAATTTGCTGCTAGGCAAGAGAGAAAACGCGCAGCTAATTAAAACAAATCCAAAACGTAAAAGCACGAAAAAAAATATAAAACGCAGCAGCAAAAATGAACACAGAAAAACAAAACAGCGCGCACAACAGGAAGATACCCTGTTCAACATGCTGTTGATCTGCAGTAACAATTTATTTTAAAACAAACACATCAACTGATGATTTTCACAAAAATTTAAAGAGCAGAAAAAAATCATTTAAATTTTGTACTATTCTAAAATTGAATGCGATTAATGAACATTTAAGTGATTTTGCTAAAATGTAACTAGTTAACCATTGATCATTGCATTGGCTTCTTATTTATCCAGCTTATTCTTAGTTCCATAAATTCCAGATCAACAGATGATATATATTAAAAATAAAGTATTTAATTTGGAAAAATTAATTTTAATTTTGATATATTTCTTATTAATTTCCGGAATTGCTAAAACTATTGAATACTAAATATTCTTTTTGGCAAATACAAAAATTGGTTCAACTTCATTTTAATCTTATTATACATTATAAATGCGAACAGGGTATTTAAACAAAAAGGCAAAGATTTCCCCATTGACAGCAACAGCCCAACACACACACATGCACGCACGCACACACTGCGCAACATTTGAGGTGACATTCTTTAAGCGGCGGTAATGAGGCAAAAATTGTTGGCGTCCATTTTTGTAAATGGAGCAGTATCAAAGTGGTTAGCGGTATGGTTGTTGTTGTTGTTGCCGTTTTTGTTGCCAGTTGCTAGTTTACTAGTTGGTGGTTTCTAGTTGCATTTGTCGTTTGGCAGCGCAACTAACGGACAACATTTAAACAAATGTTGCAATTAAAACTCGTTCTGCCAGTAAATGTATATTTATAAACACATGAGGCTGACTACAAGGAACGAGGCGATGGCAAATGTAAGAATTATCCAGCACCAGCGGCAATTGGTGCCGAGCGGTGTTTGGGTTGTTGGGTGGTGAACAGTTGGAGCAAGTGCGTCGCGTTGCCTGGGAACACGCTGCGTATGTGAATATGTGAATGGTACCGTTACACTATGCGCTGCAGCAATGCTTTGCTCAATCTAAATCCACACACAGGTTAAGTATATGTTACAAACTATGCGTATATATTACGTAGTTGTACCGCTAATCAGTTGCACTTTAGCTGCTTGACCATAATTTGCATAAATATTTCACACAAACAACAGAAAACAGAAACACAGAATCATATTGGGGACTCCTAACTGTTAGTTACACTTAAGCTCTATAGTTTTATTTTTCGGTTGCTATTCAAAAGAAGAACAACAACAGCTAGGTGGCAACAATCATAATTTTCAGCGCGAGAATGAGAAGAAAGCGATAAAAGCAACAGTTTGCGGCCTAATTTGAAAGTAAAATTTGGTTTTTAGCCGACGAAAAAAAAGGTTCGTTGCCATAGTCTTTTGTTTTGAGATTGAGTAGTCAACACAAACACAAGACACATGGGCAAAGCATTCACCGAAATGATTTGTACTGTTAGCTGGTATTTAAGATTAACAATGTGATATATTATAATACACACATGAATGTATCCATTGACGATTTGATTTGTGATTGAGTGTGTGTCCCAATATTATACATTTTGAAACAATTTAATGATAATAATGACCTGATTTCGATGTGTGTTTTGTATTTATTATGTTTTTTTCTCTTGTGTTGTTTAGCTGCAACACCAATTGAGTAAAAGATGAGGCAAAACGTTGACTGATGTGATTTTGATGATGTTAGTGCTGCAACTGCAGCTGCAGCTGTTGCCGCTGCTGCTGGGAATTGTTTAGCTGACTTTGCTTTAGTTTAGGTCTTGACTCATTTTTTGTATTCGTCTAAACTCAATTAACAGGTAATTGAACTTTGCGCGCCTTATAGACAGTAACATGGGCCTGCATAAATTGTATATGAGCAACAGCTACATAAGTATGAATTTATATGTATGTACATATGTATGAATTGGATGCACGTTCATTAATTATTAGGCAACACGATATGGCGATAGTAGCTATGTTGTATATGAATGTGCACACATTGTTCTAAGTCTGCGCATAAATTTATGTTTATACATATGTATGTACAACAACAACAACAACGCATTGTAACCTGGCACAAGAGAAGCACGCAGATGCAACTCAGATAGAAAAATGCATGTTGCTGTTGTTGTTGTTGCTGTTGTTATTGCTATGGGCCATTGTCTGGCTATACAGACTGCAATCGCTACACTTCCGAGTGCAGCAGTCGACGTCACACTTGGCGTACTTTTAACACTTAGAACACACACGCTAGTTAGAGCTAAAGCTCGAGCACTTCAGCAGCTTCAGCTTCAGCTGCAGCTCCCCAGCATACATAATAACAAATTTGAAATTTATTCAACATTTTTGCGGCGCCGCTGGTCTATTGTGTGGCCAGAGGAGCGCATCATTTGCTCGCCGCCTTAATGTGCTTTAATGTGTACTTATGCTTATGTTTATGCTTTTGCTATTGCTATTGCTATTTCTATTGCTTTTTAGCCAGGCAGCAAGCCAGCCTCATAGCCTCATAGGGCTGGCCAACGGTTTTCAAGATAGTTGTTAAAACTAAATTACGACAGTGCAGTGAACGCTAGCTCTCCAGCTCCAGCTCCACTCGACTGGCTGCTGATTTGACCATTGCTGTTGGCTCTTGGCTTTGGAGTTTGGGTTTTTTGTTGTTTGTGTTTGTGTTTGGGCACTTTTTTCGGCAAATTACTTTCACCTTAAAAGATCTTGATCTATTCGTAGTGCCTGCCCAGTGACCTAAACTCAATGGTCTGATAAGCTCAATTCCATTCAAATGCACAGCAAGGGCAGCCCACAAATGGAAATGGAATTGCTAGAGGCCAGAAGGCCACAAAAAATATAGATTAACCCTTTTTCTTTTCACATGTCTTGTTTTTTGTAACTTGTATCATTAGAAATGATTGAGAAAACAAAATATCATGCAGCTCTTACAGCTTCTTTGTAATTAAATATTAAAATTGGTTTTAAGGAAATATGTTTGAAAAAGTGATATCAAACAGTTATTATAATTTGATATAGTGTTATTATTTTAACAGCAAAAAATAAATACAAACATACATAAAAAAAAAGTTGAAAAATATCTGACTACTAAATTGATAATTTGCGCTAGGTGTATACACAATACTAATGTATCTTAAATTACATTGTAAATCTACAATCTAAAATAAAAAATTGAATATCATACTATGCCGTTTAAAATCTATTATTCATAACCATATCGTAAGCTTGTTTGCGATCAGATAACTATATCGCAAACTTTTGCAATTTAAAGCTAACTGTTTCTGCTTGTTTTTTGTTTTATTTTGGGGGCAATGGAAATGCAAATTTTACTCACAGCTTGTTGAGGTTCCGGCCAATGAATAAATTAACACCTCGAAAGTTGCAGAAGTGCTGAACAATTGCTTTTTTCTTAACGGTAGAACTAGCTCAGGTGTTGTATATCTTGCACTTTTTTTTGGTTTTTTTTTTTTTTTTATGTAAATTTGTTTTGATTTTGGGTTTCTTTCGTTTTTTTGCTGCACCCACACAATCACACACTATTTTTTAAGTAGCTCTTGTGCTTGTATAGTAGGTGTATTTTATGTTTCATTATTGACTGCACTTGGCATTCACACACATATTTTTGAACAATTTTCGAGCACATTTTTAAAACACTTTCGTGCCACACACAAACACGCCAAAAACAATAACATATTTCAGTTGTAAGTTATGATTTGATTGGGTTTGATGCGCTGCAAAGAAAGCTGCGTGGAGTGACTTTGGTTTGATATTTTATTTAACTAGGCGCTCTTCTTGTTTTAATGTTTCTCTTGATTTTAGCCAGATTGCAGCCGCTGGCACGTCTATCAAGGTCGCCGTCAACGAAGCGACTGCGGCTTCAACTTAGGCGCTGGCTCAGCCCGCTGCTGAGGAAGTCGGCGAAAACTTTGCGCTGCTCTCAAACAAGTTTTTGTTTTTCTTTCTTTTTATTTTCAATTGCTTTTCTTTGTGCTTTGTTATTTTGTTGGTGAGCTCGCTTTACGCTCTTATATCTCGAAAGTATAAGTTGGTTGTTTTGACAAATTGTATAAGAAATGTTTTGATGTGTGAATGTGAGCTCTTCAAGCACCACTAATTAACGTTTGTGATGCGGTTGTAGACGACGCCAATCAAGCATACGCAGTGTGTGCGTGTGCCAATGAATAAATGAACTAAATCGTGATGATGAAGATGAGATAATGTTGATGATGATGTTGCTGCAATCCAGTTCAATTTTTCTGGCTTAAAGTGTCACGGCATTGCCATCGCGTGCCTTAGTCGACTAACGGAGCTCCAAGTGACAGAGACAGAAACAGAGATAGGGAATAAAGTGTGTCCTCGCCTGTCTGCACGTGCCACAAGTTGCAAATTTACAGCTCATTGTGCTCGAACCACAAAGACAAATGAACAAGAATTGCCGCCAAAGCTGGTTTCGCTCTAATTTGATAAGCGACAGCTTGGCTTAAAGTCGCACAGCATCATTTGTCATTTGTTCAGCATCATTTTTAAAACAATTTACTCATTTTAGTCACAGTCGAGTGTGTCTTGAAAATTACAACTAGAACAACAAGTGAAAACTTTTGTGCGCACAACTTTTACCAACAAAGACAACGTCTCAACTATGATAAGAGGCCTAACTTGGCCAAAAGTGTGTCCGTCTAGCTGCCTGTTTTTCTGTCCATCTTTTGGTCTGTACTCATATTCAATCATGAGTTATGAGCTTACAAAGTCCGCGGCTCAAATTACACGCACAATCTGTTTGACATAAGCGAGTTATGGCATATAAGGCAACGTGCAACGTACAACGTTTTGTAGCGACGAGCCAAAAACAATTACACCAAACTGGTTTCAATTAAAAAACAGTTAAGTAGAAAAATACAAAACTCCTTTTGACTGCAAATGCCTCAAATCTTGGATCTTTGCCAACCTTGCAACGCACGTCTCGCAACTCGCAACTCTGTTGTTCAAGCTTGCAACTTGCAACTTGCCATCTCACAGATCTGTGTGTTGTGTTTCAGTTTCCATTCCCATTCCTAGCTGGGGCTAAGCAATAATTATGCTTTAGTTGGCGACACCGCTATAAATTCATACTATGTATAACTATTAACGGCTGCATTTACAGTTTGTGTATATATTTTTTCTTCTTCTTTTCTTCTTCCATTTCTTCTATGCTTTGTTGTGTTTATTTTTCTTTTTTGTGTCATTTAGAAAGTTTGTTATTATAGCGACTATAATTTACTATCATCCCGTTGCAGCTACAATATAATGCGCCCATATTTGATCCCATCTCGTTTCTAAAAGGCGTCTTCGATTTTTATGACCCAGTGAGAGCAAATTGTCTGCCCATCAACTATACGTTTTATGCCATTGACTGCATTTGCATTTCTTATTGTGTCTGTGTGTGCTCGTATTCACAATTCGTATTTGTAACGGAGGCCCGATTTGGATCTTTACTAAATCGAAACGCAGTTGCCTCCCGGTTGGCTGCAACTGCTTTAACTGTTGCAACTTCGCTTATCGATCGATTCGGCATTAAAATTTTTGTGTGTGCGCGCATCGGATCTGGGTTTCGCAGCAAGCGTTACATACTTACCAATCTACCAACAACTACTGCAACACACACAGTTACCCCGCGTCCGCGTACGTTGCCTTCCAACATGTTCCATAAATCTTTAAATGTGAAATAAGAAAATAAAACAAGTGTGCGCTATAATCGAATGTATAAAATCGCAAATGCCCTGTATATTATTACTTCAACTAGAAATATTTTAAAGTATTATTTATATTTAGCTGAAATTTTATATTTCAAGATTTTATTTTAAACTATTTATTATAAGCTGTCTTTATTGACCTTTTTCCTAGATTTATATGTACCATATGTTAGCTGTTTTACTGCGCTTCAATAATACTGAAACTTTCAGGAGTCTTAACATCTTGAGCTGCCTATTACAAACCATTCAACAACGTTATGATACCCATTTTACAAATTTTTAATGAGTACGTGGATAATGGGTATAAACGAATAACACAAAACCAGCAGCTCAGGTCCAGGCCACGCCAGGCCAGGTCTGTCCAGCCCCTGCCCCCAGCTCCCAGCTGCTCCTGTCCGCGGCTAACTTATGCAAACTTTTGGACACACGTCTCGGCTAGCCGCGGTGCGGCTGTCTGATCCGTGGATGTCGTCGCGGCACAAACCAGTTCATTTCTGCTCCTTGCTGCCAAGCAGCCAGCTAGCGAGCCTTGTTATTGATTCACTTGTTGCTGTTGTTGTTTTTGTTGTTGTTGTTGTTGTTATTGTTATTGGTCTTATTGCGGCTTGTTGCTGTGCTTAAACAAACTTGCAACTTGCAACTTACAGTTCGCATCTTGCTGCAAACTGCAGTTGTATTCATAAATAACGCTTGAAAAATGTTTGCATTGGCTTCGTATTATTTTGTTGTAGTTTTTGTTGTTGCATGTTCTTTTGCGGTCGCGTACTCTAAAACTTATTATCAATTGCCCCATGTGCCGGTGCAATAAACATGAAAATGCGCTTTATACTTGGCGCAATGCGATAGATCGGCATGGGGTCCATCTAACGGTACTTGGGTACCAAGTACATGACAATTATGTTATGGGGGAGTTGTTAAAATGTGTACATCGGGACATTAAAATCATGCACATAATTAATTAAGTGTCATTAAAACAAGACTTGAAGTGGGCTAAAGAACACAGCTCGTGATTTCTGGATTACATAAATATGTTACGTTATTTCAAAAAGCGTGATAGTTGTGCTACGCAAGAATATTAATAAAACATGAAAATTCTTATTCAGTGAACGCTATAAAATTTTTGATGACAACACCTATCTTGGAACCGTTGTAACGTTCTTATCTCAGTTAATTATATGATCACTATAAAATTGGCAGACAAATGTGCAACATAAACACCAAATGTGGTAGCCAAGCACCCCACGGACTTTGGGGGCATTAAAGCGACCATAAAACTCACACGAGCATTGTATGTGACCATAACGGTTACGGGTTGAGCATATTGTCCAGGAATGGCATGTAGCTTGTGGCATGTGGCATGTGGCATATGACAGTGGCTGGCAAGAGTTAGAATTGCCGAAGGTCGTAAGGCTGCTGCAATGCAACCCGAAACAACAATTCCATTACCAAACAATCATCGGGCCAAGCTAGCAAAAATATGCTGGTAGGTCGGTCTCCTGCTGCCTTGCTGTCGCCTATTTCCTGCCTTCTTCCTGCCCGTTGCCTGCTGTTGCAATGTCGCGTGATTGACAGCAAACAAGCCAAATGCATTTCAATTAAACGCTAACCGCTACAAATATTTCCATTTGCGAGAGAGCTGGTCAAGTGGCAGGCTGAAGCCGTTTGCTTAAAGATTCTTGATCTTGAAACAACCGTTTCTTGTTGTTGCCACTCTGTTTTTTGTTATTGTTTTTGTTTTTGCGAAGACGCCTTTGGTTAACTGAGAATTGAGAACTAAGAGAACAATTCGCTGGCAGAGCGGCGGTCAACTCATCAGTATGCTGTATAAATTAGAGCATCAAACGGCGCTTTGGCAACTCGGAACTGGTCTATACTGTTATTGGCCATCGAAACAGATGCATGCCTAGTAGAATATCCACCTATGTGATGGTATTTTTTTCTACTTCTTCTTCTTGTTGTGCGTGTATACAACAGAGTGAGTGTGTGTGTGTTTGAATCTGGCTTGCAGCTCAGTGAAGAGTTCAATGCGGCGGCTTCGACTTCGCCCGGCAAAACGCAAACGTTAAGCTGCAACAATTGTTGCTAATATTGTTGTTGTTGTTGTTGGCCGCAAGGCTAACGATGTGCTTTGCACTTGTGCATATATTGTTTGCTAAAATTGATACCAATTTGGTGTAATGTTTGTGCCATTATGGTGCCCATTATATTGTTAGGCTTGGTCAATGTTAAATAAAACACTTTATTAGGCCCCACGGCGATGTAGGAGAAGTCAACAACCATCGATTGCGAAGCGTGTTACGTGAACTCAGCTTGGCGTCATTTACAGCATGCTATATTTTATGTTTTAATAGCAACACCTGTTGTTAGCATCAACACAAGATCGATATTTTTAATGGTTTTTGCGTTGGCTATCTAAGCGCCGTTAGAAGACGCCTGCAACTTGTTTAAGAACCTGTATTCAAGAGAAATATATAGCACGCGACAATCTTCACAGTATGCTGGGGCTGTCATAAACATTCATATTTTTGAATAATGCCTGAGCTGGTTTTTTAGCCATTCAGGATTTATGTTTTTTGTCAAATTAAGACATAACTCCAAAGTAAACCAATTTGTTATTTATGCAATCATCAGGATGCGTAAAAACTCGCACAGGAAGTGAACAAGTGAACGAGTTAAAGCGAGCTTGGAACGGGCCACCAGCAGGTTGATTGAACTCTTTTTGGTTATTTGACCATATAGTATGCAGTATCAGACAATGCGATGATAATGATGTTTAGCTATACGCTTCAAAAATTGTGAATAAATAAAATTTAACATGAATTTTGTTGACATTTTTGTCATCATTGTCAGTTAATGATGCTGATGATCTAATATGCGAATTGAGTCACGCGAATAATATACTCCAAAAACTACGGTTGAAAAACTATTCATTCAGCGGGTTCATTGCACGCCAATAAAACCATAAAAATATGAATGATATTTTATATCATAAATACTTAAATACTAAGAGCTTGTTACTCAGTACTTATTGTATGTAATTCTCAACCTTAAATACATGTATTTATATGTATATTAGAGGCATGCTACTATTAAGTAATCAATAGATATCTGCTCTTTTTTCTATACGCTTTTGTGGAGGGAAAAGGAGTATCACTCATTGTAGAGTTTTATTTTTATAGATATTTTAATACAAAATTACGAAAATTGTGTTGTATAAAAAACTATACCAAGTACATACATGTTAAAGCTTTTGATGAGTCTTAAGATTTCAAATATCCATTAATCTAAAGGCTTTATTTGGTTTGGATGTTTGAAGCACTCCCTACCGTGCTCAGAGCTAAAAAGCATAGTTATCGATCTTGGCTCAAGTAGATTTTTAGTGGATAAACGATTTGTTCTTTATTTCAGAATGAATTTTAAGAAGTGGGTTGTTTGTACTTTAATCAAGCATATATTTTATGAATCTAAAACAGTTCTTCATCTTTCTTCATCGCGGTCAAACGAACATTAAATACATTTTCATCGTTTTCTTAAATTTTAAGGCCCACTATACGTAACTTAGCTCACAGATAATTTTCTTTGATATATGTAACCATTTGGCTTTAGGCTATGAAGGTTTGGAGGAGTATCGTTAAGTCAAGCAATTTCAACTGTTACATTCCTATTAGGTGAATATTTATTATATTGGTGGGCGGCACCAATTAACTGGAACTTTATAGATCTATTCTAGTTCATTCCCTACACCTACGATAACAAGAATTTCCCAAGGCTAATGCTAGAGCTTCTTCTTGTCTGCACCAACGCTGATTGCGATTTGCGGCACATGTTAGCAGCTGCTAGCGATTTGCTAATGCTAATCATAGGTCTAGTTTTGCTAAACGTTGCAACTGAATCGTAAATATTGTAATTGGAATCCTGCATGGCCAATCAATTGGCACACAGACATGTATATATATAAGGCCACAATGCGCTACCAGAGCTGCACAGAGACCAAGAGTTCACAGCCAGTGGGTCGTTATCGTTATACACAGTTATCCATTCGATGGCCAACGGGGATTTTCCGTCATATCTACGCCTGCTGCGCGGCTTCTTTGGCGAGTTTCAATCGGTGTTGCACCAGAAAACGCAACCACCACGCCTCGCCTTGCAATACCATCGAGCATTTATGGTGTATGTGTGTGTGTGTGTGTGTGTGTTTCTTGTATTAAACATTTGCTGATTGTTCTTGGCCAAAACTAATTCACAGCATTCATTTTGTATCGTTCTGTTCTGTTCTATTCTGTTCAGTGTGCTCTGCATCTATCCAAATCGTTGCCTGGTGGCAAATTCAACGTACAAGCTCTGCAATCTGTTTGCGTTAGCCAATCTTAGCCTATTTCTGTTAACGGTTATGTGTGCCATACACGAATCTACCAATGTCATCGATATGGGCGACGATATTGTTTGGATGATTGGGGTCAGTCTGAACACACAAATAATACACATACTGCACAGATTGAATTAATCTTAATATCTTTTAACTTGAGTTTCTTTAGATCACCCTCATTTTAACAAAGATATATTACATCTATTTGCGCGCCGATGAAATCGATGATGTAATTGAGGATTTCACTTACTATGAAAAGATATTTAAAGCAGGTCAGATTCGTTACGATACCAATCAGGATCAGGTCGAGTCTGAGAACAAGGAGATCCGACGCTGGCAACGCATCTGTTATTTGGTCGAGTCGGGCATGTTTATGCACATGATGGCCTTTATGTGTCTCTTCAATGTGGCAATCTGTGTACAACCTCTTGTTACTGGCAGGGAGCAACCGTTTCACGTGCTCTTTCCATTAGGTTGGCACCGATCTGCCCAGCACCCTAATATGCACAACGCTATCTACATTTGGCAGTGCATTACATCGCAGTTTAATTTGATGGCCATTTGCCACATTGATCTCCTCGGCATTCACTCTTTTCTACATACGGCTCTGAATTTAAAAATACTCTGCATTGAGATGAAGAAATTGGGCAAATTGAAATTGAACGATGCTCATTTTCACGAACAGTTCTGTAAAATTATACAGTTCCATCAGCATATTATAAGGTATGTAGAATTGTAATCCTGCAATATTATTTTTTTATTAATCACTTTCACAGCACTATGCAGAAAAATAATCGGGTTTTTCATGGCACATTCATTGCCCAGATGATTGCCAGCTTTGCTTTAATATCAATGTCAACATTTGAAACTATGGCTGCCGCTGATGATCCCAAAGTGGCTGCCAAGTTTATGCTCTTTATGCTCATCACTTTCGTGCAGCTCTCCTGCTGGTGTCTAGCTGGCACTCTAGTCTACAGTCAGGTTGGCTTTCCTAACTTGTGCATCTATCAAATGGCTTAGTCATCATACACATATATATTTACAGTCTATGGATGTGGCTCAGGCTGCTTTTGAGATTAATGATTGGCACACCAAATCCATTTTTATACAGCGGAATATTCTGTTCATGATTAAGCGTTGCCAGAGACCGCTTATCTATGCAGCAAGGCCGTTTCCGCCCTTTACACTTACAACGTACTCAATCGTAAGACATTCTGACTAACCTAACTACAGAGCCCTTGGAGTATGCAGCGTTTTCTCTATACTTCTCAGATGCTACAGCAATGCTATCGAATGTTGGCTTTATTGAGGGAATCTATGTAATATTTTAATTGAGTAAGCAATTAATACAATTTTATTGTTCAATAATTTTCTATTTCATTTTAAACAAGTTGCTCAATGGAAATTAAATTTAACCATAAATTTTAAAGTCATTTGGTTTTCTTTCGCACCTGGCAACAACTACAAAGCTGCTGCACTCCCAGGTGGCAATATTGACAATGCATCATGTCACGAGCTGAACAAGTCCATTAACTCCTTGTCAGTCACTCAAACTAAAATTAAAAATTGACAAACATGTTATACAACTTGTTAAATTTGCAAAGAGAACCAGAGAAAATTTTCCAACATGGTATAATATTTCTTTAACAGATATGAATAATAAGAGAAAGTGTAGGAAGTAAGAAAGCTCATACATCATAATCAAAAAATTGTCAGGTAAAAAGCTGCAAAATTTTAATTATTGTTTTGGACAAGTGATTGAAGTATCTGTGTAAGTGATGTACAATGCAGGTGAGAATAAAATTCTATTAAGCACAGATAACCAGTTTATATTTAGGATAAGGCAACTTCAAGATTTAAATAAAATCTTAAATTTGGAAAACGAATTAAAGAAGTTAAGTAATAAAACTTTCTTAATTAAATCTTACAACAAGTGCTATTAAGATTAAACAAAGAGTTAGAGCCCATAACACCCCGTCAGTTTTGCTCAGCTTTCAAACGATTTCAACCTAACAACTTTTGATAGTAACTAATTTATTGCTGACTGCATAGGCGGCTGCCACGCCCAGCCTTATTAAAGTGCAGCCGCGCCCACAACCACACACTCTACACACTACACACCCAAATGACAGGTGCAAGCTGCAAAAAGCATAATATTTAAAATATATATGTATACATATATTCTGCAATTGCTGATGACCACTGATGGTGGTGGTGATTCTTTGGAATTGGAGCCAGCCTCGAAGTTATTCAGACGTGAAGCGCATTCACATTTAGATTCAGTTGCAGTTGCGGATCCATTCTATAGATCTGCAACACAATGCGGCGCGGGAGCGGCAATCGTTTAAGTTTTTTTTAGTTTTTACTCTTTGGCAGACATGGAGCTAACGCAGTTTGCCCTTCACAGCTGGGAAAAGTAGTTGAACCTAGCTAGACATGTTTTTTTTCGACTGTCCATGAATTTGAATCTGTATATATGTATATTCGAGCGAATGCTACGCCCACAGGTGTCATTATGGTTAGCGTTCAATGTTCCAAGCACATTGGGCCAGAACGGGGGCCGTTTCGAGGCAGAACCGTCGAATATACGCACTCACACCTGTACAAAATACAACCCCCATGCTTAGCACACCCATAATGTATGTGCGTGTGTATGTGTGTGTTTGTGTGAGGTTGAGGCTATTGTCAACTTTAGTCTGGATGGAGTTTTGTGCTTTGCCCGCCGCACTGATTAACATTTGAATTGAAATTCACGTATTTAGAACTTTATGTTTGCTTTTTTATATTTTATTGTTGTTTGTTGCTGTTGTTGTTGTCTCCACATCTAATTAATTCCTCTTTCATGCCCATTGTTGCCATGGAGTTTTGCTTTGCCATGATTGGCACTGCTGCCCCCGCTAATGGTAATCGTAATGGGGTAATGTACCGATCCAATTGCAGCCACAGCCCAGCGCGTTAAGAGTGACAGGCTTTTTTGATGTCTGCTGACCAACAACGCATTCAGTTTGTCGCAAATTATTCTAACGATCGGTCGAGTTTTCGGTTCCGGAATTATCCACTGTGCGCTTATAAATCGATCCTCAAATTGATTGCTTAGTGTTGTGTGAATATAAAGGTATAACCTTCAATCAGATCAACAAGGTAAAAAAAATATTGTGCAAGTGTATTTTTTGTAGTCCTTGAGCTAAATAAAATACATTTTCGAACTAATAAATAAAAAGGACTCATCATCTGCAAGACAAACAGAAATAATAAATTATTGTGTGTGTTGAATGTGAACAAATTTTTTCATCTCAGACCTTAAGTTCCAAAGGACTCTTATTCCTTATATTTTTTGGTGTAAAAGAATTTTGATGAAGAGTGTTATACTAATACATATTTTCTACACATTTATAAAGGAAAAGTGGATAAAACAACAAAAATGTATAGAATGCGTCTAAAAACTCCTTTGAAAAAAATCAAACACACGTTACCCAAGTTATATTTTAAAACCTAAGCTCTAAACCTTTCATAAGAATGAATAAACATTTTCTACCTTAAAATCAAAAGTTCACAAATAAAGTCCTTAAGGATGCACGTCGATCCTTCATGTATGAGCAGCATTCTTAAATACTTCATTTCAAAATTTCAAAATAAAATTTAATTTCACCATTGAAACAAATGCCAATGGTACAGCCAAACAAAGCCTTTGAGGTCAATGCGACAGCTTAGTGACTTCTCCTTTTTCGAAAAAGCTAAATAAAACAAAACTCGATTTGTATTGTACTTATTCTAAGCATAAATAGTCAAGCCGGACAATAAGCCGGAAGCAACATCCGGAGTTGTGGATCGATATGAGCAAAGCTACACGTAGCATTGTTGGCTTTTAGTTTAACGATCCAATTTAGCGTTACGCATTGTGAACATTATGGTACTGGACGCAGAAATATTTAACTATTCATGTGTTAGTTTTTCTACTTTTTTTTCACTCTCCACCCCACTTCAATTATGGGGTGTGGTGAAATTTGGACACTATTGAGGTCGCGTACACAGTTGTTTTTTTTTTCATACTTTGTACATTGTACTAGTCATTTTCATTAGCCTATGAACTAATTTGATCATACGCGATAAATACACTCACATTTTAATAATCTGTCAAAACTTTAGAACACGCGATTGAAAAATACCACGAATACGGGGCTAATAATGCCGCGATAAATTTTGAAACACTCCAAAGAGTTACATCGGAGCGACAATATGGAATTGCGCATAATAATAATATTATTGGCCACGTTGGCCAGTCTCAGCTTAAGCCAGAGCTACGGTAAGTCCCAGAAATTACCTGGAATAGTTCCCAGCATTAAGTTTACTTATGTAGCTCAAACAACATGTAAGAATGGATTGGGTCGTGTGCTATATGAACGGCTGCCCAATCAGCAACTGCAGGGCTACGATGATGATGTGGTAAGGGATACGGCACCACCTTTCCGAGTGTTGGAGAAGTGTCAGGACTTATGTCTGCGCGATCGCACTGGAACAAATAATCTGGTGCGTACTTGCACCAGCTTTGACTTTCAACCGGGCAGCCGAATCACTTCGTTTGGTGGCACATCCGAATACGAGGAATCACTGTGCTATCTGACTTCGGAGCAGGCCGGGCCTGAGGGTATTGGCAGCTTGATGCTGGTGCCCAATAGCGTCCACTTCAACGAGATTTGTCTGACATGTGAGTGGTGTGGGTGTTGACACCATCTTGAATGGCTACTCAAATTACTCTTCCAACTGCAGCTAGCCGCCCGGAGCGTGAGTGTCCAAGTCGACGCTATGTATTTGAACGGCATCCGCGCAAGAAACTCAAGCTGCCCATCAGCGACATCAAAGAGGTGAGTGAGATTGGGGATTGGGGTTGAGTGAAGCGATTGCTCAAGCTCAAGATTTACTTTGTATGCCTGGTAGCTATTGTACTGGATTGTTGTTGCATATATGCGTATAATAAAGTTGTGGTTGCAATTTAACTAGCAGAAGGAGAAATCTTTGACCTCATAAATTTTATATGTGTACTCAGAAACAGGAACTTTACATTTGAAATGTAGCTGCTCGTTAATCACATAAAGTTTAAACTAATCTAAGATTATCAATAACACCTAATTTTAAATATAAATAAATAACGTTTGTATAACCCACATTTTTAAAGTATATTTCAATCACATTTTATGTGGTATTTGTCTCTATCTGCATTAAATCTCTAGCCAATTTTTTACAGAATAAAGAATTTTATAAAAACGTTTATTTTTAAACAGTTTCTTTAACTAGTAGCTATAATCATAACAAGTTGGCTTCCCTTAACAACTTAAACCTTGCATTTTGTTATTTTATTGCTTAATTGCTTTTTCAGATAACAGCTGCCAATCGCTCGGACTGTGAGGACAAATGCCTAAATGAGTTTTCATTTGTATGCCGTTCAGCGAATTTTGATTCTACTATGCGATCCTGTACACTGAGTAGATTTACGCGACGCACACATCCGGAACTCATGGAGGATGATCCCAATTCAGACTATCTGGAGAATACGTGCTTAAATGGCAAGCTTGAGACTCTGCTCCACTTGCAACTGGCTAGAAACTCTAATCATTTTTCTCCATTCTTCCATCCACAGCTGAAAGGCGTTGCGATGGTCTTGCCGTCTTTGTCAAGGAGGAGAACAAGCGCCTGGGCGGCCCCTTTGAAGTGGACATCTTCAATAACATGACGCTGGAGGAGTGCCAGACGATGTGCCTGCGTGCCGAGAAGTAAATACGGGAGTATTTTATGATAGAGTTCATTAGTCACAATCACACACATTTTAGATACTTTTGCCGTTCGGTGGAGTTTGATGATCAAAGCAAACAGTGCATACTCTCGGAGGAGGATTCCATTTCACAGAAGGATGACATTAGCATCAGCTCCAGTCCCACACATCATTTTTATGATCTCGTATGCCTCGATAATCGTAAGTGGCTACCGCAAGTTAGCGCCAACCTCAATTGCTCTACTCCCAGACTGGGACAGAACCGGACAGACCGTCACAAGACTCGACCAGACCACAACAGAGGCAGGCAGAGCGTTAAGTGCGCCATTAAACGGTGACCACTCTGAACACTGAAGAGGTGGACAGTCAGACTGAAGACTCTTAAAAGATCGCTCGACATAACGACAGCAAGATTACTATGTGTGTGTGTGTGTGTGTGAGTTGCTGTTGATGCAACGTATAACGTGCAACGCGAAACATGCAACGGTTGCTTCTGCCTATTTTCTACATCTATGTTATGCCATTCTCTGTTTGCTGTATTCCCGTTGCAGAGCGAGCCAACGATTATCCAGATAACTCTGTTACCTCGCACCTCTTTTCGAGCGGCCGTCGGCCAGATACAGCATTCCAGCGTTACCGCAACTCGCGACTAGGCGGCGAGTTTCACTCAGAGATCACTGGACGTTCCCTCAGCGAGTGCCTGGACGAGTGCCTGCGCCAGACGAGCTTTCAGTGCAGGTGCGTTGTCGATGCCAATTGCCATTGCCGTTCTACTTGTAGTATTTCTTGTTTTTATTGTTTTTCTTACTGTACCCTTGCAAAAAGTCTTATAATTTTTCAATGAATTGTGTGCAAATTGTTAAGGAGAAACCTCCAGTTTAATATAAACTGACGCGGTTCAATAATTTTAGGAAATCATATCTGAGAATATTAATCATGGGACATTGATTAATTTAATTTGGTAATTAATTAATTTACGTTTATATCATACAAACTACATATCAGCCAAAAAAAAAATATTTGATTTCTTCTCATCTAATATTTTTTTTTTTTTACTTATATTTTATATTAATTATATTATATTAAAATTAAAAATTATTATTTATATTAATTTTAAAACTTTTTAGGTTGTTCTCAAAATTTCTTAAGACTTATCGTTTAAATCCTTCTATTATCAACAGTTTGCTTCCTTCATCATGAAATAATTTCTATCAAATTAGTAGATATTATTTTTTCTTAAAACTATATATTGAGACTTTTTAAAAAACAAATTTTATATTTTGTATTTGCAAGGGTATTAAAACTTCGGCACTTCGAAGATAACAGGTCATTCTTGCTGTTGTTTCTTCGTTATTGTGCCAACCCACACTGATCTGTTTTGATCTGTTCTGATCTGTTATGTTCTGTTCTGTTCTATGTTGTGTTGTGTCTTACGAATCGCGCAACAAATTACAGGTCTGCGGTTTACAGCGATCGCTTTCGTACTTGTCGCCTCAGTCGGTACAATCAAAAGGATGGCATGCGCATTATATACGATGCTGATTATGATTACTACGAGAATCTAATGTGTAAGTGGCGGCAGTAATAACAGCGGGTGCTAATGGAGTAGTTGCTAATCTCTCCATCTTTCCCACTCTCTTTCTTCAACTCTGCCCATTGCCGCTGTCGTGCAGTAAACGTTGTGGGCGGCAACGCCGATGGCGATACAGGCCATGGAGGCCACAGTGGCAACGATGGCAAGCGACCTGGTGATCAGTCAGGCAGCAACTGGAGACAGCCTAACAAGCACGACGATCGCTACGATCGTCCAGGGTCAACAGCTGGTGGCACAGGCGGTGCCAACTCTGGCGCTCATTTGGGTACAAGTGGCAATAGGTTGCCTCTAGGCGATAGCATTGATTACAATAGACCATACGATCGCTATCCCGATTCTGCTGGCAACGAATATGGTATACATAAAAATGATTTCTTAATTTTTTCCAAATGTTTTGCTTACTTTTCTTTATTTTATATGCAGATCGTTACCCCTATGGCTATGGAGATCGTGACCGTGACCGTGACCGTGACAGGGATCGTGATCGTGAACGCTATCCACCTGATCGTTATGGAGGTGGCTCTCGGTATCCAGGCTCTGGTGGTAGTGATGGAATGGGCTATGCACGACCCTATGACCGCTTTCCAGATGACTATGGTATGTTCACGAGCTTTTGCGTCATTTAAAACAATTAATATCACCCGCTATTTTTAATCACTGCTCAATAACTGACAACTAATTGACTAACCCTAACGAAACGACGACAACCCCTTAGATCGGTATCCTGTGGGTGCTGGTGGTGAAAGAGATCGGGATCGTGAACGCTACCCTGAACGCTATCCACCCGATCGCTATGGAGATAGACGCTATCCGGATAGGGAACGGGATCCGGATCGCGACCGCGATCGTGATCGATTGCCTTATCGCCCACTGCCTTATCCGGCCATCAATGACAATACATTGCCCAGCGATTCGCCCCACATAAGACCCTTTCCCGCTGATGACGAACCACCCTATCGACCCTACGGATATGGCGGGGGTGGCCGTTACGGCGACACACGCTATGAAAGCCGATATCCGTCACGCTATCCGCCAAGTCGCGATCCTGTGGGTGGCTATACTGGCCGCGATGCACCAGATAGTATATTCCCGGACCGAAGATATCGTCCCTCCTCCATGGATCCACCACGCTATGCTCCTTATGCGCCCGACACTCGTGGTCCGCCTGGCCGATATGATGATATTGTGCATAGTGCAAGGCGCCCTGAGCCGGATTCAGCTAAGCGATATCCACCCGCTCCACTGGCTCCCACTGGTAGTGCCAGCAAGTATGCCTCGAACCCGAATCGATTTCCGGTAGGTAATGATCGATATCCCATTGACATCTACAAGTACGGTAATCGTCTCGGTCCCAGCGATATTGGCAGACGCCCCGGTAAGTAAATCACACATACGAAACACTAATCGACTACCAGTCTAATACGACTACCATTTAATCTTATTACCAGCTAATGAAAATGATTCAACTGCATTGCAAAAGCCTTGCAAGTTAGGACATTGGTTTTATATAACAGATCGTTTTTAGATTTCAGGTACATTTAAAAACATGCAATTATTAAGTGCCAAACTCAACTTTTTTTGTAAAAACATACGAAATTTAATAAAACAAAAACATTGAACTAGAAAAATGCTAACCATTTTTGTATGCCTTTGAATTTTACTAAGTATTTCGATACTGTTTTGTATTTTAATCAAATCGTTTGCTTCAACTAAATAAAGCAGAGTAATGATATTGTTAACCGATTTTAAATGACTGATCTAGGGTAAATGCCGATATGAAAACTGCAATTTAAGTTTAAAAAAGCCCATTCAGTTCTGTATGAAAAACAGCAGTTAAAGCTTTTTCTTTACGTCGTAAAGTGCAAGAGCTTTATTTTAACTACAGCGCATGGCCACTAATTGCATACTTTTAGTACCTCTTTCTCAAACACAATACGATCAGATGAATAATTTTAGGATTGCACTCAATACTAATAAGTATAAACACAATTATCACGCTAATTAGGCTTAGAGCGACCGCCGCCCTACTATGACTATGACTATGAGGAGCGTTATGGCGATCGTTTTGCACCGGGTCCCTATGACCGGGAGTACGATGGTCCACCGGGTCGACGACCTGTAGGTGGACGATATGATACGCCTTTCAATCGGCCGTACGGCGGAGGAAGCAACAGCTTAGATGACCGTCCGCTACCACCGCCAGGAATTGGCTTGCCCCATCCACCTACACCGTACGGAGGTGTAAGTGGTGGACACATAGGAATTGGTGTTGCAGGTGCTGGTCCACCGCGACCACCCATAACGCGTTGCGAGGAGAGTGACAACTTCAAGCAGATTGCAGCCAGGCACAAAATGCGCCGTCATTTTGTAAGACGCGCTCTGATCGTCCCAAGTCTGATACAGTGCGAACGGGAATGCATTGAGAGTCGGGACTTTGTGTGCCGCAGCTTTAACTACAGGTTTGTTTTTGAAGATACATACATTAGATGATGCGCTGAGTGATAAGTGGCGGCTACAACTAAATTGCAATCACATATTCAATTTGGCAGAGACACCGCCTCCAGTTTTGAGGATCGGGACCGCGATCGCGATCGGGATCGGGACAGAGAGCGTGGAGACCGCGAATCACCCAACTGTGAGCTGAGCGACAGAGATTCGCGTGAGCTGGACATTCACGATCCGGGCACATTTGATGCCTCCAACTATGACTTCTATGAACGCAGCATTGGACGCAGTGATGGCGAGTGCATGGATGGTAAATATATACTAATCACAATACCAACAGCCATTGGCGAGCTCAATTGGACGTTGACTAATTGCACTAAATTTGCAGTTACGCAGACATGCAATGAGGAAGGCATGGAATTTACCATACGAACACCGGAGGGCTTTCTCGGTCGCATCTACACTTATGGCTTCTACGATCGTTGCTTCTTCCGCGGCAATGGGGGTACCGTCAATGTGCTGAGGATTAGCGGACCCCAGGGCTATCCGGACTGTGGCACACAGCGCGTAAGCAACTCTAGCTGGGTCAACAAGTTCTCGAATTAATCACATCCTCGATCAACTGATCTTATCTTGCAGTACGGCGACACACTGACTAACATTGTGGTTGTGCAGTTTTCGGACAATGTACAAACAAGTCGCGATAAACGCTACAACCTAACTTGTATCTTTCGGGGCCCAGGTGAGGCGGTCGTCAGCTCTGGCTACATTGGCGCGGGGTAAGCCAATTGACTTAATTATGATCATTATCTGCGGATGATTAACGTTTAATGTTTTATTTTGGCCTGCACAGCTCGGGTAGTCCCATACCCATTGAGTATTTGCCAGCTGAAAACACGCTTAGCTCCAAGGTGCGCTTGAGTATTCTCTATCAAGGCAGACCCACAACAACGATTGCCGTTGGCGACCCGTTAACGTTCCGGCTGGAAGCACAGGATGGCTATAATCATGTGACTGATATCTTCGCCACCAATGTAGTGGCCAGAGATCCATATTCTGGACGCAGCATACAGCTTATAGATCGCTTTGGGTAAATGCTAATATAATTTCGAGCGCCACTTACCTTAATATTATTGCTTTCTAGTTGCCCTGTGGATCCCTATGTCTTCCCTGAGCTAGACAAGCTACGCGATGGTGACACCTTGGAGGCTCGCTTCAATGCCTTTAAGATACCCGAGTCTAATTTCTTAGTCTTTGAGGCCACTGTGCGTTCCTGCAGAGAGGGTTGTCAGCCAGCCTACTGTCCCGGTCCCGCTGGGCGTCAGGAGCCCTCCTTTGGTCGCAAGAGACGCAGCTTGAACATAACTGAAATACCTGAGCCACAAGCACTTGAGAGCGTTACTCAGCTGGAAACTGAAGAGGTTATAGTGGTAAATAGCACCACAGTCAGCGCTACAGTGGGTGGTGGACAGTACAATGCAACACAAGAGGGTGAGAAACCTAAGGAAAATGAAGAGCCAGAGCAAGTGCGCGAAATGATTGAGGTAAGAAGTGTGAGATGGTGAACTAGTAAATTGAATGCAAAAGGTTTAAGTTTACTAACAAAATATCTATATCACATAGTATATGTTAATACTAAGATCTTTCCTTTGTTGCAATCCTCTTTGAACTCGCTAGGTTTTTGAAACGCGCGAGGAAATTGAAAAGGAATCCTATCCACGCAAACTTGTCGCACCAGTGGAAACTGTTTGCATGACACCCGCCGAATATCATGGCTTAATCACAGCCATAATACTGCTAATGATCTTGCTGTTTAGCATAACGCTAGTTGCCGGATTGGGTTACAGGTGAGCAAATGAGCAAAAGTTGGCATGCACAGCAACACAGCTAACAAATTTCCACATTTTACAGACGGTATTGGAACTCCATATCTAAGAATCGTTCGGTTGATCGCAATTCGCCCATACATTCGTTGGGACACTCGCACTCTTCGATGCGCACCCACGAGCGCTTCACCGAAATCGGACACATGCCAAATGGCGCGGTTGGTGGGGGAGGAGGTTCTGGAGTTGGCCATGGCAGTCATCGGAGTACATCTAATCGCGCCTCGAACGCTTTTCGCACCAACATGTCCATGTTTGGCGGCTCATTACACAAGACTTTTGCCACGGGGTAAGCAGATCTCTGTCGCCCACTTGATTTAAACCAGTCCGCTTACATTAAATGCTTGTATTTTTCTCTTTCCAACGCTTTGTAGCAATCTGGCTCGCATGTGCCAGCTGCCGGTTATAAATCCCATTCGCACGGGCGGCAACACAAATCACCAGTTTGAGGATCCAAGTGAGCCCATCTACACTGATCCATCTTTGTTTGAGCGCTCCAGGTAAACAATTTAATTATGTGTTTATCAATTTCTTAATATCTACAAGCTCGCTTTTGTATTCATAATTTCCAGGAATTCAAAGGCCATTAAAACCGTTCGCATTTGTAATTATTTTGAAAATTTCTTTTGTGATATTTTATTTTGTGCTAACATAAAACAATTCATAATATTTAGGAAGTTATTGGAATAGATTGTTTCATTGTGTATAAAACATATGGTATAATAGAGCACTATAAAGGCCTGCAAATGCAGAGTTGCATCTTATTGCAAATGCCATCTCGACCGCCAGCTATTTGGCACCTAGTGGTGCACCAATCGCCCTGGAGCTGGCAAACGCCCTTTATTGTCGGCATCTCGTCTGTAACTAGATGACAAACAATTTAAATCTCGAGTTAATCAAACATTTTTCACTAATGACCTTTAATCTGTGTGACTTACTTGCGTAGACTTGCGCTAACCAGATTAACCAAATAGCAAAACTCAAGTATTTCATAACGATATGCACACAACTCAAGAGACAGCCACCGACTGAAAGCCTAGCTCAGATTACGTTTCAGCTGGTCAGCTGTGGCATGTGTTTTTGATAAGGCTTATCAGACAATTGAATATTTCCTCTCATCTAACACGAAAAGCTCATGTTCCCACCTACATACATACAAATTACTTACTAGAAGTGTGGAAAATATTTGTTTAATGGTATTTGCATGTTTTTCTCTTCTCATTGCACTTATTATAGATCGCTGCGAAGTCTGACCATGGTGGCTGAGTCGGAAGATAATCAAGAGGTCTAAACGTATGCACAAGGAAATTTGCTCGTCTTCTTCTTGTGATTAGTTGTAAATACCCAAATGCGAACTGTTCAAAAACAATCGGAACAATCTGGTTAATCTATGGATATATGTGGCTGCCAATCTTCGCCCATTAATTAGCTTAAGATTTTGCACGTGCATTCGGTCACCTCCGGCATAAATTTGTGTGAGGCTAAATCAAAAAAAATCAATTAATATTAACAACTTAAAGAAAAGAAAAAAAATATATACAAAACAAGTGCAAAATGTCAATGTCACAATTATTTCAATACAACTAAGAGAACTATATATTTAATGCAATAAAAATAAAATTTATCCATACAAAAATTTTACCTGTTCTGGTAATGCAATGTAAATATTCTGGTACTGGTAAAAAGATAACCACAAACTAAAGACTATATTTAAGAAAAACATCCGAAACAGGAACGTGACTGCTATAAGCTTTTGCTGAAGGGTTTATGCAAGAGCCCATTCCTATGTGCATTCCTATGAATATAAAGATATAAAATAGGTTGAATGGTCGCAATCATCACGGTTTTACCGCGTCTTCTCAAAAACTCGTGCTGCTTTTGAGCAAAGCTGTGGACGTGTTATGCAGTGTTATTAAAAACGCAAATAATAAAGTTACTAAGCAACGCATAAAGATTGTCAAACTGGGATTACTTGAATGGTTTTTATCCCATCAATAAGCTTAAAAATAAAAAGTTTTAGTCGAACGCAACATGCTAATAGGCATAACAAAATAGAAGATTAAAGCATTTGCTCGCTAGGTGGCATTTTATATGTAGGTCAACGCATGCATTTTTTTTAACCCGTTTTATCATTGGACAAATCTTGTTCCGGTATCTGCAACGTCCACAACGAAAACAAAAATTACTCATGATGCGATATGAAGAAAACGTTAATATTCGTGGTCGTAACGAAAGTTAGCTCACAACAGGTATTGCCATCTTGCTCTGACCCATCATGTAGTAGAAGAAGCTTCTCTCAGCTTCTCTTCCGGTTCTGCAGCGCACGTGGCTGGTGGAGAAAAATGGTTTGTTTATGTTATTGCTTTGTGTAGCAGCGTCGCAGCGACAGCAGCAGCTGCAATATAAGTATAATATATGTGTATACGCACATAAATCACGCATCAGCACAATTGGCATTTAAGCAACGGTGAGCCCTCTCCAAGCCACAAGTAGAAATCGAAGCGCCAAAGCGATCAGAGTAAACGGATATTTGCCTAGCTGGGGTCACTCAATTCAAGTGTTTAACTAAAGTGAGTCTACAGAAAGTGAAAACGAAACGAATAGTGTGTTTAAATTGAATACATTTGTTGATTGAAGAAAGTGAACTTAATGTGCGGTTTTAAAATGACGAACTGCATCTGGCTGCTGGCCATTATAGTAGCAGTTAACGCACGCTCCATCCAAGTGCCTCATGGCTATAGCGGTGGGCTGCAATCACCTCGTCCCCACTACGGACAGCCCTACTCCAACCAACCACAAACACCCTATGAGCAGTATGGCTACCAGACGCGCCCGCCCATCTACAGTTCACCAGGCAGTTGTTTTGATGGCGCTTGTGATGTTCGTAAGCCAGTGCCGGGAGGTGGTTATCCAGTTGCTGTTGATTATGTAGGTTTATCTAGTAAACATTTTGATCAAAGTGCAAACTCAAAAAGTTATTTTCTTTTCTACAGAGCAATCGCTGCTCTAGAAATTATGTAGGAATTAAAGCACACCCGGATCAACAGCAATATTATTATGTTTGTCGGCCCAACTGTGTGATCTTTTGCAAATGCCCTGAACTGGAGGTAATTAACCGTCAAACCCTAAGTCCCTTTGGAATATTCTAACAATTCTTTCACAGAAATTAGACCCCGTCACGGGGCATTGCGTGCAGTATGTGCGTCCTGATTATCCGCTTATTTGTCAAAAGGATGGTCGCTTTCCCTACCAACTTGATTGCAAGATCTACTACAAGTGTGACAAGGGTCGAAGTCCCCGTCTGCACGGCTGTCCAACGGGCACCATATTTTCCCCGATCGAAAGCAAATGTATTCCTGGCGACAAGTGTCCTTCGACGGAAATTTCGGAAGGCGACAGCTACACACCCGAGCAATGCAAGCTTAACTTTCCCAAGTGCACACAGGAAGGCACCTTTCGATCACCAAAGGATTGTTCGTTGTACTACACCTGCAAGATCCAATCCAATGGAAATTATTTGCAGACACGTTTAAGGTGAGTTTCATCTAAACACAAAACCCCTATTCTATCGAAGCTATTTATATTGCTTATCCATAGGTGTCCTCCCAAAAATAGTTTTGATCCCAAATGTAAACTATGTCGGCCACAGCATGAAGTTGAGTGTCATACTTATGTCTCAATTGACGATCTGGCCTATGCTCCGATGGCACCCTATTATCCGTATGTCCCGTATGACCCTGAACCATCAGCTACAGTTGCGCCTATAAGTTCGACAACCTACAAATATCCGAGCTACCCACTGTTAACATTCAATCCCTATTTTCCCAATTATAACTATATCAACCCCCCAGAATCGGAAAGCTTTGTTAAAGAAAATCCAGAAACTGATTGTGTTCGTAAAGTAACAACAACTTCAGCGCCAACATATAGACCAACAACCCAAAAACCATTAACCACTCCGTCAACAACTTCAGCATCAACAACTAGGCCAACAACTACTCCTACAACAGCCATTCCGACAACTCAAAGACCACCATACTATGTTTCTTCAACTTCCCATACCACAACTTACGCGTCAACACCAGCTGCGACAACAACTATTACAACAACTCAAAAACCAAAATATGCATCATCAACTCAAAGACCAACAACTTATCAAACAACAACTTACGCATCAACAACCAGACTAATAATAACTTCTCCGACAACAGCTGCTCCCACAACTCACAGAACATCACCAGCTCCGACAAAAACTATTCCAACAACTCAAAGACCAACTACTCCGACAACTGCTGCTCCCACAACTCAAAGACACACAACTGTCTTATCAACTCAAAGACCAGCAACTACTCTAACAACTCAAAAGCCAACAACTGCTCCGACAACAACTACAATAACCACTTCAAGACCACCAACAACTAAAGCTCCTAAAACAACAACTCAAAAAGCAACGACTACTTCGACAACAACAACAAGTCCCACTACAGCGACTACAACCCAGGTGACAACCACAACAACGTCATACACTGACCCCGGCCAATACACAGTGACAACAGTGCGTCCTTATGCCACTGAAGGTAAGTCTTCAAAATCTTGTAATGAAAATTCAAATATAAAACACTTGCAGCACTTTCTGTAATGCATACACCTTATTTTAACACTCAACCACACCCAACCACTTACTCAACAGATACAAACACACAATTCCCATGCATACCACAACAACCACAGCTCAACAACCACAACACAGGAAAAAAATGCCACCAACACATTTTGTGAAAATCGTTTGCTAAGTGCAAGTAAGCCCCAGTCCTCCCAAAGATTAGGTTCTAGCGAGATTTATTTCGACTACATGAACAATGAGCCCGCAACAGAAGCGGATGCTGAATCAGAACCGAAAACGTAAACGAAATGGACAAAAGCCAGTCCTGTTAAGAAACCATGGACAATGTCATTCCTGACAGCAGTACAAATATTACAAAAACTCTTAAATGTTATATTTACAACAGAAGCGCCAGCTCCAAGAGTTACCTTTGTCCAACCCACAACGAAGCTGTTTATGGATGAATCCCTGCGGGAGTCCATTGCACACTTTGCAACAAATAAAACGCATAAACATACTTTAGATTCCAGGCCACAAAATGCTACCGAAGATGTTGAAGAAACTGCATACTACGATAACGATATCGAATATGATACAGAGGAGCTGGAAAATGTGATTGATAGTAATGATAAGCTCATAAATGCTACAATATCAGTTACCGGCTCTAAAACGGATCCAATAATAAGTACAACGACAACAACAAATCGATTAGTTGAGAGTGCAACAAAAGTAGCAGAGATCAAAGATCTGCCTCAAACCAGCTCCAGTATGCCATCAGTAACCATGACAAATATGACCAGCGACTTGGAATACTCAGATAATTATGTAGATTCCGATTACGCTTATGATGAGCCCGTAGCAGATGAAGAGTTCAGCAAGATTCCAGATTTAAATGCGCTAAGAAACTCGCTTGTCAATCTGCTTAAACAGAGATTAATCTTGGTATACACATCACCTGTTTGACTGAACTAGTTCGAATGATCCCGATTATGCTAATGATCACCGGGCTGCTAAAGTTTCTGGTAATGAAATTGCCAGCAAACAAGCCAAGGACTGGAAGAGCTTATTAATCAACATGCTGAGGCAGCAACTGACCAGAAAGGCGCTGGTCACAAAGGCCACAGAGCTGATTGCAACAAACACCACCTTGGCGCCCATTACAAATGTGCCGAGCACCACAGCAAAGACCACAAGTGCAAACGGTAGCAACAATTCGGAATACTATGATGACGAAGATTATGACTATGCAAACGATGAAGCGAGCGAGGGCACAGAAGCAACTATTAATCAGGATGCACTTAGGTCACCAGCTAGCATTAGTGCAACAGTCGAGCGGCACTCTATACACCCATCCCAAAGCTTAACTGCGCTGAAACCAAGTCAAGTTAAGACTCCAAATGTAAGCAGCTTTGAGTTGCCCGTTGGCATTGGGTTAACGAGCGAGGTTAAGATGCCACAAGTAGGCGAAAGAATTGCATTTAAGGCTGGCGTTCTAGCTCTGCCCCTGCCAAAAGTTTTCAAGCAATCATGCAACGAGGTTAGCGAGGGATTAAAGCATAGACAAATACGCACGATTAATACACTTAAAGAAAAACAAATGCATAAACTACTTCAGCAACAGCACAACAGCACACAGGTAAAAACAGCAGCCACACGCCAAGAGATCCATATGGTGAACAATGAGCCGTGGCTGCTGCAAACACAACAACAAACCATACACCTAGCATCTCCAGTGAATAATACAAATACAATCCGTTCATTATTAGAGCCAACCACAGTCGACTACAACACGGAGAAGGTGCCAAAGCTCATACTTAAGGTCTATGAGCCCATCGATTTGAAGGTCATCTTCTGTCCAAGAACCTGCGATCAGGACCACGATCACAAATATGGTAAAATATACCATACAATAAACTCAAGTCTATAATTTAAATCTTCTTTTCCCTTCTTGCAGACCCAGTTGATAGTTTTAAGCCAACTAATTGCACGAGCGGTTGCGATTCGCCAAATCCGAAAACCCATCACAGTGTAGATCTATGGTGGCAGCCGCTTAAGCTTAGCGATACTGCTGGTTTCCAAACGATAACATAAGTTACTAGTAGTACTATATATGGCCATACAACATTACCTGCACATTAAGTTATAACTATGTATGCTTATAAGGTTTATATATATTCGTGTACACTTTAATAAACATTACAAATAAATTACAACTTCATGTTTTTTTTCTCTGTAGAATATTCAATTTAAACTTAATAAAGCTCCTAATTATATTATTTTCTTACCAATAATATTAACTTAAAAATAAATTTTAGAGTTGGTCGATATATTTTCATGACTAGCACAGATGAAAGTGTAAAATATATATAACTTTTCAAATGCCATGGTGGGATTTCGACCAAATAAACAACAAAATCGAAAACTTTAAAGTCGCCCTATTTAAGACATAATTTTAGGAATATAAAAAAATCATTATAAATTAATGTATAACTATATACAAGGTACTCTCTTAATACTCAACGATTGGACTAATCGTCAAAAAAGAGTATTTCCAATATTCGCTTCTGAACGTTTTTTCGCCGATCCTTGTTCATTTTGAGGAGCTCTGTGGTGACAAGTTCACCCAGCAAATGCTCTGACGAACGCTGTATACTGGGAGGATTTGGTGGTGTTTGAAATTTGCCGAAGTTGGAAGCGTGCGATGAACCTGCCTGTTGGGGCAGCTGCTGATAGAGCTGGAAAAGGAAGTCCGTATTCGATGGAAACATATTTGATTGTTGTTGTTGCTGCTGTTGTTGATGCTGCTGTTGTTGTTGTTGTTGCTGCTGCTGCTGTTGTTGGTGCTGATTATTATTATTGTTATTGTTGCTATTGATGCCGCCATTGGGCAAGCTGCGTTGCATACTGATGGAATTGCTATTATAACGATTGTCATGCTGTAGCATTGTTTGTGGCTCTATTATGTCGTTGCTATTGTCATTGCTGGACTCTTCATCGCTATCGTTGCCAAAGTTCCCATTTAGGTTGGATATACTCCCGCCATTGCTGGAATGTTGTCCATGGTTGCCACCATTTGACGTAAGTTGAACGCGTGGCTTCTTGGTGTGGTATTTGCCCGACGTCGAGGAATGCATATCATCGCTGCTCTTGTGATTGTTGTAACCGTGTGTCGGCAACTGTAGGCTGTTGGCAGTTACTGCCACACTGGATGAGGATTGTACTGATGGTGCCGGTTGACACGTTGTGGGCGCCGGGCGTTCTTCTGCTGCTCCCAAGCCTGGCAGTGGTGATGACAGTGGCGATTTCATTGAGGAAGACGTTGATGTAAGGCCGCCAGTGCTCCCGGCGCTGTTCTGGGCGTTACTTACGACCACCTGATTATCGCGATACGGCTCCTGGTATCCTTGCGAGGAGTCGGCCATAACGGCAGCCACGGCCGCCGCCTGTTGCTGCTGCATTTGTGACTGGGAAATGTGCTGCAGCTGTTGCGATGCTACTGCGGCAGCAAAATCTCTAAACATCTCCGCCTCAATCTTAACCTGTCCGTTAACATTATCTAGTGTTGACGCTGCAGCGGAGCTTAGTGCATTCATTGTATTCTGTTCATCTACCGTTGACTGTTGATGCTGATGGTAATGATGATTTTGGGCAGTACCAGCAAAATGGGACATATTTTTGTGAGAGCTATTTGACTTGGAGTCCACATTGTATTCGCTGTAATTGGAGCTGTTTGCCGACTGTGGCGAGGTTAGAAAGTTTGGCACATTGCGGTAGGACTTGCGCGGCTGTATGTGTTGGTCCAAGAATTTCATTTTCTCCAAATACGGACGGGAAAGATGCTCGTACACAGGTGGATCTCCTTGTTTACGCTGCGAAACATAGCGCTCCCGTAAATATTTCCAGCGTTTTTTACACGTTTCCACTGCAAGAGAAACACAAAACTGTTGCTAAGTTTGTCAGTTAATTAATGGAAAGCTTACCGTCTGTGCGCAGTTTGAGTGCAATGAGCTGCCAGGCCTCGTCTTTAGTTTCATAGTTGCTACCGCTGCCGCTGCCGCTCAGGTAATACTTCTGGCGATTGAAAATAACGCCGTGTTGAGCAACTTCATCAATAAGTTGCTCATCCATCATGATGTACATAAATTACGTGAAAAACTCACGGATTTTTTGTTTTAAAATTGTAGTTTCCAAAAAAACTTGCGTTTCGGCAATTAGGGATGAGCAAGATGTTGAGGTTCTGTAGATGGAAGTAATTATCGACACCTATCGATGACATTTTATGTCTTTTTAAAGGTATTTTTCTTGGTATTTTATCAAATTTATTTTTGTTTTTGTGCCTAAAATCAGCAGTCGCCATTTCCAGTCGTCCAAGTTCTTCCGAGATTCGACAAGGCATATTGGTGTCAAGTGCGCAATAACTAAATATTTTCAAAAAGAAATCAAAGCGATTTAATATCTAAAATCAAAATTTACAGTGAAAGCGCTAAGGACTGAATAACTGAGCGCTGAATGACACGAAGTCAGAAAGAATATTGCAATTTTTGAAATTGTATGCAATTGGTTCAATAAGTAGAACTATTAACATTATTAATAAAAGTTTGAATATGTTCAAGCTAGCACAAAAGTTTCTGCCGCAGCAACGCGTCTTGCAATGTTCCGCAGTTGTGCGTCGATTAATTTCGACCAGTGATGAAGTCAAATCTGTAGATACAATAGGCGGCCTGCCGACGGAAATAGTCAATGAGCAGAAACTAAAAAAGACAACCAGGTTTGTAGTTACCTGTTTTTCATCAAAACTTGCTTGTGTTTACATTACTATTCTAACAAAGCTGCACAAGTTTAGGGTGGGGCAATCGGAGAGAAAGTCACGTAGGCCACTAAATAGCTGTGGCTGCAACTGCTACCGATTTACTTATGTATGTATTCTATTGTTTTGCGTTTCTTTAAAGAACTTTATCTACGCTGCAAAATCATTCGGTGCCGATAGCGGCTCGCGTCACAGTCTCTAAAGATGAAAGCCGCGATTTTATGGCTGTATTTCCCGGTGAGCTGCGAACTGTTTTATATTGTTGTTATTGTTGTTTTGTGCCATTAGCATGATAATAATGAACGCAAACACTTACATACTGTGTGTATTTTGTTATTCTTAGATGTGGTGCGTGACCTTACGAACGCAACAAAATCGTATAATTGCAACGATGCTGCTAAATGGTTTGCCCAAGTCTTGCAATACAATGTTCCGCGTGGCAAGAAGAACCGCGGCATTCTAACGGTGCTCACCTACAAGAATTTGGTGCCAGCCGAAGAATTGACACCCGAAAACATTAAACTAGCCCAGTATTTGGGTTGGTGCGTGGAAATGGTAAATTACTTAATATTATTTGAACAGTAGATAAACGAAATTCTTTTGTTTTGAACAGCTCCAAAGTTTCTTCATCATATCGGACGATGTTATGGACAATAGTACGACGAGACGCGGTCAAAAGTGCTGGCACATGGTGGATAATGTCGGTCTGACAGCCATCAATGATGCCCTTATGATTGAGAACGCAATGTACGCCATACTCAAGAAGCATTTCAGTCATTTGGATTGTTATGTGGCACTAATGGAGCTCTTCCATGAGATCACATACATTACAACCTGTGGACAGTCGCTGGACTTACTTAACTCAAACAAAAGCGTTTCGGAGTTTACCATGGAAAACTACAAAGCAATTGTGGACAACAAAACTGCCTACTACTCCTTCTACCTGCCTTTTGCCATTGCATTGCATTTAGCCGGGTAATTATTGCTGCTGCTTTAAAATGCCTCTTTAATGCTTAATCAAATATCTTGCATGCAGCTACAAAGATGCCGAAGCATTTAGACAATCCAAAACCATACTGCTTGAAATGGGTCATTTCTTCCAAGTGCAGGACGATTTCTTGGACTGTTTCGGCAATCCAGATGTAACCGGTAAAATCGGCACGGATATACAGGACAACAAGTGTTCCTGGCTGGCAGTAGTCGCCATGCAACGTGCCAATGCTGAGCAAAAGCAAATAATGATAGACTGCTATGGACAATCCGGTGCGTACTTGACCTGTAACCAAGTCGACAACATTTTTTTTATGCTTTTCATATACATTATTTTAGATCCGCTCAAGGTGGAGCGCGTTAAGGAGCTGTATAAGGAGCTAAGCTTGCCTTCGACGTATGCCATTTTTGAGGAGGAATCATACAATATGATCAAAACACACATACAGCAAACATCACGCGGTGTGCCGCATCAGACCTTCTTGCAAATACTTAACAAAATCTATCAACGCGACTCGTAAACGAAACTAAAATGATATAGCTTCATACATTATTTTACGTATGTGCTCTTGAAAATTGACTTAAAACATATTGTAGTAGTAGATAAGCATGTATTGGTGAGGAATAACAAAGATTTTTTACTGTGCATAAAGCGTTCGTTCTGTTTTAATCAATCATCATCTGTAAAATCGAATGGAGCAAAAAGCTTACGGAACTCTGCCACGTTTGAAACTTCCTCATCCTTTTCGAGCAGACAATCCTTCCAGTTCACCTTTTCATCGCAATTTAACAAGTTTTCCGAACAAAACACATCCCTGGAAAAACATTTAAATATTGTTAAATCTAAGAACATCAAATAAGGATAGACACAAACGCACCTTGCAAAATGAAGTGGAAAATGTTTCATCTGTCTCGTTATTAATGTGCTTTCATCGGGCAGCTCAGCCACAAAATATGGACCCATTTCTGGCAACATTTGTGGTGAACTCAAAGCCGGCAACGTTTCAAATTCCAAGTTGAACTCTTCTGCTTTGTCCTAGAAAAAGAAAAGTTGATTAGATATGCAAACTGGGATGTCCATATAATAAACATGAAGCTCACCTCAAAACTGTGCTTTATCTTCCAAGAGTAACCTTCCTCAAAGGCCAGAACATCAATAGTCAGGTGCGGGGATTTGTAATGACGCTCTGTAAAACACACAACCTGGCCCAAGGTCTTGAAGAGCTTGCGTAAGGCGTCTTTAAACTTATCCAACTCCTCCCAATCTTCCGAACTTAGTTGAGCTGTGCACGGCATATGTTTGGTTGATAATATTAGGACATGGTGGCTATTGATGGGTCCCCTGGCCAATGCCATGTAAAACTTCTCGCCTATTGCAATAATGAGATGCTTTTCCACCTTGGGCGACGATAAACAGAACCAACAATCGTCTAGAACAGAATAACATTTATATTAATCAAATATGGAAGCAATGAATTGCAATAGGCTCACCCTGATCAATCTGCATTATGCGGCGTCGTTTATCTTGATTTCCTCCTTCACGGCGTCCCTTGCGATTACCGCTGGAATCCATATCATAGAAATACTGGCGACTCTCCGACTAAAAAAAAACGGAATTTCATTTTAATTTACTTAAAATAAGTACATAATTTCTTGGTGAAATTACCGTCTCGTTCTTGTTGAAGGTGCCACCCATGTCAAGACCAGTAAAAGGGCAAGGTATTTCATTTGTTGTCTTCTGCACAAGGTCCAACAAACGTGCTTTATCCACTGGCTTCAAACTGAGCGCATAGATGTACTTGGCCTTTTCGGAATTGCCAACATCCGCCAAAGAAATAAACCGAGTACATAACTCGAACTGAGTGGTCTCATCTTTGGGTATGCGAAACGGTGGACACTCGTAGTAGGTGCCATTTAGGGCACAGAAATGATAACGTGGTTTGATCTCTCGGCAAAGAAACGATATTAGCTTTGAAGCGTTTGCCTACAACACGGAATTATTAAAAAGCCAATGAAGTTAATGAAGGTCACTTACATTTTCCTTCTCTTGCAGGCCGTAAGGCCACTGGGATGTCAGTAGCACATCCACTCCTCGATAATCCGTGGCACAGTTCTTTGAAACCAGGCAGGAATTGCGCACGGCCTGAATATCGGATTTGTTAAACTCATGCTCTTTGGCAATGTTTCCAGCTGCTTCAACGCCACTTAAGTAAGCGATTTTAACGCCGCTAGTCAGCGAGTAAACACCACGCTTTCCAAGGTATGTTAAATTTGTACATATTTCGCCATCTACCAAATTGGCGTAGTGCTCCTTGTCCTCCACCTTGTTGGGACCGAGTATGTACGTGGGCACAGTGACTATGTAACAAAATTTAGTTTGAGCTATCAATATGACTATTATGAATAACAATTGGTCTTACTGTGCTTAAATCCATTTTTATACGCAATCAGCTCTTCATTTTGCTTATCCGCGCCAAAAAAGTCGCCGACACAGCATAAAATTTCAAATGGTCCGGCTTTTTTATTGACCTGTTCCACTCTGCTAAACAGCTGCTTAAATCGACCACGCACATCTCCCACAACTAATCTATATATTAAAAAAAAGGAAGTAATACTTAATTAACTTTATGCAAACGTTTTCCTTTTATTTATTTACATTTTGGCTGTGACATCCATTTGATTCTATGCTTCTTCTTAATATAGAAAGCGGGGCAAAACAGCTGACCAAATAACAGCGCTTATTTAACAGCGCACATAATTTAAAAAAGTGGAGAGTTCTGTTAAATTGCGAATGTAACTAGAGTGTGACCATCATTATTGCGCTCGCAATTTAAATTATTGCGCCGATCATTATCATGCGCAGGGTATTTCCCATTGTTACCTTGAAATTTTGAGAGAATTTGAAAGGGTTAATTTTATTGCCCCACAAATCAATGTTTATTAAAACTAAAAATCTTTTTTTAATGTCAACGCTCCAAAATATAGCGTTAGACATGACATTGGCCCAAAATAGCATCCAATTGCAACAATGAACCTGGCAAAGTTATTTGTTCTGCGTGGCTGCCGCTATTAACTATCTGACAAGTCTTTATAATCATAATCGTATTCAACTGAATGTCATCATGCATGAGACACGTATAAAAACAGTTGTTTGTCTAAGCTACATTATCAGTTTAGTTGGACCGCATCAACAAAAGCATACAACATGGCGACTACTGAAAATCTGGTAGTTTTATTTTTATTTGGAATAGCATTTAATCCTCTTGTAATTGGCCAGACCATGGATTGTCAAAGGCCTCCACAGCTTGTGGTAAGCAAATAGGTAATAATATTTATTAGCTGTTATTAAATAAAATGTAAATAAAAGGACCCTTCACTGTGTTGCCGAGATGGTGGTCGAGATCAAATCGCCGAGAAATGTGCGGAGCGGGTAATGGGATCTTCGAATGGGCAGCCTATTAGAACTCCACCTTCCTTAGACGCGGCAACGGTAAATTATTAAATATTTTATTTATTTGAAGTTCACAACTTATCAAATTTCTCTCGCAGTGCCTAGCTGAATGCATTTTAACTACCGCACAATATAAACAAGAGCCAAAGACGCTCAATTTGGAAACCATACGTAAAGATTTAACCATGAAGTTTTCAAATGACACGTTATATGTGGAGGCACTGACTGCTGCGTTCACCAAGTGTGAGCCGCAGGCTCAGCGAAGATTGGCAGCAATTCAACAATTTAATCCGCAGCAACCCAAGTGCAGTCCGTTTGCGGCAATAGTACTAGGCTGCACGTACATGGAATACTTTAAAAATTGTCCCGCCCACCGATGGACAGAAAGCGCAGAGTGTGCGCTGGCCAAAACTTATGTAACACAATGTGGTTTGGGTGCTTGAGGATGTTGCTTGATAGTTTTGTGTTAAAATATCTTTTAAATAAGCGTTAGTTGTTTAAAGTGTGTACATAATAAAGTTTTTACATTTTACTTATCGAAAAGACCGTTATCGATAACAGCACTGCAGCCCTGGCTTGAAACATTAGTCGCTTGTGAGTTGTATGAGTGTGCGTACAAAGAAGTGAAAAATAGCGCGGCCGCGTCGATTTAAATACATTCAATTGTTTTAAATAATCAAAATCAATGGCTTTTGAGGAACAAACAAAAGACTTTTATGCCTGGGCTACCAGTCTAGGCTGCCCGCCCAGCGACCTGCCTGACGAGGATGCGCTTAAATCGTAAATTGCAACAATATGAAGTTTCATTCGCAATCACCATCTTAATTTTTTTTATTTGTTAAAGTATTTTTAAGACCCGTCAGGTGCATCTGTTTGCGCAGCTTCAGTCGCGCATCCAGCCACGACAGCATGTGCAGGAGGTGCACGAGAATCTGCTCATTTCACAGGTTGCGCAGAACAAGGGCAAAGTTTTGCCGGCATGCCAACGCAGTTTTCTGCCGCGCCCGATGCAAATCCATTTAAAAATGAAGGATCTGCAGAAGGAAAAGGAGAGCGCCGAATTGCGACTGGCAGAGGCACGAAAAGAGTTTAATAACTTGGCTGCATCCATTAAATCAAAAAGTAAGTACATACTCTATTTCGATTCCCCCATTGAATACATCATATTCCTGCTTTTCAGACATTCAAATAATTGGCTCAAAGCACAAAAAGCAATTGCATCAATCTAGGTCAAATGTTCTTCGATTAAAATTGGAGGCACTTAATAAAACAATTGAACAAGAGCAGGAAATTAAAAAACAAATGCTGGCAACAAAGCCCGTCAAGCTGAACAACCAGAACTCCAGTGAAAAACTGGCAATGGAGCAGGCTCAAAAGGAACTGCTAAGCTTTTATAACATTTGCAATGCCGAAAGCAACAATAGCCATCAACTGGCAGGGACCAAACAGCGTCTGTGGTCGCAAATGCGCCAAACATTTGCCAATACACCCAGCGTGCTGCTTTTCAACGCCATTCTTAAGGCCAAAGAGGAGCAACTGCAGCACATCATGCATCTGAATAAATGCAACGACACAATGAATGCAACAAACAGTGCGACGCTGTCAAAACATCAATTGGGATCCTTTGAAGTGAAGCTGCTGAAGACGCAGGGTGATCTTTTGGGCTTAGTGGCCAAGTATGTGAACGCCCATAACGAAGTGGTGCAGCTGGAGGAGCGTTTCGCCGCGATATATATAAACTTTGTTGATGAGCTGCAAAAGAAAGTGAACAGCTTTAATTGCATAAACATAAACGACGATGAGGATAATGAGAAAACCGAGGAGATCATCTCCGACTTTATGATGCAGTATAATAAGCGCAATTTTAATCGGGCACGCAATGAATTTCTAACCGAACAGATTGAGCAGATGCGTGTGGAGCTGGAGGCGGGTGCTAAGCAGCTTGAAAATCACGAGCTACTGTTAGGTTCCATTAAACAAATGTATAGTGAAACTAACAGCTCAATCAATCGCATACAGCACGATATGCTGCAGATGTCACAAATCAAAGAGAAAATTCTCTATTCCAAAAATTTAATGAAAAATATGCTGGACGACATGCAGTCTGCGTCGCAACATCAGAACGCCAAATCGCATTTGCTAACCACAAAACGAAAGGTTGGCAATATGTCGTTTTTGGGCATGGAAAGTTTTAGTCTGGCCAATGACAGCGTCTTCTCTAGCACCAAACTGGACATTGATCCCAATCCCAATGACAGCACAATGCGTCGCAGCTTTGACAATGCAACACTCATGCCCAGTGGCCACAACTCCACCGCTGTGATGTCAACAGGCGCAGTCTCCTCACTGCCCTGTCATCTAATGGAGCTAAACACATTTGCTGAAATCTCGTTTGAAAAGTTCACCTGCCTGCCGCGTAATTGGTAGGTTTATTTGGTCTTTTTATATGCATCCCGTCTCTATATATACGCATATATGTCTCTTGTAGTGCATTTTTGCTGTCAGCCAATCCGCTTATTGTGGAGTCACAGGAGCTGGCATCCACTATGCAACTAGCGCCAGGCTATCTGCTCACACCCCATGGCGCCTTGCAGGAAGTACGTAAACGAATTTTGTGGGCGTCGGCAATCGCCGCGCACACGACAGATTTGAAATTGAATTTGAAGCCGTTAATTGGTAAGCTCAGACCTGGTTCTAACTCTCTTGCCCTGTGGACATTTTGTTTCATTTCCGCCTACTTCCCACAGTTGATCCGCACGATTTGAAGCTAAAGGCGCGTCGTCAGCACGAGGAAATTCTTCAGTTGTTGCACAACATTGAGGCTTTAGGTGTCAACACGCAGCATCAATTGCAGAGGATCAAACGCATCTATCGCTTCATTGTGGCCAATCCGCTAAGAAAATATGTGCCGCCCACTATATTGTACAAAAATGCCAACTTTAGCGTCTACGAAGCCGAATTCAATTTATATTATCGCATTGCCACTGCCGGCGGTACCATTAAGGCATAAACATAGTTTTTATCAATAAATTATATTACAATGGCAGAGCCCCAAGTCGAGTAAATTAAGTGTTTTTTTGGCTTTTTACATATTTTTTTTTCTTTATTAAACTTATTTCATTTTAGTACAAAAGTCGCATCGTTTATACTATTTACACCCACATTTAAATCGGTATAAATTGTTATTCAAAAGTATTTTATTTTTTATTTCGAAATGCGCTTAAGAGCTAATGATGGGCACAACTTTTTGATGTTGCTGTTGTTGTTGCATCTATTCGATCGTATTTGTATCTTTGTCTCGAATTGTAATTGGAAAACGAAAATACTTTATTATTTATTTAATAAACATAAAATATTCCCATTAATTATGATTTAAGCGGAATGATTAATTTTTGACAGCGTTGCGTTGGCTTTTTGTTTTTGTGATGTTTGTGAGTGTCTATATATCGAGAATATATATGTATATATTTATATCGAGTCAGTATCTTAAAAAAATTATTTAAAAATATACAGAAAAAAATCGTTGATAACGGACCGGACTTGAATTGAGTCGATATTGGATTAGAGGCTCAATTTAAATAAGAATAATGAGGCGCTAATATTCGTTCGTTCGTGAGCTCATTTAAAACTTAGCATACTTAACTTAACATATATAAGGTTGGACGTTTTTTAACTTGGATACAGAATGGATGATAAGTAAGAGGAAAAGCAAAGGAAAAAAGTTAATACAACAAAATTAAAATAAAATTTGCTGGCTTGAATTTAGCAGAGTTTTCGACAGGGAAGTCTCTACAGATGATATCTAATATGCATAGCTATATACTTGATATATGTATGTGTATGTGTTTACACTATTATTCGCGAGCTGATGGATTAGATATAAATCGTGGTGGGTGGGTGGTAGAGTGGTGCTGTGTTGTGTTGGTGGTGTTGGCTACTCAGTTTTTGGCTTATCTGGAGTAAAGGAGCGCTAGCAAAATGCCCAACAGAGCAAAGGAAGATGCCGAGGCAGCAATATGCTCAGCGCCGCCATAGTACGCCTGTCCACAGGCTGGCGGGCAGACGGGAATGATCGTCTCAAAGAGATTGACACGTGCCTCAGCATCGCCAAACCGATTGGTTGCCTTGCACACATAGTCGCCATACTGACGCTTCTCAATGGTGATCACACGCAGCGTCGAATCGGTATACTCATCGGCGGTGGCGAAATGCGAGACGGTATAATGCTGATTGTTTGCCAGCTGAATGTCGTCCTTGGTCCACACAATGGCTGGTGGTGGATACGCCTCGATGTGGCACTCCAGATCCATGTCGTATTGCAACGCCTGGCCGAGACGTGGACGTGGCACTGTTATGACCGGTGCAAACTCCACTTCCACATTAATGTTGCGACGATCACCTTTGCTGACTCCATTGTCTGCTACGCAATAGTAGGTGCCGCGATCCTCCTTCTTCACCGACTTGATGCGCAGTATATTTCCCACATAGGTGGCGCTATCTGTAACATAAACAAAGAGAGAGAGGGGCGATATTAATAAAGGGTGTTCAAGTGCGTCCAGCTTTAGTAACAATTCAATGCAGTTAAACGCTGTGTTTGCGCCTATTGTGTTTGTTCACTCGAATGCGGATTTTAATGAGACGCCGCAGGGGGGCCGCCAGCAAGCGGCGCATCCGTTAACAATTTATTTTACTTTAGTTGTGGGTGACCTTTTAAACACGGCGTCGAGTGTCGCCGTATAACAATGGCCACGTTAATGACCTCTAACAAGCAGCCAAAACCATTTAAACGGGCAAACTCTTCTTCGTGTTTCTTTTTTTTTGCAACTAATTATACCCTATACTCATTTGAAATTGCTAATAGGGCTTATCTGATGCGTTGTAAATCTAATATACATTTAAGTCATAAATTCAAATGAGCTTAGAAAAACTTTAGCGATGTGCGAATTATCTATACAAAGTATAATAATCGGTTATTAAACCGGTTGTAGACATGATCAGTTCTATTTTCAAATGCCAAAAACCTGAAGTCATGTTATTGAATATCAAGTTAGATACTTTTCACTTTTCTATAGGTAATTCCTAGTCAAATCCTAGTCACTTACTCTTAACCAGATAATTTTAACTCATTTTTCAGCTGGGAAACAAGCTGGTGCAGAGTGTAGGGTGTTTTTCGGATGAGTAGGGGTATTGCAACAAGCAACTGAAGCGTGAAACTTGAATGGGAATGCGAATACGAGTGCGAATGTGAATGCAAAAGGTGCTCCTCGGCAGGCATTCAGTTCATAACCGGAAGTTTAAATGAGTGCAATGTGCTCCATGATACCTGCATGGTAGTCCCTCAGCACAAGCAACCCAACCCAACCCTTCCTCTCCCTGCCTGACTGTATTTATGTATGCAACATGGCATCTGTGGCTCTTCAAACATTTGCCAAAAACAATTCAAGCCTAAACAATTGGCACAAACTACATAACTCAAAAGCAGCTATATAACTAAAAGCTCAGCCTGAGGAGCGTTGACCGTAAATGTATGGCAGGAATATGCTATAGACCTTATGCAAAATGCGGGCGAAAATGAACGGGGAAGCTAGAGGGGAGAAGCATGTATGTAGTTGCATGTAGGGTTTATGGGCTTTTGCTCATTCGGTTGAAACATTTCAAATTAATTGCGCTGGGGAATCGAAGTAACGCATTTGATTAAAATTGAATTGACAGCAAAAGCAAGAGAGAGATGGATGCGAGAGGGGAAGGAGAGGGTTAAAAGCAAACAACAAATGAATAGCTAAGCTCAGCTGTTACTTTAATTGAAATACTTTAGATATATGTATGCATGTGTATATTGAAATGATGATGCGGGCAACAACAACAACAACTGCAGCGTGACAAATGCTACAAACTCATTTCGAATATTCGACAATCCAACTGAGACCAACAAAAGTGACGCCGCTGCCAGGCATTTGTTTAATTGGCCAGGAAATGAATCACGTCTGCCAGACGCCTAACTTATTGTAGTACGTGTACATACAAAGTTGACCAACTATGATTAAAAACATGTACCAACTGATCTAGTTGAGTGTTTGTGATAGCAAAAAACATGCCCTGTAAAAAACACTTGTAAAGTGAAATGATTTGTTTTAGAGTTCCAAAAGGCTTTACACCATGTTGCACACTTCTAATGCTTACAGGGTACAAACTACAACTACAACTATGTAGTACCTAGTAATTGGTCATTGTTGCTGGAGGAACGTGTCACTAGAAGCGTACCAAGTGCAGCAGCGTGACCTGTCAAAGCTTAGAAACTCGTGTTTATTAGGTTCAGGTTGAAATACTAGACGCAGCTGGCATAACAACTGTTCCCATTTGCCACATTCCTCTACCCCGATTATGAATACACCGATGACAAACGGTTGCGTCAAAGCAAAGTGTTAAATATTATTGTTTACTCGCGCATGAAATGATATGCAGGTCAGCTCGAACTTGCACACACACAAACCGTTAGTTTAACGGTTTTGTGAGTAAAGTCAGCTTTTGTCAGAGTTTGCAGAAAAGATCGTTGTCTGCTTTATTGGGGCGTGGCAAATAAAGAAGATCAAGACAAAACTGTTTAATTGCTCATTAAATATGCAGTGCGCGAGTCTTCGAAGTTCGACTGCCTCTCTTTTGCCCTCACAAAAGAGAGTCTCCGCTTTCTTTTGTCTCAACCAAAAGGGAGAGGAGTGACTAACGAGCAAGAATTGCTTTGCTGAATTTTTATTGCTTTAGCTCATTTTGGGGGCATGTTTTGTAATTAATGTCGATTATTATGCAGAGAGAAATGACATTTTGGGTTAAATTGATAAAGAATTTTGTTAGGAACTGTACAGAACAACACAACAACAGCTGAGACGGTTCATAGATATAAGATGAATGGTCCTGGGCGTAATAAATATAATCTATGCTTTTGCTGTCAAAACAGTGAAGTAACGTTAATTAGGGGTGATGCGGCATACAATTCTCCGATCATATATCAAACCGAAAAAGCAGGCAAAAGGATCTTTTCGACTCTTTGACTATACTAATTACATTTGCAGTTCATAGATCATCCCTAAACAAGACAGAAGAGTTCTGGTATTTCAAGTTACCCTTTGGCTTGGTAATTATTAACGAATCTGACTGTACTAATTACGGTTGAGGTTCATATATCATTGGGAAACAAGACAGAAGTAATATATGTAATGCTTATTTGTAACATGATGTTTTCCTGACATAAGAACTCCCAAGCTATTGAGTTGTTTTAAGCTCTTCGCTGATCCTCACTGTTATTTAAAATATTGAGTACCTCTTCCCCATAGTAAGTTTATCAGCTCATCTATCAAACGAATTACATGATGGAAGATATTTGAGTACGACTTTCAATTCTATGAAGCTTTCATTGCAAGACGTTTGAAGTTCTTAACTGATAGTTAAATAACCGCAAATTTGTTAATCTTTTCACAAATCTTTCACACTGCAATACTTTTAAACGCAAAACATGACTTAAGGATCAAGCATGAACTGTTCTACCCTTTCATTTTCAAGCACTACCGACTAAAACTGATTGCTCTAATAACACGTTTTTAATATGACAAATTGAGAAGCTGTTGCAATTGCAGTTGCGTAGAAATCGAGCCGACACCGAGCCAACATCAATTAACGTACAAACGTTGAGTGCCCGCATCGTGCAACAAGCAGCAACGGGGGTAATATTGAGAATGATATCGCTCGCGAGAGAGTGCAAGAGAAAACTGATATAGATGGAGCCAGAGCCGGAAATGATGCATTTACTCTCTACTCATCCAATGGTGTCTCTAAATGGTGCGTTGTAATTTCAGTTACTAATGAGAGAATTAAAAACACTTTGCTTCAGGGGAGGAGGAGGATGACAATCTGAAACAAACTCCATCTATACACATATGTATGGGTATTGGTATGGGTGTGCGTGTTTGTGTTTCTGTTTGTGTATTGCAACGGCAGCCAACTAATGAAAGGAAAACAGAAAAGGTAGACAGACTCGACTCTTGGTGTTGGTAATGAAAAATCAGACAGGCGAGCATTTGTTTAAGCCAAGCCAAAGAAGAACCTGTCTGTATGCCAACAACAACAACAACAACAAAAGCAACGTCCCTTGGGCAAACAGTCGGAGATAAATTGTCAGTTAAAGGCAGCAGCAGCGAAGATGCCAAGCGTCGAGTAGAAATGGAAAATTGTGCAAAGTGCACAAGGGCAAGGTGAGAAGTGGAAAAAGATAAAGACGAAGAAGAAGCAGCAAGACAAGAGACCTTACGGCAGGTAAGAGCCTACCTGGTAATACCTGGACCTTTAAAACAAACAACAACAACAAAAAAAGAGGATGCGAAATGTAACAAGACCTCTTTTGTGGCACTCACAAAAACCTGCCGACTCAGAGGAAATGCAAGTGAGGGACGGGTTTCAGGAACGTTGTAAAGGTTATAACTGAAACTGAAAAGCCGTCAACGGTTTTTCCCATTTCAATTTCGAGGCAGGTTCAAAACAGCGGTTCAGCTGGCGGCAGTGCATCGGCATCAACATTGCAGCCGCTTCAGTGACTTTCAGAAAAATATATTCAAGCTGTTGGGTTTTGTTGAACCATATTTTAAGAGCTACCCCCTACTCCTAGTACAACCCCTACAACTGCCCCCCTCCCATCACCAATACTTTTAGCATTTATGTTTATCGTTTTATATTTGTTTAAATGTTTTTTTGGTGTGCGCGCTGGCTTGGAAAATTTGTGACAAGTTGTTGTTGTTGTGTGCTGGGAAAATTGAAGGGTTGCACTTACATAAATATGACTTTTTTATGGGAAACTACAACGATTAGATGCCGCCATTTTGAGCTGTAACAACCACCGTTAGCGGCCCGTTACGTTCATATGTATGGAAATTAAATGGCATGCAAAAATCTATACGCACCAATCACAGCCAACAGACGGGGAATTGAATTTGACGGCGTCGGACAACCAGACAGCAAATATTGCTGGCGACGCGACGCGACGGTGGAAACGTGCCAGAAAAAAAAAACGTGTCTGCACTGCCCAAAACTTCACACCCAACCCCCTTTTTAGCTGCCTGCGGCCATATTTGTTTTTTCCCTTTCAATTTCCTGGCAAGTCGATTTTTTTAGTTTTTTTTTTTGTGGCTTGGTAAACAAAACCGTTAAGCGAAATGAAGAAATGAAGTTACCGTTACAGACGAGGCGAGTCGCTCAAGAAATGCAAAAGAAATCAAAGTAAGTTGGTAAGTTTACAAGTTAAAAGAGTTCGACTTAAAGATACCAAAGGAAACAAGGGAAAAGGATATTTAGGAAAGAGATTAATTTGGGTTTATAAAGGAAAATGTACAAAAAACAAACTTGATCTAGATACACACAAAAATACTTAAAAACTGGTCCTTTACATCATTTGACCTTTACAAACATTTGCAAAACTCTAAAAAACACTTTTAAGATCTCTGGTACAATAACAGGGTATAAAAACACAATGTGTATAGCGCAAAGGCATGCATCGACTCTTCAAATGTCAACACAGTCTATAAGTAGGGGGGATTCGGTTCTATGATTCTATGACTTGAAAAAACGTTGCCATGTGGAAATTATGAATGTTAATGCATCACACAAATAAACAAAAACAACATCAACATCAAGAACCACGTGTGACTCATCATAATCAAAGCGTTGTCGTCGTCGCAAATGTCGTTGTAGGCTGGCAAAGTCGGGTGCGCTTTTAATGACGTTCCATATTATTTGCGCCCACTGCACACTTCCAGAGCATAGAACCCAGAATTCCCAACCCAAAGCCAAAGTGCCACAGCTAGCTTGGGTCATGTCTCTTTTTTAACTCGCTCTCTCTCTCTCTCTCTTTCTCTCTCTATATGATTTTTTTGCCGACTCTTGTGGCCAAGAGCTGGCAAAAATCCAATTAAAAACTGCGCACACGCTGTTTTGCCTCTAATGCAATTTTCACATTTTCTACCTTTTTTGGGTTGGATGGATTTTTTCGAAAAACTGGTAAATGCATTTTATGGGATGGCTTTATTTTCTAATTTTTCAGATATTTTCGGTTTAAGATCTTAATAAAGTCGGTTTCAGTTGAAATTCTCTGCTAGAAGACAAGCTAGAGAAGTTAGTTTTACTCTCTTAATAGATTATAAAAGTACTCAAAACAATTTTAGTCTAAATCAAGTTTAAGCTATTTAACTCCTTGAACAGCGAATTCCTATTGGTTGAGAAATAAAATCTAACAAAAATTTCTTTAATAAGCTAAGACTTTATTAAAATCAACACAGCTGTTCTGTAAGTAAAGTAATCTAAGGTTATATCATTCTGGCAAGTCAGCTAGCTATTGGATTGTTATGCTCGACAAACACCTGACGACACTGATGACATCCAAGCAGCTGCCGCAAAGTCAGCATGCTCTTAACATTGCATCAACAACATCTTCCTCTTTCCTGTACTTGCATCTCTTTTACACTGTTGTTCTTATTAAAAAATTGCATGCCTGTGCAAATTTGTCGGCTCTTCCTGTTTTGTCACCCGAAACTCATCATCAGGCAGCATCAACATTATGAGGAGTCATCTGGCTGTTGTTGTTGCTGCTGGAGCAGCAGGAGCAGCAGCAGCACACACATATCGAGAATATAACAAGCTCTTGAGACATGTGAATGCACCCACTTTGGTGGCTAACGCATCAACCTTCAACAGCAACGACAACAACAGCAACAACAACAACAACAACAGCCGAACATCTATAAGTGGCACGGGAGAGAAGTTAGTGACAACCGCAACCCACAACGAAGACACCCTCCGGACGCAAGCGAGACTTGCAACCACCGACACAGTGGAAATTCTTTGCTGCGTGCCCTCCCGCACTTGCATGAGACGTTGTTGTTGACTTTTGAAAAGTGATTTCTTCGAGTAGAGCACATTATAGCTACCCGCCTGGTATGCCATTTATTGGATTGTGCTTTCAACTATGCACAAGCACACATACTGCCACAGCGCAACTCAAGAACCACAACCATCACACAAAAGGCTCAACTCAATTGAGTACTTTAAATATCTTCCTTTTTTTTTTTGGAAAATGTCGTTCTAATTGAATTTATGGCATTGACGTCGCACCATACATTATGTGCTGTGACCCTGACCATATATCACTTGACAATAAATAGCGAACCAAATCTCTCAAGTAACAGCTATTAAAATGGCCATAATACCAAACAGCAACACCGAAAAAAATGAAACTGAATCCAACAAAGAGTTTGTGTTGTGTACGTGTGCCCTAAACAAATATGTAGGAATCCTGAAAACAAACACAAATAGAAATAAAGTTTCCCGTTCCCATTGTGATAAGGATTAACAGATCCGGTCCTGTGACGTGCAACGCGACACCGAAAGTGCTAAGTAAATAATCAAATTGCTAGAAATACGTGAATTTGGTGTGATAAGCGCAATGCATGATAAACCCGAGAGACAGACCAAAAAGAAATCTGCATAAATACACATTTATTAGACTGTAAGCCGACGGTTTACTTGTCTACGGGAAAAAAGGTTTATCCGATAGACCGATAGAAAAAAAAAACGTGAATAAAATGGCGACAATATTGAGTGTTAGATAAGATGATCCTTTTGGTAACGTTTGTCCTTAAATACATTTTTTTATATTAAATATTTTTATATTTGAAAATAAACAATGCGTACAAAAATTGCAAATACTATATATTATTTTAAGTGATATTTGATTGACGTTGAACGTTCGTTTTTAAGCTCTTATCGCTTTCTAAAAATTACCTTTGGAATTTTTGTATTTTCGTTTAAATTCGAATTTTGTGGAATTTTGCAAGAAATTATCAAAAGAACAAATCTCTTGAGATGTTCAATAACGTATTTAATTATTAATTTTTACTGCTATGATTTATCTACAAAGATTCTAAATGGGAAATTTCCTATTCAACATCACCCAAATTCAACTTAAGCTAAATGTCTTCAATTTCTATTTTAGCAAAAATTAAATCGTGAGTTAGCTCAATTAGAGGCCATGGGAAATGTAAGCACAAGCCTTAATCTTTTAACCATTATATTAGAAAATATACATAAATATTTTGTTATGGCCCAGGCAATTAACTAACAAGTTAGTTGGCCACTTTCCAGCGATAGCCTGCACTTTTCGCATTACTTTTAGTCAAAGTACAGATGTTATATGTATGTAGTACTAGTTGGTCAGTTTCAGCCCAGAGAGTTCCCAATCCCTAGTTGTTAGTTTGCCAGTACTGTTGGCCGCTTTTTGTCATGTGGTCGTTGCCCCAGCAACCAACATTTATAAACAAGTTTTTGCACCGTACGTCATCATGTTGTTGTTGTTGTGGTTGTTACTTGTTTCTTGGTTTTTCTTTCAAGTCTGCAACTAGAACACTGTGCGCCATAATGCATAAAACACACATACATACATGCATGCACACACAATGCAACATTGTTGTATTCTCACTTCCTTTCCGTTAAAAGGGAGAGCGGAGAAGAGTGGGGAGTGAGGAGGGTTGCGTGGTTGGTTTACAGGAATTATGCTTGCATATGCAATAATAAAACATATACAAAACTCAAGCCACTCCCTCGCTCCGCCGCCTTTAATTCCATGTGTGCGAAAAACTTAATTACATGCAAATATTTGGACAGTCGTCCTTTTGAGTTGTTGGTCCATCCACCCAAAAAAAAACTTATACACAATCCAAAATTGCCTGCCAAGTGGATGTAATGGGTAATGGGGGTAAAAGGGCATGCTTAAGAAGCATGCTAGCAATTTTTCATTAAAATACATATTTTGCCAACAACAACAGCAACAACTAATTTGGCCACGCCCCGTTGTGATCTCGAGTGGCGCATCAATTGCGCATCGACATTTTTAAGCGTAAATTTCATAAAATGTTTGCAAATGCTTTGGCAAATTTGCATATTTCACCCTTCGCAGGCGGCAGCTAGTTAGAAAGGCGGCAATTGAATGTTACTAAATTGCATTTAGATTACGCAATTGGAGTACTCGAAAAATAAATAAAATCAAAAAAACCTCTTGAGTTGTACTAATTTGCATAAACGTTTTCACGCTCAAGTGGAGCTAACTTCTAATGGGATCAACTTCCCAAAAAAGGGGGCTGCCTGCTGTTGTTCAACAACTATACAAGGGGTGAGAGAGTGAGAGTGAGAGGGGCAAAATGAGATTCATGTGACATACGATCCTAACACAAACATACATTCATACATACACAAACAAACATATCTCAAGAGCAGATCTTTAGGCTAACATTATTGTCCAATTAGTGTCAATTATGTCTAAGGCTAGCAATAATGTCGATTCAAGCGCATGTTTTGATCTTATCGCAAGATTAGGATCTTAACAGTCGGACATGTTTTCATATTTATTTTTATTATTTTGTGTTTCGATACGAGTTTGTGTCTTATGGTGCCGCTGATCGCAGTTTGCGGATCACATACTGCAGATGCTTCCTGCCTTTCAGATATCATAACAAAGCATCAACAAACAGTCTTAAAATCGACGAGAACGAGGGCAGTTTGAGTAACAGCACTTGAATGGGAACAATAGGGAGTAGAGAAGGCAGTTGCAAAAATAGGTTAAGAATCGGAAAAAATATGCATAAGGCATGTAATTTGTTTCTAGATTTTATCAAAAATAATTTATCAAATTGGTTCGCCACGATTACTGTATTAATTAAATATGATAATAATATTATTTAAATTCAATACGTATTGATTGACCCTCGCTAATGCCCCAAATTGTCCATTGGCGACAGCTGGCAACGTTTGAAATTATGCCAGAATAAAAATACAAATTGCTCGCAATGCAAATTTCGATGATTATGGTTTGTTTGTTTTCTTCTTTGCTTTGATTAAGCGAAAAAGAAAAAACTAGAGAACCACTCGGAATATCCAAATGAAAAAAAAAACAAAGCGGCCTCACGTGACGCGTCGAAGTTGGGCCAAGGTAAGAGCTTTATTATGGCACAAACGCATTGTTGTTGAATAAATCATTGGCCAATCCATTTTTTTGCATGGCTAAGCAAAAGGTGAGGAAGAAAGGGAGCGGGAGCGGAACAGAGCGGCAGACAATGCGCCAGGTGCATGTTTCATTGTGTATTTTGGCATCGGCTCAATGAAACGTTGTTATTAGGGCCCAAACCCAAATCGATTTACAAGGCAACGCACAACAAATTGGACCCTTCGAACCGCGAGTCAAAAAGATCGAGCCAAAAAGTGAACGCACGCCCAGCTCACCCTCCGCTCCTCATCTCTTCGCTGGATAGAGAAAAAACCGGCAACGGAAGCGCCTGATAAGGGGTTCCTACTGCGTTTGTTTATGTGTGCGTGTATGTTCCTTGTTCTTATTCACATTTTTTCATTTTTTGTTGTTGTTGTTTGGTTTTTTGCGCTCCCGGCTAAGGCGTAGCCCAATCGCAATCCCGTTGCTAGGGTTGCTTAGAATCGGCGCAGGATGCTTGCCTTACCTTTTGGGTTTGTTTGCATTTGAACAAACAGGACAGAACCGAACCCAACCGAACCGAACAGAACAAGAACCGGGGATAGGCAAATATGGACATGGGGTAGGGGAGGTTGGGTTAAGAACGCGGTGCTTTTGTTTGTTTCGTGGCGTGTTTTTTTACCTTTTTGGCTTGTAATTTATATATATTTTGTATATTGTATTGTATAATATGCTATTGTATTTGCCGGGCTATCAAAATACAAATTATGTGCACTCAGGGGATCAGCACATTTGACATGGTCTTAGGATTTGTTATTGTTGTTGTTTTTTTGTTTATACCCTGTAACCAACCGAATGTGTGGAGAGGTATGACAAAAGAAAACTTATACAAAGAAAGAAGTAATTGTTAGAATTTCAATTCAAGTAAAACTCAAACTTGACCTAAGATCGCCGAATTCAATTCTTTAGAAACTATATTTTAACAGAGAAATCCACTAGGAAATGTAAGATTTTAAGTGGGAAATACTTGATTTTTTCGCTTTGTCGAGACTCTGGATTTAGTGTGACTTAACTAAACTCTAATAAAGGGTATACCATAGTCAAACACTACGTATTTTGAGTCAGTGCAATATGTTATTGTTGTTCTGGGTTGTTTACTGTTTTTATTTTTTGTTGTTGCTTCTTTTTTGTTGCACTGTACCCGCCCAAGAGCTGCAACACCGTGTCTGATATTCACAGTAACGCCTCCTGTCTCGCTTTACGCCAGTTTGTTTGCCCTTACCCTTACGTTAAGCCCTACCCTTTACTCCTACCACTACACCACTGTTGCGAAAAACCATCAAACGGTTACGTGGAACGTTTTCAAGTTGCGGAAGCAATTGCGCGTGCTGAAGTTGTCGAATGCCTCGAATGCGAATTCAGCCTGCATAAAAGCATCTCTAGTGCACGACTCTCTCGCTCTCTGCACCCGCTACCGGGTTACCAGCTACCTCCCAACCCCACTCTGCAGGACTCAACGCGCTCCGTTGGCGCATTTCAAAGCATCTTTCTGTTTGCCCAAGCGCTTTAAATTATAGCGTTGGGTAACGTGTGAAACTCTTACTCGTTGGGAAACCAAACAAAATGATTTAAGCCAAGCGAAAATCTCGGGCGATTTACCTTTGATTTATTGTATATATTGTGCATATATTAAGTTAAGCCATGGCTGACATTGAAGTAAGTCCCTCAAGCGTGTCCAAGTTATTGTGTCCGTTATATGCCCATAGCCAAACCCTTAACTCTCAAGCCCAAGCCCAGACCTTAAGTAGCTTTCAATTTCAAGTGCCGTACCCGGCAAAGGGAGCAATCATTGTCCCGGCACACACACCCAAGCTTTTTGAAAAAAACGTAGATTGAACCCACATTAAATGGCCTCCCCCAGATAAGGCAAATCAAGGCCAAAGTAATTAAAGATTGCACAAGTTGGTCGGACAAATGCTTAAAAGAGGAACTTTGATACAGGGTGTGTCCAAGACTATTCTAATAAGTTCATTAATTTGATAAAACTCTAAATAACAAATGATAAAATCTCGATTTTTAAAAAATTAATGATGAAAATGGATACACAAAAACTATTTACGGTGGAACGAAATGTTTTCCCTAAAAATCTATCAACGAAAAATAAGAAATTTATACAACCAGCCACAAGGATTAAAATGAAGGTTTTTGTACAGGATTTAGTTCCAAGTAATTACACATTGTAAATCCTGAGCATTTCTCTCATATTCAGCTTTTAATTACTTTCGCATAACGGTCGACTCGACTTTACAACTCAATATCTTTCGTACACACACACACACCGACTATGCGCATCTCTTGCGCTCGCTAGAGGATTAGTGACACTAATTGTCGTATGACGCTGCAATCTTGTTAAACTCGCAGCTAGACTTAAAAATCAATTATGGCTGCGATGCTAAGCGGCGTTTATGGCCCGCAAGGTGCTTCAAACCAGGTAGAATAGTGGATAAACACAAACAGCCAAACACCTGTACGGGATTAGTATTGACCTTGTAGCGACGCTCTAAGTACATACATATATCTGAGTAACAAATTGTTTTATTAGCATTTCGCAGGCCCTACAAGCGTATATAAAAGCAATAAAAGTACAAGTTGATGAATATTTCCAAAGAAAGCAAATGAACAATAACAACAAAGTGCAGCGCCCAGAATAAGCACAACGAAGAAGAAGAAGCAGAAACAGACAAGAGCGGGAGAGAGCGAGTTGTGTGCGTGTGTGAATGTTTTGTGGGTCTCTATCTGTCTATGTGTGGGTGAGAGAAGAACCTCTGTGAGCCAAGCTTAACGCCCAAGGCTTTGCAACAAAAGTGCGCTTTCATTGTGAGAAACTTTTAAGAAAATATATAGGCAAAACAGTAGTTAAGAACAGGTGGAAAAGGTGAGAATATGCAAAACACGCAAGCAACCAAATAACAAAAAGGTATACGAGTATCAAATAAACAAACGCCAACGGTGACGCCTGAGTGAGTCACGGTCACTCACACACACACACATACATGTTCAGAGAGTGTGGGAGCGAAAAAGAGAGCAATGGCAGAGCGGACAGCGCCCCAAAACAGACAGACATATTGTTAATGTTAAACGGCAGGCACACAAACTTTGACATAGCGTGGGGGGGTCAACTACAAATAGTGTAATAATTAAAATCGAGAGAAGAGAGACTCACCCGTTGGCAGAATGGCATTGTTCTCGCGACGCCATGTGATGGTCGGTGTTGGGTAACCGCTGGCATAGCACTCCATTTGCACCTCGCTGCCCTCGCTGGCCACAATCGATTGCGTCGAGTTATCGGAGATGACGGGGGGACGGCGCACAGAGAGTTTCACATTGGCGCTAACTTTGTGCACCGTCGAGATGACCACTTGGCAAGTGTAGGTGCCCGCGTCTGTCTCCTGAATGTCCTTAATCTGCAGCTTGTAGGTGGAAGAGTTGGGATCGTAGCGCAGCGAGAAGCGCGAGTCTTTAATCACCAGCGTTGAGCCCGTTGCAAGGAAGACGGGATCTGAGTCGGTTTTAAGGAAGAGCACATTGTAATCTTTGGCATACTGTACGGAGCAGTCGAACTCAACGGTGCCGCCAATATCCTTGATCTGCTCCTGTGTGATGTACGATATTGTTGGCGTCCGCTGCGCCTCTGCGTGCGTGGCGAATGCAACAATCAACATCAACAACGACGCGGGCAACATGTTAATCTTAATCTTTAGCCACATTCTTGATGATTTTTTGTTTGTATGTGTGTCGAATGAATAATAAATAATTATTTGGCACCACACCCTACTAACAGCTACTTTGAGATGTGAGAAACGGCGACTGCAATGCTCAGTATTAAACTTAAAACTGCTGAAGAAAAGCTGCTTGTTTCTGAGCTATTTGGTGTTGCGCTCTGGCTTCGTTTTCGGAGACGATACCAAATACAGGTGTTAGCTTTGACTCTTTTCGTTGCACGGCACAGCGCGGATGCTGTTTACCAGACACACACTTGTCAGCTCGCTCTAAGCTGGTTTTCTCGACTCTCGGTATGTGCGCGCGCGCTCTCTCACTATTATCGGTGTATCTGTGTGTAAGCCCAGTTTACTTGTTATATTATATTGACCACACGCGGAACACGATTCAAGACGACTGCACGCTCTCAATGTTGTGACACGAATGATTCGAATGTTGCGCCTGGCAGCGGGCGCTTGCGTAAACGATATACAGAAGCGCACAAATCGATAGCACGCAACCACTTTACAGCACTGTTGGTCCATTTTGCGTTAACATCGACGCAAAGTTAAATAATAAATCGATAACGGTGGCTTGACAATGAACAGCTGATTACTCAATTTTGTTTCTAATTTATTTGAACGCAAAACAAATGAGCGCAAATAATAAATCTAAATTGAGAAAAGAAAATAAAGCAGAACTAACTGCGTCAATAAAATCACGTAAAAATCGGTAATACCTGAAAGAATTTATATGTTTTGTTCTCTGTTTAGGTGGAACCCACTTTGAAATTTAACCTGACATTCAATGATGCTAGGCTTTTCAAAGGCTAGAAACGTCGTGGAAAATGCTTTTGATGGGCCAAAGGACTAGATAATCGTTATCATGAAGTTGGCTTCCTTGTGCAAGCTTGCTGCATTTTGCATAATTATTTAAATGAGAGAGAAAGAAAACAAAAATAATAAGTATGCAGCCAATATCTTTCTGTCTGGCAAACAATTCCTACCCACCAGCTAAAGCCATCCGTAAGGACATATGGACTTTTTTGAAGAATCGTAAATAAAACAATTCATTTAAAAAACAAAAACTTACCTTCAAATTATTTATCAGTGTTGGTAAAAATGGCACCGATTTTAACATAATATCGATACAGAATCTAGTATTTTTTTTTGCTAAAGTTCTGTTAAGTTGTTCTGCTAACGAAAGCGCCATTTTACACGCAAATTCAAAGGCAACAAATAGAAATTTGACACTTGTAATTTTTAGAATTGTTTAAAATGTATTATTATTTATTTCAATGTTTCTCTTTTTGTAATATTCTCCGTTATTCAGTGATTAAATATGTATAATTTCTATAAATTTCTGATTTTGTTTCGGCATATTTCTGTGCTTAATGTATGCATTACGATTATATTGTATAACATTTTTAATGAATGCGTTTTATAAATTGATATTAATAATTTTTTGTATACATAGTAACGACACTGTTTCAAGTTTAGTTATAACATTGGATTCCTTGACGTCGTTTTATTTTTAAAAACTTGATGTAAATACTTAAATAAAAGTCAGCTGTATGTATAACATAAAAGTTTTATATCCAAAATATTGTGTAAACTTTGGAAAGATTTCTTGTTCATATAATCTTCACCTCATATTACATTATTTCACGTAGTTTCGTGCTCAAGATTTGCATACGCTTTTCATAATTAATATCGTATATCAAAGTGTATTAATATTTATTGTACTGCTGCCTCTTGGAAAGAATGACAGGAATCAGCATTTAGAATTTGATTTTTAGGTTTTTTTTTTAACAAGTTGCTAGTTCTAAGTACATTAATGTCTATGTATGTATATATATATATATATATATATATATTGTATAGTATTTGTATTTTTCTGTGTTTTTGTTAAATATGTAATAAATAATCGCACAACTTCATCGTGCAATAAAGCGATTTTTTCAAAAAAGGAATCGAAATTGCAAAATCTTAACTTATAATTTTAAAGAGCGATTTTTTAATGATTGAGAGATAGAAGGAGATTCAAAAAGTTTTGCGACTTTAAATACTAGCCATTTATATTTTCTTTAACTTTTAATATATTAAGATTTCAATTATTTTTATGACAGTATAAATTAATGTACGTATATGTTTATATATATTTTTATATATGCTCGCCAACTATTTATCGCAAGAAAATAAATTATAATGTTTAGGATAGTGTAGACTAAATTAGTCAATAAATAAATTGCTCTAGATCAACATAAGTATTTTAAGTTTAAAAAGCTAAGCGAGTGCATTCCATATTCATCCTTTTGTGTTATTGTTTGAAGACGTCCCGCACTATATATATATATATATATGTATATGTGTGTATTTATTTATATTTATATGGTAGATCCACAATTTAGTTATTCTGTGAATTAAGACTCCAATGTGCAAACTGCTCCTGCCACTGGCTATTCGCATTTGCCTGCAAAACAAGTTCATGCAATAAATAGATTAATATTGAATTAAAATATATTTAATGTTTAAATTCCAAATAGTATAAAATTGATATTCAAGTAGCTACCCATAATCTACGCTTTGTTTCATGCAATATCAAAAAGTGGAAGTAGAAAAAATAATTTGATATAAATATATATATTTATCAAGATACCACTACACAAACTACATACATTTATTTATATAAATATCGTTCATTAGAATATTGGGTGCATGTGTTTAAGAAAAAATAAAAAAAATAAACAACAAATAAAAACAACAATACTATGATAACATCAATATATAGTTAAGTATAAGGATTTCGTTGTGAAATCCTTTACCTTTTCATTCCATTCGGGATTATACGATTGAGATTCATCGAAATCTGAAATTGTATCAATATGCATAAGCATCAGTTATATTTTAAACATATCCCAAGCAATGCTAATCCTCTGTTTTATATTTCTTTTAACGAGCAACCAACTTATGAACAGTCTAAATATGCGCAGGTACAAATTTTAAGTTATAAGATATAGTAACTACTGGATACAACTTGTGTGTTGGTATCCCAGAAGTGTGCCACATGAGGAATGAGAACAGAAAGAGAGAGACGAGAGACAATTCAGTGAACTTGGAAAAAAGAGCGCTCAAGTTTTGCAATAGATGGAGTCGCGAATTTTGTAGAAAATGCAGCCAATTTAATTGAATATTCTAACAATTCAACGTTTACGTAGATTAAATATGGCCTAAGTCAAGACAAGAGGCAGAGGCGTAGCCAAGACATATTTTAGAGGGCAACATTAACGATAAAGATACAAATTTGAAGACTTACGAATAAAGAGGAAATATCGTTAAGGTTAAAGGACAAAATTATATTTATAAATATTTTAGTGTACCATTAAATTTTGCTTATTAAAAAATATTTTATACTAAAATTAAGGTAGAAAAATAATAAAGTTAAGATTTTAAAGATAAATGAAAAATCGTTTTCAGCTCTTGAATTAAGGATATCTTGTACACATATTTGTAATTTTTATCGTTAAAAACTCCTTTAAAAACTCCTTTTCAAAAATTGCCTTGCTACGTCACTGTATTCGAAGTTGTACTTGACAATGGAGCACGATGAATGAAAGTATGTCGAGAGAACAGGAATACATTTGCATTTATTGAGGTAGTATAGTGAGGAACGACCTAGAGTGAAAGCTAATGAATGGAACTGGCAACTACTACAACATTCGAGATGAATGAACTAAGATAACAATGTTTATAATATAGAGTATATGTATATTTTACCTGAACAACGCGTTAACCTACAACTGTATATATTTTGTAATTTTTATATATTCAAACTATATTTCATAATGTAAGCGTGCATTATTAGCTGCAGTTCATCGATTGTCTCACCGATCTCGTGCAGTGCCGGAAAACCAGCTGCCTCATCATCGATGAAGAGTTCGGGATGGTGGCGATACGCGAGTATGCGATTCAGTTGAGACTGCTCGTCGCTCTGGCCAAAATTATAGTCGTATTGCACCGGCGACAGCAGGAAATCAGTATTATTATCATCGTTATTAGCACTGCAAGGAATTGCGACGGCGCCATCACACTCGAGATCCTCGTCGGTGCGAAAGATCTCTTCGTACACACGACAATCGCATTCGCAATCACAATCGGGTTCGGATTCCGATTCGCGGCCCTCGATGTGACGATATTCTTGATTTATCATATTGTGTATTGAGATATTTTTTGATATTGGTGTAAATTTCATGGTTGTGGGTGGTGCATACAAAAAACGATTAAAATTATAAGCAAACTCAATATTTGCAGCATTTTTTCTTATGCCGTCTATTTGGGAAATAATCTATAGAAAAAAAGAGCAAAACAATAAACAAAATTCTTTGGTGAACAACAAAAGAACACAAAATAACAACTAGAGCCGAACACGAAAGGTAAGACAGAGATCTTGTTGGTGTGGGGAAGCGGAGCGGGGCACGACGCAGAGCGAGAGACTGGCGGAGTTGGGAAATTGGAGACGACTGTTGACTTACCCAATGGCATTATGAAACGTGCCTGCGCCAAGGAGCCGCTGGCTGCTTGTCCTGCAAAAACGTACAAGACCAAGGCAAAAAAACACACACACACACACACATACACAAACACAGAGAGTGGAAGACAGACAGTGACGCAAACACAGCATATCCAGATATATAGAGTGCGAGAGAGAGAGAGAGAATATTCCATTCATTATAAACGGGTGCAAAAAGTGGGCGTGGTCATTAGCTCTAAAAGCGTGGTGTTTTGCAACTAATTAGGTGCCATATACTATAAAAAACATTAAATCAAAAAAATTCAACACAAAAACCAACAGCTCTAAAAGCCTTCAAAATTCAAAGGTGCAAATTGCAGGTGCTATAGTCTAAATACTAATTTAAAAGCGACATTCAGCAGAATCAGTAGAGAGCAGCAAAGTTTGTTTCAGCGAGCGAGAGGGAGTTGCGGGTGGTCTTTAGTTGGGGGCTCCTTGCGATTTTTACCTGCATTCAGATCGCTGACCATTGTCGAAATGGCCGACGTTATGTTGTCAGCAGCTTCGTTTAGCTCCGCATCGGCTGCCGGATTAGAGCTGCACATTGGCGGTGGGGCTGTGAAGCCACATAGATGCATACATACATATATTTTGATATAGTATAAAGCGAACGAGATTTCTTTTGTGAACTTCACAAAAAGTGCAAGCGTGTCACGAATCACGAAAGGCACGAATTCCTATTCGTAACAGGAATATTCAAATATTCTTAATTTCTTTATTAACTAAGAATATCTTCTAGATTAGTCTAAGTCTAAGTATTAAACTATTCTCACCTTTTTTTTTGATGTGATTTTATTTCTGGTAGTTCTCAACTTTCTATTGCAATATTTTATTTTTTTGTAGATAAAGTTTGAAAATAAAACATTCAATTCCGTTTACGAATCGTTGAATAATTATTCTAAATAGGAGTTCGTGACACGCGAGCATTTCTTATGTGAAGTTTGTGGTGGCCAAATCAGTGGATAGCTTTAAATGCGGTTTATATATGTAAGTGTGAGTGTGACAGTGATTGGCATAGGCAGTGACAGTGACAAAGTCACAGTTTGGTGTTTTTAAGTTGATTTTCATTATTATTATTTATTTTTACCAAATAAGTAGAGTGAAGACCTAAGCTAACAATCAATTTATGTTAAATGCAGCCAACCTAAACGAATTCAAGATGTTCACGTTTACCCCCCTATTTAAACCCATTAACATTGTCACAATAAGGGTTATCCCCGCAAATGTTAGCAATACTTACTTGCACTGCCATTGGCGGCAAAGGCGCTGCGCATATCGCTGCTTATCTGATTGAGCTGCTCCAACTGGCTCTGGCTAAATGGACCATGGCCAAGACCAGGTTGGGATTGTTGCTGTTGTTGTTGTGCCTGCAACAATTGCTGTTGTGTGGAACGCAACATGGGATGCTGCTGCAACTGTTGCAACTGCTGGGCATGCAGTGCACTCATTGGAGAGGTGCCCAAAATACCGCCACCAGCTGCTGTTGCACCACCTCCACCTCCGCCACCACCAGGCATGGGTGGCGATTTGCCCGAGCGTGGACTTGAATTGGGCGTTGAACGCGGCGACGCAGTCTGTTGATTCTTGAGCATACGCATCAGACCCTCCAGTTGCTCCATCAACTGCCGCCTCGAATCCTGCAACGCTCCCAGATGCCCCTCCAGTTCGCCCTTGCGTTGTCGCAGCGCTCGCAGCTCATTGATCAATGCCGGATTCTCCGGTGCCATTTGCTCAGTCTCCTGCTGGCGTCGCAGGCGCGCTATTTCACGCATTATCTCCTTGTTCTTGGATTCCAGCTGCGCGATCAGCTCTCGCTGTGCCCGCGAATTGTCTGTGCCAATGGGCGTAATGCTCTCTGCATTGGGCATATTGGAGGGCTACAGCAAAAGATGGGCGGAAAATAATTAATTGTTCAGTTAAAGATAAAACTATGTTGGCTTTATTTCTTACAGCGCGATTCTCCTGGGCAAGACGTGCGGCATATCGTGCAATCAGCCTATGCTCCTCATCGTTGGCCGAGGCGGCTGCCACGCGAGACATTGTGGTGTCCAGGCTGCGTCCGGTGGCGCGTGAATCCAGTGTGCTGGAGCGATCAAAGATGCCGCTATGACCCGGCCCGGGACCAGGTCCATGGAGATGGGCGAGCGCCGGATCGGAGAAACCATTATGCGAGGGCAACGGCGAGGGTGGCACAATGTGCGACAGATTGAGAGTCTTTTCGGGCTGGTCGGGGAATCGTGGCAACACTTGCGTCGTCTTCTCGGGCACGCATCGGAAGCTCTTGCGCAAGGAGTGACCAATCTGTTTGCTGGGGGACTTGTAGCTTGAGTACTCCTTGACCTCGTGATCGTTTTGGTGGTTCAGCGATGTCTTGCCATGCCAAAAGCACTCCTGGCACAACTGGTAGGCGTGACAGCGCTGACAACGATAACGAAATCCAGTAAAGTTTTCCTTATGGCAAACAGAACAGATCGTCGGATGCACAATAGTCTCAACGGTGGCCAGCCGATGCAATAACGGCAGCCACACGAGACACGATGGTCCCGGTTCGGACATAAGTGTTGCCATGAAATCATTCACGGTGACTTTATTCTCGGCCGGAAAGATCTCCTCCTCCAGCCCCTCTTTATAATGGAATGTGGGTGACTCATAAACGGCCGCCGGCAGCGCTAATACCTCACGCAAAAACTCTCCCAACTTCCACGCCACCAACTGACCAGCACCATCCGAAATCTGTGAAAAGATATCTGCAAAAAAGAAAATTTTGGAATTAATTTTGTGTTCAAATTTGGATTACAAAACAACTCACATCTGAGCTTGTCTACCAGTTTGCCGGAGCACATGGTTGCCAGAGCCACTTTTATGGAAAACACACGTATTTTGCCAGAGTTGTCACTGCAAGTAAAGAAGAAAAGAGTTAGTTTATGGATTTTATCTAAGTTAGGTCGATTTGGATCTCACCTGGTATAGGCAGCCAGCAGCCAATTGAGCAACAGACCTGCTTTGGAATCCACGGGCACCTGTTGAGCCGTTGGCAAACGCTTGTTGAGATTGTGATAGAGCGAGGAGACGAGTGTCTCCAGGCGTGCAACGCTAACATCACTCTGCGGTTCGAGTGTGTTGAGACCATTCTCACGGAATGCCTCGATTACATTCCAAATGTCCACCAGATGCAAGTTCGTTGACTTTTGTATGTAGCGCAACTTTGAGGCGGTGCGATAGGAAGCAAAGCGTATCGAGTCGAAGGTCTGTAGACGCAGATCCTGCAATATTGCCACACGCGGCTCCAGCTCCATCATTCTTGATAATCAAACCAAATCGAGATCAACTCTGCAAAACAAGCCAACACAAAGAAATAGGTTAACATAAAATTATTAACGATAATTTACACAAGTGCAACTGTTGAACGCCGTCCAATTCACAGCGGGTCTCTAATCAGTCAAGCAGCAGCAACAATAATTATATTATGTGGGCTAACGTTGCAAGATGACTCATTGACACCTCAATAAAAGTTTAGTGTGCCAACGATCTTGTTTTAAAATTGGGTTTAAAATGTGTTTAATTTCTTGATCTTCGAATGTTCTTTAGAAATATTTTTATCGATTAAAACAAAAACTTTGCACTTGATATCAAGTTTAAATACTTTCTAATCAATACACCAATACTAAAAAAAGTAATAACAATTATGTTAATCAAAATTTTTCACAAAACAAATACAAGGTTAATCTCTAAGAAAAACTATAGATTAAAAATTTGAGCAAGTTTTATCCCCAAAACTTCTTATACCAACAAAAAGTTTTAAGGACAACAATCTAGTTTCATGATAAATATGACATTTTTAAATTCCTATCATATTCAAAATACCTTACTTATTCGCAATATATATTCAATAAATTGGTTTTATTGCATAATTTAGTTAAAAGTTCCCCTTTGCTTTAATCAACATGGATTAGATGAAAATTATCGAGAAACCATAAATAACAACCACGAGCGCCGTCATAAATTGAATTATTTTATGAACTAACTCCTGGCTGCGACGACAACGCCAACGCCAACGACAACAAATACATACTTAGTCGAGCTTGTAATGTATTTTGTGGTGCCCAAGGTTCTGCCACAAATTAATATGTGCGCTGTAAACATGTTGTGGGTGCTTTCAAACATGTGTAGTATGTACGGAATATTTAATTAACGCATAAATAATAATGTTAATAGAAGCGCACACACATCCACTCTCTCTCGCTAAGAGCTAACTGGGTCATCAGCTGGAGGACAACGCGGACACATTGCGACACAGCATCATCAGCATTGAGGCAACGATTGGCAACCAGGCGTCTAACCAATTCAGCTGATTTACTCGCAGCTCTTGATTCTCCCTCATCCACTTTGCACACACCACTTCCGTTGCTGTCTGCTGTTATCCTGCGAACACAATGGGTTCGCTTTTTCTTCTATTCTTTATTACATATTCCATTGTCACGAGGCAGCAGCCGCGTCTGTCTGGCGACATACATTCATAGCTAAGCCCCGGACACAAATCGTGGCAATCTCTTTCCCTGGGCAACCACGACCGGAAGTGCAAGTGAGCAATCGAAAGCTTCCTCAACAAATCTGCTAAAAGAAACAATGCGCGTTGATAAGCAAATTTTTATTAGCCCCCGCTTCAATTGGAAATCATTTGTAATCCGATTTGCAATAGCAATTAATCGAAACGGATACGAGACGAGGAATCGCAATGAGATTGGCAAATGGGAAATCTGTATAAGAGTTCCTTTACACAACTCTCCTCTGCTCTCTTTCATTCATTCTCTCGTGACTGCACTCCATTTGCGATTTCCAATTGCTTTTGCTGCCGTGTTTTTTGGGGGGCTGCATCCTCGGAGCTTGTCGCCAAAGTGTCAGCCATTTATTATGTTGTTCTTGCTCTTGTTGCTCTTTTTTTCTGATTCACAGACATCAAGCGGACTGAGAGTAGCAGGATATTATCCTGCCGAATGAATGTGTGGAACATAACTCACGTTTCCCAAACGTCAAGCAATATTTTACACTCATTCCAAATTGTAAGAAATATGTTTATGCTTTAAGTTTTCAAGTATTAAGGAATATGAATGTCAGTATAGGTTTTTCAACAAGTTTCCATGCGAATAATAATCGATTGTTTTCCTTTTCCATTGATGAATCACAAATTACATAAGCTTAGTTTCAGTCTACTCAAGTTTCCAGCTTCCGATTTTCAAAAATGAAAACACAAACAAAACTTTTTCCACTTGTTTTCCTTTTTTGACCCACTCGGACAAGAGTACAAAAACTTTGCCCTTGGACAGAACAACGGACAAATCTTATTTATGTAAACATTTGCCTCTATTTGCGATTTTCAAGATTTTAAACTAAGCAAGTAGGGAAAATCATTAGTTTCCGCACCAATGTGCGCTGCCCATCAGTATCAAATTTGCAGTAGATGAACGTGATGACGCATTCAGGACGCAGGACCAAAGTAAAACTCAGCGCGGCACAGCTAGACATGGCACCGGAAATAAAATGCGACAGTTTCAAAAGCAGCGAGGAGTACGAGTAACGAGTACATTTAACAGAAAAAGAAGATGGTAAAAAAACTATTTCTCATCATTTAAATGCTGCTTGACTACTTATGTTTGCTGACGTGGGGAGGTAGATGACAGCATCACGTCACTACAGGAGAGAAACAGCACAGGACAGCACAGGACATTACACAGGGACATGGGGACGATGATGGCAGCCAATCTGATTGTCCAAAGTGGAATTCAATTTCGAAAAATGTCAAAGCCCCAAATGACAACACTGATGAGAATGAGAATGAGGATGGCATTGCTGGGCGATGACTCATAAGATACAACCGCGCTGGACAACTGTCCACAAGGACATACATATGTACATATATTTATGCGCATGCATGTACATTCATATAAATATGCACATACAGGTTGCCCGGGCAGATGTGGGCCAGGCCAGCTAAACAACATTGCACAAGCACCAAGCACAACATACAGCAAGAGAACTGACTGTGCCTGCATCTTGTGCCCAAAACTGAATGAAGGACGAATGAAGCTGCGACGAGCTGTGTAAACATTTGTGCACAAAAGTATGCAACGAGACCTGCCTGAATTATTCGAGTTTGGCAACGAGGACGATGACTATGAAGACGCATTGCGCACTGCCGCCAGCAGCAATGCTATTCGGGGGGAGTTACCAAAAGGGAGGGAGTGAGGTACGGGTGGAAGCGGTTGCCGTATTGCCAACTGAGCCCAGAGCGACGACATTCGGGCACTTGGTTATTTGTGTTTCTGTGTGTACTTCAAGTGGCCAACTCAAACAGTGGTTCAAAATATAGTTATTAAAGAGTTAAGGAGACGAAAATTAACAAACAAAAACTTCTAAATATCAAAATGTTTGGAACTTAAAGGAGCACCTTTAATAAATGATATAGTAATTTAGACTTGGTGCTTTTTAATAGAAGTAACATATCATTCCTATTTAAATGCCGAATCATAAACTTAGAAATATTAGTTCGACATTAACGAAGCAAAAGCAATGAAAAATGTAATACACGTCGAATTTTATCACAAATATCGATTCGGTATTTATCTTGAAATGACAAAACACTTAATAAAAATATTTGGTTTAAAGTATTGAAAAGTATTATTATACGTAAAAGCTTTACATAAATTTTAGCAAATGCATGTTATTCTATATTTAGTACAGCATTAATCCAAATTTCCAAAAATTGTTAATAAGAAATTACTTTAATAAAAAATCGATGCAGTTTCGTACCAAGTTAAAGTTGTATTAAGTTAAGACCCAACCACATTAACAGATCGTTCGCACCACTGTGCAAAATCTGGTTGTTGGCTGTCGACTGCAGGTTTGGCCGAGTTGCATTGGGTTTTTGAGGTCTCCCACTGGGCTGACCGCTTGTTTGCCCGCTTGCATTTGTATCATCCCGAGATTTCAGACACTAAAAAATAGCTCGACAAAAAGAGAGCAGAAATAAATACTAAAGTAATGCCAATGCAATTCCAAAGGCTAAATGCTCGTTTATCCCTGGCCAGCTGCATTTGGTTTGAGTTTAGTTCCGTTGAGTTCTTAATATATTCATGGCGTGATATGTTGAAAGCTTGTTGCTAGACAACCGCATTTGTAAATAGTAAATACTATAGAGACCATTAATAAATAAATCAGTTGCGTTTTCCAATATTTCCTCATATTTAATTATAGCGCAGCAAAAACTTACGTACAATGCTCAAACTTTTGTCGCGCTCTGAGCTTTTTTTAATCATCAAATACCAACAGCATGTTTAACGGAAGCAATTTGTCTGAAGACTATGCGTATATTTGGGTCAAAGTATGAGTCCTTAATGAAAGTCGCGTGAGTGTGTGTGTCGCACAAATAGCTTAGTTGTGGAAACAGATGAAAGCATTTGGTTTCACACTTCGCTTTTATCTCTGTGCTGTAAGTAAGCCCAGGTGAGCTGAACTTTAGCTACTTTGCACTCAACTTTTCCAACTGTATCTTAATGCTCAATTTACACCAAAATAAAATAAAGTTGAAAAATGACTCGCACAAAAGCGTCCTTAGGAGCCACACATAACAAACAAGGGTCTTGGGACTTGTGCAGCTTGCATCAAAGGTTTAAAAAAGTTTTTTTGCTGCAGCATAAGCAAAAAAAAAAAAAAAAACTTGCAAACATTACCAAAAGTTGCTGCCACAGCCACAAGTCCTGTTTATCCTTTTGGGCCTGCAGTTTGCGTGCAGCACAAGCAAATCAAAGAAAAAGCAACAACAACCAACGCTGATAGCTTTGCTGGCACATTATTCAGAATTGTGAATACTAAATTCTGAATTCCAGACAAGAATCCAAAGTTGTGGCGAAATCGTTTCGTTTCTTTCGCGTTAATTCACCTTTCTATTGGGGGAATGAAAAATGCGTCCACAGCAAACGGAAATGAACAACAAGAAAAACAAAAGAAAAAATTCGCAAGCAAAAAATATTTACGTATATCTTTCAAAGGAGTAAGTGTACAAGGAAAATACTCTGTATTTTAGTGGGACATAAACGAAAATCATTTAAGAAAAGACTCAAATATTTTAATAGAAATCATTTAAGTAGATAATTCTACTAACAACTTTCCACTTACTGCTCAATTCTCAATATTTAAATATAAAATGTGTAAAGTTTAATCAACGAGCATTTTTCTTAGATTAAATCATAGCTGAGAACACAACTCTTTATACATTTGCATACCCGTTTGAGCAACATAAATAAAGAGTATTTACGAAAAGCACAAACATAACACGAAACAACAATCAACATTGCATGTCAAGCCATAATGATAATCTAAAATCGCTGGGCCGTGCAATAACCTTTTGTCTCGGTCTCGTAGTCAAAAATGGCAAATGGACGAGCAGAGAAGCCAAGAAAATTGCCATGGCGGGGTAGAGACGTGGCAATGAGATAGTGGAAACAAATGCTGAAATCTGTGAAAACTGCATTTGCCACACGTTTGTGTGTCTGTGTGCAACGAGTTAATTGAAAAGTGCACAACAAAAATAATCTATGCTAGTTTGAATTATGTTTTAGGGACTGAAAAATGTGAAATTCTGCTCCATTAGGCAGCTTAAAGCTTGGTTTAATTGATTGGCAAGAGGGCCAGGTGCTTTGAGGGGAATTTGGACAGTGCTGAAAAGCTGCAGCACCTCTATTACTTAATTATGAGCAGCCCACTATAAAATTAGTTCATGAACAACAACAACAGCAGCAGCAGCACAAACGAGCATTCAAAACTTGCCAACTGCAGAAAACATCAACAAGAGAGAGAGAGAGAGAGAGAGAGAGAGAGAGAGAGAGTTGAAAGGATGAGGAAGTGGATGCTGGAAGCAGGAAGTTGTGTGCCAGTTAGAGATGCCAAAGCACGTCATCGTCCTCCTCCATCAACACATCAAGTGCACATTGCACATCGAGGGAGGGGGGCTGTTGGGTAGAAGCGGGGCAGTAATTATGCAAAGAAATGGGAACATCGCTGGGACGGACAGCAATGAGAGAAGCAGCCAGTCGAGTTTGCGTTGGGGTTGATGGGGTTGGGGTTTGAGGTTAGACTTTGGGGGTTGTTGTTTGGCTCGTGCTACTTACTGCTCAAGTTAACTTAACGTTGGATAATGGAAAATGCACATTCCGTCAGCGCTGCACCGCACAAAGCACCATTAGACGGGCGCCCAAGGATTAACGGGAGTGGTTTTGTCAAGTGGACCGATGACTTTAAAGGCACAAAAAATATATATACATACATACAAGTATTTCTAGGCGACGCCACTTCACAGTGTCAGGAATTCTGCTATACAAAAAAAAAAACACAACAACACAGCACATAAAATATACTACCAGCAAAATTCCATTAAAAAGACGCAGGCAACACTTCAGTCAAAGAAAAAGGAAGGAGACAGTTGACAAAGACAAAATGTACTGGGCTGTATAAAAAAAATGAAGTGTAAGATTTTTATTTTAGAAAAAAATCTATTCAGGTTCCTATATTAGCTTGCAAAAGAAAGAAAATTCCAAAAATCCCGTTTTTGTGATTTAAAAATAAAAAGGTAATAATAATTTTTAAGAATGCGTGAAATTTATGGTTAAATAACGTAAGCTCTTAATGACAATACCTCTTATAATCTTAAGCACCAGGTAAGAAAGATTTTGCCCTTTATTTTTGATCCAATATCACTTTACTTTCTAACAGGAATTAATTTAACATTCAGTTTTTGTTTTTTTTGATTGATTCTCGTTAAAGGTGTCGCCTCGACTGAGTTATGATGTTGACGGTTTACACCTGCTGCTGCTGCTGCAAAAGCGGCTTGTGAAACGCCCACGTTGGTTGTGCATTCCGTAACGCTTTAAGCCCGAGCTCAGTTACCAACAAATATGTAAATATTGTGCGCACAAGTCGCCAATTGAATGCACTCGAACAAATGCCAAGCAAGTGACGTAGTCCAGAGCAAATATACTGAACACATGCTAAATGATATTCTAAGGTGTGACAACTTCTCAAATTATTAAACAAAAAACAAAAACAATGTGAAAAAAACAAGAAATTAGCAAAAACCGTTCTATTGATCAGCATTTTAAAATTAGTTCAGTTGAATAATTTTTTTGGTTTTCGAATACATATAAGTGTATTGGCAAATATTTATTATTATTGTTTATACTTTTGGCTCAGTCACGCCTATTTTTATTACACGGTGATGATAATGATGATGATGATAAAATAAACAAAGTTCAAGCTTTAAACTAAACGACTAATGTTGTTTACAAGATCTTACAAAGCGCAAAATGTGTTAAGCTAAAATTAATATATTTAATAATAATTGCACAAACTGTGATAAATTTAAATAATTAATCAATTTGTTTCTCACAGAAACCATAAAGCAAACTTTATAATATTTTTTCATAACTGGTTGGCCCGTTTAGTTTGGATGGAGTCATTATTATGTGATAAGATTCTTAGATATATTGAGTGAAATTATAGAGTTAATATTATTTGATGTAGTTTCTAGCTATTGTGAATGAAATTCTTATGAAATATCTAGTGTATCATATGTTAGTCATAGCACCAAGAACATTGGCGCATAATTAATGAGAAATGTTGGAATATCTAAGGAAAATGTCGGAAATAATTGGATGACAAATCAGGCATATTAAAGGTGCTTATGCATTTCTAAAAACAATATATTTCACATGCTGTTGTTTCCTAAGAGTTTTATAGATAAATTCATTAGACAAAGTTGAGTTTAAGAAAAAATATACAATGCTTCACTCTTGCTTTAAAAATTGTTTATAAATCGTTTAAAACAGAAAACAACGTTTTCAACAAAAGCCATTTTTTTAAAACAAGTTGAAAGCTTAATGGCAAATAGGCAAAGTAAAAAAACCAACAGAATAAGGAAATTTAAAATGTATGTTTTTTGTAGGCTGTAAAATAAATAAAAACAGCGCTATATACATACATATGTAAATCTTTACTACATACACATCATAGTATATATTTATAGTACATATTATATATGTGAAGTTGGAAAGTGCAATCGCAGCATTCACATCTATGTCGTCGTCATCGGGCCGGCCCACACGTTGAGGCAAGTGACGGCGGCAACATCACCCAAAGTGTCTTGCGACATAGAAGACAAATATTTTTGCTTTGGGCGTGGGCAGACTTTTCTCATTTGACGATACATTAAGAAAGAGCCGAAAAGCACCTCAAAACTCTCGAGCAGACAGAATGAATTTCATGTGTGTGTGTGTTCGTTTAAGTGCCGTAAAAGCGATTATCAGTAGTGCGTTGATAACAATCTGCAACAGCAGCAGCAGCCGATAAGAAGCTTATTTAAGTCAGCTGGGCAAACGAGAATGAAGAATTGCATAAGCTTCGAAAAGCTTAGATACAAAAGTTAAAGCAATATTGTTGTAACTTTTGTCAGAAGGAAACAAAACTCAGAAGAGTGAGAAATTTAAGAAATTCTGTTTGGGTTACGGAAAGTTCGACTCAAAGATACTTTTCTTTGGCAATCAAAGGCGTGTCAGTCACAGGTGTGGGTGTGGGTGGGCTGCGGAGGCGTTTTAGTTGCTGCCACAAACGAAGAGCTTGCGACAGCAGCAAAAAACCAATCAATGTGGGTCATGGCAATAGGAATATGCAAAAGCACCACAAAAAGAACGTTTGCCAAAGAAAATCATTTGATTACCAACTGAACTGGACTGCAACGAAAATGGTTTGTTTGGTTTCTTTATTGTATTGTTCTGGTTTTTCTCTTATGCATAAATACATAATGAGATTTAAAATACAACTGTCAAACTGCATATGCGGCAAACAATAAGCAACAACAATATGTCAAGCAAATCAATATGCATTAAATGCAAGGCTATATATATATATATATATACCGATAACTGCCAGCCAAATTGCATCTGCTTGCAGCTCTACATATATTTAATTCAATTACCTGTCAAATACAATTGGCATTGGCAGCCAACAAAGGAAACGATTAACGAAAAGCGGAAAACGCACAATTTGTAAACATTGATTATATCCAAATGTTTATTACAAACAAAGTTTTATGCATTGTTTATAGGGTAAACAATTAAAGAGCCGTTATGTCCATTTCTTTGTGTGAATTTATGTAAAAAATAATATTTGCGTTAATACTAAAGCCATAATCATTTGTAATTAAGTTGTTAAACAGTGTAATGCATTGAGCAGATGTTTAAATAATTAAAATTCATTTCTCTACAGAAGAAAAAATGTTGCAATGGCTGTGGTCTTTTTATTCACATTTTGTTCAAAGGAAATTCCTAAAATTAAATATTTTTTTTTGGAGTAAAAACTTTAATTTAATTGGAATTTTCAGATACTTTCGAAACATGTCAAAATAAATCCAACTCAACTGTTCTTTATCTTTTGCCAAGCTTTTTCTTACTGTCATCTCAAAGTGTAGCAGCTGCCGCAGCAGCAACGTTTAAGTTGCACCCAAGAGTGTCAACATGTTTGAGACTAATTGAAGTTGATACGAAATAGAACGAAATGATGACGCTGACCGCAATATAGTCTTTTGATCTAGTTCTCAGATACTTTTTAACCCAAAACAAAACGGAAACAGAAACAGAAACACACAAACAAACTTACTTCTTCTACCTTCTTCGCTTTGTGCTAATTCTGGAAAATAAATTGTACATTTGGAAATCTGGCCAAGAGGCTTGTAAAGTAACATGCTCCACATACTATTTCGTGTGACACGATGACAAGAGTTGGGTGTGGGGTGTGCGGGGTGAAGAGAAGAAGAAGGGAGGCAGTTAACGTTAGTTCAGTTGTGTTTTGTTGTGGAAAACTAAATGAGGCGTGACATAGAAAATACAGAAGCACAAGCCGAACACACACAGTGGTCAGAGCGAGAGAGAGGGAGAGAGAAACACTTGGTAATTGGGAGCGCACCCACGACAACAATAGAATAACTACAACAACAACAACAACAGACCATCAACAAGCACTAGGAAGTAAGCATTGTGCCTATAAAAAATAACAACAACCACAACAAAGACAAAGAATATTTATGCGGCGAAAAATTGAAAAATCTCATAAAAACGCGAGACAAAAACAAAAGAAGCCGCCAAAGCGGAGACTATAAGAGATACAGAGAAAGATCGAGGGGGGGTTAAGGGCTCACACAATTAACTCTTTTAGGAGGCCGCGAGGGTAATTCAACAATGGGTCTCAAGTTTGGTTTTGTGCTCAAGTTTTGAGGGTATTCGCGGGCTCCCTCTTATGTTGTAGGTGTCGTTAGGGAGCTACAATTTAAAAATGCTTTTGTTAGTTTATGGTCGGAAAAACTAATCGCTTATGTTGTAATCGCGCATTTACCAATCAACCGCTTAATAAACCCCTCCCCCTTCTTGTTGTGCAACTGCTTTTGATGTAGCCTAGAGTACCGTTGAACGTTGAACGGTAAACGGAAAAGGGAGCGACTCAATCATGTATAGCGTTCTGATTCCATTACAGGCGGCTTAACGAGATTGTTAAAAGTTAACGAAGCGTTAAGCTTTTGCCTGCCCCCTCTCACCGCTTACTTACATTGGCTATTTTTAAGTTTGGTTTATTTTCTGCCTCGCCTCAAAGATGATCTCGATCTGGCAAGCAAGCTGGAATTCAGGCATAAAACACTTTCTAGTAATCTGCGTTACATTTTATGCATTGAATAATTTATTGTTGTTTAAGTGCTTTATTTGTCAGCTTGTATACATTAAAAATCGAAATAGAAATCAAGATCAACGTGCAAAACACTTACAGCATTTGTAATTTACACAAAATGCAAATCATTCAGTGACAATTTCAAGCTGAAAGTGAAAATATTAATTATCAATAACTCGGTGACAAAAAAAAACTGGGAGAGACAACAGAGAAGCAAAGGTGTAACTAGAAAGAGAGATAGTTGTGCTCGGCTCGGCACGGCTCGGCTTCGGCTTTGGCTCGACTTGAGCTTGACTTTTGCTTCGGGCACCTGCTTTCCCATAAACGAGAGACGAACGAGCCGTCGATTAGCGGGCGTTTCACCCCAGAAGCATCGGACGCTGACCGACCACAGTCACAGTTCCCTGTCCCCCCCCCCCACCACAACAACAGGGCATCGTTGGCGAGCAGCAGCGGCAGCCGCTGCCGCCGTTTTTCAAATGCTAAAATTGGCGATTAGTCAAAATGATGTCACCAAGTTATTTTGATTGTTTTTTTATATACACACGTACGATGTATTTATTTATTTATTTTGCTTTGCTCTTTGCATTTTGGCATTTCAGCGAGACTTCAGAGCGCGCCAAGTTCAATAAGGCGCCATCAGTTTATGGCCATTGATTAGTTGTTTCTTATCAAAATTTTGATCACGTGTCAGGTGAATTGCCATTTGATAATGGATAAAATAAATGGAATTTAAACCGTTTAGTTTTCAAAAAAATCACTGTTTCCTCTTAAACGAAAGGTGATTCTTGAAATAAGCCTTGTGGAACCCATACATTTTTTTCTTTGTTCTTTGTTCTTTAAAGAAAAACTTACTTTATTGACTTTTTTTTATAAGGTCATGAATGATTTCACGCTTTTGCCATATTTAGAAAAAACGATCTGATCTAATCCATCGAGACAAAATTGCAAATTAAAACAATAATATGACAAACAAACCACAAAAAAAACCGCCAACAACAAAAACAACTCATTAAATTACGGAATGCATTTAAAAATAGACAAAAAAAACCAAAAGGGATAGCTGAAGATGGGACAAAAGTTGTTCTTATGCGCATTATTAAATACATTAAAATCAATTGCAATCGGTTTGATTTACAAACCAACAAAAAAAAAACATAGCAACCGCAGGGAATATAGGAATATAGGGTGGGGGGAACGTAAGGTGCCAGCTGCTATAATGTCGCTATAATTCACGAGGCGTTTTTATGAATGAACATTTAACGGTATAAATGAAAACTATGGCAGAGAGTTTGTGGTTGAGTTGTTGTTGATTGTAATTAGGTTTCTTGTTGTTTACCTTTTTTTTATGTATTTTATTGTAATTTGCTTTGTTTCTGGTTTCTATGCGTCACTTTCGACCTGCGGCCAGATTTTCTTTTGCCTTTTTTGCCCTTTGCTTCTGGAGTTGGTCGCCGCCTCTTCTTCTTTTTCTTCTTCTGCTCAAACGCTGTGTGTGCGCTTAACTGTTTTTGTGTTTTATATATTTTTTGCACCTGGCTTTCCTTCAATTTTGGATATTTCACTTAAAGGCCCTTTTTTGGCACTGCTGACTTTGGCCTTGTAAAATACAACGTTGACAGATACAACAACAACTTCTGTTTTCGGGCAATCTTCGAATTTGTTTCGCTTCCCGAGACGCACACGCACACACGCATACGTAAACACTTGTGCACATATACCAACAAAACACAGCTTCGTAAGCTGGGGCTCAGTTTGTATTAGTTTTAATCCGTTATTGTTTACCTTTGCTTTGCACTGGCAGATAAATAAATTATAATCGCGATTTAGTTTATTAGTAGCTGTCCGCTCGGATATATCTTATCAACAAATTTTGTTTACGCAGCGGTTAGAAACACGTCGCCCGCTTCTACACTTGACTAATTTCAACCACCGACTGGCCAGTGATACCATCGCCCGAGATGCGCCAAAATATCTGCAAGCCAAGCGTGCCAGTAAGACCGTATACGCCAAGAATACCAAATACCAAAGACTAAGCAAAATACCAATTTTCCGGCTACTACTTTTTTAAAATGTACTACTAATTAAAACTGCTACAAAAGCTGCTTTATTAGTACAAATAGTGCGGTAAAGCAACTTAAGGCACACAACAGACAAACAAATCCGGAATGTTGCATGTCGTACACGAATTACACAACTAATGTATAGTAATTTCTTATATCTATTTATCCTTATCAGTGCTAACGGGCGTTCCGGCTGCACTATTGCGTTGCCGGCGTGCCCTTTCCTTTAGTTGTGCAGTCTTCAGTGAAACCATCATTTGTGTGGAATTGTACAGCCAAAAGCCCTGTGAATACTTTATGAGTTTGTTTGTATTATTATATGTATTCTTGTACTTACAATCAGCAGCATGCAATTGAGCAATATTGGAATGGAGAATACCGTCGATATAAACAGGCCATTGCTATCAAAATACTGTTGTTTCGAGAATGATTTCCAATTTACAGCAGCATATTCATTAATGCTCTCAGAGAAATAAACAACAGACACTGAAAAGACAAAAAGTAATTAACTAAATGCATAGAATATAGAGAAAACACTTACACAACACTAAGAAAAGAAAAACTTGGAAATTTGTATTGTTCCGTGTGAGTAAGGCGGTACTTGTTGTTAGCACGTGCAGCAAAATCAGTCCAATAAGCCACGGATCCTTCCAATCAATCTGCAAATTTCGATGTTCACATGACAACAAATTTTATATTGTGCTTTTAATTTACATGCTTACGCTCAATAGAAACGACCAATAGCCGGTTATTTCATTGACATCAATTTGACCTGCATGCATTTTACGGTTTTGTAAACTAAAGGTTGAAAATACAATGCAACAGACACGCACAAAAAAGGTAAACAACATAAATGAACAGCGGAATCGTTGTTTCGATATGTTTGTACATCGATTACATTTTAAAAAGCACAGCTGATGTGCGATAGATACACTAAAAAACATCGCATATATCGTAATGAATCGATAGAGTGATGCAACGAATTGTGTGGTAAACAATGCACGTCATTACGGAGCAGACTGACCAAACTTGTGTAATTCGTGTGCCATCCCTGGCCATACTGATATATCATACAGTCTGAACGTCTCAACTTTGCTTTCACTGACTCAGTAGCCTCAACATTAACAAAAAACTGAAAAACTCACAAAGAATTTGTTAAAAACAGTCAAAATTATAGTAAACATAGACCAAGCCCCATTTAATTGTACACCTAACGTGTGAGCAATTCAATACGTGAATATCAACACCAAACGAAAATATAAATAGAGAAAAAGAAGGTCGGCAGTGACAAACGGAAATCGAGCTAAAAACAAAAGCGAGCGTCGTCGCAGAGTACCTTTTTTTTTCTTCTCGTGTGTGCAAGTGTGTGTGTGTACGACCAAAAACAACGAATAGAGAAGAGTGCGACGACCAGGACTCTTATTGGGTGGTTGGACCTCGGCAAAGTGTTGAATGGCTGCTGCTGCTGCTGATGTTAATCGGTTTTTTTTAGTGTTGTTGTTGTTGCTGTGGTCTTAAGTAAATAGTTGCTGCGTTTGGTCAAAAGCAGTAAAAACGACTCGCAACGGCAGCAGGCTCAAGGACACGCGGCGACTGCGCACCCAGTGCACCCGAAGGTCACGCAACAGCCGCAGCGCCCGCGCCATCTCCAAGCCCCCACGACCCCCGCTCAGAAAACAAAACTTTCAATCGGTGCGTCGACGGCGTCAACAACAACAACTGAAGCAACAATTAGCAGCCGTCTCAAATATGGCCGTCAAGCAAAACAACACCGAACAGCAGAACGATGGTGCGCCGGGTGGTGGTGCAGCTGCAGGCACAGATCCTGTCACCGCAACAACAACAGCCAACAAGAACATCGCAGACGATAACGGCAGCGTTGGCGGTGGTGGCGGAGGCGCCGGCGGCGGAGCCAATGATGCCACCAGTGCAAGCGATGCATTGCCCAAGGCAAGCGGCTCAGACCAGGCGGATAGGCAGCATGACATTAAGGCACTTGTGCGTATCCTAGAAAGCATTCAAAATACGGAGGATAGGCAGGCAACGCTCTTAATCTATAAGCATGTCATTTGCCATTTGGCTCGGATGCCAATGAGCAACAAGCCCGAGGATCTGAAGCGTTTCAAGGAGGAGATCACCAAGGTGGGCACCCATCTGGCCATGCCCAACAAGAAGAGCTATCTGATATTCTATCTGCGGATCGTCTATCAATTGATAACACACTCCGCCTACGAGACGCCCTCGTGTGCCGTCGCAATTGTCTTTCAGCTGTTCAGTCCGGATCTGATACTGGAGGCGGTGCAATCGCTGCTCGACCAGGATGTCCAGGATGAGAGTATACGCAAAACTGTGGGCTTGCTCTGCACATGGATACGCTCGTGCAACTTTTGCCAGAATCTCAATCTGTGGATTATGGCCCTGTTGCAGGGATTGCGCGATCAGGAGAAGTATTTGCTGCTCGATGAGATCGCTCTGGACAACATCGAGTTGCTTTTCGTGTCCATGATCTTGCCCGCAATGCGTCCCAAAGTGGCACCAATTGTCTTTCACATGCTCTCGGCCATCAATGAGGCTCCTGAGGTATTTCACAAGGTAAGTGCACATTTTGATCGTTTACCAACACTGTTATTTGAAAAATAAATGGAGAAAACACCAAAAATAGAACAGTAGGCATTTACTTAAAATATCAGCTGTTTTGATGATTGATTTGATGTTGATTGTTGTTGTTGAAATTCAACAACTTTTAACCAACATTTAGAATATGAACCTTAAATTACTGTCCTCATGATCTTTAAATCGTTTTTAAATATGTTTTTTATCAATTTGATGAATTTATTTAGCTTTCCCGTAAGTCGCTGTATTAAACCAAAGATTTGTCTCACTTCATTTCTCGTATTTTTAGATATTGCCAAAGATACCGAAGGTTATACACTATTTGAAAAGCCAATCGAATGGCATGGATGAATCGTCAACCGATTCGCGCAACCATCTACAACAAATTGTGGATCTGACAAGTGCGCTAATGATGCGATTCTATGACAACGATGAGCTCTATGCACCCATCAAGGCGGCCATCCAAATGTACGAGCCATCCCAGAATTGTGTTGTCCTAGCCCGTGCCCTTTTCGAAAATGCCCTGCCCCGGAACGCGCGTGTCGGTTTAGTTAATCTCGGCAATACCTGTTATATGAATAGTGTGCTCCAAGCATTGGCCATGACCAGCGAGTAAGTTCGAATCACAATTCAAAATACTTTTTCAATCTAAACTTTAATACTCTTTTGACTATTGCAGTTTCGTGCGACAGATCTTGCTGGTGGAGAGTGGCTCGTTGTTGTTGCTGAAGGTGCAGCAACAGATTGCATTGATGCATCACTCGATGCGTTATGAGTTGACGCCAACGCGTTTGTTGAAGGTAACACGTCCGCCGGGCTTTACGCCCGGACTGCAGCAGGATAGTTCGGAGTTCCTAGGCTATTTTCTGGATCTTTTGCACGAGCACGAGATCAATAGTGGGGCGCACAGTGTGCAGAACATGGATACAGATGCAACCGCACAGGCCAAAGAACTAAAGGAGGCTGGCGAACCGGCTAGCTCGCTGACCGATAAGATCGTTGCCGCCGGCGTTATACCCTATAATAGCAACGACCATGAGCTGTGCGCGGTGCAAAAATCTCGGTTAAATGCACCCGCCATTAACTCAGCCATGCCCCCCGCAGCAACGCCAACCAACAAGTCGAAGCCGCCTTCGACCATCGATAAAACATTCGCTGGCAAATTGTCAACGACCTACAAATGCCAGATTTGCGCATGGGAGAGCCGCAATGAGGATAGCTTCCGGGAGCTGCAGCTATCGTTTCCCGACGACAAGGATGACTGTGGTGCCGCCAATTACTCGGTGCAGGATCTTATCGATTATTACTGTTCGCCCGAGAAGCTGGACGGCGACAATCAATACTTTTGCCCGCGCTGCAAGAAACTCTGCGATGCCGAGCGTCGCATCGGTATCACCCAAGCGCCACGCAATCTCATTCTTACCCTAAAGCAGTTCAAGTACGATCAGAAGTATCACTTTCGCACCAAGCTCATGCACAAGGTGTTCCACGATGAGAGTGTGAGTATTCTTTCTAACAAAAGTCACTTCAGATATCTTATAATATTCGTTTCTTCTCAACAGGTTAATGTCAAGGTCTGCTCCACGGATTCACTGCAGGAAACATGCACGGTGCGCTATGATCTATATGCTGGTGTAGTGCACGCTGGCTATAGCATGGATTCGGGACATTATTTCACCTTTGCTGCGGATCAGTCAAAGAACTGGTTCAAGTTCAATGACAGTCTGGTGACCAACTCAAAGCCACAGGAGATGCACAGCTTGACCTCACCGAATACACCGTACATACTCTTCTATCAAATGTGCGGTCGTTCCACGGAAACGGCGCCCGATGGACCCATGAATCCGATGGTGCCCGTGCCATCGATCCCACCACTTACACTGGACGAATTGCCGCGCACCTTGCGCGACTATGTGAAGCAGGATAATCGTGACTACAACGAAGAGCTAAAGCTGCAGAGGTTCAAACGCAATGCCAAGCGCGCGAGTGTCACTGGCAACGGCACGTTGACGCGGAATGGCTACGAGGGTGACGATGAGGATGATCAGTCGCCGCCGCCGGCTGGCGGTTGTGGTGGCAATGATCTGGGCATGAATATGAATCGTTTTGTCTATTGATCTTGTGAGTAAACTGTGTGGTGTGGCTGGAGATCTTGGAAAGGCGCTACATAGAAGCATATATGCTAATACTATATATGTGTGTGTTAAGCGATATATGTATATGTATCTATTTTCGTATACACGTATGTGTTTATAAGAATATTTATGTTATATATATATAAGTCTTTATAACAGATCTTTCATCTAGTAATATATATGTATGTATGTACTGGTAAAGTCTGGACGATGCTTTCCAGTTTTTTTCCTAGCTTCACATTGCACTTACACAACAACACATATCCATCCATACACACCCACACACTCACACACACACACACACACTATATTGTTGTCATGTTCCTTAAAATACAAAAACCAGCTCACATACACGCATACATACATATACAGTAGAAACTACAATTGTATTTCCATTTACAAATTTGTTATAATTTTTATGCATTGTTTTTTGTTAACACAAATTAAGTTATAGTCTTAACATATATATATTATATATACATACTACATATATATACATAATTAAAAAGAAAAAAACAAAACAAAATTAAAGCATATATTTAAAATTAGCCAGAACGTGAAAATGTTAATGATACTCCTTAGTCCTACATAAATATAAAAAACAAAAAAAACCAAATCAATGCAAAAGCAGAAAGAAAAAAAAACAACAAAAAATCAAACAGGCAACTAACTTCCATTTCTGGACTCCAAAAAAAAGATCCTACCTATATGAAAATCTACAATAGAATGTAGTAAATTAATTGTTTACGCACAGATCAAATCGATTGTGCTTAAGAATTGTGTGCTTGTAAATTTGTCAAACAAACTTTTATATAGCAACCTAAAAGCAGCAGCAAAAACAACTAATTAAATATATCTATAGTTGGTTTATATAGTATATATATATATATATATTTAAAGAAAACGGAATATTCAAAATTCTTACCATTTGTTTTGTGAATTTTTGAAATTTACTTTGATGCAATACGAATTTTGTATGAAATGATTCGCACGAAGCGATGTTAAGGTTTTGAATTTTATTGCAATTTAATTGGAATAATTTCAAATTACATTTGTATATGCTGTAACTTATATTTATCTATTATATTTGTAAGGGTATCAATAAAACTGAAAAAAAAGAAACATCCATTATGGCATTTGTTCATTTTTATCTATTGAATAAATTCTTATAAAATTCAAATATTTATTTTATTACAGGGTATGTTTTAGTTTTGCATTCTTGTCTTTTAAATATGCTGGGGGTTGGGCGAACACTAGTATTTTCTCATACAAATAAGAGCATTTTGCGCTTTGCCAAGGTATGGTCACACTTTAATCGCTTATCCACAAAAGCCTCCAGCTGAAATCGCACACACACACACAGGCACACAGACAAGACATTTTGGAGCGCTGCTATAAAATGAGCAATACGCGGTGTGCTCTCGAACAGTCGTTTGATTCGCGGAGCATATTATTAAGACTATACGCGTCGGTTGTCTGGTTAGTCGACGCAGAGCGCTGCAACAATAACAACGACGACGAACAAAATAAAAGTAAATAAAAGCTAATTTAACGCTGTGTTATGACCCGCGTGGCGCACAAATTAGACGAATAGTGTGGAATATATCCGACTCCAAAGAGCATTATTTACCAACAACAATATTACATACGCTTTTATGGCGCATCAGCGACACAAACCCAAAGAAGAACCTGCCGAGACATATTACAAGAAAAAGAACAAGGAGCGAAGAAGAAAAAGCACCAGAAACAGCAACAGCAGCTAACATAAAGAAAAATTCAACTTATTGCGATTTATATAAATACAAATACAAATATTTTGCTACCTTCAGAAGCACAATTGATTTATTTCAACGGCCTGTGAACTGTGAGAAACAACAACAACGACTTTGTCAGCTGTTCGGTGCTATAAAAGCTTTTACCTTCTCCATTAATAACACTCAAAATATTGTATAGAGTGAAAAGCCCGGTCATTGTCCTGCTGCCAAATAAATCGAAAGAGTTTGGTTATGTACGGCGTCGTCCTCGACGGCTGCTGAAGGTGAGCGAAGGACATTCTGCCTGCCGGCCGCTAAAATAAACACGTTCCAGGCCACACGCAGAGCATAGTATAGTATACTTGAAAGCAATAAAGTTCTTAAAGATAACACTGCCCAGTGGGCCGGCTATAATTAAAACTCAACACCACCCCCCTGCGATACACAAACACAAAAAACAACTCACTCAACATGCGTATCTTTCCCGTTCGTCTCTCGGCCGTCTCGTCGTCGCTGTCGAACCTGACCAAAATGTTGGACTTTTATTCGGGCTTCAATCCGTCGCCGCTGTCAATCAAACAGTTTATGGATTTTGGTAAGTTAGAAGAAATGATAAATGATAGAAATGTCCTTGCCGGCTTTCGTTAAGTTGAACCAAAGACATTGAATTAGATTCTGTTCTCTTTGGTTAAACTCTCCTCCACAATCTTCTCTTTCTCTCTTTGTCAATGCTCTTTAAGAACATCATAACGGTGTGTTTCCATGTGTGTGTGTGCAAATTATTTTGTTTTGCACAATCGTGAGCTGAATGATTAATTGTTGTTTTAATCAGCATGTAAAAAGCTTGTTCAAAAACAATACATTTGATACCTTTGTGACGCAAGCAGCGCCCTTAGCTTCGATCTAATCGGTTTTGGTCTTGCGCAACCTGAGAACAACCTGAGAAAGAGAATTTATTGATCTGTCAAATATGTAAAATATGAGTTTGTACAGCTGACGGCAAAGATGCGCTCTTTGCTCTTTGCTCATGTAAAATTTTGTCTCTTATACACATACATACATACATACGTGACTAATCTAAGCTCGGCATTTTTGAGCTTAACTGCGCAAATGCCCGTTGTCTAATATGTATGTATGTACATATACCCAATTTAATTTCATTGAATTGTCAATTAAGCATTTTTTACAGTCCCGAGCCGGGTCGCGCCCAAACACACAAAAACGGTTGACTAAGCAGAAAGAGAGAGAGAGAGAGAGATAGAGAGTGAGAGCGAGTAGAAGCTTAAACGTTGGATCAATTACTTTTGACTTGTCGACTTTAGAATCCTATGTAAAACTATATAAAACGGAAGTTCCCACAAACAAACAAACAATAATATTTCTCATTTAGCAGTAAACAACAAATGACAATGAAATTTTATACGTTTTGCTAAACAAGTCTGGCAACCCTTCCGGTTTCGCCCGTCTGTCCGCCCACCCACCAGTTGCAAATGGCACGTGCCTTTCAAGGACATTTCAATGTCAAGTTACAAAAACAGACAACTGCATTATTTACACATGCATACGTACATATGTTCATACATACATACATATTTATAAGCATGTTGTAAGCCGCACCAAAACCTGCCCCAATAAGGCCGTAGTGTTTGCCGTTGTCGACTGTGCAATACCCTGTAAATTACAGCTGTCAATAGATAAAAATCGGATACAGTTGACTAAATTTGATAAATTTACCCTTAATTTGAACAAACCAATACATAATACTTCATTTTATTATTTACCAGTATTTAATCTTAACCCCTTCAAATGAATTTTTTTGAATACAATTTCAAATAGCACTCGAAAAAACCCCATTTTTTTATCAGAATTCGTTGAATATTTCAAATCAAATCATAAACTTAATATGCCCATTTTGTAAGGTTAAATTGGTACAAGAAACCCTTTTCCCAAGCTACTTGTCTTTGTCAGTGCAATTTCAGCATGGGGCTTGTTACGAAAAAGTTTTCAACCAACGTCATAAATGGCAAGTGACATGGAAACAATGCCCCTACCACTCGGGGGCCAAGTGGCTGGCACCAAGTTTTAAGCCAAGGCTTGCAGGACGAAAACAAGCAAGGTGGAAGCTGTGTTATTAAAGGCTATAAATAGAAAATTCCAAAGGAAGCAAGACAAGGTTCCATCTCAACAAAAGCGGCTGCCACACATTTTTATGTTGTTTATTAATAGAATTAAAATTGCTGAACCGGTTTTAACCATTTACCAGCAGCATTTGCACCAAACTTTATATCCATTGTTTTTGTTTTATTATCTTTTGTTGTTTTCGGTTTTGGGGCTTTATGATGTGCAAACAATATTAATAAAGGCTTTTCAACGAAATTCAATATATTATATGGGTAGTCTGATGTACTTGAACCTTGTTGCACGGCGATAAGATTTGAGTGGCATTTGTGTTGTCGACGGTACGTTAATAGACTTTGCAATTAATATGAGAATTCTCGCAGCTGTAAACATATCTGCGAAGCGACGAGGCTGTAACAAAGCTAGAACATCGCTAAACATCGAACCGCCCCCCACAATGCCCCCAAATTATATGGCATACATATGTTATGTACTGAAAAAAGCATTATCATTATTGTTGCTATTTATTATCTGCAATTTGTACTGAATTCAATATAGTACATATTTTATAAGTATGTATGGTTCCTAATCACTTTCTCTATCGCGAAAAAAAAAACAATGGTATGTTTGTCGAAAATAACGAATATTTGATACGGCAACATCCGGAGGCACGCCTTGTTTTTTTTAATTTTTTAATTTATTATGCGATTATTACCCCTAACCCCGCTGTTCTCTCAAGTTGATCATGTGCCAAGAATCAACATTTAATATGATAAAATAAAAAACAATAATAAAAAATATTTATACACGATATGAAATCGAAAATTTTTGACGGATATATATTTTTTGTATATAATGACCATCTGATGTTTTGACTTAAAATCTTAAATGGATCACAGGCAGCATCATTCACACTTTGCAGCTAGTACGAACTTTGGACTCGACAAGCGCAAACAAAAAGAAAGCAGACTTTTCAATTTAACCCAAAATGAAAGCATAGCAAAACAAAGAGAAAAGTGTCATAATAGAATTGACACGCACACGCGCCACTTTCATCGATTGCAGGGTATATGTGTATGTGAGGATTCAAATTGATGCTCAATTAAACAGTTTCGTTAAAAATTAAAAAACTTTCAAGACTCCACTATTTTACTCTCTGGTTACATTCCCGTTTCGTTGAGTTTTGTCTTTCTGAGGCGAGATATAAGTATGTCTTATACGTCTCATACGTATACGTATACATATTTACCTAGGTTTGCGGCCTAACTGTTTTTGTTTGTTTCTTTTGCTTTCGATTTATTTGCTTAGACACATATATAAAAGCGTCAGCAGCAAAGGCAAATGTGAGTCAAATATATACGCAAATATGTCGTTGAGAGAGGGAGAGAGAGTCGCATTAAACATGCTGCTGATGTCAATAGACAAGAGATGCCAATTTAGCCCAGCTGTCTGGTGTGGGGGCGTGCTGCCCTGCTGCAATGACGTCACGCCCAGCTGTACAAATGCACGGTCCTAACGCAAATGTAATTGTAATTGCAATGTGCGCATTTCCGATGTTCCGCGTTCAACTAGTTCGACATGGACTGGACTATCCCTGACCTTGGCATTGCGTGTGTGTGTGTGTGTGTGGTCGTGTTAAGAAATTGCTTGTAGCTGTAAATAATTAATTGCACATTCCAATTGAGTAATTGCGTGCTGATTGGCTAACCAGATAATGAGAGGGAATTCAATTGAGTAATTGAGTGGCGATAATAGGAAGAAGTTCTCAATTGAATTCGTGTCGTTCCAACTTGTCACCTGCTAATATTCAATTACATTTATTCCCATATGAATGTTTGAGTAGTTTTATGCTTTTATTGTTTAATATCTTTAAGTGTTTCAGCCGTCACGCGAGGCAAACGAAAGTGAGTGCAAATCTTATCAATTGCAATACGTCAATGTTCTTGTCAAATGCTCAGCGACACAGTTCGATCAAATTGCTTCAAGTTTTGTTTTTGTTTTGCAAACAGCACCAGAATGTTCCCAAGCTCTAACGCAGAGTCATATCAATAAAAGCGCTAAAAGCGGATGGCCTGTGTTTGCCAACAACAAATCATAAATAAATAAAGCTCCATTTTTAAGGTCAGCGGCTTGCGCTCTTTGATATCGAGTAACGCGCGACGACGCGCGTGTCGTCTTTCGATCGTGTTTGCGCTCTCTCACTGCCTTTCTATCGCACACTCACACGCGTGCGTACGCTCTTGTGGTGTGACCGTCTCCGTATTTTTCAGCCGGCCGTTTCTCGCAAATTCGAATTGGGTTGACGTCGACGCTTGTTTTGATGTTTTGGTTTGGGGCGAACCTGTTTGAACACAAGTTTTATTTGTTTGTGTTTATGTATGCGCTCTTGCGTTCGTGTGTGTTTGTTTTTAAATGGTTCGTTTTATTGGTTCTGTTTTGTTTTTGGAATTCGTTACAATTGCCCCATAAACAAAATGGCCGACGAAGCTTTCGGACAATTATGACTAAGTTTTATGCATTTTTAATTTGTTTTCGTCAAGCTCTCGACATATGTATTCGTCGTTAAGTTTAGCAACTCTTTTTACATTACATTCTCTCCCTTCTTAACAGAGGCGCTGTTTTCGCACGTTGTTGTTACAATTTGACAATTTTGACAACAGATGGCGTTGTTCAGTTCAAGTTTTTCGACATTATTGACTTAAATATATTTTTGTGCACACAACTAATTAATTTTGGACTTTCGCTGTCGAGTTGATTGTGCTTATCAGTTTGTCAGTTCCAACCGCCAGTATCAGCTTGTTTTGTTTTTGTTACGAAATTGCTGGCAATCAGCAACGAAATAAAAACATTTTGAAAAGTGCAAAGTTTTTATTTTGATTGCTTTGAGGCTTTGTTTAATTTGTTGACTTAAAATGTTTGCAAACAAAAAAAGTTTTCATACAATTGCAGTCAATTTATATTTATATTTATTGTCGTGCAGGTTTTCTATATATTTGTAAACAAAGAAACTAGAATCAATTGAGTGCATGCAAATGATTTCAGTGCTGATAAGCTTAAGTAGAACTTAAGTCTAGACATGCTACTGAACTAATTTCCTCTATCTCTCTCTCTCTCTCACAGGACAAAATGCATGCGAGAAGAAATCATATATATTTCTACGAAAAGAGCTGCCTGTTCGGCTGGCGAATATCATGAAGGAAATCGCGCTGCTGCCGGATAATTTACTGCATACACGATCCGTGACCGAAGTGAGCTCCTGGTATGTGAAGAGCTTCGAGGATGTGCTGGAGTACGAGAAGGTCGAACCCACGCATGAAAACCTACAAAAGTGTGAACCGCCCCTTATTTAATATGTTAAGATGTTTTGTACAAAGTTATTCTAACTGAAAATTGTGTGCTTTGCAGATTCGTACGCCATTTGGATCTCATTAGGAATCGACACAATGATGTTGTGCAAACGATGGCCCAGGGCGTCATCGAGATGAAGGAGAACGAGGGCGGCAATGTGGATGCATCGACTGAGAGCTCCATCCAATACTTTCTCGATCGCCTCTATATGTCGCGCATCAGCATTCGCATGCTAATCAATCAGCACAGTGAGTTTTTGAACTAGAAATATAAATAATTCTTATTCCTTTTGTCTCCCACTCTTTTGACAGCTCTACTGTTTGGCTCGAATCCACATTCGTTGGGTCGGCATATTGGCTGCTTGGATCCCGCCTGCGATTTGTCCGATGTTGTGCGGGATGCCTATGAAAATGCTCGTTTCCTCTGTGATCAATACTATTTGGCGAGTCCCGAACTTGAGATACAGCAGTACAGCACCACCACCGACGAATCGATACCCATACGCACCGTTTATGTGCCCTCGCATTTGTACTATATGCTCTTCGAACTGTTCAAGAACTCGATGCGTGCCGTTGTCGAGCATCATAGTCCTGATAATTGCGATACACTGCCGCCTCTCAAGGTGGTCATTTGTCGCGGCAAGGAGGATATTTGTGTTAAGATCTCGGATCAGGGTGGCGGCATACCACGCTCTCAATCCGATCAGCTGTTCAAGTATATGTACAGCACAGCGCCGCAGCCATCGAAATCGGATGTGCACACGGTGCCACTAGCTGGCTATGGCTATGGCCTGCCCATATCCCGGCTATATGCGCGCTATTTCCATGGCGATATCGTGCTGCTCTCCTGCGAGGGCTTTGGCACCGATGCCATCGTCTACCTGAAGGTAAAGACTCTTGAATATAACATAACATTTATCTTACATTGATTCTCTTTTAGGCCCTTTCGGATGAGGCTAACGAGCTGTTGCCCATCTTTAATAAGACAAGCTCGAAATTCTATCGGGCCACAGTGCCAACGGGTGATTGGTCGAATCAGGTAAAATACGCCAAGAAGCCGAAGAAGACGAGCGCTGTTAGCCAATAAAACATAAACATAAATCCTGGCTGTGTCTCCCCCCCACTCACTAACCGATCAACAAAATATCCTGAAAAAAACAAAAATATATATCCAGCCTACCCCAGCATGGAACCCGCATTGATTCCAAAGTGATTAGTTAATATTAGTTCATGTTTAATCGATTAAGTTGTAACTATTTGTTGTTTTGTATATTTGTTGTTTCCTTCCTTGTTAATCCTCATTTTGCTAAATGTAAATTTTTTTGTTGTTGTCATTTATCAGTTGACATTCCAGAAAAAGTTTTTGATTTGCATTTTATAAATATATTTTTAATGTTTGCTTTGGTCGATTGTATTGGAACAATAACGGATTTAGGTGTAAAGTTGGAAATTAGTATTAAGTAACGAAATTACATTTATTGTTTATTATCCAGCACACAAGATTATACATATAATTACAATACATATTTATACATTTATATATATTTTAAGTTCTACTAAAGTTTAAAGACAACAATAAACTGTTGAAATGTTGCATACAAACACACACAAAAACACCCGATTTATAATTCTGTTGGTTGCTGATGTTTCTTGAATGGTTCACAAAAACATGTAAATTACCCAATTGAATCCTTTGCTTGTAAAATACTTTTTAGTCCAACTAACTCGAAACCCCATTGAAATTAAACGAAGCATACTTTTCGGCTGATTCTAAACAATTTTAAATTTAAATTTCTCCTTATGTTATTGCTTTTTATCGTCTAGCTTTTTCTTTTCTTTTCTTAATTTTCTTGATTTTATTCATGATTTCTTTCAGAACTTTTCTAATCGTTGGCGTTATATTTATGGTTTTTTTAAGAACTTATAAGACTGTTCCGAACACACAAAAGCACCCCACCACTATCATGGTCAGTTTTTGTTGCTTGATAGATAGATTCCATACCAAGGTATTTTGGTTATGGGTAGATAACAAATTCTTTATTGATTTAATTTTTTGGGAAACTAACTGATTGGCAAATTTCAGAGCTCGGATATGAATGCACGTCAGTTGAGTGCGACGACGCCAAAGCGCTTGGACATGGACTTGGATTAGAGATGTGACACTAAAAATATCATACTCAGGACGTCTACGAACAACACCAACAATACTTTTAAATGCAACAACAACCTACAGAGAGTAAAAATGATATATCACTAGTTATAGGCAAACATTCCCCAAATACAACAGCAACAACTACGGTTTGTATTTGATATTGTATTCATGGCAGTTACGTGCTAAGTTTCTAATTGTTGTCAAACGAAAAAATAATAACGTTATTATTGTTATATAGAAAAAAAGTTGAAAATCACCTGCATATTTTATAAGCGTGTTTTTGTGCAATAAAGTGAATTGAAAAATAATCAACAAAATTGTTTTTAGGCACTACATTTTATTTTTACATAATAATAAATATTGTTAATTTTGCTGAGCTATACAATAATTAGTTGCGCGTGCTTGGTTTTAAACATGTTTAGACAGAAAGATATATTTTTATGTATGTATATAAGAATATAGATATATATTTATAATATTCGTTTAGTTTTACAATTATTTTATACAAAATTCTCACATTTAGGTTTTTAGCGTTTGCACTTTATCACGACGTTTCTGACGTTTTTTGTTGTTTTTTTTTTACCTTTTACATTTTGCTCGACAATTGACATTAATTTAAACTATTTAACTACAGCAACAATTGATTCGTTTAAACAAAGTGCATTGGATTCGATAATATATAATATATAATAATAATAATCATACATAATATGCAATATAAAATTATATAAACAATAATACACATACACGTACAATATTTATAATTCAAGCTCTAAACTCTACTCGAAACATTTAACACGAATTTAGCAACAGCAAACAGCAGCAGGGCAAATGTCGCAAATAAGCTTAGCTTTATTAACTGTTTATATAGTAAATGGCTTAATTAGCACCGCTCTTCTCCTCCGTTCTCACTTGCGCAACGGATCCAAGCTCTCCAACGAGAAATCATCAATGTTCAGCTGACTCTAAAAATCGGCAAAAACACAAACAAGTTATAAATAAATAGTTATAGCAAGTGGGCTTGGAATTCTCACCTTGAACACGCTCGGTCCGTTGTTCATTTCAAAGGGATCGGAGCCAAATAGATCCGTGTTGCCATTGAGGCCATTGTTGCTGCTATTCGAAACCGAGGTGCTGCGACGTGGTGCTGCAATCTTGGGTGGCGGCGCCACTGCAACAATTTCAAAAATAAAAACACAATAAAGATATGATTAAACTTATGCCAAAATCAACCTACATAAAGGTGGCGTTATGTTAAGCTCGCTGGAGAAGCCGCTGCTGTTGATGCTCATGTTGTTGTTGTTATTGTTGTTGTTGCTCAAAGTGCTATTGTTGTTGTTTTGCAGCTTGTGATCGTTGTTATTGAAAAAGAGCTGCTGGCCAAAGCTCTTTGAGGGCTCAAAGCCAAACAAATCATTGCTGATGGCATTGCGGCCATTGCTTAGATTATCCTGTATCTCATCGGCGCGCGGATCAAAATCACTGTCCGAATCCGAATTCAACAGCAGCTCATCCATTTTCTGGCTGTTGCCCTTGCTGCCACTGCCACTGCCGACGCCGCCACCGCTGCTGCCGCTGCTCATCTGGCTGGACAGATTGCTTCGTGGCGGCACAATAGGCAAGAACGAGTTGGGCGACGACGAATGCGTCGATGCTGTCGTCGAATTGGTATCAATCAGCAGTTTGTCCTCATCTGGCAAATGGAAAATATTCAAATATTTGATTGTATAAACTAGTTGCAATGCTTACCCAACTTGCCATTGCTCAGCGATGATTCATTGCCATTGAGCTCCTGGCTGGGCGCCTCAACAATATCCTTGATGCCCAACTTGTACAGCATGGCATCGAGTTCGGCCTTTGGCAATTTGGCGGACAATTCACGCAGACGCTCCCTATAGATGGCAATCGTTTGATGCAGATGCTCAATCTGCTGCTGCGCCTTATTTAAATTCGTCTTTTCGTTGCTATCCATGAATTTTCTGCGCAAAAGAAAAGGGCAAAAGCAAACTCAAATAAAATATATGACAGATGGAATACTTTAGCCACTACAACATGGATAAAGTTTCTATATATACACACCTGTAGGCCAAATCGAAAGCCTGTCCAATGGTCAACGTTATGTCGGATGCCAATTTATTTGATATGAATACAAAACATTCGTGCGTCTCCTCGAGCTTTGAGCTGCCATTGTTGCTGCTGTTGTTGCTACCGCTACTGTAGCCATTCGTGTCCATTGTTGTTGTGTTGTCGTTGGACTTGACCGTCTTGGCAATGAAGCTAAAGAACTTTTTGACACCCTTCTCGTCCGCACAATACGAGATGTTGTACAGTGGAAACTGATGCAAGATTTTATGTGTGCGCGGCTCTTGAATGGCGACACCCTTGATGCTAATGGTGATCTCCAGTTTCTTGAACTTCTCCTGTGTGCCCGTCTCCGCTTTCTTCATTTGCTGTGCAAACTGCAGCTTGCGTATTGCATCCTTGACCACCTCAATGCCCTTGGGCTGCTCCACGCTCAGATTACCAAAGAACTAAACACAAAGAAGCACAAGTTAGCTAAATTGTCGGTCACAGCTCAGAGAGTTTATCCATCCAACTCTTACCTTGACTAGATAGACGGCGTGTCCGTTAATCAGCTGCTCCGGCGTATGCAGCCAGTTACGTTTGCCATTCTTTGCATCGTTTTTTGAATTGCCACCGCTTCCGGTGACGCTGCTGCCATTGCTGCTATTTTGCCCAGTGCTGCCATCAATGATACTCTCCCCGCTGCTATCCTGCTGCAATTGTTTCTCCTGCTGCTTGTTGTTGTTCTGCTTATTCCAGAACTTGAGCTGCGATATTTTGGCCGTTTTGCTGCCGCCGCTGCTGCTGCTGTTGCCCGCAGGCTGATAAGGCATCTTAACCGCTTGACAATTTGCAAAGTGCGGGGGAGGGGGTGCGGTAGATTCTGTAAAATGTTCGGAAAATGTTAAATAAGATTAGTTTTTTGGCTCATTGCGATTTGAGCTTTGTTCGCTTTGCACGTTTCTATGCCACTTGTTTATTTTTTATATCAAATCGTAACTGAAATTTAATTTATAATTAACTTTTACAATAGATATAGGAGCATCTCGCATGCGAATACTTTTTCTATCACGATTTTATTTTTTTAAATTAATTTTATTGAATTTCTTTGTTTCGTTTTGCTTTGATGAATTGGCTGGTTGGGCTAACAGTGATAGCATCCAAGCGGGTTGGGCTTGGGTTTTTTCCTTGTCAGCTGAAACTTAATTTGCGACGATGCCATTGCTATGTGTGTGTGTGTGTATGTATGTTTATTTCTATATTGCTAATTAACGTCGTTATACAACAGCTTGCAATGAATCTGAATGCATTCCTTTCAGCTGGTAAACCAATCCCCATCAGTGCATCTGCATCCACAAAGTACATCTACATATTTATGTATGTACATATGTATATGTGTACATGCATACATACATACATACGACAAACGACAATCGTCAAACGTCGTCAGACGTCGTCTGGCGTGTCAGCCAAAGCAACGCTAGCTAAACCAGTTGCCCGATTGGCTAGCGTTAAGCTTGAACTACAGTAGTCACTCGCTACGTATGCATATGAATGATATATGTATTTAATTTTTGCAGCTGAATATTGGTTCAAAGAGATTATTATAGTAAAAAATCATTATTTCTTACATTAATGCCAATATAATAATATTTCTTTTTTCACATTTTAATTTTCGATGTATTTCAAATGATGCAATCAAAAGTTAGCTGGACGTGACAGTGCGACCTCCCAAAGACAAAGTAAAGACAATAAGCCAAAGTTTTTTCAGAAGCAATCCACACACACACAAACACACACACATTCCTTTGCACTCACACAGAAAAGTGGAACAAACAGTTGTTGTTTCAAGTCAGGTCTTAATAATGAAAACAAAAAATCACACCTTGGCACTCGGGCGGACCTTTTGTGGGATAAATTCTCGTGCAATTCTCACATTTCGTGTTGTGTCTCATAATTAAGAAAAATCTTGCAAAATATAAATGAAGCTTTGCTTTTTTTTTTGGTTTTTGTTTTGTTTTTGAGTTTATTTATTTATTTGCGTGCTATAACACAATACAGTAGACACTCGCTACACTGACCGCGCCAAGTTAGAAATCTTCCACACAGATTAAATCACAAGCATTTTTATTGAAATGCTATGATTTATGAGCAATTTGTTTTTGGTTTGTATTATTATTTGACACGTCTTTCTCCGCATTGAATAATTTTGGTTGTGCCGCCAACCGGTTTGTTAGCGTTTTGTCTACGTCAACAGGGTGTTTGTTGTTGTTGGTATTTAGTTAATCATATTGAATGTATACTGTATGCCGTAAACGTAAGTTTGATTCATTTTTGGAGTCGATTTGTGGACTGACAAAGAGAGCTTGCGCTGGGGCATTAGGCAATAGCATAAAATACAACAACAACAATAATAGTGGCACAAAAGCGAAAGCCAAATTATCCAAAAGCGGCGTGCGATGACGACAACGACAGCAAATATTAGCAACAACAACGACAACAACAACAGCGATGACAAAGACTGAAAAAATAGCACAGCTTAGCAAAACAAAAAACAAAAGTGAAACACCCTGTATTTGGCAATTGTGCGCAATTATGGCACCGACGCGACGTCGCTGCTGCGCAATCAAACAACAAAAACTACAAAAGTAAAATAAAGAAAAGTTGAAAAATATATATATGTATGTATGTATGTACGTATATAAGCAGCGCTCAGCTGACGGCAGCAGTAGTAACAACAACCGCTACGAACAAAAGAGATAATGTTGACAAGCCAAAGCCAACTGACTAAAACCGCAATGACGACGACGACAACGTCGCGGAAGACACTGACGCTGACCGCAACCTCCATACCTCCCAACCAGCCACTCAACCCCACCCCACACCACTCCACCTCATTACATCTTGCTAACCCACTGATCATCAGTTAAGCATGCAGAATGCGTGAGCTTTTTTATATGAGCACAGATTAGAGAGCACAGACAACGACGATAAAGTAGTGTTGTAAAAAGGCATTGCGTAGGCGTGAGTAAAGAGAGTAAAGGAGACAGCTGCTTGCGGTACTTTAATTTGGGAGCGGTGTGTGTACTGACTGTGAAAAGGTTTGTGTGTGTGTCTGTAAACCATTTTGTTTTGCTCCTCTCTCTATCCACTTTTTGACTACATACTTAATGTCGATGATATTGTGCCAGAGGTGTGTTTGCGCAACAACAAATCGATGTTGGCAAACAAAATGTGCGTCTTTAAAGGCTGAAGAGCTTTGCATAAGCAAACGATTGACACGAACAACAACAACAGCCGCAGGGGCCCAACTCGAATAAAACTTTAAAAAACTTTCATAATTAGCGGACGATGCGTACTGCGCTTGCGTGTGTGCGTGTATAAAAAAGTAACAAGAGCCTAGGTATTTAATTTTAATCAAACACACTGACACACAAATGCCAATTATATTGTAATTTAACAATTACACTTTTGCTTTCCTTTGCGCGATCTCTTTTCAGAGAGAGGCGCACCACACTAAAACACGCATACCGTTTGTTTAGCAAGGCGTTAAATCGGTGTTCAAAAACTTTTTGCAGAGTCTCGCACAGAGTAACAAGATTTTCACCGCTATTTAATATTATTTTTTCAGAGCGCCACGGCGCCACAACGTAACGTTCACGTCGGGAGACAGCTGCGTACTAAACAACAAAAAAGCAATGCTTCAACTTTTTCAAGTCGTTTCGTTTAATTCACTTGCAGTTGAGCTTCACACACACACACGCACGCGCTCACATGCACACTCAAACAAGAGAGGGGGAGAGACAACAACAATAAACAATTGTTAAGATTGCCGCTCACTGCTGCTGTCGTTGCTGAGATAAATCGAGATTAGAGCAAACAACAACAACAACAATAACGTCGACGCCGCTTCTGGCAAGTGCGAGAGCACTCAGCTTGTACATTGTTCATCATACACATGTTGTAATTACATTTTAGTTTGAAGAAAAGAGAGCTTTGTCAAACTTCACATTAACTTCAAATTAAACACACGTGAGAGCTCTCTCCATTTCTGCTTCTCTCTCACTTTTTATTTGAAATCTCTCTTTCTTTCACGATCATCGCCCACATGACCTGCACCTCTCACAGATGACAGTGCAAGAAACAAGAAAAAAAGACAAAAGCAACAACAACGCTTACAAGCAGCAAACTCATCAACCGTTTTATTTCCAGTCAATTCCGGATTTAGAATCTAAATTTGGACAATGGGCCAAATTTACATACTAATACAAATAGATACGTATGTTCATACTTTTCACTTGTTAAACAATTTTCGCTAGTTTTACTCGTTAAAAATGTGAATCTTGCCTTGTGCGCTGATTGAAGAAATTAGTGCAATTGATGCGATGCGGGCGAGGGTGCGCAGCTGGAGACTACGACGTCGACGGCGGCGGCACAGTTTTACAGTTACACGCGATGCAAATAACAACAACTATAACAAATATCAGCAACAATGGCGGGATGCTGCGGCTGGTACAAAATACAAATACAAAAACAACAACCGTTTACTTTTTCGCGCGCGCTCTCTATCTCCTGTCTGGCTCTCAATCGTTCTCTTTCTGGGTGATGCGAACTTATTTTGTTTGTGTGGGGTTTTTTTAAATGTACTGCGCAAATTTACAACAAACAAGATAACACAGCAACCGCAGCAGCAACAACAACCACATCGACACTGACGATGGAATATCCTCACCACCTTCACGGTCCGCCGAATTGTTTTTACCGATCACGCGCAAGAGACTGAGACTCGAGCTGCCGTTGCGTTGACCAAAAAGTTATGAGGCCGTTTCGTTTTGCACCTGCCAGGGATGCACACAGAGCGCTCTGCTTGAACCTCTCAGTGCAGTTTGTGAGTATTGAGCACGTCCATCACACTGAGTGGCCGATTTCCAGTGAGCAGGCGGAAAAGCTAATGAGCGAAAAATCTTTACAACGGCCCTGGTTAAAATGATACAGACATAAAACTAGTTATTGTTCGTTTAGGAATTGCGCACTCGGCTTGGTACATACTCGCTGTGCGCTGTAACTGCGATGATAGCTGTAAATGCTAGAAATAAGCTTGCAATTGTTCAAGTTAAACTGTATGCTTTCTTAGTTAATTATTTACATTAAATATTTTGTAAAGTTGAATTATTTAACGCCATTTAAAACTTTGATTGCCTGCAAGCCTTAAACGAACTCAAATGCCTGCAGTTATCAACTGTAGGAGATGAAGCGGAGTTTTCTCTTTTGTGGTTAAAGCACACACATACATAGGAATGAGGAATGAGTAAGCGCTCAATGGGTTGGTATGTATGTATGTATGTGTATTTAAAAGTTTTACCTGTTGCTTTTCTTTTGTTTAACGTTTCGACTGAAATTATTTTGTGCCCAACTTTTCAGAATAAAGTCAGCTTGTTTGCCATTGCATACAGAATCAGAATAATAAACCAAAATACGTTTAACAGTTACATCTACAGGTGGTAAACATAAAAAATACATTTGTACATATGTATGCGTGTGTGCGTGTGCATGTAAGTGTGTTTGTAAGCTAAACAAAAGCTCAACTCAAAGACAATATTGTTGTGTTGATGTGAAGAGGGCAGAAGACCAAAGCAATAGCGGCGAAAAATACACGCAACATACATATATGTACAAATATGTGTACATACATACATACATACATGTATGTATGTATGCATTTACATTTGTGCTACGTAATTTCTTGGGGTTTTGTGTTTGGTTGGTTAGGAATTGCAATAAAACTGGTTTTCTAAGTCAGGCGTGTAATGTACATACATATACAAATACATACAAACAATTGTATATGTATGTATGTATGTACATATGAGGATTTAATTATTGTTGAATGTTAGCCATGTTGGTTGTCGTTGTTGTTTGTTGTTAGTGCCGCCGAAGTCAAATGCATGCCGTGTTTTTAGTCTCATAGTATTTTCCTTTTATTTTTGCCACATTTTGACTGCTGCAGTTGCAGCGTTGCATTTGAAATTGCATCGACAGGCCAAGTGTGTTGATGCACCCGAAACCGGCTTAACATGAACGAGTGTTCGTCCGTGTGTGTGTGTAAGCTTCAATGTGTTTGTGCGAGAGTGTCTCCTGCACTGGCATCCCGGTATGGCTTTTACGCTCTCTGGACGAATCGGAATCTAAATCATACTCCCGCTCAGCAGCATCAAAAACAACAACAGCAACATTGACCATTTACAGTTAGCAGCGGGACCCGTTGCTGCTCTCTTGCCATTTACCTTGCACTCCGCAAGCAACAACAACAAAAACTCTAAAGTGAGTTCATTTTTATTTTCATTGAGAGCTTTTCGATACGGTAAAAGGGCGATTCAGGCAATTGCTTGGGCGTTTTGTGTTTTATTGGCGTGCAGCTGTCACACCCAACGCCTATCCGCCCCCCATATCACCATGTGATGCAGAGAAGCGGGACCTTTTCTCCAAGTTCATGCAAATTATACAAAAAATATTGACTTTTAATTTTGTAATTGCATATGATTTGCGCATTTTTATTGTTTGTTATCGATGGCGTCGTTGCCGCCGCCGCCGCCGCCTCCTGTTGGGGGCGTTGACTGCCGTCAAGGGGGCCTTGTTTTAAATCAAGTTTTTATTTCGTTATTTTTGTCGTCGCCAAGCATGACATTATTATTATCATCTCGAGTTCAAAGGCACAATCAGCCAACAACAATAACAAATAAATAAATGGGCGGTTTACTTATTTTCTGGTGCCTGCTAAATGCCATCGCATCATCGGCAATAATAATATTATTTTAAATGCATTTTTTTTTTGTTTTTGTGCACTTATCAAATGGCAGACGGAATAAAAACTGGCTTTTTTGTTGTTTTGAATAAACGTGCTGGTATTTCTCTCGAGTGCAATCTTCGGAGAAACAAAGCACAAGTCGAAAGCGACGCAGGCAGCGACGCTAACAGCGACAGCGCAGCCAACAGCATAATTTACATACGTGACGATGTTAAAGCGGAGCTCAAGTCACGTTTCCATTTCACGCTCATTTGATTGACTGCTTTGACTCGATGTATGTTTGTATGTATTTGTGCTTATCGCTTAACTGTTGTCGATTATTATTTTTGGTATGCAAATAATTGCATATAGTATGTGTAATGCAAATGAGGCTGCTTATCGCTTTCGAACGAATTGATCTGGCTTTGGCCTGACTTTGCGCTTATCAGCACGCTTTCGAGCGTTGAACGCCCCCCAACACACGCATTTGAGTAATTCAATTATTTTGTATATTATTTTCAACGTGCAACAAACGCGACAATAAAATAACAAGCCAAACTACAAAAGCAACAACAACAACACAGATAAGTGTTGTCATATTGTTGTTGTTGCTGTCGTTGTAGTTGTAGTTGTTGGCGCTATGGCACCGACTGGCACTGGCACAACGGCAATTATTCTGTATTCGCTTGGTCGGCCGTTGAGATAGTGTGAGACTTCCGTCGCGAGAGCGAGAGAGAGAGAGGGCAACGGAAAACAGCGAAAGTTTGGTTTTTAAGAGGAAAAAATATAATTATTGAAGGTTTTTTTGTGTTTTGTGTGTTTTGCACATGTGTCATATGTCACAATAAGCAGAGAGCTGTTTTCTTTATGGGCTCATAAATTGCAGCAGCTGCAAAAAAAAGTTTGGGACAAGGTCATTGAAAAAACAATGCAATTGAGACTCTAGCTTTTGGAAATTACTTTTGCGCGCTCAACTGCAGTGGCAGCACTGGCTCTCTACAGTGCTGTCTAACATGTTATTTTTTCAGCGATGTGGCTAACCTAGTAAAGGTTGCAGTCCCCGCTAAACAGAATCGAAAAGTCCCCTGGAAATTCCAGTTATTTACAGCAGAGATAGAGACTACTTAACAGAATAGATATCATCCCAGATGTTCATGTTAACGAGCTGTAAACTTCTGCACAAGATGCAAGGTGACAAAACCAACGAGCAGAAAAGTCGGTTTTCGCTTTTCGAAAATCGAAAATCGCTTTTATCTTTATATCGCTTCAGTTGCAATAAATATGGGTAGTTTATTTAAAGTATATAAACACAAAATATAAAATTATATACAACTTATTTTATTGCGCACACTTTGCAATCAAAACAAAAAGCTTAACAATGATGGCCGAACTCGCTTGTAGCGAGTAAAGTGTCGAAGCAAGTGATGAAAAATACTGGGTTTCTCCAGTTGTTCGCTTCCCTTATGCAAAATGCTAATTAACATAACATGCCAGCTTTATTTACCACATTTACCAGTCTTGTTACATTATTAGTCTCTGTTAGGTGAGGAGCAGCTCTGTTGCGCAAAAATCGACCAATTCAACATTTCGATAGACAGTTGTGCACATATCGCCCAGCCACCGCATTCTGTCGACCGTCTTAAAAATATTTATAATTGAAATTATTTATATTTGCTCGCTAATTTTTTAATAGCATTTACCGCAGCCGCGAAACAACAACAAATTGTGTTCGAAACGTTTGCGCGTCATACACACACGGTGCGGTGAAAATTAGCCATTTTTTGTTTACCTTTTGGTCCCCGTGCTGCTGGATATCGAGAATTTTACTGCTGCTGCTGCCAAATACATATGAACATATGTAAATAGATATATATGCGTGCGTAAAAAAGCATACAAACGTACATAGAGATGTTGTGCTATTTGTGTGTGAAAATGGCATTTAACAGAGAACAGTTAAGTTAATGCGCAACGATGCAGATGCAGTCGATTGCAGTTGCGCTGCCCACCAGGTGTTTATTTTAAGAGTGGCCAACAACAACCAACCCAAAAGTAAAAGTTTGTGCTTGCTTGCGAAAGAGAGGGGCGAGAGCGGGGCATGGAAAACGACGAGCCCAAACAAATTGCTTTTCCCGCTCCCGCACGTCGTAGAAGTAGCCGTAGTTGTTGCTGCTGTTGGTGGTCATGAATCTGAATCTGAATTTGAATCGAAATCTACAGCAAAGTAAGTAAAAATCTCTCAACACACTCCAGTCCCCCTCACAAACACACATAACATAATTATCGATGAGCTGTGCTGTTGTTATCTGTGCTGATAACTGCACTTCTTCGATTAGTGTTGCCGTATTGGTTTTCCAATTCGATTTTTTCTTCTTCGTCTTTTGTTGTTGTTGTTTCTGTTGCTTTTATGTTTGAGTGTGTGCGTGTGTGTTTCTGTTTTGTTTTGTTTTGATTTGTGGCAAGACTCAAGGACATTTATAAATATTTTCTTTTTTTGTGGGTTCATTCTGGGATTTATTTTGGCATTATCTGTGTGCGCTCATCTATTCGTTATCCTTTTGGTATATTTATTAAGTGTCCTGTCTTTTCTCTGCTCTTTTCTATCCTTTTGCTTTTGATTTATGTTTCTAATAAAATTTCAATAGACTTGCAATTTGTCGTGTTGCATAGCTGAGTTGACCCTACCTTCCCTTGTTCCCCTTGCCCTGCGCTCTACTCACTCTCTTTCTCTCTCTGTGTCATGCTTCATGCCACGTGCGTTTGTTCGCACAGTGGTTAAGCGTAGTTGCAAAAATGGAATATAAAAATATTTTCTTTTATTTGATGGTTTTTTAAAAGAAAACATTTTTTTAAATATGATTTGTTTTAAAAAAACTAATTCGTAGTTAATTTAACCTGATTTAACTAGATTTTTATAGCTAAGTTGGTTTATCGTAAATATTAAGCAAAAGATTAAATAAATTTACTAAGAAAGTTTAATCTTAGCTCAAAAACAAGAACTTTTGGTAAATTGCCGGAGTTGCACTTTTCCACAAAATATATTTTTTATATTAATATTTAATAAATGTTTTCTCAATAATTTGGCAACGCTTAAAATATAAGTTTTGTTTTAGCTTAACAGATTTGTTACCTTATTCTATTTTTAAAATTTTACTATATTCCTCAAAATAAATCAATTGTTTAGAATTTCTGTATTAAAATTTTGACTTCGAACTTATTCTTATTTAAATGTTTGAAAAAATAATTTTTTTTTTATTTTTTGCGTATTCGTTTAATATGTTTTTCTCTTTTCGCACATTTGTTATCAGCTCTTGTCCCACTGTGTACATCAAAAGCCGCGACCAACACAAAAATATGCAAAGCTTCAGCACCCAATTGCTCCCTTCCCACCCTCCCCTCCTCCATACCCTACCATCGGCTTGCAAAAGTGTTTTATGTGTTACGCGGACATTGTTGTTGTTGTTGTTGTGGCTGTGTTAGGCCTAAAGTCCTGCGTTAGGTCCTGCATCCGTTCTGGCCATACATTACAATGAAGTATGTTCGCCCCGAATGAATGGTCTCTCTCTCTTCCTTTAGTCCTAGGCTGATATTCTTTTGCTCGGCGACCTTTTCGCACACACACGCACACACTTATATGTGAGTGTATGTGTATTTCTATGCACACATGGTCACAGAGTCGGCCAGCAGCTAATTATGACCCGCACGTTTTCAAAAGCAAACACAAACAGAATACAGCTAACTTTGGGGTGATGAAAGGTGGGACAAGGCAAGACAAGGCAAAGACAAGACAAGGCAGGGGCAGGTGTTTGGATGTTGGGATGGTAGCAAAGGGTGGGGAGGGGGCTTTGGTATTTGTCGTGGCATACAAGTGTTTAGCTACGTTTTAAATGTTTCCGGCGCTCACTTTTGTTGTCGTGTCGCCTTCAGCCTTGGTAGTCTATATTTGGCAACGCATGCAAGCCTGACACTTTAGAGGTCCCCCCTTTTTGCCATCCTTACCCCTCCCCCCGTCTCACCATCCAAAAGCCAGCTGCTGTCGTCGCTTTGTTTGTTTGTTGCACTTTTATTGCGTTCACTCTATAAGTGTGTGTGTGTGTGTGTGCTTTGTCCCGCCGCTAAGTAGTCTTGTGTGTGTGTATGTGTGTGTGAGCCATAAACATGTCGTCTTTCGCTTGATTTAGCGGCTGGACAGCCTGAATGCCTAACTGTCCTCTTCCTCTTACTTCTTTGTTGTTGATTTTTTTTTTTTTTTTTTTGGTTGTTTGGGCTAAAATGTCTGTCTAAGCCACTGACCGCGCCATACGTCGCGTATACGTAATACGTAACGCTCAACTGATCATCTTGCAACACAATGGCTTATCCCCATCCCCATCATCATCATCATCATCATCAGCTTGTCATATTGCTGTGGTTGCTGCCCCAAAAGCGCTGTCAATATCTAATACGGAAACATGTTTTTTTTTAGCTCAAAGCAACAGTGCTGACAATATGTAAAAAATGGCTAGATTTGGCGGGAATGTTAAATAAAATTAATTAAAATTAAGCTGAATATTATTTTCACAAGATAATGTGATATTTGATATATTCACGTCAGTTGAGTTTCCAAATAAAAATTGATTTATTGATAAACAGTATTTCGGATGAGTTGTAGCAAATGTTCCCGAAGAGGTTAAAAAATATTTTTTTATTTATCACAGTTTGATTAATTTACAAAAATTAAGTTGACTGCGTAACCTTTTCCTATGTCTGTTGTATCTTTTTATTTACTTGAATTAAATTTAGTTAATGAAATGAATATCATATAATTTTTATAATACTGTTGAGTTTAGTAGAATCCAAAAACACAAGATTTTTGTATTTCTTATTTTTAGCTTTAATTTTGAAGGGTTTTTAATTTTGTTCACAAGCTAAACAAGCTTTAAAAAGTTCTGTTTATTTTCCGGAAAACTTTAACGCAGTTCTTTATAATTGAAATCAAGTTTGAAAAGCCAAATAATTTAAAGGTTTGAAATGTTTTTTTTCTGTGCTTAGATTATCAATTTTTTTTTATTATTTTCCGCTAAATCGACAACACTCTTTTGAGCTTATTGCACCCTTCTGCAAGTTGCAATGTCAGTTAGTCAGTTTTAGCCATAAATCTAATGCTGTTTAGCTTGGCATCCGTCGTATCTTTTGCATCTTTTGCATACAAAAGCGCTTGCCATTTTGGGGCGTTGAGTTATGCGAAACTTGGCGAACAACTCTGAATGAGATACGTAGTATACTAAATAATAATAATAATAATAACCCTTTCGTTTCTATTCTTTTTCTCTCTCTTTGTGCGCAGACCATACAAAGAATGGCCTGAGCCGTGTTAGCCTGGTCAAAACGCAGAGCGGCGGCAAGCTAAGCCACAGCAATGAGGCCGAAACGCCAGCAACGGCAACTAAAGCAACAACGACAACAGCAACAACAACAACAACCAGTTTACGCGCTGCCAAACTTAAGATCGAGGCCATGCAACAACAACAACACAAACTCCTTAACAACAACAGCAACAACAATGGGAACAGCAGCAGCAGCAACAGCATTATATTGCTGCGGGGCACACGCAACGAAAATGGCCAGATCATCATACAAAACAAACAGGACATTCTCAGTCTGCTCAACGAACAGCAACAGCAGCAGCAGAATAAGGCAACAGCCCTAACGCTCAATCAATTGCCCACAACAACAACTGTGGCGCGCAAAACAATTGTACAAACAACCACAACAACAACCAACAACAACAACAATAATGGTGGCGGCACCAACACTGGTGGCAGCATTTCTATAGTCTCCAGCAGTGGCAAGGAAACCAATACGATCCTGCTGCAAACGCCCATCAATGCCAGTCAGCTGGAAAGCGTGCTCAAGGCTCAAGTCAACAACAACAACAACAATAACAGCAGCAATACCAAGCTTGTGGAGCGTCCTTTTATGCTTAAACATGTAAGGAAAATTATGATTTTTTGCTGCAACTGCAACTTTGTAACATTTCCTCACTTTGGTTTCAGGCCTCGCGTAGTCTTAGCTCGGAAAGCAACTGTGACAGCAAATCACCTTTTGTGCTGCAAACGCTCAAGCGACTGGAGAAATCACAATCAATATTGGTCATACGCAACTCGACGGCAACATCAACAGCTGCCGCCGCTACGGCTACAACGCCTGCAACTAGCAATAGTAGCACCAACAACAACAGCAATAAGAACAACATTGCTGCCCAACAGCCGCATATTTTAAGCGTAACGCGCAGTTCGAAGACGTCTAAGGCTGTGGCTGCAGCGTTGCAAAAGTTAAAAGCGCCCGCGGCAACTGTTGCAGCGACAACAACAACAGCAGCAGCAGCTGCCACGACCATATTGAGACTGAGCAAGAGCGTTAACAAGCAGCAACAGCAGCAGCAGGTGCCACCAGCGGCATCAGCATCAGTAGCAACAGCAGCAGCGGCAGCAACAAATAAACTGTCTATCGAGCAGCCGCAAACGACGAATGTGCCACTGGGGAACGGTAAGTCTACACATGCAACAATAGAATACTCAAATGGGAAGTCATAAATCCAGCAACCTGTACAGGTGTTGTAAGCGCCTTGCTTGACGCAGTCTCTAAACGTTGCACTTCTTTGTTTAAGCCTTTGACGAATAGTACAATTGTCCGATTTATTGTTGCCTACTTTGAGGCGCTTGAGTTTTAAAGCTTTCACATATCCCGCTGTTGATTTGGTGTGCTCTTTATTATTTTTTTTTGGGAATGTTTCGGCGTAGTACGTGGTCAGCCTAACAATTATTCAATTAAATGCGAATAAACTTGGCCTCAAGCGCTATTGTCTTTCTCTCTCTCTCTCTCCACTTTTCTCTCTGTATTTCAGTTGTCTCTCGCTGGAGGCATTTGCCCAGCTGTGAACATGAAGGCTCATTGATTTTCACACTAGCTAACATTTGTTATGTACCCTGTACGCAAAAGTACACTGAAGGGTATATGTACACACATATCTGGAGAATGTTAAAGATTTGAAATTGTTTAATGCTTCTTGAATTTTACATTAGGGCCATTTAATTTTCAAATAATTTCCAATCAGATGCTTTTATAACGTATAATAGTGTCTAGGGTATCGTGACGTCCAGCACTCTACATCCACACAATAACATTAATACGCTGCCTTTCTTACGCTGCCTTTCTTGGGAGTCTCTCTGGGGGTCAGCGTCGTAGCTCAATTGGACTGCTCCTTGTTCTATTTTTTTTTTTTTGTTTGGCTGCTTGTTGCAAACAAACGAAAAATTGTGTTTTTATTTGGTTGTTTTTGTCTGTTCTTAGTGTTCATTAGTGAGCACTGTTGCAAGTTGCAAGTTACAAGTTCGCCATCCTCACAGTCCTGGAATTGCCAAGCCACTTTATGTCAGTGATTGTAAGCAACCTGTAACGAGAGCAAATTAGTTCATTTAAGCGTAAAGTGCTTAAGATTCTCAACATCATAATTGATCCAATTGAGTGTTTTAAGTAAAACTTTCCTTTGCTACTTCAAATTCGAAGAAAGTTTTCAATCAAAACATTTGCAGGAAAACCTTTGGGGGCGCGTAAAAATATCAAAAATGTATCTTTAAAAAATGTTTATATTGAATATTTTACTTTAAAAATGTTCATATGCTTTCAAATAAATGACTTTAATTTTATTTAGCTTTTGTTAAAAAAATATATTATTTTAAAGTTTGTTTGAACAAAGTAGAGATTTTTTTTCCATGTTTTTGCTCCTTATAATTTTGTGTCCTATTCCAAACCAAATAAATTCACTTAATTACTTAACATTATTATTGTTAACTTATCAGAATATCTTCTAAGTTGATTCAACACTTTTTCTTTAAAAACCAATAATTTTGAAGTGACTTTTCGTTTAGTTCCGTAAGAGATGCCTTTGAGATTGAATTGATTGTCGCTTGCGATTAGCCAATTGGCAGCTTGAGTTAAAATAAATCTCACGTTTCCAGTGAACGCCTCAAGGCAGCAGTCAACTCAAGAGAATATTGCTGATGTCTGCAGAAAATGCTCAAATTATTGTCGTTGTTGTAGATAAAATGTGCGACAATTGTAGCAAGAGTTATGTATGTGTGTGTCTATTTGTCTGTCTGTTTAAGGTGTTGATTATTGCACTCGATACACACCAAAAGAGCAGAAAGAGTCCTTTGCTTTTTGTGCCTTTATTTTTGGCTGGTATTTTTTTATTTGTGCTGACAAGCCGAAACATTTTTTTTATCGGGGGAAATAACATCAGCTAAGTGATTTTTAAGCCAGATTTAAGTTATGGCCAAAACGATTGCAATGTGTGTCTGTGAGTGTGTGTGTGTGTGGGCGTCAAGTGGCCAAAAAGTGTCGAGCGAGCTGTCGCCTCAAAATATTGCAAAACTCGAGTATTGCTGATGTTTCAATTGCTGGCTTATTGAGTCGTCGTTCTCATAGTTTCCCACATACTATATGTATGTAGATATAGGCATGCCCATGCATGTGTATCTGTATTCTTGTTTAATGCAGACATCCGTAAGATACTTATCTGACTTACAGCTAACAGAATGCAAACGCCTGCCTTTACGTCTGTGGCGTCTGTGCACGCTTGTGCATTTTATTGATAAAACTTTGGCTAAAATTTTAAATATTTTAATTTAGTTGTAGTTTAGTTGATTGCAAGTTTTATATAGTTACTGTTATTGTTATTGTTCCCAGTGGCGCTTTATCATATCCAGCACAGCCATTAGCTAAAAGCCGTCGTGTGCGCTCGTCAACCTTCAAAAAGCGCCGAAATATTCATGGGTCTTGTATTTCTATTTGTTTTTTGATACCTTTAATAAAGGGTTAGTTCAAAAAGAGAATATTAAAAATCAAAGTTACATTTTTATTACTACTTTTGAAAATTATTATTTATATCTTCAAAAATCACATTGAATTTATGGTTTAAAATTACTCTTTAAGGACTAAAATAAATAAGTTTTAATTTTTAATTTATACTGGACGTTAGTCCAAATAATCTTTTTCTTGATGAACACCATTTTTCCTCCCAAAAGATTGTTAAACTGACCATAAAATCCCTACAGGGTACCTAATAGTGACATTTTGAATTCTTTTCAGTGTGTTTTACGTTCACTTTTTTTAGAATTTATTTTTTATTTTTTTGTTGAAGGTAAGCAAATTAAACAAATTACCAACAAGCAACGGCACACAGGCACAGCAATCGGAACGACCCACACGGTGTTGAGTTTTGGAGTCGACCCGCAAGTATCTATGAGATACTTTTGCATTTCGCATGCATGTGCCGTCATGTGAGCTTTGAAAAAATCGCCAAACTTTTTTTTGCTATGGCGGTTGGTTTTCTATTTGTTGTTTTTTGCACTTTTCTTCGAAAATCCTTTTGGCTTCATTATCATTATTTTGGTGTGCTTTTTTTTCAAGCACATAATTGCCAAGAGAACTAAAAAAAAAAAATAAAAATGAAAACTTTTGCGCTTTGTTTTTCGGCCGATGTGCAAAAAAAATGAAAACTTTTGCATTTCCGTTGTTGTTATGAAACTTGAGCGCAAGCTTGCCTAGTGTTGCAAAGGGTGCAAAAGGAGAAACAAGAAGAAGCTTCTATCTCTTGTTAGTTTTCCTTTTTTTCTACAATCTTTTTTTTTTTTTGCGAGTTAAATTGCAAAATATGATGAGCCGGCGCCTGGCACCACTTCACACACAAGCACAAAGAGATACACAGAGAGAATGAGAGATAACTTCACAAAGAGCTACTGGATTGCCGTGTTGTAGGCGGCTAATTAGATAACACTGTGCCTAATTGCCTAACTGTCACGCCCATTGCCCTTTCGTTGATCTATTTTTTTCGTTCTTCATTTTTTGCTGCACATCATCATTTTTGGTTATTGTGTCGCAAAAGTTCTTTGCTTTAATTAGAATTTTGGAAACTTTTTGTTGCATACTTTTACGTGTGGCCATATTTACAGTGCCCTGATTTGTATTAACATCCACAAACACACTTTACGCCAGGATGGGTAATTTAGAACAAATGAATTCACACAAAGTGTAAAAACATGCGAAAAATGCGCCAAACCAATTATAAATTTTCGGTTTAACATAGCTCAATAATGTGATTAGAAATGTAGCATGCAGCAGAAAAATCGGTGTGCAAATTCCTACAATTTAAAAATAATTTTTGGCTAAAAATTACATATTAAATTTTATAACTTAAAATTTTTAACCGATTTTAAAAATGATTTTTATATTAAAATCAATAGTTTTTAGTCAATTGTTCATATTAGATTTCTTTTAATTGCTGCTAAAAAAAAACCACCAATTGCATATTATCCATTCGATTAAAATACGGTTAAAAAAACAATTTCAAAACATTATCAAAAACTTTATTTTCATTAAAATCTCAAAACATTATCATAAACTTTATTTTAATGTAAGAAAGGGTTTTTACATACCCGAAAGCAATTATTGCAATGATATTGTTAGGTCGTCGCATGACCTTAAAAAACTTCCACAACAAACTATAAAAAATGCACGCGTAATCACTTAATGAATACGTTGCTTATATGAAGCAAATACAATACCTTACCTTTCTTTAAAAAACACAATCATTAATGAACGGTATAAATATTCTTTATCAGCATCTTAAATCCAATTTAGTTTAGACTGTCAAGTGAATACCATATAAAATGACTAACAAACTGAAAGCTATTCCGATTGATCCTCCAATTTTATTGGCACGTTTTTAAGAATGCATTTTCAGAATAGGTTTTGTGAACTTAAGAATATGTTTATTTTTGTGTAAAGTAGAAGAAAGAGGAAACCGACCTTGAACCTGATTCAAAGTGTGTTCCAAAAACAGTCCAATATGTATCTTCACTTTTTCACTTTTTGATAGCGTTCACAAAAGCATTAAGAAAACAAAAGGAAACTGCTGATTTATAATTTTTAGTATATAATAATCGGTCATTGTATAAATAGCTCCAATCAATTTTGCTCCACTTTTCATTTAACTAATATGAGAGTTGCTTCAGAACATATTATTTTAAGCTCAAAGGATATTTGCGCTATGCATAAAATTAAATATCTATAATATATGTTATATTTATACTCTATTAAAATGTGTGCTAAACTCTGTCGCACATGTTGCATTGTTTACGTACAATATAAACAAAGTATATATGCAATATGTTGACATATTTGCGCGTTGATGTTCGCTAACACGTGCGATTTGATTAAAAATTCCTGTTTTGCTAAAATGCTGAATTTGAGGTGGGCTTGTTCATAAGGCACTTCTCCCAACCAAGGCACTTGAACCTTGCACCTCCATTAGTTGGCCTCCACTTTGTTGAATGCCGCGCATATCTGTGCACCGCCACGTTGCATTTGTTATTGTTTTTTGTGTTCTCTCCTATTCAATATATATTTTTTTATTTTTGGGGTAGGACCCACTCGTTTAGGCGCGCGTCCGCTTTTAAAACGGTGCTGAGTGCGCAGGTCCTTTTTTCGGCAGCGGGTTCCTCTAACGGCCCGGAACAACCCCTAACTGCTGTCACACTTTTTGTTGTGCAATAGAAATCTGTGCAAGTGTGTGTGTGTGCGAGTGTGTAGGTGTGTGTTTGAGTGTGTAGGTGCTGTCGACCAACCCACACACAGTGATTTGGTATTAAGAAAGAATTAGGCTAATTGTGGCAAATGCCCAAAGTTACAAACATAACGTATACGAAGCGTTGACTGCCTAACGCCAGCAACTTGCAGAAACACTCATAAACACACACACACACACACAAGTAGATTCATCATCTGCCAACTCTCATGCTGTATTCGTTACACTGCAGCTTCTCGCTCGCACTCACTGCTCAATGTTGCCAGCTAAACCGACGAATCCTGGCTGAATGCACAAAACGTCGAGCCGACTGCACGTTCGTGTCTCGTGCCGAAGCTTCAAGCTTCAAAGCCGACAACAAGGACGCTGGTGTCTCTGCTTGGTGCTGTTGTACTGTGCTTCAGTTTTCAGACCTTGGGCAAACGTGTCGGACGTGGTCGAGAAAGTATTATTGTCGTCGTCCTCATCGTTGTCGATGTTAGTTCCGTTGTCGTAATTTTTGCCGTTTTACGTTACGTCTTACGTATTGTGTTTAACGTGACGAGCGCTTACGGAGCACAGGCCTGTCAACAACTGCCAGCAATATGCCAATATTTATTATTGTCAATAACAACAGCTGCTTGCGCAACTTTAACCGTACTACAACGGTCTTCATCTCCGGCTCTGACTCTGACTCCTCCGGCCACAAGGTTCCTCTTCACTTGCCATTTTCCGTTTGTTTATGTAATTTGTTTACCTCGTGTGTATTTTAACTGCGTTGTTTATTATTCACCGTTTTAACATTCCACCTCTCTCTCTTATTTTATTTTATTAATTTCGTTGTTGTGTCAATGTTGTCCACTGTAATTGGTCTTTTCTGATTATTTTCTTAAAATCACATTTCCTTTCCAAACTTAATGTCGCCTATATACCTACATAATATACATATATCAATTTGATGTTGTCATTACTTATTGGTGTTGTTATCGGTGTATAAATATTAACTTTAATCAATATACAACTGAACTATCAATTTATAGATGTTGATGTGTTTAAGTGTCTAAATAATATTTGGTGTTTATTTTAATTTTACCATATTTTGAGCAAATTGGCTTATTTATTTATTAGTACTTTAATCATTTCTAAATGTTTGTATTTTTGTGAACGTTTTAATGTGTTTTAGTTCTAAATTTAAACTTTAAATTGATGTGCGTTTTAAATAGAGTATTTAAGCTTTTACTAAAACCAAGATAATCAAATTTAGTTTTAACTGTTTCAATGGATTTTCAATCAAGTGATGTTGAATATTATAAATTTATTAATATTTCTCTAAAGTGCTTCAGATTTTATGTATAAAATTCAGAAGTGATTCAACGATTAATATGTAGTTATAGATTAAGGCAAGTGTTAAGTGTTCGTACCGTTAAAGAAATTTAAAAACTATACAAGATAACTGATAAGAGATAAAATGGTGAAAGAGTTTTCATATTAAAAGAATTTTAAGCGATATAACGATTCTAAATTTGAAATTTCTTTGATTAGTTATAATTTTCAATAATAATATCTGAGCTTCTACAACTTTGTAGTTGAATTAACCGTAAATAAACAGATCCGACAATATACACAAACTAAGTAACCTTGTTACTTTTATCATATGTCAGTTGCCAGTTTTCAAACAAGTGCAAATAATTGTAATGTCAAACGAATTCTCATCTCCGAAACTCAGAGAATGAAATGTGCATTGAACTACAGTTCATGGCCGAATTTAAAGTTGTCAAGCATGTAATGCAAATATTTATAAGACTTAGATAGGGCAAAAGAAAACAAATATCTCTTTCAGTGCCTCGTAGTTTTCCCAGATCATAAATGTTGAAATCACGGTGTGTATAAATCGAGCAGCAAACCGAGCAAATTAGCTCTGTGCTTATTGTGGCAACAGTTTGCAGCAAAGAAATTTGAAATTTTTTTGACTCGTGTGTCAAGATAACACTTGGATAAGGACTTATCAGCCAGCGGTCGTTGGAGTGACATTATCAAAACAGCGACTAAGCCTAAAATCTACGATGCTAGATCGCTTGAAATATATTGCTGAGAAACGGAAAATGTATATTTAAATTCGTAATTGTTGCTAAAGATTTGAACTTGTAGGAAATACTCAGATCTTAGTTTAAGCACAAACTGCAAACCGTTAAGACGCGCAAAGACGCTTATCAAAAATCCAAAAAAAACGGGAAGAAGTGAACTAAAATCAGTGAAGAACTAAAAAAAAAAACGATCTTAAATCAAGTGGTCTATATGGCCGGTTATCGTGCGCTGCCGCTGGCGCCTGTCACGTCAACAACAGTTGCTGCTGTGCAACCCAGCAGCAACAACGGCATCGTGCAACCAACAATGGCCGCTTATGCTCATCATCAGTCAATGACAGCGATGTCAAATAACGGTATTATCTATCAGTCGGCGGTGCATGCCTCCATACACAGTTTGAATACAGTACAAAGTCAGCATCGTTCATCTACAACGCATCATCACATTTTAGCCACGGCAACTGCCACGGCCACGGCAGCAGCAGCAACAGCAGCGGCGGCAACAGCAGCAGCGGCCGCAGCAACAGCAGCCGTTGCCGTTGCACTTCCAGCGCCAGCAGCAACAGCAGCAGCAGCGGCAGCAGCTGCAGGTGGAGTGGTGCAGTCGGCGATACCGTATGGACAACAGCAACATGCGCAACAGCAGCAACAGCTGCAGATGCAACCCATACATCAGCAACAACAACAACAGCTTATGCTGCATCAGCAACACGCACAGCAGCAACAGCAACAGCATCAACAGCAGCAGCAGCAGCAATTGCTGCCACATCCACAGCAGCAACATCATTTGCAGCATCAGCAACACCAACAGCATCAGCAACAGCAACAACATTTGGGCCTATCATCCGCGCTGCACCACCACCACCATCATCATCACCACCACCAGCAGCTGTCGCTGCATCAGAACCACCTGTACTTTAATGGCTTGGGCCACCACAGCCATCATCATCGGCAGATCTTTAGCCATTTGCAGAGCGCCCTCTTGCCGCTCAGTGTCAGTAAGTATGCTTGGGCGTGGCATGTAATTGTGGGCGGTCAATTACAATCAAACAACAAAGTTTGTACTTTGCTATTAATCAATTTATTTGCATGTTTGTCTATTGTTTGATAATGGTGTTTCCTAACTGTTTCTAATAGCTGTCTATTTTTAACACTCTTTCAATTTGTGTTTTGGTGTTCTTCAATGTTGTGTGTGTTTAGTTAAGCTTGAAACCTCACGTTTAAGTGCAGTTTAGCTAAGTTTCATTTACAATTGATTATTCCCTCTTTTAACAATTTAGCTTTAAAGTTAAACGTTAAGAGACTTTACACTTGATAAAGTGTCCTCTCTCCTTTCTAGCTTGTTTTGTATTCAACTCATTTTCATTTTATAAACATTTCATTAAATTTTATTTCATATCTTCCTGGTGCAATAATTCGCACGCCATTCCACAAAACGCGTGCGGAGCGTCGCCAGTTCTGTTTTTTGTGAACAAAAGGACATGCATTCGAACACACACTTGCACCCCAGAGTATCCTTTAACGAGTGCGAGCCTAAAACCTAAACTACAAAACAATTGAAAACAAAAGGGCTCCAAAGACACTAAAAAACCAAAGGCTCAGGTGTTTCTTTCTACATATGTATGTGTGTGTGTGTCGTGTGTGTGTGTGTGTTTGTTGTTGTGCGCGATTTTATGTCGCTAACAATGCAAAATATGCCCAACATTTGCTTCGTTTATTGTGTTTTTGTTGTTTTTTAGTACACATTACGTTTGCCGTTTGTTTTGCTGGTTTAGTTTTTTGTGTGTCCCTTGGCCATGCCCACTTTTTGTTGTTACGCCCCCATCTCATTTATGTCTTCCTTGTCTTTTGTGTTGCACATTGAAATATGTCAGCGATTGTGCAACGGTTTTTGCGCACCCCTTCCTCTCACCTGCAACCAGCAACAGCAGTCACAACAACAAAAGTTCCCATTGCGGCCATTGTTACATTTATATATTGTTGTTGCTTTTTAGTCATGTGGTGTATAAGTTAAGAAGGTGGCTTAACTTTATTATTTTAACTTAACGGCATTTTAAGTGTTTTTTATTATGCAACAAAACAATGACAATACTTGACTTTTTCTGGGTGAAAATGTGTGTGTGTGTGATTGTGTGATTGTAGGTGCGAGTTCACAATTCATGCGGCTGAGCAACGCTTAGGACAACAAAAAAGATTGGCATTATAGCCGAAGATAATATACCCTAACAGATTCAAAATTCCATCTTCTTACCTCTTAGGACAGTTTTTGATTTTATGAGCTGCATCATATTTCAATTGTATTTATTTGAATACATTTTTAAAGCAATTATTTATTTGATAAATGTTATACTTAAGCAAAAGAACCCAAGTTTGTTTTAAATATCTTCAGGTCTTATATATAAAGACTGCTGAGGGACTAGGTAAATGTAGAAGAATGTCCGAATAATCACTTAACTCGTGTTACTTATCCATTAAAATACAGCATTAAGATCTAACACGCATCGTCACCAAATCATAAAGCCCCTCCGCTAGTGTATTATAATGATTTTCGCCTTCTGCACACTCCCGGTGCGCATTGTCACTATGTCGCGACGGCCGTCCGTCCTCAGTTATAGCAGCAGCTATAACAAAAGTCATTTTTCGTTTATGAGCAGCTTCATTATGCACGTTATATAGCATACTTTTTTGCCAGCCCCTCGAACGCCCGCTCCTTGCATATCACGCCGTTTTGAAAGTTGCCCGTTTCGACTCCTCTCATCCAATCAACGCTTTGTCACTTGGGCACGCTAAAACTTTGCAACCAAAGTGCGTCAATGAAAAACCAACAAGTGTGCAATGTATGTGTATGTGTTTGTTTTTGTGTGTTTTGTTGTCTTTGGCTGTCATTGTTGCTGTTTGTTTGTTTGTTTGTTGTGCCCGTCAATTTTATTGTCTTTGGCATGCCATTGTTGTGACTATTGGCCGCAAGGCTTTCTACTTTGACTGCCTTTCTCGCTCTATCTAGGAACTGTTGCGACCTCAATGCTGTGTGTGTGTTATTCACTCTTCGCACTCGTAAAGCCCACAAACGCGCGTGTAAAACATTTTTTCCCACAACAGACTGGTTAAGTCATATTTAAGTGGTATAGCGTTAACTAAGTGACCGTTAATACAACTCTATTGGTGGAGAATATACAGGGGTATCCATATCTACCCTTAGATTAAACGTGTTTGGACCGATTGACTGACCCAAAGAGATAGAAAGGGTAAAAAGGAGGTTTATTAAGAATATTTTTGGGAAAAGTATGTCCGCATTCAATGCATAGTTTTTATTTACTTGCCAATCCACCTTTCTGGGTGAAAAATATGTATAATATATCTTGTCTAGCTTTAAGCTAAAATGCATTTCTGATTGCATTTAACATTGCCGTTTGGGTACTCCTTATCGAATACTGATGGATATATGTATATGTAAAGATAATATCCAACAAACTGTAGCATTTTACAAATGTATAAGCCACAATGTCAGGGGACCACAATGTCTCTAAATCTCAAGTCCACGCAAAGTGTGAAAAAGTAATAAAAAAAACAAAAAAACTGAACTCGTAGAAGAAGTAACAGAAAGTCGCAAGTTGACAAAATTTTAATAAGGCACTTTGCTGGCCGCCTTTTGCATGCCAACGAGAACGCCAACGTTTGCCAGCTGTCAGAAGGATTGGTGCGAGTGGAGGTTAGGGAGAGGCTGACCAACGTGTGCAATAAAAAATTCAAAACGTCTCCACACACATGCACAAGAGCAAAAGGATTTTGTGTCAAAGATCACGTACTCAATAAATATTGCCCATGAGCGTCGCACACAGTTGGCTACACTTTGAATTGGACTCGAGTCGAGTCGAGTTTTTTGTTGGCCTTTAATTTCGGCTTAGTTATTGCTCTGGGGACAGCTGTGGGCGTATTTGGTATTTTGATGTGCGCCTATTAATTTCCATTCGCCAGGCGCGGCAATTCAATTAGTTCAAATATGTTGCCTAGCCAAAGCTACATATATCCGAAATGATCCATGCAACTCTTTCCCTTGCTGCCTGATGTTTACGTGGCACGTAATATATTTGCTCATATTACTAAAAGCTACATAAATCGTGCTGGGGCTTTAAGCGCCAGGCACAAAATTTATAGCCAAAGTGTTTGCTGGCAAAGTTTTAAAGTCCTTAAAGCAGGACAGTTTTCTGTTGCCTGCCTTCTGTTGTTCAGTTTTTGCTTAGGCCTGATCGATGCGCAAATGGTGACAAAATGCAAGGCCTACGCCTGGCATGTTTACAAGCCATGCAACCTGCCCAGATAACAGAGAAAGAGAAGAGAGAGGCAGCAAACATGTCCTCTGCCTTGTGTGTGTCCTTTGCATAGTGCAAAAGTCGAAAAGTGTTTGCCAACGCAAAATTCCAAGCAATTAAATCACTTTGATGCTAATTTGGATTAATATGTTGTTGTCTATAGGCAATTTGTTGTCCGGGCACCTAGAATGCCTCCTCTCTGGTTTTTGGGACAGGTGTGTGTTTCGATTAGCTCGCACGCAAATAGATTTATTGAACAATGCGCCTCTAAGCGTTGGTCACATTGCAACCACACACACGCACACTCACACATATACATACTGGCCATCATTTTTGTTGCAACAGCCAATTGTCCGCCTCCGGCTGCCTGCTGCGTTATTTATTTGGCTTATCGGCCCCGGCTATGGGCTCGAAAATTGTGCTACATTTGTCGCTTGTCGGTTAGGCAAACAATTTTTAGTATGTTATCCCAGTCACCCCTCTCCCATTGACAAAAAACCCACATCCCTCACTCAGTCTCTGGTTTTGAAACTCTGTCCCTGTCTTTATTAGCTTACAACCATATTAATTTCGTTAGATAAATATTAGTTTTAATACCTGTACTCAATATGACTTAAAGGGGGAATATTGTATTATAGGCAGTTTGTCACTTGAACTTTGAGAGATTACTGTAGTATATAAAATGGACTATTGAAAAATAATCACTCAAAGATTCCTAAATATTTAAAACGATATCCGAAAGGTTTTTGAATTTTTTAATTTTATCCCCACATAAACGTATAAGTTTTAGCTGTATATTGTATAAGTTTTTAAAGACCAAACTCATAAACTAGTCATCGCAAAATATTTTTTCTGTTAACTAATAAGAAAGTCATTAATATATTTATTAGCCACTATTAATTGCTGACTGGTATCAGGTATTTAATAGCCGGTTACAATTTTACTTCCTTAAAACTTATTAGTTTTCGGGCATTTAGATTAATTTGTTTTTGAGCGGCGCAATTTGTGTTCTTATGTATATTTAATGGCTAAACGATTTTACCAGTTTTGGTTCCATGTGTTTTTCGTGTCGCTAATTTCATGGCACTTTAAATGTTTAATTTACAATTTATCCAAAAAAAAAACACACACACATATATCTACATAAATATTTATTATGTGCCTGCCGGCTAAATATTCGCTACGTATTTTATGAGTACTTGATAAATACTAGCATTAAAATAAATTACAGCTTTCGCAGCTAAACCGCCAAATAAACAAAAAAAAAAAAAAGTGCCAGAAATAAATGTGGAAAAAACTATGAAAAAAATATGTGTTTAAAATAACACAGAGGCAGCCTGCGGCCAACAGAATATGCAAAGTTCCCATGCAAAGGTGCACAAAAAAAATGAAATAATAATAAAAGAAAGATGGCAAACAAATATATGTGAAACTGAAAAAAATCGCATGTTTGTGTGTGGTAAAGAGACGCCTCTGAAATTCAGCGACTGCATATTAATATAATTTGCAGGCCACATACACACACACCCCAACCCCCTTCAAAAACTGACCGTAACTAGAAAAGAGAAACCCAAACTCCGTAGCATATGTGAGCTGACAAGACTTACTGCGAGGAAGTGTATGTAGCAAAAGTTTGCAAAGTGCATTACAATTTTTATGGCATAGTATGCCAAATTTTTAGGGCAAGATGAATTTTTATTTGTATTTATTATACCCATTATAAGTGTAAAGAGAAGGGGAGTATTAACGCCGTTTTGTTGTATGTAACAGTAACAATAAATGAAAGATTTTCTACGGTTAAAGTAGAATGGATATTAAGATTAAACTAAAAAATAATTGAAAGCTCATGTGACATTTTGGTATTTTGAGAATAATTTTAGTTTTGCATTGATTTCGTCACTTAAAATGTTAATGTTAATGTCAAGAAAAAGCAAGCTTATCAGATAGTTTGTTCTGCCTACAGGGTATAACTTCCCCAAAAACTCTAGCTAGATTTTTTTATTTACAAAAATCATTTAGCAAATGTGAATTTTTGCACTGATTTACAACGCAAAGGACGTCAAAAAGGACAGAAAAAAACAACAAATGAAATGCGCACGTAATTGCATTGGGCCCCCTTAGACAAGAAGAAGCCAAAGGAAGAGAGAGAGAGAGAGTGCGGGGAAGACTTTGAACTAGAATGGGCTCTACGTGCAATAGAGCTAGGGAGTCTAGCAGTGTCTTGCACGTTGCACGTTGCTCATACGCCGCGTTGACAATGCTGCTGCTGTTGCTCCTTGGAACTCCGTTAGTCGTCATAAATGTGAATAATTTATTGCATTTGTGAGCAGCTTTTGTTTTGGCCCCCATTCGCCTTTTGTTCTATGGCATTTCGGTTAGAAATTCATTAATAGCACTTTTATGACTTTTCGAGACGTTCCAAGACGGAGTCAACTTGTTTCTTATTGTTTTCGTTGTATTCGTTGCACATTTTTATGTTAATCGTCGCTGTTGGCCTGCCCTTTGGTGTGACTTGAGCTGTTCCTTTCCTGGCCAAATGGTGCTGCACAATATATTTTTACAAAAATTGCATAGCATATTTTCTCTTTGTGTGTGTGTGTTTCTGTTGTTGTTGTTGTTGATGTTATTACTAATTATTGTTTCGCTTAGTTGGCTGACACGCTTATTTGTTGTTATGTGTCTTTTAATTGCTGTTTTTCTGCCACACAATATTTGCATAACTTCCCGGTCTGAAAAATGGTTCCTTGTAATGCAATCAACAACCACAATCTGCAGTCGACCAACTTTGCTTTGGCTTTTTGGCCAAAAATAAAAAAAAAAAAAACAAAAAATAAAATCACAACTGACATGGACGCTACATGATTTTTATCAGTCGCAACGTGTAAGTGTGTTTATAGTTGTATGTGTGCATAAAATAAATCATATGCTGTACATCTGTCATGAGTAGTTGTAGTAAATTTATTGAGAAGTTTACTTTGTACTGCTCAAGATAAACCAAAATGCGTTGCGTGCTTCCTTGTGACTTGTGTTGCGAGGGGGTGATAGAATATTCCCTATATTATTATGATATTTTTAAAGTAAAAAAAAAAAAAATTGAGAGTCCCTAAAGACTATAAATGTAGAACATGAGTCCGAAAAAAAAGTTTCTAACAACTAATGTTCCAAAACATTTAAAAATCGTTATGATATAATTTATTTCCGACAAAAAAAAATAACCTAAATATTTTTTCTAACAAATTTGTTTATCCTAAGCTTTTTGTTGTCTTTTAAATTAATAAATTTGATATTTAATTATGTATTGCGCAGTAGCAAAATAATACAACAAAATCGCCGTTATAGTTAACTCTTGTTTCACATTGACTTACTCATCGCTAGCTACTAATGAAAAATTGTACTTATCTTTCAACTATGACGTCGGTATATTATCTTATCATTATTTATTTATTGGCGCCTTTGTTTCGTTTGCTTCATTCGCAACGTCATACATTGTATCTTTTTCCACCGAAAAAATTCCAACTGCCAAGTCTATGAGCTGTTTTTCGCTTGCTTGTTGACTTAGTTGAAAGCATGTGGCCAAGACGTCATAAACTGTTAAACTACTTTGAGGCAGAGCTTGGTGCGTGCTAAGATTGTGTTCAGTGTGTTTATTAGCTGTTTGCTTGGTGAGATATAAATTCAGAAGTAAATTGCTAGTGTTGGTACATTTTTCTGCAACTGCAACTTTAAGTGTTTGTTAACCAGCTTTCCACCAATAAGTGCAACAAAAGCCATTTCGCAGACAGTTTGTTTGGTTTTTAATGGCTTTTAATTGTGCAAGAGATACAGAGGTCGTTCTCATCGTGTGACATCGGGCCTAAACAAAAGTAATTTCACACTCGCTGACTTTTAGGCCGCGACGCGTCGCCTGCAAAGTGCAAACAATTTTTCTTTAATACAACTCGGAAAAGCCCTGACCTCGCGCCCACTGCAACCACCACACTCACCCCCCCCCTATAGCACTTTATTGTTTTTTCTTGTATATTTTTTTAAGGACAGGCCTGGCCTGTCAGATATTTATTAGCCACAATTTGGCAGCCACAAATTGGCAGCTCAACCTGCGTCGCGTAACGCGAAAATCGTAAAACGAAAATTTATTATTTATGTCAACTCTTTTGTGCTATTTGCCCTGTCATTGCTACCCCATACCCCAAAATCCTCCATGCCCAGCGGCTTACCTGGTCAACAGCCGCTTACCCGTGCCCTTAGGGCCAACTCTGGTTCTCTCTCTTAAAGCACCAAAAATTATGCGAGTCTTGTTCAGATTTCTGTGCCAAAGCGCATTTGTCACAATTAAGCAAAAGGTCTCCGAAAATTATGAGAACTGCACGGCGTAAAATTATGCCCAAAAAAAAGAATAAATGAAGAGTATTCTCGTTGAGTCCTTACGTTGACGTCGACGTCGACATGGCGCGCCTGGGACCTCAAACCAAAAATCCGTTGGCACCTGAGCTGAACTGCAACTCTCTCTATAGTTTTTTTGTTTTGGCACTGATTCGAAACAGTACACGAATCCCCCTTTGCACCCCGATCCTCAGACCTGTGTGCGCCCCTGGGCAGTCTATTATGTGACGTCGCTGTCGCCGTCAGAATTTTGAGCGTCTGCCATGAAATATGCAAAGCGCAGTTAAAAAACTTTTTATTTGTATTAATCAAACAGAGTTTTTCTTCTCTTCACTCGTCTCTGGTTGTTGTTGCACACATTTTTTGACATTTTTCCCACAACAATGGCAGGCGACTGCATAATAAAATTGAAAGAGAAAGAACTCTGATTGTTTCGGTATATAAAAACATTTACTCCTACTATATTTATGACGTACATACACATACAGATTTATACACTAATCGCGGGAAATGATAACTTTTCATCTAGCTGCTTTTCTTTAATACCCATTTGCATGTAACAAAATTTTATTAAATCACTGACATTTTTAAATTTGCCGAATAGATACTGATAAATCCAAAATACCTTGAGCTTCGTTAAACTTCTTACCAATTTTTAATTATCAAGCATAAAATTCATTGAATATATTATTATTATTATTATTAAAATGCCCAAAAGTTGCAATGCCTTTGTGTTTACTGTACTATCTACTTAGTTTTGACAATTATCGCTTTTGAAGGATTTTAAAGCTAAACTCAAGGCGACTGCCTTGACAAATTAGTTGAGCAATAAAACTTGAGTGTGCTATCAAACTAAAAATATCGCCATCAATTACAAACTATATACCAATTGGTGTATTTTGACTGTTTTTGTGTGCGCTGCCAACGTGCCACACACATGCATACACACATATACACGTACATATGAAAATGGCCATAAACAACGCGAACGACAACAACTTGAACTACGTCTAGGACTACATTGACGACACATTTGCCCGGGGCGCAACTACATCATCATCATCATCATCAACAACATCATCATCAGCCACCTCAATATATGCGGGCCCCACGCACTGTCTCTTTTTTTGTGCAGCACCCTATCCTACACCTCTCTTCTACCCAAACTACCACCCTTCAGTGCCATTTGCAATTTGGCAACACTTTTCGGTTACGCGGCTGTGGGCAAAACCGTTGAGCACTTTATATAAATTGTACAATACGTTTCTTTTTTATGACCCTTGAGAGTGCATTCTATATGTATGTATGTATGAGTGTGCTGCTACTATTTTGTATTTACCAGCTTTATATATCGGCTTTTGATATATTCGTTTAGTTCTACGAGTTGGCTCTGTCGCGTCAACAGATCTGCCTCTGCCTCTGTCGACGCTTTATTACACATTTTTGCTAAATTACACTTTGGCCGCTAGTTTATTTCGAATTGCCCATTTGTAAGAGCAAACAACAACAAAACAGTTGTGCCTTATACTCAAAATAAATATACCCTGTACGAATGTATAAACTTTTAAAATATGAAAGGTTCAAACAAGAATGTCGAAAAACGCGTGTGAAAACCATGCTTTAAAAGATGAGAGTACGTTTAATTTTGTAGATTTTAAATTAGGGAACGAAAAGTAAATATTTCTAAATATAGATTGCTTTAAAATGTATACATGAAAGTAATGTGCTGTAAATAGCAATAGATTATGTTTCTGAAAGGGCTTAAAGGTTAAATTTTATTTAAATAAGATACTGAAAAGAAAGAATATCGAAGCTTATGTTAACCAATGGTTCTTGGGGAATAAATTTTTAAAAAATAGTAACATTTCCAAACTAAAATAAATAATAATACAATATTCTTTAAAGCAGATTATATTTTACATAATTTTAACAACAATTTTAATTCAAATAAAATACCAAAAATAAAATTCGTGTTAGTTTAACCAAGTATAGGGTATCTTTAAGTTAATCAACTTAACTCATAACATATTGACTTGTTATTATTCTAGTTGCGTGGCATTTTAATAAGCCAAAACGCAAATAGTAGCGAGAAAAGTTTGATAATTTTTCTTGTTGTTATTGCAAGTTGCAAGCGTCATTAAGTGCGCGTAATTATTCAATGACTAGTAAAGTTTTAGACTAGAAGTTAACGAGAGTATATTTTCTTTAAGGACAACACGCATTTGGCCAGAATGCATTCATTTAAAAACATTCTTTTTTCATGGCAATAGCAACAGCAGAAGAAGACATATGCCAAAAGTTGTTGGGTGATAAATGATTGTAGTCAAGGCGAGCTCTGAGTTGAGTTGAGTTAAGTCCTAAAGCGATATTAAGTTGACATTTTAGTTCTATAAATCATCGCATAGTGACGATTTACATTTTTGTCGCATTTAGCTGCACCTGTTGGCCAGCAGCGGTAGCTTGAAAACGAGGTAAGGGGCAGGTAGAGGTTTGAGTCTTAGAACTTGTGCTATATGCAAAATAAATGTGCAATTTACATTATGCAACAGGATTTGGGAATTATTCTACTCGTACTTACACTTTCGTTGCATTTTGTTGTTGTTTCCAGATGGCGAACCTATCAAACTGCCCGACAATTTGGAGAGCCTGCCAAGAGCCGACAGTTTTCCATCGCAGCGACATCGTTGGAATACAAATGAGGTCAGTTTTGCATGTACTACAAATATAAATAAACCTATCTAAATATACGTATACAAATTTGTGTTTGTTTGTAAGTTTGTGTTTCTCGATTTGCATTTGATTGCACATAAAAATGTCGAAAATGAAAGCTAGAAAGAAAGCGTTAGGACTGCCTTAAAAAAGAGAGGCGTGCTCTTTGGTCAAGGGGAAAGGGGCTAGTGACAGCGATTTACGCTTGACAGGCGGATGAGCCTGCCAGTCGTAGGCTGGACACTTTGACAGCTTCAAGGAGTTGCTTCCTTACGACTATACCACATTTTTTCTTACAGATTAATAAGACAGCGAGTTTTCAACCCGTTTTATTGAGAATGTTTTGCGACTTCGTTTTCCTGCGACACAAAACTATAATACAAATACAAATAGAAATTGTTGTCTTGTGCCAGGATTCGCGGGGTTCAAAGGACATGGTCGGCGCACGTACGCGCGACCAAAGCCAAAGTTCAGCTTTGTGTTTACAATAAAACTTTTGCGCTTAAAAAAGCGAACGACAACAACAACAACAACAGTAATAAATGCCCTTCGGGCCAACAAACGCGACGGTTTGGCTGTTGCTGTTTTACTTGTGAATTAAACGCAACCGCAAATATTCATTTGGACAGTTGTAAAGTTTTTGTTTTTGGTTTTTTTTTTGCAACAGAAGCTGGGAGAAGGTAGAGAATGTAGGAGGAGTGGTGGAAGGGAAGCAACATCCAGTAAGCGGCATTTTACACACTCGCGCGACAAGCTGACTAAATTAAAAGCAAGCAAAAAGTGGACAGTGAATCCTATAAAAATTTAAAACGAAATTTAAATGCTCTTAACAAGTTGTAAAAGAGCGTTGCACAATTTTCATCTAAGAATTCAATAAGCTGACTGACTGCTATCAACGCACAGCCCAAACGGTCAGACAAAGCTATCTTAGTTTATCGGAATGTGTTAGCAAATGGAACTTAGGTGTTTATTAAGATTAAGCTAAGACATTATGAAACTCTACTCTAAACATATATTTGCAATTAATTTTGGAAATTTACACAAACATCATACATTAAAAGAAACTTTGCCAACCACAACGACAATTAATATTTAATAACTACAAGCTATGACAAATGTAGTTAATTAGCTTTTATAGATCTACATCCCATCATTTAGGCACATGGTCCTCCATCTAGAGGGTATATAAGTAGTATAACTCTTGTTCTCATTGTATACAACTCGCACAAGCACATATAATCAGAGTATAAAGCAACCCGTGCCACAGTTTATTAATATAAAGTTTCACAAGTAAAAAGCAGAATGGGGAAATGTTACGTACGGCCAATGGTTGCCATGGTCAAAACCATCCCAACCCATTCCACCCCACCTCAATGAACGGACACTGCATCAGCATGCAAAAATTACAAAATGTAACCGTGTACCGGGGCATAAATAAAATTACGCACGCTTATTTTAGTCTGCTTACAGGACGAAACTCAAATGAAGAAGGGGAGTGGTGTGGGGGGGATTGTTCAGTAACCGTAGCTGGCCGTTAAATGGCCCGCTTGGCTGTTTGGGCATTAACCACACGGTTTTAATTTGGCGCCAGTCTCCGAGACCCACAAAAATAAAAACCATAAAGCAATGGCAAGTCCTGGACAAAATATATTTTTATAAAGTCGTGTGGTTAAAAATGTTGCAGCTTCAAAATCAAAAAACTTAAATTGATAATGAGCCGCAGCAGTGCTAATAAAACTTGTATATTGTCGCGTTCTGTTGTTTTTATGCAATTCTAATTGTTTTGTGTGCCACACGCATTAATCATAGCTGAGCGGTGAAATAGCGATAGAAAGTGTTGCAAGGGTTAAAAAATGAGTTAGGCAAGCAAGAATGCGTTGAGATACGCATAAATATTTAATGCGCCAATCGCGTAGCTACTCGAACTGCGTATGTGCCTTGAATTCATCAGCGACTGCTTTTGAAGAAACATGCATAAATAAAAGGCTGAAAAGCAAAAGAGTTTGAGCTTCAGCCAAGGCAAATGCCAAAGTCAAAGGCAATTTGGGGCGCCGTACAACAAAAAAAAACAAAAATTGCAAACGTTTGCCACTTGACAAACACGCGCCTGTGATTTTCCTACCAAACTTCAGTTTTAACATCCTTCAAACTCTAGCTCTCCACGCTCTCTCTCTCTCTTACTGTGTGTTTGTGCATACAATTTTTATGACACTCGCAAATGTTGCGATTTCTGACATATATGAAATTGTTGCTGCACATAGTCAATTGGGCCATGGGTCTATATATGTATGTATATAGTCTATATGGTCTATAGACTGTGGTCCTTTTGGGCGTCGCCAGCTGTGCGCTGCCAGTTGTTGAAGGCATCAGATGAATGGTTGTTGGTTTACTCTTGGTTACTGTCCCTTAACGTAGTTTGAGTATAAATGTGAATGAATGTTGTATGCGCGATTTGATGTTGTTTGTGTGTGTGTGTGTGTGTGTGTGCAACACTTTACATTATTCATGCAACGTCAAGGCGGGCAAAACAAATTGATAACTTTATCGGCAAAACATGCAATGAAAATGCCAAATGGGCATCCAACAGAGAGTTAGAGAGAGAGAGAGAGCTCTTCTGCTTTCCTCTCAGCTGCTTTTCTTGCCTGTTTTGCATTTAAATGTTGACTAGATTCGCATGAAAGATTAAACATACCCTCAGATACTTTATTCTTATATCTTTATTTCACATTTACTTAACTTTTTGACTGTTTGTCAAGCACACGCATTTCATTCTTTCACACTCTCACACACCTGATCCTCCCCTGGTTAGGTGTCAACTGGCGACACCTGTAAATTGTGGTCACACTTCTACCTCCTTCTGTGTCCATTTGCTTTCAACTGCTTCCTGGCGCTTCCTGCTGCTGCTGCTGCTGCGGTCAAATGAAATTTCTAAAATGTTTTCCTTTGTTTTATGCGCAAAAATAAAAAAAATTCAGAAGGTAACTGAAAACTTTTGCCGGACCCTGAACTGTTCAGGAAATGCCGCGAGCGCCTTGGCCAGTGCAAATTTGCCAACAACTCGGAAATTGTTAGCACGTTCAGTTAACTTGGTTAACGGTGGTTATTGTTGTTGTCGTTGTTGTGATTGTGTCAGCTTTTGTTGCTATTAAATTGGTAAACACACGTGACTGTGCTGATTAGGCCATACCTTTATATTGTACCTTTTCTTTATGTACACCGTAATTTTTGTAGCTAAATTTTGTTATTTATATACATTAAATCAAATATTTGCTCTAATTGTTGTTTTTTCTGTCTGAAATATTTCAGGAAATAGCTGCGATTCTTATCAGCTTTGATAAGCATAGCGAATGGCAATCAAAAGAAGTCAAAACAAGGTGAGTCACTTGACCGACTGACTGTCTGGAGCAGCTTCACATTTGCATACAACGCAATAACCATAAAATAACAATAACACTAATCCACCCTCACTCATCTGCTAATATCTCCCCTCTCATATCAGACCGAAGAGTGGTTCTCTGCTGCTCTATTCCCGTAAGAAGGTGCGCTACCGACGCGATGGCTATTGTTGGAAGAAGCGCAAGGATGGGAAGACGACACGTGAGGATCACATGAAACTTAAAGTACAAGGCACTGAGGTAAGCTTTAAATAACGCACACTTCAATTAAGGGCAGAATTTTGTACTGTTATTACAAATAAAAAAATAAAATAAATTCTAAAGATAAGAGATGGAACGAATTATTCTGAGATAAAATACATACTATAATGATGAATGAGTTTTAATGATAAAAAATATTAATAATAATAATCATTCCAAAACTGAACATGCCAAAATATACTGTATAAATATAAATTTAAAAATCTTAAAAAAAAAACAAGTTTCTAAATCAAATACAATAAATCTGTGATAAGATTACTATCAATATTATATTTTCTACATGAAAATCGTTGGAAAAAGCTAAAAAATAATACTTGTGCTCCAAAGCTTTACGAGTCGAAAATATGTTGTTATTTTTGTTGACGCCTGCTGGGCAATTAGTCAATTAGCCGGCTGTTTTAGTTGGCCTTTTTTTTTGTCTTGACCAAGGGCCAGTGCAAAAGCAACAAGATAGAAAAACAAATACACGGAAGTCGATGCTTAAGTCTAACTGCCATGCTTGTTGGGGGTTGCTAAGCACACTCTATGCTTTCTTATCGTTTTTTTCTTTTATGCATTGTGAGTTATGATATTCCGCCGGAAATATACAGTAGCTAAGTTTTTTCTTTTCCGTCCATGCTGGGTGTTTGTTTGTCTCCTAATGAAATAAGCTTCTGCCAAGGGTTAAGCGTATTTATAATGTCTACTAGCTACTCTGCCTCCTTTCTTTCTTGGCTGTTACTTAGATACAAAAGGATAAAAAAAAAACACGAATACTGTTGGCAATTTCACGCCAATTTTTTCGTGCTTTCCGTTTGTGTGTGTTTTTGTTTTAATTTTTATTTTAATACCGCTGCTTGCATTCTTTTCCTCTGTTTTTTTGTTGTTTCATTTTTCGAGTATTTTTGAAGACAAGTAGCTGCTCCGAGATTTATGCACTTGGCAAACACACACAGCAGGGAGTTTCCTTTCTGTCTGTCTGTCTCTTTCTCTCTCTTTTTCTTTCTCGTCTTACACGATAACTAATATTTATAAACGCTCAACGCTTGAAATGTTGTAGAAAAAAGTCAGCGGCATATCGCCCAAAGACGGCGGCCAACAAAATTTATCAGCGCCACCAGTAAAACAGCAAAAACAACATATACAGAAGAAACAGTCACAATAGTAGATGCTCATAAGTGGGGAAAAGGGTTCGATTTTTGGCACTTGCCTTTCGAGTCAACTTTTGTCTCGTCTTGTGTTATTTTTTTTTGCCCTTTGCCTCAACTCTTAGCTTTTATCTGTGCACTGCTGGCGCCCCCTAGCGTGGGCGACTGGTAATTTAATTTGATCTGCGTCTTTTTTATGCCTTCCAATTAAATGAAGACGCTGCGTGTAGCCCGACTATAACTTAAACTAAAACTCTATATTTTTTATGCCCTTGTTTGTGTTTGTGATTTTTTTGATAAATTGATTTTATCTTTTTGGTTCACAGTGCATCTATGGTTGTTATGTACACTCGGCCATATTGCCCACATTTCATCGCAGATGTTACTGGCTATTGCAGGTAGGTGTCGGAGGGGTAACAGTTACTTCTATTTAGTTACAAACACTCAACCCCAAAAAAACAAACACAGAATCCGGACATTGTTTTGGTCCACTATCTAAATGTCCCATATCCGGATGACAACAAAATGGCTGTCATTGCGCCCAGCATTACGCTCTGGGGCGACAAAAAGGAGTGGACCAAGGAGGAGCTAGTTAGCCAATTGAAACCTATGCGTGCGTATTAAATATATCGTTTGATAAATAAGTGTTTCTATATAAATGTATCTATGTGCAGTTTCAACTGTCAATTCGGATGAGGACTCTGATTCGGGCAATGACATCGAAATATCTGTGAGTATAGCTGTATAACAGCATACATTTTTGTCTATAGGATTGGTGAAAAATAGAAACGGGAGCTCTATTCTTAGCTAGATGAAATATATTATTTAAATGATAAAATGAGACTCAGTGCTGTGGTAATGAGTATAAAGTGTTCACATTTACTTATGTACTTGACAAAATTCACTCCTGCAGACGGCTGAGACAGTGGAGTCGATTGTCTGCCAGCTGATGGAGAAGCAGCGATTGTCGCGTCAGGCAGCTTTGGTCAAACAATTGGACTGTGGCTGCGGAGATGCAACTTGTGCTGATGGCAAGACTTGCACGCATCCTGTGATGCGACGCACCGGTGGCATACTTAAATCCGTGTCGGAGAAGCGGCCCAATGATGCATATAGTGCTGCCAATAATACACCAAATGTTGTAGTGGCCAGCAAGGTAAGTTTTAGTTTGGATTGCGATTGCTGCCATGAGCCATCAACTTTTATTTGCAGCTCTACTCTCGCTGGTCGGAGCGTCATAGGCAGCGGGAGGCGACCCTACATTTGGACAATCCGCATGCGCAGTTTCATAATGCCACACAGCAGTTGCAGCAGGAGTCGGCGATCAAATTTCAAATCATTCCGCAGCAGCAACAACAACAACAACAACAGCAGCAAGCCAATCACAGCGATGGAAACTATCAGCAGCAATATCGTGGTGCCAATCAAATGCTAGCCACAAGAAATAATCTTATCATACAACAACAACAGCAGCAGCAGCAGCAACAACAACAGCAACAACAACAACAACAGCAGCAACAACAACAATATCAACAGCAGCAGCACTTGAACTTGCAACGCTTTGTGGCCAGTCACAATCAAAGCAATCAAAGTCATAATCCACACAGCAACAACGGCAGCAATGCTAACAACAACAATTCAGCACATTTAAATCATCGACTACAAATTGCAAATACAACAATTACAGCAACAACTCGAGAGGCAGCAGCAGCAGCAACAACTGCAACTACAACGCAAACGGCAGCAGCTGTAACTGCCTCAAATATCATGGATACAGAACTAATTGAAAATCAAAGCCAGCAGCAGCAGCAGTTGACCACAAATGGCAACAAAATCGGCCACAGCAGCACCAGCAGCAATAATCAATTAACAGCAACCGAAGCAGTTCACACAAACAACGAATTAAATGTCGTTAATAATAATGTGCACAACAACAACAACATCAATAACTTTATATACAATCAACAGCAACAAGCCAATGCAAGCAGCAACAGTCAGCAACAACAACATTATTATAAATTGCAACAGACAGCATCCCCCAACAACAGCAACAACAATAGCTGCAGTAGCAGCAGCAGTAATCAACCCCCAGTTGAGGCCATGTGCATGTCACCAGAGCACCACAGCAGCGGGGGCAACGTCAATCAGCTCACAGCAGCAGCAGCGACTGCAGCAGCAGCAACGTCTTCCGCTGGCAATACTCTTTCCACGTCAGCAACATCATCCACTTCGAGTTCCTTACAGTCGATTATCGATGGCAATCAACAGCAACAAATTACAACGACAACAGAAGCAGCAGCAACAGCAACAACAACAACAGTAGTTGCAACTTGTGATAATTTAATGAGCGCCAATGCGTTGGCTGAGGTGAGTTTTGGTTTGGTGTTTATGACTTTTGCGGTTAGACCGCAAGTCAACTGCATTTATGCTATTTATGTTGATTAAAACTTTGCACTCAACAGCTGGAGTTGGGCAGCAGCAGTGAACAACATCAGCAACAACAGCAGGCATCAAGCAACTACAACAGCATCAACAGCGTCAACAATCAGGCCACGGACAAGGCCCAAATTCTTAATGGTTGTGCAAACTATAATGCTTCCAGTGATAACAGTAGCCAAATTAGCGCCAGCGATGAAAGTAGCAGCTTTGGCGCCAACAGCAACAACAATCCCATTAGCAGCAGCAGCAGCAACAACAACGACGATGAACAACCTCAAGCGGAATCCATTACTTTTTTCAATGAGACGCTCGACCTTTCGCATGAGGATATACAACGGACATTGATAGCAAATATGCCGTTCAACAACAGCAACAACAACAACACTGCTGTAGTAACAGCAGCAATTATAAACACAACGACTGCAGCAACAGGTGTTAATTGTAGCAGCACCACCAACAACGAACAGCAACAGCAACTACAACAATCGCATGGTGTGGAGGCGGCAAAGGGTGAAGATGAGGATACAGCTGATGTTTTTGCCAATTTAGATGCCTTTGATATGTTGGTGGAGTTTCCCGAATTGGATTTGGATGACAAACAAGCGCTAAATAACACAGCACTAGAACAGGAACAAAGTCTGATACATAGTTCCTCATATCTGGGAGTTGCCACACAATCCCCATCCCAACCAGTGCAGACGCAGCGCAAGATACTAAACATATGTGACTTTAGTCCGGAGTGGTCGTATACCGAGGGTGGTGTCAAGGTGCTTGTCGCGGGCCCGTGGACCAGTGATGGCGGCTGCTACACGGTGCTCTTTGATGCCCAGCCAGTGCCCACTGTTCTGGTGCAGGAGGGCGTGCTACGCTGCTATTGCCCTGCTCATGAGGCAGGTTTGGTGACGCTACAGGTTGCCTGCGGTGGTTTTCTTGTCTCCAACTCGGCCATGTTCGAGTACAAGCTATCTCTCTTGGCGGATGCACCCTTTGATGCCAGCAGCTCCAATGATTGCCTGTACAAGTTTACGCTTCTCAATCGTCTATCCACAATTGATGAGAAACTGCAGCTGAAAGTGGAGAATGAGCTAACAGTAATTTTCCCAAAAACTTGTCTTTTTCTATATGTTGCTTATTATTCCTTTTCCTCACCAGATCGATCACACATCGTTGTACTTGGAGCCCAATTTTGAGGAAAAGCTAGTTGTGTACTGTCATCGTCTGATGAAAAATGCTTGGAACACGCCCAGTGCTGTCGCCAGTTGGAGTGTTGGTTTGCGTGGCATGACGCTGCTGCACTTGGCCGCCGCCTTGGGCTATGCAAAGCTGGTGGGCGCCATGCTTAACTGGCGCGCTGAGAACCCACATATCATACTCGAAACAGAGCTGGATGCGCTTAGTCAGGATGTGCATGGATTTACGCCGCTCGCCTGGGCCTGTGTGCGTGGACATTTGGAGTGTACTTTATTGCTGTACAAGTGGAACCACAATGCCTTGAAGATTAAAACGCAGGCACAGCATACGCCTCTGGATTTGGCTAGCCTGAAAGGACACAAGCAGCTGCTTCACCAGCTTTGTCGTCTGGAGAAAGAGCGTTGTCGCAAGCCACAGCCACGTGGTGGACTCGCTAATCTCTCCATGAATATCGGCATTGAGGCCACAACCACAGAGGATTCGGCATATAGTGTCTATGAGCTGGAACTGCAGCGCAGGCATGATGGTGTCTTTTTGAGACCCGTTGCAATGAACAGGTGGGTGGAGGATGATACAGACATAAAGTTTTCGATCTTGATTTTGATCTTTTTGGGTTCTAATTATGTTCACAGCAATCAAAGTCCACCAAATAACAACAGCCGCTACTCGAAGCGGTCCTCAATTGACAGTGGCATCAATATGGATATGCGTAGTAAAACTGGCAAACCGCTAGCGAGACTACATGGGTTAGTATTGAGAATACTTCACTACTCACATCTCATTCAATCCAACTTCTGTTTTTTAGTAACTTTGAACCGCATGACAATTATGCTTTGGGTGTGGACTCTCCACTGGACTCGTTGACCAACTGTTCAGGACTGTTATCACCGTTGCGCAAAATGGACTTTGCACTGTGTAAGTGTTAGATAAATGCATGGGCCAATTGTATCTTTTGCGACATATCAATTATTGTTCGCGATAAATTTTAAAACAAAAGACATCTCTCGCTAAATTGTTGTACACACACCAGGCGAGGTATCAACGGGCGAATCGAGTCCCATACACGACAAAGACATTGATTGCGATGAGAATTCGACGTGCGTGACCGACACAACGCTAAACAATGAGCTCAACGATGCCGTCGTAGGTCAGTGAGAGGCCTCCAAACAAAAAATCTATGCTAACCTATTATCGTAAAATTCGTAATCGTTATTTGTAGCTCGTTTAAACGGGTGCCATCAAATCTAATATGCATTTGTGTATAGCTACCATATATCAGCTATGGCTCACCTATATCTCTCTGTCTCTCAATGTTGTTCGTTGCTGTTGCTAATTTTGTTGTTGCATATATACTATATATACTACACACATATAAATACTTATATGTATATAATATTATCTATACACATTTCACACACTGTTTGGTGTTACAGGCTCCGCTCGACTGTTGTAAACGTCCTAATACTATCTAAACATAATCTATGTAAATGTTTGTTTTTGATGTTGATTGCTGTTTTGCTATGAATGTGTGTGCGTATGAATATGCATAGTATATTCGTATTGATGTAATCTTTAAGGTTATGGTCTGGTGCAAATAAGAGTGCTCCACATAATATACTCGTTCAGTCTTTTGTATGATTAGAATTAACCATAAATGTGCGTTTTTATCGATGTACACACATACTAACAAACACATACACATGCTAACCATAAAACACTTTTAAAAAAAAGTCTGTAAATATATTCAAAATGTACTTATTATGTAAATATTAAGTGAGTGGGTACTCAAAACTAACAAAAACATCTAACAAACACAAAACATAAACCTGAGCAGCTTAAAATGTCATTAACGATTTGAGTTGAAAATAATATCTTAAATATAAAACTTGAAGCAATAAAAGACAGCTCGTTTAATTTAATTTTTAATAACAAACAAATTTGTTTCGATTACGTTTTGAGCTGCCCTCGTACATTTAGCTAAATGAAGTGCTTGTCGATGTGTATTATATATTAAACTAAAAACCAAAATACAATCAGCATTATGTAGACACGTTTATAGATTTGTTAATTAAGCTCATGAAGTTTAGCTTAGCTATTATCATTTGTGTGGCCTACTTACAGGGGATTCGGATGCAAAGGTCCTAACACTAGCGGAACACATTATAGCCGCAATGCCGGAACGTATTAAGGTAAGTAGTTGATTCAAGTATATACCTATTATGCTAATATTTGTATCTTGTACAGAATGAAGCGGATGAAATTATGGTGCTAGGCAGTCCATTAACGGAACCGTTGACCTCAGAATCCTCGGCACTGACTGACAGTTTTATGGATCCACTGCTTGACTCACTGCCGAACACGCATTTTGACAGTGATTTCAGTTTTGATTTTCATGATCATAGCTATCGCTATCATGATGTGAGCACACCCTGCTCTAGCTTAAGTCCAGCCAGTTCGGGTCCACTACAATCGCCGGCTAGCTACTCCATACTGGGCACAGATCCTTCGGTTAGCTCACCAAGTCCGCCACCGTCGACCAAGCAGCTAACGGAGTTTCTGCATGCATCCAGCACATCGCAATATCCCTTCGAGGCAGATTTCTCCAAGCTAACGCTTACGGACACAGAGCAGCGTGAACTTTACGAGGCAGCTAAATGCATACAGAAAGCATATCGCTCGTACAAGGGCCGCCAGAAGATGGAGGAGCAGAACAAGGAGCGCACTGCAGCAATTGTCATACAGAACTATTATCGACGCTACAAACAGTATGCCTACTATAGGCAGATGACCAATGCAGCGTTAGTTATTCAACATGGCTATCGATCGTATCGGCGCAACAAACGCTTCAAGAAGTCCCAACACACGAACAGCGGAATGGGCACTGGCAGCGAAAATGGCAGCGTAAGCAGCAACTCTCAATGCCTGTCCAGTTTCTATGATCACTACAAGCAGGATCAACAGCAGCAGCATGAGCTCAGCTCACAACCCAGTACGCCCAAAGAGACAAGTCCCTCTGGTCCTTTGAAGTGAGTGCTTAAGTGGATTATATAAATGATAAGCTCTATAACTAATATATGGTATATTATTAAATTCACAGGCGTACTTATTCCCAGTCTACGCAAAATCAGGCTGCCAGAAAAATACAACAGTTCATGAGACAATCACGCATCAAGTAAGTACGAATACTCCTTAGAGTTGGTTTAAGAATAAAGATGGTATCATAGTCATATCGGAATCTAAAACAGTAAATGTCAACTAATTTTGCACGCTAGCATTTGGGATAGCAACTTGACGACTTTGGTAAGAAAACAATGGAGTCTTTTATAATGATAGCCCCTGCTATCAATAAATAGTCATGTTGAACTTTAATTGACTTCGCCTTGGTTTAATTTATAGTTAATGCTTTAGTTTAATTTATAAAATTGTCAATTTAATTCCAATTATAAATGTCGTTATCAACTCTTAATCATACAGACTACAGAGAGAGCGAGCCGAAAAAGAGAAGCTGGTGCACCAACGCAGGGCGGAATACCTTCAAAACTTGCAGTTTCAAGGGCAACAGGAAATGTCATTATGCCATAATGAAATAAGGTATGTTTAGAGCTGATCAAATCATAAGATACACATAACTAAAGAAAATTTTATATTTTTCTTAGCAACAACAATCTGCAGTACATGCAACCCAATCAATGAGCGCAACTTGCAACTGAGTGAATTTTAAACATAAGGAATAAACGAGAGCAAAGAAAATATACTATGTTAAATAAGAATTTATTAATAGCTTTAACAACTGAGTGAAACTTTCTACTTTCATAATTGTTTATTAAGACACGCAGCACCTCTTGTAGTAGAACTTTTGTTTCTTACTTAAACAATATATATACATGTGCGTATATACTATGTAGTAGCAAAATTTGCACTTAAATTCATTTGCATAACGAATTTTAACATTTAGTATGTATAAAAATTATACATGTCTTTGTATGAGTACTATCTACAAAACAGGATTGATTTTGAAATGCGAAAAAAACACTTTATAAACATAGCGCATGTTAGTTTTAATGTGGTTTTATACTATGTCTGAGTGAGAGCTCTACTTTTCCATTGGTCAACTTAAAAGAACTTATTAACAAAGCCTTCGAAAACTTTTTAACTCCAAGTGTAGTGAATGAAATTTAGTCTATGATAAATACTAATTTGTATTCAAATATATAAACAAATATTTATATTATGCCCTATATAAAGTAGTAACATTTGTATATAGCTATAATTAGCTTTAACTCAGAAACTTTAAAATCGAGTCTATTTTACTGTATAACTATATTACTACATATATATATTTAAATGCCAGGTTTTTGGAATCAGCTCTGCGTACTAAGCTTGTTTCTAAAACAGCCCCCGTCAGCCTGTAAAATCTAAAGCATTAATTCTCGATTTTATTATAGTTGTAGTAGTGTCTTTATATTATCTGCGCTTTGTTCAAAGCTCAGCTCGAAAGTCCAATGTTGTTGTTGATTTCTAAAATCGGAGCCAGCCGCAGCAGCGAAAAATACATATGTATATCATGTTAAAAACATTTCTAGTTGACTACTATTTTAAATTATTATGTATACTTATTAAAAATGCTATGCTAATTTGTTTAACGCCAAGTACTTAAAGCCAAGTCTTGAACTTTGTGTGACTTTGTAGACTAGCAATATATATAGGTAACGATTATAACCAAAAAAAAAGAAAAAAAGAAAAAGAAACAAAGAGAAAAACCTATGCTCGCCATATTACTGCATGCAAAACCAAACATAAAATCGATTAATCTTATTATATTTAAAAATTGTTTAACTATCAACTGAGACCCCAAAAATATACACATGTAATATTAAGCGACAGCAGAAAACGATATTTTCGATTTTCCAACTAAAATGTAACAATACAAGAATTTTTGTACATTATTTTTGTCCGTCCACATTGTTAGCTTTCATAACATACAAGAAGTAAATATATACATATACTAAATAATATTATATACAACATGTATCCCAATAAGTAAGCCACATTTTAAACGAAACGTTGAAGTATAAGTAGACAACAACTGGCAGATATTGCATTAACTGAACTAACTGAGTCAACTCGTAACCTTGGCATACAAGTACATACAATTTATATAGACATACCTCCAGCACGAATCAGACACTAATATGGAATAATTCTTGTCATTTATATACCAATACATAAGAATTGATACAAACACATAAAAAAAAAAACACCAACACTTACAATTTAAAAAATGTATTTAAATTTCTTGCTACTGTTAGGCATGTGCAAATAACTCGTTGCAATTGGGCTGTGAGTTAATCTATATACTATGTACGCTAAATTGGGGCTAGGCACAGTTGTTGAGGGCTAAAAGAATGCCATATCTAGATCTATTAATAAAAATTGTTAACTATTTAACTATGTTTAAACTTCGTTTGCACCTACTCTTAACTTGAATTGCATTTCTTTGAATATATGTAACAACTCAACTAATTGTGTACTTATTGTGTAAATTGAAACTAATCTGAAATGAAGACTAAAAGATTTCTCTACTTAAATGACTTAAAAGATTGCAATCAATTTTAGAGAATAGCAGTAAACAATTATGCAAAAGTTCTTTTGTTACTTGTTACGTCGTTGAAATGTAAAGAAAACAATTTGCAATATTTGCACATAAATATACTTGATTCTTCAACAACTATTACACACACACAAAATAAAACACACTACTAAAATACAGGCTTTGGCAGCCACACACAATAATGTGTCGATTCACCAAATCTGAGTGTTTTTAAACTCTAGCTAAAACAAAAAGATAGAAAAATAGCCAAAAGGCAAAGAAAAACTTAAAGTACCTTAAGCCAATTGGCACTAAAAACTAATATCTAATTAAAATTTTAATTTTAATAATATGGAAGCCCAAACTATTATACTATCATACAAAAATTATAATAAACGTACATAGAAACGTTTGTAAGTAAATGCTAAAATAACTATGAAACTTATCCATCATTGGTATGATATATTATATAAATGACCCTTGCTAGTTTCCAAGAATCCAATTTTTCAAACCGTTTTAAGCAATGACTAATAACACTATATATATTAAAAAACTAAGCGCAACACCAATTGTTGATATTCGAAAACATTTTCTACTTACAATTTATTCTAGCTTGTGTACGAAATGCTGATAATTGGTAGTCACATGTCTGTTGGATAATTGGAGAAAACACATCTTTTACTTATATAAAAAAACTACTAAGTCCTTAAAACTTTCAATGTGCTATCCCCAAAAACGAAAGTGTTGTAACGACTAGTCAAGTCCCATTTCTAAAAAGATGAGAAACACAAAAAAAAAAAAGTAAAACTTTATTAAATTGAGACACCAACTAATTTTGTTGTTTATTTGTATAAATTTCGCACCAGACTTTGTAGAATGAAATGTAAATTTTTTTGAATATTTAAAAAAAAAAAATTTAAGATGAACAAGATGAAACTGTTAACTCAACTTTTAAGTCACATATAGCGTATAAACCTTTTTAATAAAAATATATATATATATACATATATACATACCTACCTTATTACGAAATATTCAACATGTTTATGTATATATACTATACATGCATATATCTAAATTTAAAATTATACAACAACAATTAAAGGATGATTAACGTTATAACTAAAACAGAATCCGTATTATTATATGAACGCTATATGCTAATTATACATATTGTAAAACGACTTTCCAGTTTATGTAAAATTGTAATTACATTCAATAAAGTTTAATTCAACACTTTAGTTGAACTGAATGCGTTGCCCTTCTTTTTTGTGTTGTTTTTGGTAACTTCTTTATTAGCCATCCTATCAACGTCATATGTGGCATCCTGTCGCACCTACAAACAAATACCCTGAAATGCCGACTCCACTGAGAACTTAACAAACCAATTAGCTGTAATCAATTTGTCTGCAACCGACAAAGAGCTGGCGCCATCGATTATCAATATAAGTTGTTACCATTACTTAACCCTATTTCTCTTTTCTCAGTTTCACCCCTATCTGCTTGGAAGAAAGTCAGCGCCTTACATGCAACATGTGGTGTCTTGATAAGAGCGAGCGTTCTGCTGCAAGTATTTTACCTGCGCCGCGTGCAGCTGCAAACATTTCCCTTTTTTCCCTTCCGCTGTGTTTTTGAGCTCAATTAACACTTGAGCATTTGTGAGTTTGTGTTTGAGTGTTTGTATCCATTGGATGCGTTGTTGCCTAATTACGAACACAATGCAAAATGCCAAATGCATTTGCAATGTCTTGTTAATACATCTACAACCTTTTGCAAATGTAATTGGATGCTGTTGTTGTTTCTTTTATTGATAGACCTGACGCCCAAAGCCTTCCTGTCTGCTTTGCCAGCTCAGTTTACATCTGTGTTTCTTATGGGCAATCGCAAATTAGCCCAATTTTTCAATGAAAACAACATATCAAATGTTCTATGATCAAATGCGATTTGATGCAGTCATTTTAAGTTAGAGATGGGCGCGTGAGTAAGCACTTAAAAGAGGATCCAAGTATGAATTGTAATAAAAATAAGATTATATTTAGTTATAACAATTAATCGTTGCCTTTGAAAGCAAATATTAGTCTGAATATCTATATAAAAGATCGACTTCCGCTCAACTCTAACCCCAAGTGTGATGTGATCTGTTATCGTTACGTAGCCAAACCGGCGAATAGGTTTTATTATGCCTAGTGGCAGACTCGGGGTAAATCGCTTCAGTGGCGCAACGGAAGCGCCGTGGGGAAATGTGAAACCAAGCGTTGCTATTTCGATTCCCGTTGCTGTTCCCGCTCCCCAACAACAATCACCTTAACAATCATAATAATAATGCCACCAAATAAATAAACAAAAGTAAATAGATTTTATTACGTATGTGTTTTTTGTTTAATTTTTCAGAATTTAGTCTATTAGCTGGAAATTTGGAAAACTTTTTTAGTATTATTTCACGCTATTGATTTTAAAGCAGCTAGCAAATTTGATCGCAGTTAGCCTTCTGTGTTATATTCATACTAATAATTAAATGGTTCCACATGTTGGCTCTACATTATTTTTGACTATCTCTTTGTGGTAATTTGTGATGCTTGTCATAAATCAAAAGACTTAAGCTAAAAACTTGATTGATGAAAGCGTAATTCTTATATGCATGTCGAAATGTGTGTTTAGCAGAAAGTTGGGTTATTATTGTATCTGACTTAAGCTTCAGCTGTACTTCTATAATTAGGAGTGCGGATTTTACTGCTAGTTGTTGTCAGTTGTTCTTATAGCTATAATGTTAGCTTGTAATCAAGAATTGATTGGCTGTCATAAATACAAACACCTTAACACGTATTTGCGATTGAGCAATAATTTGTTTTTAATTTGACAATCTTTGCACATAATAAAATCTATCAATAAAACTTACGATAGACACGGCTGATATGTGGGTCATAAGATCAATTTTAATTGTGTGTCTAGCTTGATATATTGACGTTTATGTTAACAATCGGCAAGCTATAATTATAATCGACCTGTAGATACCCTGTGTTTAAAATTCATTCCTTGAATATTAACACATGTGATTATTCTAATTAAAATCCAAGAATGTTTAGAACTTTAAAAACGTGCTCACAGAATAAGCTTTATTGTTAATATAATGGGTAATGGAAAAATAAACTGCAACTGCTTTAAGTATTTTTACAGTGCTTGTTAATTAAGAAGTAACCATAAATATGTACTTAATCATATTTTAATAGACAACATTTGCAGTTTATTCATTTTTTACAACTTTATTACTGAACTTTTCAAGCAGTGTATAAATATTCAAACGGCACAGCTGTCACGACAATAGGCTGTAAATCTGTGTAAAACTTAAAGAATGGCAACAATTATTTTCCATTTAAAATAGAGAGCTTTTCAACTTGGCCATAAGCAAGTAATGACAAGACGATACCAAAAAATATGGTTGACTGGCTCATCTTGCAAGGAATCCAAAATAAAACATAAATTGTTCACGATGAGTCACGTTTGACAATCTAAAAATCGTTAAAGTGCTTACAATCAAAACTAACTATAGCACTCGATACCAAACAATGGGCTCTTAATTGTCATGACAAACACCTGTGAGTTGTTGTTAGTATTGTTGCTGTCAGTGTTGTTGTTGCTGTGATTTTCTGATCTTATGATTTGCTGACTTGCTGAGTTATGAACTGTGTTATTGGCTGTCAACGCTTAGGCAAAATTGTTGTAAATTAACTTAATTGCATTTAATAAGCCATTGCAATGTTTTGTTACTTAAAATGTCATCAATTCTGTCATCGAGATTGTATACGTATTTGTATGTGTGTGTGTGTGCGTTTGCTTAGGATTACAGGCATGCTAAAGCTGAACATGGGAATTAACACTGCTGAGCAGAGGAAAAATTTGCATAAATGGTAAATCAATTAAAGCGACACGTATCCAAGAAATGCATTAGACTTGGACTGGACCACAGAAGACAGCTGAAACTGCAACGGATGCGGATGAATCGCTCTCTCTCTCTCCCCCTCCCCATTCAGTGGCAAGTGTCAAGCTGTTTTGTGACTGGCCGTGCAGCTACTGTAAATGCCACTGTCGTGGCAGAAGCGCAAAACTTAGCCAGTTGAAACAAATTTCACAACTGGCCGGCACAGGCTGTAAATAGCCGACAATAAATCACAATAAACAAATGCTTAAAAAAACCAAAACCAAATACAACAACAAAAACTTGTAAAATAGTAAAATGTTTTTTTTTTTTTTTTTTTTTTGTTATTTTAAACAAGCTGTATATATGTAGAAACAAAACAAAAACAAGCAAAATAACAGCGTGAAAACACATGTAAAACACATTGATGAACGTCATTTGTGAGTGTGTTTGTGTGTGAGCTGTGCTGACAAATCACCTGTTGGATATTTTGATAAATGCTCAAGAGTCCAAGCTAACGAATTCTTGACATTAACCCACAGGCGCTGAAAGGGGATGGAGGGCCGTTAACACGACTTTTCCCCGCATCGATAAATAATTGATTTGATTGCCGTCACAATTTTGTGGAAAGCTTTCTCAAGCCATTATCATCCGCAATAATGGGCTCTAATGGCTGAGACGCCACTCTTGTACTCATTCCAGTTTCAGTTGCAGTCACGTGCAAGGATCTCTTCTTAAGCCGTTGATAATGCTTGCAACATGTTGCAAGGCAACCAAACCAACACAACGAGGGCAGAGCGAAAAGTTACTTAAACTGGTTTTTAAACTACAAAGACTATAAGTATCTAAGGAAAATTAAAATATATTTTTACACATATCATATAAATCAAAAAATAACTTCAAATCAACCAGAAGAAGTAATAATCAATAAGATTTATAATATTTTTCAGTGAAAGAGATTCTTTTATAGTTTAGACTAATAAGAATGCTAAATTTTGTATGGCTTATACTTTAAGATTATAAAATTTTAATTCGTTTTATATTTATCTTTTGATATCTATAGATTTATAATGAATTTATTTCCAGAACCCTGCAATACAAATTCTTTCAAACCGTTAACAGCTTGAAATTTAAATCACAAGTTTCTATTCACTCTTTGGGTTGCCCTCGCATGGCCCTCAGCTTCCTCGAACTCAGCTCAAACATGTTCGCTGCGCCAGCTGATTGAATAGTTTGTTTGAATTTCGTTCAACTGGCAGTTTGCCAGTTCTTATACGACATTCGCGTCCAACGGTTGACCCCGGTCCTAAAAAAAAACTCCGAACGAAGCAAAAAAAAAACATTAGTAACGTGTCGTGTTGCGTCGTGTTACGGCATTTTGGAAAACCTTTTGCATTTTGTCGGCTCAGGTCTTTAATTGTGTCACTAATGAGCCGCATTTATGTTAATCTCGGCACCCGGGCAGAAGCCAACGTCGTCTTCTAAGCCTTTCAAGCGATCGTATGTTGAATGCCGACGGTTCCTGCGCATCTTTATCTCGCGCTGTGAATTAACATACAACATTCAAACACTCCAAAGAGTCACAAAGAGATTGAAAGACTCTTTTTTTTTGGTAGTTTTCACCTGCTGCGCCGTTTATGGTTATTGCCGCAATTTCGTTGTGACAGTCGGAGGCGCTTTATCATAAATTAAAAAGTCGTGTAGTCCGACAGACAGACTGCCAAAAAGACAGAGGCCAGTTCCAGAGCCGCGTGGACAACAGTCGTGTGGCTTGGATAGTGGCTTCTTTGCGTGATTCGTGGTCAGTGTGGTGCGTGTGGTGTGGCGGTTTTAGTGGCTGATGAATGATGCTGTTGAAGTCGAAGTCAAGCTAGAGCTAAAGCTGACTCTGAGTCTGAGTTATTTGCATGAATGAAATGCGCGACGAGTGATAAATGAGCTGGATCGTCTAAACCGTGTTTTATTTTATTTTTTACTTGGCCCCGAGCTTAAGTCCAATCTTGGCGCTCGCTAGCGATGACTTAATTTAAAACTGCTTTGGCCAGAAGGTGTTAATTAGCATATGAACAAATCTACACTTAAAGTATTTCGTCAACGCATTTCTCATTCGGACTTTCTAGTGATCTTTATTGCTATCGGATTTCTATTTCTATTTTTATGCTAACGTCTGCGCGTTCGGCTCATTAATAATAATAATAATAAAAAACAAAAACGATGCAGTATCCAATGGCAGCGATTCATCAGTAACCAACAGACTCCCGAGTTCTCATAAATCCACCAAGAGAAACAACAATAAAAAAATAATAAAAAAAAAATCAAATGCCTGCTGTAATTGTGCAAAGCTCAACAAAATTTATATGGCCAGTTCTAAAGTTACGAATCTGTACATTTAGTGTGAAAAGAATATGATGATACTCGACAAACTCCTCGCATTTGTTGTGTTTGTGTGTTGTGTGTGCCTCGCGTTTTCTTTTACGACGTAGTCATGTGGAAAATACATAACAAACTCTTAATATATTTACTCTGGATTATGGAAATAAGGTATAGTACCAAACAAATAACAACACAAAACTCAACGCCATTATTCAAATAAAATTTTTATGAATTGCCAAATACATATCTATGTATGTTTTTAAGTGGAAAATATTAATCGTTTTTTTCTAATGTAAAATAGAAATGTCGCATACAAGTATTGCTTAAGATTGATATAAAATGACGTGATAACTTTTCTTGTTAATAAATTACTAATTTAAAATAAAAATATTATTTTATGTTATTTTATTTTATTTTGAGTATTTGATTCAAAAGCAAAATCATCTTTGCAAACTATGCACTCAATAAATCTTATCTTCAAGCACCTGAAAATCTCAATTAAAAAGTGTAGTGTATAAATCATTTCGTTGTACAACGCTAGATAGCTTTCTCGTTGTTGTTTATCAAAACAAGATCTTGCGCCAGTTGACAACTGTTTCCTTTCAACAGTTAAGATCGCTACAATCGCTAATTTTGCATCTGGGCAACTGAGAGAAACAACGACAAGGAGTTTGTATGTAAATAGTTATCAGTAGACGCCCAAACACAATACGCCCAAATCATAGCTGAGATTGTTGATCGTTCGATTCTAGTGAAAAGCAGGCATTGCAAGCACGAAAAAAAAGTAATACAAACAGCGGGAAATACGCTGAAAAATCTCATTAAAATGGGCAATTAAATGACGGCAGCAGCAACTAAAACCAACTGACAGACACATAGACAGACTGAGAGGCTCAAAGAGAGGGAGACAGAGAGATGAGCGATGCAAACCAACATAACGAATGCCATTTTCCCAAAGCCAAAAACACAGTTTGCCAATCAAAGTTGGCTCTAAAGGAGGAACGGGAGCAGCAACAACAACGACAACTGGAAATCAATTTTTGCCATAAACTCATCAGCTTGTCTGGCTTTAGCTATAGCTTTGTTTGTGTAGCTGTGTGTGTGTGTGCGTTTCGGCTGCTATCTAATTGCCATGGTGCAGTCAGTTGCAAGTATCTTAAAGATACGCGCTGCCTGCTGACTGCTGCAGTGGGCTGGTCTTGTGGGCAGCTACGCCGCCGCCGTGTCGGCCAAGTTAACAACAATGCGCATCAACAACACCAGCAAAAGCAACAACAACAACTGTTTTTGACCAGTTAACAGGTTGCTTCTTACACACAGTTGGGGTCCCCCACCCAACCAAAAAAAAAGGGTCTTAACCCAGAAACAGAGCTACAACGCTTGTAATTGGTGTTACTGCAATTTTAAATGTGCACCAAATGGATTGTTGTACTACAAGTGCACTTAGAAAAATAAGTTCAAATATAAAAATTCATTTTTTTTCCCAATTTTAATTAAATTGCTTTCTTTTTTCCAAGAACCCATTATACCACAACTTATTTTTTTGAAAAAGGACTTTTTTTTTAAAAGTACATACATTTTTATAGACACAAAAATAAATCATTTCATGATATTTATTATTAAAATCGAAATTCACATCACTTTTAAAAAAAATAGTCAAAATATTTATAATTAAACAAGAAATTCTTGTTGCAGAAATTATTTTTAACAGTGCATTGGGTAGTGGTAACAGAGAGATACATTTAGATAAAGAGAGTTGGGGGTAACTTGGCTCGTTACATGGATTGGAACAATTGCAACTCATGAGCTTGCAACGTGCAGACAAACGTTCAAATTGCGATCAAGATCGTCGTAAGTCGTTGCAAGTTACAAGCCCAAAAATGGCCTTTAAAGTTGTTCCTGTTGCCAGCCAAAGTCGAAGTCAAAGCCAAACAGTCACAGCCAGAGTTGAAGCCAAAGTCAATGCTGTGCGGGAGCCGTCGGCGGCAATATGCGATGGTGGTTTGGTGGTGCTGGGTTGGCGGTTTAGTTTTTGTACTTTGGATGAGTGATCGACTCGAGCACAAACAAAACTATCTGCGCTTGATCTGTTTGTCTGTTTGCCTGGCCTGCCTAGCCAGCTGGCCAAATGACTCTTGGCTCTGGACAGCATATTGCCAATTGGCCATGACGAACGATCCGTTTGGGCTTTTACCTGTTAGCCAGTTAAACATTTAGTTGGCCAACGTAGGACTGGCCACAAGCCATACGTCTTTCGCGGCTCAATTACGTCGCCCGTTTTGTTGCCAGGATTTTGAGCTAAGCAGCGAGCTTTATTGTTGTACTTACTTGTATTTGTTGTTGTTATTGTTGCGATTGCTTTGCCGTTTGTCTGCCGCGTGGCAGCGACATTTTTCTTGGCCATGGCCAGTGTGGCAAGCATTTTTTTTTTTTATTCTGTGGCTCTTTTTTATACTTTATGCTCTGTGAAAATGGACGCAAGGAGTAGGTTTAATTTTTAAAAACATATTTTACAGGCAAACGAAATGAAACTTATTAATGGTTTATTTGTCGATATAAAGTACAAGATTGTTTCGTTAAAAATATTAATTCATTTGCTGTAACTTGTTCTTATACTTAAATAATACTTCTAGATACTACCTTGAATGTTAACTTATTCTCGTAAAAATATATGATTTATAAAATATTGATTTGATAATAAGTATAAAAGAGGCCAACTTTTATTGACAGAGGGTATCTGTTAGTCGTCTAGCCCACAACTACTCAACTTTAACTTCCTTTATTGATGGCATGTTGAACAGCTTTTATGGGTTTTCAGTTTTTGTGTTTTGGTGCATTGAGTACACTCGGGCACTTGGCATTTCGGATGGTGCGTGGTGGCTCCTCCGGCGCCGCCCACTTTACATGCAGCTGGACAATGCCAATGGCCAATATCCAGCACAAAAACAAAAAACAAAACTTTCAAACTGAGCCATAGTCAAAGCCAAATTCAGCTTAGCTCAGTTTGGGTTAGTTGCATTGTTTGGATTAATGTGACTTTGTGGCTTCCGCCTCCAATTGGCGCTTTATTTTGGCTCCACACTCGTAAATTTAGCAGCCAGCAGGCAGAGCGCCATGAACATGTCAGCAAGCCATGTAATTACCAACAGCAGGAGCAGCAACAAATACAGATACAACATACAGCATACAGAGATCTAGATGCAGCCAGCAATATATCTCTGCACGGCACACATAACTTTTGAAGTTCGCTTTGAAGCTTGGGGGCACGCAGCACAAACCGAGTTAGTAGCTACCAGAGACAAAAGACCTCAAAACTCAAAGCCGCCACCTTCATTCCAAGGCAATTGGCACAGCGGGTGGGTCCGCTTGGGCCTAGATACTAAATATTCATGCACATGGAAAAAAAATCAATTGGCTATCAAAAGTTTTTCAGAGAGAGAAGACGTTTCAAAATTATTTATTTAAAATTGGTCTAACTGTAGAATGATAATTCTTAGCATAATGCTCTGAGTTTATGTCCAACAGCTTTTTTTTATGAAAAATTTTTTTTAAAATAAAACAAAAGAATTGCTCTAAATATTATTCAGAATAATTTAGCAACAATTTGTTCCAAATTCTTTACATTTTTTGTTTTCTTTTTTTGTTTTTTTTTCACAGTGCATTTATGGCTGCCCTTATGGGATCAGCTATGGCCCTTGCCCCCTTCCGCGTCTGAGCAAAGCTCCACTTGGGCCCAGTTATGCGTTTGCGTTTGCATTTGGCGCGTATGGCTCAAGTTTTGTCTGGACTGCAACGCCTGCGCGTGAAAATATTAAAGTCATATTTTTATGAGCCTCCGAAGTGCGCATTAAGAGTGTTGGTTGGTTGTTGTTGTTGTTGTTATGGTTGTTATAGTTGTAGTTGCTGCTGTTTTTTGGTTGATATTGACTCGCTTTGCGCTTAGGCATTTATGTTTATGCTCTGGACAAGGTATAAGTGGTCAGGCTCCCCCGAGTCCGCTTCAGCTTCAGCATCAACTTTAGCTCCAGTTTCAGTTGCAGTTGTTGTTGTTTTTGATGTTGCCTGCCGCGTGCTGCTAATTGGCGCTGCCTGCGCATGCGGCTAAATTATGCGACTGTACTAATCCATTTTTAATGATAGTCGGACCGCCAATGTAGTTAGTTGAATGCAGCAAATCAAATTTTTTGATTTGAGGCACCATTTTAATGATTAGCCAATATGCCCATTGAAGGCAGACGCAGTTTATTCAGACTGTCCAATATGAACAGTCCAAAACATAAAATTGTCAGCAAAACAAGTTTCCATTATTTAAATGCCATCAAAATGCGTCCAAAAAAACAATAATAATAATTATTTTCACAGAGACGGAAATAAATTAGCAAATGTTACGGGAAAACTGGTACCGATTTAGTTACATTTTATCTTCATATGATTTTAAACGCGTATGTAGTATTCGGTTTTGTAAACATTTTGTATTTGTGGCATGCTTGAAAATTGATTTATTTATGCTTTAATCAAGTTAGTTTCGCAAAAGGCATGAGGCAAGCAAAATTGACATCATTCAGTGATTTATTGTGTTTAATAAATAAGGTGAGCTATTTTAAGCCAAACTTTTACTTATAATATATGCATTTTAGACAGTTGTCAGATTTGTGAACTAAAATCATTGAAATCCGCAAACTTATTTTGCCCAGAGAATCATGATAGCCAGTTCATGACAGGTCCTTGCTCTCTCACGCATCTCACACGTTCAGCTGGCAAATAAAAAGAATCTAAGCCACGAACGCAGCAGTGAAAACAAGAAAATATAATAAAAAGGGTCACGAAATGAAGGCGAGACCCAAGCGCAAAGCGCAAAGCCTGTGCTTTGATCTAGAGCTACAGATAAAAGAGTTGAGCCTAAGGGAACAACAGGGCAAGGAGGACCAAGCGGGAAGCGTCGAAGGGTAGTGAATCTAAAAAACGGGACACAAAAAACAAAGCACAAATCAAGTACACGTGACTTGGACGTTGTTGACGACACTGCGTATGAAGTGCTGCTGAGAATGGAGTTGGAGATGCTATGGGATGTTTTTTCCTATAGTAAGGTTTTGCTTTGAGATGATGAAATTGTCGACGTTGACATGCAACAGGCAACTGGCAACTGGTGGGGCAACAACGCGCATCAAGTGCCAGCGACAAATTAAATAAGGCACGAACAAAATTAATGTAGAATTGCTTTATTAAACACGCCGAAGTTTACATACTCTTGCAGAAAAAGTTAACCTGTGCACGTAAAAAATGTCTATTTGGAGAAACAAAACACGAAATCAAGTTATTGATTAAAATGTAGTATAACTCTTAAGACCATGTCATGGTTTTAAATCTAGTGAGCCTACAAATCAGTTTAATTTTGATTAAATCATTAAACGTACTGTTACACTTCACGACAAAACATTGCTATCCTTGTGTCAGGGTATAACAATTTAGTTGAACAAAAGTGAAGCAGTAAAACTCTAAAAAAAAAAAAAACAAAAAAACACAAAAGGCCATGATGAAATGAGAGAGATTGCTGCCGTTTTGTTTTGTTGCTTGAGTTGTTGTTGTCGTTTGAGTTCTTGTTGTTACTGAGGTGGGCATGACGGTCACGCTGTGCGAACGCACGAAAAGCTATTGACTGACTGTCTGACTGACAGACTAACTGAACGGATGCGCGGCTGCTGCTGACAGATCGATCAACGCAGTTTAACAAAGTTAAAGTTGAAGGTTGGTTGGTGGTTTCGGTGGTTTCGGTGGTTGCTGAAGCATTGCAAACCACAGTGATCATTGTTGTTGCTTGGTGCTTTTAGAGCTGCTGGTTTTGTTGCTGCTTCGATCGCATCCTGGCGTGGTCGTGCCTGTTAAACGAGCCTAATTATTAGTTTACTACCAATTTTGGACTTGGGGCTCGCCAGCATGTTAACAGCATGTACAACAAGTCATGAGCAACAACAACAACATACAACAACAACAACTAAAACAACATCGCAAAATTGTTAAGCTGAAAACGATCGTCGATTGTCGATGGCCGTTCCCAGTTTCAGTTCCAGTTCCCCGGTTCTTGTTTTGCTGCCCAGTTGAAGGGTTAATTTGTGCAGACGCCCGAGGACATGATCACAAAGCCATTCTCTCTTGCCTTTTTGTAAGCAGTGTAATTTCTGTAAATTGATTTAATTGGCCCAATTAAAAATGCGTTGTAAGCCAACTTGCACAAAAGAGAGCAAAAAAGAAAAAACATGCAGCGAAAGCAGCCAGGCCAAAAACCATTGCATTTCAGAGCTATTGACAACCAGTTGGAATGAAATTAACAATTGGCATTTTGCCCGAGGATGTGGCACAGCTGTGTCGCCCAGACCCAGTCCTCTCCAGCTTCAATGTATATGGAGCTGACCAACATGGTCATGTTTCTTTTTTGGCGCCTGCGCAGCTGTTTGATTAGTTTTCTTGTTGTTGTTTTCGTATGTGTTGCCAATCGACAGGTAGACAATTGCTCGTTATTGCATCCAATGGAATGTCTATTTTCTATAAGTGTGTGTGTGTGTGTGTGTGTGTGTGTGTGTGTGGGAAGTGGATACATGTACAACGAATTCCATTCACAATGGTCTTCCTACGATTTCAAGAGTGATTATCGCTTGTGACTTGCTTTATTTGCGATTAACAAAAAATCAAACAAGATCAGAGAGTTATATATCAGAGCACGATAATGCAATTGTCAAAGCAGTTCATGCTAATGAATAAAAGTCATTATGAAAACTTGAATCAAAAAATGAAATGAACAAAGTTATTCCCTTCTTAAAGTTATTCCCTTTTGCATCTAACACCGAGTAAAAATAATTATTTTGCAATTACTAAATTTGCTCCCAAGATATTTCTTATGAATATAAAAAGCAAAAAAACTATTTTAAAAAAATTATTCTCTAAACAAATGTATTGGAAAAAAAGGATATATTTATATAAATATTTAATAATAAATTAACACAAATATCGAAGCAGAATATGATTTCAGAATAAGCTATTTATCCTGATAAAGAAGCTTAATGTATTAAACACAAAATGGCTTTACTCAAAACCAAACAGTATAATTTTCCTCATTAAAAACGAACAACAAATATTTAATCATTGATGCTTAACTATAATAAAACAACTTGTAATACCTAGAAATTAATTCAACAACCTAATATTTCGTTTAATCAGCTGATAATTATAAGTTGCATGTGTTTTTTGTTTTGTGAAAGGTATAGTGTTTTTTTTTGTAAGAATTGAAAATTTTTTCGCTTAGCTAGCAATTTGCAAGTCATTTTTGGGCACACCATTAATCCAATTTGCCATTATCTTTTTAACTGTTAGTTGTTAGCTGTTTGCAGTTATTTGGCTATATGGTATTAGCGTGCATTTTGCCGATTAAGTCAGCATCTTTTTGTGTGCCAAACTGGCATTTAAAGCATTTAAAGGGGTACACGAATTTAAGAGCCTTGATTAGACATTCCAAGCGGACTAAGCTTCTCCATGATTAGACGGCGAGATGCATGTAATTATGGCTAATAATACAGCTGGCGGCATTATTTTGAAAAAAGCCCGCCACTCACTCACCTGCCCGCTCACAAACGAGCAACAACTAAAGTAATACCAACAACAAGAAAACAGCTTGAATTGAGTCGCGCTGAACGCATTAATCTTTGGCTTGAATGCGGCACATTTTGCTTTTCCATTGGCCCATTCATTGGCTGGAACACTGTTAGCCGCTAAATGCTGACTCGTGGCCAGTTGGTTGGTTGGTTGTTTGTTTTTTTTGTTGTTGTCGTTGTCGCTGCTGTTATTGTTATTGTTGTTGTTGTCGGTTTGTTGTTTTTCCATGGCAATGGCAAAGGCGGCAAACGAAATGGAAATGAATTGATCGCTGGCGGCATTTTATTGAGCACCGAGCACGACTTCTCAGCCATCGATCGATCCACATTTGTTTGTGCATATTTCTTGCCATATTTAATTTATTGTTTATCCAATGCAATGGCGTTGCTGCTGTTTGTAGTTGTTGTTGTTGTTGTTTTTGCCCTATCGCTGGTGGTCAGCGTGTTTTGTATATGTGTGACACACAAAGTAAGAGGTGAAAATTAAATAGAAATGTCAGGCATTTGAGCACCTTAGTATTTGATACATTTGAAAGTAATCCTGATCGTGTCTATATATATTTTTGTGTTTGATTATTAATTTACTATTAAGAATTTTCCGAGGAAGTTTTGTAGTGAACTTTATTATATTGAATATCTTTTAATATTTTCTGTGTGTAAAAAGTAGCCTAAGCTTCTATGTTTAATCCCTACTCTTACCCTATATGCTCGATAAAATTGTAAAGGATGTTATCATTAACATGAGTATTAACGTTCTGCTTTCTCGTCAGATTAGTATCCAGCTTTACGTCCGCCATGCTCTGTGGCCGGATACCGGGCCTAACGCAGGCTCAGCGACAACTTTGCAGCGAGATGCCCGATGCCTTGATCGCTCTGGGCGAGGGACAACAGCTGGGAGCACACGAGTGTCAGCATCAATTTCGTGGGCATCGCTGGAACTGTTCGGAAGTGTGGCAGCGCAATGTATTCGCACATTTTGTACCCATAGGTGAGCTAGAGCAGGAGAAGGAGTAAGATGTGTAATAATCATTAGCGCCATCTTCAGATTCTAGGGAGGCGGCTTACACTTATGCGATTGCAAGTGCTGGAGCTGCTTATGCTGTGACGGCGGCCTGTGCCCGTGGCAACATCTCGATGTGCGGTTGTGATGTGCGACACAAGCAAGCGCCGCCGGAGCCTTGGAAATGGGGTGGCTGCTCAGCGGATGTGGAGTTTGGCATGCGATATACGCGCAAGTTTACGGATGCACGGGAGCTAGAGCGAGATTCGCGAACACTTATGAATTTGCACAATAATCGTGTGGGGCGAACGGTGCGTATGTGTGTCATGGACTAAGCTTGTGGCAAAGGCTTTTGTTGAGCAGTTGCTTTGAGACACTTAAGATATATTTGAAAACCAATGAATGGAGAAACTAAAAAGTACAGCCTTAGCTTTTACCTCTTAAGAGTAACCAAATTAATGTTATACTTATTAGTAATTTTAATGCCGTATGATATGTAGTAAAAATGAAAAGTCTTTGACACTTTAACGTTAAATTTTTATTTGACAGCTAGTGAAGAAGTTGTTGCGCACCGACTGCAAATGTCATGGGGTAAGCGGATCGTGTGTGATGAAAACATGCTGGAAGAGCTTGCCGCCATTTCGGCTGATCGGCGAGAAGCTGATGCAGAAATATCACAAAGCCAAAACTGTTCAAGCCGTCAGAGGCAAACGTGGACTGAGATTAGTATTAAGCAGGTAAGACTTCTTGCCCCCTCTATAACTTCCACTGTCCACAAACAAAAATCCTCGAAATGATTGCCTGTCATATGTTGTCATTGCAGAAAGAAGCATATTGTGGCTGCTGCACAGAAACCGGCGCTGGTGTGGCCCAAACGTATGGAGCTGGTGTATCTGGAGGCATCGCCCAACTATTGTGAGCGCAGCATACAGACGGGCACATTGGGCACCGGTGGACGGCCCTGCAATCGCAGCGGCCACGGCCCCCAAAGCTGTGATCTGTTGTGCTGTGGGCGTGGCCACAACACACAGCACATCAGGCGTAGCAGGCAGTGCCGATGTCAATTTCACTGGTGCTGCCAAGTGGAGTGCGAGATGTGCGATGAGAGCTACGAGGAGTTTACCTGTAAATAGCTGAGAGCACAGGCCCATCTTGCGAATGTTGCTAGTATTACTTAGTTTAGTTCATAGCGAGCCTTAGCGAGTATTATGCGAAATATAATGTATTACACAAATTGTATTTGAATTTTTGACGGGTGTTAAATGTAAAAACAATTTATATTAATTTTATTGCATTTGGGGCAGCTAAAATACATCTATCGCTTGACATGATTGAATGATATCCGATCCATTGGGCATGACAGTGAGTATATATACATCTTAAAGCTTGTAAATCAGCCCATCGCGATGCATCGGGCCATACTCCATCAAAAGCTTGTTTTTTTTATTGCAGAAATTCATTTGTATAATTTGTTTAATCTAAATCCCAACATACAAAAATCTATAGCATACTTTTAGGGCGGGCATTTAAATGCAGCATTGCCAGACGCAAGCAAAGTACCAAACCGCTTGGACTTTTTTGTTGACGAATTTGTACGTAATAAAGTCCGTAACGTAACAGTAACTAAGACGTAACGTGTGGCTTTGCGGATTGTGGCGGGCAGTATGTAGCCAGTTGTAAAGGAATGTGTATGCGCATATTTCATATTTTGCTATTGGAATTTTCATTTAGCCGCACAATACAAAACGCAAAGCCAAATACAATTACACACAGTCAAAGAAAAACAAAAGAGAGTGTGAGAGAAAGAGAGACTGAAGGAAAACTGCGCGAGCGCGATGAAAATTCATTGATTGCAATCAGGAAGCGCCGAGTGCGCGCTCTTCACTATATAGTTCTATGTTCGAGTGGTGTGAAATTCACCACACTGTGTCTTTTTGGGGAGAACTATGGCGACTATAACAGCGACTGGCACGGACGAACGGCGCTCAGTTCTTTGAGGGTAGTTAGTTGGACAACGGCGTTGCCGAAAACGGGCCCCACATCTGCCGCACAACATATTTTTTGGGTTAGATTATACACACACCAACACACACAAACACACACAGAGTATATGTATCTGTAAAAGTATCTTTTAACTGCTACATCTGCTGCTGCTTCAGTAACTAATACAGCAGCAGCAACTGGAAATAATCAGAAATTAGAAAAGGGCCAACATAGAAGCCGCGGCAAATAAAATGGCTAAAAAGATAAATGAATTTGTGTAAGAAATGTGTTAAAAAAATATATGTAAAAACAAACTCCAAAATAAGCAGTGCAGGAAAAAGTTGGCTACTAGAAAAATAATGTGTATGTGTATGTGAAATGTCTGTGTGTGTGTGTGTGTGTGTGTGTGTATGCGTGTGTAGCAGCAATTGTGCTTTAGGCCGCGACTGCTCCCTGGATACAGAAAAGTGATTTCCTGCAAAATGTGCTCGCGCCTCCTGCTAACAAAAATTAAAAAAAAAAAAACGAATTTGAAAGAAAGGGGAAGAATAATAACTGAGCCGATCTAACAGTTTATGAGTGTTGAAATGAATCAAATGATTAATCATAAATAACGTATGAGTAACGGGAATGGAAGTAAAGTAAAGTTGGAAAACAAGGCGCAAAGCTAAACGCTGCATATCGATTGAATGAAAAAATTATTATAAATTGCTTCAACCTACATATAAAAGCGTGTGAGATACACACACACACACATTCACACAAAACACACACAGCACACCAGCACGCATACATTAAGTTTGAAAAGCTATAAGCTGTATAACAGTCGAGACGCACACACATACAATGCAGCCTGGAGCCGCGTAGGGTTACGGGCGCGGGAGGGATGGTTTAGCATAATGTTGTATGTAGTGAAGAGGGTAGGGAATGTGGGAGTAGTATGTAGAGGGGGTAGGGCAGCCCTGATGTCGTTAGCTTCGTTAGTGGTTCGTTCGGTCGCAGCTCGTTTCGGCAGTCAATTCGGCTCGCGTTTCGTACGTGTTCGTTAACTCCTCTACGTTGCGATTACGTCGTACGTAACTCTCACTCCGGCAACTTCAATGCTGACTTCACGCCGCGACTCTCTTTCTCATACTCTCTCTTTGTTTCTGTGTGTGTGTGGGCGATTCGTGCGTCAAAATGTGTGTCAGTGGCTTCTCGTAAAAGCACTGGAGCAGGCGATAAAATGAGCGAGTTCGCGGGACAAGTGCTTCCTACCTACTCCAACTTGCAACTTTCAACTCTCTCTCTCTCTCTCTATCTCGTACTCTCTCTCCGTGCATACAGCCCTTATAAATCACTCGTTAAGCACGCAGCACAACAAAAACAATATCAGGCGAACCAAATAATTAAAAAGTGTGCCTTAACTAACTTGGCCCGAACGGAAAAAGTTCAACAGTTTAACTAATGTGCAGTGTTTGTGTGCTTTTTCATTACAACGCCCTACAGCCATGTACATACACAAAAAATAAATGGATTAAACTAACAAGCGGCTATTAAATAAATGCAATTATAAAGTTAAGAAAAAAAAATAAAACAAAATTCATTTAATGTGCATTGAGCCAAGAAAAAACCAACAACGAGCAAAGTAACTACAGCTACAACAACAAGAGATATTCACACGAGCCCCCACACGCATACATGCATGACAGGCAATGTAGCCGCCGTGTGTTGTGTGTCCGTGTGTGTGTGTAACGAGGAAGTGCAATCAAACATTTTTTGGTTGCAACAATTTGTTGGGCTAGTCAGAGCTAGAAGCTGGAATTGCGAAGCTGCAGCGGGTGTTGAAGTTGGAACTGGAACTGAATGAAGCCAGAGCATCTGCATACAGAATAAAAAAAATTCATACGCAGCGTGGAACGTAAAAATCATTCAAAATTCATCGTTTAAGCAAAGCAGGTAAGCAACATTATCAATAAATTAAAAGCTAAATAAATATACTTTAAATACTTTCCACTGCGGCTAATGCAGTTTTGATCAAGACAAACACACACACTCACACACACGCAAACACAACAACACACTTTTATTGCAAGCAATATTGATTTCCTGCGTATGTCTTGAGTAATCGTAAAAACATACAGATATAAACCCCTGTAACAACCAACAAACAAACATACAAAAACTAAGTATTTCCAAATTTTTGCTTGTACTATATCTTCTGATTAACTTGTTTCTACATATATATATATGTCTGTGTATTGTGTATTTATTTATTCTACTTCCTTAACTTTTACATGATATCTGTACCAATTATATATTTTTAATATGCCAATATCTATACTGTATATTTTTCACATAAGTTTTGGTTTTAGCTTGAAGGACAAGAATGTTGTTTTTAGCTTTAGTTTTAATATAGTTTTAAGTAGCTTATAGATTAAAATTTATTTATTTATCATTCATACGCCCCCGTTAAGTTTTGATACATATTTTTGGTTTCTCCTCCATTGTCATACTAAATTTGTATGTTGAGGTATATTCCGATTATCGTTCTGTCGTAATTGCTTTTTGCAGACTTGTCTTTCATATTTAATGGGGATTTGGAAAGTTTATAGTTTGACAGGAGCTGCACACGCAAAAGCACTGTCAATTGCATAGATTGCCCCCAAAAGTATCATACTACCCATTTGAATATAGTATTTAGCATGTATATTTAGTTGGACGTAATACGCCCACCAATCAAATAGGCAGCTCGCATGATTTGTCATGCGGATGGATATACACACATACTATACAGCCAGTGCTTTATTGACAGTGGCCAAAGTAAGTTTTTCTCATATTTGCCCCCACTTTGCGTGCCATGTTGAGGTATTTGTTGTTGTGCTGGTGGGAATGGGTTGGCAATTGCTTTGGTTTTTGTTACAGTTAGTCAGTGTAATTTTCATTTTTATTGACAGAATTCGAAACAGTCATAGTCATAGTCATACTCATAGCCATAGTTTTGTTCTAATTTTAGATGAGTGGAATAATTTTTATTGATTTTAAATTTTAACCTTATTTTATACACGCTCAACAAAGCTGTATGTATGTATGTGTGCGTGTGTGTGCTTGTGTGTTTGTGCGAGCATGTCTCGCAGCATAGCGCTCTAAGCAAAACCACAAGAAAAAAATGAAAAAAAATAGAATAAATGTGTAGAAACGCCGCCAAAGTGTCCCAACGCCCAACAGCAAACAACAAAATGCGGCAAATGTTTTACGATGACGCTATTGTTGAATCGTCACATCAGTGTGTGTGTGTGTGTGTGTGTGTGTAAAAGAGCGTGAGTGTGGGTCTCTTGCTGAGCGCCGCAGCTGCGCAAACTGCGTGTGGTGAATTAACGTAAAAGGCAGCAGCAGCAGCTGGCTGGCAGCAGCGCCACCCACAATTCAACATGTTTATTTGGCGGAAGAGGTGTTGACGGGCCGGGGTGTTAGCTCACAGGGCTGATAACGGTAAGCTAGCCGCGAGCACTAAACGCAGACAACAATTGTACACGATTTCGTCATCATCATCCAAATGCAGTTACAGAAGTGTTAAACCGGAAGCTCGCCAAAAAGTATGCAGTGCTAAAATGCAAAAAATGAGCTGCCTGCATAGATAAGCAGTTTCGAGTAGTACTCTCTTTGTGTGTGTGTGTGTAAGAGTGGCTGCTTTGTTTGCATAGTAAAGTGCTGAGCCTTAAGTGTTTTTTTCTGTTGCCTGGCGATGTAATCGAATCCTGGGCCAACTGATACATATTACTTATGACCAGAAGCTGTAAGAGGCTCTGATGCACTTCTGACCTCATCTTGATAGCTGCTGACAAAATTTTGACCAATATGTGCTGCATCAGCTCAGCTGGTTGTTGTTTTTGTTGCTGTCACGTAAATGGGCACTCAAGTGACACACACGCACTAATACAAACAAACACACTCACACACATGATGTGACATATACTAACACTAACACTGCACTTGCTCAGGCATGCAAGTAAACATTTGAATGGGCTTCCGGTCTGCTGATTCGTTTAGGTTTTATTTAGCCGCCTGTCGCAACGTTGCTACTATTATTGCCACACCCTTCAATCCTACCGCCTTCTTCTTAATCCTCTACCCCCAGCTCTGACGGTTTATTTTTCCGTTTTAGCACTCGCCTTATCCATTCATAAAGCGGCGCATGCAGTGCAGTGTGCCTGCTTCACTTTTGAGCCCTTCCTGGTTACAAACGTGAGACTTGTCTTACCTTTACGCGACAGAAATTGTCTGTGGCAAGGCGAGGGCTGTCTTATCATATTAACTATTTGTTCCGTATCAACAATTTTTATTTTTAATTTTTTTTAAATATTTATTCATTTATTTATTGATAAGCGCCCTGATACACGTTTTAATCAAATATTATTAGATGAAAAATAATATGACAGCTTATGCGTGAAGTTTCAATCAATGATACTTTCTAATTTGTTTTATCGAAGATTAGAAGAATAGCTTTATATGGTAGCATTAGGTTTTTTTATGCCTCACAATAAGTTAAGGTATAATTTTCGATTTCTCATTCATGTTGTCATGTATTATATTTAAATTTTATGTTTGTGTGATTTAGTGATATTATTAGAAGGAATATTAATTGCTTAGATATAATAAATAATGTAAATTTATTAATACGAAATATATATTTTAACCATATTATATTTCTATATCTGTCTCTAGATAGAAACACTTGACAAAAGAAACTATAAAGTTGGCTTTATTTTAATTTGCATCAATTAAAGAGATTTCTGCATCTATATTCGAAATCCATTTCCATTTCTGCCATATCCGCATAAAGTTAAGCGAGTTCTTTGACTCAAAACCTTAATTGATTTGCATAAAACGACGTCCAAATGTTTAAATTCATATTATTATTTAGATTTCAATAATCTAATCGCTGTATGTCTGTTCACTGATGCCACCCTCGTTGATATTCATAAGAATATCTTTTCCCCTGAATGTGTGTATATATTCAACTAGGTGCGACTCCTGTTGGTAGCGACTTGGTCGAGTGGCAATTTGCATGCGATTTGTTTTGTCTAAATAGAAGGGAAATTTGCATAGAGAGCGAAGACTGACATAATGCAATGCTTTCGACATTTTTCATATTTTCCTCCGTGCTTCCACTTTTTCTTCGCCGCACAACCTGCTGCTTAGTTTTTGCCAATGCGCTTATGGTCGAGCAGCTGCTAGATGCTGGCAGCTGAGATTTAGGTAAAAAGGTTAAGGATATGCTAGTTGGGGTAGTCTAATTTAAATGCAAAACGCTTAAATGCTTAAAGGCAGTCAAGTTGAGTTTTGTGGGGCGTATGCGTAATATGTAAACATGTATGTATGGTATATAGTACCACGTTTCAAGATTCTCACATCTGTTTCTTTGTGAGTATGTGTGTTTTGTTTATTTTGTAAGATCTTTGTTCTCTTTTTACTTCTTACACTTGCAGATATACAAGCAGATGCAGCCAAGCGGGCAAAAGCAATTGAAATATACCAAGAATTTAACTCCTGATTTCAAATACCACTACTAGAACCAAACACAAATAATAACAATAATTATAAAGCCAATCAAAATACTGTGCATATCAATTATACATAGCATTAACCAAAGATTATCAAATCAGACGTCGCATTTAATTAAACAAAAAAATATATAAACAAAAACCAAAGGAGGAGCAACAACAAACAACTGCAACTGCTACTAACAACAGCAACAACAACTAGAAGAAGAGCTCGTGGGTGCATGCCGCGGATCAGCCGCGGATTATGTCACGTGACGATTATAATCCAGTGAATAGCTCAGGTGTGCGCAGTCCGGGTCGCGTGCGTCGGCTCCAGGAATTGCCACAAGTCGATCGCTCACCATCAAGGGATTACGGCGCACGCGGAAGTCCACTAGGTGAACAAGAAAAAAAAAACAAAAAAACAAAACACAAAAAATAATCAAAGACTTTATAGTTACCGTTTCCAGTTAGTTGCTTTAACTGTAACTGCTAGTGAAAAAAGCTTAAAATCAAGCACAAACGTAGCTAAGAGCACAAAAATAACAAAATTCTTTGTGTATCCAAAAGATACAAAGTAATAGTAACAGTAATATTCACCGCTGCTCACGTTTGTGCCAAAAGTGCTAATCTCTCTATTATTTCGAATTATTATTTAATTTCTTTTCAATTGGCATATGTTTCAAATAATTTTCAATAAGTTACAAAATTTTCTACTTCAAAATCCAGATGCATGCATAAAAAGAACTAATTTTCTTTATGCGATGCACGGATTTACTTTTATATTGGCGTAAGAACATTGGACAACGACTTGAGCGTTTTTAATATAATTTTATTAAAAACATATTCTCTTTTTGATTAACAACTATCATTAAATGCTTTTAGTTATTGCTATCGTAGTTAAAATTACAAAAAAGAAAAGAAACTAATGCAAAATTGTATACTAAAATCTATAATTTCTGTCTAACATCACACGCATGCGCATGGTACATTTTTCTGTTTGGCTTAACTCATCTGCAAAATCTGTAACAATTTTTCATTTTCTTTTAACGAAAACAAAAACAACAAAAAACAACAACAACAACACACATACATAAACATTTTGGCACGATCATATGAAAATTGAAAAATCGGTACGCCGAAAAATGCAATTAATTAAATCGCATTTGCATACTGAACTTTGCAAACAAAAAAAAAAAAAAAAATATATATATATCGTTTGAATCGATTTCTGCAGCAGCTGTAGGCAACTTGTAAATTGTATTAACTTGGCTAGGAGAGGGAATGACTTGCAGTTGAATTAGCAGCTAGCAACCGACTTGAGTTGCACACACACAGCAATAACAAATTAAGTTCCTGCTGAAGCGTCACAGAAAATCAAAGCCTCAAACTGGATTACAATTATGGTTAGCACAACATACCCTTAATCCAATCCCCCGTTCATCTTAGAACTAACGTTCTGGCCATTAATTAAATATGAAACCGCTTAACCGAGCACATACTAAACAAATTGACCATAATCTGAACGAACTACATATAATAAAATCTCTCTTTTAACTCGCAAAACCAACTAATTAGCGCCTTCTCAAGTTATCAAACTGCAGAGTTTGCGCAACACGCAGGCAAGGCATTATAAATAGTATCACTTGGAAAATTTATGACCCAATAAAAACCAAGTATAGCCATAGTGTTGGCAAATGTTTGCAAATTTATTAGTTTTAGAAAGTTCCCGTGAAGTAGTTGAAGAAAATATTAAAAAGTTTGTGAAGAAAAGTATAGATATAGAAAGGATTAAAATAATATCATAAGATTCATTTAGATTTCTATACATATTAGTAAAAATATAGAGGTTTTGAGATAAAAAGAATATTATATTAAAAATAAAAAATAATAATATACAAATCGACAAAATAAAAAACTTTGTCAAAGTTGCATTTTTAGAGTTAAGGATAATTTCAATCAATCAGATACCCAAATTCAAAGCATTCAACTTATTTAAATCTGGCCACACTTAAAGTACAAAAATTACTGGGTTACCTAACCTTAACTTCGGCTATATAAAATACTCGACTGAAGAAGCCTTCAATAAAGTACAGCCGAACTTCCATACAACGTATCTGAAGGGGAAAAGAAAAAACCTCCTTATTAAGAAAATTTGATTAAACCAAATTACAGCGTTCTGGAAATTTATTATTAAACAAAAGTTTAAAGTTGACTTTAAAGTGCCAGAAAGAACAAGATTTTAAGCTATTTAGCTGGTAGCTTGTCAGAAAGTTTTAAACAAAAAGACTTTAGGAACATGTTAAAGCTGTTTAAGATAAAACAAAGAGTAGTGTTTGCAATAAATCAAACACGTCAACTTAGTTGCGCTGCTATGAAGAGTTAAAATACGCTTTAATATAAGCACATGCAGAAATATAAAAAAAAAAAAAAAACAGCAGCCAAAATTGGCAGCACTGATGCGCAAGGACACACGGTACACCACAAAGAGCTACAAATTAAGTTTCGTGTGGCTTGGCGGGATACGTGCAAAATGTGCTCGTGCTGGCAAAAGTTTAGTTTAGTTTATGGCACACACACCCCCTCCCCCACCTCCTTGTGGCAGGGTAACCCCAATGCACAAATCACACACCGTTGCTGCAAAGAGGCAGCCTCCACAGCAGTAGGTGGATGGGGAATAGAAGTAGGGGTAAGAGGGAACTAACAATGACGCTAGTTTATGAGCCAGTTTTTTATAGCATAGCGAGCCACGCTAGCTGCAAGCTGCAAGCTGCGAGTAAAGGAAACACGACAAACATTTTACGTTGCTGTTGACTTTTTGCGTTCCATTTTCAACTGCTACAACTACTAAAACTACTAACCCAAACCGTATCGTTATATATATTATGTATACTTATACCTAGAAACTGCATAATTCAGTATGAAACCACAAAACTAGCATTAGCGCAATAAGGAAGCGATTGCTAAAACGATCCAAATCCTTTCACTGCACTAGTTTCCACCTTCGAACCAACACACAAAAAACAAAACTAGATTCAACCATTTTAATTTAAGTTTTTGATTTGAATTTTTTATCACTAAAACACACACACACACACTATAACACAGAACCACTCTCGTAACGAACAAAAACCAAACAAAACAAAACCCGTCATCCTCATTTGATCATCGTCATGAATTCTATATGTGAATTTCAGCAATGGGCAGTCCATACTACCGCGACATGGATGAGCCAACAAGTCCCGCCGGTGCGGGACACCATCGCAGCCGCAGTGCCAGCAGACCACCGATGTCACATGCCATGGACTATCCAAGTAATAAACTAATGAACTAACAAAATGCCTTAGAGCTGCGTTCTCCTCCATTGGCTCACTTGTACTTAATTTTATAATATGTTTGTAGGAACCCGCTATCAATCACTTGATCGCGGTGGATTGGTGGATCCGCATGACCGGGAGTTTATTCCCATACGAGAGCCGCGTGATCGCTCGCGGGACAGATCCCTGGAGAGAGGCCTTTACCTAGAAGATGAACTTTATGGCCGTTCGGCGCGACAAAGTCCCAATGCGTTAGGAGGTAATGATATAATTTTTAAACGAACGGCGTTTAATGCAACTAAATTAACATTAAATAAATAATAATAATTTGATTCACTTCTCTAGGTTATAATACGGGCATGCCTACATCAGATCGTGCCTATCTTGGAGACTTGCAACATCAGAATACAGATCTGCAGAGGGAGTTGGGCAATCTAAAGCGGGAATTAGAGCTGACAAATCAAAAACTGGGCAGCTCTATGCACAGCATCAAGACGTTCTGGTCGCCGGAGCTCAAGAAAGAACGGGCGTTGCGCAAGGAAGAAAGCGCCAAATACAGTCTGATCAATGACCAACTCAAGTTGCTCAGCACCGAAAATCAGGCAAGTAAATCCATCGACAACTGCAGTGAAGCAATACTAACCGAACTTATCTTATTCTGTTTAGAAACAAGCAATGCTTGTGCGCCAGCTGGAGGAAGAGCTGCGTTTGCGGATGCGTCAACCAAATCTGGAGATGCAACAGCAAATGGAGGCGATCTATGCAGAAAATGATCATCTGCAGCGCGAGATAAGCATCTTAAGGGAGACCATCAAGGATCTCGAGTGTCGCGTTGAGACACAAAAGCAGACACTTATCGCACGCGATGAGAGCATCAAGAAGCTGTTGGAAATGCTGCAAGCCAAGGGCATGGGTAAGTTTTTAAAAAGCTGAGTGCTATCTTTTTTCAGTTGTGGCATCAAATTGCGAATTTGTTGCAGGCAAAGAGGAGGAGCGCCAAATGTTTCAGCAAATGCAGGCGATGGCACAAAAACAGGTAAGTCCCTTTTTGCCCACAATATATTTCCTTGTGCCGCTATCAAAACAGAAAATACCAAAACAGGCGGCCCCTTGTAACAACAAAAAATTAAAGAAGAAGATGACTCTCTTGTCTACTATTTTGTTGTATGTTTTTTTTTTTGCGGCAAACAATGCTCTAGTGACAATGATTTCGTACACGGGCAGAGAGGCGCAATAACAATAACAACCTGAAAAAATAAAAACACTCTCTGCCCAAAAACAAAAAACCAACAAATACGTTTAAAAGAATATCTAAAAAAAATAAATAATACTTCTTATACTATTTAAGTTTTGATTTTATATTTAATTTTTTTTCTATCTAACTTTTGCGACTGCAAACTTGCAAAATGCTTAACGTTTTCCCTGTTTTTTTTTTTTAGTTGTTATACACATAAAATTACAGTAATAAAATACACCAACATGCATACAATAAAACACGTAAAATTACTGGATTGTAGTGCCTAGCATCCAAAAATAAAAACATATCAAAAAAATTCGCATACTTTTGCTTCGTTTTGCTTTAAAATTAACTGCCAGTTAAGAAATTTTAAGCTACTTAAAAAAATATCAACTTTCATCTTTAAAATCTAGCGTTTGCAGTTGGTTCGTAGTGTTCAATTTTTTTTAGTTCCCCACACACACACAGATACACCCACCCACACATTCACACACATACGCTTGACATGTTTTGCTAGTTGTACTTGTTGTCGTTTAATTTATTTGAAACGTTTTTCATTGTGTACGCCCTTTAACCCAAAAAAAAGTAATAAAAAAATATATGTGAAAGTATTGCAAATGAGACAGCTATAAGCGCTCTTAAATACAAACACACTTACACAAACACACTTACACACACAGACAGACAGACATTGCTACAGTCACTTATTGTTAGTCATTTCATCAGTTGCAATCTCTCAGCCTCTCAATATGGGGCAAGCAATAAAATTCAATTTGTTGCATACATTTCGTTCATATCGTAGGCAGTTTGGCATTGTTTTGAGCCCCCACACCCCATTGACCCCGTTCTATATGCAAATATGTGTGTGCCTTTTGGTATTTTTGTGTAATGCTTTACTGCTCTAGCTGTTATGGAACAAGGAAAATGCATTCGATTTGCATCATAATTCATACTTATTGACACTTATGCTCACACACATATACACACAACAAGCAAACAAACAACAACAAAAAAAAACCCATATGCAAAAGCTCAAGCTGCTGAGCACCCCAGGGGAAATCTACTGAAGTTGACAAAACATTGACTCATCTATCCCCAAGGACAACAGCAAACAGGGCAGCTGCTTATTACTTACACACACACAATAACATCAACACATACTATATGCTTAACTATACTCTATAATTACTTGTATGCCAGCCCATAGATAACATGCGTATACATAATACCATGCATTAAGCTCAGTTGCTATCCAACTCCCCTCAGATGGTTTCAACATAAAGGCTAGCCCACGGTCCCTAGCATGTCAACAGAAGCGTTGAAGCGTACAGCAGGAAAAAAAATAGAAAAGAAAAACATTAAAAAAACGCGATGTTTGTCAGGTCGAAGATAAGATACTCTTCTGGATAGTAAACTAAAATTCACATATTTAAATGGATTGTTCCTTCAACAAAATTTTCATATTGCTATGGAACAGTTTTAATTTTTGTAGCTAAGTATTCTGACAAAAAAAAGGAACTTCAACCTCCTTCAATAAACTTTCATTTATGATTTCTTAAAATATTTATGACCACCAATTATATTTATTTATTTATTTGAGAGAAAATATTTTTCTTAATGCTTGACACAACCTTGACAAAATTATAATGACTCTCTGCAAGTTAAAAGGAGAAACTTGCACAGCACGCAGAGAAAGAGAGGGATGCAAATAGCCGCCATGCGTTGTATATCTCTTAGAGTATATTCTGCACATAAATAACCTTGATGTCATGATAGGCTACTTATTTAAAGGCCGAGCTCCACTTTCAGCCTGCCGACGACTACTGATCCATTCATTTTTAGTCAGCCTTTTGGCCAGCTGCCCACTTGGCAATTTATTCTCATATTATTCACGCATCAATTGAATGCTTGAATGCTTGACTTACTCGAATAGTGTTCGACTGTCGCAATTGTGTATTTTTCGCACACAATAAACTGCTGCCCCTGCTGCCAAGAGCTATTGAATGTCGGCCACGCCTAGGGGCGTCATTTGGCGTTGCTCGAAATGAATTTGTCACTCGTGCTGGCAGAAACAGAATAAGGCAAACAAACGGCATAAACAAAAACAGCTGTAATTAAAAATCGTCAGTTCAAAATGTGGCAAACACAACACAAAATGACAGGAATTAAACGAAGAATGTGGCAAGTGCATTATCACCGATTGTGGGATATTCTGTTTGTAAAATAAAGTATTGAAGAGCAACAGGAGCTCCTAATATTTCATCAATATTATATTTTCTATGGCACATAACCAATGTATATGTTGCTCTTTTAAGCTAAATAAGTTACATCGTCAAAATTCCTAAATCCAACAACTCTTTTAATGCAAACACAAGTTGGAGACACCCAATCCCCCATTCAATAACAGAGTAGCTTAGCGATGAAAAATGCTTGCCGAATTGTTCTTCAAAAGTGTGGGAGAACAATTAAAAAGTTTGGACTTTTGCATTGCGTTCGGCGACAAGGCTTGAAAAAGCGAGCAATCAGCGCCTCGCCATTTTGATGGGTCGAGGTCAGTTCTCGTTTTTGCTATTTCGATTCAAATTGCATTTCCTATAAATGTACATGTTCAGCTTTTAGCTTTCGGTTTCTGCTTTTATTAAGCTTTTCACGCTGCAAGAAAAACCTATGTCAACTGTAATTAATAGTTCCTATCCATCGTGCACAGTTGACTAGTTGCAGATGTTGTTGTTGTTTTCAAAAGTTGCAACAGAAAAGTTATTCAAGGCTGTCAAGACTTTAATGAACAGCATTGTTTTACATTTACTCAAGGAGTGTCAGACAATCTTAATAACTTAAAAGGCTAAGTAAACTGTAACACAGAGGAAAAACTTTGCTGTTTCTGTTTATTTTAATGGGTTTCTTTGGATGCAGCTGAAGAGCAATAGTCAAGAAGCTCATTTAAATGGGGTTTTTTTTCCTATTGAGCATTATTTGCATGTTTTGCTTTACATTGTGGTTTTGTTGGTCATTACTTTTTGTGCGCCCTCTGCCTTAGATTAAACAATTTAATTTACTTTATTAGTTATTCAATTTGTGCCAGCCAATAAAATAATATTCAGTTATGCTTTCAATTTGGATTGTTTTATAATTCAGTTAAAATTACATTTTAGTATGTAACTGAGCTTTAGTTTATTAGCTTGTGACAAAACTTAATGATGAACCACATTGTAAGTGTATATAAGGACATTTGAAGGACATTTTTGATTATTGCTTACCGGCTTTTGTCTTATGAACTCAATTCAAAAATTCATAGCATACTTTTAAGAGCAACAAAGAACTAATACTCCCATATTGTTGTCTCTTTATTCAATGCTTAGCTTTTTTTAGCTCAACTGCTCAATTTCTTAACAAACAAACATTTTAAAATCTTTTAGTCTCCTTTTCATCTATTGAGTCATCTTGTATGTCATGTACTACATGTAACTAGTAGTAACCAACTGGGCTAGACTTGTGACCCAAGACTTGTTTCATTTTCCAGGCCTTACATAACTTTTGCTCACGCATATTTTATCTATTCAGCGTGTGTGTATGTGTGCTTGCGCTCGTGAATTTAATATTAGCATCATTTATGGGCATTTAACTGGCGCCGCTTTGTCTGTGGCATACATTTGCCTTCTGGCATTGAGTCGCACAGTATAGCGTAAGAGACTCGTCTGACTTATTTTCTTCACTTCTTTGCCATCGAACGTACAGCTTGATTTGGAGCGTGAAATCAAGAAATACGCTCAGGAGGAGCAGGGGGTTAGGGTGAGTTTCAATCCAACACACACACACAGACACATATCAATTTTTCTTTTCAGTCATAGTAGCTAATGTCTTAACCCCCTTTTTTGGCTAAGCACTAGCCAACAGAGCTTTTAGACATTAGCTAAAGCCAGTGCTTGTAGGCCATTGCAAACCATTAGAGCCACCTCAACCACCTGAAACCCACCCACTCAAAATCCACCCACCCAAGTACACGTGTTGGCCTGAACTGTCGATGAATGGCAGCCACATTCAAATATTCATGCTGTTTTGGCCCTGGCCAAGCAAATTACCAAGCTATGCAAAACGGCGCCAATGTCTGAATTTTAATTAGCATGCAAAAGCAAACGCCACCAACATAGGGAAGTGAAGTGTGTGTGTGTGTGTGTGTATGAAAAGCACAAGGATAAGTCCATGCATACGCATAAATAATAATGGGAACGTGAGTCTGTTGGTGTGTTTGTATGTATGTTTGTGTGTGTTACTGCGGCTGCTGCTCGTTATTATACATGAAATACTAGCCAGGCTCAACTCATGATATATTGTGGCAGTGCCCTGAAGGGGGCGTAGGTGGAGGCGAAGGGCGGTGCGCTTTGTATTTTGCCGAGGGCATAAAATAATTACGCGACTTGCCGCAAAATTCATGTTGCTGTCAAAAACCACACTCAGCAAAAAAAGAATGTCCTTGAATTTTAAAGTAACACTTGAAAGACAAATGCTTAAGTTTTCAATCAAACTAAAAATACTAAAAATAAAAAGTGTTTTATAATATCAAAATATCTATAAAAAAAAATTAAATAGCAAATTTTTAAATTCATTTTTCAATTATTTCCCTTAATATTCCTGATTAAAAAATTCAACAACTTTCTTAAATTCGTGGCCATATTTTTCTTCAAGTGCACAAAACTAACTCACAAAATACTTTCTAGTATGCGCACAAGTTTGTACAAAATCGTGTCGTTGGTGAAATGCAATTAGCAAGTGCACTTGCTGTTGGGAAAGCGTTTATTTAGCGTTGAAATGAAATGAAATGAAAACAATTAAGCCGGAAACGGAAATGCGCAGTAAACACTCTGAACTATGAACTCTTAACTGGCGCCCTCTTTTACCAATGCAGCATGAAGCTGAAGCCTTTCACAAGCTGACACAGTGGCACACAAAATTAGAGACCGACAGGCAGGGAAAATGGAAAATGAAAATAATGATATGAACAAGAAACGGTAGCCATTGCCATCATATCCTGCATCCTTTCTTTCATTCTCTTACTCTCTCTTGCCGCTTGAAATGTCAGCTTCAATTGATTTATCGATTTCCATGCAATTGCATTTCAATTTTATATGAACAAACACAAACATTTGCTGCCCCGCCTCTTTCCAAAATCCACCCACAATTGCGTTGCTTTCTCTGCAGTTGTCCTGATGTTGTACTACTGATTGCGGTTATGTTTTCTGTGCCAACGCTTTGCCTAACACAAACACACCTAAAGCGAGAGTGAGACACACACACACTTGCACACTAAACTAATAAGCCAAACTAGAACGCAAGAGATAAAGCGAACATTTGTTTGGACACTTTAAAGTTTAAACATTGGGCTAGTTAGCAGACCTACTATCGAATAACATTTGTAAAGTTGAATTATGAAACTAATGGGTAGAATAAAATGGAGGATAAGGGAAAGGTTGACGTCAATGAGAAGAAAAATCAAAGTTCTTGAAGAACAAAATTATTTATAACATATTTTCAAGATATTTTAAACAAATTTAATATATATTACCGAAAAAATTTTAGTTTCCTTTCAAAAACATTCAATGAATCTCCGACTGAAATAATACCCAAAGGGTATCAGATATTGAAGTACATTAACAAACATTTTGCCATCAATAGCATTTTACTGCAGTGCCAAATATAAATATATAAATAGAGTTGCCTGCGCAAGCAAAAACAAAAGCTCATAAAAGACATATTGTATGTGGTACGTGTTTGCAAAGGACTAATCGCAAGAAAAGTGAGGTAAAGCAGGCAGCTTCACTTGCACTTTCATTTGCAATGGCAATAGCAGCGCTAGAGCGTCACTCGCACAAAAATCAGCTGCAAAAGCTGCATTCATGTCAGACGCAGACGCGCTGCGTACATCAAATGCAAAGCAGAACAAACAGAGGCAGCTGCAGCACCAACTGCTGGGATAACAAAAAGAATTTTTATTTCGGGTGTTTAGCTAATTCGTGGCCAAAGACACGAGATGCAAAACTCACGAGCTGTGAGCTCACGACCAAAAAGGCGACAATCAATACACGCAAAAGCAAAAAAAAATATATATATCCAAAAACGAATCGCAGCTTTTGAGCGTAAAACGTAAAAGCTTTTTTGGTTGCGCTACTTAGGCAACCGAGCCAAAGTTGTAAAGCTTTAGCGCGTGCAGCTGCCAAATGGCAAAGTACCGATTGCCGAGTGGACGAATGATACAATGCCGAGTGCCGAATGTACTGAATGCACCGCCTGTCGCAAACCACATGACGCTTTTTGAGCTAAACCGAAGCTGAGCCAAGATTTTGCGCTCAAACAAAGCGAGCGGAGTGAATTATCGGCTGCTGCTGCTGCTGCCAAACTGTCTCAATGTACTGGCCTCGTGGGCGCGAAAGCTTTGCTGGCGCGAACAGTTGTATACGCAACGTTTCAGCTAACGAGACACGGGCCACGGACCGAGTGAACCCCAAAAAACAAACGCGACGCGTACGCAACGAAAACTCAAACTGTGGCAAAAAGATAGAAAAAAAAAAACTGTCTCAACAATAGAAAACATTCAGGAATCAACATTAATTGAGCCTAATTTTTACGTATAAAAAATATATACATACATATATATGTATAAAAAATATACAAATGTATTTTAGCTAGTGAACGTTTGAGGCTGCAGCAAATTGCCAGCAGAACGTGGCGCGAACGCGTGTGTGCCAGAAAATCATTGAGCAAAAAGAAAAAAAGAAAAAGCAAGAAAATCCTTCAAAAGGATGTAAGGCATTTCAATTTTGTGCCTTTAGCCTGTATATTCTGGTTCGTTATTGGTGTGCGTGTTAGTGAAAAATAAAGAGTAATATATGTATAAAAAATAAAAATAAATATTGCTAAATAGTTGCAAAAATAAGTGCACTTTAGGGTCTTAAAATAAAAATAAAAAAACCAAAAAGTAAAGCTTAACTCTGCAGGAGCGCACCAGCAGCAGCAGTTGAAGCAAAAATCAATAATTTTGTTTAAGCAGCAGCGGCAGCCAAAAATCTGCGACGGCACCATTAACTAGCAACAACAAAAACGACGAAGGAATAACAACAACGGAAGCATCAGCAGAAGCAGCATTTTTTTCCAGCGTCTTGGCCTGTGTTTTTATAATATAGACATACACAGCACTTGAGTGAGTGTGTGTGTGTGTGAGTGGGTGTTGGTTGGTGTTTGACGCGCTAGCTCTGTATGTGTTTGTGTGAGTTGCTGGCACAAATAAGCAGACAAGCTCTAAGAAGCAGGAAACGAAGTCGCTGCCAGCGGTTTATTATTGTATTACATTATTAAGAGACAAACATACAACATTCATACTGACAGCTAGACATAGGAGAGACACACATACACACTTACACGCACATGCAGCTAGGCTCACACCTGCGCAGCACTAACTTAGAGCCCAACTCAAATTACATAAATAGCAATAAGGCCCAACCCGGCCCGGCCCGCGCTCCCTTAGCCGCTTAAAGGCGGAAAGGCCGACCTCAAGTACAACGAACTGCAATTGCAGCACATTTGCATAGCAGCAACAGCAGCAGCAGCAACAACAATAACAACGAAAACAACAACAGCAACATTTTAAACTTCAGGAATTTAGCAGCGGCACAGAGCAAAGTCACAAACCTATGGACAATGCCTATGTCTACTATAAGGTACTGTAAATGGCAACAGCAACAACAACAACTGAGCAACAACAGCACCAGCGTAAAGCAAGGCGACAATCATTGCAGTCACTCAACAATCAGCCATCAAATTCATCAAATCAACTCAAATGCAACTCAACAAACAACAACAAATAACAAAATGCCATCCACACACAGATCATCATCATCATGTTGGATTGTCATCATTTCATCAACATTATAAAATTTCATATAAAAAATAGAATCGCAATCGCAATCGCTGCACACGTTATACATAAGTCTATCAACAACCACTGGCAACATTTGCGAATGTCTCAGACAGACAAACATCACACAACAACAGCAACAATAACAACCAGGCCCCATTTACCCTATACACAAACCACAACCCTAACCCTTTTACCCTTTACAAATTGCCCCTCAATCAAAAAAGGAGCAGCGACGCCTGCATAATGTATTCGAAGTGAAGTGAAGAGAATAAGCAGAGAAAGAGAAAAAGAAAACAAAGTTGGCTGGCAATTACAACCGTTTTTAGGAAAATGTAAAATGTTTGCTTGACTAGGCGATACCCTTGACTTGGATTTAATATTTGTTAAAAAGTAGTTTAACTTTTATATAACGAACTTCTACATAACAAATTTACGATTACTATGAACTCATTTCCAGAACGCTGGAATTCGGATCATTAAAAGAACCCTTTCTATTGCACGAATAATTAATTCGAATATTCTTTTATAAAAACTTTTTGTACTATGCACACCTTTAAAATCGAGCTATTCTTTTCCCCAAGATAATGCCGACAAACAAGCAGATATAGAGAAATATTGTCAATAGACAGTAATAAAATCAATTCGTTTTTCAAGACAGCTTTTAAATTCGACACGAATTCCATTCAATTAGACAAACGAGCGTATTTCTTAATTCAAGGTTTTAATACAAGTTTTAAGGCTTCTTGTTGCAAATAATATCACAATCAAAACGCACAACAACTTCATTAAAAACTTTTACAACCCTTTTGAATAATGCCTTTAATGCCTGACAGCTTACAACAAATAAAACAAAAAAGAAAAAAACAATTGCAGCTGCAGTTGAATGTTTTTGATTGTATTTTTTGGGGTGCAGTTCAGCGCAGCTACGGCTTAAGCAATTATTTATGAGTTTTGTTCGTTTTCGTGCCTTGCATGTTGAATAAAGTTAATGTCTTGGCCAGACGCCACAGTCAGTGGGCATTAAACTTGGTTTCAATTAGTGGTAACAAAAGGGGGAAAGAACATAGCATACTTTTCAGCTAATCGCGTCGTAATAACGCTGGGATTGCATATGTGGATGGATAAATATGTGTGTAGTTGGTGGTGTAGGTGTTGATGTGTGAGCTTTTTTTTAAAGGTCACAATACGTAATTAGTGAAATTTTCCCTTCAGGGCTGAACGAATGAACGAATAAAGAACGTATAAACGAATGAGCTCAAGTGCAAGCTCAGCAGGCACGAAAACACACACACACACTCAGACACAAATTAATACACATACTTGGGGACAGTCTATTCAAAATAAGAATGAACGTGCAGACAGGCACACAATGCAAGTTTTTAGTGCTCGTGTATGTGTTCGTGCTCGTGTACGTGTCCGTGTCCGTGTCCGTGATGTATTTCATCCGTCCCATCCGTACGCTCATTAGCAAAAAAGCCCCCAATGCGTGCCGCAATTGTTCTAAATGCAGACAGACACAAAACTGAAAAGTATCATTGTGTGTATATGTGTGTGTGTGTGTGTTAGCTTTAATTGTGAATGTGCCTGATATTAAGATACTTCGTTTACTCTTTATGGTAGATAATCTCTGTGCTTAAGCAGCTGTCGAATTTCTGAGAGGAATTTTTTAATTAAAAGCAGAGCCTAAGGCTTAAACAAAACTTTATTAGAAAATCTAACAAACCTAGCAAGTTGTTGCAATGCAAATTTGAGTTGAGTTTAAGTTAGATCCCTAATGATGTCAAAAGTCAATATTTAACTTTACCAGGTTTCCACAGAGTAAAAACAAAATTCAATTCATTTCGAATGATCTTGAAATCACTCTTAAGATACATTCGTGTTTGAGGTATAAATATATGCAAAGGAATAAAATCTTTCCATTCACTTTTTGCATAAAACCAATTTTAAGAAATACATATAATCTGATTTTGTCGCTCTGTTGCGACCTTTGTGCTCATCACTCTGCGCTTTAAAGTAATTTACATGGTATATGCACATTGAAAGCGAAAAATGAGGGTGAATGCTTTGCACTTCATGAACGTCACTTGAAATACATTTTTGTCCAACCAGCGAGAGAGAGAGAGAGAGAGAGTAAGATTGACAGCTGAATAGTCGCACGTGCGTGAGATGAGACAATTGCCAAAGTACAGCAATGATAACAAGGGAGTAGAAAGTGTGTTGGTGGGGTTGGGAGGTGGAGGGGGGCGAACAACTGTCATTCTGGCCTTGTAGCCACATACACTCGAAACGTGATGATTTGTCATAATTACAAAGAGAGAGCAGCACACAAATGCAACTGCCAACAGACAGCAGTCAAAAAAGGGTGCGAGACAAGGGGCAGGTTTTGACTTCCTCAAACCTCAACTCCGAGCACAAAATGTCAAAATGGCGTAGGCATGGTAGCCGCCTACCCATCAGCAAGGCTGCTTGGCTGCCTGTCAACATTTAATTCATGTCATAAAAGAAAAAAAAATAAAGCCTCATGAGTTCTGAGCTCTGAGCTCTGGTTTGTTTTTGAACGCCTTGTTTGACTGTGTGTTTTACAATATATTTTTATGTGTTTATTTTTAATTTTATGATTTGAGCGAAACACGCAGTCCTACAACATCCAAACACATACACACACACATACTAATACATATATAAATATACATATACAATGTGAGAGATGTGTACATTTTGCACTTAACACACTTATTGTTGGGCACTTTTTCTTCATCTGTTGTTGGCGCTGCCTTTGGCTTCTGCTACTCGCTTATTTTCGTTTGCTTTTGGATTTGCTTTTTTTGTTTTGTGCTTCATTTTCTTTGTCTTTGTGTTTCATTTCATTTGTATTCTGCAGCCGCTCGGCTCCCCTGCCGCATCTTCTGCCTTTTGAATCTAACTTTTCCCCTTTCTCACCCTATACGCCTTAAAACACAAAAAACGACGACTTTTATTGTGTTCTTACATGCACACATACATACACAGACACAAAATACACCCACAAGAAAACACTCACAGTTAAGCACACACACATACACATAGTACATGTGACGTATACGTAATAACCTTGTAACCAAAATGTTGTTATTTCGGGCCACAATTTCTCTCTATGTGTGTGAGTGTGTGTGTGTATGAGTCGTTTTTTATTTTACTCTTTGCGTGCGTATATGTGTGTATGGGCCAAAGTTCTTAGCATTATTTGAAGTGTGCTTTACTTGCCCACCTGCTCTCTTTATTCTCTCTCTCTCTCTCTTTATACTACTCTCTACTGCTTCTGCTCTCTCTCTCTCTCTCCCTATCTCTCTTACTCACTTGTGCTGACTCTTTTACTGTTTGTGGGTTGGCATAATTTCTAAATTTATACTTTAAATTCGCATTCTAAACATTCCAAACAAAAGCAACTTTATATCCTTACTCTTGTTAAAAAAAATCTTTCTTCTTAAATGTTGGTGTTTATTGTCGTGTGTGTGTTTCAAATTACATGTTGCTTCTTCATTGTTTGTATGTTCCTTTTTATAATTAACACATTTTTTATTTAACAACAAATAACAACAGTCCTTTAATATTCCACCTTTTAAGCTACTTCTGATTGATACTAGAAAATTCAAGCTGCAGTCTTTAAAAGATATAATTCGAAGCTCTTTACTTAACTGTTTTACAGTTTATATATTTATACTTTTTTAAATAGATAATTCTATTTAATTTTACTAACATTTTATGTAGTATTCTTTTTGGTGTACTTTTTCTCAATAAGTTAATAGTCAAACGAAAAGCAAAGTATATAAAAAAAAAATAAAAATACATGTACTTAATAGCAGTTGGTCTCAACATCTTTGACTTTAAGAACAGCATAAAACTTGCATTAAATTCTAAATTTATCTTTATTAAATTAGACACCAAATTGAATTTTCGACAGTTGCTTATTTTTTGCGGTTTTTTTTTGTTAACTCTAAAACTTGTCTTTTGGCTCAAATCAGTAACTTAGTGCTATTTAAAGTGCAATTTATTACTAGCATTCTTCCATTACACATTTTTAAATCTTTTGAATATATTTATTAGCATTTGTATGGAACGCTGTTTGAATTTTTACTTATTTTCCTATCGTTACATAATCAAAAAGTAATATATAACTTACATATACTTAAACACACAAACACAAAGCAATCTAAACAATGACAAACCAAAACAAAACAAGAACCAAAAAATAAAATTAATATATATATTTTAAAAAAATTAAATAAACCAATACAAAATTTTTAAAATTATTTAAAGCAATTAATGAACTATTAGTGAACTGTGATTTATTTTAGCATACAAGAATAATTCTTTTGTCATTTTATTGCCAAAAGATGCAGATTTTTTCACGAAACTTATCGATTGTAATGGCTCCAATAATTGGCTTTTTTATACAAATATATATGCAAAAGTAAGAGAAAACGAATACAAAAACAATCCAAAAATAAAATATAAAATGAACACTTTAAACGTTTAAATGCAAACGATTTTGAAACGAGATACTTGTTTTTGTTTCCAGAATTGATCATTTTCAATTACATAACATCTATAAAAAAATCATATTTTGTTGTTGTTCTAAAAGCAAACTCACAAAACGAAGCAAAACATTAGTATATGCAAATGACCAATAAGGTTAAATCAAATCAAATAAATTTTTAAACCAACAAAAGAAAATTTAAACCGTATGCAACTATTTACAATATGCTTTTGTAATATTTTCGCACCAATAAAAAAAAAAAAAAAAAAAAACAGATCAGAGTACTAAAACAAAAAAGTCAAATGCTAGACGGGCTCTTAAAAGAGAGAAATCGTAAAAAAATGATAAAGCACAAACAGAATATTAAATGTAGGCAAGGAAACTACTGACAAATCTCTTTGACGATAAAATGATAAAACAATTATAACGTGTATATACTTACAATACGTACCTATCTATTCATAAATATATATGCATATATATTTATACATATATATATAAATATATACTTTCTATCTCTCTGTCACTCTTTTACTATTTATGTAACCAGACTATGTATATATATATACATATAATTTAATATATATTTATTTATATATATATGTATATATACTTATAACATCTAACTAAAGTATGTTGTTTTTATTGCGATACTTTGCTTACCAAACTGTGCCCCAACACAACAACAACAACAACAACTTCTACTACAACAATAACAACAGCAGCAAACGAACCACTTAAATTTTGTAATAGCCCTCTCCAAAAATTCAATTGTTTATCCACTGTGATAACTACCTCTCAATTACACGCCCCCTTCCCTGACTGGCCGCCTGTTGCAGCTACTTACGTAAATGAACAAAAGGAAAAAAAAACAAATATATTACTTTTTGGTTTTGTAAATAACTGTAAAAGAACGTGAATCATCAACTGCATTGCAAAATTACAAATTGATCTCCAAATTGAATTTTGAAATTTGAAACTAACGACGACCAAGCCACCAACAAGTCACACACACACACACACACACCCACAAACATACATTACTCGTTGGGTTTTAGCACACTCACAGACTGCCACACACATACACACACATAGCCAAGTACACCTACAGTAACAAGTTCCGGCATTCAGCCGCAATAAATAAACTTGGGCTCAAATTCAATCAAAATAAAACTCTCTTTCTCTATCCTCTGTCTCTCTCACACACTGTCTCTATCTCCCACTGTCTTTCATATACTCTATCTTTCACTATCAATTTCTGTCTGTATTTCTATCTCTATTCTCTGTCTTTGTCACACTCACTGTCTGTCTAAAAACTCTACTCTATTACTTAACCTATCTATATGATATATATTTAAATATATATATATATACATGCATATACATATACAATTTTGTTTGTTTTCACATAAAAAAAATAAACACATAAGACTCAAATAATACCCAAGATATACAGAAACAATTGTTTTACAATATACTTTTGCACGTTATTTCTATAATGCATCTGAGCTATATATTGTTATAAGTAATTTATGTTTCTTTCCTGCGTACAAGCAAAATTTCAAACACAAAAATATACCACAAAATATACAATATACATAAATACCAAACGATCAAAAAATACTAAAAACGAAAAACCGAAATCAGAATCCAAGCGCATTTGTATGCCCCGCCACACATGTCGTATACGCAATATTCACTAACAAACTAACCCAAAATCAAATCAACAGCGGCCAACACACACACGCCCACTAGCCCAAAGTACTGGGCGTTATGCACGTGAGCGTGTGCCTTACACCCAAACACACACACACACACACACACATACACATACTGATGTGACCCCAGCCGCGTGTCTCTCAATCTCTCTCTATCTCTTTTTAACAAAGTGACACACATTTCATGTTGCAAAAACCGTCCACCCCCTCGCCTACCCAACAACACACATCAGCACCTCACCCACCAACCTCCCCACCAAACACACGACAAACACACACTCGTTATCTCTCTTTCTCTCTCTCTCTCGCTCTCTCTCTATCTCTCTCTATACACCCCTTGTTGAACTTTTAGGTGCAGCTTGCCAACATTAACTAAAGATAAAAGTTTTTAAAACCATTAAGCAAAGCTAAAATATATTTTTAAAAAAGTTCACAAAGAATTTTATAAACATACAAAAAGTTAAGAAAGAGAATCTGAAAAATCATTAATTTTATTACAAAACCTTATTGTAAATTAAGCACAAACAAGACAGAAATAAAGTGTTGAACATTTTTTGAATTAAGTAACAAATTGATACTTGTAGAAAAACAACAAAAGTCAGAAAATAAAAATATTTCGATAATACAAATTTTACCTACAAATATGGGGCCAAAATAGTCCGTAAGTGTTCGGGCAAAAATCGCTTTGGTTGACAAAAAAAAACTATTTTTAAATAAAATGTACAAAATGTGCAGAAGAATATAACTTGTTGTTAACAATAAAATACAATATTAACTAAGACTATATAGAATTTGTAGCTAACTTATGATTTAGTATAAAATATGCGTGTAAGATGGACAACGCGTACAACAAATCCACGTAACAATATACTAAAAATAAAATAAAAACAAAAAACAAAATATACCAAAAATTTACACACATAAATCAAAACAAAAAACAAAACAACAATGCTTAACTTAAATAAATAACAAAACAAAATAAATTCGAATAACTCAAAATGCAAACAAAGAAAACACCTAATAAAATAATAATAAAGTTACAGTTAGAAAAAAAAAAACAAAAAACAAAACAAAAACCACAACAACAAGAAACAACAACCAATTTGAAATCGCCCATTTCAGATGTACAATAGCTTCACGGGTCCCAGCGGAAGCCCACCACTGCCAGATATCATTGGACAATATTACGGCACCGGAATCGGTGGAGTTGGAGGAATCGGTGGATACGGTGCACCCCTTAACGGTAGCGGTTTGGGCTATGGCCAGGCCTATGAGCTATACGGCCCCTCCAGTTCCACAGGGTATTTATACGATCCGACTGGCGCTGCTGCCGCTGCACAGATCTACGGACAGACATCACCGATACGACGGAGACGCTACAGCATTGCCGGACTGCCATCGGCGACAATGTATAATGATGTTTATGGTTATCCGGCGCCGCCGCTGCAGCAAACGAGCAGCACAAACATTGTGAATCTGTTGAACGAGGCGCACAAATCGATATCGCGCTCATCGCAGATACTCAATCTGAGCCACCAGGCCAGGCAGCTGGGCCAGCCGCAGCAGACGCTGGTGACGACACCGCTGTCCGGCCGTGTGGTCTCCAGTTATCCGACGCTGCACGGTGGCGGCGATACATCGTCGCCATATTTAAACGATAACCTGCTGCAAATGTCGACGAGCTTCTCATCCCAGCCCAATATGTACTTCCAGCCGCAGCCGACGCAGCTGACGGCCGCTCAAAGTGCCGCTGCGGCGGCTGCACGTCTCCGGCCCGCCTACTCCGTAACGAATCTCGCTGCCGGCTATCCGGCCAGTTGCAAGTACGGTACGACGGGCTACGCGAATCCCTATCAAAGTGACCTAAACACTGCCGCAGGCTATGGCCTGGGCCTCGGTCTCGGCATGGGACCCAGTTTGGGTTCCGGCTATAACCTAGGCCTGGGCCTGGGTCTGCCGGCAACGGCGCAACAGCGTCAACTCATGTCACACTCACTGCATGCCTCCAATCCCGCCATATCGCAGTACTATCAGCAGCATTCGATGCCACCGCCGGCCAGCTCGGCGCTGGCGTACAATCTGCATCAGCAATTCTCTGGAACGCAACAGCAGCAGCAGCAATACGGTCAACAGCAGCATCCCCATTCGCATATACAGGCCTCGGTGCAGCAGCAGATGAATCCGCAGTATCAATATCATGTGCATCAGCACCAGAATCATCTGCAAACCCATCCGCTTGCAGCGTTGGCAAATACAAGTAGCACATTTGGGGGGACGCTGGCGAGCAGCGCTCGTGATGTCGGCGTTGGCATCTACGATCCGCTGCATCATCATCATCATCAACATCAGCCACATTATTCGTCGCATTCGCATTCGCATTTGCATCCGCATCATTCGCATCATTTGCCGGGCGGTTTGCATGCCTCGTCATATCCGCACACGCATTCGCTGACGCATCATCAGCAGCAACAACAACAGCTACAACAACTACAACAACAACACCATCAACACCACCATTTGCCATACTCGAAACTAGACTTAGATTATCCGAAACTGCCGCAAGAGCATAAGCGACAAGTAAGTTTTAAATTTGACGTAGACACGCTATCCCTAGATTCCTAAATACTTCTTAATACTACTCGATACTACTCTAAAACTAATACTACTCGATACTCTATACTCGATACAACAGCCACATTCAGCAATTACTAAAAACCATGCCCATCAAAAAATCGAATCAGATACTAATCAAATCAATTATTGAAACATCCTAACGGATAGCTTTAATTAATTCAAAAATATATACGCAAATGTACTCAAAAATCGCATTGCCCAAATGCATCCTGCATTTTACGCTTTTAACCCTTAATCCAAAAAACAAAAAAATCCCAATCATACCAGGTCAAAATCGAATAAGCCAACGACATTTGCAGTGTGTGGTTCTCGAAGCAGCTAAAAAGAAGATGAAAAAAAAACACCAAGTATTACACCATTTATATATATAGTAATAACTATTAGAAATACTTTAAGAGTTTATAATAGAATGAAGAAAAGAACAATTGTTTCATGTGCCATTTTAAAGTAGCAAAATCAAAGATTTAAGAACATTACAAATTGCAAGAGCTGTACAAGTTTTGTAATTAGTTTTCATTATTGCTTGTTCGTATGTTTCCATCAGTTTTTATTTATTTTCAAGTATACCATTTTGTGGATATTTTGCATAGAGCACTCAGGGCAACTTTTCAGAGGAAAAACAAATTTGTAAAAGAACTGTATAGATATGAGATAAAGTATTCGTTTGAAATTTGAACCACTTTGCTCTTGACTCTCAAAAGTAAAAGACTGTAAATAACAACAAGAAAACCAAGTGAAACTAAATGATATTTATTCAAAAATGTAAAAACATTTATACAATACATAGTTATACAAAACAACATAAGGATAATATTGAGATAAAAATGTAATAAAAATGGAGAAAATTTACTTTATCTTATTTGTTAAGCCCCAGACTCGTAAATGTTAAGTTCTGCAAGAGGTACAACAATCAGATAGAACAATGAAAAATTGATGCTTAACGTTATTATTAAATCAAAACCTATATAGTACTCAAAACTCGTATTCATACCTAGTCTTATACCTATTTAGATGAAAGAAATTGTTAGTGCAACTCTCTTATTGAATAACAGAAAATACTTAAACTACCTAAATACATGAACTATAATGCATTACCTACTTATAACTTACGTACGTATGAACTATAAGTGAATACTTTGCATAGTGAGACCCCCTAATCCCCAACTCGTTCCCTTTTTAGCCAAGCCTAAGGCAAGAACCCCATATACCCAACCTACTAACTACCTTACTAGCAAATTACCTAACTAAACTAGACTCCAACAACTACATACTAACCAAGCATTTTAAGCATTTGCATAATAGATTGTGTTTCAATTACTTTAATCACAAGAGGTAGCCGCCATCTTGATTTGGTTCGAATTGTGTTCTTGATTTGGTCTTCGGACTCTTCCAGCTACATACATATGTATATACATAGGTTCTATATGTATGTGTGTACTCGTATAGCCCACTAAGTAATAGCGTGTGATTAGCAATGAAGGTCAATTATATGTAAAGATGAAATTTATACGCAAAGATCCAGAGACGGGTAGCAAAATATAAAAGGAGCAGTAGCGGAAATTGTGTGAAGTGAAAAATGTCGCGAAAACTGGATATATATAAATGTATACTACTATATAGTATATATAGTAACATCTGGCAATGTGTCTAACACAACAGTTTGGTTGCAGTTTTTAAGAAAAAAGTGAAGAAATCGAAATCGAAAAGAAGAAAAAGCAAGAAACAGAAACGAAGAAGCATTCAAAATGTGTCTATGCGAATATTATACAAAAAAAAAGCAAAAAAACAAATGTATTATGTATTGTACCATGTACTAAAGTTCTTATATTCATACTTACTATTTAGTATTCCAACTGAATGTTTATATATACTTCTACATCTAAATACTATAATATAAATATAACAGAAACATTAACACTTACCAATACATACATACATGTATCTAGGTGCTTTTAATTACAAACTTGATTCAAAACCCAAAAAAAAAACATGGGAAAATGTGTTGTAGTGTTCAATTTGTTCGGCTTGAAATTCCGTTTTTCCGAATACATAATTTTTTTCAAAGAAAGTAAAAAATAAAGAAACACCCTGTTTGTTATAGCTTAGTACGTAGTGAAATCAAAAATGTGGAGCTATTCTAATTTGTCTTTTATTATAGTATACTCTATATAGTACTTATATAGCATTACAATTGTAGTTGTGCACACACTGTAGTTGGGTGTGTGTGCGTATGTATTTAGGAGAGGGGCTATCTCGTATACAATGCGTTTTTAAAATGGCCCCGAACGAGCAATAAAACTTGCGTTGTGTTCAGTAGAAAAAAAGAAAAAGGAAACCTTTAACTAAATTCAAACTAGATTTATTGTGTTTTGATTTGGAATATTCGCTTTCTGTAGTCATAAGAACGGATAATAAGCTTAACACTAGCCAATTGAAAGCATTTATGTGCAGCAGTTGCTGTCCGTGTAAAGGATACATGCTTACAAACAAACATTCGCATATACGTAGAGAAATCATGCCTATGATAATAAGCAAATGCAAATAATTTTTAACTATACTTATCTACAATAAGACAGTTGGTTGGTTCACTTTACTTTCGCTTTGACTTGGACTTTCCATTTGGGTTCTTGTTTAAATTCTTTATATGAACAGTGAGTACATCAATAAGAGAAGGCATTTACTTATATTTATATTGTAATAATGATAAAAAAAAAACAAAAGAACAATGAATGATCTTGAATATTTGAAATATTTATACTTACTTATACGTATACATGCATAAACAATATAATTATATTGTATCTTATATTATGATATACCTAATTAATTACTACTCCAGCGATAAACTATATACATACATATTTATATTATATTGTATATAAATATATACAAATATATATATATTTATATTTATACACTGATTTGTATTTGTAAAACTTAATTAAGATTACTTCTCAGACTTAATTCAAAACTAATTCTTGAGATCGAACTCGAATCGAATTCTGTTAAACTTAACCTAACTCTTAAGCATTATAAATGACATTTTCGAAAAGCAAACAATAAAAACAAAAACAAATATAACATGCGACGAAATGGATAAAAACAAATTAAAAATAACAAAGCTATGCCCAACGTCCAGCATCTCAGGTTATCAGTATTAACAGCTCATAAGCGACCCTTCAGCTCTCTCTCTCTCTCTCTGTCTGTTTCTTTATCTGTCTCTTTTTAACCCACTAAAACAATAACACACACACACACTTTTACACACAGCAAACACACTTTTTACACAGACACACATACAGTTGACCCTCAGTTATGTAAAGGGGGCAACGACTTTTGCAGTTATTACAAACTATATACATATACTCTCTCTCCATAGTGTCCTTTCTCGCTCTCTCTCATATTTGCTCACCACGCCCACAACGGCCCAACCCGCCCTCCCACTCTTGCTCATATATATACATACGACCACCCACAACTACAACATTTGTACACAATTGCGCCGCAATTTTGCACCAAGAAAAACTATTACACACAAAAAAAACTATTAAAAAAAAAAGAAAGAACATCAAATAAATTGTAGGCAAGGCAAGCTGTGTTTGCTTTGCAGTTGTGTTGAAAATTTTAAAATCATGGTATGTCTTGTATCTTATCCTCTACCCCAAAAAAAAAAAAAAAAAAAAACAAATTCAAAATATTCTCCACCTACGAACGACAGTTGGACGAATTCCGTCTTGAAATACAAAGAAGGGATCAAGAAATATTGGCGATGGCGGCCAAAATGAAAACGCTCGAGGAGCAGCATCAGGTAATTGGCGCAGCTTGCGAAACCCAAAAAAAACATTGTTCAATTTGTTGCCCAGACACAGTAAAATATAACTTTCGTTAGGACTATCAGCGGCACATAGCGGTGCTCAAGGAGTCGCTATGTGCCAAAGAGGAGCACTACAATATGCTGCAGACGGATGTCGAAGAGATGCGCGCCCGCCTTGAGGAGAAGAATCGCCTCATCGAGAAGAAGACCCAGGGCACATTGCACACGGTGCAGGAGCGCAATCGGCTAACCAGTGAACTAACCGAGCTCAAGGATCACATGGACATCAAGGATCGCAAAATAAGTGTGCTGCAACGCAAGGTCAGAGCGAAGCAGCTTAGCAAGAAAAAAAAAACAAAGAAATCAAACTTTAAACACACAAATCTACACCTTAACAGATTGAGAACCTCGAGGATCTGCTGAAGGAAAAGGACAACCAGGTGGATATGGCCAGGGCCAGGCTGTCCGCCATGCAAGCACATCACAGCAGCTCCGAGGGTGCACTCACCAGCCTAGAGGAGGCCATTGGCGACAAGGAGAAGCAAATGTTACAGCTCCGTGAGCAACGTGATCGCGCCGAGCACGAAAAGCAGGAGGAACGCGATCTGCACGAGCGTGAGGTGGCCGACTACAAAATGAAGCTGCGTGCCGCCGAAAGCGATATTGAGAAGCTGCAGACGCGCCTGGAGCGTGCCGTCAATGAGCGCGAGCGACTCGAGATCAAGCTGGAGGCATCACAAAGTGAATTGGGCAAGTCGAAGGCGGAGCTGGAGAAGGCAACGTGTGAGATGGGACGTAGTAGCGCCGACTGGGAGTCCACGAAGCAGCGCATTGCGCGCCTCGAGCTAGAGAACGAGCGGCTGAAACACGATCTGGAACGTTCGCAGGTACTCGTGCATTAGAACCGGTTCCCCGGAACACCTAGCGCTAAAAATATTATATATATATATGTATATAATATTATCCATAAATCGTATCACATCATAGTGTATATGCTATATATTGTGTGCAGTGTACATATATATATATATATATATATATAAATTTTAATTAAATCTACTTATTTAATCATAAATTGGTTATCGATAACGATAACATGGTAACCTAATCCTATTATTATTATGACTATATGCCTCTCTATGTGTGCTATATATATTTACATGTACACTTACAACAACAACAATGACAATGTAACAACATCTCGCATCCCAACAACAACAACTACTACAAACTTATCACTCTACTATAAATATATATCTAAATAATCGATACATTAACCAACAACAAATAGATGCAGCTAGAAGAACAGACCACACTACACAAAGTAAGCCTATCGCCCAAAAAAAAACCTACCTATCTACCTCTAAGTTCCACCTATTCGTAGTACCTAAGTTGTGCTTGTTTCTTGTAGTACCACCGCAAACCTCGTAAAAACACCCAACCTGTAGCAAAAAGAACTCACACACTTGAATTTCATTTTGTTTTGCATCTAGTGCCAGCAGGTTTTATTTTCAGTTTTTAGTTTAGAAATTAAAAACTATGCAGGGCATCATCTTAAAAGTTTCTAAAGAACATGCTAGCAAACATTATTTATTTAGATTAAAATAGTTCAACAAAAAAAAAACATCTCTATCTTAAACTTATAAGTTGTGCTAAGGAAGTGCTAGAAAATATTATAGTCTTATATATTTTTTGCAAGTTTCTTATAAAAAACAAATATTCATTAAACCAATTGAATTGAAACTCCTTTTGCAAATAAGTGAAATATTTATATAGCAATTGAATAAAAGATTAAGTACTCAGCACTTATTATTAAATACTAAAATGATAGCATGTTGAAACAGAAACAGAAACATTTAAGGTCTGCCCATTTGCATAACACATTTATTAGTAAGCAACCACGAATTCCCAGTTAGCACCTTGCACACACATTCTTAGCCTGGTCAGCGCACTCACTAACACCAACACTCACATTCTTACACACACACACACACACATACATATCTTAATAATAGCAAGTAGTTGTCGAGGTTTTGATTTAATCTTGTACACTTACACATACGATTACAAATTGATGTGCATAATTCAAGCGGCTACAATTATCATTGCCTTTAATTAAGTATGCCACATGCAATGTCTATCTGAATGGTTTAATTGTTGCTGAACATGCATATATCGTATCGTACTTTTACAGAATGTACAAAAGTTAATGTTCGAATCGGGCAAAATATCGGTAAGTTGGCCACAAGCCAGCCAAACAAGGCCACAATGTAGAAATAGCCCAAAAAAAAGAAGTTAATTGATAATCGATAGCACAATCATAGTTAAACATTGATCAAAATGGTTAGGCTAATGCTCGAATTATAAAGTATACGCCTTGTAGTCACATATAAAATTCGCTTCGTTGGGCTTTAAATCAGGTTCATTTTAATAAGTACCAACAAAAATTGAATGTGCAATTTGAATTCCTGGAATTATAAGAAAATTCAATTTGTTAGTTTTGTTAAATATCCACAACACAAACACACTATAAAAAAAAAACAACTGATGTTTAAAGCGTTCAATGCACTGACTATCAAACACCCCACATAATCTTCAAGCTTGATACAAAATCCAAAATCGAAACTCATGCTCATTATAAACACAATGTATATATACTCAACACATATTACGTATACGCATCGTATGATATTCGATTGCTTTCCTGCTGGACTCAATAGATTTTGTTTATGCTAATGTTAAATGTTTTGCAAATTATGTAGCTGCACTGATTTTGATAAATACAAATACTGTGCCAACTTTATACTAATTGAATTGTTTCGCGTCTCGCTTCGACTAAAGACAACGTTTGGACGCACCACAATGACAACGTCCCAGGAGCTGGATCGTGCGCAGGAGCGGGCAGATAAGGCGGCCGCCGAGCTGCGACGCACACAAGCCGAGCTGCGAGTGACACAGGTACAGTTATTAATATCACCATTAAATCCATATATACGCTGCATACATATACGATATGTCAAATACTATATATATATTTTGTATATTGTGCATTAAACTTATGTATTTATCTATGCATACGAGCATCTCTCGTACAACTATCTCGTACATATATCTGTGTGCTCTATTAGTTAGTTGTCTGCGTGTGTGATCGATATATATATTTAACAAAAAATAACAAACAATTATGTCGCCATATTAAAGTGCAAGCTAAATTTCATATCTCTGTGTGTGCGCGATCTTTCTTCAATGCATTGGTTTCAAGTCATGATTGAATACTTCTATACTTGATATACTCCACAAACACCAGCAACACCTACACAGCAAGAGCAACAGCTAACTAACACAAACTTACACACAGACTAGCACACTTACAAGCACACACACAGCCACACATTTTTGCACATGCAAACTTAATCATTACTAAGTTTTAATAAAATAACAACGAGTATTTGCGAAATATCAGAAGTAAACAAATTTAATCTTATTAAATATTATCGAAACTCGGCTCTCAATTTTTTTATTTAAATTGAATTTTTTCAAAACTTATTTAAACAATTTTTGCAGAAGAAGTTGTTTGTATAAATTTGGTGAAAAGCTAGAACAACTTCTTATCGCCAGTTTGAAAAATTACTTAACCTGTTGACTTGCGCTAAAAGTTTTTATTGCTTTTTAACTCATAGCTCTTAGCTGTAACGTAAAAGTAAAAGTTTAATAATAAATCCAATTACCTATAAATATTTTGTGTATACTAAAACCTAAACTCTATCTAAATCGTTGTGCTTACATTCATTTTCTATAGGGCGAAACTGAAAAACGTTTTGTGAGTAAAAGCTTATAAACAAATACCAAAAAACAAATACAAATGATACTCGTACAAGTTTATAGAACAAAGATACAGCAACCAAAACATATTTGAAACCAAAACAACATTTGAAACATTCCAAAAAAAAAACAAAACTATACAAATTTGTTTTCCACTTATATAAATGTCATGTGTTTTACTTAACGTACAATAAAACTATTCGTAACTTGCATTGCCTAACATACTTACTAACCTACTACTACATACATATACTTATATACATAATGCAAACATACTTTTAAACATTTGTTCAACCATTGTCCATGTATAAGAATTGCTTTGAGTTCATCGTAATCCATCAATCACCGTGTGGATCTCGAACATCTGCGTCTTGTGTGCGACACCTGCATGAGTTGTGTGTATATTGTTGAGCCCCCAAATTAACAAACATATTTATTCCATCCGAAAATAAAACGCACAAGCTCACAAATTAACTAAGACAAAAGAGCAACAATTTCTTATAAAAAAAATTTAATTAAAATGCAATTTATGGGATATTTCACAAAGTGACACCGGATTGAAACGTATTCCTTAGAGAAGCAGAAAACATGCTGATCGGATTTAAAGTAGCTCTTTCCTTTGTAAACATAGACAGCCAATCGAAAGTTTTTATTTATTTTAATGCAAATAACAACAGGAATACAATTTACATAAAATATTTGCTTTGCATTATGTAAGCCATTACAAGCAGTTTGTCGAGAATAAAAGACAGTTTTAAGTTGAAAGTACACAAGGGATTACTAACTAACTTCTTCTTGGGAGACTACACACACACACACACACACACACATACACACAACAAGTCAGGCAAGACGCGAAGGACAAGTTTGCCACGTGACTTTGGCAACTATTTTCAGGGAGTTTTACTAGAAAGTTGCAAAACTTGTGCTTGATGTACTTAAGCTGTTAATGTTTAAACTCCCACACACACACACACACATTCACTCAAACACATATACACACACACACACGTTTGCCTAAAAGACTTTACCTTACTCTTTTGCCAATACTCTTAGTTTTAGTCCTTCACATAAAGTACACGTGTTTTGTCTAGCTCATTGTGCACCCGAGCGCCACCTATCGTTGTCATTGCCTGCTCTCTCTCTTTCGCTCTCTTTATCCTTGTCTTTGTCTCTTTTTGTGCTCATTTATGTGTCATCTGTCACTGTCTATTGGCTATTCGCTTTGTGCTCAGCATACGCAGCATAAATATCGCTCGCTCTAGACGTTGTTTAATCGTAATCGTTATCGCCAATCGCAATTTGTATCGTAATTATTATACTAACTCGTACTTGTTGTTTTAACCTAGTATGTATTGTGTCTGACAGTCAATCAGTCAGTCCATCAGTCAGCCAGTCAATCAGTCATTCATTTACAAAACCATCAAACGTCATGCGTGCCTGTAAATAATATCCGTATCCACCATCCAATTTACCCCCTTACAAACAACAACATTAACTCGATATCGATACCGATAACGATAACGCAACCCTCAACAAAAAACGAAAAAAAACGTACCGTAGTCGGATGCGGAGCGGGCACGCGAAGAGGGTGCTGCCCTGCAGGAGAAACTGGAAAAGAGCCAGGGCGAAGTGTATCGACTGAAGGCAAAGCTGGAGAATGCCCAGGGCGAGCAGGAGAGTTTGCGTCAGGAGCTGGAGAAGGCCCAGAGCGGTGTCTCACGTATTCACGCCGATCGCGATCGGGTAGGCACAAAATCTTTCTTTCTCTCTCTCTCTCTTTGTGTTTAGACTCTGTCTGTTATATCCTTCCCATCCACCTGTCACCCTTCCAAATTCACTCACACCCGGTTGGTATTTGTGCCGTAGGCGTTCTCCGAAGTGGAGAAGATCAAGGAGGAGATGGAGCGCACTCAGGCAACACTTGGCAAGGCGCAACTGCAGCACGAGAAGCTGCAAAACTCGCTGGACAAGGCGCAGAACGAGGTCGATCATTTGCAGGATAAACTAGACAAGGCCGGCACCGAGAATCGCCGACTCGTCCTTGAAAAGGAGAAGCTCACCTATGACTATGATAATCTGCAATCGCAGCTGGACAAGGCCCTCGGCCAGGCGGCGCGCATACAGAAGGAGCGTGAGACTCTGACCCTGGACACGGATCGCATACGCGAGAAGCTTGAAAAGACGCAGGTATGCGGAAATCGTTGCCCCCCAAAACACACGCAAACACCTAACACAAACACCTAACACACACACGCCGAACCATGCAACATGCGTAGAGCCTTGTGAAACCTGTTACCCAATCGATGTCTGTGAAAACGTAACTCTGTAACTGTAATGTGTTGTGATTAACCCTTAAACCCAAACACTTACCTAAAACTCCCTCAGTTGTACATAGCCAACCCTAACATACATTCTCCACCATACCAAACTGCACTTTGTGGTCGCTACAAAGCTATTAAGAATTTTTATTTTCTATCTAAAACCCATTTAAAATGGGTCCAGGAAAATCATCATCATCATGTTAATATCATTACCATTTCCTATAATCTATTTATTTAATTAATTTAACAAATTAAAGCGACCACTTATCCCAATATCACAATCATATAACTGCATATATACATAAAGTGTCTAATATACTTCCTATGCATACCATATATACGCATATCTATACGTATCTATCTTTCAACTATGGGCAATCTAATCTCGCGAATACATAAATAAAACTAAAAAATAAAAAACAGACGCAGCTAGCGCGCATACAAAAGGAGAGGGATCAGTTCTCCGATGAGCTGGAAACGCTCAAGGAGCGATCGGAATCCTCGCAGACGCTCCTCATGAAGGCCGCACGCGATCGTGAGGCAATGCAAACCGATCTAGAAGTGCTCAAGGAGCGTTACGAGAAATCGCATGCCATACAGCAGAAACTGCAGGTAATTTCCCCAAACCCCAACTGTAAGCGAGGTATTATAACAAACACAATATATTGAGAATTGGCTCTATAAATCTGTATACTATTATTAGACTATACTATATACTAATCGTATAACCAAAAAAGCATGTAAAACTGATAACCAGTTGAATTGGCTGTTTGTAAATTTGTAGCTTCTTGTTTGAAAAAACGAGTTATTAAAACACTGCTTGGCCCTGAATAAAACTGTTGATCTGTTGATATGAGAAACAGCCGGATGTACTTAATCCCTTGGATTTTGTTTAACTTGCAGATGGAGCGAGATGATGCTGTTACCGAGGTGGAAATACTCAAGGAAAAGCTCGACAAGGCACTTTATGCCAGTCAAAAGCTTATCGATGAGAAGGACACCTCCAACAAAGAGTTTGAAAAGATGCTGGAGAAGTACGATCGTGCCCAAAACGAGATCTATCGTTTGCAATCACGCTGCGATACAGCTGAAGCGGATCGGGCACGTCTCGAGGTGGAAGCGGAACGTTCCGGCTTGGCCGCCTCCAAGGCACGTGAGGATCTGCGCAAGCTGCAGGATGAGAGCACACGTTTGCAGGAGGCCTGTGATCGAGCTGCCCTGCAGCTCAGTCGGGCCAAGGAGTGCGAGGACAATGCTCGCAGCGAACTAGATCACCACAGGGATCGCTGGGACAAGATGCAGACGGACATTCGACGCGCCCAGGGCGAGAAGGAGCACTTGCAGTCAGAGCTGGAACGTGTCACCTACGAACTGGAGCGTGCGCATGCGGCTCAAACAAAGGCAGCTGCCAGTGTGGAGGCTGCCAAAGATGAGGCTGCCCATTATGCTGTCGAGCTGGAGAAAATGCGTGAGCGTTACGAGAAGAACCAAGTGGAACTGCGTAAGCTGCAGGATACAGATACATTCGGCCGCGAGACGCGTCGGTTGAAGGAGGAGAACGAACGATTGCGCGAGAAGCTAGATAAGACGCTTATGGAGCTGGAGACAATACGCGGCAAGTCGCAGTACGAGTCGGAATCGTTTGAGAAGTACAAGGATAAATACGAAAAGATCGAGAACGAGATCCAGAACATGGAGACGAAGCTGCACGAGACCAGTCTGCAACTGGAGCTGTCCAAGGGCGAGGTGGCTAAGTTACTAGCCAACCAAGACAAACAGCGCAGCGAACTGGAGCGTGCCCATATTGAGCGTGAGAAGGCGCGGGATAAGCACGAGAAACTGCTGAAGGAGGTCGATCGTTTGCGCCTGCAACAGTCCTCGGTGAGCCCCGGCGAACCGGTGCGCTCGTCCGCCTCGATGGCACTCTCGGCGGGCGAGCGCCAGGAGATCGATCGACTGCGTGATCGCCTCGAGAAGGCGCTGCAGTCGCGCGATGCTACCGAACTGGAGGCCGGTCGCTTGGCCAAGGAACTGGAGAAGGCACAAATGCATTTGGCCAAACAGCAGGAGAACACCGAGTCCACGCGCATCGAATTCGAGCGCATGGGCGCCGAGCTCGGACGTCTTCATGATCGCCTTGAGAAGGCCGAGTCGGAGAAGGAGTCGCTACGTGCCCAAGCTGGACGAGGTGGTGCCGCTGGCGGCGCACATCCGCAGCTTGAGAAGCATGTCCAGAAACTGGAGTCTGATGTCAAACAGCTGGCCATCGAGCGCGAGCAGCTGGTGCTCCAACTGGAGAAGAGTCAGGAGATACTCATGAACTTCCAGAAGGAGCTGCAGAATGCCGAACAGGAATTGCAAAAGACACGCGAGGAGAATCGCAAGCTGCGCAACGGTCAGCCCGTTGCGCCTGCTGCTCCCGCCGAACTCCAAGCCATGCAAAAGGAGATCCAGGTACTGCAACAGAAGCTGCAGGAGTCGGAACGCGCTCTGGCAGCGGCAGGACCACAGCAACCGCAAGCGGCGGCCGCGGCAGTGGCGGCAGGTGCCACACGCGAGGAGATCGAACAGTGGCGCAAGGTCATCGAGCAGGAGAAGAATCGTGCCGATATGGCCGACAAGGCTGCCCAGGAGATGCACAAGCGCATACAGGTAAGAAACGTTTGAAACCTTCAAAAGGACAAATCGATATTTATTTTAAACTATAGCTGATGGACCAACACATCAAGGATCAGCATGCACAGATGCAAAAGATGCAGCAGCAGATGACGCAACAACAACAGCAGGCGGCACAACAACAGCAACAGCAGCAGCAACAAGCGGCAGCAGCCAACGTCAGCGGCGGCGTCGATGCCAAGGAGCTTGAAAAGGTCAAGGTTGAACTTCAAGCGGCCTGCACTGAGCGGGATCGTTTCCAGCAGCAGCTCGAGCTCCTCGTGCAGGAGCTGGAGAAGAGTCAGGTAGGGGACACGGACACTCCATCGATCTGGCAACACTTAACAATTTTTTGAATTTCGCAGCTATCGAATCAGGAGCAGGCGAAGCAACTGCAGACTGCGCAACAGCAAGTGCAACAATTGCAGCAGCAAATACAAACATTGCAACAACAAATGCAACAGCTGCAGCAGGCGGGTAGTGCGGGTGCGGCGGCAACAGATGTGCAACGCCAGCAGCTGGAGCAGCAACAGAAGCAGCTGGAAGAGGTGCGCAAGCAGATCGATAACCAGGCGAAGGCCACCGAAAGCGAACGCAAGATTATCGATGAGCAGCGCAAACAGATCGAGGCGAAGCGCAAGGACATCGAGGACAAGGAGAAGAAAATGTCCGAATTCGATGTGCAGCTGCGCAAACGCAAAGAGCAAATGGATCAATTGGAAAAGTCACTGCAAACCCAAGGTGGCGGTGCGGCGGCAGCCGGCGAGCTTAACAAAAAGCTAATGGATACGCAACGGCAGCTTGAAGCGTAAGTCGAAGGAAGCTGTTCCCATTACTATGATTGATATCATTTTGTTATTGCAGCTGTGTGAAAGAACTGCAAAACACAAAAGAGGAGCACAAGAAGGCGGCAACCGAAACGGAGCGACTGCTGCAATTGGTACAAATGTCACAGGAGGAGCAAAACGCCAAAGAAAAGACCATTATGGATTTGCAACAGTGAGTAAAAATAATTATCAAAACATAAATTTTATTTTATTTGATTTCTTAACGCCTTGCAGAGCCTTAAAGATTGCTCAAGCCAAAGTCAAACAAGCACAAACCCAACAACAGCAGCAACAAGACGTAAGTATCACTGTTAATAACAGTTTTCAATTCTGTTATTGATATGAGCTTTTATTTTATATTCTACTAGGCTGGACCCGCTGGCTTCTTGAAGAGCTTTTTCTAAACAGAGAGCCCGGCCCACTCACTGTATTATTATGTGTACAAATACTTGCAAATACAAAAACAAAAATCAGCAAGTATTTTACGAAACCTAAAACACAACAAAGAACAGCACTGTCAACTATTTTGTATACTACCGATTACCGATTACCGATACCGACTATACAGTATTTCTTCACACTACTATGTACCACACACACACATACACACACACACACACGCATTTGTAAATGCCATATGTAAAATGCAAAGAAATTATTTCGATATTTATTGTATTGCCGCTATACTCAAATTTTGAATGCATTTATGTAAATGTCAGTCAGATCGTAACGCGTCATTTAACTAACTTTCTCTCTCTCTCTCTCGAAACTCAAACTTAAAGTTAACTTAATGTATACCCTTAATCGCCATATTCCCACACACACACACACACACTATCTTTTTTCTCTCTCTCTCTCTCTGTTGATCTATTACCTATAGTTGTCTGTTGAACTTGAGCTTTTTGCCAATTTTCGACCTGAAAGTAGACTACAATTTCTACCTTTGCACTTAAGCTGAGTTCACACACACACACACATCTTCTTGTTAAATACTTATCATATGTAATTAGATACTTTTTAAATTTATTCAAATTCTTCAAAGTTGAGGGTCAAGCAGTTGTGTGTATATGTGTGTTTGTTTGTGTGTGTGTGTGTGTGAGCTTAGCTTAAGTTCAACTTTGAAGAATCTTTCTCTCGGCACCGATCTCTGAAAAGATTCAATCCCATCATTAGTTTTGCATACGGCGCGAATGTGATTCACAAAACCAAAAACAAAAGCAAAATAAACAAAATAATAAATAATAACTATTATTAAAATATACATAAATTCTATATATATATAAGGAAAAATACTAACATACATATATACTTATACATACGATATGCTAGCCTCTGTTATAGTTAGCCAAAACTGAACAAATGCAAAATCACACACATACATACATTCATATACACTGTATATAGAGCATAGTCGTACGATATGATAACGATGAGATACAAATAACAAAGTAGAGCAATAATTAATATATAGTACATACACATATATATCCCATTGATACGTTTATGACAGACCTAAGTATATATATACGATATACTATATATGTATGTATATGTATATTGTAGCTACAAGTAAACAAATAATATATTGCGTAGCCTTTAGCCGTGTACCAAAGAAAAGAAATAACTATACGAAAATAGACAATGCACACAACACATACATACATACATACATACAAACTACAATTTGGAACATCTATTTTAATTAGTTAAATATATCGAAACCCAACTAGATAAATTTATACTGAAATCCCCCCAATTTCATTTCATTTCGCTTTTCTCTCTGTGAAAGAGCTTAAGCCCATATATACATACATACATACATACATATGTATATAACGGATGTTCACTGTCAAAGATGATGTTATTGTTATCGTACATATACAAAATATATATATTAATAGCATATATACCATACATATAAATACATCTTAATACTATATAGTCTAGCGATTTAGATTATTAGCTTTGTTTTTTGACAACCTTCGTTGATTAATCGAATCAAACAACAATTTAATATCACTGCCAATGTTTCCAAGAATTGTAAAAGTTCCAAAATTAGCCAGGTTCATTTTAAATATTTAATGCAAAAAGCCAAAAAAAATTAAATAAATTATGTTTAATTATTGAATTGGAATTATGATAGTAGAAAATTTAAGGTAGCCCTGATATGTTTATTGCTATTAAATTAGCCAGCTAGAGAATCTTTTACTGTTATTTAGTTTCGCTGGCCCATATGACATTCAGAATAAATAAACAATCATATCATACAACAATACAAAATATCACAACATAACAATTTAAAGGTGGATATATAGAACATTCCGTTTTTACTTTGATAATCGTAATTGTTATCGTTATCGATATCGACGAATCGCAGTCAGTCAAGCTGGTTGATAACGGAGAAAATGTACTTAAATGATCATAATACTCACGTTACGTTACGTTACATACAATTCAATAAATAAATAAATACATATATTGTTAGATTGGCAGCGCTGTCGAATCGATTAATCGATTAATTCGATAGGCGTTCGCTTTGTGTACATAACTAAGGGCCCCCAAAAAGTTCCTAAACTAGGAACGACGGGTAAAAAGCGCAGAAATAACAATGAGTTGCAAGTCAAGTAAATAGTTTATAGTAAATAAATATATATAGAGAAAATAAATAAATATAATAAACAATGCCTTGGCAATGTGTAAATATATATAAAAAAAAAAGGTCTTAAGTTAAAAGCATATGGTTTGAACTTAAAGTAAATACATTTTAAACATTGAAAAACAGGTTGGCAGCCCCAAAACGGCGCCAACTTGCAATGCCAACATAACAAACACATAATTAGTTCTAGGGACATTTATTTAAGGAGAATTCTATGAGTTACGCAAGTCAAGTAAATAAACATATTTTTCAAACATTGCCACAGGTTAGCAGCCCCAAACAAAAAAGCTCAGGCAAACAGGCAATGTGTAAATAACGGAACAACAAAACATTTACTTTTAATATTAAATATTATAACAAAAGCTGTATTATAAATGACACGTCAATATACCCTATATATATATATATATATTTACTATCGATACTTGCATAAATATTACAATATATATATATTTATATACACTCAAGCAACAGGAACAAAGTTTAATCAAGCAATTAACGACAAATCAACAAAAAAACATTTAAAATCGCTCTCAAACTACGTTGACAATATTTGACAGACACACACACACACACCCACACTACTACAGTCACCCACTCATTTTGAAACTATTTATCACACAGAAAAGACATAAACGATCTGTTGAACTCCAACATATCGGGACTTAGCAAATGATATAGCACCAAAGAAAAACTAAAACTAAAATAATCTACTCCTACTTTGTACATGAAAGATAACAGATGACATCTATATATATATATAGTATCTACATATATCTCTCTCGATCTTTCTCTTATTCTGTGGACAGGTATTCAAGATTCGATTCACTCTCCGAGTTATATAGATATGCAAAACAAAAATGCCTTTAAAGTATAAAAATCAACTTAATCTTAGCCTAGATAGTTTGAACTAAACAAAATAAATACAAATAAACAAAATACCATCAACTAACGGTACATTGTCTATATACATATATATGTAAAATTAACTTTAAAATAAATATATATATATATATAATAATACTTTAATCATATTATCCCCGCCGTCGTCTACCCAAAATTACAAACTATATCGTAAAACTCGTAAAATTAAACAAAAAAAATAATAATAATAATAATAACATAAAACTGCTTCAAATTTTTCTAAACATAAAAAATAAAAAAAAACTAGCAATTCTAATATGTAATTTAGCAAATCGTAAACTCAATATTATAGGCACCCACACACACAGACACACTATAAATATGTATTAGTGTAGTTTTCACATCATGAATTTGACACGATTTGATTTTCAACTTTTTATGGTTTTGGTGTCGAGAAACATATATCATAATAACCGCATCCGTGTGTACTTAAATGTACATATGTAGACTATGGCATAGCAAATACATATACATACATATACATATACATATATACATCCCAGCATAGATATGTATTTAAACGAAAATCAAACACGTATAGAAGAAAGAAAGAAATAAAAACCAAGCGCAAATTACATAAATATTTCAAAAGCCGAGAAAAAAAAACGATTATCAGCAGCAACAACAACAACAACAGCATTCTAACTTATATAGAGAGAAGCGTCAAGAGAAAGCAGCAAGAAAAAATACCAAAAGAAAATCAAAGGCAAACATTAAAAAAAAACATCAAAACTTCATGTAAACATTTTTTTAAACAAGTTTGGTGATCTACGATATTGATTATTGATAAATAAAGTATAAAATAAAATACTTATATATATATTATATATATATAGTTAAGCCATTATATATATATATATATATATACATATATATACACATACATGAACTAAATAAGTTTACAAGGTAAATGCATTAAACAAACAACAACAAAAACAACAAAAGCAACCAAAACGCAAACTAAAAACCAAAAAAAAATATATTAAAAACAAAAACAAGATACAGAAATAACAAAATAAATAAATTTATTATATACATACATAGAAGAATATTAAAATCGAGAATGAAAAAAATGGTATGAAAAGAAAGAAACGATTATTTGAAACATGTTCATTATATATAAATGTCATTACAAATGTTCTTAAAAACTGCCTACCAATAAAATATATTTCAAATAATATGCAATTTTGTGTGCACTTTATTCTTTTTTTGAATCGTAAATGTTTACTTAAAAGCCTTTTGAATTTCCATTTGAATTTTTGTGACTGTTGCAATTCGAAACATATGCGCAGCCAACTTAACGCAGCGCAAATGTGCGTTTACACTGCTTACTTCAGTTTGCGCGGTTCAACTGCTTGCTTCGCACAAGCAGTATATACTTTTGACAACAGCAAGCAGTGCACCTACAATTCAAACGAAAAATTCAACACAAGAAAAACGAAACCTTCACAAAGCCCAAAGATATGTGTTTTTGCACTAAGTTTAACTCAAATCAGGTGATCTGAATACCAACCATAATCTTATCTCAAATGGGTCAACTAAAGGACGCAGCAGCAGCAGTTGTCATGGCAAAGTGAATTCACATCAGCAACTCCCCTCCCACCCACACACGCACATACGTAAGCCATGATGTAATCATGTACAAGTATATATGTACATATGTATGTATGTATGTACATATTAAAGCATTTACAGCTAACACATATGAACAAACATATGTACATGCATATGTATGTATATACAGTTATGTAGTTATTACTGCCAAGCTACAATTGGATTACCGCCGCAGCTCTGCAAAAAGCTTCCGCAGCAGCAGCACCCAAAAGCTCCTCTTCGCTAGGCGCATGTGCTGCTGCCGTCGCCGTCGTCATCGTTGGCGTTGGATTTGGCGTCGGCGTCTCTGCTGCCGCCTTTTATCGATTGACCCAATTTTTGGGTACATATTTCTAGTTGGAGATTCTTATCGCTGCTTTTTCAGCGCTGCGTATGTAGTTGTTTTTGTTTTTGTTGTTGGGGGCAATTTCCAATGGCTTCGTCCTTTCAACGTCCTTTCCACAGCTTGGAAGCTTTTTCTGCAATTTAATAGCCAAATTCGCTGGGCAAATGAAAAGCCTTGAAGCGTTGTGCCCTCTTTTTTTTATGTATATGTATATATTTCACTTAAGTGGGTGTGGCAATCCCCAACCCCCCCCCCCAACAGGGTGTAGTTTCGCTTTTTTTAATGTGGCATGCATGGGGATTATTGCCAGTTGCCGCTTCTGCTGCTGATGCTTGTTATAAATACGCTCATTATGTCATCAGCAAAAGCTGCAGCTGAGAGCACTCATCCACCCCTCCCCTCCCTCTCTTACTTTGTCCTTGCTGGAATGGGGGGAACTAACGAACCAATAAGTAAACCACAAATTCACAAACAGAATCAAATTCCATCAAATGCCATTAGGGCAAACTTTAAGAAATCAAATTTCAATATTTAGAGAGAATATTCAAATTGTTCGATAATTTTACTACTTAACGAAACTCCATTTCAAATTACCCAAGAAGGGATATTATAATTCCTAAACATAACTACATACATTTTCAATACATATGTACATATGTACATACATACTCATACATACACACATACAAATATATTCACATTCTTATTTATCTCTATTATTTCCCAACACATATGTACATATGTACATACATATGTATGTATGTATGTACATACATACAGTTTTTTCAAGGCAAATAGTGGCCTCATTTGTGAAGCACTTGAAAACAAAAGAAGTACTTGTGTGTACACACACATACATATGTACATACATATGTACATACATTCATACATACATATTTACATATGTATTTGTGTTATTATGTACAAATTTATGTTTGTTTGTTTGCTATATAAACAAACGATTATCCGGTCGACCTAGAAACATATTTGTGAAGTTATTTATCAAAATTAGTGCAAGAAAAAAAGAATTCAACACACCAACAAAATTAACAAACGTAGAAAATTAAGTTTGAGGCTGACAACAACAACAAGCATAAAGTGCGGTTATGTACACCAGCAAAGCGTCCCATATGCATCCATAGATAAATACATATGTACATACATGCATACATATATTGTATGCACATACATACATACATATGTATGTACGTACGCGTATATGACACGTGTAATTGACCTACTTTCCCTATTCGACACAAGCAGCGCACCAAACGTTTAAACATACATACATACATACATACACATGTATACACATACTCATGTACATATGTATGTATGTAGGTACATATAATTCCATAGCTACGCGTACAAAAAGGCAAAGCAGAGAGTGGAAAGAGAAAAAGAGTCTATGTGAGTTTAACAGCTGTGCTACTCTGTGCGATAAACAGAGAGAGAGCGAGAGAGAGAGTGTTAATTAAATGGCATTGATCAATGTTCTTTTCTGTTGACATTTTATGCTGCAATTTGTTTTCATTTAACGATCACAAATTATGTTGCTACACACAAACAAACAAACATACATACATACATATGTACATAATGGATACGTATGTATGTATGTATGTATGTATGTATAAGAAATGAAAAGAAAAAGAAGTCGAACCAAGAAAAGAGAGTGTTTGCCTAGAGCAGCTTTGAAAGCTCGCTCGCGCTATCTTTGTTGGCTTGGGCAGCTTTCATTTTTAAGCGACAAATAAATAGTTTTGTCGCCGACGACCTATTTATTGTGGCGTTGCCATACCCTCTGCAGATAAACAATGCATCAAAACACACACACGCACACGCCCTCTTTTAAAATAAGCAACAAATAATGCAATGCATATTAACTAAATATTGAACAAAACAAAGCAGCCAGATGTTATATACAACTATGTATGTATATGTACATATGTATGTATGTATTGTACATTATCTTGTGGCTGATAGTTTTGTTTGTTTATTGTCGCGACCGAAGATAAAGTCAATTAGCAGAAAACAAGAAACGTTCAAGTGCAAAAACGCTGCCAACAGCCAAAAAGAGCCAGCTAATTAATTAGCTTGAAAAGAGACACACACACACGAAGAGAGAAATGTATGTATGTATGTATTCGTTACTCTGCCTGCTCTTGGACGTGGGCTGTTTGCTACATCATCATTTTCTGCCGCTCTACGGCTGATTTAATTGGCTCTGGCGACACTTGTGAGCGTATCAAACATTTGCATACTCTGCCAGCGAAAGGGTGCTTTGAATTGTTCATATTAATTTCATCATAGTCTTAACTTTTTTATAGTGCATGTCATCTTCGGTGTTTAAATTGTTCTTCGTTCGCTTTTAATTAAGTTTACATAGCACATGCTAAAGTATCTGACAGATACACAAGCATAGTCAGCGCAATCTAATCGATAGCATTCTTACCACAACTATTTTTCGCTGCTGATGTAATCATTTATTGCTTGCTGCCCACAAGTCAGTCGATACGCCTGCCAAACTGTCTGGCCCGTATATGTATGTATGTATGTATGTACGAACACCTATGTATCTGCAAGATACTTACCTACTTAGTCACTACAACACTAAAAACAATTCTGTTGACTTAAGGCACCAAAAACACTCATGAATATATTTTCTCTTTATTTGTTGTTTTCATGGTAGGGCATACGGGAGGGGTGAACGGGGGGTGTGATAATACCTTGCCTCGCCTGCGACGTGACCGCCAAATGTTCATTCCCCGTGCGACAGTCAGTTCGTATCTTTGATTTATTTCTGTACGTGATTACGAGTCGCGCCCAAACCGAACACACAGATACACTACAGAGAGAAATGGTCGCAAGGTTGACTGGTAGATACCCATTAAAGACGAATTCTTATAAAAAAAAGTTCTGTTCGTATGAAAAAGAGTCTCTTAAATAAATAAATTATTAAATTCATTATTTTTTCTAATTATTTTATTTATTCTTAGAGACTGTTGTAGTAAATATTTAATTTTAAAAGGCGTAGCTCCTCCCTAAAGAGAATGTAAAATTTGAGAATAAATTTAGTCTAAAAATACGTTAAAAAAAAACGTCCAAAAAATAATAAACTTAAGTTATATGGAATATACAATTAACACATTAGATACATATAATGAGAAAAACTTAGGATCTGCAGGGAAATTAAAATTCAGATTGAACTTATTATAAATTAAATTATTTATAAGGGGCAGTAATAAGTTTTTAAACTGCAAAAGTTCCTCAACTTAAAATAATATACATTACGAATTTATTTAAAAATTATCCCGTCTATATACTGTCCTGTACTATATCAATCTGATCTCTCGGGACTTGACATGGGATCGCCACCAAAGCTGTTGGGCAGCGACATGTTTTCCAGGCGCCTACGCTTCTGCTCCCGCTGACTTCCGAAACGTTTGTTCCGCTTCATGTTCGTGAATCGAACATAGATCTTGCCACGTCGCTCGGTGCGATAGAAGCACAACTGTTCCTTGGGGAACAGCTGCAGAATCTCACGCTCCAACAAATGGCTACGCTGCAGTGTCAAGTGCAATCGATTGTCCTCGTAATAGCTGCAGATCAGCTGGATGAGCAGCAAGCGCTGCACTGCATCCAGCTGCTCATTCTGGCCCAGACGCTCCAGCAGCGATTGAGCCTTGGCCGGCGAGGCATGCAATATGGCCAACACTGTGACGGCATTCTCCTCGCTGACGATCTCCGGCTCAGCGATTTCCGGCTTGATCAGATCCGCCGCAACCAGCTCAGTGTGCACCAGTTCGCTGTGATCGCTGAGCGGCAATGGCACATTGAACGACGATCCGTCGCCCATTTCGTTGAGTGAGACGAATGGCTCCGAGGGCAGCTGCTTGGAGGCTTCGTCCTGGAGATCGGGCTTGGATATGTTTGGTGATTGCTGCAATTCCATCTCGGAGCAGCGACAGCCATTGCAATGAACGTTCATGTTGTTGTTGTTATTGTTGTTGCTGCTTGTGCCACTGCAGGAACGCTCCTCAGCCATCGAATCCTGCAGCGGCACATTGAGCCAGCGACGCCAACGTTCCAAATGATGTTCGAATCGTATTCGGGTCCCGTAACGAAAGTTTCGCAGCAGATCATTCAAATGATGACGCTTTAGCATCTGCAGCTCATGCGTATTAATTGCCTCATCTGGAAAGATAGAGAATGCTATCAAAAAATACTGAGATAAAAACTCAAAGAGTGTTACCCTACAAAACTAACTCTTCAGTTTGAGGAATGCTAGTGTTAGTACAGGCAAACCTGGATAGTGTGAACACTGGACTGTGTGAACAAAATATTTATTTTCGCAAAAATCTGAAACTTGCAATTTTCGAGGAGTTGCGTTAACCGAGGTCGTACTGTATACACATTTAATAATACGTGTAACCAAAGACATTGAAACATATTTCTCTATTACTCTTTGGTGTAACTAACTGTACATAAAGCTACTTACATACATACACATGTCAAGGATATCTCCTTTAATTACAAACAACAACACAACAAATTGTTCTGCCAACAAAAGTTGCATCCATTAAAATGAAATGTGCTGTTGATGATTCGGTTTTGTTTTGTTTTGCTTCGTTTTCTGTTTTGATTTTGTTTTGACTTTGTTTTGTTTCGTTTTGTTTACCTTGCAAATATGGCAACAGCTCGTGAACGTTCCAAGTTTTAAGCAACTGAGACAGCTCCTCGTATTCGCTGCTTTTCGGCAAGTTGTCTGTATACATCATAGTTGTTGTTGCTGGTGTGTTTGTGTGTGTGTAAATTATATGTATGTACGTTTCATACGGTGCCTACAACCGGCCGTACATCCTTTCGTCACGAACGAAACAGCGGCACTGAATTTTGCAACAGGCGCGAAGCGCGTACATACCCTCTGTATATATGTATGTATGTATGTATGCTCTATACCTGGGCATGGCACAAAACGCAACCAACACACACACACACACGTTTCTAGAGTCAGTGTGTGTAACGGCTGTGTACATAAATACATACATACATAGATATGTACACACAGTACAGTCATGCCATCGTTGTTTCATCGTTTCGTCTTTTCGTCGTTTCGTTGCGTTGTGTTTCGTCGAACCGCAGTTCGCGCTTTTCGTAGTCGTTTCGTCGTTTTCGTTGTCGTCTTCATCGCTTTCATGCTTCGACGTATATTAACATACATACACATGTACGTATGTGTGTGTGTGTATGTATGCATAACAGTGAAGTCGCTTAACGGGGTGCACAGTTAATTTTTTGTATGAGTTTTAATATGTAACAAAAAAGATAAGTTGTGTAACGAAAAGCATCAAATGGGTAATTTAATGATTTTTAATTAAATATAAATATTAATGTGGTTTTAAAAACGTCCTATAGCTAAATTAATATTAAACAAAACTCAAAGCTCAAGAAATTTAACAATTATTATTTTAAGTGTATCACAAACGAAACCCCTTTCGAAAAAAAAACACGCTAGCTACGCAACTGGTTGACACGAATGTATGTAAGTACATACATATATATGTATGTTAACATTATACCTTAACATAATACACACATATGTATGTACATACAGACGAATGTGCATACGTGTTGTTGTTATGTAAATACATACATATGTATGTACATACACATATGGACATAAATAAATGCATTCAAATTGTATGTATGTATGTATGTATGTACGTACGTATTTGTATGTTTTGTTGATAAAAGCTGTTTAAATATTCGCAACTAAACATTTGAAATATAAGAAAAAAGAGAAACAACAACAAACTGTGGGCAAGCTTGAAAGCAACAAAAACTGCGGCGACGCTTGAAGCGTTGAAAATGTTTAAAGAGTGTTGAAGAGTTGAAAGAATTGAAAAATTGATTGTTTTTGTTCGTTGATCGATGCAGTTAAACAAAAGAGGTGTGCGTAAAAGATGTGTGAAGACTGGAGACAAAGGGCCAGCAGCTAAAACTAAACTATTTCTTTATTTTCAAGGGGGGGTGACCACCTTTCAGCGTAGACTGCCCCCCGCTACCGCTGCACCCGCTTTGTCTAATGCACATCGCCTGCAGATGTGCAGCTGGTCGAGCCGTCTGGAAGGGGAATTTCGGAGTGTGGGGTGGGGGGACTAGCACTCTATTCTTTTCTCTCTCTCCCTCTCGCACACACTCTTCTCCCTTCCTACTTTATTGACGCAACTCAAAAATCAACTTGAAGACGTTCGTTTGGGAGTCGAAGCCGGTTGCTGCTCTTCTTCTTCTTGTTGTTGTTCTTGTTGTTGTTGGGTGTTGTAAGTGCTGTAAAGTAGCCAAGCGCTACGCAGGTTCAATGAACTTCTTTTGTAAATGTTTTGCTTGCAGTTTCTTTTCTTTCTTTTTTTCGTGTTTGTTGTTGTTGTTGGTTTTTTTTTGTTTACTTAGCCCGCTTTATTGTTGGTTGTGCTACAAAAACGATCCACAGTTGTTGCTTCACCCATGTCTTCAAATACCCTGTAGCTATTAAAAGTGGGCTAAATGGGTATTATGATCGACATATTTCATATAAATATTAATCAAAAAAAAATACAAATGTCGATCAATAGAAATGTTTTTACAGACAAGATACTGATAACCAAAATTACAGGGTATCTCCTAGTCGAAATTTCTCCCCTGACTAGCTGAGTTACACAGTTTTGTTGATCTTTCTTTTTTTTCGGTTGGTTTTCAGATCTTTTGACAAAACCACAGATGCTTTGAAACTTGTTGTTTTTGATGTTGTTCAGTTGAAATGCTTTCATTATCTCACGCATAGACTAAAAAAAAGAAAAAACTTAGATTTTGCGGAGGAAGGGGTAACGTAAACCTTCAAAGCTAAATGACTAGACTCAAGCGAGTCAGTCGAGAAATTCGAATAATTCGGATACGGATGCGCTTTGCAGTTCCTTCTTACCTTCTTCTTACGTTTTCCTGTTTTCAATTAACTGTTGTATTTTTGAGAAAACCTTTTAGGCGGCGACTACCTGACGCGACTACCCTAATAGCGAGTACCTTCTGTTTCCTCTTCCTCTTTATGAAACGCTAATGAGTTGTTCGCCTTTTTGGAAATCTTATACTTTTTGCTTTCGATTATTATGATTTTTTGGCAGGCTCTTTCTCTGGTTACCAATTAGTAACAAATTGTGTTGAGTTCATGGTTTTAGCTTAACTTTTTAATTGGTATCAAGGATTAATGTTTGAACATTAAAGTAATTAAGTTAATTTATTTATTTCCTATTCATGATTTTTCATTAGTTTTTTAAGTTTATATAAAAAATAATATTTTAAAAAAAATAAATAAATGTAAATCCCCTTATATTTAATATAAAAAATATAAATTTACTTTCTTTTTACTTAAACAAATGATTTTATTTATTTTCTATTCATGATTTTTCTTCCCTTTTCTAAGTTTTCTTATGAAAAATCATTATAAATGCTAATCAAATGCAATGAAGAATGACTCAATAAGCTTGAATGGCTCAACTTATTCCGAATGGAAATGGTCATGAGTGTGGTATCAAGTATCATCCCCAGCTACCACAAAGAAACATTTTCCACCCCGAGGATACACTTAAATGTTTCGTTGTTGTTTTTAAGCTATTGCGATTGCAATGTTCGGGTGATAAGACGCAATATGTAGTTACAATATAGTCGAATGTCGAATGGAAATTCCTTCAGGTAGAAATGAAGACAAACAAAGAAACTGCATGCATACTGAAAATATGCGACACAGAAAGCACAAGCAAAAACAAAGAATACCAAAGGAACATGCGCAGTAGCGAAATAGCCAGGGGCTCGACTCGGCGGTCGAGGGTTGCAGCGGACCGTTAGATGGGCAAAGGGGGGGGATTAGGTAGAAAAGGAGTCACGAAAAAATGCAAATGCATATTATAAGAAATAAATAGGAACACTGGGTCGGACCTTGGCTTGGCAACAAACGATAAATGCTCTGGAATTCCGCATAAACTGATAAGCGGCCTGTTCCTTCTAATCAAATTCATTGCGGAACAAGCAGCCTTGTACTACAGTGCAGTATACATACATACATACACATATGAAACTGCTTGGTTGTTCCCCTCTCAAGTGTTCGTTACATTATCAAAGACGCAAACTGCGCAGCTTTGTGTGTGTGTGTATGCTATTCCGCAGCAGCTGCGCAATTTTTATGCAAAGACCAGCCAGGCAGCAGCAACGCAATTTTGTGTGATAACGGCACATGTCCAGCACGAAGAAGAAGCCTGAAAGGCTTTCGGCGACTTTAGTCCAACAAGCAAGAAATGGCAATGCAGACATTTTTTCGGTCGTTTAGGAGAGAGCTTAAAAGCTGCGTGACAACGACGACAGCGACGTCGACAGCGACACGAAGCATTGTGTGTGGAGCTCAGTTTGTCTCTCGTTGACCTACACTGGCTTCCCCTGCAGTAGAAGCAGCACCAAGTATACACACAAAAGCGTCATTGTATATACAACCATACACATGTGTATGTAAGACAACTGCATATAAATTTTATATTATAAAAGCACAAGAACAAAAAACATATGTATGTATGTATGTACATTGTATAAGGAACGCATTTTTGGTCGCAATCGGAAGGAAAAACGCCAGCCAGCGCCACATTCGCCAATGATTATTCGCTGGCAAAAGACGACGCGCATATTCCAACAACTGGAAAAAACGAACTGTGTGTTTTGGTGCTGGCAACAATCGGCTATCAACTCTTGGGGTCAGTCATTCAGTTCCTAGCAAGGCAAACGGTAAACACTCAACGCAAAACAAATATTTCTAAAGTGTCTACATTTATGCGAAGATCCCTAATCGTGATAAACAGTTATAAAAATGCTAAAACTGGACTGTTCAAATATCATTAATTTGTATACTGGAATAATGCTGTTTGCAATATCACGATTATGGAATTTCCCATAATAGGTTCAATGGAAGAGGAAGCAATATAACTGTAAGTATTTCGTAAGCACAGTGGTCGCAAATCAATAAGAACTAAAAGAAAATTAATTTGGAAAGGTTGGAAAATTGGAAAAAACTCCACAAAAATCATATCTTATGTAGCAAAAAACAGAAATAATACTGCTACTAAAGTACACTGAACGCAAAAGCACGTACTCAAACAAAGATCAATATACATTTACTACACTTGTATTTTTTCCAACTAATTATCAAGTTCTTTATTTACTTAGCTATTGAAAATCTAGTACAATTGCAATAATTGGAATTTGAACCTGAACCGAGTTCTCAGCACTGTTCTAACTTGCCCCCTGTCTAATTAGTCACTCGTGCACATTTCAAGGTTTTCCAGTTGTTTAATATATAAATAGTGTCTCTCTCTCTCTCGCTCTCTCTTGTTCACATACAATAGCGAAATTATAATTTCAAAGTTCAAAAGCGCAATGTGCAAAGCTGGGCTCACAACAAAGCCAGTTCTAAACTTCAGAGAGCTTTGCCTAGTGTAGATAAATGTATGAATGTCTGTATGTAAGTATGTATGTATGTAGATTTACTAGTAACACACTCTCAGGCGACTAGAACTAGAGAGAAGCGCAATTAAATCGAACGGACGTGCAAAAAAGCATGTTTTCAGTTTTATTATACATATTGTGCTTTTGTTGTTATTGTTTGTTGCTGATTTGCTGCTGCTGACTGATGACAGTTATCATTGGGGAAAACTCATATGTAAGTATACATATATGTATGTATCTCTCATAGGATGAATAGCATTAATTTGTATGCGCTGACAGCTGATGTGACAACCTGATTTGACATACAACAACAAAAGACTTGTGTGAGGAGGGGTTTTATGAGCTTAACAACAACAACCACAACGAAGAAACTTTCTAAAATAAAAGATTTCTTGTACGAAACAGGAAATTTTTTATCAGATTAGATAGTATTTATATTTGTGTATATTGCATATAGGTCAAGACACAGATGTTCGATTATCAGAAAATATTATAAAAAGTTCAAGTTTTATATTGAATTAGATGCAGATTTAAGATAAGTTATATTCAGATACTCATTGTTTATTCTACAGAAATATGTACTTACATACATACATATATCAGATATATGTATCTCAAAGTAATAAAAACTTCATTAAAATAAGCTTCTTTATTTGACAACAGGATAGCAGAAGAGTATAAGAAACATATTCAGAAACAATATTTTTTATTAAAGTTTAAGATCTTTCCGATTTTATTCCCTCAAAAAAAGACATTATTTCCCTGCAAAAAGCTTTTATCTAAACAAATTTTAGTTGATATTTGGGCTTTAAAGCAAAGGGTCGGGAAGGGGCGAGGAGGTGGTAGGTAGGCGTGGCAGAGATTGCGTGTAGATTGAAAATAAAAGATTTGGCTTGCGGCTATCGGATCTAAATGCGATCGTGCCTGTAAGGCATTAACTTTTTGGCCCACAAAATGGTTTCTTTGCTTTTTTGGATACGAAACCGTTTTATGTGGGGTCAGCTAAAGAAGAAGAAGAAGAGGAGGCAGAAGAAGGCGGAAAACTTAATGAAATCACATGCAACGCACGTTTCTCTCGTAAAGGCGGCAAACGCTGAAGAAAGACGAAGAAGAAGCACGAAAGACATAAAAATAAAAATGTTAAATGGCGGGGCGGGGAGAGAGGATCGGGTTGTAAGAAGAAGCAGCTTTCTTTCATTTAACGAGTGTGCGTGGCTTTTAAAATTTTCCAACATAAAAACATAAAACGCAATAAACAAAAATAAAAAACAACAACAATGAACGCAACTGTGGCGTCATCGCCAAAAATTTTGTTTCGCTTTTTTGTGGAACTGGTTTGAGAATTCGTTTCTCGTTGTTGATGATGATGTCGTCATCATTGTGCGCACAAAGAGAGCATCGTAATGGGCGGCGATAAGCAACAACAACAACAATGAAAATTAGTCATTTGATGCAATTTCCGCCCACTTGATGTTCGCAGCTGCAGCTTTTCGCATGACAAGTGCACAACAACAACAACAACAACACTAGCTAAAACTCAACGAAGGGGGGGTAGAAACAGCAACAGCAACAGCAGGTTAGTCTTCGTCGCTAAACAAAATAAATAAGCAGAAAAAAAAACGCGCGCGCATTTGCACCAATAACCCAGTTTCATTTTCTAGTTTGCACTTAGTGCACATACACAAAAGCTTAGTTTGTGTACATGTGTAAGTAAACATGTGCAAGGAGTGAACACGAAGAATAAGAAGCAAAATAGAATTGCAAATGCAGCGAAAAAAAAATACATAAGCAAAGCTGTTTTTTTTGCTGCTGCCTTTCGTTAAGTTTCGCCGTTGTTGTAAATAACAAGTTTTCTAGCTGTGCAAAGTGATGACACACTTTTTACGTACTAATACTAATGTACATAAGTTTGTGTGCGTCGTATGCTGAGTGCTTCCTGCGGCAACCAAACTAATCAGAGTCTCTTGCTGCTGGCACACTTTCTACCACACAACTGTTCGCTCACGTTTTCTAATTAAATTTTGTGGTTTTTCCATCAAGCATTTTGCAAACGGCAAACGCCCACCCACTCTTTCGTCGCTTGGCGAAGTTATCTGTGCAATTTATCTAAGCATAAGCGAGTTTTTTTTCTTTGTTACAAATTATTTTATTGCGTTTGAATGGAAAACGTCAAAGACGAAAAATTTCAGCCAAGTGGCGCGTCGTCGACAAAGTCAAAGCTACAAAACTACAAAGCTGCAAACTACAGCAAGATATGGAAAAAAAAAATACTTTAAAATGAGCAGCACCAACAACTACAAATGGAATGTGTGTCAACGACAAAACTACACCAACACATCTACACATATTCTTGCTTATGTACAACCGCAAAGAGCTTTCACGAAGCTCGTAAGGCTGTTCTCGTACATGTTCGTTTACTCACACAGACACGTCACGAAAGAATACATACGTATATATAGCTTACATTTACTGTACTTGCGCGCGGGCTTATATAAAACTGGTTTGTCGCCGTGTTGCTCTCGCTGGCGTCGCTGTCGATTCATTCGTGCGTTGAACGTTGGACCGTGCGGTTCGTTGTGCGCTTGTTAATAGAAAAAAATAATACAATTATGTGAAAAGTATAAAAAACCAAAGGAGAGCACAGAGAACAAAAAATTGTATTCGTTGTTGCTAACGTCGAAAATAGTCAAATAGTGTGGCGCGACGGTTGGTGGTGGATGAGGTTCAGTGGCGCGGCGCTTTGTTGGTGGTGGTTTTTGTAGTGAACTTTGCCAGAAGACTAAACGTATTCGTATGTATGTACATGTGTATGCATATGTGTGTTTGTGTGTGATACACCATGTGTATCGTGAGAGCAATAAAAACTGAACAAATATGAAAAAAAATAAAATAAAAAAAACTTAGTTCGCAGAAATAAAAGCCCGCGCATTACGTAAACACGCGCGCATATTTCTTGTACACAAGAATACCAAAAAAAAAAAAGAAAAAGAAGGAACATAGAAGACAACATCGTGAGGTGACGTTCTTTGGACGAAAGAAAAAAAGCTGCTGCTGCTAAGAACCAGGAACTCGAATGACACATTTTCTGAATCGACCGACAATTACGCAACTTGAAAATGGCGCAGAGAGTAAAGGGAAAAAATGAGAGTTGCCATCTCGCTTGCTCATTTGATTAACACATTTATTCCGACATTTTTGAATGGCCTTTACTTGTGCTTTTTTATTATCGGATGACGGAAAGTCTGGAAAATGTGTCTACATCATGTGTGTGTATGTGTGTTGTACATGATTACATATTTCTTCACCTAAATTCGAGAAGAGAAAAAAGCTCCGTTCAAACGTCATAATTTATGAAACACTAACACACACACGTACGCACACTGACTCACACATGCATACACATACCAACGTACGCGAATTCTAACGAAGCGCTTTCGTACGTTCGCTCGCTCGCTTGCTCGTTAAGTGTGCTTTTTCGTCGAGTTTCGCTTGTGGGTTGCTTTTGGCAGTTGCTTTGTGTTTGCTCGCGCCATTTGCAGCTGCACAGTGAACAAAGTTGGCCGCGTTTTTGGCGTCGCGCTAACATCGTACGTACATATGGAAAAAGCGTTACAGAAATCTAATGGAATTTTTTTTTCTGCTCGCGCTGCTCTTTCTTTTTCCGTGTATTTGTTTTACGAGCTATTTTTTTTACAACCCAATTGGTGCTGTGAGCGACATTTATCAACGTACTGCAACCTATGTGGGAGCGAGACGGGGACTCACTGTGTTTTTTAAATAGTCAGTCTTTTTCTCTCTCCTATACAAATTGCGGGCGTATCAACATGTTAGAAGAGATCGAGATCCTCGATTAAATATCGCAAAACTGGAATTGTTTCTACAAAAAAAAAAGAAAACTGTGATCCTAGTGCCTATTCTTAAGCTTGGAATATATACAATGTACATAAATGTTTGTAATTCTTTTTTGTCCCCAACATAATCTCAAATAAAAAAATGTTCTTTTTTTCAAACAACAGCTTTTGGAAACGTTTTCTTTTACTACACACATTTTATCATTCCCCACACAAAACAGAACGAAAAACAAGGCAAGCCGCACGCGTGCATATTTCTAGCTCTCTCGCACACACATGGGCTTTATCAAATGGTGTACGCTTTTTTTCCACGAACGGCGAGAAGTGGCAACGCAAACGAATGAAACCGTTACGACTGACTATGAACACAGAACAAACCGACCGACCGTCTCGCAGTCTGTTTCTGTGTTTTTGTTGCCTTGTTGCCAAGTCAGTCAATGGGAAATGCCTGTGTATTTGTGTGTGTTTTTTGTATGACGAAATAAAACTGTACAATCATATGGGAAATAATTATTTTCTACTTTTCAAAGAGAGAGCGAAAATAAGGCCGCACTACATGTGTGAGTGTGTGTATTTTAATCGCTGACAAAAGCTGAAACGAAAAGCTTTTTGGAACAAGTCGCTTTTAACACCTGACACAATGTCCAATTAGAAAATCGTGTAACAAAATCAAATTAGAATTTGTTTTTACCAAACCGTGCGCCTCCCCATGACAGGTAAAAACAAAGAGAAGGGGAAATTGGTTTATTATTTTTGGGGTGTTTTAGAGAACAATTCACATATGCGCGTATGTATGTATGAGTATGTGGTGGTAAGTGATGGATGTTGCGCCCAACGGATCGTTGATCATGTGGCAAAGTAGGACGTTGAGTCTGTCATGCTATTATAACAGAGGGGTACGCCCTCAAAAAATTGTATTCCCAGTAATTTGTACAATGACTAAGAAAATAGAAAATGCATTTGTTTGAGCAAGTTTTTATTGTTTTGATTGTTGTTGCTGCTTGTCATTTGGTTGGTGATGCAATTTTTGCTGTCGAAATTATTCTGAAATTATATAAAGTGCTTTGTTCAAAACTTGAGGCAGAGAGATAATCATGGGACAAATGTGCGAGCATTCAAATGGAACCAATTTGCATGGGACTCGATAGTGTTGAATGAGGTAGAAAAAACACGTTGATGTTTGGCATTGGAATATTGGCAATAGAGAATATTAAAATGTGTACTTGACTCAAGGTCACAAAAAAAATAAATTAATAATCGACACACTGGGCGAGGTTATTAGCATAAAGCATAAGAAACAAAAACTTCTAAAATGAAATTAGTCGAGAAAGCTCGCTAGGAGATACCCTGGAAACATAGACATAACTCGATCAGACATTATTTGTATGTTTTTGTTAGAAGGAATTCTCAACTAAACTTTAATCTTCGAAATCGCTGGTGATTCTCTACCGATTATCACAGTTAATCGATATTTTTTCTATAATTACTGTTGTTATCGATATATCCAAAATCGAAACAAATTGATTAGGAACAGATTAATTTTAATCTCAAATCTAAAGTAGAAAAACAGAAATTAAGTGGCTAACTTTGTGGTGAAATAAATGCTCTTAAAAAATTGTAAATAATTATTTATAGTATAATAATAAAAATGAGAACTAAGAGTATCAAATTGTGTTTTAAATTAACGAGAAATACACTTAATTGTTATAAACATTGTATTCTGGATATATATCGTATCGTATCATGCACTTTTCATTTAAGCGGATGTACCAGACCTATACTACACTATATACTTTATACACACAGCAAACAAGTTCTAATGCTATATAGTCTTTAGTCATGAATAATTAGATATATATGTACAAACATTCATAGTATATATCTATATGTACATAAGTGCATTCAAGCTTGGAGCTTTTGCAACAAAGTTGGATGTGAGACTGAGTTGGGATCGTTCAGAGATTACGGGTGCATTAGATCTAAGGTCTCCAAGAGGGGGGGCTTACAATGAAGTTACTCAACGGCCTGGCCTGGTTGACCTTGGGCGGCAGCAAGTTAAGCTTAAAAAAAAAAAACAACAAACCGACAAATGAGCCAACAATTAGAAAGAAAAAATGTATATATAAAGTGTATATAGTATATAGTATCTGTTTTTACAGACAGTTAGTCATATTTATTAGCTGAAGCGCAGCTCAACTTCATGTTTCTCTATTCTACAGTAAATTAACTAATTGAGAGCGACAGAGAGGGAAATGACGCCATTTTGTAGCTGTAGTTTTAGCTGGGCTTATCTATAGATATTTACATATTTACCGCTCAATGACGAAATCTCCAATGAACCATGACACAAGATGAAAATGAAGGTCTCACTTCTAAAAATTTCCAATACACACAAAATACGACTTTTTTTGATCTAGCCAAGGCTCGCTTAACATTCCTACTCTGTGCTCTCCGACTTCTGATATTTCTTACGTAGTGTGTTCTCAAAAAGCTCTCTGTAGCTTTAAGCTGTTATTTCTATTCTAACATTAAAACGCTCACATTTTGGCATTTAATAAGAAGTTGGCCTTGAAGCGACGAGTTTTGCATGGATGTGTGCGGTGTTTCGAGTGTTTCTTTCTATGTGTGTGTGTGAGTGTGTGTGTGTTGACTGTGGGATCAAACAATACGTAGTACGTGTAGAATAAACATAAATATACGATTATAGCCAGCGTCTAGACTGTGATAAATGGGATAAGATGTAGATTCTAGCAACCAGTTATCCAAGCCCAAAAACATGATCAATAATACGAAAATAAAGGTTCCTGTACAAAAAAATATTACACAGAGAAAAGAAAATAATAAACATTGCATCAACGCGAAATTGTTAATTTTTATATGAAATATAAATTAAGTATTAAATATTTCTAACTTTTAATCAAGTTTTTAGATGTGAATGGCTCTAAAGGGTCTCGAAGAAAGTTTGCTATTTGCGATTCAAAACCACAATAGGAACTAAAAACATATCATTGATAAATAAAAAATGGTTAAACATGCTAAACAAATTAACAATTCTACTTACCTAGGTATTTTCAATGCTTTATTAAAGCAACAGTGTTATTATAAATTAAGTTAATTCTTTTTTTATTTCTACAAGTTTATCTTAAATGAAATTCCTTCTAATGAAAATCCTTTTATTTGTTTTATCAAAAGGCAGTAGACATTTCATTAAAATAATTTAAACAGTATTATCACAGTCCTTTAGCTTAAAAACTTGTTGCTTGGCATTAAGCTTTATTACATAATAATTGTTTTCTATGTTTATAAGAAACGCCGAAAAAGTTTTCTTAAGATTTTAATAGCTTTATTATTTTTTTGTTGGGACTGAAGCATACTTTTAGGCTTTGTTAACAGCACCTTAGCTATACTATATCGTATATATGAATTTATCGTCCCCATATTTGAACCAGATCCTTAATGCCACAGCCACGCTCTGAGGTAAACTCAATAGTAGCGCCCTTGGAGCCGGGACCGCCTGCAGTCAGATTAGCTGTGGCACCATGGCTCTTCCTCTTATCGGTGATCTTAATGGCCGTGATTGTCAAAGCATCGAGGTTATTCTACAGTAAAAACAAAGTAGTTGTAAGTGTTAAATATGTATATAAAGCTGCGGCTGACATCAGAGGCCGATTAATACGATGCGGACGCACTTTTTGCTTGAAGACAAATTTTTTATGCTGCACCAGGCCGATAAAGAAGTTCTTGGAGACGGTATCCTTGGCCAAATGATAGTCGTTGGGTCCGATCTCGCCCCACAGATAGTCGTTGCCGCCATAAGCAGACGCAACAAGAGCGCAGCATACGAATAATGCGAGCAGTGTAACGGAATTAATAGTCTTAGCCATAATATTGCTCAATCAATAACAAACCACTTGAAATGCAACCAAGTATGCCTCAGCGAAATTTCGCGTTTGCCCTTTTATTGAAAAGAATAACACAAAAAAAGAAGAAGCTAGAACATATGTAGCTTACTATCGGACTGATAAAGACCGATCTAATGCCGATACAAAGTTATATTGTTATTGTTATTATTAGAAATTTCGAACATTGCTTTTAATTATTTGAGCCCACTTTGTATTGGGAATTATTCTTTTCTTTATCTACCTAAAGTTCCACTTAATACTTTGGTACGAACGTCACAATAAAAACCCCTACTAAGTTTTTAATTAAGTTTACCACCCGTAAACACTTATTTTTATAATATATAAACGACATGCGTAATAAGTAGATCAATTAATGTGTTGCTTTTGTACAAAAACATATTGGAACAAATTGGTATGAGTAAGAAAAGGAAATTAAATTGTTTAGAAATTAAGTAGAAGGTTTAAGAATAAATTCGGATGAAAAGTGTATAGAATGAAGTAAGTGGAAAAATATATGCGATCTTGTCAATGTACATATTTATTTAAATATTGTTATTCACAAATAAACTGATCATATTCGTAAAAGTAAAGTAAGTTAAAAGCAGAATCTTAACCTCTGCAAACATTGAGAAAACAGAGCGTAACACAAAAAACGGGCAACAAGTCAAGTCGAATGAATTTCATTGGGGGGCTAAATTATGATCGCTGTCGGAACGCATTTTGAACAAAATTAAAATGCCATCCATTGTTGGACACGCGAGAATCGTACTCGCAGTTAGTTGTTGTAAGTTTTGAAGCCATTTGTCGAATTGCCAGCGACATGCGAGTGCCGCCGCCAATTGCAGAAATATGGCGCCACAAACCACAAGGCAAGAAATAGGAGAAGGTGGCAGGAGAAGGTGGCCGAATCCCACTTCCTAGCCGAGAGTGAAATGTCTGAGAACTGTGTAGTATATTACTTATATGTACTATATACTATGCATGCATACATAATCACATACATACATATATATATTTGTACTATATACTACTGGATGAATTACTGGCGAGACTTGTCGCCTGTTTGCGTGCTTTCGTTTTGAAACTGCAGAGTTTACGGATACATATGTATGTATGCACATACATACACTGAGCGAAAAGACCGAGAGCCTCGTTTTGAGAACAAGTTACTATAATTTCATGTCCTTTACTTTATTTTTAATCATATTTGTTTGACTTTAAAAAACATTGTCTTTTAAGTAATAGATTCTAGAAAGTATGATCGAATTATTGTATATAAAAGAAGCACACAATTGGTTTTAAATCGAATTTATGGAAAATAAACTATTAATAAATTGTTTGTTTTAAGGTGTACTTAGTATAAACATATGCTTGACATAGCCTTTAAGTACCTTTGTGCAATAGATGAAGCTAGGAATGCACAGCTGTGTATGCATGTTAACTACTGTGGTTTCATGTAGTTAACATATACATATAGAAACATATGTTTGTATGTGTTCATTTGTAGACCCGCTAATTGCTATTAATCAGTTGGAGGGCTGACGTCAGTTGACAGCCTCATTCAATCAGCAATTATGTCGTGCACTATTGACCGCAACAGCAGCAGCACATATAGGAACCTACTGCTATATATAGCCATGTTCTGACAGATCTCTTGAATACTGCTTGGCTGAGAAACGCCACCAAACACCAACCACATGACAGCTGCCTTAAAACGCAGTGACTTCAATTAGAAGTCACAAGCAGCAATTGTGAATATTAGCGAAAAGCAATGCAATTCCAACTTATCGACTATAGAATGCTCTGTTTACAGTTGCAAAAGGTATGCAAAAGTGTGAAACGATTCGTTTGAAATTAAACGAAAAAAGAACTTATCGATTCACAAAACTGTGCTAATGAAAAATCGATAGCATGAGGAAATGAGATCAAATAAAACAAAATAAACTCGTCTTTTTTATAGAGAAGCGTATTAAAAACTAGAAATAATGCTAAAGCACAAAAATTTAAAAACAATTTAGCTTATGCCGCCTCACATTCTGGGCGGAGGGCGAAGAGTATAAAGTGCCGCACAATATTGTATTGTGTCATGTTTGATCTATGTACGTATTCATAGCATATATATAGACAGATGGCCCTGTGGCGCGCTCTTGGTATTTATACGACATGCACATTTTTGTTGTTGTTGCTGTTGTTGTGTTGCTTAGCTCAATAGTTTTAATTATAATTAACGCCACATTGCAAATTAAAAATGTTTTGTTTTATTTTTTAAGCAACAGCGCATTGCAATTTATTCGCCATAACAAGGACACTTCGATTTGAAAAGTTTCAAAAGGTTATTACTGCGATTGCATTTGTATAATTGTTAGCTTAAGTTTATTATAACCCAAAGCTTATTTTGCCATCCGAATCTGATACTTTGTATTATGCAACAATTAGATTATTTACAATAAATGTAAATGTTACAAAATTACTAAAAAAAAGGCCCAAGCTTTTTTATAGATAAAACACGTACTTTGTACATATGTATGTAATACATATGTATGTATGTAAGTAGTTCTAGAATGTTTTTTCTGGTCGCTTGTCGCTTATCGTAATGGACGTTAACATGAGGCCTGTCAGCATTAGTTTAAAGAGCCTCCCTCCCCCTTTGCATGCACCTACTATTTGTATACTAGCGACATATGTGGGTCATGTGAAAAGCGAAATGTCACTAAAATGATGGGCCAACTGACTGTTATACCGAGATAACAAAAAGCCAAAGGGAGAGCGAAGCTCAAGTGAATTGATGACACCCTCGCGTTACATATTGTCGAAAAATCAAGCACTGCAAAATGCTAAGCTCGAAATTGAAGTGATTCTTAATAATTGATCGAGTAGGGCCGCAGTTGCAGATACTTGGCAAGTGTGTGGCAAGTGGGCCAACCATGGCAAATAAAGGAAGCGTGTGAAATCCCATTTGGCTAATGGCCAATGGCACACAGAGCAAGATAGAGAGAGAGACCACGAATCGTCGCACAACAGGAAAATCAACCTGTTTACCCCACAAACTCGAAACCCGAGACCCCGAATGGCTGTCGTGACTCAACTTCAACTTTAAATGACTGCAGCGAGCGGGAGGAAAAACCCGATTTTTCGTTGCGCGTTTCGTGTTTCGCGCTTTTCCACGGCGTCCACAAAAGTACACAAAAGTAGGGCACAAGTACGAGCACATTTTACAAAAGTTTCTGCGCTAAAAAGAAAAGGAGAAGAACAGAATCAACTAAGAGTGCAAAAGACAAGTGTAAAGGATCATGCTATGCCCTGCTATTTTTTGGAATATTTGAACAAAAATGCTCGACAAAACATCACACAATTGTTAAATGGAAAATAAACTAAAATATTTATGAAAAAAATAATAAAACATTTAAAAGTAAACATTTTTAGTCATCTTTTCTTAACGCTATAAAAGCTTAAGGTTTATACTCGTCGCTTCGCAAAAGTTGGCACAATCGAGTTCACTTAACGAATGGTTTGAAAGAGTGGAATGAAGCGAGCTTATGCTAAATGAGTTCCTTAGTGTTGATGAGTTGGAGTGAGATGCCGATATAGTTGCTAGTTTATAGTTCACAATTATAGAATACTTACAAAATTAGCAAATGTACAAACACATGCTCAAAATCCATATACCCCACATAATGCATTAAAAATGATTACACGGTATTTAGAAAGCAGAAAACTGGTTTTATTCTGGCTGGAGTTGTTGCTCTTGCTGATGAGTTTTCCTCTCATGACACGTTGGCCTGATTACTGGTTTTGAGCGCGACGCTTGTCGCGCCTGTTTCCACTTGCCGCATGCCGCATGCCACTTGCCACTTGCCAAACTTGCTCTCGGCTGCAGGCTCATCATTATCAAAAGCAGCACCAGGACATTACACAATACAATTCATTTCCAGGCTCAGTTCTTCCAGCTGCGAGGGTTGTTGTTGTTGCCTGCCTGCCTGACTGCCTTGAGGACACAGGGTGCGTCATGTATTTGGCACCCCCGGCGCAAAATGAAGAGAAGTATGTGAAAGCATTCAGAAAATGCGAAACATGCGAGGGTTGTTGCTGGTTGCTTGTGTGTGATTGTGTACGTGTTCGTAAGTTCGTTTATTTATTTGTTGTCATAAAAGTCAAACAGAATGGCGACTCGCAGTTGGTGGGTGGCATTCTGGGGTGACGGGGTAGCTGCTAGCAGCTACTTTCATTTTGCCAACGATGATATCAGCTGCAAGCTGCCCACTGATATGCTAAAATCGATAGCAAGTCAACTTGTTTTGCACAGCTGGATGCCAAAATGAAAATAATGAAGACACATTTTGCGATATAAGCAGCAAAAAAAATCAATATGATAGCTTGAGATTGCGTATACGTAATGAAAAAACGAAGAAAAGCCAACTATAAGCTCCCGGGGAATTAATTAAAATAAGTTTGTGGCAGGCATGTCCTGCCTCAAAATGACGACACTAGCTGTCGTCATGCAAATCCATTTAAAATGCAAGCAAGCAAATTAAATTCTCTGGTTTTAATGCATAAGGTATCAAGGAAGATGAGTCGTTTGTGGTCAACAGGAGCTGAGATGAATTTAATATAACAGTGAAATCTTGACAGAAAATTAATAACTTATAAGTTTGGTTATAGCCTTTCGAGCAACTCAGAAAACAATTTTGTGTTTGCGACATTTTTTAAGATTTTAAAAGTTATTTGCAATATTAATTTCATCATTTCATAGATGTAACTTAATAGATGAATCATTAAAGAAACCAAATTTCTTACGTCTATCAATCCAAATCCAATTTCAGCCCAAGATCTTAGTTTATTGCATATAAGTATGTCCATATATCACCTTTTGGATCATTGTTGCTATAAATAAATCAATTTTGTTTAGAAATGACTAATTGAATTTCGTTCGTTTGCTCGTTGAGTTTCTTTCTGGTTTTCGTTTTGAGTTGCATGCATAAATTGCTTTTACCCAAATTGATATTCACGGAAAAATCAACATGCTTGTGTAAATCCGAAAACAACAAAAGATTTATGTATGCGAAAATCGTTTATGCGCAAAGAAATCAAAGAGAACTGCAACAATATAAAAAAAACCAACATAGTGACCTATATTTATATGTATATGTACAATATATACATATATGTGGCATATTGGCGCTTTGTAGTATTATTTGTGATTTCGGTGGCTCGTGTGGCTCCATTTAAAATTCGAATTGCCTCTCATACGTCACAGAATCGAGCAAACATTTATATATACACAATATATATGCGTAAATATGTTGTTGGTAGTTCTTTTCTTTTGAATTTTATCGGCAACGTTTTTTTTAGGTTTCATTGTGCTTTGGTTCCTTTTGGGTTCAAGAACCTGCAGATTTATGCTCCGAAACTTGCGCCTCAATTAAAATTGTGGGAACAAATTTGTGAATACAAATGCGAACTACGGAAATCAAACGATTTTCAAAAACATTCCATAATTTAAATAAAAGTGCGGGAATACATTTAAATATTTAAGAACTGTGAATATGTTGAACGCAAGATCATTTAATTTAATAATAACAATAAATCAAATAGAATGTATATAAAATGTTGATGTAAAATAAATTTAAATTCAATAAAATTGTAAAAATTGTAAAATTTCGGAAAACTAGAAAAAATAATTTAATGCTATAGGTTTGTGAAAAATGGCTAACACTTTTCTGCTAAAAACACAAACATGATTAATTGCAAGAAGATCTTAAGCTTATCAAATACTTTAGCTTTAAGACATTACTGAGAATTTAGAATTGCTTTCATTTATTTCTATTTGTTTACCTATAATTAAATCGCCACCTGGTTATTAAACGGTGGGTGTTCAATTCTTGCAAGGCATTAATTAAGTGATTTTATATGCAGAACAGATATCAAAACATGTACTTAATTGATTAAGTTAACTTATCATGTTATTACCTTAATTGTATTGACTCAATTAGACAATAATTGGGCGGTTAAAATGTCCCTAAAATATATAAATACCGAAATCCTTTGAAGCAACGTCAATTAGTTGTTCGCAATGTATCCGCAGTATCTGAGTAGCAACTATCCGCTGGAGAGGCATCTGTTCTTTGTGACAAGATACTCGTTTGGTTTGCTAGGATTGCGCTTTGAGAATGTTACTTCATTATGGATGAAGGCCTGGTTGGTATTTAATTTTGTGAATCTGGCACATTGTTGCCAGGCAGAGCTGAACTTTGGTTGGCATTTTATTCGGAGTAATCCAGTTGATGCCATGGATGCATTCTGTCCGCTGGCCTGCAGTCTGACGACGCTCTTCAAAATGGCCTGCATGTGGAGAAGTCGCGCTGAGGTTGCTTCTCTAGTGCAACGCATTCGGCAGCTAACGGAACAGCAGCGTGACGAGGAGCGCTTTAGGATGAAGAGAAACTATTATCGCAAGGCAACATTGCTGGGCATGTTGATCTTTACTCTGGGTTGCATAAACACTGGAGCCTTTGTGCTGCGATCTTTTTGGGAGATGTGGGAGCGTCGTGAGTTGCCCTTTAAATACGATATGCCATTTAGAATGCTGTAAGTAATGAGCTTACGGTTCAAATTAAGTCTATTCATATCTCTATCCAACAGATTCCCACCCATTGCACATCGCTTGCCTTTGTATCCCTTGGCTTATATCTACTCGACGTGGAGTGGACAGGTTACAGTTTATGCTTTTGTGGCCACAGATGGTTTCTTTTTTAGTTTTACACTCTACGTTACATTTCTGCTCAAGGCACTCCAAAAGGATATAGAGCGTGTACTAAAACGAGTGCAAGGTGAATTCAAATCCTCTTTCCAAGGCCCAGTGATTATTTAAAGTGATTTCTACCGCAGATCCAAGTTCACGTGAATGCGACTGGTGCTGCCAGCAGCTAAAGAATATTATTGATCGACACAATGATATTGTTGGCATTGTTCAACGTTTCTCAGTGATAATGGCAGCGCCTGCTTTTGCGCAATTCTTATCGGCGAGTTTGGTTATAGCTACAAGCGTTATCGATATACTTTTGGTAAGCATTATTTTATTTTTATTTATTAAACTTATGCTGTTTAAAGACCTGAAGTAATTTAATCAATGCATTTTTTTCCATTTGTTCTTTCGTCGTAGTTTTCCGGCTACAATATCATACGCTATGTGGTTTATGCAGGCACCGTTAGCTCCAGTCTTTTCCTTTACTGCTATGGCGGAACGGAAATGTCAACAGCGGTAAGAAGAAGCTTGCGTGTGTCCTCCCAGATAAGACATATGTATATATATCTGTAAATATATATTTGTATGTGCTCCTTGCAGAGCCTGGAACTGGGCGAGGCTGCATACAATAGCCATTGGTATCGGTGGAATCGTGAGGTGCGTCAGCGTGTCTATCTGCTCATACTGCGCGCCCAGCGACCCATCACCGTTGAGGTGCCATTCTTTGCGCCCTCGCTGCCCGTTTTCACAGCGGTACACAACGGATATTCTCTTATTTACAGACGCAGTCCGTGCTAACAGTTTTGTGCTTTTCTTTTCCATTTTCTTACTGCAGGTCATCAAGTTTACGGGCTCCATTGTGGCGCTGGCCAAGACAATACTTTAGCAAACAAAACAAACAGTTATGTGGGTTGTCGACGTCGTCGTCGTTTCGTCGCATAAAAGCGAAATTGTAGCTCTGCACACACCGTAAAATGGCAACTAAAATGGCGCCACAAGATTGACTTGGATTTACTCAGGGCACTTTGCGCTTTACAATTTGTCCTGAAAGTATGCAGCACTCTTTTACCACAACCTCAACCTGTTTGTCTTTTGAAAAGAAATTTAGTCAAGTAAAATCCTTTATAAAAGATGACAAAGTTGAATGTAGGGATTATCGTTGAATCGTATAAAGAAAAGTTTGTAATGTTTTTAGTTAAAGTTTCGAAGTCAACGACGATTATTTCTATAATAATAAAATATAATATACACGCAAATAGAATCTTATTGAAATGATTATGAAAACTTTATGGTAAAAGAGTAGAAAACAATCAGTTAAGAAGCGTTCTAGATAGTTAAGCCGACTTTGCCACAATCGAAACCAGCTTAAACTAGTTGGCATTTTTAGGAAGGTTAAGAATTACGACGCAACCAAATATTTTTTAATTACAAATTTGACTAAAGTTTGAAGTCATTTTAAGCTTTTGGAAACAAATTTGCAAAATTTGCATTTGTTGGGTCTCATATAAGAAACTTTGCCTTTAGTTTTGGTTTATTTCAACAAAAACATACTGAAAATGATGTCAAAGAGCGTTCGGTAACGAGAAAAAAAACAACAAAGCGAAAAGGACTCTTACCTATAAGAGCTGCTTGATTAAAAGAGCCATCAGGCAAGGCAAGCTGATGGCATAACAACGTAGCAGTAATGCTTACTGGGACTGTAAATTGGCCAACAGCCAGCAACTGTTCAACTGAGCATACGCTACGTATACGTAACGAGCTTAAAAATGTTTCTATAGTTGCTGATGTTGTTGTTGCTTTTATTTCGATTCAGTTAGGGCCAATTGCAAACACGTGAATAGGCCTCTTTGGACATGTGCGTAAAACTTAATAATTCAGTTAGCCATAAAGTGTTTGGCGATTTGATCTTGGCATTTTAGATTACTTGGAAATGCTGATTAGATTTGTTGCCCATGCCAAGATTAGCCCAGCTGTGCCAGGAGTGCCCAATGTGTGCCGACAACCTTTTTCAGTGCACTGACGTTTCTTGATCTTGGCACACAGTCCACAGAATTGAAATGGCCAACAATTTTCGACTGCAGCAATTGCTTATTGCCAGCATTTTATTGCTGGCGATTGTCAACGCACAGAGAGGTGAGTGAAATTAGTTAGTTCCTCAAACAAAAGTAATGATTCTTTATATACTACAAATCAACGCAATTTTTATGTAATAAAATTCACAGCAGTTGTAAGAAAAATATTTATTAACACTCGGCAAAGCTAAAATATTTTTTTTTTATGTAATTCTATAAAAACTTCACTACCAAATTGCAGGTGTTAGAAAAAAATTTGTTAAATTCATTTAAAGTTCTAACAAGCTTTTTATTTATAATATTAGTTATAGTTAATTTTTTTTATATTTTTATTTTTTTATTTAATATTTATGTAAAAATAAATCAAGCTCATAAATCACTTTATAAAATATCAATACAAAAATTTAAAAGTTTGTTTCGCGCAATATATTTCTAGCCTTGTTATAAAATCAAGCCACCTAACTTTTATTAAATTGTTCAATTTGCATCAATATTAAGTTATCAAAAATATTAACCTTCATAGTAATAATATGTCTTTAATTAAATTGCGAATTTTTAACATAAAGTCAGTCGAAAACTTTTAAGATTTGCCCACATTACTATATGCTTATCGTGGCCACATATCGACAAAGTCTAGGTGATAAGCACGTGACCAAAGTAGATTAGTCCAATCAATTGTTCATTTACGCCCTAACAAAACTAATTGTTTAATGAATCATTTCTAAATTTCGTATTTTTCACTTCAAAAACATTTATGATTAATTAATTAATATGAAAAAGTTCTTTAAACTATTTTTGAAATATGATAACATCAAATAATATTTAATTTCAATAAAAATCTGTACTTTTGCAGACCATCAGCATGCACGCTCCTCTTTCGATGGCATTTCTCCCACTTTAAAGAATGAGCAGGAGATGGAGAGCAGCTACTGGCGTCAGAGTGCTCAGAATACGTTGGCAGCCAAGTTGGCCGCACTGGATTTGGCGCACACAAATAAAGCGAAGAATGTTATACTCTTCCTTGGGGATGGCATGTCCATTCACACGATAACGGCGACGCGAGTTCTGCTGGGTGATAGCTCGGAGAAGGTGTACTTTGAGCAGTTTCCGTACACGGGTCTGGCCAAGACGTACTGCGTCAATCGTCAGGTGGCGGATTCCGCTTGCACAGCCACGGCTTATTTGGGCGGAGTTAAGGGCAACTATGGTACTATAGGCGTGAATGCAAATGTAAAACGTTACGATTGCCAGGCTGCGTATAATGGGGAGAATCAGGTGGAGAGCATTGCCAAGTGGGCTCAGGATGCAGGCAAGGATGCTGGGCTTGTGACAAGTGCACGTGTTACCCATGCCTCGCCAGCGGGCGTCTATGCCCACACCTCCGATCGCAATTGGGAAAACGATGCGGAGGTCATTGATTCCAAGTGTAATCCCGAGGAGAGCATTGACATTGCTCGCCAGCTGGTCGAATGGGATGTGGGCAAGCGTCTTAAGGTCATCTTGGGTGGCGGCAGACAGAACTTCCTCAACAGCACCATGCGGGACGAGGCTGGCTATCCGGGCTATCGTCGGGACGGACGTAATCTCATCAAAGATTGGCTTGCGGATAAGCAGAAACAGAATATCTCAGCCAACTATGCTTGGAGTCGCAAGGGCCTAACTGAGATCGATCTAGATAATACGGACTATCTGCTGGGTCTGTTTGCCAACGGACATCTGCCCTACGATGGCGATCGGGAGCGTAGTCCAAAGCACAGTCGTCTGGCCGATCCCTCCCTGACCGAACTAACAGAGGCAGCGATCCGTGTCCTTAAGCGCAACGAGCAGGGCTTCTTTTTGTTTGTCGAAGGTGCTCGCATCGATATGGCACATCACTCAAACTATGCTCGTCGCTCCCTCGAGGATACCGCCGAGTTTGCCAGGGCTGTGCAGAAGGCACGCGAAATGACCTCCGATGAGGATACGCTCATTGTTGTCAGCTCGGATCACTCGCATGTGCTTACCATCAACGGTTATCCGGTAAGTAAGCTTGTTAACTGAAAATTCCAGCTTGGAAATAAATTCCACTCATTGATTGTTGCAGCGACGCGAGCAGGATATAACGGGCTTGGCCAATAAGCTGGCCGACGATAACCTGCCATATAACATTCTGTCCTATGCAAATGGACCTGGCTATGCGGCCAGCTATAGCAAAACGGAGGGTCGCAAGCGCATCACCCAGAAGCTCACCGAATATCCACTGTATGTGAGTCCATCGATGGTGCCACTCAACTCGGAGACGCATGGCGGTGACGATGTCGCCGTCTTTGCCTCTGGCCCCTATGCGCAGCATTTTAGCGGCAACTACGAGCAAAGCAACATACCAGCACTGATGGCCAAAGCTGCCGGCATCGGACCCTATGCTAATATTCAACCCTAAAGCCAACTCTTTGTGTGAAATTCTATTTGTTGCTGTGTGAGTGTGAATACGTTTTTTTTTGTCAATTCGAGTTGCAAAATGCAATTAAAATGTAAGCGAAACAGCTAAATGCACTTCTCATGACAGTTTTCTGTGGGTATGACTAATAATAGAAGCAAAAGGGTATATTGGGGAGAGAGATCGGAGAGAAGTAAGTATTTTATACTAAACTTCCCTGGGAAGTATCGTACCAACAACATTAACAATTTGATAATTAAAAAGTATAACAGCTTAACAAAAATACAGGGTATCTCTATAGATCAAACACTCTTGTCAAATTGGCACACTTGGTTTGAATTGGAATTGGTTTTAATTGAATGGCAATTGGCAGCGACAGCAGCGCAATTTCCTGTCAATTTTCGCTCATAAAAGAGACAGAAAATGTTGAGCTGCAGTTGCAGGTGCAAAATGGAATTTAATTAACAGAGACAGTCTCGAATCGATGCAACAAAACTCAATCAATCAGTCCATCAATCAAACAGGCGTGATTAATAACTTCAAGCACCAAGTAAATAAGAATGCCAAGAGGGTTAGCTGATTTCGATGCACAACAAAAGCATTGATTATTTATAGAAATAAAATTTTTGTGTTTGCATTTAAAATTTTTAGTTCAACCAGATGTTGGAATGCCTTAAGTATTACATCTTTTGTAAGTGTAAAGCCGTGTGTGGTCTGAATATTCCAATGGAGTGCGGCCCCTAAACGATATTCAATGCCATACGATATTGGGTAGCATTGAATATCGTAAACGTTTATTAACTTTATGCATCTCTATCGCCTATGACGATCAACAGCAGCTGAACGTAAACATCAAATATTTGTTGTTTCTAAATATCGTAAATAAAGAAAATTATGATATAAACACATACATACATACATACATGCATATAAAGCTATCGCCTTGTGCATCTTGCAGCGAGCCAAACCCTAGCTCGGAAACATTGGAATTCTGTGCAAGTTGATCTTATGGAATTTTATAATTTGTTAGCTGTGCAAATATTTATGAGCTATTTTTTATCACATTACGCTCAAATGCATTTGAGTTTATGAAGCACTTAAATGCACATAAATACATACTTATTTGGCGTTGCTGCCATTAATATCTGTTTGCATTTGATAATAAAATTTCATTCTCAAACTGTCATGTTTATTAATGTTTCTAAGTCAATGTAAAGTAACGAATTTTCATTCTTTATAACATTTTTTTGAACCACTGTACCTGTATTTAAATTGCCCAAACTTTGAATTCATATACAAATTCATACATATATACGGTTTTAATCCTTTTTCGAGCAAGGAACTCGTCGCAAAATTTGAATCATGCAATTAAATTTTCGTTTTTGCGTTTGCTTTTCAGCTTTTTGATAATTTCCGTTTGCTATTTCAATTTAATAAGATTATGCTTTTTAATTTGTAAGCAAAGCAAGCGAAGGACATTCCTAGCTGGACGCCAAGATTTCGTCCATGTTTGAGGGCCTGAGGACAAAGGGGTAGGGCCGAAAGGGCAAAGGGTGCGGCTGGGAGTGTGGGGGTCTAGTTGTGTGTGTGTGTTGGTGAAAGCCAAAGCGAACCCAAACCCAAAACCCACTTGGCCAGTGCAATGGAGCCTAGGAAACTGGGTCAGCAGCGACACGGGTGCGCAGAGTGAGCTAGAGCGCGAAAGTGTATACGTACATACATATGTATGTGTGTATGTATGTATGTATGTGACTGGGCAAGAGATGAAGAAACATACATACAAAGAAAAACAGGTAGAGAGCTAGAGAGCGTGTCAGCTGAAAAAGAAATCCAGTTGTTGTTGTTGATTTTTGTGTGGTTTCGTGGGATCCGCCGACCAGCAAATGTGGTTTAAGCTTGGCCAACAACTACTAGCAAGTCCATTTCTATTGCATTCAAATAATGATGGGGTCGGCGGGTGTTAGGGGGGGACTATAACAATTATGCGCAATGCGCATACACAAAACGCTGTAGCTTGCCAAGATGAGAAAAAAGCCAACAACGTCGCGTTAGAAAGAAGACAAAGTGAGAGGGAGAGGGAGAGAAAAAAGCAATAATGATTGCCCCAGCAGGCAGCATACAGAAAAAATATGTATGTATGTGTGCCCAAACTAATGGTGCTGAGTCAGCCGCCGTCGCTGACAACGCCACAAAAAGCTTTGCTGCGGCTACTAACCGAAACTACACAAAAACAAATACAGATACATACACAGCGAGCACCATACGAACACGTGACGCTATCGCGAGTGTGCGTGTGTGTGTGTTATGTGGAAGCTGTCGCTTTTGCTGCCGCAGTCGCAGCTTTTTAACGAAACTTCTACACTCGCGCTCTCTCTCTCTCTCTCTCGCTCTCTCAAGCTAGCGCGCGCGCACTTCTAAGCACATTCAAATTGAACGCGCTTTTTGTATCTTTCGGATACACATAATGTACAACAAATGGCTTGTGTGTATGTGTATGTAGGGAGCCCCTGAGTAGCAGCAGTGGTAGGGGACTTTTTTTTCTCACTGCACAGCGACTGCGACTGCGACGTCGACGCCGTATTTAAGTGTGCCACATATTTTGTATGCTTTTTTTTTTCGCTGCCTTCTTTGCCCGGTTGCCAAGCGCTCACACAGTTACAGCTACAGATACAAAGATACAGATACAACTAGTATTTGTGCTTGTTGTATTTGGTTTGTTTTGTATTCAGCCTTATGTCAAAATTCATGTGAATTAACAGCCAACGATAGCGATGACTGCAGCATTTCAATTAATGCTCAGAATTCGTGTCAATGTATTTACACGCTCATGCAATACACATACATACAAACATATGTACATACATTCATTTATTTATTGTTATGCATGTATCTTGGCAAGCAGGAAAACTCTTTTTTGGCCCCTGTTTTGTTTTTTCTCTCGCTGCCGTCTGTTTACTTAACCTCAATGCGTAACACCACCCACCACCTCCTGCCCATGGTGAGGGGCCCTATGTAAGTCTGGGTGCGGAAATGGGCTACATATGTATGCCGAGCGAAAGAGACAGAGCACTCGAGTGGGGACCGCCCTTTGCTCCACTAAATCGCTTTCAAGCTTTCAAGAAGTGTACGCCTACACCCAAAAAGAACAAAACCAAAATGTAAAAAACTAAACCAAAGTAGGTTGGGTTTAAGAAAAAGAGCGTCGGTTTTAAAATTTTGCCATTTATACATATATATTTGTGTTTTCTTTCACTTAATGTAATGTTACTTATTTCGATTGTAATTAATATACATATATGTTTATATATATATTTATTATTATATATTTCATTGTAGTTATTTTCTGTTTTTCGTTTTTGAACGCATTTACATAAAAATCGAAAATTGTTAACACTTTCATTAATCATATCATATTAACATTGATTTTTGTGGATATCGCCAGATACTATATGATTGAAAATGGATGTGTTCATGTCGCAGCTCCATAATATAATTAGTCTATATAAATGAGTTGAATTTGTGTGTTTTTGTATATATATTTATGCATATAGATGTACATATGTATGTGTGCCCCGCCTTGGCCTATTTTCCTCATTATTGTACACATTTCAATTCAAATCTGTGTGTGTGTGTGTGTTTGTCTAAACTAATGTTGGGCATTGTTGTGTTCTTGTTGTTGCTGTTTGATGTGAGGCGGCTTTGTTGCTTGCTATTAAACATTTAATTAACTTTAAAATAGTTTCTAAAGATAGGAATTAAAGGGTTTTTCTTTATCTTTTTTTTTTTTAAATTAACTCAATACATCCATCGCTCAAAGCTTCAATCTTTGTAACTACCAATCATATCATATATATATATATATATTTTTTTTTTATAATTATACACTATCCGACTCTGAGCTTGCAAATAACAAGGTATAAATTTCAATTGCAATTTACTTTTATATCTGTTTCGTATTGTTATTCGTTTTTCGTTTTAAAACCAAGGTGTGTGTTGAGTTATATATTTAATTGTTTAAGAGAGGTTCAACGAGCGCTGGAAACAGTTTAAAAATACAAAAAATAAATGAGTAGCACTTGATGCTTGGGAAACGAAAAAAATATATAATATAAACGTAACAGCTTTAGCTTGACTTGGATTCAATTTACAATAAAGCTTTTGCTTCGTCCCTATATAAACACACACACATCTTTTCTATACTTCTATATATATGTATATGTATATCTGATGAATTGCAGTTACATGAATTTATAATATTTATATGTGCCTGTTGTTGTTGCTGCTATGTCTTTTCTCCGTTTTTGTTGTAGTAGTTATTTTTATTTTTATAATTATTATTGTTGTTCTTTGTTTGTTTTTAATAGCAACAACAACTACATATTTACATCGCATTTGTTAGTTTTTTGTATTTTCGAGTATATTTTGCAATTTTTTTCTTTGTTTTTCGTTTTTTTCTTCTTTTTGTTTTTTTTTTTCTTTTTTTGTCGCTTGATTTATTTTCCATCTAGCCATAGTGTTGAGGGGGGTAGACGTGGTTGACAGCTAATTGCTACCGTTGCCCAGGCTATAAAACCACAGGTAAATACAGGAATTTTCATATTTATAATTATAATACAACTGAATTAAAATTTGTTTAACATTTGCGGGAGTTTAAAATGTTTGCATATCAATTTTTTATATAAAGATATAATTATCTGTCTCTAACATTTTTTTAAACACAATTACAATCTATATCATCATCTCGTATTTAACAGCTTATTCGGGTTTACACCGTTGCATTAGCTTACTTTAAATCTCATTTTTTTAAAGGTTTTTTCACAATGCTTTTGTTTTTGTTTTTCTTTTGTTTTGTTTGCTCTGCGTTCGAAATTTCATTCCTTCATAATTAATTTGCTTAAAAAGATTTTACCTAAAAAACTAAACACATCTCGTAAGTATATAAATATATATAATTGATTTTCATGCTTTCTTGCTACGGTTGCTGCCGCTGACTGGGCTTAATCATCAGCGCACAAACATCCAGGCTAAAGCGTCGGACAGTTGCGTTTTCTCAGTTGATATTGACCACCTCCTGGTTATCGGCTCCCTCGACGGCCATGTTCAATTGTTGGGTGACATTTGACTTGGCCAGGCAGGACCGAGCGACGGATTCAAAGAGCCTGCAAAATATCAAAGTAAGATTTTAGTTAAAGAGACAATTCTGCTTAGATCGAGGCTGAAAATAATGTATTATGTATATATTAAGTTTCATATATTTACATATTTTATTATTAATTTTATTCGAATTTGCAGTGATTGAATTGCCAAATGTTACAATTATTAAATTATAGATAACTAATTTTTTGTAATCAATCTTTGCATGGTGCGGGACAAGCCGGGTGTCTTAGGGTAAATGCGAGAAAACTTAAAATCGTGTACTATATATATGTATGTAGTATAATATTATGCTGCACACTGAATGCTCAAAGTTTCAAACCGATTAAATACAATCAGACACACATCAAAATATCTGAAAGCAAAACGAACGAATGAAATCATAAATAATCACGCAACTGGTGTACTATAAAAAACAACAAACAGATGGTGTGGCGGTGCTAGTACAAAGTGTGAGTGTGCGTTTGTGTGCATTCAATAAGCTACGACTGAAACTACATACATAAATAGTAGATAGAAATAAGCGTGTAAGAAATATGTACATAAGGAATAGCTTACTTGGTTATCTCTGGTGCACAATGCACAAAATCATGATCCCAGAACTTGTAGATGGGATTCTTGATCAGCTCAATGAATGTAATCAGCAGACCCCATGGATGTGGACGATTCACAATAAGGCGCTCGAGCAGTACACGAGTGATTTGCTCCTGTATGGCCTCCGAATTGGCCTCCGCAAACAGATGCAATACCGCACAGCTGAAGTAGTGCGTGTGACTGTTTGGATAGCGCAATTGATTGGCAATTGCATTGAGGAACAGATAGCGACCCTCGGTATCAAGATCCACAGCCAGATTTTGGAAGATGTCCATGTGAGCGCTGTGCGCAATGTTCGATGTATTCGGTACAAAGTTCTTGTTTCTGTACAGCGAAAAAAGACAAAGAAGTATTAATAAACAAAAACAATCTTATATATAAATATCGACTCACCTAATCAGGGCTATGGCCTGGGTGCCCACGTACATGACCAGGGCGTTCATGAGGGTCATGTTGTAGCGTGTGCCCGGCTCACTGGTCACTTGCAAATGGCCGCGCAGTTCCGAAAGGAATGTGACGGGAGCGCGAGCCTTCAAGTACGAGTCGAGATCCTTCTTGAAGTTGTGCGGCTGAATGTTCATGATGTAACTGCTGCAAACCTTGGGCGCATTGCTGCTATCGGACAGCATGTCCACCTTCAGATTGGGCGTAAATGGATCGGGCAGACGCATGTTGCGTGGAAACGCCGACAGAATGATGTTGCGCATCTGGACGCAGTTGGGCGGTATTGTGTCACAGAACCCAAAATGATAGTCGCACAGGAACTCGGGAAAGTCGTGCAGCAGCACAAGCAGAACGCGCAGCGTGCCCTTGTAGAGCAGCTGGACGGGTTTGCCCAGTTCGGTATTGCGCAAGAATGGTGCCAGATATTTGAAGAGATCCTGCAGCAGCTGGGCATAGAGGGGCCAGCCCTTTTGGCCGGGTATCAGCACCAGAATGCGGCCAAGGAAGACGCGATGTGAGATTAACTCCAGCCAGGCAAAGCAGAAGCCAGGCGCCACAGTAGGACTGAGCAGATGATATGTGTAGGCAAACGCCGACACGATGCTGTGCATCAGTGGTTCGGGTAAACCGTCGGCGGAGCACAGCTCCATGAAGAGCATCATGAAGAAGCGATGGTAGCCAACCTGCTGGAAGGCAACGCCGCGTATCTCATGATCCTTAAGCAGCGTGCCCAATACAATGCCCAGCACCTTGTTGAGCAAATTAATCTTTGTTGTTGGATTGCCACCTTCGCCTGAATGTCGCACCAACATTGCAATCAAATGCACAAACGCATCGATCCATTGGAATATCTTGTTCTTGGCCTGATTTATGGGCAAAGTGGGCTCGGCGAACATGCGATACACAACATCGGTGCAGATGTGCGTCGCCTGGCGGAAGAAGCGTGTTATCAAATCATCTGTCTTCAGTATGCCGTAGGTGTTCATCTTTTGCACGAAGGCTCCAAAATTGCGTGCATCGCGTGTTGTTTGCTGATTTTGCTGTGTGTAGAGAGCGACCCAATCCTTAAGCAGAAATTCGGTCTTCTCTTGCAGACCAGGCGGATCATCCGTGTCGCATGACTGTTGAGGAAATGAAGACCAATTATTATGTATCAATCGAATACATATTTTACTCTTTACTTACCCTCACATGATGCATGCCGGAGTGAATGTAGTGTGATGCGCCGGCCAAATAACGATCGCCCGGATTGAACGAGCCATAATCGCTGGTGTTTAGATTGCCAGACCACAATGTTTCAATGGCATTGACAATGCACTCGGGATAACGATGGCGGTGTTGGGTGAGACGGCCAAGCAGCTCAACGGTGGCCATAAACTCATTGTCCGATACAATATTGATCGCACGGTCCTCCATGATCAGACGCTCGATCAGTGCAATGCCAAACGAGATGGCCACATAGTTGTTGCCATTATCCATGCAGTCGCGCAGCATGCCATCAAACTGATTTAGATTGACAAAGTGGGATGTGATTAGGGCGCGTGCCGCTTCTACATTGTAGCGCACTTCCTCGCGCAATTCGAAGAAGCATTTGGTAACTGCACGCTCCGTATTGGGTGCCCCAAAGCTGTTGTGCAACAGACTGAGGATGCGCAAGTGAATGTCACGATAGAGTTTCATTTGTTCCATGTGATCCTGAACGTTGATGAGGCCCTCGGTGAGACCCTCAACGGCGCGTGTTAGCATCATGAACGCCGACTCCTGATCACGCAGACGACGTGTTGCCATCAGTGCATTGAGGAGCACGTGCATCTTGCTGGCCTGCAGCTGCAGTGTCGGCACGTTAATCGCTGTATTCATGAACGCCTCCATTTTGCTAGCCACCTCAGCATAGACCATGTTGCTATCATCGTTGGCAAACACATTGGGCACTTGGATATCCTGTGGCTTCGGCACAAACAGTGCAATATCGCGATCGCTCATCTGCTGAAAACCGGGAATGCTGCGTGCAAACTCTGAATAGACGGCATACAGTGTCGGGGGGTGCTGGGCCAACCTTAAGACGCACTGGCTCCGGCAGACGTTCCTGCTGATAGCTCAGAATTTGGGCATCCACAAAACGGCTGCCCTCTTCACGTGCAATTTTTCTAGTCTCAAAGTCGGTCGATAGACGCCGATCGATCTCAAGCGCTGCCTTCTCAGCCGATGTCTTCTGGATGAATGCACAGACGAGCTCCACATTCTCATTGGCCAGTTGCATGGATGCCGTTTGTATTTCGGTTATGTTTTGTACACCAGTCAGAGCGGCCATAAAAGCCTTGTGCAGATTCTGTGTAATGGCGCGCGCAATCTCATCCTTGCCAGTGATCATGGCCATGCCGGCGGCCAGATTGCGTACCATCTGATGGGCAGCGGTACGCATGCGATGCTCATCCGCATCCAAGGCAAAATCTTTGCGTATCAACTGCTCCGTTGTGGCGCAGGCAATGCGTATGCTGCGATCAACGACAGGCTGCAGCCAATCGGTTATTGTGCGTTCGATGGCATTGACGACAATGTGCTTAATGCCTGGATTTGTGTGCAGGAACGGTATGTTGGCGGGCAACACCAGCTGCTGGGAAATCAATTGGAAGTTGTTGACATTCACCTCGACGTACGAGTAACGTGGCTCTGGCGGTGGCAATACCACTTGGCTGGGATCTGTCGGCAAGTTGGGCGACGACACGGATCCGGGTGCATTCAAGTTATTCAGCATCATGGCCTGTGGATCTACCTCAGGGTTTGGCGTTGGTGGTGGTGCCTGTTGTTGTTGTTGTTGCTGCTGTTGCTGTACTTGTTGTTGCTGCTGCTGTTGTGCCTGTTGTACTTGTTGTTGTTGCTGCTGCTGCTGTTGTGCCTGTTGTACTTGTTGTTGCTGCTGCTGCTGCTGTTGTGCCTGTTGCTGCTGCTGATGTTGCTGCTGCTGCTGTTGCTGCTGTTGTTGTTGTGTCGGCTCAGTCACTTTAGGTTTTGGCTGCGACATTTGTTGTTCGATGAGCAGCGCTCGTGTTGCACACTTCAAATAGATGACTGGCTTAAGCTTCTCCAACTCCAGATTCAGTGTTTTGCACAGCACTTCGATTTCAAATTTGAGATTGAGCTTGAGATCGGGCTCCTGGTGCAGCTCACCCAGCACAAACATAATGCCCATGGTCCAGGGATTCGGTGATCTGAAGATGCGCGATTTGGCTGATGACTCCAGAATTTTAGCTACAAACGGCACCACAAACAGCAACTCCTGCTGTCCCTTGTGATAGGCCTCGGCCAGCAGTGACTTGAGGTCCAGGTCGAGCTGTAGAATGGGTCGATTGCGACCCAGCGTCATCATGCCCAGCCAATGGCCGAGATTCTTGAGCAGACTACGATCAGAGAAGTTAATGACGCCCTTGTCGGAGCGCAGTAATACCTTAATGTTGCGCAGCGTCTCCTTGGTCACATATCGATTGATCTCAACGTTCTTGAGTGCGTCGAGGAAGTTATAGTAAAGCGTGTGAAAGTTAAACTCCATGGAGGCGCGCTTGAGTACGAGATACTGCGCCAGCCAGGGCCAATACTCTTTGGTCATGATCTCCTTGATCTCTTCGCATTTCTGTGGTATATTTAACTGGCTCAAATTGTTGAATATGAACGCTGTCTTGTCCTGCACCGGTTCCGGTGGCACTGTCAGCTTTTCCTCCTGATTGGCCACCAGCAGTGTATCAATATTGGTCGCATTCGCAATGGATTTCATACGTGTGGCATGCGATACAGCAACGGGCGGCTTCTGTACATTCTGAGCTGCGGCTATATTCCCTAAAAGTTAATAAAAATAATGGAAAGTATTTAACAAAATATTCACAAAGCGAGTTCAATTGGCTGGCATTCATTGCTTAGCTGAGGGTCTGACAAGGTATCCGGAAATCCAACACAATGGTAGTTCCGTCCAACAATGGATAAGGAAGACTATCTATAGCCCCTTGCCAAAGCCAACCGCTATTTAAGCGTGAATATAATGAGATAAGATTACTTACCAGGCATTGAATTGGCACGGTAGAGCGGTTCCGCAGCGCCTTGGGCAATGGCCGATGATGGTATGGTATTGCTGAGGCCAATAAGTTTTTGTGGCGGCGGCTCCTGGCCGTGCATGCCGAACTCTACGTACTGGATTAGATGCTGCGGAAAGTCGGTGAAGTGCGGTATGGATCGTATGTGCTCGCAGTATTTGTTGTAGGTGTGCAGACGTGTCTTGAATCGATCCAGTGCCGTCACACCAAAGTAGTAGAGCTTGGACCCATCCGGTTTGCGCAGTGCATCTAGGACGCAACGCAGCGACAATCCTAGCGCCACAAATGTGGGCACCAAATTGCGATCGATAATGCCACCAAAGAGCTGTGCGGTTATTTGCAACTCCTTCTCGGGATAATGGGCGAAGAAGCGATACTCCTCGAATAGATTGCGCAACATGCAAAGGAAGACTTCCTGTTCGCGGCGATTGCTTGACTCCTTAAAGCGTTGCAGTATGTCGAGGACCTCATCGATGGAGAGCGTTGGATTCGGTTGATGATTGTAGATGCGCTGAAAGTATGAATTCGCCTCATCTTCCACCTCCTTGGAAACGGGCACCTGTAGATCGGCCATAACCGGATTGTTTGGATTTGGCGGCGTTGGCGTTGGCTGCGGCCCAGATGGCAGCATACGGCCCAGATTACCCACGTTTGGTGGCGGTGGCGCTGGGATTTGTATTGGAATGGGCGGATAAGGATTGGCGCCGGGATTCATTAAACGCGATGGAGATGCTGGAGTAGAAACCAAGTTGTCTGTATCCGTTCATAAAGATAGGTGTAAATATATAAAGCCAAATTACAAACATGCACCAAAACAAATAACTTTCAAAAAATTAAAAAATAATAATACGAAATTAATTTATAACCCTTTAAAGCTATAGCTTTGCAACGGGATCTTCGAATATCCCAATTTGTTGTTTTTATCTTGTAAGCAGCATTAAAGCAACAAAAGTTAAATAAATAGGTTAAGTTTACCATAATTGTTGCATAAATTTCGAGAACATTTGTAGCAGCATTTGTATTGTAGTATAATATGTATATGAAACATTTGTTTTTGTATACCAGGAAATGGAAAATATATTGAATCTTGAGAATTTTTTTTTTTTTTTAAAGTACTTTGTATGTTTTAGAAGTTTAATGTTGATCTAGCAAAGATTCGTTTGAAATACGAACGAACTTTTCTGTCAACAATAATCTAGTAAATCGCATTAAAAACTGTGTCAGCAAATTATACAACGCTCTGCGTGAGCGTAAAAATAAACAACAGCAAATAACTTTAAAGCGGCGTCGTAGTCAGAGTATCCATTAGGGATGAGCAGATGTTTATTACTGTTCATCTCTAGTGGAAACTTCTATTCTAGATTTTACTTACTCAGCATGTTGCCAAAGTTGAAAGCACCGTTAGGGCCGCCGAGGTTGAGACCAGCCAGATTGTTGGACATGTTGGTAAGTGGATCCATGCCGCCCGGTCCAAACATTTGCTGTGCGCTGAGGTTACCAGAGAATGGCTGCTGTGGCTGCGGCGGTGGTGGCACAGAGCCGGGCACAATTGCACCACCTGGCAATTCCATGCCACGATGTCCGCGCAAAATGCTTGGCGGTGGCGGCACTAGACCCTGTGGGCCACCCGCTTGCTGCTGCTGCTGTTGTTGTTGTTGTTGCTGCTGTTGTTGTTGTTGTTGTTGGGCGGCGCGCGCCTTGTTGGCCATTATGGTCATATTTGCGGCCATTTGCATTATCATTTCGACAATTTCCGGTTGCATGCAACTGTTGATGACCGCTTGAAGGCAACTTATCATTGTGGTAACGGTTTCGGGCAGCAACTGAGCCTGCTTAGGCGGCAGCTGATCCTCGGGCAGTTTGGCATTGGTCACTTGCGGACACCGCCGCTGCAACACCTTGATCATGGCCTGCATGAAGGGTTCACCATGAACGTGTATCTTATCGCTGAGCCACTTCTCCAGCTTCAAGTACTCGCGTCGCGATGCCAGGCAGGCCAAATCGATGATGAACAGAAAGGAGCGCGCATTGAGCAGCGATGATAGCGCTTTCAGATCCTGTGCTAAGTCCAAAATGCGTGAGAGCTTTACTTGATCAAATTCGCTGCCACGCAAATACCATTCGGACATTGCGTTCATGATCGTCGGTCGCAATTGAAAGTTTGTGGAGCTCCAGGCGCTGGCAAGAATCACATTAGAATTTGGATGATTGCCCAGGAACGTGGGTACGAGCTGATTGAACAGATCCTGGCGCAGTGGCGTTAAAGGCGGATTTATATGCAACAGGGAGAGAAATAGCACATCGGGACAGTGTTGCGCCGGGAACTTGAACAGTTCGTGTACCTGACTATAGTAGCCCTTGTCCGCAATCGACAGCAACACTTCAACCAAATGTAATGACTTCCACGCTGCAATCTCCTTGTTCTCTGCATCGGGCGGTGTTTTAAGCACGTCCAACGGCGGCTGGCTGAAGACATAGTCAGCAAATGAGAACAGATCGGGATTCTTAAGCATGGTCGTTATTAGAGATAATTGACCCTCCGTGTTCGCCCAGTGGCGATAAATGCACTCCGGTTGCGGAAACAGGTTTGACTGTGTCGCTAATCTCAGTATTGTCAGCAATAGATCCAAGCCGATGCGATCTTTAAGCACAAACTCTGGATGATCGAGTTCTGCAAGAGAATTTTGAAGATTACATATAAAGTCTCGAAAAATTTGGCGATGGTCCGTTATTTAAACCTAATACTACAAACGATTCTTTAATTTAAACATTTAAAATAAAATTTCTTACGGCCAACTAAAGTAAAATAACAAAAATATATTGTGCCGAACCTACTATTTAATAAATTACAAATGAATTACAGCAAGGCGTTCGAACACAAAGAGCACTAGATTTAAAAACGAATTCTAGATGTACATTCGAAATTCCATACAACGAATTATTTATATTTATTAATTTCTAGAACACTGCAATTAGGTTAAATGAAAAACCCATTCTATATTACGATTTTTCTATAATAAAGAAGTTTGTGCTTGAGATTCGTTTTATGGAAGTTCGACTAGGCATTATCGCCAATAAATGATGATATATAGTGAAGTAATTGCTGTTCACTTACCCATGCAGACATCCTTCCAGTTGAGCTGTGGCACCAGCTCCTTGAGGGCCTGCACGAACACGTCTGGCTTCCATGTTTGTGTTGCATCTGTCGTCTCCTTTTTGTCCTTCTTCTCGCTGGCGACGCTGCTGGATTCGCTACTGCCATCATTGTTGTTGTTGCTGTTCTGTTGTGCGGATTGGGAAACAGAGGAGCTGCTGCTGCCATTACCACCCTGCTGTTGTCCCTGTCCTGGCCAGAAATTGGCTGGTGTTGGTAAATTTACATTGCAATCGAGCAAAGACGAGTGGCGCCGGCACATGAGACCAACAATTTTTGCAACATCTTTAGGCTGTATTTCTCGGGAGCCACTGCCGCAACACAATTGATTTTTGCACTCTTCAACGCTCGATGTAAATTCATAACCGATTTCAAGGATTAAATTAATCCAAGATGTGTCCATAATATTATTTTTGCCCTGCAAACAAACGATTTTAGTTAGCTGCAAACAGATTTAAGTAAGCGTTTATGCATTTACCTGATTTGTGAATATTATCTCGCATAAATGGTCATAGATATCCTCGATGCCAACTTCATTCAAATTATTTGCATTCGAACTGCTCCAGCTGGTGGTGTTCGTGTTCGTCGTTTCCTCTTCTGCATCAGCTTCGTTCGATTTGGCTGCCGTCGTTGGCGTCGTTGTTGCGCCACCATATAATAGTGGCGCTAGAACTAGTGGCACCGCCTCTCGCGGAAACTCCTCGCGCAGCTTGTCCAAAAACTGCTTCTGCAGCTGCGGCGTCACGTACTCGCCCAAACAGCACAGTAAATACTGCAGTAGATCGAACGAGATGTCGTGTAAGCCACTCGCAGCAGCTGCTGTGGCAGCGTTTTTACCCAAATACGAATTAAGAAGATCGGGCAAGGAGCTACGCAAACTATCTCTGGCGGTCTGACGGAGTTCGGGAAGAGAGCTGTGTGTCACCGCTAGCGCAAATATACACTCGCAAAGTTTGTTAATACCCGTATGCTTGGCAACCTGGCCAAAAAGTTCGGTTAGAGCAACGGTCTTCACACTCTGTGGGTAGGAGAAGGTATATAAGTAAGGAGGTGGTTTTGTTTTTTTGGTTTTGTAGACGCACCTTTTGTTTGGCAAAGTACTGGTCAAAGGCAATGCTTATCTTGGTCACAAACGATGAGCTATCCAATTGCCGCTGCAAGTGGGCGCCCAGGAGCTTCGCCTGCAGCTGCGCGTTGACGTTGGGTGTTGGATCGTTCAAGTTGAGTAAGGTGAACAGATAGCGCAGGCAACTACGATCCGCTTCGAGGCCGTGTTCTTGGATAAGCTACACACACAATTACGCAGAGAAGAGACAAAATAAAGGCGATTAATGTACAGAGTTGCACTGACGATTACCTGAGCATTTTTGCGTGCCCGGGCAATGGAAGTTTGGGATCGATAACTCATGAGCAACTCATACAAAAGCGGTCACACAATTATTATCTGGTTAATAATTAATGCAACTTAACGTTAATAGTATTATCTTGTTTTTTCTTGGATTTTCATTGCACACTTTAAAATTTTGAAAACATACAGAAAGAAATGGGAAGCATAGCCAGCTTCACACCGATCAACAAATAACCAAAAAAAATATTATAAACGATTTCTAGAAAAGCCTTCAAATACTTACAACAAACACTAAAACTGAACGAAGTGTACGCAGAAGCGAGACAACAACAGCTGTAGCCGCGCAGCTGCTCCACAACAAAAATGCAAAACGAAGAGAAAAAAATTGAAATACAAAGTACTCCTCGCTCAACTTGGGATTTTTTAGGCCTACGCACACCGCAAAAGGGTGAGAGCAATAATGCAAGAGGGATTTATGGCAATGTATTTGTGTCCGTAGCCAGACGAAAAAATACATATATAAAAGAGAAATATAGAAAGTATTAACTTTAAAGTTAATTTACTGCTGCTTACCGCAATCCAAGCTTATACAATTAATGCCTAAATTGTGCAATTAATTGGCATGAGTAGACAGTAAAAGTCCACACACTGAACTTAAAGGGCTGGCTGCAGCGCAGCTGGCAGAAAAGTTCGTACGCGTTTTCCTTTCCTGTATTTTTTTTTTTTTTGCACAATTTCACAAAAGATTTTTTACTAAGCCGCGAGCAGTTGCGGCAAGCACTGTTAGTTTTTGATGGTAAGACTAGTTTTATACATTCTAAACAACTAGCAACTTAACAAAAAAGTTAGTTTTTACAAGAAACTCGCGCAACGCAGAGAAATTTTCTGCTTTTACACAAACTGTAATGGCGTCGGCAAAAATGCATGTGTGAGCGAAATGGCCATATAGCCTCATTGCGATTAAGTTGGCAGCACTGCCAGTATTGCCGATATGTGCTAAATTTGCCAACACTCGAAAAACTGTTTCAATGCTGGTGCAATTTCTGCTGTTATCGTTGTTGTTGTTATTGTTACTATTTGGTTATGTATATGAAACAAGGTTAAATGTGAAAACGTACCTGCTTTATTTGCTCGTTGCTCTCATTAAAATTTCGTTTGTTCACGTGTTTGACCAAATTACGAATCTGCGTTAGCGGTGTTTTCAATTGGTTCTCAACGTTCATAATTCTACGTATCAAATCGTTGGTTTTGTGTGTCGGTGAGCTTTTTCTTTTCTTTGTTTTTCTTTGTATCGGTTGCTCTGCGTTTCGTCGTTTCTGACGACTGAGCGTTAATTTGTGCTTGTGGTGGGTGGCGGTGGTGTTGATAACGCCAAAAATTTAGTCGGAAATACTTTTCATACGTATTTACCAATACCGATCGATGTGTCTTTGTGTTGGTGCTTGACGTATTTGTTGCTCTCTTGCGCCTACTTCTTCCTCTTAAAAGACGTATACGTAAACTGTGTGGTGCGATTTCTTTTTTATTTTGCGGCGCAATTTACAATTATTTAGTATATGTTTTCTGTTTTCAAATTGTTTTTAATGTTTGTGTTTGCTGTTTCATGGCACTTGGTTGAGGCCCCCCTTCGCGGGGCCAGCAGCAGCTCTACATTGCTGGCATCTATTTTGACAACAACAAAATTGTACAAGTCATTAGCTAGCTGTTGCTGCTGCTGCTTTTTTGTTAACTTTTACCCCGTCCAAAAACTTTTGCCCAGCACACACGTAATGCAAATGAATGAATCGCACGTACGCACACAGCCAAAAACACACACACATGCACTGTTCAAAGCACAAAGAAATTTCTTTCGCACGTTTTGTCCCACGGGTTTTCGGTTGAAAATGCACCGAGAATACGTGTCCAGTATTTAAGAGCTTATTGCTGTCGGAAATTATATTGTTTTTACGAAATTTATTTATTTAAATCGCAATTCGGTCGCCTAAATTTTATATATTTACATTTCGGCACAGACATCCCGTATGATGGGTATGATTTAATGAATTTAGTACGAAATCAGTCGGTCAGTAGATAAATCGAAATTGCTGGCTTATTTTATTTTAAAATATCCGTAAGTCTTTTTTCCTCTTCTTACACAAGCAAGTTATTGGACCAGGGTTACTCGAAATGCACCCGATGCATTCAATTTTGTATTTCTAGTACGTAAGCCATGTAGCCATATTTATTTAAATCGCCATTCGTGACACGAATTTCGTGTCTGTTTCACAGTTAGAGATGAACAAAATTCGATGCTGCAATGTTGTCATCGATGTGCAGATGTTCACGATATTTACAGTGCTGGACAGTGTTATACATGTGCGAACAGCTGCTTAATGTTTATAATTTGTATAATTAATGACTTATAATTTTCTATAAAGTCTAGATTTTAAAGGATTAGCAATTGTAGAAATTAAAAAAATTTATAATAATGAGACGTAACGGTTCAATTATATGTGGTGAAATATGTGCTCATAATCCAAGCGCCAATAAGACATCATGCAGTCTGCTCGTGTTGCGCCGTCGTAAAGCTTGCAAAATGTACGTAACGAGCACTTTATGCCTCGATACACGCACTTCAGTTAAATTAGCCAATCAAGTTAAATGTGTGCAGCGCGTAGCCCAATTCTAAAAGCATTATTCAAACGAAATGTGGTCACGTGGAGCTCAAACGCCACCAGGCTAAGACTAAGAAAGTGCTCACAATTACGGTATTTAAGCACCACTAGCCAAGGCAAGCTTGATTCTGGACCAGCAGCAGCCGTTACAACCCACGCTGTTATCAATCCAAAAACAGTGAGTGATTTTCAAGAGCTCTACCATGCAACAAAAAAGAAATTTCAATGTAAGCCTTAACAAATCAATAACGGGCACAGTATGTAGCCGTTAAAAACAAAAATCAAAAATATACAAAACAAACTATATTATAAGTGTGGTTAGATGTTAATAGTCTTATAGTATATATTATGTGATTGATTTGTTTCAGCCAAAAAGCTGCCCAGCGATGTGCGTCCAGATTCTGTATTTGCGTGCAACGAACTCGACCTCAGCGAGGTGCAGGTCTATGGCTTCGACTATGACTACACGCTGGCCTGTTACAAGCCCATATTGGAGGATTTGCTGTACAATTTGGCTCGGGAAGTGCTCGTGAAACGCTTTCGATATCCGGATGAGATTTTGGATTTGGAGTATGAGCCAAACTTCGCTGTGCGCGGCTTACACTATGACGTGGAGAAGGGTCTGCTGGTGAAGTTGGACTCGTTCCTGCAGCTGCAGCTGGGCTCGGTTTATCGTGGACGCACCAAAGTGGAAGGCGAGGAGGTTCTCAAGCTCTACCACAATCGGCTACTGCCCATAGCGTATGTGGAGGGACCCAACAGCGGGCATAGGGTAAGTTATTCATAAATCCTTTCAACAAATCATCATTTAACTAACTTGCTTTTGCCTACAGCACCATACAAACTCGAAAATGGTTCAACTGGCCGATTTGTTCTCGGTACCCGAAATGTGCCTTCTGTGCAATGTCATCGAATATTTTGAACGCAATCGCATCGATTATAATCCAGAGATTGTGTTCTATGACACGCGTGCAGCCATGGGCTCGTGTCATCCCGTTATGCATGCCACCGTTATGAAGAATACGGAAAAATACATCGAAAGAAACTCGAAACTAAAGCTATTCTTTAAGAAGCTGCAGCAAGCCGGCAAGAATCTCTTTTTGGTCACAAACAGTCCCTTTTCATTTGTGTAAGTTCAAGTTTTTAAGTCTCTATGCTTTAACTAATCCATTTTCTTGATGTTCACAGCAATTGCGGAATGCAGTATCTGTGTGGTGAAAATTGGCGAGATTTCTTTGATGTGGTTATTGTGCAGGCTCGCAAACCCAAATTCTTTACGGACGAATCTCGACCAATTCGGCTATATGATGAGAAAACCCGATCGCATCTGTGGGATCGTGTTTTTAAGCTTGAAAAGGGCAAAATTTATTATGAGGTAACATAATACTCTAATGTTACCCACAAGAAAGTTCCTTACGAAATTCCAACAGCTGCTATAAAAATATATATAACTTTAGGGCTCTGTGAGACAGTTGCAGGAACTTAAAGGCTGGCGCGGACATTCGGTGCTTTACTTTGGCGATCATCCTTATAGCGATCTGGCAGATGTGACTCTCAAGCACAGCTGGAGAACCGGCGCCATAATCAGCGAGTTGGCAGTAAGTATTTTGTTTTGTTTTTTTTTAACTCAAATAAACTAAGAATTGTCCATAATTACAGCACGAAATTGAGACATTGAATCGTGTGGATTTTAAGACAAGCGCCAATTGGCTACAGATGCTGACGCAGCTGATCGAGGATACGCAGGATTATGAAAGTGAAGCGGCTCAAATGTGCCTACGTGCCTGGAACGAGGAGCGCGATCATTTGCGGTATGTTAATACATAATATTTAAATTTAGCTTAAACTAAAATTCCACTTATTTATTTGCAGCAATAAAACAAAGAACGTGTTCAACAAACAGTTTGGCAGCGTTTTTCGCACATATCACAATCCAACGTATTTCTCGCGGCGACTATTTCGCTTTGCTGACATTTATACAAGCGACATAACGAATTTGCTCAAGTTTTCCACGGCGCACACGTTCTATCCGAGACGCGGCGTCATGCCGCACGAATATGCCTCACATTTTATTTAAGTTCAACTCAAGCTCTCTCTTTTTTGAAAACGAATTGTATTTAGTCTTAGGTCAAAGTTGTGCCAGTTTTTATTATTGTTGTTGTTGTTTAATTTGAATAGGAAGAAAAAGTTAATGTTTATTAGTCGAATTTGCATAGGTGCTCAATAAAATCGTTGTAATAGTTGACAAAAACTTGTTTCGTCTCGGCGCTTAAATATTCGAGAAGTTCTCGCATTGTTTTTAACTGCGCCACGCTGCATTTGTGTTTGCCCCATGCAATGAGATCAAACAAATAAGTCAACTTCGTTATATATTCCAAAGAGTTGATGCCACATTGTGCCGCAGTGCCTGCCAGCTGGAATTCAATTAAGCTCGAAAGCTGACTATAATCCAAGTCATCCAATGTGACGCCATCTGTGCGGGATTAACCAGACATTCTTAAAGGCATATACTATAGGACGATGTTAACTTACCCTCCTTGGCTGCAAAACAGGCCACAATTAGCTCCGTGGCCAAGCTTAACTTTAAGCTATGATAGTCTAGCAGCTGGAGGCTGATTTTGTCGTATGCCTTATACAAATCACGTCGCGCTTGGGCCTCATGGCATTGCTCCAACAGCTCCAGAAACTGATCATAAGAGGTTGTTAGTTGTGGTGCCTGGCAGACTGTGCAGCAAATGATCTCGCTTTCATCTGGGTTTAGCCACCAGCTTAGGCTACTCAGCTTGGGCACAAAGATCTTGTCACATTGCGGCTTCTCGCAGCGATAGCGATGGAATTTCAACTACAAAATCCAAATGAAATTCGATATAATATTCATGGGTTCATAAATAATGAACTTACATAATCCTGATCCGGCTCGGAACGCAAACATTTATCACAACTGCAACGAAATTTATAAATGCCTTCCAATTGCCTCTGACGCTCTGCACACTCGGAGTTCTTGTAATCCCGTGTATAACAATTGTAGATCTGCTCGCCTGGCCTGATTTCTCTCGCTGCATAATTGCTAACCACACAGCCATCAAACTTGGTGCGTATGTCGGGGGCACAGGCATGATTGAGTAGACTCAGGTATGGCAGATTAATGGCCGTTTGAAGCGTAGAGTTGGCAAACTTATGTAGACAGCCGCGTCTTAAATGCCAGGGTCCCTGCCAGAGTGCAGGCTGCAGCAATGGGAATTCATTTTCAGGCAGCCAGTTGAGGGAGATGCCATCACCCACATGGGCATTGACAAGCAGCTGGCCAGCGCTGCGCAGGATCAAGGCGGCAACTATCAAATGCCAATCCTCGATGGAAGCAGCTGTTGTCTTGAAGAAATGCTCATATAAATTTGTATATTGAAACAGATAAACTTGCAACAAATTGGCACAGAGGCTGTGATAAACAAGCTCGTCAGCGGGCAACTTATCCAGATGCGTTATCATGGAGAGACTCTGCACAGATTGAGAAGCATTATCCTGACTCAATGTCATGCCCATCAACGTTTGCCATAGCTCCTGAGCATTTGATATCTGTTTTAACTGTTGCAGCCATTCCGGAAGGTAAGTAAGCAGCAATCGTAAGGCCAGATGAGATATTCCCAGCATGCTGAACAGATCTCGGCGATAGCCCTCACACTCGTAGCCGTGAATGCGCTTGTGTTGGTCACGACATCGCCGGGAACAATACACCACTCGCTGGTGACAATTTGGACAGGGAATGGGTGCACACAGAAGGCTAGCAGCGCACTTCTGGCAAATCATTCGCTGCTCAATGGGCACGAAACAACTGGCTTGCTCGGTGAATATGATTTCATCCTTGTTGATGCTTTTAGTGGCAATCATGTGGCGTCCTCTGCTGTCGGAATTGACCACGCTAAGAGATTTTGGTACAGTTAACAAATCATTTTTGAAAGCATTTAAATTTATAACTTACATTTTATGATTCTCTTTAATCAATTTGTGCAACTCTTGTGGCGGATCCACTTTTGCAATACTTTGAAGCTCCATCAGTTCTTGTTGCAGTTGCTTTAGTTGCTGACTGTAGCTGGAATTAAGCTGCAGTTCCTCCAGAAATGCCAAATGCTCTCCCAGCTTCTTCGTGTTGCCCAGCTTCCAAGCACAATAGGCCTGCCGCATGATGAGCTTGTGACGCAATTTCTTGGGATAGCCAAATTGCAGTGCACAGGCACAGTCATCGTACGCCTGTTTATAGTAGCCATAATCCTGCAGCGCCATGCCACGATTGGCATAGCCCAAACAGAGCTCCTCAATGGCATTTTCTGCCTCCAAAATTGCCTGAGTGTAGAAACGACAAGCCCTGAGCAAACATTCTGTCTGATCTGCATCGCTTTTACCAGTTTTGCTTTTGTATACGCGGTTTCCCTGCTCCCGCAACCAGCGTGAACGTTCAGCACATTTCTCTTTATCGTGAGGCTGTTCCAAATGCTCGAGAAATTCTAACGTTCCTCTATTTATACGTTCACGCTTATGTGCAGGTAGCGTATGTAAGACTTTAACGGTTTCCAGTTCATTTTGGTATTTGCCATCATATGCAATTATTTCACTCTGCTCTGAGAATATTTCCGCCAAACGATTCATATGTTTACTTTTTAATATTATTAGCCGGCTGATTTGACCAATGCTGCCCATGCACTAACAGCTAACAACCGATATCGATAAAAATAGTTAATACACAACAGCTGTTTGGAGAGAGAGAGCCTACTCACAGACTATCGAAAACAAACAGCTGTGCAGCTTGGATGGCAGAATAACAAAATAGCAAAGATAAATCACAATTTTAAATAAATATGGACTTGCAACAATTAGAGGAAGAAGCGCGTCAGGCAGCGCTCAAGGATATACAAAACATGTTGCAACGCCCAGGACAGCTGGAGAAGGTGGAGCAATACCGTCATCGTATTGCAAGAAAGAAAGCGTCCGTGGAGGCGTTACTTAAGACGGGCATGCAAAACCAGCTAGAAGGCGTTCGTGTTGGCCTTAAGCAGTTGGAAACGTGTATGCAGGATGTGCGCGAAGTGCGTCACCGAATGGGTGAAGTGGAGCGTCTGCTCGAAAACGTGCCCGAAATTTACGATGCACTCGAGGTGGTACGGGAGGAAAACACAAAGCACTCGCAGTATGCCACGGCTATGGAGAACCTCAAGCACATTTTTAATGTCGATGCCAGTGTGCAAAAGACCATGGCGCTCATTGACGAAGACAAATTGTTAAATGCCCATCAGTGCCTGGCTGATTTGGAGAACTCACGCGACGATTTGCTCTATGAACTGCACAAGCAGCCCAAACAGCACGCTTCCGATAAGATAACGCTCAAGCGGCACTTTGAGAAGGTCGATCAAATATCGCAGGCGCTGGAGAAAAAACTGCGTCTCATCATCAGCCGGACACTCAATACGGTTCGCAAGAAGCCAACGGTAATTGTCACAGCCCTGCGCATTATTGAGCGTGAGGAAAAGAACGATCAGTTTGCCCTGCAGCAGCAGAAGGTTACCAATTTCCTACCGCCGGGTCGTCCAAAGGCGTGGCGCAAAATGATCATGGACGTGCTGCAGGCGGCTGTCGTCACACGCATCGAGGGCTCCAAGTTGGAGGAGCGTGCCGATAATAAATTGTGGCTGGTGCGCGACTTGGAAATACTGCGTCAGATCATTCTCGAAGACTTGCGTGTGGTCAAATCACTGTGCGTCCCTTGTTTCCCACCACACTATGATATCTTCAATGAGTATGTTAAGTTCTATCATGAGGGACTCTCGAGTTATGTGAGTATAGTTTTTGAGTTAACTTATGTTATGTCCCATTAATCCTGTCCAATCTTAGCTGGACAACATTGTCAAGTGTGGACTGCAAGGCAACGAATACGTCTCAATGCTGGCCTGGGTAATGCATACGTATCCGGGCGCCGATCTTATGTCGCATGCGGATCTCAATGTGGATGTTTTGAAGCTGCCGCATCCGCTGTTGCATCCGGAGCACTTGAAATCGTTGGAGAACGAGTATCTGCAGAATATGGAGCGCAACTATCAGGATTGGATGAAGAAAACGGTTGATTCCGAGAAGGCCGAATGGTTCTCCGAAATGATGCCTGATCAGCGGGATCATTACTACAACAGTGCTGGCCCAGTCATAATCTTCGAGATGATTGATCAGCATCTGCAGGTGACAAATACCATACACCAGGAGCTAACATTTAAGGCGCTCGTGTTGAGCATACAGCAGGTGGAACTGTTTGGCCAGACGTATCTCAAGAATGTCATCGAACTGAAGGAGCATCATTTTCGCAATCGGGATCAGATCAAATATTTCACCCACTATATCATTACGATTGTGAACAACAGTCAGAATGTTGTTGAGATGGCGCAACAAATGAAGCATCTTTTCTGGCCGAAATCCCGGACCGAGCACTACGAGGACTTTGAGAAGCTGTTGGCAACGTTTCAACGGATTCGCGCTCATGCCGCCAACTATTTGCTGGAGGAAGCCTTTCTCGACATGGAGTGCCATTTCAATGATCTGTTTACGGTCAAATGGCTGGGCAGCAGCATTGCCGTCGACACAATTTGTGTGACACTCGATGATTACTTCCAGGACTACAATCATCTGCTGCCCGCCAACTTTGAGATGGTCATTAATGAGGCACAGAAACTGCTGGCCAAACGTTATATTCGTGCCCTGCTCTCCAAACGACTCTCGAAGACGCGCAGCGAATGCGATGCGATCACACGCAAAATCAATCAGGAGGCGAAACGCATTAAGCAGTTCTTTGAGAAGATTGCCCCAAAGATATCGCTAAGCGATTCTCCATTGGATCTGATAACAACGCTCTCTGCTCTGATTATTGCGGATATTGAATTGCTTGCCTTGGATTTGCATACGCTGCTGGGCAGTTATCCGTCGCTTAGCGAGGATCATCTGGTGCGGCTATTCTATATACGCAATGATGTTAAGGCTGCCGAGGTGCGGGAGAAGGTGCAGGATGCCATGAAGTCCAAAAAGTCTATGGTCAGCATTGCCAAGCAGGATTGCATCTTCAAAGAGATCGTCTTTAGTGATAAACTGTGGTAGTTCAATCAAAATCGCAGCAATAATATATGATTTATATAAAAACTATTTAACAACCCCCCCTCCCCCACCGCTCGAAAGCAACAAAACACATCATTCATTCCATACGCCGGCTGTCAGCTGTCGCGTGTTCTTTGGCGCGCTTTCGTTCGAGAGCTTTCTCACCGCGAAAGCTCTAAGCATATGCAGAGCTAAAAACATGCCCTGGATGGGTGGGGGGCCACTGAGCCTAGCATAAGCATTGTGGAGCAGCATGTTTCCATATGATTTTCAGTTTTGTTTGTGTTTGAGCCAGCAGCAGACGTCGGCCGCAACATTTTTGTCGAAATTTATTTATTGTTTAAAGTGCACAAAAATATAAGATATTTTAATATTTACGTGTACAAGCATAATGCTTGATTTATAAATTACACTTAGTAATAAAAAATACAAATTTATATAATAAAAAAACTTCAGCAATATTTGGTGAGTGCAAAGAATCGTTGTAGCGGGGGGAATAAAGAGTGGAGTTCTGTAAATTTAATGTCGCTACAGAAATAAATACATATACATATGTATGTAGTTTAAGCATACATACATATGTGTATGTTAGTGAAGTGTTGTGCTTTTTTTTTATAATTTTATTGCTTTTGCGGATGAGCCTTGAAAAGTTTTTGGCCACTTGTCTCAAATACATACATACATATATAAAATCAATGTTATGCTCTCTTTCTCGCAGCAGGAGTCAAGTGCTTATTTGTGTGTGCATGAATCGTATAAGCGACTATTGGATATTTTGCTGCTGGGGTTGCTAACTAGAAAACTGGCTGCTCGGTCCAGCCTGGTCAAGCAAGATGCAAAAGCAAAAGCATGTTCATCCACTCAATGTGCTATTAATAAATACATGTTGTGGGCAGTATGTATGTATGAGAGAGCGTGTATATTACTTTGTGACATTGCGCTCTCTTCTTCTCTCTCACCAACAAGAATCTATTGTGGATTCTTGTTGCTCTCACGCAAAGATACTCCTATCAGAATTGATGCCGCCCGAGCGCTCTCACTTCTTATCAGAATATATGCAAGCATGCTCTCATTTAAAATGTAAATAACTTGTAGCAGCTGCTTTTCAAAAGCAATTTATTCGTCGCCTTATCTAATTTTTTCTGGTTTGTATTTTCTTTTGTTGTTATTTCAAGCGACTTATGATATTACAAAAGCAGCTGCATAAGCAAATGAGCAGACATTCAGCTGGCGCACGTGTGCAACAGTTACCTCCCCCCCCACCCAACACCCAATACAAAATCGGAATACTAAACAAACATATACAGTTACAGCTGTACCGGCCTTTTCTAACAATTCACCAGAGTGGGGTATTTTAGTTTTGATTCGTTTGCTTTTCACTTTTGATTAATAATAATTAAATGTTGGAAAATTTGTTTTTATTAAATTTTATTCTTACAAATTAAAACATTTAATCAGTTGGCTGTTTAAAAATACTTTAAAATTCCATTAGTTAATTAAATATTTATGGATAAGCAAAAACAAATAAATTTAATAGACTAGCTTTTTGATATGTAGTATTAAAATTATGTGACAAAATTCAAAGTAAAATCTGTTTCAATATACAAAATTTTAATTTTAATAATCAAGTTACAATAAATTAAAGGTATGCTAAAAATGCTTTTGTTTATTGTTTTATTATTAAAGCATAAATAAATTATAATTTTACAATAATGCTAACAGCTTTTTAATATTTTTCAATGACCTTTGATAGTTTTCCAAATCAATTGCCCCTTTCTTACTGGGTATAAAAACAACTCAAAGACGAATAGTCTTGAAACCTATTAAAATGCAATTCCGTTATTGAATTAGAAAAGCGTTTTACAATTTCTGAACTGTAGCTATAATTTAATCTGGTGCAATCTTGTTTTTATTGCAGTTGCGGAAGATTAGAGTGGAGGCTAACTGTATAGTACGCTATGAGCAAATTGCATCGGGATCACAAGATTGTTATTGTCGGCGCTGGAGCATCAGGAATTGCGTGTGCCACCAAACTGCTGGAGTATGGTTTCCAGAATGTGCTCGTTGTTGAGGCCGAGGGAAGAATAGGCGGAAGAATACACACGATACCCTTTGGCGATAATGTCATTGATCTGGGCGCACAATGGTGCCACGGAGAGCAGGATAACATTGTGCACGAGCTGGCCAGCAAGCATGATCTGTTGGAGTCCACGGGCCCTGTCTACGAGAACTATCAGTGTGTGCGCAGCAATCGGGAGGTGCTTCCGGAAAGTGTGGCAAACCGATTAAAGGCAATCGTTGGGGATTCGTTGATCACGCGACAGTTGGAGTTGCAACATTGCAGCGGCTCCCTGGGCAGCTATTTGGCCAATAAGTTCTATGAGATGTTGCGTCGTCCCGAGAATGCCGATATTGATCGTATTATTGCAGGGGAGTTCTTTGATAACTACCAGAAGTTTGAGAACTCTGTGGAGGCTTCGGATACGCTGGAACAGGTTTCGGGACGTGGCTATCTGGACTACTGGGAGTGCGAGGGTGACATTTTGCTTAACTGGAAGGACAAGGGCTTTGTCGAGCTGCTGCGTCTTCTAATGCACAGTAGAGAAACGGAGCCGGATGAACAGACTGATTTGGGCATTCTGGAGCAGCGAGTGCTTTTCAATAGTCAAGTTGCAAAGATCATTTGGAATCGCAATGATGCACGGGTGGAGTTGCAGCTAAGCAATGGTGAAAGCTGTGTGGCTGATCATGTGATAGTTACCGTCTCTCTGGGTGTGCTCAAGGAGCAGCATTTGAAGCTCTTCGAACCCAAGTTGCCGGTGGCCAAACAGCGACCCATTGATGGCTTGGCATTTGGCACGGTCAACAAGATCTTTGTGGAGTTCCCGGAAGCCTTTTGGCCAGAGGATTGGACGGGTTTTACGCTGCTGTGGCGTGCCGAAGATCTGGTTGATATACGCAATTCACCACGTGCCTGGCTGGAGGATGTCTTTGGTTTCTATAGGGTTAGCTATCAGCCACATGTTCTTGCCGGTTGGATTATCAATGCCAATGGCAGGCACATGGAATCTCTGCAGCCTGATGAGGTCTTAGCTGGCTGCATGTATCTCTTCCGACGTTTTCTACACTGGCATATACCGGAACCATTGAGCTTCCGTACCTCTGCCTGGCATACGAATCCACACTTTCGTGGCTCCTATTCTTTTCGGTCTATGGATACGGAGCGACTGGGTACGGGAGCCAGTGAACTAGCGCAACCTTTGACTGTGGTCACGATGACACCTCAATCTCCAGGCAGGATCAGAGGAGTCTCCCACCAGAGTCGCTGTGATAAGCCCATTGTCCAGTTTGCGGGGGAGGCAAGCAGTGAGCATTACTATTCCACTGTCCATGGAGCTGTGGAGGCGGGTTGGCGAGAGGCCAAGAGATTGGCTGACTTTTATGGTTTGACGACGACGACGAAGCCAACGACCCGGTCACAGCTCTAACAATGAGTTTTCTGGCCTCTCGGGGCTTTTATTTGTAAGTGCAATAATCGGTTAAGGTATAAATTGAACAAATGATAAACTGATTTAAACTACAATTTACAATCGGAGTCTTCTCAATCAATCAATCATTTCAACTGAACAATACTTTCTGAATAGACTTCCATAAGTTAAATACGTATACTAGTATATTAAGCATATAAAGAAGTACCTATAAGAAACTAACTTTAAACGTACGACTATGTGCTTGGTAACACAAATATTTACCATGTGCTACCTATACATACATACATATATTAAAGCTAAACTCTTTCATAAATGGCAGTCTTAATAAAAATTGTTGTTATTCTGAACCACTTTTTGAAAGGGTCCTTAATTTAATTACAGATTCGATCGGATTTACAAACATATTAAGGTTTTGCGGAGTAGTCCAATGTAGTAACAATCTCTTATTTAAAGTCAATCCATATCTATAAGCTAACTTTGAAATTCGTTAAACCAAAGTAATTCAAACTGTTAACAAATATGACACTAACTTGACAGTACTCCAGTTAAAAACAAAATAAATTACTATCTATGGGAAGTGTAAGTTCAAAGTTGTTTTTGAAGATGCCTAAGATCGTAACATCCTACAAATTGAAAATCTGCAGTGTTACTCCAGAAGAAAATCAAGACCAAGTCAACTCCACCATCACTACCATGCTGCCAAAAATCAATATCCCAAGAAGCTCCGAATCTCCTCTGTAACGGAACCAAAAATAATTATAATAGGAGCTGGAGCTGCCGGTCTCGCTTGTGCCATGGAGCTAAAAAAGCAGGGCTTCGAGAAGTTGACCATTTTGGAGGCAGACGGTCGTATTGGCGGCCGGATAAGGACAAAGAAATTTGCCGACAACTATGTCGACTTCGGTGCACAGTGGGTCTATGGCCAGCAGAATAATGTCGTCTATCAGATGATGCAGGATCTTAATATGATAGAGCCCGAAGAATTTCTAATGAACATCCACTGGATACGCTCGAATGGACATCAAGTGTCGTTTTCATTACTCAATAGACTTTTGAACATTATGTCGAGCATAATACGAAATCGAGGGTCTGAACTTATCAATTTCGAGGGCACCTATGGCGAGTATCTGGTGAAGAAGTTCAAAGAGGAGCTCTCGAAACCCATTTACAGTCATGTCAACCATTATTTGGCTGCCGAGTTTCTGCGTACCTTTAAGAAAATGGAGGGAAGCGCCGTCGATACGGACATGAGCGCTGCCGGTTATGAGACATACACTCCCTGTCCGGGCGCTAGTCATCTCAGTTGGCGGGACCAGGGGTGAGGATAGAGCGCATTTTCCCAACTCAAAGATTAAACTCTGTTTTCTCTATTGATGGATTCCTCATTCAGTTGGGCGACAAAAGTCGATAGATAACGATATTATAGAATATTGATAGTTTAATTAAATGACTTATAACAGCGCTCCCATTTCGTTTACAGCTTTCGGCAATTCTTGCATGTGCTCGTTAATGGTGATGATATGAACGTTCAGGGCGACCTAGAGGATTGCATCGAACTGAATTCGCGTGTGAAGAACATCGAATGGGATCAAGCGGATGGCACTGTTAACGTTACATGCGAGAATAAAAAAAAGTATTTAGCGGATCATGTGGTTATCACCGTCTCTCTGGGCGTACTCAAGGCCAATACGGCATTATTTCAGCCCAATCTGCCCCAGTCGAAACGGAAGGCAATAAACTTTATGGGTTTCGGGCATATTTGCAAGATATTTGTGGAGTTTGATGAGAAATTCTGGCAGGACAGTTGGCGTGGCTTCAATGCGATGTGGCGATCTGAGGATATGCTTCAGCCTCAGCTGGAATGGTTGTCGGATATCTATTGCTTTCATGTCTATGCTCATCAGCCGAGAGTGCTATTAGGTTGGGCAACGGGTTCCTACACTGAGATGATTGAGAATATCGATGTAAAACTGCTTGCCCAAGGCGTTGTTTATATGCTAAGGAAATTTCTGCCTAAGATCAAGATTCCACACCCAAAGCAAGTGGTAAGCAGCAAGTGGAGCACGGATCGATCGCATCTAGGCGCCTACTCGTACCCTACCTTGCTAACTCAGGCCTTTAATACGGGACCCGATCAGCTTGCTCAGCCCCTTAATGTGTTGGCCTTTGAGCCAATATCCGAAGAACGCGTGTCCTTGCATCACATTGTACCCATATCGGTAAGACCGATCCTTCTCTTTGCCGGTGAGGCAACTAGCCCCAACCATTACTCGACTGTTCACGGTGCTGTGGAGACGGGCATTCGTGAGGCTCGTCGCTTGATCGGCTACTACCAGAAGGATTTGATTTAAATAGAGGAAGATGATTGTATTAATTTATTTTAAATAAAATTAGGAAAACTATCTACTTTACTGTTCCCGAATGATCTGTGGCTTAAAGTCCAATTCGGAGGCACGTTTCAATGATTCGGCATAGAGTGGAATACGCTGGGTCATGCGAAAACCCCAAAAGTCCTTGACCTGGCGGCATAAATTAAGATCCAGCTCGGTGACCAGCAGACCATCGTTGCAGCGTGATAAGCTCTACGGAACGAAAAAAGTTTGGTAGTAAAAATTAGACATAATTATAGATAATAGGCAGATAGGCAAATATATTTGAAGGTTGTGTGTATGTTATATAGTTAGTCAAGATCAATAACATACCGGTGTCCTAGAACCATCTGGCGCTGCCACATATGTGGATCCGTAAAAGGGTCCGAACTCTTTGTGGGCCGGTTGTCCATCGCCGGAGGTATACTCGTTGGGAAACTGCTCTGTTCCAACACGATTGATGGGCACAGTGAAGTAGCTATTAGCAATGGCAGCATTGCGTGCCTCAATGCTCCACAACGGCTCCGAGAGTCTTCCAATGGTTGCAGAAGGATTGAAAACGATCTCTGCACCATTCACACCAAACATCATCCAGTTTTGGGGATGATGACGTCCATAGCAAATGTTGATGGCTAGCTTGCCAAACTCCGTCTCGAAAACAGGGTGTCCTGTATTGCCTTCCATGTAGTAGGTGGATTCATTGAAGTCCCCAACTCGTGGTATGTGATTCTTGCGATGTTTGCCCATATAGCGACCACTATTCGAGATGACCACAGCCGTATTCCAGATCGTTTCGCCGTGCTCCACATCACGTTCGAGTATTGAGTGAATGATGACCATGTTGTAAGCCTTGGCCAACTCTGCCAACATTTTTGTGGTGGGTCCATGTTCCGCCTCCTCAGCGAACTCGCACCAAGGGAACTTCTCACGGGTGCAAAAGGCAAACGGCATAGCTTAAGAATTAATTAAATGGAATTAATTTAATTTGATCAACTTTATTGACATTATATTACGTTATTCTCTTTATTATATATGTACTTACTCCATGCTTCCTGGGTGCACACAATGTTGCAGCCCGCCTGCGCTGCAGCCTTGATCATGACCTTGACCTTGTTCCAGATACCTTCGCGCTGCTGCTCAATGGGCGCCGTTGTTGGCAGGGCGATGGAGTTTTGAATGGCACCCACTCGCACCAAACGTGGTTTTCTCAATTGCTCCTCACGCGCACCAAAGCGATAGCCTTTGATTTCAAAGCCATGTTGCCCAGCGGTGGCAATGGCATCCGCAGGAAGCTCCAGAACTTGACTTCAAGTGTCCAACAATAAAAAGGAGTACCGCGTAAGAGAAAATTAGTTTGTAGGAGGAGAGAGAAAGAGTGAAAAAGAGCGACAGATAGATAGCGAGAGAGAGAGCGCGTTCGCACGCTCTCTTTATTTGTTCTGTACCTCACGGTTTTGTAAACAAACCGCTCGACTTTTAATGTGTCTTGTTTTGTTTTTGTCCACAAATTTATTGCCACACGCTTTTGGTTTTTAAACATTTACAAGCCCCACGGCGTATATGTATTTATTCTAATTTTAAATTTTATGTGCAAAATAAAAAGAGTCTGTTTCTTTAGCAGATTTAAACAAATTCAACTTATCTCTGTCAACAATACAATTACTTTGTGTCGCTTATCATCCTTAGTTAGTGACATACTGTTTATCTCTGATTAGCACGTAAACGTATTTGAATATGTTTTGTTTTTACTTACTCCTTCTCCACGCCATAGAGAATGCGTTTGACCTCCCTCAGCTCATCGGCTGGTAAATGCTTCTCCAAGCAGTCATCCAGATTTTTCAATTCAAATTTCGACATTGTTTCGCACACAAATATTTGAGTTGAATTAATTTACGAATACAGCGAGCACGGGGTGTATAAGGGGAGACAGGAAAGAATAATAGACAAGCGCTCGCTCCTATGTTACATCCACTCGCGATTGATGCACAATGCGGAATGTGAACGACAAGTGATCGCAGAACATGCCGCAGTTAATCTCTCACTGCTGTCTGCTAGTATTATTTCTCCTCTCTTTGCTATCATTTCTCATACTGCGCTGATGGAATAAGTAGGAAAAACCTCAAGAGCGAACTGTCACGTCTATAGAAGTGTATGGTATTTGCCTAAGCTCACTGAACATTGACGCAGCCATGATGCAATCAATAAGGTGTACTCGATATTGGGAGCTCGCTCAAATTGCGGTAGCATAGAGCTCCTCAGTCGCTCAGCTGAGCCCAACCAAGTTAAAAGACAAGATTGCCGACAAATTTTCTTTTCCTATCACATTCTTAACATCATTTGGTACAGAAGTTAAATTTATGTTCTTTGTCAAACTATTTTTGTATATTAAGTCTAAAATGGGCGAAACTAAGTACGACCAATGTCATCTTAAACTTATGCCAAATTCGATGTTATCTATTTTTTACCATAACAATTATAAACAAGCTTAAGAGGAAATGATGTTGGCACAAATGTTTTGTGAGAACAGCCAAGCAAATAATTTATTATGGGATCACAAAAGCATACATACTACACATGTATTAAAGTACACCTAATGCCATTTAAAACTCTGAAATAGATCATAACGTTCACCCAGAAAATAATTCAAAAAGATCACCAAAACCGATATTTTTTTTTCTTTGGAATTTGCAACACATATATAATTTTATCTTGATTTTTTTGTCTATAAAATTTAAACATTTTTTATATTTAATATAGTTCATGAATTTTGGTTTGCACAATCATTGCTTAAATAAAATAATTGTTGGACAACAGATTTTAGCTTTTTTATAATAAGTAATTTTGCTTAAATATGTTTTGGATAAATGTTTCTTTGTTTGTATGAATTAGTTTACATAATATAATATTTGGTTTGCTTTTATTGTATTCTTTTCATTGTTTTCACATTTACGCAAAAAGGTACATGTCGTGAAAAGGACTAACGCTGGACATAAGCGTCCTGCAAGGACCGCTTAAGGGTTAATTGTGTAAATGTGTTTTTTGTGTGTCTCGCATTCGTTCTAACTAAATGCCGTGCAATCATTAGCAACTAACTGTACATTTAGCTTTAGCACTTTAGTTGTTGTTATGTTTCTCGTTTTTAAGGGCTAACAATAACAGTAAAATAAAATAATAAAATTTAGATATCTAAATTCGTATGGCAAATACTTTGGTGTTTGTTTTAACAAGTTGCAACCCCAAAGAGGCGGGGCTTAAGGAGGATCTCTGCCTTTCTACTGCACCCACATGGAGGGCGCCCAGAGTGGCTCATTCTCCAGTCGCTGTACATGCTGGACGAGCCGTTCGAATGCCGTCACCAGCTCGCCATTGACGATCTCCACATCGAAAAAGTGGCCATAGGTGAAGTCAATGCGTTCCGTTGACTTGATCATGTCCTCGAACTCCTCGTCCGTAAAGCTACGAGCATTGGCTTCGTCGAACGTGGACTTGGCACGTGCTTCAGTTCGCGTGGACTTTAGGATGTCCAGCTCCGGTGGTTTAATGTGTATGAGGAATGGTTTCAGCTGTGCCGTGCGTAGCGTCTTGATGGCCTGATAGTGTGGACTTAGGACACAAACGCAACCGGCATTCACAATCGATTTAACGCTCTCTGCGGAGGTGCCATACAGATGACCCTTGTACTCGCCATGCTCCACAAATTTCCCGGCCTCAATGTCCGCGTCCATTTTATCTCGTGCCACGAAAATATACTCCCGACCGGGCACCTCGCCTGTTCGCATGGGTCGTGTGGTGTCTGGAAACAAAAAGGCAGAAACAATGTTATGTTTTCTAAGCTAACAGCTGAAGTTAAGTTTCACTTACATGGCACCGGACTACGGAACTTCTCCGGATCCCTAGCAATCAGACGGCGCCTTAGCTCATTCCGTCCAACACCAGGAGCTCCAATGAGTACAACTGGTCGATAGATGCCGGGACGTGGATAGAGTCTAGCCACCTCCTCGTATGTGGCAATTAGTTCGCGATCAAAGTCATCGTTTTCTGTCAAATCGTACATGATCTTTTTAGTCTTTGGCTGGCGACACGAGGAGCTGCTGCTGCTCGTATGCAGCCGCGGCGAACCGGGCGGGGTGGTGCAGAGTGAAGCGCATGAACCCGCTGTGATTCCCAAGTGGGATGCGAGGTTAAGGTTGGAAGGTTGGATTCGAAGTTGAAGTCGATGTCGATGTTGAGAGTGATTGTGGTTGTTACAGTTATGAGGGAGTTAGAATGATATGAAATTAGATACGTTCGAGGAAAGATCAATTAACTACAATGAATATTCTCGTTAATAGATATATTCTGATCCTTTATAACTATTGAGTGAATGTTTTGATGTCACACATTTTAAACTGTATACTTACGTTTCGAGTCCATATCATTGGTATCGCGTTGCGTTCTCTCATGCAAAATGCGACGCTCCTGCAACGCACGACTTGGTATGAGACCAGCACGAGCAGAACGCTCGTGATCCTTGCGCGCCTGCCACCAATAGGCATCATCCTGTGCCACAATGTGCAAGACATCACCACGCTGAAAGGCCAGGCCCGCCTCCTTACAGGGTATATAAGGGTCCACATCAGGATTATAGTCGAAATGGGCACGGACACGCACCTTGGACTCACGCTGAGCGCCCTTGGTATCAGCTGGCACCAGCTTAAATGTAATGGTCCCTTCAGAATTTTGCTGGAAATTATATAAATATTTAATTTATTTGTTGTTTGGCCAAATGTGTCGTATGATTAATTACCAGTATGGTCAGCACATCACCGGGCGTCTTGCCCTCCACATTGATGCTGTTGACCTCGATGACTTCGTCGCCCACGTGAATTAAGCCAGAGCGATCTGCAGCGCCGCCATGCATGATTCTCGCTATGATAATCTTGCCAGTTTCCTCGTCTGTTTTTATTGTTGCGCCCTAAAAGTATGCATTGGGTTTTTTAATAAAGTTTACAGCGACTGCCTGTGCATGTGTATGTATGTATTTATGTGTATGTGTGTGTGTGTGAGAGGCTGTACATGTGTGTATGTAGATGTGTGTTCTCCTTTTGTTTTGAAAGATTTGACAATATTTATTAAGTTTTAGTTATAACAATGGGAAACATAACAGTACAAAAAGTTTCTTGTTTTATGTGGTTTCATTTTGTTTGTTGTTTGTGTGTGGTTTATTGTTGTAGTTGGTTTTTGTTTGTGGCAAGCTAAGACAGCAGCTTTTTTTTTAATTTGTATTGCTGAACTATACAATAAGGACATTGTTTACTTACAACAATCGGTTCCGCACTTTGTGCTCCTGTCTGTGTATTATTTTATTAACAGTTTTTTAATCGATTTTGTTTGGTTTTTATGAGAAAATTAATTCGATTTTATTCGATTTTTGAAATGTTTTGTTAGACAAAAGCAAAAATGTACAATAATATTTGTTAGCGTTACAAAAAACAGTTTTGAAATGTTGGTTAATGACGGAAATGAATGAAAGAGCAGGAAGAAGCAGAAAAAGCTGTGAGAAAAGGACACAGGACAGTTGAGAAGGCTAGTGAAATTGAGCAGGAAAAAGAGTGAAATACTCTCACTTTATATGCAGGATAACAATGAGTACATGAAAATGAGTGCTATATAGATAACAGCTGGACAATTAAGACAATTATAGCACTTTATAACTATACTGTATTAAAGTCAACATTGAACAATGGAACAATATGTACATAATGACGCTGAATGGACATGAGCTAAAAAAAGACCAAGTATTGTTTTCAGACTCACCAGTGGCTCATTGCTCTTCACTAGCTGCACAATCTTGATGGTCTCCTCATCCTCATCCATTTCAATGGGCGCATCAGGCAAGTGAGGATAAAAGTCCTTCTGTGCAATGGCATCATGAGCAAATAACAAATGCTGTAGTTAAAGAGAGAGCAAGTTTAAATATCCAGCTATGTTTTTGTAGACTTCTCCCACTCACCTGCACATGCGAATCCTGCAGCAAATGAAATGCCTCCTTGCAATCGGCATTGAGATGACAGCTTTGCGACAGCTGCTCCAACACCTCATACAGCACCTGAGCTGAGGTGGACAAGACTGGAGCTAAACGTTCATCGCGACCCACTTTTGCCACCTTTGTGTGCACATTGACCAAGGCATTAAGTTCCTTGGACTCGAGCAACGCCTTCAAGAAGTCAATCTCTTGGTCATTGGACAAGTTGTCCGATTCCTTCAATGTGGTTATTAATCTTGAAAGCGCTGTAGAACATAGATTCGTTTTACGACAGTAATTAGGTTATTTTCTGTATGCTTACCTGGATCCCAATTGATATCTGATGCCATAACTGCAGCTAGCATGCTACAAATAGACACGCGCACACACACAAACACACACGCACACCCAGCTAACTACCTTACTGGTGGTGTAAGATTGTATAGTTTTATCGTAGGTGAAGAGCTGGAAGGAAAATACATATAAAATGTGTATGAATAAGTAAATATTTTGATAATAAAAATAATAAGCTAATAGGTTGGCTTATAATAAATGGCACCCAAGAACAAATTAATTATTTATACCTTCAGTATCGAGAAGGTAAAGAGTAAATTGCTTTTAGGAAACGGTCTGTATGAACGCAACTTTTTTTGACACCCTTGAATCTAGAGATATGAAACTTTTCAAATATCTTTTTCCGTGGCTGGGATAGATAAAGTGTCAAGAGTGAGTTTCTTCGCCAAACTTCTGTAAATTTGCTCATAAATACGATAATAGCATGCTCTGACAGCGACGAAATTGAATAAATAAAATATGCTACAAATAAAAGTATAGAAAAGAAATGAAATAAATCGAAAAGATGCGTGCTGAAAGTCAGTTTTTGAAAATAAACATTTCTTCTATGTTAGCTTGCCAAAGACAAGATGAGGGAAAACAAATATGAGCAAAAGCAGACAACGCGTTGTATGTGTAATGCGTAAGCATTTGTTAGCAAGTCAGCCAATTTTTGTTTTCTTTACTGGGCTTCAACTGGCGTCTGACTGGCGACAATTTTCCATTTTCTCTTTTCCCATTTGCCCTCTCTCTCTCTCTCTCTCTCTCTAGCACAGCTTCTAAGTGCTGTCTATGTGATTTTTTTCTTTTACTGCTGCTGCTGCTGGCATGGCGCAAAATGCAATTAGCTGACATTAAGCTGCTGGCCAACTAGGCTGCTCCACTTGGCCCGCAGATTTATGCCTGATTAGAAGCGCCACAATTTATGTCCACTGTAGCGTGGGCTGGCTTCCCCTTTCCCCCGCTCTCTCTATTTCTTTTTCTGGTGTCCTCGTTCAAGTGACAGCCATAAATTGTTGTAAACGATGAGAAGAAAGCCAAAGTAGCAAACAAAACATTGCCGCAGACTGCATACATTAAATGTTCAATGGCTGCGCTTCCTGTTGCTGCTGCTGTTGCAGTTTCCCTGCTCCCTATTCTCCATTGCCCAGCCAGCTGGAAAACAAGTGTTGCCCTTCTTTAGTCTTTATCTGGCCAGATGCCAAGAGTTTACTAGTACTTTTTATGTGTGTGTGTGTGTGTCTGTGTATGGATAATGGCCCAAACCCTTTGCTATTGTTAGCTCAGACTGACTGAATGCCATAGCACTCGTTAACACTACTGCCAGCCATTACCTATGCAGTTAACCGCAAAAAGACCGCACCAAGGCACCATTAACAGCCCAAAAGGACATTTTGCCCTTACAAAAGGAAAGGCTCCATTATATCGTTGTTGTCACAAAGGTTGTTTAGCTTAATTTTAATGCGAAACTTTTACTTTAAGGTTGCATGAAACTGCACAATTGGTTTGATATTTTTTTTGACCTTGAAACTACATGACTGACTGATATTTTGGCATTTACATACAGAACAACATGAATTTAATTTAAATCGATTTTTTCCATCCTCAAAAATTAACAAAAAAAAAAAAAAATAAAAAAAAGCCGTTCTAAAATTAAGTTCGAATATACTTGAAATATGTATTCGCTACTGCTGAATATCCATCTTGACTTTAGTACGGAAGGCTTGAAATGCGTATGAAAATACTTAAATCAAATACGAAATACTTAAAACAAGTATAATATTACCTAAGTCAAGTCCACAGAAAAGGGGGGGTTTATTTTGGGAAAAGTTTTTGTACATGTTTTTACTCTTTGTTACAAAAAACAAAACACGCTAAAGGAGCATTGACTTGTTTACCACCAGGTCCATAAGGGCGGGACGCCACACAAGCTATAAATAGCTGTTGGTCAAGTTGATGAACCTTTTTACGACATTCGCATGCTATAACTTGTGAGTGATGAGAAAGTGCGACACGAACAAAAGTAATCAACTTTAAGACTCCTGTTTTAGCCTTGACAATGAAGAGCTAGTTGAATCGAGTAGTACAGTCAATTTGATATGTTGCTTATCCAGCTGCACCAGTTTTTTTTTTAGTTGCATACGTTTAACAAAGAAAACATTCAATGACCTTGAACTATATACTCAAATACATACATATGTACACAATATGCCAAAGGTGGTCGAAAACAAAACATACACAGCTGACATTGTCAGGGTGAAATGCAACGACGTCAGCAGCGTGGGCGGGTAGGGCGGCAAGCGCTGTTGAGTGACTGGGTAAGGTCATCGCGCGGGGGAGGTTTGGAGCTGACTACTATTCGTCTGATTGTGCAAACTTTTAGCTAAGTGCTTGAAATAATAGTGAGTGCACGCCAATCAAAAAAAAATTAGCATAATCAAAAATTGCCACACGTTGCAGGATAATTTGAAGTTAGACAAGAAAATTGTGTGTTTTGAATTAGGGACTAAGTGAAATGTGTAGTTTTGAAGAAGAATGTTCTGAAAATTTCTATCAACAAGGATTGTTTTTTAGGTTGAATTATTAGAAAATAAAACCATTGTTCTTAATCGTAGTAGGTGAGAACTTGAGGTATTTCGTATTAATTATTGCAAATGACATGAAGTTAAAGAAAAATGATGTTCTTCGATTGACCTTAAATCCTTTCGAAGCGTTCAGGGACCTTATATTTTAATGAATTTTCTTAAGCTATATGTATCTAAACGTGGTATATTAACGGGGAATATCACTACCACATAATTTAGGCTACTGAAAGCGTGGTGCAAATTGCGTTGTTCATCAACGTTGCGAAAGTGAATAAACCAGATGTGGCTTCTGTATTTGTTGAGCCGCAATTATGTTAATTGGCCGTTGTACCGTTGCAAAGGACTCGAGACTCTGGCAAGTGTTTCAGTCTTATGTATTAAGTAGTCGTTTTTGTTGTTGTGCATAATGATACGTGTCAATGGGCGGAAAAACAAAGGAAACCACTGTGCTCATAAGATAAGGCACAGGTAGCACAATACGTTGGCATTGTAAGAGCGAATGAGAGACAGAAGGAGCGAAAGTGAGATAGAGCAGAGGGTTGAAAATCATGGACAAATATCGGACACCTTGAAATGAGTTTTTGATCAGCAGAACTTCACAATATCGAGTTGTTTTGGCAGCAATTGCAGCGAGCAGCCTGTGAATAAATGCCTAAAACGGAATCTGGCAACGCTGCAGGAAGAGAGAGATAGCGCGGGCAGAGAGCACGACTGTCCATGTGTGTGTGTGTGTGAGTGCGTTAAAGAGAACTTAGCGACATTTGAAAAATTTTCATTTTGATTTAAATTAAATAGCTAAAACACACAATTGCACACACATGCGCGCGAAAAAGAAAAACACATTCAATGTTAATCTGAGCTGCAGCAGCAGCGCTTACCTGAGATCAAAAGGAATTCCACAATTTGATGCTTCTTTTTTTTACTGTTGTTGTAGTTGTTTACGCTTATGTGGCATATGCTTATTTCTAATTAAACGCGCAAGTTGACAAAAAAATACGTATTTGAATCTTTTTGCCGTCGCGTCGATGTTTTATTTTTAAACGTAGACACAGCACTTAAGTAGATTTGTCTCTCTATGCTTATACATATATGTATATGCCAAATAAATGGCTCAGTTTTGTTGCTATATTTAGTGAGCTCCACAAGGATTTTTTGTTTTGTGTGTGTATTAAAACAATTTGGCTTTGTTTTGTTGTTCCTTGCTGCTAACGAAGTTGAACTGCAGGTGCGGGTGCAGGTCGTGCAAATAACGGCAAAAGTCAAACACAAAGAGAGACACACCGTTAATGTGTGAGAAAAAGAGCGCGCAGTCAGCTACGACAACGACGAGCAACGACTGCAGCGAGCGACTGACTCGAACTGAGGACAAGTCTCCCAGCTAACTAACTGTCTGGCTGCCTTGCTGGCTGCCCCATTCAGAAAAGACACACACACACACACACACACACACTCACAGCAAACCGAGGAGGGTTGAAAATGCGCATGTCAGCAAAAAATGTGTGAGCATAACAAAAAATCATATACAGGGTGTCTCAATTGATTTAACTTTTATTTCTTTGCATGTGTACACCTTTTTTTTATTTAAAACTAATAATACATTTTCTTATCATTATTAACCAAACAGTCCGCCGGCACCGCCCAGTACGCCTCCACCGCCGAAACCACCCACTACCTTCTTGTCGTAGCGTGCACGAAAACCACCGCCGCCAAAACCGCCGCCGCCAAAACCGCCGCCTCCGAGGCCGTGTCCAAATCCGCCTTTGAATCCACCGCCACCAAAGCCACGTCCTCGAACGCGAACCGTCTCCCGGTAGCTGCCAAAACCACCACCGAAACCACCACCAGCACCACCGAAACCACCGCCGCCGATCAGTGCCTGAGCCTGTGGCTGTTGTTGTATTATCGGCACCTGCTGCACAATTGGCACCTGTTGCACCACCGGCACTTGCTGCACTGTGCTCAAACCACCAAAACCACCACCAACCAATCCAGCGGAGCCCAACTCGTGAGCCAGCGTCGCACCACAGACAAGCAGCACTTGGATTATTATGTTGTAGCACCTCATCTTGGCCGAATCGTTAACCACGTTGTGTGATGCCGGCGCAGGCGTTTCAGCGTTTTTATGCCCCTTTGCTCGGGTGGTGCGTCATGCAGCTAGACCTCCCAACATAGCCCCCCTTCATCCCCTTCATCAACCACTTATGCTGTGTGTTGTTTGCGCACGCATTAGGCCAAGCAATGAGCTCGGGTACTTACACCCATACATACGCGTCGCTATCCACGTGGCCCAAACTGACCTTCACTTGGTTTGGTGATGCTCATGATTAGGTGTGAAGTGCACTGAGAGAAATTTTAGAGTTTGTTTATGTATAAAGTTAATTTTGCTAAATAATGCCTTAAATATAGTAGATATAGTTTGATAATCTTGTCCTATATCGTCGATCCCATTAGGTATATACATATATTCTCGACAAGCATTTTAAGCTGAGACTTTGAGTATCTTATCTATCAAGTTCAAAAATAAAGATTAAAAATAATACAAATACTTATTATTAAAATAGAGTTAGCTTGTACCAAGATATTGACAAGCCAAGAACATGGAACAAGTTTTTATATTCTTTAATATGTTAATTATTTATAATTTTCTCAATTGATAATATTTCTAAATTGTTCAAAAAAGTTGTCATATATATTTGTCACAGTGTACGTATAAGCAGAACCAGTTGAAACCCAAAGCTCAACAAAAAAGACCCATGGACATGGATGTTTATTTTTTTAGCGTGGGGAATTTTGGCATCCCATTTGTGAATTGGTAGCGTAAACAGGCCAAATCGAACAGACGTGGGCCACTAATTAATTTGCATAAATAACCAGTTGGGATGTGAAGTATAAGTCAGTAGTTAAAGCGAACATGTTCGGGAAAACAGTATTCTTACCCATCTTCTTGGCACTTCTGATCAGTCTGGTTAGTCTGGAGGCCACATTCATTGTGCGGCAGAAGCGACACTTTGGCGGCATTGGAGGTGGCCTCGTGGGTGGCGGCATCGGCTATGCTGCAGCTCCAGCGGTTCAAACAGTCCCGTTGGTAACCACTGTTCCCGTTATCACAACTGTTCCGGTGGTATCCACAATTCAATCGATTCCCAGTTATGGTTATGGCTTAGGCGGCGGTGGCTACGGTGGTGGATATGGAGGTGGTGGCTACGGTGGCGGATATGGAGGTGGTGGCTACGGTGGTGGATATGGAGGTGGCGGCTACGGTGGTAGTGGATTTATAGGCAGTTACGGTGGAGGATATGGAGGCGGTTACGGTGGAGGCTATGGCGATGGCTATGGAGGTGGCTTCGATGGTGGCTATGGCCGTGGACTTGGAGGGGGTAGCTTTGTCGGCGGCGGCGTTGGAATTGTGAAGTTCAAAGGAGTCGGCTTTGGTGGCGGCTTTTTGGGTTAAATTAAAACTCAGCGTGTAAACAAGCAAATAAACAAAAGTGTCTATAATAAAAACTGTTTATTATAAGTGTATATATTTGATTGTGCATTTGTGTAGGTTTATACTAGATTTGATGATGCTGCAATTTCTCTCTCTTTAAAGTTGAGCGTTTGTTTATGCTCAAGTTTCATTTTGTTTCGCTTTTGTTTGTTCGCCTACTTTGTCATAACTGAAAATAAATAAATAACTTAAGCAATGCCTCGCACTTCAACAAATATCATTTGAGGCGAAGCGTAATCAAATCTACTCATTTTGTGAATGGGCATTACCAAAAATTTAAAAAAAATAAATAGCATGTAATAAGACCGACATATGTGCTTAACAAAGATTTACACATTTCAAGTACAGTGAATGTTTGTTTTGAGCTTCTTTTTAAAATGATTTTGTGAGAGGGATAGAAGTAAATGTGATGAGACTTCATATATATGTAGAAACATATCTTATCTATTGGCATAAAAGTAAAATGATTGGATCAAAAACTTTTATTTTACATTATATTGTAGAATCTTTGTTTTGATTTGTTAATTGATATTTGAAGTTTTTAATAAGTTTTACTTCCAACAAACATTATACTGATCGATATTATTAATTATCGAATGATTAAACAAATGCCATCAACTATAAAAGATATCATCTTTAACAGACACTTATCTTACTGTCTAGTCATAAAACTCGGAACATACCAATTAAATTGAGAAATCATCTGGTTGTGTTCCACTGTAATCCACTCATTAAAACTTCCGCATCAACACATCACTTAGAGTACCCCATAAGATTGGGTCAATTTCAATTTCAACTTAAGGTAAACAACTTTAATGCTTTCGGCTCTTTGAACAAAATTAGTTGCGGCGAGAATAATTGAAATAAAGAAACAACCATTCAATGACAATCCAAAAAGAGCCATTGAACTTCTGCCATAAAAATAGATTCAGTCAAATATTTGGCTATAAATTAAAGTGCTGTGGAGCGCACAGTTTTAGTGGCTAATAAAATACGGTTCTGACTGTGGACTACCATGAAGTACTCCTTGTTTAAACTCAGCTTGATGCTCTGCATCAGTGTGGTGCTCTTTGGAGTTGGCAGCGCCAAGGAGCAGGAGCAGTTGGAGGATCTTAGAGAAGGAATCGTCGTGCCTGTTGAGCTGGTAGAAGCGGGTGAAACTTCCCAGGATGCAGTTGAGGGAAGTGGGGATAATGGCCGTAAAGTTCGTCAATACTTTGGAGCGCCACCCTTCTTCGGCCCACCACGACCCTATTATGGTGGATTTGGTGGTGGTTATGGTGGTGGCTTTGGCGGTGGCTTTGGCGGTGGCTTTCAACGCACCAGAGTCGTAACCCGCACCCGCACTCGTGTTCGTGGTGGATACTATGGTGGTGGCTTCGGTGGTTTCGGCGGTGGATACTATGGCTAAAGTTTGCCATAAAGATTTGCAGTTGATTTGCAAACTCAAATTTGTGATATTTCATTGTGCTTGCTCAATAAATGTGTGATTTTTTCTTAAACCGTTTCTTTTTTAAATTGGATGAGAGTGTTTATTGGTGGTGATTTAGTACAGGGAGTGTCGCTTAAATTTATGATGAGAAAGTCTTGAGCTCAAAACTAAAGCTGTGCTTATAAAGTGTTTAAGACTTGGCTCAGTTTTGATTTGGGTGTAAAATGTTGCGTTTCATTTTCTTATCGCTGCTGCTGTTGTGGTGCTGTGGTGTTTTTGGCCCAGTATGTGGGGCTATTGATGAGCTGGAATACGATATGGAAGTGGCACCACCAGTTGTGGGTTAGTTTGGCAATACGTTAATTTTTTTTAGAAAATTACTCAAACCAATTTTTTTGAATTTATTCCATTTTAAAATCAAGGTAATAAAAATAAAAGTTCTATTTACTTGAAGACTTGATTCATCGGATTTAACTAAAATAGTGGTTAGAAGCTTATCCAAAAAAATAATAATGATTGAGTTAAATTTATGAAACCTTACAGTTTTAGAGCCACTCACATCATAAAAGATGGCTGTCCAACTATACCCAGAAATTTTTAAACTGTTAACACACATACATCTTATTCTTCTTAACCACTTTTCCAGCTCCGCAACCATCCTTTAACCTCTGGCACAACTTTGTAAAACAAATGCGTCAGGCTTTTCATCGTTTTCAGCCCACTACCAAACAGCCCCAAGTACAGCTACGCAGCACCACCACAGAGTCTGATTTGGACTACGACTCCAAGCCAGATCAACAGTACTATGGTGCCCTGAATCCCATATATCAAACACTGAACTTTTAAATTGAATTTTATATTAAAAACTATAACAGAAATAAAAAATTACTTTAAACTAAAATGATGAGTTTTTAGAAATGTTTGTTGAAGAGTCCCTTGAAACCACCAAGTCCACCGCCAAAGCCGTGACCGCCAAAGCCACCACCGAGGCTATGGCCGCCAAAACCACCGCCAAAGCCATGACCCAAGCCACCGAAGCCACCAAATTTGCCACCCAGGCCGCCTCCAAAGCCACCAAGTCCTAAGCCACGTGCAACACGTTCGTTATTTTCCAGCAGTGGCAGTTGCTGCTGCTCCAAGTCCAATTCCACATCCATGAGATTAAGCGGTTCCGTTTCCAGGTCCACAGGCGCTGACCAACTGCTGCTAATCAAGCAGCTAATAACTACGAGAAGGCAAAGTGCGAGGAGCTTCATTTTCTATTTCTTATTGGATATATATTTTTTCCTAAGACTGTTAAGTCAGTTGTGCTTGCTGATTTGTACTTGATAGCAAATGACAAAGATTCATGCTTATATATATGCTGGACACTCATACTCTTTTTCTTCTACTGGACGCCTTCTCTTCTTGGGCTTATGGGCGTGGCTGGTGCGTAAAGTTGTTAATTGTGAGTGTCCACAAATTGTCTGACTCTACCTGCTTTGCATACCCCTTAAGTGTACTTTCATGCATTGAATTTTGTGACCAATTATACTCTGTATGTAAGAGGTGAGAAATTGGGTATATAGTGTGAAGTCAGTGCTGAATTTCGCAATCAGATTTTAAGTTTGTAAGTAATTAATAAATAGAGACCGTTTTTTTGTCAACACTTTAATTTTTCTATAAATATTTTTTGGTTTAATATGCTGCTAAAATAATGAAATTACTTTAACAAAACTTTTGATATATAACCAAAACTATTTATTATAGAAAAATGATTAATATGCATAATAATTATTATTTGTTGTTGCATTTATAATATTTTTTGCGGACAGCAGGCATGTTAATCTTTTATCTTATCTATTACCTTTTAAAATACAGTTTGTAAAAAAATTCCACACGATTTTTTTTTTAGGAAATTATAAGTTTTAATAATTCAGAATAAAAAGTATCTTTCAGTCGTGTCCATTATCATTTTACACTTGAGCTACTGTTGGATTGGGTTGGTTTGCTTTAGGTTTGGGTTGGGTTAGCTTCTAGTTCCATTTCAAACTTTAGCTATCTCTCTCTCTATAGTAAGTTTGTGACTGTTGCGTTTGCTAAGGTCTTTAGCTGTTGCTGCTGCTGTGTAGCTTTTGGGGTTTGGGTAATATCATGTTTGCTTTTGTGTTTACCACCCATGCTTAGTGGCCAAGCTGGTCTTCAAACGTAATCCAATTGACCTTCCACCATTTATTTGTGTAGTTAGCAATTGAAGAAGATTTGGTAATCAATCGAACCAGTTAACCTGTATTAGAAACTGTGTTAATTTTGACGTTTTTACTATTTAGTTGTATTGGAAAACTGCTTTCAACTTTTTGAGCTGCATTTTGTAGAACTGGTTGTAAGAATATTCCAGCCCCCTTTGAAGTTGTTAATTTGTGGGACTTGATGACGCTTTTATTTGGAGTTCGTCGCACGTTAATAAATAGAACGGGCTCACTTTTTTGTTGTTGAATTCTTTTTATTGATTGTGCTAATCGCATTTTGATTTGTTTAAAAGCTAGTTTGTCGCAACAGCAATAATTTGCGATGTCTGCGCACATATTTTTTATATCTGTTGTTGTTGTTATTATTTCTGGGATGTGGTCGCCAGCTGCGTCTGGGCGTGTTCCGCTCTAACATTGGCTGCTGACTGATTCTTGGCCTGCGTACTGTATCCTGAACAAAAGCACGCGACCAGACAAGCGGATCCAGGCTGGCATCATAGCTGGCATCGTTGTGGCGCCACCAGGGCATTGCCTCACTTGGCAGCACGAGCAGCAAGAAAATTAGCAAAAAACTTAAATTCACTGATGTGTTCATAATTCCTAGTGTAGAGCGCATCTCTCGTGTTTATGTGTCCTACTTGCGTCGCGGGTAATTAGAAACTGTTGCACTTAAAGTGCAACACGCTGCTTCTTATAGAGAAGAGTATATGCCTGGGTCGCTTGGGATTTTATTTACTCTGCAAATGCAACATAATGTTGGGTAAATATGTAAGAAGTGGTTTACTACAAGGGTCTTAAAGATACTTTTACAGATTACCTGCCTTCTCACACAGATTTACACACACACACACACACATACACAAAATCAGTCACACACATATATTTATGAATGATCTCTTTATGGATTAGGTAAAAATGTTGCGCAGGTCAACAAAAAACATTTCTGTTTTCTGATTTTTGGTTTAGATTTTCAATTGATGTGTTAAGATAAGAAAAATTATAATGAATTCTTATATTAATCTTTGTTTAAAATAACGTTTCAATAAATATTATTAATAATTATGTATAATAATAGTAGAAGCCTCTTGCTTTCAATAACAAAAACAGGCAGTTGAATAAAATTCTAATATCAATATTCTTATCTTCCCAAATATTTACTCTCAGACCATGGAGTTCCTTAATGTATTTACCCACTAATGTTTCCGTGTAAAACAGCATGTGCCAAATCATTTGTGGCCAGGTTGGTAAGAAAAACAAAAAAAAAACCCAATGGCTGACTAGAGTTTCACTTTCGTAATTGCAAGTGAAATGTGAAGTCAAAGAGCTAATTGCCAATGGACTAGCATAAATACTTCTGCACACACATCAATAACTTAAAGTACCTGACTGAATGAAGTGTCTGGTCAATATACTTGACTCTTTTGCATTGCTGCATTTTAGCCTTGCACTTGACACCGACTTTAAGACTGCACAATTAGCGGATGTGTATGTGTGTGTGTGTGTGCGTGTGTATTGGCCTGTGCAATATGCTCAAGTTGTAAAACCAGTTAACAGCAACAATGCAGCCTACAAACTAATCCAAAGTCCCAGTTAGCCCACTTTCGTATGTTGGCCCGCAAACTAACTGCAATTGACACATTTGAGTTGAGAAGTTGCGAGTTGCCAGAAAAAATATAGAAAACTAGAATGAACAACATGCTGTGGCACAACGAATATTGGACACTCTTGCAGGGAGCTGGAAATCTATTAAAATATATTGAATGAGTTTTAATAATATATTAAATGTGCTTCATACTTAAAGTAAACAAGTTTTTTTTTTGGAAAATATTTTCTATCTCAACTTGTATCAAGGTTTTAGTCCTAGCTTTTACTTTGCAGTCTAGGGGTAATCAAAATACATAACACACAATATAAAAGTATAACTAATATTATATTTTGAAACTGAACAGCTGATGAAGAACCACTCTTAAATACTTTTATTTAAAAATGATTTAAAATAGATAATTAATAAATAAATGTAATGCTAATAATAAAGCGTTGGAATAAAGTCAAAACATTCGATACGCAGATTTTTGCAGCTTCAACCAAACAAGAATACCCTAACTGCAAGAGTGTCAAAAGTGTGGCACAGAAAATGTTGCATAAAAGCTGCTGCCGTCGGCAGTTTTGGTCACAGTCTGCCACCAAAGTTCTTGCAACAAGATGTGCCACAAAATTCTGCTTCTGCTGCAGCTGCTTATCCTTGGACTCCTCCTGACCATATCGGCGCAACAGGTGCAACAGACACGTCTCCGCCTGCCGCCTGGCTACAATATGCGACTGGGTTCGGTGCCAACGAGATTTGTTGGCAAGGGAGCATATACTTTATCCGGCAAGAGAGCATCGCCTCCAGCTCACTGGCAGCAACAACAACAGCTGCAGCAACAGCAACTGCAACAACAACAGCTGCAACACCAACAGCTGCAGCAACAACAACAACAACGCAAGCAACTATTTCAATGGGCAACAATGGGCGGCAAGAAGTACAAAAATTAACTGAAATTAATTTCTTTTTTTTTTTTTTTTGAAAATGCATACGAAATTTATTTAGCTAAATAAATAAAATAAATTAATTTTGAATAATTTTAAATGTTGCACGGAGTGCTAGCTTTTAGAAAGCGGGTGCATAATTATGCATGCCCATGTGATTATCGAGACCAGTTCCAAAGTAGCCAGGCATATTCATAGCCCCACCTGGCTGACCAAAGAGTCCTCCAACATTGGGTGCTCCGCGCAGGCCCTGCATGTTGGCCAAGTTAATGATATTGTTAAGGGCGCCAAATTGGTCCAACGGAGGTTGTCCACCAAATCCCTGACCCAGTTGGGCATTGGGATAGAGTGCTTGAGGATTGCCGAACATAAAGCTTGGGTTGGAGGCAGTGCCCGGATAGCCGCCCATGCCAAGTCCAAGTCCACCGCTAGGCAAACCCAAACCCATACCCAAACCCATGTTGGGATCAGATGGATAAGTGTTGGCTATATTCATCTGCATGCCAAATTGTCCCGGCATACCCAGAAAAGATGTGCCGCCATTTAACATGTTCTGATAGTTGGGATAGCGTGCCATCTGCATATTGCCCATGGGAAGCATGCCCGATAGTCCAGTCAATCCTGTCATTCCAGTTAGCTGCAACCCTGGCGTCATGTTCATCTTAACATCTGCTTCGGCTGCGGAGCCCTTCATCTGCCGCTGCTCCCGTTCCTGATGTTCCTTGAGAGGCTGTGCTTGATTGGAGCTGACGATCAGCAGCACCAATGAGATTGGAAGCAAGGATTTTGCGGCAATGATTGACTTCATTTTGCTTGGGTTTGCTTTGCTCAACTGTTTGCTTCCGGCTCGTTGAAGTCGCTTTTTATGCGAGGCTGACAAACTAAACTTTCTTTCTTTAGCTGTCAATTTGTTTTCTTTTTGGCTCATAAACTGTTACAAAAGTGACTTTATGACTACGTTGCGAACAGAGCAAGATCAGTCTGTCTGCGTTTTGTAATCTCTTTATAAACAATTCGCACATTTTGCCTAATGCCAAGCGCAAATAAGGTGCTAAATGTCTCAGACGATCCAGCAACAGTTTGACGCTTCGTCAGGCAGATAATTTTTTTTTGTTTTTTATTTGACTGTGGTGAATTGGCAAAGTGAAAAGCTAAACGTGCCCACTATTGAGCAATTTATAATTTGGCTGTTTCGTGTGTTTGTTTCTTTGCAAAACGAATGACTTAGGCAACAAACTAGTTGCTGAAGTAGATGCCCGAAAGTATGCAACTAATTTTTGATAGAGCTGGTGAGTCAAAGCTGGTTAAAATATGAAATTACTTCTTGATAAATGACTCATATTAATAAAATCAGAAGAATTCGAAGAAAGGATTTGCAATATTATTTATTTATTTTTAGAACTGGTTTAAAATTTAGCAAAGCTTAGCTTACTAGCCTAAGTGCTGTTTATTGATTTATAAATAATAAACAAGAAGAAGATAGAAATAAACAAAAGTGTACTAGTTGTTTGTGTAGCTGATAGTTGCTTAGCTCTAAAATTTTCAACATTTATGTGCTTAATAATAATAATAGCTCTCTCCCTCATATTGTTTTTAAAGTTAAAGTTAAACTAAATAAAACTAACAAATGACTTTATTCAAATAATGTGTCTTTGACTTTATCAAAGCACAATGCTTTAAACTCATTGCGAATATTTAAATAGCTACACAATAGTTTTTTAAAATGACAGGACCAGAATATATCACGGCGTATCTGGAACAAGTGGCAGATACCTATTATCAAAATTTTTACAAAAAAATTATTCAGACAATTACTATAATTGTGTCTATTGGTGCGAGCTCAAACCCAACACTTAAAAATTTCTTGAATTTCAAGCTGCTTACAGTAATCGGATTAATTTTATCTACGATCACGTTTGAGATCAGCTTACACTTTTTACCCAACGCATTCAGTGACTAAAGAAATAAGAGTACAATTTTTCTGAAGTGCAATCCATAATAAATTTCAGGTAGTTTAGGGACAATTTATGCTTTGAAAAATAAATATATTTCACAAAATGCTCAGAATGGTTAATCAAAAACAACACATAATTTTAAAGTTTTTTAATAATTTAATATTTTTAAACTAAAATATAGTAATACTTTGTTTCTTTTGTACAAGCAACTTATGGAACTAAACCTGTGTAGTTGTTTAATTGATATTCACAACATTCCTGCTGACAATTTGTGCTTATCTGCCAAAGATGCCATCGTCTGCAGCACGCTCTCTATCTGCGCGATCCTTTCTCGCATTGAAGGAGTTATAATAGCTGAAGCGATTTGTTGCCGCACTGGAGCGACGATGTGTTTCCAATGCATTTGGATTGCTGTGATAGCCATAGACAACGCTGCTAGGATAGCAGATATAGTAATCAGTTTCACGCTTCGGACGCACTGGTTGTCCACTTAGATCAACGGCTGAATGGATGCCCTGATAAGGATTACTGCTGTCAATCGGCAATGCTTGGCACAAAGCTAAAGTGGCCAGGATCAATGCAAAGATAATTGTGCAGTTCATGTTGTCTTTGTTTGATTTTTGTTCTTGATTTATCAGATATTAAATTTTTTTATTCCTGCTGCTGCTTTTAATGTGCTGCTCTTGAAGTTCCTTATAGTTCTGTTTGGTTGTTGAATGCTCCCACCTGTTTATATACACAGTTTCATTCAGCTATTTCCCACTATGTGCTAATTATATTGGCAGACACGCAAACTGACATTCCGATTCACAAATACAACAAATTTAATTTGTCATTCATCTTTCAGTCTGTTTAGCACCCCTTACTACATAATTCCGTCAATGGTCGGGTACGATATTTTTTAGGGGCAGATTTCTTGTGACGTCAAAATTGAAGATGACGATGATGGGCTCCTAATTTGTGGTATTGGTGTTATTTTTGTTGCGGTGGGCTCTGCATTGTTTATATGTATGACTCAAAACTATTATCAAATTTGCTTTCATCATCAACGTCATTGTTTCATGAGGCTTTAGCATTAAAGTAAGTTATAAAGCATGTTCGAAAAAGATTAATATGTTTTGTTTTATTTATTTATTTACATTGAATACTAAATTTCGAATAAATTGAAACGTTTTACAAGTGCGGGTGATTTTTATCAGAATTTAAAAGCACTTTGACCATTACTGCTTAGACATAAAGTACAAATATAAAGACATTTATTTCGAAGAAAGCTTTATAATGAGGGGGAAAAACATTAGCATAAAATCCATTTTCTAAAGATTTTATAAAACTAAGAATAGTATTATGTAATATATAAAGCTTAAATTTATAATTATTCAAAAAAATCATCTTTAAATTTAAATTTTAATTTTAAATAACACATTTTAAATAAAATACGTTCTCCAGTTTGAAGACAACCTATTCAGCCAGTTGTTTCAATTTAAGAAATATTCCATTGATTATATCGTTTTTCATCATCATTATAAAGTAAATGTTTGTCTAAACTAAGACACATATCAAGCAAACTCAGCACACACTAGTTACTTCAAGAAATATATATTCTATATAAAAACACTTGTTTCAAACAGGCTTACACATTTTTTGAAGCTTATTTGCAGCTTAAAATAGCTAACACTATTTATTTGCATTTCAGAGAAGCTTAAATATTTTATGTCATATTTCGCACACAATACAAAAGGCGTTAATTGTTAAGTTCAATTGGCTACTTTCCTAACATATACTTATAGTCGTAGTATATACATATATATTTATGAATCACGTTTCCAACATGTCAGCTAAGTATTTCCATGTAATCTTCTCATGATTTACCTCAGTTTAAAGTATAACTAAGTTGCGTGATTTTATGCATTCGGTGCTATGTTCACGGGTGCATTTGTTTAAATAGCAAACATTTTGAGAGGTTCACTAACAAAAAAGGCTGTTAACAAAATAGATTTTGATAAACCTGCTTAAATGTGTGTCTTTTATTTTTATATTTTAATTATCAACTCGAAAGCAGCTTAGATTTTTTATTTCCATTGAGCCTGCACCGGAACATTTAATAATTGTGGTTGCTATCCGGTTTTCCGGATAGACCCGTGATGAAATGTGTATTAAAATAAACCAAGAATATAAATACCGATAAGGATTTTGCGGAAGTCAGCCTTAAATTGAATGTGAATAATCTAAAATCAATAATTTATTTATAATTTGCACCTTATTAACCAAAACAAATAAACAAAATATTCAAAAATGTTTATCTGGTTTATATTAAGTCTATAACTAACAACTTAATTACCAGTCAATGTTTGCTTTCATTTTAAGTCATAAGACTCATCAACTCGATTGTGCTTAAAGTCATAAAATCACTTCACAAATTTCACGAGAGCATCATAAAATTTGCTAAATATCTCAAACTGTGCCGGCCACTTCATAAATAATTCTCTCTTCAAATACACATATTTGAATACTCTGTGTCGTTTTTAAAATATATATACTTTTGTTATTGCATATGTTTTTATATACCAATTTTTGGTTTGGGTCAATGGAATATTTTGAGCTAAGAATGAAATCCATTGGAATATTTTGAAGAGCCTAGCTCCAATAAGATATAAGTGCGTTAAAAATAAAATCGACTTTGCTTTGCTTGATTAATGATGTTATTGATGTTGTTGATATTGCTGTTTAATTTATTTTTGACTTACAAATTTGCGTTTTGATGGGCAAGTCAGTTCAAACGAATGCCAATCTCGATGCGTAGAAACCATGACGTAGTTGCCTCCAAAATAAAACGTGTTTATCAGTTGCTGTTTATTTATCTATTTTATTTTTGATGTTATACTTTGCTTACGGTGTGATTTTAAGTGTACTACTATTAATAAAACAAAAACAAACAAACAACTTGTTTTCATGTTTTGCACAGTGGAGACACGGAGTACTCGAACTCGAATGCTTGCATACCAGCACCAATCTCACCATATTATGTATATTTAAATATGTAGTTTAAGAACTTCCCATGCGTTATTTTTAGGATTTTATACAGTCGAATTTCCATATTACGAATCTCAAGGAGACAAGTAAAACTAAGTTATAAAGAAATCCTGTATTATTGAATGGGTTTCTGATTAATCCGAATTGCAGTGTTCTGGATTCGTAATATAGAAAACTTCAATGAACGGAAGTTCGTTGTACGGAACATATTCCAGATGGTTTCTTTGAAAAATTTATACACTATTGTTTTTCGTGAATTTACCACATTTTCCGAAAGGAATTCTCAAAATAAATTATTAGTGCTTCCTTTTCGCACATTGGAAGAGATATTTTTCATTCTAAAATCACGATCCAAGTAAAATATAATTTTTTTTCATCTTTGATATTTTCTTTATTTAAACTGACTCATTCTCATAATTACTTTAAATCGATTTCGTTTTATTTGCCGTAAAAGTTGGAACTGGCCGATGCTGAGGCTGATGCTGATGCACTGCCGCCACCGAAACCACCACGACGTCCGTAGCCACCGCCTGGGTAACCACCGCCAAAGCCACCGCCTGGGTAACCGCCATAGCCCCCACCACGTGGGTAACCACCGCCATGGCCGCCAAAGCCACCGCCATGGCCGCCAAAGCCACCGCCATGGCCGCCATAGCCACCGCCTGGATAACCACCATAGCCGCCATATCCACCGCGACGTCCGTAGCCACCGCCGCCACCGAAGAATCGAGGAACACGGCTGCCTGCCGCATCACTCACTGGTCTTGCGTCCACATCTTCAAGAGTGAGTTGTTGTCCCTGCTCCAGCTCCTCCAACTGCTCCACTGGTTGACCACAAACATAGGCCAAAGCCAGGCAGAAAGTCAGCGCTAATACCACAAATTGTTTCATCTTTAAGTTAACAATTGCTTCTATTTGTTGTCGATTAGAACGCGAGATCTTTTATAGTAAAATTCTGGTAATGATGGGGATGCCCCAATGTGTTTCTGTGATTGATCCATCCTTCATTCCATACCGAATAATTAGCTTTGGCATCTATCATAATTATTTTTTGTTCTCAATCGAATTTGTACAAAACAGCTGGCAAACGGAATTCCCAGACCCCTAAGGCACCGAGTTTTGGTTGCCGAATCCCCTTGCACTGCCTCTCCCTTTTCGAACCACCTCACTGGCAACAGCGTATAGCACCTACAAGCGAAGAGCCACAGACCTACATTGTAAGCGTAATTAAAAGCTTCTCACACATTTTCGCCATGTACGAAACACATCGGCACTATACTTTGAGAATAATGGGGGGTCTTTTTTAATACCCTGTAAAAAAAGTGTAATAGAATGTTGCTTAGTTCCCTGAAAGCTGTGAAAGTAAATAATGTATCAAGGAACTCCATTGTTTTTTATGGTAAACATAAAACCTAAAAATATTTATAATAATATTGAATACATACAATGTATTTAAAAATATATTTATTTAATTAAATTTAATTATTCTTTTGCAAATCTTACTGTTTTTGACAGTCAAACATTTTTTATGAATAACATAAAATCGAACCATTTAACTAGCATAAAATATACAAAAATTATTCATTTAACTTTTTAGGATATTTTTTGTGTACGGCACTTGTTTTTTCGCTCTCAAACTTATTCTTTTTGTTTCAGCTTTCGCGCGTCAGTATTTTGAATAATGTAATTTTTTGGTACATCACACACAATTGAGACTTATTAAAACTTGCTAAGATTTGTGTCCAATGACCTTTCTTAAGTGACTGGATAATTGCGCAGCAGATGATCAGATTGTACATAGTACATTCTTCATCCGTATCATTATTTATTGCTAAGCCAATTAAAGCCATTGAGTTTTGGCCCATACAAACATAATTCAAATTTGGTTAATTTGCTGTTCTTGTTGTTGAGTGATTCTTAAAGAAACAAGTTGAAGCTGTTAAAAATCCCATCTATTTCAATAGCATACTTTCAGTAAAAAATAAATAAATATTGCATAACTCTTGGCGGTAAAAAATTATAAAATAAATTAAGCTGCAATAAATACACGATTAAGTCCTTATACCGTTTATATATAGTAGGCAAAAATTTGAAAAATCTTAATTTTTGAAATTTTTTCTTAATTTTATTAGCCAATATTGGTTCTTAAGTTTTTCTTTTCTCACCGTGTAACTGCAAGATCATCATTATATTTTAATTATGCAAAAATGTACAAATGCACAAAAACGAAAATTATTTCGTTAATTTGACAAAGCTGACGTATGAATGATCGTTTACAAATCGTAAGTCATATTAACGAGATAAAAACCGGTAAATACTTATTTCAATTGTTCCCCCAACATATGACGCATGATGAATCAACTGACTATTAAATAATACGAGCTACAGTAATTGATGTATCACATGATTATCAAGATGTAGTAAGTATTACATGTGTTCATTCAAGTTTGTTATATCCAACAGTTTTACAACCCTGTTGAACGAATGCAATTTCAAAATTTGTGGGTTGATGTGCTGGTGAATTAATCAAGTTACCGTAACAACGATTTTTATTGGTGTAAGAATCTAATTATTTTAGGATTTTATACAAACAATTTAAATCTTTTACGTAAATTAAACTGGGTTTTTTTTACAGTAGCTCAAATCTGTTAAGCCAAACGTACACTTATTAAATTTTTTTAGTTTTCCATTGAAGGCAAATATAATTACAAAACTTCTAAGAGCCAAATTGCCTATAAACTTAAACAAGTTCCATTAAAAATCAACAAGACGCAAGAAAAACCCCCGGAAGTCAATAAAAGCGAAGAAGCTATAGGTGCTACAAAGTTTTTAGGCATACCCTACTAGAAGACACTTATACTTAATATTGTATAAACTGAGTAACGTAGCTTGGGATTTTATTTGTTTTCTTAATAAAGATCAAGTACGCATTGTACTATTTATTTAACAATGTTACTCAAGAATAAGTCAATAACTTTAAATTTAAATAAGTTTTGTTGCTTATGTTACTTAAGCTTTTCAATAATAGAAGGGTAAGCCGTCTTCAGTGTGTCAAATTAAGCTGTTCTTTATTGTTATTACCTACTTGGTCAATATTTGCCAAAACGCTACTGAGCGAGCAAGGTCAATGTCAGCAGCAGTCAGTTGAAGCTGTGTGAAAGCATGGAACCAGAACCAGTTCATGACGCGACAACGCGATTTAGTAGCGACTTTCAAGCGTTTTCGAACCGACTTTGTTGCGTTTTTATTTTGTGTTATTTTGCGTGTGCGTGCAAGTTGGATGAGACATTCACAATAAGCAGAAGACGAAGGTCTGCCGGTTGCCGATAAACATAGATGGTATTATGTGTTTTGAAATTTGCTCAAGAACAGTTTTGCTTAGTTTCGGGGCTGGTCAAGGCGTGGCTTTTAAAGATTGCATATAAAACTAAAGTTGAATGTCTGCTGCAAATTTAGTTGGCAGTTGTCGGTTGTTGGAGTTTAGCTTGGATTTGGCTTTTAAACGGAATGTATTTTTCGGCGCGTTTGTGCCTGTTGAGTTTGCTATTTGGTTTGGCTAATTGTCAACGGAGCAGACCCAGAACGAGCCAATATCAAGGTCGGACTTTAGGTTTATTCTCACCGTTGCTATTTGGCACTCGTGGTGGATTATTTGATGTGCCAGTAGCCCCTGTGAGTGGAGGCAGTGCAGCAGCTGGCGTTCAATCCGATCCGTACTATGGAGGAGGAGGCGGGAGCGGTGGAGGTGGCTATAACAATAACTATGGCTATTCGCCCAATTATGGTTATGGTTATTCCGGATTGGGTTTAGGCTATCCGGGGCTGGCGCAAAGCTTTTTCGGCTATCCAGGCTATGGGTATTATAGGCCCAGCTACAACTACAACAACTATGGAGGCTATCAGCGACCTGTGCAATATCCCAACTATAACTATGGAAGTAGACCCAACTACAACAATTATGCAAACTACAACAGCTATGGTAATAGACCTAGCTATGGCAACTACGGAGGAGCTGCAGCGCCCATCACTCCCAATCCCAGTGCTGGCATCTCACCTGGCATATCTGGTGGAGCTGGAGTTGGAGGTGGAGCTGGACCTGGTGCACAGTTAAGCACAGCTCAAGCGGCTCAGCTGGCAGGACTCTTGGGTCAGGCGTTAGGCAGTAGTTTGCGTCCGGTGGTAAATGGTGGTGGTGCGGCAGGTGGTGCAGCAGCAGGTGGTGCCAATCCGCAAGCACTAAGCGGGCTGTTAGGCCTACTGGGCTAAGTATAACGAACAATAGTATTTATTAAACCTAAACGCTGTTAAGCTAATGTTATTAATCTGTTAATTGTTAATAAAAAGAAAAGAAAAAAAATTTTATTTAATTTTGTTTGTCATAAAATTGTATTTATGAAATGCTATTGTTGCAACAAATTGTTTGAGTTTATTTGTTCCTGACTGTTCAATTTCTTTGTATGAACAATGATTTGCTTATTGTTAAAGTTGTTTATTTTTCGCAAATTTTTCGGTATTGTATTTTTGTTTGGTAAAGAATTTACAAAAATTATTTTTAAATGATGGGTTGAATGTACACATAATTGAATAATTTTCAAGTGGTGGCATTTTTAAAAATTTTTTACCAACAATTATTTTTTTTTTAAACCATTCGCTGAGGTTGTTTTTGATTATCACTTTGAATTTTTTTTTTCATTTTTAAGACTTAAATATTTTGAAAGGGTTTAAGTTTAAGATTTTTTTTACCAGGATACTCTTGACTTTTTGGAAGGAAAATTTCTTCTAGATTTGAACTAACAAACATTTTTTAACTGATGCTGCATAATACATTGATTGTTTACTTAATAAAGCCATTAGTCTTTATCAAAATAAATAATCTTATTAAATATACTTAATCTGCCTAAAAGTATGCACTGCCTATTATTAACTGAAAGTAAACTTGCTAATTGGATGATTGTTAGGATATATATACTTTTTATAAGTGATTTTCAAAGAGAAGTAGCATGATCGACTATAGCCCTAAGAGCTTAGACTTTTTATTTGCATTGCAAGCTCAGTGCGAGAAGTAAACAGAACTTGTTTGCATTGCACTCTGGAAAGAGCAGTAGTCGATCTGGCTCAGCCAACAAGAAAATTGGCAATAAGCATTAATTGCGATAAACGGTGGGTGTAAATATATCTAATTGAAAATACAAAGTGCAAGACTCACAAGCCCTATAAAAGCCGATGGCTGGTTAAAGTTGGATGTTTAGTTTTCTGTTCTCATCTCGACCAGAATGAATCTCGGTGTTTTGCTTGCACTTGCAACAATTCTAAGCTTGGCCTGGGGATGGCCAGCTGATCAAACGGAACAGCTGCAACAGGATCAGTTGTCAGCTCAACAGGATCAAGTGTCCCATGGCAATTCCAATGGTGATGCCATGGCTAGTTTATCAGATGTTGCCGACCTGGGCAGTCAGCATGAGGCGGAAGGATCACGAAAGGCTCGCTTTTTGTGGGGTGGTCTTTGGGGCTATCCTCGATACTACCATTACTATCCCAGTTACAGCTACAGCTACTATCGTCCTTGGGGCCATAGTTATTGGTGGTAAAGCTAAGGATATCATTATAGACAGATGTCGCTATATTTGAGATATTTTTTGTTATTATAATTTTAAAGTGAAAAGTGAAACATTGCCCATTGCACAAAAAATAAAACGATTAATCTTAAAATTTGTTTACAAATTACATTTACCAGTTAACAAACTTTGTAATCAATCAAATCATTCAAAAATAAGTTCTTGAATAAAATAAATCGATCAATTAAAAAAGGTTATTAGCATTCCGATCCATTGCATTATCCATTGCTTGTATTAAAACAAAGTCACCGATTTAAGTATCATACGTCATAAAATTGGAATATCATAGCAATGTCCAACTGTTGATGATTCAATGACTAATTGTGCTCATCTTGAAGCGTAACCCAAGCAATTGAGTCTTGTCGTATTCATGCTAATTGGCACCCCACTACACTAGCCTAGGGAATTGTAACTATATCAAGGGATAAGTGCAAGCTCATTGCAATGAAAAGATACTCGAACTGCATATTCATTGAAATTACACTATTAACACTTGCACAAACAGATAATTTATGACATTTAAAAAACACCTCTCTTGTTTATTTTATTATGTATCTTGTTTATTAATCATTCAAGCTACAACGCTTAGACAATATAAACCGTAAATTTTAAACAGGTTCGCTTTCAGTAGAATTAAGGCGCAGTAATCCAATTGTTAACTGTCCACATTGATGTGTTAATATTATTATTGTTATTTTGTTTCCCAACATAAGCACAACAGCAACATCTTTTCTGAACGTCAAATTTGAAATGAAGCGTACTAATTTGGGCAAAAGATATTCCTAGTCTGAGCTCATGTATCTTATAATTTAGAAGATTCTTATGTTTCTTAAAATTTTTCATTTTCTTTTTGCCAGCGACGCAGCGTCTTCTTTTCCTCAATCTGATATAATTGAGCTCGTTTAGTATCCAAAAGGATTTGTTTCGTTTCCGAATGGCGATGTTCCTCAGAGTTTTCACTGAAACAGAGATTGGGGGAAAGCTAAAGTAAGATATTATATTATTCAATGGAAATCAAGATTGATCTTACATCTCACGCTGCAGCTTCTTTAGCTTGATTAGATCTTGTTCAGCCTGTTCGCTATTCATTAGCGACATTTGAATCCATTCAATGCGTTGGTTTTGTGCTGCATCCAATTGAGCTTGCAGCAATTCCTCCATCTCCTTGTCAAGTTCCCGCTCTTCTTTGAGCAACAGTTGAGCCAACTGGCAACGCCGCTGTTCCAAATCTTGGGCATATTCTACAAGTCGCCGCTGTACTTTGTATGCGATTTGGGTATTTAGATTTCGACGATTTGTGCGCTCTAAAAATTCAGTTGCATGTTGCATGATTGCACACTTTGTTTGGTCGTTAGAAGCTTGATGCCTTGGTAACAAATACAACTAAACAACAGCTATGTTAACTTGCTTAATTTATTTTACCAGTGTTGCCACTCGACAGTACATTGAATACAAATAAAAGGTAACATTTTAATAACTTGGGATGGAAATTTTAATTTGTAAATCCCTTAAACAAATAAAAATCTTGGTGTAAGTTTGTCACCTTTGAAAAGTAGTCAGGAAATGATATGGCATTCTGTTCCCAGCTGAATATACAGACGAAACTAATTAATTTTCATAGGTGCACATTCAAGTGATTAGTGATTTTTTTTATTTTTCTGCGAAATAACAAAACAATTTTGCTGAATCTTCCATAAAAGGCTCTGAAATTTGTACAGATAAAACCAGTCGTAAGATTTACTTACTCAATTGAAGAAGCTCACAAAATAAAAAATGCGTTTGACTTTAGCGTTGCTTGTTGCTACTTTTTGCATTGGATTTAGCTCTGCGCTGCCATTGAATGATAATGTCCAGGAAAATCTTAAGGACAATGTTCAAGATACTGCATTAGTACCACTGCTCAGTCTGGCGGATCAGGGCGAAGCCCATGCCAACGAAGGTCCGCGAGAGGAGCGTGCTTTCTGCTGTGGTGGATATGGTGGATATGGTCGGCGTCGTGGCTATGGATATGGTGGTGGCTTTGGCTTCGGTTACGGCTACGGTGGTGGCTACGGTGGTGGCTACGGTTACCGTCGCGGTGGCTTTGGTTACAGACGTCGTGGTTGGGGTCGTCGTGGTTATGGATATGGACGCTAAGCGCAATGTTTTTTCTTGTTTTTGTTTTTAATAATAAACAAAATGAATTATTTATAAAAATGTATTTATAAGAATATTAATAAAATATTTTACGCCAACAAACTGAAAAAAAAAATATAAAAAATAGTAATCAAAATATCAGTAAAATAATTGTTTAAAAAGTAATCTTTACTATACTTTTTATTTACGTTCCAAGCTCAGCTTCATTGCCATATGATTCATTATTAAATATCAAATTTGTCATTCTGTGAAGTCAACCGCCACGAAAAAACAAAAAAACTAACTGTCACTAAACTAAGTTTACTTAGGTCATAAAATTCACTATTCTAAAGCTTATTCATTTGAGAAAACTTGCATTATTTAGCAGTCGATTACTTTTTAACTGAGACGGATTTTGTTTATCTTTTTTCCAAGACAACTTTTTGTTTTAAAACTGACATTTTTGATTTAATGGTTATGTTTATTACACTACGCGTTAGACATGACTATTAAGACATTTAAAATCTCAACTATGCCATGTTTTACGTTAGGGGTAATTTACAATTATGTCATATTTTCGGACGTGTGAATTTTTTGTTAGTGTTTATATTTGAATAGTACATGTGTCATAAACGAGTTAGAATGACAAACAGATTCAAGTGGTTTTTTTTAAAAGAATATTTACGTATTCTGTTGACATAGTATGCATATTGTAGGATGCTTGAGCCAAAAACTTAATATAGCAACGTTTTTCCCCCAGCCTACTTAGCTGAGCTTGTTTGCATTCAGACTAGTTATTTGTATAGATGCTTAACAGATATAATTAATTTAGCGAATTAACATATTTATCATATCAATTAATACGAAGATGCTCCACATTGAGCGAGAGATTGACAAGCATTTGTTTACCTGAAAATTGCTAGATGATTGAAAACAAAATGCCAACAACAAAAACAGCAATAACAGGTGTAATAATCTTTTGGCGATAAACAAATTAACAAATATTTTGTATATGTATATATACTGTGCAAGTAACAATAACCGACTTAACAGCGAGAGAGGAAAAAAGCCCCTTTAAATCTTCTTAGGTGTTTTTTTAATATATTTTTTTTCATATATGAGAAGCAATTAGAAATTAGGTGATGCGTATGAAAAGAGGAACGACAACTCATTCGGTTATTTCCAGGTTATTTCGGTTATAAAAGGCCGCTGCATTGTCATTGAATGTATCAGTTAAACAGAACGACAGCTCTAAGCAACACAATCCAACAAATCATTCAAACAATCTAAAGATGCGTCTTACACTTTTGGCGCTTATTGGCGTGCTCTGCCTCGCCTGCAGTTATGCCCTGGATACGGAGGAAAACAGCGACACGATCAACCCAATCGGCCTGCTGGACGTAGCCGATCAAGGAGCAAATCATGCTAACGAAGGCGATCGTGATGTCCGGCAATGGGGTGGTGGTGGCTACGGCGGGCGATGGAGGATATGGTGGCGGCTATGGCGGGCGAGGAGGATATGGTGGCGGCTATGGCGGGCGAGGAGGATATGGTGGCGGTCATGGAGGATGGGGTGGTGGTGGCTACGGCGGACGAGGAGGATATGGTGGCGGTCATGGAGGATGGGGTGGCGGTCGTGGAGGATATGGCGGTGGCTGGGGACGATAAATCCCTAAGAAAGATTAACGAAGCCGCTACAATCATGAAATGCCTGCCTGCCAATACTTTATAGAGTCAAGACACGATTATGTTTTTGGACATTTTGAATTTGTAAATAAAGAACATTACATCAAACTATTTATTACATGATTTTGACATTCCTGCAATATCCTTGTAGCTAAGAGTTTTTTAGTTGTGGAACACAGCTCTTTAGTGCACATCTTAACAATATTTATAAACTTAACTTATCTTTCTTATCACTTTTAAAAGAAAAGTTAGGCATAAATGTATGTGTTTTACATAATAACCTTTGAATAAGATATTTGGAATATGTACTTAGCTTAAACTGTACAAAAAAAATGAAAAGAATCTATTTTTCCTTTTATACCCTGAACAGAAAGTATATATAATCTTGATCAGCATCAACAGCCGAGTCGATTTAACAATGTCCATCTGTCTGTATGAACTCGTCGAGCTCAGAGACTAAAAAAGGTAAAAGCTAAGAATGTGTAATTTTAGTTTTTTTTAACCAGGCGCAATACACATTTGTTTCAAACTATCGATAAATCTTTCCATTTCCGATATACACATAATAAATATAATAACAGTAGAGACTATAGACAAAATAATGTGAATCTGAAAATTTTAATAGAAATTTTTAGAGAAATACCGGAGATTGAAGTTCAGTCAATTTGCAGTAGCGCAGTTGTGAGCAACAAAATATATTAACGTTTTATTTTTCAATTTATTTAATTTGATATATAAAAAAATATAAAACTTGAAGAGGCTGCCACCCTGTTAATAAAAGTCTCTAACAGATTGCTTAACACGTTGGAAAATGTTGCATAAGTTTAGGCATTTTGCTTAATTAAAGTTGACAGTCTTTATAGCATAACATAAAACTCGGATTGAAATTTAAAATAACTTGTTCCTTTAAGAAGTGTTGTTACTGCTTTATTTTCCTAACAAAACTTATTGCTTTATATATTTTTTATGGTGCTTTGAATGAAATATATTATCTAGAAGTATTTAATAGACACTTGTCGCTTGAGTAAATTATTGTTATTTACTTCACTTTATTTAACTTTAATTCACTGTATATAAGTCGAGATACCAGCTAAAATAAATTGACATTTAATGTGATCCACTTAAGCATCAGTTGTGGCCAATATCTGGTAGGAGCAACTTTTAAGTAGATGATGAGTAATAATAATACTAAGCATTCGCAATAAAATCAGGTGTAATAACCTTGTGGCGCATGCTAAGCAAATAAACAAATACGACGTATGTTGAGAAAGTAACAAATTCTTGACTTGAACAATAATAATAACAAAGACCCAACCAAAAACAAAAGCCCCTTTTAATCTACTTGAGTAGCTTAATCTTGCACTTGAAATTAGGAGAGACGTGCGAGAACAGGAACGACAACTCATCATTTGACCACATGATTTTATTTATGGTGTCTTAAATCGGAATAAAAGGCACGTCGTTTGGGGGCCAAAGCATCAGTCACTCAGATAGCTTCAAGCAGAACTTAACAAGTGAATCCGAAAGGAACCGAAAAATATACATACATATATATCAAAATGCGTCTAACACTTTTGGCGCTCTTTGGCGTGCTCTGCCTCGCTTATAGCCAGGCTCAACCGGTGGAGGACATAAGCAAAAATACCGACCAAGTTGGCCTGCTCGATGTTGCCGATCAAGGCGCAAACCATGCGAACGATGGCAACCGCAATGCGCGTGGCTGGGGAGGCGGCTATGGCGGCTATGGCGGCTATGGAGGAGGATACGGAGGATGGGGTGGTGGCGGCTGGGGCGGTCATGGAGGATGGGGTGGTCATCATGGCGGCTGGGGCGGACATGGAGGATGGGGTGGTCATCATCATGGCGGCTGGGGTGGACATGGCGGCTGGGGTGGTTATGGTGGATATGGAGGCTGGGGACGTTAAACTTTGCTAAGCTAAGCAAAGTTCCTACAGTCAACACTATATTGTTTGTTTCGTTTGTGTAAATAAAGAACATTTCCAAAAAGCAGACACTCAATTTTATTTTGATCTTATCATTCTTACAAATTTCAGGTACTCAGATTAAGTATTTATGGCACATATTATTTGCGACAAACAATCCGAGATTAAAACATATTTTAACCATTTTACTGCTGCACTTAAGCTAAGCAAATAAATTTAATTGCAATTCCATTTCATAATTTTGACACTTGGTTTTGGCATGACAATCACTTTTTAAGCTGAACAAAACAGCTTCCAGAGTTCCATTTAGCATTTTGATTCTTATAATTGCAGGGGCTATCCTTGATGTTTAGTTCTAACAGTGAATACGAGCGTGTTCAAATTTAAAACTTTGATTTGCTGGTTCTAGTGTGTATCTAATTTACTAATCTAAATATATTCAGTCGAATCAAATAAATATACGAATTGCATACCAATTATTTACAGATTATCTTTACAGTGGACAACATACAAAACTTATAAAAATAAGCTATTTATTAATTAATTTATTTTATATTGAAATAATATGTGAATGTGTGAATTTCATAATTTACTACAACCTATCTTTGCCCTATTAAATCATTCAATTGTAAAGAGCTTACAAAAAATTGTATAAAGCTTTAAACTGAAATACATATAAAAATTTTACACATAATACTTTTAATATATTTTTAAAAATATTTTACGTCGTATTGAATGACATTACTTCACATATATTTTATTTATTTCTATATACATTCAATGTATGTAGACTTTTTATTAAATTTAAATATGTAATTAAATTTGTATAGTAAAATTACTTATTGTTAATCACTGTGCTGCAAAGATTTCATATAAAAGCCGAGTCCTGACAGGATTTTCAAGTGCAATTGTGAAATGCAGACATTATTAACTGGAGATTTTCTGAAACTACAGGATGTGTATTTTCGAGTACTTGGATTTAATATAATGACTAAACTACATGGCTGGCCCTGCTGGCAGCCTGCTCTCCTTGGCCATTGTCCAGGTAATGGTAACTGGTTACGTCATACAAAACCTGGAAAATGTGGTAAAGCTGGCAGAGGCTATAGCCTCAATGCTTTTTAATTGTTTGGGTATGATTAAGTTTGTCATAATGATTTATAAGCACATGGAATTTCGAGAGTTAATTGTTGAATTGCATCAGATGTTGCAAAGAGGTAAGTTAAGTTTTAGAGTAAACTGTCATCGAACTATCTCTCACTCTTACGACTGAACATTTTAAGAAAGCAAATTGAAGGCGGCTGTCGCTATAATTAAAAAGGAGAATAGGCGAGAGCAGCGGATTAGTGGAATATACAAAAATTGTTTTTTGCTCTTGCTGCTTAACTACTGTCTAACTGAAGAAGTTCTGCTCGATATGAGCAGCTATCCGTGCGAGTAAGTTTACAAATAACACTCAGAAAAATAGATTGCTCATTCCAAGAATCTGCCTCACAAGAAAAGATGACAGCATTTGAAAGTATTCCGTTCTAATCAAATTTGTGCATAGCTTACAAATGTGTTGATTATTATTATTATTATATAGAGCTAACTTATAATTAAAATTATTAGCTAGCGTATTTTTTTTGGCTATGGCAGCGTTGGCCTTCAGCTCGTGTTATTCTAGATTTATTCTATGTATGTACATATTTACATTGTATCTTATTTATTTGTTTAGTTGCTGTATGTGAAAGTGATGTTTTAAATGTGGAAGATTAGGTTAGTTTGTTTGAGGTATTGTAGGATTTTTAACGTGTTTGGTGGTGTGGGGTTTGAGAGGCATTGTAGTGGGCTAGTGTTTTTAAATATTGCATGTCTCTGTGTTTTGAAGGAGTTGCAGTTGGCAAGTATGTGTTCTATTGAGATGTTCTGGTTGCAGTACGGGCATGAATGTGTTGATATAAGTGCATATTGGTTGCTGAGTGTTAATATTGAAAATATTATTTCGAGTATTTTTAATGAAATTGAATTAAATTTTTTCCTAATCGCAGCTACCCCTGGGACAATCAGGAGCTGCAGTTTGCATTGCTTGCCTACGCAGTGCTAGTAAGTGCCAGTTTTACAGTCGTGCTTTCCACAATCTTTCTCTTCTACACTTTATGTATCGCTTGTTTTTAATCTTGTTGCTCTTTTCAAGATAGCTCAGTAGAAGATGCAGTTGTGCACAACTGAGTTGGTGCTGGGAAATATCTTGAATCTTTACAAGAGCAGCCTGGATATTAGCGATGTGGTGAATCGTTATTTTCGTCTACTGATTCGCACCCAGCTGGTGGTGGGCTCATTTCATCTGTGCGTGCTTAGCTACTCCATATCGGATAAGTTTGACAATCCGCAGATGCCTTTCTATGTGGTGTTTACAATCTCTGTATTGTCACAGCTTTTTGAATATTGCTCTTGTGGAGAATATCTCAAAACGGAGAGCAGAGGATTCCCTAGAGCCATCTACGACAGTCCTTGGTACGACGCAATTCAACGAAGTCCACGAATTGGGCGTTCTCTGCAGTTTTCAATAATGCGTGCACAACGCGGCAGTTGGACTGATGGCATTTTCTTTGAGGCCAACATGGAGGTATTCCTTTCGGTAAGTAATTCCTTTCATGATTTAGATAAAGGATCCTACAACTACGTTTGATTGAACGCACAGCCATGCCATCTAAATTTGTTTCTATGGCTTACCTTTGTCATAAAAAATTGACTTAAAATTCCTAAGACATATGTAAATACTTTTGACAAAATCGATACTTTATTAAAGCAGTACAATAAATCATTTAACTACATCAAATTTGTTTCAAGAACTTTTAAATTCAAAGTTTTGCATTATTTGAAGGATACCTTTAAGTTTGCTTAAAAAAATCTCCATTAATAACAGGATCATTTAGAAACCAACAATTACGAAACATTTATTAAAGAAATCATCATCGGTATTATTTTGAGCAATATTCGTTTTATTGCATAGCTTGCGTTGTCGTACGACATTTAACAATCAAACTTACATAATGTACAAAACATATTTTACACAATTCGTTAGGCGCTAGGTACTTAAATGTGAAGATTGAATTGGAAAAGTGAAAATCTGGAAATCAGGAAAACACGGTATAATGCATAAATATACAAAGAGGGATGTGACATTGGATAGATGAGTGTGTGTGTGTATGTATGTGTATATGGTAAAGAAACAATTGGAGGTCTGTGAAATTTGTTGCTGATGACCAACTGAGCTGTTGCTGCTGCTTTTGCTGCCCTCAACTTTATCCTGGATTCTATCAGACAAATTAAATCCAAATAAGCACGGTCATATCAATTATTTAAAGAATCTGCGGGGTCCGCCAGCAACAGGGCTAACAGGTGGGGGTGTGGGAATATGAGCACCCTCGGCACGGAAACCATTCTCATCGGCAATATAGGTAATTGTGTAGAGCACGCCATCGGGTCCGGTGTAGGAGTATGAGCCTTGCATTACCTAAAAATTATGGTAAATAGTTGTATTTATCTCAAATCTTAACAACAAGCATCTAAGAGTATGCTGCACAAATTTGGCAGCGTTTGCATTCTCGCTTAATGTTAGGCTACTCGATCTTACCTGAGCCTCCAACTGTGAGCCGGGATTCTTGAGGTAACCAGCCTCATCAGCGCGAATGCCATTGCTCGTCTCATAGCTGAAATTAAATTAAGTTTTCAAATATTTAAAATGTTGTTTATGTTGTTAAATTATTTTATGGAGTAAAGTATAGATTTTTTAAATTATTTAGAAAAGACGTTAAAGTATATTATTATTTCACTTTATATTATAAAGAAATTAGTAAAAAAATAAACTGAACAGATGATGGTTAATGATTCCTTTGACTTATTCTCTCTATCTCTATCTTACTAATAACGCAAATATAAATATTTGTTTACATTTCATATACAAGATATAACATCTTAAACTTACTTGTACTGATATGAGCCATCCGGGTTCAGATCGAAGTTCTGCTTCAATATCACTGCATTCGCATCGAAGGCGTTGCCCCGGGGCTGAGGCAGACCGCGCTGTGGCTGAGCTGTGACAATGCAGAGGGAGCACAGCGCTAAGGCGGCGACAGCGTAGGAGTAGGTAAGCAACTGCATGACCTTTAAGTTTTTCAATTGGGCGCCGGCGCCAGCAGCAAGAGACAGACAGGAGAGAGAGAGAGAGAGAGGAGCAGATATTTGGTAGATAATCGAAAAATAAGTTGATTGGTAAATTTAGACATAACATTGATTTATTGACGCTCGAAAATGTCAAACTGCGATCAGTGTAATTAGTTATCGATGCTTCACATGCATACTTTGAAAGTCAATTTTAAATAGCATCAAGATTTATTGACCTTATTACTTTGAAAATATATGTGGCACTATATGTTAACGATGTCTGGAAGCTATAAATGTTTGATGGGATTATTATTTATGACCTTATATTTGATCCTTCTATGCAGATTAGTTTAGCATAGTTAATGGAATAAAGTCAACTAAGTGAAAATTATTGTGTTTATAAAGTCTTCAGATATTTCTCTAAAGCATTTCCATTAGTGTGAATCTAAGTAAATGAATCTCTTAAAGGTATGGAAAAGAACATCAAAAATTAATAAAAAAAATCTAATTATTTCAACAGACACTGACTAATGGAACTAAAACAACTTGTATCCTTGTTGTTCAGAAAAAACCTTTAGGAATTTCAACAATTCTGTCACAAAATAGCAATATTTTTATTTGTTTATAAAAATCTTTTAAGCATCCTTTTAATGTTAAACGTGATTTTAAGCATCCATTTGATCCTTTGCACTATACAACAATTTTTCACAGCACAGCAATTTAGAACTCACTTTAAACTTGAACGCGACTTGTTTGTGGATTGAAGCGATTTTTCTTTGTTGTTTGCGTTCGAAAGGCTCGTCAAAACTGTTTTGACTTGACTGCAGTCAGTGCCAACGTTTTTATACCGAAAAAAAAAATGCATTCACTGAGCCGCAGCAGCAGCAGCAACAACAGCAAAAGCAGCAGCGACGGCGACAGCATCCGCAATGAGAGCAGCGCAGCAACAATCGGATTGCAGTGAAGAAGAAGACCAAGCAAAAGCAGAAGCAGAAGTAGAAGCTGCAGAAATGTTTGTATATCTGACAAGCAGTGGCAGCAGCAACAGTGGCAACAGAATCGGAAGAGGCTGCCACTCGTACCATGCGGCGTATGCGCAACGAGCTTAAATTTAAATGCAAATGGGCGTTGCGCATACGCCATGTGTAGCTAAATAGTTATGTAAGTGTGTGTATTATCAGTTAAGCCAACATATTCAATTCTGAGTGTGTGTTTGTGTGTGTGAGGCACGCCAGCTTGTCTAGTCATTAATTTATGTGAGCTAGCAATGCGAAGTTCAGTTTTGATTAGCCCACGCTGGCGTTTGCTGGGGAATTTTTGTATTCTGTCATGTGCAATAATTTGTTAATTCAAATATTAATTAAAAGATTAGTATATAGACAGCTGTGAAGATGTTGCAATTGTGCCATAGAATTGATGAATTGGCTATTAAGATATTATATTTTTCTTTGCAATTTTTGAAATACTTTGTATTTACTGCACTTTATTGACATTTGCAAATGCAACAGAGCCGCGGGGCGGGGATTGCCACATTTGTTTGAAACAAATCAAATATGTTTGCCCACTTGCCTGGTGAACTCAAAAAAACCCAAAACAATTGCAAGATTTGCCTTCTATATATTTGATTTGATGTGCCATTGTTTCATCTGCAGCTGCTGTTCAAAACGAAGACAACCAAAAATAAAAATTTAGACATTTGAAACGCTTTGGCAGCTTATGGCCAATTTGCGCTGACCAGCCGATAGGTGGATGCCACTCCCACCATTTGCACCAGTTCCCACTGTAAAGGTGAACCAAATGATATGCACATAAGGGAGGTGGTAGGCTGGGGCGGGCGTAGCTTGGCGGTTTACATTTTGTTGTTTTTGTTAAGCCGGCCGGCGCATTAAAAATTTCAGTTTTCGGTTTTAAACTTTAAACTTTTACGGAGTCTCTGCTGCTGGCACAGCGTGTAGGAAATGTCAGTTGCAATTCATAAAAATTGCAGCAATAGCCGCAACTAAGACTACAACAACTAATACAACAGCAACAACAACAGCTACAACTACAACAACATAGAGTGCGCTCTGATCACGAACATGCCATGATGAACATCGCGCGAGATTAACGCGCCAGCAACAACAACACCAATTGCAACGAAGACGCCTTCTCCGGTTGTAAGTTACTGCAAACAGCATCAGTTGCAGCTCCACCTCTGACTCCACCTTTACCTGCCTCAGCTTTTCGTCCAGCTACAGCTCTAGCTTTGACTCTTTAGCTGTGCCACCCTTTTGTAGTTGTTCAATTTTTCATTTATTTTTTTGCCTTTTGCTGTGCGATTTTTATTTCTTCTGTGTGTTAGTTGGGCTAGAAAAGTCGCGTCTGCGATTTGCCCGCGTTTCGTGTGCTGGCCTTCGTTTGCATCTTTTTTCGCTGCTTAAGTGCATTTGCTTACACACTGTTAGTGGGTACAAATGTTTTTGAACTTAACTTGTAACTCAGTATAGGATTTTTGAATTTAGCAAGTATGAAATATAAGTAAATGTTATAAATATTTAAATTACTTATAATTTCAATGTATATAAAGGATTACCCAAACAAAATGTATTATTATTTTCCCGAATTATACTTGAATTAATTAATAAATCAAATGTTTTTAAAAATTATATTTGTAACCTTGCTTTTAATCAACAAGTAAATAATAAAATTTAAAAAAAAACTGTTAATACATTAAACTTGACCTTAATTTTGTATAGTTAAGACTACCAAAAACTATATAACTTTGTCATAAAAGAAAGGGTATTTTAAGTTAAATGAGCTTTGAAATTCACAATACTACTCGTTCACATTTGACATACAATATTTTTCAACTGGCAGCTGTTCATAAGTACTGCAGTAAGTCGTACTATTTGCAATAATGTTTCACACTCGTACTAATTCTTATTTATGTTTATTGCTCTCTACCTCCAAACGAGTAAAATTCCCGTGTGCTCAGGGTGTTTCTGTGGTTCAGTGGATCAGTTTCTCAGTGTGGCGATAAGTTGGTACGTCTTCCGTCATTATTTCTTTTTTTTTTCTTAGCATATGCCTCATTCACAATGATGAATGAATGAATCGCGTGTGGTGTTTGCGAATGTTATTCATCTGTTTACTTGCAGATTCAATCAGCGCATCTTAAGTGAGCTTAAAATGTATCTTAATTTATGCAGCTTTGTTCTTAGCCCAGTCGCAAAATGCAATGCAATGAGTCTATAAACCACCTAAGCCATCTTTGCCATATGCTAATTGTGTGTGCAGCATTTCTAAAAGATTGTTATACGACTCCATCAAGCTGACAAATTAATATTCGGTGGAGACTTCTTGATATTTTTTTTTATTTTGGTTTATTTTTGGTCCGACTTAAACGAGTTTGTGACGTTTTTTAGCACTATAGATACGCATTTAAGGAATTCAAAAAAGAAAGAAGAAAATTTAATAAAAATAAATAAAAATTGGGAGCGAATAGAATAGATATGTTAATTAAATTTAATTTGCATGTTATAAATGTTCATTCTAAATAAATAACATATAAGAAAAAGTTCATATGATAGCAATAAAGCTTTTAATTTAATATAAGGTACGTAATTAATGAATATATATTATCAATATTTGTTGACAGTAGAAAACATAGCGTCCGACATCTCAGTATACACCTTGGCTTATATGTATATTTAAGTTTAATTTAAATCAGTTTAAAAACAAAAATTAAATAAACACTCCAACCATATCTAAACATTTTAAGCATATGGTTTTAGACTCGCTGATTCATTGAATCATTGAATAGTTATGCAAATATTGCGCTGTGAATGTTTTATTAAAATACATTTCGGCATCGTTTCTATAGAATTTCTAAAGCGTTTTTTTTTCTGTTTTTTTTTTATGTTTCTCTTCTTTAATAAATAACGTAATGTATGCTAATTTTTGGTTGTCCGCTGTGCCATATATAAAAGGAACGCATATTGGCAATTTTAGCCAAGTTAAGAGTTAACAGAAGACGCGAAATGTTCAAGCTGATAATTTGTTTGTTTGTGGTTGCCAGTGGTGTCAGTGGTGCGACTATTGGTCGCTTGGACACAACCACCGAGAAGCGTGAAATAATCCCTGTGCTGAGTTTCGAGACTGAAAAGAGTCCTGATGGTTCATTCAAGTTCTCGTATGAGGGCGGCGATAAGTCGTTCCGTGAGGAGTCTGCTGTTGTCCAGGATGCTGGCACTGAGAATGAAGCTCTCGAAGTAACTGGCTCCTATCGCTATGTGGATGCTGATGGTCAGATGGTGGAGGTGCATTATACAGCTGGCAAGAATGGATTTGTGCCCTACGGAACTCATATTCTTGGCGAGATTACTGCTCTGGCTAGGGCCGCAGGCAGTCTGCCCAACTACACCGAGGAGCAGGAGCGTGAGGAGCGTTTGAGTCAGCGTCGTGCTCGCTCCAAGTCGGAGACAGAGGAGGAGAAGAAGGAGGAGAAGAAGGTGGAGAAGAAGGAGGAGAAGAAGGAGGAGAAAAAGGAGGAGAAGAAGACGGAGAAGAAGGTGGAGAAGAGAGAGGAGAAGAAAGAGGAAAAGAAAGAGGAGAAGAAAGAGGAGAAGAAGGAGGAGAAGCCAGTTCAGGAGAAGAAGCCCCTGAAGGAAGAGAAGCCAGTCAAGGAGGAGAAACCAGTGGCAGCACCTAAGAAATCAGAAACCAAACCCGCTGATTCTCAAGTGATTCCCGTGAAGGTGGTGCTGGAGCAGAAACCAGTCGAGAAGGTAGAGAAGCTGGAGAAGAGCGACAAAGCCGTTTCAAAGATCGCATAAAAATTTCGTTCAACGAAATTTGTAGTGTTTAACTAAACTTAAGTATTATTTATAATGTAATATGTGCGATCTAACTGGGTAGCAATAAATACGAAACAAAAAAACTAGTTTTTTAAACTAAAGTCTTACCATTAGCGGTTTTCCCAAAGGTTTCCTAATCGCAGCTATATATAGCTTATGATAAAGTTCACAATTTATGCTAATTACCAATTAATGATGTCATAAACAACATGAGGACATCAAAAGATACCAGCCTTGCTTTATTAAGTTTAAAGAACAACTATTAAATCAATAGCGCACAACTTTTAGCAATTAACAACAGTTCTTTTAAATGTTTTACACCCTTGCTATTGGTACCCAAAAGATGTGTAGTTTCTTCGCCGATGCGGCATAAAACTACAAATGATGGTTTAAGGTAATAAATCATTAATTGGCTAAGGTATTAATGATATTAAGCCATTTTTTGCTGTGATTTTTTGTTGTTAAAGATGGATTTTATATAGCTTTTGAGGATAGACTGTGTCAAAAAGAATCGCACTGCTTGATAAACGGTAGCAATTTGTTTCATACGACTTAAATTTTTATTCGAAGTTAATTTTTCATACTCGATACCGAAGGTAAAGAAGGAATATTATTTTGCTCTTTTGTATAAGTAATAAACAACACGAAGACCTAACTATCGATTGATTGCTATTGTGTTTTATTATCTAGTTAAAGAATGCCTGGCTTTACTGTACTCTGTAAAAAAGCAGATGAACAAGTTGTCATTACGGTTTTATAAGTGAGGCATGAGGGATTATATGTTGATTGCTTTTTCGTTTGCGACTGTTCAAAGTTTTGTGTATTTATTTATTTCAAGGTTTTTGCCAGGCGGGCAATTCTAACCTGTCTGAAGAGCAAAAGCAGCGGGCGTTAATACCAAACGAAAGAGAGAGAGAGAGAGAGAGAGAGAAAGAGTGATGTAGAGATTATCTAAGATATGCAAATTAGCAGATAAAATTGTGCGTTATTTTTTTTAAAGATATGATTATACTTGTAGTTCTTTTTCGTTTAGCGAATTCATCTTTATTTTCTTTTGTTCGTTTAACGCTGACTCTTCCCAATTATGTAACTAAATAACATTTCATTTTTAATTATTATATTTGGCCTTCACTTCCACGTTCTCATCATAGTTGGGCAAATCCTTGGCTGCCTGGGCAACTGCTGTTATCTCGGGATTGATAATGGTGCCAGTGGGCACAAATCCATTTACGCCAGCCGTATAATGCACCTCAACAGTATCGCCCTGATCATTGACATACCTGTAGGAGCCCGTCACCTCTAGTGCCTCATTCTCGGTGCCGGCATTCTGAACGGTTGCCTCCTCCTGACGGGAGGTGCCATCGCCAGATTCGTATTCATGCTGATAGGAGCCATCATCATGCTTGACGGTCTCTGACTTAAGAATGGGAATATGTTCCTTCTCTTCAGCAAGTGGAGCTGCTGAGGCGCTGCTCGCCAGGACACCCAGAACAAGCAAAGGCAGCTGCAAGAAATCCAAATTCCAATTGTTACTTAAGTTTTAATCCATTTGTAATTTCTTTCTTTCCGATTGTATTTCACTTACGAACTTAAACATTTTATACGATAGACTCTTTGAACTGGATCACCGAAAGCGAGAGTTTTAAGTGCGGATCAGTTTTGTGTGTGTTGCGTCTTTTATATGCCATACGAAAGCAACGCACGCATTGTCATCAGATAATTCAACATGCCAAACATGTTTGCATCCCGGTTTATCGCGAACCCCAAAAAACTCAAACGATTGCCTCAAATAGCTTCACGCTAAATGTCAGGGTCGTCTACAGTTAGCAGCTTAAAGCTCAAAAAGTGTCAAAAATGTGTCAACCACTTATTTACTCAGCTATTTCAGATGCAATAGAGGTAGCAAAAGCAACTTCCGCACCTACACTCAAAAGAAAAATGGATAAACATTTAAAGACTTTTTGAACTATAATTGAATGCACAAAAAAAAAACTTTTTAGCATATTTGCCTGACTTGTGGTTTTTCAACTTATTAGATTTTTCTAAAAATATACAATAATGCAAAAAGAAATATTTTTAAAAAGTAATGGCTTAAGTAGTAGTTTCTTTTGTCAGTGTATCTGAGTCTGTTTCTCTTTCTACAAGTATATTTTTTTGAATGTATCTGTTGGATTGATGGCATCGATCAGTGCATCCATTAGCAGGCTCACGGCTACCAATTACCTTTTCCATAACTGCAAATTGTTTGCTTTGCTCGCTGCAGCTTCACCTACTCAAGGTGTTTCTAGCGATTAATTGCCACTTGACAGTGTGGCTCAGTATCTTTGCATTGGCATCCCATTCCATCTCATTTCATCTTATTCTATCCATCCACCAAGCCCACAAATGTTTTCATTTAGCATGTAAAATGTCAGCGCTTTGTGTGTAATACTTGTCGTAATTTATTGGTAAGTATCTCCATCTGAATGCGACACCTGAGCAGAGGAGTACACTGAGAGTTCAGCAAACAACAACAACAGCAACAACGTTAGTAAAGTGCCTGGAGCATTGTCAGCACCCACTTTTCTGATTCAACCCAATTTTGTAGGTGTGCTAGCGATTTGAATATTATTTCTAGTTATAGTTATTTTGTGTTAATATTTGACTTTTGTGTAAAAAAATTACACAAACATATAAAGACGTACTTATTGCAATAAGAATATCTTTTAATACATCCAACATTTTAGTATTTAAAAAGGTGTAACCTTAAAAAATTAAAAACTGCTGTTTTAAGGATATTTCGCTAAAGAATTTTTACATTAATCCTTAGCAAATATCAGTTTCTAAAGAAAACGACGTTAAACGATAACGGGTTTTTTTTTAAGTCTTAATATTTTTTTTGATCCAGTTTACATGTCGTTCGTTATTTTTTAAAGACAGAATGACTTTTTTTGAATTCATATTTGAAATCTGAGCTCTATATTTCTATATCATTTCGACTAGATAGAACTTTATATACTCTCATGCAATTACAGCTAAGCACTTGATAAATGTTTCGAATAAAAATTTCAATAAGCTGCATAAATAATTTTCAAGCGATTCTATCGCTTAACACATAATTCAAAAAAACAATTTAATGAATAATAAATAATGAAAGTAATTAAATTTAAAGATAGCTTGCACAGGTCTTAATGAATTATTGACTTATTATTGAATATTAAAAGCAAGTATTAAAGTTAATTTTAAACCATTTAGAAATCAAACGGAAAACAAGTCAGCGTCAAAATCAAGTCGAACGACATTTTGGCAAAAGGGCAAAACTAAGGCTCAGTTACAGCTGCCCCAAGGTGATAAACTGGGAATCCAACAAAAACAGCAAATTACCATGTTTGCAGTGCGCTGTGAAAATGTGTTGCCAATAAAAATTGCAACAATTTATACATCTGACAGGCCAAAACACAGAAACTGGCGATGCACGTCGCCAAATTAAATATGTACACGATGAGCCACTTTATGACTAGTGTTGGAAGGTGTAGTTTGTAAGCTGCTGCCCAGTTGGCCAACACTCAATCAGTTCCAGCGCCGCTCCTCATTGGCATAGTTTGGCGCTGACTCTTACGAATTGTGATTTGAATTTATTAGCCAGCATTGTTTATGAGTCGTTTATTTGGATAATTGTTTGAATAACATTTACAAATTTACAACAGTTTGCCTGCGCGCACTTTCAGCGCCTGTACAGCGTTTTGTGCCGTCTCTGTGATCTCTTTGGTTATGTGTGTGCCAACGGGCACAAAGCCATTCTTGTCGGCCACATAACTGACCTCCACATGCTCCCCATTGCCATCGATATAGCGATAAACACCAGAGACTTCCAGCTCCACTTGACCATCATCATCTTCAGCTCGATCATCAACTGGATCTTGTTTGTGTATTTGATTATTGGAACGTGGCTTCACGATGCCCACCTCCTCGCGATACGTGCCATCGGCGCCTTCGTAGGCAAAGAAATAGGAGCCATCGTTTTTTTGCTCAGCCATTGACTTAATAATCGCTACTATTTCTGCCTTCTTCTCTTTTTGCCCCTGCTCAACAAAACAGCTGGCGGTCCAGCACAGCAGGCAAAGTAGGCACTGCAAAAAAAATTAAGTACTTACATAAAAGAGTTTGAAGTTAATGTTACAAAATTTGAAATACTCTTGATACTCGGTGGTGGATGGTAAAGTAAGTGACTTTAAAAAGATCTCAATGGTACATTTATAAAATTTAAAAAAATATATTTTTAGTTGTTAGTAAATTTATAATTTTAAAAATCTAGATCCTCATCAGCCAAATATATTATTTTGAGTGTGATCTTAACTATTTAATATTTAAACAATATTTAAATAAGAAATTTGTTCAAACTTTAGTGTAAGCTCATGTTCAAATATTTAACTATACAAAGCTAAAAACAAAACAATGAAAGTTAAGAATATTAAATATTAGCTGTATTTAAATCCAATTCATTATTGACTACAAAACATTTTTGATCTGTTATAATGAATTTATTCTTGATATATGGATTATTTTATGAACTCCAAGTTTCAAATCTCTATCTGCCTTTGAACAAAACGAATACATTTTTTTTTCCTCCTCATCAACAGTGTACGAAGATAAAGATATTCAAAACTACTAGTTATTAACATATGTAGTAGTTGTTGCTTACCAATCGAAACATGTTTTATGGCTGTGTCCGAACTTATGCTAATACTGTTCGCGCATAAGCCTGTTCTCAGCTTTTTATACCTTTTTGTTAGAATTTCTCTGATTATGCTGGGTCAATAGAAAGTTGCGAGACGAGTCGAGACAAAGTCGCCAAGACGCAGTTTGTTGAACTGTTTGTTTGCTGCAGATTTGCATTTAAAGCCAGTTGTTCTGGTCTGTTTTTTGGCCAAATTATGTAACTGCTGCTCAAATTGGCCATTGTCTTTGGCTGTTAACTGTGACACATCGGTTAGTTGCGTGCTTATATATATTCAAGTGGGTGTCAAGTATCGTGTATCGTGTATCTTGCATCTCTGTGGGTGCAGCAGCAGCTAATAAAATTTGTCAAATTGCTTGTACAAACATATACAAATTACAAGTGTCTGGGTGGGCGGGCCATGCCCACCCACAAAACGAAAGGTGCTGAATATGTAACGGCTGACTGGCTAAGAAAACAATATAACAATTTACAGCCCAAAACTGGCAAAGACTTGCCTAAATGTTTTCCACTTGACTTCCATGCTGAATTCCACTCGAAGTTTCGCTCTCTCTCTCTCTGTTTTTCCACTTGCTCTGCATACGGTTGTTTTTGGCCACATTTGAATTTGGAACGTCGCACGTCTATTTTTGTTTCTTTTTTTACTGTTACAGTGGGTGGGCACTGAGAAGCGACTAACATTTATACCACAAAGAATTTAATAATCATTTTAGCAATTTCGCAACCTTAGCAAAACGGCAAAACTGCTGTTTTTCTGCTCACTTCTGCTCTTACCTGCAATTGGCAACCCAATGTTAATACCCTGCATGTTTTTTTGTTTCTGGTATATTGTGGTTAATGGTTGTGAAGGTCAGCAGTTAGGCAAAAGCACGTGATATTTTCTTAGCACTAATAACTTAAATGTATTAGTTATTTAATTTAATAATTTAACTTAATTTAAACGCGATATTATTGTAATTGCTAGTTTGTGCCTACTTAAATTTCTTATAAAAAGATTATCCAAGCAAACTTGTTAATATTATTCAATTATTTTAAGACATAAAATTTTATCCAATTATAAAATAACTAAATAATTAACCATCTCATACTCCGTTCCTACTTACTGATATCTTCAGCAAATAAAACTGTCAAAAAAATATGGCTTACAGGGCATCTTATAGTCGTTGCCATTTACCATCTTTCGCTCTAATTCGGTGTTGGCATTTGCCTTGGCGCGCAATGGGCGTTGCAAACAACACGCCTATCTCAACCAAAAAATAAAAAACAAAAATGAGCTAAAAGACAGTCAGGTTTACTGGCTGCAGTTTGAAGACGAACACATGTATTAATAAATTGATTCTAAGGTGAATTCAAAACTAGTCTGGCATTATTACACAGAAATGCCGATCGATACATTTGCTGAAATGGAAACACATTAAGTGTTTGGATCGCAATGCCAACGAGTGCATAATTTAGATGCGACACATTAACCTTTAGCAAAAGATATAGTTGCATCTGCATGTGCAAATGATGCAAAACCGGAACAGCAGCGAAATATACGCACCGAACGCGGAGAGAAATCAAGAACAGAGGCTTTAATCAATTAGCCATAACTTACCTGGCCTAATGCAACTACTACAAATCCAACTGAGGTGGCCAAATGTCAAATGCCATCATTTCATAAGACCATTAATAATAATCACAATCGAGCAGGGGAGGTGTGTCCAGCTCCGGTTTGAATCTAATTTGTTTCCCAAGCGATTCATTTGTTATTGTTTTGGTTTTTTTTTGTGCATTCATTTTTTTTAATTTGCACTATTTGAGGCACATCTTTATCTGTGCCCTGCGAATTGTTCATTAAAAGATACAAATGCGACATGAGATCTCATGTATCAGAACTATAAATTAAAGATAGATTTTGCGAAACAATATTTCTCATCGCAGATAGTGGGTTATTAGTCTAATGAAGATATCAGAGATAATAGAAATTATTTAGTGTTGCAGGTGTGAAATTGAATGTATCTTTGCATATAAGTTACAAACAATTATTAGCTTGTGGTTGCTTGTGATCATTATTTTTTTTAGTCTGTAATTTTGGAAAAAAAAAAGAATATAAAACCCTTTTGTTTGCTAACATATTCATATTTGTTAAATTAAATCAAACAAATGAACGTTTGCTTTGCTATTTTCGCATTTTGTTATCATGATGGTTTGTTATAATACTAAACTATCATTGGCAATGCTATAAATACAAAGTGTGTCTTTAGTTTGTTTATCTTTGGTACCTGATGTCATCACTTAAGGTCGATGACTATTGTTGTTTTGGTTGGCAGTCGAAAAATAAATTTAATAAACATAATTTGCTAATAAAAACCAACTTAAATTTAAGGCGCTTAGACGTGTTGACAAAAATTATAAAAATTTTACCACTATTTCGTTGTATTTAATAATATTAAGTCTGTTACATTCAGGTTTTGAAAAAGAGAACGAGTATTTTTCAAAATACTTATACAATTATTTTATTAAATAACCTAATTAATATTTTATAAGCAAGATGACTCTTGTCGAGTAAGCTCGACTATGAGATGCCCTAGACATTACGCCCTGCATTGTTTGTATGTATGCGTGTCTGTGTTTGCATATTCGATATCTTATAAATAAATAAAATTCAACATTTGATTTTGTTAATTAAATATTGGTTCATCACATTAAAATCTAATTTTTGTTGTTGAAATACTTTTGGACACCTTTGTATTAAGTTTTAACTGTAGCGCATTTCAATAATTTACCGAACTTAAATTTATTGCTCTATACTTTTAGGCGGTAGTAAAACTTGTTACAAAAAACGTAAAGCATAACACGTGGCTGGAAGAAATAGTGGAAGCTCAAATCTGAATAAAAATTTTGGTGCAAATATTGACTAAGAAAAATTTTAAAGATCACTTTAAGATTAATGACAGACTTTTCTACAGTCTGACAAGAGACTTAAGAATTTTTTGGGCATGTTTATTTAGCAACAACAGCTTTAACATTCCCAAAGCGTATCGCATGAAAAGCTACTCATAAAAATTAATATATTCAACTAGGTAGCAAGCAGAACATAACATGAAATGCGATGTTTTAAAAACAAAATTGTAATTGCCAGCCGAGCAACGCATGACAAATAAGAAAATCACATTAACGTCGAGCAAACAAGGCGGGGCTGTAAGTTGTAAATGACTTATAGTGGCAATCATAATAACTGAACTGATCAGACCAACTCAGAACAACGCCTCAAAAAGCATGACGAATGAAAAATGACAAATGAGACTGGACAAACAATGGAACATCGCAATGGAATTCACAGGCTAAAAGCAAGACTGCCTCCTTGATAGATTGCATTTTATAAATGATTGCACTGTGATATCTTCAAGCCGCTCATAATTTGTTTTTCTCTTTCGGCTGAACTCAACCTTGACCATAGTGGGTAAAAGTTGCGTATACGACCCCAAAACGCTAAAGGCTGAGATGAGATCGAAAGCAGTAAAAAGCCGTCAGCACATAACTCACATAAACACCTTAAGAACAAAAGATGCACCGATGTTAAAAGCAAAAAGTGGCTGCATTTGCATACGGCAATGTATCTAGTGGGGCATACTACATGGCAGCCTATGTATCTGATGCATGCAACATCATAAATATAAGCGGAAAAACTCAAGCAGCCAGTTGGCCCAGTGCTAACAAATTTGTTTGTCCTTCTGTCAATGGCCAATAAAAAACCAATAAAGCTGCCAGTTACGGTTGCTACTGTTGCGGTTGTTATACCCTGTAAACCTTTGGAAAACAAATGGGTATCATGTTGCTGTGGAAATGTGTGTAACACAAAGGAAAATAATATGTACAGTAATACTTTGAGGTTATATTTAAGTTATGTTAGGTTTAATAATTCCAAAAATATCAACACATAAAAATAAATATTGTATTTCATATAAACCATATTAAGAATTCGGTAGATATTTTTTATATGTATTTCAGAAGTTATTAAGCTATAAAGTTACTAAAATGTCAAGGGAAAAACTATTAATTATACGAACGAGCAAATAAGTTACAGGGTGTCTCATGCGAGCATAACTATTGTCAAAAGTAGTCTTAGCTTGTTAACACGATTTCAATGTAGATAAATTACAGCCCCCGTAGCATCAGCAGCAGCAACAAGATCAAAATCAAGATCGCCAGCACTTGCACAGATATGGCAGATATGGCTTATACATAGTTTCAACCTGCCAAGCTGGACAGGAAGCGTTGCCGCTGGTTACCCGGGCGATCTTCTTATGATCGAGCTGCGCTTTAGGGCTTGGTCTGACTGTTTCAGTGCTTCACTGGCTACCCGCCTTGTTTAAGCTGTATAAATAGTTCTAGTCATCGCTGCTGCAGTTGCAGTCGTTGCAACGCTTTCGGCTAGTTCAGTACTCACAACTCAGTATTCCATACGTTCAACTTTGATACCTTTTAACCGAAACACCCTCTCCTCCCCTTAAACCAAGTGAAACAACATCAGTTTTATCGAGCGTGTAATTTGTGTAACTTTTTTCTGTGAGATTTATGACAACGACGACAGCCTAAATGCCGTCCAAGTTCAGTGTGCGCCATATGCGGGTAAAAATGACAGCTCCTAGCACTTCACTGCAGTTGATGTTAATCTGAAGATTAACAATTGCAAACATATTATTTTGATTTTGTATTTTTATTTATTTATTAAAGTGTGTCGAGATCAAATAGAATTTTAATTTTGATCAACTCCTAAAATTAATTATAACTCCTTATTAAAACATCTTTCTTTTTCTACTTGACAGTGCTTGGTGTTTTGTGTGCTTTGGCTTGCGCTGATTGGAGCTAGTCATGCCCAGTTGCCAAGTGCACCATTTCAACAGTCGCCGTTCCAGCAACGCCAGCCCATTTCGCAACTTTCACAACAATCGCCATTTCAGCGACAACGACAGCAGCCAACGGGACAGGGTCTATTTCCAGCGCAGGGCAATCCCTTGAATCCACTGAATCCCCTCAATCCCTTGGCATCACCCATTGCTCCACTGGGTCAGAGTCCCTATGGTCGCTACAACCAGTACTCACAGCAGCAACAGCAAAACTATGTACCCATCACTGCCTATCAGAATGACCTCAATCTGGATGGCAGCTTCTCCTATGGCTATGCGTCAGCAGATGGCACTATGGCACAGGCACAAGGATATGTCAAGAATCTGGGCTATGGTGAAGGAGTGGAAGCACAGGTGAGTTCACTTTGCATTGCAGCATTTTGATGGCGGCTTGAATACTTTAAGCAACTTTTAAAGCCTACTCTTAGGCATACTAAAATATTCATAACTTTTATTGTCAGGTCATCCAAGGCTCCTATTCGTACACCTCACCAGAGGGCACGCCCATCACTGTGCGCTATATAGCCGATGAGAATGGGTTTCGTGCCGAGGGCACTGGCATACCAGCCACGCCCCAATATATTGCGGGTGCTCAGCCGTATCAGCAGGGCGTAATTAATCCCAATTTGAATCCGTATCAGACACCATATCGACAACTGCCACAATCGCCAACGGCACCATTTCGACCAGCGCCAGGACAGCAGCTCACACCGCTGCAACAGCAACAACAACAGCAACAATTGCAACAGCAACAGCGCAATTTCCCCAACTCTGGACAATATCAGCCAGAGCAAGGATTTAACTCCTTGCTCTCGGGTAATCTGCCAGCTCAGTATGCGGGTCAATTTGGTCAACAGCAATTGGGCAGCAATTTGAACCCACAGCTGCAACAGCAACAGCAACAGAATCTTAATCAACAACAGAATCTCAATCAACAGAATCTTAATCAGCAACAGAGTATCAATCAGCAACAACAACAACAGCAACAGCAACAACAAAAGGATCCACGTAATGAACAACAACAACAGTCGCTGATAACACAACAATTGAGAGGCAGACCTAATCAGCTGGTGGATCCTTCATATGGCTACAACCAATACAACAGACGCTTTAAGAAGTCATCCAAGAAATGAGAATTTAATTGAATCATATGTATTGTTCGTTCAGTATTCTTAAAAAAATCATTGCGAATTAGTCGATTTAGTTGCATTCAATTGCATGAAATACATGCGCCTTAAAAAAACCAAAACCAAATATTTGTTTTAATGTAAAAAAAAAGTGCGGCCAGCTGCTGTTTAATAATATAAACTAACAGAAGGTGTGTTTATTTAAGTGTTGGAATCAAAAATGTGGAAAAATTAATGTAGAATAGGTAGAGTTATGGTAAAATTGTCAATGCTGTGAAATTAAATATTTTACGTATTAGGTTGGGAGAAAAATATTGATAGATAAGTTGTAAAATGAAAATATGGTTAGGCTGCTTTTCAACTTCTTCGCATTCAAAGCATATAAATTTTCTCTGAATTCAAAACACATTTACTTTAATTTCTTGCATTTAAGTTTGTTTATTCTAAAGATCGTTTTGCAAACAATGAGCAGCTTTACAGCACTGGCAATATTAAAGATTCCACTCAAAACACTTGTTATACATACATACATATATATTCGAAACTCTCTTGCCATCTTAAAACATAAGTCGAAATTTTGTTTGGTTCACGGCCAGGAAACTTAAATATATATTTAAAATATTAACGTCGAAATTCGGATAACTTTCTTGAAAGCTAACAGCTAGGAGTATTTTGTGGCAGAATGCGTTGCATTGATGTTTCCTAGAACGACATCAAGCTAATTTCAATAGATGTAGCCGCTTTGCGGATCGAACTCTCCGTTACCACGACCGCCGCCAGCAGGAGGAGGAATGTATTGTGAGCCTGGACCACCAGCACCTCCAGCACCACCACCGCCACCTCCTCGTCCAGCTCCACCAGCTCCTCCTGGTGCACCACCTTTTCCGGCGCCACCTCCAAAGCCTCCAGCGCCACCAGCTCCACCTGCTCCTCCCGCACCAGCACCGCCACCAAATCCGGGTGCGCCACCACCTCCTGGTGCACCTCCTCGACCTGCACCACCACCGTATCCTCCAGCTCCACCTGCTCCTCCAGCACCACCAAATCCTGGAGCGCCACCACCACCTGGTGCACCACCACCTCCTGGGGCACCCCCTCGGCCTGCACCGCCACCGTATCCTCCAGCTCCACCTGCTCCTCCAGCACCACCAAATCCTGGAGCACCACCTCCCCCTTGTGCACCACCACGACCGCCGGCTCCAGAACCACCTGCGCCACCACCGGCACCTCCAGCTCCAGCACCGCCAGCACCACCTGCACCTGCGCCACCACCACGGCCGCCGCTGCCACCATATCCGCCAGCTCCTGCACCGCCAGCTCCACCTCCGAAACCTCCAGCACCACCAGCTCCTCCTGTTCCTGCACCTCCACCACGTCCAGCACCTCCACCGAATCCACCGGCTCCAGCAGCACCTGCACCTCCAGCACCACCTCCATAGCCTCCAGATCCAGCACCACCAGCACCACCTGCCCACCACCACCACGGCCGCCACCGCCACCAAATCCACCAGCTCCGGTACCTCCAGCACCACCTCCATAGCCTCCAGATCCAGCACCACCAGCACCACCTGCGCCACCACCACGGCCGCCACCGCCACCAAATCCACCAGCTCCAGCACTACCGGCACCTCCAGCACCACCTCCATATCCGCCAGCTCCAGCACCACCTGCTCCACCTCCAAAACCTCCAGCACCACCAGCTCCTCCTGTTCCTGGACCTCCACCACGACCAGCACCTCCACCAAATCCACCGGCTCCAGCACCACCTGCACCTCCGGCACCACCACCGTAGCCTCCAGCTCCAGCGCCTCCACCACGACCAGCACCGCCACCAAATCCACCAGCACCTCCTCCTTGGCCACCCGCACCTGCACCACCAGCATTACCAGCGCCTGCAGCTCCACCGCGTCCGCCACCACCACCAAATCCACCAGCTCCAGCACCTGCACCTCCACCATATCCGCCAGCTCCACCTGCTCCTCCGGCACCAGCGCCGCCACCGAAACCGGGTCCACTACCACCACCAGGTGCTCCTCCACGCCCACCACCACCACCATATCCTCCAGCACCTGCACCACCTCCAGCACCACCAGCGCCGCCACCGTATCCACCACCTCCTGCACCACCGCCTCCGCCTCCTCTACCACCACCACCAGCACCTCCACCATATCCTCCAGCTCCTGCACCACCTCCAGCACCACCATACGATCCGGCACCACCAGCACCTCCGCCGCCACCTCGACCGCCGCCACCACCGTATCCACCAGCTCCAGCCCCAGCTCCGCTTGCACCACCTTCAAAAGAAATTTTTATTTTTAGTGGGCCAGCTTCAGAGCAAAACAAGTCTGTCTGTAAACTTACCTGCACCTCCACTAAAGCCACCACCAGGAAGTGGAGAGATGCCTTGAGAAGCCAGAGATTTGAGTATAGCCTCCGGAATAGGAGGAGGAGTGGGAAGAGCCGCACCCGACGGTACAAAACCATTCTCATCCGCTGTATAGGAAATTTCTACCAGCTCACCCTCAGGATTTGTATAAGTATAGGATCCCATGACCGATGGAATTTCGTTCTCGGATCCCTTGTTCTTCACGGTGCCCTCCTCCTGCGCCTTGATTCCATTGCCCGTCTCATAACTGAAGCGATAGTTGCCATCACCATCGTTTTCATTCACAAAGGATAGGATCGGTATGGGTGGTCCGCCGGCAGGTGGTGCTGGTGCGGATGGTGCACGTGGTGGCGCTGGTGCTCCACCAATCGGTCGACTTGGACCACCGCCACCCGAGAAACCGCCAAGTCCATTATTAATGCCACCCAAGCCATTGTTGCTACCTCCATAGCCTCCACCGCCTCCACCGCCACCACCACCAGGTCCTTGTAGACCCGTGCCCGCACCACCGCCCGCACTTGCAGCATTCGCCGGTGGCGGCAAATATTTATTATCAAGTCGCGCTGCATGCGTCAACGTCAGCGTCAGCAGTGACGCCAGCAAAGCCTGCAAGAAAGTTAAGAGAAACATCCACACAAGTCTGACATTACTAATTTATGCAACAACCACAACAGCACTCAGTGGTGCATGTCAAAGATTCAGTGGGGCAACTAGCAAACAGCATTTATAATATATGCCATCGTGATGCACGTTTTACCCAGGTGCCATCGGATGCCCTACTAAAAAACTATGCAGCCAAGTGTTCCCCTCTCCATTTGGCACAGGTTTCGGTGAGTTCAAGAGTAGGTGGATATGTTTACAACAAATCAAAAAACACACAGGTCAGATGTCTGATAAAGATAACCAAACTAGAATTACTTGTTAGTGTTATTAAATAACAAAATAAAAAGCGGAAAAAAATTAATATATGTATATTAAAATAATAATAATATTATTAAAATGCTAACCTTCCTCAGTCAGTATAATCAATATGTTGTTTAAAACTTTTTATTATAGCCAATCATAATTAGTAACAATATTTTAATAATAAAATAGTTTTAACCAAGGTCTGAGTATTAACTTACAACAAAGCTTTGTTATAAGTTATAAGCTTTTAAAATGTTGTAAAATTGAACAGCGACCAAGTTAGAACTCATAAACAGCAAAACATATAAAATAAAATATATAATTTATTTTCATATCTTTAGAATAACCAACCTTTGACTTTTAACAGCTTATAATTTTATGTTAATTTCCGTGAATAAATTTGGTAACTGCACCGTTTAATGTCACGAAACTGGCAACCCATAACCGATGTCACCCAATAACAAAAACACCACATCCATCTACAGAGAGACACGCTTTATAGCACTACTTAGTACATAGTACATATATTCTTCTGGTCTAAACATCATGAATCACAAAATCATGAATCGCTATAGCTAACTGACAGCTGGCATGCAAAACATGGCAGATGACAGCAGCAGCAGCAACAGCAGCAGAAGCAGCAGGTAGCTAACTGACAGCAAAGATTATAGTCAGGCAGGCAATTCTGTTTTATGAATGAAATACTTAACGTATGAGGAATAAAAACAAAAAACAAAAACACGGTTGAGAACATTAAGGAAAATATGAAAAACTTTGCTTTTAATTTTTACAGTGCGCTCACGTTTTGCATTGTTATTAATAGCGCTTTTATTGCTGCTGCTTTTGCTGTTCGAGACGAGCTATTAAGCTATCGGCAGCAGCATCAACAAGAAAAACCTTAAGATGGTCGGCAGGGCAGGGATTGGAAGGAGGAGTTGTAGTTTATAGCCTGCCAACGAACTCTGATATTTGTGGATGATGCAGTCTGGGAGTTGTAGTTGCAACTGTTGCAGTTGCCACAACATTTCTGCCGCAGCGTGTGAACTATTGAAGAGGCATTGATGCCACCAACAGAAGGTTAAGTAAGCGTTTCGTTCGTTTGTTTAAGCCAATTGTGGCAAGTCGCAAGTGGCAAGTGGCAAGTGGCAAGAAGCTAGCCAGTCAGCCAAGTGTCAAGTTGAAGTTTAAAGCGTTTAGTTAATTGGCCATAAAACATAACAGCTTTATAGACAGCCAAAATCAAGTAACTTGGATATCACATGGAATCTTTACCAGTTAACTCAAATATTTGACATTTAAATGGATAAAAACAATACTTTGAGTCATCCATTGGTTGCATGTTGCATGTGTGCCCAGTCTGGCTGGGATCGACCAGTTCGTGACCAAATTGTCGGCTGGATTAAGCGGCTGTTGTTGTTGCTATTCGAATCCCCTTAATGTTGTAATACTCTAATCAGTTGTTGTTGACTGTAAATATAATTGATGCAATTTGAAATAGGCTGACAATTGGGTCGTCGCTGCATAAATCTTAACGATGTTGATCTTCTTTTTTTTGGGTAGATGGGTGGAGGCGTGCACGATGCCACAGTGCTGCAAGCTGCACAGCGTGCTCTTGGGCAACTTTGCGTGATGTTTCATCAATGAAGCGGCAGCAAACGCTTTTTTTGCTTTTTAGGTTTTCTCTGAATCATTTTAATGGTGTTTTAATTTATGCGTTTGCTGCTGCTGTTGCTGGCGTGACGCAGACAACATGTTGCAGCAACATTTTTTTATCTTTTGTGTTGCTGCGAGTTGCGTGCGTGGCAAAGAACGGATATAATGATTTGTATTTGGAGCCCAATTGTGCAACATTGAGAAGAATAATATGAAGAAATTGGCGTGTGAGAAATAAAGTTAAAACAAGCAATAATTTTAATTTTATGTGTGATATAAATTACTTTAACATCAGTGAATTCTAGGCTCATTTATAATTAATAAACTACAAATGTGAGAAAAATTTAACGAAAAATTTAAGATCAGTCATTTAACTATAAATATTTAAATATCTTTGCTAATTTAAAAAACCTAAATTATCATAATCCACTTTTAATTCCCAGTGATTCGTCCTACTAGACATCAGTGTTATGAAAATTAAATTAAATAAATTAATTATATTCACAAATTTTTCAACCAGACAAGTGTGTAAATTAATTAACTAATAGAAATAAAAACAATTCAAATATTCTTCAAAATATAAAATTTGTTTCGTTTAAAACTATCATAGTTTCGAAGCAGCTTTCCATTACGTATACGTCCCATACATTATTCGTTTTGTTTGGTATAAAATATTACATAACTATGACGTTGTTAATCTTACAATATGTATACATTTTCAAACTTTACCTTTTAAAACGAAACCATTTTTAATTCATTTTAATTCTTAAAGGATTGTTTTATCGGTTAATAAGTAAATATCAGTTTTTTTTTATTTAATATGCCGAACTGTTTTTTTAAGTTCACGGTTAACCAGTGAATACTATTATATCAAAAATTATGTGTACATTTTTAATATTATATTTTTTTCAACTTACAACTTATAATTATAGGTTCCTTTGGTCACTTTTATAACTCACCAATTTCTGCTGCATTTTTGTCTGCTGTCTTTTTCAAAAGAATCTGCGTAACAGTCTGTAAGGATTTAAAAGGAGTTCGAGATCACACGCACTCTCACTTTCTCTCGCTCCCTCTCTCTTGCACACACACACTGGCACACAAATCACAAGATATGTTGTCTCATTTATAAAGGGGATATCCTTTTTTCTCGTTGTTAGCGGGTTTCTGTCGCGTTAGTTGTGGCCTCGTCTATTGTCACGGAACTTGTGTGCCGTTTGGAGCGCAGGTTCTCCAGCTTATATACAAATGCATTACACAGCCAGAGATCGCTTGGCGCCAAATGCAATGGAATGGAATGGAATGAACGAAAATGCTGCGCAAGCGGAGACTAAGATTGAGCGGTGCTAGAGCGGCTGCAGTTGCCGCTGCTGAGATTTTGATACTTTATGGCATTTATTGCCAAGCTACTGTAGATAAAATTGAATTTTTGCGGCATAATCTTAAATCGCAAGGGAAAAGTAAAACAGTTGTTTGTATTATTCTATCGGTTCAACCGAACCAATATAAAAGATTTAAAAAAGCGTAACCACCAAGTTTATAAAAATAAAAACTATAAAATGTCGCGTCTCAACGAATAGCATTAAAATTTTGACTAATTCATTATTATATATATTATATTTTTAATAACTTAGTCTTAACACTAAGCTCTTTAAATAAAACTATGAAACAAAGTTAAAAACTTTACCAATAAAATTGATTTTATCCAATACACCAACCTAATAGAAAATATCCTTTTGTAACTATTGCGCTAATCAGCACTGTTAATCTTAACACCAGTAATTTAATTTTAACGTGCCTATTTAAAGATTAAGTTTGTTATTCAAATATTTTTCAATACTATTTTTTGCTATTAAAAATGTCTTGATTATCCATAGTGCAAACTAGTGCAGCTGTGTGAGTGTTTTGTGCACCAGCTGGCAAAAACAATTGCATGCCAAAAGGGAGACAGACACGACAGCTTCGTCGCCGTCGCCGTTGTCGTCGTCATCATCGTTTGTCTCTGGCTGTGTGTGTTGGCCATTGTGTTGGCGTTTGCTCAATGCAGCTTTTGCCAACTCAACAAACGCTCTCAGCTTATGCCGCTATTCCCTCAAACACCCCTTTCATACTCCCCCATTCTTCGTTCTCTGGCGCATCTTCGAAATTAACAAGTTGCAAACTGGCAGTTGCCAAGCTTCCAATTGCCCAGTTGGCAGTTGTTAAGTTTTTGCGCTCGTAAATTGAAATCCAATCGAAGCTGAACGATGAATGCTGAACACTACTACTCCAAGTTCTCAACTCAACTCTCATCCCATCGATTGCAAGTTTTGCCCAATAACAACAATAGCAACAAAAAAATTATTTGAATGCGCGATTGCAATTGCCGGCAAGCCAAAGCATTTTAACAACTTTACAGCTTCATTATGAAACGGATGTCAATAAATCTGAAACTGGCCATTTTGAAGTGAGAACTGCAAGTTCTTTCACGCTAAAGCAACTAAAAAATTCCCCTCCCAATTGACCAATTGGAGTAGTGGCCATCGTTTGACCTTTTGCTTAACTGTTTCCGTCGTGGTGGCAGTGGTCATAAATACCATTAATATCGACAGCAACACCCAAAAAGTCTCCTGCAGGCAATATCAACCAAATTTCAAAAATTGACCCCAACAACAACAAGCTTGAATGAAATTTGAAAAGGGCAGCTGCTTGTGATTTTTGCCAAGTTATTTGGCAAACTATGTTTGTCATTTAGTTTTTCTATGGCCAAGTGCAACAACAACAAGCCCCATAATACAACAATTTTAGTAACATACATACACTATTTTTGTATTTCTATAACTAACCGTAACCAACATAGGGAATGCCTATTGACATTTGAAGAATTGTTATTTTAGCAAGTTTTTTTTTGCTGTGATTTAGAAAGGCAGCAGCAACGGTTGAAGACGAGCATTTGCAGCATGTTGTCAACAGTTTTTTTTTTTTTGTGCTGCAACATCATTGCATGCCACGTTAAATAAATGGGAGATGGGTCTTATAATTTCAAAAATGCACCTTCCATTAAAAAAAATAAGTTAATATAAACTTTTAAAAATAAACAAAAATGAGATGACGATTTTTCTTAATATAAACTTTTTATTACAAAATTTTGGTGCATATAAAAAAAATACACTTAAAGATAAATGTGTATAAGCGTTAGTATATTTTTTCATCTAATTGACAGATCAAATTAATATTTTTTTGTATTTACAAAGAATAATTAAAAAACAAACTTTTAAGAATATGTTAGCTTGTCTTAATATCTAAATATGTTAAATTATTTTTCTTTATACCCCTTTTTCTCTTATAGTCACTTTTTTCAATATCTTCTTTTTTGCATCGAACCCTTTATCGTTCCTTTTTTAATTTTCACTGTTAAGCTCTGTCTTCCTCTACTCAGTCTACTCTTTCTTTCGCTCACTCTAGTCATATTTTTTTCTCCGTTTCTTTCACCTACTTTTTTCATCTCTTTCCCTCTACCATTTTGTCACCCCCTCCTTTCATCTTTGTCACGCTCTATAACTTGCTTTCTTCTTTTATAGGGCATCTAACATTCGTGCATACCCTCTAGTCGCTTCGTTTGACAAGTTCTGTGCTCATTTACGCCCAGATGCAATGCATTTGGCCAATTTATTTGTTCTGCCTGCAATTTCAATTATGAAGTCAACAAACTGTGAGATAGACACAAGAGCACCAACAAAAAGCGAAAATAAAACTGGCAAACAAAAATACAAAATGAACGATTCTTATTTTTTGCTGCTTGTGGCCAACAGATGTCTTGGCAAACGGGCTAGCTTGGCTCAGAAGGTCAGCCAAGTGGCAAAAGGAATGTTGCACGCAGCAACACGCAGTTGGAGACAATGAAACAGTGCGTATACGTGATATATGCTGACTGTCTGGCTAGCCGTGCAGATATTAATCATAAGCCTGGTCGTCTGTGGCCTTGCCAAATTAACACACATTAGCACATAAATGAGCTGCACTCAAGCAAAATGCATACTGATCAATCGGATTTCAATCAGTTTTATCAGCAATATAATTAATGCTTGCGGACCCTAATTAACCCATGACTCAACGTCAACAGCTCTGATGCAATATGTCGAAGTGTTAGTGTGTGATGATGATGATGATGAGGTGGGCTGAGGGTGAAGTGTTTGCCGCATGCTGCATTTTGGCTTGTATAGTTGTTGGTTTTTCCGTTAGCTAAATAAGTTCCTGTTTGAGAATTGATTATTTTTATTGTTGTATGGCTTATAGATTTAACTGGCAGCTGTTAATTGACGTAAACATAAAACCGTAGGGCAAGTAATAACATTTTAAAATTAATCAACTTTTTCTCCCGAAAAACGGACAAATACTTTTAGATTTTTAAAAATTTGAGTTCGAGATTTTTTTCCTCGCTGAAATTAGCTGCAGGGAATATGTAATCTAGACATTCTGACTTCAGCAGACTAAATGGTTTCGATTTATTCGCCACGCCCACAAACACAGTATAAAAGCTAAAGTTCGCGAAATACGTTTTATTTTTCACTAATGGGAAATTAACAATATGAGAATAATTGTTAGATGCTACTATTACAGTTTGAGAGCCACCGTATACAGTTAGTTATCTGCTGCTGCCACGCCCACTTTTCTGCTTAAAAATCAGCTATGTTTACTTGATATTGTTTTCATTGTGTTTATTTAAGATTCTTTTGCATTTTAATAGAAAAATGGTGTAGAAATGTTTATGAGTGGTTTGCTTATTCGCCCGTCATCATTTCCATGAATTCTGTAAGTAAAATTTAAAAGTGGAATTTTACAAACTAGTACACACATATATGTATTCAACTATAGAGCAATATACAATTAGATACAGATACGCCAGACAAGAAAGGCAGCCGAAAATAACTAAAGAATACAAGGGCAGACAAGCAGTTTTTTATGTGAAAGTAAAAAAGTGGGCATTTTGTGTGATTTAGTGTCTGGAGGAGAAACAAAAGGAGGAACATAGAATTGGTGTCACCATGGCCGTCATTTATATTTGGCTTGGAGCCAACATGTGACATTTGCTTATTGCATAGAGTGCTTACCATCAAAGTCAACGGTGCCGGAGCCATCGGAATCGATTTCCTCAATCATAATGTCCAGTTCCTCATTGGTCAATTGATCGTCCAGTTCACGCAGAATCTCACGCAGGCAGGATGTGGGAATGTAGCCATTGCCCTGTTTGTCATACAAACGGAAGGCTTCACGCAATTCCTTCTGCATGGCTTCATCATCCTCCTCCACAATGAATTTGGCAGCCAGCTGCACAAATTCCTCAAATTCCAGGCGACCAGATTCTAAGTGAGACATAAAACTTGTGAGTTTCAGCTGAAATGGTAAGGCAGTGCAATGATAAGTACTTACTGTCCTCATCGACATCATTGATCATCTCTTCCAAGATCTTCTTGTCGAAGGGCTGACCCATAAGGCGCAGAATATCGGCCACCATTTCAGTGGGTATGCTGCCAGTCTTTTGGTGATCAAAACTGTTGAATGCCTTCTGGAGCACTGCAATTTGCTCGGGTGTCAGGTCCTCATCCTGTTAAGCAAACCCTTTTTATTTAAGGGCTTCCCAAAATATCTTTAATTTACTCACGATGTTTTCCATTTTTGAGTTTTTTTTTTTTTGGCTGTTCTTTGTTCTTCACCCGAAAGATCACCGCTATCGACTGTGCGCCCAACTGAATTAGTATTTCATTTCTTCTTAGCACACACACGCGCACACACACTCACGTCACTGAATGCTGCATTCCAAAAGTAACAATCTAATTTATGGTTTTCAATGGTATTTCAAAAATAAAACCACAAAACAACTACGACAATACACACACACACACGTACACGTACACCACAATTCACACACAAAATTTAAATATTTTGAATTTTTAGAAAAAAGCACTGTAAAAGCATTGAGAATATGGACGTATTTACTTGCTGCTGGCCAACCAAGAGTAATAAAAATTTTTGTAGTGGTTTGCTAATCTACACTGGGAGAAAAAATCCTCAAAATATTACTTCACAAGTATGCAGAATGTTGTGCAAAAATTGTAAATCTGATAAATGTAATTTTTAAGATAATCAAAGTGCCTTAAATTAAACTTATACTTACAAATTATATCCTATTAAGACACTATCCAATTTTTTTGCAGTGTATATTTTAGCGCCACTCTAAGTCAATTGAATTACAATTACAGAATCAATCACACACACAAATTTGTAAGCATTATGTTTTCATCAGGTTATCAAATAGCCAAACGTATTAATAAATTCGATTCACACGTTTCGTCAGACACATATTCAAATATTTCCCAGCAAACCACCCACTCAAAAAATGTTTTTGGGCGGCGCTAACAATTTTATAAACGATTCGAAAATTTGCAGCGCGCTTCTGTATTTAAATTTAAATTTTTAAACGGCAGTAAGTTTAAATTGCACTTGTATTTGTTTTATGGCCAAGCTTTTTAATTGATTTATAGCCGCCATTAAAATGTATAATATGTTTCCTGTGTTTAAAATGCTAATTGGACAAATGATATGTCTATTTACATATATATATGTTTTTTACAAATCAGTAAATTGTTTATGAATTATGATTGGAGTCAGAGATGCTAGGGGAGCTGACAACAAATTTTTGACGTCATTTGGACATATTGGTTATTTTTTTAAATTCTCGTAGCTAACATATTGCACTAATAAATTATTCTACTACCAAATTAGTTAATGCCGACAGCTGTGCAATGGTTAACGTTTAACATCTTACCCATTTTTAAAAGAGAAAATCTATGATATATTTTATCCCGATCACTTAAGATATAATTGTCACTTAAAGAGATTATAGCATACTTAAGCTTTCACACATTTCATATTTGAGCAAATTCCTCTTAGTATTCAAATGGTCATTACTCAGCCGCTCGCATGGTGATGGACAGCGTCGACATCTGCGCTGGCATGTTGACGTTTTGGCAACTTGGCATCTGAGCAGTGCGCAGCATGACGGTAGAAATTAGTTTTAGCTTGCACTCTGTCAATATTTGTATGTTGAGTTTCTGATACGATTAGCTGCTAAATCAGAACAAGTCGTCAGCAGTCGATGCAACAGACTTTCAATGCTGTTTGTTGTTTTGACATTTGACGACGGCGAACTTCAGCTGCAAGATGATATTACCTTGATCGTCGCTAAGATCACTTTTACAGCTATGAGCCGACGAGCAGACGTTGCTCTTTCTTGGTAATTGATGTTGGCAACAGCACGGCATTCACTTTGTCAGTCAGTCAGTGCCCACAAAACAAATTGCCAATCGTTATAATTGCGGTGGCAAATGCTAAACGATCTATCTATCTGCATCAACCATAACACTTATCATTCTCAAGGGCCATCATACTAACATTCGAGCGCGCTAAGATCAATAGTTTTAAATGAAACTAACTTAGAATTATGAATGTATGCCAATTCGAAGGGGTTAAAAATTATGTTGCATACTTTTATGCTGAAGAATTAAAGGCAGAAAGTTAATGCGTATGCAAATACGAATCGAAATAAAAGTGTGACGTGACAAATTGATACATGATTAAGTTCACGACCGCTGCTTGTCACTAAAACTGAATATACCATTTATGTTTAACAAATAGCCGTCTGTGTTTGGTGACCACCTATGGAACATATACACATATCGAATCCTCATTTGCATTGCAGCTCATAAATTTATAAGACAAACTTGTTTTCTCGCTTCATTACGCTACCGCAAAGAAAACGGAATCAATGATATACAAATATAAACACTTGCAGATAATAAATTACCATAGCACACCATAACTATGAACGATCAATTAAATAATGATACTCATTGAACGGAATATAAATTAATTATTTCTAATGATACACAAGTTTTTGTAATTTGTAATTGTAAAAAGGGTCTATGCAGTTATGATTATTTTTTCTTATCATATTTTTACAACAAGAATCAATCAGTTTCAATTTGAAAACTATTTCCAAAACAAATACATTTTTTTTATAAAATTCTTATTCTTTTATTGTCAACAAAACGTTACTTAGTGCTCCTCCTGAGATGGGTGAGCGTTAATGTACTCAATAGCTTTAAGGATGTAGCTGGGGATTGGGTGTGGGGTTGGCAGAGGGGGGTTTGCAGAGAGAATTTGAACGCCGTTCTCATTGGCGAGATATTCAATGCCAACCTTTTCGCCCTCAGGAGAAGTCCAGCCGTAGTTGCCCTCAACATTCCAAGCTTCACCCTTCAGACTACCGGATTGATCGGCCTTCACGCTGTTGTCCAGCTCATAGCTATAGTGGAAATCTTCAACATTCACCTCGGCTTCGTTCTTTAAGACATTGGCATCTTCATTGGCATAGGCCAATACCAACAGGCAGGAGAAGGCAATCTACGATGGATGAGAATTTAAGTTATTTGTGTGCTTTGTGAATGTGTTTGTTGTTCAGGATCACTAACAAGGAACTTCATGGTGTTTTCTGATTGACTTTGAAAGACTCACTGATAGCCAATGCTTGTGGCGCCTTACCTTTTATACAGTTTGCCCCGATGCGTTTGGAATGTTTGATTATCATAAAATATGTTAATATCTTATTATTTTCAGTACAACTGAATTTTTAAATAATTTTTTTTTCATTTTCTGTCTAGTCTCTGCTGTACCACGCATATCGCTTTATCCATACGATACTAGTTTGGTTTATAAACATAACAAGTTCGCGATATGTAGTATAACAAGCGGAAACTCATATATATGACAGATATTATCTGCGAACTAACGTTTTGTTTTAATTTTAACTGTTTGGTTAATCAAACTTTGTCGGAACGTTTGTTAAAGTAAAGCTGATACTCAGCAGATGTCTTTAGTAATAATATTATAGTTAATCCATAGCATGAATATACACATATATATATAGTGTATCAGCATTGTCGTATCAATTAAACATCATTCGGATTGATAATTCGCATTAGATTTTGGCGTTGTCTCATGCGATTAACAGGTTTTTGTTTCCATATAACTGTGAGAATTTTTGTATTTTCCTTTTGGCAAACGGTTTAAATCTGCATACGTCAATATTATGTTTATTTAATGTGCCATTTAACGGCCATTAATTTCAAATTTTTGAATACGCTGCCCTTCAAAAATAATCAGTGCTTATTGATTTAAAATGCATAAATTAAGAACGTCCTTGACTTTTGTACCTAATTAAGATTTCAACGTTTGCTGCGTATTGAACAAATTTCTTATCCATCAAGTTTGATTTAATTTACATTTCTGCTTATTGATTCTGACAATATATTCTTAAATAAATTCAGTGTTATCTGATCTTAAACAAAGACAGTTAACAGCTTTGTTGAGTTGGTAGAAGTAAGAATATAAAAATTGTACTTTGAGCTTTAAATTGCATAGATAAGCTCCTAATGCAGTTGTTCTAAAATCTCGTTAGGAGCTTAATTATAAAGATTGGATGAGATATAAGTTAAGTTATATGTGAGGAATATTTTAAGTCTTAATATATTTGACGTTAATCTTTGTTTATGTTAGACATTGCCGCTCATTAGTTTTTGGACTGCTCTGTCAAATTTCCTAAAATAGAATATTGCATTTTATAGGCAGAAATAGATGATTTGTTTGAAAACTTACTTGGACGTCAATTGTTCGCCTGGAATATAGAATGGATTACAAACAGCATCCGTATAGAGCATGTGCAAGTTTCTAAATATCTGTATAATAACATAAAAATAGTAAGAAAGTTCATTCCATACATTTTTCACACATACCACACGCACTTCGTTTTCTCGCAACGCAACGTTGCTTGAATCGATGACGACAATGAATTTAACTCGGGAGTTTGTAACAAAGCCGTAGCTAAATTGAGAGAAACATTATTAATGAAAAGAGAACAAAATGCTAGCTTGAATTATCTTACATTTTATGATTCTCTGTTGAAAAGAGCAGACCCAGATAGAGTTCCTTAGACTCGGGAGCACCTTTGCCAATCAGACATTTTTCCTCCACAACATCGAGCGCCGCATGAACATGATATTGCAGATCCAATTCCCGCTCCAAGTCCGATGTAGTCAGGTACAAAGGTGCATTCTGAAAAAGTATTTAGCTGAGTTTAAATATTGAATATGTATAAATGAAATAAAACTCACGTCTTTGCCAATAACAGCTATGCAGAATGCCATTGTTTTCCGAATCTAGTTATTATTGTTTTTATACATTTGACATGCCAGCTGTTCGCTTACAAGGCTGCCAACCCGTTTGTCTTAAGAGTTGTGTGTGAATGGCCACGTCATCGTAAACTGTGAATCACAAACTAAGAAGAAGATATACACAGACACTTGTACGCTTTTTTAGCGAAATTTTAAAATAAACAAACTATAATTTTATTAGTTTACGTTATGTTCAATCTGGTTAAAAATAACCTGGGAAGTACCCGCAGCAATTACAGCTGGCACGATCACCCAACAGGAAAGCCGCTGGTAGAGGAAGCGGTCTACGTGCTCTTTGTCAACACAACAAATCGCACCATAGATTTGTACTGGACTCGCGAAAAGAATCGAGAAAATATTCGTTATACATTAAAGCCAAAGGACAAAGTGCCCATTAATACATACAACACACACATTTGGTTTTTTCGCGACTATTACACTGGCGAACGTATGCATGTGCGTTCGAAGCGATTGTTTTACCCGGTGCGCATACGGATACCCAGAGATCCAGATAACCCGAACGATTTAAGAGATGTACGGAGCCAAATACTGATACACTTTCCGTTGCGCACACTCAAGGAGAACTGCTTGTGCCTGATTGCAAAGTGGCTGCGACGTACGTGCGACAGGCCAAAGCAATATGTAAGGGGCTACATGATACCCACAACACTGAAGGATCAGTTGCTTGATCAGCTGCGAACCATGGAGGTCTACATGCAGGAGGTAGATTACAGGTCACAGCGTATAGAGGGCCGAAATTAAGTAACGTTGTTATCTCCACATTTGTTAGCATCATCATGTATTAAGTTTATCCTATATTTTTTTAAAGGGGAAAGAAAAGCCAAGCTTGATTTCCAAATAATTTAATAAGATTTTGATTGATTTTTGTAAGTTTCGATTTTTTTTATCTTAATTATTTACAAATTGGCTTGCATATATGCGTTTATACATATATGTTTTCTACAATTGCATTGTTTTTTCTTATTATTTTTTTTTTTAGTTTATCATATAACAGAAATACTTATAATTAAAAATATGTTTATGTATATATGTGTATATGAATCTAAGTAAACAACTGAATAACGCTGACAAATGACATACATACATACAACATATATATATAATATTTATGAGACGATCTCTAGCTACTTTATAAAACTGTTTATAGACGGTGTGTAGCTGATTTGTTTTTTGTATGTATGTGTGTATCTTTATGTAAATGGTATGTATATAAGTGTGTGATTACAGTAATATTTCAATGTTGTGTACGGCTGCAAACCTCAATTTAATATCTTAATGTTAAACTCTCTTTATTCCTAAACAAAAATCGATGCGCTTGTATTTAGATTAAGTATTTAAACAAATAAAGTTGATACAGTTATCGCTCAGAAATCGGAATTTTTAATTTTCAAAGTATTCTTTATTATCTTAACTTTTCTTATCTTTTGTATTCAAAAATTGTATTTGGTCAATAGAAATCTTCATTTTAAAAAATTGTATTTTACAAAGATCAACTAGAATCTCCGATGGAACCGAACGAATCTACAAACAAATAAGCAAACAGAACATACGGATTTACTCCAACATACATACATACAAGGAAATGGTTAGTTTTTAGACAATTTTTTTGATAACACAAAATCACATGCGTCTGTGGAAAAGCAACGCCAAAAAGTAAAGCACAATGCTCTGGTAGCTGATCGACTGCGCGCGTTCAATACTTGCGAGTAACGCGCTCCAAGCTATCACCGATTGAACCTAGATTGGGTGGATAAATACAACTAACAATTAGACTATAAATTAATTAGCATTTGTATGATAAATCTCTCAGTGTGTGTTGACATTTTGTATTACTATTTACCATCAAAGTTAAAGTTCTGCTTTGTTTTATATTGAAATGTTAGATCAGTCGATTGCTTCCATATAAAATGTCGCACTGTACGCAGATCCATATTGGGGTCAACGACCTAGAGGTTAATCAACATTGGTTAACAATACTCCAGGGAATAGTTTCGTACAAACTTACCACATCATTGCACCATAACTCGATGCGCTCCTCCGCCGGAAGCTGAGATCCTTCCGAATTGGCATCGCTTTGACTATTTTGTAATGAGTTGTTTGCATTGCCACCACTGGGAGTTGTTTCTGCATTGAGCACCTTCTCCAGCACATGCTCGCACACTTTGCGGCACTGTATGAACTCATTGGCTACCAGACGATCCTAGCAAGCAATTAAAATTTCAATTTCTGCATACATTTTCTTTGATTCTGTGTGTAGTTTACCTTTTTGGTGCGCTCCGGTTTGGTCATCTGGGGATGTGGCTGCAGGAAGAACGGTATTTTTAGGAATTTGGGTATATTCCTTTCGATCACAACATCTGTCACCCATTGCGGCGCCGTCTCATGCAGCAGCGTACTCTCACTGTCGCCAGCGGCATCGCGCACGAGCAGTCGACACACTGTGCGACCTCCCACCTCACTGTAGAGATAGGGAGTAAAAGATTCAATTACATGCATTATTTATGTAGGTCTTTTGTTTTACACTCACCTAAATATGACTGGGGTATGTTTGGGTACTTGGAAGTAACCGTTGCCGCGCACATCCGGCTCCATTTCATTCGGCGGTATACTGTGTGGTGGCGTCCAATACTCGAGCAGTGCCTCCAACAAAAGTTTGCCATAATTAATCTGCAAAATATATAGACATTTGTATAATCATAGACAACAAAGCAGTTGATGTATATTTGAACCTACCTTGATCTCCGTTGTCGGATCATCACATTCGGGAAGGCCGGCTTCGATGGACACCCAAGCCGAGAAGCAATCTACCTCCTCTTGACCCAAAACTATCGTTGGCATCTGCAAACGAAAATAAGCTTCATTAAATAATTGTACAAATACACATTAGAAATTTTAAACATACTCCAGTTTTAAGATCAACCGTAAACCAGTTTGGAATGTAGACTTGTTTATTGCGCTTTTTAACTTCCTCTTCATATTCAATGTGGCCGAGTTCTTCCTTTTTGACCACTCGCAGCACGTCGTAGATCACAACTTGGTCCATTGAATCCTTTGTTATGATATAACGCTTATCGTTCAGCACCGTGCACTCCTTAATGGCTGCTCCACCTTTAATACAGGCCATTTCTGTACCGCCCTGCGTCCACTGAGCGTCCATGCCGCCAGAGCTCAGGGTGCATCTGTCATACATGGGCAGCTTCCAGCAACGGATATCCGAGTTCCAGGTGGTTGCCCATACGCCGGTCTTGTCAACATTGTAACCCAGACTGAGCACTGGCGCCTTCTCCTCGCAAACAAGCATTTTGTTACTGGGATTTCTCATTTCCGTAACAATTATATTTTGATCCCTGCTGCCCGATATTATGTACTGGAAATTCTCACTCATTAGCAGCGACCACACGCCCTCCTTGTGAACGTGTATCGTCTGTATGCAACGCTGCTGGCCCAGATTCCACACCTTAATGGTGCCATCTGAACTGCCAGAGACCACCTGATTTCCGTCGGGGGAAACAACCAAGCAGCGCACGTTCTCAGTGTGCCCGCGGAGTTTCATGCTGCGCATGCAAGTCCTTGGATCCCATATGCGTAATATGTTTTCTGTGGAGCCGCTCACAATGACTGTGCCGGAGGGATTCATGGCCAGGCTGTAGATCGAGTCCTTCGAGCCTGTGAGACTAGAGGTTGTAACGGTGTTGTTGCTGGCAGTTAAAGCGGTTAGCGTATTCACATCCCATAAAAATATAGCCTTATCCAGGCCGGCACTGGCCACCTGCTCCCGATCCTTGGCATAGGCCAGCGCCTGCACATAGTCCCGATGTGTGCGCAACGTGGACATGCAGAAACCCTTATGGGCGTTCCACACTTTCACAGTGGTATCACAGCTGGCGCTGATCACTGTTAAATAGAGGAAACACACAATTGGCATATTCTTAAAGCCCCTTAAAAGAGATGTACTTACAATTTCTGCCATTGCAGCATAGCACTATGTCGTTGACCCAATCGTTGTGATGCTCCATCGATTGTATGTATTTATCGGTGGAATCCGTGCGCGTATTCCACACTCGTATAATGGCGTCACGACCCGCCGAATACAACTTGCCATTGTTAGGATCCAATTGCAGTGCGTTAACGCCATTCCGATGCTGTTTCTCTTCCGCGTCTCGTATCACAAAGGAAACCTGCAAGTGCAGTGAACAAACCCAAACTTTAAACTCGATCAAAAATTTTAATTAAATTAACGGATCTAGTTCAGGTTGATTCTCTGTGCGTAATTCTCAAGGAGCAGAATTGTGACATACCCGGTGTTTCTTATTGGTGTATCCCGTATTAACTCACCTGCATTTTTTTTCGTGCCTGGCAAGTTTTGTGCGTCAACATGTCTCACACGGCCCGAGCTGGAGCTGTCGTTGTTGTGTGTATTTTGTGGTTACTTCACGTGGTGGATGTGTCCTGCTGCACATTAATTAAGCGCATTAATTTATTTCTTATCCTAGTTGCAAAAACTTGACACTTTATACGCTTTTCGGTCAATGTACGATACTTTGTCTAAGCGATAAAGTGGTATCGAATCTTTTGATATATAAATACCGTGCAATTGTTTTCAACTATGTGGCAGCGCTTTTACTTTAAAATTGAGACATTTAAATCATCTGTGTTTATAAAAGTAAAATACATTTTAAACAAATTTAATACCAACTATAAAATTCATATTTTTATTTAAAATAATAGATGCAAGAGATTAATATATTTATTATAGCTGCAGCTTTTACTACAGCTGTCTGCAAAACATTGCCACTATGTCCCTGCAGCCGATTGTAGGAGGTTTCATCTAGTGTTATTTATGACACTTGAGTTATATCTGGCTTAATGTCAGATAAAAATTAACTATACACACGAATTCAGGCAAAAAAGTTTCTTTTAATAACAAAGAACTTAGATGCACAGCCTCGAAAAACCGGCATTGTTTTTAACTTCGCCACTTAACAACACTGTTCTTTACATAACTAGAGAGAGTAGCACTTTTTGCATTTTCAGTAACCAAAAATTACAAACAATGGCAGGCACACAAAATAAAAACGCTTGTACCATTTGCGAGAAAGTTGGCCTAAAGCCTTTTACCAAAGACAATGTTTTCAACTATTACATACCCTTGCACGGGCTCGTTAGCTATGGAGCACTCAGCGTCAACGTTATGAATCCCCAGATTGTGCCGAAACTGTTACCCAAAAAGGATCTGACAAATGTATTTCTTATTTCCGCCGTCGTGGGCAGCGCCTTCTACATATATGGCCGTCCGCACTTAAAGGACATCAAGAACGACAAACGCGGATTGTATGCGCTGCTGGGAGCAACACTTTTTAGCATGGGCTCCGTTCTGGCCTGGGCTTTGATCAAATCTGCATTGCCAAGGGACAATTCGCTGCTTGCCACATTGGCCGGTTTGGGCACAGGAGCCGCAATTGTTAAAATTGGCACGGACTACATTCATGATCTGGACAAGCTGAAGAAGAACTGAGCCAGCAATGATAACGGTAATGGTAATGGCGATTTAGATATGTTGTATATTAGTTTTTGAAAACATAACACGCTGATAGTTCATAACGTGAAAAACAATAAACATATGCGTAAATAACTTGAATAAAAAATTATTTAGTGAAAACAACTGAAATGTAGTAATTCTTTGGATCGTTTGGAAGCGTACCAAGAAATTCGGTAGACAAATTGAGAATATTAAAAATTTTGCTTTTTATTTTAAAATTAAATGTACCTTTAATTGCCATCTCTTAACTGCTAATAATGCTTAACAATTGAATTGTTTTATATGTAAGTTTGTGTATGTTTCTTTTTTTAACGTGTAGCGGCGATCTCGTTTATTGTGTATATTGTTCCGATTTTAATAAAGAATTTGTATCTTAAGCGCCAATCACCTATTTACAAACTTGATCTGGTTAAAAAGTTCTACAAATTGCCTTAGCGACATTGAATTGACGACTACTTTTATTGATAATCATTTTGTGTTTTTTGTATTGCAAAAACATACAAATTTCTTTGTAAACTTAATCTTAAATATGCATACATACATACTTTACAAACATACATACAGTGGTCATCAGTGGCTTAACTAAATACATACGTTCTAATTAATAAATGTATATGAAAAAAAAATCATCTAATCATCACTGAATATATAATTTACGATTGATTTCAACGTGAACAATTATCGCGCCGAAAATTCGAAACATCTAAATTATGAATACATATTGCATTTACAAAACACAAGGGTGCGGTCCTAGAAACAAATATAAGCCATGAATGGAAGATGCGAAGCGATTTCGACTATTGCAATATTGTGGTCTTGCATTATTAACAGCCACAACACTAAACGCTTTTCATATACGATGATGGATAATACAACGATTACCAATTGCATTCAAACTGCCGCTTTCGTCCAGCTGTTGCCACGTCAGATTTGATTTAAAATAGTTGCTCCCACTGCTTTCACTGTTGTCTTCATATCTCTACGGCAATTTTAATTGCACCCCCAGCACTTCGCGCAGTTCGCGCAACTCCTGTGGTCCCTGCATAAGGCGCTTAACGCCGCGGGGCAAACCGCGGCATGATGCTAGATTAATTGAGCTCATGTGCACACAATGCGTGAGTATCTCCTTGACTGCCTCTTCCGAAACTGATGATCCGCACAAATTCAAGTGGCTATTATTAAATGCAGAATTCGTTATTGGAGTATTCCCATTTAAAATAGTATATAATATAACTCAAATACTTACGCCAATGGGCTTTCGCTGCCCTTCTCGGCAAGCGCACGTAAAGCATTATCAATAGGATGCTGCACATTTGCCCAGGCCAAGTCCAGTTCAATAAGGCTATGCGCCCACTTTGATGCAATGAGTTCCAGACCCGATCTATTAAAACAAATAATAATTGATATCGTCTCTTTGTTTTTGTATTTTATAATTGCAACTCACCCCATATCACGGGTGACCGAGCAGCCCGAGAGGAATAAATGCTTAATATCCCATGCTGGCAACCTAATAAGACTCTCGTGCGTCAAACGTGTGCAGTTGCGAACATCCAATAGCTTTAGTTTGGAGCTGCTCTTTAATATACGCTGCAAATGATCATCGCCAATGATGCGAGATTCATCAGTCAAAGCGGCCACGGATAGCTCCTCGAGATTGGGAAAGCCGGGTGAGTCCATCTAAAGAAATTAATGTTTAAATTGGAAATTTCATTTCATTATTATACATACAATCTCCTGCATGCTGGCTGTGCTTGGTGTAACGTGAGAGTTTGTTACACGTAGAACTTTAAGCTTTTGGCATCCATGCTGCAGCTTTTCAATATGCAGCACACCGTGCGATGTAGCTTGTGTGGTCACGTTTGAGAGATCAAAGAGCGTCAGATTTGGACAGTGCGCCTGTGATATACAATATTAAAGTTTTTAACTATAAATATACAATGTACAATATAATAAACGCACCGCAAGTACGCTGACAATATTGGGTATTCCCGCCAGCCGATTGTGTGCCAAGTAGAGATGGGTCAAGCGGCTGCCCATTGTCTGCAGTGCATTGCAAAGAGAGTTAACGCCCACGGCGCTCTTGCTGGCATTCATTTCAACCTTTAAATTCAAAGTTAAGAATAAGTTTAAAGAAGAATAATTTTACAGAAGCTGCTTACATTGATGGAGCTCAAGTCCAAACGCTGTAGTTTTTTCATATTGTCAACCAGATATGTTAAATGATCGGAAGTGAAGTTTTTCCAACCAGCTAACGTAATGCCCGTTAGATTCGGACAGCCACTCGACAGTTTTGTTAGAAAGCAATTGATGTCTGATATCTTCCAATTTGCTGCAAGTTCAAAAGTTGATCATAATCGATTTCGAAGCATTAGCCCAATTACTTACAAACATTTAATTCGGTGCAATAGCTGCAGCGATTATCTACAAGCCACTTTAGTTTGAGCTCCGTGCGATGCTTTTCCTTGACAAATGTGGTCAAATCCATTGTACGCCACAGCGTTGGCCTCAACGAAACCTGTCGCCACAAGGAGCACACGCGTCCCAAAGTAAATAGTGTGGGCAGACAGCCCTCCCTTTCGATAATATGTTCATAAATCTGCAAAGTTTAAGAAACTATTATAGTATACAAAAGAGTATTTGGGTTTCAGTTCTTGGCTTACACGAAATAGCACATCTTCAGGTAACTTTTCGGCCCACATACTCTGCTCGACCGGTGCTTTATTATCCTCTGCCTGAGCAGCAGCGCTCGTTGATGTCTTCTTCTGACGTTCGCCATTGTTGCAACTCCCTCCACTGCCTTTCTTTCTGCGTGGCTCGTACTCGTCGCTTTCCTGTATCTTCGGTTTGCGAACACGCTTGCGGACTGGTTTTGAAGCAGCCGGTGCTCTGAGAGTAGACGGCGCTGGTGCGGCAGCTACCGTTGCGCCAACAGATAGCTCTGCTGCTGCTGTTACTGCATCGGACTTTTTGATGCACAGCTTAATGCCCGTTTTATTGTTACTGATTTCGCTCTCGTACATGGGCAAGACTTTTGATTTACGCGCACGCGAAGCTCGCGGCGATGTGGAGGCCGTCTTGTTTAGTTTTTTGTTGAGCGCCGTTACCAGTGGTTTGCCCGACTTTGGTATGGTCCCATTGACAGTTGCTGCTGCCTGATCTTGAACTGGCTCCTGCTTTGGAGTTGTTTCCTTTTTAGTTGTTTGCTGTTTTTGTTGCGGCTGCTGCTGTTGTTGTGGCAATGCGACTTCTGCAATGGGCGAACGCTGACCTTCGGAGGCTGGCGAGCATGACGTCGATGTGGCCGTGTTTGTTTCATCCGTTTGCGTTTCCGACTTGGGCGGCGACAAGATGTTCTCGGGTATAGCTGCTGTTGCTGCTGCCCCTGATGTGGCACTTGACGTAGCTGCTGTTGTTGTTGTTGTGGTCGTCTCAGCAGACAGTAGCTGGGGTGGCGTCTGAGATGGTGTCGATGGAGTCAGCGTATTAATATCCTCTGTTGTAGCTGCTGCGGAGCTCAACTGTTTGATCTTTAAACCTTGATCTTCATGTGCCTGCACATTATCTGTGTCCATTGGGGTTGTTGCTTCTGACTCGCTATCTTTGGATTCCTTAGCCCTTGCTAGTTTCTGCTCCTCACTCTTCGTTTCATCGTTCGGTTTGATGTCGGTCGATTCACTCATTTCCGTACGGCAAAAAGGGGGTTTCTTTTTCTGAAATTAAAAATGGGTGAAAGGTAAATACGCGCATCCTAAAAAGCGGCCGGAAAATCGATGCCAAAACAAACTCAACCCATTTTGGCGGTTTTTCCCAGTTCTCTATACGTTCTCATTCTAGAATGCTCTCCCGTAAACAACACAGCTCAACAACAACTCAATCGTAAATCTCACCAGCAACGACAACTTACATACATACGTATTTTTTTGTTTTTATTTTTATCGTTTGTTCGCTTTTAATATGCAAGTTGCGGTAGGGTCGCACCGATACGGCGATAACCTATCTTACACATACGCTTCGTTACCCACGCAGGGCATTTGCTTTGAACCCAGCTCAGAACACAATCTTATCGTGTACTGATAAGGAATTTTGGTGAAATTAGCTTAAATGCCTTTTATTTTCAAATTTAATGTTGATTTTCACTTTCTACCAAGCACTGCACTCATATGCCGCGCTAGACAATTGCGTGCAGGGTGCAATAATCGGCATTCAACTCACCACTTGAAAGAGAGGTAGGTACACAAATATATGTTATCTGCGTACACTGCTGCTTAGTTCACTCACACTCACTGCGGTACAATATAAGCGTTTCAGTGTGAACAGTTCGGCACTATGTGTGTGTTTGAATTGTTCGATTCCGAAGAGATTTTTTCGTTTAGCGTTCATGGAATTTTTAACGCCTTTTGCTATAAACACTGTGGCTTTTACATATTTGCCAAACGCTTGAGGCACTGTACAATGTTTGTTCACGGCATTGACAACAATTCACGCATATTTAACACCACAATACAAGTGAAACTTAATTTTAGCCAACTGCAACGACGTAGAAGCAAGAGCAGCGATGTTGTTGTCGTCGTATCGATACACCACATCGATATATAAGTTGTATTTCAGCCAGAGTGACCAAACTGCGCAAACGCAAAAATACTTAATCACAAGTTCAAGCGCGTAAATTTTAATTTATGAACATTATTTATTTATTTAATACGATAACCTGTGTTTTAGTATTCGTAATCCATGTTTGCAATCTCCGGCAAAACAAGGAGATCCTTGTGGATATCAAGCCAGCGCTTAGCATTATGCGTCGTCTTCTCATATGTCCTGCCAAACTTGTAATTATGTCCGGGCACATGGCCAGCATAGCTAGGATTCATGCCATGCGTATCATGATAAATAATGAAGTGTCCCACTGGCGGACACTTAATGGCCGGCGTCGCCAAATCTTGTCCACAACACCATCGATCCCGCTGCTTCTTGTACATATAGTCGGAGAAGCTGCAGAGTGCGTTATGTGTTAGCACCTTGGAAGGTTCGCCAAAGCGCGTCACAGCCATTGGAATGTGAGCACTATAGCCCTTGATAATAAACTTATCCTCGTCGTCATCATCCAGAAAGTGAGGTGTGGTAATCTTGCTATAGCGGAGCTTCTCTGTAGTTGGCGGACACGCGTCCAACCTAATGCCTTTGCAGCGACCACTAACTGGTATGAGAGGAGCGCGATAATGCGATTTGGGCAGCAATCGCTCGTTCAACTGATGCTCGAACAGACCGTTGCCGCTCTCGAGGAGATCGCGATGACGCAATGTGCGCTTCTCGCAGCGATACAGCTGCATCAGGGTCTCGTGCTGGGCGACACCCGCTGTGGCGGCGGCCACATAACGTTTTCCCGTCTGCTTGAACATATTCGGGACAAAGCCCGCGTAGCCCGGTATAATGGGATGCTTATAGACAGCGTCCACATACTCCTTGCGCTCGTTCAGTATCTTAAGTTCGTTCTGAGTGGGGTAATCCTTGAGATCGGGCACAGCGTGTATGGGTGCAACAATTAGTTCCGGAGCATGATTACTGCACGGAGAAATAAGCAGCTTGTGCGTCTGCCTGCCATATGTTTTGCCAACGCGATCCCGATTCTCGGGACAATGGCCAGTATAACTTTGAATTGGAGGAGATACAAGACTAACTCAACTAACTAGTTGGATGAATATGCTTACCCTGGCACCAAATGCGGCTCTGGAGTAACGGATTTATCCATGTTCTTTTATATTAAAATTGCACAAATAATTTGGAATTGTAAAATGTAACTAAAACATTTAATTTTCTATAGAAATATATTTACAATTATATACAAATGACAAATTAACCGATGTTAACTTGCTTATTATTATTTTAGACTCCCGCAATGCGCAACATTTCGGCAATGCTGACAATTTTCTCGCGTGGCTTGCCTTTGGCCTTGCCAGCCTCACTTTCATGCTGGTCGATGCGACGCCAGCCATTCCAGGTGACTATTGGCTTGTCGGCGCTCGGCTCAAAGCCAGGCTTAAGTGATTCCGTGTCAATGGACTTGGCTGCGATGTCATCGCAAATGGTTTTGGCCACCGCAAAGGCGCCATTCATAGTGGTTAAGATGACTCCGGTTGGTCCCGTGCCCAGCCACCCGGCCACATACAGACCGGGCTCAACTGTCTCCGAACCATTATTGCCCTTCAGTACGCGTCCCTGCCGATTGGGTACATGTCCACGTTGCGCGTCAAAGCTAATGCCAGCATCGGCGCAACTAGACTTGTAGCCAATGCTGCGCAGTATCAAATTAGCCGGCAGACGTTCCGTTGCCTTGGTTGCCACTGCCACTGCAGCGTTCTCCTGCAGTTCGGTTACTGCAAATTCCATTTCATGTTGCGAAATTGCTTTGGGTGCGCGGAGGAAAACGGGCAAAAACTGTTTGACCCCAGCCGAATCGGAATCCTTGCGGCTGCTCTGCTCGCCCAGACTCTTGAGCATCAGTTCGGTAAGACGCTTGCGCGGTCGCGGCAGCTTATCCACCTGATCCGCAATGCCAGCAAAGTCTTCTGGGCGCCAGCAGGTTGCAACATTTTGCAATTTGAGCATTTCCCGCAACTCTTTGATGGTGAAGGCGGCTTGCAGTGGCCCCCGACGACCCACCAGATGCACTCGCTCCACTTTGCTACTTGCCAGAGCCGCCAGCGCATACTCCGTTGTATCTGTGACCTGGAGGAGAAGAAAAACGAAACAGTTAAAGGTTCAGCTTAATTTGTTGTAATTCCGCTTACCTTGAGGCTGTCGAGCGGACTGAGCAGCATGCGTGCCACATCAACGGCGACATTGCCTTGACCCACAATTGTTACATCGCGTCCACTTAAATCTGGCTGCAGATCTTCCGCGCCCGGCAAGCCATTGTACCAGGCCACAAACTTTCTGGCCGAAATGACATGCGCCTGCTCCTCGTTCTCCAGCTGCAGTTCGCGATCTTGGTCCGCACCGTAGGTAAGGAGGACGGCATGATAGCGTTCGCGCAGCTCCTGGAGGCTGACATCCGTGCCGAGCGTTACGTTGCCAAAGAAACGTAAACGCGGATTCTCCGCTGTCTTCGTGAACGTATTAATGACGTTCTTGACCTCGGGATGATCGGGCGCAACTCCAAAGCTGGAATGTTTTGATTTGCATAATGGCAATAGTCATTAGACGATAAGTATAGAAGTATATATTGCCCCACTATATATACGGCAAATAACGCCCAAAACGCAGTTATCATTAAGTTCAAGATGTCGACGGTTGCTGTTTTGCTTGTCGTCTGCCTATGGCTGCTTTGCCAGCTAATCCTGGTTGCCTCGGCAACGCCAGGCACCCTTTGGGGCCTCAATGAAGTGGGTTGTAAGTAACAATTGTTGTTGTTTTTGTTTACACTGTTGTCATTCCCCCCTATCTTTCTTTCTTTAACACTCAGCCTATTTCAATGGCATCTTTCGCTCGGTTGTTGCACCGCTTATTGGTGCTGGCGATAATAGCACCAGTAGAAATTAGCCCCGCTTACCGCACCAATCCAAAAGGCACCGGCAACTTCTCTACAATGTCAACGGTACAATCGATCAGCTGTTTGAGTAAATATTGCGCCGCATAGAATCCGGCGGGGCCAGCACCCACAATGCATATTCGCTTTGTAGCTGTTTGTTTATTGATTGCACTTGTACTTAAGTTGTTGCTGTATATATTTAATAATTTTCTTCTCGAATACAGAAAGTTGCGTGTGAAACTCATGTTTGTCCAAGCAGAAATCGCTGTAATGGTGAATCGGCACAAAACACAGCGAAGAGTGTGACCGATTTTGGGTGTGTACTAATAAGACAAATGGCAGCACTGTTTTTGAAGGGGAAATGCGACGAGTGTGACCGTCGTTGGTCGTTGTTCTAATAAGACAATTGTGGCGCTTAATTCAAATACAAGTTTTCATTTTCTGGATTTGGAAAAATACTTTATTGCAATTTATATCGTGTTTATGTTAGGGATAAGCGGAAATTTGTTAGTGATAATAGAATTTAAAGAGTGCTTGAGGAATTTAGTCGTGATGCAGAGCCAACCAGCGCTTGGCATCAACTGTGGAACGTCCAAAGGAATGTCCAACATTATAAATTTCACCTGGCACATGTCCACCATAGCGAGGTAGCATGCCAATCACCCGAGGATAGATGATACCACTAGCAATCGCATGGGATCGTCCAATGCCAGCGGTGCGTACAGGAACCCACTCGACGCTCCGACGGAAGTACATATCATCCTTGGGAGTGCACCAACTGCCATCCGGCAAATGAAAATCAAAGCCACCTTAACCAAAATTAGTTGTTAGCTGAACTGTTCGAAGGAAATGCCAATTACTTACGATTCGAATAAGACATTGTTTTTAAACTGTTTATTTGGGGTATTCCAACGATCTGTTGGGCGTAAACAAATTCTAGAAACTGAGCCTTGTCAAATTATTTATATTGACGGAAGTTGCTTCGACTAAACGATTTATTTATTTGCCATGGCAACGGGACAAAGGTGGTGTGAGTCAGCTATAGTCTTTATAGGGTGCTGACAGGCTATAATTTACAATGTAGGCCGTAATCTGGAGAGGGCACAGCAACAAGTTTTGCTGCTGTCACGAAATGTCATGGCTAATGGGCATTCTTGGTGGCAATAAATGTAGTCGAAGTTGTTTTTTGAAATTTAAACACGAACTTTGCAATTTCAATGCAGTCTACATTAACGTATACATATAAAATGTCTAAAGATAAATTATTATAATAAGGCTTACAGTCGAACTTCCGTATAACAAAGTTCCGTGCAACGAAGTTTTCTGCATAAGGAATTCAGTTTCAGAACCTTGCAATTTGGTTCAATCAAAAAATATAAATGTAGATTTAATTACGAATTTTCTCTATAACGAGGTTTTTTCTTGTTCGAATGTATTATTTGTTAGAATGGATTATGGTTTGGTTTGGAACGATTGGAACGCACTGGGAAAAGGAACATATTTTAATATGCAATTTGATTAAAATTTTAACTTATATTCTTGTAAACAATAAATTCTGTGTCTTTAAAATTTTCAAGATATTAAAAAAGTAAGTACTATTTATTACTGCTTTATTTAAAGCTTTAAGTTTCTAAATATAGTTTGCCAATTGTTCCAAATAGTTTCCATAGTTTCTGACCTATAAAGCTATAATCAGCCTGAACAGGGCTTTGGAAATATTTACATAACATATTACCTGGTAAACAAAATAGTTAAACTTGCCTTTAAGCTGTTTACGTTTTGCTAGTTGATTGAACTTTTCGCAATTTGCTCTAAAACGATGCAAAGTGAAAATAAATATTAAATAAACCGGTAAATGATTCAAATGATTATTGTTTTTTTTTTTTGTTTTTAATAATTGAAGGGGAAAATCACTGTGACGTACTCGAAAGGTCAGTATTAATTTTTAGTAGTATGTAATTACATTTAGAATAAATTTTTATGAATGCGATGAAGCTGAAATGTTAAAAGGCTTGGTTGACTATAAGTTTATTTATCTTGACGAATTATTGTTAATGTCAAAAATATAAAATTCTGTTTTATTTTTGTTTTTTATTCAATAGACTTTTCCTAATTGTTTTTGTGATACATTTGCATATTATATTATATTTTGTTCTCTAAGTATTTTACTTGGTTCAAATATTTATCATTAAATATAAACACAATTTGTTTTATTATTTAGTTTTGTGTGCTGCAATATACAATTAACCCCGTTCCAAATATCCTCCATAAGTGCTTACAGTTCATTTGTGCACCAAGCTTGAGACAGTTTCGTCAAGTCATGCAACTCGGCCGATACTTATATGTACAAACATATCTTTAAGTATGTAAATTACATGCTTTGGCTGTTGCACTTGTCTGCACACAAGACGTTTGAACCCATTAACGGAGAAGGGAGTTGGGCAGGGCCAATGCAATGCAACGCAAAGGAAAAGCAAGCAAACAAGACCAAAACACGTGTTTCAAATTAAATGCAATTATCTGTGGCAACTTTCTTCACCTCCAACTTCCTTCCTATTTTACATGTTGCATGCAGAATTTCTTATGAAAATTCATTTCAGCTCCCTATTTCTCTATCTTTCTCTATCTTTAGCAGTCTTTTGAACGACATTGTGCGAATTACGGCCTTTGACGCTCCTCTGTGGAATACTCTAAAAACTATTTCTTATATAAGCCACCATACACGTTTACAAAGAGATTCAAATATAATAAAATAACAAATACTTTTATAACTTTCTGTATTAAATAACACACAAAACCAAGCAATAAATAGAAATTCAAACCAGTTTTGATTTTCGTCTTCTGATTTGCATAATGATAATAGTTAAGTAAACAACAAAAACTGGAATTCTATCACCAGTTAACGCTTATTTAGCGAGTCAGAAACTTATATTTAACCACTGATTACAGGGTATATTTGCGGTCAGCAATTTGCAAATAAAATATGCATCCAAAGTTTATAAGCTTCAATCAAAGCCAGCAATCAAATTGTATCTCGAGATACTTACAACTATGTATAATAACAATGCAAACGCACACACACACACACACACACACACACTCGCACACACATTGGTGCAGCTGTGTGGCCAAGTTAACATTGTTCCAACCTGTTCACGACGTCGACGTCTGGCTGGCTTTTCCAAGCCATCAAACTCAAGCTCAAGCTTCGCCAGCGGCTTTTGGCTCAGCAGTTGACGAGCTGAGCTTGTGGCCCAAAGACGCAAAACCGGCAACAAAAACAAAAAAAAAACAAAAGATGCAAATCTAACAACAGGATAATTGAATGCGCCACAAAAGTTCTAAGTGCGTGAAACAAATACTTCGACTTTCAACTACTTTAATTAAAATTAAAGGTGATTTCTAAATTAGCCCATGGCTCATCTATTTATATGTATGTTAATCTAAGCCCATTGTTTGAAAAACTGTGCCACATTTAAAAGGCATCAAGAGTGAAACAAGAGAAAAAGTCTCAGTGAAAGTGAAGACCCATCATCATCATCATCATGATAATTATCAGCAAACAGTGAAGAGATCGTTAAGATTGTTGGGTATTATTTTTCGAGTTTTAATAATGATGCTGCCTACGACTTTGGGTTTTGGGACCCATAATTATGATTGCAAGTGCAACAAGGAAACGTCGACAACAACAACAATAACAACAATTGCTGCATGTGCAAATATCACAAGCAAATGTTAATTTCGACAAAACCAATTTTGAGTTGAACAACAAACAGAATGCAAAAATATTCAGCAGCTGTCGTTTATGCGTACAAATAACGAGAAATAATAACTGGAGCATTAAATTGATTAAGTGCAAATAAATAAAATATTGAAGAAAATTAACTTTTTGTAAATAAAATGAATTAAATCAATTTCAACAAGGCAAAAGAAAATGTGTTTTTCTTATGCAAAGTGATTCACAAATATTAAAAAATAGTCAATATATTTCTTCACTAAAAAGTATAAAAGCCATTCAATGACCTTGAGTTTCTGATCGAATAAAATAAAAATAAAAATTTGCACTTGCTTGAACTTTAAAGATTGGTCTATATAAAAATACAATCTACAACTTAAAACGTTTTAATTCACATTACTCAAGTTACGATTCCAAGATATCGTAAATGAGTGTTTTTAACGCTTTTAATGGGCCGAGCGAATTGCATCCGCTTATGCAAAATAGTTGTAGCAACATTTGACAATTACCGACACGCATTTAACTTAAAAGTCAACGCCACACAACTGACAAATCGCACCAAACCTCACCTTGAGTCAAAGTTAAAACGAAAAAAAGCTTCAAGCCGCCGCAGACTCCACAATACCAACAACAATAGAAACCAATTTTACTTTGTGTCAGTTTTGTTACAATTGGTATTCAAAAACGCACTAACAGCTAATTAACTGTCATTTCCCTTTGAAAGTGAAACACAAAAGAAAAGTAACAAGTGCTTACCTTAATTACCCGCAGGTCGTTTACTACTATTTAGCTGTTAATCAACACTGTTAAGTGTACTTTGTTAAAGTCCATCACAAAAAATATCAGAACGCAAAATGAATGATGCTGTTGCCCCTGGAATCGGATCGACAGCCTTGAACTCCACACAGGTAAACTATACTCGATGGAGACGTATAAATAAGATTATAAAACAATTTCATTTTTTATTTAATGACTTTGTGCTTGATTTAAAACCAAAACCAATCAACTTTGCGCCACAAAAAGACCAAGACCAAAAATACAAATACGATGCTAAACCAGTTTTGTTTTTCTCTTTTCTGTTTGATGCTCTTTTATCGATGCTCTTTCATGGAAAAACGAGTTTAGTTTAGTTAAAAATCAGCTGCCGAAGCCCAGATGACATTTGATGACCCTTTTAAAAATACTATTCCGATGATGCATTTTACGAATTTTACATAATTTCCATAACTTATTTGTTGCATCATACAACAACTTTAACTACAGGGTATCCACCTGTCTAACTGCCTTGTTTTCACTTGGTTTGTTTTTGTTTTTTGGTTTTTTTTATGCAACGTGCCACATATACACAGTGCAAATAAACGAAACATCGATCATGGTGGCGCACAGATGCAAAGATTTGTGTTGACTGAAACAAGTTTCGGTTAAGTGAGCCGAGCGATTCAGTCGAATCTTAATTTTGATGTCGCCGTATATTTAATGGTTGACTGGGTTTGAAAGTCAAGTCCATGGCGTAGGTCAACACTAAACTTGTTGACAAAATCGGCAAAGTATTTATTTTTTTCTCTTAATTGCCTTTTATATCACACACCGTACCTTAGCTTTCGTTTGAAAATACTATTTTGAGTGTAATGCAGTTTGCGGAAATCTTAGCCATAAGTTAAAAGATTGTTTAAACTTTAAAATTGATATAGGTTTATAAGTCTTTACTAAACTTAAGCTTCTACTAAGATTATGGCAGATTCTCATAGTTAAAGAAGATCTACTATTGGCCTTTACCTTACTCATACTCAAACAAAAAGCACTTACCTTATTCTTAAATAATATCCGCTTAAATCAAGCATTTTTGATTTTAATAGAATGTTAATTAAAATGTTTGCTTAATTATTAGATAAAGGCAATGGTGGATAGAAGTACAAATATATTCTTTATTAAATTTGTAAAGTTTTTTAAGGTAAATGTCTAGAATTAATAAGCTTAGACCCAAACATCAAATGTTATGTTGAAATTCAAACATATCTCGATTATTTGGGTGTGAAGTTTAACACATTCATAAGGCTTGTTAAATATTTGGCAATCATGATGAAAAGTACCGACCATGTGCCATTGATTGGCGAAGGCGACGGCGCATCTCAAAGTGTACGCCTTAATCTTTGCCACAAGGTAAACTAATAAAATCTCAAAAACCTGTTATGTAACCTATTGAACTTTCTTTGGTACACGCAGATACTATTCTATTTGGTGGGTTTGTTCTCTGCCTTTACAGTTTGTGTGCTGATACGCTATTCGAATACGCTTAAATCTGACAACTCCAACTCTGACAACCGGGCACAGTTTCGATGATGAAGCGAACCCTTCACCCCCTAAATACAAACTTTAAAATATATTTCCCATTATTAAACGCAAATAAAACAGTATAATCTCTCAGGTTTCACAAGGCTTTGGCGAACCGAATGTTCAATAGATCAATGCACAGCTAAATTATGTACTTAATCTTATTTATTTTGATCGGGTACAATCTAGATTAGATAACTATAAAGACTGGTTAGCCACCAACTTAAAATAGACTACGGCAACATATTTGCATGTTTCTCAATTATAATTACCTTAACTAAGCCTTTACAAATCGGCTGAAAAGGTTCAAAAATGATCAAGATACTCTGTATTGAGTTCTAAAGATCTTTTGTTTACAAAGTAGTTATTTTAACATTTGTTTAATCCTACATCAAAATAAATGTGTATTAACATTCTGAGCTAGATTAGTCAGTCAATTTACGGGAAATATTAAGTATAAATTATTTATTAAAAGCCTACGTCAACATTACTTGTTCTAGTACTACCTTTAATTAACAAAATTCACAGTTTATAATATTAAAATTGTTCAAGTGTGTATCGTATTAACCGACTTTAAAAGGTACAACATCTTTATATGCTTTTCTTGAAACTCTCGAAAAAATATCTAAATCTTCTGATCTGTTTCCAATGCTATATCTTTTTAGACTCCACCAAAGGAAGTTCAGATCAATTTAGAAAATACCAATGTAAATACGGGAAGAAGGAAAAGCAATTGTTGCAGTTGGATAGCAATGATTATATTGGGTCTCTCATCAACTGTGGCCACAGCAATGGTGTGGTATTATAAGGGTCCTTGGTTCGGATTGGGTGTACTCTATGCCAGTTTGTTGGTGCTGCTGCTGGTTAAGCCAGGCTGGCGATGGTTCTATATAGCAGCTGTCACAGGACCACGTGATACCATGTAAGTGGACGAAGTGACTCCAAGTAAACTAATAATCAATGCCAATCTTCTTAGCGCATTGATTGCCTACATTCGAGTGTTGTTGTTCGTAAAGCGACAGGAGCGCAAGAATCTCAATGTGGGTGATATATTTGAGGCGAATGTTGCACAACATCCGGATAAGTTGGCCATTGTCAGCGAGACCCAGCAGTGGACATTCCGTCAGGTCAACGAGCATGCGAATCGTGTCGCAAATGTTTTCCACAATCATGGCTACAAGAAGGGCGATGTGGTGGGCTTGCTGCTGGAGAATCGTGCCGAGTTTGTGGCCACCTGGCTGGGACTATCGAAAATTGGTGTCATCACCCCGCTGATCAATACGAATCTGCGTGGCGCTTCGCTCCAGCACAGCATTAAAGTGGGCAACTGCACGGCACTCATCTATGGCATCAGCTACAGATCGGCTGTCATGGACATAGCCAAGGATCTGCCTGCCCATGTGGCACTGTATCAATTCAATGATGACTCCACCTCGAAGGAGGCCACAGAGGGTCTTAGTCAGGGTCTGGCTCAACAGTTGAACGCACTGTTGGAGTCGGCGCCCAAGGACAAGGTTGCTGCTGGCGCCAATCGTGCCGATCATCAGGATAAACTGGTCTACATTTATACATCGGGGACCACAGGATTGCCCAAAGCGGCGGTCATTACTCATGCACGGTACTTCTTCATAGCTGCTGGCATCCACTACGCATTGGGTTTTCGGGACAATGATATATTCTACACCCCACTGCCCCTGTATCATACAGCGGGCGGAGTGATGAGCATTGGGCAAGCTCTGCTCTTTGGTTCCACGGTGGTCATACGCAAGAAGTTTAGTGCCTCCGGCTATTTTGCCGATTGTGCGCGATTTAACTGCACCGTAGGTCAATTCCAAGCTGCTGATCTCCTACAGAATCTCAATGTTTGCTTTTCGATTCACAGGTTTCTCAGTATATTGGAGAGATGGCGCGATATGTATTGGCGACGCCGGCTTCTCCACACGATCGTCAGCATCAGGTGCGTCTGATCTTTGGCAATGGACTGCGTCCACAGATCTGGACGCAGTTCGTCGAACGCTTTAGCATTCCAAAAGTCGGAGAATTCTATGGTGCCACCGAGGGCAATGCCAATATCATGAACAATGATAATACCGTCGGCGCCATTGGATTTGTCTCCCGCATCTTGCCACAAATTTATCCCATATCCATAATACGTGCCGATCCGCACACTGGAGAGCCGATACGCAATAAAAAGGGTCTCTGTGAACGGTGTGAGCCGCACGAGCCAGGCGTCTTTATTGGCAAGATTGTCAAGGGTAATCCCTGCCGCGAGTTCCTTGGATATGTGGATACCAAAGCCTCGTCCAAAAAAGTCGTTCACGATGTCTTCTGCAAGGGCGATATGGCGTTTATATCCGGCGACTTGTTGGTGGCCGATGAGCGAGGCTATTTGTATTTCAGGGATCGCACAGGAGACACCTTCCGCTGGAAGGGTGAGAATGTTTCCACCAGCGAGGTGGAGGCGCAACTAAGTAATCTGATCAACTACAAGGACACCATTGTCTATGGTGTCTGCATACCACAGACAGAAGGACGCGCAGGCATGGCGGCCATCTATGATCCCACCAGGGAGGTGGATGTATCCTCGCTGGGATCCCTATTTGCCACAGCTTTGCCCAACTATGCGCGTCCCATTTTCCTGCGATTCCTGCGGCGCATCGACTTAACTGGCACGTTCAAGTTGCGCAAGGTAGAGCTGCAGCAGCAGGGTTTCAATCCTTCCGCCTCCGAGGATGAGCTTTATTATGCCCAGCCCAATGGCAGCTATGCAAAGCTCACGCCGAACATCTACGAGAGGATCCAACGCAATGAATTACGTTTTTAGGTTGACGTCAAGTTTAGTTTTAGCTCTAAGTCCCCATATAAGACTATAGAATATGAAAATTATTGATCAGTTAGGTTAGGTTGCTGCATTGGCTAAATTGCCCTTAACTTAAATAAAAATGTTGCATACTATTTGGCTTTAAATTCATATGGTTTTACCATTAAAGGGTTTCAAAAGAACTCATTCTCCATTCCAACTATAAATTAACGATGTTCAAAGCTTTAGGTTTTTAATGTAAGTTCTTAGATTCGTGTGTATTGTGCTAGCGTATTAAATAAAATAAAGTCTTACAGTCAAACAGTGGAACAAGGTAAAATACTTTCAGCAAATCAAAGCAGCTGCAGAAGAATCACTTAGTCCTTCGGTGGCAAATCCTTGACGAGATCGGCTCGCTTTTTTTGCTCCATGCGCTGTTCGACCTGTTCGAGACGTTCGTTCATGGTATCTAAAGAGCTTAGAAGACCCGCTTGGATTTCGCCATAACGTTTCATGGCCAATATCAAACTTTCCTCGATGAGGTCAGTTTGCTGTGCGTACTCATCATTGTTCGAGGTAATTGTCTTGAGCTTGTCCAGGCACTCGCTTGGAATACTGCGAAAGTATTCTGCACCCAGCGCCGGCTCTAGTTGCTTCAATCGCTCCAGCTGTTCGCTCTGTACATAGAGATCTGGTGCTACAGCATTTATATAGACCTCCTTGGAGCGCACCTGCTGTTGTTCCTCCAGATAATTGGGATCCAGATATTGCTCCAACTCGGCTGCTCGTCCAATAACCTGCTGCAGCTGGGGTCGTCCTGTTGTCGCTTCGTTCAGTAAGGCGTTGGCGGAGCACAGCGAATCCACAATGTTTGCCGTTTTCGGGTTGCCATCGCCATCGCCAGCATGTTGTTCCGGCAACGGACCAAGCACGCGGTTCAGTGCATCTATTCTCTTTTCCAACATGTCAAGTGCTTCCATTTTAATAAGCGAATATATGAATATGAAAGCGGAATGATGTCAGTGCAATTCGGAAAATAAAAACACACAAAAATACCAAAAACGCGAAGCACTGCAGTTGCGGTACTATGCAACACTGAAAATCAAAAGAAAGTTGTATATCGATAACGATGGTTTGAAAGAAAGACTTCTGTCGCTAAGAACCTTTTTTAAAATCAAAGCGAACTTCAATCAATATTCAATAAAGCTTTTTTACTTTAAGATTCACAGTTTAAAATTTTCCAATGATAAACGCTCGGCATCTTTGTTGATCTGCGCAAGGCTATCTTCAGAAATTATGCGCACCACATCCGCATCCAAATCATCGCCCGCATTATCATCCAGCACGCACAAAAGTCCATCATTTTCCATATAGGGAAAAAAGAATTCGGGTTTATCCCAATTTGAGCGCTCGCCAATGCCACAATGCGCCTCCTGATCCATGTGCTCCGCAAGAAGTTGAAATTCATCAAACTGTAAATCACAACACATGCAGCGCAGCAGACAGAGCTGCCGGCGTATATAGTTGACAACCTTGATTTTCTGATAGAAGGTCAAGGAACCGGTAACTGCATCAAAATCCAAACGATGCAAATCAATCATGTGTTGTTTAAGGTTTTGAAACTGGTGCTCCTCGTGCGGACAGAAGAGGCACTTAATGACATGCGTCTCACCATCGCCTGCCCAATCCGACCAGTCCGAATCATGATCATCATCCGAATCCTGACGTGCAAAATGCTTGTCAAAGTCAACGCTGGCATTATCCTCGGTTAAGGATTGACGCTTTGGTCGCTGCCTTTGTTGATGCTGCTGCTTGCGCTGCGTCTGCGGCGGTTTCGTCCGATTGTAGTTGACCAAAAAGTATTTATCGTATTCACGGCGATTGGGATTGATGCGTTTGTGTCCCTTTTTGCGCATATGTTCCTTAAGCGTGGGACGATCCTTAAATTGTAAGTTTTATTATATATTAACTGGACAAGCTAATCAAATAGGACTTACCTTGAATATCTTCTCGCAATACAGGCACAACAACTTATTAATATTTTCCTCCAGATGATCGAGTAACTCATCCACATAGACCAACTTCTCTGGCTTGCCAACAAGCAGAAAATGTTTATCGAACAAATGATCGAGGTAATCGGCGCGCAATCCTTTAATGACAGTGCGACAGAAGAGACATTCTTTGCTGAAATTACGATCTGTTAGTTCGAATTGATGCCGCTCGAGGGCGGCACTCAAACGTTGTTCCTGTAGTTCCTGACGCAGTTCAAAGTCTTGCGGCAATATATCACAAAGCAGATAATATTTCTCATTTTTCGCATAGGTTCCATCGGGTAGTTGATCTAGAAACATTGTCGTGCAGTACTGCTCAAATTCGTGACCTGTAATATAAGAAATGAATACAAGTTTTGCTTAGTTTAACGACACTTACCTTGAAACTCTTTTTCCCAATATTGCAAATAATCCTCCAGCATGGCAATATCCTCAACATCGGCAATAACGAGACGATGCTCGAGATACAAATGCGCCAGGCAGTCGTCCCTGTCACCGGGAAATATAAACACTTTGTCGCATTTCAGGCATTTGATGGCCGTGTTTCGCGTGGGTTTTAGTATTAGTGCGTTCTTTTTGCAAACTGTTGCTGCAGAATCGCCAGCAGTTTCACTTGTTTCCGTCTGCTCCATTTGTTAACCAAAACAAACCTAGAGAGAGTATTTCTTTCGTGACAGCTGGCAGCACTCAATACTATCGATAGCAGGCTGAAACCAAGTTAATCATGCTAATCAATCAAGATGCGTGTCTCAATGAATGATATATGTATATATAATTGAAAAATCCATTTTTACTAAACTATTCCTTTAAAGTAAAGTCGCTTATATTTCAGCAATGAAAAACACAACTTTGTCGCAAACTATCGTTACAGTATCGATATTTCTTCTCTGAACTAGTTCCGCACAAAAGTTATCGTTTCTTGCAACACGTGTGTTTCTCGGCCATTTTCCATAACCTGGCACCGCGTGCAAACGTATTTTGAGCGGCGCGTGTTACAAGTGTTAAATAAAATTAATAAAATGACTGACGTTGGTAAGTAACCACATCAATAACATAAACAAAAGGCGGCTATTGCAATGCATCAACAATCGTTGCAGATTCGCGCAAGAAAAAGAAGAAAGTCAAGGAAGAGCCACTCGATGGCGACGATCTTGGGACTCTGCAAAAGCAGAACCAATTTCAAATAAAACCATCCTCGAAAATTGCCGCACTGGAGACATCCCAATGGCCGCTGTTGCTAAAGAACTTTGATAAACTCAACATACGCTCAAATCACTATACGCCGCTGGCGCATGGTTCGTCGCCATTGAATCGTGACATCAAGGAGTATATTAAAACTGGCTTTATTAATCTGGACAAGCCCTCGAATCCCAGCTCGCACGAGGTGGTTGCATGGATTAAAAAGATATTGAAAGTTGAGAAAACTGGTCATTCCGGCACATTGGATCCGAAGGTTACTGGTAAGTGGAGAAAACATGTGTTGGATTTGGATATGTGTGTGAGTGCGCGCGCGCCCGGTTAGAGATGAGCAATGCTGTGATTTTTGTGTGAAGCGACTTTAAAACTAAGTTTAATTCATGCCTGTCACAGTTTGCGTTCAAAGTAGCAACAATTTTGTTCATCTCTAACGCACGCGTGCCTCAACCTAACCTCAAAACTTTTAACCGACACACGTGCGCACGCACAATTTTCGAACACAGGCTGCTTGATTGTGTGCATTGACCGCGCCACCCGTCTCGTCAAATCGCAACAGAGTGCCGGCAAGGAGTATGTGGCAATATTTAAACTTCACGGCGCCGTTGAATCAGTGGCCAAAGTGCGTCAGGGTCTGGAAAAATTGCGTGGTGCGCTTTTCCAACGTCCGCCGCTCATTTCAGCCGTAAAGCGTCAGCTTCGTGTGCGTACCGTTTACGATAGCAAATTGCTGGACTACGATGAATCTCGCAACATGGGTAAGTTCCTTTTTATTTTTTATTGAAGCCGGTGCGTCGCTGTCTGGCTTAAGGCATAGACGTGCAGTGCTTCCAGATATACAGAAAAATTCAGCAAAAGTTTAGTATTTGCCTACAGGCAGGCAAATGCACAGTTTTATTTGTAACATCTTTCTTTTTTTCAATACTTATGCGCTTAGGTGTTTTTTGGGTTAGCTGCGAGGCGGGTTCCTACATACGTACCATGTGCGTCCATCTGGGTCTGGTCCTTGGTGTCGGTGGTCAAATGTTAGAGCTGCGTCGCGTCCGTTCCGGCATTCAGTCAGAACGCGATGGCATGGTCACAATGCATGATGTTCTCGATGCCATGTGGTTGTATGAGAATCACAAGGATGAGACTATGTTGCGCCGTGTCATCAAACCTCTGGAGGGTCTCCTGATCAATCACAAACGCATCATCATGAAAGACAGTTCCGTAAGTTAACTATCTATCTATCGATATATAAAAAGTTTACCCCATGATATTAAGCCGGCAGACGCTTGTATTTTAACCAGCGACGTCTGTGACTATGACTGGGAACAGTAAAGCCGCTGATGTGTGTATGTTGGAGTTGCGCCCCAATTGCGTATCTGACAAAGTTTTATTCAGACGACATTACATTATCTCAAAATACTCTACATATTTAATGTAAAACAATAATTGTTAATAAGAGTTTGTAATTATTTTTCTAGGTGAATGCTGTTTGTTACGGTGCCAAAATTATGTTGCCTGGTGTCCTGCGGTATGAGGATGGCATTGAAATCGAACAGGAAATTGTCATCTGCACCACAAAGGGCGAGGCAATTTGTTTGGCCATTGCTTTAATGACAACAGCCACAATGTCGTCATGCGATCATGGCGTTGTTGCCAAGATCAAGCGTGTGATTATGGAGCGTGACATATATCCGCGCAAGTGGGGACTGGGTCCAAAGGCTTCTGCCAAGAAGGCGCTCATTGCTGCCGGCAAGCTAGACAAGTTTGGCAGGCCCAATGAGAATACGCCCAAGGAGTGGCTTACAGGTTTTGTGGATTACAATGCAAAGAAACAACAACAGCAACATGATCAACCCACAAATGGCACTGAACCCAGCAAAGTAAGTTCAAACAAACTTATGTATAACTTATTATTGCTATTATAAAACTTAATTTTTTTGTTATATAGCGCAAACTAAGCACCTCTAGTTTAGAGGAAGCGGCAGTTGAATCTACGCCGGTTACCTCAGAAAAGAAAAAGAAGAAGAAGAAGCATAAGGGCGAAGAGGAGGCGCCAGCAGCTGAAGTTGTGGAAACAACAGCTGAAGTTCCTGTAGAGAAAGAAAAGAAGAAAAAGAAGAAGAAGGACAAAGATAGGGATAGAGAAGAGGCTCAGGAATAGAATACTTTCTGTAAAACTACTTGTAGGCATTAGGCTTATACTTCTATGTCCTCAACTTTTTGAGAGCATTTTTCTTAGAGATTAAGCTTTAAGTTCCAAATTTATTACGCATTTTTTATGTGACATTCGCAATGCAATAAATTGTATATTTTTATTGTAAATTATAAAGACTGTTTAATTAGGGTTTTTGTTGAGCTCTTAACTCTTTTAGTAAGCGGCAGCTTCAACTTTACACTTTCAAGGTGAGTTTCAGTAATTAATATGGTAACATTTTCAAGTGTGTTGTGCTATTTAATGATGAGAATTAACTTTCGCCCCTATCTGAACACTTAAGTGAAACTTCTCGTGTTGAATGCGATATTGGTCTTGCTGAATCAACAGCCAACACATTTGAAAGTGGTATTAATTTAAACATTTACCTAATTTTATTAATAACAACACTTTTACCTTACAGCTACCCGAATGGAGCTCATAAACCTCAAATGGAAAATATTTATAAGGTATGCTTAACTTACTTATAGTATCCTTATGATCTTAGTTGTTATTCGAATATTTTTTGTGATGAGAATTAACTTTCGCCCCTATCTGAACACTTAAGTGAAACTTCCCGTGTTGAATGCGATATTGGTCTTGCTGATAATATAAAAAGTCTTCAAGCTCTCTTCTAAAACATTTATAAAATATTTATTCATAATTTTGTTCTCTGTTTTTTACAGCTTTATAATTCTTGACTTATGCTACAAAGGAATCTGCGCTCTTTCGCCGTCAATAGTAGGTTAGTATTCTTATAATTGAACTCAAGTATATTCGATTTTGTGATGAGAATTAACTTTCGCCCCTATCTGAACACTTAAGTGAAACTTCCCGTGTTGAATGCGATATTGGTCTTGCTGATAATATAAAAAGTCTTCAAGCTCTCTTCTAAAACATTTATAAAATATTTATTCATAATTTTGTTCTCTGTTTTTTACAGCTTTATAATTCTTGACCTATGCTACAAAGGAATCTGCTCTTCTAAGTAGTAAACAATAGGTTAGTATTCTTATAATTGAACTTAAGTATATTCGATTTTGTGATGAGAATTAACTTTCGCCCCTATCTGAACACATAAGTGAAACTTCCCGTGTTGAATGCGATATTGGTCTTGCTGATATTATTAAAAGTCTCGAAGCAAAGCTATATAGTAATTAAAATCTTTTTATTTACACAAATTTTTTTTTTTTTACAGATTTGGTTCGACTTTTAAACTATTCCACGAGGAGGTAACAGAGCGTCTTAGCCACAAAGAAACGGTTAGTACCTGATGTTTTTAGCTGTGAAACTCAATATTGTGATGAGAATTAACTTTCGCCCCTATCTGAACACATAAGTGAAACTTCTCATGTTGAATGCGATATTGGTCTTGCTGATAATTTTATTTTATAACAAAAACAAACGAAATTTCCTAACCTTTACTAAAGATATTGTTTTTAAATGTATTTTACAGTTCCCAACACCCGGAAATCAGCATCTCAAAGAAAATTTTTAAAGGTAAGCAAAATGTAACTTTGGAGTACTTTTATATCCTTAAAATGATGAGAAAGGAACGCTGATATGTGGCATGATTCACAAAATCCGCAACAACACAATCCCAAAAATAGGTCCTGCTGAAAAGAGTTTTTAAACTATTTTTTTTTTTCAACTTTTTTCAATGATATTTAATAAAAGGTGTATTTATTTGCAGCTTCAACCAAATTCACCCGAGATGAAAATTTGATAGCAATAAAAGGTGTGTATATTTTTTATAAAAGCTTATTCAGAAAACGTATTAAATGATGAGAAAGGAACGCTGATATGTGGCATGATTCATAAAATCCGCAACAACACAATCCTCAAAAATAGGTCCTACTGAATACAAAATAATTAAATATAACTTTGCCTTAAGGTAACAAATAAACGAAAATTAACATTACTTTCTTTTTACCCATATAATTTCAGGTAAAGTTCAACACCATCCAACTGTGACGTGTATTTTTATAATTTTATAGATATATAGATATATTCACATTCAAGAAATAAAACAAAAAAATAAAATAAAACGTGTTATTATTGACAGGGAAACACGCACATAACCTCAAAAAGTTTGCTTGTGCTCGTGCTTGTTCTTTCTTGACAGCAATTTTTGGCAGGAATTAAAATTCAGGGCTGCCACCCGACGCATGTCGATTAGGATTGTCTGCAAACGTGGCACAAAAATCGCCACAGTGTCAGATCTTGTTAGGTTGGAATTTGTTTGAAATAAAACGTGGTTTTAAGCACGTGCTGCGTTACATTTGCATCTGACGCTTTTACTAAAAAATATACCTTAAATTTTTCCCATGGCAAATGCGTTTTGTAACCTGCATTTTAAAATAAGCAATTTCTATTACTTTCTCAATGTTAAATACTACAACTGCTAACAAAAACTATTTTTTGCGGGATTCATCTTTTTATATCGCTTAACAAAAGTTTTAAATGCGCTCAACAACCCTGGGCTGTTTTTTTTTTTGTGAAAAGTATTTCTGTGCTCGCATATTAAAATAAACACTTTTCTTTAATTATTTATTGGAAAATGCATCAATGTAAATATATTTAACAAATATAATACACCTATTGAGACAAATTCAAGCGTCTTGCTTTTTTAAACAGCTTTGAATATCAGTAGACTACAGTTATAACAAGCTGTACAACCCTGTGTTTCATTCCGCGCTGCTGCCTTCACGAGACTGTTATCGGTCTCCATATTGAAATTCATCAAACCGCCGCCGATACATGATTGTGTGTGATTTTTTGTGCATGTACTCGTTTGTATGCCGTTTCACGACGTAAGCGGCGAGAGAGCTGCAAGCAAATGCCCATTTAAATAAAGGAAAAGTGAAAATATCGAAGACACACATTAAGATTGCAGTTAAAAAAAAGGGAAAAGTCACTCTTGGTGTCATCTTCTGGTGCAGGTGAGTGTTTTAATTTAAATGTGGCAGGACATTTCGTTGTAAAGAAAATTTTTTCTCACACGTCATTTTGCCGTGCATGAGTGTGAGGGAGACGGGCGTTGCTCGAGGCTTTACACATTGTGACACACGTGATCGGCGCTAGCGTGTGTATCTGTTGATGCGACGCCATGTTGAATTTAGTTTGAGGCTATCGATTTATTTTGTGCGTGCTAGAGTTATTAAAGTTCATCGCTTTCAAATATGCAAGGTGCTCAGTGTCAGTGCAATTAATTAATCAATATGTATAATTTACTGGATTAATAATTTCTTAAAACAGCACTTACATATACATAGATGCCTAATATATTACGTAAGCTCAATTAAACTGATCGTCATGTGAAAGCTAACAGTTTTGTGGCAAAGGATATTAATATTTTATTAGATCTTAGAGCAGAAATGTTTTTAGCAAAAATAGGTCACACTTTGTTATCCCTTAGCCGTCTTTGTCTCTTGCATTAAAATTGCAGCATTTAGTTTTCACCCGCGTGCGCACGCACACATTTATGCATAGTTATACATAATTCATTGCATACGTACATATGTACATCATTTCCATTGCATTTCGTTGGAACGCTTGGAAGTGGGCTCGCACCACATACACACACACGTTACGTACATACATACACATAACCATCCAGCCGTCATAGGGCCCGCACAGAGTTGTCTGTGATCGCAAAATGTTTGCACGCGTTCTTCTTTGATTAGAAATAAAGTTTAAACAATTGCAAGTGTTTGTTTTTTCAAACAATTTATGCGCACATGCGCAATGTCGGTATAAACATTAATTAAATAAATGGTCATATACAATTGGCTGAAAGTAGAGATATGTACATATATGCTTGGCGTGAAAAATGTATTAGTTGCTGTTGTTGCTGCTGCCGCTGCTGTAGTGGTGTGTGGTGGACGCCTGTGTGTGCTTCTGTGTACGTGTGCGTAGTCAATTTAAAGGCTTTTTTAATAACAACAACAGTTGGGTCTGTTCTCTTTGGCGTTTACCGTTTTTTGAAGTGCGTAACTATTTGTGTATGTATCTACATTTATACATAGCTGTAAAATTGTTTGCCTGTCAACTGTTTCGATACATATTTGCATGCAGATGTCGATTGCTAATCAATATGTGGTTTAAATTGTGAATGTCCTTAGAAGTCTTTTGATTTATTTATGAATTTTATAATGCGGGGGTGTGTGTGTGTGTGAATCACATATACGTTCCAAGAATTCTTGTTCTATTTTATTAATCGTGTGCATTCGATTACTATCGGTATGCATTTAATAGCTCACAGTGCTACATATACGTGTTAAAAACTTCAGGGACGGCTGATGGGCAGCACTTTTAAAAACGTGACATCTGTGACAATTGAGAATTGTTAGAAATTGTTTGATTTTGCGATGTGATAAATATGTGAGTTAGCAATTGTGATTTTTAAAAGTTTAACTATATGCAAATTATAAAAACTTTATTAAAACATGTTCGAAATTTTCAATAGCAGTGTGACCATATTTTCGATTACTGTAATATTTGTAACTGTGAAATTAGCTTTGAAGCATTCTAGTTTTCTCATTAAAAACTATTATGTATTTAAATAGTAATTAACAATATTAGGACTTATATTTCTAACCTTATTATACTCTTATACCGAAAGTGAAATATCGAAAATCGGGAATCTGAGTTTTTCAACTAGACTTACCAAATTTGGTGGAAAAACTGTTGATGACTTCCTTCAAAGTTCTGCAGGATACGCTCACCTCTGCCGCTACCATACCCCCTTAACTCCAAAATCGCAAATTTTTTTTTAAGCTAAAATGTTTTTGCAGTAAATAAAAGCATTATTGTTATGAATGAGTACATAATTGATTATGTAATTGTTGATTATTGTTCTTCTTTTAGAATGACGCAAGAACTGCCACTAATCGAGCTGAAAGGCAAAGAGCTCAAAAAATTCCGATATCTGAGACGCAAATATCCGGTTTCGTTGAGCTTTTTGCACAGCAACTGGGGAAATGCGAAGCGTTTCATCATCTACGCCTTGAATCCGCGCTGTGTCCTGCGAAACTATTGCTGGCGTAAGCGCAACCGTGTTCTTCTCTTGCGCCGAGCGCGCCTTTTGCTATTTGATCCGCGTCTTAAAACCATGATAAAGAGACGCAAGGCTCACATGAAGCAATGGTCACCAAGTCTTGTGGCGTATTACAAGAAAATTGGTCAAGTATCGGAGTACGAGGAGACGGAACTGTATGGCGAGGAGCTATCCAAGCAGATGAAACAACAACTGGAGCTGCTGAAGAGTGGCAAGCGGGGTCATTCCTTGATTGAGGATACCAACAAAAATATTGAGCTGCGACTGGACCAACCAGAAGAGGAGCATGCGCAAGTGGAGGAAGAGGAGGAAATTGAAGAAGGAGAGAAGCAAGTTATAGAGGAGCAGGAGCCAGTAGATGTAGAGAAAACCGATAAAGAGAATCAACTTGAACAAGCGGAGAAAGAAGATGAGCCTAAGCAAATAAAAGAAATGGCTCCAATATCGGTTGAAGAAGAAGTAACTACAAAATCTTCTGAAGACCTGAGTTTAAACTCTTTAGAAGAGCCTACAGAAGAGATGACTCCACAATCTGTAGAAGAGCTCGCAGCCGAATCTCCCAAAAAGATTACTCCAGAATCAACCGAGGAGCTTGATCCGAAATCTCCAAAAGAACAGCCTTTAACATGCTCTGAAGATCCTATAGAAGAACTAGCTCCAAAACCAACTGAAGAACAGGCACCAAAACCTCAAGAAACTTCTACAGTTGATAGCAGCGTGCCATCAAGCAGTATTGAAAAGACACCAGAAAAAGCTGGAGGGAGCAAATTCTTAGACATGCTCATGAACAAAGTGCGTGTTAAGAATTTTGCCAAGGAATCAAACTTTTCACAAGCCATCATAACCAGCTATACAGAGAGTAGCACCAGCAAGCCATCCATAGCTGAGTCCAACAGTAATTTTAGTTTTAATGATGATACCAGCGAGGATTTCGTTGGTTTCGATGAGACCGTCCATCAGCCGGGCATGCTCCTAACACCATTGGTGCCACTGAGCGGCAAAACGACGGAAGGTAACGGCGCTTTCGTTAGCGAGGCACTCGAAGCATACATGAAGAAAAACAATCTGCGTGAGAGCAACGCATTGGATCGTGAACGCCTGCTCGAGCCAATGTATCAGGATGGACGCGTCACGCGTCACAGTATGCCACCGCATATGGATATGCCGGCGGTGCCGGACAGCTTGCAGAAACTACGAACCGTTGCCGACCGACGACTTTATCTGCAGCGCTCCAAGAACCAGAAAATGGCCATCATTAACAACGAGGCGAACATCTACCGGGAATTACAGCGCAAGCAACGACAGCGTAAAGTAAAAATTGCTGCCATGCAACAGCTGCAATCCAGCGGCAGTCTTATGCCATTCACACGCCAAGGTTGGCAAGCGGCCAGTTATGTGTCGACGGATCATGACAAGTATTACTATCAGGTAATACGCATCGATGGGGAAATGGTGCGCCTTCCTGGTAGCCAGGGCAACAACCTTGAGCGTGAGAAGCAACCGCATCGCAATCAGTTAACGCCGCAAGAGTTGGCCAAACTGAAGTGCACCAGCGATTGTGTGGATGTCAATCTTCGGGCTAAACTGCAGATCATCAATACGCGGCAGATTGACCTTAAGAAACTGCAAAAGCTCAACCAGACTCCACTGACAGCGATCTTTCCACCATGTCCACTGTCGCAGAAACCGTATCAGAAACCATTGGATGATGATACGGCTGCTCTTCTGTTAGCTGGCGGAAGCATGGCTATTGTCAGTATGCCAACAGTCCAACTGGATGTTCAGCCGCAGCTAGGACGTCCACTGGATGAGATTGCCAAGCGTTACCTTCAGTATATTCTGCCACATCATGACATCACCCGCGAATGGGCCGAGTTCAGTGTGTCCACGTTGCAGGAATCGCCGAATAGCATGCGCGAGGCGCAGGCACAGGCAGCCACAACAAACGCGGGTCGTCGCCAAAGCTTTACCTTTGTGATACCATATCTAAATGATCGTAATCATATCCTGGTACGACGCGTTGTCGATCGTTCCGAGCGGCTGGACGAGAACTTCACTGCCGCCTTGCCGGAGGAAAAGCTGAGAGAGTTTGAGTTTCGCAAGGAGTTGACTCCGACATCTGATGCAATTGCCTTGGACTGTGCGGACGTGCTCAATGATATGATCAATACGGTGGCCATAAGTTGCAGCGAGAACTCTTTCATTGGTATTGATCCCGATGCAGTAACTGAAGATATGGCAGCTGTCCGATCCATGCCCTCCGATCCGTTATCCAAAAGTATTAGCAAAGTGACAGCAAACAAACAACAGCAACAGCGTCGCCTTGCAAACAACAACAACAAACAGAGTCGTTTGGCCAAAGAACTAAGGCGTCTCAATGCGACCATTATCGATGCAGCTGCCATTGCCAAAGATGGTAAGTTATAATAAAAATATTAGTTAACCAAAGCATACTAATTGTACAAATAGTGTTGAGCAATCAATCAATTATGTATGTTATCGATTACACCGCTTATGCTATTTAAATGATCGATAATTGGTTTGAACGTTGCTGCTCCTGGCTTATTGCTATTTAAGTGTTCTTTTATTCTTTTAATTACACAGCAAATAAACCTTGCCTCAAAGATTATTGCCAACTTGGCTGCTTGTGCGAGAGTCTGACTGGAGAACGACCCACCCGGGAGCATTGTGGACGCGCTGAATGTGTTCTAGGGTGCCGCTGCACTGGAGCCGAGCTTACGCGCATTATGCGCGTTGAAACAGATGTAAGTATAAATAAAATATGTATACTTACATTTGCTGTATATATTTACCTCGCTTATCGCTTTTTAAGGGTCGCGGCCTTTCCAATGAGGATGCCTTTAATTTGCGTCGCCAGGCAACTGCTCGATTAGCCAAAATGGAAAAGGATTTCACATCAACGCTGGTGTTGACCGACAACGAAACGCTATTAATTAATGAGACACAGTGCGACAAGAAGCGTCGTTGCACAAAAGTTCCAAAGCGCTACGAGGACTTTGACGACTCCATTGAAGACGATGAGGAGCCTGTGCGGCCAACGAAGGTGGCAAAGCGTGAGGCAAGCTCAAAACGCAGCCCAGAAAGTGTTAAGCTGACGTCGCCATTGCAATTGCCATTGCCTGAACCGTGCAAGGTCAAGGACACCGACTACGAACAACTGCAGCATTGCCAGGTGACATTGCGTCGTCTGCCTGATATGGTTAATCAGGCCATATTCTGCATGACCCATCAGCTGTACAATTGCTTTTGTGGCGGCATATCGCCGGATGGCAAACCCATAATTATTGAAAAGGAACAATCTGAGCCACCCATACCACACTATGTGCCAGAGTTGGCAACACGCGCTCACTACAGCTTTGAGCGGGCACAGGAGACACCGCCACCAACGCCGCAAGGCAAAAAGAACAAAAAGCAGCAGCAACAGCAGACGACTGTTACCAAACCATCTACGCCGCCGCCAGCACCACCACCGATTAAAATCACGCTGCCAAAAGCTGCAACAAAGTCGCCAAGTCTTTTGCCCAAAGTTCCGCCACGCAACGAAGAACTTGAAATTATCTTTAGCTTCTATCGCTCTCGGCCGAATCTGTGCCGTCGCGCTGTAACTGTGCCCAAAAAGTGTTATTTACGCATTAATCGTCGCCGAGCGGATCGGTTGCGTTCGGAGATCTCAAAGGCGGAGACGCCAAGCACCCAAAAGTTGCTCAATAAGCGCATCTTTAGTGCTATTCGCTACTATCGCGCTGAACTGGATAGTCAGCGGCGATTGGAGCAGCTAACGAAACGAAAACCGCAACAGCTGGATAATGAGCCAACAGTGATTTTGGTGCGCGATGATTCCGATGAGAGTGAGAGTGTACCCACAATGTCGGCGGCATGCAAGAGAAGCGCCTCAACGGAGTTGCCTGGAGTTAGTCTATTGAAGGTGCAACAACAGCCACCAAACAAACGTAAAAAGGAGGACACACTCGAGAAACCAGTGACGACAAAACAAATGCCGCCCATTAAGTTTGTGCCAATTGCACCGAAGTCAACTACTCCACCAATCGTCGTAGAAGAGCTGCCACCGATTCCAGTTCAGCTGCTGCCACCGCCCGCACAAATCGATATACAAATGCCCAAGATATCTGCCTGCTATTCGCTATGTACCAATTCGGCCATTGAAGTACCTATGAGTGCCATCATCAATAACAATGTGAACGGAACTCCTTCTATAGCTGGCTCATCCAAGATCGGGCAACAACAGTTGACATCCCCTATGAACTCGCCCACATTCCGCTCCTCCTACAACGATGTGATCAAGAAGATGAATATGCATGTTAGCAAAAAAATGCAGGATATCGATATGGCATTGCAACGTGAAAGTAAAATAATACCGGCCCCAAATGACGAGATTCTCTGCATTATAAAGTGGGCCAACTTTGTGGCTGCGTTTGAATCCGATTACGTTTTCATTTGGGATGTAAAAATGAAGAAGGAAAGCTTTCTAGCCGCAACCATAACGAACATGATGCCAACGGTCCCAGGTGCCATTGGTGTTGTTAATATTCACTTTTCACCCGATCGCAGTGCATTGCCGCTGATGGCGCGAATGCTGTTGGACAGTTTACAGAATGTGAACACCAGTCGTCTGGCGGTTGTCATGCAGGGCAGGGAGCACTATTGGCTGGTCAGAGGATTCTTGCGCTATACGTGCCATACGTGCACTAAACCAACGCCACAGACGCATCCCATCTTGACCAAGAAAATCAATGTATTATGCACACTGATGCTAAAGCAAAGGATAAGGGAAAAGCAGCGATTGCTTAAAGCAGCCCTGAAAATTGCATCACCAGATGGTGTCGTTGATTTAGTTAACCAGCCAACAACTATTGCGATAAACGCAATGCCAACAGAAGCAACACCAACACCACCAGCAGCATCAGCAGTTCCAACTTCTGCTTTAGCTTCTGCATCTGCTACGAGCAACTCAGCATTAGGTTTAGCTACTTTAGAGACATCTCTGACAACAGCACCAGCACCACCACCACCACAGATCAAAGATTCGCCCATCAGTATATGCAGCAATATTGAATTTCGTAAGGTGATGCAAGCGGATGTGCATGAGCTACAAATACCTGAACTGCATGCCTATGATCATCGCTGGCTTGTACTCGATCTCTTTGATGATTTCTCGCACATCTTTGTGCCAGCATTCAGGGATATGATCTCACTGGATCGCATCAATCATGTGCTGCGCATGGCACACGCTACGCGCAAAGTGGTCAAGTTGCTGTTCTTTCAAAATGCCCCATACGATGCCTTTGTGACGTCCTCATCCAACCGCAAAATCTACTTTGGACCACTGCGCTTGGATGCAGAGCCACCGGTGCTAGTGCTCCTACAAAGTGTCGACGGCAAAATGATGCTTCGGGAGGTTTATCAAAGAGATCACGGCATCGAGGTGCAGAAAGACAAACGCACCATGTGCTTCTGGTTGATACAGATCAACCGACAGGTTCACTTTGATATTGATATGTACAAGGAGGGCTTGAAAGCGGGAGTGCTTTTCAACAACAACAATTCGCCTACATTAGCACAAGAACAAGAGCTGGTAAGCCAGGATGCAGTTACTGTTGCCAATGAGGGCGACGCTGATGATGATGAAGACGATGATTGCGTTATTGTTATCAACGATGAAGACGAAGAGCTGGAAGAAGAGCAGGACGTGGAGAAGAATAAAGAACTTGAGATGAGGAAGGATCAGACAGCCAAGAGCTTACAACGCTTAACGCATTTCACCATACAAGCGATGCCCAACAAAAGTGGCGCCATACACATAACACGCGCCCCCAGCACCTGCAACTCCAAAATTTCCGAGCACACTCTAGTGCCCGGCCGATTTTTGCCAATCAATACGGATGATAGTACGAAAGGACAGCTTCTAAAGCGACAGGTGCAGGCCTCAACTACATCGAGCAGTGAATCGCCTCCAGCGAAAATCTGTCGCATCTCTTTAAACGCCACACAGTCGCCACAGTTGCCCCGGATTAATAATTCGCTGCAACACCTGCTTAGTAGTGGCAACATGCACATGGGCACTTCCAATGGCGGCATTACCATCACAAAGCTGACGAACAAAGACGTTGGACCAATAGCAAAAACAACTGTTCCTGCTACGGCAACCACTCCACCTGCTGGTGGTGAGCCCATTAAAATTGGAAGCAAGCGCAAGATGTTATCGCCATCGCCATTGCCGTCAACATCATCAGCTGCTGCTGCTGCTGAATCCATGCTGGAGCAAATTGATATGCCTAGCTTGGGCAAATTGGAGTCGCTACTAATGCGTCCGATTACCACACCAACGGAAAAAGTTCAAGCGCCACAAAAAACAGTCGAAACTACGCTGCCAAAGATACAATTTCCAGCAGCAGTCATAGATTTGTTAAAAGGTGAACTTAAAGCAGCACAGCAGGCCAAAGTTCAACCTCCCGCTCCAGCAGCAGCAGCAGTTGAAAAGCCAACACCAACTGTGGCAGCCCGACCTGCGAAGATTCCAACGCCACCAGTAGGAGCAGCAACGTCAGCAGCCAAAAAACCAAACAATCTAGCATCACCAGCAGCAGCAACAGCAACCACAGCAGAAAATGTGAAAAAGCCAAAGAATCCATTGACACCAGATGATGATGCAGCGAAGGTGGTTGGAAATCCAAAAAATACTCCATCAACACCAGTAGATGCAGCACAACCTGGGAATATTGCAAAGCCACCAGCAAACGCTGAACAGACAAAACCACAGCCAATGAGTCAAACACCAGCTGCCCGTAGTTCGTTGCCAAATAAAAGATCTGTTACCGCCATAGCGCCGCGACCATCGCTGCCTGCCCAACTTCCAACTGATAATCAGAAGGAAGAGCTTACAATGTCGCCTGGGTGGCCCCAAGCAAGTGAACCGTACAAATCGCGTTATGGTTTTTTGGTTGCCAAGGGTTTGCCACGCTATCGTGTCAAGCTGTCGGAGGGCAAGTTTATGGTCAAGATGCCCGAAGAAGGTATCTTCTCCTTTAGGAACAGTGCCGCCGCCAGCTCCTATCTAAATCGGTAAGTGCCCATAGACAAAATACACAGAGTTCGTCTAACAACTCTACTTTCTTTTAATTCCAGCACATTGTCACGTAAGTCGAAATTCAAGATGCATTTGCCAGCTGATTGGAAGTTTTTGCAGTTCGATAACAGTCCGATTGTTATCGAAGATTGAAACTAAATACTTGGCGGGAAACTCAGTTTCCAAAAAGAAAACATTAACAAAAATATAGAAAACACCTGCGCAACAAATAACATATAAATAGTATAGATATATGTATGTAAAACTAAACTACATAAAAAAATATGTGAAAATTAGTTTGTTAATTTTAGTTAATACTACATGAATTATTTAGATTGTTTAATTATGAATTGAACTTTTTTTAATTGTAACTGTGCGCAATGGATGTGAGATGGCACTATAAAAATAAACAAAAACTTAAAATTAAAATTTCAACTGTGGCGCTTGTTTTACTGTTTTGCGCGCGCTCTGCTCCAATGCCATTTCGTTTCAGACCAGCCGCACACAGCTGATAGCAGCAGCCAGTTCTAGTGTTGCGAGGCCGATGGTGGCGTGCAGTTGCAGGAAGCAAATGCAAGCAGAAAGTAAATATAAATAAAGACGCATATAAAGAAAGTTTCGTTAAAAGCCCGATAAGACGTCTGCACTGCTTCAACATTCAAAATACAAAAAAAAATTGGCAACTAAACGATCCAAGGTCAGTCATTGGAAATACATGGCTAAGAATACACGCATTTACATATACACCACGCACACGTACTTAATGCTAGTGATGAGCGAATTTAATGTGTGACAGTGATTTTTTGTTGTTAGTGTTAAGTAGTATTATTAACATGAAAAACAAAAATTTAATCCCGCTTATATAACAAATAAATTGTTTAGACTAAAATTTTCTAATTTGATTGGCTAATCACCAAAATGACAATATTGCTCATCTCTAGCTTAATGTAAAATGAAAACAAAAACAAAAAGTTAACAACCCATAATAAGTGCGATATGTGCAGAATGTGCTAATAACAAATAACAACGAAAGCGCAACGAGCTTTGCTGTAAAATTCTAAATTCCCATTTCCCCCCATTTCAGTCATAAAGAAGAACCCACGCCGAGCACACATTAAAAGTCGTCCAACTGCAATAAAAACAATTTTGCAAATTAATTTCAAAAACAAAATGGGCGGTGCTGATACAAATGGACTTAATAAGGATGAGGATCGTTTGGGCTATGTGCGCATTGAGGATATTCCCGCATTAAATAAAGAGCACTGCAAAATGTTGGATCCACGAAAGGTGGAGCGTGTAATTAATGAATTTGTTTGCGGCGGGCCGGAGCGCATGCAAATGGTTTCCGACTTTGATTATACAATAACCAAACAGCGTACAGACGATGGAATAGCTGTGCCCTCCAGCTTTGGCATCTTCAATGCCTGCAAATCTCTGCCGTCATCCTTCAAAGAGGAATCGGCAAAACTCTTTCACAAATATCGACCCATCGAAATTGATCCTCACATGCCGATCTCGGAGAAGGTCAAGTACATGATCGAATGGTGGACAAAATCGGGTCAATTGGCCAGCGGCTTTGCCTTCGATCAGTCCGAAATAGATCAAATGGCTGGCCAATTCAAGCATGCGCTACGTGACCGAACGCACGAACTGTTCGAATCGCTGCAAAGGTTGGAAATACCGGTGCTTGTGTTCTCTGCGGGGCTGGGCAATTCGGTGGTATCGGTGCTGCAGCAAGCGAATATTCTATTTCCGAATGTCAAGGTCATCTCGAACTTTTTGCAGTACCGCGACGGCATGCTGGCCGGTTTCCAGGAGCCCATGATCCATACGTTCAACAAGAACGAAACGGTTTTGAATGGCAGCGAGTACTATGAGTTGGTGCACACGCGAGATCATATTATTGTCATGGGTGATTCGTTGGGCGATGCAGATATGGCTGCTGGAGTGCCCGCCTCGTCGCACATTCTGAAAATTGGTTTTCTATTTGAACATTTGGAGGCGAATATGGAAAAGTATATGAACACTTTTGATATTGTGCTCGTCGATGATCAGACAATGGATGTGCCGCGAGCACTGCTTGATCTGATCGAGAAACGTCATCAGTTACGCCACCCGCACATTCTTGCAAATGGAGCAGCAACTCAACAAAACTCTGCACTTTGAGTTTTAATGGATGATTTTGGAATAACCTCTAAAGGTTAAACAAAAAAAAGAACATCAAATTACAGAAGCTACTAATTAGAATGGTTTAGATTTAAACAAACACAAACACAAAAAAGCCTCACACTGTTTGATTTAAGTATTTATGTACGTGCTTATGTTTGTATGTAAGTATATCATAATAAAATGACATTTGTTGATTAGGAAACGCATAAAATTTACTGATAATAAAAACAGATATTGTTCTAACTGATTGTTAGAGCTTATATACTTAAGTATTTTATGTACTCTATCACTAAATTATTTTATATACTTTACCGTCAAAATAGCTTGGATTTGTCAAGATAAACTTTATTATCATTGACATAAAATCACACAAAAGTAATCAGAACATAAAAAATATTTCCAAAAAAAGGTAAGGGTATTCAGTAGTTGCTTCATTGAACATAACCATTGTTGGGCATGTCGCAATTGTTTTTGCTCTTGTGTTATGTGCACGAGTGGGATCAGCTGATCCCAAAGACTGGCAGCTAAGCAAATTCAGATAAAACATTCAAAACAGTGGTGCGAAACAAGTGGAAAATAACATGAAAAATATATATTTGCAGTGGGCAAATATAAATGCAGACCGTGACGTATGTATGTTTATCAATATGTACACGACAAATGATAAAAGTTTGTATACTTAATCGCTGAGAACACATAAACTAGCTAAATTGCTGATGCTAGCGACATAATTTGTTTATTATTGGTTTTTGTACAATAAAACAATGTTTGCCATTACTCGAAATATACGAAAATAAAAAAAATTAAAAGTTAACTGTATAGTTTTCATGTTTGAAATAATTACAAAATGAAATTAAAAATAACGTTAGTTAAGCTGTTTAACTGATTCTTTGTTGTTAGCCAACACTTAATGGTGCTGAGTGCTGGACAGCGACTGAACCAGCTGGTGCATTTGTCATTATTTAGTGCTTATGTGCAACACAGTGAAAATATACAAATCATTCGTAGTGTTTTTTTACGCAGCCCAAAAAAATTAACGTAGTCAAGTGAAAAAGAAGGGTTTTACAAGTTAAAACTTACCAAAGCATACACACACAAACCGTTGTTGTTCGTTGCAAGAACACAGCGTCAATAAACCATTAAAGACAAACTCAAATTATGTATTGAATTGAGACGTGAGGGAGAGCGATTGATCAGCTGGTGGAAACTACAACAATAACAGTAATAGCAGCAACAGCAGCAGCACAACAACTGCAGCGTCATGTTTTTTGCGTTCGATGGCGAACACCGACGCCGTCCAAAGCAAAGTCTTGGCGGCGCATCGCAAACCTGCGACCGTGACACAGCCATACGCAAAGCGGCCCAGGAGCGACAGAAACGAAATGATTTGCGACAGAAGGCTAACGGTGCTGTGGTCCTGCAATCCTACGCCCGCTCCTTTATCCATCGACAACGACGCAAGCGTGCCGAACGTGAAGCCTTCGATGCCTATCTGCATGCGCATCGGGATCGTGTCACTGAAGAGGAAAGCTTATGCTTTCTGCTGCGCCGCATTAGCTTCTTCTACAGCAGCCGTGAACAGAAGGACAGCGAACGATTGGTGGGCAGGATTTGAAATACGTTCACATTATTAAAGCTACAGTATTAAATAATTATTGTCTTTGTTTTAGATTGAGATTTGCCAGCAAATCCTGCGTAATCCTGGACGCCTGCTGCAGAATTCAGCGAAGGATGCCGTGTGGCTGCTGCGTGTCTGCAAGCTATTGAATGCCTGTCTGGTGCAGTTGACGCTGCCGCATGGTGCCCAGGCCATACCACTGCGCATGCTAGAAACATTCACCACAGTTGCCGCTGTGGAGCGTTATGTAGAGGATGAGTACATGCTGTACACGTATATGTCGCGTGTGTTTGGCTTCCTGATTGCGCGCAACTATTTCGTACGCTTGCGTCAGCTACTCGACGAGAAGTGCCCGCCGCTGGACGGTGAGACACTGCATGCGCCTAGTCCATTAGTTGATGCACTGCTGCAGCTTCTACTGCGTCCCTTGACAGTGGCAAGACGTCTTCCTGGCGACGAGCAGTCACAACTCTTCTGTCGTATGTTCATTAGCGATATTTTGGCCATGCCACATACAGAGCCGTTGCGCAACTTTGTGCTTCCCTGCCTTGCTGAGAGCACAGAGTTTCCCTTCTCGCTACTCATGCACTCGCTGCAAAGTCAACTGGAGCTCAGTACGGCATCAAGCGCTGCTGAATCCCCTGCTACAGATGATGAGAAGCGTAAAGCAATGTTCGGTGCTGCCATTCAGTCGACCGATGTCAAGCTATCCAAAATAAAACCAAACGAGATCTTTAGCTCGTTTTTGCTAAACTCAGTGCTGGTGCTCGACCGCAGGCAACTGGGTGAGTAGTCATTTCATAAGTAAATGTATGTATATATAATATTCCTCATTTTCTCACTTGCAGCCACATTGGAACAGAGCCAATTGCTGATTGTCTATGTACGTGTAATTGCCCAAATGATGCCTAACATATTGCAGCTGCCGAAGTCAACGTTGCGCACACATGCAACACCGCATCGCCACACTGACTCTGATGATGAGGACGATACGGATGAGTCGGATGAGGAGGAGCAAGATCAGCCAGCGTCGCAACAGCTTGACTATGACATGGAACAGTCCTGCCGCACCACAGCCGAACTGAGCGGGAAAGAGCGCGCTTGTCTATTGGAATCAATCGACATACTAAACGAAACGCAGCGTGTCGATTTCATTGTACAGCAAATTGAACCGCATATCGAGCACACTCATGTGATCTATGCGCTCTGCGAGATTTGCCACAATCTAATGATATACAACAAGCATGCAGTCTACGAGTATAAGTAAGTTATGATTTTTTTAAAATTATTTTAGAGTGTTTCTCTTACCAACTGGTTTTTATATTGCCCATATAGGTTGCTTTACACTTTGGCCTTTACACCTAGGTTTATACGTGCCGTTTGGTTTAAGTTAGCCGCCGAGTCTACGCAATTGGGTTTCTCAGCGCCACTCACACTAATTTCCAAGGGTGTTGTACGTAAGTATACAAAAAGCATGAATACCAAAGTTCGAAGATTAATTCCCTTTTCCAATTGCTTTCAGCACCCAAGCAGCAGGGCGTCGATCGTACCATACCGTTGTTGGCCACCTTTTGCATGCTGTTCGGTCGCCTTTTGCCCACGCTGCACGACGTTGAGTTCGTGGAGAACAAGTTGTTGGTAACGCCCGCCCTACAACATGTGCGTCTGATGCCCTTCTCCATTGCGGAAATTGTGCAAATGTCCAAGACGCTAAAGGATATTAGTCTGGGTCTCGTTGAGCTCGCCTTTCGCAGTGTCCACACGGATGCGGATGATAAGAAGTTGCGTCATCAGAAGCAAGTCTGGGCCAATTTGTTAAATGTTGTAGTCTTTGTGCTAAATCAAATACACACACGCGATCTGCGTTTGGGCTTCTGTCCGGAAGCACATTGGACCGTCTCTCGCTTGGACTTGCCACTCGACAGACCCACAGATCTGCCATTAACACACAGCAGTCGCATGCGCGGCATACGGCCATTTCAGCCCATACGCGACTTTACGCGCGAGGACTTCGAGAATGGACCTCCCATGTCAACGAAACAAAAACGCTCCATTACCATTTTACGTGAAATACCCTTTGTGGTGGCATTCAATAAGCGTGTGAGCATACTTCAGGGTCTGGTCGCAGCCAATAAGATGCGTGTGCAGGGTCATCTGCAGGCCTTTCTCCAAGGTCCCTCCATTATGATAACTGTTCGGCGAACGCATCTCTACGAGGATGCCTACGACAAGCTACGTCCAGAGAATGGTATGTATAAATGTCAACTCAATAATAAACTTTATTTAATGATATGCTGTTTTGTTTTATTTTCCAGAGCCGGACCTGCGCTTAAAGTTTCGTATACAGTTTGTCTCCTCGCTGGGATTGGATGAGGCGGGCATTGATGGTGGCGGAGTGTTTCGTGAGTTTCTATCAGAGCTCATTAAAACCGCCTTTGATCCCAATCGTGGCTTCTTTATGTAAGTATGAAATCAAACCTTTCCAAATCAAAATACTAATTTGCTTTTCCCTTCACTTGCACAGGGTAACGACGGACAACAAACTGTATCCCAATCCAAATGTGGCGGATCTGTTTAGCGACTTTGAGAAGCACTATTATTTTATTGGTCGTATCTTGGGCAAAGCAATCTATGAGAATCTGTTGGTCGAGCTGCCACTGGCAGAGTTCTTTTTGACCAAATTGGCTGGCAAATATTCCGATGTGGATATACACCAATTGGCCTCACTCGATCCAGAGCTTTATCGCAATTTGCTTTACCTCAAAGACTATGCAGGCGATGTGAGTGAATTGAACTTGGATTTTACAGTCGCAAGCAGTTCGCTGGGACAGACCCAGGTGGTGGAGCTCAAACCACAGGGCCAAAGCACCCCAGTGACAAATTCAAATCGCATCGAGTATCTGCAGCTGATAGCCAACTATAAGTTGAATGTGCAAATCAAACGTCACTGCAAAGCCTTCCGCAAGGGATTATCCAATGTGCTGCCCATTGAATGGCTCTACATGTTCAGCAACAAGGAGCTGCAGATACTTATCTCGGGCGCTGAAATACCCATCGATTTGGATGATTTGAGAAAGCACTGCAAATATGGTGGCGAATACACGCCCGAGCATCCCTCAATCGTTGCCTTTTGGGCGGCAGTCGAAGGCTTTGATGACCTTCAACGACGCCAGCTTCTCAAATTTGTCACCAGCTGTTCGAGGCCGCCATTGCTGGGCTTTAAGGTTTGTCACACAAATATTTTTACTTATTTTTAACATCATTAAATAAAATATTTTGTTTATTTGCAGGACTTGGATCCGCCATTTTTCATACAGAACGCTGGCGATATGGAGCGTCTGCCAACGGCCAGCACCTGCACGAATCTGTTGAAGCTGCCTCCATTTAATACCATTGAACAGATGCGCGAAAAGTTGCTATATGCCATACAGTCTGGTGTTGGTTTTGAACTTAGCTAAAATGTATCCCGCCTAATTCTTACGCATGCTATTCACACACACACACTCACGTATCGAATGCAATACACCCACACACACCGATACCGATACCGATTCGGGTTCACCTAATCCAGCAGCAACAACAGCTGGTGAATCAAACAATTCCAGTTTATTTAGAGATGTACATTATGATTAACGTACTAATTAATTGTCAAATGATACGAGGCATGTTTTCCTCAAGTTTTTCAGTTTAGTTAATTTCCTGTGGTTTTTTTTCGTATTACACAATATAAATTTAAAATAAGAACAAAGAAAATAAAGAACAACAACAATTTGTGTACAAATATTTAAAGTTGAAATATAAGAATTTGTATGTCGAATTCCCTTTAAGTAAAAACTCTTTAAATTAATGAAGTACATGTGACTATTTGTGTGTTCATGTGTGAGTGTATGTGTGATTGTGTGGTACAGGCTGCTATTTCCGTTTCATTGCGACACAAAGCATGCGGAAGTGCACGCAAATGGACACAGAAGCTGCACAAGAGGTGCAAAGATCCTGCTGCGTATGACTTCATTTAAAGACAACTGATAGTTTAATTCACATACATTTGCTTAAAAACAAGTTAATTCATCTAAGAAAACAAAGCAATCTTCTGTTAATTGATAAAACTGACGTAAAAATAATGAATTTTATTGGAAAATATTTGAAATTGATTCAGATCATTCCCGTTATTATATAACATTTTTTAATTCTTTCCATTCTGGCTTAAGAACAGTTGATAAAACCACATTTAGCATAACAAAACTTATTTAAATTATAAATTTGAATTTATTTCAGTTTTTTATTCGTTAAAATAAGATTTATAAGAGACTTTGGTTAGCATAAAGCTGATTTAAATTTAAAACAAATGTCGAGGAATATTAATAATAATACTATTATACTATTAATACAACAGTTACCTTAGAATACTTTTATAGGTTCTTGTATGAAGAACCTATTCTCTTCTCGCTATTTGCCATTTAATTGTTTGGCCTGTTGTATGATGCGTTCATAAATGATTTGTGGCGCTGTTGTTGCGTAGAGGAAGTCAATGTGATTATAGCCGTGCACCTGATACAGCTTAATGCGACTGTGCTTTAGTTCGCGCACCAAATGATGCACATCCTGTCGACTGGACAATGCATCCCGGTTGCCATAGAACAGCATCATATTCAGTCGCACATTCTGCAGTTGATAGGCAGGAGGTGTTGACTGCCCATAGCGCTGGGAGTTCATGCGTGCCGAGCTAAAGTCATACTGCTGGAATTTACCTGAATAAATGGCAAGAGTAAGAAGTGTTGCAGCTGGTGCTGTCAGTTTGAGGCATGCATTGTCTTACCACTGTTGATGAGCTGGCCAAAGTGCAGCAGTTGACCACGTGAGATGCCCGCCGGTGTCGTCTCCAGTATGCGTGGGAATATGTGCTGGAAAATGTTTGCCAAAAATGTTCAATTTATGAGGCTCAAACGACCAAAGACAAAATCATTGAAATTTACGAAGAATTCCTCTTACTTGATCCTAACCTAACTGTCAGTTCGGTGTGCTGCTGCTATTTCCGTTTCAATGTGTGATACAAAGCACACGGAAGTGAATGCAGCTACAACACAAACAAACCAACATACACACACACTCTTTTGAATCAGGAGTTTCTGTTTCTGATACGCTCCTTGGGCATTGCATTGACTTAACGACTTGTTGTTTATGTTGTTCGTTTGATTTTGAAATGGTTAGGCTGGCTTAAAAGCATCGTATTTAAGTCAGTTGCAGTTTGAGTGCGCAATCAACAAGCAGTTAAAAGGGAAAGTACGGTTTAAAGGGAACGATTCAGGTTAAATGAATTTTTATTTAACAGATTAATTTTCTAACTTTATCTACATTTTTGAGCAACAAAACAATTTTAACAGATTTATTGAAGGAAGCTTCACAAAGCTTTCGCATTAATATCATTTGATATAAAAAATGAATAAGCAGCTTTCATAAAATATGCAACGGCAGCTACATCACTCAATTGCGGAATACAAAGTATGCATTTTAGAATCTAGTCAACATTCTGCATAAGCCAAGATTTTTTCTATTTTTTTCACATTTCTTAGACAGTTCTTTAGTTTCACGTCCTGCGGCGACATATTTTGTTTTGTTTTGATGCTTATTTGATTTTCCGGCTGCCCGCTGCATTTCATTTCATTTCTTGTTGCTATTCTTTCTTTGTACATTGCTGGCTTCATTTCAATTGCTGCAACTTGTGGCAAATTGTTGTGTGTGTGTGTATCGTTTCACAGCCGGCAGCTTGTTTGCCTTTCCTAAGTTCTTCTCACTATATATAGTTTTTTTTCTTTCTTTTTTTATGTCCGTGCTGTTGTTGCCTTAAATCATGCTTCACGCATTGCAGTTGCAAAGTGTGTTGAACTTTATGTGGCGTAAAGATAACATAGTGGGGGGTGGGGGATTTGTTGGTTGCTCGAAGAGGGGAATCAAGCTCTCAGCTAAATATGCACAAATATTTATTTGCGCGGGCAGCAAGTTGGGGTGTCAAAAGGGAGGCGTGGAGCTGAGCTGTGTATTGAGCGTCATGTTTGGCAGTTGTCACAGTGTAACACAACCAACTACCTCTTTATTCCTTCCCTCCCCCCCCACACCCCTCCCAACCAATGTTGTAGGAAAGTCATCGCCTTTCGCTATTTGCTTAGCAATTTTGTTGCCTGAACCAGAGTCAGAGGAGTCGTTGTCTACATACTATTTGCCTGCTTGTTTGTTGACAGTTTTTGTTTTTTGCTGCTGTTATTTTCTTTCTTATATATAGACGCCATCATGAAGATTTACGTAAAGATACGGCACGCGGTTGCACTTAACATCGTCGCTAGAGTTTTGGTCGACTTGACTTTAAATTCGAAATGTGAGATGTATATGAAGATTTTATTGCAAGGATAAAGATAAATTTGTACAGTGCTTGTTTTGTTGCTTTCTAGGATTTTGTTAAGATAAGAAAGTAGTTTTTATGAATAATTTGAAACAATTATAAAATAACTTCAACAAAACTGATTTTAAATACTTGAAAAGGCATAAAACTTAAATCTTTAAAATTCTTGAAATTAACATCAAATATTTATTTGTTAACCAATAAAACTTTGCACAGCCACAATAATTTTACAAAACAAAACTCAAAATAAAAGTTCGAAAGTATATTCATATTCAGCATGAGCTTAAAGCAATTCATATTACTCACTCGCTCTTTCTGTTCAATAACTAAATTTTCACACAAGCCGACTATCCCGAACAAGTTGAAGAATAAACCAAAGTTTTTTCTCAGGGAACTGCACTACAAAAGAGATTCACCAAAATATCTATTGCCTGTCAAACTTTTACACCTTTTTGAGGCACCTGTAATAATAAAATAAAACAACTTTTGCTGCCACACACATACACATACACATACATATACATACAGATGCGCACAAGCTGTTTTATAGTTTACAGTTTCCGTTTCCTATATTCCTTTTATATATTTTTTTTTTTGTTGGCCAAAGCCAATTGCTGGTGCCCTTAGCCCCTAATAACTAACAGGCACTTGGCGCCAAGCTCTTCGAGGTGCTCCCTCATCTCGTCCACTTTGTGTGTAGGGCAACACTAAGCCTTTTGAGCACGCCCCGCCCCATACAGCGACGCACACAGATAAGCCATAAAGTTTTGGGGTAAAAATAACATGAACGCGATTTATTTGCCATATTTCATGGCAAAACATACAAAATTTAAATGTGCCGTGTGCGAAAACAAAAAGTGTTTAAGGCAACGTGGCGTATACGTAATGTGTGTTGTATAGTTAACCGTTTGGGTAGTGTGGGCGTAGGGAGGATTCGGGTTCGTGACCAGGCAGCTGCCATTGCCCAACCAATTGCTCCTGGGCGAGGCAAAAAGTTTAGCGCACCTTTTGGTTTACATTACAGCAAAAAATCCACATCTATATTGGGCTTTTCGAATGTCAGCGAACATCAAATGCTCTCACTAAAAAAATGCGATATAACTATCTATTATCAATAATTCTATGTATCTAAGGAGCATCATAATAATTAAGCCTAAAATAGCTGAAACCTGATGGAAAAAAGCAATAATTAAAAAAAAAAGATTTTGTTTCAGAAAATAAAAATAATGTCTTTCAAACATATTTTGTATGATGTATACAAATATCTACCTAACAAGCTAAAAACATTTGAATTGGATTAAACAAAGCTTCGGTAAAAAATATGTGTTCCCATTCAAAAAAAAGTCATATCAAAATACCTAACGTACTGATCAAACTTGAATGATATAGTTAAGCAACTCTTCGCAACTCTGTATAAAATAAACGTGCTACAATAGTTGGCACAACTGGCTGGAGCAGGCAGCTCGTTTACGCATTTAAATTCAAATAACTTTTATTACCAAAACTAAAGCCGGCACTTGAATGTGTTTCACTCTTTTTCTGTGTGTGTGTGTGTCTGTTTGTTGTTGTTGTGTGTGTGTGTGGGTGTGCACACTCCTGAGTGCAATAAAAACTTTTTGCATACAAGCGAAACTTTGGGGCCCGCTTTGTTGTCTAAATTATGGCTGCATATATAATCGTTTGCTTTCCTCGTTGTACTCACACGATCCAATGGATACTCGCTGAAGCCCACATACAGCGATGTGAGCAGCAAGCAGAGCGCATAGGTGGGAAGAGCAGCGCTGCAGAGTAGCTGTCCACCTGCCTGGGTCAATGACGTCGACGGCAGCAGTTCGTGAAGGCCCAGCTGATTGAGTAGTAGCTAAACACAAAAAGATGTCTAAAACGTTTTTGGAAATAATTATTAAGTATACGTACCGTCACCGCAGCTGGATCGCTGGCTAATAAACGCAATGGCGGGCTGCTTAAATGCTTCAAAAATGCTATAGGTGCTAGCAGAGCAGCGCTAGCGATACGCTCACTAAAATCTGGACGCTGCGAGAGCAGTACGAGCAGCACAGTGGTGCCTTGGGAATGACCCACATAGTGTAGTCTTTGCTGACCCGTCACACGCAGCACATGCTGCACAATGGCGGGCAAATCATAGATGCCAATCTCATGCCAGGTAAAGTGCCAAAACTCAGCTTGACTTGCGGATAGAGTGCGATGACGCCTGGATTGAGTTGTGCCCCTTGCATTTGGCAGCCATACATCAAAGCATTGTGCATGCAACTGAAAAGCCAAGGCGCGTGCGCGACCTGCTGCCACAAAATCAGCCGACGAACCAATTAAGCCATGCATCAGCACAAATGGCAGCTGAACGGGGCAACTTTGATTTTGTGGCGGCGGAATGCGTTGCATTGTCAGCTCATAACCGTCGACAGTTTCCACATGATGCACTTCACATTCAGCTCGACTGCGATACACTTTCTCACATATCGGATCCGAACCGAATGCACTATTGTTACTAACTAGTTGGAGTCCAATAATGCCAAATATTAAAAGCATCTTTTGTTATTGTGATTATCAATTGTTAATATTCTTGTTTATGAATTGACAGTTGAATATTATTCACAAATAATAACATGGTGAATTAATTTGTTTTGTAATCTTAAATTATTTGTTTCCACTTCAGCCTTACAATCCTTGAATACTCTTTATACAGTGTTAAAGTTCGATATTTTTTGATTCAAACTCCTGTTAGTACGGTATCGATAATCTTTATGTTCGAGATCAATAAGATAACTAAATTCATTTCACCAATTATTATACGTATTTAAGATGCGTTTTGCTTTGTTGGGTGCTTTGAACGTGACGTACAAGCGTTGACTGTGGTTCAATCGTTAGCTGTCTATAGGTTTTTGTTCAATGTGGCGTATACGTAATGTAAATATTTAACAAGCTACAGAGAGGGAGAAAGAGAGAGAGAGAGACAAAGAAGAGAGCTAATCACAGAGCGGGCGAGCTGTGCACATAGTATTTACATACATATTTACATATATGCAGGGCCATTGCTAACGCTCCCACAAACAAACAAATATTGAGCGTTTTGTTTATTTTTCTTATAGTAGCTATCAATTGATCAATTGAATAAACCAGCAGCAACTAAAACATTTTGCAACTATTAAAACAACAAAAATTTTAAAGTCAAAACTAAAGATGAATAAAATGTCACTGAAACTCTTAAGCACAAAACATACTTCTTAATTAACTAACTCTTCCCGTAACGTAAATACACCTTAATCTTAATCGTTTGTCGAACAACTAGTATTTCATTCATAAAACATTTCGTGTTTCGTTAAAGGATCGATCTCCTTTTTTCTTTATCTAATCGTAACTAATTACTACAAATCAAACGCTTGTTTGCTTGGGTTTTTTCTGGCCTTTTCCCAAACCACGCAACAAATGTTGGAACACTAATTTTTATGTTGAATTTCCCAGAGCGTTAACAGTAACTGAGTTTACCTTAATTTTAAACTTTCTTTCAGATGTAAATGCTATTTTACATTTTAATTTTAACTTAATTATTTTAGCTATATTGAAATAAATGTTAATTTTATGTCGTCTGTTCATAGTTGACAAAATAAATAAATTAAAAAACAAATATGTTAGAGTATTTAATAGTCTTCTACCTAAAAAGCCTCACTTATATCATGCCAAACTTGTTGGATTTATGCTAAACATTGTCGACTTGTTAATTGCTGAGCCAAAAAACGAAAACGATCGAACGGCTTAACGTAAATAACTCACCAAATCGTTTGGTGAATGATTTGATTCCTGGGTCAATCTTGATTCGAACGAGGTGGTCGGAAACGGTGGCAGCATTGGCATTGGCGGTGATGCGGCCGTGTCGCCCTAATTACCAATATTAATTTACTGCAAAATTTGGTGTGTGGTTGAAAACTTCGAGTTAACAAACAGCAGCAGCATTATAAATGTCACACATCTGGCACATACATAGTATTTATGCACTACAATTGTGTGTGTGTGTGTGTGTGTGAGATGATAGGCACATGCTTAACGGCCTATGTGATTTACAATTTGAATTGCGTCTACGTGTTGAAAATGCAATCGTGCTAATTAAAATGACCGCGATAGGGCGTGTGAAACTTATTACATATTGGATATCTGTTCATCCAACTGACAGACGGAGAGAGAGAGAGAGAGAGAGAGAGAGAGAGAGAGAGGGTGGGAAGGGGGGACCACTGATAGTGTGGTCTGCCGAACTGAGCTATGCATCAATATTCAGTTTGTTATAGCCTCGCACTTCATTGACGTCATCAACAACAAGTTTGGTTTGGTCTTCATTTAATGCATTTCAGCGCCAACTTTTTCAGCTAATTTTTTAACGCAGTTAATGAAAATCGAATGGATTGCACCTTTTTTTTTTATATATAAGCGTGCGTGTGCATTAATTTTTAAAAACTGATCTACTATCTAACTGTTTGTTGAAGTGGAAAATGATTGGATTGCAGTTAATTAACTACCACAAATTATTTAATTTCATTTAATTTTTTGCATCTGTTTGTTATAATATTATTTGCTAAAAGTGTACAATTTCTTTAGAGTTCAGATCTATTGACCTTTTCTGCTATGCTCTACATGTGGGGTATATTATTATTTTACATTATTAATATTGTATGTTAGGGGAAAAGTTTGGAAAACCCCAATCCAGCTTAAGAATAAATCTAGACTACAAATTATTTCATAATTGTTAATATAACGATGAGTATTTTAATAGTGAAAGATTAACTAACTCATAACTCTAAAATTTATAGCTATTTGCTGAGCCATCATTATAATTGGGTGGCCATCTGTAATCTGTTCTCATCCATTTATTTAGACTTTGCATACAGAAAAGACTTAATTAAAAACGTAGTGCTCGTTAAATTGAATGCGATTCCTCAAGCAAAATTGCCAGACAACGACAAACGTTACACCTGCCCCCAGACAAACAAACAGAGACAAAAGATACGGTCGACAGGATGATGCACTTGCTTATGGATAAACACGACGGTGCGGAAGGGCGAGGGGGTAGAGTGAGAGTGTTGCTTGAGTTGATGACGACGTTGATGATGACATTATCTCATGCTCATTGAACGCAAATGTGGCGTTTTGTCGCACACCATAAAAAAAGGAGAGGAATGGGCAAAAGAAGAAATGAAGACGGCTGCAACAACATCAAAAACAAACGCCAAAACAATGAAAAACAAGAACAACATGTTGTAGTATAAGAATTGCATCCGAAATTTGACTTTTTTTGCTTTTCTGTTTTTATTTTTGCCAGACATTCATTCTTCATGCTCTCCCTTCTTTCCGCCCTCTTCATTCACTTATTTGTCTTATGTCATAGGATTTTCGTTGTGTTTCGTTTGTGTTGTTGGCAACGACAACAATAGCATGTGCAATCGGAGCTGCGGTTTTGCTTTTCTCAGAAAATATTAAAAAAAAAAACAAACAAAAACCTAACATAAGCAGATCAATGGAAAATTATAGTTTAAACAAGGTGAAACTTAATACTCTAAAAAATTGACTCTTAGCTTTTAATAATAATAATAATAATTTTAATGTTATTAGTTTTTCAATGTATTATTTTGTATATATGTATTTTTATAATTCGTATTTTTTTATTAAGTACTTGTAGCTTTAAAAATTATTTTTATCAACTCTTTAAAAATTTTTCGCATCTGCTCAATTGTTTAATTTTTATTAAGGTGAAACCTTTTTGAATCGATCATTTTATAATCATTATTTAATTTTTCAGCGATCTTCCAATCGAGAAAAAAATACACCATTTAAGCTACCCTCGTTGGTGCTGTGGTTCAGTTCAGTTCAGTGACTCATTTGTTTTCCGCCTAACGGTCAAGTTGAGTAATTTTTTTTGTCGCTCCTTCTTTTATTCTTTTGAGTTAGTTGTTAACGAATTAAGGCAGCGGCGCTTAAGGCGGCATTTAAATTGACTTTAATCGTGGGGCATGCCGCACAACACCCGACCATTAGTAACACCCCCTGCCCCCGCTCGCCAACTGGCAGGATTCGCTCTATTTGTGTGTCTCTGTCTCAGTCTGGCAACGTTTACGCCAAGTACTTAACAACTTTAATGAGCGACGGGCAAAAAGCAAAAAACTGCCGAGAATCCAAAGTAGCCAACGCGCACTTAATACTAATGGCTGTCATTATCCTTTATCCTTTTGGCTGTCGCTACAAACTGTCAGTCTATAGTGTATAGCTCTCTCTCTTTTTTTTCACTGCCCGTCTGTTTATCTGGCCTTTTGTTAGCACGCACATTTATTAGGCAAACCAAAGTCCGCCCCCCCAAACAAGTGAATACCAACTTAGCCAAAAGGAATAAGAAAGAAAACAAACAACAGACAAAAAAATTAAGTTAACTCAATTTAAAAAAGTTTTTGCTTTTATTTTTTGGCTTTTCTTTTTTCTACTTTATTGTCTGTTTGCTGTTTGTTGTTTGTTGTTGTTTGACAAAAAACGAATTAAGCCAGCAAGCAAAACTTTAAGTAGCTTTTGTGTCGGAGAAAGTATTAAAATCGTTTCTCAAATGGAACTGAATGAGACAAGAGTACCGACCCTACCTCCTCTCGTCTCCTCTCCTCTCCTCTACACTCTACACTCTTTGCGTGCACAAAAGTAAGTGGCCAAAAGGATCCCATGCGCCAAGTGTCCTTGAGTCATATTTACTTAACTTTGGCTCAAGGGCCTGCCATCATTCGAAGAGCCCAGTTGCCCAGGCCCTGTCTCATAACAAGCTCCAAGTCCTTTTCCCGACTCAGGGTCGAGCTTGTTTTTCTGTGCACGCAATTTACGCAAGATATTTTTTGATTTTATGCTTGCAATATATATATTTTAGCCCCTGTTGAGCATACCAAAATTGTGTGGAGCACATCTAAAATTACAAATTTGTTCGGTATAGGCTCAAGAGAGGGCCATTGAGCTGAGAGCTTGTAGAAACGTTAGACTTTTCAAAACATAAATTAAAAAAAGGGATTACAAACATTTTATTGTAAGCTCGAAAGTTGCATATAGTATTTTCAATATGTAAGTTTCAATTGCACTTAAAACTACGAAATGTATTTTTTAATCTGCATGAACAAAGCCAGCACAGAAACGAAGAAAATTTAATTGCATATTGTTCAGTAGACAGTAAAGTAATTTAACATATTTCCAAAGTCATAAGTCAATATGTTTTGTACTATGAAGATCATTCGAATGTATGGTAGCATTTTATTTATGATCTAAATATCTAATAATAATAAAATACAGAAATATTTTCATCTATGATTTGTGTAAAAATTCGCAATGATTTAATAATCGCTTAATCCAACTAAAATTTGATAAGTATTCTGTTTAATTATTTCATTCCATTCTCAGAGAGATTGCGCTTAAGCCGTTTGTTAAGTTGGTAAGGCATGCTTGTGGCATAGTGGCAAAAGATGCTGCCAGCTGTTTACACAATTTGCCACAAAATCAGAGTAAGATCTAACCTTTCAAGTGGGGCAAACCATTAAGTTTTTATCTTTGTGCAAGATTCTCGCTTTACTACAACAACAACAGTATTCGTTCCTTGGTTTCGTTTGCACAGAAAAGACACGTAAGCAGCTGGCTCTGGTGCTAGCTGAGATGCTGACAGCTCAAGGATTGCGCACCTGCTCCAACACCCGCATCCGCGGGCAAAGTCAGCAACAGTAACTACAACAACATCAAGAACACCGGCGGCATAAATCGCGCCATGAGTTTCAACTTTCAACAAAGATGTAAGCCAAGTTAATTGCTTTTTGTTGCCTTGCTACCTTTTTTGCGCTGCAATGTCAACAATGAAACTAACGGCTGCTCCAGCTCTTATTTGCTGCTGCTGTTGTTGCCATTGCCGTTGCCCGTTGCTGCTATTTGAGCAGCTCTTCACAAAGAACAACTTGGCAGCAAACGGTAACTTGGCTTTTAGCTGTGTGTGCGAGCAGCGAACGCAGCCATTTTGTTGCCAGCTCGCAAAAGGCTCTTGAAAAGTCGTTGCCTAACCTTAGGCGCAGACCAAGTGCTCTGTCAGCGTCGCCCTGTTCCATTCCATTCCGTTTCTTTGCGTGCACGAGCATCACTTGGCTAGCGTCCAAGATCCAACTAAGTTACGCCCCCTGCCCCTCCCGCCTTCGCCCCATTATTAATGATTAAAATCGGCAACGGAGCGGCGACTTTGGCTACAATCAATTTACAATTCATGGCGCCAAAGCAAAAAGTCGCTAGCAAATCAGTCAACTGTGAATATTGCAAAATGAGCTTCCGCCTTCGCATACACTTCCGGCAGCAATTTCCGTTTCCTCATTACCTTTTTATACCCTGCACACAAGAAGAAAGCAGCCCTGAAAAAGTCAGCCAGAGTGTGCTAATCTTGTGGAAACTAAAGATAGCAACGTTTTTTTTTATGCCAGTCAGAGTCTAATTTTTATTACATTTGCATCGATAGTTATCGTTATTAATATTTAACATTCAATCTCGAAAAATTTTTCTTTTCTTTTAGGCTTGCTTTTTATATTGTTGCTTTATATTTAAATAACCAATAACATGTACTTCTGTTTTTTACAGGGTATTAAGGAGTATATCACTTACCCTTGCAGCAATCCACTTGTGTGCTACTTTTTGCCATCTTTTGGACAGTACTCTTGGAATGGAAAGAAAATGAGAGAGGGCAAGGGTAGGGGGCGTGTGTACTCGCGCCTTCATATGACAATTTATTATGCTTCCAGCTTTCGATTTAAATTGCTTGACAATTATTACACAAAGACGAGAAGTGGCACATAGCGATGGCATCATTATCCTGAGCTCTGAGTCCCGAATGCGAATTCGACAAATTTATAGACGCTAAGAGTGCTGGAGACCAGATGAATGAGAATAAGAGAGAGAGAGACAGAGGAATTGGGATGCGAGGCCGGGCCAGACCGGAACTGAGAATTAATGATGGCAAATTTGCAAAGTTCACAAATTTCTTATTAGTTGTTCAGTAGCTGACGATGCTAACGAGACGCCTCCTCATCCCCGGGCTTCATATTTCATTTGGGGTTTTTAGTTTTGGGGCCCGTCGCTTCGCCGTTTGCTGCGGTTTTAAGTTTTCGCACTTTGGCCCGCCAGCGTCGAGCACAAAATTTCCCGAGCGCTCTAATTTGAATTTTAATTGAGGTCTCTTTGTGTTTAAATATACATGCATTTTTTTTTTTATTATTAAATGCTTTTCATTTTCCGTTGTTTTCGTTTTATTTTTGTTGGTTGCTTTGTTAATTAACAATAATTATAAATAATTATTATGCTGTTCAGGTTTTCTTGGGGGTACGTGACTCAGCTGTTGAGATGAAATGATTTTTGGAGGAGGAATTTTTATGAGCTTAATGTTCAACGAATTTTAGTCAAGGCAGCAAAAAAATAATTCCTTCTACAAATTTTATTTCCAAATATTTAAAAAAATTATGATTGATTGATGAAAATGACATTACTATTTTTAAAAGTGCTCACATAAAATAGATTTTGCTTAACAGCTTTATTATAATCTTTTTGAAGTGTAATAATTTTGCTATGATATTCATTGAATGCATAGAATATTTACATATAATTCAATAAATTTTATGAATGTATTTTCATTTATAAGTATTATTTTTATTGATGTGTGTTTGTAGCACATAAGTCTAGTTGTTACCATTTTTATTTCAACATCAAATCAACGCGAAAATCTTTTATGTTTTATGCACATTTCACATATCAAAAAATTGACGTGCAAATCGTTTGCATGCATGCAAAGCTCATCACATAAAATGTACAAAATCAAACAAATATACTTTTTAAATGAAATGAATACAAAAAATTGGAAATTGCATTGTCCACAAAGGCGGCAATCCGTTTCACTGCTGGCAACTTTTTCAGCGTTGAGTGGCAAATAAAATATATGCATAATAAAAAACAAGGGTCCAAATTGTGCCATATATCTAGTCGGACATATCGTTCGCGTAAATCGCATGTAAATATAAATTTAATTGCGCAAAAAACGTGAAACAAATAAATCAAACAGCAAAAATTTTCACATAACCGTATGCGAAAAAAAAACAGCAAACAAACAGCAATTGCAATTGAAATTGCAAGTTTTCGCGATTGCAGATATTATTATTAAAACTTGCTTCTGCCATAGAAATTGAAAATTGAATTGCCAACGGTCTGTGCTTTGTTTGCCTTTTAGTTTGTGCAGTATGTGCTTGAAAGGAAAGCGAGTATAGAGCTCGAAACAATAAAACAATATTGAAAAAAAGAAGAAAAATCAAATACGCTGTTGTCAAACGAAATCAATTTAATTAATATACATATCCAACGAAATTGGTTTAAAACTTGACCGGTAGATAAAAAGTTAAAGTTACACATATAATAAATTGTGTAATTTGTAGAAATTTAATGAAAATTTCCATTTCTCGCGAATTTTAAAGAAATTACTTGGGTAAGATTACCAAGTGCTTTGAATTCCTTTTCTAACATCGTTTTCTTTTTGCAGCCGCATCTTAAAAATTCCACTTAAAATAAAACCAACCATTTATTTTCGTTTTTTTCCATTGCTTTATTTTCTATGTTTTCTTTTTCTAATCTTTACCGTTTTTTTCTTCTTACATTCATGCATTTTCTAAATTAGCACTACTTGGCTAGCTTACGCTGACAAGCATTTGTTATTAAAGATTTGCTTGCGTTTATTTGATTTATTTTTTTCCTCATTTGATTTATGGTTTCAATTCAGAATCGCACGAATTGAATTAAATTTTAATTTATTTTTGAATTAAAATTTTTTGATTTCAGCCGATTGCATGACACAATTCTTTCATTAATGTATAAACTTTTTCATTAGTTTACGTAATTATTTTAATACAAGCTTACAATAATGAATTAATTTTAAGCCCATTTGCGCGGACTAATTGTTGTTTGTTTTTTTGCAGCGCTGCTTATACATACATACATTTAATTTGTAATTTGTTAATAATTACTGTTTACCATTTATCGTTTGCTACAAAAAAGCTCATTGCGTGTTTTGGCTAGCATTTTTTTTTTCATCCCTAGTGTTTTAATTTCTTAGTTTATTGTAACTTGAGGTTCTTGCCTAAGCTAAGCGCTGTTAAATGTGCTACACACATTTATAGACATATTTATTTTAAGCACATAGAAAAACAACAGCAACAACATCAATACGCTTGTGTATGGGTGTGTGTTAAAAGTGTATCTTGTGATTTGTATATGTAGAAAAGTTTTTATAATTGTTTGTTTAAAAAAATAATTAGTTTCATAATACACAAATGCCCTTGGACTTTGCTATTTGGACTTTTGGAACTGCTCAATTTTTGCATTTTGTTTAACGGCTATAAATATTTAATGAGTTTGCTTATTTATTTATTTTTTTTTTATTTTTGGTTTTTGGCAGGTACCTGATACTAAAATATCAATTAAAGGGGAGAGCAGGTTGTGGGTTCAAGCAAATCAGGTGTAAAATATATGTATAAATATGTCTTTTTGTTGTTATGTTTTATTTTTAAATTTGGTTTCGCCTGCGTGTAAAAGCGCCTATAAGCGAGCTATGTCCTACAGCACAAAATGTTAGTGATTGAGTTTTTTTTTTAGTTTTGTATACATACTGTTAGAATATATATTAATTAATGTATATAGATATATGTATATATATATATATATGTAGATATATTTATAAATACACCGATACAAGTATGGCAAAAAACTTTGAGTTCACTTCAAGCCTACACACACATAAATAGTATATTTTAAATAAATATTAGTTCACATAGCTCGTATTATTAATTATAGCTTGTAAATATTGATTTTGGTTTTCTTTCGCTTTGATTTTGATTATTCACATCTACCACTTAGCCTAACTGTAGTTTTTTGGTTTTGATTTTTTTTTTTTTGTCTTAAGTAGCTTTGGTTTAAATTTGGTTTGTTTACCTTTTTTGTTTAACACTTAGGGTTTTTAGCAATTGGAGCTACGGACTTGTTTGGCTTTGAGCGCCATTTGTTGCACCGATAGACTCCAACTATTGGACGAATTGTTGATATACTTTGCGGTTCATGCTCAAAAAGTGAGATAGAAAGATAGAGTGTGTGAGTGAAAGTGTGTATGAGTGGGAGAAAGTGATTGAAGAAAGTTTAAAAGCGTTTCCTAGTTGTAGATTAGAGCGTAGCGTTGAGTAGAAAGCAGCAGCTTCGAATCTTTAAGTCAGCTATCAGCGCTAAAACATATATTAAATAATGATTTTTATTCAAACTTTAAGGAAAAAATATTCATTTAACTTCCCTATAAACCAAAATCAATAAAAATTATTAAAAATATGCTGCTGGCATAATTTGGACTTAATGCCATGTGATGTCAGTATTAATCGATGCTGATGCCACTTTAATAAAACAACAGCAAATATGGACTTGTTGTTGTGCTGCGTATATATATTTTTGAAGCTTCAAAGCAATACGTTTGCAAAACATGGCTCGTTTAAGTAGTGGAAAAACAGCCAAATACGCATAGCACACACACACAAACACACACACATATATGTATATACACGCTACTTGGCACACAATCACATGCTTCGACAAGCACAAGTTTCAATTTGTTGCACTTTTTAAGCATTAAGTAGCTGCCCAAGCGCCCGGACTTAAATGCTATACGTTTTCAGTGAGTGTGTGTATTTGTGTTGTGTGTGTGTATTTTGTGCATGTGCTCGTGTGCGTTTGCCAGCAAAGCGGTTTAGTTGCATTTTAGCTTTTAACATCTACTAAATTTTTTATATTTTCGTAGATATTTGTTTGTATTTTTTGTGGATATGTTTACCCTTGCAGAACGTACTCGAATTGCGTCATGAACTGTGGTACTAAAAAAACGGATTACTTAACACATAATAGAATAGAATGAAATTAAATTTTATAATTATAGTTTTGAAACCAACAAATTATTAATACAAAAAAAAAAAAACTCGAAAGTGAGATTTATTATAGTTTCATTCTGTTCGATAGATATAGTATGTCTACAAGAGTATTAAATCTTCGGTATGCCGAAATTTTTTAATCTTTAAATACTTTGATTTTATTTTTTAGTGTTTTGGTTTTCTAAATTGTTTTTTGTTTGAATCTTTTTCTCTGTTTCGTTGTTTATACAACATCGAAAGCACACGAATTAAGCACGTTTAGAGCATTTAGTTAATTTTACAAATCACGTACTAATACACACACATAAGAATCTGATTTTATATTCATAAACAAAACTATTAAAAAATATTTAGCAAAAGTTTTTTTTAGCGTTTTAACAATTTTGGATACACATACACTTATTTTTATAAGATTTGTTTTGAATGGCGCAGAAAAGTATGCTAAACTCCTTAGTTAAATGTTATTTCTCATTTGCTGCTATCACGTGTTCACACACAGCATATATGTATATGTATGTTTTTTGTTGCACAAATTGCACTACTTAAAGACTATGGCTTAGAGAATACCAAATACACTCAGCTGACAAATTGTAATACGTACTTTAGTTGCTATATATACTAAATTGTGGGAGGGCACAGGATCACAGGAACTGTGCTGCCTATGAGCTGTTGTTGCTGTTGAAATTGGACGGCGGCGGCCATTGCCGCTTGATGACAGCAAAGTGAGTCATTTGAAAGGTGTTTGTCAGCTGGCAGCGACGCTCGACAAAGCCAGTTAGACAGTAGCCCATATTGTAGTCCTCCATCGAGATGTTCGATGTCAGATACAGTTTAAACTCATCATTGTATGCTAACTGTGATTTGGACTTTGACTGCCTACGGCAGCCAATAGGACCTTCTCCTCCTCCTACTCCAGCTATACCCGCTGATGCTGCTGATGTTGTTGTTGTTGCTGGTGTCGTTGATGATGCTGGTGTTGCTGCCGCTGTTATTGGCGGCCTGCGAAAATGTCCGGCAATCAGCAGCGAGCCCTGCTGCTCCATTGGCAACATCCTGGCCTTCGTTGCCTGCCTTTGCGTACCAGCGCATTCGACAATACGACAACGATTGGGCTGCCACCAGCAGGGCGTAATGGTCCAGTAACTGGATGAGGCAGTCCTCGCCCAACCCTCCTCCGGGTACAGCAATATCTGTGAGTGTAAAAATAAGAGATAGGGAGAGAGTGAGATTTTTAGCCAGCTACCAAATTGGAAATTGGTTTTGTGTGTCGCTGCAATGCTGTCGCACTTTAATTGAAAATCGTAATTAAAAAGTGCAAACTGCTCCACATTTGCATCCTTAGCATCCTGTCGGTTAGTCATTGTTTAAGTCCTGACCAAACGCAATTTATATGCACACTTAACTGGCACTCATTAGTTAATTGCCATAAAATATTTCGATACTTGAACCGTTAAACTGTTGCTAATTATTTTAATGTTACAAAAATAAACATTTTAATACTGTTTGTGGCGTTTTAATTGCAAAAAGAAGGGATTATTTATTAATTTGATAACAGTGTTGTTCAACTGCATTAAGTGTTTTGTCAGATTTTCCGCAACCATGGCTATAAGTCATTTCATGACCCTCACAACAAAGCTTCGTTTAAGCCTAAGCAGACGATTTTCTGCCAATAAAGTTGCTACATTTAAATTTAAAATACTGTTAAGCAGATATGTTTCTTTTAAGTTTAAAATGAAATTTATTTATCATATTTTTTTTTCCACTTCCTAGGTTTAATTTGAATGAAATTGAGCTGTGAAAATGCATTGCAATATGGTTTGTTGTTGTTTTAATATACAATATTTTTTTTAATATTATTTTAACACTGCAGCAAACCGCAAATGTTCTTGTTATTGTTGCTGTGGTTTGCTGTACCATGTGGCATGTGGCATGTGGCACATGGCTGCTTTATCAACGGCAGCTCATAAATAACATGTGTTAGTTAGTTTATCATCAACTGGCAGCGATTTTGCATGCGGTCATTTGCGGCTACAGCAAAGAATTTCATTATTAATTCATATACTCATATATTTTTAACCGCGCGCACAACCAGGCGTATGCTTAATAAGCCATTCCAACTGTTGAGAACGCTAATCAAACACTGAATTAAACGCACAATGGAGCGACAGTCAGCATTCTATATATAAATCTTTTATTATTTTTTTTTTGTAACGCAAACTGGGAAACGTTGGGATCTAGGGAGACACGAGTAGGGATAAAAAAATCGGTGGAATTCAAAAGAACATTTTTTCAACAGAATTGAAATAAAGCAGCAAAGCGTAAAAGAGAAATGAAAACTTGAGCTGCCGAAGCTGCAGCTTCTGTTGTTGTTATTTTTGCTCCTGCCCCCAAAACGATGGCCAGTGCTGGTCGGTGGCAATCTCCACCGCAGCAAACGGCAGCAGAAGCAGATGCTTTTGAAATTGAAGTGGCTGCAGCTGCAGGCTGACGTTTGTACCGCTGAGCTGAGCTTCAGGCATTGTGGCAGCAACAGCCATGCGTTAAGTTTTTGACTTTAAAAAAGTAAAATGCTTATGTGGCTATCTTCTTCTTTATCAAAAGGCAATTGTGCAGGTAAATTGTTTAAAATTAATGCGGCGCAGACAACGCTTAAAAATGCATGCACATTTTTTTTGCATTTGCTCTTTACGCATTTAACAAGCAGACGGCGCAAAAACAATGGGAATTGAGCTGCCACGACCATGGCGCATTAATCCCGAATGAAAACCCACTTGACTATTAATGAAAATTAAACGATTTTCGAGTGGCTGCAGTTAAGAGTATAATGGATAAAAAATAGTAGTACTATATATGTAAATGTATGGTGGGTGCGACGACACAGTGCAAATGAGTCGATGGCAAATAATCATTAGTGCATAATGATTATTGTGAATGTTTAAAGCTAAGTCAGAAGGTTAAGCTCCTTAAAAGGTGTTTTAAGTTTTAATATAGAAAAGTGAATTTAAAAGTCACAAGGAAATGTTTTAAAAAATTAACTTTAAGTAATATTTTTTAATCGAAAAATAATATAGGTTATGTCTGACTTACAATTTTCAATCAAGCCAATATAAAGCCAAATTAAATTGTATTCTGGGATACTAAAAACCTAACATATAATTTTAAAAGTTTTAAGGAACCCAAATATTTTAATAAATATGTAGAAGAAAAGTGCTCTCACCCACCGGTAACTATATTTTCAGATAGTGTTTGGTTATAATTTCTGAAAATTTATTGCATATATGATAGCCTCCATTTTTATTTTGTATTTAATTACTTTGCTTTATCATATTTTCGAGTCAGCTCCGAAAATCTGAACACGTATTCTATATATAAAACGACTTTAAAGAATTATTTAACACAATAAAATAACTGGCTGGTAATTTATAAGCTCTTTGCAACTACTACCAAATAATTGTCAACTAATTAGTGACCACAATATGTTCAGGCGATCAGGCCAAATCAATAGTATTGCTGTTGTTGTTATGGTGGCTGTTGTTGTTATTATTTTGCTCGTTGTATTAAAGCCCAAAGCATAACCGCAATCGCTGGCCAATATAACGAGCTACAGCATGTGATTGCAATGTCGTTGTTGTGTATTCGTGTGTTCTTGTCTGGGACATCAATCGCCAACCAGATTGGGGCAGTAAGCAGCGCACGTGCTCCATATATGTCAACTTGCCCCATATGGCAAATGTTGCGCTCGAATTGTGCGCTCGTGCTTGAAAATTATCAAAAAGGAAAGGAAGACCAGAACAAGTAGTTTGAGGGTTTTATGGCATGTCGAAGATAAAATACTCTTGCTTGAGTTGATTTATGTTCGCCAAAATGTTGGGAGCATAAAAAACATAACTAGCCTCAACATCTCATTCTAATCAGATATATATTAGCTATTATATCTAATGTATAAATAATAATATAAAGCTCTGCAGGGCTATAGCTTAAATAGGCTAGCACCAGTAGAGCAGCGACCTAATGAGCTACCAAAGTGTGCAGTCAAAGCAGTGAAAGGGTGCGATGGGGTTTCGGATTGGATGCTTAAGCGTTGCAGTTGGTGCCCTGGCAATTGCATTATTCAAAGTTGCCAAAGTGCATGCTATGAAATTGAAAATGCAACGCAACAAATCGCTTGCCACTATCAAGGGTCATAAAATCCCGCACTCAAACACACACACACACACAAATACATACACGTGAATGTGCAGAGAGAGAGAAAATCACTTCCGCTTTTGGGGTCTGCCCTGCAAAATCTGCAACGATAGCAATTTTCAACGCCGGGGCATCAGGTGGCCAAGTCGCTAACAAAATGGCAAAATCGAAAACGTGTCTGTGACTGTAGCTCTCTGTGGTTCTTCCTGATGTGCGTGTGCTGTGTGTGTGTGTGTGTGTGGTGGGATGTGGTTGCAATAGCTACTGCTGCTGCCTTTGCCTAGAAGGCGTCCATAATCGATTTCTGCGCGGCACGCAATTGTTTGTTGACTTTGGATTTTTATTGCCTTGGCATTTTATTGCCAAGCTAAGTAAATAAATTCTTACACGTCAACCTTTTAACACCACCCCAACCCATTATTCGCTTGCATTCTCAGCTGGCAACTTTGTCTATTAATTTGCTTAATGAGTTCATTGACAAATATTGAACGCCGTTGCAGCTCTCTCTCTCTCCCTCTCTTTCTCTCTGTTCTTGCCTCTTCGGCTCTGACTTAACAAATACTACTTAAGTAACTGCCAAGTTTTTCTCAGCTGCTAAAAACTTTTCTCATTTCGTTCGACGGACGCTGACATTAATTAATTAAGTGCTGCCGCAGACATTTCAACACTTTAACAGATACTTCGTTTGTCAGCTCGACGATTACTTAGTCAAAAATATATACACTACGTGTGTGTGTGTGTTTTGGGCACTTGATGGTATGTAATTACCCGCCCTCATAAGCATGCCACATTGCGCCAAATCCATCGTAAGCTCAAAAATCAAAGCTTCAACACGATTGTCTAAGCACTTGAGGCATACACGAAGGCAGGTGGTGTGGTGGTATGCAGGCAGTACAGTTTGTCTGTCGCATACCAAAAAACACTTGGCAACAGACATCCCGCATCCGCAGTATCTATTAGCCCCCTTATTCCATCCTACACATTGCTTACAACAATTCATTTGGCTTAACAATATGAAAGAAGAGTATGGATGTAAGATTACACACTTGAAAAAATTAAATTTTAAATGTTTCTACAAATGCAAACTCAATGAACACATTTTGGCATCTTTCGACATAAACTTATAAATACTCAAATTTAATCAAGATTTGCGTTCAAGAATGCTAGAATTTTTTTTTTTGTAAATATTTTTATGGATGATTGTGTAAATTTCTACAAGTAGATTAAACAAAACCTGAAAATTTTATTTGCTTGTATTATTGTCACCAAACTGATAAATAATTAAAGGATAACTCTTAGTCGATCATTTTAATTCACTTCTTAACACTTTCGTAGCGGCATTTTTTTTATTGTGCTACTTTCAACTTAGTAACTTGACTTTGAGTTTTTTGTTTTTTGCCATCCTTTTTTGGAGTGCTTTCAATTGAAGTGCGGAAGAAATTGAAGTTTCTTTCTTTTATTCTCAGTCTCATTTCTCTTTCCAGTCATATATATTTCTGCTTCCTTTGTTTCTTTTGCGCGCTTGGGAAAATTTTAAATGAGTTTTAGCTGACTGTTAAACTTATCTTTGGCTTTGATTTCAATTGGCATTGCGATGCTTATCCACTATATATATTTTACGTATTTACTTATGCGCCTCACGCGCTGCACCACGCCCTGAATTTGAAAAAAAGAAACAACAATAACGGGCTTTTAGATGAAAGAAAGAGGAGGCAACGGAAGTGGAATGGGTGCGAAAAGTTTTAATAAGTTGCTCATTAGCAAAGAAAATGAGGCAGCTGAAACAAAATAATTTACACGCCCAACATCCGTTGCAATTAAACTCGACGCAACTTCAATTTTAGACTAAGAGACTGAAAGATTGTGAGAGAGGTGGAGGGAGAGATCCAATCCCCAAACCCAATCTTTTTCCACTGGGCCAACTTTAGTACTTGCTGTAAATGTAGATGTCAACGGATGCTGGGCAAACGCCCGGCAAAGATGCTTAACGGCCGCAAAAGTTTGCCGCGAGTATTTTCGAAATTTAATGAGTTGTATTACGTGGCAAACTTTAAGCGGCGTAACTATTTCCTTACATCCGCTTGCTGCAGCCAGTCAACAACAGGCCGCAACTTGGGCGTGTTGTTAAGCGTAACTTTATATGGCAAACTTTTCATGTGTCTCGGATGTGCAGCCCCCCCCACACTCCCATACTACACTAGCGTCCCTCTTTGATCCGCGTTGTGGCATCCAAAGTAATGCAGAAATTAAAGTTTTTTGCCAAAGTACAAGCGCCGCCAAAAGTTTTCGCACTACTCGCACCAAGTTGACATGCTGAGGCACCCGGATATATATATTCGTATAGCAACAAATTTGATATGTTAGACAAGTGATGCGGCGACAGCGCCTAGCTGCACGCACAGTGGGACTAGATTTCATTTCAAGGAGAAGAAATTTTAAAAACTCAACTTGTTGAGAAAAACGTTATGAACTGATTTGATTCTATAAAATTTTAGTAAGTTTTAAAATGTTGAAAACAATTTATATTTTTGTTTGTTTAGATTTTAGTGTTGTCAAAATTTTTTTTTAAAATTACAACAGTTAATTTGTTGACTAAAAAGTGTTTAAAATAATAAGATGATTTCTTTATAAATCTTAAAAACATTGTAATAATGCTTTGTTCAGTTTATACTATTTGAATTATATTTAAATATTTTTTTTAATTGCAATTATAATAAAACAATCCTTTCAGTAAATATATATTGAATATTTCTGTTATAATTTCAGGAATTTTATAAATTGCTTGTTGGAAACATATATAAACTTGGTATTATAAAATAATCCTGTATATTTTCCCATCAGCTATTTTCCTGTCATACTCAAAGCAATGCTTATCCACAGTGCGCTCACACGCACACTCACAAGTACTTGAACAAGTATCCTTCTTTGCTGTGTGTTGCCGTGTAAAAAGATTAAGCACATTTATGTGACAGAGTTGGAGTCGCGAACGCAGACGATGTGTGCCACGCATGTGCCACAATTTTAAAGTAGCGTTAATGAAATTTGAGCAGCAGCCAACACACACACACATACAAACAAATGTAAATGTATACATAGGATGAGTAGCGAAAGAGATAGAGACTGGGAACTTGAGTTGCTTGGTGTTGTTGGTGGCGTTAAAGCGGCACTAAAATGGCTGACAGGATAAGTCGTATGCAACAAAACTTTATAGAGCAGATCCCTGGCTCAGCAGATAGCTGTTTAGACAAGTTGAGAGTTATAGCTATTTTTTTTTTTCATTCCTGTAAGCAGTACTTCTCGTTAAAGTGCTAAAAAGTAAGAGTTAAGCGCTGCTCAAGTGTAAAGGGCAACACGCTAAACTATTCTTGAATTGAGATAAACGTAAGAGTTAATCAGACTTGAAGTTGGGTAAAGTTTTGGAATAAATTGAGGTTAGAATGCAAGCGAACCGGACTTAAGACTGATTTTAAGTATTTTAAAGTTACAAGTCTTAAACTAAAAGGTATTAAGACAAAGAAGAAAGTAGTTTAGTTAAGTAATAATAATAAAGAGTAAAAATACTTGGAACTATGACTGCTTTCAATTGATTGGAAGCTTAAAATCATTTTCAATCAACACATTCTTTTGTACATATTACTTATGTATTGATCAGATTGAAAGCTAATAATCAGATTTAAAGTACAGTTGCCGACAAAGTGCTGACAAAAGTAAGGTTGAAATTGAAAAATACTCGAAGCTTCAGGCTGCTGTTGAATGAATCACTAGCTTGAAATTCTCATTAAGCAGCCACAAGTTGTTGCTGTTGTTGCTGTTTTGTGTGTGTTCCATTGCAAAATCCCAGTCACGCTTCGCTTCACACACATTTACAAAGAGAGACTAAATCTCCTCCACCTCCTTGGTATAGCCCCTAACCCCTTACCCAGCTTAAAAGTTGAATGCCTTGCGCGCTTTTGTAACTTATGCCAAGTCAATGCCAAGTAACCCTCGAGCATTGCAAAATAGCTCATCAATAACCCATTTGCCGATATACGCTAGGCTCATGAAAAGCATTTGCACACAGTTCAGAGGCAGGGCCGCAAAGGGCGTGGTCGAAATGGCCTGACCGACCTCCTCCGCTGGGAACCGGATGAAGCTTGGGTAGCTTAGCAAATGCACACAGACGTTTCTGAATGCGATGGGATAAGAAGGATGTGGAAAATCGCGAGGATATCAAAATCCGGTATTCACATTTATTCAAAGCGTATTCATACTTTAATAGTGCTGGGAATTCAAGTCTGCCGGTGGCATTAATCAGGCGTTGAAATGCCAAAAGCATCTGCTCAGCGCCCCCTCCTCAAAAAAAAAAAGAACAAAAAACTGTTCGGCAAGCAATCAACGCAGCAGCAGCTCCTCCTTCTTTCAATTATGGTTAATGACTGGCTTCGGTTGTTGTGTGAATTTTCCCATTTTACGCGGGAATGCTACAACATGCAACATGTTAAGCAGCTCAAATGAAATGAAAATTTAATAAAAAACAAATATGTATACATGTATATATATATATGAGTCTGTACTCCCCTAGCAAACCAAGAGCAAAATATGCTCAAGGGGAGGCAAAGGAGGCAAAGTCGAAGACGTTTGCTTAAATGAAGATGTATGCCAGTCGGGCGTATGAGTAATATGCGCAAATATGCGCATAAAATAAAGCAACTTGTAGCAATTTCCCTCCAGTCACACTCACATACCCCCACCCGCCTCTCACTCTCATACATCTTCTTTGCTTTGGCACTTTGGCGTCGCTGCCTTTTTGTGTTTAATTTAGTCAGCCATAAACGTAATGCGGCGCCTGAAATACGTTCTGCCCGAATTTATATGGCGCCATATAAAAGTCGCTTTTACTCCCCTCACTCTCTCTCTCTCTCTCTATCTCACCGTATTCATTCATTCGTATTTCATTGCCAAACAGTGCCTAACATAAAATCATTTTATTTGAGTCTGCCTTAAAGGCTGCCTGAAAGCAGCAGATTGTTTAATATAAAACCCTCGGCACACGGCATATTCATTCAGCACTGTGGAAACTAAGCTTAACTCGATGAAAGCCCGTTTGGCGACTGACAATGACACTTTAATTGAATTTTCTATTATTTTAGCATATGTGTTACTGAATTGTGGTTAGAAGTAAATTTTATATTAAAAGCTGCATTCAAGGATTTAATTGATGGTGAAAAATCAGTTGTTATAGGTAGCTAAAACTAATTTAGAATGAGTCGTATTAGTTATTAAATTAATTTTTAGTTGAGTCAATATTTTTAATTAATCAATTTATTTCCCACTTTAAATTTTAAATATTTTGTAAAATGTTTTTCTTTTGCAGATTAAATATATAAAATTATTATGGTATGATTGAAATAAATAGAACATTGTAAATTTTGGGCAGATTAGCAATAACAAATATTCTTATCCTTAATTTTTAGAACGCTTTAAATAAATATATATATTTTTATTTGTCTTTAATTCGTATGCATTTTATGTCTATGTGTAGACAATAAAGTTGAAAGCAAATGCTTTTGATCTTTAGATAAGCCTACTTAAAATAATATGCATGTATGATTTAATATATAGCATTATTATTAATATTGTAATATTGGTGATATGTGAATAAGCCTTACTCTTTTCGTCAAGTATAAAGTATAATAATGCCTTACTCAATAATATCTCTAGAGCTGCCTTTTCTATCTTGTATAAAATTTTTTGAAGCACCAGTCTCAATAGAAAAAGTGTATAGATGTGCGTGTTTGTGTGAGTGTTGTACGCCTACACGAGCGTTGTCCCAGCCTGATTTTCAATTCAGCTCAGCTCTTGGCTCTTGTGTGTGACTCTTATATCAAAGGCATGGCATCCAAGTTGCTGAAATAACGTTGCAATTCCGCGAATCCGTTGGCTGGTTCGCCTGCCAGCACGTTAGCATATCTCCGAGATACCATCCATCAAATATCATGCTGTGTGTGTGTATGTGTTGCATGCTGGTCGTCTGCCGTCTGTCAAGTCGTCAAATTTTCAAAAGCCTGTTCTTGCGGGAGTTTGGCTTGTGCTAAAGAGTGTTTCAAGATTCTTTAAAGTCAGGTTAGGCTGGTGGGCAGGCTGGCAGTCTTATGATACACATCGTCTTTTATGTTCTGCTACATAAAATTCAATATAGTATTTTGTTGTTTAGTTCATTGAATTAGCTCAGTATGCGAACACAAGCACACATACACACACAGGCACACATCTAAAATAAATTGAATTAAATTGATGTGCTAGGAAATTGAGCAGCTTTTAGTTGTGCAAAGGAAATTGCTTTTAATTTTGGCACAAATCTCTTTTTAATTTTTTTTCTCCTTGCTTGTCTATTTTGGTGAGTAGACTAGAGCACACAGCTGGCTGGATACAGACAAATCTTGTTTGGCACACAAAAATTCGGAGCCAACAAAAATCGGATTTTGTTGTTGTTGACAGCATATGTGCCATCGAAATTGCACACACACACACACACATTCAGGCAGAGCTAATCAAGCGACAGCTGTTGGCTATGCTAGAGCATAGAGTAGAGCCAAAAGAAAAACATGTAAAACTATAACATACTTTTCAGCGCCAAATGCAAAATAGATGCTGCAATAATTAACTGCATTAAGCCAGCAGCCAGTTTAGCTCTAGGCAGCTGAGTTCCTTTACACCACCTCTCCCCCTTCCTCTTAATGGCAACGCTGGCTTGTCCTATAGCCGGCAGCTTAACTTGGCCTTAACGCAATTTGTCACAGCAACCAAGGACGGCTCGACAGCTTAGCCCACACCTCCGCTCCCCCTCATGCATACTTTATTTATGTATATCCCTGGTACATTGTCTAATACAAGAACAGCAAGCAGCAGCAACAATGGCACATTGAGCCGACAGGTGAAATGAAAGAAATTAAAGTGAGTGTAAGCGTATACAAACACACACACGCATTCATTTGAAATGCAAACTGCTTGGAAATGAGAAAAATTCCACAACATTGACAGCTAGAAGAATTTTTAGTTTTGCCTTCCAACAAGAAACTTTTAGTTTTCACATGTTTTTATTTTTATTTTTTGTGAACACAAAATGCCAAAAAATTTTGCACACACAAAAAGGGAGCGTGTCAGAGTGGGTTGTGGGAACTCCACTTTCCAGCTTAACGACGCCTGCACCTTGCACCAAAAAGTTGTTTTGTTGTTGCTGTTGTTGTCCTTTTAGCTAGTGGTGCAGGTGTTGGTGATAGGTTTGCTTTTTGAGCGTGTCAGAGCGTGGCCATTTAGAATGAGTGGTAGTCCCCTTCTCCTTCCCCCATTCGTGCTAAGCTTATTTTTTTTTGGTGCAAAACATATCACGTGTAGTGATGGAAAAGTGCTTGCCTCAAGCTTCGTTGGTCAGGGGAATGTTTTAGCCCCATTTGGACTAAACCGCAGTGCTAGCTAGCTCCTTTACTCACTCTGAATAATGTGCGGTTGGCAAAACGATTCAATTTTCATTTAGAATGGACTAACTGACAAATTGCTGCTTACAGCAATTATTAAAGCTCCCCTTTTAGTGGAGTGAAACATTGAAAGAATTTTTATTTGCCATTTGTTAAAATAAAAGTAATTTTAAGAGGTGATTAAATTATATATTTTTGTCCATTTCTTGACTTTAAGTGTGACCTTTTTTTGGTGATTATGATTTAATTCAAATCAGATTGTTATTTTTTTATAACATTACTGTTCCTTTAGCTATCTTCGTGTGACTTTTATTTTTATTTCTTTTTATAAGGTTTTACTCTCTCCTCATATAAGGTATCTATATGCTATTTTTTATTTCAAGTTATACCATATTGTGAATTTATTCTTAAATTTATGTCTCACTGCATTCAACTCAACTTTGTTAGCCGAAGATATTTTAAGTCAATTTTTGCGCTGCTTTGGCGTTTTCTATTTTTATTTGCGCATTTTCTCGCTGAATTATTAACTTCTAGTGCTGGGTGCTCTAACGCTATCACAATCATAAAACTTGCCACTCAGCAGTTTGTCGTAATTGCTATCTATTTAAGATATTGCCAACGCCACAAACTAAAATTACGCATACGCCTCGTGCGGCGTGCGGTTGGGCAAAGTAAATCGCCTTAGCTGCTGCTGCTGCCGCTGCTGCTGCTGCCGTTGCTGCTTGTGATGCGGCTGCTGCTGGTTGGTTTTAAGCCCTAATAAACTAGCTCAAATGCATAGTTAAGCCTTTTTTGGCTGGCTGACTGGCTGGCCAAACCCAGGGACCAGAGACCAGGGCTACCCGGTTGTTGGTGTGACTTTAACTTTGTCTGGCATTTAAATCAGTGGCATCGTGTATAAATCTAAAAAGTGCTGCTTATTATCGGCGTCCCTTGGCTTTTTGGCCTTCTGGCCTCGTCGTTGAGACTGTAGACTGCCAATGAGTCAGTGTTGGTAAGCGTTGCAAACGATGCTGCTGCTGCTGCCATTTTGGACTGCTTCTGTCTACTATCTCTTTTTCTTTATGCTGCTTGGTGCTTGTTGTTGTATCTGCTGTCTGCTTTTGCTTTTTCTTCTGCTGCCTCAACTTGCTACAAATCATGATAATAAATTCCAATTTTATTTAGTCAGTGAGGCGGCAAAGCACCCTTGTCATCGTCAACGCTTGTTGGCGTCACGACAGCGAAGGGGGTGGGGGTTGTGTGTCATGAGGAGACAGCCGGAAAAAAGGTCAAACGCTTCATTTGGTTTTTGGGCGCAAAAAAGGCTTCCGAGTCCATTGCTTCAACTACTTGGATTAACGGTTTATTTTTATGACTTTTTATTATTTTTATTCTGTGTAGATATATTTTTTTTTGTATTTTGTATATGCACTTTGACTCCTTTTGTTGCCATGGCGAAGGCATTCAAATAAATTCACTGTTGAATAGATTCTTTGTCGTCTGGCGTCTGTTTAACTTTTGCCAAGGCATAATCAGGCCTGATTGTAATGAATGCGAACAGTCGGGGCCAATCACCAAAAGAAAGCAACTCATCAGACCGTAAGGGAAATTGAGTAAAAAAAAGGAGAGTTGAGCTAGAAACATTGCGTAGTTGGTTCCCAACCGTTTTCTAACCTCATTGCGGTTGTCTGAGCAGGCGGCGGGGCGGCCAAAACACATTAGCCATGTGCTTAAAATGTTGCACAGCTCACGCAGCGTGCAATGGGAAACACACCCACACACACATATACACAGACATGCGTGCATTGAGACCACGTTGAGGGATTTTAAGGGAGCTGCAGGACATGTGGCAGCCAACACAGTTTGCAGCAGCAACTTCTTTACCGTTTTGTAGTTGCAACTTCTGCAATTTTTTTCGTCTGCATTCGCTGCCTCTTTGTTGCCTGTTGGCAATTACAACGTTGCAATGTTGATGGAAACTTTTTTGTATTTTTTTTGGATTTTGATTCATTTTTGCTGCATAAGAACATGTGACAGAAATATGGTATTTAAATTGAAATGAACAACTTGGACATATCTGTACCGATAAAGATGATTTGGGATCTTCAAGCAATAAGATAAAAATTGGTTTCCATTGTTGGTAAAGTAAAAGTCGAACGATTTGAGTATTGAATTATTGTTTTCTAAACTTTAATTTTACTTCGGAATGTAATACATTTACTTAAATATCTCAAATATAATCTCAATTGAAGCACAGAGTTTCTCTTATTTTAGCCCTTCCAAATCCCTTAAGGCGACAGTTTTTAGTTGCGGTTATTGCTCGTAGCATCTAGTTTTACATACAAGATTCCTTTCAAGCTGATCTGTTATGCATCTACTTTTTATAAGCCAAGCATAGCCTATTGACCACAATTATAGCCGGGTATAACAATGTTCGCATACAGGGAGCAACTCAAAGATACACACACACATATTGTAGCTGACAAAGCGACAGTCAGCGAGAGAGAGAGAAAGAGAGAGAATCAAAGAAAGTTGGACAGGAAGACAGACAGTCACTTCCTGTTTGCTGTTGGGCAAGTGCTGTCCATTTTATAATACCCTTTTTTGTCTGAGCTCTCTCGGCTTTTGTTGCCGAGGCAGTTGCCTGATTTGCATTTGCATTTGAGCCTTGTGTTTGCCGGGCCGGGCAGTAGCAGCAACCAGCAACCAGCAGCCAACAACTAGCTACAGCATAATTATGGAGCGATGAAAGGACGATGACGATGACGACGAAGGACTTTGGCCAACTAGTCTGTTATGCATGCGCTGGGTCTTTAATGTTGGCACATGATGTTTTTTCTTTTTTCAGTCGGCAAACTTGGCAAAGACTGTTTAGCAATCAGAGTCGACTGTTGAGAGAGGAAGTGCCTCTGACACTGATAAACTGAAAAGAAATGAAGCCTTTAAGCTGCTTTGCTACTAAAGTTTACGATAGTTTTTGGCTTGTTTACTTCGTAATAAACACTTTTGTGCACAAAGTGCAAACAATTGAACTAAGGTACATTAGACATAAAAGTTCAAATGTCCAGTTTCAATTGAGTTCAACTATTTAGTGGACAGAAATCATTGTTAAAATCTCCAGCCTTCCAATCAGTTGAAAATATGTTGTGTGTATCTTTTTAAAATATTTAAAGTAAATACTTTTTCTGTTTACAATGAAAATTCGTAAAGCGGCTAACGGCAACAAGAGCAAACGTTAATGTGTGAAAAATGAAATGCAATCAATAAAACAAATATTAAATTTTGATTAAATAAGTTAAAAATAAACATTTTAATTTTACAGGAAATATTTACTTGCTTAATTAAGTGTGGAACAAGTTGCTAAAAATTAATTTAAATCACAATCAATCAAATGGGAAATTCTTTTTGAATATATAGTAAATTAGGTTTCTTATAAGCTTATAAAACAAAAGTAAGTGTCGTAAGGATATTAAATCAAGTTTTATAATAACAAAAAATATTTCATTTATGTATATTCATAAATCTAAATGCATTAGCATGTTTAAACATTCTTAATGCAAAAACGGTATTGTACCATAATTTTATTTAAATGGAATACCTCAGCAATTTACATAAGCATATTTAAAGCTGATAAGCCAAAAACGGTTTTTGGTTTTTTTTTTGATTCAGGCAATCTTCTTTTTGTTGGTTGCTTAACAAATTCAATTTATTTTGCAATCAGCTCTGTGCAAGGCACACACATACTTGACTCCCTGTTCCAGAGTCTGCTTTCTGCTTGGCTTACCTTCGACTTGGTTGCGAGTAAATGCATTTCAAGGCTGCCTTCCAATGAGCATCGTTGATGACATAAAAGTAATGATATTAGAGCGCTTTTGCAGGTAACATCACAACCAAAAAACCGACCCCCAATTTCCGTAATGCAATATAATCAAAAGCATTTTGCTAGAGGGGTAGGTTTTTTGTTGGTGGTTGAAAATGCGTTGTCTGTACTCTCTTACCCCGTTGTGTTAAAACAAACATTATCGCTTGACTATTCTACCGTCCTATAGCTTCATTATATAATCGATGATTGTGGGTTGAGTTTTAAATGAAACTCCTGTCTTGGGGGTTAAAAAGTAGATACGCTTTTGTTTTGTTCAATATGCTTTTGGACAATTTGGAAACTTCTCAACAACGCAACAAAGCACACAGAAACAAAAGTAAATCTGAATTAATTTATGTGTGAACTTTGTAATGTATAGCTGAAAATTTAGTTAATGGAAATTAAATTGTATTAAAGAAAGAGAAGGCAGAAAGTTTTGCTGCAGCATTTGAGTGAATTAAATAAGTTTGAATTAAAGCTAAAGCCAAGTTGTTGGCATAAGATAACTAAGTTACTGTGAAATCATTCAGAGGATTAAAATGATAATTTGATTCTGCAATTAAATTAAGTTACACAGTAAAATAAATATAGCTTGCGAGTAATTCATGTAAAGCAAGACAGCAAAAATAGTTTCAATTTTCCTGATTGCAAATAAAACCAATGGTTTGCTCATTGACCCTTTTGAGTCCTAACTCTTAACTTGTTTTCGTCGGCTTAAGTGCGGAGTCAGCTTAAGTTCTTATTAAGTCCTGATCTTAGTAACGGCCAGACAATTGTAAACAAGAGCTCAACTTGAAACAAGGCTTCAAATATCCATTTTTAAATTTTTCTTCTCTTTTTTGCTGATGTTTTGCCACAAAACCCCGATTGCTAATACCCCAAACTCACTCGCCCACTCCCACTTTCCCCTACTCCTTTTAGTCATAACAGAATGTAGGAGCGTGCATGCAAAGTGTGATTCTTCGTCTGCCTTTCGAGTTAATGTTTTCTGGCAGCTGGGGCTGTCATTTTTTTTCTCTCTTTTTTTTTTTTTTTGGTTTTGGGGTTTTCTGTTGCTACTTTTGCAGCTGGTGTTGCCTGCAACTGCTGCTGCATTCGCTTGGTCAGTGCAAAATAGACTGAAATTGATGATGTCACTTGATAGGGCGAATGAGTTTTTCATTTTTCACTTTTCACATGAGCCAGAGTGCTGGAATAGTACTATGGTACGAGAGTGTGCCAAAGAGACGGGCATCATCCTCTACAAGTTCGTTCGTGTTGTTTAACAAATTCATCCTGTTGCTTGCGCTTCAGTGCGTGCCGGACAGCCAGCACATTGCATTGTATTCTCGAGCAGTAACAGGCGCTGCTATTGTCCACACAAAAACACACAAACATATATAAATTTCAACATTTACATATGTGTATGTTCATATGTATATGCACACATATGTATGCGATTTTGGGGCAGGCCATTGTTGTGCATCGACCTGTTTGATTGGCTTGCTTTTTGCACGTTTTTAATTAGTGCACAGCAGCATAGAAACAGAATGTTGTAAGGCGTGGTAAGGTGTGCCGTGCCGTATGTGGCGAACGTTGCTTTAAGTTGCTGGCGCATTAAACAAAACTGAAATATTTCATAAGCGCATTGCGACCCCGGTCACAATGCCAAATGATTTATATGCAAAGTGCTCTGAGCTTGAATATGAGTTTCACTATAAGCAGGCATGCATATGTGTGTGTGTGGCGCAACACTCGGCGTGTGAGTGCACCTTGGTAGGCGCCACAAACAACAGGCCGACAATCGACTCAATTCCGCACGACTCGTTACAGCCACAGCAACAAATTTTCCAAATTTTCTAACAATAGCGTACACACACACACACACATTCTCACACATGCAAACATACACACATAAAATGTGAAGTAAAATCACTTGAGTATCGGTTTGCCTGTTCGCGTTGTTAGGTAACACTGGTTTAGCCTTTGAACTAGTACATACTCTGAAGTGTTCATAAAATCCCAAAATGGTTTTGTCGCTTAAATTATTGTTGGTGTATAAATCGGTGTGAAATGTGATGAAATGTTAAGGGAAAATGTTTTTTTTTTCTTATAATTTTATTTAGAATTTATTGATATGCTAACAGTTGTTATAAATTTGCTACTAAACAAAAAATTGTTTTTAATTCTTTAATTCTTTTTTATTTATAAGACACCATTAAGCTGCAAAGAAAGTATTTCGTTAGATGTCGTTGTTCGTTCATCTTTTCAATTAAGTGTGCCTTGAAAATATAATAGAGTTGTTAATGTTTGCCTAGATTTTTTATGTTGCTGTATATATAGGATTATCCTGATAAGTTTTTAAGACCAGCTGAGGCTTATTATGAGATTGTGTGGCTAATAAAGAAAGTTATTTCGTATGCAAATTTGAAACAATAAGCCATTTTTATAGCAAATATAATCAAGATTGAATTAAAGTGATAAAATTATTATGTTTCGCATTTAAAGTATTTTTCTTAAATAAATTTCCCTTTGCTAAACATTGCTGTCAAAAATGTAATATTATTATACCCTGCATTGATGTAATATAACAAAGAATATTTTTTATTGCACATGTTTGTAGCATTTTCTGTGAGCTTTAAGGGTTCAAGGTATCTGATGGTCGAGCTGTCTTTCAGAAGAGACTTTATACTTGTCTGTTTCATATATATTTTTTACCTTCTTCCAAATATTGTTTTGTATGTAAAGACGGCTTTTAGATTTAGTCCGGCTCTAGTGAATGACTTTTAATAGCATTTATATATCTTTTTACTTTCAATAAGCTTACGATGGACTATGAAGTAAGCATTAAAGATGTAACAGAGCTTCTTTTCTATTAACATTGTGATGGTAAAGAATATTATGGTAATATTATTTAAGATAAGATAAGAACTTAGTTTCTTTAAATTTATTACAAGATATTTAAGCTGGGGTCTTTTTATGCCATTACAGTTGAAATACAGCCAAATATATTTTTTTTATCTTAAACAGACTCAGACTGCGTTTATTTAAACTGTAAGCTGTAACGTTAGCTGTGTAAATAAATGTCTTTAATGTGCTTCTTTTATTTCCCCGCTATATAACGGTTCGCTTCCCACTACTTAAATCCCAGCCAGGCACGGCACACACTTTGGCTTTTAGTTACATTTTGTGGCACTCACCTTATTGGAATTACCATTGAATTTCAATAGCTTCTTGCAGGATTTACCGCGACTCTCGAAATAGATGTCCTGTGGCGTGCGACGACGTCGCTGCGCTGCCGGCAGTTGTGTTGTAAGTGTTTTACGTTGAATGAATAGTGGCTCGCTGTTGCTGCACTCGGTGCCTGCCACCGATTGTGTCGCCTTGTGTCGACTCACGCAGAACAAACGACTCAAGATGCCGCAGCAGCCTGTTGTTGTTGTTGTTCCTGCTGCTGCTTGTGTTGCTTCTCTCGCTAATGTTGTTTCTGTTGCTATTGTTGCATTGTTATTGGCACAACAGCGTGCGGATATGGTCATTAGGTTGGCATTGTGGCGTGTCTGGCGGTTGACATCCATTTCCATGGTGAGCAACAAAAAACGGTTGCCTACTTTAATGCGCGCTGTGTTGGTTTCCAAAATATTTTCACTGTTTACAGTTATTGCTGTTGTTGTTTATGTTGCTGCTGGTGCTGCTGTTAAAACAGCACAGCTTCCGACAGTTCCGCTCGCTTTTAACTTTGCTGTCTATTTTCTGTTGCTTTTTATATGCAAATTATCAGCCGGAAGTTTCAGCTTTCTCTTATTTTCTTATTTATTCGGTGTGTGTGTTTTTTTGTGTGTATTTATTTCTTTCATTTGCCTTTTTTTTTTTTACTTCGACTGCCACTGACTTGCGGCAGGTGGTTCAATTTCGCTATGCGTAGCTCTTGTTATTGTTGTTGTTTTTGTCGCTGCCGTTGTTAAAGACACAGCAACTTGGCGCCCTTACACGTAAAAATACACACACGAACACAGACACAGGCTTACGTCTCGCATGCTCCACAAATACACGCACTTACACGAACACACACGAAAACGTACACACACTTGAGCAGAGCAGCCGCGACGTTTTCAAGCCGAGGGCAGCAAGCCAACTGATAGCAATGTTCGTTTATGTTGCCTCATCTCAAACGCCACACAGCGTTGCCAGATCAAGTTGGGAGTACTTAGTGCGCATGTCACTCGTACAGTGAGTGCTAAAAAGCATGCAACTTAGTGTGCCATTGTTCACTGCTTGTGAATGAAGCAAAGACAAGCTGCCTGTTTACGTTACATGCTGCTGGTGCTGCTGCTGCTCAGGCGAACTGGGAGGGTCGCAAGGGGGGTGGACAGCAGTTCAAAGTTGTAGCGCATTTTGCTTTATGTGTATAATTGTTTGGCGGCAGTCGAGCGGCGCCTCATGCTATGCAGCAGGTTTTTCTTTTTAATACCCTCGAGACGGGTCGCGCATGGAAGGAGGGTTAGCTGTAATGTAAGCTTAAGCGTGGGAAATGTGATATAATTTAATGTATTTCTAATTAACGTAACCAGTGAGTAAATGCTTTGTGTGTTTTTTTTTTTTACTGAAGATTCCATAAAACTAAATTTTTCTTATGATTAATATTTAACACATTAATCTTTAAGAGTTTTGTTTGTTTAAAAACTGCATAAGATTGTTATGATAAATAAATTATTTTTTATTGACAATCTATTAATAATCTGACCATTATAATGGCAGTAAAAAATGTTTAAAAGAGCTCTTAAATTATTTTAGTTTTTATTTAAATTTATTCAGTGAGCAAAAAATAAATAATATTATATTTTTATAGTTCAAATAATTAAACTTTTCATGTTTTCAAAGTATTTAACAGCTTTTAACAAACCTCTTGCTTGAAAGGATATTCTGTAGTCCGAGCTACATTTTTTAACTTGATTCGAACTTCTTTTGTTCGTGCAGTGCTCTAATGGCAGATTACCAACTAAAGTGATGAGGAGGCACACATTTCATCAGTGGAGTGTGTCTACATGTATAAGTGAGTGTCGCTATGTGTGTTGCTGTGTGTGTGTTAGAGTGTTGTCTGTGTGCTCTGTACGTAATTTGAATGTTTCAACGTAATCTTTGATTTGATTATGTTGCTGAGCTGCCTCCTATGTGTGCAAAAAACGTGCCGAGATGTCCTTCTCTCACTCCGGAGGGGCTGTACTCTGTGTGGGTATTTGCACCAGGGGATGTGTTTGTGCGTATTCGTCTCGGCCACTTCCGGACTAAAGCTATAAACGGATTATAAAGTAATTTAATGCTTTTTCGTGTCTGGCTTCGACAAAGATACTATTTAGTTTCGGCTAGAGAGGGAGAGAGAGAATGAGATAGAGATAAAGAGAGAAAGAAAGAGGGAGAGACTAAGAGAGATAGAGTGCATGCATATAGCAATAAAAACTTTTAATGTTTGTTTTCTGGTATCACATATCGCATTAGATCGCATCACGCATACGCACAGTTGGCCTGGCTCATTTGATGAGGTCGTAGAGTTTTTCTATGGTTGTTGTTGCTGTTCTTGTTTAATTTAAGTTCTCTTAGCCAAGCTAGCATTTCTTTTTTGTGCGTAATTAATGTCCAACAGTTTTGTGGCCAACAACATTGGCAGCTGTTTATCCAGTTTCCAACTCCTACTCTGGCTATTTTCGTTTGGTCATTTTGGCAACATGTTTATCTGCCTCAATGCCCAAATACATACGTATGAGTGTGTATGTGTTTGCCATATTAATGCCTACACACACACACATACACGCACACGCATTTAGTTAGATTGTCACATTAATTTTGTACGTTAAGCTGTCAACGTTGCCAACATTTTTGTATCTTATTCCTCGATGTGTCCTTTTCTTGCATTTCTTTTATAACTTTTTTCTTCACGCACGTCTTGTTTTCGTTTAGATGTCCAAAAAAAAAAAAAATAATACATATCTTGGCAATTTCTCTTGCTTTCATCTCGGGTCCAGGTCCAGCAGCGATAAGTGCGTCTTAGTTTATCTTTATGTGTAGGCTTTGCATTAGTTCTTTGTTGTTGCTTTTGTTGGTACTGCTCCTTCGTCATTTTGTAGCTGTTTGGCAAATAAATACATTTGATAATGTGCCACACACATTATATTGATGGCACCGATGTCTTCTGACCCATCTCTTGCCAGCCTCTTGGCGTTAAATTGAATGAAGTGCAAAAGCATTTTAGATTAAAGCAACGCAGGGCAAATGTGACGAAAGATAAATACTTAAACCTAAAATTGTTTTGTAAGCATAAAGCATTCAAGAATGTATGAATTAATATTTGTGAGTAATGGACATATAAGTGGTTAAAATATTTCATGCGTTCAAATTTATATAAATTCTTAAGCAGTGATATCATATTTAGAGGAATTAAATGTAATACTTTCAATTCCATGCAATTTGTACATTTACAATTTGAAAGGCACAAAAGATTTTTGATTTTGGGTTCGAAAACTGTCGTTTCCAAAATACTCAATTTGTTGTGTAACTTTTTCGTACAATACTATTTCCAAATTCTGCTGGCAGATACAAATGCCACATTCGCTTCAACTGCCACATAGGACTCAAACTTTTTCATGAAGCAGCTGCAAGTGCTATCCCTACACCCCTCCTTCCCCCTTTTCGCTTCACAATCAGTCTCAATTACGCAGCATTTTTGTATGTGTCGAACGCTGTTAGCAATGAAAACTGTGTGCAACTGTAGCCGAAACTGAAAACTTCCATTGCATTTCCAACAAAAAAAAAAAACCCAAAAAAAAAAAAAAAAAATAGAAACTGTTGCCTAATTGCAAAAATGCTGCCGGGCAAAACACACACACACACACACACATACGCATATATATATGTATATATATAGAGCAACTTTTCCAAGCACTCCGAAAAAGAAAAGTACGCTAAAAGCTTAAACAAAACCTCAATAAAGCCGATGGGCAGCAAGCTGCCTAGATGGGTGAACTGGTCGTGGTGGGGGGGTGGCCAAGCAGAGGGGCGTTCTGGCCTTTGCATAGGTCGTTACAAACTATTGAGGCGGCAAATGGCAAACGGAAAAGTTTGGGCCGCATGCGCAGCTCCAAGAAAATGAATTAAACTGGTATGCCCAACAGCAATAGAGTGTAGCGACAACAACAACAACTACAGCAACATTAAAAGCATGTAAATGACGCTTTTATGTTGCAATCACGTGCTGCCATCTATATTTTTCTATAATACCCTATAGCCATTAAAAATTTTACAAAAATGGTTTCAACACTGTTGGTGGATGTTTGTAACTAGTAAAAATATATGATTTGAATATTATTTAAAGGAAATACAATATCAAAATATTTTCGTTTGCCTTTTTCTGTCTATAATGGCTTTCGTTTCATCAGAATCTTGATCATATCAAAATTAAAATAATTCATAGGTAGGTCAAGCACATTTCTAAGCTCACAAACAGTGTTGCGACAATTCTGATTTATTAGACTAGACTAGTTTTTGGCATGAACTTTAACTTCAAAATCATGTTTTGATATTTTGGCACACAACCAATCGTGATAAAAAGCCATGATCCAAAGGACTTTTCTCAAAAAAACTCAACGCATTTCTACATTTATATCCAGTCCTTTATGCTGTCCACCGATGGGCGTACAGAGCATTCCATAGTCAATAGCTCTTTACCAGATCACTTTGGCTGGGTTTTTGATAATTTTTTTGTGCAAGTTTTCGTTTTTGTTTCATATGCAGTAAAATTTTATGATTATTGCCGAAAACGGACAAAAAAATCGAGTTTGCCACAAAAGTTTTTTTTTACCATGCACGCCTCATGCACTTGGCCAAATGTCGCGCTTTGATGCCTTCGTTAGTTGCTGGTGCTGATGCTTAAGGGGATGGGCTGGATAACTGTCAGTTATGCCTTCTCATCCTGACAGGATCAGAGTGGCGTTGCACTGCGTTTGGATGACGACATCGTTTGAAAATTTATGCAAATGCACGGAATTTGTATGAAAATTGTTTTATTTCATACTGCACGCACACAATCACTCATAGTTGACACAAACACACACACACACGCAGACACTTGTACGCACGGACACACTCACTTAATGCACGCGCGTTCATGTCATTGTCTTGTGCTTAAGTAGAAATTACTCATACTACGTGTTGGAAGCTTCCTTCATTTTATGTCTTGTTTCTCATTTTTGTTGCTGTTGCTGTTTTCTGTCTTTGACGTCGCCCGGTTTTGTGTTTTATGCAAATTTCGTTGTTGCTCAACGCAACAATGTTATTAAAAAATGATAACAAGCTAGTGCCCCAAACAACAACAGCAACAACACAAACAACAACACCAAAAACAAGATAGTAAAACACGTCAAGAGACAACGACAACTGTCAGTTAGAGACGGCTGCGGCTGTCCCCATGTCAAGTTTTTAGTTCGCTGCCTTTCCCATTTGTGGGTGTTTTATTGTTGTTGGTGTTGTTGTCTCTTGCATGCGTTACGAGCAGAACTATGAAATTATGCAGTGAAATATGTTGCCACAGCGAAATAAGCAAAATAGAAAAGGCAGCAAAAAGCAAATTACAAAACATTGCGCATAACGATATTTTAATGCTCTTTCAGTTGAGAGGTAGAAAATGGCGTATATGTTCGTTACAAACGGTTGAAATCAGAATATTATCAAACTAAATATGACGAAAATTTGTTAGGATATATTTTTGACCTATTATTTTGAGCCTTGAAAAATACGTTTCGTAAATGCTTAAATCGCTGTAAAAACATTTTTGTTTCTTCCAAAATTAATTAAAATTCACCAAAGTTATTTTAATAAAACATTTTCTTCATAGACTTTACAACATATCAAAATGTTTGTGTGTATGTTTAGGGATGAAACTCTGCAAGGAAGTAAACAACTAAGTAAAGCTCAAGTTATATAAAGCATGTAAGCATGTGCGTGTATATGCTGTTTACAAATGTATGTATATCTGAAATAACAGTTGTTGTACAAGAAAATATGACAGATAGACAGGCAGCGACGTCAGCGATGGCGACGGCAATGACAACATGTTGCCAAGCAAAACCAGCCAACAACAACAACAATTGCAGTTGAACTTCAGTTTTGCGACCCGAGTTGAGTCGAGCCATGTTAGAAATGTAAAAAGCATGTCAGAATTTCAAGCTGCTGGATGCGTTAGATGCGTTTTGAATGCCAAAAATGCCACAAAAAGCAAAGCATTTTGGCAATGCAAGCAGCTTTGGCATATGCTTGTATACCATTTAAAATGTGTCTTAAAAAAATATTGACAGGCTGTGATAACTAGACGCCTATTAAATAATTGATTTTAAAAGGTTTTAGCAGCTCATATTTTGATTTTGTTTCGTTTACCCTTTGAAAAAAATTCTACAAAAAATCCTAAGTGCCTGGGTTTTCGATGTGTCGCAAATCGGAAATATAAACTTAACACACGTTTTAATATTTTATAGATTTTCTAAATCTATTTTTGATTTATTTTTAATCCGTTTTTGTTAACACATATCGAGAACTAATTGTATGATCAGGAAATATCTAAACGCTGAGTGAATAAATCACGAGAAAAATTTAAATAACGAAACCAGCGCAGAAATTTATCTAAATTACTATTAGAGAAATACTTTTAGTTTGCCATCTATTTTAAGAATTTATTAGCATGTTGTTAATTTATTATAAAGTACTTATGTACTGATTAGTTCATGATGATAAATATGATTAGCTAAATTTTGAAATTATAGAGTCTATGCAATTCCTTTAAGTTTTATTTTTGAGCTTGCTGTTTGCATATTTTCGCTATTGTTGTCGGATATTTCGTCGCATTTTAGCGTCATGTCAAAATGGCGTTTTGTCGCCATTGTTAGCCGCCATTTTACTGTTGACAATTTGCACTTGTTAGTGTTGTTGTTTTTGCTGTGGCTGCTTGTTTGCTGGTAATTTTTTTGGCAAAGCATTTCATTTTTGACATTTGGTTGAGTGGAGTTTGCTGCCATTGCTAATTACATGGCATGTGGACCTTTGTTAGATTTCTGACACGCCTGGCTGGCTACAGCAACCCTTTTTCTCGCTCTCTTTCTCTTTATCTCTCTCTCCCTCGCTCTCTTGACTGGCTGTGTGTGATAAGGACATTTAAGCAATCATTTCATTAAAAGCGCACATCAGCAAATATACACATTTATACACATGGATTTAAACTACAAGTTTATTGTTATTGTGCGCTGTGTTGGCCGTAATTTGGTATAGCTTAACCCAAATCCAATTAAGTAACAAGCGTAAGCCACTTGGCAAGCGACATCGACGACACATTGGCTCGTTTAACCCATTAAATATCACACACACAAGCATAAATGGAGCCACACACACACACACAATCACAGCTGACATGTCAAAACCCAAAGCTGATAATTTCAATCAATTTTAAGCCACAGTCACAGAGCCAGAGAAAAAGAGCGAGAGAGAGACAGAGTGAGAACTATTTTGCAGTTGAGCGCCTTTTGGCCTGCCATTTGGGCCAACTGAATCGAGTGGCTGCATTGCAGCATTGGGAATTTCTACACGTCCACATCGTCCTTTTGTGGGTGTCTGTCTCTTCCCCTGTTCAACTATGTAATTTCGACTTGTTTGCTGGACAGTTGAGTTGTTGTTGTTGCTGTTGCTGTTGCCTTCTAATCAAAACTAACCCAACTCAAAAGAGTCAACCAATTAGCCGGGACCCATGTGATAAACAGTTAGGCCAGCTTTCAACAAAAATAATGAAATGGAAATTGTTACTGCCTCGATTCTGTAGCTGTATACCCTCCACAAAAAATGTGAGCTTTAATGGCTGAGTTAAACCCTTAATTGTCATACATTTTCAGTTCTCACTATGAAAAAATACCACTTCTTTATAATAATTATAAAAACATAGGCTAAGTGATTTTTAATTTTGTGAAAATTTTTTAAAAAGATTTTACTTTAAATTTTCTACATCTTCAAATCTAGTATTTTGTATGGCTTTATATTATTAGGGGTTTTTTTTTTTAAATTCTGAAATTTTTACCTTGTAAGATTACTCTAAAGGATGATAATAATGATTTACAGGGTATAACTTAACATATAAAAGCCTTGTAGAAATTTCTTTTTGCCTGCAGCTAGTATGTATTGTTGTTGCTGCTTTTGTGTTTTGTGTGGTTTGTTTATGCAGCAGACCTCCAACGTTTTCGCTTTCGATCGTGCCCGAGGCAAAGAACTGGGACTCGAACTTCAAACTGGGAACCGGAACCCTTTACACACTGTGTGTTTGTGTGCGTGTGTGTTGATGTGCGTGTTTTGGTTAACTCTTGTTTACTTTGTTTTGATCCCGAGGTTTTTAGGTTTTTGTGCCTGCGTCTCTCAGGCTCGTCTCGCCTCGTTCGCTTAATAACGTTATTTTCTGGTCATTGTACTTTTAATGGGCTGCAAAGCAGGCGGAGCAAATCAAACGCTGCCGATAATGTTGTTGTTGCTGTTGCTGTTGGCGTTGACTATTGCCATTGGGCATTGGGTTTTGGCAACGGCATCGATCATCATCATCAACAGCAGCAGCAGCCAACAACATGATTATCATGGGTTGCTCATGATCGCTATCCCTTTTTAGTGGCATTGCTTGTTGTTGTTGTTGCTCTTGTTGGTTGCGTGGCAGCAACAATTTATCGAAAACACACACAATGTCGTCGCCAACAGCAGCAAGGTTGAGGCTGAGCATGATGATGATGATGATGATGGAATATGTAGGCTCTTATAAACTTGAGCTTCTGGGTGGCGACGCGTAACAGCTCACAACACACACACACACAAATTCACACACACATACAGATACAAAAAGCTCTTTCATCGCATGACAAGCGTTCGAAACGTTTAAACAAAAACATAAAGAAAAACAGCAAACAAGCGACGTCGGCGTCAACAAAAAGTAAAATCAAAGAATTACCAAAAAAAAAAAAATATAACACACCAAAAATTGTTGTAGGTATCTGTTTTTATGTGTATGTGGCATTTATTTATGCATTTCATTTCATTTTTTGTAGTGCAGCAAAAAACAATTTAGAGTGTGTTTTGTTTAGAAACAATAACTTGATTATATATTTTTTTGCTAGCCAATTTTGGCAAAGGTAATACTTTGATTGAATGATTTTGCTTGTAGAATAATATGATTTAATCTGCTTAAATTAGAATGTTCAATAATTGAAAAATTTAATTATGGTAACATGGTTTAGCTTCAAGATTAATGCACAGTTTTAATTGCAAAACAAAAGTTTCATTTATATAGTTATATCTTTGCCTAAATAGAAAACTACGTTATGTAATATACGGCTAACAAAAGAACAAATACTTGTAAAAGCAATTACATTGGCAAAGAACACAAATTTTGTTAGAAAGTTGATACAAACAAAAAGGACACACTTTATTCGTTTATCACTTTTATCAAAAATTCCAGCACATAATTAGTTGTCAAAGTTTTCAATTGAACTGAAAGTTTTTCAAGCAAAAAATTTAAAGACAAGAATGGCAACAAGAAAATATTTCGAATTCCGTTGCTTGTTTGTGTCCTTTTTCGAGACAAAAATTAATATTGTATTGGCACTTATGTATAGAACTGTGTACTTATGTCTATGTATGTATATTTTTGCATGCTACCTAGAATGGAGGCTGCTCTTTTATGCTTGCCTAGCTGTCTTGTATCCTTGTTGCTGCTGCTGCTGCTCATTAGCATAAGTATTCTTATCCAATATCCTTTCTATTCTTCTGTATTTTTTGTTTGCCTTGCTGCGCATTTTGAATACAAGTAGCCATTGTCTCTAGTCTTTCTACCCCCGGGGACATGCCTCTTCTGTCTGTCTCTAATGCAAGTTTTGTGTTGCGCAAAGATTTTCCAGCTGCAATTTCCAGCGGAATGAATCTCTTGCCATTGCCAATAATCCGCAGCGACAGTTGGCAAAAAAAAAAAAACGAGAAATGCAATTAAAAAATTTTCACTTTGTGTCGACTTTGTGTAGTCTCTTTGTGTGTGTGTGTCTGTGAATACTTTGGGCATTTTCTCGATTTGCTTGGCATAAGTTTGACAGCAGCTGAGGCCCTCCTCCCCCATGCCATCAACTTCTAGCTACAACAGCTAAAAAACATTCTTTCATTTAATAAAATGCGTGCCAAGTTGACAATTTCAAATTTGCCCACCCTTCGCTTTCCCCCCCGCAACCCATAGGCATGCCATGGGGCCAAGGATAAAGGCGCCTAGCGACGCAGGACTAAGCAAAAAGTTTTTCCCTCCATTTGACTTGGGATCAGTGTTGCTACCACGCCCAGCTGTCAGTTGGGGCCGCAACAGTTTGTTTTCTTTAGGCCCAGGTGTCATGTGGCAGCTGTCTACACAGCAGCCTTGGCATGTGTGCAACATATATATGCTGCCCGCGGCGCCCCCATAGAAATAGGTGTTGTAATGTGCTCAAAGTACAAGACCTCCTCAACCTTTTGCGTCATGCATTCGAATGATGAATGATTGATGGCTGGCTGGATGAATTTGCATCGCTTTATGGGATGCGTGTAAGCAAATAATCTAGCTACGCCTGCTGGCAGCTGAGATGCCAAAGGATGGCCGGAATAGTATGTACATATGTATGTATATGGTAGCTGGGAGATGGGAAACCTGGGCCCAGTTCAAACGAAGCCACCGAAAACATGTGGAGCACTGGACCACACACACGAATCGAGTGGCACATAAAATAAAAAAGGAAACAAGTCAAAGTGATTATGAGCAAAATGAGTGACTTTAAGAATATCCTGTACCTCAGAAGACGTTGGCTTTATGAGAAACATCTAATGAACAGAAAGACGATAAAATGAATATGGAATCAATTCAATTTTATAAAGCCAAAAATACAAAAAAGTAGTAACTACTTTTTTTTGGTAAACATAAACATATTTATTAAAAATAAATGTGGTTTGTCTTAAACATACATTTGTTATATATATGTTACCTTTTCCAAAATCTGAAACATAATCAAAAATCGAACTATAACTTCAACTCTTAAAGTATCGAAACTTTAACAGATGGTCAGCTCATTACAGGGTATATAAACAAAAAATATATTTAAACATACACATATATATAAATATATATAAAGATATAAAATATAAAAAAACTCAGCCAGGCCAAGAGCCTCGTTCGGTCGCATCCTACATCACCGTATTGATTATTGTGATCTGCCGTGTGCTTCGGCAGTGTGGTTAATTATGCAGGCAACTTTGAGCATCAAGCTTGGAGCATCAAGAGAGAAATAAAGAGAGATATTGAAAGAGAGGGGGGAGTGGGGGGGAGACAGGTGGATAGGGAGTCAGTGAGTGGAAGTAAGTAAGGAAGAGTGCGTCGAGCGGGGCGCGGCTGTCATTTATTTTAAACGATTCTTTTACACATGTCGGGGGCTGTCGCCGCTGCAGCCACCAGAATAAGCAATTGTTGTTGCTGTTGCTTCTTCATCTTCTGCTGCTGCTGTTGCTGCTTCAGTCGTTGACGTTGGCATGCCAATCATTTTGCGTTGATGAAGTGCGAGTGTGAGGCAAAAATGTTGTACCAATAACATCGGTTGCAACCGAAAATTTGGAACGGCAGCAGCAGCAGTCGATAATGGAGTTGAATAATTTCGATAATATGATTTGCTTGACTATAAAATCCAGATGTATGTACAATATGCAGAATACATAATTTTAAAATATTTTTGCTTAAATTATTTAAAATTAATTAACGTAATGTTTTTTATGTATGCTTTATATTTAATTTATTTTAAAATTTAAATAAATTTGTATTATGTTAATTCCTTAATTTCTTTTAAATAATTCATAAATTTTTTGTATACATATATTTATTTTTTCCGGTTTTAAATAACAACATAGCTTCAGTTGAATTCAAAATTTTTTACATATAATATTTTTTGAAATAACTTACCAAAAAAGTTATAAGTTTCTCAATATCAGTTAATGACAGCATACTATTTTTTTCTCCAATGTTGCATTAATTAAATTATATTCTGACACATTTGAATATTGCATACATGAATACTATTTGAAATTAATATCCGATTAATTATTTATACACATTAATACGTAATGTATTTTGCAGCCCTGCCTTTAGCCGATTGCCACCCAATCGAAAAGCCATCTATGTCTACAATGTTCCCATCGTTTATCAGCAGTATCTGCAGCAAAAAAGAAAAATAAAGGTTAATACTCACACACTCCCTCAGTCACTGGTCTCATTCGGGCAGTCCGAGGCACTCGTTCCACCTTTTTTTTTATTTTGTCAATAATTAATTTGTTGAAAATGCAATGCGAACGCCAAGCGCTGCTTGGGCCACCACCAGATAGACTCTGGACCGAGTCTTAAAGTCGGAGGCTGACTGACGGAGCAGCGCCTTGCATTATGCATGAGCCTAGCCTGGCGGGGCTACCCAAAGTTAAGCCTGGACTCAGATATATGTTAGGGAACTGCGTAGCCCTTGAGTTATGCGCTTTAGGGGCGCCTTCAAGGTTGCCCCTGTTTGCCGAGCATCCATTCGTCTTCTTCTGTCGTCGACTCTTGTTTTTTTTGTTGTTTATCTGTCTTTTGCCGCTGATTAAGTCACTTACATTTTTCGCTGCTTTTCTCACTAATTTGCTGTTAATTTGTTAGCTGCTTCGTGCCTTAAGACTCTTCTACCAGTCGAGCCACCGAAAATATTCATTTCCTGCCGCTTGTCGCAACAGCTTTTTGGCGTTGTCAGAATTCCGGGAAAATCCCCCATCAACATAACACACAGGCAGGCGGCATGCAGGAAAACATAATAAATACACAGGTAACTCAGTCAGACAGACAGACCCGCGTCTAAGTCAACGTCAGCATTCTGTAAGAACGTAATAACTAAAATTATACTCGGTACACAAAACAATAATTGGACATATATGCACTTTAATTGTAAACAAAGTTCACATACGAAGAAAAAAAGAAAAAAATTTGGTTTTTATATAAATTTTGCTTGAAGTAATTAATATCTTTTAAATTTTATATGTTCCTTTTGCTTAACGTTCAAATCCGTTCTCAACTCATCAAATATTCCATTAGCTTAATTTAGTAATATTTGCTCAAAGCTACTTAAGTTTTCCAAAGATATCACGATGAACTTAAGAGGATACGTTAACCCAGGAAATTATATAGCTCGTATAATAAAGTCTTAATTTGATGGTCATTATGGTAATAACCATTGGAAAGCCTATAAATCACTTATACAATCCCATCGATATTATCTTAATGGTATGTTATCATCACATTATTTCGCAATCGACTTAAAGTGAATGAAACAATATAATTGTGACCACTGTATATGTATTAATTTTACTCTGTCTATGTATATATGTATATGTGTAAAAGAACTGAAACACATGTACTTAAACCAATGCGATCAGCAAAAATTAAAAATAAAAAGCTCAACAAGTCGAAGGCCTGTGAGAATTTCGCAATGTTTTGGTTTGTGCCTTTAGTTTTTTAGACAAACTGGGGATTGAAACTGAATCTGTGACTTGAACACGGACAGCGTGTGGTGCATGGTGGTGGAGATCGTGTTGCTTGCAACAGGCAGCATGCATCATACCCCAAACCCCATACACCATGCACACTCTCGTAGTGGCAGCAGCGCCTGAGCCACCAGCTGAATCTGAATCAAATGTTTATCTTCCGTGTTTTCTGGTCGCGCCACTCGGATTACATTTCGCTGCCAGCTTGTTGCGGCTCAGTGGCGCTCGGGATTTATGTTTTTTTTTGTGTTTTTTGTTTTTGCGCTTTTTTTCATTGAAAGTCACGTGCCGTGCATAAAACAAACGCATTTAATGTTTCACTTGTTGTTGCCTTTCAATGAAATCGAAATTCAAAAATCCAAAAATGTTTGCGCGACAAAAAGCCAGCCAAGTGTAGTTAGTTGTGGGTGAAGGAAGGGTGCTGTATAGAACAGAGCTGAAAAGCGGCACAGCCGTCACATTGGGTAGTAAAAAACAAATGAAGGGAAGAACATGCAAAGGCGAATGAATCGCAAACGCTGGCAGCCTCATCAATGGGGCAGCCCCCGAAGCAGGCACATTAATTAAGGCAAAGAAAAAAGCATAAGAAGGCTATATATAAACATACAAACACACACACACACCAACACACACTATGTTTGCTGGCAGCGCGCTGCGGTAACTTCGGCAAACGTCTTCGTGCCTTCAGTGTGGTGTGTGTGTGTGTGTGTGTGAGGCGTTCATCTTCGTTTTGCAGTCGCTGTTGACGGTGGCAGCGCAGTTAGCGGCAACAGAAGCAGCAAGCAGCAGCAGCAGAAGCAGTAGTTTGTCGCTCGGTTTTTCGTTTGCTTTGCGCACGACTCTCATTTTGTGTTTGCTCGTCAAGGCAGACGGAAGCAGAAAAGCTTCAGCTTCCGACCTACGCGCGTGTCACTAAGTGCGTTGTTTATGTGTGTGTGAGCGTGTGCAAATACAAATACCGCTAGGCAAACGGTACAAAACAAAAACACAGTGCAAGACAAATGATGCGCGCTCAAAAATATTTACAACACCAAACGAGTGAGTGTTTGTGTGTGTGTGTGTTTTGATGGCAGGCGAGTGCCGTTAATTGCTCGGCACGGCGACAACAGGTGGCAGCCCCCAGCAACCCCACCAATTTTCTATAGAGCTTTATACCAATTGCTGCGTCGCACGCCAAATTCGCAGAACTCTAATTGACCAAGAAAAAAGTTAAAGAAAAGAAAGAATACAAAAAAAAAAAACAGGAACTTTTGGCATGTTGGGGGCGTGAGGCCCGCAATTAGCAAATCTAACAATTCCAAGAATCGATTCACTGCAGCCAGGAATTAATTGGCTGCCCTCGGTCAAACAAAAAAATATGTAAAATAAAAAATTTAAAGAACAGAAAAAAACCAAACACTTGAAAAAAAAAAATAAGAAACAAATATAAAAAGCCGACGCACTGCGCTGCCAAAAATAAGCTAAAGAAGTTGTCACAGGCAGCAATACAGCAACAACAGCGACAGCGGCGACGTGTGTCAAAGGTTTGACAGGCCTTAATTGTACAAAGGAGAAGCAGCATCATCATCATCATCAGCAGAAGAAGTAACAGTAACAGCAGCATAGGGGTTGAGAGGGTGCTGCTGCTGCTGACAGCGGTTTTTTATTTTTATTTTTGGGTGACAGGCGCAGTGATGTGGGCCCTCAAAGCAAAGTTGGAGCTAAAGTGGCCAAGCAGAAGAGTTTAAGCACTGGGATAAGTTTAAAAAAACAATTGAGCTAAGGATAAGCTGCCTTGATGGAAATGATTTATAGATAGGATGTACGCAAGTGCTAGACTTAATCTTATCTCAAATAGACAGAGTGAAATAAACAAATCCTAAATTATACTGGGGCTTGAATATTTTTTTAATGAACAAAAAAAAAAAAATGGTGTTTGACTTTTAGGAAAGGATGTACATTAACGTATTTTAGGTACAGTTCTTCTACTATCCTGTAAAAATAGAGATAGTTGTTCTTTACTGTGCATTAAGTTCCTCAAGTTAGCCGCAGTTCTCATAACATTTATTAACTCAAGGATTCAATTAGTTTTTCATCGCTTCACTCGTATATCTAAAAATCTTCAAGTCTATCACATTTATTTGGTTATACATAAGATGAAGATATCTTTTTGAACTTCAGTTTTGCTGTCTTGCTCAATTAAAATGTTCGCTTGGTAATCTGAAACATGTGAGAAACAGGTGTTACCTATGCATATTTGCGGAGTAATATGAACAATTGCAGCTGTTATCAAGTTGGTGAATCTTAGATTTTTTTAAAAAAAGATAGAAGATGTTTAAGATTTATTTTTGAAATCAGCTTATAGCTTCTTAAAGAATAATAATGTTTGTATGAAAGGAATTGTAGAACAGCGGACTGCATAAATAAAAAATGTGAATTGGTTTTAAAAATTTTGATTGATTTAATTTCTTCAAACTGATTTATTGAGCACGCCACGCCCCCAAAAATATACACACACCCTTCAAAACTGTTTTCCCCATCGAACCAATATTTCAACTCACTCAAATCTCAGCTTAATCCCAACGCAGAATATTACCAAGAAATTTGAAACAAACAGTTAAAAGCTAATAAAATTTTAAGAGTTGTGTAATCAAATACAAAACAAATAAAAGTAAAAATGCGACGGCAACATTTGGGCGAGCAGCTAGGACTTGTGCTTCTGCTGCTGCCACTGCTGTTGCCACACTTGGAGGCAGAGATTGCACACATCCCGCTATCCAGCAATCGCATTAGCTTGGAACCACTCGAATCACATGAGGAGGAGACACAGGTCCTGCCACCAAGTTGTCCGCAGCGACAATCATATGAAAAAATGCTGAACAGTATCGATGATGTTGAGGATCTGTATGTAGATGTTCCGGTCCACATAGCACTCGAGCAGCGACAGAAGAAACGGTAAGTCCTTATTCCCTCTATCCTTTTCCAAATACGAATCGAATACACATAATTTGAGTAATGCGCCTAAGTGCGCTGGCGACGCCACCTGTCACACAAATCAAATTATGACCAAACAATACCAAAACACTGTAAGGACGCAAAGGACGTAGGCTGGCCGTGCTTAAAAAGTTGCAAGATGAGGGTAGAAACCAACCAAAATAATTTATAACCATGACGTGTGGCTGGCCAAACAAAAACCAGCGCCAGATTTTTACAGTTGCCATAAATATAAGTAGTGTGTGTTCTTCTTCTTCTTCTCTTTATACTTTGACTTTTGCTTGCTTGTCTACGTAGTGTGCGTGTGCTTGTGTGTGTCTGTGTGTATTTTGTTAGTGTTAGGCCCACAGCTGCGGCCGCGTTGCACGTGGCGTATGAGCAACTTTTTCCCGTCATTGTGTTTTTCTTTTGCCTTTTTTTTTTGTTTTATTGGTTGCTGTTGTTATTTCTTGCCGTCGTTTGGGCCTGGGTCAAGAAAAGCTGTCACGTTTTCGCTTAACGCGCGCGCCTGGCAGGCATTTTGTGTTCTACACTTGCATATTGTTTGGATGAGTTGACTTTGTCAGGCAGGTGGAAACATATTCACTTGATAAAGTGAGAAGCTGAAACCAAAGCGAACTGAACTTAAAATCTGCATACAAAACTTAGCTTAAGACATTTAATTAAGCTAATGCTAACGCTATTGTTTCTTTTCTAAATAGCCTTTTTTTTAAATCAACAAACCATTTTTAACATTTTAACAACATTTTAAAAAAATGACATTAGCCAAAATCAATGAAAAACGCAACATTATGGAAAAATTAAAGATTACTGGTAAAATTAATATTGGACAAAATATATAGCAACAGATTTTTAAATAAAATGTAATCAAAAAAATTCAAATAGAAAAATTTTAAGTGTTTTGACATAGAAAAATATAAGCTAGTATATAATTTGATATATTATTACTAGTTAATTTAATAAGTATGATATAAAAAGATTCAGAACATTACACTATGAACTTGAGTAAGAGCATATCAAATTCGTGATACGCCTCAGATGTCATTTGCGTTTTTAAATAGCTTTAATATATTTTAAACATTTCTGTTTATTTTATTTTGCCCACGAACGTTGCGAATCTTTGAACTCCAAAATATATATGTATTTATTTTTTATTCGTTTTTTTTGTTCATTTTTGGTATTTTCTCTTTAAAGTTTTCTTGCTGTTGTTCTCATATAACTTTGATCATTCGCTGGCATAGAATGTCAAACATTCAAATTAATGTTGTGGTTTGTCGTCGTTGATCTTCTTCTCGTGCTTTTTCATGTTTCTATGTGAAGTGTTTTTATTGTCGCGCGACCAGAGCGGTCAAATCGACAAATGCTGCTCCAATTGCAAGTTGGAAGCTGGCATCTAGTTCCATGTCCATGTACATTTTCATCTTCAGCTGAAGCTTCAGTTTACCTCCTCAGTTGTACGTGATGCTTGTCTCTAGTTGCAAAACGGAGCGAAGGAGAATATTGTGTGCAAACAAAAAAATTTATGGCGCGTGCAGTCATTAAGAGTTTTGCTAGAATTAAGTGATTTGTGAAAAAAGTCTCTTTTGAAGTTGTTTTTTCTAGACAGGATACTAGCTACTGCTGCAGCAGATTGTTTTCCTGGGCAGGCGCAATCAACGCGTTCCTGTTCGTTCGGCTTGTTAATAATTTTTGTGCAAAACAAATCATAAATATTAATTTAACGACTTAATTCGACAGCGCTCGCCAATACACTCAAACACTTTAATGGTTAGTCGAAACGTGGAAACTGGGACTGGGCCACGTTTTCTCTGCACCATTGACCACCTGTTGAATCAACAAACATAAATACTTACTATGTACATACTACGCATATCGCCAATGCAATGGCCCGAAAATCAAAACAAACTATAAAATATCAAAATGGATGTTAATGTGCTTCTTGTTGTTGTTGTTTTTGGTGCATTTTTATGAGCGCTGCAGGCTCAAGCGTTGTAAACAACTTTTATTGTGCCAACAGCAACAATATCGTTGAACACCTCCCCCGCACCGCTGCACGTTGCATCTTAATGGCGTGAAACTATTTATTTGCGAGCGTATCAAAGAAGCCTTCAATAAAAACATCAACAACAACAACAAAGAACACGAGACTACTAAAAATTGTTTTGACCATAAAAATGGCAAGTATAATTTTAGTTGTTGTTGTTGTTTGGGTTGCATGTTATATGAAAAATAAAAAAACTCAAATACGTCGCAGACCTTCAGCGGCAGCATTTGACGACTTCTCAGTGTTGTTGCGTGCCTCAATTAAACTTATTGTTTGTATTTTTAGACTGCAAAGACGCTTGTCTCTTGGCAAAATATATATGTATATACATATGGTTGTTGTTGTGAGCATCTGCAACTGCATCTTAACTATAGACAGACATTTGGGCGTCACATCGAACATCGGCGAGACAGACTCCCTAGTTTGCTTAGTCAGCGCATCAGACTTGCTGCCATAGTTCAATAGTCTAAAATTTCACCAAAAACCAAAACAACACACACTCAAATACACACACACTCGCATTAAGTGCACACGCTGTGCCCATTTTGTGAGTGCTCAGTGAGTAATCGAGTAAATGCGAATGTGAATGTTTGCTTTTACTATGCTCGGACGCACTGCATAGTTTGAATCATTCACAAGCAGACAAATAACCATTAAATGAAATAACAGGGCAACGGTTGTTCAACAGCCAAGTGATAGAAAACGCTCAATTTTCAAAGTATTGTTAACCACATTAGTGTTTATAGTTATTTAAATAACTCTAAGACAACTTCTTAAGGATAAATGTATTAAAATACATAAAGATATACAAAAAAACTTAAAATTTTTATATCTTTTTATATTTTGTTTTTATATCTTTATGTCTAGGGCAAATTTTTTTTTTCTTTTTGTGATACATATCACATCCACATTTCTAACACTAATGAAGGTATTATTTATCAAAATTAATTTAAGATTATTTTAAACTTTAAGAGCATTAAAAAATAAACAGAAATGTTTTAATCCAGGCACTTTTTATACCTACTTTTTGTATCCTATGTAATTGGTTTCGAGGCTGTTTGGAAAATTTGCAGCTTATTTTTTTAAAAAAAATATCAACCACGTTATATTATTCTATTTGTATTATTATTTTGTTGCACAACATTTTTATCTTGATTAGTTGTTGTTGTTCAAACAGAAATCGTTTACGTTAACAATAAACTATTTTGTTGGGTTTTTTCTCTGCTATTTCTAATCTTTTTGAAACGCTATAATAGTTACAATTGAGCTGAGGAAAATAAAATAAAAAAAATAAGGAAGTGACAAAGTTTTAAAAAAAGTTTAGCTTTAGCTGGCTATAATTTAGAAACTTTATTTAGCTAGAGTCAGTAAATATGCTACTTATAACAACATTATTAGCGACAGTTGATGCTGACGATATTTGCGTTTGCATTTGCTTCTTTACTTGTGCAGCAGTAAAGATATTGTTCATTCAATGCTGATTGTCAATTTGTGTGAGGGTGAAAACAAAGAGAGGGAGACAGAGAGGACCCGGAGCCCAGACCAGACCAGAACAGAACAGAACATTGAGTAGACTTCCAAAATCGACCAACTGACTGTTTGCCTGCCTGCCTGACTGACTGCTTGTTCTTCATGCCGTCGCTTTTGATAGTTGCAAAAATAGAACTTTGTCGCTGATTTTAAGTATTTCGCGTGAAAACTACTACAACTCTCTCAACCCAGACCAGACAACAACAGCACCATGCATAGGAGAAGGGAAAGACAGCATCGACCCCAACCACAATCGACATCGTCTTTTACATCTTCTTCTTGTTCGTGTTCATCTTGGATGTGTCTGTTGCCTTCTGCCTTCTCTTCAATACTAAATTTATGTGAATTGAGTCAATTTTTATGGTTCTTAGCTGAGTTTTGGTTTGTTTGTCTGCCTTTCTGTCTGGCTGGCTGGCTGGCTAGCTACTTACAGTACTTTGCGGCGCTTTACTGGCGTAAAACGCACCACCGGAGCCACCGATATATGCACTTGCTGCCTCTCCCGATGAAAATTGCCACCAACACGTGCCAGTCTTCGACGTTGCCTTCTTCTTTGATGGCGATAAGCGTAGAGAAGTTCGCCTAGAAATGTCAATGATGCACTGCAAATCCCAACAATTAAGATACCAAAAGGGCCCTTCAGATGCTCCGTGGTCAGCACAATTGACGTGGCTGCAAAATTGGGTCGCATTTTGGCAATGCGATTTAGATACGTATTATTGTAACGAAAATCAGAATCAATCTTTTGTATAATGCCCACATCGCGCATATATCGTATTTGCATGTTCATCTCGTAAATAAATGGAAAGCCCGCCTTCATAATCAGTTGCATGGGACTGGTGAATACGTTGTAGGGAAAGGCATAGATATCATCGGCATGAAGATTTTGCAGTATATACATGCGACTACTTAAGATACAACGATAGCCCAGCTCGACGGCCTTGAGATTTTGTGTGCGTGGATGAAAGATGGGTGAGGAGTTGTATGCATTAAATATCCACATATCATCATCGTTCTCAAACCAATCCCTACTCTCCTCCTCGCCACCAAAGGGTATGCCAGCTGCCATAACCTCTTCCAAATCGTCTATCTGATGCAATAAACCTGGATCCTGAAATGTTGCTATCATCTTTGAAGTATAAACAGCACACACATTGATGCCATAAATTGTAAGCATCACAAAGAAGATTCTTGTCGCCTCGCAAATGGGTCGCTCCTGCACAGCAAAGCCCAAAGATACGCCCAGAGCATTGAGGCATGTTAAGCTCAGTTGTTGGTAGTATGGCGGCTCGGGTAGCAGTGTTACCAAAGCATACCAAACCAACCAGCTGATCAGTAGAACAAGCAGAAAGGCAAGCCAAGCGTACGGCTTAAAGATGCCAATCATAGCTTGCCAGGCAGGACGACGTTCGGCCAGTTTTGTGTAAAATGTATGTGCATCCTGCAGATAGCTATCCGACCCCCAAAATATGCCAGTCACCTCATTATCCGGATAGAAGCCGCCCATGATGAAGTCACATTCACCATTTGCCAATTTTCCAAGCAATCCATTCCAATTTCCCTCGATATCAACTTCGCCACGCGTATCCCTTGTGCAGGTTTGATTTGTCTATAAAATAGGGAAACGTATGCGAAATATATTCGCATTAATAACGGCTTTAAAATATATGTGTTTGCTTTTGTGTACCACAAGCAGATCAAAATTTTAAATTATTCTTCTTTTTACGCATTTTGTATATGTACTTGATAAATCAATAATAGATGGATAGTTTTTTTTAAAATCATGTTAGAGAACTACTTACCGTAAACTGCAAGCGATTGCGCATAAATCCCAGTATTCGCATCTCAATGCCCAAAACGCAATCCTCTTCGACAAATGGTGCTGCGATCGCAGCACAAACGTAGAAAGTACAGTTTTGCGGACTGAAGCCACTTATATAATCCAACATGGCGAAGTGCACGGCATGTGGAGTGGGATGAAGTTCACCATTGTGACACTGTCCGACACTTTGGACGCTGGACACGCGACAATCAACATTGCTGTAGTAATCATTGACCAGGAGATTATAATCCGTAGAAGAGTTGGCAAAGATGAGTGCCACACGATGCACATAGAAATTGGTCATGAGATCCTTAAAGATCTGCGATGCCACGGTCCACGGCTTATCTCTCTGCTCGGCATTATGAAAGAGTACCAGAAAACGTGCACCTGGATTCCAGGAGCGACTCTTGCTCACATAACGCTGCATCAGTCGATGTAAACGCTGCACACTATCCACAACAATCACATAGTTATCGGCCAGTAATAGTTCACCAAAATATTTGGTAGAATTATCATGATCCGAGATTACACGCAGTTGAAAATATTCGCGTGTTGGTGAAGCATCCCGATCACTGATTGCCTCATTGATGCGCTTACTAAATCCTTGCTGTATGAGTGCAGCTGGCAGAGACATGTTGAAGGCATTGGTCAGCATCAGATTGTAGGCGCGTGTAAAACGCTCTTGCGGATTGCGATAAAAGAAGATCTGGGCAAAGCTATCCAGACACTCGACACCCACTTGCCATGTGTGCGGACCCACATCCTTGGCGGGCAGCATATAGATAACCATGTTGGCTGTCTCATTCGATGGATTAACAATGCCATAACCACCAATTGGCAGCCATAGCAGCCACAAGAGCATCAACAGCAGCCGTTGGGAAACCGTTGCCTGTATTTTTGGCCACATTCTGTGTACGTTTGTTTGGTTGAACGTTGGTCAAGCAACTGAAAACTCCAAAAAACTCCTCTTGCCTGCTTGCATGCTTGCATGGCGGCTTGTTTGTTGTGGGCTGACAGCCAAACCGGCGGCTGTTTGTGTGCATTTTTAATACCCTGCACTGAAAAGTCATTTCGCTAGCGTGAGCGTTTCAGATAAAATTAAAGACTATACATTTTATTTTGTGTTCAATTATATGCAAAATAGTTTGGTCAAGCCAAATTAAATAAATATTGAATTTACTAAATTTGAAGCCAAGGATATTTGATTTATGTTTTGCAATGTTATGGTATTAAGTCAAAAGACTTAACATAAATATTTTCTTTAAGGATAATAAGTGATTAATCATAATTGGATTATTTAATTTTTAGCTTTTTGCGTATAAGTAGATGAAGAACAAATTAATTATAGCTATATTTACAAATTTTGAATAAATATTAAAACAAAAAATTAATAGTACAAATATAAAGAAATTAATTATAATTATTATTATATATATTGTATTATATTTTAATTAATTTCATACTCATTCTACGGATATATTCAATAACGCCATAGCGCATTTAAGTTTCGGTCATAATTGATGGGATCACGCACAAAAAAACACACACATACACATTTGTTTGTATGTTTGAGTGTGTTCTTGCACATGATGTTTGCCTTATATAATTGACTGCTGTCATCAGGCGGGCCAACAGCAACAATAATTGTAATAACAACAACATAAAATGCTCTGTGGCAAACTTGCTTGTGTTTGTGTTGCAACTGCAACATGCGAGGCTTAAATTAAAGCAAATATTTGCTCAGTCGCTGTGGCGCCAATCCTGGAAAATGGCCGCCAACAATGGATGAGTGCATTAAAACACTCTATCAAACAGTTGGGAACCTTTTGGCGATGCGGCCAACTGCGAAATGCTGCGGGGGTGCACTGAGAGCCGAACAGTAGAGGGGAGCTATATAAAGCAATTGGCAAATGGCGTTGCCCGGAAGTAGCCGGTCATAAAAGTTGAGATGACCGGCCATAAGCCAAGTCAATGAGTCACTTTACTGCAATGGGGCTGCCGGCGCTTCCTGTTGCCAGCACTAACGCACACACACACGCACACACTCTCACATGTGTGTGGGTGTATCTTAAGCACATTTGTCTTGGCATTATGTCATTAGAAAAATTGCACATAAATTTCACATTTAATTACAAAACAACAAAGCATTTGTGGACTTGCTGGCCAAGAAAATATCAAGCCAAAGACAGATAGCAGATGTGAAGAGAGTTGGGGAATACAAAAAAAATTAAAAAAAAAAATCCAGTCAACACTTGGACTGCAACATTGTTGCAAGGCAGCGCCAGGCTGCCAAAGGCGCTGACTCACATTCACATTGAAGAGGACAGCGGTCGAAACAAATTGCGTGTGATAATTTAGTGTCATGATTTTTGACAAAGGGCGTCAACAGCTCAGTTACTCCGCCCCGAAGCTTGTACCTTAAACCACTCTCCCCCTTATATATTTTTTCTGCTACATTATTCTTTTATCTCGTTCTTTTTCATGTTGCAGATTTGTGCTGAAATTAAACAACTCAACGCCGCTGACGATTCTGTTCTCAATGCCTGTGGCACGTCAAATTTACTACAATCAGACAGGTAAGCTGTAAGCAGTTGACTTCCATTCTCGGTTCCCACCCTAATATCTTTATTTGCATCCATTCACATACACAGCGAACGTTTTGCGGCTGGCCGCTCAGGCAAAGGGACCAGCCATGGCCAGGTTGGTCTTGCCCTGCGCCCTTCGCGGCCAATATGATCTGTTTGTCCAGGCACGACAGGGCGGCGCTTTAAAACTCGAGGCACAGGCCAAGCATCCGCATCAAAGTTGGCCTCTACTCAATCACACACATCGCATCCAGATTCGCACACAGAACCGTGTGCGCAAGCGTCAGCTGATTGTCAAATGGGAGCGCAGGTGAGTCGACTGAAGATATTAAACATTTGATAACATTTGATATTTGTATTGAATACCAGTCAGTTCACACATCCTAAGTTCTTTATTATTTGTTAATTAATTAACATACTTAATATAACAACTTATATGTATAAGTCTTTGAGTACAAGCTACTGCCATAGACTCGACTACCATTTTTACAATCTGTGGAGTTTTCTAATTTTTTTACGAATTTTATTATTTTATTAAGTTTGTTGTCGTTTGTGTTGGCCAAGTTATTTTTACTAACCTATATTTATAGATTTTTATTTTTTATATTGGAATAAAGGTCTCATAGTACAAAAAATAGTACATTTGAATTAAAGGCAGTAAACTGAATTATATAAATTTTTTTAATTTTATAATAAATGGCATTAACTTCAGAGCTAACTCCAAAACTTTATTGTAGTTATACTTACTTACTTATAAGCTTAAGTATTCCATCAATGTTAACTCCCGACCTTTATCAATTCTCCACAGCAAATTTGATTACCATGCCATGCATTATTGCCTGGTGATCCAACGCACTGGCACTCCAAGTTCCATTGCCACGTTCAGTACCGGGACTGGACAGGAATTTGGCAGTTTTTGTGAAGCCGTCTATGCCTATACGAGGCAGCAACAGACACATTCACGTGCCTCACGAGCCAGTCCCTGTTCGAGCAGCAGCAACATGCTGGATCTTGTGTGGTCTCGTGCTCCAAAGCGTGCTCGTCATTTGAATCCGCGACACAATCTGCACATTGTGTGCACTGGAGCTCGCACACAGCAGCAGTTGAGGGGTCTGCAGCCGAATAGTAGCTATCGATTGCAGCTCTTTGGAGTGCATCAGCGTTTGCAGAATCTAACGCTGCAGTTGGCCAGCAGTCAGCTGCACTTTAACCGAACGCACCCAACGGCATTAAGAGAACAGGCATTGTCACTCCTGAAGATTGGCGGCTTGCACGGCGTTCAGGTGTATAGCTTCAAGGTGCCATCGAATACTCCACCGCCACGCTTCATGCGTTATCTTCTGCTGCCCTGCGCTGGCAGTGAGATACGCGTGAAGATGCTGCGTCAGCATCGATTGGTGGCCAACGTGGGGGACATCTACTCGCCGACATATATCAAGCTGGAGGGCGTTACGCCTGGCGAACGTTACCTTATGCGTTTCGAGCCCAGCAACGAGGACGAAGCGTTGCGTGCCCAAAAAGTGCGGGTAAGTTTGTCAATTGATTTTTGTTTCGTTTTTGAAGTTGTCATCTGAATTGCAAAGTCATCTCTCGTTTTTTGTCATTCAATTTTGTGGCATCCTGTTGCAGCTGGCTTTGAGCAGTGAACGTTTGTTTCGGGATCTGCCAGAGTTGCCAGAGAATACAACGGTTTTCGATGTTCGCACTAGATGCACCAGCACAACAATCGCCTGGCATGGTTCACCGGATGAGCGACCATTGAGGTAAGACTGGTGTTTTTGAAATATATATTGTATAAATATTCAGCTTTTCCGTTTAGAAATGTTTTCAGTTAAGGGAGTGAATAGAATCATTTTTCAAATTAACAATCATCAGAAGCGCACAAACATAATAGCAATTTCTATAATGTTTGGTTTTGAATATGTTATCAAAAAAGTATGCAATACTCCTTGGCATTTATTCCCATAAGAACACAGCTCGTCTAAGTAATTTCAAATTCCAGAATAGTTAGCTTGAAGGAAGAAGTAGATAAAATAATTTGGCATATACAGAATGAAGTAAATAGTTGTTTATATTGCTTTAATTTGAAACAAAATATATAAGAGTGTTTTTTTATACTTTTGAACTGGAACAAACTGTAAAACAATTTTTTACGAAACATTGTTTCTTAAAAACTTTTTTAAATAAAACCTAATAGCAACATAAAAATGTTTTTTAGAACATTTTTAATGAATATTTCATATTTGTTTTCTTTACTCCCGATTAGTTACTGCGTAATTGTGTTTAATCTGCCACAGCGCAGCGTTGTTGACTACACCAACTATTGCATGGACTTTGGGGCACTGCGGATAACGCAGCACAAGAATTTCAAATACATACGTTGTCGTGAGAAGCCGCCCAGGTGAGCGAAATGCTATAAATAACACCTCACCAACCAAAAAATAAATAATATAATATACAATCAATATTGCAGCAGCGTTGATAAGCTGGAAACGGAGACTATACTCAGCCTGTCCCCCGGGGATAGTTATTTGATCTACGTGACTGCTAATCTGAGTATGGGTAAGCCGTTGCCGTACCAGACGCTAACGGTGCATATGGGCACACAGTGTGTGGATTTGGAGTCGCAGGAGCAGCCTGAGTACTATTAGGCGTATTCGCCACGCATTTGTCAAAAAATACAAACAAATAATACAAAACAAAAAAACGCAAATTCAAAATGATTTAGTAAAACTATCCGTCGTTGTAAAGCTACCTAATCCACTAAAGCTTAACAAAACTATGCAATACCATACAATATATTATAACTATGCGGGTTTTTGCGCTAAGCATAAAAGACTATATATTTAGATCTATATATATATATATATATATGGCTTACATAAAGCTGTGGGTGTTAAGTGTGGTGTGTTTGAAAGAGAGAGCGTGTGTGTGTGTGTGTTTTGTGTTTGCCAATTAATTCCAAGTATTTTGAGTCTAAAACACAACTTAACTTTAAATGTTGTTTACGATTGCGTTCTGTGTGTGTTCATTGTTTGAAATATCGTTTCGATAAGGTTAGATTTATGCATATTGTAAGTTTTGATTTAGCGCTAGGATTTCTGCTGTTAAGTTTATCACAATTAAGTTTTGTAATTTTTTAATTTAGCTAAGCATCATAATATATTTTAAGCCATAGCTATTTATGTATTCTAGATATACTAAAATATATGTGTGTGCGTTAAAAGCGTTGTATTTTTTGAAACAACTTAAGCAAAACTCAATTTAAAACAAATAAAGATATATAAGTAAAATAATGTGGACAATAAAATGAGCTATGCAGTAAAATTTAATTGGACTATTGCATATTTAAAATATTTGCCAAAATATATACATATATTATATCAATGAATAAAGAAAACAAATTTGCCAGAATTATTGTTGTGTTAAAAATTTTTTTTGTTTTCTATTAATGTGAACCAACCGAATGATCCGCAGGTTATACTGCGGGCTATAATATATATAAATATTTTTTTTCTGGCACATGGTGCGTTCCCAAATGCGATGCGCTCATTGGTCAATCTCTCATCGCGTGTGGGATTCGAGCAAGCAAAATAGCTATGACAGCCGATAGCAATCAAATGGCTGGTTCAGTCAAGCGATTGATAAGCAGCCAGTGATATCTGGCGATAATCATTAGCTAAACGTTCAACGGTAGCAAGTGGCAGTTGCCATATACATTCCGTTTTTAGTTGTATTAAAACGGTTGAGCTTGACGCATGAACATTTCTGAAAAACATTGTATACTTTTGGGCTGCACATTTAATGGATTCGCGAGCTGTGATCGTTGACGTCAATGTCGATCCACATCCGATTGTATTCGCTAGAGATCTATGCCAAATACATGGCAACGAACGTATCATATTCATGTCACTGTCAATCCTGATGTTTATGTGCGCCGTTTCGGGCAACATTGGCAGCCTCTATGTGAATAGTAGACGCAAGTTGCGACCTTTCTTTCGCGCCTGCCTCATCTCGCTGGCATTAAGCGATATTCTCTATTGTATAAGCTTTACCACTGGCATCATGGGTTACTTCAAAGCCAAATATCTAGAGTTTTGGGTAAGGGTATGGACATTAAATATTTAGTAGTTGTGCTAAAATTAAAATTTGTTTTCCCAGACACTTGGCTCCTTCATGTGCAACTTTGTGCCGTTTGTCACCACAACAACAGTTTTGTCGAGCAGTTTGATGCTTGTGGCAATTGCCATGGATCGCTATATGGCCATTCGAAGGGCTGCAACAGGCATTTGGAATCCAGGCTTATTTTTTTGTATAGGCTTCATTGGTGGCATTTGGCTAGTTTGTCTGGGCAGCGCAGTGCCATTATTTTTCATCTACAAGGAATATACGGTCTACGTTGTGGAAGAAGATAAACTTCTCTTGGCCACCATGTGCATGGGTCGAAGGGTGAGTATAAATATAAGGCTGATAAGGTAAGCCAATTTTCCAAAGATTTTGTTAACTAAATTCGTTAATTTGTTAGCTTATCAGCATAAATCGAGCTGCGTATTGGCCTAACATTTTGATCACTCGTGTTTGCAGTCTTATCAGCCTCAAAACAATTTATATTAAAAATATTTATTTATTTTTTCCACTGCAAACAGACTCACATTGGAATTTACAATATCATTTGTATCAGCCTTGTCTTTATTCCGTGCATTGTTGCCTTTATCTTTCTGAATGTGACCATTGCACTTCAGCTGTGGCACCGACGACATCAGCAACGCAATCTGCAACAACAACAGGATCAGAAAAATAATGCAAAACTTATGCATCTGCTGGGCAAGCCGGAAACAGCGTATTCCATGATGACGGCCTTTAATGTGGCAGCCTTATTTGAGCATATGAGCACAGCAGCCGCATTCCAGCCACCATCGATTCTGCCCAAGACGCTTAGTCCTGCGGCAGCGGCACGTCTGGCGCGTCATCGTCGCATGGTGCGAGTAGTGTTGCTAATGATTGGCACTTTTATATGCCTACGTCTGCCCGCCTCGGTCTTTCTGTTGATGCGCGTTTATGGAAATTTTTCCACATCAACTGCCTGGCTGTTGTACTTTAGTTTTGGAATACTTAACTTGGCCAGCTGTGCGCTGAATCAGCTCTTCTACACCTTCTTAGCACAGACCATACATGTTTTGGCACTGTTAAGGAGAAAACTTTGTTGTAGGCGGAAATCTAAGCCGGATCCGGATGTGGCATTGCCTAAGGATAAGTGTAAGCAACATAGAAGTTGTTTGTGCTGTGGCTTACAGGTCAAGTGGCGTTGCGGTTTGAAATCAGGAGCGGCTGCGAGTCCCGTTGATGTTGCACCTTCTGTTGTTGCAAGCAGTCTGCCTCCTTTGTCTGACTTCAAGGATGACATATCCACCATCAGCACTGCACACTTGCTACAATCGAAAGCATCAATTGATTCCTCCACCTTCCCCTCTACAACCTCGTCGTGCTGATGCATAGTACGCCACCGTCAATCATACATCGCCTGTTTGTAAATTTGTATTAATTTAAATGGAGCAATGATTCTGTTGTTGTTGTTGTTGTTGCTATCAGCGCTGTGGCAAAGTTCATGCGATTACTGATAAGCTCTAATATGGTATTGGTAGTGTATACTATATATGTACAAATATTTTGTAAATAAAGCTAAAAGTTCTTGTCAATGATTAATCACAAAAATGTTGTAATAGATAAGTATAATCTTCTCACAAATTTAAAAAACATGTGCAAAGAATTATTTTAAAGATTGTTCAATATTCACTAATAGCAACGCAATTCATTATTATCACATTTATTTATATGTAGTATGTTTCTATATGTAGCATTTAATTTCATTTCCGTTTTTGAAACAATGGTTCCCAACTTGTTGCAAGATAAGCATCACTCTAATTATATTGTCAAAAGTTGCTGATGCGAAAAGAGAGAGAGAGAGATAGAGAGAGTCAACTGCATCACGCTCTTATTGTAAATTTAATTAATTGAGCGCAACACAACGCAAAGCTTTTCTGCTCACAATCTAGTAGCTCTCACGCGCTCTGTGTGCATTGAACAGCTGTTTGTGGCACGCTCAAGCTTGACTCAAAAGCTGCAATCGGTTTGGTTGCGGTCGCCACAGCTCAGTTGTTGATGGCGCTTCGTGCAGAGCAGTTGGCTTTAAGCTTTTTGGCTTAGGTTGAGACGGACGCGTGTACGTGTAAGAAAGACGGGTAAGCCGATAAAAGGCAGCCAATCGGGTGAAATCTACGACGACGACAACAATAACAACAATAGCAACGGGTCGTCTCTTCTTTAATCAGTGTTCGCATGTTTGTTTGCGGTATTCCAGCGCATGCCCAAAGTGTGTACGAAAATAAGTGAGAAAATTTTTAAATAGTAGTATAACCAATTCCACTAAGGTAAATTTAAATAAATGAGGCCAAACGACAAAAGAGAGTCGCAAATTATGGCACACACAAGTTTATAAATAGCTGAAAGAGTGAACCGCACAAAGGAAAGAAAAAGTGAACCAAACACACAAGAAAGAACCAAAGCACAAACCCAACAAAGAACCGAAAGTTCACAGTGTTTCAAATCAATTCAAAATTGTTAACAGGTAAAAATTCCATTCAAAAAAAAAAAACAAAATCTAAACCATCTTTGCCAGCCAAAAAATGCAAACCAGTTGCGTTTGTTACACATTTTGTCAGTGCAGGAAAACCACAAAATTATATATACTTACATATATATAATACTAAAGAAAAAAAAAACATGATCACAAGAAACACGTTCGCGCATTTCACTTGGCCAATACTTGTCCACGCATGCGCAACCGTTGTCGGCTTGTGAAGACAAGAGAAAAAAAGCTTTATAGCTTTTGTTGGGTTGGCTTGCAAAATCTGAGTTACGATTGTTGTTGTTGTTGGTGTCAATGCAGCTGTTGTTTCACTTTTCTTCTTTAGCTGTCAAACAACCGTTTTGTCTGACATTCTAAAGCTCTTCCTCTTGCCCTCTCGCTTGCACTCTCACACACACACACACACACACACAGAAACTCTTTCGATCGTTTGTCATACGCAAGACTTCTTTTGGGCCTGGTTACGCAGCGCTTTCATTTGTTTTAAGCCGCCTTTGGCATTTATCTGTCTGTCTGCCTGTCTGATTTTGTTTTCTGTTTTCCGTTTATTTGTTTCTGTCTTTTCTGACTTCTGCTGCATACTTAACTATCTAATGCTAACTGACTTGGAATCTAATATATATACTTCTATATAGGCCGTCAGACAATGGCCAAGTTAGTGTATTGACCACACGCACGTATTGTAAAAATAGGCAAAATGTCAATCTATAAAATACAAATAATTAATCGTGTTAAATACGTGTCTGACATGTTAATGTATTTATTTTATTCCGTCTGAATAATTCTCTGAAATAGAAACTTTAATCTTAAATCGCTTAACCTCATTATGCGATTAATTTGCATGCCATGGTGTCCACTTTGAAAGAATTTAACACTTAAGTTTCTTTAGTATTACATTTATGCAATAGCAAATTTTGTTGTTAAAACTTTTATAATTAATCAAAAGATAACATCTGGGAAAAGCTGTTTTATGTCTGTCATTAAATGCATTCTCATGCTAGGAAAATCACTTTCATTTTCTGTCTTTGACTCTTTAATTATTATAAAACAAGAAAAATGTTCATAGCTAAGCAGCAGTAACAAGCAGCGTGACGACTGCACCGTTATTTAATACCCAACTCAACAGCTGCATAATCGAGAGATACGTTAAGAGTTAAGAGCGTGGAACTGGGCCGTGTTCGGTATTTAGCACATTTCTCCCAAAAAAGCATTATTATAAATTTACAAAAAAAAATAAATAATTTCTAAAGAAAGTGAAAGTTTTTTGAATTTTTTTTGAGCGCTCACCAAATTTTTTGGATTTTTTGTTTTTATTTTTTTCTCGGTTGTTTTGGGTAATTGCCTGGCCTCAGGGCGCGTGCACTGAATTAATAATGAAAGACAGAGACGGAACACTTAAAGCCATACAAAATATGTCAAATGCGATTTTTATTTTTGTTTTGGGTACATTGTTGTATTTGGCTTGACCTCTTACGCATAACCTTGTCCAGCCACAAACTTGTTTTGTGTATTTATTGTTTGTTGTTTTTGTGTTTTTCCAGCCGCCCATTGAACTCGAGATTTTGTTCAGTTTTATTTTCATGCCGTTGCAGACACTTTCGATTTTCGCACAAAACGAAATCACATAAATCTGAAAAGCACAAAAACATACAATAAAAAGTTGTGCGCCTTTTTTTCTCCATATCTTTTTTTTTCCTCCATTTAGTTGTGGACCCTACTACTTATTTCTTATTACACGCCATCTCTCGTTGACGATTTCACTCTGGGTGGAGGGGCCAACGTACCGCAATTCCAGCCCGCACACCAAACTCCTCCACACTCCCATCGCCCCCGTCTCTGGCAATGTGTACCCCTTTTATTTTATTGTATACTAGCATAACACAACTTGGTTGCTCTTCAGACTGGCCGGCTTCGCCAATCACCAATTACCAATTACCATGCGAGTGCGCAAATGTTGTGCGGCATTGAGACACACCTCTGCTCTACCCCACAACCCTCCGTTGATGTCACCACCATGCCTTGACTCAACCTCTATAAACTACATTGAAATAATGCATAATGGGTTTGGACAATAAACATATAAACAAACACACACGCACACACAGTGAAATGGTCTTAAGGTTATCACAACAGATGCTACAAAAAAACAAATCAATTTCAATAGTTGATATTTTGTGTGTTGTTGTCATGTGACGATGCTCCCTGAAGAACGGGGAATGGCTTTGAAGCAGTTCATTTTGGTTTTGAGTCATTGTGTTTTGTGAAAAAAGAGGCAAGAAAATTTACGTTCAAGTGACTGACTGGTCCCAATCAAATTTAAACAGACATTAAATGAGAAAGTATGTCAAATTATGCAGACATTAATCATATTAAAAAGTTTCCACTGTTTGTGATATGATTTACAAATTATGTTGGACCTGGAAATATTTTTTGGGCTTAAAAAAACTTTTAAACATAATTACATTAAATTTGTTTTGATACGTTTAATATGAGTTTGTTTTTAACTTTTAAACTTATTCTTTGACACATACTTTTACTTATTAGAATTGCATTTATGTAAAGATTTTATAACATTGTTTCCACAATAGTTGCTTTGACAGCTCGAAATGATCTACACTTTTAGAAAATAATTCTAGGTGGGATCATTACATATTTTTCCATTAAGAGTATTGCTTCCTTCCCCCCACTTATTCACTACTTGCTACATTTTGTAACCGAACCCGGAGACATTGTCAACTGGAACGTGATTTTAATTAAATGAGAACCAAATATAATATTTGTTTATTGTTTCGCTTGCCAAACAAGTGAACAAACAATAAACAATTATTTCCTTCTGCATTACCCATACGTCTAGTTATCCTATTTGTTATTTCTTAATTCCATCGATGTATTTTTGGTTTTGGTTAGATTACAAAATCAATATGTCCATTTTCGGGACATAGAACGTGCAGCACAACAAGTTTGACAGCACTTAAAAACTCGTTAGCTGCAGAATGTCATCCATGTTTAAGCGCCCACAACACAACAGCATATGTGTGTTGATACGAGTGTGTGTGTGTGTATGTGTGTGTGCGGATGCAGTCAACTGTTAATGGCCATTAGAGGCTAGTGCATGTGCAGCACTTTTGTTGAACTAGTCTGATTTATAGGATATTCGCTTGATTTATTCCCAGTTTGTTGTTGATTTGGACTCGTTAAAGTCAACAAAATGCAATGTTAACAGTTTTGAGATTACAATTTTTAATCTTCTCTATTTGTTTTTGCTTTATCAGCATCATTAGCCTCCAGAGTGCGGACGAAATTGAAATTTGCAGCAGCTTGATTGTTGATTTTGTCGCGTAATTCTTTATTGGTTTCAGTTTGTTGATCTTAAGATTCATTTTCTTTATTACTTTGTAGCGCTCAACATGAAAATATTTGTCTTTTTGAAAAAAATGTCTTGAGCTTAATCATAAAAACTGATTGATATTTATTGCTTTTGTTATTAAGCTTGAACACTCCATGGTAATCTGAACACATATATGTTTATGTACATGTATTATAATAACAATAAATAAAAACAATGTAAATCATGTGTGACTCAGTTGTTTTTCAGATTTTGTACCAAGCTTCGGAGTATACTCCGCTTCATTTATTAGGTTTTTTCATTAAACTCTTTCGAAAAACTTTTTAAGTACGAGCTTTTTAATGTTGTTTTACTCTTTTAATAGCTCTTTTTATCCATTTTATACCCGTTTTATACCTTGTACCTGTTTCTGACTTTCTGAAAACCGGTTTAAAACAGACCCAAATAATAAGCAATTTTTTTTGGCAATATTTTTTTAGCCCAAATTGCTGGTCATACGGGAAGAAATAAGTTATTTAGTTGCTTTAAGGTAAAATAACGTCTGAAGAGCCTTAAATAATTCAATAAAGAATTATCAAGAGCATTTACTTATGAATACATTTATAATAATCAAGTTTAACATAATAATGACTGTTCATATTTTTGTTGTTTTTTTCGTTTTGCTTAACGCACCCAAAAATGTAGGTCAAGTGGTGCTGCTACCTGAGTGTGGAACTGGCTGAGCAGGCAACGCAAACGAGACGCCGTCTTGGTGGTGGTGGTGCTGGTGCTGATAGTTGTGGCCGTGCCACAATTATGACACAGACAATGCCACAAAATAGATGGCAAATTTGCTGGCTCATTGCGGCACTTGCCGTTGTTGCAGGCCTAGCAGTAACTGAAGGTAAGTGCAACCACGACTCAAGTTCTAACAAACTTCTAACTGTTATCTATTGTCTTCCCACTGAACAGCTCTGCCATTTCTGTACACAAACGCAAGGGCGCCCATTAACTGGACACTGCCGGTGCTAGATGATTGGCCAGTGGAGGAGCAACCACGCAGCATTGTGCCACATGTGGAGCTCAAGTATCATGCGAATCGAACGAACAGTGAACCCACCGAGAGTGATGCAGAGTTCCTGGAACGTTTGCGTGCTATGAGAAGGAATCAGACATCGGCTCGAATGTTGTGGTATGATGCCGCAGCGGGAGATGGACTAACCTATCCGCCTTTTGTGGATAAGGCCCTGAAGCTGTTTAATCTTAAGCAGGTGGCCTTTGAGATTGAGAACAGTGTCATGTCCAAAGTGTCGTGTACGGCATGCAAGGCGGGAGCAGGACTACTGCAGCATTATATCAAATCGGGAAAAACCGATGCGGAACTAATGAAAATGATTGCTCAATACTGCACGAATCTGAGCATTCAGAGTCCTCGAGTCTGTGAGGGTGTCGCCCAGCTCTTTGGCAGTGAAGTTATTTATGTCCTTCAACGCGTCAATCTGGGACCTGATGAGCTATGTAGCTTCATCATTGGCGATGGCTGTGGCGATGTCTATAATCCCTATCATGAGTGGGAAGTTATTTTCCCCCCAGTGCCGAAACCACCTCGTTTGTCGGATCTACCCATGCCGTTGGATGGTGCTCCTTTCTTTAAAGTCCTGCACATCTCGGACACTCACTACGATCCTCATTATGTGGAGGGTGCCAATGCGGAATGCAATGAACCTCTGTGCTGTCGTTTGAGCAGCGGTCGTCCTGCGAATCCCAATGCAGCTGCTGGCAAGTGGGGAGATTATCGTAAGTGCGATACACCCAAGCGAACAGTTGATAATATGCTTGCCCATATCGCTGAGACCCACAAGGACGTTGACTACATACTTTGGACTGGGGATCTACCGCCGCACGATGTCTGGAATCAAACAAAGCAGGAGAATCTGGAGATAATCAAGGAAACAGTCAAGCAAATGACGGAGAAATTCCCGGGCGTACCCATATTTCCAGCTTTGGGCAATCATGAGAGTGCACCGGTGAATAGTTTTCCGCCTCCCTATGTAAATCAGGTTGATATCTCTATAAATTGGTTATACGATGAGTTGGATGTCCAGTGGCGTCGTTGGCTACCACAGAGCGTCTCCCATACCGTCCGACGTGGTGCCTTCTATTCGGTTTTGGTGCGTCCAGGATTCCGTATCATTTCGCTCAATATGAACTATTGCAATAACAAGAATTGGTGGCTGCTACTCAACTCTACAGATCCAGCCACCGAGCTGCAATGGTTGGTTGCGTTTGCTGACTTTTTAACAGATTTTCAATAAACCATTTGATTACATTTTTGTCTCTTTTAGGTTCATTTATGAACTGCAGAGCGCAGAGTTCTCAAACGAAAAGGTTCACGTCATCGGTCACATACCACCAGGTCATTCGGATTGTCTGAAGGTCTGGTCCCGCAATTTCTACAAGATAATATCACGCTATGAGAGCACTATTACAGCTCAGTTCTATGGACACACACATTTTGATGAGTTTGAAATGTTCTACGATCCACATGATCTGAGTAAGTCAATCGATTGTTGAAGATTTTATTCATTTGCAATATATTTTAATTTGCATTTTTCAGCGCATCCCAACAGCATTGCCTACATAGGTCCCTCCGTGTCACCGTATTATGACCTGAATCCAGGATACCGGATTTATTATGTGAGTAAAATTTAATAACTTATTTAAATACTTATTAATGGTATTCGTATTTCGAACTTAGGTGGATGGTGATCATGATACAACGACACGTTTGGTCTTGGATCACGAATCGTGGATAATGAATCTGAAAGAAGCGAATCTATATGGTTATCCGATTTGGTATAAACTATATACAGCCAGAGCAGCTTACAATATGAAAGCCTTACGACCCAGCGATTGGGATAAGTTGCTCAACGAGCTGACCGACAATCAAGAGCTATTTGAATTGTACTACAAGTAAGTATAGCCTTGAAATAACTCTGTTCAGATTGATTACTAACGTGACTTCTATCAGAAATTACTGGAAAAACTCACCGGCGCGACCCACCTGCGATGCAGAGTGTAAAAAACGAATGCTCTGTGATTGTAAAAGTGGACGATCTCACGATCGTCGACATTTCTGTGCGGGCGTCGAGTCCAAGATCGATGAGGGATCGTCAAAGTCATGGAAGTCGTGGTTCTATCGTGGATTAACCAATTCGTATGTATCGTTATTGAAATAGTGTTCATGGTGCTGTGTTTTGTTGATGTATTTGTAGTATTTGTTCTATTGTTCATTTTTATAATTGTTTCACCCACACACAAACACACACAATACCTTAATTGCAACATATTGTATTCTTTTATTTTTCTGGTTGGGTACACTTAATTATAGTGGAGAACAGAATACCTTGGAGGAGGATATGAATCGCACTGACTGGGGTTCATTGGATGTGGTATTTGGTACTTTTGGTTGAGGTACATATTATAATCGTAACGACACAAATTGTAAATATATAAATAATAATTTTAAGCAAAAAAAGAACAATACTAAACTGGTTGCTGGTGATATATGTAAAATCTTATTAATATGTCTTGACAATAAAATTGATATTAAATTTTATATTTTTTGTCCTGTGATCTTCATCCATCTATCTATAGCTATAGCCTGCTCTCGTCGATCACCTATCTGCCCAAATATCTGCTGGGCTATGGCTGAATGGCTGAGCCAACAAGTCAAACTGCTAAAGTCAAATCGCAAATCGAATCAGTGCAAATTTCTAACGTCTACACCTTAAGTTTACTATGTGATAATTAGTGCATAAGCTAAGTTAACTTAATGTATGTTTTACTATAACGTTTTCATTCTATGCCACCCTGCTAACCAAAAACCACCAGAACCGACCCACAATTCCCGATCACATTTAAAGCTGAGTCATTGAACAATAGTCATTAAATTAGTCGCATCATTGTCATCGTTGCCGTGGAGTGTATTCGCTGCTCTTGGGCATGGTGGGCGTGGCAGGTGTGTGCACAAGCTCCCAGTGGATTGAGACAAGCACGGCCAACATAATGGAAATGCCCGTCGAACAAATTACATGATAGTTGTTTTAGACATAATTGAAAATAACTTTTAAATACGTAAATAAAGTGCAATTGATATTATAAGACAAAAGAAAAACACTTTTAGTTAAGCATTAACTTCATAACGTTTAATTTTTTTGAAATTCAAGCGGTAAGTGCTGGAAAACTCTTACTTCATGAACACAAACAGAGACTACTTAACAGAAAGATAACATCCCAGAATTGTTGATGTTAACGTGCTGTAAACATTTCTACATGACAAAACAGTGTGTACACAAATGTTTAACTGCTCTGCGTAACAGCTGTGTGTCGTGGTGAATAAGAACGCGGCGAATTTTCACGGCGAACTTTGTGGTGATTATGAATTTAAAAACAGTGGTGAACCGAAAATTAAACGCTCAAGCGCGAAAAACCGAAATAATAATAATAATCAACAAAATACAAAATTAAATGTAATACATTAGGGTGCTTAAAAATAATAAAATTGATACCGACAGCAAAGAAAAATTATGTTAGTTGCTTATGAATTATGTTTGATTTGATAATAGTTTTTCAGTATTTAATACAATATGAAAACAGGGCCATAATATTATTGTATGCATTTTTATAGCAACACAAATACGTTTAATATCACTGCCAGATGTATTTAGCTATGTTTTTTATAATCGAATGTTGTCTGTTAATTAATCCGGTTGTTTCCCGACTGCTTGAATGCGCACATTTGATTGTACAGTGAAGCCACTCAATGAACCTTTAGCTATTGACAATGAGAGACAATAGATGGATTCATGCATTATCCGTCTTATGAGGTACATTTACATTTTACACACAGTTAATTTGCTAAGGCAAACTCGACGACATGCAAATACATACAAATAGAAGGTTAGGACAAAGCCAATTGGCCAACACTATATAGAATACAAAGCAAATCCATTGAGATTGTGCTTCAACTAAACACAGAATTACAGAAACCGGTTTTGGGCCACGAAAGGATGTCACTATACATCAGGTTTCAACTTGTTGTTGGTGTAGCAGTTGTTGTTGTTGTCAACCCGCTGCGTTGAGTTGCGTGCGTGTTTTCCCGCATTCAAGATAAGACACGCAACGCAGCGCAGTTGACGTCGCAGCCGGCGTCATCACCTTGTGTGCCTGCCAATGCATGTGTGTGGGTGTTGGTGTGTGTTTGTGTGTATGTCTGTCCCGGCTGCTTGTCATTATCCCTTTGCCACACACTCACGCTGAGCAAGCAAAACAATTCCGTTTACATTTCCCACAAACACACACATACACAGGGCGTTACAGTGCACTGCAGTGGTGAATGTGAGAATGTGAGAGTGTGTGTGGCGTGCGCTGCTTTTTTGCATTGCATACTTTTTTGGGGGGCCCACACGCCTCCTGCTACTGCTGCTGGGAACCGCTCACATGTGCGACAAACAAACAAAACAAACAAAACAACAATGAAATGCGTGCAAATTTTTAGAAAAAATATACAAACACACACACACACGAACATCAGAGCAGTAAGAGAATCGGGCATTATCTCATGCAGCAGGCAACAGGACGATGCCATCGCTTAAATGCCGCTTAACATATTTGAGCAATTTTTTGTTTATCTTCTATTTTTTTTTTTTTTTGGGTTTTGTTGTTGTCAACATTGTTTGTTCTGTTCACTTGACGTTTGTTGTTGTTGCTGTTGATGGCCCTGCTAGAAAATAAATTTGCAAATTCGACAAAAGCGCTAGCATTCACACACACACACACACACACACACCACTCATATGTGTTAACCCTTTATAATTTGTAGTTAAAAAGAAAATTAATAAATATTCATGCTGTACATTTTTAAGTGAAACTGTTTAAAATATATATGTTTTTAGGATCTTTTAAAATGAATGAAAATTAAACAATAAATATATTGCTTAAAACGCATTCTTAAGTGCTTTGTTATACATTTAATGTATTTTTTTAGTTACAGAGAAAAGCAGATAGAAAATTTAGTTAATTTTAGTGTAGTGGGAACATGTTTTCGTAAATATAAGCTTAAGATAAATAAAAATCACTTAAGTATTGAAAAAATTTAAAATGAACGCTTTCAAAGCAATTCTTTGCCCTTTGCCCTTTGGGTTTTTCGTCACATCTTCGCTGTTGCATGGGGACGAATAGAGTTATCGATAAATTAAAATAAACTTTACCTAAATTAAGTTTCTAGCTCTTAACAAAGTGTCTTCTTTTGGAGAAACAATTTTAACATCTTTTATTTTTATTTGATAATTTTTTATTAATTTATTTTGCGCATTCCACATAAAATCTAATAAAGCAAAGGGTTAATTGTGAATATGGATTTTGAATTTTGTCTTCTCATTTGAATGCCGCAACACGTTTTTAAATAAATGAACGCATTAATTATTTTCGCACACATAAATCGCTAAGCTGTCGATGTCGATTTTAATGTTTTTCTACATCACCAAACACACCGCCCCCCCCCACTCTACCCCCTGTACACACACCCAACCTCCCCTATGCACACACACACACACATACATTTTTATTAGCTACGCATAATTGCTGCGGCAATAAAGTTGCTGCCGTGCTGTTGCTGCTGATGTTGCTGCTGCTGCTGCTGTTGCTGTTGTTGCTGCTCTACAGCTCGGACATGGAACATTGTGTGGCGCGTGACCCGACAACATAACGACATTTAAGTGGCCACCACAGCTGCGTTTGGGTGGGTGGCGGATTAACCATGTTTGGCAACATGTTACAAAAAATTGATGCGACTGTTGCCAGTTGTTGTTGTTGTCGTCGTCGTTGTTACTGCAGCTGCAACACCCAGTAACTATTTATGACTGAACAAAAAAACCTTGTCAAATATTTGCCAAAATTTATTGACGATTCTCGTTGTACTACATGGCGTATGCGCAATTTGCCCTTTAGAGACGTATTTTTGTTGCCAGTGCCACAGCAGCAAGAGCAACATCAACAGCAACAATCAATTCAACCAACACCCTTTCTGTCCACTGCGTACTGCATTTGATAGCTGACTGGGCAGCAAATGTCACTGTTTTTGTTGTTGTTGTTGTTGCGCGTGTAAATCGCAAAAGAAAATTATATATTTAATTACTCAAGCAAAAGCATGACAACTGCAAACGTCGACAGTCCGCTTATACAAGCGACGAGAAGAGTTGTGAGGGGGCGGATTGTATGGTGGGAGCGGGCTGTATGGCCCGGGGTGCGGACTGTCAGCTTGTCAGCAGCAGGCACCAATGCCAAGCAGGCTGGTCAGCATTCCTTTCTCTCTTTTGTATTCTTTTTTTGTTGTTGTTAAATTTATATTTAAATTGTTGAAATAAATGTCGAGCAGAGCAGAGAGAAAGTAGTGATATGGCGGGCGAGAGAGAAAGAGAGAGAGAGAGAGAGAGGGAGAGAACAGTAGAGAAATACAGTTGGCATCGCTGTCAGCAGCTAAACAAAAGAATCAGCAACAACAACAAGATAAGTAGGGTGTGTTCTGTTGTTCACTAGTTTAGGATTGTGTGTGTGTGTGTGTGTGTGACTGACAAAAATCAAGTGTTAATGATAAAATAGTTTGAGGATTATTAACGTATAAAGATAAGATTTAGTTAGATAACGCTATCATAAAAGGAAAATTCGTAATATGGAATGGAAATGAATTCGTAAAGTTCGTTTTATGGAAGTTCGACTGTACTTAATTCAAAGTCATACATACTTATTTTTCTGTGTGTACTTATGAACGGATTTTGACAGCGTTTGCGCTTAATATATTTTTTGATACAATGAGAACTGTTTTAATATTTTTAAAAATTTATAACCTTATAGTATGTTGTTGCTTTTGACAACTGCAATCATTACACTTTACACACATACACACATACACACGTGCATACGTTCAGTTGATTGCTTGCTGGCATATTGAAAGCCTCACCTGCACAATTCATCAGCATAAATCGAAAGCTCTGGGAATACAATGCTAATCTTCAGGTTCTTTTGCACCGACTTAACGTTCGTGTTTCTGTCCAGTAACACAGATCTGTTCGACATGCCTCAATTGTTCACAAGTTGCCCGCCACCCTTCTGCGTCTGCCTCAACCTCTTGACAATCACCTTTTGAAAAAGAACCGGGTGGGGGATGCAGCAGCAGCAAAGCAGAGTTGAGAAAAAAAAAGTAACTCAGCTGCAAATGACTTGTATGCCATTGAGATAAATCCAAATTTATTTATTTTTGCCATAAACTCTAGCAAAAAGGACTTTTGGCTTGCCATTGTTGGCTAGTCGCACATATGAATGTGTATGTGTGTGTGTATGTGTGTTGCTGGCATTTTGCTGTATGTGGGTATTAGTGTTTGTATTTGAGCTTTCAACACCAACAACAACAGCAGCAGCGACAACAATGAATGTTGGCAACTAACTACAATTCCGAAGGCAATTAATTTAGCTGAAAAAGCCAAAAATACAAAACAAACACACACACTCAAACAAACACATTCACATATGCACACACATACTCACAAACGTGGCAAAAAATATAAAATGGCGCAAGAGCGGCACAGTTGCTGTCGTCGTCGTCAGTCACTGGCATTAAAAAAAGAGAAGAGATGAGGTTGAAAAAAAAATATGAAGCCAACAGCAGAAGCAGCAGCAGCGAAAAATAAAAGAAAACTTGAATGGAAATTCAATTGAGTGACATGAAAATGGAATTTTTCATATTTTGCTGATGCTGTTGCTGTTGCTGCTGTTGTTGTTGCATAGCAACTGCTGCTAAGGCAAAAGAGATGGGAAACGTTTTGGCTGCCAGGCACATCACAAACACAATTTTGCTGCTGTTAGCCGCAATAATAGTAAAAAAGAACAACAACAACAACAAAAACAATAAGCTAGCAAACAGCAGCAACAGCAGGCGACTCGCACAACAACAGTCTCTCCCTCTCTCTCTCTCTCTCTCTCTCTCTCTTTGTGTGTGTTTTGCCCCCCAAAAAACGTTTGCGTCTGACATTTTCATAATTAGGTATTCAAAATCTTTAATAACGGTTACTCTTGCTGCCGCTGCTGCTGCTGCTGCCAGTTGCCATTGCTGCTTTTGCTTGTGTTGCTGCTGTTGCCGAGGTTTTTGTTGCTGTTGTTGTAGCTCAAGCTGTTGCTCTACCCACAACTCACACACACACAGACGCATCTTTCTTAAACGCTTTTTGTTGTCCTTGCATTTACGTTTTTCGTTTTTGATAGTTTGCTAATGTTGCCACAAGTTTTTTGCTGTTGCGTATCTGTGGAGCATAGCAACTTACAAATGTATCTAGACACACACACACACACACTAACACAAACGTCTGCCTATCGCGACTGGCAGTTGATTTGGCCAAAGCACCAAAACGTTTGGCTTTTGAGTATTGCAAACATGTGACGTGACAGCCATTATTGTGGTTTAACGGATGTGCTATACTATACATATACTATCTACCTTTCTTTATTTTGATAAGGAAGCAATGTAAGACCATATATAAAAAAGGTAACTGTTGGACTTAAAATAATAGAAAAGTAAATTAAAGGGTTAGGATCTTCGTTAACAATATTTAATTAATTTAAACATTATTTGATTTGATTGATAATTATCTTATATTACTAAGTACAATATAACAAAGTTAGTGAACTACTTATATTCAAAGTATTGAAGTGAATATATTCTGATTATTATTATTTACTATTTCAAGACTCAAAATATAAGCATTGTTTGTTTTATACGTGAAAAGATTAAATTACGTTAGTAATCAATAAACTGTTCTATAATAATAACATTATTTACGCATCGTATTGCCTCTGAAGAGAGATACATTTCATGTTCTAGACAATGTATTTGTTAAATTTATATGAAAACAAAAAAAAAAAACTCCCCATCAAAAAAATATATTTAACTTGTTTAACCAAGAACATGAAATGTTTCCGACAACAATGGCGCTTATTAAATGAAATAAATATGAATGCTGGCTAAGAGCGGAATGAATGCTTGCCTGCCTGCTTTTGACCTCGTCAAATCCCTTGCACATTGTCTACAGTTCAGTTGCCGTCAGTGGCAGCAACATCAGCTCAGCAGCAGCGGCAGCTTTCATGACATCTTTCTTCACGGCTCTTAAGTTTACATTAAGGCTCGAGAACTTTAGCGGCGGACGCCTGTCACTGACGGTGACAATTTTTGCACGTCTTCTTGGACAGGGCATCCGCTGAGCAGTGCCACAAAGAGCCACAGGACATTGGCTAGTTGAGGATACTTTGTGCTGAGTCCTGTCATTTCAATTGTAATTGAAAGTATTAATAGAACATGCAATTCTTTCTATTGTTTTTCTTGTATTGAAAGACGGTTTTCACATTCACCTTTATTATAACCAGTATTTAATAAACTTGTCTTAAAAGTTTCTTAAAATCTTTTTATTTTTATTTATGCTTAGTTTGCCAAGTGGATTTACTAAGAAGTGTTCTGATAAGACTTGATAATGGTGGGGAAAACTTCCCAAATATTGAGTCAATTCTAACTTGGTCAAATGATTGATAACGCATGCCAAGCCAAAGTGTGTGTATTGATTAGGCTGATGATGTCAACTGACATCTTGCGATTTCATCAAAAATTATAGATAGGTGGTTTACCTTCAAAAGTCAGGCTAACTAATTTGACAAAACTCTTATATCTGATATTAAACTCTTATCTCCAAAATAAGCTTTTCACGGCACAATATTCAGTATATGAGATAAGTGTTTAATGACTTGCAAACTGATTACTCGATACAGTTTAACTTTTCGGTACAGCTATAATAATAATAAATAAATAATAAAATAAATAATAATTGTATGCAAAAATATATCAACAAATAAATAGAAAAAAATCAAAATAATGCAAGTTTTAAAGATGTTTAAAACTATATAAAACAATTCAAAATAAATTTTAAAAAATAAAATCCGAGTCCATTTTAGCTTACTTATTTCTCTAAGTGAACATTTATGGTTCAACGGAAAAAAGCAATTAATGCGAATACGACAAGCGATTAGGAAGTTATATATTTTATTATTTAAGTCAAATGTTCCCAAAAAAATACGATCAGTTGCGCAACGAACTCGGGATAGTAAAGTACTCCACAGAACCAACTATGGATAGGAAGAACTTAATAGCAGTGCTTGTGGTGCTGGTCTGTTCCATGCACAGTGTTTGGTCGCAGGAGCTCACCACAAAAGCAGTGGAAGCAGAAACAACACCAACTGCAGTAACTGCACCAACAACCGGTGTTGATGGTACAACAGCAACCGATGGCGGTGAAACCACAACACCAAAGAATACATTTACCACTTGTACTGAATATGAAGGAACACCACTCGATCTGGAACCTGTAAGTATAACCGGAAAAAAAGTCTTCGTAGCTTTATATCATTTCTATACTCTTAGATCAAAGGATATTGGTACGAGACGGCACGTAATACGGACGTGGATAAAAATATGCAGTGCATGACTATTACAGTTCCTGCCAAGGTTAATGGGGAAAATAAGATCGAGTTGAGTGTCGAGTATGTGGACACCAAGGATGGCAAATGGGAGTCTGCCCAGAAGTCCCGTTCATTTCCCTGGGATAAGAACACTCAAAATGGTATCTTCAAATGGAACATGGGTGAGGAAACCAGTATGCCCATCACCTACAAGCTGATCAACACCGATGGCACCTCATATGCCTTCCTCTGCGGCTATTCGGGCATTGATTCCATGCCCCACTTCAAGCTATGGACACGCAAGCAACACCTTAGCCCCGTAGAGAAGACGGCCATTCAGATGAAGTTTGCCGAAGTTGGAGAGGATTCGGCTATAGTCTGGGTGGAGCAATCGTTGGACACATGCAGCTCTGCAATGCGGTCTGCAGGTAGTTCGCTTGTCGCATTGGCTTTTACCCTTTTGATCTTTAGCAAAATAATTTAAATATTTAGTTTTTCCATTTTTTTAAAGTAACCTAAAATAATGATAACATTTTTATTAAATTTTTGTAATTACTTTTATTGTTATTATTAAAAAAGATAAAATCATTCTCAGCTGAGTCAAATTTAGTTTGATTTATAATAAAACCCACTGATGTCGAAATGTGTTTGAAACTAGGTTTTGATTAGGTTACAAGATTTTTCACTGCCTCAACTTTATCAAAAGTAAATTGATTTTCACAGACAAGATCCTTGTGTAAATGGATTAAACTTTAGAAAAGTTTTCTTTAATAAGTCCGATGCACAAATTTGATCAAATAAATACTTAGAAGCCTTACATTTTACATAATTTTTTCTGACCTAAATATCTACAAAATTATAAAGCGACAACACTTATAAAAATGCCTCAAACCCAAGATAGTTAATGGCTTATTGATCTGTTGAGTTTTTATATGAATCTTTTGGTTAAGTTTCTCTTTGTTTGGTTAAGTTTAACTTAGTTGGACGCAATAAGCCACAATGTTGATGTTGACAAACTATTTTTGGGGATGCCACAGGTGCAAGAAAGCTCGCCACAAAAACAATGACTACACATTCTCACTGCCTCAGTATGTATGTATGTGTCTATGTATGTTTGTATGTGCCTCTGAGTTTGAGCTTGTGACCATAAACAAATTGACGCCCTTCGCTTATCATCCTTGTCAGGGCGTAGGATGGGTTGCGGGGCATGTGGAGGAAGTGTTATCTGCTCGCACTCAGTTGCCAGTTGACGGTTTCCCATTGCCACACAGCCAGCCATCCAGGCAGCTTATTATCAAAAGTCAGTCAATGCCGAATCACACACACACACACAGAGACTGAAAACAGCTTCATTTTGACCTGCTGCCCTTCAATGGGAGGTTTCCTTGTGGGTGGTTGGCTGGTTGTTGTTGTTTTGGGGGTGGGTTTTTATATTGTGTGCGGCGCTCTTTGAGTTTGAGTTTTTTGCTGCTGAGTAAACAACTTCTTTATCGTCATGATACACGCCGCAGTTAGATAAATACGCGAGAGAGAGCGAGGGTGGGGTGGTGAATGTTTATTAAGGGGGTTTTGCAACAACAACAACTGTCAAATATTGCGATTTAAAAAATAAATACATACTAAATTAATAATTCAATTATGCATCAATATTTTGCTCAACTGGGCAGCTCACAATTCTCACACGGCACTCTTACAACACTCCCCACCACCGCCCACTCTCTCTGCATCTCTCCGACAGAGAAAGAGTCCTTTTGTCGCTCTTTTATTTGGCCTGGCCACAGCTGTAACGTTTTGTTTGTATGGCAGCCAAATTGCCGTGATTTCATTCAATTTGTCGCAGCGGCAACAGCGGCAACAGCGGCAGCAACAAATGTTGCCACTTGCTGCCCAAATTGTTTTCGTTTGGCAGATTGAAACCAAACCCAGCACCACCCACCAACCCACCACAGCTTGTGCAAAACGCTTATAAGAAGGCAAAATTATCGAGAGCTATTACGCCGAAGTTTAAATACACTTTGATTGAGTACCATAACTTTGTCAAAACTAAACCAATTTAGGTAGTTCAACTGAATCACAGTTGTTGCTATACTGTAGGTAAGACTAAGAGTTTTTGTGAATATTATATTATGTTTGGTGGACGATTTGACGTTAAGAATAATTTAGCATTTCCCACCTCTACGATGAGAATAATCCTCTCCACGTGTTACACATTTAGTAACAAAATAATAATACCCTGGTTAGGGTAACAAAAAAGGAAAACATTCTGTGTCCCCCATAACCCACTGTGGCACACCTCATTCTTTAGCTGCCCCACCCCCCACACTCACACATACTCTGCGTCTCCCTCCATTGAAGAACGTCAGCTGTGTCAGCTAGTTGGGCGTTCGCAGTGTGCTGCCAATGCACAATTGTTGTTTGTATGAGAAAATCTCGCCTAATGGCGTTTTACATTATTTGCCGCCTGATGCCGACGTCGCCGTCGTCGTCGTCGTTGTTGCTGCCACTGCCACATGCTACCATGAGAGGCAATGCCAATGTTGGAGTTGGAGTTGAAGCTGGAGACGTAGACATAGACGGATACCGAGACGTAGACCAGTTCTAACAGCAGATGCCAGTTGTTACATAGATTTTCAATCTCTCGCTCTCTCTTTCTCTCCGTCTCTTTCTCACTTTCTCGCTCCATCGAGTGTTTGAGTGCCAAATGCGCTTTGGTAAAGTTTGTGGTTAGGGTGTTTTGGTTTTTTCGTGTTCCTTGCAACTGGCCTGTGGTCTAGCAGGGGTGTGTATGTGGGTGTGGGTGATGGTGAAGGGGATGTGGGGGGTGGACAGCATTGTGGCAGCCAAGCAGCCGTAAGATGAATGGCCACTTATTGCCAAAGGCTGGTTGTGCTCAAGTTCTGATGGTCAATTTTGATAGCCCTGTTTGTTAGTATTGAAATGTTGCAGCAACTATGCCAAGTTTAGATTGATCGATAGACAAATAGATGGTCAAAGCGGAATTGGATTTGGTTGGGATATGCAAATATGTAGTATAAAATAATATTCAGAAAAAAAAAATAAACTTAAAATATTCGTTAATTTAATTGATGAACTCATGAAATATATAATGCTACATCGGAATATATTTAGATCTAAAATTCGGATTTATTTTGAATAATAAATTTTAATTTTTATATTTTTTAATTAAATTTTATACTAATGATTCAATATTTATCCATAAACATCTCATTAATTTATGTCCTTATACCCTTACTAGACAAAGGAGCTTAAGGCAAACAATTTGTCCAAACTGTCCTTAGGGCTCCTTTTTAGTCCACCACACTCCTTTTCAACACATACACACGAACGTACACCCCTCTGGTTGCTTTAGTCCAATTGTGATTGTAAGCGCATTCCCATGTCGCACATAATCCAGCACAGCTGAAAAAAATAGCTAAAAGAAGTAGAATCCCAAATCCCCTATAGTAAGCCGAAAACAAAATCGCCTTTAATTTGCTCGCTCATTTTGACGCTTCAAAGGGTGTGAGTAGGTTTGGGTAGGTGTGTGGGGGAGGGTGGGTCTTGTATGTGTGTGTATCTTATGATTTGACATGGTGTGAACACGAGCATAAGGCCATTTCAATGGTTTTCAAATGCATGACAACTGTCAAGAGGCGCGGGGGCAGAAGTGATGCTGCCTTCGCCACGAGAGGGAAACACTCCATCTGTCTGGGTGTATGTGTGTGTGTGTGTGCACAATTGGTTGGCAATTTATTTAAATATCGGCACGCAGCTCCAACTGGAATTTCATGCCAAGTGAAACACACATTTCAGCGAGAAACAAAACGAAACAGCATCAACAACATCAGCAACAGCAACAACAAGCACTGAGAAATTTCGGCTGCCGAGCAAGCTGGCAAAAAGGAATGTTTTCAGCTGCCATCAGCAATAAAGGAAGGGAAGGGAGGAGAGAGACTGCTGCTGCGACAGCGACAGCAGCTGATGTTAATAGCCCAGCGGGGCCAAATGCCGGCTGCTGCCAGGCAGCAAAGTAAAAGAGGAAGAAAAACTGCTGCTGCAGACTGCGACCGATGTCTGGGGCCCGTTGTTGTTGTTATTGATAAGGTGTGTGTGTGTGCTAGCAGCTGAACAGCTGTTTCTGACGCGAACACAACAACTGCGCCGGCGCCTTGCATTATGCAGGCGAACGCAACCGAAGCGAGGCACGAAGCCACGAACACACGAGCATCGAATGACGAGCGGAACATGTGCGAGACGAGACAAGGCGACGACTACCTGAGCAAATTGAAACTAAAACGGCGCTCACAAACAAATTCAACTTTCAACTGAGCGGACGTCACACAGTAAGCAGCGGCAGCAGCAGTAGTAGCAACGGCAACAGCAGCCAGCCAAACATAGGCAGAGTTTCTCTTTTGAATTTCTCGTCTCTTGTGTGTGTGTGCGTGTTTAGATATTTGGGATTCGGAATTCCATTGCCGCGGCATTCTGTTTCAGTCGATTGGTATTGGCCCGACATGCCGGTACAAGAGGCGCATAAACGTACATTTCGTTTCACGCCAACAATTGTTGTCGTTTGCGTCGCGCTGTGTCGCGTTTGCAGCAACAAATAAATAGAAAATAATTGTATAAAATTAAATAAATTTAAAGGCACACGACTTATTTATTTTTCCAAACGCCAATTGCAGCAGTCAAATCGCGCGCGCTTTTATTAGTGGGTGTCAAATGTATCTCAAAGATACGCAAACAATAATGCAACAACAAACAGTTTAAGTGCTAAGCAACAACAACCAAAGCAAACCTACACTACAAAATAAATACCAAAAAAACAAAAGTTAGAAGCAAAACCCAACAGCAGCCAAAATGGTAAGTTAACGAGCCACATGCAAAGTATCTAAAAGATCTGCACATCTGTTTAGTATAAGTATGTGTTTGTGTGTGGGTGTCTCCCCTTCAGATACTCGAGAGCCAACACATGTTGATTGTTCATGCCCCAGCGATAATGCCAGCTGTCTCAGTCAAAGAAACGTTCTCGAAATGCTAAAAGAAAATATTGATATCTGAAATCTGGGCAGCTGCGCTTTTTAAAGCTCTTTCAAAATATATATAGTATTTCAAATGCGAACGACACATCTGTTTTTTATTTGCACAAATGTTTGGCCGAAACGCACACACACACACACACACAATGTTGGTAGTACAACAAGTACCAATTTTTGCATTTGCCCCCCAAAAGTAAGAAATATCCAGCAGCAAATTTGTGTTTGTCAGTTTCACGTGCAAAATTATAAATAACGAGTATTTCCTTCTTTTTATTGTGCCTGTTTCTTTCTGCCACGTGTATCTGAGTGTGCGTGAGGATAGTGGTGTTATATGTACGATTTTGCTTGTCGGAGTATGCGGTAGTGGCTGCCAGCCAATGACTTTGGCCGCCGTCTGTTTCTGATGGCCTTCGACTGCGAATCTCAACTGCAAATAATTGCAGCTGGCTGCCACCAATCCAAACCCCCTACCCGCTCCCCAAAAATAAGCCGCCTTCTGTTCTCTATAGTTAGTACTACATCAAAAGCCAAAATCCAAAAACAACTTTTACCCAAATGATATATGACAGGAACATCAGCAACACACAATTAAAGATAAATTTATATAATATGAACATGGGAAAGGGGTTTTTGTGATATCCAATTCTTTAAAGGAATGCACAAAGCGCATATGTCAGAAGATTTGCTTAAGACAAGATCATAGCAAGAATGCATCAATCCACATTCTATAGCTCAATCATTTTCCAAATTTGATAAAATTGATAAGCAAAATAAATTGACTTTGCTATCGACTATTACAAAGGAACAAACAAACAGAAATTTTTTTTGATATTTGTGCTTCTGAAATCCTTAAAACACTTTTCATTAAAGCTAATCAAAAGTATATTCCGTGTAACGAAGAGTCCTGCAACTTGGTTCAATCAAAAACGCGATCTCCATTACGAATTTTCTCTAAAACTAAGCTTTTTCCTGTCCCCTTGAGTTCGATTGTATGTGAAACTAAATGACTAAGGAGTTTAACATATTAACATTAAATTGAGAGTTATAAATAAATGATAAAATGCGATGATACAAAAACTAACCTAATTCTTAGCCTTGTCAACCAAGTCCCTAATAAATTAGTTAATAAGGATTAAGTTTCAGCTCACACGTGCCACACAGAGATCACGTCATCAGATCGTAATGTTGCGCAGATTGCAGCTGGCTCTGGAATGTTTATGTTCAATTTAGTAGCTTAGTGGTTTTCGAACCAATTTTGGCAGGTCTGGCTCACAGCTGGGCCTCATCTGCATTAACAGCTGCAGTTTGCCAGAATGACTCACTGACTCACTAACAAAGAATCTCACCTGGCCTGGTGCCGCAAGTCTTAGCCTGGCCTTGACTTGGGTGGCAGCTGCTAAATGATCTGCACTTGTGCACAGTACGGAAGTCATACGGAAGAGAGAGAGAGAGAGAGAGAGAGAGAGAGAATGCGAGAGAGAACGGTTCAGACAGCTGCCAGTTTTTTGCTTTTTTTTTTTGTGAACGAAATCGTCTGCCTGCCAATGGTTTTAGTTATAGTTTATTTTGTTTTAATATTTTCGCTGCTGCTGCCTTCTGTCTGTCATTGCCGCAACACCTGCGTAAATATATTTTAACAGCTTGCTCGAACTCGTGCAAAGTGCTGTGCTCCACTCTGCATACCCTGCGGCAGGGTATGCTAATAACTGTTTTGCGGTTCATTTGATGCGCTCGATCGAGCATTTTCAAAATATATGCGTTTAGCATACACGTTGCGTGTGTTGAAAAGGTGTTATTGAGATTGTCGCCATATAAAAAATTATGACTATTATTACAAGTCAATAAACAACAAAAGAATTCTCTTAAAAAAGTATAGGTCATGAAAAGCATGCGTATATGTATTGTTAAGCAAAATTGTGACAAGTGTTTAATATTGATCAGAAACAAGAATAGATATATCATAGGAGCTACTACATGATTCACTATGATTTTAGCTGTATATATATTTGCTTACTTTAAACAAAAAGAATAAAACTTATTTCAGAAATATCTACAAACTTAATAAAAGTCGATACATAGATTAAGCATATATCTCGACTACATTTTTATTTGGCAGAGAATTCTTATGAAATATTTTGAAAATAATACTGTTTATTGAATTAATATAAAATTTGTTACACTTTTCTTGAAATTCTACAAATAGGTTCCAACTATGCTTGAGATTGTTTATTTTGTGTTTAAGAATGTCTTAATTGAACGAACTGAACAACTGAACCAACTTAATGACTGATTTGTTCGATAAGCTAAAATTTATCTGAATTTACTGAACTGTCTTATTTATTCAACTGAAGTCCAATAATGCAAAAGTTCAGAAAATTGCAACCAATAAATGCTTTGTAGAGTTCCAAAAATGCACAGCTAGAGTATTCTAAATGTCAGCAATATCATTCCAAACTGTTATCTATTTGAACAGCATGCAGCAGTTGTTTAAACAATACTAAAAACGTGCGAGAGCGAGAAGTATGCTAATAAATTAAGCCAATAGCAATCGATCGAACAAAGTGCTCGCAATTAGCCTTGGCTATCGAGAGAAAGGCGCCAATTAGCGTACCTTCGACTGAGCTGATTGTTGTCACAAATAACTACAACTGAGGTCTGGAACAGGGTGTCAAAATCAGCGCAACGAGCCATTTTTAGCTAATCAACCGACAGGCTGTGCAATTTTCAATACTAAATAATTTAGTTATGTAGTAAATATGGGCGGGTTTGATTGCTAAATTGGCACAATGACGGCCTGATTAGCCGGAAGTGAATTCAGGGAATGCATTTTATGAAATCGACAGTTAAGTGCGCTCTGTGAAAAGGGCAAAGTGATTAAGGTAATAGACGTTAGTCGAAATGCATATGACAAGTGCAGCTGTTGTTGCTACTTCTTAGCCGAAGTGCCACATGTGGCTCCACACACACACACACAAACAAAAAATCCCTGCCCAGCTATCCATCAAGCGCTCAATCAATCATTAGCGCTGTTAACTTTGCCCAACCAACCAAACCCACCCACTCAGACAGCCACAAGGATATATATGCTTTATATATATACATCTAAAGTTGTTGGCGCCAGTTTCACACCTTGGCAATTAGAGGCGTTGTCGTTGTGGTAGCTGCTGCTGCTGCTGCTGCCTAGGCGACATTGACTAATGAGACGCCATTTTGTTTGCCTGCTAAACAGCTGAGACAACAATACAATCATAAGTTGGCAAATGGCAACCGGAAATAAGTCAATTTTGTTATTAGCAGCAACAGCAGCAACACCAATTTCAGCTAAACACTTTTCACAATCACAAAACCAAACAAGGCATATTAATGTGTCACGCACACACACACACTAACACACTCGTACTACGCATAAACGAAAAAGTCAAATGCAAATTGGGTGCTTTTTATATTCTTTAACATCCAGCATTTAGCTGCTTGGATTTCTTTTGTGTGTGCGTGTGTGTGTCTGTTGTTGCTACTGCTGCTGCAAGTGGCAGCTTATTAAAAATGCGCAGAGGAACAGACCAACAAAAATAAAGAAGCGTATAACAATTGCTTTTGGTGCTCCCACACACACACACACAAATGTCATAGAAAAAGCTGAAAATATTTTGCAATGTTCACACACAAAAAACAAAGGGAAAGTCAACTGACCAAAGCAAAAGGTTAAGATTTAAGTAAATTGTTTAGCTGCAAGTAAACAAAGTTATTATTCATTCACGAAAATAGCTCAAAGGATTTATAAATAGTTTTTATGGATTGTATCCAAGCATTTTTACACAAAGTAAGTCAAAGTCAACTTCAAAACAATGCTGGAAATAACTTGAAAGACACATAAAAAGTCAAAGGTTGTAGCTGGTAAACTATTTTTAGTTGATCTTAGCCGTTGAATCTGTAAGCAGCTTAGATTTGTTGTGGGGCTAAAAACAAAGTATCTTTTAATAAATCTTTCTTTTTAAATAAATTGCTTTCAGTATATATAAACAAGTCAACCAACAGCTGCTGTCTAAGTTAACGAGTCATTTAGGCAACTAAATGATGAGGGTTCAGACTTAATTTTGTGGCAAGGTTGGAATTATAAAACAGATTTAACTTTGATGTCTTATCTAAAGGACAGTTCTATTTATAAGTATAGTGGTAATTGTGAGTGTAGTTGATGGTAATTTAATTTCTTTCAAAACTTACGTCCATTCGGATTTCAGAAATAAAACCTCTATCTCCTTTGCTGAGCTATAATATTCATAAAAAGGTTACACAGAATTTAACTTAATGATACAAGTATTTATCTAACAAAAACTCTTTATTAAATAAATATCTATATGCATATATCCAATAGTAGAAGAGGAAGAAGTGCAGCTGTGAAATGCGTCATGTTGTCCATTTAGCTGTCATTCTTTGAGCAGATGTAAGGAGCGCTAAACTAAGTGCACATTTCATCTATCTTCTTCATGACGTTGCCTGCCATTTTGAACATACTCTTCATTGAGTTGTCTACCCTCACTAACACCAACACCCACCTTCCACCACCACCACCCATTTCATGTAGCCAGCAATCCGTTAGCCTCAACTGTCGCCTCTTGTGTTTTAAACATTCCCTTACAAAAAGTAAAGTAAAAGAAAATGGAAAAAAGAATAAATAAAAAATATGTATATAAAACGGGCACGACTAACGGCATGTCCAGCGCAGATACAGATACAGCAGCATCAGTATGGCCTTATACCCTTATGCCACTCTTAATACCCTTACCATATTCTCTTTCTCTCTCTTTTGGCAAACGACCAAATTGTCTACGGCTGCTGCTGCTGCTGCTGGTTTTGCTTTGGGCCAAAAACATTTGAATTGAATTTGCAGCAGCAACTGCCTCAATTTCCAGACACAGCCGCTGACCTTGTCACACATACACACATATATGGATAGAGAGAAGGGGCGTCGGCCAACAACGACGACGACGACAACGTCGCAGCTGCCGCAATATTTCTTGCGCCAGATGAAACGCAGATGATGCCAGGCCATTCAACAACGGACAAAGTACAAGGGAACAGCAGCAGCAACTGAAAAACTGCGCCCGCCAAGTGGCAACAGCTGCCAGTTTAAGTATAACTGCCTCTTACACTCCCTCTTTCACTCTCTCTGTCTCTCTCTTTCTCTTTCGCGTACGCTTGCCGACTCTTTCAGTGCTTGCGTCTTGTAACTTGTCATGCCACAGTTGTTTGAGCTGCAACTCAAGTGCCGGCAACAGATTTTTGCTGTTACTGCTGCCCCAAAAGTTACTGCTGCTGTTGCTGGCATGTGTTGCTGTCGTTGTTGCATCGATTTTAGCATGTGCCCAAAAGCATATAAGTATATAGATATGTATATGAAAAAAATAGATAGAAGCACAGCATATTTCACAGGTGCTACGTCAGCAGCAACAGCTACAACAGCTGCAGCCCGTTGCTGTCAGTTGCAATTTTTTAATTGAAAAACGGCTGCAATAATCGGCAACAGCAGCAGCAACTGTCGACTGCAGCCCTGGCCACGACAGCAAACTTCAGCCTCAATGGCACGTGGCAACATGTGTTGCCCAACTCTTTGCCTTCCCACCCGTATCTCTGGTTTGATGACTGTTGCAGACAACTTGGCTGCACAAGCAATCAACAGCAGCAACAACAACAATAACAATGGGAATGGCACGTGCTGCGTTCAGCGTTTCAACTGAAAACGCTTTTCCAATCAGACAATCCGACAATAAGAACAGCAACAGCAATAAACAGCCGAATGCAACTGGAAAGTCTTCAATTGTCCGGCAAAACGGGATTTTCGTTACGTTTGAAATTGCATTTGCAGCAACAGCTGCATAATTGAAATGCTGGCTGGCAACATGTGGCAAACAGTCGCATTCTGTGGCTGCCAAAATGTTCTAGCTTGCAGCTGCAATTCCAACTCTTCAACTTAACTGGACGGCACTTGGCTAGCTAATGGCCAGTCTGGCTGTAAAACAGTTCATATCGAAAATAAAACAGACCATAAAGCCGATTAAGCGCGACACTCGCTGTTGTTACTGTTGTTATTGTTGGTTGCTGTGACACGCCATTATCTTATTATGCCTGACATACACACACACACAGTGTCAGAGGGAAAGGATGTAGAAAGCAGCAGAGACAAACAAACACGTGCGGTGACTAGTGCAAAAATTGATGCTGTTGCTTTTGTTGATGCTGGTTTTGCTGTTGCTGACTGCGTTTGTGTGTATGTGTGTGAGTGTTTGTCTGATGTGTAATTTAAAATGACGTCGATGCTGCGGCACGTTTCAGTCCCACACTCGCACACATACTCACACACATACAAACATTTGTGGGCAGCACAGCATCTGGCGAGGGTTGCTTGAAAAAACTTTCCATACAAGTAGGTAATAATAGAAGAGACCAAAAAAATGACAAATCTTTCAAAAAGTGTTGTTCATGAATTACGCAATCATTTTAATTAAATTAGTAACGTTTTTAATGTGCCCTTAATATAATAATAAATATTTAAAGTAAATTACTCATGATATCATTAATCTTTTATTTTTTGGTATATAAAAGCAGAATAATTTCATAATAGCTAACATGTAAATAAATAATTTATATATCGGTTAATACTAACAATAACCTAGGAGAGATATTAAGAGTTCAAAAATAAGCTTAAATATTTTTTAAAAGAAACACTTTTAATTATATTTTCATTTATTTAGTAATAGCAACTGAACTTCAAGCCACATTTGATTCTGGTATTAGCCTTGGAATGACTTCATTCTTATGAATTTTAATTATTTTACTTATTTATTTGACTTATTCATGGTGACAATAAATATTTCACTTAAGCAGTGTGATTTTACTATTTTCGTTATTATAAAATAAGTTAACTTCAAGTCAAGTATTTATCGATGCTGAACTAAGCATAAAATAAGTATTAACAAAAACAAATTGTATTGTAAGTAATTACGCTTTTCCCCAAAATATTGATAAATCAATTAGTAGTTGTTTGTACAAGCTGTACTCAAAAGTTCAATACTTAACAACTTCTCTGGCCGCACATAAATTTCACCTCACATTTGTAGCTTCATGTGTAATGAAGCAGCTGACGCAGCAAGTTGCAATATAAAGCGAGGAAAAAAACACATTTCACTGTAAAACACGCACACATCGTCCTTTTGTCAAAATGTGTCTGTTCTTGTTATTGCTATTGTTGTTGCTGTTGTTGGTGTGTTGCTGTTGCACAGGTGTCGTCGCCAGTAATCTCTTTCAGGCGGCGTTGGTGGCGAGGCGCCACTTGTGCATAATGACGCAGTCCGCCGAGCCACATCCACATATACACAAAGCCGGACTGTGTGCACATGTGTGTGTGAGCTGGACTCGTCCACACGGCTGTCATTTGCACACACACACAAACACACACGTAGTGAGGACGTGAACTGGCGGCTTACAGCTAAAGCACATGCAGCTGTGCTGTGATTTCAACCAACGAGTTCCAAGCACCACAGCTCCAAAAAAAAATAAAAACAAAAAAACTTAACAAGTGAACTGTGCTCGGGTGATGAGATTGCCAGATGGGAAGATGCCCTGTACTGATTCTGGCATACATGAAAAATAAACATAGCTTCGAATGATAAATACTTCAAAATTATAAAACAATACTGCTATGTCCACATTTATCGATTAATTTTGATCGATCAGGATATCGATTTAAGTAACTTGCATAAATACACGCAAATTTTGCCGGTCTAATCCCCAAAATACTGTAAGCAGATTTGCATTTGTATCTATCGGAACTAGTGAATAAAATCAGAAAACAGATGTGTTTTATGGACATTTATCGATTTCTTAAATATTCAGGAATTTAAGTAAATAGCATTTTTCATTTGATTTATCGATATCAAAACAAGCTTTCGAAACATGAAAATGATCCTTGCGTAAAAAAGTAGCTCACATCTTAATCATCACTCGTATCAGAAAAATATAAATATATTTATCCTTCATGTCATTTGATATTCTTTCCCTTGAAAATGCTAATATCTACCCTTTCGTAACAATTTCGAATGTGTACAGGGTATTAATAAAACCCAAAAACCCTATCCATTTAACCCTTTAAAACAATTGTTGTTGTTGCTGATGTTGTTATTACAGTTGGCGCGCCTTTTCGTTAACTCTGCCACAACTCTTGCTTCTGCCACAACTTCTGCCTCCTGCTCCCATTGCCGATTAAGTACGTGTAGATGTGTGTGTGTGTGTGTTTTTGTTAGCAAAAGGGATAAAAGTATAAAATGCTTTGGTGTCCAGCACAGAACAGCCATATGGCTATTTCCACTGTTATTTTTACTGCTGCTTTTGGTCTCGTTTTTTCACAAGAATTAAATTAATGTCGTTGAATTTTTTATGATTTGTGTTGAGCCTAATTGAAAATTATGTGCAACTTGCTTCTACTGTTGCTTTTAATTTGTCATTGCTGGCCAAAATAGTTGCCACGCCTTGCCACTTTTAAATAATTACTTTTCTCTTTTTATAAGCCAATTTTAACAGCAGCCGTTGCCAAAAATAGCAAGAGAGAGAGAGAGAGAGAGAAAAGAGAGTAGGGAGAGTGTGAGAGAAGGAGCAACACTCGCATGCTGCCTGACCCCCCTCTCTCAAGTTTTGTGGCAAAAGTTCTGCGGGCGACATTTCCCATTTTGGCCTGAAACTGAAGCTTAAGCTCAGGCGCTTTGAAGTGTGCCTGGGCAACTGGGGTGTTGGGTTTGTCCGGGAAGGGTAGGGGCGCACAAGCAACTCAAGATGAAGCCTTAGACGCCTGCTGGCACCGACAGGCGACAGCTGCTTAAGCGACAACAACAACGACGACGACGACGAGAAGGAAAACACGGCTGCTGCTGTTCCTGACATTTGATTCATTCGTCATAGCCTGCTGTTGTTGCTGCTGCTGGCATTGTTGTTGTTTCTTTGCCTAACAGCTGCCGCCAGCCAGCCAAGCTGAGTCAGACCAAAAATACAACACCACCCTACAGCCCGACCCGCCCACACTCACCTGGCTGGCTGGCACACAGTAGGAGAAAACACTTGTTGTTGCCGCGTGTCACGCATGTTTCACTTTGTTAGTTTCTGCCTGTTTGCCAGTTGACAAGTGTTATAGACGCCATATGCCGGCTGGATCCATCATTAGTTAGCCCCCCTCTGCACACACACCACCACCCCCTTGCCTTTCTCAATCTCTCTTGTCGGCACTTTGGCGCAAGCGGCAGCTGCGTGTCAAGTGTTTATTTTTAATAGAATTTCATTTGCAGCATTTTTAGTAATTTGCCTGATGCGAAACAGCTGTCCGCCGGGCCACCCGTCCTCCCTCCCCCTCGCAAATCTCTTTCTCTTACCTCATAACCTATAGAGAGCTGTCTCACGGTATAACCTCCCCTTCGCAACTAGTGTAAATATTGCCAAGTGCGACGATTGACTTTAAACATTGAGCCAAAAAAAAAACTGTTTTTACACCTTAGCCAAGCAGTTGGATACTAGAGGGGGGATCTGTGCGTTGCAGATTGATCGAAAACATGAATGAAATGAGCAGATATTTTCTTTTGTATTGTTTGATTTTTTCTTTTTGTTCTGTGTTCCTTTATAGCATTTGTTTATGCAGCCGGAACAAGCTGCACAAACTCCCACAACTCAGTCCAGGTATTTACATATTTTAGTGATAAAAATCAACAAATTTTCCCATGGCTCGAGAAAAAGCGACACAGAGAGAGTTGAACCGGACATGAAAATGAACAAGTGGGTGCAATAAAAAAAAGGGTAAATGTAAATGCTACTAACTTGGGGGTAGCAAACGAGTGTGTAAGGAAAGGAAGCTTGTTTAAATGGGTGGTAAGTGGCAGTTGAATGAATGTGTGTGTGTGTGACAATCGTGTTGAAAAGAGGCAGTTGTTGGTAGTGTACGTGCATATGTGGCTGGAAAATTCATTGAAAATCCAGCCAGAAAATTAGCTCAATTAAATAGGTGTCTCTATTAAGACTGCGGTTCCATTACATTTTTCATTTGTTACGTTATTGTATACGAATCTTTTATTTTTATAAAATAACATCATAATTAATTTCCTATGATCAGCAAAATTTCCTCACAAAAATGTTGCCTCGAAAAGTGATCAGAAATGCGTCTCAATTTTGTCAACAGAATTTAATGAACGATGCAATATTTGTATTAAAATTAAATAAAAACTCCACAAAACTGATTTCATAGTCAATTATTGTCATTATATACTCTTAAAAACATCAGGTTGAACGCATGAAGTTTTAAGTTAAGCTCATTATGATAATTATATATTCAAAATATAGTTTCAATATTTGGATTTATCAATTACGATCCGTAAAGCCGCAAACATTAAATTAATTCAATTTTAAATGTAGTTCTGTATCCCATATTATCAATTCATATTATTATTGTTGCTTTGTGTGTTTATTGCTGCTCAAAAATTGTGCATGTACACAAAATAATGCTCAATTTACCGTGGGCGAGACTACAGCTGCCCTTAATGAGGCTCGGTCCCAGGCCCTACACACAGTCACATATACCAGCAAATATGACAGGGCTTTCTGGCTGAGAAATAGTAGAAGGAAGCCAAGGTTCATGGTGCGCCCAATTTGCATGTCAGAAAACAATTTAATCAAATTGAAATCAAATAATTTGAAATCATAATGTGAGAACTTTGTCACTTGATGTTTTTGTTTGACGCATGGGAACCTGTACAGGTTGTTGTTTGAGTGGGCTTGGCTTATAATTACAAATTGTTGTTCTTGGGGAGTTTATGTTATTGTTGCTGGTGTTAGGATTTTTTTCTTTTGAGGGTGGCGCCAACTGTAACAACAACAACAGCAGTGTTTAAATTTACCCCAAACTAATTTGTGACTACTATTTCCAGATGGCGCTCGATGGCAAAGCGATAATTAAGGAGGAAATAACCGACAAGGACGCATATGACGCAGCGGCAGCAGTAGCAGCGGCAGCGGTCGCAGTTGCCACATCAACAGCTGCCTCATCCACATCCTCCTCATCAGCAGCAGCGGCAGCAGCAGCTAACACAGCAGCAAGTGCGGCTGCAATTAGTCGACGGCTTAAAGGTGAGTGGCATTTGTACAAAACAGCACATGCCAATGGAGCAAGGGCAACAACATAGCAATTGAATTGGAGATCCAAGTGGGCATAGAGCACATTGAGGCGTTTAATAAGGATTGGCATTGGAATTGAGCAGCACACAAGTGCAGTCAAGCGACAGGCACAACGATTGATGGTGTGAATGCCAGCAGCTGTATGTTTAGCTGTTAAAGAGTGTGGGTGTGTAAAGTGTGTGTACAAACATAACGAGCAACAAAGCAAACCAAAAGATTTTGGGCAAGAATAAAAAGAGCTTTCAAGAATGTTAAGTAAACAGCAATTATATGAGGGACTTTTCTATTAGATTTAAGATATTGTATTCGAATTTTGGCTCATAATAGGAACATTTTCAACGACCTGTGTTGTTTTAATATTGCTTACCATAAAAGAGTTAAAAAAATATTTTAAAATTTATTTATAACATAGAAAGATTTTTAGAAGAGGTCCAAAGGCATATTGATGTACGTTAAGTGAATAAAATATTTTCATTACGAAATGCTGATAGAAATTTAATTGACAAGAAATTTTAAATTTTATTTATTTACTTAAGTACTTAAGAATCACAAATTAAGTTTAATTACAAATAGTCTGGTTTTGAATAGGTTAAACCTACCATATAGTACAATATTTTAAAATTCTCTCCAGCATCTGAAAGTTTTAGCAAATAAATAATATTCCATTTATCTATTTACCATTAAAGGATGTACTTAGATTTTTCAGTCACTTGCAGCAGCAGCTGTCTTCGTCATTTTTGGTCATTGTAGTCTAACAACTTATTTTGTCGGTTTTCAACAGTTCGTGCGAACCGCAGCCAACAGTTAAAATTTTGTGGATGATTTTGTGTGTGTGTGCGGCATTGAATGGCCACAAGGTTTTTCCCCAATTTCATCTTGCTCTCTTTTTCTCGTTTTGTGCCATTTTGGACGTTAGCCGAAAAAATAACAGCCGCTGTTGGCGTTCCCAGCAGCAGCAACAACAGCAGCAACATCAGCAGCAGCCACATCAGCAACAGCCATAGCCCGCATATATGAGCAAAAAAGCGTAGCCCGCTTTTAGGGGCTGTTGTATTGTGTGTATATGTGTGCTTTGCTTTGCTTTGATTGCTTCTTCTGCTGGTGTTGTTGTTTTTGTTGTTCTGGTTGCTGTTGTGCGTACCTGTGTCACTTGCTGCAACAATTCCCAGGCCAATAATGTGTGCGTGTCAGTGTTCGTATGAGTGTGTGCTCTGCATTTAAGGCGCTTAAATTCTGTGAAACGTTGCTCTCTAATTAGCATTCAAAACTGAAAGCTCTTCCACAAAAAAACAAAAATAAGATCTAAAAAAAACAAAACGTTTGTTTAACAAATGTTTGCTATGTGTTGCAGAGACGCCCACAAAAGCAATAACAAGAACAACACAGCAGTGGCAACTTCATTATGACCTCCTGCTGATGATGATAATCACAAACACAGTGCATGATGAATATTTGCCAAAATGATTGTTTTCCCAAATGACTATGCCAGCAACAGCAGCAGCAGCAACACCAACAGCAACAGCAATACAAACTAAACTTGCCAACGTTTCGTTTTGTGCGCTCGACTGCAATCTATGGGACACAGCTGTGCAAATTCTGTTGCCCGAACACACACACATAGACTGCGCACTGGCCCATGCTGCGTATACGTAACCTTAAATCGATGGTTGCTGCTGCTGTTGAAGCTCACTCATGATGCTGATGTTGCGCCAGCCGTTGAGTCTCCCACAATGCCGCATTGCCACGCCCCCTCTACCTCCCCCCTGAGTCCCTTTTTCCTCCAATGCACACAGACATAGAAAATTGCCAACATAATGTTTTAGAAAATATGTGAATTGTCAACACAAAATTTTCGTAAATAGTTTTTCGTGACCGAAACATTTTTCGTGCCCAGTCACAGCTGGTAACTACAGCAACACCACTCTACCCGCACCCTCTCCCTTTTGCCATCCCATCTCTTGGGGTAGCACAACTTTGGGTCAGTTGCGGTTTTTGTGGGTCCGAAACAAAACTTTTAAGCCTCAACCAACTGCAATATTTTACAATTGTACACAGCCAGCCAGTTAAATACTGAGCTCAGCTACGAATAGATAAATTCAGATACAGATACAGATACATAGATAGATACATATAAAGTGGACGACACTTGGTTTGCCTATATTGATTCTCATCAACCATTTTTTTTTTTGCATAGCAAGCCAATTACAGAGCCCCACGAAGACGACGGCGGCGGCGGCATCATGTGATCCATCATTGTCTATGTTTGGCGTTTGATAAGCCGCCGCCAACTCAGTTGAGTAATGCCTCCAACTCGCTTTTTGTATGCCCCTCGCTCTCTCTCTCTCTCTCCCTATCTCTCTGTATGTGTTTGTGTCCCTTCGATTGGCGTGCCTGAATGGCTGTGAAAACACAGCCAGTTGCAGCTGTATCCACAATCATTATCACAAAAGCAAACTGTGCAGCAGCCACATCAGCAACGGCAGCAGCAACATCGACTGGCTGCCTTCAACATCGTCATCGTCATTGTCAGCAGTGGCAACATTTGCACCCTCCAACCCCTACACAGCAGCTAACGCAACCACCCCACCCACACATTCTTACACTCTCTTTCTCTCACGCACACACATAAACAATTTCCATTAGCTTGTGCAAACAAAGTTTTGTATGTGTGTGTGTTTGGTTGCCAATGCGAAACCAGGCGACACATAAACACAATTTGCAAAACCAAATTTCAATTCAACAAATTTTACAGCAAGTCACACTCAGGAGAGTGAAAATGAGAATAGAAAATATTTTCATTCAAATGCTAGAGAGCTCAAGAAAATTATCAACAGACAGAGAAAAAGAAATAAAGATGAACATAAAAGCTGCAAAAATTAACTTAAATGTGGACTGGGCGAGCTATTGATCAGGATTTTATCGGCTTGGAGCCCTTCATTGCCTGACTAATGGAAAACCACAAGAACTGTACAGTCACTTAGAATACTTTGATCATGCCACTTCCTATGCGGAATTAGATTTTATTTGAGGCATTCAATTTACGAGATAATGACAAATCGCTAGATGATAATTTTGCTCAGGGATCACGAATGGTACTTGTGGTGGCAAACAAACTGTTCAGCCGTGTGAGTAATTATGGTCAAGTGTCTTTAAAGCTAAGTTCTCAAGTTCGTTATGATTGATTAAATTTTACCTAAATCGTCGAGTAAGAAACATTTGTTATAAGTTTTTGATTTACGAAAAAAATAAATATAAAATTATTATAAGCTGTATAAAAATGTATCAAAATACCTTGAAAGTTTCTCACTTATGATATATTTGTTTTGGTTTTAAGGAAATCAAATTTTCCAGCTGAGCACAAAAACATATTATTTTTAATTTGTCGCCTGTCAGCCAGCACCCTAGATCAACTGGCATCCCCCTTTCTCCCCTCTTCCAACCGAGTTGTTGGCCGTCCATCTGCGCGTTTGCGGCTTTTCCGTTAAGCTTTTCATTTTTGAGCTACAGTCGAGTGGGACGCTCTTGGCAGCAGCAGCAGGAGCAGCAGGATCAGAACCCGACATCAGCAGGCACTAACCAGGCACAAGGCATGTTGCACACACACATACATAGACAACCCCTTGCCCCTTACAACTGCAATTAGAGCGTCAGTCGGTTGATTTGCTTGCTTGGCTGGGCTTTTGGTGTTTTGTTGTTAGCCAGTTTGTTGCTTGTTGTTCGTTGTTGGCAACCAAAAATGTTTGCTAATTTATTTCCCATGTTCAAACAAATTTGTTAATGCCCCCCGGCTGGCGAGTGGCAAGCAAGGCAGACAAGTGCTGCAGCTTGTTGCGGTCACAACAGAAATATGTATATATATATATATAAATATATATACTTACTATATAGTATCTGTGGCATGGCTGATGTGGCAAACAGCTTCTAATGCATTTGTAATACGCTTCGCCTGCACATCCTGTCTTGTTCTACACTTGCCGTCTCTCATCCTCTAGTTGTGTGCCTTGTTTATTGTGAACTAACTAAACTAACGAGCTTCCTCATTTCGATAACACACCAACAGCCAGCAGCAGCAACAGCAACTGCAGCAGCAACAGCAGCAGCAGCAACGGTGACAAATGTTCCAACAGCTCAACAACCAACTCCAGCTCCTCCAACACCTCCTCCAGCAGCAAAGACACAGCCAGCAATGGCAGTCGAGAGAGGGAGCGAGAACGTGATAGACTCTGCCGTACGCCACCAGATTCACCGCCAGAGCTGGCACGCAATTTGGTTGCTGCACCACGTTCACCACACTCGCCACCAACATCGCTGCCCCATCATCAACAGCAACAGCAGCAGCAGCGACCGCAACGCAATGCAAGCGCTTCACCCGTTATCAATGGAAGCAATGCAACATCGCCAACACCCGCAGTGGCACAACAGCAGCAGCATGCTGCATCTTTGGCTGCCGCTGCTGCTGCCGCCGCCGCTGCCGCAGCGCATGTCGAGCAGGCGCGTCTGCTGGGCAAGCTGAGAAAATTCCTTGGTTCCCTATTGCAATTCTCGCAGGAACTCGGACAGACGGAAGTGAGCGAGAGAGTGCGTGCTTTGATATTGTCGCTGTGCAGCAGCTCAATATCGCTGGAGGAATTTCGTCTGGCGCTGCAGGAGGCCATCAACTTGCCACTGCGTCCGTATGTGATGCCACTGCTGAAGAATAGTGTGGCGCTGATGCAGCGTGAGATACTCGCCTTGTCGCGTGCCACAAACCAATCGGCCCTGCAATATGTGACAAGTAATGTTGAGGCTGTCATGGAGCTTCAATCACACAGCGCCGAATTCGCCGACATCTTTGTGCAGCTGGAGGCGCCAGCCAATGGCAATAGTGGAGCATTGTTCAAGCGTCGCAGCTCAGACTCGATGATGGACGGCGGCCACAATGCACACAATGGACTGCAGGAGTGGAGCGATTATATGGCTGCCAATGCATCATATGGCCCGCCCAGCAAACGTCTGGCCATGCATCCGAATACGGCACCAGCCCATTCCATGATCGCTTTTGATTATAGCGCTGCTGCAGCTGCAGCTGCTGCTGCCGCCGGCGATGTTGGTGGATTTATGCAGCGTGAGGAGCGCGAGTTGCCACGTCATGCACCGCTGCCTCAGGTGGCACGTGGTGGTGGTGGTAACGCTCCAGCCGGTGGTGGTGGTGGCAGTGGGGGTGGTGCTTGTGGCGCCGCTGCTGGCGGTGAGGAGGAGTGGAAGAACATTCACACCATGCTCAACTGCATCTCGGCCATGGTGGACAAAACAAAGCGTGCGATTACCATATTGCAACAGCGTGGCATTGAGCCACAGCATGGCAGCAACAGCAGCCAGGAATTAACACCAGCTGCAATGGCTGAACTCAGACGCCATACCGAGGAGAAGGTTGCCGAGTTCAAGCGAAATGCCGAGGATGCTGTTACACAGGTTAGTGTTAAGCTAAAGTGGAAAGATTTTGCCAACAACAATTTATTTTATTTTACATTTTCACAGGTCAAGCGACAGGCTGTCATTGAGATACAACGTGCTGTTGTTGCCGCCGAGACACGTGCCGCAGAGATCATGACCCAGGAGCGATTACGCATGGAAAAGTTCTTCATGGAGATGAGTCGGCATTCGAGTGGTGAACGCGATTTGGACAACAAGTCACCATCCATAACAACTGCACAGAATGTAAGTTGATTTTTGAAATGCATATAATATTTTAGAATGGGTTTTAGCGTTGGGGATTTTCTTTTTTGAGTTTTCTTATTCATAGTGTGACTATTGGATATATTGCTGACATTATATCTTGATAATTTTGCTCAATAGCAAAAAATTTCATTATTTTTTTTTATAACATCATAAGTGTAAAAACTTTTCAAGGGACTTATGTTTATAATGTTTAAAATCGAATAATCCCAGAAACGCCATCATAAGAATTCGATTTAAACTTAAGTATTATTTACAGGGCAGCAATTTGCAACAGCAATGCTGGAACTGCGGCCGCAAGGCCACCGAAACCTGCTCCGGTTGCAATATGGCACGCTATTGCAGCGCCTCATGTCAATATAGGGATTGGGACAGCCATCACCAGGTGGGTACAACGAGCAAAACTTTTCACAACTTTTCTTCACTCTATGTATCAACTTTAAAGGTGTGCGGAAACTCACGTGCCACCGAGATGAGCGCCAAGCACTTGCAACATTCAGCCAACGTCAGTGGATTGAGAAGCGCCATTTCCACCCGATCACCACCTACACCAACAGCAGCAGCAGCGGCGGTGGCAGCTGCCGCATCAGCCCACCTACAGGCAGCCGGTGCTCGTGAAGCAGCTGTTGCGGCAGCTGTGGCAGGTGCCGCCTCGGGTGCCGTAGGAGTCGGTGCGGCTGTGGGTGGAGCTGCTGTCAGTGCTGGGACGCCCAGTGCGCTGGTGCCAAACGGCTTGGGCTCCAAATGACGCATTCGCATGATGAAACCCAAAAAGAAGTACTTGTGCTAGTCAAATTAAATGGAAGCGATAAATGATAAATACCACTAATATTATTACAACTTTAACAACTATATGTATGTATAATTATGCAGTTCAACTAAAGTAAACCTTAACCAAAAATAAATAAGAAAAAATGATAGTGCATAAATAAACATTGTCAGCATTATTCAAATAGTTTTCTAAATGCACACTTAAAGATATTACTTCAAGTAAAACGCAAAATGGAAATGTAATTCCAAACTCAATTCCTTTTTGCACTTCAGCACCCAAAATAAAAACAAGAAAATATCTAAACATAAAAAAACTACTGTTAAATGAGTAATTAAATTATTGATTGTGTGAGCACTTAAAAATAAATAGATTAAAACTTAACGAAAAAAAATTTGCACCACTTGAAGATCATTTATTAAAGTATCTATATTAAAAGCAAATTAAAAAAAAAAAATAACAAAAGCTGTAAGTAGTACTTAGGAACCAGCCAAAAAAAAATATAATAAAAAAATGTGAAGGAAGCAAAGAATGCATAAACTGAATATAGTAGTTTTTATTCTGTATTATTATTATCTGTACGAAATATATATTATAATTATTATGAAATATTATTATTGCTATCATTATGGCTAATTTATTGATTATACATAAACATGAATGTACTATTTAATTTATTAATTAGTATTTATTGTATTTCTAAACAAACAAACAAACACACATATTTAACTGTACCCTATCTATAAACAAGCAAAGGAAAACCAAAATCAAATGCGCATAAAAAAAGTAAATGTTACAACCACAAAGAAAAGGCTAAAAGAAACCCAAGAAATAAAGTGTTTTAAACCAACAAAATCTGATTGCAACAAATTCGATTTCGTCTATTCCTGCAGGACTGCAGCCTAAAAGCAGGCAACACAAACTGCAAAGCCATGATTTGCGCATTAGTGAGTGTGTGGTGTGTGCGTGTTTGTGTGCTACAAAACCACAAACTACTGTGATGAAATTTCAATTATCGTCACTCAGCTGTGCCATGTGCAAGTGTGCTAGTATGTGTCGGTGTGCGTTTGGCACACCTGCTGCTGTCGCATTGCAAGCAAGCAAAAGCTCGTTAGTGCCTTGCCTCGCCTAGGGGCGTCCACAACATTTGTTGCACACATACACGGACACATGCACAAGGTTTGTGGCTGACACACACACACACACATTTGTAGACACTTCAGGATCAGCTTGCCTTTACTTTGCTTTTGTCTGCAACTGCTGTGCGCTTTTTTGCAACCCTTGACTGGAATTGGGTCTAAAAGGTTGGGGGGCCTTATACCCCATCATCATGATGTTGCCGCTGATGCTGATGATGATGATGGCATTTTGCTACCTGAGTGATTTTCTAAAGTCAGGGTAAAGGAAGAGAGAATGAGAAAGAGAGAAAGGAAGAGGAGTTGCATATTCAAATAGCTGCATGTCCAGGCAAACAGAAGCATCAGCATCCGCTTCCTTGGACGCACCCCTTCTGGTCATTTAGCAGCTGAAGGAGCAGCAAAAGCATATGCTGACGTTTTGTTTGTTTCTGACTTCACCTCACTTCTCTCACATTCTCTCTTCCCGTTGGTTAGCTTCTATTTAACATGCAGTTATCGTTTGTTATCGCCAGCAGCCATGGCTCAGCTGAGCTTAGATCGGCCATCCAGCCAGCCAGACACAGACATGGACATGTTGTCAACGGCAATAACACCACTACAAAGGAGGTAATGACTCTGCTTAAGCTGCTATGCGTTGTATACCCTGTAAGCTTTGTAAGAGCTGTACTCTGAAGATGGAAGATTTTATAGTTGCATAACTACCATAATAACAAAACTTTACCAAATAGTTAGTTTATGTTTGGACAATATATTTATGCATAGAATGCTTGATCCAAAAAAATCATGATGTCGATCTTAATTCAGAGAGCTTTAAATAAATCAGGTCGAGTTTTAGTTGATCAAAGCAGATTTGTATTTAATTTATTAAGAGTTGAACTTGGTTAAGGTGGAGGTGTACTTGACTCAGATAAAATTTTACTTGATTAAGGACGAGTTTTACTTAATCCAAGATTCGAACTTAAATTTTGAATAGATTTAATGATCGCCAATACTGAATTAAGTTGAAGCTTTAATAATAATGATTTTGAGGGTATCGTCCGGCTCGAATCACAAATTGTTTGCTTGAACAAAATAAAAAGAAAAGAATGACATTTTCAACATTATTCAACTGTGCTTAAAATCTGTCTATTTATCTTGGTCTATCACATGACTAGTACAAATATGCCCGCTAGGAAGAACGAGTGTTTCAATCGCCAGCTACAATAAAGGCCGCTTTGACGTCTGTTGTTGTTTGGCCATTGTATTGTCTTTGGGCTTCGATTGGGTAAATTGCATTAACATTAAAAACGTAAAACTTGAAATCGAGAGATTTTAATTAAAATACCAGAGCAACTAGCAAGCGCATTGTGCCATGCCTGGTGTTTTGTTTGTGTGTGTGTCTGCCACAAAAATATTCATCATAAGTGGCAGCCACCAGCAGCAGCAGCAGCAGCAGCAACAACAACAACCACAGCCGCCAGCTGCTCACAGAAGTCTACACGGGCAGCGACGCGAGCAGCAATTGTGCCATTTCAATCGACATCTGTTACTGATTTCAAAGAAACTTTTGTTGACAACACAAACAAATGCCAAACACAGCAACAGCAGCAGCAGCAGTAGCAGCAACCAAGCGAGAGAGGGATTTACGTTGTCGCCTAAGGGAGGCCCCAAATGAGAGAAGGGGAAGAGTAGGGTACAAGGTACAAACGTTTGACGCTTGCCTGCGCACGACTCACAAGTCCGGGTCCAACTCACGTGTGGCCCCAAACCACACCACCCTCTGCCCATGCCTTTGCCTGCTACGACCATGCAAAAGTGCCACACAGCTGACGTTAACGTTATCAGCAAGCAAGCAAGTGGCTTGTGTGTGGCATTCTCTCCCAGCCCTTCTGCTCTCACTGTGCTTATGTGTGTGTGTTTTTGTTTTTGCCGGCTACAAACAAAGTTGACTGAGGTTGCCTGCATTTGAAGGCTGTGCAGCAGCAGTGAATAACATGTGCGTGCTTTACATGTGTGTATGTGGGTGTGTGTTTGTGTTTTTGGCGGCGCCATTGTCGATAATAACGATTTGACTGGAACAAGAGGGACTGGAAGAGAGAGAGAAGCAATGAGGGGAGCGAGGAATCGAAACAGAGGCGCAGTTAGTGCGCAAGTTGCCGTTGCCGTGCCGCTTTTGTGCGCGTAACATGTGTCAATTACAGGCACACACACACACAATCAAACAAACTGCTCACACACAGGCACACTCACTTGCTTTCTCGCTGCTCACCGTCTATAACTCAAAAAGCTGCCAAAAAGTATGCGCACATTTTTTATATACGCCACGCCTGAAAGTATGCACATATTTTTTATATTCTTCTCGCCTGCCGGCATTTGACAGCTACGACCCGACGACTGCGACGCTAACTGCGCAGCTGCTGCGTTTGCTTTGCCCGGCTTTATGTTAATTTATTTTGGCATTGGGATTCGTTTATATACTTTTCTTTGGCGGCAAATTGTTTTACTTTGCTGCCTTTGTGTTTGGCTATAGGGTAAGAATGTGTTTAATTAAAAAAGGAGGAAAAGTTTTGCATTTGGGAGTTATTTTTCTTGATAGCTTGTTAAATGTTATGGCCAGACATAGGTTAATGCTTAAAATAATTAACGAACTTACTGAGTCATGTATTTTATGGGTTAGTAAGCTATGTTCTTATCAAATCAAATATAAACCAAAAGTAGTTTGTAAAAGGAAGACAAATAATCTGTCCGTAAAAAATAAATAACAAAAAAATTATAATATTTTTATTTTATTTATTAAAGCTTTCTAAGCCAAAGCATAGACAAGCAACAATCGATAGATGTGAATCGGACCTGATGTTCCGTGAAGAGGAGGAGAGGCGATCGCTAAAGCATACTCTCTCTCTCTCTCTATCTCTCTCTTAGTTATACATTCTCTCAAGCTCTCTAGCACAAAGTGCTCACTGTGACTGATATATAAACAGAACCGGCAGAAAATGCTCAGTTGTTATTAGTTGCTTCTGTCGATTAGAACAACGTCATTTCGGTCTGTGCTTGTTGCTGCTGTTTATTGTTGCTGTTGGTGTTGGTGCTGCTTTGACGTGAATTTTGCAAAAAGTATGTCAGTCAATTGATGAATAAATGCGGTAACATGCGAGAACTTGAAAAAATATCCGAATTGCATTGGCCAGGCCAGAGTTAGAAATGTGAATTGGACGTTTGACAGACAGCTGAGTCTCTAACTGAATAGATATGTATATATACAAATTTATAATTTTATGTGTGCAACAATGTCAAAACCAAAGTCAGTGTCAGGCCCACGTAATCAACAATCAGTTATTAACATACAAACCACAGCGCACAAGCTATGTGAATCAAGTCGCTGCCTTACAGCCAAGTTAGCCAAGTGAATCAAGCCAACTGAGAACGCGAGAACCGTTTAATGTTTTGTGCGTTGCATACCAAATAAGTCAAGGTCCCCGGCTCGGAATCATAGATGCCAAGACATACATAAATATATGCACATATATGTACGAAAACACAACACCCCTATTTATATTTATGTTTGACGCTCATTTTCAGTGGTACAAGCGCACTGTGGAATAAGTCAATCATACAAAGTAGTTAAAAGATTATCAAAAAAAATATTTAAAAAAATGACTCTTACCTGGTTCAATGATTAAACCATTCTATATTACGAATTTTTTTTATACGAATTGTTTTTTTCTCCCCTTGAAATTCGTTCCATGGAAGTTGGGCTGTATTAACTTAACAGAAATTTTATAAATTTTTTAATGGCAAAAGACAGCTTGCAAATAGAGATAAAAATCAACAGATAAAAACAGTACACATACATATACATATATAAAGATATATAAATAAATAAAATTTAAATCTATTCAAAATTGAGTCAACCAAATACAATACAATATATTTTAAAACTTTAGTTCACGCTTTTGTAATCGCTTCTGATCCACTGTGCAATTGCTTGCCACAAATGGAATCTCAGCGCGAGCAATGAACTTTGTCAGATGCCTTTTGCTATAACCGTTGATTCAATTTTGTTGTTGCTGATGTTGTTATTGGTGTTTTTGTTATCACATGATAACCCTTATACAGCTAAATCGCAATATTGTTGACATTGTTTGTACAGATTAAGCAGCCATTATTGAAAATTTCAGTAAATTGCGTTTATATCTGATAGTGTAAAATCAGGGAAAAAGAAATTATATATTACGCAAAACACATTTGTATATTGTTATCAACAATCACATATGTACAAACAGCTGTTTCCTCACAATTTTTTGTATGTGTTGGTTTTTGTTGATGTTTTATAATATGCCTGATTGCGATATCAGCTGTACGAGTCGGGTCTGGTTCAGAACAATTGGAGGTTTCGCTAAATGCTTTAGCATTAGATTCTCCTGACCGTCAATGTTGTCATTAAATTGATGCAACTTTGAACTTCAGAAGTCTGTTTCTTTAGCATAGATTAATTGATCGCTCAATAATATGGGCTAGTATACGAGCTGTGCAAAGAAACACCTTCAAACGTCATATTGTTGACAGAATATTTTGAAAGCAAATTTTTACAAAATGTCTTTTTTCCATTTTCATCCTAATTATTCAAAACATTGGAAGCCTCATTTTACCAAACGTCATTTATAAATCAATAAATAGTTTTAATTGTTTTTTAAAATAGCAAAAAATAAGTTAATAAAAATTTACTTTCATGAATTTGTTGCAAATCGTTTGCGTTAGAAAAAATTAAGCTCCCACAATAAACTTCAAAGATGATTAACCCCAATCGATTAAAAGTTTTTTAAGGTTTAAATATTATAATTTATTATTATGATGATTCATTAAGACAGGGATAAATAAATAAATAAATAAATATTTTAGTTAAAAATTCTTGAAATTCTTCATTGGAAATGGAATGCCAATAAACAGTTGTTCGTCAACAATGATTAATTTCTGAGTCCCACAATTCGCTAAAAACCAAATAACAACAGAAGTAACTGAAATATAAATGTATATGCTACATAATGTAAAATTAAAAGCACGAGAAGATTTCGTTTTAAAACCCGGTAAAAGCACTGTGCGAAACCTTCTAAAACTTATTTCTTATTTCCTAACTTTATAGCTTACCTTCTAGATTTGCGTATTGTACTTCGTAGGCAGTTTCACTGTACCCTACTTAGCTTCTCATACCTGAAACTAGCATATAGCTTTTATGACAAGTTTGATTTGCTTTACTTAACAACTGCCCGCTTATAGTTAGCCCCCCGGAATACTCCTCAAACACGTGTGAATTACTCATAGTGTTGATAGTGTTGGGCTGTTTGGGTTCACACACACACACATATTAAGTACTGCAATGCTTGGCGCTAAAAACAGTAAAAAACAACGCTGATAAGAGTGTTGAATGTTTGGATACATAAGAGTAGGTGTGAATGTTAAAGGGTGTTAGTCAGTCAGTGTCATTTGGTCGCTTGTGGAAGAAATACTACGTTTAAAATATATCGACATCGAGTTATAATTCAAAATACTCTCAACTCTAACATTGTACACAATATATAATGCAAAAATAATAAAAAATGTTTCTTCTTCTTAAGTGAGCGAGTCCAAACAGCAACCAGTAGAGGAGAAGGATAAGGAGGACGAGCAGAAAATGGAGATTCTGTTGGTGCTCAACCTTAAACAAAAGTTTGCCACACGCCTCGGCATCATGATAGTAGGCAGCACTTTATTTTGCTTCTTTTGCTGCCAAAGCACTTGGTCCTGTCTCATACTTGGCGCTATTTTGGCCCTAATGCTTCGCAGCCCCACAAATGTCTTTGCTTTCGTAATGACCTGCCGCAGGGATCTCATGTAAGTTTGCTAAACATAGTTAGCTAAACTGAACGACATTGTTTAAATACCTATCAAGACGATAACCTTGATCCCGATAAAGTTTGGAAAGCGTTCAGATAAGATTAGAAACCAGCGTACCAGCATACAAATTAAGTTTGTGTTATACAAACTTTTATTTTAGTCGATTAGTTGAATTCATAGAGTTATCAGTGTTATTTCTGCCTGCCTTTTCCAGCGCCTTTTATCGCTTTTTGGCCTTAAATTGGTATCTCCTACGCAAGGATCGCAGAGGATCGACTGTGGCACATTGCTTCCAGGAGCAGGCACGTCGGCACCCAAACAAGATATGCTTTGTGTTGGACGAGCGGCGTTTAAGCTTTTCGGAGAGCCTGCTCTTGAGTCAGCGTGTGGCAGGATACTTTCAGCAGCGTGGCTTTAAACGTGGCGACTGTATTGCACTCCTTATGGAGACACGTGTGGAGTACCCATGCATCTGGCTAGGTCTAAGTCAGCTGGGCGTCATAACAGCATTGATAAATTCTCATTTGCGTGGGGAATCGTTGCTGTACTGTATCCGTATTGCCAGAGCCAGTGCCCTGATCGTGGGCAGTGAGTTTAGTGATGTGCTGTTAACGCTGCCAGAACTTGACATAGATGTCTATCAGTATACAGATGTGGAAGGCCATCAGCTGTTGCCCAAAGCCATTGAACTTTCAAGAGTACTCAACACACAAAAGCCATTGCCCCTATATCGCAATCAGGAGTGTTCGGCAAGGGATAAGTTACTCTATGTTTATACCTCTGGCACTACCGGATTGCCCAAAGCCGCCGTGATAACGAATCTGCGATTTCTGTTCATGTCAGCGGGAACTTTCTATATGCTCCGACTCAACAGAAACGATGTCGTTTATAATCCCTTGCCACTATATCACACAGCTGGTGGCATTGTTGGTGTGGGAAATGCTCTACTCAACGGCAGTACAGTGGTACTTCGCAAGAAGTTCTCTGCCTCAAATTTTTGGAGTGATTGTTGCGAGCACAACTGCACGGTGGCACAGTACATAGGTGAACTGTGTCGCTATCTACTTGCCACACACTATAAACAGGATGAGGACAAGCCACTTCATAATCTTCGCATGATGTATGGCAATGGACTGAGACCGCAGATCTGGCTGCAGTTTGTTACACGCTTCGGTATACCACATATCGGGGAGATTTATGGTGCCACTGAGGGCAATTCCAATCTCATCAATATCACAAATCGCATTGGTGCGATTGGTTTCGTGCCCATTCTTGGACGTAATCTCTATCCGGTTCAAATACTGCGCTGTGATGAGCTGACAGGTGAACCAATCCGTGATGCCAAGGGTCATTGCAAGCGTTGTGTTCCTGGCGAGGTGGGTCTTCTGGTGGGTCAGGTGGATGCACGGCGAGCGGTAAGCGCTTTCCATGGCTATGCGGACAAGGAAGCCTCCGAGAAGAAACTACTACGCAATGTCTATTCCAATGGCGATTGCTATTTCAATTCTGGCGACATGGTCGTCTGTGATATGTTGGGATATTTCTACTTTAAGGATCGCACAGGAGATACGTTTCGGTGGCGCGGCGAGAATGTTGCCACACAAGAGGTGGAGGCCATCATTACCAATTGCATTTGTCTCAGCGATTGCGTCGTTTACGGCGTCCGGGTAAGTCAGCCCTTAAAATAATGTCAAAGTGACTTTTGGGATAGGGAACGTTGAGGGAATATATGTGAAATGCCTAATTCCTTGAAATACTTTTTAATCGCTAGATCGTTAATCCTTTAATCCCCTATTAATCCAAAGACTTAGTCACTTATCAAATGACCCTTACCGTTGACCGTTTTCAACTAAGAATCTAGTATTCGTCTAGAGACCAAAACAAGAATGATTCTCAAGACGATACGGCTAATTATGGTGTGTTCTAGATGTGTAAAGCTTCGGAATTTGTACTTTGATTTTTAGTTTTGAAGGCCTTGCCTTTGACAATCTGATAAGAGTCTTGTAGAGTCTTTTTGGAAACTTCAAAACCTAAGTTTTTATTTAAAGCATTTTCTCCAGATATTAAATTACTCTTCAACTTTTAATTTGTAAAACCCTCTTTCCCATTTGCAGATCCCACATGTGGAGGGCAAAGCTGGCATGGCAGCCATTGTGGATCCCACACGTAAAGTGGACATTGCATATCTTTCCATTGTGATACGTGGCAGTCTGCCACCGTATGCACGTCCCCTCTTCATAAGATTGCTCGATGAGATTCCCCGCACGGCCACCTTCAAAATGAAGAAACGTGAACTTGCCCTAGAGGGCTATAATCTGGAGGCAGTCAAGGATCCCATTTACTTTTTGAATCGCGATGGTGTCTATCGACTGCTTAGCAAGGAACAGTATGACTTAATCCAGGCTGGGACGGCGGGACTCTAGAATCCGACACGCTCACTTAGACTTTAGTTATAGCTTGTATATATATATATACACCAACAAACACACACTTACTTGCAAATGCATTTTTATCACTTAAAATGCAACGACTGATGAAACTTTAGCCAAAGCCGAACGCGTTTCGTTCCCATAACTTGGTCATAAAAGAAAAAAAATGGCAGCTGAACCGATAATGGCCACCAATACATTTCCGTGCAACAGCAAGGAGAAGAGCACACAAGAAGACAGCGACGGCGGCCAAGATATATCGAAAGTGTTAAATCCCCAAGATTAAGTTCTCGCTCATTGGCAGCTGCTGTGGCCGTTTGGTTGCATGCTGCATTTGCTATTGCTACTGCTACTGCTGTTCCTGCTACAGTTGCAACATTAACGCCATTTCCGTTCACTAGCGGCAGCTGCGACGCAACAACAACAACAATAGCAACAGCCAACAACGTTTGCCGTCCTCTAAGATAAACGATGTGCAAAATCCATACAAACAACAACAGCGCAGCTGTAGTCGGGACTAAGTGTTGTTGTTACAGTTGCTGTTGTTGTTGTCGTTGTCGTTTTTGTTGCAGAGTTGGAGTTGCAACCGCAAGCAGCGTCGCTGCCAAAGCCGCTGCCACCAATATCGATGGCGAAAAAGTTGTGGCAGGCAATCATAAAAAACGAAGAAATACCAACAAAAGCCGCTACTTCCATGAAATTGTTTGCTGCCAGTCGTGGCCCAAAAACTACATGAGGAGGGTGAAGTGGGGGCGGTGCAGCAGGGTTTTGGTTGTTGCAAAGGAGGAGACGTGAAGCTTAAGTTCAGCAAGCACATAAAAACTATAGAGACACTATATCATCGTTTTGCGCAGCATTTTGAATATTGTTTTCGGTTAGTTGAAGTTCTTGTTAATGCTGAGAATCCATCAAAGGGAAAAACAAACGCTTTAGCTGTTAGGTGCAGAGCTACTTATGATAAAGATGTTTTTAAAATACAAATAATAAAATGAGTGAATCTCAAATTTGTTTCTTACAACTTTTATTTGATTACTTTATAATTTGTAAGTCTTAAAGTCAAATTAATAGCAACTTTATTTATTGAATTCTGAGAGCAATTTAAATTATTCGATGACAGCCTTTCTTAAAGCAACCTAAATCCTAAGCTATTTAAAACTCAATTATTGTAGCTATTTACCGTCAGTCATCTTGGGCACTCATGACGTAATCAATTACCCTATCAACAATCCACAAATGTGCCACACACACACATACAAACAAACTCGCTCGCAACAGTTCAAAGCCAGCAACAAAACTTAATGCTGCCAATGTGAGCATCAAAAATGCGCATAAAGTTTCATTGGCAGCAGGATACCAGCAAGAAGTGAGGCGAAAGGATGGGAAAAAAGTGTTGGAGTGGCGAGGAAGAGGGAAAGGGGCAACCGGTGCAGCTGCCACTGGCACTGCCACTGCCACAGAACGCGAATGGTGCTAGTTTTGTCACCATAGTGGCACGGCATTCGCACCCAGCCCTTTTTACTCCCTTTATCTCTTTGGCCGTCATGTTGCATAGCTTTCTCAGCTGGTTGCATCGTCGCCGTCATAAACAAAATGGCAGTTGCTAGCGGCCAGGGCGCATGCATAGCTAATATCAATAAAAACAACAGAAACAACAACAAACGCTTTAACCAGCTGTTGCAACTGTTATTGTTGTTGTTGTTGCAACATCGCGTGCATCGCGCGCACATTTTCGAAGAAAAATTAAAAAATTTTCAATAATTTTTCGAAATGTTCGACGATTTTGCCTCCATCGACCTTTTTCCCTTTAAACCCACCTCTTTTTCACTTCTTTGCCAATGCTTTGGCACATTTTTGGGCGCTGGGTGGATGGCGGATAGCGAATGGCGCCACAGCTGCCATTGGATTTTCAAAGCTATTAAAACGCTGCCAGGCGAGCAACGACCAAACGGGCTTCGTTCTTCCTTTCTACGACTTCGCATTGAAATTGTACTTGCTGCCTTCCCTTAAGTGTAACTAAGAGTGGTGGGAGTACAACAACTACGACATGGATTTGGTAACACTAGTGAAAAAAAACAAATGTAGCTCATGAATATTAATATGTTTTTATTGAAAAAAGTTTTTATAATTGGAATTTCAATTTGGAGTACACATCTCTACTTAATTTTTTTATTTAAATAACAATGTCCAAAAACTAAATAAAATTAATGCATTGGTTGGTAGCTTATTAAAAAATCAAATCAATTTGACAAATTAAAACTTATGGGTAATTTTATCAAATCACCAATTAGTTAGTCTTCGTTACATTTGCTAAACAAGATAACTTGCTTTAAAATTAAATATAAAAATGATTTTTATATGCACCGTTTTATTATTCTTGTGGATTTAATTGCCAACTGTAAAACAATTTGTTTGAATATTTTATATATATATATTTTTTTTGCCTTTATTGTGGCTATAAGATTATGTTTATATTAACGATACTAGTTTTTAGAGAGTATTTTGAATATCGACCATTTCAAGCTAGGACTAATTGTGCAGTTGTTGCTGTTGCTGTTGCTACTGCTTCTGGCTTTCGATTGCTTGTATGCATTTGGGCTTAAAGGTTTTGCTTGCTTTTGTTTTTTATGTGACGCATTGCCCTTTGCCCTTTTCGATGGCAATGCTGCTGCTGCTGCTGCTGTTTTTATTGTTGTTGTTGTTTTGTAGTTACTGTTGCTGGCTGCTGGCGACTGTTCGGTTGCTTTGTCGGTTCGTGCTAATTACATTGCACCTGTGCGTGACGTTTGATGTTGCCCTGTCCAAGCTTCGACTGTCGACTCTCGACTGTCGCAACTGTTTGTTGTTATTGTTGGTTTAAGCTTAGGTTGTTTGGTGGGTGTTGTGTGATGTGTGTGTTTGGGCTGCTGCAGCCGCAGCAGTAGCAGTAGTCGCCTAGCAAAAATTAATTAAAAGCCAACGTGCGGCAATGCAATTAAATTCGATTTGGCTCCGGCCATCGATGCTGATGGCAACTGCTACGCTGACTGCGACGCCGAGCTCAGCTGGGCGGCTGTTGTTGACATCATTTAATACAACAGTACAGCAAAATTATATTTCCAACACACACACACACACACATATCGAAAAGTTCACACAATGCAACTGCCTCTCTCTCTTTCCCCTTCGTCCTTTTGCCAGCCTTTGTTTTGTTTGTTTTTGTGTGCGTGTTTTTATTGTGAGCTTTGCGCATACGTTTGCAGCTGTTGGCTGATCTGCCTATTTGCCTGTGAATGTATGTGGTTGTGTGTGTTTGAAATGGCTGACTGGCTGCTGTTGTTGGCATGCCTGTTCTCGTACATGTATGTGTGAGCTCGCGTTGTTTGTTTGCCTGCTTCGTTCCATTCGTTTCGTACATTCATTTTCCGTTGGCCCCGTTGATTCGTGGCACCTTTTGGATTTGACAGTTTTGTAATTAACTGCAGTCAGCATGTGCGCCATTGGCAGCGCCAACGCAAGCGTCGACGACGCGTCGAAGTCGACATCCGAGACTGTATAAGAGCGATAGAAAGAGAGAGAATGAGTGAGCAGCAGCAAAAATATGTTGCATACTTTCAAGCTGTTCAATCGAAATTGCCAATAAGCATGAACGCTTTGGCATTTTTCGCTGCTCAATTAGTTTTTTTGTTTAAAAACTTCAATTTCAGTTAGCTCAATGGGGTACGTTGGCGACGCAGCTGCAACTGATGTCTAATAATTTTTTGCGTGCACACAAATTTGAAGACCAATTGAGCTCATTTACTTATGAGTGTGGGCATTCTTTTGATTTGAAACAAGAAACTTGATATTTGTCAAATTAATAACATAAAATAATACACTAAAAATTCAATAAACAGCATTATATATTATTAAATATATTGGGCTATTAGTTTAATATAATCTTACCCAGCCATCCACTTTATGTTCAGGTAATTTTAATTCAAAAGAAGTATTCTAAGATAAAAAAGTTTTAATACAACAATTTCAAAAGAATCGACTGATTCCCGGAAATAGTTCAGGTCTTAAATTACCTGTTTCAAGTGTGATTTTTCTTTGTTTTTCTCTCTCTCGTTCTTTAAGTTCAATATCCCATTTGATGAACCTTTTATATTTTTTTTATTCGCTAAGTAAAATTCCCCAATGAAATACCTGCAATCAGACTATGGCAAAGTTTCTGCTTCCAAAAGCAGCTGCTACTTGTGCCGGCTGTAAGCAATGGCATCGATACGCAGCTGTCTCTTCTCTCTTTCTCTGTCTCACTCTTTTGAGTCAACCACACAGCAAAGGGACGACCGGAAACAGGACACTGGACACAACACACGTGTGGCTTGAAGCTAAAGCTTTGCTTAGGCTTCTCATTGCTACGATGACTTTGGCCCGGGAGCACACTTTGCCCTCTTGCTATGGTTGCCTTAACCGTGGTTGCTGCTGTTGTTGTTGATGTTGTTTTTTTATGACCAGTCCTTGGCGGCCTTTATGCGCCCGCATATTAAACAATTATTGCCAAATGGTAAACGACAGCTGCGTTGTGTCACCATCGGCAATGTCGTTAGTGTGGGTCGCATAGCTCGATGAGGAGGAGGCCTATGCCACGAGGGCTACGTTTTTTAGCCAACAAGCAGCAGCAGCAACAGCAACTCTCGGATTGGGGTTTGGATTGGATGCTGGATGGATGTGGGTCTCTCTCTGTGTATGGGCCAGTTTTTGCTTGCATTGGCTTACAGACGCTGTTGTTGTTTTTTTCTTTTCGCGTTTCAGCGTCTGCTGCAATTTATGTGTATAAATGACAAAAGTACCGTTATTTATGGGCAGCAACCGCAACGCAATTTGGCAACACTTGTTGGCCAATTGGCAAAATGTGAAACGAGCTGCGCTCAGAAACAAAACAAAAAAGCACCAGCAAAACCTCCGCATTTCCCAAAAAGAAAATTTAAATATATGCATGTAAATGTGTATTACGCCCATGTGTATCGGAATATATACAAAGTGACAGTATTGTCCATATTCCATAATGCTCAATAGAATGGAAGCAGAAACCAGAATTACGCCATAGATGAGCCGAACTAGTTATACACTTGTAAAAGAAAAATATTCAAGTCAAATGTAAATATTGCGGGAGAAAAATTATTTTAAAAAAATATTTAGATCTGCCTAGTAGGTATTAAAAAAATACATATATAACAAAAATTTAGTATGTAGTTTTCAGCTAAGATTCTTAACTTATAAAGTCATTTAAATAAATAAAGAACTAAATGTAAATTAAATGGTTACACTGAAATCCAATCATTCATAACGCTTCAGTTTTCAATATACTCTACTCTTGAGAGTATTAACAAAGAACATCTGCCTAGTATTTTTGGTGACTTGGGCGCGGATATATATATAAATTTTTTTGTGACGTCCTTGGCAAAATTTGAATTTTTATTGCTGATCGATGCGCGGCCGTGGCCCATTGACACGCCCACCGCCATTGTTCCCCCCCCACGTCAGGCCAAATTATGCGTATTTAGGTCGTTGACTATATCCGGATGTCGTCGTATTCGACAGCCGCTTGTTGCTGTCATAAATTTTGGAGCCCAATACGCTCTGTGTGTAAATGTGCCAATGTTTTCAAAGGACTTTCGTCCTTTGGCTTTGTTCTTCTATTTTTACAAGTGTGTGTGTTTGTGTGTGTGTGTGTGGCAGTATTGACCCTTCTGTTTGGCTGTCGCGCTTTTATTATGCTAATATTTTTTAGGGGGCATTGCCAAGATTTATTGAAATTACTGCGGCGCGGACATAAACCTAAATGCTGTCATCCTCCCCTGTGACAGAGGGAGGGAGTCCGAGTGGTTCCACGCGGCGTATGAGCATTATTTAAATAGCCATTTAATGTGCAGCTTGTTGCTTATAGTTGTTACATGTTGCTTGTCATCCAGTGTTGCATAATTGACGGATTTTTTTCCTTGCAATTAGTGTTACAACTAATTGGCAGCAAAAACTATTGTTGTAGCCAACAGGCAACAGCTGTTGACTCGCAGTGTGGCAACAAGAAATAAAAACCGTACAATAGAAAGCAAACCTCCTTTTTTAGTAAAAAAAATGAGTTGCATAAATTTTAGCCAACAGTTTTTGAGCGTTGTCAGGAGAACAGTTTAAAAATTCAGCTTAGAATGTAATTTGTGTTTTTTAATAGAACTTTATAGAACTTGCAAAGCAGATAAAAAAGTATGAGAAATAAAACATGTAATAATAAATATGTTCAAAAAGGTTTAAAATCAATCAAGCTATAAAATACCTTAGCCTAACAAAATCATTTTATAAAAATAAAATTAACTAAGTATTAAAAGTTAAATGCTTGATTCGCAAAAGTTGAAAATTTAATGTTTGCTAACGTCTTATAGCAATTTAGTTCATTATATGTAAGCTAAAGAATAATGACTGGTATGTATAGAATTTGTAGAATACTACGCCAAAGAAATTTAACATCAATTCTTCAATATCTTTCTACCTTTTACTTTTGCACAAATGGTTTAATCTGTTTGCCAATTTCAATGGGCTTACAATTATTGTATATGTCATGTGATGTCATTTGTATATGTTTCTGCCTGTGGCAGCTTCTTTGCTGTACAAACAAAGCGCCTCAAAGTATGCCACATACAAACACAACAAATGGCAGCCACAGCAGCCATATTTTGTCCTTTTTTTCTGCACACATTTACACAGGCGGCGAATATGTGGACAGGTGGTGCTTTTGTTAGGCTAGACGGGGTTTTTATTTTGGCCAGGCAGGTGTGATGGATGCCTCGAAAACACGGGCAGCCTAACATTGTGAATGGAACAGCCCACAGGCGGAATTGTTATGCTTTTACAACAATATTATTTTTTCATCAGCAATATCAGCAAAAATCAATCAAATTCAATTAAAATGCAGCCAAAGGATACAACAGTCGACAGTGCTGCAAATGGCAAAAAATAACAAAAAAGCAAAAAAAAATCCTCAATTATGCAAAACTAAATTTATTTCAACAAGGAAGTTGAATGAACAAAAAAACAATCAGCAATGACAACAAAGCACAAAACATATTTTAAAATGTGCATTAAAATTGAAATTCAAAGATGAGCAAACGAAATAAATTAAAATTTGCCACAAGCCCAAATTAATCAATTAAGCGGATAAATCGGAGAATGGGCAAAACAGTGTTGTAGTGTTGTAAATGTTCTAAAAACACAGACAACAAATTGATGGCAAATTGGATATTTTTGTTATATGTTTGAATAATTTTTGCCATATTATGTGTATTTATGTTTGTGTATGCGTTGTGGGTACGCTGCGATGTTACATTTACACAAGTGCAAAAATTCCCAAAACACAAATCCTATAAAAACATTTGTTACTTTTTGTTAAACGTTTCATACATATTTTGTGGGTGGGGAGAGGTTTTGCCTGTGGGGAGTTAAGGTTCGACCACACACAACAGTTGAGGCAGGCCAAACGAGTCAAGTTAGTATTGGTGCGTTTGGGTATGTGTATGTGTATGTGTGTGTGTGTTTGTGTGTCTGTTGCTGTATGCGTGTTGACATAAGCGTAGCTTGTTTTGAAACCAAATCCTTTCACAAAAGGGGAAAGCAGAACTACTTTAAAGTCCAAACAGTTACTTGATTCTAGTTGTTAATCTTATTTTCATATATGCATTAATATTATGAATATATGCATGTATACAATTTTATAATTGCACACATACAGTATTATCCAATAATATACCATATGCTTAAAATTCTTTAATAAAAAAAAATTATTAAGCAACTTATTTAGCATAGTCTTACAACCCTCAACCATATGTAGTCCAAGCAGCACTGGAAAACATGTACAACATTATTGTTTAGGTGTATAATGACGTTAAAAGAAAAAAAGTTTATTTTCACGTTTGTTTGTTGCTTTCCGATAAAATTAGTTTGAATTTTTGTAATCTCATCCCCCCAACAACTTTTTTTAAGCTACGTCTTACAAATGTCAACAGTCCGCCTGTATTTTGCTAACCAAAAATTGTCAAAGTATTTGTTGCTGCTGCTGTTTGTTTTGGCATGATACTGGACTTGCAACTGGGATCAGAGGGACCAGGGAGCGATTTGTATTGTGTGTTTAGTTTGTAGTGCTTGTTGAAAATAAATGTATAACATTTTATAACTATTCATGCTCGTAAATATTGAGATTATTTTGCGGTGTAGTATTTAAATTTAGACATACACAAACACATATACGCCTGCAAATTGATTTAATTTGAGTTAAGTGAAAAGCACTTGAAAAGCATCGGAAAATGCAAGTCAAAATGCAACAGCAGCAGCCGCGTGCCTTTCAACTTGAAATTAATTAGAAAGTAAAGCGACTACAAATTGTCTTAAATACTCAACTCGGCTCGGGGGCATTGATTGATTTCCAAGAAAAAAAACTCGAGTGCCACTAAACGAATCGAAGTGCAACCAAAAATAGATGGAAGCAAAAACATTAGTACACAAAAAAAATAACTAAATCTGAATGCTCCTAATGAATGCGGTGACACTTTTGTGGAAGTGAAAACAACACACACACATATGTATAAGCGAAAAAGAGATAGATAGTGAAGGAGAGAGAGGGAGAGGGAGAGTTGTATGTGTGTGAGTTGCATACCTGTGCATGTTGCGCTGATAAAATTAGAAACGTGAAAACGGCGGCACTGCAGTTGACAGCGTGAAAATTTGTGAACTTAGAACAGGAAAAGGCGGCGGGATGCCATCAGCTTAGCTCCAAAAGCGAACAGCCTAATACACATGCAGCTAAAGATACAGACACAAATGCAACTCATCTACAGTTTCATGCAGTTGCAGTTGGATAGAAGCATACGCACATTCACATACATTCAATATGTATGTTTGTATAGATAAACAAAAATAGACGTTTCGTTATATTGGTTGTTTTGCCATTTGGCATTTGGCCTGTCATGTTCAAGTGATTGAAGCTGCCATAATAAACAAGTAAAAGTTAAATAAAAGCCAAAACAGAAGTCAAAGCATCTTCTATCTTTTATACCCTGTGTGGCATTTCACACAACCTCACAGATTAGTTGTGTGCGTTAATTAGATTTAAAATAAGATGTTAAACATAAATGTAAAATGTGATTGTCAAACATTTCTTGTACATGTTGCGAAAAAACACTTTAAAACAAGAAATTATTAATGTGTCTTACAGGTAAGCAACCATGCATGCACTCTAACAATAATATAGTTGTAACTTTCTTTTTGCTAATTTGTTCAGAAAATATGGCAAAATATCATGCATAAAAAGCGAGTCTCTTTTCCATGTCAATGAAGAATTTAAGTTTAATTCATATTTTAATACTTCTTTTCTCAACATCATTAACTTTATTTTCATTTTTACAGAGTAAAAGCTCAAAAAGCTTACTCATTACAGAACTTTACGATCAGACCCACTGTGTGAGCATATTTCCACACAGCACAGAACTTAGTGACTCTCATTTCACAAATGACGTACACTGCAAGTCATTCGAATAGGTACAGAAAATTGTTGTTACTGAAACATATAAACAAATTGTTGATTGCATCTTTAAGCATTTTTGTTTTTAATATATGTATTTCAAGTTTTGTCTTACTAAAAAATAGCTTGATATAATTCTTTGAAAGAAGTATCTTATAAATCTGAAGCAAACTTCATAAAAATCAAGTAAAAGAAATTCTCCACAGTTTCTAAGTAAAGAACAATTTTTGTGTGTGTGTGTGTGTGCTATCCTCTGTCTCGCTCTATGGCTACGTCTGCCAGTCAGCCGAAGCAACAACGCTGACGTCGACGTCGCTGCCATCGTCATCGTCGTCGTCGTTGTCGGTCTGTTGGGTTGGGTAGTTGGGACTTAAACTGGGGATACGACTCTGAGGCCTTTGTCAGCGCTGTCGCTGCGATCAGTTGAGTTTTGTGCGTTGTGCGGTTAAGTAGTAGCGCGTTCTTGTTGTTCTGATCCGGCCTCCCCCATAATTTCAAGACTCACACACAAGTGAGATCAATCAGTGCACACAGTATCCAACTAGGTTCAGATTCAGGTTCAGGTCCCATTGTAGTTAACGTTGAGCTTTAAAGGACCACGCCTGCAAACGACTTTTTGGCCGTCCCACGCATTCAGAATTTGTTAAATTGTTAAATTAAAGACCATAAATCAAAATGAGAGAAATTGTGCATCTGCAGGCTGGTCAGTGCGGCAACCAGATTGGCGCTAAGGTAAGTCTCCTTTACTTAATTCTATACGCAATTCGTTATATTTTTGGTTTGGTTTTATTGGGGTTTTGGCAATCGCAGCTAATTTATGCACATTGCCCGTAAACGTTTTTCAATGAGTATCCAAATTGATCACAGCTCAGAGTCAACGTTGCCGACGCCTTTTACAGCGCATTCAGCGCAATTAAAGCAAAAAGAAAATTAACGCAAGAAATACAACAAAAAAAAAACTGGCAAACGAATAAACATTAAGAAATGAATAAAAAAGAATACAACGTTAAAAAAGCTTTAAATCAAATTAAACTGCAAAGTTAAAAAAATAATACTAACCGACTCGACGTAGCGAAGAAAATAAAATTTGTTTGGGCTTGTCAGGCACTCGATATGCCCTTTGTTTAAGACTTCAACATCCAACTGTGATCATAGTGGAGAGGGGCAAGGAGAGAGAAAGAGAGATTCAGAGACAGCCCCTTTAATGAATGAGACGGAATTTAACTTGCTCTAATATGGGGCATTATTGCAATTGTTTCCACGTCATTTTTTTTTCCTCTCTGCTGCATTTTACGGATTCTAAAAACCCTTTGGAATTATCATTGCGGTTGTATCTTTTCGCTTTGTTGGTTCACCTTTTTAGCGGCCCAACCGCAAGAGGTGTTTAAAAATATGCCATTCAGGTGGCCCACCAAAGTTAAAGGCCACCTTCAATTTATGAGATTGTTTTTAAGGAAAACAAAAATACAATTTAAATATTAATTACAATTTAAATAAATAATTGAATTGATTGATTGAAACGCATTCATTTTCAGTCCGATTTAACAGAAAATGATAAAGATACGTTCTTAGTTACATAGGGTTCTAATAAAAGAAAGATATCAGATAAATAATGTTTAAAAACTGAAATCGGCTAAACTTCAAGTACTAAAACAAGACTCTGAAAACCATTTGGCGTATAAAAATGTACAAATTGCTGCCCTTTAAATCAGTGTTTATCATCCACTTACTAGTTAATCAATTGTAAATGCTTGCAATTAAAACGATGCACAATAATTAGTGCTGCTGCCCTGCTGCCTATCAATTATGTGGTTAATGGTTTAGTACATGGTGCAGCAACGTCAGTCAGTTAATCAATATGGCCCAACAACAATCAGCAATCAACGATACATCGAACGTGCCACAAAAACAACATCAACAACGAGCCTGCCTGCAACTTGACGCATTTTTATGCTACTGCTTGCCGCTCTTTTTTGTTTTTTAGTTTTTTGTGCAACTTTTTTGGCTCATGTAACCGGTTTGTATTTTCGGATTGGGGTGATCGGAAATCAATGTCAATTCTTGACTGTTTGACCAGAATGTGTGTCACGTTGCATGTTGTGAATGCTGATAAAAGCGAATCAATGCGATGATTAAACTATAAGCCCCATTAAAGTAAAGTAAAAGATAAGCAAACTTTGTGCTTTATTTCATTTTTCTTTTATACTGTACACACATTCGTAGCATGAGTCAAATGAGGTTTGCGAATTGTGGGAAATGTGGTTGCAAAAACCAAAGAGGGGCGGAAGGAAGGGTTCGCTTAATTTAATTAATTTAGCGGTATGAGCTTGTAGTTCTCAGAAATTTGGCAAAGTAATCGTTTTAAGAAGCGTTTGTATGTTTTTTTTTTTATATCTGCCTACTTTTCGCTTTGTCCATGAATGAGATACTCATAGTGTTTATCTAAAGCAAACGACGAAGTCGGCCTCAGCGACAGACTTGGTAATTTGAGCAAACCGTTGGTTTCGCATTACCCAAGAGATTTGACAGAGAGAGAGAAGAACAGCTGAGTGGACACTTTAAATGTGTGGCAATACAACTCATGTTGACGACTGCGCTACCTATCCATACCCACATGCTGAATTATGAATCAAAAACCGCACAAGTGCAACCAACACAAAGGAAGTGACTCACAGTGTATCAATATATATATATATGTATATATAAGGAACTTACAGTCAATTGAAGGATTGCCTTCTAGAGTTACAGGATAGGGGCTGGCCGCATATAAGTTTCCGTTTGCATTTTAAATAATCAGTGATACATAATATTATAATTTTATATATATGTACTACAAAGCCAACAAACTTGAGGTCTGTTTTCAGTTGTTTTCTTTTTCTGCTTATTTTTGTACATATAAGATTTATTATCGCCCTCGTCTGACTTCGAGAACAACAATTGAAACAGCTGCTGAACAAAGACAAATGCTTTCGATAGGATCACTTGGAGTAGGGGTGGGGCGGCATTTGCTAGCCAAATGACAGTCATCATGTGAAAATGCAATTTTTGCATATTTTTCAAGGGCTGTCGGAAAAGCTATAGCTAAAGCTGCAGGCGATCTTTCACAGCTGCAAACTTACAGACTGCCAGACTGGACTTAAAGTCTTCTTTGTGTGCTTCAGACGTTGGCTACAGCTCCAAAGTTCATGCCCGAGTGATTTCAAGTGGCAGAGACTGTAAGACATAGCGTTTGGGGCAAGATATACACAGACATGCAACACTTAATGAGGGCGTCGGCAGCTGATCGCATGCGCTCAAAAGCGCTCAGAGGGGAAGAAAAAGTAGGCGTAGCATTTTACAACTAATTGGAAGTCTCTAATGTTTCTAGGCAGTGTGGCAAGTGGCAGCCTGAAGACAGACAACAACAACAACAACAACAAAACAGAAACTTAGCAAATAAATTACGACAATTTTTTTTCTAAAATTTTCATTTTGGCCTTTAGGTAAAAAAAATAATTTACTATGCATTTGCAGCCAGACAGTAACTGTTAAGTTTTGATCATTAAATATTAGTTTTTCTATTGTGTATGTATTATTAAAATACGATTTTATATGCTTGCATTGTGGAAAGAGTTTTAAATGAGTCGTCTAAAGCATAAACGTCTAAAGCATTGAACGCTTTCTTCTCGAAATCTTTTGCTAAACTTTTTTTTAAGTCAAAACAAGTATTTAGTTAAAGGGATAGTTTAGTCTGTATACTTTATATTTTATTTTCATTAAACTCATTTTTGTTTTTTCTTTTGCTGTAAAATATTCTTTGCAAATGGATATGATTATTTTGAAGATTTTATGTTAATAAAATTAAGCAGCATATGAAAATAAATGAAAATTGTTTTAAGTTCGTGCCACCAAAACTAATGGCATATCCGTATATATTTTATGCCATTCGCATTATCCAACGATCATTTATTAATTTTAACAGCAACGAATTTTCAACATTTTCTTTTTAGACAGTCTTAAAACTGCGGCCTATAATTGTTTTTCACTCCATCTTTTACCTCAGATCGTGCTGTTGATAATTTAAAATTTTTATTTTTTTATTGACTCTCTTGCCGTTCCCACAATTTGCTTTATCAAATCTAATGCATTCTTTGTAAGCTATCACTGAGGAATATGACGCAGCCAAAACCAATTTACACAGCTGGACTTGGTTAAGATAGCACACCGTCCCCCACTCCTCTCTCCACTCTAGTGTCCATTTCCCCAAGCAATCACTGCAGTTAACCGAAAAAAAATAAACCAATTTCCCGCAACTATCAACAGCATCATCAAAAGGTAAAAAACATCAAATAATAAAAATAAGGCACAAAAAATTAGTTGAAAGTAAAGCGATCGTTGGGTATAAAGAAAGAGAGATATTGAGTGGAAAAGAGTAGAAGAGACATGAAAAACGACTTTTCACTTCAACAGTTTTGTGTGCTAATTTATTTTTGTTGCTGCCTTTGCTGCCCCAAGCCAGTCGCATGATTTCGTTGTTTGTTTTGTTGTAAGCGCTCTCGTCCGGCATATAAACTGCGCTTTATTGTTGTGGCTGCTGCATTTTGCTGCAAGCTTCATAATTGCAACGGCCACACTCCAATTAAATTTGATGATCTTGCGGAGATTGTAGAAACACACACAAGACCATACAAATATACATGGAACTACTAGTTGAGCTGCCTTTCAAATAAACAAAAGCAAATACACAAGACACAAGCCATCGAAGCAGGCCCAAAACTGAGATAGCAACTGTTTCTCCTCACACAAACACACGTCAAGTTCAAGTGCCAAAGGGAAATGCGACAGACAACAAGAAGTGCAAGAAATTGGGAATCTGGAAGACAAAGTGAGCAAGGGCAACTTCTAGGGTATTAAAGCGGATCGTGGAGCCACTTCAAGCGATAACATTTTTATTATTTCCTCGCGGGCCTTTGTTGTGTTTATTTTGGGATGATTCGAATTGGAATTTCGGGACTTTAGTTGGACGATTTATGTGTCTCGCTTGAATGGCATAATGTTTCTGATCTTGTTAATGAAAAACTAATGCGCTCCATGTTTGGACAAAAGTAGAAAAACATCGAAAAAACACAACGTCTGGATCGGTTTGTTAAACGCAGCAAAACATTTGCAGCGCGCTTCCGCAATAAATGCTATAGTTAAGAGCAAACAACATCAATGGAAAATTGTTCGTATCTAAAAAGATACGAAAGTATCTATTCGCTTCAGCTACAAACGGAATTTGTCTGACTGTGTGTGTCTTTGGCTGCCTTCTAATGATGTTGTCGATGCTGTCTACAAAAACTGGCGTCTGCTGGGTTAATTTAGTAACTGCGAGCTGTGGCCGCCTGGGTCGTTGGCCTGCAGTTCAGCTATGACTCAGCAGATACATTTGTATCTCTATGCAACAACGTGCAACAACGCGCGCCTCGAGCCAATGAGTGCTATTTTTAACACTTTCGCCTGCATAAGGTTGCACATTTCACCCCAGGAGCGCACTTTTACATATATGCTACTACCAATGAAGTCTCAACTTGGAAATGTCCCATGCCGTCACACGCTGCACTGAAATACATATGTATATATATGCATATTCAACTTAAAACAAAATATATATATATATAAACCCAAAACTATTTCTGATTGCATGCGGCTGCCAGCTTTGTCTCTCTCTCTCTGTCTCTTGCTCTTTAAATTTAGCACTAAATCAGGGCATGTTGGTTGGAAGTACTACGACCAGAGATCTACCGAAAACTCTGACGGCTAAGCTAAACATAAATTTTCAGCCTCAACAGCGTACACACAATGTGTCTCACTTTTCCATCTGTCGCATAGCTCACTTTTCTACTTTTTTTTTTAGGCCAAAAAAATATCTTCTGTGCCTACTGTTGAAGGGAATAAAAAAGAAATTTTCTAATAATTTGTTTAGATTTTTTTGGCTTCTGCGGCTGGCAACATGAGCTCTGACATGGCTCGCTGGGCGCACTCACACAGCTATTAATTCTATTTGACAAATGTCACACATAGCCAAAAGTCAAGAATATGCGGCCAAGAGGTTGACAGATGACTGACTGCAGTTGGTGATGTACATATATTTGTGTTTATGCACATCTATTGAAAGTGACCGATTTAAGCTCCAGCTAAAGATAAGAATTTACATTGCGGCTATCTAAAGTTAAGAACCTCTCTTATCACATTGTATATGATATGCGCAGTAAACTGATTGCTTAAGAAACAATGAATATGTGTTCTCTGTTTGAGATTATTGATGGTGCATTTCCTATTATTTTAAGTCTATCAAATGTTTTTTTGTGCATATGCTTAGAGTTGGAAGTTTTCAATGGAAGGAGACAACAAAAATAGCCAAAATACTTAATACACACAAACATTCACAAATACATACACGATGTATATATGTATTAAAGTGCTCCCCCTTGTGTGTTCTAAATCTGAACCCCTAACAACTATCATAAAAATAGCTGCAGTAGCTCTTATGCTCACATATATATTTTTTTTATGATGACACCGGCCAAAGTCATTAAAATGTTATAAACATGATCATTACAATTGTAATACAAACTCGTAAAAATCGAAGAGGTATCACATAAATTTGTTTATAAATAAATAAGTTTTGAAGTAGTCTGATGTTTATTTACTAAGGAAACTCAAACCTGCGATTAATTTGGATGTAACAAGGTCTTTGCTGAGAATGAAAACCGATATATTTTTTCCTCATAGCTGCAATGATAAATGTTGTTTTAATTTTTTATGCTTTTCTTTTTTTAGTTCTGGGAAATCATATCGGAGGAGCATGGCATTGATAGAAATGGCATTTATGCGGGTGACAGCGATCTGCAGCTGGAACGTGTCAGCGTCTACTATAATGAGGCATCTGGTAAGTGTGACTCTTATTTCCTTCCATTCTTTTCATCTTCCACTTTGATTGACTCACGCCTCTTTTTTATTTTGCATTCCTGTAAAGCTGTGAGTCGTTCCTCGGGCGGCAAGTATGTGCCACGCGCTATTCTTCTGGATCTGGAGCCCGGCACTATGGAGTCAGTGCGTTCGGGTCCCTATGGACAGCTCTTCCGTCCGGATAACTTTGTCTTTGGACAATCGGGTGCCGGCAACAACTGGGCCAAGGGTCATTATACAGAGGGTGCGGAGCTGGTTGACAATGTGCTCGACGTGGTGCGCAAGGAATGCGAGAATTGCGATTGTCTGCAGGTAGGTTATAAAAATAAAAAAGTAAATCGGCTGAGTAGCTGGCAATATGTTTTACGATTATTTTAAAATAATATTGTTTTCTTTTTTGTTTCAATTTTAGGGCTTTCAACTGACGCACTCGCTGGGTGGCGGCACTGGTTCTGGCATGGGTACACTGCTCATCTCGAAGATACGTGAAGAGTATCCGGATCGTATAATGAACACGTATTCGGTGGTGCCATCGCCCAAGGTGTCCGATACGGTTGTGGAGCCTTACAATGCCACGCTGTCGATTCATCAGCTTGTGGAGAACACAGACGAGACGTATTGCATCGATAATGAGGCATTGTACGATATCTGTTTCCGGACACTGAAGGTATCGAATCCGAGCTATGGTGATCTCAATCATCTCGTCTCGCTGACCATGTCCGGTGTGACCACCTGCCTGCGTTTTCCCGGCCAGCTGAATGCCGATCTGCGCAAGCTGGCTGTGAATATGGTTCCATTCCCACGTCTGCATTTCTTTATGCCTGGCTTCGCGCCGCTCACGTCGCGTGGATCGCAGCAGTATCGTGCCTTGTCCGTGCCCGAGTTGACCCAACAGATGTTCGACGCAAAGAATATGATGGCTGCCTGTGATCCGCGTCATGGTCGCTATCTTACTGTCGCTGCCGTCTTCCGTGGTCGCATGTCCATGAAGGAGGTTGATGAGCAAATGTTGGCGGTGCAGAACAAGAATAGCTCATACTTTGTCGAATGGATACCGAACAATGTGAAGACAGCTTGCTGCGACATACCGCCCAAGGGTCTGAAGATGTCATCGACGTTCATTGGCAACACGACTGCCATTCAGGAGCTGTTCAAGCGAATCTCTGAGCAATTCTCGGCCATGTTCCGTCGCAAGGCTTTCCTGCATTGGTACACTGGCGAGGGTATGGATGAAATGGAATTCACCGAGGCGGAGAGCAATATGAATGATCTGGTATCGGAGTATCAGCAGTATCAGGAGGCCACTGCCGATGATGAGTTTGATCCGGATGTTAACCAGGAGGAGGTCGAGGGCGATTGTATTTAATGGTGTGGCCAGAGGAATGAGGTGCGTGCGTGATCGTCTCGCCTTTGGTGGTGCACGGAATGTGTTTTTGCGTGGCATGCGGCAACAGCTACGCGCCAAACACTGCATCATACTCTAAAGGCGACAGAACACACAGATACAAACACTCACACACAAACACACACTTACAGGAAATGTCAAGCGTAGTTTGACGCAATCGAAACATCATCAGCCGTAAATGGTCCAAAGCTCTCATTTCATTCTACCCTTAAAACATTCACTATTCACTCTTCACTCTACTCACTATTTACTCTACTCACTTTTCATTTATACTTCAATTTCTTCATTCTACGCTACACTTTACACGGAGGCACGTCTATCGCATTTCTCACAGCCATCTTTCATTCATCATTTTTCTCTTTCATTTTACATCTGCTTACCCTTTATTACTTTCAATACCCATACCCCCAAACGCTCAGTAATTTAAGTCACAATTTTATAACATTTTTAATATACATCATTATTTATATTCAAAAAATACAACAAACGTTCGCTCGTTAATAACGTATTATATATATTCAAATATTAATTTAACAACTACCGCATCAAAAAATACCGCACAATTCTCAAAAAGAAAAATAAAATGCTTCATATACTTCAAATTGTACCGAAGACTGACGACAGGCATAAGTTTGGACTCAATGGCAATATTACGAGTACTTTGAAACATGAGCACACCCAAAGATTGATCCTATTGAAACAAATTGCAAAGAAAACTATTTAAATATTATCATTGTATTATTCTTAAGCACATCACCTTACACATTCATCATATGTTTTTGTATTCCTGTGCATAATTCTTTGGTAGTCATTAAAAATTACCCAAGTAATTAACTAATACTAAACTTGAATAAATAAAAATATGCTGCAAGAAATTTTTCAATAAATATGCAATTCGCTAAAAAAAATCACATTTGATCTGTGTTTTTCATTTAAATAATATGACTGATATTTCAGAGTATATAAGTATACAAAAATTTTAAAAAATATTTATGTATTTTTAGTTTGAAAATTAGAGGGATTAATCATTTGTGGTTAGCCAAGTTCTCAACCTAGGCACATTTACTGCCGCCTCAATGTATATGGTACTCGCTAAAAACTGATACTGATGCCGCCAGGTGTCGCTTTTACTTAAAGAAAAACGTTGTGGCAACACTATCAATGTTTTCATCACAGCAAAAGCTCTTTAGTACAAGCTTTTGAATCGGCAACGGTTTATTTTTAACAGTTTTTTAAAAGCAAATTAAGTAGAGTTTAATGCAAGACAATTATTAAAAGCAATTTATTTAAAAAAAATTATTTAAAAATTAATATCTTTAAGCTTCAAGAGAGGTTTAAAGATTTCTAACTTAACCATGAATACAACAACTTAAAATTTAAGTAGTTGTTGGCTGGGAAGGCAACTTGCTTACTTTACTCTTCGTTTGTTACTTGTACAATATATAACAAACACTTTAAAATAATGATATAAAAATTTTTCAAATAATTGTTTAACTGCTTTTATGCATAACTCTTTCTTTGATATTCTTGTGTATCTGCATAACTTCCTAACTACTTGACTTACTTTACCAAAAATCAAGTCTTAAAGACTTTTAAGCTAACCGCACATGGTGAAGCTTAAAATATCTTTAGTCGATCTCACAGTCGTACAAGCTTTTCCATTAACTGACTTACAGGCATATGCCACAAAATTCAGCAGAACTCAAAGACATTAAAGTTGTTAAAAGTTCGCTTTAGCGGTCTCGTGACAAAAAGAAAACACAGCTCGAATCAAATTGTTAGGAACATAACAGAACCGAACACAAGCAGACGCGGAAGAACAAGAACAAAAATAAGAAGAAGAAGAACCCTAACAACCAAGATAGAAACGAGAAACCAGTTTTTTGCTAAAAGAGCCGGCCGGCATTCTGAATGTAGACAGCAACCACGTTCTTCCGTCTAGACGCGGACATTGTTAGAGTTCGGCCAAAGCTCGGCCAAAGTGCGTTTAACAGTTATGTCACTTACAATTATACGAAACGAACAAAGAACACGATCCGAGCAGCAGAGAGACAGAGAGAGCAAAGGTTAATAAAGTCACTTGTGAACGGAAGCAAAGCTGAAAATTTCTCTGAGAATTTCGACTTTCATACACATTTTTTTGGGTATCCATGCTTAGCTTAGCTCTTTTGTCAACCAGTTAGTCGCACAAAGAAATAGGCAAATGAAAAAGCAATAAAAAAGTTAGCAATTTACACTCTTTGACGCTGTGTACTCCCTGTCCCCCGGGGATCCCTCTTCGAAGCGCCTCCTTGCCCCATAACCAGTTGTCCATCCAAAATCCAGTCGAACCAGGCAGCAAGATGCAAGATACAACACAACTAAATAAATACGTAGACAACAGACCAAGCAGCGATTGACCCAGTTTTCAAGACGACAACAACGACAAAAAAAAAAAAAAACAAAAAAAGCAACAGCGACGGCAACGAACGACCGCCGAGCCAACAACCTACGTGCCAAAACGGAGACGGACAAGGCACAGTGGGTCTGTAAGTTAGCTCTTAACTTTATTGCTTTAAAAAAAAAAGCATTCGAAATGTTGGAAATGGGCAAATCTCGTTTAAGAGTTAATTATTTTCAAGGAAAGATATACATATAACAAAATTATTTCACTTGTTTTCTCAAAAAACCACATTTTGTAACAAAATGATTCAACTGTCAAATCTCGGTGAGATTATAATTATCATATACAAAATATCTACAAACTATTTTTATCATGTTTATTAAATAGTACTTTCTTAAAAAAACATTAAAATGAACTATAATTTTTCCAATTATTTCATTCAGTGGGTGTATGCCATTTCTTAAATTTATTTGTATTTTAATTGTACTTAATTTAATAGCTCAAACAAATAATTAGTCAAACTATTTACCATTGCTTAAATCATTATTTATTAAATTAAAAAACTGTGATTAAATAATGATGAACAGTTCAGTAAAAATGGTTACGAATAGTTTTTTTTTAGAGCCAGAAAGACACTAACCCAGCTTTTATAAATCAGGAAAAAATATATTCCATTAAAAAATTAACTTTGTTGCACTGTGCAAAGCATCGCTGCATGGCTCTATGAAGCGTACCTGTATGCGGCACCGATCCTCAGCTTGGCTACCACTACTTATAATACAACACCAACACTTTGACGGAATCCAGCTGAAAACTGTTGCTGTACGCTACAGAAGTGCAATGTACTCGACGCCAGCCAAATCGAACAAAAACAAAACAAAAATCTCGTTTTCTGCAATTTGCCGATTCTTCAGAAATAATAATAAAGAAAAAACCAAACTTGCTTGGCTAGAAGAGTTAGTTGAGCTATGCATGTGTGTTTGTATGATGAGGTGGAGGAAAAAAGGAGAACGGTGCACGGAATAGTGCCAAACAGAGATGGGCTGAGCTTTAACTTTGGCTGCTGCTGCTGCTGCTGGTGCTGTCGTTGCAAGCACATGCAAACAACACGTCAATGCACTCTGATGTTGCCAGTTGTTGTTGCTGCTGATTTGCTCGTTGTTCGTTGCTAGTTGCTGTTTGCTTGGCCACAACGACCGCAAACGCCTCGACTAGTTTAGATCGGACTGGGTACTAGTAGAAACAAACGCTGACTAGACTTGATCTGGGCGCTGTATGGTGTTTTTTTTTTGGTTTTTTTTTACCACCAATATTTTACGATACTTGGGTACTTGTATTTTGCTAGCTTGCGGTTTTACTTTTTGGTAGAAGAACAACAACAACAATACCACACATTCACATATGTACTAAATGTAATTGCAGTGGTTCACAAAAAAAAAAGTATAAAGCTCTGGTCATTGATGCGACCGCACAGCGTGCCCAAACTTCAACACATGCACACTTGCATATAAATAATAACATATGTACATATTGTTCAGTTATTTGATTTGACAAAGCAGACGTTCACTTTGCAACGTTGCCAAGCTTCTTTCGGCAGCAAGTGCTTCATAAAGTGCAGCGGAAGTGACTCAAGTGCACTTTTTTTTCAACTGTTGTGCGGGGCTGGGTCCTATAGCTGTTGTTGCGCTGTTGCCAATTTGCATATGGTTACATTAAGATTTGAGAGCTGTCATAGCTTAATGATATATGGTTTCTTATTGGTATTACAGTCCAACTAAGTTTTTTATTCTCTTTAATAAAACTTAGCCAAGGCTACATTTTAAAAAGTATATAATACAATTTGTTAAACATTTGCCATGTGTTCTAAAATCTTTGTTAAATCTATTTGATATCTACATTATGTCACAAATTTCTATGTAGTTAACTTTAATTATGTTAACAAAAGCCGTATCAACATGTTTTTTTTTTTCTGTTGTCAAATAATTTCCCTAAGAATTTGTGTCACACTCGCATTTATAAAACATTTTCAAATAGCTTATCGAGTCGAAATCAAAAAAAAAGTTCAATGCATGCCGCATTTTATAAAAGATGTAAAACTATTCATTGCATTAGATACTTCTGGTGCTGGTGCTGCAAAAAACAAGTCTCATAAATATGCGTGTTTTTGTTATTGTTTTAACAATTTGTTATGCTCAGAAGCTTAGAAGAGTTCAATGTATGCCGCTTAGGTTGTCGAGATAAGCCACAAACTTTGCCTTCGATTTGGTGCCGGTGTCGGTGTCGGCTTCATCAAAATGCGCATTTATTGCAAGCTCGTATATCTATCTATCTATATAGTATATATATAAGTATACTTATATCTATCTAACTATCTATTCCTTTGTGCGTCTTAAACGGGGGGATGGATGCATTGAGCCTCTGCTACATTAGCATTTGCTGCAAATTGCATTACAAATGCGACGCATTGCAGCAGCAGCAGCAGCAGAAGGAGCCGTAATCTGGACAATTGAGTTGGATTTCATTCAATTTGATTGGATATTATTAGCACCTCAGTTACTTTGCTCACTTTGGCTAACTGTGGCAACAGCTCATTAGACAAATTGACTCCCATTCGGTTTTGATTTGATTGATTTGCAGTTGCAGCAGCAGCAGCAACAGTTGCCAATAGGCAGAAAATGTGTGTCTGTGTGATTGCGTCTTTTTGGTCTGACTTTAAGTTGAAGTTTTGTAATTGCTGCGCGTTGGTAAATGGAGCACACTCGGTCTGGCTTTCTTGGGAATATGAAAATGTGCCATAACGGCAAAAGCAGTGCTTTCAAATTAAATTTACTTATACATACAAGATACTATATAGAGCTGTAACTGTAAGCGACGTGTGCGTTAAACAAATGTCAACGGTTATTAAAAAGCCCAGGCAGGCTCTGTTCATGACTGAAGATGACATTATGACTGCTGTTTCCACGAATTTGGCAAGTGATAAAAGAAATAAAAACTCCCTTCTCCCCTGACCAGTAGCTGTTCTCAGCCTGGCCAAAACAAGAAAGACAAAAATAAGAAACACAGTCAACATTGTCTGACTCTGACTGATGCCAAAGTTAATTAACACACAATCAGTACACACACACACACACACTAAGTGTCTGTTTGAGCCAAGCCTAACGCCTGCACCTCAGCACCACAACGGTGGCAAAAAAGAAATAGAAAAAATACAAAACAATAACAACAACAAGTGGCAATCTAAGCATGCAATAATAACAAAACATACGAAATTAGCCTCACGGCGAGCAAACTTCAATGCGAGAATGCACCAAAAATCAAAAGCTAAGGAAAATAAAAACAAAAATAAAAACTCGAGAAAACAGAAATTAAAGTTTGTAAGATTACAACAGTGGCGCTGACGATGCCACCACCACCACAATCAACAGTAGCACCACAGTCAGTCAGTCAGTCAGTCAGTAGAGTCATGCCATGTGAACCAATTTGTGGCATCAATCTCAGGCATAATGCGAAATTGGCCAAGCAGCTAAAAAAAATTACACTCTCACATAGCACACAAATAATCCAGTCAAATAAATATACTTGCCTCGAAATTCTCTCATAAGACAATATATTTTGTTCGAAAGAAAACCATTTTGGCTTAGGTTTAACAACCATATAAAAATGTCCACGTTTAACAATCTTTTTAAATACATTATTTGTTACTAGAACTATTTATGCAAGCATTTTGAATTTGTTTATATCTTCTAGAGGTTTTTTTTTTGCTTGTGCGGCATCATTTTATGCTATGAAAACTTTAACTACACTCACATTAAGTGGAAACACAACGGGCATATGACATAAATAAAATAAAACCTTTGCGATCGTGCTTAACATATTTGGCTTAATGTCTTGTTGGTTGTTGTTATTGTTGTTGTTGTTAGTCTCATATCACATTAAATCATGAAAGGAGAGCGCTCAGAGTTGAACTGTTTTGTTTACATGTGTGTAAAACTTGATGAAAATGTCAAATGTTTTTAGCTTAAGACAAAGGCCAAAATCGTACAAGCACAAAAAACAACAATCAAAGTAATAATAATAATAATAAAAAAGGGAAAAAATGTGGCGACAACAACAACAACAGTAATAGCGCATAATCCAAAACGAAGATACGTGAGCTCATGAACGTGATGATGAGTGTTAAACATTTTGAGGGCACTTACCAACTTCCAGTACCCGAATACAACCAAACATCCGAAGTATCCGGAGAACAGTACCAAAACAGCCCTAAAGTGAATCACATAACGGCGAAGCGAAATTGAAAAATTGTGTATGGAATGTATTCGAAGTATTAGGCACAAAGCGAAATGGGCTAATTATGTGAGTTAAATTAAGGTAACAATGATGCAAATTGACAACGGTTTCTAGAAACTTACCATAGTATTATGTAATACGTAAAGAAAAAGAAGGTAGAAATTGCAGAAATTGTGTTATTGCTATAAATCCGTGCTTACATTTAATTTAAATTTTTCTATATTTACGTTGTTTACTAAGCTCGAGATATGATTATTTTCATATAATCGCAGCATCTTCCTCTCAAGGACATTTGGATGTGTGAGCGCTGAAACATTATTTTTACATCATTTAAAAATGACTTTAGTTAAATTTGATTTCCTAAAATCAAACAAGTGTCTGACTCACTATAAAAAACCAATAAAGATATGAAAGAAATACCCTTTGTATATTGTTGTCTGATAAAGTGATAAGATAGATAGTCTGGCAATAAAGCCTGGTCAAAATTGACGCAGCTAGTATTTTGGATTTTTTCTCTTTTGTTAATGTTGCTTTTAGATACAAAACAATTTTAATGCGCGAAACATTCAAACAAAATGATTTTTGACAGCTTTTCACACGCAGAAAAATTCCATTTAGACAGCAAACAAATAATTTACTCATACAAAGAGTGTACAACTTGAAAAAAAAATATGAAAATAATAGTATTATCAACGAAAGGAAAGAAAGAAAGAAGACAAAAATAAAAAAGAAACAGCCAAAGGCATTGTTGACTTTTCAGCTGGGCTTTTGTTTGCAACTAACTTTTTTTTGTCAGCCAAAAAATGAAAGAAAAAAATGTATAAAAAAAAGCGCGCGCACAATATTCGAATTTAGGTCAAACATTATTCAAATGCAGAGACAGGGGCTAAGCGGAGTGCAATGAATGAATGAACAGTGAGAGTGAGAAGGCAAAAAAAAAAAGCGAAGACGAAGACTCGTTGGCTGACCAAGCAGTCAAAGTAGCCAACCAGTTGGCCAGTCGAGCATTTAGCGCTGCTGCTGTTGCTGCTGCTGTTGTTGTTGTTGTTGGTTGGTTGGTTGGTGTCCCGCTTTGAAAATGCATAAAACGCGCACGCGGTCTCCTAAGTCGGTCGCTCCAGCCCCGATCCGTTCCGTTGCTGACCATTTGGCTGGCACGTAAGAGAGCGCCGACGCTTGATGATATAACCAGGCCCTGGCGCGCTAAACAAAACAAAACTTAGCTACTAGCAAATAGTATCGGTGTGCTGGCAAAGACTGAGAGGGGTTTGGAGGGGGGCTGCATACCGTGGGCCGACTATTTGACTGACTGACTGACTGACTTAGTGACTTGATGGTAGCCCCAACTTGGCTTACAGCTTGTGCTCGGCTCGACTTGGCTTTGCTTGTCTTGGCCTGGCCTGGCCTGGCTTGGCTTGGCTTGGCTTGGAGTATCTTCGTTTGGCTTTCGTAATCGCGAGTTTTTTGCTAGCTTAACTATTATTTTTTTTATATATTTTTGCAGCGCTTCGTTGATTTTAGCAGCTTGACGGCTTGTCCAGCGCTATATTGGCTTAGAGCTGCTTCTTTGGCAGCCGTTCTGCCCACACACACTCTGCCACACACACACACACACACACACTGCATACCTTTAATCGCTGCTTGTAAATCTCCTAAAACGCGCTTTCTTGTTTTGGGTGTGGTTAAACTCCTTGAACCGGTTCAGACTTTGCCACTGAAGAGCGCCTTGAAGCCTTCTTTTGCTATGCTGTTATCTCCCCTTTATTTTTATTACTTTTTTTCGCCTTTCAAACGCTGCCAACTCGTAATTGCCTGATCACGCTTTAGAGCCTGTGGCTGCATTTATTTTATGTTTTTTTTTTTGTTGTGGACTATCAGCTGCATCTGGTTTAACGGGGGCTTTGTCTATTGTTGACACATTTTTGTATATTTTTTTTGGTCATCATCATCAATTGATGAGCATCTCCAAATACAATTGTCTTTCAAACCGATAAACGTGCGCCAATTTTCACATTCAAATCGATTCGATTTGGTTTCTTTGATTTCTTTTTTTGTCTTTTGTCTGCACTAGTCTTATTATGCAATTGGCTTGCATGGCGTATGTGTTATATCAGGGGTAACTTCTTCGAGAAAAGCCCAATACTTTATTTTTGGATGACTTTTTTTATACCCTATGGGTACCTGCAATGGGTAAAAAGGGTCTAATGGTTTTGAGCGAATGTACGTAATATACAAAAATCAGCATCGTCGGTCCTGTAAGGTATACTTATATATCCCTGACCACCATTTACAGTCGGGTCTTCATAGGCATGTCTGTTTGTCCGTCCGTCCATTTGGTAAATGATTTTTCTAACTACGTTTGGATCCAATTGGGTTTAACTTTGTTAAGACCTTAAACTAAGAGTAGTATTAAGTCGAAGGATTGTTAATTTTTTTTTTTAATTTTATATAACTTTATTTTGTATGGCCGTTTGTTTGAATGAGATCCACCTAGCTTTTGTTTATTTATTATTTATTGACAGCAATATATTTTTTGGCTTTTTTTGTGATACGTCACAAGGAAACACCGCGTCTTTTTAGCCAGTTGTGGCGTTAAAAACTATTGTATATAGATTTTTATCCACTAAATTATTGCATTTATTTTAAACTATTTTCTAAAATATCTTATACACTTGTTTGAAATGCTTTAATATCATTATGTTTCTTGCAGCTCAAAATGTACATTTTTTTAACGCTAATCAAGTATTGGTAGAGAAACAATATACAAATTAAAACGAATACTTATTGAGTTTATTTGACAAAAATATATAATAAAATGTCGTTAGTCGTTAGTTAAAAAATATATAGTCCAAAGCTTCTTTATCCATCACTAAATTCACCAAATCTTTTATCGTTCCTTAAAATCTTTTGAATTGTTTTTTTTTTTTTACAATATTTATTGCAATGTTAGGAATTTTAGGCCTATAAGTTTTTTTAAAAGGGCGTTGTGTATATTTTATTTTTTTTAGAAATTTTTGGGTGTCCACAAAGAAAACCACACAACGTGCTTAAATTGTGCCTCGGTCTTTTAATTATCATTTATGCATATATTTTTATTTATATATTAAGAGTGGTGCGTGCATAATTTTTCCAAAATTATAATTCAGTTGCCGCTGTTTAACGCTGCCTGTTGCTGTTGTCGCCAGCAGCGTTGCTGTTGGTGGTTTTGCTGTTGTTGTTGCTGTTATTGTCGACAGCGATTATGTGATTTTTCTTGCCGTAAATTCGTCATAGTCTCATAGCCATTTTGTTGTCGTAGTCGCTGTTGTAGCTGTTGTTGTTATTGTTACTTCGTTTTCACTTTCTATCGTGCGCTGCCGGCAAAAGCAACAGCAACAGCAACTTACATGTGTGCATATATTTGTTGTGCTCTCGTGTAAGTATATGTGTGTGTGTGTGTGTGTGTGTGTAAGCACAAACGACACGCTGACCCAGTTTCACACACAACTACAAACGAACGTGGAAGCACACACTGGAATTAATATTATTATGGTTTGCCTGGTTGTTGTTGTTGTCGTTTTGGTTTGCTTGATTTTCTTGCTGGGCTTCGTGCCTGTTCGGCCTCTGCCTGATTCGGTTTCTTATGCAGTTTACAAACACACACCCGAAATAATCGAATCGAGTACTCATACATGCTATATTTACTACCGCGCACACACACACACACACACACATATATTTTCGTTATCAATTATCATGCGTTGATCATTGAGATTTTATGCAGGCGCTCCATGTGGGCTCCTCTCTGTTCTGACTAGTTATTAAAAAGAATTTTGGAAAAATGCAACTTCGGATAAATTTTTCATGTTATTTGCTTTAATTGACCAGCCAAGAAAAATCAATCCAAGAGGCCGAAAAAACAAACGGCACATAACAAGCGACAAGTGGTGGTATGAGGGGAAAGTGGGAAGGTGGAAGGTGGGGGGAGGTGGCACAGGGCAGTTAGAGGAGCATTTTGTGTTTCTGCTTCGGTGATTATGTCTGCAATACAAAAGCTCTATTAACTATAGAGAGACTATAGAGACGCTCACTGCCGCTGGCTGGCGATATCGATCAGAATCACGAAAATGTAATGCACTTTAACCAAGCATTTTGATACGCTTCATGAAGAGCATTAAACAATTGCCGGTTGGTTTGTAACCTACCTAATAACATTTATGAGCACATATCATTTAAAGTAGATAAAGAAAATGGATTCCTATGCTCATGTTTATAATTTCATTTTATTAAATAAAAATATAAGTTTTGTAGCTCTTGTGAATAGTTTAATAAATCTAATAATAAAGAAATATTTTTATTTATTTTATTATTATTTTTTTATGTTTGTTATTTATATTAAAAGAAACTCATTGTTGTAAATTATTTAAACCTACAAAATTTATAAACATATTTTTGTGTTTATTGACTTTAATGTTCTAAATTTATTTATTCATCAATTAAAATATTGTATTGCTTAAGGTATAAGAATGGCTTGTCTATTCTTAATACTAATGAATAGTTAAGTTACTATCCGTTTTTGTCCTTAAATAATTTATGGTTTAATTAATTTTAAAATATTTATTCTTAATATTTAGTGCTATACAAAAATATATATATTTATTCATATTATAAATATAATTAAATAATCTCACTTATTTAATTCATCAGGTTAGGGCATCGAAACTTTAACGTTTGTCTGCCCAATTTTATTGCTGCTTGTTGTTGTTGCAGTTTTGCTTGTTAACTGTTGTTGTTGCTGTTATAGTGTTATACTTAGTTGTTGTGCTGCATACGATTCCTGCCCTACGCTGAGGCACTTCACGCGTCAATGAAAGCGAAAGGAAAACATTTGCAGTGGAGTAGAGGGGGAGCTGAAAAAAAAGCGACGCTTGGTGAGGAAATGGAAAATATTGAGCAAATACTTAGTTAAGATTTTGCAAGCCAACAACAAGAACCACGACAGCGTGACTAGCCAAAAACAAAACCAAAAACTTTGAAGCGTGAGTGGGGGTAAAAGTGGGGGAGCTCACTCCAAAAGTGAGCCTGCCAAGCGATTTGATGATTAAAATATGACAATCAATTTGTGCCTGACTCTTCTTCGCATGCAAATTAATGTCAAACGCATAACGGTACAAATGATGTAAGCTGCCTGCCAACTAAAACTATAAATATATTCACGTTGTTGTTGCTTTATAGCTTTCGGTGAATTTAGGTAGGTTGGTTCCATAATATTTGTGTGTGTGTGTGTGTGTGTGCAAACAAACGAGTTTGCTTGTTGCTGTTGTTGTTGTTGTTGTTGTTGCTTGTGTTTAATAAATAAATAAATATACAAATTTTTGTTGTTGTTGAAAAAACATGTTAGCATGCAGTTACAAGTGTGTATGCCAAACCACTCTTCGCCCACCCTTCGCCTCCCCCAGTTACCCAATTTCCAGTCTTCCAGCCAACCTGTCATCCTCACACCCCCTCTGTGTTCCTGTGCGTCACTCTGCGCTCTGTGTTGCAGTTGTCGGTTTGTCTGTTTGTTTGTTTGTTTGTTTGTTCAAGACAACACTTCAACACTTGAGATTGAGAGTTTTGGCTTTTTACTTTTTGGTTTTTTTTTTTTTTTGCGTTTCTATTTCCTTTCCATAGTTTTCCTTTACAGATAGCCCATTCCAACCTATTTTTTTTGTGGCGCTCCAAAGCAGCATGAAAGTACATACAAAAAATTTTTACAATTAATTTATATGCATATTTCGTAATTTTAATGAACTGAGAATGTTTGAAAATTTTTTCGGGATTGTTGAAGAAAAATTCTTTTGAGTTTACCTTCCAAATATATAACTTAATAATAACAAAAGTTTGAATTTGTACTTAAACTGAGTAAGAAACACAGCAGAAAAATATATTAAGAAAATCACGCCGAAATAGGCGCAAAACTAAAGGATAATGAAAGCATAGAATTAGTTTGTTCGATTTAAAATAAAATACATTTATTTTCTTACGCTAAAAATTAATTTTCGTTAATTGATTGATAGCATTTTATGGCTATAAATGTTTTAAGTATTTTTGAGTTATTCAAAAGTTTACGGATCGTATGAGTATTGAATATTTGTATTTTGTACATGTTTCATGACTAATTTCTGAATTTTTTTGTTTAAAAAATTATGTGCAGCATCAAGTCACTAAATATTTTATGCTTTAGGAAAGGAAATTTCAGTATCCTTTTGTACGATAAAAATATCTGTACTCTGATTCTCCGACTATGCTTAGTCCATGATTAGCTTGTCTGCCACTTCCGTTGACCTAGACAAGAAAGTCTGAGACAGCAAATTAATTTTTTTGCCGCATCATGGTCTGTCTAAACAGTGCCACCACATTTTGGCGCCAAAAAACAACAGCAGCAGCAACAACAACAGCAATATCAGGCAACGGGCCAAGAGCAGGCCAAGCCAGTTGGCCAGGCCTGAGTCAAGTCGAGTTGAGCCAAGCCGACATTGCCTCATTTCGCCGGCTTGAGCTTGAAAGTAAAAGTGGTTTGGCTTTCTTTTGTGGCACACGCTTTTGGCGCTGCTTTCCAACACAACGGCGACAAGTTGTCGTCAGTTGTTGTTGTTGTTGTTGCTGCTGCTGCTGCTGTTGTTGCCGTGGTTGAGTCCAAGGTCAAGAGGAAGACTTTGAAAATGCCTGAATGCGGATGAATAATGCAAAAGCCACAACACAACAGCGTTAACTGTCTGCGAGTGAGAGTAAGAGTTGAGTGTAGAGATCTGAAGAGTTAGTTCGATCCGCTGTTTGTTCGTTCGTTTGGTTCGTTGATTTTTTACCGTTATGCGCACCAGTTCCGGTTTATAACTGGTTGGCGCATCACCCAAAACAAAAAAATGTAGTTCATATACATATATGTATGTATGTAACTGGCACATAGCGAGTTTTTTGTTGTTGTTGCTGTTGGTTTTGGAGTTTATGATTACGCGAAAAATGATTCGACTTGGGTCTCCTCTCAGTTGCACGCCTTTGTGCCGTATCCGAATAAATGCACATATAAATATTAAGATACAGATGTATCTGGGTAAATGTTGTCGCCTTGTTTGGACTGTTTTATTGGCTTTTGGCTTACAGATGCATAACTATTTTAATTTTGGCCTTTGCATAATTAAGCACCGTTAACGGAACTGTATTTAATTATTCATTCATCTTTTTTTGGTTTTTGTTACAGAAAAATGAAATGACTTAGTTTTCTTTTTGGCCGCTTAGATATTTTGTAATACTAAAACGCATGTAATACTTAGCTGGATAGTTTAAAACAATTATATAGTATGTGTGCTTACGTGCCGCCTTATATAATGGGCCGCCCAGTTATTTAATTGCCACAAAATGTTTAACTGCAACTGCTTATGAAATAAGGTTGCCAGTTGGCCATTCAAGCCACTTTGGCAATTAACTTGCAGCTCTTTGACTTTACAGATCTTATGGAAATGAGCTTTAGACTACACAAACAAATAAAACAGCATCTAAACAAGAGACAAGGTAACTTATGTGTGGGCGACTGCAATGCCTGACATTTGATTTGGCTGTCAGACATTCTGTCAGCAGTGTTAGAATTGGCGCGCCATTTAATTGTTGTTTAAATTGTGCACTTTAAGACTCAGACAGCAAGCTCAGCTACAAAATGTTGTCTTGAAGCCCACACAAATACACACAAACACATTTGTGAAGATGCCTGAAAAGCGAAAGTTCCTCGCTCGACACCTTTTCACTTTCAAGGCCGCGTAATCGACACACGGCTGTCACGGTGATACTCAAAACACACTCATACACTAACAAAACACACACACACACACATACTTATAAGCAATAGCAAATCCGAAACTAACACACCCAATAAAATCCAAATGCGAACAAGACAAAACGCACGCATGTGACCCGAAAATGCGGAAGACAGACTACGAACATACGAACAAACAATAAACAGTCGACCATTTAGATACACTAACAGAAAATGTTTGAACATTTTTGTGGTACAAGAAATGCGAGGCTAGCATAAAATACAGTGCAGTATGATTTGAAAATCTTCTATTCAAAAATATCTCAAAGAGTAAAAGCAATAAATAATACAGCTTGTAAGCAATTTTACAAAGTTCATATACGGTACAAAAAGAAATTTATATTGTAGAAACCAAATTTTTATTTTATAATTAAAAAACTGTTTTAAAAAACATGTTTTATATCAATAAAATTATATTTATATTAAAATTTAAAAAGAGAACATACGTAAATCAAAAAGCAAGGGTCTTCTTAATAAAAAAGATTCAAAGTTATTATCGAACATGAAAATTAGTAATAAGAAAATAAATATATAAGTATTAATTATAGATATAGAAAAAATGTGATGAAAACCTTATGCAAAACAAAAATAATATTTATACATTTATTTATAACTGAAAAATAAATTTCATTCACTTAATTGTTTTCATGTTCCAAAGTTTCAACCAGTAGACAAAGTCGTGTTACCCTAGCATAGGGTAACATACCAAAAATGTCTACTTACATATAGAAATCGTAGAAGCAAACAAATATAAAATTGTGTGATTGTAACGCTCGGAGCGCATCGAATTCATTTTATAAGTGAGTATTCGATCAATGAGTAGGCATCGCATAGACAAGCAGACTGATAATACATTAGAATCATGAATGGGATTCAGCTTAGAGAGTGCTTGTTTTGCTTTTCTTTCGTTTTTTTTTTTTTTGCCCTTTATTCGCTTAGAGTGTGTTGCGCAACGCACGTTAAACAGGCTGCTTACGTAGCGTGATAGCTTAGGTCAGTTACGTAAAACGTGTTTTAAAATTATAAAGTTGGTTAATGATAGCAAGTTTTAAAAACTGATAATTGGATTGGAAAATTGACAGGCAATTGAACAAAACACATTATAAAATAAAAATGTATTTACGAACTTACTGATTAAGTTACGATTGAATCAGTTAGCTTGAAGTTGTAAATGTATAAATGAGTAAAATATGAAGGGAAATCTTTCTAATTGGGGCAACTAACTATTTTTGGCAACCTTAGATGAATTGTAATAAATTTTATTAATCACACAAAAGTCTTACAGATTTTGGGTTGTGACACTTATTTTTAGACATTTATAATTGTATTTAACGTGGAATCTATTGGTATGTGGGATGCTGCTAGAAAAGATTTATGTTTTTTCGAATACCACAGCGAAGTCAAAGCTAAATAGCTTAAAAAATATTATATGTTTCTCCTCATGTATATACATATGTTTTACATACTGCATTAATGGTCTTACCTCAAATTCTTTTTAGCCAAACCCCTTTGTCAAAAAAAAAACAGATATTGAGAAGTATAATGGTGTTTTTGAATAGTAAGACAAGACAAGATTAAGATTGTTAAGATTTAGTTTCTAACTTCTCATATTTGAAAATCAGATTCTTTCATTTATGATATTTTCGAACTATTAAAGCTGTATGCAACTGTACCTGAACTGTTGAAGTAAAAATGCAATGCGAGAAAAAAGCTCTGTTGAGGGAGAAAGGTTTCTTTTTATTTTGCATTTGATGTAATAGTAAAATCTTTGGATCAAGAGGAGCGAGAGTCGCTATTTAGCTGTTGCTGACCTATATAACAGACAGTGTCTGGCCCTTTGATGAGTTTTGGGACCAAGAGTAAATGCCTAGACAAGATGCATGCAAACGTATCCAGAGCATATATGTATATGATACCATATATACTCCCATTCCCATGCCCATACCAATTAACAATACCAATTTCAATTCCCTTGACGCGCATGCTATCGTTCTGAGAGTTCTCTACACTCCGTCCCTTCCAGCTAAAATAAAAACATTTTTGTTCGTTTTCTTCTTCATCTTTTTTTTTGTTCATCTATCTATGAGTCTATTTTACAGCTGCTGACCTACTTAGCTCAAAGTCAAGCGAACTAATTCTGATATTATTATTGTTCTTGTTCTTTAGTGTTCAGTGTTCAGTGCAGACATTTCTTTCAATGCTCCCAAATTGAAAGTGAACTTTGCTGTTTCGACTACTGCACCACCAAAGAATCTCCCCCACCCACACCGACAACTGCAAACAACTCAACAATGCCGCAAGGCAAACAAAAATTAACAACAATTTCAACTTCGGTTCTTTAAGGGAGCTTTTTTTTTTTTTTGTTTTTCTTTATGGCTAGGGCATATTTAGGTTTGTTTGTGTTTAGTGTGTGCGTGTGTGTGTGTGTGTGCAGTAAAAAAAATATGTTTTTGTAGTTGTTGTTGCTGTTTGAAAATTGGGTCAATTTTTGATCGCTGTTTGTGCGTTTTGCTTGCAACAAGTGTCTGGGGTCTGGGTCCCAAAAACTCAACAACTTGGGACCGACGAGCGGCATCGGGTCTTGCCCTAAGATAACTTGCCCACGCACCTCCCCCCCCCCCCCTCTCTCGCCATGCCACGCCTCGCCCCCTGTTCACCGTAGGCCGGGCAGATTGATAAAGCAGCGACTGCGACGCCAACGCGCGTGCAGCTGAAAAATGAAAATAGAAGAGAGCGAGAGAAAAGAATTGTTTCTGGTTGGCTTTTTTTTTTTTTAATGTAAAAAGGGCGCGTTGTAAATTTTGCTGCACGCATTTCTTGGTTGATTAGCGGCACACACACACACACACACACACACATGTTTTCGAATGTGTGTGTGTTGGCGTTGAGTTTATTTTCTAGCGTATATTTTTTTATGTAGTATTTTCTATACATTTTTTGTTGCTGGTCTGGTAAGAAAAGTAGGCCAATGGGTCTTTGGGTGAGTGGTTTAGATTTAGTTTTCATTATACAAATGTGTGTGTGTGTATGTGTGCATGCCCTTGCTAATTCGAGAGTATTTTGGCTACTTAATAAAGATTGTCAAGCAAATTAAAACACAACATTTTTTACTTAAATTAATTGCATCCAGAAAAATACAAATGTCATTGGAGTGATATGTGGCAAAAAAAAATAATGTAGACAATATATCTAGATCGATTTGAAATAAGGAAAATAACAATTTGATTTTTATTGAATGAAATGTGAAAATTCAGAATAAAAAATTATATGTTTAGTGTAAAAACAAAATTCTTTTGACAAGGTAATAACAGTAATAATAGAAAGAATAAAAAAATTAATAAAAACACAATAAAATTGTTAGCTTCATATTTTTTATAAATACAACTTTTCAAAACAATATTTCAACACAGCGCATCAAATAAATAATGTCTTGAAATTGAATTTTTTTTTTTATACAACATCAAGTAATAGAACTAATTTTTTTTGGAATATTTTAACTAAACAAAAAAAGTACTTAGTTTTTATTTATTATGAATCCAAGTGTATTCAAAATGTCGTTGTTAATCAAATGGAAAGTTGTAAATAACTATAAGGGAGAACTTCTTAAGTGATACAAAATCTATGCAAGCGATTTTGCACCTTTAACCATACTTGAAACATCAATTTGTATACAATGTTTTTTAATTTGAAATATACTTGTGGTAATTTTTTGCTCTTTCTATAGCATTTGTGTTTATATAGCATATAAGTAGATTTATATGTTTTAAATTGTGCTGTTATTGTTAAGTTGTTAGCTGCTTGTTGTTATTGTTATTAACATTTGTGCCGCCTGAGTGAGCCACGAATAAACTCAATCCAGGCGATTGCATTTTGATGCCGATATTGCGTAACATGGCCCAGAAATGGAAAGGAAAGGGCAAAAAGGGGGGAGAGAGAGAGATGTGTCTCTATTTTTGCGTTGACGCTTTGATTTATAACGTTGGAAAAATCGTTTAAATAACATCAACAAAAAACAAAAAAACCAAAAAATAAAACGCAAAACAAATTTTTGTAGGCCACGTTAATAAGCGCAACATAACGAACATAATATCTTAACTTGGTCATCAGCTGCACAACAAAAGAAAAGGCATCTTTTACAACAGCAACAACAACAAGAGCAGCTAGCCGATTACATAAGAGGCCCACACTCAGATGCACACTAAGAGACGCAGCAGCATAAAATCGTAGGGGCCGTCGAAAAGAAAATAGTCAAAGCATTGTTGGATCCAACAACAACTTCAGTAAAAAGAGGTGAACAGAGCAACGCCGTTAACGTCTGAACACCCTGTGGTCATAATATTCATAAAGTGGGTAGATGGGCATATGTTTATAAGGAAAAAACATTATTATGTTGGTTGTTCTAACGGCATACATAAGTATATTGGAAACAGCAAGAGTTATCTGTAATTTAAAAATGTTTGGTATACTCTGAAGTTTTTATTTTTAGTGAACCCTGGGGGTCGGGATGCTTACTTTTATAGTGCGTAAAATGTTTTTGGTTCAAATCGAATTGAACACTATCAAAAATTCGTCAAAGCATTGATCTATTTTAAGTTACTTGGGATTAAAAAAAAAAATTATTTAAAGAATTATGAGAAACTTTAGGTTCTCGACATAGAGTTTTGATTACGACTCATAAACGAAACATATAGCTTACACAAAATCCTTTATGCATTCTAAAACGATTTAAATTTTTTGGTAATATCAACAAAATCACATTTATAAGTGCTTAAAAATGTATCAAAATTTCAACATGTTTCCAATTTTTAACTACTAAATCAAAATCCATTTACTGGTAGTTTTATTATTCAAATGTTAATTTGCTGAGTATGTTATGGTCATACGGTCTCGACTAGAGAGCAATGTTACTAGTTAATAGTTGTTGTTGCTGTTGCTGCTGCTGCTGCTAGATGCTTGACGGCCTCATTGTTTGCTGCTGTTGCTAGCTGCTGCTGTTGTATAGATAGCAAAAGTCAGAGGCATAGAAAGTGAAACCACGCTTGCCGCCGCAGCAGCAGCAGTTGTTGTTGGCCACACGATCAGTGCTGCTGCCAACTCAAGAAAGGAAGGAGAGAGAGAGAGAGAGAGAGAAAGATAGGGGAACTAGAGACGTGAAAGAGAGGCTTGGCTTTAGATATATAAACCAAACAGCAGCTAGCGCCAGCAGCAGCACCAACAACAACAACAAACTATTACTCAATCTGTGCTAAAAAAAAAAAATGGAAAAGAAAAAGATAGACCGATAGATGCATGAATGTAAAGCTGACTGAAGTTGTTGTTGTTGTTGTTGTTGCTATCGGTATTGGTGGCATGAAAAAGCAAGAAAATAAAAATGAAGTAACCCACTTTTTTTATAGTTATAGCTATAGTTGTTATTGTTGAGGCATAAAAAGGAAGGCAACCAACAATGATAAAAAAATGTAAGTTAATAGTCAAGAAACTGAAACTGAAACCGAAACTAGATGAAATTAAATGTACCTGTATTCAAAATTTGAGCAAATAAATTTGTCCCGGCATTAAAATATTTATTATTATTATTATAGCTTTTAACATTTAAAACGTGGGAATGTATTTCAAATAATATACAAAGAATAATTAAGAAATAATAATTCTTATTAAAAAAAAAAAAAATTAAAGTCAAAAACAATAATTAAACAAATTTTATTTCAATACAATTTTGTTTGAAGTTTGTCTTAAAATATAAATTTTTTGTATTCGGTCGAATGAGCATTCTTCATATTTTTAATGAATTTTTTGATGTAATCCACCAAAATATTGTTTTACTTGTTTATTAAATAATCCTTATAAGTAACTATATTAGTTCCTTATTCACCGAATTATCGTAAAGCATATCAAATATTGTTTAATTCATACGCATCAAATATTGCGTATACGTCGATTAATATTTCGAATTGTATTTATATTTATTTTGATACTAAAATAAATTATATTCATTCTTGATCAGCATACACAACCGAGTCTTTGTAGCTATGTCCATCCTTCTGTTTGTAAATAGAAGGTAAAGATATTTGATTTGGAGCATAAGCTCTCTTATACCGAAGACAGTACAAGTTTGATTCAAAATTCTAAGATTTGGCAACCTTGGAACTTGCTCTGAAAACCTATAGACAAAATAATTGTGTTTACATCAACATTGGTTGAGAATCAACGAAGATTTCGAAGATCAAAGTTTAGTCAAGTCATGTTCTCTTGTATTGTAGTCTTTAATAATTAGCATCTTCTTTTTTGGCCAAAACACAAAAATATATATTACATATTTTGAAACAAAAAAACAAGTCGCGAATATTTACGATGCAAAATGAATTTATGCGCCGCTCGTTGCAAATTTATCACTTGGCGCTCATAACTCATACGCCGTGTGGTGCACGAGTGCTTGGCGCTTAGTTGAGCAGTAATTATGCGTCAATTTGTTGGCACCAGGATGAAAACAGATGGCTCTCAAAGAGGGGCGAGAGAGAGAGAGAGGGAGATACACACAAATCTATAAGCGTTTGAAAGTTTTTGATGTTTATTTTTTTGGTTGTTGGACAGCCGGCAGCCGCTTTCACCTTTTGTAAGCAGCTTAGAACCCTTATCAAAGTCGCGCTTCAATTAGAAATTGTATACCTACAATTGTGGCAGGCAGCTCCCGTTGCAGTTGCAGCACGCAGTGAAACACCCACATAGACAATTTCACTTTTTTGATACCCTAATCTCAATGAGAAGGAGTAAAAGGGCATGATGAAGATGAGCGTCTGTTCGTCACAGGCAGAAGAGAGCGTCTTTGAAGGTAGAAAATATATACATATATATTATTGATAAGCATCAAAAGCCGAGGCAATAAAGACATATTCGTGTGTCATTTTGTTTGGTGGAGACTTCTGCCCGATTCCGATATACACCTCTTATCGATAACAATAATTTAATGAATATAATGAATCATCGAATTTATAGCCAACAAAAATTCACTCTTCCCTCAAGAAGCAATTGCAAGTATTCAATTCAGGGTATCTTCTAGTCGAGATCTTTTCACTGGTGTTTTATCCACTTTATTTTTGTGGGAGTCTGCAATTAGCTGTCATCAATCAAAGTGGCCAACAATGCAGCCCTTTTAGAGTGAATTGCAGGTAGGGCAAGGGGAGCTGGTGCAGCGGGGAAATGTTGCGCCTAGAAAAATTTAACGCACGCAGGCACAAATGAAAGTTGTTGTAGTTTTTTAATGTTTTAACATTTTTTTTTTTTTGTTTTTTTGGGCCGCCTGAGGTCTCCCAAAAGGGCTTAGCCCGAAAAAGTTTTTAAGTGATTATCTGGCCTGCAGTTAACAATGTTGTTGTAGTTGTTGTTATTGTTGTTGTTGTTGTTGCTGCTGTTTTGGCTTTCACTGTGCGTTAATTTGTCTTTTTAGTTGCATTAATTTAGCTGCTTGTCGTTTATAAATTTGCTTTTCATTTCGCTCTTGTCTTACTGTCAAATTGTGTCAACAATTGTCTGGGGGTCCGCACACAGACACACACACACACACACACACATACACACGTGCCACTAGCCCATCAAGGGGCAACATCTCGGGCATGCCACAGAGCTTGTACATTGCCCATTGTAGCATCTTTTGCCGCCTAAATATGGCAGACATTTAATTTGTAGATTTGAACAAGTTTTCTTCTTTTTCGTTTTTCGTTTTTCGTTTTTGGCAACACTTTTGTGCCTTCGTCAGCCGCCCCAAGATGCGGCTCTAGCCAATTGCAGCTGCGCAAAATTTTGTTGTTGCAGCCACAATCAGTAAAAAAAAAGTAAAGGAAAATTAAATACAATCTCTTTTTAATCCATCGAATAAAATAATAAAAAAATTCAATAATTTGTTTTCTTACAAATTTTATTAAAATTTATTTATATATTTTCTTTACAGTGTTTGATTTTGTTTTGTTGTTTTGTGTTTCTTTTGTTGTTTAAATTATAAATTAAAAATGAGAACATTGCGTTTGCCTTACAAATTAATAGCATTTTCATCTACGATGCTCCTAAGCAATTATCTTGATTTATAATTAGTTTTTTTTTTTTTTTTTTGTTGTTGTTTGTTTTTACATATTTTTGTTGGTATGTATGCATTCTCAATAAATTTGCTAGACATATAAATGTTTATATATTCATACATTAATTCATTATTTAATTATTTTGGGGTATTTTTTCTCTCGATTTCTGTGCGATATAAAAAAGCAGTTGAAATTGTTTATATATATAAATATTGTTAAGCTTAAAGCTAAAGATTTGCTAATAAACGATTTTGTTGTTGTTGTCGTTTGGTGGACAACTAAAGCGGGGCGTGGCAGGGGCAATCAGAAGCATAGCGCAAGCTGCACACCAGTGTTGTTGTTGTTGTTGTTTTTGTTTTTGTTTCTTAGTACATTTAAATAGATTTACATAAATAGATTTTTGATTTAATTTGTTTTTGTTTTTTTTTGTTTTTTTGTATTTGATGTTTTCTTTCCTGCTTGCAGACATACATACATACATATACAGTATATAGTTTTTACATTTAAACATTTTTTTTCTTTGGCTTAACTTATGCATACTATGTTATATAATTTGTATCAAAATGTGCAATAGTATTTTACAATTCACTAACAATTAAGTACAAAACAGAAGCAAAACAATGAAATTATAAGAAGAACGCCCAGCCAAAAATATAATAATTATATTAATTACAATAATAATGTACATCATTGAGGAATGCCATAGGCAGCAAAAGTTGTAGTCGAAAACTTGTATAAGAGAAGAACAGTTAGTATACAAAGAACTTATACTAGTCATGCTATATAGAACTCGATTTGCTGTCTATATACAGTTGTTGTTTATTTTTGTATTTTGTTGCATGTGATGCGTTTCGAATCGTAACATCCTTTGACTTAAAAGCTACCACACACACAGAGCTTTAATTGAATCAGTCACACACACACACACACACACACACGAGCGCGCGCTCATTTGTTATCGCTCTCTCGCGCGTTCAGTCACAGCGCATGCTCGTTCGTATTGAGAAAGCTGCGACAGACGCGACTTACTTCGGGATTCGTATGATTCATGAGCTGCATATAGATTTGCTTGTGCAGCGACAGCTCGTTGGTCATTTCGGTCAGCTGACGCAGCAGAGCATCCTTCTCTTTGAGCAGCGACTTAACGCGCTCCTCCACCTCCTTGGAGCGCACCTTTGCCTTCTCGCGACTCTTGCGCACAGCAATATTGTTGCGCTCTCGCCGCCGACGATACTCCTCGGTGCCCTTGTCGACATGCTTGTTGCTGTGCTTGCGATGATGCTGTTGGTGGGCGTTGTGTTGTTGTTGTTGTTGCTGATGCTGCGACTGCTGAAGCTTGCTGTGATGTTTGAGCAGCTGTTGTGCGTTCGCCGCCAGATGCGGCAAACTGTGATGGGCCAGCACATTGGCCGTGGTCAGATTGGTGAATTGCGCTGAGTGTGTTGAGTTTGTTGAATTGTTGTTGCTGTTGTTGCTGCTGCTATTGTTGCTGCTGCTGTTGTTGCTCTGATAAGCGGTATACAATCCGTTGCTGTTGTTGATAAACGCCGCTGCCGCCGCCTGACTGCTCACCGACTCCTGCAAATGCCGCCGATATTCGGGATCGATGGGCTCCTCTTTGATTGTGCTGCTCGAATCGCTGCCAACCGAACTATTCTCGTCACTCGAATGGTTGTTGTAGTTGGCATTCGAGTGTACCGCTTGTGGCATGTACGCCAGAGCTGCTCTGCCGTATGGGTTCGGTTGTTGTTGTTGTTGTTGCTGTTGTTGTTGCTGCTGCTGCTGCTGTTGCTGGCGTGCCAGCGTTTGTTGTTGTTGCTGCAAGACCTTAGCCGCTGCACTCACCATGCCACTGGGTGGCAATGTGGCAGACAGGCCACCGGGACTCGTTACCATATCACTGAATATGCCCAAAGTTTCAGTGTCCCTAAATTGATCATCGATCAAATGTTGCAAGTCGAGTGTTATCTCCTGTGTGGTAAGTTCATCGAGGTCTGTCTGTGTGCTATATTGTTGCAACATTTGTTTTTGCAACAAGTTGTTGTTGTTGTTGTTACTATTGTTGTTGTTGTTGTTGTTCAGTTGCATTTGCTGCATTGCTGCATGCTGCTTGGCCAGCAATGCTGCATCCTGCACTGTGGCATTATTATTATTTGCATCAGTTGTCACCTGTTGTTGTTGTTGTTGTTGCTGCTGCTGCTGCTGCTGCTGTTGTTGCTGTTGTGCATTGGACATCGCCGTCAGCGTTATTTGGCCAATTGTTGCCTGCTGTGGCAAGGATGGCGGCGGCACCTGCTGCTGCTTCTTCAAATCGAGCTGCGCCAGCGTTTGCACCGCGTCCGCATACATCTGGGGCGATTCCATGTTCAGCATTTTGAGTTGTGAGAATGAGGGTAAAATTTTGATGCTTTTTATTCTTGTTATTTCTAATTGAAATCTCTTGAATTATTTTATTTAGTTTATTTTTCTTGTTATTTTTGTTTTTTTATCACTTTAGCATTTTTTGATGTTTTTTTTTTGTTGTTGTTTATGAGGTAAATTGTTCTTTGGAAATGTTTGAACAAAAACTTGTTATAATATTTTTATTTAAAATATATTCCTTTACATTTTTTGGCGGCTGCACTTTGTCACTTTTAACATTTTTAATTGATTTTTTGCAAAAAAACACAATTTGTATTTTTTTTTTTTTTCTTCCAATTCGAAGCTGCTTTTGAAAATTGTCACTGCAGCTGCGCGCACTGCTTTTTATTGTTGTTGTTGTTGTTGTTGTTATTTGGAAATTTAATGTTGTCGTCGCGGTGTTAAAGAGTGTTGCCTGCACGCACGCGATTCAACGACTGAAGTGTTTCAGCAATGATGCAACAGATTTTATATGCGAGTGTATTTCTTTATTTACAAGTCGACAACGCTGGCGACGACGTCGCTGCTGCCGTTGACGTCAACGCCAACGCGAACGCGAACGCTTTGTATTAGAAGCAAGCAGCTGCTCCTGAAGAACCGTTATATGCGGCCCGAGCGCGCAAGCTTTTTACTTTGCCTAGTTTATGTATTTGGGGAATTGCGCGCTTCGCGTCCGCTGCTTACAATTGGTAAATTGTAACTGTGACAAAAAAGTCTTTGGCGCAGCAGCAGCAGCAGCGCCGCAAAGAAAATGAGACGCAAACGCAGCAGCGACGTCAACGGCGTGCCGAAAAATAAGCATAAGCAACAACAGCAACGGGCAAGAAGCACACACACACTCACGCACACACAAACAAAGAGAGCAAAGCGCCATAAAAGCCCCAAAATGAATTCGTTGTCGTCGCCGTCGTCGTTGTTGTTGTTGTTGTTGTTAACGAAGTTGACTGCGCTGCTTTTACAGCAACTACCTGTGGATGGTGGCCAGGCCAAAGCGCACAGGCATCGAGAGAAAGAAAAAGAGAGAGAGAGAGACGGAGAAAAAGAGCGCGCAAAGACAAATTGAGAGCGTAAGCAAACGATCGGCAGACAAAAGCAAAAGTTTTTCCCAATCACTTTTACTCTCAATGGAACGCCAAAATCAACAGTAGCAACAACAACAACGTGAGCCCGGCGACTGCAAGGCAGTTAACTAAGCATGCAAGTTGTTGGTATTGTATTTAACTTTGGCTCGCTGCGACTTTTTTTGTGTGTGGTGAATAAAGTCAAAGTGCTGTGCTAAAAAGTTAAATAATTAAATGATTGGTATAACTTATTTAAAAACTAAATTGTGACCTATAAAACACAAAATAAAGATTATATTCAATAACATTCAAATGAAATATCATTTAAAACATGCATATATAAATATGTATTTGTGGGCTATACATGCTTGATTCATTTATACGAAGGACGTTAGTATTATTATTTTCTTAGCTATAACCCCGCACGTTCATGTTTGATTGCATTTCGTTTGTAGAAATGACACAGCGATTTGACTTTGCAAGCATTGTGACGTCACAACAATCTAGTCAGTCAAAGACTCGCACACACACACTTACACACTTAAAAGCTAAACATCGACGCTGTCGACGTCGCTGCTTCGCTCGCTTTCATTTTCGTTCGCTTCTTTTTTTGGTGTGTGTCGGGAGAGTACTCGTGACGAAGAACTGCAGCAACAACAACAACGACACGCCCGCTTCCTCTTCTCACCCACCCACCCACACACCCAATAGACGATTGCCTTGCGCACTTTGATTTGTGTTTAGGCTGCCTGCTGCTTAGAAGTAAAATTAAGTTGGGCGCCGCTGTTGTTGTTGTTGTTTTTACTGCTGCGCATGCGTGACTGAGTGTGTGCGCGAGAGAGCGTAAGTGAGCGAGAGCTTTCACGTAATATGCAGCATTAATGTTGTTGTTATTTGTGTTGTTGTTTGTGTATTGCGTCTTATATTTAAATTAAAACGCTGTTATGAAATACATTAAAATTAGCACGCTTCGTAGTTTTATGTTGATTTTTGAATGCAGCGATTTGTATAAGCCGTCTCTTTCTCTCTCGCACCCCAAATGCCTGCCTCTTGCTTTCAATCTGCATATTTAGGTCAAGTTGTGTTTGTTTTTTTGGTTTTTTGAGGTGTGTGCGTGTGTGTGTGTGTTTGCTTGCCTTTTTACCGTTTGTGTATACTCAACCCGTTGGTCATACGTTGCACGATAAGCGTTCGTTGCTGCCATTTTGCTTATCAGTCAAAACAGCGTCAGTGCAAAGATATCGAAGTCATATCGATATCGATGACTGCATCCATTGAAATTCAACATTGTGCAAGTTGCAAGCAAATGTTGCAAACTTCCTTCCTTATGCGTTGTATTGCTGCATATCAATGTTATTGCCAATTGCCTTGCCCTGCCGCGCCTTTGTTGCAACATCATTGGGACATGACAAAGCTGGTTGGCCAATCATCTTACTAATCAATTGATAAGCGCTTATCACACACAAAGAACAGCAACAATTAAATAAACATAACTACAACTAACAACAAACAGCAGCACTTAACAATTAAACAATTATTAAACATATTTTGACATCTGATTCGCCTTTTTTTGGCAAACGACTGATAAGAAACTCGTGAAAAATAAAAAAAAAACAAAATAAACATTAATCACAACGCGTGCGACGCTAAAACAAAAGCAAATACTACTCACAGACCAAAAGAAATGAAAAATAAAGAAAAACAAATAAAAATAATTCTTATAAATGCGCGTTCATTGCACTCGGGCCGGGCCATAAGTACAAAAAGAAAATAAGAAGCGACAAGCGTTATTAACTTGGCTGAAACGCTGCAGACAGCGATTCGTATTTTTATATACTACAATCAAAAAATGACAACTTGACCGCACAAAGTGCATTTGTTGTTATTTTAAGAACCTAGAGAAGAAGTTTTACTCAAAGTGAAAGTCAAAACATTTAAATGGAACCCTGATAAAAAGGTTTGGAAGAACTATCAAATTTGAAAATATTATATATATTATTGTTGTTGTGAAGCTCTTTTATTTTATTTAAATAATTGTTAGCTTAAAATGATTATAAAAATCAATTGGCAAATAAAATTGATTATTTAGTAATTCATCAGAAGTTAAAAAAAAAATACAGAAAATTCGTTCTTTCTTTTTGTAATATTTATTAAAAATCTTAAAAGAAAGAAACTAAGGGGAAATAAGTAATTATCTATGTTTTGTAAGAAAATCCAAGAAGAACTTTAAAATCGGACTATAATTTCTATGGAACGGTTCACGGCTCTTGCAATAAATTCGATAAAAAGGAAGCTTTATTTAATAAACTCATAACTGAAACAACTTTAATTTATTACGGGGTATCTATCCATTAACCACACCAACAATTACTATAGTTACTTGTCAGCTGTTCTAGGCAAGTTTTTTTTTTGATTTGTTGCGTTCTTTGGTTCTTCAGTTAGTCACCGATAAGCGAATCGTTTTTGTTACTTCCTTAAATTCGAAACTGATCGCATTGAACCCGATACACGTGTGTGTATATGTGTGTGTGTGTGTGTGTGTGTGTGTGTTTGGAGCTGCCAAAATTCTCACGGCACTGCAACACGATGACTTTCAATTGAAAAATTGTTTTCTGGTTCGGAACTTTTCGCCGAACTGGAGTCAACAAACAAAACTTTCATTGTAGAATTGAGTAGAATCAGCATTAAATCCAAATAAAACATCATCAAAATTGGCGAACTACAGTTATTATGAGGAATGGTCGGGGCTGCCCCTTCTATGGAAGAAGAACTGCTGTTAAAAACATATCAAAAAGATAGCTTAAAATAAAGTTCAATGAACTTTGTACCTATTTATTGTTTTTAATAGGAAATAATTGCTAAGAAAATAATGTGGAATCTTTTTGACTAACAAATTTATAAGAGAAGATACAAATTTCAGCTTTAGACTCCAAACATATTAATTAAGTTCCCTATATAAATATTGAAATTGTCTTAAATGATTTCTTTGTTAACAATTTATTTTCTGCTTGAAAATCCGCCATTGAAAAACCTGCTTACTAAACTGCTTGTTGGCAAGCAGTTCAGCTCAAGCGCCATCTATTAGTCAAGATAGTGCAGTGCAGCAAGCAGTTTGTTTGCACTGCTTGCGTTCAAATATTTGTCACATATCTTTGAAATTAATTTTTAAGTCTAAGGTTAAGTCTAGACTGTTGGTTGATCGAAGAGTATTTGAAGCACGAGTCACCGAAGGTGGTATTTACAACCACACCAACCGCCACCACACCCCCCTTTGCAAACTAACCGGTTTGAATACTGAATTTAGAATATTTTGGCGCTGGCTAAGGCTACCAAATATAATTTTGGGTAAATGTCAATTTTTGTATGAGTTAATTAAAAACCAAATATACCTTTATATAACTTCTTACTTGTTTAATAATAACCAAATTTTGGCCGATACTTTTTTCTGAAATCTTGGGATTCCCCAATCATAATTCTAAGATATGATAAGAAATATATTTTATTTTAGGTTTGGTTTAATTAAATATGTTTGTTACATTAAATCAAAAGAAAGATTCCCTTGGCATCCGATCGATGGAATCTAGAGAGAGAGAGAGAGAGTTGGAGAAAAAGATAGAGAGGGCAAAGAACTGATCCCTGGACTCGGGCCTGGGCAAGTTGCAACTTGCAACACACACACACATTGATTGAAATAGTTTATTTGCAGCTTCGATCTGCGAGCTGAAAGCTGAAATGTCCAGACATGAGACCTGGAACTCTGCGTCTTCAAGATGCAATTGTTTTTTGTTTTTTATTCCTTTTTTTTTGTTCATATTATTTGTGATGTTGGCAGCGCAGAGATAATGATGACGAGCTGCCAGCGAAACGTTGATGCAGCGGCGAGGAGGGGAGTGAAGTGAAGGAGGTTGTTGTTGTTGTTGTTGTTGCCGTGTGCCTTACCTGAAAACGCCATAGAGACTGGCTTCGAGACTGTTTGGGATGCCTTGTGTAGCGACGTGCACAGAATGACATTTTGTACCTGGCTACGACTCTGCCCCGGGGCACAGTGGGCGCGCGATAAGGTCGACAAAACAAGTCCTTCACCAACTATTCACATCTCTCTCTTCCCCCTCTCTCTCTCTCGCTCTCGCAGTCTGTTTGCTCTGATTTCAGTCGCACAAATTAAGAGAAGCAAGGAATCGTTCAACATTGAGAACTTTTTTAAGTGGAATTTTCATATGAGTTCTTGATTTCAACAAAATTACATACTTGTAATTTTAAAATGCTGCCGAGTGCCGCAGACTTGCTAAGAATTAAAACAAATATCTACTATATATAACTAAAAGAAAAAACAACAACAAAAAACTCCAAGGAATTTTAACCCCAAGTCAAAGAGAGTCAGTCCTCTGTCCACTGATCACTTACGCACATTTTATCACAGCCAGGCTGGAGACATCGCCAAGCTGGCCGAAGCTTCTTCGTTCTGTCTCTCCATCGCCTCACAATAAGTGGAAGAAAAGCATAAGAAGAAGACAACAGCAACAACAACAACAACAACAAAAAATAAGTTACCGTTCTACGCGCTGAAATTTGTTGCGCGTTCGATCGACGATCGACAGTCTGCGCCAGCTTGACTGCCAGCCTCAATGCTTGCCACACAGTGTTGCCCCGTTTAGCCATACCGAGGTAGCCAAAAAAAAGCTAACAATCTAATACGATTATAGTTAAAGTAGCTTAATTTCAGCTGCTTGACAATTGCTTGAAAATGTTTAAGATTTTCTAAAGCTTTGCAAATTAAGAATTGCGTTTCCTACCTCAGACTGACTTGATTCTGGTTTTCTGGTTTTTCGAATAATTGTCTTTAAGTGTATAATATTTTAGCTTTAGCTTAAGATCATGTAGAGGTTTCTAGCGCGTCTGGTTAGGCTGTAAAATATAGTTTTCAACCCATTTTTCTCAAAATCATGAAGTGATCAAAATACATCGGATATGACTCCGATATCTCATTCAAATAAACCTCTTTTGTCTTATATAATCGACTAAAAATATTTCAAAACAATTTGAAGCAAGATTTTAAATGAAAATTGAACATAAGATTACATTTTTGATGATCTTGGATATAAAAATGTTGTTTTTTTAAAACGTATAACTGAAACCTGGGAGTTAAATTATAAATGTTTCAACAACGCAAAGTGATTTCGCCGATTATTTATATTGGTGAAACGATTTTAACATTCACAACTTCAACTTGGAATTTAAGATAAAAAAAAATCCTTTACGGTCACGATTCCAAAGACACAAATCGTTACCATATTGCGGATAATATTCGATAACAAATTACTCCATCTATATTTTATTCCGGAAAATTCAGTAAACTTCCTTTCGCTGCTGCTTCTTGGAAAAGAGCTAAAAATCTAGCTTGAAAAATTCAAATATTGATTAGCACTGTTTGATTGCCTTGTGCCTTGCATTCAATGTCTATCCTCTCGGTCTGTCTGTTTGTTTGTCTTTCTGTCCGTCCTGGCGATCAACGTTGTCGTCGTTGTCCGTTGTCTGTTGTCCGTTGTCGTCCTCGTCTGCAGTTGTTGTCAGTTTTTTGCTCAGTAGCAACAGTAGCAACAACAACAACAACTATCGATCACTGGCAATCGATCAAGCATTTCGCGTACATTATCCGAGATGCGTGGGATAATTCTGTTCTAATTTGTAGCCGAAGAGCAGCCGAAACCCGCCACAAGCTGACGTCAGTTGAAGTCGTAGCTGGGGGGGGGGCAGATGGTAGGCTATCGTGGTTATCGTTATCATTAGCCATGTGGCATGCAAAGCACGCACAACACACACACAACACACACACACATACATATATATTATTGACTACTTAAAATGCTGAAAGGAAGTTCTAACTGTGGTCAAGTCGGAAGGCATTAAAAAGGTGTGGGAGGAAGGCAGATTGGTTGGGTAGCTTAACATCCGTTTCGTGCCGCACTTGTTGCCATGCCACTTGACTCAATCACCCCCCCTCCGCCAACCCCGCAACTGACTGCTTCACTGGGCCAACAACTTTTGCATGCAAATGAGTTGAACAACAAAAATAAAATAAAAATAAAGAAAGAATCAGGTGAAATGGTCACGACCTGCTGCTAATCGTTAAATGATTGTAGCGGTGCTTTTGTTTCCTGCAAGACAAACGGTAAACTGAATGCAATACACACACACACACACAATACTTGCCACAATGAAAATAATAATAAAGAAGAAACCCTTTTGCTTTTGTTTAGCTCATTTTATTTAAATTGTAACACAACAACAACAACGCAACGATCCCAATCCGCAAACTTCAACTTCAACTCTTCAATCCGTATCCCAATCCCATTCCCAATCCCAATCCTTTGTTGCTTATGTGTTATTCATGAGTTGCAGAAAAGAAAACTGCAACAAAAAGAAAACATAAAACATTTCGCAAGATTTTGCCTTCTGCCAATTGCCAATTGGTAGCAAACGCTTTTTGTTTGTTTTTGCTTTTTGACTTTGGCTTTAATGCGTTGGCGTTGCTAAAGCACTTGAATAAAAATTATGTGAATATCTTGCAACTTTATTAAGATGTAATAATTTTTAAAGTTTACTTGGAAGCTAACTTAAAATCTTACTAAAATCAAACTTTAAAATTCGAAAACAAATTGTTTTTATTGAAAATTAAGTTAAATAAATTCTAAAATAAAGATAGAAAACTCAAAGAAAGAACGTTATTTTATAATTTTATTTTTTTTTTCAACAAAAAAATTATTTTTCAATCCCTTAAAATTTTTCTGAGTGTGGCAAGTTGCAACAAACTGGGCAACCGGTCAGGCAGTTGCTGTATAAGTGCTTCATTGTCACCCCCAGCGCCCAATTAGACACCTGAGCTGAGCTGAGCTGGTCGGAGCTGAGCTGATCTCAACTGTGCTCCAGAGTTGTCATCTCTGGCTTTATTTGTCTTATCTCGCTTATTCGCCGATCGCATTTGTGAGTCGATTGATTGTATGCGTAGATGTGGCATGCAACTAACAACAACAACTGTGGATGATTGACTAGCAAGCATGCGAATTAATTCCATTTGAATGTTTGTACAGATTTCAAATTAGTTTTAAATAAAATTATACTCGAACCTGTTTTATAGATATTAAAACGTTTATACTATTTATGCAAAGAATGTTTTATTTATTTGTATTATTTAAGTATCAACGCCTTATGTATGTGAATCGCTTTTGCGCTGCTTCTTAAGCTGCTCTCAGCATTTGCCAGCTTAATTCAGGTCAAAGCATGAGTTCGGTTCGGTTGTGTATGCTTTTCATTATGAAATTTAAACAATTAATACCCCAATTCCACTACAAGCAGAATGCAAGTATGTAATTGGAACTCGGGAATGTTGCTTTATTTTGTATTGGATTCCGTTATGCACAATTGGAATCTGGTTTAAATATTCCCCGTTGGTTGGTTACATTCCCAGTTGGGAATGTCAGAAGTTAACATTACAGAGCACTGAGCAGAACTTTAACATTGTCGATTCTATGTGTTTGCTGTAATGCCGAATGCTAATCGCAATTGGATGTATAGTGGACAGAGACAACAAAATGTTATGAATAGTCTTTGATAGTGGAATCACTTACATTCACGACTTGCTGTTAATGAAGAATGCAGCCTAGTGGAATTGGGGAATTAGACAAAATGTATATTTTTAACGCTTTGGCTTATGGGCAAATAGTACAAACAAGCGCCTTTTCTAAAAATACTTTTCGTTGCATTCCATTTAATAAAAGAGGCTGTCAAACAAAGCATATCGAAAATGTTCGAAACGTAAATGGAACAAACATTTCTCAGCCACGGCAAAAGTCTATAAATAAAATACAAATATATTGCAGTAAAACTAAAGTCAGATTTCTATATAACGAACTTCCGTACACCAAAAAAATCATTCTATACAAAAAATTACATCTTTAACGAAGTTTTTTCTTGTTCCGTTGAGATTCGTTATATAGAAGATCGACTGTACATAAATACATAGAAAAGTCAACTTTGTGTTTTGATTTGTTTTGCGATTACTTTGGAGTGGAGCAGAGAATCTTTACTGTTATCAGTGATGCTGTTGCTGGCATAAACGCACGTAAAACGCTTACGAAACGCGCACAAATAATTAACTATTAGAAATGCTGAGAAATTCCAAGGAACAAGGAACAAAATGCAGCACGCAGCAAAAAGTTGTTCCCAGCTGGGATCTGAGCAAGAACAACAACAACATAGAAGAAGAAGAGAAAGGAGCGGAGAAGCTGAAGCTGCAGCTGGAGGTGGAGGCAACAGGCCAGACTAGCTGACGTTAGAAATACAGCCGAACTGGAGCCAGCTGCAAAAGCTCCTAACAAACTGTCAACATGGGCATCGCTTCAAAAGGGATTAGATAAAAAGTTTAAGCTGATTGGATAAAGTTAACAATTGTGTTAATTAAGCTTTTGTCTGTAAACAGTCTGTAGCTGTGATCTACTAACAGAATATATTCAACTGTTAGCATATCTTAACATTACTGTTAGCTGCATGTTAAAAGACTGTTGAAATTGCATAAAAATCTATTTGAATGTAATCGGTAGATAGATGAATATTTATGCGATAATGTTGTTGGATGGATAACATTTTGGAGCTTAACATCAGAAATTAAGTATTTGGGCTTCTTGCTTAAACGTTAGCTGAAACTGAACTACGCCTCTGGCTTGATCTACAGTCAATACCAATTAGTAAGCGCTGCGCGCAGCTCACATCACTACAATTGTGAGAACCTTGTGGATAGCGTGTGAGTATGATGAAATGTCAGGATGAGGCAACAGACGCAGCTCGAGCTTGAGTTGAAGTTGAAGCTGAAGCTGATGTAGAAGCTGAAGCTGGATGCACCCGCTGCGGGATCGAGCCATATTGAGCCCCGACGACAGACAGTCCAGGCAATATAGTATAGTCTGGCTAGCGAAGAAGCAAGCGTTCTATTTTGACAGTCATTATGATTAATTTAAATCATTAGGCAGCCAAGGCAGGTAGAGAGCTCTTCTATTTGCTGTTCGCTGTGATTTTTAATTAAATGCAGACGCTAACTTGAGCTGGCTCTGACTGTTGGACTGTTGGACTCTTGGACTATTCCTATTCCGCGAAAGAGAGAGACAAGCTGGCGACAATGGAGATGGTAAGGCAAGGCAAGGCAAAATGTCTGGAAAAGGCAATGTTTGCCATTTGTAGCACGGGGAACGAGCCAGGAATGCGTCGATGTTGCAACTGTTGTGTTGTCTCGATTATCAACTGGGAGCAATAACTGCTGGCCAGCAGTGTATCGATGGATCGATCGACCGATCGACGGATGGATGGATGGATGGATGGATTGTCGACTGTATCTGTTAGTCACTGCACGTGGCCAGCTCTGGTGCTGGATGGCTGGCGCGTTTTCTTGCGAACGGCTATTTAAGGACATTGCGCAAATACTCGAAGAACCGAAGAACCAAAGAGGAGGAGAAGGAGTAACAACACAACGCCACCACCGCCACCACCACGCAAATCCTCTAGAGCATTTGCTTTGACCATATTGAAGCTGGCCAAGCTGAAATTCCTGGCATAGTTTAAGTGTATCGCTTTTTGTGTGCGCCTAGGGGGAACACTTCGTCTCTCTCTCGCTCGCTCGCTCGCTACATTGAAGATGTTTTGGTGAATTTAACTTAATCAGTGCGCTGATAAGCAATATAACAACAACAACAGCAACAGCATATCAAACTAAAATGGCCGACACAATTAAAAACTCAATCACGCAACAACAAAATAACAATCGATCGAAAAAGAGACGCGTGACGCGCGCGCTCAAAAAGCACCTAAAAACAAAGTGGGCGGAGTTGAATAACAATCCAATTGGGATCTATGCGTCGGCGCATGGTGGCCAATCAAATGAACGCAAATGGTAGATGTTAAGCGCACTGTAAATTATTATGCATACACCTTAAAGAGCGAGCGCACGATCCACACACACACACACACACTAATACACTCACACTATATACCTAGCTCATTGGTGCGCTTAATTAATTAAGCCATAAAGCTAAACACAGCAACAACTACTGCGCTTATATACCTAAAGCGCACGCTCTTTGCGCACTTTTGAAGAGAGAGCTTGGCGCAGGCGCAGACTCTCTTGTGTGCGTGCTCGCTCTCGTTAAGGCGCTCAGTAGCTGCGACCGGTTGTGTGGGCTCCAAGTTTGGAGCGCATTTAAAACGCCGCTGCGCCGTCGCTTGCCATACGCGTGCTTTGTTATTAGGTATTTGCACGCCATCTGAAGCACAACGAAGGCAACAATCGATCGCAAAGTTAGCTCGAGACACCAAAAATAATACAAAAGCAGCAGCAGCAGCAGCGGTAATAACAGCAACAACAACAACAACAGCAACACACACTTCAACGCGCAACGTTCGCAAACGTTTTCGAATTTGGCAGTAACAACATTTAAAAAAACGCATATAAAGCAAAAAAAGACCAAAACAAGTGCCACACGCATCTTGCGACAAATAAGTCAAAACAACACCAAACCAAACAACAACAACAACAATAAACAGTTACGAAAAACTCAATGTGCATTTAGATGTTTAGCTTTTACAAAGTTTTTTGCATAGATTTTCAAATAAGCGCGCGCACCACACACACTCTTCACCAACCCTGTGCAACTCTGCGCCCTGTTAAGCAACTGTTATTAAAGCACGCTGTTAGCTAGCAGCATAGCTTGTCAGTCAGTTTTTTTTGTGTGCTTGCGCCGCGCGTGTTTGTGTGCGTGTGTGTGCGTGTTGCGTGCTGCAACAAAATATAAAAAGCGAAGAGTTTCGGTGTTTATAAATTGTTAATAATAATACACAAATCTATCGTTGTGAGATTATTATTCGACGTGCTCAATAACAAACTGCAGCGCTTGCAGTTAAACGCCTTGGTGCTTTTAACAGCCAGCGAACGGCAATCAGCGAAAAGCAAGCAAACAGCTGACGGCGACAGCGGCGCCCGCGTCTCTCTCTGTGTGTGTGAGTGTAGTGCGCGCATTTGTGTGCGCTTGTGTGTGTGTGCGTGTTATTTTTGTGTTTATTTTTGGAATTAAATAAAGCTGAGGCAAAACTAAAGCTAAAATCGAATAATCAAAAAAGTCAAGAATCAGAAAGAGAGAACGTGCGCAAGAGCGAGAGAGAAGGGAGAAAAGTGTGCCGCAGCGGGCAATAATAGACGCGCGTGGTGCCTTGGATTTACTGTACGGCTCCACGGTGGAGAACTTTTACCTGAGAATGGATCCGACGCGCGGCGATTCGCGCTATAACCTAAACTACTCGATGAGTAGCATTGGGTTAAGTCTCGCCGATCATACCGATATGTATGGCAATCCCGCTGTTGCGGCACTCGGGGCTCGCCCGCCCAGCGGCGGATTGCTACAGAGTATGGGCAGCGGTGGAGGTGGAGGCGGTGTTACCATGCAGCGTCCGGTTCCAGCATCAGCGGCGCAACAACAACAACAGCAGCAGCAGCAGCAACAGCAGCAGCAACAACAACAACAGTGCCAAACACTTAGTCCACAACACCAACAGCAACAGCAGCAACAACAGCAGCAGCAGCAGCAGCAACAGCAGCAACAACAGCAACAATCACGCGGCATTAAACGCAGCGGCAGCGATTGCTATGAGGATCATCGTCCCAGCGGCGGGGGGTGGGGGTATGACATTGCAGGGCCTAGAAAGTTGTGCTGCCGTCGGCAGCGTCGTTGCCAGCAGCGTTGTCGGCGTCGATGTTGACGGTGTCGATGGCTATAACGCGCTGCCCAATAAGAAATCGCCGCCCGCCAATGGCAAAAAAACAAAGGGCCGTGTCAAAATCAAAATGGAGTACATCGACAATAAGCTGCGACGCTATACGACCTTCTCCAAGCGTAAAACGGGCATCATGAAGAAGGTAAGTTGCTAATTCCAATAACTGTTCATTTCAGTTCTAAATCTTAAGATCACTGCAATCTTATAGCTCTTTATGTTCCACAGAACGAACTTCCGTGCTACAAAGTTTTGTATATAACAAATTAATTTTCAGAACTCGGCGATTTGGTTTCGTCAAAAAGCTTTTTCCTTTTTGTTCCCTTGTGATTCGCTATATGGAAGTTCAACTGTAGTACATTTAAACGTTTGAACAGTAAAAGCGATTAAGATTTGTCGACATACAAGCAATTTATTAAAAAAAAAAAACATTCGGCATTATATAGTTTTTTTTAATATTTATTTCTCTGATTTTTAATATTAAATTTGGTTTGGGAAAAAGCTCAAATATTTCGAAGTTCTTCGAATCTCTGCTGATAATTTAATTATTTACTCAAAAATGCATTTAATGCAAATCTCGTTTCCTTAATTTTCTAATTGCTTGACAATTTCTTTTATTCCGTTTTTTTTAGAGGTAGAGTAAGGAGGGTTTTTTCTTCTTGAAGTGTGTTGCACGTTTTGAGCGCATGTGCAATTAATAAATGCTACTGAATCCTCAATTCTTCCTGCCGCCGCATCAATTCAAAAAGTCCCTGCGCTCCTCTCTCTCTTCCTCTCTTTCTGACTCTCTCATTGGCATTGTTTTCTTTTGCTTTATCGTTGTGTTGCCATCGTGCTCCTTAGGCTCCCGTTCCACCTTCACCTTCACACACACACACACACACACACACATATATACACACGCCCTGTGTCAATCGCAACATGGCCAACTGTTGCCGTTTGTTGCTTTGGCGGCGACGGCGCTGTGTAAGCGCGGTAGCCACGATTCCGATTCCGATTCCGTACCGAATTTCCCTTTGTTTTCGGCTTCATAAAATGTTAATTTGCCGGCCCCGCAATTGCATTCAAAGAGCCAGCAATTCAGCAGCAAACCAATACCAATACCAATACCAAACCCCATACCTTATAGCTATAGTTATACATACACTCAGAAAAATGCAACAATTGACAAAAATTTGATTCTCAAAATATAGAAAATTTCTAAGGTGGCAGAAATTTTAATATTGATAACGATTTTTAAAACATTAAAATTCTAATTATTTATGTTTATTTTATTCAGAAAAGTTTTAATTTTAATTTAATAGTTGATATTTTTCAAAATTAAGGTATATAATTATAAAGTTGGAAATTATTTAAAATCTGAATAAAATTTAAAATCGTAAAATATTTTTATGAGTTCGAAAAAATATTTGAAACGATTTAGATTTCTCTCATAAATATTCTTTTTGGTTTATTTCTCTAAATATTTCTTTAAAAAATGGATTAATTATTAATTTAAGGATCGTACTCCAAAAATCTTTCGTTTAAGTTTCTATAAAAGGTTAGCCACATATTTTTTCGGTGTGTATTATAGATGTGTACAATAAAATATATGTATTGCTATATAGTATACCCATAGCAATCTCAATTGGCGTCCTTTGCTTCATTTGTTGCAACAGTTGCGTGCAGCTTTGGCCTCATTGTCATGCGAAGATGCAACTGCAATTGGCAACAAGCTGCCACTGCCTTTGGCTCCTTGTTCTTGCCCTGCTTCTGCTTGGGCTGCTTCTTAGCCAACTTCTGTTCTTTTTTGCTGCCTTTTTTCAAATGACCAATTTTCACACGCAAACTTACATAATGCGCCGAGTTGGGCTTCGCATATGAAATGCTTAACATTTTTAAATAGACTTCTTGGCCTCAAAGTCGTTACGATCACAAATGAACACTAAAAACAACAACAACAACAACAAAACAGAAAATCGCCAGCGCTAAATCACGATCTCAGCACGATCTTAACAGCGCAAAAATCTTATGAAATATTTTTGGTTAAAACAAAAAAAAAAACCAGACAAAATGTTAAAAGGAAAATTATCTCCAAAGCCGTCTATACCCTTTTGGCCATAAAGTAGGGGTGTGTGGGTGCGTTGGTATGTGTGTGTGTATGTTTTGCAATCAGATTCAAATTCATGAATTTTTTGTGACAACTATTGAGAAAATGTTTGAGTAATAGTTTCGCGATTAAATGCTTAAAATGAGAATTCGGAAACTAAAATTTGTTTAGTTTGTATAACAAAATTAAAAATTATAGCAAAATACCTCTAAACTAAAAATATAAACAATATTAAATCAAAAGTTATTTGAAATAAAATATATATAAATAAATCATCAATCAATGGTCTTTTGACATACAACTAATAAACAAATATTGTAGTTTAAATATAGTTTAAATACACCTCTTCCATGAATCAAACTATACCCTAACTAACTTTAAATCGACGTTTAGAGTTTCATTAAAACTGCACAACTTTTTTAGTTTTTCGGAATTTTTTATGTTTGGTGGAATTCATTTTTAAGCGCATTGCAAAAATATTTGACCCCAGAGACAGACAGTTTCAGGCTGCTTTTTGTACATACATATTTTTGTAACTGGTAACTTTTGTTATTGTTGTTGTTGTCTGTCTGTCTGTTTGGCTTTGGTGGACTTTGGGGCCCTACTTATGACAGGCGCGCGCCTGTTGACAGGGACAAAACTTTTGTTATATATTTTTAGTGACTTTGATGTGGCCCTCATCGATGTCCAGGCCGCGGACAGTTGACAGGCACACAATGGATACGCTTGGCGCTACACACACACACACACACACACACACACGCACGCACGCACTGTCCTGAACAACAAATTGCGGTTATTGAACTTGATCAGCTAGTTTGGTTGTTGTTGCCGTTTGTGGCAGACGCCAAAGATTTTGTCAACCTGTGCGCTTGCTTTCTTTGCCGCGTGCGTTCTTTTTTTTGTATTACCAATTTTGGTCATTTAGAAAAAGCCACTAACTAATACAATATTGGGCTCTTCTTTTCGCTTGGAGCGTGGGCGTAGTTTGGCAGCCGAAAATGGCCAAAAGTGAAAAGTGAGCTAATGTCAACGCAATGATCTCATTTGTTGGCCTGGCCTAATTGCGTAGGCAGCCCCAAAGGCGTTGTTGTTGCTGTTGCTGCGTCTTTAACTTCAATAAATGTCTGCAACAAAATGCAGACAATGTTTGTACATGTGTGTGTGTGTGTTTTTACTGTGGGCAGAGTGAATAGTTTTGCAAAAAAGATTTAAATCCAGAAATGCACAAAAAAGTAGTTTAACATAATTTTGGATATTTTAATTTTATGAATTTCTACAATTTATTATTATTATTGAAGCAAGTAGTTTGGAGTCAAAAATTCTTTCAATATTTTAAGTAAAGCTTACAACTTTTAAGTAGAAAAACTTTGCATTTTGGAATCCTAACAATACCGTACATATTTTTTGTATATCAATAAAGTAAGAAAATGGATTTAGGAAAGTTTAGCCTCAAACTTCAGATAAAAGGATCTTGAAATCCCAGTAAGGAAACTTTCGATTGCAACTTGAACAGTTTTTAATATATACTTAAAATATTCAAAAATAAGTATGCTTTTGATATAGTGCACTTTTTTTGTGAGTCGGTTTTTTTGTTATTTTATTTTTTGTGTCCAGCTGCCTGTCGTTTGCCATGTAAAACTTTTGCAACAATGGGGCACTGCCACAGGCAGGCAGGCAGGCAGGCAGGCAAGCACAAAATGCCGCCAAAAGGTGTTAAATTGAAATCACGAGGCGCGCGTTGCCTAAACAGCCGAGAAAGAGAGACAGCGAGAGAAAGAGAGAGAGAGAGAGCGAGAGCGAGTGCTAAGGCCAAGCTGGAGGCCAAGCGCATTTTGGTCTTTGGGGCTTGGGAATTGTTTGTTGCGCTGCGCGTCTTGTGGCCAAAAGCACGGAAGCGTATTGATACCAAGTAGCAGCGCGGCAGATTGCGCACAGATAAGAGACATACAGGCTAAAACAGTTGGCAGCAGAAGCAGCAGCAGCAGCAGGGCCAAGTCGGCTCGCCTTTTGGCCACATGCAACTGTTGTAAGAACAACAATCGCCTTCTAACAAATGACTCGCTGCTGCTGCTGCTGCTGTTGCTGCTTCTTCTTTTTGGCCTGGTCTCTGGGGCTTGTCCTGTCAACAGCTGCAGCAACCCCAAACCCCCCCCGCTCCCTTAAGCCCTTACTCTCTGTGTGTGGATGTGTCCTTTTGTCTTTGTGTTCGAAATTCAAATTGACATGAATTGTTGGCAGCAGCAGGCCTAGTCCCAATACCCAAACACATCCGACCAGAAACAGAGACACCTACTCAGTGAAGTGGCCCGGGCCGTGTCAATTGTTTGCATTTACACATGTTACACATAAAATTGGCAGCCACAGTGGCAACAACAGCAACAACAGCAGCAACAACAACAATCAGGCTGTGCCTGATCTGGCCGTCTCAGTCTGCCAACAATGTGTACAACAATTTCATTAATATTAATAAATGCCTATGCCAATCGCGAGCGCGTTTCGTGCGCGTTTCATGCGCGATTTTCTCTGTATTGCGCCTTGTTTATTTATGTATGTATGTATGTATGTGTGTTCCGAGCCAATGGCTCTACTCAGCCAGCTTCGTGCTGCCGAGACAAGACAGCAACTTTATCGCTTTTGGAGTAATTACGAGCTGTTGATAGGCAGCTTAAGCTACCGCCTTTCTGTCTGTCTGATGCCCCAGGGCGCTTTCAATAATCTTTGCATTAGAGATGAGCTCGTGATTTGAATCACAAATCGCGTGCGGGGATATGTTGAAAAACCTTCGATTATTGATTTATATATTTTTAAGGAGCTCAGCATATTTTGTTTTGAAAAGAGCTTACTTAAAAGATTCCCAAAAACCATAACCAATGATTCTATTTTTATTATTGGCTTGTTTTTAATTGCAAAAAATAATTTTATATATTTAATTAAATAGGCTTGGTTTTCGGCAACGTTTCTAAGTAATATAATGATCATTTAACCACTGAAATATTTATTTTAAGTTAAGTAACGTATAAATTAAATTCAAAATCAATAATCTAAAAGTATACTTATGTATGGCATTAACCCACAAATACTTGCCAAAATTGCCATTTTTGTCACACGCGGCCATCTCGAAAAAGTTAGTATTTTTTGGTCTTGGCCACAGCAGCAACATTTGGCTGATCTGTTATCGCTGCAACATAATCGCATAGTTTAACTGAAAATTTATGTGCCGCTTTCAGCAAAGTGGTTAACACAACTTTAAACCACACTTTATCCACTCTCTCTCTCTCTCTCTTCCTTCTCTTGTTGCAGGCCTACGAACTGTCGACGCTGACTGGAACTCAGGTGATGCTGCTGGTTGCCAGCGAGACGGGACACGTTTACACATTTGCAACGCGCAAACTGCAACCGATGATAACGTCGGAGGCAGGCAAACAACTGATACAAACATGCCTCAATTCACCGGATCCGCCAAGTGTCGGTGGCGGTGATCAGCGCATGTCCGCCACCGGTTTCGAGGAGACAGAGCTCAGTTACAACATCGCCGACGAGGACTCCAAAGTAAGACAATTGATTTACGGCCATCATGGGCACGCTCATCTCGCACACCCTCAAGCGCCGCCCACGCACTACAGCCTCGAACAGAGTCTGATGCAGTCCAGCTATAGTGGTGGTCAGGCATCGCCTCTGTCTCATGCCCAGGCATACGGCGGGCATGCGCATCATGCGCATGTGCCGCACGTGCCACCGCCACACTCCACACACTCGCACATGTCGCACACGCATGCGCAACGCTAAGGGAATGTCCCCAATATATTGTTATTTTTATTTTAGAAAAATATCTACATACTTTTTGAGCTAGAGCTATATACTAGATATACAGTCAAACTTCTTTAAATTCTCAAGACCTTTCTTATACACCCAAACTTTCATATCCAGTCAATTTAACTAAACCTTATTAAAGCTTCCGTTTCATATCTTTTTTTGAATTATCAGTTGAATAAAGAAAAAGTTTCCGATTTTATTTGCACATGTAAATGGAAATGTTATAGAAATTAAATTTTTAAAGATTAGATAATTCAAGTATCAAGTAGTTAACTTCTTATGAAAAATACGATTAAAGCGAAAAGAAGTTCGACTGTCATTATATAGCTTATCTCGATATTTACGAGTATGTATGTGTGTAAGTGTGTGTGTGTGTGCGTGTGTGTATATAGGCAGCAAGTTGCTAGCGCTTTTTAAAATAACATAAGCAGTTCCCAAAGTGCAGCATTTGGCCATGAATTAGTTTGTCACTGCAAAGTTGCAATGGGTAGATAGTAGTAGTTAGATATTATGATCATGGCCAATATCGAAGATCTCGCCGCTCGTTTTGTTGTTTAGCGTTGTGGGCGTGGCAGCTCATATATACATATACGTTATATATTTTTTTAGTAAACAAACATAGTTTTGTTTATACTAGTCAAAACTCTTACTTAAAGGCAAACTGTGCCATAGCAAAGCTTACAGCTCTCATATATATTATTATGAAATATATGTACCCATATAGCAATATCCATTATAGCCATATACATATATTTATATACAACTGTCGTACCGTATCAAACCCAGTGCCATCATTCTACAGCGTATCTACCACAAACAAGAATCTTAATACAGACAACACTAAGAAGACACACAATAAACTTTTTATACAAACAAACACATAGCCGAGACTGCTTTAGTTAGTCCTTAAGCATAGTGCAATAAAAATATGATGAAAAAAACTAGATGAAGAGGGAAACCACTCTATAAAGTTTTGCTGCGCAGAGTCTAAACAAAACTACATTTCATTAGTTATTAATATGAAGAAAAAATCATATAATCGTTAAGCAGTTGTTTTTTTGAGGCAAGGCGATGGCCCTCAAGTGCGATGAGCGTGCTCAAAAGAGCAAATCTTATTTATATATAAATCCTATATAAATCCTACACAAGTAGTAGTTGCAAACTATTATCTATTGTTTTATGTGAAGAATTATTCAACATTATCGTTTTGATTTAGCTTAAACTTAGCGCTATTTATAATTTATTTTTATGTTTATTTGATTTTTATTCCAATGCTCTTATATTTGATTTGCTCGCTGGAATTATTTCTGAAAATTGTTAATTTGAATAAATTATTGTCGATAAAATTTATGCGTGGAAGTAATAATGATAAATATATTAAAGTTGTATGCGTGATAAAATGAAACAATTAAAAAAATAATAATAATAATGCGTAATGTCAGAGAATTTAATTTTGGATCCGTTTTAATTACCAACAAGCAAATCGAAACAAAATGTACTTACCCTTTGAGCTGCTTGCTGATCTATACTAATATTTATTGTATATTTTTTAAAAACAAGAAATTAAAAAAACAAAACCAAATTAAAAAGCAGCTCAAAGCATTATTCTTATGTGGCATGACAATAGAAAGTAGAAAAAAAAAACAATTTAATTTAATTTCTTAATTAAAACCTATTTAAATTATAATTTCAAGTTAATTTAGTGCAGATTGCATCTCTGTCAAACAGAAAAGAATATAAAATAGCAATTTTCTTATAAATAACCTTAGTTAAATTAATTTTAAATGCTTGTGCAATTAGCTAAAAACAAAACAAATTACTTTTAAAAATGATACACAAAAATAACAAGTTTTCCTAGGTTAAGCGAAAAACATATTATGTTAAAAAACTCAATATAGTAACTATATAAATGCATATATACATATATATTTTATTTAGCGCAATATTATAAAATAATAAACAAAAAATATATGAATGAAAAGTTAATGAAAATTATACCTAACGAGAAAAAACTCTTCAGTCGAGAGAGTAACACAGAGCTGTTAACTAGTTTTTCAGATTTTTTCAAGAGCAAGGTTAAGAGCTTTACATAACCAGCCGTACAAGCTGCACAAGTTTCTTGTTAACCTACACGCCTGAAAAAAAAAAAAAAAAAACATTACGACATTATTCAACAGGAGCGTGGGCAGCTCCCTAAACTGAATGAATTTGTATATTTTTCTATATCTACACATATATTTGTATCTGTATCTTTGCTTTAGTTTCATCATTGCGTTGTAAAAGCTTCCGCTTGTTGTAGTACTATTTGAAGAGGTGTTGTTTTTTTTTTCTACTTATGAACAATAGACTTTGCTGATAACTGCATGTGGGTTTTGCGTGACGCTTGTGACGTCATGAGCGCTCGATCGCTAGCTCGCTGAACGAGTTCATAAATCGATCAACAACAATTGGCTCGTCCATAGAGGGACCCCATCAAAGTCCAAGTCCAAGTCATGCATCAGCAGTTAGCCTACCTCACCACTCTCCTTGCCACAAACACTATCACATCTTGGCATGCAAATAGCGCGCGCGCGTTCGGCATTTTCAATGCCAGGCGGCGGCCAGCTGCCAGTGGCGTAGGCTTCATCGCATCTCCGATGACGTGTGCCACACTGAGCCACTCTTTTTTTGTATTTCAGTATCGGTTTGGCAACAACAGCAGCTGTCGTTTCATTTCGTTTCGTTTCGTTTCATTCAGCTATACAAACTGGAGACGATGAATGAACGACGCCAAAGCTACAACAACAGCATACGACGACGACGACGGCAGCCACCACGCAAATGTTGTGGGTGTGACACCAACGCCGCTTCAGGTCACAACAAACATAAATACACACAAAAAGAAATAAAGCGAAGTAGGTGTGTTGCTTTGTTAACTGATTAACTTTATGATGACCTGTAATATGATTTAGGTGTTAGTTGAATAATTATTCTTTGTTAGTTTGAGGTTTAATTCCGATTATAGGTGACATTTAGTTTTCCAGCAGTTGTACTTTGGTTACTTAAGCTTTTACAGATTTTCTTAGATATTCAAGGTATTTTGAACGACTTGTGGCGACTTGTTATTTCATACTCGTTGATTATCCTTGATTTGTTGGATGCTTTTGGAAAGCTTTTGCTTTTTGTTTATATTCTTTAATACAAATTTCGCTGACTCTAGGACTAAAATTCATTGAATTACAGGCTACTCTTAATTGTTGTCCAGTTGTTCCTTTAAGCTATGCTTAAAATTTTTAACCTTTTAAAACTTATCTTCTAAATTATCTTACCTGCCGTTGCTTATACCTCTTTTGGGTAGCCTAGAGGGTATTTCACGGGCAACTCATCACTATTATTGTTGTTGTTAATACTGTTTGCTGCTTGTTGTTGTTTAGTGTTTCTAGTTTGCCAGCTGACTGATAAACTTCAGTTGCTATTTGTTGATATTATTATTATTAATATTATTACTTTTGGCCGGGGCTGCTGTAGGTCGTTCTCTGACACTGCCGCCAACTCTTCCAGCCAAGGTTAATTGTCTGCATGCAGTGGGCTGTACTCTATAAGCTTGCTGTTGTTGTTGTTGTTGGGCAACTTTGCGCCACTTTATACAATGCTTATGTTTAGCAAATGCTCAAATGCTTAAATGCGCGGGTGTCTTTTTTTCGCTCTTCTGTTTCATTTTTCACTTAAGATCTTTACCTTCTTTGGTCGCTCACCTGCGCATCTTAAAACTCCCACGCCCAATGTTAATATAAATAAAAACACAATATGTTGTCCGTTTATTGGCTTTAGTTGAGATTTTATTTTATTTTAATGTTGTTTTTTGTAGAGTCTTTGCTAATTGTGTGCAGTGACCCCTTTGACTTTCATTTATGTTGCTCTTTGGTACAGTTTTTTTTTATAGCTTTAGTATTTGATCTCTAAAATTAGCAAATCAACAATGTGTTTTGGATTCGTTTTAATAACATAGATTTTCCTAAAATAGTAAATAGTAAGAGTTTTAATCTTTTGTCAAAAAAAAAAAAATATTTTGGAACCTTTCATGAACATTTTTGGTTTAAATTTCTAACTAAATTTTGATCAAATATTTAGTTTGCTTGGATAAATCAAGATATCTTTTTGAAAAGTTTTGTTAATTATAGATTTTATACCCTCGGTATGGCATCAAAGGAAATATTATAAAATATTGATTTTTACATATTTTGCAAATTATTTTTGCCTGAGCTTGTAGAAAATGTAGAAATATTAATGTAGTTTTTATTTCACATTTTTTTCCTTACTTTAATTATTTCACTGTATCTTTTGCCGTCAGGGATTTCCTAGATGTTTTTTGGAACTAGAAATAGTTATTTTTAAGATTTTGAAAATAATATGTATGGAAATTTTGTTATATAATTAATCTTAATTCAAGAATGTGAACTTCTTGAACTATTTAAAGGCCCAAACACACACAAACACCTAAAGCTAGCCAACAAACATTGTTGCCATCGATTTCGACGTTGCTACAGACACACGCACACACGTTTTGACCTCTCCCCCCTCTTCCCAACCTGCCCACCCTGCTCTCTTGCAACTCTCAACTTCTGGCTCAGCCAGCACTAAGTACACATATCAGTTTGAGAAATTAAAAGCATTTTGCGGTTCGGCTGACTATCGAAAGCCGCGTGCCGCTCGAGCCTCTAACGACATTTCAATGATTTGCTGCTGCTGCTGCTTGCAATTGTTGTTGTTGTTGGGTTTTGGGGCCAAGCGTCACCAAGTTGGCCACGTGCGCAGCACAAGGCAACAGACAGACGGAGCACAAAAGCAATGCATTTTGCAGCAATGTGCTTCTCTCCACAACGATTACGAGTACGAGGGCGACCTCTGTCAGCGAGAGCGGTTGGGTTCTTTTTTTTTTTTTTGCGTTTTGGAGGTTTGGCGATTTTTACCGACGCGCCACCAACAACGCAACAACGCAAAGAATCTTGCGTGGCAGCCCCTGGACAACGCTTAAACCATGAAACCCCTGTGCGCGTCTGTGTGTGTGTGTGTGTTAAGCCGGGCTCTGTGTTCTGGAGTTCTAACCGCATGCCGCCACAATGTCCTCTTAATTTCCTAGGCCGCTGCAGCTGCGCGCGATGATATCGTCATGTTGTCCTGCTTACTCTTGCCTACTCCTTTCCCTCTGGTTGGTTGCTGTTGTTGTTTTTTTGTTTTTGTTTTTAATTCAACTGATTGTACTGTGCAGCTTCTGGAATTCGGCATTTCTTAAAGCCACGGCGTCGGCAACATCTTGGGGCAGTAGCTGCAGCTACAAAGACGATACCTGAAGTCTGAACTGTGGCCAGCTTCTTGTGTCTGCGCCGCCTTCGCAATCTGCAAAGCACAAGAGATACAAAAATAAAAAAACAGAATAAAACAAAAACTTTAAGAAATGACAATTTGTGAGCAGCTTTTTTGCTGCTGCTGTTGTTGTTGTTGTTGTTGCTGTTGTTGTTGCTGTTGCTGCTGTGTATTGTATTTTCTGTGTAGCTTTGACTTGTCTGCTGTTCGTTTGTTGCTTTCATTGTGATTATTTAAAAGCCAAAAACCCGCCGCCAACTGTTTGCAGCCTTAACGAGGCGCTTCGCTTGGCCTTCTTCTCCATCAGGACTCTTCGCATTTAGTTAAGCAATTATTGGTTGGGGCAATGCAAACAAATAATGCGTACATTGTATGCAACTGTCTAAGCAGCGATTGTGCAACAGAAACCCCCCTGCTGCCCCTCCCCCTCCTCTTGTCTCGGTGCAGACTTACTCCAATGATTTTCCAAGTTAATCAAAATTCTTTGCTATCGACTATGAAAAATCTCAACGACCTTACCCCCCAGGCGTGCCGTGTATAGCTGATTGCTGCTGCTAGCGCCATGTGGCAACATGCCACGCCCAAAATGTGCTTTGCCACTGAAGCGTGGCAGAAGCGGCGGCAAACCTAACAGACGACTGACAAAACTAACAGACAGAGGTTTTTTCTTTCGTTTTTTTAATCGCTTCACTGCGCATTTTATGGCTGAGAATTAGCCGTTCTTTTTTTTAAGTGCCGTTTCCGAGATTAGATTTATTAAGTTGTTGCTGTTTTTTATTTTATATTCGTCTTGTGCAATCTTTCGGAAGCCCTTATTTATATGAATCGCTTGTCTAATAATCTAACGATTTTATCATAGTTGTAGAGCGATTGTTGAGATAAGGTTTTTGAATATAGCTAAGAAAATAGTTTTCAGCAATAAATTTGAATTTTTTTAAGACATTTTGAAAAAAGACTGGCTTAGTCAACGTGATTTTAAATGCGTATTAATTTTCTTTTAAACAAAATCTTTAAAAACATTAAAAAATGTTCCTTTTAAAATCATATGAATAAATTTAATAATAAAAACAAACGAAATCAGATTAATTTTAAATGTTAAAAACGTTTTTAAATCATTTTTCTTAGCTCAACAAGATAATGAAAATAAAGTACAAATAAATTTTAAACATAAACCCCCCCGAAAAGTATTTACTTAGCTCTTAACTGATACAACATTTCAATTAACTTAATAGAATTATTGCTTCTAACAATTCACTATTTTCACAACTATTTACTTTAGCCATTTCTATACCTTATATATAAAATTGTGTTGATTTCAACATATCAATTTGATTGTGGGCAGGAAAAGAGCTGAGCTCTCTTGCTATTTTATTGTACTTTTAACTGGCAACTGCGTTTGAAACATGTTGGCAACTGTGGGCAGCAGTTCAGATTGGCTTTGAGTGTGGGAAGTCCAAGCGCTTCGTTTTAGTATAATAAAATAAATGGTTGGATGGCACAAGTGGTGGTGTTTCTTGCGCTTAGAATTTATTACTGAAGATGTTTCATTATGTTTTTTTTTTGTTTTTCAATAGAACCAAAAGAGAGTCGTTAAGCTGTCTCAATTAGTTTTATATACGTGTGCGAGAAGTTGTTGGAAATATTATTTAGAAAATTTCAACAGTTTGCGCTAAATTTAAAAATTCATATGAACTAATTTTGCATGTTTAAAATTAAAAATATTTTTTAAATTACCTCTGAATGGATTTCACAAAAAATCTGTTTTATTACCTTTTCGGGACTGAATTTAAAAGACAATTTAGATTTTAAAAAGTTTTTTTTAAATTAAGTTGGTAAGCAAAAAGTTTGGTTTAATTAGAAAAAAATCTTTTGATAAAGAAGATTTTCGAATTCATAAAAAAAAACTTCATTAATTCCTACTAACTAATCTGTTTTGTTGAAATTTCGATCAATTTTTTAACAAACTTAAAATTTTAAAAAAAAAAATATGTTTTAATGTAGCTAGTCAGCTTAAAAAACTGCCAACCAGATTTAAAAAATATTATAATTATATAATATTATATTGATATAATTTATGACGATAAATTTGGCTCAACCAGAAAAGAATTGGTTGTTATAAAGTATATTTTGGAATTCACCAAAAAAATTAAGATTCATATTTTCATACAGTTTCTCCAGTACTTAACATGATTTTTAAACATTTAATTTAGTGAGTGAAACTCAAGCCATAAAAAAGTATATTTCCTAATTGATGAAATAAATTGGAATACCATAAACAAAATGAGTTTTTTTTAACGGCTGCATGCCACAAAACTAGCTCGCAAAAAAAAGATCTATAGTTAAATTATCTAATCTTGCCACTACTTCTGGTCCATAAATCGTCGACACTTCCATTTAATGAAAGTGCCATCAATTTTCAATTAAACTTTATGCTTCTGCAGAGCTTTTGATAAACTTCTATGGCAGCTTATGCAATCTTCAGATTTGCTGTCTAGACAACAACGGATAATTATGATTATGGTTGAGTTGAGTTAAGTTGAGAGCCCAACCCTTGTTTTTGGCTGCAGCATAGTTCTGATCATCTGTTGTGATTGGCGCCGATTAAGCAATCCCAGGCATATAAATGAATAAAAGTCTATGCATAACCGTTGCCTAGCAATTATTTGTGAATTAACATTTATAACACTTGATCCTGTGTGTGTTTTAGGTGTTGCTTGTTTAATGTTGCAGTTGTTGCAGTTGCACTTGTTGTTGTTGGTTGGTTGGTTAGTTGGTAGAAGGTAGAAAGCGTTGCGCTTGACGCTTGGCTGCATTTAAAAAGTATTTTTCGTGCCACAGAGAGTCGAGAGAAATATTTTGCAGCAGCAACAAAGTCTGTCCAATGGGACATTTGTCCATTTGGTTGGTGTATGTCTGTTATGCGGATTCATTGCAACCGCAGCCACTTGTTCAAGTTGCCACATGCTGCTTAGCTACTGCTGTTGTTGTTGTTCTTTTTGTGCTAAATTTCACACCAACAATGAGCGCGCGCGCCACAATGAATGAAAAATAAGTGACGCGCCGCATTGCGTTGCAAGACACTTTAGTAGTGCCTCTCTTTCTCTCTCACACTCTCTGTCTCTGGACTCTAAATCGATACCTTAATTCAAAGGCACGCCAGACCGCATTTTTGGATAATCAACACACAGAAGCTGCTGCTGCTGTTGCACAGAGCGTTGTGGCACGCGTGAGATTTCCTGTCAGCCAGGTATCATGTTGCAAGTAGCCAAAAAAAAAATTAAAGTAAACAATAAAAGTAAAAACTTTGGCTTATATTTGTATATAAATATCGGTTGTTGGTTTTTTTTGGCGCTTCCGATGGCTTATCTGCCTGGGAATTGTGGCAAGTAGCAAGAGAAGCGTGTGTTGCTGTTGTTGTTGTTGTGCAATTGCCTTTTAAAAAGCTGTTAACATGCGTTGTCATCGCTGCCATATGTTGCACGACACAGCAACACAGCGAATTCAACTCCTGCCGCGACAGAGAATCACAGTGACAGAGAGACCGAAAGCGAGAGCGAGAGAGAGAGACACAATTGCATTGCTTTGTCACCGCCACCTGGCACAACTGAACCCATTTTGCTTGGCTTCAATCAACTTGCGAGAGTGCAGCTTGTCAGCATGCGTTGATTTCCATTGAAATCTATGCGAAAGTGCAAAGCCCACAGATTTGCGTAGCTCACAGCACTAGTTATAGCTTCCTCAGTTCACATGTGCTGTCCCTTATTTGGAAGCTTGTGTGTGGTGCGCAAAAAAAAAAAAAAAAAAAAAAAACCAGCACAACAGCAACTCAGCGTCGGCGGCCGAGTCACACAACAACAACAACAGCAACATCAGTGTGAAGAGAAGAGGGAGAGGGCCTGAGCTGAACTGAGACCGAGTGCAACGTGGTCGCCACATTGGCTGACTTATGACGAAAATAATTGCGGCTATCGCGACTTGGCGATCGCGTCATCGTCATCGACATCGCTTCAGCTTAAACTTTAACAACAGTAGCACGTTGGCCAGTAGAAAGCTTCATTGAAACTGTCTGTCTCGGTGAGGCATAATATCCTGTAAAATGCGTGCAGAACTTAAGTCGTCAAAAATTAAAAGTTGCCAAAATTCACGAAATTGTCGACGTGAGATACCAAGTCAAATTACCAAGTCAAAAGTTTGACAAAAAATTAGTAAATTAAATTCTACATTCATTACTCCCCAATGTTTTCTCTAATGCATATTTGAGAAATTTTAATGATATTTCTTTGAATTTGCTCTCAAAACTTTATTAAGCTTGGATGACCTATCCTTGACACTATTTCTATGTGTATCTACTACTCTAAGTACTTTGTTACTTTTTCTTTTTACTAGCTTAGTAGAATCTTAAAAAACTTATTTATCTGGCGTTGGCTTAATTTCAAAAATTATATAATTTTTCAGAAACTATAAGCTTTAATAAAAACCTCGTTTTTGCATAACTTTTTCCGTTCTTACTCTATCCTCAATTGTATGCCTTATGAAGAAAACTTTGAAAAGACAATCTCAAGTGCTGGAACTTGGAGAAGTTTCTTAAGAAGAATTAAGCATGACACTATAACATGTTTTTATCTTTACGCTAAGGCAGTAAATATTTTATATAATACTTGCATGATATTCTTTTTGAATGTCATAAAAGTATCCTCTAAAAAAAGCTGTAAAAACATTTTTTCTTTTTTTTTGCAACTCTGCATTCAACAACAGCGAAACTTTGTAGTCGTGCACTCTGCTCGGTTGCATTTTGAGAAGGCTTTAAGCTTTTTAGCATTTTCTTTACTTTTCAATATTTGGCTTCCCCTAGCTGTTATACGTTGGGTATGAGCAATCAATATTAATTTTATCGCCCAGACTTCGTATGTGTGTGGTCTACGCATTTAATTTTCATAATGTTTGAAGACACAAAATCGATTGTCATAATAATTTCACGCAAATATAGCACAAATTGTCAGAAAGAGATGAAGAATAGGGGATAGCTAGAGAAAGAGAGGGAGAGGGAAGTTAGGCACAAGCAAGCGAATCCAAAACGACAATTTCACATATTGTAATTTAGTTAATTCGCATCGTTTGGCGTACGCAAATTCGCCAACATTGTCTATGCATTAGCTACATGTCGTAGTTGTTGTCGTTGGTTGTTGGCTGTTACTGTTATTGTTGTTGTTGTTGTGTTGGAATCGAAGGCGACTGTGCGGCGTCTGTTGTTGACTGCGTTTGATATGCAAATTTTCTGTTTGCTATTTGCTTCAGAGCAAGGCACAGATACAGATACATGGGGTACAACTATAGTTAAAGCTATAGATACAGATAAACAGATACATGCATATGTAAATATAGTTCGCAGTCGTTGGGCTAAATCGCCAAACGGCATCGGCGTAGCAAAATTATAGTTTTTCTTTTCTATTTATTTTTTTCGTTTTTGTATCACACTCGCTTCAAAATTGTATTTATATTGTTGAATAATGCACACAATTGAGGGTCGTAAAAAGCGCATCGCTTATCCTTAAGGCATCCTATTTATTGCATTTGTTCTGTTGCGTGGGCGTCTGCTAAGATATTTAATGTGTTTAAACTAAGTGCGGCGCTAGAAAGCTTGTTGACTTTTATAATGTTGATTTTTTCTTGCGTTTTCGAATAGTCTCTCTCTCTGTAAATATCAAAATCATAATAGCAACAGAAGCCAAATAAATTTAATTTAAATTTATTACATTTTCGAGACAATTTAATTTAATTTTGTTAAAATTTTTGTGGTTATCCACTCGAAGGAAAAATGTCTAAAGCTTATCTGATTTTGTGACTTAAAATAAAAATGGCTGTTCAAAATTTGTGCTCAAAATTTGTTGATTAATTTAGTAAGTTACAAACGTTAGGAAAAGGTTAATCTTACTTATTGTTTTAAATAAAAAATTATTTATACATTAAAAATAAGCAAAGAATAAATTAGGTTAGCTGCGATTTAAGTTTGCCTAGAAGTGTATATAACGCACTTTCTTAAGTTTTGTTATATGTTCGATGTTATGCATTGATCAAGCAAGAAATCCCAAACTAATAGTGGGTACAGTTTACTTTCAGCTAATAGCTACACTTTTCGCATTTTATTTCCTTTTGCGTGTGTGTGGGGGGCCAATAAAAATTGCACATCCATTCCACTCAAAGCGATTCGCGTAAAGCGCAAGAACTATGCAATGATCGGGCATCAGCAGCAGCAGCAGCAAATAAACGCTTTGATCGCGTTCTCAGCATTTTCGGCGCTTCATTTGTCGCATTTCATTTGGCCATTTTGTGGCTGATTGACTGCGAACAACTGCGTGCAAGCCAGCAAGGCAGGCCACATGGCGTATGCGCAATATGCGCAAACAGCAAACAGTAGAAGTAGCAAGCAGCGTTAGTGAGTGCCACTTACGCGACGCCTTGACATGCCCACACGTAGCAACAACAACAACAAACACCCCAACAACTTTGCAACATGCCACGAAACTTTTTGGAATTTATGTTGCGCTTTTTCTCGCTGTTTGTTTGTTTGTTGTGGATTTTTTTGTTTTTTGTGCACTCTTTCGATGTTTTTGAAGGGGCGGCGTGTGAGAATTTCTTTTGAAATGCAGCGTGTGCAACGCGTGTTACGAGGCATCGACAGCTGCAGCGACCTTTATTAAAGCCACGTTCAAAATTTATAATGTGCCACGCAATTAATTCACTGCCAAAGCTGCCACGAGGCGCAAAAATTATCGCCACCATTCAAATGACGCTCAATGTTACGTTTGTCGCCCAGTTTGTTTGCTTTTGCTTTTGCTTTGGCGGCAAAACATTTAACAAGCTCAACTGGTGCTGCTGCTGCTTCTGTCCAGTTAGCCAGTTGCCACCACAGATGCGGCATGCCACCTAGAAAGCGCACGCTAGGCGTCCAATTGGCTGACCAATGCATTCAACAATGGCCGGTGGTCCTTTGTCAAGAGTCAAGTCTCGAGTTTGTGCTGCTGTCAACGCTAATTTGTGGCAACTAGAAGTTGTAGCTGATGCAACTGCTACTGCTACTGCAACACGAAATATAGCCATAAATGTTGAGCACTGTTCAATAAAAATCTGCATGCAACGTGCGAGTTTTACAAATTACAAATCGCATTTAAGTACCAAAATGAATGCTCACCATTTTCCCACGTCTCATTAAAATTGCAGTTCAAAAACTTATAAAACAAAAAAACAGTTCTTGCAACAATGAGGAACGACTCATGCTGTTCTTCTTTTACTTTCTATCGCTGCTGCTGCTGCTGCTGCTACTGTATCGTCCCAACGTCCTCATCGTTGTAATTATTGTCAACTCAGTCAACCCGGTTGCCAATTCCTCTGTCCAACTGTCTTTCTTTGTCTGTCTGTCTGCCTTCGGCCTGCCTGCCGTTCTAGATTGATGTCTGGCAAAGTCAGAGCGAGCAGCCATCAAGAGATTCTCTGTGAGATTCGAAGCTGCTGCTTGTTGGCACAGTTTGCGCACTTTGGCATTTTTTTTTTTTATGTATTCCTTGTTTTTGCAACTTCCACGAAAAAGTTATTTTTTTTTTTGCCTTGGGAGCTAATGTTAGTTGGCAGTATAAAGTTTGTCCTTCACTAGGGACTCAGGATAAGTTTATAAGTAAATTTTCGCAACTTTTTAAATGATAAAATAGTTTATGTACTTAGTCGAAAGTAGACAACTATAATTCGCAACTATGTAGCATTTCTTGTTGGCTTAAAATCTTGAAGATGTAACCTTTTTCTGACACTTATTTCGCACAACTTTAAGAGATTTTGTTAAGACAAAGTTGAAAAGCCATAACATCTTCAAAGCTTTATAGATTTCCTTAAGATCCTATATTTATGTAAGCTGACATAAGTTGACAATAAACAAATAAATAAATAAGCTTGAAAATATGAATTCACCTGAAAAATCATAATCAAAGAATTTTCGGTCGAAATTGTATTGAATTTCTATATCTAACCCTGCGAAATTAAATCTTTGCCAAACTTAATCTTTATCAGAGTAAATTGGTAATAAAAAACACGATTTTCGTTAAAAGTTCTTGTTAAAAATCCTTCCAAAAATTCATTTAAAAACAGTTTTTATTTGTAAAAGGAGCAACAATTTGCGTATGGTTTCTCAATTTAAAATATTTAAGTTAATTTAACATGGTTTCAGATTTACGTAAACAATTGATTCAATCGCTTGGAATAACTTTTAGAGAGTATGCTAAGATCGGTCTATATTCAGTTCCTTTGATTCTTTTGTAGCATTTAGCGACAAGCTGTTTGCTTTTAACTGAAATGCTGCCCACTCGCGACTCTCGTCAACTTGATTGTTTTGCTGCGGCGGCTGTTAATATACAACATTTGATTCGTGTATATAATATACTCAATATGTATTTAAACATAAGCATTTGCGCCTTAATTAAAACTTTCGCATGTGTGTTTGCTCGTAGGAGTTAATTAGACTGCGGAGGTGTACGCCATCAAGTATCTGTTTGCTCTCCTCTCCTTCTCCTCTCCGAGTGTTTGGCCATTTTTCGTTCACTTTCAAGTCAAGTTTCAGCTATTAGTCGCTCAATATTACGCGTTTTGCTGCTGTTGCTTTTGTAGTTGTTGTTGTATGTTTTTTGTACATAACATATACAGATATTGTTGTTGTGCTGTGTTGTTGCTTTTGTGATCGATCTTGAGTTGGTAGTGTTCTTGGGGCCTTGCGGTCTCTGGAATAGTAGTTGGGGGCACCGCCGTTCGGTCTCTGCTGCTCTCTGTTCACACGCTGCTCATCAACAATTGCTGTCACGAATTTTCCACTCGGCGCTTTTTGCGCGCGCTACTTGTTTGTATTTTTAAAATTTATTTATTTGTGCAGCATCCACACATACGCACAATCGATGAGAGTCAGAAGAGTCGTCCTCCTGGAGCGCACCAAAGAATGCATTTGATCAGATAATGTAATTCGCATTTTAAATTGAGGCGCATTCCCAGTTAGAGCTTCTTCTCACATGCATTTACCGTGGACTGGACTCCCCGGCATGGCTGGCACTGGGACTGTGGACTTTGTGTCCTCCGCTTTGGTATCTTTCTCCTCACTCTTGGCCCGTTCCAGCGTTGCGGGCGTTGCATTATTACGCACAAGTAAATCATCGCAGACGATGTCGTCGTCGTCATCGTTTCTGTCGTCTTTCAACGGCTTGTTAAGTAATTTAGTTGGCTTTTTCTTTTCTCTCTCGTTTTATATAATATTTTTATTTTTTTCTGTCTTTTATGTTTGCTTTGGCATATTTGTTTAAGCGCTGCATTTGTTATTCTTTGTATCCATTAAATTGGCATTCAATTAGGAGATAAAGGTGTTTTCTAATTTGAGCCTCTAACAAAGCATGTCTCTAAACTTTCTGCAAGGAAACCAAGACTTATTTTTATTATTAGCATTAAGCAACTATATAATTATGAACTTCAGAGCCGGCTCTGATACCTTTTAAGGCACTTTTCAATTAATCAATCATTTTATAGTATATTATTGCTCGCTTTGAATCAAAAAGCTGTGTTAATTTATTCAATTTCAGTATTTTGCTTTACGATCAGTGACTTTTGTAATCAAGTTTTGAAACATTAATTCCAACGATCTTTGTGTATCATTTTTCTATACCATTTTAAGTCATGTTTGTACGTTGCGTTGACTTCATAAAAATTGATATTTATAGAAATGTGTTTACAAGATCAGGTTGTATAGTATTTTTCCTGTACAAAAGCGCGAGTGCACAGTAAAAACTTAATCAAATAATTTAATAGAATTTTCGTTTTTGCTATTTTCTGACTATCCAAAAGTGTAATAAAAACGAAATTAAAATTCAGTTGAGTTCATAAATCTTGTGATTTTTCATAAAAAACGAACAAAAAAACAATTTAACTAACAGAAAATGTGGTAATACTTCAAGTTTGAATGATACTTTTATGTTTAGGTTAAAAGATATGTCAAAAATAATTGAAAACGAATTTTTGCAGAAAATCAAGCACAATTGCTAGAAACTGGTGGATTATGTTATATAGAATTGTGGGAATGAAATATAAGCTAAGTAAATAATGTTAAAAAAAAAAAACAGAGAGAAAAATTTCTAACATTCTTTTTAGGACCTTTTGGTATTTTGTTTGTTAAAAATCAGTTGAAGATGTCAATTGAAATCCAGGAAGTAAGGATCTGATCAAAGATAGAAAGTTGCGCTTTCTTATTACTGATAAAAAGCTGCTTATCATACAACGCGTATGTCACAATGCAATGCTTTTCTCCTTCTCTGGTCAGTTAAATCATATGCTGCAAAACTAAGACATTAACATATCGCTGTTGGGAGATCTATAACTAAGGTAAACTCACTCACTGCAAGACAGACAATTTGAATGTCAAAGTCTGGAGTTGCAGTTTTTAGCTAGCAGCAGCAGCAGCAGTTAAGGTTTGATCAAACGGATCGTGGCTGCCCATAGTTTAACGATTGAATTTTGATATTTGTGACACGCAGATTTTCCATCAGTGTCAACAAGGCATTGTTTGGGCCACATCAGCTCAACAACAACTTGGTTGGTCCGCCAGTCTCACGTACAGACAGACTAACTGACTGACTGACAGAGTTGATCTCGTCAATTTTTCAACATCATGCAAAAATCGAACAACGCGTTTATTTGCATAGCACACAAAATTACGAGCCACAAACGCAGGCTTCCTGTTGTACCGTTTTATTTCTTTTTTTTCCTTTTTTCTTTTTTCTTTTCTTGAATTTATGTACCCACACAATGGCTGAGCGAAGAGGTTGAGACTCGGGTCGGTCCGTTTTGGCCAAGTGTTGCTTTTAAACACCATTCTAGCGGGTTGCTGGCTGGCTTGCTGTTGTTTATTGGCATGAAAATCTATCAAAAATGCATCATGCATTTATATTTATTATACGTTAACATAAAAATAATGTGCTTGACATTTGACCCGCGCCCCAAAAACAACAAAAAACAAAAAAAAATCGCTGTGTGTTAGCCACATGTTGTTGCCACGTCTGTTTGGGCTGATTATGAAACGGCTTTCCGTTTGTTTGTTTGTTTGCTGGTCTGTTAGCTTTGTCGGTATCTTTCTTCAACCTCTCCGGCACACCGCCTTCTTGTTGGCCATTGTCTGTGTGCCTGTTTTTGGGGTCTCGCTGTATACTTTGCATTCTAACACAAATCAAATCTGGTCTCACTTTGCGAATTGTTGGATACTCGGTTCTTGCCACTTAAACGCTCGTTTATAATGTTGTTAAAATACAATAAATAGTCAGGATTCGCAGCAGGCGGTTTTCTCAACGCGTAATCTCTATCTAGTTTTTTTTTGTCTTCTCCCCCCCGTGAGTCTCTCTCTAGAGACATGCTGATTTATGAAATGTGGTCGCCGACTTGGCGGCCAACCAAAATGCCCCCTCCACTCGCTCCAATGTTTTTCCATTCAAGCCAAATCTTATAGAGACCAACTGCTGACTTGTAACTGTTGACTACTAACTGCTAACTGCTGCTATGGCGATTGTGATTGTAATTCTTTGATTGAGCTGTTGTCCGCTTGTGCTAGGGGCTACTGTTTACATATAGTACATATACATATATATGTATGTAGAAGGACCCTGAGCTACTTAACAGCTTTGTGTGTTTTATATAAATAAAACTCATCGAGCTTTATTTGGTTGTGTCAGTAATAGTTAGGTTGACAATAATAAGATTTGAGCTTATGGTACATCTCTTTTGAACTTAAAGCTTATTGTTTTTATAAACTGATTGCATTTGAAAAACAAAACTATGTAAGTAGATTTTGAACCAGACTTGCAAAGGAATTTAAATTAAAAATTACTTGATTAACTTATTAAATTTGAAAGCAAATATAGTTCGACTTAATCATCGAAATAAACTGATTCAGTAATTTCTTTTGATCATTGATATAATGCCGCAATTTATTAAATAAATTCTTAGTAATGAATTCTTTGATATAAATCGTTAAAGCTAATCACTTAAGCACAGAAAGTATTCTTAGCTTTTTGCACAAGTTATTTAAATTTTAATATATGTAAAACACTTAGCTAAAACCAAAGAAGCTAAAAAACTTTATTTGTTTTAGTTAACTCTTGCAATCTACATCTTATGAACACGCAAGTAGTAAATATACAATTTAGCTATAATTTATTCATAATTAATTTGATGCAATAACAATTACTCACCTTTTTATTGATCTCAGAACTCAGAACTCAGAACTTTCAATGAACTTTAAACTCCAAGTCTTTATGATAACTTTGACACGATAACTTTAACATTTTGTCTGTTGGTTTACACATTGGCCGAATTATATATGCTTCAGGCACTTTTTACGTTTACGTAATGTTAACTGTTTCTGCCAAGAGGCACGAGATCAACGGCACGATCGTTCGCTGATTCGTTGATCGTTCGTCGTGCGACTCACGCAGTTGCTCACAGACTGAAACCACAATACCCATGACAGCAACTCTTGAGCCGAACATTGAGCCAGCAATTCTCTGAGCAAACAAGTTTTAGCTTATTTCTAAAGACTTAAGAGCACGCTTCCTATTTGGTGCAGTGTGTGGAAGTGAGATGGCTTCTGTTGTGCGCTCTCTCTTGGCTGGCTTAAGTTGCGCTCTTTGCTTGACGCTCTTAAGTTGTATTTTTTATTAGGCACCATAAAGTATATAGCCAGAGCTACTGTGGGCGTGTCTTGTGTTTGATTTTTGTGCTAGTGTGTGTGTGCTAGTGTATGTGTGTGTGTTTGTGTGAGTATTAGATTTTATAGACTCGCTTTTGACTTGCTTACATGTCCATTTTGGGCCAGGCAGGGCCGGGCCTTATGTACATTGGGCCACGTTTGGGGGACTGACGCGACAAATGAGCAAACAAATGAGTTTCTTTCTAGTTGTTATTGCTGCATTTTAGTATTTAATTTACACGAATTTGTTATAAGATCACGTATATAAATACATACGTCTATTTTTTATATGTTGGGTGTAACCAGTTTTATATTTTATTTTTTATTATTTTTTTTTTTTGTGAAATTTGTTGTGCTTACAATATGAAATCAGCTTTGACTTTTGTAGGCGTGAGCACGAGACGCGATTTTTTTGCTTATTTTTTGTTGCTCATTTTTGTCGAATGACACAATTTGATGAAATCTTTAAGATTTGTCTAATGATCAGCTAGAGTCTCAGAGCTATAAAAATAATTTTCGTTATTTTATTTTTTGTTTTTATACGATTAATTAGTTGGCCGCTCTAAAAATTTTTAATGAAGTCGTTTTTTAAGCAACATTAGCAACGTGTTCAATAGCTCTTAAATATCACGATTCGAACTCGAACAACGAATTTTTAGTTTTTGTTGGAACACAATTCAATTTTCAATGTTAATAAAAAAGTTGAATGACATTAGTGTAAATCAAATGTTTTTTTCCATGTTTTTTGTTGACTCTAACGTGACTTGAAAGTCATGATCACAAAACTCGAATTATTTACTAATTTTTATTTATTTTGGATTTTTGTTCATTGACTTTCTCTCTTGTGATAAGCTTAACATATTAAGGTAATCTTTTTTCAGAATAAATATTAACATTTTAGCGATGCTGGATCTTAGGGTTTTTTGTTTTTCAATGCATAAATAAAACTCAACGTTGTTTTTATGTGAATCATTGTTTTCCATATAATTTTTTATGACATGCAAAAGCAATTTTTTAATGAATTAAAATAACTTTTTAACCTTTTTTTTTATTTATAATATTTTAATAATATAATTCACTTTATTAGAAGATGCTTTATCTGCTGTGCACTACTCGCATTAATCAATACAAATACAATTGTAAGCATCTTTAGTGTACTTTTCAACTGACAATCGGTTGGCATGGATGTATAACTTCCATTCTTATATAGATCGTACTGATTCGCCAACTGAATAGGCGGCTGTTCAGATTGTAAAGGACAGTTACGCCGCTTTGGTTATTGGTTGGTCGGTCGGTAAGCTGTTTGGTGGCTAACCAAATGCACCCACATGACTAGGCAGATTCAGTTAATTGTGTGTGTGTGTGTTTGGATAGTCGTTTAAATGCAAAACAGATATTCGATACACTCGCAATGCTTGTGGTATAATTGCAATGTCCATTCAGCTGTTTGTTTGTTTGCGGCCAAGTTCATTTCATTTTGTGTTTCGCAATGCTTTTGGCTTTTAGGCCCGTTGTTAGTGCCCATCATAAATTTGCGGAAAGCGGGCGCCTAACCAAACGCCAGGCTAATCGGTGGCGTTTCATCTGACTGCGCTCTTAAGCTCCTGCTATCGTTTCCCTCCCCCCAATCTTTGGGACTGTCCTGTTTTAGTTGTTCCTTGTTATACCCCTTTACAAGAATTAAAATGGGTAGCTGGGAAGTTGTGTCAATGTTTGATTATTTACTTTTTTTTTTACTTTTATTCAATATTTATCGATGCGTTTTATTAACTAATGCTTTTCTGATTTGTCCATTAGTTGATTTCAAGCTAAAGTGTTTTCTTGCCTAATCGATCTTGAAGGTAACCAATGAATCATAGTATGAAAATCTGGTTAGAAGAAGAATATTCATAGTTTGTGTGCGTGTAAGGAGCATCTTTAAGTCTAATACTCTCGACTAGATCAACTTCTTATGTTGTCGTTGTTGCTGTCGTTGTTGTTGTCATTGTTGTTGTCATTGTCATTGTCGTTGTCGCTGGCCTGTTGTGTTGTTCTGTTGTCGGCGCACGCATAATTAGGCCTGGGGGCCTAGTCTCTCTCTCTATCTGGTTGAGAAGGAGGCAGCAGGTTGATATCGTTGCACTGCATACAATTTGGCCAAATAATTGCTGGCCGAGAACAATAAGGTAGCGTTCTACGTTGAGCTCGTTGCCCCAATCGTGGCATCTTAATGCGCGCCTGACATTTAAATAGATGCTAATTCTCATCATCTCATAACTGACTCAAGACTGAAAACTTTCGACTTGGTTTACTAATAAATGGATTTTCGCTCACGATGTGCAAACTTTCTTGCTGTTGGTTGGCTAGCAGCTATTTGGAACTACTTCCCGCTGGCCGCTTTCTTTGCGCGTGAATCCGTGTAACCGCAAACTGTGATTTGACCAAAAACAGAAAGCCGCCACCGCCACCGCCGCCGACGAAGATCAGGCCTGGCTTGCGGATATAAACGCTTTCAAAGTGCATGTTTTGCTCGCCCGGATGCGACCGAATAGCAATAACAACAACAGCATCAACGACAGCAACAACAAATCCCAGAAACTCCAACTTTGACAATGTCTCGCTACGCAGTGTTTGTTGTTGTTGCTGCTGCTGCTGCTGTTTCGTGTCAACTGGCTTTGGCTGTAGCTTTGTTCGCCAGCCGCCCCATTTTGGCCCCTGCTCAAGTCGTCCCAGCCAGGCCATAACATTTTCTTAACGTTTCCTGTTGAACTCTTTGCGCTGCACCTCACTTGGCATCATTGGTTTGGTTTAGGTTCGGTTTCGGGCTTTGAATTTTAAGGTTTGGGTTGTGATTCCGCCTACCCACACACACACACAAACCAACACAGTGGTTGCTCCTTTGGCTTAAATGTTAGAAATGTTATATATATTTTGAAATTTTTATAAAAAAAAAAAAAATTAATATAATTTTGCACACATTTTTCACAAATTTCTATTTTTAATAATATTATATGCCAATTTTTATTTTTAACATTTATATTATAATGTGTTGCTTATAAAAACTATTTATTTATATTTTTGCATAATTTGATTACATTCAATTGCAAAGTAAAATTTATGGATAAAAAGCCTTAAAAATCACTTTGACTTTGGGAAGGTATTAAAGAGAAAATACTTTATAAATAATTTTAGGCAAAATATTTATTAATTTTCTATTGCAAGCGCCCAAGAACCAGTAGAAAGGAGAAAAAATGTTTTATTTATTATGGCTTTGTTTTAAATTTTACATATTTAATTATGAGCAAAAAATCTAAATAAATCTGAGCAATTTTAAAATCATATTTGATTCAAATATGAGTTTTGTGCAGCTACTTAGCGTAGCTCAACTTCAACTTTATCTTCAACTTGTGGTATTCCTCTCAGACCCTTAAATCATTGAATCGATTGCTTGTTTTATTATTTGCACCACTGTGTGTTGGTGGATTTTCCTGTTGTTGTTTGTGCTACTGTTGGAATTGTGCGTTAGATTTAAGTGCTTTCATTGTGGAGCTTAATTTGCATTTTTATTTTTATGTTTTCATTGAAAGCGCCAGCATCAATGGAGCCCGCAAAGCGCAAACCTGGTGGTAAAACGTACCAAAAGGCAGACGAACGTATACATTTGGCTATTCCTTTGTTTTTGTGTTAGCGGCGGCTCATATCAGTGTCGGTAGATGCACACGCCATCAACGGTAGCAACAACAACAGCATCAACAACGGGCAACATGCAAATGCAAATGTTTATTGCCCAAAATACTACCAGAGAGAAAGAGAAGGGGGAGTAACAGAAATTGAAGTTGAAGTTAAGCGGGTGCTGACTGTCAACAGCTTGGCAGCTAGCCAACGTGCAACATGCAACATGAGGCAACAGCAGCAGCAGCAGTAGCCAGGCTGCACAACTGTTGTCGCCATTGTCGTAGTGTAGCCATTTTGGTAAAAACAACTAATCAATCCGCAAATGTGCCATCCGTCAATCATTGAGTTGTGGTGTAGGTCACACGACACCACACAGAAAAATTGAATTGAATCGCATTCACTTTGGCTAAAGCCAAACAAAATGCCACCTTGGCTGTGAATGTCAGTTGGCCAATTTGGATTTGCAGGCATTCATTCATTCATTCATTTATTTAAGTCAGCCTGCGAGTGTATTCATTTTGTTTGCTTGGTTGGTTGGTTGGCTGACGAACTGACTACGTTTGTTTGTTTGACTGACTGACTGACGGACTGAGTGAATGACTGACGGATCGGCATTTATTATTAGCCTTTCCCAAATTGACTATTTTTGGCTCTGTTGATGGCCACACACAACAACAGCAAACAGCTAAAATAACAATTACAACAATTGCAACTGCAACATGCCGCACATATCACAGCAAGACAAATTTCTATATAATTGCATTTTGTAGGCAGGCTCCACTCGAGGCCATAAAAACAAAAACAACGACAAAAATATCGCCACAACTAAAATAAAATAAAAAAAAAAAAAAAAAAAAAAACTAAAAGGCAAACACGATACAAAACAATGCTGCATTATTTTTATAAATTGCATGCCAGTGGCCGTTGCATTCCACGCATCTACTACTTGCCACACTCGTCTCACATTTGGTTGGGTTGGGCTGGGTTGGGTCGGGTCGAGCTCCAGCTCCTCTGTCCAAGATTCCCAGCTCCAAGCTCAACTCTAATTGTCATTTAATGAGACACGCTCGGCATTTGCGCACGACACACGACTATCAATTTTACCAGCTTTGTTCCACTCTCCTCGCATTGATAACTTTTCTGCGATTCGGTATCGGCTCTTAAGACTCTTTACCGAAGCGTGTCCTTCTTCTCAATAGCTACCCTCTTCCTCTCCTTCTGGCTTTTGTGATTGTCGTAAATTGATTTGTTCTCGAAAGGGTTTGCAGTATGCATTTAAAGCAGATAAATATTTCATTAAATATTTGACTCGATATATTTTAAAAGACCTTAAGGTATACTTTATTAAAAGTAATTACTGGCTGTTTATGATAAACTTTTAATTTAACTTTATTATCTTTTTTTATATAAATATTTTTGGATTTTTTTTTTAAGGCTCTCCAATTTTTTAAATAATTTTTTACAAAGAAATCTACAATTTTCCAATATAAAAATCATAAACAATTATTTATAAAACAAATATCTTAATTGTTATCTCTGCTGCTGTAAAAATACTTGATTTGTTAAAAAAACTTAATTTAATTTAAATTTAGAATAGTAGTTCACCATTTTCTACACTTATTTAAGAACTTGTTAATCTTTTCATCAATTTATGAACCTCCAAAAACAAATGTTTTTTAGCTGACTGACAAGACATGACAACTATTTGATTAAGCTATAAATATTTATGACTTTTAGCTGTAGCTCTCTTCTTTGTGGTATAAGTATAGTATTGTTTTTCTTAGCTAATCAATCATTTATCTGACGTTTATAAATATCATATCATCTGTATTAATGTTTAACAGCCCTGCACAGTAGTGTTTTGAGCATTGGTTGTGTTTTTTGCCGGCCGTTGCTCAACTGCCTCCGTGGCGCAATTGGTTAGCGCGTTCGGCTGTTAACCGAAAGGTTGGTGGTTCGAGTCCACCCGGGGGCGCAATTTATTTTATTTTTTAGATATTTTCTTAAAATAATAAATATGTTTAATGTAACAATTTTTAGCTCATTTTAAATTTGTTTTAAATTTCCAATAACAAGAATATCATCAAAATGTTTTTATATTCAGCCTAATATACCAACAAATAATCTTTTATAATGTTTATTTTCTTCACTTTGCATTGCATTGTATCGAATGGCGCATAATTTGCATAAACAATAAGTACTTAGTATAAAGCGTATACGCCTTTTTAACACCTTAACAACATGAGTGACAAATGTGTAAAGGTGTCTTTAAGCATTGTGGCACCGTGCAACATGCGTATCTTCTTTTGTTTTTGGTTTACGACCGTAACAACAGTTGCAGTCTGCAGTCTGCAGTAGTTGCAACAGTTGGTGCTGCCAAAAGTCAAGTTGCACAACTTAAGAGACACTTTGTCAACTTTTGTTGTTGTTTGTTATTGTTGTCTGTGTTTGCTAATTAAAATGTCTTGATGCTGTCACTCAAAAGGCAGTCGCTCAAAGCCAGGCAGACGACGCCCATTTTCGGTCAGTTGTGTGTTACAGTGCTGCAGTGTTGCAGTGGCAACAATGCAATTTAACCATACGCGTCACTGCTACAATTTCATTGGAAGTTGATGCTGATGATGATGATGGTGATGATGATCATGATGTTGATGCTGATGCTGATGGCATGACGCAGTCGGCACGGCGTATGCGCATTGGACGGACAAAATGGCGAACGCATTGTTACAGTTCGCAATTATTTGTATTCCCTTTTTTTGCGAGACACTAATCAAAATTAAAATGATGCGACGACAATGTTGATGATGACGAGTTTCACTTACACAGACATAGAGATAGGGATAGAGCAAGGGAGAGAGAGGGAGATCTCTGGGCCAGAAATCAATATTCTAAATTCTTTAACGCGTGTGCACATTTAAGGCAACGAGTTGTTGGCTCATTGAAATGCGTGCCGGCGTTCAACGCGGCCAGCACTTATACGCAATTTCGCGCCATATTTGGTGCAAGCATATTGCTTTTTTTTCTTGCTTCATCTGTTTCTTCTTCTTATTGGATTTTTTTTTTTGTGCCAGACAGAAACACACACACACACTTACATACATTGACATTTACTTGCCCCGCATATAGAACAGTTGACTAGCTCATCTTTGGCTTAAGATCACACCAGACTGTTTGGCTGCAACCAACTCTCTAATCGCTTGTTTTCTCTCTCTCTTTCTTGCAGGATGAACGTTCACCAACATCGTCGGGCAACGAATCGGATGATTCTTCCGATGTCGAAATGCCAATGACAACAGATGCAATCGATGTAGTTAAGTCAACGCCTCAGGAGCTTAAGTCTGAGACAGTAGCAGCAGCAACAACTTTAGTTGCAACCCAAACGTGCCCCAAAGCAACAGCAGCATTGAGCTATCAGACTGAATCGGGACCATCGACGTCCATGGCAGCGGCAGCGGCATTAACAGCACCGGATAGCAAATACGTTTATCCGGCTACATCGTTTGCCAATATACCGCCGGATATGTTGCGTCAGCTTATACAATCAGGACAGTTGCAAGTGCATGCCGAAGAGGGTAAGAAATGTCAGAGAGAATTGATAAAGTTATCACAAACGATTAAAATAGATTAATATCGATAAAAAAAAAAAAAAAAAAACTTTATCTTTGTCCATTTTGTCGTTTACTGAAGCATCGTAGTTGCCATTCTATAACATAAACATCTGCTTACGTTATTTTTCTCATTTCCAGATGGCAATCAGTATGTAACCATACCTCTTAGCTCTACGGTAGCCAGCTATATAAAGGGAAAATCAACGTCTGCTGCAACAGTCAACCAGAAGTCTGAGAAGAGTGCCGAAAAAACCTTAACAATTAAACAGGAATATGAATAACCGTTCTTAAATGCATTCGAACGGCATAAATGGATATTGCTTTTATGACAAAAACATATGAATATAATAATATACCATATTGTAAATCCTCATCCAATCACACACATACATACACACACACACACAAGTCTAACCATAGTTTGTATGCGATTTTAATAATTATATACTGCTTCACACAAACACCCTCACACATAAATACACCCCTACGCTAATATACGTTTTTGAATAGACTATTTTTATACCTATATAAAACAACCTTAGCTGACTGTATAAACAGTTGGCTTGGGATCTGTCTCAGTCGGAGGCAGATGATAATATTGCATAAGTTATAAAGTTTACAAGTTCTATAATATTGAATACCAGAAGAGTTGAAGTTTATGAGAAAAAGATTAAATAGATGTGAAGATAAAATGCTGATGATGTTCCTAAGATGCAGAATAAAAGTTGCTTTGTTAATAGTTTATATTGTTTTATTAAATTAATTATATACACACATAAACCAACCTTTGTTTTTGCCAACAATACCCAACAAAATTGACACAAATGTTTTGAAATGGAATTCTTTTTTTTTTCAAATAAACTAAAAGAAACAAATGTAACGCAAGCAATAATATTATGTAGTTGTTTTTAATAAAATTATGGAACATTTTGTTGGAAGCTTGAGTTATATGAAATGGGTAAGTATTTAGCGTAATAAAAAGGGTCAACAAGAATTTGAAAAAAAAAAACCAGAAACTTCCAAACAACTTAAATAGGATTTAGATTAAATATAATATTTTGTTAACTTTTTGGAACTTTTTTAACTTGTCTAATAATAGCAATGTATGAAATTTAATACTAATTTAAATTTGTACAAATGCAGTTTTTTGAATGTTTATGCAACGCTCTGTAAGGATATGTATGGCAGATAGACATGATTATTTAAACAGTTATTTAAGCGCGACTATGTAAATTTTTCAGTATGTTTCCACGAGTTATCTGCTGTACATTTTCTATATCCATGTATATACCAATATAGTATATTTTTGTAAGCTTTCTTCTAGAAGAAGAAGAAGCACCCGCTTGCACGCGATAAGTAAGTATGTGATGACAAAGTTGAAGCAGGTATGTATATTTATTTTACTAAATATATATATATATGTGTAGCCACACAAACATTCGAACACATATGAACTGCGCGCACTATGACACATAAGAAGAAACATAGAAGATACAAAAAAAAAATACAAAAGCTAAAACTGTCTTTGGGTATTTAGCTAGTTGATTGATGTGTGTGTCGTGTGTGAGTGTTTGCGCAATTGATTGATTGACGACATTATCTTATTGACACTTAACCTAATTAAACGTCGCTCATTACTAAGGAACTAGCTATCTTAAAGGGGGTTCTCTTTTCAATTGAATGACAGGCACCTGTTGTTGTTCCTCTTCTTTTATTCTACTTGTGAGTATATTTTCAACCGTTTCGCTTATGCTTATTTCATGTTGGTTAGGGTGGGAAGAGGGGGTCTCAGTCGGCACCGCTTCCGCTTTTAAGCCATTTGCATGCCAAGTAGCCGCCACTTGACCACAAACACACACAAAAAAGCGAAAAAAAAAAAATCACCACGAGGCAACGTGTGGCACATGCATAATGTACACTTACTGTGAACGCTTTGGGCGGTGCTTGGCACGCGTCGTAGCTTCCGTAGGTTCACTTCTTGGCCAGCTTGCCAAGCCGGATGCCGTTAGCGTCTTTTTGGTGCCCAATGGCACTTTTTATGGCCAATGCGACACAGCATTGACAATGGCCAACTGTAAAAATTCAAATAAACCGTAAAAAAAAACCTCCTCTGGTCAAAGTTGAGTGGGTCACTAAACTTTAACGGTTAATATAATGCCCGACCATAATGCACAGCTCTTGTGTGTGTGTGTGTGTGTGTGAGTGTGTATTTGGTAGTGTGTGTGTTTATGGATGTGTATGTAAATGAAACCACAATTAGCGTTGATTGCGCCCAAGAGCAAGGAGTTGATAGACATTGGTCACTGTGTGGCTAGTTTGTCCACTTATTAGCGTGTGTGTGTGTGTGTGTGTGTGTGTCCGGGTGTGCCATTGTCTGTCTATGTTTGTTTTGCCTGGCTTTATTAACTGCACCCACGCAACTGCACTCTAAAAAAAAAAAATTACTTTGCCTTTTTGAATAAGTAAAAAAATCTAGTTTGTAAGAAAAAAAGCTTAAGTTGGAAGCAAACAATTTTTTTTAATAATTTTTTTTATAAACAATAAAACGTTAGTTCTTGCTCTTAAAAATTGTAGTTTAAATTTCTGAAAAGTTTAATGAATAAATCTGCTTGACTCTCATAATTAATTCATAACTATGTATAAGCCAAAAACTTATATTGTCGCTAGGTTTAAATTTCTTAAAGTTTATAAACTTTGATCTCTAATTTTTGTAGGAAATTCAAAATTTTTCGCAGGAAAAATTAATTGCCCAAAATCATATCGTATATTTATTGTTTTGGGAAAATATACCCAATGCTATTATCAAATGTTGTAAGCTCACACTTGTTCTCAGTGTAGTCAACGTGCGAAATAGCCGGAAAAAAATAATAATATACATATACAAAGCTTAGACATATGAGTATTGATCCTGTTAGCCGGACAGTTGTCCTAGGCTGTGCCCCAACAATTATTGTTAATGAACAGCGCTAAACTTTGCATTGCAATTCCAATTTCAGTTCCCATTGCGACGCGCTGTCAAACGGCCACACATTCTAGACAAGGTCCTCTTAGCTGTTGCCACTCAAAAGAAAAGCTTTCACATACATAAAATCAATATTAATGAGCTATTAAAACGCTGTCTCTTCAGCTGCAGCTACTGCAAACGCTCTAATAACTAAAGCGGAAATTGAATAGCCGGAGCGTAGAAGCAGAATCACAAACTACAAATCGGATATAAGGCAAGGCTACACTGTCAGAAACCGGAAATCGCATTAGCATAAGCAACAGCATCAGCATCAGTGAGCAAAACTCAACACAGTTCACGTTTAAAAAGTCCCTGCCGTCGTAACGGAAGTTTTAGCGTAATGCCTTGCGCCTGAAAGGCAATGGGCTGCTCCAATTCAAAGTCCACAACAGCGTTAGACGAGACCGAATCAAGAGCAAACAACAAGCCAACCAGCAACAAAATGGCTGACTTACCCAAGCCGGAATACCGTAAGTAGGGTTCTCTTTTAAGTACTGTATACTTTGTATATAAATTTAACAGAATCAATAACGCATTAAATGCAGCTGCCTCGGAGGCATTCATTATACCACTCGATGATGATGTTGACGTGCTGACAAATGCAACGGATCAATTAAATGATACTCTTCGTCAGCCACCAAAGCGACTTCAACAGTTAATGCAGCAAGCAGCCGAAACGGAGCCAATCACCATCGAGGAGCTGGAGGATAAGCAACAGCGTGCGGAACAGCGACGCCAGGAACTATTACAACAGAAACTTGAAACTATACAAAAGAACACACAAATGATTATGCGAGGTGGACAGCAGGAGGAAGCGGAGCGGGTAGAAGATAATGAGGAGCAGCAACAAAAACAATCTTCAGAGAAATAAAACTAAGTACCATATTTAAATACCATTACTCAATAGCTCTCGAACAAGAGACACTAGAATCAGTGCTTATATTTTAAATATAACTTTACTCTACTTACTCAGTGGGATGAGGCCACTTAAAAATTTCAAATAGATCAGAATAATCGAACACTTAATAAATATATTAAAAAATAATAAAAATAATTTTTTGGCGTGTGATCTTTTTAAAAAGAATTTTTTTTCTATATTTATATGTTGCTTAGATTTTATATTTTGTTGAATAAAGCTTACAAATCGTTTGCCTTTCAAGACATAAAGACAAGTTAATATTTTTATACGGTAAATATTTAAATATTTTGACATAATAATTTTTAATCTTGTCACCTTGAATTTGAATAAAATGTGTCCACTGTTATCATAGCTACACATTTTTTTCAAATTTTTAGTGTTTTAAATAAACAAACCAAAATTTTAAATTATACTGGATTGAAAAACTTTGTTTGTACGATACTCAGGCACAATAAATAAACACATACGAATAACGAAGGCCTAATAACATTTCTAAAATATACTTCTAAAATATACTTACTGAACATAATCAGCACCAAACTTACCCAAATTTCTCAAAAGTTTTTTTACACAAGAACAAAAACAATATAATAAAAACAATTATCTGAAAGATCTTTTCATTCACATTGTTTTATTGTTAGCTTTAATTCATATATGTACTTTAAACTTTATTTTATTATTCTTATATTTATTATTTATTGCATATATCGTAGTATATATTTCAAACAATTAGATTGTATGCGTTTTAAATCTCATTTCAATAACAATATTGTGAGTGCTGTCTTGTTCTTTCTCATTACCTTCTTCGAATGAAAGTATTTCAAATTGTTGTCAAGATCCATATATATGTATTGTATATAGTTGAATTGGGCTTGTTTGCAGAGATATATTTGTTTGTATATATATAGTATTTATAGTTTCTATATGATTCATTTTGGATGTGTGCGTGGTTGTAAATCATGTCTTTTGGGTTGTTGTTTGGTTTCTTTCTCCGTTGTTATTGGTTTATGCTTTAAACTGTTAGATATCTTAAGTATATTCATATATATATATATATATGCCATTGAGACTACAAATGTTGCTTTGATTTCAGCTGCAGATATCCTTAGCAGGAATATCCAATTTGTTGTATCTGATTTGTTAATTAGTTAGCTACAAATTGATAAAAAGGTTGTTTTCTCATGTTCATTTTGTTAAGATTAAGTTATGTATCCGTTTAGTATATATGTATTTATATGTATTTATTTCTGTGTCTGTCTTCTTTGCTTACGCTATTGTTTTTTTTATGTTTTATTTCTCATATGCTTTTTAATATATGTATAAGTACATATGTATGCAAGTTTTTAATTTGTTTTACTTTGGTGCACTTTGGAAATTGTTTTTTAATTAAACTATTAAATGGAATACAAAATTCGAAGGCAGTCAATGGAGCAATGTTTTCTTTATTTAGTTTTAATTCCTGTTAAAAAACTACATAACTGAAACCCAAACACTTAACCCAATGCTTGACAAGCTCGTCTTGTGATATATGTATGGCATTCTAAAAAACCCTTTTTTTTAAACGGCACAACCTTTATGTTAAATATTGCTAACTATTTCATTTGGCCTAAGCATGATCTACTTTAACGTTTTGTGCAGGTCTCTTTGTTAGTTTTGCCAAGCAAACTTTTCGCTCTTTCACACTCAAATACTAAAGTTTATTTTTAAAAGATTTGCGATTTGCTTTCCTCTAGTTGTCTTATTGCTTTTTCTCCCATTGACTACCCCTTTTGTGATGTGCGTGCCTGATTTTCTATTGCTTTTTGTGTTTTTTGTTGTTTTGGTTTTTCAATAAACTTTAGTTCTTTTCTCCTTATTTTTGTTAGGTTTATCTTATTTTTTACAAAGTTTTCATCAAAAGTTTTTGTTCTTAGAAGTTGAACTATGGTGGGTTACGTTCTTAATAGATACATATACTGTGTGTTTGTTTTTTTTTATTTTCATATAATACTACAAATTTGCTTGTTTGTTCGCATAGTTGATGTTTTGAATGTCCTAACTTCTTTTGCTTCTCGCTCCACTGGTACTTAAAATTACGCATTTGCTTTACAAAAGATAATTCAAACACAAAAAAAAAAAATCTTATCAAAAACAACACGTGCAATACAATCACATTTTTTTCCGCGTTTTGACAACTTTCTGCATAATCTATTCATTTGCAATATTCGAGATTCGTTGCCACGCCGTACAAATATCTCTGTAAGTTTGAACTGTATTAAAGCTTTTTCTTTTCGTGTTTTGCGTACGCCAACAACTTAAGCTTAAATATATTTATATATTTAATGTATAATATAGTAAAGTATAATATATTAATATATATATAATGTATTCCAAATCGTAATCCTTTATATTTGTATTAAATTCATGTTGCATGGAGCATGTGCCTACCTAATAGTAAACGCCTAACAAAATTTTAATTTTTTTCTCATATGATGTGGTTTTGTTTGCTTTTTAAATATAAGCTACGAGTGCTGCTTAACAAGTTTTCATATGCCGTATGCTGTGAATATTTTTTGAGAAATTCAATTTCTAAGTGCTCTTGATGTATAATAGTTTTAAAGATTATCGGTCAGTTCTTTAAATTGCAAATGGAATTTTGATTATAATTTACTTGTTCTTGAAAATTGGTACAGAACTTTTCTGGTATGCGGTAGAATTTTGTAAATTTAAGACGCCTTTCATCGACTTTTTTTGTACTTAGGAGAACGTATTTGGTATTTATTCGCTTCATTAAAAATAAATAAAGATTTTGTAAATCTGTTTTATTATCTTCAAAATAAATAAAGTTATTTTTAATTAAACTTTTGAAATCTCTAAGCTCATTATAATAAAAAACATCAAGTATAAAAATTAATATCTGTTGAGATTTTTTTTTTTTAGATTTATTAAAACAATCATTTAGTGCTGAAAATTCACTGAAATCTTTTTGATTGTTTTTTGGCCAATATACAAAATTTATTTTTTACATAACATTGTTTGTTTATTCAATTTGGGACATTTTAAAAATGATTTTACAATTTTATTATTGTTAAACTTTGGCATATGGAAAACTTGGTAAGCAACACTCTCATATTTTAATTACATATACGCAGATATATTAATTTTATATATATATATATATACTTATATATTTGGGGGCTAGACATCAAAAAATCAGTACTGCTTGTCAAAGTGTTTAATCTAAGCCTAGTTTTGGGTTTTGCCAATAGTTTATTAATTGGTTTTTTTTACGTTTTGCACACAACATTTATTGCAACTATTTTTTTGTATTAAGAACTGAATTTTTGGTTTTTTATTCGAGGGGGTCTTGCGCTTTCTCTCTCTCTCTCTCCTTTCTCTCTCGCCCTTTAGTTATATACGCCCCTGACCATGCCCTCGCGATTGCGCGTATGCCACTTGCAGGTGAGTATACGTATGTAGGTGCGCCGAAAGGATGCATTGCACAAGGCATAACACATAGGATTTATGGTGGAGTTGATGTAGCACAACGCATAGAAGAAATCCCACAGTTCGGTGGGTATGCAATCTGAGCACCTTGTCAGCGGCTTGATCAGCACCAGAATATTATATGGTGTCCAGGTGATGATGAAGCTCAAAAGTATAGCTGACAGTGTTTTCGCCGCCTTCGATTCTTGTCGTTTTTCCTGTGACTTTTTCTTCTTTTTGGCCGCATTGCGTGCAGTCAACAGGGCATGTTGGCTTGCCAGCACGCCCGCCTTGCCACCCAGCTGCTTGGGTATGATTTTGGCGTTGAGCAGTCGCATATCCTGTGGGGCATGCGATATGCGTCGACCCAGCGGCAAACTGAAATCCGAGTCACGCGATGGCAACGGTCGACGTGTTAGCGGTGGGGCGGTGACCGCGCCCATTCCCACATTCGATCCGGTCACTGTGGTGTTGGCAACAACATCCTCGTGTATCATTTTAATGGAGGGCGCATTATCCGTTTGGGTTGCAACATTACCCACAGTTGGTGCATTATTACTGCCGTTTGCTGTGCTGGCGCCATCTGGCGGCAGCCGTATGAGTATTGTATAGACAGAATCCTGGCTAACCGAACGTGATCCAATGCGATTGCTGACGGGCAGCGGACGTGAATTAGCCGCAGATATGCTACAGCTACCAACACCATTCAGATTACTATTAGCACCACCAACACCAACACCACCGACTCCGACTCCGACGCCAACACTAACATTGCTGCTGCCACTGTTGATGCTGATGTTAATGTTGCCGTTGCCATTGTTGTTCACCGCATTCATATCCTGCATTTGTAGCTGCGAAATTGAATTGAGTGGCGGACGCAACGGCGTCGGCGAAACATCCGCCAGCATTATGCTCGGTGGCCGGACACCACTGACACTGCCGCCTATCGAGTAGTTGTCCCTCATCACGTTCATCGAGGTGCATCTGCAAACGAAACAAACAAGCGCACAGCAAAACGAAAAACAAAATAAAAAAATATATGCGCACAAAGGCATGTCGTACTTTAGTATCGCCAGTAGATTCAACACGACACCTGACGCAGCACAGCACAGCAGGCATCCAGGCATCAGGCGTCAGGACATTGACAGGCCTTACAAAACTGTGACAAGCTACGACAACAACAACAACAACATAACGACAAAAATGGATCAATATGGAGCAGCGGATGCAAACTGCCCCCAACACACACACTATCAACTACTAGACGTCACACACACACACACACACACACACACACGTACACACACAGGTGATTAGCACAGAGGAATGTAGACAGAGTTGGTCATCAAAATTGCTTTTCGTTTGAGCATGAAAATTAAAAAGTACTTTAAAAACTTAACTGAAATGTATGTACTAAGAAATATATCGGGAAAACGTTCTTAACTCTATGTCTAAAACTCTAAACTCTATCTAATCGTTTTAGTTTTCTTATGAAAACGAAAATTAAAATAATAATTGAATTGAGATAAAAACAGGTGCCAAAGAGTCTGCTTGTAAATAGAAGAATGGTGAGATATTTTTACTAAGATATTCAAGGAAAGTCATTAGCTATTTTTTGAAATCTAGCTGTAAAGATTTGGCGAATATGAAAAAAATATAAAAAATATCGATATCAAAACAAATTGCAGTTTTCAACTTTCAACAGCTTTAAAAAATGGCATCATTTTACCCCATTTATGGGTACAGATAATTTTGAGCCTTCCCTTCTTTGGGATAAAATATTGAAATAAAATTCGATTAAAAATATACGGATCAAAACATTATTTAGAAACCCGTATCAGATTCGGATATCTACATTAATATTGACTACTCTATGATTTAAAAGTATTATTTTTGACTTAATGCTCGTTTCCAGACGCAAATTAGGTATTGTATTTAAAAATAGTTTTATCTATCATTTTATACCCGCATAACTATTTTGATTTCAACTAATCATTCAAATGGTTTAATAACAGAATAAAAGCCAAATGAAAATCCAATAACCAAAAACCAAAAAAAGAAAACACATTTTCACTCAATTGTCTCTACCGCAATAGTTGCCACAAAAAAGAAGAAGAAGATGAACAAAATTAAAGGCGTTTCCAATTCTCTCAAACTGAGTTTTTCTGTGCATTCGTCTGTGTAACTGTAGTACACGATGTGTCTGCGAGAACTTTTCGGGTTCTCTGTGCTTTCTATTGATGGCAATGCTAGTGCATGGTGTGTTTGTGCAAAATGAGACCTAAGTAAGTGTGTGTGTGTGAGGCAAGTGAAATTATTTTCCTGTATATTTGTTTTTTCCTTTGGGGCAAGCAACAAATTGAATTTTGTTTTGTTTTTTGTTTGTTCTGTATGTAGTGCTTGGAGTGCATTTGAGAGGTGAAAGACACACGCACACACACACACTCACACTACGAGCTATATGCATGTGTGCTTCTTTTTTGTGGGTGCAGTGTTTGCTTACACACGAAAATTAGACGATTATAAGAGAAATAAGAGCTGTTTATTTTGTACTACCTGGAGACGGAGCTTTGTAAAGGAGTTTCAATTGTTACTGGTGTTGCATACCCTAAATCAGATGGCTCCTCCTGCTCATACGCAAAATCATCGGAATCCTCGCGACCCGAATGCCACCACGCGATGCACCAATCCTTTACGTTGCCAAAGCATGAATATGGCTTTTTGATTGTATTCGTGCTCTTAATCTGCATAACAAAAAATATATGTACATATATATACAAACAACACGAAATACCAAAATGCAAATGAAATGTCATGAAAAATTCATATGCTAAATGGTTTAACTTACGCTTGACTTGCGCGAGTGCATGCCATGATATCCGGAATCGATGACCATATTGGTCATATAAACGCTTTCCGCATCCGCAGAGCTCTCAGAGCGCGGTCGACGCCAGGTGTCGTGATCATTGGCACCAAGTTGGCCAAACCCCAACAATCCTCCACCAGTGTGATTTACAACAGTATTTTCATCGCTACAAAAAAAGGGTACAGAGAAGAGTGAGTTATATTTTTGTAAGCTCATAAAAGTATGCTACATTAAATATGCAAAACTAAATAGGTTTGTAAAAGCTGTGTAATGTGTAATGAGCTTACCATATTTATTCAAATGTTTAATAAGTTATTTATTAAGGTAATTTATTTTAAATGAAGCTGTGCCTTTTTATGTAAAGGCTCATTTAATTTGTATTTAAATATTTAATTTACTGTATATTAATACTAAATGCCCAAAAGATTTGTGAATAGCGTTTCTATTGAATTTGACTTGCTCTTTAATTCCATGGGAGCTAACAAATAACTCTTTTGCGGTTTCTTCGAATTGTCTTAATCGCTTATAGAAGTTGCAAATGAATTGGGATGCCTAATTTGTGAGAATTTACAAGAAAATTCACGTTGGTATTTCGAGAAACAGCGAAGCACTTTGAAGATAATAAAAGTAACTTAAATTTTATGTGTTAGTTATCAAATTTGTGAATTGTGTAAAAGGAATGAAAAAATTATGTAAAACAGATTGAAAGTCATGCTCTCAAATTATTTTCACACAGATGAGTCTATACAATGTTTAATCCACTCACCTGCTGTTGGAACGCTTGCTGGAATCCTTTTTGCCCGCTTGCAAATTGGGCAAGTCCTTTTGACGTTTCTTTGTCTCGCGCCAAATGCGAAAGTAGAGAAAACACATGATCGTAACAGGAAAATAGAATGCCGCCAGTGCTGTGCCAAATGTAATATATTGATTTGTCTCTATAAACTGTATATAGCACTCATCCTTGGGCACCGTACGCTTGCCCTCAATGTAGGGCCAACTGTAGATCCAGGGTGGCCAGAGTAATAAGCTTATGCCCCAAGCGGCGCCAATCATAACGGCCGCCTTATTTGTTGTTCTCTTGGCGCGATAAGTCAATGGTCTGGTTACACTAAAATATCGATCAAAACTTATGATCAATAGATTCAAAACCGATGCATTTGAGGCCAAATAGTCGAGCGCCAGCCAAGTGTCACAAACGTGCGAGCCCAATGGCCAATAGCCCAATATTGTTGTGACCGCAAACAGTGGCATTGAAATCGCACCAATTGCAAAATCCGCAATTGCCAGCGAAAACAAAAAATAATTACTGATCGTCTGCAGTTGCTTATCGATCTTGAATGAGATCATCACCATCACATTGCCAGCAACTGTTACCGTGCTCAAAATCGCGGCTACGAAACCCATTACCACCATTGAAGCCAACGAGTAGCGCGGTCCCTTTGTCTCAAAGCCCAATGTGCCATTCGTTAGATTGCCATACGGATCATAGAAATTACTTGCCGCTGTCGATGTTAGATTCTCCAGCAGGGCTGTTAATAGGGTGCTGCTTGTGGTGTGGCTGATTGTGGGGCTTGCGCTGCTGCTGCTTGTGCTCGGTGCTGTTGTTGTTGTTGTTGTGGTTGTGGTCGTAGTAACGGTCTTAAACAACGGCTCCAGTATGCTGGGCGGGCCATGAGCGGCCAAGGCCAAACTCATTACTGGCTCCATGTCGTATGTGGGAGATAATTGTATATATAAATATATACAATATATTTTTAAGTTATTTTTTTGTTTTGATTCGCTTTGCTTTGCGACAGAGATAATAAGATAGAGCGAGAGAGTATTATTTTATGCGGCTGCTGACTTCTCTAAATAGCCTGATGCTGCTTTTTGTGCTGCTTATCCTTGTTGCACCCACGCTTTGGCGCTGGCTCTTTTTTTGTTCGCATTTTTGTACTGGCCCTGCAACGAAAAAAAAATCACATAAAATATATATATAAGCAGGGAGAATTATGAGTTGTGGCAGGCCTTTGATACATGCCACCTATCTCTTTTCCCAACCCACACTGCCCACCCAAAGACATTTCTGCTTGCCGCCCGCGGCCGCAAAGTACTGCTTTGTCCTTTTTGCAAATGACATTTTCTGTGTGATTTGTTTTAATGAAAATGTAAATGAAAAACTGCTTGAATGCGTTTCCTTGGCAAAGTCGACATACACACATACACACACACACACACATTTCCAGATAAACATGCCACGCCTACGCTTTTGCTTGTATTTATTGTTGTTGTTGGTAATGGTATTGTGCCAACAATGGGCCTCAACATGCAACAGTCAGTGTAGGCAATAACAACAAGTGCAAGAATAAAACAGAAACTTGGCTGGCAGACTCACAAAATACACCCCGCCCCGTCACCCCCGTCCATCCTTTCCTCGTCCAGAACACTTTGGCACGGAAATGTTCAAGGCGGCTTCCTCTGACACTTTTCAAAAACTATTGATGCTGTCATTGGCTATGTATATGTACATATATACATATATATATATAGTATATGCATGGTCTTCACAATTGTGTTTTGATTTGGAAAGTTTTTTAATAAGTTACGCATACGCAGCATTGGCATTGGAGTACTTTGTGGTGATGCTGCTGCTGATGGTTTTGACATGATATGCGACATGATTGATTTGTATTGAGTCCTTTTGGCAGTTTATTCTGTTTTCAGCTCCGCTGGCATTGACAGCATTCAAGACATTGTTTGAATGTCTCTTATATATTCTTCCACAGCACAAATCACATTCGTAACAGACGAAACAGCCTGGCAAAATGTGTCAAAAGGCTTTGCGTATGAGCAAGAAAAATGGCAAATAACAATAGCAACAACAACAATATCTGTATATAGATGTATAACATTAGTTAATAATTGAATTATGGGATTTGAAGCTTTGAGAGCTTTTGTATGCGAAGAAAATAGATTTCAAATACAATTGAATTATCAGTTAATGGAAAGCTTTTAGCCGGAGAAAAATGAATGCAAGTATTGTTTAGTAAAAAGGAAGTTTTGTCAAACAAATGTCAATTCAATTCAATTTTTACGCCGTATTGCAATAAACCGACAGCTATAAGGTGGCAAGGATTAAAAACGTTTTTATTTTTTGAAAGTGTTTAATGGTTATTAACTCAGAAATGGTCCGGCTTTTGTAAAAGCAGACTTTAATTTGAGAATGAGTTTTTTAATGCACTTTTAAATAGTCAAGTATATTATTAGGCAATTACTTGCTAGTTTTTTTTTTTTTTAATATAAACTTTATTTAGAATCAGTCTGTGTAAATTTAAGGGAAGTTAATTGACTTTTAAGTTTAGATAGACCGCACAGGGATTTGAATGTTGGGTGAACCTTTACTCAAAGCGGTAGAACGGGTCAAAGGTCCAAAAGCTGGACCGCAAGAATTTTGCCGTGGCCATCCAATCTGTATATATATCTCTTTCTTCTTCGACAGTAGCTATTTTGAGGTCACTGTGAAGAACAGCGTTACCAACATAAAACGGTGCACCCATCATGGTGCAAAATCTTAGACTGTAGAGCTTGAATGATTCTTATGTTGGAGTGCTCCACAGTTTGATGCCGCATGTCCAGATCGGCTTTGGTGAAGTTGATAGTGAGAATGATTTGACACTTTAAACCGGATAAGGTAGCTTAAAATGATTTATTCAAAAGTATTTATGGACACTTCATACACAAGCAACAAAACTATGCATCTTAAGCTTCTTGTTAAACGTCAAGAAATGTGAAAACGTAATTGAATTTAAATGTTTAATCTCAATTGTAACACGTTATAATAAATGTCTATTTCATATCAGTAAAATATTGACTTGCTGCATAAGTGTACAAACACTTTCACAGACAAACACTTTCAAAGTCTGTCTTTTAAAACCACACATTTAAATTAAGTAAATTGAAATCATATGTATATATTAATTTGCCACAGAAGTGACACGCTTCTAAATGGAATTGTGTGTTATTGTTCTCTATTTGTTTGTTTTTCACTATAACGAACTAAGCTAGTCAACTGCCAATTAGCTTTAGACGCTTTCCACTTAATAACACAGAACAATTGCTGATAACACTTGCCTCACCACATTAACGTAGCATACTTATGGGAATACTTTGAATGAAATTCAACTGAAAGTGGTTGTGAAGTGTTGCTGTTGCATGTGTTTATGAATAACAATTGAGATAAAATTCACTAGAAATATTAAGGCATGAGTTTTGCTTAAAGTGTAATCAAATTGTTAACATAGTATGTATAACAAATTTAAAGAGAACTAGCTTTGTTATACTATATTTAAATTCCCTACTTGTGCTTATTGCATAAATTAAAACCAGTTGAGGCCACTACGCCCACTTCAATGCATAACAGGGCACTTTACAAAAATTCATGCTAAAAACAATGTGTCTCCAACAAAATTGTGTGTGAACTTTTTTGTCCACAAAATATTTTGTGAGTTTTACATTTTTGTTTTTTGTTGGCTTGAAACAGAAGCTTATGCCACGCAAAATGCAAAAATGTGACAAGATAAAGTATTTAGCAAAGTATGCGTAAGAGCAAACAGCAAATTTAATAACATCACATAACGAGCGTGTAATTAATTCAGACCAACTTTTCTACACACAAAAATTATAAAATTCTAATTACATTTTTGGGCATATATCTTGTGAAATGAAAGCTAATTTTTTAATTAACAAGATAAGTGCTTAGCCGGTAGCTGTCTTAATTTAAAAATTGTGTGGTTAACACAAGAGGAATAACGAATCTTTGGCCAATTAAATGCGTCAGCTTGTTAAAAAATCAATCTTAATATGTATCTCAATTGCCGTCTGGCAAACACACACAAACACAAACAAATATAAATCAAAGCAGCCAAAATGAGCGAGCGCTAATAAATTGTTGGCCAACAAATAAAAACAACAACAGCAGCAATAATTGGCCACAATAAAAGGGGGAAACAGTTTCAACAACTTCTAGTGTTGTCTGACTAACCTGCCAAAAAAAACTCCCAATCTTTTAGCCACGTCAGCTCATATTGGGCAAGGCCCTGTTAGCCGGCCAATCTTAACCAACTGTCGGCTTAACGATACATTCAAATTTGTTAGCGTCAATTCATGGCAAATAATCGAATTGACTGGCGCGCCCCGTTAAAAAGGATTTATGGATTTATTATGAAAACACAAGAACAACACCACAACACAACACATACAAACACACAAGCAACCTGCGGCATTCATTTGCCAATTTATTAGGCTATTTTTATGACGGGCAAACACACACTTGGACAGTCTGATCAGAGCTCATCAGTAGAGCTGCCTTATTTTTCGCCATTTTCTATTTGGTTCTTTTTTTGCACTTAATGCGGGCGCTGTCAACTCAACACAAACAAAAACACAGACACACAAAGACACCCACTGAGATCAAATTGTATAAGAAACACACGAACAAAAAATAAGAAAAGAAAAAAAATCAACTAGATGCCGACTTTTGTGCATTTGGCTGCCTAGCTTTTATGTTAATTTCTTTAGCCTTTGCTTGTTTGGTGGAAATTAAATTGCTGCTGGACTGCTGCTGGTTTTGCTGTTGGTTGCTGTTGGTGGCTGTTGGTTGTTGCCGCTGCTGCTAACACCTTATGCTGGTTGGTCTGGCACTCAATGCTGAGCATATTGCGAGCACACGCATTTTAGTTGCCGCGCCCCACCGACAACCGACCCGACCCGACCCAACCCGATCCATCCATCCATCCATCCAAATGACCGACCAGCGACCTACTCGCTGCTTTAATCAAAACGAGAGCATTGGAAACAGAAACAGCAAGCAATTACTCTCTCTCTCACACACACAACACAACACTCTCTCAACACAATTTACATCTTAACTTACGTTACAGCGCAATCTCTCGTGCTTCCTCTCCGCAACTGTAGCTCTCACTCTCCCTCTCTCTCTTGGGCTTAACTGTGTTACTGTGTGTGTCACTTATTTGTGCATGCTCAGCGTTGGCATTGTTGTTGCTGGCTGCTGCTGCTGATGCTGCTGTTGATTTTGGCCATTTGCCGCTCCCAAAAGTATGCTTTGTAATTTGTTGTATTGTGCGCGCACATCTTTACTTTTACATCAGCCTCAGCGTCGCCGTCGCCGTCAGCGTAAACGTTAGCGTAAGCGTAAGCGTCGCTGCCTGCTGGCTCAATTCATTTCGTCTTCTTTTTTTGTAATATTATTTTATTTTTGCAAAAATTGTATTATACACAATGCGTGCGGCTGCGTTCACGCCGCAACGTTGACGTTAGCGTCGACAGCGCCGTCAACGCTTTAAAGCGCTTCGCGTGTGTTTTTATCGCTGGCCAAAAAGTTTTTACATTCGGCCTGCGCTTAACATTGTAATCAAATTTATGCTTTTGTGTTATAGATACAAATGTATAAACTGATTTTGCTTTTACTATTTTCAAATAAACTAGAAATGTTGCTTTGCGTGGGATTTACACAACAAGCAGTAGCTTTACTTAATTGTTAATTGCGCTTATTATAAAAATTAAATGTTGTTTGTAGCGTGTATTGTTTTGTTGTTTGTAAGTTTTTGTTGTTTTTTTATCGCAAATATTTAATCCGTTGTCCGCCCCATGTGTAATCGTTGCTTTTTTCACGTTGCACGCGTTCGCCATCAGCTGGAGCTCGAGCTGGGGAGCTTGATAGTGAAGCCAAGTGCACGTTGCTAAATCTCGTCCGGGACTGAAGCTGAAAAGCTTCAAGCATATACCTTAACGGTACCTTTTGGCCACGAGAGCAAACCAAACGAGCGCGTGCTCGGTCTCTTGTTTACTTCCTCTCTTTTTTTTCTCGCTCTCATCTCATATTCTCGCCTTTGTCCGAGTCGGGATGCTGTGTGTGTGTGTGTGTGTCAAAGCTGTTATCTTTCGTTTTGTGCTGGAATTTGTGTTTGTTGGGCAACACGGCGAGCATCCTCAGCAACACCCTCAATAATGGCCCAAGCCCGGCTAATGTGTGTGTGTGTGTGTGTGTGTGAGAGTGTGTGGGTGAGCGAAAGCGGAAAAACTGTTACAATGTGTGTGTGTAGATGTGTGTCAGCGTGTGCGCTTTTACACTGAAATAAATTATATTTGAAATTATGTTCTCAAAAATTAGAACATAGTTTAGTCTAATACCAAAATTAAACTTAAGACATTGTAAATTATCAAATGCTTAACTCATATTTATTCTTTATCAACATTATGAATCCCGTTATATAAAGTTTACAATTTTGTTGAGTGTATGTTGCGCGTTAAGCTGCTGCAGTAGCAACAAAAGAATAATAAAAAAAACACAACACACAAAAACTAAATGGATGAATATGAATGAAAGAGCCACAAACAGACAAGTGCAGAGTCCAAATGCTCAAATGCTCAACTGCTGGACGGGCTGACTGGCTGACTGCCTAGGCTAACACGCAGGCAGTAGGCAGGCTAGGGAGAAGGATGAGTTTGTGCCCCAAGGGGACATTGGCTCAAGCATGCTTCTGTTTAACTGTAGCACAGTTGCTGTTTGTGCTCTTCATCAGCATGAACAGGCAACAGTGGCGGCAACTTGTGTCTCTGAATGGGTCTCGCACGACTCTGATGGAATGATGAGTCTATAGTAGTAGTATGAGGGACGGTAGCTTGGGGTTTTATTACGTCTATTCGCAAGGGTGATGTGAAGTAGGCGCTGGAAAAGAGCATTCTCACATTTCAATTAAATAATACCACGAGCATATTTGAATATTGTTTTTGTTTCTTTGTCTTTCGCTTTTCATCCTTCAGCTTTTATTTATAGCAACAACTCGTGTTGCGCTCAAACTGAACAATGGTCAGTTATAACTGATGCCAGCCGGCTGAGCTGACATGGCTAGTGGCCATCAAATGCCCAAGGGCACTCTCCTGCAGATGCTGCACACACACATTTCCATTATCTTCCTCGTGTAAACTCAACAAACTGTGCCAAGTTGGCACAGCTTTAACCAAACAAAATATGTTTAAGTATAGTACAAATATTCCTAAAATTATTTGAAATAGTTTCTCCTCTAATAATCGATAGTTGTCTCTCAATAGACCTTTCGAAATCGTTAAAAACAGTTATCTTAAAGAGAAAAACCCGTATAAAAAGTATGTTAATAAAAAGAAGTAAGTCTGATGTTTTTGTCGCGTTTTTTCTTTATGTATATTTTAATTTATGTTTGTTTTGTATTAATTTTAGTATTTATATATGAATATATAAAATATATAAGCATAAACGTTTACAAATATAAATATCTTTTACCATTCTCCAGCGGCTTGCAAAGCCGGGCTTTTTTTTCTCTCTCTCTCACGTTTTTTCAATATCTCTCATTCGCTTGTATCAATTCTAATTTGGAGTTTGAATCCACAAAGATCAAACATACTACATATTAGTTTGGATGTGCCACAATAACTTTTGCTAAAAACTCACCATCTCATCATATTGTAGACTTAAGTTATGTGTGTCTGTATTTTGATTTTTAGGCATATATTGTTTCAGTTTACACTCATCAAATATGATTTATACATATGTTTATATATTTACAATAGCGATAAGGTCAACAAAAGAACTGTGTTTTAATGTTTGTCTATTTTTGTATATATATATATATATATATATATATGTGTGTGTGTGTATGTGTGTATGTGTTTGGATAACAATTAATATATATTTATGTATATATAAGTATGTATATTAAGTAGAATATTTGTTTGCTGCTTTAAACTATATGCATTTGCATATATACTATTAAGATATTGTTTAACTTGGGGGTATATGTTTATATAAATAGGTGCCAATTGCTCGAGAGATAGAACATGCACATAGCTATATATGTATGTATATACTATATGAGTGATACAATGCAGAGAAAAAGTTATATTACTTATGCTTTAAGTTTAACGACACCAACTTTTTGCTTTAACCGAAATATAAACACGCTGCTCGGCATTTGCTATGCATATGTATATATACCTATGTGTGTGTAAAATATGTGTATTTAATAGTTATGTGTGAAGGGGGAGGGGAAGGGGCAGAAAAAAAAGGGGGATACGCCTTTTTTGTATAGATGGCTGACAATTGTTGCATAGCTGCTATTGCTACTGCTACGGTTGCTGCCTCTCATCCCTCGGAATAGGAGCTGAGGCTGCTGCGCGTGGAGCCCGTAAAATGATCGCGCTGCAACGTATCCGTAGGCACAGAAACTATTAAGGCGCCGCCATACAACGTTTCCATTTCATCCAGTTGCTGTGCAAATGTTTCCTCCAAACGCTAAATAACACAAACACAATTTAATCAATATTAAGTTTGAAAATTAAGTATAATAAAATTATAACGACATTTGGAAGCACACAATATCCAAAGTGTCTACTAAAGCAACTAGTTAAGCGTATATATATATATATATATATATATTAAATATTTTAATCATGCATTTTAATCTACCAAATAAAGTATAGATAGTATATAAAGAGTTAAGAGCTTTTGTGCCCATAAACTAACCTCTTGTTGCAGCCGCTGTTGTAGTTGCTTTACGAATAGTAGTAGTAGTAGTAGTAGTAGAAGAGAAGTGCCGGCAAGAAAATGTATTTGTTTTTTGTTTTTGAACATAATTTTGATTGTTTTGTGGTTTTGGTATTTACATATACATATGTATATGTATATAGTATATTATCAAAAGCAGCGCGTTGTTTTTGTATATAAGTTGTGGTTGTATTTTTTTGTTGTGTGAGATTGTGTGTGTGTGTGTAAGTGTGTGTATATGAATATCAATGTATACATGAACACATTTTATATAGTATGATTATCAATATAGTTAAGTGTATGCTTGGCATTTTGATAAGTTTATGGTAGCTAAGTACTTTTTGTTTTTGTTTGTTTGTTTGTAATACTGCTAAAATGGAATGCATCGGTTGCAGGGGAGGGCTTAAACAATTTTATAATAATATATATGAAGATAAAGAACTTTGGCAAATCATTGTTTTGTTTTGTTATGGCAATTTTACAGCGTTTAGGAAAAAGTTAGGTTTGGCAAAAAGAGTTTAAGTTAGATTAGTTAATAAATTTATATAGTTGATATGTGTGTTTGTTTTATAAAGCACCATAAGCAAGCAGTAAGTATATAAAGAATATATATGAAGCGCAGTTTTGTGTTAGTTGAGAGTGTTTTTGTTGTTAAAGGAAACGCTGCTAAAATGAGGCGAGTGCGTAGTTTATAGAGTTGTTTTTGCATTTATGGTCGTATGCATGGAAGCACTTAAAATGGAAGCTCAGGCAGCGGAATTATCCTCGTCTAGGCTCAGTGGCCGCTGTGTGATACGCGGCAGCCTATATTTGGCAGCATACAAATCATGGTAGATATCATCGGTGGCACTGCCACCAGCAACACCACCATTTTGTGTCGCCTTTAGCGTGTCGCGCAATTTGGGCTGCACCTCATCCAGCAAGGCGGCCGCCTTGCGTCCAGCATCGAATATCAACTCGGCATCGCTGCAATAACGCGTCGATGTGCTCAACTCATGCATATTGTACATGGACTGTGCGCTGCTCAGGGAGGAGCGACCGCTGCTGTTGCGGCTGGCCAGCGAGGGTCGCTTGATGGCAAACGAGGTGGAATGCAGCAGCCGTTGTGTATGGGCCGTTAGCTTGGGGCCCTCGTGTATGCGCAACTGCACCTGTTGATCATCGGCGTTGACAGCGAGACGACCAAAACGATTCGTTACCAAACCCAGTTCATCCGGTGTCTTGGGTGGCGTTGGTGTGCTGCTGTTGCTCTGCTTGAAGGTGCTCATTGTTGGCTTGGTATTGTGCTCCTCGGCGCTGTTCAATTGCGGTGTGCTTGTAACAACCTTGACCAGCTCATTGCTTGGCGGCTGTGGGTTGGTTGTCGCCACCGATGGCATTGTGGCTACACCAGCACGTTTCATTATCTGCTCTCTGTCATCGTCCTCCTCCTTCAGCACCAGATCGCTGCGCATCTGAGCCCGTTGCTGTTTATGCATTATTGGGGTGCTTGGCACACTGCGACTCAAATCGGGCGCCGAGCCACGGAAATTGCCACGTCCACTACCAACGCCGCCAAGCATAAGTAGGGATGAACGCGATCTGGGCAACTGTTGCATGTCGATAAAGGTATTGCGTGGCAGCAAACGAGCCGAACGTTCACTGAAAATGCCACGCAAACGTACAGGCAGTTCCACCTCAAGATCCTCAAATTCGGTGCGATTTGAGACGAGACCGTGTCGCCGCTCGTGCTCATCAATAGCAGCGCTAATCAGGACATTAAGTCGCTGAGGGTTCAGCATTTATTTTGTTGTTGTTGTTAGCACACATGCAAGCCCGAGAATCGTGTATTTTTTATATTTTTTATTGTTGTTAGTAGTATATTGGAAAGCGCAGCGGTTGTAAGCATTTTGTTTGTATGAAAACAATTTCATTATCATTATTATTGATTTTTGGTTTATTTTTTAATTTATATGTTTTTAGTTTTGTAGTAGGTAGTAGGTAGAGTAGTAGGCCACCAAAGTGTATGCATTTGCGTGGTGGGGGTGTAAAGAGAGAGAGAAAAAGTTGATCAAAATATGTATAATTTGATTTAACTAGGACGTCGCTTTTTGGATGCCACTCAAAACGTTTTAGCGTTATGCAATAATCGGAAAGAGTTGTAAAAACTTTAATGATTGATAATTTTGAAAGGTTCTTCAACATTTGCTCATTCATTTAAGCTTATAACAGGCTGACAATTTCTATTTACTCATCACTTCTCAGAATTATATTCAATTAGCATACATATCAGTTAAATATATCTATACGACATGCGCTTGTAGTTAAATGATGTCATAGAAAGAAAAAAACTAGCTAGACATTTTACAATTGTGTTAGTGTTATCTTAACTGCACTTGTAAGATATGGCACATAAGTCAGAGGCCATAAAGTTGTGTCCGATTATTGCTCAACTTTGTTTGTAACGTTTGACAGAAGGGGCAAGTGGGCGGGGGTGGCGAGGGCTGGGTCAAGAGGGGAGCACAAGACACCACAAGAATTAACCATAAACCAAAAATGCATATAAAATATATATTTACAATATTAAAAACTAAAAGTTTAAATCAATTATAACCAACAAGACTACGCACAACTGTACAAAAAAACAAAACACCAACAAAAATGAGGCGAATAGCTTTTCATTTTTAAATTTTTGACAAACTTTAGCCTTGGTTTGTGTGGGCGGAAGGGATTGGTTTGGGGTGGAAGTCGGGGTGGGAGGTAGGTATGTAGAGAGTGTGTGTAAAAGCGGCAGATAAAACACCAATTATGGGTTACACACCTGTTTGCGTGGCACCAACTGTTCGCGCCAATCGCGCAGCTCGGCCTTAAGACGCTCATCGATCTCCGATAGCTTGGCATGCTCATGCTCAACGAGAGCCTTACGCTTCTCATTTTGCAGCTGTTCTAGTTCTCTGTGGAGTAAGAGAAATAAGAGATGTAAGTGAAGTTAAGCATAAAGGAGGTGTAATTAGTCCTAGCAATTGCCATCTTTTTAACTCACCTAATCGCACTTTCACGTGTAGCGCGAAGTTCTTCCAATTGCTTTTGATGCTTGACCTCAAAGCGACGCTCCTCCTGCATATAACGTTTCTTCTCCTGCTCCTGGAACTATAAATGGGATAAAGCAATTCAAATTAAAAACTCAATGTGAAAAAATACCGACAACTCACCTTCTTTAAACGATCACGTTCCATGTCGGGATCCATGCTCATTGATATGCGCAATGATTCGCGGAACATAAGATCACGCGCCTTGCGTTCCGCCCTGATGCGTTTGGGCAATGCACGCTTCTCAAGCGTTTGCTTCTTGACCAGATCCTCTTCTTTGCGCTGCAGCATGCGCTTGACTTGATCGAGCTCCTTCTCGTGGCGTATGATCATTTGGTGACGCTGCATGAAGCACAGCTCCTTGACATGCCGCTTGGACAGCTGATGGCGTTCGTGCAGCTGCTTCTCCTCCAGCTCCCACAGCAATGCTTCACGCGTACGCATGGCATTCTGTTTCTGCTGAAGGAAATTACGATTGATGGTGGCCAAATGATCGCGATGTTTCTCGCTGAGTCGACGCAGCAGCAGTTCATGTCGCTCCTTGAGAGAGTCCAAAAATGAACGCTCCTTCTCCTCATGATCGAGCTCCATGGCGGTGCGGCGCTGCTTGAACTCATCCTTGCGTTTGTCTTTGGGTAACAGATCGACTTCCTGCTTAAGCAGACGGATCTCCTGCTTAAGATTCTCACGGAAGATCTTCAGCTCCTGCTCTTGCTCGGAGCGTATGCGTTTCGATGAGCTGCGCAATTCGTTCTCCTGCGTCTGTTCGGTCTTCTCAATCAGCTGCTTGTGCTGACGCGCCAGCGTATCCATATCTGACTCATAGGTTTTTTCCAGTGAGACGCGCTCCTGTTCAAAACGACGATCCTGCTGCTCCTTGGCCAACTGCTCTTTAACATGCAGCTCCGTTTGCTGTTTCTTCTCCTGCTTTTGCAGCATTTTCAGTTCACGCAGCTCCTGTTTACGGAAATCATGATCATCATAGATTCGTCCGTTCTCTTCATCGCCATAGATCACACGACTAGTCGTTGTGGTCATTTGGACGCCATCAATTTCAAATTTACGCGTACGTTTGCGCGTCTTTTTGCGCAGATTACGCAACTCAATCTCCTCCTTGGTGAGCCCAGATGACTTGGCGGATGCGGGTATACGAGGTTTTTGTCTAATGACCACAACATCTGCCGCTTCCTCCTCTTCGTCAATGGCAAGCGCAAGACGATTGCTGTTGTTGGTCACTGATGGAGGTGGTGGTGGCATCATGGATTGTTGCTGTTGCTGCTGCAGCTTGTTGTCCACCTCGGTGCGACTGTCCTGACTAGTGTTGGTGCCAATGCTGTCCGCATCTCCGCCGCCGCCGCCGCTTGTTATCTGCACCTCAATGCCGCGTCTGCCGCGCACAGAGCCATTCTCGCTGGATCCAGAGCCCAGGCTGCTGTCTGGCGAGATGCGCTTATCATGCTCCTGGCCGGGCTTAAAGCGATTCACAATAATGTTAACATCCTCTGGAACAATGCCATTTGGCTGCTGTTGTGGCGGTTGCTGCTGTCGCTTGTTTTGCTGCTGATGGCTGCTATCCTTAACCTTGATGACCTCGTCGCCAACGGTGACAACAGACACATGGCTGGTATCCATTAGCTGATCACTGTGATCATGACTGCCCGATGCTGTATTATATGCAGAATCATCGTCCGCATATGATGGACTCACTATAAGAACTTCACTCTCGTCCAGTTTGCGTGCATGGACACCTGCTGCTGATGCTCCTCCTCCGTCATGACGCTCATTGACCGCAAGTATCATGGATGATTGCTTCACATGATCACCGAGACTGTCATCCAGCGAAGGGAAATCGTCATCAGTGGATGACTCATGAAGATGTGTGCTCTTATTCATATCATTCGACACAATGACGACTTCATTTTGTGCCGTATTGTCAATAATCACTGGCGGATGAGTGCTCGTCACGACGGTAATTTGACTAACCGATTCCAGACTATTCGGCAGCACAAAGTTCTGTTCAGGTGGTGGCGGTGGCGGCGGTACCGATTGCTGCTGACGTGGCGCTGGCGAGGCATCGCTACTATTGATGGTTATCAGCGATGTGCTGGAGCTTAGAACCGCGCCAGTAACGCTGCCCGAGCTGCCCGAACTGGAGGCCACCGATTGAACCGAGATAACGGACGAGGTGCTGGGCGATGGTGGCTGCGGCTTGGATTCAATGGCTTCCTGGCCAATGCTCACTTCAATGGCGGTTGTTGGCTCCGGCTGTTTCTTGGGTGATGCTTCTCTTTCCACATCCCTTTGTGGCTGCTTAACACTTGCTGCAGCAGCAGCAGCTGTAGCAGCTGCGACAGCTGATGGCGGTGGTGGCGCTTTGCCCTTCTCCTTTTTGACAAAGTGCTGCTGTAAATGGCGAAAAATGAACAGAACAGTTGCAATCGATTAGAAAGGGAATTGTTAATGAATAATATAGTAATTGAAATGGGCAACTCACCTTTTTGTCTGCTTCAGATTTATCATTTGTTTCGGCAACATCTTCAATTGATTTTTGTAGCACAGCAGCTGCTTGTGGTAATTGTTGCGGTTGTTGTTGTTGTGGCGATGGCGGCGCTGGTGCTGGCACTTTGGTATGCGTCGCTGTTGATTCGACTAATCCTGTCGCCTGGTGGTCATCTTGTTTGCTCTGGTTTGGTTTGTCTGATATTGTTTTAGTTGTTGTTGTGCTTGAAGTTGCTGCTGCTGTTGTTGGTAGACTGCTACTTGGTTGGGATTGCTCTTTGGAATCCCGCGATATGGATGTAGGTGTACCTGGAACTGCATACAAATTTTGTTAAGTATGGATTGATTATAATTTGATATGAAACTTACGTTTGTCAATGTCTTGGCTTCGCAGCGAAGCAGAGTCATCGTCCAGGTCGAGCTGGAGCGCCGAGTTGCGGGGTTCCTGTGCAAGAAATTAATATACAATCATTAGCCAAATACATTAAAAAGCTTTAGTTCCTTTTAACTACTACTAAATACTATTATGTGATTTCTAAGCGTTTACTAACTTATCAAAGGGCATGTCTCCTTGATAAGATATATGCGTCTAGTAGAGCTGACCTAAATAATTTGGTTTGGTTTTAACTATAAAAAGAGGGTCAAATGTTTCTTAAGATATAAGTAGCGTAACTGATTAAAAATTCCGTTATCAATACTAAAAAAATGTCTAAAGATAGCTTCTGACTTATGAGTCACAATAAACGGACAAAATATTTGTCATGAAATCAAAGCAAGTAAACTGAGCTATTGTCAACATGATGAGCAGTTTGATATGTTGTCGAGTTATATTTAGCAATTAAAGTCAATAAAAAGATAGCTCAAGAGAGCAAAGAATTAAAAAATGCATAATATAACACTTAAAGATAGTTATCAATGAATTTAATCTATTGAAGATAAGAAATCAACAACTAGAATTGATAATTTTTGACTTTTATAATATATGTAGAATTCAAAAATAAACAAAATTCAAAATAAAAAATGTCTCACATAACATAAGAAACTTAGCAGTAGCAACTGGGGCTGCGAGTACTTTGAACAAGATAAACATATTTGGCAATTCTGATATAAATATGTAAAAAATAAAGTGGAGCGTGCGATAGACTTATGGGGGAGCAGGGGCAGGTTGGCTGACTGGGTTTTTGGCTGTAGAACGACTTACCAACCCTCTGATAGAGCGAGCGCCGCTTCACTTGACGCTTAAGCTTCTAAATCAATTGCAGATAAACACACACACAAAATAATAAACGAGTGTGATATAAAAAAACAACAAAAAATTAAAGAAATAATGATAACAAACGAAACATGGCCGACAATTGACGGAGAGTAAAGTAAATAAATGAAAAGATTTATCGCAAAGTGCGGAATGTCGTATTTTGAATTTTTGTTTAAATTTTGTTTTTTGGGACGAGGAGGCAGCGTGTAAGAGAAAATATACAAAAGATAGAGAGTTAGTGTCATCTCTAGCTCTGGCCGTATTACAGGTGCATATATTGTGCTGGCAACAACAGGTAAAGACAGTGCATAATTCAAGTTATAACTTACCTCAGCCTCATCATCGACAACTTCTTCGACAACCTCGGCCTTGTACTCGAGCAGCAGATCCTTAATGGGTTTGGCATCCAAATTGCGATTGATAAAGCCATGCTGCAACAGCACTTCCGTCGCCGGACGCAGCTGTGGATCCTATAAAACGTAAGGCATACAAAATTGTTAACCTTTCATAGAGCATGAGCATATATTATATCGCATCGCACCTTGACTAAAGATTTTTTGAGAAAATCAATGAATTCCTTGCTCCATCTGCTGGGTTGCTCCAGTTTGGGTGGTTCGCTCTTTTGAATTTTGAGCAGAACCCGCATTGGCGACATTTCGCTATTTGGTGGCTCCATTTGCGCCAGCTCAATAAGTGTTATGCCCAGGGACCAAATGTCCACCTTGTGATCGTACGGATTATCGCGAAACGTTTCGCACAGCACCAGTTCCGGTGCCATCCAATAGGGTGTGCCAATGAACGTATCGTGCTTTTGCATTGTGTGTTTATTTTTGGCCGACACACCGAAATCAGCTGTAACAAAACATAGCAAAAGGTCAATTAGTTGAGTTAATGACTGAATCAATTAAGAGAGAGAGAGCTTTGTACCGAGTTTAACGCCACCCTCCATGGTGAGCAGCACATTGCCAGCCTTCAAATCTCGATGTATGACCTTATTCTTGTGCAGAAATGTAAGGCCTTCAGTCATATGTTTGCAAACATAGGCGATTTGTGGTTCGGTAAGGGGCTTCTCCAGCTCCACCATAATGCTATCCAAGGCGCCGCCGTCGCAATATTCAATGAGCATCTAATAGTACAACAAATACAAACAACAATTTCATAAGCATCAAACACTCCTACTAAACAAACATTACCACTGGAATGTGGTATGATGTGTTGAATGACTCACCCACAATTTGTCATCTATTGAGAATGCCTCGTAGAGTTCAACAATGTTCGGATGTTTAATCTCTGAGAGTATATCGATTTCGACCATGTGATCACTGAGATTTTCCTCATCCTCGAGCGTGCACATTTTGGCGGCCGCAAAGCGTCGGTGCTCCTTATGCTGGGCCTTATAGACCTTACCAAAGGCGCCGTCGCCCAATTCACCGACCATTTCCCAGACTTCCGCTGGATCCGTGTCCATTTTGATGTTGTTGTAAAGACGTTTCTTTTTGGCCTCACCTCCGCCGCCCAGGTGGAAGACCTTCTTCAAATTCGTTATGAAGGACATTTTTGGGCGTTCTTTTTTTTTTCTTTTCACTTTCTTAGTGCCTCTAATTTAATTTTTGCTTATGCACCAATGTTGTATTAAGTCTTGGTAGTTGTGGCTTCTGTTCTACATGCTGCAAGGAGCAGCGGCCTCCGCCAAGTTTTAAACTAGATTCGAATTTGGTGAAAGCTGCGTAACGACAACGGCAACAACGAGAAGAGCAAACACATGCATCATTGATTGAGCTTGAGTTTCATTGATTGATTTGAGCTTTGCGCTAGCTGCTCTTTTTTTTATAATTCAAACTCTCTCGCTGCTCACCTGCTTCTCCTCCTTCTGTGGTGGTGGTGGTGGTGCTGCTGCTTCTGCTGTTTTTTGTTCAACTCTGTTCAAATGGAAATGGGCCAAAGCAACGCTGCCTAGTTTGGGGTCGTGGTTTTGGCTTTGGCTCTTGTCTCTTTTCTCGACTGCTTAACGCTTTTTTATGTTTATAATTTAATTAGCAGCTCGCAAGCTCTAATATTTGTACACCACATAGAAAGAAACACATACGAATGGCTGGAAAATGATTACAAACGAGAAAAGTAAAAGACGTAGACATAAAAAGAGCGTAAAGCGACTGTCTGTGTATATAATCGTGGTGTGCGTGTGAGCATTTGCATGTGTATGCGTACATGTCTACGAGCTGAAGCTGAGACTTTGCATGGCTCTTCTTGGCTTAGGTCTGATTTTCAATGGTTTGACAGGTTTTTGGCACAGCAAGGCGCTTTGGATACTGCCGATAAGCACTTGAATTAAAACAATGCCAACACAATTTGTAAACAACACGCGCGCACTCTTAAGCCTCAGCCTCGTTTTACAGTTGCTCATTGATGATTACGCCGCGGCCGCCCATCAAACTGGGTGTCTGTATCAGTGTGAGTGTATGAAACTGTAGACGAACGCAGCAAGCGACGGCATCTAAAAACAATTACCTCATCGTCGCATCACACTTATATTATCATATTAATGGGCAACACACATTTTTCGTTCGACAAACGCGCACTCCAAATTTAATGGCGTTACTAAACTTTTTGCGCTGATAAAAAACGTTTTGCACTCAAATTGCTAATTGCTTTAGATATTTTTTGTCAATTTCTTTCTCTCTCGCAACGCCAACCAGTGTGGCCAGTTATTATTTACCCAGCAACGATATGCTGACCAAAATTACGCTTTACGTGTGAGAGAAGAGCACAACCACTGTGCTGGTTGTGCTACCAAGAGCAAACATAAACAGCACTTGAAACTACTTTTCATGCACGCAAACTAAATACGATTAGGTAGTTACAATATTAAGGAATTTTGCAGTACATTTAATTTATTTTTACATTTATTGAAGTGTTTGTCAGAAATAGTTTATTTATAATATTGGTAGACGCTTGAAATATTTTTTGTGCGAGCAATATCGCCGCGGTATACATGTTGCACTAAAATAATCGATAGGTTTTGTGAGTGTGCTGTAAAAAATATCGAAACATCGAAACAACAACCATCGCAAGCCATACGTCAAAAGAAGAAGAATTTGCTTGTCATTTCGGTGTGTCGCTCAATTTGTTGTCGGCAACAACTAAGTATTTATTGCTAAATTGTCGCAAGTACATTTTGCAATTACACAAAACAAACATAGAACGTTGTGCGTAATAACTTCTACCCGTCAGCAAGCACTTAACCATCAAATACAAAATGCCGTCGCTTGAGGTAAGCGTAAACAAAGTGATTGTCCATCCGCTGGTTCTGTTATCGGTTGTGGATCACTTCAATCGCATGGGCAAGATTGGCAACCAGAAGCGCGTTGTAGGCGTACTTTTAGGCTGCTGGCGCTCCAAGGGCGTCCTCGATGTGTCCAACAGTTTTGCAGGTAAGTTAAAAAGCTGCGTATTAAAAATTAAGTAAGTAACCAAAACTTTTTGCAGTGCCCTTCGATGAAGACGACAAGGATAAATCAGTGTGGTTTTTGGATCATGATTATCTTGAGAACATGTACAGCATGTTCAAAAAGGTGAATGCCCGTGAACGCGTTGTAGGCTGGTATCACACTGGGCCGAAGCTGCACCAGAATGATATAGCCATAAATGAGCTGGTTCGTCGCTACTGTCCCAATTCTGTTCTGGTCATCATCGATGCCAAGCCCAAGGATCTGGGTCTGCCCACAGAGGCGTACATATCCGTTGAGGAGGTGCACGACGATGGTTCGCCCACAAGCAAAACTTTCGAGCATGTGCCCAGCGAAATTGGCGCCGAAGAGGCCGAAGAAGTTGGCGTGGAGCATTTGTTGCGCGATATTAAGGATACGACAGTGGGCAGCTTATCCCAAAAGATCACCAATCAGCTGATGGGTCTAAAAGGTCTCAATGCTCAACTGCGCGACATTAAACAATATCTGCAGCGTGTTGGCGATGGAAAAATGCCCATCAATCATCAGATTGTGTACCAGCTACAGGACATATTTAACCTGCTGCCCGATATCACCAGCGACCAGTTCACTGGCACCATGTATGTCAAGACCAACGATCAGATGCTTGTCGTCTACTTGGCATCAATGGTGCGTTCCATAATTGCGCTGCACAATCTAATTAACAATAAGCTGGCGAATCGGGATGCTGAGGAGGGCAAGAAGGTTGTTGAGGGTGCGGATAAGGATGGCAAGGATAAGAATAAGGACAGCAAGGATAAGGAGAACAAGGATACTAAGGATAAGGATGCCAGCAAGGACAAGAAGTCCGATGAGAAGACCGACAAGAGCAAGGACGATGGCGGCAAGAGTGCAAAGAAATAGGAGCGAAAGAAAAAACGCAAATCACATCGCAAACGCAAGAAGCACCTGCAGCAATAATAGCAACAACAATTACGAACAGTAGCAACCAACATCCGCCAACAATAACAACAACAATAAACAATTTGTTGGTCAGCACATAGCAAACATTATATATCTCTTCATAACACATGTTTCATACTTGAAAATCTTCGTACATAAGAAAAGCTTAATGCATATATTATATACGCAGAAAGATCTGCTTTCAACTATATTGTTTTGCTAAGTGCGCTAAAAACGAAGTAATCAGCAAGTTGATGTTATTAAAATTAAAAAACTATTTTAAAATAATATCTGCGATTGTTTCATTTAACACAAAAGTCACGCAAAAATATATTGCTTTAGTTTTAAAAAAAAAACTTAATTTCCCCTTTTATCAGAATAAAACATTTGTATTTTTATTGTTTTGCTTTTTTTGGTTCTACCAAAATTATATTAAAATCGAAAAGATTACAATTTGAAAAACAATTGTAAATGGCTGTTCTACAATTGTTTTCTTTTTTTTTTTTAAAGAAAAAATACATTAAATTTTTGCATACATATGCATTGTACAGGGTGTGTTCTTAACAAGTTGAGCTAAGTAATATTTAACTTGCGATAACGCTATTTAAAAAGCATTCGTTACCAATTTACTATGAGAATATACAATTACTAAACTTAGTTCCAGTCCCACATTGAGGATTTTCGTATTTGTTCTTGCAAGCAATTTAACATGGTATAAATGTATATTTATGGATTTTCTTTTAGTATACGATTAGTTTTGTTTTACTAAGTTATATATATAGTATTTAGGCTAGTTTAAGCAAGCAAATTGTGCACTAACAATTACAATTAAGATAAGTTAAATACTTGCAGTTGAAAAAAAAAACAAACATAAGCTGCCCCAAATTTTAATGAAAACTCCGCAAATGGCTGTTTGCAGAGTTTTCGAATCAAATCGATTGCAACTGTTTTTTGTTTCAGGTTAAACCAACCATTCACTGGCTAGTGGAAACTTGAGCGGCTTGGTGCTGTTACTGTTGCTGCTGCTGATTTTTTGGGCGCAGTTATTGTCCTCGGCAGCAGTTGTTGGATTGCTTTGGCTTTGGTAGCTTTTCTCGTTGACCGAGCCGAGACTTAAACTATGGCTAAGACTAGCACTATTAATATCATTGCTATTCCGTAAATTTGTGTGTATTTGACGTTCCCTTCTCTCCGTATCATCCACGCCATCTGTCTCCATATAGCTAAGATTATTTGTGTGATAAGCGTAATAACTGTTGAAATCAAGCAGCTTATTATTACTGCTAAGAACTTCTGTAGTTTTTGGTTTTTTGGTGTTTGGTGTTAGGCTTTTAGAATTTAAATTATAGATATTTATGTTTGTTTTGCTAGTGCGTATATTCAAATGGACAGCATTGTCATGTCACACCGAAGTGCCCTGCTGACCCGGCACCACCGAGCCACAGCTCTCGTCTGGCTTAAACGACTGCTGCAATCGCTGCTTACAGTTACCCTTCGATGCGAAAAAGAACTTGTAGATCATATACAAGGGTATGCACATTACCGATGAGCACGTGACCGCCCAGCCCAACTGGGTGCTCCATGGTGGATAATAAAACTCCTCGCCCAACATTTCCTTGTAGCCCAATATCGAGAATATAAAAATCGTCTGCAAATGCATACATTTTAGTTGTTATCGTGGGATTCCCAATCTTCACACTTACCAGCAGGAACACTGGACTTATGTATGTCCAGCAGATGCGCCAGAAAAGTCCCGGCTTGGAGCCCAACATTTGTTCCACATCGGAGCTAAAGCGATCAACGCCATAAAACCAAAATACTCCAGCTGCTTCCACAAATACCACAAAGAGTATGGCCAAACCGGGTCCATAGACATTCAAAAAGTTGACCAAAACTACACCGCCCTGAAGAATGAGAGATGGGTTATTAGTATAGTTAGAAATATAATAAAAACTTAACAGCCCAAAATGCGGCCACCAAAAATAAAAAATAAACAAGTGAAAACGTTGCAGTCGGACGCAACCGACTGCGGTATACTCTGTTGCATGTATAAACACGGATTATAATTTCGCTCAAAAACTGGGAAAGACATAAGAACGGGTGGACGTGGTATCAAAGTTGTTAATGCCGTTTTTTGGACAGTAGCTATTTTCTTAAAAAATTTGGTAACTTTATGGATAATCATTTATCGAATTTATCAATTTCCCAGCTCCCCAGTTGGCGTAGGAAGCCAATCTTGACACTTTATTTGTCCCACACATAGAAAAAGATATTTGCTAAGTTTCAAGTGCCTAGCTTGAAGGATTTTGAAAAAAGTTTACTCCATACAGACGGACAGACACCCTCCACAACACCAATATACTCTTTACTTTCGGTATAAAAGTATAAACATGGAATATATGCAATAGTTTTTGATTAATGGATGTAGGTTAAGTTTGTTTATAAGATAGGTGCATAGAAATGGAATAGCTTGATCCATTTGACCGATACCAAGAAGCCAAGACAAAATATGGACGATACAAAATTACAATTTCAAATGTAATCAGACAGAGTGGCAAACGTTTGTACAAAAGCAAATGCCAAACAACATCGGCTTGGCTCGGCCAAAAGCAAACAAGCGAGCTGACAGGTGATAAAAATGCAGAAGCAAAAAGGATGTGAAGCCACAAGAAGCCACTCAAGAGCGGAGACTGAGTAAGTGTATGTGAGATTAACTGAAGGTACGATAAAAAGCACTTAACATGGCAATCCATCGTTTTTTTCTTCTTCTTTTTCTTTTTTTGCCTCAACTAAACTGGCATATTTAAACAGTTGTTTGACCAACCAACCAACCAACCAACCCACCAACTGATAGACGCGATGACAATCGCCAGTCATTGTCGGTTGTTGCGTTTAATGAGCCATGTGTTTGCGAGCGGGGGGACGCTGCTGGGCTATGCATATGGAGACGCTCCACGCACTTAACAGTTAATTAAACGAATCACTTCCATTGATAGATAGATAAGCAATAGCTACTACTATAGTTACTTACATAGGTCATTGTTGGCAAAGCACACAGGAAGATGAAGGCGAGCAGCAGCAATACAAAAAGTTCGCGACGTCTTCCTATAACACGCGGATATTCATCACAGAGAGCCGTTATCATTGCCTCCAGACCACCAAAGGTGCTGTCCAAGCCCAATGTGATGAGCATTAAAAAGAATATAATGCTCCAGAAGACAGAGCCGCTCATCGTTGCTATGGCCTCCGGATAGACAATGAAGACAAGACCCGGACCCTCTAAGCCAACTTTATCAATCGATGTCTTTTGCACATAAGCCATATAGCTAAAGCATAGAAAAGATTAAAGTTATTATATTTTTGTTGGTGAATATATTTTGTTACTTACCCCAGCACCGAGAAGATAACAAATCCAGCCAGAAAACTAGTTAGACAATTAATGGTGCTGGTTATGAGCGCATCTCTGTAGCAATTGTTATTGAATTTATTATAGCTGGACAAAGCGAGCAGCGTTCCAAAACCCGGACCCAAAGAGAAAAATATCTGCGAGGCCGCATCGATCCAAACTTTTGAGTTCTTTAACTTATGCCACTCGGGAGTGAGATAATACTTGATGCCCTCATCAGCACCAGGCAATGAGACGCCACGTATCAACAAAATAATGAGCACAACGTAGGGTGCAAGGGCTGTTACCCAGACAACCTTGCCGGCACTGCGTACACCCTTCCACAATGAAAAATAAACCAGCACAAAGACGCCAAAAACGCATAGCGCCAATGTGGGCTTAACGGGGCCCATGAAGTCCAGCCCATTGCTCTTGTAGCTCTCCAAAACTTGACGTCTATAGTAAAGAGAGTTAGTGATATACATATATAGAGATAAACTTATCTATTCGAGACTCTTACTCAAAAAACTCCTTCGCTGGCGATGTGGCCAACTCTGTAAAGTTCTCACTGGTAACGGGCATACAGTTTTGTGTATTCCATGGATTATCACAAGAGGTCCATGGCAATTTGGAGGTAAACGAGGCAAATAGATAATAGACTGCCCATCCAATAATTGTATTATAGTACATCCCCATATAGATGTCAATCAAACAAATCGCATAGCCAACACCTGAGCAACGATAAAAATCACAATGTTATTCTATGCATAGTTTAACATAACTTTCTTTAGACAAAACCCATTAGGACAAATGCATTGGTATATATAAAGAAAAGTCGTATGTATCAACAGGTAACCATTATAATTGTGTGCAACATGGGAATGCCAATCTCTGATTGATACGATGAGTAAAAAAATCATCAACTTGCAATATTCCCACGTGACATTTTGCACATTTCTGCTTGTTACGATACGGACCGAGGGACAAACAAATGGATAACTGAGATATCTTAACGGTTTCTGCTGGCAGGTATCTAAACAAACACACACACATACATACACATTTATCTACCTCCTTACTCACACTTACACGCCTCTAAAGAGTTTATTTGATGATGCCAATAAGACACGTCACATGACTTTGAATTGGTTTGCAGCTCTGCTTTTCTTAAGTTAAACGTTTGCCACAAGTATTCTCTATTATGCTATGGTTATACCCTGTTTATATTTGAATATCACAAATAGGAAGTTTTATCAGTAAACTTTATCTTAGTTAAGGGTTTAGGCCTGGCAAAGTTATGGTTGGGTAGATTAACACTCTGTTTGGCAAATAAGTTTAGCCAGACTTTGTATATAAGATTTCTGATTATTGATAAAACGAAGAGTTAATCCATTTATTTATACCATAGTCTGCTCAATAGCTTACTACAGGCCATTTATAGGTCCAGCATTTTCTTTTAGTTAACTTAAATGCTTTCCTAGTATGTAGTTTTTTTTTGCCCCTTTTGCATTCGTTTGGATTCAGTTTTAATCGCCTGGCAGAAAGTTGGCGCAAAAGGTTTTTTTGCCGAGCAAACACTTGTTGAGCAAATGATGGGCCGGCCACAAAGTAGTGTTTGCCTTTCAGCTCTGGGTGAAGCGTGAACAGTTAAAGTGATTCAACAACGTTGCCAAGTGCAGCAGCATACTCAGTGAGTCAGCAAGTATAAAAGTTGGGGCAAGTTTAAAGCGGCAATCAGCCACAGAATAAATCAACTAACATACTATCTAGTATGTACTAAAAGTACTCAAAAGAAGCAAAATCCATTTGGATGTGCGCCATTTTGTTTTCTGTTATTTAATGAAATTATTAAGTTTTGATACGCAAAAACTTTCGAGTGTCGAGTGTCTACTGCTTGTTTATCGAGATAAGTCAATTTTGGGTAGGCGGCTCGGCGTCTTTGTCAACAATTTAATTATGGTGTTCAGAATGCGAGTGATTTGTGCGCTATTCAAAAATAAATTTAACTTGAATGCGGCATTAATTATTGCAACAATATTCAGTCAGTCTGGCACGAGTCCCTCCCTCAGCCTTATCATTTTCAAAAGCACTGAGACTGTGTCCCTTTCTTTGTGAAACCCTGAGATGTGATAATGTCATCAGCAACAGTTTGGGGTGGGGTTTATTAAAACCAAAAAAAAACATTGAGTGGCATATGTTGCAAACAGGCTGCGGGTGTCCCAAAACAGCCAAAAAGTAACAGTAACTGCTTATCACAGTCCAAGTATCTGCAACAAAATTTGTTGCTTCATTATTGTACTCATACTCGTGCGTATACGTTATATTAAAGCTATTAAAATTACGATACGTTTATACACAATTTTGCTGCAGGCATTTTGACAGTGCAAACATTGGGTATTGAACGTTTATTGGCTTCTTAAAAGATATCAATATGCAATTTCAATTTAATGTCCCAAATTCAATATTTGTGAATCATTTATATAATGGAGCTTCTTTAACATAAAACAGGTAAAAAAAAGAAAAGTATGTTGCTTAAGGATGTGCTAAAAAAAATCAAAATACAAACTTGCTTTCCATCTTATGCATAGCTTTTGGGAATCTTTATTCAATTACCTTTAAGAGCTGGACAAATGCGCTTCCAGATGCTAATACAACCGCAACGATGGAACTGACCCAAGGCGAGTTCCATATAAAACAGTGGTAGACCGCCGAATATCAAAAAAACGCAGTAGGGCACCAAAAAGGCACCGCCGCCATTCTGATAGCAGATATAGGGAAAACGCCAAACGTTACCCAAATCCACAGCAAAGCCAATGACGGCCAACAAAAACTCGGCCTTCTGGCCCCAAGTCTCGCGAGGACGTTCCGTCACAGAAACAACCAAAACGCGCTAAAAGTAAAACAAAGCAAACGAAGAGGATTTCAAAGGATTGGAAGGAATAAATAATCTTACCTCATTATTGGCGAGACGCGGCGCTAGAGGATCGGTAACTTTGGCCGGTGTTGCATTATCGCCATCATCTTCGTTGGAGTCATCCTCATTGTTGGGCGACTCCTTGTTGTTGCCCCATGGTGCAGTGGCACTTGTTGCACTCGTTGCCGCCGCACTGTTAGCGAACTCCGTGCTGTTGCTCTTGCTACTGCGATCCATGTTGAGCCTAAGTAACTCGGCGAATTCCTCTTTTGTGGGCTTTGTTGGCTTTGGCATGGGCGTGGCCGTGTATGCCGATCGGGGCACTAGCTGCGCCAGCCGGACTGCCGCACTGCCCTGTGGCTTTGCCAGAGCCGAAACCGCTTTCTCTCTTTCCCACTCTCACTCGTCCACCTCCCTCTAGCTCTCTCCCAAACACACCTGTTTCAACCTGTTTTTGCCTCTCCGATTTTAGCGTTCACAGTGCATTGAAAATAGCATTTTGCCCTTAGTGTTTACATGCTGGCCGGCACATCGCTTACGGACTGTGCGAAGGGGAGGTGAGGTAGCGGTAGAGGTGGTTTTGGTGGTGGTGACCTTGAAACTGCAATTGCGATTGCCATTAACTGAAAGCGGTTAAAGGATTACTTGTTACTCCAATGGATGCACAACTAATGAGGCTCCACCCAATTGCTGTTCAACAACACACACGTGCAACGCACACATGCACATATTTTCAGTGTCAATTGCATATGTATGTGCGAGTATGTGTGTGTAGTTTATATGTAAATACATATGTATATGGGATGTGCTTTAAAATTCATATTCAAAGGTATGAACTTATATTAGGGTGCCTCAGGCTGGTAGAATATCATGAAAACTGGATAACATTTCAAAATTGCAGGCAGTACAGAGTCCCTGAGCCTGCGCTAATGCAATATGACTAAACTTTAACCTTGATTACTTTGAAATTTTCACAGATATTTTCATTATCTTTTCCATAGTTTATTAAACAATTTAAACGTTTTACAAATTCAAGATTTTACTTTTACCGAATGCATGTGTATATAGAAGTTGTGCTGATTTTTAGATAATTTGAAGAAAAAAAACATGATCTGCCTATGACGGACAAGTCTATATCGACTCTTTTATTAAGTCGAAATTGCTTCTTTTTACCTGTTACAAACACTTGTACAAAAACATTATACATTTTCACCCATTTCATTGGTTAAGGTTATAAATAGCTTTAAATAAAATATATTTTTTATATATATGGATGATGGTAAAAATCGATTACAAATGTGTGCAAGAAAGCGTATAAAAGCATGTCTTCACAATTTTTGTGATTTACTCGTTTTTATTCTTGTTATTTTCAAGCAATCTTTTTTTTCTAGCCCATTTATTTTTAAAAGTTTAGTGTTATTCGATGTTTCTTGAATCATTTCTTTTTCTAAACAGATTAAATTTATAAAATAATTAATCCAGAGTTTTCAAAATCGATTATGTTTTTCCTTAACTTTTATTGTTATTGAAGGCTTTGCAAAATTTTACGTCTGAGATACGCTTTTATTAACTGCGATTTTCACAATAAATGTTTAAATTCTTAAAATGATTATGAAGGTATAAAATGTTGTCAACTGGCTTCACTCTGAGTTCCAAATATAATTACAATATTCTAGTTGTCTGCATTTAAAGCAATTACTTTTGGACTTTTACTGACTGACCCTGCGGAGGCGGCACACATATGCAAATATATAAGCACGATATATATTTGGGTTCCCTGAGGTGGCCTTTCTCTGGTAATCTATGGCTCAGCGATTGGGAGGATTTTTGCGTTTTGGGGCCAACGTCGGACATTTGGTGCGCATCGCTGACCAAAATTGACAATGTTCAATGTCAATGTTGTAAATAGTTATGCATTGGTATTGGTATTTGTATGGATATTGCATTGGATTTATTTTAACCGTTATCAGTTAAAGTTACGTTGCGTGCAATGCCGCCGGCAAAGCTTAAAAACTTTTCTGGGTTAAATATTTATTTTGGTTGGCATCGATTGGAAAATACCTGTTGAATTGTTTGCATAGGATAAATACGCAGTTATATCTTTCAGTAATTGAAACAGACATTTGCATATAAATGACAATTTTGTTAATTACCATTTAATGTTAAGAATCTTTATGCACCTGCCGCAATTTTTAAAAGGCAAATAGCGCAAAAAAAATTAATAAATAAAACATTTTTGTGTACATGTGAGGCTAAGTTATTCTGATAAGACGAAACAGCACAGCGACAATTCGAAATAATTAAAAGGCACTCAAAGATGGGGAGGCAACAAATGACACGTGTGAATTGCAATTTAATTGCTTATGGTAATTCAAAAGAAAATAATAAAAAATATATCACAGAGCTGCTGAGTTGACGGAACATAAAATAAATAAATAAGCTTGTTCACTTAAAGTACTTACTAAATAATTGGTAAGAAAATCAATGAATCCTTACGAGTATTAACAAAAATATACAATAAATTTATCTAATAAATAAGTATAAAATAAATAAAATTCACTTAATGAATCTGTTCAAAAATAATTATTATTATTATCATAAAACATTTTAAAATTGTATTTTTATCCACTTACGTTTATTTAAATTTTTATTTTTTATTATTATTAATTTATTTTTGTACAGCACTATAAAAATATTGCATATTGAAACAAAAAGTCTTCACAATTTTTATTTCCAGAGTTCACTTGTTTTTTTTAAATATGAGTGGCGCGCGCCGCTTCCTTGTGGCAACTGCTGCCAATGCGTGCAACGCACCTCTTTTTATACTCGTCAACAGGACACACATTGGAGCCGAACTGTTATCCTTCGTGCTTTTTTTCGTTCGTTTGTCGGTTAAATAAATGCGGGCTTTGTGGTGGATGGTGGATGGTAGGGGGGTGGAGGTTGGTGGCGGGTGTTGGAGAGCTGCTGCCTGAGCCGGACAGGTGGCAAGTGTAACTTAAATTGCGACAAACTGTTGCTTGCGAAAGTTGATTGAATGACGACAAAGAGGCAAGTCAAAGTTGTGGCTGAGGAAGGGTAGGTGGTTAGGGGTGCGTTGCGGTGCGTCTTGACATTAAATACTTGATTTTTGAACGTATTTTTTCGAGTTCGAAGATGACTTTTGTTTTACAAATTTTCACCAGCCCTTAGCTATGATTTATTTTCACACCAAAGTTGTTTTCGTATAAAAAATATCAAATTATTCATAGATAGAGGCATCTTAAAATAATCGCACAAATATCAAAACACTTCACAATACACTTACAAAAAAAATACTAGCTGATATTTGATATTTATGGAAATGCCAATTATGCATATAAGTTATTTAGTATAGTTTGAATTTTAGTCTGTATGCACTTAGTGAGCAGATGCAGTAGCAAATGCAGCTGCTTCTTAAATTATTCAAGTCAAACAAATCAGTTTAATTACAATTGAGTTATGGGCAGCGGCAACAGTTGGAGACTGATTGTGCGCGCCTTGTGCTACTCACGTTTTATATGGTTGAGGGAAATTCGCAAATTTGGCGATCGCGCGCGTCTCTCTCTCTCTCTCTCGCTATCGCCCCACATCTTTTAGCTTTTGTCAGCGACCAGTTAAGGATGGCGTTAAGGACTTTGTTGTTGTTATTATACTCGATACAGAAGGTAATAATTATTATAATTCTATTACTATTATTATTCTAATTGGTGCCGCGCCATCGTGTCTCAGTACATTTATGCGCTATTACACGCCCCGAAACTTATATAAATGTAATCGGATATTTGAATTTCCTAGCCAGCACGCCTACGACCACAAACTACTTACATACGTCATCGGCTCGATGGTGGCTCACGCAGAGAGACGCAGAATCAGCAACAACAATAACAACATTTATCACAACTGCTTTCGTTGTTGTAATTAGATGCAAACTGTATACCACGTAAGTCAATTAGTTTGTTCACATACGAGTTTCCACCACCAACTGCATATAAAGCACAAACTGTGCGCGAAACTATGTTTAATCGCATTTTTTTACTCAATTTATAGGCCTTTATTTATAAACCGTTATCCGCTTTGGCGCCGTTGCCATACAGTGGCGCTCAAACCGTTTAACATTACAGTGTCATTATAACATCAGTTCACCAATTCTTAGGTGGAACTAGTTCACATTCCGACGATAGTTTTTCGATAGTTTTTCGATAAAAAACTGTCAGACGGAGCGGTTTTACTGTAAATAACACTAACAGAATCGAGAAGTCCCCTGGAAATTCCAGGGGACTTCTCGATTCTGTTAGTGTTAGTTTACAGCATTGCTCGCAAATAACAGCCACAATTTGTAAACAAACCAGTCAGCTGTTCTTATCGAATTTCGATAAAAAGAGCGCAAATGTCAGTAAACTAATATCAAATGTTGGCTTAGCTTAGTTTCAATTAAATACTTACAAACATGCGCATATCACGACATTTTTCGGCGCTGTGGGAAAAACGCAGTCCCACGAACAGCTACCTAAGTACCTATTTCTTCTTTGCGGTTCTGCGCCTGGTTCTGGTATTTGTACCGCAACTGGGCTACGTGCATCCCGATGAGTTTTTCCAAAGCGTCGAGGTGATGACGGGTAAGTGGAAATGATGAAACATACTTGCAGTCAAATAAATACCTTTAACACACACACACACACACACTAGCTGATCATTTTCGCCTGGAGCACACTCGCACCTGGGAGTTTAACAATACAATGCCGGTAAGGAGTATAACGTTGCCTTGGGTCATGCTTCGAGTGCCCTGGAGCTTCTATGAGTTTATGGCATTGTATGTGCGCGAATACTGGCACCTGGAGCTAATAAATAGCTATGCCTATTTGGTATTTCCACGCCTCATCTACACGCTAATCTCATATAGCAACGACTATTGCTTGTATCGCATTTGCCGTTTGTATGGATTACGCCATGAGATTCGACTCCTAGCGCTGGCTAGCTGTTGGGTCATACTCGTCTTTGGCACGCGCACATTCTCCAATACCCTCGAGTTGGCCATGTGCGCCTGGCTGCTCTGTCTCGTATGCGAATCCATGCTGAAAACAAATACCGTGATCTTCAAAAAGGAATTTCTGGAAGAGAAATACGACAAGGCTGTCTCGATAAGTGAACGTGTCAAGATCTGGAAACTAAAGAATGCATTGCCTGCGCACAATTTGCAACATCTGTTTGCCATGTCCAGTATATGTGTGGCAGGCGTCTTCAATCGACCCACATTTCTAGTATTTGGAGCACCCATGGTATTCTTCTGGCTGCTGCGTGGCATGGGCACTAGGAGCGTTACGTTTCGTGACTTTAATCTGCGCATTGGACTCTTCTGCCTTTGTGCACTGCCCGCTCTATGCTTGTTCATATTCTGCGATTCATTGTACTATCAGCACTTGACGGTGGGCGAGCTGCACATGCTCCAAGTGGGCATTGATAACTTTGTGTTTACACCGTGGAACTTTATCAAATACAACCTGGACTCGGCTCAGACAGCATCGCATGGCGTTCATCCCTGCTATGTGCATTTACTCATCAATGTGCCGCTGCTCTTCAATGTCTTGGGACTTGCTGCGCTGGGTGCATTTGCTCAGCTTCTGTTACGCTTCTTTTGCGCCGAGTATCAGCTGCTGCCAAGATTTCAGAGCATCGTCTCACTGATGTCGGGTGCAATTTTCGTCCCATTGTTCTTCCTCTCACTCATCAATCATCAGGAACCGCGTTTTTTGCTGCCGCTCACATTTCCCATTCTGCTGCTGCATGCTCCAAAGCTAATAACTGGATTTAGCATAGCATATCCGTTTCAGACACAACATCCCGTACTGATTTGGTTCTACAAGAAGCTGCTATGCAGCAAAGTATCGGCGCCACATCTGCTGCGGATTTGGTATGTTTGCAACGTTGTGTTGACGCTCTTCTTTGGATTCATTCATCAGGCTGGCATCTTTCCGCTGGCACAGCACATGTCACTGGTAGTGGCCACCAAGCCGACGGCTACCCACATTCATCTGCTCACCTCGCACACGTACAGCCTGCCGCTGCATCTGGTGAATGTGCCCAGTTCGCGCCTGCAGCACTTTAATCCACAGACACATCAACGCTATCGACGGCAGCGTGACTTTTTTCTCTATGAATATGGTGGACTCTCTTTGGATAACCTAATGTACAAGGTGAAGCTTATATCGGCCAATTGTGAACTGAAACAGAATGGTCCGAATCGATTGCGCTACAAGATGTATCTGGCCATACCAGCAGCTCTAAATGCTGAGCTCCATGAGGCATTGGATCGCTCTAATGCTAGCAGCTACTTAAACCTAGAGCTTGTCTCTGTGTTTTATCCACATCTTTCAACGGAAGCATTTCCACGCCTGAAGGGTCGTCATCCGTGCGATGTGGATGCACCACATTGGACGCATGACGATTTGCGAGGCACTTGTGATGTGGAGCAGCCGCCAACGCTGCGTTTTGCTTACTTGAGTCGCCAGTTTAGCTCCTTTGTGCATCAATTTGGACTCGCGCTCTACGAAATTGACGTGCGAAGGAAGCACTTAAAGGTAGCAATAGCTCACACGCTGGATTTGGACATGGCTCTAGCGACACCGCTGCCCGAGTCCTCAGCGTAATCTCGCCTGCTTCAGATTCCTGACGTCCAAAGTGTGTCTTATACCAAAGATTAAGCTAAGCATTATATCAATCAATTGTTGGCATAAATTCGATGCAAGCTCTAGTCACATTATCACATTTTTTCACAACCATTGTAAAAATATTTCATTACGCACAATATTTGATCTATAAATAACAACATTCCTGCTATTCAAATAAAATTATTTAGTATTTTAAATGAAATCTCTTTCTTTTTGCTTCATCAAATTCTGCTGCATTCCTAAGAAAAATCTGAAACACTATCTAATTTATATAAATATATATATTTAAATCAAATTTATTTTAATTTAAATAAAATGTTTCTCTTAAAGCATTAAACATGTAGTTGGTTTTGCATGCTTGGAAAGATAAGAATAATTTTTTACAATAATTCTTAATATGTAGCTACAAAAAATGTTAACAAACAAAATGGGTTAAGCTTAAAGCAGCTTAGAACCGATTTGATTTCATAAAAAAGTAACAAAATAACATTAGGCTTATTAATATTCAAAGCAAGTAAAAGTATGGCAAAGAACTTGCAAAATCATTTCCCCTCCCATGAAGCCATACGTCAATTGATCAGAAATTACTTGACAAAATAAAAACCTGATCACTTCAGCAAAGTTGTTTATCAACAATTTTTGTGCTTAACTTTTTACTTGTATGCTGTCAAACAAATTCTGATATGATTTAATTATAAATATTGAATTGTCGCCACAATTGGCAAAGTCAAATGGAAAATACGTTTATAATCCATTTGACACGCCGCAACAAACATTCCTCCAGCTCGTTCTTTTTCTCTCTACCCAAGGTGTGGCGGCATCCGCGTTCATTGAACGTTACTGTTACCAGGCAAAATTATTTGGAAGTACACAAACAAAAAGTGTTCTCATTGCGTTCGCATTGTGCTCTAATTCAGTAGTTTTGGGTTCTGCGGCTTAAGCCGTAAACTTGTTTCGAATTTTGTCGTAGGCTGTGTCCGCAATTGACTATAAAACCGTTCTGATAATTGGCCAAAAGCATCAGTCGCTGACAACTCCAACCAATATCTACAACATGAACGTAAGTTGCAAGGATCTCGAGAAGAATTTATTTGATTTATTTAAACTTAATTTGCAGTCCATCATCTGCTTTGTCGCTCTCTGCGTGGCTGCTGCCCAGGCTGGCTATCTGGCCTCACCTTTGACCTACGCCGCTGCTCCTGGTTTTGCCACCTATGCCGCAGCACCGTCGTATGCAGCCACCTATGCCGCAGCTCCATCGTACGCAGCCACCTATGCCGCAGCTCCATCGTACGCAGCCACCTATGCTGCTGCTCCAGTGACCACTTACTCGGCTCATGGTGTGCCCGCTGCTTACTCAACCTACTCAGCTGCTGCTCCGGTCTACTCTGCATACAGCGCACCTGTTGCCACTTATGCTGCCGCTCCCTATGCCACCTATGCTGCCCCAGCTGTCATCAGCCCCTTCCTGAAGAAGAAGTAAACTGCTTGACAAAAATTGAATTCTTTTACCCATAACCTACCTCATTCCGAACAATTCAATACTTAATAAAAACGAGAGCACTACTCAAAATTAATGTTGAAATTATTGGGAAAGGGTATTTTCCGTATTAAGATCAAAAAGTAGACTTAGTAGGAGTTTTTTCCTTTTATTAACTTTTGGTTTATTAATGTTGGTCTATTATTTATTTTGTGATTGCTTGCAACCTTAAATGCTTAATAGATATTGAATCGTTGAACTAGACTACAATTAACTTACAAACTATTAAAATTTCATATGCCAAATACAAAAACAAATAACACTAAAAGGTTATCCAAATATGGGACACTCCCTGTCTCTTTCTTCTTTACCGGATATTACGGCTCAAGTACATGGGATTCGTTTTCGTATTCGGTGAGTCAACATCCTCGAAATCCAATTCCTCCTCCTCCTGGTCCTCCTCCTCCTTATCAGCGGTCCAACGCACGCTGCGTTCGCGATTAATTCTGCGATATAACACGATATCATGCCATTTTTGTGGGTTGTCGGTTGGCGGTGCGAAAAATAAAAGGTAAGTTCAGAATATATAGTCTTTGTCGCTGTGAACACATAAGAATTTGAGTGGTTTTTTTCGATTGGTACTCTTTGTCAAGTAATCGATTACAAAAATATCATGCAATCATGAATTAAATGGAACGAACAAAAAACAAAAGCTCATTCGACATAATATTTCAATAACGTTGATAGAACCTGTTCATTCCAGCCGCGGGCGGTGGCGGAGGTGGCGGTGCGCCGCGTGGCGGAGTGCGACGAGCACTAAAACAAGGAATATTTATCATGATTATTGGGAGTCTTATTTTGTCGTAAATGCATTTCTTACGCCGCTACAGCGTCTGCATCCAAATGTGCCCCAGTACCATACATATCGCTTTCATCTATATCAAATTCATCGGTACCAGAACGTTGGCTGTGACAAAAAAAAAATAAGTTAGGTTTAATGACGTTGCTTAAATCATTTTCTAAGAGCTTTTTCATTTTTTTCATCATACTTTAATAAAAACGAACGGAAGTTTAAAAACAGGATAACGTTTTAAATGAAAGCGCTTGAAATGGTTTTGGTGAAAATGAAAAAAAGATTTTTAAGAAAAAAAAGCTTAAAAGGTGTGTTCATTAAGGGCTTTTAGGCAGAGATTGATATCGATGTCGATCGATGTCTTACTGGGAAGAAAGTGAAAGCTCGTCTTGCGAGTCTTTGGGTTGTCAACTCACAGACGCTGACTCCGCTTATTGATAATGTCCTGCACGGCTCGGGCAGTTAACGACACTTTACTCCTCAAACGCATCGGCGTTCGAGGCAGGGGCACTGCGGCGGGTATATCCGGATTGACGCTTAGTACGGGCGTGACCGGACGACGAATCAATTCGCTGCCAGATCTATCCACATTGTTAACGCGTCTTAAATGGAGAATTGTGTGAGTCACTTACTATGGTGGGTGGGTTAATCACTCACACACACACACTTACAACTTTGGTTTAGTACGCTGCTGATTGCGATTATCTGGCTGACGGCTGTTTGGCTGTTCGGGACTGACGCTATTTTTTGAATGCCAGCCGTTATCCGGGTGTTCATCCTCAAAGTCAAATTCGTCAGTGCTATGCCGTTTACTGGACAACAACCGAGTGAAATAAGAAGTGATCTTAGCAAAGCAAAGGGCGGGTCAACTTACAGCGGTGGCTTGATCTTATTGCGGGAATGCCAAGTGTTGACAAGCTTTCTAGACTGACTGCTTTCGCGCTCATTGGAGTTGGCACGACTGGCCGCACTGGATGAGCCCCAATTGTCATCGTCACGTTGCCTGCTCGTTGACATGTGAATGTCAAATGTGTGAATGAGTGAAAAAAGCTGGTGAGGATGTCTAAAGTTAACAATTGTTTGATCTTGATCTACTTACAGTTGCGGGCGACTGCGCACTGGCGTATTAATATTCGCCATTTCACGTCCTCGACTCAGCTCACGCTCACGACTTCGTGTATCACGCTCCCGATCACGCTCACGCTCACGCACACGCTCACGATCACGCTCACGCTCCAACTCACGTTGCTCGGACTCTTGACGTCGCTGCTGCTGTGGTTGTGCCTGTTGCTGCGGTTGCCTGGTTGGCGTTGAGTCATCATCGCCTAAGTCCAGTGTTTCCTCGGTGGCAGTGCGTCGTCTATTATTTAGGGACGTGCATTAGTAAATACTCATTTGAAATTATTCAAATTTACTTACAGTTGCGGTCTGGTTATTATTCTAGCTCTTGCTGTGCTGCTGGTGCTTCGATCCCTCTGCTGTTCCCTCTTCGCTGAGCTGGTCGTGCGCTGCTTCTGGCGTCCACGACTGTCGCCTGGTCGGCTGCGTTCGTCAGATCGATCGCTCCGATCACTTCGATCGCTGCGTCGGTGTTTGTTCTTGTGGCGTGTCTGGGCCAGCTGCATGGCATTGAGACGTGTCTGTATACTGATAAGATTTAGACCAACTGGCGTACCAATTGCCCAGAGGAGCAGCGTTAGGAACACAAAGAACCAGAGTCCATTGATAAAGTCGATTAGATTGCGGCATAGAAATATGCGACTGGCATCAAAAGTATCATAGAATGGCCGACACTTGGTGGTGGTATCCCCTAGTTGGGACTCCATTGTGGCTCGGCTGCTCGTCAAATACGTCTTGAGGCTGTCGAAATAAAAAATAGTGAAGAAGATTTCAGGCGATTTTTGCTCGTACTTAAATGCCCAATGTGATTTTTCTTATCCACTTTTCTTGGTTAAGCTATATGGTTGAGCATTCTGACTAATTTTTTGTCTGCTTATAGTTGAAAGTGATTTCCTAGCAACCAGAAAGCTTATTGCCATCTTTCAACAATTGCAACTTGCATGCAACTCAACAATCTCCCTCTCTATCTTTCAAGTTGTACTTCAGTTTAGAGTCGTCCTTCAGACACTTCAACAAAAACAATACACAGAAACACATAGAGAGGGAGCGAAAGAGAGAGAGATAGAGAGAAGAATAGAAATTCAATCATGACACTTGGCAAACTTAATCAAACGATTACGACTTTCAATTATCTGATAAAACAGCAAAAACGATGTACAATGAACAATGCCCGTGGTCAAGTAGAGTTGAGGTTGTTTGCTCGATGTCTCGTTTGTTTGGATTTTGCCTGCTGTGAAAAGAGCAACACAGCACAAAACAACAATAAAACAAACACACACACGCACACAGAGAGATACTAACTAGACAAGAAAGACTCTGGTCAGCCACAGGCGAGACGTAACGTGTGTTGATGCAAGGATGTGATTTCCACATAGAAAATCCCTCAGATTTCAATGCAATTAAACCCGGTTATCTGTTGCATGTACATACATACATACATACAGGTATATTTTTACATGTATGTGTATGAAATTGGTTTAGTTAGAGAGAGTTCGGGACTCACCGCTCTGTGTAGACGCGCGTCAGATTGTGACAGATCTCACCAGCTTTGTTCTCCAAATAGCCCTGAATACTCTTCAAATGATTAAGTGTCTGATTGACCTGCTTAGCCCAGGGATCTCGTTGTAATTCCAATGCCGTCAGATGGTAGAGTATCTCATTTTGTAAATTCTCTAGCGGCTGCAAAATGGCCGCCTGCAAACGTTTCGATCGACTGCCCAATGTTGTCATTCGAGACGAAGTGGCAACGTCCTGAATCTAAATGGTATTCGAGTTTAGTTTGTGTTTCGGAAAACCGTATAAAAGTAAGTTTTAAAAGTTAGTTTTGAGCTGCTAATACATATATGTAGTTAAATAATGAAGGATAGACATATATGTTAAAAAAAATAAAAGCTACGATATGGAATTCCTTATTACCTGAATCTTAAATTAAATTATACTTTCTATTATACATTCAATTTTATTAAAAAATGTTACATTCTAGCAAATTGATTGATTAAAATCAAAACATACAAATCAGTCATTAAATCATAGACGAAATTTGTTACGCAAAATGAGCAGCTAAATAAGCAAAGAATGTTGTAAATTTTGTATTGGTTTGCTTAAATTGCTGCTGTTTGTTTCTGTATGCTGTAATTTGGTGTATTTGATTTGTTGTTATGTAATTCACTCACCTGTAATGCAACGCGTTGCATTTGATCGATGAATGTGGCCAAATCCTTTTCGGGTGTGGGAGCACCAACGCTATTGCGGTATGTGGTTAAATTGAATGCGGATGTTTGCAGCATATTCTCCAAAATGTGCTGAATTGACTGCGTTAAAGAGAGCAGTGTGCGTCCCGATACGGAAATTGCATCGATTGCCGTTGAAACTTTTGGGAATTGTTTCAAATCGGCGATTTTTGTGGTATTAACGAACGCATCCAATTGAAAGACATTGTACGATGCTTGATTTTCTTTGCAGCCTCTGAATATTGCGTATGCGTTATGTATGTAGTGGTACGTGTAAATGAGTAAATGTTGTGAGAGTTAAGTTTGTTAAAGCTGTGTGCAGTGTTGTAAAGTGGCATCAAGATATATCAAAAGATACTCGTTTGCCAGCTTGCATTATGCGTTCATATATTCGGTTGCTACTTTAACCCAAAATCCAGCCACACACACACACACACACACACAACACACACACACACACTCAGAGAGACAGTCAGTTAGCTGGCATGAATACGGTGCTGGGCGTAGTAAATGGGTTGTGGGTGGTTGGGTGGCAAGGGTGGCTAGGGTGGTGTCATGCGGTCATGCATATTTTGCATCGGTGACATGCATGCGCATTTGTATCTGTGCAGATAATTGGAATTGGGCTTAAAACTTGCGGCTACAAGGGCTGTGGGTGCTGCTATATAGATACAGTACACCCATACATACATACATACATATATACATATGTATGACGGCATGTGTGCTTTTTTCGACTGGGATTTTCTGCGTTAAATTAAGTGGCGTGCGGCGGCTAGCAAATTTCCATGGGCTTTCAAAACTTTGCGGCTAAGTTGGTCTAACGTTTCTCAAAAATGTCTGTACTCATCCCGATTGTCCGGTCAACTGTGCTTTCACAATGCGGCTTGAATAATAAGTGTTTCGACAGTGACGAATATTTGATTGCTGGTCATCTCGACTACTTGCGGCAGATGAGTTCGTCAAGTGCAAACTTATGATAGTGCTTTTTGTCTCTTTGTGTGGTGGAAAATGGGACTTTATTTCAAACAAAGTTTTGGGTAATCACGTTTCTAGGCTGAGACAGGATTAAGTTTGGTTATTCGGCAAAAGTTGGCAAAAATTGTGTGTTGAACTATTAACAATGTTAGTTTTGATTAACTTCATGTTAGTTAGAGTTGATTGCTCTAAACAAAAAAAGATCTAAGACTTAAACAATTTTCATAATACAGTCGAACAATTAAGGGGACAAGCAAATACTTTGATACAGTGAAAATTCGAAATACAGAACGGGATTTTGATTGAACAATTCGTTATACGTTCGTTATACGGAATTTCGACTGTATAATAAGTTTTGCAGTAAACATATTCAACGTTGAATGCAAGTCCAAGACTTTAATTTCTTATAAACTTAAGTAAAAATGCAATATTTAAAAGGTTTATTTGTAAAACTTAATTGTTTTACCTATGGAGGGGTACAATAAAAAAAATGCTTAAGTGATTGATTTTATCTCACTGCAAAACGATAATAAAGAACCCTTACAAGTATATTTGATTTGGCAACACAATTTGACAGTTGATTAAAGTTGGCTAACAGAGATGGAATGTTGAGCGTTTGAGGACTATCAAAATTACAGGCACGTACAGTATCAAAGTAATTGGATAACAAAATTCGTTACTTGTTGGATTTGAGTTGGACTTTGATACTTGGGTAATCTCTCTCTCTCTCTGGGAAGTCTAAGTTATGTGTACATATATTAGTGAGCAACAAGTTAGACAAAGTTTTTTTTTTTTGGCTGTCAACTCACCTGAGCGCAGTGCCCAGACTGACATTGACAACTGAACGATTGACGCCAGCGGGACGCAGTAGCTCACCAATGATGCCCGTTTGAGGCTCCTGGGCATAGACATAGCCCGGCTTATCGAACAGCTTACCCAGCATCTCAAAGTTATTATCATTCAGCGAGCGACAGAGAAAGACTTCAGTGTTGCCCCCAATAGCCAACGAGGTAACTCCATAAAATGTTAAGCAAATGCTGCCCAGGCATATGATCAATACTGCTACGAGAAAGACCACTCCAGATTTAACATTCGATTCACAAAGAAAGCAGCAGTAGGACATCAGCATAAAGAGCAATACCCAGACGACTAACATTGCTGCTATCCAACCAATGCTCCAGTATGTGTTTGCCCATTCTTTGAGCTCATTGTACGTTGGTTCCAGTGTTGGCCACGTACGCTGCAGTCGCTCCAGCAACGCATTTATTGTCGATGTTAGCATCTGAGCATTTGCTGTTGTTCTATGCCTGATGCTGGCCAACTGTTCTAGCGTATCTGTCGACACAGAGAAATTGTTTGAGAAGTTTGGCAAGAAATTCAATTAGTTTATTGTGTCGCCCAGGTGACATTAATTACTATTGTGTTAAACTTGCACAGAATTAAGCCAAACACCCAAACTTCCAAAAACCCAAAACCAAAGTCTCTCTTTTTTGTTATGGGAAATTGTATAGTCCGAAACCTAAGCTGGCATGTGTGTTATTGATTAAATTGTACATTTAAAGTGCGAACCATGAACAAGTTTTGTGCTTAAGCAATTTGTTTGATTAAATAGTTTTCCAAGTAAAGAGGAGCATAAAAGGACTTAAGGATTTTTGGAATTTATAGGTAATTGGGTAAATGGATGCATTTTCCACATATTTTAAATCCATTACTTATTTAGTATTTTTAAAATTATTCAACATGCAGTACAAATTTCATAATAAATGTTTGCGTTAATTCCAGCTTGCTTTAAACTTTTCTATTTATTTTTTGGCAGTGTTGTATGAGTCTGTTTCCTTGTTTCCACTTGCAGTGAGTTATGATAGCGGGAAAAGTGGGAGAGGGAAAAATAGATAAAGAACTTACAGTTACGTTCATATGCCGTGTCATGTTTAACTTGTTGCGGGAAATTGCTAAAAATGGAACGTGAGACGCCAACTTCCGATGTTAGATTTTTGACAGTGGCACCAAATTCAATTTCGCCCAAGTAGCGCATGCGAAAGATGCTCTGGTCCTCTTGCAGCTGACAAACGCCAAACAAAATAGCGATAAGAAATTAAAAACAAAACAAAAACCATTTAAAATAATAAATGAACAAACCAAACCTACCGTTTTAAGCGCGTCAACAACGCCGTTTTCCTCAAAGCTGCGTATACGCAATGTGTCACATAGCGGACGATCCCTGTACGTGCATTGGCGCTGTAGCACAGATAACTGTATCTGCAGCTCCTCCATGCGGGCGGCAGCCTCTTGCGACAACTTCAGGGCGCGTCCAACTGTCTCCTGGAGCATGAGGACGCGATAGATGAGCTCCGCGTTTGCTGCGACAAAAATCCAATGAAAATATTATTGTAGCACATATTTATTTGGCAGCTAGAAAGGAGTTGGGGTTGTGTGTGTCTTTTTGGGAGTTTGGAGTCCTGATCCAAATTACACATTGTGTGCGAACATAATGCAGTTGTCCTCTTCGCATTTGCACTGTGCTTGTGTCAACTTGTCACCGGATGTGGATGCCAACTGCCAGCCTGACGACTTTGAGTTTTCGATTTGAACCTTCGCAGCCCCCCTTATAAAACTGGGCGCAAGCAATCGGGTTTCTCTCTCAGCGCACTTCAATACATATATTATTATTGACATTTCATACGATTCACTATGCTCCTTGCAATTGTTTGGGTTTGCCAAAAGTCGATACTTTAATTTAATGTGAGCTTTGAAATTGATGCCTAAGCTGAGAAGATAACTCGATAAGGCAATATTTGTTTGTGCTGCGGATACGGATAAAAGGATGAGTTCATTGAATATTGGTTTTGAAGGGAACGATAAAATTGAGAATCCAATGCGAAAGACAACCTTTTTAAGAAATAATAAAAATTTGACTAAAAAAATGCAATTTAAATGCAGATCCAAAGTCACTTACAGTAGAACTTCCATAGAGCGAAAACTTCGGTTACATAGAATATTCGAAATATATGTTAAATGATTTTTTGATTGATCCAAATTGCAGTGTTCTGGGAATGAATTGGTTTTAAAGAAAAATTTGTTGTTCGGATGTTCTTAATAGAGAAGTTCGAAGTATGTATGTATGTACCTGTTGGTCTAGTACAGTTCTAACATAGACTTTTAAACATATTCAGTTTAGTTTTTAGCAAAATAAACTCAGCTTATATCATACTTTTGGCATTATTACAAGAGTAAACACGTTTGTAATTTTCAAATCAAAGTTTGGCAATAAAATAAATCATCGTTCAGAATCCGTTTAAATATCTAACACACTTGCCAAGCCAATACCTAGTAAGGATTTAGCTGCCAAACAACACAATGGGAATTTGGGTCAAGTCCGAGTGGTTGGTTGGTAGTTACGCATTGAGGCACAGACAATCGCCATGGAACACTTAACTAAAAGACTCACCCAGGGTAAGTGTCGTCAATGAATCATATGCAAGCTCGAGGCCAGTGTGTGCAGATATTTCTGCTTGAATGGGCTCGCCAAGGAGAATATCCACGTCTGTTGGGAAAAGAAAAGAAACAGACAGTAAATTGACTAGAACTATGGACACAATAGGCAGAGGAAAATGGAAGAGAGGGGTAGAGAGACAAAGACAGTCCCTGCAATAACTCACAATGCAATGCATAAAGTTTTAAGCATATATAATACTACATACATCTGTACTATATGAATTTCAAAACTATAAAATGTGTGCAACATAAAGTTGGTAAAAGGGAAAAGTTTTTTTTTGGAATTTTTATATATGTATTTGATAGTTGCCACCACCCACTGACCTTCCAAGTCTTTGACAACCTTTTCAACGGAAACATGAAAGCCATTATCCAGTTTGTGTTTGATTTGTAGATGCGTGTCCTTTAAAAAGACCTCCACATCGTGCACGGCAGACTTGACCATCTCCGGCGTCATCTCAATGCCGGCCGAGAGGCGACTATTCGCATAAAATATGCTAAAGTCGCTCAGCCTGCAAAGTGCCCAACAAATTGAGTAACAAACTTCCAACAAAGTTCCAACTTACTACCCTAAAACTAAAACATTTCTTGCCACAACTTACATGAGCAGGATAAAGACAATCCAGAGTGTGACTAAACCGGCACTTTTGCGACATCGCAGATTCTCGACCATCGTCTCGTCACGTATATGAACAGCCGCATTGCGTATGAGATCCAACTCAACCTCGGCAGTTCGACGTCCACAGCACCACGCACAGGTGGCAATCAGCGGCACGAGCGACAATATGGCAAGAATGCTCATCAGCGCAATGAATCCCGATTCAATTTTAATGGCCTAAATTAATAGAAAAGGCACTTATAAGAATAATAACGAAAGTGAAAGCATTTTTTCTCTTCTTCCACTTACATTGGCAGCAAAGTCAATAAGCGTAACATTATTGTGTAGTACATCGCGTATGGAATCTAACAAATATATATATATATATATTATTATTGTAATAGTTATTTTGTATACAAAATTATGTAGTGTTAAATCTATTTAAAAAACACTTTTATTTTCTATTTATTTTCGAAAATTATTCTATTTTTTTATATGAGTTTAATCTAGTCATAAAAAAATAAGCTTTAATCAACATGTTCGACGGGGTCCTCCCGTTCCGGAATATGCTGAATGACGACCACATTGAGTAGATTACACGCAGCCAGATGTTGAGAGTCGTCTTCGTTGAGTTCGTTTCGTGGAAATGATGTCATGAGCAAAAAGTGTTCACTCGCATATTCCGGTCTCGCCAATCGCACATACCTATAAAGATCACCCACATTGTGGGTGGTATTAAACTGTGCAGACATGCGACTGCCATCAGCCAGACGAAACTGAATTGTGGTCATGGCAGCCCGTTCGTTTAGTTGGAGCATGCGCTGAGCATTCTGCTCATGCTGCTGTTGCAGTTCCTCCGGCAATGGGACAGCTGCATTCTCTAAATGAGCTGGTTCACTGACCAGTGGTTGACCTAAGCCCATGAATTGTTTGCGAGAGAGTTCACGATATGAGATGTTCGTGTGATCTCGCACACTCAACTCGATCCGTTCGCCAAACGCATTCTGCATCTCAGTGGGAAAATCGCCTTGCATTATACGACGCAAAAATCGCTCGTTCTCTGGTAACTCATACAGACGCAAGGTGCCGTCGCCAAAAGAGAAGCCCTCACTCCACAGATGCAGCACAACCACATTCTGTTCGTTCTCTTCGGAGGACTCCAAGTCCGAGTCTACTGGATTTTCACGTGTCGGCGGTGGATTAATGGGATGAGCGCTGCCCAAACTAACTCCATAGCCCCAAGCACGCAAACTTCGATCACTGTCCACAGTGGTTAATGCTGGTGTGGAGCCATCATTAGCTTGTTGCCGCCTCGGCTGAAACGAGTCCTGTGGATTTATGACTTGATTCTTTGCCTGGTCAGCTTCATAATTGAGGCTGGCCTCTTCCAGTGACCAGTTGTTGGCTGTTAAATAGTGAAGCGCTACCGACTCCTGTGTGCCATGTTTTTTCATAAAACTGGCTAGCACTTGCTCATTGGACATCTGACATCGGCTTCTTCTCAACACGTCCCTCAACTAATTGATTAATTTTTTGTTGATGTACTTGTTAAATAATTTTGGGATAGACTCATATAGACATTGCTTAGTTTTGGCCTACTTTGGCTTTAATTCTTTAATGTCTGAAATAGTTTTTGGTTTGTTTGCGCTTTGACTTGCATATTTGATAAGAAGTCGGCTTTGGGGAAATTCGTGTAGTACACGGCTTAATGTATGTATGAAGTAAGGCCATAAAATATACGCCAACTGAATTAAGTGTCGTAATTTAATCCAATGTCGAGCAGTGTGTGGCATTCACAATGCTTACACACACAGTGGGGCTGGATATGACTATGAAAATCATTCACAATAGGAATTAGGTGGCCTGAAGACTAGATAAGAATTTTCGATAACATTCTTAAGAACAACGATAAGTAAAGTAATCTATATATAATATCTCAAAAGTATTTTCAATGTTCTTATTTATTAATTCAATTTTTTATTTTATTTATACTCCTCTTAAATGTTAACTTCGTGATTTCATTGCCTTTTATATTGTAGAAACTTCTTCCATTAACTTCGACTTTAAAATATGTATGTGCTGTCTTTTAAGAACCTGCATTGCATACTATATTAGAGGTATTTTAAATGTCAGCCCATTTTGTTGTTAACCATTTTGTAAATGATATGAATGTGTTGACCGTGCCACACATGCTCGCATTTAATTCCTCTTGGCTGTTTGGCAGCCAGCACACACGCCAAGCACGCATACATACATACATACACAGAAAGAGAGAGCGAGTGAGAACCCCTGTCCCTTCTTCACTTGAAACTTACCAAGCGGCAATTCTTCGGGCGTGATAAGCGATAAAAATTCACTAACGTAGGTGAATATAAATGGTCCTGGCGCAATGTCCATGCCTGGTATGCTGTATGTAAAAAATGTGGATGTTGTTGTTGTAGCTGCTGTTGTTGCTGCTGCTAGTGTTGCTGGTGATATTGTTGTTGCTGTCGCACTAGACATTGCTGCGGCCGTCGCTGTTGTTGCTGTTGACGAGAGCATAATTGTTGTTGCGGCTGGTGTTGGCAGTGTTAGATTACGTATACGTAGGTCCATCTTTCTGGCCAGTCCCTTCGACTTGTGTGTGTGTTACTGTGTTGGACCACAGCACGCCTCGCTTATGTGAGTGTGTGTGTATGTGTGTGTGTCTGGCTAAAATGAATAAATGGGATAAGAGAACAATGAATGCCTGAGAAAAAGCACACCAACAACACATATATGAACACTTTGTCACACCCAATATGTGTGTGTGTGTGTGTGTGTATGTATGGCGGGCTTGTAAAATATTTTCGGAATTTTATGTTCCAATTATGCATTCATATTTATACGAACACCCACCGCATCGCATATAACAACTCACAGATTATATGACACACACACACACACACACACAGACTCATATATAAATTAATAATTATTGCTTTAGCTCGTGCAAAATCTTCACATATTATTTTTTTTTGTCAGTATAATTAATTTACAGCTCAAGTCGCTTGTGTGATTTAACAGACTTACGGCAGCAAAGTGAATGTTGTACAATCCGATAAATGGAAATAAATATGTTTTTTCTACTAAAAGGAACATACCAGATTGAATGATAGAGAAATTAAAATTATGTTCAAAGGAATTGTGACATGCATTACAACAAAATAAAGCTATTGCAACTTCATTATGATCAGTTTGATTTCAATTTGATTTTTATAAGTATTACATCAGAAACAAATTTATTCGGAAACTAATTAACAATAGCTATTGTAAGATCAACTGTTTAAGTCTGGAATGTTAGGTAAACAAATTTTCGTTTACCAAAATCAAAGAAAAGATTCACATTTAAGTCCCCCCCGCCCGACTTGACCAAGTTCGCATTTCATTTAACATTTAAACGTTTTTGACGATTCTTCGCCGTTTCAAGGTGCCCCAAATTGTCAACACTTTTGTTTTATTGGTGTTGTGTTTTGTTGTCCCTGAATATATGTATGTGACGCCTTGAATTGAGTTTTTACACACGCTAATTCTATTAATTTTTCATTTTTTCATTTATTTGGAATTGTTGTTTTCTATTCCATTTTGTGTTTTGTCTATTTGTTTCGCAGTCTTTCGCCTGTCAACAGTTGAGAATTGCATTTCACCTCTTGGGTAATGACTTTCACTGGCTGCAACATAATGTTGCATAGATACAATTGAACGTATATGTATTTAATTTCATTCTATGTTTTGTGTCTATGCTTTTGCTGTTGATGTTGCTATTTGTTGAGTGCGGCAACCCCAGTCGCTTGTGTGTGAAGAAGCCCCACAAGCACTTGCCAACTCTTTTAGTTTAGTTTCCTTGACAATATATGTGTGTATGTATTTGTCGTAGTACTAATTGCTCTGCTCTGGGATTTGTACACAGTTTAGAATTAGAACAAACCAATACGAGCAGCAACTTAAATAGTCTTGAGCTCAAAAGTGGGTCATTAAAATGCGATACCCCAGGGCAAACCATGAGCCTTTCTCCACACAATTCTCTCCCTCTCTCATTGGCTCTAGCTCTATCTCTGTCTTTGTCTGTGTTTGTGCGATTATGGGAGCTCAATGGACACAAGTCAAGGCGCCTCGAATTGCTTGGCAAGCAAGCTCGTTTGAAGGCAACTTGATACGCAACTTCTATGTTCACGTTTGTTGATGTTGTTGCGTATTGTTAGCAGCATATTAGTAAAAGCCGTTTTATGATAAGTACTGGTTCTATGGCATTAAGTGAACAAAGTTCATGACTTAGAGTTATACCTCAGGTACTGCAAATATCTTTTAAAGCCATAAATACTTGACTAAGTACCATGCTATGTATTTAGAGTGCATTCACATATTTATAATGATATCATAGCTCACGGGTAACACACAGCTTATTGCGCTACTGTGTTCTCTTGATGTGATGGGGGTATAATTATAAATTAATAAGATTAAAATCGATTTTGAAAAAGATCAATTAAATTGACAGCTGCGAGGTCATAAGGGTTAGGCGGCGTTGACTTAATATTAAGTACACTAACAAAATGCCAAAATAACAACCAATGCCCATTTTTGACTCAGTAAACTTTTATTGCACTTTAAGCTCTATGTGTGTGTGTGCTTGTGTGTGTGTGTGTGTGAGTGTACAAACATCTAAAGTGGAGTCAATAATTTTAATAAGTTGTGTCATATATGTAGTAAATAAATTCACGCTCCAATTCTTGCCAATGCGCAAAAATATCTACTAATTAATAAATTATATGCTTAATAAACTTACCTCGTGTGCTGTTTGAATTGATTGACTTAGTTTGCTTTCTCTCTCTATTTTTGTCTCTGTCACACCTGATGTTTGCGTCTCATTCAGTAATTGGAATGAAGCGTTAAATGCTGCCTAACATTATACGAGCAAGTTTTTTAATTGAAACTCATTAAAATGCAAATTCCAGCAATGCGACATGCCGATTTATTTAGCCACACATTTAGTTTATCCAAGCATATATACTATATTGTGTATGTGTATTTGCTTTAACATATCGTAAATTAAATAACTAAATCGCACTAGTTTTTCGCTGGCATATGCAGAATACTTTTGCACAGTTTGTTATTCACTAAATTGCATTTTTCAGCTGGTTTGTCATTTTAATCGATTTTACAGCGTTAAAAATTTGTGTGATTTGTTATGTTGATACCAAACCAATTTACACTATCAACCGTTGATGATGCATTTAATTTGCACTGCCCAGGAACTGATGCAGAAGTGTCCTGGGACTCAACTATGCATCGTCGACATCTGTTATATATGTATTTGTGGATTTTGTATATTAATTTTTATTTTGTTAGGTCGACACGTTTTGCAATTTCAAGCGCCCACAGAAGACTGAACAGAACAAATTGCTTGAGGCCCAAATAATCGCCAAAGAAATCTTAGAAATTCTCTCTTTAGTTTATTATGTGGCAACAGGCGTGTGCAAAAACCCGGTGGTTGAAAGCGTATGGTAAGATTGCCTATAAACAGTGGTGAATTCTATTCAATTCTTTCATTATACTTTGTTGAGCAGCACGTGTGTAGCTAAAATATTGGCGGCAAGATAAAGAAGATTCACAACATTAGATATTTGATCGATGATGTTTAACTTGTCCTGAGTTGATTAATAATTATATATCTCAACCAACCAATAGCGTCAAATTATGGACGTCATTATTGCTTTTTTACTTGCACCACTTCAAGAACGGAACATTATTCAATAAGTAAAAATAAAGACAGCTGTCTTTTTTTTGTAGTTTGTTATAAACTACTTTGCTGTTTGCAAAAGCCACTCGAAGATTTTGTTTTTAAAGTCGCATCAACGCCAAGCCAGACAAACTTTTTGCATTTTGGGGTAGCTGTGGAAGACCCGGGGTATAAACGTGGGGTGTCAGAAAATGTGGGTGCGTTGGGTAGATTTCCACCGAGCGCCGTTTCTAACATATTGTCAAAGGCTCTCAGCGTGTGTCGAGTACGACGACGACAACGTTGTAGTTTTCATTGCGCCTTAGCGTATGCAATGCTTTACATGGCTAAAATTCAATTTTCCTTTGATTTATGCATTTTGTACTACGGACTTGTCACCCGTCCCCGCCCCGCCCTTTCCATTTCCCAACCAGGCAGATTTAAAAGCTTGAAATTCAAAAATTATATCAAAACGAACGTTGACAACATCTGCAATTGCAGTAGTAGTTGCATCTACAAATGCGGCTGCTGCTACTCACGTAAACTTCCTTAAATTACGAAACAGTTTTTCCAGCATTGACAAGGCCACTTTGCCCTTTGTGAACGAACGAGCACACATAGTGTGTATGTTTTAAAGATTTTTCTAGATCTTCTATTACATGCTGTTTTTAAATATATTTATATATGAGTTTAGAATGCTAAACCATTTTCAAAACAATCGTTTATAATTTGAAAGCATTTCCTCATTAAACAACATGACAATAAAAAATTTCTCTTTAAAGCTTTATAGTTTGCTTAAAAACAGACAGAATGATTATAGAAAATTGCCAACTAGCATACTGAGTATTTTCTGATGCACATTTAAGCTGGCAATTAGACTAAGTACATGGACATCGTGGGTGTATAATGCTCCCAGAGCACCAAGTGTGTGACATCCCACAGGAATGCGCTCGTGTAACGCACCCATTTTAACGCTGGCTATAAAACCGCAGGTCGCACAACTGTAAAAGCTTAGTTGAGGCACCAACGTTAGTGGTGTTGCATACACACACATACGCGAGGAAAAGCATGGCCGCAACCGTTGTGCCAAATGAAAAGCCAAACTGTCTGCTGCCGGGTCCGGAACTGTTAACCCTGCCCGGATTTGACCATCAACGGGCGAGCATCACTTCGGCGGCGCTAAGCGATGTGCCCAGTGATGTGATTATCAAATCCCGGATCAGATATGGCAGTCGGCTGTCTGCCTGCAAGGGTCTGCTGCTCGAGTACTCAAAAAGCACAACCATCCATGGCATACGTTACATATTCGAGGTGCATCGTCCCATCTATGAGAAGTGAGTGTGTTTAGTCTGCTTTGGTTCCAGTTTGCTTTATACGTCTTCTGTCGTCTCTAGATTGTACTGGCTGGTGTTGACCTGCACATCGGTTTACTTTGCTGTTTCGTTAATTTGGGCCACCTATCTAAAGTGGCAGGATTCACCAGTCATATTGGGTTTCGATGAGACGCTGGTGCCGGTGCATAAGATACCCTTTCCCACCATAACCATCTGCCCGGAAATTAAAATGGAACGGAATGTTTTTGACTATGCAAATATTTCGGAACGCATCTGGCAAGAATATAAGGATAATAATAAAATATCCAGCATTGACGAGGAAGAGTTGAGTATAGTCGCTTGGAGCGAAAAATGTGAATCATATTTTTAACTCTGTTTATTAAATTTTAATTTTTTTTTTGACAGTTTGGAGCTTTTTGCGGCCACTATGCACATTTGTGACACTGATGTAGCATCCAAATTTGCTCCCATCATATCCAAATTGATGAGTTCACAAACACAAAATGTAACCGAAACACTGGTGGATTTGAGTATATCAAAGAATGAGACGGGTCCGTTTTGTAGATGGAATGGTCGCTTTTACTTTTGCAACAAGTTGTTTGACTTTGTGGCCACGGATGAGGGCATCTGCTATCAGTTCAACGGATTGCGACCCAAGGATATTTATCGCGATGAACGTTTTATCAGTTATGTGGATCCAGATGTGGTTGACTTTCAGGACTACTTTGATAAGGCTCTGCCCAAACTCAATGAGATTACGGGCAATTGGTCCTTGGGTTCAGGTTATGTTGATCAAGGCCAGAATTCATATCCCCAGCGCACTGTTGTATCCTCGGTGCGTAACGGTTTCTTTGCCTTTCTGCAGGGACTGGAGCATAATTACGACTACGACTGTCGCAGTTTTAAACAGGGCTACAAGGTGAGTAATACACGAGGCATTTATTTTCATTTTAGGTGTGAGTAGTTTGTTAATATGGTTTTTGCAGGTATTTTTAAACTCCCCGGAGAGCGTGCCGCTTACATCTGGCAATTATATACTTGTGCCACATGGCCACGAAGTAATGGTTAGCGTGCTGCCCAACTATGTCGTGTCTACGGATAATTTACATGAAATTACTGCTGAAAAGTGAGCACATCAGAGAATTACTCATTCCAAAATGGATATGATAACATATTACAGTCGAACTTCCATTAAACGAATTTCAAGGGGTCATCAAAAAACGTCGTAATAGAGAAAATTTGTTACATAAAATGGGGTTTTGGTTGATCTAAATTGCAGGGCTCTGGAAAATAGTTCGTAATAGAGAAAGCTTCGTTTTACAGAAATTCGACTGTACTTAGTTTACATATTACTTTACAGCACTTTGCTGGATATTTATTAACTTTAAACATTTAAAACTTTTTTTTATTCATATGGTATGTTAATTTTTTAAGTTCAGAATATTTATTGCATACCATTTAACACATTAACAAGGTGCGTTCAATTGATAAACGTGCATTAATTTTTTTGAAATGCAATAATTTCTTATCGACTGTTGCATATTAATTCGTGACATTTTACAGGCGACTGTGCTACTTTGATGATGAGCGCGCTTTGACATACTTTCAAAGTTACTCGCAAAGTAATTGCCAAACCGAATGCTTGGCCAACTTTACCATGGCCAAGTGTGGTTGCGTTAAGTTCTGGATGCCTAGTAAGATTGTTGACTTGCCAGCGGCTTATACATAAGCCCATCGGTATATGAATTGTTTTTCCGCTTACAGAACCTTTGGATGTTCCAGTTTGTGGTCTGAAGGATATTGCCTGCTACACTGCTGCACAAGATGAGCTTTATAGTCTGCTGCAGAATCAGACAATTCAGCAGAGCATCGATGTTAATGCCAAGGTCATGTGTAACTGTATGCCAGCCTGCACCTCGCTGGAGTATAACTTCGAGATCTCGAGAGCCTTCTATAATGTGGAGAAGACAATCAAAGCTTTCCGCGAAGTCTACGAGCACACAGAGTAACTATTTAATTTTAATACAGCATTAGGTTTTCTAACAAGTTTTGTTTAAATAGTGCTATTGGCTCTCGTCTGACTGTTTACTTCAAGGAGCATCAGTTTACAGCTATTAAGCGCACAATTCTCTATGGTGTATCCACCTTGATATCTAACTGCGGTGGCATCTTTGGCTTGTTTATGGGCATCTCCAGTTTGAGTTTTATAGAGCTTGTCTATTTCTTTTCGATGCGCATTTGTGGCAGTTGCAGTCAGCGACGCAAGCGCAAGGCAATGCGTCAAATATTCCCACAGAATCAAAAAGAACAGGATGAGGTTACACTTGAACCGTAAAGTGTTCATCTTCATCTTGATGAGAAATTTTAATTCATTTACTGTTTGCATTAAGCAAGTGTTGCAGAAACTATTAAAGTAAAAGAAAAATTCATTTAATAATGTTCATTTGTTTTTACTTTGATCGGTCTCGCAAATGTGTTTTAAAAAACCAAAAGAAAACATAAATTTAAATACTTTAAGATGCTTTAGATATTCAAAAAATCAATATATATATAAAAATTACTGCTACAAAGGGAGAAAACTTAAGTGGGTCAGGCAGACTTAGCGTCTGTGTGACATATGCTAAACAGCCACAACCTAGTCGGAATAGGGAAGGGCATTTACATATAAACATATTTTATTTTTATTAAAATTCCACTGACGATGTGCGACAAATATTTGATAGCTGGCAGGCGTTAAAAACATCCCGGCTGCGATGACAGAAATAATGCAATTTTGTGTTCGCGCTAAATTAAATTTAAGTTGTTAGGATGCAAACACACTGAAAAAAAGTCAACTATAACATCAGCATACAAAACCCAAAAAACCTCAGGCGAAACCAAAGCCAAAAATACCAAAACCAAACATCAGGAAAGTGAAATTAAAGCCGCTCTAATGGGCAGAGACAAAGCTAAAAGTGTGCACAAATGTGGTGGTAACAACGCTCTTATGGGCCCTGCCATTTAGTGGGCGTGGCACCCGCAGGCATCGAGGGGGCTGGCCAAAAGCGTGCAAAGTGATTTTGGCCAAAATTATAAAGGGCTTTTCCCGTTGCCTGCAGCACTCGTCAGTGTCATCCGCTTGACAAAAATGGACACAAAAGTCACGTTCCAGTTGGTCAGCTGGCAAAAGCATGCGAAATTATAATGCCAAAAAGTCTGACTACAAATGACGTCAACAACGCATACAAAACACACTCATACGGACACACATAAGTACCAAAAAGTACAAATGCGTATTTCAGCGTGATAACAAAAAAAAAAAAATACTACAAATACAACAAAATGTTGTGCAAATGAAGTAGTCAAGTGATGCCAAGAGGATGTGCCGCAGTTCAAAATAACTACTATATGTATACACTCCCACTATGCTTATAGACAAAAAATTAAAGCGACACATTTTTGCAATACAAAAATACAGAAAATGTATTTAATTTAATATTTGAACTAAAATTTCAACAAAATAGATAAGTGACTTCGAGGTCACTAAATCAACATCCTAAGAATTTATTGGTAAGGGTTCAACATAAAACAAAATCAAAAACTTAATTTTTGCAACTCTTAAAATGTTTAGAAGAAAGAATAGGAAATATAATCATATTAAGAACATTCTCTATGTACTTACTTATTTAAAAATTATTCTTGGTTACCATACCCAATAAAATAAGGTTTCTGAACAAAGTTTATGAGAAAAGTCTAAAAAAAACTTACAGTAATTTTAATAATTTTTGAATTACACTAAAAATGCGGTTTTATGAACTCAGCTTTTCAACTGATGGACAAGCAACCATCAAAAATATTTTAAGCGCCTTGTGCTTCAGCTTTCCTTGGCCTTTGCAGGGTTAACTCATCGACGGACATGAAGCCCGCATCGCCGAGACAACGGAGTGTCACATAGCCCGATGGCCAGACAGTTAGCCAGGTGATAGAGCCATGATGCAAACTGAAACGTGTCCAGGCATCAGGTGAGAACTGCAGAGCTCGACAAACTAGATAACGAATGACGTTGGCATGTCCAATCAGCAGTAGGTAGGAATCTTGCTTTTGCTCGGGCGAGGCACGAAAGAAATAGCGACGGAAGGCAGCCTCGATGCGTGGTCCATCCCGGCGATAGGCCTGCTCGACCTTGTTTACGCTGCGGTTCTGGGGTGGGTCTGCCGGAAATGGTGTGCCCTCGGGTAGCAGTTCGCAGCGCTTCATCTTTAGAGGATCAAAGTTAATTTGCTTAAGTATAATCATTGCCGTCTCTTGGGCGCGTGTCATTGTGGAGGCAACCACATGATCCCACATCACGCCCATCTCGTGCAGTCGCTGACCAGCACGATGTGCCTGAAGTCGTCCGAGATCTGTGAGCTGTCCGCCACCTGGCGAGGATGTATACTCCCCGTGTCGCACCAAAACAATGTGTCGCAGTGCAACGGCTTCCTTTTCAATATCACTGTTCTCGTATCCTTTTACATTATGCAGCTGCTGCTTGCGCTGATCCCAGTCGTGGCACCAGCCGCTCTTCGACGACGACGCCCCCAACTGGCTGTCATGTACTTGTCGTCGATCTATCAGCATGATGCTGCCATATGTAACCAAGGAGCCAAAGCTAAAAGATCCAAATGAATTCCAAAAGGTTCGTAGTCTCATTGTTTTCAAAATTGAAATCTTAAAAAGCTGATTTGACATAAGAAACTTGTGACAAAGACACTAAACAACTAACAATATGTAATAATAAATAAATATAAAATGCATAAGACTGTCATACATAATAAAATATTTTTCTACATCGATGTTTCCATCATTGATGATTTCGCTTCAAAACAACGAAAACATCGATTGGTTTAATCGACAATTCGGAGCCGTTAAGAAATATATTTCGATATAACTTCTTAGCTGATAAAAGCGAGAACGAAATTCATTATTGTTCATTTGCAGTCTTTTTTTCTAGATTTGAGGCAAATTGGATTTTCCATCTTTGGAATTCCTTTCAGCGATTGTCAATCGATTGGTCAATAATTATATTAATGCAACCACAAAGTGTTCTTGACTTTTGCATTACTGAGCGACTTTAAACTTTATGCAAATCTGACTGTCGTTGCTGACAACTCAAAACTTAGAGCCCACAGTTGATTAGCATTTGAAAAGTAGGCTTGTGGGATTGTTAAGAGACTTTGCTTGCTTTTGCTTGCGCCAACTTGATGTCAAAGTCATTTCTCGCCCCTTGGCAAAATACTTATGAGCAACTTTGAAGCGGCGAACTTTGCGCCTTGCACAATCAGCAAACCGAATCCGAACAAGTTTCAAAAGGTAGCGCAATCGAGTGATAACTGGCAAAGTAATTGACCATAAAATACCCTTGAATTTGGAATTTAGACTAAAACAATTGAATGGAATCTAAAGTGGTATCGAAAATATTCATTTTGAAGGTTATCGTAAAAATCAGCAAAATTTGCACTGGCTGCTAATACTTGTGTCAAGCTTCTGGTTCATTTAATTTGGCCGCCGAGTAGAAAAATGCTTAAGAACTTTAGCACATCGTCATGGCAATAAGAAAATCAGTACTCAGAATACTGAATACAGAATACAGAATATATACAGTTAGACATATCCACAAGTGGCTGCTGGCCGTGAAGGGATTCGCTTTTGCGCTCAGTTGCCTGTCAGATTTCGACTTAATGAAGTTCTCAGCAAACTTTGACATCTTGTCCGGGTCGCCTTCGGACCAATTCCAGTGCCATGGCAGTCGCAAGCAAAATTAAATTAAACGAATGAATTGACAGCGCACTGAAAGAAATGTGTCGTTTAGAAGAGAACGCAGCTAAACATATTTATAAAAAAGTTATATTTATAAATTATTATTTTTAGCTTGACTTCCATATAAGTTACATGTTCTAAGTTATAAGTCATATTTCTTTTGCAGTGCACTGAAAAGCTGCCTTCAATGTGAGTTTGGGCCACAAAATATGTGCATAAGGTGAGGCTTATAGGTGCGCATAAAACCCTCATCAATGGCAAAGGTAGAAAATAGTGTGGTTGCATCCTTGCGGCGCCTCTTACATGCACTTTTGTGTGTTACTTGCCGCATTCACACACACACGCAGTCTCACACATTCGCGTATATTCACAGTCAGATTTTGATAAGATAGTACATTCGCCGTTAACTTTTTGTCGGGTTGTTAAAGTAAGCCACTTGAGGTAACCATAAAACAGACCTGCTCCACATTGTTCGTCCTTATTGTATGACCTAGAAACGTAAATCTTATTAGATGCGAGATGTGAATACAAGTGAATGCCACGTGTGAGCATGTGTGTGTGTGTTTGCACAAGTGTCAGGCAAGTCAATTTAAAGTTGTAATTTAACTTGAGAGCAAGCCTAAAGCTTCAATATAAATTGCATGGAAATATTACATTTTTGTATAATTGCATTTGACTTTAAAGATTTTAGCAGTAACTACTAAAGTTGTAGTTGCAAAGTTAACAAGCGCCAGAGAGCTGCAACGAGTGTTTAAAGTAAAATAGATGTGTTCTTAGATAGTTATTCATTGTTAAGCTTTGGAATTCATAACTTGATTGCAACCATTGAATATCACTTTTTTTATGACCTTTTAAGTTCGTTAAGCTGATTTATCAAATGCCAGTAAATAAGTAGCTTAAGTTGTTTGGACTGTTTAGAACACTTAATAGACTTAATAAAATAAATGAACAATCAATTTTCATTGAAAGCTTTTGTCAAACTAGCGTAAATTGTTGGTCGATCAGTTTGCCCGCTAGCAGCCATAGCCTGATGAGTTAAAAACTTTGCAAGCTGCGTTTCAATGGCAATTTGTGTGTTTAAATGTGTGTGTGTGCGTGTAATGTTGTAAACAAATGTAAAAAGGGAAAAGTCAATGAAAGTTAAACAATGTTTGCGGCGCTGTTTTCCTTTTCCGCAACAATTTCTCGAATTTGCCGCCGAGTGCCTTTGAGGCGTTGTGTCCTTGACACAATTTCAGATGCTCGTTTCTCCAACTGACACGCCCACTAAAGCCCCTCTCTGACCCTCTTAACTCACCCCGGACAGAGCCACATAAAAGCGCCAGCAAACTTTTGATTTTGCCAACAGATAATTTCAGCGAACCGCCGCTGGAACGGCAAGAGAAACGTGCAGTCGTAATAGGGAGGGGCAGGTTGCTTGGTTTGTTGCCACTTAAAGTAATGCAACGTTGGCAGATAAAGTGCAAAAGGAAAAATAAATGCAAAACGCGACAAGGCAAATAAGGAAATCAAAATGGCAAAGCGAAATAAGAGGCAAGCGAAAATTGAACATCCTGCTGCAGGATGCTGCCGGACGAACGAAGCGTGCACGCGAAGGACGCTGTCCCTATTGCTGTTGCAGCCACAAAGTGCGTCATAATTATGGGGCAACCGCGATAAGCGAGAAAGATGGCAACAAGACGACACACAGCACAGCTTGTAAAGAACTATATATTCCTGTTAGGTGGAAAGGCACAATTGATGCCAAGGACTCCCGCACTTACTGCACACACACAGGGTACACGATGCCACTGACCATAGCTCAATGGCTCACTTTCCATTTGGCTGGACACCCTGTTTTATTTTGTGTTCGGCGCCACTTTGCGCAATGAGAAATTTCCGTTTGTCCAACTCTATATTTTCTATTTCTTACTATATTTTTATTTCTTTCTTTGCTTGAGAGATGACATTTTTGCAAATTGCCATCATAATAATAATCAAATTCGTGTAAATTTTGCGCAAATTCAAGAGGGAAATGGTGCCGAGGCGCAATTCTCCCCCTTTTACAGTTTCGCCCAGTTGCACACTCAATCCCTTCTTTTCTAGTTAAGCTCTGGTTTCAAGCTCATCCATCCACTCGGACGCAGTTTGCAGTCGCATTTCTAGTTAATAGCTTTTTCGTTTTAGTTTATGTTGATGAAATGAAAACATCATCTCACAATTTGAATCTCAACATTTGAGCACTTTGGAACTATTAAAGAAGACACAGTGTCTGTGAAAGAAAAAATACAAATACATATTATGTAAAATAAAACAGCTAATTACAAAAAAAGTAATGTTGGTGAAGTTTTGCTAAGTTAATCCATCCTAATTTATCTAATTTAGTTGTAAGGCTTTGAAGAGTAACAAAAATTCGACGAGACTAGAAACTAATTAAGTTTGCAGTTACTTAGGCGGAAATTAAATATTTTGTCAATCTTAAAATTCATTAAATAAAATGCCTGACAAACTGAAGAATTAATTTTAGTTTTTTAGTAAAATCATTTTTTTTTTTTATTTCATGTGCACAATGCACATCTTATATATTTGATTCTTTAAAACTTATTTTTATTTATGTTATCCTATTTTTTTTAATTGTTGGGCAAAGCATTTCACATTTTACTTCTTGTTTTTGTATTTGGGTGTTCGGTAAAGTTATTTTATTTACTTTGTACCCATTTGATAGAATTAGAAAAAATGTTCAGTTCTAAAGCTCGAGATATACTGAACATTAAAGTTCAGACTCATATAAATTCTAAGCTTATTTTACTTGCTAACTTTACACTTAGTAAAAATGTGTTGCAACTAACATGATAATAACCTGTCTCAGTTCCAGCTTTAAAGATTCTCTGTGTGGGGAAGTTTTGACAAGTTGATCAATAGGTGTATACTTTGTGCAGGCCATTTAAGAGATGCTCCTTCAAATGGAATACCTTTTTTTTTTTTGAGCATAATAAATCTTTTGGATGCATATTTCAGTGGCGACACAATTAGAAATGGAAACTGCTTGCAACAGCACAAAACCAGCAAATTTCGCAGTAGGCAAGCAGCATAAAATATACGACTAGACGGCAGACACACATACACATGGCGCACACTTAATAGCTCAAACGACATGTTGGCCCTTTGTTGACTGGCCTCGTTTGTTTACGGTTTACTGGATTAATGCTAGCGAAAATCTTGGAATAGTAGCAAACAGTAGCAGCAAAATAACAGCATCCAATGCTGTTCAGTTTCAGTTTGTTATTTCTTTTGAAGTTAAACAAATCTGCATAAGGTAGAGCCAAAAAGCCGTTTTAATTTATGTGCATAAATGTGGAACACTAACAGTAGTGTACACTTAGACAAGAGCTTTTACAAATTATAAAAATAATTGTACGGAACAGATTTTCCAATCAAGGCAATAGGTGTTAATAAAATAAATAAATAATTTTTCTTTTTAACTTACGTACGCGTTTGTTCTTTAAACAAAATTAACATTTTAAGAAATATAAAACAATTTGTTTGAGAATTTATTTTCATTTTAATATATTGTTTGACACATTTGTTGTTCTGAGTGTAGCATTTGGCGTTGGATCTCGAAACTCAAACTGAAGCTGGCGCATGCATTTTTGCTATTGCCGGCCATTGGCCAGCAAACGCCAGTTGGCCATATCCGAAAGGCGAACACAACCTTCTGTCGACTTATTCTGCATGTGCTTTCCCTAAATTATTCATTCGTGTTTGCTATTTGCTACAACGCTCCCATTTTCCGCATAGCCATATTATATTTCATTATTTTTTATTTTATCTGTGCATTTGGTTATATTGTTCGTGTTTTTTTCTTAATTGTTGTTTGCCACATCCAAAAAGTGTATATGTATATATACATATCTTATAAATATATATATTTATTTAAGGCGAAGATAAAATATTGCGAAAATTCTAATTGTATTATGCTTTGCTAACTAATTGCATTGTCAGACCAAGTCGAGCTTGGTGCCGTTTTTGGTTTTGATGGTGGCCCAAAAGTTTTCAATTAAAATGCACTCGCTTTGTTGCAACTGCCACAATGTTTGGTAAGAATAATTTTTGTTTACTGCTGAAAGTTACATTTCCCGAATCCTTTTCACTCCAAATGAAATTTTTAACATGGCAAAACTTTAAATGCCAAAAGCATAAATTAAAATGCATTATGGAAAAGCACACTTAACCCAAACAATCCCAAATATAACAAGTTGGACATTGTCATAAACTGAAAATCATAAAATACTCAAATGCCATACATATTGTAAGTTTAGCCTTGCACCCATTTCCAAAATGCAACAGCAATTTTCTAACAAAATGCAATAAATATTCATGTTTAACAATCATAATTCAAATATAGTGGCGCTTAAATCAAATAACAAAAGGCACAAAAAGCTCACACACGTTTATGGTCTGTCGATTGAACAATTGTTGAGAGCATGTGTGGAGGAAAGTGTTAGGGGATGAGTTTTGAATTGGCGGCTATGGTAGACTGGCTCTTGTTAGGAAACCAATAAAATGTTAGCTAGAAATGTGATTTTTCGAATATTTTATATCGATTTAGAAGCTTTGAGCTTATAATCGTTTTAAAAAATGTTGAAACGAACAGTTTTATTCAGTTTTTTATTAAACTTTATTGATGTGGGAGCAAAATTTTCTTTTGTAACCAAACAAGTTCAATTAATGACTTAAGTTAAGATAACTCTTCAAAAAGTACTACACGATGTTTGGACCCACACAGGTCCAACCTAAGCTTTGCACACAAAAACCAAAAAAATAGGAGAGCAAAAAAGAACACATGCATATTCAGAATTTAACACAATTTATAAGTACGGGCAGTTAAGCAATGTATTCCATGTAGTTGAACTCCGAGAGTTGTGTGTGTGTGGTTTTTTTATGGGTGTTGCATAATCAATTGCAGTAGGTTGCATGAAGTCACGATTTACGAATGCAAATCATGTCAATTTGCAGGAAGTATTTATAAAATAAGCATGAAATTATTATTAGGATAAAGTACAAGTGAGCAATATTCATGAGCCAAGTTGGCAACAGCACGGCACCCCTTTTCGATACTAGTAGCTTACTCAATAAAGTACTTTGACTTAACCTATTTTAAGCAACCGCATGCTGTTCAACTTAATTCGTGCAGTTATAAAGGTTAAGTTTGATAAAAAATAAAAAAATAAAAAAACCACCAAAAATACGGAAATTGAACATCCGATGCAAAAGTACTAAAGTGCTCTGGAAAAGGCACAAACAGAGAGATACAGACGGACAGAGAGGCAAACGACACGGACGGAAGCCATCCGAAAGCTCCAACTATCACAAAACTAAACTCAACTAACCCCAAAACTCAACTCAGCTGAACTGAACTCAACTGAACTGAACTGCACTGAACTGAACTGCATGCTAGTGCTAGTGCTAGTAGTAGTAGGAATAGACGCAGAAACAGAAATGAAAATAAACTGCATCGTGTCACACACACAATGTGTAAGTTTAGCAAGCACATGGAGAGGGACAGAAGGTCTCTGCTGATGATTCCCTGAATACTTAAAGAGGGAAGAGGATGAGTGCGAGAACCCTTCGTCAGCATTACCATGGCCAACATGCTGTTGACAAGGGAGTCGGAGTGGGCTAAGCAATGAATGAATGAATGGCGAATTGTGGCGACGGTGGCGAAACTGGCACCAGTGCGATTACAACAACAATTAGTCGAAACAAAGCGAATTTCGAACAAGCAAGCAAAAAGCGCAAAAAGAAGCGGCTGCAGCTGCAGACGGAGGATAACCAAAATAATGTGACAAGGCTAAATGGCGTAGCTGACATTGCACGACTCGCAAAATCCCAGCAGTTATTGCCAAGACAACGGAGTAGAAATAAAAGTAGGAGTAGGCTGCAAAAGAGCAAGTGAAGGAAGTTTCTTTAGTGGGTCGTCGTCTTGGCAACGACCGTTTAAGACTTGAAAATGCCAAACTAAGCTAAACTTTTGTGACTTTTAATTACTTAAAACCTAATTGCGTTGCATTTGTGCAATCTTTAAAGAATTGTCGAAGAATGCATTGCATACTAAATAGCTAATTGCTGTTAGAGAAAAATAACAGAAAGGTAGAGGAAATTAATAGAGAATCCTATTTGTATTCAATAGATTATTCTCAGTTGAATCTCAACACAATAAGTTGCTCTAAGGAATTGTAATCGGCACATCGCTCATAGCACTTATAACCATTATCATAAATAACATTTATAAACGCTTTTCCTTCAACATACACACTATTCAATCATTCATTTCCTATTATTACATATGCAAATGATCTATAAATATTCTTACTAGACATATTATAGCTAGCATATGTCACATTATTGAACAGTTGCCTAGTGTGATTTCGAATTCAATGTATGTAGAACATTGATAGCCTTAATTGCACACAGGGAATGTGCCTGATGCTTTTATCCTAGTCCTTAGTCCTTAGAATGTAAAAAAATGCAAATGAACTTTGCTCGAATTATGTAAATTTATGTAAACTTCTACTTCACATTCCATGAGCTTGGGAACACAGACAAATACTTTTCTACCTTATGGGATTCTGTGTAAGTTCTGTTCCATTTCCCAAATTGTTGCGTTCAGTGTTATAAAACTGTTATACAAAGCGTTGATGTGAAACTGTTTGTTTGGCTAAACGGAAATTCCAGTTGTTAAATGGACAATGAATGCAAAGGTGGTTTTTTTCATTTGTTTCCCAAGATTATTGTTACAATGCGTCCACATTATTTTTTTCATCTTCGTCGTTTTAATATATTTTATTTTGTGACGTACTTATTAAGACTAATTATTTATTTTTATTTAATTATTAATAAAGCTAATTAACTACATGCTGGTAATTTGTAACCACTTCTAAAAGGACTCATTTGCACAAGACTGCAAATTAAAGAGCAGGAGCTTGTTTTATTTGTTGTTGTTGCTTTTTCATAGTCTTTGGCACCTTTTCTGCATATTCTGCATTCTCATGCAAATACTTCACGCCAACTTATAGCACTTGCAATGGCATCCGCTACATTCACTGCCCATTTTGCGACGCCCTCTCTACGCCCACCTTGTGCCTTTTACTTTTTGCATAATGCGGCCATGTAGTAGTGCAAATGAAAATACAAAAAAAATATACGTCTGGGAACTTTTGTTTAAATCCACGGCAGCAGCGGCTCGCTTGCATTCTACTCGCCTGCTGCTGCTCCTTTGGCAAAAAGGATATACACTTGCGAGGTGGAAGCACTTCGCGCACTCAATCTCTACCCCCCACCCATCCGTCAGCCCTCTGACTGGTCCCCAAACAATTTGTACGCCTCAGTGCGCACGCATTTCTGGGCACTTAAGTTTCTATATAGTATATATGTATGTATGTGTGATGAGTAACTGTAGTATAACGAGTGCGAGCCTCGAGTCAACGCTTAATTTTTGCCCTGCTCTCGCTCATTTTATTCAGTATGCCATTGAACATTCTATAAAATGCGAGTGTTTTGCATTTCTCATTAGAAAAAGAAGCCAAAAAATAGCGAGGGGGAAAAGGGACATGGTGTAACCGTTGTTGAGTACAATTAGCAATTTGCATAGTAAAAACTAAGGAAATCTTTCTATTATACAGTACTTCTACTTGTACAACAAAAGTAGATTGCTACAAAAAGCCAAAACAATTTTCAAAACTAACAAGTTCGAGCATGCTCCCTTGGTGGTCAGCTGCTCTTAACGGTCTATTACTCACGACTATCAGTGTGTATTATCTTAGAGCTTGGATTGGGATATTCAGCTTAGCCCACTTATTTTAATATTTATAGCATACTTTTAAGGGCAAAACAGTGTAAAAACGTGCATATTGGATTGTACTAATAGTAACAAAGACTAAATAAAATAAAATTATAATATTTAAATTTGAATAATATAGGGAAAATGAAATTTTAGTTCTTTTAGTTTTGCAAAACATTTTCAGTTGTTGCTTTATTTGTTTTTTACATTTTAACAACCAAGTTGGTTGAAAATTAAAAAGTTAATTGCTAAGAAGCAAACTACCGTTTTATCTTATTTTAATTATATATAATTTGCAAACATTTCTTAACCTTTTTTCATTGTGTGACATTTTTTTCACATAATGAAATGCTTGGGCACGCCAAGGTTTCAATTTAAGAACTGCACGAAAGTTGTTTATGCAAATATGAATAATTGATACGCCGCATCAGACAAACAAACACAGACGTCGCATATTAAGTTCTTTAATATTGTAATTATAAGAACAAAGCTGCAGGGCTTGGCAGCTGTTGATGCTGCTGCTGTTCATATTCAGATTGTGAGTTATTTTAATTTGGTAAGCGGCACAAGTGCCCGCAATGGCCCATAATTAACCCGTTAGTTCACTTATAAGAGCGTACACAATATATACAAGAAACATTACAGACCAAACCGAAAAGCGCAAGAGAAATTCCGGAGCTTTTACTCATGCAATATCCAAGAGAGAAATTTCCAACGTTAAGGATGACAACATCGTTGGCCGTGACGCATTTTAATTATTTATTATTATTATTATTGTTGTTTTTGGCTCGGTCAAGTGCCCCCTGTAGAAACTACAAGCATGAAAGAGATAGAGACAGATAAAGGTGATTTTAATGTAGCTTATAATTTATAATATCTTAGACTAAATTCCACTTGCGAAAGCTTTAATAAAGATGTACAAATGAGACAGTAAATATTATACCTAATAATTAAATTAATATTCATTACTTACAAGAAAAATTCATAATTTTATTAAGTTTATAATAACTTTATGACAGACTAAACTTAACTCTTAGCTAGTGCTACTCAGGTGTCATTTAAGCTCAAGCTTAACTTTTGCACTTCTTACAATTAACAATAGCATTAAAATGTTGCTCACGTAATGGTTAGTAAAAAGACACCGCGTTGTGGTCTAAAAAGTTTGAAGCTAACCTAAGTGTCGCCCTGAAGTCAATTTGCATGAAGTGCAGAAAGCCAGAACATAACTGACAGGTAAATGGAGCCCTGTGGCTCTTCCATATAACTAACTCTCTGGGCGAAGGGCAAGCAAAGTCTAAATTTAATTACAACTACATATTGGTTGGATACGTAAACAAGCCCAAAAACTAAACTACAAAAAAACAAAAAACAAAATGGGAAATGATGATGAAAACTGTTTGCAATTTTGTGCTGGCAGCCAAATTGGTTTGCCTGGATGCTTGAATCTTTGCCAGGCTCGTTGCCAGGTCCGTGGTTTATGTTAACGTTTCATATCTAGAAATGCTGTCAGTTCTGCTCTTGATGTTGCTGTTGCTGTTGGCTGACAAACTTGGCCAATTTTATGCTACTGCTCGAAGCCCACAAAAACTGACGTTTATTACTTGCCTCGCCTCTTTGGTCTATGGCCATAAATTATTAAATTTTAACAAGTTTTTCTACACCGGCAACTTACTGTCTTGTCTCCTGTCTCTCCTTCATCGTTCTTTTTTGTCTCGGGCTGTTTCTGGCTTCTTGGCATCTTTTGCATCTTGGCTTACATTGTCGGCACTTGGCCAGTACGTGACCCAGCGCAATTCAACCCTTCTTTTGGACAACTCGGCTGCTTTGATAGCAAATAATTATATTATTAATGGCAAATTAGGAGCGCAACAAAAAACCAGCGACATTGTGATTATTATTAAAAACTTAATAGTTTTCGCTTAAAACAATAATCATTCATGCAATTTTCGCAAACAAACTGGAAAACAACTTTGGAGGACACACGAACACACAAGACCTGCAAAATGTTTTGGCAAACACCAAAAAAAGTTAAAATTTTTAACTTTTCTGTTTACCAACCAACAACGAAAAAAGACAAAAGTTAAAACTTTTAGCTTTTGTTAGCTCAACTATCAACACAAACTACCTGTGGAGTGAATCTAATTTTGGTTGTTTTTTTTTTGTTAGTTTTCACACACGTTTGTCAGCCCAAAACTTTTCTTATTTGCTAAAAATATTAAAAAAAAAATAGGCAGATGTTCATTTGGATTTCAACTTATTTTTAACATAGGTTTCTCTCACATATTTCCAGCACACATTTTGACAAATATATTCAAATACACTTTGGATAATTTTAAGCTTCCTGCTTTGAGATAAAGTCACAAACGGCTTTTGTGAACTCTGAGCATTTGGCCTTACCGCCAATATCCTGGGTGCGTAAATCTGTATCCTTATAGACCTGCTGCACAGCACAGAAAATTTTATCCGCATAATCGCTAAGATCTATTCGTTGCAACATCAGTGAGGATGAGAGTAGCATACCAGTGGGATTGATAATATCCTTGCCAGCTAATTCCAAGTTCTGCTTATTGAGTGTGTCATAGAGTAGACATTGTTTGCTAACTGCAAACCCGGGACACATTGATTTCCCACCCATTATGCCGGAGGCCATCATAACAAGTACATCGCCATACATACTGGAGGCAACGAGTATATCGCTCAGTTCAGGATGCATGACCAGATTCAAGCACGCCGTGTCCATATAGCGCTCCTCAAATGCTACTTCATTCAAATGCTTGATGGACTCCTTTCGCATGCTTCTCAAAAAGTTGCCATCAGTCAGTAGCATTATGTTTGCCTTGTGTGCCACGGTGATCTTTTTGCGCTGATTCTCCTTAGCATACTTGAAGACATAGCGAGCAATGCGATCGGCATTCACCGATGTGCTAACCTTGATGGACTGCAGTATGCCCGGCACAACATTATGCTCAATGCCCGAATACTCGCCCTCAATCACATCCCGAATGACAACGCAGTCGAGTGTTCCGTACACCGTCTTCTGACCCTTCAGATTGCGGCAGACAGCCACATAGGCATACATTTGTAAGGCTCTGCGCAGCTGCTTGAGGGGAGCGGGCATCAGAGGACCCTTGATGCCTACCTTGTTGCGTCTGAGGGAGTCTATCAATTTCGGACATATCTTATTGGTCTCAGGATCCATGTAATCGCAAAACTCTTCCCATTCCACAGGCACTTTGGCTGCCTCGAAAACCTGCTTCAGTGATTCCATTAGTTCATGTCCCACACCTTCGCCCTCGATTACTGTGACTTTTCGCTTAAGCTTCTCATTTGAGTTTTTCTTGTCAGGCTCGGGCTTTTCTGGTACTTTGCAGACACTGACTGCCTTGAGGTCGGTACACTTTTTGGATTCATCGCTTGCCTTCTTGCTACAGTATCGCATTAGCTGCCTAACTATTGATCTATTTAATCGAATTGTACGAATTGTGTTCATTTTGAAATTTAGTTTGCGTTCCTAAACATAACAAAGAAATGGGAATCAATTAGGTAGACAAATAGAACTAAGATGCTTTGGTTTGAATTTTTATGATTTCTTCATTTAAATATTTTCTTTACTATTTTTGGCACATTTTAAGTTTGGCAAACAGCCAAGTGGACCACATCGGAGATTTCTTAAAATTAAATATATTTCACCGCATGTGTTGCCACACCTGTGCAATATGCAAATTAACACACAGGCAGCAGCAAATGTTTCTGTTTAAGGCGTGCGAATATGACAAATGACATGTCAACAGTTTTATGACCACGACTGTACAAGACAAATGGCGGATGGGCGTGGTACTTGTGCTTAACAGTGATTTTTCATACAACACATCGAAGTGGAGTGACCACGTCATTAGCACTGATAACCGGTATGAGCAGAGGCAAACAGCACATATTATATTTATGTACATATACACCTTATCGTTATTTTATAGGATAAGATAATAAATACATTTGGAGTGTTTGAGTTTAAGGCAGCTGGGCGTGGCACTTGTGGTATATTTATGGTTATTTGATGCTCTTAAATATTATAGTGTGTCCACATTGTGGACTCCACAAGTGTTAGAGCTAAGAACGAAATTGATCTCTTTATGACTGGGATTAGTAAATACAAATGATTTATTCATTCAATAAAGAAGTTAAGATATAACTTACATAAATTATGTGTGTGCTTTAAGGTAATATTTGACTTAATTTATTATATTTTAGTTGACAATTTGGGCAATAGCAGAACATTTGTGCTGAGTACATTGTTATATAAACACTTGCACATATAAAATACATTTGCTCATTTTCAACAAATTTCTTTCGTGTTTTGCATTGAGTAAACAAATTTTATTATCTTTATACAAGCATTATGAACCAGCTGAATTTATTGCCAAACTGCGCACCTACTATCAATAACTCCATTGAACAGACAATTTCTTAATATCCTACTCTATTCAACCCCCTTGTCCTTTAGTGCAATATTTCATTTTATGATGTGCTTTCAACATTTTCTGTTTCTGCACGTACTCGTAAACCTAACAAAGTACAGTTAACGGTCAAAGTCGTGACATAAATGTCCCAAAGCTCGGAGATATTTTTGAAAAAGAAAGTTGTAACCAATTTTGCGTACAATGTTTGAAATGTTTTAATGACCTAACCTTATTAAGGTTTAGATGTTGAATAAAATTGAACTAAATTAACGCACAAGAACTTTATGACATATCTCGAAGTTGTGTGCTCAAGTGAATAACGTCTTTCCTAAGTGTATGTGTGCCAAGGACATATTCACTTAGAGCGCAGAAGGCAACCACATGTAACTGAATAACACTTTGACATCTCTGAATACCTTTTGAAATTCTTTTGAGCCCTGAGAAGCATTGAAGTGTGATTGGTATTACTATTCAGTAATATTATTCACGGTGTGCTTCTGTTCAGCGTTTAGTTTTCTTTTCATATTAACTGCAAACATAATCGACATTGTGATTAACAATTTTATTCGCAATCATAAAGTGAAAGTGAATTGTGCATGTGAATTGAATTTGTAGGACAAATTAAAACAGGCAGAAAAGTTTATGAACATTAACGTCAAGTGAAATTGAATATGAGATTTACTTTCTATCGATAGTCTTCCTTACAAATTTAAATGGGTTTACTCAAATGATAAAACATTTGTTAAGCAAGCTTATCATATATTATTATTATCAGTCTATTCATTCAAATCTTGCTATTCGGCAGCCCTCCCCCCCCAAAATAAATGCATTAGCTGTCCGCACTTTAAATGCTCTTTACATTTGTGACATTGTCAAATTCATCATAATTCCGACAGTCCTATCGATTTTCTTGAAGGAGTGTACCAAAATCTTATGAGTTAATTTTTGCAACTCCCACCTGACCTGTTTATATAATTCAGGGAGCAACAATATAACCCTTTGTGTCTATCCCTAGGGCTTGATAGGTCACATGGCTGCCGTTCAATGCTCGCCCGACACTTGATACAAAAAATTACTGTTGCATATTTGATTGTCCTGTTTAATATTTGCATATTTTTACATTTTTCCTTTTCCTATTTCTTTCGTTTTTTTTCGACCCTTGCTTTGATACCAATTTTCCACATTTTTCCGTCAATGGTTTTCTTTACCTCTTGCTGGTTTCCGCATCGTTTGGTTTGCGGCTGCTGCAGGTTTGAGATCCGTCCAATTGATGCCTGACCTGGCGAGTTATCGACTTCAATTTGATGCAGCTGCTGGTTTGCCTCACCTACGAAAATGATGCGTTCGGGTATTCTGCATGCATGCAAGCAATATTCGTAGCTTTTTTGCAGCCAGTCGCTGAACTTTCATTTGCATTTCTGTGGAAAGCACTTTTGCTGATGGAAGGCTGTTCAAGTTGTTCTTATTGTATTCATCTTTTTTTTCTATGTTTTTGTTTTTAGCATTCAGCATTCACGTCATTTTTGTGCCGGTGCGTGTGAACGGCTGCACTTGTTCTGACTGGCCGCCTGACCAAGAATCCTTGCCAAAAAAACACCATGGTTCATGCCCAGCTGGCGATTGTGACATAAAAAAAACAACTAAGAATGTGTAATTTTCGATTGAGATGAACTAAAAGATACTCTGTATATTGCAATTGACAAAGAGATCTTATCATTGTAATCGTCTAACTTTATTTAGTTGTTTTATTTTTATTTATTTTCAACCCAAATTCTTTGGGTACAGGGTATACAAACAAAGACCATGGCGTTAGTCTTTTCACTCCCTACTGCCCAATATTTCGTTATTTATAGCAATTTGTTCAACCCTAAGCCGCGACGAATAAAAACCAAATAAAAATAAAAAAAATAACAAAGGATGCAAATGGTCGCACTCGGTACTCAGTTGGTGATATCATTTTGTTTTTGGGATTTTTGTCAGGGACCGCATCTGAATGATTAATTACCCACGATTTGCGCTGTATGGCAAAATGTTTACCGTTATTTGTTTACTGGTTTGGTTGATGTGGTTTATTTTTCATATAGTTCTATATTTATATGGGATCAAATTGACAGTACAAACATGTATGATGACATGCATTTGTATAAGCTTATGTAATGCTCGAATACTTATTTGCACTAATCCAGCTTAAATAGCTTTATTGCATAAGCATGGGAATTATGAAAATAATAATGATGTACATGCATATTTATATGTATTAAAGTAGAGGCATTATGTTATAGTAAGCGTTGTCGTACTCAAAATAACTTAAGTCGATAATAATTCGATTTATATTAGAGATAATTACTTTCATTCAAATACAATTAATATTGTGGTTTTGAACCATCAACTCCTTACATTGAACGAAGTTTAAATCATACAGATAATTGCCCTTAAACCTTTTGTTTGTCTTTGCTTTAAGTTAAATCAATATTTATGTTGTTTGCTGTGTTTGTGTATTATTTATTATTATTATTATTGGCATTAAGCATTGCTGCGTTTTTATAACTAAGCACTTCGATAAAAAATAAAATTAACAAAAATATTATTATATTTGCGCGTACATCGTATTTTATTAAATTAGTATTCAAAAATACTTCCTAAGCATGAAAATGGCATATAAAAGTTCTTTCCAATTAAATATGTTCATAAACATTAACATAAGTACTTCAAAACAAATGTACTTCTATCAACAATATATTGCCACTCGTACAGTGCAATATAGCTGTATTCGCACCAACAGTAGTCAACAGCAGTCATTAAATAAAAAATATTACTCTAAATGGTTAATTTAAACGCTGTCGTTTGCTGCTTCTTGCCACACACCAGGCGCATGCCACAGCACATTGAGTTAACCGTATTCCAGTCACAATATTGAGAATATTTTCGCAAAAGTCACCGTCGCGTGGTTTTGTTTATGTGTTTGTGCGAAGCATAAAAAAGGCGCACAATGCGACAGTTAAATATTGCTGGATATTTTTTACGATACTGGCCAACGTGCGTTCAGTTGCGTGCTCCAGGACACTGCAACAACAACAAGGAAAGTTAATTAAGTTGTTTAAGGACGTGTTGCGCCAAGCGAAACAAAACGTCGAGTGTTGAATGTCCTTCTTTTTTTTTACCTATAGGGAAAACGGGTTCAAAGTGCAAGCACCTCGCAAACAAATTGATTTCATAAGAACTATAATTCATTTTCTTTTCGCATGCATTTTAATCCGACGCGCATTGTTCGTGTCCCATTCTCGATAAGGCTTTTATACTCTTTATATACGCAATTGGATTGGAGTTTTTCCAGTTAATATTTTATATTGATAATTTATTTTTATTTAGAGTTTTTCCTAAGCCATATAAGAATCAGTTTACAAACAGTTGGCAATGAAATCAAATACAAGTAATTCTAACAGGTATTTAAATAATTTAAATAGCGTTAATTATTTTTGTTATTCAAATTTATGCTTTACGCTTTCAGACTTTCGAATTCATAAGCTTGACAGCATTCAAAGGCCAAAGCAGCTGCTAGACAGGAGGCAGAATCAATTGAAATCATTTCACTAGGCAAATGAATAATTCATATACCTTTCATCCATTTTGTGCCCTTGCAGATTAAATCAAATTGCTGTCAATTGTAACTCGAGACTCGACTCTAAACATCAACAAATCATTCCATTATCCAAAGGCCAAGTCATTAACACAGTTTTCGGCAACACATTAGGACAACGATTACGACATCTTATTAGAAAACTGACTTAATTTAATGTGTATAAACAATTGAAGTGTTCGGCTTCATCAAGAAGCAATACAAAATGTGAGAAACTCAATTTACGCATCTTATTTGCAGATCGTTGCGTTTCGCATCGACAGGAAGCAAACAAGCTTTTAGCTCACTGAAGTAAATGCGCAACCGAAATAAAGGGTCAAAAGGTCAAATGCTAAATAAACACCAAAACATACAGCATATTTTAAAGTGTATGATGAATAGGGAATTATGTTAGAAAGTACTCAACTTCTTAATACACTGCTTAAGGTTTTGCACAGTATTATGTATATGTATATTATGTTATTCATTTTAATATATAAAAGTATTTATAGAGTCAAATAAGTTATAACTTATATTTTGGTCCATTAATAAATAAATATAAATACATTTTTTTAAGTAATAACCACTGAATGCAACCCTAAAACTGCAAAAGTACTATTACATACCTATTTGGGTATTTAAGTTACCGTTCCTTAAGTCCTGGCTTAACTAGTTTTTAACACAAAAACCCATTACATGTCAAAGGCCAAAATGTGAATCACGCAACAAAATTTAAGACACATGTGCGCCAAGGGGTAATAAAGAATCACAAAAAAAAAACGAGAGAAAAAACAATCGAAATGAAACAATGCGAGGCATGCATGCGGAAACGGAAGTCAGCGCCGACAGACAGCAGTGGCGAAAAGGGCGCCAACCGAAGGATGCTCGTAAAGCCAAAGCAAACGGCAAGACAATACCCAACACAAAATGTTAGCAGCAGCAACAGCAACAGCAAAAACAACAACAACAGTAATAACAAAACAACTATTGACCTGCTGTGCCTTGGTATTTTCGTACATGTCACGCCCTGCATTCTCTCCCTCTCTCTGTATATCACTTTTACGATTTTTTAAATAAGCAAACACACTTTTATGACATTCCAATTTTAAGCAAACAAAAGAGAGAGAGACAGAGCAGACATCAACTACTCAAGGCTGGCCAGAACTAATAGGCACGCCCGCAACAGCAACAGGAGCTGAAAATGTTGACAGGAGAAAGACAGCCAGCAGCAACGAAATGGCAAAGGCCATAAACGAAAATGACGCAAATGGCTTAAGCGGCACTAAAAAATTGGACGGTGGTAAACAACTGAAAGCTGCCCAACCCAAGCCCCAGATAACAGTATGTTGTAGATAACACTGTCTGTCAACATGTGTTTTTATTATCGAGAAATGCAGCTTGCTCCTTGCAAATGGGGCTCTTAATTAAGAGGAGAGGGCATCCCAACCCTCTCTGAAAATGGCATGTGCAACGAGCAGGAAACGGAAATGGCAACTGCAGCCCTGACTCTGCGGACTGTTAATGCCACTGCCATAAATCTGTCCAAATACGCTAGCACTGGGGGCTATATAAGAACATATAAATATATACATACATACGACTGGCGATAGCCTCGAGAAAGGCGACTTTTATGGCCTTAAAGCCGACCAAGTGAATTAAATGCCAGCTTATTAGTAACTATATATAAATGCGCTTAGAGTTCATCGCAAAACTTATACTTCTAGCTTGTTGTAGTTGATTCAATTTTAAATGAAATATTATTTGAAAATGTCATTCAAGGATCCATAAGCCATGGTCGTCGAAAGATTTGGATTGTTCTTAAGTTGTCAATATTGAACAAAAAATTACATAATTTTCAAACAACAAACGTTAACGACTGCTTAAACGTAATGATCCGCTAAATTTGTATTTAACAGTATTACAAGAAATTACAGAGCTTAATTCCTCTAAATGCTATACCTTCTACAATTCAATTAGCAAGCACTTAGCTGTAGTTTTACTCGTGCCATCTGCCATTGCCTTAACGAATTCTGTTGGTTCTGTTTACTACGTACACACAAGAGGCAGCATCAGTGGCAGACACTGACTGTAAACATGTGTGTGGAACATAAGCATCTATAGCAGCATTTTTACCTTGCACACACATACATACATACATATATCCAACAAAAATTGCTTGCCGATGATAAATTGCAGGCATTGCAATTAAGAATGCGACCGACTGACTCCTCTCTGTTTGTTTCAACCCCCCCTATTTCGCCATATCATCCCGGCTTTCTGGCTCAATTGTGAGCTGGTTGCTCGCGGCATGTAATAAACAATTGCAAATGGCGTTCGAGTTGACAGCGCGACACTAAAACGGTAATTGCATGTAAACATTTCTTTATGTGCGTTGTGCTAGATGATTTCTTTTTGTTTTGGGTAACTGGGATAATTAGATGTGGTTGATCGAAGCCACAAGCAATGCTCTTGTCAAAGCTGAAAGATGCCTGTACGATATCTTATCATGAGGAAATACAATGCTCTCTGTGGTACAAGATAGTAGAAGATTTCTTAACTTATATTTAGGATTTGATTAATTTTAGATCAATTTAGTGCTATACTTTTTGAAGCAATTATTTTCATATTTTTATAACTGCACCTTTAACAACATTTTACAATTATTTAAATCAGCATACAAATTTTCAATTAAATTCTTTCCGCTTAAGTTGAATAAATGTACACTACGTTCAAAAGTGAATATAAGTTTGCATTTTATTCATTCACCATTTGCCTCTGAGCATTTTATAGTAGTATTTGATGAAGCTGTAATTGTACATTTCCTACAAATCGGGCAACAACAACCTTCGATCGATGATAGGTGGCGCCACTTGCAGCTGCTGCTGTTTTGATTGTAAACAATAACAAAAACAACAAAAACAACAGTTGATGGAGTTACGGTGCGGTGCAACAATTTACAGTTATGAAAAGCGCTGCCAACACAATTGCAATAATTTAACTTCCGTTTCATGGCGGCATTTTGTGTTTCCGTTTATGTTTCGCTGCCGTTGCCATTGCCATTTCCGCTGTCCGCTGTTAGCCGCAATCTGTTCGCTGCAGTTGTAGCTAGTTGTTATTGTTTTTGTTGTTGTCATCGTTTTACGCTTCATTCAAGCGCTTGCCTTTTGGCAGTGACCACACCCTACGCCCACCACCCACCTTCCTCTCCCATTCTTTTAACACAGCCTGAACGCCCCCACGCAACTACAAATGGCCACAGCCAATTGCGTTGGCTCTGACTAACAGATTCAATGTTCCATGTCCTGTACCATGTTTTCATGGCTTTGGCTACTGTGTGACCACTGTTCCAACTAACGATGTCCCACTGCGTAGTTGTTTCCACTACACTCGAAGAAATATGTGTGCTTAATGAGTGCGTTAAGATTTATTTTCAGTTTAAACATTCCTGCCATGTCTAAAAAATTTTAAACTTTTTATTTCGAAATGACTTTAACTTTAACAATATATATTTGTATGAAAATTTTAATTTTTGTTGTTACTATCAATAATATGCTTTTAATGTTAATAGTTATAAATTCCCGATAGATGCGTTTTTTATCGAGTGTACATGCACACACACACATTCACATTTCATGTACTTAGACCCTCTCAAAATATTCTTATACACAGGATGGTCTGCGGACTGCATTCTTAGCCAGGCGACGACATCGTAAATTATTCAAATTTTAAGTCGTAAATAAACGCGCATAAAACATAAGCACGGTTTGCTGCCGCTGCCACTGCCTTTGCTACTTGCCACGCCCACAAAAACAATCTTTCAGCTCAAAAATGTTTGGTTTGTATCCCCATATACCCCTTCGCCCATTCATTTTCTAGCGCACTTGTGGCAAATCGTCGTAATACTGAACGGTTTTCTGAGGCTAGGCTGCAAATTTTGCAGCTGTCGCATTTGTTGCATAGTTTTAGGCGCCTGCTTTTGATGTTTCTCTTACAAAGGGGCGAATTAACGGCAGCTTTAAGAGCTCAGCTTAGACAACCCGTCAACATTGAAGCAAACCATGTCCTGACTTTGATTGGCATTTTGAATGTGCACGTGCCATTCGAGACGACTCGACTCGAATCGAATCTCTCTTCACTTGCCTCTCTGTTAGCATTGACATTTACAATCAGCACTCAGGTGACTTCCATTCGAGTATGTAGATACATACAAACATACATTCATAGCTTGAGCAAAAGCATTTGCTGATCTGTCTGTCTGTCTGTATGTTTGACGTGTTCAAGATATTTTGAATTGAACTAACTGGCATTTGATTGATTGATGCTCGATTTATTTATTGATGTTCTCTTTTTTTATTTTTGCTTCTCCACACGTTTTCGTGCAATGAATTTACTTTATAGACAGCTTACAAACAAAATTAGTTTGAGTACAGAGTAGTAAATCCATTTTAAGGTATTTGTTAGATATATTTATTGTATTTTTAATTGTATTGAGTTTTAATTTTATTGAGTGTTTGTATAAAACAGTTGGTATTTTTGTTAACTTATTACATTAGTTTTCAGTACAAAGTTTACTGAACATACTTTTATTAAATATTTGGTGCAATGTAAAAGATTGCTTTTAGTGGTAAAATAATAAATGTTTATAAATTGTAAGCTTCTTGATTTGATTCATCAAACGATTCAACTGTAACACATATTCAACGTCATTCTGAAATCAAAACAATATCTATTTGATGATCAAATCCAGTTTAGTGAATCCGTTTTTGTTAGAGCACTTACCAGATATCATAATTGAATTATTCAATAATAATAATTTTTACTCTGGACAAACATATGCTAGAGCCGTTTATATCTACAACATTGCCACGGCCACCTTTACTTACAAAAGTCAATTAAAAGTAAAGGTGTCTTTCAAGTAGATAAGACAGCTGGGGATCACTCTTTGCTTCTAAAAACATTTGGTATTTTCAGTGTTTGGAAACGAACCAAACAAATATTTACTCACTCGAGTATCAACGTTGTTATGCCTTGTTTTGTGTTCGCATTATGTTGTTAACTTTAGCACTTTTAAACAAATCCCAGTTGCGCTTAAATAGAGATTAAACTGAAATTTAAAATTGCTTAATAATGAACAGAACTAGCGCTCTTTGTTCTTAGCGCCGTTCAGTTTTATTGTTATGCCCCTTAATGCTGTGTGCCTGCCTCAGTAATTTATTCACGCCTTCTCCATCCCCTGCTTATTCGCTCTCTTTCTCTCACCCTCTTGTGGGTTCGCCTACAAAACAATGTTGATGCTGTTGGAATTCCCCCATGGTACAATTTGGAGGAGAGTTGAACTGCATGCATATATTAACATTAAATTACGTTCAACAACAACAACAAAATTTAAAAATAAAAAATGGAATATAATACTTTTTGGTGCGCGGAAAATGTTCTTCTATTGCAATATGAACACAACGAATACTAGTTGTGTATAGTATGTAGTATATAATAAGTATTGCATATGAAGTGGTCTGAGAAGGCAAACTCGGAAATTGCTGTGGTAATAAAAGAATGCAAATGGGACGCAAGTTCTCTCTTTCCATTTTCTCTTAACTTCTTACAGCGAATTGGCCTTAACGAGTGGCTTTAACCACAAGTTCAAGTTAATTTTAATTAATTAAATGTTTGCTGGACTATTTGTTGTCGTTGTGGGTATTGATTTCAGTTACGGTTAGTTGACCGTCTGGCAGCTGCTGCCACATTGGTTAATTTGGCTTGTCATGCTGTACAGAATTCAAACCATATTGACCGTTGATGAAGCACATTATATTCACACACACACACACACACACTCATACACATACACATTCCGGGTTCACCTCCTTAATGGTTTGGTCAGAAGTCAGTGAGAAGGAAACTTTGTGTGAGCATTGCGTGATTTTGAGCTATGTTTGGCTATACTAATAATGCTTTTGTTGTTGTTGACGTAAAAACATAATTTTTTTTTTCTTGTATTAAGAAGTAAAATGATCTTTAAGGCAAAAAAAGAATGAATATGTTATCTACATTATTATTATTGTATTGAATATATCGTCTGTTGAATATTTCATACGGGTAAAAAGGCTTGCCGTACAAATTATTGTTGTTGTTACTATTTGATATTTGGTGAGCGTAACTGATTTGCGTTCGGTTTGGAAAGATATACTGATTAACTTTTTACATAACATATCTTAATTAAACACATCATTAAAAAAATTGAGAACATACAAATCAAAAAAAAAATATATATACTTTTAATTAATGTACAAACATATACGTAGTTAAAAATAAATATAATATTTAAGATAATTTATTTATATCGTGTTATTAAAAAATATTTATTAAGAAGAAGCTTTACATACTTTAATTTTTTTATTTCAAAAACTTTTAGTCACGTTTATTTTTAACGAATGAAACTTTATACAAAATAGATCTACGTTTTCCACATAAAGTTTCCTCCAAAGTTGTTTTTATTTTTTTAAATGGCGGCAAAATGACACTCAAGCGAACAGTCTGACAACGACCTAGCTCAAAAAAAAAATCTGTTTACGTCCCAAGAAGCAGTTGTTGTTAAAGATATTTTTGTCGGGCTCAATCCGCTATTTTGCTATGGCACCGCTTATAACATTATTATAAAACAAATAATAGAAGCCGAATTATTAGATTAAAATTATTTAAAGTACTTTTTCACTGTCACTTGTACAGTGGCATTGAGCAAATATCGCATTCCTGAATGCTAAAGCTTCTTCGTCGTCATCGTCATCGTCTGTGTCCCTGACCTTAGACAAGAGACCAAATTTGCGTGCTACTGGTGTTATCAGCGCGTGTTTTCACGCTTATCACACTTGTTGGGGGCGCCACGTGCTCGATGCTCGCCGTTCTCGCTGTTCCTGTTGTCAACCTTACCAGAACTGTCATAAATCTTGTATACGCCGCGTGGCGCATGCGTTGGTTGCGTTTCAATTCCAAAACGTTTCGCTTCACAGTAGGAAACATCGCACCATTCATAAAATGAGTCGATGTTTTTATGTGCGGCACACAAGGATGCTGCATCCTGGGCAAAAAGGATGCTGTGTGGTCCAAGGACTTGGGCACTGGCAAACAGTTTGCGGTGATTCCTAAGACGAAGTGGTTGCAAAAGCGGCAAATGATTTTTTGAGTCGGAGATTCAGTTAAAAATCTAAACTTTGTCAAATTTTGAAATACCTAAAAGCGAACTCCAGACGCGTTATAAGAAAAATAAATTATGAAGTAGTCAAAAAAAATAAAAAACCTCTTAAGAAATAAGGTCAAATACAAGTACTTGAAACAAGCCAAGCTGTCAAAATAAATAATAAAAATTGACTAAAAACAAAAGTAAAAGTTTCCGTTCAAGAGCTGTTAAATGTGTAAGGGCAAAGTTAGCCGTGAAAGTTAAGTGCGCTCTCGTAAGTTGTCCGGAATTTTGCGGCAGTTGCCGTAACACGTTGCCACGACTGCTTAGAACTAAATATATATTATTCGGCCAGCCTGTCACAGACTACAACAACAACAGACTGAGTTAGCAGTTGCAGCTAGTTAGCCCTTTACTTGCAAAACTGCTGCTGTCAGAATATTTTGTGCTTCTTGCCTGCCTGCCTGCCAACAAATTTTGTGCAGTTTTGACAACAGCATTGTGTTTTAAAACAGCTACGGTGACGTGCGCGTTGCGGATTCGGAAGTGAACTAGCCGCAACAATTTCAAGTTTAACTCCTTTACTTCTTTACTTACATTTTTTGTTGTTTTTGGTTTTGCCAGCAGTCGCTTGTTGGTTAACCAGCGGCGTACACACACACACACATACAAACACATACTGAGGACGCGTGTGATGTGAATGGTAAGTTCAAATGCTGCCTGTTGTGCGTAACGGTAAAATTTTTACAATCCGCTGGCACATTTACTTGACGCGCTTTATGAAATTTATTTCTCTATTTCTCTGTTGAACCTGTCACCTACGGATTGCAATTTCAAAATACGTTGTTGTTTTTGTGGTTTTATTTTATACTTCTCGTGCTTGTCCAAATTGTGTTTTTATTTGTTGTGGCTTAAGCTCTGATTGCTGTTTTTATGTAGCAATCCCAAATTGTTTTATTCATACTGCTGGAAACAAGTGGAAACTATTGCCAGAAAAAAAACATTTTGGTAAAAAAAAACCATGTATGTGTTTCGTTTCCTAAAGTTAATTAAACTCATTTGTGCATTCTACTATGAAAGTGTGAGACTTGTTAAATTTCCCAATCGCGGGTTGAAAAAAAGTCTCTTATATTAATCCTTACTGATTTTAAGCCCTTTGTTATAGCGAAATAAATAATGTAAATGCAACATGTTCTTTTTCTCTAATTGGCTTACAAGTTTACAAAACATAAATAAATTTCAGTAATCTGTACTGCAAAGACTTAAAAATTTTAAGTCTCATATTTGCTTGACTTTCTGTCGAAAACATTTTGTGAGATAAATTGTTGCAAATGAAATTAAAAATGTATTATGTAAGATCACTTTTGATTTAAGCACACAAAAGCACTTTTAATTAGTGTTAGTAAACGTATTAAAAGAAATACCCAAAAAGCACTTAGGTTAATAAAATAAAATCACTATACAAAAGAATTCTAAAAAGAATATATATATATATATATAAAGAAACCTTCGAAAATGTTTTATGTGCTTCTTTATTCTAAGGCATTTGCATGTCTTGAGCAATGTCCTTTAGTGTATTCTGTGCGTGTGTCACGTGTTTTGCTTGTTATTTTCGGTCTAATTGTAAGTTTAGTGCTGCCTTGTGTGCCATCTAATGGGCCCCCAAATAAACCTGAGCTCGCCCAGACGTCAGCTCCAGGCCGCATTCTCTGCCTTCCTCTCTGTCTCTTAGTTCATGCATTAATATGCTGCTTGCTGGAGAGAGACCATACACAGGACACAGATAACCTCAGGGCTCAACGCCTCCTTTGCCGCGATGGCAATGGTCCAGTGAATGGTCTGCGTGTCGCATCTATAATTAAGTGAATAACTTCGTGGATATACCATATACGACATAAATATGTGTACAAATTGTGTATGCTAGTGTTTCGTTGTTGGCACTCGACATAAGGAGGTATTTTATGCTGGCACATTCTGAAATATGTACACAACAAATATTTTTGAAACACTGTTGGGCGTTGTGTCGTTGTCTTGGGTGTGGTCGCAACGCCAAAGGGTTATTTTATGTCCGGACTCTGAATCTGATATGCATTACAAGTGCAAGTTAACACGTTTTGTGTTGAATGGTATAATTATAGAAATAAGCTTGTGTTGATTTGTATCACGTGTGAATGAAATTTGAGATGATTTCGGTGGAGTTAAGTTTAAATATTTTATCTGATAAATGCCAATGCCGCTCTATCCAATAATAAAACAGTGTTGATTTGTATCACGTGTGAATGAAATTTGAGATGATTTTGGTGGAGTTAAGTTGAAATATTTTATCTGATAAATGCCAATGCCGCTCTATCCAATAATAACACAGTCAAAAGCATGCACCATAAAAGTGACAATGATTCCTGTCACGATGACTAATTGGAATTTTGAATTTGATGAACAAAGTACGTGCGGCAACATCAAAGAACACCCAACAGGATCAAAAATGTAACAAATGAATTTCGGGTTCCGCCTACACACTCATTAGGATGATAACGAAATGTGTAATTTGCGCCAATTAAATTAACTATTATAACATTATGGCAATTCACTGCCATTGACTTGAAACGACTTCGTTCATTGATTTGTTTGTGATTATGAAAAAAGTGTTAGACAAGAAATTAAAGACAAGACTTTTGAATAAGCTTTAAATGTAAGCGGTTAGAAATGAATACTTAAATGACGTCGTACCTACATTGTATATGTACAAAATCTGCATTGAAAATCACAAATAATAATTATAAAAATTTTCAATTTTAATTCAGCTACAATCTACAATTCATAAACCAAGCTTGTTATTTTTTCATGCTGCAAAGGTAACTCTGATGTTATTTTGTATAGAACGGGTGAGAGTGCATTTAAACTGAACTAAATGCTTGGAGTAATATTTTAGTATTTATGTTACTGCTTTGACTAATTAGGAGTTGAGTTCCAGTGTTATGTCTGCCTTTAACTTTAGTTTGTCTAGATATAAAAGCATTCTCATGCAGGACCTGTTAGTGCTCATCCGACTGGCTAAAGTTGCTGCATAAGCCTGCTCATGCACACACACACACACAAACACTCACACATGAGCACTAATGGAGCTCACACACAGACAAAATGTTAAACATTTACACATACTAACTACTGTTAAAAGTACAATAAATTAGACTAAAACATCCGTAGTGTATGTTTTATACTGTGATTTGTTTTTGTATGCAAATGCCAGACTCCGTCAGGAAAGGTCCTTTGCCTCGCTTGCGCTCTAGCACAGTATTTATGTTTGTTAATCTATCTCGCTCTGTGTGTGCTCTTTATGTATCCGCAGGCCAAACAAAATAACTAATTAACTTGCCGTTAACACAATTTCTGCTTTAATATATTTTGCAGTTAGTGCTTGCGGGTCACAAGAATATAAATTATAATCTCTTCTCTACTCTTCACTTTTTTTTATAATCGTCGTTAAGTTTTTGCTCGCACTTTAAGCACATGCATTGTGTCATAAAATGGCAAGCATGCTTACTCTCTTGAGTTCAATGACATATATACTACATATAAGTCAACTGACTTCTTGTTGAAAGTAAACTTAATTTTTAATAATGATTAGAAGATGATAAGCCATAATATTAATGATAACAAAATTGACACCATTGTTATAAAAGAAAGAAGATTCGAAGAGAAGTTTTTAATACCTTAAGTAAAATAGAAATGAAAGTCATTCCACCAACTCCATTAATCTTAATAATCAGTTTAATCTATTCATTTCAGAAATAACAGAATAAACAAAATTCAATATTAATTGTTTAATAATTAATTGCCATGCAAAAATTATAAATCACTGGTTAGATACTCTACGACAAGTTATTTTTTCTGCTGTTGCCTGTTTTGTTGATTTTGTGATTTGTCAGAGAGCTTAGCTTGTTGGCATACTGTGCGTATGATAAATACTAAATCTAAGTCAAGTGGCACAGCGCTGTGATAAATACTTCAACTAAAAACGAACAACGAAAACGCAAACGAAATAAAGCATAAAACGCTTACAAAGAGAAATAAAGCTGCGATAAATTCTAACAATGAACGAGAGGCTTTTAGCTAGCGAAGCAAGAGTAACAAAAAAGCCAAACCAAAAACGGAAAATCTAGAAAAACACAAATGAAGGCATGAAAGTTATGGGCAGCAGTATTGTGTGAGTGATGATGGAGATTGTTGCTGCCTAGACGATGACACCATGCGACCAGGCTTATATAAATAAAATAAATCAAAAATGTAAATCAACACTCACCACCCACACACACACACACACATACATTTTTCTGTATGGGCAGCACAATAATTTGCACAAAAATACGCACATAAGGAAAATTTATATATTTTATTCACTCCTTCAGGGTCTCTCATTAAATTTGTAGCTGTTTGTTGTCGCTATGACTTTGCGATTTCTTACTGTTTTGTTACTTTTTGTGTAACATGAAATCACGACAACACATTCATTCAAGTGTTTTGGATTTCAGACACTATAGCATAGCAAATATTAAATTATGCCTGCCAACACACAAAAGGTTCTAACGAAGCATTTATTTTATTTTTATATATTTTTATTGGTCATCCACACAAACACTTTTTCCTTTGGCCTGTTTATGTTTTGTATCTATTCTGTGTACGTTCTATTGGCCTCTCTCTGGGGTCTATACAATAATTCATCAATATTAAATGCATGACTTTTGAAAACGCAATATTAATTGTAGCATAGAATTGTGTAGAGCACAACAGTTGACTAACAAAAACAATAAATCAAGTTCTTATAGTATGGGTGGGTGTACACAACAACAAGTTATCCTTTATCAGTGTAACTAAATATCAATGTTGTTGTTTTTTAGTTTATTTAAATGCCATTTAAAGCTTTTTATTATCCTTATTCAAAGTGGATAATAATTAGCTAAATTTATTGATTGAAAATTAAATTTTGTGTGGTTTTTAGTTGCACTTTAAGCCTTTACCGATATGTGAGCGTCATTTAAATGTTGCCTTAGGTGGTAATGTGGTTTCGTTAACTGCATTCTAAAATTCTTTGGATAACTTCCATTTTTTGTAAACTGAACAAAAAAAACATTCCTTTGAGAAATGTTATAGCCGTAAGCAAGTCATTCATTTCATGTAATTAAAGCTGCATGCAGTTAAGGACACAATGCAGAAAAGAGATCGCTTTCAGCGAACTGAATGCATTGGAAGCCCAACAGGCATTTCAATTAGTACGAATTCGTTGAGCAACTTCATTTCCTCGGGACGGGCTTTGTGCTGGGACAGGAATCCAGTAAGGACAGTTCGAATCTGTAGTGGGTTTCTTTTCCATTCCCGCCTCCATTTTTAAAGAGCACAAATTCCAACACTTGATGTAATTTTGTTCATTTCCAGTTTTTCGGTTCTGTCCTGTATTCGCAGACACCTCTTCATTTATTTGACAAAACTGAGTGGGGTAACAAGAAAGTGCTGCTTTGTCCATCTACTGCCCAACTGTCGGCCCCTGCTTCCGGCCAACTTGGACAGTTGGCCTGCGTTGGCATTTTATACCTTATTTCTTATTTTTACCTTTTTTATGATGCTTGTTACCTTTTCTTACAGCTGCTTATAATTCCGGCTGAAATCTACTTCATTTTATCAGCGTCCTTACGGCATCTTGCATTTTTGAAATGAATTCAGCTACAGCTTTTCCATCTTCATCTTCACCATTTTTTCATTCCCGGCTTACTTTTCTTCGCGTCATCTTTAATTCCATTTCGTTTTCGCATTGGTTTCAAAACCGTTGCCATCTGTCTGGCGTTTATCGTCCTTTGTCCTTCGTCTTGCGAACACTGTTAGTTGCTTGCTGGTCATTCAATTTGACGCCACATTTATTCACCTTTCTCTCTGTCTCCCTCTGTTTAATTTTTGTGGGCCTGCCCTTTTCTTATTCAGTTTTCACTCGTATTTTAATTATACATTGTAACTGTACATTGCGTATAAATAATATTCTGACAAATGTGCTAATATTAAGTCTTCTGTGTGTCTCTATGGTGCAAGCATCAAGCCTTAAGTTTAGTTGCTTAACTTTCAGTCAGCATATTTCTACAACTCTGTCCAGTTTGATATATCTCTGGGGCAATTAATACTCGAATTTGTCGAAAAAGAAAAAAAAGATTACCCAGCTGTAGTAAACTTTGACCAGTAAAAGCAAACTATTTGGCCACTCTTAAAATTCTTCTTTTTTTTTTTGGTTTTATTTGCGCACCCGGTGGGACTTCACACAATTATACATCATTCAAAACAGAAGCCAGAACCCTCGTTGAGTCCCAGAACAAAATGTCACGCTTTCCGCCTTTTGTTTGGCTTCTAAATGCCGTTACCCTCTCTCATGCTTATCGCCTTTTCGCTGTCTTCCTTTTGTGCAGTTTCTGTCGGTTAGCCTTCATTGTTTTGACTTCCGTTTGTGTGTGTAAGTGTGGTCGAGTGGCCGATGATGCGCTGTTGATGATGATGATGATGATGGTGCTCATGTCCCGTGTGTTACGCTCCAGTGGCAAACAATAATAAACGCCTGGCTCGACTGCATCTTGTTTGTCCATAGATCTCTATCTGGATCTCTGTGTGTCAGCGCATATAGATTTAGTGCTCTATTTACAGTGGACATCAACAGGGGGCCAAACTAAACGAACCGCTTTGCCAACCAATCAGCTAACCGTTAAACCCATGGCCAGGCACTTTATTTGCCAAGCGCACTAGTTAAACTGGGCAAACAAATGTTTGGGGGTACTTAAAATCAACACTTTATCCAACCACACCATCCACCAGGCTCTAACAAACAGATTCAGTTTCAGTGTTCGGTAGTTGATTTCTCTTTTAGTTCTTTTAGTTATTGTCGTTTCGTCTTACTTTCCCTCCATTGGCTGCATTTGGAGTTGACATTTTTTTCTGTTCATTTTTTTTTTTTTTTGGGTGGGTTTCCGGTCCGTTGAGGCTGTTTGACTGGCATGTGTTGATTCGGCCAGGCTCAAGGCTATTTTGCAATTGGAGGTCACTCGTTTGAAACGCTTGTTTTGCCAATAAACATTGGGTTGAACTTAAATAACTGAGAATATACAAGGAAAAAGATTTAAAGGGCTATTGAATTTATTTAACATTTTATTCCGTAGAAAAATCCAAAAGTTTTATTATTTACAGAATTTGAGATGACAAACGTTTTTATGTCTTTAAGCCCTATTTGTCTAATATTTATTTTCAGCATTGAATTATTGCTTTGTTAAAATAAATCCTAAAATGTTTTTAGTTGTTTATTTACAAACATCTTTTTTTCATCAATATTTTTGCATTTGAATGTTTTTAAATAAAAACTTTGTGAATATAATTTTCAAAAAATCGTATTTACACAAAAACTTTCTTTCTTAAATATATGTATATTTGCAATAGAATCGTTTTGGGGTGAACATTAAATATTTATCCAGATGCATAACTGAGACTTTTGGCAGACTCTGTGTGTGTACGTGTGTGAGTGTTTAGGACTGTGTGTGTGGGCAGACAGAACTAATTTTTTTGCGTTCCATAATTCATGTGCCAAGAAGCCCAAGCGCTGAATTTGTGCCCCAGACACATTTCAAGCCGATTTTCCGGCATGGCTGTTGGTTATTTTGCAGTTTTTGGCCAGCAACAAATGCCGCCATATATACTACGTCTCTCATTTCGCCTTGTGTGGTAGAGTGAGAGAGAGAGCGAAAACAGGATTTTATACAAGTTTAACTGTAAGCAACCATTTGGCACGTTTTCTTACAGTGCATTTCTTGCTGCGCTTTTATTTGTATGTTTTTTATTTGCATTCAACACAAAAAATTGGCAAACGAAGTTTGTCGACAGGCATCTAAGTGAATTTATTTTGTAGTCCAAGCGGACATGAAAAAAAAATAGGGGAGAGAGAAAGCAAGGGCGACAAATGCTGACCATGCACTTGGCAAAAAATCAAAAAATACGAAGAAGCAGCAGCTAAAAATTAAACCTCGATATGAACATAATGTTGCCCACACTCTGTTTCAATTGGGATTTGGGATTCACATTGACTGCAACATGGCCTATTATGCTTAAGTGCTTATCATAATTTGTGTAGCGTTGCTACCCATTTGACTACTTGATGCTGCTGACAAGGTCCCTAAAATAATTTATTTACCAGCGAGTCGAAGGCATAAGTCGTCCTGATGCGACTATTCCCCAGAGTCGGACGAAGGGAAATGGATTTTCTAGCGCCAACATTGGCTCAATTGAAAGTAGTGTGGCAAGTAGGAAGCTCGTTCGCTTCCTGCCTGAGAAGAGAGAGTGGTAAGTGTATACCATATGCTTACTCAATAGATTGTGCCACATTCCAGTTCGATATATAAAAAAAATACAATAAACCCCTCAGCTTTCGTTTGTTGACATTCGCTCTGGATTTTGTTGGGAGAGACCTGTTTGTATTGATAAGAATTTACTGCCGAATTTCAATAGATTATTGTTGCCATCGGTCATGTAATTTTTTCAAACCAAGTAATGTTTTATATATAACTAAGTGCTTTTTCTTTTGTGAAATTTGATATGAAATTGTGCTACTGACTTTAAATGCAATAATAATTTTGAGCAAAACCATGTATTAAAATTACATTTAACAGAGTATTTCCCTGTTAATTGTTCGTACTACATGTTTATTTTACCATATATTTTTTTAAGGTCACCGATTGCTAGTGAGAGATTTAATTACCATGAGAGGAAATGATTTATTGATTGAAGTGTTGCAGGCATTTGAAAAAAAGGAAATACGAAACTTTACAAAAATATTTGTCTGAACTATGTATAATCAAATTTGTTGATGTTTTTTATACAAATAATACATAAACTTGATGTTAATAGTAATATATATTTTATATTTACATGCGAGACCAAACGAAAGAAAAGTGCAGTTTTTATAGCAATAAAGTTGCATGGCTGATGTTAATTTATTGCACTTCTTTAGTGTAGAGGTGTCAACAAAATGTTTGTAGTTGCAGAATAGTTTTAGTAAATATTTATAGATCGGCTCTTTAGTTATTAGCTACGAATTTATGCCTTAAAATGCAAAACTCAAATACAGCTGGGATACAAATAATAAATTCATCATTTTTGATGCATCTTTTTAGAATATGAGTGTATGCTTAACTATGCAAAAAGCTTTGAAAGGCACGACAACGATACAAAATCTATTTGAATATTTGGTAGGTCAAGGGTCAGAAGTAGGCGTACTTATATACGTATTTTGTTTACTGCTTGTGCCATGAGTGCTTTTTAAGCTGACTAAATAATCGATGATACTACATACTTTGCTTTATGCCAGTCTAAGAGTTTTAAAACATTTTTGTTGATTGTGAAATTTTGTTGTTGCCAGCGAGCCAAGACAAGCGCACAAATCGCAAACATAGTCAAGACAACGGGCGCCCAAGAACCCAGCTGGATGCGATGGATGGGAAAAGCAATGCATATAACTGTATTGACATGATAAACAAAATTGATTTTGCTTTATTTTCTTCTTGAGATGCGTATGGGGTAAATAAATCGAGAATGCTTTGCTAGAGTCTCTTGCACTTAAATTTAAAGAATTTAATCAGAAGTAAGCATTAAAAATGTTTCGAAGATGCTTTTGATAGTTTTTCACGTGATTTAAAATATTGTGAGTCTTAAAAGGATATCACCAAGCCAAGAGCTTCCAAACATACACGTAAGTTATTGTTTTTTTAAAAGCTGTTTGCTATCCCGTTCGATTAACTGGTAGCCCATATTCAAAATTTATTAAATTGCCATAAGGTCCTCAACGCCTTTACGTCTCATTGAGAGACATTGGCCATTGTATCCGTATTATTCGTCTTGTTGTTTCGTTGTTGTTTAGCTTATCCCGATAATAAAATCTGCAGCGCTTCGGCCGGTCAGCAGCTCGAGCACATAAAGCGCATAAAATTAAATAAAAATCAAATAAGATATCCTTTTCAGCACTCAACGCTTCGTCTTGCCAATTTTTTTCGTTTCGCTTCTTCCTTCAACCTTTCTTCTAACACTTTTTGGAACTTTTGTCGATGCAAGGCAAAAAATAAGTTGAGAGAGAAGAGAGATAATAAAAAAAACCGCAAATTTGTTCAAGATTTTGCAGACCACGCATTGTGGCCAATACCTCACTCTGCGCTTGTTTTCAATCTTGCTTTATGCTCTTCCTTCCTCTGACCACTTTTGTCTTGAGCAATGTGTTGTTGTTGGTGATGTTGTTTTGAAGCTTTGTCTGCTTTAGTTTAACTTTCTGAATATTATCGTCTGTAACCTTTTTTGTGAAGCATGACAGACGTAAAGCGGATTATACTTAAAGGATTTATTTTCGGTTCTTTTTGGTTTTTTTTTTGTTTGTTCGCTTTTTTCAGTTGCGACCGCATCAATTTATGTAATTGCTTTAAATCATAGGAACCTATTAAACCTATTAAATATATCTAATACATGAAGCTATATACTCCCACATTTATATGGGAACTTTTATTTTTGTATTTTGATTGAACCACAATGCAAAGTTCTAAGTTCGATTTATAGAAATCTGCGTTGTACAGAAATTCGCAATAAAGAAGTTCGACTGTAATTGAGATCTTAACATGTGCTCCCTCCAGCATATTTTTTCAAACTTTTTACATAAGAAGCGCATTTTTCATAAAACGTTCAGAAAATAACTTGCACTGCGAACTTGGAATGATTTTTTGTTGTTGTGGTTTTCTTACGTAACCAAGCCGTAAATTTTTAATAAAGTTTGCGGCTGGTTTTGTCGGTTTTATTTGGAGATTTTATTTCTCAGCTTACTGCTTAATGCAAATTTGTATCCATTTTTTATGATGTTGCGCTTATTGCCTCAACAAAAACAGATAGAGTGCTGAAAAGTTTTCTGCATTATTTTTTATTTTTGCATTTCAGCCTTGCAGCTGTCGAAAATATAATATGTTTTTCAATTTTTTCTGCACTTTTGTGCCGCCATATCGCTTTTAACTTATTTATTTTTTCATTTGCTTACGAGTTGTTTGTTTAAGTTTAAATTTGTTTAAGTTTCGCACAACTTTTGACTTAGTGCAGACTCTGTTGAGAAGCTTATGAAGATGTTTTTAAAGCCCTTTCTACGACACTTTTACAAACGCCGCCGAAAACGCGTTACGCCGTTTTTTTAACAGCTAGCGTCGTGTGCCAAAAAAAAGACAGAGAGAACAATATATTGCTGGCTAACAGTGCGGTTACGCAATATTTGCGCATTTATCTTCATTTTTCGTATTGTTTTCTTATTTGTTCGTCGCGCTTTCATGTGCCCTTTTTTTACGCGTTTTCCGTTAATGTGCACTGCGGTTGTTTACGATTGTGCGCCACCTTTTGGCAGCGACCACCACCATCTCTTGCAGCCCTCTGATCTGATTTCCGTTTCCGTTCACACATACATGGAACACGAAACACAAACACAAACACACACACACTTAAACTTATAGCCGCCCGCGGTGTTTAATATCTCCCGCTGTCTTTTCTGAGTGTCGCCTGCTCAACGCAGAATATTGCAGTTTATATTCTGAATTTCTATAGGAACAGATGATGGACTCAAATATACCCTACAGTGTTAAGTGCAAGTAAATTGTGAGAAGTAAATAAAAAAAATCTCTTCTTACACTGAGTAGTATTCAATTCATTATCTTTATTATATAATTTTTATCTGTTACACGTGTGATGGCCATTCAAAGTGTAAGCTAAGGCAAAGGGCAGCTAACATACCAGCAGAATTAGCGTGAACTTTTTTTTTCAATTTTGGTTATGCAAATACATAAAAGAAGATTATGCTGATGTGCAGCAGATTAGTAATGCCAAAAACAAGCTCATATGTATGTTTGTGTGTATAGATGTGTTAAATGTAATTTCCTGCTTCCCTTTGGAATTTTTTTTTTAACATTTGTATAATATTTTATTATAGATAAAAATAACTTAAATTGAATAACTGTTAATGTGTTAGTGTACATTAAATTTAAAGTTAACGTTGCTTTATTTGCAGATGTCAAAAACGTTTCTACTTGGGGGGTAAGGTGTTCGTTGTACTGTGGCATTGTGTGTGTTTTAAAATGTATTTGTAGGCGAAAACAGCTTTAAACAGCTGTCAAAGTCAATGGCGAAACTTTTTCTGTCTGTGGTTTGGGTATTTTGTTGATTTTTCATCATCTCATTTTTTTTCGTTCACATCGATAAATAATTCATAAATTGGGCATGCGAGCCGGAGACACTCTTGATAAAAATTGGCATAAACATGCGAGCACATACACACACATACACATGTGTATATGTCGTCAATACCAATAACATATTGAACCAAATATAAACGCATTAAAATAAATCCGAAAAATCCAGCCAAACTAACAAACACACACACACATACAAACAGCTCGTGTCAACGCCATAAAAGCCGCACAAACATCGAGAAAGAAAAGCAAGCGACATGCGACCGCATTTCAAATTAGCACACACCAAACGAATTTTTCGCAAACACACACATACACACACAACAGATAGAGGGAGAGACAAACGTTGCTCTATGTATATTTAAAGCCCCATCAGCAAGTCAAAAAAATAAAATAAAAATGCCGCCACAAGGAGCATAAATACAAATATGTATATAATGCAATATAATAAACGTCAAGAGCAGCGATGATACAAAAAAATCATGTATATATTTACATACTTACATATGTATAAATAATATCCAGCCAACTGCATGCTGAAGGGTAAAATCTTCGCCAGACCAACACCAGCAAATTCAGAAAAACATATGCATACATACAAACAGATGGAAGATTGCTGGTATGTGATATCGTGGTGATAACCCTTTTTAACTTTTTGGCTTACACTTTGGGGAGAGCAATGCCAAAAGCTGAAGACAATATACATACATACAAATATGTTTATATGAGCATATTGTGTTTGAATGTTTGGTGCTAACCAACTTAAATCCAATTTGGCTAACAAGACGTTGCCACTGAATGCCACAACAACAATATATAACATTAGCATTATTTTCATTGGAAGTGGCAATGGCAATCCAAAAATGATAATGCTGTTTAAAGAGCTCCAAAAAGATATTTTAGTTTGCAATGTTATAGTTCAAACTGTCATCCCTAGCTGAGTCTTCACAACTATAACCTTCTTTCTTGTTTAATTTATTTTATGATAAATACCAATAAATACCTTATAAGGAACCATTAATATTTAAATGAACATCACATTTACCTTACGTATTTCTCAGCAGGTGTTGAATGCAATTAATTATAATTTGTATATTAATATTTAATACTGCCAATGTGTCAGATACTTTGTGGCATTTTCTGAGCTATTTATAAGCCTTTATCAATAACCTACAGCTGGCAGCCAGCAGGCAGGATATGAGCTATTGTTTTTGGGTTCATTTATTTAATGTTGTGTTCTCTGCTCTAGCAAAATATCTAGCAACTTCCATCCTCTTAAATATATGATATCTTTGGTACACAAGCTAAAGCTATTTCACTTAAAAATTGGTTATTTGAATAATCAATTGTTTTCAAGTTGAATATAAAAAATAATAGCCCGATTTTGGTTAAGAAAAGTTGGCTTTTCATTGTGAAAATTATAACAAACACACATAACAAAACACGAACATATCTTACTCATGACACGTAAATAAAAGTCCAACATTTACAAATAATATCAACATATATCACGTTATAAGTGCTTCTGTTATATTGTACATGCATACATTATGCTCAAGAACAAAGCTTGTGCGGCGCCGCCAGGCCACACAAAATTTTTGGATAATCGCCGAATTTATCCCGTTGTGGTAAGTGCGAAACGCTATGATGCCATTATTGGCAGATCTCGTATGGCCAAGATGAAGGAAGATCTGCGGCAAGCAGAGGAAGATCGACGATATATGGAATACCTTAAAGATGGAAGCGATTGGGTCTGCAGTCACTTTACGAACGTTGGCGGCCAGACATTGGAAGAAGAGCGACATGAAAAAAACGCTGAAGAATTAAGAGAACTGCAGATCTTTGAGGAGGAATTTAGACTTGAAGTCATAAAAGCTCGGGAAGAGCGTGTCATGCGAGCAAGCAAAATACTAGAAAACTTGAAGGCAGGTCAAAGAGCTCTACACCATGCGAATTTCGAAAGCGAGGTAATCCATCAGCGTAGGTTTAATGAAGCTCTGAATCGGGAAATTGCCGAAGACGCTCGTCGTCAGCAGCGCCTGGACGAGGAACAGTGTCCGGAGATGCTGATACCATTCTGTCATGTCACTGCGGAGGAGGAAAATGCCATAAAACAGCAAAATGCACTCGAATTTCGCACTTATCAAATTAATGACATCGAAGAGAGACGACAGCGTAGACTGGCCGAAAAGGAGCAAGAAGTATTCGACAGCATTGTGGAGCGTGAACAATATAAGTGCCTCGAAGAAATGGAGAAGAAAGCAGCCAAAGAAAAAGCACAAAAGAAACGAGACTTTTGCTGTCGTGCTTATCATGATGCACTCAAAATGAAAGCCGAGATTAAGGAATGTAAGTTGAGAGATTTGGTTTGCTTGAGATTATAACAGATAATTAATACCACTCTAACGGTTAGATGAACAAATGTGTGATCAAATTGATGATCGTGTGATCTGCGTTGATGTGACCAGAAAACGCAACTTAGATGCGCGCTACAACACAGCTTACAAAGCGATGATCGATAAGAAAATTAAAGATCGAGAGAATCTTGCCATACAAATTTGCCGCCAGAAGCAAGTCAAGAAAGAAATGGAACAGGAATTGCAAAACCAAGTTGAAGATCATTATGAAGGCGAAATTGAAATAGACGAAGAACGTCGCAAATGTGAATTGGAGGTGCTTGCTAAACAGCGGCGTGCGTATCAGTTGGAGGAGCGTAAGCAGAATGAGGAGCTAAAAGCGAGAAATGCGCAGATTCGTCGTTTTGAAATTGCGGAACGGTTCAAAAATATGGAGGCGAACAAACATTTCTATGCTCTACAGAAGCAACAACACGACAAGTCAACAGCAAAATTGCGTAACATACTTCATGGCCAGCGTGAGGAGTTCGTGCAGAAACGTCAAGATGAGCTAATGAAATTGAAAGCCTGCCAAGAAGATCCCTATCTGAAAGAAGACGTCAAATTCTTTCAGAATGCTGTCAATCTAATGTCTGATGCACGTAAAGTAGGACGTCCCGTTTTCCCTTTGGCAACTGCAGTGGAGACTTATAAACGCAAAAACCAGATTGATTTGGTTCCCGAGGGTCGAATGGTTGGAAGGTGTAAGACGCGTGACTATTGTTGGCCCGGGTTCTATTCCAAGGCGGACTTGGCATACAAGAATTACGAGCATCTTGAGAAATGTCGCCAGGAATCGGAGAAGGATCGACATGGTATTTTTGCCAACTGCATTAAAATTACCAAAATGGCTGCTGAGGAACAACCCTATAAACAATGTGTTCCGAATGGTCCCATCAGGTGTATGCAACATTGCGGCTTACCTGCCATTAAAAGCGTTGATTCCTTTGATATTGGAGGCGACAAATGTCATGAGAATACTCACCTAGATTATGGAGTGGAGGCAATGAAGAACTGTGAAATATATCAAGAAGCTATTAAATCGCAAATGTTAAGGAAAGTAGGTCCCACAGTTAGTCAAATATATCAAAACACTTTAAGACCTATACCTAGTAACTATAGATTAGGTCAAACTAGTAAAAGTAACTCGGCTCAGAATCTGAATTCTCAAGCTAACCGTTTTGGTGGTGTAGAAAGTTCACCAAAGCTACCAAACTTATTGATAACTAACCCTTTATAAGCAATTTTTAAGATTGAATAAATAATATTTATGAACAATATAAAATGCAAAAATTCCTACACATTTCAAGAAGTTTGATCCAACAGCAAACTTGATTTGCTAAAGATTATCAATTGTTTTTGTTTAGTTAGTGGCAAGATTTTTTTTAAAAGCAGCTGTCAATTATTGAGTTGCTCAGCTTAGTTAAAGCCCTAATGACCTTACAAATTTCAAGCTTGAATAAACAAAAGCTGAATTCAATCGTTACTCAGGCAAAAAACGAACGAAAGTGAAATAAAGAAGCAGAGATTCATGTGCTTGCCGGTGCTGCTTGGTGACTGTTGCTCTGGATGGATGGTTGTGTCATTTTGTGGGGATTGCAAATTAGCGTAAATTGCGCACTTTGCTATAGTGACAATAAAAACAACTACAAGGAACGAGCAACGAAAGCAAGTCGCTGAAAACATGAAACATTTGCCACTTCAAGTGAATGGGCGACATGTGTAAAGAAATTGGCCAGACAAACACACAGATACACTAAAACAGACACACACGTGGATGAGGCAGGAAACGAAAAAACACGAAAAAAAAGAAGCAGAAGAAAAACACTTTATTCACTTGATGCGCCAGGTGTGGCATTAGCAGCTGTTGACACACATCACATGACGTTGTACAACATGTCGTATAAGTATTTTAATTAAGCATCAAAAGGCCGCTGCTTTCTCTCTCTCTCTATCTTCCTCTCTCACACACATGCACAAAAAAAAGATTGCCTCAAGTTGCTCGCGACACGAGTCGCGTTTTAATTAAGACCCACTAAACTAAGACAAGCCACCGAGCAAGTGGAACGAGGCAAAAGAGTTTAAGATGCGTGTGGACAAAAAACGAAAAGTTTAAATTTAAGCCAAACTCGCGGCTTAAATTTAATTTACTTTGGCAAAAAACTTGCGGCAGCAGCTGCAAGATAATAAAAAAAACAAGCAACTCGCCACATGATGTGGAATACACTTACGTATGTATGTATAGTATATGTGTATGCGAGTGTTTGCGACCAGACACCACGACGAGGCATGGAATTGAGGTTGGCATGAAATATCAGTTGCCACGCCCACGGCGACAGGTGGCGCCAACAGCAAACAACAACAAGAGGAACAATTACAACAATAGCTACATGTGCAAAAATACCGCCACCCGGTTTTGCCCCATTCCCGTCCATCGGCATGTATGCCGTAAAATTGCATACATTTAAATGCCTTACAAAAATATAAATTCCTTTGCAAAAAGAGAGAAAGAGTAAGGTCCATAGCATTTTGTATGTTGAACTGGTGGCCACAAACGCCTCGATCCGTTGTTGCTTTTAACTTTTATTTATCTGCAAAGCGCCAAAAAAATACTTACACATATGAAAGAACCTAAATTCGAAAACATGTATGCAAATAAATATACATATTTTTATGTTTGTTCTTTGTTTTTTGGCAAACGAATTTTTAACAACATTTTTAGAAATAAACAATTTTCAATAATGAAAGCTGCTAATAAAAATATCAGTTAACGCACAGCTGGAGAGCTTAGTAAAAAACACAAAACGCGTTGAAAATACTTGAAGATAGTTAAATATCATTTTATCTCCAAACGAGATATAATTGATCAGAAAAACAAAAACACTCTCAACTGAATAGGAAAAGTTTAGCTGTCTCTTTTTGAGTTCGTATTTTAAAGTGCAAATCAATAGTCTTTTTATTTAAGTTTTCGATGTAAAAGTTTGTTCATTTAACTTGCATTAAGTTACCAGAAAATGGTTTCAACTCCACCAAATAAATTAAGATAACTTTTACTTTAATGCACTTCTTAGCAATAATTAACTATCTCACATAATATTTTATACAGATAAAATATTTGCTGCAATTTGTTTTTATTTGTATTTTTACTTCATCTACGAGTCAATAAAAGCTGAGCGAATGGATAAGTGCTGAAAACTGAGCTGGTATTCAATTGAATTTTCTGGCGTTTTGTGCTTCGACTTCTGAGACAACTTTGCCGGCGCCTTGCTGCTGCACCTTGCTGCAGCCACGTAGCAAAAAAGCCAGACAATTTTATTTAATCGTCGTACAGATTTTGCTTCAGTTATGGATCAATTGCCAAGCAACTGAACCAGAGACATAAGCAACTGCAAAATATGGGAGTTGTGCATAAGATAAACAACTGCATAAATTTGCATGCGCAAGCACGCAACAACAGCAGGAGCAATTTAAGTGTGCACTTTAAAATAAATTAATGGACCTGGAATCCATGCTTAAGACATAATCAACTCGTTCTGTATTATTTATTTTGTTTAATCCTACTTTTTGTGCTCATTATATAAACATGATTTATTTGTAAATTAATTGAGAGCTTAAGATCAAAGTCATTCGCTTTTGAAGAGGGAGACGCATTTAGCGTATACGTAACTTAATATAAAAAATAAATGTTTGTTTATAATATGACTTCAAAGCTGAATATTCTCAATCGATTATGAACATTTGATTAAATTTTAACAAATATTTATTTCTGACATGAATGGAATGAGTTCGATGTGATTTATTGTCTATTTGTGTGGCTTTAATAAGTGTAAAATATGTGCTGTTAAATAGTTGCATTTATGTAGCAATTTAAACCAAATGGCAGCTAAGATGTTTTGTCACAATCAAGGCTTTATATTCTGTCTCGTTCACTCTCTCTTTCTCGTTATAAAGCTTCCTTTAAGCCACAAGTTTATGTGGCTTTCAGTAAACAAGGTCAAAACTGCTTAATGTACATCGATTGTGCTACAATCTATTATTCAAAAGTCAACCGAAACGGTTCTTTATTATAAGTACGAAAGAATTTTTACGTGCCACTATTCGATTGCAACGTGCCACCAAGCCGCGTAGCATGCAACTACCGCGAGTACACAGCGTGAAAAATAATGCGAAGGCTTATACGTACTCGGGTGCATGTTTATGTTCGACGCGCATATGGATAGTAGGGAAAGAACATAATAAGCGGCAACTTCATTGTTATAACCTAAATGCACTCATTCTTTGCCGCATTTTTGTGGCAAATAATATCGAAGTTTACGCAAAATGTCTGCACATGCCAGCAAAACCCGTCCGATTACTTTTGTTATGCAATGACAGCAGCTAAAGCAACCGCATTTGATGGCGTTCAAATATACAAAATTGATGTGTCAGAAAGGTCGAGTTCAGTCAATTCAGTTCAATTGATGCACAAATGAAGTTCAAAACCAGAGGGCGAGTCAGATGAAAAGAGATTTATGCGTGTATATGTCTAACAGCTTAGCACTCAAGCCAACATTTAAGGCATTTTATATAGATCTGATTTAGGAATTCCATTTTCACAAACTGCACACGGCTACCAACTCGTGTTTATTTTACAAAATGGTAACACTCTAGGGAAGGAATTGTGTGTGTGTGTGCCATTTGAGTGTTGCAACATGGCTTGTACAAACTAGCCCCCAAAAACTTGTTGCCATTGGAATCTACATAAATCCCTGCTAAAGCTTTGGCAACACGCGAACATATGCGGACATGCAGCAGGAACCATCTGGCAACACACAATATCCCACTGCCCGCCTGCCTGGCTGCCTGCCTGCAACTCGTCTCTCGTTCAGGTGAAAAGGCTTCCAACTGAACGCAAGCGTCTGTCATGGCAAATACTATATCACCAAGTTGACAAACACAGCAAAATGAAATAGAAAAAATAAATTGTTGCTCTTACAACCAAACTATTGTGGGGGATTTAACTTGAACTACTGCTCTTTACTACCTCGTTTACCTGAGCTGCAGCATAAGTTCTCTACGTCCTTCTTGACTATGACAGAGTGGATGTGAACTGACAGCTGGAAACAGAAGAGCTCGTACTCGTACTCGAACTTGTAGTGAAGCAAGTTGTTGCAATTTCACAATGATTGCGTATATCTTGTTGAAAATATTTGAAGATTTCAGCAAATCGACAATAAATATTTATAATGTACAAAATACAAGAGCTTAGTATAAACAAGAAGTTTGAAAAAATAATTTTAGCTTTAAACCTTAAACTTAAAGAAACTCTTTTAAGTTGTTAATGGATTAAGTGTTTTTTTTTTATTTACTTTTCAAAGAAACTGATTGATAAACTCTTGGCAATATTTTTCAATTCCAGCTAGGTGACAATTTAAATACGCTTTGTTATTTTAATTTAATTACAAAATAAACTATTTCCAAATGCGTTCTTTATTCATCGACGGCTTTGTAAAAGCTTTTAAATATTCTATTTTCATTTTACGCTTAACTAAATGTCAAAACTTGTTATTGCCAATGGCAAACAAATTCAATTTAAATGAAATATTTGCGAAATCTGTTAAATACCCAAAAACCGCCATTAACAGTTGTGTTTGTGTCAGTAGTATGTGTTCTAATATACGTAATAGCAATTTGATTAACTTATGAGGAACGTGGCAACAAGGCATAATTGTTTGGAAACTGAATCCGACTGCAAGTGGTTTTCCAAGGTGTGAATGCATTTGTGCAATTGCTACCTAGAGACAGAGAACACACCACAGCTTAGTGCAAAATGAACTTCAATGTGAAAAGTTGAGGCAAGGCAACAGGAAGTACTCTATACAAACTATATACATAAATACATATATATATCATATATATATACATATATATAAACCGTATGCAGCTGATGCAAGAAAATGTTTACTTTGACTTGAAAGACTTTGCCCGAGGGCCAAAATGCAGAGAGTGCAAAGAGTGTATAAATAAATCAAAGTTTATTTTGTGACAGATACTTTGTAAGCATGCGTGTGTGTAAGATGGTGTGTGTGTGTTGTCAATGGCACAGCTCTAGTGATTTTGATTTGAACTGCAGTGCAAATTTCCGCAAGCCAAATGAGAAAAAATGAGCTTTGTATTGAAGCAGCAGTCAAGGCAAGGAAAGCCGCAGAAAGAATGCAGTGGATTGGTAGGAAGTATTATGAATGTGCAATCATACAGCTGACAGGTGACAATAACACACATAGAGTGAAACTAGAGAGAGGCTAAAGCAAAATGCAACTTGCCAGCGGATATGAAAAACTATTTTACAGCTGCTTTTGTGGCCATCGCCTTAATTGAAATGTATGTGTGTGCTTTCACGTGTGTAGTAGTACAAAAGTGAAGCTCGCCAGGTATGTATGTCTGTGTAGCCTTTTTTATGCTCCATGCCTTTTGCTTTTTAATGCGCCATTCAGCAAAAGTTTTTCTCTGTTTTATTACAGTGTTTTTGCTTTTTGATTTTAATTTATGATTCCGGCCATTTCTCGACTTTGACTATGCTGAGTATTTTTCACCGCATGCCGGTAAATTCATTTCTCTACTTTGCCGGGGGCCAATTAAGACTTGAGCTTGAACCAAAGTTTTTTGTATGATATAAACGAAAAAAGTTGACTGCTTTTAATAACGAAGCTTTTATATTACCAAAAGTCTATTAAAAAAATTTGTAATAAAACTTTAAGTGTATGATAATGCAAAGTTACCTAATTGAACATCAAATATCTACAACAAAAGGTGTTAATCAAAGCTCATAAGCCTCTTTGAAATTCCAAAACATATTTGCCCGAAAAGCAAATGGAGCTATGGGGCAGCTGCAAGTATCAGAGCAAAAAATCTTTCCTTTTGCAGTACCAGGAATATATGTACTGGCATAATATACATATATATGCAATGCACATGTGGCTGCTGCTGCAGTTTTAAACTGTCTAAATGGGGATAACTGTTATGCATTTATGTTGTTAACATGTGTTCAAAACGTAAGAGCATAGAGTAAAAGTAGTTTTGAATATCCTTTATGGCTTCCATAGCTCTCCAGCTCCATTGTTATGCATTGTTTTGATAAATTGCTACCAACTCGCCTTGTGTGTGTATGTCAGAGTTTGTGTGCTCAGCGCGACAAGCATGTGCAGAAAATCTGAGCTCCAATTTCATAGCACGTCTGGGCCCATTAATGTTGAGACTTTCTTGAGGTTTCTATATTTTCAGCGAAATTTTTGAGTAAAAAATGTTTCAATAATGATAAAAATTTCAATTTTTTGGCAGCAACAAAGCAATTTTTATCTTTTTTTCTTATCACGCTCAAAAAACATGTGAAAAAGAGCATAAGCAATATGCCTTACGCCCAAGTGTACTTATATTAAAATATAATCAGCTTTAATATAAACACTTGTCGTCTCTTGTTGGCTCATATTAGGCGACAAATTGCCTACAAGAGCATTAACCTAGATGGTTTCCGTGCCATCTAAAGCAATTTTAAGGCGTAGCTAATATAATTGTTTCAAGATTTCACGCATACGTCAGATTTTATCTCTCTCATCTTTAACAAGGCCATTATATAACCTTTTGATATTTATTTTTTACTTCCGTTTCAGTGCTTCTGCAGAAAGGGTAAGCAGCTCACCTGTACTCCATCTCCAAAAAAGAAAAGCCTTGGAAACTGGTGTTTAATGTGTGGCAACTTCCATTTTAACCCCTAATGGCGTTGACATCGTCTTAATATAGTATGTATATGTGTGTACGAAATTGGATTAAATATTTTTGGTGGCTTAAAAGCAGCGCTGTTAACACCTTGACTTGCTGTTAATTAAGCTGGACGTTAACTGATATTTTCCTTTTAGAGTCTGTTGCGGCATTTTGGGTCCTGTTTGGGGCATGATTTGTCAATTCACTTAATTAGCAGCTGCCGACAGCACCGTTAATAGCCTTAATTAACTGATGTCTTTATAGTTATAGCAATTTGTGGATCAATGTGGTAATAAACTAAACTGAAAGGGTAGCTAGTAAGATCTGAAAGAAACGCGAACGTGTTAAGGAGTTACCATGTATTAAGACTAGTTGATTCAATTATGCATTGAAATTTACATTGTTTCGACTCAAAATTGTGTCTTGAGCTTACGCAGAATTAAACTATTGCTTAATCCAAAAATTAAATCAATAAAGTTTAGATGAAGTTATGAATTAAGCTACTCGAATTCGGGGTATGGGATAAATATTTATTCTCAAACAAAAAAACATAAATCAAACAAAATACCGAGCTTGATATTCTCTTTTCTGCTTGTCAAAAAATTGCTAAGCTTTATTTTTAAGAATTTTAAGACATTTATCATAAAAAAAAAAATTTATTTTTTTTTTTATGTGCAGCTTATTCTTTTTTAAAGAAATAGAAGCTTCCCACTTCATCAAATATGCTATTCGCATGATTTTTGAAGCTTCCACAGTTGGAAATCACCTGCCAAAGTGCCAGGGCCAAAAACTCCCTTGACCTGCAGATAAACGTTAAAATAAAGAAATTAAAAACATATAGGGGAACCTTAGCGTTGACGAGCGTAACAGACATGGATAAAATAACCCGGAGGGAAGAGATTGCGTCTTTAAACGTAAAGTATAATATCACATGTATACAGTCAAAGCAATTTTGCTCCAATATGCTCTTAACTTTTGGCTTGTTGGCTTTTGTTTTCATTTTCTGTAGACGCCATAAAAAACATTTGCAGAAATATGAACGCACATAAATGCATAAGAGCTGATGATAGTCTGTGTGTGTGTGTGCGAGCGAGACAGCAAGGCCAGTCACATTTTTTTGACTGCCCTAAAAAGCACAAAGCCATGCGAAAAAAAATAAAAAAAATAAGAGAAGTTGAAGTTAGAGAAAGCTTTAAGTGCCCCCAAAAATATATTTGGCTTACTGGATATATTTGCGGGTATTTTATGTAAAGCTTTTGTGGTAGGGGCCTAAAAGCCACTTTGTGTCTTATATTCGATCATAAAACAACGTAATGTGCTGGCAAAAAATGTTGAAAGGTGATACCAAATGTCTGATTGCATATATCAGATACAAATGTTAAGTATCTGTAAAATATAAAAAATATTAGTGATAATAATTAATCATCAAAGCTTTTGAGTGTTTAAAAACAATTACATTGACTGGTATTATTTTGTTTAGAATCAAGTTTAATAAAAATGGCTCTAATACAAATCAATTTAATATCCAAGTTTACTTGGAGCTACTGCAGCTATTCTGAAGCTGATTCAATTTGGGATCAAGTCATGTCAAATATTTCAAATTCAAATTGTGAACATTTCGTATTGGAATTGTGGGTCAAATAAATAAAATATTTCCAGGGCGAGACGTTGTATATAAATTTGATTAAATTGTCAACTGTTGAATTCTCGTTGATTGCATTTGTGAGTCAGTCAACTCAACTGTGTGTTTTGCCATCTTCATTCTTGACACATTTACGAAAGCTGAACGTTCTTGCAACTTGAGTATGTGGCATGCACACACATATTAAAAACAACAACAGCAACGAGGTTGCATATGCATAAGTAAAAATAAAAAATTCAAACCCGAAGCAGTTTCTCATGGCAAGCTCTTCAATATGGTGCAGCTAATGCTGTCTTTATACTTATTGTGTGTGATTGTGTGTGTGCCACACTTGAGAACAAAAGCTCTTAAGTGATTCGTCGTCTACAAGTTGAATCCCACCCATCAACACCTTCTATATTGTCCGTGTCAGTGTCATCATTGATTGTTGAGTGATAAATGCGCTGATAACGTGGACCTAATGTCCCAGACACTTCACACTCTCTACGTTCACTCATCGCTGATTGTCCTTGATCTTAGTCAGACGCTTATGAAACTTTTTTACTCGCTTTCGATTTTTTTTCCTTTTTTCTTAGCTCATTATTCAGTTTGTGCCTCAGACTGGCACTCGTAGGGCAAAATAAAAATTGTATACATGTATGTGCCTTGAATCATTTAATTGTTACCCGCAACAACAAAACCGTATTAACATTCAATTAATGCAAATCAATTGAGCCTTTATTGTTTGGCATCACGGACACCAGATGCTTTTGATATTGTTTTATTCAATTAATTATGTCGATAAAAGCCACAAATCAGGCGAAAAAAAAAAAAAACCAAAACGTTAAAAAATTATTTTATTAAAACTGATAGCTTCTGAGTAATGATCCAAATATTAATAATTACCGATAAAACTTTGAACAAACTTTAACTGAAAGACAGGATTCAGTGCAGCAAAACTTTTCATAACTTTTTCTGAATTTCGATACAATTTTGATTTTTTTTTACAACAATATTTGATTACTTATCAATTTAGAGTTAATTTAGTCACAGAGTTTTTATAAATGGTTCAATCAATTAGCAATTCAATATTAAATTGATTAACTTTGTCAACAAATATTTTGCACCTCATTTAAACAAACAAAAATTAAGCAAAATAAACAAATAAACCTTAAGAACAAATCCTGCCCCACCACAGGATATTTGATTTTTACCTTATGAACAAGAAGCACAAAATGAAATGTAAAGCTTTTTAGATCATACGAGTTTGTGCCAAAATTTCCAGAGCCCGTTTGCTTATATTTTTATTAACACCGAAGGGTCTTCTAAAATTATCTGTGTTAAACACCAATAACGAACAACTAATTAATAAATATTTATAAATTTTTCAAACCATTATTATTTATATAGAATGTTAATTTAAATATTCCATCAAAAAAGTACTTCATCTGATGCATATATATTTTAACCATTTCAATTAAAATAAAAGATTGACTGGCATTTGAAATAAGCATTCCAAAATAAGAATAAAGGTTAGCTAAAAAAAAACGCTCGTTTAATGAAATGCAAATTTTAATTAAATCTGTAATTATGCGCAAACACGTTTACAGCGTTCGGTAAACCGCAAATGTTAATTTCAAAGCATTTTGAAGTAATTAATTAGAACGCGACGAAACAAAAAAATAAGTGCAGCTTGATAAATTTAACAGATTTAATAACATTTGAATTTATAACGAAGTTAACAATTTTAAATGTTTATGATTTTAGGATTTTTGTGACAAGCAAAGCAGCTTGCTTAATGCTTGAACCTTATTACTATTAAGTTTTATACAACACGTAAATTTACTTTAGCATGTCAACGGATTTAAAATGTTTTCAAATATATTAGCAACTATTTTCCATCCCTTCGTTCGTTTAATTTTAAGCCAATCAAGTACACAGCAGCAACAAGGAAACTTAACATCGAGTTAATAATGTACTTTGTGGTCAACGTGTATACAGATCATAAATTTATTGCACCGCCATCAATTGATTGAGCATTTCCCAATCAAATATGCCACGCAGAATAAAACCGCACCTGATTTTCTGATCAACCTGCTGCAATAGTTTTGCCCGCCAGCTATCCAGATTGCATGGAGTTGTGGTTATCAATTTAGGGTTCACTGGCTTTGATTTAACATTGCCCTTTTCATACACTGTAACTCTAAAAAGTAAGATTTTATCAGATGTGATTAAAAAATGGAACGAATGTTGACCGAAAGATATATATAATATATCAATCTTATCTATATGTGCAACTTCAACTCAATGGCAAAGAAATTTTATATCGCTCAATAAATAATCTTAATCTGCCTACAGGGCATTTTATAGTCAATCACTTATAACTAATATATCCTGCGCTTTGCTTTATTATCAGTGTTCAATCTATTCATTGCCATGGCATTGGGTTCAATTGTCCTCAGGTTGTCTGCTATTCGCATTGGCGGGCTTACCGCTTATACCTACATACATACATTTATATGTATTACAGGGGGCTATAAAACGCTTATTGCTGTAATTTTCAATATTTTGACAATTTTAACGAACACCAATGTTTTTGCCACCTGATTAAGTTCAATTTACTGTTTGGCGGCATTCATTTATGTATCCTTTTCAACATAAATTTTCGCATTGTGCAACCCAAAAGAAACATGCCACAAACATGAAAAATAAAATTGTGAAGCAATTACTTTCTTAAAAATAACCCTCTTGTTTTTATTTTTTCTGTGCTCATACTTATATTTTTTTTTATTTTGTCGTAGTAATAATGAAATATGATCCTAGCAAGCTTGAAAAAATGTTTTTTTATTTCTCAATTGTGAACACTTTTATATTAAACTCAGTTTGAAATCGACATCAAAGTTATTCCTAGAAAAAATCCTAGTAAATTTTTGTGCATATATACATATATTTGTTTCGGCTAGTGATAGTTTAAAACGCAATTGCAAAATATGTTTATCAAAGATATAACCAACCAATTAGACAAGAAAAAGCAACCTCTTAACGCTGCCAAAAAGATGGCACCATATGTGGCAGCCGTGAAACGAGGACCTTATACCATAACAAATCCCGTGTACAGCAATCAGGAAGAGGATAATAACGCTAACTCAACAAAGATGCACAGACATACGTTTAATGTCAATTGTCAATTGGTGGCACCAAAGAGCAATTACAAGCGTCATCAGCGTGCAATTTCTGTGCCCATATCCCAGCTGCACTTAACCAAGACAAAATCTCGCTCCAATCTTGGCATTTATGAGCAACGGGATCTGTATCGTCAGCATCGTGATCGCTTGGCGAAAATTAAAGGCAAGGTAAACACTTGCCTACCACCACCAAAGATAAAGATACGCGAGGGCAATTGCATGGAATTGCCGTACATGGAGATGCTCACGGCTCTTTATCGCAAGAGCAACAATACGCTGAGAACCTTTACCAAATCTCCAGATCGCCTGGCTGCTGGACGTTGGAGGAACGCTAGCCTGGCCTTGGATAAGGAACGCAAGCAGCAAGAGAAGAATAAAAACTTTCATCATGGTGGTAAACTGTTTGATCCACATTTGGGTAAACAACGTCGCAGCAAGCCAAAGGTAGCCAAAGCATTTAGCTACGAGGTGCCGCTGCATGTGCTCCATCGATACGAGGAGCTTATGAGCATCGGCGATATTGGGGTGCTCTGTAAGCTGCTGCGTCCACAAATCTTTATGGATCTAGAGGTGCTAGGCACTCGCATCGAGGGTCGTCTTATCATACAGCTCTTCACGGAGGCTTGTCCTCATGTAGTATTGGAATTCATGCGAGTTTTCAGCCAACAAAATACGAAAAACATATGCTTCACTCGCACCTTTGCCCCAGTTTGGCTGGAAGGACACATTGCTCTAGATCCCAAACGCAAAATTGATATGAGCAATATCGAGCATGACTTCGATGTACTTAACCATGGCGTCGATGCGGGCATACTTTCCATACCCAGTCGCTATGTACGTGGAAATACGCGAACCGAACTCAATTTTACACTAAGCTTTAAGCCGCTTTCCATTTTGAATGGCAAGCGAATTGCATTCGGCAAGATACGCAAGGGATTGCAGTTGCTGGGACGAATTCATGATGCCACCGAACATCTGGGCAAGAAACATGAACTGATTGTCATTAAAGATTGTGGTGTACTTAGTTGAATAGTATAGCTCTCTGTCTTATTGTAATGACAAATAAAGACATAAAATTGTGTGTAAGAATTATATGCATTCAAGCTTATTTATGTGTCAAATTAACACCGTTTCAGCAGTCAAATTTCTGGGAAATCTTGTAGCGTATGGTCTTTAAAGCTCGATTAAACTATTGTTATATCATGAAATCTCTATCCACAAACACATTTTTTTCCAAAACAAAACAGGCCATGAATTAGTTCAGTCAAGGGTTTGAAACGTATACTTCATGTAAGAATTTCGTAGTCAAATAGTATAACTTATTTGTAGCAGTTCGGTATTTTTGTTTATGTTTTTTTTTTTTTTGTCAACGTAAAAATTTAATTGTCTCTGAACTCTTAACTTGCTCGAAATGGTTGGTGATGGCTTGAACGATCCCCGCTATCAAGGTGGCAAACCGCAAGTTTCGGAAGATGAAAAACACTTGCCAGATAAATATTCAATGCGGCTCACTAGAGTCCTCAATCTTAGGGGTCTTGGGGTAAGCGAGGTGCCACAGCACTTAATTGAGACAGCGTACTCGGAATGTGTGACCAGTGTAAATCTTGGAATCAATCAATTACGCCAAGTACCATCGAACCTGAATAAAATGGCTGAACTTCTGACTGATCTGGAAATGGATAAAAATAAATTATTTTTTTTACCCACGTTCATTGGGAGTTTTTCGCAACTTACTCGCTTGAACTTGTGCGGAAATATGTTACAGGACTTACCCATGGAATTCGAATCCCTACAAAAACTATGTGAACTAAACATATCGTTTAATCGTTTCGAGCATATACCTAGTTGCATTTACTTTCTAAAAAGTCTTCAGGTCATTAAGGCCAATGACAACAGAATCAAAGAAATAAATGCAACCGAATGCGGACTCGCTGCCTTGTGCTGCCTTAAGATATTAAAACTTAGCAACAATAACATACAAAAGGTGCCACCAGAGTTGGGCAATATGAAAAGTATAACGACGCTTGAGTTATGGGGAAATCCGTTTCGATTGCCAAGATATCAAGTCATTGAATTGGGAACAGCAGCTATTATGAGCTATCTTCGAGAACGTATACCCAAGTAATTTTATGTTTTATGTATTTAGTCCGGTAAATCACTGTGTATAAAGCTATTAAAGTGTTAATTAAAAAAATGGTAATAGCAAAGTGTACAGAAAGTTGTAATTTGTGGTTAGTGTTTTCGCAAATAAAGAATTTGCTGAAACAAACTAAAATTTATGATCTATAAATTTTGCAATTATATCCAATTTCTAAGCAAGCTTTGAGCGAGCTTGCATCTTTATTTTTGTCTTCAAGTAAGCCTTGGGATATTAAAAACGATATCAATTTTAACTACATTTAAGAAATCGAATTTTTAAAAAGATCGAAGTAAACAAAAAACAACTCCAAAATGTCGTATATAGAAAACAAACGCGGTAAGCATGGGCCTTCTCCGTAAGTTAAAGACAAAAGCATTTTTGAGCTCCTATTTTATATGATTTTTCCATCCAAGCAATACCAAGGCCTACGAAGACGATACCTTTGTGACGCATTTTAAAAAGCGCAATGCACGCGAAATAATTGTAATGGATAGCACTGGTAAGCCAGTGCGATCCACTATATCCCAGAGACGCACTTTTGCCTATGCATCGCTCTTGAAGCCATTAGCCGTCATGGCACGCAATGTGGTCAGGGATTTGGATCCCGCTAATGATGTCACATTTATGCGCTTACGTTCCGAGTTACATGAGGTGCACATGTCTCTGAACCCACAATTCATCGTTGTGGTCATACAGAAAATAAAACGTAAAGGGACATAAAACAAAACTATCTATATACGTGTGTGTGTGTGTGTGTATAAATTCAGTAACACTTATTAACATTAATAAATGCATACCAAAATGATTGCCAATTTATCTAGTTAATTGTCATGTAATTACTTTGAGTGTCAACCACATCGTTTTTCGTTAATTTGTGTACAAATTAGCAGGCCATCAAACAAAAACTCTGCTATCACTGCGTAAAACTCATTCTACGATATGCGCATCAAGTATACGCCATGTAAACTGGAATTGAGCATGATTAAACGGTTTTCAAATTCAACAAAAAAATTCCCTTGCAAATGCATCAAAGCGTCAATTATGCACATGCAATACCCTTATCCCCTTTCCTCTTTCCCAAGCACATTCGTACGAGTTGAAACTCGATTACCACGACACATTCATTAATCGTAGTAGTTGGCATTTTTGGATGGAGATTTTGAATATGTAATGCTCCCCGCCCCGCAGTTGTGTGCAGCTTCATTAAAAATCAATCTCGACTTTGATCCCTGTCTACAAACAAACATGTATGGTGTAAGCGCGGAACATGGCAAACAATCTTTGACTCTGAAATTGCGCGCCGGAATTGCACATAATGTTTGTCTCACAATCATCCATGGATCTATGTATTAGCAATTAAATTCGCACGTTTTTGCTCGTGACTTTGGCACTTATTTTTGCTGTCAACTGGGCTTTTAATACACCCTGTAGCCATGAAACATTTATATAGGGGCATAAAAACGAATGTAACTGACTTTAACAGAAGTCAAATTTGGCATAATAAAAAATACAACAAATCAACGCTGTCTTATTGACTGATTGACTGACTGATTGCTATTAAATTTCTCAATGTAAATTATAAGATCAAAGGTTGCCTTTCAACTGCCGAGCTTATAAAGAAACGATTTGATAATCTAAAATATGATTTGATAATCATATCATTAAAACGAAAATATTCAAAAGATGATAAGAAAATCAAAGAATTTACTTTTAGTAGTTACAGCTTTTGGTACTTATTTGTATGTGGTCTCAATGGTAGCTCACAGGGTATATTCTTAGCTGATCAATTTTGTTGTAATTTTATTGTTGAATTACCAGCTTTTAGTTTTAGTGCTATTGCCATTACTCATTTATTGCAGGAAACCCGACAAACCTATTCCAAATGGGCTCATTCACACACACATTTACACCCACACACACTTAGTATTTGTGTAGCCAAATTGGATTTGGTTTTTTTTGTTTTAAATGTGTGCGCTTTATTTATTTAACGTGTTGCTTTTATTTGCCGCCATTTATCTGGCGCCTATGAAATTGTATTTTGTTGCTATTTATCTATCTGTATTGTCCGCATATGTTTTTACAGCTATTGTATTTGCGCGTAAATATTTATGCAGGTAATGACTGTTACAATATTTGTAAATATAATGGAATGAAAGCGTTTAATATTTGCAAAATATATTAATTGCTAATTCGCAGATAAATAATTAAATACATTTAAGTGGAAAGTCAAAAATAATATACAATGTACTTAATTTTTGAAAATAAATGCATAGAAAATATTATACAATATTTGGGGCCATATATATATTTTAGACCAATTTTAATTAATAATATTTTACCACTATGAGTTGCATATAAAAATTCAAGTTGTTATATTTTCCGGAAGTATTAAAAACTCTGTAAAATTCGGCGCAATGAAGGCGCTGCACTGAGTCCTCATTAATCATCGTCCTGCCACAAAGACGAAAATAATGTTGAACTGCAAACTGACCCTTGAAGCGGTAACAACGTGATTAAGTGGAAGAAATCCAGCGGCACATGTTGACATTTAATTTATTCGATTCAATTCGATTCGATGCAATGTCAATTGCAACAAATTTCGTAAATATAACAAACGACACGATGTTGATATTTAATGAATATTCAAGAGTTATTAATCATGTGACTGTGACGAATGACTTGTATAAAAATAAATGATCGAATGCCAATGGGACTGGACACTAAACATTTTGTTTAATGAAAACTATTTGCAGTTTTAATGTTGATAAGATTTTTTTCACTGTGCTACTCAAACAACCAAGTTACCATGACACTGCCAACTGAATTTCGTCAAACTTGACATACGATTTTCGACTGACTGGTGAATTCCATATGGTGACTGTCTGCCATGTGGCTTGTGAATTGCCTCCAGGAAAATTGGAATGCCTCAATTCGTCGTCGTCTGACGTTGATGAAACGTGAAATTGCGCAAATGCCTCACTGGAGATTTCTGGGGGCCATATTTGCAGACGTTGACATTTCAATTGAATTGGGCTGCCTGATGTCATGAATATTAATCCAAAAAGCACCATATTTGTATATTTTTATGTTTTTAAAGTATCTAGGGCACAAAATACTTCATCAGAAACTCGCTTAATGTCCCAACTATTAATTCTTGAATGTCATCATTTTTTATTTCAAAATCTTTGTAATTCAAGTAAATAAATTATTTATCAAAAGGCGTCTTCATGACTAATTGAATTGGTCAGCCTGTTTATTTTGTTTATGTTAAGTCAACTGCAAAACAGCAGCTCAACGTCTATTTAGCAGCATCCTGTTCAGTCGCTTGAATGACCACCACACTCAGAGTGTCCCTTAACACACAGCAATACCATGTAAGTAATGGTCTTCCCTTTTGCCTATTTGTGGAGCATTCATCATGCGAGATGCTGGCCCATTCCACATGTGTTGCCCTAATTAGTTCAATGTCTGACCCAAAAGTGTGATGGGCTAAGGGGGACACATGGGGCGGGTGATTAAATTGCCGTCAAAAGTTACAAATGGCAGTGCATTTACGAGAAAACAACCTTTTTGCAACATTTTTATTTCGCTGCGTGTGTGTGTGCCTCGATGGAAATGAAATATTGATTGCTCGACAAACAATTTGTCAGCAAATTAGATGGAGATAAAGTTGTTAAACAAGTTTAAAAGTTAGTTAAGCCAATTTATTAATATATTTATAAATATACTTATGTTTATTCAGCTTTTGCACATGAGTTATGTTTATGCTTAACGTTCGAATAGTTAATTCGATTAAAATTATATGCATAAGTGCTGCTTAAATGATCGCTGGCATCTTTAATTAATGTGAGAGACAATACAAAAGAATATTACACATAAGCCGCGTAGTTGCACACATTAATTAAATGATTAAACAAAGACATTCACACACACACACACTTCACATATTATTGTGAGTGGTTTGAGTTAATGGGCAGCGATCATTGTTTTTGTAATTAACGCCTGTGGTCTTGAAGGACAAAAGCTTCTGCAATTTACACTTTATATTAAGGCATTATTAATTTTAATTACATTCCGATTAAGTCTCAATTAAACCACGACTATTCAGCTTTGTCAAGCCATCAAGCCGTCAAGCCATCAAGTCTTATTGCTTGTCAAATCGATTGATTTCACTTGCATGCAATTACCATTTAATAAACGACTATTTAATTAGAGAATTCGATAAGAGCAACTCATAAACCAATCGACATACTACATCATTAGCAAAGTGCATATAACGTGCAACATACAACAAATGTATGAGAAATATGTATTTATTTTACCATCATTTTAATTGCATTTTGTTATTGACTAAAATCTGTGTGAGAGTCAATTAAATAATGATCAAGCTAAATCCTATATATGCCAGCTTAAACTTATACAAATTATTTTTGTTGTTTGACAATGTGCTTAAGCTCTTGAGCTTCCATTAAGTTAACTTCCTCTGTCTTTAATTCTCTTACCATACCGATGCCTATCACATTTTGTTACCATACGAGTTCAACTACCTTCCTGTGAACAAAATAAACATTTCTTAATAATACCAAAAATACCAGAGGGCATGACCATAATTACAACATGCAGTAGTGGCCAAAAAATTAAAATAAAGAATACAGCAGACACAGCTCAACTCAGAAAAGGAAAATTCTAGCTACCTGTCTGCACCTCAGTCTAACCGTAAAAGGGAAACCAACACTCACACACAGTGTTACTCTGAAACGAACATAAGTTGGCCCCAAGCCAAAGCGTTAGAGACAAGTTTACATTGCTTGACGAAAAGGCAGAGCCACGCCTTACTACAACTACTCTGCTGTACAATGGAAATGATATTTGGCTATAAACTTTAAGATTTTATTTTCGAAAAGTACAAAATTTCACATGAATATTTATTTTGTTTTCTTTTAGTTTTAAGCTTGCAAACAACAAATTAAAGTTTCGACCCAAAACCCAATTTATGCAAACTATTTAACTTGATTTGCCCATGGTAAACTGTGAACTTATTTTTCACATCACTCACTTACACACACACACAGAGAGAGAGAGAGACTTATATATAAAAACAAGCATATAACTATAGCGGTTAAATTTAGCTTAAAACTGAAAATGTTGCAGCTAATTTCTTGTGACTTTTCTGCAAACGTTGCAATTTCTTAAATGACTTTCTGACTTTTTGTCTATGATTGTGTGTGTTTTTGTGCGTGTGTGTTCCAAGTTGTGATGTCTGCTACGTTTTCGCCTGGGCCTGGGCAAATACTACATAACAACTTTTGATGCAAGTTTTAAAACATTTACGCCATTTTTACGTGTACGTGACAACGCATGCCAAAAACACAAAAGAAGACCCCAACCCCAATCTCCGTCACATTTCCACACATTCCACCCACTCAGCCATGCTGAGGTCTTACTTACCTCTTTAATTGCAGGCAAGCGGGTGATTATTTGGTTGAAAAGTTGGAACGCTTTTTAGCTTGATTTTTTTGTTGCTGTTTTTATGTTTTGGTATTTTATGTACATGTTAAAAGCATTGGCAGCAAATAAAAATTAGAAATGCATTGCACGTATTTATTATATTCCGTTTGCGCCGTTTTTCGGTTAAAACTTTATCCGGCTTTTGTGGGTAATTTGTGTGGATACATTTACATTTGTGGGTGTGTGTGCTTTTCGAAAATACCCTTTAAAATGTCGATAGTAGATGGTGGGGTATATTTTAAATGCTATTCAAAGTGTATAATATATGTATTTAAATAATAAAGTTCAAGTTGTTTTTTATTTCAGAGAGTATTTAATAGCCAACCTCTCAATGCATTCTGCAGCAACTTCAACTCGATTTGTATTTATTTGCTGTGCACAGCAGTTGAATTGAGGCCGCCAAAGCCATCATCAAGTGCTCAGCAACAAAAGCAGCAGCAGCAGCCACAACGGCGCCGGATGCCAGTCAAATAATTTAATGTGCTTTATTTGAATTCAATAATATTAAATCAATCATTAATATTATAACTGATTTATGCATGCAACCGTTCGTGGCATTTTTCTCCCCTCTTAACTCACCCTACCGCCATCCACAATTTTCACACTGTTCGTGATTGAACGCACGTAATACAGTTACTTTGACTTTATGGCACATAATTTGGTTTTAATGCCAGCCAGCCAGAAGCACAAAATGTGCTTATTAAAAAAGTTGAATGTGTAAGTTTTGCACAGCGTTGTAATTGAAAATCTTATGCACACTATTTAAGATCGTTATATGTGAGGGGAAAGAAAACTTTAGCCATCGTTGCGTATACACAATGTTTGAACAAACGTCTCATGGTATTGGGAAGCCGCTTGTGCGATTTGTTGGGCAGTTGGGCACAATGCCAGTTTATGTGCTGTCAGAAAATTTGACTATGCGCATTCTAAATTTGAATTAATTAATGTTAATTTCAAAACATTTTGTTATATAGTTTTATGTTAATGTGCAAACATTTAGAAGCTTATAGCAAGATTGCAGCTTAATTTTTAATATGCAGTATACTCGCTGTTATTACATAATCGTAAATAGTATATGAAGCTTATGAAGCAGCTGTGCTGTGATAAGGGACACAATTATCTAATTTCTTACATTCAAATGCAAATAAACAAAGCAGACTAGGGAGAAGTACAACAAATGTTGACACTTGAAAAGACATCTTGCAATTAAATACGCATAATAATTCATAATTCATTTATCAAATTAACACGCAGACGCCATGTTGTGTGCTGACTAAATTAAATTAAAACTTTTCACAACAGAAGCAGCTGAAAGATATCATTTAGCGCATCTGCGGCTGACAACAAAATTAAATCGAAAATGAGCAACACGAAAACTTATCTTCTTTTGACTGGCGAAACATATTTGTTAACGACTCTGGCCTTTTGGCTTAAGCAATTTGACAGGTGACACACATCAACACTAAGCTATGCCAACTGATTAATGTTTACAATTTTTTAAGGCATCTTTTTTTTTGCTTTGTTAAATTTAAGAAGCAGTCCGTCACTTAATCACAAACAGCTCCATTAACTGCATACAAAATGTAAAATAGTAGTAAAATGGTCTTCAACAACAGTCAACACAATGTATCTTAAATCACTTGGGCTAACTGGCTGGCTGACTGACTGACTGTTCTGCAAGAAATGTGCAATCAGTCAACGGTTCTCGGGCATTTTGTCAAGCGGAATCAGCATTTGACCCATGTGTGTAAAGTGCGTTCTCTCTCTTTCTCTCGTTGCGCTGCAAAGCAAATCTTATATATAAGCCACAGATGGCAAATGCTGGCAAATGCTGCCAAAATGCGACGAAAACGACAAGAACGACAAGCAACAACAACAAAAAACGCAGCAGCCAAAATCCGTGCGCTGGAAATTTGCATTTGAAATGCACAGAACAGACACACATATATTCACATGGATTGTCAACACAGGCTTAAGAACAAAGCCACAGAAACTGCACCCGTTTCAAATGTGTGTATGTGTGTGTGTGTGTGGATGTAAAAGTGCATGAAATGCATTGAAAGACTTGCGTGTGTGTGTGCTGCGGCTTGAATAAAGGTTCGGACTTTACAGTTTCGTGCATTAACACGCACGCATAGAGACATCCACACTCACACACATACACCCACACACACACATACACACACACTCATATTCATGCGTTGAGTGGACAAAACGCACTGTGAATACGTAATTGATAACCCTTTCTACATTTGCCCCCTATATTCAGCAGTACTAAATTCCTGTCGTGTTCGCTCGCTTTGTGTTGTGTTCATCTTGGATTTTTCAAACTGCATACAAAAAAAAACAAAGAAAAATATATGATCAAATACAAATTTGTGTGTGTGCTCGATGTAGTTGTAAATTAAAGTTAGGGTACGTTTAAATAAAAAAAACATTTAATACCAAAAACCAACGTTTAAAAGAAACTTAAAACTTTTTTTTTCATTAATTGGATTGCTGTCATGAAACTTAAAGCAGATTTATATTGATACGCATAAATAAAAATTGTCTCAAGCTGCTTTTTGTTAAATGAGCACAGGGTATAATTCAGCTAATTCCATTTTCTTTGAAACAAGAATTGCATCATGTTGAATGCCTCTTTTAGTCATTTTGTGGACACACTTACAGCCAGCGTGGCATTTCCTTCTTGAACAATTTCTCCTTCTAGTCTTCGTCCTATTCAACCTTCTCGTTGGCGTTGCCATTTTCGTAGTCATCGTCATCCTGGCCAAATCCTGTGCCAAGTTGGTGTTATAAGTTTTGGCGTGGATTAAGCAAGGCGACGTGCGGCGGTTGACAACGCCAAACCCTTTGCAAGCCCTGCAAACCCCGCATCTATGCAGCGAGGCGACGCAATTGCGGCAGCGCCTAATGATATGCAATAGTTTTGTGCGCTTACCAAATGCCACTAATGGAAGTAACTTGAGTGTAAATTCAAAAGCGGATTGTGGCTCTCTAATCCCAGCAAACTAAATTATTTATTCCGCATTTGTCTTTGGCAATCGTGTTTTGTGTTCTCGTATCTCGTTATTTTTGTGTTCGTCAACATTTTTGTTGTTATAGTTGTATATATAGTATGTACAAAACTTTGCTGCTGCTGTTTTATGGGAGGTTTTGTAACTGGTTTTGTTTTGGTTACGCTTTCGATTTAAGTCCGACTTAACAATACGTGGAATTAAGCGAATTTCCTCTTTTCATTACAATGAAATTGAATTGGTTTTTGGCCAGCACATTGTTGCCGAAATTCTCTCTACTCTCTGCTGTTTTCTATTCTCTATTGTTTCTCTCTTTCGGTTTATTAGTGCTGGTATTCAATGGTTATCGGGCTTCCACTGCAAGTAGCAGCTCCGAATTGAATCATGCAAATGCATATTTGTGGTACGACCCAAATGACTTTGATAGCTCATGCTCGAAAATCTTGGATTAAATTCGTTGATTGTGAAAAATTGTTGCCAACTTTGGAAAAGGAATACAAAAATAAAATAAATTATTAATTTTCTATGATAAAATATTTACTTTCTTACTGTTTGCCATAATATCTTAAGCGGTTCATACTTGTATGTTGAAAGATAAATCTGTCAAAGTTAAAGAACAGCAGCAAGGATCCAATAAGAAGGCCTCACTAGTTTTCTGACAAAATTGAGGTACTAAATCTGTTGGGCTTAATGCATTTGCAGTTTTGGTTATATTTCATGCTGTGATTTGTGGACTTAGCATAAACACGGGGTGGACAATGCTCAAAGACGTCCGACCGATAAATCACAGTTGTAGAGCTCGGGGATATGACATTGTAAGCATGGCCAAACTTAATAAAATCACGTGGCAAAAAAACAAATGACTGAAAACTGACTGTTGTCGTTGCTGCAGACAAAACCTCTTTAAAGCAAATATTTCGCTATGTTCGTATATACTGTAAGATTTCTCAATGTCAGCATGAGAAGAATGGCGAAAAACAAGCAAAACAGAAGCGCAGACAAAGACATCAACGTTGGGCAGACTGTGGCTTTGATTTATCGCGAATGAAGCAAGGCACTAACAAAAACAACTGGGCACAATAGCAAAAAAAAAACCACACAAAATCATCCAATTATCCTGTAAAGTTTCATTATGTCAGCGCATTGTTTTCGGACCGGCCGGAACTGACGCCATATTGGCACAACTTCTTCCTTCTTTTTTGTTTCATTCTGTATCTTTCTGTCTGTCACTTAAACTCTTTCTCCTATTCTTTTCGAGTTAGACTTATCCACATTCTCGTTGTCGCTGATAAATTGTCAACGTGGCGTCGCTTTCACATGTTTTGACTTGATTATGGCGTAACAAATTGTCGCCATTTTGCATATTCGCACATTGGGGAAACGGAAGCACTGGAAACGAAAGCGACATCACTGCAAAGCTAACCGCAAATGCAGTGATAACGACGTCCAGCGTTGCCAGCGTTGTCTTTTTTGGCCAACACACAAATGGCAAATAGAAGACAATCAAAGCTAACTAAGCGGCGTTGTTCCTTCAGTCTTTGTCTCTTTAAAACAATTTTATAGCTAGCTTACCACAATGAGCCCTATAAAATTTAAGTTGCTGTTCTGCACTCTTAACTCATTGTTTAACTTTAGATAAGCATTGCCCAAGAACCTCTTAAATTCTTTATGTATAAGTATGTTTATAATATATCTAAGCCCGTATATTGATTTTCCTTTTTAGATTTGCAATGGACCTCAAGACTGGCTCATTGCTTGTGGCGCCTGCGGTAAAGAATTCCAGTTGTTCGCATCCGCGATATACGGGCCACAATTTCATTGTTCACATTGGGATTGCGGAGACAATTGAGGCAGTGTTGATATTGGTGTTGACACTGGGTGTGATTGGGGCCAACTGTCTGGTAATCTTTGTCATTAATAATCGCCGTTACGCCGCCTACATACATCAACAGGTGAGTCAGTCAAAAGTAACAAACTGAATGCATTAAGTTCTAAGTGTGGACCATTGTTGCTTTTAGCCGCGTTATCTACTCACTTCGCTGGCGCTGAATGACCTAACCATTGGCCTGCTAATTACACCGTTTGGGTTAATGCCTGCATTGTTTCATTGTTGGCCATATGGCGAGATCTTCTGCCAGATACAGGTGAGTACAAGTCTCCTTTATTCATTCCCCAATTACGTTATCATACTGCTGCTCAATTAATACAATGTAGCATAATAGGAAGCCTTTTGTTTAGCCCACATAATATAGCCGAGTTAAATGAATGGACTATATGTATGTGTATTTATATACATATGGAATAAATTATAATGTTTATGTTTAAAACAATGGACGTAGGAAATCTTTTAAGCTTATTAGCTAATTATTTGGTTGGATTTTTAAAAGTGGTTAAACGGTTTTAACTGGGGTAAGGGCTAAAAATAATTTACTGGTTGGATGCTTAATCACGATTTATATCTTGTTTTGAAAACAATTGAATTGATTTTAAGTTTCAAACATTTTTAACTAATTCTTGGTTTAATAAGTATTTATGGAATAAAAAACTTAACTAACTATACGTAAGCTTAACCAAAGATGATACAGAATAGATAGCGGATATAAAAAGGGGATCGTTCTAAAGACTTAATGCTAATATTAAAGTATTATGTCTTTTGTACATATTAAAAATATGTTTTGAATTATTTTAGAATTAATAAGTTTTATGTAAATTATTTTAATTATATCTTGGCTTACTAGCTTATTATTTAATATTACTCTTATACGGATATTTTTCCATGCTAACATCTATCATATTTTTTCTTGATTTTTTTTTAATATGCAGGCCTTGCTTCGTGGAGCGTTATCGCAACAAAGCGCCGTTATACTTGTGTGCATGGCCGTGGACAGATATATGTGTGCGCTGCATCCGCGACGTTATTATCAGCACTCGAGCAAAAAGGTAAGTGGATCAGTGAATGGGTTGAGCAAGTCAATGTTGCATAACTTTGGGCGTACAAACTGCATGTACGCTTATGTTGCAAGTAGTTCTAATGCGCGGCAGTGTAGATAAGGCACGTTGCCCAGCTGCCGATAAGCTGTGCGACAGGCTAAGATAAAACTTAATCACAATCCAGGGCAACAGGCAATAAACAAAAGCGTATGTGATGAAAATAACAAAGAAATCACGCGCCAATAAAATCTTGTAGGTGGCAATAACAACAACCACATCATCTATGAGCCAATTACGTAGAGATAAATAGGGATAATGGGCTCAGTGTGTTTTTTTAGTCATTAAAACAGAGAAAACACGCAAAAACGGACAAAAACAAAGCAGCTAGAAGTTAAGAATGAAAAAGCAGAGCAAGCTAAATCAAATTAAACATCCAGCAGTCCAACAGTCGAAATAGTGTATGAAATAAGTTTAAAAACCCCAAGCTGGGTTTACTTTTGTCTGTGACTTTAACTGTATACGACGACCACAGCAAAGTCCTGGCCCTGCAAAGGACCGGCAAGGACAGGCAAATGAAGGGGCGCGACGTTCACCGCAAGTGAAAAGGGGGCAGCAAACAATGGCAATGGCTTACACACACACTCTCTCTCTCAATCTCTCTTACTGGCTCGTCTCTTTTACATCATAATTTATGAGCCAACAAAATTTACGTAGCCGTCTTTCAACCAAAAAAAAAAATGGAGACTTGCCCGAAATGTAGAAAAACTTTGCAAAATACACAAAACGGCAAAAAAAAAAAAGTTCTCTTTATATGTGAGAGTGAGCGGAAGTGAAAATAAATATTTTTTTGGTTTCAGACAGCACAACTCCGCGTATCATTTGCAAAATGGTAGAAAAGACAAAAAAGCCCCTTCCGGTCGTCCCAAACTACGTTTCTTTTATGATTTGTGTTTTAGTATGCAAATGGGTATTAACATTATGACTATTAGGCGAACTTTAAATGACGCACCCAATACACATAATTTTTCAAACCAATCGAAGAAAAATTCAAATAAAGAGCATAAAGTACATTATGCAAATTAAAATTAGATAGACCTTAATTTTATTTATTATTATATTAATAAAATACATATAACTAATATTAATTGTCTAATTAGCTATTTAACTACTTATCAATGTCTTTTCTCAACATCTTTTGATTTTATCCTTGAAATTCTCAACTGGCTTGTAGTTGGCTTTTTTCTACACTCGCCTTAAAATTCTCAACGGATTTAAGCTTTATTAGCATGGAAAGTCCGATATTTATCGTGGCTTACTTACTTTTAATTTTAATTGTGTATTATTTTTTTTTTTTTGTTTTTGTTTTTTTTTTTTTTTTTTTTGTTTGTTTTGTTTTGTTTTTTTTTATTTTATTTATTTAATTTATTAGCATTTTGCTTACCGCAATTTCGTTTAGAGTGGGTTTATTCACTCTTCATGGGCTCCTGCGATTCGATTGTCCTGGTTGACAGCAATATTCCACCTTTTCAGACATCGAGCAGATTTAGTTGCTGTTGAATAACCTCAGAAGCGTCCTGTGGCAGAGAAGCGGTGGCCAGAAAGGCTGTGTCTTTTGCGTATGTGGCTACAAGCAGATAGTAAAGTGTGCAATGTCGAAAATTAATAAAAAGCGCCGTTCGCTGAAGCAACTGATACTTGGACCACCTTATTTCTTTGAATTTTTTTGGTTTTGTAATGCCACTTTGACAGCTTGCATATGTTGTGTGATTTTATTGAAACTCAAGTGATTAAAATAAATTGATTCTTATTGCTTTTCTATCCGTTGTTATATAAAAAAATATTGACGAGATTTGAATCAAAAATGTGTTTTTTTTTTCTGACAAAACGTCCTAGCAATATTTGAGCAACTTAACTTGTCGGCGCATAAATTTGCTGGTTGTTCATTATAGTGGCTGTCAGTCACTTAGACGGACTGACAGAGTCAGTTAGTTTTTTATTGTGGCAGCCTTTCGCATACGTTATTGTTTTTTCTCCTCTCATACTATTCAACATAATCAAAAATTTTTAATTCTATTTTATGATTTAATCAAAAATTCTTTGCAACAATAGACTGCAGTAGAAAGTACCTTTGAGCTATTTATAAGAATGGTTTATTTTTTCATAACAGTGGTGACATCGCTATAGCCAAAGAACAATTTATCATATAGGGCTGATTTCATATCCATGTTATTTGTGCCAGTGTTTTCCGACTGACCATTAATCCATCTCTTATTCCGGTTAGGCTTCCGAGGCTTAGGTTTGTTGCTGGTTGGTGCTGCTTGGTGCTGCTTTCACAGCGATCAAAGTACTGTCATCAATCATAATGATAATGTTGATGATATAGTATGTATATGTGTTAGTAATTAAACAGAAAGTTTAAAAAGAATGGTGGTTTCTTCTGCTTTGTCGGATAACCAACGTGCATTAAAAACATTAATAAATAAATAAATAAGAAGAATGGTTTAATATAAAACTCATTTCATGTGTTATTTTAATTAAATTATAACTTGGATCCTTATAATAATGAATCTGTTTACTTTAAACGAAGACAAGTAGCTGAAAAGAATTTTGATCGATATGAAATATAATTTACCTATAAACATCTGTTAATTTGAATAGCTAAAATGGTAACGCTGTTTTGGTAACGAAATAAAACCAAGCGTTTACCACAACAAATAGCACAAAACTAAATGTAACTAATTTGAATGTGTCTGCATGTGTGTGTGTACATATATATTTTGCAGGGCTGTGTTGCAATATTGAGCTTAACATGGATTATCAGCCTGACTGTATTTGGGTTTCTCGTACTGCCTAAAGGTAAGTTTCAAAACCACTGACAACAACATCTAAAACACATTGCAAACATCTGCTTATATTGGCGTTTATCTATCAATGTATGTATTTGTGTGCATAGGCTACTATTTCAACAATACTGGCCTGATGGCATGCGAGCCGTTTTACAGTAAGCCCTCGTATCGCATTTTGTCCACGTGTGCATTGTACTTTCCCACCACGATGGTGCTGATGTACTGTTACGGTTCCAGTTTTCATATGAGCCGCTTTCGCTTAAACGATCCAACAATGCCGCTCACAGCGGCGGCCCATCATCCACATCCGCATCATCCGCCACATCAGCAGCTGCAACATCATCAGCAGCATCATCAGCAACATCATCAGCAACTTCAACAACAACAACAACAGCAGCAGCAGCACTCTTCGCATATATTTGGACATGGCGGACATGGGCACTCGCATCATTCGCATCCGCATCATCATCGGGCGCCTGTTATGAACCATTTGAGCATGGCCATGAGCATGGGCCTCGTCGGCATGCCCAGCATGACAAATAAAATAACCAAAAAGGTGAGTCGAGGTCCGTAAGCCTGAGTTTAAATATAATTATGTATATCCTATTTAAAAACAATATATATATTTGTCATTTATATTTACTTAATGATATTTTGTCTAAAACCAATGTTTTTTTTTTTTTTTTGATAAAAATTCTTCTTCCATGGATCTTTTGAACAGAACAAAAATCGATTTATTAATATCAATTAAACAACAAGTTTGTTAATCTAATAAAACTTAAAAATTCGATAATTTTATTTGCTTTAACTACTTAAAATGCACATCATTAAATTTTTTATGTATGTATGTATTGAATAAAATCCAATATGTTATTTTATGCATACCCTATAAAAGCCACAAAATGTCTGTTGGTATACTGCCCCAATTATAAATGTTGCCCTTTATGTTTTACACATTTTCGTGTGGTGTTTTTAATTAGATTGTTTGCTACACCACATTCGTTACAGATTGTTCCCATACAGGAGAAGAACTCCAGCGGCAACACGTCACGTTCAATGGCGGCCATTTCGTTGGGTTTCATTGTTATGGTCACACCGTGGACCATTCAGGAGATTGTCACCGCCTGCACGGGCTCCAAGGCAAGTAGTAGCAGCAGGAGCGGCTATGTACTTACTTACTTGTACTTATGGTCAATACGCCAGCACAATCGATGCATACGTAATCAGTTTGTGTTGGTTCATGTGATTATGTTGCGCGTACGCCACGTTAACCACATAAGCTTTTATTGTACTTGAGTGTGTGTGTAACAGTCTGTGTCTCTCTCTACTGTGCAGCTGCCACCATTCCTTGATTTCTTGGTCACCTGGACATCGTTAAGCAACAGCCTGTGGAATCCATTCATGTACTGGCTGCTTAATTCAGACTTTCGTCGCCTCAGCCGACACCTGATGCCAAACAAAGTGAGTTTTTTCTCTTGCTTATTGACCGATTTTTTTTAGCTTTTGATATGCGTTTTTAAGCTTCTCACACAATCGCATATTTTGTTCGTATTCTTTATTTTTTTATATTCTTCTTTTAAATTTTGTGAATTTTTATTTTTCATAGAAATTCGAAATTATCTGAATTTTGATCCGAATTTTGTAAAATTGATCTTATAAAGATTGCTTTTTACTCTGCAATAAAAAAATCTTTGTTGCTGAACATATTTTCATCTTCAGAAGGTTTCATACAATGTCGTAGAACATTAATTGTATACGAAGTTTTGAGCATTGACGGAGCTGCTTGTAAAAAGTATTACTTAACTTACTTAACTGTGGGGTTGAACTCGTTTTGGTGTTATATGAAGATAAATAGAAAATAGAAATATGCTTGATAGCATTTCACATATACTGAGGGATTTTGTGTTCAAGCATGCTTAAACTAAACCAAATTTAAGCACGGACTTTTGAATCTGGCCAAGCCATAAATACGCAAAGCAGCATCCAACACGGTATACTCGGGTCAAACAAACAAGAACAACTACAACACAATAATAAAAGCAAAGTGAAAAGTGATTTTGAATTATGAAAGAGAAAATCCAAAGCGGCGTTTACTTGCCACACTTTCAGCTACCCCAACCCTTCGGGGCCCAATTGGCCCTCGCTCCAAACGTAAACATGAAAACTCACTCGGCCTTTTTAATTGTGGGCGCAAAAGGGAGAAAAGTGCACGGGGCCTTGGGGAAAGCAAATCCATTTTTGGAAAGCGCAGTCAAGTTGCATGATTTACTTCCAAAAAGCTCAAATGGCACTGTGGTCGTTTTGAACGAATTTATGTGCAACACGCTCAGTTAGAGATGAGAGCTTGCCAAAATCAAAAATATATTTTTCTTAAATTTTCTTATTTTGAAATTAAATAAAAGCCGTTGAAAAAAAATTAAATCGATAAAATTGCTTCTTTGGAAAACATTTTCATTATTTTCTATGTCTCTCGACCACAGATTGAAATTTGTGGTTTTTTTTTCTAATATGATTCCATAAATTTGTCTCCATTAAATTTGTCTCCATTAAATTGGTTTTGTACGTCGAGAACTTTTGTAAAACAAAATATCGGTCAAAAATATATGTTTAAATTCAGTTCAGCTTTTAAAATTCATCAATTATAAGTACGAATCCTTAAATGCATATAAGTTTCAAGTATGAGCTATATATGTTTCTTATATATATTTTTATAAAAAAAATAAATGATTTGAAAGTTTTGTGAAAACATTTTTTAAATGGCTTTTCGTGTTCTTGTTTTACTTTATCTATTTTAAATGTTTTTTGACATATTGAATTCCAACCTTACATTTTGTTAAAAAAAAAAAATCTCTTTCGCATGGTTTCTGACTTTTCCTGTTTGTAAGAGTAATAAAGAGGAATGCACAATGCTACAACCAAAATCCCTAAGACTATGTCGAAGGCACTCGGGCCTTCTCGTTCTGTTTTTGGTTCTTCTATATGAACTTGAACCATATACTTTAAAATTCTTCAACTGCCGCGCAATAAGCTATATATGTTTCTTTTATATATTTTTATAAAAAAAATAAATGATTTGAAAGTTTTGTGAAAACATTTTTTAAATGGCTTTTCGTGTTCTTGTTTTTTTTTATCTATTTTAAATGTTTTTTGACATATTGAATTCCAACCTTACATTTTGTTAAAAAAAAAAAATCTCTTTCGCATGGTTTCTGACTTTTCCTGTTTGTAAGAGTAATAAAGAGGAATGCACAATGCTACAACCAAAATCCCTAAGACTATGTCGAAGGCACTCGGGCCTTCTCGTTCTGTTTTTGGTTCTTCTATATGAACTTGAACCATATACTTTAAAATTCTTCAACTGCCGCGCAATAAAAAATGCAAATTTAAAAATATGTATTTATTAGTTTCGATGGTAAACGTCAGATTTATGATGCCTTTTTGTGCTCGTTTCAGTGTTTCCCCAATGAGGACACCCCCGAACACAAATCAGCATGTTGTCACATCAATGCGAACGATTTTGAAATCACAACGCTTCCGATGCCGCCAGAGCCGCCCGCCTCGCGGCCGCCAGCTAACAATGGCAACAGTTCGGGTGGTGGTGGTTGCGGTGGCATTGGCAGCGCCATTGGCGGCTCTGTGCTTGGCATTTGTGCGCGTTCACGAGCCAATAGTCTGAGTCGCAGTGCCTCACAGTACATCAGAGGACAACTGGCTGGCGGAGGTCTAGGAGGTGGAGCTCATAGTCATGCCCATCAGGCTGCTAGCGAGGGATATGCCGCAGTGCGTCCAGACATCGAGGGACTCTCAGAAAAGTATTGGGGCGAGATCTTGGAGCGCACTGTCAGCTCTGGTAATCTGCATGCAATGCAAAAGAATTTCCCCCATTTACCGTATCATCAGCACGCACATGTCCATCAGTTGCATCAGCCGCAACAGCATCAGCAGCATCAAAATCAACATCAGCAACAGCATCAGACAACTTCGTTTAGCAAGCACAGTGATCTGCATTTGAATCTGTTGTCCAGTGGATTGACTCAGGATACCAACAGCATGAACACCACAGCTGCCGAGCTGGGTAAATTCTCAACGTCAGAGCCAAAGCTCTGTGAGCATCTATTCCATGATGCCAATTGTGCCAAAAGCAAACTGCTACTGGAAGGTCCAGCTTCCGAAGCAGCTGCAGCATCATCTTCAATATCGACAGTTGCCTCCAAGCTGGCCGCAGGCCGTAGCATACCGGACATTTAGTACGCAGAGGACGTCATACTCGCCAACAGTCAACTAATGGCCCGCCAGGCCAAATGCGCTCACCATCCGCTCCATCAGCAGGCCGCCCAATCCCGTCAGCTGATGCACTCTGCTTCGGTTCCGCATCATACGAGCAGTCTGCGTTCGAGCCGCATCCGTGTTGCCTGTCACAGTCCACCGCCATCGATGGCGCTGGCTGGCGAGTCCATGGCCGAGTATCGTAAATAAAATGTTAGTTAGGTTCATTCTTACATTTTACATTTCCTGAAGGTCTAACCGCGAATGCGAATGAGTACGCATTTTAATGTTTATTTCTATCAGTGTTTGCGTGTGTCTGTCTATATAATGGCGTCATGTCTCATAGCGTTAAGTAAACACTTTTAAAGTTGTAATTACTAGGATCAACAAAATTTGTTGAACTGAAATGGCTCCAAGATATCAAGTCCTTCTTTATCTCTCATTTTTTTATTATAATATATATAGTTTTTCTTACACTTTTTCTACTTGCAACCAGTTTGTGAGAGTTCATTTTCCTATTTTAGTTTTTCTGAACAACAATTCCACAATATGCACATTTTTAATTTAGAAATGTGAGCATTTTTTGTTAACTTTTTTTCTTTTGTCCCGGTTCTGTTCACTCTACTCTTGTCTAATACAAAAAGCCAGATATACATAATATCACAATTTAAGCAGATTTAATTGCATTAAGTGAAAACCAATAATGAAGCAAATTTAAAAATATTAGGTGATAATTTTATGTATTTTTGTGATACCAATTTTTACTTAAAGCAAACTTTAAATCAAAAGCAAAACTATTGTATGCTATGTTTGTGTGAGTGTGTTGTCAAAATGAATATTAGATATACAACCAATCAATAAATAAAAAAAGAATAATTGTCACAATATGCAAATCAAATGCCATTAATAAAATTTAAATTCACTTGGATGTTTTAGCTAATTAAGCTGTAATACTAAGTAGGTAATTTGTATGTGAAAAATACTGTTGTAGTTGTAGTCTATGATGTGACAGAGTTCTCTAAGAAATTAAAGAATTTTAATTCAAAGAGATGCTAGACTTCCTTTATTTAAAATGGCGGGACATTAAATCAATATACATTTGTACATCTTCTGAAAAAGCTATCAACTATTTCAGTTTTCATGTCTGCTGCTCCAGGACTAACATATGTAATAAAAAAACAATACTGATGTAACCAGAAATAAAGTTAATAACTATTAGTATTGATGGTTCTAAAAGCGTTGTGGTTATACATTCTTAGTACTTAAAACAAAAAAAATAGTTCTCCCTAAAGCAAACAAGCAACAAATCAGATAACACTCAAAAATGTCTAAAAGAAAGCAAATCAAATCCTAACTTTTGTGATTGTCATGAATTTAAGTAAGTTTATGTATATGAATGTTCAAATGACATTATTTGTAGCTTAAAAATTAACAATAGTTATTTGCGAAGAACAAAATTTTTATATCTTAAGACATTTTTAGTTTAGACAACAAAATATTAAAAGTCATGTAAATGTAATACCATTAATTGAGCAAAATAACATTAAATTATAATACAAATATGCGATAACGAATTGTGAACTGGATTTAAATTAAACGCATGAAAAATAAACCAAATAAAATGCAACTTAAATTCTTAACAGTGTTTGAAATTTATTAAATACAAAATTTTTTTTTTTTATATTAAAGAGCTTCGGATACAGGCATAGCCGAAATGGACAACAACAAAATTTGCACATCAAAACGAAAAAGTTTTCGGTGTCCACAACAATTTCAAAGCAATTACATCAAAACCGTTTAAAATGACGAAGTCGAAAATGATACAAAAAAAAACAATCTCAATGGAAATAAAAACACAAACAGCGCAAAAAAAAAGGGGAAACAAAATAAATTAAAAATGATTTAAATTTGATTTTCATTGGACCAAAATATAAATAGAAAAAAATGACAAAATTACGCAAGCTGAAATGCAAATTAATTTCGCATTGCCAACCCAAAAAATACAGAAAAATTAAAAGAAAAACTACGAGAAAAGTTGAAAATCTAATTTTGACAAAACAATTTTCAGAAGCCAAAAGGCAAACAATACCACCTACATACCTACTTGCCACGCCCCTCCGTTCCTACCGTCAAGTCCCTGTGGCCATTGAAAAGTTCAACACGACGGCTTCTTCTTTTGGGGCAATTTGAATCTCAATCTGGAACCCAATGTTAGTTCGAGTCGGAATTTCCATTTTTGAATCACACTGCGCTGTGTTCTTTGCCAAAAAAAAAATTACACGGCCCGTTGCGTTTTGTAACAATAATCGCCGGTGTTTGGCATAGGATCACACACCCTAACCCAGCACGAAGCTCAGACTCCCTGCGAACAGTGCGCAATATTTTGCGTGCTGAAACTCACGCCCAGCGATTTGCACAAAAAACTTTTCGCATGAAAGTCAACTTTACTCTGGCCAGCAATGTTTTTCTTTCGCTTTTGGCTCGCCCAATTCTCATTTGAGTTTTTGTATAATTTTCCGCCAGCTGGGGAATTGTATTTCGCAGCATTCGGTCGATGACTCGCCTTTTCTTCTCCTCCCCACTCCTTTTTCCACGCAGCCTCGGTCACGAATCGGACATGCTGCCAAGGCTTTGGCTAATTTGATTAAGCAGGCAAAAAGACTAATTGAGGCTTATCCAATTCTGAAACCAACCAAGCAAATGGACAACTTATCCGCAAACCCAAAGGTAAAAGTTATATTTTTCCCCTCTTGCGGCTTCGTTTGGCTTGCTAACTTTTGAAAGACATTAAAACAATTTCCTTTTGTTTTTTTTAACTAATATTTACGATTTAATTTTGGTCATATATACATAAATATAGAGGAATTGCTTATAAAAATTGTGACTTTCATTGCACCGAAAAAATTCAACAAACAGCGCAGTATTTGAGCAGCAGGGCAACACTCTAATATTTGTGCAAAGCTAAGCTTTCAGTAGAGAGTCAAGCTCAAGTTCATAACGCACTTCTAGACGTGACAATTCGCTCATGAGAAATAAATGCGGGCACGTTTGGATACAATAATAAAAATTGACTTTGCAAAAACGAAACGACAACACAAAGAAATGTTTATTATGTTTGTGCAGTTTGTTGGCTGCTGGCCGAGAGCTGGCAAGCCGTTGACGGCAGAAAAATAAAATAGAAAAATAAATATATGAGTGCATGCATAATTTGGCAATTTCATCTCTTCTTCTTTTCATTTTATTGACTTTTGTTATTTTTGTTACTTATCTATCAATAAATACAGTTTTCCACATCACCATAAAGGTACTTCCAAAGAGTACGGAATCTATAATCCAGAGCTAAAATGAGCAGTATTATCAAAAAAGGCTTATATAGTATGCATTCTTTTTGGCTTGCGGATCATGCTTGTTTACAACTGTTGCGCACTTTCTCTTCTGAGCTTTATCGCTTGCTAGCTCCGATTCTAGCAACCATTAAGAAGATTTTCGAAGTAACAAACAAATCAGATGCTCCAACATCATAATTTTGTGGCCTCATCTGGGCAAATCTTTTTTAAACCACTCGGGGTACTTTAGATCAGTCTGAGAAATGCATTCGTCAACAATTTTTGCATTATGTTCTTAATGTAAGGAGTTGTTTTGCAAATAGTGGAAACGTGAAGAGCGACTCTGCAAACTTAAAAGTTAAAGTCAGATGTGTTTTTTATGCACATTTCACCTTCCTTGTAGTTTTTGTGTTTAATTAACAGCTCAAATCTAAGATTTAAGGGGACATACTTGACCATTATCTCGTCAAATCGCAAAAACACAATTTCAAAAGCACACTCAATGTCCACCAGACTTAATCGAAAGAGAAAAATCTCAAGAGCGAATTGTCACGTCTATGGAAATGTAGCTGTGAATTCAGTGAAATCACAGCGAAAAATGCAAGAAAAATAAGTCTTTCTAACATAAAACCCCACATTTCCAGCCAGATTAAATTTCCACCAATTCAAATTTTGTTTAATATGATGATGTAAGAACCAAAAGGATTATTGGGCTTAGACAAATGAATAAAAAGTTGTATACAGTAAACTATGACAAAAACATGGACACAAATACAAAAACACAAACAGAAAGCACACAACTACTTACAAAATAAAACCAAACAATATATATTATTTTTATAACCACACTAAACACATTTATTTTTTTTACAATGATACTCAGCAAGGCTTGCATTGCAAAACCAGGGCACACGGAGCACAGACAGTTTCGCATTGGCAGACGTCCTGTGGTCATATCATCGGACCGTTTCAATGCCATTTTGTCGCGATCGCGTCAGGAGGAGAAGCGTAAACAGCAGGCCGCTGTAGAAGAACAGCAACGTTATAATCAAGCTCTCAAGGATGGGAGCATTGAGCTTTGCAAGAAGTTCACAAACATGCCCGATACTGCAGATCCAGATGACGAAGAGCTGCAGGAGATAAGAGATAAGTCATTAATGACATTAACCAGGGAACAAGAGGCAGCAAGGCTGCTAGCAGAGATGCGCAAGGAGCGCGTAATGCGTGCCAATCGAATCCTAAATCTCCTCAAACCAGGACCACGTGCCCTGCATCAGGCGCTGCTCACCACTGAAATGATCCATCAACGCGATTACTATCAAGCGCTCCAATGTGAATTTGATGAAAAGGCGCGATGTCAACAGCGTTTGGATGAGGAGCAGTGTCCGGAACAATTGATACCCTTCGGCCATGTCACAGTGGAGGACGAAAAGGAGGCTCAACTGGCCAAGTCAAGTGACATGCGTGAGTATTACCTGCAGGATCTCGAAGCGAGACGTCAGCGCAGAGAGGCCGAAAAGGAGCAGGAGATATATGACTGCATTGTGGAGCGAGAACAGTACAAGTGCCTGCAGGAGAAGGAAGCGAAGGCCGCCAAGGAGCTGGCAGACAGAAAACGCGAGTTTTGTCGTCGTTCCTATAAAGATGGGATCAAGGAGAAGGCTGAAAAAGCAAAATGTAAGTTGATTTTGAAGTTGGAAGGCTCCTTAGATGTAAGATTTATTCGATAGAAATCTAATCTTATTCCTCCCCACACATCAGATGAGCGCATGTGTGACGCGATCGATGATCGAATTATATGCGTCGATCGGACAATGACACGGAATTTAGATGCGCGTACCAGCAAGGAAGCGAAAGAGATACGTGCAAAGCGAATTCGGGAACTGGAAGCTCACGCAGTGCATCTCTGTCAGATAAAACAGGCCAAGGAGCGGCAAATGCAGGAACTACAGGATTCTCTTGAGGAACGCTGTGATGCAGAAATACTCATCGATGATGCACGTCGTCAATGTGAAATCGAAAAGTTGTCGAAGGAACGTCGTGCCTACGAACTGGAAGAGCGTAAGCAATTGGAGGAGCGACGTCAGAGAGCGGCAGAGATTCGTCGCTTTGAGATTGCCCAGCGGTACAAGAACGATGAGGCCAACAGGTATTTCAATGCTCATGAAAAGCAAAAGCAGGATAAAATATCGGCCGATTTGAGAGAAGTCCTACGTGGCCAGCATAAACAGTTCCTTGATCAGCGTCAAGAGGAGCTGATGCGTATAGCGGCTTGTGACGAGGATCCGTATATGAAGGAAGATGTCACTTTCTTTGATGGTGCTGTAAAAATAATGCAGGAATCACAAAAGCTCGGACGACCCATGCTTCCGATTGCTAAAGCTGTGGAGACTTATAAACGGATTAATCAGTTGGACATGGTGCCCGAGGGTCAAATGGTTCGAAGGAGCAAACGACGTGATAAATGCTGGCCTGGCTTTTTCTCCAAGGCCGCCTTGGCCTACAAGAAGTATGAGCACCGGGAGAAATGCCGTCGCGAGCTGGAGATTGACCGCCACAAAATCTTCGAAAACTGCATCAAGATCACCAAAATGGCAGCAGAGGAAAGACCCTATAAGAGATGCAGTGCTGAGTGCCCCTTGCAATGCAAACAACACCGCGGATTGCCAGCCATGGAAAATATTAATTCCTTCGAACCCCCTGGCTTTATCTGCTACGAGATTCCACCAACTAAGCCGTGTCCCGTTGTTAAACAGACAAAGCCTGTGTGTAAGAAATGTAAGGATAATACTGGTGATTGTCTTTGTCCAAGCATTATGGAGGTTATGGAGCCAGGTGAGGAATATCCTTCAAGTAAGGCAAGCATTACTTCAAAAAGAGAAGCGATTGGTCAAGCAGATGTTAAGGGTGTGGTCAAAAGTGACTCAAAGACAGAATCGGTATTGTCCTTAAATAATTCGAAAAGAGTTGCGGGTGGTAAACAACCAACAATTACAAAAAGCAGGATAATTTCAAAGGCTCCGACAAACCTTAACCATTATTGGACAGCAAAACCTCAGTCGAAATCAAAGGCAGTGCAAGTTCAACCACATTATCCTCTCATTAGTTTAATAAAAACTCCAAACACACACCACAGTTCAAACGGAAATTTGAAGTCAATTTATCATAAAACCAAAGGAGTTTTTTGAATCATGAGCTTGTAGTCTTTTCCAAATTAAAACCTGTATTGCTATATGAATGCATATTGTCCTATTGTGAATTTCAAGTAAATATAAAATCGAAATACGAACTGGTGTGCTTTATTTTTGTAGCAGTCTGGGAAGTCTACGCACAGAGACAGCACAGGAAATGACGTTAATGGTTTTTTAAAAGCACTTAAACTTGGCGCAAACTTTTTCCTTTTTTCTGTCTTGTTTTGCAGTTACCACTTTACTTTGCTATTTGGTCGCCGACTGAAAGGACCTGAGGTTGGTGGAGCCCATACTAGTCCATAACCCTTGCATTGTCATTACTTACGAGCTTTGCTTAACACAAGACCAAAGAGCAGAGATGCTTGTCTTTTGTCGTGAGAGAGAGAAAATGAGTCATAAATTCCAATTATTGTGTGGGCAAAGTTATTAGGTTACTTTGTCGTCAATTTGCGACTGACAACTTGACTGACGGACATTTTTGTTTTCATTAAGCTTATTAGTATGTGTGTGGGGGGAGAAAGACATGTCAAGTGTTCCATTCGAGTGCACATAACTTAATTTAACCCGCAACGGTTGATGAATCTCCAGCTAGTTAAAGCTTCGTGGGTCACCTTCGACTTAAAGGCTGTCCAGGCGAATCTCATCAAGATAATTACGGCAGCGCTTTTCTTTCTATTCTTTCTAGTTTCTCCCCACGGGTTAATCAGCCGCTGTTAAACTTTCTATTCTGTGGCGCTTAGTGAAGCCCACTGCGCTCCAATTAACGCAACGGTCCGCATCTTCTACTGGGCAAAGTTATGAAAAGTTTTTGCCCAAGCCGCCAAACTTAACTTAACTCATTTGCTGCGGTTGCTATAAGCCGCTGATTGGTCAGCCACCAATCATATCGACAGAGGACCCTATTTCCCACACCCACTTCAAAATTTGACAAAAAGATGACCCTAGCTGCCTAACTGAAGCCTACTCGTCCAACGGGCTTAATAAGAAAATCAAGCTATCGCTTAATTATACACTTTAGGCAGACCTTCAAGTTAATTGTACTGCAATAAATTATAAACATTTCCGTGTCTCACTTTATGAAACAATTAAAAATTTGAACAATCTGTAACATGAGTGACTTTTTACGTCTCACAACTCTGAGGAAAAAATGCCAATTACTAAACTAATATTTGAATGTTAACAGCACTGGCAGAATTATTCGCTAGCTTTCTTTCATGATAGTTTTATGGAATTTTTCGATTGGCTAACGATGCATCAAGGGGAGAGAGAGAGAGAGAGTGCATGGGGCATGAAACGAATGCGTTTTTGTAGTATTTGCTTGAAACACAATTCTCAAATACGTTTTTCTTCATTGACTAAAAAGAGCAATAGAATGCGAAAAACATTCACCAATTTTTTGTGAACCTTTCAAATTCCATTTCAATTCACAATCATAACAACAAGCTAGATTGCACTACTGTGTAGCGTAGTATAAAGCTGGCTATCGTATACACTGCAACAATATTAAACTTATCTTTAAAGTTAAACAAATGTATTAATTCTTGTGAATTAAAGAAAAAACAATTATATTCAGATTTGAATAAAAATAATTATTCTGTTAGTTGAAAGCAATATGCAGTATAAAGTTTGCAGAACTTTACGATACCCTCTCTAAAAACTTTACTGCCAAAGGTTATAGAGAAATTTGATTTCATTGTATACTCGACAGGATTTCCATAAGCAAAATAACAAAACGTTGTGAGCAATTCAGTTTTAGATTAAAAATAAAACAAAACATGTTGAACAACTTTTCAGCTAAATTTCTATTTAATACTTTTGTTTATAACCATTCTTTTGTGAAAATATTTTTTTGGCTTCTCAGTTGTCACTTCAATTAATGAAATTAGCCAGACGATAGCTTTTTAAATAAGAAAAGCAAGAATCATTTTAAACTTAATACATCCAAACAATACTATACTTTCTCAGTACAAATAAACAAAAGTTAAGTAGAAACAAAAGGCTAGCAATTACTCAAGTGCGCAAACAGTTTGACCAAGAAATAAAGTTTTATTTTATTTGATTGCTTTGTAAGTTCTGAAGTAAATTTAAAGAAACAATGCGTATTGTGTAAAAAAAAAAAAAACCCCTTGGTAATGAATAAAAGTAAAGTACGCTGAATGCCACCAAAACGGCCAGAAATAAAAGCACCAAGAAACAACAGACAAAAAACAGCTCAGATACAAAAGCGAATGCAACAAGTTCCAGCAAACAAAAGGGCGTAAAATTAGTGCAAATGCAAAAGGGAAACTCTGCTGCAGGGACAAAAGAACGAGAATCAAAACAATACCGTATAATCAGCAGCAAAGTACAATACCGAAAGTGAGAACACATGGCGCATACGTAGAAAATTCACCAACAAGTACAGCTCAATTGTAATAATAATCAAAATGCAGAAACTTGCTGTCCTACTCTATCGTTATCTCACTTTCTCAGTTTCTCTCTCACTCTGGTTTTCCTTGCATGTTTTACATCTCACTCTTTGGCTTTTACACTATGCGCTCCGCCAATTTAAAACTCAATAAAAGTTGCAGTATAAAAAATTACTTAATGAAATTAAGTGTGAAAAGTGTGTAGTGCTGAGGCAAGAACAGCAGGAAAACCTGCAAAAAGCAAACCGAGCAACAAAAGCCTGAATGGGTTTGTTTCAACAGAGCAGCTCCTTCATTCCACAAGGCACTCGGCAAAGTCAGTTGAGTGGCAAGAAGCATGGACTTAAAAGCGTGAGACGAAGGCATGCTGTAAATAATAATAAAGCCATGACTTATTGGTTTGGCAAAGGGGTTGTGGGGGGACCACAGAAACTCTGTACACAGGACTACCAACAGCTTGTAACAGTAATTGCCATTAACAGCTTTAGCAGTTTGCTTGGTTGCAAGAGATTTCGGGTTGGAAACTAAACGGAGAGCATCGAATGAAATATTTTGTAGTCTACAAAAAAACGTATTAGAAGTTAATGGAATAAACAATAGAAATGATTATGTTGTCGAAGCAGTATTTTATGATTTTTTTTAAGTCTTTTTTAATATTTTTTTTCGAATATTTGTACTTTTTATAAACACAATTACCACTTTACAAAATTATATTTGAGAACTTTTAAGTGACATTTTAAGTACATATATTGAATTTATGTATGCATTATTTGACAAATTTTGTATGTTACTTTGAATACGAGAAAAAAACGTCACTCTTTTAAAATGTTGTCATATTTGATACTTTTATGATTAGTTAGATGAAATTTTTAAAACAAAAATTAACATGGCAAGTATCAGTCTATTAAATCCCAAAGCCGAAATTGCTCGTGCCGCACAAGCATTGGCCATCAATATTACGGGGGCAACGGGTCTGCAGCGATTAATGGCCAGCAATCTGGGACCCAAGGGCACCACCAAGATGCTTATATCACCAGCTGGCGATATTAAGATCACCAAGGATGGCAACGTGCTGCTGCATGAGATGTGTTTTTCCCATCCAACTGCTGCAATGATTGCTCGGGCAAGCACTGCCCAGGACGCTGCCACTGGAGATGGCACCACATCCACTGTGCTGCTTATTGGTGAGTTACTGAAGCAGGCGGATCTGCTAATAGCCGAGGGACTTCATCCTCGCTTGCTCACCGATGGCATTGTGCGCGCCAAGGACAAGGCCATACAGCTGCTGCAAACCGTCTGCATGCCTGTGGAGATAAACAAGGATATACTCCTGGCAGTGGCACAGACTTGTTTGAGAACCAAAGTGGATGTGCCTCTGGCGGATTTACTCGCCGAAATCTGCGTGGATGCCGTGATGAGCATTCGTCGCGATGGAAACGAGCCTTTGGATCTTAATATGATTGAGCTGATGGATATTAGACAACATAGCACGATGGATACACAGCTTGTGGATGGATTAGTATTGGATCATGGTGGTAGACACCCAAATATGCCAAAATTCCTGGCTAATGCTTATATACTCACATGCAATGTATCCCTGGAGCTAGAGAAGACAAATGTGGATTCCAGCTTCTGCTACAATACGGCCGAGGATCGTGAGAAATGCGCTGCAGAGGAGCATCGTTTTATTGATCAGCGTGTCGAGAAGATTATTAAGCTGAAGCATAAGTTGTGCGGTGATAATCGGCGTGGCTTTGTTGTCATCAATCAGAAGGGCATCGATATACCCTCACTGGAGGCATTAGCTGAGGCAGGCATTCTCGCTTTGCGTCGCGCCAAGAGACGGAACATGGAGCGTCTGATTCGAGCCTGTGGCGGGGATGCTCTAAACTGTCTGGAGGATCTAGATGAGGAACATTTGGGCTATGCGGGTATGGTGTTCGAACAGGAGCTGGGTGAAACGAAGTATACTTTTGTGAGGCAGTGTCGCAATCCCAGTTCAGTAACAATACTAATTCGAGCTCCATCGTCTTATCAAACGGGTACACTTAAGGATGCCATTCGGGATGGACTTCATTCGATACAGAATACCATTGAGGATGGCTATCTGGTGCCTGGAGCAGGAGCCTTTGAGCTGCACGTCTTCAACGAGCTTGTCGATTTAAAAAAGTCTCTGAAGGGAAAGGTTCAGATGGGAGTTCAGTTGTTTGCCGACTCTCTGCTCATTATACCCAAAACATTGGCCATCAACAGCGGATTCGATGTGCAGGACACCATTGAAAAGCTGACAACAGCTGCCAAGCAGAGTCAAAAGCTGATCGGAATGGATGTGAATACGGGTGAACCCATAGATCCACAAGAGAAACGCATCTTTGATAACTACTGCGTAAAGAAATTGATTCTCAACTCTTGCTCTGTTCTAGCCTGCAATTTGCTTCTCACTGATGAGATAATGCAGGCAGGCATGACTAGCTTAAAATTGAATAATTAATACTATAGTTTGCCTATTCGTAATTTAGATTAATAATAAAACTTTAAAATTTATTGTAATTTCCGGTTCATTAAGATAATTACACTTTTCCAAACATTGTTATGACACAAATTTTTAATTTATTGTTAATTCTGGTTTATTGAGAGTTAGGTACAATTTGTACCATGAATGACGCTGAAATGCGGATGAACACCTATGCTTTTGCATGTTTTTCATGAGTCTGTTCAGTTTTCCAGTCAAAGCTCTTAGATAAGAAGTTTGAAAAATCGGTGAAAAACAATCCAATACCAACAGTTTTGAGTAGCTCAAGAATAATAAACAAGCTAGAAGAGGATCAAGGAATTTCGCAATATCCTATCAATATTTACAACTTTGATACAAAAGCAAAAAAGAAAAATCACAGTTTTCACAAGGCAAGAAAATACACGTTTTTATGTATGTGTGAGGCAATATGCGCGTGTGTAAGCGTTTCAGTGTGTTTTACCGGATAGCTTTCATCATCATGCAAGCAATGTTGCGGTCATGAGGGGGGGGGCATTACCCAAGGCACACATTTGATTGGAACGCTTGCCCCCAAACTGGGCAAACACCTTTGCACAAATGGCACTCGGGGTTGAAAATTCTGTAAATATCGAAAGCAGCAGCAAAATACAACATGCCGCAAGCTACACGTGTGTGTGTGCAAGTATGCAACTTTTGGCGCAAATTCAATTTCCATTTTCACTTAAAAGTTCTTAACTCACTTTTTTTTTTGTACTTGCTTGGCTATCCTTAAGGCCAAGTTAAGGCGTCTACTGGCCGGGACGGGATTGAATGAGTGAGTAAGACAATTTTGAAAAAAAAAAACTGTAGAAAAAGCAGCTGTACATAAAGATGCCCTTGAGGCAAATTAAGTGATTTGTTCACTTTTTCTCACATTTTTCTTGCTGATTACTTTTGTTGGGGCAGAGGTTAAAATTAAATTGACAATAAAGAAAGAAAAAAGATGAGAATGTTATTATGTCTTGATTGAGCCGAAAGATGCCGCTGGCTAACGTGAATTTAACAAGAAAATATACTATATACATATTTATACACTGTAGAATTTTCAACCATTTTTTCATTCGCTTATTTTGAGGTAAGCTGCTGCTTCATTTTCGCCTCCTTGTCCGCATTTTCACGCTTAATGACTTGCACCAGATGAGCTACAGTCGTTGGGCTGACCATTTGCAATGGCTGCTGATGCCTGAGCACGGCCAGGTCATAGTACGTGGCATCTAGCGAGGTGGACATAAGCAGGGCACGCACCACACTCTTAATGGCAGAGGGTTCATCTGGCACATTGATCAAATCAGCGGAATTCTTCTCCAGATAGTCACGCACTGTCTTGCCGAGGCGACCCGTCGTATTGGACGACCATTCATAGTAGATGCCTGAAGGTTCAGTCTGAAAAAGTCGTGGATGTCCATCCATATCAAAGCCACCAATCAGACAGGAGACACCAAATGGACGCCTACCATTGCTCTGTGTGTAGTACTGTTTCAATTTTGCAACATAGCTGCAAGAAGAGAAACTAAAACCAACTCAACAATAATGTAGGATTTGCTTACCGTGTTATATACTCCACTGTGGCAGGTCGCTCAAAGTTTCTTCGATGATTCTGTGCCTCTTCCTGGGCGCGTTTTATTAAGATGCGAGCATCGGCTGTTAGACCAGCAAAAGTTATAATCAGATGATCATCCAATTTGACTATCTTACGCACTGTACGTTCAATCTGCAGGGGATCCACAGCCCTCTTTTCTACGCCCATGACAATGGCATCTTTGATGCGCAATGCTACCTGTGCAGTAATCCGAAAAGAGTTAAATCAAAGGTGTAACGACAAATAAGTTTCATACAATTTACCACAGTCGAACCTCTGCGTACGGCCTCTTGAGCGTACTCCACCTGCTGCAAATAACCAGATGGCGAAAATATTGTTACAGCTCCATCATATCTACCAGACGACATATTAATTATAATATAAACTAAATAAAGCAAGGGAAATTGTGTATATTTTTTCTAATTTTGTATGTAATAATTTCACCGCCGACTTAAAATTTTATCTCATCTCGATAGATTATACTAATCTTATCTTGCAAACTTATGCTTCAAGGAACATGCTATCCTTCTCAAGTAAGGTATCTATTTCTTAGCCCTTTGTAGAAAAATGCGGTACAGGTATATGGTTCAGCTGCGAAAACCAACCTGAATAAAATACGAGTTGCGCTGTCGAAAATACTTCGGAAAATGTGTTATGCTCCGTGGTGCTAGAGATTATATATGTATACATAGATTATATTCCTTAATTGCCGGAAAATCACTTACAATTTATTGAACAATAAGCAATGAAACACTTACCCAAATAAAATTTCATCACCTATCCCTTAAAAAGAAAAAAGGAACAACATTTTGCGATCCATTTCCAAACTCAAATCAGCTGCTAACCAAATCTTTGTCAACATTTAGTGTCACACAACAAAAATGATAACAATAGAGCAAAGCTCCAGCATTTGTTATCGAAACAGCTTAATTTTGCTAATGTGCTTAGAAACCTGACACCGTCCCTTTTTCCCATTTTAATTCGAGAGGGCGTTTGTTGTCCGACCACCTAGCCAGACAATGTTTAGTATGCTACAAGCACGTTGTCTACCGTAAATATATATGTACATATGTATACAGCTGCTTAATTTAAAATAGCACCACGAAGCTACTTTTTCTTACTGGCCAATGAACAAACATCAAATTCTGCAATTTTTTAAAGTAATTTTTTTTTATATGCTTAGAGCTTTCCTTATCTGTAGAGTATAAGTTTCATTGAGACGTTAATTGGAACTATTTTTTTTTTAAGAAAAATAAGCTTAGCGGTGCTATTTAAAATTTCTCAGCTGTATATCTATATAGATACATTAAACATTTTATGACAACCGTGTGCTAAAGTTCTAGTGACCAGTATCTGAACATTTTGGCGGCATACTTAGTTGGATTAAACACGTGCCGACATTGTTGTCGCATTTTTGTATACCTGCTGCCCTCTCTTGCTTCATAACCAATCCCTAAACACGTTTCACGAAAAATAAATAAATTGGCAATTATATCTAAAAGGGAATAAAAATAAATAGAATTAAATGGTAATATAATTATTTTAAATTATACCTATGCTGTCGGCTGTCAATTTAATAAAGTTTTGTTAAATGCACGATTGAATTAAATTTCACATACGAATTCTGATATGCCTTCAAGCTCGTGCCAAACGAATTAAACATATGCCAATTATATATTGTACAAATAAGCTTGTAATTGTTAAAAATACGATATTATTGTAACGATTTTTAGTTTTAAATTCTGTAATTGAATTAACTATGAAATAATATATTTAAAAATCAAATTATATTGTTTATATATAAAATTATGTGTTTATTATGATTCTGAGACTGCAATAATGTTTTATTTTTAGATGAGAATATTTAAATATAAGTTCATACAAACTGTGTGCATTGAAAAATTTCCTTTGTTTGGCAAATTTCACGTCGAGCAAACTTGAGTTGCTTTTGCAAACTTTAAAATAACTTTATAAGAGTTCTTTACGTTTATTTGTCAATTTTCTTGACACACCAATTAGTACTGAAGTGTTTATGTGCCAATAGTATAAGCACACGAACTTATAAGCATTTCGAATACATTGGGGTAATTAATTTTTCTAGCTGCCAAATAAACACACAAATTGTACTAAAGACTCAAAAGTCTTAGTACAACCCACTAGACAATTTAAGTAAACACATCTCAGTCATAGCTTAATTAGCAACAGTCCAAGAAAAATAAATGCATAAAACCATCTGAAATTAAGTATACGCAACGTGGCAATGCCAATAGCGTCTGATTAACACAGCATGCTCTATTAATACCAGTCGAATACATCGAATACTGTTGAAAATATTCTTCTTCTTCAATGGTAACAACAAATTGCCACAGGGCAAGGCGATTGGGTCGGTAGTGGGAAGGTGCTTTGGAAGCAGACAAGACATAAAACAAGCCAACAACATGAACAAACAGCAGGGAAACGTGTGGAAAGTCTTTGGGAAAACTCAACGCGACTTGTTTGCTCGAAGCTTAATTTGTAGCGGCAAATGGTGTTGATTGTTGTTTTTCTTCTTGCAGCGTTGTACCTCCAAGCCCATACCCAAAACCCCTCCAGCGGCATACACATCCTTCGCTGCCAACACACCAAACGTGGCTTAAGACCAATAAAAGTTAAGAGCGCTACAGTGGATAAACACGATTTCGCGTATTGTTTCGAGCACTTTTTAGATGCCATCTCCAACTCTCAATGCAAGCATTACTGTATGTTGCTTGTGTCTCTGAAATTAATGATCAGCACTGTGAAGCTGTAAATGGTAAGTGGCAGTTAAGCATTTGTCATTTATTTAACAAGCCATATGTAGCCTGCAGCAAGGGTCGCGTGCTGACAAAAATACATATATGTACACATAAATTTGATTATTAATTAAAAGCATTTGTTATTTTGTAGTTTATCAACTTGAATATCGTGGGAAAATAATCACCTGACTTTCTATTTAAATGAAGATGCTTAAAAACTTTTATTTTGTTGAGTTTATCGTCTATTTGAGTCTTTTAGCTTGAGTAACTTGAGTATCATACCTTCAAAAGACATCTCAAACACAAAAAGATTAGAATGAAAAAAACAGCTGACGAGTTCAAAATGCAAATGACCTTTGAGCATGCAATGCAGCGTTTATCGAACCGAGCAACCAACTTGTAAAACCAGCACACACGCAAACATAAAGGAATAGTTGTCATAGACATGGACATGAACAGGACAAGGCTCGAAGCAGGGGGCAGACACGGACAGGACAGGACTCAAGCAGCATCGCGACAGTCACTCGGGCAACAAACAGCCTGGCAATCTTTAAATGTATGTGTGTGTGTGGCTGTGTGAATACTTGAGTGTGCGTGTGTACCGCTTAAGTAAACACAGAAAGGCGGACACTGATTCAGATTCAACCTGCTGTTGCAGAAAATAGCGCCCAGACATTTTACCTGCGCAACCGAACGACGCGCATCACTGTTGACACTCTGCCGTGTATTCAGATCTCTGCTCTTCCTTCCCCCCCTCTCCTCATTGCTTGCTGCCACTAAAGTGCCATTTAGTGTCAACGAACTTGCCCACTTTTCAGTTATTAAGTCTTTGGGTTGCTTATGAAAGAACTTTCACAGGAGGCAAACGCAAAGAAATTCCCTAAAAAGGAGCAGCTATGCTGGCAGCTGAAGGACAGCAAAACATTCACTGTCCAGTCGTGTATCGCTGATGCTTTAACTGTCCCAAAGTTTGGTGAAGCAACTATCAAAGTTGACTCTACACGTTATGTGTACTTGAATTCGATTTTACTCCATACTCAATGCCCCAATCTAATTAGTGTTGTCACGGCTGATTTTCATAGCAAAGGTCTGTCGATTGTCGTTATTCAATTTAGCTGTAGACACACTATATTTTGAATTTTACAATTTTAAGGTGGGGTGGTAAAAAAAAGATTACAAAAAATTTTTTATCAAGTTTTTAAAAAGGGCTAGCTGTGAAGCAGTATTTAATATGCGATAGTTAGTATTTTGAATATTTGATAGAAGCTTGAAATAAAATCATCTAACAAAAATATCTAATACGAAATCATGTTGAAGTTTTTAAACTAAATGTTAAGTTCTTTGTAAGTTCGATTATCGTTCTTGCAAACCATTTAAGGTATTCAAGAATATAAAATAAATTGAGGGAATTAACTCTTAGGTTATTTGCTAGAAAGCTTAAGAATATTGAAATTCGAGCATGCAATTGTGCTTGAATTCTTTGTTAGATCGAATTTTAACCTTTAGCTAAGGAAAATTGCACTTAACCGTTTGGTTTTAAGTTAAAACTCTAGTCCTCCAGCACACGAACCGTTAAGTGCAACCAATTGGCACAAAGTGCAGCGCAGGCTGTAATCAGTCAGGCAGACAAGTTCCGTTATTCGCGATATTGAAATGCGAAGCTAAAAGCCAAATGGCGACAAATGTCGTGCAAATTAATGGCAACAGATAAAATGCGAAAAATGTATGAAGAAAATGCGAAATGGAAATGAAAATGGAAGTGCCAACAACTCAACTCAACCCCGAGATAAAAAATAGATAGAAGTTACACTAATGGTCAAGACTCGTCAAGTAAAATTGTGAGTAAAGCAGCTGACGCTTGAGTTGCATGTTTGATTAATCGAAAGTATTGAAAAGTCTAAGAAAAATTATTTCATAAATGATTTTTGAATTGAATAGCTTTACATATATATTTTAAAAGAAAAATTGTGTCGTTTTAATTTCTTTACCTTATATTTGAGTAAAGATTATTTAAGATCGTACCTGCTGTCTACCATTTGCTTCCGTGACCATTTGTAAATGTGCCAAAATTATAATTACAAGCCACTAAAGCAACTACAAATTCCAATTGAAATTTACCTTTGGCCTTAAGTACGTATGCACTCCAAGCACTCAACAATCTCTCAATCTGACCAATCTCAATCCTTTCGCCTTTGCTCTTTTCTGGCAACCACAAAACCACACTTTACAACTGGCAAATAGGATGATGAGGACCGATTCAACCGAATAAGTTTTGAGCATAGCCAAAAAAAAAATTAGAATGAAGTTCTGACGAAAACAAAACAATTTCAGCATCATATCTACTTCTGGCCAATAAAACAAATAAATACAACCACAAAATGTGCAAAAACTTTACAACTTTGTTGCTAAACCACTGACCCATAAATTCTCTAGAAATTTTTCTCCAGAAATGCAGTGCGCTCCGGAAATGACATTAGAATTTGGGAGCAAATGAAAATGCTCGGCAATGTTTTCCATTTTGAATTTGTATACAATAATGCTTTAGCTAACCAATAAGCAATTAGCAAAAACAATTTTAATATAGTAAAATAATGGTGAATCTGGTAGAGCATGTTGAACATGAACAAGTTTTTAATCAGAGCGTGCTTTAGGACTCCAACTAAACAAGACTTTTGAAAAGAATAATTAACTTGTTGGGCCAAGTTTATGCTTAAATAATGTGTAAAGTACTTTCATTTATCAATTCCATGCCCATGGAAGAAGAAACTTTGTAAATCTCGGACATCGATGTTATCAAATACAAATAAAAGAACAACACAAAGTTGACTTGAGCAAAATGCGTTTAAAGGTAAATAAAAGCAAGAAAAATTGTGAAACAAGCCAAATAATAATAATAAACTTCTGGCCGCACCCCTTGGGAGCTGCGGGCCAAGTGAGAATTGTTGTTTGCAATCAAGCAAAACTCAGCAATAACAGGGGAAGAAGAGGAACAAAATGCTTAGAAGGATGACTCCAAAGTAGTTGCACCAAGTGTCTGTCTAAGTATCGGAGGGACGGGCAAAGTTTGTCCAGCTAAAAGTGCTGGGAATGCAACAATGAAATTCGAAAGAGATGCCTTGAATTGCAGACAATCAAGAAGGAAGACGACGACACAAAAAGGAACAAATTCAAAGTGTTTCTACTCATTCTCAAATAAAGTTAATAAAGTGGATAGACCGGATGGAATCGCTGCCATATGGAGGCGCTCTCTCACAATTAAATAAAGACAACTCCTTTAAAAGTGAACGAAATTCAACAGGACTGACTGCAAAAATGTTATAAAACAAATATAAAAAAAAAAATACAAAAAAAATTTGCAGACTTTCATGAGTCAATCAAAATGCTGCAGAGTCCATCCGCAATAAGTTGCACAAAGTTGGACGGTGGATCACTTTAAATGCCAGACGCACCACAAGCACAAAATGCAATGCACAACACGCAGAAAAATAATAAAAATAAAAGGCAGAAGAGTAGAAGTGAGGATAGTGGGTTGATGTCCTAGTAGTAGATTGTAGTTGTTGCTTTGGTAATCAGATGAGACAAGGCTGGCAAGCAAATCAAGAATAATCGTTAAGATATTCTTAAATTGAAAGGTTCATTTAGCTATTATTAAGAAAAAAGCATTTAACGTTAGCGGCGATATGTTAAATTGTTTGATAAGTCATACTAGCCTTAAAGGTGGAGAAATTGTTAATTATGGGTTTAAATGTAGCTATTTTATAAAAGCGTGAAAATATATTCTAATTCTCTTAAATAACCTATGAGCTTAAGCCGCTTGTAAACCTAATATATCAAAATTTACCAGATGACAATTTAATAATTCTTTTACTAGCTGAACTTTAGCAACTATGTGTCAAAAAATGTATTTAATAACATGTTATTATTTTTTGGGTGCACACAGAATGTGCATATTGAATTATAAAATGAATGCATGTATGAGAGTTTTTTGTAATTGCTGTGACTAGCTGGAGTGCAGCATACACATAGAATGAATATGATGTTTGTTTTGACAGAAAACGGAGACAGCTGTTTAAACTTTGTTGTACTTCATTTTGCCATTTGGTTAAGCAAGAGAAAACATTTATACAACTACGAGTAGTTGATAAAATTCAAAGAAAGTTTTACATTTTGAACATAAAAATTTAATTTCTACAAACTTTTTGGATGCTAACATTAAATTTCGGTTCTGTGTTTGTAGTTTGTATCAATTAAAGGAATTTCGTTTCCTTTAAGTAATTTTGATTTCGGTTCGCATCGCGTTGTTAGTGATAACACAAAAATTTAGATGGACTAGTCTTTACGGTGGAACCAGCCAATGCGCCAGTTCGTGGCTTCCGGGTAATAATACTTAGTATCCGGTGTGTGCTCGTATCGTGTTTCCAGATATGCCACACGTTTGCCTTCTCGAATCAACTTCAGCTCCTCTGCCGGCACCGTTTTCATCGGAATGCGTGCATCCTTAAAGGCGCGAGCTTCCTCCTTCGACAGATGATAGTCAAATTTGCACGATACAGATGTTTTGTATACCCGTTTTGAAACAGTGTGAAAAATCCGCGAAGGTCTAGCATCTTTTGTGTTCGGCTTTGGTGCTGTATTGCTTTGTATTGGAATCAATTTTTGTGGCGATCGTTGTGTGGATGTTGCTGGATTAGAATTTTTGGCGCTTTGGCTGTGTTTGTTTACATACTTGGATGTCACTGTGTTTTTTGGCGTTGATAACATTTTCAAAAAAAAATAAATGTAAAGGTACCGTAAAATTATGTAAAGAATATATATTCGAAGTGAAAAAAGGCAACCAACTGATTTAGGGTTATTATCAATAAAATAGAAAAAATCTCTAAGGTTCCTGCTTTCCATAACAAATTCATATATTTTTACATATGCAAATGTTATTTACAATTTTAAAAGACATAAACTTAACTTATTTTTTTTTTAAATTGCGACACTCTTAGCGTATACAACAGCTTTACCAGAAACCTGAAGATTTACCGCCCGGTGGATTTTTAACTTTAATAGATGAACGCACGTTTGAGTTGTCCAATTCTTCTGCAAGATCAAAAAGTGGCTTTAAATAAAACTAAAGTTATTTAACAACATTCAGACTTACCGCTTAAGGAGAAGGATGATTCCTGCAGATCTCGCTTACCATCAACGCGTCCACGAGCATTCGGAACGTAATTGTTGTTGAGGACATTGTTACTCGAGATAATAGCAGAAGGCGATACTTGAGCGGATATGTGGGACTCCAATTCCACTAATTTGTAAGCTGCATTACCATTCTGTTGCTCAACATACTGCTCCACTTGTGGCTCTGCTTTGCCCTCAATACTGTCATAGACAAAAGATGGCCTTAAGGGAGTGGGTATAAAACGTCCAAATCCTTCAGCAACACGAACCGATCCTTCCTCAACACAGATGCGACCACGCACCAAAACATAATCGGGAACACCATGAACAGTCATACCCTAAAATATACACAAGATATAAAAATAAGATAATCCGGAAAATAGTTTTTTTGTTTAATTACCTCAAATATATTAAAATCGCATGCATGATGATGAGTGTCCTTGGAAATGGTACGCGTGGCCTGCGGATCCCAGATGACAATATCAGCATCGGAGCCAGCAGCTTAAAATCAAATATATCACATTTATCAAATATTACAATATTGTATTTAAACCTTACCGATATGTCCCTTTTGTGGATAAATGTTGAAGATCTTAGCTGCATTTGTGCTTGTTATGGCAACGAATCTGCAGGGATCCATCAGGCCGGAATGTACACCTCTCTCCCAGACCAGAGACATACGATCTTCAACACCATTAACGCCATTGGGTATTTTAGTAAAGTCACCCAAGCCAAGCTCCTTTTGTTTCTTGTTGAAAGTGCAATTGTCACTGCCAGTCGTCTGGAGATCATCGCTGAGGAAATAATGTATTAGTTTGGTCAATTAAAATCACTTTTGGGAGAATAAAGTGTTAAAATGCTATGAATGAGAACAAACATTTATACTCACGACGCTAATGAGTTATTTTAAGTGTTCTTGGCGTTTGAGCTTGGTACTGCAAAGCTAAGCTAGCAACACTTTAGGCATCATGTTTGTGTTTGTGTTTATGTAAAGCATACAAATATTAGTAATAAAAAACACACTAAAGTATAGTTAGTATGAGTTAATCCAATACCGAATGCTGAACGCAACTTACTTAGCCAGCAACTTCATCAAAAACTCGGGCGTTGTCTTGTCGGGCCTTAAAGGAGGGCTTAGCACATGAGCAGCAGCATGATCGAAATGCTGGCAACGATAGTGAGTGCCATCTGTACCCAAAGCCGCAGCAAGTGTCTCACCGAATATATACTTTCCACTATATCGTTGACGAGCTCGTGATATCTCAATGCCAGCCGATTTGCTCATGCAGTGGACAACATAGAGAGGACAATCGACCTTTTTAAGCAAAGCGTTGTTAATAATTCAAACTTTTATATGTTTTACTTACCTGGTGAGCCAAAACACAGGCACGATGTACAGCCTCAGCCTCTACTTCTTCCTGTCGTGACAATTCGTGTCCTTCAGGACCAGTTACACCCTCGGCTAGCAAACGTTTTGCATTTTTAGCAATTATATCACCATTTTCGGCGTGTACCTGAAATTAAAAACAATTGATAACATCTTACCACAATTCAGTACATACGTGGTAGGTATAGTAATTCACCATAGCTACTGCATTCAAGCCTCTAATACGCTCAAAAACATCCAAAAGATCCGAATCGTTAAGTTGGTACAGACCCTTATAGGCCATAAATGTTTTGAACGAGTTGATGCCCAACTCTTTGCAAAGTATGCCAATTTCATCCGATACCGATTTGGACCACCAAGTAATGCCTACATGAAAGGCATAATCACAACAGACTTTAGGATCAGCCCAGCTGCGCCATGTATCATAAGCCTCAATCATTGACTGGTTTTTGTTGGGCAACACAAAGTCCACTATTCAGAAAAAACATATCATATTTAAATATTTTTGTATATTTAAATAGACTCAAGAGAATATTTACTTATCATTGTCGTGCCACCAGCCACAGCTGCTTTGGTTCCATGATAGAAACTAGTTAAAATAAAATCATTTGATTACAAAGTCAATTAAATATATATTACAACACAATCGAACTTCCAAATAACGAATCCCAAGGGAGTAGAAATTTTTCGTAATAAGAATAGGTTTATAATTAAACCAAGTTGCAGGGCTCTGGGAATGAATACAGTATACTGAAAACTTCGTTATACGGAAGTTCCGTTTATGGAAGTTTGACTGTACAAATCTTAGATACTTACTCATCAACGGCCACTGCACTGCCAAAAGGTAACTGCATATGCGTATGTGGATCAATGCCACCAGGTATAATTAGTTTACCACTTGCATCGATAGTTCGCACACCACCTGGTACCGTTATATCTGCAGCAGGACCCACGAATCTGAGGTGAATATACAATATATGGTAAGTAGTAGTCGGTAGTATTTTGAATCGACAGAATATATCACTTACTTAATGATGCCATCCTCAATATAAACATCCGCTTTAAAGGACTTATCATGATTGACAATTTGACCATTTTTGATATAGACCCGATTCTGGGCGCTTTGTAGGTGTATGGGCACCTTTTTAACGGGCGCTAGACCGCTTGACATAGTTGTAATAAAATCGAACTGTGAATAATTAAATGAGATCTGTAAGTTTAATTACTTCCTATGGCCATGCCCTGTACTCAAACAGCTGATTGAATGCATTTATGTTGTATATTTATATGCATTGCTCTAGTTTTTATGTGCCGCAATTACGTGGACTAGCAAATGTTTAAATATAGAACATACACTGAGACAAAATGCACTTCTTAACAGTTTTGAAACACACACAACTTCTGCATCAGATTAGCAGATGTTACAAGTAGCTGCATTCAATAAACAAAATTTTTAGTTTTGTTGTCGGTAAAAATAGCTTAATCTACAAAAATTGTAATAATTATCAACGAAGCGGCCACATGTGAATAATATTACACAAATACACACACACATAACAATATCCACATAAACAGTTCTAAACTTGTCTATTTGTATGTAGTACATATATACTAAATGAGTGCGAAAAAGCATTTCTCTCTGACCCACAGCGGTTTAAGTATTCTGATTTCATCAATACACATTATGTATAGTATATGTATAGTTTTTTTCACAAAGTTTGTCTTGTTGTGTTTTTCATTATCATTCACACTTTTAAAAGTCTGAATACGTGTTCAGAAATTAGAAAATTAATTCGAATATTTTATGGCTTTTCATATGTATTTATAGTAAACTATATACATATGTACAATTGGCAGTAAGTTGTATGCCTAAAATAAGAAAACCACTTCTGAACGCGTCGTAAAAAAAAACAAATTTACTCTAGCTTTTTATACAGAATTGGAGTCGGTTATAACTGATTTCTTATAGTTTACCGTTAGGCTTTGAAATTTGTTGGGAGTTTAATTATCGTCAAACCGAACAGCACAACACAACTGCTCACAACGCAAGTTAATGTTAACAGACAAGATCACTCCAACCATAAACCAAGTAACATAAAGACGATAAACAAAACTGTTTATGTTAAGGGTCTGTGAATATTTAATATCTAATATATCGCAATATTGAAGAGGACATAGGTGGGGAGTAGTGGCCATTTCCCTCAACGCCACTCAGCTGTTCCTGATTTGACTATTTCGAAATCTGCCAAGCCAAATGATGAAATATACTCGCTATATCTTGTTTCCCCAGGTGTCCGCTTCGAGATTGCGAGAATGTTTGTAAACATAACATTCTAGAACTGATTTCCTGTCTATTTAGTTAATTGATTTATGACTCCAACGAGAATTGTTAACGCGCTGTTATGCCAAACATCGAAAACCAATCGAGATCAATAGACATTTTTGTGCGGCAAAAGCAATTGAATTTAAAATATTCATTCAAGATGGGATAAAATCCAGTATTATTAATTGATTTACATTTTTATCGATAAGCTATCACATCATTTATCTCACCAAGTGTCAATTTTGATACTTTTTTATGCGCTACGTTAATCCGCATGGTAAAGGGGATTTATGTTCATATTCAATTTTTGCTCTAGTGTGAAAAATATAAAGTGGTCTATACAGAGATAGTAGCCAGGCTACAGTTACATACAAACAGTTGCATTATATACATACATACATATATTTCTTCAACCTTTTTTGCTGGCTACACATTGTTTGCTTGCTTGTGTGTGTGCACAAGTCTAGTTCATACAGGAAGCGCACCAGGACCAAACACCGCACATTGGCCATAAAAATATCGCAGATATGTCGCCAGCTGTGAAAGGTTTATATGCATGTGGGTCGTGTGTCGCCATGCGTCCTGCAGCCAACAGTTACAATTGCAGTGCTTGAAAAGGAACACGGAAAAAAATGGCAGCTACATAAATGTAATGCTCGTCGTCGTATCGACATCTAACCGAAAATCAAAATCCGATCCGGGTCACTTTTCTGTGGCATTGACTTGCCGGGCTAATACCCTCAAGAGTTTGCCCACTTAATACTCAAGTCTATCTCAAACTCCGCTTTGTTTTTTCGCTTGTGCACCTGATGGGATTGTTTCCCTATTGCTATGCTCAGGGCCTGAAATCCTTTCAGCTTATTTAGTCGTTTAGTTAAACGTATTTGGTTTTTAGCTTTTGTTTGCTTCTTTTGTCGCATGTTTTTCAGCAGTTTTCAGTTTTCACCTTTAGTTTGCTGCATAAATTAAGCGGTAAGTTGCGCATTGTTTTTTCTTTTTTTTACGAATGAATTCAACTGAATTTATGCATTCCAATAATATTAGTCCTTTTTACAGCATAATAAAGGAATATCGAAACTGTTGAGAGAATATAGCAGAGCTGATAATGCTACAATCATTATGATTAAAGTAAGTAAATCTTTAAAAATCGGTTTTATTTCTCTGTAGAATGGATTTATTTTACATTTGCCAAGAGCTTGCAATTAATGTTTGACTTGCTAAATAGTCAAACCCTAAAATATATACAAGCTTTTAAGATTGGATAAGATTGGACAAGATTGGGTGCCATCTGTACCCAAAGCTGCTGCAAGAGTTTCACCAAATATATACTTCCCATTCTATAGTGAACGGGCTCGTGATATTCTAATGCCAGCAGATTTGTCCATAATACTTTAATTTTGAGCTTGTTTTAATTTATATAACTCTTTAATTGTATATATTATTTCTCACTAACCTAATGGGCCAAAACATATGCACGATGTACCATATCTCCTGATCGTTGACTTCCTTATATGCCATATAAATCTAAAACGAATTGAGGCCCATATTCTTGCATAGAAAGGAATGGCAAAAACAAATAAAATTTATAATATATTTTATGTAACCACATCCCAATCTTGAATACATACATATTAAACCGTTTTGAGTGTACACAAACTATTTTTTTTTCTTTATTTGTTATTGCAAAACACTTTTATAAATTGCTTTAACTAGTTCTGTAAAGCATGAATATTATTATTGTTAAAAAAGTATCACGTTTGTTTTTGTGGATTTTTGTTTTTAATATATTTCAAATAAATTTCACTTTGTGTTTCGGCTCTAATGATTTCAATTGAACTCAAAGTTTGTGTATAACAAATAAAATTTAATTTAAATTAAGATTTAATTTAAAAATCACAATCGCTAATATTATAGAGCCAAGTAGTTAAATTCACCAGCACACACATACGGATAAAACTAGGGTGTTAGAAAACAAATTAAATATTTCATTAAGGTAATTCATGTTTGTACGATATATACCCAGATGGTATGTTTAGTTTCGTTTGTATTTTCTATTAAGTATTTTTTTAGAGTTCTGCATACACACATACTTAATACCATACTTAAGCCTCGCGTAAGAATCAGCTCAATCTGCCTAGGATCAATTAAAAATACAGAGATGCTATCGAATCGACAAATTGCTAATTCTAGTTAAATAAGGTATGCGATAATAATTATTTATAGAATTGCAATCATAACATTTCGGACATAGGATGGACATCATCTGCTTTGCTTATTTCGCCTTAGGCTCTGGATTAGTTTTACTCAGCGCCTCTGCCCTTTGGCTCGGCCGGTCAGATTAGTTTCTTGGGTGCAGTTGATGCACCGGACACACCGTTTGCCGTCGCAGTTGCCTTTGACTGGGTCGCTGGAGATGGTGTGGGTAACGTTGGTGGCAAATCGATGTCCTTCTGGGGCAGCAGCTTTTCGACGTGACGTTCAGTTGCCTCAAGGAGCGCCGCCTTTGTGACTTTATTTAAGTCAACATCGCTGGCTTGTTTGCCGATATTTGTGCTACTGCTGCTGCCGGAACCACTCGAGTTCTTAGGCGGGGAGTTAGGGGAATCGGATCCTTTTTTGTTATTCTTTGAACCTTTCGCCAGCAAGTCAGGCAACTCCTTGGCACTGTCTTTTAGTGTTTTAGCGCCGTCTTTCATATCAGGCTGTTAAGCATCAGGCAATAAAAAATCAAATGTTTGTTAGAGCTCTTCTATTGGTATAAAAGATATTGTAAAACTTACTTCATCTTTTTGCTGAGCGGCCTTTTCCCGATCCATAGCTCCTAATTCGGTGGCAATGTCGCGTATCTCCTTCGCTGAGTCATGTATACCATCAACAAGCTTAGCCATATCCTTATCCGTTTTCTCCACTTCGGCTTTAAGCTTTTCCGCCTCCTTCATGCTCTTCGCAATCGCCTTTTCAATCTTTTGCTCTGCCTCTAGGATCTGCTCCTTGTCCAGCAGTGTAACTAGCTCCTCAATTGCCTTGTCGCTCAGCTTAATATTATCCCGACCAATGGATTCCAGCACCTTGAGAACATTTGCTTGATTAATTACTGTTCCTTGTGCTAACAAATTGTGAACACTTACCTTGCGTATTTCGTTAACTGTAACGACACCATCGTTATCCCCATCAAATTTAGCTAGCACGCTCTCGATGTGCTTAAGTCGCGCCTCGTCGCTCGTCTCTTTCAGCGACTTGATGTTCAGCATGAGATCGTCAATGTGGACAATCTCCTCGTTGCGTCGCTTTCTTGCCTGCTTGGTGAGCAGCTCGGTAAACTCCTCCAGCTGCTTCTTGTCAATTTTGGTGGTTGTGCTGTCGATGCTTTGAACCACTTTGCTTATTTCAGCCACAGAAATGGCACCATCTTTGTCTGCATCTAGTTTGACCAGCAAATCCTCGACGACCTTGAAACGTTCCTCATCGGAAGCTTCCTTCATGCGTTTAATGGTGGACACAAGTTCATCAATATGCACCACCTGACAAGGGTTGACGCTTTCGGCAGCTGCGTCTTGATCAGTGGTGTTCACCTCCTTAATCTGTTGCTGACGTTGCTCTAGATCGGTCAACACGTTATCCAGCTGAGAGATCATTTTGTTGACACGATTATAGAGAAGCTTGGCGGCTCGACTTTCGCGCACTGGCTCCTTAACCACCTGCCGCACCTCACGCAGCTCTTCCACATCCTCCTGGTAGTCGCGCAGCTCTTCCTTAAGTTCCTTAATTGTCTCTTTTTCGACAACAAGCTGTTTGTCAGATGAAAGCGTCTTTAGCGCATCAGAAAGCAGCTTCACATCCGTCGGAGAGATGGTCTTCCCATCACGTGCTGCCTCCGCCTCCTTAGCTATGAGATGTGGCACCTTGGCAACCTTTTCGGTAAAGACAAATGGTGCATCGAGCTCTTCCTTGCTGGCCGTCCGACTAGCAATCTTCTCCTCTTGTTCCTCTTCACGCTCCTCACTAATCTTACGCTCCTCCTCCTTTATGATCTCAATCTTTGTCTTGTTGTCCACCTTGCCTTCGCGCTCACCAATCGCATGTCGCGTATGTGCAGCCACCGCATCCGGCAGCACACGCATCGTCTCCTTCAGCTTATCTGTCGTAATGCTGTCCGTCGAGATGAGCATAGCACGTGAAAGCAGCAGCAGCGTTGGTGGAACCTTAAAATGTGATAGATGCATCATAAATGGCATTACATACTTATTATTTATAGGTAAAGTTTCGCTATTTCATACCTGTTCATTTAGTGACAAGTCTATCCACTCCTTTAGCTGGAAGCGCAATCGCTCGGCTGTCAGACCATAGGCACGCATGCCACGTGCTTTGCACGCCTGCTGCAGCTCAAAGAGATCTAGTGAATCGACGCCTTCGCGTGAGATCACACGATCATCGGTGGCCAGAGAGCGCAATTTGAGTCGCAGCTGAAAGCGCAATAGCATTGTGGTGCCAATGGTGTTCAGTTCCAGGACACGACATAGTGCCGCCAATTGTTCTCGACTGAGCGAATCCAGGGTGATCTCATCATCGAAACGTTTAGCAAATTTTATGATCTCATCGTTGCTGACTTTCTCATTGGGATCGCGAATCTTGCGATAGAATGTCTCAAACTGTTTGGCCTCCTCGCTGGAGTGTTCCTCGTGCTGAACGGGCATCTGGCCGAGTGTCTGCTGCAGAAACTTGGCAACTTCGAGGCGTACGGAAAGCGATTGCCTCAAACGCTCTTGGCGATCTTTGGCCGTTTGAAATGTGGATGGCAACATGCCCGGAAAGAATTTGATAAACAATGGCAACAGAAGCTCCATAAAAGGTACAATAATAAACACCGAGAAGGGTATCAAACGAAACAGATCCGATGTTGTCCGCTGCAGCTGTTTATTCTCACGACGCGTCAGTGTCTTTCCATTGAGGACCGCCCACAAAAGCTTTGAGCTGATGGCCGTGTCAATAAAGAGCAGGCGGAAACCATGATAATAATGCACGATCTCATCCCAAACGCGTTGCTGTAACGACTTCTTGGGCTTAGCCACAGTTTTCGGTGGTGCCTCGGTTAATTCACTTGCTGGTTTTGATCTATCAGCTGTTACCTTCACAGCTGTGTCGGCAGCTGCTGTGGTGGTCACTGGAGCTGCAGATATTGTCGCTTTCTCGGCGGCTTGTCCATTGGCCACTTCTTTCATAATCTCCTCGACTTTTTCCTTTTGTTGATTCTTCAACCTTTTGACTGTCGCATCAATCTTTGAGGGTGTTTCAAAGAGCGTATGACTCGCATGAAAATGCCGATAACCATGGCCGGCAAAATAATATTGGCGATAAACATGATGTGGGCTGCTGTTCAATAGTTGATCATCAAATGCTCTCCTATGCCTTATGTTAGGAGACTGTGTTGGATCTGAAGCTTCCACCCTATGGTGCCCCTGTCTCATTGCACTATACGATGCATAGTAGTTGGTTCTTAAGTCTGCAACAAACAAGAAAAACAAAAATTCAAAATCAACACAACAAGTCACTTTTCAAGGTTGCAATAACAAAAATAAGCGAAAACGACTCAACAATCTAGAAAAGCCGGCTAATTGTATAAGAATCAAGAAAAACAATAAAACAAAAATATATGTACGTTTTTAATCGCATAAGCGATAAACAGAAAAGTTCGTTATTCTTGACAGATAAGCTAACGAGTCGATTACAAGGAAATTAACACCTGTTGCAATTGTTTTCGTTATTAACAATATATTGATAAAGGGAAAATGAAGTGAAATTAATTATTGATGAAATGCACTTTGAATTTTCGCTTTGTGTTTTCTCTTTCTTTGGCAACAATTCAAAATAAAGAAATTTCATTCAATCATCAATTTCAAGGTGAAAAACATTGCGTAGTCGTTGAGAATAAATAAGAAGCAGAAAGCAAATGAAAAACAATGCGAAAGCGAAATTCGGGCATTGCCCGAGAGGGAAACAGACAGAGAGAGCGAATTAACTGTACAGGGTGTCACTCTGTGTGCGTCCGTCGACATCTTTAAAGATTTGCTAGCGTCACTTTGTCTGTTTTGGCACCTGTGTGTGCTTGGCACTTGTCCCTTTTTCTTTTTAAACACACATACATCTACACATATACATACATTTGTGTGTATTGCGTTCAAATTGAGCTCTTAGTGAGATCAAGACACAATTTTTTTTGCAAACAGACGAAAAGCAAATAAACCAAATTAATAATTACGTGGCAAGTTAAATATTGAGCTAAGAAGGTAATAATAAACTGATGATTTGATGTTGGCTAGACAATTTATATGTTGATGTATGTTTAGTTAATCAAATTTTTGTGCTAAAAGATAAACTGGTTTAAGTGACTCGTCAAAACCACAAGAAAACGGATTCGAATGGAAATGTTAAGTTACTTAAAGATAACAGAATAAAATTTAAAAAAAACCATATAGGCACTTGAAAGTGTATAGAAATTACAAGTCCCAACTGAATGGCAAAGTAAACATTATCCCTCCAATGGCAACAAACGGAGGCAGGGAATTTTATAACTGTGCGCAAAAAGTACCAAACAGACGCAACGGGGAAATTTAATTCAAGGTATTGAATCAGCTGTGCACGAACACGCAGTCACAACAAAATATGCGATAAAATACACGCGCACATATTTAACCGACGGCACACGCACACACACACACTAACACGCAAGAGCACACACACACATACGCCACTATCATATGTACGAGGTAAAATCAATGGAAAGTTTTTAGCGTTGCGTTCTAAATACTATTACGCTTCGGTTTTCGTTGTTTACAAAGAGAAATTGACTTACAGCGCTTGTAGAAGTTTTGAAACATGTAGTGCGGTTTCAGGTGCATCAATCCTTTGTGATGCAGCAGTAAATTCATGTTTGCTCAATGTTGTTATTCTTATTTTTAAGAGGAAGTTGTTGTTGTTAAAGGGGTCCAGCTGCAAATCCAATTCCGAAACTTTTCAATGTTTATACAATTTTGAATTTTCGAATCACTGTCTACTTTATGGGATTTGTTTTGTGTCGTTTTTCGTTGCGCGTGAGAAATTCGATTGGTTTTTCTCACTCTAAGCCTAAAAGAATATGGAAAGGAGTAAAAATGTAGGGTTTGTAAATATTTATGCCGAAAATTAAAAACATTACATATGTCAAAAATAAATCGAATCTTTATAACTGTCAATTTTGTACAATTTATGCATTGTAAATTCACTCGCGCTTACAACCACACACACAATCACAACCACATACACACGCAATATTGTGGATATCAGGCGATAATTCATTGTGTTTGTTGTTTGCTGTTATTCGCACTTTTTTTTATAAAATATTACACAACTACAACAACGAATTTCAAGTTATATTCTGCCAATTCCACAGTGATGATGACACACTGTTTACTCAGCTTGCTGTGTGCGTTAATTACCATTTATTTTATATTCACGTTTATTTGAACTTAATTCTCTCTGCTTGCCGTATATTTGTGGTGCAATGTCGTCACCCAAATTCTTTAATATGTTTATGTAGTTCGCACGCGTTTTGGTCGCCCTCACTTTACGCTTTTTTATTTTACTAAGTGTTAGTGTTGGTAAATAAATTTACTTGATGTGAATCGACAAGTGTGACCGCATGGCAAATAGGGGAGAATATACAACACTACTGCAAATTGCAACGATGCGATTCATTAAGCTTATCGAAAGCTATCGGATGTGTATGGTGAGTTTAATATTTAAAATATATTCAAATATGTGTAGTGTTAAATACCTTGAATATTTATACAAATCTTGTTAATTTACTCTTCAAGTATCCGTACGTATTTCGCAGCAACATATATGTGATAAAATATCGATTTCTCTCACACTATTGTAAGCCATTGACGCGCTGACAAAAAAAAGTCATTTAATAGCGCAAATGTTTTTCTGCTGCATTGATTAATTGCTTCGATATTAAACTGTCATTAAATTTTAAATTGTCCTGTTTAAACAATAACTACGCGGAACTTCAATAAAAGGAGCATGCTGCTAATGATTTTGGTCAGTTGCAAAGTACTTTTTATTGGTGTTCTAAAATTATTTTAAAATGCATCGCAAAGTTGTTACTTATTCAATAATAATTTTCTGCTTAGTTTATGCACAAAATCAGCTAATCGGCAATGTTTTAAGCAAATTAAAAAAAGAAGTGGCATTCGAGACAATACTTCTTTTGAAGAGCTCCAGAGAGGATAACTGGATAAACTTAAACATTCAGTATTCCACTCCAATAATAAACTTGAATGAAAATCAATACTATAAGCTTAAGAATAACTTTAAAGATAGCTTTCTAGCACTTGTTTGCTTTGATAATCAATCTGATTCGGTATTAAGAGCACTCCATAGAAATCTAGAGGATATGCGATCAACTCCAACATTATTGCTGATCAATCAGGCAGTCAATATTCATGATTTATTTCTGGATTTTTTTGATAAGCGAATGTTAAATGTACTGGCAATAAGTATGCAAAGTCAAGAGCACATTTATAGCTATCAGGCATTTCCAAAATTTAAGCTTATCGAGCGAAGGATTGATGAAGTCCAACACTACTACGAACCACAACTGAAGGACATGGGTGGTCATCCCTTGGGCACCATAGCGGATAATGTACTGCCCCGTAGTGTCGCCTATAAGAATGCCAAAGGAAATCGTAAAGTAGCTGGCTACTTGGTACCATTTATGCTAAACTTTGCGAGACGATTGAATGCAACTTTAATGATACGTTGGGATGAGAATTTGAAGGACGCAGAGATACTTGATACAGGCATAATCAAACGATTGATGCTAATGCGTCGAGTGGATATACCTATGAGCTTTTGGACATTGGATCCATTTAATAAATTCAGCTATGTTATCGAAATGTCCACGTGGCAATTGATGTTACCCATCGAACCGGAACTAAATCGAGCTTTAATCATTATGGCTGCCGGAAATCCAATGCATCTGCTTTTGGCCACAATTGTCACGATACTATTTGCTCTGCTGCTACACAATTGTCAACGTCTGGAGTTGGGTTTGGGGCCTGGTTGGAGATGCATGCGCATTCTGGGCGATTCGGTCTTAAGGGCCATGCTTTATCAGACATTTGTGCTGCGTCGAGCACCGAGTTTTCGGCAAACATGGATATATTTTTTGCTACTTATCTGCAGCCTGCTGTCCTACAATATATATTTGGCACAACTGGAAACGCTGCTGGTACATCCTTTGACAGAACCACCCATACGCAGCTATGAGGATATGCGTAGTACTGGCCTGAAGGTCCTGCTAACAGATCAGGATAGATATTCAATGATTGAGGCAATTGGCAAACGAACATTGACCAAAAACTGGGATGTTCATCGGGTGGTCAATAGCTCCATATTTCAAGCGATGCGCAGCAAACCAAATATGTCCTATGCCTATCCAATCACACAAACCTTGTGGCCTCTCATTCAACGTAAGTTGGCCAAACAGCAGCGAGTATCATTTCGTCTATCAAAGGATTTTACATTCATTTCGCTCGCTCCATTTTCCATGCCACTCGATCGAAACTCTATCTATGAGAAGGCACTCAATCGCTATATTTTGGATACTCATGCAACTGGACTATATCAATTGTGGCGTTATCGAATTTTTTATAAGCTAGTTGCTATTGGTAGATTTGAGGAACTGCCCTATGAAGGTTGTACCTTTAATAACCATTTGCGTCCTAAAGATATTTTCTTTATCGCTTTTTCGTTTTTGTGCCTGCTGGGAGTTGCTCTGTTGGTCTTTGTCCTAGAAATTGTGGTTCATGCTATGGGTCGTTGGAAAAGAATTATTATACGATTATTATAGATTAAACTTGTATTTCCTAAGCTTTTCTTTGTCAAATTAAAAATATGTTAATCAAATAAAATATCACAACATTGCACCCACGCATAAACATGTTTTGGACTTTTAACGATTATGTTTAGCCTCTGGCCTTGAACATTCCATTGTTATTTGTTTTCTAGTCTTTTGATTCTTGTTGTTTTTCAAACTAAGCTTGATATGATGAAAGCTTATTAAATTCTAAACGCCTAGGTCGGTGCATATATTTTTAGACTGAATCAAAGCCGCTGGCAACATTGCTAGATAAGCTTGGGCGCATCATCATATTTTTTAGTCACTTGGCTGACCGCTGATCGACCCTCGGGCAACTGCAATCAAGGTGCAGCAGTGTCAAATAATTTCCAAACAGCCGGTGTTTCTAGAACCTAGACGATGACTTGACCAAATACACCTTCCCGCAAAGATTTTTGCAATAGTGTTAGTATTAAATAGACTGTTTTCATAATACAAAGTTATTTACCTGATTAAATTTCGACTAGTTTTTTTATTTTCTTAATTGCTGATTCTGATTCAGATGTTCAGCCTCCTATACCCCCTATATTGTTTTCTCTGTCACAGGTGTTCAGTACTTATCAATATTACTTAATGCAGCATCATATATGTACATACATATATAAACAAACCTATGTACATCAAGGTGGAACGGATCTATGATAATGTCAAGGCAATATCAGCAATCGGACGATGGCCGATGATGACTGCAAAAATATCTCATTAAGCTCTGTCGCCCTGGAGATCGGGAGGTATAAATACAGGTTGATGCGAATGAAATTACTATACGATTACGATGAAGTCGATCACGGCGGTTGTAGTTCTGGCGCTAGCGGTGCTGGCAATTGGCAGTAGCCATGCCAAGCACGTTGAGTTTAAGGTTGCCGACAAGGATTTCCTGGTGAAGCAGAAGTTCGTGTTTGAAATGCTGCAGCATATCTACCAGGACGATGTGTTTGCGACCAAATACGATGCAAGCTTCTACGAATACAAGCCATGGGAGCATGTCACCGATTATCATCATGCCGAGAAATTGGAGCACTTCTTTGAGCTGTGGCAGCATCATCCCTTCCATGATGATCAGGTGTGGACCGTCTTCTACGATCGCCATGAAGAGTATGCTGTAGGACTTGTGCGTCTGTTCTACTATGCCAAAAACTGGGAGACCTTCCAACATGTCGTCTTCTGGGCTCGCCAGCACGTGAACAAACAGCTCTTCGTCTATGCCTTTACCATTGCCAATCTGTACCGTGATGATATGCAGGGCGTTGTTATGCCAGCTCACTATGAGATCCATCCATGGAGCTTCTTCGATGGCCAGACTTTGGAGAGGGCTGAGCACTACAAGATGAACGGTTTCCAGCACGTCAAACAGTTGAACAATGTCTACAACGTTGTTGTAAAGTCAAACTACACTAACGTCTATGGTGACATGAACTACGAACATGGAATGGCCTATTTCCTGGAGGATGTTGGTTTCAACAGCTTCTACTACTACTTCAACCTCGACTATCCTTACTGGACCAAGGGTGATGATGTCCATGTGCTCAACAAGGACCGTCGCGGTGAGCTGTATCTGTATGTCCACTGGCAACTTCTCGCCCGTTACTATTTGGAGCGTCTGTCCAACGATATGGGTGAGGTTCCCACTTTCAACATGTACGAACCGGTTCACGCTGGTTTCTACAGTGGTCTCCGTGGCTACAATGGCGTACCCTACCCTAGCCGTTCCAACGATTATGACTTCTACACACCCGAGAATGTCGAGTATGTGAACTTCGTGGAGTTGTACACTCAGCGCATCATGGACTGGATCCACCAGAACAACAAATATGATGTTGATGTCATCAACAAGCTAGGAAACTTGATTCAGGGCAATGCTGACAGCCATGATCTGAAGTTCTTTGGCAGTCTGGACAAATGGTACCGCTACATTGTGAATGAAGGCCGTCCCTTCGGCAAGTACCACGAAACCTACCCCGGTACTTTCATGCACTACGACACCTCCATGCGTGATCCTTTGTTCTACGAGGTCTACAAGAACCTGGTAAGCCACTACTGGCATCTGATGGAGACCTTCCCCGAGTATACCAAGGTCGACTATGGTTTCGATGGTGTCAAGATTGATGCCGTTCACATGCCCGAGAGCCTAACCACCTACTTCGAGTACTTCGATGCCGATATTAGCAACGCCGTTAATGTTGAGCCAACCTTCGAGCACTCCAGTGATGCCCATTACAGCTTTGGACGTAACTCTCACTACAATGGCAGCAGCTATGTGATCAAGGCCCGTCAATATCGTCTCAACCATAAACCATTCGAGTTCACCCTGGATGTGACCGCCGACAAGGCCCAGAGCGCCATTGTCAAGGTATTCATTGGTCCCAAGTACGATGAGTTCGGACATGAGATCCCATTGGAGAGGAACTTCCAGAACTTCTTCGAGCTGGAGCACTTTAAGGTCCAACTGGAGGCCGGCGTCAACCACATCAAGCGCGCTAGCGGAGATTTCAGTTTCTGGGTCAGCGATCGCACCACCTACTTCGAGCTATACCAGAAGCTGATGGATGCCACCAACAGCGATTACAAATTCAAGCTAGATCAGTCGGAGTCCCACTGTGGCGCACCCAACCGCATGATGTTGCCCAAGGGCAAGAAGGGTGGTCAGTTCTATCAGTTCTTCTACATGGTCTATCCATTCCATGAGCCTACTGTCCAACAGTACTCTGGCTACGATCCCATTGTCAGCTGCGGCGTTGGTCATGGCTCTCGCTTTGTGGATGCTCTGCCCTTCGGCTTCCCCTTCAACCGTCCGGTGAAGCACGACTACTACTTCGATGTTGAGAACTTTAAGTTCTTTGACGTCAAGATCTTCCATCGTGATGAGCACACAAATTTTGTCTAAGCTCTAGCGAACTCAGACTCTGACCTAATCTATTAATTATTCCATACCTAGAGCTCCCTTCTCCATTTTCTTCACAGCTAGCACACATAGTAGTGACTCACTCAATTCCCCCCATAGATCGTGTTCAATGTTCTTAACTTTATTTGCTATCAATACACAATAAACAAATTTTAAACTACCAATTTTGTGTTGTTCTCCCTTTCGGTTCAGGGAACTTAAACTGCAACTTAAGGTGTTGCTCGCTTGACAAGAATTTCCAGAGCTAAAACAAATGTGGCGAGAAACAGAAGTGCTACATAGCCAATCCAAATCCACTGTAGATCCTCCAGACACAGTGCACCCATTATCCGTTGAGGAACCCGCTTAATGGGATCACTAAAGGACAACAAGTCTGCTGCGGCCATGTCATAGAAATGCATACCAACCCAATGTTGAAAGAAACCAAAGTCTCGTGTATCCATTATCAGTTTACTTATCGTCTCCAAAAACCACGTATTCTGAGGCAACTGAAAGACAAAATGGCTTAGTGGTACAATGCAGGCATCCAAGGAGTAAGTGAAAACTTCACGTGGAAAATACTTTTGCTGTTCGCTTAACAGCGTCCATTTGAGGCGAGAAGCAAAATAGACATTACTTGTGTTCATTCTGTCCCTTTGGCTGTTGAACACACTGGTATTAACACGCACTAGTTCCAGATTCGGGCTTAGATCTCCGATATTCGTCACGATGTTCGCCACATTAAGAACTAAAGGAAGTTTAGCTCGTTCAACATCTGCAAAGCTGCGAGGTTGAAAATCCCTGGGTGGATGTGTCAAAAGTGTTTCAAGTGCTGCTTCATGAATGCTGCTTATGTTAAGACCCAGACAAGCGAGCATCAAGTAAATCCAGCTGAAGTAAAGACTTGTTCGCAAGGAGCGACCAAAGGATTGCCCTAGGAGTCCACGTAGTGCTATATCGTTAAGCAGAAAATCCACCCAGCTGGTGACCTCTCCAGCCAGAAATTTGTGCACGCTTATCAAGAGTCCAAAGCTATAAAAGATTACTATTGCTATAAGTATATTCTGGACACTGCACATGATCAAAAATATATCCTTGATAGGCAACTGTTGTGCTATCGGAACCATCAAGCAGATGTGACTCAATTCAAATGGATAACTAACGAGGGGTAGTTGCTCGGGCTGGATCAGTGGTATCACAGCAGCTGGCACATCGAAAGGATACTTTTCCATCAGCTTGAGCAGCTCAGTAAAGTGTAAACCCGGCTGAAGCTTTTTGGGGAACACAATGCTGGCATTTAACTTCCAAGCCAAAGTGCGTACAAATCTTCCCACCGAACCAGCTAGTATAAGTTCGTCTGTGCGCCAATCCTTATAGACAATGGTTCTGGGATGATTTTGATCTGGTAATACAAACAACGGCTGTTGCTGCATATTTCCTAATTTCGTCACAAAGAAGGGTCGTTGGCAAACTAAACGTTGCTCCAGTTTAAATTGTGGATATGGTTGATAGCGAAAGTAGTAACTATCCGAATCCTCAGTAAGCAAAGCTATGACATTAAGCATTCTTGATTTATAGCATTGCCACAGAAGCAACTGCAGCTGCTGTCTAGATGTGTTGGACTCTCCTCCGAATATATAGAATATGCTTTTTGGACCACGCACGTTTGCCAACCAACTCGCAAATTTCAACTGGTAATCAACACTTGGTACACAGATTATTTGTAGCACTCGGGAAAAATGTTTGCTTGTGACTTTCTCACTTCTCAACGATTGGAGCACCACTGGAAGCTGAGGCTTGACAAGCATCTTGTTAAGCCATTGCGTCTCGCAATAATCGTAGCGTATCAATAATAACGATGACTGGGTTTCCTGTGCCACATCCTTGATAAAATCACAGCTATGGAAGGCGCACAAAAGTAAGATTATGTATGGTACAAGCATGGCCGAATAAACTGTGTGAAAATAGTCATTCCTACGGACATTTTTATAGCAACAAACTGTTGAGTCACGGCGCAAAAGACGATAGGCTGCTTAGAACACCAAAACGCCTTCAGAAGACAGGCATTCAACAAAAAAGGAACTTTATTGTATTATTAGACGTGGAAAGGAAGCCTAAAAGAAATCCTTCTTTTGATGAAGCAAGTAAGATAAGATATCATTTTTTAGCTTTCCTTTTATACATAATTTACTTATATAAATTAAGGCAAAGCTGTCATTATTGATCAAAAAATAATTTTAATATGCATATCTCAAAATATGAACTCTTTATTGTTTTTTTTTTTTTTTTTGTTAGTTTCACATCCATATACTACCACCAAATCAGGCAAATTGAGGTTTATATACATATGTTTATTGTATAATTGCGATATACTATAATTATTTGTCCGTTTCGCAAATAAATATTATTGAATACTATAATAAATATATAAATTGGTATTATTTGTTTACGCCTTATCTCTAGTATAAATATGTGTATATGTGTGTATATATGCTTTCTCTAGGTACTTAAGTCATGTAAATGGTAAACCAAATTGCAAACATAAAACAAACCAATAAATTTGTGCCTTGGTTATAAGTAAAGAGCGTCTAAGAGAGATTTACAAAAGAAGAGATTTTCAGTTATTCACAGATTCGGAATTTGAAACGAAGTACATCATGGAGATCGCTTAAGTTACTAAAAAACAAAAATACAATCAAAACTTACTACATATAAATTTACACAATTTGCACTAAACGGAATGTACATTATTATTTTCAATTAGATAAAGAATCGGGAACAAAAATTTACCTACTACTAACAAAGGTTTGACCAAACAGTTAGTAAATGGTTACGACAATAACAAAATAAATACAATACGCAAAAAATCAGAAAATAAATATGAAATTTTAAATAACATTGCTAAGATTCGAGCTGGAGTTACAATTATTCTTGTGCGGCGTTGTGGTGGGCGTAACACTCGTTGTCACGTCCTCCAGCAACTGCAGCAGCCTCTGTCTTGTGCGTTTATCACTGACACAAATACATTGTATCAGGTTTGTCAATTGTTTTGCCGAATATTCATCGCCCTGCCTGTGTTGCTCAATAAATTGTTCAAATTGTTCTGGTGAAAAGTAATACGATTTGATGAAGACGTCCACGTAGGTGCGATGTTGTGGAAACTTGTGATTTGAGATTAGTTCGAGGAATGAAATAAAATTAGCAAAATCTAATTGCATGAGTGCGCGACCGCCAGCTGAACATTTCTTGACATTTGAGAAGCTTATATGGAAAGGAATCAAAAATATATGAATTCATTACGCAAAATAATACCACTACAGGTATTTAACTTACCCTTCGACCAGCAAGTGTGTGGCCACATGCGCCATTGAATTCCACACATTTTTGCTAGGTATGGCCACCTCCTTGGCTATTTCCTCCAGACACATGGCAAAGCTTTGTATATTCTATAAATAAGAAGGATACATCTAAGCTTTTGGCTCATTTACAAATACATCGTTTTGTACATACACGATTCAAGACATCACTGTAGCTGCTATGCTGATGTGTCACATGATTCACATCCCACTTGACTTTTGCCATTTGCGCCAGTATGGACGTCAGATCGATGACACGCGATGTGACGCAGGTGTAAACGGGTTTGGCCAGATCTGTCATGAATTCGCTATACTCGAGATATTTAACTAATATTGGCCGCTCAGCAGCAGGCAACAGATGATTTAGATAATGCTGCAGTACTTGAAATTGCTGGAGCATGCTGCGTCCCGCTTCAACGGCCACAATGCGCTGCGGCAGACCGTACAATGTATCCGGATTGGCTAGCTCATTGTTGGTCTGCAAGAAATCAAAACTTTAAATGAGATCGTTTTGAAATTGTAAAACCCGCTTACCAGCGATGAGAAGTTGAGTGGCCAAACTTTAATCTGAGTGAGCACATTGGTTTCTACGGCACGCAAACGTTGCTCCAAACGCGGCGTATAGAGATTATCCGTTGCTACCAACTGAAAAAATATACATACTATGGAGATGGAGATTATATAAACAAGTTTGGTTGCTGTACTTACAGCATCTCTGCCGAAAATTTCGTGCACTGCATATGCATAAAAGTCAAGCAACTCCAACATGCAGAACACAATCTTGGGTGAAATGCAGTGCAGCAGCTTACACATTTGCAAATATCGACCGATGCAGCGCAGCACATTTAAAGCTGTATTGTTCACAAGCAGTTGACTGTCAAGAAAAGCAAGTCAAGTTTGAAATCATAGATTAATAGTATTAGATAGAAAGCATAAATACGCATTGGCATCGTCGGCAAACTCCTTGCTCTGTAGACTCTTTTGTTCGTCGTCGCTTTCTTCGCTAAAATAACACGAAGCCTCGTCTACAATGCCCGAGAGTATGTCCTCTTCGAGCATGGCCGCATCGAGACCTCCATCAAAGGGTGAACTCTTCTCCGAGAAGCGCAAAAAGTAGCCGTAGGAACCATAAATGGAACTGCCACCGCCATCCTGCGAGTGCACAGAGACCAGCTCATCGCAATTGTTATTGCTAATGGGCGAGTTGTTGTTTGAAGCTATCAACGCTGTCGTGGGCGATTTGTGACGTCGGAGCGTGTGGCGGACCGAACGGAATTCCTTAAAATAATACACATTAGTAATTCACAATCATAATATAATTCTTAATATTGCCTGGCAGTTACCGGCAGTTGTAGTATGTGCGAAAAGGAGTCTAGCGGTGTCCACGACTCATTGTCCAAAAATAAGCAGATCTCCTCAATGCAGCAAATATGATAGCGTCTAAAGAACTCCTCGCTTTGCTGCTGCATCGTTGATATAAGTTTCTCCGACTGCTCGCCGCAGAACTCTACACCCACTTTTTTAAGGCGCTGCACAATAGACAGCACCTGAATGAACTGATCGTATTTGAGCGTTGTCAGCTTTGCACTCTGCAGGAACAGACAGACTTTGTTGAGTATATCGTTCCAGATGCGTGATTGACCCTTCTTAAGTTTCTGCTGTATGTAAAAATCGATTGACTCGCCATCCACCTCCTCCTCCTGCTGCTGTGCGTACAGTTTGTAGTTGTTGTGCCACATGACCACCTGATAGTAGGAGGCCAATATTGTCCAGAAAGTCTTGCACAAACTGATCAGACAAGGTATTAGCTTATCTGCATTAAGTTGCTCGCATAGCTGTTCATAGAGAAGCTTGGGCTGCTCCTCAGCTGTGGGTTCACTATAGCCACGCACCACAGCATTCACCGTTGTATGAACTGACGAAATGTAATTGATGTGCAGTTGATCCATTGCAATCAGCGATTTATTTGCCAGCTTATACGCCTCCTGCAGCTTGGCATACTTGCGAATATCGAAATTAAGCACCATTTCATTGAGCACCGTGTCCAGCTGATATTCCATCAATAGCATTGTCTCTTGCAGTTTCTTTTGCAGCGATTGAACACAATTGTATTGCATAAAGTGCGTCGCGGAGCTCTGGCATTGCAACAACAGCGCTATTGCTGCGGAATAGTTGTGCTCCGCAAGCAATTTATGCAGCTCGTCGTCTGTGGTGCGCTGTGCGTAAAGCAAATAAATATTATTTAGTCACGTCACTTTGTATATCACGCTCGATTTTTATTACTTACCAACTTTTTAATGGCCATTAGTGTGTCCAAAACTTCTTTGAGCACCTCACGCTTGCGATAGCTAGCCAATATTTCCAAGCTGGTTGTTGTTAGATTTGTGCGCGCATAATTTAAATAGGAGCGCGCCTTCTGACACGTCCACAGCGATTCCTCCAGCTTCTTTTGGGTCTCATTAATCGATTGAAATTCACTGCTGCACGCATTCCTCTGCTCCAAAATGTTCTGCAGAACCTGTTTCGTCAGCACCTTTTGCTGTGTGCGCAGCTGGGCGATGGTCGACTCAATCAGCTGGCTATCAATGCCAGCGCTAAGCACTTTCTGTGAACATTTGTTAGACAATCAGATTGGAATGCAGTTTGTGACGAATGCTCACCTTTAGTTCGTAAAGCTCTGGATTGCTATCGGCGCTGTAGTAACAATGCTCAATACTCTCAAGTATTTCCTGATCCGATTTTTGTGTGCTTGCTGATGCATCTGTTGTCGCTGTTGTTGTTGTTGTTGTTATTACTGTTGCCGTGGAGGAAGGCAAGGCATCGGTAGTCACCGTTTGTACAAAATAATCGGAAAATCCCATTGCTGGAATTTTCATTTGGCGATTTGTCTGTGAAACACAATAGTTTAATCAGTACAGTTTAGATGGCCAATTAATGTTGCTTGAACCTGTTTATGCAGCAAGTCCATGAACCGCGTCTTAAATTCGTCCATTTTGGCCTTGGAGTTCTGCATTTTTCAGCCATGAAAACCACGAAAAATTACGCGAAACAAACTTCGCCTCTCCCCCACTCCAAAACAATGGCTGCATCGATATCAAAACTATCGAATAGCTACTATTACTATCGATACTTTTATTCTTCTCATACTCGATCATTTTAGGCTAGTATGCTGCACCAAAACACTGTTTGCCAAACACCGAAATTTTAAAGTCATTTAATTTCATCGAGTCAAATAATAGGACGTCACAAAACTTTTTAAATTTTAGAACAATATATGTGTAACTAACAGGAGAAACAATCCAAATGTAGGTAACCAGCGAAAAGGTAATAATAATGGTAAAATCTTTTTAACAAAATAAATTTTATCAAAATCGGTTAAGAAACTGAAACGTTAATTTTTAAATCACTTGTTTATCTGATTCGGGACATGGCTTACCAACACAAAAGCTGCTTTTCTCAAACTAAAAGTAAAAAACTAAAGTAAAGTCCATATCTTCTATATTCACCGAGTCCCGTACGAATATAACATCTTCATGATCACTATCAAGATTCTCAAGTGTTTCAATTATTTCTTCCTTTACTACAGTTTTTGAGGAACGCTTGCGTTTATCACGTACTGCTCTATTTAGTGGAACAGCTCGATTTCTTAGCGTCATGTAAATTTCAACTTCCTGTTTTAAATCCATTTTCCTTTTAATATAATTTTAAGATGTATTGTGTACTAGTTTTATTTTTTTATGTTTTAAACAAAATGGGAAAGCATAAGAGCTCTACGATCTATTAGAAAAGCAACCTTAGTTGCAGTCCCAATATAATTTAAATACATTATTGGGGCTTATACATATGCAGTGTACCAATAATATCTTCGTACGCAACTTTGTTAATCTTTGACATCTAAGAAATAATACTTATAAGTGGCACATTAACTTTAAAAATCGAATAAACGAATCCAATATGTTTGCTAACAAAAAAGCTATAAATAAACGGCAAGAAAATGGCACGTTTTTGGCTTCAATAAAGTCTTTGTACACCGTACTGGCCTCAGACTTTAGCTGCGGACCAAATGCGAAAATGATAACGGTTATTTTTGAATGCATGCAGAGACATGTTTAGACAAATGTTCTTGGCAAATTATAGAGATTTTTGTGTGTATTAGACTAAAAGTGGAATAAATAATATTTTAATAATATAATTGTAATTACATCTGGTTATACTACACAATAACGCATTAAACATTGACGTGCCTTCCACTTGTTGCCACTGGCTCGATAGATGAGATGCAGATTGAAGGCAACTTCGTGCTGCAGTCCCAGCACGGATGCATGCTGCTCAATCAGTGGATGCTGCACGGCCAAGGCACGCTCGTAATATTCGGTGGCCAGATGCAGAATGTTCGCCTGATGATAGATGCGTCCAATGTTGTAGTAGATTTCCTGCCTGGCCGCACATGATTCGGGAATATTATCATTTGTTTTACTAAAGTCATTGCCGGAACGCAGTTCCGCATACCGTTGGGCAAAGGCCACCGACTGAGCCACTGCACCCGATTTGCGCAGCACCTTCTTCTGCAGCGCCAGCTGATTAAATACAACGGCTATAGAGAGAGCGACCAGAGGATGCGGATGCTCCCGCAATATGGGCACATACACATTTAAGGCATACTTGTACGAGCTACAATTGAGATGATAATGGCCCAGGAACAGACGCATCGGCTGAGTGACTTTCGGGTGGCGTTGCAGCAGGCGTCGCGCATAGCGAAAGTAGCGCACTTCGTCGCCCTGCTGCACCAGCAGCGACAGCAAATTCCACAGATTCACATGCTCCGGCTGCTTGGCAATCAGCTCACGCAAATAGGAGAAGCCAATGGCGCAGTCGCGATTGAAATAGCACGCCAAAATCATAATCCTTTCGATCTCATAGTGATAGTAGGTGAAACGTTTTGTGGTCACCATGGCGAAGCATATCTGTTCAATGGCGCTGTGCATGCCATGCTTATAGGCGGTAAGCACTAGCTCCAGGAACAGATCGTATTCATTCTTAATGGTCAGATCGGAACCCTCAGCATTTGCCGCTGTTGAAGTTGCCTTGGATGTTTCCTTAAAATTGAATTTAGCAAATGGAATTGGAATAATTATAATACTTTACACACACCTGTTGCTCCGGTTCAGGGTTGCCCGTAACAACCGCCGCCAGACTACGCATCTGCATAATGGACTTGAGTCCCTCGGTATTGTAGGCACCTCCGCCATTCGCCGCGGCCATCATCTCTTCGCGATTCTTGAGCTTGATGGAGTGGCGACCGAGCAGAACATAGCCCACATCGAGAAACTCCTCGATGCGTCCGATCTGCTGCAGCATTATGCAACGCTCATATAGTAATCTGGCATGCAAGGGTTGTCCCTCCTGTTCGCCGGACTGTTCCAGTGCCTTGACCGCCTCCTCGTGCCTGCCCAGCTGTTTGAGGAGCGCCGACAGAGTAAACTTCGCTTCATAGCAATAGGGAGCCAATTGGACAACACGGCCATAGCTTTGAATCGCCTCATTGGTGCGATTCAGTTGACGCAGGCACTCGGCCTGGCGCAGCCAAACGAAAGCCGGACAATCGAAGGAGTCGGCATCGGTGATGGGTCGCATTAGTGCAATGGCCTCCGCATACTTGTGTTCCTGCATCAGAGCCTCGGTAATGTCCATGTAGAGTTCGACCCGTTCCACCGTTGGTGTAATGTTTTCCTGCACATTCTGGACGAGATAACCCAGAAGATGATGGGCATGCAGGTGAATCAAACTGACACACAGCTTGGCACGCAACTCCGGTACATAGTCTTCGGGAATTTGACAGAAATAGATAAGCTCCAGTGTCTCCTCCTGCTCCGTTTCCAGTTCCAGCTTGGTGCGGTCACGTAGACAGCGCAGCACCTTGGTGTACTGTTTGTTTAAGATGAGCAGCTCCAGATATATGTTGAGATCCTCCACATTGAAGCGGGCACCACAGACACTATACGCACCCTCCATGGCCTCCAGGGCAATCTGATGCTTCTCCAGCACATGGAAATAGCGTGCCACATTTTTTCCTGTGCTAAGGCACAAGCTCCACTCTGCAGGCGGCATTAGTGGCAGCATTTTGAGATACGTAAACATTGCTGCATTCGTTTCACCCATCCGTTCTAGGAGCTGTGCTTTGCGCAAACGGAGTAGATAGTCCTTGTGAAGGACCTTAATGGCTTTGGTATAGCAGACGCGGGCGCGAGCCAGATGACCTTGTTGCACCAGCAAATCGGAGATGCGAATCCACATGTCCCGATCTTGTGGATTCAGATGCGCTGCTATTGTTGAAAAATGCAAAAACTTAACCTCGTCACGATTCTCATAGATCTCGGCTAGAGTGTAGAAGGGTTCGCTGGCCAACGGGTTCTGTCTGATAATCTCCATGCAAATGCGTTCCGCGGTATCATAGCGTCCATAGGCAAACGAGAGATTTGCTTCGCCCATGAGACCCAGCAGTGCGGCATTTAATTGACTGCGCCGACCCAAGTTTCCACCGCCACCGCCACCACCACTGTTTCCACGACTGCCACTAAACGCTGGCTTGGACGTCGGTTTAGCTGTCCGGGCAAGCTTTGCTGCTGCGGCAGCGCTGGTGGAGGCCACCGGCTGTTCCATCTCGGCCTCTTGCTTTTTGGCTGCCAAATGAGCCACCTCATCGTCATCCTCCTCGTCTCCTGGCTCCAGTTTGGTGCAAAAATCGGGAAATTCTAGACACTGCACACCCTGCACATAGCGTCTAATCAATGCACCCTCCTCATCAGCCTGAGCGGCATCCTCGCTGGTTTCGGCATCGTCTACGTCAATGATTTCCACTACTCGCAGCGGCTCTGTCAGCTCAAACTGGGCTAGCTCGTTTTCCGGCACATTGTTGCTATCAATTTCTTCGATTAGCACCTCATTTGCATCGCTATTACAATTTTTAGCTGTTCTTATACGCCTTTCGCTCATTTTCGCACTTCGCATAAACAAAAAACATATGATTTCGACTTTTTCGATAATCGATGATCAGTGCTACCAAATATCGATGACCAAAAAATACCTAAATTATTTACATTCAAGAAAAAAAGTACTTTTGATATTTAAACTCCATTTGGCGCATAACAAGTATTTAATAATAAAAGAAGTTAACACATCTTAAACTATGTAATACGACTGTCCAGATTGGATTTCTCTAAAGTTGTCCCCTGATGGTAAAAATGTAAATTATACCCATAGACATGCATACATTTTTGTATACTAATCACAAGCGGTTCAAATGGATGGTAGATAAAGGCACAAAGCTCGCGGGGGCTTAATAATCTTGAAGGACGTCGTGACTGTATGTCAAAAAAAAACCTAATCAAATTAGTTTCAGGATCGCGGAAAACAACTGGTTCTGTGGGGCACGCCTTTGGCCGTTCCAGCGGCGAAACAAGATGATCATCATATTTGAATAAATTGTAGTTAAGATACGGAGATGTTGAGAAGCTCTGTGTGCTAATGGGCACAGTGAGATTATAACGCAATGCCGCCTGCTGCAAAGGCGGTGCCGTATTGCCGGCATTTGTGAAATAGTTATGCATCATATGATGTGCAGATGGCGGCGAGGGAGCATCGCCCGTTTGCAAGGAACGCACATTGCACAGCTTATCGTAGAACTGAACGACGATACGAAGTAGATCGACCGAATCATCGTGATAAACGCCAATAACCTTCTCACTGTTTATGCCATAGAAGACATAGAGACGTCGCCGTTCGGCCGTTACTAAAATGACCGACACATCGGTATCTTTTGGCCGCTCCTCGTAGCGCAATAACAACAGATCGTTGTCCACCAGCTGCATTTTCTCAATTATCATATTTTCTATCTGTAAGCAATATATACATACTGTAACATCTTTGCATTGTTGTTGTTACTGCTTTGTTAACTTACAAATTCAAAATTTTTGTAGAACTCTTTTAAGCTTTCTTTTGCTTGGGAGCTGCCTGGCGGTATCTGGCGATATAGGAAGCTCAGCACCCGCTGCTTAATGTGAGTGATGGGTAAAAGAGTGTTGACATCGAAGATGACCGCATCCATGGAAGAGAGATGCTCATGCGACCAATTGGCTGGTGCTGGTCCAATTTCGTGCTCCCGTTTTACTAATCGACCATTGACTAGCTCATATATGTATATGGCTTGACGCAGTCGTGACAGAATTGCAATGGTGCGTCCACATACAGAAATGCCATGATTGTGCGACAAGCTGATGGCATCTTGATCCAGACGCACTTCATCCGTAACAATGCCTTTTTTAAGGTCCACAACAAAGAAGATATACGAGAAAGGTTCAACCTTGTCGAATAGGTCCGGGTACTTTTCAAAGTCCGTGGGATCCATATTGATTGTCATTCGGACGCACATGCCTGCCAGCAGGACATAGCGAGAGTCTTGCAGAAAAACGCTAAACTCGCGGTGTAGATAAAATCGCGACGAATCGCCTTGGCACAGACCCAGCATATGCTTGACTTTGAACAGACGTTCAAAAACATTTTTAGTCTTGACGTTAAGCTCACCCAAGCCGGCAGGGCCGATACCCTTGTAGTCGTAAACTGAAACAATTAAGAAAATTCATCAATATTCATTAACATTATTAGCACGTTATTACCAATTAGTGAACGCTGATCGTGGGAAAAGGCTAACAAATTTCTGCCATCCGGCGTAAATTTGCGCAGGAAAACAGGTGGAATAATTATACCAATTGTCAGCCACGGTGTGATTGCTTTGTAGAACTGTCGCTCATATGCCAAATCGGGGCACTGACTGTATTTAATGCGTTTGTAGCCCGACTCTCTGTTTTCTAGCATATGTGCTATATTTTGCGATTGCATACGCTGATCGAAAGCACGCTTTTTCAAAATCATAATAAATTCTTTTGCAAAGAAAAATGTAAATAATGAAACCGATTGTTCTTAATATCGAAATGTCAACACAGCGTTAGAAACAGTGCTGCATAATTTTACAGACTATCAACTGTCCAGCGCCAATTGATTTGGTATTTTTAAATTTTTTGAACAATAAATCAAATTACTAAACAAAAAATGTTTTATAAATTGTTTTCTAATTTTTAACTTCACTTTAAAAGCCGAGTTTCCTTTAAAAAGAGTGCTGGAAGAAAATGGCACAAAAATAAAATACCAATTGCAGCAAGCACGCGAAGTTGTCTGCGATTGTTGCGAATACCATTGGTGTTTAGATGGCGCCATTAACGGTACCGACCACGTCTTCACTTGAATTTGTATACTTGTATGATTTCCGTGAATTGTTCTTCGTAATTCGTCTTTAGTGTGTAACTACATGTGAACTCAAATGACATTTGCATAATGAACGCGTACGCAAAGAAACCAGAACTAAACTCGGTAACTAAAAATTTTATGGTTAATTTTTAATAAAGCTACTTATTGTTTGTGTATTGGTGTTCGGCATTGCAGGTGCATTTATTGGATCTTGACGGTTTAATGATCCAGGCAAACAACAATGTGCGAGTGTACAAGAAGTTTAGCGATGATGAGGAAGATGCTTCCTCCAGTTCTGAAGATGAAGAACAGCAGCATGAAATGAAGTGCGTTACTAATTGTTAACTAATTAATTGCATTAATTAAGTTTATTTATGCCGTAGATTGATTCAAATAATGCGCAGTTTGCCGCATTATGAGCCCAGTCAATTGCTGTTGCAGGCGCTGGACGCTAACTTTAACGATGAAAGTCTGTCCGCGGGGAATCTCGTGTTTAGGAATTATTTGAAGACGCAGCTATTGAATTATGACAACGTTTGCTCAGTGCTGGGCACCCTGCTCAGCATTGAAGACGTATCGGAAATGCAACTTTATTCCCAGCTAATGCAGCCTAATGTGGTGCTCACAAAAGTGAACAAACTCACTTATAGCATCAAGCTGCATGAGTCACAACTGAATCCTGAGGAGATTGTTTCACCCTTTACGGATGAGGTAGTGCTCATACCAACGGCTAGTTTGTTAGCATCACCGCTACCCAAGCAGCTCATACTGGCATTGCTGCCGCACAGCCACGAAAATTTATCAGCTGCAGACCCAATGCGCCGTTTTTCTGCAAGCGTCGAGCTGGTGACGCGCTCGACCATCCAGCTACAGTTTAAACGTAAAAGCTTTCCTGGTGACATTAGGCTCGCCCAAAAGTTCTTTGTTATCGTACGCTCTCGTCGCACGCCTTATCGCTTTATGTATCGTGCAATGCAGTTGATGCAGGAAAGTCCACAGGTGCGACGTTATTTATTTCCCAATAAGTTGCCGTCGAAACCAGTCCCTCCTCAGGATCCACCACAATGTTTAACGCTTTTTAATCCGAGCATTGCCGACAACCAGGAGCAACTGCAGGCAGTTCAGCATATTGTTAATGGTCCCAATAGCCAGGCTCCCTATATTGTTTTCGGGCCCCCAGGTAAGCACATAAATACATACTAAATTTATCGATAACTGTACATATTGTACCATTTTCAGGCACCGGCAAGACGACAACCATTGTCGAGGCCATTCTACAATTGCGACTTCAGCAGCCACGAAGTCGTATTATTGTTACAGCCGGTTCGAACTCGGCCTGCGACACGATTGCTATTAGAATATGCGAGTATTTTGCTAGCAATAAACGTATGCAGGCGCATTTGGCCGAACGGGCCACAGAGTCACGTCTGGTGACAGAGGATGTGGAACTGGATTATCAGCTGATTCGAGTATTCTCGCGCTCCATTTTCGTTAAGGGCTTAAGTGCAGTGGAGCCGCTGCTCCTGAAGCATTCCAATTGTGCCAAACAGCTCTACGAACATTGGTCGGTGGACCGTTTACGTAGATATGGCATCATTGTGGCCACACTGTGCACAGTGGGTCGCCTGGTCACCTCAAATTTGGGTAAATTTAACTTCTTTACTCACGTCTTCATTGATGAGGCGGGCGCATCAACAGAGCCTGAGTCCTTGATTGGTATTATGGGCATTAAGCAGCAGAGTGATTGCCATGTTATACTTTCCGGTGATCATAAGCAACTGGGTGCGGTTATTAAGAGCAATCGAGCCGCTCTTCTTGGATTAAGACACTCGCTAATGGAGCGACTGCTAAGCAGCGAACTCTACGCTTTGGATGCCAATGGGAATTATGATCGCACATTGCAGACACGTTTGCGTCGCAACTATCGATCTCATCCGGAAATCGTTAGTCTCTTCAACAAGCTGTACTATAATAACGAACTCATTCCACAAGCGCCATCCGAGGAAGTTAATCTGGCAGCCGACTGGCATATGCTACCCAATACCAAATTTCCAATCATATTCCAAGCCACGCATGGCGTCACAACACGCGAAACTCACTCCACCAGCTCATTTAATACGCTGGAGGCAAGTGTGGTCTGCTGGTACGTGAACAGTATACTTGCTCAAGGCCTCGGTAGTGCCGGAACAGTGTATCAAAAGGATATTGGTGTCGTGGCACCTTATGCAGCCCAGTGCAAGCTCATCAAAAACTTGCTGCGTCAGCGAGGCTACCCCAATGTGGAGGTCGGTAGCGTGGAGAACTATCAGGGTCGTGAGAAGCCCATCATAATTGCCACACTAGTACGCTCCTTTGCCAGCATGGGCTTCATGCGTAATCCATGTCGCATTAATGTCCTATTATCTCGAGCCAAGTCGTTGTTGATACTCATTGGTAATCCGGTAACGTTGCGCTATCATCGCGACATTGGGTTCGTCATCAACGAATGCAAGATGCGTGGCAACTATCTGTTCAAAAAGAAGGATAGACTGCAGCGTCCACTGTTCCTCGAAGATATGGATGATGACGAGGTGCAGGCAGATCCTTGTGAAATTGCTGATGAATCGCAGGCCTGGTATGTCAAGATGCCAAAGGATATACCCTTAGCTTTGCCCATCAGTACACCAAGTAAGTCGTTGTTAAACATAGGCTACAAAAACTAATTATAACTAATTAACTTACTACAGACAAAAGCAGCAGCAGCGGTATTATATCGGATGAAACAGGATCGCCTGATGATAGCAGCAGCTCAAACAGTTATGATTGTCACACCATCAATTTCAGTCCTAATCATATGAAAAGTAAATCCTATTATTAATCCACTTCAACAATATACGCACCCGCCACACCCATTGAGAAGTAAAGATAGATTAAGTGGCAGTTGCATTTCGTTTTTTTGCATCAATTTTCCGTGTGAATTCAAATAATGTTTTATTAAAAAACTCGGCAGTTTGATTCGTAACGAGTATACAGTTTGAACTCAAATGTTCACCTTGAGGATTTCTTTATAAATATATAAATGGAGTTAGTTTAATATTCTTTTATCATTACACAAATGTAAATTTTTCTTTGATACGTTCGTTAACTCAAGCTGCTGGAGCGCTTCTCTCGTTAATTATTATATTTTTTTTGCTCATCGGTTAGTATGTCAAATTGTTTTCAAAATGTATGAACTTAATCCATTGCCTAACAGCATTGATGGATATTTATCTTTTAAAATGTATTTCTCTTATTGGACCCACGGAAATAAGAGCACATAGCTATGACATTTTAAATATGTGTCGAATGTTTACGTACGGCTGTGAAGAAAGAAAACGAATTTCAATGTTTATTTAAATTATATAAGTAATATCTTTAAGCAACCCAAAATGACTTAAATGAATGTTTAGTCTTACAAGATTTTCAATGCATTGATTTTTTTATTGCAATTTTTTTTAATAAATTAAACCAGTTTAAATACATATGTGAAGCAAAACCATTTATTTCCAACTCTACAAAAGACGAATTAAATATTGTGTTCGTATATGTATTATTATTATATTGAAACAAGCGTCTAGAAAGTTAGTAAACAGTTTACAAAATGCAAATACAAATGTAGATTAGATTTCGAATAAAAGTTTTTTTTCTTCGTTTTTTGCTTTCAATGCTTTTCGTTTAAAATTTGTTCAGTCTTTGTTAATAAACAACTTGGTTAAAAGTTTTTCAATTACTTTTTAAGAAAATTACATACATATGTAATTACAAAATAATCTTTCAAGTTATTTATCATTAATATTGCGTGTGTTTTTTCCGTTATCAAAATTATTTGAATTTGTAATTATTAAAATATATTTAAAGTGCATGGGATATACATGCGATGTGTATATATATATAAATAGATTAAAGATTTCTCTCGGTAAATTCCTTGCATGTAATAACTACATTTGGTACAGGACCATCATTTTCTGTCTGGCCCACAGGTTAGTTTTTTTTTAACAACTTGCTCTTCTCACTATTTGTGTGGGTTTGAAAGTGTTTCGTGTGCAGCAATAACAACAATTAGTACTCATTATTATTTTAGCCTAGAGCATGACACGTCTGACGCCGCACTCCATGCAAAACTTGGCGTGCTCTATGACAAACTTGCCGCCACATTCGTGACAGAACTTGGACATTTTCATACTTGCGCTCATGCCGCCCGTTGAGCCATTCGAATTGTTGCTCACCAGCGATTGTTGCGATGTTGTGGGCGTTAAACTGCATCGTACGCTATTATCATTGTTGTTGTTCAAGTTCTTGGCATTAGGCTCGTAATTGTTATTGTTGTATTGTTGTTGCTGTTGTTGGTAGTTGTAATTTGTGTTTTGTTGTTGTTGCTGCTGTCCGATGTGCTCTGAACTGCTGCTAGAGTATTCCGCGTAAACATCGTTGCCGGGATTACCACCCAGGCCATTGCCAGCAAACATACACTGACGCGCTTTCAAAGTGCCGTGATTGGTTTGCGCTTGCGTTGAGACATCCATTTTGCCGCTGGCCGCTTGTTGGCCACTCATTGCCAAGGCTCCGCTGGCTGTGTGGGGACGCAGTTGGCTTTGGGTGCGCGATGAATTGTCAGATTGGAGTTCAGTGGAGCGCTGACGGGACAAACTGTATGGCGAGTTGCTGCTGAAAAGTTTAAAATAAACATGTACGTTACAACTGTTTTTACTTTTAATCCCTTATAATCGTTATATTTCAATTTACCTGCCATAAGCGGAGTCGGAACTTAGTTTGGAACTGGCTCCGCGTCGCGATATCTGTGACGAGGACATCGGATAACCGTCTAAGCTGCTCAGCTCATCCGAATCACCCGATGGCGATGGCGTCAATGGTGAGCTAACCTTCATAGCCTGTTGTGCTTGCTGTTGTTGCTCCTGACGCATCATAATTTCGCGACGAACGGAGGCACCTGTCTCTTCGCCCAGTTGCTGAAAATCATTACGGAATTTCTCTATCACATTCTTGGCATTGTTTGCCTCCACGTTTGGCAACGCCGATGACGATTGCGATGTGGATGAGGTTGTCGGTACTTTGCCCGGCATTGAGCTCAGCCGTTTCGTTGTGTAACGATTACGAGTGAGCTCATTGTCGTGCTCAGCACCAAGCTGATCCTCATTATCGCTGATCTTGCTAAACTTGGCATGCTCCGGCTCATTGCCATTGTCAATGTGGACAACATCGATGTGTGTCTTTGCATTGCCAACCATATGGCGCAACGAATCCGGCGAGATGGGCGAACGTCCCTGGGCATTGGCTTCAGTTTCAATGCTTATAAAGATTTCACGCTTTTGCGATTCATCTTCAGGTTTTAGCATTCTTTCCGATTGCGAGTGATTGCATTGGTTGCTCTTGGGTGATGTCTTATAGGAGCCAATGCTACACGAACCATTTGAATCCGATCTGTGGGTTGGCAACTGTTTAGTTAAAAAGTGAGTTGTTTTAGGCGGCGTAATAAAGGTGGAGCCGGTATTGGTGGTGGTGGGTCTTTGTGTGGCTGTCTCTGTCTTGTTATGGGATTGTTGATGTTGTGGTGTTGAAGTCATTTTCTGGCCCGATCGTTGCCGGCTCGTCGTGCGATTCAACAGGAATTCGCGACAATCCCGAAACAGCGGAAATTGCTCCTCATCATTCTCATTCTCGAATGATGAGAGAAATTCCTCAAAATCAAAATCATCAAATGTGGGCAGCACTGGCATATTAGGCATGCCCAATTGTGGATTGTCAAACAGCTGCTTCTGTTGCTGTTGCCAGCACTGCTCATCGAATTCCAGCGAGGATCGATTGCCCTCATCATCGGCACAGCTGCCTGAGGAGATGTACGCCTCCTCGGGTGAGGCATCATACAAAAACTGATTACGCCCGAGACGCATCTTACGCTTGAGCAGATTGCGTGCCTCTCCAGAATGACGACGCTGCTCTGGGCCCATTGTTATCGTAGACTGCGAACTGCTGCGACTCTGTGACATCTGTTGCGGTGTAGAGCTGGCATCTGAGGAGCCCGTTGAGGACTGCTGTTGCTGCACATGCAGATTGTCGCAGGCGTTGATCAGTTTCGGATCAATGTAAGCACTAAATATGCTTTCCAGCTTAATGGGCATTGTAGCTCCACTTGGCGCCACTGGCGTCATGGGTTTGCTGCCAATGGGTTCCAGACGCAGCGGCGTTGCATAGTTGTGCGCCATATTCTCGTTGTTCTCTTTGGCAGCCGCAACATGCGCTGGTGGGCACATTGGCGTCGTTATCAGAGGAGGCAGCTGACCGCTGTTTGCCGTTAGATTCTTTGCAGAGTTCTGTTTGCTCAAGATGTTGCTCTTCTCCTTGAGCTCCTTGCTGCTGAGCTCTTTGCTATTGGCAGCTGCTAGCTCAGCAGCTTTGGCATTTAGCTGCTCCAGTTCGTGTTCGTATTTGAGGAATACGGCCAGCGAGTCGGTCTTTGCCACATTGCGAGTAGGTTGCTCTGTGGCATTAGCAGCTGGTAGCTTCATTTGCTGCTTGCGATTGGACGCACTTGTGTCGCGACGCACAACGCGTGGACTATGAAAATCATTGACACAAGCGGCACGCACAGGCATCTCGTCGTACTCCTCGGGCTTGAGGAAGTTGCTGGAGATAGGACCCTCGTCGGAGAGGCCACGCTGTATGGTGGGGCGATAATTGCTGGCAAAGAGCGGACGACTGGGGAGCAATGGTGTGCGACGTGGACCTCGCAAAGATGAAGTGCGTCGAAAACTTGACGAGGATGTTGTCTTAGGCGTACTTGATGTGGGTGTCGATGTCATCGTCGAAGTGTTGTGTGATTTTCCTAGTGTGCCGGTCAACGAAGTGGACATAAGTGGTGTTTTAGTGGTGGGTTGGACTGGTTGAACAGGTTCGTTGTCGGGTGGTGTATTTGGTGAGCAAAGCTCCTCCAGTTGACGCTTAGCGGACAGAAATGGATCGTACTTGTCGCTAGTCGAAGGACCAAAGCCGCTGCATATGCAAAATAGAAAAAATAAAGAGTAAGTACTGTACGACAAAGATAAGTCTTAACCCGCCCTGTCTGTGCGTCGCTTGGCTGTCGTCTGCGAAAAAGGATTAGATTAGCTTAACAAACCTTTCCATGAGCTGACATTCGGAGACAGTTTGGGAACGTCTTTTGGTAGGCGATGGCGGTGCTTTGATATACATTGTACCATCCTCATCCTGCTCGAGCAATACCAGACGACTACTAACATTTATTGGAATTTTTCGCGTCAGTTCGTCCTGTTCGTCATCGCTGTACATATCATCGTTATCCATATAATGATTGTAGTCACAATCCAGTAGCTTTGGTTTGCTTAAACAATGCCCGCCTTCGATGTCAGTCTCATCGTTGCCTTGTTGAATGCGTGGTAGGAAATTCATCTTCATCTCTGGTGCGGACAGCGCTTTCATGGGCGTCAAGCTGCGCGTTATGATTGGTAGCTGAGATTTATTTTTGGGCCGGCAAACAGTTTTAATCGTGCTTGTCTCCAGCTTGATATGGATTTCGCTTGGCGAACGATCTTCATCCTCCGAACTTGGCTGGGACGGCTCTGTGGCGCATACATCAATGTTAGAGTTTTCTCGTGTGCGAATGCGACGACGTGCCTTACGTACCAACGACGTGGTAGTGTCAATCGTTCTTACATCAGCTTTATTCATTTTAATTTGGCAAATATTGGCACCACCTGCGGGAGCAGTGCAGTGATTGTAAGGAAGGTGGGTTTCGTTGGATTAGACTAATTTACTCAAGATCAAGCAAAGTACTACATAAACTATAACTTGTCACAGATTAAAGTTTACTCTGATAATATTATTTGAATTTGAATTTAAACTTCTAAATAATACGCTGCAGAATAAATTAAGTTAAGTGCTTAAGAAAATATCTACAGTCGATCTTCTCTATTACGAAATTACGTATAACAAAGTTTTCATTTATTTCCAGTAGAGTTTTGCTTTATTCAAAAAACCATTACATTTTACGAATTTTCGTATTTCTTTGCTCAAGAAGTTTTCTATGGCCCCTTGAAATTCGCAATTTCGAACTCCCATGTGCTTAAGAACCTCTCAACCTTTCTCTCTTTCACCAAGAAATTGTCTACTTTATGGGCTGCAACTAATGGAGCTTTATGCTTGGCTAACCTTTAAATGCTTTAGAGCGCTGTACAGTAATTAAGAATTATCATTATTTTTCCGCAGCTTTGGAAACTAATTATGAAATCATATGAATTTAATTAAGTCAAGGCACGCAATGGGGATGCCGAACCTTGTGATCCAAAGCCTAATCGGTAAAAGAATGGCAAGTAGAGCAATGCTTAACTAATGATACCTCTGTGGACTTGAATTTCTTCTACATTTGTAACAAAGATTTACTGAACGAATTTACTGTTTTTACTACCTTTGCTTTTGATCAACCCGTTGAGATCCTCGAATGTCATCGTGGGTTGGGGTTGTAGGGCCGCCAAGCTTTCCAGGGCTTGATTCGACTTCTGGCGATTGGAAAGCGCAAGGCGCGGTTTCGCTGGTTTCAGAGGCGCCGCGGCTGTACAGTCCAATTTGGCCAACTGAATGGATTCGGACGTACCGGTGCTACGCAAACGCTCAACGGTGGCGTCAATGTTCTTGCAAATTTCGCGCTCTTTGCGACGGATATTCGCATGTTGAGTACGCTCCTGATTGCTGACGAACGTATTCTCTCTAGCCATGTGTCCGCTAACCGTATTCTGGGAAATCGTTGCAGAAGTGCTTGAATTTGATTTCAATGCGGGTGTTCCAGACCGCGGTATCTTCAAGGCAGCGTTTCGATGCGAGCTGGGTTTTGAGATGGGTTTTTTGGTTGAGGGAAGTGGGTAAGTTATACCTTTATTTTTTGACTACGAATACAATGTGTGAGCGATACTCTACGCGAAGGTGTCTACTGGTCAAAATATTACTCGAAGATTATTAGTCAACGACAGCCATAATAGCAACGCCAGATGGGCCAATCATGTATTGTTAGGCAATAATACTACATATCATTAAAAAGATTTCTACTCACTTATCACTGTGCACGGACGAGGTCATTGAGGAGAGAGACATTATGTTGGGCTTTTGTGTTACCATTTCTGCTTCGTACTGTTCTTCCTGTGTTCCAGAGTATTTGTCACGATTGATAGAGCGTTTAGTTCTGAAATAAGCGAAAGCCAATTGAAACAAACTAACAAATAAAATTTGTGTATGATTAATGTAAGTGAATTGTTTGAACTGACAATTGTATTGCTATATAACAGCTTGTAGCAAAACATTAGTTTACTATGATTCTAGAATCTGTTTTGAGTTTATCGGCTGCTTGAATTGATTTCGAATTAAAAAAGTTCCTAGTGCAACTGGTTTTTATCTTAAAACTTGTTTTAAGGTCCTATGTAAATTTCATCATGCTGTTGCGTATTATATGCATATTATTTCTTGTTGAGTAAATTAAGTTCGTTAACCATTTATGGACAAAATGCAGTATAATCTAGAGCTGAAGTCATTTGAAATTCGTTTGTTTTGATAAATTTATGATCTTTGGTGACTTAAGCCTCAGCCCATAGACAATTTTAATCCCGACTTACTTAAGATTGGGTGGCCTGTACTGTTTGCGTGCCTCCATGCGCTCCTTGGCCTTGTTTGTCTCCTGTGTGCTAATTGACTTAATGTTCGCTTGTATGGCCTTTTCCTTACACCACTCGACATGGCGATCAAAAGCCTTTAGATTGAAGCTGCGTTCACAATGCGGACAACGTTCCGAGGCGGGTTCCTTGCGAGAGGCGCGTAAACGATCCCGAGTTAAAGGTGTAGACTGCTGTTGTTGCGGTGCGTCCTGGGAGTTATCTAGGGCAGCAGTGGATGCTGTAGATGCTTTGCGAGAGGCCATTGCCGTGGAACGTAACTTATCCGAGCTGCCTTGACTTTTGCGGCGATCCGGCAGCGGTGATGCCTGTCGAAGCAAGAGAGATCATAAGCATGAAAGACACTTAAATAAAAAGACTGTGTTCTCACCTCCTGTTGCTGATGAGTGCTTGATGTACTGAATGTTTCGCGGCTTCCGGCTGGCGGAGTATGCACACCCGCAGCCTTCTCCGCATTTGGAAGCCCAAAGTTCTTGGGCAGAACATAGGTGGAGAGGCTGGTACCCTCGCGGCGCTGACGTGACGAATCAAAAGGCTTACGCTTTTTCATTATTTTATTGCAAGTGTTGATATGTCTGGCCAGTGATTTTATATTGAAGCGGCGACTGCAGTTGGGACAGGGCGATAGTTCTATTTGCGCTTCGCTGTACTCTGCCGGCAAGTCCGTGCATTTGGTAATCGGTCCTGGCGTCGGGTCGAGCAGCTCGTTGTGATTCTCCTCAACGCCATCGCACTCCATTGAAGCTGTTGTTGTACAAATTAAAAGAAATAATTTTAGCTGTGATTGTATTTTATTTGGTATTGTGGTTTGCTTCAGCTGGCTGAAAAGTCTTTGCAAATGTTATGTTTTGTTTTAGCCCTATAAATAAATTAAGCGATTCCTAAATTAAAGCAACAATTTCGAAACGTAATATGATGCAGCCTTCTATGATAGGTCGATTGAGTTGACAAAATATCTCAAGTAACCTTTTTATAGGCCCAGGCATTTGGCTGAGAAAAACAAGAAAGTTATTGTAATATAATAAGAATTAAAAAGTTTTCAGTAATAGTAGATGAAAGTGCCAGCTGGGAAAAAACGTTGGCCAAAGCAATTGCCAAGTAAAAGGAGAAATGTTCAACAGTTGCCAAGTGTTTCAGCCAGAAACCCAAAAATTTTTCCAGCTGAATGCAACACAAAACAACACATGGAAAGTGTTGCATTTGTTTATTGTTGGTGTTGTTTCGTGGACAAATTATTTATCCGGCGCCATTTGTCACGTCCGCTCCAACACAAAACAAACATAGTCAAACACCCAAAAAGCAACCCTATAAATTCTCAGGCTGGCAAGACAATAGAAATTCCGAAAAATTCACAAAATAATTAATGATTATCATTCGGATAGTGTCTCTTTTTGGCTGCCATTGCGTGTGTGATCAGCCTATAAATTGTTATTTATCTGTAAGCAACGACTGCTCCATGAAATGTTGTAATATCCAAATTTGGCAGCTGGTCTTAACCAAAAGTGTTGATATTGTTGCGATTTTGATCGCATCTGTGGGCGTCAATTATTATATACAAATGTACATCTGTATCTTTGGGATATACAAAGTATGCACATGACAGGTGCTTGGTCCAAAAGACTTGTCCACTTTTAAGCGTCTTATTTGACATTTGATGTGATGATATTGACCCCAAAATAGTTCTTGAGTGTAGAAATCAATTAAAAAGATCTTTGTTTTGTTATGTTGTGCTTAATGACTTTTCGAATTACACAATATCTTTTTAGCTCAGGACTTAAAAACCTTTATCTATTAAGTAACAGAATTTCAAAAGATTGATCTTAGGCAAGTCAAAGACTTAACTAAATTCTTTCTTATTTCGAAAACTTTGAACATGTATCTTGCCTTCTTATAAAATGAAATTAGCGTGGGTGGTGGAAATCTCAAGAATTAATTTGTTTGCTTCTCCATAGAAATGATGACATAGCAATATAACTGCACTTGCTGCCAATATAACAATAATGTAAAGCAAATCCAATTATAATGCAAACAGCAGCAGTTGCCGCTAAGAAAAATTACATAAATCAACGAACGGCACGCATAAATTTCTGCAACATCTTGAGAGAATTAAGGCAAGATGTTCAAGCTCGTCTCGAGTCTCATTCCAATTCGAATCAATGCAACTCTGTACGCAGCAGTCATTTAATATGTAATCCGATGAGAAGTGGGTGAGTGACTGCCTCAATGGATGGTTGGATGATATAGTACTATAGTATTGGTGTATGGGGCGTTCGTTGCACATGACAGCACCACTGGCACCATCAACTGCACCACAAGTCCCCCCACAATACATACACACGTATATGTTAATGATGCTTTGCGAACTCGCATTGCAAAATGCAGTCAGAGCTGCAGTGTCCATTATAAAATTACTTATGTTCGTGCATATCTTTCAACTATACCCACTTGAGTTTTATAAATACAAATGGCCAGCCAAAAAAAAAGCAAATGAGAAGCAACCGACTAAACAGCAGGGCGCCTTTGGAGTCTAAGCAGATTTCTAGAAAGAGATTTTCAGAGATAGCAATAATTATTATTGCTAAGTGCTAAAAGTTCAAGAGTTGGAAAGTTTACTAGAACAGAACTTAATGCCATTCCCAATATTGTTGTTTTTTACTTAAAAAAAAAATTGTTTAGTATTGAAGCACAAGTCAATTGATTTAGTTATCTAAAGTAATAATTTTTGCTTTCACCATACTCAATAATCTGATCCAATTCTCTATGAAAATCTCTTAAAAAGCACCCAATTAAAGCTGTCTGAGATCTAAGCAACATCAATTTGTTCCTGTAGTTGCTGCTTGTGAGCATTGAGCAACCTTTTAAGCCATTTTAGTCTTCTTGCTGTGGCTTTTTCATAAAAGTCTTGGCTGTTTGTGCAATACTATTGTATGTGAAGCACCATCACGCAGACATGTAGTATTTAGTATGTGTTGAGGTTAAGACTTTGCTATGCGAGACAGTTGTTGTTGAACTTTCAACCTTTTGACAGCTTAAAGTGAAGAATTCTCAGTGTGAGAACAGAAAGAAAGGTAGAAGTTTAACACGGTAAACTTGTCATTCTTTACTTAACACATTAAAGCTTACCGCATTTATTTGTTTACATTGCATGTTTAACAAAATAAATCTTCTAAGTGACATCATTTATTGTATTCCAGCTGATAAGCATATTGATAAAGTCACTAAAAGGTCTACGACAAAATGTGGAACAGATTCAAGTTAAAATAGATTAAACAAATCATATGGAATTCTATAAATAAATGTTAGGGAATCAATTTTAGGTAGAAATATTAATATAATATAAATATTTTGACATGATGATAAAGAAAGACCAAGACTGTTTTCAGAAGAATTCTAGTTTAAAGAAAGTATTGCTTAAACTTTTCTCCTCCTCTAAGATTTCTTTCACTCACAACATCTTCCACAAAAAACACATTTAAATAGAAATCAAATAATAATTTAAGTTATTAGCAAACTTAAGTGGATAGTTAATAAATTGTTAAATAGATTTACTTGATTGCAATTTAACTGCTGGATTGGCATGCAAATTATTAGCGAAGTTAGTAGCTGTATTAGTTGTTGCTGTTGTTGTTGTTGCTGCTGCGACATCGATCTGATTGACTATAATCAAAACATGCTGCAGTTGAGCAGCTCCCACTGATGTGGGCGTGAACGACTCACTTGACTTGGCATTGGGTATTTGCTTTTTGTTGTTGTTGTTGCTGTTGTTGCGACGCAATGAGAATGTGTTGCGTACGCGTGAAAATGTTGACAGCTGTTGCGATTGTTGCTGTTGTTGCTGCTGTTGCGCCTCACTAAGCGCCGACGAGTTGAAAGAACTTTGCTGCGGCTGCTGCTCAAACACATTGATGTTGCCACAGTTGCCGTTTTCATTTTTCATTTCATTTTCACTGGAAAAACGCGACGCTGGCGATTTTTCACCATTGAGTAAATCATTTAATTGCTGATACTCCTCAAAGATGCCGCGACTGTGACGCTTATTGATTTTATTCAATTGCTGTTGCTGCTTTTGCGCCTTCGACTTGAATATTTTGTGCCACATTTTCTTGCTCATTTTGTACGATGTATTTTGTTTCTATTCTAATCGATTTGTCGTTATTTTTATTTTGTTATTTTTAAATGCAACATTATGATCTTCCTTGCGCACATCGTTTTTTTTTTTTTTACCGCTCCACGCAAACTTTACGCGCCGGCGTTTTGTTTCCAACTGAGAGAGCGGCAGCAACATCGACAAACGACTAGAAACATTTAAGCTTAAGGCATGTTGCTGGCAAACAACTCTGCTGTGCAACATGTTGCGGGTGCATATTTTGCATTTAATTAAAAATAGCTTCACTCCAGCTGCCAGCGCTTGTTGTTGTGTGGGTGTTGCAACAACAACAAGAATATTAAAGCCAACAAAGGCGGCGATTCTTTGTTGGTTTTCTCAGATTCTCTGCAATGCTCCCCTCTTGGTTGGCTTTACGCCTGATTTATTTAAAGGCGCCGCCGCACAAATGTTGCTGAACTTTGCCTGCTTGGACACATACACAAATCTTTCACTTGATCTTACATCTAAGTAGGTATTTCCATTTAAAAATTAGCTTTTAGACGTTTTGCAAATTGAAATCTGGCATTTCGTGACTTCCTTAAGTCAAACAGTCAATCAGCTGCAGCTACAACTTCAAAGGCGCCAACTTCCTGTGTGCCTATTGCTTTCAATTGCGAAAGGAAAAATAGCAACAACTACTTTTGGGTGTAGGCCACATATAATATAATTATGCCCTGTTTTGTCCACTTGCATAAGTGCACCAAAAATGGCAGCTACTGTTGCAGCTGTTGTCGCATCAACATTTTGTCGATCTCAGCAACATTTTGCTTCTTGCAGGCAGCTCACATAAATAAACAGTTGGCAATGGAGTCGATGACACATATAACTGCAACTTGGGTATATAAGCTTACAGTTAAAGCTTAAAGTTAAAGCTGAGTATTTTTTAATACATATTTTTTCTAAGCAAATACTTTTCAAAAGTTTATAAACTTTTATAAAAATATTTGCAACCAACTTTGATTTCTAGGGTATTTGAGCAGTCTGTCTGCGTTGACAGTTTCCTTTCGATTTCTGTTATTTCTTTTTATGGTCGCTTCTGTTTTTAATTGAAATGCGAATGCACTCTCGACTCGAGAGTCTTGAGTGCCTCGTTCTGTATCTCTCAATGTAGATGTATCTGAACCGAACGATCGATCCCATTTGCTTCGTGATGAAGTCAACCCGCTATAAATCACAATGCATGATGCCGCAGCATCCGCAGTTGGGAGTTCAATCTCTTTGACAGTTGCTCCCAATGACGTCAGAGTGAAAAAGATACATCTCTTATGTAAGTGCTGTCTTGGGAAACATTTCTTCGATTATTGCACGTGCCAAAGCTAATGAACTTGAAGCACGCCATGGTTCTTTAAATGTATATATAAATACATACAATATAAATATGCTTCAATTCGCATTATCGAACCAACAAACTGGATGTTCTCTCTCTCTGTGTTGTCGGGTCGTCGGCGTCGTTTGTGGTCGCCCACGCTCCCCATAATGACTTGCCGTAGAAGACACTCCATAATCTCTTTTAATTGTCACGCTTTGGGCATGACAAAAATAAATGAATGCATTCAAATCTCTCAATCTAAGGAGTGCAAAGAGTCTACAAAGATTTTCACGGCAAGCACAAAAAAAAAGGGAACATGCTTTATAAATAGTGCACTTGGTTTGGTTGGATCGCAATTTGGGAGCAAGGCGCACAAAATGAACTCAATTTTGTTGAGGCAAAGCAACATTCAATGTTTCATAAACATATATGTATGCGTGAATTGTTAGTAGTGAATACACTTGAAAAAATATATGAGCAATACTATTTCTGATATCCATGATTAAAAAGGGAGTTTACAACAGCTATGTTAATTAATATTTTTATACTTTTTAACCTAACTCTCTCTCTCTCTAGTTTTGGCTCTTTCGCCACACAAAACAACATTAATGCGTTTTTGCTACTATTGAGGCTCTATTTCTTCCAGTCCTCTGTCGCTAGGCTTTCCCGCTCTCTTTACTCTCTCTATACTCCTAACTTTTGTTGCAATGAAACCATTTCAGTTCATTGGCGCTCCCTATATATAAGTAAGTTCATATGTTAGAATTGCTTTTTCGATGTGTGTTCTGTTTTGGTTTTGTTTTTTCGCTTTTTGCAGATTGCACAATTTTCTGTTCCGTTTTCAGTTCGTTAATTTTGTTTGCTTGTTGATGTTGATGTCATTGTTTGTTGTTAATACAAATTGATGTTGATCTATTTGTTGTTTGGTCGTTGTTCATAATTGTTGCGGCTGTTGATTGCTTTTTAGAAAGTGTGAAAGAAAGACATTTGTATACATATATATCATATGTATATTATTTCATTTAAGCATTGGATTTCCTTTTGTTTGAAAGTTGGCTTTGCCGTTAATTGAGGTAGGCAATTATTGATTTGCTTTGAAATTGGACTTGGGAATAGGTCAAAGATCATCAACAATTAAAAGCTGTGATGGTAAATGTGAAGTGTGGGATAGTTGAATAATTTCGTGTACATATGTGTCTGTGTTATAATACTCGTCAATTTAAATACAATAGATCTTAACTCCAAAAAAACCTAGTTTTTAGCAATAAAACTTAAATCGTAGCAGCTTTCTGCATTAAAAGCGTACTTACTTCAAGCAGCACGGCAACACTGCACAATGCTTAACAGAAAAGCTGCACACAAGCTTTATGCCGTTAGGCAACTTAACAGTAACATTGCATTTCTATGTTAAAGTAAAATATGAATTTGAAAAATGCGAAAATTAAATGGAAACTGTAAACTTTACAATGCTTTTTAATATCGCATGGAAAGATCCGTTCAAACAGCATCCAAAAACAATGTCTAGGGTACTCTCTGATGTTTGTCTGTCATAAAGCGTTAAATGCAAAAACAGGTTTTTGACAGAGTGCAAATTAACAATGTGATCACAAAATTTGCCAATAACAAATACTGTTTTATAAAAAAGCAATAAATTGTTTTGTTGTTGTTGTTATTGTTATTGTGTCAGCTGTCAAGTGAATTACGTTGCAAAAGAAACTGGTTGTAGTAGTAGTTATATGGATTTGACTTTGGAATTCGTTCTATGCGAGAAATAAAACTGGAATTTGTCGCTATTATTGTTAGTGCAGCAAATAGTTGTATAGATGTGGGTATCCAAAGCTCAGTAAAATGTAGTTCAATGTCAAGGAAGTTTACTCCAAGTTTAAGTTTGCGTTGGGCTGATGCAAAAGTAGGTCACGCCCATAGACTGTGACAGTAGGTAAAAGGTTAGTTAATCCGTATTTTTAGTCAAATATGAGGAAACGCACCTTAAGAGCCAGGTAGTATGTGGGTGACACTGAGCAAATAACTCATGATATTGAAGCATTTGTCGGTCATTAGTTAAAACTGGCACGCAACATTTTGCTTTTTCTCAAAACGTGAGTTGATTCTGTAAAACTTTTTACGATCGATTTCTGTCAGGGCGTTACTTGAATATCTAGACATAAATTATTGGATATATGGTTTATTTTGTTGCTTTTCTTTGGGAGCAGAAGAGAAAAATATGAGACCAAAAACTAAAATTTTCTCCACACTTTAAGCCACATTTTGTTAAGTATCTTAAAAAATCATCTGCCTTTATTTGGCTGACATTTATATTTAATTTAATTAAAATGAATTTATGTCAATTTTGGCGGCTTTAAATGGAAATTGACATAGTTAGAAATGTCATCGTTCTTTATTGTCGTTTGCTTGGCTTCTTTTTTTTTTTTTTTGTTCTTTGCTTTGTTTGTTTTTTGTGAATTGTTTGTTCAAATGCCTCCTACGTTTGGTGTTGCTTCTGTTCAGCTACACAAATAATATTCATTTGCAATAGTCTCTGATGTCATGCAAAAGAAAGTTTGTGCGCCACAACAAATGTTATTAACTTTAATGCAATGATTGTAAGCTCTGGCTATAGAAATTGTAGCATTTTTTTATTATTTACTTATTTGCAATTGAAGTGTACAAAAGTATGTATAAAATGAAGCGAAGTACGACGAAAGTTAACTTTGTGGCAATTTCCCAATATTTAAAAACCAACATGAATAAAAATTCTTCAGCCCAACTCAGAATTTTCCATTCCTTTCCTATTCTACTCACGTTTTAGCGTTTATAGAAAATTTGTGTTTGCTTTAAGCACTTGAATAAATTTTCTTTAGCATTTCCTTTTTGTATTTAAATATGGAATTTAATCGTTTTTTAAGTGCCGCTTAATGTGTTTCGATTTGAGACTTTTTTAATTTTCTTAAGAATTTTATTGCTTTTGCATGTTACTTCTTTATAAGGCTGTTTTAAATATACATTAAATATAAATATATTTTGATATATTTTCTATGCACTTCCTTCTCCTCTGCGTGATTTTTTTTCATGCGCCTGCGCGGAAGTTTCGTATCGCCTGAGTAAATAGCCAATTAATAAGCGTCTTTTTGTTTTTGTGTGTGTGTGTGTGTATGCATAAATTAATAATAATAAAAAGGCAATGCACTTGAGTGGCACTCAATTGAAGTATTGTATCTTGAAGATACATACATGTACTTATGCTAATTGTTGTCAGCTGATTTACAGCTTGTTATTTTTGGCTTTGTTAGTTAGTTGCTGGCTTGTTGATGCTTACCAAAATCAAAATGATACATGCTAGGCAGTTCACGCGGCGTTGTCGTGCGCGTTAGTGAAGAGGCGGCGCCAAAGAGCGGAGTTCGCGGTGGCGTCGCGATAAAAATCGCCTCCAGCTGGCGCGACTCCGATGAAGTTGCCATTTCCATTATTTTTGTTTTTCACAATAAAAGCCGAGGAGAGATTTTTGGCAGCCACTTAATTTATGCAATGAACTCTGCTGTTTATAAGTCCGTTTTTCTTTTGGTTGTTTTTTTTGTGCGCTGCTTCCGCGAATATAAAGCGAAACCGCCCGCGTTTTGTGTCGCGTCGCGAGCGACTAAAACCGCTTCGCGAAAATTTTACGCTCGCATGCAAGCGTTGTGCCTCAATATTTTGTATATATATTTAATGATTTTTGCCTCATTTGCTAATTAATGATATTTCGTTTTCACTGCACTTTCAAAAAAAAAAACTACTTTAGTTATAATTTTGACTAATGTTTTTGTAATTTAGTTTTTTTGGATTTCACAATTCTTTTATTTAGATATTATATTATATTTTTTTTAAGGCACGCGAAACTTAAATGTTGATTCGCTTTTGTTGTTTCGAATTTGTTTTTATATTTGCTATTTATTTTGCTGCAGCAAGTTTTTCAGTTAACTTCCAAAATTGTATGGAAATATGTTTAAGTCTTGGTCTGATGTTTATCTCTCACTCTCTCTCTCTCTCTGTATTTCTTTCTTTCAGGTCCACCTCCTTCACTTTATTCGTTGTCGTATGTAGCATATCTGCAAAAGGTCAGAGCGTGAGATTTGAATTTTTTATTAGTGAAATATGTTAATAAGACTTGCACATTTGTTGATCTAAGGTGTGTTTAAAGTTTAAGGCACAATAAATATATCAAAAATATACTTTTGATCTCAGCTTAAATGATGGCCTGCTGTCAAGATATAAGCGTAGATTAATAAACTATTATATAATGCGAAAGCTGAATGCAAAAGTTACATTATTATGATGACGAACAAGCTTCAAAAGAAAAAAAAACAAATAACATTCACCAATCGGGGCTAAGCGCATATTAGCTAATTTGCAAAAAGCGCCAAACAAGCAGAAACAACAACAACAAAATGTTTACGCAAAAAACCAGCAGAATATGATGAAATCGTCTAAAGTTAGACGTCGATTTTATGAGCTTTTCTTTCATTTGTTTTTTTTTTTTTTTTTTTTGGGGCTTGGCTCACGCAACGCGACACGAATGAGAGAACGGAAAATTTGCAAAAGATTCATTGGCCAATTAATTACCGTTAATGTTTGCTTGATTTGCGTCGCAAAAAAAAGCTTCGTTATGTGTATCTGTAACTAGATCACAATTGTTTATATTTTTTCTTAAAGCCCGACACGCTTGAAGATCGAAAAGCGACTGAGTCAGTTGAGAGAATTTGCAGTCTCTTAATTGCAAATGAAAGTGAACACATTAATGTTGTACCATCACTGAGCTCAGAGCAATTGAAAAATTGTTCCATACAAACCCAACAATCGTCATCATCATTACCGTTGTTGGTGTTGTTGTTCTGTCTATTTGTTGATCTTAACGTTCGCCAAGCTTTCAACATTGTCAGAGACCGTGTAATAAATGTATATAAAGAAAACAAACTTTGGTCTGTTTGCCAATTTTTGTTGTTTAGTTGTTGAAGTAACTGAAATTTGTTTGTACTTTTGGTCATTTTGGTTTGCTGTTCAAATACCAATTAACACGTCTCTTCTAATTATGCCATATTTGGTTATTTCTAATGGCGTTTTTGGGACCAATGTTGGTTTTGAACATATTGAAGAGTTCATGGCAAACAAGTTGAGTTTATCATGTTAGCTTATCTTAAGTATCGGCTGTATTGTAATGACACCTACACTGCATATGTGAGATAACTCGAAGACCCATAAATCAGCTGATTGACAGTCAATATCTGTAAGAACCAGGTTTATAAAGCTACATGCCGTAATTTGTCAGATATCAGATACTAGTTCAACAAATAGGACATGTTCATTGGCATGCGTACACTGAGAGAAAGTGCGATGCCTACGTGAAGAAAAATATATTCCAAAAGAGACAACTAATTTTTCTAATGCTTAAAACTTTTATCTTCCAGTAGTACATCATTCTCAATACGCTCTCAACTCGTTTGTCCAGTCAACAAACTTCTTAACAAATTTATGCCAATAGCATTTAGCTAGATAAATCACAATATTTATATGCCTATTGTGCATAATTCGAGTTGAAAGGTTTTTTTGTATTCAACAATATTTTGTTTCGTTTGTGAGCTAAGATATGCCGCAAGTGTTTTGATTTTATTATGCATATTGAATGGGACACTTTACTTATACAGGGTATACCAAATAGGGTAAGGAGAGGGCTACAAGCTGTACGTGCCTAGAATGCCAAACGGATGCGATAAATGACTAATAGTTAAGAGCTAAGATTGATTCTCTGCGTATGTCTGTGTATGTGCATAGTATACGTATTCTCGAAACATACATTAAAGACGCCGATTTCAAATGAAGTTGTATGCATTGGCATTTTACATACGATAGGCATACAAAATTTGTTTGTTTACATAGCTAATGGAGTCTAAGTGCATTGGGAAAGTATTATTTCCTATGAATTAATTAATAAATGCATTTTTTAATATCATAAAAGTATCATTTTTTTGTTATATCAAATTGCTGTCAATAGATTTTAAGCTTAATGTTATAAAAGTTAAGCATTTGCTTAAAGAATTTCATTTCATTTTTAACCTTTTATTATTATAAGCATTTTCAACAGCTGATTCATTGTTATAATTTTCAGTGTTTTTTGTTTTGTCCACCCACTCAATAAATACCAAGACGTTGACTCAAAACTCTTTTTAATATCATATACGATATTTAAAAAGGAAAAAAACCAACGCAAAAATGTTAAGATTTAATTTAAGCTCGTATTTTCAGCACGCGCCTTGTGTAATTTTTATTAATGGGTCTTAATACTAAATGTGAAATATTCGCCGAATATAAGAGTATTCAAAAAGTAAAGTGCCTGCCCATTGACATGAGATCTTTCAATGTCATTGGGCAACTGGAGCAAACTGGTGAACTGGTTTGGTGGCGAGATCAATGACCAGAAGCCCAGAGCTCAACAACATAAGCAGCAGTTTAAGAAACTAACAAGCTTGTGCTTAACATGCCTGTCAACTTAGACAGTTGTCTGTTTTAAGTAAGTCTTTAAGTAAGTGACTGAATGTGTAACAAGTGCAGCCAGCAGCTGCTTTTTTGTTTCAAGCAGATAAGTTTCACCTTTGAGCGGATTTCGTTCACCATCGCATCACTTTCGGCTTGGCACACTTAACCAAAAAAAAAAGTGATAGAGCACTGGATCTAGAACACACTTTTTGTGTCTACACAATCGACATGAACACATGTCTGTCTGTGCCTGAAGGTTACGATAATCTTTGGTGTCAGTTTACAAGTTGATGACGACTTCTCTGTTTACTCTAGCTAGGGCTTGCCACATGTTGCACTCAGTTCACTGAGTTATTTACTTACGAAAAAGCGATAAGTAAACAATCTAGAAATGTTCGACGGTTTGGGGTTTTATTTAACTTCATTGAGGAAATAGGAAATTGCATAGAACTATCAAATTTATTGTTTTTTATTGCCTTACTAAAGTGCATTTAATCAAATATAACGAAAAATAATAAGTATGCCTCTTTAACTTAAAGAATGTGTAAAAATATAAAAAATTTAATTTTATTTGATTTTTACAGTATAAATGTCAATAAATTGAAAATTTAGATAAGTGACTTAACTAAATAATTTTTATATAAATCTTACATTAGCTTAAAAAAATAAACTTTTTCCACAATTATCTTTACATAAAATGACACTAAGTTAAAAAATTATTTCATCAATAAAACCAACAACTAAATTACTTAATTGCTAATCCAAACTAACAACCAAGCAACGTAATTAAGTGTAGTTTATTGTTTATTTGGTTTTTTAAAGATACAGTCAATTAAAATTGTCTTGCAACCAATCAACGGGAACAACAAAACAATTTGTCATTACGCTTGGATGTAAAGACACAAAAAAAAAAAGCACCAAGCTTAACTTAATTGCCCGCTTAATTGTAGGTATAGAATATAATACTAGAGTAAATATAGCATACATATATATATCAGGTAACCCGAGGCATTTAAACCCAACCACACGTTTAGTCACCGATCAATTAGCAGCACATGCGAATCTAAAATCTCAAAGCCGCAAAGATAAAAAAAAAAATAGATATGTAACTTAAAAGTTACACTTCTGTGGTTTTGGCTTATAATTATTAAAAATTTAAAGTAATTGAAACACCTTGAATCTGTTTTTTTTGTGGCTTTCACTGACGTAGTAGAAAGATTTCTAACTCTAGCACCTGTCTGTCGACTGTTGCGATATCCCAAAGATACTTTTTTGCTAAAGCCGCGAGAAGATTTTTGAATCATGCTTTTGTTCTCAGCCAGCCAAAAGCTGATGTCATTTGGCAATCACACTTGAGCTCTGTGTTTTTAAAATGTTTGCTCATTTTTGTTGTTGCTTAGAATCTCGCTCTCTGAGTCTGGGTTTTGAGAGTCATTCGTGAAGGTTACACAGAATCTCCACACTACGAATCATTACAATACTGATTACTTATAGAGATTCCTCCTCCTTCACTTAGCTCTGACTATACCAGAGACTTGTCAATATAGTAAACGACTTTAAAGATTTGATGTAAATTGCTTTTGAATATGCCTTGCCCGTTTCTTCAGCTACAATATATGCAAATATCTAAATGTATGTATATATATACTCTACATGGTATCGTGGGCATGCAAAGCATTTTTTTTTATAGTTTTTTGAGGCTGCCTCTTGTGATTGCCATTTATTGGATTTTTTGGAGCGTTGCAAATATGCATGGAATATATACTCAGTTACTACTTTACTACTATTTGCGTTGGCAAATGGAATATGCTTAGCATTTTTTAATTTGTTAAGTTTTATTTTTTTCGAAAGGCACTTTCAGCAGTCATCAAGCTTGAGAAACGCTTTCAAAAGTGATATATTAAACCAAACTTGTTAAGGTTTTAGAGCTTATACAAAAATTGTTAATTGATCTTTTATAAATCAATTTATTGTATTATTAACTTAACCAGTTACCCAACATCAAATATCACAATTTATTTACAGCAATAACTTTGTGTAAACTGAAACTATTTTAAAATGCAACTAAGGTACGTCATAACTTGAGCTTCATAAATTTATTAATGTTACAAACCCGATTCTTAGAAAACATGTACAAACTCAATGCCAAGCAACACACTTGAGAAGGATTCAAAACTTTTTAGAGCCATTACATAAAAAATGTGAGCTATCTTCGTGTCAAAATTAATATTGCATTTATATTACCTATGCTACACTTTAAGGTTTAAAACCCGATTTGCAACCAAAATTAATCTTCTTTTTCAAGTAATCCCTGTTGAGGTGAAATCTACTCGACAAAAGGGCGTTTTAAAAATGATCAATCTTTCGTTTCGGATACTTAGTATTCGGTGCTTGTATAAAATAGTATTTGTATAGAGTACTTAATTTTGTAGCTGATTTTATCCCATGCCAGTCGCCAACTGCCCTCAATTACAAACATCTACAAGCTAAAAATGTAAATACTTGTCATTTATACTTTGTGTTAGGACCACTTACTTGCGCCTGTTACACTTTTATACCCTAATAATAGTACATAATGTAACAGCTACAAAAGCCGAGTGGATTTTGCCATTTTTTACTGTCTGTTTGTTGAGAACTCTTCAAACATACAAGCAATGACTAGGCTTAGGCTTAGGGTATTTCCTAGTCGAGCTTATTACTTGTACTCATTTTTTTTAAATTGCGTCGCAGTACTTACTATGTATATGTAAAGCTAATTAACATAAACTCAACTCACCGTCAAAATAAACAAACAGCAGTTACATTTCACAAACAGGCCCACCCGCATCCAGTTAACAACTCTTTGGCATACTACAGACGTAATACGTATGTGAATATTCAAAGACTTAAATCAGTTGCTTAGTTTACTTATCAACGATCTGCAATTAACAGTCGAAATGTTAGAAAACAAAACTACATACATTTTCAAGTTATTGATTAAACACGAAGGAGCAGCGAAAGTTCTTGGAATGGAATTAGTGGCAACTAGCTGGCATTTTATAATGGTAAAATGACGCCAGACATTAAATGCCGCACCCTGGTAACCAACAAACGGAACCACCCAATGTACAAGCCCCCGAACTGTAGTGGACGTCCTTTGGGGAGTTGTTATTGTTATTGTTTAAACAACTTCGTTCTGGACTTGTTTTGCCCGGCATGCGGTTGTCATGGTAAAAATGTGCCATGCAGCAAAACATATGTATCTAATGGATTGGCGCCGCCATACTTCATATGTTTTGTACTTTAATCTGACCAAAGTTGTACACTGTGCAAAATTTCAATCGTATTTACAAGTCATTTATATAAGTTTTATTTAGTTTTTCAACAATTTAACTTAGCAAATGAAACTGATATGTAATTCTTAAAGCCAACTTCTTCATTTAAAGTCTGCCGTATTTTCTCACAGTGTATTTATTGTGCTAAAGTTACTTAAGTTCGCTGATTGCGGCTTTGCATGCTAACACAAATCAAAATATTCGACGCCCAAAAAAAAATAAAAAAAAAAAACTTTTTACCAGTTTCTCGTTGTTTGTAAAGTTCTCGAATGATAATTGAAGCAAGCGTAGATATATTGCGTATATATATGGACGGACATAAATATATCACACATATCTTATCTAGCTTGCGCAGTATAAGATAAAATTGTGGTACAAAATTATTAAAGAAAATAATCTTATCTTGTTTAGGTTTAATATTTTCATAAGTTGCGGGCTAAGGTCTAAGAATTTTAAAAGTCTTGATATCGAACATTTTGTAAATATTTGTATTGATAGCTGCTCTCAATTTTGGTTTGTACTAAATAAATGGAAGTATTGTAGAAAAAGAAGTAGAACTGATAACCTTAGACTGCAATGAAAGTAAAAAAAAACTCAAGATAATAAAGTTGGTGCATTGAATGAAATTTAATTACGCTCAAGGCTAAAAATATCTGTATAAATAGATTGCAGTAGAGAAAGATAAGTTTTTAAAAAACAACTGTTGACTTAAGAACACATTTTGATTATAAATTATCTTAGTTTATTAACTTTAGTTTGTTATGCATACATTACAATATTTTACATTTTCAAGTCTTAAATATAAGCCTCATATATTTTTAAATCTTCCTACGTATTGTTTGAATGTATTTGTTTGCAAATAAGCCCAACTTTAAAGCCATTTGTCAATATAGTTCGTAACACAATTTTCTTTGTTTGCTTATGTGTTTCAACTTTTTGAGCGTTGCCAAATATTTGCAGGAGGTGTTTTCTTATCGTCTTGACAATAATTTATTGCCAATTATTACTGTATAATTGGCCATTATAGTACTGATTATAAACATTTCAAGGTGTGGTTGGAAAATAACAATGTATATTTTAAACTAAAACTGATCAAGTGGCTACAATATACCTTAAATCATATCTAACTTTTGACTCACCTTAGCTACGTGAAGTATTCCTTTTAAGTGAATTAACCGATCAATTGACAAGTTGTATTGATACTTAAGAACCCCGAGTGCATTACTCTCAAAAAAGTCAATTCCCATGCGTTGTAATCAGCAGAATTTTTTTTATTGAGTAGTGCACTTAAAAGCACAAACACACACACAAACTATGTGCATGAAATAAAACCACTTTCGATGTTTTTTCGCAGAACTTTAGGTGTTATACTATATGTATGAAGGGGGCGCCACTTAACGACAACAATATGAATAAAAATCTAATGTTGGTTACATTTGATATGGCGCCGAACCTTTAATTAATTTGCATTTAATTATTATTTCATTAATTTTGTTTTTGTTATTTTGTAAGCAGGTTTTCTTTGAAATGCGACAGAAGTGTTGTTTTTTGTTGTTGGGAGCTCGCGACGTTAGCGACTGGCGCTCGCGACGGACGCGTATCGAATGTGGAGAGACACAGTCACGAAGAGACGAAGCCCCGCAATTGAGCGAAGCGAAGTCAACCTGTGCGTCGGCGTCGACGCTAACTCACTGACGTTGTCTGAGCGCTGGCGCTGTCGACGTCGAACAGTTACGAAATTTAAAAATTTGTGACCCTTAGTAACTTTTGAAATTGTTAAAGTAAAGTTACAAAATTCATATAAAATCAGTTTTAAATAAAAGTAAGTGTTAAAATGATCAACAAGATTTTAACTCAAACATTACCATTTGAGCCCACTGTGCAACATGCTGCCGCTGCACTTTTTGTGTGTTTATACGGCAAACGTTTTTTTTTAATGTTTTTTGACAACACCGGTTTATTTTGGCTGGCTTCAGTATATACATTTTTGTACACATAGTATATATGTTTTTGGTGAACTTATATTGTGAATCTTTTGGAGAATTGAAGGCGTTTAATGTGCTGTTGGCGTGGGTGTGAATGTTTTGTACTTTTTTTTTTGGTTTTTTACTGACGCATGTTAATGTGTGACAGGTTTCATTTGTTGCACAGCTGTGTGAAAATGAATAGTATTTATTGTTGTTGATGATATTGTTTAGACTCCAAGGCGTCTGGCTCTTTGAACGCTTTGACATTTTGGGCACTTGTTGCTGCCTGCTTCAATAACAAAAGCAACACCAAAACTATTCAGTTTTAGTACTTTTGACACCTGACGCGTGCTAGTCCCAAAAAATAAGTGAGGTGCATTTGTCGCCGCTATTGACATCAACGCTTCCGCTACTGAAATTCATTTAAATTATTTACCAAAAGAAAAATCAAACATAAATTACAAAACAAACAGGAAATGGGCTTAACTTAAATGCAGCAGCCGACAACAACTTAATTATAACGCCGACGCGTGGCAACGAAACCAAAAAAAAAATCTAGACTAAGATCAGACCAGATCGAATCGTATCAGATGTGTGGGTATCTGACAATAATTATTGTTTGAAGTAAAAATCTCTTTACAATTATTGTGTGACATTTTGTGAACAATAAAAAGATGAAGATATTTTAGAAGTTATTTTAATGTTAATATTTATTTTTAGAACCATCTCCAACATTTTTCAACTATTTCCAATATTCAATTTCCAGGAACTTCTTCTTTAAATAAACCACAGTTTTGCTTACAGACAATTACATAAAAAACTTTTAATACGTATACAAAGTTAGCACTTCACTGCATAAATAACTTCTTTAACAAAATACACATGATCTCAATTACATTACAATAAAAAATACACATTTGTACCCTGCATCACAATTAGATATAAATGCCATATAGATTAAGATATTTCGTGTGGGAACAATAAACAGTAACAAGTATTGTGATTTGTTTTTTTTTTTTCTGAGGTGGTATGAAATTATTTGTATTGCACTAGTAATAGTACTATGTGAGTGTGAGCTGATCACTTTTCAGGCGTATAGTACATGGAGTGTAGGAATAGTCGAGTGACCTCGCCAATAACTGAACGATCGGGAATGCTTTGTGCCATGCCGTATAGAGCAAATTTGCCGGCCACCGGCTGTCCAGGATCCTTCATAATCTCTGCGGTGCTGGTGCGCAAGTCAGCCAAAAACTTATCTGCAACACCAGGCTGGGTGTGCATGTCTGTAATACAAATGTGGAGTCTAAGGAAAAGAAAGATTTTAGTCAAAAGATTCTATATTTTATAGACCAGCACTTACCCGGATGGGAATTGCAGTGGATTTAGATTCCAACCCAGTTTGCAGAGCGCATCGGAAAGACGGAAAATATCGAAAACATTGGAACCCATGGCTATAACCGAAGTAGCTGGCTTGCCAAACACAAAAATGCCATCAACTTGACGCACACTAAAACAAATAACAAAAGTTAATACCGATCCATTGAAAGAGATATTTAAACCTACCCCCTCTCAATATATCGAGCCGTATCCACAATACGCTTTGTTGCCTCCAGATAGCCTTCATAGCCATAGTTCATCATTGTGGCCCAGCAGGCGGCAATGATGCCACCAGCCCGAGAACCGTTCACAGTTGGTGAGCCATAAACGCCACCCGGCCAATCGGTTGTGACCGTAAACTGATGATCCTTGAACTTCTTTTCCGAGTACATGATAACCGACGAACCCTTTGGCGCAAAACCATATTTATGCGTATCTGCCGAGATGCTCGTGACACCCTTGACCCCAAAGTCAAAGTTTCGCAACTGATAGCCAGCATGACGCACGAGAGCAACCACAAAGCTGCCCAAACAAGCATCCACATGCACGGGTATATCATACTTAATACCCAATGCAGCTATAGCTTCAATATCATCAATGGTGCCGTATGGAAAATTCGGTGCCGAACCAACAAGCTGATAAAATCAATTAAGATTAGAAAATTGTATACAGAATAACAAAGTTTATTACTTACTAGAATGGTATTTCTATTGATGGCACGCTTGAACTTCTTCATGTCCACCTCGTAGGTCTCCGTATCGACGTCCACGTACCGCACATGAATATTAAAGTATTGTCCGCCCTTATCGAAGGCAGCATGCGCGGTGCGGGGCACTACAATGTTGGGCTGGTTGATACCCTTGTGCTCGCGAGCATAATCTCGATATGCTTTCATGGCCATACAAATGGACTCAGTGCCGCCGGTTGTCATTGTGCCGCAACTGGAGCTGCTGCCATGGAATAGTGTGCATGCCATGCGCACAACTTCTGCCTCCATTTTGCATATGCCCGGAAACAGATCAGCATGGAGCGGATTGGTGTAGGATGCCTTGCCATAGACCTCTGTGACCAGCTCTACCAGCTCTGGATTGTAGCCGTAGACAGCACCAGAAACGCGTCCATCGCGCCAGTCATAGTGTCCTGCCTTTAAATGATCATCGACTAGGGCGAGGATCTGCTTGTTGGTCAAACCCTTCTCGGGCAGCCGAATATTGTAGACCAAGTGTTCATTGTTCTTCTGGATTTCTGACTCAAAATCATTTTTCGCCTTGCTTAATTCCTTTTCAATTTCACGTCGAACTGCCGGCAACTTCTTGGCCAACTTGAAGAACCGACGCTTTCCTCGAACATAGAGACCTATAAGCGAGCAAATTTAAACTCTATATTGCAATGTTTAAAAGCGGATTAATAGATAAGCGGGCGTATCAAAAGTGTTAGTTAATGGTTCAATAATAATAAAACATTTGCTAAACATTCAACAAGAAACGGTAGCCAAGCAACTTAACAAACGATCACTTAGTACTCAACGGAAAAACTTAAGAATTTATAGATTAAATTTAACAGTGTCTTATGATAACTGTTGTATCGGATCATAATCATAAAATTAGTCATATTTTCTAAGCAAAATGGTGCAACCTACATAAACTGATAATAGGTACATATAGTATACAACCTCTAGACTTTTAATATCGGATTGTGGCAGGGCGTGACAATTATGAAATGTTCTCTAAGCAAACATTTGAGAAATGGTAATGATAAGTGATGATTTGCCAACAGAACGCTTGTGAACTATGCTCAAAAACTAAACTATTTTTACACCTCTAATCTTTTTGATTGATTACAATTTAAAGATCAAAAGGTCTAGTAAAGTTCGAGGTACATGTTGATTATTTAAGAAGCAAACATTTTTTAGCACATTGCATTTGAGATAAGATTATGAAATGGATTAAAATATTAAAAGCTTTAAAAAAGCTTGCTGTAATGCTTACTTTCATCTTTGGTTAGCTCTGTCCAGATCCAAACGGTGCCCAACACTGTTGTTGCCGTTATTGCTGCCACCTGCCAGGGCTCCTTGTTGCCAAAAGCGCGATTGATGTAGCCCCTGACAGGCTGCATGCAATCATTGACAGAAAATGGACGCATTGTGGCCGTCAACTAAAAACGAAAGTTGATTTTATGGTTAAAGTACTATGTGGATTTGAGGAGAGTCTTAAAACACCGCCGCACTCGTGCGCTACAAGAAGATAACTGAAATCATTGTGCGAACTTGGTAGTTGACTGATATTCGCATACGACATGCTCCACAAGCTGATAAGGCTATAGTATGTACGTGCTCTCATGTTATTATTAAGTTATTAAGTCGTCACTTGGAAACATCTTTTGAAAGCGCAAACAATAACAATTGCTTTGTTGCCGTTTAATCACAAATTGCGTTTTGACGTTGCGACAGTTCACTCACCTTTTATTGCTTTGACTAATTATTAAATATTGGGCACTTAGCAAAATGTTATGATTAAATTACATTAGCTTATGCCACCTGTTTGTTTTGCCGTACGAAATTTCACTAAACAAAGCGCTCAGTCGCAGCTGTTGCGCTGGCAGCGATAGCAAACAAACAACATATCGATAGCAATCGAATGACAAAACTAAGAAGACTAGGGCTGGCACACAAATAAGTGCATCCGTTCGTTGTATCGCGATCGTCGCAATTCTGTTAATAAAATGACATCCACAACGAATGTTAACTCAATATCGATATTAATTAATCGATCACTCTGTTTTGGTTTAGTAACATAACAAATATATTTTTTTTAAATTATTTAAAATGCTCTTTAAGCTGCCAAATTCACTTAAGTTGGTAATGGTTTTTGTACATACCCAATTTTATTCAGATAATATTGTCTGCCTTTTATTATTTAGTGCAGCCGCTTAGTGTCTATACGCTTTGCCAGCACTGTTAATGTTCAAAATTTTCTTAGGGTGAGCAAAAAAAAATTTGTTTTGTTTTTAAATGCATTAATATATTCGATTTAATTAGATCAAAAGCGAGAACGGAGTGCGTGAAATAACATTATGTCATCCGAGCACACGAAATTCCCTATCGATGGACATGATGACTGTGCTGCACGAGGCTCTCCTCACGGACTGCGATAATGTTGAGCTGCGCTGCATTGTTTTGACGGCTGAGGGTAAAGTCTGGTCTGCCGGCCATAATCTCAAGGAACTACAGCCCAATGATTTAAAGTATCGCGATGCAGTTTTTAAAAAGCTTACCGACATTGTGCTAGAGATAAAGAAATTGCCGGTGCCGGTGATTGCCAAAGTAAATGGATATGCTGCCGCAGCTGGTTGTCAGCTTGCGGCTTCCTGTGATATTATTGTGGCGTCGGACAAGAGCATGTTCTCAACACCAGGGTAGACAGTTGAAATATGAATCTTTCCTCATTTCCTTATATATTGCATACATTTTTTTATAGCGCTGGAGTTGGAGTCTTTTGCAACACGCCTGGAGTCGCCATTGGCCGTGTCATGTCGCGTCCCAAATCCGCTTATATGCTTATGACGGGCCTGCCTTTGACCAGTCAAGAGGCCTACGTAGCTGGTCTCGTCACCAAAGTAGTGCCCGAAACGGAGCTGGATAAAACCATCGAGGAAATCGTTTGCGCCATTCGATCCAAGAGTCGTGCTGTTCTTCGCCTAGGCAAGGAATTCTACTATGAGCAACTGAATCTGCCGCTCGAGGAGGCCTATGTTAGGGCGAAAGCAAAAATGAATGAAAACCTGCAGTTGCCTGATTGTGCCGAGGGCATGAAAAGCTTCATAGAAAAACGTCCACCTCAATGGAAGCATACAAACTAAGTTTCAAAATTGAGAACATGTTGCATTTACTTACAGCTAAATATAGTTTAAACAATTGCTCATTTAAAATGTGATAGATTAATACCTAAACTGCATTCATATATCATATATCATCTTCATTGAGCTAAGGTAAGATCTGACATTTTATAAAGAAAAAACCCTTCGAATCGAAAAAGTAATACAGAACATTTACCGAATATAAAAAATATATTCTTCACAGGTCCAAATAAAAGCAATTATCGTGCTTTTGAAAAGTGCTGGCCACCGTGTAGTCAAATCCCATCTCCGGAAACTGCGCCTGCCTTCAACGCGGAGAAGAAAAACGACCACTTGACAACATGGCACATTCTATGTGATAGTCCATAGCCATTATCTGGCCGATAAGGCGGCACCTGAATAGCGAGTTTATCATAAAGATATGTCTCGATAAGGGATCTGCTCGCCTACATTAGATAAGCGGGGCAACTCTTGTTCGTTTAGGTACAAAAGGCCAATCGGTCGCCGTGATGTGATCATCACTCAAATTATTATTATATTACGTAACCAATAATTGAAATTTTTGAGGTTATTTTGTTAGTCTTTTTGGCTGTTTTGTTTGATTGGTTGGACGGCAAAAGATATTGAGGCTTGCCAAAATCAAAGTAAATACATTTAAAAAAATATTTGGTGCTGCTTTTTTTTATTGTTGTTTAAATATTAAAATCTCCGCGCATTGTTGTAAATGCAGTACAAATATTACACTTATAGGTTGTGGAACATACACACATATACTAGTATATGGATATAAATTCATGCATTATATGCGTTGTATATTTAAGTGACAAAAATTATTAAGAAACAATAATTATAAAATAATAATGCTGAGTTCTGTTGTTTGTAACTGTTGCTGTTGTTGTTGTAGTGCAATAATTCTTCCTACAGGCTCCAATTTAGGCCTCGGTAACGGGACGCTTCGCAATCCAGGCCTTGATGGGCTCCAAAGCATTAACGGTCTCAACGACGCCACGCAGAGCCGGATATTGTTCCAGAATATCACGCTTGGCCATAAAGTTCAGGTAGTCGATGACGGCGGCAAAGTAAAGATCGGCCCAGGTCAGCTAAAGTATATGCAAAAATCATATAAGTTAAAGGATTTGAGAAATTTTCCTTTTTAAATCCCACCTTGCCCAAAGCGAAATGACCATTGTTATCCTTGACGGTTTGCTCCAGTTTCTCCAGATAGAATGGAAAGACCTCGGCAAGTAGAGGGCCCATTTTCTTCTCCTTGATCTCCTCATCGGGATCATAATGGACGACGGCAATTTCTATACATTAAAAATTCCAGAGTTAATCAAAGACACTGAACATTAAAACTTAAGCACATTTTGCTTACTGGAACGGAAGTCATTGATGGTGTCAACAGCAATGTCAATCTCCAGATCCTCCCACGGTGTTGCACCACTCAAGCCAACGGTCTTGGCCAGATAACGAGCCATCGAAACGCTCTGATGCAATCGCTTGCCATCCACCTCCAGCACAGGCATCTGACCCATTGGCATGGCTAATTAAAAGTTTATTGATTAACCTTCCATTATTTCAACAACAAGTACAACACTCTTTGTCTCTCTCTTCCAACTTACTTGACTTCAGGGCGGGCCAGTCCTCGGTGGCGACACGCACATCCTTGTAGTCGATGTTACCATAGGCTAACAGATAGCGCAATGGCTCACCTAGTGCCTTGACATTGAAATAGTACAGGCTGTAGCTCTGCTTGACGGGTGCTTTGTCGGCCATTTTGTGTTTACTTTAAACAAATTCCTTGAAAGAGTATCAATTGCAATATTTTTAATCTCGCCAACTTTTCAAATTCATTTCAAATTTTTTATATATTGTTTACATCTATGACACATCAATCTGTCATAGATAATTAAATAATTGATTGATAATCGCATACGAAATGCTCCGCAAGCTGATAAGTGTTCTCATATTTTTATAAAGTTAAAAAGTTGTTTCTTGGGAACACGTGTTTAAAGCGCAGAAACTATTCATATATTCATTTGTTGCAATAAAATAACACTTTGCAAATTTAGGTTGGGGCAGTTCACTCACCTGCTGTCGCTCTGACTAATAATTGAATATTAAAATCTAAGCAAAATGTTATGGAAATATGCTAATTACATTAGAATGTGCCACGTATTCTATGTTAAATACATGCTGCAAAGCTGAGCTGGAAAAACAATCGATGGTACTATCGAAGCTTCGATGTTTTCTGTATTTGGAAAACATCGATATTTGTGTGTTTACTATCGACAGTTGATTCTTTTTCTGCGTTTAAGGTAGCTGTATTTTATATATGTAGCTGCCATTTAAATGCCAGGGTCTGTATCAAGATTTTTGCACAAACAAATATGCTTTTCAAAAGTATATAATTGGCAGCGAATAAAGGTGGTGTTGGAGAAGGCATACTTAATCATATTTCACAGGAGATGCACACCTTAAGCAAATATTGAAGATATGATTTTAAACAAAAATAACACCGGTGTTCCCATCTATAGATGGATGAATCAGCTCTTTATCTTGAAGAAATTTTTGGGATCCAGTACCTGACTCTATTTTTTTTGTCCCAGCTCAAGTCAGCACAAGGTTCCAAACCAAGTATTTATACCGGCGTGACCTGGAATTTAACATAGGGTCATGATATCTAAAGAACAGCTGCTGAAGACTACTCTAGCACTCTGAAACAAGCTAAGAGTTTGTCCTCTTCTAGGATTGTGCTTTAATTGCCGCTTGGCTATCTATAAGGAAATACATTTTAGTTTCTTCCATCTCATTGTCAAGGATACAGTTTTGGGGCAAACCTTATTGGCATGAACCTCGACTTGAAAGACGCTGGGCCATGTAGCTGTCGTGTCTAGCATAACAGAGATTTCGTGAAAGCTTTTGCAGATGCTATATAATTTCCTCCGAGAAAGAGCTCTGGACTGACTGATAGCCAGTGTTGTCGAAAGCACCCTGTAAATTCAGGAAGGAGCACAGAGAAAATTCCTAAGACTTAAATTATTCCTCGATTTTGCGTTTGCAAAGGTTTGGTGGATTTATGTGTACACCTCACCTTGAAATACATCAAACGAAAGACAAAAGACTTATCCATTTGTCCCACACTTAGTTCTTTAACATTATTTCATGGTGATTTTCTATTTGTTTCCAATTCTGGGAATTGTGAATTTGTAGTAAACTGGACCATGGTGACTATGCAATGGCGGATTTGGTTGATTAATTTATTAATAAAAAATAGGCAAAATAATGATTATGTGTACTTACATATATGAAAATCTTTGAAATCTGTTGAGATACATCGGATATATTAAAAGAGTCAAGCCCTTCACCATAAAAATTTTGATGTTTTGTTACGGTTAAGAGTTTCTTTACGTTTTCTAAAGCAAAGGTTTTTTTTTGCATTTAATTTGATTTGATAAGCTTTTCATCCCAGAAGGAAGCAACAATTATGCAGGAAACTTTACATAGAAAATAGTATAAAAGCTAATGAATACAGTTAGTTCCAATTAGTTTAAGCTATTTTAAATGAAATTTGCACTGACTCTATTGGTCGTAGCTGTTGTCTTGGATACAGCTAACTGCTGGAGAATGACCGGGCTAAGGTCCCTCAAAAGCTCGACTCTTCTACGGACATTAATCAATAATAAATATCATCTAAAACAATAAAACTGCAATGTTTGTATTTTAATTTGAGTTTTGTAAATTATAAAATAACAGTGTATAAGTGTAGATTTTCCGAACCCTTGGTAATTTATTTTTATCTTTTAAATTGTACCCTTTGTTATTCTGATGTATAAGCTATATTATTGAAAAGTTTCATTAAAATCCATTGAGTAGTTTTTACGTGAATATATATTTACAATATGTTCTCGATGAATTGTTTGCTATTAATTAAATAAATTTTGGTGTCAAAATTGACCATAGAATCTTATCCTGTTTTTCCAATCAATTTATGCTACCGACGTTTTGTAGTCCCTAGATCTATGATGGTCAAGTTTAGGGGACATGAAGTTGCTTGTGTTGAATAAGGATGTATAAGGATGCAATATTTTCGTCAACAGCGCTGTGAGTACGAGGTTGGAAGGTGCTTCCAGCTAGATTATATAATCTATCATCATGGTTGATTAGTTTAAGCATTGCCTGCTGCATTATCATTTGATGTTTGGACGTCAGTTGGACGTGGCTTAAAACTGGGGTCGGCTTGTCTATCGTCAGGTTGTTGAAATTCATCTGAATCACTTGATCCTGCAACGGGGCGTGGTTGCCAAACTCCGTGGAAAATAGCTATAATAAGAATAATGTCACCTTAACCTAAGAAACCAGAAATATCAACCGGTAAGTTTGCTCCCCATAGTCGAGCACAACGTCCAGAACATTGAAGCGTCCTTACACAACTGACCTATTGTTTACTGGGTGTCATTTTTTAATTTGCATTCATTTAATGTTTTCCTTATATCATTTTGTTATTATAACTATTTTGTTGTTTTTATTTTTCTATTTCGATCCAATATCTTACAACCTTAACGTAGGTTGATAAATACCACAAAATAGATCTGACAAGTTAAAAAACCAAAATAATAAAATACCTTTCGAATTTCAAAATGAATAGATAACAAATAGAGAAAATATATATCTTCTTTACAGGTCCAAATAAAACCAATTATCGTACTTTCGAAAAGTATGCTCAATTCTTATTTTGTGTTTAGTTTATTGAAAATATGTGTTGGTTTTTTTTTTCATTTGGTGCAAATATTTTAAAAGACAATTACATTGTTTGAAGTGAATAATAATAAAATAAATGAAAGAATAAAAAAATAATAGTTTTAAGAAATGATAAATTTGATATGTTTGGCAGTTTTTTGTCTGTTTGGAATTTATATCTCTCAGATTAGTTACTTAACCAATACTTGAAATTTGAGGTTATTTTGTGAGTCTTTTCGGTTATTTTTCTGAATTTTTTGATGTTCTGTTTAAATGGTTGGACGTCGAAAATTCTTGAGGCCTGACGAATGTGTGCCAAAATCAAAAAAGAAATAAATAAATACAAAAAAAAAATATTTGCCTTGTTATTGTTTAAATATTAAAAATTCTTCGCATTGAAGTAGATATAGTAGAATATTAAACTTATAGGATGTGGAATATATTTATATATTTATTCATGCATATATGCATTTATATACACAAAAATAGATATATATATAGTTTATATATATAGCATTCAAGTGTTAAGCATATACATATGTACTAGGATATTTACTAAAAGTAGAGTAATATTATAACTGTGCAATAGTATTTGTTTAAAACATTTTTTTTTTTGATGTTAGTATTAGAAAATAGTTCAATTTTCGAGGCAATGCAAAGAGAATTATGCCAAAAAGAATTATTAAATGACATGTGCTAAAAAACTATTCATAAATATTTTTAGGAAAATTTCAAAAGTAATCCCGTGCGTGGCTAAAAAATTTAAATCCCAATCGAAAAAGGGTATATATAAAATGTGTGCGTGTGTGCTTATGTGAAAAAAATCAAATGAAAAACAAAAAAATAATAATGGTGTTGAGTTTTGTTGTTGTTTGTTGTTGTTGTAGTGCAATGATTCTTTGTTTGCACTTGTTGCTCCATTTTAGACCTCGGTAACGGGACGCTTCTCAATCCAGGCCTTGATCGGCTCCAAAGCGTTAATGGCCTCAACGACGCCACGCAGAGCCGGATATGGTTCTAGAAGATCACGCTTCACCATATAGTTCATGTAGTCGGTGATGCCAGCAAAGTAAACATCGGCCCAGGTCAGCTAAAGTAAACAGAGAAATCATCAGAGCTCAAGGAATTGCGATGGTTTCTTATATTGAATCGTACCTTGCCCAATGCCAAATGACCATCGCTATCCTTGACGGTTTGCTCCAGTTTCTCCAGATAGAATGGAATGACCTCGGCATTAAGGGTGATCAGTTTCTTCTCCTTGATCTCATCCTCGGGCTCATACGAGACGACTGCAATTTCTATACATTAAAAATTCCAGAGTTAATCAAGGACACTGAACATGAAAACTGAATCACACATTGTTCGCTACTTAGACGGAAGTCATTGATGGTATCAACAACAATATCAATCTGCAGATCCTCCCACGGCGTTGCACCGCACAAGCCAACGGTCTTGGCCAGAAAACGAGCCATCGAAATGCTCTGATGCACACGCTTGCCATCCACCTCCAGCACAGGCATCTGACCCATTGGCATGGCTAATCAAAAGTTCATTGATAAGCCTTTCACTCTTCTTATAACAAATACAACACTCTCTCTCTACTTACTTGGCTTCAAGGCGGGCCACTCATCGCGGGTGACACGCACATCTTCGTACTCGATGGCACCATAGGCGAACAGATAGCGTAAGGGCTCAGCTAGGGCCTTGACATTAAAATAGAACAGGGTATAGCTGTGCTTGATGGGCTCGGCGGGTTCAGCGGGTGGTGCAGCTTCACCGTCGGCGGGTGGTGGTGCCTCACCATCGGCTGGTGGTGCTGCCTCGCCCTCAGCTGGTGGTGCGCCCTCAGCGGCTGGTGCTTGTGCTTCGTCGGCCATTTCTGCGTTTACTCAATGCAAAATTCCCTGAAAGATTATCAATTTCAATATTTGTAGTCTCGTCAACTCTTCAATTTCTTATCGTACGATTATTTTATTTGTTTATTTTTTTGATCACTTCACACAACTCTCATATCTGGCAAAAACAACTGACTCCTTCCCCTTCTTTGAGTAGTTGATTTGTTTGTTTAAGCGTTGAGAATATCTCATATAACAAAAATTGATTGTTTGTTTTGTTTTTTGTTTATGGAATTAGCGATTATTTCTATGTATGTGAATTTGATGGTTGTAAACATTTATGTACTTCGCAACTAGTTTACTACAATTCAGATAAGATAAGCATAAGATAATGTTGAAGGAATAACGGCATACTTGTATAAAAATCACCTAATAATCTAATTTCTAATCATTGCGATTAGAAATCATAATTAAATAAACTCGTTTAAAGTATTGTGACTTATCGTAACTGCTACTTTCGTTCACGAACGAACAACTTAACTCGACTTAAATAAAATATTGCACTGCCCAAAAGCAAGCAAACTTTGTATTCCAGAGATCTGCACCTCTGCCTGTTTTATGCTTTGTGGGTAGTATAAGTGCCGCCAAGAATGCGTTGTCGCATAAAAAGAAAATATGCAAATTTAAGTGATGTTTCGCCTAGGGAAATGAAGTTGACAAAACCTAACGAATATTACGGCAAGGCATTTAAACGGAATTGTACCGTTAGACATCTTTTTAAAACCACTACTTTAAATATGAATGTTTATTCATACATACATAACACATTTTTGTGATTTCGCTCGCGATCAGACTCTTGGCCTGTGCGTCAGTCTAGTGCAAATAAAAAGCAGACTAAAAAAGTCGTGCGCTCGTTCAATGAGCGTCGAAATGTGAGGAACACTTAAGACATTAAAAAAAGGCATAGAGGAAAGATCGAGTAAAAAGAAAACATAAATTTTTGAAGTAGTGCTCCAATACTCGTGTATGAAAATGATTGTGATTTGTGAATGTGGTGTACTAGTAGAAGCTGCGGTGGACCGCAAATATTGGTCACGAGCCTTTCGATGAACATAAACTTAAAAAAATATATCAAAGAGTGCTGTAAATTATAAAATAAAAAAATACTTAATTATACCACATTTTAAACAGAGTGGCAGCACTATCTATTAATTGATTATTCCATATAGATAAATAAATATTTAAGTTTTGTGTGAATAGTTGGTTGTGGTACGATTAATGATGAATAATAATCGGTTGAAAACAGTTGCTTTTTTTTCAAAGATAAGCAGATAGGGATGCAAAGCTGTGGATCAAGACAGATTCTGTTTAAAAATAAGCAGATATTTCAACTAGCAAATTCCTCTATAAGCCAACTTAGGTGAACGCTCTGATTGTTAAGAATAGCATGTTTAAATCTGATATGGAAAGCGTAATCGTAATTCAAAGCAATCTTCAACTGTCTATGGCTTAGGAAAGTTTATATTCAAAATCTGGAGTCTAGCTCTTATAATCTTTGAGATCGTCCGTTTAAGTCAGACAGATAGACGGACAATTGCACAATTACCATTTAAAACATTTTCGTCAGCAGAAGCTTCGACTGGCGACCATTCGTGAACGAAAGTAAAAGTCGGGAGAAGTCAATATACATATTTAAAACGACGACTTTTGCATCTTCTTAGAACTGATCAACTGATCAACTGCAATTTTTGTTTGTTTTCGTCGAAGCATTTTTTTTAAAGAAGATTCTCCTATTGAAAACAAATAAGTGTTCCAAGTGTTGTAGCTTTCGCTTTTGATATTTCAGCACTTAAATGACAATGCAAAAATTAAGAATTGTAGATTGTCAACACCGAAGAAAAAATACTAAATCAGGGTCAAGCGATGAACATACAATAACAAAATCCTGTTTGAGAATAACATTTGGCGTTTGTGGGCTACATTGAAAGACAACATTGATTTGCTCAATACTATAACAAGTTGTTATGTATAGCTCTTGAACAAGATTTAGGAAGAACTATAAAACTATAAATTTTGTAAGTTTCTCTTCAATCAACTTTTGATTCGTTTTGTGTTTTTTGTTCAATATTCATAACATTTTTTGTTTACTTTGTTACTTTACTTTATTACACAATATAACCTTCGCCTGATCTATTATTAAGCCTTATAGACCATTTCTTTCTCGAGCTGTCCATATATGTCGCTTTCGTTACCTTCAAATTCTTAAACATGTCGCCAGACAATAAATTAAAAAAAGCTGACAACAAAACTTATTACCATATAATTGCCACTGTATATATATTTATATATATGTATATAAATTGAAATATATAAGGTACCCAATCGATTTCATATGGTCTGTAAAAGCGGAAATGCATTGATTATGCCCGAGACTGAAAGTGGAGGAGGCAAACACAGACTGAGACTGAAACTGAGACTGAAACTGAGACTTGGCTCCACACCCACATACAAATTTCGCATTGATCAGTTGCAAGAATTATTTTTTGTTTCTTGTCGTTGGGGCGTTGGCGCTGTTTTTGCTATACGCCCCTCGTTCCATTGTTTTTATACTAAATATTATATGATAATATACACAAACAGATAGGGACAGGAAGTGACGTTGAAGCCCTTTGTGTGCCTCTTTGGTAAGAAGAGAGATTTTCGAATTCGCTTTTAATCGTTGTCTTTTGGCTGTCTGCCCATTTGTTCATTCAGTCCGTCAGTTAGTCAACTAATGGTTGTCTCTTCTGCTGCGATTTTTGTGTCTCAAATTGCAACAATCGATTTGTCGACCATCTCCCTTCGTCTCTCAGTATCTATCTCTGTTGCACAAACTTGTTGCTGTGGATGCTTTAATTGAATTCAATTTGGCATGATCCATTGCAGGGTGGGGGAGATGAAGTAGGATGAGGTGGGTAAGACGGCTGGTAGCGGCACGGGTTGGCGCAAGGGCCATGGGTGTATTTTAGTGTCATGATTTAATTAAACTGCGCTATTTTAGTGCTTTGATGTTTTGCTATTGCTTTTCTCTCCCCCAACCATTTAATTGTGTGAAATCGATGGTCGATTTTTCATTTCGTGCGAAATGTCAGGAAAACAAAGTGTTGGAAGCGAGTTGGGAAGATAAAGATAGTAACTAATGGTTGTGAACAAGATAACTGTATATTGAAATTAGATTATAATACACATTTTCTTAGCCGGCACTATTTATCAACTTAAAATTCAACTAAATTATGAGAATTGTTTAACTTAACTTTACAACTATAATTTTGTCTTTTATTATTTAATTATTCCAAATATCTTTTATCTCAATTTGCCTAGTAAATGTTTATTTAGCCATAGCCCATAATAAAAGTAACGGGGTAGTATTTTTCACAATCCTGAGCACTTTGCATCTTGAAGTCTCATTTACTCATATTTATTCAGGTCAGGGACCCTTAAGTACGTCAGAAAGTAAGCACGTGACGAACTAAGGAATCCAGTAACAACACTTAGAAAATGTAGAGAGTGAAAAATGGTTGGCACTGATTACAGATGAACTGAGAGCTGGATGATTCAGTTCTCCAAATGAAATTCTTATCAATGACACGAGCATTGAGTACATTTTGAGCCCATTATCAAATTCAATCGTTTTCTTATACTTATTGTCTGGCGGTTATATAAGCTCATGCAAGAATTTTGAATTGAATCTTTTTAGCTGCACTTTTTTGTTAAAATTATTCCGTACGTTAAAAGTGTGTACCTTACAGTTCGAAATTCGTACGCGCACTCCACGATTGAAAATTAATTTGGATTTCGAATTTACTATTTTCTAATGCGATTCGTCGAACGTTGTTGTCCTTCACATATTTGCGTGCGAATGATTTGAGTCGTAAGTAAGAACTGCGAATGCTCGAAACGAGTTCAAAACTTTTCAATTTCGAATCGATTGACCCACAAATCAATTAAAAAGACAGTTCCAAATTTAGGCACGAACACACGAAGTCTGCAAAACCGAACGACAACGACGCCGAAAACGTTGATCACTCGACTTTCGAAGAATTTTATTTTTCTTTTGGCAAAGGAAACTTTTTAGCTATTTAATTAATTACATCACTTGAGTATTCAATCACTTTGATAATTTGTCTATTGTATGATTTCGATTTAAATTTATTTTCTTTTTCGTATATCGCTGTCCTTTACGTTGTGCCTTACCTGAATGAAACTTTTCAAAATATGTTCAGCTCCAGCTGCAGCTTCCTAATTGACAATTATGCTTTTGGAGATTGGCTTTTTGGCTCTCTCTGATCACACACAGGGAAACACAATTGAATCTGAACCGATCGCAGCAACAGAAGCAACTGCAACAGCAATGAACACCGACTATTGTTGGAGAAGTTGAGCGCCGGCTTTTATACGTTCCAATTGTCAAAAAAGGCGGCGCCACTCCCACATGGAATTTCTCGTGAGTGTGGCGAAAGCGGCGTGCGCAATGAGAGTTTTTCTTTATGGTGAGTGGATCGCTCTCGGTCTCTCTCTCTCTCTCTCTCTTAGAATACTTTGGTTCTGTAGACTAGCAGTTTAGTATAAACTAAATAAATAAGTTAATCAAGCTGTCTCTTCTCACAGAACAAAAAAGCCTCCTTTTTTTTGCATTACCTTACACATTGCATTAGGTTGCATTCATATATAAATTTCTTTCTGCAGTTCACTCTCTCTGAGCAAAAAAAAAATGCAGCTTTGTGAGAAGAGAGAGTAACTAAGCCGGCGGCCGGCCGGTTTAATGGCGATTTGTGTGTGTGTATGAGTGAGAGTAATTGCATTTGATTTGTGTGTTCGTGTGGGAGTTTGGACATGTGCCTCTCTCAATGCCTTACAAAGGAGTTTTTTTTGCTAGATGAATTTAATTAAATGGCGTTGATATTTTAATGTTTATTATTTGCAACTTTACCAAATTGGGCATCAACAATTTGTTCTTGGGTAATTTATTCACATCAGCCCTTACGATTTTCATATATTTGCATTATTCGTAATCCATTTACTTGTTTTCTCAACTAAATATTTGGCGAGCTTTCAATTATGAACCAATTATGGCAAACTTAACTAATATTTGTCGCAGCTCTTAGTTTGTTTGTCACATTAATGATAGTTTAAACAACAACAAAGTGAGCCAATATTGATAAATGTTGCTTTAAGGTAAGATTATTATCTCTACAAACAGTTGAATTTGTCTTAACACCCACAAATATCTTTCGTTTAAATGCGTTTTATCTTAATAGCATCAAGATTTGAACCAATTTTTAGCTGGCTGCAGGATTTTTTCATTTCCGTTGGAAATATTTCTTTGTCTAGGGCTCGATATAATAGGAAAACAACAATTGGGAGAAGGGGAAACTTTGTTGTAACGCCAACATGATCCCCCCAGTCATTTGTTTATCAAATGTTTAAGCCTATTGGTGCCAGGCAACGAAATCTGAACGCAAGCCATGCTTGTTTACAATAAAGTGCAAACAGGCAAAGTCCAAGTGAATATATATGTAAGCTGGTTCTGAGTGTGAGTAGAAAAGACGTTCCGAGCATATCAAATAAATAGTAAATAACTCATAAAAAAAACTCTAAAGCTAAACTGTTTTCTTGAATTTAAATTGCACTGCTTAAAGTCTGCACGCACTGCTTGCTGAGCTTTTGTTCAGCTATGAAAGCTCGCTGTTATTAACTTTTCTACCGCAAATGCTTGCATTGAAGCTAGCTGCTATATCACTACAGCGATGTTAAAAAATGTGAGCGGGAAATGAAACGAAAATTTGAAGAGTGATAAAAAGCTCATAGAACATTTTATTTAGATTGCACTTGAAACAAATATTTTGGACATTGAGTGAAAATTCATTAAGATTGTGAAATTCACCAGTTAGTCGGTGACTCCCCAGTGTGCGAACTTCAAATCGTAAAATTGGCTTAGATAAGCAAAAATGAGTAATGTACTTGAGCAGTAACTAAACTGGCCAATTGGCCTCAATGTTCTTCATGTTGGCAACGATAATATTGCAATATTGACGAAAAAAATATATGAACAGCTTGCTCGATAAGGCCGATAAGATTAATGTCCCTAACTGTTTGAACAATTTACAAATTCATAAATAGTATAAATGTTAAATTTACTTACTCAGAAAAGTTAACAAGAATATTTTATTTTAATTTTCGATTTAATTTTCTTTATAGATATGTTTATCACAACAGCTTTTGAACAAAAGAAAATATTTTGATGTTTTGGAAAATAAATGTTTTCACTTTGACATTAGATGCAATAATTGCTTGGCTCTGAGAATTTTCACAACTATAATTTTTAGAGCCAAGCCATTTTGCAGCTATTGTTGTTGTCGGCCTAGACTAATTAAGAATTTATGCCGCCTGCATGTAAATAAAAAGCGAAATAATAAAGCTTTGCAAACAAAAAGAATTATGACAATAATTTGCTGTAGAAAAATGCGGCAAACTCACAAACACATACAAACAGCATTAAACCAACCCATACAAACAGCGACAGCAACTAAATTGTGTGAGAGTGTGCAATCTAAATAATAATGATAGAACAACAACAAAAAATTATAACTAAAGCTGCGGAGTCGGCGCAACGAATGCCAACAACAACAACAACAGCAGCAAACAGCTGAACCAAACAGTTAGCAGTCAGCAATAACAACAATGTTGCGAACGTGTGACAAACAAGGAGAGCGAGAAACAGTTGAGTGTGTGTACAGTGGTTAAAACTGTTAACTTTGCGCATGAAACTTTTGGTGATCATGTAGAAAACCAATCTGTTTATACTTTGTTTACAACATTTAAAGCGGAATATATTTATTATTATAATCAATCGAATTAAATGGCTTTTTTTGATATATCTAATGGATTTACTTATTTTTTTAAAATTATCTTAATCTATTTATATAATTTAGGGACGACAAAATCAACTGAAGATGATACATAATTTAATCATAATGTGTATTTAATGCAGGAACCTCTTTGGGAAATACAATGTATGGCAACGTTTAAGTGTTTTATTTCCTTTTTTGCTACAGTGCCGTAAATTTGGGATCTAATATGGATTTGTAAATAGTGTACTTTATAGATCAAATTATTATTATTATTGCGCAAAAAAAAATATAAACTAATTGATCTGATATAGGAATTATAACAAGGTATCTATGATTTTGTTCCACTGTCACGTGAGAGTTGTCGAGTGTGCACTTGATACAGTCCGCGAATTTCGGATCAGTGCCAATTCAAATGCGCAGGTGAGCTGAACGTTTTCATTGCCGTTCGCTCGCTCGCTTCGTTCAATACATTGCCGTCTGTCTACCTCTGTCATGTCTCTGTCGTGTCTGCACAAAACAGTTAACTAAATCGACAGTTGTGTATGTGTTGGCAAATTGCGTATACGCCGCGTGCGCTGGCGGCTCATGAACTTGAGCAGAACTTTTAACTGATTTACGTAGTTGTTGTTGTTGTTGCAAGTGTGACCTTAAACTTGTGTGTTGTTTATTTTTGAAACAAAAAGTTGGCTCCGCCAAAAAATGTAAGTGTCAAATATGAAAATGATCACATAAAGTACACGTATTCAAGTTAAACATTTAAATAAAAACACTAAAAACATCGAAATTATAAACTACGTAAAAAGCTGACAAACTGACAATGCACGCGCTTACGAAAATCCAGCTAATTGTTTAATTAACACGTGCACACAACTTACAATAGAGCGAAAAAACAAATAAAACAAATTATGAAAAATAATAATAAAGAAAAAAAAAAGCTTTTACATACATAGCACATTTTGTCTGACAGCTGTTTGTGATGTCTGTGTTTGTTAATGTGTGTGTGTGTGTGTGAGTTTTTGAGTGGGTATTTCTTAATTTATTTATACACATTTATTAAGATCTAACCGTACTAACTCGTATCAGCTACGGCTTGTGTCAGTTGGCTATTTATTTAACTTAACTTAACGAAAAGTAAAAAGCCGAAAAAATTAAAAAAAGATACAAAAAAAATACAGATTATGAATGATGGGAGACATATGTACAAAGCTTGTTCAAGTGGAATTTCATAATTATGGGCCATGAGTTATTCGATTCCCAATATCAAATCAAATAATTATACCGTTTTTATGTTAATATCAACAGTTAAATCATTATGCACTTTTAATTGTTAATTGTTTATACGACAGCCATAAACATTTCCACTTTTGTTTGTTCTTGCATCAAAATTATAATTATATTATAATGTTATGTTGTCAAGTCATGCAAAAGAAACTCCCTTTTCTATCTGCATTATAATACTTAATGATCATATCGTTGCTTTTATGATTATTGTTGCTGTTTGTTTTTGTGCACCGGAAATTCCTAGAAAAGGTTTAAACAGCCAATCGAAAGATAAGAGAAGGAGATAGCACAAAATGTCTGTTCATTTCTACTTCGTATATAAACTTGTTGCATGTGCTGACACAAAATAAAAGCTACCTAATCTTAGTCGTAACCAGTTTGTGAAGTGAAGTCAAAAGTCATAACGTAATTGACTCAATCAATCTAAAATTAGCGAATCAGGTAACCTAATGGCTTGGCAAAAACAGTAACACTGCTAAAGTTATAACTAAAACTATTGCGTTTGCTGCACCTTATCCGATTGTCAAAGTCTCTTCATGTGCAAAATAGCAACTGCGCTGTGAAAATTGGCAACAGCGCAAAATGTTCACACTTTTCAATTCTTAAATTATTTACTTATAGCTTTTGTCTAAGGGGTTTTTATTTTGTACATCTATCATTTATGAAAGCCAAAGAAAATATTCTGATAACAAAGCTTTCACCTACTCAATAAAGGGAAGTACAAATTTTAACGCTCAAGTATTTCGTTGAATTTTCTACTTAAAAATAACCATTCGGCGCGTAGCAAAATTCAAACAATTGCCAGAGTCATATAAAATCTGATTTTAAAAATGGCTTCAAGTACTTCAAACACAAGTTTCTTATCGCTAACATATGGTTGATAAGATAGCAGGGGAAACAAACCTTGAAACTGCGTTTCTGATACGACCTCTTGGGCCAACAAAATAAATGAAATGCAATTCTGTTAAGTCTGTGATTTAATTCACTCTACTATTTTGACAAGTTATCTAACTGGGTGAACAAATAATAATAAATATATCGAATGTTGTTGGATCCGTTTTGTTGGTCGGAAAAGGGTTGATAAAACATGAATTCAATAGCAGAACGTCGTTCCAAATAAGAACCAGATCCCAAAGAACTGCATAAGAACAAAAAGTGTTATGAAATTATGAGTTGAGTCAAGATAATGTTAAAGTTACCAGTGAGAATCAATTCTATGACTGGTCCCATATATTTTACATATTTTCCCATATTTTCGATTTTCTATTGTTTTTAAAGCCAAGCAGCATTTGAGCATTTCCAGTTGGTGCCGTTTTCTGTGTCCTTTTCATTGTCGCCGTTAGCTTCGCAACAGGTGCAACTATTATCCATGATTTTCAGTTCCTGCGGCACAGCACCTTTTTCGATGTCTCTATGGACCGAGCCCGAGGAATTGCGCAACTCTGTCCTGCTATAGGTTCGGATCAGAGAGCGACTACGTTCAAAGTCCCCTTGCCCCAATAATTTGTTAATTCTGGCCTTATCGTTGCATGCCTTTTTATGGATCGATTTATTCTGGTTGCCATACGCAGGTGCGCGTACCTCCATGTTGAGTTTGAATATGGGCCCCTCACGATCCACAAATCCGAAGCGTTGACTCTCCTTTAATGCATGATCCACATCCTTTTGCAGCTGGGGCAGGTCATTGAAGCGTATATTTTGCTGCTTGGCCATTTGGATGATGATGTCCTCCTTGGTGCTGGGCCCGGGGAGAGCCGTTAGGGCTCCAAAAATGTTCAATCGATTCATTACTGTAATTTTTTTTTACATTCAAATATATTACGGCCAATTTTAGCTTTATTTTTTTTCCGTTAGTTCAATGGGAAATGGAAAATAAAATTCGTTAAATTTTTTGTCAACGCTGTACAAGCTCTGAGAGTAAATGATTTTTTTTGTTTTATTTTGTTTGAGTCGTATAGATGAAAAGTTTATTGCTTCAACGCTTACTTTGTAAAAACAAAAAATAAATAAAATAAAACAACGGAAATTGAATTGAAAACTATAAATTAACAAACTTAATAATTCTTCTTATGTATTTATTACCCCAATTGCAAATTCAAGCTCTTTGTTTTATTCCCCCAATCTTAACGTCACACATAATTAACTACACTTGACAGTTTTTTTGTTTGTGACTTTGTTACTAGTATGTGACTATGCATATATATATATATATGCATATAGAACTGACGACGCTTTCTGCTTTTGTTTTTTTTTTTTGCGTTAACCTCTGATTGCTTGACGTCATTCGCAGTATAAATAGATTTTGTTTCAAATTGTTGTCAGTGATGAACGGAGACAGTTTTAAGCAAATATTTGTGCGATTATCAAACAATCATTTGAAAAATACTTATATGTAAATGTTTGTACAAGTTTCTTTTGAACGCAATGCAGTTACGTACTAAAAAGATAATTATCGATATTGATTGGAGTTTGGATAAGATAAGAATCGATTGTTTGTTACATACTAAAAATCAATTCAAAATGTGGTATTAAATTTGGGTAAACTCAAGTCTTCTTTTTTCATTAATTCACTAATCAGCTCAAGATTGTGAAATTTATTGTTGATTTTTAACCGTTTCGCTCATTTTCTACGCTGATTATATTGTATAATTTTCTCAAGTGTTTGTGAGTGAATTTTTAACATACATACATGTATGTATGTATTTTTGCTTAAAATTAAAGCGTACAATATCTTTAATCCGAAATTGTTGTTTTTATTTTGCAGCACCCAAAAATAAATAAAAATGCGCAGCTGTTGACAACAAGAATACACGATTCCAAAAAACCAAGAAAACGCAAGATAAAGATAAACATATACATTTTTGTGGATACACAAACAAGCTGAACAAATTCAAATTAATGTGAATCCAAAAGTGCAACACAATAAAAAAAAATTAAAAACATTGAAATAATAATTAATAAAAAAGCGCAGAGAAGGAAAAAAAGAGCTGTCGATCAACAACGTCAGAAAAAAGAGTGAGTGAGCGTAAGCTTATAGTGTTGATAAGCGTGTTATCAAACACAATAAACATGGCCGACGAAGATCTCAGTCCGTTGCCGTTTCGACGGGAGCGCAACTTGAGCAATCGAAACTTTAACAAACGCAACTCGCGTCGTCGCAGCGGCCAATCGTCAGCGGATGTGGAACGTCACAGTAGTGCCGTAGACGTGGAGTGCGGCGGACAAAGACGCGACAGTGCGGCGAGCAGCAGTTCCAGTTCCTTTCAGCTCTCCTACTCGGTCAATTCGGATACGGAGAGTGCGTTCAATCGTCGCTCAATGTTAAAAATGCGCGCTGCTAGTGATGAGATGGCGCCGAAAACGCCGCAAACACCACAAACGCCAACGACACCAACGGCGGATCCAGCGCTACTCGATGTACGGCAGAAGGTACAACGTTTCGAGACGCTTAAGACGACGATTAGCTTTTTGAAGCAGGAGCGTCTAAGTCTCAAGCTGCTTGAGAATCGTCATCGTCCGAGCTTCTCACAGCACGATGCACCTACTCGACACTACACACCACCCCCGCCACGTCGCATTGCCATGCCGGGATTGGGCTCCTGCAGAAATTCCGTATCTAGTGCACACCTTAGCATTGATGAGGTGCGCTCCGAGGATGAAGTCGATCAGATCTCGGACTTTGAAACAGATCCCCAGACAGCTGTCGACTATGTGCAAGGCGAGACCATATCTGAGGTGTTGGGCAGTAGCTTCTCCATCGATCCCGATGAACTTAAATCACAGACAATGCAGCGTTCAATAAGCGCGGATCCAACCAGCGAAATATCCCTGCCACTTAAGCTACGCAATGACAAGGATTTCCCAAGGTGAGTAAAGGAATTGTAATGAACTTGTAGAAAACTTTTTTTACTGACAACGAATCAAAGTTTCTATGTTTAAGACTTTCAAGTCTCAACTTTTGCCATCAAAAGTATAAAAATGTTTGAAGATTTAGACAAAACAAGGGTTTCGCTTTTTAATCTATTTGGTTCGCTGACGTTTTTCAATACAGTTTTTTCGACCTTCGCTCACTGTTCTCTTTTTTTTAGCTTTGTGATTTCCATTTTAGTACTTTGCAAAGTCGAAATCTTAATTAAGCAACTTGACCATACAAAAATTTGTTGATATTTATCGCTGCCTGTTTTGAAACTGAACTTAATTGACGAGTGCTTGACAAAAGCTGTGCCTGGGAGTGTTAATTAGGTTTGGGGTCGGTATTTGTAACCGGTTTGCGACTTGGAGACAACTGTCAATATCACATAAACAAACACACAACAATACTCGATTAGGAAATGTACCGAAATGTATATTAAAATATGTATCTGTGGAACTTAGACTCAGATAAAAAGGAACAACAGCTTAAATATGACAGACTCGGATCCCAACGATGGGCCAAGCGGCAGCAAACCTACCAAGGTAGTGAAGACACAGGAAACCCAAGCAAATATTCCGCGTTCAACAAAGCCAAGCAAGAGAAAGTCGTCCGTGCGCAGGCTAACAGAAGTCAGGATTTCGAGTTTAGAACCAACCACAGAAGAACGCGAACCCGACCATGTCTTGCGCAAAGAGCCCCCAGACATACTAAGTTCAGACCCAACAGGATCAATGTCCCGACTGAGCTCATGGAACAGTCAAATAGAGTACAACGTGAAAAATTCAAGAGAGAGCATAAATATGGACGTTGCTTCAGATGACGAATTGGATGATGTTTCCAAGCGCAGATCAAGCATCTCATATCAAATACATGAAAAAGAGGGATGTGTTGAGGGGGTGGGTAATCAAACATTATTATTCTCATTATCGCATCGATCTAATTTCCTGCTAGCTTTTTAGTTGACTGGTTTCCTAGTCACCTGTGTTTCCATGGTGCTGCTTATTCTGCTCGCCTGGTTTCTCACCAAACAGCTGGATTTTTTCGTAAATGTCATAAGGCATGCCTTCATTGCACTTCATCGTTCCTGTGGACAGTTCAATATATTTCAAGGAAAACATGATACTGTTAAGCACCTCAAGAGGGTAAGGCATACTGCGCTTTGTTGTGTAGAATCAAATCGGTGTAAAAAGCCTTTTTAGTTAATGATCGCTTTATTGTGTAGAATCGAATCGGTGTAAAAAACCTTTATGGTTAATGATCGCTTAACTTGAATCATACACCATAGCAAATTGTCTTTGCAACTGTTGCCTTGTCGTATTCTTTCCTTATCAGCTTATCAGCAGGCAGTTGATTCACCCAGTGTAACCAGCCGTGCTCAGGGAACTTTTTATCTAATGCGTAGTTGTTGTTCTCGTTTTTTTTTTTCGTAATGTTTGCTTTGGGGCTTGTATAGTTGTCGGTGATAAATGCTGAAATAAGCTAAACGTGTTTGAACCTTGCAATATTATTATAAATGCTTTTTTATTTTTACATTTATCTTACACAGAAATTATCGTACGACCCCGAGAAGAAAGACTGAAATCATTGGTACAACAAACCATGAATTGGTTGGCAAATTTCATTCAGTATATGAGCCCAAAGACGAGTAAGTATTATCAATAATTTTACCCAAAATGTACTTAATATGTGTGTTAATTAAAAATTATTTTTTTTTAGAGAGGATGAGACTGAGATTGAGCTTAGAGATAAGAGCGATAAGTGTGTTCATCCCATACTCGAAGAGCTCATTCACACCGAGGAGACCTATGTGAATAATTTGTTCGCTGGCTTGGATAACTATGGCAATATATTTCAACGCAAGGATCTACCACTCGGTTTGCGTGGCAAGAAGTATGATCTTTTTGGCAATATTGAACAAATCGCTGAGTTTCATCGAGATGAGTTTTTGCCCATGCTTCAGCGTAATCGTCGCGATCTAAAACGTTTATTTGATGAGTTTCTACAGTTTTTGGATGTGAGTGATTGATGAATTCTGATATACTATGTACATTTACTTAATATACCAACTTGTTTTTGCAGCAAGACTGTTTCTATGGCTATGTGATATTCACAATGAACAAACAGAAATCATTAAAGCTGTGTGATCTCTATAAAAATTACTTTACAGTAAGTATTACAGTCAACTTTCTGTTGTGATAAAACTCAGCAGTTTCTTTTTATAGAGCATACGGTTGGAGCGTGATGATAAGCTGGGCATTAATAGCTTTCTGGTGCAACCCATTCAACGCATGGCACGTTATCCACTGCTCCTCACCCAGTTCATCAATGTAAGTAGACAGATTAACCAGCCTTTAAACTATAACAACTAATTCATTATACTTTAACATTAAATTCTTACAGACATTCTTTAAGAATCGCGACATTGTTATGAAACCTCTAATTGAGTCCTGCTGTCGTCTAGAGAAACGTCTACGCACTCTGCTAACCACAACCAACGAATCGGAGATCATTAACGATATTGTGGATTGCAATGAGGTAAGTTCACTCCACCATATAATCAATCATCAAGTACATCAACTAACAATAACTTTTCTTTGTTCTAGTTCAATGTGTTTTATCAGGGCAAGTTTCGTAAGGTTAGCGAGTTTCAAGTGCTGGATCACAAGCTTAAGCGAAGCTATCGTGCCAAAGTCTTTATTTTTGACAAGTGCATCATCTATACGGAGATCAAGGGTAAACATTTGGTATTCCACGGTCGCTATCCCTGTGAGCATATTGGTATTTCGGCTAAGACCAAATGCTTTACACTCTACTATGAACGTCGCAAGCAGCAGGAATGTGAATTTACAGCGGATCCGGCGCAAATACAGCTCTGGTTGGATCTTATACGTGATATGATCAACAATTTTGCCAATGAGGAGCGTCAGAAGCTGCAGGAGCGCTATTTGCGTGAAAACGATCATATGCATCGCAAGGTGCCAAGTTTTTCGCTCTATCGCGATTCGAATCGCTTCAGTTCGGACAGTGGAATTGGCAATATTTGGATAATGCCCAAACCGGAAGAGGATACGAGTAGCAATCGAACCACTTGGTATGCCGCCACATAGGCACAAACAACGGACAGTTTTTCATACTCCCTAACCTGATCCTTAAAAAAGACACATCTTTTCAAGTGCTTAGAGTTCTGAAAATGCTGCACGCTTGGACCTGGAAAGTCAGTGCAATAAGTCATGAATGTTGTAAAGTTACCATTTGGCATTTTCTTATGATTAACTTAATTGGTTTTAGTTAGTTTATAATCAAAGAAAAGCCCAAAGCTAAACTACCAAATATTGTTTAATAAGATGTAATTGTAATATTTTAAAAACACATTTAGGTGTATTTCTGTTATCGCAAGCTAAGTAAATTTTTGTCACCATAAAGTGTATTTATTCAAGCCAATTTGTGTAAGATTTAGATAATTAAATTGTTTAATCAGCTGTTTGCTTTGATGAAACAATGATAGTTGATGGCAACTGAAGTCATTCGCCAGATGTCATGAACCAAGAATAATGCTTATCCAAAGCTTAATGTTATATGACATCAAAACAAAAATCATAAGTTTAAGATTGAATTGTACCATAAAGATAGTAAATTTATTTGAAACCATTAAATGATGCGATTTACCTAAGGAAAATTTGGATGTGTTTGTCTAATTGAACATTTGTTAAGACTTTTATATAGACTAGCAAAATGTATGTAGTATTAAGAAGCTCATTGAAAAAGATTGGGTGGAACGGCTTTTTAGCCATGTTAAATGTTCATATCGTGAATAGTTTTGGAAGCATATGCATATTAACAAAAAACCTTGACAAACATGAATGCCATCGATAATTAACAAAATATCGTATGAAACATTATATCCATGTTTTCTTCATTAAAAAAATCAATGCCTCACTAAACAAGTTGTACGATTTGAAAACGGCAAAAAATCAAATATTTTAAATGAAATGGTCGCACGCCACTGAAAAGCTTTGCAAAATCTGTTCAGACCCCGCTGTAACCCCCTTGCTTAATAGCTTCTCATTGTTTATGATTTGCCAAAAAAGCATGAAATCAACAAATAACTTGTTTGGCACTTGAACAACTTGTGACATCACTTTGGAAATGTATAAAAATATTCAATTGGCGCTAATAAAAAAATCACATGCACACCAAATATAAACATTGCTTGCTGCTTGTCTTGCCTTGCTCTGCGCAGCGGGGGGCATGAAGCTCATTAATCGCACCCAGAGAGAGAGATGTACAATCCCAATAATAATTTGCCGATGCGTTCAACAGTTGATGCCCCACGGAATTGGTATTAAGTATGAGAGACAACAATAAAATCAATTGCAAATAAAATGAATTGTTAAAAATTGTTCACTTGTGAAATATGCAAACGTTGACGACGTCAACAACGACGACGACAATAATTAAGTATTTATTTATATGTATGTAGACATTATATGGACGCTACCGAGTGATCTTTGTGAGATCATCGCCATAAATTTGTATACAGTTAAAGTGTAGCTAATATTTAAACGATCAACTTTGCTCGAACATTTTAAAACAAAACTTTAAAGCAACAAATAAATTAACTGCTACTAAAAATTAGTAAAAAAAAAACAACTTCAAGGCGTATTAAATCAAAGTTTAAGGGCACGGCAAATTATAGATTATAGCCATGGTAATTGCCATAATTAGAGTTTTGGAAACTAATCGACAGCCAACTACTAATTTGACTTAAATCAAGCAAATAAACTGTCATTAGCTCGCTTCAAATCAACAAATTCCTGTATCAAAAAGCAAAAGTGTGCAATTATGAATACCAGAAGATATTTAAATATATTTTTACAGTTTTATAGATTTGTTTATAAACAAATACCTGACGCGTGCTTCAAAAGTAACAGGCAGACAAGGCAGACAGACACAGAGCGTGAGAAAGAGAGGGAGGTCAAACAAGAGAGAGCTTTTGCTATAAAACTTGTGCTGATCGAGGCGCAAAAAGCTCGCTGCTAGCGAAAAACTTAACTTTATGGCAAACTTTTGGTCAGTTGAATTTCGCATTTGCTACGCAGCGGTTTGTGTGCGACTTAAAATGTGCCGATCTTGCTTACGATTTAAGTGAAACGAAACAAAGCGTTAATTAGTCTAACAAATAGTATAATACCATAAATGGCCTGTCAAATAAATAAAATAAATATTGTGCTATAAGTGGAACAAGTGCAAAATGTTTGCCATTAATTGGTACGATGTGATTCCCGTTGCTTTCACATTTCTTGCCATACTTTTTGTGCAAGTGTTAAATGTCTATTTAAACATACGCAGCGATAATACGTCGTCCAAGAATGCCGCTGATATCGTTGACAACGTAACTGCTGACGCTAAAGAAAACCGAATATCGCTTAACGGCAATAACAAAAGAAATGGATCCATTTCGTCAACTATAACTAATGGCAAGTTGGAAAAGCAAGCGAGCGTTTTGGATAGCGATAGGTAACGTTTATTGGGTTCAACACTTTTCCGAAAAGCTGTTCCATCATTTCCAAAAATATGTGCATTCTGTTTATAACTGTAATAAATAGCGTTAAACAACGCGTATACGTGATTAGATAAGGCAACTCCCTGCCTTCGGTGTTAGCTAGATGAGTGTAGTTATTATTTTTAAATTTGATTTCCAGGGAAAGCGTTCGGAGCGTGCCTTGCATAATAACATGCACATGAATTGCATTTGAGCTTTTGTTTATTATTCAGTAGTTGTCAACTTAAGTACTATGGAAAGTAATGCCATTCTGATAAGGTTTTTTTTTATATTCAAAATTTGTTGGTTTAGTGAGCCATAGCTTATAATTTAGTGTCCACAACGGATGTGATGACCAGTAAAATTTTCCAACGCCATGTGATATTGTAATTTAACCACATAATATTAGAAATAAATATGAATCTTAAAAGTGTGTTTGCAAATTTTATAGGGCTTTTCATTGCTTACTTAATGGTAAATATTTGTGTTTTGGTATTAAAAATAATCTGAGAACTGACATTTCCTGTTTGATTCAAAAATTTAGTTACAAAATTATGAATTTTAGATGTGCAACAATGCTACAAGATAAAAGAGCAATAAGATTTGATTTTTGTGTAGTTTGTCATATGTTAGATCACTTCAATTCATTGTATATCGAAGACATCCCTTATCACCTGCTTTATGTATTGTACTCCTTTTTTTTGTTATGATGTTAACACTCTTCACACACTTTTTGTCTCCCTTTGTGTTTTTCATTCATTTTGTGCATGCGTTCTTTATTGTTCTACGTTTTCAGTGGCATCTCATTGACCTCTATCAATACAACAACAACCACAGCAGCAAAAACAACAAATGGTTCTACGCCAGCAACACCCTCAACACCAAACTCATCATCAACATGCAGTACACACAATGGCTTTCTCACACAAACCCTCAGTTTTGAAACCTTGGGCGATGAGTAGTAAGTAACTTACAGACTTCCTTCACCACCCCACCGAACCTGATCACAAGCAATTGTTTGATCTCTCACGAGCATGCTAATTAGTAGAAATCTCTGAATCTCATATAGTCACGAGGATGAGGACACACTGTCGTTAGAGAATCTCTTTCCATGCGATCAAACGGAAATCTATGCCACCAAGAAGATCAGTTTCATAATCGATGAACTCATCCAAACTGAAGTCAACTATGTGAATAATTTGCGCAAAGGACTCATCAACTATGGCAAACTGCAGGAGTGCGAGGATCTGCCAGAGGGATTACGTGGCGAACAACATCAGAAGCTGCTTTTGACCAACATAGCTGACATTCTTGAGCTGCATGAAACGGAGATTCTGCCGTTGATGTTGCGCAATCAGCGCGATCTGAAAGGTCTTTTCGATGAGTTTGCGGCGCACTTTGAGGTGAGTTGTAGTAGTAGTAAAAATAAGCAGCGTGGGTTTACTACGTGTTGGCATGGCCGAAAAAAGCCGTCAACACCATTAACATGGCTCGCAGTAGCTGTTCGGCTCAAAGCTTGACCAATCGATCAGATTGCCGCATATGCGTTTCTAATTCAATTGTTTGAACATTTTTGCTATACCCTAAACAAAGGGTATTATTATGGGTTAACTTAAACTGAAACGAAGCTAAAGTTAATCAATTCTTTTAAAGATATTTAACATCCAACTGTTGCAAAGGTTTAAATGTTTATTTTTTCTATTGAAAAGTAACTTGATTCATTAGTTTAATAATAATAAATGGGTATAGTCGGCTGGAAGTAAAATCTCACATTTATAACTATAACATTAACTGATCATTTAATTAATTCATTACAATACTTGTTTAGCCCTTAAGTTGCCGGAATTCCGTAAGAGTATTTACATATTTAATACTATGTACTCACATTTTATTTAAATTCTCTGTTCGTATTTTGTTCATAATTTTCATGTTTGCTTGTTTGCGTGCGACACCTGCAAGGAATTTTTTTTATGATTGGCGTTTTCGTTTTTTAAGATTTCGTGTTGAAGATTGTTTGTTTTGAAGAAATTTTTAGTAGATACTCATGTGCATTTTTAATTTTGTTTTCCGCCAGCTTATTGACTGGCACATTTGCTTTTTAATGGCTTGTTATTTTAAGCGTTAGCTTTAAGTTATTTTTGCGATTCAGTAATTAATGCAAATCAACTTGGGCGACGACATCTGTATGTGGGATAGATCAATAAATACTCAGCATTTTATTTTTCCTCCAGTTTAAATTGTATACACAAACTTATATTTTTAAATTAAATTTTCAAGCACGTTTATTCACACCTGGTGGCAAGTGTGTCACGATTCTTAAAATTATTTGGCCAAGACCTTCCGTAATATGCTTATGAGTTACTTAAATGTTAAGCACATACTGAATTACCAATAAAAGTGGTTTTGGACTCTGTTAAATGTTTGGATTGTCAGCTAAAAAACAAGATACAAGATACTTTCAGCCCAAGCCAAGCCCAAGAATTCATGCAATTATTCAATAATAAAAACTCAATGTCTAGACAAAGCTCGATAACAAACCTCAAATAATGCCTACACGACATGAGCTTAAATTAACAAAAGTTGCATTTTGATGAACCTTAAAATACCCAGTAAGAAGTTTTTAGTAAACTAGAAATAGTATTATTCATCTTACGAGCTTTAAGTTTTTGTTCTCACAATTAACACTTGACTTTAAACATCGAACTTAACCAGTCTAAGGAGCACTTGAATGGGCAAACAATGCAAGTTAAATGTAAAGTACAAGCTGATAAACAGTAAAATGTTCAACCAATTAGCGGGGCATCATCAAAATTATACAAACAATGACAAAGTCTCCGGATACAGTAAATTCGCTGATAAGATAAAGTATTACAACTAGCATTAAAAAAAACCTAATCAATAAAAACCATTGTCTATGTCTAGTAAAAGTTAAGCAACACTTATAGTTATACAATTAAGTATTGAAACAAACTATAAATACGATATACTCTCCGGTCATTTAATCATTTGTGTTCCACAAATACACAATAAAACTATTTGCATAGCCGGCATTTGGAGGTTGACGTCATCAGATTTTGAGCGTTTGTTATGAGGCTTGGCAAACACAGAGCTTCGAGTAGCATTTCGACACATAAATGTTTTGATATCCATATATAATTTTTGGCTTGCTGCTCACAAAAAATAATTGGAATAGCTTAATGCTTTTGCTATTATTACAAATGATAAGGTCGTAATGAAAAGAGCATGTGCTATACATAATATGTATATGTAAATATGCTTTGAAGATTTCTCTATTGTTTTTTTTTTATTCTGTGAAATCTGTTAGTGCAGCAAGTGCTTTTGCTATTGCGGCAACATGTGGTCAGGGACAGCTGAAGTCAAAGTGTTGACAGCCAAATAATCAATTTAAATTGAAGCGGCCAGACAGCTTAGCATACAAAGATACAAAAAATGAGAAAAAAAATATATATATGAGGACAAATATGTTATCTTATGTCATGACGTTTTCCAAGAAATTTATGCAGTTGCCTCAAGCATTTGTGGCATACGCTTAGCAGGTAACGTTTCTGTAGAACCCACTTCAAGAGAATGTGAATTATAACATTTTTTTGGGAGCTTAAGATCTCAGAGGATTCTTTTTTGCAAATCTTTGGCTTAATGCTTTACCAACATGCCAACTGATTTATGCATTTTTTTTTTTTCGATTCTCACTTAAGCTGAATCACAGCAAAAAAAAAAAAACAGCGAAAAGTGATGGTTAAAAGAAAAAAAAAACAAATGTATCATAAAAGTTTGCTAAGATTTGTTTATACATATTGTTTAGCCATATTTTGGCAACGCATTCTATAAACAAATATATATTTAAATAGATGGCTGATATGAATTTCCTTTCAACATTTTGTCTAACGGATTAATGAGGCTTTACACAATATAATAGACCAGCCGATTAGTTTACCCATTTTCCATTAGAATTTGCCTTTTTAATTATTTGTTGCTTTTATTATTTGACTAACTCACCAAACTAGTTGGTTTTATGCTCAAAAAACTTGTACGCTTAATTTTTGGTCATAAATCTCACAAAAGAAAAACATATCAAAAGCATCCATAAAAAGCTTGTCTATCTAATTTATCAATTGCCTTTTACTCGTGACAAGCTTGTAGATTTTAAAATCTCACACAATCATTGGAAATAGAGATCATTTATTTTTATTTTTTTGATTTGTAAATTAATTGAACGTTGGTTAATAAAAACAAAATAATCGACAGTTATTTACCATAGTTATCAGGATCTTTATTATACATAAATCAACTGGTATTTGAACAATTTAATTAAGATCTTTTATTTTTATAGTCTTTTTATAGTAATAATAATGAAAAGAACTGTGTTGGGATTTTGTCTATCACATTAAAAATGAATAACCTTCACTTTTCAAAGGAACAACTATCACCAAATATATCTGTTTATGCATATGTCTAGTTCAGCTGTATCCGATCAATATACATATATGCTGGCTGTCATATCATTGTTCAAATACAAATTGACATAACTCAACCAATGTCTATTATGACTGAAACGTTATGCTGTTTTGACTGTCAGGTTGATGCCTGACCTTACTCTTAATACTAATTATATCATTCTTAGGTTGTTATAAAGTTAAGTTAATAATTCGTCTGCATTTTAAGTGGCTTGTCAAAATATTTATTTATTTGTCAATAATATTCTTGGTACGAAGTAAAGTTAATATTTCATTTGTAAAATTTACATTTAAATTTATTTTTAAACATTTTTTTGTGCCAAGTAAAATAGTTCTGTTGACAAAAAATGTATTGGTGTTTGTTTTTGTTCGAAGTATCTATCTGTTCAAGTTTATATTTGATTTCATAAAATTGTTTGACTTACAAAGTTTTAGCTATTTGTTTTAATGGCTTAGCTAAGTCGGAGCAAATTTTTATTCATTGCTGCGCCCTTTTCAATTTGGCTTAGACAACATTAACAGTCTGCTTATCCCCGCCTGTGTTAACCTTACCTAACCCAACAAAAATCTAAGAGATGTCATAAAAATAATGCTGTTCGTTTGTTTCGTTGTTTTGTCAGCAAACAGTTCAGTTCACATGGCTCTATTTTCAAGTCTGGGCAATACCCATTTCAATTTTTGGGTCGTCGCCGTCTCAGCTTCTCAGTCCCACATTTGGCACCAGGCATAGAGACATGTTTTAATATATATACAAAACTTGCCTGTTGGCGAAATCATAATTTTTGAGTATTTAAGTCACGTAGTTCCACACCGCACACACACACTCACAATCGGAACCACAACTGCAAACCAACTGTGAACCTTGGCAAAGCCAGTGAAAAATTGTTATTCCACATTGCACCCCGACCCTCAATCCCTCCGCACCCCTCACCCACGCAACAGACCTGTTTGAAGGTGCAATGCAAAATGTTTTCCAAACTAGCTCAAAATGCAAAACAGTCAAGAGTCTGTGCATTTTGCTTGACTTAGTTTTTGATGCATTTAATTTGATTATCCGATTGAGGTGAACGTTAAGCTCCACCCCTTACCTTTGGGGCAAATCAAAACCCATAATCAAATGGAATGATAATTATAAGATATGCTGACAGGCAATAGATTAGCTGGCTTAATTCGTTGGTGTTGTGGCAATATTTGCATTTGCCTCGGGCTTTTTGATTCTTGATACTGTTGTCTCGTATGTATGTGTGTGTGCCATGCCACAAAATGTTGCCTGCTGATGCTGCAGACTGCATTTGCATGTCAAATTTCTTCAATTATTGCATTAAACAATTGTCGTACGTGTTAGACAACCACACTTACACACACACACAAACCAAAAATACTAAATGTATATTTTCGTTTGCATTTTCAATGATATAGTATAAGAATTTTGTTAAGACATTTTCTGCTACTGAGTCATTTGCATTGTGACTAAATTTTTTTGAAAATTGTTTATTTTAAATATACATAAATACCCTGTTGATAAGAATATAAGGGGAAAGATCCCAGTTATGGCCCATTCTTAGCTAGATTCAAAACTTTGTAAATAAATCATAAAAATATATTTATTTTATAAAATTACCTTTTTTTTTAGCAAAATCGTTTTTTTCCCAAGTTTGTTGTGTCAAAGAGTATTTTCAGTGGAGTACAGAGTATCTGAAAGTCGACTTATTGCCAACAGCTTGTCTTTATTTGTTTGACAAAATGTTTGCAAATTTACTTAATTATTTTAATATACATATGTGTCAAAAATAAATTGTTTTGCATATATCACAAGTTATTTTCAGACAGATTTATATAAATGTATAATTTTACTGTTAACTTAACTTATGTCTTAAAATGATTATTATTTTTTTGGAATTTAAAAAAAACTATTATTTCTTAAATTACAACAACTTATTGAAATTATTCCAATATGTTATTTACAGAAAAACAATTTCTATTGTTATGTGAGCTTTACAATGGGCAAGAAACAATCAATGAAGCTGCGCCAAGAAAATCGAGAATGGCTACAAGTAAGCATAACTAAGATACATTTGTTAATCAAATTACAGAAATTTTTTTTTTTTTAGAGCTATCAGACGAAAATTAAAGATAAATTGGGCATTGATAGTTTTCTAGTGCAGCCCATACAAAGACTGACCAGATATCCACTGCTGCTGCAGCAATTTATATCGGTAAGTGTGTAAGAGTTAATAAATATAAAGATAATTAACCACTTGTTGATTCATCAGGAATTCTATAAGCACGCAATTAGCTGTAAGCCTGTGCTAAGTGCTGTTTGCAAGCTGGAAACGCGATTGCGACGCCAGCTGGATGTGGTCAATCAGGCCGAGGAGATACCCAACATAGACGAACTAAATGAGGTGAATACTTACTATAGTTTAAACTAAATTGAATTGATAAACGATCCTTCACTCCAGTTCGATCTGCAACAACAGGGCAACTTTCGACGCTCCACGGAATTCGATGCACAATATTTTCCAACTAAAAAGAAATATCGTGCCAAGATCTTTCTTTTTGATCGTTGTTTGGTCTGCACAGAGGTGCGTAAGCGTCGCTTGGCTTTCAGGCAGCACTACAATTGGGAGCATGTAGAGTTGCAGCGTCCTTTAGAGTTGGCCACATCCAATGCCAATAAGACTATAAATCTGCTGGTCAAGCAGCAGGATAAGGATAAACCCAAGCGTGAGGAATACTCCTTCGTTGCCGCCGAGGCATCGGTGGTGAAACAATGGCTTCTGGCCACACACAAGATCATTGAGATTGCACGACACGAACAATCCCAAAGGGATACGTTCAGTTTGCCTATGGATCTGGTGCTGGGCGTCATCTTGGCCATTTGGCTAATATGGCAGTACTTATAGTGCTTACTATAACGATACTATACTATATACGATTTAGTTGCTAAGTTATAGAAATAAAGATAAGTTATTTGTACACGTAGTTTGGCGTTAGCTTCGTTTGGTTGGTCACATTCCTTGCTTGCTTGTCCGAGCGTAAAATAAGTTTGCTGCAGTTGACAAATATTTATGATAAATTGCCTTTCCAGTGCCGCTCTTTTGTCCTTGGCTACAGGCTTCCACTTCGTCTCCTACCACGCAGAGCGCAAAATGTAAATAGCTTTTCATCTTTTTTGCCGCACACACATGGAGTAGATGCATTTATTTTGGGGCCATCCTTGCCACACACATATACGTGCACAGTGGCTACCAAAAAATATTGTATGACAAATCTATTTGCTTAGAATTTATGACAGACTGCATCAGCAGCGTTACAAAGAAAACAAACCTGTCATGGAAGGCTGAACTCTTGTAAAATGCGACTAATGAACCATAGTAAAGACGCTTGTGTAAAAATGTTAATGTTTTAAAAATAAATATTTATAATGCTGTATATAAGAATTAATCTTTCGTGCAAGCCTCAAAGAAAGCTATTTCGTTTGTGATAACCGCGTAAGAGTATACCATTTGTTTTAAAAATATATATATATATATATTCTGCTTAATGGTGTTTGCGTTACCTACCACTTGTTTAACATCTTAATAACATATTTATAATAATATAATTGTCAGACTTAAGCTCTAATAAAAACCAAATGATTGATTGTAAGCCACTGTGCCGATATGTGACGTCTATGCAAATCGAAATCAAAGCACATTTACCCTGATTATCCGGTCAAGCAATTGACCAAAATATAATCATTCATCTTGACGACACAAAATTGCATGCCAAAGAGGACATCCAAAAGGCCAAAAATGCAGACTGCCCTCAGGGGCCAATCAAATTGTAAAGATAGAGAGAAAAAAACACGCTAATGAAGTTAAACAAGCACGCCGAGAAGTATGCAATGCAAATTTTGAAAGCTGTCTTCATAGAAGACTCTGTGTGTGTATTGTTGTCCATGTGTATGTTGTGCTTTACATAGTGACAAAATTTGCACAAAAGCAATTTGTTAACAGCGCACACACAAAAAAAGGAGAGACGAACGCAACGCGACTTACTTGACATGTGGTGGTTCATATTAGAGATGGGCCGTGGGTGTTACGGGTGTCCTGTCTAACGGCATTTTTTGGTGCTGCCAGATGAATTTTATGCATGCAGCAAGCAAGCAAGAAAGCAGCTGAGCTAAGACTCTCAACGTTGTTGCCTTATTGTATTATGTCAGTTAAGTTGTCGCCGTTGTTTGCTTGAAGGATGTTGGGATAATGCCGTGTCCCTTACCAGGCAGCTTAAGTGTATTAATGTCTGTCAAGTAGTTGTCGCAAAGCTGACGTGTATGCAAATCATTTGACATTTTTATGAGCTAGCTTAAAAATATTGCTAGCAAAAAATGATAACCAAAATCCACCAATTGTCGTTTAAGCGGTAAGCGTTTAGGTTTTTTGCTGCAGTTTGGCATCTGCATACATAGAGGCTTGTGAGTAAATATATAATAATATCTCTTCATGCCATTGGCAACGGTTATTCTTACTATTCTTTCTTATTTTGGCACGCCTCTCACGTAGCTGCCCACATGGCACATGTTCGTTTTCCTTTTGCATCCAACATTTTATCAACTAAATGAATAATTTGTGGAACTGGCAAAGAAATAGAAAAAAATAAAATAAAAAGTTAACTTATACTTTAAGTTCTAGACAAAAAGATTCTCTGTACGTAGTTGTGGGGTTCCTTTGAATCATGATGAGAAGAGTAGTAAAGGATATTAATACTTATCAATAAAAATCCAATTTAAACCACAAAATTAGATTCAAGTCACATCTAAATCCACTTCACCAATAATTTCATCAAACTATTTATTAAGCTTGTGAAGTCATAAATATGTTTATTTCTAATATCTTTAATTTCTGCAATCTACACTGCACAACACTGTCATACCCCTCTTCCATCACGTTTTACTTATGTGCAGAGGGTCGCATTGGCACACACAATTTACAATATTGCGCCTAAAAGCTGGCAATAGAATTGTAAAATGCCTCGAGGCATCATTTATTTGAATTTAACATGTGCGCTCACGTATTCCAAGGGCAGGAAGGGGTCGGTGTGCGGGTGAAAGCATGCCCAAATATACACATTTTTGTTGGCTCAACTGCTCCACACAAACACACACATACATGAACACACTTACATGCACACAACAAATTTGCCAAGTAATTGCGCAAATTATTGCACGTAGTGGTATCCGCCTGGGCCGTAAAATATGTCTAAGCTGTTGTCTAGGCGCGGCAGCTGGCACTTGATCACACACACTCACATACCCAAACACACACACACATCAGGGTTCACGGCACATTAATTTAACTTGACACATTCCATTGGCAAATCGCGCTTGCACGCAACTGTTGCTAATTTTTACTTAATATGCCGTACAAGCTCATCCTCCAACACACAAAAAAAAAAAGAAACATTAATGCAACATTTCTCGGATGAGGGCCACACACTGATGTCCATCTAGTTCATTGGTTTTGTGCAGCACATGCCTCGATGTGTTCATATGTGCGTGTAGTATAAATTATCCAATTCACGCAACAACGCAGTTGTTGCCCACTTTCTGGGGAGATTTGGAAAGAACACATACTTAAGGACACAAATTGTATTACCTCTCGCATGTAAATGCAACACTTAGGCACGCATTCAGAATCTACACTTGAACTCCACCTCACCCAGTTTCCATCATCTGCCATCAGCTTTGTTTCGGCAATTCCATCTTCAACTCGCTCGTACGGTACTTGTGCATGTGGATTTTTCCGGTATTTGTATTTTCGAGTGTATGCACGTGAAACAATGCGTTAGGCACAAATTGGTAGATTGTTAAAGGGATGGTATCCTTAGGTAAAACAAGCACTGTGGGAGTAAAGTCAATCATACAATTTTTTTTAGTTTCAATAAAGCTAACAAAAGATAATTGTATCAAAGATTATTATAACAACATTCATTCTTTGTGAACTTTTTACAACTGTTTTCTTAAAATTTCACATTTCAAACTTTATATATAAGTACTAAAAATTTTACCTCTTCTCTTTTCCTTTCGCGAATTTCGTACTCACAGCCCACTGTGCGTCTATTTTCTTTTAGAGCTGTTTTGTTGTTGGCACAAATCAAGCAAAACGACAATGCCTATGCGAATGTGTGAACTTTGGGACGATGACAACTGATAATAGATCGAATTACACACGCTCAACAGCAACAGCAGCAGAACCAAAAGGATGAATAGATCAGAGGGGGTTAGCAGAAGGGCATGTGTGGGTCCCAATTGTGTTGGCTGCAAATGTGAAAAATGTCTAGCAGGCAGGCAATCGCACGTTTTACACACACATTTACACACATGGAGGACACGACCCTTAAGACCCGAAAATGTGGCACAGCATTAGATAAAAAACAAAAGGCATGTAATTTTTGTAGCACAGCCTTAAGCCACAAAACGAGCTGGAGAGAGAGAGAGAGAGCAGCAAACGGATTCGGAAACGGAAACGCTTGATAATCGCAGTAAGCGAAAATGCAGCGTCAATTGACGCAACTGTGTGTTCAGGCTAAACACGTTTTGAATGTGGCAAACGATGATGATGATGATGATGATAACACTGATAATGATGATGCTGTTGATGCCTGATGGCTGATAATGTAATGTTAGAGGTAGCTCAGAGGTTAAGTAGAAAAAGTGGCTTGGAGGCTTAAATCAAGTATACAACACGCATTGATAAATGCGCTTAGCAAAGTGGCATGTTTTGGGTTAAATGCGGTGTACAATGTGTGTGTAGTCCCATGCCTTCAGTAATAGCATAATAACAACAGGAGCAACATATACTCAGAAGGATAGGCAAAGCGATGCAAAGGCATACACATTAAAAAACATTGTTGAAGTTAACTAAAAGCTAGATTGGGTTCTCTTTAATTAAAGTCAATCTTTGACTTAGTAAAAAGCTAGTTGGAACTAAAACGGAAAGCATCTATTAGAGAAAAATTTTATGTTTTTCTTGAAAGTTGTTTGGAAAGTTAAATATTTTACGCTTAACTAAACTACTCAAACTGAACAATATAAAAAACTTACAAAAATCAACTAGATTCTGTTAACATTATTTAAAATCTGATTACTTTAAGCTTAAACAAATTGTAATTAATAAAAATGGGTAGTTTAAAATGTGAATTGTTTTTGCTTTAGTTTTGTATGCATTTTAATTACATAAATTATGGAAAATACATTTCTACAAGATTTTGTACAGTGCATTAAGACACACACAGATCGTATGTGCTGAGTGACAGTTCAGTTAGCAGCCAAGACGGCAACTGTCGTCCCGAACGATGTGACGCGTATAAATCGCCCTGTTGTTTGGTGGAAGGCGCACCTGGCATGTAACAGAACATATGGTACACGGATGGGCTACGACAGAGTTGTACAACGGCTGTGTACATACATCTTGCTTACAGGGCAGCGCCAAATTGAAATTTAAAACGGGATAACCAATAAAAAAAACAAGTTACAGAGCACGAGGACTACAAGGACGACAACCAAGAAGGCGGCAAATACAAATTGCAGCGACGACAGTTCAAAAGCTCTTTCTTCTGTCTGTCTTCTGGCCCCAAACCCAATCTTCAAGCCCCCAAACCCCAAATGCAATTCGCGCTAGCCCAGCTTGCATACAAATGTCTTGCACCAAAGTCGAGCCAAAGGATAATATAATGCACGTTGTTGAAGAATAATGGTTTCTGCCAGAAGACAACAACGTCGCTGCCAATGTCTGGTAAGGAGTAAGCATGTCTGCCAAAGAAAACTCGAACCCAAACTAAAACTCAGGCCTTAGCTGTTCTGTTTGCTGCACTTGGACAATAACGATGCGAGGCAGCAATGACAGGCGATTTTAATAGAATCTAGTACAGAGAGCAGCATGCGAAGAATAGTGAGAACGCGGGGTAAAATGATATTAATGCTTTGGCCTATGACATCTACTGGCTGTCATCGATGTGCTGAGCCAGCATACCCCAAAAAATAGAAAGCATGTTATGAATACGTTAACAATTCTATTGTCATTTAATTTGGTTTTATTTCTGTGGTTGGAGAATGAGAATATTATCTTAAACAAAATAAACTTTTAAACATTCAAAAAGGCATATAAATCATATCAAATCACCAAAAACATACTTTAAAAATCCACTTCTAATATTTTGCTATACATTTATACTATGTATAATTTTATTACAAAAGGTAACATTAAGGTTTTTAAAATCCCAGCTCGAGACACGTACCACACAAAAAGGAAGCATGAATTCAAAAGCACTGCATAAGCTAAAGGAGCTATGAGCGTAATAAAAATATGAGTATGGGCCATTACAGAAGTAAGTTCCCAAAGTACATATAAGATATATGTAACTATATATATATATCGGATTTATGATTCAAGCCATACTGACTGCAACTTTTACAAGTTCCGTATCAGAATTCTCACACGCTTACACAAAAATTGCCAATTAAGCGCATTTATGACTGCAACGCGAGAAAAATATATATGCGTGTGTGTGTGGTGTGGTGTGGCATGCAACTAGGCGCTGGACTTGGGCCGAAACCTTGTCCACTGGGTGGATGGTCATAAACATGCTTAATGTGAAGAAAACGTGTGCACTCTCCACCAAACTTGGGTTTATTAAGAAACAATGAAGCGAGGCAGAGACAAAGACAAAGACAGAGAGAGATAGTGAGATGACTGCAAGCATGCAATAAAAGTGGACACATAATGCCAAGTTTATGTTGGAAGTTAAAACCGGAAACTAAATAGTTGACACCGTGCAAAATGAAGCGCATCAACCGAAACACTGCCAGAGGATTAACATTTACTGCTTACTGGATGGTCTGGCTGGTCTAGCTGGCCTGGATGTAGATGCTCCAGCGACAGAGACAGCATCACGTTGCGACCTCTGGCTGACATGTCAGCATAACAGTTAGGGGGAGGTTGACGGTTGCGTTGTGTTTCTGTGTGTGTGTGTGTGTTTTATTGGGGGTTGTTGTCTCGTAAAGAGCCAACCGAAATGACAACATAATTTGTAATTTGAATTTGTTTCGTGTTTAAGCATAAGCAATGAGCCTGGAAATACCGACAGACAAAGAGCCAAATAGACACCCATGGTCATTTGAGCCGCCAACAGATGGCGTATTTATGTTCAGTTCGTGTGTATCAAAAATTCAATTCGCGTTACGACTTGCATCATTGGTTGGACTTTTATGAATTATCAAATGTTATCTTAAGGTAAAACTGAATATAAAGAAAGTTTTGTGTGGCTTAACCTAAGAATTTACTTAGTTTATAATTTATTTTTTTTAGATGAAGAAAAAGAAAGCTAGGATAATGGATAAGTAGCATAGAAAAATAGCAAAAACGTGTCAAGATGAGCAGACGCAAAAAGAAAAATATAATCAAAAAGTATGCATATAATTTAAAGTTCTTAAATCCATCTTTGCCATTGAAATTCAACCAGCAACATATTGCCAAAGATTGAATTGTCGCAGTTGAACATTTTTATTGCTTAGAACGGCTTAAATCAGGGATCAGTCATCGATCTCGTTGATCCTTGCTATGATTTCCATTGTGACGATAAGTTATTTAAGCAAATACAGAGTAAGAACACATGCAAATTGGGATTATGTAGACCAGCTGACTCAATGGCACAAGAATGTCGAGCTGTCAACTTTAAAATGTTGGGTATCTTAAGGTAACAGCTGGTAGGAAGAATATGTTGCGTCCAAGTATTGGTTGTGGATCCGTTAGTTGAGCATCCCCAAGAGGTGCACAGCAGTTGGCTCAGTTTGCTTTCACAGCATAGCATATTCCGTTTTGGCTTGGACATTATTGGTGCTCTAATTCCAAGTCAAAATTATGCCAACTCCTAGCAGCACAATGCAAACAAGTACAAGTAATCTTAAGCATTTGTTTTACAAAATTGGAAATAGAGGTAATACGCCCATGTTGATGGATTTAGTACAATGATTATAATGGTAGCCGTTTACTTACGTAAAATGCATATCAAATATGGCTTAATTTTCTGTGGCTTGTCAATAATACAAATCAAATCAAAACAATAAAAAAAAACCGTTATCGTTGAACTGTTAGTCACGCAACAGCAACAAAGGCTATCACTTTAGTAGCTTGTTTACTCGATTTCTTTATTTTCTTAACGGAAAAATTTTGCAGCTTAAGGGAAATGCGTTTTCGCATCAATTCCAATAAAATATTTGTTTTCAGTTACTTAAATGCATTATTTGTTGCTTTTGTACTTACGTTATTTCCGTATACTCAAATTTAAACGAATTAAAATGATGGTGCTGCCACCCTGTTAAAATGCGGTTTTTTTTTAGAATTTTTTTTGAAATATTTACTAGCATTTTTCTGAAGCCCCCCCCAAACTTTGTAGTCCCAACGAGCCATAAGAAGTATAACTTCAAAAAGTACAATGGGGATAGTTGCTTCAATGAATTGCACATGCAGGATAAGCCACATAGCATTACAAATAATTAAAAAGTCGGTCGTGCAGATGCCAAGGGTTAAGGCTGAAGCGAGTGAAGTTGGGACATGTCAGGACTAAGTAGACTTTGGTCTTAGCTGATTTATGCGGTTATCACGCAAGCGTCGCCGTTTTTTATGGCCTGTCTCCGGCGTTGTCTGCCTGCCGTCGTTTAGTTACCGGCCATAAATGTCCTGAAATGTCCTGCCGCATAGGCGACGCACACAAATTTGCCATTTTAATGCCACGACAAACCCAACGACGACGTCGACAAAGCGCTTTTCAATTTTGCAATACCTGCGCTGGCTTTGCCTCTTCTCTATCCTTTCTCCATTCCCTCCTTCCATACTTACTTTCATCCATCGTGTTCTATGGTATGTCGTGACAGTTTTTCATTACGCACAAATCCTTCGGGCATACAGACGCCAGTGTCGTCACAGCCGGCATTAAAGATTGAACGCCTAAGAAATATCTTTGTGATGTTTGCGGTTGACTTACAAGCTTGCCAAAAAGAAGTAAATTGTCCAAAAATTGCGCCAGTTGCAGCTAAACCAACAAAGAGAAGGTTGAGGTGAAGTTCACTCTTGGAATGTGAAAACAGTTGCATAATAACATTTATTTCAAAGTATTTATTTAATGATTTTTTTACTCTTATATTAAAAATTATTGTACATCTTTCAAAGCTTATCCATACTTTTAATACAACTAAGCATTTAAAAGTGTTTTGCCTACTTTTTGTCTAGCTGCCTTGCACCTAACAGTTTTTGTTTATGCCTAACGGTTTTCTTATCAACACAACCCTTGACTTCAAACTAAGCATGCTCGTTCCTACATTTGTGCATGTGCACGTCCTATCTGAATGCATGGTCTACGTTTTTATTTTATGTTTTTTTTTGTCAATTTGGTACCCAAAAACTCTTTGAAAGTGACATTATGCAAGTTGTGAGGCAACAACTGCAGCTATCTAAATTACCCAGAGACATCCGGCATTGCAAAAATGACTTTGACGTCGCCGTTGCCGCCGCCGCCAATGGCAATGATGCTGCACACGCTTAAGGATAAACAGGATGCGCCCAAGGAAGCTGATGCTGCTTGATGCTTCTGTTGCTGCTCCTCTGTGAATGTCTTTGCCCAGTTTTTGACTGGCAATTTCATTTGCGCGACGACAGCGGAAGGAAATGTAACAAGGATGTGTGCATGTGCTAAGGACTAAGCGCAGCTACAGCTCAGTCTCTCTATGGATCTCTCTCTTTCTATTTTTCAGTGTGGCAAGTGCTTTGGCATGCGCATATAAAGATAAGTTAATGCAATGGGTCTGAACTAAACTGGACAGGGTCGCCAATTAATGAGCAGTCATCCTGTGGCACGTGTTAACATTTGGCCAAGTGTTGCATGCAACACTACTTCAGGATAGCGCTGCCCAATGGCAAAAGTCACGTATCCTGCGTGAGTTACGAGCCACACAGCAAAGCTTTCCACAGCAAACATGTTTGTGCACGTAGCACACTTGCGATTCTGATGCCCACACAAAAAGAACTCAGCATACACAGAGAGAAATAGTGAACAGCTTACATCAATTGAAACAATAAGTAAGAAAAAACAAAGTAAGTTCGAAAAGGATATTTTATCTTGTAGTAGTAGTTTCCAATAAATAAGAAGGCTCGAGTGGAGAAAGCTCGACTAGAAGATACCCTGAGTTCAGTCATTGTTTGTTAGTATTTGTGTGCGTGCAAGCGTATTCAAAAATCGCGTTCAATACTGCGCTACTGAATACTTGACTCAACTTCAATCTTCGATACATCCGGTGTTTGTGTACCCGTTTCAACGAAATTTCCACAGATTATCACTATTTTGCCAATAGTTTTTGGTTTGAAATTATTCAATTTCAAGTTTTTTCGCTTTCGATTGCATATGTATACCGTAAGCCGGAAAAGATAACGATAATTTTTATCTTGATTAAAAAGTATACATTTTTCCAACATAGCTGAACTTTTCATTTTAATTTTCATTTATTGCATCTGTTTGTTATAATATTATTTGCTACTAGTATACAATTTCTTTAGAGTTCAGATCTATTGACCTTTTCTGCTATGCTCTACTTGTGGGATATATTATTATTTTACATTATTAACATTGTATGTTAGGGGAAAAGTTTGGAAAACCCAAATATTACTGAATTTGAATCAGAGAATCAAAACTGTTTGTTTTACTTGCCATACTTTTTTCCCTCTGTGCATTGCTGGCCAAACACTTACAGTTATAAACTGTTAGGACAGCAAAAGACACTCAACATTTACGAGCAACAGTCCTGTCACACACCGTCAGACCCCTACAAAAAATCAAAAAAACAAAAGAAGACAAATTGGAGTGCTGCTTTAATGTTTCTCCTATCTCTGCGATTCGTTGTTAATCAGAATTTGCACGTGGCTCACAACTGGCACAATCATATAAAGGCCCAAGTGTTCTTGCATCGTATGAGAGATCTGAGCGCGTAATTGCATCTCCAGTTGAACGCTCACATTCCGCTGCTCGGCCAGATCGATGCGTGGCATCTGCAACGGATAGTTGGTGGGGCAGGTGAAGATTAGTTGAAGCGCAATGCCACGCGCCTTCTCCTTACACTTATAGTTGTGGGTGCTTAGAGGGATCGCGATGCGCAGCTGTGGTTGGCGGCACAGTACCATATAGGGTAGTCCCAAGTAGTGCAATGTTAGCAACTCGTTGTTCTGCAGATTTTTATTAAATTTTGCCGCGATTTCTAGCTTTTTCTTGTTCTTGACATCTTTTCTTTTATTTTCAGACATTTTTACTTAATTTTATACAAATTTAGTTGATTTTTTTTTTCGAAATTTGTTTGATAGTTTATTCAAAGGAAAATAGTGAGAGCAGCATTACCAATTCAATTCTTTTACATTTCTATTTGAAATTTTCGTTAGCATTTGCCTGATTTGATAAGCTCAGACTTTTTGCTCCACTTTCATTTCGCTATGCAAATTAGTTCTGTGATTATCGTAAAAATTTCAGAAACAAGCAACCACAATTCCCACCACATAAAACAACACGCCCTTCCTCTTCTCTTTCTTACATAGGTTTTTTCCCCCGGTGCAGACGTGCGTAAGGCAGCTATGCGTTAGATACGAGTAACATTTGTATTGGATTTGCATTTTAAAGCAGTTTGTGCCACGTGAGACGTGTTTGTGTGTGTGTGTTGTGGTGGGCGTCTCAATTTTCACTTTGATTTAACGCACCGACGCCCCAGCTAATAACTAATGAGTGAGAATTGTGCCTATGTGGGTTTTTGGACAGATTCATCTTCATTTGTGCTGCGGCTGTCAATCAAATTTCAATCCACTCTTTTGGGCCACTCAAGCTGCCCTCAATCTTTATTTTGAAAGTATTATAACGATGAGTGCATAAGGTTTCTTCACATTTCACATATATCACATTTGACACATTGCGCATACGTCACATGGGAGCAAGCTGACAGTCGGCTTCAAACTCACTCAAACATGTTGCATGCCTGCCCCTACAACTGCAACATAAGCGAACTGTAGATGGAGCTGCCACAAACCGAGAGAGTTTTTGTACTCGTACTCGTACTTTTGCAGCCTATTGGTTGGCTAGCTGCGTGTCTGACAGTGTGTGTGTGTTTGTGTGTGTGCTGGGCACCTACCCCTCTGCCCGGCAACGCCCACGGAACGTGACCAAAATGATTTGTAGGCGTGCACCAAGAGAGCAAAAAAAAAAAACACAGTCAGCTAGGGAGCAAACGCGTGCCAAGAAATTCGAAAATAATATATAGAAACTGCATTTAGCTTTCTTAAAGTTTGAATTTGGCCAATTTCAATCATTAGACTATTGACTTTTTGCCCATCGCAGAGATTTGGAATATTCTGATTGGCTGTCATCACTAAAGTACACCGTGCAAAGGGTAAGGGGTGTCTACACTTGAGGGTTGAGGATTGTATAAGCACTTTAAAGCATTTCGCTATTGTTTTTCAGAGAGATGGAGAGAGGGAGAGAGCTTCTTGTCGTGCTGCAAAAGTTTTTTGAAGCACTTGTTTACAGATTTCAAGTGCATTTTCTTGTTGTTTTTGGTGTCTGTCATAATAATTTAGAGTCGTTACTGCAGTTCCATCGATTTTGCCTCTTTTGGAAAAGTTTTCCACTCAAATCTCAGCTGTTAAGTTCCGTACTTGGGTTATGCTAATGAGGCAAGTTTGCTGACCAGTTAACGATTCGCATTGATTCTTAAAACACATCAGTCTGTAGTGCGAAATTTGTGATTTGTTATGCGGCAAACTATTGCATGGAAAACTATGACAAGGGCTTATACCTTAGAATAGTCAAGCGAGTCTTTCTTTATTCTTGCTTATATAAACAGATTTTCTTATTGATATAAACATGTTTTTAAGTACATAGAGACACACCTATCAATATTAGGCAAAATAATGTTTAACAAGCAAATCATATTTTCACTCGAATTTCTTGATAAGATAGTATTTATTATCTTCCCCATCTCGTATGTTATAAATGCCTCATCAAAAAGCACAAACGCTCTGTAAAGCAATTGGAAGACGTTTGGAAAGACGTTGGTCCAAACATGAAATACGCAACTTTATTATTACTCGGACTGCTTTTGTCAATAGCTCTGCTCATTCATGCCCAAAAGCAAGCTGGCAATTCGAAAGGCAAATCAAATTCCAAGAACAAGTTAAAGTCCACTGTGGCGCCACAGCTTGAAAGGCAGGTGCTTCAAAAAGCTGTACCGTGTTCGGCAGCCAAGTGCAAATTGCCTGATTGTCGTTGTTCCGATGCCATTCTACCTCGACCCAAATTCAAGGGTAAGGAACAGGAGATACCGCAGGTGAGTTGGAACCCTTCGCATTATTCAAATTAAGGCATCTTTTAAAAATTTAATTCTAATCCAACTTTTAGTTCGTTACCATTACCTTTGATGATGCTGTGAATGCTGTGAACTATGCCCAATATGATATGCTCTTCAATGGGTTTACCAATCCCGATGGTTGTCCGCCAACAGGCACCTTCTTTCTGTCACATGAGTATACAGATTATGTGCGTGTGAATGCATTGTACAATGCTGGTCACGAGATTGCCCTACATTCGGTGACACATGGCGAAGGCACCGACTATTGGCGCGAGGCAGACGTGGAGACCATTGAGCATGAGTTTGGTGATCAGTTGCTGATGCTAGAGAAGTTGGCTAAGGTGAATCCGAAGAGCGTGCATGGTATGCGTTTGCCATTCCTTCAAATCTCCGGCAATAAGTCCTTCGAAGCAGTAAAGAATCTGGGTCTGAGCTATGACAGCTCCTGGCCGACACAGCAGCATAAGCAACCAGCCATGTGGCCCTACACTTTGGACTATTTGTCCATACAGGATTGTCAGATTGGACCCTGTCCGGATGCTGCACTACCGGGCGTTTGGGTTTATCCTATGGTCACATGGACGGATACAGAGGGCTATAGTTGCTCTATGATTGATGCCTGCGTCTATCCACCAGCTGACAATTTGGATGACCTCTTCGAGTGGATGCTGGAGAATTTTAATCGGCACTACCAGGGCAATAGGGCCCCATTTGGAATGTATCTACATGCTGCGTGGTTTGAAAAGGGTCGCAACTATTTCGCTGCCCTAAAGAAGTAAGAGTTAGGAAAAAAGTTATCTAAATTTCTTGTTACCATAAATGAGGAAAGAAAATAACCCTACTTCAACCTTATTTATTTTATTTACTTACATTTTTTTTCTCAGATTCATGGATCATTTGTCCACGTATCCGGATGTGTATATGACTGGTGTAAGCCGAATGTTGGAGTATGTGAAAAAGCCGGTGTTGGGTAAACCTTTCAAGGGATGCGAGAAGAAGCCAAAGACCAGCTGTCAACCCGTTAACTGCAATGTCCAAAAGAAATCCACCGGCGAGACGCGATACATGAGTGTCTGCGACAAGTGCCCAATTGTCTATCCCTGGCTAAACAATCCATTGGGTCAGGATATGTAAATGTTCATCCACACACCCAATAAACTCACATACGCAGTTATAATAAAGCTAACATGTTTTTGTGTGTCTGGCAACTTGGGCCATTTCGCCATTTCCCACAAACATACATACACATTTACTCCTATGATCTAAGCCAATTTACATTTTCGGCCATGTCCTCCAAACCGAAACGTCACTGACAAATGACTTGAAATTATGCTGGCGGCCGTGAGGCGCTTAATTAACTCATTCAAGCTCCCTTACACCAACAACATCCCTCCAACCCCCTCTGCAATAGAAAAGGACTTTGTCAATTTCGCTGCTCGCTGTTGGCCTAAAGTGAAGCCATATTTTATGGCATGAATTAATACGCCACACGGCGCGTTTTGGTGCAAGTGAGGCAACCGATGCTTGGACTTCGTGCTGTGCTGGACATCAATGCAGCTGCTACCTGTTAATGACAGGAACGTGGACACGTAGCACATTGCCGTTAGACCGTTGGAACGTCAGCCGGTTGCATTTTTGCCTAATGGACTTCTAACTAATGACAGCCACTGTCTCTGCATATCAGTCGAAGAGTAAAATGTTAGTGGTCCAACATTATCTATGCACAGATCAAACATATACATAAAGCATTAAATTGTGCGCCGTGGAAAGAAACTTTCTTACTTTCAATATAACAGAGGAAAGTTTGAATATTTATTTTTCAGCTTTTCAATATTTATTCAAGCAAATTTTAGGGTTTAAGGCAGAGTTGTTGTATCTCTAACACGCTTATGACAACGTTTATTGGCTAGTACATAACCGTGTGGACATCTGGCTTCCAGTATATTGTAAGGAATTACCAGGATGGTGTCATTATTTGTATGCCACTTATGTAATTCCGGTACAGAGATATTACTATTATGGCCGGTTGCACTCAAACTGGTATTTGTGGTTTCAGCTTCAACGATTTCAGCATCCAACGAGGCTGCAACAGCGATGCCTTGGTAAAATGCCAGCAAGAATAGCAAGTAAAGAAAACTACTTAAAAACCCTTGCAACATTTTTTAAAGTTTTGTTTTAAGTGTGTGTAACAAGTAACAACTATGGCTGGCAACTTTGCAAATATAACTGAGGCAATGGCAACTGAATGGTTTACTTATGAGCTGATTTGAGCTTGAAAATGTTATTGAATATAATAATTCGAAAGCAATTGCTGCCGAATAAGGTACGTTGATGAGAGCTCTTCGGTTGATGGTCAAGTGGTGCTGTTCCAATGTTACTTTTGCTTTAAAGGTAGTTAAACGATAAGCTCGTAAGAAAAAGAATATGGCTGGAAAGCACAGTTAACAAACAAAAATTAAAATGAAACTTATGTATATTTCACATTTATTTGCAAATATTTAATGAATTCAAACTACAAAAAAGAAGTTTAAACTTCTAGCTCAATCATTGCCATGTAAAAATGCAGCCAAACTTAAAATTGCTTTTATGAAAATTAATGAAAAAGAACCCGCAACAATTGCTGCCAATGAAAGCCAAGAAAATTGCAAATATTTGCTGATTACTTTGGCAAAAACGCCACTGATTAACAGACGCATCTTTATTGTCCGCACTCAGAGACAAAAGAGACACAGCATACTTACCACAACCCAAAGCCACCCCTTGCAACAACAGAACAGACAACCGCAATTACCAGGTAAGGTTGTTGTTCATTTTCTCATAAAATATCCATTCTATTGACTTTCGTACATTATTTTGCACACAAATGTACACACTCACACTGAGGCTTTTTTGCATATGTATTGCATTGTTTATTGAAGGTTGTCATAAACAAATGACTATACGACATGTAGGACGGAAAGGCCGCCTTGAGTTGGTGTTGTGCATCAGCTGTTAGAGTGCCAAGCACGCATTATTTTAATGTTTTTTTATATGTACTCTACAACAATGGAAGAGGGTCGCAAAAAGGTTGCATGGCATTTAACACAAGGCTGAGGGCTTCTAAAAAGTATGCCAATTTAAATGACATTTTTATGTAGAACATTTGTTTCATCTTTTTATTATTGTTACTACAGTTTCTCATAAAGGTGGCACTTTTGTGATGAGACCAAGAAATGGTTACCTCACTCTCAAGGTTAGACTGTGGGAAGAGAATTATTAAGCTACATAGCGTTCGACCTTAATAGCTATGCATAGAGTCTTTTAAACACTTACAATATCCAATAAAAAAATTTTCGACAATTAATTTGAAGAAAATGCCTAAACAAGCCATTATAATAATAAAAAAAAATATAATAACATTCATTCAGCTATAAAAGCTGAAAACAAGAAATAATGTTCAGCCAACAAAGCAAAGATGAAGCTCTTACTTGTCTTGAGCGTTCCTGGAGTGGCTTAAAAACAAAGAAAGTGACACCGATTAAAAAGGAATTGGTTAACGTGTTTTTCATACTGAAATAAAAAATTGGTTCGAATTCGGTACAACACAATTATAACTATATGAATAAGCGGACAACTATGGTATAATGGTTCTGTGCAAATGTGCATATATAACATGCAGAAGGAAGCATTTCCGACCACATATAAAATCTTGATAAGCAACATTAGCCGATTCGATTTAGCCATGCTCGTCTTTCTCAGAGACTATAAGATCATGACACTTAAGATCTATACGATTTTCTATTTAATTTTTGTTTGTACTATTTTGTATTTGTTTATGTAAGTTTACTTTAACTTGCAAAAAATTATAATAAGAGTATAACTAAATGGCGAAAAAGAAAATTAGCAATAGAATCTTAATACATTATGTAAGCGAAACTAATCTTATTAGGCGGACCACAGTACATCCAGCTATAAACGTTAGTCTAGACTCTAGAAACTAAGTACAGTTGAGGCTCCCTTAACCTTGAAATATGTAGAAAATAGACCAAAATAAAAAATTACTGGTAAAATAGGATTTTTACTTTAATATTTTTAAGTACTTAGAACTTGATCCAGGCAAATCAAAGCAAATCATAAACAAGACAGACGTCATTTGCTATTTTCGCATATCTTATCCGATCAGACACACTCATATATATATATATATATATCTGCGACCGTGCCGCAGTTTAAATAGTCACACATTGCAATCACATTTTGTTTAACGACCGTATTTTATTCATCTAATCGTATTTGATGTATGTATTTGTATTAAGGGTTACTGGTTATCTTGTTAATTTTTGGAATTGTTCTTTTGAAAGCTTGTTGAGAAACAATAAAACTCAAAATACATATATAAATGATGTAAGCGTAACTAATTTAATTAGGCAGACACTAGTTTATCCAGCTGTAAAAGCAATCCTAGACTCTAGAAATAAATACTGTAGAGAAGGCAAATATGAAGATCTCAATTATGATATTAATCGTTCTTGGAGTACCGCTAGCCGCAGCAGGACCACCAACTAGTGACAGCGGCCCACCATCAGGAAGTGCACCGAAAAATCCCAGACCCCGACCTGGTTCACCAAAGGAAGGCACCATAATGCAACCTGGCCCCCACAATATTCCCAGAAGATAAAGAACAACGCTTGAGCTCAACAAGAAAGAGTTAAACATGTGAAGGTTCTTTTATACCATACGCAAAGAAAGCGTAAATAAAAATTAACAATTCAATTTAAAATTTAATTAGTAATGTTATTGGTTCTAAAGCTATGCTGTTAATAAAACAAAGAAGACGTTCGTGTATTATAAGACACAATAATAAAAAAAAGCGATACAGGGAGATCGAAAAAACATGAGCGTCCGAGCTTTGGCCTACAAAATTCCTTAAAGATGTACATATATTTGCTTTTGTACAGAGAGACAAACACATTGCAAAATATTAAAGTTCGAAGGTACAAAATCTATTTTTTTTTTTTAATTTTTGCTCAGTTTTGTACATATGTTTTAATCAATTTACCTGCAAAAACGAAGAATGAAAAAAATTCCGAGTTAAATATTAACTAAGGTTGTTTACTCTACTTACGGAAACAGACGCTACCACACTGACGACAAGCAATCTGAAACATTTTCTCCTGTCCTCATTATCGAAGACTTACGGACCACCAATTTTAGTTCAGAGGAGGGAATAGTGCAACTGAACATGTTCACATATCCGTAAGGCATACGACGATAAAGACTACTGCTATGGTACTTTTTTCGGGGACTGCTCCAAAATATAAGAACGAGCTTTCCTGCTCCCTTCTTCACCCTAATACAGGACATTTAAGGATCTGATTCAATGACCACAGAGGAGAAGCATCAAAGTCCTCCATAAACCTAAAATAACGCTCTTTTCTTCTCGATAACATCTACCCATCGGTGCTATCCAATTTACCGAAAAGAGCAGCAAATGACCCTGAACGCTTAAATTACACCCTTAATAATATAACTAGCATATATTAAAAGTTTCAAGCACATTCCATTAGCCCATTAATAATTACATCCGCTGTAGTGGAATTCAAATAAACTAACATATATATTTATATAATAAACTCTTAACGTTAATCTTATAATGCATGCAATTATACAAGTTTGTTTTTCATGGTTTCTGCCTTATTGACAATTACAAACCCAACTTACTTACTAACTGCCATGACTTACGATTCCCTATATAAGTAACTGGGCAGCTCTGACCGTCAAGACTTGGAGCTTTGGTAGTTCCTGAGAACGATTTTGGCTAAAGTAAACGTGTTTTGTTTATGTGATGTCGAATAAACTGATCCTAAAATTACCTTTGGGCTTGAACGCATTGCTGCTCTTGTTGTTGCTGCTCTTTTTCTGCTCATTGTGCAATGCTGCAAACGAGGTTGGAGACAATTCAAGGAGTGAAATGAAAAAGAAAGAGACGATTGATCCGAAAATTCCAAACCAAATTGAGCCACGCAGCATATTCGAAACAGAGCGCAAATGTCCGCCAGGCTCTAAGCGTCAAGGAAGTGGTTGTCGCAAAAGAGCGTAAAAAATAAAAATAATGAAATATAGAAATAAAAAAATTTAATTGAACATTTAAATTTACGTTCTGATATTTTTGAGTTCCTTAGGCCCAGTTTCTCAATGTCAGGTTAGCTCAACTAACCAAAGTTTTGTCAAAATTGAGTTCCTCAATGTCAGTTAATGTTTATTCGAGACACAAACTAAACTGAAGCCTGAGTGCCTGTCGAAATTTATACTTCCTTTAAATGCCGATATAAATATCGCTCAAATCGTCGCTAGACAAACAGCTGACTCAAGCTGACAATTGCATTGTATTTATTTTAATATAAAGCAAAATATTTTGGTTTGAATCCACAAGGTCAAAAAGTACATGCTCCTCAGCTACATTAAAGTTCTGTACACTTTGCCGTTTACGGTTTTCAAAGTAATTTTTTATTCATTTTAATTGTCAGTTGGCAATGGATTCAATTCTTTGGCAGTCACAAAACAAAAAGTACCAAAAAATACTAGCTGATTTGCTCGTAAAGGTTGCCAGCACCATTTATGAGTTAGTATCATATCGATATCGATTAACTTTACATTGAGAAAACAAAATTGGTTAAAGCCACTTTAACACGAGCATAAAAATTAACAATTCAATTTAAAATTTAATTAGTAATGTTATTGGTTCTAAAGCTATGCTGTTAATAAAACAAAGAAGACGTTCGTGTATTATAAGACACAATAATAAAAAAAAGCGATACAGGGAGATCGAAAAAATATGAGCGTCCGAGCTTTGGCCTACAAAATTCCTTAAAGATGTACATATATTTGCTTTTATACAGAGAGACAAACACACTGCAAAATATTAAAGTTCGAAGGTACAAAATCTATTTTTTTTTTTTTAATTTTTGCTTAGTTTTGTACATATGTTTTAATCAATTTACCTGAATGAAGAATGAAAAAAATTCCGAGTTAAATATTAACTAAGGTTGTTTACTCTACTTACGGAAACAGACGCTACCACACTGACGACAAGCAATCTGAAACATTTTCTCCTGTCCTCATTATCGAAGACTTACGGACCACCAATTTTAGTTCAGAGGAGGGAATAGTGCAATTGAACATGTTCACATATCCGCAAGGCATACGACGATAAAGACTACTGCTTTGGTACTTTTGTCGGGAACTGCTCCAAAATATAAGAACGAGCCTTCCTGCTCCCTTCTTCACCCTAATACAGGACATTTAAGGATCTGATTCAATGACCACAGAGGAGAAGCATCAAAGTCCTCCATAAACCTAAAATAACGCTCTTTTCTTCTCGATAACATCTACCCATCGGTGCTATCCAATTTACCGAAAAGAGCAGCAAATGACCCTGAACGCTTAAATTACACCCTTAATAATATAACTAGCATATATTAAAAGTTTCAAGCACATTCCATTAGCCCATTAATAATTACATCCGCTGTAGTGGAATTCAAATAAACTAACATATATATTTATATAATAAACTCTTAACGTTAATCTTATAATGCATGCAATTATACAAGTTTGTTTTTCATGGTTTCTGCCTTATTGACAATTACAAACCCAACTTACTTACTAACTGCCATGACTTACGATTCCCTATATAAGTAACTGGGCAGCTCTGACCGTCAAGACTTGGAGCTTTGGTAGTTCCTGAGAACGATTTTGACTTGAGTAAACGTGTTTTGTTTATAAGTGATGTCGAATAAACTGATCCTAAAATTACCTTTTGGCTTGAACGCATTGCTGCTCTTGTTGTTGCTGCACTTTTTCTGCTCATTGTGCAATGCTGCAAACGAGGTTGGAGACAATTCAAGGAGTGAAATGAAAAAGAAAGAGACGATTGATCCGAAAATTCCAAACCAAATTGAGCCACGCAGCATATTCGAACCAGAGCGCAAATGTCCGCCAGGCTATAAGCTTCAAGGACGTGGTTGTCGCAAAAGAGCGTAAAAAATAAAAATAATGAAATATAGAAATAAAAAAATTTAATTGAACATTTAAGTTTACGTACTGATATTTTTGAGTTCCTTAGGCCCAGTTTCTCAATGTCAGGTTAGCTCAACTAACCAAAGTTTTGTCAAAATTGAGTTCCTCAATGTCAGTTAATGTTTATTCGAGACACAAACTAAACTGAAGCCTGAGTGCCTGTCGAAATTTATACTTCCTTTAAATGCCGATATAAATATCGCTCAAATCGTCGCTAGACAAACAGCTGACTCAAGCTGACAATTGCATTGTATTTATTTTAATATAAAGCAAAATATTTTGGTTTGAATCCACAAGGTCAAAAAGTACATGCTCCTCAGCTACATTAAAGTTCTGTACACTTTGCCGTTTACGGTTTTCAGTCGGGCTCATTCAAAGTAATTTTTTATTCATTTTAATTGTCAGTTGGCAATGGATTCAATTCTTTGGCAGTCACAAAACAAAAAGTACCAAAAAATACTAGCTGATTTGCTCGTAAAGGTTGCCAGCACCATTTATGAGTTAGTATCATATCGATATCGATTAACTTTACATTGAGAAAACAAAATTGGTTAAAGCCACTTTAACACGAGCATAAAAATTAACAATTCAATTTAAAATTTAATAAGTAATGTTATTGGTTCTAAAGCTATGCTGTTAATAAAACAAAGAAGACGTTCGTGTATTATAAGACACAATAAAAAAAAAAGCGATACAGGGAGATCGAAAAAATATGAGCGTCCGAGCTTTGGCCTACAAAATTCCTTAAAGATGTACATATATTTGCTTTTATACAGAGAGACAAACACACTGCAAAATATTAAAGTTCGAAGGTACAAAATCTATTTTTTTTTTTTAATTTTTGCTTAGTTTTGTACATATGTTTTAATCAATTTACCTGAATGAAGAATGAAAAAAATTCCGAGTTAAATATTAACTAAGGTTGTTTACTCTACTTACGGAAACAGACGCTACCACACTGACGACAAGCAATCTGAAACATTTTCTCCTGTCCTCATTATCGAAGACTTACGGACCACCAATTTTAGTTCAGAGGAGGGAATAGTGCAATTGAACATGTTCACATATCCGCAAGGCATACGACGATAAAGACTACTGCTTTGGTACTTTTGTCGGGAACTGCTCCAAAATATAAGAACGAGCCTTCCTGCTTCCTTCTTCACCCTAATACAGGACATTTAAGGATCTGATTCAATGACCACAGAGGAGAAGCATCAAAGTCCTCCATAAACCTAAAATAACGCTCTTTTCTTCTCGATAACATCTACCCATCGGTTCTATCCAATTTACCGAAAAGAGCAGCAAATGACCCTGAACGCTTAAATTACACCCTTAATAATATAACTAGCATATATTAAAAGTTTCAAGCACATTCCATTAGCCCATTAATAATTACATCCGCTGTAGTGGAATTCAAATAAACTATCATATATATTTATATAATAAACTCTTAACGTTAATCTTATAATGCATGCAATTATACAAGTTTGTTTTTCATGGTTTCTGCCTTATTGACAATTACAAACCCAACTTACTTACTAACTGCCATGACTTACGATTCCCTATATAAGTAACTGGGCAGCTCTGACCGTCAAGACTTGGAGCTTTGGTAGTTCCTGAGAACGATTTTGGCTAAAGTAAACGTGTTTTGTTTATAAGTGATGTCGAATAAACTGATCCTAAAATTACCTTTGGGCTTGAACGCATTGCTGCTCTTGTTGTTGCTGCTCTTTTTCTGCTCATTGTGCAATGCTGCAAACGAGGTTGGAGACAATTCAAGGAGTGAAATGAAAAAGAAAGAGACGATTGATCCGAAAATTCCAAACCAAATTGAGCCACGCAGCATATTCGAAACAGAGCGCAAATGTCCGCCAGGCTATGAGCTTCAAGGAAGTGGTTGTCGCAAAAGAGCGTAAAAAATAAAAATAATAAAATATATAGATATAAAAAAATTTAATTATACATTTAAATTTACGTACTGATATTTTTGAGTTCCTTAGGCCCAGTTTCTCAATGTCAGGTTAGCTCAACTAACCAAAGTTTTGTCAAAATTGAGTTCCTCAATGTCAGTTAATGTTTATTCGAGACACAAACTAAACTGAAGCCTGAGTGCCTGTCGAAATTTATACTTCCTTTAAATGCCGATATAAATATCGCTCAAATCGTCGCTAGACAAACAGCTGACTCAAGCTGACAATTGCATTGTATTTATTTTAATATAAAGCAAAATATTTTGGTTTGAATCCACAAGGTCAAAAAGTACATGCTCCTCAGCTACATTAAAGTTCTGTACACTTTGCCGTTTACGGTTTTCAGTCGGGCTCATTCAAAGTAATTTTTTATTCATTTTAATTGTCAGTTGGCAATGGATTCAATTCTTTGGCAGTCACAAAACAAAAAGTACCAAAAAATACTAGCTGATTTGCTCGTAAAGGTTGCCAGCACCATTTATGAGTTAGTATCATATCGATATCGATTAACTTTACATTGAAAAAACAAAATTGGTTAAAGCCACTTTAACACGAGCATTAATTTATATGGAGTTTAACTTGACATTCAGAAACTGGCCCTTAATCAACTTGAAGAAAGCATCCAGCTCAACACTGAGATCAGCTCAAATCATAACTTTTGATGAAGATAATCGATCAATTTAAAAAGCATATGATAGATAATTGATCAACCTACTAAATGAGAATTTAAAATGAATTATACGATTCTTAAATGCCTTTTTATGGGTTTGCAAAGTTTACATTTGTGGAAAAATCAATTTTATGGGAAGGAAAAAAAATATTTGTTTAAATTTTAGATTTTTTATGATGTGTTTTAAAGGCTTTTATGATTTAAAATTAATATCACAATTATAAGAGGAATAATCAAAGAACTTATTTTGAAAATATGCCAGATGTATAATGTGATATTTTTTTTTTAATTTCCATCAAAGTTGAGAAAAAGATTTACCTGGCCAAACACAAAACAAACAGTACAATTTTTTTTATTTTATTCTTGTCTTAATAAATAGATCTATCAATAGAATCATAACTAATGACGATCCGTATCCTAGTTTTTGAGATATTGTATCTCAAAGCAGACCGAATAACCTTAAAATTGTGATTTTTATTTAACACAAAAATCAGACAACTTTGAACAAAAAATCCGGTTGTATTAAGAATAGCAGAATTGAAATTGTTGGAAAATTTCCTATTAATTATGTTCATGTAATTTTAAATAGGGGCACATGTAATTTTGATTTTTTCCACCTCACTTGTTCTACGGGCTCCATTGTGCGTCGGATCTTAGCTGAAAGAGGCACTACGCAGGCTAAAAAAAATTATTCCTTACCAGGAGGTTAAACAACGTACTTTAAATAACATCCTCGCAACAATGAGAGGAGCCATGGAGAATTCATGCAACTGAAAGCGCGCTTTCTTCGCATAGCACGGCGGTTGCAAAATTCCCAAAAAAAATATAAAAATATTTTATATCTTGTTGAAGGTTTTTCAATTTTGTTTTTACTTCCTTCACGGATGGCCCAAACTTCAACATCTTTTCGGCCATCTCCATATATATCCATATGTTTGTTATTCCTGATTCCTCTGGGACGACTGATGTTCTCTTCCCAGAGGTCTAGCAACACCAGTTTGGCTTCTTCACTCTAAACAAATCTAATAATTTCTGCTATAATTAATTATTTTGTATAATATAACAAAAACAAACTATATTAGATTTTTACCTTTTGCAATTTTCAGTATTTGTAGAACTGCTGCATAGTTGGTGCGCGTTGACAAAAAAAAAGATCGACAACGTTTAACCATCGGTGCTATGAAATTTACCGTAAAGAGCAACAAACGGGCATGATTGCTTAAATAACACCCTTAATAATATAGCTAGCATATTAGCCCATTAGTCATTGCATCCGTTAGGTCAGATTCCTACCGTCATTCATAAATTGGAAATTGAAATATATTAACATATTTTTAAATTTACACTGCAGTCAATGTTATTATGCATGCAACTATACAAGTTTGTATTTCATGTTTTTTGCCTTATCGCCAATGACAAATACAACTTACTAACTGACAACCACTTACGATTTTCTAAATGAGTAACTGGGCAGCTTTGACCGGCAAGACTTGTAGCTCAATTGTTCAGTCTTGAAAACCATTTTGGGTAGAGTAAACGTGTTTTGTTTATAAGTGATGTCGAATAAACTGATCTTAAAATTACCTTTGGGCTTGAACGCATTGCTGCTCTTGTTGTTGCTGCACTTTTTCTGCTTCATGTGCGATGCTCAACAAATCCATGACGATCGCATTTTAAGTCCGAAACAACGCAATCTAAAAGAGAAGTCTATTGTAGTGCCCAAAAAATGAAACGAAACAATTGGCTACAGACCAGGTTGAAGAGCCTATACCCACCATGCATTCTAGGAGTGAAATGAAAGAGAACGCAGCGAAACAACCACAGACAGAGACGATTGAAATAAAAACCATGCCGTACATTAATGAAATGAAAGAAGTTCTTCCGCAAATTCCTATCCAAATTGGACCACGCATCACACTGGAGACACTGCCCATTTGTGGGGAGGGCTTTAAGCTACAAGCAAATCGTTGTCGCAAAATGGTCTAAGAAATAAAAAAATATGCAAAAATTTCGAACCTGTACATATATGACTCTGAAGCACTGTAGAGCTTTAGCAGCTAGTTTTTTTGTTTACATTTCGATGAGTAACATGTGTCGAGCTTCAGATTCAAACTTTCCAGTTATGGATGAGTAAAGATGGCACAGCTTCATTGTTATTTGTTTTTTTGTTTCTTGTTTTCCAACAATGAATTCTTATCGCACAAGTCTGATTTTTATTTCTCACACCAGTCTTGCTGGAGATCTTCATCGCTATTCAACGCTCAGTCTCGAAAGCTCAGTGGAAGCAGCTAAACGCGTTTTCATTTCATTGCTGCTATTCGCATGTGCTCAGTCTCCCAGCAAGTTGGGTAAACAATTTAACAATGCAACGGAAAGCTACAAACATAGTGCTGCTCTATTTTATTGTGACTTGGTGGAGCATGTGCGGCGTTGAGCTGCGTCTCTGCTCTGTCAGCATTACCAAAGATGATCGCATTGTGTTTCCCGTTGACAACGAGGAGTCGGCAGAGACATATGATGGCCACAATCAGAGCAATAGTACCAGTACCGCAAGAACGGAATCACCTTTAAGCAACACCACATTGGCATTGGTTGAGATGAGTCCGTTAAACAGCACCAACAACAGCAACACAACGACATCGACAACAACAATATCGCCAACGACATCGACAACAATTACAACATCAACAGAATTGCCAATTGTGGATAATCGCATCCTGATTGAAACCTTACCCATATGTCAGCCTGGCTATAAGCTGAGAGCGGGTCGATGTCGAAAATCAGCTTAAACAGTATTATATGTATCTTGTGAAATGTGTCTGTTAGACAATTAGTTCTCTATCTGTACTTAGATTTTTAAATACCGATGATGCTATTCCATTGTAACAAAGGCAAGAGATGCTCTATGAGATTGTGAAATTTTTTTACTATTCTCATGAAACGGCTCATAAATATACTTACTTTTAGAAAGTACCCTAATGTCAAGGCAACGTAGTTAATTGTAATTTGTATGTACTAGAAGTTTCCCAATCTGTGTGAAATGTTTTTTTAGTGCTTATACTATATCTGATTATTAAGGTGCAGGCATACCTATGTGTATTATAACTTACCTGTTATACAATAAAATAAAATATAAATACGAAAATACTATATATAGTTTCATATTGTATATAATAAATAATTTAATTAATTGGGTAAACACATACATATTAATGTACCCGAAGTAAATGTATACAAAAATTTCCGCAAAATATTGCTATAATAATGACGTTATCTCTGAAAAGTATATATTACAAAACAAAACATGCAAAAAAAAGGTTAACAAGTCATTTGTAAATGTATACTTGAAAACTATATACGGTTTCGTGGAATTGCTCAAATATTTGATTTGCTAGCTCACCAATTTACATTATTACGAACTATGAGCTCTTATAAATTGTATAAATGTATGAGAGCTGGCATAATGGATCCGCTTATCATTCAAATGGGAATCTCTTCGAAATTGATTGTTCAATATTTTGTAGGTACATAAACAAAATAAATTCAAAATGATTTCAGTCTCAATTTAGCAAACGGCATCACTACAAGCTCGACTGCAAGATGATTTCAACGCTCGGTCTCTTATCGCTGGGTTTCTGTCTGTTGCTGATAGCCATGCCAAATGCGCAGCTAATTCACGCCCATCATTCACATGGAGATCATCAGTACAGTGCTGAAGGATGGGGATATTCACAACCACAGAGGTACGTTGGGAATTTCTTTGTTTACGAAGTCGAAATTCGGTATAACGAATCTCATTGGGGACAAGAAAAACCTTCTTAATGAAAAACAAACTCTTAACATAGAATGGGTTTTTGTTTAAACCAAATAGCAGGGTTCCACAAATTAATTCGTAATGCAGAAAATTTCGTTATACGGAAGTTCGGTTATTGCTTATCTTATAAGATTTAATATGCATCATCCTCAACATAATTATCATAAAAGGAATCATCACGGACATGGCTATCATCGTGGACACGGACATGGCTACAATGAGTTCAATGATCGAGGGCCAAGCTTTGAAGGTCACTCCAGAGGTGGCCCTGGCTATGGAAATCCCAACTATGGACGCCAGCAACCTGAGTCTGGGTACGGCGGTCAGCAGTCGGGAACTGGCTACGGAGGACAAGGTGGAATTGGTGGTCAGCCAGGCGCTGGTTTTGGGTACCCACCCAGATCAGGCTATGGACCACAAACCTTTCAACCACGTCCAAATGGGCCAGAATATGAAAACGAGCAAAGGCGTTATCCAATCCAACCACTTCCTCAACCAGGTGGTCAAGACAATTCGGAGCTAACCCATCAACAATCTGGCAACACTGGTAACTCATGGCAGGCACGTCCAGGAGTTGACACAAATGATGATCGTAGCTATCAACAACCTCATGGCAACACTTTCCAACCACGCCCGCAAACTTCCGGTCAAGCGACAACGGAGTTTAACCACCAACAAACTGGCAACGCTGGCAGTTCAGGGCTAGCAAGTCAGGGAGGTGCTATTAATGATGAAAATAACTTCAGACAACCTCATGGTACACAAAGTGGCAGCACTTTCCAGCCACGACCTCAAACTTCCGGTCAAGAGACAACGGAGTTTAACCACCAACAAACTGGCAATGTTTGGCAACCACGCCCCGTTGAAGGATCAAGTGATTCAGGTGAATTTCAACAGCCTCACGATAGTCAAGCCAGCTCTACTTTTCAACCACGTCCAACTACCTTCCAATCATCTAACGATAATGAAGCAGGCAATGCTAAGACTTATCAATTACTTCCCGGACAACAGCATACCTCAGATGGATTAGATAATCTAGCTGGCACCACCTTCCAACCTCGTCCAGCTGCGGTTTCCGAAAGTAATCCAAACAGCCCTGTTGACGATAATATTGCATCTATATTTAACACAAATAACTTCATGGCCCCTAAACTTGATGATCCTGAATCGAGAGAGCCCAAGGCGCAGGTTCAACCGGTTTCGATTGATGGTCGCAATCTATTTGAAACATTGCCTCATTGTTCCCAAGGAGCTGCTATGCGCAATGGACGTTGTCGCCTGAAGGCATAAAAGCTTATGAATACCCTAAATTGATTGGCTGAACCATATAAGAATCTATGATCAAATTGAACACAAAATTTATTAAATATCAAACAATTTATTATTATATACATATATACCTATCCCATATAAGTGCATATATACACCTAACGGGGTCAGGAGTTGCTGACACTAATACACTGTTATTTTATAATCTACAAAACTCAAATTTAAATACAAACATTGCAGTTTTATTGATTTTGATGATATTTCTATTTATTGATTTATGTCCGTAGAAGAGTCGGGCTCTAAAGGGGCCTTATTTTTCATTAAATTTTATTTTGTTGAGGTTATTGCCAACAATTAAAGAATGCGTTCGCAGCATTTAATGAGAACTGATCTTATATCGAGTACCCGATAACTTAACTTGATCGTGAACATGAACATGAACTTCAAGCGATTACCCTGCGCATGAACTTGTCGAACAGATGTTTGTCATTGTTTTGACATTATCACAATTAAGCGCGAATTTCCATTACACAAAAAAGATAATAGAAAGTTCAAGTTCAAGTCACAATTCTCAGAAATCGCATGAATTAAGAATAAGGAACAAAATATGGGATATAAATCTTTTTAAGTCTATCAAGCTGTCAGTGAATGGTGGAGAATAACACATGTCTGAAATATAAATATAACAAATATAGGCATAAAACAAGTGACGAGTTGTCCGAAAATGATCTACATATATGAAATTGAAAGTTGATTTTTCATCAATGTTGTTTTTAAATATGATACTTTTATTGTTCTTGTCGAGTGATTCACTATTGTTATCAAGTACATATTTGTATGTATGTTCAAAGGAAGGTAAAGGGTGTATTGGTTTTTTGCAATGTCCGTCTGTCCCAAAGTTGCCAGGCGTTGATCGCCCGCATAAGAAATAAGCTATTTACCAATCAATTGAGTCACTTTGATATCAGTTGACTCATGCAGCAATAAGCTATATTTTGATGATCCCAAGTGCTATTTGCAAATTTCATAAACTATTCTATTTTCAAATATTCTAGATCTAGTCTGAAATAAGCTAATCTGGCAACACTGGTCTGTCCCTCCGTATGAAAGCTAAGCCTAGAGACTTGAAACTTTGCAAATATCTAGATACTTAGATGTCAATATATAATCATGATTCCAACATTTTGACAGCTAGAGCCACGATATTGGACTGGTGACGTCCCACAAAGACTTGTATCTGAAACTGTTTGACAGACCCATCCCTCCCCTTTGTGAACAAACAATTCATCACCTGTTTTGATAATGGATCAGAGTATTTCGCAGTCGGTAGCGCCCGACTGCAACGTTTTCATTTGTTAATAATAATGAATGCAAGAATATCTCTTCAAACCTAAACACATTAGCCCTTGGGGTATTCGCTAGTTGAATTCTCTTTACAAACAATATCAAATGCGTCATTTTAGAGTTTTCTCTAAGCTTGTGACGTCACAAAATGTTAGTAGAAGTAGACACGAGAAGTGGGGGAAGCACTACTCGTACTCAGTTCGCTTTTGTCGTAATTTCTGTTAAAAGTAATCCCAATGGTATCATAAAATTTAATGTCAACTGTCCCCTCGGCTGATTAATGCCACAGAGCGTAGTGCAATCGTTAAGTTAATTGTAAGTATAAAAGGGGCTAACGCATATTGTTAGCAAGTTTAGTTTCAATCGAGACGCTTGGGTTAAAAGTCGATATATTACCAGACCGAAGGCAACAGTATGAAGCTTAACTCTAGTAAACTTCTCTACCAGCTGCTTGTTATGCTGATCTATCTGAGTGTTTTGACCGCAGCGATACCTGCAAGACAAAGACAATCCATGCATTGCCCACCTCGTTTTAAAGTGTATTTGGGACGTTGTCGGCTGCCCGTTTAAACACCACGCACTCTTGGAAAAACTATTTAATAGTTTTTTAATTAATATATTTTTTGCTTGTGGTAGAGCGTTCCTTGTTTCTGATAAGTCTAGAATTTTCTGGCCATATTATGCACAAACTGCTCGTAATACTTTTTAAGCAAAATAATGAGCACGTAAACATATATATAGTATATCTTAATGTTATTTATAAGCTTTATAAATAAACACTTTAGCTTGCACATTTGCATCGTCATTAATTGTGGGTGGCTTGTGGAATGTTTTTGTTATTAGCCAAAGCAACTGTTGGCTAAATAATTATACAATGAGTTTTGTAAACTTTCTCATGACTTTTATTTGATTTACAAAATATTTATTAGGCTGGTTTGTGGCAGGATTTTCCTGTACGCGTAAAATCCTTCCGGCATTGTGGTACCGGTTCAAAAATACTTTGCACTAAGATATCCGTTCCGTTATCCATACTTCCATCAATTTCTGGCTTTAGTGTGGTTGCGTTTATGCCGTTGAACGCTGCCAGGGGTAATCCTTCGCTCTGTGAGCTCAACCAATAACACATAAATAATGCGAGAAAGTAACGTTCTGTTAACATATTTAATTAGCTTTGAGACTAAGCCTTCACCGCTGCTCAAAGTAAGAATTGAAACTAAATCAAATTATGTTTGTGGAAGCATTCATAAGTTATTGATCAAGCCATAATAAAAGCTTTCTCTCCTCAAATGTTTCTCCGTGCAGCAAAATCTTAAATTCGCACGTAATCGAAAGCTTTTGATGGGAAACTTAAAGAGCACAAGTTCTATAAACTTGAGTTAACAATTTGAAAAAATCACAGAGACCGGCATTTTGTATAATTAAACTTTTATTTAAAACAAGAATTAATTAACTTATTCATACATTAACATTAAATGTAAATTTTGTATACAATGAATAATAAATATTTATAAATATTGCATTCACAATTACAAAGGCATAAAGACACTGTGCCCTTATTATGTGCTTTTTGATACTGATAAACTAACAGAAAGTGAACGGGAGCTTTTACGTATACAATATTTTTGTTACTCAATTATTTACACACATACATATGTTTGTTGATATTAGTCAGAAAACTTAACACTCAGTGTTCCTTAACATACCGAACTGAGTTTTGTTCTAGTTTTTGCTGTTAACAGCGGCTCGGATACGTTCGTGATCAGCTTGGGCTTTAGCTGCAGCAGCATTCATATTGTTGGCAGTTGGATTGATAGCGTCCCAGCCAAACCAGCAAACAGCATGCACAACAAGAACAACAATTCCAATGCGAACAGCTGGTTTGTGTATCAATTTTCCTGCACTGTTTCTGGCGTTCTCCATGTTTTTGTGTACTGAATGCTCTGAGCTTATTTGCCCATGTGATAAACGCGCGTTTTGACCGAGAGAGTGAGCAGGTTAAAGCTTTAAAAAGCTTTCATCATTCAGGGCTGCGATCTTGAAAATCGTTTATGCGTTCAGGGCTGGCATAAATAAATATCTGAACATAAAAAAATAAGACAGAAGCAGACGGATTGATAAACCATTCGCTTTTTTATTTATTCAGAAAATCATAATCATGAATATATGAATATATATATTCCAATAAAACTATCTGCGTACGGTTTCAAATTTGTTTATCAACATCCCCTTCTTTTCGGGCATCTTTAACAACTCGATTTGTTATCCACTGACCGGTTTGGTTCTTTGTCTGCAAACCGCATAACTTTTTGTATGGCACAAACATCGCACAGACTGGCATCAAATGGCACACAAAACACTCGTATTACGTATACGCCATGTCTGTGTACAGTTCCCTAAGGGAAAGATGAAGGGAAACAAAAGCTGAAAGAGTGGTTTGTGGCGAGATGAAACTGAAGCTGAAAGATTGAAGCTGCAGGCAAGCTAGAATTAGCATGTTATGTTTAACGCATTTTTGCACCTTCGACGTGTGTTTGACTGTGTGTTTGACTTAAGGTGAGCTCATAGGGAGTGTGAGTGAACACGTGTGTGTGTGTGTGTGTGTGCAAACAAGACGCTACTGCTTTTGCCCTTAACCCATTGTGGTTTTATCCTGCGGCATTTTCCACACATTTAATCGCATTTTGTTTTGTGTGCAGAATTGTTGAGAGCACACATGAATTTTAAAATGCGGTTTGTAACGCTCCATGAGCAAAGAGACGGGGTGTGGGATTATGGTTTGAGGGCTTTAGCAATGAGAGAGTGATAGAGAAAGAGCATTTGAAGTGAGTGGTTGTGAATAATGCAGCGAGTGCAGTTGCAGCTGTTACAGTTACTATTTTCAACCGAAACGGAAATTGAATTTGCATTGCGACTTTTACAGAGAAAAAAAGGCATGACAACTCATCCCTTTTTCACGATCTGTAGGGGGGGGAAACGCTTTGGCATCGCCTACGCAGGGCTCATTAAATAGATGCCCGAAACGTGCTTCCATTTTGGGGCACATTTCATTAAGTGCACGTAAACGCCAGCCTGTCAACTAGCTCTGTGGGCGTGACAACACCCACACACACACACTCACACATATTTACTTGAATACTGCGGCACTTGGGTAATTCGAAACGTAAACACACTTTGGAAACATGTCGCAAAGACATCAATTACAGCATCGATTCCCATTCCCTTGCCCTTCCCAGTTCCATGAACCGTAGCTGCCTGTTTGTTGATTAAGTTGATAATGATGATGTTTCAATGAATGTTTGCTGACAATGCTGCGGTTTACTCGTACCATACATTTCAAATGTATTTTTATGTGACTCCTCAATGCACTCGCTTTCCCACTGTGTACTTAGTTCACATGCTGCTGGTCCCTTTTTACATTGCTTAAATACATTTCTGGTTACGTGCCGCACACAAAAAGTTGTTCCATAAGGACACATGTGCATAAGGAAACAACATTACGATCAGACAGAGCTATAGACATGAGTTGCAAACTCGCTTTAATTGTTGTAGCGTGTCAAATAAATATAATTATCAAGGGAACTGTTAAAACAGTAAATGTTATTTTGCCTAAATATCTACTATTTGCTATTATTTTTAAGGAAAACACTTTGTAAAATTTAATAATTAATCCGATGTGCAATTAATTTAAAACAGGTCTCTTTCTAGGTGAAAAAGATTAAGAAATAATAATAAAAATAACAAACAAATTTTTCACCGTTAAGTGTCAACAATGTATTTTCTAAATTAAGCCAAAATCACGTTTGTAAACACTTAAGGGTTATTTAAGTAATTAGAAAAGTGCAACCTCGTTTTTTCAATTAGCAAAAAGTTGTCACCAATTTTCCGTTTTTTATGCCCACCTTGAGCACGAAAACACACTTGAAACAGTTGAAATGTTAAATCTGCACTTCACTAAACACCACACCATAGTCGACTTTCAAAAGTTACATGACGTTAGTGCGAGAGACGGGGGGCAAATTGTGAAAAGCACTTCATACTGGCAACAACATAGCAGCGAGAAAGTACTCAGAAACGGCCCTTTTAATTGCTTTTCTCTGCATTTTACTGAACTGACAGATAATGTTGCTTTTATTCTAATGTTGGAAATTGATGTTATGGAAACAATTTGAAAAAAGTAAGAAAAAACTATTTGCACTTGGCAGCGGTGGGATTCGAACCCACGCCTCCGAGGAGACTGGTGCCTTAAACCAGCGCCTTAGACCGCTCGGCCACGCTACCATTTACTGACGTTGTGATAAATGCGCAATAAAAGACAAGACGAACAGGCAAGCAGTAGTGTTTGCGTTGACTCAGTTCTTACGACACGACAGAAAGACTATGAGAACGATGACGTAACAGGGGGACGCAGTACATAATATTTTATTGTTCAACTATTTGTATGGGCTCATGGGGCAACACCTTGAGTTTATTTTGCCTGCCGCCACACTGTGGCGCATATAAATGCGCTCATTGAAGAGGAAAATGTAACAGAAATCAATTTCAGTAGCTGGCATTCTGCATTAAAATGTTTATTATTATTTTTTGTACTCACTTTTTTGTTTTTCCTTTTTTGCAAAGCTGTCAGCGATTTTTGCTTAGAAGGCAGCTTGGAAATGCGTTTAAAATTCAAATGGAAATGCGAATTTATGCGTGATGTAAGAAAAGGGGCAAACATGCATGCATACATATACATACATATGTATGTGTGTTTGTATGTTTGTGTATGCAACCGCAGCAACAATTTGCCGCTCTCCGCATTTGTTATTGCTCTTGTCTACTGTCTGCTGATGTTTGTTGTTGTAGCCATAAACTGAAGCCGGCGTCAGGCAACGGCGTAACGGTATTCTATTCTATTCTATTCTATTCTACTCGAGTCGAGTCGAGTCGACTTGACTCGGGGAACAAACATCCGCAATGAAATTAGAAAATTGCAATAAAAATCTTTGCACGGCAAGCGACAAGCAAAACAAAAACAAAGTCTGCGGTTTTACTGGGCGACTCTCTCTCTCTCTCGCTCTCTCTCTCTCTTAGTATGTTGTGGGCAGGTGCCCATAGATAGTCTTTTGCGCGAGGTGGGGTTAGAGAGGGGAAACATTTGCGGTTTCATTAAAATGCCAGGGTAAAAAGGGATGCAAAAAGCAGCCGCAGCCTGCGTCAGCATACAAAAATATGTATATTTGGCCATGTGAAATTTTACACACACACACACACACACATTTGTACATACATACATATGTATGTACATACACACATACTAAAAATGAGCAAATTTAAGTCGCTTGGCATGCAAATAATTGCAAAGTTGTAAATTTTTAATGCCAGAGACGCGTGTAAAATGCTAAAAAATCACGTACAAAGCATCCCCGATTGGGCAGCAAGCGGACCAAAACGCTAATGGAGTTAATTGTGGGCATTACCTGGTATGCAATGAATTTGCTGGTCCATGTCGTAGTGCCTCGATGGCTACTACAATAGAATAAGAGAGCCTTAAATTAAATTTCAGACAATTGACAAAGTTCTCGAACAAAAGGCGCATTATTGCAGCAAGAACATTCCAGGCACATTCCAGGCGAGTTCCAGTACAGACAACAGCCAGCGGACAAAACAGCCGCAATTGAAATGCAAGGCGCACAAACTAGAAAATAGTATAAAGAGAGAGTGAGAGCGAAATGAATGAGTTGACAAAATAGTTTAGCTGACTAGTTTCAGTGACAGCACAGAATAGACATTGTTTGCTAAATTAAATTTAAAGACAAGCTAAGTGAATATTATATGTTTCGTGCTTCAATAGTGTTTGACAATTTATTCTATTCTGCTGATAAAGAACTAAAACGCACTTTACACTAATGCGTTATTGGGCGCCGCCTCGGAATATGGTAGCGTGGCCGAGCGGTCTAAGGCGCTGGTTTAAGGCACCAGTCTCCTCGGAGGCGTGGGTTCGAATCCCACCGCTGCCAAGTGCGAATAGTTTTTTCTTACTTTTTTCAAATTGTTTCCATAACATCAGACGAAAAATAATCAACAATCCAACAACATTAAACGATCACAAGCAGCAGCGAAGCGCTTTAAATAACAAGCATCAATGATCGGCGGGCATAACAAGAACTACGGCTGTTTATTTTTGAAGTATTTTGCTGTATGATTCCGAACTGGTTCTTGGTTGTATGGCATCAAGATGTGATTACTTTGCTGTGTACAACTAAGACTATACTTCACAGGATCATTTCTGTAGTCAGTCTTCACCAACTTTCACACTAAATGAAAGCACATTACACCCGCGTTGATGAGGTGAATCGTTCTATTCGGCAGCGTGAGGTATAGCGTGATGCCCTTTTCGGTATGACCTCTGGGTCATTCGACTTGTGGGCGTGGCGCTTCGATGATCGCTCGGTAACACGAATAGAACGAATTCTGAGTGGTGTACCTTTTTATTGAATCAATCTGAAAAACATGTTAAAATGATAAGTGCTGCAACTCCTTCAGGCGATGTTTGGTTTTGGGAAGCGTACTTGGTGCAACACGATGTTATTTTGTTGTGTAATGCCGCTCGTTTGCGCCTTTGAGTCCCTGCAAATCGTTTCAACTATGCTGCAATAACACTTATTTTCTTCATTTGGATCTATAGTTGTTAACCAATCCTTTCACAATGAATCTCAAATGAATGAATATTGAATTTTGGGGCATTTTATTAATCACTTTTTGTTGCGTCTGAAGCAAAATGAAATAATTGTGAAATTCTTGTTAGTGATGAAAAAATATACAAAAAGATGGCAAGGCTGCATCGGTATCATGTTTTGATTAACGTTTCATGTTCGAGGAGTGCTGCCAGAATTTTAAATAATGGCCAGTTTAATTTTCAAATTTCCCGCCAGCAGCTGCTAACATTTTTTCCTGTATTTGACAGTTGAAAAATGCCAGATCTGGCCGGTAAAAGGCTGAGTTGGCAGCACTGGTGATAATGTACTCCTAGTATTGTTAGATAATTAAATTATAGCCTGTTTATGAAAATTAGTTGTGAATAATGTGCATTGCTGCGCCAGCATTGACGACTGAAAGTTTTCTCTACGTGAGTTTCACGTCCTGGTTTCCTGCCAAGCTTGTTTGATTTGGCAATATTTTTTAAGATGCAGTTGTAAAACTGCCTTCTACCCATGTCCCTTTCCACAATTTCAAGTGAAAAATTTCTATGTTGCAAGTTTTCAGTTTTTGGCGTGAGTACTGATGGAGGGGAGAGAGGCCTCTTGGCACATAAGTTTTGTGCACGTTAAGTACTTTTTCGTACCAATCTAGCATGTTGTTGCTGCTTTGTTGTCTGGGCGGAATGGAATCCCTGCCCATATTCCTATGGCTCCGGGGCATAATATGCACATGCAACAAAAAGCAACAAATAATAGGGAATGGCAATAAAAGTACGATACATATTTGAGGGCAAGCTACAAAAAAAAACGGAGAAAAGAGAAGAAAGAAAACTTTAAATAGTTCCTTGTTACTTTTTTGAGAGCTTGCAAATGGCGTATGCGATAATAGTGGTGGGGGAAAAAAATGTAAAAGGGGAGGGATGAAATAAGTTGAAAAAGCGTAATGTTAAATTACTTTTTGTGCGTTTAATTTTTTATTTTTCAAGAGTCTCTTGGGTTTTTTTTTGTGCCAAAAGTTTTGGGGCACTAAATTAAGCGATTACAAAATAGGTATGTTTGATAATAGAAATTATAAATTGATATCTCAAGCAGAGTCGACAAACTTGCGGAAATTTACATTTTGTGACTTTTTTCCATTTTGTTTTTGAATAGAAGAACTTTCTATAAGTATAACAATATTGGACTTGTGATGCATGCGGATACAGAAATTGTTAAAGGCCTTTTACATGATAGTAGTTTTGAGTTGGCTGCCCTTATGTTGCGTGCAGTCCTTGACTGTGAGAATTTACTTATTTCGTACCTAACTTGATGCATGACGTCATTGAACGTATAAATGTTTAATGTACAAGCTTAAGAGTATGCAGTCATTTTTAGACGGAGTGATGAATGAACAAGCTAAAAGTATGCAGTTAATTTTATTAAACATTGACATTAATGAAAACGCCTGAAAGTATGCATTGATATTATGATGCTAATTTTATATATCTTAACTATATATTTATAAGTTAAGATATTCGCTGTAAACCTCAATAGACTTTCTGAAGACTATTCATACACAGTTGCAAATAGGTTTGGACATTTTTATGTATTTATTGTATTCCAAGAAAGTTGTACATATGCAACGTATTTTCTTTCGTTAAGAATTTATTTTTTGTTGAACTTTGGCCTGCTGTGGCAGCATTTTTGAGACGTTGCTAGCTATGAAGCCACTTTGTTTGCTTCGCACGTATCGTCATTTTTGACATTTAATTATGGTTGCCTGGTGCCTGAACACCAAGTACAGTTCGAGTAAAAGACGAGAGAATGTGAGTACTTGTTCGAGTATTCACATTCGCGTAGAGTAAACTGTAAATTCGATTTCATAGCCCGTTTGGAAAAAAAAGCTGCTTCAATGTTGCCACACACACACACACGCACACACACTTACAGGCTGTGTCAGGTAAGTTGACGCATCCAATGCGAAATACGTGTGCATCTTTCTGTTACTGTGTATCCCCCCAGTCTCCCCTTTCTATCACATGCCCCTTCTTGACTGGACGTGCATTGTCAAAACAGCCGCATCTATTTTTTTTGCTCCTGCTTTGCTTTTGTGGAGACAACTACTGGAGGACAAAGCTGTCGCATGTTGGCGATTTATGAAAAAATCGCCGCACGTGACGTGAAATTGCAAAAGGATTTTTTTAGACAGTGTGTAGTCTGGACACTGTAAACTGCCCAGCACTGGCTACTAGACGACAATTGCGTCTAAATTAATTATCAAGGATAACAGAGAAAAGGAGAGTGGGAGAGAGAGAGAGAGAGAGAGGGTGAGACCGTCGGTTGCCTTTTGGCTAATTCAATTATGTGAGGGAAGCTGCGAGAGAGAAATTAAAAACGGCTTAGGCCAAGTTAATGCCGACTTAAGCGCGTTAATTAAAAGCCAGTTGATATGTTTAAGACCGCCCGCCTCATCCAGTCGCAGCCCCTCATATTTTAAAGTCCCACATCAGCTGCAATTGCAAGCACCACCCAACCATCATCCACCCAAGCAAACCAATAAAATTACGAGCGCTAAAATCACGAACTGCAAATCTCTTGAGAATAATTTGGACAACATTGAAAAAGCCAAAGATGCCGCCACGGAATCCTGCACATTAAAATATGATGAGCCCAACGGAATATAACGGAAAATGGCCAAGCAAATAATAAAAAAACAAAGTTCATAAAAATGTTGTAAAGAAAATGTGAAACCAACACAACACAAACTGCCAACTGGCTCAAGGTGTGTGAGCGGAGACCAAAAAAATAATCAACATAAAAAAGAAAATAATTTGCAATATTATCAGGGACTGTGCAAAGTATAGCGCACAGTGGAATTTGGAAAAAAAAAACACAATGAAAATTAAAAGAGAAAAAGAAAAAGAGAAAATAGAAAGAAAAATGATCGAGATCTTATAATATGTATATGCAATGAAGCCACTTATGATTTATTTAATATATTTTATTGCGTTTATTTTTTTTTATTAATTTTATAATTTTTTTTTTTAATTTTGTATATATATTATATGTCTATATAAGTATATAAAAATATGTTGCAAAGAGTGCTGTGACTTTATCACTGACGAACGGTCCAACCAAATTCGCTAAAATTTTTAGAGTTTATTTGTTGTGTTGTCGTGTAGATTGTATTTTTCTATGTTTGCACGAAATCGGTGGACGCGTTCTTGAGTTATGAATTTTAATGTCCAAATGTGATTTTGTGCATATAAAAAAAGACAACAACAAATACGTAGGCGCTTCTTACTTTGTCTTATTTTTTAAAAGTGAATTGTGTTGAGGCCAACTTTATTTTTTATATTTTCTGCATTTGCATTATATCTATATGCCATTAAAAAATGTGTAAAAATATTGATTTACTTATATAATGTTGCACGTTGTTCCTTCAACAGAATATATAGACGCTACAAACATTTAATTGTATTTTTCAACCTTTCGTCTACACTTTATTTGCATAAAATATCTTTTTTTTTAGAAATTTCGCTTTGGATCTTTGTTAAGTTCTCCTTGGGTAAAAACTTTATGTATTATGCATATCTTTGGCTGGTTAAACCCACTGTACATATCATTTCAATGCTTCACTTCAGCACTCAAACTGTGTATCCCAGTTTCAAATGGGCTGTAATTGGAGTTAGGTACGCGCTCAAACAAGATGCAAATTAAATTTGGTTTTAATCAAGCAAACGCTTCCAAATCACAACTGAGAAAAGTAAGCCGAAGGTAACAAATATAATAAGAAGACAATTTGAAAACAAAAATATGATTTCTTGCGGGCATCTTCGCTGGTCAGGGTCAAAGTTGGCTTGAGTCAGCCTGAGTTGGCCGCGGACCGTGGCGAAGGCAAACCAATTAAAGGGCCACACAAAGCTAATTTGGCTATGACCTTAAAGCGCCACCTAGCGACAAAAAATTAAATGACTGATGCCCACTCAATGCTCAAAATAAAACGTAATCATAACTTCATCAATCTTTTAAGCTGTGTGTGCATTACATAAAAAGTCGAACTAAAACCGGTCAAACTAATTTTTGGGTGTTTAAAGTAAAGAGTTCATCGTGAGATTGATGAATTGGTGGTACGATCAAGTTCAAAGTCATTGTGGACGCTTCCGTCGTCGTTGGCACAAATTCAAATTCACTCAACTTAACATTAACTATATAAAGAGCTGCACTCAAGCTAAATAGCAGCAGAAACAAAAAGACCAAAAACTATCAACATGGTACACAAAATAAACAGATAATGATAGATAGTTACTTTGGCTAATACATTTTTCCACTTGCAGAAATTTGTTATTATTGCTGTTGCCTTTTTGGCCTGCGCCCTTGCCGATGTCTCGGAGCTGGCTCAACCCGGCTATAACTATCAACAGCCTGCACCTGCACCCGTTCAGGACTACATTCCACCAGCAGCACCCGCACCGGAATACATTCCACCCGCAGCACCAGCCCAAGAATATATACCACCAGCACCCGTTGCTGCTCCCGTTGATACCTACATTCCACCCCAGGCTGATCATGCTGCATTTGAGGAGATCGAGCAGCCAGCTCAGGATGGCTACCGCTATAAGACTGTGCGTCGTCGTGTCTTCCGTCACCGCAACTAAATCTATTGATGGGGAATTCCTATATTGTTTGAGATGATAGTCTTGTTTGTTTTTTATTATCGTCTAGACTCGAAAGCAAATAGAGTAAAGAAGAAGAGAGTGTAACTAAATATTGTTGTCTTGTATTTTCTTTGATATATCAAAGGGTTTGTAACAGGATAATCAAAAACAAAAACTAACTATGGGAATAAAAATAAAAAATATAATAAGAAAACATAGAGCTTATATTTTTTATTTTACTTACCCAATTTCATATATAGTTAGATCTGTTTTGGTTAAGTCAAGTGAAAGCTTCACTGTTTCTAATATTGAACAATTTGCAATTTGTTTTTATAATTTACGGTAGGTTTTTGATGTGATAGTAGATTACTTAAAAATATTGGGCACTATTTTTTATTGATGTTTTTAATTAATTTTTTTGTTGTGAAAGTAAAATTGTAATATTTATTTTTTGGTCAAATTCAGATTTAGATAATTTGTGCCGCAAGGACAACTTTGATGAAAAATTATTTTACATTTTTTGGTGACACACAAAAACAAATTTTATTAGACGCATAAAAATGAAGTTTTTATGTCTTGTTATGTATTTTATGTTTTTGGCTTAACAGGAAACAAATCAAGTTGCGTATACGACATGTCAGCTAAACTTCTAAGTTGGCGTACGTTTCATTTAGACTTAAGTGTCAGCTCCATAAACAACATAATTTTCTATTCATTGGCAAGTCTTGATGAAAAAGAATGGAAACGAAACGAAGAACGCCACTTTCCATTCCCGCTGAGTGGCTGCTGGCATCGATAAGTTGCGCCACAGCTTGCACATCTCGTTTGTGTTTTTGGTCCTGGTAGTCGTCGCCGTCGTCGTCGTTTATAAAACGCTTAACATTCGTGACATATTTCGCATTTGGCTGTGCTCGATGCTCAGTGTCGCGCACAGAAATTTATAGACTTTATCCATTAGGAAAACAATTACGATTGCAAACAATGGCGGCTGCTCTAGCTTGGCCAATGTCCGACTTCGATGGCAGTGACTCCCTGGCCCGAGCATATGTTACAATTGTGACTCCGTCTCTCCAGCTCCAGCTTCAGCTCCATCTTCATCTTCGTCGTCTAAGTTCATTGTCCTTGACGGCGGCGCGTAAGAGTGAAAAAATATATATTTTCTTATTATTTTGCCGCAGAATATGCGATTTTTCTGGACGTAGAGTCCTTCCTGCAGCTTCTCTCTTTTAGCTTCTTGGCTGATGCTGCAACACAAATCCAATTACCTTCAAAATAATAAACTTATGTACATACCAAAAGAAAAAGCAAATGCCACAGCTAGAGTACGAGAATGGCATATCTTCCTCTTCTTACTCAAACACACACACACACCCACACACATTTGCTTTATCAACTGTTGATAGACTCCGTGGGGAATTTTCGTATGTCACACGCTGGCGACAAAGGCGGTCTTAGCTTGGTTTGGTGGCTAAGTTGGAGTTGCAGGGGGTAATGTGGAATTGGGAGTGTTCTCTGATGCTGTTTGGGTTTTCTTGAATACTCGGCATCTGGACGGAAACACTAAAGATGGGCATACCAGGATGTTGGAAACATACTAAGAACTTTTGGTGTTATTTCGAAAGTTGATCTTTTAGAAAAAAATTATTTAAAGAAAAAACTTAAGACCTTATGTTTTAGATAAGATAATTATTATTTTTTAAGCTGCGAGGTATTTTCCAAATCGAGCCTTTCTTTAAAGTTAAAGCAATGATATTCCTTATCTAGTTATAATTTGTTGTACATCTAAAGAGACAAATTAGTTAGACCATCAATAACTACTAAAGTAAATTAGAGTATTCTCTGGAACTCTGGGTAACTCTAGATTGTGTGCTGTTGTTTCAAGTACTCAAGACTGTTTTTGATGATATTTTCTTATATATATTTTTGGCTTGTTGTTCCTCTTGCTGTTTTGCAGATCTCCATTGTTCTGTCTGGCTGATTTTTCACAGCTTGTTTGCTGCTCATTATTCGCCTTGGCAGCAGCAAAATGAACGAGAACAAAATAATTTCGCCACTTGCATGTCATCAGCATAAACTGGGTGCAAAATATGTGGCATCCATTGGCGACGAGGCAACGGACGAAGAAAGGGACGATGACTATGACGACGTCGACCAAAGGAAACTCGTTTTAGAGCAAAGTCAACAGCAATTGGCCAAATGACTTGTAAGGGTTTTTTCCTTTCGCCATGTTACAGCAGATAGGGTAAAAGTGAGTGCAAGAGAGAGAAAGGAAATAGCAGGACAAGAAGTAATTGCCTCACTCACATCTTTTCCGGCTGGCTGGCGAACAGTTTATTGAATTCGCATATTTTCCCATTTTGCATTATGGCTCACAAGTTGGCTCCTTTGTTTTTTAGCAAAAATTTTTTTTTTGCATCATGCTGTTTGATTTTGTAATCGAGGATTTGTTTGTTTGTGTGTGGGTTTATTTTTTTTGTTTGGTTCTGCTTCTTTGTTTTGCTGCATTGAATGCTTTAGCCACTTTTTGTCTGTTGCTGTTGTTATTGGGTTGAGCTCAAATTGGTCTGGTCGTTGAATTGACCTTTTTATTGAAAGAAGGGGGGAAGATAGTAAACATCCCAAAAATGCCGGTGACATGTGTTTGGCCTTGAGCGGTTTGTTTAGGGTTTCTGCGGTAAACATATTGGATCTATATACATATATGGACATTGACAATTGGGCTGGGATATTTTATCAATGGACTGTGTGCGGCATGTTAAGTGGATGTGAATATGGATGAAGAAAAAGCAAAGTGAAGTTGAGTTGATAGCCAAAAAAAAAAGAGAGAACAGACATTGTAGACCTGTTGGATTGCGCAATATAAAGTACTTCAAATCGACTTTTGAGGTTTGACTTAAAGAATGAATTCTTAAACAAAGTTTCTTATGATTGAATTGAATCTTTTGTTTGTAGAATTCCTTAAACTATACATCTATCTAAATTAACAGTAATTTTTAAATAATGTGATTTTGTAAAGTATTTTCTTTAAAACACCTTAAACATTTTAAAAGGAACCTTTTCATTTTTTTATCTCACCAATTATATAATTCAATTAATTTAGTTAAAAAATATTTGCAAAGTTTATTGAATTACTTTAATTTCTTTGTTTTTATCAAAAATACAATTCATTGAATTTTTTCTCGTTCTCTTTCCCCTCTCTGTTTCCATCCCTTTATCACATTAGTCAACAAAATCTCTTGACTCTCAATCATTAGTTGCGGTGACGAAAGACACGACGACGGATAGTTTTGTAACGGTATCCATCCTGAGCGGGCTGCTCGATCTTATTATGGACGTACTGCTCGGGCTGGGGAGGAATGTAGTTGTTGACAGGTGCTGGTGGAGGAGGAGCAGGAGCTTGGGGTGGGGGAATGTAGTTGTTGACAGGTGCTGGTGGAGGAGGAGCAGGAGCTTGGGGTGGGGGAATGTAGATGTTCTTTGGTGCTGGTGGAGGTGGAATGTAAGCCTTGGCTGGGGCGGGTGCGGCTGGTGGAGGTGGAATGTAAGTGCTCTTTGGTGCCGGTTGTGGTGGAGGAATGTAGGCCGGAGCAGGTGCTGCCGGTGCCGGCTGCGGATAATCATAGCCCTGTTCGTTGAGTTCCGAAACATCCGCAAGGGCACAAGCCAAAAACGCAACGGCAATGATTAGTAATTTCTGTGAAAAAAAGAGTTAAGATATTGTTTCTTCTGCATCTTTTAATGATTGTGGTTTACCATGCTGACTGGTGCTGTTGTTGCTACTTGGTTCACACGACGCTGTGTACTGCCGAACTCATAAATTGCTGCGCTTTTTATAGCCAACATATGTATGATATGTACAAAATAGTTGAACCTCGGGGGTCAGCTGCAACCAACAAAAAATTAATTGCGCTATGCCACGCTATCTATCTATGTATCTATATGTTTATATCAAAGAGTGAGTGCCCTCAAGTGACACACAAGCTCAGGCACGATGAGTCGGAAGAGGGGCGTCCAATGCCAAGTAGTAAGACGGGTTTTTTGTTGTTTAGGTTTGCCATACATGTTAAGAGTGGAGTCAGTTTTTGTGTCAGACTAAGCAAGCTTCTTTAATTAGATCAAAAACACATATTTTGACCATTAACATATGAATATCGTTAGATATTGTTTTTCCTTTGTGCTTTGACTCTGTCTTTGGAGTCTGTCGATTAAAGCTAAGCTGCAGCACTTGAGTTTGATGTATGTTCGTGGGTCACTCGCACTATTCACGCTGGAATTTTTTAAAAATATTTTTGTTGCTTCATTTGTATTTTGTTTATGCAAAACTTATAATTTTTTGGCATATGACTTTTTTATGGATATTAGATAAATTATTTGCATAAAGTCGAAATAAATTGATCAGCTGCCGAGGAAATATTTGTATCGTATATCAATCTTCTTGCCTTAAGCTTTACGGAGAATTAGAAGAGCAATTATGTCGCTTGTTCACACAAATAAAAAAACAACGGATACGATTAAATAAGAAATTAAATAAACACTTATAATCAATTTCATATACATATATTTTTTAATATTGAAGCATTTTAAAATATTATCAGAGTATCTAAATTTCGACAGCTTAATACCATATAATACTATCATATGAAGATATAATTGTTGTTTTTTTATTTTTATTAATCTTGTGGAATTTTTATTCAACAGCTTTTAGTTGTCTATGTTTCTAGTTTAACATTAAATTTAATTCAATCTAATGGATTTCTTATGTGATGCTTGATTTATGATGCTGATTTATGTTCAACAAATGAGCTTCCAGCCTATATTTAAAATCAATGAAAAAATTAACATCAATTTGTTTTTCTACATATTCCTCTATTCTTAGAAGCATCTGCTGGTCAGTTAGTTGATTGCCTAGAATTACATTTGCCTAATTTATTTTCGCAGCAAATGTTCGGCATACTAAGTAGGTTTTTTTTTCGATAACCAGCTGTTTGCATAAACTGAATATTAATTAGGAATAGTGTCTTACATCATGGAAGTGTCTTTTTAAATGCCCACAATTAGTGTTCTTCTGCAGCCTACAAAGTAAATCTTATAAACGAGGAAATAATCCACATAACTAACTTTTAAGTTTGGGATCTATTGAGATGGTTATAAGCTAAAAAGATAAGCTGGTAGAAGAACGATGTCTTTTTGAGTAAAGTTGGCAGCCTTACTCTTTGAGGCGTTGAGCTTGATGTTCCACCTGTGAGCTCAGCTCTCAGGAGGTGGATATAGTTCTGGGCTCCGTCAGCAGCCTCATATATGCAAATCAGAGTACACGTGTTGGTAAAATTACAGGTTCTAATAAAGAAATTTTTGCGTTTCTTAGGCAATTTTAAGACAATGATTTCTTTGTACCCACAAGGGCGCTGTGTATTCAATAGGTTGCGTGGTTGAATTTTGATTGGAATTTGCGGATCAATCGTCTCTTTCTGTGGTTGTTTCGTTGCGTTCTCTTTCATTTCACTCCTAGAATGGTCTACAGTCAACAGTGTGTAGCATCGCACATGGAGCAGAAAAAGTGCAGCAACAACAAGAGCAGCAAGCCCAAAGGTCATTTTAAGATCAGTTTATTTGACATCACTTATAAACAAAACAATTAGTAGTCATGACATTTCACAAAATAATCGTAATCAATCGACTATATTATGTTTTTATAAAAAGTTAATTGATTACTAATCGTAATCGTAATTTAACAGCTCTGGTCTTTAAAATAAATATTTATCACAATAGATTAAAAACTGAAAGGAAGTTTTTTTTAAACAAACTTAATATATTTCATTTATTGAATCATCTTGATAACATCGCCTAGAATTTTAGGCATTTGAATGCAGCTTAAAGACGGCGACGAATCACACGACGCACGGTCTTGTAACGGTAACCATCGTTGGAGATGGGCTCAATTTCCTCAAGAGGATGCTGGATTGGTGCGGGAGCAGGAGCTGCAGGTGGGATATATTGGTTGACTGGAGCTGGTGCTGGAGCGGGAGCTGGAGCCACACGGACTGGAGCTGGTGCGGGTGCCTCATGGTGGACATGCTGAACGGGAGCCTCATGGTGGACATGCTGAACGGGAGCTTCATGGTGGACATGCTGAACGGGAGCTTCATGGTGGACATGCTGAACGGGAGCCTCATGGTGGACATGGTGAACGGGAGCTTCATGGTGGACATGCTGAACGGGAGCCTCATGGTGGACATGCTGAACGGGAGCTGCAGGTGGAATGTACTGGCTCACTGGAGCAGGAGCAGACCGGATGGGTGCGGGTGCCTCGATGTGAACGGGAGCTGGAGCTGGAGCCTCATGGTGAATGGGCACATCAACGGGTGCAGGAGGAATGTAAGTGTTTACGGGCTGTGGTGCTGGGACAGCCTTGACGGGAAGTGGAGCGGGAGCTGGGGCTGCCACTGGAGCATAGTTATAGCCCAGATGAGAGACATCGGCGTGGGCAACGGCCAAAAGGGCGAAGGCGACAACAAAAATTTTCTGCAAGTAAAGTTAATTAGATAAATTCTGATTAAGTAACTCTAACATCCAGTCGGCTGCTGCTTCAACCTACCATTTTAGGCGTGTTACTTGAAACGTTTCGAATGCTAGTATGTCTTAAAAAGATCGAGTCGTCAAGTTTTTATATGAATCGCCGATCGGTCAATATGTGTTAAAGAATTGTGCAAATTTTAGGCTTTTAATGTGCTAGAAACCAGAATTTTATATTTAACATACACATACTATCAGAATGATAGAAGGGTAGGGTATCAAATAGGGTTGGCGGGGTCAAAACGGTAAACTATAAAGCTAATGTTTAAGATAAGAAAGAAGGTAACAAAAAACGGAAACGTTTTTAAATCAATTTATTTTTTAAGTCGACGGTAAACTACAAAGAATTTACATATGAAATTTATGGTTTTTTTTATAACATAAGACAACAATGTAATTTTGTTTATTAACAAAAAGATTGTCTTATATATTTAAATACTAAGTATATTTCTTACTCTATAAATAAAAGCGAACTTTTAAAAACATATTCTAATACCTTGTAATTTCGAATCTATGAAAGAATTAACTATCTAATAATTATGAGATTAATTATAATTAAAGCAGTAAGCAAGCATATCATCAAGCAAATGTCTTTATAGTGTCTTTTTATGGTCGGCTTTGCCCAATTCTCACTTGTTTGCCAGTGCTTAAAATCAAATGTAATTTGCATAAAACATAAATGCTTAATTTACTATCAAAGTCAACTACCCACTGAATCAAGTTGAGCTTAACTAAGCTGATTTGATGGGCAAGTTAAAATGTTTTTGTTGTTGTTGTGATTAGTTTGTTTTTGATTAGCTTTGATAAGGCGGACAACGACTTAACACAAAACCTTAGATGCGGCTTGCCAAATTTGTCTCGCTAACACGTCGTGGTAGTATTGTTATTTTATGACCAGCACAAAGATACAGAAGGATAAATGCGAAGCTAAAACCAACATATGAGTAAGGCTGCAAGTCAAAAGTTGAGAGTGTCGCCAGTGTGACCGACGCCAGTTTCTCGCCCTGATGTGTCAGCATGAAAAACAAATTAAGCTGTGGGCGAAACCAGTGAAGGACGCTCTTTTCTCGCTCATTTTAATTACACAAATTGCCAATGAAACAAATTCAGTTTTTGCCAAAAATAAAAAATAACATAAAAACACATTTGAGACATTTGGGCGTCTCTCAATTGTTGTTTGCTGCCATTGTGATTCGTATATACAAATACAAATAGAAATATAAATATACATATATATACAGTTCATGCTAAAAAGATATACAAAAGCTATGCAAACAAGCACTTAACCCGCTTTTATTTTGACAATTCCATTATTTTTGCAGCGCCAATAAACTGAAACTGCAAAACTGTTTTCAAACCCACACACAATTGTACTCAGAACATGTCATGCAACGCTGCGTATACGTAATTTAGTTGTTTGCCTCTTAATACTGAAGGGTGCAATGCAATTCCAAAAAGGGAGCGAACTGTTCAAACACTAAAAATAACAATGCAATATTGTTGACACTTTTAAAAATGGTGTGATTTTTTTTTTTAATAAAAAGCTTAATGGATTACAAAACTACTTACTAAGTTGTGCTACTTTTTAATCGGCTTTACAAGCTTTGAATAAAAGGTATTGGAAACTTACTCAATTTAAAGTGTTGTTAAATTGTCCTAAAGTCAAAATTAGTCTATTTCTATTTTGTCAAACTAAAACCTTAATTGCTCCCGTCTTCTTCGGTTAAACAAATATTTATCTGTAATCAAACTGAGCGTTCATCCGAAGTGGCTTCATTAACATTTTCGTTTGATAAATGTCGCCGTTTGTCGATTAATTATTTGCTTTGCTTTGATTCACATGCCAAATAAGAATACATATTTTATAGCTTTAGCTTTGCCCAGTTTCCTGCTTAAAATCGAATGAAACTTTAGGCCCAGGTATTTGTTAACCTTTTAACCTTCAAGGTCAAAGCACTACCAGCTGTAGTTGCAAAGTTGATCAAATAAATAACACGCAGTGCTTGGTATAAAGACCAATCGAAATGCCAAACTCTTGAACATCTGACAACGTTTAACAATCGATTTTAACACTGTGTGTGTGTTTTTCTCTTTTGTTTTTTTGTAATGCCCAACGACCTGCCAGATCATAAATTCAGAGGGAGACCCGCAACGACTTCCTGTTGTTTTTACTGCTATACGTCGTATTTCTGTATATTTCGTGAGATAAATCAACGCTCAACAAATTAATGCTGCAAATGAAGTGCAACTGCTCCGACGTTACAAGGGTGTATTAAGGGCGGATAGGGAAGGAAGAGGGGATGCACACAGGTGTGAAACAACGTCGAACATTTCGAAACTGTAAAGCCGCCGCCGTTGCCGCCGCCGCCCCAATTTGCAGTAACAGTAAAAATAAATGAAGGCAGTCAACGTTGCATATTTCAGTTGGCCGTGCGTGTCAGCCACTGTTGATATAATTACGCAGATACTGTCAATATAACAAGTGTACAAGTGTGTGTGCGCATTCGATACATGCCGTGAGCATCGCTCGTTGTTATTCACAATTCCCACCCTCTTCATCTATAGGCCTCATCATTTTTTATATGCATCGAATTTTCATTTTTTTTTTTTGGGTACTGGTTTTTTAATTTGGTTTCATTTCTTTTTGCATACTTTTGGGCGGCAGAGTCGGTTGTCTGGCGTGCGATTATTTTGTAAACCATGGCGCCTAAAGCATTGATTACACATTTGCACACCTGGACAGCTCACCGAGCTATCGAGCCGGGCCTGAATGCATGTGCTGGCCATAATGCGTGTTAATCAGCATCATTAACTGCTAATTAAGTGCGGTTGGAAACGCAGCCAACTGTCAATTGTTTGCAAACCACCAATCGCTGCAGCAGTACCACCTTCGTTCATATCTCCTGTCTCTGCCTTCTTTTTTTATTTTTGTCCAGAAAACATTCCGGCTGCCTAACCTGGTTTGGGAAGAGAGAGCAAAGTGCAATGAGGCTGAAAATTGCGCATTGCTTGATATCGGGACAAATTTCTATTAGGATTTAAAGCTTCACTAACCGCTGCTGCTATTGCTGTTGATTATTTGTATATGTGCGGGTTTGTGTTTTTTTAAAGTCGTTTTTCATTTAAATTAGAAAAGTAAATAAATTAAATGTATTCTATTTATTCATAGCAACTTTTAATCTACAATAAAATGTTCAAAAAATAGCTCTTACATTGTTTTCAACTACTTCTAATTTACCAAAAATTTGTTGGCACAATCAACCGCAGTGCACATTCCAGAAACAAATACCAACTGATTAGTGTGGTCAATTGCCAATAGTCTCTAAATTGTAATTGCCTGTCAAAATGGGCCAATGCAATTTTCATATATCCACTATATATACATATATGCACATTTTTAACTGAGGCTTATTAGTAGCTCTTCAGTATGGGTTTTTGTGCGCATCAAAGCGTAAACGCATTTTAATTCATTTAATTAAGCTGCCAATATTTGACCAAAATGCAATTAACAAAATCAGGTTTGCACCCAGTCCCCTATCCTTTCGTCCTGATCCTTGTGGTTGCAGCAGCAGCATAAAAAACAAACTGATTTGTTTAATTGCGTAATTAATTTGGCAATATTTTTTGTACTGAAAAACATGTTTTTATTTAGTTTATTTATTTATTACTATTATTTATTTATTTATAGCAGCGAGAGCTTCTGACTAAAATGCAAAATGTCATAAATTAAGAGTCGCTTTAAGGAACGAGCCCTGAACCTCAAACCTTAGGCATTATCTGAATGCTATTAACATCCATGGGAGAGAACGCGAGCTACCAGACATTTCCCTAATCAAATCGTAAAGACGTCGTCGATGTCATCGCATTTTCTTGTTAATTTTCATTCGGTCTGAGACCTCGTCGCATGTCCTTTTGGCGCTTGTGTATCCCGTCCTATGTCCTGAGTCGCATGTCCTGGCACTTGTTAGCGCAATTGCGGCAGTCGGCAGCCACAAGTGGTCAGTGGAGGTCTGATGAGGCCAATGTGAATGCGAATTCGATCGAACCGAACGATGGGCATGGATGTGGGCGAAACTTTTGAATCTAACGAGAAAAATTTCCACATCATCAAAGCTCATTCCAGCCCATAAATTTCGTGATAAATGTGAGTGCATGCCGAATGCTCTGTGGCGACCCTGACTCTGACTCCTTGGGGAAACGGGGTGGGGCAGGTTGTAACTCTTGCTCCTTACTGTTCCATGCTGCTTGCAACTCCTTGAAGTCGGCCTCTTGCTATCTGTCTGGTCGATAGCGATGGCGATGGCGATGGCAATGCGGATACTAAGTTGATTTCTCCTTTTCTCTTAAGCATACACGGAAAGAAAATAAGTGAATTCGATCGAAAAATTGAATCTGGTTAGTGAACTTCTTGACTTTTGTTAACTAGTTTCTTCAAGTGCATTTGGCATTCATAAATTTTCGACTAAAACGGAGGCATGCCTTGAAGTGGTTCATAAACTTCAAGCTGCCGGCTGCAGCCGCTGATTGGGACCATTGCTGATTGAGTGCGGCCGGTCTTTTCCATTTTGATTGGAAAACAATTTGGTAAAGTTTCAGTTTCAGTTTCAAATTCAGTTTTCTAGTTTGACTTGGAGTATTTTCTTTTTATTTTATTGTTATTCTATGGGAAATTCGTTAGGACAGGTTTGGTGTTTGCTTTTTTTCTAGAGACTAGAGAGAGTCATTTACAGACGGTTGCGACGGATGACGCGACGACGCACGGTCTTGTAACGGTAACCATCAGCAGAGGGTTGCTCGATCTGCTCGAGAGCCTGATGCGACTCATAGGATTGAACGGGAGCCGACTGGAAGACGGGAGCGGGTGCTGGTGCAGAGTGGAAGACCGGAGCGGGTGCTGGTGCTGAGTAGTGCACTGGAGCTGGGGCGGGCTGCTCATAGTGAACTGGAGCAGGTGCTGGGGGAATGTAGGAGTTCACTGGAGCAGGTGCTTCGTGGTGGACGGGAGCAGGTGCGGAGTAGTGAACTGGAGCGGGCTGCTCATAGTGGACTGGAGCGGGCTGCTCATAGTGGACTGGAGCAGGAGCTTCGTGGTGGACGGGAGCAGGTGCAGAGTAGTGAACTGGAGCTGGAGCGGGCTGCTCATAGTGGACTGGAGCAGGTGCTGGCTGGTGATGAACCGGAGCTGGAGCAGGTGCAGAGTAGTGCACTGGAGCTGGAGCGGGCTGCTCATAGTGGACTGGAGCAGGAGGTGCGGGAGGAATGTAGTTGTTCACTGGAGCGGGTGCAGGAGCCTCATAGTGGACTGGAGCTGGGGCTGGCTGATGGAAAACCGGAGCGGGAGCCTCGTGATGCACATGTACTGGAGCGGGTGCCTCATAATGAACCGGAGCTGGAGCTGGCTGATGGTAAACCGGAGCTGGAGCAGGCTGGTGATAAACCGGTGCCGGAGCGGGTGCCTGATAGTTGTAGCCGGAAGCCAGATGGGAGACATCGGCACTGGCGCAGGCCAGGAAGGCAACGGCAACAATCAAGAATTTCTGCACAAGAAACAAACCATTTAACAATCAAATCCAATAGTGTTAAAATCTAATAATCTGCAACTTACCATTTCAGTGTTTAGATTTGAATCTTACTCCACAAGCGTTTGAAAAGCTTCTGTCTGTTTGCGGGCTGATCCGTAACTATTTATACCATCGCAAAGCTGAGAGACAGAGAGCGTAGGAGACTAAAACCTGCCTTCAAGAGAGATATTTGGAAATTGAAGATTGTGGTATAGACTTATTGGTTTAGCGACTTGAGTTTGGGGGCCAATGAATTTTGTTGTTGCTATTTTTGTAGTTTGCTGATGGGCTGTAAAAATCATGATCGCGTCTTGTTGGTCATAGAATTAATTGTGTGATTGTTTAATTAATGTTATCAAATTGATTTTTAATGTCGTGTTTGACGTAAATATCGTTAATGAATCAAAACATACTTACAAATGGGTATTATTTATTTATTAATTTTTGTCGAATGTTTTTTCCAATTGTAGAAACCAATAATTTGCAAATTGCATAATATAATATTTTTTGTTTTGCAAATTTTAAAGGCCTCTTGATAGTTCGTTGTGCTAATAATAGTCTTGTTTTGTATAAACATACATAATTACGACTTCTGAAAAGAACTAGTTTTACAGCATATTTTTTGCTAATTAGTTCTTAAGGCGGACGGCTTATCTTAGAGATGTTTTGGAGTTTCCAGATAGCACTTTTTTTTTTCTTTTTGCAAATAGATTCTAGTTCGTTAAGAAGTTTAATTTGTTGACTGGGGCCCTTGGATATTTATAAATTTGATGACCATAAAACCAGTTCTATGTTTGTATGCTGTATGGCTGCTATAAGAGATATGGGTCTGGCTAATAATTGATATGGGTGCCGGCAGCTGACAGCTTGAAGGTTGCACTCCGTTAACCCATTGTCATATACGCCTTCGCAGTTTATTAGCAGTCCAAGAATATTTTGATAAATATCGCCTTCAGGAAGCGGCGCTTGAATCAAAAAATTCAATAATTATGCTGTTTCAAAGACATTTGTATACCCTGTTAATCAATGAATGGCTTAAGGGGTATTCCCCGTACTGTACACCCCTTAAATTTTTATTTGTCTTTACGAGTTCTAAAATTTTTACCATGTTATTATCTTGGATATATTTTATGGTAAAATAAATTATTTGCCGGTGATTAAATATTCTAAAAAATATTTTTTAATAGCCTTACACAACAAAATAAATAAATAAAATTAAATTCAATAATTATTTCAATGATTAAAATATTGATAAAAAAAAACAAATGATGTTCAGCGCCTGGCTTGCTAAAAATGATTTCCTCATAGTATGTATAAGGTTGTACACGAGAGTGAAACGCTCCATTGTTTCTCGCCATGTTGGCCATTATTTATGATAATATTTTATTTTGCTGTTAAATCGATGTTGTCTTTGGGTTGCCAGATGAGTTTGTCTTGAAAATTAAATTGCAACTAAAATTTCAATTTATCCGGCTGCTGCTTAATTTTGTATACCCCGTACCCATGAAATGTGAAAAAAGGTATAATGGATTTGTGCAAATGTATGTAACAGACATTAGGAAGCGTCTCCGACTCGATCAATACCGATAATTAAAGTTTAGCCAGTATTCAGTAGCCGAGTTGTGTAAATATACAAACAGCGTTGTTGGTAGGGGTTAGGGTATCTCCTAGTCGGATTTCTCTGACTACAGATTTCTTACTTGTTTTGTGCTTTACCAATATTAGGTTTTAGATTCATTATCTGAATGGTTTTGGTTGGGTTGGGTTAGGTTTGACTATGGGTTTGTTGGATCATCATTCGCAAACCAAAGTGCAAACAAGAGATAGCAAGTCGCACAATCATTAAGATTCATGGCCCAAGCGAATTAAAAACTTGTTGTTAATATTATGTGCAGCTACCAAATTTCAAATATTCAGCATTTGTTTGCTACCCTCTATATTTTAAATCTTTTTTTTCTATTCGTATATATACGATCGTATGAAATTGTCGACCGCTTTGACGGTCAATTTGTCGACGACGTTTTGCATGGTTTAGCTTCCGTATGTTACTCTCAGTAACTATTCAACTTGTCCCACTTTCTCAGACACAGCATAAACATATTTGATAATTAACATTTGCGTCAGCATAGCTAATACAATTATACCTTAATTTAATGTCTTTATGCAGGCAAGCCCAAAACTAACTAGTTTTATTTATATTATTATAGTTTTTTATTTGCTTCTTTAAGTTAATTCTTATTTTTATTGCTCGTTTTGGCTAGCGCCACGAAAACTGAGGGCTAATTATACCTCAGTAACTTTGGCCTTGACTTTGAAAATTTAAATTTTACCCATCCGTTTGTTTAACTTTGTTATCGCCATCTCTGTTTTGGGCTGCTTGATCGCTTTCTTGGTCGCTTCTTCATTAGTTGTAATTAAGACTCGTTTATGAACTTATGTTAATGCTAATTCAACTTAATGATAAGCCATTAATTCACTTTACACTAAGCGATTTTGAGTGTTGTTGTTTCCACTTGTTAATTGATTTGTTGTTTTGCTTTTAGTGACTATACTTATATCATCTTTATTAAGTTTTGCTACGGTTCGATATGCTTTTTATTGCACTCTGTTTTGCATTTCAATGAGCTCTGATAAATAAAGTAATAATTATGCTAATATACGTATATAGACGACATGTCATATTTAGATTACACAACACAAATTAACAAATGCTTAAGCTTCATTAGTCAATGATGTCATGTTGCGGTGTTTTACACCCTTTGATTTGATTAATATAAAAAAAAACGTCCTAATAGAGAATCTACATCGATTCGAGGAGAATACGCGTTGCTTGCCAAAGAGTCGAGCATTGAGCGATCGCAGCCATCCTCTCTAGTAGCGTTAGAGAGTCGAGTACGGAGCGTTAACAGCAGCTTGAAGATCAGAGAGATCAACAAACGTCAACGACAAGACTTTGCAATCAAGTTTTAGCTCACTGCTACAGATCGGTTGTCAGATGCGATCTACTGATTGAATATGCTCAACAGTCTTCCGTCCAAACTGAAGCCATAAATAAGATCTGCTCTGAGTGTTCTGCAATCAAAAGGGCCAGTGAACAGTTAGTCTCTCCAAGTTGTGGATAAAATATTACAACTTTAAGTTTAAACTTTATTAAAACTTTATGTTTAAAAAATGTATTAAAGCCATATTATTTTAAACAAAAAATAAAACTTTGTGTTATTGTTATTATTAAAATACATCATTGGTGTTTTCAAGTTGTGAAGCCAGATCGGGCTGCGGTTTATCTATTTTCTTGTATTATGTACATGTGTGTGTTAAAATTAAGCTGACACCTCTCTTTTATATCTACTTGTCAGTTTCCATGGATAATGCTTGGCAGAATAATTGGGTGAAACTTTTTCAAGAAAGTTGTCATTTTCCTTTTGTTTATAACGCACTACCAGCTTTTTCACTCTATCAGCTATTCTGGTTGGAACTCCTGAAATCAACTTATTTTGCTAACACAACATCAAATATCGTTAAGAGCCACCAATAAATTGTATGGCTTAAATAAATGTAACTAATTTTATAGCGGACCTTTAGTTTATTTATACTTATAATGTAGATTATTTGCATCACAGCAAATTTTAGCTAACAAGTTCTCAATGCCAATGTCAAATGGAATACGAACTAATTGCCACACACACTTAAACACGCACTCTCGTAAATCAGCTTATGAGACGCATGAAATTTCGTATTGCGTTTCGTGTGTAGGTGGAGCCACCTGAAATTCCAGCCAACCAACCAGATAAGCGCAAAGTTCTTTGCTTAATGAAACGACACGCATGCACAGTAGTAAGTTTCAAGCATTTGCGAATGCTATCCAGCTATACAAGAGTATACAGTTGTATATAGTAGATGTTATATATGTGATGCTGCTGTTTGGAATTTTGGTCTTTTTTGGCATTCAAAGCAAAAGCCTCACTCGAAAAAGTCAAATAAACTAGTCAGGGAGGGGGTAGGGTCGAGACGAGAACTTTAGAGACGAAGTTGCCGAGTTTTGCGAGGTGCACAGTGCATGGTGCACAAAGGCGAAACGGAAATGAAATCACGTACCAGGGGCGTTGTCATTCACAATGAGTGTGCGGCACAAGGCATGACTAGGAGCTGTACAGTAGTTGTTGTATTTGTAGTTGTACTGGCTGTGAAGTAGTTGTTGTTGTTCTTGTAGTAGTTGTCAGCAGAGTCGCGGCAGCTGCCATTTTGTTGGGTCGTTGTGTGTACGTCTAATGTCCAATTTCAATTTGGACTGGCTGGCTGACAGCAGCAGCAGTAGCAGCAACGGCAAAAGCAATGGCAAAGGCAAGCTACCGCAAATGGCAAACAATGCAAACCAACACCAACCCAATCCCACCAACCAGCCAGCACCGCCCTTAAACAACATCCAACACAAATACATGAATGTGTGTCCCCCTAGTCTACTATTTCACTTAAGTGTGGATACTCCACTCCAGATAGCAAGTGTGGAGAGGGAGGACAAGACCCGCATAAGTTTATTTACTTTTAACACGAAATAATAAAGTTTACAAAAGAAAACGTGCGCCGTGCGGTATGCTGCACTTTTTTTCTTGTCGCCTCTCTATATTCTTCTTTCTTTTTTTCTGTTTGTGTGTCGCTAACTGTACCTCGTACCACTCAAAAGCAGTCCTTTTCTATCTGCTCATTTGCTGTCACAATTTAAGCGCTCAAAGCGAATATTTAAACAAACTCTTGAAAGCTGCCAATTTTTGCATTTAAGCTTGACGAACTTTTTATACACTGGGATGGGAAATTGGTTTTAACATTTACAAAAGGCAGACTTTAAAACAAAACATTTAAAAACTATTTGTTCTCCTTTTTTGATCACTTAAATTTTTTTCTAAAGCTTTTGGAGTGTTTTTTTTAATCGATTTTTATTTTGTTCTTATTTTAATTTTGCATTTTTAAATTCTTTTATATATTTTATTATAAAGGGCATTTAAAAAAATATATTAAAAATATTATTCCAACAAAAAATCCTAGGTAGAATGTAGAAAAATTAGCGACATGCTGTGACGTGACTCGAATGCAACAGCAACACGCAGTTTTGTACCTCTATACCCCGTATCTGAACACACGCACACACACTATCCCCTCTCCAAATTTTGCTTTGGTCTTTGGTCGTGTTCGGCTGCTGTTAGCCAAGCCATATGCCTGGTTGACAGGCTCTCGCTCGCATGGACAGCTCATGGATGTGCTGCAGCCGGGGCACTTACTGAAGCCAACTGAATTATTTAAAAAGTCACTAAGAGCGAAGCAACTGCGAGTTTTGTGCTTTTTGCAATTAAATGCGTTCTCAGCTCATACGCACACATGCGACACCGAACCGAACCGCACTCAGAAGGTCCGCTCAAAAGGTAATGATAATAATAATTACATACAAACAGCCAGAGTCAGCACATGTTCACGTGCAAAGTATGAGGCATGTAATATGTATGCAGTATGTGGATCGTGCGTGTGTGCCTAATTACAATAAATTTGGCTAATTATTGTCTGGCAACTCCCCCTGTAAACTTTAAGTAGCTCTCACAACAGCACAGACAAAGTTTTTCCGCATCGATATGGTCGAGAGCAGCCGCAGCAGCAACATTTTGAGTATAGGAGGCAAATGTCTGGCTAATTGTCTTGTAAATTATGATAAGAAACTTTCACTCTTCACAGAGAGAAAGAGGGAGAAGGGGAAAATAGAGGGAAACTGTTTAAAAGGGTCAGTTAGGTCACCTGCATGTTAAAGGGACAAAAAGTGCACTGTTCAAAGTACTTGAGGGGCATATATTGAGAAGGTTCATATGTTGTTGCATCAGGCCCGTTTGTTGCTCTTCACTTTTAAATTTATAGTAGCGATACTGTATCAATTAATGAATTTGAGTTGATACACATGTGGTTCGAATTAATCGAAGATATATACTTTGCCGGCAGAATTCTGCCGATTTGTTTTAATTTTTTTCTCTGCTAAAATTCATGTGAATCTTAATTATGTAATAGCAATCAGCTTAATATTCATATTAAATAGTATATTCTCCCATAGCTTAATAACCATTTTTCTTATTAAAAAGAAAAAAAATACTTTCTTAGCACTGCCAAGTGCAATTTCATACATGATTTATTTTTCTCTTTCTCTAAAAGTACAGGCAGTGTAACCCAATACTAAAATTGTTTATTGCAACTATGCTGTGACTTCTACGAGCCATCACATTCAACATTGTCGTCGTACTGTCTCTCTTATTACAATCCTCAACTGTCGTCGCTGATATTTTTAACAATCATTGCAAATCAAAACAAATGCCAAACGATTTGCTTTATGTGCAACTGCAGTGATTTGCCTAGGGAATGTGCGCCTGTCAAGCCTTTCATTTTTTATTGCCCCGCAACGTACAATCCCCCTTCACCACCTCAAGCAGCATATGTGCGCTTCATAAAGTGGGCGATACTCTTAACTACCCCTCTTTCGATCGTTGTAAGTAGCGAAATGCAGTCAACTCGAGCGCCAGCTGAGCGCGCAATTTAGCACAACAATGCGATACGTATACGCCCCGTTGTACGGGCAGCCCCCCTCTCTCTTTGTTAGCAAGTCATGTGTTGTCATGTATGTGCTCCTTTTCTGGCTGCTACTGCCATTTAGAAATGCCTTTGTCTTGGCTCCGTTCATGCTGTTTGTTGTTTTTTTGTTCCTTTTTTTTGTATTCTTATTTTCTGTATTTCTTGTCTTGCCAAATGCGCCATATTTCTGAGTTTATGTCTTCGTTTTCTAGCAAATATTTTTACAGTGGTTTGCTTTTGGGGTGGCAGACAGTAATGCATATGTTCGGCCTGTCGTCGTTTTGTTTTATTGCATATTTATATTTTATAGCAAAAGTAGCAAAATATACGACTAAATCGTTATAAAGCTGTTGAAGGCTGCCATCGTGAAAGCAGCGAAGTGCAAAAGGGTTCGGGGAAGATCCCAAGACAGGGCAATACTACAATTCTTGGCCTCTTTGGCAAACATTCGATAAAAGTACTCATACATAAGCTCTGCCAGTTGCACATGTGCCCAAAACACACACACAGAGTATGAGTGTAGTCATTGCATTAAGTTCCCATTGCACTTTTTGGTTCGTTTTTGGGATGTGCCCAACAACAATACACACACACAAAACTCAATCATAAAAGTTTTTCAATAATCCGCTTTGCCTCGATTGCATTTCAATTTGCGCAACATTTTTGTGTGCAAAAACTTAATTTTCCACCAATTAGTTTTTTGGGGAAGCTGCTTCGATTAAAGAAGGGTGTGAGCAGCGGAAATTCGTAATTAATGTGTGCTTCACAAACCAAAAAAAATTGCAAAGTTGATAGGAAAATTTCATTGGGCAGCCAACAGAGCAACAAGACTTTAAAGGTATGAGAAAGTAATCTGGCTTTCAAACTTATGATTCTTAGGTTTAAACTTAAACTAGTTGAAAATCCACTTTGAACACACAGCCTTAACTAACTATCATGAATTGCTAGTGATCGTTATTTATAGGTACATAATATACTATAGCTACTGTAATCGCTAATCTGCACATTATTTAGACACACCGAACAAGTCCGAACGTAACTCGTAATATTCAACTTAATGGCCATCACATCATATGGCGCTCAGAAACACATTGAGCATTTTTATTGATCCCCAGTGCACATACACCTGCCACACGATGCGGTACGTCGGCCAAAGAAACACTATGTGCACTGATAATGCTAATTTTATTCAAAGGTTATGCCGTTACAATCCACGCAGGCGAAACTGAAAACCATAGCCGGACAACGACTGCGACGACGTAGCAACGCGACGGCGACGAAGATTGAATGCAAGTACGTGTAGAAATTTACGAAAAATTACGAGTGATGCAGGCAGGCAGGCAGGCAGCGAAAGCTGTTTCTTCACAAAATTGCAAATCGTGTCCAGGGTCGAGACTTAAGATGCCGGCTATACTGGCCAAAAAAAGAGAAAAAATATAAAAATAAAACTACGAAGATGAAACTCTCACCATGCAGCATTTATTGCCAACGAAGCGTATTTGGCGCATTTGATGCGCTGCATAATGGCGCACGCCATTAAATGTCCATTGACATACCAAAGCGAAGAAGAACTTCAGTGCGCACAGTGGGTTATTTAGAGTTATTTGTAAATGCAAAGCAAACTCTATGAGTATCAAAGTTTAAATGTCATATATTTTTTTTTACCATTTATTCAAATTACAATGGTTATTTAACGTTTAATGATTTTAGTAACTATTCTTCTATATGTCCTTGTTCTAGTGTGCGCTTTTGTAAACGAATGCATTGGCATTTGCCAATAGCGCAGCGCACAAATCCAAATCGAATGCGAAACGAGCGTAAATCGTGACCTGCAAGGATCTGCTTAGTTTTCTTATTAGCTGCGATTACATTTGATGTTTGTTGTTCGGTCAACATGGCGTATACTCGCTTACAGACATACATGTTATGTATGTGTGTGCAACATTTTGTATGCTTAAGCAGTGACTGTTGTTGCTGTTGTGGCTGTTGGTTTTGCACTTTGCTGCCAACGTTTTTGTACGTGGACAAGTTGCAAAATGTCGAAAGTCTTCGTCGCCATTGCCGCATCAAATATGTTGAAAAGCAATTGGCAGCCAGGCCCGTTGCCCCTTTGTCTCCTTTACACTATGTCCATCTTTTCTGTCTGTCTGTCAGTCAGTTAGTCAGGCAGCCAGCCAGCCAGCTGCTGACCCTGCGGAGGGGCATGTCTGCTAATGCGCTGCTGTTGGAATTTCTTCATTGAGTACGTGCATTAAATTTCAAATCAAAAAAACATTTCTACACATTCAACATAAATAGAAAAAACATAAAAATTGCTTAACTAAAAGAAAAATATTTTAAATACATTTTTTTGCAGAACGCGTTCAACTGTGCAGCAATATATTTTGTGCAAAATCGTTAGGCAATTTGTCTATAATTATTTGTATTTGAACAGTGCATATTGTAATTGTTTTTTCGCTTCATTAGCATTGATTATTTCTTTAGTCAATTTACATGCGATTCAATTTCCTGCAAATTCAAACGCAATCAGCAGACAAAAAATAAATGAAAAATCTAGGAAATATAAAGGAATGCATATAAATAGATGCGGACAATTTCAAATGGTAAATGTCTCCGGAAAGTGAAGAAAAATGAAGAAAAAAATAAACACAAACAATCAAACGAGGAAAACAAATGAATAACAACAACAGAAAAGCAACAACAACAAGCTCTGCTGTCAATGACAAGCTGCACAACAAAGTTCTGAGGAAAAAAACAACAACATAAAAATGGAAATGTAACTGCAATTGAGTTTGGTTTTCCCCGCAGGCAAAGCTTCTACTTCGTCCTTCTTCACAGAAGTACCGTTGTTGTTGTTCTTCTTGTTCTTCGCTTCAATTGTCAACTGTCAATGAGTTTTCAATTGCCGCCAAGTTGCATGTTTTGAAGATTTGTTGTCCCCAACTGCATTTTTCTAAGCCGCCAATTGGATTCGTTTCACTCTGCTTGCTATATTGCTTTTGACAGTCGTTTCCTCCATTGACTTGTCACTGCCAGCCGCCGTTTGTTGCACTCCTACCCCCTGACGTTCTCTCCCATTTGTGCCAATACGCCAGCTAATTCGCCCCGATTGCGGTTGGCCAAAATTGCTTTGTTTTTCTGCAGTCAAACAACTTGGCTTTAAATCCCATGTTCAACTGTCGTCTGGACTCGCCCAGATTTTTCAACTAATTCGCTTGTTTGTTTTGTCGGTTTCGATATGTGCTTTTCAATTGCGTGTTTGAGGGCTTACTTTTGTCAGTGGAATACAAAGTGTTCTCATTTAGGACAGTACAACTACCTAAGCAATATTATTAAAATTTTATAAAAATATTTAGATAACATAACTATAATAAATGCTTAAGTGCTAACGAAATATTTGTTTAACTTTATTATAAAAAAAAATCAAAGCTGATTCTATAAACAAACAGCAATCAATAAATGAATATTAAATGAAATATCCAGCTGTACCAAATAATACATGTCGCATATAGCAAATACAATTCATATATTCAAAAATTTTGCATAGATATTGCCGAAGGGCTGACCGAGAAGTGAGAGTAGGGTTTCGGCAGTAGCAGCTGCTGTTGCTGTTGTGCAAACTGTGGCAAACATCTGTCGTTCAACGGCTTGTGGCAGAGGAGAGGCCTAGATTTTGGTTGCCATTGTGAATGCTTATTGTTTGCCGCATTCGCAGTTCCAATTTCCAGCAATTTCGGTATTTCTCTTTCCCCTTTTTCACCCGCTCGGCATACAAATAGTGTAAATGGAATCCCACCCACAAAAAGACTACCACGTGAGCCGGCAAAGACCGTGCAAAAATTTCAATTGAAAGCATTGATGAGTCTATATCTTTGCTTGATATTTTTTTCACTGCTTCTTTTTTTTAAGTGCGCATGTTTGTGGCATTGCTGCCACAGCGGGCGGTTCGACAATGGGTAAGCCTGCAACAAGGACGAGTGGCGGGGGTGTGGAGGAAGCTGTAGCTCGTGCCACGGCTTTTGTTGACATTCGCTGGTGTGTCTGTGTCGCCCACGTAAAAGCAATTAATTGGAAAAATGTGCAAATAGAGTCGTGCAGGTGGCATCTGTTGACTTAACCTCCATTGCATAATGCCCCAACTTAAACAGTTGCCGAGTTGTAGCACCCAGTCTCATAGACAAAACGTTAATCGCAGCTAATCGTCGTAAGCTTAATGGTACTATTTATGAAGAAAGAGCAATAGAATAATAACGAAACGATTTTAATTAAAAGTGTCAATAGCTTATATATTATGAAACAATAATAAACAGTTTGTTCACGCATGAACACATACAACGAGGCTCACTTGGTTCTCGGCGAGTTTATAAATATCACACAATATTAATCAAAACTGCAGCTAGCTGCATTAATCGCTAAAGATAGATACTGCACAATTGGTATCTGAGATTGTTAAGTGAGCCGCAGTATTGTTCATAGTTCATACTAAAAATATAGCCAACAAAATAAACAATGATTATGACCGCCTGCTGGTGACAATGTACCATAGGAGGCCTAATTTGAGATACTCTGTTAGTATATAAGGCTTAAGATTTGTAAGAATAAACTCAAGTGTGAATCGTGTGTATTCACAGTTTTCATGTTTTCTTGAGAAAAATTCTGGCTTGGTACACCCAAAATTTGAAATAAAAGGAAATTTCCATTTAGTGCACATATTTTTTTTTGCCTGCAGCAAGTGGAAATGCAATTTGACCAACTTTTAGTCGCTGTCAATGGCTTTTGTCTCGTGACGCAACGCAAACTTTTCTAATTAAGTGGCAACGCTGGAACGGCGCACGGAACTGGACTGGACCGAAGGGTGGCCACTCTCCTTCTTTTGTTGGGCGTTGGCCTATGCGACGGCATTACAATAAACCGTTATGGGGCGTTTTTAATGACCAGCTGCATTTGGCCAAATGAGGGGAGAGAGAGAGAGAGAGAGAGGGGAGTGGGTAAGAAGGCGTGTTAATAGTTATCGTTATTGTTGTTGTAGCTGCGGTTGCTCAGCATTAGTTACAAAATGTCGTTAGCCAAATTATTTGCCATGTTGGCGTAAAAATTTTTATGGTTTTATTGCCAAAGCGGGGAAAAAGAGAAGGAATGAGGACTAATTGCAGTTGAAATTTTGTTTTATGCTCTCGAGCAGCAGCCCATCAACTTTTATATGTTGTGTCGCATTCGTGTTATATGTGGGCGTGTGAGTAGGCGTACTTAAAGCGTTTAAGCGATATAATTAACAAGAGCTGATTATTATTCAAGTTACATTGCAATTTGAATGTTGATCCTTAACTGCAGTCAACTGCATTGGAATATTTTTTTGGTATTTAAACAAAAAAAAAATTAAAGTTGTGAGATAAGACATTGTTTGCGTAAAACATTAGAAAAGACTTCAAAAAAGACGTTTCAAGTAGCATATTTTATTGCATTTCGCTTAGATGTTATTTTATGTTGGAGTAAAACATTGTTAATTTACGTTCAAATTTATTTTTCATGCTTTTCTCCCTTCACCTTTGCCATGTTACACGATACTACCAACATGACCACCTTGTTGGCAGCACCTCGAACAAACCGCTAGCTGTTGTAGAACAAAGCCACAAGACTTTTGCTAAACATTTGCTCCAATAACAGAACGCATACAAACACAGGCTAATATCAAATGATTGTGTGTTTAAACATACCCTATACTTAAAAAGATATATATGCATCTTATTAAGTAGCATGCTGCTCGTAATTAGACAAGCACATAACTTTCGAAATATTTAAGTACCTTTATATTTACCAAGAGCCCTATTTAAAAAGTTAAATTTTTTATGAGATTCTTTCCGTAGTCAAATCGACTCTCTATAATATATTTAGAGTTTGTTGTTTTAAGTATTTTTATTTTACCTCAACATGGATTTCGATTAAAGTGGGGAAGGAAAAGGCAACACTCTATGGTTTTGCTGGGTTTTGTTGCCGCTGCTGCTGCTGCTGTTGGAATTTATATTATTGCATACCAGGGCCAAAGACTGGCTCAAAATGGAGCAGCACACCCAACTTTTGTTAGTGAAACGGTATTTTTTTGTGTAGCAACAACTTGCTACAACAGGCTATATTTGTTTTCTCTTCTCCTTTTTTTTATTTTATTGATATTTGTGGTTGGCAATTGTTGCGCTCTAGTCTCGGGTTGTTTTTTTTTGCGTTTTGTGTGGTTGTGCTGCGATTTTCAAATTTGTATTGCATACTTTTTGGCATTGTTAACTTTTATGCTGCAAGTGGGGCCTTTGTTTGTCTGTCTGCTGCTGCTTGCTTGACTTGTTTATGAGTTTCTCGAGTCTTGCAGCCCCTCAATTAAGTCTCACCTGTCCAAGACGCATACTTAAACATTTATTTACAGCCTGTACCCTATAAACAACCCGTCCACCAAAAAATATTTCAATATGTGTGTTGTGCATATTTCATTTTTGGTTGGTTTGACATTTGCAACGCGCACTTTTTCATCTGGGAGAGGGAAAGAGAGAGGGGTGTCGGTGTTTTCGATTTTTCAGCTTAAAAACTCATTCATCAATTAAATCGACGCATTCATCATTTCCATTTCTACCACGTCGATGTCAACATGGCTTCGCACTGTGCTGACGCACACGACTGAATCCCAACATTGATGACCATGATGACGATGATGATGATGATTATGGCCTGGGCCTTCTGTGAGACCTTGCCATATGTCCTTGTTGTCCGTCCTCGTTGTTGTTGTTATTGTTATTGTAGCATATGTGTGCTTTTTCTGCTTTCTGTTTTCTGTTTTTGCTGTTGCCATTTCATTAGTTGACGTGTGGATTATAAAACAAACTGTTGACATATTTGAATTCAGTTCAGGTCGCTTCAAATGCCATTTAAATAATCCTGTTATGATTTAATATCTACCTTTTGGTTTTTTTTCTGTATAACTTTTACCTTTTGTATGCTAATTAAGTTGCCGTTACTCGGCTATGTTATAATTTGTATGGATAACACTAATAAGTTAAGGCTTTGAGAAGGCTTAACAAATGTATAAAAGAGACAATAATAAAGAGAGAGTTTCAATGGCTTATACCTCATTAAAAGCCTTTTCCAACAACACTGCCACTAATTTTTGTCTTCTTTCTTATTTTTGTTGTTGTTAAAATTTTGCTCTTTTTTGACCAACTTCTTGAGGACAAAAATAAACACTCGCTTTTTAATTGCATTTTCATGCCACAAAGCATATTTAATACTCGACCATTGACAGGCCGCCACTGACAGCAGCTGTCAGCTCGGTTTTTGGTATGCACAGCAACTTGACGACGACACGCCTTCCCGCCTTTGTACCCGCCCTGCCTTATATATCCTCGACACGTTCACGTTCACGTCCAGAGCCAGAGCAAATTGCTCATTTCAAGGCTAATTTGTCAGCATAAGGCAATATAGACCAGGCGCGGGCAAACATTGTTAATACCAAGTTGAATTAGATGACTTGACTTGACGCCCCGAGGTGAACTCAACTGTTGTCAGCTTGTTGTTGTTGCTGTTACTGGCAATGGCGACAGATGCAAATGTTTGACGCATATTCCACGCGTTCGCCTGGTTCAGCATGCACTTAATTACGACTCAATGTCAACTAAATACATTTATTTACATAATTTTAATTAAACACGAAAGCCTTTAAAAAAAACACAGCAGGTTGGAGTGTTCAAGTTTAGAGTGCCTGGCTAGGAAATACCCCACAAAAAAATAGCAAGCAAATAGATAGATGATTGAATCTGAATACATAATTAAAAAAGATATAAATAATATTTAACATTATAATTATTCATTTAATGTATATTAACAACGAAACAAACTAAATCTAGATAAAAACAATGTACAAATAAGCTTCGAGGTATAAAAAAAAAGTTATGTAATAAAAATAATATTGGTACGAATTTTTCAGAATTTCATAAAATAAAGAACGTATTTTGGAATGAACTTTAAATGCTTAACAAAAATCCATATTGTATTTTATAATCAATAAATATTAAAATGGCAAATATTATTAAAAATTAAATATTATTAAATACTAATTCCTGTGCATCCCAAAAAAATGCTTAAATAATCTTCTTGCGCTTCTAGCTACAGGGTATACCACCAACAACTAAATTGAGAATGATGCGACACAAGCTGTCAAAAAAAAATAATCAAAATTCAGCCAAAAAGTCAGCCTGCCTGTCTGTCAGGGTCAAGGATGTGTTTGTCAAGGTGTCAGAGCTGAGCTGAGCCGAGCTGAGCACCTGCGCCTGTAACACACACACCCCAACCCCTCCGCATCCTCTAAACGAAAACACAACAGTACAGTTGAGGGGTGTTGTATCACTTGCTCTTTTATCAGTGTGTTTGGGTGAACTGTGCATTTTGGCGTGCTTAACGAGATAATTAGATTGCTTTTGTGTGTGGGTTTTTTTTGGCTGCCATTTCTTTTATATGGCATTTATTTATTCGTTGTGTGCGTCACCCTCGCTTTGAGTATGCTCTGTGATTTTCAATATGCCAGGCAGGTTAAGAATACCACATTCTACAGAGAGTATCTAATGCCGTTGGTATTATTTTTTGTTTGTTGCTCGTTGTTGTTGTGGTTTGAAGTTACAGCAAATTGGGGTGACAAACCTCATTAATTACAAATGACTTCATTTCTTTTGTACACTGCCATTGAGGGAGTCTCTGAGGTGTGAAGCAGCAGTGTGACAGTTAGTCAACTCCTCCGATATGCTAAGGTATGTAAGTATGTTTCTTTTTGTACTATAAGTTTGCTAGTATGAGATTTTGAACAGGCTTTTCTTTATGTAAATGTGTTTTTCTATTAGTTCAGAAAGATATCGATACACGTGATTTTTTTATGATAATTATGAGTATTTTTAATACATGAAATGCATTAAAGCCTTAAGAGAACTAAAATTTTAATTTGTTTTAAATTCATTTTTTATTTCAAATGTGTCTTTAACAAAGCAATAGTCAAATTTATTAACAATACATATATACAATGAATAGCCGAATGGTTTGGGATCCAGTGGCCCAATCTACATATTTACATATTTTAACTTTTTTTTTGTTAATCTGTATGGAATGTCTAGGACGTGAAATGTTTTTAATGGCTATCTGCCGTGAGTGTTGTCGAATAGAACTGGTGCCAAAACTTTGTCATGGTCATGTAGCCTTTTGTTATGTGTCATTCTCGATTTGACTTTATTTCCTTTTTGACCCGGCGTATTTTTTTTTTTTATTGGAATAGAATATTTCGTCTCAAACTTATCTATAATATTTTTTTAGTAGGTTTCCTGCACCCTTTACATTTAGCAGCCTATATATACAGTCGACTCTCGTTAATTCGAAATTCGAGGGACTCTTAAAACATTTCGAATTATGGAGTGTTCGAATTACTAAAGCGAGATTTTGTAGGGGACTCGTGATAACTTCGGTTTGAATTACGAAATACGAAATACTTAATATGCAGAGCTGTATCCAATATTAGTAATAAGTCCATTAATTTATAGTAACGATAGTGTAGCACTAAGAAAGTGCATATAAATGAAGGTTTTAAAAATAAGAAGTTATCTTAACAGAACTTTGGTAATAAGTGTTTATTCAGTTATTGTTTCTGCGTTAATAAAATATAAGTTTCAGTAGATGCTAAGAAAACCGTTTGGCTACAACATATTAGGTTTGAAATAACTAATAGATATTTAACCAATCATAGAATGAGTTTTCCCCTAGCACAGACACAATTTAACAATTAAATGCTTTTCACTAGCAGCACTTTTGGGGCCGTTCGGGTTTTTGTCAATAGAGCCAACGTCCCCAGTTGCTTATAAATTGTTCTATGACTGCTCGACGCCGCCGCCAAATACATTGCAAATGTGACAAATATGCATTTGGCAACGATAAATATTATGACCGCAGTCGCTAGCGGCAGCTGTATATATATAAAGCAGTTGAAGGAGAAATCTCTTCCCCTCGACAATTCATTCCCCCTTGTCGCTAAAACCCTTTTGGGAATGATCCTCTGTTGGTGGTGTTTCAGCTCGCCATATTCATATAAATATAAATTAGCATATTTTGTGGCGTCAGCGTGGCGGCTGCAACTTGCACAAACACACACACACACACACACATTGAATACTCACAAATGCAATCGTAATTAAATTGTCGCCAGCCAAAAAGCTGCGTGCCAACATAAACAAAACTGGGCAAAATATAAGAAAAAATTGCATATATAAGGAAAAAAAAGAGCGCAAAATTTTCAAATGGGTAGAGAAAAATGTCATTCGTTAGATTTTATTGCCATTGTTTGTAATTTAATTTGTTGATTTATGCAGCCAACTCAATCACAATTATAAGTGCCAACTGCGCTGATTTGTTGGCCTTGTTGGAGTCGCTTTGTTTATGCCAATTTATGACCGATGCTTGATTATTGCCAATTAGCTGCAATTGTTATTTTTTGCTTATATATTTATTTAATTTTTTTTTTTAATAACAGGCGCCTATAATTTTCCCCCGATTCCCAGCCAAGGGTTAACAACGTACGCATAACTAAAGCAGCACAAAACGAAACGAAATAAGCACCCAACTAATTATTGAGTGAGTTGTTTAGCCAACTACGGGTTGGCATCGTGTCCTGGCGCATGCGTCAATACTATCTAAATGTTGCAATTTGGGGTCTGTTCTGTTGCAACGAGAAGTGCTCAAGAGCGTTGCAACTAGTGCTGGGTTTGAGTGTAATTGTTGAGACAATTTTTCAACATACTACAATGACTTGGATTAGATGACGGTAAATGTTTTTTAATAAGTAAAATTATATATTGCAGTAAAAATAAATATGGATTGCAGAATGTTTTATCTAATTTCCATTACACAGTTAATTAAAGTGTTCCTTCATATTCAAAAATTCCCAATAAATAAAAAACGTTTGCTTACAACATTAGATGAACTAATAATATTGATAAGCTAACATAAATCCATGATTTAATTCCCATGAATTTTTTTTAAACTTTTTTGAATTTTGTTGTATACTTTGGAAACGGTGTAACATTTCTTTTACACTTGATTTCTTTCTTTCTTTTTAGTTCATACATGTAATGACAGGTAAAGACATTGAGCATTTATTTGCTATTTCCTTGAGACCGATATAGCTATAAGTGTAGTCAATTTTATGGTTAAAACCAAAGTTAAGACTTAATCACACGCCAAAAATAAAAATAATATTTTTTTAAAGTTAATAATTAGTATTGCACAATAAACAGAATTTACTTTTTGATGTTCCATTTTGACCAACTTTTTGTAAATCCGATGAGTTTGAGACAAGTTACACCGTAAAACACCTTTGAAAAAATGTTAACAATTAATTTTTATCTCTCCCTGGATTATTAATAATTTTTAATAAATTTTTGACGTTTTTTTTTAAAATATGTTTTTTTTTTTTTAAGTTACTTTAGTTAGGCATATGAGAATAACCTCCCTTAACGATGTCTTACATTTCACCTATTTAAAATTTTTCTAGATGGAATATATATTTTTCCGCAGGCTTTCTGCAATGAAATCATTAAGACGCTGCAGGCAATGAAATAAGAAAGCAAAATGCAATTAAAACGTTTGCAGACGCGACGCGAGATGTTGGCGACGCATTTAGACACTTGCAATGCGCCAAATGTTTCGCGTAATTGCTGTTGGCTCATTAAAGTCCAAGTTTTCTGGGTGCCTGCTAGCTCCCCCTGAGTAGCATCCATCGTATCCTTGATATTCATTTACAGCTGGCGTGCGAAAGTGCCAAGCGGCGCGGCTAGGTTTAACAATGCGTTACACTCACTTTGGCATTGGCATTCGCTTTCGGACTGTCCAGAAGAAACGACAGACAGACAGACACACATACAGAAGGAAAGAAAGAAAGAAATCCAAGTCTTAATGGACGACACCCCATGGAAAACATTAAAAATCCATTGCACAAAGCTAGACAAATAGACGCCAGTGCATGGGTGTATACATACTATATACAGATGGGTGGGGTTGTCGTTGGGAGCAGACAACTCCCGCCTTTACGTGGCGTTACGCATACGCCTCGTATTTCATTTAATTTCTTTTCTTTCGACTTACCAACCGAAAGTGGTTTGTTTAATTAATAAATTGATTGGATTGCTTTCACAGCATGCTGTATTGCTGCAATTTTTCTGGTTTCTTCTTAATGCTTTCTAAAAACATATATTTTACTTGTATTTTATTGCAAAGTGCATTGGTTGAGTTAATGTTATTCGTGTCATTAGTTTATTCGCATTTGCTTGTACATATTATTTTTGACACTTATGCAACAATTGATTGCTCGGTTGGATAAACCAGCGATGTATGTTTGAGAAATTATTAAAAAATACATTTAATGATTACTTTCCAATTGAAGTTTTAATTTTTCATTTATTTGATAATAATATAGAAATTAATTTGATGGGATTATCGGTTATCTAGGGCCTAGTTGGATACGGTTCTGGAATAGCTGCAAAGAGGATCGCTCCCACAATCAAAATAATGGTAGACAGTTTCATTGTTAGTCACTTGTTAGTTAGCCTCTATGAACTGAGTTGTCTTGTTATATCCGTCGCTTAAACACGTGGTTAATTTTAGTTGCAGTCCGTAAATAACATTGTTTACGGCAATTTAAGATTTAACTGGTTATATAATAATCTAATTAGTTATACTTTAGTCATTAGACAAATTATGATAAATTAGTTCCATAGATATTTTCTCCATTACAAAGCAAAGTATACAGTAAAATAAAGTATAACAAAATGATGCAATTACAGTAGGGAACAAATTGAAAAGTTTAAGTGTCTGACATTCCAGTTAACTTTCCTAATGGATTTTGGTATTTTAAACACGAAAATGACAGTGAAAAAATTCTGTAAGGATAAGTTTGCGAGATATGGTACTTTAATAAAGCTTCATGAAACTTACAGAAAAATATTTTTTTGTAGTTGGGTTTTTATATAAGCGCCCCTTTATATATGTCTTGCTTGGGGAACTAGATCTAATCGTAATTATAGCGCTTATGTAGGAATTCACACCAATCTATTATTTGTTTACCATAAATAAGAGCATTCATCCTGCCAAGTAACTATCCTTTTATTCAAAGTGCCAATTGGCGCAGCGAGCTTAAATAAAGTGTTACAATCACTTTAGCATTGGAAATTGTTTTGAACTGTAGAAGTCGTCCTCAAACATGTCAAAAAACCGTTTTTATTTGCACCTTTGGGTTAAGGTTCAGGCATGAACATAACATAAGAGAAATGTTGAGATGTATAAGTAAATAAGATTGTAATCATCCATTTTGCGTATTCAAAGATTAGCAGGTAGGCCAGTTGAGGGTGCAATAGAACAAAATACCTTTGTAATCTTAGAAGAGCCTTAAAAACTCAGCGAAAGCATAAAATTGTTTTAAGTAGTAGTAAGCTAGATGTAAGGGTTGAATATGCATGAGTCACGATATGAAAACCTTGGATTAACAAGATTTACAACACAAACAACAATCTCACATTTAGTATATAGCATTTGCTTTGGTTTAATTTCTTAGAAAAACAATCAAAATTGGAAGAATAGTAATGAAGACATATTGTTTTGTTCCAGCAACAAATTTCTACACAAAAGTAATGACTGTTTATTTTTGTCACTTAATAAAATGGGTAGCAATTGAACTGGCTTGTTCTTTCATATGCTCTTTGGCCTTTTCTCTGTTTGCCATTGGGGTGCTAAAAAGTTACTCCAACTTCGTTTGCATTCATTCTGGTCACATGAACCTTAACATGTGCCCACATTTCTCTGTTTGTCAGCATGTTTTTAGCTGCTATTAAGTTAGCCACAAGTTGCTACGCGACAAACTCTACCGCAAACATATATAGAAAAACACACACACACACACACAAATACACATGTGTACATGTGGCGTGCCTTGTTATTATGACCGGGCAATTCAACAGTTATCCTTTGGCTTGGCTGGGTTCTGCTCCTGTTTTTACGACCGCCACTTGAACCCGTTTATTTTGCATGTGTGCTCGTTTTCTATTTTTTTATACATCTTTCTTGTTCGTTTGCCTTTTTTTTAAAGAGAGAGAGAGAGAGAGAAATGGCTTTGGGCTCAAACACATTTCACATGTCGCCATCGTCCTGCGCACTCATTTCCGTTTCCTGTTTTGTGGCCAAAACTTTAGTGTCGCAAAAAAACCTTGTCTATCCCACTGTCTTACGTTGTCTTTCCTTTACCCCATTTTACCCGCCTCACACTTCGTTGCTGCTACTCGTGCTATTGCCGAGTTTTTCCTACAATTTTCATTTGTAAGCCACGGCCTCGTAAATCATGCGCTGACATCGCTAGAGAAATTGTAGCTGCAGTTCATAATAAAAGATAAGAGTAAAAACAAACCGAAATGCTTCAGCATTGGAATTTTCAGCGAAATGTCTCTCAATGCGGTTGCAGCAACTGAAATTAATAAACCTCGTTGAAAAGCCACCATCAGAGTTCTGTGAATTCTCTGGACTAAATTTAAAGTAACAACAATTCTAGTTGATTCCGACAGGTTTTTCTTGCCTTGCTGCAATTTAAATGGTTAAGAAACAAATGTTTTGAAACTTAATATGATATTAATCTTTAAATAAATATACAATTTTTGTATCTAACTTTTTAAATTAATTACTTTAAATAATTTAATTAACTTTATTGCTTTTAATTGTTAATAACACCTAAATTCTCACTGTCAACTCACTGGAACAATACTCATTTACTAACAATCCATTTATATCCACAATATTAAGCTCAACTGGCCATTACAGAAGTTGTGCAAGTATAAGAATTCCCCATATTCCAACAAGTATCTTGTCCATTGTGAATTTGAGTGTTTCGCGCACATTTAACGCGCTAGAGAAAGAGGGTGGAAAACTATGCAACTCAGCTTAACTTTAATTATGCAAAAGCCAAAAACAAATGTGACTTGGTCCGCATGTTGGCCTGAGCTGGATCCGACCAAGTCTTAAGCAGAGTCGGTGTCGGTGTTTGGAGAGTCTCTCTGTTTGTCTGGCAGCATGTTGGCGAGAACTCCGCACTAATTAATCCCTTTACGACTGAAACCTATCAAAACACGAGCTTAACTTTTCCAATAAAAATAACGCTGCTCCACGGTGGCAAAGACGACACCACAAAAAAAGAAAGAAAGAAAATTAACACACACACATAGACATTTACACTCGGTGGTAACCGCAAAAAGCACAAGGAATGTGCCAACTTCTGACCACAGCCGGGGTACAGAACATACTGAGGACTGACTGGACAGACTTTGTGTCCTGGCTCAAAATGCAGCAAAAGTTGGCGCACTAATTACCAAGGATTAGTTTCATATTTGTTTGTCAACAGCAGCAGCAGTAACCCTGGACTAGCAAAGTGCAACACGAGCAGCTGCTGTATGTTTGTGTTTGTGTGTGTGCGTGTCCTTAGTGTCCTTCCTTCCTGCCACTGGCAACTTGGCAAGATTATTTATGTGCTCCAAGTTTTGAACGCATCGCGTCGCGTTTGATTAAAAAAATACAAAAAACGAACGTAAAAACCGAAATGGATATAAACAAAAAAAGCAAAATGAAAATGAAGAATGAAAAACGTTTAGCTGCCTGCCATCATATTCATAATGAAATTAACTCAATTGAATGCGTATATTATATTCATAGCATACTTTTGCGGACTGTCCTCGCATCCCTCTTGCCAAGTGAGGGAAGTGTTGAACAAGCACAATGCACATAGTACAAAGGGCCTTCCATTTCCATTTGCATTGCGTAAATCTGGTAAGAAAAACGTAAAGGACGATTTACAACTGCGGAAAGATCGAAATTGCAATACTCTCAAGAAGATTAATATATTACAAATATATAATCCGGTAATGTTTTTATTGATCAAGTTTTTGTATTTTTACTTATTTTATAAATATTTTTACCATAACAATACATAAATGTTATGCTAAAACAAGAAATGTTTATAAAAAAATGTGCAATGACCACAGACAAGTTTTACAATGATATAATAATACAATGATATATATATATAAATTGGTTTTAAAAAAATGTTTTTAATCTTTTTATAAACACTCAGGAACATCACATAAAAGTCAAGCATGCCCTGTTCAAGAGTATATTATAAAGCAAAAACTTATTATCCGCGCTCTGGGCACATAATCAGATTGCAAAATGCGAGCAGCGACTGACGCAAAATCCCTTGGCCAAAGAGAGTGTGATAGGACTGGAGGGTGGTAGGGAGGGTACGAAATAGACACCCTCCGCAGAACGCAGTGGCTCGCATGTCTCTAATGTGATTGACCCTTACGCCCCGTTGCCGGTATAATACTCGTGTTATCCTGGCACAACAAGTCTGCCCGGTTGCCTGGCTGCCTGACTGCTTGCCATGTTCGTGTCCTGACCTCTACTCCTTTTGGCTCATGGACTCTTTGCCTGTGCTCCCATGTTGGTCATCGTGGGCTTCAATAAATTATCACGCCATATAAAGCAATTAATTCTACTGCCCCTGTTCTTGTAGTTCTCGTTCGTTCTGGCTGTCTCGTCATCAGGGTTGGCGGTTTGTTGTTGTTTTTTGTGTAAACTTTTTCCATATTACATATTTGCTAAAAGCGGCGCGTTGTTATTTTTTGCTTTTGGTTTTTTTTTTTTTTTTTTTTGGTATTGACTAAATAAGCTTTTAATAGCTTTTTGCGCTTGTTTGTTGTTAATTGATATTTCCCACGTCATCATCATCAGCATCATCATCAACACGATTGGCTCTTCTTGTCACTTTCTCTCCCCATAATAATTCGATTTTCTATGCCCTGCAAATTTTTCAATTATTTCCTTCGCACACTGAGCAAACAATTTAAATGCCCTGCCTGCTACGGCTACTGCTACTGCTTCAACCCGTTTATGACAATGTAAAGTTGCTAGCAAATTACTTTCGCCTTCGCCTAGTTGTGTTCTAAGCGGCACACAGGACTTGTTTTCATGTCCACCCTTCTGCACTCACCCCTTGGACCCCTTCCTTGGCATAGGTGCGGCGTGTAAGCTTGATTGGGTTTCTGGATAGTTTTTTTTATTATTTTCCTCTGCGGTTGTCTGTCAGCTTCTATCGGTACTGCAGCAATGTCGCAATGTTTTGGTCGGAAATTAAGTTTTATGCTCCAGTTTGTAACACATTGTCGTTCACCTTTTTTGCTATTGTTATTATGGTTGTTGTTATTGCGGTGTGTGTTCTTTTTTTTGTGTATAACAGGGAAAGTCTTGCTGGGTCAACTTTATTTACATCCAACTAGTATGTGTCTTAAGCCTGGGCTGCTTCTTGTTGAGCTTAATTGAAAAATTTCAATATGGCATAAAAACATTAAGGGAATATTTGCAAGGAAAAGTCTTAGTCTATGTTAAGCTAAGCTTAGCACACCTAGTATTATTAATAACTACAAAAAGTCGATCCAAATACCATGCTCAAGCATAGCCTTGAGAATGCAATCGAAACGTGTGCGCAATAAAATGCAATCCGCGCTCATAAAACAACTAAAACAATGAAGAACTAAATAAACACATGCCATGAATAACGCAGGCGAGCAGACACATGCAACCTCTTGAGTATATAAATATAGATACTTGTTCAGATTGCCGACTCGTTTATTCAACGTAAATATTGACACTGTCTAGCTAGCTCCTCTCCCTTCACTCGCTCGCTCTCTCTCCACGCACAAACGCACAAATTTGACGGCTGGCTTGGCGGACAATAAGCAATAAAATTATATGCCATATTGTACATACAGAAATGCACTTACACACACACACACAGACACATTTATACACGCGCCACAATATAATTTTGAAATCAGTTAAGTGTTGGGCGGTTCAATGGACATTGCAAAGGCGTCCTTGGTGTCCTTTTGGCTTGCTTCGCAGTCGCTGCTGTCGTTTATTGTCGCGCTATGTTGAGTACATTAAATGCGCATCATAAATTTCATTACATTATTATTATGGCGTTGTTTGCGACAACAAAAACAATAGCTGCCAACCGTTAGCCGGATTCGACAATTTTATTGGTTTTTGGGGAACATCTCAAAGCTCATAAATATAACTATTGTGTATCCTACTTCTCAACAGCAAACTGCAGCCCTTTGCCCATATTAATGCACTAATTATTGGTGGGCTGCATGCCACGCCCCCCTAATGCATTTTATCAACATTATTTATGAGTTGACAGTTTGCGCATACGCTCGCCAAAACAAAACAAAACGCAACAAAACCAAACAAAAAAAACAACTTATTTCCTTTACTATAATCTCAAGGGTCGCATTCTGTCTATCAGTCTAACCCAATCCTTCAGTCCCCTCACTTCTGACCAAGCCTCTATTTGTTTAGCTCGCCGTTGTCTCAAAAGCAAACAACAACAACAACTAAAAACAAGAGATTTTGAGTGGGTCTATAACGAATACGTAGGAAAATTATTATGCCTTGCCAAAATTTAAACAATGCCTCGCCTTGCAATTCTATGAGTTATGTGTTTTGCGAGGGCGTGGGTTTTGGTCAAGGCAAGGTCTGGAAAGTTAAGGGTGGAAAAGGAAGCAAGCTTGGCAAATGAACTTCTTACTAATTTGACTATTTAGGTCGATCGAAAAAAAATGATTGATGATTGAATATAAGGGCGTCAAATAACCGAATTCCTTAAAGTCAATACAATCGTATAATAATGAATAAGAAAATGAAATGTAAAAGGTTCATTAATGAATTTAACGCGTTAAATATTGTTGCTTTAACTAACGATTCAGTTTAATATTACTTAAATTTTTCAATTTATCAAATAAGGATAAAAAAAAAAACAAAATATGTATCTAAAACGTTTTCTAAGCCTTGCAAATAGAGGTGAGAAAGTTTTCCCACACTTGCCATGAATATACATAATACATTACACATATTAAAACTGTGGCCTTGGTATCCTATGCTTCAATATGACTCATCAGCTTGATTCATTTGCTCACAATCGAATGACGCGCTCGTCACCGCTACCAAAGCTAAAGTTATAGCCAAAGACATTAAGCACAACATACAAACAAACAGCTTGTCATAATCTTGGCGGATGCCATAAAACTGAAATTCACACAAATAGACTAGTTTATTTTATTTTATTCTATCCTTAGGTATTAATTTGCTTGGTTCTACACTTAGTCATTAAGGCCAAAACACACGCGCCGCAATCGTAAAAGGCATATCGAGGAAGTCAGTGCCAATTTAACAGGTTTAAGCGGATATTTACTTAGATATTTGTCCATGTGAAGGTTGTTGGTTGTTTGTTTCAAAGCAGTGACACGTGATACTTCTCAATTTTCATGGCATTTCTGATGATTCAACAAGGCAGCAACAACAAATCAGACAGCAAACAATAACACCAGCAATAATAATAGCTAAACAGCTGTAGGTTGGGTGAACATAAAATATATATAGTTCGGCTTATACTTTATGCATATTATGAATCACATTCTTATGCTGTAACTCATTCCTGTTGCTTTTCAATAATACCCTATAACAGGGGCAATGACCAAGAGGTAGAAAGAAATACAAATGACATTTGGTATTTTATGCTTATGCAAATGAACATTAACTGAAGACCGAATGTGAAATATAACAAGCAAATCGATATTAATAAAATAATATTTTACAACCATGTTGGAATCAATAAAACTAAAAGTCCAACAATCAATTTAAAAAAAAAAATTCCAAAGGGAACTAAGTGATATGGCATGGGCTAGAATTATTGTCATATTATTTCCCTTATAGTACAGGGTATCTCTTTGAGTCACGCATTCTCACACTATGCATGTCTATTTAGCTTTCTGTGTTTTTTCCTTTTTTATTTTTGCTTGCGCACTTCCTCAATAATTTTATCGCATTCGTTTCAGTTGTGTGCGTGTGAATTTTTAGTGCCTGCTTTTGGCCACATTCAGTTAGCTTTTCTTTCTCTCTTTCTCTTTTTTTCTTTGTCGCTAGTGTGCTCTCTTGTTCGCTTGTCCTGTTTGTCGACTGACTGCATAGGCGCCACTTGAACTATGAAAATTTGTCCCGTCTTGCTGGCGCCGTGTTTATCGATCGCGCTTGCAAAACACTTTTGCCATTTGCTTTATCTGCCAACAAACATGGCCCGGAGCCGGAGTTGGAGCATGTAGCGTTAACCGCACCCGGACCCGCACACCGGACAAGGTTCGGACTTGGTTCGTTGGTTCTCTGGTTCGTTTGGTTCTTGACACCCAAACCCCGTTCGACATTTGACTATTGTAGTATGTGGCACAGCCATACGCCCCCTTGCGCTCCCTTTGTCAATCCTTCGGCGTGGTTTTGTTTGGCGCATTTTCGCTTTTCTCGTCCTGGCGTGCGTTCATAAATATTCCGGTTTTTTCTTTCGTTTTGCTGTGTTTTGTGCCTGTGTGTGTGTGTGTATTAAGTGTATTTCTGTTTTTGCAGCAATTTCAGTTTTTATTCCTGTAATTTATATGCTACTATGTATAAGCTTTATACACATTTATTGGGGTAGGTTTGGGTAAACGTTTTTCCTGGAAATCATTTTAACAAAAAGCAACCAAAAAAAAGTACAAGAAAGACGGTAAGTGTAACATTAAATACTAGCAAGCGACTAGCAGCCGAAGAGGGAAAAGATTGAGCGCCGCCAAACTGCAATTATCTCAAAACATGACGCAAGGTTTCGGAACTCGAAATCAACTTGGCATTAGAGAGCAATTATAAGATGGCGCGATAGCCCCATATCAAGATTAACTGCTTGCTCATAGCATGATTATTTAATGTTAAAGTTGACTTGGCACGGTATCACAGAAACTTAAACGATGCTTTTTAAATATTTCATTAAAATACTTCACTGCAAAACAGTTGTTTTTTCCTCTTTTTGTTTATTATATTATATATTTATGCAGTCAAACCTTAAGCGTAACATACTTTATACTAAGAGCCATAAGGGTTCCGGTCTAGGTTCAAACAATAAGCTTAAAGTAGCCACTTCAATTCAATTCAATTTTCATTTTTAATTTAAAAATAATTTAATACTTTTTTATAACATCTCCATCTTAACTTAAAAAAAAATTAAAATAAACACACATAAAAATAAATGTATGAAATGAATTTCCCAAACATTTATGCCAACCCTCATAATTTACAAAAACATTTCATTTTAAAAATTAATTATTAGCGCTTCCCCCGAAGCAAAATTTAATTTAATTGATGATTTACGCCCGCGTCACGACTACAACCCTTCCTAATGAGCCAAAACCAAGCAGAGTGCGGGGAATTGTTGTTGTTTTCGGGTTATCTTTGGGACAAGTGTTAACATGCACAGCGAACAGCCGTTGCTAATGAAGTGTTAAGGGGCGTAACACTAACATAAAAAAATGACGCAATTTCAGAACCCGGAACCGAGAATATCACAAAAAAAATATTGTTATTTCGGTTACGCCTATTGGGAGCATTTTAAAAATTAAAGCGATGCTTTCAGCTAATCGAGCAACACTTCAAGAGTTTAAATTTTTTGTTATATAGACAGACGCCAACCAATTTCGACAGATTCCCCCAACGCCAACCACCCGCTTTCAAAATACTTTGGGTACTTTTGCACTTGCTCGCAGAAATTTGCATGCAACTTTTTGTTGGCGGTTTTCTTTTATATTTTTTTTTGGGTTGTTTTATGCACAGCTCTCTCTTTTTCCACCTGTCGCGTAAAATTTCACACTGCAACATAAATTTTGCCCGACGGCAACCGCATGGGGTAAACCAGCTGCCACACCCCTACCCTTAACCCTGTAGGTTTGCCTTACTCCGCCTCCCCCTTAGTCACCCATCGACTCGCCGCATTTGACGCCACATAATTTTTCCGTAAACTTTTTGTTAGTTGTTCTTTTGACCACGCCCACAATTGTATGGATCGCAATTGTTTACCTGCTACCTGCCATCCTACCCTCTCCCCCCTCTCACTCTCATCAGTCGTTTTGGCAAATTTATTTGGCGACAATAACAAAAGTTTTGCATACTTTCAGGCGGCTGGGTTGCATTTCATTTCATTTCGCTGCGTTGCGTTCCGTTTTGTTTGCTAATTAAAAGTAAGTGCTGCAAAAAGTGACGGGCCCAACGATTACCGGGCGCCACAAGACTTTAGAGGGAGAAATGTTTCCTTCTTTCCCAGCACTGTTGCACACTGGTACATATAAGTATAAATAATTGTCGTTTGTTACGTCTGAATTTGCTTGGTAGTGGATTTAAATTGGCATTCGTAGTAAATGCTTCAAAAATCTGTTAGCAGATGGCGCTGCGAAGTTAACATTTTTCATGTGTACGGAACATTTTCAAGATACATACTTATGATGATTTTATTTTAATTACTTTTTAAAGAATTGTTCAAGCGATTTATTGCCTTACATATTTTTTGTTTTCAAGTTCTTGACAAGTGTAAGCTTAAGATAATTTTACCTGAGCTAAAAAAAAAATTACCAACGTTGGCAAAATTAATTGCAGAAATGCCGAAGAATTTAAAAAAAAAAAAAAAAATATTCAGGAGAAGTGCACACGTGCCTCGAACTTCGCCAAAAAAAAGGCAAAAAATTTAAAATAAAACCCCATTGCAGCACTTGGGGCCACCATTTGCACATGAACTCGTTTGACGTTAAGCGAACTTTGGCCACAGTTTGACATTTTGCCGCAAAACCCCAAAAGAAAAACCATCGCAGTTGAAAAAAAAAACTTGAAAAAACATTTAAACTTTGCAGCTTAAATTGTCGTAGTGTGCTGTAAAGAGAAAAAACCTAAAGAAAGAAAAACCCAGTTGAAAGGAAGCCTCGCTCTCGACGCTTTCCTAAAGTTCTCCTAACTTGAGCTCGATGCGACTCAACTCGACGACTCGACTGTCAATTGCAAATGTCACACGAAAACTCACAGGAAGAACAGCTGGGATGGGTAGGGAAAAGGGGATTCTGTTGCAACTGGAACTGAAGAGCTGGTCTTTCCGCTTGGCTGTCACTAATTCCCAGTGCTCGATTTGCATTTCGATTTCTTATTTTTATTTTGTGGCCACTTTTTTCCATGTTGCACTTTGCTGCCGGTTTTTACACTGCCACAATTTAGTTCATGTTATTATTGTTGCCGTTGTTGTGGTTTTGTTGTCCCTATTGGCCAGTCGGTTTTCTAAATAAATTGAACATTTTGGTAATATCTTGATTAAATGTCGCTGCCATATCGCTTGATAAATGGCAATACTCGTTGTTGCGGCTTTGTAGATTTTTTTGAAAAAAGATTTCCTCTCGCTTTCTACTCAACTGTTTTTTGTTGTTAGTTTTTTTTTCCGCTTGATGGGAAAAGGTCACAAACAGTTGTTCGCTACAACGAAATATGTTCTAAATGATCTGAGAAATAGGTATTTTTTTTTTTAAATGTATCAAATTTATTAAGGGGAACAAGTCTTTTAACTTTCAGATTTGATAGTTTTTGAACCATCAAATTAAAGCTGTGCAACAAGCTTTGAAAAATTTAACATAGCGAGAAAAATATTTGGTAAAATATCTTTAACATTGCTCAAAAATGTCCATTTTATTTATGCCAAATTTTAGCACTCTGAACTAGAACCAAAGTATTCGCTTCAATGCCGATGATAGTAGCTATAAAAAAAAATATCTCACACACATACATACTTGCTAAAAAGAATGTTTGTACCAGTCTTTCGTGATATGCAAAGTTTTGCGTAATTGCAGCAATTTGTTGGCAGCAACTGCTTAATATCAAGTAGCCGTCGTGTTGTCCTGGCACGCAAGCTGACAGAAACCCAAGAAAGCGCTACAAGCGCAGTCGGTTACATAAGAACAAGCGTAACAACAACAACAACTTTAGCACCAATGTTGCTGCTACTTGTTTACATTTTACAGTTTTTGTGAGGTTAAGTTTACGCCCTGCTTTCCATCTTCTTCGCACAGAACACACACTGCCAAAAGGTCGGCATGGGTTTCAGTTGAGATGCCGTCAGACCCACAACTGGCCTCTTATCATGTAAGCAGCGCTCTATTTTCATGTTTTACAGTGCAAAAGTATCTACTGTAACGAGCACTATGAGCCAAAATGTGTGTGTCAACGGGCAACCTGTCTTCGCTTTTTTTTCCATCTCTACAACAGACAACTATTGCGATCTCGTCTTCGTCTAATTTATAAATTATTCGCACGTACTTTCTTATTAGTTTGTTTTTGGTATGTAAATTTCAGACAACAAAAGTTGTCTCAGTCTTGCAACAAGGGACGATACAGTACATATTGATATGATATATTATAAAGCATGTGTGGAATCAAAAATGTACACTATAAATAAATGTTATATAGTTTTTGGAAAGGTGTATAAGCTATTTCGCGATTGAATTCAATATTAATGATATTTTTTTATGCATAGGTATTTAATACAAATGTCTTCAACATAAGCTTTAACTTCTGAAATCTAAGGATAGATTGCATTGGCCATGTTTGTTCAACTGGGCAATAAACTGTACCTGTTCGCCGCTTGTTAAGTAGTTAGCGTTGAACATGCGAGACAATCAGCCCGAACATTATACACAAAAAAGCAATTAGCCATGGCCAAATCCAGCCAAAAAAAAAAAAAACAAAGAAAAGAAGAGAAAAATAATAATAAATAAATAAAACTTAAAGCAACTCAAATTAATGAGGCTCGCTTTGGCGCCACTTGGCATGACAAACATGTGGCGCACGTGGCGAGCACACACAAGCAAAAGCAGCAACCACTTCCCCCCTCACTCAAACGCTTCCAGCACTAATTCCCTAACATGTCACGAATCATATTGAACATGCGGCTGTGCCAAATGATGATGACGCCCTGGCCAATGATGAGGCATGCAATAGGTGGAGAATGTTTTCGAAGAGCGTGGGGCAGTTTGGGTAAGGAAGACTGACAGCCAACATAGAAATTAAGCCAAGTGTTGTCTGTGTTTCCGGCCAGCGTTTAACTCATTTTCTACATGGGCCGCATATTAAGCGATGCTCCTAAGTGTATGCTATGCTTTTTTTAACTTCTCATTTTCTTTTGTTTTTCTTTGCCACTGCTCATTTAAGGCAATGCCAAAGCACTTGCAATGGCAATTATATATTTTTTCACCCCGACGTGTGACGCATGCAATTTGGCGCAATTTTTCACAAATTTTCATGCATCATTTACCTTGCCTCCCCACGCTCCCAACCATTAATTATTATTTTGTCCGCACATATCGCTGATTTATTGTGGCCCCATTGCAGAGAACCAACAATTATTCAGAGCAGCTGCAGCAATCAGAACAAACCAACCAACAAACCAACATCAAAAGCACCAAATGCCAAACAAATTAAATTACAACCAAAATAAAATATAAATAAAAAGCGATTAAAAAAAGAATTCACAAATAAAAATGTAAGTATGAAATTGAAATAAATAAAAAATGTTAAATGCAATACAAATAAAACAAAAATTGCATACATTTCCACTTGAGGAAGCAACGCCTTTTTCGGAAAAATATTATTAAATAATCAACAGTTCTCTCTCTCTCTCTCGCTCTCGCTCTCTTTCCTTCTCTCCCTCTTTTAACTTTCGTGCACAATAAACCCGGGCAGTAGCAAAAAAAAAGTAAAACAGTAAAAGGTAGACATTTACGCATTTACTCTTGCCACAGATCATATGTCCCCCGCCCCGCTCCCAGGACTCACATTAAAAGGCTGCACATTCAACCGCCATTAAGTCAAATGGATGAGCTTGTGTGTAATAAAATTTTTTATTATCATCTGTCTCGCGTTGAAGTGTTGCCCGACAAAAAAAAAAAGAAATATACAAACAAATAATAAAAAAAACACTCGCTGGCAAATAAAATAGCAACTGAGCTGGCAAAAATGTATATATTTCAACAGCTTGTATGACATGTGCAATACTCTGCAACATATTTTAAGGTCTATAAAATGTAAGCTGCAATAAGCCTTAAGTTCGCTTAGAAATAATAAAATTTCATTTTATAGGGCTATAAATCAGAATTGTACATTAAGTTTGAGTTAAGAATATAATGTTAAAAAGGGAAGCTCAATTGATAAAAGTTTCTGTGATTTTCAAAAGTTTTTAGTCTCAGACAAAATAAACTTTACTTCGATTATGTGCAAAAGAGTCGTTAATAAAAAACAAACAATAATCTATTTTATTTCTATGATAATTATCATTATCCCGTAGCAAAAATAAAAAAAATAAACTTAAATACCTCAAATTTGTGTGGTAAAACATTCACTGGATTGTCGCAGCTGCTGCCTTGTCTTGGTTTCATTTCAAACATCAGACATTCAGTCGGATATAATGGTCACAACAACAACAGAATCAGCAGTGACAGCTACAAAATTTTCGAAAAACAATTTTTTTTTTCAGCGCATTTTGTACTTTGTGTGGACAGAAATGTATTTATTTTTTATTAATTTCCTTGCCGTTTTTTTTTAGCTTTTTTTTTAGTTTTTATGGCATTTTAAAAGTAGGCTCCTCATTCTGCATCTCTTTTGCTGCATGGGCAGGCGCCATGACGCGCATTTCACACTCGACTGGCGCGAAAATTCATTAAAATATTGTGTTTAACATGCCAAAAAATTTCCGTGCAATTTTTATTGCGGCCTGAAACGTGCGCATTCCATATCTTCAGTTGTTTTTTTTTTTTTTTTTTTCGGATGGTCTGAGTGACGACGATCATTCTGGGGGCCACAAACGGCAATTGCAGAACTTTGAGTTCATTTTTTGACATTTATTTGACGCATGGCCACAGCATTAATAAATTCAGACCAGCTGCAACTGCATGGCAGCATGTGTGGGTAATCTTTGACCCCATTTTGAAGAGAGGGAAATGGCACTTTCATAGGAATTTCTAATTTGGAGCTGGCAGTTCGCAAAAGAGTAGTAGTAGGCGCCACTTGCGGCACCGCCTGGAATGAATGCTGTCAACGGCAGGCACGATACCAATCAGCAGGGCGTTCCTACTTTACTTTCTTTACCCCGCTTTCTTGACAATATGTAAAAAACAATTTATTTTTGCCTGCCAGCGCTAAAGGAGTCGCCCGAACAATGCCAAGAGGCCTTGTGACTTGTCAGAACACGAAACACACACAAAAAAGCAGTCGCAGCCGCAGTCACAGTCACAGCCACATTGACTTCGTCTTTGGCTTGACATGCCACCCCTGAGCAAAATTCATTTGTTATGCAAGCAACATTTCCGTTTCCGGTTATCGCAGCACGACCAAAAACATTAAATTGAAAAAAAAAAAACCCAACAGAAAAAAACGTCAAATGCCGCAAGTAATTTGCATTCGTAACCTGATTAATTGATGCACAGAAACTTCAGTAGAATACCTTTGAATACTTACGATCTCAATGCAATTAAAATTTAATTATTAGTTCTTAGATATTTAATGTTCAGGTGTTGATCTATAGGTCCAACTATAAAAATCCATTTTGTATTCATAGAAAATGACTTGAAATTTAAATTTAAGAAGCTTACACTTTAATAATAATTCTTCTATTGCTTGTCATATGACTGTTAATTTTTGTTATAATCCTCTCGGCCTGGAAAGTCTGATGCTAACGACAAAGCAAAATTGGTAACAGTTTCTGTAGAATGTCTTAGTTAAGGCATCTAGTTTTCTTAAATAGCAACTGCTTATATTGGTGCACAATTAAAATTTGTATGCTTTAATATCATATTATTTGTTAAATTTAAATACCTTATATAAAATGCATTAAATAAGCAATCAGCAAGCTATGAATCTCAGAAAGTCAAAGATAATTTTGAGTAACCACAGTTTGCCCCTAAATGCCTTGTGGGCTTTATAAATCAACTGTAAAGATTCAAAATGCCTGTCAATTATTTAATATATTTATAACATCTACATGTATGTATTAAATATATTTACATTATCTACATATAATTTATACATTTATAAAATCTAATAAATTTTAAATAGAAACAACAAATTCTTTTCATAACAAGATTACAGTAACCTTCGAATATAAAACACTCATATCAATCACTTGAATAAAAACAAAAAATTCTCAAATTCTAGCTTAGATTTATTATGGGCCTACAGAAGTTAAGCTGTCTTGAATACTTGTTAACCGAGTTTTGCTAACATAGTTTTCCAAGTAAACTGTCAAGACCGGCCAAAGTGGGTCACATCAAGTGATTCCAAGTTTTTTTGTAATTCTTAAAAAAGCGTCCTACGCTGCGTATACGTAATGCAATTTAGTGACCAACTTGCATTTGCCGACAAGCGAAAACAAATAGTTGTTGCGATTGTATGCAAATTGTGACCTTTTCTAGTTTTGTACTCATTTACATGAGTGTCGCAATGCAGCTGGGCGATTTTTTAACAAAACGATCCAACAAAATTGCTTATTAATGAGCAGCGAAGAGGTTAAGCCAAAAAAAAAAAACCACAACTCTGTGTCTAAATACTTAAACGGATTTTCAAGAAATTTTGTCGTAAAATATTTCCAAGTTTATTTTTGTAGAATCTCCAAAAAAGTAGACAACAGCTCTCCAACCTTTTGCTTTTATTTTAATTGTGAAAATATGACTTCATATGCTTCATCATTATTTGGCAGTTAATAATTATGCGGCAAGGCCAAGCCCAAGACAATGAGAGGGACCACAAAAAGACTGGTGAATGGTGGCATAATGTACGAAAGCATACCTGCAACTTGACACAAAATGGTGCAACGCTTGCTGCTGCGTCTGCTGTCAAGTCAAGTCTGCAACACGTTGCCTCATCTGATGATTTATCATCGCTCATGAGTGCATCATAATGATGATGATAATGATGCTTCTCTTGATGCTCTTGCTACTGCTGTTGCTGTTGTTGTTGTTGATGATGTTGATAAACAGCTGCCTCGAGCCAAGTGCTTGTCTGTCTGCCTGAAGTATGCAAAATCCTTGTTGCTATTGGGCAAGAGTGAGGGGTAGGCGCTATTGTCTGTTAAGAAGCACTTGGCTGGAGCTTAAGCGTTGCATTTGAGCTTTTTACTAATTTATGCAGAGTGTTTACACACACACACGCTCTTTGATTAGGCTTGGATGCAGTTTGCTCAAATTAGTGGGCCATTCAATTAGCTGGCAACACTTGCTCTTAATGGTTGACTAGAGTTGTCAGAGGTGAACTGAGATTAAAGACAATGACAAAAGATGAGAGACTGTGCTATGAGTTATTAAAAAATAGAGCTATAGACACATTGAATCAAATCATTTTGATATTGTCGAATACAAAATTGTGGCAACAGTCAACAATGTTGGTCATTTAATCAAGTTAAGCATGCCTGTGCAATTGCTGCACAGTTGGCCAAGTGGCCGACGTCCATCAGCCAATTACTTGGCAGCAGCCGTAGCACTCAGGATATTAGTTAGCTGCAAATGTCTCAAATAAACAGGCAACACTTCACACAAATACACAGACAAATTTAAGCCAATGAAGCCAGCTGGCAGTCGCATCTTCTTCAAACAGCAGCCGGTAATGAAGACATTTTGAATAGCACACCAAAAGCAAACAAACAAACAAAAGCAACAACAAGCAAAAAGATATCACCATCTCTAACGTTAGGTTTTGTTCCTTGTTCTCTCGCTGTTTGTGTCTCAGGTAAAAATAAATTGTAAATAATTCCGTTTATGCGGCATGCGACTGCGAAGACAAAACACATAAAACTGCCAAGCTAAAAATGTGGGGCGGGGGTCATTGAGGGTTTGCCGACCCAAGTGCTGTTAGAATTTACTATCCAGACCGGCGGCCAGGTTTTGCTTTAGGGGTTCAGATTCGGATTTAGTATTGTGGGTTGACGGGGGGGTTGGTGCTATGCAGGCAAGTGCAGGTCATTTTCATGGCTGCCGTGGCATACGTAATTGAATAGCAGACAACAGCAGCAGCCCAACTTTTACCTCCTCGTACTACTTACTCTAGCTCAACGAGCGACGGCATTGGATTAATTTTTAATGAATTCCTTGGCTCTTTGGCCAGTCCAGGTTTCCGAGTTGAAGCAGGGGTTGTCTTTATGCCGTCTTCGTCTTTATTTGCGGCAGCCAAGACAAATACACAATAAAAGACGTATGTGTGTGTGTGGCTTTGCTTGTGAGCATAAAAACTTAAGTGATCCGTGTACGGGTCAACACTGTGGTAGGATATATATGTATGCGTTCTAAAGAGTGAGGGAGCAAGTTTACTGGTCACTTTAACTATTTCTGGCATTTATTTTGAACTGGCGCCAGTCTTCTGATATGTGGCACGTCATATGCAAATGACGCAAGAAATTATGAAAAATATGCCAGTTCACACTTCATATCTGGGGCGGGTGGGTGTTGTGCATGGTTTTTTAGCTGCATTTTGTTGGCACATGCACAAGCCGATTACCATTTAAATTAAAAATGGGCAAAGCAAAAACCAAACAGGAACTCATAACTTAAAATGCAAGCATAATATAAAAGATGTGTAAGGCGGGGAATTTTTGGGACAATGCGATCTACTAAATACACTCTTACCACACCAACTGCAAGTTGAATACAACTTATGAAAAAGTGAAAACTGCATTTATTATCGTAAAAGACACTTATGTAATGTGGCTATAAAAATTCTCTATCAAAAAAAATATATTTTCTTGATAAAAGTTTTTAGGAAATTTATGATTATTGCATTAAAAACAATTATAATAAATCAAAAATGTAAATAAATAAAATTGTAGTTATTTGATGAATTTTTATTTGTTACTTTTTATGAAATAGTTTAATGTCGTTAGGTAAATTTATACTCTTTAACATACAATATTAAAATTCACTTATGCAAATCTTAGTTCATAACTTATTTATTCAAGCATTTGTAAACCTCTAGACAAACTTCATACAATTTTTTCTAACTTGTTGGGTTTTTACTATTTTCAACAAAATTGCACATCGTCCTCAAAAAGCTCTCTCATTTGCAGCCTCAATCTCTCTCACACCCACGCTCTCACATTCTTTCGCTCTCTCTTTCTCTCTTTAATTTTCTCCAACAGCTGCTTTGGTTGTGGCCCATTTCCGCATTTCATTTGTTTTTGTTGTTATATATTGGCTCAGCTGCTCAGTGCTTAATTTATATTGTGGCAAAACACTTTGAAGTTCGCCGCATTTTTTAACTGCACCGCGTGACTTTTCATAGCAATTTTTGCTTGCCTACTTTTAGGCGCTGAGTTAAACTTCAACATTAGAGCTTAAAATTTTAGACAAAAAACTAAAAAAAAATAAACAAACGTTTAAAAAGACAATCTACAGAAAGTGAAGTGAAGGACAACGTTTCAAGTAAAGTCACTAGTGCAAGTGTGTGTGTTTGTTTATGTGTGTGTGTGTGTGTGTGTGGTTATAGCTCACGTGGCAGGCAGCTGTTTGCGGTCTACGAAAAGTTTTTATTGAGAAAATGCTCAGATTCATATTTGATGCATTTTGAATATATCAAAAATATTATTGATTTTAGAATTTTTCTATATTTACGTATAGAAAATGCAAATGCAATGTTAATTGAATTTATATTGTATTTAAAGGCGCAAAAAGCTGCAGCTGACGTTAGCTTTTCTTGTATGCTTGCAAGCTTTAAAAGCTTTTATGCGTTTTCTTTTCGGTCTTGCAGTTTTGCGCGCCATTCCATGCACATTTTGAATGTCCTGTTGTCCTTGTAGCCTTTAACAACGTCAACTAATAGAAAAGGATCCGTCGTTATACATGCATACATAGATAAAAATATTGTAAAATAAAAGTGCTGTGCTTATTGAAACTCCAAAAATAAATAAGAAATAAAAGACTTGCTGAAGTTATTAAATTGCTTACTAAAATCATTGGTATATATTGGATTCAAGGGTAAGTCAAATGCATTAACATAAAATTAAATTATTTAAGCTCATGTTGTTCCCCTTGCCAATTCTCATCGACATACGATTCTTATGGCATATGTTGCTGTCAAATTGAGCAAAAATTTCTACTTAGCAGTTACAATTTCATGAATGTTAAATAAACGCTCCAAACGTGACCATGGCTAGTGTTTGGTGGCTTAAACAAAACAAAGTAAATATTTGACAGTGAGTTCATAAGAGTACTCTTTATTGGTGTATTGTATTATAAGAAATAGTATTTATTTTTAAATGTTTACTTATTTTAAACTATCTTTTCGACTGATATAATTAAGCTATGGTAATTTAAATATCTAACTGCCTTCGAGGAGATTACCAAATTGGTCATAAATTTTTAGACTATGTATTTGAAAATTGGTATGCAATTTTAAATGCTCGAAATAATTCAAGGCGTAGAAAACATAAAAAAAACACACAAAATACAGCGAGAGGTATGTGTAACAAATTAGCATTTGTTAGCGTTGCGAAAAAGGCGGTGCAGCCCAGCCAGACAGTGCCAAGGACCAAAGCACCAAAGGACCAAGAAGCTGTAGCAATAGAGAAATGAGACTTGCTCCTTGGTCGGCCGTAAACAAAATTGTTGCAGCATTTAGAGCTGCAAAATAAAAATGGTAGAAAACCAAGAGAAATGAAAAGGAGAAGGCAGGCTGGTTTAGGTTATAGGGTATGTGTAGTACTCAGGTATTGCATAAATAAATAATGCAGTTATTTTTGTCTTTCGCCCTTGCGAAGCCAAGTTTGAATTTGTTACTGCAATAGTTTCGAATGCGAATTGCGACTACGAACGAGAATTCAATTCGCAGATGAGCAGCAAAATAAAAACGCAAGAAAGAATGGCGAGCCAGCAAATTTTACGACTATTAAGAATTGCATATTTAAATCAAATAAAAGCTCAACTCTTCCACCAGGCTCCGCCAAAAATTAAATGCTAAAAAATTTAAGAAGCAACTTTCGCTGACTGCAACATTCGGGAGTCGTTAATTTTTATCACCAAGCTCTGCTGGCGTTGCATGCAAACTGCATTCAGCATTTGAGGCCATGCCAGTGTGTGTGTGTGTGTGTGTGTGTGTGTGTTAAGCTCCAGATGTTCAGCACCGTTCTCACGACATTTCTTATTAAAGTTTATTTTTCGGCCCAAGACGAACGAATGCAAACAGCAGACAGCTTAAACAGTCAAGGAACGACCGCAATGGAGGAAAATGCATTAAATCAGGCGACAACCAAAAAATACAGAACTGTAACTTCAAAGCTAAGGTATTATAAAAGACCAGGTGCAATTTGGTTACACTTTAGGAGAGTGGAAAATGTCTTAAAAAAGATATGTTCCTAACTGTTAATGAAAATTATCTCAAAAAAATCGAAAATTAATTTCTTTGTATAATAAAAAAAAAAGAATCGTGAAAAAACAATTTTAATCACTTTTTAGATAAGCCCCATTTAAAAATAGAGTATTTAGAGTAATGCAGAGACAGCGGCCGGCGCAAAGGGACGTGCACTGCATATCTAATGCATTTTAGACTTGGCTCTACCAAAAGAAGTAATAAAGCGTAACTAGAAATTGCTGAAAGAGAGTGATAGAGATAGATAGAGAGAGAGAAAGAGAGAGAGAGAGAGAGAGAGAGAGAGATAGTCAAAAGCAAAATCCGTCAGCAAAAAAAATGGGGAAAAGGAATTGAAGCCATGGTCGACAAGCACATTGCCTGCTTTTGGCAACTTGGCCAAATGCGACTCCTCCTTCTCCCCCGTGTCCTCTGCTCCCATCTCTCATTTCATTCGTGTTGGCTTGATTATTATGAATACGCAGTGTTGACCGCAACTGTTCCAGAGGTCGTCGCACGCTCAACGCTCGTGTCGCATACATAAACAGCTGCTGGAAAAGAACTTGCAACTTGGACTCAGTTGGCAGGAATGAGGGGTATTCACTTGAAGGCAACACACGTTGCAATTCCTTTTTTTTTGTTTTTTGTGTTGTTGTAAATTGGCAAATATGCAAATGAGTTGACGCGCTTGCAGCGATCAACAGGGAACCAGGACAAGGGATGCAACAGGACAACAAGGGTATTTATTTGTGGTCCGTCTGGCTAGCCTCAGACGAGCTTTTGTTTCTCTCAACAACCAACTCATTGCCTGGTCTAGATTTGTGGCCAATTTTCGGTGGCGCGTGACCCGCACCCAAACAATATAACTGAACAAAAAAAAACATAACTTCTTTAAGTGCAGTTCGCGCTGCGAACTTAAGTAATAACTACTGACAAAAGGGCACTTCTGTCTTAACTTTATCTTTCGCTAATCGGTGTTTCAAAAGGATTTTTTTTTTTAATCCTAATTGAAGCCGTAAGTCGACTGAATGAGTTAAAAAACTTTTATTGCGAGGCATCGCAATCTTTTAATGAGTCTTAAATTCGATGGCATTCGAGTGCCATCAATTTACACAATACTTATGCTAAAAGGTCAAGTCAATTTAGGTTACAGTTGAGAAATTTGTGTTTGAAAGTTCCAAGTTGAGTAAGGAAGAAACCGGCTTACAGTTGTAACTTAAAATTTGTCGTATCCCTAACTGTATCAAGTCTAAATAGATTAGAACAATATGTTCTTAATCATGATTCATGACTAATTACGAAGAAGCTATCAAAAATTGTATTATCTTATGCTTAAATGCTATAGAAGCGAAAAAGTCATTACATCAACCGGTTGGCTCAGTTTAAGTTTTAAGAAAAAAAAAAAGCAAAGACAACAACATTAATGAGAAGCAAAATGCACAAAACAGCAAATCAGAAAAAAGTGATTGTAAAATATATAAAAATTAAAAACTTTTAGCCCAAAAATGTCAGCGGCGTTGCCAGACAACAGTAGAAAGCTGAAGCGAGGAGTTGGACGAGAAGGCAACCGAACTGAGCAACTGCCGAGCAACCAATAAAGCAAAACAAATCCACTTAAATGTGCCAAGCGACGACAGCCAGAGAAGGAGAGGGAGAGGCATGGAGTGTAAGAGAGCAAGACTGAAAGAGAGAGCCAAAAAGGCCACAGGGTTTTCAAACAAAAAATAACGGGAGGGGTGGTGAGGTGAAGAAGGTTGGGCTGGAAAAAAGTGACAAAGTTAAATTCGAAACTCATAAATTGGCTTATCCACTTAACTGTTAACGGGTTTTTACTGGCCAGGACCAAGTTTGTGAGCCAAAAAACGAAAGAACAGAAACGACAAAAAAAAAAATCCACAAAAACAACGACAAAAAGAAGACAGAGTAAAATCGTTGTTGGCTAATAATAGCGTCGGCCCAAAAACGCTGAGACGACCACTCGCATCGATCAATGGACAAGCCTGCGTCCAGGACATGCACAAGGATGTGGCTGGGACAGCCGGGACAGCTGGACAGGATGTTGGCCAAGAGAGCCGGCCGGGCCTGCTTCATTTGGCAGCAAAGTTTTTGGTAGCGTTTGTTTGTTTGAACTTTTCGCATCATGGCCTCAATCAGCTTTAGTCACTGTGGCTGCCTGTGTGTCACCCTGTGTGTCCTTCAACTCTCTCTCTCTCTTTCTCTCTCTCTCTCTTCGTCTCACTCTCTCTTTTTGTTGCTGTATCGCATATCCTGATGCGCTGTTTCGAAAACTATTTGATGACTTTCTTACGCTCGGTCGCCCTTTGACTCAAGTCGACAGACATTGCTGCTGCTGCTTTAATGGTTCCTCCGTTTCCTTCCTTTGCCACGACACACACGTGTCGCATGCGCAACTTTAATGCACCAAGACACCCAACGACTGAAGCGACACATGCAACATTTTGCAACTGCTGCCATTTGGCAACAAATTGCAGCTCATTAGTTGAAATATTACAAAAAACGAACAGAACAAAATATATACCATATATATAAAGCGATATACAAAAAACGCATAAGAAAAACGTTGAGATAAAAGCTAAAAAATAAATCCAAAGCACACAGCACAGGCCGGGTTACAAAAATTTTATTTTTACATTGCAAATGCAACGACGCATTGCACAGTGTGTTAAAATTGTTGAGTTTGCAGCTAAAATTTTGCTGATGGGTATAACTTAACTTAAACTATGATTTATAGTAGCCTTCGGCTTCAAACTGCTTGCTGAAAAAAGCCGAATCATATTGCTCTTTGATTCAAATGCTTTCCTTTCGCTATCAAATTAAAAGGTTATGTCTAACCGTTTGGGCTGTCAGTCAGTCAATAAGTTCAAAATGTTGCATATGTTATCTTTTTTTTTTTTTATCGTAAGCTAATCAACTTATTAAATTATACTAAAACAATTTTTTTAAAAATTAATTTGAGATCTTTTACCTTAACTTCTTAACCAGTTTGCTTCCCACATAAGATGTGTGTCTTTATAAGTTTGACACACTGTACTTCACACACACACACACAGTTGAAGCCTTTTGCTTTGTTGGTAGTGCCTGCCAGTCCAAGCAGCTGCAACTTATGCGAAATTCTTGCAAAAAAGAAAAGAAAATTTCTGCTCTAAAGAGTTGAGTTGAGCGCTGAAAGCGGTAATAAAAATAAAATACACCTGCCGCTCAACGCTGTTCGCCAAATGCCAAATGCTTTAATGTATGCTTGAGTAACGAAAGTGTGCATACAATACATACACACACACACACACACACTTACAGAGTACAGTGTATGTGTTTAGCTATTGGGTTTGTTGGCATGTTGTTGTTTTGGGAACGCGCTGGAAATGACCGCAAGAAGCGGTTCGTTTATGGCATAATTAATTAGAAATAATCAGCGCTGAGCATGTGTAATTTGCATGTACAGAATGCTGCCGCATATTCAGCTGCAGGCACAACACACACACACATACACACTGCAACCAAACGGACTTGTGCAAGTTTATAGCATAGTTATATGGGCGACATTTGCATGCACAAACAGTTGGCGCCGCACATTCATGAATACATATGTATGTACCTACATACCTATATTTAACCCGCAGTAAGTCAATTAAAAAGCAACTAATGCAATGAACCTTTTTTTTGGGTTTTCTCAATTGTGTTTTCAGATTCATTGTTAGAATGCTAAACACGTTTCTGATTTTATGTTAGATATAAGCTGTGGACTGCTTTTCACAAAGAAATGCCTTTTTAGCAATTTATTTAAGTTTAATAAGAGCGGGTCGCTATTTGACAGGACCAGTGAAACTAGAATGAATTGTTATACTTCTTAAAATTTAATAGGATATCAATAAAATTATTGAGTAATCAAAAAACATGTTGGATGGATAGATAAAAAACAAAAACTGTTCGTCTTGATGCTGTTTATAGCTATAAATAAAATTAAAATATTAACCTAATTGTATCATAGTTTCAACAATGCAAAATTATGTCTAATGTTTCTTTGAAAATGTTTACAGTCATGTCCATAATGTCTCACAGCACAATTTTTACCATTAAACCATTAAATAAAACAAGAATAAAAAGAAATCCAACCACCAGTCATAAATTAGTATATAGATTGTGGTTGCGTGTTGAACTTTTTGGTAAATTAACAAATTGACAGCATTCGACTGTTGTTTATGTATATTTTTGAAATAGCTGCAAGCAAAATAAAAGGCCATTAACAAGTTTGTTTTATTTTTTGTTCATTGCTACGCCGCAGGAATTGTCAATTGTTAAGAAGACATTGAAAATGCTAGACACAAACGCTATTTGCGGGGGCTTTCCGGTTAAATAAATTATGAGCTGTGTGCCTGGCGACAAGGTGTTAAGGGGCCAAGAATTAAGACTCAAATGCAGCCCACGGCACGCGCCCATCAAATAAAGTTTACTTACGCTTCGCCAGTTTGTTTAACGCACAAAAATGATTTCTGGTAGCCAAAACGGGTTTAAGTTCAAAAGCGTGACCAAAAGCAACATCCCCTTGTAAGCCCCTTTGCTTGCGCCCCTTTATAGCTATCGACAACTGCGCATCGTTAGCTACAACCCCTCGGAACATTGTTGTACTTGTTATGCATATATTTTTGACTGTGAAAAGTGCTCTTGACGTGTTTTTCTTATTCTTTGCCTTGGTTTTGTATCTCTTTCCCAAAATTTGTCACGAATCTTTGTGCAGTTTTAATGACGCTTAAAAAGTCAAGTGTCAAGAATGAAAAACTTGAACTCTTGTGCTTAAATGTCTGATGAAGAATTTAAAAATAATTTTAAAACTAATCCCATACTCTCTTCTAATGGGATGTTCAGCTGCCCGATTTGAAAAGTCAATCCAAAAATCTTTGCCAAATCAGCGCAAATACATTTAATAGCCTTAAAATTGAAGGCAAAGTACACCAAGTAAATGTCGAAATAAATTCGAGGCAAGTCGTTTCTCGACGATAATGCGCACAAGTGGAAAATTGCATTTCCCGCATTTTCCCTTTGTTGCCCGCTTCAGTTGTTATTGTTGTTTAATTTGTCAAACTTGTAAGACAAACAAGAGATGCTTAAAGAGATTGCCAAACAATTGAATTTGGCAAATTGAATAAGTTTAACTTAAACATAAGCAGAATATTATTCGAATCTCTAACTATTATAATAATAATTTAATTTATCATGTCTTAAGAAATATTGTTTATTTATAAACGATTTAATTTTTCGTAGACCTTATTTATTTTTTCTGTTGCTGGCTTGAGAACAAATGTTTTATTATGATAAATAAATTTAGGAAAAATCGTATTTATTTTGTTTATTTGTATATTTCTACAAGGACCTAATTAAGAAATATAAGGTATTTTTTAAAGTGAAGGAGTCTTAATATTATGAGTTTTTTTTTAACTTTTTGCCAATACTTTATTTTAATTTAAACCTTAATCACGCACCCTGCGATGTCTCTTGTAAATGTTTACGAAAATTTACCTGCACCATTTGGTGGCTGCCACATAAATTCAGCTCTTGAATTTTAGCAAATTTTTAGAAATTTCTGCTTATTCAAATTGGCTAAAACCATAATTTGAGCTAGCCAACAATAAACAAGCCATAAAATAAGCTGCTATATTTTACACAAAAAAAAAAACCAAACTTTAGAAGACAAATTGTACAATTAAATGTAGCGAAAATCTGCGCTTATGGCAAAATATGAATATTATTTATGCCACAAGAGGAAGATGGTGACAAGGGGAAGATGCGCACGCTAATGATGATGAAGTGTGGCAAGTATATTATGAACAGGATAGCTGCAAATATTTTCCACCTGACAGACAAAGTTTCAACTTATCAAAATATAAACCGAATTTATTAAAGTTATATGCAAAAAGAGATAGTGGAGAGAGGGGTTTGGAAGGGGGGAGGAGCTGCTGTCATGGGTCGAGTCAACGTCTAGACTAGCTGCTTGCTTAGTAATAATAATAATAATAATAATAATTTACAGCAGCCAACACAACAAAAAACACAAGCAAACAAACAAACAAAACTCAAGTCGCGTCTTCTCATGTTGCCTGTCAAACGCGGCGTGTGTACAATGTTTGCTGTAATTTACACCAAGCTAAGGGGAAGGATGGCAGTCAACTGCAGGATGCTTTGCTTGCACTTATTTATTTACGTTGATACAGTACGACCTCGCTCAAAGCAACCTATTACAAATTTGGACAATTGCAAAAGCCGAGGTGGTTGCAAAAAACGTTGAAAAATTGTATTTATATAATAAATAAAAAAAAAAAAAAAAAAAAAATTAAAGAATAATACGCTGCCATTTGGTTCAATAAAAACCCATCTTGTCAAATGAATTTTCTTTTTGATGAAGTTTTTTCTTACTCCCTTGATATTCGTTGTATGGAGTCCCGACTGTAGTACAAAAAATAATACATGTAGAAAGGTTTTGTAGAGCAAAATTTTAATCAAATACTGTGATTTTCACATGATTTTTATTTTGATAAAAAGAAATAAAATATTTTATTTTTATTTTATATTAATAAAATTCTAGCATTCATATACCCTTTAGGCATATCTTCGATTATCTTAAGATATTCAGTAAATCTTAGCTTCCATCTGCTCTTTGAATCAAAAAATCAAAATCAATTGGGCAACACGCGACACAATTTTATAGGGTATCCGTATCCGTATCCAAATAAAGATCAAGCTCAGTTCCAGGGTATCTCTTTAACTTTTCGTGCGTGGCTTGTGTTCAACTTTGTCGCATATTTTGCATAAGCCAAGGCAATTTTCATGTGGATTACATTTAATTTGGCCCACACCCTTACCCCCCTACCCGCCACCACCCTCCGTCAGACTTTGACTTAAAAGGCAGACACCCTGAAGACGCCATCTAGCGGAAGTTTTGCTATGTGTGTGTGCGTGTGTGCGTGCGTGTGTGCGTGCTGGCCACAAAAATAGGAAAAGCGAAAAACCGGAAAAGATGATTAATTCAAAGTTATTAGAAACATGACTGAAATTTATAATGCCAGCCAAAGCTGTAAAAGGAAAAAAGATATAGAAGAAAGGTGAGTTTCGATTGCACCACGTTGCATCTAACATTGAACAAGAAGAAGAAGAACAAGAACAAGAAGAAGACTAAGAAGATGATGAGCTTGGAGCTTGAGCAGGAAAAATGTCCTCGGTACATATTTGATTGTTTCGAGTCTTGCGACTTTCATTATTAATATTCCGTATACGCATTCTGCAATTTTGGCTGAGAGAAAAACAAGAGAGCAGAGGGAGAAAGAGAGAGAGAGAGAGGAACAAGTGGTAGAGCAGAGAAAGAGAGAGACGCTCTTATGGTGGCTTATCAAGAGCGTCAGGAAACCGCAAAATGCGGTTAAACTGCAAAATCATTAATTTGTTTTTGGGTTTTCCACTATTTTCATGATGTTGAAAGGACAAAGAAGACAAGAGAAGAGCGAGAAAGAGATATTGTTGTCACAACATTTTTATAAATACGTTTACAAATCAAACAGCATAAAAATGAAAAAACTTAATGTTTTGGATTTATAAAAAATAATTTTAAAAATTTCAAGCGTATTGAAACCAAATATATTTTTTAACATTCAACTTTATAAAAAAAAAACATGATAAAATATGTTTAAGAAATATGTTTATATACAGTATGTGTACACAAGTACAAACTCAATAATTTAAAAGTTAAAACATAACCTAAAAATTATATAATGATGTCATTAGCAAAACTACACCAAGCAACCCAGCACAATATTCTTGCCAGTACTGTGTTTGCATACTGGGAACAGTTTGCAGCAAACATGCTCATAACAGTTACTCGAGTTGCAAAAATGAGAGAGCGTGAGTTTGAGTGTTCACAATCTCAATTTAAGAGTCTATTTACAATACAAAGAGCATGCCCGCTTCAAAGAGCTGTTCCTATTGAGTACGCTCTTGAGTGCAATGCGAGCAACTTTGTTGTAAACAAAACAAACATATGCCAGCTGAAGTTTATTATATTAGGCAATATTTGTGGAACAGCTTAGCGCTTAGAGAGCAGTTGTTTTCAACTGCTAAACAAGAAATATCAAGTGCAACTACGCAAAAAATAAATATAAACAATAATGCATATATTGTTAAACACTTAACATTTCACTTTCACTGCTCTTGATGCTCTTTAGGTAAAATGCTCTTGAGTAGGCGCAGAGAGTTGTGTGTCATTGGCATTGCAATGTTTTTGTTGTTTTGTTGCACTTCCGAACCTCCTTGCGAACTTCCTGCTTTCGCCAACACGCAATTGTCTCAACTGTTAAGTTAACAGTGGTGTTAGAAGCGCCTTAGGCCTCGGCGTCTTCGTGTTTCTCTGCTGCTGCTGCTCGCATGCTTCCTCTTCTTCTACTTCATTAGTAGTTTCTGAAGCTACTTCGGCTACTTCGGCTGCCCGAGCAGAACAAGAACAAAATGTTTGTTTAGCCGAACTCATTCGTTGAGTGCAACGGCAGCAAATGACGCCGACTGCAAAATGCTGTGACGCTAACGTTGACGCTGACGTCGAGTGCAACTATTGGCGCTGCTTCAATCGTTATTCTTAACGTGCGAAAGGGATTGACGGAGGGAACGTGGTGGCAGGGGATTGGAGCTCAAAACAGTTTTGCAGTTGGCAAAAGTTCGCATAAGAAGCGCATTTTCATTGCAAATGCTGCTGCTGCTGCTGCACCTGCTGCTAGCGCCTGGCTTCAGTTTCCATTTGACATTCTCCACGTGCGGTTCTTGTTCTCGCTCGCTGCTGCGTCGCCGTTTGTCGTCGCCGTTGCTATTGCCGTTATTGTTAACGTCGCGTCATCGTATTTTGGCGTTAGTTGCCCCGTTAGTTAGTTTGTCGTCTATCGCGCTTTTACAACATTATCGCCTCGCGAAGCAAATTAGCAAAGAGTTGATTTATAATTTTTCTCAATTGCTGTCGCCCGTTTACCGCTAACTGTTTAGCTTTTGCTTAAGTCGCTGGCGCAGACAAAATCGCTAGCGTTTCATTTTGTGCGCGCGCGCGTTTCTTTCGCGATCTTTCTCTTGTTGACTGCTGCGCTTGGCATAGCATCGATGAATGGTAGCTGAGCGATTAAAAACATAAACAAAATAGTACTGCAATATTTGTTGGTGGACTTTTTGTAGTGTGTGGACCAAGAGAAGACAAACTTTCTGCAGCAAAACAAACAAAACAAACGGAACAAAAGTGTGCAAAATACGTAGTTAAAAAACTTTGAACCGTAAATTTAAAAGTTAATTCAGTTAATTATTCTAAGCTGATAAAAGGTATTAAATATTTGAATAATTTATGAAAAACATTAACTACTATAAATATTGTCCAAAAATTTTAAGTCGATTTATTTTGTTCGAATTATGTTAAAAATCTCTTAAAATCTAATGGTTTTTATTTAAGTAATTATAGAAAAATAATATTTTTTATTTTTTAAAATGACATAAATTTACTTTTGAAGAGTTTTTGAAAATTGTGTTCTAAAAATACTATTTCTAAATAATTGTAAATATTTTTAATTAATAAATTTTTGGTTAAATAAAAAATATATATGCAAATGGTTATTTTGATTATTTTGTTTTTTATTTAAGGAATCAGGTTTTTCTTGAATTCCAATACATGCGTAACCAATCTCCATAGATTGCCAAAGGTTTGGCATTCAATATAAAAAATTTGTTTCAGTGCAGGTAAAATGTGCCATTTAATTAAGGACTTTATTGGTTCGTGCAGAGCGGTTCACAATATCCGATAATCGCAGAGAATTTGTATTTATTTTCATCTTCAATGCATTGCAACATTTCGAGTTTGGCTTCAGTGTTCTTCCTTGCTCCCACAATGGCACAAAACTAACTTGGCCAGCATTTGTGCATCCAAATAACGTAACCGAAACCACAACATTCGACGTCAATCAGCAAAGCAGATTTCAATAGCTGGCCCCTGGGTTCTAAGACGACATTGAGGGTGGTGCGTTGAGAGGCGGGGCATTCTCAACTTGTTTTGTTGTTGTTTCGCATTGATGCATTCACATTGTGTTTGTTGTCGTTGTTGTTCTTGCAGTTGTTGTGGAAACATGTTGCCACTTGAATTTGTTGCCTTTGACGCAGGCAACAATTGCCTGCTGTGCGCCCTGTTTCCGGCTAGCTTCCCCCCTCTTCCCAATCCATCACATTATCCAGCTTAAGATTGCAAAACCCATAAAACTTGTCTTTTGCTTCGATTTTTACTTCAATGACTTAAACTTTTAGTAGATTTCCATCGATTTGCTTTGTTTTTGTAGCAAAAAATATTTTGCTTGTTGGTTCAGAAATGTTAAGATATAAGAGCGGATTTATTTTATAAATTTTATTTATTTTTTTTATTTTAAAACAAACTAAGCATATAAATTTTGATTAGATATTCAATTAAAAAATAATGTGAGTGTCGGATTTGGCTAGCAAAAAAAAACCAAAATCACTTTCCCTTTTTTTTAGCCCATAAACAAAACAAATTTTGATTCCAACCACTAAACAATAAAATAAAATTTTTTAAAGTGCAACCGACAGTAAAATATGCCGTTAGTGTTTATTGTGTTTTTTTTTTTTTTTGTAAGCTGTTCCCTTTTTTTTTTTTTTTGCAAATTACTGGCCATTAATTACTAGACATTGGCATCGACTTAACGTGTTTTCTTCTTTAGACAACTCCTGTGAGTAAATCACCTTCGGACTTTTTTATTTTTTATAGTTTTGCATGCACAGGTGGAAGCTGGAGCAAGTGCTGTTCAATACTTATTTATATATATATATATGTGTACATGATAGTCTTATATAAATCGTCAGACAATTTAACGCCGCTGGAGCTCAACCATTACCTCATAAATAACGTTGAGCGTGTGATGGAGTTGGTAATTAATAGACAGACATTTTACAGCTTGCCAGTCTTTAAGACCCGTTCAGCTCTTTATTTTCCGCGAGGCGTTTTTGGTGTAAACATAAACACACATTTTATAAATAGCACACAGCACAAGCCATCGGATATCCTTATACCAGTTCCCACTATTCAGTTGGACAAGTTTCGATTTTTTTTTTTCTGAAGCAGCCAAAACACAGATTTATAATGAAAAAAAAAATAAATAAACAGCCAATGACAATGATATCAATTGCATTTTTCATTCAATTTACAGAAAAAAAATATCAATAATGATCTACAATATTAAAGTTGAACCTATAAAAGGCTTTAAGCAATTTAAAGCTAAAAGTTGTTACAAAAATTAAATGTATAAGCTATATACAAAAGTATATACTGTATTTGCAGGTGAACCTTGTTAGTCTAATTACTTTATATTTATATCACAAAATTAAATATTTCCCTGTCTGATTTTATATGCAAACTTTAAAGCTGTTTAACATTAAACTTACAATCACATGATTTATTTAACTTTTTAATAGCAATAAATTAAGTCTTTTTAGTGCCGAACAGTAGCTTAAAAAAAACGGCACTTAACAGTTTCAACACTAATATAATTTTTGGACATAAAAATTCGACACAGATAGCCTACAACTGCCTCAAAAATCGAACAACATATGAAAACAAAAAGGCGGTTAAAAGATGTAATACAAGTGAAAAAAGCCTTCCTTCCTGCAACTGGCAAGCTGTCAACATGTTTGACTCCTAATAGGGAAATAATTAAAATCTAACGTGCAGCAATTTCTCAATGGGTTTTTCAATGGTTGTGTGAGATAAAAAATGTTATAAAAATCGTTCAAAGCGTATGTCTTAATTTAACTCTCACTCTTGCTCTCTTTAATACTCGATCCATACATTATATCTCTGTCTTTTTGCAGCTTTCTTGGCCGCTGTGCGTTGCCCAGGTAAGTTCTGATTAGCGTTGTAATTAGTCTTTAAACAAAATTGGCATCATCACATTGTATCAAAGGAACAAGAATAAGTGATTAAATCAAAAGGCATCAAAGAAATTCAAATGCACTATGAGCTTTTATGTGAAATGATTTGCGATTTGTGTGTGCATTCGTTTGAGTTTTATAGACGTTTCATTACCAGCCAACAATATCCCCAGTGCCTGGTTTGTATGCATCGTAAAAAGATGTAGAAAAAAACGGCATCAATGAGAGAAAAAAAAAAAAAATGTAACTGCTCGAATGAAAATGCATGGAAAATTGCAGCAACTAGCTGGCATTAGTACGACGGAAAGCAGATGGGTGGGGGGGAGCAGCGGAGGAGGAGGAGAATTGGGCGACTGAGGGCTGTTTGATATTTGCATGCGTTTTTAGTACGCGCTCACTGGAATTTTAATGCATTGCACAGCACTGACAATGTTGCCCATTGAATTGGCATTGATTACAGTTAAAACGTTCAGCTCGGCTTCAGTTCAAATCGACTCGATTTGATTCGGTTCGGTTCGGTTCGGTAAGGTACAGTTTGTGTTGCAGATTAAACGACGATTGGAATTTAGAATTTAAATGCGCGTACTTTGAAGTACTTTGTAAAGTGTGTTTGAGCTGCATCAATTTTGCACATAATATAAATAATGATTTCAGTTTGATTGATTTCAGTTTATTTGGTGTTTAGGTTGCGTTTAAAAGAGTTGGACTTTATATGTAAACGTTAATGGATTAAAGTCATATAAAGGTTTTATTTGTGATTGAATTGCTTAAATGTTTATTAAAAACTTTCAGAATTGTTTTGGATATTTTACTGTTTTTATGTGTATTTTGAGCAAAAAATGGGAGTCTCGAAATAGTGAACAACCTCGCAATAGTGAACAGGCCTTGCAAAACTGAGTTCACTATGTCCAGACACGACTGTAATAGGCAAAGAAGGCAAAGAACTTACCACAAGATTAAAAACCATTTCGCATTTGCATAAGTTCATGCGAAAAATTCCAGCACACATCATCATGAACGCATCACAGTTTGATTTCTGTTCGTTCCTTGATTCGTGCGATGTTCGTGTCAAGTGCTAAGAGTGCTTGTCTAACCTGTGATGTGTGAGGGAGGAACAGAAGAGGTTAAAACCAAAAGCAGCCCTTCCAAAAAACAACAAAATAATGAAAGAGCACACACACATACACACAACGGGAGACAAAGCGCAAATGTCACGTTACTCCTTTGAAAGGACATGCCTTGGAGTCAGAGTGCAAAAGTGCGCTCAATGTCTTTTCAATTGCGTTTAAAATGCAGCAATTAAACCGCAATTTCTATAAAAAATTACGCCTCAAATGCGAAAGAAAACAATTAAGGCGTGTAAGGCAAGCAGCCACGAGCTACGACAGCTACGAGATGCAAGAAGTCAACCAGTCAGCTGCCAGGACAAGAACGACGACGGCGTCGAGGCCATGACAACAATTACGAGATCCATTTAACTTTGGCAGGATGCGAAGAATGCGAATGCGACACATGTCGCAAAACGCAGCGGGACACGGAGACGGAGACAGAGATGGAGCTAAAGTCGAAAACTGGCGACATGCCGACTAACACACTTGCAAACACACACACACACACACATACACGCCAAGAGACATTCGCATTCATGTCCTGCATTAAAAAGTAACAAAAAAAATAAAAATAAAATGTATATGACGGAGATTAAAAACTTGAATGTCGCCTCGGCTAAAAGCGCACATTTCTTGGCAAACGTTGCAAATATGAAGCGGGACAAGCGTAACGAACGTAAAAAAGAGACAGACAATCAAAACACACACACACACACAGGATGTTTTTGCGCTCATTATGCGCCAGCTGCAGCAACAACAACAACAGCAACAAACACCTTCCCCATGTGTGTGCTTTGTTGCGCCTTCCGATAAACATGGAGTTCAAGAAGCATAATGTAGGGAACTAAAGTTTTTCACAATGTTTGAATACTTAATAATAAAACAAGTAAGAAGGCTCTAGTCGGGAGAGCCCGACTAGAAGATACCCTGAACCCAGTTGTGTTATGTAAACAAAACAAAAACTGACTTAACTTCAATCGATTCAATTCGATATATCCGGTGTTTCTTAACCGATTTAGACGAAATTTTCAGAAAAGTTCTATCGTTATCCATTATTTCAACCCCTTTTACATTCAAAATTTGAAGACTCTATTTTCTTGTAGTCCATACATCTGTATATCGACCAGAGTTATCGATAATTTGAAACAAACTCTGTTATGGTATAGGAGAACTAGATTCAAACTGACGGACTTAGTTTTACGGACATGGCTATATCGACTCGGCTGTTGATGCTGATCAAGAATATATATTTTTTTTGCGGTCGGAGATCCTTCCTGCTGCCTGTTACATACTTTTGCACAAAACCATTATACCCTTTTTACTCATTTTATGGGTTCATAAATTATAAATATATATACACAATAAGACAAAAGACTTATTTATGGTATTATTTTTTTTATTTTATTTTATTAGTTTAGATATAATATAAAATATTAAATCTAAAAGGAACAACAGCGATGATTTTTGGGAAGTGCTAGCAACTAATAAGGCCTTCGACTCGAGCCAAAATACTTTACTTTTCACCTTCGATATAAAGTCTATAAAGTAAACAAACCCAAACAATCATTCAGAATAGAAGAAAGATTCTTTTTATAGTATAAATTAAAGCATTTATCTCATATTTAGATAGAGTATTTAGGCATCGTCTTCAAATATGCAATTTCTAGATATTCTTTTGGTGTATGTATGTATAAATAAGAGTGATGTATGCGTCTGCAGCAATCTGAATGAAAGTAGGAGTGTATTAATGTGTGTGTTTGTTTGTTGTGCTTGCAGGTGCACACATGCAAATATATGTACATCCACATATGAGTGTTTGTGCTTGTGTGTGTGTGTGTAATTGAGTTTCACTTGGAGCTCGTCTGACATTGACTTTATTCGGTACGCTGGCGTTGGCGGAAAGACAAAACAGACAGATAGACAGTGAAACAACGAGAGAGAAGAGACAATAAAATAGAGAGAATGAACATGAAAGGGGCACAGTGAATGCCTGAGAAAGGCCTCACATTTTATTTGTTGAAGTGCAAGAAAAGCAGAAGTCAAAAAGGGCTTAATGCACTTAAGAATAATGCGAGGCATGAGTGAAATAAAGCAAAGACAGAAAAAAAAAAAAAATGATATTTTCAACAAAGGCTCAAGTCTGTTTTTGTGTGTGTATGTGTGTGTTTTTGGGATTGCAGCTGTTTGAGCTGTGTGTTCAACTAAATTCTTGAGTGACAGAGCTGAGGTAAATTGGATTTAAAAAAGTTGATAATAAAAACTTGAATAGATTATGTTATAAGAAATAAGTAATAAAAGTTTTGAATATTATTACACACAATAAGATGTAGTATCAAAATTATACAGTTTGAGTAGATTAATTTTTATTATAATATTATTTCTTTCCTTGCATTATATTTCACAAATTTTGTTATTGTTATCATATTTATATATTCAAAATCAGTTTCACAAATAATTTTTCACATATTTAAGTATGAATTTTGGACTGTCCTCTATGGTTTTTTTGTTCTGCCATCAATCATTTTCATGCACAAAATTCTTCACATATGCTTGGAAAGTGAACTCAAAATTCTCGTAATTGACACAGTTTGCAGTTGTTGTTGGAGCGTTTGGGTAAATGCCACAGTGTATGGCCACTAATATGACAGGATTAAGACCAAATACACGAAATCGGAAAAAATGCTTGTATAATTGTCAAGTTATGTACATTGAACAGCAGTTACTATCAAATGCGATTGACAAGCCCACAAAAACGCACACACGCATACATTTACACACACAATGAACAAACACACATGAATGCTGCATAAGAGCCACAAAATCCACACAATACAAACACTACCCACATCATTCTCTCTCTCTCTCTCTCTCTCTCTCTCTTACCCTTACACAGTTAGCATTTTTGGTCTCTAGTTTGGAATATCCGAATACTGAAACTGAATCAATGAAGTGAATAGTGATTAAATGCGAATGCATGCAGGACGCTTTCTCTTTCTACCTTTCTCCCTTTCTAACGCTGCTCCCTTTTTCTGACTGCATCCATTCGCATTTAAGGGGGGCTCAGCTCGTCAGTGTGTGTGTGGCAATTTCATGCCACATTTCATGTCGCTATTGACACAAGTTATCAACAGTATTGAAACGTTGCATTTATGTTCAATGTTAACATTTCCATAATATTTGGTGTATGGAATCGCATAAGTCTTTGCGGTTTCTAAAACATACGTTTCAGATACCGCTTGTGGCATGTATGCATTTGTCATTTGTTGCATCAAATTGAAGGAATTGTGTTTATTAAACCCCTTCATAAGACGAAAGCAATATTTTATTCGATGTTTAATAAGTGACAAGTTTCGAGGTATATATTCTTGAATGAGTTTTTTTTAGCACAATATAGTCATAAGATGAGCCGAAATTATAAGGCAATAAATTGCAGAGAAACAGGCTTCTTAACTTCAAAGTGTCATCAATTGGATGACAGCATCGTTTGACGGTTAAATAACTGTAATTACGGCTAAAAATTATTTGGTTTATTCTACAAGCTACAAGCTACAATAAGCAAAACAATTTAAATCAAAAGAAAACTTTTTTTTGTGAAAAGTTTCACAAATATACTTTTCAAACTAAATATAGAAATATAGACATTTTTGGCACAAATATTTTGAAGTAATTCCCTGAAATTCCTAATGCAAATCGATAAAACACACATATTTCTCACATTTAAACATGTACTTATTTACGTAGTGTTTTTAATTTTTGTTTTAGTTCAGCTTATCAAATAAACCTGAGAACAGTTGAAATATTATTTCGACTCCTTTTAAGATATGTTTAAAACTGACTTTTGTGTCAATTTGTTGTTGTTGGGAAGCTAATTTCGCCATCGCTAATGTCACCAGTTGCTGGCTAGGCCTTGCTTTGGCCTTGCATCAATCCGCATCAGTTTTTGGATTCCGAATTTTGTCGTTGTCGCAGCAGCTTGGCCAACATGTAGACACAACAGACGTCAGTCAGCATGTTCCGGTTGCTTCTGTCGCGTCATCAGCTCACTCTACCCACCCCTTCAACACACTCTCGTGTCGCTGCACTCACTCGTGCATACATGAAAGTCAATTAAGCGTATTAAGTGCAACAGTGTGTTTGTGTGCGTGTCACAGTGTGTGTGTGTGTGTTTGTTTCTGCTCTTGCTGTGCTTATCATGACATTTCTTGGCACTGGCATCAAACAACAACCGTTCCAGCACATTTTCCAATCCCACAACCCCTCAATCCCACCACACATTAATTCAATACAGAATAGGTCTTCCCATTCAACTTCTCTATCGTTCAACCCCATTTTGGTGTGGCGGGTAGCGTCATTCGATTGCTGAATGAATGAAAGGTAGGATGTGTGTGTGTGTGTGTGTGAAATGTTTGCGGCTGATTGCGGTTCTTAATTTGCTTTAAGATATTGTCGTTTGGTTTTGGGTCATTTTGCTTTCATATGATAAGTGCTATACACTTTAAAAAAGGTAAATTTAATTACTTAAGCTTTAAATTTAATGTAATTCATAGATGAGTTGACTGTTCCGAAGTCTTAAAAGAAATTGCATCCTTGCCAGCATAGATAGACAAATATTTTGTTATTCTTAGAATTGAAAAGAATAGAAATTTTTGACATTTGATGCTACTCCGAGAGGTTCACTTTTCTCCCAATTACCGTTAACATATCTCTCAGATATCTTATGACAATGTTATGCTCTCCCTCTCTATCTCCCCTCTTTCTTTCTTACTGTGCTGCTACTCTTGTAGATGGAGCTGAAAACATTACGCATACGCAACGTTGTATGGGCAACGCCTGTAAAATGTTTGTTGCATTTGCTTCTCAGCAGCATTGCAGGCATAAGCTGATCACAGAATGCAACTCCCTCTTCCTTTAGAAACCTACACACACACGTGGTAGTAGCATTCCCTTTGCTCCTCTTGACGCCCCCGCGCCTTTTCAAGTGTTAATTGTCGTATGCAAATTTTTGCGCATCCACAAAATGTAACAAAACACGATTTTGAAAGATGCAAATTGGATGTTGCTTCTCTTGTTGCTGTTGCTTTTCAGTCCAGGGCAGTTGCCAGCGGCAGTGAGTGTCAAAATAAGCTTTAAATTACGATGCTCCAGACTGGAGTCATACCATCCTTCCTCTATCCCTCCCCCACCCAAAAATTTTGAACGTGCGGCGTAAATTGCAACTGACAAGAGTGAAAGTTATGCGAAGGGGCTGCAAAAAGTGGCAACGGCCACAACAACCAGCAGCCCAATCGTTTTGCCTGCAACCTATAACAAAATGTCACTTTGGGCTAAAACGGACGCTGAGAGTTGGGCGCATACGTTGAACGTGGCAAGGAGCGGGAAGGGAGGAAACGTTGAGACCTGGACCTGGTTAGGACAGCCGCATGCGTGATTGTGACATTTGATTAGGTTGCCTTTGTCGAAATGTTAATTTGTCTATTGAAGGTGCCCTAGCGCACTCTCGCGTCTCTCTCTCTTTCTCTTTCTCTCGCTCTATCTTTCTCTCTCTCTCTCTCTCATTATCTTTTAAGCTACACTGAAAATATATTAGAAGCTAAGTTATTATGGCAATAATTAAAGAACTTGGCATTAGAAAGACATTTGATATTTATTTTCATATTTTTAATAATATATGATAACTATAAATATATTGGAGATTTTGATCAAACACATTAGAATGTATAAAAAAAATAAATAAAAATAAATAATAAAATAAAAAACTTAATATCGAAAGCAAAGTAAACTTGAACTGAAATTATTCAGAGCTTGTCTTAGAATGTCCGTTGAGTGAAAATAAAATCAAAATCACTGAAAGTTATCTTGCTTATAGCATACTTATTTGTATTTTTATACACTGGGAGACAATCATGAAATTTCCACAAGCACAAACAGCTGCAGTTGAATTGCAAACAGTTAAACAAATACGAACTATTATTCATTTTGAAATGTAAAGCGTCATTTGCATTGAGACAAATTTCGTCTTTGCATTTACTTAAGGCAATCTCACTTATTGCAAAATTGACAAAAGACAAACGCATAATTGCCATATAATAATCTTAATCCGCACAAAGCAAACACATGGCGTCTCCCCTCCCTTTCCCTTCCCTTCCCTTTCCCAACCAATCTTCCACATCTCCTAAAACATGGCAGACAGACACGCTGTATGCCACAGTATAGCACAGACATGCAAATCCACATAGACATAAAGCGTGTCTGGGCTTCTTCAACTTGGCCACTAATTAAGAAGACAAACTCAGAGCTAAGCATACATACATATTCATATATTTAAATATGTATACATATATATGTTTGAATGTATTTTTGAGCAAGTCAGAAGTTCGCTCCAAAGATTCTCACACTGACAAACTGAACTCTTATAGGGATAATAAAGTTGTTAAAACACAATTGAAGTTAATTTAAATCGATTGAACTTCTTCTGTTAAAATTAAAAATTTACAAATCTCTTGCTTGTGGTGGATCATAAGCTAATCAATAGCACTATTTATTTAAAGGAGTTTTCTTGCTCTTGAAATTATTTGTCAAAATAAAATAATGAGGAAATTTATCTATATTTAGTATTAATGAAATGTTTTCTTCACAGACTTGCATAACATTTTACCTTAAACCAACATCCTTGATAAAAACGTTCTACATAGTATATTCCATAAATTTTACTGTCGCTCAATTTGAACACAAAACAAATTAGCAAAAATTGCTTTCTAATTTGTAGTTTTATCACACACACCGACTATTTTTGGGTCCTTATTTTATTACGCTTATTTGAAAGTGGTTATTCCACTTATTGTTGTTGCAGTCATAAAAAAAAATGTGTACACATACACAAACTCAAACAGTGTCATGGCCTAAAGCAGTAGCTCACAGTTTCTCCATATCATGCAGTTTTATACATATATGTATTTTTTTTTTATTATTATTTCATTTTGTTGTTTTTTGCCATTTCGCCAAAAGTCAAACACGGAAAATTTATTTATTGCGCTGATATGGCAGCACCAGCATCTGTCGAGGGGTGTGGGGTGCTTGGCATCGTTTTAGCATTTATGTTGGGCGTTTAGAATTTTTCAACTGTTGCGCAAGGCATTTTATGAGCCAACCGAGAGCTAAACTCCACGCATATATATATATATATATATACGTCCCAAAAATGAGAAAAACTGTAAGGAAAACGCATAAATTTTATGACTGACTGAGCAAACAAGGAGAGAAAGGGGGGGTGATGGTGGGTTGGGGGGCGTAAAGTGGAGAGAGGCTGTTGCACTCAAATAACTGTATAGACCGCATTTTCACACAAAAAAGTGCGCCGAAATTTTCAACTAAATTATTCATTGAGCGCGCAATTGAGCTGGAAATGTGCACATCATGTGTATGTGTGTGTACTTATGTGTGTGTGTGTGCGCGGTTTGATTGTCTGCCTGGATGTCGGTGCTCGTTGCCACTGTCTGGGCACGTAGAATTGTCGGCTGCTTGGCTTCCTGGTCGCTGGAGCAACTGAAAACTGAAAAACAAAACCAGTTATAAAAATAAAACTGCTGTCTTTATTGTGACGAACTTTAAATACTCTGGCAGTGCATAAGTATGCTTTAATATTCGTAAAGTGTTTAATATATTTATGTATACTAAAATCGATTTAATAAAAAAAAAATGGATTTTTAACAATTTTTAACAAAACAAAAAAGCAAAGAATTTTACGAATGGAAATAAGTAAAAAAGTGTTGAATTGATAGTTTTTTTGTCAAAATATTGTAAGTAATAAAGGTGCTCAGGGTATATTGTACATGATAAGGTAACTTTTGCCTTGCATGCCAATCCAAAACTTGACACTTTGTAGCAAGCTCGAAATCAAAAAAAAAAAAAAGATATAAATTCTGAGGGACACAATAAACGAAATTATTTTGGCGGCTGCCACCAAATGTTTGAAAATGTTTGGAAAGCTGTCTGCAATATAAGCTTTATCTTTTTTTTGATGGCACAAACGCGAATTTATTAGAGCTCAATTAAAGGGAACTTAGTAAATTGGCATTATGTTTTATGACCAAATTATTTTATTTATTTTAGACTTTTTATCATAGGGGCTAAAAATTCTTTTATAAGATTTATATTTCGCTAAGTTGTTTAAAGTTGAGATACTTTTGTACATTAGGTTTCGTTTGAGGGTTGATTTAAGACTGGCTAAATGAGGGTGCATGTTAGAGTTTGAGGTGAACACAAAATACAAAATCTCGCATGCATAAATTAATTAAAGCCTTTTTTTGTTGCAAATCAGAGACAAGGGAATTTTCGCACACCTCGGCTACCCTCCTCTCACTCGCTCTCTCCCTTTATCGGTGTACTACAAAATGCGGGCGGCTCTTAATTGCATTTGCTGTTCGGTGAATTAAAGGAAAAGAAGCAGAGTGGTAAAGGGTCCGGCTCTGTTAACTGACGTGATTTGCAGCAACCACACAGAGCGGGTCGGTCGGTCTGATCAATTTGCTGTACCCTGACAGATTGAGGCAGGAGCTGGAAAATGTCATCGGCGTCGCAGTATTCTTGTTCATAACTCAGGCCGCAACTCTTGCACCGTCAATTGGATTGATAGAGAAGGGGAGGGGCGTTGGAAAAGTGCAAAACTCATTTATCAAATGGTCAGCACGCTGCTGACCTGCAGCTGCACCCAATGGCAATGCCACAAAAAGTGCAACAATTTCTGTGGCGCCACACAAAAAAAAAAAAAAAAACTAGAGAAAAGAAGAAAAAAGTAAAAAAAAGGCGCTAAGAGCCAAGAAAAATGCCGTTAGCCATCCTCTCAATCTCCCCACTCTCTTTTTTCACTCTCTCTCCCTCGTTCAGCTGTTAGCTGCCAGAACGCACTCATAAATCATAAAATTCCATGCAGCCCGGCAGCAATGGCGCCATCGTCATCTTTATAATCTGGCAAGGCATACACCCAATCACCTCCACCCTGTGGTTGCTAACCCCTTGTTGAATTGGTTCAGCATTGGTTCTTCTATGAGTGGGTGTAACCGCTGGACTATGATGTTGCAATTTGTAGCTGGTAAAGTGTGAAATTGTGTTGGCAACGCGAATTGTTTTCTTTTTGTTTAATTTTGTTTTTTGCCCATCTACTGTTTTGATTTTTTTGTTTTATTGTTTTTAGTCAACTGTCTGGGGTCTTTCATTTAACCCTTCCGCTACTCGTCCAGCTTAATAGATGTAAGGAAGAATGGTTTGGTTGTAGTTACGCTTCTTAAGGCATGAAATATAAATGGGTGTGAGTTAGCTTGAGGGAAAAGTGATGTGCGTCATGTATACGAAAGCTTAAAAAGTAAGTTAAGAATGAGACACAATAATTCATCGATTGTACCGAATATGAAGTCTACTTTCGTTTGAAAAGGTAATTGAAAAATGATTGAAATCAATTAATGACAATTCTTTAACAATATACTAAAACGAGTTGAGTTATGCTCATGTTGAAGTATATTAGGTTAAACTATTTTTATGAAAAAAAAAAACACAATTTGGGATAGATTTTTAAAAACTTTTAAACACAACAAAGTTCGTTTGAACCTTAATATCCAACTCAAAGCGTTGACTTGCGCATTTAACAATTTATTTACACACTTTGAGTAAAATGAACAACGAAATAAATCAATTAGTCCACACAAACACAAACTCATACATAAGCAGGGCTATCTCTTGGAGCTTGAGTACACCTGAGCAAGGATCTAGAAACCGGTAGCCAGAAACTGACACTGGAACCGAACCTGAACCCAATAGTAAGCGTCAACTGTTGTCCTGTTTTGTTTGTAGCAGACGCGGCAGCTAATTGATATAAACGACTGTCTCCTACGGGTTCGTAATGCCAAGAAAAGCAGCAAACAGGGAACAGAACAGAGAACAAAAAACAGAAAAAAAACTTGAGCAGCTTTCACTGACTTTGTCGTTTATTAAAATTTATGCCATGGACATGGAAATGAAAGTTGCACATTTTTTTGTATTATTTAATTTTGATTTATTTTCTTAACACTATAAGCCATTTGCCCCTGAAGTTGTCTGCCAGTGAAAGTCCCGTAGTGCAGCAGCCTAATGCAATATAGAACATTTATTTGCACCTGCCATTTTAGCCACCTGCCTGTCTGCCTGTCTGAGTCTGGAAGCCACTGACATGCAACAGAATTTATAATCGCCGCTCACACTTTAAGCACCTGTGCTTTTCACCTGAACCATGATAAAAACCCACAAATTTTGCGTACGCGCCAGTTATGAGGGCGGACCTCTTGTCACCAAGTGGGCGTGTCGATTGCTCGACGCACACCTTTATGCCCCAACACAAAAAAAAAAAAAACCAAAAACCTACAAAGAGAGTCTTGCAGGCTGGGTGCATTCAGACATCCCAATTTTGACATTGTCTGAGCAAAGTGCGTGTCTCGATTTCTACATAATTAAACTACATCCAGCCATGCCACCGTGCCGTGTGTTGCATGTTGCTCTACTACGACTATGTTCCTTCTTCTGTTTGGCGTTTGGGTACGTGTGCGTGTCGCCACCACTTCCGGTTTGTGCCGGTTGCGTCCGGGCAACGGGCATCGTGGCAACCCAACAACAACAACTCTGGTGCTAAACTTTTAATGCACGTTCACTCGCCCTCCCAGAGAAAGAAAGAGAGAGATAGAGAGAAGCTGACTTTTGGGCCAACGGATTGTGGTAGCAGCTTTTGGGTGGCATCCCGATGGCTGCAATTGCTTGACATGCTAAACAAGACAGGCGACAAGTTGGTCGAAAACGGTTTAAAATAGAAACTAAGCTATAGATGCAAGAGAATTAGTTAAAACTTAATATATGTACATATATTCAACTTTTAATTAGCCACAATGTACTTAGAGAGTTATGAGACTTTTAGCTTGAACATATTTTATTTTTTCGAAATATATTTACTTATACATATATGTAAGCTCAGTAAATAAATTCATGTTATCTTATTTTATTTATTTGTTTCATTTGCCTTTAATTCAATACAAAATAAGTTTTAAGAATATAGTTGAATGTAATCTTTTTTGGTGTTTTTATTATCAAAAGTACTCTTCAGTTCGATGATGACAAATATGTTGGGTGTTATAAGTTCTTATAATATCGTTTTGTGCTTATGTGTGGGTGTATGTCAGTGTGTGCTTGTGTGTGTGATAGTTTGCTTTTGGTAGCATTACGTAGCATTGTTGTTGTTGTAACAACGTCTGCCTCGTTTGCACGAAAATTTGTTGGAATTATTTCGGGCAGTTCTAAATTTCGCAATAACGAGCCGCATTTGACAGGCATACAAATTGCATTTCTACACCCCCACCCATATCAAACTCCTTCCGCGGGTACGTCGGTGGCCGCTTTGTTAAGGCTAAGTCAAGTGCGTGTATGTATGTATGTGTGTGTGTGTGTGTGTGGATAGTTGTGTATGTTTGCTTACAACTTTCTTGGTCCTTGGATAGTTTTGGGCTGCTGCAGGGCAGCCAAGTTTTTCGTTCGGGATTTGTTGTTATTCGAATTTGGCCAAGTTGAACAGATAGTCCATAATTAAATAGCTTAAACATGGTAGCATGTGGCAAGCGAGGACAAACAACATTAAAACAATTTAACTAACTCAACAATTTTGTAACTTAAGTGGCAAAATATTTGCGCTAAACTTTCAAATTTTTACCCAGATTTTCTTCGTTCGTTTGTATATTATTATTTTTTTGATTTCTTCTCCGCTTTTGTTTTTTTTTTTTACATTTTTGTGCTGTGTGCGCTGTGTGACAATCTTTTTGATTTAGCTGCAGAGCCATTAACACGGATTGATTGCCCCCAAGGACAATAGACACCAAGTGGCTTAAAGGACAAATGCCATCGCTGCTCTCACACAGCACATTCGAATTGCTCTGCTCTGTTCTGCTTCTAATCCTCTTCCCTACTTTCGAGATGTTTTCACCACATATATAGATTTTGGGCGGGCATAAGGCATGAGTGCGTCAAAAGAGCAAAAATTTAAAAGTTTTTTTTGTCCATTTTACGCACTGCCTTTATCTGCCTTTTACAAGAACATACTGCTTTTGTTGATTTTGTTGTCCTTACACATTTAGCAATTGATTTAGCTCAGTTTGCATATTGTACAATGTACACAATGCTTTGTTGGCTTATATTAATAAACATTTAATACTGATTAATATCAAATTAAATTTATTGACTTAAGGTGAAAAGTTATTGTAAAATCTTTTTTAATAAATGTTTGCATATATAATTATTTTTTAGCGGCTTATGACATGTATTTGTAGTCATTAATTCAATCGAATACGCTACTTGCTCCCCAAATACTTTCCTATAACGATACCCAATTTAGTTGTAAAAATCATATTAGTTGTGATTCTGCCGTAGCCAGCTGGCTAGAGAGCTTGCGGGGAGAAGTGTTATTACAAGACTTAAGCGCAGGTCATTTAGAAACCTGATACAGTAACCGGGTGACGATCCGATGGAAGTCAACCTTATCCACAAGACCCTCAACTACGCCTGAAGTCCAGGCTTGGGACTGCATTGTTATAAAAAATTTTCGGAGTTTTTGATCAAATACAATAAATTAAAAAAAAAATAATAAATAAAGTCCATAAAGTTCATAAAGTACATAAGTCAATGTAGGTTATTCAATGTTCATTATTGGTATGCAAAAGTAAAAATTGTAAGCTTAAAAATTGCATTGTGTTAGCCAGAAGCTACTAACCTCCTTTAAATCAACTATGAAAAGGTTACGATTGCTTTTTCATTTATACGGCAATCAGCTAAGCTGATGTTCCACCATTAAACCAAAATACAGCCAATTGTTAGTTTTGAAAACATAGTAAAAGAAATTATCTGCCAACATTTAGTTAACAATTAAAGCAAAGCCATATAGTTTTTTCTGATTTATGCCACTTTGCTTAATAATTGATTAATGTGTTGGCCATAAGAGGCATAAATAAATAAAGTTATATTCAAAACTTATCGATTCAACAATCGACCAAAAAAACCTGCTAACAACTTTTCGCTGCAAACAACCACTCTCTCTCTCTCTCTCTCTCTCTCTCACTCACTCCCTGCCTGGTTTTGTCACTTTTTCGCTGGAGCCTGTCATGCTAATAAGAAACGCTTTGTTATGCATTTCCTTCCGCTTACGTGGCCTGACTTAAGGCGTATTTGCAAAATTCAAGACGAAGTGCAAGTGCCAGCAAATTGTGGGCCTTCGCTGTGGGGTGATGGTGATGGCTTAGGGTAAAATGGTAAGAGGACAAGCCTTAAAAACGTAAATTGAAAACTTTGCCCTGTGTCGTTTGACGTCGCTTGTTGCTGTTGTTGTTGTTGTTGCCACACTGTTTGGCAGTTGGTTTTTGGCCGTGTGCGTGCCTTGTCAACATAATTCAGCAGTTGATTGAATAGACCTCTGTGTGTGTGTTTGTGTGTTATATAGCCATATATTTAAGCTTTAGTCGGCGACATAAAACGCTCCACAGTCAATGGGCCGTTATCCGTTGTTGCTTGCTTGCCAACTTTTGCTGCACCAGTTTTAAAATCAAATGCCTCATTTGTGGGGCTTACGCTTACAAGGGGCAGCAATTGGAGTTTGGGGCAGCGTTAGCAGTGTTACCGGATCCGGTTGCGCAAGCCGCAAAGATTAATTTGTTATTGCTGCATGTCGTTGTCGTTGTCGTTGTTGTAGTTGTGGGTCTCTTTGCCGGGAAGTCCTGACGGCGTTGGAATTTTTAGCGCAGCACTAAAGGTGCAAAGGAATTTAATTAAATGTTCTTCTCACTGCCATTGCAAAACTTTTGCACCAAGCACTGCAGAAGCGACATCAACTACAACAACATTGTGGAACATTTTGTTGTTTGTGCTTTTGGCTCGGCTCAACCATCGTTCCGAAGCGCAGCTCAATAAACTTGACAAATTTGCATAGTCCTAGCCCTTATGGCTGCCCTTATGATTCTACTCTTTCGTACCCCAAACTCTCTTCGTTGGCCAATTGTGGCCACTAACAAGACGTGAAAGCCGCTTTGCCTAGCAAAAGTACCAAAGTAAGAAGCTGCCATTTCAGATTTAGAGAGAGTGCACATTGTACAGTGGGGTAAGGTGGGTTTGAAAAGGTACAAAATTGTTGAATGACCCAATAAAATATTATGATTACAGTTGATATTGTTGTGTTCGAACTTCGAAAGCATATTGAACATTTGATTGTTAGCTATAATAATCGATAATTGATTAAGGTTTTCTAGTTCTTTTCGATACTTTAAATTCTTTATTAACACCAATGCTTTACTAACACACACACACACAAAACACTTGACTACCAAACTCCATCATAATCAATTGTGATGCCTGCAAAATGCCTTCCGCTCAATACACATTGTCCAAAAAGGCATCATGAATGGGCTCAAAATGCTTTAAAGAGTTCATAATCCAAAATGTACACACACACAAAACCAGACCCAAACCCAAGCCCAGAGCTAGTAAAACAAACTGATCAATGGGCTATAATGCGACAGAGTGGACGGACAGACAGACAGACAGACCGATAAGATTGGTAGAAGGTGGGCGATGCTTTTGAGTACTGGACCAAGCAGACATAACAGGACAGATGGCATGAAAAATTATTTACTGCAAGAAAAATCGCATGCAACATTATTGCACTGAACGGAGAGGCAAAGGCAGGCAGGGAGCAATAAAGGCCCTAAAGCCAGGCAGGCAGGCAGGCACAGTAACCAGTGAGCGGGTTATGTCTACCCAAAAAACGATGGATAAAAAGAGAGAGGGAGAGAGAGAAAGATGATGATGAAGTTGCCAATGATGATGATGGGCCACGGCTGTATGACTATGACTATGGCAATGGGTAAAGCTGATGCTGATGCAGGCGACACAATAATGCTGCCATTAATCTTCTGGCACGACTGATTTGTTTGACTTACGGCTCACGGCGACAGCCAGAGACAGAGACAGGGAAAGAGAGAGAGACAGAGATATAGTAAGAGTGAGAGGGAGACAGAACGTCGAAAATACATATAGATAGATAGATAGATGGATGACTGCTTGGTTTGGTTCAGTTTGTTTTGGTTTGCCTAAGTGAAGGCTTAAAGTCTAGCTGAGCAAAAGCAGCTCTAGCGCAAGCTTGCCAAAACGCACATTACAAAATAATTTCTGTAAATCATTTCTACGGGCATTATGTAAGTTTCAGCTAGCCGCGTCACATCGTCACGTCCCGTTGTCCGATGTCTTAACCAGTAAAACTTTAATTGTGCAGCCATCAACACCAATCAGCCGCAGTCGCGTCTGACACTTGTCAACGAGCATAGCAGCGGTGGTGCTTGTTGTTGATGAAAGGTTTTTCATAGCCAGTCAAATTAAGCCTATATCTGCGGCTAAAAAAAAAAAAAAAAAACGGTGCAATTATACTATTGGTACTGAACTTATATAATTTTAAATTTTTTATGCACTACAATTTCTGGTAATTGACAACAATAACTAGTTGGCCCAAACTCATTAAGTGATATGAAATCAAGACAACAGAAAAATTATTTATTTTATGTACACAAAATGCATTTATTCTATTAATCCAATAACCCATTATTAATCTATAAATTCACCCAAAATGATCTATAATATTAAATCCCCAATCAAAAATATATTTCCATTTTTATATTATTTAAATTTTATAGACAGTTTTTTCACATTTTTTTCTCACATTTACTTTCTTATAGGTATACCATAATTTATGTCTTTTCATTTGATTTTAATTTTGTCAACGGATATGCATTAATGTTTTAATAATATCAAATCCAATTTGTTACATATGTACTATATTTAATTATAATAAGGGGATTCACGCCACTTTGCTTAGCTGCTTATCTGCTTACTTTTACTTACTGAGCTGCTTCCGTTTGCTTACTTTTCGGCAGTGCAATTTGTTGTTGGAGAGTAAGCAACTAAGCAGATAAGCAGCTAAGCAAAGTGGCGTGAATACCCTAAATGTTTAAATGTGATGTTGCCATGTTATAACAAACGTTTTGACGCATGTACAGCAATCATTATTATGTCATGTGCGTCTCTCTCTAGTCACGATTAACAATCACTCAGTCGTAGTCGCAGTCGCAGTTTCAGACTAAAACTCAAACTCATACTCTGACTCTAAGTTAACCGCACAATCGGTGTCTGATACAGCCTCGAAATGGACTTGTTCAACTTTCGATTGGCCGGGGCCCATCGAATGCGAAAGGGGAGGCAGGGAAACATTTCCAAATGACGACCGCAAATTACTCCACTTGAGTGCGAAAATTGCATGTAGCCAGAAAAGTCAGTCAAGTGAAAACATTTTTGCTAGCTTGCTCCTCTTGCAGCATCCCGCTCGTCTCGCCACTATTTGGATTCGAATTTGGACAGCAGCATCAGGCATTTGAGAAGAGCAGATCTGTTGCCAACATTCTGATTGCGTGTGTATGTGCGTGTGTGTGAGTGCATAGTGCGATTGACCAAATCATCTTTTGGCTGATTGAGTTATGTCATTAGTGGTGCAGTTGAAGTTAAGTAATAGCTTTATTTTTAGGGGATCTCTTAAGTAGCGTCATAGCTTTATTAGACATTTTACGAAATCATTCACTTATTTTAGCCATTTGCAAGCTGCAACGATCTGCTAAATTACTCAACGCTAATAATTTTCCAGCATTTTAATAGCCATAAATTTTACATTTCGAAACACACATTAATGCGGCAAAGTTTTTTATGTTTTTGTAAGGTGCCGTAAATCAATTAGAGTGTGAAAGTCCTCAACTCGCCTGTCCGACTGTCATTCATTAGCAATTACCTTTAATCATCTGCAACTGACCAAACGATGACTGGCATAATGTTGTCTTGTAAAATTACAAAAGGTCAGGGTGCGTTACACCCCACTCACCAAATTGGCATCCTTATGTGTTTGGTCGTTAAATGTTACATGATTTAATGTTTTTTTTTTTGGCATTCATCGTTTTAGTTGCAGATTTACAGTGCTTGTTAAGCTCCGAAAAATACATAGAGTGAGGTAGGCAAAAAAAGAAGAGCGTAGCTTTATTTCTTACACACACACAAATTGGCCAATTGCAGGTCATTTTGTTTTTATATAATTTTTTATTCTGATGTCAGACAAATTATAATTTGCCAAATTGCTCATAATTATCGCACAAAACTCTAACTCGATGCCATTTGCTGGTAAAATATATACTTTCTACTACTTTCATGCAGCGTTGCGCATACGCCCCCTTGAACATTACACAGAAAAAATACGAAAATAAAACTGCGAATGATATACGTATTCATTTAGCTTTGAAAAATTGTGCACACAACTCTTCAATCATCTACATTGATAAATACTGAAAAAGCAAATAACATTAAACTATAATCTCACATACTTTGAAATCTTTAGTTTTAAATCTGCTTAATTGCAAAAAATTTCTTTAGTTTAGGGTATCTTTTAGCTTGTACCGTTTTAATTGTAAGGTTTTTATATATTAGCAGTTTGATTTTTCGTCTTTGCACAAGCGAGCGAAAAGTGGGCGGCTTTTCGTCATGTAATTTTCAGTCAAATTTTGTATGATTTTCATTTGATAAAATCATAATAATGCCAGCCAGAGCTGACCACAGCAGCAGGTCCGCAGTCCCGTCCGTCGCGAGGCTGTTTGCTTCCTGGTCTGGCAGCTGATGGAATAGATGACTCAAGCCGAGACGAGGCGAGATTAGGCAGGTAGCTCGACTCGAATGATGTTTGCCACACGAAACTGGCAGCTGTCCATTAAGGGAGTGGGTCGCTCAAAGGCATTGTTTTTACATTTATTGTTTTTTTTTTTATTGTTTTCGTTGAATTGAGCAAACAAAAAAATATAGACAAAAATAATTTAAAACTGCTGGCAAATGAGTTTTCACAAGTTACAAACTAAAATCTACTTTTAAAAGTGGGCAACAAATGAGTGGGCGTATTTATAATCAAAGCGTTGTAAATAAAAATTCCAAAAAAAAAATTAAAAAAAACTTTCAAAATAACGCGGAAACTTTTGAGTTCGTTTGCTGAAAGGCAAAAGCAAAGACAAAGACTTTGTGAATATTTGAGATACTTTCATAAAAAGTGCCTTACCTAAGAAATTAATGCTGATAAACTTGTTCGCCTAAAGCTCATTGGCTTTTTACATTTCACTAATGACAAAGGAACAAATATTTTCAATCTTCTTTATAAGAACTTATTGATATGTTGGAAAAAAGATTTTTACCTGAAAATTATATAAAGATTCTAACCTGAAAATTGCAGTTTTATTTGTCAAAAATTATCCGATGTGCAAAAGCCAGAGCTATTTTTCACGCGGTTTGATGCTTGAAGTAAACATATTGAAATTATCTTTGATATTTTTTAATATAAAAAAAAAGAAAAACAATGCTTTCTGTTTTCAGTTTGCTTACTCGTATCGAAAGTTGTGTTAGCCTCTTTCACATTTATGGCCAATAGCTTGAATTAAATTGTATGATTTGTGTGTTGACTGCAAAGTCGATAGCCCCAATTAAATCACTAAAACTTTGTTAGCTCAGTTCAGTTCTTCTAACCACAGCAACAATGACAGAACAATGCTCGAATACCTTCATTTTTTGCCTGAGCTGGCTGAAAAACTGGCAAATTTGTTGCCCTCGAACCAAAAAAATGTTCCAATCAGCCAAGTGCAACCACAACTTGAATTGTAGGGTATGTGTGTGTGTGTATTTTTTGGAAGATTCTGTGCATTGGTGAACATGGTTTCCCTTTTGTGATTGCTTGCAACAAATTGAACATTTTCATTAGATTTTCTTTTGGTGGGCGGACAACAACAGCAACAACAATGCAGGCACGCACAAGAAAAACAAAGAAGAAAATTCGAGTGCAGACGACGCGACGTCAGTAGAAAATCTGGTTTGTTAGAGGCGAGTTTTGCACTCGCTGGGCACATTCAATTGTAATGCCCAAGAGAGTGATTCAATTGAATTTGTTTGTTTTAGTATACGGTTCATTTATTTGCAAAAACGAATGAATAACATGCCCCACACACGCATGCGTGTATACGTGTGTGTTCGCATATAATTTGAACTTTGTCGAACTTCCGGTCAAATTGCGAGCAACGCTGAAATCCTTCTTCTGCCTCCTGCCCTATTCCTTTATTGTTCAAGTGCCGGAGTCAAGTATATAGCGCTCAATTCAAGGTGTATACTCTTACAAGTATGTGAGTGTGTGTGAGTGTGTGTGTATGTGTGTGTGTGTGTGTGAGCGAAAACTTTTGCCCGCTGCTTTCACTGCTGTTAAGTTGCTTGGGACCCCGGGGGAGCGCTTAAGATTTCATTGTGTAAATTTACTGCGCCAGTTGCTGCCTGCTCATAAGATTCAGTCCCTGCCAAAGAGTTTTGTGCTGGGGTGTGCGCTCTCATAAAGCTGCATATAAATGCAAAAGAAAATTCAAATCGCGACCTGCTTAAAAATGAACAACAAATGAAATACCCATAGGTAGAGTATGAGTCCACGAATCAACGGTGCCCATGTGGCGTATGCTCAACTTTTTGCCGCATTACAGAGAAAACAAGACGTTGTGTCTGCCGCTTTCAAGTAAAAGTTTTACTTAGCTGCAGTGCGACGGTTCACCTGATTTTGTCTTGATTTCATCTACGTTTTGGTTCCTGCTATTGTTGTTCTTGTTGCAGTCTGCAGTCTGCAGTAGCTTGAGCCTGAGACGGCTGGCAACATTTAATGTCATGTTTGCAAGTTTCTAGACGACGCCAACATGTTACTCAGCCCCGTCTCATGCCGCAACTTGGCTGTGTCTTTAAATCCTTCCGGTCGCGTCCGACACTTTTACCATTTTCACACTTTGGCTCCATATCGTCTTAGTCTTTGGTTCTGGGTCCTGGGTCCTGTGTCCTGGATCCATGGTCCGTCTGCCTGTTCAATGTGTTGGCTTTTTTGGGCTTGGGGTTAACATTGGGGGCTACCTTGTAATTCGCTGAAAGAGTGGCGCTTAAAGTTGATGCCTGGCCATGTTTAATTTAATCAATCATGAGCTGGGCGGATTTTTCATCACTCAGGCACAGACAGACACATATACACACGTACATGCACACACAAAAGTTTTATTTTATTTTTTATTTTTTTTTAAAGTTCTGTTATCGTAAACAAGCTTTAAGCAATTTACTCTTAGCTGTATATCAAAATCTATAGAGTATATTCATTTAAAAAAAATACATTATTCATGAATTGTTTGCAAATGAACTTTACTTTTGAAAATCTGTAGTTGTAAGGCTGTCATGTTAAGGCAGCTCAACAAATGAATGGTTGTTGTATATGTTGTTAGTGAAGACACAAAACGTCAACATAATATAATACATAATTGCTAATGATTGTAAAGAGCTGACAAACACTTTACACACACACGCATTTGCAATCCGATTAATATAAAGCAGCAAGAACAACCAAAACAACAGCTCAACAAAATTACATCAATAGTACTGTTGAAAACGGGAGCTTAAAGATATTTACTCGCAGTGTAGGAGAGTAGCTGTGTTGGTGGGTGGGTTATGTTTGGGATGTGTGACACGTGCCTCATAACATACGTACATATGTATGTGGGAAAAGGGTATTGCTATTCTTATCGCTGTAAATGTTGTCTCTGTTCTTTTTGTAAAAGTTTATGTTTATATTGTTTATTCGATTGAAGGCAGCGACAATGAGCCATAATTCCTTTCCCTAGTGTGTGTGTGTGTGTGTGTCTGCGTTTGTATTTGTGTTGAATGAAACTAACGCTTCATCAAATAAACTTTGCATTGACTTTTATGCTGAGTTACTAAATACACAGACGGCTACAACTACAGCAACATGAATTTCAAATTTACTATCATTACAATACGGCGCATAAATTATGCTAAGTTGCGATTAAATCATGTTGTTTTCAGCGATTTGGAGAGAAGATGGAGTAAGGACACTGAGTAAATGACTGACTGGCCAACTACTGACAACTGACAGATTGCCAGAGAAGAAATGCTTGGCTTCCCAAAAAAAACTGATTGACAGCCTTGTTTGGTTGTTGTTTTGATTTTTGCCAAAAAATTCGATTTACTTAGTTCGTCTTAAATATGTATCTACTTGCAGGGTATGCCATAGTCATGCGCACTCGTACATGTTTTAAGTAACGCATTCACTTAATTTTAAATCACACATAACAAATAACAGATGAAGCCATAGAATGGTGTTTGAGAGAGCCTCAAAAAATGCCATTTCACTATTTAATTTCAGACCTGCCAAGCAGATCGACAGAGAGTACTCACACCTCCCCCCCCTCTCTCGACATCATCACCATTTTTTAACCACACTCATCGCGAAAAACTAATGCCCATATCCATCGTCATTTCATGTGAATTGCATCCGCTGCGGTCGATGTCGCTCCAAATGATTCACAATTAAATGCGATCCGCATGAAGAAAAATAGTAAAAACAAAAGAAATAGCAAGATTTTAAATCAAAAGCAACACACGTAAAGCCTAACTGGCACTGGCACTGGCTCTAGCTCTTGCTCTGTCTCTGGCCACCGAAAGCGAAAGCAAAATTATTATTTGTTGCAACATGCAACCGCAACAACAACAACATGACTGAGTGAATGAGTCGCGGCGTCTCGCAATAATTGCGAGCAAATATTACATGAGAGCGTTGAAGTTGCTTCGTTTGGCTGAAAGCGTCATTGGGGGCTGGACTCGAGTAACTGCATATTATTGAGACCGTCGATGACGATAGCAAAACCAAAAAACAACAACAACAGCAAGCAAAGCTGACATCGTAATTATCGATTGGCTTTAGTAATTATGCCAAAAGCGCGTTTATTATGTGTGCAAATATTTTTTTGCGTTAAAGAAAAGCTTACAGCAGTGTTGATTGAAAATATACAAGTTAAAGAAAATGTGTCAGGAAATCAAAAATTCACCTTCTGAATAAATACCCTTAACAATTAATTAACAATACGGTTAGTTTTAATATAAGAAGTGCATTAACATTGTCAACTTTACCATAGTACATCTTGAATATACAATTTTTATAATTTTCTTTAAACTACAAGCGACATAACAAAGTTAAAACACCCAACTTAACTGTGTTTTCTGTTTTTCGATTTGGATTTTTGCTTGTAGAGCGTTGCGCGTAGACATGTTTGCAGCATGTTATGAAATGCTACGTGGTAGCATAATAACAACAGAAACAACAACAATAATAACAACTAAGCTTGACTGCAATAACAACAGTAACAGCTAAGAAAGCTTGACTAGTAGATACCCTGAACTCTAGAAATTATGCCGTCAATCAATAATTCATAAATTCATAAATACAATTTCGAAAGGTCTCTGCTTTTTTGTCCATAGTCTTAAAAACAAATTCCAAGCATTCCAAGTTCAAGGTTCTGTTCTTATCGACAGCCTGTTTGAAACATTTTGTTGGATCGGGCTATAAAATTTAAAATAGGAAGAGGTTGTTGTGCCAAGTATCATTTGTCGTTACGGCGTTTTGAAAATCAGATATTATTTGATGTTGAAATTACTCTATTATAATAAAAATAATTTGAAAAACAATTAAAAATCTTATCACTTGTGAGATACATTCATCACGATCAACTTCGATGTTTGATATTTATTATTTGCCGTCGTAATAATGATGACGATCATTATAGTATTCAGGCCGATTCATTGTTCAGTTGTTGCGTTTAACAAGTCGATGTTTTATAAATTTCCAATCGCAACTTTACAACTTTAGCCAAAGCCCTCGGGTTGAGTAGACTGCAAAAGCAGCGATAGTTAACTAGCTTTAGTTTGGAAATAGGCAAGAAGTCGTTCCACTCGACCTATGTTCATGTATGGATAAACATATACATCTGCGAGTTGATCTTCATCGAGCATATTGCAGTACACCTGCACTACTAAATATTATCAAAATAAAAAGATGTTTGTGTAGTTTTTAGAACATGTTCTTTTTTCAACCATAAACTTTTAACTAGTACCATCAGTTGAGAGTTTTTGATAATACGCCTTATTATTTTAATATATGATCTTAATTTTCTTGTATTAACTTTTGCATTCCAACTACATGCTACAAATCAATAAATCGCGTTGAAAAACCATTGCACATGGTTAAATGACAGTTGCATTCATTAGCTCTCCTATTTTCTTTAAACTGGCATTATAGTTGCAAGCACTCAAAGCTGATTATCCTTAAATGTGGGGAAAAGCGGAAGTTTACCTGGCATGATTGCAAATGCTCCAGCAGAAAGTTACATTGTAAATGCGGGCTTATGGCGCTTTTTTCACTGCGCAGTGACATAATGACACAATGTCGTACGTTTGAGAGAATTGATTGATAGTGCCTTCGGCTGTTGCTGGATGCGATTGGGTTTGATTTAAGAGATGATCTAAAATTGATGGTGTGTCAACCAATTGTTGCCAAATGAGTTACAAATCAATAAAACTGAAATAAAATGTTAACACATTTTTATTTTCTGTGTTGCCCAAACCAGATCGCTAACTTTGTCAGTTTAGTCATTGGGTTTGCAATAACCATTTTCTTTTGCTTAAGTGGCATTAACAATGCAAACATGCTTTTTTTTATTTATTTAATTAAACATAGATAACGCGTAGTAGAAAAAAGGAAATACTCAAATATCAATATAAAAAAAAGCTGTGAAATATATCGGCATTTCCGTTTTTCACATTCGAATTTCTTTCAAATTTTGTGTGCAGATCCTTTCGAGGATGCCATCAGTTATATTCATACCACAATTTTTTTTTTTGCTTAGAATAGACAGTCGAGTTTTCACAGAAATACTTTCAAGAGGACAAAAAAAAGCTTCGATTAATAAAAATATTCGTTATATAGGAATGTATGAAAAATTGGGCTTTTCAGTTTTATTCAATAACTAATCGCGGTAGAGAAATTCGTTACACTGAAAATTAAATCAAACAGCATTGAACTCGAAAATAGCTCGTTAATAGCTCTGTAAAAAACATCGATTTAATGTACGTATATTAATTGCATTTATTATTTTAACACCTCACTTGTCAGGTACCACATAAGCGACATACAAATCTAAATTGTTACAAAATAATACATATATCTGTGTATTTCCGTATGAGATAAAAGAGTTCTGAATAACTTGCGATCCCCCTACAGTCGCAAGCATTACAACTTCCATGTCTTCAATGATTGAATGTGTGTGTGTGAGAGAGAGTTTGTATGTGTAGGTGTGTTTTTTTTTCCGTGTGTGTGGTTTTTTCTACTTCATGCTTGTGACCTGGTTTTAAAATGATCCAGACCCATCTAGTTGATAATCCGAGTAATGTGTGTGTTTGTATGTGTGTTTGTATCTTCCCGTCCTTGTCCCCGTCCTATTACAATTGATTAAGTGCTGGTGAGCTGTTCCTGAAGTAGTTCCGGCATTTCATCGCTATCCAATACGGAATAATTCAGTCCAGGATCCGTTTCCTCCATCAGCTTCGGATTGGTGTGTTCATTGCCCTCTTTAATACTTGGCCCTTTGGGCTCTTCATCAGCATCCTTCGACTTAGCCTTCTTGACTATTTTTCTCAACTTGACCCATAAAGCATAGCTCGAGTAAGCAAACACAGCTCCTGCAGTAAGCCAAACGTTGCTTCCCAACATAGCTGCACCACCAGTGGTCGTTTTAGATGCTGGGGCTGGTGCTGGTGCTGGTGGTGCTGGTGCCGGTGCCGGTGCTGCTGCTGCCTCTGCTGGCGTGGATGCTGCATCACCTCCTGCATCTGCGTCTTGACCCATTTTTACGTACTGAAATTAAATTCGGCTATAAATTCAAGTTATTATTTGAAGATTAAGATGACTAACTTATTTAAATGAATTGGTCCAAAAAATAATATAATATGGACTAGCTCTAGAAAAAATTACGTAAAATATTTTCGTGTTAAAGAGAAATTTGAGTGCTTTTAAATAAATTGGAAGTTTCTTGTGTTGTTTTCAGAGCCGTGTTCTGCTGTAGAATAAGTTGAACACGAAACTCTATTTAAGATTCGAAAATGTTTTATTCATGCGCCTGCTGATCACAACATGTTTTCACAGCTTCAAGAAACAAACTGATAAAAAATTTAAATTCTTGATTTGATGCTCAGAAGTATAACAGCATTGAAGTAATTTCTGTTCTTGCACCGGACCTCAATCCTGTCAAGAAATTTTGGCGACTCCTGTTCACCAGGATTAATTTTCCTGACATTCGTATGACTATGAAATAAATAATTTATCGCCAAATTGATTATTTTATTAAAATTTAAAACATCTGATAGGGACTTTGATTGATTTTCGATAATGAAGTCGTACAAACGTATTCTATTATTATTATTATAATTAACCAGCTAATTCTCTACGTTTAGCCCTATAAAATGCAGAAATTCAATGATGTGCCCCAGTCTTTGACCTGCCTGCAATGTCCTTCACGGACCGTTATAGTGTCCTGCAAAAACCGCTTTTTTCGACACTCGTAAAGCAAGAGATAACTTTGTAAACATCGTTTTTCCAAATTTGATAAGAAGATAGCTACATACAGGCGTAACAATTTTGGATCAACGCCCACCATTAACCCCCCTAGCTACCGTTTAAAAACTGGTATGCGTATATCTTTAGAGCTAGAGTCACTAAGTTTAGTAGGAAGATAGCTGATGACATCCCTCAAAGATCTGTAGCAAAAATTGTTATGCACCACGGCCCACCGCCTCTTTCACAGTTTTTGAGCTTTGTCACGATGCTATCAGTAAGCAGTTGAACTGACCTGTCGGTCTTCTATGGATGGCTCGCTGGATGGGGCGGCGTGCTCCTGTCCCTTAAGTTCCTATGACACACTTACGACACAAAAATAAAATTTAAGTGCACATGATACAAATAATACTCTTAGAGTCTACAAGGACTCAAATCAAATGAAGGTAATAAGCTCTGTCAAATTGATTTCCGATGTGCGGATTAGTTATGCAGAAAGGCCGACGTAGTACACACGACATGATGTTGGTGTTCATAGCTCTCTTTACCCTACCTACCTTGAGCAATTTGTGAGCTAAAATAAATGAAAATTGCCCCTAATTTGTTTACACTCGATATTCCTTCATAATGATGTACTAATGACGATGCATAGATTTTTAAGAACAATTGTTATCAAAAGCAAAAAACAAATAAGCAGATTTTATACGCTAAATAAGTTTCATTAGGTTAGTTTAGTAATAAGCTTAGTTTTCATAATTGTAGATATATAAGAAAATTTCTTTAAAAGTTTTGGTCGAATAGAATTTAATAAGAAAACCCGATAGAACTTACATTACTTTACTTGTTGTGGTGACTAACAATACAAATCCATCTCTGAGTCCGTACCAAAGATCTAATGCCGCTGTTGAATTAAATTATGTATTTAAGTCAAGTCGTCTACCAACTCAAAAGTGTTCCTGTCAATTAAGATTCGATTAACAAGTTTTCATATGTACAACTTTACACTAAAACTTGAATTTTAAGATATTTTGCGCATGGCGACGATCCAAGTCTCCAATAAAAAAAATCCAAAATCACATTAACGCAGCCAATGCAATTGAGGGAGAGAAAGAGAGATAAAGATCAGGGCAGTTTACGTAACCTTTGTTTCCAATTCACATTCAGGTGGACTGCTACCACAAAAATTAACATTGAAAAGTACTCGTGTGCGTGTTGTGATACCAACGTAGATTTGTATGTGTGTGTGTCTGCCACTTGAACGCTGTTTAGGCCGGATTTCTAAAACTTAAATTATCGAATTAAATATGGTTGTCTAAAATTAGTATTTTGATTTAAAACTATACTCTTTAATGCTAAAACGATTCATTCTGATTTCTAAAACTTAAACTAACGAATTAAATGTGGTTGTTATAAATTATTATTTTAAAATTTTTAAATTTAAAAATACGTATTAATTTTGGGTTTGATTTTAAGTACAATTAAATTTAAAAACAAAAATTTTCATTTTGAAATTGAAAAAAAAAATTTTTAATTGGAATCTACATTTTTTTTTGTTTTTACGCCACTTTTTCTCCTTCTCTCATGCAGCCGAGGCCTGCTTGTCGAGATTTTTGCTATTTTTGATATTTGTCTCTTTGTCTGTGACTTTGACAAGTGCACTACTGAATACACTTTCGGAATTTGTGTGCATCTTTGCTTAACTGTATGGCATAATTGTTGGCTAGTATCATAGAACTAAAAATTTTAAAGAGTTTCAATGTCCAGCAATTTCCAAACTGAAATTTGGCTGTTTGTGTACATCTTTGCATATTGGATGTGCACTAAATTGTTGCGAATGCCTTTGAAAATGTGGCCAAATTGCTGGATAGCGAATAGCACGCTATCGCGCTCATTCACAGCCAGAACATAGAAAAGTACCGTTATAGCCTACCTCCTCCTGCCTAAAAAGAAAACGGTATTATGCTTGGTTTTGCCAATTGCAGTATCTTTATTATATACGGTCTTTGGCTAAAGTCACTAAGATTTGTTTCAAATTAACTGGCGACGTCCCCCATTGATACCCTGTGATATTTGTTTAGCCCTTGGTTGATTAACGAAGATTTAAATTTGTTCATAACGCGGAAGCGTATTTGTGCACAGGGTATCCCCTAGTCGAACTATTCGCTTACAGCGTATGGCAAAAGCCATTCACTATTTAATACACGACCCATTGCCTTAAATGAATAATAAAAACCTTTTTAAAATCCAAAAACATGAAGTTGCGGCTTAGTAAGGCATTTTAATAACATTTTATCACCTCACTCGTCATGTACCACAAACAACAAGCAATTTAACATCGTGGGCAACAGCAAAATGTGTTTCCATGTTCTACATTTTGTATGTTTTCTTAATCGTTAAATTGACTTGCGATCCCCCTAAAATCGCAAGCATTTCAACTAATCCAAATTGCGATCTTTCCATGCCTTCTGTATGTGTGTATCTTCCCGTCCTTGTCCCCGTCCTATTACAATTGATTAAGTGCTGGTGAGCTGTTCCTGAAGTAGTTCCGGCATTTCATCGCTATCCAATACGGAATAATTCAGTCCAGGATCCGTTTCCTCCATCAGCTTCGGATTAGTGTGTTCATTGCCCTCTTTAATACTTGGCCCTTTGGGCTCTTCATCAGCATCCTTCGACTTAGCCTTCTTGACTATTTTTCTCAACTTGACCCATAAAGCATAGCTCGAGTAAGCAAACACAGCTCCTGCAGTAAGCCAAACGTTGCTTCCCAACATAGCTGCACCACCAGTGGTCGTTTTAGATGCTGGGGCTGGTGCTGGTGCTGGTGGTGCTGGTGCCGGTGCCGGTGCTGCTGCTGCCGCTGCTGGCGTTGTTGCTGCATCACCTGCTGCATCTGCGTCTTGACCCATTTTTACGTACTGAAATTAAATTCGGCTATAAATTCAAGTTATTATTTGAAGATTAAGATGACTAACTTATTTATATAAATTGGTCCAAAAAATAATATTATCTGCAAAAATCTTTTAAATATGTTTGTGTTGAAGGAGAAAATAGAATTCAGAAAGTTGAAGTTTTTACTTTCTTATAATTCGAATTTTAAATTTTTTTTGCTCACAGTTGTTGCTTTGAATTGTTTACTGTGTGAGCTCTGCACGTCTAATGATTTGTTTTAGTTTTGATAAACCCCATTCATAGAATACGAAATCCCCCGCATACTAAGTTCAATATAAAAATTCAAATTCGGTTAAGCACAATGGGCAAACTGACCAAATATTAAACATTATCAATTTGTTATTTGGCTTCGAAAAAGGTAAATAATTAACGTAACGTTTGTCAACTAAATTATAAAGTAAAAAAAAATTGCTCAATATTTTTAAAGTGCACCACTGTGCTACAGAAATGTCAGAGCCCAATAAGACGTGAATTACCTTGAACTTCATATGCATTTCACAGATGCACTCGCTTGTATTGCAATCTGATCTATGGAAATGTGTCTGGGGTGTTTTATTTTTAACAAATTTATGAATTTTGTCGCATTTGAATGCGCGACTTTACTCTCTGGCTGGGTGTAACATCCTTTAGCGTCATCTTTTATATTACCCTATTTCTGTCACTCTTTTGAAGCAACCAAGCGTTAGCTATCTCTTTCTAGGTTGGTGTTAATTGTATTTGCACGCATATTAAATCCGTACTTATCTCTTCTTGCCTTAAAAAATTTCAAATTCACTTTAAAAAAATAAAAATTAAGTCCATTTAAATAAAAATGTATTAAAATAACTTTGTATCTGCACTCAGAAGAAAACGTTATACAAAAAAGGATATTCATGGTTAATTTAAGTATTTTCGTACATAATTTTTTTGCCAAACTTGACATGTGCAGTTCTGACTATAAGAAAGATCGTCTTTACGCAAGAATGATAAAACTCAGATCACACAGTCAGTGGCTTACGTTCTGCGCAGATGACGTCACATGTGACCAATGCTTTCATGTTTAAATGGTATATAACCGATATATTACTATTTTTTGGCTTTTAATGGCTTTTAAAAACATTTAATAATAATGATATAATAAGAGAAGCACTTTAAACTTAATAATAATTCATAATTTTTGTTGCACAAGGACAGACGTATTCTACGATTAACCTATGCGCCCGTGTGATCTAACACAGGCTGTAATCTTTTTTTTAGTAAATCTTACTACGTTTCATAGTTAAAACCCGCATAGTTGAATTAACTATTTTCATAGTTGATTTGCGGGTGTTTTTTTTTTGAGTGTTTTGTAACCTGGATAGTGTGAACTAATATTTTGTTCACACTACCCAGGTTTGCCTGTACCTTTAGAGCTAGAGTCCCTAAATTTAGTAGCAATAGAGCTGGTGACATCCCAGAAAGATCTGCATCAGACAATCTTTGAAGGCAGCGTACACCCCTTCCGCATCCGCAGTCGGTTGCGTCCGACTGCAACATTTCCACCTGTTTTAATTTTAAATCAATAAAATCGATTTGTGCAAAACGGTTAAAACTTATATATATAGTGACACGATAGCTAGCAATATCCCCCCAAATTTCGGAGTCAAACATTTTGATGCCATGGCCAACCCAGCAGCCCGCCTTGGATAAACGAAAACGCCTATATGGCATGCAAACAAGAGAGGGACTTCGTCTTACCCTTCAATCCACCTCTTTTTTTCCAATTCTCTCTTTACCTATCTTTTTCTCTTTCGCTCTCTGTTTTTTTTTTGCAATAGAAAACTTTGTAAAGTAATAAAATTTGGGTGCCAGGCCCAGCCAACAAACAATATTTTTAAAGCAGAGAAAAACCTGCAAGCAAATAAGGCACAAAAAAAGCAAAGGGTAGAATCGCGCTACTATATAGCCATCCGTGGCGGTTTCTGGCGTATTTAATTATGCTGCACACCACGATTTAGCTGTTGTTCATGATGTATATCCTGTGTAAGGAAAATTTATTATTGTCTGCATTTGGTACGCTTCAAGGTGATTAAAAAACGTAGGATGTATTAATCATTTAAATTGATTATATTGAGTTTTAAAGTATATTTTGTAGTACCAAATACTTTTACAGAGTATCCGCTAGTTGTTTATCGTTCGAGTATAGTTTATGCAATTGTAATGTTGGTTTCACTTTTTTTTATACGCTCATAATTGTTTTTGTTTGTTGCTTTTGCTGGTTCAGGCGCCTAAAAGCAACAAAAACAAGAACAACGACATGAAATTGCGATGGGCCAAAAGGCAGCTGCTGGCGTCATGCGTTTAATTTATGCATTTTGACCAACGTGCGTTTAATTTATTGACTTGCCGTTGCCGTTGCTCTCTGCTGCTCCAGCTGCGAGTTTAATTAGCAGTCAGCCAATAAATTTTAAAACTGGCTACCTTAAGGCCGCCAATCTTAAAAGAATGTCCCAAAAAAGCAATGATGGATTTGTGGCATGTTCGATGCTGGCAACAATGTATGATGCACTAAATTCTGCTCTTTTTTGTGCAGCATTCTGGATTGACATTTCAAACTGCCCACAAGTGCCGCATATTGTGAAGAAAATTCACGAGCAACAGCTGTAAATTGTCAAGCCCGGGTCCCACTATCGGCGCAAGGTACCAATTTTCGGCTTATTACATGTACCGATAATGTGACCGCATTAAATATTATGAAATGCGACAATCATGGCTGATATTGTGCCCACAATGCAAAACCAAAAACGACCCAGTTCCGCCGATAATGTGAACGCTATAATGTTTGATAAAGAGCAATAAAAATTAAAAAATTCGCAGATCGAATACACCAATCAACACCAATATCTCGACTGCAAAGCAAAATGGGCGATTATAAAATGTAAAAAAAAATATGACAACTAAATCAGGCCGTTTTGGTCAGCTATGCAATGCATGATCGCTGCAAGAGTAGTTCGTCCGCCTCAACACTAAATGTGGATGCAGATGTAACGCCACCACCAACAGCTGTCAGAAGTGAAACAAAATCCAAACCCTCTGCATCTGATGAATCAGTGACAATAGATGCAATGGAGATCGCAATGCAATTTTTAAATAAAGAAGAAGACCACTGGCATGGAGTGGGCATGTATCTTGTACTGCAAATGCGGGAACTATCAAAAAGAAATAAAAGAGCAGCGAATAAACTTCACGCGGAATTAATTCAAGTAGCTATGAATGCTGTCTTGCAACAAGATGAGAAAAATGTATCATAATAAGTTGATTTATAAGTACAAATAAATAACATTTATTTAAAGATTATAAAAAGTGCGTATTTTCTGTTAAGTGTCTGTTTTTGTTATATTAATTTATACTGCCGTGCTGTTTGCGCCGATAGTGGGACCCGGGCTTAACACTTAATTGTTTATAAGAATGGAAATTGGTAGTGCATTCGGTAAATATGCCACACTGCTTTCGTATTCATGTGGAATAACAATAAAGTGCACTCATATACTTCTAATCGATGCTTTTAGTTTAGATTTGAATGCAATGTTTTGTCTGGATATAAGTTCAATATTATTTTTATGGAGCACACACACATAAATATATTTATTAATATTTTTAATAGATTGCTTATCAATTTATCGATAGACAGAATTAATGGTGAGTCACTAATCTATACTATCGCACTTCTTAGGATTATTATCGTGTTATTAACAAGCCAACTGCAGCAAACAATATCTGGTGGGTAAAGTAATAAGACTTTATTTATAGTTTAAATAGGCAACTTACCAACTTGTAGGATCAATTCGGAATATTTGCATAATTCATGTTCCAACTTTTTTACAATCACATCAAAAAAACTGACAGATCTTCGGAGCAGGTCTGAATATTATTATACATACCACAATAGAATGGACTAGTTGTAGTAAAAAATAAAAATAACAGATGTAACGTATTAAAGAATAAAATGGATACTTACCGTTGTTTTCTCATATGATGTGCAAATATCTTAAGGACCAGAAAAATTGGTAGCGGCAGGCATATTGCGTATTTCTCGTCAAACAACAGACATATCAAATTTATCATAAATAATACACTTGAAGTTTCATCTACCAGGTAAATACCCTGACTATTTGAAAACAAACTCAAGCCAAAGAGGACAAAGATATAAGCACCTAAGGAAATATTTTCAAATTGCGCTCTAGTCATTTTCCTACTTTTTTAAAAAAAGAAATAAAATGAAAAAAAAAATATTGCTTCTTGATTCACAATACGTGTAGAAATGTAAAATGTTTTTGTAGCAAATAATTTCAAAATTTATTTAATGACAATAAATACATAAGTACATATGTATGTATTTTGTAATTTAAGATCTCTTACATTTATATTTTCTTTCTGTCCTTAGTCACAATGTTATTGTTGGATGACTCAGACGATTACATACAGACACGCATGCCTCATTAGCCAACAATAGAGTCACAATCACCTCAACTTTCAGCATTCAGATATTCATTCGATTTATGGCCATTCAACTTTATCCATTTGCCCCCCTCAAACAAAATTGCTATCCATCTAATTGATCAACTTTTAGCCGCTACGCATTTAAGCCATCAACATTTCTTCCCCATAAGCACTGTTAGAACGCAGTTTTCTCAGCCTGCTTTTGCAGATGTCTCCAAGGTTGTCTCCCTCACCGTTTTTGCATTGAAACTGCCATGATTCTTGCTTAGCGCCAAATGACTTTGTTTTTCTTTTTAGATATTTTACTGCGTCGGCGACGCACACAAATTTCAATGTGTGTTTAAGCCAATACATCCACGTGTGAATAATACATATGTATATGCGTTGCTTGGCATTTAATTTACACAACTTTTAACAAACATTTCGTGGCAGCACGCAACGACATTTTGGCGACTGCCATCACGAGCACCGCACGCGACACCATTACAACACCAACACACGAACACACATATATGCCAAGTGTTGCCAGCTTTAAACATAAGCTATTCTCTAAAAATAGCCGTTAATGAAGCTTCAGAAAGGAATTGTCAATTAATACTTACTTATTACTTTATTATATATGTGAGTACTTATGTTATTATATGACACAAGTTGAATTGCGTCTTGAATATTTTGCAATAGTTTGTAATTCATTTTTTGTCCACACACAAATATTAACAGAATTTTAGTTAATGCATTACTCTAAATAATTTAGATATTTTTATAATATTATTATTTTATTTTTTTTTTTTTAAATATTTCCATGATTTTTAGCCAAAAGCTAGCTCTAATTTCATAACTCCTGTGAATAAGTTTGGCTGGGATATAACCACCATGGCGCCGGCAAGAACAGCAAAGGCAGCTGAAGCAGCAGTGGCAGCTGTGGAGGACGATGATGAGCGCGCCACAGTTGGTTTGGGTATGGCATAAGGCAGGCGCCAGCAAAGTTGTAAAATCGGCAAATAGCTCATAAAAAAAGAAAGAAAAAAAGTAGAGAGAAATGTTGTCGTCAGTCTAATACACTTTGTGCACGGGGTGGGGAGAACGGAGGCAGTGCCAATTGGCAAAAACGGATGTGCGGACAGAGAATAAAAAACAACAACATTTATTTTCAATTTTCTTTGATATTCCCTTTTGCGGTCAGTGCAAAGGTTAAAGCTGATAAACAGCTATCGATAAATTCGTATATTAAGTAGAAAATCTCTGATGTATTTAAGTTAAGCATTTACATACACTCTTATTTAAGCTACTTACATCAAGTTTTGAATGGCTTAAAATTAAATCCATGCAAATCTATTACAAACAAAAGTTATTTTTATTTGACTTTGGATCAATTTACTATACTTTAAAATCACATTAAATTAATGGGGTTGTTATAACTTTGCGTACTTACAATGTTATAAAGGTCATCGAGAGTTAAAAATCTGTTTACATAGTTTTTTGATTGTTCCTTGTCATAAAAGAGGAAGAGAGAGAGAGACAGAGCGCATATTTCATAGCTTCGCGTAAAATGTTAACAAAAACAACTTTTAATAAATTGTATAACAAAAGCTCAGGCAATGACTAGAATAACAAGTGGAAACGTTGCAGTCGGATGCAACCCACTGCGGTATACATGCTATGTATATCTTGCCGCGTACAAACGATCCAAGATCCATTCTCTTCTGCATTCTTTTGAATCGATTCGCGAATCATTCCAAAGAATCGATGATTCACCAAAGAAAAGAAACGAATCCATACCAGCCGAACTGCAGGGGGTCATGCAAAAACTGGCACAAATCATTATACACAAGAGTTGGTGGTCGTTGACGCACACATATATACACACACACGCACACACACAGTAAGTGATTGCTGGGAGCCCAACAGCATGTATGTGTGTGTGTGTAAGCATAACTGACATTAACATTCTTCCTTAGAAACATTCACATCAGGTCAGGCAGGCAATATATAAGTACTCTTAAATTTGGCAATACTTAGCTTATTAAACAAACCAAAAAAACTATATCTTGCGTTAACCAAAAAACAATTTTTTGCTTTTTAGCCTTCCTTTAAAAGCTTATTTTATTTGTTTAACGAATAAATATTCTTTATCAAAATTGCAAACTTAGCCTCTTAATAATACTGTTAAAAAGCAATAGGAAATCGATACAAACACACATTATCAAACAATCAAACAGAGTCTTGGTATGTGACAAATCGCGTAATTGAAAGGGAAATATAAAAAAAGGCAGATTCCTTTTACATAGAAGTAGGCAATTATATTTGATGCATATCAAGTGTCTCGAAACGGAATGACTGCATTCATGCATCATTTAAATGTGCAAGTGCGCACATTACGCATACGCAGTGTAGTTATTTTTATGCCTTATGCGTCACAACAATTGAAATGCCGGTACACAACAACATCATCAAGACACAGAGCAGCCAAAGAAAAACGAGCTGGGAGCACAGCACATAAAATGGAAAAGAAACTACCCATTGAAAAATGAAAATCACTCACTCACAAACCGAGAGTTTATGTCAGTTTTGTGTAGAGGCTGCTGCTACGTGCATGGCCCAAATCTGGCATCAACTAAATCCCGGAGCTTGGAATTGCTTTGGATCAACAGCGACAACTAAAACTTATGTTGATACTCATAACGCTGCTGCATCTACTGCTGCTCTGATGTAATGATGATGATGATGATGGTGGTGGCGGTAAAATGAGGAACGTTGACAATGATGCCATTGAAAGCACTTTTCGGTGCATTATGTGACAACGCCTTGCTTTGAGCCTGAGGTTGAGTTGAGAAGTTTAAGACTGCTGCAGCAGTGACTGCCTTTTGGGTTGGCAATCAAAAAGTCATCAAATATGAATTTTACGCTAAAATTTTTCACCTGTGTAAAGCGATGTGCGAGTGCCATTTTTGATGGCATTTTTCTTTTCTTTTCTTTCCTACTTCGTCTTTTGGCTTTTGGGTGTGACCTTTTTGGCACACGTCTTTTAAACTCAATAGCACTTTTGTGCATTTTTTAAAGTGTCACAAATTCGGATTGTGATTTCTTGTGCATTAAGTTTGCAAAATAAACACGAAGTGTTGAACGATTAAGAGCAACAAATAATAAGCATAATAAAAGTAGGTTATATATTCAAAAAAAATTTTAATGCATCTTCGAAAATGTTTTTTTTTTTACTTTAATTTAAATAATCCATTTAACATATCGTAGATTAGTCGATTTAATGTCATTACTTATCAGACTCTTAAAGCCCTACACAAATATATAAGAAAGGTGTTGCAAGCATCCAAATCTTAAATAATGTGCATCAAATTATTCTATGTTTTTGCATCTGGAATGCTGTTTAAAAAGACGTTTGAGATACATCAAAAAGCTTAAATCCTTTTGCTGAAAGTACCGTCTGCCTTATATTCAAATATATTTATATTTAGCAGTTGTGTTCAATTTATTTATTCCTTTTTTTTTGGTTTTATGTGTTTTGGCCAAGTATTTTGTTCCGTTCGGTGCGTTGCGAAATTAAATTAAAGTTTATGCAAGCGTAACAGCAAGCAGCAGAAATCATTTGCCACAAAATCCACTAAAACCCAATTTTGTGCAACAAATAAAATGCAGCAAGAAGCTGCAAGGAGCCAAGTAAGAGAACACAACATCACAGCCATGTGTAGAAATCGCAGCAAGAAACCAAGCAGCCCAGCAGCCCAACAGCCTGGCAGCTGGCAGGACAAGGACATGCGCCTGCACTCGCAGACAAAGTGACGCGGCAAATCCAAGTGGGATAGGGGGAAAGGAAAAAAAGCATAAGAAAAGATTCAAAATGCCTGAAGACGTTGCCACGTTGTTGCCAACAAGAAAGGGTTTGCTTGGGCTTTTGGGTTTGTTTCAGTGGCTGGAACTCTGGGAAACGGTTTTGGGTATTGCGGGCTTCTGACAGCAGATAAGCAAAAGTTTCGTTTCTCTTGTTGGTGTTATTGTTGTAAATGTAGATGTTGCTTGCAGTTTGAATGCAGCAGAGCGTCCTGCGGCAAGTGCTTGAGTTGAAGTTGATGCCGAATCAGAACTTAAAAATCATGTCATATGGCTGCAAATGCCAACAAACATATTTGTTGCCTTCACTTTTAGTAAAACTGACACTTCACTAACTCTTTCTCTCTCCATATTTCTCCATAGCGTTCTCGGTTCTAGTGCTGCAGTAGCCACAGCTGATATAACAAGTAGCAATATGCTCTTGTTGCCTGCAACATGTTGCCGTGCACCAAGACTTAGATAAAAACTGATTGACACTCTATTTCCAGATAATTTGAAGCTCTAAAGTGTACATTTTTTTAAAGTTATAGTCTTATAGTTTCAGTCATAATCGTTAACATTATTATTAAAATCGAATGTTTTATTTATCACTTTATTTAATATGTACTTATTTATTTGTAATAGCACCTAATAATTGAACGATATACAGGAAAAACACAGCTGGGTCTGCTAGTTTTAAATAAACTCTTAAGATTTTTTGTGAAAAAATATGTGTAAATAAATTTGATTTTTCTTTTAAAATGTTGTTTTTATTGCATTGTATTTAAAAATCACATTAAGAAATCATTTTCAAATTTTGTTCCCATTTTTATTTTACCATTTATTCCAACTCAACAAGCTGTCAAGTTTTAAGCTAGGGTTTTAATCTCGAGCTCATTTCCCTGCACTAAAAGACAATAGGATGATGCACACAGCTTCGTAATATAAAACGACGCTACGTATTTTTCAAATAATTAAATGACCTCAAATGAAAGTAAGCAACTTAGCGACTCAACCAACCATCAAGGGCCAAGCAACATAATCAACAATATCATTATGACGTTGTGTGTTGACGAATTTTCTTTCGTTTATCTTTTGTTGTTTTGATTTTGCCGCTTTGATGATGAAGCTGATGTTGAAAGTCAAGTCAAGTCAGTTAACGTGAAGGTGTCGACAGCAACTTGATGCCAAAACTTAGCTAAAAAGGCAACGAGATAAACTGCAGCAGCTCAGATATATCGTTATCACACCCCGATGGCTCAGCTGCAAAGTAAGGCGACATTTTGCTATGTGACAAACAAAAACACACTAACAACAACTAACTGGCAGCTGAAGTGAAGGACGAAAGTCTCTTAACCTTCTTTGAGCAGTTTGCTAAATGCGACATTTTCTACTTTTTTTTGGGCCAAACGTATTTTTAGCAGCTGGTATTGCAAAACTTTTACATTGAAATTCATCATCTGTATTCCTCATCTGATCAAAGCTAAATAGCTATCTGTGATTAAGTGCATTATGAGCCATGCGTTTCTGCTAAAAGCGAGTTTAGCATACGCCATGTTGCCAATAGCTCGCAACGCATTCCATTGCCAATATGTGCTGTGCTTAGTTGGTTAATGCGAGGTCTGCCATGATGACTACATATCTTTGTATGAAATGTATTGCACAACTTTGGTTGCCACTCTCGCTTGTTTTTGCACTGTTCCTCATTCGGTTGGTATTTCGACAAGTAGTCTACTTCATTTCACTCAATAAAAGCGCACTCAGTGAGGCTGATGGCAATGATGAATTGCCAGCCAGCCCTTCACTTCATATTCCGTTCTAATATTCTCTCTCTTTCTGTCTTTCTCTCTCTTCTCTTTCTCTTTCTCTCTGTCTTTACTCACCACCCTAAACACACACACATAAAGAGACAAAGCCATTAACGCGTATGTTGGCCCAAATTTAATGGCATGCGAACACATTTTTGCAGGTATTTTAAGCGTCGACCCTTGGGCCAAAATTTAGAGCCCCATAATGGGCCATATTCAGCAAGCAACCGCAGAAAAACAGGAGTTGGTGCTTGTAATGGCATTTTGTTTGTTTGATTTGCTTGCTTGTTCATGTGTGTGTGTGTGTGTGTGTGTTGATGTGGGTATATCTGTGCGTGGGCATCTCTTAATTACAGCGATTATTTAGCCAGAAAATTGAATTTATTGCTGCCAGCTAAATCAGGCACTTTAAAACACCTTAAGATCAAGCAAGGGAGATAAAAATAAAATTGATAAAGAGCAAGATGGGAAAGGGAACGTAACAGACTTAAAACATGCACATAACAATGTTATGGCTTAATGGCTAATGTTAACATATAAAGACAGTTGAATATTACTTCAGTTTATTAGAAAAAAATTTCTTTCTTTTCGTTAGTAAAGATATTTAAGTTTACCGTAAGGAAAAGTACAACTTTTTAGCTCCTAAACAAAGTAAGTCATTTAGTAACGGAATGTTAAGATATCCATGTCGCCATCGATTACGGAACAGCCTGTAAATAATTAGAATTTTACAGTACACATATCGTTGTGACCGAATACTAATTGTGAATAGAGCTTAATATGGAACAAGGCCTATCATGATAAATGCATACGAACTGTGTTTCGAAAGGGGCACTATTCGAAAATGGTTTGGATGCATTATTCCAAAAATGCCAAAGGCTAAGAAAATCTAAAAAGAAGTTAAATTTGTCTTTGGGTTAATGCCTTAAAATGTCTTGTATATATATGAGTTTTAAAGCACATGATTGTTTTTTAATCGATTGTTATAACTTACCCTAAATATACAGTTAAAAAGCTTTAAGGAAAAATATTGTAATTCATATTAAATGGTTGAAGTTTATAAAATTATCTGGATAATTATAATTACAACGCTTATGCAATGTCTACGTCAAAAACGTTAAGAAACAACTATATATATAGTAAATATTTTCAAGTACTGAACAAGTGAACATTCAGTTGTCAAACAATGAATATTGGTGTAGGAACTTTAGTTGGGATGCAAGCGGATCTGCCGAAATCTGGTGGCAACTGGCTACAGAGCTTACCAGACACTGATTTAGAACCATCTCTAATTGACGATCCGTTAACCATGGACAATCCAGAGGGCATTACCCCAGAGCCCTGCGAACCGGGTCACGTGTGGAATGATGAGACAGAAAGTTGTGAGGCTCAAATCAGTTTGCGCAGTCCGGTCTGCCCATATGGCTACCGGAAGCATATACCTTTGGATGAATGCAGAAGAATCAAGTACAATGTGGGTTCACAGAAGCCGGGCTATTTCCGCAAGTTGTATGACCAAGCGCGTGCAAAACCCAAACCAACAGCCAAACTAAAGCCAGTCACACCAAGGACAACTACATACACTGGCGAATGGTATGGTTATGGCTATAACTTTGGTAAAAATGAAAATAGTTGGAATCGTTAGAAATGCAATGCCAACAAAATAAAGATCGAGCATTCACAAAAACATTAATGTTTATTCGTTTTCATTGTTGATGTACTATCTTATAGTAATATATTGATAATAATATGTATAATCGATATTGAAATATATTTGATTTTGTTTGAGTTTTATGGTATTATGAGATAAAAATTGTGCATCCTGTCGACTTACAGGATTTTAGATGGCAATGTATACTTATACTAGTTACTTAACTTCACTTAACTTTTAAGTAAGATAATTAAAGTATTCTTATATTCAGAACTATTCAAAAAAATTAGATATCTTTCTGTCATGAGTTTTCGATTTAATTAACCTTGATAATTTTGGTTCCTCATAAAATTATATTCAGTGCATAATATGGATTTTATAAGCCATATAAAAAAGTTATTTTTCTACCATTTTTTTGTGCATTGCAGGTACGTTTATGTCGAACTGTCAACAATGAGAGAATGAGAGAACGACAAAAGGAAACAGTAGCCAAAACAAATGTCACGTGAGCAAAGAATTTTTTTTTTCTCCTTTTATTTGCTTTTTTTGTGTTCATCAGGCTAAAGCTAACACAAACACATCCTACTAACATATAAAGGGGAAAGTTTGTATGTGTGGACCTTTGTTACTCAATGGATTTTAATGAAACTTTACAATAATATCAATATATCAGAATAACACATAGGGGACAATTTATAAAGATAAACGCGAATAAATTTGCCACGCCAACCTTATTCGCCCAATTTGTCTTATCTGTCATTAATACCTAACAAATATTTAAACATTTAATCAGTTTAAGGCAAATTAATCAAGTGTATTACTAAAAACTATGCCGCGAAAGCGTACGTCTTATCTTTCCCAAAGCTCTAATAAAGCCCGAGCTAGGAAAGTCGCTAGACTCCACTAGGAAGGAACATTGTGATGGTCAAAATTTTAACTGGAGAAGCCAAGGGAGACAATGTTCCGCGCATCCCAATCATACCCAACCACTTGCCATTCAATTTTAAACGCCTGCCGTTCGCATTAAATGTCGCGGAAACCAGTGACATACAACAGGCAAACCCCGATAGTGTGAACAAAACGAAAATAAAAATTTTGAAATTTGTTCATACTGTCGAGGTTGTTCACACTATCGAGGTTTTTTTTATTTTGTTAATAAATTGATATAAACGGGTAATACATAGTTAAATAAATAATTTAATTTGTTGGTTTTATTCAAATTCATTTTAAAAACAAAAATAAATTCCCTTTCCATAAAAATTTATACAAATAACTTTTTATCTGTGTAAGTAGAATATTCTACAAATTCATATTCGTTAAAACTGTTCTTACAAATGTTGAAGCCACGAAAGAGCAAATAAAATGAATGAAAAAAAAAAAATTATCATACTAATATTTTTTTTTAAATTAAAATAAGGACTTTAAGTTTTAAGCTTACTTGTCATTGAAACTTAAAACGTAGTACTTGACTTATCTTATAGGATTCAAAATGTATTTCAAGAAAAATATATAATCTCTTTTTCAAACATATAGATTAAGATTAATTAATTGATTGATTTTGGATATTTGGCACGTAGACAAAATTTCAAATATATAGATGAAGCTTAAAATCTTCATTAGGTTTTGTTCAAGTGCAATACACCATCAAAATACAGTTTCTAACTCCTGTTTAGTATTTAAGTTCGTTGTCGTTTTTTTATGTTGCAGTTGTCTTTTTAACTTGAACTCAAATCGTGATTTGCTGCAATGCCAAACGCGCTTTGGCCAAAATCACGTAAGCCGTCACAAAGTGGAGTAGACAGGGGGCTGAGGGAAAAGCAGAGTCATGTGTCTGCCACTACTTTGTTCTGATTACAAACTACAGCAACAACAACAACAATGTTATGCGCGCTTTGTTAACGCCTGAGCAATCCCGAAAAAAAAACAAAAACAAAACATTTCTTTACTGTTTTGTTATCTTATTTTCTTCTTGTTTTTTAACTTCACCTTTTCCTGTTCCTGTGAAATTTGTTTTTAACTTTTTGCAATTTTTGTTTTCTTTTCGACATGTGGACAACCCTGTTTTAAGTGAAAATTGAAACACAGCTCAGCAACTGTCCAGCATTCTCCTCTTTATTTGGTGATTGCTTTGCTGGCGAAAATCTTGTAACTAAAAACACAAAGCAAACGCAAAATCGACGTGACTTGGCGGTTCTGTTGCAACGGATATACTTATATATCAGCGTGCAAAAATACATATGTTCACTTGCCAAAAAGTTGTTGAATTTGTTGTAGTTTGCATTTTAGAGCTACAATTAGCCTTTATTCGACTTCTTTGGATCAAAATTCTAGAGAAAACTTCTCTATTTTTTGGCTTTGGCTAAAGTTGACCTATCCAATAAGGCGATAAATGGAAAATAAGTTATGACAGACGTGAAATCACAATACGCGGCATGCTGCGCAAATAGCAATACAACGCTTCCTCATCATTTAGGCCAGCTGGAAAATCCATCAGCTTGAACATTTGGCCTGCCACCTCAGTGCAAAGGCACTTTCGAGATTCCTTCTTATTATCACTATTCGTGTTTTTGTTGTTTTTGTTTTCGTCATCGTTTTCATCATCGTCATCATCGTCTTCGGAATCCAAGTCAGGCAACAGTGATTTCATCCTGATTCTAGGCACAGGTTTTGGCTTTCTTTTCACTGTTTTGGGCTTTCGGGGAGCTTTCCTCCTGCGCTTAGGCTTCGGCTTCACCGACTCCTCTTCCTCTGCGACGTCATTTATATTCGACCACTCGCCATATTCGGAATAGTATGATGGATCGAATTCAGAATTGGTGTACATAACTTCAGCAATGTTGCTGGCAACAGCTTCTAGGCGACTCTTTGAGGGAGTTTTGCAAATGCGATGAATAAGGCTTGGCCTTAAAAGTTTCCTGGACCGTCTTCTATTTTTGATTGTTTTTTTGGGCTTGGCACGATTTGCTCTAACTGAAGATGGCTCCTCGGAAAGCTGCTCCACATCGGAAAAATCCAATTGTTGCTTTGAATCCATATCATGGGCAACGTTCAACGATCTCCTTCGCCCCTTTTTATTTTGTATGTTAAAATAATTCTTATCGATATTTATTTAGTACTTACGGTTCGTTTCTTTGCAACTTTGGGCATTACCTTTTTCTTCACAAGAAAAACAAAATCGTTTAAAAATGTAAGCAATATTAGAAATTGACGTGAAAGTTTTCGAAAATCCTTTGATGTGTTAGGTGAGGCACAAAAATTTTGTATGAAGCTATTGAAAACTACTTTCTTGTAGCTATGTGGTTTCAAAGCCTACTTTGTATCTAAAATGTTAAGTATTAATGCAATTGATTAGAATATTATATCATGATAGTTCTTTTGAGTTATGAGTGAAGCTTTATAAAATGCTACCCATATTTTTAGTTTGTTGATTTTTAGTTCTTTAAATTACTTCTAAGCAACAGATTATGATTTAATATTATATTATAGTTACCATTTCTGCACCTCCCTCTCTCTCACATACTCTCTCTCTCTCTCTCTCTCTCTTTCTTACTCTTACTCTTTGTCCTTCTCTGTTTATTTGTTGACTTTCAGACTGGGGCTGAGCTGTATAACTTTTTGCTTGACCAAAACAAACTTCTAGCAGGCAAACTTATAAACTTTTCTGTAGATAGATTTGCTAGTGTACCTTTAAGCTGGGATATAGGTTGGTAAAATTGTTTTATGCTGTGCACGGTAAAAATTCACATAATTGCAGCTGGAATTCAACAAACAACAGCAAAGCGTAAATAGAAAGCGCAAAGTCAACAGAAAAGCAAAAAAAATACTTAAATAAAAATATAATAAAAATTTAGAAAAATGCTTGCTGCAATTGGGTGGAGCTGTGTTGCAAGCTTAAATCGTTGGCCAAACACATGCACACTCACCCACACCCACTTATAACGAGTATGGGAGAAAAACGAGAAAGAAGAGAGAGAGAGAGATAAAAAGAAACACAAAAACAACTACAAACAAACAAATAGTCGCTAACCTTTGGCCCGACTTCCACTTCAGGTGCGCCAAGTAATTGCAACTGAAACTGAAACTTGGCAAAGTTGCAAAATAATAAAATGGGAAGAAAGGAATCGTTTGCAATAACAACAACGAAGATCTTATACACTTGCCAAAATCTTTTTAACAGAGAACAAAAAGATTTTTTTTGAAAAAATATACTTTTATAGTTTTATTGATTAATTGTTTCTAAGGAAGCTATATAATTGAGAATTACTAAAAAGTTTATTCTCAAATATGTTTCCGATAATAATCTAAATAAAAAAATTAAATAAATTGCAGTTCAAATTTAAGTAGATGCAACTAATTAAAGCAGATCTCGTTGAATAACCTATACAGGTTAGGGTATATATGGATGTGTCCAGGACACAAGTTTGCTTCTTCTGGTTCTCCAAAAAAAAAGTATTTCGATGCAGGTCACTGCGGCTAAATTAAAAGAAATCGAGCGGGTGGCAAACAACCTTGCTTCGGTTGCCATTGCGATGACAATATCTATGTATGTATATACATATATATTTACTGTATATAGAGGGGGAGATAGAGGACACAGCCCTCCTTCCACCATTGATGACTGGACAAACAGGACATCGTGAACACCGTGGATAGGTGGAAACTCTTCTGCTTCTTCATCTTCTTCCGTCTGTGCGTGCGTCAGTTGTTGATTTTAATTAAAATCTTTAAGCTGCTGTTGATTATTAATTATATACATATATATGTACATACAGTGTATTTTGTTACATCGGTAGCAGCTGCAGCTGTTAAGACGAACAGCCAGCGAAAGTTGATTACGACGCTTATTAGGTTGCAATATTTCTTTATCCTTGTTGAACTCCTTACTCCGCACCTTCCGGACTACTTTTTAATATTCAGATGATGGGGAAAGTCGCTACAAAAGGGTGAATAATCTATCTGTGTGGATAATTTACGTGTCAAGGTTAAATCATAAGCAGTAGTATCTTAAGAAATATTTACAACAATCTTTTTAGACATTAAGTCAGTTTGTTTTTGCCAAATATTTCACAAAAAATTTTAGAATTAAAGTATCCAGTACCAAAAAGATCGATATTTTCTGCATTATCTAATCGTAACTAATTACTGGTCTGATTGGACTTTTCTGGATTTTTCCTAATCCACGCAACAAATGTTGGAGTACTAATTTTTTGTTAAAATTCCTTAACTTTTGACATTTTTACCGTAATTTACTTTCAGATTATATATATATTATATTATTTTTTATTTAATTTTAAATTCCATTTTTGATCATATTTACAAGTCATTTTTAAGTGAGTAATTTAATATAAATCTTATTTAAGAAAATTAACTCCATTGCTTACTTTAGTTGCATTTGAATCTAAGGAGCTTCTTACGTTATTATTGTTAATTAATTGAATAAAAATAAAAAACAGTTTATATTTATACAAACTTGTTTTATAAACGAGCAACAAATTCAATAAGCAAAAAAGAAAAATAAAAAGAAAAAAAAATTGAAAAGGCAACACGCTGCCACTTTTCAACATTTTTGCGCTATTTGCAAATCCATTTTGCAAATTATCATACGCCATATTTGCCAAAACAACCCTTTCCACCCCACCACACCCCCGCACAGTCCAAAAACTCCTCTTAATAAAAAACCTTTTGACTTGACTGAAAAAATTGTTTTTTTTTTTCACTTGGTCTTGAGGGCAAAAGCATTTGGATATTGGTATTTGTATTGGCAGCGGTATAGAAAGCATGCTCTAAACAAGCACACACACACACATACACGTCTATTCTATATGTGTCTGTGTGTGTGTTTTCTGTCATACAAGTTTGTTTTTTTCTTTTGCGGAATCTTTGTTGTTGTTCAAAATTCTGATATATTCACATTTTGGCTTTTTGGACAGTCATCTTTTGGCCGTGCTCTCTTAACGAGAACGTTTTTCGCCATTTGCAGTTTTAAGCCTAACGGGCACACACACTCACACACAAATATATATATGTATATATATATGTATGTGTATGCGTATGTGTGTAAAAGCCGTGTATTGTTGTTGTTTTTCTTGGCTTTTTCAGGTGTATCTCTCTTTTTCAGTATCAGTTGTCCTGTTCTCCTACTCGTCTCTCTCTCTCTCTCTCTCTCTCTCTCTCTCTCTCTCTCTATCTTTCTGTCCCTCTCTGTTGCTCTCACACACCATCATTGTATGTGCTGCTGTTTGTGCTTTCCGAGTACTTGGTTATGGTAATCGAATTTCAAATTATTGCCATGAGCTATATGCATGTCTGACAACAACAGGACAACAAAACGCAACACAACACAGCACAGCCGAGCTACATATATACAGCCATGACCGATATGGAAACTCTTTCTTTTTTCTTGGCTTTATAGTTCATTTAATGCCCTAAATACTGTTTTTGGCGTAGGGTATTTTGTATCATTCTTTGAGGGGAAAAGCAGCGGCAAATACTTTTATCTATTTATATGATAGAAAAAAGATTTAATTTTTGTACATTATAAAAGTGAAAATTCGAAACTGTCTTATAATTATTGATTTAAAATGTCAAATATATTCTTATAATATGATTGTCATAATAAAATAAAAATATGAAAAAAAGAATTATATATATAAGGGAGAGTCACCAGTGGTGGACACTGTGCCTAAGTCGGACACCCCCTTTATATATATATTTCTAAGTAATTTTTCTTATTCTTACAATATTATTGCTACAACTAAATTGCTTTTAGTGTTAGGCTGATATAAATTACATTTTTTCGATTTTAATCGATTACATCAATTATTTGTTGATAGCAATAAAAAACAACGAAACAACTCTTTTTTCTAAGCATAATTAAAAGGGTACTCAAAGTTCGTTAAGTCTTCTATGTTTTTATCTTTGATTTTATTTTCTTTTATTTTTTTTTAACTTGCCATTTTTTGCTTTCTCTAACGTTTCTTTGGGGACATTTTTTTGACTATATACATGCGTTTGTAGGTGTGTGTTTTCATTTTTTGCGATTTTCTCAGCATTTTTGGACAGTTAGCTTGTATATTTTTTTTTTGGTATTCCCTGATCCGATGAAAGAAGGGTATGATGGATTTGTAAAAATGTATGCAAAGGGCAGAAAAAAGCATCTTCAACACCATAAAGAATATATAATATTGATCAGCTTCACCAGCCGAGTCAATATATGTGTCTATACTCCTTAATACACACACACACACTCACGCGTTAATTGTATTGTTTGGAGTATCTTCTAGTCGCGCTTATAGAACGAAAGCCAGTCAACTTGTTTTCTCTGCTTTTCTTTATTTGCTTGTTACTCTATTTTTTGTGAAAGATGAATTTTTTCGCTAGGATGAAAAGTGTTTTTTTTTTGTGCTGTTAGAGGTTCTCATAGTTGTCAGTGTGTGTGAGTGTGTGTACTTTGATGTTGTTTTTTTTGTTGCTTCCTAAATGTGTCGGTCTTTATGTCCATTGTTGTTGTTTACAACCTGTTTCTGGCGCGTTTTGAATATTTTTGCGGCTCATGTTTTGTCATGCAATAATTTAATTGTCGGATTTGGCAGCTTTAAACTGACAAACACACACACACACACACATACACAAATAGCCATAGATCCAGCCGCAGACACAGCCAACTACTGTTTGTTTGTTTGCTTGTGTGGGCGGCATGGCAGGTGGGGGGAAGTTACTTTTTCGGCCAGTTTGTTTTGCCTGACACTTTGTGCCTTAGATTTTTATTTATGTTTTTATTTTTTGGCTTTGAACTCTGGCCGTGGAAAAAAACCTACAAATATTTGTTTAGTGTCTTTACAAGTTAAACTAAGTTTTTAAAACTAATTAACATTTTGGGACTTTGGAAATATTTAACAAATATTCTTTTGAATGTTTTTATAAGTTGAACTTATTTTAGAACATAAAAATAATAATTTTAAAAAATTTCTATAATTGTGTGGAACCATTTACTAGTTGATTTAATGGAAAAATAATAACGGATCAATACCTTCTAGCAGATTTTTCAGAATAAGATTAATTTCTAATTTTCTGTTGGCCAACCATATCCAAAAAGAGATGGCTTTGCCTTCTGTTAAAATTGAAGTAAATTGAATAAATTTGTGTTAAAAAATAATGAAAAATTGTGAAATTGTGGTCTGTACTTTTCTATAATTTATGTTGCTCTGAACTGCTGTTTCGCAAAAATATCGAAAATGGAAGTTCCGTCTCATCGGCCAGCTTAACAACAGTTTTCAATTTAGTTTTCGGTGAAGCCACAACAATATGAATGCACTTTCGATTTCAGCTACTTCGCCTGCAGCTGAAGTGTCTTCGCTTTCGTTTTCATATCCAGTCAGAAATTGATTGTTCGGCTGTTACGTCACGTCGATTATTAACGGAAACAGTTGAAGTAGTTCATCTCTGATTACTTCTAATCATTATTTACATGTTTAATTTATTAATTAATTACCGCTCGCGAAATAAATTCCATCAATTCTGAGAGCGCACAGGAACCAGTCCTGCTTGGGATTCCCCATTTGATTTATTTCGACAGAGACGAATGTACGAATGGACAAGATAACAAAAGAGAAGCGGGAGCAACAAACTAAAACATACGATTTTCTTTGGAAGTTGCGTTAAATGAGCTGATTGTCTTTAAGTTGCGTTACCAAAAGTCTTCAATGTTAAGAATTCGGTAGCTGCAATGCAAAAATAAAAAAACGCGTAGGAGGAAAATTGAATTTAAATGTTTTTTAAATATTTTATATATTGTATATCTTATTTAAGGCTTATCTAACATCAAACTCATCAAACAAATCAAAAAATCAATTTGGTTTCCATTTTAATAGTAGTTTTAAAGTTTTCTTTCAATTGATTTCGTTTCCAATTTCCATTCCCCGCTAATTCGATTTCAATTATAGCCAATTAAGCGAGAAAAAAGCGTACTTAAGCACGAGGCCAATAACAACAACAACAACAACAACAAATCATCTGCAATTTTATATTGCAACATTAACGAAAGCTAAGAAGAAGAAAAATAAGAGCAATAAAGAAGCTACCAGCTGCAGACAATCAATGCCCAAACCTGCCATCGAACAACCCCTCCCCCCCCCCCACCCCCACCCCATCCCCAAGAACCACCCTTTATCAACTGGTTTTGCACCTTGAGGTGCGTTTTTGGTGCTCGACAGAATGGTTGGAAAAAGTTTTTATCCACTTTTGGCACTCGCATTTCAAATGCGCCAAATGTTAAAACAAACAAATAAATTAGTGTTCAATCAGCGTAATTTCTCTAAACCCCCCCAAACACACACACACACACACAAATGACGCCCCAAAGTTCTTAACTGGCTTAATGCTTGTTGTTGTTGTACTTGTTAACTTGGATCAATTGCACTTGTCGGCTGAGGGTAAGGACGCTTTGGTGTTGCAAGGCTAGATTGTAAGGAATTAAGACATCAAGCCGACCTCGAAACACAATCAAATTTGTTGTTAAAAAACGGGTGGCGGGGAAGATAAGGGTTGTGAATTGAAATGAAAATCATTTTTATAAGCATTTTTAGCTTTTAGTTCAATATCGATAATTATCGATAAGAGCTCTCTGGCTATCTTAAAATTCAATAATATTAATTGATAGCTATGTCAAAAACCATAAATTAAAAACTATTGGAGCTTTTTCTAAACGGTACATTTTCGAAAAAGATTCTAAAGCACTCAAAAGTATGCAGCACATAACTGTTAAACATTTGAATGCTTGAAACATATATATTTTTTTTTTTAAATCGGCAGAGCAACATTTTTGCACCCTTCTTTAGAAACACTCAAGCAACGAGTTTCAAACTACTACTAAAACACACACACACACACACACAAAACTGGGAACAGTTTGTCAAAGTAATAAAACATAAAACACTCGCAACGGCTTAAGAGCAAGCGAGCGAAAGAGTTAATCGCGCAAACTGCCACTCAAAGCAACACAACCTCTGAGCGTAACACTGTTGACATTTGCTGATCTCCTCTGCGCCAAGGTATACTTAACTTAAGTTAAGTATACCTTGCTCTGCGCTAGGTAATTCCAATAAGAGAGTTGAGTAAAAAGTTCGTTACACATGCGCGTCGCGTGTAGGTGTCGCTGAGAGTAACTTGTGAGCAGCAAAAGAGCGTAAATGCTGTCTAGCTGTTAACTTTGGTGATCTTGCGTGGCGGCGTCTGGAGGCTGACTCACACAATGCAATACATATGTTTGTATGTACATGTGTTTGTAAATATAATTATTAGCATATGTGCGTATGCAAATTAGAGTTGAGCACGTTTCGGATATGTTTTTATCGAAATATTGAAATTGCAAACAACGTCAAATTGCAAAGCTATGAAAACAGAAAAATCGTTTAAGGTAAATTTGTCATTTTTTCTGCTCGATTTTGTCTCGGGACCCGCGCCCATCTTTAGCGCAAAATAATCAAACGACGACGACGTCATCAGACTTCTGGCGGCGCCGTCTGTGACTGGTTCTGTTATTGATTCTCTCTTTCTCTCTCTCTCTCATTCTTTTAAACTGGTTCTTGGCTCTTGTTTCACTTATGCCAAAATGTATGCAGTCGGTAAGTTTGCCGGTCTCTTTGGTTTGGATCGCGTGTCTAGCGTCACCTAATGAAGATTCACACACACACACACACATGGGCATAAAATTAACATTAAAACAACCGTTAGATGTCAATTAGAATTTGCATGGGTTTTGAGGTGAAAAGGCGTTGCCGAAGGCGCTCTCTCTCTCTTTCCCGCTCTCCCGCCTCTCTCTCTCTCTCACTCTTTTGATCGTCTTGTTCACGAGCCAATCCCTGTTCGACCGATTTTTGCGACCTCCTTTTCCTTTTACGGTCTCAGATGGTGTACGTATGGCAAGAGGGAGCGAGAGGGGGAGCGAAGAGAGAGCGGCACACACCCTGGCTAAGCCTTGAACACGTTCTTGGAAACAGGCAACGACAAAAGGTGCAGCGCAACAAACGAGTTCCATTCTCTGCCGGTCAACATTCGAAGTGATTTCGTTTTTGTTGTTTTTTTTTTTTTTGTTCCAGCATCCAGCAAAAACTTAAAACTTCGCTTCTTCTCTCTTCTTTCGTCTCTCTCTCTCTCTCTCTTTCTGTCTGTTTGCAATGCTTTATATGTTTTTTTTAAATTTCAATACCGAACTTCAGTTTGTGACGTCGACTGCGCTGTCTGCGTTTGCGTCTGCGCAACTTTTGATTTTGCCTAAAACCGGTTTGCCCCCTCACAACCAATCTTCGATCTCCACACCGCCCCCTCCCTCCGTCCGAACCACAAACTTCACATTGCGGAGTCTGTGTGTATCTTGCACTCGTTCTCTCGCTCTCTCTCGCTCTGTCTCCACTACAAACTGACCCCCTGAACAAAGCCACAGCAACAACCAAAACTACAACAACAACAAACACAACGCATAAAAACCGACACAGCCGACAAACGTTTCAGTTTATGATCTTGTCAAGTGTCTTGTGGGCGAATCTTAATGTTAGCGAAGTAAAGCTTTAAGCGAATTTTTTATGACTAAAAGTACTCAATAAACTGTTGGTAGCATATGTATTATCAAAGTACAGTGCGACCACGGTAAACGCAACCAATTAAAATGTGGCAAGTTGCGAAAACTGAGGGGAAATTTTCTGGTGGTAGAGCCTTTTTTAAAAAAAAATGTTCCCTTTGCTTACCTTTAAAATTAAAGTATGTTCAAAGCAAGGAGTTCATATAATTTTATTAAGTTTTTGAAAAACTTAAACATTTTTTTTGGTATATTTTTACAATTTATACTTTTCTGAACAGCTGTTTCGCGAAAATCTTTTAAATTCTACAAAAAAAAAAACCTATTAAATATTTGCACAAGAAAACCAGTTAAGAGCCAGTTATCCACCTCAACTTGAGCTACAAACAAATTTTTTTTGTTTTCAACCCAATTTCGATATTGAACATTTTGCTGCCTGCGCAAGCAGCTTCCCGACAGTGTCTGGGGTTGTGTGTGTGTGTGTGTGTGTGCATTGTAAACTTTTTCGAGCTGCTTTTTTGTTCATACTCCAGTTTTATTCGTGCCTTAATGTGGCATGTGCTCAACCAACTACAAAAACAACAGCAACAACAACAAAAATCTTCGTCTTTGCTCTTCTCACATCTTTTCTTTGTATTTCTTTCTTGCCTGCATATTAAATGAGTGCAGAGGTGAGGAGGTTGTAGTTGTATGTGTAAAATTGCACTGCATTCGAGCTTTGCTGCTTAGAAAAACCCAACAACAGAGAGAGAGAAAGAGAGCAACCTTTCACTTGCCCTCGAACCAAAAATCGCTCGCTCAGCTCAGCTTCCATGTGGTCGCAATAACTTGTGATTACAACAAAACTTCAATTTCCAAACATATTTATAAATAGCACACACACACACACACACACACACACGCGCATTGAACTTGTCTAGCAGAACACAACAACAGCAGACATTGCGGGGGCGTTGCGATCTTTCTCTCTCTCTTTTCTTTTCCATGCGCTCTCTTCAATGCTTTCACATAACGCTTTTGCTGTTGTCTTATGCGTGTGTGTGTGTGTGTGTGTGGTTTTTCTTGTTCCAGCTTCCTTTATTATTCTCTTGCTGTTGTTCTTGTTTTGGCTATTTCTAATCAATTTACATTCACTTTTTATACATAATACTGTTTAATGGCTTTTTCTCTGTGGGGGTGTTTGCTTTATGTGTGTGTGTGTGTGTGTGTGCAACCAAGAAATAAACGGTACATTTAGAGCATTTCGTAGCTTTTTGATGCTATTTTTGGTTGCCCATCAGAAAACGTCAAACTAAAACATTGCATTGCTATAAATATGTAGACATATATCTTAATGTGCACTATTCTTCAAAAAAAAAAAAAAAAAATAGTATTGAACCATTTTTGAAGGTGACTTTAGGCATTTTGAAAAAGTCAAAAGATTGAGAAAAAAGCTAAGCTAAAATAATTGAAAATTGTTAATAAATAACTATAAATATTGTATTTTGTTTTGTTTTTTCGATTTTATTTGCATTGAAATGATTTATTCAACTTTAAAATCGCTCCACTTACGCCGCCATTGCTAAACATTAAAAATTAACTGTAAATCGACGACATTCTAATTAACTTACTCCTAAGCGATTTTGAGTAACTTTGGCAACAAGGGCTCAACTCAAACTCAATTGAACTCTTTTGTTGTTGCTGTGCTTTGACAATGTTGGCTACTTAACCCTTGGCTAGTTGTCAAGTCGGCTGCGTTTAACCCCACACACACACACACACACATTAGCATACACGAAGACATAACATATATTGGCTGCTGCTAGCGCAAAATGACTCGAAACTCAATGTTAATGCTCAACATATTTGGTGCGCTCTTAATTTAACAGTTGCGCTCTTGTGCACTCGCTCTCAATACAAAAAACTCCAGCACAAAATAAACCAATAAGAAATAAGAGCAACAAAAGCCGCTACGCAAGCAGAGAGCGTGAGCGCAAGAGCCACAGAGAAAGAAAGAGAGAGAGAGAGAGAGAGAGCAGCTGTGTTTGCTCGCTGCCGCTGTTGACTGCTTTTGGCTGCCGATTGGAATTTTTTTTGGTGCATAACAGCGCCATAACAGCATATGAACAGAAGCAAAAACAACACCGAGCAAGGCGGACGTGTGTGCGCAATTTTGTTGATACATTTTAAGAATTTCTTGTGTATGAAAAGCCCAAAGCCGTAGCACCAGCAGCAACATCAACAAATGCTGTGACAATTAATTCGAAAAAATTCAACAAATAATAAGAAGAAGAAATTCATAGAACGCGCAGTGTTGCCTTGTTCGTCAAATTGAAAAGTGTTGCGACTAAAATACGTAAAAATACTAAATAAATAAATAACAGAAAGTGACAGACAGTTAAATATAAAGCAACAAATTATGCAACATTATTAAAAAGAAAAAACAGTTTTGAATGAAAATCGCGCGCGTTTCAACATCAACAACAGCAACAAACATCTGTCGGCAAACCAAACAACGAAACAACAAGAAACAAGAGTCGTGCTTATTTAAAACATAAATACCAACAACAGCAGAGCGACTTAACTCTTGTTTTGCCATTTGACGTCTGCCGCTGCTCACGTGTCTGTTCGTCTTTGTGCGTGTCTCTCTCTCTCTCTCTCTCACTCTCTCGCGCCTGTCGATTTTATTTTGTCCTCAGTGTCAGAGCAAGCAGATCGAGTTAAGAAGAAGTCTTTCGAAAGAAATATATAAATATTTTTGCCGGCATTTTAATGACGTCACTGCAAGCAGCAGCCGCTACAGCGCAGTAATATCAAACAGCAAAGTCAGCAGTAAAACAAAAAAGTAAATAAAAAACGCGTCTTTTTCGTCGCCGTCGTCGTCGTCGTCGTCATCTTCTTCGCGTTCGCTTTTTCTGCTTTTGCTGCTCTCCCTCGCTTTTAACTCTAACCTGTCTACGCAGCGTGCAAACAACAACAAAAACAACAAAACCAACGCGAAAGAAAAAATTAATACAGCGTGAGTTTTGACGGTGCGTATGTGTGTGTTTCTGTGTGTGTGTGTGTCGTGCAATAACAAACATAACAATCAACAACAAACCAGAAACCAGTAACTAAAGCATCTTCAACAATCAGCTGCGGAAACAACAACAAAAAGGTGTTTATCTCTAGTTGTAAGCTAAAAATCAAAACAAAAGAAACAAAAAATAAATGCAACTCTTTATTTGTATTTGGGCTTTTTACAAGTGTGTTGACAGTAAAATTAAGTGTTGCAAAATACCACAAAGGAATAGGGAACATTAGCAGTGCGTTTTTTTTAGTCTAGTATTATAAATACCAACAAAAAGGAACTTCAAATCAACTGTCAAAAAAAACTTATTGTAATTATCATTTTTGCTCGCAAGGCTAATGAACTGTTGTGCGCCATTAAAAAGTAGTTTATCAGCAAAATAAATAAAAAATTATTTTTTGTTCACAAAAAGAAGTCTTCAATATAAAAAGAGTGGGGAACGAAAGAAGCAATCGGTAGAAAAAAGTTAATATACTTCTATGAAGTCATCTTTTCACTAAGACGATGAACTTCATTTCGATGTGAGTTGTATTCCTAACTATTCCACACAAACACCCACAAACACGCTTAAACACACACACATACAAATCATGATTTAATTTTATGCAAATTTTGCTATTTTTATTCGAAATTCGTTTTATTTTACATATCTTTTTTGTTGTGCTTTACTTTTTGCGAGATTTAAACTCAAGATATTGAACATTATTTTTCTGTGTTATGGAAAGTCACGTTTTTTGTTTTGTTTGTGGCCTTTTGGCATTAGCTTAAGGTCGGGAACAATATATGTATGTATTTAATGTTATTTTTTTTAATATTATTTTATTGTTAATGAAATTTGTTTATATATTTGTTGGCATTTTCTATGCAAGCTGTCAAAATTTAATAAATGAAGCAAAACGAGAAATCGTTTGGAAAATGCCAAATAAATTTGTCTTTCTGACAAGTCATTCGCTTTAAACAAAATAACACACAAAAAACGAAACCCAAAAAACTAAAAGAAAAAACAAAATCATACTCAATATAACTAAAATGTGAGAGGTTGAGGGCCACAAGAAAAAAAAAAAAAAAAAACCCAAAAAAAATAAAACGAAACTCTAAAAGTCTGAGGACTTGGCATGACTAATCGATTCGATTTTTCGCCCAAAAAGTCATGCCAAAACACAAAGTATCTAAATGTGTATGTATGTATATGTATTTGTATTTGTATGGTATATTGTGTCCGATTTTTTTTGTTTATGAAAGACTCGTCTCGTGGTGCCCCAACAATAAATAAATAAATATCGATAGCATCTCTGCGGAATGAAGCTCACTCTTCAACAGCAATTTTTGCTTCCATCGCTTTGTCTTCGAAAACTTGAAAGTCACTGGACAAATTTTTGTGCCTGTGTGTTGAGCTTTTCAAGTGCCAAACGACGACATTTAAAATTGCAATTTACAATTTGAATGATGCGCTAAAAAGGGAGAAGTAGAAGAAGAAGTATTTGGAGTTGAAAGATTTCAAACACAATTTGTAATACATATTTAAACATAGGATTGCGACTTAAGACAGTTAATAAATCATTTGAAATAAGTTAAATGTGTTCGTTTTATACCTAAAAAATAATAAGTGTGATAAGCTTTTGACTTGTTAATAAAAATCATTGAAAAATACGGCAAAATATAGAAAAAAAAGAAAAGTTTGTTAAAATTAAATTTTTGTATCATTTATTTCTTAGCTTGAAACAGAAAAAAGTGTGACCAAACTCTTAATAATCATCGGAAATTTTACCTTACAGCAATTATTTTGCATTTTCCTTTCAAAGAAAATATTTTTTTTTTTTGTCTTGTAAAAGTTTGCAACACTGAAAAAGCACTACTTCATGTCGAAAAGTTATAATTTTTGGATATTTATTAATTATATTTGCCCAATTACTGACTCATTTTCTTTGCTTTGGTATTCCACAATCAAATTGTAATTTCAATTAAAGCCGAAAGCCAAGTAGAGCGGCACGTGTGATATAATCTGTTGTTGCAAAAAGTTCAGTTTAATAGAAGTAAACGAAAATCGTGTAATATTGTGTAATATTTGGCTATATAGTTAACTATTTCCTTAAAGTCTCTTTAATCTTGTTTCAAAAATATTTTCCAATACTTTATTCCGCATTCATCAAGCATTGTCTGTTTTGTGTTCTTCTTTCTTCTATCAAAATCAGAAAAGAAGCAGCATTTTGTGCCTGCGTTTTCTTTGGATTATGATTTTTATTTATATCTCTTTTCTTTTTGTTCAGTTTTGTGTGTTGCTTTTGCATTTTTGATATTTTGAAACATGTGCTCGTCGTTATTTTGGTTTATTCTTCTTTTCTTTATTCTAAAAATATCACAAAAATGTTCTTTGCCTCTCAACGACGCCAAACGAGCTGAAAGCATTCAGCTAATATACTATAACTTGACCAGTCTGGAAACAAAAAAAAAAAGAATAGAATAAGAAAAATCTAAAAGACTTTCTAGTTTTGTCCAAGAGCAATAATAAAATATAGATAAAATTAAAATAAAATTTTTGTCATTTTGTACATTTTGTTTTTGAAATAGTTGCAGCTGTGCTGCGCGTCACACTGTCCTCAAACCACACACAGCACCTCTGTCCCCTCCCTTTCATACGTCCCTTTCTAACCCACACCTAACCCCCATTCTGGTCTCTCTACACTTTTGCCCATTTTGAGCGCATTTTGGAAACGTCGGCAACCAAAAATAAGTTTTTCGTGCATGAAAATTTTTGGCAGCTAAAATGCAGCAACAGCACCGGCAGCAGCTACAACAACAACAACAACAAAATTCTACCAATAAAAAAAAAAAAAAAACCATCGACAGCTGGTCTCATTTACATAAGCAGCGCTGCCTTTAACCCTTGGCTGTGGCCGTGTCTTCGGCCCCCTACCCTTTACTTCATCCTCCTTAGTATTTCATGCTAAATTGAGATCAATTGAAAGCGAATGTGATTGTTTAACCTTTTTGTTTTTGACTTGGAGCATGCGGTATGGGGTAAGGGGAGATGGTCAAGCATTATGTGGGCGGTTTGGGGGTGTCAGTCTGCCAATAAGTTCAAAGTTTAATTATACTATTTTATTTTTTAGATATAATTTGAACTTTTTCTCGCTCGCTCACTCAAGCTATCTGTCTCTCTCACTTTCTCTGTTGCGTGACAGCGATATTAATTAAGCCAAAATGTTTTGAACATTTTTGCTGAATTTTAATATTTAGTTTGCAGTTTCTTGTGCTCTTTTTTTTGTGCTATAATTATTTTAAGATAAGCAAACGAAAGAAAAAAAGTTTATGAATATGCCAAAAATTTAATTTTACATATGAGAGTGCATGTTTCTAAAGACGCCAAGTGTGAGAAACAAAAAAAAAAGAGAGAGAGAGAGAGAGCGGCAGTATAATCGCTCTCTCTCTTGAAAACTTGCTTAGCCACTGGCATTTATGAAATTTGCTTTTCTTGTGCTCTTTTCACTCTCAGGCCGATATTTTTGTGTGTATGCTTCCAAAAATATATATACAGCTTATAGACTGTGACGCAATAAGCTGACGCTAAAGAAATTGATTTGTTGTATGAATATGATAATTTCGACAAAAGGGAAACAAAACGTGTTGGGAAAACTGTGAAATTAAATGTTGTTGATTTATTTTCAAAATAATTATTTCGCTTACAGATTAGATAAGCTTTGTTACAGAACTATTTGCTCGATTCCTTTTATTTCTTAGAACTGGCCAAAAGTTATGCCAGATTGAAAAGCAGAATTCATATCAACAAACGAAGATTTTCAGAGCAACTCTTTGTGCTGCTGATTCATCTTGGCGAAACATTTGCAGTTTCAAACAATTTTATACGCTTCATTTGAACATTGTTTACGCTTTTGGCACGTTTTATGGTAGGAGGTCTCCTTAGCACCATATATAGCCATATACATATTCTACTCGCTAAAGATCGTAACTTGACACTTAAACATATGCCGACCATAAAGAAGCTAAGAGCTTAATAAAAGAAGCACCATGCACAATTTTATTGATGTTCACTATCCGTCTTCGTCTTACTAATAGACGCTAAAGATCCTACTCCTACATAGATGAGAAATTAATTATGCACGTCAAAAGTATGACAATGAAAATTAATTAGCCCAAAAAGTCAACTGAACAGACTCGAAATAACACCCACAAAACTTACCTGAATGACACAAGAGCTGTCAAACGAACCACTCAAAAATAACAAAATCATGCTGATGATGATGACTTTTAAAGCATGACTCTTTGACATTTTATGTTAATATTTTTGCGTTATTTGAAGCTTGGGAAAGTTAAGTTGCAATTGCTTATCATTTGGTGAGCTGTTAGAGGTGCAGCCATATAAGGTTTCGCTCTCTCAATCGCTCTCTCTTTGTCGGGGTGTTTAACATTTTATCTAATCGCATTTATTGATAGCGCAACACACAGTCGAAGCGAAGTTAGGGCTTCATTTGTTTGAGCTTTTTGCCATGGCTTTTTTCTTTGTTTAACATATGTATATGTGTCATACTGGGGTGGCGACGCGTTACCTTATGTTGTATAATGTTGCAACAAAGCGGTTACTGACCGTTTGTGCACCTTTGCTACGGCTTCCACACAAACACACGTAAGTTTTGTGCCTGTGGCATATTTGCTGGTTTCTCATTTCTATATAGCGTTCGCGATTACGTCGTTTGTGAGGGCCTTAAAAATAGCCAAGAGCCAAGAGTCAATAGAGTCTTACCATGCTGGCGGCCATACCGGGCTTGCAAAATGCATTTCACTTAGTCTTGTTGTAGTTGCCTGAAGCCGGGCAGCTAATCACTTGCCCCAATGCGGTTCCGAGAACCTAACAAACAAATACAAATAAAGTATATTTATATGTATGTGTTTGTGAATATTACAACACGAATATGTGAATGCGTCGCATATCTAAAAAAAAAGGTACATATAAAGCTTTAGTTGAGAAAGCTCGACTTGGGAATACCCTGAACATAATGCAAGCTCTTGCTGAAAATAGAAATTTGTGATAAAAATCTAAGAGTATTTCTTGCAAACTGTGATGTGTGTATCGGAAACCGGAAGAGCTGTCAATAATTTGAAATAAACTTGAGCAAATTCCAAGTCTATAGCTCTTATAGTTTCCGCGATCGACGCGCTCATATAAACAGACAGACAAACAGACTGCAATTGCCAAATCGACTTGGCTGTGGGTTTTCAACAAGAATAAATATATACTTCCTTTTGCCTTTGAAATGTATTTCCAAAAAATCATAATACCCTATTCTATATTCTCGGTTCAGGGCATGATAACATTATATACAACTATGAAATGGCTCTTCACAGCAAGTTGTGAACTCGTTTGGCGGCGTCATCAGTTCTGCTCTTGTATTGTGTTTTGTTTTGTTTTAGTTTCCTTATCAGCAAAGCGTAGCGCTCTCAATTCGAATGGTCTCCATATAGTAATACTATGTGGGGCATGTGGTTTAAGGCTGGCTGACGCTCAGAACGCTAATTGAATTTAAAAATGCCTTGATATGGGTTAACGAAAAAAATTACCTTGATTTTAGTGTTGGTTATAATCTATAAAAATATCAATATACGAAACGATATATTTATATCGGAATAATAACTAATAAGGGAAAGTCTTGCTGGAAATTAACTTGTACTTTTTCATCAACCTCATTTGCATGCCTTAAGCATAAACTTAATCTTAAAACCGATTTTTAGGGATTGTTTCGTTTGAAAGTTCAACAGTGCCAAATTTTTGGGAACGCTATTCAAATTGTATGTGTTCCAGTTGCAATTATTACGGTGCAATTGTTCTCGCATTTTCGAATAATATTTAGCAGTTCCAGCTGCTGTGGCTTCTGTTTCGTTGTGGTTGCTATTGTTATTGGGCCGGCTTGAATAAATATGAATACATTCCTATATTCGAATATATATATATATATAGATATGCTCATACTCATATGAATATGTGAATGCAAATATTTAGTGAGTTTGTGTTAACAGCTACGAAAATTAACAGTTTTCGTTTTCGGTTTCAACTCCTCTCACTTAAATCGCTCTCTCGCTTCTCTCGACGCTTAACCTTCAAAAATAAAAATAAAGAAAAGTCTTACCCAAAATTTAATACAAGACTTAAAAAAAAACTTGTTCGACTAGTTTGGTCTGTTTTTTTTAGTATCTGTCTTGGGCAATTTTGCATCATCTTTCGTTTCGTTTTTAATTTGATTTGTTGTTAATTTTGTTGCTGTTGTTGCTTTAGGGTAACGTATTAATCTTTTTTTAATCGCAACAGCGCTGGCTCAATTAGCAGTACATTAATATCCTTGTGTAAATAACAAATATATATATAAGTATAGTATATATATACATAGATCGAATATTAATGAGCGTGCATTGTGTGGTATGAAGGTTATTTATAGGTCGTATCGGCGGATGTTAATGTCATCGGATCATTGATAATATCGCATTCGAACAGTATTTTTCTACTTCTTCGATTATTTTTGGCCCACATTTATGCCACAGAAAAAGAGAAGAAACAGAAAAACTACTTAGTAGTGAGCAAGTTTATTTTTGTAAGCGATTTCCACACACATTAATTTTGCTGTGTATCCAAAAAACTGCGTCAATGACATGCCTGGCATTAGGTTTGTATCTATGTATCTGTATCTGTATCTGTATCTGTATCCATAAATATATATATTTATAGTATTCACATTTGATGCTCAGAAACACACGTCCGCTTTGGTTTCGTTCTAGTATTTTGTGTGGGCGCTTGCTGCGTTGTTTAAAAGTTTCTGTCTTTCTCTGATGCCTGTTTTTGTATTTTTTTTGATGTGTCAGTGCGAACAGGCAGCAAAAGTTTTCAGTTTTTCAAAGTTTAAAAAAGATGTACAGGAATTATTTAAATATATGTGCCATAAACATTAAACACAACCCACACACAAACAATCGAATTATGTCTATAAATCAGCTCGTAAATTAAGTTAGAGCTTATACTCCATCTCAGTTGCTTCTTGTTTTCGTGTATATATTTTGTATATCAATTTGAAATACGGAAAAGCAATTTGCAGCTGACATCATGCAAGCGTTAAGAGCATTGTATATATATATATTCCATTCACTGACCGACTAAGCAACAAGTTAAGAAATATTATAAAAATTATAAATGCTTTTTGCGTTTTTTTTTTGGTTTTATCGTTATTTCAAAAGATAACCATTGATAATAATGTATCGATGTGTGTGTTGTTGCCACAACAAGAATTAATATACATATCTGAAAGGCCAGATATATATTTGGCATATGGAAGCTAACCAAACTGAAGAAGAAGAATACTTATTTAGCTATTGCACATTTTGTTCAGGGTTTTTGTGTGGGTTAAAAATGAATTTTGGCACGGAAATATTTATAATCTTCTATATTGAATGTGAAAAGAATTAATTTTAATGTATTGAAATTACAGAAAGTATAAAATAAGTATGAAAGTATCAGAATAATAAACTTGATTAGAATTCAATTATATTTCTTATAATGTTTTATTGCTTTTGTCAACTCACCAAATAAAAAGCTCAAATACAAAAATGAATGTTTTTCCATTATTTTTCAGAATTTTTTTGTATTTATAAAGTTCCATCTTTAAAATTTAGCAAATGTATTAAATACATGTTAATGTATGTTGTTTTTTTTTTTTCGATAAAATTCTAACAAATTATTTACACCTCATATATCAAGATAAGCTTACCATCGTTGGGGTTTGAATGAAGATTTTGATTCATTTGTTTGGCGGCGGCCAGATAAGATAAGATTGTGAATTGTGTGATCAATATTATAACAACAAGAAAGTTAAATGCCAAAACCAAAGCGAGAGATAAAACATAGTCGACCGCAAATGAAATGAAATATGTGTGGCGTCATCGGTGATTGAATCATATTAACATTTTGCAACTTATATATATATATTTCGCAGATTGCTCATTTCTATTAAACATGTACATTATCAACGTTTGCCCAGTTTTAACGTTTATTTAACCAATTTTTTTTACAGTAATATTTATTAATACATTTGCAAACAAAATGCAATTTTGTCAAACGTTTTAAGCAATTTGAGCGGTAAGTGCGTTTAATTTGTTATTACTCGCTTTTTTGAAGAATGCGTTGTAAGCAAGATTAAGAAAATTTGAGAATTTTAACGTCGCAATCAGTTTAATTATTAAAATTAAGACTAGCTCTACTTTAAAAGTAGGCAAATCTCTCTCCCTCTCTCTCTCTCTCTCTCTCTTTTTCTATTTGTATGTTGCTTTTGCTATCATGATATAAGAAATATATATTTATTATTTTAAGTTAGACTTTTCTTTTCTTTGTATATTTTCTTAACGCTCAACGCCAAAAAAATATATAAATGCCGCTGGGTACAATCAAATATTAAACAAAATAAAAATGCAAAAAAAAAACCTGGCGCACTTTATTTGTAGTTTGTCAATGTGCATTATTGCTGCTGTTATGGGCCGTGCTTTTATTTTTGGTTTGGTAAAACTTGGTGCTGCTGCAAAAAAAAAAAAAAAAAACACACACAAGAGCCGTGCATCGAGCCTTGAATAAATACCGCGAAAAAGTTTATTTTGTGGCAACTCTGGCATATTTGGCTGCAATGTGGTTGATGTGGTTGCTGTTGCTCACGCTCTATATCTAGACATAACTGCAATTTAAACACACTATGATTATACAACACAAGAAAAGGGGAAATAAAATCGCAATAATTTTTTTTTTTGATTTCATTTTCATGTCAATCATTTATAACATTTACGTTAAATTTATATTTTTATACATATTTGAATTGCACTTAAAGCATCCGCTCACATTTATAAGCTAACACAAAGCGCTACTAACCTAAACCAAAGATCAGAATTTCACACACACACATACACTCTCACACACATATGACTGCGCTGTCTATCTGTCTGTCTTTGTCATACATACCCTATCTTTAAGTTTCTGTCATGCCAAAATGCGAGTGTGCTGGTCAATTTATTTAAGTAACCAAAAAAAAAACAAAACATAAAATGCTGCGTTTAATCCCCTCTTCCCCATCCCCTAAGTGTTTGGTATAAACCTAAACGTCTATATCTCTTTTTTTATTCTCATTTCAGATAATGTAAAATCAGCGTATGCTCTAAATAATAAAGAAAAGCTTTTACAAAAAACAAACAACATAAAAAAAACCGCTAAAGCAAAAAAATTAAATATAAAAACAATAATAACAATTACAGTTAAAGCGTATTTCTATATACATATAAGCGTTCGTTCGAATCAAAATTAAACTTTATGCAACTCTTAGCCCAAGAGAAAGGCTTCAAAATATATCCCACAAGCTATCAGCTATCAGCTATTCCCCAAGCTTTGTAATCCAAGAGCAAGTGTAAACGCTACAAAAACAAAGAACGCTACAATCTATGCTAAAACAATATATACGTGTGTATACTCTATATATATAGTATATATATACTAGGTGCTGAATCCTGTGCTAAGAGCTGTCTTGAACAAAAAAAAAAAATCAAAAACAATATCGTATTCAAAGCCAACGTCATAAAGTAAAACGCGCAACATTTTCTAGTCGCCAGCTAAGCTATATCTATATCTAGATAGAGTCTCCCCCATACATACTACTATATTATAAATATATACACTGTGAAGACTTTGGTGGTTGCGATGGCCAACGTTGTTAATATGAACAGCCTGCTCAATGGCAAGGATTCACGCTGGCTCCAACTGGAGGTGTGCCGAGAGTTTCAGCGCAACAAATGCTCTCGCCAGGATACGGAATGCAAGTTTGCCCATCCGCCGGCCAATGTTGAAGTGCAGAACGGCAAGGTTACCGCTTGCTATGACAGTATCAAGGTTAGTATTTTGATGACTAGAAAAACCCCATTTACCATTCTGCTTCTATTCTGTGTGTGTGTTTTTGTATATTATGGAATGTAGCTTGTAAGCTTTAACTATACTTTTACTTATAATCGATCATGGCTTTTGAGAACTCTACAACCCTCAACCGAAACACCCTTAAACAACAATGATTGCCTTTTAGTTATCCCTCTCTCTCCCTCCCAATGATATCAAAACTGATCTTGACGTGCTTTTGTTGTTTGTGCTTATGTGCTTTAACCTTATTATTGGTAAATACTCTGTGCTTATATACATACATACTACATAGTTGAAGCTAAGTGGCTGACACTGTCTCTGTCTCTCTGTCTGCCACTGCCAATGCCTACTGCGCTTATGAGCCTAAATATCAGAGAGAGAGCTTTTGAAAGCTTGCCCTTAAGAACCAAAAGCAGCTTATATGCCTGTGAATGTGATGCCTGTGCTTTTATCGAGTCACTTGTTCCTCATTAGAACATAGAGAGTGTGTGCTTAGTGCCAGAGAGAGTATTGGAGATCTAAATAATAAAAAGAATTAAAGAGAACGAAACGAATACAGAAACAAGTGTAAAGTGTTTAAGAAACTACTGTAAATAATACAATTTGAGTGGTTTTAGGCGACGCAACTTTTAAACATGGATAACGACAAGGTAAACTTAAAATAAAACTATATACAATTTTAGCATTAAGTGTTTATATAAAATATTGATTTTCCCTTAGAACCCTCGGATATTTTATACATTTTTAAACTGTCAGCATTTATACCCCTTGCAAACTTTTAATCCAACAAAGCTCAATTTATTGATCACATTTTTAAAGTCTCTCAATTAACTGCCCTCCAAATCCTATTGAAGTTTTTCATAGAAAAAATCAAAGCCTATTCTCCGGCGTCCTTTTGTCCTTTACCAAACAATATTGAATTGTCGCCTCTGTAACATGAAAATTAGCACTCTCTATCGAGGCAAAAAAAAAAATAAAAAATAGATTGGAAAAGCAACGCGTTAAAGCAAGTTGCGTCAGAGCTTTAAAAGCTCAGAGCAGTTTTTTTTCTTTCTAATTTCAATTTTTGTCCTGTATATTGATTGTTGCTGGCCTAGCTTGATGTCCATAACAGGTCGAAACAATACCTTGACAGTGTCATAGGGTATACGAAGAAAAATAAAGTTGCCCCGTTTTATGTTGTTGTTTGCTTTATTAAGCTTTTTGTTTTAGTCTCCTTCTCGCTCACGCTCAACACTGTTGTTGCGCAACACAAACAACAACTAAGTAAAATGGTAACCATAAGTAAAGTACTATATACTTTAAGTATATATATACATATATATATACATATTTCTATACTATTTATATACTTGTTTAATGCTGACAAAATGCCGCCTGCAACATTATTATCATCAGCGTCATTATCGTCAAAATATGTGACAGCATAAAAAATTACGCTTTTTTTTAGGCGTCAGCCATTTGCCACTTGTTTGGTTAACGGCTGTGGCGGCAGCGGCAGCCGCGGCTGCTTTTGTTATTTTAACAAAACCCCAAAAACGTAGAGTCGAGCCTTAAAGTTGGCCCAGACCCCACTCACCCTACACTCTCTCCTCAACATTTTTCTTTCATTCTCTCCCTTTCCCAGCTCGAGTTGAGTGTGCAAACAATAGTTAAAACTGATGTTTGTAAGTAGCTCTCGTTGTTGCTGTTGTTGCAGTTCATATTGTTGTTGTTGTTGGGGTACGCTATTGTTTTTGTACTTTTCACGCCTGTCCTTACGAGCAGCGCCCTTAATTGAGCCACTGCCACACTGTTAAGGCTGAGGTCCTTCTAGTTATAGTCCTTGTTTTCTGCTTTGTTCTGTTTCACTTCAACTTCATTTTCCACTTTGTTTATTTTTTTTTTTTTGTTTTGATGGGCCCCTTAATTGAAGCATTTCCGCATCATTTTAAATCATAATTATGTTTGAAATGCTGATAAATAAGTTGAGTTTGGTAGACTAACACGCATTTTGAGTACACATCATGATATGTTGTTTTGATTAAGAAAGCAAACCATGTTTAAAAAGTCCTGATTTTTATTATTTCGATGTTCTGGCTAAAAAAAAGATTTGACACATCCCATTGAAATTTTTTAAATGAACTTCGAGTAAAAATCGTCTATTCAACTTATAACATAGGAAAGTAAAAATCACTTGTTCAAGGTTTGAAAATACTACCATGTTACAATAGATTTGATTTCTTAAAATCGGTTGAGTTTTTGTATTTTTCATAGTACAAGTCAAGACATTCTATTTAACCCTTATTGAAGGGGCGTGAAAAGAAAAATAAGCATGTCATGTTGCTGGCGGCCATATTGGATTTTCATTTTATATTGGTAGAGAAATCTGTTCTTTTGTCAAGCCCTTCCTCTGCATACCGATATTGAGGAAGTTGTAATAAAGTATGCAATCCGCCATTTTGTAGCGGTGGCCATCTTACAACTACAATGTCAACATGAAGGGGGTCAAATTTCAATTTCTTATCCAAACAAATAAAAAACAGGGCAAATCTAATTAAAACCGTTTTTAAAGTATTCCTTACCACTTAAGTACCTAAAGATATTAATTTTTTGTTTAGACGTTTTGCAAACCTTTCTTAAGCTTCCCATCTTTAAATCCCTTTAAATCTCTTAAAACCTTTGGCAATTACTGGGGCACAAAGAGACCCAGCTGTGGCTAGTGATAAGCTACTTCTTCGCTGATATGGCCTTATTCTAGATTAAACAGTGGCCAGCACAAAATGAGGCTGTGTAACAGCTGGATGCGACTGAAGAGCGAAATGATATGCTGCCTACATATGCATGTGTGTGTGTGTGTGTTTGTGTATGTGTGGAGGAGTCAGAAATAGTCCCAATGGGGTAAAAGTTTTTGCCTCGTAGGCAGGCAGGCAAGCAAGCCGGCCAGCTGGTAAATAAAGCTCAGACATTCATTGCCCACAAATTAATTGTGTTATCCTATTAATTAACTGTGCAGTAAAGTTGCCAAGCAATTTGGATCGCTCAGCGAGTTTTTCTGCCACCACCACCACCATTTACCATTCTTTCTTTCTTCCCTCCTCTTAGCCGAATGACGCTCACACTTTTCCACTGCTTCTTCTACCTTTCACTTGGAATTTTTTTTTTTATTTTTATAATGTTTCCAGGCTTTGAGTGTTGTAATTGTAGCTCAGTGTGTTTGTACTCATTTTCACCTCCGTTTCATTTCTCTCTCTCTCCTCTTGAGAGTGGGTGTATGTGGTGTGTGTGTGTGTGCTTGACACACAAAATGGGGAGGCATGCGGCAAGTTGGGTTTTAAATGTATAACGAACTTAAACGTGCAAGTAACCAGCATATAATGGATGCCAAGCAGTTTAAGGACAAGAGGCCTACGGGTACCATACACACACATACCTGTGTGTGTGTGTGAGTGTGTGCCACAACTTTTTCCATGTGGCCACGACACTAATTTATAGTTAAGTTGTCGCATTGTAGACTTTTTAATGGCATTTGCCTAGTCGGGTGACAGGAAGGCTGCTTTTAGAAAAAAGAAAACTCAACTCAACTAAAGTTTGTTTCAATAGAAAATGTTAGTCACAAAACTAGGTCAATGGCAGATTGTGCAGCACTTAAACTTCTAGCCGAGCATAAAAGGATTTAATTTAACTTATTTATTTTTGACTAAACATATCATATTCAACCGGTTTGCTTTGATGATTATTCGATATTATCAAGTCTTAAGCTTCAGATCTTGTTCTCCATTAAAAACTTATCGACCAAAGGTCTTATCAATTTGGTAATTCTAAACCGTAAATAACCATATAACATTTTTTGGTTTTTATTTTTTAACTCTACACTGAAATGGACTTTTTTTTATCTGTGTTGTAAATTGGCATCATTTCACTGTTAATTTCCGCACAATTTAATTCTTTGACCACAATAAGCCAGCTGAAAGTGCCATAACGCAACTTTAAAATAGAGAAAAATAAACGTTGGAGCGCAGAAAAGGAGTTAAAATTGCCAGGGCCACAACATAAAACATTTTCCGGTTTATAATTTTCTTGTCACAACAGTTTTCACGCCATGCTCGGGCACCAAGCAACGCTTGCTCCTTTTTCTTGTTTTGTTGCCTGTTGGCGGTGGGTTTTTGGTGCCACACTTTATCCGGCTGGCTTGGCCGCATTCAGTAGCGTCCTTTTGGCGCCTTTCGCTCGCGCTTTTGCTACTTAACCAACTGTAAAGCTTTCGCTTGCTTGCTGGCGCACTCTTACTTGGCCATATTGTGTGTTTCACCTTATTTTTCTATTATACAATATATATTTTCAACACTGCACTGTGCAACATATTTTCCATGCTTGCCCCCCGCGGCTAACAAAAGTCAAGTTTTATGCCATGCAAATTATGAGGTGGAGCACAATATAAAAAAAATAGTAACATAAAAACAGTAATAAGAGTAAAAAGAGTATGGCACGCCGCAAAAGAAAATGAAACTCTTACGCTACAAAGCGTTAGGCAATGACGAGGGGTGGTGGAATGGGGTGTTAGGGAAGAGCCGGAATGTATAGGCAAACAATGTGCGCGACACTTTGAAGTTATTTTGTTCTTTACTACGCTTTGTTGTTGTTTATTTCTATTTGCATTTTTGTGTAGTTGACGCTCAAATTTCCGGCCGCCCTACGGCTTCTGTCATTCGGAAATACCTTTGATAATTAAATTTTAAAGACAACATAAGGAACTGACTTTTGTATTGACCTGCTCTCAACTTGATGGCAACCAATTAATTTTCAAAATGTTGCGTTTTGGACAAAAGCAATTTGCCATTAAGCCAGAAAAGCATTGAAATCGATAATAAGCAAAAAACACAAAGCAAAACCCATGATATTTATTGTAAAAATAAACAATCGCAAAAAACTCAGAATCAAAAAAAAAAAAACAAAAATGTATTGAATATCCAATTTAAATAAAATTTCGTTTTTATATATATTTTTTGTGCATCTTTTGAAGCTGCAAAATATATCGCACAATGGCGAAATGTACAAAGTCCCTCAAGTTGGTTCAATAGTTTGCTTAAAGTGAGGTCTCACTGAATGACTGAATGAATAACTAAAGTGAAATGATAGAAGGAAAGTAAGCGAAAATGAAAAACTTTGCTGTGTAGTTGTTGTCATTATCCAAACTTGAAAGGAAATTGCAAATTGCTTGCGCTCATCTAACGAATTATTTCTGTCATAACAGTATAGAAACAAATTTTTGGGAACCAGGCGATGATAAGCTTATTAAAAGTAATGAAGCGAAAAATGAGTAGGGCTTGATATATTTATTGATAAAAACAAATGCGTATCGATATATATTTTTTGATACAACTTTGTGTGTAAAGAAGCCAGCTTTTGTTTGTTTAGCAGAAACTTATTTACTACTTCTTTAAATATCATCTTTTGTCAAATTTGATAATATCCAATTGCATTTAATGACAAAGTCAAGTTTTTATTTTTTAATCTCAAACGTAATTTGACACTTGTCTGCTGTGTGGCTTGGCTAACCAGCTTAAGTTCGGCACCTCTTAAGCTCTGTGAAAATCTGTGTTCAAGTGGGCATTGACTCGCACTCACTCACAGGGAGTAGAGAGAGAGGAGCAAGAGGAAACGCCCGCTAATTTGTTATGCCTTACACACGTTGCACTTTCAAATTCCGCAACAAACTTCAAGTCAATAACTCAGCAGCTGGTTGTCTGGAGAAAGACGAGAGAGAGAGAGTGAGAGAGGGAGAGTGAGAACCCGCAGGAGCTGTGCAGCACTTAATGCATTATGCAGCAGCAGCAGCGGCAGTGACGTCGACAGCAAGTTGTGGCATGTCCTTGTGCAGCAGGCAAAAGTAAGTACTGCCAAAAAAGGGGAAAGAGGCAGAGTAGAGTGGGGTACACACATGTGTGCAGCAGCCATCTCGGTGCAGAATCATTTCGCAGTTGCTGAAACCTACACAATTCATTCGTCCTGGCTGCTTCCGGCGTCCTGCGACCGGAACGTGACTGCTGCAACAGCAGCAGCGAATGTCGGTGCGGCAAATCGAGCGGGCATGGCATGTCTTAAATAAAATAAATGGCACATTATCAATATAAACAAGAGAAGAGGACGTCGCGTACGCGAGCTGCAAGCGTAAAGTTGTTAAGTTACTTAAGCCAACAAATGAAGCAACAGACGCATACATTCGAAGGGGTGGGGGTTAGCTAAACACAGTCACGAGCCTGACAAATTGCCGTCTGACTTCAGACTGCAGACTCCCAACTCCCGTCTTTGGAGTAGTCTCTGGGACACACAACTTCAACTCGTGTCCTGACCAACAAACAAATTTGGCTGTGCTTCCCCCCGCACTTCGCTCCCATTTTCACATTATTTATACTCTCATATAGGGGTGCAAAGAAACTTGGCCGAGAAAATAAAAACTAATGCCCAGCCACGATGAATATAAATGCGAGTCGACTTCAGATGCAGTTTCACGAAAAACTTCTCGCTGAGAAATGTCACAAGTTTTCCAACTTATTTTACTTCTTCCCTACAGTTTTTTTTTTTTTTTTGATTTTTATTTTTGGCTATAGTAAAGTTTTTATGCACTTACGTTAGCTCGACGAAATGTGTCAAAAAGTGCATATGAAAATAAGATGATAACTTTGCCAGGCTTTTCACTTGTCACCAATTTTGATTTGCATTTGGAATCGCCCCCCTCCCGACCATTTCATTTGACATATTATATATTCATATGATTGTCAATCAAACAGAGGGATGTAAGAAGAAGAAGTTGCAGGAAGGGATGAAGCAGAGTGGAAACCTTGTCATATGATAGTCATTAAATTTGTTAGTCCATTTTGCTTTGTGCGACAGTCGTCTAATGAATAATTCCTCGAATGTCCCTGATTGCAATTTGATTAGCATTTAAACCAAACAGAATAGAAAAGAATGAAAATACAATGAAAAATGACGATGGAAAAAGGAAAAAAAAACCAATGGGGTCAATTTATGAATCAAGGACTCGGACTTTTGAATTAAAAAAAAAAATTTATTTTTTAAAATGAAATGTTCCTTATTCTTTAATCGGTCAACCTATCGACCCGGCTTACAAGGTTGCATACAATCTATCGAATAATACGAATAAATCATACATACAAATATCGATTACTTATAATAAATATAAAAAATATCCAGATACAAAAACTTTTACTAGCTCAACTACAATCCTAAATTGCAAAGTAAGTTTTTTTTAAGTATTGTCTCAATAGTTCACAGCTTAAAGTTTTTAAACACACCGCAACAAATCATTTGTCAGACAGTTTATCACGTACCTTCTTTACCTTCCCCAACCATTTTTTCACACACTGTCTGTGTGTGTGTGGGTGTCTTCCTATAACGACAACTGAGCGTCAAAATTGTGTAACTCTTGCGGCAGCAAGGGGGTAAAAAAAGACTGCTTGAAGCGTTGAACGAAAATCGGGATCAATAAAAACGTCATTCAATTTATTTTCAATTTTGCGAAGCGAGCAAACGGAATGGAATGAAACGAAATGAAACGTGGTATAGAAAATCCCGTTGTAGTATAAGAAGAAAAACGGAGTGCCTTACAAATAATGGCAGACAGAAAACCCAATAAATTTAAAGAAGAAAAGCAAGCGTAAGAATTGCTTTTCTATCAGTGTGTGTGTGTGTGTAAGCAAAGACATAGTGCCAACGAGAAGAAAGCCAGGACATATGTGTGTGAAAATGGTCTCTCTATATTTTGTATGCATGTGTATGGGTATGTGTATGTGTATGTTTGGGCATATCAAATAACTTTGACTTTACACATTATTAAACCGCAATGTCGACAACTGCGGCGAGCGAGCGTAGAAATAAAGCGAGACAAACAAACAAAGCAGCAACAATGGGGCACATTTGTAAGGATATATAAGAGGCAGCCAAGAGGACGAAAGGAGCTGCCGCTGCTGCTATGACTCCTCCTGTTGCATTCGTTGCATTTGCCGCGACTTCTTACACTTGACAAACTCAACAAACAATTGTCAGCCTTGTCGTCCTTATTGCGCTGGCAAGAAACTTGGCAGGCAGCCTGGCTATTCAGGCTTTTCCAACATTGTCTTGACTGTTAAATTTTTGAGCAGAAACTGATTAAAGCGCAACGCAAATTGTTTGAGCATAGTGCTTTAAGGTTCCAACTACAACTATGTCCCTTCGTCTCCTTCTTTATGGTAGTGTATTTCTATCTCTTTCTGTGCTGCTGTATCTTTGGTTGCAGCATTTTCTTCTTGAAGCCGCTGGCATTGCGGCAAAGTCAATGAGTGGCAATATGCCACCAATAATTCAGGTCACGCGAGTTGTCGTTGTCGGCATCTTGGTACCGTTGAGCACAGTGGGCAAAGTTAGCTAAAATTTTCACATTTATAGTGCGAAATATTTAGCCTACTTCTATGTACAAGATGAAAAAATAAGAAAATTTTCTGTTTGGATGTAAAGAAGCATGTTCATATTTGTCTAATATATATATCCATCTTTATGCTATCGAATTAAAAATTTCCGTGTTCTACAATTTGTTAACGATGAAAAAAGAATTTTTTCTTAAAAATTGTTGTTCAACAAATGATCTAAAAATCATTTAAAAATATCACTTACCACAACAAATATAGGTTTTTTTTACTCCCTCTTTCTCATCATTTGCTTCACGGTGCAGTAACGTCTTCGACTTAGCTAGGATATCGCTTTTCTTTTCTTATTCTTCTTCACCGAGCAATGCCAGTTTGACTGGCGCGTTCTCTGCCTCAGTTTCCATCTCTTCATTTCTCCTTCCTGCTCCTTGAATCGCCTTGCTGCGGGTATATTGTGGAATTTTCTATTGCCATTTTTCTGCATTATTCCTTTACCTACACAATCAACACAAACACATATTGTGTGTGCTCTCCGTTGTGTGTGTGTGTGTGTGTGTGCTGACATCGTTAGGCCATTCTACATCTCCTATTGCCTGGCTCGCGCCCGCACCCCGATACCGCTCCTTTCATCATTGAGGAGGAGGACTGCTGCAATTTTAATGAAGCTGCGGCATGCGGCAGGCGACTTCAAGTTGCACGCGCCATTGGCGCAACTTGCGCTTTTTATGCCATACGCTTTGTTGTAGTTGTTATTGTTGTTGTTGACATGTTGTATGAGGCCTTGGTTGCCTATTGTAAAATGAAACCCGCAGGCTCTCTCATCAGCATCAGAGGCTGACGAACAACTCAATTTCAAAGTGGTCAAAACTTCAATTGCAGAAGCAGCCGACTGTCGATTGGGAGTTTAGTTCTTCTAGGCCGGCTAATAAGTGAAAGAACAAGGGGAGGGACACAGGATATTCAACAGACTTCCTACGATGATGATGCATACATATCTCTCACCGGTCAAAGTCTATTCTGACCAGCCTGACCGGGGTTTGCCTTTGAATAAATGCCATAATTTATGGTCAAAAGTTTGCCTGTGCACACATTTTGTGGCAACACTTGAGAGCGCAGCTATTTAGTGTGAGCTCTACACCGAACTACGACTATTTCATGATAATAATCATCAAATGCAAATGCAAATTCAGATGATGATGATGATGAGGTTTGACTGGAGTCTGTGTGCTGCCTTGCCCACAAATGCCAAGACCAATAATACCCCAAATGCAGTTCATCTGAAAAACTTTGCTCGGTTACATTTTCGGTGTCCATTAGTGTAATTTAGAACTCAACTTGACTCCTCCGATTCAAGTTTTTGAATGCCAAAAAAAAATAAAAATGAAATCGAAAATTCTAGTCGAGTAGAAATATTCAATTTACTTAATAGTTGAGGGACAAGCGTATCAAATCACTGAGAAGCAGCAACAGACGAGGAATTTTTACTGGCAGGTGAGTGTCTGCCCTTAAAATGGATCTCATCGGAGTTGAATGTGACTTGGCTTGATTGTTGTTTGTTTTGGTCAATGTTTACTTCTGCCTTGACTACTCCTTCTCGATTTGTTGTTTTAATGAAAAGGAGCAATCGCATCACACACAAAAATGCTAATCAACAACGAGAAATCGATAAAATGTTTAAATAAGTGTGCTTGAATTTATCATTTTTATTTTTAGCTGACGGCCAGGGAAATTGTTTTCCTTTATTCTATTTGCATATGATGAGAAAAGGTTTCAAAAACTGTTAATTCATTATTGTTGGTTCTCATAGGCAATAGATAATGCAATTAAGAGTGCCTATTGTCTAGAGATTATGGTATTAGTTTAACTACACTGTTAATGAATCATAGCTTATATTTAAATAAATAACACAATCTTTAACAAACTGTCATCAACGAAGAAACAGTTTAACAAAGAAAAAATAAAAGTTCGATAAAACTATCTTTGAACCATTCAGCTTGAAATTGTATTTTTGGTAATTACCACCATTAAATACAAAACCCCAGAAAATGCCACAAAACGTTTGCTTCATTCATATGTCCATATCAATATTATTATAAGCACACTCATCAGGCGAATGACAAACAATTTCTACACGTGGCGCAGCACACAAAACCAATATGGTAACACATATATATGTACGTGTGTGCATGTGTGTGTGTGCATGCTTTGTATAGGACAAGGTTCTGGCAAAAGATGCGCAATCAATGGATTACTTCCGCTATGGTTGCTTAGAGGCTCAGCCACAGTAACAGCAACAACAACAGCTTTGCAACAGGGCAAAAGAAGGACGAATAGAACTGAATATGTGTATGTTTGTGTGTATTTGAAATCAATATGCTAGTACACTAAAGCGCTGGCATCGCAATTTAAGTTTGCCTAGCTCTAAAAGCAACAAATATATATAGATTTAGATGTATATCTTTTTGCTTAAAATTGAAAATGCGCAAAGCGACTGTTTAAGCATTTCAATTGATATCCATCAGTAAAGTGGCGCAACAAAATATATATACTCTATATATATATATGTATGCGTATAGAGAAATAGAAAAATCAATTCAATCACGCTTATCAGAGCCAAAGCGCTAAAAATGGGAATGAGAGCTACCAAAGCGACAAACGTCAGCAACAGCAGCTGAATAGAAAAACGAAAAACAGAATAGAAAAACGCAGAACGAAAAAAAAAGACAATTCAAAAAGCATTTTCGGTATGTTTACTGCCGCAGCAAAGTAGGCAAAAGTGAGAAGACAGAGAAAGAAGGAGAGAGAGAGAGAGAGAGAGAGGGTGTGAGATGGGGAAAGGGAAAGGGCCGACGGGCGAGTGACGACAACAATAAAAATTGAAATGGAACTCGGAAAGTCTCGACGTTTTTGCGACATGATTTACGGCTGTCGGCTGTTTGGCTAGAGATTTTTATCCTTTCTGAATTGTGCCAGCAGTTTTTAGACAGTTTTACTGTTTATAACTATGCTCTATGTATCCCTAACCCATACCCAAAAAAAAAGCCTCATCCACCACCCACACACACACGCACACTATATATCCAGCCATCAAATTGGCGCCGCATTGTCGCCAAGCCGAGAGCTGGAGATGTGCGCATATTTATATCACTCACTGTGCATTATTGTGGTATGAAGTCGCATTAGCTGTGCTCATTGTTGTGACAGCGGCTTACTTAAATGTTGGCTTATCGATTTTTATAGTCTTCTGTATGTAGCATATATATTTTTGTTTGATTCCTCCTTTTGATCTCACAAGTGCGTCATAAGCTGCACTTGCCTGCTAGGTGAGTTGATTGTTCAAGTGCTGCTGCGCTTTTGCAGTCGCCTAGTAAGTAACTGCTCAAACAGGGATGCATTTTGCATTGTGCTTTGCAGAAGTGAATGTACTTGGTTACTTCATGCCTTATGTTTAACATAAACCAATATTAGAAAGGGTTTTCATTATTGTACCAACTAACAATATTATTTATAAACATAGCTCGATCTAAATATATTTAGATGCTAATTTAAAACTTTCAGCTTTATATTTTGTACTTGTTTTACCTATTTAAAATACCTTTTTCTTGCTCTCGTTGATAAGCTTTGCTGAATATCTTAGCATATGTTAAATGATAACAACTCTGGTCACACTTGACTGACTCAACTCACAGCCCCACTTCACCAACACACACACACAATTTATATTCAATCTGTGGTGCTACGCTTGTGACGTCGACTTATATCCAACTTTTCAATCACTTTCCAAGCGATTAAACAATCAGCGGCATTATAATCTTTGCACAAAGAGTCATGTATCACACAAACCCACACAAACACACACATAGTTGCACACAGTCGCATTTTTTCCTTGCCATTTTGCGCTGTCAAACATGATTTGCATATGCTGCTTGTGGCATTTGCTTTTGGCTAGAGATTATGGATTAGTTACAAACGTTGAACTCACGATTTTTGATTTCGATTTGTTAACTTTTTGAAGATTTTACTGCTTGGTGGCTCTGTGTAAGCTGCTTGTTGTTGTTAGCTTTGCTCAGCAATTAAAAACAGGCTAGCCAATTTGCTATGATTGAAATCCCCTCTACCATCTTAATTTTATACTAATTTGCTTGTGCGGGTTTGGTTTTTGCTCAGTAAGTTATTAGCTTTGGTTTGTGATAATTGTTGTTGGTTACAAAACGATTTCCTGCTTTCGTTGTAGATTATCTAAGAGTGCTTAAAATCGCGTACGTTTTTCTTAATTCCTGTATTTATATAAATGACATTTATTGCCGCCCGCCCCTTCATCTCGCAAACACACACACACAAACTAGGCTTAAAAAGCCATTATTGTCAACATTTATAATAGTTGGGCAGGCAAATGTGGGTCCTTTTACCTTTTCTGCTTGAAACTTGCCTTTCGCATTGTGTGTGTCTGTGTTTTTGTTTATCTTACACTTGAGTGGCATAAAAACACTTGCAGCCAACAAAACACACACACACACACACACCTGCTCGAAGGCACCAGGCAGAGACAGGCTCAAGTATGTATTAGGTTGAGGGCGCACCTTCATTGAAAACAATTTGGCCTATGCTGCGTATGAGTAATATATGAAGTGTCTGTGTGTGTGGGTGAGTGCGTCTCGGCTGAGCTCAAGTGGGCGCTGTTATCCCAAGGGAGGAGAGAGACAGGGTAAAACGTATCTCGCATCATAAATGTCAACAGCTGCGCCTTGTGTGTGTGTGTGTGTGTGTGTGAAACAAAAACAGTCGCATATGGAAACTTTGAAATGCTTAGAATAATGTGCTGTCATCTGATTTGAATTGGCTCCTTTTGGAATGCCTTGTGTTCTCCAAGGGTTATAGTTAATATTACAAGCCATCCATCTTGCGTCTCTTCTTAAATTTAGTTCTTATTTTCCGTTCTATCTGTAGTTCTTTGTAAATTACAATATTTGTCATATTGTTCACTGAAGAACTCTTCTGATAATCAACGTTGATCAACTATTATATCATAATATAATATTTCTACGCTCCCCGAAAATGCTGTACAAAAATTTGCGGACAACTTTCTTTGCAGCAACAATTCATCATCAAGTTCCATTCATCGTTCCTATTCTCTGCCCTTCGTGCTTATAACGCCTTGTGCACATTCACTTTGACAACTTGTGACAATCTGTCTCTTACTCATAATTATCATTATTATTATTATCATTATTTTTGGCTTTAATCCTTTCGTCGACTTCATAGCTGGCGCTCTGGAGCGTTGATGACAGCGCACAGCTTTGAGCTTTAAGCTTAATGGAAAGCGCAAGTTCGTTTCATTTTAATTTGCACTTTTCTCTATCGCCCACTCTGACTCCTTGTGATTTTAATAGCACTTTTTAATTACTTTCCTTTAATTTTGGCAACTTTTGCTGCTGTGCTATTTGTCTTGTCACATTTTTTTCTGTTTGTTTTATAATTATTTCTGCACTTCTATTTAATAATAATTTCTTATTCGATGAAGACGAAAAGGATGAAGGAAACACTAAAAATTTTTAATTTTCCACTCTGATGATATTATACGTCACAAGTGTCAAGCAGGGCGACAAGCGGTGTTTAATAGCCCAATGTGAATCTTTTACCGATTTAATTTTTAATATATTAAGCGTGCTGAAGATTCTAATAATGTTTCAAAACCCACACGGCTTAAAAGTAAACTGTGTTTTTCTCCTCTCACTTTATTTGAACTTAATTGTCTGCGATTTGGCTCGTTTCGTTGACATATCCTTGGGGTCCTGTGCCAGCCTGTGCCTCTAAGCATGAAAAATAATTTAAGTCTTGCTCAAAATGAAATTTAATTGTCACATTAAACGTCACGCAAGTGAAAGACGGGTCCCTTAAGACACACACACACACACACACACACACACACACACACATACATTAAGCCACACACTTGGAAATGCTTAGAGTAAATTCTCAATGCGCAGCTGGCGCCACTTTTGGCATATTTTGTACCCCAAAGACGGGGTGAGGGCAGCGCGCAGGAGTGGTGGCCGGCGAACATTCCAATGCTCATGCGAGAGAATTTAACCTATTTACACAGTAATTTATTTGCTTATAAACATAAAACCACTTTCGCTGAACAATGAACGCACACATACATATGTACATATGCTTAAGAAGGAGAGAAGTAGAAGGAGATTGCAAAAAGGGCAAATGCTAAAGGCAGTTACTTAATTTAATAATTTTCACTTTTATTGAAACAAAAATGAGCATATGTAAAGGAGAAGGAGAAGAAATACGAAAGCAGGCAAGCAGTTGGCAAAAAGAGAAATGTCCCAAGTATTGGTGTTTGAGTGAAGCTGGAAAGACCCAACGAAGACTTTCTATGCAGTCATCATATCTTTTTGCTTCACTTGTGTCGGGTTTTTAATTTTGCACACAGATATAGTATCTATATATATGTGTGTGTGTGCGTTGCAAACACACTTAAAACTCAAATATTTGCATACACTCGAGCATTGTTTGCATAAAAATACCAAAAAGAAGAAACAAAAAAGAAAACGTAACGTGAACAAAATGAAAAAGAAAGCCACACAAACTGAAAGGCAGCAGCGCAAACAAAGTGAGAGGAAGGGCATGGCCGAGGGGAGGGTTGGAGAAGCACTGTAGCTGCAATCCCTCTAGAGTTGTGTGTGTGTGTGTGTGTTGCCTTAGACCAAAGCAAATTTATTATCACACAAAAGGCAAAAGACGTAGCAAGCAAACTCTGTCGGGCGGCAATCTATAAAAAGTATCAGCCTGGCAGCCAAGTGGAACCCAGGAGCAGCAGCAGCAGCAGCAGTCGCAGAGCACAAAATCAAACGAAATGAGGCAAACACACACACACACACAAACACACAGATATGCACATAAGGACACACGTCCTAAGAGCGCGCGCACGCTTTTGTGCAAATAAAGCATTTTACATGGGGCTTTTGAGCTAAGAAAAAAAGAGGAGAAAGAGAGACACACCATCCCCTCCCCTTTCACTCGTACCAACTAGAATGTAACATTTACAAAGCAGGAGGTAATGTATGCCAATGCACATGAGACCCCAAAATGCGATGCTTGATGCTGTTGCTACTCTTGCTGCACGGCAGGTGTGCCACAATTTGCATAGAGGTAACAGGCAGCAGCAGTAGTAACTAAGGGCAGGAGAAGATGCGCCCCAAAAACTGCTGCTGCTGGATGAAGCAGATAAATAAACACACACACACACACAACGCACAGAACGTGCCAAGGCAGCAAAATAACAGCAAACACAGCTTGGCCAAGAAAGACGACGGCATAAAGGAAAGAAGACGGTATCGTGGAATGCAAAGAAAGCGTTAAGTTTAGCGCAAAATTAAACAATCTTATTGCCCGGCTTAGTGACAAAATTATGTAACACCGGGCCAGACGGGGACGTGGGTGAGACGGCAATTTTCGGCTGGCTGTGAAAATGTTGTTGTTGCTTCTGCTGCTGCTGCCTTCTCGAGACTTGGATCAAGACGTTAACGTTTGCAAACTGTAACTGTAGCCATGGCTATGACGCAAACATGGCAATTACTACGAAGCTTTGAGTGTAGCAAGTTTGAAGGAGACGAAGGGGAAAAGTTGAAGCGAGAGAGTTAGAAAGATTGACATCAAATGTGGTTATATATATATATAAATATATTATGTATGAATGTCTAGGTGAGATGCTTGAGCCAAAGTTGAGCTGAGATTAACACATGAAAGACAGCCAATTACGTTATGGTTGGGCAACTTCCAAGTTCAAGTTGCTGAGAAATTAAGAGATTCAGACTAAGTTGCTGACAAAATTAAAGGATTTAATTGAGGTTTGATCTGCTTAAAACTAAAGTGTCATAAACAAATTCATTAAGATTTTGATTTTTAATTAATTTTGTATTGTGCCAAGGTATTTAAATTTATTTATCTATGTGATAAAAATATTTATTAGGCATTTTAATATTTAATACAAAGTGAATGTTTCAAAAAACTTAATTTTTTTGTTCGAAAACGTATAGGTTCATTAAGATCCTGACGTTTTATTTTTCCAAGCTTAACTTTTTAACTCTCTGTCCATCAAAAAGCTTTAAAAAAATGTCAAGCCCTTTGTCATATTTTTTGTCTTTATTCCGCTCAGGACATTTTTTTGTTCGCCTACGCTAATTAAGTTTGCCTCAAATATTTGGGCAAACACATTTAACGCTCAATTTAACAAGGCACACACACACACACACACTACAACAAAAGAAGAAGAGAAAACAATAATTATGCAAATTTTACTGCAAAGAGGTAGACAAAAATTAAAAACATTAAAAAATTAGCTATCTCTGCCGATAACATCAAGTTGCTTTCCCAGTGAAAGATAGACAGACAGCTTCAACTGTCGGAATTCGCGTGTTTTTCGTGCGGGGCCAGTAAACGGAAAATAAGCGAAAAAGCGGAAAAGCGCATAAGCTACGCGTTGACGTTGCGTATACGCGGCGTACTGCAGCAGTAGCAGCAAAAAAACTGAAGAGTGTCAGCTAACTAAAAAGATGCTAGCGGGAAGTTAGTGAAAGCTTGTGGTGGAGTGTCGTTGTCGTCAGTTGCCGCCTACAATTTTCATTTCCTTGCCTGCCATGATACCAAAAAAAAGATGAAAAAAAAAACGGAACACTCGGTTGGGCAACCTTTAGGCAACCATCCTCTATCCCAACCACGATCCTCTGCTGATTTAGTGCGAAACATTTTTTCTTGATTATTTTAGTTGAATGTACACAGGCATTGCGTGTCTGTTCATCTGTCTTTCTGTCTGTCTAGAGCTGCCTCCGGCTGCCATCTTTCTTGGGCAGCTGCTCTGGGTTTCCGTATCAGCGTGGCGCCATGCTTAGTCTGCTGCTTCTTCGTCTTCGTTTTCTGCTGCTGCTTCTTCGTTTGTGGCCAGCGCTTTGCTCTTGCTTCTGCTCTCTGCGTGAGAAGTCATAAAGCGATTTGTCATATTTATACAAGTTGATAAAATTATAAACAGCGTCGTCATAGAAAAGCCCAGCAGCCAGTTGCCAGTAGTCGACTATTATTATTTATTTATTTTTTTAATGCTGTATCTTTGTATCCATGGCTCAAGTATCTTTATGTATGTGTGTACCTGCGTGAATATCTTCCCATTCAGTATCCCAGTTGTGGCGTGTCGACGCTGTGCAAACAGATTTTATTTATTTTTTTTTTGTTTTTTTTTGGGGTGTTTGTTGTTTTGTTATGTTTGGTCAGCAACTGAGCTAAATTCCACAAAAATTGTACTAATATTCTCTATTAAAAATAATGATTTGAATTGTTTTAAGAGTTATATTTGCTTGAGGAACTGTTGAAGAGTAACACATTTCAAATATTTTGTGTTAAACCTGAGTGAAAATCACGCATTCATCTTTGATATCGTATGGATCTTAAAGTCAAAGCATGATTAAATTAAATTGTCAGCTATAAAGGGATTTTGCCAATATTAAATCACTTTGGCTATCAAAAACTTGATCATTATTGACCAAGTGAGAATATTTGGTAGTTCTAAATTTACTCCTTTTCCCGCTTGTATAATACATTCAGGTAATTTAAATAAGTAAAATTTTCCAGCTGAGCTTGTTTCATGCATTCGTTTGTTCGCTCTTAATACTTGATGATGACACTGCTCTAAGTAACTAAACCAATAAAATAGAAATCTTTTAACAATTTGAATAACATTCAAGAACAAAACACGAAGCCACCTGCAGTTCCGGACAGCAATCAAATTACATGTAAAATTACTGTCAGTCCGCTTAAAGCGTTTACCAGCAGGAGAAACGACCTCGCGACATTTGTTGAGGAATCTACTCTTCCTATTCTCCTCCCTCCCAAACAACCCCTGCCGGTTGTCTGCCTTGTCTCGCATAACAAATTTTATTTTAATATTTATTGTTTTTCACGGAAAGCCGAGAAAAGCACAGCGTATCTGCCCCGCAGTGTAGTAGCTACAAACTCCCCATCCTCAACTTTCCCCCCGCTCCAATCGCTGGCAAAGACAAAGACGCTGAAGCCCTGACGATGACGACGACGACGACGACGACGATGATGATGATTCCTGCGGAGGACAGGAAACAAGTGCAAAAAAAAGCCGGCGGCAGCTAAATTGAAAACGAAAGCAATGCCAAATAGAAAATGTTTTTCGCGCCCAGTGCAAACCGAAAACCACTCAGAAGAGTGCGGGTTAAACAGAGGTGAAGGTGGGTTGGGTATGGGGGCTGTAGCTTTTTCTGTTGTACAAACGAAATTGTCAGCATTGTCGGCATTATGTGCCCTGGCAAATTGGAGTTAACTTGCCCTGCCCTGCCCTACCTCCAATGCCTGCTCCTGTGGAATGTGGCTGCCTGTTGTCTTATTTTGGAGGCGCATAATCATTGCCGCTTTGTCGCACGTTTGTTGGCACGCCCCCGCAACGCCACCATAACCTCTCCACTCGCTCCTTGCTGTATAGGCAGCCACATGGAACTTATTACTTTCATTTGCCTTTCCGCCCTTAGCCTCAACTCCACTTTAATGCTACATAAATTCATAACAAATTCATTGCGCGCAGCGAGGCATTTAAGACACAGAAAAAGAAGCGACAAATGAAACCGACCCCTCTTAACGCCCCATACCACATCCTACACCTTGTTGTGGCAGCTGCGACCTGCTTCTAATTTTGGGTGTATTTGGTTAGTCCATAAGTTCAGCTTTTGTCTCTTCTCTCTATGCACTCTGTCTCCTATCACGTCGTATGCGTAATCTTGCCGCATTGCGTGCTTAGTCGCTGTTGCTAAGTTTCGCTGAGCAGCTTTCACAGCTTTGTCCTTTTTTGTTTTCTTGGAGCTCACGAGCTTTCCTCTTGCTGCTGGCTTGCGGGAGTTTATGGGCACGCCAAAATTTATTAGGCGTTGCCTGGTGACTGTTTTTTTGTTTATCTGTATTTTACTTTAAACTTTTTTAGCGTTGTTTTTGTTTTCTTGTAATGCTATTGAAAGTTGGTTTTATTAACATAATGTCATTTAATAATGATGATGATTATGTTGTCACGTAGCATCTTTGTCTTTGTATGTATGTGTGTTTGTTTGTTGCGGTTTATTAACTGTAAGCTGAGATTGGCAGCTGCAAAGCTTCATTAAATTGACACACACAATACATCATATTATTTAATAAACAATATTTAACATAATATTAAAGCATATTATTTATTATTATTTTTCATTACCGAAACATTTCGCTCAGCACTTTTGCAACACTTAATCTATCGCAGAAGATTTGCTCTTCTGCATTTAGCCTGAAAAGTAGGCAACATTATTTTGCTTTAAGACGACGAAACTCATTAAAATTATCTAGAGCTCAAAAAACCAACGAACTCAGTAAAATTGCTATGTACGCACATTTTGTAAATGGCCAAACACCCCAGAAGCAAGTAACTGTAACACCATCCCCACGTTGCGTCATTCCACCCTTTCCACACTTTGCCTAATTCCTGTAGAGCATAAGCCCTGAGTTTGTATCTTCTTAACGGCGGAGGTCATTCGCTGTCGTTTTCGTCGCTCCGCTTCGCCTGCTGTTGTTTATTATTATCTCTGGCGCTAATTTCGAATTTAGGAAAATACTTCATTTACTATTTTTGAAAAATGATTGCAAGCAATTTCATTTCCGTTGTGCCAGCGATTGCTGCTGCTGCGGCGCCCCTGCCGGGCTAAAAAACTAATTACAAACACATAAAACTCAACGGGGCAGCGAGGCGCTGTTACTTCGAATTGCAATACCAAAACATAATCCTCAACTAGCTGCGAACTTTTACGCTAGCCAATAAATGTGGGTGGAGTTTGTTTGCGAGTTGAAAGTTGGACGCAATCAAGCAATCGAGCAACATGTGACGATGTTTTGTGTTATTTCAAATGGGGCAGCGTCTGTGACACGCCCATCAAACTAAATTACCAGCCATCCAGCTAGCAAACATTGCGCATAAAAACCAAATGCAGCCACGTTCAAAATGCTGAGATTCCATTTTCAGTCACTCCCTTTTCGCACTGTCCACCAACTTAGTCGTTTCTCATGAATTTTAAGTACTTTTTTCCATTGCTGTTTTGTTTTTTGTTTTTGTGTTTTTACTTTCCTTTCATTTTTGAGTAGCTGGCAGGCACATTAAGACAATACGCGCAACGTTCTTCCCGGTTGCCATTTTGTGGCCTTTTAAATGTGTTTTAAAGTGTTGCCCAAAAAGTTGTTTTCACTTCTTGTTGTTTGAAATGTTGAATCTTTTCGCACTCATTGTGCGTTCAGCTAGTGAATGTTAAAAGTGAGCATATTCAGTTGTCTTCTTTGTTGAAAAATTTCATTTATTATGTAAATTGATGACTCTTAAAACGGTTGGATATTAAATTGTTTAAATGTGATGTTTCTGCAAAGTTTTTATGTTAACTTTTATATGTTACATAGCTATAAATGAGTTCAATATAACAGTCTTTAACATGCCATCAAATTCTGGACTTTCTACACTGAGTCACATTGAATCAACAATGTTATCATAGGGTATTTTTAAATTCGTTCCATACTCTTGACTAATTTGATTGTTTGAAAGCATTTGATTTTATTTTGGTTGTTTGTTGTTATTTTTATGACAGTTTGCCAAAGTTTTTCTCAAGTGCCGGTTGTGATTTCGAAAGTGGGACGAACTAGGGCGTGGCAGTGGGGCATATCAAATTTAATGATTGACACCTGGGCCGGGGCAAAAGTTGAGCAACTTTAAAGTGCGCCCGCAAGTATGCAAAGGCGCTGAAACTGAAATTTCAACTGAAGTCTACCTGAGATGACATTAATGTAACTCGCAGCTTTGGCTTAAGATGTTGTTGTTGCTGTTGTTGCTGTGGCTGCTGGCGTTAATGGCCCCAAAGATGTTGTTGCGGTTGCTGCGGTACTTTAGCTGTATATATATGTGTATGTGTGTTAGGGGCGTCTGTGGGGCGTGCCGCAAGTCGTTGCTGACAGCAGCGGCGTGTGACCTGCAGCAATTACCAATTTTCTTGTTACATTTTAAAGTGCGATGAAAGAGTCCAACAGAAGGAAGGAGAGCAAGAGAGAGACAGTGCGAATGTGTGTGTAAGGTGCACATTAAGTGCGCTTGAAACTCAGCGCCTGGCTCTTAAGCCCAAATGCAAAAGGGAACCAAGAAGAGTTGATGCTGATGACAGCAGCAGAGGCAGCAGCAAAGAAGCCAATGGAGCAGTACTACGAATGTACCAAGATGGCAGGAGGGTGTATGAAACAAGGCGGTTGCCAAGATTGAGGTTAGCCATTACCGAAGCGAGCGGGTTGAAATTGCGTTGCTGCTGCTGCATTCGCTTCTGTAAATTAAGTCGAGATTGTAGCAAAGGGGAAATGTTAAGGTGTTTATCAAATGCGAAGCAAGAAGTTGATAGCTTTACAATCTGTGGGTCATTAGAGATGTACATAGTATATACTTATGTATGTATATGCTGAAGATAACTTAAAGGGTAAGCAGCAGATGTAGATCCTCAAAGCCAAATAAGAGCAGACATTACTTTATCAGAGACCGAATGACTTTTTATGCAAAGTGCTGTACAATTTGTTCAGCGTTCTTTACTTTACTAGTTAATAAAAATGCAAGTAAAATTGGTCAAATTGTTGAGGTTGTTTGTGAAACGTTATTTTTTCCTATATAACATACCTGTGGCTATCAAAAAAAATTTCATTGAAAAATAAATTGACCAGTCTCTTAACTAAATCATCTCTGAAACCAAAGTAAAACCAATAAAACATTTTATCGCATTGTTATTTTTAAATATTTCATTAATGTGACTTTCTCTTTCTAATTTTTCTTGCAGGTATGTGAACTTAACTTTAACTATTTACACAACATGTATTGCGTAAGTAGCATGCCACAAGTGCCTTTTGGCAACATGTGCCAACCTTTGATAATATATCACATATGTATACGCCACATTGGCATTGGGGAAGGAAAAAGGAAAGCGAATACTTGACAGCTGCCTGACAAACAGGGGCTTCATTAAAATAATCAGCTACCAAAAGAAGTTCGTAACGAGTGTCTCGACGACAACGAGGAGTGTGAACAACACCAACAACAACAGTCAGACATGAGCCCAGGCCGAAAAAGGGCAAAAGCAAAATGATGGTGGCAACTTGTCTGTCTGTTTGTCTAAATTGTGTCGCACGTCTGGATGTGTGCAACACTTTGCTGCAACACTCGCAACAGCCATCAAAAGCTGCCAAGTTTTGGTTTCTTTAGCTTTTCTCGCATCCTTTTGCTTCACATTTTTTTTTTTTTTTTTTGTGTTTTGCTATTTTCACTAATTAATTATGCAGTAACAGCAAACAACTCGAAATGTAAGGAGATTAAAGCGACTTAAAAGGCATTTATGCAATGCCGGCAGCCAACAACAACATAAAAATAGAACAAACAGGACAGACAAACCAGAAACAGAACAGAACCGAACAGAACAGACAAGAGTCAAGCAACTGCTCCTTTCTCCAAGGATGCTTCTCTTTAGGGTGTCTGCATATCACAACAAAATCGTATGTGTGTGTGTGTGTAAGTGTATGAGGGCTGTGCTTGTGTGTGTGCCTTGTGTCTTGTCAAGTCATGTTAACAAGCTTCAAATTGCGCAGCAAGCAGATTACATTTTTTTCTTATAAAAAAATTTAAATAAATTGCAGTAGAAATTTTAATGAAATTCTCACAGAACATTAGTGTCAATTGCGGTCTCATAAGTGAGTTTTAAATTAAATAACAAAGGTTTCAATAACCACTAGTATTGTTGTGATAAGATATTATAGTGATTGGTTCCTAATAGTTGACAAACAGCTTGACGAAAATTGAAATACAAAATATTTTACCTGTACTTTCAAATAAGTGTTTTCTTGTTTGAGTTTGTTCTTTCGTTCGATACAATAACTTTAAATCTTTCATATTCAATTTTAAAGCATTTGCTTTAAATTCATTTATATCATATTCTGTTGACTTTTTTACTCTTTGAAAGCAACCCATTCCAAAGGAAACGCTTAAACTCCTCACATGCCAAAAGGCTTCGTTCATTATGATTTTAAAATTTGCCGCTCTCATTGTCTTGCTGTGCTCATATTAAATTACACTTAATTAAAATCAGCAACAACAACAAATGATATCTGAAACTTTTTGACAGCGGCAACGCAGACGCTTTATATAAAAAAAAGAACAAAAAATTGCCACACACATAAAGTAGCAACGGCACAAAAAATTGTGTTTTATAAAATTGCTAATTAAGTTACAAAATGCGCTGACAAAATGTAATCTATAGACAAAGGGATTGTGCTCACAAACACACAACAAGCAATGTGTGTGTGTGTGTGTTTCGTAAGTGCGCTTGAAACAACAACAGCAATATGAGGTTTGCCTCGTTTGTGTTCTCTGTTCCGTGTACTTTGCCACACGTTGCGACAGGTGGCAAAGCAGAATACAATTGAGCGACACGTTTAAAAACGCGCAAAACACGAGCCTACCGCTGACTTGTCCCCTCCCTTATCTTTCGTAGCCTTATAGCATGTAAAGGACACAATTTTCGTATGCCCTGTACAGTTGCTAAGTGTGTATTTGGGAAGAAAAAATCGCTTAATAAATGTTGCTGTGAAAAATTGTTAAGTTTGTCAAACAGTTTTCAAAATTTTCTACAATCAACATTATGTTCTGAACATTTTGTATTTTGGCTCTAATATAGGGTATATTTTAGCCATTCACAATAAGCTGGCTTCCTTTGCTGTAACATTCTTGTTTGAAATTGTGCCTGTCACAAAGTGTGCACAAACTTTGCCAAATCTACCCATACATAGGCCATATACACATACTCGCATGGGTATATATACCAACTTTTACTTATATTCATTTATGTATACCTAGTGAGCTTTATGTATGTATATTTTAACGGCTTTGCCATGCCACATTTGAGTTTTTTTTTAATGCAAAAGTCAAGGCAGACTTTTGTACCGTACAAAAAATAAAATATATCAGAAAAAAATACAAGTTGGCAACAATTATTTATTTTCTTTTGTATGTAACATGATAACTTTCGAGCAACGTTGAGCGGCGTGTCGACAATGACTCGTAAATGTTCTTCAAGCTGACTGACAGACAGTTGCAACAATTAAGCGACATTTGTTGCAACATTTTGTGCATATTGTGCACGCTAAATAAATGCGAATGACATTTTCATGGCCACAAAGTAAAATTTGTTGCGCTAACGAAAGCAGTTGCTATAAACTAAACAAAATGCCAAGCGGTTAAGGTTAGAAAACTTTGTTAATGGAGTTTATCAGCGACCTTACAAAATTAAAGTAGAATACAAATTGCAACAAAATTTCTAGGAAAAATCAAATAGTCAGCAGCATTTGCATTAAACCTGTTAAGTAGGTTACAACAAAAGCTTCGAATTAAATAAACTTCACGGACAACACTTCTACACATTTTCGGGCTGACTCAACTCGCCGGCTGCAACAAACATTTTCAGATTTTATTTTTTTGCGACCTTTTACAACACTGTCATTGACTTGTTTACCCTGGGGTTGCGTTTTGTGCCTTCCACAAATATTTCCGGAATTTACATTTTCATTACATATATTAAATTTAAAATAGGATTCATTAAGAGTCCTTGCAAACACACAAACAAACACACAAAGGCAAAAACCAGACCCACCCACGCTCTGGCATTTCTCTTTAAAGTATGCAATAATTTAAAGGTTTCTTTTGCGGGTGCCCCAAAAGCGGCCACAAAGCAGCAGCAGCAGCAGCATTGAGGCAACTGCTGTGTGAGTTTTTATTGCGTTTTTTCATGTGTCTCATGTGGTTTACTACAAATTGATTCTATTATTGTGGATGCGTGTTTTTTACTATTCATTTTTTTTATTTTATATTTTTATATTTGCCACGCCTTAACGCGCACGTTGAGGTGTTGTTGTTGTTGTTGGGGATGTTGCTGCCTCGTTTGTTGTTTGGTTTTGCTGCGGGCGATTTGAAAAACTGAAAACTGATTGCGAGCACACACGCACACAAACACACACACACAACTACTGCAAACTTCCGTTTGTCTATGCCTGCCTGCCTCTCACGCTTCAGGCCTATGGTGAGTGCAATTTCCGTTGGTTAAGGCCAGTGTGTGATAGTCGCTGGAGAAGGGGGCTATATGTATGTAGTATATATAGCCATCTGGTGTATAGCAATTGCAATTACAGTCACATTTAGCTGGCTGTCTGTCCGTCTATGTGTATGCATGTGCTTGTGGCTTTCCAATCAATTGTTTAATTAATTTTATAATGAGTTAATTTCGCAAAGCGCAATCATTTAAATTTTGAGTGAGCAGAGAGGAAAACCCATTTATTTAATTGTTGTTGTGCAAAGGGAAATTGTTGTTGTTTGCCACTGATTTTGTGCGTACTAAATTATAAGTCGAACGAACGACGAACGCAAACCCCATATAAAATAGGCATCCGCCTATAAAATTTAATTATAAAATGCTTACATTGCATTTAAATATTTGCGGCTCTGTCCGTTTAGTTTATAAACATTTGCCACGCTCAGTTAAATTGTTGCCTAATTTCAGTTCGTGGCCGAATTGGCCATTGAAAAAATACGCTCAAACCACACGAAATTGAAAATATTTTGTAAAATAAATTTGTGTCAAATTATAGATCTCAAAAGTCAAATTTCTTGGCACACAGCCAATGCCAATGGGTGAAGGGAGCCGAGGGTCGAGCGAATCGAAAAACAAAATGACAATTTGTGTATTTTCTATTTGATTTTTATATGTTGTTTATAAATACGCATTTTAGTTGTCTGCAACATTTCAAATGATTTTCATGTGTAATTGGCAACCAAAATAGAGACATGTATTTGCAATTCGAATTTATAAATATAATAAATATTTTTCTTAATAGCTTTTGGCAATTCGTAAATTATTTGACCAACAAAAAATGGCTTAGGTAAAAGTGTTGAATACTATTTGCTTTCAAAATGCACGTGTGAAAATTGGCAAAAAGAGTTAGCTATCAAGAAATTTTACAAACAAACATGATGTTCGATTAAATTATTAAACAGAAATCTGTTGAATTCAGTTTAAAATTAAACAAGGTTGTTGTTTACTTAGCAAGTTCAAGGATAGAGCCCAATTAAGAATTTATTTATTTGATGATATAAAAAACATAATAATTTATCATTTTTAAATGTAAATTTTATATGCTCAATTCAAATAAAATTAGTTTTAGTATTAGTAAATCCTTAACTAAATTCTATGTCATGTTAGCTATAATTAAAATTTGAAGAGTTCTACTTTTTTAATGCCAAGATTACCACACATTCTCTTACAGATAGTATCACTTGATTCAATCTCAAATACATCCATTTAAATGCATTCGAAAATCCACAACAGGCAAAAGTACAAAAATGTGGTAGTTCGAGGCATCGCATTAAGCGCATTACGCTTCAAGATTCCAATTGTCATTAGGCTTTGTTGTTGTCGTTGTTGCCACGCCCACAACAAAGTGCTAGGATAGGCGGTGGGGCAGTTGCTCATTGCACAGACTGAGTGACCGCACTTTTTACTTGCATAGTTGAAGAAAATTCTTCTGGCTTCCAGCTCCTGCTAGCTGTTGTCTCTCAGGTCCTGGCTCCTGGCTACGTTTGCCTTAAGCGCCGTGAAGCATTCTGCAATTTTTCATTTAGCGCTGCTGTAAATTCCAGATGCTCAGTAGCTCTATGTCTCTCCATCTTTCCCCTCTCGTGCTGCTTTCTTTGCTTATTCCTCAGCTAAAACAGGGTTGAAGGAAAGTAGTGGAGGCGAGGTGGTGTAGATGGCAACAAAAACTTGGTCCTTTTGCCGCGTGCGATTAATGCGACAAGCCTGAGCGGGGTGAGGTATTGGGAGTATGAACGAAGGACGAAATAGGTGGGCAATTTTCTTAACTTCCAACTTTCAAAGCTGGGCTGCCAAATACGCTGGCATTTCTTCATGCCAAGCAAGCTCTGTGCTTCTCACTGTGTGGATGTGTATATTTTGCTCGGTGCGAAATGCCACAAGGTGTAAAATTGAATAATTGAAATGAAGCGAGCACCGCGAAGAGGACTCTCTGACTGTACAGGAGGCAGCAATTGTGTTCCGCTAGGACACACAAAACCCGGTAGAAAATTGTTGCAACAAAGTTTAGTTAATTGTGGTTAATTCTGATGGATTTGTGCGTAATTAGTTAGTAATTTAATTTTGCTTTTCTTTGTAAAGTTTGGCGTTGGACTTGCGGCTGGATGGCCACCTAGACTTGAATTACAAGTGGACTATTGTGCGCCCACCTGTCAACTGTCTGTAGAAGATGGATGGAAACGAGTTGTTGTTCAACTAACTAATGAAATATGAATTGGACATTGAAAGGGCATTAAATAACAATTAAGTACAAGAGATTGGGAAATTATTTAAAATGGGGTGAAAAAAATGCTGAGAATTAGTTGCATTAAATAAAATTGGTAAATATGTTCGAGTTAATTTATTAAACATGCAAAAACCTTTTCAATCCAGCCACTTTTTTCTTACTGTATTTCTTTTCCCAACGCAGCCGCAAGGTATGCAACACATTTTGTTTATTAGCCTCAAAATCACTTTGAAGAACTTGTCGTTGTTGTTGTTGCTCAGCAGCAGCAACAACTTTTTGTTCTTGTGCTAATGAAATGTGACATTAAGTGCTGATGTTGTTGCCACGCCCCCTCAATAGCCCCCAACGCGACATAAAAAAAATGTGTCGGACTGTGGCGCACTTTTAATTGTTGCCACCACCACAACACAACAACAGAAACAACGACAGCAGCAGCTGCAACAGCAACAACAACAAGTTTGACGCTCTTTGCGGTCGCTCCCAAAAGGCAGCGAATGCTCTTTGGAAACCCCCTGAACAGACCCACAAATGTGGCAGCACTAGCTTCAGACAAGCGCCAGCCAAAAGACGCATAAAAAACAAATACAATAAAGACACACAACAACAACAAATATAAGCAAAAAAAAATTGTGTGCAAATGACGAAAAGGGAAATTATAAAGAAAAGAACCAAAAAACGCGCAAAAGCAAAGCGAGAAAAAAAGAGTGCAATGCGCTGAACGAAACGCAAAAAAAAGTTTTAATTAAAAAGTTTTGTTTTGTAAATCTATCTTTGGTTGTGAAATGGTTGAAGCTGATGCGGATTTTTACCCAAAAACAAATTTCGCTTGACAGTGAGAAAACGCTTTGTTGGTGGATTTGTGGCAATGGGAAAAGCGACAGCTGCAAATTAAATGATTAGCTTAAAAATTAGCGCAGATAATTAGGAAATCGATTTATGAGCCGTTAAAAGTTTTTGAAACTGTTTCATTATATATATATAAGGTACAATTTTAAAGAAGTGTACGAAATTTGCAAAGGTTTGTGCGAAGTTTTATAAGTCTTATATGAAATGTCACGAATTTTTAGCAAACACAAATGTTTGCATGAGCTCAGAAAATTAAGTTTTTGAATTTGAAATGGTTTTTGTGTTGGTTGCATCTACAGAAATGAGCAGGCTTATGATTTTTCAGCACGCATGTTGGGTTTTTTTAAGGAGTATTCAAATTCAAATTGAATTCATGGCCTGACTTGACTCGTGTTTTGATTGCCTTGCACGTTCCTTGTTGTTGCCTGACGTGCTTGCCTGATTATTAAACATTAAAAGCATTACAGAAGCTTTAAATTGTGCACAGGGCTTTCAACTCTTCACTCCTCTCTGCATCAACCTGCATTGAACGCATTGCAAATTGAGTTGTTAGCATTTTATTAATGGGCCATGGGCTGTGAAACTTGCACAAACAGCCCAAAAGTCAAACAACGGCATGCAATTTAAATGCAATTGTTTTATGCACAACAACTACAGCAACAGCAGGCACACCAATAATATACACACCACTACACACAAAAACACACACACAAACGAGAGAGAGAGAGAGCCACAAATCGTTGCATTTTACGCTGCGCTTACATGCCAAAGGGCTGAATTGGCCAATGCGGCGTATGCGTAACGTGCGGCCAACAAGCAATAAGTTGTTGCTGGCACAACAAGTACAACAACATCAAGTATATATTATGGCGGAGTGCACCTCTCTTGCACTAATAAATTATTAAATGCATGCAATAAATTTCAAATTAATCGCTGATATTTATCTCACATTGCTAACGTCGCGATGCTTCGACGCTGGCAGCATCAGCAGCAACAGCAGCAGCATTGTGCATAATAATTATGTTGGCCATAGCGCAAGAGATACAATCCTCCCCTTCAATCAACAAGCTACACCTATGCGTGCTTTTAAATTTTACATTTATTTTCTCAATCTCCATTCCATTTATTTGCTGCTTAAATTTAATTCATATTTAATTGTTGTTCAAGTTGCACACATTTATTAAAATGCTGTTGCCATTTGGACAGCCATATTTTGCACATTGTTTCGGGTTTCTTTCTTTTTATGGCATTTTGCTATATTGTTAATTAAATTATATAGACATGCGTTTCATTTAATTTTTTCGTATTTTTATTGCTCTCGGGGTGTTTTAGTGTATGTGTGTTATTATTTATTTAATCATAACTTTAATTGTTGCTGTACGTACATGAATTAATCATTTTAAGTAGCCGCTTATTTGCAGGTCGTAAATGTGTTTTTTTTATATTTATTTGTGTGTGAATTCATTTTTATCGACATTTATAATTGCTAAAGGTAATCGCTTGAATATTATTATTGTTATAAATGTGATTTGTTTGAGTACATTTTCGCCGAATATTTTTAGTTTACAGCGAATTGAGCATTAATCATAATAGAATCAATTGCAGTGATATATATTTTAAATATTATAATTAAAGTTAAACTTTTAACATGCGATTCAAGTGTTGTATTTTTTTTTACCATATGTCAATTGTAACTGAAGTTTGGGTGTAATTATCTGTGTTATTGTTATTGTAGTTCATTAGGCTTATTTTTTGTAGCCTTAGGTAATGATTAAATTTAAGCTCTTTCTCTGCATTTCATTCATTGTTATCTGGGCTTATTGTTCTTGTTGTCTTCATTACGTTGACAACCTTCTCAACAATTTGTTGCTACCCCAACCTAACTTCCACCCTAACGAGCAACACACACAAATAGCCACAAAAAGAGCCAACCAACAAGCGACAAATATTTCACATTGTTTTTTTGAATTATAGCGCGCAAAATGGCAACAATAAAAACTTTTTGCCAGTTGTCATATGGCCCAAACAAAATTTTCTATGCACACACACACACACACAGGCACAGGCACATATGGACAGCTATCCTTTCTCTTTCTGGCAACATCAACCTGCAAATTAACACAATAATAGCCAGCAAAAGTCATACACACGCACACACAAAAGGGAATGAGCAACAAAAGCAACGAAAAATCAACAACAATATTGCCACAGATATGCAAATGGCATAGAAATTGTGGTTGGCCTGGCTGGACATAGTCCTGGAACGGATATGCTTGCATATAAATTATAACACCGGCGTGTCTATTAAAATGATTGTATCCGCTCGATTATGCACACCGACAGCAAGACAGCTAGCGAGTGGTCCAGCAGACAGAGCGAAATAGAAAGAGAGAGAGAGAGAGAGGTAGAATCTAGAGTCTGTGAATGACTAAAAATGTTAGCAGCCCCAAGAACTTTTTGACTTTGCTCTGCTCATACATATGTATATGTAGCTACAGCTAGAAAGATAGATACACCAACGTAGATACAACTGCCATTGACACACACACACACACACATATGCATGCATACATGTGTGTAACTTGTGTCTGTTGTGTTGACTTTACTTCTAGCTGCCTAACTGCCAACCAGCCAGCTAGCTATCCTGTCATGTGTGTATTAGGATTGCACAGGTTGTGTGTTGGTTTTTGTAGGCTTTTTTGTCCATTGCCCCCTGCCCCACTGGCCCCGTCCACCTGTGATTAAACAAATTGTATATAATACAGTTGCTGGTTTATTTGCCATTCAAATTTTGTGTGTGTTTCTGTTTAAATCCAGTTGATATTATTCTGTTTTGACAGCTAATTAGTTGCGTTCAAATATGCATATATGTATGTGTAAGAGTGTATATGTGTGTGTTTAAGTCTGACACCCAGCCAAACCAACTACCCCTACCAGCTTGTCACTGATTCCTAATTGACAGCATTTTCGGTCTTCACTTAGCCACTTTAGTTTAAATAGCATAATGCACAAAAGTTTATGCAAATCTTTTTCGACTGTTTCTCCATCCTTTTTCTCGCTTGCTCAGCTCAAAATTTGTTGGGGTTTTTTGAAGGCCAAACTGGCAAGATAAACTGGCAAGCGAAAACAATTAATTTGCAGCACGCAGTCAGGCAACCGCATCTATAAGATACACAAATACATAAACTACGTACACGTACGTACATGATGATGATTCTGCAGGTGTGGCAGCAATTGCAAGCCTCGAAATGTTAAATGTGGGTGTGGAAGGGTGGATGTTATGTCAATTGTGAGGCAATTTAAATGGCAGCTAATAAATTTGTGCAGCAGGCAAACCACAGCGAGTAGTTGCAGAAGGCATCCTAGAGATACACGAGCCATGGCGATAAGATACGCACTCAGCTATAGCTAAAGATAATCAGCAGACGACCAAGCTTAAAGTTTGCAGTAATGGTACAGTGAGAGAAAATGCCAGTCTAGAAAAGATGAAAGCACTTTGGGCTTCAATCTAGACTTCAGAATTATAAAAAAATAAGTAAATAAAAATAATATTTTTGTTGGGTTTCTTTTTTTTTTGTTTGTCAAAAATAGTTTTCTTGTTTAAAGTTTGCGTTAAACAAGACCTTTCCACATGGCGTATACTTAATTCGAGATTCGAGAGCTTAAACTTATTTTGCTGCACAGTGGACTTTTTTGATGTGCATGCATGTAAGCGTGTTTCATTGTGTGAGTGCGTTTGTTGGAGCGTTATTTAAGCCATTTATTGCAAGGAAATTAATGCTGCCATCCCCGACTAAAACTCTTGATGTGTCTGGGCTGGTTTTGCTTCTGCATCTGGCTTCTGGCATCTGGATGCGTTTGCCAGGCTGATTCTGGCCGCAAGTGCATCTACTACTTGCTAAAGCTGCCATTCAAAATAAATGAGCTAAATAAGCAGCCTGACATGTCAGACAGCAGACAACAGACAGCAACAACAACTAATAATAACAACAACTACAACAGCCATTAATAAACAAGCAAAAAGCTAAGTTCTCAGCTCTCTGTTCTCTTGTTTGTTGTGTTTTATATTTGTGTGTGTGTGAGTTTGTATTGTTTTGCGTTTGTTTTAACTATCAGTTAAAGCGCCCGATGCTAATTATGTTTCCAGCTACATATATCTCGCTTTTACCCCACCCCCTAACGTCAACCCCTCTTGTCAGCCACAAAGGCAATAACTTTTGTTTAGCGGTTTTGTCTAATGTCAAACGCGTTTTGGGCCTTCGAAGGCTGCTTATAAACATATATATATATATATATATACATATATATATAACTGACTTTCTATATCTATGTATGATGACAACCATCTATTAGGTAATCTCTATTGTTTAGGCTTGTTCTTGAAATAATACCAATATTTGTATTTGCCTTTGGTGTGCGTGTGTTGTGTGTTTGTTATTGATGTACATAAATCACAACCAGAGAAAGAACGAGACAGAGTAAGAGAGCGAAAGGGATAGATGGATAGACAACGCTTGACTTCGAGTTATTTGTGTAATGAGTTTAAGTCAATAACAAGTAAGGATAGGAAAAGGAATGGGGGTGTTAGCTGATATCATTACAGCGCAAATAAATTATTGCTGGTATCTATTGCACAATTGGTATGGATATTGCCATTGTTTGTTGTTTTGGGTAATCAAAAACATATGATTAAATGGATTATTTTACATACTTTTATGGATTTTAATGAAAAGTTTTGTTTCAAATTTTTGACATGTGTAAAGCCTGTGAAGATTCTGACCCAATCAAATATGCAATTTTTGAGGATATAATCTTTTAGTATTCAAAGTGTTTTTATGCTCATTGTTCATAGTTTGATTAGTTATCCCTAGGTTTTGGACAAATAAGTTTTTTTAAAGTATATTATGAAAATGCACACAGAAAAAAACCAAGAAATTTAGTTTATTTTTGTCTTCCGACTAGCAATTTGCAATTTAATTTTTGTTTTATAATTTGTTGGATGCATTTTTAGTTAGCCCCATTTAGTATTGACATCATATTTTTATACAATACTTTCACTTCATGATCGGTTAACTGGATAAGCCAAACTCATTTTTATTGCATTTTGTGTCAACGAAGCCTTAAATGCAGTAAATTTAAAACAAGAAGCGATCAAAATTCACAAAAGCAAAACAGTTAACGATTATCTCTGACGCAATCGGCTTTTATTGCACTTTAGGAGCAATATGTATATGTACATTTATTAAAACAACAACATCACTGGCGTCAAAACCATAACAAAAGCAATAAAAGCAACAAAAACAACAACAACAAGCTTTACAAATTCTGTGTAAAAGGCAACAATGTTTAGCAGTGGAAACATGCGTGAATTTATGCAAAAGCAAATTGTTATTTAAAACACTGAAAACTAAAACCCAGTCGACGATGGTCAAAGTTTAGTCAATGAAAGAGACAGCAACAGATGCAGATAGAGATAGGGATAGTTTGGTGAGCCAAAAGTGCGTGCAATTTTGTGTGTGTGTGTGAAATATTAATGCAGAACATTTAAATGATTGCAGCAACAGCAGCACACAGAAGAGTGTAAAGGTGTGTGAGGGGGAAAATTGTGTAGACTGATGAACTGGCCTCTGCAGCAGATGATGCTGCTGTTGCTGCTGCTGTCGGTTGCCACACGCAATGATCTGATTAAACATGGTAATGAAGTAGTCAAAATGTGGTGCAACGTGGCGTATGCGTAATTTCATATATACACAAACCAGTCCACACATACATGTGTGTGTTACTCTTCTGCTGTGGCTGCTAATTTAAATTTACGCACATCGGCTGTCCACGTTCCATTTCAAACACACATAGTCTCACACATTTAAGCGACAGCCGCAACAGCAGCCAAACGGGTCGAATCTCTCTGATGAGGATGAAAAAAGTAAATCCCAGTTGCAGCGAAATGAAAACACACACACGACACATGAAGATGGGAGGGGAGGGCAGCAGTGCTAGCTGTAGATGTGACTGTTAATACTGCATAAGCCACACACATAAATATACGTATAGTGCCTCCTGTCTGTTTATGTACCAAGCTTTTGTTGCGTTAGCTTAAAACATTGCATGCAATAATAATCGAACTATAAAATCGGCTAAGAGCTGAAGAAAAATGTTCTGATTCAAGGTTTCGGTTGCTTTTAAATTTATAAAAGTCAAGAAAAAGGAGAAAACCGTTCAAGATTAGTAACGCAGCATGCTTAAAATTTCTTTTTATCAAGATGCAGTATCTTAAAATGTATAAGAAATAATAAATTTATCATGCACCTAAACGAAAAAGTGTAAATGTAAGGAAATTTGTTGTTTTCTACAATTGTAGATTTTATGGAAATATTTGTATTGTGTTTTTATAACTTTGCATATAAAATATGTCAATATGTTGAAATAGCTTTTAATATTTATTAGCTCGACTGCATTAAATGTACTTGTCTATATTCGCATGTTTGCATTTAAAAAGTAGGGGAAGGCTTATATTTGCATTTAGCATCCACACACACACAAACACACACACGTACCAAACTCTCAATGTTTGAAAATACGGCACGTTATGCCATTATTTGTTTTCGCTGATTGCATTTGATTTTTGGCAAACGACTGACGTGTTCTCTTTGCTCTTTGGCTAACAATTCACAGTGAGAGTGGGCTTAAAATAAAAAAAGAATCTGTATATAGTTGGCTGCCCTGCGGACAGCATTTGGCGCTTCAACACAGTATCTCTCTGCTTTTCAATCTCTCTCTCTTTCTCTGTCGGGTTTGCCTGGTTTGTTAGCTAAACAAATACCACATTTTGCCACACACAGCGAATACTACAACTAGTTGCAAGTTTGTTAGTGAGTGCAACTGCTGAACATGACATTATTTTTTTACTCACAGCCAAAGCTCAACTTATGCAACTTAAAAATTTGAAAAACTCACCGCAATGCGCAGTTCAGAAAAATAATATAGGCAGTTAGTTCATGGAAGCAACTTTGTGCGTTCTGGAAAAATAAAAGTTTTTATAAAGCGAAGCTTTAGCTAGAAAAACAAAACTGAGCAAGGATAAACCTTGTTATAAAGAAAAAAACAAATTATAAATTTCTTTGAATTGAAGTACATACATCAAAATATTTATTTTTAGTCTATTAACATTTTTCCTCGAATTTCAATGGACTTGCTCAATTTCAAAAAGGTCTTAATCCATCTAATTAGGCACATTTGCTGGCCATTAAAATTTGTTATCCTGCTACAAATGTTGATCCGCCCACCCAAACACACCATCGCCCATCCATAAAGTCAGCCAAATTACGTGGTAAAATAAAGCACGTATATGTGTGGGTATAGCAAATTACTTGTTTCACGTAAATAAGCAATTATTTAGTCAGGTTATTAACTTGGCTTTCGCAGCATCAGGCAGGCTTAATACTTACACACATGCATTTCATTCGGCCTTAAGTTAATAATCGGACAGCTGTTGCTTATGTTGATCTTTGACTAATTTAATTTGCAACACACACATACATACACATAACACCTGTGTTGTGTGTTCAATATTGAGTTGGATTGTGCTTTAACTTTGCATTTGCTAAGTGCATTAAAATTTGAGGGCTGGCTTGGTGTTAAGATTGGTTTAAGTATACATACTTATTACATTAATAAATATACATATACATATAGCTGAAAATTTCTGAAAAACTTTTTTTCCTCTTTTAAATAAATAAGCCAACTTAAGTGTATTATTTACTCGAATTGCATAACATAAATCATAGTACTAACTTACGAAATTTCTTTTCACATTTTTCTCTTTCTTTCTAGGTAAGTTCAACACTTAAGTACCACCCCACCTAGTATTCCCACACTTAAAACTCTTAACGGCAACTGACCCACGTAAGTGCTAAGGAATTTTTTAATATTCTTCAAAACTATTTAGCGCAATTTTTTCACTCGCTCTCTGTGTCTCTCGTTCTTTACGGCCACGTGCCGAAGGGGCATGCATTTTTCAAAAAGCTAGCAGTCAAGTTGAAACGACTTCACGAAAATCGCTTAAAGCAGCAAAACGACAAGAATAATGACATTTGCACCGAAATGCAAGCCACACAACTAAAAGGCGAACAAAAAAATGGTACAAGAAAAGAAAAGTGTAGATATTCGATGTTGAGGAAAGAGTCAGCACAGAAAAAAGGACATGCACCCCAAGGAAAACTTTGACTGCACACACACACACACACACACACATTATATTGGTTTCGGTTATGTACTACTGACTTTTTGGAGGGGTGCCCAAAACTTTACGCTAAAGAAAATCTACGTTTTTTTTTTCTTGTTCTTCGACTTGCGTGCAAAAGTCACAACTACCCCACCAAAAAAAATATAAGATGGGCAAATAAAAAATCACATTTTTGTGTTGGTTGGCAAAACTTTAAAGAACACGCTGAAATAAAAGTGGCAGACATTAAGTTGCACATGGAGCCATGGAAAAGCATTAGTGCGAAAGTTCATAAGCAAAAGTTCGTCCCCATAAACGTGGTCTTAAGAAAAATGGAAGTTGTATTTTTTATTCTTTTCGACTAACTGCACATTCCACTGCCTCCACTTTTTTTCGTTTTATAAAAATCAAAGTCTGGCCACATTTGTATAATGCTTTGCCAAAAAACACATAACTCATCCGTTAAGGGGTGGATGGGGAAGTGTAGCTGGGTAACCTACCCTAACTTAATAACGGTAACGCTTCTTTTACGGCAGCAACATTTTAATACATTAAGTAAATGCATTTGAATGTGAAAAGTTTTGCAAGAATTTTCTGCTTGATTTTACAAACAAAAAACATACATTCAAAATGTCGGAGCCATATTATAGAATTTGCTGCAAATCTCACGGCGCCTTATTGCCGCTACTTTGTGTTTGATTCATGCCTGCAAATCAAAACAATTTTTGAATATATTTTTTAAAAGTTTTTACTCTCTCCCGCATGGCGGTTGCCAAAAGTTTGTTCATTTCAAAAACATACTTGTTGATTTATTAAAATGAATATTGATATGTTAAAAGTTGAGAATTGTGAATGCATTTGTGTGTGTGAATATAAGAAAAAGCTAGACCAGGTGGAAGACTGAGTGCAATCAAGTTAAGTGTTTAACTCCTAATTGCGCCCATTACTGAAACTGCAACGGAATGCAATTTAAAAAGCGCTATATTTTGCCATTTGGCGGACTCCGAATCATATTAAACTTAAACAACTTCCCACCATAACAATAAAAAAAACGAATCAAAATCTTTTTCAAAACCAAACCACAAATTGAGTAGCTTGTTTTTCCAAAAAAAAAGCCATCCACAAACACAAAATATATATATAGTTGTCACTGGGTCATATAAAATTTCACTTGTGGCTAACACTTAATCCAACGTATTACAAAAGCCAGCAAACAAACAACAGAGCGGATCTCAAAAGCATGAAAGCAAAAAACGATTCACAAGAGATGCCGTCAGCTTCATTTTTGAAAACAAACAAACACAAGAGAACATAAAATTATTGTAAATTTGATTAATTGCGCTGTCAGACACGCGTCTGCCACGCCCCCTCTCCATTAGCACACGCCCACACCTAGGCAAACAGACAAACGTGCCTCAAAAACGAACTCTTGGAAGGTTCAAACGAGTTGACGCTTGAAGTTTTCAGTTTGCTCGTCTTGGATTTGGGTGGTGCGACAACAATTTGAAAATATTAAAAAAGTTTTTACTTGACATGTTATTGACTTGTTAAAATGTTATCCTCGCTTGCTTAATATAATTTCTATTTCTTTTATGTCATTTTTTGTTCTTCTACTTCTGCTAGCCAAAACTCGATCAAGAGGGTAGTTTTTGTGTTGTGTGTGTCGGGCTGCTTATTTATTTATAATGTGGGACTTACTTTACTATTCAAGCCACGTTTTTGCGCCATGCACGAAAATTGCATTGCTGCTCTCCCTTATCCCCTTCCCCTACAAACAACAAGTGCCCAGCCTGTGTGTGTGGGGTCGCAAAACGGATCAAACTGTGTATAATTCGCGGAGGGTTGCAAAAAGAAAAAAAAATAATGTTGACTAGACTTTTATTAGACAAGCTTCTCTGTGTTTTCCCCATCTCGACAGCATCTTGCATATACGAGGACATTTTTTGTTGTGTTCGCTTCTGGTGTCTTTGAAAATTGGCAAGTAAATGCGCTAGGCAAAACTTTGTTCACAACCAGGGAGCGAACAGAAAAAAGGAAAAAATTGAAACCCAGGCACGATTTTCCATCGTCTAGCCGTTGAAAAAAATGGTTCCATTGTGTGGGGAGAAAGTGTGTTTATTTGACAAAGCATGAAAAATGCATGTGGATTTTGTGTGATCAGCGGCTGCGGCTCAAAACGAAACAGTCTCATAAATGAGGCTTTCGGGCGGGTGGATTATTTTCTCTCTCTTCTTTTCTTTGAAGAGCTATACAAGTTCTATTGAGAGCTAAGCAGATTTAGTTTTGTTGTTAACAAATAAGTCGAGGGTAAGAAAATACCTGGTTAGTATGATAAATTGCATTTATCACTTTATTATAAAAATCATTATTTGGTCAATCTGCAAAATATAAATCATACGTTCCACAAATGATCCAAATGCGTTCCACAAAGTGTATAACTTACTTACGAAACCTTTTCTGCACTTGTTTCCCTTTTGGCTATTATATACATATGCATGTGTTTACCAGTTTGCTACAGCAAACTCAGCAAAATCTAACGTAACAATTCAGCTTTATGCTTGTCAACATATTTTGTAAGCCACAGCAGAGCCAAAAGCTGCCACTGCCACTCGCAATTCCAAACAAAATGGTGCCCCATAGTAACCGACAACTGCAAAGGCGATATCATAACTGTTATCTAAAGCTTTTTGTCGCTGTTGTTGTTGCAACTAGTGCTGTTGCTGCCACTTTGCCACAGCTACTCCACAGACAAAAGAACACAAAATGCAGGAGGTAGAGAATAATACAACTGTGTTGGGAAAAATGTGCAAAAAAGTAGTAAATTTTACGCGCATTATTTAAATTTACTTGCGTCTAATGTAAATTTACATTTTTACTCCGAGAGCTGTGTGTGTGTGGTGCGCAAAAGACGAAAGAATCCCTCGAGCAGGCAAAAGCTTCTTTCTCTCAGTCTTGTGACATGTGTAGAGCCGCAGGGAAGGAAGAGTGGGTTGGGCTGTGCAGGGACTTGTGCTGCATTGTTGTTACTGTTGCTGTTATTTTCTATTTTGTACAAAGACGCAGTAAACAAGTGCATGAAAACAAAACAAAAAAAAAACGCACAAAAATAAAAGCAAACCAAACAAATCTCCTGAGATCTTAGCAAAAGGAATTGTATTCAAGTGGAAGTATTTGCTGGCAAAAAAATAAAATTCAACCACTCTTGTGGTGCAGACAGAACATTTTCCATGACAGTACTACAATGTATATGTATATGTACAGTACTTATGTTTAAGTTTATTTCGGTGAGTGTGTGCGTAAATTTGGGTCCTTTTTATTTGGCTTAGTTATGCATATATTGAACATTTTGAAACCAAAACTTGTTGTTTGTTTATCAGCCTTTTCATGGTTTAAAGCCAAACTCCACACCACATTGACTGGCAGTCAGTCATTCCATGTCTCCCAGCAGTCTGGACTGTCGACGATGTCGTCATCATCATCCACATTCTCATTCACAACATTCTCAAACTCCCCTCATCACATTGTCGCCAGCCAAGCCACATTATTGTCTGGGCTGTGTTTCTATCTCTCCCTCTCATTGGAAATGTCTTCTTTGCATGGGCTTTTTGCTCATTTGTTTTGTGCTTTAACTATCCACTGTCATTGTTTTGGTATACAATTTGCCCATTGTTAGGGTATTTAAACTGAAACTCTTAGCTTAAATGCAGCCGCAACTAAATCTAAAATTTTCATCGATTTTGCAGGTTTTTATTTATATTCAAATTTTCAATATTGGAGCCCACTAAAAAGTGTACTCTAATTTAAGCTGTTCATAAGCTATGCAAGAGCATTTGTGCTTCGTTTTCCTGATGTTATAAAAACATTTTAAGCTTATTTCTATTTATCTTTGCTGTTTTTTTTTTTTTTATCTATTTTCTGTGATTCATTTGAACAATATTGTAAACGTTGGTTTCCTATTATGCTCCGGCAACAGTGAGTTGATTGCTTTTTCGTGTATTTATTTGGCATATAGTCGTAGTAGTTGTAGTAGTATTAATACAACAATACAATTCACATTGCTACGGCCGTATTTTTGGGGCACTTTAAGCTGCCTTCTCTCATCCAAATAAGAACATCACTGGCAATTTTTAGACCAACAGAGATGAGTCCCCGACATAAATTCTAATAACTCACAGTTAAACATAAATTACCAGCCAGCCGCATAATTAAAATAATCAACGAACATTTTCTATCCCCAACCAATAACTCTTTCCCTCACTCTTAGTGTGATAATTAAGCTTAAAATCGGCATAGGAATAAAAAAACCTTAGTCGTAATTGAAATTAAATGACATAAACATCAACATAAACTTTAAACAGCGTAGAGAAAAAAACCAAAAACACACAGACTCTCAAAAAGCCACATATCAGTTGTTGGAATGCAATCCACTCCCATACAGACACAAAAATAAAAGTAAATTAAACTGTCATATGTTCCAAATGTGACAACTGGACAGACAGACAGACACACACAGAGGACATTCAGGAGCCAGACATGCTTGCAACTGCTGCCGGACAGTCTGTAAGAGTGAACGCGAGAGAGAGAGAGAGGGACTGCAGCCTGTCTGGTTGTTGGCTCATCTGTCAGTGTAGAAGATATGTTGAAATACGCCGCGCGTCATGATAAAGTATGTCGAGTGTATGTGTGGGCTGGATAAAGTCAGTAGCGGTTCGCGGATGTTAAGGGGAGCAACTGCTTGGTAATGAAAGCTCTGGCATCTAGATTTATAGCTGGTTGCAAGGAGTTAAGAGAGGTGGTGGGGTGAGGGAGGGAAATGCGCTCTTGATAATTAAGAATAAATGCGAAAATGTTTTCAAGCACAACATGAAATACTTACTCTACAAATGCATCCCAGCAGCAGCACTGATGAAAGGGCGACAAAACAACAACAAATACAAAATAGCGAAAGTGTTGAATCAGCAAAAGTTGTGGCCTGTGGTACCCCCAGGCAACAACAACTTGAAACGATCATCATCATCATCATCATCAACAGCAGCTTCCGTCTTGCCCCATGGATTTGGCTCGTCTGTGTGTGGTTGCAAACCAAATCAGCACTTTTTAAATGTTATTACGTGTTTTGCCCGCAAAAGTTTATTTCGCTATGGTTTTTTTTCGCTGCGGTTTTACAGATTTTTTTTTTGCTTCTGTTGTTGTTGTTTATAATTTGTGTCATTGTTTTTGCCAAAGTTGTTGATGTCTTTCTCTTAGCTCTTTTTTTTGCTCTGCTTTTTCTATAAACATACTAAATTTTGACAAATTTGCTAAGCAAATTTTTAAAGCATTGCCAAAGTATAGAAAAGTATCTTTCGACAGGGTTTTCATTTCTTTTTTGGTTGTACGGGGGGGCTTGGGTTTGGTGGACATGTCGTCGCCGAGGCACTCAAAACAAATTTGTGCTTGGCCAGCTGCCAGCAGCGAAACAGCCCCCAAAAAGAATCAGCAGAAACAGCAGCAGCAGCAGCAGCTGCAACAACAAATAATGGCAACAAAATAAACAAGTAGTAGTAGTGCGCACGAAGCAGCAGCAGCACAAAAATCAATCTTTTGTGGCATTTGCCTGAAACTAGATTTTTTTATACCACGGCTACGACAACATCTATAAGTATTTCGAGCGCCAGCAAAAAAAAAAAAAAAATAAATAAAATACAGAATAATAGACAACGAAATAATAGGAAAAAACCAGCGAGACGATCCAAAATACTTGTATAGTGAAAAAGATAAAAAACAACTAATGAAAATGAGACCTTAGCAAATATCGGTGGGGAGTTCATATGAAGTATTTCCAAATAACCAGAAAGAGACAGACGTCAGACATAGAAGGAGAGAGAGAGTTGAAGTGTGCACTGCATTTAAGAACATGCAAATGGGTTTTCTATAATGCAGAATTTAATATATAATAATGGAGCAATTGCAATGTTGAGCAATGTTTTTAAACTGTTTGAGGGGTGTGGTTACAAAGCACGTGCTCAAGCATTATTCAGTGTTTGTTAGTTAATTTATTAAAATGGAAAATGCAGCAATATTTCAAAACATATTTGCATAACATAAAACATTTAAAAAGTTCGCACTTAAAAAGTAGATACTCCATGAATTTCAGAGTTATCGAATTGAAATTTGTGCGGCTGTGCCGTTCATACTTTTGTAAGCCAAAAAGTATACTTGACATTTTTGCGCGAGAATTATATGAAATACGTGTCTGCCTCGTACCGAACCCCACCGAACCGTTAACCACTTGAGCGCCGAGCAAGTTGTGCCCACTGTGCCACCACTTTGGTGCTTTCTCCTTCGTACAGTTTTTTTTTTTAGATTTTTTTTAATAACAACCATAGCAATACATAATAATAAAGCCAAAAGCGTTTCTGCAAATAAATATGCACCACTCGTAATTACTTGGAATGATCTGACGATGACGATGACGACGTTGATGCTGATGACAACAATGAAGCAGCAGTCGAAACGGGAATCAAAATCAAATGGAGGAGTAGGGGAACATCTAAATAGCGCGCAACGTTGACCCAAACTCAATTTCCAGCAGCCCGCAACTCAATTGTCAATGAATAAATTTACTCGCTTTGCCAAACATTCTTTTCTCAGTCTCTTTTTCACAGCCACATTTAAATTATCATCATCCTTGGCACTCATCCTCGTTGTCGTCATCGTCATCATCATCATCATTGTTGGTCCAGGAGTCCAAATCCATTATCCTTATCAGTGCACGAGCATCGGAGCGCTCGTTCGCGAAACTTTCTACTTGCGTTTCGTATTTGGTTTCGGATTCTCCTACTTCTTTCTCTCCCTCTCTTTTTCTGTTTGTCATTTAATTGGTTGCCTTTTGAGCTTCTCTCTAATTTTTTTTTTGCTCAAATTCCTTTTTTTTTTTTGAAATTAATGACTCAAACGGCCGGAAAATTTAGTAACTTTTAGTCATGGCGTGTGGATGACGTCGCACACGATATATACACACGCATACATTTAAATGCATATTCTCCCCAGTTGCTCTCGTTCTTTCCTCAGTGCTCAGAGCTCATCAGCTTTGGTTGTTGGCTCGTCCGATAACCATGAAATGAATGCGATGGTAATGAAATCGATATTTATGAGCTTTCGCTCCATTTTACTTTTTTTCTGTTTTCTGTATTCTCAGCATTGTGCGTTTGAGAGTGCTTTGGTTTGTTCGTTCATTCTTTTGGAATTCTCTGCATATCGAATCTCGAGAGGTTAATAAATTAAGCTAACGCAAAACTTTTGCGTCTATTAAAAAGTTTCGCTTTGGGGTCACTTTTCGGCATGATTTTTATTTTTGACTTGTTATTTTTTTAATCTCCTGAGTTTGGCTGTAGACAATGGGGAGAAGTTGTTGTATGGTTGTTGGCTATGCAAATGAATTCTACAAATCATTAGCTTGTCACAATTGTTGAAAATTGCCAGGGAATTGCTATAAATTGTGAATGCAATGAAATGAGTTCGTTTCGCATCTGGTGCCCCAGGTGTTTTATAATCAGATAGTTTTAAATCTCAGAAACAAAAAGTAGAAGGCGGAGAGAATAATTTTAAGCTAAGTTTAAGCAACTTCCACATAGCTTTTGTTCGCTTTTTTTTTTAATAAAATCTAAATATTATCCACATTTAGTCCATACGATTAAGAGATCATTTCTTTACTTTTAAAACTTAAAACTTCGTCTTATTGCCACAATTTGCACTAATTTACTTTCCAATTGGCATCCACTTGCTGCTAAGCAGCAAACACTTTTCTATATTTGACCACTATAGCACTCAACATTTCTAACCACTAACACGCCACTCAACACCAGCGTTGCCACAGAAGCCACACACAATGATGATGATATTCACCCACTACTCTAGTTTTAAAGTCATTACCGTACCCTGCCCTCACTCAGCACACTCGAATGACGATGATATGCTGACCCCACCCACAATGGCACAATATCAAAAGCCAATTAGCATACATTTTGATACTCACATACACACACATTCAAATATTCTATATGTATATGCATGGATGACAAAAATCAAACAAGTCCAAAATTGTTGACAGCACTTTAAGCGTATTCATAGCATCCACAAACCAGTCCAGCAGGGAGTCACCAGTTAGTAGTCGGTGTAGTTAGTCACTGAGAGCGGGTGACAACTCTGAACATGTCAACAAGCCAGGAACATTTTCATTTTGTTTGCTCAGTCACATTTATGCAGCATTCACAATGTTTATATGGACGAGTGTAAGTGGACAAAAGTCAACGCAACAACTATTTTTCTATCCCCCTCTCTCTCTCTCTCTTTTGAAAGGATGCCCTATCAAATTAACAAAACAAATGCAGCAGCAGAAGCAACCCAAGTTGTTGTGCAGAAACTTAGAAACTACTTCAAGCAGCAAAATAAACTAATAGGCAAGGCAAGCAAAAAAAAAGAAGCTTCTATCTGTTGACGGTGTCCTTGCCGAGTGTAGTTCCTTTAGCCCCTCATCCCCACCCCCTCCCAAAAACTATGCAAAAGCAAACAGACAATAATGCCACGCCCACCGAGTGCCACACAGCACAGCCACGGCTTTTGGCACCCAAACAAGCTGCTTGGCATCGTCTTAATAAGATAAATAGGCACTTGAGTGCAACTTCTTCTTTTGCTTCTTGCTGCTGCTGCTGCTGCTGTTGTTGGCAAAAACTTGAAATGTAAGCCCCGCTCGTTGAGTTGGGCCAACTGACTGCGACTGCCACTGCGGCATGTTCAATATTTTGTTTTGTTAATGATGAGCAAACTTTGCTTTTGTTGGTTGGTGCCTGCTCAATCTCTACCTCCCAAACCTAACCCCAACCCCAATGACCCTTGTGCTTTCCTAAACTAATTTTTGTACCCTGCCAAATTGCAGGAAATTTCAAGCTTTAATGTGGTCAGCAGGAGGGCTCTATTCTCTCTCTCTCTCGCTCTCGCTCTTTTATTCTCTATTTGTGCTATAAAATGTAATATGCTAGGCTTTGACTTTGATTTATGGCACATTATAACTTGCAGAATGCGTGCCTGCCTGGCTGCCTGCTCAAAAACTGAACGTGAAACCAGCTTAAATCATCCACATCAACATTTAATACTTGAGGTTGCTCGTATTGTTGTTGCTGTTGTGGGTCACTATAAAATATCGTACACCCACCCACACACACATACACAGTTGGGCTCAAAATCTGCTCTTGAAAAATGACTTAAAGTTGCCTGCAGCGCAAAGCCTTTAATGTTTTTTAATGGTACTTCATCAAAGTTTTTTAACTTTAACGTTGTCAAAACTGAACAGAGCTTTGCTCATTTTAAAATTACAGTATTTTGTCTAGTCTTAAATCTGTATGTGCTTTTTAACACTGAAAGTTATGTTATTCAGCTTATCTACTTCAGTTGCTTAAACGCTTTGCAAGCTGATTGCTTTTAATGTCTTGAGGACAGCATTGAATGTTTGCTTTTTTTTGCAGCCTCTTTCCTTCATTTCTTTCTTGTGTGTTGCATGAAAACCCCAACGGTAAATATCAATTTCCCCCGTTGACACTTTCAGGCTTCTCTTTTTTCCAGTCTCCCTTCCTCTCGCTTTCGCTCTGTCTCTCTCTTACTGCCTGTGTGTGTGTTCCAATTACACTTGACTACGCTGCAAAAATTGTCATTACTTTGGCGCTGTGATTTACACTTCAAAAGCCGCCGCGAATCCTTTGAGAGCATTTCTTACACTTTTGCGCCTTCCTCATTCGCTTTTGTACACTTGTCCTTCTCTCTCTCTCGCTCTTTTGCGTTCTTCAATTGCAATATTTCAATTGATATGCTAGAGGGACGGACAGTGGAGCAGCAGTAGATAAAAACCCAGAAAACACCAGATAAATTCTCAGCTCTTTCTGACGCTTGGCCAATAAAATCAGCAGCGCTGCTTTCGATTGACTGATAGGAGGACGAGAAGGCGAGGCGTGTGGGCGTGGCATAGTTGCAAAAATATTGGCATAAATTATGAGCCAGCAGCATTAACTGAGAGTCGAGCACATTTTCATGCCGCCGCGAGTTCGCACGAAGCCAAAAGGCGAAATGTTTCCGCTTAATAAGGCTTTCCGTTTCCGTTTGCGTTGCACGGTTTCCTGGTCCGCCTTCCCTTTCCCTCTTACTACTAGCTAGCGCTTGCTGCTGGCCGCTTCCTTCCTGCTGCCATCAGCATCATCTTCTTCAGTAGCCAGCCTACTTGCTATGCATCGCGGCCTTTGTGGTTTGTGTGGCTTGTGGTTGAGTCTCCTCGAGTGTGGCTGTGGCAGACCCTCTCCAACCATACTCTCATCCCGAAATGTCTCTGTGTGGCCATTGTTAAGCTCGTTGTCAGCGCTTGGCAATTGATAATGATTATAATGGTCGTCGCTTGTCGCTCTCTCTGGCTCTCTAAACTCTTTTACCCATCTTCAATATAAAAAAAAAAAAAACTACTTACATTTCAATGCACAGCAGCAGAATATCTTCTTCTTTTTGCCCACCCATTGCGAGGCAATTCCTTTTGAAGGGTGAGGGCAGGGGTTGGGCGCATTCAAAGCGCATGCAAATGACTTTGGATTTTAATTAAAAAGCAAGTGGCTTGCAGTGGTGGCTTGGCTTGGCTGGCAGTGGTGCATTTGATGAACCAAGCGACTACTCCGCTTTAGCAGTTAGCTCCCGACGTCCTGCTGCTCCTGTTCTGTCTGCTCCTTGTTCCACTTTGTTGCCACTTTGTTTGCGCTGCGTGCGTTAAAGAAGCAAAAAAGAAGCAAATGCAAGCACTAGATAAATGAAGAACAGAAAAAAAATATTGCAAGAATTGGTTCGTTTCTTTTGTGTATTTCAGGCCTTTGAGGCGGCCTAAATGCTGCTCACAAAATAAAGTCAATGATTTGCTCTCGACTCTTTCTCCCTTTCTCCAACTCTTTCATTTTATGAATTATGCTGGCAATTATGCGGCAACAATGACACAAAAAAAGGGTTCTTTCTGGTATTTTTTTTTTTTGATCCTGCTTTCCTTGGTTCTCTCCTTCCTCACGTTTCTGCTTGCTTTCAGGACACAACACAAAATGCTCGGTTTATTGAACTTGTTTAATTAAGCGTAAAATGTGTCGTTATTTGTCATCGACTATGGTGCAATCCTTTTGGGCAATCTTTACGTTTTTTGCTTCCTCTTTTTTCGTTTAGAGTCCTTTTTTAATGGCCAGCTAGCAGTTCGTTAAGAGTATTGTCAGTTCATGGTTATTGCCATAATGTTTTCAAACTTTTTTAATGGGTCTATAAAAGGAAGTGTATTAAATGAGTTATTATATATTTGTGGAAAAAAAATTCGTTGTCTTGAATAAAGTCTTTATAAATGTGATAAATATTCTTTTGTTTTGGATCTTAATTTATATGCCTAACTTACTAAACACTTTTATATATTTTCTCATTGCAGGTATGTTTTTCAATGTTAATTTTTGCCAAATCCTACAATCTCTCAATATCAACATTTGCGTAAGTCAAAGAAACCAAACTTAAAACAACTTTGTTGCCCTACACAAACCCTTAATTTAACCAGCATCAGCATTAAATTACCTTCACCTGACTAAAGTTCTAAGAAAAATACAACTGAGAATGCTGCAGGCACTTAGTTTAAGCTATACCAAACCCTATTATTCAATGATGTACGACTATAAACATAGCGAAGTAATGAAACAAAAATTTACTTTAAATAATTTTAGATCTGATTTCTCAGAAGCTAAATTAGTTGTGATTGAAAATATTGAATAAAATGTCTTAGCTTTTATACGTATTCGGAGCAGGATACAAGCAACAAACAGAGGCAAGGTATGGATGTTTGGATGTTGCCGTTTTTTTTTCGATGCTGTTGCACTTTTAAGCAATGCGACACGATATGCTGCGGCAACAGCAACACCATACATACACACACACACACACACCTTTAGTCCGCAATTATGCGCAATAAATAAAATTAAAGGCGCACGCGACTCCTTGCTGGATACAGAGGAGGGACGGAGATGGAAGCAGGAACCAAACACTACCCAGGGTTTCCAGGCTGGCAAAATGTAATTAGAATTGTACAGTGTGGTTAATATTTCCGCCTACTTGAATAAGTATGTGTATGTGTGTATGTCTCTGTGTGTGATTGTGTGTTTCTTGGTGTGCGGTGCGGCTCATAAAACAATGCCTACAATGTGGCTGTTGCTGTTGTTGTTGCTGTTTCGCCTGCTGCGTGTTAAACACAAACGCGTCGCGTGTCAAGCGCTCGTTTTAATGCCCACACACAGGCACACACACAACACACATATACACACCTGCCCAAACCCACACACAATCCACTTGAGTCCAGACATTTGCAGCATTTCTTTGGCTGCTTTATTTTTATGTTTTTCTTGCGGTGTTTTTGTTTTATATTTTCCGCTTTTTGCTGACTTGAAGACTTTGGCGTTGGCTTTGGCCCGTACAACTCAACCGCCCCCCTATTCTTTCCCTCCCACTGTTGGTATATAAAATTAATTTTATTTACTTTTTTCGCATTCTGTATGTGTGTGTTTTTGTGTTGCCTTAGCTTGGCAGGCCCCTAGGACCAAAGCCAAGATGAAACTCGCCCTTCAAGTGGCTACTTTTATTATTGTTGCTTTTGTTGTTGTTTTTGTTGTTGTGCGGTACGTGCGCATGTAATTAGTGCCATTTTTCTCAGTCTAATTGGAAAATTAACATATGAAGTGTTTGTATTTTGTTTGTTATTTGCAAAAAAAAAAAAAACATACAAACATGGCCAAGAACGAAAGTGGCAAATTAAAAGGAAAATTCAAAAACTCTTAAACTTGACATTGACATTGATATGGCCAAAGTAATCTGGAGTATATTAAAAGCTATGAAATTAAAATTGTCAAAGGAAACTGTTATTTTTGAATAACTTTGAATATGGAATAAATAATTTTAAAAATAATAATCTTATTCCTTATTGTGTTTGGCAACACACTTAAGAAACTGCACATTTCTTTTTGCGATAAAATATATTCAAAGTTCTTATAGTAGCTCACTTCAATCACAACTTGAATTTTATTTAAAGCTCTCTGTGTGCCTCACTTTAAAAACTCTTTAGTACAAAGTAACATTGAAAGTAAAAAGAAAATAAGACAAAAAAAAAAACTATAGTTTCCACGACTTTTAACCAACAAAATAAGCAAAAAAAAAGAAAGGAAAGAATGTAAAAAATCAAGAAAATACCAACTTAAGAACAGCGCAGACAAGTTGTAAAATATATATGTATAAAAAATATCATAATACGCTTAGTGCAAAAATGTGGCAGAACATCTTCCTGGATGTGGCGCCAGCTACTGCTGCTCCTGCCACACACTTTTGTCCTTTTCCCTCTCTACTTACACACAGATTGTATCTCTTCTAGAGTGTAGCGAGTCTGTGGATGTTTGTGTGTTGTTGTTGCTGCTGTTGCGGTTATCATACTTGTTGGCATTTTGGGTTATTGTTGGCAGTCGTCGACGTTGTCGCCACGGACGCGTCCTATGTGTGTGTGAGTGATGTCCAACAACATGTGCCACGCCCACTCAACTAGCTTCAACGTTTTGCCTGCTTTCTCTTTCGTGTGTGACAGCATATAAAACAAATTTTTATGAAGAGCCACGCACGCAGTCAACAAAATGGAAGCAAAACGCAAAAAAATGTTTGCAACATATTCAAGAAATTTTTTTGTGCTTTGTCACACGAAATTTAATAAGAGCGCAAAATTGCTGTGACTGTGACCATAAAACAACTAAAAGCTATAAATGCTTTTGCAGCATCATGAAACAGGAGTTAGGGAAACGAAGCGAGTGGTGTCCTATTTCCATTCTAATCTACACGCTTTTGGAATTTTGAGGATACGAAAGGTATTTATTGGTGTACTAAATGGGCTCTAAATTTGACTTATGCGCCGGATTCGTTTTATTTCGTTTGGTTGCTCAGTGAGACATGCATAAATTATGCCACGCAGGTCATTTCGAGACACATAAAAGCGGGTGGCGAAGCAACAACCACCCATCTTACATCAGGCTTAAATTTAGACCTCATCAATGATGATGGGTCGTTTTCCCAGAATGCTTAGCACCCCAAAGTGTTTCACTTCCTGTTTTGGCCAATAGGGCGCTATAAAATAAAATCAACGTGACGAAATTACAAGTTCAACTAGACTTTGCCCGCTCTTCAAACCCATATTAAGTAGAAAGGCCATTAAACGCACGCATTTAAATTTAAAATCAATTGTTTTGTCGGAGGCGATCGTAGAGTATCCCAAAGCTTCAGTAATATGTTGTAAGCTTTTAGTTTTTCTTTATCGATACGTTGTTATCGATAAATACAACTTATGCTTAATAAATTTTTCGATCATTGATATTTTCAGCTATTAGTATATGATATAAGATTACTTTCAGTTTTTCGTAAAAGTAACATTTATTACAATTTAACGAACTTAAAGCACAATTTATCGACAGTTTTTGCCCATTGCCAAAACCAATGAAATGTCCTATGGTGGCGGACCAGCCTTTAAATTCTGCAACGTGTCGCATAAAATGCCGAATTAGTTTGTTCTTGACCAATTCTTCTTCACACTCACACAAAATCCAACAAACTTATGCGCTGTGCCCATTTGATTGTCACCGTAAATACTCCTTAATTCCCCAACTTCGGCTCTTCACGTCGCGACTGTCAGTTGTTAACCGTTATTTAATGCACATTTAATTTAGTCGTAAACACAGACAAATATCGCAGTTAGAAGAAAGTTGGACATTTGTTGGCAACGCCCACGTTGCCAAACGACACGCCAGGGAGCTAATTTCGCTTCAAGCTTTGAGCAGTGCAAGACATAAAATTTCAAAAGTCGCCAATGGACGAAACGACCCGCATTACAAATGCTGCTGCTGCTGTTGCTTACCAGTAATTAACTAAATACAGCTTTGTAAACAGGGGGTGGCAGATGGGCGTGGCGTAGTTGGGTGGTACACGCACATGTGCAGCATAAATCACAGCTGCGGGTATTTGTTGATTTTTGCAATTAAAAAGGGAGAAATGCTGTCCATGCTGCAAGACTTAGAAAATAACCTGTAATCTGATTAAAAAAGCTTCAACATTCAGCAGAACTGGCTAAATATTTCTTTTCAATAAATCGATTTTTCGCAAGAGATGGATGTTGACGAATTGCATAAATAATATATTTATATTGTATTCTCCTGTAATACACCCCTTATCGACGTACCCTTTAATAAGAAATGGGTATTAAGAATACCAAAAGAATGGGAATTAAATCGAAAGTTCATAAGACGCTTCCTAGTATCGATGCGTGCACTTATTTTTGCTGCCATTGCAAAAACATAGAACATATATACGTATGTATGTATATCTAATTAGTAGCCACCCCAAATGTTGGCTAATTGCTAATTGACGGTTTGTGCACTTTAAGGATTTTTGGGTGGAATAATTGTAGCCTTTAAGCTCTTATTAAATCGAAACAGCGGCTTATCAACGTCTGCGTTGCTGTCTTCGCCTTTATTTTTATCCTTGTCGCTTGTCTCTTGTCCTTGTTTCTGTTGTGCGTTGTCCTGTGCAATTTTTCGCTGGCGGGCAAATTGAAGTAGCTGGCGTTAACAGAAACATGGTCAGGACAGACATGGGCTAAGGTCGGTGGGAAGAGAAGGGAACGGCAGCTGCCAGCTGGCAACTGTTGCCGGAAGCGCCGGCGGATGTCCTCGCTAAACCGAATGGCATCGTCGCCAGCCAGGAAATATGCCCCAGCATGAAATTAAAATGCTGAACAGCAGCAAGCAAAAAATATATTGAAGTATATATACACTGCTAGAAATTATTACTTATACATATATCACAAATTAAGCACGTAGTCTTGAGACATTTTCACTTAATTAAAATGAAATATTATTTAACAATTATTGTAAGTTTACTTGATATTTCTTGCAGTGTAGTGTGAATGCTTTTTGTAGCATAATATTAGGCGCCTGGGCTTCAGGTAAGCCACTGCTAACAGCAACAACAATAGCAACAGCAACATATAAAAAACATGTTAAATGCCTTCGTGTAATTTTTCCTGAGCTCTCAAATCAAAAAAGGATTATTAGCAACGCGCTTATTTGGCTCATTCAAATTGTATATTAGCTGATTATGTGCGCTTTATTTCCAGAGGGTGTGTGTACCTAAGTGTGTGTATGGTTGTGTGTGTGTGCGTGTGTGGGAACTCACACAAGTGACGGAAATTGCTGCATAAAGCGCGCTTGATTGAGTTGACAAGCTGTAATTTCGTTGCCGGCGCGCAGTTCATCTGCCTGAGTGCGTAGATGCGGTTACGGAGCCTGAGTGTGATTGGTAGGCGATAGTAGTGGCAGAGGGATACATGTGTGTTGCTGTTACGGACAGTCCATGAAATTGAGGCGGCATCTGTGGCCCCCCAAAAAAGCCACAAGGCAAGGGCGAGTGTTAGAGTTGAGGGTTGGATGTTGAGGCAGCATAGTAATGGAGCATATGGAAATTAGACAGGGTGTTACTTTGATTGCCATATGATGATATATGTTAGAGAGGTGATGACAGGGAAGGCATATAAACTCAACTAATTCTCATAATATAATATTTCAAACATTTTGCTCTATTTCTTACTCACTTAATTATTTTCAGGTTCAATTTGTGTACTTAATAATCGACATATAAGCTACAGCTTTTCAGCTTCAACTCTGCCTCTTGTGTATTTAAAAATAAACTTCCTTTGAATTAGGTTCCACTTTAAGTACCTGCTCACGCAAACTATTCCCACGTTGTCTGGTTTTTTTTTTCTTCTTCCCTTTATTCAGAGCCTACGCACTTTAAGTAAAGTAAAACAAGACAAGGTCGTTTCCATGACGCTATTTTTTTTGTCAGTTTTTTTTTTTGCATTCCTTATGCTTTTATTTTGCTTCAACGTTCTTTTGAGTTTGCTGTCTTTTCACTGTGTATAAAGTTCTGTTTGAGCAGGATACACCTGATTTTGCCCAAACCTATGCAAGAAATCAACACTTTCGCTTTTGGCCTAAGTAAAGTAGAGTAAGGCAACGAAATAGAGCCCAAAGGCACAACAAAAAGCGAAATTCTTTCAATAATAATAAAAATGGGTAAAGACTGTTGATGAATGCGAAACGTTTATGGGTTTCCGTGACAGGCGCCTTTGTTGCCATAAGGAACAACGAACAAAGGAGTTCTAAGAATTTCCAGCAATTAGCGAGACAGATCTAAAAAACCATACCATTATTTGATTGGTTCAAAATTGATTCACTTTAATGTGGGCTTGTCAGCCACACGCAGGAAACTGCGGCAAATCTCTCTCTATCTCTATCACTCTCTTCATTTATCTATCTCTAATGTCATTTTGCTATCCTTTCCGGCCACTATTGTCAGTTTAGCTTTCGCAGACACAAACGGAAGAAGCCGTCTTCTGCTTCTTCTTCTTGGGTCCGCTGCCGCCTATTGTGTTTGTCTAACGAACTTTCAAGCCGAAAACCCGACATAGTCTCTTTGTCTGTCACTGAGCTTATTAATGAGGCATGGCTATCCTACCCCCTTGTTAATCCCAACAAAAGCCATTGAATTAGTCAAATTCACTTTCGCTTACAAATCGCCTGTGAAAACAACAAATTTACAAGCTCTTGGGTCGCCTTTAAACATTCACTTACAAATTAAGCAACGTATGTGGCATGTCGACCCTCCAACCCCAATCCCTACTCCCCGGCTCAAATTCAAAGTTTATGTTAACTTTACGCATGATTTATGTAACCTTCTGCCATTACAACAAAACAGAAATATTGACGCGGGTGTTTTTATAACAATATTCACAAAAATGAAAAAAATAATTTTTCAACAAATAAAATTAGCCAAATGTTCCAGAGGACTTCTAAAGAAAACAAAAAAAAAACAAACTTGTAGATATATTTTTTTGGATGGCTCTTTTTTATGTTGTGGTCCTTTTTCGATGATGTTTTTGTTGTTTGGGCTGCAGGCGTATGGGCATGTTTAACATATCCTGCAACCTTAAAAAAAAAATAAAAAAAACTTATTAAATTAAACTTCTACACATGTTTTCTAATGGCGTTGAGGGGGAAAGAGAATGTAAGTGCGTTCGCAGTTTTCTTTACACATTTTCATGTTATTTGTGTCCAACAAAGTTTCCACACACGAAACACAATCTGGGACCCGGAAATGCTCAATCTATTGTGCAAAATGTTATGCGCCATTCGTTACACTTCTTGCCAGAGTCTATTGAGAAACGGGAAGCGTTGGCAGGAGAAACGATGGAACGGGTGTCAACGTTCCAAGTTTCGCTTTCTTTCGTTTATCGACATGGAAAATAAATCATTTTTGTGTGTATTTCTGTGCGTGTGGCAGCTTTCATTGATATCTTAAATGTGGTCCCAGATTATTATGGCACAAAGCCTTTGATTTGGGCCGCTTCTCACATGCTCAACCCCTCGAAACTTTCTGCTCCTTTAAATAGATCTCTCTTTGCAATTTTACTTGGATGTTTTTATTGTTTTGTGTGAGTGTGTTGTTTTTTTTTATGTTTCTTTTGCATTGTGGTGCTATAAATCTTGTCATTGTCAGAGAGCTTCCTTGACTTGACAACGCGATGTTTATCGAACATGTAGCCAACAAAATATAAAAGATATATATAGAAAAACAAAAAAGTATGTGCATATTAATAAATAAGCGTTCCGACAAAGTTCAGTGGGCAAAATAAATATTAGGAAATATGTGCTTGAAAAAAAAATATACTATAACAACTTTCTGAAAAAATTAAGGCAACTAAAAAAAATATTTAAATAATTCAGAAATGCACAACTTTTATTTAATGAGTTCTTTTAAACAGATAAATCCCACAGGCACCTTTATGTGTATATATATTTTTAGCAGGCTTTATTAACAGCAAATAAGTACAGCGCAACACAACTCTCAACACTAGTAAGTTACAAGAAGAACAACAATAATCCAAACAACAAAAATTCACATTTATTTAAAGGAAAGAACATAAAACAAAGCTTGAGAACAATAAAAAGCGCGTTGGCTTAGGTATAAAAGGGATTGTAGCTACGTACATATGGTAAAAGTGGTGCTAGCTGTAAAAGGATACAAGCGCCACATTGTGTGGCACTAGACAACACACGCTCTATGCCAACAACTACAGCCGGAACAACACCAACAATCCAAACACGAACACAAAGCGCAAAAGGGCGAGGCGACATTATGGCGCCAGGCAGTCATTTCACTTGGTGTGCGTGTGTGTGTGTGTGTGCATAGTTTTTGGAACTCTCTGAGTACAGCAAGTGACTGGTGTGGCTAAAAACACCATTTGGCCTTTCTTGCCTGCACACCAACAACAGCACAAAAAACAACAACACCTAAATACACACACTTACTTTGCCATTTTCGCTTTGTTCTGCTATGGTCACAGCGGGTCAATGGCGTCGTTTGACTTTGTTGCGCATAGTTCGAAAAAAGGGTCTTCCCCCCCGCCGGGGAGTTCTCGTTCAGGTTTAGCGAACTTGCGTCATCCAAATGCAATCGTTAGATTATTGAGAAATTACTGCAACAACAGTTTGTAGTTGCTATCGCTCAAGTTTCTTAGCACTGAGTTGAGTTGAGTTTCTGCATGAGTTGAGTTTTCTTAAAGTTTCTTTACTTGAACTTAGTTTGAAAGGTATTGCAAACAAACGATGATGATCGAAACTTATTGAAAATGTTATATATTTAGTATTAACAACTAAAAGTTAGGTGCAGAAGGTTATCAATATGGATAACATTCATTTGCTTATCTATTTTCAATAATTCCTTTATAAAAATTATAGGCAATCAAGTTAAGTGACCTTTGTAACAATATAGATCCTTAACTAAAATAAGACTCAATTCTGCTTGCGTGCTACACTTTGAATTATTTGCATGTTTGTATTTTGATACATTTTAGTTCTTCAACTTAATTGATACCCTTTTCGTAACAAACATTAAACAATGCCCAGCTGCTGAAGTTGTTAGCGTTATTGTTTCTTGCTTGTTTTTCATAAATGTATACATACACAATATAATTTTAGTTGAGCCACCAAACCTATAATTTGCAGCAGTTTTAGCGCCATGTTTGAACATTATTTTTTTTTATTTATTCTTTGTTATTGCTATTTCCACCACTTGCCTTGCTGTCAAAAAGGGTAAAGCACACGAAGGATGTGAACTATGTATGTATGTATATAGTTTTCCATGCAGTTTTTGCAGCATATGGTAAGGGCAATGGTATAGTTTGCTTGCTGGGTTCGCTGGTTGGGTTTGGTATGCCTGGGTCTGGCTGGTGCCTGTCGCGGAAATGTACCGCAGACATGCAAACAAAACTTTTTGCGCTACTTTGGACTCGCTTGGGGTGAGCACGCGAGCCAGCGAGCCAACGAGCAGCAACTGTCAGGCTTGGGTCGTTCTTAGTATTTTGCTATTTGCCTGCCAAAGGAGGCCGCATACCATTTCTTCTAAATTTATCTACCTCTCTCTGCCCTTGTGTATAGGTCGGTATAGCATTTTGTTTTGGCTATGTTTTATTATTACTTTTCTCTCGCACCATACGTAATGCACACTTGCTTATGTACGTGTCGTCTCCGTCGTCCTGTCGCTCTTTTTTTTTTTTCATTTCATTGTTCGTTTTTTTTATTATTGTTATTTGTTTGCGACGCGACTTGGCCACTTTTTATGCGCTCACTTTCGTCGTTCTCGTCTTTTGGGCTCCTCTGTCGGCTGTTTTTTGCTCTAGGTTTTTTGGTGTGAGCTGTAAAGTGCTTTTTTCCGCTTTTGCCATCTGAATTATTGTTTAATACATTTCTATATTTATTTGCCTTGTGTGTGTGTTGGTTTCCTTCAACCATTTTTTTTTTTTTAATAGCCAAAATAAGTAAATAAATAAATTGCATTTTGTCGCTGGCCTTTTTTCTGCATTTCTTTTTAGTTTTAATTGAAGTTATGTGTGTAAGCGAAACTTAAAGGCAAAACTACCCTGGAGGAAAAACATATACATATATTTAAAGCCCAAACCTATGCCGGCTTGTAATATACTCTTCCTTTGCATTAGCGTTAATTGCATTTTCGCCACACTTATCTGGCTATAAATAAAATTATATAATTACCTTGCATTGTGTGTGTGTGTTTGGCCAAATACCACACGGCGATGAAAATGTTGCCCGCTTTTTGGGGTGGTCCCACACAATCCACTTAACGTTCTATTGTGTGTGTGTGTGTGTGTTTGGGCCCGTTCGTTAGCATTATTTAACGTGTTGCCATGGCAAAAAAGAATGGTGGCCAAAACAAAACAAAACAAAGCAAAGCAAAACCAAACCAAACCGTACCAAATGCTGAGACAAAAGGGGCGCACAAAAAGCGCACGAACCAACTAAAATGTGCAAAAGGTAAAGGAGAGGAGAGGGTAGAAGACTGGAAAAGACAGTCAGGCAGGCAGATAGACAGACGAACCGTCAGACAGACAGTCAGGACTGGCAACAAAGTAGCGCGTTTTTTGAAGAAAGAATGTGGAGAGAAGTGGTTGGGATTGTAACTCATTTTCCATTTACATGCGAAAGCAAAGCGCCTTTCGAGATGTTTATCCTTGTAGGCCCACACCAACAACAACAACAATAATGGAAACAAATCCAGTTGAACACACACAAAAAATGCGCCTGGCAAAGCGTCAAAAGGCGCCGCAACAAAGCAAATTGTTCGTTTGGATTTTTTCGTTATATTTTTTCCTTATTTTTGGCATTCTATTTCTGGCTTTGTGCTAATCACACTCGGCCTAAAGATAAAATAAATTTGTGCAAATTAGCCATAAGAAAAATTGTTAGTTGCCGCATTAAACTAGCTCAGCAATTAGGCTTAACTAGTGTTGAAAACGAATTAATGAAACTATCCATCTCTTGAATTAAGTGTCAAACGAAATTTAATACTATATTCTGATTTTTTACAGCAGGTTTATTTTATAACTCACAATAGCAAAAAGTATTGAATTGATATTTTGATATTTGTTAGCCAAGAGCATTTTTTCTCTACTTCAACTAGTTCTCAACACTTATTTTTTGCACTCAACTGAACAATTTGCACATATTGTTGTTGGCGTTGTTCCATTGTTATAGCCATTTTTCAGGCCATCCCTAAAAAAATCCTGCTACAAATTTGGCGCCTTGAGTTGTCTTGTCTCATGTAGCAATCAGTTTGCAGAATTTACACGAAACACGCATTAGCCAAAATACATGAAGTTCTGTGTGCATTACACAACTTTGCGTGTCAATAGCAAGCCACGTCGTTGCCACCCTTCATTCTCCATGCTGAACTTACTTGATCTGCTTCTTGGCCATAAAGCAACCACCATCAAGCAATGCAGTTCAACTATATGCTTTAAGCCGTATCGGCTAAGTGATGTGCCTGGTCTACTTTCATATTATGCTGATTTCCATTGGGAATACGAAACATGTGCATGAAGCAGCATAGTTCTCTGTATGTATATATACTATGTTGAGCCACTGTTTAACCACACGTAGACGTATACTCAATTATTTATGCAACATTTACTAGTTTGTTTCTCTTTGGCGCATGTTGCACGTTTTTATTATAGCACAATTTTCGAATAGATGTATTTCGATGTTGCTGCTGCTCTATTTTTATGACGATATCGTGTTTAGCGCATTTCAATGAACTTTAAGTAATTGCAAATTGATTGAAAGCCCCAAAAGGGTCGCAGGACTCGCTGTTGTTGTAGTTGGTTAGTTAAAAAAAGTACACACACACACGCACCTATATAGAAGCATCTAAATTGTTCGTGTTTAATGCTTTCAATTAATTTAATGCATTTCGCCCCATTGCAATGGCTCTTTTATGGCGACTCTCTATTCCTTTTGCTTTCTCCCTCACTTCCGAGCAAGCTTTTGTATAACAAGCTGCTTTTGTAAGCATGTGTGTGCCTGCGCGAATTTAATTGCTTGTAATTTGCACTAATGACGGTGCCAATTACAACAACTACAACACAAGCCTTTCACTATGCACAAACAAACTACATGTGCATGTCATTAAATACGAATTATTATGGATTTTTCATGATGCGATTAAATTTCCTGCAACGCTCCCCGTTGTTTTGCGTTATGTATCGCAACTAATGTCAAAATCAATATACTACGATGAACTGTGCAAGTTGTGTAATTTAATTTCCTATTTCTAGACATTTTAACAATCATTTTGTCCAATCCTATTCCCATCCCCATGATTGCAGCTAACTCAATTAAAGTTGTTAGCAACACACAAAAAGCAGAAAAAGAGTTGAATAAAACAGGCGAAAAACCACTTAAAATGGTGCGGCACAAAAATAAAAACTCCACTTTTGGTTTGAAAACTCTGCGGGCAAGTCCGGTGTTTATCTCTACTACTGGGTGTATATCCATCTCTAGCTAAAACTTAAGCTTCTTCCTTTCACTCTTCACCGCACTCCCCATCCGCCAGCTGACTCAACTCACTTTCTCCTATGCTGCTATTTACGCCATTTTTAATTGCTGCATGAAAAAGTAATTACAAATTTTAATTTTACTCTGTGGCTGGTCGCGTAGTTTTTGCACTGGTGGGCGGTAGGCGGCAGTTAGCTAAGGGGCGTGGCAATGCAACTCAAACAAAATTATAAGCAAACACGCAAAACTGCCACAAAACTTGAAAGTTGAGCGGCTGCCGTACACAAAAATAAAAATCACCGAAAAAAGGGGTGAAAAACATAAACAAAAAAATTGCGAAAAACACGCAAAATGTTTGTTTGTAGGGTGAGGAGGGGGGAAAGGTTATTATTTGGCTGGTTAGCTCTTTTGGGCTGGCCCAGCCAGAAGGGGTCGACGTCTACCCCGACAGACGACTCGACTCTACTCGAACTCGACAGTTGGACTGTATGTGGACTCCCGACTGGAAGTCCCGTCCCGCCAGCCATCGTTCTCCGTTTGTGCAATCTGACCACAGAGGACGACGAGTCCTTTCCGGGTGCAAAATGAAAGGGCTGTGTATTCTTGTGTTGAAACAAATTAAAAACCAAAGGCAAACGATTTGCCTTTAGCTCTACTCAATGTTGTTGTTATTTATTGCTAGTCCCACAAATTTAAAAGGACTTTTGGTATAGTGAGCTCTGACCCATGTTTTGTTCAATTTAATTTAGCAAATTGCGTTAAAAAGACAAAGAAAATTTGACTTAAAAAAAAAGAAGAAGAAAACTGCCTGAATTATCTTAAAATACAAGCAATTTTTTTTGAGCCTAGTGTAATTCAATCAAACTATCGATAAAGTATTGGAAAATATTCAAATAAATCGTAAGGTCAAATTTTCAAAACTTTGCACAATAATAAAATAAGCCCCAAAATTCACAATAAAATATTTTTTATAGTTCTCGATAAATTGATCACATTTTTAGCTAAAAAAAAGTCTGGGTTTCATATTTAATTCAATTACTGCAGCACTCACACTTATAAACCTTGTACTCACATTGAACACTCACATGTTCAAACAAGTTTTTCTATTTTTTGCATTTTCCCTTCTATTTTGTTCACCCCCACAAAACAATTTTAACCACCATGTGCACTTTGCATTTATTTTGTATTTTTTTTCCCCCACTTTTGTGTTAGCTCCCTTCAATTTTAATTTTGCTAATTGAAAATCGTAATACACCCGCCGGTACAGCGTCAAACTTTCTGGATATGTGATGTTTGCAATAAGTTTCTTTTTATATTCGCATCCTTTTCCCTTTATTAGTTTATCTGTCATTGCAAGTTTGCTGTTTGATTCTTACATGCAGCAATCGTTGTCAGTTAAGCTAAGGGCTCTGGACAATTCTAACTATCGAATTAATAATATGATCAATTATAGTTTGAACAAAAAGTGTTACGCTTTGATTTTGAGATGGTTATTTTAATGAGATTAACTCAAGCACACTCAAAAATTCGAACATAAAATCAATTAAACAACACTCACACAGTTAGCTCCTGCACTTTACAACACTCAGACTGGCGCAAAGAGCTGCAGTAATTCTCTAGTGCATGTCACTAAAACTAAATTAAATTGGAGTAAAAGCGAGAAATACAAAAAGAGTGGAGTGAAGTGGAGTGAAGTGCATTGAAATAGGTAAACTAAACTGCGCTTAATGGAGAGACTGGCAACCTAATGAAATCCTTGACTGTCTGTCTGTCGAGCATTTGGTGTTTATGCACCTCCCTCCCTTTGACCTACCCATGGCATTTTAGTTAATTACGAAAAACCGTGCAAAGGGTTTACAAAAAAGAAGCAAATTAAGAACAAAACAGTGCAAAAAAAATACTTGCCAAAAATGGGAATTGCCAAAAATAGACTAGTACTAGTGTTGTAGGTGTACAGGGTTTGGTTCTTATGGGTTGCATTTCGTTGATTGTATCTCTGTTTGGCTAATGAAGATTGCCAGTTGAACGACAGCTGTCACATAAGTATCGCATGTGTTGTGGGGTCGCCTTCAAACCAAACCATATCAGCTTCGAGGAAATAATCGGGCCAATGCACATTTGGCTTGTTAACTTGCTGGCTTTTTTCTGTCTACTGATTATTCTTTTTCCTTCTTAGTTCAACAAAGAGAGTGTGAGTGGAAGGGAGAGAGAAAGGCAAACAGCTACTACTGCTAATCATTGGCATATTGTTAAATGCAGCCGCTGCACTTTGTTAGTCTTTATCCAGCAACCACAAAGCCGCACTAATAACTTGCATAACTTCAACGACGACGACTCTTGCAGCTGGAAGGATAATAAAAATGAGACGGAAAAAACAAGCCAACTAACTAGCAGCTTGTTCCTTGTATTAGTGATATAATGAGCGAGCGCCTGCAAGTATGCTTTGGCTTTTTAACATTATGGCACTCGTACCATAAGCATGTCCTCTGTGTCCTGTGTGTGCGTCCTTTGTCGCTGCTAATTAACTTGTTGCGCCGTTTAATTAGCCAGGCTACTGGACACACACACCCACACACACACACACTAAAAAAATCCTAGAACTACAACAAAATCCATTATAAAAAAAAATGCTCGCTCAACTGGAAACGGTTTCGTTTTATTCATTCTTTTTATACGCAATTTTATCATTTTAACATGTTTTTTTTTTATCGTGTGGCATAACGGTGCATGTAGATTATAAAAATTATACAAATAGCACAAAGTTTTTTAATTAACCGCCGTTTAGTGCAATGCTCTCTCTATCCATCTCTTCATCTATGAAGCTAATTGCTTGCACACCAAAAAAAAGGCTGAAAATAATGCAACAGAATAGTTAAAACTGTCAAAAAGCTAAAAGCAAATGCAAATAGATTTAACATAGATATTAATTATGACAAAAACGAAAACCATAACGAGAAAAAATGAAAAGCAGACAAAAAAATAGATTGCAATTTTCAATTTCAAAACTGACACTTGGCACATAAATCGAAACAGAAGCACAGGCAGCAAATTATGAGGCGAGGCCGGCGTTAAAAATAAAACTTAACAAAATCTCGTAATTAAATTGCCCAAAAAGTGGAACACACTGGCAAAAAGCAAATGTACGAGATGAGTAAAGACGATGGCAGTTTGCTCGCATCATTCACACAGCCATTCATTCATACACACTCATTCATGCGAATATGCGAATTCTATATATATATATATATATATATATATTTATAAATGTATGTATATGCCACACGGCAGTTGCAGTTGCAGTCATGTAGTAGAGTCAAGACATCTCGCACTTCTATAAATAATTGCAAGCAAATTTGTCAACCGTGTCAGTCAAGCCAAAAGAGACTTGGAAAAGGCGGGTGGAGGGCAGGGGGGGAATCTTGGGCAAAAGGGAAACTGGCTAGCAAGTGCGAATATATATCTTGTAGATGCTTGTGCTTCTACTGCTACCACTCATGCTCCTCCATCTTCTTGACTTCCGCGACAAATTTGCAATGTCTTCGGCTTCGACTGTGGCATGCAAAGTGCGGCAACTTGAGTGCAAATGTTGCGCCATTATGCACTATGATAAATACAAGTATCTATATAGCTTTACTCTATATGCATATACATATATAAATATATATATTTGTATATGTATATTCGCAGACGTATCTATGCATCTACCAAAAACTGTAGGAGAAGATGCGGCAAGTGAGCAAAATAAGTGAGAGAGAAGAAGTCGAGAATGCAAAGCAGCTTCTCGAGGTGGCAATTAGGTTGGCATTTTTCTCACTTTTCGAAAGTGTTTAATTTGTGTGTGAGTGTGCGTGCGGTGCGGTGTGATGTAGGGATAGGTAATGAAATATGCAGTTAAAATGGGTAATGCTTCACTCAAAGATATAGCTAAAAATAAGCATAACTCATAATACATATTGGTAAAAATAATGGATAAATAGTACAAATATTTTTAGCTTAATTTCTTCGTCCATACAATTCCAAGAGTAAGAACTAGTTAAAAACAGTTTTAAAGTTCACTGCTTTCTGTTCAAAAATCTTTGAAAACAACTCTAATTTATTTAGGGCTCAATTTCAAAAACTTTTCTTGTCAGACCTATCTCTTATCATTCCGGATGTTCTTCTTACACGCAGATCAAAATCAATTTTGGGGGCATAGTTTTAATTTAGTTAAGCCAGCTACTTTTGAGACATCAAACTTTTGCCCCCAAATGGCAGCACACACACACATACACACTCTGACAGACTAAACAAAAAAGGTTGAGTCAGCCTTTTGGCTCACACGCATCTGTCGCAGATTTTGACATGTGGCAGCATGCTGCTATGGCAAGGGAATGTGAAGCGTATGGGGGATTGGGTGATGGGGAAAACACTTTTGGGCTTGGCATTTTCCACGCAGCTGCAACAGTGGCATCAGGTAAAAAACTCTTCAACTTTGGTTTGGCTTGGGCTAAAAAGTTGAAAAGCGGTAAACAAGCAGAAAATGTCGCGACTGTCAAAACTCTGTCGCCAAAAAAAAAAAGAAAGGTGTTTCTTTACGCTTTCCTTCGCTCTCATCTGTTACACATGCCTTTTCATATCCTGTTTTATGAAATCCTTTGCACTCTGTGTCATGGTTCTTTCTACCCTACCCTTTTTTTTTCGTCGGGTTTTTGGCAAGTGTTGCTGCAGTTAATTTGCATGAAATATAAATAAATGGCAAACAACTTGAGACAGTTTTCGTGCGCTTTAAACGAGACTCTCAAATGCATCAAATCCCTGCCCCCTCTTTTCGCTACCAACTCTTCTGCCCTAACTCCTACCTTGCTCTGTTTGGCATGCCAAATATAAATTAAATTAGAATTTCTCTAGCTACTTGGGTCTCTGGCTCTTGGTATGTAATTTAAAACTATTTAACATGCTGCCAAAGTGCGTCGCACTCTCTTTGTGTGTGTGAGTGTGTGTGTTGTGTGTGTTAGATAAAAAAGGCATTTTTGCAAGCTTTTTGAGCTGCAGCCAACTTAAACTTGTTAAGCTTCAGGGAATTTTAGCTTCGCAAACAGCAAAAAGTGCTACAAAAAATATACTAAAATGCACAAAATAAAAAAAAAAATAATAATAAAACAGACAACGAAGAAGAAAATGTTAGAATATTTAAACTCAACTTGATATGCGCCTGGGAGCTTACTATGTCTTCTGACTCTCTGTCTGTCTGTGTGTGTTTGTGCGTATAGGTGTGTGTGTGTGTCCGCCTCTGTGTGATTTATAGTGAGCTGGGATTAAGTTGTCTTTGTGCTGCATAGGAATGTTGTAGGAAATTTTTAGTATAATGCACGTGGCTTGTTTGAGGTAGTGTAGAAGGCGTCGGCTTGTTCAACAGATCTCACAATTCCCTGAGACTGGCATATGGGCAAATCAGACCTATCAATGGGAACGGGGTAGGCGCACATGGCAATTAGTATTGTGGGGACGAAATTGAAATTGATAAAAGGTGAGAAGCTTTGATGCCAAGGACAAAAAGTATTCTAATAACGTAACAAAATCATAGTTTGAGGAATAATATAAATCGTTCATTTTAAAGAACAGCATTTTCCTAACCAAAGTTCAACGCACTTGTAAACGAATTAACCCAAGTGCCAGACATAAAAATAAGCCTTAAAATCAATAAAAAAAAGAGAGCACGTAAAAAAATCAGTATGAATATAAACCACAACAAATAAACCAAAAACCATATGAAATGTATGGCAGCGCATGGCATAACAGTAACATGTCATTTATATAATAATAAAAAAATTAAAAGAAATTCTCGCGCATATCGTAGTGATTGTAGTTGTTGTCGTCTACGCGTGGTTAGGCGAAGCAAAAGCGATGACGACGCTGCCGCCATTGTTAATAGGATTAGGAAGCACAACAACCATCCAACAACTAGCACAACAACGACAATACTTATGGCAAAGCAAAGCTAACGGCATTAGCAACGGTCAAAACCCACAGCAACGGCGACAACAACAACAACAACAATTAAAACCAAACGAATCACAAACACACACAACAACAACAACAGCAATAAGAATAAGAAAAATAAATAGAAAAGAAAAATACAGAAAATCATTTATAGTAAAAGACAGCGAAAACACCACAACAAAGAGACAACAACAACAACATTCGACAAGCAGACAGGGACAGCAAATCTCTCAGAGCAAAGCAAACAAAAGTAAATTAGATTGTGTGGCCCATTAAGGCATTAAGATTTCATTGCTGTAACTGTTACTAAGGTTCGAGAGAGTGGTAGAGAGGGGAATCGAGCGGATTGGGGATGTGCCCTGCGCCATATGGGACATACATATAAAGGTTGAGCCAGAGACATTCAGTGCGTTGTACTGTGTGCACAGAGAGAAACGAAATGAAATGAATATTATAAATGTGTTTAGAAAGACAAGCAAATAATTTGGTCTCTAAAAATATAAATTTTAGGACATCAAATTTTCAATATAAGTCATATTCAAAACGAAAAAAAAAGTTATCAAATTTTTGCTTTCTTTTATTTATAAATTTGAAGATTTTTACTTCATTCGATTTGTTTTCTGTAGCACTTTATGGTGGTTATGGTGCAGATAAAAGCAAGTTCTTCACACCAAAGGAGTCTTAAAGTCATACGGGATTTCTTTAAGTGCATTTTGTAGCTACCCTCGACGCGCTCGCTCGCATTTGAGTACTTAAAGCGGCGTCGCCGTTGCCAACGACAGGCACTTTAAGGGTTTCACTTAAGAGCCCCCCTCACTCTGCTGGAAATGGAAGAGGGGTGAGGGGGAGGAGGTGCGAACTATACTACTAGGCTGTACAAACTACACACTTCACACACGCACACACACGCTTCGTTTTCAAACACTTGAGCATTTTGTTGACTTGTTAAGGTTTTGCCACCTTACATCTCGCATCTCGCTTTTGGATCGCATCTCATCTTCATTGGGGTAACTCATGTTGTTGCACAAGTCGCTGGGATACGTGACTTTTTGCGGTTTGCTTGGATTTGGCTGCTAAAAGTGCTAAAAATTGCCAATGGCCATCAGACTGCCAGTCGAGCCACCTCGTATTTTGTTACTTGGCTATTTGTGCCTTGTCATTTAATGGCCTTGAACTGAGCGGACGCGTGCTCCGAAATTGTAACCAAAATTAAATGGTCCATTGAAGTGTGTATCTGTCTCTCTGTACCTTAGTGACAAAGCGTCTTCTGCTGAGCATTTGGCATTGTTTGCCTACTTTTAGGCGCTGCCATTGTCGATAAGCATTTGACTGAATTTAAAGTGTGACGTCCACTCAAGCTCAATTGTCATTGTGTATGTGTGAAAAGGGAGAAAAACAAAACAAACAATATATGTAAGCTAGCGTACATGTTTACGAAACGTGCTGAATAGATGTAACAACTGAGTAAAACGCACCCCTAATGTGCAGCGCTAAATATCTTGTTATTTGCATGACAATTAACGTGCAATGCACCATTAAATCATGACGAGATTTGATGTCCATGAATAACAGACTCTGTAACGAATCGAATACGACTAAATACAATAAAATAATCATGGCTATCACCGAGTTGATATTTATTTTGATTTGTATGTGGTACGATTTTATTGTTACAGCTGTGTTAAATGTGTATTTTATAAAAAACTTATTAACTTCATATGAAACTTGTCATTAATTAGTTTGCTAAACTATTAATTAAAGTATAGAGAAAGTATTATAAGCTATAGCTTTATCTATGTTTTTTATACGACAACTAACCAAACAATTTTTCACTTCTTTCTCTTTGCAGGTAAGCACACAGTTTTCACACTATTCATACACTCTTAAAGTCAGGCATCCGTAAGTAATTTAATCAGCATTCAAAGCATTTTCAATTAAACTTAAATTCTCACATACCACCCTATCCAAACCTTTAGATGGTTGTTTTGCAAACCGGAATTTCATATCAGCTACAGGCACATAAAAATTCCTTAAAACAAATCATCTCTTGGACTGCCCACAAGTTTTTCCATGGCATATTTATGCTGATCATCATTAACAACGAACCAGGCAAGCAAACCGAACCGAACCCCTTGAAGAAAATCAAACTCAGCGAACAAGAAAATTAATTTATATATGTGCATATGCAGCAGCAGAGCAAGCAAAAGGGTTGCCAAATATTTAAGGTTGAGATGGAAGGGAAAACTAAACACAACATAAACTCGACTTGAGTCCAGTTCAACTTCTGTGAGGAGTTTTGGACAATACATGAAATCATTAATATGCTGAGCTCTGCATGTGACACAAAGGACAATCGGCCAAAAGCCAGTTGCCCCTAGTCAGTACCCAGTAGGAACAACAACAACAAAAACAGCAACAATGCATTATAATGTGCTTATAAATATATTGTTGTTCTCGTATGCTTAGAGGATGCTAAGCATCTTTTCACAACTCAAGGGTTGTGCGCTGTCTTTCCCAGGACCAAAAATTAGAAGAAGAAAAATTTCGTGAAAAACTTGTTTAGAATTTCACATCTTTTCGATTGTCTTCACTATTATTTCCCCTAATTTTTAGTTCCGTGTGTTTTCTATTTGATTTTGTCGTTGATAACAAGTTCAGGATACAGGGATTCGGGGTTTTGAGTTCTGAGTTTGAAGGTCAAGCCAAAGACGTTCACACGTTTCACAATTAGCAGCTGGCGTTGAGATTTTTGGTCAGCCAAACAGTCCAACTTATTCGAAAGAGAGCTATTAGTATAACTAAACATAAGTATACATTCAATGTAAGTAACTACTTTATGTATTTGCATAAATTGACCCAATGCAAACCCAACTAGATATGATAAAAGAAAAACGTTTGAATAGATCCTGTTTTCGATTTTTTTTTCGCTTTTGCCCTAAACCTTATATGATGTCAAAGGGCAACCCATTCCGCAATGGGACACGCGACCAAAATGCCCTGCCCTTCAGTTTGTCCTTATTGTCCTTTCGCTGTTTGTTATTGTTGTTGTTGTTGATTTCTATCTTTTGGTAGTTGTTTATGCAGTGCTTCGGAAGTGGGACTGGACCTACATATATTTTATAGTTGGCGGCGGATTTGTTGTGTTGGGTTTGTGTGTGTGGATTTTATTGAGATGAATTACATTAAATGTACGTATAAATGAGGGTCAACGGTTGCATCCACAGTCTACCAATACCACCAATCGCCCCGGCTTATATGTATTAATGATTTTGGATTTAACTTGATGTACTGACCATGTTCATCAATGCGGCTTCAGTGGGCGGCAGCCCAAAATCAATAGAAAGCGAGAGAAAAATCAAACTGTGTAAGACATTTCAAATGTTCGTTTGGTTCAGTTCGAAGGATACTGCTGTATTGCGCCTAGTCGTAGTAGTAGCGCAAAATTTTAATGTCCTTTTTGCTGATGCGTTCATAAATTTTTATTACGTAATTGAGTTTGTTCGGGGCTTTTATTATTATTGTATGGTTTGGTATGGCTTGGTATGGGTCCCATGCTTTTGTGGGGTTGTCTTTGTCGAGAAAACGTCTCCAAATAAAACAATAAAAGCAAATGGTAAAATGCTGAAATACCAAAAGGGGGCATATTAATAAATAATAAGGGGTTCACAGTGTTTGAGGGTTTTTCTGTTTTAGTAAGCAGGGTGAAGCACAAAATCTTTATGATAAGCATGTTGTTCAAATTCTGAAAACATTTTTGTTAGCAATCAATATATGTATATCTAATTTGAGCACAGAGTGCAGTAGCAAAAAAGATTAGAGTGAAAGGCACGTTAGGATAAGAGATTAAATGAAATTTTCAAATTGAAGAGTGTGTAAACTGGCTGTAAAATTGTTATTTTTGCTGTAACTGAAAAGGAGTACATTAATTTTTTTTTGTCAATGTAGATATGCTTCGTAAATTTATAAAATATCGGTTTATTTTTTAGCTGTTTCGTTTGAATACATTTAAAAAAGCTAGCTTCTTTTTTAGTCAAGTCAAAGTTGATTGAATCTTAGATAAAACATAAAATATTACTTGAAAAACTAGAAAGATTTTACTCCTATTTTTGAAAACCACAAAATAATCTGTTACCTAATCAACTTTCCCTTTCAATCAGTTCTTCACTTTATAATAAACGCTAATAAAAAAAATTAAATTCAAAACACCCACAAATAAATCTCTGCTAACCATATAAGAGAACCTTTCAAAGTATCGAGAGCATATAACGTTTCATTACCTGCTTGAGATATATGCATAAATATACACATTTACATTTTTTATGTATACAACCGCCAGGCATCTGCAGTAATTCCAACACATCGCATTATTAATTGATTAAGCCGCGTCAATAGGCCTTCCTGAAGCCGTTGTATTTTGACAGCAAACACGCGCCATTGAGAAACGCCCCTAAGAGGAGATAAAGGCGCAATAAATTTACATAAATTACCCGCATGATTGCAAAGAATGCCTTGAAGAACAAAAAAAAAGTGTCCCAAATGCGCAGCAAATTCAATAAGCAATGCGAAGAGTGAAAGGCAAACCTGAAACGAAACAGAACTCAACTCAACTGAAATATGCGGCACGTTCCACACGTAACTCAAGTTCCCCAGTTTGTGTTTTGAACGGGCTCTGGGCTCTGTTTTCATCGTGCATACATATTATATCCCGTAAACAGACGCCGCAAGCAATTAGCATGCAAAAAAAATAAAATAAAGAAGAATCCAAAGCCAGAAGAAAAAAAAGATAAATAATAAGACATCGAGCCGGGCACACGCTCATAAATCTTTAGCGCACTTTTCGATCTCTGCTCTCGACTGGTTTCCTCATTTGGGTTGTCTTATTGTTTGCTGGTGTCCCATATCCGAAACCCTTTTCAGTTTTTCTGTTGCTGTTGTTGTTCCGCACAATAGGCGCGCACTTCAAAACCGGGTGAAAGGTTAAGGTGTCATTTCTTTTTCCTCTTTTTATCTTTTTTGTTATATGCCATGCCGCCTCTGCCTCGACAATCAACAAATTTGCTTAACATTGCCGCTTAAATTCTCAACTGCTCTTTATACGCCCTCAACCCAGTGTCACAACCCTTAAGTTGACAGTGGTTGGATAGATGGTGGGTGGTGAGGGTGATGTTCTGGAATTTCTTTTCACTATCTCTGCCTTATTTTTTTTATTTTTATTATTTTTATTCTTATTTTATTTGCTGTTTGTTGCTCGCTGTCAAATTGCTGTCAACGTCACCGCCCAGTTTCAAGTTTAATAATGTAAGTTGTTTCTACAATTGCTGTTGATGCTGGTTTTTTTGTTATGGTGGTTGTCGGCAGTTGTTGTTATTGTTTTTAGCCAAGACAATACGCAAACTCTGCTCAAGTTTATACTTTTTAATTAAACTTGAATGTGAGACAAGTCGCGGCTTTGGCAAACTAGAAAATTAAGCTAGTGTTGTTTTCTTTTTAACTTTTCTTTTATTTTGTTTTTACTGGCAGCCATGAAAAGTTTTTGTAATGTGATTGCCTGCTAAAAAAAAGTTTTGTGTCGTTTTTGTGTGGCCTATTGACATTTTGTAATTACAGTTAAGATCGATTTTCCTTTCTCTCTCTCTCTCTCTCTCTCTCTCTCTCTCTTTCGCTGTTCTAATAGGATTGTGAAGACAGCTAATTGGATCACTTCAACAGAGCTCTGGCTATCGGTACCCTTAAATGAAATACAATCTCTTTCGACACCCTACAGTTTTAGACTCAATTCCTTAATGCTCTTTGGCTCAACACATCACTCAATTCATAGGCTTTATTAACCACTCTTAAACAACCCCTAAATTGGCTTTACTCTTTGACTCACACTCATTCTTCCCATTGTCTTGCATATATCTCATGGATTATTTTAGTTGGACCTTTCTTAAGTTGAACTTCTCCAATGCAAACTCGCTTAACATTGATTTGCGCTTAACTTCTAATACCCTCCAAAGGGCGCTGAGGTGACGTCATCAACACCCGGTCAATTGTTGTTGGGCGTGTAAATTTCATGAGTCACTTCACCCTCGTACTCAGCGACACACACACACATGCATACATCCAACCACTATCCGATTTCAGACCCTTTTCAGACCACCGCCCACGTAATTGCTTCCTGCAGATTTCGGACATTCAGGAATTGGACATTTTGCTTAAGCCTCAAGCCATCTCTCCCTTCCTCTTCACCCTTCAGTCGTGCCAGTCTTGTGCCCTGCATAATTAAGCAGTCCGACTGTATTTTAAACCACTTAAAATTGGCAAACGGAAGTCCTGCGCTCACTCACGCCCCGCAGCAAACACCTGTCAAGTTTAGCTGCCAAGCTGAGCACGACAAGAACGAATCGAAATGAAAAAAAATGCCACTGGTCGAAGTACTTATTAGCTGCGCCCTCTGGCGTACACATTGCAATGTTTCATTGCGACAATAAAATCGAAAAACCGCTGTGCCTTACCGATGCCAATCAACTTTCGGTTTTATCTCGCTGCCAGTGACAGCTAGCTAGAAAAAAGGGGTGGGGAGAGGAATAAAAAAGGAAGGTACTTCTGCCAACTGTAGAGCCAGGGCAGTTGATAACTCTCCCTGATCCCCAACCTCATTAAAATAATAGGCGCAGGTCAATCGATTGGTTTTCACAGCGAGAATAACAGCTGAGAAGCTCATGACAAATTCATTTCACTTACACATGACTAACCAAAGCGAAAGCAAGAGCGCAATAAGTGGCGTTGGGATTTCTATATTACTAGCTTAATGGTTGATAAAAAATATAAACGGCAGGGCTCACAGTCTAGATAATTTTTATAGAAAGAAAAAAGAAGAGAAGCAACGTTTAGAATTTATTAAAAGTGTTAGTCATAATAATTTCCTAGCAGAGTTTTATAATTACGCAAAAGCTTAAAAAAAATAGTATTATGTTATATATCTCAAGTTGCATAACTCGTTGAAACAATACGAATCAACTGTACCTTAGAAAATCACATTCAACTCTATTTATATAATCCCATTTATCGTTTTCGTAATCCAATCATTTGTCACATTTGGTCATTTAATCATATATTGTCAACACTTGAATCATAAAATCAATTAAGTGGAAATTATAAATGGTAGTCCAGTTGAACGAATTTATTAAATAATAAAATGTCAGTTGCGGTCATCATATTATAAACGTAAAGCCAGCTGTGTCGGTCGAATGAACCACAAAAAATCCAAAATTAGACCATAGTAAATGCCAGTTTGGTGGGCATCGTGGCATAATCATCATCATCATTATCATTTGGGCTTGTCAAGTTCAATGAGTGTACTTTATTAGTTTGGTTTTTAGTTTTAAATCAAGGATATTTCTCTTCTTTTTTTTTTGCTTGGGTCTATCATTAACATAACTCAGTGGTCGGTCATCATTATTAGGCAAAACTTTGCGCCAAAAAGTCGACCCTCAACAGATGTGGCAAACACACACACAAACAAGAAAGAGTCTTCTAATCAAACAAAGAATCCTTATAGCTTCAGCTCAGTTTTCTTAACTACCCTTTCGGGTTTGGCCAATGACCAGGCAATACCATACCATACTGTAAAAACTTCCTCCCTAAGCTCAAGTCTCATTGCAAATAAATATTCTTGGACTCTTTATAATGCCAGTGTGCGGGCTGTTGCCTGAACTGAGCTGGACCTAGCCTCCTTTTATACTTATTCTTTTTCTTTTGCTGTTTCCTTGCTGTCTGTGCAAATTATGCAGATTAAGGGTCAGTCAGTCAGTCTGTTGTCTGAAGTCTGAAGTCTGTAGACTCAGGTCCACAGCTGGCGGCCGTTAATAACTCTCATTTTCTCTCTTTCTCTCTCTCTCTCTCTCTCTCTCTGTCCCTCCCTCTATATAGCACCTGGTTGGGCAGTTTTGTTGCTACTTACCAACAACAACTTTTTCAACATTTTTTGTAACTGCATATAAAAATGAATAGAAAAAAAACGTAGAAAAAAACGAAAAAAAATGCGTTGCATAAAATTTACATGAAAATCAAATTTTCATGTTATGCTGCCTGCATAATTTGTTCGAATAGCTGTGGTCTCTCTCTCTCTTTGCCCATTAAATTTAAGCCATTTATTACACATATGTAAATACAAATATGTAGTAAGAGTATCTCACATGAGTGCCGTAGAGTGTTGTTTTTCCTCTCATACTCGTAACCAAATTTAATTGTGTTTCTGTGCCAGGCCACAGCAAAGTTTATTGCATAGCATTAGGTGCTTGCCAGACTGACAAACTGGCAGACAGGCAAACAGACAGATAGACACAAATGAGTTCATAATAAGCTGCTCAGCAAAAATGGCAATTCACAGATGGCGCCCCTGATCTGACGGTTTTCTTTCTGGGTCACATGTGTTAAACACAAATGCTTAACTTTTGGTCCAAAACGAGCTGCTGCACCATCCTCCCCCTCAATTTTCCATCTTCACATTCCATCCTCTAAAACAAAAGTTTTGTGCAGCGCCAAAAAGTATGCCACACTCTTTCATATTGCAATCTGCCAACTGTGGCCGTTGTCTGTCTGTGTTTGTTTAGCCATAGTATTTTCTTTTTCCCGGCGTATTTGTTGGCCCCAGATTTCCAACGCCACTTTCAATGCCAAAAATTTGCGCGTTAATTTGTCTGCCATTTTTTACTTCATACATAGTTTTATTGCCTACCATATTCGACTTTTGGGCTTATCAGCTAAATGCAAAATATTGCAGGCGCAAAAGTTTTTGTTTCTTTTACATTTGCACGTTAGTTTTAGCCATTTTAATTGAGTTCTGCTTCACTAGGTTTTTAATACTTTTTTCGTATTGTATTTGTTGGCGCTGTTTTTATGAATTTTTATTCAGTTTTAGGTACCGATTTTGCATTTAATTCATATCACTAAATTTTAAGCTTTAGAAGTGGGTAACTGTGACTGTTATTAACAAAAACATTTTATTTTTGTAGCATATTCAATAGTAGAATTTTTTGCCTCTTAGATTTTAAACCAATACAACTATTTCAGATAAAACTCAAATTATTCGTCTAGTTTTATTCATTCAGAGAAAGTTGTTGGTTTGTTAAGGTGGGAGCTCAATCGATAAGGCTGCAATTTGTGTTGTTGATTTTTTGTGTTTGTTTTGCCTGCAAGCTACTTTCACACAGACTCTCTGACTTATCGTATGTATATGCAATATGTCAACTCTAGACCCCACAACAGTAGCATACTAGACAAAATGCATTGTACACAAATTTTCGCATTTTCTGAATGTATTCGCGCGCTGTCACTGCAGATAGATAAAAATAGAAAGAAAAAAACAAAAAGTCAATTTCAAATACGTGGTAGGCGTTTTGACATATCTATTGTCGTTGTTGAAGCTAGTTTCTTTTTGTTTTTTGGGCGACCATTTTTGTTGCCTGCGTTTTGGCATGACACAAAAATGCGTCACTGTCAGCGACATGCAACCAAAAAATAAAGACAACATATGCATTTTGTTGTTGTTCTTCATTGCGTGAATGTTGATAAATATGACAATAAAATGGACCCATATCGACCAATAACAGCAACGACAAACAACTTCAAATAAACCAAAATATTTTTGTACATTCGCGTGCTCTTGGTACAGTTAAGCTTGCCGCATAACGGCTGCCATGCGTGTGTGTGTGTGACGTGTGAAAATAGTGACAACAAGACTAGAAGCAACACATGCACAGCTCAGTTTTTGAGCATTGAGTACAGTCTGCATAAAAAAATCAACAACAACAATAATACTTTGCTCTATACTTTTCTCCTTATTTTATTTTTTTTTTATTTTTTTTTTGTGGCGCCATATGTCGGCAGGGAGAGTAAGTCCGCGTCTGTGTGAGTGTGTTTGTGTTGCCAAAAACGCACGTGATAAGCATATGAAATTTTATGGCAACTCTATTTGTAACTTTCACCGTGTGTGTACAACTTTTTTGCTTTGAACCTTGGCTGCCAGCCGTCTTCCTTGCGCACTCTTTCTTTCTCCCTTTGTCTCTTACTATCTTTCTCTCTCTCTCTCTTGCTCTCTATGCTTCTTTTGTGTGTGCACTGACTTGGAAAATACTTTTTGTGATAACATTTTATGGCTTGACAAGCAGCCAACGCAAACTACGCGCATCTCTTCACATTTTTTCGTTTTTGTTGGCCACCAAAAAAATTTTAAAGGCAAAAAATACTCAAAATGTGTGTTGTTGGAAGTTGCAAGTTGAAGTAGCATTATGGGAGAGTCCTAGACACAGACGTACATGAGATAGTTACCGAGTGTCTGGCATCAATTTGCAGTTTGACAGCTGCCTATAAATAGCAGGAGAAATGACAACGCCAACTTACCACAATCACTTTGACATTGATGTTACTTGCTAAACTGTTCAAAACTTGTAACAAGTCATGCCAAATAAAGGTCTAGCGTCTAGCATGCCATCATGTTTATTTTTAAATAATCTTACTGATTTAAATGAAATAAGCTTGAAGACATGTTTTAAAAGAGCTTTTCACAATTGATATTTTTTGTCCAGCGCACATTTATTTATTTGTACAGCCTCGCTGTTCGTTTGCTTCTTAATGATAAAATCAACAAACAGCATCAAGCAACTGAACTTCAAATTAGTAACGACGTCTAGGTAAACGTGATGAACTCTTGTCAATTTTGGAATCAGTTTTATCGTTTACAGGTGGCGACAATGCCGATTCGTGCACCTTAAAGCCATAAACGCTACAAGATAGAAAGTTGAATATGCTATAAATTTGCGGCGTACTCTTAAACTAACCTTGGATAGTATTTCTTGACTGGTGGTTCTGGCACCAGTTTGGGCAGCTGCATGAAAAACATGTGGGGAAAACTGGAACCAAACATGGCGCCGTCAAGTAGAGCGCATCGAGGATCCGGCTCATAAACGTCCTGGCATCGAGGACAATAGACCTTGACATGCGAATGGCATGGGCGATCTGTAAGACCCACTGGCAGCATCAGCTGATTCTCGCAATTGACTCGCGGACAGATGCCGAAATCACCTCGCGTATACTTGACGGACATATCGGCAATGCCACGTTGGGTCATAATATAGCGTGCATGGATCATGCCATACAGCTGTTCAAGATTATCAGGATCAATGGTTGAGTTGTTGATCTCATAGTTATAGCTTTCAGTATCGAACTCCGAATCAAGTATCGTATCGAGTGTATCGTAATAGTTCGACACTGATGTCTCCAGACCCGTCATATTGAATCTGTCTCGGCAAAAATCGTCGGGCACACGGCACAGAAACTCATTTGCGGGCATGCCAACAAACCAATCAATCCACGAACCATCGAATTGGGACATTTTTTGCTATCTGTATATAAAAATATTTATTTAATTACGTAAAGATTTTTTATTTTTACAATGTGCTGATTTTAAAAAGTTATGATTAGGCGTTACGCACTCAAATATCGTATACAACTGTCAAATAACCCCAATAGCATACTTCGATTGCTGTAAGAAATAAATGGAGCAGTATTTAAATAAAAAAAGCTAACTACTTAAATCGCAGTATACACGTTATGTACGTTTAGTACAATTTGAAATTATAAATTTATTACTTTATATCGTTTTTTTTACTTTGCATTTCGTGTCTCGTATAAATTTTTACAAATCATAAAACAATGAACCATGCACCCGAAATACTGCAGCAAATTCGATACATGTATGCTTGGTTTTTAAAAATGTATAAAACATATAAAGCTATCGCATACTAATGACCACCAAAGGACATTCCAAAAATGTTAAGTACTCTGCGAATTTGTGTAGCATTACAAATACGGAATGACGTCGAAAAGTACACACTACCAGAAAAAAGGTCGACTTTGCACACGCGACAACAAAGGAAATAAACACGCATGCTTATGAGGTCATCAACAGTCATGAAATTTCTGTTTACCAACTTGGTGGAAAAAGGGGTAGTTGCAGAAACTGACATTTTGACGCAAAAACCGAAACGAAGCGAGCGTAAAATGCGCCGCGAAGGACGCGACATTTGAGGCAGGCAACAAAAAGAGGTTTAGCAGTGTGTGTGTGTTGCAGTTCTGTTTGTCATTGCCACTTAGCCTTATTAGTATGTGCAACGGGCCACAGTCGTGCCAAACGATGCTGTCCCGCTTCCCGTCCCATCCTTAGCCCGCCTGTAAAGTGGTGATGAAGTTTACCCAAAAAAAAATGAGAGTAGAAAGGAGAAATGTACGTGACTCTTTCTCTCTGCTGGCTGCTGTAAGCAACGCTGAAAAGTATGTAATATTAAAAAAATATATACTCGCAACACATGCATATGTATGTATATGTATATATATGTATATATATGTATATATATATTGTTATTATAGCCACACATACATATGGTGGAAAGGGACTGGCAGCAGCAAGCAGCACACATCAGACAGCTGCGCAATAACTGTACATTAAAAGTCATTGCATTCATGATATTATTTTTTATGTATTTCTACCAGCTTTAGCTCGCATTGTGTCTCTGTTTCTGTTTCTTTGTGTCCGTCAGAGTGTGTGCGCTCTTTATATATTTTAAAGTGTTGCCTTTATTTTGGTTAGAACTCTTCGTTTCGGTATCCTCTTTGTCTGAATAAAAATGCAAATTTGATATGTATGTACGCACGTTTACCCTGTTATGTAAGATGCATGGCAATATAAGTAATATAGTTTTTGTTTTAATTAAAGATGTAAGTTTTCATTTAATTTTATTTGACAAATTTTTATTTCTTCTTTGCCTTTAAAGCAAGTACAAGGTATTTCTTAGTCTTTCATTGATTAAGCATATTTTTTTCACCGCTCATCATGTGCCGTTGTTTGTTGCAGTGTTGCCCTTTGGGCTTTGGGCTTTCACATGAATGCTCGCTTTTCCCATTTCTCTTTCTATCTCCTCGACCAGAAGCAACTAAATAGTGCATTGTACAACTTCAACTGAAACAAAAAAATTATTAGCGCTAATGCTTTTATGATGAGTTTGTTGGCTACACAAAAAAAGACTTCTTAAAATAAAGCAGAAAAAATATTTCACATTTTTGATTAAAAAAAATATTTAAAATGTTTATCTATATTCAGAATTTTTTTATAAAAAAATAAACCAATATCTTATAGATAATTTCTGATTGACATGAAGCTAAGTGCTTAAATTATTGAAATAAATTTCACCTTTCGATTGTCATTTCGATTGTTAAACAAAAGATTCGCATTGATTGAAATTAATTAAATGAAGCGTTTCTTACTGTTAGTGCTGTTGCATACCTTTGCGGCTTTTTGGTCATTTAATTAAATTCACAAATGCTGCCAATTATTTGATGAAAAAATGCGCAGCAATTACCACACTTATAAAAATAATACTGCGTCCTACATAAAATGTAATTGCACTTAACTTAATTGTTAAACCACCGAAACTTGATAATATAATAATGTAGTTATTTGTACTTTTTCCTTTTCAGGTAAGCAACCAAAATACGTTTAAATCATTGAATACGTGATGAAGAGAGCCAAGAATAACAAATAACAGGCATTTATTGAAAATAAATATTTTATGAAAATTCGTAACACATTTAACAATTTGACACACCTTCAAATTTATGCAACACAAGCATAAAAATAGTTTAAAATGTATTTGATTCGTGTTTTTGAGAAGTGAATACCCTTTACTCACACCAACTCAATTGTGTCACCTGTCCATCATTTAGAATGATAGTTCAGGCTATTAAAAATGCTATCTTATATCAAAAATATATATGTATATGTGTGAATCTGTGTATTGTAAATGCGATTTCATAATTCAGCTTTTGTGTCCGGGAGAGCTGTCAAACAAATTGAATTATTATTTTATTTTCAATTTTGCTAAGCAAAAGCAATGCAGCAAATTAAATGCAATTCAATTTGGTCAAAATAATATGTGGTGTTTGTCAATGTGTATGCTTGTGTGCGTGTGTGAAAGCTCTAAAACATTTGAACAACAACAGAAACAGACATAAACACATAACACATGTTTTCCAACAACAAACAGAATCCGCAACAGACAATAAATGCGAAGCTGATATAAGTTAACCGCAAACAATGTGCAGGACGAGCAGACGAAGATCTTCAGGTTAAGGACTCGCAACGAGTCCTTGTCATGCTGAACAATTTTCTACAGTTGCCTTCATTTTGCGCCAACACGGCAAAGATGTTATCCCTTATCCTTTGGCAAAAATACAATATTTTTCACAAACAAATAACAACAACAGGGCCAATGACAACAACAAAAACAACAACAACAACTACGCATTTCTGCAGAGGATAACATATTAAATTTGCCAACAGCATCGGCTGGCAAAAGGACAATACCATAAAGACGAGAAATCAATTTTTTCATTCATTCCATCGGAAGAGAAAACAATTTTCTAACAATAAAAAATGGCCCAAGACTCGGCTGGTCGAGGGGTACCGGGTTGTGCCAGGGTCAAGAAGGATGGTGAGGTGCAGGAGAGGTACCCGGTTGAGCTACACACACGCAGCGACTTGGACAAGCCTTTAAAATCGAAAGCGATGGCAACGAAACCAAGTGAAACAAATCATAAAAAATAACCGGCAAGACGGTTAAGAGAGGGGGGACAAGCATGTAAGGGGTTAGAGATATGGAGAGGGGTATGGGACGTTTTAGAACGGATGTGAGTGAGGTATGTTGGTGCTGGGGATTTAAGGTTTTGTGCTGTGGCAAGCCATAAAAAAATAAGCCAAAGTGGCGTGTAAGAAAGCCAATAAAAAATGCTCGAGAAATGTGAGACAAGTGAACAGCAGGAAACCATAGGCAGTTAAGAGGGTTGGGCGGTGTGAGGGGTGGGGAGGGATGTGTGACTGGCATTTGGTCATTTGGATTAGTGAGTGTGTAGCACTTTGTGCTCTATACGAGGCAATGACTTTAATTGAGTAGAAAGATGGTGAAGAAAGAAATTCAGGAAGTTAAACTATTCTACTTAAAAGTGTTTTCTTGGTACATTGTTGTATAAAGTGGGAGTATTGGGAGCATAGTGAGACTATGCATCGATGATTTTTTTTACTAGAAAGTTACACTTATGCTGTGGCAAAATCTTAATAGAAAGGCTTTTCATTAAATATATAAAATGTTAAAAGCTAAGTTCTTTCTTGACTCACTTAGAAGTATAGAATCAAAAAAAGAATCGTATTGGCAAATCTCAGTTGTATTTTGGGCTTTCTTTTATTTATTTTTAAAGGTTATAAAATATTGTTTCTTAAACTTCAATTTGAAAGTAAAAAGATTCCCTAACAAATCATTGTCGGCCCTTTTGGCCCATAATCAATCCTTTTTAATGCTATTGTTGCCAGCATGTGTTTCGCCACTGTTAGAATGTTTTGCTGAGTGTCCTGCTGAGTGTCCTGCTCAGCAGCTTCTAACTAATAACGAGCCTCATTTTGTGTAAATCGATAAAGTTGTTACTTTTGTATTATGCACGTAGTTTCTCAGCCACCCGCCCAATAAACTTTTCTCAATGTGTGTGTGTTGAAAAGTTTTGCGCCTCGTCCAGCGACTTATGGCAACAACTGTGAACTCAGCAAGAGCAGTATGAGAAGCTGAGCGAGGCTTGGGTAGAAGGTGGAACTATAGCAAGACTGAAGGGTACAAAAAATATTATCGCATGTTGAATCGTTCAGCGTGTTGACAATTGAATTATTTATGTGCCTTGTTGTTAGATGATCTTGTTTGCTGCTGCTACTGCTGCTGCTGCTCGTGCTGCTGCTGCTGTTGTGTGTTTGCCTTTTTGTTTGTGCATTGATTGAATCCTTTCGATGTGTGCTGTCTATCCGATTGTCTGTCTATCCGTCTCTCTATGTGGCTGTTGTCATATGCGCTTTATGCACTTTATTGGCGATTACATTCACTCAATAGCTGATGGTGGCTGGCCAAACCTCAATCAACTCGTTTCGTCAGCAGCAGCAGCAACATCAACAAAATTGTATGTAGGATGCTAGCAAGCATCCTTCTTTGCTTCTCCTCTCCTCTAGAGAAAACTTGTGACTGCGAGTTGTGGACTTTGGACAGCGGCTGCCTTGTTTGATTGTCAGCGTTTGTGGAAATTTGATAAGCGCTTTTCTCTCTCTCTTTCTCTTGAATATGTCTCCTATTTCTGTTCCTGTTTGCTGTATGCTATCCTGCCCCATATCCTTCCCCCTGTTTGCCTAGCTTGTTTGCTAGCTAAACTTTGCTTGGTTCGTGCCAGGACTCCGTGTCTTGGATCTTTTTAATAATGCGGGTTATGTGATGGATTTATTAAATGCGTGTCTCTCATGTTCCTCGTGTCTCTTGTGTGTGTGTGTGTGTGTGTATGTAGTCAACAACAACGACAACAACTCGTCATAAACTTTGTCCTTGCGCTTTTGTGCACTTCCCTTTTCAATTAGTTTGCCATGTGCACATATCAAAAAAAAAGAAGAAGAAACAAGAAACGAATGCTTCAACATGTGCCTCAAGTTATGCAATCGCTCTTTGTTCTTAGTCCTCTATTGTTCAGCTATTGAACTTAAAGTGTTATTCGATTTGTTCAAAATTTACAAATAGTAAAAGTTTTAGATATCAAATTTTCATAACTTTTTTAGAAATGGTCCGACGTTAAGTTTTGACCTTTGAAGCAAAACTGAATATACACAACTTTTTTATCGAAAATTATTTCTCTCCTTCGAACAACTTTTTTTATTCAAATGTACACAATAAAATTCATACAACACATTCCTTCGCCCTTAAAGTCTAACAATAATTCTCACAACAGCATAAGTGGTCCATAAATAAGTATGCAATAATAATTGCAAACGATGAGCAATACACATCTGGCCACGCATCGGGAAGAGTTAAAGGCGTCAAACACAACAACATGATAATAAAAATGTTTATGACAAACTCAAGCCTAACCGAACATGAAAGAATTTAATGCTGCCAGAAAGCAGTGGAAGAGAGGGAAGTGAGTTGGGTTTGGGTCGGTCTACCCACTTATTTGAGCTCAGTAGAACACGACACCCCGTACTTTTATTTCTTATTTCATGGCCATGCAAATGTCGCACAACAGAGGCGCCAAAAAGTCGTCAACATATGCCAAGGGCTTGTGAAACGAAATCAATTTGCTCGCCCACAAAAATGTTGATGACCTTGGGCACGATGCTAAAGTATATATACATATATATATATATGCATGAGTGAGTGTGTGTGTGTGTGGGCCTCATTAATTTGCGGTTGCTGCGCGCTGTGCGCTTCAAGTCCGGCACAAAATAATCGCATTACCCACAAAAATGGCGCAAAAGTAACTCTCCCAAAATAAAGAAAAAGAAAGCAAAGTAAAAATCGATTAGCGCCGCGTTTTTTTTCATTGCTGCCCCAAACACTTGGGGGCACACTCTTAGCTACACTTTAGTCAGTCACTTTCCTGTGTTGTTGTTGTTTCTCCCCCCTTCATTTCATATATTACAACATTATGATGATGATGATTATTTTTATCGTCCCGTCACGCGATGTTGTCGCCGCAGTGCCGCATTGCGCGTAGAGGGGTTTCAGAGGGGCTTGGGGTAACGCTAGCTGCCATTTTGCCAGTGGCAACGGAAACGCCACCAAATGTGTGCGACAGTGTGTGTGTGTGTGTCTAGGCAAACATTTAGCGCGTTTGTGTGTGTGTGCTTTGTAAGCGATGCCTTTGCAAATGACTGCAGTTAAAAAGTCATCAATGTCTGCCAAAAAACGAAACTCTCCATTAAATTTATGCCGCAATTTATGCACATATGTTTATGTGTGAGTGTTGAAATTGTGCTGCGATAAGAACTGCCGGCTCAAAAGTCAACACAAAGTCGCTTTTTTTCTCCATTTGCCCAATTATATGACGCGTCGTTCATATCGACAAAATAAAAAAGAGAAGTTATCGAAATTGTCGTCGTCAGAGTTGTAAAATTTATCAGTCTCATAAAAGAATATGAAACTCGTAACTTTACTTCAACTCAACAAAAATGATGCTGCCCGCGCCTACTAAAAAAAAAAGTACTTAAAAAAAAAACACAAAATACGAGCAAATGAAAATGTTCGAATTTGTTTGGACAAAATAGCAAACAACATATAAAAGAACAAAAAAAGGTTTATTGATATTCATTTCCAATTGAAAATTTTTAACAAAAAGTCTATAGTACATAGGTGTATTATACATATGTATATGTTGCCATATACATATGGCGTATGTAGATATCGAATTGGGAGGCTTCAGGCTGATTCAGGGCGGAGAGTCACTTGAAGCTGAGTTGTTGTGGGCCAGGCCTACACACAGAGTCAACAGCAAACCAATTGACCATCGTCTGCACAATGGGACTGAAGCGGTAAAACAAGCTGTGGAAAACTACACGATTAATATACTATGTAGCTGGATTTTCGTTTAAAAATATTTTTGCTTTGAGGAAAGCTATTTTTAACAATGAAGCAATTGGTAATGTGTCAGGATGCTTAGGGCATATTTTACTTATTAAACAAAATTTTATAAATATTTTGGATTAAATTTGTTCTGGATTGAGGCCATTTACTTGATAGATTAAAAAAAGAGAATGCAAATAAAAAATAAAACATTTTCTTAAGAAACTTATATCTTTTAGACACTTAAGAACAGTATCCGTTTTCCTTATAACAATTATTTGTGTACTTTTTTTTACCACTGTGCTTCGCATGTTATTTGCAAAGCGGCAAAAAATGGCGTAGCATGTGGTTAAATCGTATCGCCGAGGCCTCCAGACTCTGAATGGGTGTAGCAAGGAAGATGGGGGAGAAACTGCATGCAAACTGGTGCCTGTGCTGCCAATGTTCCCATGCTGCGTTGCCAGCTTCAGCTCCAATTCCAGCTGCAGTTTACGTTGTTGGCCATAGAAAAAAAATCAATGTGAAACACTTACATACACACACACACTCGTTTACAAACAACCGCACGCGTGGGCATTGCAGTGACGCATCCCTGAGGGGTAAACCTGAGCCTGGGTCCACGAGCCGTAGCTAGAGCCCAAAACCGGAGCACAGGCGCCATGGCGTGCATTATGTGGCCATATGGTCGCCTCTTAGCCGTTGCATGAGTTTGTATACAAATAAACACGGCAATGCCCACACACACTCAGACACACACATGTGGGTAAAGGACTCACTTGCCTGCAGTCGGTTTACGTTTAATGCCCATATATTGTTGCCTACTTTTAGGCGCAGTGGCCAGCACGGTCAGCATGGTCAGCACGGACCCAGCTCAGGCCATTTTTAAAGCTCATTTAAATGTGAGCAAACTTTTGAACGTGTGCATCGGTTTGCATAAAAGGCCGCCAGGCTGCCCTGCCTCCTAGCCTCCCTCTCTCCCGCCTTTCGCGTGTATACTCTACTCACTCAGGCACGTTAGTTAAACGTATGCCCAATGAGTCACACATACATATACATTTATATATATACATAAACATGTGGGATGTGTATATATGTATGTAGGTACGTTATACGGTTTGTATATTGAAAATTGGATTTTCAATTGGTTTGCAAAACGGAAATTAATTCGGGGGCACTGCTCGGTAGAAGGAGCTGGAGACGAAACACTGGGAAAAATATATATAGTATATATAGAGATGTATATGTGGATAATGGGCAAAGAAGTACGGGGCAAGTTGGGAACAGAAGCGAAAATGAAGCAATGACGTTTCGTTCGGTTGCTGATGGCGACACTGATGATGACCAGATCTCTTCTACTTCATCGTCCACTCTTCCACCTCCAACTCTTGCCCACAGAATGAGGTGATGAGAGTCCAGGCGACTGACCATTGCCACAGGCATTGCATGCTTTTTGGCTGTATGTGAGTGTGGCATAAAAATAATGTTGCCTCCATTTCTTTAATTTTTTTTTCTCTATTTTTGCGTTCATTTCATTTCGTTTCGTTTCGCGAGCACTTTAATTAAATAAAGTGAATTTCGAGTCTGATAAGCGCAAAATGAACAGATGAGTGGGCCCGGGCTAGCTAAGGTGTGTTAAAAGGAGAAAGGTGGATGAAGGTGGAAACAGAAATAACTTAATGTTAAAGTAGGTAAGCTATAAATAGCTTTGGTACTTTGAAAGTTAAGTGGTTAATTGACATTTAAGTAGTTGCCATCAACTGTTCAAACATGAACTGACTAAGCTCTTGTTGTTAAACTGAATGGATTTTTTAGCAAGCAAACTCTTGAAAGCTATCAAAAATTAATAAGCGTAGAATTTTTTTAAGGCAGACATTAAATATATTGCAAGTCTGGGGTAACGTGTGCAGCTTAACATATATGCACATACATATGTATATTAAAAACAAGTTGTAGATTCTTGTAAATATTTATGCGCGTTGCTATAAAGTTTACGGCAAGTGTTAAACGACTTTATGCCCCTTAACTAGCTTAGTGGCACAGTTAACTTTCTGTTAAGTTTCCATTCTCGTTTGAACACGTTACAGGAAAAAAAAAACAAACTACAGATTGATACACCTCTCGGATCACAGTGTAAAACGCTAGTTTACAACACTGGATGTTGGCAGCATTTTCAATTAGCAGCAAGTCTCTGCTGATTAGCTTTTCTCTCTTGCTGGTCGACGGTGATAACTAATCCAGAATCCCCCCCTAGATAATTGTCGCCCGAGCAACGTGGAAAATTAAAACAACAATTGTGACACAGTCAGTGTGTTCAGAGGGGAGAAGAACAACAAACAGCAGGCGGCATCGAATGCAAAAATCCTACAGAGAGATGGAAAAAGGGCGCAGGACATGGTAGATGCACACACAAAGATACATATATATTTTGCGCGAGAATCTGTTGCAAATCCCAAAAGTGTGCAATGCAATGGCAGCCATTGAATGAATGAACGCATGATTGAAAAAAAACATTCACACACATACTGCATTGTTCTACATACACACACACACACACACACATCTTCATCTATTTGCCTGGCTATTTGACGCTGTATGCTTTTAGGCATCGAGTTCAGTGACAGCAGAACAGATGTGAGAAAGAGAAAGACACACTGACTATGAGAAAGAGATGGATGCTGAGCAGATTGCCAACTGAACCTAACGCCGGCTGTTTCTTTTCCTGTTCTTCCATTCCCCCTTTTCATTTTATGTTGCATTGCATTGTCTCTGAGGCAAAACGCTTAACATGCACCGCTGGTCGAACTCTAATAACGATAACATAACACAGACACACAATACCCCTCTCCTTTCTTTAACATTCATTAGTTTTGTTACGTGGCAACAAACTTTGCCTTTGGCCCGCTTGGCTCGCTTGGCTCGACTCCTATGCATAAACAAATATTGACCATTTGCCTTTACCAATTTGTTTGCATTTTACAAAAACATTTGCATTTGCAATCGTATTCGTAACTGGCCATATGGAAAACTAAACCAAAAGTAGTGCAATTCCAATTGCAACTTTGCAAAAAAAAACCCCATTTTTTATTGGAGATTTCCTTCTTTTTTTTTTTGTGATAATTTGTGAGTTTTTTTCAAGCAATTTTAAGCTATAAATATTTCTGTCTGTCTCGATGTGATTGTTTTGTAAATCCTGTTGTTGTTGTTATTTACAATTGAAAATCGCTTTTTAATTTTGTACATTTTTCGTGCTTGTTTTTTAAACTGTGTATCAATTGAGCTGCTTCGTTACGCGCTTAAAATAATTTTCAACAGCAAGTGTCACTTGCAACGTACATATGTGTGTGTAAGTGTTTGTTTGTGAGTGTGCTTTACGTATTGGCCGCTTAAGTGCCAAAGCTTGTAGTGTCGTTAGTTTGCATTAAATTTGGCAAACTGGCTGGCTTAAAATTGCAAACGGCAAATTGAAATTGGCTTGAATTTGAATGGAGTGTTTAGATATTGTATAGAGAAATAACAACTAGCAAAGCTTTTAAAAATTGTTTGGTAGTTGCTATAAAAAAAGTACTATCACTTTAAGCTGCTTGCTAAAATTTATAGAAAGAATTTTTCTAAACTTTTTTTTACAAGTTGAAAGGATTGCATTATATGTAATGGCCGTTCTTTGGTGGATGGTCATCAATTTCAGCTGAGAAAACAGCATTTGCATTTGATGGGGAACTCATTGTCTAGGTCTAACCCTCTGGCATTTGTAATGCATACCAAACCGACCGCCGAACAGTTTTAAATTTGCATAAAAATCCATTTTATTAACATTCAAAGGCGATTCCTATCGTCGCCAAATTGAAGAAAAGTAGCTAAACCTAGCGAAAGGACTCACTAGAAGAAAAAGTATACCCTCTAAGCTAGCAGTAAAAAAAAACAGAGTGAGAAAAAAAAATGCCATGTAAAATGCTCGGGCTAGCAAAGTGCAAGAAAAATTCCTTTGCACTCAACAAAGAAGAAATAAATAACTTTCGAGTCAGATTAGCCAACTTGTCACGAAATGCAAAATGACATTTAATACCCCAACGTTGTCGTCGTCCTCGTCTTCGTGAGTGCCTCTAGCCGGGTGTCCTTGCGCCTTGTCTCTTCCGTCTGCCCCTTCCCTTAAGACGCGTGTCGGCGGCAATGGCAATGCGATACGATGCGACGATATACATGACTGGACTTGACTTGCACTTGGCATGAAAACATGAAAAATTCCTTAGCCGGAGCTGACTCCTCCAACGACCAATCCACGCGTACTACTCGCAACGCATGCAACGAAAATGGAAGAGGAGAAGTAGGATGCCAGACGACGGCGACAGGCAGCAGCAGCAGTAGCAACATTGTTTCGAGCGTAGCGAAGAAGAAAAATGGCTCTGAAATGCCAGGCCAATGCAAGGCTATCAGCCAAAAAAAAAAAAAAACTGGAAAAAAGTAATCATTGCAATTTAAAGCGGATAATCTGCACAAGGCTTTGGTGACAAAAATAAATAAGGCAAAAAAGTAAAAATGATGGTAATGGTGCTGCTCTAACAAAAAATAAAAGGGGTTTGAGCAGATTCGGTGGTTTACTATAAAAATACACTGAGAATAAACGACGCACAGAGCGCACACAATGCAAATATGCTGTCTGTCCGTCTGTCTATCTTTTTTCATCTCTGCAGCTCTTCATCTCTCACTCTAGCTTGTGTGCGTGAGTGGACACCATTTGCAATTTTCACACTCGCTTTTCCCAACCATTTCTTTCCATCTATCTTTCTTTTTCACATTTTTTTTTTGGTGTGTGAGTTCCAGCCGCGTTTCGCGTCTCTGTGGAAAGGGGGAGCCAGTCATGCAGATTACAATCGAAATGACATGAAAATGTTTAGTGTGGCAGCACTCGAAAAAAAAACAAGAGAAAACGATAGAAAAGAAGTAGCAGCTGAACATTGCAATCGCAGCGAGCTGAAAGTGTTGCACATTCAACCAAAAAGAAATTGGCCCGCTGGGCAAGCAAGAAAGAAAGACTTCCCGAGGCACAGCGAGAAGAGTAGCACTGTGCCACTTGCCATTTGAGATAATGTCTGCCACGACGCCATTAGATGCAAAAACGTGCAAAAGTGCCTTGTGCCTTTAGTATGCTGTTTTTGTTGTTGTTGTTGCTATGTAGCCTCTGAGCAAGAATAATATCTTATTTGATTGCAATGCCAAATGCAATTTAAATATTTATTTTTTTGTTTCTATATGTCATTGAAATTCGGAATTCCATGAAATACAAGTACAAGTCCAATGATGCAACCAGATATGTCTTATATTAAGCTTATTTTTGTGGGTGTTTTTAACAAGTAACTATAAATTTATTTAAAAAAAAAAACAATTTCGAATACTTTATTTATTTATTGTTATAATTTATAGTCAAGATTTGAAAACACTTTCAGATTGAGCCACATAAGTCACAAACATGACATACCTTATTGCTTATAAAAGCTTGAAATCAACTCTAAAGTTTATGGCAACCATTATCAAGCTCTATCCAAGCTTTACTCGGCAAATGCACTGCATTGATTAGCTATCATATAAAACACACACACACACACATATTCGAAATAAACCCCATCGTATAGTTTAGCCAGCCAACTGACCCATTTGAACAGAGCTATAAATGTATAACTGAATCGTGGGTCGATTCGCACATGTCGTAAATGGTCTACACTTCATGGCAACGGCTGTCTGACTGGCTGACTGCCTGGCTGCCAATCAACTGCAATTAACCTAGATACTAGAAAACATAGCAACATGCTGACGATGGCAACAAGTAAACTCTAGTATCTCGCAGCAAGTAAATGTGGCAGTAAAAAATCACATTTGTATTTAATTATTGGAAATTAGTGCTAGGGAGACAAAGTGTACATAATGACAACGACAAACGGCAAACTCAATTGAAAGGGGAGGTAAATTGCAACAGCATTTAAAATCAAAAGCAATAGAGGCGCCACAGATACAGCAGATACTTATACAGCAGATAGAAATGCAGATACAAACGACGGGCTGGCTGCAGTCATGAAAATGGTACTGCTGCTGTTTTTGTGTTGTTGTTGAATAAACTCAATCGAAGCATTAAATTACAGCCAATGGCGCCAATAAGCACAAACAAATAAACCAAAAGAGTGCCAACGAGAGAGTCAGTCAACGAGATATTTTGGCGCCTGCTTTTGCAGTCAACTTTTCCATTGCCTGCTTTCAGGCGCGCTCAATTCACAGCTGTGAAATTTATGTGCAAAGAAAATTGTTTGTCTGCTGTCAATAAATACTTTTCTGAATATATATATACATATATATATTGTGTATTGATCACAAATTGCAAATCGACTAGCAACAATGCAAATTATAAATTTGGCCAACAAATGCTGTGCAAATGTTTAACGGTTATGTCTGACAAATAATTTAACTAATTAATCGGCAACAACATTTTCTGCTAGTTATTTTCAAATAATTGACTCAGCTTAAAACCTCATTGAATTTATTTTATTTACATTACACAAATTGGATTATTTCGGTTTTTTAACAACAACAAAATTGATGAAAATTCATACAGTTTGTTATTTGATTTGTGTATACCCTACAATTGTTTAAAATGATTGAAAGGGTATGCCAGGTTTTGCTTTACCAAAACTTTTCCAATTGAGAGCAAACGTTGTGGTTCTATGAAATAAATAAATGAAATAATTTTTAAGAGCTTTTTTACAGAGTATCTCGAAGCCGAGCACACGCAAACAACACAACATCTAGATTTTTTGTTTTGATGCATTTGTTCAACATTTGTCACGCTGAATTGGCATTGAGAAATATGCAAACAAATAATTGTGCAAATATTTTTGCAATTCGTGTTATTTGGCAAACAACATCAACAGTGAATAAATTTTATAAATGTGCGAGTGTGTGTGCTTGTGTGTGAATGACCAAATTTTTAACAACAATTATTTGAAAGTTAGCGGCTTGGACGTCGCTGCAAGAATTTTTTTGGCGTATTTATTTTTTGTTCACGCCATAAATCTTGCAGAGCTTTCATTGCGTCATAAATTGTGCACGCCACGGCGAAATACAATGACAGCAGCAGCAACAACAACAAAAACATTTCCATCTACGTGCCAGAGTTGTTGTTATTCGTGCCGAGGGCTGTTCAAGCAAACAATCAATTTATGCATACGTATAAATATTTTGCAGGTGTTTTTTTTTCAGTTTTTTTTTGTTGATTTTTTTTTTGTGTTTTTGTTTTTTAATATTTACGCTGCTGAGGCACGGACAAAGGACCACGGCTCACGCTCGCCCATTCGTTGTCCTCGTTTCACCGTCTGGGCATATGTAAATGTTTGTTAACTTCATTTGTTCTGAATTAAATATAATTTACATGCATATTTGTTTGACAGTCTGCACAGCTCCCAATTTATATAAAACCCCTTTTTGTGTATGTGTGCGTGTGGTATAAGCCCAGAGCCATTATAATTATTGTTGACATTTAGGCCGCGGCTCAACAAACGCTGAGAATCCATTGTCGTTGCCCTAATCTGCGGCCATAATTACCTGTGATAATGAAGTGAAATTACTTTTTATCGATTAAATATGCATGTTTGACTTCTCTCTTTCTTTTCGCTTTTTTGTGTGCTCGCATGCCACAAAAGTGTTTGATGTGGCATGTGCAACCATTGTAGTAATGCATATTTAAAGTTCTCTTTTGAATACTGTACACTACGTGCAGTTAATTGTTGTCCTTATTGAAATTTCAACATGCCAATACATGGCGCATATTTTTTATATGAAATAATAACATGACAGCACGACAGGCAATGCGTCATTTTTAGCACAGTAGCAATGACTCAATTTCAAACTTTTCGAAAAATTATGAAATAATTTTAAGGTTCTTTGCAACATCTTAACTTCCTTACAAAAGTAACAAAGGGCTTCAAAACACCATTTAATGCTATATCACGGATTTCAGTCGAAAATGTTTTTCAATGCAAATTTTTAATATGCTCTGATTATATTACGATTTTACTATTTAAACTGAAACTTATCTTTTCGCCATGCAAATATCGACTCATAGAACGTAAAACGCATGTACCTTAATTTATTCAATCAGAATAAAATACTTTGACATTAAGGTTAAATTCGGCAATTTGTGTTGGCGTTAAACAACACTGACCCACATAAATTATACTGTTGGCAACACGGACACTCACAAACACATAGTCCAATGCACATTAACATAAATTTGCTACGTTATTTATGTATTTTCGGTTTTGGTGTCGCAACAATAAGATTTCTACTGTGTCCGTGTCCAGTTACGTTTGCCAGGCACAGTTACAGTAGCGGGCTCAGTAAATTACGTATACGTTGTGCAAATTGATTGGGAAATGAACCTCAATGAAAAACAAATACATATACAACTGTCCATTATTGTTTGTTTTTATAAATAGAGCAGCATTCAGTTTAATTTATTAACTTTGCCGTGAAATAAATCAAGCTAAAGAATTTTTCTGTTATTTTTACTATATATATTTACAGGGACGCTGCAATCGTGATAAACCGCCGTGCAAATATTTTCATCCACCACAGCACCTGAAGGATCAGCTGTTGATAAACGGACGCAATCATCTGGCCCTCAAGAATGCACTGATGCAACAAATGGGCATTGCGCCCGGCCAACCGGTCATATCGGGCCAAGTGCCAACCGTGGTATGTACTTACAACAACAACAATCGCATACTTTCAAACCCTCAAAATAACCGCATAATACTTTAATTGAATCTCCTAAGCGCGCTCTGCCAACCAACCGACTCAGTTTGGGCAATATGAATATTTATAAGCGAATATTCCACTTCACTTTCCCTCTTTGCCCCTTCTAGTGACTATGAATATTATCACCCCAAAAAATGTTAAATGCTATTCAAAGTGCGCGAAAATGAGTAGCACCAGAAGTCCGAACGAGTTCGGTTGAGAGTTTACAAATACATATATATGTATATACTTAGTTTTTGACCGGCTCGCATGCCCAATGCATTATTCATGCTCTAAGAATTGGGAGTTGCAGGCGGGAAATGAACTGTTCAACGGCGACGGCACTTGTCGGTTTTTTACTTACATTTTCTAACAAATCGAAAATTAATTCTCAAATTACTTTGAACATGGCCTAAACGGCAACGACCATTAGTCGACAGCTCAGCTTTGTACTCCCTGACATTGATGTAAGTGCTGAAAAATGCATGAAGTTTTATGAGCGCGTATATTTAGAGTGATTTAATAGAAGCTGGAATTAAAGTGCCCAAGAGGGGATGTTGGAAATGGGATACGCTTTAAACTTAAGTGGAAATGATACTTAACCTTATAACGGTTGTTTGACATCATACTTCATTAACTATTTAACAGAAGAGAAAGGTAGCAAAGAAAAAATAAGTTCCACGTATTCAGCTATCCTTCTTGTCTTCTTCCTTAAGCTGTTATTTATCAATGTAATGCTGATTGATTGATGTTTTGGGATGATGAATTCAATAATTAATTCTCCATTTTCCGTTTTCCAGGCCACAAGTCCATATTTGACTGGCATACCAGCCAACACATACAGTCCTTACTATCCCGGACACTTAGTGCCTACTTTGCTGGGACCCGATCCGGCGGCTGTTGCGCAGATGGGTCAGGTGGTGCCACAGACCGTTCAGGTGGCACAACAGAAAATTCCACGCTCCGACAGATTAGAGGTGAGTGACAGTTTCCTTAAATTGTTTTTACAAAATTTGTATTCATTGATTGACTGCAAACGTATCTTAAAATAATAAAAACAAAGAAGCCAATAAAATATAACATATTTTTATGTGAATTATTATGCTTTAATTTAATGCTTACGTTTATGTTATCGTTTAAATTTCGAACACAATGGCAAACAAAATGGCGAAACAAAAACGCTTTTGTTTTGACTTGTTTTGAATTTTGTTTTCATCGCATGCCAAATTTGTTGATATTATGTATTAATTTTTATAAGACTTAATATTTTAACTATGTATAAAAATCCAAACTATTTTAACTAAAACCATGTACAGTGTTTTAAGTTATTTTCAGTTCTGCCAAAAATAAATAAAACTTTTACAAATTGATTATGAATAATAATATAGATGTAACAATTCGCTGAACGTAACAAATTGATTTGAAAACGTTGACACACAAATTCGTATTTGAATATTTAAAACATTTGTCTAACATCGCAAAATTGTCTTCTTATGTCTGACCGTTAGATGTTTTATAGTCCTTTAATTTTCAGTTTAATTGAAATATAATAAAATTTGTTTTATTTTCTTTTTGGTTTTCATGTGATACAATCCATTTTGTACACACCTTATCGATATGTCAAAGTGTCGAAAATCTTGGCACACTTTTTGGCTACAACAAAAAAAGCTGCAATGCTTATGACAAGCGCTTCCCGTATACAATCAACCCTTACAGCGTATTTGTATAATAAGCAACCAAAACAACAAAAAAAAACATTGAAAAATCTATCAATTCTGTGCACTTTCATTTATATATTCATTAATTTTGGGGTTTATTCATTAATTTTGTTAAATGTTTTTGAGAAAACAATTTTTTATAGTCTATAAATATATTTAGTGTCGTGGCTTATTGCCTAGTTCTAAAATTAAATAGAGTCTTATATTGTTTTTTTACTTGTCTGTATGTTTTGAAATCTTCATATAACCTGATTTTTTTTTTTGTGTTTTATAGAGGTAAAGTTAACTAGTATTTCATAGCTATGTTTACTAGATTTTTAGCTAGGATTTCGTATCTAGGTAATCTCATTAACTAGAGACACCTTATTAAACATTTTCATAGCTCTTGTTTTATAGGAATTTTGGGAAGTTTTACTCGTTAAATTCCTTTTGTATACTTCTGTTCGTTAGAGGTTTTGGATTCTTATCAAATCTATCAGTATAGAACGGTACAGGAAGGATCCTAACAACTTTTAAGCTGAAACTTGTTATTTTTTTATGCATTCCTTGTATTTGTGTTTACCTAACTCAATAAATACAATGCTTTGTTTTTTGTGTATGTGTTTATATTTTTTGTTTTTGTTCTCAAGTGCAAAACTCAAAAGACTAATCGGCTCGCTCAAAAATGACAAAATAAATTTAAAAAAAAAGAGGCAAGTACTACACCAACAAATTAATTCCATGCAGCCGCTAATAATCAAAACCAAATCAAGCAAATGCGTTCCTGTATACTTTACTATATGCAAATATGCATATGAAAAGCATGCTCTGCAAGCAATAAACTGCAAAATCGGCTCTAACAAAAAAAAAAAAAAATTATAAAAAATTAAACAAGTTGTTGCGTTCCGCATACTTAACTTTACTTTTCAAGTATACAACAACTACTACAACAACAACAATAACAACAAAAAAATGAACTGTTACTGAATATCCTTCCATTATTTCCAACACACATAAACACACACACACAACTACACACAAATCTTCAACTTTTGCCACCAACAACAAACAACAACAATATAAATATATAAACAACTATGAAAAATAAAAACCACTTCGCCTACACACACAAATATACACACACTCTCAACAACACACACCAATTGCTGCCACTTTTGCTATTGCTGCCCGCCAACAACCAACCAACCAACCAACCAACAACAACTACTACAAACAATCTACAATCCGCAATCTGCAATCAACTGTGCAACCAACAACACAACAACAACAAAACAACATCCACATCAACAACAAAAAACAACAAATGGCGTATCCAAAAATAAAACCAAAAACCGCCAAACAACAACAACAAACCAAAAAATGTGTTTCCAGGTCTGTCGCGAATTCTTGCGCGGCGCCTGCAAACGGGCCGAGTCGGAATGCCGGTTCGCGCATCCGCAGGAGAGCGTCGCAAGGCACGACGATGGCTCCATAACGGTTTGCATGGACGCCGTGAAGGGCAGATGCGCACGTGACCCCTGCCGCTACTTTCATCCCCCCCTGCACCTACAGGCACAATTAAAAGCGGCCCAAACACGCGCCACCGCTGTCGCTGCTGCAGCTGCGGTATGGCTATTTCTATATTTACTTTTATACTTTTTCTTACTTTAATCCAATGCCCCCCACCCAAAAAACCACAATCCTTAAAATCCACCAGCCTCCCCCATCAAGAATTGCTATTTCTCTCTTTTTCTGCAATGAGAGCGAAACAGCAATGTGTTTGATTTACTTTGTTTACTTGTTTTTTAAGCCGCCTAACATGTTGTGTTTTTAATTTTTACGCTCTAGCCGCTCAAGAATTTCTAATGATTTAATTTTTCTTGTATTTTGTTTTTTATGCTGTTGTTTTTAATTTTGCTTCATAGAGCAACTCACAAATCTTATGATTTTGAGAATTTTCCACGTTCAACTTGATCAAAAATATACAAAGATTAAACACTTACTCCACCCGCACTAAGAAACTTACACACAATAAAATCCACAAAGAATGCATCGTATATATTCTTTTTAAATAAATATTTCTATATAATGTTAGAAATTCCTATATGTTTCGAGTTTATTTTTAAATTTGCTATAAATATCCTATCAATTCGATGTTTTCTAAATGTTAACTCACTGTTAACAACTGTTTATTATTTAAAGCAAATTTAATGAAATACTTAATGCTGCATGCAAACAATTTAATTAACTTTTATGCAAATGATAGCGCAAACAATAATAAATTAACTGCAATTTACTCCAACCCCGAAAAAAATTAAAATAAAATAGTGTACAAATTATGATATTTATGTAGCGCGCAAAGCTACAGCTTAAGCGCATTCCATTTATCCCGCACATAAAAATTATATTTTTAATATACAAACACACACACACACACACACAAATGCCTGAAAATGTAACGTAATCTAAAAATATTTGACTGGTTCTCTTAACGCCAGATTTTGCGCTTAATTAACAACGCATTTAGGCGTTGCTAATTTTTGTTTGTTATAGCCAAATATTTAAATAGAGTCAAAACTTTTAAATCGTAACTTGAAAATGTTTTAAAAATTGAATAATATAGAAAAATAAATATTATTGTTAACAGAAAAAATCGTATAATCAGCTTAAGTTCACCGTTATCTTAAATATATGCATGTTGTTTCAAAGAAATTTGATGATATTCAATAAGGAAACAAATAAAAATACAACAGCAAATGAATGTCAAAATTAAATTTTAAACAATTTGACTTACGCATAAGGAAACAACAACAACAGCACAACACGCACAACAATAAACATTGAATATTCCTGTATGTTTGGGAAGCTTATAATCCTTGCATATATAGAAAGAGAAAAGAAAGGGAGAGACAGGGAATGAAGGAGAAGGTAACTGACAGAAATTGGCGTTGCCTGGCATTCAACAACATGGAAAATATGTTGAAGCTGCACATAAAACACGCCATAAATGTTGATTTTCGTTGGAGAAAATTAACATTTATTACAACGCGTTAAAACTTTGAGCACGCAGCAGTCAGCCAGGCAAACGCACACACACTCACAGATATATGCACGTGTGCACACGTTCCCCCATATGTATGTCCTGCCTCGTCCATGGGGCCCTCTGCCTATGCGGCGCACTTAATTCGCGACTTAATTGCTTTCGGCTGAAAATTTATTTGACGCTGTGCACAACAGCGGCAACAACAACAACGCTCTGTCTCTGTGTCCTTGTTGCCAGGCTCCTTTTGGTCTGTGTTTCCCTGCTCTCTCTCTGTCTCTCACTTTCCACACGCTCTGTTGCCCGCTCCAAACATGACACACATAATTGCAGCATAATATCGCATAAAGTGAAAAATTGTTGCAGCATTTTAGGCGTAATTCAATCGAGCCCCAGACCCAGGCACGACAAACGTGATTATTGTATCAAATTTTCCTGTGATATTGCACCACTTATTCTCTCTTACTTGTATCTCACACGCACCCGGGCAGCGCATAATTTTATTTATGTGCCCAGGTTTAATGTGATTACAAGAAGAAAAAAATATTCGCTTGTGTGTTTTCTATATATACTTATATATATAAGTATGTATGTACATATATGAATATATATTGTTGCACTTGTTCTGAACGTTTAAAGTGCATATAAAATTACCGATTTTTCTATAATTATATTGTTCGTTAAAGGTTGCCCTATTTGTGTTTTAATAGCTTGCAGCTAATTGTTCGTACATGTATGTTTATTACATAAAAATAAGAAATAACTTTATATAGCCAATACACCTTGAAGTACATTAATTAGCTTTATCTTAGCGCTTTTTGATATAATATCTTGTTTATTGGACTTTATTTTACAATAATGCAACAAAATCCATCAAAAACAGTTCTATAGTAGACTTTATTTATTGCTTTATTTCTTACAGTTTTTTATTAAAAGTAATGACGAAATTAAAAGTTAAAAAAAAACTTAATTATCGTAGTTTAAACTCATATCGGTATTACAAAAATCCTGTACTATGATCTGAGTTCCACTACAGATTTTATCTTTAACTTACGCCCGATGCTATGATCTGAGTTCCACTACAGATTTTATCTTTAACTTACGCCCGATGCAGCGCTGCTATATAATTATTCTATTACTTTTTTTTGTAAGCTACACGAATCCTGACCCTTATTACATAAATACAAAAAAAACATAAGCAAAAATTACCCTTAATCACAACTCGCTATAAGTGGTTAAAACACATAATTATTATTTATATCATTGCTGATTTTTGTGTAGCCCGAAAACACATTTTTAGAAACTGTCCCTAGACAAACTACCTCATAAGTTTATACATATCCAGTAATTATAAATGTATATATACTTTTATACCAACTATATTATCATTCAGGATATTTATGCATGTTCTCAGAGCTAGTGTGGAAATATTAATTTCACTCTAGTCATATTCAACCCGAATATTTAATGTGCAGCCCTGAAACCCCCAACTTTAAACCATGTACTCGTATTTATATATTCAAATCTATAACTTTAATTCAATGTTGTTAGTTTACTTATTATATTCAATACCTTAATTTAGACATATAAAGTTCTTACAACAACAGTAACAACATAAACAACAAGAACACAGCCACAATATCCACTAACGTAACGCATACGCCCAGTAAACCACATACACAAATGAATAAGCCTCTTGAGTCTCACAAATTTAAGTTAAATTCGTATTATACTTTATTTTTGATAAACATTCTTTTTTTAATATGTCACATTTAATGTAATATTATTATTTGAGTGTTAAAGCTTGTGCGTCCCTCTGAAGTAAAAGTAGCCTCAATAAAAGTGCCGCATAAAATAAGGATAAATTAAACATACATTTGAAAAGACCATGGGCATTCTCAAAAATATGTCAACTGTCGAATTAAAGCTACAGTTCGAGCTGTGCCTCGCATCCTTGCCGTATAAACACAAACAAGTACGGTCCGACCCCAAACTATAATCCTCATGTAAGCGAGACACGAGTCCTAGCACAGTAACACAAAAAAGTAGCTACCGCCTGCTGGCTGCAGCACACGAACTCTGCTGTGAGGTCGGTTTTCATTTTTCTTTTTTGGTTGCCCCACATCCAAAAATGTAAATGTCAACCTGTACAGGCAGGCTGGCAGAACGCACTGAACAACGACACGGATTAGTCGGCAGGATAACGTTTGAACCGGAAAATTAACTAAAAGCAGAGATTTCCATGCCAATGAATTGTCCAGCGGCAACGGCCCAGCGACTCTTTTTCAGTTCGCAATATTACGAATAAAGTGTCTGATCCTTAGGCGTATAACGATTATCTGGTTTAGTTGGTTTCAATATAAAGCAGACTAATTGTATATACTACATTATTATTGGACTATACAAAAATTTAATCTATATAAAATTAAAGCTTAAAGAATCGACTCATAGTGATCGATATATTCAACTTTCTACAGTGACTTGGACAACAAAATTAAAAGCTATTCTTAGTTACTTTTTGAAATATTAGTCTATATCAAAGAAATCTCTAAAGTGTATTCTATCTGCGACCTGGTCAACGCCAATAAAAATATGCCTACATTTTTTTGCAAGTCGCTGTTGACCCGAAAAAAAAAATAAAAATAAAATCCGCTGGCACAGCACACAACTCACACACCACTTGCAGTATAGACACGTACACCACTCGCAGGACACACACACACACACACACACACCTAGACAGACCACATATCGCCTTGCCCAAGCGAATTAATCCGTTTATAGCATTCATTGGCGGTGACATGAAACAGTTCCCTGCCAAAGGGAACTACTGAAACAGCAACTGGAACAGCAACCTGAGCTAAGTGTACATTGCAAACGACCACAATAACAGAGACCCAAAAAAAATAAAACCCAACACACAAAAAATAGTAGAAATACAAAAAAAAAAGATACGAAACATTCTCCCCCATGCGACTCCATATAAATGCAAATTTTTTTTGCACTCTTTGACCAGCGTGTTTCGACCTAAATGTATGTGAAGTTCTGTTATGGTTTATATACTATTTTTATTTTATTTATTTTTTTTTTTTGGTTATTAGTACAGGCCAACTAACTAGATAACCAAAAAGGACCCAACTCAGGTCAACTTATTTTTGTGTAAATTGCGGTGTTAAACGTATTAGCGTTGAGCTCCTCTTACAAGGAAACTTCTTGTACATCGTGTTATTTTTATGTTTATTTATGAATTTAGTCGACAATCATAGCCGAGTTAAATTTAATTTGTTTTTTTTTTTCTTTTGCTTTTTGTGTCTGAAGCAGCAGCAACGATGCATCGGTAGGTAGGTATCGATACAGTTTGAGGTATCGAATTGGTTCTCAAGTTCATTTGGCAGCTCAACTGAATGTCTAATGCGAATATGTGTGTGTACTCAAATCAATTTTTGTTACATTCATTAACAAAATCAATCGAAATATATATATAAAGTTATTATCTATATTGGCAACTGATTAAAATATCACATAATTGATTTTGTTGCGTTAAACAACAACAATTTTTGTTAAGATTTTTAAGTTAGTCTTAAGCTTATATAATACGTAGTACGTAAAATATATATTACCATATGATAAAATATAAAGCTTTTTTGCTGCAGGCTTTTTCAAGCTTCTACAAATAATTTATTTATCTTAAATATAATATATTTTATATTATAACATGCGCTTTAAAGCTTTTTATTAACATTTGCTTTTTAACACAGAAAACATTTTTATATATTTTTATATATACATATATTCCAAAAACTCTATGTTTAAAATTGTTTAGGTCCAAATTAAGTTAAAAATAAATTCGATAAATGAAATTACCAAAAAAATATAATATTCTTTAATATAGATCTTCTACATCTTTTAACTTAAAAAAAAAAATACATTTAAAATGTTTTTTCGTTTTATGATTTTTTTTTTTTTTGACTATAATTTTACTTATCATAAAAAAAAACACTCGTACTCTTCTACTATTATGTATTTCATCTGTTCGCCTGTGCCACACTGTTATTGCTTCTACGATGGATGGTTTCTACACACACAAACACACACAACCATACATATACTGCATACAAATGCACAAATCAAAAACAACTACAATACAACACGTACAATACTCAAATTCCAAAATATTTGATTAATTTATGCAACATGAAAAAAATTGACAAACAAAAAAACTGTGCAAATTTATTAAATATGCCAACACCAACGCTGCTTGAATAATTTAAATGGAATTTATCCATATTTAATGGACGCATAATTCAAATGCTTGTAAAAAATCATTTTCTATAAATATGATTTTAATGATTCTCTGGTCAACATTTTGAATTTGATTTAAAATTGATATTTTTTTTATTTTTTTGAATACTTGACAAAAAACAATGCACATAATAAACACGCACATAAACACTTAAACGCACACACACAACACACAGAGCTCACCTCTTACGGTACACCAGCAACAACAACAGCAGCAACAACTGCAGAACCACCTTCACAACAACAACAACAACACCAACCCAACGGCCGGCGGCGTCGCTGCTGGCGCAACAACACCAACAACAGCAACAACAAACAACGCTGCCGCTGCCGCTGCTGCTGCCGCCGCCGCCGCTGCCGCTGCTGTTATGGGCCATCATCAAACACTGGAAATGGGCAAGAAGCGGTCAGCGGATCCTGAAATGTTTCCACTGGTATTTTGTTTAATTTCTTTGTTTTTCAACACTCTTTTTTTTTTGTGTATTCGTTTTTGTTGCGTTACGTTTCTGATTTTATTTACTATTATTGTTTAATTTCCTGCGCATTCGTTTTTGATTGAGTCACGAGTGCGTTTTGTGTTTGGTTTTTATACATTTTTTTTCCTTTTTGATTGTTGTAATACTTTTTTTGTGCTGTTAGTGCATGCTTTTAAAGGGCGCAATGTGCTGTAAAAAGTAAAGAGAAAGCCGCTGAACCAGAAAGCTAAAAATATTTGATGCTGGGCCAATATAACATTAATCGTGTAAATAACTTATATTTTTTTACCTTAGCTCAAAGAGTTATATGAGAGGCAGTTTTTCAAAATGCTTTAAATAACTCAGGCACATTTTTTTAAATTCAAACGCATTAAAGTATACTAGAAAATCTACAAAATAAATTAAAGTTGCTAGTAGAACATCCGTCTTCTTAACAAATGCAACAACAGTGCACAGTTATCATATTCACTCACTTAACCATTCACACAACCATTTAGTCAACCAATCACATTCACTCGCTAATTTCACATGCACAACAAAAGTGCCATCAATTAGCGTTAATAATCAGCGATGCTGGCTGAAGTCAGACAGACAAGAAGTCAGCCAGTCAGTTAGTCAGTGAACCATTTAATTTACAAAATGAAGTAATTATACGACATATCAAAAGCGCAAACACGCACACACACACACACACATATATTGGCACACACGTACATATTACTAATCAATTTACCAATACAACATGATGTGTATATTGGGATGCCATCAACAGCTTCAATCTTGCAATCAAGGTCTGTGTTGCTGCTGTGTTGCGTGTGCCGCATGTGGCAGCAATTAAGGCTACCATATGATAAATCACAATCACATTTACACACACACTCTCACCTACACCCACACCCAGCCATAAACACATACAAACATCTACCGCCTGGGCAAGTGTTAATTAAAATGATTTAACTGATAATTGGCAAAGCCCCAGAATGAAAATACAACACGCTCTGCATGACGAACGAGTTTTGACTGGTTACGTTCGGTCGGTATAGACGGTTTCGACGGTTCTTCCGGCTTTTTGCTTTACGCTCTTTTATATTTACGGCTGCAGCAACTTCTGCTGTTGCTGTTGCTGCTAGTGCATTCCGTTAGTGCCTCCCGCTTAATTGCTTAAGTGCTTAAGTGCTTTTCCAGGTTAATTAGCTGCTACATGCCGATTGCGGCTTGTTACTGAAAATTTTGCTTGTCTTTTTGCGCATTTTGTTTTAATCTTAAGTCTTGGCCAACTGCCTGCTCTTAAACTTATGTATTCTATGTATTTAAACTATTAACTAGAATTTAGGATTGCCACTCATTCACATCACGCTAGACTTTAAGTATTTACATAGTTTATCAAACTTATTGCTAATATAAAAATGATATTTTTTGTATTTTGTATATATATTTGTGCTGATATATTCACTAATTTCATTTGTGTTCTCTCTCTTCTTCGTTTTTGTTTTCGATTCGACTTTCTTTTGTTTTTTCTGTCTCTCGATATATTGATTGTTGCCAACAATTTAAAATAAACCAATTATCGCATATATCGAATGTGTAATATGTACCAACCTCATCATCAACAACAACAACTACTACAACAACAACAACAATACTATCTGCTAACCCAATTCCGAATGTAAAAAAAATAAACAACAACATCAACAACTACAACAAATTCATCAATCAAAACAACAAATGCGAATCATTCAATTTTAATTATGAATAAACAATTACTAATATTGAATTGCGATCATGATTGAAAATACCAACTATAACATACTATAATGATAACAAATAATAACCATAAATGTGCACAATTACCAAAAAGATGGATGTTAAAACGGTTGGTTCATTTTACTATGAAAACTTCGTAAGTACCTCCAAAAACAAATTTGAGACAATCAAACGTAATATATGCAATAAACGAACTACAACTATTCATCCAGTTTTAAAAAGAATACTACTTATATGAAAAAACAGAATTGGAACAAAACAACTATTATTCGCATTATGTTTAATTACTTAAATAATATATTAATTAGCTGTGTTTCTTAAGTAGTGTTGCAGAACTATATAAACAAAAAACAATAACACTTTTTTACATTTTTACGTAGTTTTTATACCCTGAACCCATTAAATGGGTAAAAAGGGTATAATGGTTTTGTGCAAAGTATGTAACAGGCAGAATGAAGCATCTCCGACCCCATAAAGTATATATATTCTTGATCAGCATCAACAGCCAAGTCGATATAGCCATGTCCGTCTGTCCAAATCAGATTTTGAATATAAGTTCTCCTATACCATAAGCAGAACAAGTTTGTTTCAAATTATCGATAGCTATTCTAGTTTTCGGTATACACATGGTATCGATTACAAAAAAAGATCGAATTTGGAAAATGTAAAAATGGGAGATGAAATAATGGGTAACGATAGAACTTTTCTGAAAATTTCGTCCAAATCGGTGAAGAAACACCGGAGATATCGAATTGAATCGATTGAAGTTAAGTCAGTTTTTTGTTTTGTTTACATTGATTATTATTTTATAATAATAAATATATATAATATATTTATTGCAACTTGGTTCAGGGTATCTTCTAGTCGGGCTCTCCCGACTAGAGCCTTCTTACTTGTTTATATTGTAAAATGATATTTTCAAAACAATTTGAAAACTATTTCAAGTGCAGAAACACAGTTTATTAATAGAGTAAAAAAAAGCATACACAATACTATCTGAATCGGTTTCATTAAATAACAATGCATGCATACAAGTAAAAATTTATAAAATCAAACACATAAAATAACTAAAATTCATATAAACTAAAAGAAACATGAATTTGAAACATAAAAAAAAAAACTGTGAAATCGGTACAACAGAAAAAGAATCTGCACACATTCGGTTTCCAAAATTGATTCAGAATTAAGGTCAGCCTAGGATAATGAACTTTAAACGCAAGTTAACACAAAATGTTCAACAACTACAAGAAAGTATTGGCGACCGTTTTTTTTAGCTGTCCTTTGCTGTAACAATTCCCAACACACTTTCACATCATAACCTCAACATCTTCCACATGCTTCAATCGCTGGCTGAGCAAAGCTTTTGTAGCTTTTTTCAATAAAGCACATTAAAGCTCGCTCATAGAATATAAATGCACGCTAAATATGTTTATGTTGCCAGTTGCAAATATATTTGAAGATTTGTTCATTGTATTATGATTTACAATTTTTCTTAAATTTTGGTTTTTAAATTAAGTAAAGATTTTGTAAATTATTATTGGAAAACACTAATTGGTTATAGAAACATAAGCAAAATTAAGATGAAAAACAAAAATATAAAAAATATTTTTAACTTGAGCAAGTTTGTAAGCTACTTATACTATATATCATAATTCTATATATATGTACAACTTATCTGTATGGTTAGAGTGCAAATTAAGCTAGACACACTAATACTTGTACTTGATGAGTTACAGTGAATTTTGACATATTTATTAATTCATTTTTGCTTTGCTTTCTTTCTCTTTGTTGTTTCGTCTTTGTTCTGTAGCAATTCTCTGGCATGGTACCGTTTAAACGTCCAGCTGCCGAAAAGTCTGGCATTCCAGTGTATCAACCCGGTGCGACAACCTATCAACAATTAATGCAGCCCTACGTGCCAGTGTCATGTGAGTATCAACAACAACAACAACAACAACTACAACAACTACAACAACAACAACCACATGTTGCAATAAGTAGCGCCATAACAACAACAACAACAGCAGCAACAACAGCCAGTAATAATAATAATAATGCTGTAACTGTAACTGCTATGACTACCAATACAGATACAAATACAAATACACCCACAACACCAACAGCTACTAATCATAACAATAATCATGATAACCAAGTGCTAGCTAACGATTATGATGCTGAAAATCATGATCTAGAAAATATTAATAATAGCGACACAGCAACACAAACAAACACAACAGCAACACCAACAACAAACACTGTTGACGATTGCGATGCAACACAAACAATTACAACAACAGCAGACACTGCAACAGCTAATGATGCAACAACGCACGACACATCCACGACGCCTCCAACAAATGGTAGCACTAGTCCCCCCCCTTCACTTCTGGGCGAACCTCTAACTGTTCCCCATAATGGAGATAACAACAACTATATACCCTATTCTATTAACAACAATTTAAAATCCTTAAATGGCGATGAGCTGCCCAACGATGCAGACAATAGCAACAATAGCAACAGCAGCAATCATAGCATTCATAGCAACGCTAGCAACACAATTGTTGCCAGTACAGTAGCAACAGCAGAAACAGTTGATGCCGATTCTATTGCAATTGCATCCGCCGCACCCGCCTATTTGCAGGCCACGCCCCCACGCAGCTATGTAGCGGCCAAACAAAATGGTGGCGATGCTTATCAACGCTATCACAATGGCGGCATTCTACCCACACCCTCGAGCAACAACAACACTGGCTCCTCGTCTAGTGCTCCCACAACAGCTGTATCTTCTGTGGCACAATATCAGCGTCTTAGCTATGCAATGCCCGCTTATAGTTATGCCAACTTATATAGTGGCTATACAAGTGCCACGCCCATTGTTAGCATGGCCAGCAGCAATGTCCAGAATAGCTATGTGCAGGCACAACAGCAACATCAACAACAGCAGCAGCAACAACAACAGGTTGCTCAAGCTCAAGCTCAGGCTCAAGCTCAAGCTCAGGCTCATGCTCAGGCTGCCTACGCACAGCAAGCTTATGCAGCATATGCTGCTTCAGCAGGTCTAACGCCAGCAACTAGTTACTATGCCGATCCCGCAGCTTTGGCCAAGGAGGTGGCACAAAAGAACTATGCCTTAAAAGTTGCTAGTGCGGCGGCAAAGCCTGTTACCGCTGCTTCAGCAGCAGCTGCCTACACGGGTATGACTTTGAATAAGAATTATTTGACAGCAGTACCGCAACCGGTGCCACAGCCCCAACACCAACAGCAGCCACAACAGCAACAGCCGCTTTCCATGGCACAGTTGCTGCAGTTGCAGGCACAAGCTCAAGCTCAGGCACAAGCTCAAGCCCAGGCGCAAGCTCAAGCTCAGGCGCAGCTGCGTCAATATAGTTCGGGTCTATCGACCCCAGTTGCACCCGGTACTCCGGTGCGTGCCGGCAGTGCTGCTGGTTATTCGCTTCTTCGTGCACCCAGCACCGCTCAGCAATTGGCTGCCAGTCAGCAGCAGCATCAGCAGCATCAGCAGCAACAGCAACAACAATATGCAGCCGCTGCAGCAGCAGCTGCTGCTCAGGGTTACTTCTATCCTGGCATGATGGCTGCGCAACCCGCAGCAGCAACATATGCTATGCCTAGTAGTCAGGCAGCTGCTGCCGCTCAGCAATATGCGGCAGCTGCAGCAGCAGCAGCAGTTGCAGCACAGGGTGGTGCACACAGCAGTGCCATGGTTCTGAACCCCTACAAGAAAATGAAGACCTCCTAAGCAGTCACATAAAATAATTCAAAAAAGAAAAAAGAAACACACAAACCATACACATAGAGACTCGAACGCAACTGTACTTAAAGAAAAAAAGAAACCGAGGTTGGTACAGTCATTTTTTAGTCATTAAAATCTAGCATGTAGTACACAACGAAGACGTAAGATTATGTGCCTCAGTTTCAACTTAATTTAATACTCTAGGGTCTCGTATAGTTAGCATATTACATTTAGTGCGTCACACATTTTAGCAGAAATACAAATATAATCGGCAAACACCATGACAAATATAAACGATTTTGTTTACATATGCAAAACCTATGATAAAAATGTGCTTTAAACTTTGCCCAAGCTTTGCAACTCTTTTTGAAATCTTTTATTGAGTTTCATTGCGTGCAATAACAAACTGCTTAAAAGCTGCTTGCCCAGCAATCCTCTTGCCCTGCCCTGCAAACTAACACATACAAAAAATGATCGAATGCAGCTTTAAAATCGGCACTTGCAATACAATTGTAATTAAAATGTTTGTGCTTTTTTTCAAATTTTATTTTGTTATCTGACGCAATAATGTTATAAAAATAAACAAAAAAAAGTATACACAAAACATAACCTCACTGTGACTTGAGCTGTTGCCATTTTCATAGCATAGACGAAGCTTTTAAAGCAACAAAACGAAACAGAAACATTTTTTAATTATATATAGTTAAGTTCCTCTTTGATAGCGCTAAAAGTGAGAGCCTTCAACTTTAATATAAAGACACAAGATCTGGAATTGGCATCGAAAAACTGCAACTTGGTATATTAACGAAGTACTGTGATAGCTTTGCACAATACAAAAATATAACGAAAACATAAAAAGGAAACAGAAACACAAAAATTAAAGCTTCTATCCACCCTCCCATACAAGTCAGTCAGTCGTTCCTATAAAAACACACATTTACATGCCATATAAACTGAAATATAGAAGAAGAATAAAAACAATTGCTACTGCTGCTTCAAGGTACAGTTGTGTCTGCGCTTGTTGTTGGAAAAGCTTTCAAAACGCCATTTAAGCGACCGTTTGCTATCTCTTTCTTTTCCACTCGAGTCCGTCTCTTTATCTCATAATCTCTCCTTAGAGTTGTCTCGTCTACTAGTTAGATATCGTGAATGCTGTTGTCATTTAAATTGTTTGAAATTGTTGAGCAACGAACAAGCGTAACGAATATAAATATATATTGCCTAGCTATAGAACACACCTATTATATATATATATATATATTAATATATATACCTAAACAATATACAATATTTTCTGTATGCTGCTAATATATGTATATACTTGCGATATATACAAACATCAACACTATGTACTCTAGCTGTTTGCACACACACATATACTCACCCAATCAAAACTATGCCCTCAAAACCCCAACAAACCGATCCACACTTTCAAGAACATGACACAGCTAAATCTGTAAATCGTTTAGCCATCATTTACACTCAATCACTTACACACATACTCCTGTTCACGCAAGCTATAAAGCGCTCTTACTAATCCATAAACAGTTATCAGCAAAAAATATCTTAAATCACAAATCATAATTCATTTGTATTTCTACATAAATATGCGTTTCACTCCTAACACATACACACCTTGAAAACACATTCAAAATTCTTATGTCATCAAAATTATGTTATGTTAATGTTAATGTTATGTTCAAAATTTGACACCTATGTTGACCATTAAAAAATAAACTATGTAAAACTTTTTGTTTCGTTTTCCTAAATAAACTCATGTCTCTCTTTATTATTCGCTCTCAATGTAATTTACATGTTTTTTTGATATATAACTTTTAGATATATGTATATATACGATTGACAAGATGTATGTTTATAAAATAAAATCGATGATAACAGAACTATGTTTTTATAATCTTAGATCTCGTGTGATTTTTTTTATTATGATTTTTCTATGTAATTTTTACGTTCTAATATTCATCTAATGACAATTATACAAAAAAAATAAATCTTTTTAAGTGTAGTTACCTTTATGTTAACGTTCTTTTATGTTTTCCACTTTTTTAAATCGAAATACTTAAAGAAAAAAAATACAAACAAAGTTGCCACAGACTTGCGCACTTTAAGTTTTAGCCACATCTTTTGAACTCTATTGGAGTTCGAAGCTTACAATTCGAACCTTTAAAAACTGTTATTACTATTACTATATACATATACATAAACAGAATAATTATAGTTATAGTATTTGTAAAACTTTGTTTTAATTTATGTTACATCAACAACAACATCTAATTATAATGTTTAATGTTTGCCACTAATTCTAATTTAGTTTGTTGATAGTTTTTTGACTAATGTTTAGTTTTTTAAAAAATATATCGTGTGTTTTTTTATATTTCATAAAATATATAGTTTGAACCTTATAAAACAGAAACAAAAACTACTTTATTGTGTGTTGGTAATTAATTATTATTGGTATTCATTTCTCTTGTTTTTGTTTCTTTCTGTTGTGCCGCTTTCTACACTTTATTACTTATTTATCAAATATATATAATATGATACATTGAATTCTAAGGACCCTTCTAATAGAAAACTCACTCAATGACACACAAGACACATATGCCACATACGCCACATACGCTACATACGCTAAATATTCTCACTTGCCGCGCTTTTCGGCAGAGCAGCACCTTTTTCCACAGCTAAATCTCCTCTGTTTTATGTTTAAGCTTCGTTTAGCCTTTTACTATTTGCTCTCTACAAAACCGAACAACCTTACCTAAAAACCATCTACATATTTTAAAACACGTTCTCTTTACAAATTGCCTTGAATGTCTGTAAAACGCTTTAAACCTTTTGCTTCATATTCATTGACCTACCAAAAATTAAAAAAAGAAAAACTGTTTAGGAACTAGTTAATCTATCTTTCTATGTTTAGCTCTTAGATATAAATGGCAAGCAAAAACTGAGTACGCTAACCAAATACTATTTCGTTCTAATGGTAGAAACTAGATGTAATATCTGACAAACAATATACACATATACTATTTATATATAATACATATAAATTAATATTTGCTTGACTTGTGGCAGGCTTACTACTTTTCTAAATACTTATATAACTAGTCATAAGAAAGTTGCTTACTTATATGCGAAAACTATGGATACTGAAAAGCAAAAAAAAAATTACAACAAACTATTGATATTTGTCTTGCTAAAAGTATAATAACCTCTGAATGTCCAGTTCTTTAGCTGTCGTATGTTTTTCGTTAACATTGTAGAACGCAAAACCTAGAGACCTCCGTGCAAAACTATTGTAGCAGAAAGTTAATTTTTCAAAACTAACTAAATACACTTACCACTGCATGCTGAAATCGTGCGACGCAGCCCGCAAAAGGGAATCCTTATCTTTGGATATACAAAATTATTAAATAGTTCAATTTTACCTCGTGCAAAATGTGCTTGGCTTTTTTCATCTCCAATTCTTACCATTTGCACAATTTAAAAACGAATCTCTCCTAATCTGCTTCAATAGATAAAAAAAAAATTATATCTAAACAATAACATCGATTTATCAGCGAGTTAACAGTGCAACAAACAATAAGATCACAACGAAGTAACATACAGGATATATAGTTATAAATGTATACATTGCCACTCTTAGGCGGATTTCGAACCAGTTCAACTTTGTATAAACATGTTTAGAGCCCTTGTCGCTCCGTAAAGTAGTCACACAACGCCCAGTCTATCCATAGTCCAATACGTTAGAAAAAACAGTACCGTCCAAAAAAAAAAAAAAAAAATTTAACATGTAGGAAATCGCACGGCCATAATTGAAAATAGACTTGAAACTTATACTTTGTAGATGAGAAGTCCAAAAATACAAAAACAAATCAAGAAAGTTAACAAAATGCACAGTTTTTGTAAAGATCACCAAACATTATAGAGAAAACACAAGCAAACCATACAACACCACACTGAGAAAAAATAATCCAACCTAATAACATAAACAAACATTTCTTAACTTATGTATTGTATGGCTACAAAAGGCGTCAGAAAAGGATGTCCCACTTTCATTTTGCATTTCTCTTTTATGTTTCTTAGCGCTAAAAATATAAAGTTAAAATTTATAAAATTTAAAGGCGAACAAGCAAGAGATTTCAGTGTATCTAAGTAAACTAATTGCATGTATGTTGAGCAAGAAGAAATCTAAGATCGTAACATTTGACAAACTAAAAAAAAATGCTATGAAAACTAAATCAAATTTGTTTGATTTTAAAAAATATGAAAAGAAATCCATATACCCTATATACATATTATCTTATATATATACACAACTAATACACAAAGCAACCAATACAAGCAAACACTTTAATAAAAATGTTCTATGTGCTACACAAAAATAAAAAAATGACACACAAAAATTAGTCTTATTAACTATGCGTTATTATAAAATAATAAAACATGAAAACTAATACACCAAAAAAAAAAATACAAAACTAACAAAATATTTATATACTATATTGAAAATTATATAAACGTTTTATTGTAAAAACCGTAAAAAACTTGTTGCTTCTTTTACTTAACTCAAAACCTGGAAAGTGCTAAATGGCAAACTTAACACTAATATTAATTCAGCGTACATTTTCTCTCTCTATCTTTCTCTTTCTAACTACTAATACCAAACGTTTTTGCTATGCGTCCTACATTTATGTTGAAGATTATTCTTATTGCTATTTATGAGTATATTGTTTGCCAACAAGATGTGTTTTTATGTTTTATTTTAAAACCTTTTCTATAGTTTGCTGCTTATTTTGAAAGCTTTTTAAACATATATATATTTTTTTCAATTTCTATGTGCTTTTCCAATTCACTGGTATATCAATGTGCTCTCTCTGCTCGAAACTTTAATTTTTTGAAATCGATATACACAGACACACAGTACATACATACACCCAGGTATAACTCGTAGTACTTGATTTCCACACACTTGGCTTGCTTGAGCTGTAACTCTAAAAAGTACTCGAACTTCATGGTTTCTTTGTGTTTATAACTGAAAATATTACTGTATTGCTTTATGGAACTTTAAAACTTAGTTTATGTGTATGGAAACATGATATTCAACTTAAATATATATATGCCTATATACATATATACTCTACTCTTAAGTGCTTTTGTAATGTTTCAAAGAAACGCTTTAAAAATCAAACATGTCTTTTTGATTTTGCTAACACTTTGCTCTATTTTAATCTCGTCTTTATTTTTACTCAAGTAACCTTTTTGTACTTCATCTCTTTTTCTCAGTACACTGTAGTAACTGTTGTCCCACCGACAATCGACAAAACTCGTGCATATTCTTCCGTGTCTGAATAAGTCTGAATTATATTTATAATAATGAGAACTTTGCAAGTGTTAGCCTTTCTTTGAATTCATTACAAAAGTTTTCATCTAGTCTCCAAAAACACACAATGCGGTAATCTTTTCAAAACTCACTTAACTCTAAAGCTCTCTGTCTGTATCTCCTTTTGATGTTTTACGTATCACTCGTACAGGCCGTTTTATATCCCCCTCTGTCTCTACCTATTTAGTATATAGTGGGAAGTACGTTTTTCTCTTCTACATGTTACGTACATTAATCTCCCATATTTGGTTTTTTTCTGTTCTATTTTAATTTCTTCTAATTTTTTCTTTTCGAGCGTATCGTATTGTAATATTTCAGCATGTGCTCAATGAAACGTAGCAAATATAAAGCAAAAACCGAAAAAAAACCGTACGTCAACATTTGAAGTTGCAAGTCCTGTGTTGCAAGTCTGGCTGTCACTATCATGCTAACTGTGATTGAAATTGCGAAGTACCCGCTAAATACATTACCGTTTGTTTACTTTAATCGTATTCGGCTTCTCAGGCATGTGGTTTGATGGTAATAAATGAGCTACAATATCTTGTATAAGCAAAACAAAAAAAAACGCACTTCTAAGGTAAGCTGGTGCACTGCCCAAATGAGCTTTTGTTATATAATCGTATGTATACTCTTATAAAAATATCCTTAAATTATAATTAGTCGCTAAGTATACAAAATATGTCATGTGTTTTTGGTGTATAGCTACCATGTTTTTAGTTCGTTGTGATAAAATGATTAAGAAATCAGAGAGCTGTTAAAATTTTAAAAACATGTTGAGACGAAACTTAAATTTTTTTTTAAATTTTCAACGATATTTTATGAAGACTGTACTCTCTGGTTTTTTTTAGCAAATTTAGCCCACATTATTTAATATTTTTTCTAAATCTTTTGCGATGTTATTAATTTTGGTCTTTCGTTGTTTTTTAAGTATCTGCAGGATTATTAAGACTGTATGCTGATCAAAAAGAAACAACATGAGTAAACCAAAAAACAAATACATACACACGCATACACAACGACAACAACAACAGCAACAATATCAGCAACAACAACACTTTGAGCTATTTAGCTAAATGGCAAAAATGCCTAAAGCTTTAAGAACTTAATTCTACAAATATATGCATAGGCACACACACACACACATACACACACACATCTGAGTTGCTCATCAAATGCGTTTTAACTGTTGCTTCATTTTTGACATGTGTTGGATATAAATAAACAAAATCGTAGCCTACTTTTCAGCACAACCTCAAAAACACACCCGCACACAGACTTGCCAGGCAGCGTAATTATAAACTATATAAACTTTATATTATATATATATATATAAATATAAATTTGTATTTATATTTGATCGACATTTGCAGGCTTGTTTGTATGTACTTAATGTAGTAAGTATTCGCATTGTTGAAGTTTTCAATATATAGTATTTACATTCATGTATCTATGTTTTATTAATGTTTTTTTATGTTGTGTGCGTGTCTTGTCTAAGATATGTACTATTTGCTTTGATCGCATTACCTTAACTATCTGCATCCTTATTTTTAGCGAACTTTAAACAAATTATTATATACATACATATTATAAATTGTGTCTGTTTGTTTTTTAATTACAGCTGCTGCGAAAATAACAAGTTTATAAAAAAATTGCGCTTAAAAATAAACACATTTTTAGCTGCCGTTTGCTGTAATTCATAATTTTTAACATTTTTATTTACCCGCCACGCCAAAAGCAAACTGATTTTTATTGATTTACAAACATTTATTTGATGCCTTATTCTTTTCTTATTTCAGTTGCTGCCCTCTTTATGCTTTAATGGCTTTAGCGCGCTGCTTGTCGTTAATACAGATTTAATTATAATTTTCATATCTTATTTTACAGCTTCTGCAAAAACAGTTAACATGGCTTTTACATAGATGCCCGACACCCTCTCTTAACACTTTACTAATTCGCTTATATATTCCATAAACATTTAACTGCTTTTAATAATTTATTCTAATGCTAAGTGCGTTTTGCAATTTGCATATGCGGTGCAACAAAAAATTTCGTGTGCAGCAAAAACAAAAAATTGTAGATCAACTTTCCTCATTTACTTTTTCGTTGTGTATGTTTTTTTTGGCAGCGAGCAACAAGTTAAAAGAACATTAATGAGTATAAAAACACGAAGCTTAATTGCAGCGCCACAAAGAAAAAAACAAACTTGGGCGTACATGGCAGGGCGTGTCATTAATTTACATTTATTAACTCGTGTTTTTGTGTGGTACAAAGTTTTTGTTTGGGCGTCTGTTCAATTTGCATAAAATAAAATTTACAAGTAATTAAGGCACATTGGAGTGCCAAATTAGTGGAGGAAAGGGAAAAGCAAGTTGCTTCAAAGTATGAACACGTTCGTTAACAGAATTTAAATAAAAGATTTTGATTTTTAATGGATAGTTTTTAATTTTTTTGTTGCACCGCAAATGCAACTTAAGCTTATGCTAAGCCTCTGCCATTTAATATGAAAGCAAGTTTATAATAGTTTTATTTAACTCCAACTCTTAATGAATAAACATACATACATAATCTACTTTAAATTCATTTTTCTACTAATTTCATACTTTTTTATCTTTTTACATGCTTACACATTCGCGTGAATATAAAAAAAAAAAAATAAACAAAACTTTTACTCAAATTGCATGCAACAAAATTTTATACATATTTTCAATGAATGAAAACAACTCGCACGGATTGGGATCGAAATGGCAAAATGCAACAAAATAAACACACAATAAATACACGCCAACACACACATAAACTTTATTCACCAAATGCTGCATGGGATGCCAACTTTGAACAAACTGCAAATATCAAAAATCACCACTACTACAACAAACTCCTATCAAAATCTGTTTTTTTTTTCTCTCTCTCTATTTCACATTCTTCAATTGCACATTCATTACACGCATATTTGTCCACTAAATATATAATTTAAATACTTATACCTTTGGGGCAAATGCGAATTGCATGTTTTGCATGTCTTTGTGACTATTGATATATATAATTTAATAGCCAACACTAAAATACCACCTTTAAACGCTTCCTGTGTCATCTACACCGATGCCAGTGGACAGGTATAGAGTTTCTATAGTCCCTGAGCTTATTATCTACCAAAGTTAACATAATGTTAACAGAATGCCAATGAAGCCGCTGCTTATGCATCAACAGCTTTGCTGCATGTTAACATTTTAATATATTTAGTTTTAAGTTCTGTTTCCAAATGTTACAACAAAAATCAAAACACAAATTGTAGTTTTATGTTTCGAATCTTTATAGAACTTAAAACACAATTAGAGCAGCAAGTATTTCTTAGTATACAAAATATACGATTGTCCAGTGTCAAATTTCATTTTTCAATGTAAATTTCTTCTTAACTTTACTTAGGGTAAGAAATTTTAAAGAGAACGCCACTCGGCTTGCCGAAGCACTGATACCCTTTTAAATATAAATAAGCACCGAACATAAATTAGTCCGATATTAGTTTCCTTATAATGGAACTCTTATAATATATGTATGTAAACAAAATTTCAAAATGTTAGAACACTGCTGTATGCAGTGGCACACATTTCAACACTCCCTGCGTAAATTGGGTTAATCAAATTAAATGCGCTGCCGCGCCCCAAGGGACGCCGACAACGACAACAACTATGATTGCAACAACGATGAACAAGTGTCGACGGCCATTTTGAAGGCGTTGCCAACGCTGTCAGCGATGATGTCAGCGCCCAGGATATACCAGATGGACACACCTTTGAGTGTCAGAGCTGTTAGCAGCTGTTTGCACAACTGTCTGACCCAAAACGCACACAGAAACGCTCCCACTGACACACGCACACAAACACAAACACACACACACAACAGCTGGTGTCAATATGTACCAAAGACAACAGCAAAAGCATTAAGCTACAAAAAATAGACAAAGATTAAAAGTAAAAAACACAAAAATTAAATCAAAATTGAATACCTATTGTTACCTTATAGACACAATACTACTCTCTACGTACTCTTTCTCTCTCTCTCATAGCTAATCCGTTATCAATGTGTTCTCTCTATTTGATACACCCTACATACAGCCCAGCCGGATCGGGGCGTGTTATACACTCAGTGTCCTGTGCTAATGAACGGCACATTTTACATAATTAGGTAAAGAGCGGCCAAGTAAATTAACAATTTTATATTATCAATATACAATAAAATACAATCCCCATTCCTTCTATTTTTATCTCACTCTTGCTCTCTATCTCTTGTGTGCTTAGCGACACTTTTTACTTAATACATGTACTCAAATAGTCTTGCCTATCTAGCAATTGAGCTTATAGCTTTTGTGTGCTTTACAAGCGATCGCTGTATTTAAGCTTTAAAGCTTTTGACTTTCAGTTTCAGCTTAACAGCTTTTGCGCGATACTTAAACCCAAATTTATGATTTGGTTGCGCTTTAATCTTTTTAATTCAATTTTTCGTTTTTTCTTATAAACAATTTGTTGTCGACTGTTTCCTTGAAACACACAGAAAAAAACCACAAGCGCCACTTTTAATCGAATGGAAATTAACCTTGCGTATGTAATACGTTGTTTTTCTCTCTCTCTCTTTCTTTTCTCTCTCTTTATTTTCTTATACTTCTAGTGCCGCCTATTAGGATATGTAACTGTTACTGCATATTACAGCCCACTAGAACTTAAGCAAACAATCAAAATGATCAAATCTTTTCTTGTATTTTATACGTTTATTGTATAAATAGTGAACCTTAAAGAAAATGTGAGTGTTACAGACCAAATAGCTTTCTCTCTCGCTCTCCTTTCTCTCTATATATGCTGTGCTTGAAAGCTTCTTGGCTTCTCCATATCGTTAGCTTAGTTTTAGTTATCTATACTTGCTGCTTTAAAGGTGTTTTATTTCTACATTGATTTACTGTAACTCTCTTAAGTTCGACTTGAATACTTTTGTGGCAAACTTTATGTTTAAGCTTAGCACTTGAGTTTTGGCAAATCAAGAACATCAAATTTAAAGTGCGATTTTTTTTTTAGAACCATACAACACAATATACTATTTACAACTTCTAAACGCGATACACATTTTAAGGACTCATTCACAAAAGTTTATTATAAAAAACATTTTTAAATTCATTTGCGCCGCCATTTTATTATTTATTTTTCTACTGCTGTTAAGATTATTTAAGTCAACAATACTAGTTAAACATACGATTAATGTACTCTATCGTAAAATGAACAAACCTGATAATTATTTTATGAAGAGAAAAATAATAAAATAAGACGGTGTACACCAAGCGTAATAAAAACTAACAACCATTAACAATTCTAGTGTATCATATAATTATAATAAGAATATAACTAATTTGTGCTCTTTTTCTTTTCTTTTTCTGCTCTTCTCTTTTTTTCAAATGAAAACCGATAAAAAAAAACCCCCCATAAATCAACCTAAAAAAAAAATGTATTCAACTCCAACCAAATTTAATTATTATTTTGTCAATTTGGTTTATTTACAACGTTTGCATCCTGCCATACCCAAAAACAATAAAACTCATGTTGTTTATGCGAATAAACACACAAACAATTCTATATAGTTACTGGACACCCTCCCGGTGTGCCAAGATTTTAATAGATCTATGTGCAGTCGGTTAAATTGTAGATTCGTTCATTTAACTGAAGGTAAGTGCATGTGCTTAAGTTTTTTAGTTTTTAGTTCCTAGCATTTAGTTTTAGTTTTGTTGCTTTTAGTGCTTCTCTTATAGCGATTCCATTTTACGTTCCGTAGTTGATGAGAGAAAAATAAAACACAAAATTCTTTTTAACTAATACTCGTTTTTTTTTTTTTTGCTCAATTGGATACATTTTTAATTTAAACTTAATGTTCTTTTGTTCCTCTTTAGGTTCTATCAAGTTCCAAGAAATTACACACACAAAAATACACGCAAAAATATTGTAATACCTGAATTGGATGAATTTCATTTAAAGATCAATTAGTTCTAGCTGAAGTTGTAGGAAGTCAAGATCGTAACTCAGTCCGTTATCATTTGCACCAAATCCAAAATGGATCGAATAAACATTTTCAATAGATTTCACATTAATGCCATGTTTTGACATTGAGCTAAGACTTTGGCTTCATTTAGAAAGCTGCTTTTGAAGTTCACTTTTTGCTGACAGGCAACCAAATAAAAAAGATTAAATATCAAATCAATTATTTTTATAATTGCTTTCACTGTTTATCTAACAATTCCTATATTTATTGTATATTTGATGACTAACTAAATTTTTGTTGTATTCTTACGCCTGTTTTCCCTACGTGTAGATGACAAGGTCGAGGTGATTGATCAACGTGTTGCTGTCTGTCGCGATCATGCCAATAGTCAATGTCGCCGCAAGCAATGTAAATACTATCATATACCGATTGTCTTGCCACCAGCAAATATAATGGCTGCCATGATCACCAATCCCGGTGAGCAGCAGCAGCACCAGCACCAGCAACAGGTGGCAACAACAACTTCAGCAGCTTGTGCAGCTGGCTATAACAACAGCAACAACAATTTGATCATTATTGAGCCGCATCAGCAACAGCAGCCACAGCAACACCAACACCAACAGCCACAGCAGCAACAATACAGCTATCACACTACTAACAACAATAACAACACCAGTTACTATCACAGCAATAAAACAGGCGTCGCTGCAGCAACACATCATGCCACCAACATGTATCAGCAACAGCAACATATTACCTATCACTGCAGCTCACCGTATTCGCCCTCGTCGGCCTCCTCATCCTCTTCCTGTTCCATAGCCACATCGCCCACTTTATCGTCAGCCACCACGCTGTCGACCACATCGACAGCGACAATGCCGACACCACAACAGCAATATGCTGCTGCTGCTGCCGCACCGGCAACAGCAACTGCATATCTCAAGGCGCCAGCCTACTATACAGATGCCACGCCCACTCTGGTGCTTAGTAGCGACTACAATGCCAACTGTATACCCATTCAAGCAACGCCCTTCATCTCGCTGCCGCAGCAACATGTGCTCAAGTACACAACACAGCCGCCGCAGCAACATCATCATCATCAGCAACAACAACAGCAGCAGCAACATCATAGCCTGCTGCACCATCAGCAACACGCGTTTGTAGGTCATTATCCGGTGGTGGCAACCACTGTGGCTGCCCTACCAGCCACCACAATCACCGTAACGCCGGCCACAATAGCCGCACCCTCTTCCTGCATCTAAAACCACAAACACAAACATACAATATAAAAATAAATTCGAATACATTTTGATGCAAATTAAAGGTTGACATGAACTATTTACAAGAGCAAACATATACTATGGAAAAAAATAAAAACTAAATACAAAAAAAAATTAAAATATTATATATCGACAACTTTACAGAACTTTTTCGTACATATAGCAAGACTTTAAAGTAAGCGTGTTGTAAGCATCAGATTTACATATAGTAATTGAAATACATAAAGAGGAAACATTATAAAATCCATAAACAAAAAACAAAAAATTAGTGTTGTTAAATGAGAAACTTAAAAAATTAACTAAATAATTGAACAAAATGGGAAAACGCAGTTGCATTAAAATTAGTTACAAACTATTTTAAATTCTAGTGTTCCATATTTCAATGAAAAAAAAAAAAATTAATAATATTTATATTATAATAATAACAATAAAAGTAAACATTAGTAAGAAGTGTTTAGCAGTCGATAAGAAAGTCTTTAGAAAAATCAACAACAATTTACATGAAAAATAGTCAAAATTAATCAAAACAACAAAAATTCATAGGCCATAGTTAAGCAACAAAAACAAATGCGAGTATGTTAAAACAAAACCAAACAAAAAACTTAAAGAAAAATAAATAAATACAGTCACGTCCTATTTTTGCAACAACGATTTACTACAAAACAAATAAATAACAGATAAATGCAACAAGATAAATGCAAACGGCAAACGATTTCAAAAGGATTTTTTTTAAAGATACACAAAAAAACAAAATATATTCCTTTTTTACATTTTATAAACGAACATGCAAATCAGCAACTACAGCCGAAGAAAAACAAAACTTAACACCATCAAATAAATAAAATGTAAAAAAATAAATATTTTTTTATATAAAAATTAAAAAATGGTACGATATAAAAAATGCATCAACATAAAAATGGCGCAGAAGAAACATCAAAAATAACACTAAATGAATAATCAAATCTATAACGTAAGCATTTTTTGGATAGTAAAACCAAAAAAAAAAAAAAAAAAAAAAAAAAAAAAAAGAACACTGAACATTTTTTAAAAGTGTATTATTAATTTAGCTGAAATCTCTAGTAAAATGAAATAATATGAAAAGAAAACACTTCATACAACACTTTCTCAGCCACAACACACACACAAAGACAAACACACAAAACAAAAACACAACAATAAAAAATGTTTAAAATTATATTTAAAAAAAATAAAAATTATCGTACTGTATCTTCCTATGCCTAATTTGTAAGCGTACAATACCATTTAAATAAATATATAGTTATATACATATATAAATATATATGGTCTTACAAATTTCATACTGATTTTAATTTACTGTTTATAAATTTAATTTTTGATCAATATAAATGAATTGTAATACACACCACTACACAGAATATTACAATTATAATAATTACAATTATTATACATATATTTATGTATATACAATTAAACACAAGAATATATACTTATGTATACATATATAAATACAAATATATATATATATATATATATATAAATATATACACACATATATTTACTAATGGCAACTAAAACATGAAATGTGATCTTTTAAAGAAACAAAAAAATAAGAGAAATCAATAAAAAAAAAAAAACCAAAAATCATTATTAAATGAACAAGAATTAACATCAATTTATTTGTAAAGCAGAAAATACTGGATGAAGGTAAAAACCAATGGGGAAAAACAACATTTAATATAATTATATATTTAATAGTAGCAATCAATATTAGAAAAGTTTCTAAAATAAAAAATAAATGTAATATTAAATTGGTTCCATTACTCAACACATTAAAAAGGAAAGCAGAAGAAAAAAAAAACACTAAAATAAATTACACAAAAATAATAGCAAGAATAATATTATAAATAATCAACATAAGCTAAGATCGTTCAAAGTTTTAAGCGTAATAATTATGCTTTACATATACAAACATATACATTTAAGGGCTGATTATAATATACGGAAATTTGTTTTTTCTTCTCTTATTTCCACACAACATTTCTTGCCTCAATATTGTTTTTCCTTCTCAATCATATTGTATCGTCTTATCAAAAATACCCTTTTTCTAGTAAATACTCTCATATTCTAAGCACTCTAATCCTCAACTCTTAAGCCTAAACACAACTTAAACGAATGTTTTATAGGAACAAACCCATAGAAACTTTAAACAACAACAACTCCAACAAAAATGCCTAATAAGTTTCCGTCCATTATAAGCAGACCTTAAATCTATGTGCAACCACGAAAAGAAACATCAACAACAACAAATGTGGAACGATAAAGCCAAGTTGTTTACAAGATCAAAAATATAAACTATAATACAGATATTTAATAACAAATAACAAAAAAACAACAACAACAAAAATAAATGCATATTCTTAGATACTTAAAGTACACAACACTAAACTCGAAAACATTTTAAACAGTTACTAACACTAATGTAATAAACAATTGGAGAAAACAATAAGCTGAAAAACAGCAACAAAAAACACATGTTTTGTGTTAAACAAAAAAACCACGTAACTATTCTATAAAAAAAAAAAAAAAATTATTAGTTAGTAAGATCAAAATTGAAAAAACGTAAAATGGAAAACTACTACTATACAATATGAACAGAGATTCTGTGTAACATATAGAATGTTTATATGAGTATATTATTCTTAAATTTTTTGTTTTCAAAACGATCATCTGTAATTGAAAAAGTCGTTACTCGCGTGGCACGCGTGTTGAAAACGAGAGTCTCTCGAATGTGTAAACTAAAACCGAAACTTTTATTTGCCTTAAAGTTTTTATCAAGCAAATGTCATAAACTTGAGCATTGATTGAGAAATACTTTATATTGAATAATTTTAATTGCAAAACAGAAACTAGATTTTAATTTGTTTAATTACAGATATACATAAATACATTACATACAGCAAAACAATTAACCCTTATGTAAAACGAGTCGCTTGTATATGGCGCATTTTGAAAAGCAAAAAGAAAATGGAATCATATTTATAATTATAATAGTGAAACCATAATAAGTAAATGTATTAATTAAAAACTGGTGTAGTCTTTTTTCAGCATAAGTCATAGTTATTATTGTTAATTTTAGTTTATATATTTACACATATACACATAATATACATACTTATATATGCATATACATATATGTATATATGTATACATATATATTTATATTAGATTATTATGATTATTAATTGTGAATATGATGTGATGTGTTTATTGAAAAGTAAAGAACAAAAAAATGAATCAATGTTGCAACGTAAAGAAACATACAATTTACTATACAAAATCGAACAAATATAGATAAGAAATGAAAGAAAACTATAAAGTAACTAGGTGTGAAAAACTTAAGCGTGCATATAAAAATTAATTTTTAATTGTATTTTACTTAAATGTAATTTATCAATTACATTACATAAAAACATACATTATATTATATATGTACATACATATGTACAACTCGTATGTATGTGTGTATGTTAAATGTAAGTAGTCTTTCATTTTTGTCAGGTGATATCAACGAATTTTTCTATATGTTTTCTATGACTTGGCGTTTTTCTCAAAACGTAGTCCCAGAATCTATTGTTTGTTTAACACTTAAGTTAACAAGGTTTATATTATTATTTTTTTATGTTTTTGTGATATTCATAAAAGTTGTTTTATTGTTGGATTTATATATTTTTAATTTTAATTCTTTTTTCATAATTGTTTTGTGTGTTCATACATATATACTATTATCTAACGTATGTATATTTTTGTAGTTTGTTTTAACATACATGCAAACGTAGTAAAACGTGTGTATTATTTTGTATTTCTCATATATTATTGATATACATTAATTGATTAATGAACTAGTATATACAATTACCTATACATATATACAAAACCATGATAAATTGAAAAAATAGTTCTTAAGCTGCAGTCATGCAATGAGCGAATTGGAAAATTTAACGAAATCATTAATTGACACACTGAGTAAACGAGCAAAGATGGAGAACTATTTGAACGCAGAAACTCGAATAAATCGAAATAAAAAGTATGATAGAGGGAAATGTAACTTGTTTACGGAAGGTTTGGCAACGATTATGAAGATGAGAATAATAATAAAAAATGTCGACGATGGTATACTCCTAAAGAAAACGAAAATTTTTTAAAAATATTTAATAAACAAATCATTATTAACTATTATTATAATTATTATTATAAAGCAAATTAAGTTATTATATACATGTAAAGAACAAGATGAGCAAAGATGATTAATAAAGAAGATGCACAGCAAACATCAGAATTTTTGTTGCAGTTGCAAAATAAACAACATCAACAATTTGACGATAAGGTCAGAAGATGTACGAATGAATATGGTAAAGAAAATACAACATTTAAAGTTATTTAGCAGTAAAGTAAGCATGAAAACCAAGCATCAACAAACAAACAAAAACAATGAAATAAAATAAAAACACAAAAAAAAAATAAATTTAAAAAACAAAAATTTAAGAAGTCTTTTATTTACAAAGAATATTGCCGTTTCAATTTTAGTACCCTGATGTTTTCTTGCAGTTTAATTTTTCAGATTATCAAAAGCACTCACCGTTAAATGGGTGCTGTATTTGCTAAGCTCCTCGTAATAAAAAAATGCGGCATACTTGAAGGATCAGACTGTTCGAAACAGACTGAATCGCGACCATTCACTCGAAGATTTAAACAAAAATCCAAAGTGACAAAAAAAAACAAGTGGAAACGTTGCAGTCGATTGCAAAATGGGTTGAAAAATGTTTTTGGCTCTATTTTTTAAAGTTTATTGAAGGAATGAAGTTGGGCTGGGGGCGGTATGGGGGTGGAAGGCGTGGTATTTATGATGCAGATCTTTGGGGATCGTAACCAGCTATCTTTCTGCCGAATTTGGTGACTTTAGCTCAACAACTCTGAAAGATACACGCATTCCCGTTTTTGACGAAGCGTTGGGGCGGTTGGAGGCGACTAGGGCAGTATGGGTGGGCGTGGCATCCAAAGTTTTGATGCAATTTTTTGGGAGACGTCACCACCCATCTTGTCACCAAATTCGGTGTCTATAGCTCAAAACCTGTGAGAGATATAGCCGTTTCTGATTTCAAAATGCGGGGGGGGCTGAAGGTGGAATGGGTGGGCCCGGCTCCAAAATTTTTGATGCAGTATTTTGGGGGTTGCTAGTAGCTATCTTCTCGCCAAATTGTTTAGTTTTAGTTGTAAGGGCGTGCGAAATATGTTGATTTATCGATTTTGAGTTATCGAATTTATCGATTTGCCAGCCCCCCAGTTATCGTAGAACCCCAATCTTGACACTTTATCTGTATATGCCATAGATAAAGATATTTGCAGAGTTTCAAGTCTCTAGCTTGAAGGGTGTGGAAAAAATTGCGCACATACCGACGGACGGACGGACAGACGGACAGAAACCATGACGGACATTGCACAAACTCTTTACCTTCGGTATCGAGTATAATAAAAAAAAAAAAAAAAAACAATTTAAAATAGAACTTTCCACATAGCAGAGCAAGGTTTCGATCCTCGGACCTCTGGGTTATGGGCCCAGCACGCTTCCACTGCGCCACTCTGCTTGTTGAATTCGCCGTGTCAAAAGACATATAAGAAATTGCAGAACCAGTTCAACCCCTTGTTAAGCAGCTCAACAAAGGCAAAGAGATGGGGAGACCGAAACGTTATTGAATCACAGCCAAACATAAATAAATGGTATTTAGCAAACCAATATTTCACAAATGATACAAAAAATAAATATAATTATATTTAAAAATTCATGGAAAGCCCGCAAGTGAATTGGTGAACAGAGAGTAGAGTCCAAAAGTAAAAAACATGGCATTATTTTGCTAAAAATATCAGAAAGAAAGAAAAGTAATATAAAAGCCACAGTGTGTGATTCAATTGGGGGGTTTCGTTAGCAGAATGCTAAGCGCACGCATGCACACGTAAATTCCCCAGGTGCCTGTGTTAAAAAAAGGCGAAAAACGAGACGACATTCAGACTGGCAGTGAAAAATGTGCTAGTTGGAAAAATAGAGAGAGAGAGAGAGAGAGATTACATGCCTGCAGTTTCCATTCTTCTTCGCCACTTTTTTTCGTAGCTTTAATTTTTTCTTTCTTTTAAAGAAGTCGAAGGTGAATGTTCACACACACACCCACACACATGTTGGAATGCATGTTGTCTATTTTACACACCAACGCGCTGCAAAAGCGACAGCGACAATCTCAGGGGAATGAAAGGAGAAGGAGTTGAAGCAGGGCCCCTTTCTCTTTCCCTTTGCGTTGCTGTCATTGTCGTTGCGAACTGGCGCCAAAAGTGGCAACAGTTGCAATTAGTTTAGCATGGGACGCAAAATATTATGCCCCGGTTGTCGCTTTTGGAGCCAGGTTGGTTAGGCATCCCCATCTGTAATTAATGTTTGTAAATTACGGCCTTAAAGCGAATGCCAAGGTGCAATTGCTCTCCCTCTCTCTCAGAGAAGTAGACAATAACCTTTTATAGGATTAACAACAATTCGGTTTAGCCCAAAAAGAGCTTTAATTTTTTTGGCTTTGATTCAAGTTGTAATAAGGTTTAGATTCTGTAATAAATATGACCCGTTCGGCTCTTCCATTCCCTGATTATGTGTGTCATATCCTATTTTTTGCCCACATATTGTCAAATATATCCGATATTTGATTGGCCGCACTATCAACATACTACACAACATCAATTTAAAGCCAGTGAGCTTGTGGTCAATGCAAAAAAATTAACACTGAAATTGCTTTATTACATTTCCCCAAAAGCCACACACACCGCACCCGCTTTTTAAGCTTCCTTTTAACCCACCCAACACCCATAACGCACCAATTGGCAATGTAAGTACTACTGCAGGGGCAGGGATGCCTGAAAGGGGTGTGTTGGGTGGGGTGTAAGGGGCACTTTCACATGAGGTTGTTAATGATAATGCCGCTCGACTCTGACAATGGGATCCACGACGAAGGACGCTCATATATATATATACACAGAGCTGGAAAGTTGCTGCTGCTGCTGCTGGCTTTTGACGTTGATGAGACATGTGGTGCATGTGGTGGTCTTTGGGCATCGTAAAAATCATTTCACGTTATACATTACACGTAAGCGTGTGGCGTTTATGTTAACGTCATTGTCGTGTTGGCATTCTTTTTGTTATCGTTGCGGTTGTTTTCGTTGTCCTTGTCGCTGTCAGTGTAGCATGAACATTTTATTGTCGCTTTAAGAGAGTTCAAACTGAAGAGATTGAGTGATGCAAGATTGTGTGCGACTTAGCTATACTCTGTAAAATGCATCGATAAATGACTAACAGCACTTATTGCATTGCACAAAAAGAAATTGACGCAAAGTATCGATAGCTTATGCAGTTCGCTCGATATCTTTGGTATCGATTTTAATAAAAAACAAAAATAAAAAAATAAAAACTTCAATTACTTTTAGTTATTTGGTTGTATACCTTTTAAAATGATAATATAATGTTTTATTTAAAAATTAAAAACCATTCAAATATTATTATTAAACAATATGAGTGTCAAAGAGGTGCTTAATTATCACGTACTATTGTTTATTACTTCTCATGTTAACCCCCTTTGAGCCGCTCTTAATAGGGTATTTATTATGAAGCGACTGCAATTGAGCTCGATGGGGACAGAGAGCGAAGCTCATTAAATTAATTTAATCACGTTAATTAAAAATTGCTGTAGCAACACACACATATGCGCATCCAAGCCAAGCGACATTTGCTTTTACTACATTTTAATAGTGCCAGTCAAAATATTTACACAACACGTTGCACGTAGCAAAATCCCACCTGAAGGCAACATCAACATAAAGTGTAACCCATTCCTCGGGCCAACTGACGATGATTGGTCGCATTACAGAAAAAAGGGTTGGTCCTGACAGTTATTTTTCTTGTTGTTGATGTTGTTGTAGCTGATGTGCCAATGATTGCCCCTGGGGGAACTTTGTGTTTAGTTTGTTATGTGATGATTTCTAAGTAAGCACTTCATACCTTCATTAGTTCATTATAATGTGAAGAGCTTGGGATATTTATTTACATGTTTGGATATTATGTAAGGCAGTTAAAGTGTTTCAAGTATTGTTTAATTCGAGTCATTATGACTTTTTGTAAACTTATTGCTAAAGTTATTTAAATATGTCTTAAACAAACGTATAATGTTGAGTTAGGACATAATTCGAGAAATAATCCTTGAATAAACTTATGAGCATAGGAGTATGGGCTTAAGTTAAGAGCATTAATATAGATTACTTAATTGTAAGTTAGGAACAGAATAACTTAATGCTTTTTCTGCTATCGTATTAATATAATGAAAACTATTTTAACTAAGCATTACTTAAAAACACATAAATAAAAGAGAACGCATTGCTTTTTAGATTTATCAACGACTCTTACAAACAACTCCAACATACACCTGTTAGTATCTCTAATGGCTCATTGATAGTCACTACCCACATCTCCCCCTGCCCCAACTAAGAACGTGCCTTATCCGAAAGAAGCAGGCATCGCTTGTGCAACTTTATAAAAATTAACTAGTAATTATGTTTCGGCACCAGAGAAAAAGTTAAGAATTGAAAGAAGCGCAGACCGCAAACTTAATTTTGAAGTAACCAAACGCTTGAATAAACAAGAACAACAACTTAAGGCAGCAAGCAGCTAAGGAGAAGGAGGAATAGTAAAGTCGAATGCATTGGCCAGCGGTGTAACCAAAATCATCCACTCTACACCACCCACTAGTTCAGTTTGCCACTAAATTCGGTTAAGTTTTGTACAAAGTTTCTTACCGTAGAGGTTGCCAGAGAGAGAGTGGAGTGGTTGGTAAACTTATTGGGTAGCTGCTCATGAAAAATTTAACAAGCTAAGAAACTTAAATTTTATTGCCTATAAAGACGCATTAACTTATGCCAAGTCGGAGTACAAAAAACTCCCCTCCTGCACAGACCTGTGCAGGAGCGAGATAGCGACAAATGTGCGAGGATAAATTATGTGCAAGTGAAGCATTTTAGGAGTTCAAGAGAGATAGAGAGAAGAGGGCAGGGCAAGAGGTACGAGAGGAGCTTAGTGAGACCGAGAGCAAGAAATCCAAACTCGAGACTCTACCAAATATGGGGGCAAAAGGTGAAATGAATGGCTTACCTTGCATAACGAGGACAAATTAGTGCAGGCAAAATGTGTGGAGTTTGAGGTTAGTCATTGCCAGAGACTGAGTTTTGGGGTTAAGCAAGATAAACTTAACTTTGGTGGCTCATAAATTGAGGTTCGGGCTTTTTTCGCCTGCACTTTTGCCCCTTCATACTGCTTACATAAAACTTTTACCCTCAATTGATCAGCACACGAAAATGGATAAAAACGCAAGAAGAAATAGAGGAATTGTGTACGCCTTTCTAATTGAAATTTTGCGCCTTCAGGGAGAGGCAATACAAAGACTATATCAAACTTATTTGATTTGGCCAAAGCGCCAGAAAACTAAAAATCTCTTCAATAAGTTAACCAACTCCCAGTGCTTAAATTGATGTGTGTGATTAAGACTTTTAATGCTAGTTTTAGAATAAAATCAATAATTGTAGCTTTTGTGACAATAAAGATAGAATTTTACGTTGACAAATTATAGTTCTAATTTTTAATTATTTAAATATTGTCGATTTTTAGCAAGCTCAGTTTTATTGTTACCAACCATTTTTTTGCAATACTGAAAAATGTGTCTAGGTAAAAAGCATTCCTAAACTTTTCCACAATAACTGTCCCAATTTATTTATTTATTTCTATTTTATTTCTCATATTTTTATACTGTATATATACCATATAAATACATATATATATAATTGTTGCCACATTGTTCTTATATTTTCCATTCGATGTCTACACAATTTTGTCTGACAATAAATTTGCATATTTTGTGCTTGTGTTGGAAAAAAAAACTCTTAAAATAACTTAAAATATGGGGGAATTGCTGCCGTAAACTTTGCTTAGCGAAAGTCGCACGAAAACGAAAATGCATTGCATATAAACAAAACGAGAAATCTGTGAATAATGTTTTACGATATGAAAATTGCACTGATTTAGTGTCGGGAATTTGTTGGGCCATTCATTTTGTGCGTTGCCTGCCATCTACCCCCAAAAAGGATCTTACAGTTGTACACCACACACACACACAAACAAATGTGTGTGCAGCCAAGAAGTTGCACAACAACAATATACACATTTTTTGTAAAAGTTAAATAGTATTTACATTACGTAGCAAATTCAAGGTTCCAATGGAAAGTGATTTGTTTTCGGTATAGTAAGAAAATAATTCGGCAATAAAAAATTATTTTTGTGTTAGAAAAAAATTTGAAAACAAGAAAAATGATCTTGGGCACCATTTTGTGTTTTCAGATTTATATGGTGTGTGATTATAGAACTAAATCCGTGATCAACTTATACCAAACTATGAAAAAAGTAAATCGGAGCTCCAACTTTTTAACTTTAATTAACTTAAGCTCCAGCACATTCTAAGATGAATTATTGGCTGGAAACTTGTCTAGAATGCGCAGGCTTATGATATTATAATTTAGAACGAGAGAAACAGATAGATTGGGCAGAGCTGAAAGTTAAGTGAATTCTCTGTTGATTTTGTTGAGTTTTAGCACAAACCAAACGTGAAAATCTCATAAAAATTGCACGAATGCTTTTTACGTTGCATACTTTGCGGCGTGGGTGCTGCACCCAATGAAATGAAACGTAATGCTCCCGGAATGTGCAGTGCAGCATAGGATTTTATTCTTATTCATTTTACTGTGCCCTTCACTCGGGAGCAATGCAGGTAAAGTAAGCAAAGGTAGAGAGCAAGAGAGAGAGAGAGAGAGAGAGGGAGAGCTGGAAAGAAAAGGACGGAAAGATGAAGCGCTGAATTGACTAAATTAACTGATGCTGGCGAAAAACTTTGTTTGCCGTTAGACGATTGCTTGAATGCGTGGGACGAGAAAAAAAAGAATGAAAATACAAAAGAAGAATGAAAAAGGTGAACTAGTCAAATAAAGCTAGTGAAACTGAAAAAGTTGCCAACTGTGGGCTAATCGTGAAGCTGCTAAAACTGTTTGATTGTGCACAAAAGATTTACGTTAAATATTTGATTGAGAAATTATGCAACGCTGCGTCGGGTAATCGTTGAAATGCACAAAAAACCGTTTTAGTTTTGACTTTGCACTGCCAGAGGTCAAATAATGGATCAAGGGAAGCAGCAAAATAAAACTAAGTTTACTTCGCAAATTGGGTTAAATTGGCAATTTGAGGCAAACAAAGTTATTACTTTATTGAATTGCCAAATACTTAATATTCGAATATGTATAAGATCTTTTACTATCTCGCCAATTGGGTGATATTATTGAGCTTTTATTACGCGATATCTGCAGCTCTGAATTTAAAGCTGATTGATAGTTGACACTTTTAGCCTTGTTGTAATGTCAGCTGTTGCCAATTTTGATGCATTGCAAATCTGTTGGCCCGAGACACACACACACACACAATAGAATTTTCAATTCAAATTGCGCTTAACAAAGAGAGAGTGAGAGACAGCACGAGGAAGCGAAAATAACAGCGAAGCTTAGCCTGACAGCAAAAACAACAAACAACAATGTAAATGATATGTGCGAGCTTTTTTTTTTGGGCAGAGTCATCGCAAAACAAGCGAAATAAAAGGAGAGCTGGCAAAATCTAGTTGACAGTCAATCCAAATTCAAGCAGACGACATCACCAGGCACTGATTTTTGATTCACGGTCGGAGTTATTGAAACCTTACACTAGCAGACAAGCAACAACAACAACAACAACAACAAAAAGGAGCATGAAGTTGCAACTTTGCTACTTTTGCATAAAATATTGAGATTCCATGTTAAGTGGCACTTAATGCAAATGTGGTCGAAGGTCGCCGTTGGGGGCACCTCGACAGGTTAGCCGCAGCACAGCACAGCACAGCAAAGCACAAGTTAAGGGCTTAGGAGAGACAAGCTCTGATTTTGATTTTATTTTTTTGGAAATTTCCATTGAACACTAATGTGAATGCAAAACGTAAGAGTTGGGGCGTGGCTAGACAGCACTAAATCTAACGGATATAATCGAAATCTACAAAAGGGATATACATATAATATATGTATACTTATATCTACATTATTTTTTGAGCCCTGAAGCCTTGTGTTTCAAAGTATATGTTTTTGGGAAGATTGGTACTAAATATTTTTCTGATTAAGTTTTAAATTAAAAACACAACATATCAACTTATTTTCATTCGATTTATTTCAGTGGGTCAATTGTATAAATGACCTGGCTTTGCGATGAGGTCAAGTACAGTACAACTTTCACATGTAGTGCTGTGGCAAACGAGAACAAGACTTTGAACCTCTTCAACTCTTTAGCCATGCTAAAACTGCAAGCTGTCAACTGCATGCACACACACACACACACACACACACTCTTATGAACATGGAGCAGCTGCTGCTACTATTGGTATGTAGTTGTAGAAAACTGAATTTGGTTTTGAGCTGTTCGGCGGCTGTGGCAAATGTGTTTGCATTTCAGGTGTCAACAGCAAAAACACATTCAGCTTTGTTGCAATAACAACAACACAAAACAGAAAACAATAGCAAACCGAAAATCCTCTGGCAGCATTTTCAATACAATGAAAACATTTTACTTAGCAGCAAAAAAAAACTAAAAGCACAGAGCTGGAGAATATTTTTCGACACAACACAAAATGGTAGCCAGCTGAAGCTTTGAAATAGGTTGGAAGTGGGGTGTTGGCAACGTGTAGGGTTAAAGTTGTTACTGAAGAAATCGTTGCATGAAAATGCACAATACTTGTATTAAAAGTCAAACAAGCTGAAAACGTAAAGATATATTTTGTTGTATTTTATAAGTGGCATTTCACAGGAACAATGACATTTAAAGATACTTCAGCATAGTATTGATCTAATGTAAGAACTTCCTTAAAATCGGTAGGGAATCCCCAAAGATATTGATAATTGAAATTAACTCAACATGCATATTATCACTGACTGTACGAGTAGTGTATAGGGCTGAGAGTATCAACTCCTCAAGTAATGAAATCACAAAACAAAATATAAAAAAACATTTACTCCACTCATTGCACGTTGCACCCCACTAAGGATTGTCGGAATTCTCTCGTTTTCTAAATGCTATTTTTTTTCTACTTTTGCTATCTCAACAACGACCTGAAGAGACTGTTTTGCACAAACAGCCAGACGATAGACGACACATCTTCAGATTCAGCTGTGTTTTATCTATGACTCGATTTTCCGAGCGTTTAAGCAACAACAACAAGTGAGACCAAAGCAAGTAAACAACAACTCAGAGTTAGAGTTAAAGGTGGACTTGAAGTGTATCCTTGCTTGCAGTGCAGTCCAGTCCTTTGGATTGTGTCCCCACTAAATGACGCTCGGGGGCAATGACAACCCAAGCCCATAGAGTGAATTGTTGTTGTTTTTGTTGTTGACGCTAGCAGCGCTGCCAACTTCTTTACTGCTGCTTCAAAAGTCAAAAGGCTATGCCTGGCAGCAACTAACTGACTTTAGCTTTCAGGTATAATTAATCTTGTTTAGCCATTGCCTCTTGTTCTTCTCCCTACTTTTGGTAGTTGTTGTCTGTCACCCTGTTTTGTTTGTTTGTCTTTCTGCTGCTTGAAAAGCGACAGCGCTATCGTAATGTATTTAGAACGAGTTTAATTTTGGCTCCAACAACACATTTTTCTTAGCAAAACCCCCAAAACCTGACCAACCAAAAAAACGCACTCTCTCTCTCTCTCGTTTCTCTTTTTGGCTAGCTGGCCAGGTTAACTATTAATTTTGGGCTCTGAGCAAGATTAACGAGTGCATGATTGCCTCAAATTGTCTGGACAAGAGCAAAGGGCAGCAACCGAATACCCCTGTAACTTATCACGCCCTCCCTTAAGTCCCTCCATAGTTAATAGTAAAATTCGTCGCATACTTGAAGACTTAGCTTCAAGCTTCAACAAAATTTATGTTCGTCCATTGCAATTTTGTCGCACTAGCGAAATTTGTTGTTGCTTTTTTCCTTAACTTTCTGTTTAGTTTAGGGCGCGTTAAGACACGCCTCTTAGCCGTTATTAATTTGGCTGAATGTCAAAGCTGCAAACTAAAAAAGTGTTCTGCTGATTTTTTGTGGTTAAATTGTTGTTGTTTTTTTAAAAGTTTAATTAAAAGCAGTTTTACAGATTTGCTGAATCAAATTCTATAGTTGGTTTTTAATTTATTTCCTTAAGCAAAACTGTTGATATTTGTAATTAAAATAATGGCTTAATGTTATTTATCGATAAAAATAATATTATGTATGCATATTTATTTAATTTTTTTTTTTTTGGCCGATTTTTGCACTTCAACATAATCAATTTTCTTTTTTATTAATGGACAATCATTTAATTTAAAAAAAAATCTTGTCCCCATCTGATAACTCTTCTAGAGCTCTGTAAACATTGTCATTGCTTTACTGATCGGGTTCAGAGATTTTGAAACGTAAGAAGCAAAACATCAAATTTCTCTGCACTTCATTCAAAGCACATCAAATACATAGCCTGCCTTAAATTGCCTGGTGCAACATTACGCAACAGCTGCCCCCCTCGCCTCTACCCCTAAGGTTGTTGCAACTTCATTACATTTGCCACACATTCAGATGGATAGGTTTTGCCTCTACGCTTTGACATATGTACGAACCAAGAGTCCCAGCCCAATGGCAATGGGGCATACTCATCAACGGTAACAACTGGTACCAGCTAGCTGTTGTTACCTACAAACTGCGACATGCAACATGCAACCAGCTACCTCGACCAAAGCCTAAAGTGCGTCAAAACTAATGGCCACTGACAACAAAGTAAATGAAGCATGGCTCCAGGCGAACAGAATGGGAACGAAAGAAGAGTCTGTGAGTCAGAGTTGAAGTGCAGGCAAAAACAGGATGAAAAGCTTCGGTCAGAGGATAGTAAAGACGAAGGCAGAGGACATGGGGGCACACAACATTGCTGGGGTATAGCCACGTAATAGGCGAAATGAAAAATCTATGGGAGTTAAATGAGTGAAAATCAGGAAAATGCATTAATGAATGAATGACAGCAGGCGATGTCAGCAGCACGGGCTCACAGATAAGGACATTGACGAGCTAAAGAGAGAAAGAGAGAGAGATAGAAAGTGCCACAAGCACCGCTCTCATCCTCATATACCTCCATGCCCCTTCTCTTATTCCTGATGAACACGATGCGATGCGCAAAGCCCCTTGTACTGTGGGTAAAAATTACACTTTCTTTGACTTTATGAGTTTATACATAGGTAAAGAAAAGAAAGCTCATTAGCTATGAAAACGAATGTTACTATAGTTAGTATCGTAACTTTTGCTAAAAACCATAAATTCAATTTAATATGTTTAAGATTTATAATTGAACTGTTTACAGATGGAAGCATGTCCAACATTCTTGACAAATATCATAATATTCTCATAAGATCCTCCACTTAAATACTTTTATATAATCTAAAATGAACAGCTATTGTTTGTTGTTGTTTTATATATAATTAAGTTTCTGGTAAATTTGACCACGAAAGTATCTTTTTTGACCAACCAATGTGCGTACGTAAGTGGTTGTGTGTATGTGTGTGTGTGTGTGTATGTGTGGTTAGCTTGATGGGCAGATGGTCTGTCAGGTCGGGATTTGAACAGCTTGTGCCACGTTCCTGATGTTGCCTGCTGCATCCACTGATGCTTGCCTCGTTGAATGTCTTATTTATGAATGCAAAAGCGTTTTGAGATAGGTTGTGGGCCGGAGGGCGGGGTGGGCGTTAATGCTGCTGGATTTTAGCATGTTGTACACATGATATGATAACCAAACGTCCAAAAACGTTGGCCTCCAGCAGTCCAACCGGCCCAACTGAGGCTCGTCTTCCTGCTGGCATCACTAATAGAAAAATGTTCAAACGGTTGCGAATTTCTGCAGCTACCAACAAAAAAAAAACAACATTACAGTCGGGCATAGCAGACTGCGAAATACCCTGATATCAGTGATAAAATATGTAGTGTTTAATATAGTTGCAAAAGAGCGGTACTCGAAAATTTTATTTATTAACTCTTGTACGCCCTTAAAGTATACTTATAATTTATTTTTTTATTATTATTTTTTTTTTTTATTAATATGTTATGAATTTTTACAAAATAAGTGTCCTGCTACCTTATTGGGCAACTTAAGCAAATCAGAAATTTTCTTTGTTTGCAAGTATGGCTAAGCAGTTCATAGCTGTAAATCTTTGAATATACGGCTGTAGATAGGCTGACCCAGTGGCAAGTGCTTCCGTCATGCACTTTTCGTTGGCGGCCAACTTATGCAAGAAGCTGTAGATCATTAACATTATATAGTGTGTCTCGAGACTTTGGGGATGTTGCAGTCTGAAGCCACTGCATTTGGCTGCATCCTTGATCAATGGTATTATCCTAACAGCCATATAGCTGGTAGCCTCAATTCCTACTTGCATGCAATCACTTGCCTTATCAACAACAGCAACATTTGTATCAAACTTTTCAATTTCACCTCCCAAAGTGACACCCACAAGCTGTAAGTTGACAAAGTTAATAAGTTAAATAGTGAGTTTTTTTTTTAAGTTTGCTTACCAGTAGGCAGCTAATAAAGCAAACAAAGGACTTAACAGCTTGCATTTTGACTTAGTTCTAACTGAAACCGTTGTTAAACTTTAATTTGGTTCTATTAAATTAGATTTGCATACCAATAATACTGCAACTAATATCATTAACGAACATTAGATCAACTTCACACATAACAGTTAATGCAGCATTACATAACAAATTTGCAGCGGGCTTTTTAAACTTCTACTACTAAGAAATGAATAACACTAATATAGACACAAGATCAATTTCATTATATTAAACAGACCTAATTGAGATAACTTCAATCTATTAAGCTTGATAAGTAATCGATGTTGATAATTTTACAGCGTCAGTCGGATTTACGCGCCTCGGTTGAGAAGGTTGAATAAAGAGTACGCCTGTGATAATATTATTAAGGAACGAAATGTCTTTTACATATTTTTGACATTTTGAGGAAAAATAATCAAATTGTATTCCGAATGTTTTTCACATTATCATGCTAGTATATGTCTGCTGTTACTTTTCGATAAACAGCCAGACAAATGCAAAACGTTGCTTTTTGATTTTACATGACCCACACTGTGTGTGTGTGTGTGTGTGTCTGTTTGTGTCGAACAACTCATTTGCACCACAGTTGGTTTTCCAATTGCAGGGCGAACCCTCTCTAACCTCACTTTACAGCACTGGTTATCCTTGCAAAGGACCACCCGCAGTGTGCAACAAACATTTTTCGCCTATGAAAACGTTGTCGCATATTAACGTAATTAGTTCATGCGGCCCATTGAAATGGGCTCAACTGCAGACCAACGCGAACTGTGAACGAACGAGCGAAAGAGAGAAAGTGAGAAAGAGAGAGAGAGATGGGGAGAGTGGGACTAGCTGCAAACCCGAACTTTAAGCCTTGGGGCATTCCGGCCAGACAGAGTTTTTGGGTTGGATTGTGCCCGTCTGTTGTTTTTGTGCGGTATTTGGGAATTGTGGCCGGAATTATGATGTCCAGGACGAGCCCATTAAGCCAAACTGAGAGGGGAGAGAGGCGGGTCGGTGGTGGTGGTGGGCACTGGACACTATGCGTGCGTGTTCTACATACGAATATGGAGAGCACAAAACTCACAGGACGCAGGACACAGGACACACGACACTGGGCATGTGTGTTAATTGAAACGTGATTGTGTTGAGGCAGAGAATACGCTGCAATTGCTTGTTTTTTAGCCCATCTTTTTGAGTGGTTTGAATTTAGTGTCTTTTTCGACACTTTTGCCAATTGTCCGATGTCAGGGGTGAGCGAGTTTTAAGTGGCCATATCCCCTCATAACAAAATATATATATATACTTACTTATACATGTTTTTTGTACATTTGTACATTTAAATCTTGGGTGCGTAATGTTATTTACTAGATGCTTGGTAGAGCTTTGGGGAATATTCAATTTGCACGCACGCACAATTGAATTTCAATGCAAAATAGCTACGAAATCGAATGCATTATTAATTTTAGGCTTTAAAGCACACACACATACTTACACAGTTGTCCTTCGCTGTAACACACAAACACATTTGGTTACAAAACGGAAATATGGTTTTTCACTTTCCCAACAACGACAACATTGATACGGATAAAGATATTGACGATGATGATGATGATGATGATGAGCATACGTTTTCGTTTTGAGAAAGGGAATTTTAAATGCGCTTTTAATGTGATTTAGTTTGAGGTCTTAAAGGCGGCTTTAGAACTCTGCCAAAAGGACACAATTTGCGGGTATAAATTCTTAGATCAAAACGGAAACCATTTTTACCACATTGTTGGTTTAGTTGTCAGTGCAGTTGACTTAAAGTCATTTGTGTGTGAGAAAACTGAAAGATTGTGTTTCAAGGTAAAGCAAACAACAAGACAACACTTAACGTGTACAGTCGAACTTCTATATAACGAATTGCAGGGGGACAAGAAAAACCTTCGATAAAGAGAAAATTCGTAGCATAGAATGTGTTTTTGATGGAACCAGGTTGCAGGGTCCTCAAAATTAATTCGTAATATAGAAAATTTCGTTTTTTCGTGGATGGAAGTTTGATGTAGGTAGGTAGATAAAAATAGGCTTTTTTTTTTTATTTAGTCATCAAACTAAGACTTTAAATATTTTTGTTATTTTTGCATATTTGAATTTACAAACGTATTTAATTTATTATTGAAAAATTTCGTTTATTAAAATTGTGTACAAAGGACAACTTTTTAGCTCAACATAAAAATATGTAATAAATTATTTTTTACGAGTTTTGGTTTATAAAATGTGTTCATGGTAAATTATTTAAGTCATATTAAACTAACACAGCAATAAATAGCTTATTTCATTTATTCACTTATAGCACCCTTAAGACATTTATCAATTTAAAACAATGTATTGTTTTTGTTGCAAGCAAAAGGGCTAAAAGCCAAAGCCAAATCCAAAGCCAAAGCCAAAGCCAGAGCGAAAAACAAATAATATTACAAATCTATTTTCATGGCAAGTGCTTTGGACACATTTAGGCTTTGACACGCCCGTCACAAAATTGAGGTTATGTCATTTGTTTAGTTTGTTACCTCAATTATTTACTAGCCAAAATAGGCAGGACCATAAAACATTTTCCCTCCTCAACTGTATGTGTGTGTGTGTGGTGTCTATGCAATTACATAAATTCCTTGTGACAATTTCGATTTGTATTTTCTTTTATTTAAATTACGCCTTCGGGGTACATTTCAATACAGACAAGACAGTAAGGACATGTGGTGTATATATGTACATATAGAATATTTATTACACAGATATAGATCTGACACAAACAGACGTTGTTGTGGTAATTAATTTCAATATGCTTGAAAATTTGCATGCTGCATATTTATTTGAAAAGTTGGCATAATTATATTTATGTGATGCCTGTGCGTCAGATATTGTTGTTGTTCTGGCTGCTGCCGCTGCTGCTGCTAATTGATGGGGCAATATGTGAAATCAAATGAAATCCAGCTGTTTGCCAATTAAAGGACTAAAGGCAAGCTATGATTATAGCCATGGCTAAGAAACAAAATCAATTGCCTGTCTAAGCTTAACCAACATGTTTGGCTATGCATATGTATGTATGTAGTTGGTAGTAGTAGGGTGGCTCATGCAAAATTTAATTTCAATTTCAATTCAGCAAATGTTGCCCCAAAGTGAGAACAGGCAATTTTCTCTAGCCATGCTAAAAGTCAAAACAAAACGCCCCCAACTCCAACTTTATATCCTGTGTGTGCAACAGCAACAAAATTTTAACCACTTGACTGCATTGTGGCTAGAAGTCAAAGTCGCCGCCCGGATAAGTCAGTTCGCTCAGCTGTACGGGTGCCCCGCCCCACCCACAACATTTTAACCCACCAGTCGTCTAGTGCTTTCTGCCAATTGACATGCAGACCTGCCTGGCAGCCGTAAATCGGCATAAATAATTCATTATTGCCGCCTCGTTGCGCATAAATCAAGTCAGCTCTGAGGTCACACATTCACTTCGAGAGCAGAAAGGAAGAGGTTGTTGTTGCTACTGCTGCCTGTGTGGCTAAGCAAACTTGAACTTTAACAAGCAGGAATGTACATAGTACGTACTACCAATATACTGCCTAAAACCAAAACACACCAAATAAAATGTTAATAAAAGAAGAGAAAAAAAGAACACAAAATAGTAGATTGGAGATGCCGGGGATTGAACCCGGGGCCTCTCACATGCAAAGCGAGCGCTCTACCACTGAGCTACATCCCCGTTGAACAACATGCTGCTTAAAGTGTAGTTAGAGCTAAGCGCATTTTGTGCAATGAACATGCGCAATAAAATAAGCTGCCAATAATTTATAAGTTTTTGTCATTTTTTATGTAAAAATCAAATTGAAAAGTTCAAATAATATATTATTGATTTACAAAAGTAATGAAAATCACCTATTTTTAGTCAATCAAATGCAACAACAAAAATAAAGTTAGCAACCAAATTTAGGCAGTGCACTGCTTGTTTACTTAGCACTGCTTTCTTATAATCACTTGGCAGGAAATAGTCTACATGGGGATGTAGCTCAGTGGTAGAGCGCTCGCTTTGCATGTGAGAGGCCCCGGGTTCAATCCCCGGCATCTCCAATCAACTATTTTGTGTTTTTATGGTTTTTTCAAAAACAATTCGTTTCGAATCTGTTTTTGTTGTGCCGCGCTCGTTGTGTGGCTGAAGCGATCATTCATTCTAGGGAATACTCTCATTTTGCTGTTTTGCTCTGTGCGACTGTACACGATCAGTATTTTCGAGTATGTACACTATTCCGAGTTGAGATCACAATCGATCGCATTTTTGCTTCTTCATTCGTTAAATCGATAAAGTGATCCATGCGACTAATAGGCGCACAGCAATTAACAGCACGCAAAACGATTCAGTCAGTCTCTATATATTTGTGTTTGCATTTTCTATACGCCGCCCGCATGATCGTTTCAAAATACAAAAACTGTAAAATACACACACGCTATGCGGCAAAGTGAGATAGCAAGTGCAGAGCTGCCGCGCACAGCTCACAGCACAAGTCAAAGTGAGACGAGGCGAAGGCAAAGAACGACAATCAACAAAGCAGCACAAGGCACATGTGTGTTTGCTTGAGTGTGAGTGTGTTTGTGTATGAGGGTTGACGTCGTCGTCGCCTCTCTTATGTTTTTGTACTTTTTTGTATACTGCTCATTGAATTGAATGCGTCGGATTAGGCTGCTGTTGGCGCTGTGCGCCTGGCATTTTACTTAAATGATTGAACTATTTTTGCACGGTTTTTGAAATTAAAGTTCATTTTCGGTTCCACTCTCGTTCCCTTTTCCCAGTCTGGTCCACAAATTTCGATCTCTCTTGACTGACGGCGATTGGCCGACGGTTGATCTCAAATTGATCGAGTTTTGTTGATGAATTTTGTGATAGCATTTTGACTTTTTGTTTAAGCTTTAAACTCGCTCTTATTTAAAAGCTAAGGGATTCTAAAATCAAGCTTTTATTAAAATTTTTTTTTTTTGTTTTCTTTGCAGCTGCACAACTTTTATATCTCGCTTAATCACAAGATGGCCCGGCCCTTACCCTACTTCCACAGAGTTGCGTTTTGCATTGGCTGCTGCATAAAATTTCCAAAGAAAATACTCAGGTATTTTGCTTAATCTCTTCACCTGGACCGTAGCAACAAAAGTGGAAAGAGAAAGAGGGAGTTTGCATTTAATCTCGCGCAATTTCTTATAAATATGCATGCAAATAAAATGGCTGCTGGAAAAAGTAAGGCCAAAGGCGAACACAGCTGTTCTTTCCAGTCAAGATAAATACTGAGTACTGCAGCTAAAAAATGTTTGCTTTATTTTTTTGCCACCTTAATTAAATGTAAAGTATAAAAAACTTCAATTGCATTGGGCAATGCAATTTTTTGGTCGCAAAGTGCTTGCAAAACTTTAGCTGGTTTGTTAATTAAACACAAATTTAATAAGTTAATTTGCGCACAACCCACAACCTCCCCCTACCCTTTTGTATAACTCTCTCTTTCTCTTCACACGTGTGTCCTGCACAACAAATATGTATTTGCTACAAATTTCATTACGCTACATACAAACATCCACCCACTTCCACCCCAATTTTTTGCTTGCTTTGTTTGCCAACTTTTACGAAACTAATTAAAACGATAAAAGAGCAAAACAAAATACGCGAATTTCTCGCTGAGAACCATTCGAGAGCACTTTTGAGTATTTGATCATTATCTCTGCTGCATGACTAAATTTTTTGATTGCAGCCCTTGGCTTTTAGCCAGGGTCTGTCTGTCTTCACAAACATACACACACACGTACGTGTTATTTTGTGTGTGTGTTGAGATTTCGGATGCGAGCAGCGAGAACAAAATAGACAGGCAAGCAGAGCGAGAGAGAGATGGGCAGAGCTCCTGCGTCGGTGACCATGCGGAAATTAAATAAATTCCATAAAGTTGCTCAGGTGGTGCTGATCAATCATTGCCACATGCCACACACGCTTGGGTGTCACCTATCAACAACTGTCAACACCACAAAAGTACAAAACACTATAACTGAACACGAAGGATTAATTGGGTCAATTTATTTTTGGTAGATTAATTATTTGTTAACCAATAAGTTTTCTTAAACTTAGTTAATCCAAGCAAAATCATTATATTTTTTACTTTTAATCTATTATTTTTTGATTATTTTTTAAGGGGTATCTGGACTAAAAAACAATACGCCGTGCATCTCATGAAAGCCGTAGCATAGCCGTGAATGTCTCATCTGGTGGATTGGTCTAAAAGGATTGTATATTGTATATGCAAGAGCAAAGTCAGACTCTATTGTGCCGATTGTCCACCTATAGACCCAAAACACATACAAGTGCAAGTAAACATCGTTCGCATATCCTTCAAACAAATTGATATGCCCACACAAATGAGGCAGTCAAATGGAAACATCGTTGGCTACTGCTGATAAGCGGCTCTCAGTTATGCACAGACAATGGGTATTAAAGCAAATGCATGGAGCTATCAAATTAACTGAACGGCCGCATGTGCGAATATTGAATGGAATGGAATGGAATGGGTGATATGAATATGTTTGAATTGATGAATTTGTAAGCTCTTGTTGCATTGAAAAGCGCACCTAAAAATATGCTTCGCAATTGGAAATATGGTTGTAGCTTCAAAATAAGCTGTTTACAGTTAACGCTCTCTCGCTCATTTCACTGTGTGCTCTTATCACAGTCTCTCATTTCAAGTTTGAGGCTAGAGATGCGCATTAGCGGTATGAGATCTGTTGAATATACAAACATATTTGGTTTAAATGTTAAATAAAATGTTTTTTATTTAAATATATTACGTTTATAAATGCGTTGAAATAAATTATATATATTTTTTTGACGAATAACATCAACCCTCAAACATTTTTTGTATTCGGTCTCCTCACTAACAACTTGTTAGTAACAAGTTTCTTATGATGCTCACGATAAGCTTTAAGTTGCTCTTGAAAGCTCTCTTACTCTCTTTGTGTGCCCAACTACCAACGCAATACGATATTCACTCACGCAGCCGCCTTTTCAATTTAGTAAGCAGCCACTGCTCCTCTCTAACAAGCTTCGAGCTCACCTGTGGCTTTTGGTGACTGGCCCTCTTGAAGTAGCACCGTTGCCCCGGTCACAATCAGTAACAATTTGCCCGCGAAAACGGTTAAAACGTCGTAGCGCTAGAATTTCGATTGGCTAACGTGAGCAGCACAATAAAGTGGAAGCAAAAACCAGGAACAACAAAAGCAGCGGCAGCAGCAGTAACAAAAAATATTTTTTACGTGCGCATGCGCCTCGCTCTTAATCTTTGCAATTCGCCATCGTCGTCACAGACATCGTCACCGTCATCGTCACCATCATCCTCTTCGTTTCTGTCTCTCGCGTACTCTTCACATATCTTTTGTTGTTGATTGATTTCGACTCCAAACAACAGTTTGGTTATACCTACAAACATACGGTACGTGTTCATTTGCATATGTGTGTATGTGTTTTGTAATTGTGTGTGTGTGCATGCAAAAACAAAATCGAAAATAAAACATAAATAAAATCAAATACAATTTCATAGAGCAATCGAACGAACAAAAGTGAATAAACAACAAGAGCAATTATAACAAGGGCATTAAAAGTTTTGCCAACACACAAAAAGCAATACATACAAAACAAAATCACGCACACACATTAACGGATTGTTTATTTAAGCGGTAAGTTGAGGAGCGCTGTCTGTCAAACGCAAAATTTGCATGCAAAACTGCATGGAAGTGAATTAAACTGTTTGTGCAATGCATGTCAAACTGTCGCTCAGCCTTGACACAGTTTGAAAATCCTGCACAGTATTTTGAGTAAATTTAAACAAAATTAAAGATGCTAAAAACGAATTTTAAAAAATTCAGTTTATTAATGTTTTTTTTTTGCTCCTTTTTTAAGCACATAAAATACTTTATTTTTTGTGTGCACACAAATAATTTAATTATACACCAACTAAATGCTATCAAATTAAATAAAACGCCCTGCAAACTGCAGTTTTCAATACCATAAAAAAAAACTTTAAACAGAGTAATAGTGATGTGACTCTTTGTTGTTGTTGTTGTTGGCCATTAGTTATTGGCACACGCAATGCAGCTGTAAGTTTTGTGAGCAATCAACCTTTAAAGCCGCACGCTTCATAAACGAAATGTGTAATAAACATTAAGAAAAAACAAAAAAAAGTTTAACTATATCTTAAAATCTGTGTATGTATTTGTTGGCCTGTTAACAGCTAACTGCTTTTAATGTCCAAAAGCAAATGGCAGCAACAAGCTTGCATAATCTGTAATTGTTTTGATTTATTTAACTATTTTTATGCCGCCTAAAGACTTGTTGGCTAGTAGAAGTAGTAAATAGTATGTATGCATGTGTGTGTGTGTGTGTGTGTGTGTTTGTTTAGTGTTGTCTGTTGCCACGTTCATGCACACGCCGCTACCCAACACTCATACCCCCCCTCGTTAACTTATTGCATAAGGCCATTTGCAGCGCGTATTTTTTTTTTTTGTTCAAATGCGACATGCATGCAATTTTATATACATATATTGTACTTTATATATATATATGTATGCTTTTACCTTTATTTAGTTTTTTTCTTACGCTCTATTCACAATTCGCTTTTAACTTGCTTGGGATTTTTCGTGCCAGCATTCACCCAACCTCTCCACTCTTTGCTCAGCAAGCAGCGTTAAATCTTGCCTGGAATTTCAGCTATGCTTTGGAGCAGGTTTTGCTTTTTTTTTTCGTCAACGTTCGTTTTATTAATTCACCGGTTTACTTCACCTGATTTCTTGGCTAGCATTTCTTATGCATTTTTGTCGCGCGTATTTCTGGTTTTGGACTATAAAGCACTCTTCTAGCCATAGGCCTCTAATGCGTTCTCTCTCGGATCTATGTTAATTGAATTTACAATCTTGGCTTTGGTTAAGCGATCAAGTTTAGCGTTTTGGCACATTGCACGTTGTCAGATTTTATTTGCCAAATGTGTTAATAAGAGGATCATACAAAGTTAAAGTCAATAAACCGGAAAATATCATTTTATACATATCTCTGTTTCGAAGAAACACAGTTCTGATTTAATAATGATTTCAAGCGTTTCTATTTTTGTGCTGTTTTATATTTCTCGATTTGAACATTCTTTAAATTCCACTCAAACCATTTGTTATCACACATTCCACCTTTTTTGTTGATTAATCGCATCGGCCACTAACCTTACTTTAATCAGTTTTCAAAGCAATTAAGCTAGACGCCGACAGTTTCCTGTTAGAACCCAAACTTTGCAGTCTTAGGAATGTTTCTTTTGGATAACATTTGGGTGTCTATCAATATATAATCAAAGACTTATTAGTCGACAACAATGGCAAGAGATCTTATATTTTACTTTATAGTAGCTCTTACTTCTCCAATCACTTAACCTAAACACAAACGCTAGATTGGTGTAAACACTCAAAGTCCATAGTCTTAATAGTCCAAACTAAGATTCGAACAAATATCCATTTGCTATCAGCGTAAATCTCCTTCGCCTTAAGCTCAAAACTTAATTTAAATGTGCTTGGGCGCTTAAGTATTATTATTTTAGCTATTACCAACTGTTGCTGGTAAGCCACATAATAAAGTTCCCATATTTATAATGCAAATAATTTAGCATAGCATGTAATTCATTTTGAGTGGCATGTGAAAATCTAGAAACTTATTAACAATTGCATGAGTGTGTTAAACAATATGACGCTTTGGGCATAGCTCCCACATCAAATTGGATGCCAAAGTCTATAAATATTAGCGACACAAAAGTTTTGCTTAGCTTTTGTGAGCTGCATTGTTAGTAGAATAATATTTTGTAGCTGATATTAAAAGGCTTACAGTTATAAATGAGTAATTTTTATCATATTCTCAAGGTTATTGATAGGTAAAAATACCTAACGAAATTATAATAACTAAGTATTGATGATAGATGATGATTAAAAATGTTTACGTCTCGCATTTTTTGTGATAAACACGTTTGGCTGCCGGGAACTTTCGAATTTGGTTTCCATTTTTAAAAAAAAATTTGTATAAATTATACGAAAAATATCATATTAATTAAATGGATGGAGCATTTCGTCGTCTGGAACGCCCCAAAACAAACGAAAACGAAAGCGCCTAACAAAACATAACAAACATTTTATGGATATCTTTTGTTATAGACGACACACCGAGGCGAAAAATATCCGAAAGCCAAACGCGATCCCGAGTTAAAGAGAAGATGAGAAATGCCTAAATATAAAAGGCTAGCCAGAGCCCAAGCAGAGCCAAACAAGCACAAAAGGCAAAGCAACAAGAAGCACTCAAAGCCAAAAACTGGTTCTAGAATCAATTTTTTATTTTTTTCAAGCAGAAAAAAAAAAAACAGAATCCCTCGACGAAAAATTTTGTTTTGAGGCAACTTCGAAAATAAATTTGGTTAGCCAACCACTCAGAACAGGCCAAAGCAGGCTTTTGTTGGCTGTTGGGCAGCCAGTTTTGTGTGGCATCCAAACAAGCTGCACACATACACAGATACAGCGACACGGTATCTTTCAAACTTCCATACCACAACCAAGCAGCTTCTCCAAGCGACAGACGAGACGACGCAGACGAGATCTTTATACTTGTTATTATTGCTTATTTTGTTGTGTTTGCTGTTGTTGTTTTTGTATTTGGTGTTTTCTGCCAGTTGTTGTAGTATGTGCCAAAAGTATCTGCACACTTTGCTCAGACATTCTTTATTTGTATCTGACAGATACGCGCTTGCTGCGCATAGCGCCAATATTTTATTCTTTATTTTAGTTATTTTTTTTTGTATGTTATCTCTGTTTGTTTCTCTTTGTTTCTCTTTAATTTTGTCTACTAATTTGTGATGTTGACGCATTCAATATTTAATGTGGTTTTGGTGGTAGTAGATTCAAAATAATTTTGCGCTTTTAGGTATATATATGTATAATTATATATTCGGCGAAATCTGTAAGCTTTGTTTTCTTTTTTTTGGGGCATTTGATTAACTGCCAAACACGCCTTGATTCAAAGAAAAATAAACTTTTGGGTCTTGGGAAATGATAAATTATAATTTATTTTTGTATAACAAATATAATTTTTCAAAAGATAAGTTAATTGATAAGCTAAAGATTTTCAAAGGAATATTAAATGACGCATCGAAGCTTAAAATAAAACATCGAATGAATAAGAAAGGTATAAAGACTTTTGATGTAAATATCTACGTTTCCGTTGTAACATTCTTTACAATGTGTCTGGAAGTATTTTTATTAAGAATACTCCTCTTATAAAATTATGCAAAGCTTCATTTAGAGTTCATTTATATTCGTCGTCTCGACATGAACTTCTACGAATATGTAAAAATTTATTTATGGCCTTTACAGCTTAATAGAAATTGGGAATAGAATTTGTTTATCATTTACATAGTTAATATTTACGTATAGATATTTATTCTAAGCGATTGCTTGCAATGATCTCATCCGTTTAATCCCACACTAACACTTGAGTTCTATGACTTTTTGAGTAACCAATTATCCTGATTACTTAACTCTTTTTGTATTTAAAAATACTTGAATTTATTTTGCAAAACTTTCATTTACCATTAATTAATAAGTTTTATGCAATATTAACATTTGTTGATTGTCATTGCCGGTGCTAAATGCTACTCAACAGCGTTGTTGTTTGTTTTTGTTTTGTTTTTTATTGTTATAACAAACTTCAGTCGACGATCTTGAGTTTATCTTGAGTATTTTTTGCAGGTGCTTGCTTCAGATGCTGCTGCTGGTTGGCCTGACGGGCTACAATCTTGCACATTGTTTGTCGTTTGTCATTGAATATTAATTGTGCAAAAAAATACATGTTCTTAAATGCTATATGGCAAGACTACAAGTTACCCTCTTGAACAAATAAAGTTTTTAAGTTAGAATATTAGCTACCTCTTTGTACACATTTGTCACAGAGCATTAACAATATTCATAACTAGTTTCCCATAGTTTCCCATAGCTATGAGAGTCAAACAACAAACATTGCTAACAATTCTCAGTGCCTGCGGCGACAACTGGCAATAAACAAACAACCGCCAGTCACTCAACCAGCAAATAAGAAGAAAGACCAAGACAAATCTCTCAAACCCTGCTCGGATTGGGGCTCTTCTCTTCATTGGCCGCATCTCAAAAGCTGTTAATGACCATTTTTTGTTCGTTTGTTTTGCCCCTAGGGCGCAATGTGTGCAGATCTTTTGTAAGTGATTCATGAACAACTTGGTGCGAGTGCGAGTAATTGCACTTTCCAAAAAAAAAGTAAATACATATAAATGAAAAGTAGCACCAACAAACAGAAAATAAACCAGCCAGGTGCTAACCGAAAGTGTCAGCTGTACTGACGTCATTGCTTATTAAGATATTTATTTGATTGTAAATATATAGGTCTACGCCTTAGTTATTTGAGTCTTCTTTAGTGAAAATATTTTCATAGCGATAAGATAATTTACACACAAACGGCATTGAAACTTAAAACAATAAATTCTTGTTCAATTTCTGTTTTGTTTTGTTTTTTAATTGCTTAAGTCGCATGCCAACATAATTGAAATGTGTATTTAAGTATTTATGATAAGAATACAAGTGTTATATATTTTTACAAAGGTTGATCGAAGCTTTATTAATTGGAATTTATGAGAAAATAAAGTTTAATTTTTATTTTTGTCACTTCGACATTGAACTTAATTGTTTTTAGCATATTTTTCTATAGCAAGTGAAAGTTCTGAGGCAGCTTTCAATTGCACCTATACTAGCCTTAACTTTTATGGGCGCTCGTAATAAAAATCTCAGAAAAGCACTTGAAATCAACGTATTGTCGTCAGCTTTTTGTTTAAGTTATGACGTGTCGAGTTTTAGTTGTTTGTTTTTCCGTTTAAGTTATGATTATCGCCATACTTTCTTGATTATTATTTTCCTTTTGTTTTCGTTTGACTTGAAGATAATTGTTGTCATGAGCCTTAAAACAAAAAATAGCTCTTGATGCATCATTTAAAATGAATGTGAAGGGCTTATATAATATATTTATATATAAATAAATATACATATATTAATGAGTTGCTGATTAACTGAGTTAATTGCAATATATTTTGAAAGTTCAAAATGAGTTTTACTTTCAAATTAATTCTCCAGCGAAATGCTTATGAACTCAACCGACAAATGACTTGAAATGATTGCAACCTTAACTTATCTGTTTAGTTAGCTTATCAACAATACACATTCATTCATGACTTTGTCATCTCCGTTAAGAGAACCTTACTCCTATTATTTTGTTTACTAATCTCTTGTGAATGAATCATTCTCTCATTCTCATGCTGTGCGTTAGTTAGCACATTGCTGTCAAAATTCTCACATAGCTCAACTAATCTCAGCTAGAACAGCTTCTGCGACTGAAAATCAACTGCTAACTTAAGTCGAGCGCAATATGTACTTTAGTTATTGTTATTCTCATATAAGAACAACTACATAATTTGGCCTCAAAAGTTGTGCAAAAGTTCGCTTATCTAAATCTAAACTGTTGGGCTTCCCTTTTTCAGTTTGTTTCGCTTATCAGTTTTCCATTTGCATTCTGGCAATATTTGACTTAGCATACTTTAAAGTTAATTAAAAAAAGACAATCGGAAATTTTTCCGTGGAAATAAATATTTTTTGAATAATGTTTAATTAGGGAATTGAAAGTGTATATATATGTAAATATTTGTCTCTGGGCATTTTACGTAATATATATTTCCGTTTAATTGCACGGTACGTTTTGGGCTTTTACCTGCTGATTTCTAAACAACAAATAAACAAACAAAAAATAGTTTTCCAACAATTGTTGTCGTATTTAACGGCAATCAGGTATTTTTTGTAAGCGCGTTTGTCATGTGCTCAAAAGTTTTGAGAAACGGAGACAGATAGATATAGAATCGCTAGCTAACGGCTAATTTGTGTTTTTAATGATGAGAAACCGCTTAACTAAACAACAAAATACTACAAATACACACAATGGAGGCTGTCGGTCCGTCTGTCTGTCTGTCTGTTTGTCGCTTAACCGTTCATGCGGGTCTCCACTGTAACGTGCAGGGGCCCGTGGGAGGTACACTTATGACTGATATAAAGTTGTGCGTGTGTACTTCATGCTTGATTGCAAATTCAATTAAAGTTTGCACAAGAACATCAAGCCAAAAAGGGCGTGATTAGCATAAATGAGGACCTACAAACACAAAAATCGTTCCACAAAATGAATAACTAATTTAAATAATAATCATAATAAATACCGTTGACAAGCCTTTTGTTATATTTAACAACTATCTTGTTTTTCTCATTTTATGTTCCGACTTTTTGGCCTAAACTTTTTTGTTTATTACAAATTAAAAAGTTTTGGTTTAGTAAGTACAACCGTTTTTTATTTGAATATTTTTCCTTAGTTTTTCTTCTTGAAAATATTTTTCTTTCGAATTTTGCATTTGTGTGTATAATTCATATTCCAATAAATCAAATAATAATTTAATTAGATTTATGTGTGAACATAAAAAATGTTTTTTATATTTTCCGCTCAACAAATTCATCCAAATTTTTTTATTTAATATTTCATTGTCATTTGCTTTCATATTCTTAAAAGTAATTGTATTTCTTTTCAGCTTTTTTTGACGAGCTGTCGTTTTTTTTTTTTTTTTTTTTTTTTGAGGCATGTCAGTTCCGCTTCCTAATAGTACGTCAAAGTACAAAAAACCTACATACATAAGCGCTTAAATATACTATGCGCAATTGTTATTATTGTTATTACTTTGATTTCATGCACCTTTTTATAGGTACTTTTTTCGACAATTGGCGCTTCATTGTTTACATTGTGATATTAAAAATCGCTTACGATAGAAACGAGGCGAGCTTTCAATTGTTGTTTATTGTTTTTTGTCTGACTGGCAGTCAAGGTCGTCTATTGAGCGCATCTTGAAACTTGAACAACAAACTTTTATATATGTATGTTTTTGTTTAACAAAGTGTGTTTAGTTGGCAGACAGCAGGGTGCATAATACAGAACCAATCATCGAATAACAAAGCTAATGTTAAATTCGCTGGGCTTCAATTACGAGTTTTACCTGCCTGTCTGGTTATAAATCTCTCAAACTTTTGCTTCCCAAAGCGATGATTCAGCGATGAGAATTAATAACTTGCGCAAAAATATATTGTTCTTATATAATATTTCAACTTTAACAAGCAAGAAACAAATAAATGTAAAGGAAGTAACGAACAAAAATACCTTTGTGTAATTTGCAATGCACGAGAGTTTTTTTTTTTGTTTTTTCAAACTCATGACATTTATACCAGGTACAAAAGTGAGTTCAGGGTCGTTGATATTAAAGGCGTATCAAACACACGTGTTATTATTTATTTGTTGGAGATTTAAGATTGTTCAGACATAAAATGTGAAGAAATTTGTATTAAAAAGAATGTTTTGTGTTTAGCCAAATAATAAATAATTGAAATCTAGAGCAAAAAACAAAATAAAATAAATTCTTTTGTTAAATAATTATTTAAATTTGGATACAAATTTGACATCACTTTCTTTAATTGTATTTGTTATTTTTTTGTATTGTTAAATTTTTATTTTAGCTTTGCTTAACAACCTATTTGAGCTTGAATTGTTGCAATTCATGGAATATGTTCGACTTAAGTCTGAAGACGCATTGAATTGGCAACAAGCAAAAATCACGTTGCATGACGTTTTACGTTATGCCCACGATAAGATCAAAGTTATATTCTGACCCATGAGCGCATGCCTGTGCAATTTCTATTTGGGTCTGACAAACGTTACTTTAGCAATAAGCACGGCCATAAAAACATTTAGTAAACAAATATAACAATAAAATTTATCTCTTAATAAGGTAAGCGTTTATTTTTGGCTTTTAAAAAGTGACTGAAAAACACGTACGTAGGTCCGTTAAAAATTGCCTGGAATGTGGGTCAAATAGCTGCCGCGTTGCGGCCAATTCAAGGGCTGTTGATAAGCCACAAATTGATAAGGATCAAAGAACTTTCAGTTGTAATATTCAATGTTATGAAGATATGGACTTTATTAATCCACAATTGGTAAGATTTTGGTAATTTGTTTAACCATTATTCGAAAGCCACCGAAAATCTTCTTGAAATTCAGTTGGAGGCAAACTTTTTATTGCCCTTGTTCTGTTTGAACGAAATAAAAAATCAACAACAACCACAAGAACGGAATGCTCATTACAAAAATCTTGAAAATTATCAGCAAATGAGCAGCAAAAGAAAAAAACAATCAACAAATTAAACAAGCAAAGTAGATGAAAAAGAAAAAAACAAAACCAATTTTAATGAGCTCATATCTTTGACACAGTGGGTGAAACTATAAAATAAATAGACGAAAACAAAATATTATTGGTATAATATTTATAAAAAATATAAAATAAAATGGTTTGAAAGAATAGTACTCAAAAGGTGCTTGTTGGAAAGGATCAACATTTTGAATAAAAACTTAAATAATCAATGATGTTGAAATTTTGTAACTAATGTATTCACTTTCATCTACTTACAGCCATGTCCACAGCGACCACGCCCAAAACACCGACGCCGCCAACACTACCGCCAGGCGTTACCAAAACCTGTCACATAGTCAAGCGACCCGATTTCGATGGCTACGGTTTTAATTTGCACTCGGAAAAGGTGAAGCCGGGTCAGTTTATTGGCAAAGTTGATGCTGCATCGCCAGCAGAGGCAGCCGGGCTCAAGGAGGGCGATCGCATACTCGAAGTCAATGGTGTGTCCATTGGCAGTGAGACACACAAACAGGTTGTGGCCAGGATTAAGGCCATTGCCAATGAGGTGCGACTTCTGCTCATCGATGTCGATGGCAAGGCCCTTGCGACGCCACCCAAATCCGCATCGCCTTTGCCATCACCCGTTAGAAATGGCAGCACAAGTAGCAATCCACCAAGTCCACCTTGCTATGAGGGCACCAAACAGGAGTTGCCCGGCGCCAGTGCGAATATCAGTAGCATTAGTGTGACCAGCACGAAGAGGATGTCGAATGCGAGCAGCACTCAGAGTGGCAGCACAATGAATGCCAGCGATATGGATGTTGTTGACAGGGGCATGCCACCAGCTGTGGCAGAGCCTATTGTCATTGCGCCAATTCCTGCACAAAATGGCAACAAATCACCAACCAACAACAGCAACATTATAAACAATAATAATAATAACAACAGCAACGGCAACACAAACAAAATGATGATCAACACTCCACCGCCCCCCTCAGCCACGGTGGCCAACAAGAATAACAATGGCAGCGTTTACAGCAGCAACACTGCAGCAACAACGACAAACAACAGCAGCAACACTAACACCACCAATGGCAATGGCAACGTCAATGGCAATGGCATGGCTGCCACGCCCACAGTGCCTGCAACAACAGCAGCAACAACAACAACAACTGCTGCATCAAATGGTGGCATGAATCGAGCAGGCAGCTTGAACTTATCGCTAACTGTCGCTGAAATGCGCGCCAAATTGGCCTCCAAGAAGAAATACGATCCGAAGAACGAGAGCGTCGATCTTAAGAAGAAATTTGAAATTATACAAAAGCTCTGAGAGCTGTAATAAAAATTTAAAAAAAAACAAAAAACAAACAAAACAAAAAGAAATACCCTATATTTTCCTCGAAAATCATTGCACTCCATTTAGAACGCAGTACTTGTTATTATTTTACACAAAGCGCACAAAAAAAAAGAAACGAAAATATGAAATATAAAAACCCTATTATAATACTACGTACTAAACTGTAATAATAATCATTGAAATATGAGTTAATTGCTTTTCCTTGAGCTACGGCAGGCAAATACATATATACTTTTTAGTACGCAAAAGTCACTTATGAATTAAGCAAGATTTTTAAGAACATTTTTTTCTTTCTTCTCAAACTAGACAAAAACCATACCGAAGTGTATCTTTCTATGACGTAGTGTTTAGTAAAGAAGTAAAACGATATTGAATGAAAAAAAAAACACTAAATAAAATCCATTTAAGAAATGTATTGAAAGTTATCATATTTCATATGCGCATTTTGTTTTTTTAATAATTATATTTAACACTTAGATTTTGCTTTGCATTTGCGGCTAGTTTATGAAAAACTTTCGTTAAATTTTTACCATACCCCTATTATATATAATATATACAAACTATGTGTTTACTTAGTTTACTTATGTACTTTATACCGTAAATAAAGCAAAAAGTAAATAAAATACAACAAATTTTGTTCATTATTGAAACAAGTGTTTTGCTTCTCCCAATTGCCATTATATTATTTAGTAGTTAACATAAAGTATGAAAAATAACTGAAATTGAGCAAGTGACATGTTGACGTATTGAGTGCTTTACACTCCAAGCAAACATTGAAGATCTTTCATAAATAAAAATGTTGTTGAATTTAATTTTTCGTATATTATACAATTTTTTGAATACAAATCAAATAATAATCCTTATTTCGTCTTTTAAATTGGCTAGCCAATGTAGCAAGGCAACCTTAATAATAAAGATAGGGTACTAATGGCAATGATAGTATAGTTCATAAACGTTCGTCACAAGCTTTTAAAAGCTGTGCAAATAGACATAAACTCAGATCGTTTAGCATCGCAGAAGGGACCATGAAAAAATATTTAAAAAAAAAATTAAATAAATAAATACATAAAACGTTATAGAAAAAACAAGGCATGGAATCGCATACAAATACTAGTATGTGTATATTAATATTAACAATGCCTTGTTGCTAAAGGTCAAAAATGTCAAATTTGCAGTAGACACAACAGCAACCTGTTGCATATTAAGCACACAACTCGCTATGAAGTTGATAGCAACAAAACTATTAAGCCAGACAAGTGGCGGACACGTGAAAGTTGCACCTTTTGTTATACGTACACAGTTGCAAATTAAACTAATTAAAAAGTTTGAAAACGCATTAAAGTATCATTGTTTAAGTTATTATAGTATAACAATAGTTTACATAATATGTAGCTGGGTATAAAAACCTTAAAACAGGTGTTTCAACAACTTGAGCTTAAGTTTTTACATTTACTGCTGCTGCAGATTACAGAGCGCCGCTGCGATTATCAGCATCTCATTTAAATAGCTCAAGAGCGACGTTTGCTGCAATGCACAATGATCCAGCATTTTGAAGTCACGCAGCAAATCGATTGCACGTCGCATCTGGGCTCGACACGCGGGCTCATTGACGCACAGCGTCGGCAGCTGTATCTGTGGTACACGCGTGGAGCAAAGTGCTCCGTCTGTAACGGAAAGGGTTTGCTGGTTGGCCAACTGGCCACATAATCGCTGCTCATCGTATTTGCTAAGCGATGGTTTTGGCACATCTTCATTTGGTGCATAATCATCATCGGCATAAGGTTTGGGCAAGCGTTTGATAGCTTTGCCTGGCTCAGCGCATAGCGTTAGGTACTTGGGTATAACATCCTTAAATTGACTTGCCTCAAACAGCTGCAGATCATCGCAGTCGCCACGAAAGGCATCCGACACAAAACTGATAATGCCTGCAAGTGAATTATAGCTTTGACAAAATTGTATGTACATTTATGAAATCACCCACCATTTGTATTGAGCGACAGTATAAACTTGTAGCTGTCGCATCCGAAATTCAGCGTTTCACTCACATCTGTCTCGACGCACTCGATCAACGAACGGACATGCAACAGATTCGCTCTGTAGGCCAGTGGTAAGTGTTTCAGTCGCTCCGAGTAATGCTTGTCGTCGGCCCATTGGATCAAGGGCCGCAGGCAACGCGACAGTCTGACCAGAGTGCGTTTGAATGTTTGCTCCACATCCGATTCGCTTAGTTCAAAGACTTCTGCAAGCAGCGTAAAGGGTTCGTTAAGGCGCAGCTTGCGCAACGTTATGCAGCAGTCCAGATGCGGCAAATTGGCAAATTTGCAAATGTGCCGCTTGAATAATGGCAAATGTGCGCTGTCGATGCCCAGATGCAGCATGGAAGCATTGTCAATCGCTGATAAAGTCATGCTGCGCATCGTGCGCTGTGGCATATCGCGTTTAAGGAATACCGCTTGTCGTACTGCCGATGCCACAGTGGGCGCTGCTGCTAGCGTGCTTGAGGCATTTGTTGTTGCGGAGGAGTAATTGTTGAAAACCATTGGTTGCCTTGTTGTGGCTTTTATAATTGTGTTTGGAGGCAGTGAGCTTATTGCCTCGCCAAGCGATTCCTTTTTAACATTGAGCATTGGTGATGTGGACCACGTTGTTTTTCCTGCATAGCTACTCAATTGCTGCTCATATTTTGGTGTCTTGATCAAAGGAGCACCTAAAAAGTTTTTAGCTGTTAGTTGAGGAGCATCAAAGATATTCGGTTGACTTACCTGTTGATGTTTCAGATATTTTAGCAAATCGTTTCATGCTCGGCCTGATGAGAGCACCGGTTGGAATTTTGCCGAGCGCAATGCTAGTGCCGTTTAGCTTCTGTTTTGCATATTGAATTAATTTAAAACAAAATAAAAATTAAACAAATCTTGCAAATGTTGTCGAAATCAAACACATGTTCGGGCTGCCAGACCAGGTAAAGCGCAGCTGATTTCCTAGGATGGTGGTAGGGGGTGGTGGTGGTTGGGTGGTGGTTGCCACATCAACATAATAATGTAACAAGACTGGTAAATAGCACTGGCATGTTATGTTAATTAACATTTTGCATAAAGGAAGCGGACAACTGGTTTTGTAGAAATGTTTACAGCACGTTAACATCAATAATTCTGGGATGTTAAGACAGCTGCTCTTGTGTTTTATGTAAGTATGTATTTTGTAAATGTTTGTATACCTTTATCATTTGTTGTGACTGCGGGCCTAGAGGTGTATACAAGGCACCGGGCTGTATGGGCACAATTCCTTCAGGAGTTTTGCGAAATTTGACAATTGTTAGCGACATTTTGATAAGTTAACGCTTATTTTTACTTTTTATAAACTAATATTGCACTTATTTTCTCAGAGATAATGGCTGCAGCCCTCTTCTCGTTCTAAAGAGAACCGATATACGCTGTGTGCGTACAATCGATAGGAGTGCTGCAAGCAACCATTGCTTGGCGCCGCATTTACCAACACTAACAACCTCCAGTTCAATCGGCGCGCCTTTTTGGTTTTTCATTTCAATTTCAACGCTCGACGGGCAACGATCGAATGCATCAGCAGTGCGTCGGATTTTCGATTTAACTTAATTTTACTTCCGTGTTCATCTAATCGGTTAGTGGCTATAGTGTTAAATGATAAGTGCTTAAGAGTTTCAATAAGATAGAGCTCATACATTATTTTGGTATTTTGATGTGACCTACGAGTAATTCAATACCAATAAAAGAAACCTTCAATCCAAAACCGTGACCGTGAATAAAACGCGTAATGCATAGTTAATTAAGCTATTTTCATTCAACACAGCAAGCGGCTTACGGCACTAGGTACATACATATATACGGCTATAAAAATATCTATATATATTTCGTATTTATCACAAGCACAACACAAAATCATTATCAGCACAAATTGCGCATCCGACACTACTTAAAAAACAAAGATAAACATCGAGAGAGCTGCTATCGGGTATCAATGAAATCCGATAAGAGAAGTAAAGTTGGTGCGGCTTTTGGCTATAGTTTATTTAGCCAATTAATGCATTAACGTGAATAAGTAAATAAATGCGATAAGCCAAAGGCCACTTGCTAAATTATAAAGTTGAACGCACTCCTTTTTTTCGCCCCCAAAGAGTTTAATTTAATTTAATTATTTGTATTGTTCGCGTTTGTGTCTGAGCTTTGTTGTTGTTACGTTTATAGCACGCACACCCACACAACCACAGTTACAATCGTACACGTAAACGACTTTGCTATAAATAATTCTTTTCAATGTGGTTGGTTGCTCGGACAAACGTCATTTGTGGATAACTAAACAACTCCAGTGTATCGATAGAGTGTGCAAATATACACAAGAATCCACTTAATAAGTCTTGCAAAAGAGGTATTTATTATTTTGTATTATGATGGTATGGTATTTCTAATTTAGACAAGAAATAATTGAATTTGAAATTTTTGACAATTGATTTTAACTCTTACTCAAAATTAATAAATTCAGACGTTAAGTTTTTAGTAAGAGATCAAAAGATGGTGATGGAAAGTTTGGAACTGCATTCTACTGAAATTTAAGCAGCATTTTGAGCTCAATATAAAATATAGTTAACATTAAGAGAGCGAAAAAGGTAAGCATTTTCTCGCAGTGCATATGTTACATCTTCAAATATTGACTTGCATTTAGTCTACTCAATTGGCATTAATAAACAAACAAAAAAGTTATTATTCATGTAGAGTTCACTGAGTCAACAAGAATTCGTTACAAGGCGCACCTCCCTTATCATAGTCCCCAGTCAGTATGTATATCGTTCAATATTTGCCACATATTGCAATAACTAAGACCCGTTTCAATGTGTTGGTTATTTTCTTAACACTCTCGATTTGAATGACGTAAATTTTCCATCAGGCATGGTCCGAAATAATGATAAAAAAAAGGTGCACAATCAACAGCGGTAACAAAAGCTACAACAAGCAGTTAATGATCTCCAGCAAAACTGTTAACACCTGCCAACTAACTGCACTTGTAATTGTTGGCTAATGGAAGCCACTCTCCGTTGTTGACTTGTTTTGTACCTTGGTTATTTTATTGTGCGAATATAAAGAGAAAACCTTTTCATATACCCTGGGTTTTTGTCTTTACTCAATAGATTATATCTCAAATAAAATCACGAATATAGGGTATCCTTAAGTTGAGCACACTCCACCATGTTATATTAACATGAGCGTTTAGTTTTTTTAAATAGACTTTAGCAAACCGCATTTGCGTTTAAATCGCCTATAATTGTGGTTGTAATGGGATAATATTTTGTTTGATAAACCATTACATCCGATCTGGTATATAGTTTGATTTGATGTATGTTACTATCAAGAAATGCAATTAAATGTATTATGGCATTTTAATGAACTGCGATTTGATAAACTAATCACAATTTGAAAGTCAAATTGCTCAAATCGTTTGTCATGCGCCAAATTTCGACCACAAAATGCAAAAGTCAGCAAAAAATAAAACACACAAAGAAAAATATTTAAGCGGATTTTTAAACAAGCAGTTACAGACTAAGAGATACTCTGACTTCAATAGTAATAACAGTTGAGAGATGAAATAAAGAGAACTTCAAGTAAAAAATAGTATTCGATTCATAGAAAAACTTTCATCAAATCATTGAAAATAAAAGTAACAGTAAAGTGTATTAAAGTTCCGTTATAAATAATCCAATTCAAGTGTGGGGAGTCAACGGGAATTGGCGTCCACAGCGCCTGCGTAACTGTCAACTGTTGTAAAAAATCAATAACACAAATGTTAACATGGCTAAAATGCTACAAAAAAAATAAGAAAAAATACAAAATAAACTCGAATTGAATCGAATCGAATTGAATCCGATTTGGACACGATCTGTGACTGGCAACTAAATAATAAAAAGAAAAATATAAGTAACACAAAAACAAGTTGTCAAGCCGGCAAAAACAACAGCCAATAAAATGAGAAAAAAACCACACGTACATATATTTGTTCGTATTGTATTAGCCAAAATGCTTGACGTTAATTTAAGGCGCTGCATTGAGTCGATCCAGCGTTCGGGCCAATGGCAATTGGCATTTGTAGTGTGTATAAAAAATAATGCGACACATTTGGTTAATAAAAGTTGCTAATGAACTCATTTGAGGCGTTGACTTTTTGTTATTTGATTTGATTTTATTATAGCCACTAACCAATGGAAATGCAACGAAGCTACCAAGGGGGAGGAGTGAATGATGTATTTGGAATAAATGTAAAGGATCCGCGTTTCTTATTCTATGTCAATCTAACATTAAATATTATAAACTCCTCAGTTAATAAGAATTATATCCTCTCTTTCGTATAGATCTTATCGATTTACTTGGGCAATCATCAAATTACTTAATGACCATAAAATGGTTTCGATTTCAAAGTAATCTTGGACTGAAACCCATTCATAGCATCTATGCAGTTGTCGCCTGCTCAATGAAAACTCAAAATACCGACTTAAAATTAAGTGCATTCATAAATATTTAACAGGAATTGCTAAATTGGGCACTAAGTAGTCGATAATTTAAGCAGTACAAGACACAAGTGTTGTTTTTTTCTTATCGTTTCTAGGCAACATTTGGCCTGGCGATTCGGTTGAATAAGTGTAAATTGTTGGCTTAGTAAGCAGTCAACGAAGATCGAGTGTTGAGCACAAAGTTAGGCGCCAAGAGGAGGCAAGTAGTGTGAGGGGGTTGAGTGGGGTTTGAATGTTCCAACACTTAATTTATGTGCACTTAGTAAACATTTTGCCTGCCATTTGCGACAAAGACATAGTAGTTGGCTGGCCAAACGTGTCGGTTTTATTAATTAGCTCGAAGCCACAGTCACAGGCACAGCCAAGCAGCAACCATAAGGTGCATGCCACATGCCAGTTATGTGATCAGCAATGTTCAGTGGGGAATAATGACTGCTCGAAGGCTCGAAGCTTGCCTGTTTGCCTCACAGATGTGCATTATGTGGGAATTTCATAGGTCAGCCTCTTTACTATATCAAACGAACACGCAACATTATGTTGCACAAATTTCAAGAGTCACGTTTTCTTTTCTAGACTTGTTGGATGATCGCGCAGTTTTTATCAATACGGTTTTCGTAGCATTTCAAGAGCTTAATTAAGTTTTATTTAAAAGTCTTTAGATTGCAATCAATGGCAAATTTGTAATCCCGTTCCTTATTATGTGATTATATCTGTCCCCTATTTTTGAGATGGTCTAATGCTCTTCCTTCTCGGCAATATCAAAGAAGTATTTTCTGGGATTATCCTCAAAATGACTTCCCGAAGTGTTTCAGTTTTTAAGCCTTTTGTCATATATAAGTTCCCCACCTAAATTTAAACAGAATCGAATGAAACTATAACATTAACTTGGCAACTTTTTGCATTTAACTTGATCACGTAATCGAGCAACACCCAAGCCAATAATTAACTCTATGACAACTTGTTGTATGTAGTGGACCCGACCACCCATGATGCATTAGGCCGTCAATCAAGTGCTAATTGGATACCATATAATCACCACTAAACACCCCTTAGTATAAGTTGCTTAGCTCCATTGGCGAATTAACATAAGAAATGCCAACAAATTGCACCAAATAACAAAGCCAAAAAGCGCTAATGCAAGCTCTTAGCGTTTTTGGTTTCATTAAATGTGCTCAAAGCGTGAAAACGTGATAGAATTTCAGTTTCCGTTCGTTTTGGCCAGACAAAAATCCAACAACAACAAAAAACTGCAAAAAAAAATGTGAGATCGTAATTTTTGAATTGCAGCGCAGTTTGGAAATCAAGTTGTGAGCCATGTTTGAAGATTTGTTTTCAACTTTTATTCTCTGGCTGTCCAATTACAAGCGACATGAACATAAATTACATTTTATTAAGTGCTAATTTCTGTTTTGGTAGCTCCAAATTTGCTGCTGATTTCGCCCAGGCGATAGGCGCAAAATTTGTTAGCCTGCTCTGCACATTTTGGCCAACAAGGAGCTGCTTACAGCCTGAGATTGGCGCCACAGATAAAACGTAGCATTGAAAGGCTATTAAACTTGAAAGTGTAGTGCAGTTGTTGTTTTTGTTGTTGTTGCTGTGATTGGGTGTGATTAAATGTTTTGAAACTGCCTGTTAAAAACTGGGATGTTAAATGTAAGGTGAGTTAATGGGTTTTGGGGTCAAGCCAAGATTATGAAAGAGTCCAACAATGAATAAAAAAGTTGAAAAAATTACTTACGAATGTCAAGGGTACAAGTAAAAGCTTCGTTATAAAGAAACTCGTTATATAGAATCGGCTTTTGAGTTTATAGAAAACTACGTTACTCGGAAGTTTGTTATGTGGAACTGCGTCGATATACATATTATTTTTAATTGAAACAAGCAAATGTGTCTTATGGGCAATGAAAAAAATATAGTTAGATCCAGAAAATATAATTGAAGTTAAGGGAACATAATTCAAATAAGTTGCATGAAAAGATAAAAAGAAATAAATCAATATATTCAGGATGAATGACTTAGACTTCTCTGACTTCTTCTCTGTTTATATTTATTTTTCTACCATTCTCTGTAAGAGCCTCTGCATTTCAGTTTCCTTGGCCTTACTTCCCCTTTACTATCTCTCTCTCTCTCTGCCCATCTTATGAAGTGCTATAACGGCAATACCCAAAAGCACCACCACGAAACCCAGACTGCCAAACAGTGCTAAAGATTTGGATCTTTCGGCTACACTCTGAATCTCCACATTAGGCATAATCACCCTAAAGGTGATGTGCGACAATTCCGATGCCTCTGTACCATCATTGCCATTGAGTGAAGTATCCCGTCTGCGACGCTGTGCAAGGCCAGGCAGACAATCCTGTGCCGTCAGCTGGCAATCCTCCCGCTCCAGGCAGCCCGTTATGCGCATCGACATGACCACAACATCGCCGCTATGCATGCCCGGAAACATGACAGCTCTGAAATGCAAACGCTGACCCAAAGGCAGCTCTGAGCTGGGTTGATGGGCACAAATGGCTTGCATGGCCGGATTAAGGCAGCCCCTCGGAGTTATCAGTTGAGCGCTATTTAAAAGCTCACCGGACGAGGAGATGCGTTGAAGCTGCACATCACTTAGTTTCGTATAGTTCCAGCCTAAAAATAGGAATAAGATTTAAAAGTTAAAAAAGCTGAATTATAAGTTGATTTCAGAGCCTGAGCTTTGAGTAAACTTTCAATTGATACTTATATATTTTTTCAATGCTAAAAGTTCCAAGTTCTAACTTGCATATTTAGCTTTAATGTGTAAATAGGTTTAAGCTTCATTAAAGCTGACTTTTTTGCCTTACCATCACCAGCTAGAACATGTGCACGTAGGAGCAGCTCCTCGCCTAGCTGCACAGCTCCATTGCTCTCCAAATGTCGCGTATATCCATTCGATCCCTTTCTCAAGAGCTCCACATGAGTGCGAAATGCATTCTGATTGCCACCATGAGCATAGCTGCCAATACTGCGTTCTTGTCTATAAAGAGAAACTTTAAATACCCTACCCAAAAACAAAAACTTTATTCTTAAACTCCTTACAAATCATTGGCTACGCCCATTTTTAGAGCATGTGTCTTGATTGCCACGCGTTCCTGTGCCTTGCAGTGCAGTGTCAAGATGGAGTCGCCACCGGTGCGCAATCCTCTTATGGCTGGAAAGCGCAAACGCAGGCACAAATCCTGGCCACAAGAACGCACGCCGCACCGCTCAAAGTCGGAGCCAACAATGTCGAGGAGTAGAAAACTGCGCGTTAGTTTCAGCTCGCAATGTTTGTCCTGAGAATCTGTGTTCGCAATTTCGGTATCCACCACAGGAGCAGCACCCAAAAAGCTATCAACCTTAAGAACAGCTCTAAAGTAGCCCGCTTGAAGGCATCGCATATCCCTTAATCTTAGGCGCAGCTGTTGCTGCTGTTCGGTATTGCTTTCAGCTGGAGGCAGATAAATAGGTGCTGGTGTCGAGGGACGTTGTGTTGGGGCTTGATAATCATATCCAGGTGGGGCATATTGCTGTCCATCATTGATATCGCCAGGTTCCTGTACAATAATTGGACGTAAAGTTGTGGTTTTGGGCAAACGGGTGGTGCTGCTCGAGGCGCTGGGCTGTGGATAAAAATACCCAGCGAATTCATCGCTAAGGTTTTCGATTAATAATACTTTTACCCAATATACACAGAGCGAAATATAGAAAACTTCGATGTACAGGAATTTAATGGAAGTTCGTGCTTCATAGCTTAATAATCCCTGCTTGATATCATAAATAAAACTTCAAGTACTCAAGAGCTCATTTCAACCATATTTTAGAATTGCTTTTAGGCTTAATGAAAGTGGTCTGTCCTCAAGTGAAATTGATTGTTGCTCCTCTAGAAAAAATGTCTGTTAACTCTGCAGCTTGAACAGCTGTTTTTGTCGGTGTTTACGCAGAAGCGTCAACGTGGAAACATTTTTCGAATTTTACGAATATTCGCGGGTTCGATAACCTCTAACAAAAATGCAGCAGCTTGAATTCTTTTTATTGGCAAGAGCAATCAACGGGAGTTATACTTTTATTTAAAGCTTTAATCACAAACTTTATTTACGCACCTGGGCTTAGGATACTCATAGTTTGGCCGTTCTTCATAGCTGGGCGGTAGATATTGCTGGCTTAGTGGTATAAATTTGCCATGTCCCTGATTTAAACTCTTCACGCTGCGATTCTCAATAATCTCTGGCAAACTGAACTCTGTTGTGGAAGGAGTAACTACGGCCACAGGAGCAGGAGTCACAGGACTACCAACTGCTGCCGGAGGTTGTCCATAGAGAGCAGATGGCGACAGAGCCAACTGAAAAGGTTCTTGTCCACGCAAGAAGCTGCTGAATTCCGAGGGTGGCGCAAAAAAATGAGATACATCCGCGTTGGCTATTTGAAACAGCAACAAAAATGAGCTCAAAATATACAAAGACGTCCAATTGTTTGACATTCTGTACGATTACTAACTGTTCCCAGCATATGTGGGCGTACTTTTATAAGCCAAGCTTAAGTAATCGTGATATTCATTGACCCAAATGTACAGAATACAATTTTAAACTTTACTTTCTTAAAAACGCACACGATTTTGTTGTATCCGAAGTGTGAGACAACTTTCCTTGAACACGACACGATCGGTTTATTGGGCTAGGTTATGTTAAAAGAGCTAATTGCACTTAGTACTCCCTGGACAATTAAGCGATTCATCCTGAGTCGTCATCAATTCAATTCACTTGTCGCAGTCAGCAGCCACAAATCATTGGATCGTTTGACATGCCGCTTGCGGACAACTAATGACAACACGCATTCACAACATTTTGGCCACATATTGCAGACATCTATCGGTTTTAAGAAACAAAAACAAAAGCCCAAAAAACAACAAACGAAGCGAGCGCCAATCAAACTTAACGAGTTGCCAGCGACGCCAACGTCAACGATGTCGTTAATGTGCCCAAAGATGGTCACACAAAAAAAAAAGTCATCAGTGAAAAAAAAAAACAATAACATAGCAAAAAGTATAGATCCATCTGGTTACAAGTACAATATAGTGCACAAACAAACAATGACATATTATTTGAAATCGAATATGTTTGTCTGTCTGTAATTCTTCTTAAGTAGATAGAAACAACTGGACGGCTTACGAGCTTAAGATATAGATAACAGTATAAGCAGCAACCAAGGAAACCAAAGTGGGAGCAGGTATGACTACCAGCTAATCTTTTAAAACATTATCGAAGGTTGCTATATAACAATTATAAGGTGTTTTCAATAAAGCAGTGATTTTTTCAACTCAACCTTGAATCAACTAAGAAATCCTTTTCATCAATGAAAACCCAATGCACCATAAGCAATAAGGGGCTACCCCCACTCGAATAAAATTTCAAATATTCCAAAAAGTGGCAAGTGGGCATAGCCCTTCAAGTTGCATTTAAATGGAAAATTTAATCCTTGTCTGTATAATTCATAAATTAACAATTATTTCTCATTTTTCAATTTATTCGCCTTTTTCGTAAAGTCTCATTATAATGTCATTCATAAATTTAATGTAATTTCCGACATGACATTTATGATTTGAGGCAATTATTTTTGATTATTATTTGTTTGGCTGTGGGTCTTAAATGCACGAAAACAAGACTTGGTGCATCTTGTTTTTTAGTTTTTTGTTGTTGCCTTTGGTTATTGTAGCAGGTTTTTTGCCTTGACGGCCAAAGTAAAACCGATTTGCAGGCATCGAGATTGCCAGCGACAGATAAAAATCGCTCTCACGGGCAACGGCACACAAAAGATTGGCAGCAAGGCGTTAAAACTTGCCACAAAACCGAATGCAGCAATTAATTGATTTAACTTGAGCAAAGCGCCACACACAGTTAAGAGTTTTGCTACATTGAAATAATTAACGGTACCCAAAAATAGGCAGAACAAAAAAAACGTATATCGTTTATCGGCTATCGATGACTGCAATTAGTGCTTGCGATCCATAAATGAATGGAAATGGTTGGAAAATGACTTTGATATCAATTTGTATCCCTTCACTTTTCCAATCCGTTTTCTTTGCAGGATCTCAGCTTGGGGGCTAGCAAAGATGCCTGGCACCTCATTTCCAATGAACAACGATAATTTCAGCAACGGTTTTCCCATGGCCACCACACAAGCGGAACGTCTACTGCAAGCCCAGAATCGACGCAAGTTCAGTTTTCCCGCCACACTCCACTCGTCGCCGCTGCTCGAGGTTGGTCAGCGAGAGACGACACGTCGACGCCTTAGCAATGTCAGCGATGTTGTGACCCGCAAATTGTCCTACTCCATCGGCTGGAAAGCGGCTCAAATACCTGCTCAGGACATTATAACGCAGGTAAGTTGAAGTTGTCTATAAAGAAAATATAAAATTTTGATTATTCCTTCTGGCGCAGGGACGCTGTTTGTGTGGACATTATATAAAGCGTCGATTGCGACGTTCGGGACTGTTTAATAAAAAACTGGGATTGCAGCGGATCCGGAGTATATTGGGCAACAGCAATATATCGATGGGCATAGTGCGAGATGTGTTCCCAGCGGTGCAAGTGGTGCGTAGTACAGAAATGGATATGTTTAATGCAATTCTTGTCATTTTCTTTCTATCTGGCAGTTGGGTGACGAATTGGAAAGAATGCATCCACGGGTGTACAATGGCGTTGCACGGCAAATTTGCCGTAATCCTGGTGGAGAATTCCATACGCCGGATGCGGTTAGTTTGCTCCTGGGTGCTGTGGGACGTGAACTCTTTCGGATTGAGATTACGTGGAGCAAGGTGATCTCGTTGTTTGCTATAGCCGGCGGCTTGTCGGTGGACTGTGTGCGTCAGGGGCATCCCGAGTATTTGCCAAAGCTAATGGAGAGCGTCTCAGAAGTCATTGAGGATGAACTTGTACCTTGGATCAATGAAAATGGTGGATGGGTAAAAATGCATTAAAAGAAGTTCACAGAAAGAAGGTTTACTAACGCTTATCCTTTTTAGAGTGGTATCAATACGCACGTACTGCCAACAACAAACAGTCTTAATCCCTTGGAGTGGACAACCTTGGTCATTGGAGTCGTCTTTGGTTTGATTCTGTTTTTTATGTTCTTACGATTTATTGGCAACACACTGATACCTAAAATATATGAACGATTTTCGAGATGATTTAATGCAATACTAAACTTAAGTAAAGAATGCTGTTAAACTTATATCTGTGAAACATATGTTTAAATTTACCCGCGCGCCAACAGTGTGTCCATCGCATTTAAAGAGGATAAATCGACGCTGGCTGTTTATCGATAGTTTTATAATTCTATCGGTTTCTAGTTTGGCAACATATCGCCGATAGCTGTGCAAATTGGTTTAAAAGAGACTGAACATGGCAATAAACTTTACAATCTGTGTAACTATCACTTTTTTTAAATCATCCGGCAAGCAAATCTCAATTATGCAAAGACACACACAGAGCGCATGTCTGTTGTTGTGGCTGTCTCGCTCTAGGGAGAGCTTTTATTGCGTGCTTTTTTGGAGCTCAGTCCCAAAGCGGGCAGCGCAGCCCAGCGAGCAGCAGGCAGGCAACCAGAAAAACCAAACTGAGCAGCTGAGTTAACGGCGCACACTCTCACGCGTTAGAACAACGGGGCCGCTAAATTGTGTGACAAAGACAGAGGCGGCATTCGCCCGAACGTTTGCACAACAATTTTTGTATTTAGTGTTGTGTTTTTTTGTTTTGTTGTAGATTTCTCGGTTAAAAGTTCAAAGCAAAGTGAAGCGAAGCGACTATTAAAACACACGCGCCGCGCCACAAGCAAAAAGGTAAATCAGCAACAACAAAATAAGATCGAAAAGAAAGCAAACTTGAAAATCAATCGCAACAACAAGTTTTTTTCTTAGTTGTTTTCTTTTGTGCGCGCCATTCGTGTATTTTGTTTGCCTGCTCTATGCTTTGAGCGCAAAATTTTAATTCTCGATTCTGTTATTTTGTTTTACACATTTTATAGTATATATCAAAGCCAAACCACCTCCAAAAAAGCGCAAAACTAGCTGTAATAACACACACAAAACAACAACAACAAAAAGCTCACAACTTTTACACAACTCGTCGCATGCAGCTGAAGCTTACACAAAACGTAAGCTGGGGATGCAGAGGAGGCTGCAAAAACAAAAAAATCACAAACAACACAAACAAAAACATTGCTTAGTCTAATGGCAATGGCCATGTCAGCCACCGCCACCGCCGCCCCTACACCCAAGCTAGCTAAATTTAAATCCTCCTCACTGGACCATGAGATCTATACGGCAAATAGACGCAGCACTATTGTGACTGCAGCCAGCGACTGGAAAGCTCTGCGATCCCCGCTGCACAGCACTCGATCCGTGCATATGGCCAGTGCTGGCGGTGGTGGAGGTGGTGGTGGTGTGGTGGTGGCAGGGGCTATACCTGGCCATATGACGCGTGCTGCCTCCACCTCATCGCTAGCGAGCAGCACACGCACCATGACAAACTATCAGGAGTACAAAATGGAAATTATTAATCAGGTATGTTAAAAGAAAAAGAAAAATATCAAGAGATAGGTGACTGCCTGAATACCCTATAGAAGCGTGCATTTATTCTAAAACTTGATAATCATGAAATTATAAAAGTAACAATAAAAATTGTCCCTTTCTTAGCTCTTTAAGTTTACAGGGTATACCAAAAAGCTGTGCAAACAAACAGAATATATTTGGGTAAATAAAGAAAAACAGTTGGGCGTTAAATTTAAAAAAGATTACTTAATTAGTGGGCGTGGCACATTGCGTTATAAAGAGTATTTGTTTTGTTGTTGTTTCTTGTTGTCACCGTTGACAATTAATTGATAGGGTAAACTTACAATGTACATATCATATGTAAGTTTATTTGTATATATTTATTTATAGCAATTTATTTATCTCAGCTGATAACAAAATAAAGAAAACAAAGCTAAATACGACTGCATTTTGAGGTTGAAAAAAGCATGTTTGCCATTTAAATAAAGTTTTTAGAAATATTTACCTCGCCAAATAAAATAATAATAATAATAAGCTGATCAAAACTTGAAGCTAGTTGGCTTTAAATGCTGGCTCCTTAATTAAACTTGTAGATAAAAATACTAAATTAATAAAAATTAATGAGCTGTAGGACAAACTATAGTTTTTAAAGAGCCAGAAATAAAACACTTGAAAAACCCCCAAGGGTAACGTAAACAAACACTTTGCCTATTTAAGTGATAAAAACAAAACAAAAGATTCCAGAAAAATATAAAAGAAATATGCTCAAGTTCAGTTCAGTTCAGTTATATCATATACATTTTTTTTTTATTAACTCTTCTGGTGGCAAAAATTATGTCTGCGTTTTGAGAGTAAACAAAATTTGATGGATTTATGCTCTAAAAAAGTGTTTTTAAAAGTAAACAAAACTAACTTGGAGGTGATTAGCCTGCTGGTTGGGATCTCCCATAAAATTCCGCTAATGGATATAACATTCATTGGATAAACTTGTCAACATTTCAATAGCTAAGCAATGCCCCAAGGTCAAGTCTTTTTAGTTTTTGAGCCACTCAACTCAATTTTTTGTGTTAGTTGAAATATTTTTTATAAATTTGCCAAGCATGACAAACGGTAATTGTGCGAAAATGTATACTTAACGAGTGTCGAAAACATTTGCGAACGGCATGACATTGTAAATTGAACAGACAATTTATCACTGATCAAAGATTGAATGTACTATATGTTTTGATGGAAATGTACTATATACAATATATATCCCAATTAAGAGTGTGAGAAAGCGTGCCAGATAAGCATAAATTTAGCTTGTGGAAGACGGAATTCTCTAGTTAGATCTAAGATTTGACAATGTTATCGTAAAATGATATAGCTATAATTGTAATGCCTAAATACCCCGTTTATCCTGGATTAAAAGGGGTTAAATCTCATAATATAACTTTTAATACTTATTCATCATCAGTAGATCTATTTTTCATTTGAGATATACTTACTTTATTTATTGCATTAGTATATTTAAGTTTGTATAGAGATAATTTCATAGTGAAGCATTTTTGACTACACAATCTGATTTCCTGAGGTGCTTATATTGTTTTAGCGAAAGCTACGTCAGCTTTTGATATTCGGAACTATCTTGAGGTGTGTGTGTGAAATGTGTGAATGAAATTTAGCAGGTGTCATTCGTTCCAAATTTAAAATCTTAGACAAGCATCGAAACATTGAAAATTGCCGACAAACCCAAACAAAACACAAAAAAAAAAGAAATAATCTTAAGTATTTTTTGAAATTGTTTCCCGATGCGCTTAATTTAAGCGGAAATTTTGACTAGCCCCCCTTCCCTCCCCCATTCCTAATAAATTTATTGACACACCTGATGAATCACATGTACGAAAGATCAAACAATAAATATAAGTTGATTTCATGATTTGATTGAGAATTGATTATTAATTGAACTTTATTTCCAGGGCAAATGTCTGTGTGGGCAATATATTAGAGCACGACTGCGACGAGCCGGGGTACTCAATCGTAAGGTAACACAAAGACTACGCAGCATACTGGAACCATCGTCACATATTGTCTACGAGGTGTTTCCGGCCCTTAATAGTGTGAGTGATCTTACTTTAAGCCAAAGAAAAGCTTTCATTAACATTTCCCAACCATTTTTATAAGCAGATGGGCGAGGAACTGGAGCGCATGCACCCGCGTGTCTATACAAACATCTCTAGGCAGCTGTCCCGTGCTCCATTTGGTGAGCTCGAAGACAGCGATATGGCGCCCATGCTGCTTAATCTGGTGGCCAAGGATCTCTTTCGTTCGAGCATTACGTGGGGCAAAATAATTTCGATATTTTCTGTATGCGGCGGCTTTGCCATTGACTGTGTGCGTCAGGGTCACTATGACTACTTGCAGACCCTGGTCGATGGACTGGCCGAGATCATTGAGGATGATCTGGTCTACTGGCTGATTGACAATGGAGGCTGGCTGGGATTGCAGCAGCATATACGACCGCATAATGGAAAGTTTACATTTCTTGGCTGGTTGACGCTTTTTGTGACTGTTTCGGCCGGATGTTATGTTGTTTCGAATGTTTGTAAGCGTATTGGCTGTTCGTTGTATTCGTTGTTATTTTAGTTTTGGATGGAATTAGCTGTTAATGTATCCCGTTGTAGTCAGTGAGAGATAAACTTGCAATCATTCCTTGCTAAAAGTCGTTTAATAGCTTATAAAGAATTTTATTTAATGTTTGATATTTTTTATTGATATTTGTTATATTGTTTTTGTACATAACTTAGTGCCAAACGCATAGAGCAAAATAAATTACAGAATATAAAACAAAACTCAAATTTATTATATCGATTTCAAGACATAACAGACATCAGCTAATGTTAAGTTAACATTTATCAAGCTCATCACTGTTAAATATCGATTAAATATCTATCGATATTATAATTTATTTTGTGAAAAGAATAAAATTTGTAGACGACCCGTATCGAGCAGATTTTTGTCAAAATCAAAGCAAAATAATGCCATGTCAGGTGCGTTTTAGGTGCAAAACATTTCTGGCCAGCCCCCTAACTATAATAAATTGCAGCATACCATGGAAGAAAGTCAGAGACAACAACAACAAATTTGCAGTCGCACGTGGATGATAAAAAACAAAGCAATGTTGACCATTTTATAATTGATACGTGTGCCAATGAAGCATATTACTGCGAGGATTGTGGCAATGATTTCGAAAACATCGAGGAGTATAAAAATGCACACAGTGGACCTGGCAGCAGCTGCACAGGCACCGTGGAGGCACTATCCAAAGTTACAGTTCATGCCGTCGAAATAAAAGACGAAATGGACGACGATGATGGTCAAGTGGATTTTGCTTCACTAATCGTCGAAGACGACCTTATCGAGGAAGTCGACGATTATGCTAGCGAGCCTAACGAACATTGGGAGGTGCTCGATGATATGGAACTGCTGTCGGACGAAGGACCCAACGAGGCGGAAACTGAAGCAGAGGTTGAGGCAGTGCCTAAAAAATCCGAGCGTTACTTTTGCTTTGATTGCCATAGCATATTTGAGACTCGTGAGAGCGCCGAAGAGCACAGTTGTCCGCAGGCAGAAACAACGGGCGGCAAGCAAAACAACGCCAACAAGTTGGCCAAAACGCAGACGCCAATGCGACGTAAAATAGCAGCAGCCACATCAGGCAGCAGCAATATAACCACCACAGTTTGTCACATATGCAAAACGAAATTTAGTTCGGCCAAATGTCTCAAATTCCACATGCGCATCCATAATAAGCATCCCGCCAAGTCCATACAGGACGCATTGCCCGTTGGTGCACATCAGCAGTACAGTGAATTGGATCAATTCTACTGTGAAATCTGTAACAAGAGGTAAGTTCTTAGTACGGTTGGTTAACGATTTCAAATGATTTTCACGTTCCCTTCCCTTCGTTTGCAGCTTTGAACAAAATCTGTTGACGGTGCACAAACAGATGCATCAGAGCAAAAAAGAGTTCCCTTGCGGCACGTGCAATCGTAAGTTCGATAATTTAGTCGAGTATGAGATGCATCTGAAGATCCATGATCGTCAAGCGCTCAACAACAACAGCAATAATAACCCTAGTAAAAAGTCTGTTGGCACCAAAAAGGATAAGCCAGGCTTTGCCTGCCAATACTGTGAGCGCGTCTTCTCGCGTCCCTACGAGAAAGTGAAGCACGAACGTGTTCACACCGGCGAGAAACCCTACAGCTGTGAGGTTTGCGGCAAAACCTTTCGTGTCTCCTACTCTCTTACACTTCACCTGCGTACGCACACAAACATTCGGCCATACGTTTGCACCACATGTAACAAGCGGTAAGTGAAGTGAGGATAACTATTATAATTAAATAATGTTTTCATCTTGCACTACGGTCAATTGCAGCTTCAAATCGCATACGGTTTACTCACATCATTTGCGCATTCATAGCTCGGAGCGTCAATATGTTTGTGATAGATGTCCGAAGTCCTTTCGCACTTCCGTACAGCTCTATGCGCATAAGAATACTCACACGAAACCGTACCAATGTGCCGTCTGCAATCGTCCCTTTGCCTCGCTGTATGCCGTCAAGACACACATGAAAACAAGCCACAAGACAAATCAGGCTGGCAAAAGTCAACAGGCGTCGAATAAATATTGGTGCGTTACCTGCGGTGCAGAGTATGCGCGTCCGTTTGCCTTGCGTCTGCATATGAAGGCCTCCCATGGACATCCAGTTGATGCGGACACACGAATAGCCAAAATTGCACCCGCCGATGATGATGATGTGGACGATGTTGATGATGTTGATGATGATGAGTTTATTGTGCCAGACACTGAGACAGCAGTGCTTATAGCGGCAGCCAAAGCAGATTCATCGTATCTAAATGCGGCAACCCATGAAGTGGATATCATTATGCCCAAATACGAGGAATGCATTGAAGTTTCAGCAGATGGGGTTTGTTATTGAGTTATGTCAAAGAAAATAAATAATTGCTAATGCCTTTTCCTTCAACAGTTTGATGTGGACACTTTTCAAAACGAGGAGATTATCACCGACTGGATGAAGTAACCAAAAACAATTTGAGAAATGTAAATTTTTTATTAGAGAACATAGTATAACTGGCGCTTTAACAAGTAAACAAAGTTTTGTATTTATTGCTGGCGTACATTGAGACCAGTCTATGGGCTTGAATAGTAGTATAAGTTAAGAAAATTCAAATTTAGCTACAACTACATATTCGCATAATATTATAATAATAATAAAGTTAAATGTTAAAACTTATATAAACATAAAAAATTGTATTTATTGGTGTTTAGCATTTGTGTGGTCAAGCTACAATTGTTCTTGCTGATCTGCTTCTGGTTGCTCGGCCTCCTGCTGCTGCTCCTCGCTGTCATCCTCGTCGCATATTTCTTTCAGCACCTCAACCAGATTTTTGGCCTCGTCCAATTCTTTGCGCATTATATCCATTTCCTCCTCTAGCCCTTCGATGCGTTCGTGCAAATGCCGATTCTCGTTGAGTGTCTCCTCCAATGCAGCGCGTCGTTGCTCTGAAAGCAGTTTATAATAGTTCTCGCCCGGCTCACACTCACTGGTCAAATCTTCAGCTGTGATGGGTTTATCAGCAGGAGAAATCTCTGCTTCTGTCTGCGTATCAGCGTCTTGTGTTGTTACTGTAGTTGTAATTACAGCCGTATCGACGCATTTACGTTTGCCATATTTTGCCGTTAGATTGACGCCGGCTTTTAAGCGACTAAGTTGATCCACGATGGAGGCACGTCCCGTTAGATTCTCCTTGTCGTTTGCGTTTGCAGTTGGCTGCAGCGGCTTTAATGTTTTGCGTTGAAGCTTTAGATGCTCCTGTTGCTCGGCCTCGCTCTCGACTTGTATGTAAACTCTTGCGGCGCCCGTGGACATTTTCAAACCTTTTCGTTAGTCTTTTGGTTAGCTAACAAACAATTTGTTAACACATTAGTTAATTGTGTAAGTTTTCGCTGTGCGTTCTTCGTTTGTGCGCTATGATGGCCGCCAAAAATAATGCCGCGTGCGGTTGACGAACACTGTTTTAGTTGTATTTTCAACACTCAGATTTTAGAGCTGTCGCGATATCATATTACTGGTATTTAAGTACCAATATGTTTCATTTTCTTTTTTACGAATTTAGTTAAGCAAATTAAATAATTTTTGTTACAGTAAAATATTCTAATAGTAAATTCCATCAAATTTTGGTGCATTGCAAACCAACAATGGCAGCTGCACAGTTTCAGTTTGTCGCAGGTGGCAACGCTGCACAACAGCTGAAGGCGGACGCGCATGCAAAACGTTTTGCGGCATTTGTTAAAGGTTTTTGCGAATATGCCTGAAAAAACCAAATCAGTTCCGCAGGTTGAGCTTAATTTCGTAAGTATTGGTGTCTGATTATTCCCAACACTTGTCTTATTATGTTATTTATGCAGGAAGAAGAAGATGTGCCGTATGAAGAGGAAATACTACGAAATGCGTATTCCGTTAAGCACTGGCTGCGTTACATCGATCACAAAGCAAAAGCACCCAACAATGGTGTCAATTTGGTTTATGAGCGCGCCTTAAAAGAGCTGCCCGGCAGCTATAAGATCTGGTACAACTATTTGCGCACAAGAAGGAAGCAGGTGCGCGGCAAAATACCCACAGATCCCATGTACGAGCAGGTGAACAACACTTTTGAGCGCGCTTTAGTTTTCATGCACAAAATGCCACGCATTTGGATGGATTACGGTGTATTCATGAGCGCCCAATGTCGCATTACACGCACACGTCACGTTTTCGATCGAGCACTGCGTGCATTGCCCATCACACAGCATGGACGCATTTGGCCATTGTATTTGAAATTCGTAAAGCGATACGAGATGCCCGAGACGGCCCTAAGGGTCTATAGGCGCTATCTAAAACTGTTTCCCGAAGATGCAGAGGAATATGTAGACTACTTGCAGGTACAATGAGAATCTTGTCTATATAACGAACATCTTAATGATTTTTTCTGTTTTCGCAGGAAGCACAACGTCTGGATGAGGCAGCGCAGCAGCTGGCGCACATTGTGGACAACGAGCATTTTGTGTCGAAGCACGGCAAATCAAATCACCAACTGTGGAACGAACTGTGCGATCTGATATCAAAGCATCCACACAAGGTGCACTCTTTGAATGTGGATGCAATCATAAGAGGCGGACTGCGACGCTATACTGATCAATTGGGTCATCTGTGGAATTCGCTAGCTGATTACTATGTGCGCTCTGGTTTATTTGATCGAGCTCGAGACATCTACGAGGAGGCAATCCAAACGGTGACAACCGTGCGAGATTTCACTCAAGTCTTTGATGAATACGCCCAGTTTGAGGAGCTGTCGCTTAACAAACGTATGGAGCAGGTGGCTAACGATGAGAATGCCACCGATGAGGATGATATTGATGTGGAGCTGCGTCTCTCACGTTTCGAGTATCTAATGGAGCGACGACTCCTGCTCCTTAATAGTGTGCTGTTGCGTCAAAATCCGCACAATGTCCACGAGTGGCATAAGCGTGTTAAACTCTATGAGGATCGACCAGAAGAGATCATCAATACGTATACGGAGGCGGTGCAGACGGTGCAGCCAAAGCTGGCAGTGGGTCAACTACACACCTTATGGGTGGAATTTGCCAAGTTCTACGAAACCAATGGACAGGTGGAGGATGCACGTGTCGTCTTTGAACGTGGCACCCAAGTGGAATATGTTAAGGTCGAACACTTGGCGGCCGTGTGGTGCGAGTGGGCAGAACTGGAGCTGCGTCAGCAACAATTCGAGGCAGCTCTTAAGCTTATGCAGCGTGCAACGGCAATGCCCAAGCGCAAGGTTGCCTACCACGACGAGACGGAGACAGTTCAGCTGCGTCTGTACAAATCCCTGAAAGTTTGGTCCATGTACGCTGATTTGGAAGAGTCCTTTGGCACGTTCAAGACCTGCAAAGCTGTCTACGAGCGAATAATTGACCTCAAGATTTGTACACCGCAAATCATCATTAATTATGGCCTGTTTCTCGAGGAGCACAACTACTATGAGGAGGCATACCGTGCATACGAGAAGGGCATATCTCTGTTTAAATGGCCAAACGTCTATGACATTTGGAACTCGTATCTGAGCAAGTTCCTCGAACGCTATGGCGGCACTAAGCTGGAGCGTGCACGTGACCTCTTCGAACAGTGTTTGGATCAGTGTCCGCCAGAGCATGCCAAATATTTCTATTTGCTGTATGCCAAACTGGAGGAGGAGCATGGTCTGGCACGGCATGCCATGGCTGTTTATGATCGTGCCACCAGTGCCGTCAAAGAGGAAGAGATGTTTGACATGTACAACATATTTATCAAGAAGGCGGCTGAAATTTATGGACTTCCGCGTACTCGAGAGATCTACGAGAAGGCAATTGAAGCGCTCCCGGAACAGAATATGCGACACATGTGCGTCAAGTTTGCTGAACTGGAGACCAAGCTGGGTGAAGTGGATCGTGCCAGATCCATCTATGCACATTGCTCGCAGGTGAGTGGCGTAAATGTATTTAAAAGTTAAACAATTTGTCACTGACAATTCTTATTTTGTTGCAGGTTTGTGATCCTCGCATTACGGCCGAATTCTGGCAGACATGGAAGGAGTTTGAGGTGCGTCATGGCAACGAGGATACAATGCGTGAAATGTTGCGCATCAAGCGCTCCGTGCAGGCCACCTACAACACACAGGTCAATATGATGGCTGCCCAGTTTCTCACTACGGGCAACGCTTCTGCTGCCGATGCAGGCGCTGGCTCTGGCACAGATGCAATGCGTCTGCTGGAGGAGAAAGCGCGACAGGCGGCAGCGGAACAAAAGCAAAAGCCAACGGAGAAGGCCGCCTCCAATATTATGTTTGTGCGCGGTGAGACGCAAGGTGGGGCTAAAGACAAGAGCAATACTGTTGTCAATCCCGATGAGATTGATATTGGCGACAGTGACGAAGACGATGACGACGAAGCCGACGATGACGAGGATAAGGATAAAAGAAGCGAGCAAGAGGAAGGCACTAAGGAAAACGGAAATGCAGCTGCAACTAAAACTGATGATGAGGGTCTTGTGATGAAGAAGCTACGTTTCGAACAAAAAGCCATTCCTGCCAAAGTCTTTGGCAGTTTGAAACCCAACAAACAGCAAGACTCTGACGATGAGTAAAACTAATACCTTGGAATAACTTTAAATGCAATAGATCGTCATCATGCAGTAAATATTACAACTTTTTCAAAAATATATTCATGATTTTGTCCAACCAAAAAAAAACATAACTTTTGAACACGTAAATATTTATATACATACATAATATAAAAAAAAAGTTTTCTACTTTTTACTTAAACTGATTTAGATATGTGTAAGTATTTATATTGAACGAAGAAAAAGTAGGCGACGTTTGAGGTGACGATGTGCTCGGCATTTAACAAAAACTTTACACTTAATCACATCACATAAACATTTCCACAAAAGTTTATTTAAAGCACAGAACATTACTTAAAATACGACATAGCATACAGAATATACAATTATGTTTGCACGGTCAATTGCTAATATTACCCAAAAGAATGCTCAATTCTATAAGTGGATGCAGTGCGTGCGGCTATTCAATCAAGACCGTGGACAGAGGGTGAACATTTCGAAGCCATGCTTCGTTGGACAACAGCGGCTGCAGCGCCGATTGTACGGCATCAAAAGTGATGATGCCAGCGTTGTCAAGGGCGTTGTGGTGGGTGTCTATGCAAAGGAGGGCGACAAGGATGCTAAGTTGACATCGAGTGGCGAGAAGTTCGATGATCGAGCACAAGGAAAAATCTCTGATCTGGTGAGAGAGGCAAACATAAAGGGTGATTTGGGCAAGGGAATGGTCTTCCTCAATGTGGACCCCGAGTTCATGGCTGTAGCTGTTGTGGGCCTGGGCACAGAAGGCGCCGGCTTCAATGACATGGAAAACATTGACGAGGGCATGGAGAATGTTCGCGTTGCGGCTGGAGTTGGGGCTCGGGCATTACAATTGCATGGCATCACAGATGTCTATGTGGATTCCATGGAGTATCCGGAGCAGGCAGCGGAAGGCAGCGCTTTGGCCATCTGGCGCTATAATAGCAATCGTCGTAAGAAGGATCGCACATTAATACCCAAACTGGAACTCTATGATTCACCCGATGTGGATTCGTGGACGCGTGGACTCTTCAAGGCAGAGTCTCAAAATCTGGCCAGACGTTTGAGTGATGCCCCAGGGAATCAGATGACACCCACCATCTTTGCACAGGCCACAGTCGATACACTGTGTCCTTGCGGCGTTAGTGTCGATGTACGCTCCATGGACTGGATCGAAGAGAACCGTCTCAATTCATTTCTTATGGTTGCCAAGGGTAGCTGTGAACCTCCTGTCATACTGGAGATCAACTATTGTGGCACGGCTCCAGAAGACAAACCCATATTGTTACTGGGCAAGGGATTGACCTATAATAGTGGCGGACTCTGTTTGAGACCCAAGAAATGCCTGCACTTGTATCGTGGTTGCATGGCCGGCGCTGCTGTGTGTGTGGCAACCATTCGTGCTGCGGCTGCTCTATCGTTGCCACTGAATATCTCGGCTGTGCTGCCGCTTTGTGAGAATATGCCATCGGGCATGGCTGTTAAGCCGGGTGATGTTGTCACCCTACTCAATGGCAAGACACTGGGCATTAAGGATGTGAGCAAGGCGGGTGTTGTGGTCATGGCGGACCCCTTACTCTATGCTCAAGCGAACTTTAAGCCTCGCCTCGTTGTAGACATTGCCACTTTGGGCTATGGCGTCTGTTATGGGCTTGGTGGAAGCGCTGCTGCCATCTTTAGCAATTCCAATTTCGTTTACAAACAATTCGCCAAGGCTGGCTCTTTGACCGGAGATCGTTTGTGGCGTCTGCCATTGTGGAAATATTTTAAGCAACTGGTCACACCTAGTTCGCACTATGACATAAGCAATCGTGGACGCGGTCCTGCCTCTAGTTGCATAGCTGCTGCTGTGCTGCACGAACTGGTGCCTTGTGTGGATTGGGCTCATCTTGATATACGCAATGTGGGCATGTTGACCAAACATAATCCATTGCCGTATTTGCTTAAGGATCGCATGACTGGACGTCCCACACGCACCATCATTCAGTTCCTATACCAGATGGCCTGTCCAGAAAATAAGTAGATTTTATTTCTTTTTATTTGCTTTTAATAATTTCCAAATTGATCGTTATTGATTGAATTGTTCAGAGATAATGCAAGCTTAATCATACCCAATTGTAATTTATGTCAGATTTATTAGTACTAAGTGCAGCTTTATGTTGTAAAAATAATTGGGATGAAAAAAATCTCTCACTCATAAGATCATATTATGCATTTGAGTGGTACATAATATGGTCTTATGAGTAAAATTTGAAAATACATAACAAGTATTATTGTAAAAGAAAAACTGATTTTTAAAATTGACTAAACTTAGCTCAATACATTATTTTCACATTATTTCTAAGCATTAGAAATTTGTATGCATATACATATATATAATAATATAATAATAATAATATAATATTGGAATATTATATAGTCAAAGGCAAGAAATAGCAAATACTTCTAAAAATCTACTGGACTTTATAAAATTTATATTAAAAATTAAAAAATCATCAATACTGGGTCTAGCTATAACCTCTTTGTTTTGTTTAAGTGCGTTAAATATATTTTTTATTATCTTAATTATTTTTTTAAGTTTTTATAATTTTTAAATTTTTAATCTACAGCTATAATTTTCACTTTTCTGAGAGTTACAAACAAACATACAATTGAAGCTAATTATTAAAAGCAATTAAAAACAATGATAATGCTTCTTACAATTCATTGTTGAGCCATAAGAATGTGTCAAAAGCTAACATTTATGAGCGGAAGAAATATTTTTGAGCCCATTAAGGCTTTTGGGGTTTTGGTCGTTCACCCATTGCAGCTTATTTTTCACGTATTTTGTGTCATTAATGCCTTAACATAACCACTCATCAATTGTTAAAATCTGTCATGTCCTGTCCACTCTAAAGTCAAAAGATACTGATTAAGCTTGTGTGTAAATTTGGCTTATTTCGAATTAAATAATGACTTATTTATTTGTAGCTGGTCAAAGAGGGCCTTTGTGGCAAACTGTGTTATTTCAGTTACTTTGTGTCTCTATCTTTGTCTCTGCTGGCCTTTTGTTTTATTTACGACCAATTATTTATTGTTCATTCATCATTGTGGGGAGGGGTTTTTTTGGGCTGGACTGCCTATTGCATATTTGAGCTGTCATTTAATTAATTTAATTGAGCGCAAAGGCGCCTAAAAGAGTTTGTAAAATTTTGCGATGCGGTTGTTTCGGCTCCTGTTTGCCTGTGTTGCTTTTTGTAGTCTACTTCTGGGCGGCTTATTAGGCTAATTGCGTAAAGTTGGCTTTAATGAGTCGAAAAACGGTGCCAAGCCTGGCCGCAAAAAGCCACAAAGCAAAACTTGTTGTTGCTGCTGCTGTTGTTGTTGTGCTGTGAGCTTTGAATTTATGACACGGCTTTAATGGGTTAACTGGGTTAATGCTCATCCTTCATCATGAGCCGTTATGCCGTCATCCCTTTAGTCACTTTGTGGTCTTTGGGATAGTTTTCCCCCACAGCAGCAGCAATTGCAACATAAATTTTGACAATTAAGCAAACATTTGGCGCTCAACTCCACGAAGTTAGCAACTGAATGCTAAAGCTTTCTTCATAAGGAGCATGAACACTTCAGCTTTATTATTATGCAGCTGTAAAGCTTAGCGCAGCAGAGCTGAGTTGAGCTAAGTATCTTTCAACACCGCGACATTTTGCACAATTCATTAGGCCAAAAAAATAGATAATTTTGAAGCATTTTTGCATTTTCCAATTTGCAAATAGTACATACACTACAAAAGCGAAGGTTGCATTCAAATCATAATAAAGTTGGTTTCTTAAGTTTGAAAACTAAAATAAACATCAAGTAAAAAGGCTCTTGTCGAGTAAGCTCGACTAGGAGATACCCTGCACCCTAGACATTACGCGTTTATTAATTTTTTGTAAGCTTATTTACAAAGTGCAATCATTTTTATCACCGTAAATAATTTTTCATATACTATTGAGCTTTCATGTAAATAGTTCAAAGGGGACAAGAATAAACATCGTTATAGAGGAATTTCGTAATGCAGAATTTTTTTCCAAAAGGTAATTTTGCTTCGTAGACTGCAAAAGCCTTTTTTGAACATTTTGATAATTTTAAGACCTGAAAAGACTCTTCAAGTAATAGAAAGCTTGTGTTATTGAATTATCTTTATTTGATTATAGAGTATTTTATAGCTTAATTTTTGAGGAATTCAAACACTTACTGCTCCCTATGCGCACTTAACGCTGCAAATGCTTTTGAGTTATCAGTTAGGGTCGTCTTTATGAAGGGCTGGGGGGTGTTCGGGAGTGTTAGAGGATAAGCTTTAGCGTTGGAGTGCAGCCAAATGAATTCGCTAATGAGCAATCAGGCTTCAAGAATACGAAATTCGTTTCATATTTATTTTTTTTCATGAAATTTGAAGTTGCTTAAAGAGTCCAAGTTGAATGCCAAAAAATCATTGAGCTAGAACTTGAAGTTAAATACTGTATCTGAAGGCTGTGGTTAGAGGCAAATGCTAAATGGCTGTTCGGCCGCATGCAACGCCCCATCTTTGGCAAAACCGCTTTTCCACCCGCGGCGTTAATCATTTACAGAGGCAACAAAAGAGCACAAAAAAAAATGTTAGACCGAATTATGATTATATTTAAAGGCAAAACGTGGAAATTAGCGACGTTCAAACGTTCGGTCAGTTGCCAAGGGAGCAGCATTTCCATTTCACAGCCACATTTTGCCCCCTCCTCCACACAACCATTTTCATTTCTATTACCATCTTCATCATACCCAGGCACCTTTCTTCTTGGCTTTGGCTCCAGACCAAAAAATCCTTTTTTGGCGGGCTTTTAGGTAGCGGGGTCCAGAAAGAATTGCAATTGTGATAAAATAAAATTCAGCGTAACTAATGCCGACCACAGCAAAATGCGATAAATCGCCGGACGGGTGTGCCATATACTCTCTCACTGGAGCTTACTTATTTTAGCATGTTGTTTACTATATTACTCAAAAATCATTATATCATTTTATTATGACGATATTTAAATAGCAGAAAGTATTGTTTTTATTATTTGATAGAACTTTACTCTTAAACTCGATCATACAATTTTTATACATTCAAGTATGATTTGCATTGTTTTTTAAACTAAGAACTGTACTTTCAGTTTTTCTATATATTTTTAATTATTTTCAAAGCATATTTGTATATTCGTTACATTCGCTTGATAAACGCTGCTCTTACATGTTTTTTTTTTTTACTTTTTTGGAACTGTTTTGGGGTGTCGCCTCCTGCGGTCGTCATGAACGGTTTGCTCCCGGCTGAAGTTTGGCGACTTCTTTTCGCCATTTTTCGTTTTTGTTTTGTTCCTTTTGTTGGGTTGGTTGAATGTCGCGTTCTGTGTACATTTTTATAGCATTGGCTCTTGCCTTGTTTTGTGGCTGTATGAGAGATTCAGTTTGCTGGAAATGATAATTTTCACTTGAGCGCGCACGTGAAAATGGGCGATCCGACAAGATGCGACGGGGGTGGCTCGATGTTTTGCCTGATGTGGTTTAGTAGCTCTGCTATAAATTGCCAATTAATGGCATAGAAGCGCTGCGGTGCGTTTCATTTGCATTTCACTTTGCATTGAAATATGCGATTGAATGGCGTTTTCTTGTTGGCTTTTTTTTGTCACCCACTCGGCGTATGCTTAATTTTTGGTCGCATTCCCTTTTTTTTTTTGTGTGACTTGTTTTTGTTTTGGCCTGTCACACTTCACTGGTCAGCATGTCGCCATTTTGTTTTGCTCTGTCCAAAGCGTTTCAAATGCAGTGTATCCGGATCCCTGAGTCCGGGGCTATACATATTATACAGCCCAATCCGGTCAAGCGTCGTGCTAAATTCGTTGCGGTTTTTGCGGTTATTCGTCCGTTCTGCTTTTGGCCAGTTTGACTTTTTGTGTGTCAAAAAAAAAGGAAGGAAGCTAAATACAAAACGATGCTGGCGGTACAAATTTAGTTCATTTGGAAATTTGGAGCAAAAACAGCGAATGAATAATTGAGCATGTGGTAAAATATATATTTGAATGCACTCGTTGCATGTGATGAATGTTTGTGTATTCAATGCTGACCTTCCACTCATTAAACTATTCATGCATTTTTGATCTTAGCTAGTTGACATTTGTTTGTATGTCTTAATTGGCATAAGAGTTTTAAAGAATATTAAATGTTTTTTCCTAACGTGCATTAACAAAACCATTAGTTTAAAGTTAAGTCTTTTACTGATAAAAATAATAAATAATTTTGTAACAAAATAGACAAAGCTCAAAACACAAAGTTATTATTGTTATAATTATTTATTATTTTAACCAAATCTCATTGCCTTTATGCAACATGCTTTTATCGCGGTTCACTTCTGAAACTAATGCTTATCGCATTTATTTATCCTCTCATTGCTGGATTATTGTTATTTTTTTTTGTTATTGCTTGTTAAATATGTAAGAGCGCCGCAGACATATAAATTATACAGCATAAACTCGCATATAACGCATACGACGCGTTCGCTGCTATCTACATGTACATAAAACTGTCTAGGCAAATGCTAAACAAATATCTAAAACACCAACAACAACCATTTTGTTTAGGGACAGTGCATAAACATGGCATATTATTAGTAGCCCATAGTCAGGGCTTCAACCAAACGCAACAAGAACAACACTGCGATATTTTTGTTTATATTTCACACCCACCAAAAATGTAAAATTTGGCTTTAGTTGGGCGTTAAGATAAGCACTACAACACAGCCTGTATGCATATCGAATGTATTGACATATATAAATACATTGTCTGTGTATATGTAAGTAAAACTGCAAATTAAAGCAGTTGCAACGCCTCTTCCACAGTTCAAGACCATTTTTTTTTTTTTTTTTTCATATTTGCTTGTTGTGCGAACTTTTTTGGGGCAGTTAAACGCAATAGCTGTATAAAATGGTGTGATTTCCTAATAATATTTTCAAATGATATAAATTAAGCTTATATACAATAACTTTAATAAACCCAAATTAAAAAAAAAAATTTTCTGTATACTTTTGTATTTTTTATTTTATTTTGATTTCTCCCATGTTGTTGGGCTGCCTTTTATGTAACAATTGGCCAACACATCCAGAAATGCAAATACCACAAAAATGCCGCAAAAATAATGTCCAGTTAACAAAGTGTTAACCGTTATTTAATGGCATAATTTACCAAATGACCAAATGAATTTTAAGGAATTTCTTTTACTCGCTTTCAAATTCCAGCTATAAAAATATAAAAAAGTAATTTATAAATTAAATAAATGCACACATATATGTATTTATACTTGTGTGTAAATGCCAGCAAATAAAATTGTCGTTCGGGCTTGTAGACTTCCTCTCTACCCTGCCCCTCTACAACCATCTACCTTTGCCTATCCTTTAATAACAATATGCGTCACAATTGAGCTGCATTGCGTGCTCGGGCCGAAGAGCGTGGAATTAAAATTAGTTTATTTGAATGGATTGGGGGCCCACTGGGTATTGGACACTGCCAATCGGGTAGCACCAACCCACAACCTGCCCCCAAACCTCCAAAGTGCTTTAATTGTTCTCTGTGTTCATTGCTCATACGCCGCATTGGCCCCGTTGGCAGTTTCGAGAGTGACTATTGCTCGCATTCTGTGTATATCGCCTGCATTGCTATGTTTGGTCATGGTCTTCAGTTCAGTTGCTGCTAACTTCTCCACCACCCCTCTGCCATAGTCCATTGCATATGGCAGCCTATTATTATGCCGCTGCTGTCTGTGACAATATTTTACGGTTTGTTTGATTTACTGTTTATTTATTATTATTATTGAGTTGAGATTTTTCTTTTGCTGTGTTCTGTCTGCTGCTGCGTTTGCAAACACGTTTCACACAACGAGAGGAGGTGGCCAAAAACAATGGAGTTTTTATTAAGACCGCTAAAAAAGATCGTATCAAAAATATATATATTTTTTTATAAATTATACTGATACTAAATTATTTAGGTAATATGTTAAAATAACTTTATTTAATAATGTAGCGTCGTAGTCAATATTTAGTTCAAAAATTCAAAATATATATTCACACAGACTGTTTTTAGACAATATATAGTTAAATAAACGCGAGAGTCTTTGTCATCGTTGCATTTGATTAATGGCCAAGTAAATAAATTATGTCAGTTTATTTAGTCAACGCATAACCAATGGAAAACCATAAAAAATAATAAATGGGCCTATAAAAGAGAGCGGCTATAAATTGTGCAAACTTGTCAAAATCAAAAGCGCGGAAATGTCACATTATAGTATGAAAAAGGGCAAACTTGCCACAAACAATGTTAAATAAGCCCCCCCCCCCCCAACCCACTCGACCATTGACGTTGACTAAATGCACTTCCGAGCATAGCAAAAAGATATCGAGTACATTTTTTTTTTATTGCTTTGTGTTTATTTAACAATTATGAGAACACTGAGTAAAGCAATGGCCAAGCCTACAACTTGTTGAGACTGCGTTGTGGGACTGTTATTACAGGGTATACGATTTAGTTGGGAGCTACAAACACATGCCTCCACCTGCATGCCTGTTGCATGTGTTTGCAGGTAGCAACCATTGCTGCTATTCACCTTGGCGCACATATAGGTAATATTTTGTACTGGAAAGTAGATGGAAATTGTAAGACAAGTTACAGAACGGTGAAGTAACAACCCTTTTACGCACTCTCAATAAGTAAAGGGTATTACAAATAAGATTATACGTACTGCCGCCCTTGAATATATATGAGTACTTGACACAAGACAACCCAGGCGACATCTGGCATAGATATTTATCACGATTTAATGTCTCATTGAGCCACAAGGCCTGTGCATCCGGCACCGTATCATTTGCTACAAAAAATACACATAATTTCAAACTCTATTAACACACTCTTGAAGTGTACATACCCGTACATACCAATGGCATTTCACAGGGTATATCATTAAATTCACCAACTCGCGCCTCACACGATTCCCGGCCAATGTTTGTCTTATTCTCATAGGGTCCTATCCACGTGAAATGAAAGCATTGTGGTGCTGAATAAATGACTAATTTATTTATTTGGCATTCAATATGTTACAAATTCACCAACATTCGGCTTCCAGAAACTTGAACAGCAGCAATGGTAGCAACAACTTAAACAGCTGCAGTGGCATTCTAGATAAGTTGATGAGTTCCACAAATAACTTTTAGATGTATATCTGTTTAATTTTGTATTTTTATTTTTGGGAACATTCCCTGCTGTTGCCACTGCAAAAGGCAAACTGATATTGTGGCGCATTCAATACCAAAGACAGTCTCAATCGATCGACAATCTTATCATTTACCTTTTGTGTGCTGAGATTTTTATTTTATTTTTTTATTGCATTGCCTGGTTGTAAATGCGTTTTTGTTGTAAGAGTATTTATAAAGCTCACTATTATTTGACTTTTTGGCTTACATTACTGAATTATTGTTTGAAATGTTTTGTTATATAATTAATTTATTTATTATATTGTCTCATGCTTCATATTTGGTTAAAATACAAATAATCCAAACGAGTTCAAGTCACAAACAAAATAAATAAATTTAGTAAATCAAATATTGGCTACAGATATATTCTTATTTCATTTGAAATTTATTTTAAAACATGCATAACTATTTAGTATAGTGCATTACATTTTTGTTGAATTTATGAGATCTTAAACACTATTATTATGCTTTTAATTTATCTCATTACATTAATACATTGACAGTATATGATATCTGCGACTGTAGCTTGTCCAAATAATTGAACGTTATATTGTGATTGAAAAGTGACAACATTAAATGTGTGTAGAATTGAATCTTTTTATATATTGACAATCAATAAACGATAAGCGAGACATTATCATGCCACTTGTCAATGTGAATATAAAAGAAAGTGCCATGTGCCAATTTAAATGATTTTTAAAAATGATGCAAAACTGTGAAGACTAAAATAAACGTTGGCAAAAGAAGCCTTCAAATCCTCTTATGCAAATTGTATTTAATTAAATTTCCACAAACTAAGAAGAGAGAGAGAGAGAGGGAGAGACAAAAAGGAGAGAGAGAGAGAGAGAAAGAAAGAGAGAGAAGGAAAGAGAGAAATGGTTGACAAACAATTAAATAACAGCAGTAGCTAAAAATTGTTAAACTAAAGTCGGCAAATTGTATTTGTTGTTAATTGTCCGGTTGTCGTAGTTGTCCTATCTCTCTCGGCTCTTGCACGAAATGAGTTTGAAAACAAATAAAAATGTCAAACGAATGAATAAAAGTTGTCTAATTTCATTTATTTAGCAGCAGCAGCAACAGCAGTTCAGCATTTGGACAGCACAATACAAACACACACACACAGACGTATTTTGAACAGTTGCGCAAATTGAATAAACGTAAACATTTTTAACATCACTCGCTCTCTCTTTTTTTCTCTTTCTTTTTTTCTCACTCACACGTAGCCATTTTTTAAATTTAATTTTTAATTGTTCAAAACAATTAAAATTTATTTGTAATTTTGTTGTGTGTGCTTAGAACTTTTTCCACCACAGCTGCTAACCAGCTACGTGCCTCAAAAACTTTTTTTGTATAGCTACGAGTTGATTTTGTTGTCCCAATGTTTAGTTGCATTTGGTTGCAGGAACCACAAAAGCTATTTTCGCTTTAAGCCACGTCCACACATACATCCATCAACACATATATGTATATACATATATATTGACAACATCGTGGCATCTTTTCCTTTATATGAATCACTTTGTACTCCAGTCACAAGTCGCGACACACTATACATCACAACGAAAAAAGGTCACCTTTGGCAAAACATTTCCATCATCGTCTTTAAAGATTGCAACACCCCCACCACTTTTCACCTCGCAATGATTCATCATTTTTATTGACAAGAACGTCATTTCGCAAAAAAAAATTGCAGCGGAAATTAGCGTTAGTCAGGCATTTTAAAAATAGGTAACATAAAGCAAATAATTGAACCATGGCAAAAGCAACAACAAGTTGAACTTACCTTTAAAATGGCATGTTTTGAGAAGGGCTTAAACGAAAACATAAATTATTTATAACAGTATCAATTGACTCGTTACTTAGAAAGAAAATTTTATTATTGCAATTAGAGTTTTATTTTGAGCAAACAAATTAAACTTAATAAACATAACATAACTAACACATCATTTTGTTTTATATCTATAAAAGTGCTTTGAATTTGTTGATAGTATTTGTTGATAAACGAACAGCAGCTTTGATTTTTGTATATTATTTATTTTTAAGTAAAAATTATATTAATTATAGCCGCAGTTTTTTTTGGTTATACTTATACTTTTAATAAACCTTGTTGAACTTGCCAAGTTTCAACACACCTGTCGTGAAGCAAAGTTTGAGATCCCTTACATAATGGTACTGCGTCACTATAGGACATCACAGGAACAATGAAGAACAAAATCAGTGAAAGTTTCATATTGATGATTTAGTAGACCTTTTTTTTAGATCTGGCAACGAGCACAGCTTTTATAGCTGGTGTTAGGGCTTTTGGTTAATTGAATTAGCTGCGGTCATAAACGATTATTTATGCCTTATATAAACTAGTATATAAATGCATTTCAAGGTTATTTTTAAACAGTAAAATTAATTTGGCAAATGTGAAAAACTTAAGCTTTGCTGACAGATCCAATCTAACTGAGCGTTTACCCCCGTCTAATCTTTATATTTTCGAATTCATAAGACTAACAGAATCTTTACACATTCCATAAATCCATTCAGCTCATTAATTATGCAAATGTTTTTCTATGCTCTTGCCATGTTTCTTGACTGTCGCTTGGTTGATTTCGACTCCACGACAATACACCAAAAATTATGGCACCAAAATGCAAATGTCGCGAGCCAAAAAGCTGAAAAGGAGATGCTAACTGTAGGGGGTGATTAGCACAAGTTTTGGGTCTAAAGCAAATGTTGTTAACAAAACTAACAGCCAGTTGGCGTATGAGGAACAACAACACAACAATAACAAGTGTTGCTTTGGGTCTGCTTCTTGGCTAATGGCGAGCCTGCATAAAATTTGCATGCGATTAAAATTGATAAATTGACGATGGAGGCAGGAAGCATGTGTGTGTGTGTGTGTGTATGTGTGTTTGTGTGTGTAAGGAAAGGATGGAATGGGGCGGGCGGCTTTAACTAAAGGAGTCTTTGGGTTGTAAGCGATGGAGGCAACAGACCTTGGCATGACCTACACATCAGCTGTCAATGGTTTTCAATTATGTGCCAGTTTCCGGTACGCAGAGAACACCCAGTTTGGTACACTTAGAGAAAACATTGAACCGAAAGCTTAAGCATTTATATTGATGCACTTTTTTTATTGAATTAAAGCTTTTTAATACCCTTAATCAACAATCGATACACACGTTTTATTGATATAAATAATATCTTAAATTCGGAAAACTTGATGTCACTGTCGCTAAATCATGCACAATGAGTAGCCAGAAAAACCAACACTCAAAAATGTGCTCAGTAATAATAATAATTGGCTCCACTGAAAGATTGCTTTATAATTTATTTGCGGTGTCTTTGTGTTGTAAGTGTGTGAAAGTGTAACGTCCCACAACAATTTGTGCTGAATACAGTTTACACTTTTTACTAGACCCCTGGCCTATGACTACAAAATCGTTGTAACTTAGCAACGATTTCAGTTCTAAATTTCATTTGCAGCTATTTAAACAGCATCAAACTATATAATTTAACAGTCGACAATACTGTGTTCCAGTCTAACGACAATAAATAGCGAATTTAAACAATATGCTTAAGCTTAACGCAGTAAGATTAAGTAAGATTTAATAACCTCACACCTTACGTATTATATCATTAACAATTTAAGTTTAAATATTTATAAACAAATGTCACTGCTGAGAATGCTCGGCATCATTCGAAATAAAGCTATCTGGCCAGCCCAGAACTGTTTGTTCACATGGTAACTGTTTCGAAATGCCCATAGATTCTATGACGTAAAGCATGCTTATAAATATACATAAGGTTCACAGGACAGCCGATTCATTAACAATCCAAGCTTATAAATAAATCATATTAATAACATTTGATTATATTGTCTTCCTGGCATAAAGTTTCTAAGGGATGATAAAAAAAGTTAATGTGTCGAATATCAAAATGACATTAATTCGGACATTATTTATTACCAATGAAAAAAAATGTCAGCCTCCTTAATGCCAATTTATTGCCAATTTAAATACTTAACACAAGCGTTGTAAGTGAAATATGTCAATTTCGACTCAACTCAATTGAGTAAATAATCAAATTACTCACCACCAACTTAGGAAAAACAAACAATAAATATACACATTTTGTTAGTTAACAAATAATAATAGTTTAACAAAAAATATAAGTTTAACAAAAGCTGTTAAAGTTTTTCGACAGATATACATTATAAATGCAAATTCGAAATCAGCTAAGTAAACTTGGCGAATACCCAAGAATTGCTATAAAAGCAAATGGATCGCGAAGAAACGGGATCATATACCAACTTATTAGAACAAGATGAGCATCAAAGGTATTCTATTAGCATGTGCCGTCCTGGGCATATGTCTGTCCTACCTGCCAAACAGCAATGGACAGATAACGACAGAAGCACCAGCCACCACGACAGCAGCACCAGCCCCTGACGCCACCACGACAGCAGCACCAGCCCCTGGCGGCGCAGCCGCCACGACGACAGCAGCACCAGCCGCTGGCGGAGCCACCACGACAGTAGCACCAGCCGCTGACGGAGCCAACTATGTTGTAGTTAACGTTTTCAATGCTATAAAAAAATTTAAGTTGATTAAATAATCTCAGGGAAACATAAATAAAATTTGTATAACAATTTGCTAAAATCAATTTAATAAGTATACTTTCTGCCCTATCAATACTATCAATACATCAATTTGATACGATATCAATGTTCAAGTTTAAAAGTATTTGTTGAATTCACTAAAGTAACATAAAAAAGGTGCCTAAATAACATATTTTTATTTTGTTTGATATGTCTTTAACTTTAAAAATAGAGCATCAACATAAAATATAAGAGCCTCTATTTGATCACTGTTTAGGCTTTGTTTCGATTATTTAAGCACAGCTTTGCATGTAATTACCTATGAACATATGAACTTGTGCAATAATAATATAATTTTTTGAAATAATTTTTTATTCTCAATTTTTTACTTTTGTTAACTATCTAGCACTATTCTTTGGCAAAAGCTAAAACGATTTTCTAAATTACAAAGTTGCCGCCACCTCGCATCCCTCCCTCTAATTACGTGTCGCCGCTGCACGTTTAGAGTCGGGTCATTATGTCACCTGTACGAAAAATGGCGCACGTATACCGGAAACGATACGAGAGCCGAAGCGAGGCGGGCATAAGAGAAGCTAAACGGAGGTGAGGTTACGTTGGGCCAAACGGCTCATTGTGCGGAAATCGCATTTGGCGCTGATAGCAGCTATAAGTAGTGCCTAACTAACGACCAACTAATACGATTAGTGGCATAATGCGAGTGACTTAAGTGTGTCAATATGGTTGTTGGCACTTTTTTTGCGCAACACTATTATTTCTGGGCATATTGAGATTACAAAGGGAAATTATATAGCCAATAAACAATTTTGGGGAACGCTAACGCCGTTAGCAAAAATCAAAACAATAATTTATGTCTTAGTGCAAAATCCAAGAAAGAAAATAAATTGAAAATAAAATGCAATAAATATATAAGTTCATATTAAATAACTAAGTATATATTATTTAGATAAAACTCTTAATTTTTTTTCGTTATAGTCGTTTAATTTGTATTGTTTTTAAAAAGAATTTTTATGAATCTCTAACAACATCAACTTTAATAAACGATTTTGATTTTGATACAATTTTAGCACCTTAAATTTTGAATACTTTATTTGCAATTCAGCAATTCCGTTCTATTTGCAGCACTTGACGCAGGTCTTAAGAGCATTTTTGGCCGCCTTTAGATCATAGTATGAGTAGCAATGATAACTGTAGTACTCTGGATTCTTGTAACACATACATTTGCTAGCTCCTGGACCAAGTATCTCTTTTTTTGCCATTGGCCTGAAGATCTTCGGCTTAATAAATGGCGGTAGTTTAAAGGCTTTCGTTGAGAGACGACAGGGGCTATAGCCCGCAGGGGGATCGCGACAACTTAATGGCCTAGGTCCTATGCGGCAAACCTTATTTTCGCTTGCTTTATTTGAGCTTTGAGGCAATCTCTTTGATTCTGGGGCATTCTTTTGTTGCAACAACATGACCGGAAAGTTGCCAGTGCGAGAAAACATTTTTAACATTTTAAAAAATAAATTTGAATGATCTGAATTTGAATACAAGTGAAAAACTAATAAAGAAGCAAACCTGCTTAGATTTTATAGTGTTCCAAATCTACTTTATATATGTATCTTACAAATTATATCCATTTGCTATCGCAACCCAATCCGGTTGTCATTAAAACTTTTCAGTAAGCACATTTAAGAACCGTCTTATGTGATGAAAATTTAACGACTTAGTTTGTACGATGCTTAGATGCGCAATCACATACGATAAGCCAGTTAGAAACTTAAAGTCGACCCAGTTTTGGGTCACGCATAAACAAGCATGAGCCAACAAAAACACACAAACTAACACACGTTGAATTATTTCGATCATTAAACTTATTCTCACTTAAAATCCTTGCACAAAGTGTTGTTGTTGTTGGTGTTCAACTTTGGGGGCGTTGAGATAAATGCTCAACACTCCCACAGAAACGTTAAACCTCGACAATCAGCCCGCGCTACACCCACAAAGCTAAGTTTTTAAAACTGACAAGAACAACAAACAAGCAGGCAATGCGAAAAATAGCAATAAAAATCCACCAACAACAAAATAAACGTTGAAACACCGGAAAATTGTAAGCTCACACTCTTTCTCTCACTTTACACAGATAGCTGGAGACACGAAACACGGCACAGGTTCACTTCAATGCTTTTTAATAAACTCACACTAAAACACACACAAACTTTCACATGGAACAAAGATGGTGAACATAACGGTACGCTGGCGGCGTCACCATTGCGGCTTGTAAATTTATAGTTTGTGCAAAGAAAATAGCGTCGGAGTAAAAGTTTTTAGTGGATCTGGTCTGTCTCTCATCTGCGTGAACGAAACTCGCACAAAAATTCGAATCAGAGCCAAAAAACAAATGGTAACGTCGCCGATGTCATCTAATTGCTTTTGTTCTTCGGGCCACACTAACTACACCACATAACTGACCCCGGTACAGTTGTGCCGAAAGGTTTTATACAGTTGCGGAAGCTCTTTCGTTAAGGTAATTTTCCGCCATAATTTGTATAACTTTGTTGTGCATGCTTCTAAAGTGTGTGTGTGTGTGTGTAAGTGTGAGAGGGTGTGTATAGAAATTGTTGAAAAGTTTTCTGCAATCAGTTCTGTGGGTTCCGTGTTGAGGTTGAAGTTGAAAGCACTGTTAAGTGTCGTTCTACTTAAGAAAATTACGGTATTGTTGTCGCACACTATATATATATATGTAATTGGGTAAATACTCGGTAGTATCGAATGTTGGGGTTGGATAATTAGCTGGGCTAACATAGGAAGCAACCGTTGTTAAATGTTACGATTATAATTTTTTAAAATTTAAAAATGTCTGCAAGAAATTAAAGTAAACAAACAGTTAGTATTAAAGCGTTGTTTATTTAAATCCTTCACCTCACAAAATCAAAACTTATACACCTACGTTAATTAAGTTTTGGGGTAAAGGTTGTTATGTTTTGATCGTAACAGAAGTTGAAGAACTTTTGATTATGTGCCCAAAAGATTTTCTTGGGGATTTGCGTTGACTTTCACTGTTTCACTCAGATGCAGTTGAGCTGTTGAGATTGCAGCTGCCTTTTATGCAAATTCAACGCGACGTTTTTGGTTTAAACAACGTGAACTTTTCATTGCTTTTGTCGTCGTGGGGCAAGTTTTGTGCCGGTTTTCACAGCTATGCAGGTGAATGTGATTGCATGAGCTGACAATGATAACAACAATAACAAGAAAGGCAACAACAACCTGGGTGATTTGAGTGAGGGTGACAGACTAGAAGATACCCTTCACACAGTAAAACCAACAAAGTCTTTTTAAAATATAAAATTCAAAATATGATTTATTTAGCTTATTTTTAAATTGAATATCTGCAACCTACCACTTTCAATAAAATATACATTCATCAATTTTTTGATCCTGTTTTTTTTATGAATTTTATATATTTTTAATAATTTTTGGTATAGTTTTACTGGCAAAATCTTTTTTAAATAAATTATTTTTTATATCTAATAAAAAAGGTTGCTGTGTAAAAAATTATAAACATATATATTTTTGGGAGAGATTTTATTTATTTTAATAAGTTTTATTCGAAAAATTATTTATTTTTATGTTTATACATACACCTTTAAAAATAGTTAATTTAATATTGAACCCATATTTGTATGATTACTAATTAATTTACGAAAAATATCTTTTTTGATACCCAAGCAGGGTACAAGAGTTCGGTGTAAATATTAAGAACTCCTTGTTCTTTTATTTGTTCTGGTACTTGTTTGGCTGGCTGCTTAATTAAAATGCGCAAGCAGTGCGAGCGCTTCATTTGGCTGGGCTTAATCGGCTGCCTTTTGGTGAGATTCGTATCGGCCATGGCCCAAACCACGGGACCACGCCCACAATTCGCGTCTCGACGCTATTCCTTTTTCCATGTAAAGTGTCAAGTTTTTCATTATAATTTGCATATTTTTCGCCAACGCGTAAACTTTTGCGCCACACGCTCCGCCCTTTTTTTACGCCCCCCAAAAGCCAGAGTCTTGTAAATGACAACAATAAGCATTATGGCTTGAGCCTGAATAGTTATAAGGACTATGGCCTGGTCTTTGTATAATACTCTCGGCTAGAACTGTTAGATGCACACAGCATGTATCTTTTAAGTTATTTTCAAGTTTAATTTTTTGACTTTGTGTTGTGTTTTTGTTTCACAGCACCCCACCAACTTTCCTACCGCTCTGTTACCATGTTGCCAGTTTGCTGAGCCGCGGCGCATAATCACGCGAAATCTGAAAACGTGTCTTGTATAGTAATGAGCACTGATTATAACTTGAAATTGTGTGTGAAAGTACAGTTGTGTGCGCAAGTTATGCTACGTGGCATACTGCAGCAAAAACTTGCAAGTCTTGTTTTTCAACTTATCACAAAAAAACATAAAAAACAAATGGCAAATTCTAGGAAATTTCGAGTTCAAGTTTCATGAAAGTTAGGCTCGGTGTTAGTTGTAATATTGTTATCTTGCTTAAATAAATTAATAAATTTTAAAGGGAAATAAAATTTTATCAAACACAAATACTGATTAAGTATTAAAAAAAAAGTGTAAAAATCAATTTCCTTTAATTGTTATTAAATTTTTTTTTTTTAAAAATTATAATTTTAAAAATTTCTTTAAAAAAAAAACTTTCTCATTATTACGTTAATAAGTTACCACACTTTTCTGGCAGCCACTGTGAATGTCGCTGTTACACTTCTGTCACACCTCGAAATGACATTTTGATGTGTATTTAAACTTAAAATGATGTCTTCTTAATCAACTACCAAGTCAGCGTCCAGGCAGAAGACGACCGTCAAGCATCGTCGAAGGCATTTTCCTTTTAACTTTGCATCACTTTTCTTCTTTCCTTGTTCTTCTTTGGGCCGCAAGGCTCTCTCGTACAGTATTGTGCCAACATGCATGCCACGTTTGCCCATCGAACGTGTCAACTCTAGAGTTGGCTGTGTGTGTAAATGTGTGTCTGTGTTTCAAGAGGCTGAAGGATATTATATAATGTGTAGTAATTTGAATGTGAAGTGCCAGGCAGGGTATAAAGAAGCTTATAAGTCTTATACGTGTGTCGTGTGATGCCTTTCGATTTTCCATCTTTTGTCTTAAAAAACATTAAAACAAAAAAATAAAATAAAGAAAGGAGAACTGTCACCCATCTTAATTCTGTGAGTGTGTGGGACTGTGTGTGTGTGTGTGTGAGGCGGATTAATGAGATTTTCTTTTATGGATTTATGATGATTATTTCTGTTATTAGTTAAGAGCGTGCTAGAGTCGAAAGTCGATGCTTCTCTGCTTTGACTGTCGATTTTTCGCTGTGGCCATTTTGATGATGGTATTTTAAAGTAATCCATTGATATATGGCCAAGCGGCATGGCTTCTGTTCTGTCTGCTATTACTGCTATTGCTACTGCCTCTAACACTATGCCCAGTTTTTCATTTTTTAGCCACACTAAATCACAAAAATTGCATGAACCGCGCACCATTAGCCTTTGCTTATTTATGGCAACGCGGCGCGGCATTCAATGACAATTCAATATATTTTACATGCCTGGGCTCACTGTTCACAAAAAAAAAAAAAAAGAACGAATACGTCTTTCTAGTATCCGGCGGTCAATTTAAATACCCTTTGAAATATGTTCTTATAAATATTGTATGAGCTTTCTTTGTTTTGAAAGCTTTATAAGGATAAGATTATAATAGAAAAGATTCCTTAAAACTATACAAAGCTTATAAATTTTGTTAAAGCAAAAATTTCATTGACTTTGAAGTTTTTCTTAGCTTCATCTTACATTCCCATTATATTCTGTTATATGTTATATGTTTTAGAATTTTTTTTTAATAGGGAATCTCTTAGTCGAACACTCTACACCCTCTCAAACTCTCTTTTAACTACTGCACTCTTTTCAGTTGTAGTATATATTTTTTTTGTGGTCGCCCTGCCATTTGGCCTGGCCAGAAAACAAATTCCGCAATCGTCGCACACAATAAACCATTACAGACGATTAATTTCATTATCCGCGGGTATCGAAATCAAAAATGCCATTCGACTTATGCGTGCAGCCGCAGCATCAAACAGCAACAACGACAACAAACAGCAAAAAAACCGAAAGCGAATGCAATTGTCATTATTTGTTTTCCCTTTTTTGTGTTGGCCGTTTTCGAGGTTATGAAATGTTTTCTAGTCTGGCATAAATTGCATGAACGATAAGCTTATGATGATTTGGTTGTTGTTGGGTTTTTATGATGTCTGACAATGGCTTAGCTTTTGGGCTATGAATTAAATCACACTATCAAGGCTTAGTGGACAAACCGTTTTAAACAAAAATAAAAGCAGAATAATTTTGTATGTTTATTTTAATATAAAGAATTTTATCAACAATGAATTATAGGTTATTTCATAAGCCGAAAACTATAATTTAATAAAATTAAAGCCCGGGAAAAAATATTCAGAATAATTAAAATATTTGTTTTTTGATCTAGATAGCGTATTTACTTTTTTTTAATTTTTTTCTTCAGACATTATATTTGTTATTAAGTTTTATTTTCTATTTTATTTTTCCAATTGCTTTGCTGCTTAGCTACCGTACAGAAACCTCGCCTTAGTTAAATCTTCCCTTTGCCATCGCTTAATTCCCAAGAGCACATTTTATTCAAGTTGTTTCGCTTGTTATTTGTTTGTATAGCTACGAGTTGAATTTGTTGTCCCAATGTTTAGTTGCATTTGGTTGCAGGAACCACAAAAGCTATTTTCGCTTTAAGCCACGTCCACACATACATCCATCAACACATATATGTATATACATATATATTGACAACATCGTGGCATCTTTTCCTTTATATGAATCACTTTGTACTCCAGTCACAAGTCGCGACACACTATACATCACAACGAAAAAAGGTCACCTTTGGCAAAACATTTCCATCATCGTCTTTAAAGATTGCAACACCCCCACCACTTTTCACCTCGCAATGATTGATCATTTCTAATGACAAGAACGTCATTTTGCAAAAAACAAATTGCAGCGGAAATTAGCGTTAGTCAGGCATTTTAAAAATAGGTAACATAAAGCAAATAACTGAACCATAGCAAAAGCAACAACAAGTTGAACTTACCTTTTAAATAGCGTGTTTTGAGAAGGGTTTAAACGAAAACATAAATTATATATAACAGTATCAATTGACTCGTTATTTAGAAAGAAAATTGTATTATTGCAATTTGAGTTTAATTTTGAGCAAAAAAATGAAAATTAATAAACATGCATTATTTCATGAGTTTTATTACTTTTGTATCGAAGTCGAAAACGAATGGATTTTCAGAAAAATTGGGGAAAAGACTTATCTGACATGCTAGAAACATCTCCATGATCTGAAATAAAAGCTTAAATCATACACGTAACGACCCAATTTCGACAAACCGCATAAGTATTAAGATCTTTAATAATATAGCTAGTTAAGAACTTTTAAAATATAGCTAGTTAATAAAAATATGTGTTCCGAAAAAATTAGTCTAGAAAAATCTAAAATCTTCGAAAAATTTATTATTTAAAAGTAAATGATTTTTGTATTTAAAAAAAACTCAATTTATTAATATTTTTAGCACATAATTTAATTTTATTTCCATAAAAGTGTTTTGAAATTGTTGATAGTAATTATTGATAAACGAAAAGTAGCTTGGATTTTTAGTCATTACTTTATTTGAGTAAAAATTATTTTAATTATAGCCGCAGTTTTTTTGGTTATAGTTACATATACTTTTATTAAAAATTTCTGAACCAAGCATTAACACACCTGAGATGATACAAAGTTTGAGTTTTGTTACATATTGGTACTCCGACTCTAAAGGACATCACATTGATGCTTTAAGTTCTTATTCTTTTTAAATTTTTTTTTAAAGCTGGCAACGAGCACAGCTTTTATAGCTGGTGTTAGGGGCTTTTGGTCAGTTGAATTCGCTGCGGTTATAAACGATTATTTATGCCATATACTTATAAACTATGAAGTATGCTAAATGCATATCAGGGTAATTTTAAACAGTAATAAATAAGAACTTAAGCTTTGCTGACAGATCCAATCTAATAGAGCGTAACCTTCCGTCTAATCTAATCACATGCCAAAAATGATGTCTGACAATGGCTTAGTTTTTTTTGCTATGAATTAAATCACACTATCAAGGCTTAGTGGACAATCCGTTTTTAAACAAAAATAAAAGCAGAATAATTCTTTATTTTTATTTTAATTTATTGAATTCTATAAACAGTGAATTATAGGTTATTTCATAAGCCGAAAACTAAAATTTAATAAAATTAAAGCCCGGAAAAAATATTCATGATTAATTACTTATAAAATGAATGTTGTGGCTTTAGAAAATGATTTGTTTTTATGTTCTAAAAGATAAGCATTATTTTTATTTTTGCATTTAATTTGTGTCTGTTCTTCAGAGGGTTTAAGTTTTATCTATTTTAATTGTTTCCATTTGCTTTGTTTACTGCTGCTTAGCTACCGTACAGAAACCTCGCCTGAGTTAAATCTTCCCTTTGCCATCGCTTAATTCCCAAGAGCACATTTTATTCAAATTGTTTCGCTTTTTGTTTGTTTGCCCAACTTGTGGTTAGATGGTAGCCAAAAAAAAAGAAGGGAAAACAATGTAAATAAAAATAATAATTTTTAAGTCCTCAGATGAGTGTGTGTCCGTTTGATCCATGCAATTTATTGCACAAACATCGCAATGTCAATTCTAAAAATGTGGCGCCTTTTTCCGTATTCGCCGTAACACCAGAGCTTAAAACACATGTGCCTTTGTATACCCTATAAATTAATAAGTAAATGGATGGAACGATTGTGATGTACTCTATGTATGTCTACTAAACATATAAAGTCGAACTGCCATTAAACGAAATGCAAGATGGTTCAATAAATTTTTTCCATAACGAAGGTTTTTCCCGTCCATTTGAGATTCGTTATATGGGAGTTATACTGAAGTTTATAGTATATAACATTGCAAGAATATTTATTTTAATTTTTTTATTTTAATTTTTAGCATAGCCATTTTGATTTGCTACAGCCCTTAAAAATAACGTTTTATTTTTAAATTTGAGTAAAAATTTACATTAAGTTTTTGTAAAAATCGTTTTTATTTTTTTTTTTCTGAATTATGTATTTAAAAAAAAAAATATTGGCAGTTATTTTTTGAAGGAAATAAGGAAAAATATTTTGATTTTGAATTCTTTCAGTTAAAATTAATTTTAAATAAAAATGAATAATTTTTGTACATATTTTATATAAAAAGTAAACGAATTCATCAAAATAAAAATGAATTAAAGTTAAAGTATGCAATTTTTTGTGTGATACTAAATATTTACTAGTCTAATAGTAATTCATTTTCCTTAATATATATTTTTCACTTTTTCTCTCTCTTTCACTCTCTTTTGACTGCACTTACTGGTTTCTTATATGTATATTTTTGTGCTATTTGTATTTGTCCTGCCACGCTTGTTTTTATTTTTATTTTTTTTGTATGTTCGTGGTCGTTGGTCGCCACAGGAGACGTGAAAGGACTTCTGGATGTTGAGACCAGTATAGTATCGAGCTTAAGCTGGAGCAAGCAGCAAGGAGCTGTGTGAGTTGAAGTTGAGTTCGTTGCGTGCATTGCTCGAGGTCATGTTTAGCTTTTTCACCCCTTTCAATTGCTCGACTCTGGCAGCCGACCCTTGAGGGTAGCAGCTTCTTGCTGCTCTTGTTGTTTTTGTTGTTGTTGTTGTTGTAGGTATTGCTGTTTGTTTGTGTCTCATTGAGCGAACGGGTCTTTTGATATGGCGCTCAAGCGTTTCGAACGGATTTATTTGCCAACTTGATGCCGAAGAGGCGAAGAGCAGTAAAAAGTTCCTTCTGCGTTTTGCTTTTGCTTTAGCACGCGGTAACTGTAATTGTCATTATGCCCCCGGGGGCAAACGCGCCACGCCCACACACAAAATGTACACAGGCCACACACATACACACACACACAGTGGCCCCTGGTGCCCCATCTGAAATGTTTGTTTTTCGCATAGAGAGAAAGTAAGACGCAGAAATAGAGGGAGAGAGAGAAAGAGATGGAGTGTGGGAGGGATAGAGAGGGAGACTTGCTTCCCCATTTTTGACTAGCAAAATGCTTTCATGTTCCCACACAAAACGCTGCGTGCATTCTATCATCATCATCAACGTTATTATTGGCATCATCATAATTATCATTACCACCTTACAGTGAGAAAAAATGGGTATTTAAAAACGTTGTTTTCTCTGTATGAAATTATTTTAGATTTTGATTTATGTTAATATATGTTAAGTTGTTTTTGATGTTTTATTTTTGTACATCATTTATTGTTTGCTATTTTTTTTATTAAATATTTTTGTTTAATTGATCTTTTTTTATTACTTAGAGACTCTTTTCTCTATGTGTACTTGGAATATCATTAGCCTTTGCTGCTGCCTTGGCACGCTCAAAGTATCTATCAATATTTGCATTTATAAGTTCTTTGCCTTGTGGCGTATTTGTTGAGTTATTAACTGAAATTAAGAGAATTGAAATGCGTTCGTTGCGTTCGCATTTGTGACAGAGCGTGAAATTGCTTCGACTTTAAGCATTTAGAATAACCCCCGCACAACCAAAAACAGCAACAACAAAAATATCCCAACAAAAGTGACCAATGCTTCTGTCGTTTCAACTTTTGTAATAATGCGACAAGATAATTAACTCAATTTTTGGCCAAGCAACAAAAGGCGCAATATTATTTTAAGCCGCATGCATTTTTGGCCATGGCCCTGGCCCCAAAAAACACACACAAACACACACACGCACAGCAAGCAATTGGCAAGTCGCCCAGCCGAGATGGTCATAAAAGCCACCAATTCCATTCAAATGGGTGGCATTTGCAATTGCCATTTGTAGCATACTTTTAGGGTTTGTTCGCTAGAATCGCAAGGACAAGTGACAAAGGCAGCCACCGCAGTAGCAGCAGCTTAATTTTAAATGCCTTTGTTTTCCATTTTATTAGCTCAAATATAATCTCATGTAATGCTAGGTCACTTTTGGATTTAGGGTTTTGCTATAGAACGAATTCCGTTACACAACATTCAAAATTATAGTCGGGATTTTCAGTCTCGAGTTCATTAAACTTTAAAAAAGAGTTTCTAAATCATTTTGTGTGTAAAAATTTGTCAACATTCAACGCAATTTTAAGATTAATCCCACAATTAAAGTAGAATTAGCAAACAATTATGAAACAAATATTCTTTGATATAAAATGAACTGGAACTTGTTAGGCTTTGTAAAACAAATCGATTAACTGCTTAGACTATTTAAAATTTTCAATATGTTTTCATGTTCTGGATATGTGCCCAGCAGCTTAAAACGCGACTCAAACGGCTTATCAAGAAATTGCCTTAAGGGCAAAAACAAAGGCTTCAAGAATGTAGAGGCAACTAAACGAAAGAAATCCAATTTTCGCAAGGAAGCCAACAAGATCTCAGTCCGTGTCAAGTTTCCAACAGACTTTGTTCCCGTGCCACAACAACTGGTGCCTCAATTCGTATCCATTTTTGATAATGAACCAAAAAAAATGATCCAAAGGAGCACGCCATTGATGCCTAGGTTGAACAAATATGATAATCATAAGCGAAATACTTTATACAATTTTGATCGCTGTTCGTTCGACCTACTAAAGTATATAATTGGAGCTTTCCCACGTTCATAAAAGTCCAAATAATCTCTTGGAAGAATATGGTCAACTCAAGTCTCCAGGTATACTTTTTTGCCTGTTAAATGAACTGATTTTGTGCCAGATGCTGTGAAGTACAGCTACAAATAGCCATATATCATAACTCACTGATAATGCGCGTAGATTAAAGTCTGTTTGACATTTTCAACAAACCACCCAACCACCCGCTGAGAAGTGCTAAGCTGTCGACACTTGAACACCACCTTTAGGGTGGCTTCGTTTATATTAACATGGATTTTCATGTGGCTCTAACAATATCGTGCACGTCATCATCATTATTGGAAATATTATTCTCATATAATTTGTATCATCATCAAAGTAATTGCAGGCACACTTTTGCTTCGTTTTATTAAAGCGTGCTTTCTGAAAATTTTTAATGTGGGATTTAAATAACGCTTTTGCGTGACGCTGCTAATTTTGTATATCAAATGAGACATTGAACGAACTTTAGAAGGTTAAGTATAGAACTTTTAGCTTGCGAATGGCATGAACATAAGCTGTGTGAGAATATCAGAGTGTGGCATAATCAGCTTTTAAGTTGTAATGTTAAAATAAGTAATAATAATCTACTGTACAATTTAAAGGAATAACGGCAATAAAGTAAGTCTTAAGCATGTTGAAATTATGTTGTTGTCTGACAGAAATGACTATGCCGATATTATAAAATTATTTCATTAAATGTGTGATGAAATAAATGTGGTATAACAATTGTAAAAAGGTTCAAGATCTAGGAATATAGAATTTAGTATTCAAAGTTTTAAAAAAAAATACCTCACCTATAAAAATATCTTATAAAATCTCAAAGCTCACATTAGCCAAAAGAATAATAAATGTTGAAGTCGAGTCACGTTTTTAGATAACATTTGCACGTTTCTCTTTTTTATAATCTTACCCAAACATTTTTAGCTTTATTTACTATATTTAACAGCGGAATTCATAATTTTAGGTCTATTATTTATGTGTTAATTAGACTCTTGAGTTGAACTTTAAGAATCAACTTTAAGCAACCAAAACAAAATACGTAAACGAAAATTAAGAAGCTGTTAATGGAAGGCAACACAATGAGGTACAAAGTGCCACGCCCATAGAAGCGAAAACCTCCCACCAAAGAAGCTGTCAAGCGCTGAATGTAAATGCCAGGCTGCCAAAAGATAAGCTTCCCTTCACCCCCCAAAACCCACGCTGTGAAGCCAGGCAAAGTGAACAAGAACCGAAAATTAAAAAAAAAAACACCGAAGAACGGAAAAGTGATAAGAAATCGGCGCTGCCAACTTGACACAATGAACTTCATATTAATATGAAGTAAATAAAAGGCAGCCAAGCCAAGTGTTGAAGTCGACTCAACTGACGTACATTATATGAGGGAGCATGTTTGTGGTGTTGAAAAGATTTATGGCACGACAATGTTACGAAACTTTAAGAGAGCGCTCTGCCATAAATTAGCCACAGCGGAACTGCCAACTCTGACTCGTTGGGAATTTGTAGAGCAGTTTTTATTTTGACAGCGGACGCCTAGCGACGACGCCTTCTGTGTGACGGTGTGAAATACCCTACAAATGTACGGAGGGGGTATAAAGGAAAGGTTTTGGGAACTATAACTTACAAAATTAAGACCCAATAAGTTCGACAGTTTTTCTATCTTTATCAGAATACCGCTTTTAATCTTTCGTATCCCAATTAATCTATCTTAAAAGATCAAAATCACATAAATTTACTCAAAAACATTAATCAGATGCTTGTTTTAACTATAAATATTGCTTATGTTACTTTGTATTCCAAATATTGTACATTTTTTTATATAAAAGTACAAATTTATTTAACAGGGTATCTGCCAGTCTAAATTAGCTTTTTCTCATAACTGCTATTGTTATTGTAGCCACTTTTGTGCCTTATCCTTTATTGTTATGTGTGTGTAATTCGCTACACCTTTCATATATACAAATATAGTAAAATATCGGGTTGCTGGCTTTATTGCTGAACTGGGCCGGGGCTTCACTCCACTTGTGTTGCAACATTTTTGGGCTTATTGTTATTGATGTTGTTATCAGCTGCAATTATTTTTTTGATTTACACATTTCGTTTGACTCCTTTTCTTTTCATATTTTTTGTTGTGTTTTTTGGGATAACTGGTGACAATTTTCTCGCATCGTTTGCGGTTTTACATTACAAGGGAGAGAGAGGCGAAAAAAGAGGGCAGATTGTAAGGAAAGAGACAGAGATAGATTGAGAAATTCTGGTATGGTAGGCAATGAGAGGTAAAATCCTCGCTCATTTATGGGGCGGGCTTAGCTCATCTGAGCTTCCTAGAAAAGGTTGCGATGGTGGTTGAGGGGCAAGCAGTTTGCATTATTGACAGTTGTTGTGGAATAATCAGATTTAAAACGTTAAATGTCGACGCCGTTTTGTTGTTGGGTTTCGTTTATTTTATTTTTTTTGTCTTCTTATTTTTTTTGTTGGTCGGTCGATAGGTTGTCCTGGCCATATTTTGTGTGCCTTTGTTTTGTGCTGTGTTTTTTTTTGTTGGTGTATTTGTGTGTGTTTGGCTTTTATCTTTGTTGTTGGCTTGTATTTTTGCTCTTCTTTTTGCCACAGATTGGCTTTGAATTTAAGTAGCAATTTCCTGTTGTTCCTTGTTGTTGTCCTGTGTGTGTAATGAAAGTTTTTGGGGTAACATTTTTGGACCAGTGCCCGAAAATGGCTCAGGAGCGCATTAGTTGTCTGGCCTCGGCAATAACTGATTATGTTTTTCAAGGTACAACACAATTTCAACAGTTATTTACTGCAACAAGAAATTGATTGCTTTTCACCTTTAATAAAAAAAAAGTATGTCAGGGGTAGAAAGGGTTCATAACAAATCATTTTGAAACTCTTGAAATCAAATGCAATTTGTCTTTAAAATTGCATCTACGACGCGATATACATATATATGTATGAAAGTGATTAAAATAGAGTTCTAAATATGTTTGTCTGTTTTTTTGATTAGAGTCCAGTTTAAGGTAAAGGTTTAAATTTTTAAAAATTTAATGAATCCAAAAAAAATAACTGTAATTTTATTTAAAAGAAAGCTTTAAATTATAAAAAAAAATAGTAAGATATCCATAATGCATATCTCCAACTATTGTCAACAATTTCGGCATCCACACAAATCAATGTACATTTACAATATCCATATCAAACCACTTAAGCAAATGAAAAACTATTTGTTAACAATATCCATTCTCACCTCAAACCAATAATTAATAATTGTAAACAAATAGTCCCAACCACGCCACAAGCGTGAGATTGCAGAAGTAAGCAAATTTCGGCTAAAGCATTCAAGCATTAATAAAATGATCGCGATTCACGCAAAGACAAAAGCTGAGAAAGATCTTGAAGTTTAGTTTAATTTGGAATGCAAAACGAGTTTGACGTCTAACATTCGTCGATTCTTTAAATCAAAGAAAGCTGTAGGCCTCGACGCTAGCGCTCGGATTCATATAATTAATTAAAATATTATTATTATATAATGTATTTGAGTTAATTTTAGTAAATAAATAAATACAAAACAGAGGAGAATATTATATTATACAAAGCAATATTAGGTGAACTATTTATTTATGGATATTTTAAACGTTTTTATTAAAAAGTAAATTTTCCTCTTTTCCGAAAATAAAATATGGGAATTATACGGTATATTTGAATTATAATTGAATTATCTTTAAAAATACTTATAATATAAGCTAATGAATGAACGTAAAGCTCTGTTCTAACGTAAGAATTTACACTCATCTATCTGCCTTTACAGGCACTAGCTTCCAGCATTGATATGTAACAATTTAATACCTATGCTAATCAAAACAAGCATATAATTTCAAATCCATGTGTGTAACGGCTCTTAGCTACGTAATATGTTTGTCAATTTTCAACGTAATCCCTCGTGCAGCGTAATCCTACGTAAGGTGCTATCTTATGTCACGTAAGCTCCTTTATCACATTTTGTCCAAAGTCCACAGTGTACCAGGTAACACATCCCCCTCCACTCCCCCTGGTTTTTTTTTTTTGGTAGTCAACCCCTTCCGCCTGCCGACTCAGCTGTTGTCATCTGCGAAGTGCATTTGCTTAAACACATTTCGCAGTTGCAAGCCGTTTGTTTGCCAGCCGATGGGAGGGGGGAGGTCGAGGGGAGACATCATTTTTGGTCTAACACACGCACACACACTTAAGTCAAAAACACACACACACACACACACTCACTCACACATACTCACATTCGTGCATAATCAAATTCAATTGCTCATTCAAAACATTAAACTGTTTATTTTTGGATGGAACAACGTTCGAAGCTCTCAGCAATGAGTGAGGGGGGTTTGGGGTGAGTGAAGTGGTTAGGAGGAGTGGTTGCTGAGAGGGGGCTGGGCTTGGCGTCGGCTCAAGTGGCAAAGGCACTTCATCATGCCGCCTAATCATTTGACCCACTTGAGAGTTGTGCAAATACTTTTTACGTTCTTGTTACACTCAGAGCACCGGATTTACTAAGAATTAAATTAGTCCTAACAATAAAACTGTCAAATTATATTGAAAAGAATTAAATTTGTTTTTTAAGCAAAAAATTTAGATCACTTTTTTTTGCATACATTTTTAACACATTTTGTTAAAACAATAAACTAAACTAAAAATTATACAAAAATAAAATAAATAAAATTTCGTAATTTTTTAACTTAAAATTGTTATCTAAACTGAAATCAAAACTCTTAGTGTAAGTTATAAAAATATTTCGTAATTGAATTACTTTTTTTTTTAAATGCATTGTTAACAAATTTTTTTTTTTTTTTTTTTAATTTTACTATTATATGAATTTTAATTTTCATAATTCCATAAAAATCTGGTATTTTTGCCGATTAGGAAATTTCTAAGGTTCTAAAGTTCTCAGTGTACGCTGGCAGTCTGCTGCTTGGCATGCAATCAGACGGAGGCAGAGAAAGACAAGGAGACACTAGGAAAAGAGGAAGTTAGTGAAGAGGGGAAGAGGGAAAAGAGGAAGGCAATGGCACACACATGAGCCGGGCTCTAATCCTTTCAACAGTCGACTCGGAGTCGTGAAGCAGTTTTGCATGCATGCAGCAATCATAGCAGCATACAGTGTAAAAGGGAGAGTGCGAAAGAGGCAGAGCGATGGTGTTTGGCAGTGGAAGAAGACAAGGAATTTGGAAAATCTGAGCTCAGTGTCAGGTTGCACGTTGAAAATTTGTCGTCATCGTGTCTCGCACACAAAAATGGCGTTAAGCATAGAATTTTCAAGCCAAGAGCAAAAGAAACAAGATGAAGCTAAGACAGGCGAAGGAAGCGGTGTCTAAGGCTGCGGGTGGGAGATGGGAAAGAGAACAAGCAAGGCGGCAGACTGAAGGCTGAAGGCAAAGACAAACACATCAGCAGTGAAACAAGAGGAAGAGCTAGAGATGGCAGCAGCAGCAGCAGGAGCAGCAGCGCCTTGGCTGCGGCTCAAGGATAAGGCGCAAAATAATAAATTATATTTGCGTGATTTGTGTTTAGTTGTGTTGTTCTCTGTTGTCCCCCGCAGTTTGTTGTCTTTTGTTCATATATACATTTTGAAATCCTTCAGGATGTTGAATCATACAAAATTTCATCTTGTTTTTGGAATTTTAACTTGCGGTGCGTCCTTGCCTAGCGTTTTTCTTTCTCGTTCCTTCTCTGTTGTTGTTTATGATGCAAAGAGAGCGTTTCGCTATATCTCTCTTAACATTCTGAACGCTGCTCGCTCACTGGAAGGCTGCGCAGAGAGCGCTAATTTAAGAGAGCGCTTGCATTAAGTTTGCTCTTAGCTGTGCGTAGAGTTGCCAGCTTTGTGTGTGGTTTTGAAATTGTTCCGAATTCTTTTTTTTAACGCTGACTTGCTGTTCTAGCCCTTTTAACCTCATCAATGCTTGCAATTTTTCTCACACACACTTAACACATGAATGCACACACGCACACACACACACACACACAAATCAAAACAGCATTATTTGCGCTTTTGCTGCTTGAAAGGATAACACATTTAAACGCTGCAGTTTTCCGAGGGGATGTCAACCGTTGACAGTTTTGAACCAAAACAGAAAACAACAAAAGCAAAACAAATATACAAATATCGATGAGAAATGAAATGAAATGGAATGAAATTAAATTCAAGTGAATTTTTGACACGTGCCCAAGATCGAAAATATATTTTGATGAACATTAACTGATTTTAGGGTTGCCCTGAGGCTCAATCATTGAGCTATTAAAGTTACCCTTTTGTATAAGCAGTTAAAATGATAGAAAAGTTTTTATTCCTTATTTGTTCTGACAGTTAAAGGAAGTATAAAAAAAATATCGTACAACCGATTATCTCTTTGTAACTGTGTTCTCTACTTATTACAGGGTATTTTGCATCTTTCCTAACATTTTTAACTGCACTTAATACCCTCCATTCTAACAAATTGTGCGATATCATCGCAAACCATTAAATGTAGAGCTCTTAAGTCGCTAGAGTTGCCATTTTTAGGGTTGCCCTCGCTCACATTATTAACGTAATCCAAAAAAAAAGAAAAAAACAAAACATAAAATATATATATAATACAATCAATTGCCAACAATTGTCAAGCAGATGCAGCAGCAACCCTTGAAAAAGGAAAAAACAAAACAAAAAATCCCAATACCTAAACCCTGCTCTCACCCCTACACCAGTAACTGCAACCGCAACGGCAACACTAACAAGAACTACATATTTATTTGCGTGTGTGTGTGTGTGTGTTGGCAATGCCAATGACATTCTTTTCATCTCTTATCCCTCCCATTGTGCTCTCAGGTCATTTCTCATATATTTTTGCCAAACTGCAACTATTTTTGGATTTAACAGGATGGTGAAAGAGACGTGGGGAGGGGTGTAAGTTGTTGTTGCTGGCACTCGAAATCGTTAATTGGGTTTTATTTTAAATGATGTTCAGGCAAAAGAAGGAAAGACAACAACAAACGAATGCATTATTCTCTCAAGCCCACGCTTTAGTTGTAACTGTCGCCGACAAGCGAAGAACTCTCCCAATTATTTATGTAAATTCCAAATGGGAGAGATTTTTAGTGATTTATGGACTTTTGTTTTACTCGCACGGAGGAGGCATGGAGTTTTGTTCTTCTTCTTCGTCTTCAGCTGCTGCGGCTGCTGCTGGTGTGAAAAACACTTCACCAGCTAATTGAGTAAGTAAAGATAGAGAGAGAGAGCGCGCGTTGAAAGATTCCTCCATTTGCTGGATTTGCAAATGGCGATTACGGATGAACAGTTAGGATAGTTAACAAAGTGCGGGTCTTAATGGTTTTTTTCAATTAAATTGAAAGGTTTTGAAATAACGGCTGGGGCAATAATACAGAAAGTGTGATTCAAGGTCGAAAAACTAATGCAGTATAGATAAACTAATTTTGAAAATAATATTTAAAACTGTGCACATAAAGTCAATATTAAATCACAATCAATGAAAAGTTTGTTATTTTCTAACAAGTTTTCGTTAACTCAACCTTTCCCTCTTCGCACCTGCAACAACTGTGTCGATACAACAGGTGTGTTCCTGTCGTAGGGCTGCCTAAAATCAGCGCTGTCGATAGCAGCAGCGACGCCATCAACAGGAGCAGAAGCAGCGACAGCTGTGAGTCAGACAAGCAGAGCGAGTTAAGCGAAAGGGTATCATTCCAATGCATTTTGTTTGATTGCACCCAGGCACAAAGAGGTAGAGCGAGAGAGAGTCTGCTGCTGATCTCTAATTTATTAGCAATGCAGTCGCAGTCGCAAAATACCGTCAAAGGCGTGCACTGAACGAAAACAAAAACAAAGACCGGCAAGTAGCTGGGCATACAAAGAGCAAAGAGCGCGCGCACAGCTGTCAAAGGAATTGAGAGAGAGTGTATAGAATGATGCTGAGTTTTGAGGCGCCACTCACTGGAAGCAGCCATACTGTGCTGCATGCAATACTTCGTTTCGTTCAGCTACCATCGTTCCGTTTAGTTAGTTTGCGAGCATTTGTCGTTGGCATTGGACGTACGTCGGGTGAAATTCAAAACGTTAACTCTCTCTTACGCGGTAAAACGTTAAACGATGAGCGCAATATATTTTGTGTAAAACATTTAAAGTGTCTCCGTTTCTAAAAAGGCAAACAAACAAAAAAAAAAAGCTTGCGCGTAGCTCATAAAAAAAGTTTAACGCTCAAAATGTCAAATATACACAATAAATACGCGTCATAAGAAGGCAAACATAATTAATTGTTTTTCTCACTGTCTGTCTGCCTCGCTCTGTCCTCTCAATGTGCATCTGTGTGTGAGTGCGTCTCTCTGTGCGTGTGTGTGTTTGTGTAAAATAAAAATCAAAATTAATTGCATTACAAGCGTATTTATATAAGTATTAAGTGCCGCATTAACGTTAAACAAGAACTCAACGAGAATTTTGTGGTTTACAGTTGTGAGTAAATAGCAACAACAACAACTGCCACTGCTACAACTGCTGCTTGTTGTGCGCGCAATTTCCGGTTTCCGCTTCCGTCGCGCGACATTCGTGTACACAGAAAAAAAAAATTGAAAAAGTTCTCTTTTGTCCGAAAAAAGTGTTTAAATTAAAAAAAAAATAAGTGCAGCCCAAAAGTACAAAAAATTAAACCGTTGCTCAAAAGTTATTTGACAAAAATTACACACCAATTTTTGTGGCATACAAACTGTTGCACCTGAAATATAAATAAAAACTATAATAAGTGGCGGCTGCTCGTTTTAATTCAACAAGGGGCAACACCAAAGTCAACACAGTGGATCATAAGGACAACAACAACAACAACACTTTCAAGCAGGTTGGTTTTTCATCGCTCTCGCACGCTCTTATTGTCTCGCCCATTGTCTGAATAAGTATTTTAAATTTATGCTAATGCCCTTCTTAGAGAGTTTTTAGGTATTTAGATTTATTGAGTAAAAAATAACCATAGCCAACGAATGTAAAAAATAGATATACTATAAGAATAAATTCGATATAAATTCCGCTAACATAATTTTCGAATTTATATTTGACCGTTTAATTTGTTTCATAATGGTGGTTCTTGTTAAAGGTTTATTCTTGAAAAACAGATTTTTCAAAAATGGTCAAAGTCTGTGGCAGCTCCGATATTTTATGTCTGGACATTCAAATTCAAATCTGGAGTGCAAAATCTGCATAATTTACTATATTATTTCTAAAAAAATTATTTTTTCCAAGTTGTTCCAAGTATATGAATTTTTATACGTTGATTGTAAAATTGCAAAACATCAACAAATTTTTGATTTTTTTTTAAAGTTAAATGTAAATCAGAAAGCCGATTCATCAGTTTTTCTTGAACTTTCAGATTACGGAGCTTACTCATAATATTTTTGTGCAAATATTGATCAATATTTTGATTTATTCAGCTATTTAAATGTAATGTTTTTTATGTTTTCATATGTTTGTAATAGCCTGATTCGAATATAAAGGTTAAATTTTTGTTGACTTCACAATTCCCACAAACATTTTATATAGCATCATTCCAACAGAGTATTTGGAAAACGTACAAAAAACGACAGAAATAAAATAGTTGCATGTACAGACATGCAATAAAATGCGAAGCAGTGTTTAAGTTTTTGAGCGCCTAAAAGCAGGCAACAAAAAGCAAACAGCACAAGCATAAAGGTGTGATCAAAAGCGGGGACAGCAAAAGAAAAAAAAAAAGTGGAAGCAAAGGCAGGTGAGAAATGTTTATGTGGCACATAAAACTAGCGCACACCGTGTCGCCATTGTTGTGCACTCCCAAAAACGGGGGCATTTGGCAAAGGCGAGCCGCCTCGCGTCGTCTAGGGTTGCCATTTTTATTATTTTATGAACTTTTATTATGTTTATTTGCTTATACAAACATATATATATTTTTATTGTGTGCACTTGGCAGCTTTTCCAGCGTGCCTGGCTTTAGTAAACAATAATCATAATAATCGTAATCACAGAAGCAGAAAAAGAGAGTAGAAGTGCTTAAGAGGAGAGTAAGCGACTTGTAGATGCCCTGTAGGCTTTAATTTTGTGCCATAGCACCATCATGCCCTTTATCAAAGCACTTTAAATGGGTACAAAACACATCCAAAAGCGCACAAAAAAATAAAGAACAAAATAGCTGGCGTTCATTTTGGCCATTTGCTGCTGCCTGTTTTTAGGCGCCTTTCGCACGTTTGTTCGCACCTAGTCAAGCGGCTACACAGCTCCCGTCTGTGCACACAATAAGCGCAGACATACACAAACACAAACACACACACACACACCGTTTTTAGGTGTCGCTTTGTTGTGCGTTGTACTAAATTGCGCACAATTGAAAGCATACTTTCCTTCGAGCATTTAGTGTGCACTTCTTGGCTAACAGAATTTGAATGCAAATTCACAACAGCTCCCCCACTCTACGGTCTTTTCGCCTTGCCTTTTACGCTTTATTTATCGCACTTTCCTCCCTGGGTGTTCTGTGTGTGTGTGTGTTTTCAACTGTAGCATTCTTTTAGGCGGGCGCTCAGCTTAGCTGCCCAAGGGACATTTTTCTCAGCTGAGCCCTTTGTTGTTGTTTATTTTTGCTTGGCCTTTTTTTTGGGGTTGAGCAAAAAAGGTTTGCTTTTATTTGTATTTATGTTTATGGAAAAGCATTAAATGTATCTTTTTTCTTGCCTTAAAATATATATGCAGAGCTTGTTTTAAGGTTTGATTTTTAGTGTTAGAATATAATGAAGTAAGAAATTTAAAATGAAATTTAATTGATTTGTTGTTTGTTTTTATAATTGGAAATAACATGAAGAAATAATATATTTTTTTTATTAAAAATGTGTGTCTAATAACCAATAGAAACGAAAATATAATTAAATTATGCCAAACTTAAATATGCATAAAAACATAAATGTCTTGGACTTGTTTTTTGATTGTTGAGTTATTTATAAGCTTTAACGCTTTTCAAAGTTTTGTTGCTTGTTATAGTAATTTGCACATTTTAATGATGCCTGCAAAATTTCACAGCAGATAATTGACCTTAATACCCTGAATCAATAATGTTTGAGATGTGACTAAGACAATGACAACCACTCAAAAGTGCATGTGTGTGTGTTTGAATGTGGATGTGCGATTGTGGGTTTGACTGCTGTGACATAATTTCATTAGATTGTGGCAGAGTTTCATTAGATTAAGGCAGTGGCCAAAAGGCTGTCAATGCATGGCTTAATTAGATTAATGAACAAGTAAATCAAACAAAATTTTGAAGACATGCTTTTATACGCTTTCTTGCATACATTTCTAATCGATCTATCCATGCAATACAAAAATATCAAACATGTTTATTTAAAAAATCGGGAACTTGGTGAAAATTTGATTAAAGACAAGTCAAGTTAAATAAAAGCATGTAAAAATAGGCTTGGAGACAGGCTGGACACAAACATAAATGCGACTCAAAGCCAATTGTCTTTACACTCCGGATAAAACTTGATCATTTATTTAGAAATGGGATAGTAAAGTGTTTTCTTATGCCTTTAAAGCTACAAGTTTTGTAAATTTAAAAATATTATTCAAGAATTGCATTTATTTAATAAAATTGTATTAAAAAATGACTCATTAGCAAGAAATCTGATTATCTTTTTACATTGAATTATAAAACATTTTGCAGCCAAGAATAATATGTGGTTCCTAAACAATTTTATGAATTATTTAATATTTATTTATTTCTCCTAGTGTATCGCTGCTAGCACCCTAAAAGCAAAACTCTGAGTACACTTAAACACTTTTCAAAACTCATTTGAATGAACGTGACTTTGCGTTTGGCTTTGCTTTAAGTTATTTCGGGTTTTCAAGCCGCAAGGCAGCACCACCATTAAAAAAAAAAAAAAAACGGAACTGAAAACAGGAAAAGCTGGAAAAATGTTTAAAGAACAACGCATTTGCCGAACTGTTAAAAACTGGACGCTGTGCTTGACATACAACAAATTCAACCGAGCTTTTTCGTTATTTATTTATTTTTTTATTCTTTTGCGCATTCCTTTCCCCAAAATGCTGCAAGCATTTTACGTTTCAAATTAATTTTAAACAATTTTCTTCATATATTTTCTTTGCGTTGTTTTGTTTCATCCCTTGACTTTTCGATAGCAATGTCCGAGTTTTTTGACATAATCTATTATAATAAGCGCTTATAATAATTTCAGCGTCAAGTTTTCTATGTTTTCAAGTTCGTTGCTTTTGATTGCAGGCGTTGTTAGAGCTAATGAGACCAGACTTAAAATGTGCGCCGGGGGAGTGACTTTTTTGGATATAAATTGTAAACAGAATTTAAATAATTATAATTTCTCTTCTCCTCTTCTTTGCAAGTTTTGTAAAAGTCTTTGAGGTGAAAGTGTTGAGCAAATTGCCCAATTCCCTTGGCCTTGGCCAAATATGTTGTATCAGCATTGATAAATCACTGAAAACTCACAAAAGTAACCTTCAAAAATCACAATGGCTGCCACTTGCGAATCTCTTAGACACACAAACGCCCACATACAAACACACACACACATATGGGGACAGCTTATGACAGTGAGTTATTGAAGCTACCTTCGGGTGTGTGAGTATGTGTGTGTGTGTGGGTTGCCACATAAATTTAATAAAAACAAAAAGTGGAATAATTCTGAGAATGGGACAGCCGACGACTACTGCTTCAAGGCTGATTTTTGGTTTGGTTTTTTTTGTGGCGTTTGATATGTAAGACTAATGGAACCCGACCACGCGTTACTGTGGTGATTTTTAATATTTACTCTTCGAATAAAGAACGCAAAATGAATAGTAAATATGTTTATCGGCCATTTGTTTTATCATTCTCATGGATTTGTGCCCAAACATCTAGAGCCTGTTTGATAACATATATTTATGCATCATGTTTGAATGGGGAAAACACAAAAGTTTTTTTTTACCATCTTCCCAAAATGTTCTTTCGCAAAAGCCTTCTCCTTGCAAACACGAACAACTGATAAAATCTTTGAGCCAAATCAGCCCAGCCGTTCTCCATTGCTGCAAACATTTTTTAAACAATTTCACAGTATAGAATTTTAATTTATTGATTTGAATTAGTTCTCATATCTAAAAAATTTATAAATTGAAAAGATTAATTTAATAATTTTCACTTATGTTGTATTTTATAAACAATTTTTTAATTTCAATTTATCGATGTTGCACTAAAGCTAGCTATCGCTCTAACTTTCCGTTGCTTTCTGTGTGAGTGCAAAATGCGGCGGTTTTTTATAAACTTTGAACCTGACACGCACACACAACAATTCTCTCTGTCTCTCTCTCGGTCACATACACATTCACATATGCAAATTATGCAGAGTCGCAAACGCTTTTAGCTTAAATATTTGGCAGTGTCGGTGCAAAAAAATGCAAATTTAAAATGCGTTGGCATGTCAAAAATCCACACACACACACACACACTTCAACACATGTACATATAAGTTGAGAGTGTGTGGCCCAGGGTGCAAATGCAGACATAGTGGAGCTGGCTGCAGGAAGGGGGGAAGAAAATCAATAAACGAGACACAAACACACATGTGTGCCTGTTGAGGGTTAAGCTTTTGCTATCTTTTGCTATGCAAGTTTCGTACTCGAATTTGGCAAGTGTACAAAAGAGCGAGACAGAGTGCGAGTGAGAGAGCAGAGGAGAGAGAGAGAGAGAGAAAGTGGGAGAAATGAAAGCTGGCAACAAATAGCTTAATAGGAAATAGCGTAAAAGCGTCGCTAGAATAGCCCCCAACTATATATATAAATATATACAGCTTTGATAAGAGGCTGATGAGCATCCTTAGAGTAGAGGTTGGGGTAGAGGGGTACTAGGTCGCAGGAAAAAAAATCCTTGCACGTATCGCGCTCAAGAAATCGGCAAACGCATTGCTATGTCCTTTCGATCCATTGTTGTAGCTGATGTTTGCTGATGTGCAAGGGTTGAGTTGTGTCTGTGGGAGAGCGGGTAACATAAGGGAAGAAGAATTCGCTTATCCAATAACGTCGACCCCCTTACCATCTCTCCCTCTTTCCCACTCACTCTCTCTCTCTCCCTGTGGCATTAGTCAAATGCAAATTTTTATAGCAGCCCTCTGTCTGTTCACTTGAGGCGCCGATAAGCGACGCGCATAAGCATATAGACAAAATGGATTTTGGATACCAGCTGTGTTTGTTACAACATATAAGTGGAGGATTACCTTATGTGTAAATGAAAACAGGTGCTAAGAAATTGTGTAAGGTGTTTAGAGTTAGCTATAAGTATTTGAGGAAATTATATAACTGAATATGAATAATTTGAATAATATATTTTTACTTCTTTATATCTATTGCGAAATGAAAACTTGGAACATTGCTGTTGCACACAAACTTTTCAAGCAAATGATTTTTTCTTACACATTTTAAGCTTTATACCGCTTCGCGCTTTAAAATGTTTCTAGAAAGTAACAGTAGAAGCGGAGGCAGCATCCGCCGTAAAAAGCAAGCAGACTACAACAACACTACCGCCTAACGGATGCTGCCACAAATGAACAACATTGCGACGACCTTCTCTGTGACCCCCCACCACCATCCTGTTCGATCTCATTCTACTTTCCTTATCACTGCTGTGGCGCCTGCATCACGCGCTCACCAAAAGTAGGCAATAAGCAGCGTGTTTGTGTTGTATGTGGCACAAACATTTTAGCGTATTTTTATTACACATGTACGCATGTGGATGTGTCTCTCTTTCTCTCTCTTTCGCCACTGTGTGTGTGCCGACAGGCTCATTGCTGAATTTATGAAAATTTTGGTGCCTTCTGATATGGGAATGAAGAAAAAACAACATTAGCACCCAATAGAGTATAATCTGTGTGTGTGTCGGCTGTCTTGTCTGCGTGTGTGGGTGTCTTTTTGTATGTGTGTGTGTATGCCCCAACGGATGTGTATCCTGTCTGCATGTGGGCCCCAGCTGTCATCCTGCTGCTCCTGTTACTGTTTCTACTGCCAATGCCGAAGCCTAACGTTAACGCCAGCGCCAATTTGCGGCTTAACATCTTTGAATTATTGAACCAAACATACACACACCCACACTCACACAGAAAAAAAAAATATATCAGATCCTTTGGGCCCTTGCTTGCCAGCATGTCCCGTCCAGTTGAGTTCAGTCATTTTTGGGATGAAATTAAAATTTTATCCAAATGAAATTTGCGGTTTTTGTGTGTGTTTAGTTTGAAATTTTAAAAGTGATTTTTCCTTTAGCTTGGCGACTGTTTGGTTGTTGTTGTAGTGTTCCTGGCTGCCTATTTGGGGGCATTTCCTGAGGCCGTGAGCGGAAGTTTCTGGTTTTTGAAGGGAGATATGAAGCTGGTCTTTGGGGTCGCGCATATTTAAGTTGTAGCTACACAGAAGTCGCGACTTTTTGGTATTTGTTTTGTGTATTGCTAAATTTAAGATGCGCGTTGGGAATTCGTTAATAGAATTGTCGGTGTATGTGTGTGTTGTCGTGGCAGAGGTATAAGTGCATGCAAATACATAAAACATTAGCAATTTAGTTATAGATAGATAGAAATTGAAGTTGTGATAAGGGTTAAACATAATATGAAGAGTTCAACTTTAAACCCAACTAAATTATATATTTAAATCTGGGAAATTATAAATCCTTGTTTACAATTTGATTTTCTGAATAACTTTTATTAGAAGTATATTTACTTGATTGGTTTTAACCTTAAAATCAATCTTGCGTTAAACATCTTCAAGTTCTTTATATCATATCAATTTATATAAGCTAACCCAACCTTATCTTTGTCTTTGCCTCAAAATACTTCATGCCCCATTTATAACTAAAATTCAATTGTATTGAACATCATTTGCTTCTTACACGAATTTTATTTTATTTTTTTGTGGGCCACTAGCTACTTTTGAAAGGAATTGTAAATCTTGTTTTATGCTCGAACGCAAGAATAAAAGAAAAACTTTACTGACATATTTTCAAATAATCTGCACTTTTATTGTCTCCTCTCCCTACTTTCTGCTGTTTGCTCTGTTTATCTCTTGCCCCTCACTTGTGTTTACAATACACTTCAACTAAGCCGCCTAAAATTATGCAATAAACTTTACTTTTACGTGTCTCCCAGCCACTTGCTATGCTCTCTCTCGCTCTCTCTGAGTCACTCTCTCTCTGTTTAACCCACAGCATCGCATATTTATTTATATTATGTGCTGTTTTATTATTCTTTTTTTTTCTTTCTCTCGTTGTTGTCTTTTAAATTCGTTCGCTGGCGCACTTATCCCTGCGATTTTTGATGTTCGCGCCAACGAGGAGCTGCTTGAAGGGAGGGGATAAAACGGTGCCAGGGCGGGGGGTGAGACAAGGTCCAAAATGCCAGTACTGCGCTGCAAATCTTATTTGATGATGGCATGGCAAATACTTTAATTTATGCAGTAATCCTATTACAAAAAAACAGCAGCAACAACAACAGCAAAGACTGAAACAACAAGACGAGTAGGATGATGGCAACCATGAAACAAAACAAAAGAGCAAAAAAAAAAACACCAATAACTAAATATTGCATGCTAAAAAGTGATGGACTAGCGAGATGCTCTGCAACAAATATTGCATGAATTAGAGTTTTGAGACTATTAAGAAATGCAGAAAAATTTGGAAATTATGTATCAAAAACTGTTTTGTTTTGTCATTTTAGATTTTTACATGCAATTAAAATGTTTGAATTTAGAATACTAAGCCCATTTAATCATTGAAGCATTGAAGAACTGCAATAAATTTTATTATAATTTAATTTATAAATATTAATTTTTTATAACAATTGGACACTTATGATAAACAACTTCAACAAAGCATTTTTTATGCGTTGTCTTTGACTTTTTTACTTTTCTGGTGCTTTTAATTTAGCTTGCACTTGGTACGGACCCAAGTACTGAAAGAGGCTAGAAAACCTAAACGAACCTGCTAACAATCCTTAAACCCCGTCTTACCCCTAACCCAACCGCCCTTACCTCATAGCTGATGCGACTCATTTGCATTTTCTGCGCGTTTGCCATTGGGTTCCTTGTTGTGTTCTTTGTATTTTCATTTTTGTGCGCCTTGGTTTCGCTATTTGCCGCATCTTTTTCTTGTGCTTCGGCGTCTTAGCAGCAATTCAATTTATTTTAATTTCTGCTTTTAACACAAAAAATTACCAATTCAATTTTATGACTTTATTCCACGTGCCCCCCTTCACCTAGCCTCCCCTTCCTTGTTATTCTTTTCCATCCTGCTCTGCCACGTGGTGCTTCTCACAATAGAAGCTCCTTCAGATATACATATCTGCAGCTACGACACCAGAATCGAAAAAGTAAATTCTACAAAAATACACTCACAACAACGCAGCTTTTAGCACTAGTCTGTATTTATATAAATATATATATATATAAACGTTAAAAAGAGAAAGCATCGAGATAAAGTATGTATGTATGCAAGTGCTTTAGTTTTTCTATGCCTCTATTTTCTGTCCTCCTCCCCCTATTTCCATCAAGTGTCGCTTGTCATTTCTTGTATATCGCACTATGCAAATCACTTTATAAATAAATTTGTGAAGCGTTTGGCAAACTTTACTTGAGCTGCAGAATGCTCCCAGTCAGCCCCTCCGTTGGCTACTCAGTCTTGTTTGTCTCTTTATCTCTCTCTCACATTGAAAATCAGCTTAAATCGATGAGATGTTTTAATGGAGTGGGAGTTATCAATAGATTGTTGATTTTAGTTGGTTGGCTTTTGTATCCATTTGCACGTGACCCACTCTGCTCGGCAGCTAATCGGATAATATATATGTACATATAACTGTAGGGTTTGTCCATTGTTTATGGTATGGAAAATAGTTTCTAGGGTTAATCAAGCGGATGAAGTTAAAATAAGATGAATTTTGAGTTTGTTTTCGAATCTCTTGGCCATAAAAAAGTTTAATTACTAATTGTTAAGTACATTAACCTAACAACAACAGGAGTTTTACAGTTTTTAGGAACTTTCCAAGTTGCCTGTCAACACAGTTCTGTAACAACTAGATGAACTACCTGCTTGATTTTAAGTGACAAATGAACTGACAAATTGAGCTTAGCTCGAATTGCTTTTTTGACTTTGACAGTTACATACAGGCATTTAAAATTTAAATCAAATATTCAACTGAAAACTTTTTGTCTGTCATATCATTTGCTATTTAAAAAGCTGACAAACAACCTAAACAGTCAATCAAAGTGCTTTAACACGTCAAAGAAATAGCATCAAACATTAATAAGTAGATACCAACCCTCTAAAAACATGACCCAAATTCACGTACCGATACTCGTCCCCACATTTAAAATAAACGTGACGTTTTGTTTTCATTTTTTTTTCGTTGAACTTATGTAAAACACTTCACAGCAAAGAGTATTAAGCTTACTCAATCAATGATGGTGTTCCCCACACAACCCATGGATCTCGACATCAAGCAAATACAGTCTACAGGCGACAGTAGCTATAAAAATGTCATGAGTGCGTTCGAAAAATTGAAGTAAGCGAAAAAAAAGTTTATCAACATATGAACTGCAGTAAAAATGGTAGCTTTAGCTATGTAATAAAAATTGTTAAGGGATGCCAAACACAAAAAACAACAACAACACAATAAAGAAAAACATATAGAATAAACAAAAATTTAATATGCCGGTCAGTGAGCTCGCAAGCTCAGAAGTGAAATTTTAATATAGCATAGAAAAAAAAAAACTTCGTGGATGTAAATAGTTTTTTTGTATTTGGAATTTTAACGCTGAGACAATTATTTCTCCAAGTGTAATATAGTTTGCCAATAATACCGTCTCCCAATGCCACGCACAAGTGTCAACGACCAAAATGTTAGACAAAAGATACAGTGACAAGACCAAAAGATATTCGACAGTTGTTACTGTATAGAGCTGGAGGAGCGAATGTAAACCGAATGTCTCGCGCATTTGCAAAAACCAAAAACCAATTTCATTTTGGTCATTAAATGGCCAACACTGAGTGGCAGCGTTGCAGCATCTGCCCCCTTCCTGCTGCCATTGGTTGGATCGTCGTTGTTGTTATTTTGGCTTTGGTCTTTTGCCAATGCGTTGGTTAAAATGTAAATTTTATCTGCACGTTAAATGGCTGGCTATAGATATATATAAGTACCAATATACACAAGCAGATATCGAAACCAATCCACAAATACAGTTTCAGATACAGTTACTACTACAACAACAACGACGACGAAGAACTATATTCAATGCGATTTTTATGTGACATGAAATCTGTGAAAAATGCTGCTTTGGCTCTGTCGACTGTTTTCTTCTTCTGCTCTTTTTTTATGGCAAATCGTTAAGGAAAGAAGCTAAACTTAAGCAAAACGAAATCGACTTAGTAAGTGTGTAGTAGAGGGAAAAATGGGCGTGGCAGTTGATTGATAAGCATGCGATTTCTCTAAATGTATGTTTTATTTTTTTTTGCCTGTTTTGCTTGAAAAATAAAGTTCTGCAAATCAGATTGCTTAAGGGTAATTTTATTTAGATGTTAATATGAGAAACTGATGGAAGATTTTTGTTCACATCATTTTATCTAAAGAGCACATTACAAAGCATTTCTGGTTTTTAATTCAATTATTTATGCTTTTCCCCATTGCATTTCGGTACGACTCCATATTTCATTAGCTGAATTGCTCTTGCAGTGTTTACGACCATTTTGAATTTGCAATACTTTTCGCCTGCGATTTGTTTGTGTTGATTAAAGTGTTTATCATCTCTACAAAATTGGCATTAGCAATAAAATTCTTGTGCTATTTACGGAATAAATATTGCAAAATTTGAGTGCCACAAAACATTGTCTATTGTCCAGACACTGTTCAATAAAATGTTTCCTTCATTCTTCTTTAATAGCAATTAGACAAGATATTTTTAATGCCCGCACACACACACAGCTTTACTTTATTTAAATATTTTTATTTGCTATCTTTGGAGCTTGTTGGCAACACTTGGCAGAAAAGTATGGTTTGTTAAATAGAAACATTGTTTTAATATTTTTCCTCTTAATTAAATTGGAGATCTCTCAAGCGTTAAGCCAAAACTGGAGAGGCAAATAATACAAGTAGAAAACTCGAAATTTGCAACTTTTGCAAAAGTGTGAGCGAGACAGCTGCATAAGTAAGCTGGGGCGCAAAAACCACTTAATCCAATTTAAGAATGCAACCACTTGAGCCTGAGTGTGTGAGTGAATGTGTGTGTTTGTGTTAGTATGTGAATATGCATATGTGTTGAGCGTTTCGCATGCATAATGCAGTGCTGGAAAATATCAGATTTTGTTGTTGTTATTATTCTGTTCCCTGGCTTTAAAGCATGGGAGAAACGGTTTTATCACTGCTAAGCCATAAAATTGTTGTTGGGCATTCGACCATTTATTTGAAAGCATAACGAAAAATAACTGTTCTAAATTATTAGCAATTTTCTTTTCACTCTCTTTTTCTCTCTCTCTGTCTGGCTTGTGTCGGTCCAGTTTGCTAGCCATAAATTTTGTGGCAATTTTTTCACTGCTTCTGCTGCCCACACCCACACACACACACACACAAATACCTCTGCTCGTTTTATAACAATGAGTAGTATATTTTGCATGTTTACACACACACACACACACACACATTGATTTTCACATTTTTCGTTTGCCTTTGCCACTCACACACCCCCCTTAGTTAAATCTTATCAGCATGGGGATGCTTCTGCTATCCCGCTGGTCATTGTTTGGCTTGTGAAAATTTATATATTAGGTCATTAGGCTTGTAATAATTTGTTTGGGCCACATGTAAATGTTTGTTGTCGTTATTGGCATCATTGTTAATGCGCCCCAGCTATAATGGGGCCATTAGGTGTGCGGAGTGCCAGGGGTAATGGGGGGTGCTGTCGCAAAAACATGCGTGCGACCCAAGTGGCCTATTAGAGAAGAGCCCTGTTTGCGTTTTAATTAAGCCTAAGTTGCAGTAAGGCCCCTCCAAAAAGGAGGCTATGCATTTTTAATGCGACACCTTCAACTATGCGACAAGTTTCTGCACTTTTGAACTCAACTCTCTTCCTCTCCGTCTTGATCTCGCTTTGTCGCTCTCCTTTTGCTAAGCAATTTTCTAATTAAATGATTTTAGCTGGTCACCAAAAAGTATGCGTTAAACTATTTATGCAAAACATTCGATTTGATAGAGACCAGAAAACTAGACTTAATTAAGTTTATGCGCCAGGATTTCGGAAATTGAATTTCGACCAACTAGTTTTGCTGTTGTTTCTGCTTTCAGTTTGTTAATTCGCATGCTAATGCCGCAAAGTAGGCAATAAAAATGGCGCAAAACTAGTTTAGCGCACCGGTCGGCCATATCTGTATCTGTATCCGTATCTGTATCTCGTTGTATCTTTTGCCGCCTTGGCAGAAAATTTGTGCCACATCCACAGGAAATGTCTCAGTTTCGGTGCGTAATTTTCCAGCAAGCACTGTGTATGTGTATGTTTGTGTGCTTTTTGCTATTTATGTTCGCATGTCCATGAGAGCATGACCTCCATATAAAATAAATTACTTTAGTTATCTAAATGCTGTGTATATGTACATACAAACGTACAAGCACACACAAAGCACATAACAATAACATAGATATATGTTTGTATGTATATGCCTGCTTTTTTACTTGCTCTCTTTCTCTCTCTTTCTCTCTGTTTTCTCCTTTATTTGTTCGTTTCACTTTGCTGTCTTTTGTTTTTTTTTTCTGTTCCTAGACGCAATATCATTTGCCATACCCTGCGAATGCGGTTGTTTAGCCATGAGATGGAATTGTTTTTATTTAATTATTAATGAAGCCGAACATTGTTTTTTTTTTCCCCCAATCTTAAGAACACGTTAATGTCAATTTAATCCTCATGGCAAAAATTATCAATATAATTTGTATTATTATTTATTTATTTTAATTTATTTATATATTACCAATACGACATTTACTTCGTCATTATCTACGCATCTCTTTCACTCGTTCTAGCAACATTTTTGCAGTGATTTATTGTTATTCCCATCTGAATTATTAAATTTGACAAAAAATTTTAAAGCATTTTCTTATTAGGTCTTTAAAGAGTATGTCGAATTCGTTTTGCTTTCCATCATTGCTGTTTGACCCCTCCTGGTTTTGGCGTTCATTTCTGCCTTGTGCTGCCATCCCTTTTGGGTAGCTCGTCTTTTTGCTTTTAGCCAAACAAATGATAACAATAAATTACACTCTCGAGATTTGGCCGAGCTTAAGTATGAAGTGCAGCCAGTCGATGTTGAATGCGCCCTGCCAAAAAATAATGATGGCAAACACACAGTTCGGACGCCACATCAAGTGGCAAACGCACTTGGGGCTTCCTTTCTTCTTCTGCTTTCGCTATTCTTTGCGCTCTTTTTTTTATTTATTATTTGAGGGCAGCAACAATAACAACAAAAAATAAAAAAAAAGGAAAAATAGCACAAGGACAAGAAGAAATGGGAAGCTTGGCAACAAAAATAAATGTTCTAATTTAGCGACTCAATTTGTGTAGTAAATTTATCAAAAGGCTGCCAGCGAAAGCTGCTCAACTTTGTGTGTCTGTGTGCCACGCCCCCAAGCACACATACTCTATATAGTGTATTATTTTATGTTACAAATTTTAGTTGCCATTTATAAATGTTGCTCACCTTTTTTTCTCTTCGCTTGCTACTCTTATTAATTTTCTTTGTGTGCGTGCGTGTGTGTTTGGTTGTGTGGTCAGCATGTAATAAATCTAGCCAGGTGATAATAAGTGCCATTCGCAGCGATTTGTTTAGTTTTTATTGCATATATTTAGGCATTGTTTGTTGCCTCGCTCTTGCTGTTTGAACTGCTTAAGTGTGAAGCCATCAACGCATTTTGGGCCAAAAAGCCATAAAGCTTCCTTTCGCTTTCGGACATGCGAAAAAAGGTGTTTGAATAATGTTGCTCACACTACGAGAGAGAAGAGAAGACGGCGTGTCAAATGTACGTAAGTGCTTAAGGTAGTTAACTGTTCAGCAGTTAATATATTTTTACGTTAAGAGAAGATTTGTAGAAGTTTGTACTATGTGTGAAAATGCTTTTAATATATAATTTTAATGGCTATTCATTGTCTGGTCCTCTTTTAAGCCACATTGGTAATAATTATGTAATGTATGAAGTTTTTAAAAATATTCAAAACTATTGAATAAATTAAAACTGAGACGAGCACAAAATAATAGCTTAAGGTTCGCTTAAGTAAAATTTTATTAAGAGCCGGGCTTAAAAAACCTGACAATAATATTTAAAATTACATTTACTGGCCACAAAAAAGAATTTATAGTATTTTAAATAAGCTCTTAACCCAGTTTAAACGCAGCTAAAATTAGCGTAGTTTATGCTTTTTACACTTTTAAGCACAATATAAATGTTCTCTGTCATAAAGTGTGCTTTAGTATATAAATGTATGTATATATTTTAATACTTTATGTGTTATTTTTACCACAAAATAAAGTTATTTTCAAGCCTATAGGGGCACTGCTCTAAAAACAAACCTAAATTAAACGTTTGGATAACATAACATAAAAACCAGGCCGGAAAAGTATGCTCAACAAGTGCACTTTTGCTTCTGCTTAGCGGCTTTTCGATGACTTTAAAAAATTTTATGGCATTTTTATGGTACCAAGAACCGTAAAGGACTCGAAATGCACGGTTAGCTTATGCCAACCAGGCCGCCAAGCAGCTAGCCAGCCTGGCCATAATAAAAGTTGTGGAGTGCGCTAATGTTACCGGTTCACTTGGGACTCCGTGCCTTCTTTGGTTGTGCTTCGTTATGTTTAATACTTTTGATTTGTGCTGATTTTATACGGTTATTTTTTTTTTTTTTTTTCTTCATCTGTGTGCAATAATGAATTTTCAGTGCTATCCAATTTCCGGTTATGAGCAAGAATTTGTTGTTCACTGCAGTCGTTTTAATGTTGCTGAAATAATCAAGATTTTATGTTCTTATATGTGTTTTTGATTGGATTTCGTAGTACTCTTTTAAATAAAAATAAATATGTGCACAAATTGAAAAAAGGATTATAAGATTAGTTGAAAAAATAAAGGCAGTTTATTTTATTTAATTTATCAAAATTCACTAAAAACAACAAATATTTAAAACAATTATTTTGTATTAGTAATTAGCAATATCTGCGAACATACTGTTTTAGTTAAATTATATAATCATTTAAAAAATTTCTTTCGCTTTTAAACATAACAGTTGCTTTATTTTTTCTCTCGTTGTCTATTGCACATAATAAGCCACAAAAAGGAGCCCTAAAGTGCCATAATTTTTGGCACTGATTTAATGGCGAACAATGTGAAAATCGGATCGTTTAGTTGCACTGCGAAGTATTGCAAAGATGCTGCTTACTGCTTGGATGCGTTGCTGGGTCAAAAAAAAAGCAGCTAAAATTTTAGCTTCTGATGGTTGGCGCCAGGCAGTTAGCCTAGTTTATTGTTCGCATATCGATGGGCCAGTCAGACTATATTCTCTGTTTATTTGGCATTGTGATGTATTTTTTTTGGACGTTTTGTTTTTGTTGCCCGCCCATGCCCATGGTGAAATATTATTTTTATTTGCTTGAGCGCGCCCATTTGGCAGTAGCGCCAGTATCAAAAGAAACTGCTGACTTCACCTTGATGCATGCGCTTTTCATTGCGTTTTTCTCACATACATGCAGTTACAATTTTCTTTCCTTCCTTTTTATATGTATGGCTTTTGGTATTTTTAGTTTTTGCCAACGTTGCCAAAACATGTTTCAGCACCCAGCGGCCCTGAAATCAATATGCTTTCGACGCCACCAAAACTCTTTGCAAGTTAGCAAAGTGCCACAGTTGTGCATCAGGTTTTCAATTCTCTCAACTCTCTCTCAGACTCTTTGCTAGTATCCTAGCATCCTAGTCTGGCCCCGACCTAGTTGTAAATGTGTGTGTGTGTATGCTGACTGTCGAGTAAAAACGAATTTTCTTGTCATATTTTCAATTTGTGTCGCTTGGCTTCGTTTCCGAAACTTGTAGGTGTCATATTCTGAGCGCTGCTTTATGGCCCAAGTTGACAATTGCAATAAAAATGTTGGCAGGGATTATAACAAGCATACTCCCTTTTATATATTCTTGTCTGCTTGTGTTTCTGGGGTCAGTCAAGGATACAAGTGCCGCCAATGCGCTGCAACGTTTCACCTTTCACTGTTTTGCTTTTTTGGTTTTTCTGCTTTAGCTTTGCTTTGCCATGTCATGTGCGAAATGTCAATTGTACTTAAGAGCAAATGTATTTGATTTCAGGCAGCGGTTGCAATGGTGACAACGATGCTTTGTGCACCTCAACCACTCCTCCCCACTGAAAACCTACCTCACTTATTCATGTGCCGGTTGGTAACACGTTGAGTCAGCTTTTTCCATTCTTTTGATTTTTGTAAGGCTTTTGCAAGCATTGTTAGCTCAGACTTTACCTGGTTAAATAATTAGTTGCAATTAGTTTGTAGAGCTGGGCAAAAAGTTATATGTATAGTTATTTCTTAATAAGCGTTTAAAATTATAATATTAAATACAACAAATATACAAACAAAACATTAATATTTCCATATTTTATATACACTTGGCATTAATTTATATTATTAACAACTGTTTGTGTTCATTATAATTATATTAAAGCATTTCTTTGCATTATAATCAACAACGCAGAGCGTCATCCACATTATTATCTATATTTTTTATCGGGTATTGGTTGTCGGTTTCACGAATTGGATTTTGTGGTTCGTTACGCAGCCAAATTGTTTTCATTCAAAACGCATACACATACAAAAACGCTTCAACCCCAGCTGAGCATTTAAGTCCAACATCGCAGCCCCCCCACACCTCTACCTAACCACAGAGTCCCATAAGCCGGCAGCCACAGATAATAAACAGCTCATAGCTAAATGAACTTTTAGTCGAACAAAATGAATGAATGGGGAAAAATGTTTTCGCTCTTCTTTGGCAAATGAAGGCCGCTTGTGTGTGTGTGTGTTCGTTGGCAGCAGGAAGGAAAAAATTTAACAAGCAACGCACAAAATTAGAAACGTGCGTTGTGCTGCATGGTGCGAGTCCATAGAAAACCAGTCAAACAGACATACAAACAGACGAATGGGTGGACAGAAGGATGTTGAGTTGGACAAGTGAGCGCCATGTTTAGTCGGGCCAATACAATTACGTTAACGCCCTCTAACCCTTTATTTTTTTTTTTTTTTGGAGCGTGTAATACGCACGTAGCCGCTGACCAACACGTTTCCCACACTCCAATTCCCGCTAACAACACCACTCAACAACCACAGTCGACAATCCAACCAAACACATCCACACGCATACATCCACACAATACGTGGTCAAATAAATTGACGCCAGAGACGCTGACGTCGTGGATGGACAAATGCAACACCACAGAATTCAATTACACGTACAACTGCGGGTCGCAAAAAAAAATAAAAAAATTATAAGGAAAGTTTTCTACTATTTTTGTAAACTCAAACCTTTGCTCAAACTTCAACAACAAGTGAAGTGAACACTGAACTCGGCTCAAGCTTGCAAAAAAAACAACAAAATAACTCAACTTTTTCTCGATTTGATTCGATTTCTCGTCATTTTCAGTGCGAGCGTTGACCCTGGTAATGGGATTATGGGTTCTACACACGTTTAGCCAACTGCACAAATCTTGTTATTATTAATATTTTATGTGTTGTGTTCTATTTGTGTATATGCGTGTGTGTGTGTGTGTAAGCTGCCCCCCTTTTTCCACTTGTAACGCTTAAGTTGGGCTTCTGTTTACCTCCTAGTTGGGATACTGTTTGTTAAAAGGGTTGAACGAAAAGCGCTTATGGAATCAGTGCATGCGCTTCAATTGCTTTCGACTGTGTATTATCCGGTCAGCAAAACACACACTCCACTCCTCAACACACATAAGAGTTAATAATGAACTTTGTTTTTTATTTTCTTAGCTGGATTTAGCTGGCTTATTGTGCTGTGATTTGTAAAATATGTATGCTCGTAATATCTAACTTAAGCATTTTGTTCTGTAACAAAAATTAATTAATTTAGTGCAGGAATTTTGGATGCCTATTCAACTGAATAAGAAAAAAACACATTTGTGGGCGACTTTTAAAAGTAATACAAATATTTGGCAAGGCTTAAATATAAATGTACAGTGTCTGCTGCATTGTAAATGCCCTGGGCGTGTCATAAATTCGTATGTAATCAAAGATTTTAAATGGTTATTTATACAAACAGATGCGTGAACAAAACATTCATACGTTTATTAAATTTGTGGCGCAGATGCAATTTTCAATGGCAACAATTCAATTTGATATTTGAAATACGCCCGGTAAATTTTAATTGGAAAAACTACAATTTGTTATCTAAATAAATGTGCCCAGGCGCCATAAACTGTTGTAATTGTATGCCACACACACACACAAACATTAATAACAACAAAGGCCGTTGGGCAATGGCCAATTTATGGCAAAATTTTATTTTCGGCCGCTTTTAGAGTTTATTGTTTGGCCCTCGAGCAGAATCTATGGCAATCATGGCCAAATTATATGGCTCCATAGGTATATCGAATATTGGAGGCACTGGTTGTGGGTGGGCGTGGCACAAAGCAAAGCCAAAGCCAAACAAATACGACTAGAATTGAATGAAATACACACACACACACACACACACACAAACACACAAAGAAAGACTGACAAACAAATGCAATTTAAATGGGAAACCAATTAAATTTAAACACAAAAAAGCAAACAAAGCCTTCCATTGACGAGTGACCAAAAACACAAGTGGGCAGGCACAATAGGGTGTGGTGAGGGTAAGAGTGTAGGGAGGGGAAAGGCAGCCCTAGCAATGCAGTCAATTGCAATTTCGTGACGCATTTTCTCCATATTCTCACTCTCTCTCTCTCTCTTCCCTCTTGACTTGATTGTTTGCTTTCGTTTTGTGTCGCGTTTGGTTGAAAACTGTTCAGCTGTGTAGAAATTTGGCCTGGCTTGAAAAGTATGCAACTCATTTGTGCATAGAGTATATGCAGTGTGTGTATGTGTGTTCGGTTTGTTGTTTGCTTGCCTTAGTCATTAGTTGCGCACACGAGTTGATTATTTTAGCCAGCTTTGGTATTTGGTTTGGGAATTGCATTCTTGTACAAAGCTGGCAAACTAGAATGTGCGTGTGTGTGGGGCATGTTGTATTAGAAATGAAGTCCTGGTAACGTACCTAGGGATAGGTCTAGTACAAACGTTTTTGAATTGAGAGATATATTATGTTGAACGATTTGTATTTAATAGTTTTTTGATTGAATTTTATTGACTTAATGTCTAATTTTTGCTGAATCTCGATTTCCTAACCGTTTTCAACTAGAATTTTGGATCAAAGTCCCTTTGTATTAAAAGTTTCTCAACATTCTCAACTTAAGCACATTTTGAGCTATGTAAAACTGTCACTTGAGTACTCACATATGTTTGTATGTATATGGATCAATTTACAGGCAAGTGGTGCTTACGGCCATCATCTAACCAAAACAAACAAAAGGGTCACCCAAATCAGACTGGTTTAAAGTTTTTTTTATTTCTAATGATAAAGCTTTGTCAGCTGGGAAAATGTATGTGTCCCCAAAAACTGTGCAACATAAATTAATGGCTAAAAAGACGCTCCTAGCATCCAATTCCACCACCCCCCAAATACTATTCCCTTTAGTTTTAGCTTGGCATTTTCGACATGCATGAGCACTAGACTATAATTTCCATTTGCAAAAGTATGCCAACAAAGCAAAATGGAAGCTAAACATAAACACATGCCAAACAAAACCAAAACGCAGTCAAAATACATACACATATATGAAAAAAATAAAATAAAAAAGGAACATGAAAAGGAGAGAAAAAAAAGTGAAAAAGTCGAGCTAAAATGCCACAGCTAATGGAACATATTTGCGTTGAAAGGGGTTTCAGAGTCTGATGCCTGGCTCCCTAGTCCTGGTCGAAACAATAACAAACAAAGCCGAAAGGGCTGGCAAAAAACTATGCGTCGCATTCCGCATGAATGATCCCGGCCCGAACAACCCACAGAACGGGTGACGAGAGTCTCAGGGCCCGGTCAAAATAAAGGGCAAAAAAAAAAGAAAAAAATGGAAAGCAAGGAGAATGCCAGCAAAAATTTGAAGCATTCATAAAAATGTCGCAAACGCAAAGCGCAAAAACAAAACGCAACGCAGAAAAAAAAGAATGTTGTGGAAAAAGAGTTAAAAAAAAAAAAACAACAAAAAACGGCAGCCAACTTTATGTGTCATTCATTCAAAACCATGTGAAAAGCATCAGAAACAGCATCGCGGCCCCAAAGTAGCCGCCTGTCAGCGACACCGACTAAAAAGGAAAGGATGAAAAGAGTTTTTGGGGGGTGTTTGTGGGAGTGATAGCTCTAAAAGCTAAAAAAGTTCAGCGACATGCGGAAAAAATTGGGTGAATACTGAAATATATATATGATATGTATGCACTCGTATGAAGTATGCAAGATTCACTTCGCATATATAAAACGTGTGAAAATATATATGCATAAATGTGGCTAGCTTAAAAGGAGGCGGTGGGGGGTAGAGTGGGAGCTGTGTGTCACATATGGTTTTTATGCGTGGCGCTTTTGTTGTACACAATTGTCTGTGGGTTATTGTTATTCTAGTCCTGACAATAGAATTTTTCATAAATTATAAAGTTTTGGCTGCTTCCCTCTTTGCCCATAAGCCGAGAGCTATATTTTAATTTTTGGAGTGCGCGCATAAAAGTATGAAATAATAAATTGATATTTTTTTAAGCCAGCGTGTGTGTGTGTGTGTGTGTTAGAGGATGTATGGTGTGTTCGTATTTCAACCATTCTTGGGTTTTTATTTTTTGTGAATACCGAAGTGTTTTTGCCAAAAATAACCAAATACGTTCCACAAATAACATGTTAAAATATGTATGCCTGTTTTTGACACTGAACAAAAGTACGCAGTGAATTAGTGGCATAGTGTATCAGTTGGAGTGAGAAAAATATAGTTGATATTGTGTGTTATATTTGATAATGGGAGACAAGTGTGTTGACGGATTTTTGAGTGTTAGTTTATTGGGTCAGTTGTGAAATGTTATTTTTTAATGCTTTGTTATAAATAGCTTATTGTCAATTTCAATGGAGTTTATATAAATAAACAAAGTGATGCATTAGAACGTATAAATAAATCATTTAGATCTGAAATAACAAATAAATTAAAATAAATCACGTTGTGAAAGCACTTTGGTTTGGATTTTAGCAACTAATTGTTATACAAATAAAAATATATGTACTTTTTCATTTTAATTTTAATTTTAAAAGCATTATATGAACAACATAAACAACTTTATTGACATAGATATTGTATGTACAATTTTTCTATAAAAGTATTTGTCTACATTATTGTACAATAAATAAATAATCTTCTCGCAGTCTCAACTTATTATTGGACCGACTTGACTTATTAGTTTTTTTTAACTTACGCTCGATGAATATTGTATAACTTATAGCCACTTTCATACAATCGGTTGCGCTGTAGGCATGTTAGCCGCAAATCTGTTTGTTATTTAAATGTAAGCTATTTATATTTGAGAGCAAACAAATCAATGTCTGCCTCACTGGCGTCAATGCGTTTTAATTAGACGCTTTCCATTGAATAGCACACCAAGCTGCCTCAAATGGCCGTAATGCAACAAACGTTGCATTATTATTAACGTCATGGTTTAATGCTTTTTGGACAGCGTTTCTCGATTGATGTCAATATTTATACGATGTTTGGCGAGAAAATCGAAAATTTGGCAAATCAAACCAAAATGAGAAAATGCATTTGGCATTTTATAATTGCAACGCATGGCAGCACCAAAAACAAATGTGCAAATACAAAATTTCTTACGTAAACAAACCATAACAAGAACAAACACAACATGCATAACGTGGCTTATGCGCAATCAACGACAGCATTTATTTAAATATTAAAATCAACGCACGAGCGCCAAAAACTATGACATCAAAATATGCAAGCTCACGTGTCGCTGAGTCACTGTATAAGTGTATGTGAATATGTGTGTGTGTGTCATGGCCATTCACGCGCTGATTTTACGCCATTTTCAACACGTGATTTTCACACCCCGCACACACAAGTGGCGAATATGGCAAATGTTTTTGCATACATTGAGGCGCTTAATTAATCATTTAAGCTTCAAAAAACAAATAAACAAAACGCACAAGCGAGAGAAACGAGCCGCAACAGCAGGCGGCCGAAATGATGCATGAATTGTTGTTTGTTATTTTCGCCTGTTGATGTGGTGTTTGTGCGTGTGAGTTTGCGTGTGTGTATATTGCTGATAACATGACATCAGCAGCGCTAATTGAATTTGTCTTTTGTGTTCTCATGATTAGTTATTATGTATTTCTTCGTCCTTCATGTACTAACTGTCCAATTATTTTTCACTCTAATTTGCAGGTAAGCTTGTCATGAATGGTTCTTTGCACTATTAACTTGCCGATTTGTGATGTGATTTAAAGCAAATGTTGATAAAAGGTTTGTTGTTAAAAGGGCATGCAATTATGAGTATTAAGTTCATTTTGTATTATATAAAATTTCTAGTACTATTATTGTGGTTTCCAATAAAGTCATAAGATGTTAAATATAGTTTCAAGATCTGTTTTAATCAATTCAATTTTATTGATTAATAAAACCATAATCACATCTACTAAGTTTTCCCATTCTTATAGCTTATAATTTATTATGCAACATTTAACGTTATAAAATTAATTATGCTATAGGTTCTTAATCGATCAATCAATCTTGACGGCAAAGTAGATTCCGAGTAGTCTTTAAACAAGCTATTTCGATGCTTATCACAACAATAAAATTCTAAATTCCACACCTTGTATGCTTTTGAGGATTAAGAAGAGAGGGTTTTGCTTGTCGCCTTTTGTCGATTGCCCGACACGCACTTAAATTGTCACATAATTAACACAGCAGGCGACGCGACACGGTGCCACCACACCGTGCCAACACGTTCAGCGTCGACTTGTGCTCGGCACTTGACCCCATCACGCAAACAGGTCTAACGGCAGGCCCACCAAAAAAAGTGGGCCAGTTTCTCATGGAAAGCGGCAAAACATTTAAGGAGCTAAATTGTAAATTATACTGGCAACAACAGTTTCAACAACAGCAATAGAAAACACGCGCCCAGGTTAAATGCTAGGGAAACATGGCCAACGAAACGGAAACGGAAGTCGGCTGTCATGGCGGACGTGTACAGTTAGGCATTGCCTTGTGGCAGTCCGGGTGAGAGTTGCCTGTTGCCGCATGTTACATTTAAATATGTCATAATTTCATTTATGTGTGCACATACACACACACACAAGTCATGTTATTCCGTGCCAGTGTGCGTGTATATTGTGTTTGTTTGTATGTGGCTCATTTTTATGGCATGCACGAAAATGTTGAAACACCTGTCGCCATCGCCTCGACGCCTGTTGTTGTTTTGCCACTCGGCTAATATATATTTTTTTGTTAGGCACCGATGCTTGGGTGTTTTGGAATGTTGACTTGGTGTGTAACGCATAGTTGCAAATAGTTAAGAAAATAATTAAAATAAAATAAATAATTAAAATTCTTAGAATAAAGTAGGTATAAAAATAGGTTATTTTTATGTTTTCTATTTTCAAAAATATTATATAAACTATTTTCTGCATATTTTAAGGATTAACTTTTTTGTGACTAAATATTTTTAATAAATATAATGAGTCTCAAATAATTGTCAGCTATCTGTTATAATATTTTGAAAACCCCTATTCATTGCAATTTAATAGACAGCAGAATAAACATTAACGTTTTATTATATGAAGGTAAAAGGGTATTATAACTTCATTCTTATAGTTTACTACACATACGTGCTGTTGTACATATATATTTATGTGCATGTGCTGACAGCTGCTGGTTTTTGTTGTTACCTTACAACCGCATGGTAGCAAATTATTTAATTAAGTGGCACTCACCTTGGTAATTGTTTAATTAGAGCTTCGTGTGTTCATGTGTGTGTGTGTGTTGTTAGCATGCAGTCTTGAATGTGTGTGTGAGTGGGCGTTCCTTGCTTGAGCGCGTCGTCCATGATTTTTGCTAAGTCTTTAGCGAGCTGTTATAATTGACAGGATTTACCATCAACGTCATCTTCTTCCTCCTGTGCCGCTCTCAGTACTCAGAGCTTGTTTGTTCTTGGTTGCGGCTGTAATTGCCGCCTGTTTATAAACGTTTCACCGTCAAGTATGCTGCAACTTTTAGCGGCGCCGCGCAAAAGTTTGACGTCACACACACACAGAAAAAGAGAGTGAAAGAGAGCAAAGCAACATGTTAATGAGCCGAGCACCAAAAGGCCAATTACGGGCTGCAGTATATAGAAAACAACATTGGAGCGCCCAATCTGGCAATTGAATTTGTTTGTGAGTTTTCTAGTTCTGCGTTTTTGCCTAAAGCCATGCAATTAAAATTGAAAAGCGAACATTTTGTGGGGCGTTTAATTTGCAAAAGCATAAATTAATTTCGGTGCATGCGATTTTATTGATGTGCCTAAAATTATGCAAATGCAGGTTTATCTAATTAAAATGAACAGACACATACAGAGAGAGAAAAAGAGAGAGAGGTGTATGCCGACGTGGGCTTTTAATGAGCTTAAATTTATTATTCGATGTTGTTTTTTTGTCTGACCTTTTTCTATTGTCCGAATGGCATATAATAGTTTTTAGAGTTAACAGCGAAACAGAGATTTTTCGTCAAAGTTTTTAATTAACCTCCATGGTTACGGGGCTAATCGTTTACTAAAACTACACGAATCCTGTTGCCGACTTTTGCTGATATCATTTAAACGTTTAATATTTATTTTGTGTACATACACGTTTATAATTTTGGCATGCCACAGAGCGCACGGCAGCGCGTCATGTGTAGAAGGGTTTGAAGGGTGGGAGCTGTTGCCTGGCAGTTTGGCTTGTGCTTGCTTGTGTTCTGTGTGCGCTGATCCACTTAACTTTATTAAAAAGCCCGCTTTACACACCAACACACACATAAAATTCAACAGTTCAGTTTGCGTTTCATGTTGCGCTTCAAAAAGTAAAGTATGACTACAACAACATCAACACGACACAGCCAAGGAACATACAACACATTAAATTTACGCCTAATACTCTACCTATTGTAGCGTCATTTAATTTGATTATGCAGCTTAAAGCTTTTAGAGCCTAGCAAGTGAGTTGATTCAAATGAATTTATACCTCAGGAAATTCTAGCTTTGAATTTCACATTCAATTTACACTTGCTTAAGTCAAGAATAATATGTAAGCACTCCTCTAAAAAAAAAATATTTAGGGGCTATTCGGACTTACTTTTAAAAATAACCTACGACTAGAAGTTATTTTAATGTAAAGTCAAGTATCATTATTCCTACATTTTAACTTAAGTTGTCAGGCAAAATGTAACAGTTGAACTTTCTTTTCTTTTGATCAACTAACTTCGTAAATAAATAGAACTAGAGCATTTAGTCTTTGGCTTGTCATATGTCAAATAACATTTGTTGAGCGTTTTAAGCCGGTTCGCTTCTTCTTCTTGTTCTCCTTCTTGTTGAGCTATAAACAATTTGGGATGATATAGAATTTCCGTTTGAAAGGTTTGTTTTTTAAATGTTTGTCGTTTAGTTGTCGCTCGTCGCGACATGCAAGTGACTGACTTTTGCTCTTCTCCCCTTGCCATTTTTCTTTCAGTGTTTTCATGCCCTCTCGTACTTCCTGCTTTTTCTATAGCTTTTGGCATGTCAGACAAACATACACAGACATGTACATACACATACAACAAGTTCACCTTTTGATTGCGCCAGTGACTTTTTGGCATTCGTTTCTCTTCCTTCTCTTTCATTGTTTTTGTGTCTTTTCTGTGTATTTGGCACGCAAACTTTTGCCAACTGCCGCTTTGGCAAATCGAGGTGAAGGAGGGTCATGTTTCATGGCGCCAGTTTCTGTGGCTTCCGTTATGCATTTTGTGTGCGTGTATGTGTGTGTGAGAGTGTTTGTGGCTGTGTGTGTTTTGCGGTATATGTGTGTTTGCTTTGCCTACTTTCAGGTGGGTCAACCGGACGGTTTTCGGCGCCTCACGCTGTTTGCTTTTTCGGGTTTGGTTTTCATTTGTACTTATTTAGATGGTATACAAATCTTGTTGTATAGTATGCAGCGCAGTAAAAGAAGCATCTGTAAGTTCATATATCAAACGTATCGATAAGCTCGTATTCGTAAAAAACTATTGGCCGAAAGACAAGAATTTTTCAATTAAACTGCTTAATTTCATTACTATAGAACAACCTATAAATCGCAGCAACTGTACATTGAGTGCGGCAAGAGTATTAACTTTTCGCCTTGCAATGGTTAACTTTCCTTTTGGTTAGTTCTTTTGCTGGCTGTTGCTTGCTTGCGTGTTGTTACTGAAATTTATTACTACAATAATGTTTCGTTATTTGTTCTGTCTGTTCGGTATTTGGTGATGCGATGTCTGCATGCATAAAAATCACACTTTAAACCGCCACGTTGATTTTGCCACGCAAACACTGAGAGCTTTTGTGTGTGTGCCACAGAATGTAAACTGACCTGAAATTGCTTTCAACAGTAGTGACACAGACAGACAGTTGCATTGCGCACCCGAAAAATGCACAGCGCCTAAAAGCAGTCCATGCACACTTCACATTCCCTCACGCACGCACACACACACTTAATCGAAACTCAAATGCGAAATTCTTGTTGCAAACTCTTCCCTCCCTCTCGCTGTACTGAAATGCGAGTTTAGCCTCAATTTCATAATATTCGGTGCGCCTAAAAGTAGCCCACAGTCGCTCACAAAATTTAATGCACTCACACACGCACCAGCGAGTAAACGACGCAGCGACGCTTTGGGTTCACATCATTTTGAGCCCATTAAATCGTTTCATTCAGCAGCTCCCTCCCTCTCACTTCTCCACTCCTCTTCTGCTGAGTGGTTATTGATTAATCGTCTGCTGTTGCCAACTTGCTAGCTGTCTCTTTCACCCGCTCTCTTGGATTGTGGATTGAAGTGTGCACGGAAGCGCTGATATCTGGCGCGCTGATGCTGATGTTGATGGCATTTTTGAAGAGCGCAAAAGTGTTGCATGCTTTAAGGCGCCGTCACGTTAAGCACTTAAGTTAACCCATTAACTGGAACGCAAGGAGTCATGTTTAAAAAAACGACAAAAATAAAAACGAATTAAACTCTTTACGTGCGTGCCAGCTTCTTAATACACACACACACACACACACACAAGATTTTGGACTTAAGCTGCACAAGGGTCGATGTAAAACTCATTGCGAATGTATTCCAAAAAGAAATTGCAGATTTTGTGGGGAGAATAAAATAAGTGAACGGAAATAATAAGCTTTTTAATGAGCACATTATTATTTTCTTGTGTGTGGTTGGGAGAATATCATGTAGTTTATTAGTACAGACAGATGGCTTACGTTCTCTAAGATTGCAAAAAAAAAAAATAAGAAATATCACAACGTATGCCTTATATCTTAGTTACAAACTAAAAATGAAGAATATAACCAACGAAGTATCTCTCGGCTCAAGTGATATAATTGTGAAAATCTAGCATCGATTTGGATAAATATGTTTAAATATGTTCTTAAGCTTTGTGTTGCTTATAAATTGTTATATATATTTTAATTCGTCCGCTCTTATAAAATCTCATTCCCATTACTTATCTAAGAACTATTTTTCAATTCTACTATTTTCGTAACTATTGCAAGCTGGGTTTGGCAATCTCTTATAGTTAACTTAAATTTCTGGTCCATCAATCATTTCGACATTTGCAAACGCAAAAACTGTGTTCCTAACGCCCATTCAGCCTCCGTCCTACCCTTACTAATCTCTTCTGCCGCTTGTTTCTCGCCATTCATTTGCAATGTTGGCAATCAGCGTTTTCAGCACAATGCCTAAAACTGTGCAACATAAATTTTTCACATGCTACATAACAATGATTGCCATTGTTTTGTTGCCCGCACATACATATATGAGCTGTTGCTGCTGTTGTTGTTGTTTTTGTTGTTGTTGATTTACTACTGACCCGATTTTCGGCTTGTCAACACACGCAGCGGTCACGTCCCGCTCCCTCCACCCATCACACATTTTACAACGTAACACGTGGCAGGGCCAAAAATTTGTCGCTTTGCCAAACTATGTGCAACTAATAGTTACAATTTGGCGCCCACACATACGCACGCACACTAATGCAAAAACTGCACTATGGCGTTGCATAACTTTGGGCGCTACATATGGCAGCCATTGTTTTGGCCAGTAAGCAGGCATGCAACAGACTACAAAATGCAGACTCCATGCCTGCAACGAGTACGATGGTAGTAGCTGATAGAGAGAGGGTTAAGGGGTGCCCATTTAAAGTTGTTGGCATGCCTGCCATGAACATGGAATATGCCTGCCAGCGCCTATAGCTATGCAGCACCTTTTTTCTCGAATTTTTTCCGCCCCATTTTTACTCTTTTTTGTTGGGCGTTGTGTCCGCATGCTTGAGTGAAATTTTTGCCATTCGCTTGTTATTTTGTTGCTTGTATATACCCTTTACAAAAAGAGTTAAGTATACTACAAGGTGTAAGAAAGGATTCGAGGGCATTTCATTAAACTTATGCCATTAATATGGCGTATGGTAAATTTGTTAAGCACACTATAATAAGAAAATGTCATCAGAAGTTTTTTATGCTATTTTTTATTTGGTAATTCTATTAAACCAACGATGTGGAAAACCCATAATGATTTTTTATGAAGAAATATTTATTTTTAATTCTCTTAATGCTCTTATGAATTATAAAATTCTTCTTTAAAATCCTTTAAAACTACCCTAAAGTTATCATCCTACTTCTAAATACGTATGCCCATATAACTTTACTTTTTCTTTCGCTCAAATTTTTCTTGTTTTGGTATGTTGCAGCCGCAGTATGAAAAATGTTGAATTTTTCTGTGGCGCTGTGCGTTGCTTTGCCGAATATGTGGCGCATGTGCTGCCATTTTTGGGCACCCTTATGCGCGTAATTTGGTTACATGTCCAACTTGCAACTTGCAATGTGCTACGCGTCGTGCAATTTCAAAGTCAAATTACAAGAGATACACAATGCATTTCCATTCTTTTATTTTTGGGTGTATTTTTGGCAGCTTAATTTGCTGCACTGCAACAAGGGGCAACAACAGGAGCGACAGGATAACAGCGCACATATCCAACCAGCTAAACATTTTTGACATATTCTCTGTCATATATCCAGCTGGTAAAGCAGAGCGAGATAGAGAGATGAGTCTGTCTCTCTGTTGCTACTTGGCTCTACGCATATTTTGTGCTGGGTTGGTTGCCTGCCTTGACTTTTCAATGTGATGGACGCCAACCGGCACAATGAACGAATTGTGTCAATTTATATGCGAGCAGGGTTTCAAGCTCTCCCTTCTCTTCGTTCCCTCCGCCACCATGCATCGAACGACTATTATAACGAAAAGAAAAATAAAAGAAAAAACTGTGCAATTTTTTTTCTAACGCTTGCATTCTGTGATTTTTCATTGTGATACTCTCACACATTCCGACCAATAGACCCTGTCTTCCTTCTCCATCGACCTCCCCCCTCTTTATCGTTTACACACACATACTTACTGCGCTTGATATTGAGTGCACTTTGTCAAAAGTTATTTTGCAACATTTGCTATTATGCGCTCGATAACAATTTTATAACAGTTTCTTCTTTTCCTTCTCATTTCATTTTTTATTTTTTTTGCGCTTCACAATTTATTGTGTTACATATATTATTATTGTGTATTGTGAAATGCATTTTTCATGACATTACAACGAAACCCGTTACAACCCACCCCCCACTTGCTACACCCTCCACCCAACCGGGTCAAAGTTTTTTGGCTTGAAAAATTGCGCTGGCCTGGCACCCGGAACAACGATGCGTATAAATTGTTTGCGACAGTAATTGGAGCACAATGTTAAAGCATGAATTTTTAATTTGATTTCGATCAACTTCATGAAGTCCTTAGCAAGCGCCCACAGATACCATAAACCGGAAAAGCACCAAGCTCTTGCTGCCAGAAAGAGATGGCCAATGAGTGTGTGTTGTACATACGTATTTATGTATTATGCCTGTTCTATATCAATTTGAAGTGAGTTTCAAAATTTTGATTGTCATGAGTTGAATGAGTTGATGATGCTTTTCAGTTGATGGTATAAACAGCAGGATACAAGTTATAAGTGGATAGCTTCCATCAGTACATCAGTACTTCATTACTAAATCAAAAAGCTTGCAATTGTATCGAATATTAAGTTAACTAGATTTTTAAAGTGAACAGATGTTTTTTTTTATTTAATTCGGTATATTTTATTTATGGAGAAATGATTTTAATTCAAAATTCTTGAAAAAAATTAAATACCCTATGCAAATATTATAACAGCGTAACTTTATCAATTCAGATCCGATTTTCAAGAATTAATCCACAACAAACAAGTTATGAACTCTACATTAAGAGTTAAATGCACATTTACAAGTTGTACTTACGAAATATTTAAATGCACATTTAGAAGTTGTACTAACAAAATTGTAGTTGGGAACATTTGATCTTAAATCTTTTCTTTCCCAATAAATTTGATGATTTTAAAGATTTTACTTAGTTGTTCTCTGAACTTTAAGCAAACATTTCTATGTATGGTAGTTTTCTCCAAGCTCGTTCCGTTTTTTTCCACATACATTCTGGGTTAAATTTTAAGTTAAACTAGTTGTGTTGACTTTGTCGCTTGATTGTTTTGGCGCTTCTTTGGCTTCAAACAAACTACAGGCCGTAACTGGTCTGGCGTCGCATGATGTGGCTTCCAGGTAACCCAAATGGCAATGTGCCAGTTGCCAGCTTACATCTGCTTGCCAGCTACACAAGTGGAGCCTTGACTTGGCCCTTTTGGCAGCAGTCAGTCACTTGAATAGGCCGCAACGACATTGGAGCTGAAAGCATATCGAGTCACTTAAATGCGTCAATTTCAATTTGTTGTAGGTTATCCACAAAAAATATATGTATACATATACGCAAATCCAATTAATCACAAATCCCATTTTGCCTACGCAACAAGACAGGGAGGCAACAAAAAATAGAAAAAGAAAGATTGAGTAAAAGAGAAAAACAAATACAATAGCGAAATGTCGAAAGCGAATTGTTGCCGCTTCGAATATCAATCAATTACAACGAAAGTATTTATCGGACATGCTTATCGGCTTCAATGTAAAAGCGCATAAAACACACACACACACACAAACACATGACAAAGGATGGCAAGCCAACATGTAGGGTGGTGAGAGGTTGGGGCTGGTAAGTGTCATGAGAGCTGCACAACAAAAGTGAAATTCGATTAAAATTTATCACAAAACGCAAATCGCATATAAAAAAAAACACACAGCAACAACGTGAAGTTGTCTTCTTTTGTTGGCTCTTTTTGTTTAGGGGCTATATGTGTGTGGAGGCGTAGCAGTTTTTTTTTTGGAAGTCCACCGGAAACAATAAAAAAGGCGCATCATTAATTTTTTGGTAGAATTTTTTGTCAGGTCCTCAAAATTTATCGGCCAAAATAACATAGTGAAAAAAAAAAAAAAAAAATATAACAGTGTAGAATATGCAAGACTGGTATTTGGGTGTATACAATGAGAGAATACCCTGTCAAACGAGTAAACGAATTTAAGGACTGCTCTATAAGCAAATCAAAGTCACACCTCCTTAAATCAAAAACTGATATTAAATAATTAAACTTTCCCAGTTTAATATATGTATAAATATAACTATGCCATCAAACCTCCCTTAAATAGAACACTGTGCACAATTTGTGAGAGTAACTCAAGTATCTTTTATCTATTGTTCCAGCTTGCAGTTCTATCGGTATTTCTCTTTCACTTCTTACTAGGTTGGGTGAAAGTATACGAAAGTCTTTTCGCTTACCCAATCATTATTCAATATGTTGACTTTAGTGCTTTCACATTTGTTTCGCACCCTGCCACATAAGTCATGTGAGTGTGTCTGTGTGTGTGCGAGGGTGGCACCCCCTAGTGTTCTTGCCACACGCTATATGTGGCAGCGCATGCAAAAGACAAAGAAAAATTTGCTCGAAGTGCCTGCTCGGCAGACGCGCAGCGCGTCGATGTGGAAATTGTGATAGTATGATTGCCCCGTTCGTTTGAGTTCCCCCCTTCCCCCGAAACCGCTTACCCGCATTCCAAAACAATGAACTCTGGCAACACTGTCGAAGTTGTTTAACTTTACATTTGTTGCCCTGACTGGTTTTGCCTGCTTTCAGTTTCTGGTTTCTGGCCTTGCTCCTCTCTTCTAGTTGGGTTCCTACTCCTGCTAGGCCACGGCCACAGCTTAGTGTAGCCTTTGATTAAGGTCCACCCCAACAAGTGTCAGCTGGGAGCATTGTTTTCACATAGCTCATGCCATTGAAATCGAGCTGGCTGCCATTTTGCTCGTTGTTTTGCAGGTGTCAGGCGTTGGCAAAAACTGAGGCAAACAATACAATTAGTTTGGTTTGGTGTCTTTGAGCATCTCACTTTCAAAGGCGATTAAACTGCAGTTAGCGTATACGGATGAGAGAGAAAGCAACGCTTTTTACCATCCCTTACTTATATATTTTGTCACTTGAAAAGAAAACCACAGATTTTACCTGGCAGCTCCTAAAATCAGTTTGGATTTGCTCGAAAAACTTTTATATAAAATCAAAGCATCGGTTTAGACTTAAATAATTTTAAATTAGGTCGAATCGTATTAGTTTGAGTGACAGAGCAATTAACAGTGCTGGAATTAAAAACAAATAATAACATTGAAAATTAAATTTCGCTTAAAAATATCCAAGTGCCTTAATGTGAAAAAAACGGTGCAGTTTTATTTTGTATTAATTTTCAGCTTTTATTTTTTGTATCCCATCCATTTCATTTGCACAATCAAAGAGGCAACCACAGTGAAATAACATTTTTGCATGGCATGCCGGACGGACGTTCGACCGACGCATCGATTTCGTGGAAACCGCAGGCCTTTGCATTCTCTCACTTAATAATAAAGCAATTGTCAGGCGCCAATAAGCAGGAGTGCAAATTTAAGCGACAGATCAACTCACATTATAAATTAAGGCAGAGTGGTTTTTTTTGTGGAATATGCTTATACCCTTAAAGAATTTTCAAAGGGCTTAAATGCAACTGGTTGTAAATTCTGTAGTAATAGGAGAGCTTATGGGGTTGTACTTAGATTTGAAAAATAATATTTTTTTTTTTAATTTGCAAAGCTTTATTTAAAATAAGATAAACAATACTCCAATTTATGAAAAAAAAATTAGAAATAACAATTTAAGTTTCCATTTTTCGTTCTAAATGATGTTAATACTGTGGACTTATTTATATATATATATATAACATATTTTATGAAAATGAAATTATTAAATAATGTTTGTTCTAAATAACTGTAAAAACATGGTTGCAACTTGTGTTTCTTTAAAAAAACGAAATCTCGTTTTTGATACTTGCATTTAATTTTATAGAACAATAATATGAATAACATTTTATATAAATTCCCAATATCCCAAATTCAATCTGGTTCAACAGAGTATCTTTAAGTTGAGCTTTCAAAGTTTTTGTTGTTTGCTTTTTATTGTTTTCGGATTGTAAGCGACTTTTGCGAGTTTTATGTAAATTTAATTTGCCTACCAACTGTTTGCACTGTCTATCCTGTAATCCCCCTTCCCTTCTCAAAGCCCCAAACCTGCCAACCCTTTGCCGCTTTTGCTGTTTTGCGGTAAACCGAAAAATTTTCGTGTGCAACACATTTGCAACTTTACAACGTTACACAACAGACAATCACACGTACAAGCAGAGTGCAACAAATATGTATAGCTTTGCCACGCTCCCACACTTTTGGGGCCCCTTCTGGCTAGCTCAGATAGTTTTGCATTGTTGCGGTAAATTGGCAAAAATTTACATACCATTGGCATTTATTGTTTATGCATTGGTTGCATTTGCCGCATCATCATCATCAACAACAACATGATTGGCAAAATGATCATCAACATATCATGATGATGATGATATAGTTGTTGTTGTTTGACCGCTTGTGGCTTTAAAATTGTGGCAATATTTTATTTTGCTGCTTGTTTATATTATTTAATAGATGTATGTGTAATATTTTATTATATTTATGGTAGTTATCCATGAATATTCTTTCACAAATCTTTCCTATAATGTTTGAAGCTTTTATTTTAATTGAGGTTGTTGATTATGAATTGTGCGCTTTACGATTAATTGCGAAATGGATAACAACGCTCGTAAGCTGCCATAATTGGTTTGTTTTAAACAATTTATGTTTATAGCATATGTATGTGTGTGTATGTTTGTTTTTTTCTTTTTATATCAAGGTATACATTTTGCAAGTATGCCAAAGTTGATGGGATTTATGTTTTCTGTATATGTGATATAACAAAAACAACAACAACAATACACTTGGCTTTTTGTTCAATATTTACAATAGCAAGGTTATTCTTTTAAATAAATAAAATGTTTGTGTGTTCACATTTAAAAAAAAAAAGACAGACTATAACAAGAGAAAGCCCCTCAAGCCAATAAACAAGCAGACTTCACATTTTGGCCATAAATAAAAAGGCCAGGCGGTTTTTAGTATTTGGCCAACAGCTTGGCAAACGGTAAACGTGAGAAAAATGTGGCCACGTTTTGGATCCGTTCTTTTTTCTTTGTGTCTCGACCAACACCTGCCACTAATGGCCAACTCTCGGGTTGTGTTCTCTGAAAGCCATATGTTTGATTTATGTGCGTTCATGTGTCTGTTTTCTAAAGTTGTAGCACATTTAACAGCTTGACATCAACAGCTGGCCTTTTCTCGAGCCCAGATTTGTTTGTGTGTGTGTGTATGTTTACTAACTGGGTCCCAATTTGATGCGGAGCTGACAAACCATTGCCATTTTATAGTTGCTACTACTTCTAATCTGGCCCAGTTTTCAATGTGCTTTCCCACTCCCTCTCTTCTGCTGTGACATGACATAGCTTTGGAATTATACATATACACACACAAACACACACACACAACACATATTAGCATAATCCCATATTGATGATGTGCGTCAAATGCCGTCGCAGTTTCTGTCAATTTTGTGGGCCACAATGGTTGTTGTTGGATCCGCTGTTAGCCCATTGTCCATTTGTCCGTTGCTCATTTGTTCAGTATGACAATGCATTGCATACTCCTATTTTATTGTGTTGTTGTTGTTGCTGTATTTGCTGTTCGGTTTGCTTGTTGTTTGACAAATTGATCGCGTGATATGTTTGCCCAAAATGGCCGAACATTGCCAAACTGATTGTAGCTGCCATGTAAAGTTCGTAACAACAGCAGCTACATTATTTCTGCATCAGCAGCAAACTAAATGTGTTACACGATGCACAAAATTTGTTTGGCTTACAAAAGGCTAGTAATATCTGTACACTACTCACATTTGTTATAGTTAGTTTTGGTAATTGGGAGAGATTGCAAAACGAGTTAATATCACATTTAAGTCTAAGATAGAAGAAAATATGCAATAAATAATAAATATCAAATTGAGCAAAAACTATTTTTACATATAATATTCAAAAGAACAAATTTGACTAAATTAAAGTTGTCAACATTTTTTTTTTACACTTTACTTATTCATCGTCGAAAAAACACTCTCGAAAACATTTATAAAATTAAATAAAAACAACATAATTAACTGCAATAAATTAATTTAAAATAAACTTTTAACCTAATAAAAATACGAACAATGGTCCCATTCGACAGAACTTTGCTTAATTAAATCAACAACTGTACATAATTGCGTAGTAAATGGTTTTGGGAACACTTAACATGACACAAGTGCCTGTTTATAACTCTCTGTAACTCTACAAGTTGAGCCGTTGTTATGCCTGCTGTTGAACAATGGAATTTGTTGACCAAAAACAAGTTGTACAACTTTGCAGCCGACTTTGACTTTGTCATGTCAAATCACTATAGCCACTCACACACACAATCTCATCCTCTCTGTCTCACAGTCTGAGATATTGAGAGAGATGGATACATGCATAATTAAACCATTGGCAGTGTAGCAGCCAACTTAATTGTGAACGTTGTCGGTTATGGGACCTGGACTCAGATTCAGATTCGGATACGGTAAGCCGGCAACCGGGCAACCGGGCAACCAGGCAACCAGGCAACAGGAGACAACGTCAATTCGTTAAAATCTACGTCAGCTTTGCTGCTAATTTTGTTTGCCTTCTGTAGCACAAACACACTTTCACACTCACACACACATATATTAACACAAGCTAGCTGCATGTGCACAGTGTTTGTGAAAAGTATGCGCACGTTCTGCAGCTATGTAACGTTTGTCGTTTTGTTTGCGTTGCACTTCAAACACTGCAGACAAAATGCTGTCGAAATTTTCCACTGATGTCTGGATGTCTTTATATATATTTACATGCATACATATATAACTTCCACCCATTTCTCTTCTGTCCTGTCTCTAGTTAATCCGCCTAACGTTATGCAATGTAAAGTTTTTTTTGGTGTGTTAAAATTAATTAATTTTATGTGCAAACAGTTGTTAATTTTTTTTCTACCCTTTTCTCTTTTTTATCCGTGCCGTTTTGACCCTGGCAACGTTTGTGTGTGAGATTTAAGACTGGGCTACGTTCTAATTCTCCTTCAACCAAAAATAAAGATATAAATATGATAAGTCTTTTAATTATCTTTTCTTTAATCTTGTCAAATATTTTATTTGTTTTTGCAGATTTCTACACATGAAGCATTAAATTGCTTTCAGCGAATTAACAGAAAAACTACACACAACATCATTTGGAGAAGTGATGAAGTCATGAGACCGACATTCGACCGACGCCTCTGGATATTATTGTTCATTTTTTTAGTACAATGTAAGTGTATAAGAAAGCGCATTTTATTCTTAGTATATACATACATATAGTATACATATATATATAAATATGTATTTGAAGACGAGACATGACCAAATTAATGCGCCAAGTGGCCTCACTAAGCCAACCAGCTCATATATTTGCCACATGCCGCATGCTGCTGCTCTTGTTAAGAGGAAAAAAAAAAATAAAACGAATTCGGCACTTTGTATGCCGGCAACGTGTGAAAAATAGTTCACAGATAATCGCAGTCAGGCAGGTCACATTATTTATGCGCCAGCACACACACAAAAACCCTTGCTGCCTCCTGCCCCAGCCCCGAGCTTACTAACTCGTGCTTTCGCTTCTGCCTTTCGGCCTTTATCAGCTTGATATTCTATGGCACAAGCAGCAAACAAAGCCATTTCTTTTATTTGAGCCATCCGACTACTAAGCACCCAAAACAATCAGAGAGGGACGCAATACGTTTAAGGGCCAATCCAGAGTTGACCCTGTCCAAATAATATGCGCTCGCTAACTGGCCTCATGGCTCGAATGTTTGCGTCAATATATAAAAACAGGTTCTGCATAGCAAGTACGGTTGGCTCTTTAAAGCAATAAGACGTATGAGTGATATGCAATAATACTCATACGAGCATTGTAATCTCAGCTATTGACGTGTTACAAAATTTATTAAAGATTTAGATTCGTTTAACTTGCAACTGCTGAGCTTGACATGAGCTGATTTCATATCTTAGAGCTAAAAGCTTCGTTAAATATTTAATACGCTGTAAAATGGAAATGTTTCAATATATTATATGATATCGACCTGGCCAACAGGGAAATATCATAAATAACCACATCTTACTACACATACACAAGTTATTTCGAACTAGTATTACTAAGCGTTTAATTTAAGTTCTGTAAAATTACAAAAACAGTAAAAATTTAAGAAAAAGTAAAGATAATTGGTAACTTTACAACAATCTTTTGAAAATTGTATATGAGTTAATTTTGACGTCATATGATGTATATGATTCATGTGATTTAAAATCCTTTCAAAATGAGTTTCAAAACTGAGTCTATCTTCTCGCAAGCTCAAAAAGAAATTTCCTTATTTTCCGTGCATTTTTTTGAACGCATCAATCCTTGCAACAATTTGTTGCGATTGAGGTCAACTTAAAGTTGCATACAAGCCAACCCCAACACAATAAAAAAATACCGCATTCAAAAACTATATTATGATATCGCGATTATGTCAGAATAAAAGTCACATGCGTGAAACGAGCGGCATTCTTGAAGGAAAGAAAGAAAAAAAAAATTCAGAAATGCCCGGCACAAATCCAACTACTCAACACTGGAAAACGGAAACGGGAAATGCGCGTTCAAGAATTTTAATCTGAATGCGCAATTTTGCGTGTGAGCTGTGTGCCAAAATGGCGCTCTCGCGGCACATGTCGACCAAATGGCGGCGAAACGGCAACTCAACTGCACAATCCTGCCACAAACCATGTCGACCGTTTTGCCACACCCACAACATGTCCCGCTTGCTTCTCTTTGCTGTTGCAGCTACATGTTTCACTGCGGTGCGCCTTGGAATTTCACGCGTTTATTTGCAAAGATTACGAAATGCGCCCGCTAAAGGTTTTGTATGCGTTTCCTGTGCGCCACCACCACACCACACCCCACCCCTACCACTGCTTTTGTCTGGTACTGTTTTTTGCACTGTTTGTATGCATCGTCCGTTCGTCCGTCCATCCGTCCGTTCGTGCCAGCGTCTCGCTGACTTGTTATGCATGCAAAAGTCTGTGGCAAATACACAGCCTGGGAACACATGCCGCAACCTTCCTTTCTACCCTTGTCGTTCGGTAGTGACATGCAAAATATTTTTGCATAAAAATGTTTGCTCACCAACACACACTCGAGTCTCGGCAGCTGCATCCTGAGCTTCAGCTTTAGTTTATCCCCTTTAACATGTACAACAATTTTAAGCTTTAAAGATTTTCAATTTCAATTTGAGCTATATTTTTATTATACTACAGGTATTTTTTTTGAGAGTCAAGTTAAGCGAAAAATTTGTCAGCATATTTTTAGTAAATTTTTTCTCTCTCTTTGAGTATTGAGGTTTATTTTTATTAAGTATTTTTGCGTTACCTTAGTTTCATAGCATGTCGTCTTCGTCGTCGCCTGCTCCCTTCTCACTTCCCTTGGGTTTAATGTCCAACATTTTATCCATGTATTTAAGCTGAATGTGCGTTTGCTACGTGTTCGCCATGCTAAAGACTCCCGATGCCATCTTGATAGCTGGCTAAGCGAAATGTGTTGCATACTTAAATGCCACAACAACAGCAACAAACAACAACAGCAAAGCATATTTCAGCTCTAATAAAGTGTCGTATTGGGTGTGCTTATTTATATCATTGGACTGTCATCATCCGGTGTGGTGCGTTGCTGTTCCTCGCATTCACATTGACCTGAGTGATGAAACATGCTGTAAATGCTTTGGATAATCGTTTTCTATATACATTTATTGTACAAGTTGTGCCTGTATTTTACAAATTTTAAGTCGCATTTAGTTAAACCTTTTAACATTCAGTTACTGTTAAATTTAAACAGAACCTTACAAATTTATTGAATTCTATCATTGCTGACAGTTTTACTTTTTCTTTCTTATATTTTTCTATTTATATTATGTTTTTCTGATAAGCTTCGATTTGTATATTAAAGTGAAAGTCCATGGTACAAAGCTTTTAAATACTCTACCTATAAGTTTCACCATAGTTGATAGCTGCCTTTAAATTGTTCAACATTCAAAACTTTCAACTTAAATAACTCAACAGTTTTGCACCATGCCCTACTATCCCAAAACAATATCTCAAAACTTATTGCTCAAACAATGTCGACGCCGTCTCATAAAAGTAGATAACACTTTGCAACTTGCAACGGAGTGCATGGCGCGCATCATCAGAAACGAAATTCAAACCGAAATCAGCTTAAATTTTTAGCTTTCAAGTGGAGCTCTCCTTCACTCAATTTTGTGCTCACTCAGCGGCTTGCTGCCTCTTCGTGGTTACAATCAACAAGACCGTAGCGCGTGTCTTGGCATGCGTGGGTCGGGAGAGGAAAGAGTTACTCGAAGTTCGAGCCTACACTTTAAACAAACATGACCTACGCCTATGAAGCATGCCCTGTTCCTACGAAATTTATTCCAAAAAAATTAGAAACGCTTGTCTTTATTTCTCTGAGTGTATTTGCTGCAACCCCGCTTATAGATGACTCTTGAGCTGTCGGCACTCAGCAGCTGCCTAGCATCCAGATCCCCAAGTTGACTGCAAGCTGCAACTGCAACATAGGAACACAGAGTTGTCTTCGCCATCGCCGTCGTCGTCGTCGAGGTCTTCGACTTAGTTAGCCACTTTTCTTTTATATAAAATGCGCCTTTTGTGCCTCGAGTGCCCCTTTTTGCTCATCTCCCCCTTAGACGAAAAACACAGTTTGCAGCAAGTTTATTTTAAAACTCGACTTTTGTGTGAGTGCTCGAGTTTACTTCTCTACTTTTTTTTTTATTTCGGGTGGCGAAATACTTTTTGGTTATTTTATGTGGCCCACAGACGCCGCTGATTGTCTTGTTGTCTGCTGTTGATGCAGCACTGCCACTGTACACTGTATATACTTTTAGATATATTCTACTTCTATCTCTTCCCCGTGCCACAAATGTCCGGTTCGTCGCGGAGTTTATTATGTTGGCCGCTGGAAGTCGAAGGCTGCTGCTGCTGCTTGCAAAATGCAATTATCAAAAAGTTTCTTTCGTGTTGCGCCTTTTGTCGTACGCTAAAAATTATAGCCCGAGTGCTGCAATTTTTGGCATTTTGCTGTTCTCTCTTCTTTTGCTGCATCTTGATCTTATCCTTTTTGTTAACTTCCAGTCATTGCTGTTTAAAATGGCATAGCAAATGTAGAACAAAAGTAGTTTCGAAACAAGTTTAGAGTACTTATTTTTTAAAGCAACTGCAGTTAAAGCTTTCGGAAACGGAAATGAAATAGGTAAAAGGAATGGGTGTGGTTCGGTGTACCAAAAAAATGCCAGAAGCGGAAACGCAGCTAACAATAAAAGCCAAAAAGGGCATAAAACGCGCACTTCCGTTTTAAATTTCCCAACGTTTTCAGTTCAGGTCTATGAGGAAGAGCGGATAGATGGAAGAGGAGTCAAAGAAGGGAAGTGGCAACATACAACATGCAACACCGTGTGGTCAACACTGGCCTCTTTCAACCTGTCTCTTTCTCTCTGTCTCTTTCTCTCTTTTTCTTTCTTTTGTCGGCTTCCGTTTTGGCTAGACCGACAAAAATTGGCCGCACACTAAATTGCACACCTGAGATTAATGCGCCGGGCACACTTGAAAGGTGTTTTGAAGCATGACCCCCCAGCCAACAAACCAGCCGGCAGAGGCTACCAAAACGAAACCTTAGGTGTGAAGGCCAAAAGCCGATGCAGTTCTTCATTTGTATAGTTCTATGCTAAACGCGACGTGGTTCTTTGTTTGCCCAAAAGTCAAACGCTTTTCAGACAGCTTTTAAGTTCGTTTTTCTCTTTATTTCTTTTTTTGTTGTTATTTTTTTTGAACAGAGGCGCCATTTGTAGCTTTTGTTGTTGGTGTTGTCTGTTTCTTGCCACTAGCTGACGCCTTTGGGCCTTTGTGGAGCAAAAGTGCTAAGTGGAAGGCAACTGAAAATTTTGGTAATGCTTAACTGTGGGCGAGGTCAGTAAGGGTACAAGTGCGAGATATTCTTGATCATGACTAATGCTGGAAATTATTATATCTAAAAGCTGTTCAACCAATTAATGTGCCCTACTAATTTTTCAAATATGTTTGAAATAAGTAATTATTTTTTTTAAAATTTTTTTTGGCAAATTTCCTAGATATCAAATATCATTTTGTTTCCATTTATTTTCCACAACTTTTGCAAGAGAATTTCATTCTGCAGCCACTGTTGCATTTTATTCTTTTCTTTTTTGCTTTCCTCGACATCTGTGCTTTTCGGTCTCATTTCAGATCGAGTCTGTCTGCAGCAGATACTCAGACAATCACACACACACATTCAAATACTAACAATCACACACACACACAAATTCGCCGCTGTGCTCTCTGAGTAAAAGCAACTGAAAATAAATTAAGTGGAAGTAAGTCGTAACGAAGTGATACATAATTCTTTGTACTTTGTGTGGTCCTCTTTGCGCCCCCGTTTGCCATTGTAAGTCTTTGCATTTTTACTGCATTTCGTTTGAGTTGATTGTGGCCAACAATTGAGTGCAAGTTTGTGGCACAACAAAGCATTCAAAAGTATTCACACTAAGTGCTGTTTTTTTTTAATGTACTCAAATTAGCGAACAGAAATGGTGGTCGTTGCTTTAATTAAAGCACTGTTGTATAATTTTGGGAGGATTATATTCAAGGATCGCTATTTATTGTTAATCTCTGACATTGTTTGGGGGTAAATTTTAAACGCAGTTTCCATTGGTTTCGGCGCTGTCATAAAGAGTAAATTATATCAAGATTAAACGGACATACTCTGAAGTTTGTAGAGTTTTAAATACCCTTGCCTGGAACTTAATTTATGTTGCTGAGGACCACAAATAGGCTCTGGAATTTTCAACTCAATTTCAGCAGATCTTATTCCGAATACAAATTTTACATAAAATTATGTGTTCTTTATTGTTATTATTATATCGAAATTCACCCCTGCATCGCGGGGTACACAAGTATGTTGATATATATCATTACAAAATTTAAATACCATCCGACCGAGTGTTTAAAAAAAGAAGAAAACAACGTAAACTTTTGACATTTAGAACAATGAAGTAGGCGAGTGGGCCGAATAACGGTAACCTAATATACCGTAATTTGGCTTAAATGACCAGGCATAGAGTGAGATAATAAAATAAGGGGAGGTGTACAGCGACAAAGTCATCCACTCATTTCAGCTCTTAAATAGCTTCCAAATAACTTAATATCAAGAGGTAAAGCGGACGCATTTGCTCCGAGATTGAAACTCAGGCGGCAGGCAGCGAGTTTTTGTCGGGTCGCCCAGTTTCCCCAACCAACAAACCTACCAACCTACCCTTGCTATTGCTACTTAACTAAGCCAACGATATCATTTTATTACAGGCAGCTCAATGACAGCGAACACACCTTAGCCTCCCCTTTACCCACAACGCCTGCTTGAGAGAAAGCGTTGCTGCTGCTTACTAACTAGTTCAAAAAATTTCACTTTCCCTTGCAGCGCAGAGGCTGAGCTTTAACATTAGCCACCAGCCAAAACCCACCTGCCTGCCACCTTCCCACACCTGATTTCTGCTCCCTTTTCTACCTTGCTCGTTTCGAGCTCAGAGGCCATTAACGTGTTTCGTTTCATTTAACTTTTACGCTCGACGCTGTGTCCCCAACCGTACCCCGAAGGAGCAGCAAAAGCAAAAGCAGTGCTGCTATTTAGCACAAGTCACAGAGTTGCAAACCACCCGCTCTACCCGCACCGCCTCACCTCAAACACCGCCCACCGCTGGTATTTTTGTTACACTTAGGGCCGATGAAACGAACGAAACTTTTACCTGCTGCATGCTTGACCCAACAAAGGACGACAGCGACGGTGTTGTAATACTAAGGGAAGGAATAGGGATACAAGGAAAGGAGCATTGAGTTTGATGGGAAGTTGGGTGGGTTAGTGCTGCTTGGTGGGTTGACCTTCGCTGCTGACAGCAGCCGTCATTAACCTTTCATGATGAGGGAGCCAACCGGGGCACAATGAAGCGGAACAGGTGGCAGGCAGTCAGAGAATGGGGCAAGCATGCTGCCTTTTGGGGCAGAGATTCGCATCCGAGAAAGTCCTGGAAGGAAGTTGAAAGCTCCATGGTTCAGCGCAAACAAATAAAAAACTTGCCTTCGTCTTTCACATCCTTCACTTTTTTTTGTTGCTCTCGTTAAATTTGAACTTTTGACTTGCTGCTTGAGTTTTGGTTATTGTCATTGTTGTTGTTGTGGCTCGTGTCGTGTTTGTGGAAGCCGCTAAAAATATGTTAGGTAATTTTTGGGCTGACTTTAATGTCGCTGTCTGGCCAGGGAGAACGACAAGTTACACCCAAATGACCCAGTTTTCTGACTCGCTCTGGGTGTGTCTGTATCAGCAGCCACAGCATTTTTGTTAAACTAACCACATGCCACTCCCCCACACACAAACTCGGAAACAGTCGCAAATAATTTGGCAACCGCAACTGTGTCTGTGTCTGTGTCGGTGTTAGTGTCGTCGTCCTGACTGCGGTCACAGTCGGTCTATATATAGAAATTGTTCTATCTATTTGCAACTACTGCTGCTGCTTCTCTCAATTTGTTGCAAATTATTTGCCAAACGAATTTGTAAAACAAAATGGCGCAGCGGGACCGAGTCGATTAAAGCAACCAAACAGCATATGGACTAGGGAATAGCTAACTAATTTCAACCAAAAAAATACGTTTTCTGCTTTAAATGTAGTTTTGTTCAAAAGATAAACATTTTTTAAAGCAGCCCGGTTCAGTTTTGTTAAAGATATGGCAATGCAAAGATTTATTAGCCCTTAAAATCACTTTAGTTTGATTAAGATAATGTTATGGCTGTTGAAAATTTTGATGAGCTGAAAGTGTATGATTATTCTGATATTCAAGGAAATATTTATTTGGAGAATGTCATTATTATTCTGTATTTGTATTTATTATTTATAAAGTTTCGTTGCCAAATCTGCAATATCATCATTATCTCGACATGAGTTGCAGCAGCATAATTTTCAAATATACTAACAGATATAAAACCAAGGCCGTCCGACTGTCTGCACTTTTCGGCGCCACCAGTGCATTTCAAATCGTAAAATCAATAACTGTTTTATAATGCGTCACAGCCGAAATGAAGGAAGGTGAAGAGACGACAACAACAGCAATAGCAATGACAATGTCATTTCGATGGCGCCACAGACACAATCTAACCTTAAACTCAAAACAGCTGGCAATGCTGCTACTGCCGGCTATGCAACCAAACAACAACCATTACAGTTGGAGGATGATAAAACAGCATCATAAGCATAGACATAGACATAATCATGGTGACGACGAGCAACAAACTGACTGCCCTCGAGTGTTTTATCCTTGACAAATCCTTGTGCAACAATCAACAGCAGCAGCAAATTACAAAAAAAAAGGCAAGCAGCAAAAAAAAGAAAAGAAAAAACAACAACAACTAGTTAACAATGCCAAATGCGCATTAAATGTCTAAATGAGTGCACGAATGGGTATGAGTAGATGAATGAGCAAAAATCCTCAAACCACTCACAACGACTTGTACTACACTCAAGAATAAGCATAGAGAAAATTTCTAGGATTAAAAAAAGACATGAATCAATACAAAAATCTAAAGGTTCTCAAGTTCGAATACCGTCATGGTAAGCTGACTTTTGAATAATCGAACGGGTTTATTTTTTATAAAAACAAATGAACAAAGAACGTCCTTACTCAGATCAACCAAAATCTGGATCGGTTTTGGATCAAATTGACACGATTCTGGTTTGATTCAAGTAAGAACTTTTTGTTTTTATTTTGAACAGTGTAGACATAAATACAGTCATGTGTGCAAGTCTTCGGTCTAGGCGACACTGACAATGACACAAATCGGGGCTTTTAGACAAACACAAATCTCAGACAGTGACTGCGAAGACAAATGAGACAAAAGACAAGACAAGACAATACAAGACACACCAGCCGAAATTGAAAGAAGGGTTCTTTTTAAAATGGTTTGCTATTTTAGTTGCCTGAAGTGTAGAAAGCTTTCTTTAAATATTTAAAGTTAGTTCTTCAACGTTATGTCGACTATAAATGTTGTGTTTATAAAATTATTTTCAACTTTTCTCTTTTTATTTTCAACTCTCTGCATTTAATTTCTTCACATGTTGGCAACAATTTTTAAATCTTTGCGTTGGCCACAAAAAATGACAACAAATGAATGGTCGGGCAAGCGCGCCAGTAACAGCCACAAACGCGACATGACAAGCGAAGTGCCACGCCCACACACAAACACACGCATACACACATACCGCAACGTTGACTCTTTCAGGCTTAAAATAGGCAAACAGCGAGTGCAGGCGGCAGACAAACAATTTTGTCGAACATAAAATCGAGCACAACTTAATTAAATGTTGAAAGCGCGACCGCAGCTTGGTTGTGGCTGCGGAGGGGTTGTGCCAGGTGTAAGGGTAGAAGGAATGGAATGCGGTGGGGCCTGTCTAATGGGTTGTTGGAGTGTTCGTACTGTTATGCCAGCGCTAGAGATGTTGACAGCAAAAGACAAACGCCCAACTTCATTTTTGGTGGGTGGCTGCTGCAAAATTAGCAAAGCTGTCAACTGTCAGCGGGCTGGAAGAGAGAAGCAGAGAGAGTGTGTGTGAGTGTAGAAATATGTCTACAACTTAATGGCTGGCAGGCAAAGGTAAGACAATGTGTCTCACCTCCGCTTCAACACCTTGAGTCCTCTTTGCAACTTGCAACCCACTTCCCAAAATGAACTTTGTTGCTGTTTCTGCGCATGAATGCGCCAGGTACACGGGAATGTATGAGTGTGTGTGTGTGTGTAAATTATGGCATGTCTACTTCCTGCCTGCTTCTTTACCACCTGCTGCCCCCTGCTTTCACCTCTCTCGCTTGACGCGTTGTTTGTAATTTGTTAATTTCCCGCATTTAGAAATTAATTTTCACTTCATGCGCTGCCAAGCAGACAACAGCAGACAACGTCGAGCCAACTTGGCTGACTACATACCCACCGGTGGCCACCCACCTGGCTGGCTGGCAGTGACTCACATAAGTATGCTTTAACATTTTACAGCACACTAAAACGCACACGCACACACACACACTCCAAACTTTCGGGGCAATTACGAGTGTGTGTGTGCGTTGGAATCATTTTGTGTACTTAATTTTATTTATTTTTGCATTAATTGTGTGCAACTTATTGATATACCCTGCAAATTGCTTTCAGAATTTCATTCATGTTGTCATACCGTCTCACTTTTTCGTATAGTTTTTAGCGGTATCCTTAAGCTGTTTCACTTGTTATATCGAAAGTATGTTCCTAGTATAGGAAAACTCCACGTCAATCACTCTCCATGAGTTAACTTTTACTTGTTGCCGTTGTAGTTATTGCACTGAATCCCACAAACAAATCCGAATACAAATCGGAGTCGGTAGCCTGATTCTCACGTATGTTTGACACGTTTATATTTTAATGGCACACATGTGTAAAATGTTTATCTGAATGTTATTTGTGTATGTGTGTCAGGTGTGTACATGTTTTTGAATAGGGATTTTATGTCGCTTTTTGAATGATTCCGCTTTCTCAGCGCAGGACATGTTTTGCTTATGTAGTAAGCTTTAATTGCGTTGTGTTGCGTTAAAGTGCCTTTTAATTGTTGCCTGCACTCGTTGCTTAAAGTTGCCTAACCTACTTAGAGATAAGATCTGAACATAAACGTTTCTTGCTTTGGTTTCGTAGATCTAGTGGGTTTGAGTGGTTTCGAGAAAATGTTTATTTTAATAATTCAGAGTCAAGTCAGTATAAAATTTAACATCAACTTGAGTTTCGAAAATAGCTAAAAAAAATTCCTTACAAAAACATGTAACATTTTTTTGGCCCATTTATTCTACAAATACCTCAAAATTTTTTTGTATTATTTATTTGTTTTTTTTTTTTTGACAAACACAAAATGTCTTTGTGCCGCCTTGGATCCATCTTGTTTCGCAAGTGGCCCATTTTAAGATCCTTTTCTGTCATGGCCAGCCATTTGGAGCAAATTAATCATAAACCGACGTTATTTAACTGTTTTAAGCCAATATCGCTAAATATGTCGTCGAAATGCGGTTCTTCGGACACGGATGAGGACAACGCGAGACTGAAACAGTTGGAAACAAAGTTAATACAAGATCAGGAGAAGGCTTTAGAAGATGAACTCAAATGTGCAGATCCAAAGGAGCAAGAAGCACTGTGCAGTATAATGAGCTGTTTAAAAGACAAAATGAAAAAGTCAAGTAAGGCAGCAGCGCTGAAGCAGTTAAAAAATGAGAAAAAGCAAAAATCTAAAAAACAAAAGGGTGGTAAGAGCAAGAACAAGAAAAAGGGCAAGAAGCTTAAAAGTAAATCTAAGAAAGTGTCTGCGAAGAAAGGAGATAAAAGATCTAGAGAATGTAAAAAGCCAAAAGCGCCAAAGAAAGATGAATGCGGTAAAAAGAAAGATCCTGTTGAACAACTATGTGCTGCATTGAAGAAAAACGACAAAAAGTTAACGTTCCTACAGAAGGGTCAACCAAGAAATCGGTACTCTTTGAAATTGGAAAAGTGTATTCGTAAAGAGTGGACCGATGTCTGTAAGTGTCGAAAGAACTCTACTAAAGAGGAAAAGAAAAAACTAGCAAAATCCTTTAAATGCGTTGGAGCGCAATTTAAAAAAATGTGCCGAAAGAGGGTGTTGAAGGAAATGTGTGAAGAAGCTGGCGGAAAGCAAAAACGTAAAAAAGCAGCTAAGGATCAATTGCAGAAACTTAAAAAAAAATGCAAGGAAGAGATACAAAAGAAAAAGGAAAAGGCTCCCAATGAAAAATGTAATCAGAAGGCCAAAAAAGGAAAAAGTAAGGGCTGCAAAAATTCGGAATCAAAACAGCATGGCAAAAAGGGTGAAAAGTCGCTTAAGAAACAGTGCAAGAAGATGGCTGCTAAACAGAAAGGCAAAGGCAAATGTAAGAAATCAGGATCAAAAAAGGCTGGAAAAGGAAAGCAGTCGCTGAAAAGGAAGTGTAAGGAGGCAGCACAGAAGGAAAAGGCTAAGGCAATGAAGAAAAAGTGTGCAAAAGCGGCTCAAAAGGATAAGGGAAAAGCCATGAAGAACAAGTGCAAGAAGATGGCTGCTAAACAGAAAGGCAAAGGCAAGTGTAAGAAATCGGGCTCAAAAAAGGCTGGAAAAGGAAAGCAGTCGCTGAAAAAGAAGTGTAAAGAGGCAGCACAGAAGGAAAAGGCAAAGGCGATGAAGAAAAAAGTGTGCAAAAGCGGCTCAAAAGGAAAAGGAAAAAGCCATGAAGAACAAGTGCAAGAAGATGGCTGCTAAACAGAAAGGCAAAGGCAAGTGTAAGAAATCGGGCTCAAAAAAGGCTGGAAAAGGAAAGCAGTCGCTGAAAAAGAAGTGTAAAGAGGCAGCACAGAAGGAAAAGGCAAAGGCGATGAAGAAAAAGTGTGCAAAAGCGGCTCAAAAGGAAAAGGAAAAAGCCATGAAGAACAAGTGCAAGAAGATGGCTGCTAAACAGAAAGGCAAAGGCAAGTGTAAGAAATCGGGCTCAAAAAAGGCTGGAAAAGGAAAGCAGTCGCTGAAAAAGAAGTGTAAAGAGGCAGCACAGAAGGAAAAAGCAAAGGCAATGAAGAAAAAGTGTGCAAAAGCGGCTAAAGAGGAAAAGGAAAAAGCCATGAAGAACAAGTGCAAGAAGATGGCTGCTAAACAAGAAAGGCAAAGGCAAGTGTAAGAAATCGGGCTCAAAAAAAGGCTGGAAAAGCTAGAAAAGGAAAGCAGTCGCTGAAAAAGAAGTGTAAAGAGGCAGCACAGAAGGAAAAAGCAAAGGCAATGAAGAAAAAGTGTGCAAAAGCGGCTCAAAAGGAAAAGGAAAAAGCCATGAAGAACAAGTGCAAGAAGATGGCTGCTAAACAGAAAGGCAAAGGCAAGTGTAAGAAATCGGGCTCAAAAAAGGCTGGAAAAGGAAAGCAGTCGCTGAAAAAGAAGTGTAAAGAGGCAGCACAGAAGGAAAAGGCAAAGGCGATGAAGAAAAAGTGTGCAAAAGCGGCTCAAAAGGAGAAGGAAAAATCCATGAAGAACAAGTGCAAGAAGATGGCTGCTAAACAGAAAGGCAAAGGCAAGTGTAAGAAATCGGGCTCAAAAAAGGCTGGAAAAGGAAAGCAGTCGGTGAAGAAAACGTGTAAAAAGTTGTCTGCTCAAATATGCAAGTGTGAAAAGATCACAAACAAACAGAAGGAAGAGGCTCTGAAGAAGAAATCTAAGGAAGCGGCACTGAAGCAAAAGTGCAAAAAGATGGCTGAAAAACAAAATAAAGGAAAGTCTTCCGGCAAAACAGGACAGCCGAAATAAAATGCTAAAATGTGACGTCTTGCAGTGTAAATAGTAGTATGGAGAGCAATATTTTATTTAAAGAGTAAAGTTTTTGAAACTTTTTGAGCTAAATTTTAATTTAACTTTTTCAATAATGCTATGCATTTGTTTCCTAGTTTTTGCATAAACAGAAAGTTATAATATTAAAATTAATAGATTGAGATTTTTTATTTATTTTTATTTATTTTTCTAGGAACAGTGTGCGTTGCGATTAATTTCTGTCCTTTTCAGCTAAGAAAACATTAAACTATTCAGTTATTGTAATGAACTTAATGGCTTCAAAATTCAAAAACAAGTAGTCGAATACAGTTTTAATTCACAACAATGACGTAAAATTTTGACAACAATTTTAAATCATTAAATCTCTGGTATCAAAATTAATGTGAATCCGTCAGAATGTTGCTCGGTGGATTTAGCTTTATATATCAGCGTAAATTAATTTTTAGTAGTCTAAATTTAATAAGTCAGTCGCATCGAGTATTGTATCGCAATAAATCAGACTCTGGTTCTTCAGGCAATAATAGTGAAACCCGTTGTGATGCATACACGAAATTATTGGATCAAAAGAGAAAGGAAATGGAAAAACAAAAGGCTGCGATTAATAAATTGGGAGAACAGGAGAAACTAAAGAAATTCATTGATAAATGCTTTGAAGTTCAAAAGAAAAAGCTATACCTGGAATTGCAATGCATAGAAAAGGGGAAAAGAAAACTAAATGAAAGCATGATGCGCTGTTTGAACAAAGGTATAAATAAGTCTTGCAAAAAATTAGCCCAGAAACAGGTTGCTAATAATAAAAAGCTTAGTGCAAACATTGCGTGCATAGGCAAAAAAAGGATGCTCCAACGGCTTTTGACTCACTGTGAAAAGACAGAAGCAGTCAATCATGAAAAAAAAGAAAAAGAATGTTCAGATATTTGTGATTGTCAAACAGTTCTTACCAAAAAAGAGAGGCGCCAACCATCGCGGGATGTGCTAAGGGAAAAGTGCGAAGAGGTGGAATTTATTCAGGGTGAATTTAGGAAAGTAATCAAAGTGTGCATGGAGCAGGCAACAAATAATAAATGGGATAAGGAAGAGGCGCTGACGAAAGAGCGCAAGAAAGCTGCTGCAAAGAAAGAAAAGACAAAGAAGTTAAAGGACAAGGCCCCAAAAGAGATGGTAAATAAATTAAAAGAGAAAGAACCAAACAAAATTTGCAATGGAAGGGCATTTCGAAAACAAGTTGACGAGAAGGCTGCAACAGTGAAAAAGAAAGCTTTAAGAAAAATAAAAGAAGAGAAAAAAAAACAAGATGCTCTTTTGAAGGCATGCAGAGAAGAGACTCTTCAAAAAACAAAAGAAAACGATGCTCGGAAGAAAAAGAAAATTGAAGCTGTGAGAAAAAAGTGTGAAGCGGAAAAGAAAAAAGAGGAAGCTCTAAAGAAAAAGGCTGTCGAAGAAAATAAAAGCAAAGAAGAAGATCTTAGAAAAGCTTGTAAAAAGAAGGCAGTTCAGAAAAAAAAAGAATTTAATGCTCAGGAGAAGAGGAACAAAGAGGAAGCTATACGAAAAAAGCGTGATGGGGAAAAAGCTCTAAGGGAAAAGAAAAAGAAAGAAGTCGATGCTCTTAGAAAGAGATGGGAAGAACAAATGAAAAAGAAAGAAGAGGCTAATAGAAAAGTGTGTGAAGAATGGGCTCTACGTAAAAAGAAAATGAAAAAGGAGGAAACTTTAAGAAAAAAATTTGAAGAGGAAAAGAAAAAGAGAGAAGAAGCTGGACGAAACACATGTAAAATGGATGGACCTATGGGTAGTTTTCGATCTTCTCTTTACAAATCACTCAAACAACAAGATTTTCAGCCCGGCAACAAGGTGTCCATCATTGGTGCTGGAGCCGTAGGTATGGCCAGTGCGATTACCTTGCTAGCCAAGGGTGTCACTAACAACATAGCCATCTACGATATAAAGAAGGACATGTGTGCTGAAGAGCGAGAGAGCCTTTTACACGGATCGTTGTTTCTCAATAATTGTTCAATAGACAAACGCACCAGCATCGACTGTACAAAAGATTCGAGAGTTGTTGTGTTCACAACCGGAGCTCGAACCACAGGAAACGAGTCTCGTCTTCAAATTGCTCAAAAGTCGGCAGACATTGTTAAACAAATTATGCCACAGCTTGTTAAGCTGAGCCCCAAAGCTGTCTTTATTATTGCTGCAAATCCTGCTGACGTAATGACATGGGTTGCACGTAAGGTGTCGAACCTACCCTATGAGCGCTGCTTTAGCTCAGGCTGCCATTTGGATACTGCCCGTTTCCGTATGTTCATTGCAAAAATGGTTAGGGTTTCAACAAGTTCTGTATACGGCTTTGTTGTGGGAGAGCATGGTGATCACTCAGTGCCTCTATGGTCATCGGTCACCATCGGAGGTGCACGACTGCAAAAAATTATCCCAAACATTGGTTGTGACAAGGATCCGATGCGCTGGTCGGATGTACACAAGGATGTCGTTGAGGCTGCCTATAAAGTGATCGATGGTAAGGGTTATACGAACTGGGCAATTGGTCTTACTATCACAGATATTGTGTCTGCCATTTTTGAGAACAGTAATCGCATTCTATCGTTGTCAACTAATGTCAACGGCATGTGTGGATTCAAGGATGAGATATTTCTATCCCTGCCATGTATTGTTAATCAGTGTGGCTTACATGGTGTCATACATCCCCAGCTATCAGATTGGGAAACGGACATGCTGAAGAATTCAGCCAAAGTATTGCTCGATGCGCAAAAAAGCGTTAAGCTCTAGAAAAGCTATAAAACTATATTGTTTTCGGTCTATAAAAATCTACCTTAACATATTTATATTTCTTGAACTCGCATTTTTTATATTTGTCTTTCTTTCTTAAGTTTTTATTTAATAAAAGGTTTGATATATTCGGATAATTATTTAAAAATTAAATGAAATCGACATTTTCTTAGATGACCAGTTCGAAATTGTCAACCCTGAGCTTTAGTTTCAAATTAGATACTTTTCCCCGAAAGTTCTGCTTCGAAAATTGACTCAAAATTAAATGTGCTACTATTTGGTATGGTTATAGACCAGACTACCATTAGGGTTTTGCATCAACCTTTGTCATGAAAGCTTGTTCGGAAACTTGCAAGATGATGAATTTCCATGTGAAAGTTTCCTCAATACTTAGCGGACAAAGGTCTTCATGTCTTAGAAATTTTACTGCAAATTGTAATAAAAACGAAAAGCTCTGGGATGCTTTTCGAAATTGCATCTACAAAACCAATCAAAAGCAGAAGGTTCAAGTGGGTAATAAAGTGTCTATTATCGGAGCCGGTGCCGTTGGAATGAGCTGTGCCATAAGTCTTCTTTCAAAAGGCATAACCAACAACTTAGCACTTTATGATATCAATAAAAAGAAGTCGAATTCCGAGTACTTGGATCTAATGCACGGCTCCCGGTTCCTCAACAACTGTCACATTAAGCAATGCTGCAATATTGAGGTAACAAAGGACTCCCGAGTGGTTGTGGTCGCTTGCAGTGCTGAGCTCAAGAACAGCCAATCTCGTCAGGATATAGCCCACAAGAATGCGGAAATTATCAAGAGTGTTATGCCTGATCTGGTCAAGCAGAGCCCAAAAGCAGTGTACCTTATTCTGTCCAATCCAGCTGATGTGATGACCTGGGTTGCCCGCAAGGTAACCAATCTACCCTATGAACGCTGTCTAAGCACCGGCTGTCTTTTAGATTCCGCTCGCTTTCGCCACTTTATTGCAGAGCTTTTGGGAGTGGCAACAAGTTCGGTGTACGGCTTTGTGCTGGGTGAGCACGGAGATAGTTCAGTGCCAATTTGGTCATCGGTGACCGTTGGCGGAGTGCGTCTTCAGAAGCTGTTGCCGGTACTCGGAACTGAACAGGATCCGATGAAGTGGTCCGAGGTGCATAAGAAGGTGGTTAAAGCAGCCTTATTTGCGTCGAAGGGTAAGGGGTATACGAACTGGGCAATAGGGCTCAGTGCCGCTGACGTTGTTTCCGCCATCTTTGAGAATCGCAATCGCGTTCTACCTTTATCTACAAATGCTGCTGGTCTGTGTGACATTAAAGAGGAGGTCGTTCTTTCACTGCCATGTATGGTAAACAACTGGGGCATTTCAGGAGTCATCCGTCCTTCGCTATCGGATATTGAGATGGCTGCTTTAAGGAAATCCGCCGATACGTTGCTCAAAGCTCAGTGTGGCATTAACTTTTAAAAGGCTCAAGGAGTATTTTCGGCCCAGTGTAGAAAATTCTTTTTTAATATTAACAAAATACGCAGCTATCATTTAAATATTTGTTATAGAATCGATTTCTGACATCGTACATAAAATTTTAATCTCAGTGTTACTTCTCCTCCGAAAAATCATTTTATTGCAATCTGATACCGAAGCTATAGAGTATATTATTTATCTGGATAAACGCAACTTTTTTCAACAACTTTAACAATAAAGATTTGAATCTCTGCTAACGTCAATCGGTGAGACAGGGTAATCAGGGAAGCCCAATATCGAAGATTTAGGATGAGTCAAGCTTTCAGAATAACTGTATTTCATTTCCTTTTTGTATTCGCGTATACACAGGCCAACATACAAGTTCAAACAAGCAATGACTGAACGTAAAATGTCGAGGGCTTAAAATATCTCCTAGTCGAGCTTTAATGACGACATCCATCTTACTTTTTAGTTTTAGTTTGCATGAGTTTTGATTTTGTTATCAACATTTTTACACGACATATAATGAAATCAAATTTAAAAATTGGTAAAAATTTAATAAACGTTTTTTGTTTGAAACAAAATTAACTTGCGATCCGGGCGTTGCCACACATAATGTTGCGCATGTACAACTGCACTCAGATGCAACCGATTCTAGGTGGACGCAAGTGTTGTCAGCTCTCGACAGAGTTTAATCAAAGTTTGCGAAACAAGGGTTACTTCCGTTCGCACATGCCACTAGACATTGTTGACTCTTCAAGCAAAAGTACTAGCGAACAGGAGCAGCAAATTCCAGAGTTCCAAAGCAGTATTGATCAATCACGACAGAGACGCTTTGATTGTCCACTAAGAGAAAGTAGATCCATCAGTGGAACATCAATACCAAGAAGATCGACAAAATACTACTGCAGTATGAGCTTTCAATTAGCGGATAGGAAAGTCCTCTATAGCAGAAGGAACTGTTCTCGCAAACGAATACCCGTAAAATTAACGTGGCTAGAACGCTTAAAAAAGTTTCTCTATGAACCAAAGAGTGCACCCAGCGAGGAGTTTTTTGAAAGCCAGGACACATCATTTTCAGACAGTGGTTTCTTTGTTACATCCAATAATATCAGCAAGAGTACAACTGCTATCAAGGATGAACCAAAGGAACCCAAGTCGGAAAATAACCTAGAATCAGCAGAGCGTGAACCTATTTATACTTTTATCTGCAACACGACACCTAGTCCGGAAAACAACATCCAAGTTGGACAACGCCTCGAAAGTCTTCGGTCCACAGAAAATGAACACAATCATTCGCTGTCTGATAACCAATGTAATAATAACAGTGAACACAAGCTCATACCCGATCGATTTCCAAATTTATGCGAACCCACTGAAGCTAACCCAAAAATGCAGCAGCAAAATACAATCAAGGCAACGGCTGTTTGCAGTACATTCAAATGTTCCTCAATCTCACCAGTAGAGCCTGCAAAAAAACTCGATGTGATCGCTGAATATGCGTTATCAAAAATTACTGAAGACAAAAAGTTTGGTCAAAATTCATCCCCATCGGCTTCAGCCAAGCAATCTCCTAACCCTAGCAATAGTTCCGTTATAGAATCATATATTGATGCAAAAAACTCATGTACAAAAGATAATTCTCTATATAACAAATTGAAAGCTACCGACTCATTGTCCAAATCCCAACAAATGTCTCATTCAGACCATTTGCCTCCTCAAACTCCAAGCGATGGGGAAAAGTATTTGGAGCAACCCATAACCGAAACCACATTAAAGAACAAAGATCATATTTTTGAGACTAATATGCTCTTTGATTCGGTTAAGAAGAAGTCAATCGATCTGTGGGGCTCACAGCCACCTAGCAAAAAGATTGAAGAAGCTCTTGAAGATTTGCGTCGCTGGGAAAAATATGTCGGCTTTCATAGTCCTATAAATACTCCCATAGACCCACAGAAAGCGAAGGAGTTTGACAAAGTAACCAAATACGCAAGCGAAATGCAAAGTCGAAACAATTTACGCAATCAGCAACATACGTCTAAGATTCTTGAAATGGACAAAAAGAAGACAGAAAATAAATGCATCGGCTTACATGAAGCTGTAGTGTACACTACAAAGAAGTGTCCCGTCAGCCACTGCGAAACAATAGAAGAAAAAAAAGCAAGTTGTGATTTGCTCAATAATGGTTCTCAGGACAGTATCATAAAAGAAGAATTATTGAATTCGAGACAACAGAAGTGCAAGCGTATAAAAAAAAACATGCAACACAATGAGAAGAAGCAATGGCTGAGCTTAAACGATATGAACATAGAAGAGTTCCAGCAATGCTGCCACAAACACTACCAAAACACGAGCCAGAAGGTGGACAGCAGTCAACAAGAGAAAGCCCAGAGTGAAAAGGCCTGTCAAACACTCATACAAAAACTTCAATTTGAGACGCTTAAGAAAGAATGCCAAGCTAATAATGATCAAATTGATATCGATTCCATCAATCATGAAGTATTGCAGATCGATAACATTATCAAGCACTGCGAACTGTTGAAAAGTAAATACAAAGTGCGGCTACAAACTAAATGTGCTCAATGTCTCCAGCAAAAGTTCCAAAGAAATAATTATGATATCCACAAAGCTAGCTTTTTACTTCAGCAAAAGTGCATGGAAACTATTGGAAAGCAAAAAGAATTCAACAGTAAAAAGCAGGATGCATCACAAATGCAGCACAAATGCAATGAAGTAAATAAAAGGATAGCAAAATTTGGAGAACAAAAATCTTGTAAGGATGCTAGCAAATTACAAAATACAGATGCGTATTTGAAATTAAGCCGATCAGCCAAGAATCGAGTTGAAAAACTGGATAAAAAATTCCAGGAAACGGAGAAAATGAAATGCAATGCGGAAGTAATGAAAAAATCTCGGGAAGCAGCTCAATGGAAACGCTACAAAGAGGCTGAACTGAAAATTAAGCGAGAGGAATTTGCGAAAAAAGCAAAGCAGAAAACATTTATCGAATCAGATAAAAATTGCAAAGATAAGGAGTTACAAGAGTCCAAAAATAAAGTTATTGAACACAAAACAGCAGAAATTCAACAAAAGTACGAAGAAGCCAGGAAAATGGTGGACGATCTCAAAAAACAACTAACGGAAAGTTTTTCGAAGCATCAGCTGGAGAATAAGTACCACCCAAAAGGCAAGACCACTGATAGTACTGATGATGATAATGGGTTAAACAAATGTGAATTATCTCCCTGGAATACGCACAACAAAGGCATTTTTTTAACACCCTCTATGTTCCCAAACGGCACTACCCTGTTGGGGCTGCAAAATCCAAGAGGCAGAGTCGATACTGGTGGCCTGCTCGATGCTTTGGGTAACCCTTTCATAAAACGTTTGGATGGTAAATTCTACTTATATGATCTACATACTCGGTTAGCTATCGCTGATAATAACCAACAACAACTTCAGTCTTTTCAACTACCTGATGAAGATGTGGATAATGATGAAAATCAAAACGAATCGTTAATTATTCAGTGGGTGCGGCAATTTGCAGAGCTACCTTTACAATTGAGACCGGGATCTAGAATTTTGTTACCCTTACCGCATTCTAAGGGGGGCTACTTGATTGACGAAACTGATTCTGCAATGAAGTGGCCCGACCTTACAATGGATCAAGAATATGAATTTGATGATTCCGATTATTAAAGTTAGCAAAAGATTTATTAATATAAGTATCAAGTTTTCAAATTCATATTGTGCTACAAAAAAAAAATAAGTTTTGTATTGCATTTAATATCATGAAGTATGTCTTTTTTGAATACAACTTCAAATCGAAATTCGTGTTGAAAATTGAACCCAAAGATATAATTCACTTGCAAATTTATTTCTTCTCATAACAAATATTAGTCAATTCAATAATACTACTAATAATAATTCAGTAATACGTATACGTACGTGGAAATATTATTCGCTTGTATGCCAATGCAAATAGAAAACTCATGTGAAAATATTGATTGCCGCATTGTTTAATTGATGACATAGTGAATTTGTTAGCAGACTCAGCTACACATACGCATAATGATAATCTGTATATATTTATGTCTATCTTTGCTTTAGGCTATGAATTTTGGGACATGATAATGAAAGCTATCGAGCACAAAGTAAACAAGCTAAAGGTGCTTGCCTTCATGTTTGGACAGGACTTCAGGCAGACAGCCAAAGAGAAAGACAGCCAGTGCGTATTTGGTTTTCATTTCGTATTGATTTCACAGATTGTGAGTAGGGGGAGCATGTTTTATATATTGGCAAAACAAATTTGCCGAGACCTTAACATAACTCGCCTCGACTGGCCATCATCAACAGCCATCCGTTTAAATTATTAACGTATGAGTAATTTGTATGACATATAAACAAAAGTCTGTGTTAGTTGCACGCTTCACTGAATGACTGTGTGTGTTTGTGGGTGTGAATGTGCGGACTCAACCTCACTTTTAGATTCTGCTCCAGCATTTGCTACTGAGCTGTGTGTCCTTTTTCGGGTTATCTATTTCAACGACAACGCTGACTGTCTAGTGACTGTCAGTTTGTCAGTTCCCATGCGAAGCCAAGACTTCCATTTTAGGATTTGGTGCGTCCACAGAGACAATTTGTTTTTGTATGCGGCAAATGAGTTGTGTGTAATTAAGTCCTGGCGCAGGATAGCTCGTATATATGTATGTGATTTTTTTTTGGACGCGACAGCTTCCATGGTATTTGCCGACGGCACTAGACGCAATTCGAGCCGCAAATTGGGCATCTTTTTTGAGCTGGCATGACATTGAAAAATATTGATTAGCTCTGCTCTTGCTTTTGAAAAAACTTATGTTTGATAATTGTATTCTTTGAAACACATTAAAATAAGATTTATTGAAAACTTGTTGATAACCACATTATTTTGGAAACTTACACGAATTAATACAAATTGTTTAACATATTTATTATGTTCTTTTCTCGTTTTAGGTAAGTTCCATGCCTTTTACTTAATCCGTAAGTTTTAAGCCACTAATCATTTCAATAACCCAAGCCAACACAGGTTTGAAACTCCATTCTATGCTTGATAAACTTTTGCTTGAAACTCGTGGCTTTAATTTGAAAACTTTTGAAAGTGCACCAAAAAACACACCAGAAATCAAAGCCTGAGCAAAGCACAAACCATTCGAACACTGAATTCCACGCAATGGGCCAAAGCGTCAAAAACTGGACGCAAAATCAAAGCATACTTTTGAACATGCTTAACGCAACCGCTAAACTGACCAGGACGAAAAGACAAACGGACGGAAAGACTGACCAACCGGCAGACGAAGTAGAGAGACGTCCAAAATAGACAGACGAACGAATTGCGAGCCGTTCAAGCCAGCCCGGCCGCATAGTTTAAACAAACTTTTTGTTTCAAAGCAAAAAAAAAAAAAAATGGGAAACGCCACTATTACATTAAAACAGAAAAATAATTGCAGAAATTTCTACCAACTTTTTCAACTTTCGCTTGGGAAATACATATACATATATTTTTTTTTGGTTTCGTTTTTTTTTTTTATAGTATTTTTTGCATTTCTCTTATTTTGTTGGTCGGATTTTTGCGTTTTGCTCGCTTTTGTTTTACGCATTCATTCTTTGAATAGCTTGCGAACATTTCACTTGGTAAACTTTAAAGCGCGCTGACGACGCTCATTACAACTAATAATGTTAATAATCATTAAAGTGCCGCATTAAACGAGCTCTCGGCTTGTTCCTCAAACTTTGCCAACAGTCTTAAGGGGCTAAAAATGTGAAGGGGGGAGGGACTTATAACAATTGCTTTTCCAGTAGGCAAAAGATTTGTGCGGCTCCGGCTGCCGCCGTGTGGCACACACAAATTGCAAAAATTAAAATACTTTTCAAAACTAATTAAAATTGTGTTGCATACTTTTTGCTCTGGCTAGTCATGACTGGCCCCCAGGCAGGCAACATCCCAATTTAGCAATTGCTTTGAAAGCTTTTCTTAGCAGCAGCAGCCATTGATGTTCGACTTCAACTTCGATTATTGTGGCATATTTAAAACAAACTCTTTTTAGAATATATCCCTCACTCTTGCTCTCTACCTCTGCCTCTTTTGCCCTTCGTTTCCATCGTTTTCGGTGCTTGCGAGTCGCCTTTACTTGTCTTTTAAGTGCCTAAAGTTTTGCTGTTTTTCTCTTGTGCATTGCTTTTGCTTTTTAGTCGTCTACCATCTCTCAGTCTTTTTCATTGAGGTTGTTTGAGATATCGGTTTTCAGAAAAGGAGAAGTAACAAATTAAAAAGTGAGTGAAACACCACATATTTTATCATGCGAGTCTAAATAGATTTTTCAAGAGTATCGCGATTGTTTTGTCAAAAAATTTCGTTGTATTGAATAACATAATTTAATGGAAATCTTCTAAATTTTTTTAAATAAATCTTAAATTTTCTCTGTTTATTGCATTTGGCTTACAATATTAAAGTAGACCTCAAACCATCTTTCGCACCAACAACAAACGGTGCCTTGCAATGTCAGGTCTTAGGTTTTTACAGCGCTTGCCAAAGACTGCATTTCTTTATTCAGCTGCTTGCCATTGTCCTGTACCCTATTGAATGTTAGCCGTGTAGGAGTCGACTCTACTTTGCCATGTGTCACACTCGCGCAGCAGGCATTAAAGTTTATGGCACAGAACACACACACATAGAGGGTAAGCTTCAACAAGCGCAATACAAATGAGCAGCGGTTACTGCTGCTGCTGCTGCTTTTTCTTACTGCTGCTGCAAACATCAAACGCGTTAAGCAACTTGAAAGCTTAGCCAAGTGCATGAAATGCGCCCGCGCTGGGCGTTGCCGTTCAACACGCCACAGACTTTTGCAGCCAAAAGCAAATCAAAAGGAAATAATGGCGCACTGGCATGAAACGCAATGAACGATGGCAGCCTTACGTCCTTTCTACACTCGGTGACTAAATGGTGCGCACGAAGTGCTCACGTGCACCTGCGAGCCAAACCAGGCGACACGAGCCGGCCGGGATGCCAGCAATGTGAATACTGCTACTGCTGCTGGATGCATTCGAATTACAGCACAAGTGAGTGAAGCTTTGCGATGTTGCTGCTGATGCTGCTGCTGCTCAATGCTGGCAATTAATTAGGATTATGTGTGTCGTCGTCTGGCCAGCGCCTAAAAGCATGCAACACATGTGTTTGTACCCCTCAACGTTCTCTAATGGCTGTGACGCCAGCTTGACTTCCGCTGCGTGACAGACACACACAGCGCCTAAATAGTTTGATTAAGCAAATTTAATGCAGCACCCTTGCAGGCGCAATTAATGTTTGCCCCTATCGGTTCCACTCCCTTAACCCGACTTGCATAAAGCATGCAGCCAACTGAAACTGAACTCAATCAATCATCAAAATCTATGCTTGCATATATTTTTAATGAAGAAAAGGCAACGACATCGGCAGACGGGTGCTCATTTAAAAGAAAAAGTAAGTGCAGCGCTTGCTAAACTTAAATTTTATATGTGCTTAGTACAGATGTGTGCGTGTCGTGACACGAAAAAAAAAAAAAAATAAATAAAAATAATAATAAATAATATGTGTACGAGCAATTAAAAGAAATTGTTTTTTCATGTTGAAATGCATGTGTTTTTTTTATTACTTTTAACCCATCTCTAATTATTCCATCACTTCACTCTCTGGCAACACCTTCCTCTACCAGAAGGCTTTATATTTCTCATCTTGGACCTTGTCTTCTGTTTAGAAGCGTCCATTTCTTGGCTGGCACTAACGACTTTTTAAGTATTTACACACAATTTGGCGTACGCGCGCTGGGCAAACTTTTTATCGCAGACAGCCGCAAAGTATGCAATGGCATTTCTTACTTTTCTACTTATATTCCATTTGCCTCAAGTTGCGGCGTCTCTGCTGATACAATTGCTCAAAGGCAGCAGGCCACGGCAAAAAAGCAAGTGGCTTATTTTTCTTTGCTCTCTTTCCCTTTTCTTCGTTACCGCTTACATAATATTTTTGTTTTGTTTTTGTGGCAAAAGTTTACGCATCATTATCTCACACTTTTGGTCAGATGTCTTCGGTTTTTTAGCTTTTCCACTCTTTGAAGTTTTGTTTGTCATTTGAAAATTGCAGCTTGAAGTTTTGATAGCTTAAAAATACCAGCAGCCTCACTTTTGCATGCACCTAGCCCGAAGCGTTCATTTCGCACAGTCTGATTTAGATTTAGAATTTTGTATACATATGTATATTCGTGATATACTGAGGCACCTGCTGATAAGCCGCCACTCTTATGTGTTGCCACTGACGCCGCTCAACTCAAACATTTGCCAGACTTCACTCCACTTGCAAAATGCCGCAAGGTGTGTCACATGCATTACTTGACTGCTATATTCAGCTTTACTTCTTGTATTTTAGTTCTTTTTCACCTTTTATATTTTCTTTTTTTTAGTTCAACTTTGCCCTGTTTTCTTGTTAGATTGTCTTAGTGTTGGCTATGTGACAGCCTAGCCGCAGGCACAGCTGTGAAATTTGTGTTTGCGTTGGTCAGAGAGAGAGAGAGAGAGAGTGAGAGATGAGCTACAAGTTTTTAGTTTTCATGGGAGCAATATTAGTTAGCTGTAAGCTAAAAGCAATAATTGTGTCCTTTTATATGTATATATATTTTTTTTTCTATACTAAAAAAATATGTCATATTTATTTACACTATATATATGACAAGCCTAATTCGATTTTTAACTTACTCTGATTTAATTAAAGTAAGTAACAAGCCTCTAGCTTTTTTTATTTCTTTATGAAAGTTATGTTCATTTCAAGTCAAACCAACTATCGATCAATTAAACGTTGACAATGGACTGTTAAAATTATCCACAATCAATTGATCTTGAATTAAGTACAAGAAAAATTGGCTCAACAATACAATGCAAGGCATCATTATTTTATTTGTTAAGAATCAATCTCTCAATAACAATAATGCATTTCCGCATTTATTTTCCTTACATTTTTTTACTGCTCTGCCGTCATTCAATGGCTTTTCATTGTTCACCGCCATAAGCCTGGCTAAAAACAATGTCTATTGGCTGGGCCTTAGCTGCCGCTCAGCTCTAAGCTTAAGTTCTTCTGTTCGAGACCGTTAAACTCCGCAGTTGGCAAAAAAAAGAAAAAGAAAAAGAAAAAGAAGAATAAACTTCGCAGCTGGCTGCACGTACTGTCTATGCAAACATAGCCAGTAGAAAGAACACAGAGAAGGAAGCGCAAGGAGTTGCAGTTGTAGTTACCCGTATTTCATTTCAGTCCAAACTCTCTTTTTATCCTGGCTTTTGCACCACGGTCAAATCGACAGTCCGCGACATCAAAGTGAAAGTCACGCGTTTTACGTCTATTTACCACTTTGTCTGGTAGGTTTTTTTTCTTCTGTTCAGTTATTTCATTTCATTTGAGTTGTTTTTGCTGTGTGAGTTACTTGCAGTTGAATTTGTCTTTTCTGTCTTCGCGTAGTCTGCGTTGTAATTCAGCTAGTCTGGATGTGGGCTGTGTTGTCGTCTGCCTCATTATGTTGTTCTTTCCATCCCTGGCTGGATATATTTGTATGTAAACAAACCAGCAAACAGACAAAATGGCAAACTGACAAACTCCAGAAATTAAACTATCCCAGCAAAAACGGGCACAAAAATAAAGATATAAAAAATTTTCTGCAGACGCGACGCCCTTAACGAAGCAATGTCTTTTCGCCTCTTTCATTTGCTTTGTGCAATTATGGCAATCTATCCACAACGCTATCTTTCTTTCCTTTTAACACTCAACCCAAATACTCTCTCGCATTATAAAATTAGAGACCGAAATGTCGCGTCATTGTTGTCTGGTTCATCGATTGACTAAGGGCGATAATAATTTAAGTTCAGCTTACTGGAAAGCCCCTTTGGGTAAGTTGACCTTGGGTCAGCAGCAGTTTCCGTATGCGTTTCTTTATCCGGCTTATGGTTTTCTGTTCGCTTAAGTTTATGCACGTTAAATGCGAATTCTACCTTTAGCCCTTGCTTTTCTTCTCCTTTTATTCTTTTTGGCTTCGACTCATATATTGCATGCCATAGTTTAAATAATGTACATGCTGAAAGGTTTTCGTTCTTCTCTGTTTTCTGTTTATTGTTTTTTTTTTGTGGCCTGCATAAAATCTGCGTTAAATTTTTTTACTGGCAGTTGTAAAGTAGGCTCTGTGTATTTAATTTGTAGCTTCTTGGTTATTATGTCATACCCCGGAAACTATAATTAGGCGAATGGGGTATTTAGATACTGTTTGCGGACCCTAAAGAAAGGCATGCTTGGATTTTATATCAAAAGCTGAATTTTTTTTTAACACTTTTACAAGCGTTTTACATTTAACATAATGTTAAACATATGTTCAGGGTACTGCATACAGGGTACTTATTAGTTGCATCCACTAATTCATATGCTTTAGAGTTGCTTTCTTTAGAACTTGCCAACGCCTTGGGCAAATATTGAAAGCAGTCAGCTGCCTGAAAGTATGTTACACATTGTTTGCACAAAACGCACTCGATCGCTAGGCAGGACACGACTCCGACCGTTGAAAGAAAAAAGAGAGAATGTACTCAGGCCACGCCCAGCCCCGCTCTACCCCCACTGAAAGCCCGCTGGCCGTGTGCTGTTTTCTGCTGTTTGTTTATTTACGCACATGCGAGGCAAAAACTTATTTCATATTCATAGAAAAATCGCAGACACATGTGCCGTGAAGGTCCACGCCAGCTGTTATACACACACACATAGAGCTCGTTTGACTTAGGGTTGGAGTAAATCAGCAGCTAAGTAAGTAAAATGCTTCATAAATTGCTTCAAGTGGCGCAGCTGGCTGACAGCAGCTTTAAAAGCATAATGCGCTAGCAAATGTTGGCCCAGGGACCCTAAAGACATCCATGGATACTATGGCTATCCTTCTATCTTTTCTCCTGTGTGTGTGTGCTTGAGTGTGTTGTGCTTGTGCTTGTGTATATTTATGCATGTCTCTCTTGGATTCTGTGTTTCTGTGTGTTGAGGCATCTGTTTTAAAGCGTATCAACATGCATAAATCTAAATCAGAGCATCAAATGAAGAAATTCTTACGAAAATCAAAGTCACTTTCATCATTATCATGATAATCTTAATACATAATGTGTATTGTTTGTGTGTTTGTATTTTGCTTGTGAACCCATTTGCTTTCTCGACTTTCGTAGGCAGTTGTGCAAAATTCAAGCAAGCGTAAAATTTACGCATCACACAATCCCCCAAACCGAAAATATTTGCACACTGTGAATGCTTTTGATTCTGCTCTAAATGCTGGGATTCGGAAATTTTCAAAAATACTTTGCTTATTTCTTCTATCTCTATCCATTATTCACCCCATAAGTTAAACAATTGTGACAGATATTCTCGGCAAAAGGGATTTGTGTTTGTGACATTTTATTTATTTATAGAAATGTTCAAACTGTCTAGTTAATAAGCGGAACGTGTTGATAATTTCCGTATCATTATTATTTGCTGCTTTTGTTGTGCTTCGGCTTTGTGGGATTTTTTGTATAAAATTTTGTGGGTCTTCTGTGTTTCATTGCTTGTGAGATTTAATAGAAAATTAATAAGTTGAAAAATGTGCGGCGGAAGCTGCAACAATTTGCAAAGTAATTTTCTATAACCCACCCAACAAAAAAAGCTCTGTGTGAAATGGGTTTTGTTTGTTGATGGGGTCCTTTCAATTTGATAAATGTGACAGGAAATGTGAAATTTATTTGCCATGCTCCGGCAATAAGCGATAAGGCGATAAGCGAAAAGTGTTCACCCTAGATGCATTAAGTGGATAATCGGTTTTCTTTAGCGTTAAAGTGGACGACAATGAATGAAAATGTTATATAATCGTAACCAAATCGCATTTAAGAGCTGGCCAACATAATAACATAATAACTCTCATAGCTTTATATTAAGTCAATTGACATTAGCAAGAAACTTCCTCTAACATTATTTATACCTTAAAATTGCCGCTAATGATTTAATCATTTAGCCATTAAACTTACAAAGATTAAATAGCCAATACTAATATCAAATTAACTGCCAACTTATTGTAGAACGTTGCACAAATACAAAACGGAAAATATAAAATTTTACAGAACATTTGCGTTGAAAGTAAATCAAGCAAATAATTCAAATCACTAGCCAAGAACAAAACACATCGATGTATGTATATTATTATCTCACATCCAGGCAGTCAATTAATAACACAATATACGCAATAAAATACAAATGAAAAGAGTGCAATTTGCATTAAATGCTTAAGTATATTTCACCTACTAGTACTAAAGAAAATGAAAGAAAACAAAGCAGAGAAAGAGAAAGCAATAGTCAGTCAGCTTGTGTTGAAATTGTTGGTAACTGCTCAACACTTAAGCTCTATGCTAACTTCTATTACATAATTGCACCTAATGACATGCAACGAAATTACCTAAAATTCAATTTCCGCAAAACACACAAACACATACCAACAAGTTGCAGGACGTCTTGGCAACTTCTCGAGACATGCCAAGCCTTCTTTGCTTGCATACGAACAATAGCCAAAATAACATAATTATACTTACAAGCTGCAGAAGAGGGGGGAATGAATAAAGCCAAACTGCCTTCAAGCTGCTCATTTAATGGCAATTTAATTGTGCACATAATTGAGTTCATGTCAGTACTAGCTACGATTGTGTACATGTGTGTGCATGTGTTTGTGTGTGTGTGTGTGAGTGTACTTGCGGTCAATTGTGCTAGCTGCTCTCTTGGTTTCCTGACCAAAATTCCATAAACAGGTACTGGTTTGCATTTTCAAATATATATCAAATCATTAAACTGCACACTGGGCATCGACTTTGAATTGGCTTGGCTGGAGCCAACGCCCTTAATTTATCATTAGTGTCCCTAATTTTGTAATTTAGCGTCATATAGTACCTTATTAGTTTCGCATTACATTGCAAAACTGTAAGCTCACACACTTATTTATGCTATTTTCAAGCAATTATTCAAACAGTGCCAGCTAAAAGTTACTTTTGTTGAAATTGCACAAATTGAAACTGTGTCAAAGATGGCCGCCAATGAATTTTGTTGGCGCCGCTGCGGCGTCGACAGGCAGTCAGCCAAAATGAGCAGACACTGACCCACTGAATGGGTGGTTTTTCAGTGGGTTACTCTCGTGTGGAGTGTGAGTCTTGGTCTACTGTCGAGTAGCAGTCGGTTGAATGTTATGTTCTTCTGGTTTTTGTGCACATGATTTATTGTTTTATTTTTTTGGTCAAGTGTCCTTACATACCCAGCAATTCAAGTGGTAAAGGATATTCGTGAATTTATATGTATAAGACTTAATCTGAAATGAGTTTTGTATGGGCAATTCATTTTTAAATGTTGAATTAAATACTTTAAGCATTATGATGTTTAAGCAAATATTTTCAATAATCGAAATAGCCTTTAGTAACGTTTAGTTACAATAAAATTAACACTTATGTATATGAAGGCTTACATTTAACACTAACCGTAACAATGCATTTGAAATTATTGTTTAAAAATGTGGCTATAAATAATCGAATCTCTTTATAAACTTCTATCAGTCTTTGTAATTAATAGTATCTACTCGTCTATTATTATCAACTTTATAAATCTTAAATTTTTGTTTTCGCTTGCTACTTGTATGCATTACTTGCCTGGCCCTGAACGTACGCGCTCTTCACTCCTTCGCCTCATGCCAGAAGTCCTTAATCTTCTTCTTTCTCCCTGCCTGCTGTCTAATGTGCGAAATCACCCAATGACAAATTGTGCAGCCAAGTTTTGGGTGCTCTCACGTTGTTTTGCGCGCTTCTGGCAAAAAATGTGTGTCACTTGTTATAATAAAAAGTAAAATAGCGCAAAATAAATACATAGTATATAATACTTGAATTTCGCACACTTCTGGTTTTTTTAACTGGACACTTGTCGCGCGTTGAATTTATGTTTGGACTGGGGCTGATTTATGCATTGAGGTGAAGGCGTGTGGGCGTGTCTCAAGCATCAATAAATTATTGAAACAATATAAGCGGTCTTTGGTGCTTCTTTATTGCATACATCTAAAAGAGCGCTGCAAAATTAACACTTATGCCTTGTGGCCGGCGCTAATGAAGTTCCACGGGCAACAAAAATAAACATATTTAACACATTTAAAACATATTTAAAAAGTCGCGCCTCAGAAAGCTCGCTCGTTGTCCTTGTCCTTGTTTGCGTAATTTTGGGTTCTGGTTGTAAGGGAGGGAATGTAGGGTTAGGGAAAGCACTTCCCTTAGCAAATTTAAAACAGTTGCGCTTTGTGCGATGCTGCTGCTTTTGCTACAATTTTTGGTTATGTCTGGCAACGCTGTTTCCGCCATTTTGCGTTTCATGTCTATGAGTGTGTGTGTGTGTGTGTGTGAATGTTTGTGCATATCCTGCGGGACTTTTGCCCACAATTTTGAGCCCAACACAAAGAGCACGTGGCCTGCAGCTCCTTTTTTTTGTTTTTGCTTAATATCACAAATGATGCTTACCACCAAGTGGCTTTGGTCTTGGCGAGGCGTCGCGCAGGGGAGACGCAGTGTATATGACAGCGTTTCGGTTTGGGGATTTGCTTGTGGCCACACAAAGCAGCTCGCCTAACTATCTGTGCAACTAAGTCAAAAGCAAGCTGGTATTTTTAAAGCAAAGTTATTTCATATTGCTTTAAAAACATTTCCAACCAACGCATGCGTCTCGTTAAAAATCAATTTGTTATACCAAATTTACAATTCAGCGCACATTTTTTTGATGGAAAATAAGAAAGGAACTTTTGACGTCATTCTTGGTATTTAATCATGCTCTCAATTCGACAACAACAATATCCAACAAATATGTAGATGACTCGCTTCATCAAAATTTTTTACACAGAAATTTCGTTCCCCTACTTTATCGTTTTTTTTTTTTTGTTTTTGTAATGCAAATGGCAAACAAAAGTAGTTTAGCGTTATTTTCGGCTCGTTTGAGGGATGTTCCAATGTCTGCCTTGTGGTTTTTCTTTTCTCTAGTGATGTTTCCGTAGGGCAAAAGTCGAACTTTGTCTGTCGACATGACATTTAAATTCAATATGTTAATGAGACGAACGAGGCTCGTCGTTGTGGTCGCCAGGTGTTGTACAACTTTTTGTGGGCGCTAGCTAAGGGACAGCCACAAGGTCAGTCGAAAAGTTTTTACATATTCTCGTGGGGAGAGGGGGTGTCACCCTTACCTTTTGATTGTTCTCAGCTATTTCTTCGTAACACGATTCACTCGCTTCACTTTATAAATTTTGCCCCAAAATTATATAATTTGTTATATTTTATTCCTAAGGTTTTAGATGTTTTTTATAACTTGACAGCTTATGCGTAATTTCATTCAATTTTGCCAAGGAGTAAAATTCATAAAAATTCAAAATAATCAGAATTATTTTCGTTGACATTCTAGAAAATTTGTAAAAAATTTATCGAAAAATAACGAATATTCGAGTTTAGTGAAAAAAATTGTATTTTCTGTATACACGTACATACAAACAATGACTCTCCCAATCGAGCTTTCTCGCCAAGAATTCTTGTTTGTTCGTTTTAAATTTTTATTTTGTTAATTTAGATTTAATTAATGCCATAATCATAAGATTTATATTGCCTTGTTCAGCATTATTATTACATTGTAATTTTTGTGTTTAAAATAATAGCTTTTAAAATTTGCACAATTGTTTATTGGATAATTGCATATATATATTTCCAGTTCATTGAAGCCTAATTTGTTTAATTGACAGTCAACATAAATTGAAACGTGACCAGCATCAGCAACAATAATTACGCACTGCACATAATATAGTAATCAACATATATATTTATTTTTTTTCAGCAAATTGGGAGTGCATAAAATACAATAAAAAACAAAATGCATAGGCAAATAACGAAAGCAATTGACAATTGCAGCGACCAATGCAAATAACCAGCAAAATTCTATTAAAGTTTCTTTTGTGACAACAAAATTCAAAGCAGCGCCACAGGCAGGCAACTGTCATAAGCTGCACTGTGCAAAAAACAAGAGCAGCTCTCCTTCTGCCACTCACTCTACGTTTTTAGCGTACCATTTATTCCTTTTGTACGAACACTAGCATGCTGAAATCAAAATGCAGCATGACGCGTTGAGCGTACAAAACAATAGAAAACATTTGTCAATACTACAGCTCTGAACATAAAAAATAAAAATAAAATATAACACAAAAAAAACACACAAATTGTTTTGTGGGCCAATGATAAAAAGCGCAGCGACTTTCAAAAGCTTTTCATGCTGTGGGCATGGTCAATAGTGGGCGGTAAGTGGGCAACGGAAATGGCCTTTGGCGGAAATCCGTTTAATTTGCAAAATGCCAACAATGCAATAGCAATAAAAGTGACAAAAGCAACGCACAAAAAAACATCGACAAAAAAACTTATTCGATGAGTGTTCGATTCGTATATACCCTAAGGCAGTCTTAAAGGAAATTCCATTCATTAAATGTTTTAAAAATATTATTTCACTTAACTCCTAAAAAGCTATGTTTTTTATATCATCTTCTGACAGCTGAACATCTTTTGCATCATGCAGCTTTTTACAGGGTAAACAAAAAATAAAAATGAATCCAATCATTTGTAAAAACTGGCATCAGGTGCAATTGAGGACAACAAATTCAAGTGTTGCTGAACTGAACATTTGAGCTGGTATAAATCATTGATTGTAAAATCACATAAATTTATTTCAATACAAATATGTGTTGTAAATAAACAAATACATAACCAGCGGCAGGTAGTGGGCAATTAAAGTGCGGAAACAACAAAAGTCGTTATTTTATATTTTTTCAGCCATTTATAAAAAAATTCCGACAAATGAGCTGCCAACCAACGCCTCAAAACCCCAAACTGAAACGTGAATGACGATGCTCATCTTTGATGGTAAAAATTATAGAATCAAGTTTGACATTTGTCTGAATTAGTTGGTAAAACATTAAAGTACAGCATTCAGTTTGACATACGACTAATGAATATATGCTGCGTTTGAAATGAGAAAATTTTGATTGCTGCTGAATCGAAAACTGAAGTGAATTTTATCCATTTGCAATCTGATGGTTCTTAAAGCGATTCGCGAATAACTTCAATATTTAAATAATATATGTATATATATTTTTTATCATATCAGCATTTTATGCATACTGTATGTATGAATATTAATCGCAACTGGACTGCGTTGAATATTATCGTCCTATAAAGTCATTGAACGCAAACTGATATTTTTCATCTATAAAAATCCGTGTAACTTTTAGCATTTCTGTTATGTCCTTATGTAGCTGATGTTGTTGTTTTTGATAATTTGTTGTAATTGTTATGGTTGTTGTTGTCGTTGCATTTGCTGTCGTTGTTGCATGTGGCTCGTTCGCTGCTGTTTGCATTGTTTTTGACGTTCTTTTTAGCAAGCTGTTGGCAATTTTTAATGGCGGCTGCAACTGGCGCCAGCCAAACGCCAGTTACGCCCACAAAAACCATGCCGTCAGCGATGCCGCGACGACCGCAACAACGGCGCGTAATGCCCGGGCAGACAGCGTGCGTGAGGTGGGTGGGTAAGGGTGGTGTGGGGTGGGGTGTAAATGGGCAGACAGTATGGCCGCAAGGATGGAGCAGCAGGAGCTGCAGCAGCTGAAACCGACTTGCAACGGCAATGGCAAGCTGGAAAGCTGGCGGGCAGGCAGTTAGCCAACTGAGTGTTGCATCTTGTTTAATTTGTATGCTCATATACACACTCACACACACACGCATAACCTGCCAGACAGACGCTTTTGCATAATTTTTCAAACTCGTATGCTTTTTTTGTTATACCCTGTATCCATAAAAGTCATGCACACAAAAAATAAGGGCGTATATGAAAAAGGAGAAAAAATTTGTACTATGGAAATGTGTGTAACAAGCAGAAGCAGCTACTTCCGTTCCGATAAAGTACAATGTTGTCATATACAATCTTTATTCTTTATGTCCATTGAGCTCAACGACCACAAGCGTTAGAGATATAATATTAAAAACAAGTTGTTATAAAAAAGTATTTGTATATGATTTAATGGACTTAGCTCGATAAAAATCTTTGATACATATAATTTTAATACTTGTGTTAAGTTTATCACAGTATGTGAACAAGTTAGAATCAGTTTTGTTTATTTATGAGAATAGTAGTATGTTAATTATTTCCAGGGTATCCAATAGCCCTACTTCTTTCCAAACATTTGTCACCTATTTCTCGTGTGCCATTCGTTGGATTGCGTATGATGATGCCGAACACCCCAAATAAAAAAGTAGAGGCGACATTTTCGTGTTGTGTCTGCGTGTTGTTAAATCTGTGATTGTTCTTGTTGTAGTTGTTTTTGTTGCTCGTTGCTTGTATTGTTATATAAATAAGCTATAAATTTCGCTGTGAAAGCAACGGCAAATGCATAAAATACATGTATACAGAGTGAAATTGTTCTCTCAGTGTGAATTTTTGTAGAAAATTTAAATATATTTTTATGGCCAGTGGGCGCAGTGACAACTGCAGCCTCTCATTGCTTGTTGTTTGTTTTTTCTGCCTGTCTGCAAAGGCAAATTGAATGATATTGTCAGAAGTTTTTATGTTTTGTTATGAAGATACTTTGCAGTAAAAGGAGTTATTGACATAACTTAAGCGTTGTTGAAGACACAGAAGGTGTCACTTGAATTATCCCTCTTTTCTTCTGCAGAGAGTACCTGCTTTTGCTGCTGTGACACATCGAGTGGCGAGCTGAGTTGAACTACTGCTTCTTAATAAAACTGAGGAAAGTGGATAAAAACAAATAAGAGAAAGATAGAGAAAAAACAAGCGATTGTCTGAAGTACAGCACTATGGGATAGTTGTTCAGTTTCCTTACGCAACTAAATTATAATAATTCTTTTAATCCTAGTACTAAACTTACTAACTACATTACTAAACTTTAAGCTTTGGCACATACAAATTAATCTTGTTTTAAAGGTTTCATCAATTTAACAATATTTTATGATTCAAGTACATTGTTGCTCACAAACGTAACTCACTTTATAGTTAACACTGCTTAACGCTCTCTGCTTCCCAAAGGCTCGCAGTTACACATAAATCAAGTAAGCTTGTCTATGCATTAGTCGCATGTTCGTAACGCTTCACTGCCTCAAAAGCCGCGTTGACCGTTATCTGAACTCCTGAAACAGCAACAGAAACTAGAATAGCAACAGTCACAACTCTGATGCTGGCAACTAAGCTGGCAAATCCCACATATTAAATGCTTGCCACTGAGAGCCGCGAAGCGCAACTCAATTTTATGCTTAATGGCAAAGCCCAGACTGCTCTCCATGCGACCCCTTTCCATCGCACAGACTAATCCAAAATGTATACACCAACAGCAACAACACCAACAGACATAGCAAAATGAAACATTTCTGTGTCCAGTGTTAGTGGCGCAACTGGCTCGTTGCTGCTGCATAAAGCTGGCTTTTGTGTACGCGCCATACAAACGTTATGATTTTGACCTGTGCCAACCCTATGCCCCTGCCCCCTAAGCTTAACTCGTGCATAACACGAGAGCAACACGTGGCAACACTAACTGCAATCCGTCTCGCTCTCACTTTCTCTGTGCCACTTGGGCTACAACCAGCAAAGCAGTAAAGCCCGCTAATAAAGGTAATTTTACACAATTCTCTCCTTGCTTCCCTTTTACGTCTCGCCGTTTCCTCTTGCCACGGTGCAACATTTCAATGTCACTCGGTTGACAAGTTTGTGGGTGTGATTTATGCATAACGAATGAGGGGTGGCATATGGGCTCTGTGCGGCTGCTGCTCCTGCTGCTGCTGTTGCTTCTGTTGTTGGCTTTGACATTTTTCTAATTGCATGCACACACACACACACACACATACACTTTTATATATTAAAGAACACGTGACCTGCTCGAGGACACGTGTCTTTTCATTAAAAGCGAGCTGTCTATCAAACAAAAAACTCTCACTCTTTATTATCCTCTTAATTTGCATAAGGTACAAAAAAAATATCAAAATATATTTTTATTTTTATGAAGAGCAGGTAATTTTAGAAGTTATGTATGTGGCACGAGCTATTAAGTGTTTTCTGAAGAAAAAACTAATGTTCTGTAAATAAAGAATAAATGTTATTGTATTGTTACATTGGAGCATTTCTGCTCTTGTAAAAATTTGTTTATTAGAATTTAACAATTCGCCAAAAGTAAATAGAATCATAATTAAATTCACTTTGCAGAAAATCCATTCAATTTTATTTGAAAAAAGAGTAAACAAAAGTATGCAGATGCATTATTTCTACTAAAAAAATATTATTTTTTTGTCTGCTTTATTTTTAATCAAAATCAATGTCAAATTCGTCAAACAATAGCGAATGCAAACAACATCAATGCAACCATTTTTTATTGTTGCACTATTTAAATTAATTAGCAGTGCAAAATATATAATTTGTCTGCAATTATTTTGTATGGATATGGAAATTCATTTTCATTGCATATCAGTTTTATTTTCACATAAGTTAATTTATTTTGTTGTGTTATATAATTTTTGCCATTTTTTTTATTTTATTTAATTCAGCTTATTAATTTTGCATGCTGGTTGTTTTGTGTTAATCATATTTATGCATTTTTTAATCAGCTTGTAATTTTTGGTGTAATTTTTTATGTAAATTATGCCAACGGGCCAAACGTCACATAATCCCCGCATTGCGACTGTATCGCGGATCAAAAGTAAATCCCGTTACGTACAACTAATGCGCCAACATAAATGATATTTTTCGCAGCTATTTAAATTTTATGATTTCACCCCTTATTCCTTTCTTGTATGTATGTTTTTTTTCATGTAGATGCACAATATTCATTTTCCATTCTCTATGCAAATTTACACACGTACAGGGGAAAAAAAACATTGAAGTTTTCATATTTTTCAACGTTTTTTTTATGTTAATTTTCTGTCGCTGTTTGTGTGAATATTTTTCTCATCGCTTGCAATGCAGTACATGACAATCTTTTTTAACTCACTCTACTTAATATTTCTCTCCCCCTCTGGCGAAACTTTATTGCATAAATGTGGTGATTTAATTAATATGCTTAATGAGTTGCAATTAAACACGCATAAATAGCGTGAAACAACAACAAGAACTATATATGTATATTGTACATGTATTTAAAAAAAGCAATTTTAAAATAAATACGAGAAAATGCCGACAAATACAAATAATGGAAATTAGTAAAAATTTGTTGCACATTAAGACTATAAATAATAAAAGAGGCAAACACTTTGAGGCGTATAATTAAATCACCGACAAAAAATAACAAAAGTTTCAACTGATACAGGCAAAAGTGGATAGTGTGAACAAGAAGAAATACTAAATTTTGAAATTTGTTCACACTATCCAGTTTTCACACTATCCTGGTTTGCCTGTATTTTGTATAATATTAAATACAACATTTCAATAAATAAATACATTTTACTACTATTTTGCTATATGAAAACAAAGGATCAAAAAAATGTATCTCTTAAAATTTTGTATTGTTATAAGGGTTCATTGTAAATCTTTATTGCTACATTACATTACAAAAATTTTTAATTTCATTGGAAAAGGCTTCTTATTTGAATAGACATTTTCTTTTATTAACCTCTGTTTTTTTTCTAATGCATATCGAAGCGTAGAAAAACAAACACAAAACCTATTTAAAAGCATAAAATTAAGCTGATGTTTTCTTGACATGTTCTATCGAATTCAACAAATTGATCGCGTTTAAGGCACACGTAGTCCACCTTATACTAAGCAGCAGTCACACACCCAAACAGACGCTGTCGAAATATCCAAACAACACACTCTTCGGTATAATTACTTGGTTCAGCATCGCATTGCTACCGATCAAAATTCAACGATACCATTCAATCAAGCAATTAAATTTCTATTACCATTCGCTGCTGTTTATCATCAAATACATACCAACAGACTGGATCGGCGCTCACTTGCGATCGCCAACCTATCAAAAGAACAGGGTAATGAGTATTTAAGATATATTTCCTTTTAGGCCGACTTAGTTACACTTATTACCAACGCAAGTAAAATCTGTTGGACAGTCGCTTGCTTTAAAAATAATAGGAGAAAATCAAAAAAATAGTGCTAATGCAAAAAATCTGCTGATCGATATTTCTAAATCCTTAAGTACTATTCTGCAAAATTGTTGCTTGTTTTTATTGTTTTTAACAAAGCTGGTTTGCATAGTTTATAGTTCCTGGTCTTTGAACTGGTTTTCTATGCCACTTTCAACGAGTTTCTGGCTTTATTCCCGGCTCAATTCCCATAGCAATTTTAGGCTTATGCACAATATCTAATCTGTTTTTTTTATTTTTTTTTGTTATCTCAGCGCCTAGCTTTGCCAGCCAGTCGTATTTTTTTTTGTGTGTTTTTGTTTTTCCAACCAGCAGCGCTAACTAACCAATGCAACGACTATCAATAGACTGGCCAAGTAAAATTCCCTTGCCCCCCGTCGCTTTTTTGGTGGACACACAGATGAGCAGGCGATGCATGCCAGTATTTTTGGAAATTCCTGTCTGGACGGGATTTCCTACAAAACAACGAGCGAGCGAACGATTCGAATCGAGGGAACGCATAAATGCATCGCACTGGGAGCCATCCGCCCGATTATGTATGTCGTCCCCTGTGCCGTATTGATGATGTGCCCGGCTCTGCGCCCATCGAGTGGGGCTGTCTAGAAAATAAACCAAAAAATAGTTCCGAGTCCCTGGCTCAGGGCCTGATGTAAGCTACCCTCTCATACCATTTGCCATTGAGTTGCATAGTTTTGGTTTTGGCTTTGGTTTTTGGTTTGGCTGAGTTTATTTTGCCAGCTGCATTTATTATTATTTGTTTTTCTTTTTGTTTTGCTCTCGATGTTGTTGCTGCTGCTGCAGTGAGAGTTAGAAAGAAGAAGATATGGGGCAGGACATCGGCCAAGTGCTTCAAGTGCTGAAGAGCTGGCCATTTTACCAATTGGCTGCACTCGTATCCACTTGGCTGTGTAGCAAATCCTGCTTTTTCTTCGCCTCTGGCTGGCGATTCCAATTTCTATCTCTAATCAATTTTGTTGATTGATAACATGCGATCTCGTGAAAGCACTTGAACTTGCATGTCACAGAAAAAACAGAGCTATTTAATCAAGCATTAAAACTACATTTAATATTGTAGGATCTATTTTTTAACTAACTTAATAAGTAATCGGTTCAGCTTCTGATTTGTGTTCATCAATATAGGCGCCCAAAAAAATCAGAAGAAGCCATAAAATCGATTACTATAGATTTCTATCACAATCGTTTGGGTCATAATTATTTTTTGATTGAGCTCTTTAGCTTCTATTGACACGAATGTCAAGCATAAAGCTGTGAAGCTCACCAAAATCAAGTCATTCAACACACTTTGAGCGCATTAAATCGCCTACTTATAAGTGGACAAGGTCCTTTAACCAATCCACACACCCTTTCTCTATCTCTCTTGCCTTCTCTTTATATGTCTATCTCTATGTACTTCATTTACTCTTCATTCAAGTGCTTGTGTGTCAGTATGTGTGTGTGCACATTAATTAATGCAGCAAATATTAAGTCCCATATAGTGGTACAACAACTTAAACTCCGGCACAAATATGAAAACGTGCTCATTGCTGTGTTTATGTTTATTCGCAAATCAATCGACTGCATAGCAGCAAAGCCACGCCGACCACACCCCACTGCTATTACATGGCATGACGTCACATTGAGAGCGAGGCAAGTTGATCCTTGCTGCTGCTGCCTGCTTAGTGGTGCGTGGGCGGACAATGGAAAGCCACGCAGCTGTCAATTAATTTGACACTCGTCAGGAGTAAACAGTTGTACAAGCAGAGACAATCACTGACAGCAGGACACATACACGTACACACACATGTAAGGAGAAGGATATGGGTGGAGTCATCGTCATTATGATAATTTGTCTTTGGCAGGCAATGTCAAAATTGTATTTAGCCAGCGTCAAGACAAACAACATTCCATATACATGTGTGTGTGTTTACGTGTGTGTGCCAAGTAATTAATATCTGATATTTGTGTTGTCGGGATTAGATTTGACACTATGCGCTCTCTCTCCCTCACACTCTCCAGGCAGCCAACGAAAGCCTCTGTTATTATTCACCGTTAATAATTAAGCAAACGTGTGACCTTAAAACTTCTGACACGCTCACCTTCAGGCCAACAACCAAAGTAAAACATGACTCGATTTCATAATATTTTTTAACAGCCTTTGTAAAATTTACGCACATTTGCGTGGGCCATGTCTGTGCGTTTGTGTGTGTGTGTGTGTGAAAATGAGAAAAGTGATGAAAATGTTGAAAGCGTGTTTCGTGCGCAAAGTTCAAATGAAAATTGCCAAGAGGCACGTTGTGTCGGTTTCGATTCGGTAGGGGAACGGAATGGAATACAGATGCTAATGAAATCAGTTTTAGAACTCGAGCTGTTATCTTAACCTTCAACTGGTTTTTACTTTTCATTCACTAATTAACATGTGCAGTATTTCTCACACTGGCAAGGCTAACTTTAGCTCTGAGCAATATATGTAAACATATTCATTTTAATGGAGAATTTAAGATAAAATTGTATTTGGTTTTTAAATAGCTTAAATATTCAGGTTATCGAAATGCATGCTACAATTCATCAAGCTAATTTCTTAAGGCCAATGTTTTAAATATTTTGTTATTTGCTTTAAATTAATTTCATTCCATTTTAAAGCGCAACAAAGCATATAATTTAATTGTAATGCAGATCTCAGCAATCTCGCATGCCTCATCCAAGTTTTATCACGCAAGGCAACCCTTCTTCCCCAATCCAGATTATATTATTTGCATTTGCCTTGCTTGTTGCGATGTCAATCTTATTTTTGTCAAGCATTTTACAGTGATTGCATTAATTAAGTGCTTCATAGCAAATGTGAAAGAGGATTTTCCAAGCTACCCATCTACGCTCTCATATGAAATAGCTTCCTCTTTCACTCTTTTTAACCATAACAACCCCCAAACACTCTCCATCTTTCATCTCTGCCCCTCTTATGTTGTCAAGGATTTGTTAAATTTCGTATTGAGTTAAAGTTAGCAAAAGTTGCTTCAACTTAACATGCCACGATTCGACTACTGTAACAGTTCGTCTAGCAGACATACACAACCCCCTTACACTTAAGCCTACTCATCAACTCCTTTGTAACTATGTAAGCTGAAACTTGACGCCCATCTTTCAACTGCTTAAAGACCTTTGAGTTTGCCTTTTATCTTGATATTTGCTTTTGCGCCTTGTCAAAAATTGAATTAACAATAAGTTTTAGTTAATTATGGAATGTATTCAATGTACGATGCGTTGAAATGCCTTAAGGCATCATTTGTTGGAACTCAACCCTCAAACAAATCGATCGATAAGGAGTATGCACTTAGTTGTGGCAACTCTGGCAACTGTAGCTATTGCCTTGGCTAATGCTGACAAACTGTGGCTTTGGCACAAAATTGTTGCAAAAATTTATTATTGGCTTAAGCATCGTGGCATACTCAATGCTAGCTACACCATGTGCCTTTCCCTATCCACCACTCTCACCGATTTTCCCTTTCTGTCTTTGCGTTGAGTGCACTTTGCTCGCTGAAAACCGTGAGTTATATGCCGGCTGAGTTGCGAGACGCAAACCAAAGGCAAGAGCATTGGCAAAGGCCATATTGGAAAGGCGACTCAAAAGCAGCCAACAGACTATACAACATGACGAAAAAATTTAAGCACACTCGGCGACTACGTGTCTGGGTGAAATTCAATGGTTCCAAGGACTCACAGCCGGTCTGAGATGTGTTGCTTTTTTTTATGTGCTTGCAGAGTGTATTATAATTATCTCATAAAATGTATTACGCATTGCAGACGATAATAGGCAGAATCAAACGATGCTTTCTTGCATAAAGCATCGCTGCAAGACTGAACGAAAAGCATGCTTAAGCATTAAGCATCAACGTCTATAGCCATACGTTGCTTAAGTGCTTTGTCTCTTGTTCTTCTTTCTTTTTTACAACAACAAGAGAAACTATGTAAACAAACTATATGCCAGTAGCAGTGATACATTGTTGCCATGTGTTCTTTTTTTTATTCGATTTAAAATAAATGTTAACATATAATGTAATATTATGTTAAAAATAAAGACAACACATTTTTGATAGATCTGCTATCTTATATCAATGTGTTTATAAACAATAAAATGAAGATTAACCAATTTTTAAATATTTTCCATAAAATATAAAACAGCGCCAGCTCCATAGCCCAAAGCATTATGCATGGTTTCATTTCAGTGAACTTATGCATAATGCATATAAGCATTCGTTAAAAAAAAAGCTGAACGAAACCGTGCTTCAGCATCGTTTGGGCGGATACACGACGTAGCCTATGTTGAAACAAGAAATCATCGTTTGGTCCTGCCTAATCTTGTACTCGATCAGAATTAAGAAACAGACAGTAGAAGGCCGATAATTGTAGGTGGTAGTACCACAGATCGATACATTACCGATGAATGTGGAGGTGGATTGATTGGACTATCGAGGTGATGTAAGGGACGCGATAATAATAAAGCGCACCCAACTTCACTTAGAATATATACAAATGATGCGAGCAGATCGGTGAAAGAATAAATAAAAGATTAAAGTATATTAAAAAAAAACGGCTACACAATGAAGTCGAGTCTTGAATGCAATTTTAAAAGCATTATGTATTTTTTGGCTTTTTTTTACTAAATACATCGTTGTAGTTAATAATGGATAGCCTATACTTTTTCGTAAGTACATTATATCTTCTGCATCGTGTTCTTCTTTACACCGCTAGTACAAAAAAGTGCAAAAATACAATATCAGTGCCCAATCAGCTGTTGCCTGAACAGTGGACGCCCACGATCACAATCAACAACTCAAGTTTTAATTTAAGCCCTGTCAAATACAATACGAATTAAGATAGAATATTATTTTCTCAAATATCAGAATATGTACTTACATTTACATTTAGTGCAAAAACTTGAGAAACTTTCACTTAAATTTCATCTCTTTGACTGCATTCAACTTCAAGATATATTTTTTACAAACGCAAATATGAAAAATACTTGCGACCAGTGCAGTATGTGGACGAGCGCCTCTCTGCCTGAGTAAATGATTAAAACTGATGCTGACTTTGCCCACAAGCTGTTGCAGCAAAAAAAAAAAATCATTTGACAAAAGTTTTTTAAAGCTGTGGAGTCAAGGAAGTGCAGAAGGATGCACTCGACTGTCGAACTGAGAGCTTGGAGTATGAGTTGCCTCGCTGTTGTCGCCTGACCGGTTTTTGTGGTGTTGCACGTGTGTATGTGTGCTGGTCAAAAAGTGCAGCAGCAAATTTATATGTATTTTTTGAAAGGCGTATAATAATTTTCACAGGATATGAAAAAACTTTGCAGTTGACGCTTCCGTTGGAACCCTTTGCACAAACTTGCCACAGACAAAGTCAGTATGTGTGTGTGTGTTGCCTGCGGCATACCATTTGAACGCAACTTGTTGTTGCTGCTGTTGTTATTGTAGTAATTGGACAAGACACTGGCTAAAGTGTCGGCAACATCAATGACAGAACACAAACACTTATTAACATGTGTGTGTGTTGCTAACAGCTCGAATTTTGCTAATTGCTATGGTTGTTGTTATTGCTGTCATATTGTCGCTGTTGCTGTTCTTTGTTGTTGTCGCTGTCTTGTTTTATTTGTGTTGTCGCATTGTCTCGCTCTTTTGCAAGGCTGAATTCATTAAATTGCATTTTTTTCTCAAATTAAAATCATGAATTTCATTTAATATAATTGCGTTAAATAAATGCAAACACTGACAGCGAAGATAATTACAACGATAGTTGGCCACATAACTGTCATTATTTTTGCGGCAGCTAGTTAACTTTAACAGCACAGCAATTAACTTTTTTCAAACCCACCCAAGATATCTTTAGCACGTTTAAAAAAAATTTATTTATTCACCAGCAATGCAAAAAGGGGCAAATAAGTTAGCAAACGTTTCACATTTATTAAAAACTCAATTACATATACCCTACCAATTATGTCTAATAACACTTTTACCTTCATTCTAATCATGTATTCCTCTTATTTTCTTTGCTCTTTTCAGGTAAGTCTAATCGTTTAAGCTGCAATGCAAATACTCTTCAAAACAGTCGTAAGTGAAAAGCCCGCAAGGCTCACATTCAAGAGTTTGTCCAACAACTCAAAAGTAGACACTTGCATAATTCCTTTTCTTTTTCTGAGAGGAAAACACAATGCAACCCTTGGGCTCCATCTATCGGCCATGTCGGCATCAACTCTATTCAACTCATTTTTAAAATGCATTTAATTTCATTCTATTCCCTTTTATTCCTGCTCCCATTGGTCTGACTTTCTGAAATCGACGGGCAAAGTTATAAAACTTCATTTGCAAAAGTGCTGCGTCATGGCGGGGAACTCAACAAGGTGGCAGGCAGGCAAGCATGGAAATCTGGGAGGAGGAAAGGAGTCATGCCTTTTCCTGTGTCATCGTGTGTAAGTCAATGGCACGAGTTAGACAAGTCATCAAATAAATCCCTTCACTTACTCCTTTTAGCTTCTATCCCTGCTGTCTCTCTTTCTTTCTCTGTGTCTCGTTGCTTGGTCTTCCAGTTGCCTTCTCTGTCATTTCTGCAAATTTTTTTTATTCTGCACTTGTTTGGCCAGGGATTTTTAGCAAGTTTTTGCTTTGTTTGGCAAACGCCAAGGACAATGACAAGCTAAGTTACACGCAGAGAAAAACTTTTACAAAAAAATAAAAATTGAAAATTCGTAAAACATTTAAATTAAAATTATAATAATATTTTTGTCAATATGCCACACATATCAACACTTTATTTTTATTCTTCACGATGTTTATTTATTGTTTCTGTGAGTGTAAAAACCTTGTGTCGATTTCCTTTGCGCTTTTCCAAACAGTGGAGCACTGTTTGTTGGATAATCATAAATGATATGAGCCGTGTCATCTCTGCATCTTTGCCAATTCTGATATTCTGTCTCTTGCCATTCTATCCAACTATTTGGCTTGCATCAATCAAGGCATTATAGCCAATTGAGCAAACACTGCGAATTTGTCAAAGTTAAAAGTCCCTTTGTCTCTAAGTTAATGTTGATGCACTAGCATTTAATTGCCGCTCTGGTCGAGAGACATTATAAATATATGATAAGCTGGAATAAATCGCTTATCGGTTCGAATGAGGAGTACCCGTTATTTATTCGACTAATCCAGCCAGATTGGCACAAAACATTCATTTGCCTGTCGGCTGGCATTCGTGCGGATATTTGTCGAGCAAACTCAATTGATTTGCCAGACCTTTTATATGTATATACATATTTAGCTCAAGGTGCATGCAGCACCATTTCCAGGCTTTTAGATTTTTGGGGAGGTTTGTTGCTTCATGGCTCATAAGCCACAAAATGCATTTCTAGCAATTTCCTTTATCCAAGTTGTTTGCCGTTGGCCCATTTTTATGCCACACGCTGTAAAGTATGTGGCGCCACAGTGCATGGCAAATGGTGGAGGGTGGTGGCGTGGTACTTCATCTGCTTAGTTTTTATAGCCACAGCCTTGACTTGAGCTTTTTTCAGGAAATCATTGCACCCAATGTCGGATATATCCATTGCAAGAAAGAGAGAACGATTTATTCCCTCGTTTCGCTCTTGCTCTCTCTCTCTCTCTCTCTCTCTCTCTCTCTCTCTCAAATCCTGTGTCTCACTCTCTTTTTGAGCTGTCTTCGGCACTTCAGTCGCCGCTTAAGTTGCACAATATGTAATACATTTGATTGCACTCATGTTCAAGTTCTGTTACCAAAGTGGCTGCCTCAACGAAGAAAGAATAAAGTGAATCGGATGCAAGACCATGCAACAAACCAACGCTCTCCGCCCCTTTTCTGACCCGCCCTTACCATGGGTTAGTTGCCATGCTTCCGGCCCGTCAGGTTGCGTGTTCTCGATTCCTGCTCATGTGTATGTGTGAGAGTATGTGTGTGTATGTGGCTTATATGAGCTTGAAAATGCTACAAATTGATAGATCCGCTAACACATTGCAACAGCAGCAAACACAAACTGTATTTGGGGGATCGCTCTGTTCAAAGAGCCCACAAGCTGCAAATATGAATAAAACAATTCAAACACTCAACACATTGGCTAAATGCATTCTTATTTGCTTGATATTTAATGTGTTTTATTTAGTTAAAGCTTATAATGTATATTAAAGTTTGATTTTATTTGTTTGCCTAGTCAAGTATTTAAGCTTAGCGCCCTTAAAATTTTGCCGGATGTGCAAACATGATAATAATAATTATAGTCATGGTAACATTTCAACATGCGGTTAACCAATGATTAATAGTTAAGGTAAAAAAATGATTGCTCTCAAACTCCATATCAAAATCGGCAGCAGGAATTTTTTATTACAGCTCTCGATTCCTGCGTAACCAGCAACGTCAGCAAAAATACTAATGCAAACTAATAACACCTTGTAATTATTCCTGTGTCGAAGCAAACTTCACTTGTACTCCCGGAGTTTAAGTATAACTTGCTCATCCTCTTAATTCTTTTGCAACATATATTTCATTTTTTGCTCAAATTTTGTTAAAGCTTCTTGCTCAGTGTGACCTTGTACCTTTTAACATGTTTAAGACAAAGTGCCATATATTTACCACATATTAGTGAATTATGGTCACACTGTACACTTTAATAGCACGCTCTCAAAATAATTATCAGTGCAACCTTATACCTTTCGAGGTGTTTATGACAAAATGCCATATTTTTACATCTTGTACATTTAATAACTGTTTTTTGATAAACCTCCCTATTGAGTTCATCATTTACATCTCAACTTACTTCATTTTGTGTGTTGCACTAAACGAGGCAACAATGAACTGAAATTCTGTTGCACTCTGTCTGTTTGTCCCTCGATTGAGGCTGTCTGACAAGCTGGGTAGGTATAGTTATTAGTGCACATTAATTTCCATTAGCAGCGTGCGCCGTGATCTCGGACACATCATTCACAATTAAACCACATTAGGCGCGTCCATCAGGTTCAATCAAAAATGACATGCCAACTGGACTGCCAAGTGCCCTAAATGGCCTCAACTGAAAACGGCCTAAACGAAGCAGATAGCTAGCCAGTTACTGACTAAAAAAAAGGCCGCGTTTCACAACTCTTCCCCGTGCTTACTTTACTAATGGTCTATAACTGATGGAGGAGGTTGGGTTGGTTGGTTGAGTTGAGAGGTCAGTTGGCATCATTAGGCAGAAATGGTTGTGTCTCAAGTACTTCGAGTATTTCCGTTGATGCCGCTGCTGCCGCTGGCAAACGACAACACAAGCACAACCTAGGGACAGAGTGGGTGGCGGGCGGGTGGTGATTCAGGGACATGCTAATAGCTTTGAACTTTTCGCAAATTACACAGGGCGAGCTTTTTAGTTCAAGTTGCATTTGAAGCATGCACGCGGCCAGTTCACCGTTGCACTGTTAATTACCATTATTGAACTTGTTTGATTGGTGCAAGTTGAAAAGTTTACCGAGCTGACCGCCGCTCGCAGTGAGTGTGTAATGTGTGTGCCACAGGTTGCAGGCTGTAATAGTTAATGGGATTCATGTCCCTTTTGGCAGCTTATTAACGATAGGTTGTTAACATGTTTTCTACCTGTTTTTTAATAAAAATCTCGCAGTTTTTTTTTTATTCTTTTGCTGTGTCTACCTTTGAGAAGACCTCTTTGTATAAAAATTTTTTAAAAAGTTGTCTGCAATTCATTGCAATATAAAATCCGGCATATATCGAGTGCCCCTTTTGGGCTTTTGACTGAATTCATAATCTACTTCCATTGAAAGACCCCCCATTCGACAGCCCGTTTTTTCTTTGGATGTGCGTGTGAAGTGCAATTCGCAGTCAATGGCTAACAATTGGCTGGTGTTGGCCAAAACAAGCCATACAAAGCCATACAAAAAATCCAAGAAGAACAATGCATCACCACCAAAATGGTAGACAGCCAAAGCTACTACTGCTTATTGTGGTTGGACGTGTGGTTTCTGTTCTCTTCTTCTCCTTTTGTCGTGTTGTATGTGTCACAAAGTGTTGTCGAAATTGTCGGAGTTGACTTGAATTGCACTTGCATATACATATGTCAATGAAAATCAGTGTGAATAAATAGTTCCTGGTGTATGCTTTTTGTTAAAAACTTTAAAATTTATTCACATGCAGATGCATTATGGAAAAATTCCAATCTTAATGTTCACCTTCGATTCATGTGCTATAATTTAACCGAAAAATAAGATCTCTATGGCTTACTATTACGGCTGTGTGTTGATAACAGTCAGTAGTTAGTAGACATATCGATTTGAATTCTAACTTATACTTAAACAAGTGGAAACGTTGCAGTCGGACGCAACCGACTGCGATATACTGATACCAGTATTAAAACCGGTAAAAAGAGGCCTGATTACAAAAGGGTACGGATGCGGCAGGGGTGTAAGCTGCCTCAAAAATTGTCTGATACAGATGGGGATGCCACCAGCTATCTTCCTACCTAATTTGGTGAAAGTTTTTGTTTTTAACAAAAGTCGGGGCGGCTGGGGTGGGCGTGGCATCCAAAGAGTTGATAAGTTATGGAACTTATCGATTTTGAGTTATCGAATTTATCGATTTGCCAGCCCCCCGTTATCGTAGAACCCCAATCTTTGAACTTGATCTGTCCCGGCCGTCGATAAAGACATTTGCAAAGTTTCAAGTCTCTAGCATGAAGGGTGTGGGAAAAAGTTGCGAACGGACAAAGGGACAGACACCATGACGGACATTGCACAAACCCAATATACTCTTTAGCTTCGATATCGAGTATAAACAACGCATCTGTTTTGTTTTGATGTTTTGATTTAATTAGATAAAGAGAGAAAAGTGAATAGCAAGAGTAAGGGAGTCTTTGACACTCAGCTCCCTGCAGTTCTGTGGCCTGCTCCCAAGTATTTGATTTTGTTGGGTTTTTTTTTCGCTCACTTTTCCCTTTTTGTGATACGGGCTACAAAACTTTACCCACAGTTTTTTTAAGTTTTGTGAAGCATTGGGATTTATGGTAGCCAAAAGTGCTTCTCGCTTCTCGGTTGCTGGTTTTGAGCTCTCACTTGGGTATAAAGTAAAAGTTTCGCTTGGCATAAGTAAGTGAGCTCTCTCCTACACACACATACACACTCTCACACACATACGCATGATCTATGTGTGTGCGTGCATGAGTATAAGTAAGTGCGAAAATGTCTTGAAGCGTGTGTTATTAGTGTTTAGTCACAAGTAATAACAGCAAATGATATCAATTCAATTTGAGTTTTGCTTTACGCTGAATAGAAGTGGAAACGCCATAAACTTAAAGTCATAGCAAAAACTTTTTGTTTTTTCAATTCAATTAAAATTGATTTTTCCCTTAAAGCAAACAATAGTTGTTTCTTTTCCAGGTTTAAGTAATTGTACAATAAGTCTTTTAACCTACTTTTGTAAATATATAAGCACATCTTGGCTATAAAATTTTAATGAAAATATTACATATCTACCAAGCCATTTGCCATAACTGGATATTCCAATGGCTTCATTTCAATACGATTGCAGTTGCTATTTTTAATGGAAATGCTTTCTTCGCATTTTCGCAATTTTTCATGTGCCCATTGCATTTACGCATATTACTTGGCCAAATGGCATTGACGACAACGACAATGTGCCACGCCCATGCCCAATGAGTGGGCGTTACTTAAGCCGTAAAATATTCTCCGTACATATACAAATATGTATATCACGCCGAAGCGTACAGCAGCAAGTCAAAAGGACGCACAAAAAGCTGCCATTGAACGTTAAATTATGTGCCGTTTGTTCGCCATTCGAAGAGTGTATGGCGAGTGAGTGGGTAGTGCAGCAATGACAAATCATTACCCTTGGCCACACAACTCCCAATTGTAATGCAGAGCGCAGTTGGCACTTGTTTTTCCTCAATATTCGTTTCGCTTGCAGCATTTCTACGATTTTGTTATCGCTGAAAATGCAAATTTGTGCTCACACAAAATTTATGTAGACACCATTTTGGAATATTTAGCTTTACTTTCTTCTAGCTGGAAAGGCACATAAATTAAATAGTTAGCTGAATAGCATAGCTTGCCCCAGCATTCACTCAATCGATAACGAAGAAAATCTCTCGATTGGACTCGAAATTTTAATTCGCTTATATAAGTTTTATTTTTCTTGACAAAACTGCAATGTTCTTTGTCCTCACTCAGTTTATTCAATTTCTTGTGGCTTGATAAAATCTAAGCTCTGTTTTTTCCAGTGTTTCTCACTCTCCAAACCATGTGTATGTGTAAATTTTTATCTTAGCTGACATCGAATTCGATTTGATTTTTCTTTTTATTAATACTTTGCTTCAATTTACAAAATTGAATATTGGCGACAAACTCGATTTGAGCTCACACATGGGCCACATGCCTTACATGCAACCACCACACCACACACAAACCTGCCTTTGTGTCACACACGCTGCGTAAGTCATCGAATTATCCGATAGCCAAGAAGACGACTTTCATGTACGAGTAAGTAGCTGCTTTTGCTGCTATTCGCTAACTAGCTGCTGCTTCTCTTAGAATATAACGCACAGTGGCTTAAAGTGATTTGTTTTTATGAAATTCAGATAGAGAATTTTATAATGATATTAATGTTTTCATAAACAAATCTAGCCCAAAAGAGTTTTTGGTTGAACTATTTTAAAACATATACATACATACTTTATCTTTATACATATAAACTATATGTTACAAATAATACAACAAGTTCTTTGTTGGTGTATGTATTTATCAATTGATTGTAAAAACCAAATTGGTTGCTAATAAGTATTCTGTTTTAAAATGAATTTTTAGCAGAATTTCAATAGTTTTTAAAATTAATTTAATTTTTTTTATTTATTTAATATTTAATCAATATTAAGTAAACTTAATACTGATACAATAAAGCAGCGCTGGCTACTTAGGCCTTTGGCTTCTTCAAATATTTTGCGAGCGGCGTATCTTTTGAGTTAAGTAGAATTTTGTAAAGCTTTGTTTTTAGAAATGAGTATCTATGTTCAATTGGGGCGGTGCCTGCGTTATACAGTTGGAAAAGAGATAGATACCGAGTGTTGTCCTTATCGCTGCATTTACCATTACTTTAATCTTGTTAAGGAAAAATAAATTTAATATTATTTTTCTTTATTGCTAGTATTCTAATGACATTCATTAAAAAATACATACATAAATTGGCTCTTTTACTGACACATTTTTCTTCTTCATTAGTCTTCATAAGCGTCAGTGCCTATCAGATGCGCAATTTTGAAACCGTAGCGCCTACCTCACACACACACACACAAACACTAACACATACACATCAAATCCACTTGCTTGCCATGCATTTTATTGAAATAAATAAAAATTGTCATTTTGCCAGTGATTTCTATGCGAGACATTAAGCTCAACTGACAACACACACATACACACACACATACACATGCATAACCTACCCATTATTGGCCCACTGTGCGATGGGATGATAATAGTGTCTTATATAAGTTCACACGTTTGTATGTATAAGACAACTGCTCCTTTGTGTGTCGTTTAGCTGTTGTCTCACGCGTGCGTTTCATTGTGCAATTTCTCTGCTCCCCCACCATTTCTTCCTACACAGCTCATAAGACTCAATTCAGCACCCAAACCCTCACCCTGCTCAACGACTTGTTTGTGATCTTATTTTTTTTTGCCAACTTTGCAGTTTCTTAACGTTTAATATGATTTTTATTTTTTTTTTATTCTTACGTGTTATTTCTATATAATGCGTAATATCTTTTATCCGCTGTAACATCTAGATAGCATCTGGAACCTGACTCAATGTTGATATGATACGCGGATCGCGTATCTTCTTAGGCTTGCTGTTGTCCTTGAAATCGTGCCCTTTTACAAGGTCCAACAAGCTCAATAACGTCTGGGGACCGCAAAGCTGTTCCTCAAATGAAGCTGGAATGTGCTGGCGCTCCTTAGCCTCCTTGGCAATCATTTGCTTTTGCTTGCGCTCCTCCTGCAAATCTCTAATTGATTTTGTAATTTGTTCGGTGTCGAGGTTAGGTTGTTGGCGCTGCAGCAACTGGGCCAGTGGAACAGATGTCGGCTTTCCACGGGGCAACATCTTTCCCTTCTCCATTATTTTTATTTTACAGTTTAAGAGTTACGTATTTTCACTATGTGAACTCTTTTTTTTTTTTTTTATTCTTTTGACATCTGCCAATCGAGACATATTTGCAACCCTGAGTGTAATTTTTGGTGATGCCAACTTGATCAAATTTTAACAGTTTTTCAAAAATTTTCTTCTTCTTCTCTTTGGTATACATATAAAAATGTTTGTTCTGAAGCTATTATTTATTTTTATTACTTTGACATTGGCCAACATTTTCGGCGTGCTTGTCCTCGATTTTATATTCTATTTGTTAGCTATTTCTTTTATTTATTCGGCAAAGCTATTTTCAGTATAGATCAGACATTGTCCTCTGCTTTATTTTATTGACTTTAATAACATTTTAGCTGCGAGCCATGAAAATATTTTTGTAAAATGTATGTTATCTTTATGGAGTGCGATATACACACTTTCTAACGAACTTTGAACAGAGCATATATGCTACTTAGCTATCAATCGATGTAAAATTGAGATAAGCATTTATTAACTTCACAAAATATCATGGTAATAAAATAATATAATGTTTTTAGTATATTCAATATGCAAATTAAAGCATGAAATACTTTAAAGAGCATTCAAAGTCCGCATACGTTTTTGTTTTGTTTTCGTTTTATAAATATTTTGTGCCGAGTTTATTATAAATTGTTGGTGCTTTGTCTGCCGCTTTTCGGTGGAACTCAATAAATTTGTTATGCGCTTCACTCCATAGATGGAAAGTGATGTAGCACTTACTTAAGCTCACAATTTATGCAGCAGACACTCGAGCTTTTAGCCAACCCAACTAACCTAACTAACCCTAACATATGCTCAGTAAGCAATAGGGCAGGCCATAACCCATCAACAGCCGAAATTGCCTGGGGTATTCGTAATAGCAAAAGAGAAATTTCATTAGTAAAAAAAAAAAAAATTATGTACTGGCTTCAGCAATTGGTGCTTTCGGAAATCAACGCTTTTCGGTGTCAGAGAGACGGTGGTCTCGTGTGATAAATTCCATGAAAGGTCTCGAAATAAAATGCTAGCCCCTGTGCGAGCAGCTTGCTTCTAGCTGGGCACTTTAGCCTGGCAGCCATTTTGTCGCGATGCACTAGAAAATGGCGGCTTCGCCATTTTTGTTTACGGTCGCATTTGTCACGGTAAATTGTATTGCCAGGCTGGGCTTGTAGCTGCTGTCTTTTTGTATGTGTGTGTGTGAGTTTGTGTGCGTGTGTGTTTGTGTTGTGTGTCTCATGCAGAGCGCGTTAACATTGCGCCATAAAAATGTCTGAGCCCTAGTCTCACCTTACGTCTGCTAGCATGTTAATTAAGCTCGCAAAATGGATAATACCTCGACTACTAGACTGAAGACTAAAGTCATCTATTTGGCTCATTTTGGCCTAGCATAAATTGCATTTTTAGTGCCAATTCAACCTAATGGAATTGCAGTTTATCAGTTAATGTGTAAGATATTTCGAAATATTTATAAAGTAAGTTCTATGATGATTTTATTGTTTGGATTGTCTTCTAGCCCTTTTTTAATTAAGTAATAGAATTAGTTTAAAAAGAAAAGTTTAGCAAAACTACACCAAGAAAGAAAACAATGGTTTTTGGCACAGGTCTTCGCAAAAAGACAAAAAAAAAATGTATATTTAACGAGACTATTTTCGAAAAGTTCAACGAAGCGAAAACCGAAAAAATGCACATGCATAACTTCCAATTTCATTTAAGATTTGGGCGATATTCGCTTACGCAATGCGAGCAGCGATGAGAAAATGTCCATTGGCGCGGATTTTCGGCAGGCAGGGATTTGTATTTTCTAGCCTTTTTTGTTTTTGTCTTTTTCGCCCAGCGGCTGCAGTCAAGTGCATGAAATTGAAAAACGCTTCCAGTGCTTATCAATGCAAAGCCAAAAGCGAATGCTGCTCTTTTTTCTGTGCGTGTGTGCGTTTCCGCTTTGATTTGGCCTTAAAGCTGGCCGTTACAAAAGTAACAGCGAAAATAACAAAACAAAAAATAACATAAAACTCGTATTAGTGTACAGTTCACATGGTCTATGCGCAGAGCAGCGCAACGCAACAGAATTTGTGCCAATTATTTGTTTGGGCCTTTTTATGACGTAGCCGCAGTGTGGCCGTTAACAAGAAAATCATTTAAAGCCAACAGTCGACGACAGCGTCTGAAAAAAATAAAGGGAAAGAGACGACCATTTTATCAGCCTATCTACAGTAAAAATAAAATGCCACCACCAAATATATACAGCCAAAGAATAAAGCAGGCAAGTGAATGGAAAAAATAAACCACCGATGATACACAAACCCATGCAAGGCATATAAGCAAGCACATACGCGTCTACATACATGATAAAACATTAGTAGCATCTTAAAGGCGGCATCTTTATAGCTTGTGGTTGGCAAATTGTTTTCACAAAACAGACAGATATTTTTGGTTGTTTTCTTAAAGAAATTGAGTTTGGGAAAATAACTATAAAGTGCGAAACTTTTAGCAGCTAGACAAAATGTTAAGCGCTATTTATAAAGCATAAACAAATCTTTCCGAGTATTGGAACAAATAAGATGGTTTTTTTTTTCTACATTTAATTTTATTTATTCCATTCGATCGACTCTGCTGTTGATGCTGATCATGGATATATATACTTTATAGGGTCGGAGATGCTTCCTTCTGCCTGTTACATACTTTTTTACCCATTTTATGGGTTCAGGATATAAAAATACTTGCACTGGCTTCTCCCTTATCTTATGGTCTACGATGTGAGACTAATTTGAATTATGGAATAATAAATAAATAATATCCGTGAAAAATTCATGGTCACTATTGTTTTGCACGAATGCATTTAAAATAGCTTGCTTGGAAAAACTAGAACACACCATACGGAACTCTGCTGGTTTTGAGTTACTGAACACGAGACCTAGAAGTACAAAGCTAGAAAATTAGAGTAAAATAACTTTTTAATAACATTCGTTAACAGAAGTCCTTATTAAACATAGTAGAGCTCCATGAAAGTTGTTGCGTATTGGCAACGAATTAAGGTTGAAAACATAATTTTCAGGGAAAATCATTATCCACTCGGGCAACGGCAATATGGTATAATGATATAACGCAATTTATTGCTCCACACAAAAAAGATTTGCCATTTTTTGTCTGCGTCGAATATAACAAAATAATATGTAATGATGTGTTTATTTGGTACAATATAAGTTGTATTATCCACATTTTATTCGTTTATGTAAAATAAAAACAAGTTTCATTACATCTTGTTACATGATTGAATATGCAACATATACTCCTTTCAAAAGGCTTAAGCTGAAGGATCGCGCACCTCACCAGCAAAGAAGATTCTCTTGTCATCTTTTATATAAAACACAAATGGATGATTAATATTGACGTCTATTGCGCTCGAAGTTTTTTCCATCTTCATAGCTAAATTGAAAAATATGTTAATATATGTTATTGAGCTTAAATGATTAATTTATAACACATACTTTGCTCAGCTGCAGCTTCTGTTCCTTCCTCATTAACCTCAATAACGGCTTCTTGATGTACTTTACTGACTTTAACATTTGTTGCATTAGTCATAGCATTAAAATTGCCATTACTAAAGATTTGTTTAACGCCAATATCCTCTAGCACTTTCGCAAGATCTACCGAATATTTATACTTGAATTTGGGTAAGGAAAGTTTAATCGATTGTTCTTGCATATTTTCTAAAAGTCCATGAATGTCTTTGCCTCCAAGATGGTCAAGCAAAAGATCACTTCCGTCAACTGCTTTCGGCAGCAAAATAATCATTGAAAGATTGGAATCAGCATATGGCAAACTAACAACTTGTGCGTTTAGTTCCTCAATAAACCCATACTTATAAGAACCCTCACGCATCATGCAGTCAACTTGAACAGTTCGCGTATCAGCTCCAGCTTGGGGAACATCAAAAGATGCCTTACGTGTAGCTTCTTTTGAAAACGAATCTTTCCATACTCCTTTAAAGTATATTGTACTCACAAGCATCAATTTTTCATCGCCTTTAAGCTCTTTAATTGCTTCGGGTATCATGTTATTAGTTTGCTGAGCCACCCAATCATTAATTGCCTTCTTCGAACTATCTGAACGAAAGTCAACATTTTGCGTCTGTGCTTGAAATGTTTTACCAATCTTCGTTTTATAGTCTTGATAGATGTGAACACTATTATCCACATAAAGTCGATTTCCGAATTTAATTGAAAAATTTCCTTCATTTGCTTGGAGAATACTACGATCCTGCGACAAATACATTTCCATATCCATGTTGGGGTTGTGAGTAAGGTGTGGAATCACATCTTTCAGCTCGTCAGCGGATGTCCCTTCGGTCCCCAAATACAGTTGTGCTAATCCTTCGCCCAAAAGGAAGGGCGATACTAAAATGTTTTCGTTGTTAGCCTGCTTCTTCACATTATTCAACAACCTTTTCGACTGGCTGTCCACAAAAAATGATTCGACCAGGATCAGCACTAACACAATTAATATACGAGAGTTGTTGGCCATTGTAATAAAACTAAATTTCTCGTGGAAAACAAGGCTCCTTATATAGGGAAGGAATGAAGATATTTTTTACACAATATAAATTGAATTTGTCATGGCTGGTTTGTCGAATTACATAAATGTAAAATTCACGGAACAATACGTGTATTTTTTATCCAACTATGACTCATCGGCATGTTATGAAATAAAATCATCAGTTGTAAATGTGTGGGCTTTACCTGTCTCTTACCTACTACCTTTCTTTCTCTTACTTAGCTCCGACTTTTTTTATAACGCATGTTGTCTTAGATTTTTATTTTTGATGTAAAATATTTGCATACAAAATTTGGTTATCTTATTTAAAGTTCGCGTGCAAAATTGCATCCATAGGAGTTCAAGAAAATCAGTGTGCTATTTACTGCATTTATACATTAAAGGAATAAATTCATTGTTGTTGATATTTTGTATCAACCCATGATTACAGAAATTTACAATTATTACTGGCCCTGTAAGTCTTGACTTTGCCGTTACGCGATTTAAATTTTTTATTGATTTTTTTTACATTTTTCCGCTTTTTAATTGGCGATTCGACACGGGATCAATTTATATAATGGCAATATAATTTGAATGTGAGGACGTCATGGTTTATTAAGAAAAAACTAAAAAGTGTAGCTTAAACGCTTTCCACCTTTTTTTTCGCCGCTGGCGTTGCTCACCTTGAAGATTTTTCAATCGTGTTGCCTGATGCCACGTTTTAGTTCGTCGTTGTATACGGATATGTATTACATTTGGCACCGAGGAGGCTATTAGTCTGGAATAGCTTTGCTCCAGAAAATTATAAAGCTTCCTTTGAGTAAATATTCTAGTTCTGCTTAGGAGAAATATAGCACACCGTTCGGAACAGAGGTGCTGAGCTACTGAATAGCCTCGATAAAATAACGTTTAAATAACAGTCGGTAACGGAAACTCGTATTGTATTCAAGGAGGTGGTTAAGTAAAGAATTTGATAATATTTTATTTTGAAATTTTCATAAAATAATATCCGGCTAATACTAAAATGTGTACAAAATTATGTTATGTTTGATTTTTTTTTGTACTAAAAAGTCACACAGAACACAAGTAGTATCATGCTAAAAGAAGCAGGCACAAAGAGAAACCCATGGAAGTTGTTGGGTATTAGCAAATAATTGTGAAATAATATAGGCTGGAAAAAACAAATTTTAGGGCAAATCAACCGGCCAACGGCTAGTATTTTGATAAACTTTGAAATGCACATTGGGACAGATTTAGAATCAGTCATAAACTGCGCTTAAATTGAGAACTTTAAAGTTGGGCAAAAGAGTTCGATTCTGTTGACTATTTGCTAGCTGGCTGGGCAGCCGCTTTGAGTGGACAGCAAATCAGAGTGTGACATCGAAACGTCTTCAATTTGAAATGACAAGGACAATGGGCAGCAACCGACACACAGAGAGTTGGGAAGGAGGAATAGTTGGGGCCAACGATATGGCGAACGGATATGAACTGCAAGTGCGCCGACTGCTGTTCGCAATGGGAATGTCAACGCTGACAGGCAACTGAATGAGATTACGATGAGGACTACATCATCGTCATGTCGACATTTTGTTGTAGTCACAGTTGATGAGATTGTTTTCGAGTGTCCACACACAGAGAGCAGTAGAAGTACACTCGACGCTTGCTGGCTGCTAACCTTTTCAAGTTGTTCCAGCAAGTTGGCAACAACTTGATTCATTCATTCGTTTCTTAAAACTCCAGTCGCGTCTACTTTTGCTGTCTTGCTGTCCATACCTTGTTGCACCGCGCATCAAGTTTGCACTTTTTGCTCGTACCTCCCCATATCTGTCAGTTGCATGTGCAACAGTTTCTGGCAAGCTGTTCAAGTATACGTCATGATGTGTAGAGGGGCTCAACCTTTTGCCACTCTATTCAATTGGATGTTGTTAACTATTTGGCCCTTAAGCAGATGCCGTGCATTTTGACTCCCATGTTTTAACTGCATGATGTGAAAAAATGTTTTCATTTAGCTGGAAATATAGTTAAGTTATAATCAATCTTATCAAGAAAATTAGTGCTTAATGTCTTAAACTCATTCTTTATTTTCTTATAAATATTTATTTTAACTTGTAGTACCAAAAACACAAAGAATTTTTTCCATTAAGTTCTTCAAGAACAGTTTTATCGCCACGCTCCATTCAGTCATAGATTTGTTATTTTTTTTTTTTAAAGATAACATTTACTGTTACCTTTATAGTTATATTCATTGATGCGTGATTATTTAATAAACATACATATATTGGATGCCATGCCGCCAAAAAGTAGGCCACATGGGTTCACTGTCTTGTTCCCACTCGCGCCCCATTGCTTGGCTTGGTTGACAAGTGGCAGCTGTGGCAGCTGTTGACATGCAGCATGGCTTTGCCATTAAGGCGGGCAGATATCGCTGCCTCAACTCTATATGGCTTCAGATACGGCTCGGCGTCTCCGCAGCTTATTCAGCCAATCAACGAGCCAAACCCTGACAGCCACCTGACTACCTGCTTTCGTATGCGTGTGAGTTTGAGTGTGTGGGTAACATTTGCAGCTTGGCAGCTGTGTTGCGTTTCAAACGGAAATTAGTAAATTCCTTTTTGCAGCTGTTTAAAAAAAGAACTGTGCACGTATGCTAATGCTTAACAGACGCAAAAACACACACACACATACAGAGCAATCGCTCAGCCACACGAACTAAGTGTTTTTGAAATTACGGTAATTTATAACCGGGTCCAGCAGCGAAGTTGAAATGTTTTTTGCACTACATACACACAAAACAACAACAAAAAGGGCAACATAGTTGCAATTGCCAAAGTGTGTCAACAGTTGCAAACGCTTTTGGCATTTGCCACTTGAGAGATTGGCACACCCACACCAACACACACCCACAGACACTCTCACACACAGATGTGTTAAGTCTGTTCAGCTGACAACTGTTGACTGCCAGCCACCCCTTCTCACCTGCCTTAACCTGCAGCTCAAATTGAAACTAAGCTCGTCAGTTGGCTTTTAATTTTTGCTGCATTTTTGTTCACAAATAATTTAGACTGCACACACACACATACAGTTTCTCAGACAGCTTTTACACACCCAACTGTAAAATGTTACTAATTGTTTTGCCGCCAATTACGTGCGCAAGTGTGTGTGTCGGCGTGCGTATGTTTGTCTGTGTTTAGCATTTCATATATGTGTACAGTTTATTAAAATGTTTTGCAACTTTACGTTTGCCTTTTTACTCGTAATTTTACTAGTTTTGCATATTATACAACACACATTTCTATGTTGGTTTTTGTGGTGGAATGCAGGCTGGTTTTTGTGGCTTGTTTAGCACATTTTAAGTGTTACAAATGTGTTTTTGTTTATATGCATACAAAGCAAGTGCATTTTCTTCTAAGTTTGTTTATGATGATAAGAGATGCTGCAACTTACATGGAATGTATATCAAAAGTCATTTGGCGAATGATGAGGTTTACATTTGATTAAATTTATTTTAAACACAGATAAATACGTCACTTTTTATTTCGTTTATGTTGTTGTTTTATTGATCTTAAATTATTAAAGAACTTTCAATTTAAATTCGATTTTCTGCTTTAAATTGTAGTTTTAGTTGGAAACTAATGATTGCTCTTCTTTTACCCATATTTATGTTGCTTAAGCATATTCTCCCATAAATCCTTCTGCATTTTTAAGTTTTGTAGGCTTTAAGTAGTGCTTTAAGCTAAAAAGAAAATATGAATATAAAGCCATTAATGAGCCGTTGGCAATCAGGAATTGTCTGATTTCTGCAGAATTTTCCCGCACATAAAGAGCTGTGTTTTCAGACATTAAGCAACAGAAACTGTCGCCTTTTAAGCCACATCGCGCATACGTCTCGTAGTACAGCAACGAACACCGAACCAAGTAAAAAGCAAACAAACATATGAAAAGAAAGAATAAAAACAACAAATATACGAGACTTTTGCGAAAAATAAATGATTATTTAATATTTATTCCTCGTATTGCTGAAAGTAGCGTCCACGCTGCTGTTGCGGCTGTTGCATCATTTTTCATGCCATCCTCAAAAACCGCCTCCAGTTCAGAGGCCCAGACTAAGTGCCTTTCTGAGCCGGGCTATTAATGCCAGTTGATTGGTTCGAAGAGTGGAGCGGGATACCAAACGACCTGTATATACGTATACTCTCATGGCTGAGTACATTCCATATATGTATTTATTATTTAGCCAACGTTTGTGATTATTTACGCCTGATAAGAAGGAGAAACGGACCCAAGACCGTCAGCCTGCCTGCCAGTTTCAGTGTAAAAATGATTGAGTATCCCTAGACTGGACGCAGATCAAGGCAATCCAAAATCAGCATTGTGTGTGTGTTGGTGTGCGTGTATGTGTAACCAACTGTCTGCATCTTCTAGCTTAGACAACGCGCCACTCGTGTGATTTATTGAATTAAATTGAAATAAGATGAAATTCGTTGAATTTGTTAGGAATAAAGTAAAGTAGAACAGCAACTGAATGAACAAAAAAAAAACTACAGTAAACAAATATGTATTTAATTGGAAAGAACATAGGACAAAAATAAAGATTTTCAAACTTAATTCTGAAATAAATTTTATTTTTCTGCTGAATATTTTCAAACAAATACCTTAAATATGAAAGTATTATCATGCAATCTTTTTCCCTTTATCTAACACATACTTTTGCTGTTTACAAGTTCATGTGTTTATGCAACATACGTGTGTCCAAAAGTTTGCTTTACTCACTGAACCACAAAGTGCGTCAACGTTCAGCAGTTAGCAATACACACACAAAAAAAAGGAAGCTGCACACCCAAAAAAAAAGAATATATATAAAAGAAAGATGCTTACTGAGCCGTAGAGACAATCAACACAGCAATACACTCTCTTACAAACACGCACACACGCTCAGAAAATGGTAAAAAGAGCCTACATCAACGCTAAGTGAAAAGGGCTGAACATTGATTTTGGGCTCGTTGTTGTTGGCAGGAAAGTGAGTTTGGGGTCTTGGGGGTTTTTGGTCGGCTTGTCAGCACGTTTAATGAATTGGAAGGTAAAGCATTACGGCTATTTCTTCATTTATTCCTATGCCGCCTTTCTAAGTTGATTATTGATTTTTATGAAAGCGCCTGTCTTATTGGATTTGTGTGCATTCAGATAAGGCGAAGCCAAAGTTAATAAGATTTGCTTTGTTTTTTCTTTTTTGTTCTTGTTCATTTTTTTTTTGGGCAAGCGAATTAATTAAAGCGCATAAAAAATTGTCGAGTGCTAGGAATGCAATAAAATTTGCCGGCAGGGCGGGAGTAACTGGTGGGTGGAAACGAATCGAGTGGACGTCTGCTCAAAGAGAAAACACGATGCGGCATCGCACAAGAAATGAAATGGGAAAAACCTATTTCGACCGAATGGCTAACAAACTGTTGGTAAAGGAGAGAGTGGTATAGAGAGTAGGGACAGACTGGCCGCAGGCACTACGCACGCATCATTTAAGCGCAAAATTATAGCATACTTTTATGCAGCACGGTTATAATTCACAGTACGTGCGAATGCAATGGTCCCGCTGATGCTGCTGCTACAGACACTGCAATAAACTGAGGGGCTGTGCAGTATTTTGGGGCGTGGCACGGCACTGTGAAATTATCATTTTAATTGCGCTTTTCCCGCGACGCGCCAATTTAAATGTTTACTAGAAAAACTGACGGGCAAAGATACTGTAAAAAATCAGAAAATATTAAAATTTTTTAGAACAATCTAAGGTAACAATATTATTAATTTTAAACTACCAAAAAAATAAAGAAAATAATAAATCTTAAGGTATAACAACACTTATTTATAATTAAACAATTTAATGGTTTTTATAATAATTAAATTAATTGAAGAATTAAGTAAACTAATTAATGTATAAGAAGCAGACTTTCTTGTCTTTTGACATACAGGGTATTGCTGGAAAGTCATTTCGAAAGTAAATAAATTATACTACAGACTCCAATAATGACAACAAAAACAACAAATGGCTACAACAAAAACTTTTATTGCCCTACGCTTCGTTTTATTTACATTCATTTTGGCGCTGCGGCATAGCAAACGAACAGCGACAGCAACAACTACACGAAAGAAAGCAAGCATATAAATAAAAAATTTGGTGCAAAAAAAATATGCACCAAGTGGCGCCCCATCATTGCTCCCGCTACTGGAAATCACCCCCAATCGTCCGCTAAATGTGAACAAATTAAAAAACCAATGCCGCCCAAAATAAAAACATGATAACGTCTAGTGCAAGCGTCTAAAAGTCTACATAAAACAAATAAAAAATAAAAGCAAGAAGCAGCACAAAATGAATATGAAGCGACAAGGAAAACAAAGTTGCCAACGAAATTTGGTCACGTGCTCTACTCGAACGTTGGACTCGAGTTATTTAGCTTTTTGGCGCTTAATTCATGCTGGAGCAAAAGTTGCAGACACACGCACACTCGCACACACACACAGACAGAGAGACAAAAAGAAAACAAACAAAAAGAAACGCAGGACACTGCGGGTTTTTTCGTCCTATCCTTTCCTGTCTGCCCGACTGCCTGTCTGTCTTTCTGTCTGTTTGTTGTTACAGCATTTGTTTGTGCAGGCAACAAAACTGCAGCATACTTTTAGGAGTCAGCGCAACATGGCGTATACTTAATTTGTGGCTGGCACTGGGCACAGCACGTAGTACCGCTAAGTGCTGCCACGCCTAATGACCCCAAGCCGCACCACAAAAAATACAAAGCAACAAAACAACCCACCAACTGCAACTTATTAAAGAGACCTTAAATACCCTGTATAAATTATTATTTAAGTACATATTTTTGGGGCTTATTTCCAGAAAATTTATCACAATGCATAAATTATCACCTCAATAAAGTATTTTCACGGATATGAATCCATTTCTAGCAATTTTGAAAAATTAACAAATCATTTGTGGCAGGATGAAAGAGTTTATTTCTTTATTTATTGCGGATCAGCACGTCTGATCTCTCTGAATCTCACACTACGAGTGACGTGCTTCTTGGACGTCGTCTTTAACATTAACTCATTACAGTTCTTACTAAGTATAACATTGTTCTAAAATGTAAAGTGGCCGTGTGACATATCGCTAAGGTTGGTATGCTGTTTGGGTGCATAATAGTGGTGGCCTGTTACACATTCGAATAGGAAATCAATTATACTATAGCAACTATTCAATATTCGAGATCCAAGCAACCATAAATATATTTTGAGCACCATGTTTTACAGTACTTGGAAAATTTAAGTGCATTGCAAAAGGCGGAAATGAAGTTAGGTTCGCAGTGTTGATAAAAATAAATGGCTGACCTTTTTTTTTCGGCGTAGCACATCATAAGGTCACATTAATAATGAAGTGGGACAAAGAGAGGAAGGACAAAAAAAGAGACGTGTTACCTTGAGATACGTAAGCATTATACAATATATCTCCTTTATGATATAAAGCAAACGACCCAAGCAACTTTGAGCATAAAATGTAATGTTTTATCTCATTTTTATGTTGTTCTTCTTGTTGTAATGAGCGCGTGCTGAAGTGAGAAATATGAGCGAAGCACGTGGCAAGCTAACTGTGTGTGTGTAAGTGAGTAAGTGTGAGGCAGCCAAAAAGAGAGGGATAGCATGTGGTTGCAGTGGCAAGTGAAGCTATCAATTTCTATTAGGCTCCGACTGCCTTGCATCCAAGCTACTTCATTCCACTTTAAACATGCTGCCCAGATGCCAAATTGAAAGCAACTGCCCGACTACTATAACAAAAACAACAACCAACTTAACAACAAGACGAAAGATACAACAAAAAAAGCAGACATAGAAGAGATGGAGAAACAAAAATTGGTAACTGGAAACTGGCAACTACAAAATGTGAAGCAACAGCAGCAAATATGTTCTTAATTGGCGTCAGCCATTAAATGCAATTTATCAAACAGACGACAGGCACAGCATAAAATACACACACACACACACACACGAAGAGTGAGCGAGATAGTTGTGTATAAAGCAAGAGAGATAAATAGAGAAGCGTGGGGACAACAGTTGACAATTAATTTGACACAATTGCAAAGCAGAGCAGAGCAGCAGAGGAGCAACGCATATATGTATGTATGTGTCCAAATGTGGCCCAGTTGCACCTGCAATGAACTCACTGACCCATTACCAAACAGCCCCCTAGCTCCCATAACCTTCTTCGCTACTGCTGTTGTTGGACATCTCTTGGCAACTTTATAGTTGACATTGTGTAAATGTCGCTGACATTGTCGACGCTCAGTTTGTTTGTATTTGTATGTAATGAAGCAACATGCGACATGTACAAAAGCAGAGAGAGAGAGAGAGAGAGTGTTTGTGAGGGATAACGAGAGAAGGGGAGAGTGGGAGAGGTAATTGCCATGCACATTAAGCAACTGGCCGTGGCCAACATTTAATGCGTCACAAATGAAAAGGGAAGCAGGTGGCCAACATAAAATGTTTCTCTACTCACATGCATAACAATAAAAAACTTTTTTTTTTCCAAAAGACACAGAAATGAGAAAAAATCTAAATGACTAGAGAAGCCAAATTCACATTTGCACTACGCAAATGCTAGCAAAGTGTCACGTAATAGAGCAAAAAAAAAAAAAACAGCATGGAATATGTAAGCTAAGTAAAAAAGGTGACCTTGAAGCTTTTTGTAAAGGTTATGATTACAAGAGAAGTTAATAGAGACTTTATGTGTGCCACAACACAAAAAATTTAGCAGCTTTAATTTGAACTTATTAATTATAAAAATGGTTGAAATAAAAAAAAAAAATATATATATTTTTATTACTACTATAAGTTACAATTGCTGGAGTTTTTACAATATATTAATTTAACCTTTTTATGTTATAGTAGTTATAATGTTTCCAATCATATCAATAAACACATTTATTTGCTGCTGCTAATTTGTCATATTGTGATTATAAGTAAAGTTCTACTCTGAATAACATGTTCAAACGACAAAGAATTCAATTACAATTCTAACACATTAATTAATCAATTATTTTGTAGTTAGTGCAGCTGTTGCAGTGTCTTGTTGTCTTGTGTCATCGGAATTTTATGAGAAATTTCAAATGCAATATTGGAATATGTGAAATGTTAAGTTTTAGATTGCAAATTAACACAATAATTTTGCAGACCATTTAGAATCGATTAAATGGTTCTTAGTTGCATAAATTAAAAATGGATCACAGCGGGGAGTGGTTAAAAGCACAACAAGCTGAGCTGAAAATGCCAAAACGCGTACTACAGTTGTCCTGATTGTTGTTGTTGTTTGCTGGTTTGCCACGCAGCCATTGCCACAAAAGCCGCATGGCATGCGGAGGCAAAGTGCAGGGCACTAAGAACAGAATAGAACAGAAACCGAAACAGAAACAGACACAGACATAGACATGGTCCGGGACCACGCCCAGGCAGGATTCGCTTGCATTAAGTGGCGGTTGCCAAAGTTGCCGACGTCATGAAACTTAAGCAATGCATGCCAGAAGCTTTGGCTACGTTCAGGTGCAACGAAGCTCTGTTGCAACTGCAGCAGGTGCATAACACATGCCAAGCACCGTGATAACATAGAGGGAATGAGAGAGACAGATCGTTGGGGAGAGAGGGAGGGCAGTAAGCAGCTCAGTGGGAATGAGGAGAATGAAGGGGGATGGCAGTTTAAAGTGCTGCTGCCTTTGACTGTCGTTTTCTAAAAAGCACAGGAGCAAAGTGAAAAGCCAGCTGGTATTATGCCTTAAGGACATTAACCTAATCAACGCTCGAGAGATGGGGGAAGAGGCGAAGAGAAGTGAATAGAAACTTGCACAGTGTGTGCTGTTATGGTTTGTGTATAGGGTGTGAGTTGCATTCCATCGTGGTTGCTGCAACGTGTTGACAATTGAAATGGAGGGTTGCACAAAAATAGGGCTAAGCAGTTGGTATATTGACTACTCCTAGGAATTATTGTTTACGGCTGGAGCTGTAGCTCTATATGCACATGCAATCGACAAGTTGATGAAGCTTAAAGAATAAGCTAAGTTTAGGGGAAATAATTGCTGAGAGTTGAAAGTTAAGGGAGAACTTTCTTAGCTACTAGTGCGAGTAAGACTACTACTAGGAGTAAGAATAAAAGTATTAAAATGATCTGCTGGGCATCTTCATAAAACGCAATTTATTGCTCCACATACAAAAGATTTGCCATTTTGTTTTTGCGTCGAATATAACAAAATAATATGTAATGATGTTTTTATTTGGTACAATATAAGTTGTATTATCCACATTTTATTCGTTTATGTAAAATAAAAACAAGTTTCATTACATCTTGTTACATGATTGAATATGCAACATATACTCCTTTCAAAAGGCTTAAGCTGAAGGATCGCGCACCTCACCAGCAAAGAAGATTCTCTTGTCATCTTTTATATAAAACACAAATGGATGATTAATATTGACGTCTATTGCGCTCGAAGTTTTTTCCATCTTCATAGCTAAATTGAAAAATATGTTAATATATGTTATTGAGCTTAAATGATTAATTTATAATACATACTTTGCTCAGCTGCAGCTTCTGTTCCTTCCTCATTAACCTCAATAACGGCTTCTTGATGTACTTTACTGACTTTAACATTTGTTGCATTAGTCATAGCATTAAAATTGCCATTACTAAAGATTTGTTTAACGCCAATATCCTCTAGCACTTTCGCAAGATCTACCGAATATTTATACTTGAATTTGGGTAAGGAAAGTTTAATCGATTGTTCTTGGATATTTTCTAAAAGTCCATGAATGTCTTTGCCTCCAAGATGGTCAAGCAAAAGATCACTTCCGTCAACTGCTTTCGGCAGCAAAATAATCATTGAAAGATTGGAATCAGCATATGGCAAACTAACAACTTGTGCGTTTAGTTCCTCAATAAACCCATACTTATAAGAACCCTCACGCATCATGCAGTCAACTTGAACAGTTCGCGTATCAGCTCCAGCTTGGGGAACATCAAAAGATGCCTTACGTGTAGCTTCTTTTGAAAACGAATCTTTCCATACTCCTTTAAAGTATATTGTACTCACAAGCATCAATTTTTCATCGCCTTTAAGCTCTTTAATTGCTTCGGGTATCATGTTATTAGTTTGCTGAGCCACCCAATCATTAATTGCCTTCTTCGAACTATCTGAACGAAAGTCAACATTTTGCGTCTGTGCTTGAAATGTTTTACCAATCTTCATTTTATAGTCTTGATAGATGTGAACACTATTATCCGCATAAAGTCGATTTCCGAATTTAATTGAAAAATTTCCTTCATTTGCTTGGAGAATACTACGATCCTGCGACAAATACATTTCCATATCCATGTTGGGGTTGTGAGTAAGGTGTGGAATCACATCTTTCAGCTCGTCAGCGGATGTCCCTTCGGTCCCCAAATACAGTTGTGCTAATCCTTCGCCCAAAAGGAAGGGCGATACTAAAATGTTTTCGTTGTTAGCCTGCTTCTTCACATTATTCAACAACCTTTTCGACTGGCTGTCCACAAAAAATGATTCGACCAGGATCAGCACTAACACAATTAATATACGAGAGTTGTTGGCCATTGTAATAAAACTAAATTTCTCGTGGTAAACAAGGCTCCTTATATAGGGAAGGAATGAAGATATTTTTTACACAATATAAATTGAATTTGTCATGGCTGGTTTGTCAAATTACATAAATGTAAAATTCACGGAACAATACGTGTATTTTTTATCCAACTATGACTAATCGGCATGTTATGAAATAAAATAGTCAGATATAAGTTTATACAACTCCGTAAATAATAATAAGGTGATGCTATTACAAGGTTACATCCCTTCGACGTCCATTTCCGCTTTGACTGACCCATTATAAATGTATTTTTCGTCAATGGAATATGTACATATGCAATCGACAATAAAATACTTTGTAAAATTTAGTTACTGTCTCAACTAGACAGATTCTAAATAACAAACGTTTAATCAAAAAAAAATTAAAAACTTTATTTTTGTGTTTTGGTAAAATAATGCAAAAGAAATAATAGCACGACGAATATAATTTCCGAAAAAATCGTTATGTTTACCAAATCTTCCGTTTTAAAAGTATGGGTTTATTATAATTTTAATTTTTATTACTATTATTTAAATCTTTCAAGAGTAACTAGGCCAACATTTTATGTTAATTGGGCGTTAAATGCGCAGCACAGCTGAAAAAGGACAAAGTTATCAGAACATATTTATTTTTTTAAATCTCACAGTTTAATAAAGTTTCATGGTGGTGCTCTTAATATTTTCGCATTTGTTTGTGTGTAACTTAACCTTTGTTTCGCTAACCAACTCCGTTTTATAACTTTTTACATAATTCGTTTTGAGGTTGCATAGAAATTGGTTAAATTTTGTAAGGTATAACACGTGCCAAATTGCACCCAAAGGAGTTCAAGAAAGGCAGTGTGTTATTTACTGCATTTAACAGGACTTAATTCATTGTTGTTGATATATTTTACCAAGCCATGCTTACAAAAATTTACAATTATTGTTTTGATTTATGCTACTGGCACTGTTAGTCATGGTTATGTGGTAACGCGAGGCAAATTTTAGTTAATTTCAGTCATATTTTTCCATATTAAGGAGCGATTCGGCACGGGCTCAAATCATATCATGGCAATACAATTTAAATGTGAGTACGTCATGGTTATTATTAAAAAATAAAAGACTATAGCGTTTTCGTCTATAGACAAATATTTTTTTCAGGATTATAAGGGATTATTATACCCACACTTGCAACTGGAGATTGAACGCTTTTAGGTTTTTTTTTTTTGTTGCCTCTGACGCTAAGGAAATAGAGTTTTCTGATGCTACGTTTTAGTTCGTAGTTGGCTGTCTGGCAAAATTCTACTTGCCACATTCGTCGGTGACTTGTGCCTGTCATATGTATTTTCATGTTCATATGCATACTTTGATTTTTATCAATCCAATGAACAGCTATATCAAAATCAACGACTGTATATGCATGGCCTTAATTTGCAAATTTAAATATACGAGAGAAGTCTGAAATTTTTTTGTGCCGCCTCACATACACAATATTTGCGTTGATAAGTAAGCATCACTTTTTATTAGAGTGCACGGCATTTACATAAAATAATATTATTATTGGCTATGCAAGCAGATTCGCAAGCGCGCACACACACACACACACGCTCACAAAGAACATACGAGTGCATCAAATTATTGTTGACATAATTAAAAGAGAGTTGAAGTGGGTAGGCAACACTGGCCGTTATGACATTTTATATGCAAAGGTACATGGAAAAAAAAGCTGAAAAAAGCAAACATGCAAATGCAACTCAACAGCATGTCGTTTGCATGTTTGGGCCAGGCAAAAAATTGAGAGAACAGGACGAAAAAGAGAAATCAATGCTTGTTAAATGTGCCAGAGGCACACGTTTCCCCCACCTCACCACAGCCAATTGAGTGGTGAGCCTGTAATAAGGCTGACATATTCGAATACGAGCATGTAATTATGTCAGCGCTTGATTGCCCAACACGCCCCTAGGCACGCGTCCTGCAAACGCCCTTTGTCAGTTTATGAAAACGCAATCGCCATTTTGCATATTGATAGAGAGGCAACATAACAAATATAAAAAAAAAATCTGATGCATGTATCAAAAAATTTAAATAAAACCATAATAACATTCCTGCAAAATTGAATCGAATATTATACATATTTTATTAAAATAGCTCTATGTTTGAATTCACCTTACCCTTGCTTTAGTAATAATAAATTAAAAACGACCTTTAAATTTATATAACCACTATAAAGTATCAATCTTTTTCATCGCTTTCTTCAACAGAAACTTTTCAATGAAGTTATATCTGTTATAACATGTCCAAAGTTATGTTGATTGCTGCGACGCTTCCTCAATAAATTCGTGTACAAGTGGCATTACCTCACCACTGAACTGGCTTTTTACAATGAGTTTGGTTGGTTGCTGCAAGTTCAGCCGCCTAATGAGCAACACACGCAGCCAACAAATTTAGCTTCAAAACTAACAGTTTTATTAACTGCCAAACAAGCACCATCTAGTACTGCTTAGGTGAGGGGGTGGGGATTCCAATGGTATAGCGTACACGCAATTTATGCGCCGCAACGTATGCAACACATTTTGGTGTATGCCACAGAAATTTGCAACGCCCCGAAAATGCATGAGCATGAAGCTCACGACGCGCCCACTTTTCTTCGTCTGCCTTACCCAACACACACTTGCACTGGGTGGCAGCTTCATTAAATTTACACGCACATGAAGAACTTGAGTGGGTAAAGGGGTCTATTGGGTGATGGCGTGCCTGGGGATGGCTCACAGCGAAGACGCTGTCAGTTTTGTGCAATTTCCGGAGCAATCTTCATTTACAACTTAAGTTAAAGCACAAACAACTACAACTGCTTGTAAACAAACAAGACAAACACATCCAAACAAGCACACAGATACTCACATGCAGACACACACACACATACAAACCACTTGCTTGGCTGCCTATGCAAAAATAGAAGCAGACTCTTAAGCTGTTGCGAAAACATTTTAGCACTGCCTTGCAAGGCCTTGGCTCCAAGTAGTATAACTAGATGTGTGTATGTTTGTATATATCTAAGCACACTGAGTGTTTACACACAAACACACACACACACACAGCAATCTCCTACTGTGCAAATGACTTTGGCTGTAGCTTCGAAAGTTATGCCTATGAGTGCCTTTACCCAGGGTTGCCGGAGTGCAAATTTATTAGGCGCATTGAATACTTTTGTGCGTTCACTTGAAAAATGACAACTTAAATTTAGCTACAAACACGGACAGTTACCAGCCCAACCCAAGCACTAAAAGAGCTGTATAGGCGAACGAGAAAAGGGCTGTGACAAAAGCGCCAAACAGAGGCAAAATAACAATGGAAAACGCATTTGTGGCCAGAGTTGCAACCAGTCGAGATGTTGTTGCCACTGCTTTTGTCAGCTAACCACACAGAATGCCAATGCGACTAGCATCAAGCAACATTTGACTCGACAGTCTAGACCAAAAGAGAGAGAGAGAGAGAGAGATATAGGGGGAGATAGACTGAGAGATGGAGCGCGTTGTCTTTTGATGGCAACCCCGCCCGTGTCAGATGAATATTAATTACCATTTGAAAGCTTGTCATACACTTGTGTAAATTTATCAACAACAGCAGACTCAGTCTTGGCCAGACAATATCACCAGAGTTGCCAAACTGACTACAGCTAATGAAGGGGGTTGAGCTACAACATAGAGTGGGAGGGAGTTAGGCAGCAAAACAAAAGTAAGGCATGAAAATTGCTTTGCATGGCAAAGGATTACCAAAGAATTTGCATGCATACTGAAACACGTTTCGTACAGACTCAACTAGCTAGCTGCAACTTTTTTGAGGGACGCTCTGTAAAATGTAATAAATATATGCATGAGTCTTGCTTGTAAGCGCATGTGCTCTGTGGATGATATTTACACGTAACAATGCAATGTAATTGATACTCTCATTCCACGAGCATAATTTAATGATGATGATGCTGTTGTTGTAGCTGTTGTTGATGCCTTCTGGTCATTTTTGCATCAACTTGTGCTCAGATATTATTTTTCTTTTTGTGACCACTCCTTTGGGAGCATTGTTGCCACAGGCAAGCACACTGACCGAAAGGTAAATGCAACGTGTAAATTGAATTGTTCGTGCATTCAAATTTGGGTCAATGAATGCAGCAGCTACTACAACAACATATTGATAGTTTATTGACTGGGATTAAGCATGGGGAATTGTGCTTTTGAATGTGCTTAATTATCTGCTTGGGACTTTGAAAGTTACATTTAATGCACAGATAAAAAAGATTTAGGTCTAAGATGATTATTACTTGGCATATATCCAAGCGCTATTAAATTTAATTATAGGATGTATTTTGTCTTTTTGTGTAACAAAGTTATGGCAAATGGAAAGATTTTAGCCATTTTAAAATAAGAATATTTTTGAAAAAAGTATGCATGTAGAATGTATTTAAGCACCAAAAATGTTAAATTTAAAAACCTCAACTTTTTATTCCAGGTTCCACCTACACGCAACAACAAAATATCAATGCAAAATTAAAATTAAAGACAACGCCCGCCGAGCACGCAGCCAGCAAATGGCGCAGCATATCAGATCTTTCATCAGAACACCAGACGCAGAGTCGCTTCGATCTCGAAACGGAGAATTCACAGATGCTACAACAGCTGCAGCTGCCAGTTGACCACCATAGACAGCTGTCGAGCAATCACAATAGTAAACCCTCCAGATGTAATGCCAAGAACTGTGCCAAGGCCAAGGTAGCCAAATGGAAGGCTCAGCTAAAGAGCCATCGCGGTCATCAGGCGCATCGGGCTGCCTATCACAAGGAGGCCAAGCGACGATTGCGCCGTGAGACCGAGGAGGTAGACGAAGTGGAACTGCAGCTGCCTACAGCAGCAGTCGTTAGTTCGACCACGACTACAACAACTAGTGCCGCTGTCACGGCCTATGCCAATAGAACGCTGACAACGGTGAAGGCGAAACGTGCTCATTCCATGGTGCATTTGGCGCCGGAGGATATGAAGCCCAAGCCCAAGGAGCCTGTTATTATCATCGATGATGTGGAGGAGTTTGATAGCGGCACCTCAACCCGCGATCTATTCGCCAAGAGCCGCGAAGAGGGAGATCTTCTCGAGGATGATGATGGACCACTGGAGGGTCCACGTGCGTTACCCTTGCGTCCCGTGCCACCCAATCCCTATGAGGATGAGGAGATGTCTGTCGTTTATGCGGAACAGCACTCCGAGATAAGGCTGATGTGCGAAGTTGATCTGGATATATCCTCCAGCATGTGGTATAAAAATGGCCAGGTACGTGACAACAAATTGGAATTGCGTATTTCCAGATTTTTTATTTGCCTTGTCAGAGCTGTGGAGCGTCTAGTTTAACTGTTGCTGTCGGAGCTGCCAACTTGTTTGCAGCTTTTGACTTTAATTGCATTCTTGTGCGGCCCGTTAGCTATCTACCAGGGTATCCTTTTGCTCCCTTAAGCTATCTCACAGTTTTCGCATTTTAATATTTGTATTCTGTAAATAGTGAATTTCTTAGTAGGGTATGTTGTGATTTGGCTGGAAATCAAAAATACAACATAAGGTAGATTTATGCTTGTCCAAGAGTTTTGTAATTTAAGTATTGATATTGTTTTTAATCATTTATTAGAATAATAATGTAAAGGTTACCTTAATGTATTTTTTTTTAGAATATTCTATTATTCCACCTGCATATTGTAAACTATTACGGGGTATTAAGTGGTCCCTTTTTCTCTATCTTGCTATCTCATTCTTTTAAGTTGTTCTTGAGTTCTTAGTTGCTTTTTGTTGTCGCCTGCACTGCGTTTGTCCTTTGTGACAGCTGCCTGCCCTCTCTCTCTCTCTCTCTATATCTCCCTTCGGATGCTGTCTTCTATCTTCCTGTCAGACGTCTCGAGTGCCAGTTCTGTTCTCGCTTCTGCTCTTTCTCATTCTATGCTTTTCTCATTTCCATTCTGTGTCTGGCTTTTGTGCTGCTTGCTTATTTGTCGTTTAAATGCCGCATTATGCAAATAGGATAATCGTTATTATTTGATAGTTTCTGATGTCAAAAGCATTTTAAGAGTTCATCTGACAGGCCGACCTGGATTCACCCACAACTGCCACATCCCCTGGCTCTCTTTCTTTCTCTCTCCCACGCAGGCCAAGCCAACGGCTTAACTGATCGGACGCTTTTGCTTGTTATGCCGCCACGGTGGGTGCTTGTTCTTCATGGCCGACTTCTATTTACAACTTTGTGCTTTGTGGGCGTAGCCACAAGTATGCAGCGAAATATTATACAAAATGCAATTTGCTGTAGCTTACACTTTTTTTTAGCTTGCGCTTTAATTAACGAGTTAAATTGAAAATAAAAATGCGTTGAAAAAAAACAGCCACCAGCCGAGCTGCCAGGAGTTCAAAGTCGAAGCTGCAGCAGCGCCAAAAACCCAAAAAGCTGGCAACAAAATTAACAAACATGGCGCAAAAGTTAACAAGCAGCCGGCAAAAGTTATTGAGTTGTAATTGCAAGTGCAAACAGTCAACGAGTCAAGAGGACTCGCAAAAAAGCATAGTCTACCTTTTGGCGTAATGCAATTATAACCGCTTTGCCAGTCGGTCGGAACACAGTTGAGAGTTTTTGGCCAGGCAACCCAACAACAACAACAATGGTTGATGATAGTAGAACGTTGTATTTGTAGTTGCAATACGCACAGAGTTAAAATTCATAAAACTTAACGAGTGAGAAAAAAATACTAACAATGTACGTACATTGGAAAAAATTAAAGAAAAAAGTTTTTACTATCTGACTTTATAAACATCAAATTTTGTATGCAACTACCGTACAACTGTTCCAGATAGTTGGGAGTTTGAGGTTGGGAAAGCCAGAATCTCAAATTTTTAAAGAATTTCATTTCAAGTGTAATCCGTTAAAATAAAAATAATGTTCATGAAGCAAAACAATGTTGTTTATATAGTATTTTAACTTTAATAACGCTTACAAAATAATTTATTTTAACAATCAAATCGACTGCTTCACCATGGAAACTTCATCAGAAAGTCATTATAGGGAACTTTGACTGTTTATACAGAGTTTTACTATGCATAAACAACTAAACATTTGTGCGGTGCTCCAACTTGTACTTTACAGTTGCTTGTTTGCTTAACTGTTGTGTTGTTGTTGCAAGTGCAGCTCTTGTTCAGTGTAAATTGCAACAGCAACGAGTGGGCAGGCCAAGTTGTTGATGCTCAAATAATAGTTGAAACTAAACACAACAACAATAGTAACAAGTATAACAACAACATCAACACTTTGTGTACGTGCTTCGGTTGTTGGTCTGCGGTTTGGCTTGGCTGTAAACTGACGCTACACCAACACAATCAGCACCTGGGATCAGGTGTTGCTGTCTATTTGTGTGTGTGTGTGTGTACGTGTGTGTCTCTGGCAAACATTGTTGCTGCCTCTATTTTTATTATTGACTGACATTGCTTACAGTTGCTGCTGTACAAAAATTGTATTCAATATTTTGCGCGTAAGTTGAGAAATTGCCATGGACTCAGCAGAAAAAAAATCTACCAAATTGGCTGTCAACAGCTGCCATTTTGGCTTATACACCGAATTCTTGCAGACACGTCTTCACCCTTCCCGCACTCATCCTTGTTTCTGCAGTCTGCTGTCTGATTGCTGCACTTGTTTGTACTAAAAAAAAAGGAAAATCAGGCGACGATAACGGCAACGTCGCAATCTTGCAATCTCTGCAACAATTTCGCATCTATCGATTGCGATTGCTTTTATTTACCGTAAAAATTTGCCATGCTTGGGCAAATAGACGTTGTACTAGCTGTTGTTGTTGCTATTGCTGTTGCACGTTATCGTATATGCCACACCCATGTGCAACTTTTTCTTTATCCCTCTACAGCGTCTTAAAGGCCTGGGCTAAACTTTTGTCTACTTGCAATTTGTTGGCTTTTATTTTGCAGTATGTTCACAGGCGACAATTGCCAGACATAAAGCTTGCGGTTTTAAGTTTCCCCCAACCTGCATACTCGAGTATAACGACAACAAATTCATTTTGAGATAATACAAAAGCAAAATGCTCCATTCTCAGATACTCTGTGTGAAAGAACTTAATTTGAAATATGTAATTTGGTTATGTTGAAATCAATTAAAAAAATAACAAGTTGTGCTTTGGTTTTTTTTAGTTCCTATAAAGTAAGTAGAGTTTCCATCCAGACATATGCCCTCGTATACCCTAATTTTCTTTCTTGTTAACGGTTGCAGGACGCAAAGTGATGCGTTGTTGTTTTTATGGTTATTGTTGGCTATTGTTGCATAGTTTGTTGCATGCAGCAGGCAGCAATTTATTTATTGCTGTCCATTGTTGTTGTTGGCTGTGTGTTATGGCTCAGGTTTAAGGTCAATAGACTTTACGTTTTCTTCTTGTTTACTATGAGTTAAATTTGTCCTTTCCGGAAAGATTCGTTTAAACCTCTAAAGGGTTCGCTTGTCAAAAGCCGCTCTAAGCCTCCATTAGTCAATTAGGCGACGCAGGGCAAAACTTAATATACGACATTAATAGAGAAAGTGAGAGGGAGAGAGGGAGCGGTGCAGTGTTGGTGCTCTCAATGGTGCAGATGCAAGTAAATCACATCAAGCCAAGAAATTAATCACTCAGACTGCAAAGCGTTGCAAATCCCAAAACGAAAATCGGGAACAATGCCACGTCAGATCCTTCGTCCTTTAGCCTCCTCAGCGTTGGATGGTAAGGGGGCGCATGGAGGCGTAGCACAAGTTGCTAACACACCGCTTACTTTGTACCTTTGACAAGTTTATTAAGTTAGTAACAATGTCGGGGAATAACTCCAGCTCCTTAGATCCTTCAGCTGCAGCTGCACTCCGATGGCAAATAAAATCAACGCCGCTGACGTTGCAACAGCAGCAGCAGCAGCCGTGTGGCAATGATGGCAACATTTTCCCCACGGTGCAATTGTATTAGTTGTGTTAAAACAAAAGCCAGCCAAGTGAAAGCAAAGACACGAACAGAGCACATGCAGCAGATTAAGAAGAGTGGAAGAGGCAAGGAGCTGGAAATTGAACCACGGCGGCTGCAATTACAACAATGATGCGGCAACAATGTGTGGGGGACACTGTCTAGAGTAAATGTAGCAGCGGCAGCTGCACAATGTGCCATCAAAATAGCAGCCTCAAGTGCAATGCACCGCAATTAAAATGCTTTTCACAGCAGAGGCATTACGTATAATATGTGAATTTCTAGGAATCCCAATAAGAACACTTGATTACAATTGATTATTTGGCAACAGTTTTTAAATAAACTTAAATTTATAGATTAGATGATTAAAGGAAAAAGACTAAAATATCTTAGATTCAATTAAGGGCTAAGAAATACGTTTTACAACACTGGCTCAAATCATATATTATCATCAGCTGCTTAAATGTTTGCTTAAACCTTTTCATGTAGCAAAACTGTCGTGTTTTTCCCAAGACTTTCCCTGTTCTCTGGGCTTAACATTATATTTTATCATTATCACTAACACTCTAACGAAACACCCCTCCCCCCACTCTATTTTCCACGCAATTGTAAACGGCATTTGCAATTGCATTTAAGCTGCTATTCGTTGACTTTCTCGTCTTGTGAGCTGTCTTCAGCAAAAAGAGTCTGCAACAAGCACACAGGCTTCTAGTTGCTGTCTCTGCTATTTTCACCCCCTCATCCTCATTGCTCATTGCAACTGCAACTGCGGCAATGACATGCGACAAGTGTTGCACTGACAGCTTGCAACATGAGCGACTTTTGTTGTACTTTCTGGAGCGCTGCACACAATGCACAATGCACAGCTACTTTGAGTGCCTGCCAAACCACCCAACCTTCCTTCTTAGCATGTGTGTGTATGCCAAAGAATTTATTGTTGAAAATTATCAAGAGGCTAATATATTTGCCGAAAGCAATTTCAAGTTAGTAGCTTTGGGCCAACAGCAGCAAAGGGAGCAAAAAACGAGCAGCGACAGGCAGCGAGTAATGTTTGCTGACAAGATTTTTGCAATTCCAAACTAGACAGGGAGAGAAAGAGAAAGAGACGAACAGCGGAGTAAGAAGTGAGGGAGAGAGAGTAGTAGACACTTTCAAGAGACACATTTGGTTATGTTTCATTGGATTCTGTGAGACGAAAATTGGTTGTAACTCAAGTAGCTCAATTCCCATCTATTTGAGGAATGTGACGCTAAAACTTATTAACACAAATTAAGCAAAAGAATTTAAAAAAATTTATATTTAAGCTATCTAAAGTTTAATTACATGAATAAACATAAATTTTCAACATATTCAAGCAAACAAATGTAACGCATGCTGTTAAGAAATCAACAAATATAATTATATTAGATATTTACAAATTAAAACGAACTTTCTGTCTCAAAATAATTAAATTACAAAACTAGCTGAACAGCGATATGAATACAAAGATATTAGAAGGTAAATATTCTGTCACACAAAATTATTTGTAAATCACAAATAGCCAAAAATTAAAACAATGTTATTAAAGAAAAAGGAAGGGAACTTTTTTAATCCATGTCACACAAACCAGCAACACATACAGACCGACATGCAATGACCAAAAATGCAAAAACCAAATGCGAACACAAAAATGTTGTAGCCAGATAACGATGGCGCAAATTATGCAAAGTTATGCGCATGTAAAACTCAAATGCGCCTTCAAAATATATGCAACAATTTATGCGAATCGAGTCAGCTGAAAAGCAAAAAAAAAAAAAAATATGACAAAGTACAGCCCGGAACAGCAACAACACATCTAGCTCTTAAACAAAAAAGGCGAAAAATCATAATTACCACAAAACAGATCGCCGTTGGATGCGTGAGATTTAATGCTCCCAAACAATAGGGCTGGCCAACAACTACAGCAACTGGATTCTGAGCCTGGCAAAAACAATCGAGCGTATAATCCGCTGGCCGCTCTTTCGACTCGACTTTGCTGTAAACAAGGATTTGCCACGCTCATTTAACGCTTTTGTCTAGCGGCCATGCTACCAAACCAAAAATCTCATTTACACACATGCAGCTGCAGGTGTGCAGTCGCCAAAACTGGCATATCTGCGTCTATCCATGTGTGTGTGTGTGTGTTGCCCATGTTACCTCATAAATTTCCAGCTGAATGCGCCGATGCACAGCCTGAAAATCCAGTTGCCAGTTTTGAATTGCGTTTGCTCAATGTGCGTCCAGCGCCAGTTGCTGGTTAATAAATTTCTGAAATGCCCGCAACGGCGACTGCGGCAAATGTTCAACGGAAGTCGAGACAAACACATACACACACACAAAGTGAAAACAGAACGAGCTGCCAAGTTAGCGTGAAAAAAATGATAAAATTCATGCACGCATAAATATTTGCACTGTTTTTCCAAAAATATAAGTACTACATACAAAAATCATAAGCGAACTAGCCAACAAATATTGAATGCTCGTACGCAACGGAAACGGAAGCGCAACAAACAAATATTTAGTTTATTTCACATATATTTTACACACAGAATTTCCAACATTCACTTATGGTAGTTACATATATTGCTTTTTTTGTGCATCAGCTTCGAGCGCATTATGTAAAGTAGAAAAGTTGTTCTCTAAAATTTATTTTTGTTAAGCCCAGTTGCCACAACTGTAAAATAAATGGTAATATAAATTAGATATTAATTTCTAGGTGGAGGTACTTTGAAAATTATTGCTTTGTGTGAAAATGTATTTGTTGGTGGATTTTTTATTTTGTGGAAAAAAAACTACAAAATGACATAAAGAAAATAAATAGTAATAATTGAAAAAAACTATATTTAGAAAAACTTACGCTTAAAAATGTCGAACTTCATTAAAACAAAATCAATTTAAAGTAAATAAAAAAAATTGCCGTTTTTTAATGTTGTTATGTTAAAAACGATTTTTAAAAAAACGCAGATGTTTGAATTGGTCATTTATATCTGAATATTATGCATCTTTTGTGCTTAACGTACGTGTACTTACGACAGGCTTAATGCGATAGCTACCAAAAGTTAAGCCCAGGCGTACAAATGCAATTAAAGTTATTTATGAACACTGTTAAACCAGAATGAAAACGTTGCCACGCCCCCACATTAAGCATGCAACGCATTTAATGTATATACTTCGGATATTTTTCATATTTTTCTATAGCATTTGAATGCGCACATTTATTTTCAGTGAGCATTAAGCCACCTTACATACATATAAACGACACACACACACACAAACAACTGACAGGACAATGCGTTCGTCCATCCAGACAACAACAGTTGGCCAAGCAACAACAATTACTATTGGCCACATTTTGAACGCTCTTTTTTTTTTATATATATTTTTATTTTCACATTTTTGTAAGCCAGCAAACGGTTCATTGTTGCCACATTACAGTAACTGTACTCAGTGGATTTGTATATTGTGGCTTGTTGGTGAAGCAAAAGCCCAAACAAACGCATTTAAATTATCATTATTTTCGTTTGTTTGAAACGAATTTCAATAAAATGTCTGGCCTGTAAATAAATGTGTATCAGATGAGAGTCCCTGTTATAGGATCGTTGCATTTATAATGAAATTTATGTGCGCTTAAATATAGTATGTCTGCATTTAAAGTTGAGTGCTGGCATTATTTGCATAATTTTGACAGCGCCTGCAACTCAAGTGACATTACACACTTAATGCGCATACAAACTTGATCTCTCTCTCATTTTAACAAATTTTTTCTACTCTTTTCCCTTGCAGGTGGTGCATGCCATGGACCGCACAACTCGTGTTACCGACTATCGCTTTATCAAGGAAGCTAATGGGGCGCTAACCATCACCAATGTGATGCTCGAGGATGATGGCAAATGGCAATGTGAGGCGGAAAATACGCGACGTTACACAGAAAACGCTCGACCCGTTAAGCTTGTCGTGCTGGGTGAGTACAACGAAACGGCGGTGCATATAAAAGTTTAGACAAATATTAAAAAGGTCGTTACATTTGCGAAATTAGCTTTCAGCACACAAACAGTACACGCAAACGTGCATAGAAGGCAATGAGCCAAGTCGAATGAAAAAAAAAAAAACTTTGGCTATTAGCTCGATTCACAGGTAGTAAGAACAGTTGGGCTTTCGTTAAGCTAGCTGCAAATGACAAGAAGAAAATGAGATTTCTCTGTTGCGTGGTAGCTTAGCCCTAAATGTCGTCAATTACATGCTTCTGTTCCTAGGATAATAACTACGATTGAGCTAAAGGCTTCTCTTGGGAAGTTTTTCTTGGTTACAAATCGAAAAAGTCAGAATGTTATTATTAAGGTTGGAGTTGCAAAAGACTCGAGAGTAGTTAAAATGTTAAAAGGCTTAGTTTCTAAATATCATTTTCTGAATACAATCGCAATTTATTTTTGCAAATTATATCACTAAAATTTAAATATTTATTATAACATTACTTAATTTTCAACCGCTCACAGATCGCCCAAAGCCTCCATACTTGCTCATTGACTCACGTCGCTTGGATGCTGGTAATATTTTCGTGCCCGTCAAGGAGAATTCAGAGCTGAACTTGGCCTGTGTCAGCGAGGGCGGTAATCCGCGACCCACGCTCACCTGGGAGGTGCTCCTAAGTCCGGGTGTAGATCGGCATGCCCAGAAAGTATCCGCCGAGGTACTCGAGCTGGAAATGATCAAGAACGAGAAGGTAAGTACATTAATAAATGAAATGGAGAGAATTGGGTGAAAGCAATCGTTGAGTTTGGGCTGACACTTTGACATATTGTATTGGCGTCTTAATGCGAACCAGACGAAACCGCAAGCCAAATGTAGATTTAGGAGCTGGGAGAAAGGGAGGCAAACAGCAAACACATTAAGTGTGGATAACGGCGGCTTTTCTGGCAACAGCTTAAACAATGGATCTCCGTTAATGGACGGATAGACGAACCGGACGAACGGACAGACGGGTTGACAGGCTGCGGTTGCGCCAAATTTGTTTGTCTTGCACTCGAGCATAATGAAAAGCAGACATTTTGGTCAAGCGTTGCATAAGCAGACCCAAACCCCACTCACTATCCACCCACAGCCACCTGTCAAATTCATCGAAGAGGTCGACTTGAGTGCATGTGTGTGAGTGTGAGTGTGTGTGTGTGTGTGTGTGTGTGTGTGTGTGTGTGGGTATGAGTGTGAGTATATTTGTTTGTCATAGACCCTAAATGCCACAAATTTACGTGTTTGGTCTGCTCTGAAGTCGCCACGCTAGATGATTGATTGAAAACTCTGCCAACAAATTTGCATGTCAAGGCGGTCGAAGAGCGGTGGTGCGAATAGTGGGTGGTTGGGAGTTGTTGCTACTGGGCGTGTGGCATTGCCCTTGCCCTTGCCCTTGTCCTCGACGCTTTAATTTAAATTAATGATGTCGCGCTGATAACAGGGCTCCCAGACTAATTGGCTGCCCTGGCTGGTTGGCTGGCTGGCTGGCTACTGCTCCGGCTGCCTTGTCATTTCACCCAATTTGTCCACAAGCCTAAGCCTTAAATTGTAATGGCATTTTTATTCATCCACACTGAATCTCACACTCTGACTTTCTCTATCTCTCTTCTCTCTTTCTATCATTATAGCAGGATAAGAACGGATACAAAATCAACAGCGGCGCCAAGAGCGAGGCCCGTTTACCCGCCGTCTATCGGGCTCATCACAATGCCCGGATTTTGTGTGTCATGGAGCATCCGACGCTAAAGATACGACAGAATGCCTCCCTACTCTTAGATGTGCAGTGTAAGTTGAAATTTATGAACTAAGTAAACTATTTTTAGACTGCCTTAAGTTTTGACTCTCTTTAAAACACTTTTCTGTTTAAGAATGCAACGTCAAAAATAAGTAAATTTTCAATATATCAAATTAAGTTTTTTTGTTTATTAATATTTTGGGTTTACCCATCAAGTTGGTCTTAAAATAAATAGATGTGCACTGAAAGCCTTAAATCTGAATATTTATATTCAACTCATGCGTGAGCTAAAAGTTAATTGCACATATGCGAGTAATTAGTCAGTAAGTCATTCACTCATTTGGCATCATATTTAAATGTTAAAAAAGTTTTGCGTACAAGTCAAACACGACGAAAATCACACCTTGTTTAATTAACACAGCCAGGCAATGGCCAAGGTGGGTAAGAAGGCGGAAACGGAGGCGGGTGGTTAAATGGTGTGAGTGCGGCAAGTAAAAGTGAAAACCAAAAAGCAAATGTTGATTAAAAAGTTAAATTGCTAAAGTTAACACACGCCACGAGGCACGCAGCGGCCTGGTCGTGATTGTAGTAGCGGAGCTGGTAAAGGGTAAGGGGAACGGGTAGTCAGTGGGGTCGGCGATGGGCCAAAAGAAAAACACAGGGTGGCAAACAAAAATTGTATGCACCTGCACCAATAAAGAAAAGCAAAGGTGATATTAAATAAATGGAAAGTGCAACACAAAAAAAAAATAAAAATAAATTAAAAATGGGACATCGTAAAGCAGGCAGCTGTAGAAAAAATAAAAAAATATGCTGCGAAAACAAGAACAATAACAGGCGCTGGGACATAAAGTAATAAATAAGGAGCTCAGATGCAAAACAGAAATCAAAAGTAAGCAAAACGACTTTTTAATTAACTCTCAATGGACAAGCGATGCAATTGTTGATGAGATTGTTCAGCAAAAAACAACGAAGTCCAGACAGAAATCTTTCTAAATGTACAAATAACTGACATAATTATTTCTAAATATGCAGCAAAAATAAATTTATATTCCATTATTGTTAATGACACTAAGATATATCGTTTTGATGGATAATATTTTTCTCTGCTCTCTGAAACCTTAAGAAGTTAGAAAAGTGCAATAACAAATAGAAACATCACCCGTTTTGGTCAGCATTCATCCATCAGCTTTCACGTGACTTGATTTGACTCACAATCACACATACAAAAAAGAGAAAGAGAAATATCGATGGAAAACATTTCCGCCATCAACACCGGCTGCAAATCAAAATCAATGGCAGCAATTAGAAGGACTCGCACTAATTGGCAGTAACAAAGCCGCAGACACGTGCTGAAAATTGTTAACCAAACAGAGGGAGCAGGCTCGGCACACACAGTAACACACATGTGTATATGAATGTTGAACAAAGTGCCATAGTTATTTGCTTTATTAATGCCCGTCAAGCCGCATAATGCCATGACAAATGCCAAGGTAGAGAGACGATGACAATGACGATGACGATGCCCATGAAAATGATTGGAAAATGTAGAAAAGCCGTGAGGGATTTGCATGACTAAGTCCCCGTGTATGGGAATTTCAAATACCGGAATCTGACTACACTCAATGGGAATGTTTGCTTGTATCTGTGTGTGTGAGTGTGTGTGTGTGTGTCGGTTGGAGCTTTGGCCAGGCATGAAAATTGCAAAAACCGCAATAACAACAGCAAAAAGCCCCCAACAATAACAACTACAACAACAACAGCAACAAACGCGGCACAACCGCAACGTTTTACAACAAAGAACAACTGAGAACAGTTCCTGGTTTTAACTACTCTCTCTTTTTCTTCCTCTCTCTCTTTTTCCACTTTACTGTTATGTTTGAATGCCTCACAGTACCCTCTCTTATTGTTACTGTTTGTTACGGTCGTATAAATTAAAATGCACACATGAAAGCATTTTCTCAGACTACTGAGCATTGTGTGTATGTTTTTTGTTGATGTTTTGCTATTGTTGTTGGAGTTTTTGATTTTTTTTTTAATATTTTGCATTTTTATGCCCAGACAGTTGACAAGCAAAATCAAGGACATCAATCGTGATGCATAATGAGAAGATCCAAGTCCTTAAGACTTTCAACAATTTTAAAACTATTTATAAAAGTACCGTCAACTTAAGTTGAAGTTATAAGAGTAGGCTTTGATGCAATGTTAAACGTCAGCCCTAAAGTTACTTTTAACTTTTATTGTACTTCAAGAAACTTAAATTCTACTTCAATAAAAGTAATGAAAAAATGCATCTAACCAATGTAAAAACGTCAGCTATAAAGCTACCTTTTATTATTTAAAAGGAAAGTACTTTTCGCATCATTCTTTTATCTATTAGATTTTGCTATCTAATATTCAATGTTGAAATTGTTTTGAAATTGTTTTTAAAAACCATTTGCATCGATAGTTAAACAAGCTCAACAATTTTTGCGTCCCTTTTTGAGTTTGCCGAATAGAATCTCTACACAAACAAATTGATAGACGAAGCCTTCGTATGGCCAGACAAGGACCTGTAACCTCTCTCACACCACCCATAAGTCTGTTCGGTTAGCCGCATAAAAGCCAAACGGGCGTCGTTCAATGTCCTATGGACTGACGTCCCTTTATGTATACATACATGCTTCCATTTATATACACATCCATATATTTGTATGATGTCTGACAACTGCTGTCTGCATGCATGTTATGCCCAACATTCACACACTTCCACACACACAGAAGCCTACTGGAAATACACTCAGACGAATGTCTATTGAAAAGTTTGGCAAACAACCGACAAACAAATTTCATTTGCCCTGCATAATCAAATTGTATTAGTTGCAAATGCCCACAAAAGGCCAACAGAGAGAGAGAGGGGAGAGAAATAGGGCGAAAAATTGAAAAGATTGAAATCGTTGTTCGTTCAGATGTTGTAGCATATTTTTTTTTTGGTTTGCTAAGGGTTCCCGTAATTAAAAAACATTTGATTTATGCCTATGAATATGCATTGAATGCAAGTAGATATACATATATATATATATATATATAGACACATGTATTTTTAGAGTAAATGTATATGGGAGTGTCACTTTGTTAGCAATTTATATTATTTACATTCACATTTGCATTGAGATTTGCATTTCGTCGATAGCTTTTTGACATGCATTCAATGGACTTTTGATTGGCACCCATATGGATGTAGATTCATTTAATGCCAGATCAATTTCCAAAGAATGGATGTTGAATAGATTTGTTTGTAAATATGTGGCATAAGAACTGAAAAGCTCCAATAAATATTTAAATAATCGCAAACAATCTGAATCAAATTTCAATTACTAAATCGCCTTAAATTGCAGCTTTTCATTGAAACATTTAAAATGGAATTTGAAATTCTATGATTTTTTTAAATGTGTTTGTTTTCTGGTTTTGTTCAAAAATCAGTTGTTGAACTTAACTTTTGATTTAAATCTCGCTTTATTTAAGGAACACAATATTTTGAAATTTCATTAAAAGTCTCTTTCTTTACTCTTAAAACTCAAATATTCTGTTAAGAATCAAATCAGTCCGTTAGTTGTGTGGTTCTTGCTGAAGAACATCACAATACTTAAAAAAAATAAATAAGGAATGTAGAATCAACACACACATTTGCATTTAGTGTAATTATAAAAGTTTCTTACGCCTGGCGTTTATTTTTGTGTAGAATTTTTGTTTTTTTTAATTAAAAAACTATTTTGTAGATGTTGCCACAGTCGCCAAGGCGACAGTCTGCTGCCAGCCAGACAGCAAGTCCAAAATAACTAACCGAAAATCGCATCGTATCTGTGAACTTTATATCTATTCTTATACGAGATTCTACCCTTCCTTATCTTCCCCTTACAGATACGCCATCGTTTGCCATCTCGCGTACACCTGGCTTTGGTTATCCGCTGCGCGAGGGCATCGAAGTTAGCCTTAAATGCGATGTCGACTCAAATCCTCCAAGCACGCCGCGCTGGCAGAAGGACGATGGTGACACGCCGGTAAGTCTTATATAAAACTTATGCATACGTAGGCTACACACAGCTTTAGCATCAGCTCCCGCTCCTACTCAGTGCTTTCTGGATTTTTGGCTCAGCTTTTGTGTGATTTTTGGGCAAGGAGCAAGTTTTAAATGGATTTTCGTGCCGAGTTGTCGCGAAAAAGTTTGCGTCGACCAACTATTTGCCTTGCCTTAATTACCAAAAATTGTTTACGCATAAGAACGAAACTCGTTTCTTACCTCCACAACAATCAGCCCACCCAACTGCATCTGTCTCCAATTTTTAACTAACTCCCTCTTTCTCGCTCTCTCTTTTTCTCTCGGTCTATCTTTTTGCTATATTTCAGGTGCCGCAAACGGGCGACGGTTTCCTTAACTTTACATCGATTAGACGGGAACATTCCGGCTGGTACAAGTGCACATCACGGCATCTGAACTTTCAATACTCGTCGATTGGCTATTACCTCAGCGTGCGATGTAAGTACCATACTCTTGAAATAAATTAGCGCTCGTATGCGTGAAATTGCTTTCCAAAAATGGCGCGTGATAATATTTTCGCCATTAGTTTTTATATAATACAAATGTGGTGCACTCTGTCTCCCCACCATACCAAGGAAGGCAAAATAATATCAAAAATTGCCAAAATTTGCTGTGTGGCATTTACGACAGTCGCACATGGTGTCAGTCCCATCAACAACAATGCTGCTCATTCTCCTTTTCATCCTTGTTGAGTGTGCGCCCACTGTTGCATACTTTGAGGCGTTTCGCTACCCTCCGTGTATGCAAAATGTGGCAAATTTCATTGGCATTGGCATTGGCATTGAGGTAGAGCGACACTGGCAACCCTCTGTGTGTCTGTGACACCCAAAACACGGAACTGCTCCTTTTCCCCTGACATTCCCCCATCAACACTATTTATGCTTACGCGCCATTTTGCTGTCAATATTTTCTCGTTTTGTGGCTAAAGATTTTTGGTCTCTTTCTCACTTTAAGATTGTTTTTAAAGGGGAGGGGTACATTTTATGCGTTGAACGCGTGTTAATGCTTGTAAATATTTTTATTTTTATTGAATTTATGTCGCTGACAGACGCTAAAAGCCACCAAGTCAAAAAAAAGTTTTTAACAGTCTTTTTTTTAACGCTAAGCGAAAAGATTTTGATAGGGTGACTTGATGAGTTGAGGCTAATAGTAATTTTCAGACTTATCACGTGGCAATGAAATGCTGTGCGGAAAGATATAAATGAATGGTAAAGCTGAGAGATAAATCAAATTACATTCATTTCAATTACAATTTTCCAAATTATCAAAAACAGAACAGCCTGTCTTAAAATATAACGTGAGCATTATGTTTGTACATACAATTTTTTTTTTTTAATTTTTTGTTACGTTTACTTTTCGCCATGACAATGATCATCTGCAGAGATATATGTTGAGGGATCTAAAGATCAACATACTCCCACAGCAATAACCCAACCAATGCGGCATCTCGCCTCTTCCTCATCCCCAATAAAAGGCAAAAGCTTGTTAGATTCGCGCTCATCAATCATGACAAACACAAAATGACTGCCAGAAGCCGCACAAAGCGGAAATTGCAAACAACAAAGGCACACAACAAACAACAAAAAAGAAAAGGAAAAGAAAAAGAAAATATTATTGGTAATAACAACTTGACAAAGTGTTGCCACTTTTTTTTATGCGAATGCTGGCCGCAGGCCCTGTGACGCCCTCAGTCGTCCCAAACTGACCCTGGGGAGAGATTTTCCTCAACGTTCAAATTGCGTTATGCGTGTGCAAAAAAAAAAAAAAAAATGAAAAGGAAAAACAACACAAAAAAAAAAGAAAAGCACCCTGACAGGCGGCTGTCGTTGCTCATTATGGGAAAAACAAATGCTTTATTAATAAAAATAAAATCGCACAAAGAGGCCAAGAAGTGAACTTGAACAGCAAAGCACAGCAAAAAAAAACAATACAAAACAAAAATAACAAGCGCTGTGCCCTTCTGGGTCGACATATCGACATTTATCGATGATTGATGTGCCAGGCTGTCCATCTCACTCTAACACAAACTTTCTCTCAAACTCCTTGTCTCTTTCGATTGTCGTAAAGTTTAGCCGTTGATTTTGCACTGGAATCTAATTGTCAGAGACGTTTGGTGGGGCATATTTTTTGGGTTCGATTTGGAGTTTTGGCAACATGTTAAGCACATAAATCAATTTGTAAAACGTTTACGAAAACTGCCAAATGGCAAATCGAAGTCGACATACTACTGTCTGTACCTCTTAAGCCTATCCTCAAGTCCATAAGTTTGTTTGTCAGTATATATGTGTGTGTGTGCAGATAAAGTTGAAGGCAATATCTATAAAATATAGTAGCGAGGATTAGCTGTCATAAACCAGTAAACAGCTGCACAGCTCTTGATAAATGGCGCTTCAAATATATATATGAGAAAAAAAATAATAATAAAATAAAAGCGCCAAAAGAGAATGGCAATATTTTTAAACCCTCTAACTCATCGAAAAAAAAGGGCAGAATAAAAACAAGAAAGAAAACAAGCAAACTGATAAATCGCATTTTGATTTTAAGGATCCGCTGGCTGGCATAAAAAAATTGGAAAAAATAAGATTCCTCTTAAGCTGCGACAGATGTTTGAATGCAGGCTTAATTGCTGACGATATGTTTTCTAGCCTGGCTTCACAGCCGCTGCCGCCTTCCTCATCTCTTCCACTTTTTTCGGCCTTTAGTCATTGAGCTGGAAAACGCCGCTCAGGTAGCAATAGAAAGCAAACTTTGCTTGTGGAGCCTGACAAAATGCAATGAAAAAGCAATCAACGTGCCGCCCCCGAAAAAAACTACACAGGACATGCTCAGGACGAACGGCTAATGTCAACAGCGAGTTCGCCCAACGTCCGACGTTTACAAAAGTAGGCAATTTGACGTAGTTTCTCAAACTTTTGCGCTAGCCACTTTCAAGTGATTGATTTGCCAGCAAGGACCGCCAAGGACAAACATACACATTGTTGTAGCTATCATGTCGAGGTGGACAGTAAGGACGAATAGGACGAGAGAAAGCAACAAAACTGTCGGCTTACGGACGCGCTGAGCTTGTTAAAACGTCGCTAATTTGACACGTACGTCAAACGAGACTGGGCCAAGCAAAAAAAGCGCAAAGTGAAGGAAAAGAGAAAAAGACGCATCTGCGATTTGCCACAGCCGACATGTATTGAGGTATTTGGGGTTAGCAAGGGATGCGAGGGGAAGATGTGGGTCCTTCAGGTATGGCACAAACGGGACGAGTTTGTTTGCTTGAAACATTAATGAGTTAAAGTTCGAATTGAGGCTAATTAATGTTGAGTGGATTGCATCATGTTTGTAATGTTTGACTAGCAAAGTGCAATTAGTAAAAGTTTCGGATTAGAAAAATGGGTGTTAAACAAACTTTGTCAGCCATATCGATTGGTCTAGCACTGTTTCGAGAAGTTGAAGCAAAACAGTTTGACTTCATGATGATGAAGCCTTGACTTTTACTTTACTTTGCTACATGGGTGACAATCACTTTGATAGGTAGATTTCTTGTTGGAAGTATATCCATTGCTTCAACATTACTTTCGTTTCATTTTAAACCTATTGAAAACGCTCCTTCAGATTTTCAAACTTTTTAGATTCCAAGATAGGCAAAGTCTTTATACATTCCTTGGACCTCTGTCTCTAATGTGTAAATAGCTTTTTGCTTGATAATGTAATTAGTAAATAGCTTTGTGATTTTTGTATAGTGATTAAATCATAGAACTTTTTCGCACAATCAGGTTTTTGGATGTATGTCAAGGGAATATTTTCCCCCATACCTTTAATAGTCAAATTCCGTATAAATAATTTATGATTTTTCATAGTTCAACATCAATGGAAAATCTTCAAACACATTTGGTCGGCCTCATAAACAGCACTAAACTAATTTGATCAGCCAACTGTTATAAAAATTCAAGCAACCACCCTGTCAAACACTTTGGTACGAGACAAACAAAAAATAATATAACTATGAAACAATGTGAGCAGCATTTTGAGAAAACTGAAGTAGATGAAGAAGAGGGTCGCCAATTGGAAAAACACATTTATTCGTTGGCTCTGAGGGGGCATTACAATAAAATTTAATTTTACACGCTATCGTAAGCATTTTCACCCCCTTCCATTCCGCTGTGTGCTTATTTCTTACGCCTCAACTGGCGGCCAGGGCTAATCGGCAATGTCCTTGCGCCTGTTATACATTATCCTTTGTCATGCTGGTTATCGCGGTTTAACTTTATCGTTCAGCATTGTCCTTTTGCTTTTGCCCAGCTCGATACTAAGCATTTTTCTTACTGTTCGCACTTAGTCTCCACTCCACCTCGCCTCAAACATCTGGAAATAAGAGTATGTATTTTTTTTCTGAGAGGAACCCGCTTTCTTACATTTCTGTGTTTATCGGTGCGCACGATTATTAGTTTTTCTGTTTGCTGCTTTTGTTTTTATAGCCGACGATTACATTTCGGGATATATGTATGTGTATGTTTAGTCCTTGCTTGGGCTCAGGCAAAGTTTCTCTGGAGGAGCCAGCACAAAAAGATTTTCAATAAAATTTTATTTGATTTGTTTTTATTTGGCTTCAAATGAAACGCAAAACTCATCTAAACTGTTTTTTTTTTTTTTCTTCAGTAACTGCCTCTTTCTTTCTGGCCGGCAATTTAAAGAATTATTAAAAACTCATTTTGGGCAATAATCTTGCCTTTTTTGTCGTTTGATATAAGCGTTATTTGGTGTAAAAATAAAACATATTTTAGAAGCAATTATAAAATTTTATATTTGCGTATATATATTTTCAACTGACAATTTATGTTTTGGGTCTTTTTTTTCAACTGTCTAACTTGCTTTTCAACATTTACGTAGCTCCTCACGGAAATTTGTATTATGTTTTCTGCTCAATTATGACTTCATTTTCATTTCCAATCTTCATTCACGTTCCTTGAGCTTATTTATCATAATTTTTTTTGTGCAGCATTTTGTTGTTCACATCACATGCACTGCAATCATCTTCAATTTCAGCTCATTGCAAATTAATCCCTTTTCCTAGTGCAGCTGAAAGTCTTTCAGTTTCCTCTAAGAATAGCTGCAAATTCTATAGAAGCTGAAACTGTGGAAAAGAAGAAAAATTAAAATTTATAACCAAGACACAAACGCAATCAAATGCACCCACCACACACACACACACATGCATTTCCACTTCACAAGGCACAGGGAGACTTCGTATACGCCTTTGCACACCCCTTCAGTTATCCTTCTGTTTGTTGCTTCCGCTTGCTGTTCATGAAGCTTGTAAGTTAAGCTGATTGTTGGCAGCAGCAGTTTTGAGCTTCATATTCATGAATAAATATTATGATACATGTAATGAAAATGAAACTAGCAACAGCAAATAAAAACTGAACTGAACTACTTTCTGCACATACTCTTGTTTAAATATAATATCTGTTGTATTAAAAACTACTTATTAGTATCCCTGACAACAAAACGAACTATGCGCAAAAAAGTTAATAACTTTTCAATATGTTAACGACAGCAAATTTGCGTTGGTTGCATTGAAGGATTTATGAACCCAGTAACACCCAGTCAGGACATCCCTTTTGTGTATGTGCGTGTGTGTGTGTGTGTGTGTGTGTGTCTGTGTGGACATATTGATGTTCCTGATACACTCAGTCTGACTGCTTGAGCAGGGTGCAGATTCCGGGGGCTTTTTCGGGCTTGCTGTGACTGGCCTGCGTTTGGCAGACAAGCTGGCTGGCAAGCATCATACCCATTACCCAATCCAAATCAACCCGAACCCACACTTGAGAATCCTCCAGGCTATTCAGGCAGTGCCTGGTGGCTACTTGAATCCAACGCCAACATGCTGATGATGATGCTTTATGATTAATGATTGGTGGCTAGAGCATAGCGAGAATCCACTACAAACACGGTCGAGTCCCTTGCACACACACTTACACACACACCCAACCACCCCCCACCATTTCTATCATTGAATGCCCTGAATGTCTGGCATATTGATTCCTCTTGTTTGCATTAGTGTTTGTTGTTTGCTCTTCATATTTGTTGCCGTTCTGTTGTTGTGCTTCGGATTTATATGCCATGCGAAAGACATTCACGAATCTTCCGAATTTACCAACCCGCTCTCTCTGACCCTCATCACTTCATCTCTGACGACATATGGACGTTACTTGATGCACATTTGTTTGCTTTTGTTATGTATTTGTTTTTCTTTTCTCTATTGAGAAGTATACTTACTTATAAGTAATTTTTCTTAGATGGGTTGAGTACTTACTTATGAATGGCCATTGACTTAAATATGCGATAAACAAGTGCGGGGTATTATGTTATGCGATGTGAGCAAGGGAGTGGGTAAGGGTGGTAAAATATGTTTGAGAGGTAGGCTATATGTATGTGTGATTTATGGTTAAGAATTGTAGTGAAATTTCTTAAAAATATTAGAAATCAAAGTGAAAGTGAAGTAACATCCATGACATACATAAGGTCTAGGATGGTAATAAAAATAATGGAGCTTTTCTGATTCAAAATTTACTGATCATGTTGGCACCAATTTGGCTACAGATGTGATCCGTCCGAAACTAGCTGACATAGCTATTTACAAGACTCAGGCACTATCGTACAGTTGGCAGTGCAATTGAGTCCTGCGGCAAAATTGATGTCACAGTAAACCGCAAGCGCCAACCTCAATCAGAGCAAATTACCTGTTCGACCAAAATATATAACTATATTATATATTTTAGATATAATTCTGAAAGCATTTTGAATATGTTCTAACGAATTTTAGATTAATTTGAACGTTATAAGCTATTTAAATAAATGTGGTACTAAAAAGTGTATTAATTTTTCAGACAACATCAATGTTGTTCGTATAATTGTGCCACATTCAAGTTTTTTATATCCTAGTATTGCCTTAAAGCACAATTAAATTTATTTCTGACTATATTTATTTGACATTATAACTTTCTGGTATTTCCTTTATTTTTTTACCCTCGTTTCCGCTATTATCTAATTTCTTATATCAAATGCTTTCCTTTTCAAATTATTTCCCTTCACTGCCAAATCCTCTAATTTTCAATGTCTATACATTTTCACAGCTTACAGTTTTACCAGCTCAAATTTCTTATCAGGCCGCGAGCGAATGTCCATTGACAAATGTCTGTCAGACGAGCTGAGCTCATTAGACATTTTATAGACAGCCAAACAGACAGAGCAGCAGAGACGGCGGGTAATGGGAAAACTCATTCATTCTCTCAATTCACCCTCAGATTTCACTTGTCAATTTGCTCAGCGTCGCTTTGTTTTTTTTTTTGTGTGTTGTGTTCAAGCAATAAAAAATGTTTATAACTACGTGATTTTGACTAAGCAACACGCCTCTATCCCCGACACGCCTTCACCCTCTTTATTGCTCTTCCGCCTTTTCAATCGAAATCTGTTTTTTGCACTCCAGATCCCAATGCCACCAACTGATTGACATGCTCGACAAAGCCTCTCTCTCTCTTTCGGCTTGCAATTAATTGTTACTTTGGCGTTTCAAGCTCTTTGCCATACACCACACCACACCTCACCTCCTTTTGTATCACACCTCTGCTGCGTACGAATCTCAGCGCAATTCAAAAAAACTTTAAGGGTTTCGCCACTTCTTTAATGTGTGTCTGGGGTGTGTTTGCAGTCAACAAGGGTGGGCATTGGCTTCAGCTGCCTGCTTGTAATTAGTAGTTTTTGTTAATTGTGCGGTGTTGGCTAATTTTATGAGCGCTTTGAGGTGCAACCTCAAATTGCCAGACATTTTAAATGCCGCTGATAAGTAGGTAACACTTTGTAAGGCTTACCTTGTGCACAGTTCTTGCCCAACCAAAAAAACAAACACACAAACATAACTCAACACACAGACAATTTGCCTTGCGTGGGGTTCTTTGTCATAATTTTTTTGCCCAGGCATCCACTTGGGCAAACTTATTGTTATGATATCCGGTCTCAAACAAAAGCCTGTGCAGTGTGCGACTTTAAGGCGCACGTCAACGCAAATTGTAATTTATATGTAATATGAACGGTGCCATAAAGTATGCGATACAAAAGGCAGTCTCAATTTTAAAGCACAGCACTAGAGATGGTCGCCTATCTGACACGAGCCAAACAAAATGTGAATCGATTGTAATTTATCGATTAAGCTGTTGTCGTTGTGATTTTTAAGTCTGACTTAAGAGCAACGAATAAACTTAGGATCATTTTTGTATGTCGTTTATAGAATAAAAATCTGGTTTTTTCGTGTCACGTCACGTGTCCAGCTCTACATGCCACACTCACTCACACAACACTCAGTTCTCATATCAACCCCTCAATACACCCATCCTTTCAACTCCAAGTTTGCCCCCGTTAAGCACAAAATATGCGAGAACGCCGCATAAATTTGATGTCATTTTGCTGCTCCCAGCGAAATTAGAATGAAGCATCGTAATGTCTTTTTCTTTTCATTCTTTTTTGTTCAGCTTCTTTCTAGTATTTGTCTATGAATTCGTGCTGCTGCTGCTGTAGAAGTTCAGTCAATTTTCCAGCTGGCTGCGTAACAAATTTTCACTTTTAGTTCAAGCCTCAATATACTAGTCAGTGTCAAATCACGCCAAATCGGAAGTGCCAACTCATTGTGCGGCTTTCAGAGTTACATTCAGCTACAGCATTGGCTCCTCCCCCAGGCATGACTCAGGTGCGTGCCACATAAGTGTCGCCCACATCCGGCCCACAAGCTAACGGCGACGGAGCACGCAATTTGTTTTCCTTAAGAAGTTCTCTCACTATTCGATGTCATTGAAATATTGTCACATTTGACAATTGCTGACAAGCTTATCATATTTTATGCCCCTGCAACACACATGTGTGCTTTGCCACAAGCAACACGCTTTAAATCATCATGAAAAATTTCTTACATTCAGTTTAAACTTTAAACTTCACATTGCAGATGACTCGGTGGATGTTACATCGGAGCCAGATGATCAGGATGTCTCTGTAGCAGCTGCCTCCCACAACCCCAACAAGGGGCAGCTAGAGGTGCAACTCGGTGGCGCCGTCACTTTGCAGTGCCCACAAGGTAAGATCTTTTCAATAATTAATCATTAAGTTTAAAGCTCTAACCATAGATAAATAAAAAAGCGCAAAAAATTCAAGAATATACATACATCAAAGTAAATTGGCAAATGATGGCATGAAACAAATTTACTGAAAGATAAACGTCGAATGTCTAATTAAATTTTAGATTTCGTGCCATTAACTGAGACCCCCAGACAGATCGAATTGATTGCGACAGAAACAAAAGCACAGACTGGCAAAGTGTGCTGAATGGAGGTCTTCTATTCATTAATTAGCACAATTGAAAATTAATTATGCGTGCAATTTACTTTGCTCACTTTTTTGGAGGCAAACAACAAACGGCTCGCCCGAAAAATATCACTTAGCTTGTAGAAGGAGAAGTTCTCTTGCTTTCTCTATCTGTCTCTCTTTCTATTTATCTCTACCTTTCTCTCTCTCTGTCTTTGACAAATAAACGTAGCAGCTTTTTGTTGTTAATGTTGTTTTTTACGACTCCAGACGCATCAATTAAAGAAATTAAAACTTGCGTGCCTGGCCCAAAGTCAATTAATTAAATAACAAATAGCGCACTCAAAGTCGATTTATGCAATTAATGGATTTTAATGTATTATTTTGGATGTTGTTTTTTTTATTTTTGCAGGCTCCCTGGGCTGCTGGTCACACTTGGATCCAGTTTCGGCAAGACTGCGTGGTCTTGGCTATGGCAGTTCACAGCCGACAGGTCAATTCTCTCTCAAGGATGTCATGTACCAAGATGCGGGCACCTACAAATGCGTTGGCCAATCTCTGGCCAACAAAAAGAAGCTTGATGTACTTCAAAGTGTCATCGTTTCAGTAAAGGGTAAGTCAACAAGAAACTCAAAATACAAAGGGAATATATATATATATATATTGACGAATGATATATGTTTCGCTAATTGAGAAACTACGAATTCTATGAAAACAAAACTTACTGTTTTTCTTCAACTGATTGTAACTAAATGGACTCTCGTTGCTATATCGTTTCACTCCAGTGTAAGTCCAACGCGCTGCAACGTCCGTTTGGAAACATTTTTTTTATGTTCACTATTCAGGGAGTAGATGGCTCAGTTTATGTAGCCTACTTTTCGTGCTTTGGCAGGTGACAGCAGCGAGTTAAAAACATTAAAAACTTTGACAGCAATTTTCAGCACGTTGCAAAACAAATGAAAACTTCTGCGTTTCAGCTTTGTGTACATTTTTTTTTGTGTTTTGTTTTGCTGCTCTTCCTTTAAGGTTCTTTTGCTTGGCCTGTCAAAAGTTCGACATTTTACTTTGCATGTGATTTTCAAAAACTTATCCAAAGACTTTATGCCTCTCTCTCCCTCTATCTTTCTCTCTATTTTGTCGCATTGACACTTGTCAAATCTCTGCCTGGGCGTGTGGAAAAACGACGCATGATTGATGATTCGAGTCAGAGAGAGATGCGGAGTAAAGACTCAAAGGCTGGCAGCCAATTCCAATCAGTTCTTGCTCAGGCATTGAGAAATTACGTATACGCAATGAATGAAATGTTCAGCTGTAGCTGATGTCCCTCCCGTTGGCAAAGAAAAATGAGAAATCATGCGACCGGAAATTAAAGAAAATGCGCACAGCTTTGATTTCATATTGTCAGGTTCAAGCTGCAGCAAGCCTTCCTCCCTTTCTCTTTTTCTTCTCTTCCCCTTTCTATCCTTCTCGCGTGGGCGTTGCAAATGCGGTGCCACATTAAGTTGTCTTCGGGCACAAGTTAAGTGGACACTGAGACAATAAAACTTACCAAGTGCTAGTTTGCTGGATTGTTGCTGGCATTGGTGGGCTTAGCGGCTGGCAGATGACAGAAGCAGGTCCGGCTTAGATGATACTGAAGAAGGAGATGAAGATGGCGAGGAACCCTCGAGTGCAATACAAACAAGGTAGTTACTCCTCAGTTGCTGTGACCAAAGCAATCAAACAAAGCCGCTCAAGTGGAGGCGTAAAAGAGAGGGGTGGAAAGGGGCAGAAGGTGAGGTAGAAGAGGTAGAAAACACAACATACTGACTACAAGGAACACAATCAAACACACACACACACAGACACATAGACACTTATAAATCGTCTGTGTGTGTCTCTGTTGCATGCAATTTCTAGGTAAGACATTTTGTCATTAAAACTGCGAAATTGAGTGCTGTATAAACAAAATATGCTGTCGGGACCCTGAGACTTCAAGATACCAGTCAGGACCTCACAGCCAAGAGCCAAGGAGTAAAAGATGATAGAGGCGTTGCTGCTAACGCTTTACGCAAATAAACAACTAAACAACAAGCTGAAAAGCAGAGAATTTAGGAGCAGGGGCAAAGAAAGCGTGAAATAGTCATATTTATCAAGTGGCAGCAGCAGTAGAGAAAGGATTCGAGTCAAAGACGACGACGACGATGGGACAGGATATGCGAGAGACAGCAGGTGAAAAGGTAGCAAACAAGTTAGATAAAACCTGTAAACGCGAGGCAAACAACACACACACAACAATAGATTAAATTTACTACATAACTCTGAACAGAGGGAGCAGAAGTAGAATGAAAGGGCGAAACATTTTAGTTTGTATGTGTGTGTAGTCTGTTGGGTAAAAAAGCATCACTGTACTTTGTACCTTCTATCTTGTAGTTTGCGTCGATATTTGTGTTTGCTTCTTAAATTAAACAAAGTACAAAAGAAAATAAAAGAAATTCCTCTAAACTCCCAAAACTGCCAAAGCTAAAGTCGAGCAAGTTTTTCAGTCTACAAAGTTTCCGGTTCTTTTTTTTTTTAAATTTACAACATACATAATACTCGATTGCTCGAAGACGATATAGAAGAATTTCTAGTTGTAGAAACATCAAAAGCGAGAGAAACTCTACATCAATTGTTAGAAGTTGTTGCTGTTGTTTGTTAAGTAGTTGTTGTTGCTGCTGAGGTTCTGTTAGCGAATAAAATTAACAAATTTATGCAAGTGATAAGCCATAAGTTATCACAAGACTTGTCTGTGACTGTGATAAAACTTAACAGCTAAACAAGTTTTTATTTATATATGTGTGTATATCTTTTTTTGTCCAATTGACTGACTGACTGCTATCTTGATCAAACAAGTGTAGATATCCGCTAAGGATACAAGGTGACTGCGCTTTTTAACTGCTACTTTGTAAAAGTTCTCTCCATTTATTATGTGGCGGCAGCAAACTCTTTCGTTACATTTAGACAGCAAAGAAAAAGAAAGAAAGTTAAAAAATCGCACACAAAAATATCTTTATTAAACTGCACTTTAGAGCTGATAAAAAATTCTCTCTTCAGTCTATGCAACTTCTGGTAGTTAGCAAAAATCCAAACAAATCCAAAATAAAACAAAAAAAAAGAAAAGAAATTAAGCGAATAGAAGAGCATGCAGCATTTTCTTAAAATTACATAATATAAATTGTTGACAAAAAGCTAACCGAAATGGGGGCCAAAAAAGTAGCGACAAATTCTACTGAGCCACTTTTGCTCCAGCAGCAACAGTAGCAGCAGCCAGTTAACATATGCAGTCTTAGCCACACCCACTCACACACATTGTCAACACGAACGCCCACATAAAGTTAACGACACAAAAAAAAAATAATATGGAAGAAGTAGCAAAGCAGTTGAAGAGAAGCAGAGGAAAAACGTTAAGGAAAACGCAACGGAAAGCCAAAGCCAAAATGCGAAAACGTTGCGAAATTGTGAGAGAAAATTGTTATTTAATTTGTGTGAGTGCTGAACATTTTTGCAGCTGCTTTTGCTCAAGTTTTTACTAGTAGTACTAGCACACAAAAACTTTTTGGGCCAACACACGCACCAAAGAAACTTTAACACAAGCATAAATTTACTCTTCGCGACTGTGTATAAGTGCATATATATATATATATATATATGTGTGTGTTTGTGTGTGAGTTTGTGTGGGTAAGTAAGTGCACTTTTGCATTGGCTTGCTTGCAGGCAGGCAAAGAGTAGAGTAAAGACAGGCGCATATTCTTTGCCGTTTCTTCAAAATTCATATGCACATTTATTTTATTCTTCTTCGGTTCCCCTGTTATCAAGTCGTTTGCTGCATATGCAAGTACTTGCACCCGTTGCTTACGTATTTGATGCATAATTTAAGAAGTCTGCTTAAGCGAACCGAACCGTTTTGTACCAACAAACAACTCTGCACCCTCCGACTTCATTACATTGCCACGCCCCCAACAACAAGAACAAAAACAAAAACTTGTGCATAATGAAGGTTTATTTTTTTCTCCATTTTTGTTGAGCCAACTAATCAGGAGTCACAGAGAGGACAGAGAAGCAGCTGGTCCTAGTCGAATCATTGAGCTGTGCAATTCATATCCTTAATTCTTTGTTCTTTGTTGTCAGCGTTTAGCATTTGCCCTTTTTCACAGGAATTTGTAATTAAGTGCTGCCTGCTGTTTGAGGCTTGTGGAAATTGCTTAGGTAAGCAGGTAATCAGCCTCAGGTTTTTTTCTGCTTTTTTTTTTGAGATACTTTTCTGTTGGCATAGTTTTTCCGATTGTTAGCATTGCAATTTGACTTTCTATAAGCAATAATAATGAAGAGCTTTTTAAAACGGCTAAGCAGACTCTTCTGACTTTTATGATTGAGGATGAGCTGAAGGCCTCGACGCTAGCGCTCGGACTCATTTAATAAATTAGAATATTATTATTATATAATGTATTATAGTTAATTTTAATAAATAAATAAAATTAAAATAATGATTGAGGATTTAATTTTTGGCTGTGAGTACTCAACTAAGAGATACCCATTTAAACAAACAAAACCAACCAATAAAAAAATGTGTAAGATAAAGAAAAAATGCGCTAATGAAATAAAATATTTCAGGCAATTATCCACTGATATTTGCTTTCCTTTACAATAACGCAATAAACGTCAAGTGTCATCAGCTAATTTCTTCTCAAACTCTTAAGGATTTTTGTGGAATTTATATTGCATAACGAGCGCAACGAACAAAAGGGACTTAAGTGCTGCCTCCTTATGCAATATATACGTTAGACATATATTATTGCAAGCCAAACAATCTACCAAACACTCCACAAATTACCAATCTCTTATCAAACCAAATTTCTTCGCCACAACACTGCTACATGGCCGGTTTCTAATAAAAGCGCCGCGCATATTGCATGCTTAATTCGTAGGAAGGTTTTGTTAAAGAAAAAGGGAGCTTCAGAAATATGCGTACATAAGCATAAATATTGCTTTATGCACACACACACAAGCACACTTGAGTTGCTGCCTGCCACGCCTCCTGCTCTCCTTAAGGCAAAACGAGGGAGGCGTTGTTTTATGCATGCTAATTTGTTATGTGCATGTTCCTTTTGCCGCATGCCTTTTGATCAACATACAAACATACTACATACACGCATATATATGAGGCAGTAAACGAGCATTTTCCTCTTCTACCCCGTACATATTTTCATTGGGATTTTATTTTTTTTCATTTTCCATGCGTAATTTTTCTTTTTGGCAAATTGTTGCTGCGGAATTTGGCGCTTTGCTTGCTGGCAAATATTGCTTTGTTTCTACTCATTAGGCCAGGCTCAGAGAGCGGCACAAGGGAAGAAAGCATAAAGCACTCATATAGCAATATGTTTGCGCATGTGTGTGTGTTTGTGTATATGTTGTATGTGCCTGCTTCGTTTTCCGCCTTTGACGTTTTTCATTTGTGCCTCATTTAAATGGCAATTTATGAGTTCTGTTTCGCGGGCTTTTCAATTTTTCACAGCAGCTGCTCCAAATTGCTTGTTAAATGTTTAGAGCGAGCACACTTCCCCTGTTTTCAGACCAAGTCCTTCCCCTTTTAGAAACTTTACGTAAATAGCTCAACCACCTCATTTCAATATCCCATAGCTGCGATCTTGAGCAGTAGATAAATGTTTTCTAAATGTATTTTATTTCGGTCGAGGGTTGCTGCGCCACAAACGCAATGAAAATTAAACCCAAATTCGTTGAAAACTTCAAAGAACCGTTTTTCATCAAATCCCAAATAAATCGAATGAGTCGCAAAAAAAATTATTGCCAAACCAGTCAAACCCTGGGGAATTTCACAATAAATTGTGAATAGTTAAAATACTTTTAGAGCCATATGCAAAACAGCTTTGAAGTTATTCGCATTTAACTATCGGGCAGTGTGTTTGGTAGTAACAAAAAGTGTTGATTGTGCATTTGGTGTTAATACTTATAATGGTAAAGAAAATTCTAATAAAATTTTTAAATGAGTTTTTTTTTATTGGCAAGTTGCATTTAAAAGATTTTCATTTAGATTTAAATTCCAATTTTCATATGATTTTGACTATTTCTTTATGCAATATTTATCTATGTTGTATTCCCTTAATGCTCTCTAAATAATAATCAAAGTAAGTAAAGTCAGTTGGTAATTGCTTTTTTTTTTGCCAATTTTCGCAAAAATGTCACAAAACAGGTATGCAGTAGCTCCTGTTTATTTTGGCATTATTAGGAATGCTTTTTAAATTCACTTTCTAGTACTACTATTATTTTTGGTGTTCTTGTTCTTTGTTATTTGTCGTCCTTGTTGTTAGTTCTTTTTCGACTAATATTTCGTATGTTGTCTTTTGCACAAATGCACTCGAGCATTAATTTTTACGCTTCAATTTTCAAACAAAAGATACCCACACAGTAAGTAAGAAAGGGATAGATAGAGTTAGACAGATCGAGCACTAATGTAAAAAGGCAACTTGCCATTTTGACTAAATTATAATTTTCCATATGTGTCTCTGTGTGTGTATGTATGTGTCTCCAGTCGTTAGCTAAAATATGAACCGAAAACTTGTCAGCAGAGCATGGCAAATGGCCGTCCAAAATGGCCCCAGCGTAAAAATGGCTGCCGAGCAGCATCAGCGTGTAAAACTTTACAGACAGTTGCAGAAATCATTTTGGGCATAGAAAGAGGAACACAGAAAGACGGGAAGAGAGTGAGAGAGTGTGTGTGTGTGGGTGGACTGTCTACAACTGCAACGGAAATGAGTTGAAAAAGTTGTGCAAATAGATGCCAACAGACGTCGCAATGTCGCCCCAAAAGCAAAACTCAACTTCTTGTCACCCCCGCCCCAACACCCCAAGCGTCTGCGTGACCGGATATAAGCAGTAAAACAAGCTGACAGCATTTCACACACACACAAACAGAGGGAGAATGAGAGTTTCATCCTTTTAAACAGCAGTCTGTCACTTGCCTTCGCAGTTTTATGCGTAAACAAATCAAAACTAATTCCCTGACTACTTAAAATCAACACACAACCCCCCGCGGTTGCCCTTCCCTTGTCCAGCCTGGTGCACTTGTAAGTAAAGTTGAAAATATTGAATATCTCTAACAAAGCAATATCGTTATGCAACTGAAATTGCCACTCAAGCATGCAAATTTGCGCCACAAGACATCGCAAACGCATTCAATCGCTGACGTCCCGAGCTTTGGCAGTTAACAAACACATGGTGTAACCTTTTGTTATCCAAAAACCAAAAAAGGGTTAGATGCCCTCTCTTTCTCTATTTTTTTCTCAGTGTGCCCATTGAGATTGGCAGGCCACCAATTGTGCCCGGCGGCAGCCACATTCATGGGTTTTGCATCAACTAATAAGTGCGGCGATGTTGCAAACGACGCAACTCTGAGTTGCTCTATAATGATGAGACGCCCACTGTGCAACAGCAACAGCAACTGCTGCTCAATGGCCTCAAGTGGATTACGTGAAATTGCCAAAGCATTCTATTTGCCTCGACACAAGAGCTTGGCGGGTGGTGCAACAACGACTCAACTACGACATTGACTACGTTCAATAGTTTAGGGGTATTGATAATGCAATTGTCGCCCAACGGCGCACTTGATGCGTGGAAGGGGTGAAACAAAAGTGCAGACAACGATAAAGTAAATATGCAATTGCTGGAAATTAGCAATTAACATTTGTGGGACTTAGCTTCCAAGAAATAAAATCGTTCCGTTTTAATAAATATGAATATGGTTAACTGTTTGAGGAAAACTCAATCACAAAAGTTGCATTGAGTATGACTTAATATTAACACATTATTTTTAAAGTTGTTTAGATTTACAATTTAAATGAAAATTAAATAGTTTATCTACAAATATTTATTAGATTATCAAAATCAAAAAGTAAAAAATTAAAACACAAAAATGATAAACGTAACAAAGCGTATAATTTTATGAAGCGAAGTTTCATTTAGCAAGGACAACCGCCCACCCGAACCAAATAACCCATTTATCGTAATATACGTTTAATGAGCTGCTCACGCATAAAATTTGCAATTTTCGGTTTGCCTAAGGCTATGCAATAAAATTCAAATGCATATTTTAATTGCATTTCACTGCAGTCGAGTGCCAGTGCAGTCCTTGGTACTGTCCTTGTCGCTTGTTGGTTGGTTGTTCGATGTTGGCTGCACTGACAGGCAGACAACGGACCAAGTGCAGATAATGCATTAAAATGGTTGCCATTGCCTGTTGGATATAGCGCGTAAAGTAATTAAACGCCGCCGCCACAAAGCTAATAAAAATGTCAAATGTCAGGCTATAAAGCATAGGCCTGACACACACACACACAAACACCCATTAGCTGTGTGTGTTTGTGTGTGTATCTGATTGGTGGCCTGCCGACCGCTTAATTGACACCCTCCATCTATACGCCACAAATTTGATGAGGCGCCACATAGTTCAATTTAGATATAGGCGCCCCAATGACCACGCCTAGCTGAGCCACAGAAAAAGGGTTTTGTTTTTTTCTTCTTTGCTGTGTTCGCCTATGTGCCCAGTTTGTTGTCCCTTGTTCCTGGACAAGCCTTCTACAATACTTGTCAGTGCTACTTATGCGATATTTATGAATTTAATGTTTGTTTTAACAAACCAATTTCAAGAGTTAAATGCGCGTTAATCCCATACTAGTCGGTTCAATGACCGGCTTTACACTTACATATGTATGTCAATCCCTTTTCACATTATGATCAAACAGAACTCTCAAAAAAAAGAAGCGTCTCCACACAAGTAGCTTAAGGAATAAGGTTGGAAAATTCAATAACAAAACACAACTTTTAATTTTCGATCATTTGATGTTTTGTTTTGTTATTTTTCAATTGTCATTGTAATACTTTAAAGCCCTTTAGTAGGTTTGATATTACTATAAAACTTTTATAAATAAAAGCTTTAATCAGTAAGCAATATTACTAAGTGTGTAAATTTCAGCTGACGCTTCAAGGCAATTGCTTAACTTTTACAAACTGACCCAATAAATATGCCCAAAAGAGACACTAAAGCCAATATCATTTTGTGGTGACCTTAGAGAAAGTCAAGCGGAACGCACAAAGATAAAAGAGTATGGGACGGCAATCAAATGGTTAAGGTAAAGTGCAATAAATTCAAGAAAAAAAAAAGTAACAAACTTGTCGATAAGAACATTGCACGCTGCTTGCAACATAACATACAAAAATGTATACATATATTTTAGTTACTGTATGAGCCATGTGTGTGTGTGTGTGTAAATATCTCTAACCCAAATCTTAAAAATTTACAAAGCACATTTCTATAGCAGCAGCAGCAGCAACTGATGCAGCAACATTATAAAACCCAACCCCTATACAATTTAACCGCCGCCAACCTTAACCCTCGATGTCCCCATTTTAGCGTTGTCAACACAAATTAAGCCAACATGTAAAAGTATACAGTATACAGTCACTCGGTGCTGTAGCTGCTGCTGCTGCTTCTGCTGTTGATGATGATGCCAGCTAGCATATCTGTAGTGTATTTAAATATGCTCTTTCACTTTCAATATCAAATGAGTGGGATGCCAACTTTTGCCTGGCAGCGAGCATTCAAGAAGAGATTGCAACTTGTAGATACATACGTATGTACACACATATAAAGTAGAACGATTCGACTTGGCTTGTCGCACCACAAAGTTTGCGTTTGCCTGCCATACACAAAACTAAACTTTGAATGAAGCAGTCCGTCCCTTGGCCACGCCCCCTATTTTATACCTACATTTCGTGCAATGCAAATTGCACAAGTTGCCAAAAATCGCTTCACATGTGCCACTTAAAGTTTTGTTGCTCTTGTGTGTTTGTGTGTGAGTGTGTGTGTGTGCATGTTAGTTGTGTATGTGTGTCGTGTAGTTTACAAGTTGCAACTTTATACCTTGCTGCCACTTGAAAATTTAATGCATGCTTTTTTTCCCTCTTTCTCTTTGTGTGTTTCTTATATTTGTTCACTTCTAATAACACGAAAGTGAGACCTCAAAACTTTTAAGTGATGTTTGCAATATAAATATGCGTTCTAACAAAAATGTGGTAATCAAAATATGAAAATTGTTTACATTTATAATACCCAAATACTTAACACATTCTTGAATTGGTTTTGAACTTTAACTGTTTTCAATTCGAATGAATGAAAAAAAAAACATCATAATAAAGTACTTTAAGAATTAAAGTTGAGGAAAAAAATTACATTTGTAGCTGTAAAATCTTTTCAAGTGATAAATAACTGAAAAATAAGTAGATCAAGTTCCGGAACAGATATATACATACATATTTTTGATTAACTTATCCCAAAAAACCGGACGCATTTAGTAGCCAACAACAGTTTCCCTTGGGTGTCAAGTCAGGCACATGAAAAACAGCAAACTGCCAAAGAATAGAGGTCCAACTGAAACAAAAGAAAAACATTACAAAACAAGACACAAACAAAATTTAACAGACAATAACAGGTAAGCGATGCTTAAAGACATAAACAACATGCCCCTAGGGCCCAACCAAGCAGTTTAAGCCGAGATAAACGTTTAGATATGAAAAGCGCATACGAAGTGAAAGAGGGATAAAAAGAAAACGAGAGAGAGAAAGAAAGAGACAGTGAGAGAAATGAAATGCTAAAATAACAGGCAATCCGACAGGCAGCAAGTGAAAATAACAATCATAATATTCAATTATGCAATACCCTGGCCCCAGCACTTTTTAGCCTGACCAGCGGCAATTTACCACACCTCTTTTGCCTGCTCCCTTCCCTCTACCTTTTATGGGCCATCGCATTGTTATGCTTTTGAATAATTAATAAAACATTGTGTGCACTTAATGCAAAAACAGCAGCAAATAGAATTACCAAAAAAAAAAAGAGAAGAGATTCTGTGTTCGCTTGCCACTTCGCCACTCGGTGCAAATTGAAATTACGTGCAATGCTTTGGCAATCAAAAAAGGGATTTAGTTAGCCATTTGTCGCATTGTCTTTATCTCGCTTTCTCTATTTGCCCTACCTTGGGGCGCTTTTAATTGAATTTATTGCGCACTGTTTGTCGCTTTGCCTTGAATTATGTATAAGCTTTCCACCCACATCGACAAGTATCGCTTGAAAACAAAACAAGCCCTGTAGATTTATCTTAAGTTTGACAATCTTTTTGTCACCTAAGCGCAAACTGCTTAAAAATTAATAAGCCAACCGCCAACGAGTAGCTAGTTGCTTTCGTTCATCTAACTGTTGAAGGTTTTGTTAATTTTAACACGCGTTATGCTAACAATTTGTAGAAAGTTACGCTCAACATTTTCAAAGTGTCCTGAATTTGCCTAATTCACATTTCTCACGTTTATAATGTCGACCAACTTAAAGAATATTTTATAAATAAGTAACTAAGGAATCGATTTACTTTTGAACAAATACAAATATATCGATTGAAAATCCTTAAACCTCTACTTCTTACTCCAACCTTTTACTAAGTGCCTCACATTCACTTCAATTAACAAGCATTTCTTTTTAACCATCCGTGAATGGCTTCTCAATTCTGTTGAACGCAAATATTCAGGCGTTGAGAACTTTAGTTGAAGAAAGAACAACACACCAGTGAAAAGAAAATTGGGAAAAATCACCAATTTCGCGCACAGCGCACAATAATCAAAGTGGTGTGGGGCAGATAGTAAAAACAATAACATGCCAAAAGGTGATGCAACAAGATGGCCAAACACTTCAACAGCAAGCGAACAGTGCGAAGCAAGGCAGGAAGAGAGAGAGAATGAAAAAGAGGAGGAGTGAAAGGGAGCGAACGGGGGGCTGGACTGAAGTAATTGCAACACGCGAATGAATGCGAAAATTCAATTATTTTCGGTCATTATTATTTTCTCGACGTCCGAAACGAGTCGAGTGCGTTTTTCAGCACTGTTCTTCGTTATTCTCTGTCTTCCACGCACTTTATGCAAAAAACGAAACAGCAAAACAAAACAACAACAACAAAAAACTTTCAGCGACGTGCAATCAATGGGCCGCACAATTTTCCCCGCATCCTTCCCGTTTGCATTCAGAAACCCTCGAAAACATTTTGCAGCCCTGTCATTTTGACGCTGGCTCGTCCATTGTCTGCCCACTTGGGCGACGGGCCGCCAAAGTGTTGCAAAACGTTTTTGTTGCAATTGTTGTTGTTGTTGCTGATGCTGCACCTCTTGGAAAGTTTTGCTTACACAAAAGGCAACTACAAAAATTAAGTTAACTTTTTCGAGCAACGGGAATTGAGTAATTTTCAGCTGTAAAACTTTATTATATTTTGGGGCCAGGGCTGCCAGGCTCATTGTTATTGTTGCTATTGCTGTTGCTTGCAACAATTGTAGTACATGCCAACTTGTTGTTATTGTTTAAATGTTAATTTAACTCTAGTTGTAAATGTTGCCCAAGCGAAGGCAGTGAAATGTAAGAGTTAACTTGCTGCCTCAAAACTAGGCAAAACATGCAAACCGCATTGTGAAAACGAAAGGAGACGCCGCCGCTGCCTGACCCCAAAGGACCCTTCAATGGGAAAGCGCAAGCCAATGAACTAAAACGCCGACTAATTGCATTAATGAAGTACATATTGCTTACTACAAAAAGTAAATATTTAGTGGAATTTGTTTACTCTCACTTTAAAATATATTTCAGAACTAATAGGAATTTATTCAAAGCTCGTTTTAATTAATGGGAATTTAGCAAAAAATAATTACACCATATTATAATATTTTTTTTTTCAACACTTTTATCTGTAGCTTTTGCCTTTCTAATTCCAACATAAATATATGTATAAGTCTGTATCGTATTTTCCATTTGACAATCTGCACACTCCATTCAAATTGTACGCATAGCCAACCTATGTCGACACGAACTCAAAACTCATTTAATTTAGAGCCTAGCATTTAAATCAAATTAAAAATCGCACCAATGACCAAACGCTGACCCTGGGGCCATACCCCCCAATGGTGCAGGCAGCTGGGCCACCTGAGCCGTGGGTGATAAATGCTGCCACACGGCTCAGTGACTGCAAATCAAAATACACAAAATGTAAATCTCTTTGAGGGCGTCTGCTGTGGGTTTGGGTCTGAAATCAGTTTTTAGCTGTCAAATAAATTAAATTTCTGTTTTTTTCTTTGCGACAGTGCTGTTGTCGATGTTGGTGGTGTTGTCAGCTCGACAGACCCAAACAGTGGCAACAAAATGGCGTTGAACGCATAATTTAGTAGTCTCATCCCTGCTGGCTGGGCGAGCATTCACTTGCTTAAATTGATTTTACAGTTAGTCGAGGCATGGGAAGTTTTTAAGCTATAAATTTGGCAAGTGTCGATGGGCGCGTGTCGATTTGTTTTTGTTTGCGTTTCGAAAGAACTGGTAGAGTTGGGTGCTTTCTGGCCGTACACTCATTTGCACTTAACACTTTTGGCCATTTTGTTTGCGAAGCCGCCATTGTTGTGCGCTGGTTAAATAAAGTGCTCAAGTTTATTTGGTGAGTCCTTGTATCACTCTATCTACCCGCTCTCTCTCGCTTTCTGCTCGGCGGGCAATGATGAGGAAAATTGCAAAATTTTCGTGCCTTTCGATAATTAAATATGCTCTCAGTTCGGGAGTGTGGGCTTGGGTGGGTACACATGTGTCTAATTGGATTGTCGCACAGTGTTGGCTAACGTCACATCGAGAAACTCAACCCTCAGCTCATGGCTCAACTTGTGGCTCACATAAGTTCCACTTGCACACACATGAATTTCGTTGAACAACTTTTTAATGAAGTTTCGCCGTTCTTAAAAACTTTTCGCTCATTGGCATGTTGTTCTCTATTTATTTTGATTTCTCTCCCTTTGACCCAAGTTGCACAACACTGACTAAGCGGCCCATTTTGTTGGTGATACGCTTTTAATTAGTGGCGATGGCGTTGCCACTAAACTTTTCGCTTCGCAGCTGATAGGTTTCTTATTTTTTTCGTGTGGGTGTACAGTTGTGTTTATAGCTAGCTTAGCTGAAGTACAGTTGTGTACGAGTTGGCTTAGCAACTGTTGAAGTGTGTATGTGTGTGTGTGGTTCCCGTTGCTTCTAAGTTTACTAAACTAACTTTAGCGGTTTGCAAACGGCTGAAGTGACACAACAAATTCGAAAAGTTGCTAATGAGATAATGTCACAAAGATTTTTCACTGTATAATCACCAATTTGCTAAAGCGAAATAGAAAATAAACATTTAAGCTGAGACACACATTTAAGGCGGTCATTAAATATAAATATTATTTTTGGAACTAGATTTAAATTATATTGTTCGATAAGGTCAAGACTTTCTACTGCCATAACATTATTTAAACTTATCCGATTTTTAAAATAAGAAAGAAAAGAGGTTCTGGTAATCATAATGTCAATTCAAATTTATTATGTTACTATGTTTTATATTCTCTATCAATCTTCATTTATAGGTTCACCCACAGTTGTTGCACTGAATGCAACGCCCGTTGCTTATCCGGGCTCTCCATTGCATTTGAATGTGGAATTTTGTGCTAATCCGCCAGCGCATGCGGCGCGCTGGTTGCACGGCGATCGCGTCTTTACGCCGGGCAATCAATATGGCAGCACTGTACTGGCCTACTCGGTCAAGGTAACAAAACTTGAACAAATCTCGATGTACTCCAGATGCTTCAAATATATATTTCTCATTCATTTTTTAAAGGATCTACCTACGCCGTATTGCAAGGAGGCTCGTTTAACTTATGTCAGCATGCATGAGCGTGTGCCTCGAACTTTCTACTTTATTGTGTCATCCCCAGGTGGCGTTGCCGAGGCCGTATTCAATGTAAACTTTACGAAGCGCCATCGTCAAATGTCAAACACCATCGACGACGACGAGGAGGAAGAACTCAATCGACCCGAGCAAATACACTTTCCCGTCTTTAGCAATAATACGGCAAGCGGGCGAGGCTTTGAGTTGGCCTTGGCATTAACTCTTTTTGGTGCAACGCTGTTGCATTCTCATTAACTTTAAGTGTATGTGTAAGGGAGTAAGCGAATGTTAATTTGTTTGACAGTGACCGTGTGAATGAATGAATGAGAGAGAATGTGCTGACTACTAATGCATGCAATTTATTACGCTATGTACTACTATGTACTATACCCACTATGTCTAGGCGCATATATACATACATATATCTTTATAGACACATATATATATATTCGTATACATATATTAACTGTCTGCCATATTGCCCACAACTACTATTACAACAACTATTAATCTAAACTCTATGTGTATGTGTATTTGTAATCAATTAGCAAAAGCATCAAAATGAAATTATGCCATTTAAAACCCTATGCTAAGACCCCTTTCTTCCCCCCCCAAAAAAAACAACCCACTAACGACTAATCCACACTTAAAAACACACCCTTAAAACACTTTGCAGTCGTCTATGTTGGCAACTTCAACTTATTACTCGAGCATAAAACGACATCCCCTCCTGAAAAAAAAAAAACTTAAAAATTTTACTGCAGCTATAAGTATATCTGTAGCTGTATTTGTGTCAGTGTGTACGTGTGTAGTATTTAGTATTAAGAAGCAGCGCTTACCTTAAATGCCAAATAGTAATGTAAAAAAAAAAACAGAAAAACAAAAATATATATACATACAATGAAATTTAATGAATTTTTTGGGCAAACCAATTGTTAAAAAGTTGAGCCATACATACAAATTATACTTTAAGTTCCTTTTGCGAAAAAAAACAGGCGTAAAACTTGCAAAGTGACTGATTTTTGTTATATATTTTGAGGCAATTAGTGTTAGAGAGAATTAACAGTTGAGTGTTAGAAAGAGCGAGGAGCAAAGTTTAACTATACTTTAATGTAAATGAAAAGCAAGTAACTTACCAGGCACGAACAAATTCCTTCCATTTGAATTTTTGCGCATTCGAATAGGCAAAATCGTAATTATAAACAAAAAATTAACAAATAAAACGAAATTTACTTATCAATTTGAAAGTATGATAAAAAAAAATATATTATTTTTAAAATTAAGTTATAATAAAAAATTGGAAATATTATTTTAAGCAAATGTCGAATATATCCAGAATAATTTGTTTTGTTCAATTTCAGCATATTTTTTTACAATAAACTTTTCTCTTGACATTATTTTCAAGGACCAAAAACTTTTAAAAATCCTTCAACAATTTATATTTTTGTAATAGGTTTAAAAATTTATAATCAAAATGAAAATTAGCTCCAAAATAAAAAACCCTCCACACTGAAAATACAAAAATTGTATATAAATGTTCTAGTAGCAAATTGCTCAAAAAGTATTAACAAAAAACAACAAAATATTACTAGATTTAAGAAAAAAAAATACTTAAAAATACAGAACAATATTATATAGCAAGTGTTAAATGTTGTTTGAAAGTGAGAAGCCCAAGTAGAAACTTAAAAAGTGCATAAATAAAAAAATAAAAAATACATACGTATATTAAAATACAACAAATATTTAAATGTAATATAACAAAACTCAAAACTGTGCGCTATTGTAAAATAATTATTTTCAAAATTCCAATATAAAGCTAGCAAAATTCCTTATTGCGCGCTAATTTTGTGTATAAAGCCAAAGCTTTTGTAATGTATTTCATAGAACATCTTAGCCATATACAAGTCATATACATACATATATCGTATGCGCCATATAAAATACTAGTTATTTAAGAAATCAATGTATAAATCAACAAGAAATACTTAGAAGAACCTAACGCCAATTTAAGCAAAATTTGTATTGCAAAATGCAAATATAAACGCAGAGTTCCAAGAATTATGCAAAACACAACATATACAAAATGAAACAAACAAAAATTGTTTTAAGCATTTTACAATTATAATTTAAAACTTAATTAGTAATATGCGAATATGCATGTATGGATAGCCTATAACTGTATGTGTGCCATGTAAATTTCAGTTAAGGATTATTTGGTTTTTATAAAGAAAATTTTGCGAATTGTATTAACAAAGCAAAAAACAAACACGTCGTCATGTTAACTAACAAAATTAATTATTAACAAAAGAACATTATGGTATTATATATACTATATATATATATATATATATAAATATATTACAATGAGTGGTCAAATGCATATTGTATTTATTATATGATTAATTATTATGATAATATTTATAAAATATTATTTAGAAATAAAAGAAGATGCAACAAAACTAAACACACATGTAATACTATAATACTTAGTTCTTAAGAGAAACAAAACAAAAATCACAAAAACAAAATGTGGCAAATTAATTTTTAAAAATTACATAATATATACATATATTGAAAAATACAAAAACGCAGTTCATTTGTAGAGCAAATAAAATGTGTTGACAAAACAAAGAAAAATATGCATACGAAAATAATTCAATACGAAATACAATAAGCAAAAGGTTTAAGTCATAGGCCCAAGATAAAAGTAACAACCACCAAAACATATTTTTAGCAGTACGAATACGAATACTAACGGATTACTAATGGGCCCAGAGCAAGCCCAAAACGAAAACGAGCAGAAAATTAAATCAAAATGGCGCATTCAAAAATCCAAAAACAATTGCACAATACAATAAATAAAGCTCAGACCCTGCCCTTAAAGTCAAATGCATTGCAACAAAGGGCCAACAACATCAGTAGGCCAATAAACTAATAACTGTAAACTTTAAGAGCCAGATTATAAACTGCAATAAGAAATGCCCGCAAACATTTACAAGTTTAAGACACAAAGCAAAAACAGACAAAATAGCCAATTTAGCATTAAATAAAAGCAAATGACAGCAACAAAACAAAACAAATAAAATGAACATGAAATAAAAATTTAAAAATAAAAATGCAAAATGCAAAATACATTATTTAAAGCGTATTATTTACAGGCGGATCTTTGCATAAGCTAACAAGAAGAAGTTCTTGTCAATAACAATACACTGTAAGAACCAAATCTTTGGATTTGTTGGCAAGTCAATCAAGAATTTAGACTGATCTGTGAGCAGTGTAGTGTATGCGTAACAATTGGCAACGAACGTGCAACCTGAAAGCAAAAGATTACAAATGCGCTTGCAACATGAAGCAGCAGCAGTAGCAGCGGCCAACAGCAGCATCGAACAGCAGCAGCATTCAATTGCATCAATATCAATCAAAAAAGGCTGCACCCCGCTAACGAAAGGGAAAGGCCACGATTCGAGTCTGAAGACGGAGATCGAGAGAAAGAGAGAGAGAAAGACAGAGAGCGAAAAAGAGTGGAAGGATGCTTTGGGGCAATGCAGGTGATTCCGGTTTTTCAATTCGTACGTTGGCCCAATGCGTTGTCAACAAGGCTTGCTGCTGTTGCTGTTGCGTGTTGTGGTCAGGTTTATTACTTGGAAATCAAAAGTACAACGACACCGCAGGACGGGCATGGTCAATAGCAATATCGAACATATACGGTACGTACTTATGATCAAATGGCAACGACGCAAAGTCGAACGCTGCTACACTTTTTGGCCTACAGAGTTGGCCATGGGAGGCCAGACCTGGTCAGGCAGCCAACCTGTTTGCTGACAACATCAACAACATCAACGGCAGTGATAACAACGACGACAGCCAAGCAAGCAGGCAACATGGCATTCAGCCTCTTTGTTAGCCGGTTTGTTGCCACTTTGCGGCGCTAATGACGGCCAAATAGCCAAGGCGCGAGATTACACGAGCTTGCGGTTAGTGTAGCGGGGGCGTACCGTATAAGTTTCCCTCTCCTCTTTTGCCCATATAAAAAATGCTTAGTTTATCAACACTGCTGGCAATGACCAATTGAAATTCCTTAACCAAGTGGAATAAACTCGTACACAGTTAAATTATTTTTGTTTGTGGTCAATATTAGAAGAAAAAAATATGAACTTTAAGCAACTGAGTTTTAAGTGAGTCGTAATTGACCAAACTTACTTCAATAAAGCTGTTCATCACAAACAAAATCAGTCATTTGACTGAGACAGAATGAGAGAGAAAGCGAAGAAAATAAGTGCATATTTATAAATAATATAATATTATAAGGTAATAAAGTGGAAGAGACACACGAAAAAAGAAAAGATTGCAGATAGATATAAATTCAAAAATAACACATATAGTTTTGTGTAGATTTTAAATCTCTTGATAGTGCAAAGACTTATAAAAGCTATAAAAAGTTAAATTACCCATAATGTAGTACAAGGCATATGCCAAGGCATCAAATAAATATCCACAATATGTTTAGTGTGTAACGTCTTATAGCCCTGACAATACAAATATGGTCAAGTCGCCTAATCGTCAATAAACTAACAAATGTCGAAGCACGCGCCAAAGGTGCACTGCACCAATCTTTTGAAGACTGAGAGGGGAGTGCTGCTGCTATGGAGTACGGGGGGCATTTGAAGGCTGCTAAAATATCCGCAATTGCCAATTGGCAGTGCTGTGCGCATTTCTTTTTAATTGTTGTCGTGAGCAAAACACAATTCACATAAAAAACCGGCTGCCCCGTTGCCATTTGGCAGCGCGCTCTTAACATTTTTCATTTGCTTATGATAGAGGCGCCTTATAATAGTTGTAATAGTAGGAACTAAAAAAAAATAAATAACAGAAATGCAAACAGCAACAATTATGTTTGTTGGTATATCCATATATCCATACTAAATTGCTAAGTTTAAGTTTATGGTGCGCGTTCGGACCAAAAGCTGAATCAACAGCATTCATGAATCCGCTTACAAATGCAGTCAATAAGTGTGTGTGTGAGAGTGTGTGGGTTTTTTTTTGTAGGGGCGTGGCTGTTGCCTGGCCAAAGTAGGAGATTGCTAAGTTAGTTTGCCGCCTTCTTTTGCGCCAGCAGATATTGATGAAGTTATCGCAATTAGTTGTCTTATGGTGAAATCGCCCAATTTGGCCAGATGGGAAGTGTAAGTTGGATGTGTGTGTTTACATTTTTGTACAATGAATCATTAATCAAAATAATAATCAAAATAATCTTTGCTATTAGAGAACAGAAAAAAACAACAGACAAAAGCATTAGGAGAAAACGTATTTATTTGAAAATAAAATAAATTATTTTACATCATTAATTTTCAGCAATGTACTTAAATTTATAGTGAACAGTATTAAACTATGAGTGATAAATGCATTATTAATTTTAAATGCATGCTTAATTCCACTTGAGCCCGTTTCATTGTTGGTATCAATTAAGTAAGTTCATTTCATATCGCAATAAAACCGAATTTTCATTCATTGGCTTTTCTCTTTCTTTGTACAATAGCCTTATATGAAATAAATTCTTTCTCCTTCAACGAGCATTTAATGCAATTAATTTGTAGAATCATTTATAGTTAATTTCATTGACCGATGCACTCAATCACGCCTTGAGGCTGGTTATAAAAATTCTGCTATTCTGAGCACTTTTCATTATGCGCATTTTTTATGATACCTGCAAATTTATTATTGAGTTCAGAGCCAATTCGACTCTTTTGGATCGACTTTAAGCGCGTTTAAAACGCTGACAATTAATTCATTCATTTTCTGTTACGCCATTGCACTTTTTGTTCCTGCCTCTGCTCTTCTTCTTTAGCCTTTTGCTGCTGTTGCATCATCATCTGCTCATTGGCTCACGCACAAATAATTTTTCATACACTTTTATGAAATTTCACAGTTCAATTAATGCATTTTTATTTTAACTTTATTTTCCAATTTACTTCACACAGTTAAACGAGCAACCGGGCAAAATCACCAACAACGGGGCCAATAAAAAGTACAAAAAAAAACAACAACAAAAGTTACACAAAAAATATTGGAATTAAGATTGAAAAAAAAAGAATACGCAACGTTTGCTGAAAACACGAGTACAAAAATTGTTAACGCAAAATTAAAAATGGTTTTTGATTGATTGTTGCATAAAATTGGCTATTGGTTTGAGTCCAGCCGCCGCTCCGTCGCCTTCTCCGACAACTTTTTCCATTGTCATTACCTTGTGGCTCATAATATTTGCCCTGCGCACTTAATTAGCCCGTTAAATAGGTAGAGAGCGGGCGACGGGCATTTTATGTGCAGGTTGGCCATTACGCTTGGATACTCCTTATGCGAAATACAATAAATAAATACCAGAAGTAAAATTAAATAAATTGCTTTTAATAAATTTTCCGGAGTTTTGCTGGGCTTTTACATTAATAAGTAAACTGGTGCTGTGGCAAAAGGCATTTCAATGATTTCCTTTGCAATTTTTGGTCGATTTTGATATTTGGTTTCCCAGGCGACAAGTTTGACCATGCGGAAGGAAGTTGATTGGCAGCCAGCACCAGCAACAACAACAACAACAACCACACTGAGAGTTGACTTTTGTTACAGTTTTAACAAATGCTGAGACTGCACAAATTAACCATCAATAGCCCAAGTTGGCCAACTGTAAAAGAAAGAGAGGCAAAAAGGGGCGAGGCCGGTGCAATTTATGAATCGCATTTCCTTCGAGAAAAACCAGGCGAAGTCTCAACTCTTTGCATGCAGCTTGGCTTAACTTGGCTTAGTTACATAATCTCTTTCTCTCAGTCTTTAATCATAATTGTCTGACGCACACACACACACAGACCATAACACACATTTTTACAGCTGGCTACGCATTTGGTTGTGCGGAAGAGACGAGAGGAAATGCCATCAAAAATGACACCAAGCACAGCGAATTGGTGAAAGCCAAAAATTGCCAGCAATTAATAATTTCTTAAATAGTGCACAAACATAAGTATAAATGTATTCCATGTTGCATGCGTAGTTCTTACACCGCTGACACAAATGAGATGCATTAGATAGCTACTCACCAGAAAGATCAAAAGCATAAAGCACTTTAGGTACGAAACTAACGAAAGCAACTGTGAAAGTAATATAAAAAACGTGTGTTTTAAAAGTAAATCTGATCCATGGAGAGCAACAAAAATAGCAAGATCAAATCGTTAAAAACTGTTTAAAAAAAATTGTATGTCGCTCATGTCTGTTCTTCTCTTTGTTATGCATGCGTCCGTTCACTGACGTATAATGGATATTCTTATGTTCCTTTCAATGCTTAAGTTAAAATTTCTTAAATAAAATATATATTTTTTAGCTTAATTGGAACATAACCGAACAACTTTAAAGCTCATAAGAAATACTTTTGCATAATTTACACAGCAAAATAAAAATGCAATCCGGAGATGTGAAATAAATAACATTCAAGCATAAATAAATGTTCAATTTTGCAGTTTAATTCAATCAGTTAAAATGAGTTACCAAACGGTATAGATGCATAAACCGATGCGTTAAGATGCCACATACAGTTTCCCCTCCTCCAAAAGCAACAGGCATATGAATCAATCAGCGCCAAGACGTCAAACGCCTGACAATAAAAGCAACAAAATCTGTCGAAAGCGGCTCATTAAAAGTTTATGGGAAATGGAAAAATAAAATACAAACCGTAAAAAGAAACAATTCGAGCAGAAAAACAGCAAAATGATCAAAGTGATCGATGCTAACAATAATGATGCTTATAAATATTTGCAACAGGTGTAATAAGTACATGCGATCATAGCCACAGTAATAGCTAATTGTTCAAGTCATCAGTAGCTAAGGGCAAAAATGTCGGTTAAACAAATGGCATATGACAAGGGCTTTCACTATACAGTGAGCTCTTCTCGTTTTTGTTTTTTCTGTTGTTGCTGTTATTGTTGTGTTTTCCACACAATTGGCCAAAGCGGCTAAGAAAAACCTGTTGCACAGTTTTCCCGCATATGCATTTTGGCAGGGTCAATGCTGCCGTAGAAAGCCATAAAAAAAATGTCATTGCAAAAGGCGGCAGTGCGCTTAAAGCGAACAAAAAACGAAACAGCAAGAGAAGGAGAGAAGGGGAAAGGGAGAGAGCTTCGCTTGCGCAATCGCTGGATGGACAAGTTTGATGCTACACTTTAAGGATCGACAGCAGCGTCAACAACAGCAACAACAACAACATCAACATCGGCTGCAAACTGCAGCAACGACTTCGACATCGACTTTGAGACCATCGACGACGATCGAAAAGAAAACGAAATGCGCGAACCACAGCGGTTTCACTTTCATTCGCAACGCGAACGCGCAGCTGACAGGGTCGCCTAAGTTGAGTGCTCCCCCCACAGCATAAAGGCCGACTAAGCATAACTTAAATGAAAACTCAAGCAACAAAAATAAAATAAAATATAAATTCATTGTAAATATTCATTATTTCAATTGAAATACGTGCATTCCAAAAATAGTGTCAGAAAAAGAAATAATAAAACTACGAAACAGAAAGATAATTTATGTGTACTTTTCATGTGATTAAAAGTGCTTTTCAATTGTGCAGCAATTCGTATAAATAATTTAGTGTTTGAATTTCGCTACGCTTCCATCAACAAATCGTTTGTAATACTTAATGGATGCAGGTAAATTAATAATAAAAAGCTGAGTTTTTAATGCACATTAAGCGTGGGAAAATGAAACGATTTCAATTATAATTTAATTAACTGGTCTAAACTGCTCCCAAAGAAATTACGCAAACAAAAACGTAATCAAATTAAAGCATATTAATTGAAATTATAAGCAAATTAGATATATATTGATTGCAAATTATAGCTGAAGAAGGGTTTATTGAGTGGTAAACGAGATTAAAAGTAAGGCGAAATAGATTATAAATATTCTTAAAGAAATAAAGAAAAATTAATGTAATTTTCATTCTGCGAATTGTCTCTTAACTGAATTGTAGCTAAAAGAACAAGAAATTAGTAAAATATTATAAGATTACAAAAAAGAGGAGAGGGTTTATTTTGACTAAAGTATTAAAGTTCAAAACTTAATCAAATTTAAAAATAAAAAAAAGAAACATAAGACTTATGGAATTGAATGGACAAAAATTTGTAAGGCAAGTTATTAAATTATACCTAAGAAATAACAAATACTATAATCATTTAGTGAAAGGAGTTTTTTTGATTATTTTTTGTTTGCTAAAGTAATCATTTATTTAAACGTGCCCCACAAAAAGTCTGTTTTATTAGCATTCACTCTATAAACAATGATTCGATAGTTTGAACTTTTAAATTATGTGCAATCCGAGAGTCTATGTTTAAAATTGAGTCTATTATTTGCAAAACTAATCTGGAGTAGAAATTTATTATAATGAACTTGACTTGGGGTTTGGCTGCACCTGTTTTCACAAAATTTGCCTAGTTGATTTGTTGTACTCGTTGTTGTTGTTTTTGTTGTTTTTTCGAAAAACCCGCTGCTGCGGCTAAGTGCATTGTAAGTGCTTGGGGCCTAACATGAATGCGGCAAGTAAAATATGTTTTGGCATGCATATTTAATGCCTATCAAAATACAACAACAACAACGCGGGCAATAACTATGTGAAAACCCGTACCGAACCATTTTAAACGCCATCAATTTCAATTTTCCAAATTAAACATGCGTTCGACTGAGGACTGCGTGGCCTTTCCAGCTTTTAGCTCTCGAACCAGCTGTCGGGCATCAAATAATTAGTAATTCATTACTTTGCGGCAATTGCAGTGACATAAGCCCAAAGCGAAACCCAATAAAACAGCAGCCAAGTTCAACAAACCAACTTCCAATGAAAGCGACTATCGACGAATCTTTAGGGAAAATGCATGCGAAAGAGAAAGAAAAACGCCAAAAAATAAAAAAAAGTCAATAAAATTCAAAAAACTAGCGAAGCCACTTAGGAAAAATGATCGTCAAACTTATCGCTAAAAAATCAAACAGAAACCGACTGAAGACTGGAAGACTATGGTGTCGAATCCTCTCTCCTCGTCTGCGTCATCGTCTTCACTTTTAGTTCGTGGCTGACGGCTTGTCGTTAAATGTTTTGTAGTCGTGGAATGCGTTTTTCAGCTCTTTTTTTTTATTTTTCTTGAGTTTATTCACACCAATAGTTATTGCTATTTTTTTTTATTTATTTCCGTGCACAGCGCCGCTGCCATGTGGCCTAAAATACAACTGCTAGCAGCGACATTGTCTGTCTTTGGCATCTGTCTGCTGGCCACAGCCAAAGTAACCCACGCGTCCTTATTGAATTCTGGCAGCACCACTATTCGGCCACAACCCTTGCAACCACCGACTGTGCCACAAAACACGACAACGCCAACAAGCAAGGAACGCATCAACAGCTATGATGACATCTTGATTGACAGCCTAAAGAAGTTGGAGGCAGAGTCGGAGCAGGCGGAGGTAAGTTCATTTTTAGTGAAAGATTTTGACAGGTAATGAGAGTCGCTTTTTGACAGCTTAATAAACAGTCCGGAGGCGAGCTGACACTGGAGGTCAACGCTGATCTACCACAAGCAAGCGATGTGCTGGCAAAAGCAGAGCGGAAGGCATTGGAAGAGACAGCAAACTCCCAACAATTTGTGGGGTAAGTTGTGGACAGTGTTAACAAAGCCCCTTAAAGATTTTGTGCTCAAGTCCAAAAATGTTTAATTAAACATTACGTTCCCTTTAAACTTACAGCGTTCCTGGTTTTTTGCCTACTGTGCAGCCCGAAGAAGAGCAAGAAGAAAATGGCAGCACAGCAAGCTCACCAACGAACGGACATGGCTATATACAATTCGATATCAATCAGGAGATGCCAATTGAAATCGCTCGCCGTGAAAGAACCCCAAAGTCAAAGAAGGACACAGTGAACGAGGTGCTCTCCAGTCTGTTTCCCAACGGTTTCTCGGACATCTTTCGCTTTAGCGGTAGCGAGGCAATCACAGAGCCGAGTGCAGAGTCAGTCAGCGATTCACCCAGCACGACAACAACCACAACGAACAAAGCGATGGTGCATGCCACAACTGCAGTGGCTTCAAGTGCAAGCACAGAACCTCTTACCTTGCCACTCAAGAACGAAACCTCTTACAGTTACCAAACAACTGTGACTAGGGAGTATCGACGCGAGCTGCGACCAGGACACACAGAAATTGTCGTGGAGAACGTCAGTGCGGAGAGGGAACCCTTTAGGGACGGCAGCAATCACATTTCCAGGGATGAACTCCTGCGCATTAATCGCGCCGCAGTGTCATCTCCTGTGCTGCCCAGCTTGCTGTTGCGACCCCATTTCGAAAGCGAGGACAATGAGACTCTCGTCGCTGCCGAGAGTTCACCAATTGTCATACTGGGCGAACAGGAGTCCGAGCTGGACGAGGTCCAGCCTATTGACGATAATCAAATTGCGGAGACGCAGCACTTGGGCCAAATGCTTTACCAGCATCTATTGCCAGCGCCACAGCAAGGTTCCCAGTCTGACTCTACCTCCTATCGAAATCAACAAGGTCCTGCGGAGCAGCAGCAGATTAATGTGCACATTGTTCACGACGATTCCTTGACCAAGATATCGGAGCCAGGCACAGCCAAGTCTCAGCCTCAACAGGCACTGGATCATTATCAGGACCGCTCGGAGCAGCGTTTTCATGAGCAGCAACAAATCCCGGAAGCACCCTCTAGACAATTTCTTAAGAACTTTAAGCCTATTGTCTCCGCTAGTGTCGAGAGAACCATACCCAAGGTAACCTTTCACTACGAGTCTGGCAATTCATTATCTCGCTCAAATGCAAATCCCCTGAAGGAAGCATCATATGACAGTCAATATGGGGGACCCGCTGCACAGCAGCATTATCAACGGGAGTTGCCGCAACCTCAACCCAAACTTAACACTCAGGCAATTCCTTCTTCTCAATCAGCACCCGCTGGTCCCGACTACTCCAATTATGGTGGCCCCACCCCAAATAGTTTGATCTATGTAACGGTCAACTCACCGAACCCTAAGGAAACTTCAGCTGCCAATCCCCCGGCTCAAGATCAACCACAACCAAATTTGCCAAGCCCACATGATTATGTTTCGGAGGCAGCTGCCGATGCTTCCCAGCAACATTTTCAGCACGCACCAGCTCCCAAGCAGAATTCCCAACCCGAAACTCAACTGTTGGTAAAGCCTAATGGTTATACCTTTGTGGAGGTTCAGAAATCAGTAAACATTCACAACAAACTGATTACGGAGAAAGATGGTCGTTTAGTGGAGATGCATGAGACCATCTACCATCAGCCACCCTTTGATCAGAATCATTACAACCAACCATCTTTGGGTTACAGTCCCAAGGAATACGTGTCCGCTGCTGCACCAGAGGTATCACAGAAATCTCCAGAACGCGCCCCTAACTATGTTTCTCTGGCTGCTAACCCCATACATGTAGAGCAGGTAGAGGATGAAAGCTCACTGCACGAGGTCGCCAAATCGCATGCATCTATTAATCTTGATGTTCAATCTCAGGATCAGGAACATACACATCACGATCCTCAAAATCATATTGATGTCCAGCAACAGCAAATTTTTACACACCACGAAACCCCAAACCATGTTGATATAAGTCATCAGCAGTTGCTTTATCAGGAGGCACCACACTCCGTTGTCGTTGAGAAGCATGTGCCTCAACCATATCCAGTGCCAGTTGAGAAAATCGTTGATCGTCCCTATAAGCAAGTCGTGGAGAAACACATTCGTGTGCCATACCCAGTGCCACAACCAGTGGCAGTGCCCATTCATGTCGAGCACTATGTTGATCGTCCCTATCCCGTTGAAACCTACGTTGAACAACCTGTACCGTATCCCGTCGAAACAATCGTTGAAAAAATAGTTGAGAAACATGTGCCAATTGAGGTAGAGCGTATTGTGGAAAAGCCTGTCGAGATTGAGAAGATTGTGGAGAAATATATAGATCGCCCCATGGCTGTACCCATTCACGTACCCGTTGCCATACACATGCCTATGCCACCAAATCATTCGCCTGGCTTTAATTTCGGATCACATATGAATTCAGTGCATCCCTGGTCGCATGCTTCGATAGGTCATATCCCACCCAAGGTACTCCAGAACTATTACAACCGTATGTTGAAGAAACTACTACCCCAACTTACAGCACACAAAACAGCAACAAAAACAGCGGCAAAGACCCCAGCACAGACACCGGCAAAGGCAGTGCTTGTCAAGCCACCGACTAGACCAGTAAGGGGGGAGGCACCCCCGGTGGCAACCTTCAGTCTAGCTGACATGCGTTTCGATTTACGACCACCGCCTCCGCCTCAAGGCTCACCTTGGCTACAAGGTGCTCGCTACTTTTACAACACACTCCCATCGGACTTGTCGGTTGCAGCTGCCTCGGCGCCTGCGCACATGGTCAAGTCCTACATTGGCCCTGTACCAACGACCAGCTCGAGTGCTGTAAGCAACGGTAGTGAATTCGATGAGTTTCAACGCTGGCGCAATGGACACTCCCTTAAACGTAGTCCCGACTTTGGTCGCAATCTTCAATTAGAGTACGGCTTCAAGCCACCTTTGGTGCCTTCGGTGGAGATCGATGATAAGGGCATGCCCTTAAAACAACACGATGCGGAAACGCAATAGTTAAGAGTGCAGATGTTAAGATGTTGAAATGAAAAGCGTGCCAAAATATACAGCTATAGTTATTATTGTCTATTTATGTAAAATATTTTAATTGCGCATTTAATAAATTTTTTTATTAAACCAATATGCCAAAACCCATTGATAAAGCACAAAAACTTCCATACCATATTTTTCAGCAGCATAATTTCAGTTCAATTTTATATCTCAGCGGCAATGTGCTCCTTCTATTAGAGGGAGCCATAGGTCGCAATAAGAGCCTTAGAGGGAGCTATCTTATATTGACAGTTGGGCCAAGGTATTTCGGCAGTATACAGCGAATAAATCAACGGTCCAAGATGTGTGGCATAATAGCATTATCGCACTGTGACAGTCAGGCTTCAACCACACACGCACAAAAGCACAGCAGGGGCACAAGCCACGAGTGCGTGATTATTACTTATTAATTTATTAATTATCTAATATTAGCAACAATTAAGCTTTAATGAAAACGCTGAAATTAAACAAGTGAGTAAGCTTAAAGCAGGCTTATGAGAAATGTATAAAAAATACCCGACTATTATGTTGTAAGTTGTCTGTGGCGTGGGCTCCAATTAATAGTAAGCCCAATAGCGGATTCAGCAGAAAAATAGAGTAAAAAATTATGCATTTTCTTGAGTAGAATGTATGTAAATGAAAAATTCTGCATATGGAACACGAAGGGTTGCGTTGGCGGCCCCAAAGTTTTCTTATCTTCAACTGCCAGCCAAACAGCCTCGCAGCACCATCAACTCCTACAAGGGTCACACACCTAACACCCCAACTCCAATTTAAAAATGGTAACACGTCTGCAGGGAGAAAGCAAATGTGAGCAAAAGAACCGACAGAGGGCGGCAGTGTGCAAAGATTTATATGACAGCTAATAAATTTACAACACATGTAGCTCAAGATATTAGAAATACTTTTTGGTGACAAGCGCATGGCCCTCACGTTCGCCGGGGGGTTTGAATGTTATTGAAGCATGCTTTTAGGCGAGGCGACATAAATAAAAACAGCCTCGCCAAATATTTGCACAGCAAAGTCGAATGGCACGTCGACCCACGACTACTGCAGTTGACATCTGACGGCAACAAACTGTCAATAGACGAGCAAGAGGGCTGAGAACAAGGAGAGAACGAAAGCTGGAACGGGGAACTGGCAGACAAACCGTTTAGCGCACGTGTTGGCGGAAACGGAAGCACTACAGCAACGCGCCAAGTGCCAAATGGCAGATGCAGAATGGAGAATCTAGAATGGCGAAAAAGTCAAAAGGCGTACGGCAACATTTTGAAAAGTTATGACAATAGAGCCCCAAAGTGTCTGTACCTGATTCATGTTGTTCATAACACGCCATAAAGTGAGCAGATTAGATGGTTAAGTGCATGCTCCTGTCTGAAACGAGAGAGCAGTCATGCAAGATAAAGGACACCAATATAAGCAACAAATATTTGTTAAATAATGTTGATTTAAGAATAGTTCACATCGTTGAATTGTTCTCTTAACAAAGATGCTTACCCGCTATACATATATATATATATATATATTATAATAACCAACGAATATTATTTTCTATCATTGCTATCAAGTTATCAATTTACCACATTATATATTATTATGCTTTGCAATCTTAGCATAAAGCTTAATTAAAGAAGCAAAATGCATTTAATTAATGCAAAAAGAGCTTGTAATAATTTATTATTTGGAATTTGAAATTCATGCAAGTGCAGCAAATTGATTATTTCGACACTTATTCCAAATGTGCATGAACAATTTGAGGCAAAGTTCTTCTTTTGCTGCGGCTGTGGGGGGGTACCCCAAGTCATTTGTGACACACATAAATTGACAGGCACTTCTACTCTCCGTCGCTGCGTCTTTGTGCTTCATGACCTCTTCCCTGTGAGTCTTTCTCCTTTTCTCTCCCAGCTTTTATTTGACTGCCTGTGGCAGCAACTGCATTCAAATGCGATTTTATTTAACTTGTGCCAAATATGCAAGCATAAATCAAAAATTTATCATATCGCCACGCCCACTTTCAAGAAAATAGTATATATGATATCAGAAATCAATTGCAGTTCGCAATGCATTCAACATTTTGATAGACTCCACAGGGGCTGGGGAGGTGTGTGGTTTAAAGGGTAGCCAGCAAGAAAGATAAGCCAAGGAACAATTGAATAATTTATATGCAAATAAATAAAAGTATTTCAACAATTCATTCGGCATGCAAAAAAGCATGCAACGAAAAAAGAGCACAAGTTCTCGGAGAAATGCGCTCAGAAAAAAAAGAAAACGCGTGTGAAATATATTTTCAGGCCACGCTACGAGAGGCGTAACACATACTACAACAACAACAACAACCGTGGTAAATAGCTGTTGGTGCTACTATTGGCGACGGCGACGATTTCAAGCTTGGTGTGTGTGTGTGTTTTTTTTCTCGGCGGCGGCATTCTCCAACTCCTTGCCCCCTTTGGCTGCTGCCGCTGCATGTCATTGTCAGGGGCTGCCAACTCTGCGTTTGATATACGATTTGGATGTGTTGGCAAGCCGCCCAGCTGTAAGGGGATGGCGGGACGACTCGGGTACGTCGCCCAGCGAGACAAATGCAGCTGAACCGAAAATTGCATTTCCGCTTTGAAAATTGCGCAAACTTCCGCACACACAGTAGACAAAAAAAAACAATCCGAAAGAGAGGGAAACACCATCGTGATAGGCACGAGTTGTACGTTGAACGAGAGAGAGTCGCCATGTCGCCAGACAATTGGCAAAAATTTTCTATAAAAGTGTGAAATAGGCCGGCCAAAGAGCGGCTGACATGCCGTAAAGTGGCCCCGCTCAACCACAGAAAACTTGTCACACAAAAATGAACGCAAAAAAGTCAAAAGCACACTACACACCCACACACACACAGAAGAATAAAGTGCAATGGCTGTCTGTATGGGGAAGAGGGAAAGGGTGGGTGGACAGGAGCCACAACCAAAAACGACAACGTGTCAAATGTTATCGAAAACGAATCTTACATGCTCTAGCTAATTGAACTCAAATCGCATAGAGCAAAAGAGCTTGATTCTCTGTGAGGAATTGGGAAAAGCTTAATGCAATTTTTCATATAACTGCGACATCAAATATTATAGATTTTAATGGAAAACACCTTAAGAAATTCCCCATAAAACTTATATTTCATTATCTGTGAGTTACAAATATCTTCAAAATGTGGCCATTTCCCCATTTTTGACAAGAGTAGATATGAAAAGTTTTTCTGCAAAGTTATCGCCATGACATGGGTTCGTGTCATGGCTAACTATTTGACTGGCTCCTCTTCGGACTGACTGCTTAGTGCTAATGGGCGACAATTTTGTGGTGATTGTGCAGCAGTCAAATTGCTCTTATCTATAGCCAAGCCAAGAACTGCACGTGCAAGTAAGAGACGCAGTCAGTCAGCAATAACCGCAAACACTTGGCAAACACACACAAACTTTTTCAAACACGTCAGAAGTTTCATTTGCCATTTGCAGCGCACAAAAATTTCTGACGTTTAACAAGCGGCGACAACAAACAAACAAACAAACATGAAATCGCGCACAAGCACACACATGCATGCACGCCACAGATTTCATTCAATCAGCGCAGCAGTAAAAAAAAATATGACGGTCACGAAGTTTACCACGTGTTACGGAATAGATCGAATAAAAAGAAGTAAAAGACTAAGGCAGCGCAATGGCCGACATTTTAACAAAAGCATTTACGAAACTTAAAGCAAGCGTGTGCGATAGCAGATGTTAAATGTTATCTCAGAAGCGTATGAGTTAACAGCTGTTAAAGAATCATTTTTTAAGTACAGCCTAAAAGCATGTTATGAAAATTATTTAAAACAACAATGAACAAATATTTTTTTTTTCGAAATCTTATGGCATACAAATATATGATTTTTAATTCACATACACATCTAGCTAATATTTTAATTCATGCCACAACTGGAACAAGAATTGGAATTTACAATCAATAGATGGCCAAAACTAATCAAAGGGCTCAAATGCAATACACAAATAAATAGGATAAGAAAAAATTAGAGAAAAAAAAACCAATACAAATTACTTGCAGACCAATAAGAAATTTCAGCAGCAGCAGCAAACCAATTTGATTGTGTATGCTAGCACAAGGGCAACAACAAGAAAATGAGAATAATACAGAAGCAGAAGAAGGAGCAGAAAAACTGTTATGGATGAATCCTTCACATAGAAAAGCAAAACCGGCAACTGACAATGAAGGACGAGTAGACGAGTAGAAAGATAGATGCAGGCAAGTTGTGCAGCAGCAGCAGGCACGCATAGATGATTTTGATAATAATAATAACAACTACTACAACTATAATGAAAAGTCGAGAGATGATGCTGAAAATTACAAGCTAAGCTAGCTGCCTGGCTAAGAATTTCAATCAGTGGCCGGCCGGCTGCAAGACAGACTTACAGAGACGGTGAGAAAGAGTTGGGTGGAAAGTTGTGTGATTGCATAACTGTGTTGCGTCCTGCGCTGTCGATGACTGCCACAGCGGGTGGGCAACCATCCAGATGCAGGTAGCAGAAACCGATGCTAGAGCAGGAGCAACATTCTTTGTGTGCATCGAGTTGAGCATCTTTTGCCAAACCGTTTGCCAGCAATTTTCTGTCAAAAACAACAACAAAATTTGCGGTACTTCAAGCTTAGCATCAAGTTGGCAGCCCCGTCAGCTAGTGAGCCAGCTGCTGCATCTCCGGCCACACTTTTAGCATGCGTTCGGTTTTTGTGCACAGCGCGGTCAGCAGGTCGACAATGGATTGCGGATTAAGATGGGGTAGAAAGGGGCATTGCACAAGATTGTGTGAACTGGAATATGCAGCTTCAGTATATTGGTAAAGTTTCCACGTTCGACTTTCAAGCAGCTTGATGAGGGATGGGGAGATTGCGAAAAGGGGAACGAAATCGAATTCAAACTTTGGTTGCATCGGTCGCTAAAAAGTTAAGTAAAAGTGCGGGCAACAACGAAGTGTTTATATTGTGTGTGTATTGCTGGTTGACTCTGTTTGTTTGTTTGCTTGTTTATTTGTTTGCTTGTGCGAGTGTGGTAAATTATTTAGATTGGACAATCTGTGTGGCAAGAGCAACAACAAACACAACTAAATACGAGCTTGTCATGCATATCATGATGTTGAGTGGATTGAGTATGGAAAGCAGTGTGACAAGGGTCAACCAGCAATGATTTTAACAAGTAAAATAAATATATCTTAGAAAGATTCTTTAAGTATTAACGATGTTTCTATTACATTATACAATATAAATGTTGGTATGAATATTGTTGATAGTAATATTCTTAACAAAATATACAAGACAAAATGAGATACTGTTTAATCTATCAATTTTTTAAAGAATTTCTTAAAATTATTCGATTAAATATCGTTAGTTATTTGATAATATTAAAAAAAAAAATTAATATAGAGATTTACGATTATCTTTAAATAATAATTAAAGAACTAATGATATAATTTAACGAAAAGCTTTTAGATTGCATCACCTATCTATATGTTCTCAAATCCATCAATTACCTTTGATTATTTCAAAATGCTTACTTCTCAAATGAAAATTCAAATCTCTTCTCAATCCTTAATTTATGCCTTTCAAGCATTTCCAACTACATAAGTTGTGCCGCAGTAGAAAGAAGTTAATCTGAACTGCGGCACACAAGAGTGGAATTCGAAAGCCAAGGCTTTTCTTTAGTCTGAGCCCAGAAGCTCAACCCGCATATGGCCAAATTACATTATACTGTTTACACTTTGTGTCACACACACACATTCACCTGACGTTGCAGCTTACCCAAGAGCTCAGGCCATAAAAGTTAACATTTGCCAAGTAATTTTCACGAAAAATCATTTTCATTTCCGCCAAAACACTCCCAGGACCCAGCCAGAACAACACAGCACCCAAAGCCGAACAAAGTGCGCCATTTTGACACTTAATTATTTCAATTGAAGCAGTCGACTCCACAGAGGATACCTAGCACTCGTTTTGCTCATTTTTATACGTACGATATACATGTGCATCTCGTTATTAAAATACATTTTGTAGACCTGGTCGAGTCTCATTGTCGCCTTTGTCTGATGATTTTGTCGCATTCTCATTTACAATATTTGTCTCACTCGTTCAACAGCAACAACGAATGAAATCAGCATTAGCTGCAACTGCTGTTGGATTCAAAACAAGGACAAAATGGTAAACGAGCTACAACGCGCAACATGCTGCCTCAGGACCGCAAATGATAAAGCAAATCACTGCAAGCCGACAGCAACACCTTTTTAGGGCCAAAAAAGCCAATGACAAAAAAAAATGTAAAAAAAAATCTATAAGCCGATTGCTTAAGTATTCTACTTTATTTTAAATACAGTATTATGGCTTTGTTAAAATATTTATTCTGGTTTTGTAGCATAAAAGTATCGTTTAAGAAAGTTAAGCACTTAAGATACATTCTAAAAAAAAAGATAGAATTGAATGAGCGTCCCTTATAACAAATACTGCTTCTTTTAAGGTGCAGTTGTATCAAACAAAAACTTTTATATATTTATCGCGTATATTTCGTGGTAGCCCTGTCATTGTCTCATACATCGAACTGATACACAAATTTATGATACTCTTGACTGGTAAGCGAGAGGCAGGGTATCAAAAAGGACTGCTTAGCCAAATGGGTCCGGTTGCTGTGAAAGCGCTTTAACAATTTTAAATAAAATTGAAAGCGATTGCGTTGAATTACATTTTGCGGCCAGAGTCGCATTGTCTCGATAAAAATGATGTGGCTGAGGTGGTAAAGCCCCCACTTAAAATGCGCCATGTGAGTGGCAGACGGCAACCCAATATAAATATATATAGGTATGGTATGTATATCCATAGAGTAGACCCAAAAATTCTATAGAGGGCTGGTCTAACAAGCCAAATGACATTGCTGAACCCCCTGGCGGCCCACCATAATTTAGAAAGGAGTCGTTGCTGGAGTTGAGTGTCATCAGTGGGTTTTGTGGGCGTGGCTAGCGGAGACAAAGACAATTGAAGTTAATGCGCCTCCCACCCGAAAACGAAAAGAGGGCCACGCCATGTCGCCCCATCGAGGACAGCTGCCGGCCATGCGGTTGCCATTGCTATTTTACTTTGGGATTATTTTGTGATTTATGCGGTCTTCGAGAGTTGACATGCAGATTTAGATTAAGAGCAGAGCAGAACAGAAAACGATGCGAAGCAAAGAAGAACATTTGGTTCTCGAGCTGGAAATTGCCAGAAATCGCAGCCAGCTTAATTTAGTGGCAATGCCAGCGCATCGAGCACAACACGCGCACAAATTTAAGAGCGAGAGAGAGAGAGAGAGTGAGGGTGGAAAAGAATGAATTACTAAGGTTGGGTGAGCCACAAAGCAAAGCGGCAGCCACTTGGCGTATGAGTGATATTTTAGTTTGTCGTTTTCGAATGCCGTTTGTGGCATTAAAAGATTTTCTACTTCTCCAAGGTTTATCTATAAAATATGAACTTACTATTAAAGCAAATTAAATGCCAAGTCCTTGATAGTTGAATAGAGAGTGATAGGAAGGGCGGAGGGGCAAATGAAAGCAGACACATTGGCAAATAAAAAGAAACAATAAAAGTTTAATTAATTAAATAGCCGGACACTGTGATTTTGGTTTATTGCATCTAAGCTGTTTGGACAGGATGAAGACAGTGATAAAGATATCTACTGAATATTTATCATTAAGTTTGGTTAATTAATATACACTAAGTTTGATGTGGATTTAGCTGACTGAACGGATTTTACTGTCTAAGACTAAATATACCGCATTGGATATTAATTTATGAGCCTCGTTGTGATAGTTTGCAAACTGGCATTCGTTTACTTAATACTTAAATATGTATAGAAAAAAATGTACACATGACTATGTGAAAACCTTTGGAATAAAAGTTCAGTTGTGGCTAGCATTCCTTTTATTTTACTTACGCAAAGTAAAAAGTTTACAAGTGTGAGAATATCATAATAACACACGACACTGCTGCAAATTAATTTGAAATTGTTTCCAATTCCAATTAAAATTGATCAACTATCGAAGACAACAATAAATCTCAATAAAAGTATATATATTTTGCTTTTAGCGATGAGAACTAAGCTGCAATTATGTATGTAGGTGGCATTTTAGGCATGCCCACATCAGCTCAAGTGTCGACTCCAACTCCACACACACAAACACTTAAATACACTCACTCAAGATTCTACGAAAAGCAATCATTCGCACAATTAGAAATCGTACTTAATATCAAATGGTTTGCAATTACAAAGCATTTTAGAGCACACAGCTGCACAAGGACTGTGAAACACTGTACAATGGGAAAAGAGGTAAGAAGTTGGGGTGGACTAGGTGAGGCAATGGAGATATGGACAGAGACAATAAGCAATGAAAACGACACATGAGCCCAGGGTCAAACATACGACAAAGTGAGAGAAAGAAATTCACAATTGTTGTCTTTTTTTGTTGTTGGTTTGGTTTTGCAGCCAGTCAGGCGTTGGAAAAATGCCACAGAGCAACAATAACGTGAAATCAAACAAAACGAACCAAACTGAACAAAAATAAAAAACAACAACATGCTACGATAACGAAAATGTTGCAAGAGCCCATCAAGTGAATTTGACTTAAAAATGGGCAAAAAATTGCGGCAATTAAAGTGGCAAATTGTCTCGAAGAGGCAACGTTCAATGTTGTAAGGTTTTACTCGTCTCCTCTCTGTGTCTTTTCTTCCTCTCTTTCCTCTACTTAGCCTCTATCATTTTGACTTGGCTATCAGACCAGCATACACACCCACACACATTAGCATCGTCATTGTCATTGCCGTCCTGGGAATGCTTCTCCCTACATCTGGCCCACTCCATTCTTCGCATCTTAGTTGTTGATATTTCGAATTGTGAAATGGAGCCTTAAATGAGTTTTCAGTTGACTTGTATGGGTCTTCATGTCTTGCCTCCACACCTCATCGTCACATTTATCTGGCAGCATTTAGTCCGCCTTCGTCTGAGTTTTGATTGAGAATCTTTGCAGTGCCATTAAGAGAAATATCATTTATAATATCCTGAATGGAAATGCTAAACTATTATTGAAATAATTTTTGAAATTCATTTGCACACAAAACATTATAATTCGTGGACTGAATAAATGTAAATTTTATGAATTATATATCTGTGTGTGTCCGGTGTGTCCCTACCAATTTAGATGAAATTTTCACAGATGATTATTATTTTTACAAAAGTTTGTTTTATAAAGTATCCAATTTTTCGAAATTCTATTTCGAAAACCAGGTAAGCTATCGATTATTTGAAAAATTAAAAATACCTGATCTTCGCGTCGTACACACTAGCTCTTGTAGTCTTCGTGAAGACGCGCTCAAACAGACGGACATTTGCACAAAACCATTATCCCCTTTTCCCATAATATGGAGTCAGGGACAGACAGTTAAAACTTTTCAATGCCATAACTTTTTCAAACCAAGGGCTTCTTAAAAATGTGGTTATATTTTTGTTTAAATTTTATATTAAAATTATACTTAATCTCAAAAAAAAGGTTCTCAACTCTTTTTGGACAAATTTAACATTTAAAGTTGACAAAGTGACATTTTTGTTTGAATTCTCATTATTATAAACATAAATGTTACATGTGCTTACAGATTTCTCACTAAACCTGACTGCATATCCGAACATCTGCAACAAAAGTAAAATAGAAGCCAACCACCTCGTTCTTGACTCTTTTGGTGCTTTATCGTGTCTGCCTTTGGATTTTTATGTGAGCTTCGTGTGACAAGCAGCTTGGCCGATTAGTCCTAAAATATATAGCCATATCCCATTGGCAGCAGTTCCTCTCAAGCGATGGTCCGAAAGGCAAGCAGCTGCTATTTCTTATTATATCGGCACAAGAATCTCAATTAACATAACTCACCTAGCCAATGGGCAAAGTGCGATGCCATAAACTAAACTCTGCTTGCATTGTCGCCCAGATAGTACTAAAAGGACATTCTCGCTCTCTCTCTCTCTATCTGTCTCTTCTCTCTCTCGCTTACTGGCAACTTCCATTTTGTGCAATCGGAATCCAAAGCTTAAATTTGAGGCTGGTGGCCATCTACTCGGCTCATTGTCAAACTGGAAATTGTGTTCATAAATCAGAAACTGTCGCACATGTGTGACACTTCCCACTCCAGCCCCTCCACTCACCCTTTTAGTAAAAACCGCAGCCCCCGCACAACCTAGCGTTTATTGTGTTGTCAATTTGCTGCGCTCGTTTGGTTTTCGCCTAGCTACATCTTCTGTTTAGTGTATGTGTGTGGCGTAATTAGATTTTGGGGCTGCCTCGGTCTGACCACGATAACGGGAAGTGGCAGACAATTAAGGCAGTAGCAGCAACAACAACAGCAACAATCGCCGCATCCAAAAGCTGGCAATGAAGGAAGCACTTCGATGGCTCAATTAAAATTTACAAAACTGATCGCATCGATATCAAGCATTCACAATAAAAACCACCAGCCAGCCAGCTATTTCCTCGTAGCCAAATGACCAACTGTCCAAGTTTTAAAATACAAATACGAAAAATTGAAAAATGTGTACGGCAAAACAATTTAGCGACAATTTAGAGATGGTGTTGTGGGTTTGGAGTCTGGTCTCATTGTCAAAGCTGGACCATAAACATTTGACAAACATGTAAACATGTCCAACAATTAAATTGTACGCACTTCAAGAGCCTTGGCGTTAACAGCAAGCAGCACACACATTTTTGGCCGCAAATTGTCGCCGCCAGTTCCTCATGGATGTGTTTGTTTGTCTTACAGCTCTTGTTGTTGTTGTCATGCGTTAGTCATGGAATGGTAAGGAGGGGTAGGCATGTGTGTTTGGACTGCGTCGTCTCCGTTGTCATCTCGCAGTCTCAGTTTGTTTGTTAGTTGGTTAAACTTCCGCACCAGCAGAGAAGACGAAGACAACGACGACGGCGACGACGACTGCATCCGCATGCAACTTTATGTGTGAGATTTCCGCCTATTGCAGCTGCAACTGCAACTGCCTACGCTAGCTTGTGAGTGGGAGGGATGGGGCGGTTCAAGGGGTTATAAGCATTTTGCTTCTTGCCTTAAAATGCGCATCTTTGTGTGTGCTGTCTGTTGAATTTATTGCGAGATTGTAAATCTGCCACGATTACTGCAATTATTTGGCCACTGTGCGAGTCGGAGCACACAAGCGCCCTCTGGCGTGCAGAGTTGAAATTGTAAAGGGGATTGCTTTCTAGAAAAGTCTAATTTTAGAGTATATGCTCTTAAAGTATTTCAAATTATACAAATTTTGTAACGAACAACTTGGAATTTATTATGTTTTCTAAAAGGAAATTGTTAATTAATAAAAAAAAAATTCTTATTTAATTGACTACGATTAATAAATATCATTAAGGTTTAACTTAAATAGGGGTATAAAAAAATAAATTTAATATGGTTACAGTCGCAACATCAACACAACAATCAATACCAAGTAAAAACTTTTTAAGGTAGATAAAAAGTTTGGATAGTCAACTCTGATCCCCTTTTAGTAATGCACACCACTGTTTCGAATACAACTTTGTAACTAATAACTCAATTTCCAACTGCAACGACTGTCACAAACCGCTCCTCAAAGATCCAATCCGCAGAGAGTCATGTGAAAGTATCTGCAACCTAGGGGCACAATAGATCCTTGTGGGTCGCAGTGCCGAAGGGCGCAAGCCCACCCTCGTTCGACATTACATCTGCAACCTAACCCCGCTCCTGACTGTGGATAACATCATTGACTCTATTTCGGCGCCAAATCTAACACTAATCGTTGAAGTCGCGCCACAGATGCGCCACCAACGATAACTCAAGCCTCAAATCCCAGCTCAAATCACAGCCTTAAACCCAAAATCCCAAAACCAAAGGCAATCTTACAGCGACCGGCACACTAATAAAATATAATTTGTCAGCTACTTCATCAGCAGCAGCGCGTGCGTGACTGCGACGTTGACTGCGCTGCAGCTGCTTGCAACGTGTTGGCTGTGCCTCGTTTTATTATTATTATGTTTTTTTTTTTGTATAATTTGTTGTGGCTTGTTGCCTGTTGCATAACGATTGAACTTTCACATGGAGCGCAAGCTTGTGCCAATTGTTGTTATCCAACACACAGAAATCTTCCTATAAATCATATAATCAGACATACTTAGGGTGTCTACTTATTTGTCTAGGAAATGCGTGCAGCTTATTGCAATTAACAAATTAATTATACAACCGAAGCAGCCTATAAGCTTAGCAGAAGTGCATTTAAAAAAAACCGCGTAAATATCTTTATTTTTTTTTTAAGCTTTTTATTTTTTGTCATAAACAACGTTAGCTGCACTCATAACAACAGCAGTTGCTTGCACATTGCAAAGTTTATGGTCAAAAGTTTGCAGGCACTTGGCCAAAGCCATGGCCAAAAATGCGACTTGTCGTTGTTGCCAATGGCCAAAAGACAAATATAAACGACAGACTCTAATAAAATGCAGGCAATAAACAAGTGCTGCGTTTAATTTACAGACAAAAATGTCGACTATAAAATGTCCTTTAAAAATAAGTATTAGTTTGGTTGTTTTTTTTTTTTTGCAATACAAATTTTGCTCGAAAATTAAGGTCAGCTTTTTAATAAGTATATACATATATCGTATCAAGTCAATGTGTTGTTCAATTTTGTTATAAGATCTTTAAAATTCAAGAGAACTTAAAAACAACTAAAACACGAAATTTATAAAAAATAAAAATAATTATGAACAAAATCACAGCACGCACAACTATGAACTAATGCATATAAATTTATTTTCATTTAAAGATAAGATGGGAAAAACTCCAGTAAAAATCGGAGTTTCCATAACTTTTCTTCGCATTTCCGAAAGATAAAAGATTTCACAAACATACATTGCAAATTAGGCATTTTCAATTGTATTTAAAGTTCGGAAAGGATTGAGACTCAATGCCATGTCTCATCACCAATTTATTATGCCCGCTGCTAATAATTTCAAAAATGAAATTATATGAAAAATGCAAGAGCCACACCAGCAAAAACAACAAAAACAACTAAGACAACAACAAACAGCAACGAAAAACGACATCAGTGACGAAAGCGACAGCTTTTGGTAAAAAAAAAAAAAAAAACAACAACAACTAAAAACGGAAAAACTGGCTAAGGGGGGATCTTGGCGAAAATTGCGAGGCTGCAAACACACACAAAACTGAAGTGGCGCGAAAATTTGAGGCACAGTTGCAACAGCAGCGCGCAAGCGTGCGGTTTTTCCTCCAGTTGTAAAACGGCAGTGCTCGAAAGTAAACAAAAGAAAACTCAACTCAAATTAAAAGTCGCATTAAATAAATGAGAAACGAACGAAGCGTCGGCAACGGCAACGGACCAAGTTTAAACAAAGTTCAAAGCTGAAGTTAAATTAAATAGTCCAAGTTTGTTTTTCACGAATGTGTTAGCAAAATAAACAGGATATCAAAAATAATAAATATTTTGAACAACTGTATAAATTTAAATAAATGAAAAAAAAAAACAATACAAATAAATACAAAAAATAAATAAATTAAATAAAATTGTTTCAAAATATTGCTAAAAAATATTATGGCAAAGACACAAGCTCTATAAAACTCTATAATGAAAATCATTAATTTATTGCACAAAGCGACCCAATTTTTATAAAAAAAACCCCAGAAAAACTCAATTAAACTCTTAATAATATATACTAGCACTTGCTTTAAAAGCTAATTAAAATTTGCATAAAAAAGTGAGCGAGAAAAACATCAACAACATTGCAAATTAAGCTGCCACACCGTTGAACGTGACAACAACAACACAACAACCACTCAACGCCTCATTTGTCGCACTTCCGACACGCCAAACCGAGCGAAGCGACAAAAGTCGCACGCAAAACGCGCGTAAAGAAAATGGCAAAAGTCGCAACAGTTGACAGCGGCCTCATATGCCTGGTAAGTGTAAAAGGGTCAGCAATAACTGTTATATAGACACATGCATATATAAACAGTGGGGCTTGATGGTAACTGCTGCTGTTGCAACAAACTGCAATTGAGGCGTAAATACGACAAGCGTTCAATAAAAAAAAATATATAAGGCAAAGATGGTCCAGTCGAAAATTTTCATTAAACGGCTGGCGAAAATGTGCAGGTGATGCGCTCTTCCGCAAACTATCTGTAGTACGTCCGGAAACTGAACATTTGTGTGGGTGGGTGTGTGTGTTTGTGTTTGGTCAGTATTATGTTTAATTTATTTAAGTCTTATACACCCACGCGGAAGAAAATTATCTTTGCAGCTTTTTATCTCTGTCTAGCATTTAAATTTTAGTTAGCCGTAAAACAATTGCCATGGGGTTTCTTAGTTGTTGTTCGATTTGCCATTGACCAGACTCATTTAATTACTAGCTACAAAATCATACAGCAAATATGTATTCGAATGCTTTCCATTTCATTCATTCGTTTCCAGTTGCATCCATTTCATGTGCTTCGCTTTGAATGTTGCGCAAGTTTTACTTGTATGTGCCCGAAAAACTCACTCCAGTGGCTTTTGCTTTTATGACCTCGGTCCCCGTTTCATAAAAATGTTCACGGTTATCTAACTACACACAGACGGTCAGACAAAAACTTACTACGCTGGCAAACAAAAAAAATGTATGGTATAAACTAAGTGCACCAAGTGAAAGAGCGCAAAAAAAATATTGAAACATTTGCCAATTGCAATCGAAACTGGAAATTTGCAATTTAAATGGATGAAAACTTTGCGGCAATTTTTGCAGCATTTCTTTTGTTTATTTTCCTACAGTGCATTTCCTTGTGTAAGGCTCTGTGCATTCCTGCACCATTATTCAGAAGCCTTGTAGACTGTGGCAAATGCCCCAAACAGTCCCCTTCTGCCACTACTGACTACTATTACCTCTAACAGCCTTTTATGTGCATTGAACTTGACTTTGGTTTTTCATTACGTAGTGCAACACAAGCATACAAAAAAAAAAAAAAAAAACAAAAAACAAAACGAAAACTGGTTCTGAATGCAAACCAACAACAAACTCTGTTTTCCCCATAACCTCTCCCCCTTGGGCTCGCATGGCCAGCAACAATTAGCCAAGTTTTGCCTTTTGGCTGGCCCAATTTTCTTCAGCAACTGTCTTGCTACGTTTTTCCGCCTTGTTGGCCAGTAGCAGTGAAAACAACTAGCAATTTGCAAGCGGAATAAAGGCAGTACACACAACAAAACACAAAAAGCCATTGCAACAACAAGTTAATGAAAACGCCTGCACGCGCTTCGTGGTTGAACATAAAACAAACAAAAATATCAAAAACAAGAAACTACAAAAACCAATGGATTGCAAAATTGCTAACAAAAAATTCTAGTTAAGTTGAAAGTTCATTGTCGAATTAAGCAAAAATTAAAATGAGTAAGAAGTTTGAAATTTTAATAGCTTAAATCAACTAAATTGCAGGGCTTCAAGAGACGGTCATTTAAAAAAAAGAAAAATTTTATTAATCTTGATTTGTTTTGCCAATTTATATATATAGAATTTGTCTTCTATAATTTATATATAAAAGAAAAATAATTTTGAAAATGTTTCTTCTGCCAAGAAATAAAACCTTGAATAACAATAAATTTAAAGATAAGAACTAAAGATCTCGCGAAATCCTGTGCCGCCTTGCTTGGCGGTCATAAAAAATGTTTAACTAGTTTTCGCAAAGCACTTTTCAACTCATAAAAAAAAACTTGGCAACAACAATTACTTGGCCAACAGGAGCAGCACCCAGCAAGAACAGTATCAAGGAATACCAACAATTTTTTATTGAATTTTCTATTGAATTTTAAAATTGCTCCGCGTGGCTTCAAACGACATGAAAAGACACATTTCCTTTAGCAACGACAACACTTTTTTCACTAGCCCATAACAACAAAGTGTTAAATAGAAATCACATAAAATTTTATGTAGTCAAGTGAGGGGCAAAAAGGACGGAGGCAATGACAGCAGCTAGAAGGATAACTAGTGCATACAACAAGTGGAACACAGGGCTTAAGTTGCCACAAAACAGGTAGGCGCATTAGTGGCGCAAGGGGTAGCAAAATGCTTGGAGTGGTGGTGACTGTTCGCTGGGTTGTAGCGAAGTTCATAAAAATTCACTCAGGCACAGTTTTAAAGGCTGTTAAATGTTTACGCGGTTGCATTTTTAACGACTGTTGACAGTTCATTTGGGTTTGGAACGCAGGGTTTAGTTAAATGGCCATTGACTAAACGAAATAAAATAAAACTGCCACTTTTTGAGCTCACTTTGTTTCTCTAACGCCTGTTAAGTTTAAATATATAAAACAGCTAGGAATTTAGAACGTACAAATATTTTTTTTATCGTTTAAAAACATTAGCTTATCCAAAATATTAATATAAGAGTTTTTCATTTTAAGGAAATAATGGTTGTAAACAAAAGAAATTTTAAAAAAAAAATTGATCGTTAAAAAGTGTGGTACAAAATTATATTGATTTTCTTCTACTATTCAGATATTGATAAGAGAAACTTAAATCACAACCTAAGAAAATCTGAACATCTGAATAGCACATTTTATTAAGCAAAAAGATTTTTTTAATCAACTTGTTTTAAAATAATTTTTATTACTCAAATAAAAAACACCATTATTTTATATTTATTGTTGTGTTTCACTAAGTCAAAGCCGCATCGGCTGCTTGGCCGATATTACGTAATCATAGAAAGATAATACCCATACCAAATTTGGAATTATATAAGCTCTTTTAAATTACTCAAGGCAATTTATAAATCCGACAACTGGTCAATAAGTTTAATGACCAAAAAAGCAAAGCCGCACCACAAGTTCAACGTTGTTGGCGTGAAAGTGGAACCAGACACATACAATTCATGAATGAGCATAACCAAAAAAAAACCACACCAGACAGACAGACGAACAGATAAAAGAGATCGAGAAGGGGGGAAAACATGTATGGATTGGGTGCTGCCCGTGGTGCAAGTGAACCGCTAAGCGGTCAACAGTTGCAGTAGCGCGTGCGCAACAGGTTTTAGTGCAACCAAAGAATTGAGAGTCGAGCAGTTAAATTGCAAGCAGCTTCCGTCCAAATGTGGCAAGCACTTGGCTGGTTGTAAGTGAAAGTAACCGGCGCAGGTGGACAGCTTATTGACTTCTTTATGGTCTTAGCGCTTTAATATCAAAATAAATATTTTATTTAAGCGAATTGCCAGTGCACAAAAACAAAGTTAAGGTGGCTTGATCTCTTGAGTTAAGCTTTGATATTGTAGATAATCAATAAGAAAAGCATACAAGCAATAATGTATCTCTGTCTTTCTTTTAGCTGCCTTTTGTATTTGGCCTAATCAATGTATCAGTGTGCAAAGCAGCAGATAATTGGCAGCGTTTTCCAACACTCGACACATTTGCCAGCTATGAGGTAAGTAAAAATAAGAAAACTTTCGAATATTATGCAACAAAAAATAAGTATGTGGTACTATGTGATTTGGCTATCAATAAAATCGATTAATTTTAAATTTTATTAATTTATGTAACGTTTAATAATATATTATCATTACAAATAATTCTTTTCCAAAGGACATGCAACATTATTTTGACCAACGCAATTTGCGCAGCATGCGTCACATTGAGAATCCCAATGAAGACAGCTATTTAGCTGCATTTAATCAGTACAACGAGCAGCCAGTAAATCCCGCGCTCTCTCCACATCCTCGTGTGAAACGAGAGGAGCGTCAGTTGCCCAGTGCTCCACGCATGTTGCGTTTCGAAGTCAGCGATGCAGTTGAGCCCAGCAAAGAACTGAAGCAATTTCTTCGACAGCATCACGATCGAGCTCTCAAAACTGCTTTAGCTGCTGCTCCAACAACTACTACTAATCCTGCTCTGACTAGAAACAGCAGCACTCCTAAGCCGAGCAATAAAAAAACTCGAAAGCCACGACGCTTGCGAAGATCAACTTTGAATCGCCAGCCGGCTAATTTTAAGGTTCAAATGATTCCATTTGATGTAACAGATGCACGCGAACCGGATGAAATAACAGCAAAGCTGATACAGCGTGCCAGAGCATTGGATTTCGAAAGGCGACCAGGTTCAGTTTCGGTTCAACAATCACCCAAGCAATCCAAGCGCAAAAGCGCGAGACGATCCAAGCGCTCAGCTCCACAGCAAGTGCTTAAATTTGAGCTAGCGGATGCAAAAACATCTCTACCAACTTCCTTACAGCGCAACGGGAAAAATCTTAACCAACCCGGTCTGCTGACCATGGAAATGGCAACGAAACAAAGTGAAAATCAAACTAAAACATCCCAAGAGGATAACATGGTGCAACCGGGGGAAGCGTCAGCAGAGTCCAAGCGAATGTACATCTACAAGGAGGCGCCACTAAAGACCAAGAAGTCCATTAGTACATTGCCACACGAAGTGCAAAAGGTAATCTCGCAACTAATCAAAGATGGCAACGGTGGCAAGGCTTATATCAAATATTTGCAGCCACAAAAGTCAGACTTTGAGCACTACAGGGCCAAGACCATCTCCTATGTGCCCAAGTCCACAGCGTATATAAAATATGTCGCAGCTAAACCTGTGGTGGATCCGGTTCATGTTCACATTCAACCCGTGCCCGTTGTAGAGCAGTTGCGATATGTCTATAAGCCAGTTTATCAAGCACCGCCCACGATCCAACAGCCGATAGTGGTGCAGGAGACAGCACAGGCTGTGGAGCAAGTGCATCATACGTACGCCGCTCATGAACCCGTCCAGACAGCTTTGCCTGAACAGAAAGCTAATATTTTGTCACCTCAATTTCGACCCTCCAAGCCAGATCCGCTGCTAGAGTCGAGTCCAGTCTATGGTCGACCCATTGAGAACTTTCAGTATGAGGTTCCAGTCGAATCAGATTCCACCCATTCGCCACTGATTAAGATAGAGTATCATGCGCCTGCAGATAACATTAAGGAGCACTATAAGCAAATGCCCGAGTTTCAGGCGCTTTCCACTTTGATAGGCAAATCTCCCGATGATCAAATCCATGGACTCACCTATCTGCTGGCCAAGGAGATGCAGGCCAAGCTACAACGTCAGCCCAAGCAAATGCTGGTTGCCCAAATCCAGGCAAATTCTCGTCCGCAAGACAACACTGCACCCATACTCTTCCATCCAGGACAACAAGTACCAGCTCCAGTTCCAGCCACATTCAAAATAGATCACAATTCGCTAGGAGTGCAACCTGGTCGTCTTATTGGCATGGCCAAAACTAAGCAATATGTCCCCATTGTGGAGGCTGGCAACAATGATGTCAAGGAAAATCTGCCTTCTGTTGCAAGTAATGTTGCCACCAAGTTGCCTACTCCCAGCTCTTTTATCGATTTTATCCCTGGACATGGACTCTCGCACGGTTACGAGGGTATCCGCAATGAGCAGCCCTTAACCACCGTCGAGCACATTGTACATCATCCCATGCATCAGGTACAGCAGCAGCAACGTCATCATAATCAATATCATCAACTTGCCACATCCTTGCCAGCTCATGTGGACGAAGAGAAGATTGGAAATGAATTGCACTATGATCACAGTCATGATGATAAAGCGGTGAGTTTTTAATCTAAACATGAATAGGAATCGTTAGTTAAAATATTGACTATACTTTATAGTTTGAAATATCAAGGTGATTGATCGAATTATTGAGCAATACAGATGTTATGAATGGAGAAGCCTTTACCGAGCGTGTAGAAAATAAAATCTTGAGGAAGAGATTGACGATCTTGGTTTAAGTAGAGTTTTACTTGATTCAAGATTCTTCCATAAAAAATTCGTAATATAGAATGGATTTTTGATTGAACCAAATTTTAAGGTTCTGGAAATGAATTTAATTATAAATGAATTAATTAATTAATTAATTGCATAAAGACATTTTATACTTAATAGTAGTACTTAAACGAAGAATGATTGGCAATACTTAATTTTTAGTTATATAAATTCCTTTCCGTAATGATTTTCCTCTCTGTGTAGCTATCTCTTTTTACACAAAATAAGTTCCTTAACAAAATTAGTGCACTTTAAGTGGACAACAAAAAATGGGAAAATCGATTCGATTGCTGTACTTTGTGTCGACAACTCTGGCAATGACAATGCATTAAAATAAAGCATACCTGGGGGCTACTGGTCACAAAGGCTTAACACCCGCCCAAATGTGTGCTTCACCAATGTATTGATTGGCATAGGCAAAAATACAATCAACATAAATAAGGCGAACTGCCCGAGCAACAACAACAGCAATGAAAATAACAACTCCCCAGACACGAAACGACAATGTCGCAGTCACAACAATGAAACGCCTGCAGCCCAATCCCCCTCTGTACTGCCTTCATAAGGAGTGATTTTCAATTGAGAATTGAGAATGGAAAAGTGAGTTTGGGGACACACACACACACTCTCTCTCTCCCACTCGCTCTCTCTCTCTCTCTCTCTCTCTCTCTTTCCCTGTCTCTTTCTATTTGTGTGCAATTCAGTTTGATTGCCGATCCATGTCTCGCCGGTAATGCACTTAATCGAATAATTTTCAAGTTCGACAAGCATTTCAATGTCGTTAGACCCCTCCACCCTTACCACTTACCAAGCTGGTAAGTTTTTTACCTGCCGTCTGTTGAGACCACAAAAGCAATGCAAACGACTTCGTCTTTCATTATAGCAGACTCTGCTGCTGCTTCTCCCAATGCTATAGCTACCACTGCAGTCTGTGTGGATTGTGCAGATTGTGGCATTGTCTGACAAGTCGAACCCCCAATTGATAAAGATATACGAGTCAAAGTATATACAGACACACATACCTATACAGAGCAAGCTGTTGCCTTTTTAGAGCACCTTAAGCACTTGAAAAAGGTTTTTAGTACATTTTTTAAGCCATTTCCACGCCCTCTACTTGCACTTGATTGCATTTTAAGGCGGTAACTTGGGGTCGCTTCAACTTCCTTCTTTTTGGCTTTTTTTCCGTCAGTAGCGAAATTAAAATTCCTTTTTCTGCGTTTGCAAAAGTTTTTGCCGTGTTTGTGGCACGACGGCGACTTGCATTTAATTTAAATGTTTTTTTATGACTCAGACACAAAGCAGGATGTGTGCTTTCGTGTGTATGTTGGTGTGTGTTTTTGTAACGTCTGTGGCCATTGAAATGTATCTTAAAGATGCATATTGTGCAAATGGTACCCAAGTATCTGAACATATTTGAAAGTTGGGTAAAGCAAACACAAAAATCTTTTCTAAACTTGAAGCGAATTTAGTTAAGCCAGAGCTTAAAATTACGAAAAATACATTTATGTCGCGATTACTTCAGGAACAAGGAACAATTAAATGAATTTACAAAGAATAATATTAATTACATAAATTTATTATTTAAAAAATTTGGCAATACATTAAATTTACTTAACTTCAGGACAAGCCATCTGATAAACAAATTGAACTAAGGTGCGCGTTGGTCGTCCAGTCATATATTTAGCTGTTAGATAGGGAATTAAACCAAAGGTCGTTAGCAAGCCCGTGCCTCTTGTATCGATGTGAGCCCAATCTGCGCAGGGCACCAACTCATGCAGTATGGCTGCAGCCAGACAGGAGCTGGCATGGCCACGTCCATCATTGCTTAAATCATAGCCGATCCTATCGGTGACTTGTTTTCTGTAATAATCCCAGAGGGGCATGCGCCATAGACGATCTCCCGTAAGGGAACCAGCACGCTGGAATTGCTTCCATATATAATGGGAATTGGAGAAAATGCCAGAGGCGCCACCGCCATAAGCTTTCTTGACACCCTCACCCAAGGTGGCCACATCGACGACCAGTCGGGGCTTATATGATAACTGGCCATAGATCAAAGGATCTGCCAAAACGACCACACCCGCCTTATCCACATCATTTATAGCCATTGTCCTGGCATTCAACATGGTGACAACGTCTCCCGGCTTCACCGACATGCCCGATGGCATGTTCTCGCAAAGCGGGATCACACAGGTCACATTGATGGGCAACGACAAAGCTGCGATGCAGCGCATCATTCCCACAATGGCAGCGGCTCCAGACATGCTTCCACGATACTCGTCCATACCTTTGCACGGTCTCAGATTGATTCCACCCGAATTGAAGGTAATGCCTTTGCCCACAAACAGAATGGGCTTGTCCTCGGGCGAAGTACCGCAATAGCTAATCTCTAGCAGCACTGGCGGCTCACAGCTGCCCTTGGCAATCATGAGGAACGCATTCATGTGCTGCGCTTCAATCCAATCCATGGTTCGCACTTCAACAGTGATTCCACATGGACACAGTGCATCGACGGTTGCTTGGGAAAACATTGTAGGCGTCATGCAATTAGCTGGCGCATCAGAGAGACGCCGGGCAAGGTTCTGTGACTCTGCCTTGAAGATGCCACGCGTCCAGCTATCCATATCGTGAGAGTCATATAAATCTAGACGTGGCACAGTCTCTTGACTAGCCTTGTTCAGATTTTCATTGAATCGCCAGACGGCCAAGGTAGCGCCCTCGGCTGCCTGCTCCGCATAGTCCATGGCATCCACAGAGATGCTACGGCAACCTTCCATCTGCAATGATCTAGCTCCAACGCCGGCTGCTATACGCACATTCTCCATGCCCTCATCCAGCATTTCCAGCTCGTTAAAGCCGATACCCTCCAATCCCAGACCGACAACAGCCACCGAACTAAAGTCCGTGTCGATGTTGTTAAAGACACGTCCACGTCCCAGTGTTCCATCTAATAACATTTCGCAAACAAGCTGACGAAGTTTGCCTGCGGTGCGATCGTTTAACTTATCGCCGGCTGGTGTGAACCTGGGATCCTTATTGCCCTCCTTCTTGTAAAGACCAACCACAAGACCCTTTCCTCCTGGTTTCGATTCGCCACAGGCATATCTAACGAAGAACTGCTTTTGCAGGACCTTTAAGGCATGAGTCGCATTGCGCCGCATTTGCTTCATTTTGCAATTTTTTTAAAGGTTAATAAACAACAAATTTTTAAAAAATTCAGTTACGAAAAAAAGTATTAAATTGTTGGCGAAAATAGATTTGAAAACAAACGACAAATTTTGTTACTTTTTTCTTTTTTTCCAAAGAGATTTTATAAATTTTTCATTTGAAAATCGAAGTCTGTGTTATGTGCAGGCCTGTAACTAAAACAATTCTGAATATTGATTCCTAAGATTTTTAATAGTTCCTATCTCAAATTTCATGGGTAATGTGATCAAACAAAACTTTAACATTTTGTTCGGAAAAAAATATGCAAGACCGATTTAGATTTTTGTTAATAAACCATTTTTAAATTTCAATTCACATTTAGATTTCTATTCTACACAAGTTTTTATTTAAAGGTATCAATACATATTAATAGGAATATTTTCTAATGGTATAATATACAACGTTTCACTATTTCAAGTTTTGCAATTCCCTTTAAGGCGCTGAAGTAGAATAAGCAGGGGTAAGGTATGAGCTCGAAAGTCAGATGCTATTGACATCCTGATAAAATTCAGGCGCGCAGCAAGCGAGCTCACAAAGTTGCAGCAAGGACAAAGCAGAAAAGCGCAAGGCAAAGAAAACAGCTAAGAAGTTGATTTCGCTGTTGTTGCCAACATGCCATAAACAGGCAAAAGTGCAACTGCAACCAACAACCGACAACAAGAAGTCAAGAACGAAATAGAAAGAAGTTTCAGCTGTCAGTTGCTCAATTCACGTTCGACAAATCGACTTAAAATTGTTTTTTGAGACGCGGAAAGTACAAAAAAAAAACACAACTTATATTGGCATTTTCCACATCATTTTCTATTTACTTGCGAGAAAAGCTGATTTCATTTTATTTATTGCTCCTCAAAAGGCCACTTTACATAACTCTCTGTGTTGCCTGTTGGTTAATGCACATTAACACTGGGCTCCCCAAAAAAAGCAGGCAAGGCAGTAAACAAGTGCAAAGCATTCCTCCTAAACTCTGCCCCTACCACACCCTGCTGACCAGACGGTCACACATTGTTTTACTGGGCCGTTTAGCATGATTTTTAATAGGCTTTAAGCCTTGTTCCTGTTGTCGTCAACGACGAGATCTGGCATCCATTCAAACCCGTTGACTGCTTGTAAAACTGAAACACACACAAACACACACATTCACTCACACAGAGTTGCCGTTAAAAAGGCTGACGCCTGATGAGATGAGCATGAAGGCATGAATGCCAGCTCCTGTTCGTTCTTTCTGTCTGTCTGTCCATCTCTGACAGCCAAACGACACTTGTTAGGCTCAAGTTTGAGGTACCCTCCCTATCGCCCTCCCTCCCTTCCACCATGCTGTGAACATGCCGTTGCAATGCTCGTCATGGGACTTGTTTGACAGCAGATGCCACACACACAGCGAACAAGTAGCCAGGAGCTGATGCAGAAAACTGTAACCGTTACTACCGTTAGCAGCAAACGTGTGTGAACATGTTCAGAGATTTTTCGGGCATTTGTCATTTTATTGTGGTTGAAATGGTTGGTAATGGCTGCTCAGCACAAGTGTGCTGCTTGAGCCTGTCCAGTGTGACCAGCTGCAGGTGCAATATTTTCCAGCGGCTAACTCACATATTTTAATTCCATTTTTATTTCAACCCCTTATTGCTGATGTTTGTTTTGGTGTTTGTTTTTTATTTTATTTATTTTGGCATGTATTCTTTGCGTATGTGGCAACATATTTGTGAAAGTGTTGAAAGAAGAGCTCGTCAAGTAGTGGAGAGGGTAGGCAAAGCTTTGGGTGTACATAACTTTTATTTAATGGAGCTTGCCAGGGGAAACAAACATACATATGTGCATTGCTATGTTCGGGAATTTGGCATTGAAAAGCACTCGACAAAAGGTTTTGAGCTTGGGACTTGGAACTGGGCGCAAACCAAACAGAGAGGGCAAAAAAAGGTTGCAAGCTACTTTATGAGCTTCCCAAGGCAGGATGTACATATGTATATATTTATGGGGTGAACGGAATATACAAACAGTCAGCATATGTTCCTAATGTGCCTCGTCTAGGTTTTGGGGTTCCTGTAAAGCTATGTCAAAGTGGATTTAACTCGAACAATTAAGTTTATCTTAAAAAGTGCTGGGATAGTAACGACTTGAAGTAAATAACTTCAAAATGACGAGGAAAGACATTTAGTAAATGTCAATTCTTACATAAAATCAAACCTTATCGTACCTTAGACCTATAGAGATGTCTAAGTTCAAACCCTGCTATTACTTTTAGCTCACTCGGCACTCTTACTCTCATCAATGTGTAGTTTTCCACTGTTTGTACTTAATTTCAAGTAGCATGCAAAATGAGGTCCTGTGTAATAATTCGCTTGGCACGCAGCTCAGATATAAAGTTATCACCAGTTCAGCAGCTGAATCCCACAAAATAGAAAAGTTAACCCAATCCTAACATTGACTTTAAATTAGTTTCACTTCACTCGCGCACATAATAAACCGCAGCTAAGACTCAGCTAACTCAACTGCAGGCTAATATTTTGGTAGCAGCAGCCAAAAAATAAAAAACGAAGAGAGTAAAAAACATTGGCTTAAGATGATGAATACTCTTACTCCTTGATACGCTTTCAAAAATCTTTATAATTTATAAGTTCTTAACGGTTCTAAAAATAACGAAGTTATTGAAATTTAGAATTTAGACCTAAGTTCCGTATTCATTATTCTTTATTTATTCGTTTTACAAGCGTTTTGTGTTAAGATCATCTTTCTTTTAGCTTGCAACGCTGACTGATGTTATGCCGCTTTTGACAAACAAGATATACCCTTTGCAATTGTGTTCCAAAATGAAGATAAAAAATCAAACTCATGCCAAAGACCGTTGGTTTCTATAACCATTCTGTTCCCAAAACTATCTTTATGTCTTCCTCACTATCTCCCTCTTTTTCGCTCCTAGTTCATATTGGCAGTCACATTCGCATAAAAATCACGTAGTTTGACATTTTTCCAGCTTTCCTCTTGTCAGCTCATCGTTGCTTGGACGCCATTTTTTGTTCGTTTCCCTTTTTTCTTTCTGCAGCAGCAGCTGTCACGCAATCAGCCCAAGCACATTTGCTATATAGCTAAGCCAACAAACTGATAACTCAATTTTGGTTAGCGTTGCACTCCTGTCTCTTCCACCTACCCTGCCTCCTACACATCACCTTAAAGCCCCAACCCAACACAACGAAAAAAAATTGCTCATCCTGCTCATAACTCGGGTGCAAAATTGCTAACAAGCGAGCCATAAAAACTGTGTGTGGTTTGAGGTTTTATTTTGTTGCTGCTCGTTTTAGAGACGTATGAGGAGGTGATTCCATTTAAAATTGTTGCCCATTACCCGCTGAACAAGAAACATTATGCAACAATTTTTTGGGGGAAAAGCTGGTGTTTTAAACTGGATCTCTAATCAGCAGTCCAGCCTCATAATTGCGTGCAAACTTTTTTTTGGCTGTGGACGACGTCGACGGCAATTGTGTGTCAATGGCTGCCGTGTTGCGAAAAGGCGCCCGAGAGTCACCAAAAACGTCAGAGGATGAACGACAGGATAAACGAGCAGGACATTCATTGCCTGTTGTTGAACACGTTCTGACCAAAACATACACACACACAAACACTCGCACACTTGCAGGCAACTCTGAACGCATTACATTGTAAAATTGGTTTTTGTAAATTGCTTGGACACAACATTTATTTCCATTTAAATGCGATTTGGCTTGCATTTTTGGTCCACTCTACAACACAACGGCCGGCGCTCTGTGGGCGACTAGTGCTTATGAGTTTGTGCGAGTGTGTGTCTGTGTGTAGGTGTTTGTGAGTGTTGCTGAGTGTGACCAAGCCAACACTTGTTCAATTTTAAATGAGCATGCAGCTTTGGCGCAACTGCTGCAATTGCCACTGATGCCCTACCAGTTCCTCTACTCATCCGTACAAAATCCGTATTCAAAAACTCTGCCTCTGCCACTTTAGTAGTCCCTTGAGGTTTTTCGAGCGCTGCTTGTTTGGGGCTAGGTGTGCTTTGCAGGCACTTAAACGAATTGTGTGAATAATAAAAGAATCACTGAGGTTGCCATAGATATTACGTTAGTCACCAACACGGATTAGTATTATGAGCGTGCTGTTTCCAGATTGCTTGCTTCTTTGTCTGTTGCTCAACACAAAAAACACATACTTACGTCTTTAATCTGTGCACAGCGAAACAAAAAGAGACAGGCACATTAAACACTACTGAAAGCATTAGACAGCTGCACTTTAGATTCACAACAATAGATTTCAAACATAAAGTAAAAAACAAATACTTATGTAACATTGTATTGTGCAATGACTTTCCTCTATATGTGTTTCGTACTCTTATACTCTAATATCCTGTTAAAAAAATTTACAATTCTCATTTGTTTATTGCGTTTCGCCAATATATATAAATATAGATTTTAGTTATGCAAAACATTTATCAAAGAAGGAACAAAAGATGTTATTAACAAACTTTACTAAGCCTTTGCAAATTAGTTTGAGCTTAAGGATATCGAAAAGTACTCAGATGCTGATCAATTGTGTATGTACAAATGTGAGTTAGAGATGTTTTTTCTTACTTCAGTCCAACGAAGCTCAACTCATTTTCAATGGTTTTCTTTAACCGTCTTTAACCACATTCTGACCCCTTTCGTCCGGCTCCTGGGGCCAGACCCTATGTATTTACATACGTTTATATGGGAAAAAGTACTGTATATGAAAACTCATATGTGAGGTTCATTTATATATTTTTCTTTTCTTACCTTTCCATTGCTTCGAGCACATATTTATTTCTATGTAAGTGTCTTAGAAGTGAAAAGGCAGTTGTGTGAATCGATGAAAATGCACATAAAATTAATATTGCCAGAAAAGAGAACAAATTGATAAGCTTGTTTAAGTTATATTTTAAACCTTCATAAATGTTAATCATAAATTGCTTTAATTTCAACACCACAACCGCAAAAGTGCTTAAGAAATAAAATTTGTCAAACACACAATAAATTCAATTAACTGATTTACAAAATAAATCATCAAGCCACACGCTGATTTTTGCGGTCTAATGATGAGAACGAGTTACGTTGAGTTGAGTTGAGTTAACTTCAGATGAGTTGTGTTCTGTTGAGTCCCTGGCTAGTGGCAATGAGAATTAACCACAAAACAGCTCCACACAAAGGAAAAAACAGTGGGGCAGGCATCAAAAGCCGCAGGCTGAAACAAAAGCCAAACGATTTTAATGAGCCACGCAGTGTGGCTAACAAATAGCCAGGATCACAAGAGTAATGATTGTAAGCATTAAAGAGGGAGCATGGTGAGAGGGGGTTTGCTTTGCTGAAACGGAAATTCAAATCTAAAGAGAGAGCATAATGAAAATCAACAACAATGCTGATTATATGCAAATCAAAAGAAATAAAAGCCAAAAGCGCGTCCAAGTGGCATATAATTTTGCAGTGCATCAAAGGCATTGCTCAGATTGCCTCCCTTTTGCAATAAAATTTGTTGGCCCATTCCACTATCTACTTACTAAAGTGTTGGCAAAAACAAGTGCTAAAAAATCCAGTTACAAAAGTTCCTGCAGAGCATACTGACTGACTGTAAATGGTGCCAGAGTTAGTAGAAATTGAGAATTTGGGTGTTTCTTGAGTAATAAATGGTGAGTGTATATCGCTTTTCCAAAAAAATAAAGTTGTTAGCTCTTTCAAAGCGCACGCAGCCAAAAGCAGCTTGGCATGACAATTTTACAACTTCAAAAGCATACTTTTAGGCTGACCTCACAACCCAGTACGCACTGTGGGACAATGGATAAAAAAAAATTAAAAAAAACTGTCTTAACATAATAAATAAAAAATGTAAAATTGTTAATAATGCATACTGCATACAAATTTAATTTTTAATATTTTTGTTGCACAAAAATAAATAAATCTTCTAAGATACCATTGTGTCATCTAGCTTTCTATTTTTTTCTCGTTCTCTCACTGTTTGTCTGGACACTTGTGCGTCCCAAAGCTAGTGCACCCGCATTCTCAAACTGAGCAAAACTAAACGAACTCACGTCTATGTCCTCAAATTGCATTTTGCACTCGACTCGTCTCACAATTCACCAGCACTTTTGCGTGAAACGTGTTAAATGCAAAATGTGTTTTGTCCAAAAAGTGCCCCAAGCCAAAGCCAATCGCAATTTCTAATAAATTCCGTGAGAGGCGAACTGTTTGTCATATTTTGCTCAAGTCCAGGCAAAAAGTGCCTTTTAGCTGCACTCTCCTGTTGACATTGACATTAGTCTATCTCTATGTATATGTAAAAGGTATGCCTGGTTTTCATCTGCACTTAATGGCAAGTCAATTTACAGTCACAGAAAAATTGCAGCATCATCTTTGTTGTAGCCTGATCAACATCATCAAACGAATGCTGATTTACAGTTGGCCAACAAAACACACACATAAAAAAAAATCCAAGAAATATGTGTATGTAAGCCCCTTTTTCAATATGGCACGTGATGTGATTTAGACATTGCCACCCCTTTTGCCCTTATTCCCTCTATTCGGATGTCTCATTTTGAAAAGCAAACATTGACCAGACAAACTTATATGAAATAAAGTCCCATTCCTGTTCCAGTTATTTTCCCAATATGCAATACAATAGTTAAAAAAAAAATGGAGCGTCGCTCTCATCATGTTTTATCTGCATTGTAATTATGTTCATTTAATCAAATCAAATTTGTAATGAAATTCTGCGACTGCAGCGCCTCGTAATAAATTGCTTGTCTGCCCCCGTGACCATGTCCACTTCGACAATAAAATGGAATCACGGCTAAAATAAAAAAAATAAAATGCCAAAGAAAATTTGCATTTTTGCTGGCTATGCAGTTTGTTCTTGATTTTAAATGCCTAATACCCTATTAATTGATTGATGGAATTGGGTATATTGTTTATGTAAGCAAAGCGACAGACTAATAAAAGAGGATAAGGTTGAGAATTATGAAGGGATATTTTTGAAGACAATTTAGGCTTATTAAAACTTTAGCAATTCTAAGGATATTTTTAAGTCAATCATTCACTTTCCTTTTTGTAGCTGATTTTAAAACTATGCAATGTGGTTTTGGTGTGCTGCTTTGCGCGTCAAAAATCTATTAACATTTTGCCGCGCTCTTAATGAAGGACTTGCCATCCTCCCAAACCTGTCCAACTTTCACGATCCTCTGCAATTATTGCAAGAACAATGCAAGTTGGGGCTGTAGAAATATTTTTTACATTTCATTATAGAGCAAAGCATGATTAAAATTTAAGCGCAAATGTTGGCAAATTGCTGGAGCGTAGAGAAATTCCTAATTATAATTAATGCGCTTGCGGTTTAAGGAAGACAAACAATGAACAGAAAAGAAGAAACCAAGAGAGAAAGAGTGGGAGAAATAAAGATAAAATACAAGTGAATGTTAATGTTAATTGCAGCTGTAGTTGGGTGTTGAAAAATTCCTGAAATTCCCTCAGAAGTTTATGAAAACTTTGAATCATAGTTAACTAAAGATACAAGAACAAAAGATGAAAATGTTTTGAAGTTACTTTAGGATTAAATTGATTTCTTACAAACTGAGATACAGTAACACCTAGACTAGGAACATACAAATGACAATAAAATGTTCAACAGCAACAACAACTTGAGGAACTTCTTTCCTCCTAGTCGAAACCACAACAAAACACATAAATTTGCCAAAAAGCGCGCGTCAAAAACTTTGCATACAGGGCATGGTGAGTTTTGCCTTTGCCTTCGCGCAGCAGTTGACGAAGAGAAAAATTCCAGGCGAACAACAATGTAACTTAATTAAACTTAATTTACAACTCATTAACATATCAAAAAGTTTGCCACGCCCCTTCCCGCACACACATACATCTCGCCCAAGCCATAAAAACCACAAAAGCATACCTCTCAAAAATAAAAACATGAAGCGAAAGTTGTGACACTTGTCGAGCCGACAACGAGATTTCCCAGGCTTCAGAGTAAGTGCGGAAACGGAAACTCACAAACACATAAACCGTCAAACACACACACACACATTCCCACGGAAACAAACGGGATAACACTCATGCCAACATTTGTGCGAAATATTTTATTTCATCTTAAAATGTTTACCAGCGAAATACTTACAATAGTAAAAAGGCAAACACCCAAAATTCTGGTTGACACATCTACAAAACAAATCTATGTAGCGCACAATAAAATGAAATCACGCTAAAGGGTTGGTTGAGGCGTGTGGGTGGGTGTTGGGGCTGTGATTGTGATTGTGGCGCATACGCTGTTTTTTACTTCATATAGTGATGCAAATTTCATTACGCACGCGCCTGCCTCAATACAATTTACAATCACATGCATAACAAAGCGCCATGTGAATGACAGTCAGCTTCTTAGGTTCCCTCCACCCACTCCCTTCTTTCCTACAAGCACAACTATGTGTGAGAGAGAAACTTCATTGTCTTTTTGTCCCACATCGTTATACACTAATAAAAAAATTATAATATTTGATTTCTGGTTCTTTAGAGCCATCGCAGTTTACCACGTAATTTTGCATACCTCTATTTTGTTCTATTTATAATATGTAGTAGTATTTGAAGTAATTCTACACATTTATATAGGAATAGTTTTGCTATGGATTTTTTGGCTGTGATAGAAAGAACATTATCAAAAGTTTAAAGTTTGTAAAATATGTATATTTAAACATACTACTTACTTCAACAGATTTTTTTAATACCATTTTAATATTTATCTATATTTTCGACATCAGTCTATAGCAAACAATTTCTTTGACTGATAAGTGTATGCATCTTTCTTTTCATATAAAACAGCTAGCATTTTACTTTGTTGTGAATGCCATAGATGTTTTTTTTTTTTGTTGTTTTTGTTGCTGTTTTTGCGACAGTTGTCTCAGTCTTTGCTGAAGACGACAGCGGCCTTTATAAATTTACATTTTGCGAACTTTTTTTCGGCATGCGCACGAATCGTCAACCAATCAGCCTACTATATTACATACATATAAAGATATGCATACATTTTTTTGAATGTGAAACTAACTTAAACTAAACTCAATTCCCAAATGTCTGTTACCCTACCATTTTCCACCTCCTCCTGATTTCTCTCCCTCTGTCTCTCGCTCTTCATTACAGCTGCATCAGTACGCCTCAAAGTATGCCTTTGGTTATCGCATACGTGATTTCCATACCGGCAACGATTTTGGCCATAAGCAAAATAGGGATTTGCATGGCGTGACACGCGGTCAATATCACATTTTATTGCCAGATGGACGCGTCCAGAACGTGATTTATCATGCAGACGATACGGGATTCCATGCGGATGTTAGCTTCGAAAGCGGAACAACAACTAAACACTGAGGTCTAAAGGGCAGAGGAACAGGAAATATAACCGAACACCCAAAACCACCACAAAAAAAAAAAAACAACAACAACAACAATGGGCTAACGTGCAATCAACGAAATATTTGTGTAAGTTTTAGAATTAAGTTCGTTGGATAAAGTTAAAAAAGTTAGGGAAATATTGGACAGTTACAAAATTATTGTATTGATAAGCAATAAATTCGAAACTTAATAAGTGTATTTTAGATACTAGGTAGAGATAAGCTAGTTAGTAAAAATGTTAACACAAAATTCAATATTTTTGATGTAATTTTATATCCCGAAAACAAAAAATCGAGTTTTTATTTATTTTATATTCTAAATTTTCAACATTTTTATTATATGTCTTTAGTTTTTGTAAAAATATTGACTCTTGTTGCGTTTTATATTTTTTCTCATTTTAATTTTAATTTAATTAAACATTTGTAATATTTTAACTCTGTTTTTCTTTAAACATAAGAAATCTGAAGAATTAAATTTAATTCTAAAAATTTTTTTAAGCAATAGTTAAATATGTAATTTCAAAATAGTAGATACATAACTGTGTCGATTGCAAAATGCAAATACAGTTCCCGCATTGGGAACCTTGTGGTTTTGTCAATAATTTACTCACATCTAACAAACAACTGCAATTAATACACAATCAACAAGATGTGTGTCATCAATGTGCAATATAACAAAAATAAATGAAAATAAACGCAGTAATAAATTATAAATATTTGCAAAAAAAAAAAAAAAACAAGAAAAGCAACATCTTTCCTCAATTTTTTATCGTTTTCAAAAGTTGTTTCGTCCAACACTGAAATAGTTAATCATTGGCGATTGTAAAATTACGCACTATGTTAGTGACAAGGCGTTAAAAAATATTGATGGACGAGGGGGAATAAAGAGAGAAGTGTCATCGGTTCCGGTAGCCTGACAAATTATACAATTGTCAATGGAATTAGAGTGGAGAGGAAAACCTTCAAATGGCAGATGCGCTACGTTTACGCTTCAATTGCATCCATAAATGACTTTTAAAGCTTGGTTATTGTTCAATGTTTTTTTTAGTGCGTGCCTCAAAATCTAACAATTTAAACTTAACAATAATTAAAGCCTTGTCGCTGACCTTTTTGCCTTCCGCTTCGCAATTTTTTTTGTGTTTTTTTTTTTTTTGATTATCATTTTTATACATTTTGTAAGGCTCAAATGCTGAAGAAGGCTTGTTTGTTTACATTTTTGTTGTAGAAGGAGGTATCAGAAGAACTCTTAATGTAGCTGTTTTAAAATAAAATTTCCTCTCAAAGAATTAAACTGTAACCTTTGCTTTAAATAGCATAGCCGTTCCCAAGCTCATTCGTCATAAACTATTTAAACTAATGATATTATAAAATCCATGCAATCGTATCTATGTTTCGGTTTTCATTACTCACAATTTGAGGCTCTTATTCTTTTTTAATACTTGGCATAACACTCAAAATGTCAATATAAATGATGTTTTTTCTTCGTGTTTCCTGTTTAACTCAAATTGAAATCGAAATTGTAGCAAAATTGCTTGGCAGTTTTTGTTAAGTTGCCATTCGAGACGCCCATCATTCATCACAAGTGAAGGTCATCCGAAGAGGTACTACACACAGTATGGGGTGCCAAGGTGCCCCGAAACTCTCAACATTTGTTTGCACCGCAACAAACTTTAAAGTTGTACTTTAATTAATTTCAAAAAGTCAAAATCGAAATCGTTCAAACCAAATCAATGTGTTTTTTTATGCCGCATCATCATCAATGTGACGTGATGTATGGAGTGACTTGCCAATGAATTTCATGTAAGATACGCAGTTAAATGTTTACGACTAGAATTTATAATCGAAGAGTCGCTTGCTACAAACATATGTGACTTTGTGGCAATGGATTTGCTACCATTTAAAGTTCAATGTTGCCAGCAATTGTAGAAACAAATTTCAGTGACTTCTATCAAATATGTTTGTTGTTGTTGCCAATTTGTTGCCACTTTGCGACTGAGTGCATTCAAAGTCAACGGGTACAACATCCGCACCTTAAACTCGATGCCACTGTAGCATCTTTGTCATTCTTCTTGTATTTTGTATTTTGTATTTTTCTTAATTTTTTGTTTTTTAGTTTTTTGAGTTATTTCTTTTTTAGGTTTTGCGGTTATTTTAAGTTGCGGCGCTCATTAACTAATTCAACTAGCATACAGTGCCACCGTAAAGTATGGATACGTGTTGTAAGGCTAACTTCTAATCATATTCTCATGTATGTTCTGCTTATGAGATCAAGCTGTGTTGTAAAATAAATATAATTTTAATAATATTAACTGCGTTAATTAACATAAATAAATAAATTGTTTTTTGACGAGTTTATAGTTTATAAAAAAATAATATTTGATTTTAACATTAAAATATTGTAAATATAATTTATAGTGTTTGTCGCATGTTTTTTTATCCCAGCGTGCACAAACTACTTTAACCCACTAAAATTATACATCTCAAAGCTTTATAACATTTTTGGGCAATGTTTTAATTGATTTGACATTAAAAGGTATAGTTTCTAATTTGTCTTAGTTTTGAGCAGGTCAAACTATTTTGCCAAAATAAATACCATTTAAAGAACAACCTTATGCCGGTAGGTATTATCATTATGACGAACACCATCATCATCGTTAGCACTATGGATAAAAGTTTAGTTAATGAGGTTTCATTTTTCTTGGCACAGCCAATTTGGAGTCTTCACTAGTATGGGAGCTCGAAGTGATTGACATTAATTGCCAGACCAAACGAAACCGAAAACAACAAAAACTGAACTCTAACTCGAACTGAAATGCAACAGAGGCAACAGAAGCAGAAGCTCACACGATGACGATGTGGTTCGTTGCAAGTGCAACTTGCTTGCAACTTTTGAGTGCACTCGTTTGTTATGCATTTTTATGATGTTTTTTGTTGTGTTTTTTATGCAATTGTTATTTTATAATTAAGCAATTCTCGAGTTAATTAAAAGCGACTGTACAACGCAAATTTGACAAGTGGATGCCACAAAGAGATTTATGAAGGTTGCCCCCAAAAGCTCAAGATGTACAGCAACAACAACTAAAAACAACTCTGAGAACCGAGTGCATTATAATTACACACGGAATTATGGTTATTATATAAATCAGCACATTAAATAAAAGTTTGGCATCTAAAAGAATAATATATGTATTTGACACGCCCCCACTTGCAACAAAAAAAAAACTCTCAGACCTCGCCCAGTTTTCTTATGGTATTTTTTGTGTGCCTCCTCTACTGCTTCTGCTGCTGCGTGGCATATGAAAAGAAGTTTTCGCTGCGATAATAAAATCCCATTTAAGTTTGACGATAAGTTTTGACCATTAGCTGCTGGATTCTTTTTTGGCAGAGGAGTGGAAGAATGGGCGCTGTCATTGCAAGTTAAATGCTTTAGATTTTCTATTTCCCTTTTTTTCCCATTTTTATTATTTTTAGTACCAGCGCTTTTGCCAAGTTATGGGGGCCAACTGTGGCCCCGGGCCCAAAATGCAATTGATAAGCCGACTTCGAAGTGGCTAAATGGCTTGGAAACTTGGCTAAAGGTTTGTCGTTTGTCTGTTTTTGATAAATGAGAGCGCAGATGGGCCTTTCAAATAATCGTTTACGAAACGCCAGCTTTTTATTTCCGATTTTCCAACTTATGTCATTCCAAATGACAAAATCATTGAACCTCGCACGTCAATCTAAAATAAAAAGACTTTTGTCCAAATACCTACCATTGAATGTCACTTAAAAATTTTCGACAATTGTATTTTGTATGTAATAGTTTTTTTTTTAATTTTAATTTATTTTATTAAATGATGCGTTTAAGTGTTCTCGGTGGAATAAAAGTATATTTCAGTTAACTTACCTAATTAAAAATGAATTATTTTTGAAATAAAAAATTACAAAAAAGATAATCTGATTTTAATTGTACAAAAGATTCATCGCTATGCGATTTCATATTTGTCACATTTCCAATTGCCTGTTATTCGGTTTTCTTAAGTGGAAATAAGAAGTTATGTTAAGCGAAATATAGCAATTATATATCTATATCGCCATAATAGACCCGCTACACTTGTCCACGTTCAAATGTTCTTTTGCACTGGTTGCATGTAAAGAGGTCTCGATCAATCTGTTTCTTTATGCAATATGTGCAGTACAAATGTCCACAGGGTAGAGAGTGGACACGAGATTCGCCTTCATCGGTCATCCAGTTGCATAGGCAATGTCCAATATGAAGCTGTTTATCAATCTCCATTTGTATAGCCAGACGTCTGCCACGCTGCTGTTCCAATGCGCCCTGCATTTCGATTTTGCTATCCTCCTCTTTTTGCCATAGAGGGATTAAGTCATTTTGAAGCTTCGCGCTTAGTGATACACTCTGATCGTGCATTTTATCAACAGTTTTTTTTATATCCATTAGTGGATTCTCTCTAACATTTTCCTTTCGTCTAATTTCGAGCTGATGTTTGAGATCGACTATTTCTTTAATATAATCTTTTTTTGTTTTTCAAGCGCATCATTTTGTTGTTTTAAAGTTGGTCTCTCTCGCGTCGCCATTTGTTTGCAGTATTTATCTTGGCACCGATAAATATAACAAAAAAAATAAACTAAATAAAAAACAACATTTGAATTGCGCAAAAAATCCGAAAAACAAAAAGAAGAAAAATTATAAATAACTTACTTAGTATCCTATACGCCACGAAACTTTTAATCAAATGAAATATGTTTTCCAACAGCTTGACCAGTGAAATATCCGATGCCAACTAGATCTGTTGTTGTGCTGAATAAAAAGTCGTAACACTATCGTTTCGTTCTCGGGTAAAACAAGTTGGTAAACAATCGATAGTTTTAAGTCGATTGTTTAATTGATGTGATAAAAGTGTGTTTTCCTGCAACTGCGACAGAAAGTCACTTATAAATTTATATACTTTAACAAAAGTTATGAATGTTTTGATACATCAAATTTAAGTTTTTTTAAATCATAATTAATCAACGGATGATTTTAATTTTAAGCGTGAAACTTAATCAATTGTAACCACCATCGATGCTTTTGCAGCACTAATTAGTAGTAGGAGAGAAATAGTCCTTAGTGTAAATAAATTCGAATTTTAAAATGTATTTCAAATTTTAATTGTTAAAAATTCTCCTCTCCCACTATTTCTTTCATTATCTGTCTTTCTCTACCACACTTTGTTTTAAGCCTTTAATATAAACTTACCTTAAATAATTAAACCTCAACCACTGCCTTTCAAAGTTTGTTTTTTATTGTCTTAAGCAACAAACTCAGGGAGTGACTCTGCAGCAGGTTTTCCATGGATGACTTGATGTGCCACTGACAACAACATCAACATCAACAATCGCAACACACAGTAATTCTCTCCCTCTCGCTCTCTGCCTGTATATGCACCTCTACAAAATAAACAACAGCAATAGCAAGGAACAGCAAGTGAGCAACAACACAGTAAACACGTAAACAAGTCAACGCAGGTTACGGCTCAATCGCTCAGGACCCGCATTCGTATCCGTATCAGCAGGATAACGGACAGCGAGCGTGTCGTGATTTCCTTTAGCTTGCTAAATAAAAATTAACAAGGATAAATGATGTGAAAGGCAGCCGCCGCATTCAACACAGCCAATTGTCTAGGTGGATAGCCAGGACAGCAACCAGAGAAGTCAGCGACAAGAGTCAAAAAGGGAAGATAGGAAGGACTCCTCTTGCAGTTGCTCTATTTGATGCGTTGTTTTTGTGTTTGCTTTAAATTGATTAAATGTGAAATTGGAATATGCAAATGCAGTCGACAACACTCCACAAACACACACACGCACACTTACAGAGGGATACAATGAGGGGGCGTGGCTGTCTGTAGGGCGTTACTAAAATGTGATTTATGTTAGGTGCACAGTTTTTCACACAACTTTCGGGTGCAATGAACGCAAGTGCAGCGACTCAAGACGTTAAAGACGAAGAGCCCGAAAAGACGATGACGACGAGGATGACGACAAATAAAAGGGGATGCCATAAACTGGGATGAAGGTGTGAAAAAAATTCGCTTAATTTGTCTAAAGAAAAGCCAAGCGCATGAAAATTTCCATTAAGAAAAATGGTGGCGAGTGTGGCAAGTGACAGCGAAAGCTTTCCTTTTAGTTGCAAATTGTTTGGAAGGTTGGAAAAAATTACAGAAATAATAAAAAAGAGGCAACAAGAGAGACGTAAATAAAAGTTATCTATGCAGTTGAGAAAATAATGAACGCAATCCAAAGAAATGATCTGAGATCAAGCAACATTAAAACAAACTAAAGAAAAGTGAAAAACATAAAAAAAATTATTTTGAACATATTTAGTTAAAAGCAGATAATTAAAAGTTGTTGGTGAAAAAATAATGATATGCAAGGAAGAATTATGTAAAACAATTCCATTTTGAAGTTCTATTAAATTAAATTTTTAAATATTTTCTTTACACAGAGTTTGATTTATAGTGTTTAAGAGAATATTAATCAAATTTAATTCTCAGAATCGTTTGCAAGTTTGTTTTATACTAACTGAACCCTACAAAAGTATTAAATTGTAACCTTTTAGCAACAGAATATTTTAAAAGACTCCAAATTGAGACACGATCATTTAATGTATTCCAGAGTACATGTAACAAGATTTGCTTCTCCTACTTACCAACCAAGTTAGTGTAATGACTTTTGCTACTTGTTGTTGAGCTCAATCGCCTTGTCTAGAAGACGTTTAACCCATTTGTAAAAGGTAGTCTTACACACCTCACAAAAATATGCAAATTACGTGGCGCATCTGGACGGGGGCGACTGTTGCAGCAACAACTGCAAGCACTTCTCACACCAGACACAACAGCAACAAAGCAAACACAACAACAACAAGCAATAAACGCGGCAATTACATAGTTAACTATTCTAATTCACTAATTTTTAGCCAAAATAGTAGGTGCGCCACACAGCCATCGATGTGGAATGTCTTTGGGGTTTCTATTTTTATTCTATTCCCCCAAAGCAACGACAACAACAATGGGCAACAGGTGATTCGCCTAAATGTTGCACGAAATGCGCAAAAACAAATTCGCGGAAAATCAAAAATGCTGAAAGATTTGTTTTTAAAGATTTAAGTGCTTGTCTAGTAAATACCTATAAAAGAAACTTATTTTACGAGAACATATTTGAATTCGAGTTTATTTGGATTTATAATTAGTCGTAGTAAAACCCAAACGAATTTTTAGTTATTAGCAAAATTATCTAGAAATAGTAAGCTTCAAATATTTTATGTGTTTTTAAACTCTAAAAGTGCTTAATTTAACTAGCTTTAAGTATTTTTTATAAAAATATTTTTAAATTTCACATTAAACATTTAAAAACAAGTAAATCAAAAAATTTTGAAGACATGCTTTTTACGTTTTTGCATACAATTGTAAAAGATTTTTTACCATCATCCCATGCAATACCCAAATATCAAACATGTTTTTGCAAAAAAAAATAGAAAAAAAAAAAAAAAAACATTTATTGTCATCTGAAACACATCTTTGGTGAAAATTTTAGAGCTCTAGCTAGTCGGGAACTTGGTGAAAATTTGATTACAAGATTCCGAGACAAACAAGTCAAGTTAAATAAAAGCATGTAAGAAACAAAAAAAAAATTTGTTGCATGTAATAACGGCTTTTGTTGACTTTTATTTGGCAATGCAACTACCCAACTTTGTAATTTTTTTAGGATATTGAAAACATTTTTAAATGCTTCGTAGCGACTGGCTAGCGACAGCAGAATTTTTGGAGCTGTTCTTTTAAATGTTAATTTGTGCAGCATCGCAACAATTCAAAAACCAATAGCAGCAACAAAAACATGAGCTACAACAACAAGCCAACTTCAAAATGTCATCAGCAACATACTTTAGCCAATTTCTTAGCCATTTTTCAGCGTGGCTGTTGAACAGCTGCTCTGCTTATGGCTATTTGTTGTTTGCTTCCGTTTTAGCCTGTTGTACATCACGTTATTATTAATTAACGGAACGTTCGTTAAAGTTTTGTTGCCAAGTTTATGCCCGCTCCATACACTTGACTTGTCTTTGACTTCGTCATCGTCTTTGCACTTGACAAACGATCGGATTCGAGAAAAACTGCAACTGTTGCGATGACAGTCAAAAACTTTTCGTTATTCGGGTAACAAATGTTGCCCAAGCGCAAATTCATGTCAAGTTTGTAGTCTTGTGTATTGGCCGTACTCAAATGTATTTATATAAAATAAAATGATCATTTGCTCTAATTTTAAATCATCTTTTCGTAATCGCAGCTACCACAAAATGCACTTCAATTGTTTTGGAGTGATGCTCCAAGAAATTTCATAGCTCGGGCACTTGGCTTAAGTTGGAGAACTGGTTTATAATTGAGAGTATTAGTGTGTGTTGTTTGTTGGTGTTAACGGGTATTATGTTGCTATGACAGTTTGACAGCACATGTACTAAAATACCTCACAAAAAAGCTCAATTGTTGCGGAAATTGAAGCAGCCAAAACTCTATAAATGGACAATTTCAGAATTTTTTCAACCGATTGCGAAATCTTAGGTATGTTTACAAAGATTTATAAAGTATAGTATATCTTGAGACAAAAAAAAGTCGCGGATACTTAATTTTCTTTTTTTTGGATTGTAAGATTATTTCTTTAACATTATGGAGAAAGAAAAATTGTATTCTTATTAATCGTGGCATTATATTTTTTTATAGACTAATTCCATTTTTTTTTCTTTCTTTTATTTAATTAATTTTAATTATGAAACCTTACCAAGTGCAAACAATCTTCGACATGTAAACGATTCGTTTAACTTAAATTTTTATAATTTACATACATCAATCATTCACACACACTTATGCACACACATGGCAGCCAAAACCTACCCATAAGTGGACAATAAAATTATAAAAGCCGCCGAAATCAGTAATCGAAAATGAATTGCTTTTAATTGTTATTTGTAATCTTTGCTTGTCTTTGCTACATCAATTTGTTACTTACATATGTATAAGTATACTTTGCCCCCATCTTTTTCATGTTTGCCCAAATATTCAAGGTTATTTGATATTTGAAGAAGTTTGCTTGGGCTTCTATTGTGTGTGTTTGTGGCCTATTACTGATGAGGGGAAGAAAAGCTCTTAGCCGAAAATGAGATTAGAGCCCTTGGCTGAGAAAACACGTTGCCAGCTTTGTGCAATATCAGCAGCAGAATGGGTTGACTGCATGAACAAAATCGTGTTACCCAGACCGAAAAATATATAGATAGCTAAGCTATGATTTTTAGCATGAGCCTCACGTCATAGATTGAATTTTGACATCAAACATGAGGCACAATTGGAAAAATATTTATATACATATATATTTAGATATAGTATCTATGTGGACACGTTCACAGCTTGTGCAATTTTCTCTTGCCGATTTTGTCACGTTTTTGTTTCTTGCCAACTTGTTGGGCTACTCTCAGTAGTGTTCTTGTCGCATCTAAGCTTTCTCAAAGGGCAGACCAACCGGGCAACAACAACACCAGCACCAAAAACTACAACAAACCTATCATCTGACATTCGCAGTGACATTTTGCAATGAGAAGGAGGCTGGACTCAAAGTCAGTTAATGTTTTTTTTGGTGGATCCCAGACTGCTGAAAACGGAAAGCCAGAGTCATAAAACTTAAATATCAAAATTTGTGTATTTAATGAAGTCATTGCAGGCGTTTTTACAAGTCTCAGGCCTGAGGCAATCTCCAATTCCTCAACATTCAACAAATCTACTATGAACAGATCCAAGCAACTTGTTATACATCCGACAAAGCCAAACACAACCTGCTCTAATGATCATCTGCAATTCATTTATCATCTAACAACAATCATCATCATCATGATCGTCATCATCATCAGCATCATAATCATCAATATCGACAGCAACAATTGCTGCTGTTGCTTCTGCTGTCGATGATGATCTGCAACATTTTTCACATCAACACTCAAGAAGCTCTCCATCTGTCTCTTCTCTCTCTCTCTCTATCTCTCTCTCTCTCTCTGTGTCTCTATGTCTTGCTCTCAGCAACATGCTCATTCTCTAAAAGAGAAAGAGAATAAGAGCGAGAGAGCCCATATGAGAGCGCGTTAAATGAGATTGTTGTATTGTATTGTTGTTTGGCTCTTCGAAGATGATCTAGAAGTTCAGCGCTATGAACCTGACTCAATTGTTGTACCAAGTTTTGTTGTTACTGTTTCTTGGGTGCAGTTGGCAATGCGATGTTGCTGCCTCAGTCGCAGTCGACGTTGATGCTGGCTGCTGCGACTGCGCGTTGATTATAAAAAGCAAGCGCATCTCCATTGTCTACCCTAATTCAAAACGTTCGTGTACTTTGTGCGGTACTTGTGCTGCTTGGCATCGAGTAAAAAATAATAGCAACAACAATAACAACAATTGCATAATAATAGCCAAGTTAAGCTGTTAGCCCAGTTGTAAAGTGAGAGTCGTTCGATTTTATTTATTACAAGTGATACAAAGGACATTTTAACGGTGTTTGTTTTGTGTTGCAGTGTTAAGAAAGAAATTCTAAGCAATGGAATAATACTTATTGATAAAGAAAATTCTTGTTAATCGAAGTGGTTTTGAATTTAAATTAAAACATATTCGAAAAAAGGTTTATCTTAAAAGTTGGGCTTTAATTTTTTAATTTTCTTTAACAATTTAGCGCGGATTTAAGAAGTCGAGCCAATTCTGCGCCATTTAAAAAAATAAATAACAAAATGATGTCCCTTAAATCGTTTGCATTGCTTGTAAGTATTCTTAATTTAAAATTGCAATGCACTATTATATTTTTCAGCCTATTTAAAGATTAGTTAAAATTGGAATGAAGTATGTAAAAAATACTATTTATGTTGCCAATTCAACACTTAAAAAATATTTGTTGTTATTTCTCCAAAAATTTTATTTCCAAACTGATTGTCTATCAGCATAATCTCTGTCTGGTCAGATTAGTTATGCAATCTTTGTCGAGATTTTAGTAAACAAATCCTAAGCCTACATAAATCAGCCACAAACAAATTATTTGAGCTTTTGACCCTCCATCCACAAAACGCAAAACTAACTAAAACAAAGGACAACATGTTAAGCTTGCCATATGTCAAATTTGTTTATAAGCATGTGTTTTTTCTTTTTTCGTACTGACACACGTCCTCCTGGCCATAGCCATCGCTGTGGCTGATGGACGCATTCTCTGAACTCTGCTGTCCGTTGTCATTTTTCTTCTTCCTGGACAATGCCTGAGCTTAGCTTCAGTTCTTTTTATATATTTTTTTATCATGCGGTTTTTGCTCCCTAAAACATATGTGCGGTGGATTTGCTTTTTTTGATTGCATGCTTCAACTTGTGTAGCTGCTCATAATTTAAATCTTTAGTCAGAGAAACACACACTAAAAAAACGACAAAGCAATGCTGTTTGCTCTACTTACGAAAACTAGTCGAGTGCTTGGCAAGCACACACAATATTTTTGGCAACACTTGGTGTCAATGGTAACAAAAACGATTACATAACTTTCATATTCGACTGAAGTGTGTGTTTCAGTCAGCCTCAAGTGAAAGTCTCCCCAAAATCGAACAAATTGCAAATAATCAAAGACACTAGAGTGCCAATGTAAGTATGTATGTATGTATGACAGAAAAGGAACAAACACACTCACACATATGCAATATTTGAGCATACTTTCAGTAGGGTAAGAATCGTTTTTGTCTCATCTGGCAACAGCTGTGGATTTTACCTAAAACACGATTACATAAAACGCCCCAAATCAGTAGCAATAATATTTGATTATTTTCAACAACTGCCAGGCTAAACACTTGGCTTTACTTGTATGAGGGCTTTGGCAAATAAATTGGATACAAAGAAAATTCTTATTCTATGCACTTAGCGCGTGTTCGCAATCATAAAAGTTCTTCGCTAAGTGTAGATACTTGGGGGAGATGTATGTATGTGAATTGATTATTGTTTATGGCTGAAGGGCAAACTGAAAGAGTAGAATACTTATATTTATTAGTTTAATACAGAGTTCAAGTGATACTCACAATTTTTTAAGAAAATTATCTGTGATAGTAAAAAAATCATCAAAACGTAATAATAAAATATTTAACACAATAACTAATTAGAGTTTCAAATTGTCAGCCATCAAAGGGCAACTTGTAATTAAATTTATTATAATTATATTTTTTTTAAGTTCCATATTTATAAAATGAAATATCATATCAAAAGCTTGGAACGCTTAAATCTAATAACAATCTAGTTATTTTAATGCCCTTAAGCATTTTTGTGCCAAAAACTTTCACTTGTTACCATTAAAGCAAGCACTTACCACCCACTTCATAAGCAGGCAACAAATAAAGCAGACTCAACTGCAACATTTCTGCCTGCTAGCAGACAGGGTTGCACAAACAACGCACACAGAAAAGCAAAAAAAGAGGGCGTGCTAAATTGTTGGTGCGATTTTTGGATGCTATGCAGCCGGAAGAAAGGGAGCCTTCTTTTTCGTCTGGTTGTGTTTTTGAATGCCTGGCCTGCCAAGCAGATAACCGGCAAAGGTAGCAGCACAAACAGACAGACAGACATGTGCATGCCGGGTGCTTGGGTTTACCAGACTCTAGGAGTAAAAAAGTGTGCTCCGGTAGGGGTAGTCACTTGCCAGACGCGTGTAATTTGCCGCTTGTAACTTTTTGACTTTTCGCTGGCTGCCTGTTTTTTTTCTGTAATGCTTTTACTTTTTTTCTCTATTTTTTGACGCTTGCCAGACACGCCCAAAAGTAGACTAGTGCCATAGTGTGCCCATGGGACACAACGCGTACTCGAAGGCGGGCTGGAGATCATGCTACGTAAAAGGCAAAGGTTCGTTCCCTTTCAACTAGACAAGTGCTAGACAAAATGGCAGAAGAATAAATGCTGTAGAACATGTTCATTTTGGCCGAGCAAAAAACCAGTAAAAACAATGATGCAGATAGCCAGTCCACGGCTAGAAGGCAACAACTACCTACCACTCTACTCGGCGCATATATTAATAGTATCTCCACCCGGTTTCAGCTGCTCATTTTCGCACGCGAAAAGACAAAAAGAAAAAAAAAAAAATGAAGAGACGACATGAGAATGCCACCGTTTAGAATGATGATGGCAGTCAAACGCATCCGCAGCATGGCACGCTTTTGAATTTCAAATGACAGACATAAAATATGCATCGTTTGATATTTGGCTGATGATTTTTCGATTCGTTGCCATGCGAAGGCTGATTCCCAATAAGCAGCTGCTGCTGTTTCTACTATTGCTGTTTCTCTTTCTCTCTCTCTCCCTCTCGGTTTGCATTATACCCGGAATCTCTGGGTGTATGTGTAATTTTCGAATGCAGCCAGGCGCAACGTCATAGCCTCATAGGTCAATGCTGGCTTTGATTAGACGACTGATTATTGCCATAAAGCCATGCAGTTATAGCCACAGCAGCAACACTGCAACACACAGCCAAATAGCACTCTCTGCTGCCCTACAGGCTGAATGATGTCGATTGAAGTGTGAACAATTACCCAATTGTGCACCGAATGCATTTCAAGCATTTGAATTACCCTAAGCCAAGCAATAATTTTACATGACTTTGTCATGAAACATAAAAATATATTTTATTGAAACTGCCCAAAACAATAAAATATATTACATGAAAAAACTATATCAAATATACATTTATAAATTTTTATCATAATAAATAAGTTTGATACATTTAAAAAAAATCACATTTCCTTCAATACCAAGTGCATACAATATTCTATATGTAACCTTAAGATTTTTGTTGCATTACAAATTCGATTTTAATTGAAATGATTTCCGTGATTTGTGTAATTGAGCTACGGGTCAGTAACATACTCGTTGCATGTGTGGCAACAACATCACACAAATAACAATAATAATCATAATAATAACAATGCCAACATTGAAATATGCAATTGCTGCTGCGGCTTGGCCTGTCAGCAGAAAAACAAAAAAAAACTAACAAAAATATGCAGAAAAATATGTGTTGGCCAAAGTAATTTTTCAAAGGGGGCCAACAAGATGTGTGCGGTGTATGGCTGTTGGCAATTGTGCGGCGCGGTTTTTATTGTCTTTTGGCCAAATGTTGCACACCAAAAAAAAAGAGAAATATATAAAAAAAAAAGTTTAATGGCGCTTAAGAAGAAGCAAGTCTGATGCTGTGGAAGGCTTTTGCGGCTTACAGCTTTTTGTCGAAACTATCTGGGTCTAGCTAGAGATATGTGTGGTAATCTAATTAAATCGAAATTTTAGCTGATTACAAAAGCAAGAAGCAGGCAAGCAGCTAGCAGAATCGTCAGGCAGTGTAACACCAACAATGGTAGCTAATTGCCAAACGTTCAACGTTCAACGAGGCGTATGAGCAATGAGGGCCAGAAAGGCATTTTTAATTGCATAGCTGGTACGTAAGTGTTGTATGCTTGAAGTGCTTGGAATTGCTAACTTAGCCCGGTCCAAATAGCTTCCAGTTAAATTAGTTCAATTAGCTAATGCCACAACGAAGAAATTTGAGAATAACATTTAAAATAAAGCCTTAGCAAAATAATTTTACAGCATATACACATTAAGTCAGATACAAATTATTTCTGCCCTAGTGCCAATAATTGCATAATTTTCACTGCCTTATTATTTAATTTTTACTTTCACTTATTTCTTTTTCTTTTGGCATCTCTTTATTTGCAACACCCACAAAGTTTTTATTATTTTTTAAACACGTTTTGTAGCCTAATAATTTGCCAGTTGCCAAAAGCAACTACTTGAGATATTTGCAACACCCGATGACTGTAATATATAATTTGCCAAAACAAATCTATGTATTTTTTTTTAATGCCACTGCGGCGCTATTTTTTGTTTCTTTTGTACTTCATTTTTTTTTTTGTGAAAAGGTGAATATTTTTATGTGAGAGCTGGCGGCGCTAAATTTTATGAGAGGTTTTATGTCGCGTTTACGGAGTGTGGCTTATGGCCAGTAAACTCCGGGTTAAATAGGGTTAATATGGTGTAGGGGCAACCGAAAGTTTTATTTCAGCTGAAAAAATTGAAAGAGAATGACTTTTAAGCTTTTTTCTAACCAATATATCAATAAAAAACATATAAGACTTATTAAATTGAGATTTAAAAACAAGTTGAAGGCAACTTTTAATGTAAAAAATGGGTTATAATACCTTTTAAATCTAAAAATTATTTAAATAAAAATATATATGTTTATATTATTTACTACCCGATATTTCTATAACGCACCTTAATAAGTGATAGATTCAAAAGAAAAGCAAACATCATTGTGATATTCACAATTCTTAAAAAACATTTATTAAAATGTCAAAAGATTGTAATAAATCTTTGTTTTTGTTTAAAACATTGCCAAAAAAAATAAGCCTTCGACTTCAAAGCCCACCGCCAATTGCGAAGAATCGAATTCTAATCCCCACTCCCAACTCAACTCTGCGCTCCCAGGGAGCTTACTAGCTTTGAAGATTCGTGCGCCAGACGCGCGCCAAAGTCACACAGTCTTTGATCTTTGGCATTGTCCTTGGCCTGGAATTTGAGCTTGTCTCCTGCTGACTACAGCTTTTTTTCATTTTCTTGTTTTTGCTACTTCTTTTCACCCGCCGATCAACTGCAAGTGAAGACAGCACGCGAGCAAATTGCGCAAATGGAAAAAATAAACGGAAATTTGCTGATTGAAATCGCAGTCGAGGCGAAAACAAAAGACTCGAACAACAAACTTCACCAAACAAAAAACTCAAGGAAAAAAATAAGGCAATAAAAGTCATTTCCCATTGCACATACTCACGGGGAGGAGGAAAAGGTAATGAAGGGGGCAGCAGAGGTATGGAGCAGTCGGTTGCGGTTTTATTTTTTGTTGCCATTCACATGGCCCATTAACTTTTATTTGGCCAAATTTGCATTTCAATGCCCCAAAGTGGGGGCACACAAAAAAAAAAACTTCGCTGCAACATGCAACAAGCGATGAAAAGGTCAGCCAAATGTTTGTTGTTCTACTGAGTGTCGTGCATGTTGCAAGTTGCAAGTTGTGTTAAGTTGCAAGTGTATGTGGCAGCTGTTGCTTGTACTAATGCTAATGCGCGCTATCTCGCATCAATGTAGAGGAGTTTTTTACACTCCTAGCACCCAAAAAAAAAAAAATCAAACTTTACCAACTTTGCTTAATTGCTGGGAACGTTGTAAATTCCATAAGCCAGCACACATGTTGCATCTACATATTAATAGAAAAGCCACAAAACAAAAAAACCAAGCCAGACCCAACATGGCCAAGTGCTTGGCTCGTTAGGCACACCATCATCGTCATCGTCATCGCGCTGTTTTAATCTGTATGTAGGCGTTGCACAGAATGCTGTCTAGGGTGCCGCTCAAAATTAAGGCAAGCGCCTCAAAAACTGCAAGCTGCAACTGCTGATGACTTAATAACTGTAAAAATAAAAATGGACAGTCTGAGTAAGAGATTGGAATAGAAACACAAAAAGCTGGCTGGAAAATGTCATGAGATATAATCTGTGTGCTAATTTCTGGAGGTTAATTTAATCAATTATTTCCAAATGCATCCCGTTTAAACTTGACTTGAGTATATTTTTATGAAGACATTTTATTGCCAGCAAATTTTATTGCTGCTATAAATTTCAGCTAGACTCTTTTCTTTTTTTAAATGCTAACCGCACATAAATCAATTCGCTAGCCATGTTTGCCATTTAGCCGCAAGTTACAAACAATATGCAATATGCAATTGTCATATAAGTATGTTTAACTTTGTTATATAGTCTTTAGATATCGTTGTTGTGTAATTTGGCATCGCGCTTTAAATTGGGTCGTGATCAAATGTGGAGACAGAGCGAGACAAATGTGCAGATATTCAAAACCAATTTTGCACTTTTCGTGATCAGAACAGCGTGAGCTTAAATCTTTTATGATGTTCTTTGCTTGTTTAGTTTGCAAGAGTTAAAGGTGTTTTTAATGCATTTCCAAGAGATAAGCTTGATAGGAACTTTTAACACAGATCCAATAGTTGTTCTGGTAAAATTATTGAAATCATTAATGAAAATATCTTTAAAACTTAACTTGATATAAAATTAATTTAAAAAAACACGCGTTACATAATTAAAAAAAATAATATATCTAAGAGCATCACATTAATATCAAGGTCTTGTTTTTATAACCTTAATATTTGAGACTCGTGTCTTGAGAGCTAATCGACCGAATTTGTACATAATAAAAGTAATACCAACAAGTGGCAGGGAAACACCAACAGTGTCTTACTCACCCACTGCCCACTACCTGTAATTAATTTTAACAGTGCTCATTGTTTTTTCTTCTTTGCTTGGTCGGCCTTCAACTTGACGCGCTTTTGACAAAAGAGGGCGTGTGCGACATGCCACACGAGAGTTGCCTGGAATTGAAGATTAATATAAGCAATTATTTTCTGCTTTTTTTTTGTGTGGAGGCGAACACAGTAAAATATGTTGAGCAAGTTTACTTCCTTAAAACGATGTTGATTATTTATAGACAAGTTTAACAAACATTATAAAACAATTGTGGATATAATATTCAAGAGGCTTATACATGTAATTAACAGCCCAGCATAAAGTTTACTAAATTAATAAACAATATCCAAAAACATAAAGCACGTTTAAAGCCAAACAAAAGGCGCACAGTTGCTATTCATTAGATTATGCGCGATAAATGAAATTTCAATGCGAGCCGGCTCGTGTTTTATGGCTGACCATGTTGCATGTGGCGATTTTTAATGATTAATACATAAAATATTATAGCTACGTACTTAGAGTTGCAAATGCGTTAAAAGTATCGACAAATTAACTTTTATTTGAAACGCAAGATCAATGTCTAAAGTTATTTTAAGAGCTGCAGCGTCAAGGTGCCACAAATCATGGCAAAGCTTAGTAGACCACAAATAAATTACACTGAGAAGAACCTTCAACTAAGCGTAATTAGAGCTGTGTATAGACATTAAGCCAAGACACGAACCCTCCAATGCACAGTGTTATGCTAACTTAGGTAAGTCGAGCGGCTTCTCGTACTTAAAGCTACAGCGAATGTCAATCAATTAATTACTCTACAAATATTTTAATATTTTATTATGAAAGGGCAAAAATCAAAGCTTTTAAATATATTAAAAAGCATTAATTGCTCATTTCTTAACCAAAGTGCAAGTCTTGGTGCAGCGTTTATTCAATTCTCAAACAGTTGCTCCGCTCCATACAAGTCGAAGACGTAACTTGATTTTCAGCTGTTTTGTTTTTTGCTGCTTTTGTTTGGAATGTAGTTAAATGCAAGGCTTTAGCCATCTCAATCTTTATCTGTCTTTGCTATTTTATATCTTTATCGTTTATCGTTTATTTATTTTTTTCTTAAAGCATTTGGGGCTGTCGTCGGTTAGCTGCAATTGGTTGCCCGATCTTTGACTTTGCCTTTTATTTAATTTACACGTAAATTATTTGATACTTTGTTAAAGTCACTTCTTTTGGCCAATGGTAATTGCATTTGTTTAACATGCAAAATTGCTGTTGACATGCTTATTGCCTTTAACGGGGCTTTTTTTGGGCAGCTTGAAGGTTGGGACCACCCTCAGTGCGCATGTTCAAGTAATTGAGGTTATTTTTGCTGTAGTTGATTAAATTAAATAATCTCTTTAGTTAGTTAAAAGAAGAAGTGTAATTGAAAATTTGTTTCAATTAGAAATCAATTGAGTTTTTCTCGATAAAACATAGAAGAGAATTTCTTAGTCTATAACTGATAGTGTTTGACTTATTAGAATTATAATTTAATAATAAAATTCTATTTATATCAATCATCAAATGTAAAAAATCCATAAACAACATTTCTTGAATCATTTTTATTTAATTTAAAATATGCAAAAAAAGCTTTTAGCTCAACTTGTTTGAAACGATTGCTCTTCTCTAATTGCTTATAAATGGCGCTATGTAGGTTAGCACCTGTGACTCAAAGTCGCGCCACACGCGTCGCAATGTGTGAATAAACTATAAATTTAAAGCAGTTTACCCAGTTGACTTTGGCATTGACCATGGCTGGACACAATGATCAATAGCTCAACATGCATTTTTTTGCAGTTCTCACATAGAAAACATATACTCATTATATAAAGACGTTCAGTGCAGTTCCGCAATCCACAAACTAAAGTTGCAAAGTTGCAGTTAACAAATGCAAATTGAAACAACAGACAGCTAGCTGACAAGAGGACAGCAGCTTGTTATAACTGTGGCAGCTGGACAACGCTCAAAGCTTGGTCTCAGACATGACCAAGTTGGCCATACAAGTTGATGGATAGTTGTGGTAGACCAGCGGCATGTGTCAATTAGCCATGTTTGGATGAGCAGGCAAAACATAAAAGACAAACAAAACAGAAAAATCAGATGACGTTGGCAGCCATAAATTTGTGAGTCCGCCTTAATTGTCAGCTTCTAACCTCCGCCATTTGTTGCCCTTTTCTTTGCTATGGTCCGCATTCTAAATACGAGTCAATTGCAGCCAAGTCATCTTCAGCGCTAGCTTCAATGGATGCTTTGGTTTTTTGCACCTGCCCCAGAGCAAAACAACATCAACTGCAGCAATTGAATGTCAGGCGCGATTTTATCTTAGCTTCTATTTTCATATACCGTTCACTTTTGTCTCTTTTTTTTTCTTCTTTTTTTTTGTTTGTTTCTTATTTAACCTTTTTTAGCGCCTCTATTTTAATGCTTATAAATGCCAAGTTTTTTGTTTGTTTTCATTAAATGTTTTTGTTCTGAATTTTTTTTTTTTTTTTTTTTGCAGAGTTTATCACTTGCTGCCATCACCGCCTATGTTTACGCCCAGGTAGCGCCTGGCTCGAATGCGTATTTGCCGCCCAAAAAGAATGGCTACGACTATCCTGAGCCCATGAAGCCATTTGTAAGTACACAATGCTAAAAATAGTTTATTGTCTCAGTGATATAAAATAATTATACATTCCTCTTATATCGGTTCAAAAAACATAAATCAGTCCACGCAAATTATTTGCTGTAGTACATGCTAAAGACAGACATGCCAACAGCAGCAAATATCCAACCAAGTGCCGCAAAATTGAATTAAAGTCAATGGCTAATTATAGCCATAATTTTCTCTAGCAGCATCAGGCCCTTCACTTGACTTTTAACTTGCCGACTAGCCTTAAACCGCTCGGCACTCTCTCTCTCTCTCTCTCTCTCCATTATTTACTGTCTTTGTCTGTTTTTGTGTGTTGCCGCATTCATCAGTCACAGGCCATCAACACTTTAGTCTATAAATGTTCAGCGTCATGCCGGCATTACCTTAAATGCAGACAGGAGTGAAGTTATGGTATACAAATAGAGACAGCTATAGTACTTAGACTGTGATTTTCAATTTGAAAAGCTAAATGACGATGCATTTGTCACCTGACAGCCTTTTCAAAACTGGGGGCGCAGGCAAAAGCCACAGCCACAAAACAAAAAGAGGAGTTAATCTTTTTTGCAGTCTAAATCAGAATAATTGATTGCAATATTTAAAATGATGTGCATTTTCGTAAAGTTATAAAGCAAGCTAAATTGCTAGTAGGATGTACAAAAATAGTGTTGAATAATACTGAAAGGCTGGGAAAAGATTTAGTTTATGTTATTTAAATTGCTCTCTTTTAACACAGACACCTGGAACGCCTGGTAGACCTAGTCCACCTGGAACTCCCGGACGTCCACCAGCACCTCCAGCACGCAACCCACCCGGTCAACCTGGCGATGTAAGTACAATCAATACTTACCAGTAATTCCTGTGATAATTTTCCATAACCTTTCTAGGATCATGAGCACGTTCCCGGCATGCCCTATGAATTTGCGTATGCAGTTCAAGATCCGGAGACAGCCAACGATTATGCGCACAAGGCTTCGAGTGATGGTGATGTTGTGACCGGTGAATATCGTGTTCAGATGCCCGATGGACGTACTCAAGTGGTGCGCTACACTGCTGACTGGAAGACTGGCTATCATGCGGACGTCAGCTATGAAGGTGAAGCAACCTTTCCGCAGGGACCAGTCGCTGGGGGACGTGGTGGTGGCGGTGGTGGATACAAATACTAGAGAAAGTGAGCAGAGTTCGCATTGCATCGTTTCGCCTTTTGAGTTATGTCTGTCGTGATTGTCTTGTTGTGAATTCCATGAGAAATTTTTATACTTTATGGTATACCAATAAATATTATTGATAAATTTGTGAAATCCGAATTATTTCTTATTAAATTAATGTTAAGGTATAGCCAAGATTAATAAATGCTGGTCAAGTCGAATTACAGTGCACGCTCGATGGTGTGAACTCTATAGAAGGTGAACCCCACATAACACTTGAGCCATTTGTTGTTTGCATTGGGAACTGTTAAACATGAGAAAGATGACAAAGCTATTACAGTGAAATGACTATATTTGTAGGGATTGATTTCTTAAGAAATTATTAGGAGAAAAAATCATAAATATTCTTGTTAAAAAACCCTTGTTTTTATAAATCGGCTAAGGTTTGACAACGTAACGAGTGTGGAAATTTTGAAAACGAAACTTCAAATGTAGTTTTATTCTGCGGGTTAAAACATATTCAAAATTTTAATCAGTTTAACACAACATGGCTGTGAAAACGTTGAATCCAACCCAACGTTTCGACTAAAAATTACGTTGTAAACAGACTTTAAACAATTGTCTTTGGCAAGCCTTCAAATATGTTTACAAAAGCGACATCAAGCGTTTATAAAATGAAACTTCATCGAATCAAAGCTCAAGCTTAATCAAATGTTGCAAAAGAAAAACACAGGCAAAACTGCAGCCCTCGCACTAAGCTTAACTGTCAACCGCTGTCATAAAGCGCAACAAGTGTCGCTCAGCTGTCGAACCTCGCACAGCTGACAAACGACAACAAACCAAATGCGCAGCTGCGGGAACATGTAAACAGACACCTGTGGAAGCTTAATCGATGTAAACAAAGCCCTTACGCAGACGCGGTAAATGTCAACGCAGGCGCAAAACAATGTATGAGCAGCGCAACGTACGTCAAAATCGCAAGCACAGCAGTTATCTCTGTTGTACTTATGGGCGGACAAGCGATGAACTCATCGGTGACACAGAAACGTCAGCGAAACGTCAAACAGCTAACGGCAGTATACACAGAAAAGTTTTTTATACCAGACCAACAGAATTTTCACACGCACCAAACGCACAGAGCGAAAAGCGTGCACATCTAATAAGGAATATTCGAGAAAATTGTGGAAAATTGCTGAAAAGCGTGCGAAAAATGTGCATTGCGTGAGTGGAAAAGTTTTGTAGTTAAATGCGTGTCCTGGAAAGCTGAGTGAAAAGCATAGGCAGTGTGTGAACGATGACGATGTGATGTGATGTGTTGTGTGTGTGTGTGAAGCGTGTGCAGCAATTTGGGCTACAAAAATTGAAATTGAAATATATGTATGTCGCGGCCGAAATCGGTGCAGCCAAACGAGCAATATGGCGAGACCATTTTGGGCCTGGCGCCGCCTAAGCCTGAGCCTCTTATTTGTGTTCATCTACTGTGCCCCAGGCATCATTGCCGAGAAAATCAACTACAATCTGTGAGTGTGACTGCAATCATGATTAACTGTGATTGATCTCAAAGAAATACATATATGTATGTATATTGATATGTGTATATTTTTTCAACATAGTGTTCATTCCTGGGCGGACAAGTTGGGCTTGGAGCTGTTTTCACTGGGCGATTTTATCACCAGGCGCAAGGAGGTGCAAGAGGTGAGTGTACAAAATTGCCTCTATTGATTTTTCCCACATTGTTTTGTTGTTGACGTTTGGCAACGCGTTCGCAGCGACGACGATGCCAACGTTGGCAGCGACGTCATATTTGGGTTAAAGGCATTTAAAATATACAAAATGTTTGAAGCGCGCGCCAAACACATACAAGTAGACCCCCTCTACCTTACACCCCCTTTAAAACAGCACATTCGTTGTCTATTTTTATGAGGTCAGTAGCTGCTACTACTGCAGCTGCTGTGTAATTAATTTTTAGTCGGCACAATTGGGTTTTCTCATCAAATAGTTCTACAAAGGCGCCAACGACAAATTAGACGTGTGGCATGTCGCATGTGACAGTGGCATGTGGCATGATGGCATAGACGCGGAAGTACTTATGTACATATAAGTATTTACACTTATTCCATTGACCACTGGACCTTGACCATGTTTTTATACTCGATACCGATATCGAAGGTAAAGAGTATTTTGGGTTTGTACAATGTCCATCATGGTGTCTGTTCGTCCGTATGTATGAACGCTTGAAACCTTGCAAATATCTTTTTTTGTGGCCGGGACAGACAAAGTGTCAAGATAAATGTTCTATTATTATTGGCAAATCGAGAAGTTCGATAACTAATTTGAAATAATATATTCCCCCCCCCCCAAAAAAGAAATAAAAAAATTAGGAAGAAAAACCCCCCCCCCCAAACACATAAAAAAAAAAATTTTAAAAAAAAAAAAAAAAAAATCATCTTTAAAAACGGGAATGCGTGTATCTCTCCCATTTTTAAAGTTAGAGTCACAGGGTGCAGTATAGCTGGTGGCATCCCCGAAAGATCTGCATCAGCCAACCTTTCAACCATACCCCCCTGCAAAAGGTATCTTTTTACCCGTATTTAGACAGTATGTATTGAGTATACCGCATTCGGTTGCGTCCGACTGAACTGGAAAAAAAAAATTATTTTTGCTTTTATTGAATTGAAGGAAACTATTGTTGCTTTGGGCATTAGCTTTTGTCGTCAATCTTGAAGCAGATACAAATAGCAAATAGTAGGAACGTACAATAAGCTTGTTAAACAGTGAAGGGACTGAGGTATGTCTATTAAGATTCTAAAAAGGTTTTTAAGACCTGCCTAAAACCTTTACCAAAGATTGCCTTCCTATCTCTAATTTTTTTTTTTTTGAAATGTATTTATTCTTACTTTTCTTTAACCCTTTTTTTGGGTATCCCTCACCAAATATGTAGAGCTTCAAGGAAGCAAAAGTTGTGACACGCCAAGGTGGCCTCATTGTCGAATCGATGGCCAAAGAAATCGAAATGATGATGGATCTGAAAGTGAGCGCTGTGCGTGTAAGTACATCTCTGCCAAGAATCATTTTACAAATTCAGTTGAAAATTATTTGAAAACTCCCTTCAATTGCAGCGCATTATGGACACTGCCGAGAATACCGCTCTGTCGCATCAAAATGATATGGCGGACAAGATGTTCTCTTACTACAATGCCAAATCGATGGCGGAACCGGGTGAACCAACACCACCAGCACCAACGACACCACCGGATATGGATGATCAGATCGGTGAACCGTTGATCTATGTACCGCCCAAGGTGCTGGTGTTGGAGCCGAGTCCGGAATTTCGGAATACGCCCGTTAATTTTAGCGTCAGTTCGGTGCATGTTCCGGTGAATGTGTTTGATCGAGGTTTGAATTGTGCTTAAGAAACTTAACAGCTATGTCTCTCTCTCTCTCTTCTCTCTCAATCTCTCAATCTCTCCCTATTTCTTCATCTATCCGTGTCTATATACTTAACACTTTATTATATATTGTAATTGTAACCGTAACCGTTGCTCTCTTTATGTTAAGCACACTGCGTGCCGTTTGTCTATTGTAAAAGCTTCATCTTCTTCAACACACGAGTACACGTGAATGCCAAAACAAATATTGAAAAAAAAAAACACACACTGCGTCTCTGTCTACTAGTCTGTCTAAATTTGTAGCACTAAATCTGTTTGTGTTTCTCGCTCGTATGCTGTATGCTATAAACCTATAATTAGTTGCCGTTTTATAGTTAAACGTTAACTGTTGCGCCTACTTTTTCTTTTTCAATTTCTATCCGCTTAAGTCAATGCGCGCCAAAAAAAAAAAAAACGCACGTGCGCTCACGCAAGCAACGCATCGCCGCATTATGCGGCTCACAACTGTACCTAATGGCCATTAATTCAAGATGAGCGCGTGAATAATATGTCTAAAAAAACATAAAGCTTACTTTATTCTTCATTTAAGTAAGCTCATATGCACAACGAGAAAATCTAAAAATTAAAGTTTGACTTGGAAAGTTCTTAAGAGAAGGATAAATATTTAAATGTTATAAGTGCTTTTTTCTCGCGCTCATCTGGGGACTGTAAAATTTCCCCCCTGCACTCACATTATAATCTTACGCTGGTGTTGCGATGCGAATTGTTGCTGGGGTGCGCGTGCGTGGCGCTGTGAATGTTTTATTGCCGACACGCGGAATGCTTTGCCAAAAACCGTACAACACCCAACTAAGCCACTTGTAATACTTGTGCCCACGACCAGAACACGCCCACGAAGAGCACACAACCATAAACATACACACCCAAACACATTCACCATGCACTGCTTTGTGCTTAAGTTTAATAATGTTCACAAATCCTTAAACAAAAAACCAGAGAGACATTCTACACACGTGCTAATTTAAATACCAAAAGCCAAAATAGAAAAACTAATCAATTTGTGTATAAAAATTCTTTCCGTTTCTTTGATTTACAAACAACTAAAAATCACAATAAAATTAAATAAAACAATTACACGAACATCAAACACGAAAACGAACACACAAAACAGCATCGGATGTTATAAAAGCGATCCAATGGTCCGAGAATTTGGATCAGATATTTCGTGATAATTACAAAAACGATCCAAGTTTGTCGTGGCAATTTTTTGGCAGTTCGACAGGCTTTATGCGTCAATTCCCTGCATCGAAGTGGAAGAAGGACGTACCGGTTGATCTATATGATTGCCGTTTACGCTCTTGGTATATGGAGGCGGCGACGAGTCCAAAGGATGTTGTAATCCTAATGGATGGATCTGGTTCAATGTTGGGACAGAGGCTAGATATCGCAAAGCATGTTGTCAATACAATTCTTGATACATTAGGTACAAATGACTTTGTGAACATCTTCACCTTTGTTAAGGAAGTGATCCCAGTTGTCGGATGTTTCGAGGATACACTGATTCAAGTATATATATACATATATATATTTTATTTCACTATCATTTCTCAATTTCTCAATTGTTCATATCATTTTTCTTTTATCAATTTTATTAATTTGATATTTCTTTTATCCACAAAACAAAAACAAACAACAAAAACAAAATAAAAACACTTAATTATGGCACACACCCAACCGATGCGGTTTCAAACACAAAAACAATCCCTTAAAACACCAAAAACACAAAACATCGAATATGTTTTTTTACAAACACTTCGAAATGCATCCAGGCAAATCTGGGCAACATACGTGAACTAAAAGAAGGGATTGAATCGCTTAAACCCAAAGGGATTGCCAATTATACCGCTGCATTGACAAGAGCTTTCGAGATATTGGAAGATACAAAGATGAATTCGCGCGGCGCGCAATGCAATCAGGCAATTATGATCATTGGGGATGGGGCACCCGAAAAATATGAAGAGGTTTTCCAGTTGCACAATTGGCGCGATCCGCCCTATAAGCCAGTGCGTGTGTTCACCTATCTGATTGGCAAAGAGGTGGCGAATTGGGATGATATACGGTGGATGGCATGCGAGAATCAGGGCTATTATGTGCATCTCAGCGATACTGCTGAGGTGCGCGAAATGGTATTAAATTATATACCAGTTATGGCTAGACCCCTGGTATTGGGTAGGCACGATCATCCGGTCATTTGGACGCAGGTCTATGCGGACCTTGAGGTGGGTAATACAAAGGCCAATTCTCTTACCCTTAACTCCAAAAAAGCAAATAGCAATAGAAAAAAAAAAAAAAATACTTATTTGAATGCTATCTAGGATACAAAACTTTCCGACTATTTGTGGGAGATCAAGCAGTGTGAGGAACAAAAGGCTGATGTTCTGGAATACTGGCAAGTGCGTGATCGCATGTTGGAACCTAGTGAAATGCACAGGCGTGAATATCGAAGAATGAAGGAGGTGAAAAAAAAATACTATTTCATCATTATCATTATAAAACAAAAATGCTATATTTTGTGATTAATTTTTACCATTTCAGACCTGGAACCAACCAGTGGACTCCGATGTGTATCATTTCATGACCACAGTTTCAATGCCCATTTACGATCGACGCGAAAATGCGGTAAGTCCAGCTCATTAAAAATCTGGTGTGCACCGTGTGCACGTAATAATTCTGTGATCGAAATCGATAAATCAAACAGTTAGCACTGCCAAAATTCTTAGTGACCAAATCGACATATTGACGTATCGACGTCGCATCCCTGTGACGAGATCATTATGCGTGCTCTCTCTCCCCCTCTCTCTCGCTATAAATATATCTCTCTCAGATATCACCGAAGTTATCGATAACATACAATACAAAACAAAAAAAAAACTAAATAGTACCCAATCATATTCTATCTATACAAGAAAAAAAAAGAAAATTCACTTTATACTACTACAACTATATTAATATTTTACGCGTTATATATATATAACACACAACAACTACCTACTACTACTACTACCAATACTATACACAACTATACCACAGAATATCACCGAAGAAGTTTTAATAAATGAAGCACTCTGGGAATTGCAAACACGTGAGGTACAAACTATAATGCCAAATTCTAACAAAAATTAAAAAGTTCAAAATTTTACAAATTTTCAATTCAAATTTGACATTTGAGTAAAAAGTAATTTAACAGCTCCTTAAGCGAAAGTTCGATATACTCCAATTTAATTGCATATATATTGTATTGAATTCAATATTATTAAGTATAATCAAAGTATATATAAATACTATATATGTATATCAATTTACGACTAAAAGTAAACAATTTGTTATACTTTGCGCTACATAACATTGCATACCTATTCCATATTTAACCGATATACTTAATATTCACTAATTATACCTACTCGTATATAACTCTAGCTAACGTGGTCTAGGACCATGCTATTTTATTAGCAAACTTTTTTGACATTATAGTTGACCACGTACTCGTTTTAGGTACTTCAAAATACATATACTATCAACAAATTCCAAAAACGCCAAACATGAACAACAACAAATATATAAATATTATATCTATTTATTCCAAATTGCGATACGATTGGTAAAAGTATTTAAACAACTATAGCATATTCAATTATTTAATATATATATTCGTAAACGTTCCATAATTAGCTATGCCTAGTTACTTACTTAACGTAATCGTAAATAATAATAATAATATATATTCTACTCTAGAACATTTTTAACTAGCATTTTGAGTAGAACAATTAAACATTTGTTGTTTTACGTAAAATCGATATATTGGGCTTTTAGTCGCGTGGTACAAAGTACTCGTATATAGTTCAATTGATTTAATATACGATTCCCAAAATAGAGACAACCAAAAAAAAACCCAATCAGTATTAGTGATAAAAAACCGTATTCATTGATGTTTAGTAAGTACAATGAATTAAGCTAATATTAGGCTAGTGCTGAGGCCCTATAGAGCACGTGAACAACAACAACAACATAAAACGTAACAGATACAGAAACTAACACATCACAAAATAATTACAAGTCAATCAATATTTTTCACACAACAACGAGAAATCTACACTAAAAATGAGGAAAAGAATCGAATAAGTTTTTATACCCTTCATAAGAATAAGCCTAAAGGACGGCACTTTTTGTAGGCAGGCACCTTGGTTTCTTCAGCGTAGTAGTTTTAGTTTAAAACACCATTAACACCCAATATTTAACCTAAATAGCTTTCAGCTGCGCCCCGCCCCTTGAGGTGTGTACACCATAAAAAATAAAAAAATAAAAATATTTAAGTTTGTTTTCGTTGCTAGAAATTTATTTATTATTAAAAACTACCAATACAAATTCACAGCTCATTAATCTAACGACCGATATAAATCCGGCTGCGAAAATAAACCTTCAAGTTGTGAGTAAATTGTTTCTTAATCCAAGCAACAACTGCAACCAAACTAAAAAAAATAAACAAATTTATAAAAAAACAAAAAAAAAACTATACTCTGCAAAAATTATTCAAATTCAATTTACAATTTGTTTCGATTAACGTCTGTGCCGCATGCAATTCCAATTTGTTAAAACAATCAAAAACTCTTATTTTTCCTGTTGAATTGAGCACCTCCTAAAAATTATTTTTTTAACCGAATTTTCCTACTGCTTTAAGTTTTTGTTTTCCTTGTTTCTTTGCCAACTATCCATCAAAAAAGCTTGGTACTAAAAAACCAATTTATTACTTATGGTTTTTATTCGTAAACGTAGAAACTATGATCTTTGTTTAAGGCTTTCTGCTAACGGGCACCCAATAATTTTTTCAGGTAACTGTAATTTCTATTTACTGTCTAGTTGAACTGCAATTTAGCATTAACTTAATGGTACTTCAAAAAATACTAAAATACCACAAAACAATAAAAGATATCATTCTCAACTCGATAACACTGTGTATCCACTATGTTTTCACAAGTGCAGCGATTTTATACTAAGTTTCCACAGATATTAATACACAGTGCTGCACGTACACATGAAGGGTATAAAAACTATGAAAAAATACTTTACAACACTAACACAAATACTTCAAACAATCAATCACATATAACCCCGAAAACTGTGTTATATTCAAACACACCTTTCACTCCACATTTTGTGTATTTATCTGACCCTTCCCCCCGCCGCCCCTCTGTACACTATGTAACCGGCTTTTTTTTAAAAATTTTTGTTGATTTTTTTCTATTAAACTTTCAATAAAAATTGTAAATTATACTTATCGTCTTCTTTGCTAAAGCGTCTTAACTGAAATTTGCTTCAAAAAATTAAACATTTTATTTCAATATATTTTGCGTTAATTCGATTAACACAACCACTGTTCGCTCTCATACGCTCTTAGTACTACTCTGCTAGCCATGTAATTATGCCTTCAAAATTAAAAAAAAAAAAGCTTTAAATTTACTAAAATTGTTTGTAATTTTAAACATCAATCAAACATCACAACAAAAAATTTAAAACAATTCCATTTGAAAAAAAAAACGCTCTAAAAATATATTTCTAAGTTCTTGCGTAGTAAAAAAAACAAATGCTTTTCATATTGTATTTGCATTTAAATTTTTTACATTGCGTTCTGTTCCATATATAAATATTTATTTTAAATGTAGGCTGATTCAAAATGTTTCGTTTTGTACTAGCAATGCCATTTATCAACTTCAAATTCAATTCATTTTCGTATTTGATTAACATGCAAACAAAATAAAAATTCTCTGTACTTGTACTTGTATTTGCGCTAAAAACAAAAGTAATACATTTAAAAAATAAAACTCCAAACTTGTGTATATGCTTCGATTCACTCGCATTTAAAAAAGAAAATACTTTGTTAAATCTACTTTTTCAAACTTTTATGCTCATGCACAGACAAGAATTGCAAATATATTGGGCGTGGCTGGCACTGATGTGCCCATAAATGACATTAAAAAGTTGTTGTCGCCGTTTATGGTAAGTTAAGTTAGTGTTGTAAGGCGTACAAATGTTCAAAAATTGAGTTTCTTTACAGCTTGGCGTAAATGGCTATGCTTTTATAGTAACCAACAATGGTTATGTACTATTCCATCCAGATTTTCGTCCAATTGTAAGTAGCAGAGTATTAAGATACCTTTACTATTTACTAAATTTAATTTTTGATCAATAGTTCCAAGGCTATATATTAAAACCAGCATACAATAGCGTTGACATGATTGAAGTTGAGCTATTGGACGACGATCGAGCCGCCAGAGACTTCAATCCAGTGCTTATGACGGTGGGTTTTTAATAACAAAATTTTTGACGTGTTTCAAATTAACTTTATCATTGTTTTAGATACGCGATTCTATAATCAATCAATCGACTGGTAGCAAATGGATGCTGGTTAAAAATCATTTCGATGAAATGGTAGGCTTTTATTGAAATAAATATAAGTTATATAGTATGTCTTAAATAATTTACCAACACTTAACAGAAACGCGTGGCTCGCGTCAAGCGGCAGTATTACTGGACCGCTATAAAAAATACACCATTCACATTAGTCATATCATATCCGGAGCGCTATGGTGTTAGTCGCATGGAACCACGCACCGAACAGGATATTCATCGCACATATATAACGGGCAAAAATATACGCAGCTTCTTCGATGGCAAACGCTGGAAAATTCATCCCGATTGGTAGGCCAAGCTAGAATATTTCTTTTTAATTCATCAACTTACAATTCTCAATATTTAAGGCTTTTTTGCAAGCAAACCAATAAGACATTTCGTACGCCCGAAACTGAACTTTTGTATTTTGTGGATCGTATGTCTGAGCCTGGTTGGCATTGGCCATCGAGTCGAAGCGCTTTGCCCCCGGAGCATGCAGCAGCCATTTACTGTAAGTTTCTCCCAAAAATCGTATCTTTTTTGGTTTTTTTTTCGGTTCAGAATATATATGCTTTGGTAAACAAACTAACAACGCTGCTGTTGACGCTTTTCGAACTACATTTTTTCTGTGCATATTGTGTTTGACGTTTCTGTTTTACTAAGAACTAATGCTCGAAAGACATACAAAAATGAAAAAAAAAGAATACAAAATGCAAAATTTCGATTACGATTTCAATAATCATGCAAATTCACAGCTAACAACTCATCAACTGGCCGCTATCCATCAATCAATGAAAAAGAAAGCTACTATTGTGAGTAACGAATAAACCAAAATGCCAAAAGTCAAGTCGTATAACATCCAAAGCAAAATATCCAACCAACAAAAAAATCACCAATATTTTTTGAGCTATATGCACTTTGCACTTTGCACCTTCATTTCATTTTTTGTGGCAAACATTGTTTGTCAAACTTCAAATACAATCGGATATGCCTGATTAACATACTACCTTATGATTTTTACTTGTATTTGTAAACTCCATTCTATATTAATACTCGTATGTGTTGTTGCCACCAGTTAGCTGAGGAATTTGCACAAAGTAAAATACAACTTTTTTTTAAGAAATGCATGGGAATAACAAATTGTGTATGCGTATATTTAATTACCTTTACTTCTAAAGCTTCGTAACAAATTTATAAAAACTTGAATAAAAATATATAAAAGCATGATAGCTGCAATGCTGTGGAAAAGTCTCAAAATTAACGCTGATATCAGAGTTGCCTTAATTGGTTATTTTTTATAATCGATTACCGACTATCGTTGCAGGCGATCGCCAGTTAATGCAATCACTAGTATTTGATGCGCGTGTTACAAAATGGTTCTCCAATAACACCACTTTTAATGCTCGCGATAAGGATGAGAAAAGGTAAGTGACAAAAATGGAGCTTGGCTCATCAAACTCAGCTAGACTTGTCTTGTTTTTCACACATTCAAGTACAGTCAAGTGAAAATAAAAAAAAAAATACCAGAGAGGCAGCACATATTAACCATTATTATTTATTTTTCTCACTTTTTACTTTGCAAATTTTTGTGCCAAACTGTTTTTTATGTGTATACGTGTATATCGATCGTTGTTCTTGTTGTTTGTCTATTTCATAATGAATTTTTTTCGCACCCAACAAATGAATACTACTGCAATCTTTGAAACTCTTGTACTCTCCACATAACATAATGCCTTTCATAATGTACGAACTCGAAATATTTAAATACAAATACAAATACAAAAAACCCACTCTAGCGTAAGCGCATCAAGCCCAATAGCCGTACTAATGGGTTTGTTGCCAAGGTAAACAGAGAAATACTCGCCTTAAACTTTTATTTATATGTAGTACAACTATATCATATTATCATATTATTTAATAATAATTCATACTCAATTGTAACGTTGCTAATATCTTGATTTTCTGTTTCAATAGACACGAATTCAAGCAGAGATTTGGAATCACCATCGCTTTTTTAGCCACACACAGTGGCTTGACCCGCTGGCACGAGTTTCATTCAAATATGGCCGAGCAGCCGGGTGTAGGGTAAGTTTTCTCAACAAACTAGAGTACTCCCTCTTTAGGTACTTTATTTTTTTTCCTCTTATTTGCAGTGAAAGCTTTAGTCAGAATAATAAGCGCGCACTCGATGAGATTTGGTATAAACGCGCTGTGGACCAATATTTTGTGCACAAGGAGAGCTTTGTCTATTCTGTACCTTATGATGCTGGAGGTATAGCTTATTATATGGTATATGAGTAGGAAAAAAATCTTTTTTATATATTAACAATTTACAGAAAGCGGCTCAGAAATAATTGTAACTGCCAGTAATGCCATCTTTCACAATGAGAGCTCCAAATCGGCGCCAGCTGCCGTTGTTGGCTTCCAGTTTCAACATTCGGCATTTTACAAGCTCTTCCATAACATCACCGGCAATGTGAGTACTCTTAAATGTGTTATAATATGGATATGAATGCCAATCATCTTTGCAGGCCTGTGCTGTGGATGATAAGGATTGCTATATTCTCGATAATAATGGCTACGTGATTATCTCTTCACGTGTACACGAGACTGGACGATTTTTTGGTGAAGTTAATGGTGCTATAATGTTGCGCCTCGTCGAGGAAAGGGTGTACAAACGTGTCGTTGTCTATGACTATCAAGCAGTGTGTTTTGAGTCCAAAACCGAGGTCAATGCTTCCAATACACTACTCTCCGTAAGTAAAAATAATACTAATTACCATTTGAATATTTTCATTTGGAAGCAGCATGCAAATAATACTTTCTATCTGACTTTCTTTTAGCCACTTTTTCATTTGCTACGCGTAAGCAAATGGCTGCTGCATACGGCGCTGTGGTATATTGTGCAACTGATGCGATTGGCGCCCGGCGTTGCCGGCCACTACAATGATGTCTATATGGATGCGAATAGCACCGAACCAGACCACGAGCCGGAAGACAATGGTCGGGCAAAGAATACCGCCTGGTTGCGCTACCTAACGTTGCATCGCACGCGTCTCAGATCGTGCGACATGCAGCGTGAGTTGTACATGCTGTACAATGAGAAGGACAATGTTGTCTACAATATGACAGCGCATGCATGCGAGCGGCCATTTGTGGTGTTGCCCATACCGAACAGTAATCTTATATTGCTTGTCATCGACCAGCTGTGTCCACGAGATGTTTCCTTTGTGCTGAGTGTTAATCCCAAGCCGATCGTTTATCCGCTGGCAAAGAACGAAACATTCTCGTGCTACAAACACGCACGTGAATTTAATCGAGTGCGTCCGTCGAGTTGCATCAGTCGCCATGCGAATGTGAGTAGATATGTTGTAATTATACAAAAAAAGGCTGTGTGGCATGATTTTAAATAAACGGTGTAATTTTGAACATCATTTACCTCTTGATTTACTAAAATGCTTTCCTTTTTTGTCTTCCGCAGGAAAGCAACATCAAATTGTGCGGCAAGGGGTGCACGATCTATGCGAATCTCATGCTGCTATTTCTATGTCATGTGTTGAGTCGCCTGCTTTAACGGCGGTCGCCATATGTTTAGCTAATTGTAGGCATTATCTTTATACATTGATAATAGGTTTTTTGTATTATATTATAATAGTACAGACAAGGAGGAAGAAGGGGGAGAAGGAGTACGATTTTTTACTATACTCGCAAAATTCTTGAGCGCTGTTAATTTTTCCACAACTTTTGTCGAAACTTTGTCCTAAGACAATGAGAAATGTAGCTACCAAATTTTTGTTTTCAACAACAACAAAAAAATATAATTGGCGCGTATTGAGTTTAATGTTAACTATAAATGAAAACCATGTAACAGTGTGTGCACACTGCCTATAATGGACGAGGTGCTGCTGCTTTATTGTAGACCTTCCAATAGACAACAACCAAATATATATTTAAATGTATTTGTATTTATTATGCTAATTAACTACAAATTCCAACAACGGCCTTAAACAACTCGCAAAACATATTAACAATTTAAATAAATAATAATATAATAAAATTTTGTAAAATGCCGCTCGCTGTTAAATAGGCAAGTAAAAAATGCGCACACTGTTCCATACAAAAAATACTACTGCCCATGTTAAGTGTATGTGTGCGTGTGTGTGTGAGTATGAATGTTTTTTGTGTATGTGTGTTAAAACCTTATTTAAGATTGCCACCATTTGTAAGTAACACTTAGCTAATTATTACTATACTCGTATTAATGAAAGGAACAAAATACCTATGAGTAATGCGAAATAAAGAACAATTTAAATTTATAATGAAAAACATTTATAATTAATACATAATGCCCAGGTACATGCTATACGTTTAAGTAGCTTTTGTATATTTGCTTAGCTTACCCCAGAAAAAAAAAAAAACAACAAGAACATCAAAAAATACTAACAACATATACTAAAATAAATACCAGAAGCCATTCAAAAGTTCGGCTTTACGAAGCATTAAATACTTTTATAAACATTCGTTATAACTATAATTAGTTTAAGAATGGAAATCCCACATAGAAAATAAACAACAACAAAACAAACCGTACTCTTTGTTTTTATATAAAGCATACATATATACAAAAAGTAATTATAATAATAATAATAATAAAGATTGATACCTAGCAATACCCACAAGTACCTATTATAACAACTTTTTATTATATATTAAACTAAAAACAAAAACATTAACTACTTGATACGAGCTACGAGCCACAGAACTGAGCAAAACAGCAGCAGCGTCTAGTAAATTTAGGTTTAAAACAAACCAAAAAGGAATACAAATATTTAATTAATTAGTTGACTAGTTGAAATTAACCTAAAAAAAATACACAAACTCATAAACAAATTTTTCAGCATTTAGGCAAAGAACAAATTTTTAAATTTGACTCTACTTAAGTAAAATTTACTCTAATTCCATTTTTCACTCCCAAAATTTCCGAAGTACCCGTGTACCTACCCTTGTGCCATTTGTTATTTACTATTAAATATTATACATTTTTCTTCCTGTTATTAATTTAGAAACATTGAACCCACTTAATACAATTACACCTCTGATTACTTAAATACTTTATTGATTTCGCAAAGTAATCAATGAGTGACGCAAAATGATATTATAATATTGTAAAGTGTAGACATGCTATCAGGGCGCTTGATCTCTTTTCATTAAAATAATAAGCATTAAGTAATCGGAAATAATAAATATATGTATGTATAATAATGAAGACTGTTTCCAATTCAGCAATGATTAAAGGTAAAACAGAATCACTTCTGGGACAGAAAAAAGAAGTATCTTAAACAAGACGAGAGATAAAAACTTCCTTTAAAAACACACTCACTTACTACACTTAACACACTCACTTACCGCAGCTTGTAATAAACTTGATTCAAGAGCAACAACACTAAATACATAGATGATTAACCATATATTATTATTATTGAATAAACATGAAAAATAATTTGTCAAAAGTGCTAAAATAAGAAAAATACGCAAAAAAAAAAATGGTTTTATTTTTAACAAGTATCAAATTTTTTACAAAGGACTGAACAAACATCGCTGTTATTGACTTTATTTCACCGCAAAACCAAATGACTAGTTCAAACAAAGGATTTGCGCACGTAAGCTAGAACGAAAAAAAAATTTCTTTACTTGATCTAATTGAAAGCAATTCCAAGCAATGTCAAGCAACGCAAAACTTCATCCAAACTGTCTGGCAGAATCGTTCGGTGCCTCTGAACAAGAGTCCTGTGTGACAGATATGCAATGAGCTGCCAAACAAAAATGCTGAAGCTCAGTTGGGTCATATGTTTAAGAAGTTCTGCAGACAGATACCCATGACACCAATGCAAAAGGAATGCATGAATACACTGACAAGGCATATTCTGCCTGAATTTATTGAAATCCTTAAGTCAAAAAAGAGCAATGAGGTAAGTTATAGTAAATATACTAATAAGTAGTCCTTTTTTTCTATAAATTTTATAAATAATAATTTAAACAGCAAATTTGCTGGAGCGCTAAACGTGAAAGAATCATGAAAAATCTTTTGCTTACCTGCAACATGCATGAAATTGTTCTTAAACTAAGTACCATAAAAGATGTGCAGCTATGTGGAGTTCTGCTGAAGCATGGAGGAAGACAAGCTTGAAGAATCGCAGCTGGTCAATGCTTAAATAGTTTGCGCAATATGCGAATGTTTTGTGACAAGATTTGAGCATCAGCTGGATACGAAAGCCAAAAGGGATAACAACTGTTTGCCGCACATAGTTCACTTCAGAGTATTGTCCACGGCTATGGCGACGTCGTCTTGAATCTTATTGGCAAGGTGTGCAATATGTACCGATAAGCGTATGAGGACATTCTTAGCTTAAAAATGTTATTTTCGTTTTAAATGAAAGTTATAATTTTTTGTACATATTTAAATAAATTCAAAGTTTCGTTATGCTTAACAATTTATTTTAACATAAGTTGTATTAGTTTTTACAACTTTTTTCGTATTACAAAAATTGCCTTAAGTTAATAATTAAACGCTAATTTAGCTAGACGACGATTCAGAGATCGAACTTTATAGCTTTTTAACTGCCATTTAAAATATATGTATCAATTGTATGATATAAGTTGAATGAAATTGTGTTATATCTCTAATAACTGTTAAAATTTTTGTATAAACTTTCAACATATATTTATATGTATATATGTATATGTTAATCAGTGACTTCAACTAGAGATAATTAGGTAGTATAATATATGCTGCATGCAAGGGGGCATAAACAAAAACCACAAACGTATTTTACATTACAAATGTGAAAAAAAAAAAAAAACATTTATATGTATGTCAACATATACATATCTGTATGTATTAAACCTCAAGTCCCTGTTGAATCTCAATTCACAAAATAAACGTGAAAGTTAACCGATTAGTATTATGCATGTACACAAATATATGATAAATAAAAATCATAAAATTGTATTTTCTCCAGCTGCTAATACCAGAATGCATGTTTTAAAAATGTTTCATTTTCTTTTCTTTTTTTAATTTCGGTCTAGTGCTCAGTTATCATGCCGCTACTTCCATTCTGCTGCGTACGAACAGAGCGACGTCGGGTCAAGATGCGCGCTGGGGCGGTCGCTCCTGCTGCTGCTATTGCTTCGATATTGGTGTCCGCGAGTGGTGCAAGTGTCGCTGAATCGAGTGCATTTATGGCAACTGCTGCTGTCGTTGATGCTGATGTTATTAATAATTCCTCGTTGGCCATGCGAGTTACAGCATTGTCCAGCGCTATCGGCGTCGGTGGAATAAGTCCCAGATTTAGTTCCTCCTCTAGCTGGGAGTTGCGTCTTGTGGCTATGCCACGCAGTTTTGATTTTTTTGGTGGCAGTGTTCGAGGTCCACTTATCTCACGCATCGTGGGCACTAATGGCGTTTGCTCCTGGACGCATGGCAGTGTGACATTCTCCTCTTCGTAGTTGCGCTTGCGCGCCAGCCGAGCAGCAGCCCCATTTTTGCTAATATCATCATTTGCGGCGAGGATAATCTGTTCTATGACCACAGCCTTGTGTTCGTTGTTGTTGTTGCCATTATAGTAATCCGACTTGTTTGCTATTGATGCAGTTGAGGTTGTCGTTTCTAGGCTAGCATTCTCCGCAATGGTCTCCAATTTGGTACCACTGCTGCTGGTGCTGCTGCTGATGGGTTGTTGGAACTGGTGGCTGTTATTAATATTGGAAGTGTTGTTGCTAATTTGACCATTTATCGTGACTTTTGCATTGTTGATGATTTCCTTTTGACTGTTATTGCTGCTGTTGTTGTTTGTTTGCTTGAGAAGTGTGTTCTCCTTTTCCAGCGTCTGTATGCGATCGCGCGTTGTCTTTAATTCCTGTTGCAAAAACAATATTGTGCTCTGCATTCCCTCCACATCCTCATCCAACTCCTGCAGAAAATCATCTAACTCTGTAAACAAACCAAAAACATGTTCAGCTACTATTTATATTAACACTGCTGTAATGAGCATACCTGATTGAGATTTTTTAACCTCCTCGCTAAAGCTCTTTTGCATTGCCAATTCAGTCTCAAGCTTTGCCAGCCGTCCATTTGAAGTCATCTTGCCCAACTCCTCGTTCTCTTGGTACAACAGTCGACACTTGGCCATCAGGCGCTTGCCCGTATTCGAATCGGGCGTAAACTTCCAGGCGGACAGTTCATTTTGTGTCTCCTCAAGCTTGGCCTTTGTGGCCTTTAGCTCCTTCTTGAGACGCTCAAAGAGCAAATTGACAGCCGGATCGAGTAGAGCCGTGCGTAAGGCTAATGCCGTCGGCGCCTGTTGAGCTTTGTACTCCGCAATTTGACTCTATTGTTGGATGGATATAGAATGTAATTGTCAAAACGTAAAAATGTAATTGCATTTATTACTTACCACATAATCCTGAAACTCCTGCTCCTTGTTGGCCAACCTTCGCATGAGTATCTTCTCGCGGCGTTGTGCATCGGAGAATTGCATCGCCATGCGTGTCTGCTCGATCTTAAGATTCTCGATCTCATCTGCACAACGGGCATAAGTAGTAGCAATAAGAGGCAAAGAGGAAAAGAAACAACAAAACACACATGTACAGATTGTTAGTAAAGTTAGCAGCACAGCAGGAAACATTGGGCAACAATTCGTTTCAATTGCGAGTACAAAAAGCAGCAAACAGCAAACGCAATTGACAGAGGGGTGCGGCGGGTGCAACCACTCACACCTAAGTATATTATTACAAGTTCTTTAACATATGATTATTGTTGTTCTTGTTGTTTGTAGGTAGATATACAAATGTTGTTTATAATTGATTTATACTCTAATTTGTTTGTAATTGAACTTAATACGAAATCATACCAATGCGTTGCAATCATTCGTGTAAGTTCTTGACATATTTGTGCGCTGTTGCAGTTGTTGCAGTTGTTGTTGTTGTTGTTGCTGTAGCGCTCTCATCTTGTTGTTGCTGACGTACATATGTAGCTGTTGTTGTAGTTGCTGCTGTTGCTGCTGCCAGCTGTTATTGGCGGATTTAGTTGTTGTTGCCACGAACGTTGCACTTGCACACGCTATTTCTTGCACTAATTCTTGCTTCATTGCTAGCATAGCTTCTCTCTTGAGATATGCCTCGAATATTTACTCAACACTGGCTTGCACTTGCTTTATGCTTGCTTTTTATTTGACGAGGACACACTGTGGGAACAACAAACGGTTTGAAAATTTTTGTTGCAAAACTGAAAAATATTTAGAAAAACACTTGGAAAAAACTCGACGCGCGCACTTTTTTGCTTTCCAGCAAAAGCTCTCATACAAACATGAACATTAACTTTTTTTTTGGCATTTTCGAACACTCTTCTCTCTTTTATACGCTCACAGAAGCTCTCTCATAATAATAACCAAAAGTTCAACGACTTTCATTTCATATTTATTTACTTTTTTTTTTGATTTCTTGTGCAAAACACGCAAATTATTTTCAATTTTTGTAATTTATTTTGATTTTGCTTAGCTCAGTTATGTTTTATTTTGTTTTGTTATTTTTTGCGTAGGCAAACAAACCGAAGCACTGTTATTATGTGTCTGTGTGTTTGTGGCTGTATGTTTTGCATTTGTATGCGTGTTGTCTATGTAATATGTGTTGGTTGGCAAAACGCAAACCGTTTGGTCTTCATGCTAACCAGGGCTACGACATTATTCAATTTTGACAAACAGATTCCATGAAAAGTTTACTAGAAACTTATTTTTCATTTCCTAAAAATCTCTCCAGCCCTGGCATGTTTGCCATTTCTTATCAAGCAACAATTAAACTCTGACGCGAAGTGCTTGTACTTAGATTGCCTTTGTTATAAATGTTATTGGGCTATTAAATAACTAGGTGCATTATCTTTATATGCATTATCTTATCACTGCAGACAATAACGACAAGGGCAATATGCACACACACACACACACACATACACACAGGCGCAATTATTTGCCGCGCTATTTATTATATATTTTTTGTATTATTTTTTATTAAATTTGCAGTTCATTTTTAGGCCATGATTTGCATATCATATTTAACACTGGCAAAGTTTTGGGCTTTACAACACTGAAGATAAACTTTTTTTTTGTGTGCAATTTTGCTATTTAATATTTTTTATTTTTTACTTTGTTATTGCTTAACAAACGATTTGTATTTATTAATTTATATTTATTTATGATTTATTCACGTAAAATTTTCTTTTTTCTATCTCATAATAATATTTATTTATGCAAAGATATTTTTTTGGGGCATTTGATTTGTTTCGAAGCTCAAAGAGGACGGAGTAAACAGAAACAAACGAGAATGTGGGGAGAGGGGTCGACAGAGAAAGAGAGAAAATTTTTTCAAAAGAGAAGGGGAGCGCGCACAGGGGCTTTTGATACGAAAATACGGTCACGTAGACAAAAAAACAGCAACCAGAGCAACGTTGGCAGCTAAATTGGCCAAAAACGCTAACTGTACACACGGCCGAATACTTTTGAGACGACGACGACGCCGACGACGAAGACGCAAGCGAAGACGAACAGACGAAGTGAAAGAACTTGATTATTTCGTTATTTTCACAATATTACACAAATATTTTTAAATATTACTGTTCATATATTTAATATTTTTTATAATACATTTATGTATTTATTTTATATACTTTTTTTGATTATTTTTGAAATTGTTCTCATGGCACAAACACTTTTCAGCAAACAAATATTTTGTGATTGCTTTATATTTATTTAATTTAGTTCGATTTGCACACACTTTTTTATTTGGATTATTTATTGGAAAAAAATTACTTAAGCACTAAACGAAACGCCAATAAATGCTAAAAGTCTTCAAAGAGTGTTCGCTTCAATTATTAAGTTCGACTTTGTAGAAACCAAAAACAAAGCACACGTAGAGTTAATTTTTTTAGTGTTTTTCATATATGTTACGCATTTTTGCACAAAAACTCAAAACGTCGTCTGTGAAAAAATCCCAGAAGAGAAATACAACAACTTTGCGTACAAATGTTTAAGGTGCGCGAAATTTATTTAAAACATAATGAATTTACAAATCGAATCGGGATCAAATGAAAATTTTTTCTATATTTTATAGTAAGCTAATCTTGGATATACGAAAAACTAATGAATGGGCATAATTATTAAAGTACTTTCACGTTTTTGTTTGTTATTCACGCACCTTATTTATACACTCAATTTACATAATTGACGAATGAAAAAAAACTAAGAAAATTAAAAAATTTACTCAAAATAAATGTACACACTGTTTGTAGTTGTTGTTGTTGTTGTTGTTTGTTGTTGTTGCAGTTGTGTTTTCGTTTTGTTGTTTTTAAAAACTCTTATATTAATATAATACAATGTTTACAAATTGGCATATTGAATATATATATATATATTTTTGTATATATATTCATGCATAAATAATAAGTTAATACCTTCGAGCAGACGTCGCTGTTCGGCTGCGACAACAGCGTCTGCAGCAGCGGCATCGTGTTGTTGTTTCTGCTGCAGTTGTTGTTGTTGATCTTGCTGCTGCTGCTTTGTTGTTGTTGCTGCTGTTGTTGTTGTTGTTGGTGTAGATGGTGGCGATGCGGCTCCTGAGTCTGTTGCGCTTGATGATGTTGTTGATGATGATGATGGAGATGAAGATGATGGGGTTGTTGCGGCTGCTCATCAATGCCAGACGGCGTCGGCGATGCGGGACCAGAGGGGCCGCTAACTACACCCCCCAATCCCAAGCCACCACCGACACCAACACCTACACCACCTGTCCCCCCGCTGCTGCTGTGTAAACTTGGCATTTTATCGTAACTGTTCATCAGAGGTCTCTGATCGTCCATAGTCATTGCAGCGACACTCATTACAATCAATTAGTAGGTCCTTTTATTGCATGCGCCTATATATGTACATAAATATGTGGGCACACCGGACACAACCAACACTTTAAAACTCGCTGCCAGCGGAGCACCCTTTCTCTTCTTCTCTCTTACACACACGCTTTTATGCCTGCGCTCACCAATACCAATGCCTGACCTCTACGACGACGCGAGGCACAATCAAAGAAAATATTTTTTGATATTTTTTCGATGTCAATATTTTCGTACTTGTTGCGTATTTGCAGCGTTGTATTATTTATCATTTGCTATATTGTTCATTAAGTCGCACTTTTTCAATAGATTTATATGGTTATACGCACTTTTACCACGTTTATTAAGTAAATTTTCTTAGAGCCGTCGGTAATTGCTGGTACGCTGAAAAACTTACACTCAACGTTGCCACATGTTTGAACAGCAAAATTCAATATGGTGGACGAGAACACGCGATATATTAGCAAATGATAGGGCCACCCTCAAATACAAGAATGTCAGCAGCTGGTCACATTTCACCGCACTCATTGTTTACTTGTTTTAAAGAAGAAGACCACATTTGTTGCAGCCCTGGTTTAGTTTGCAAATTACATAAAAGACTGCAACTAAACGATAAGGAAAAATGTTGCGACAAGTTGCTGGACCCACGTTCGCCAAATTGCTGCGTGCTACAAACAGTGCTGCAAATGCGTCGACAACAAACGGCGCATTCGGCGGCGCGCTAAGCACCGTTCTGGCACGCCAGCAGCAGACGATGCCCGTTGTTGACTCCAATGAAACCCTACCAAAGAAGGGCTACTCGCCATTCGGCACCAAGCAGTCGAGCATGGCCGAATGGTCGCTAGCAAGATTGGACGATCTACTCAATTGGGGTCGCAAGGGTTCCATCTGGCCACTTACCTTTGGCCTGGCCTGTTGCGCCGTCGAAATGATGCACATTGCTGCACCACGGTAAAGATCGGCGTTGGTATATCACATATCATTTATTCATATGAACAAAATTTGTTGCTTCTAGATATGACATGGATCGTTATGGAGTTGTCTTCCGTGCCTCTCCACGTCAAGCCGACGTCATTATCGTCGCGGGCACACTTACCAATAAAATGGCACCAGCTCTGCGTAAAGTCTACGATCAGATGCCCGAACCCCGCTGGGTCATCTCAATGGGCAGCTGCGCGAACGGCGGTGGCTATTACCACTATTCGTACTCAGTTGTGCGTGGCTGCGATCGCATTATCCCCGTTGATATCTATGTACCTGGCTGCCCGCCCACTGCTGAGGCGCTCATGTACGGCGTCCTCCAACTGCAGAAGAAAGTGAAGCGCATGAAGACGCTGCAGATGTGGTACAGAAAGTAAGGTGCTAGACCCCAAGTTATATAAGCGAAAAGTGTTAAATAAATATTGTATGGAAATACGACTATAGTCAATAACGCAAAAGTTTCTTTTTATAAAAGTAGAGTGTCAACCATTTTTATGTGTGCATTAAATTAATGTTAGCAGCACAGTTTGTGACGTCACATACAATGCAAGTGTGTGACCTTACTGACTACCTGCATACACATGCACAAGCCAACGTTGCCAGATTGCTTAGATTAAAAATAAATAAACAGATACAATGACCGATTTACCCGAGAATCTACAAGTTATTAAATTAGAGCCACCAGGCACTCCTGAAAAAGCCAACATTAAGGAACGTCTAAATTTGCACGTAAAGCGACGTTTGCAGCAAGATCTACCCGTATCCAGTCCGGAGACACCACCCGGCGACATTGTGGCAAACACTGGCAACAAACGCTGCAAAACAACACCAACACAATCCAAAGAGACACAAAAACAAAGAAAGCCCTATCAAAAGCGAGTCGATAAGATCAAAACAGAGACTGGCAAATGCAAAAAAGGTGAGTGATTATTATTTACTGTAAAACTGAAAGCTAAAACAGCATTAATTGCAGCACACGCTGCCAGCCCTGCGACTGATTTAGAGGCCTACGATGATCCTGCCGACCACGAACTGTCACCGGAAAGGTCGGATCATAAAAACATAAGCCGTGATCGGTGTAAAAATTCAGATATACTTAATGTAGTGTTGAACACAAAGAAGCGAGAGTTGATGCAACATCCGGAGGTGCAATCATTTTGGTCTAAAATAATAGCAGCCCTGAAGAACTAAAATAAAACGCTGCTATAAGGCAAAAATAGTTTCAAGCTGATCTAATTTAAAAAAAAAACCCAACAAAATTAAAAACATTTATTATACAGGCTCTTGTTTGTGTTTTCGGTTTTTTGATGTAGCCCTTGATTTTTGGCAGCCCTGTAAGCTGTGAGCTTTTTAAATTTAAAAAGCCAACTGTGAAAATGTTTGTATTTTATAGGAGTTGAAGTTATTTAGTCTGTATTAAGCTTAAATGTTATCGAAGTCCTGTTAATTTTCTGCGCATACTCTGAGTATTATTCGCTCTTATTATCGCTCCCTCTGTCTCTTAAAACAAGCCGGCCGCTGCTGAGGCTGCTGCTTCTGCCGCCGCCGACGTTTTTTTTTTCTTATGCTGACAGCTGCAAAATTTTACAGAGCCGCTCAGAACGAATTTCGACGTTTTTGGGGTTGGAACGTTTGGCGTCGCGTAATCGCTGTGGTTTACAGTCGAAAATAATACCATAGTACATATTATTGACTAAGTATTTGCAAAAGTGTTTTGTCGTAAAAAGGTAGTTGAATTGTGCAACAAAATATTAACGTGACACCAAATATAATATTCGAGAGTTATAAAAAATATAATGACTTAACAATAATATGCCATCAAGCCATATTAGATAATCCCGTTTTTGGGTTCGTGTGGCGCGTTTGCTATCGATTTAACTATTTTTTGCACTCTCTCTCTCTCTTTCTCGATGTCTCTCTTTTTGCGACGTTGGCCGCAGTCCTTGTAGGGCTCTCATTCTCATTGTTTCACCCTGCTCTCATTTTCTCTCTCATACTCTCTTGCTGTGCCTTGCTTTGACTTTGTGCTTCGTCCTTGCCTTGCCCATACAATTTGTGCTCAAAAAAACCACCCAGACACCCACCCACTGCAAGCCCTTGTTCGGCAACATTTCGCTTTCGTTCGCTTGCTTCTATTTCCATTTCCATTTCCATTTGGCATCAGCCTTAATAGGCCGTTATTCTCAACTAGCGCTTCTTTCATTCAAAAGAAATTCGCAACGGCGCCAACAAAACTAACTTTTTTCCAATGTGCTCGCCTCTTACGTAAATACAAAAAAAAAGAACAAAAATAATTGAAAATGGTATATAAAATAGAGAATTTGTCCTAGTCGAAGAGCTGGCTCGAAACCAATTTCAATAGCTTCCGCATTATATAATTGTTCAAAAGGCAACGGTGGAGAGCAAAAAGTGACGGAAACAAAAGTGCAAAAAGTGATTACAAAACAGTTTTGGTTTAAATCGAGCAAAATTTCAACTAACAATTATATAAAAAAAACAACCGATGAAATGTTAAACATGATAAGCTATAATAAATATTAACATTTTCAAAAATAATATGACATAATAGAAAATTAACATTAAATAAAAACAAGCCACATCTTTAAGCTTAAAATCGAACTTAAACAAGTTTTAAAATTTTCAACTAATTTGTTTTTAATTTTTCGCATTATGCAACACGCTAGTTAACTGTTAACTAACACAGTCGCAAGCAACAACAAAAATAACATCTTTGACTATTAAATGCCTTTCGTTTTAGCCACTAGTTTTAGCTTTTAATAGCTTAATCGATACTCAGTACAAGAGAAGACGAAAGAAAAAATGGGAACTGAAAAACCTTTGGGTTTTCTTTTTGTCTTGGTATTTGGTTTTGCCCCTTTTGCTAATTGTATGACTATTACTATTACATAAGCCACAAAAAGCACAAAGGCGACACAAGGAAATAACAAAATTTCACTTAGAAAAAGTGTGGACAGCATTGTACATATAACAACTATTAAGGATAACTCGAGGAACTGGGAACTAGGTCAGTTATTGAATTTTCATTTTGCTGTGCTGCTACCCACGCACAGTGTTGCATGCAGCAACAAACGGAGACAGATAAAATGTGCAACCGTTGCACAGTTAACAGTTATTTATTTGTTGTTAACAAAAAGGATATCAAGGCATGATTGACGCTCGCCATTCGGAGCATGTCAATGAGCCATTAAGACGGAACAGCAGCAGCAGCAACAACAACAAACTATGTACATATTGGCTGTGATTGGCTGACTGACATGACAACGGCCCCATTGGCTACCTTATTGATTGCCTCCTCTGCCGTCCTCCAATCCTGCAACGCCTTCTGTGCCAGAGACCTAAAATTCTTTACGTATGCGTAATATTTGCCATTCTGTCATGCTCTCTGATCATATCTAGTGTGTGTGTGTGTGTGTGTGTCAAGTAAGTGCAACTAAGTGCAGGCAGCGTGTGCCACAATCGAGTGGACGGACTCCTATGGCTTCATTCAGTGCATTGCACTTTCATGATTGCGTATACGATTTGAAGTACCCTTCCACGCCCCCCTCCATGTTAGACCCCATCTGTGGTCTGATTTGACTTGAAAGGCACAGTTGGATGCCAAAAGCCACTTCAAACTGTGAGCTCAGTTTGGGGGGATGGCAATTATATGATTAGCACTTGATGGTTTTTGTACATTTATAATGCAAAAAGGATCCAAAAGAACTTTGCAACTATTGTTGGGAATTTGATTTACTGCAACTGATGTGAAATAAGAAAAAGACAAATAAATCCCTTTTTCTTATAATTGTTATATTATCTTATAGGATTACCAAAACTTAGTCGAAACCCTACATCTAACATTTCCAATAAGATGGCAAATATAATAAACAGAATAAATAGTTATTTGCAACATTTGCTTGTTATTTAACTTAACGTTAAAAATAGCTTGAACATTATCATAATCCACAACACGTTATTTGAGTAACCTAAGAGACCCATCAACACGAACTGCTGAGCCTGACAAAACTATTAAAAGCTCCCTCCTTCAGCGCTTCCACCTTACTTAACTAGTGCCTCTCTGCGTAGGTGTTGCGAGTGGGTTACCTAAGCTACAGGCAGTGTTGGCCTGCCCTATGCCGCATAGCTGTTAGCTTAATTGTCGGCAGCTGGGATGGCAACAACTGCACAGTGGGAAAATCAATTTCAAAGCAATTGCCTGCCTATGCTGGGTGGATGACACACTGCAAACATAGAAACAAGTTGCAGGCAATCATTGGAATCCAATTAAATGACCGTTTGGCTGCTGTTGAGTCCAAACACCGTGCATTGAGTGGGAATTGTTAAGCTTTGCACTCAGTTTTACGTTCCACAAACTTGTGACCCACTAATTGGGTCGCTCTCTCTCTCTCATTTGAAGCAGCTGCGGTCGCTCTCTTTCCCATTTTGACGCGGTGCTGTGCTCACCATACTTATATCTTCGCCCCTATGCAGTTGCAGTTTTTGCCTATTTTTGAAAGATATGCGGCCCACTTTGCGTTTGGCTTCATTTTTTATTTCTTTTACCGCACAGTTCTATTTATTTTTGTCAAGTGATTTTCGTGGAGTCAAATGGTTTTTGGCTTTAAGTTTGTTCACATTAAAACGTTCGGTTGTGAAATATTGTGGAGAAACAAAAAATAATAATAATAATATAAAAGTTAAATTAAATCGAGTCATTAATAAATAATAATCCAAATTAATAGTGCCACAAGCAGAAAGATAAATTAAACAAAATAATAAAACTATGTTTTTCCCTTTTTCAGCTAACATGCTTATTTAATACGATACAAATATAAACTAAAAGCGCATTTCCCTGAGAACTAAGATCAAAATCGCTTTGCAAGACAAGTGCTAAGTACACAAAAAGAACAACAACAACAAACAAACAGACAGAAAAAACAACAACATCAGAAATGTCGCCTTTTATGGAAAAATCGTTGCTGTTGTTAGGCGTGCTGTGCTGCATACAAGGTAAGCGCCCAGGTTTATGCAACACAATAATAATTATACCACTTTTCATCCACCCCTCCGCTGCCCACTTTAGAATATGATGATTTTGTGCCTTTTTTAAAAATGTTGCCATGACATTTACGAGTGCGCTTTGCATGCACAATGCAATTTTTATATGATTATTTATAGATTGTTTTACGTTTTACTTATAGTATCCACTGCTTTAATGTGCTATGACTGCAACAGCGAATATGATCCCCGTTGCGGCGATCCCTTCGAGCCCTATTCCATTGGTGAGGTTAACTGCAGCAAACAGGAGCCACTTGAGCATCTTAAGGACAAGTACAAGCCAATGCTGTGCCGCAAAACTGTTCAGAAGAGTAAGCAACAAATTTAATGAAAATAAAACAAAAAACCAACAATGCTTGCAAAAAAATAGTCAAAAATATGAGTGTTCTTTCTTTCGATATAGATATGTAAGACAACGAAACCAAAAGAATTATAATATCCAAAATATGAAACTTGTTTGATCTTATTTAACTACACGTATTTTTCGATGAATTTTTGATTTCCCCAAAAAAATGGCTAATTAAACTGATCCTTTTAGTTTATGGAAAGACCCGCATAGTGCGTGGATGTGGTTATATACCCGATGAACGTACCGACAAGGAGTGCATAAGGCGTTCAGGCACCCACGACGTGTCCGCCACCTATTGCGCCTGCACCAAGGAGCTGTGCAATGGAGCCACTGCCGTAGAAACAAACCAGATGCCGCTGATTCTTGCATTGGCTGCTGGATTTGCGATCTTCTTGACAAGAGATAGTAGCATAAGAGTCGAGAGCTCATAAATGTGAAAATATGACATTTGAGATTAAACAATTCAATATGATTTTTGTATGACTTTGATTTTGAATTACCAAATCCTCTTGGGCATTTTTTAAATAAATATTTGGAAAATGTGGAAAAGATTAAAAAAAAAACAGCCACTAAGAATGCCAGTTAATTTAGTTTCATCATTTTATTTTAATTATGTGTATGTGTTCGGAAGCGAAAAAAGTGAGGGAATACTATAAAAAATAAAAAACTCTATACTTAATTTGTTGGGCTAATAATAAATATTAAAGTCATGCATATAAAACGTACCTCTAATAATGTAAATGTAAAATTAAAAAAGGAACAACAACAAAGTGTTTGGGCGGTTAAATCAATTAATTTATATTATTTGATAAGATCATTTTAATTCTATATTCATTTTTTATGTATGTATATCCGAAATATGAAATAAACAAAAAACTGCCAGTAAATGTCTCCGCCTAAAACCACAAAAATAAATTTCATGCCCAACTTTTAAAGCTAAAAATAATTTTAGTGTATTAAATATACTAGCAAAGTATGTTCAGGATTATAACTACACAAATTCACAAATTTTTAAAATATTCTGTACATTTAGGACATTTCATAACTTAAAGCAGAAAACTTTACCCAACAGATAATACAAAATATTATTTGCATAAAATGAGAAGATCTTTGAAAGTGCAAAAATATTTTCAACTACCTAATCGCGATATTTACATGCAACATAAAAAAAACCCTAAAAGGTAAATTTTAAACCAAATCTCTTCATATGATAAAAAAAAAATAAACAATTAATTCAATGAGTACATTATATTGAATAGTACTTGCGGTAACTAGGACACAAGACCATTTGAAAAAGAAAAGATAAAAAACACAAAATTTATCTAAGAAAAAATCACAAACAAAAATATAGCAGAAAACTATTTACAAAAAAAAATTAATACAATTCAAACATTCATTAAAATAAAATAAAACTATAATAACAAATTCATATTTTGTCCATTTTAAGCTTCATACAAGAAAAAACCAATATATAAATAGACAAATAAATAAGAAAATCTTCCTAAACAACAAAAACTCAGAAAAAAAATAATATTTTGTCTTGTAGTAAATTATTATTTCATTTAAGTTTACACGTAAAAGATTTAAAGTGCTTTATTTCATAAATTGTTAGGCACAAATTCAAAATCACGGATAATAGTCAAAGTACAGTCAACACAAAACAGTGAAAACCCAATAACAAACACTAGCCAACACTAAAGACAAAACCAAAAACATTTCAACACTTGATTTTGTGTAGAGAACAATTTTATTGAACAAAAATATAAAAACATTTAATCACAAACATTCATTGATCATTTCATACACAATTATAATTATAAACATACACACGTGCGTTTACATAGCATGGTATTTATTTAGATAAATATTATTAAGAATTATATGGACAGCTTAAAACAAGAACATTGTGAGAATATGTAGATAAACTTAACTAATTTTAATTTACATACGAGAATATTATAAAAAAAAAAATGATAAAATGTGCATTAAAAAAACCAAACACTAGCTGTTGTATTTAAAGATTTAAAATATTTATTAAAATTACACTTAAACAAGGAAGAAGAAAATAATATTATATTATGTTGAACAACAAAAAAACCATTTTATTATTTTATTGTCCACCCAAGGTACCCGACAAAAAGCATACCAAGACACATCACTCACCAAAAACCACGCAAAAATAATATGCAAGTGCTAAAAACAAACAAAAATATAAAATTTATAATTACAAAAACGAAAAAAAAAATGTCTGCGTGAATCATATCATTGAGCTTTGCTTTACGAGTGACGAGATTCTAAAGTATATTTAAAAAAAGAGAACACACAATATAAATGTTATAAAAGCAAATACAAATCGCTTAAAAAAAAAAGAACAAGAAACCAAATATAATAAACAAAACATAAATATATAAATCTAACAAAAGTTTGGTTCATCAACAGCATCTACTTAGAAAAAAGTAAAAGTCTATAAATAAAAAATAACTATTAGTCCTAAAAAATTTCGTAAACACAGTTTGAGTAAAGTTAAAACATAAAAAGAAAAACGAATACACACAGTTGCATACATGAAATAATAATAATAATAATAAAAAATATATATATAGGTATATGTGTTTTGTCTGCGCTGGCTGAGTCGTGAAGTTATAATAATTTATATTTGGTTTATGAGTTTCTATGCAAACCCAAACATATATATATGCAAAAAATTAAGTAAAATAAATTTAAAACAGAAATACCAAAACCAAAATCCAACAACAATTTGCAAAAAATTATGTGAACTTGTTAATTTTTAGCGTTTAAGTCTGTAAAGCTCCGCTTGTAGATGAAAAATCAATAAATAAACTAAATACAAAATTGAATAAATCGATAAAACAAAATCGGAGTTACCATGTAAACTTTCATAAACAAAAACCAAAAACTGAACACACCCCGCAGTCATATCGATTAATGCAGCTCATTAAACATGATATATGTATTTTCACATGATATATATGAAAGATATGATGGGTATGGAGGTGTTACGGATACGTCGAAGCAAATTAAAGTTATTTGATTGATGCCTCTTTTGTAAGTTTTCTAAAATCATGTCAAAGACGATGCTTTTAATGACTTGGGTTTAAAATAAAAGCACCTATATTAGAAATTAATAGGTTAATTAATGTTTATTAAATCTTACAGCTATACAAATTCACAATCATTTGACAAAATTATTTCCTTAATACACCTTTATTTGTTATGTGGAAATATGCATTAAAAGCATTATATACGTATACGTGCCTAGAGTTACTAAGCAAAACTATTTGGAAATACGGCTCTCTTGGCAATGGGTTGGGTTGAGCTGCGTACAATTTTGATAAATCCATTTTCGCCCCATGTGTTGCCAAAGGAGTTAATGGCACGCCAATAGTCCAAATTGCTAACCGTATCATGACCATAACCAACAATTACAAGAAACTGAGAGCTGCTGGCTTGGGCACGTGTTGGAGGCACATAGACACCACTGGAGTAATGCATGAATCCAAACGTAGCAGGATTGTATTCGACAATCACAGGAGTTCCACTTGCCACATAGCGCATAAGTAGTCTATCATCGCCATTAGGTATGCTTCCAAAGCTTGCCAATGTGAGGCTACTAGCTGGCATTGTTGGGATACACATGCCTTGATTGCTGGCTGTCTTATTGGGTGGATATTCAGCTTCGTTCACCAGAGAAGCTCCTGGAACTTGTGTCAGATACTCGAAAGCAGTTTGTGGCGCCTGGGTGGTGCAACCAGTTCCCATACCAGCACAATCGATCAAGTTCTGAGCAGAGAAATTCATTGGCGTTAGATCTACAATCTGCAAGGCATTCAAAATTTGTATCGACTTTGCCACAGAATAAGCCCAACTGCTGCTGCAAACGGTGCCCTGATCTTGTGCGTCTAACGTAATACCCAATTCGTCCAACATATCATATTGAGCAGGTGCAACGTCTTGTGGCACCACGGGCGTATTGGTACTAAAGTTGGTCGTTGGATAAACGGTTTGTGGTAAACGTGCCGCAAAAGTTACTAAACGGAGGTCTGAGAACTGATTATCCTTAACGCGATAGCTGCTTGCCTTGCGATCATTAAGCGCATTTTGTTGGTTTATTAAATTTCTATTGTATATGAAATAATAGTTGGCAGTGTTCCTCTCCGCTGCGGTTGCATATACCTTATTATTCCGTGTCTTATATGGAAATACAAAAAAAGGGTAAGATTGTTAACACAATTTAAAAGGATGATGGGGCAGGGAGGACTTAGATTTACACAAGATCAAAATTCTTATGCAGTCAACCATTATTCCATCTTATTGTTTTTCAGCTTACCACCCAATCATTGAACTGTCTGAGGTCCTCTCCATGATTATAGGCATATGCGCCTATGAACATAGCACAGCAGAGCAACAGTTTCAACATCGCGAAATTATAACGAAAACTAGTTAAGAACTGAACATTTGACGAAGCTTTATATAGTCGCAACCAACCATGCACTTTCTTTACGACTAGACAAGCAAATAATAGATAAAAAGCTAACGATTCCGCAAGAAAAGTGCAAATAGATTTCTACAAAGTACGAACGAATGTTTGTGGCATTAAATTCATGAGACTCGTTCTTTGCCGGGCGGCAACAAATGCTTAATTTGCACTTGCCTAATTATGATGGTATATTAATATACGCACATACTGTATCTAGCAGGTATTCTGTGTATAGGCCTGCCGATATAGATAGTTAGTTGGGCGTGGATTGTTTACCTGTTAAACTGCTTGTTGAAGGTTCTCATATCTCTGTTAATTTGAAATTTCCACTGGCCTAGTTCAATCTAACGTTGTTCTCAATTCATGAACCGTCTACTTTTGCAATTCTTGGCAATTGTTATTCTTGTTGTTGTCACAGTGTCAATATCATAAATATTATAAAACCTGGCAATTACCATTATAGATAACAGAAAGCGATGCACAAAAATAAATCGTTATTCATAACACACTAAACTTTTATTGTAGCTTTGAATTAATACTTGATTCCTCCAATTGATGGGTTCGGCTTCTAAAAATGATTCAGCTTACCTTCACAAAGCTTAGCAATTGTTAAATTTTTGTTTTCATTTAAACATGAAAGTTATGTAACAATTAATATACACATATGTTCAAATATTCATCTTAGAAATTATTTTTCACTCAACAACAAAACTTTCTTAATTTAACAGATAACTTTGAATAGATTGATTATGCGTTGATTCAAAGGTTTTACATCGTGACAGTGGCGGTTGGTTGGTTTGTTAATCATCAAAATTGTTTGTGTTAATTAGCATGCGTTCAGGGTATTCACAGAAGATTATTAAATTAGCATATTATGTTTGTTGCTTTGCTCATGTGTTTAAATTGTGTAATAAAATGTCTGGCATATTGACAAAAGAATGGCAGATGCTGTTTTTTATTAACTACGAACTGAGATATTTGTGTACTAGTTTTAGTTCTTCCCTGTAAAATATGATATCTGTTACCACTTAAAAAAAATGTAACAAAAGCATTTAAGGGACCTCAATTACCCACTGAAAACAAGACTAGTTTAAGTTAATTTATTCAAGTTAAACTCTGTTTCTCACCCAATAATGTCAATGTTAAAGACAACCATCAACTTATATTTGCACTACTTTAAACGTTTAAAACGTTTTAAACCAAATCAAATAAGACTGGTTGATGGTGATTTAAAGGTCTCAAAAAACATTTGACAGTCAAAAGTTACGAAAAGATGATCACATTTTTACGAAAGTTGGGTCTTATGTTGAGCAGGTTTTTGTATTTTGTCGCTTTTGGGCTGAAAGCCTATAAAACCGAGGCGTCTAACGCCAGCGCGACTTAAAACGTTCGCAGACTTCGAGACAACGGCATCTTTACAAGATCGACTTATAAGTCGAAAATACCAACAATAAATATCCAACAATAGAAAATAAGTTACAAAAGGTGATTTATATGTCATTTAAATGATTTAAGTGTGTATGTTGGTGTGCAAACTACGAGTCTAGCCCTAATAAACAAAAAAAGCTCATCGGATTAGACCCATTGGATCTCTCAGTAAACCGACTAAACGCCTTTCACCCACATCCGAAATCCGAATAAATATCACATGTGCATAAATACATTGAAAAATACACTATTGATGAAAGTGAAATTTATACGAGACATGTTTTTTGTGTCTTTGTTTTGTGATTTGGTTCAATTTGCCAAGGGCAGAAATTTAAAAAGATTATGAAATCAAAGATACACAGGTTAAACAATCAACTGCGGATTTATGTTAATTTTTGTGATTATATGATGTATTGATGTATATGATATAATTAATAATCGTAACACATCAAGCAGTCAACGTTGTTAAAACTTAATGATAATGATCAATCAAAAATATAATTACACACAACGGAAAAACATGGATTATCTACTTAGGAAATGTGCATAACAAACCAATAAAGTGATTTTTGTTCAAATCTAATCTCTTTTTAAGCTGATGAAATGCTTATCGCACTCAGCTTATCTTTCAATCTTCATTCCTGGCAATAGTCAGCATTCAAAATATTTCATTCAAGTTGATGATGACAAATATATGTAACCATTATTTCCCCTCTTACATCATTAACAATCTCTCAAATATCGCCATTTCGTCGTTTTAGATGGCCGAATTGAAGATGTTGCAGCTGCTGCTGCTGTTGCTGTTGGCCTGGTTAAATGCTGTGTCATCGCAGACACTGCAATCATTCCCCAAACTCTGCAATGTGCGCGACTTCGATGACTTTCTGCGACAGACTGGCAAACTGTATACGGACGAAAGGGAACGAGAGTTCCGCAAAAGCATCTTCAATGCGAAAAAGTCATTAGTGGATTTGACCAACAGTCGTGTGGGCAGTTATCGTCTCAACATTAATCCACTCGCCGATATGACAACCAAAGAGGTTGCCACGCTGCTCGGCTCAAAGGTCTCAAAAGAGGGCGAGTAAGTCTACAAAATTAATACCCAATAGAAATGAGAATAATTCAAAATTAATTAATCGACTGGCTGAGTTTTGTACAGGAGCATCTTTAAGTTATTGTCCAAGCAACAACATTAAAATTTTAAATACTCTCAAAATCGAATCATGTTTAACTTCAATATTTTTCGCACTTGTCTTTACAATTACATAACTACTTAATTAGTGGCTCTAAAACTTAAAACTGCAAGGTTTTTTGTTAATTTAATATTTAAAAACTTTCACTTTGACATCAACATGAAACATTTAATATTAATGCTTTCTCTTTAGGGATTTCACCGCACGTCACATTAACTTTGTGCCTGCTACGACTGCATTGAGTGACAACCTGCCGCAATCGTTTGATTGGCGTGAGAAGGGTGGTGTCACACCGGCTGGTTTTCAAGGCGTGGGTTGTGGCTCTTGTTGGTCGTTCTCCACCACTGGTGCGCTGGAGGGGCATCTGTTCCGGCGTACGGGTGTTTTGGTGCCGCTATCGCAACAAAATCTGATGGACTGTGCCGATGACTACGGCAACATGGGCTGCGATGGTGGCTTTCAGGAGTATGGCTTTGAGTATATAAGAGATCATGGCATTACGCTGGCAAACAAATATCCCTATGTGCAGGCTGAGATGGAGTGTAGACAGAATGAGACCGCTGGCCAATATCCACGTGAGAGCATCGTGAAGATTCGTGACTATGCTTCCATCGATCCGGGTGATGAGCAGAAAATGAAGCAAGTAATTGCCACGCTAGGCCCATTGGCATGCTCCATGAATGCCGGCGCCATATCATTTGAGCAGTACGACGGTGGCATCTACGAGGATGATGAGTGCAACAAGGATGAGGTCAACCATTCAGTTGTTGTCGTCGGCTATGGTACCGAAAATGGTCGCGACTTTTGGATCGTCAAGAACTCGTACTCACAGAACTGGGGCGAGCAAGGCTTCATGCGACTTCCGCGCAATGCCGGAAGCTTTTGTGGCATTGCCAGCGAGTGCAGTTATCCCATTCTGTGAGAACTTTTTCAGTATTTGTATTCGAATTTATATCTGTTACTATAGTTTGTAGAAAATAAACAACTAAAATGCCTGTTTTGCCAATTTTATAGAGTATTTTAATGTGTTTTTTTTTTTTATTTTAAGTATGGAATTAAAACTATATCGAATGTGCGCTAGCATATATAAGTCCAGCTTATCAGTTCAATACATTTTCATAATTATGAAATGGCACAAGAAAGAATGCGTAATTTCAATCAGTTGGGTGAATCGAAGGATTAAATACCAATTAGGCAACCAAAACTAACCTTTTAAACAATTTCCAAATATTTATACGGATCAATTTAATGTCAAACGGCGTATAAGTTTCATCGACAATTGTACCTTTAAGAAGCTTAGTTATAAATAACATCTCAAGATTGTAAGACGAATTTGCGTGTGTTTACTTTGGGAATGTGTGTGGTCTGTGTGTGCCTGGTTGCTGGATCTGAGGATCCAGTTACAGAAGATAAAAAGGTAATTACAATAACTAAAGCTAATGTGAGTAATATGCAAATATTTCACCCAATAAATAATTAAATTCACATTGCTGCAAATCTATGTATAAATAAAATACAGGCAATGTTTTGGTTTTTAAAAATATGTGTCATAATTTATTGAATGTTTTATTTTTATACATTTTTTTAAAGTTGGGATTGGTTTTATTACATTATTGTTCACGGATTTTCAAACAAGTATTATATTTATGATTTAGCTTCGATTTGTTCCGATTATGTATTGTTATAAGTTTAATTGTTGTTAGAACTATTATTAATTGTATCTTTTCTTTGTCAACTTGTGTGGGTTTTTTATGCATACATTTTTTTAATTATTTTGTTCAACGTTCACGATTTCTACATGAATAATTTTTAAATTTAATGCGAATTTGTGAGTTTTTGGCTTTATTTAATATTCAATTACTTTTGCATTAAGCACTTTGCACAATTCTATATTCAACGTATATAAACGTACAGCTGACTTTTACAATTTACATCCACAATACATAAATATATCATATGTATGAATATATTTGTTATAACAAATACTTTTGTAGTTTAACATGATATATTTTTATGCTGTACCAAACAAACATTTATGTTTTATATTTAAATATGTTTACATGCATTGATATTGGTTAAAAGTTTAATTGCATAATACGATTATAATATTGTTTATATTAATTATACTATACAATCCTTAAAGTGGTCAACAATTCCTTAAGGGCATGTCCATGTTCTACAATTATTTTATTAACTCATATAAATGCCTAGAATTTGAACAATTCTTTTTAGCAACTTTTTAGAAATATATATGTTTTAGAATCGCAGTATATACTATTTGTTGACATTTTGGACACTCCCTAAAGTACTACGTATCGCGCATTAATGTGAAATTTGATCGAGCGTGAAATCGATAACATTCTTTTGTTATCAATTTAGAGAAATTTTAAATTATAAGCTATTGTTATATATTCAAAAATACTGATTTTTAGGAGTTTGAACATCTAACATTCGCTAAAAAAAAGTGAACTATTTTATTTTGAAATTCTTCAATTACCTCACTTTTCAGACAAATTAACCAATTTCTTGTTATACAAATATACTATTTGAAGTTTTCTGAGTTTATATTTACGATACATGTATTAGTTTAATAATTAAATACCGGTATTCTTTTCTTTAGAATAATTACATTTTGGCGATGTGTTTTATTGTTTCCATATATGCGCTAAGTTTCAAGCTGACCCTGTCCATAAACATCCTGCAACTTACGGGCATTTTTAAGATTATTAAGACCAAGCAGAAGAAAATATGTTAATCTCGTTAAGTTCATGTCTACTGTTGTTTTGTTTTATAGTTGAAGTTGGGCTGTAAAATGGATATGTTTTGAGCAGTTTTTGTGATTTCTGCTAGTTAACTAGTGTGGGTTCAATTCTATGTACATACATACATATATACTTTCTTTATTGTTGGCGTGTGTGTAAATTTGTCTAAAAAACATTTTATTTTTTTTTTGTCAAGGCAAAGCCCAGAGCTGAGCATATACAGAGGGCCAGGGTCTTGCACAAGAATAAATTAATACAATACACTAAATAACTAACAACGTTTAAAGCATATAGTATTTGTGTATATATATAAATATGTATAGTATATAGTATTTTAGTATTTCATATGTATATATTATACTCGTATATATTGCAACAAATTTTCACTACAAAAAACTGCACACACATAACTTAGGGAACTAGCTTATAAATTATTATCATTAATATTATTCTGTATAAGGATTAGGGCATTCTCAACTGCTCATAGTTGTATTATTCTTGTTAAAGCATTGTTGCTGCTGTTGTTGTTGTTGCTGTTGTTCGTATATGCTTGACATCGGTGTATTAAGTAAAGCCAACTTGTGTAGTATATAGTTGCTGTAGTTGGTGTAAAAATTGTGTTTGCCATTTAGGCACTACCAAAAACTGTAAAGGAGTGGAGCACAACTTGCTAAGTGATACGCTTAGTAGGTGGGTTGCTGATACTCCATGCCGGATTGCTGTTCCATGCCGCCTGCATTAAATGGGATATAAGTTAAACAATGTTGTTGCTTGTTGCGAATAAAGGCAACTAATTTACCCTGCTGTGGCTGTCCAAATGGCGAGGCGCTGTACTGTTCATTATCGTTATCCATGGTGTAGCTATATGCCTGCTGATGCACCACATTGGCCGGATCAGTCTCGAAGGCCGAAGTGAATTCATCGCCGGCGCCAATCAGAAAACGTTTATAGGCCATAAAAGCACACAGAGCCTGCAATCAAACAGCAATTCCCTTTTAGACTTTAAACATGTGAGACCATTTTTCTGCCGCTTACCCAGCTAAAGATGTTTAAGAAACAGAACACAATGGCGGTTTTCATGCTGCCGGCGCCAATGCCAAGTGGTGGCATGGGTGCTGAGCTCCATTGGGACCACAAATAGATGAATGCAATGAAGTAGAAAAATGCCCAAGCAGCTGCACAGATACCAAGAATTCGCATGTAAATGGATTTCATTGAGTTCTCTATATATTAAACTAAACATACCTGAGAATGCCATGTCGGCCATGACGAAACGCTTTCTGCTTTTCACTGACGACATGCGCTCGAACATAAACTCACCGCCAATGAATGCCATGGAGGCGAGAAAGCCAAAAACGCCAATGGTATTGCCAAATTTACAGGCCATGCCATCATTATTATATAGACACATCTCCTTACCATCCTGCTCGACCCAGCCCTCGGAGGATATACAGCCAAAGACCACAATCGAAAAGAGCTGAAAAATCGCAAAAACAAACAAACAAAAAGTTAAACAGTTATTTAATGCTAACGCCTCCCCCCTTTTACTCATCCTACAGCGTCCAGCATTATTGTGGAATTATTGATTTAGAAGAGCAGGTGCAACAAACCAGAAGTTCAAGCACACAAATACAAATACACACACATATAGGTTTGTGACCCAATTTCAATTGAAGGCCAAGTTTAGGCAGCATGAGAAACGCCTGGGGATAGGCAATGCCAACTGCAATAACAAATCGGGTGTCCTTGGCGAAAACTTGGCAAACAACTGTTGTCATTATTGTTGTTGTTTTTGTTTCATAATAGTATATGTCGTCAGCTTCGAAGTGGCATTCAACGTTAATGGAAAGCAAAGTCATATTATAAATGACTCTTAACCATTTTACCATGCCTTGTCTCAAGTCTATGACGCACATGCTGGCCATTAAAAATCGCATTGCATTGGTCTATAGTTAATGGCTTTTATTTCAAATTGTACCAACTGCACCAGCTGTTTGTCTTGTTAGCCACGCTCCAATTCACAGTTCAAATGCGTCTATAAACCATATGGCGCTTAAGCAAATCTGGTCATTAACACACTCAATCCCAGCTATTCCCACAGCAACTTAAGCACCCGCATGTTAACAAAACTAATTGCCAAGCTTTATTACGATACACAAACTATTTGAATAAGACAGAAATTTTTGAAAACACATTTTTTTTGTTTTTTGAATAATTTTTTGTTGGAAGGAAATATTATTTTTTATGTCATGATTCATAACTTTAAAGGAATTTTATTGTTGTATTCCTACTGCTCTTAAGTTACCCAACACAATCGGATTTCTTAAAGATAAAATTCTAAAACGCAATTAAAATCCTTAAATCCTTTACGTGATTCCCAGCATCATAAAAAACACAGACACACACACAACTTAATAAAAATTCCATAGAGATTAGAGCGGGGGAAGTCGGGGAGAGGGTGTGAGTGGGGTTGGTCCTTTTATACAACTTACCCAGCACAAGGCCCGAATGACAACTTGAGGTTTCATGGCGAATGTTAGCGGATCGAAGGCGCCACCCGCCTTGCCACCGCCATAGGCGCCACCAGCATTAATGTTAAGTATTTGATTGAGCACATCCATTTTCCACGCCTCCTTTCCACTTTCTTGCGATACAACTAAGTATATATAATTTTTATTATATTTAGTTGTTTTTCCTTTCTTTTCCTTTATTTTTTCTTTTCTTTATTTAACAAACGTGTGCGAAAGCTGCGCAAACTTTTATTCAGTCAAAGTGTAGTATTTCTGTTTTTTCCCACTTTTTCACGTCTTGTTGTGAAAAATCGAATGCTTCTTACTACGCTAGCTCAAGGGCAATGTGGGGGCGTCTTGGACGTTTGCTTTTAATGGTGTGCGCGTGTACACTCACACTGTGTGTGTGTGTGGATATTTGTATGTGTATCGCAATTATAGATTACAGCACACAAGAAGTAGCAAAGCTGAAATACACTTTTTGCGCGCGAAAACCGTACAAAATTGCGAGCCGTTAGTCAAAACAAACAAAACACACGCGCGCACAAATCGATTTTATATTAATCATGCATAATTAATGATAATAATTTAACGAAATTTCAAGAGCCTGATTTTCACTTTTACTTTTCGCACACAACGGCCAACGCGCAGGACTAACTGTAAAATGTATGCAACGTCCTGTACTCGTATATGCTGAGGAGAACTTGGTAATCGCGTTTGTGTGTGTACGATACCATTGTCGCTACTATCGATAGGCGGTCATTCACAATAACTGCCGGAGTTGCCCATAAGTTTTATGCCTTTTCATGAAAATTGTTAAAAATTGAATTTTGTCTGGAATCATAAGAAATGTGAGTATTGAAACAAATCTAATAATAAAATTACACAAATATTTAACGAAATTTTATTTGCGTACAAATAACAGGTTCAGCTTATAAATGCATGGCTGGTTTAAACTTATTTGTTTATAATTTACTCGCTGGTGAATTTAGCTGGACGCTTCTCAACGAAGGCCTGCATGCCCTCCTTGCGATCGGCCTGCCACAAAACAGAAAAAGAAATTGGTAAATGTTTGTAGATATTATATAACAATTTGGCTCACCGTTGAGAATGTAGCATGGAAAGTGCGACGCTCGAATTTAAGACCCTCTTGCAAGGTTGTCTCATAGGCGGTATTGACTGCCTCCTTGCACAGCTGGACAATCAGGTTGGAGTGAGTGCCAATTTTTTCGGCCAGTTTGATGGACTCAGCCAACAGCTGATCGGCTGGAATAACTTTGCTGACGAGACCAACCTTCTCGGCTTCCTTGGCATCGATCATGTTGCCAGTGAGGCACATTTCCATGGCCTTTGACTTGCCAACGACACGAGTCAGGCGCTGGGTACCACCAGCACCGGGAATTGTGCCCAATGCAATCTCTGGCTGACCAAACTTGGCCTTCTCGCCAGCATAGATGATGTCGCACATCATGGCCAGCTCACAGCCACCACCTAGAGCGTAACCATTAACAGCGGCAATTATTGGCTTCTGGGTGCGTGCCACCTCCGTCCAGTCGTTGAGGAAGTTGCCCCGAATGCACTGGGAGTATGTGTTGGGTGCCATCTCCTTGATGTCAGCACCAGCGGCAAATGCCTTCTCACTTCCGGTCAGCACAATTGCCGCGATGTTCGCATCTTTGCCAAAATCCTTTAGGGCTGTGGACAGCTCCAGCATCAGGCCATTGCAGAGGGCATTTAATGCCTTGGGACGATTAAGTGTGATAACAGCAACATTTTGCTTTTCTCCCGTCACTTCAGTCTTAATATATTCCCAGCTGCTAGCCGCTATGTTAGTAAGAAAGAGATGGCGCACAATAATTGATTACAAAACTTACGTAATCAATGTTTTATATTTTTTTTAATGTAAGCAATAAATTTGCATATTTGTAAATAATTTCTAAACAGAATTCCTAATATTGCTATAAAACAAATAATTAACGTGTTACGCTACATTGGACCTTAACCTTTATCTAAATTGCTTTGTTCAATGTACTTACTGCTGGCAAAACGGGAGGCCACTTGTGGCTGGCGAGCGGCAGCCTGGACAAAGTTGTGTGCACGCACTGTGAATAGTTTAGCAAAGCTGGCCATCTCTAACACCTGTTTTTGTTTTGGCAATTTTAATTATTAATTAGTTAGACCGTGCAAGAAATGTGGCATGTTGTTACTTACGATCAGAACGCTGGAGGAGGAGTGTATGAAAAACGATCGTGTGCGATGCTAGAAGCCGGTTGAAAAGTTGGTGATGGCCAACACATTGCAGATAATCGAAATTCTGACGTCATAGTTGCCCTTTACTTATTTTATTTAGTTCTTTTGTTTTAGCTCAAGTAGTTAAACTGTACATATATGAGGTTAATTACATTTAATAATAATGATTACAATTCGGGAAGTCTTGTATGTTTACAAATTGAATTGCATTAGCTGCACAATCGATATAATAAGCATTTACCAGCACGATTTGTTATCGATTACACCTTGAGTGCATTACGAAGTAGCTGTTGGTTTTTGAGCTTTAAATAAAATACTCCTCTTTCAAACAAAATTCATTAATAAAAAATAGTTATTGTCGTTGCAATTCATGTTGCATTTATTGGCGTCTCTAGAGACTTGTTCAGTTGGTTTATTATACAAAATATATATAATAAAATTATATCATTCATTATCAAGATAAGTGCATTTGTAATTATGAGATTGCATATGAGACAAATAATAAAGGATACATAAATCAAAATAAAGCTGTTTTGTATACGACAGCATTCGAATAAGGTGAATAACTGGAACTAAATTCCGAAAATTAAACACTTAAGTGCAAAAAAAGACAAAAATCAAATACTTTTATATAGCTTATAAGTACGCACGCCAGCGATGCATGGATCGGATTAATTAGGACGGACGCTGATCTTACTTCTTGTGCGCAGACATGGGTGGCGTGGCATAGAACTTCCGCTTCTTCATTGTGCCCTTAAGTGGTGTGGCTAGAAACAATTTAATAAATATAATGTAAAAGAGATGCCAAATGATATTTAATTAAAATAATAAATACCGTATAAAGAGAACAGATCCCTGCTGCCACTAGGCACACGCTTGACAGCGCTGCCAGGCGGTACCAGTGTTGGGGATGGCTCCAAGGGTAAATATTGCTGCCAAAAAGTGCCAGGTAGCTCCAGCAACGACTTGATCACCTGAGACTGTGTAAACACTTCTGTGTACAATGCATGCTGATCCGGATCTCGCGATGAATAGCCCATAATTGTTGGTCCAAATATCTTGGCTATATTTTCAATGGGCATCATTACCACTGGGCAATCGGCAATGCGTTGAAAGTGCAACATCAGAAAGGCCATTGTGTCGCGATTTGCAGGCGGCATTTGTTCCACTGCCTTATAGAGCAACTGCTCGCTCTGTTTGTTGTCCGGATTTTGAACAGCATTGGCAAAGTCCTTCCACTGGCTGGTAGGTATCAATGGCTCACGCAACGTTCGCAAGAAATCCTTGACACAGCAGCAGAGCACATAGATGTCCGTGTTGCCCAAATGTGGTGTCACCTTACCACGCAAAAATTGCTCCTTAAGCGCCTTATATTCCCGCTCCGACGATGACATCCGATAGAGGCCCACCTCGGTAAGGCCACGTGCCTCAATCTCATTCACACAGTGCACAATCAGTGCGGGTATCATTGGTGCAACATTTGGTGCAAAATCGCTTAGGTAAAGCATCTCTGTCTTTGCCGTTGGCGTGCCCGACTGCGGCACACAGGCCACATTCAGCAAAAACCGACAGTCGATATGACAGCGGACGGGGCAATCGCGACAACGAAGACCCACAGAACCAAAACGAATGCTGTAAGAAATTACAAGATTGTCATACGTTTAACCAAATAAATTTTATATAAAGATATGTTACTGTACCGTTTCTGGCATTGGACACAGTTGTCGCCGCGCAAAAAGGTCTTCTGGGTGAAGCTGTGCTTGCGCATCAAAAGACGATTCTGTGCTGGCGATGCGCCCATGGCCATGGGATTATGTGGTGTCAGTGGCGGCGCTGTTGGCTCCCTGACAATCGAACGACGTCGAGGCGTTGAGCTGGTCTGGACATCAGCTATAATATTCTCCTGTGTCACTGGCAACGATTGAATGGTGGATTCGGCGCGTATAACACCCTGGCCATCCTGAGGTATTGTTACCTTTGTGGTGGCACAAAAGTGTTCGGCACCCTGACCCACATCCAATGTGTGCTGATCTACATGACCACCGGAGCGACGCGATGACGGGGTTGGTGTTCCAATGTTGCTGTTGTTGTGAGCACCGCCACTCAAGCGGGAACGCTTGGTGCCAACATATGGCACTGCGTTTTTGGGCACCGATGGACGATGCTCAAACCACGACTTGGAACGACGCGCATCAAGAAAATCATCCTCCGAATGTGTGATGGACAAGTCCGATAGCAAAGAACCAGTTGAGTTTATGTCTCCATATGATTTTTCTTCTTGCAGTGTATTTAAAGATTTACGTTTACGCGACGATCCCGAAGGTAGGGTATTCAAAAATGCCAACTTATCGCGCGTCTCATTGTTCAAATTATTTTCGTGGCGCAACAAATCGGCCACGGCCATAATCTTCTTTTCCATCGCATCCCTGTCGTGCTCGGCCTGGCGACGCGACTTGATTTCCGTGTCAATGATGCGACGTGCATGATACAATTTTCCCTCCAGATCGCCCATCTTTGCCAGCGATTTATCCAGTTCAGTCTGTAATCGCGCATTTTGTGTCGCATAGCCATTGCATTTTTCATTATACTGCTCGAACAGGCGTAAAAACTGAAGAAATTCTAACCAAACAAAAATAAATAAATAAGTAAAAACTTATAGTTATTTTCATTGCAAAACTCACCCTCTTCGGCATTTCCATCAATCATTACTTGCATGCAGCGCCGCAGATCGTCAAACGACGCCAACATAGAGAGCGTCATTTTAATTTTGTGCGCGCCAATTAGACTGCGTTCGTTTTCAAATAACACTATTGCGGAGCTATTTTATATGCACCGATTTGGTCTCCCTTTAAATCCACTCTCACTTTTTAATAATATCAAATGAAGTCTTATTTACTGGAGTGAGTACAACAAAAATGAAGCACGCTGCAGGGGACGCGACTTTTTTTCTTTCACAGTGCCGTTGTTTCAAAATGTTATCTAGATATGTGCAACATGCGATAGTTGTAGTCGTAAGCAGGAGAAAAACTAGAGTTGCCTATAATGTATCGATAATTTTATTTTTCAAATGATTGGAGTTAATCTATCGTTTGAACTTTGGTATATTTTAGTAACTTTTAATGAAAAGAACCAGCGATTTGCCGATTTCGGAATTTGGATCTGTCAAAAAGATGTCGGTGGCCTCTCCTCCAAATCCCTCACATGCGCTACAAAACAAGCGTTGGAACGGCCTGCGCAATGTCCTAGAGCGTGAGGGTCTCTTCTGCAAGGATGACTTCACCCCATCTCCAGACAATCTTGAATTTCTGCAGACCAAATGCAAGGTGCTTGTCATAGGCGCCGGCGGCCTGGGATGTGAACTTCTTAAGGATCTGGCATTGATGGGTTTCGGTGATTTGCATTTAATCGACATGGACACCATTGAGCTGTCCAATCTCAATCGGCAGTTCCTGTTCCGGCGCACTGACATTGGATCGTCAAAGGCTGAATGCGCTGCTAGTTTTATTAATAAACGGGTGCCAACTTGTGCAGTTACTCCTCATTTTAAGAAGATCCAGGACTTTGATGAGTCCTTCTATCAACAATTCCATATCATTGTATGTGGCCTGGACTCGATTGTCGCACGTCGATGGATCAATGGCATGCTACTCTCCATGCTCCGTTACAACGAGGACAACAGCATTGATGTCTCCTCGATTATACCCATGATTGATGGCGGCACCGAGGGTTTTAAAGGCAATGCACGCGTCATACTGCCAGGCTTTACGGCGTGCATTGAATGCACCCTGGATTTATTTCCACCCCAAGTCAATTATCCACTGTGCACCATTGCAAATACACCGCGACTGCCGGAGCACTGCATCGAGTTTGTAAAGCTGATACAGTGGGACAAGGAGAATCCGTTTAGTGCGCCATTGGACGGTGATGATCCCCAGCACATTGCTTGGATCTATGAGCGTGCTCAGGAACGCGCCAATCAGTTCAATATAAGTGGAATCACCTATCGCCTGGTGCAGGGCGTCATTAAGCATATCATCCCAGCTGTGGCAAGTACCAATGCCGTTATAGCTGCTGCCTGTGCCATGGAAGTCTTTAAACTAGCCACGAGCTGCTACGATAGCATGTCAAACTATTTCAACTTTAACGATCTCGATGGCATATATAGCTACACCTACGAGGCAGAGAAGTCCGAAAGCTGCTTGGCCTGCAGCAATGCGCCCCAGTTGCTGAGCATCGAGGATCCCAATACTACGACTCTGGACAATGTCATCAAGGAGCTGTGCGAACTGCCACGCTTTCAGCTCAAGAGCCCAGCGCTTACAACTATCATGGCCGATGGCAAACAACGCACTTTGTACATGGCCAATGTGAAGAGCATCGAGGCGGCTACGCGCAAGAATCTGACACAGTCGCTGGGTGAATTGGGTCTCCAGGATGGCCAGCAACTGACCATCACTGATGCCACATCGCCAACGCCCATAACAATACAGCTTAAGTATCAGGTCAATGAGATCGAGATGTCATAGAATGTACAATAAAATTATATAAAATAATTCAAAATTTGAATTTGCTTTTAATAACATTTAACAGCTCATGTTGAGTATGAATTTTTTGCCAGCGAAGCCGTCGAAAGTAAATGCGTCTTTGAACTGTGCCAGCGGCACCATTTCATGCGTTGGAGCCACAAATTTGCCCTGTTCCATCAGTTGAAAGAGCTCCTCGAACATTTGCTTGCGCTCTGGCGCGCTGAAGTTTTCCTTGGTCCAGCGCGTCATCCAATAGCCTCTGAATGCAATGTCCTTGAAAATTAGTGGGCCGGTAGCAACAGTTACAGGTTCACGCGACATGCCGCCATAGGTGACCATAACGCCACCGTTGTCCAGGTGACGCGATACCTCCGTTGCACTCTTGCCACCCACACAATTGAAAGAAAGTTTGGGACGCTTGAGTTTGCCCGTCTTAAAGATGTCGGTGGTGCGCAATTCTTCTTCGGTGAGCACAGCACTGGCACCCAGGCTTTCGAGCAACTTTTTTAGTTCGCCAATCTCTGGACGATTGCGCACAACGCCCACACTATTGATGCCCCAGGCGCGGCACAGTTGATGCACAGCTTGGCCGACGGCACTGTTGGCGCCATTTTGTAGCACAGTATCTCCTGGTGATAGTTTCACAAAATCCTTAAGCATGCGATAGGCAGTGCAGGGATTTACAGTTATGGTAGCTGCCTCGACTAAGCCAACTTTATTGGATACCGCCATTAACTGATCCTCGTTGTAAATACCATAGGTTGCCCAGGTGCCCAGACCGGTGGCCATTGGCACTACATGAGCACCCGGCTGCAAGCATTTCACCTGCTCACCCACACAAACCACCTCACCCACGAATTCATTGCCCGCTACGGCTGGAAATTTCGGTTTAACGGGATATGTGCCTGGAATTTAGATTGATTTTTTAGTTTATATAATAAAAGAATTGTAGTAAACGCCATGTACTTGCCCTGTATGGTGTTGATGTCTGCCGGATTGATGGGTGCTGCTAAAATTTTCACCAGCACTTGTTTGTCTTTAGGATCCGCCAGTTCATCCTCAACCAATGTCAACACATCCAGCGGTTCTCCGTGCTGTGAATATTTTATGGACTTGGCAATGACAGACATCTTACGGCACAGCAGCGAGGCTCGTGTCCAGCTGGGAAATGTTTTACGCAACATTGGAAAGCTATTTAAGCTGAATTTTGTTATCTTATCTAGAAATGGAGAGCTCTTGATAATTCTACCTGCACTATTGATGATAAGGCGCTATTGAGCTAGACTAATACTATCGATAGTGCCATCGATAGTTTAGCTACACATCAACAACAATTAAAATTGGCTGTTTACATTTAAATATCAGTAACTGCAGAGAAAGATCTATGACCAATGCGTAATTCTAAAGTAACTATAAAGCTATTTGACGACTTATTTTATTAAAACGTCGGAGTTTACTTAAAATTGAGGGTTTTGAAATAACCATCGTTTGACTACTTTAATATATATATTGTTGTTTTCCTCTGTTTATTTTTGTTACATAGTTTTTAAATCAGCAACTGTTCAAGAAATTCAAATAGTGTGACCATTCTCTGATGTAACAGTCGATTGTTGCGCGCCAAGAAACAAAAGTTTCGAAAGTTGACAGCCTATTGTCGACCCCTAATTGCATTGTGCGGGCAATCACGCAACTTCCGGCATCCTGTTCCGTTGCAGCCCACAAGGGCAGTGCTGGTGTTTGGGCTTTAGTATTTTTGTTGCACTCCCGACCACAATAGCAACCACCTGCACCTGCGGTTGGCAACCGCCGCTAGTACTCCATTAGCATAAAAATGCAAATTGTGGCCGTGTGTTGTCGATTGGCCACGCTCATAAAATATTAAAATTTATAAAAATTTCACGTATTGAACGCATTGTCCGTTGTCAAATTTCCATAAGTGGTTTGTTTAATATAAATACGGAAGCAACGACAATTCCAGCAAATTATCCTAGTTACGTTTTGTTTTGCAAAATCAAAAGAAATCAATAACTAAGGGACGGCTGAAACTTTATGCCTAGATCCCACTCCAGGTATTCACCTCTCCCCTGCTTCAATTTGCCATAATTATCCATAGCCAATTGTTGGGGATATATATTCAGTTAGGTGCTTCGGAAATAAATATTACTTTCTGTTGTTTTGTTAATTTAAAATTTTTTCCATTATAAGTGTACCAAAGAATGGCTACTATTTTTCTATACACACAATACTAGAATCGAATGAACTTTTGGGTATCTTTAGTCGGTCTGGCTTGACAACATTGTTTTTATTTGTGGCAATAAAAGACGTTACCCGTTGCTCTCATAAGTTAGTCAAATATAGGACCACGCCTCCCCGCGCCCCCCTTACTCGTTTAGGAAACGAAAAAATCCAATAAAATAAATGTATGTGTGAACAGGTCGCGTGCAGCACTTGATTCTTAGTTCACATAAGGTTCCTTGCCAGGCTTCAGTTACTATTTAACATTCGAGCGAACCACAATTGCCAAACGGAGTTTGAAGACATTTCGTTTTTTCTTTTGTTATTTCAGAAATGTCTATGCCACGTACTCAATTCAATCCGCGAGCCAACGTGTTTATTCTTGTCAATCTGGGCTGCGAAGCGCTGTATGTTATTGACCAGCGTCTGAAAGCCCAACAAATTTCGCATGAACAATGTGTGCAAGGTAATAATAAAATAAAAATAATAATAATATAACTCATACGTGTTTTTCTTTGTTTAGTTATACACGATGTGACAACGGTGCTGTTGGAACCCAAGTTTCTGGAGTCGATTATCAATGGCTCGATGCATAGCAATGCACAGCTGCTGACAGCGGAACAGTGCAAGTTTATGGTGAATGATATTGCAACATGTTCGGTGATGCGTCTGGATGCCTTGTCGATGGAGAAGCTGTGGAATCTGATGACCATGTTGTACAAATGGCAGCTGTTCGTCTCCCGGCATCAACATCATTTGCTGGACATAACCATGCGCCACCTAAATGGCATTAGTCAACTGTATCCGGATGCCAAGCGACATATGTTGATTGATTTTAGCAAGAATACGTTGTTGGATTTTTGGAATGCGTGCGGTGAGGAGCAACAGCTGTCAATTTATCGCACCAACAAGTCTTGGCTGGAATGTTTTAATATAAAGATATCGCTGCTGATACGACTTGGTTTCCAGTCGCTCGATGGCATTTTCTTGCCGCCCTTAAGCCATAGTCACTATAGGGACTATGTGCAATCCATTGGTGATAATATCTTTGTTATAAGCAATCAGCTGACACAGCAGCAACAACAACAACAACGTGCACCCAACCGAATGGATCAGTTGGCAGCAGAGTTGAGCCTAAGTCAGGCGTCGTCCAGCGCCAGCGAGGATTTGCAGCCTATGGATGCGGGTCAGCTGCAAAAACAAATCGAACAAACATTCTCGCATATCTTATTCCCAGTTTTGGATAACAATGCTGGAGCAGCAGCAGCAGCAGCAGCAACAACAACACAAGTACAGCGAAATTCCGGTTGTGAATTTGTGCAGCTTAGCAATCTGGATGAGCCTAGTCGCAGTGGCGGTGGCAGCGGCGGTGGATCGTTGCTCAATCGACAGCTTCTCGATTTGTACAGCAAAATTAACTGAAATATCTTTTGTTAACGAAATTAATTAGTGAAGCGCTTTGTCTTTTGTCAAGTAAGATCACTTCTAATGCATAATTTAAAAAATATTGTATTTGTTGGTAACTGATTACAAAAAAGTGTTTGATTTGATTTTGTTTTTTTTTTTTTTCTTTTCTATAGCAGTTTCGAAGACATTGGTGATCCAAACAACATTACAAAATTTTGAGCTTGCGACCTTAGTTATAAAGTAAATGTATTTCATGCGTCAGGCAAATGAGCTAAAAGAAAAGTTCAGTATGCGTTTTCGTTTAAAATCGTGAAACAAATGATAAACATACTTAAGGAGTAAATGAAAATTGATATTCACAATCAAATAAATATTTAAGAACTGTTTGCGGGTTGTGGTTGTGTGTGTGTGTGTGTGGGGGTGTTTTGCAAGTTAAATCAACAACTGTTGCAGCTGCCAAAATGGTTATAAAAAACTTATGGCAACATATTATTACTCCAATCGTCCAGATATTATTGTAGAGCTCGTCATTGTGTGTGTGTGTCTGTCTTGGGGAGGGATAATGGCGTGCTGGTGTTGATGCTGGTGGTGGTGCTGTAGGTGGTGGGTTGGCGAATTTTGATGCGAGGCAGTCAGTGCAAAGTGTGTCTAAGACACCGATTACATTTTCGCCTTAAGCGGCACCGCATCCACCAAGATATGCAGCGCCATTTTCAGGCACTCCTCAGCGGAACTGATCTGGGCGCAGGGAAATGCGTCTGAGTACTGCGTGAGAAACTCGCAATACTTGCGATAATTGTTCAACGCAAAATCATAGTTGTAGGCACCCAATAACTTCATATCGGTATCATCAGTCACCAGCGGCACACAGGCTTTATGCGGCATTTGCCTATATGTCAAATAATCCATTTCACATGCCTCGCATTTGCAATTGAATCGATACTGCATGGAGAGCGTCTCCTGGCGTTGCTTCTTGCTGAAAACCGCAAAGTGTGCGCTGTTGGCAAACGAGAAATATTAGTTTTAAGAAACCAACAAAAACAAAATGCTCAATAACTGGCTTACCCATAGTTATCGTAGAGGACATCGCCTGCCTTAATGGGCCGCAGGACAAACAGATAGGCTTGAACACCTTCGCAGATGCGCAGAGTGTTGGGGGCACACGAATGATTGATGAGGGAGAGAAACGCATAGGCGCCGGATGAATGTGACTGATCGTCCATGGTCTCGTTCGGCTGTTCGACAAGATCAATGCCATGCATATTCGATGGTGATGTCTGTAGATGCCTAAACAACAGATCCGTAAAGAAGTTTCGACCGTCCTCGCCGCCCAGATACTCCTTGAGCGGCGTATACTCAATGATAAAGTGCTTGAGGACGGCACAGACAACCGAACGCTGAAAGAGATCCGATACCGAGCGCAAATGTTGATTCGTCACCAGGCCATGAATGGCACGATAATGCTCCTGGGGTGTCAATTGTGTATAATCCAAATCAAAGACAGACTTGTGCTGATTCTGGGGCTGATCACAGTATGCCATCAGCTCCTCGATGCTGCCATGCAGATCCAACGCACTTAACGTCGTGCGCAACGCAATTCCATGGATTTTGTTGAACATGCGATGGAGTAGATCAATAATAGGGCATTCGAACTTGTGAAAAGTGCTTATTGCACGCTCTCTGCACTCCTCCGAACAGAACATGGCCGAGCAGCAGCTATCGCAGGGTATTAGCGTTAAATAACGCTCCTCTTTGCACGTGGAGCATCGAATATAACGCATGGGTGCCAAAAGGGATGAGCAAAATGGTTGCTCGGCCGCAACTACATCGCCAACGACCAAATCTCGATTCGTCACTATAAATCGTCCCTCGTCTGGTGTTTCACGCAGCTCCAGACAATTGGCAATTGACGGCACCTGCGGATGCGCCTCAAAGCTTAGCTTGAACCCGTATGGCACAACATCTGGCGCCTGTTGTTGCACCAGTTGCTGACAATCGCGCTCTCGCTTGTCCAGTTTATGACGCAAACGTTCCGGATAGTTGGCCTTGCGTGCCAGCTCAATGTTCGCCAGGCATTCCCGATAGCGTTTCCATTCGAAAAAGACCGCCGATCGATTTGCATAACCAATCGACAAATGCTCCGAATCGGGTTCTGCATAGCAAATGCTTTTGTTATACAATTCGAGTGCCTGAGGATTGAAATTATAAATGATATATATGTTCCACAAAATAGTCGAGTTTATTGAATTAAAATTATTTTTTTTTTTTGTGGTTACTTGCCTGAAAGTATTTCCTGTTTTTTAATGAGAACTGCTCGTTGCCGAGCATTCGAAATTCGACGCTGCGCTTGTTGCATTTGTTCTCACGCAACGTTACATTTAGGAATATTTTTTCCATATACTTGAAGTCAATCAGCGCGTGCTCAACAAAGTTCACCTTGGAGTAGTTCTCTTTCAGTTCATTGAATTTGCCAGATATGATGCCAATTAGTTTCCAGTCGTTGAGCTTCTTGACCAGATCATCGCTTACATCGTAAACATCCATGATGAATTGATTGTTGTTTATTATCTAAATTATCCTCGTGTTGTTGAATACATAAACGCACACACACATGCACATACACGTACACGCACGCAGCACTTAGACTGAGCCAAGTCGTCGTCCTCCTCGCCGTGTTTTGCTTGCAAGTCGCGTGTGTTGCGTCGCCGCCGCCGCTGCCGCCGCCTGTTTTTTCACCAGCAGAATATGTTTGTGTTTGTGTGTGCAGGTGTCGCACAACTGTTGAATTGCGTTTGTGGGCGGCGTTAAAATGCAATTTCACAGAGAAGTACGGTACAATTGTTTGTTATGCGCCAATTCTGATTAAAATTTTATCAGCTTAGTTCGGTTTTTTTTGGCGAATTCGAGTGCAGTATGACCGTAAAGTGCGAACACTAAAAAATGCCATAGTTAGCTTGCTGCAAATACCAGCAGTCACGCGGCGGTAGCGCCGCAAACTAGCGCCACCTATTGCAAACAGCTGTAAGTCAAACTTCTGCAAGGTGACAAAACACCAACGATGTAAACTCAAAACCAACGAGTAGAAAAGTCGGCGAAAAGAAGCCGCTACTTTTTAGCGACACGCAAAACCACTTTGGTGCAGAAAATAATTCCTACAAAAAAAAAATGAGAACAAAACCATTGTTTAGAGGTCTACAAGACTGTATTTATAAGTTTTTAATTCTGGGCAAAGGTAAATTAAACGTGCATTTAGATATAGAATTATAGATGCTACTTCTCCTCGCACCATTCGTTTTCCTTGCGCACCTGTTCCTCCTCGGCTGGCGAAAAATCATTGGCAATGGCGAATGTCTCGCGTATGTCCTGAAGCGACTTGCCTTTGATCATATTGGCGCACGTTTTGCACGTGACATCCAATAGGCCCTGAATATTCAGGTAATTGGCCGCCAGAATGAGCTCGAACAATGTGCCCTGGTCGACTTTCAAAAAGTCAGCGTCCCACGACGAAATGTCATCGGTGCGCTTTTCCTTGTTCTCATCCTCCTGGGCCTGCTGCGGATCATCCTGTGCATGGTAGGTAGCCCAGTGCAGTACTTTTCGCAAAATGACCGAATTCACATTGGGCAATGGTAAAACGCTATTGTCGCTTTCATCACCCAAATCCTCGAGTGCTGTCTTTATCGTGTCCGAACATTTGGCTATTTCGATGTCCGTGTCGAAGATTTCCTTATCGGAAGATTCCAAACGTATAATTGGCATTTTGAAATTTGCTAAAATCAAAAGATATTTGCTTAGTTTTTTTTTCAAGCTAATAAATAACATTGAACGAACAAACCTGACGAACTTTTTAAAGATATTTATGTTTTGGCTGGCCCGTTGTTGTAGTTGTTTTCAAGGCACCAACTAAAAAGCTAAAAATAAATGCATTATTTGTGATTGCCGCTTGTGCTTTAACTCGAATGGGTGTCCACAAGAGTAGGGCTAGCTTTAAAAGTAACTATAAATAATAATAGCAATAATCTGACTAGCAAATGCAAATATTGTTTTACCTTTCGCCTTTTTTTTGCTAATGCACCGCCGTTGATGCGTTTTTTGCGCTTTTGCCGCGGTCAACTTAGTGTGACCATATCTCGTACAGCCTGTCATTCACCTTAAAATACCACTAAAATAAAAATCATCATAGCACTGTATTTACAAGTTCACAAAGTTTTGATGCCAAAAGGGCAAATATGGCACTTCAAAATAATTTTAATCACAAATATATATATACAGTTAGTTTGGAATGGGTGGTAAGCCATTAAATTAATTAGTCTTCATTATGGTACAAACAGCTTGCGAACAGATCGACCGACTTTGTAAAAATCATAAGTGCTGCATCAGCCAGAAAAGTAACTGCCTGGAACAACATGTCCAACAGATCCTCATGTCTGCAGGAGTGCAGGAAGCGGTAGAGGAAAAAAGCCGATGCAACCACAAGCAAAGGCCAAGCTAGCGAGAGCACCAAGCGGACCGTCCAAGCTATCACATACCAAGTGATGATTAGAAGCAGCACAAAGGCAATCATTGAACCCATATCGCTGGGCATGGCGACATTCTTTACCGTATACTCGTAGAGAACGATCAGGAACGGGGCGTCGCGCCAATCACCAGATTCATTCCAATTATTGTCAGACATTATAATAAATAAAAAAATAAGTTTGAAAAATCTAAAAAATATGTTAGCCCTGTTACGATTTTTTCTGATGTGATATCTCGAACTTACAAATTCCAAAATGGCACCAGCACTTTCAAGTTGTCGAACATCAGCTGATCAAAGGTATTTTGGAAATACTGTCAAAATACCAAATGAATAATTTTAACATAAATCGTCGATAAATACTCAGTTGCTCCTCAATGTGTTATCGAAAATTGATTACGCGTCTTTTTCAAATGATTTTCTCTTACCCATAAATAAATTTTTGAGGGGATAACCTGCTGGCAATTGTTGCTTTGCAAATTGTGAGCCACAGGCAGGTGAGTGTGTTTGTGTGTGTGTGTGCATTGAACTTGCAGCCTTGCTTATGATACAGTCAATGTCCCTGGCTTAAAATAGAACTGTATCTGATGCTGAACCTTCAAATGGCTAGCGATTTCCTTTTTTCTTGAGCTCATATGCCGGTGCCGTTTCGATTACAGTTCAATGTACTGCACCTGTAGCGCTTTTGTTTGAAATCTGATTTTAATGTCGCTCGCTCGCACACCAAAGAAGTCACACATCCCAAACGTTTAATGCTTGCAATAAATTGGCCAGTTTCATGCTGATAAAATCAAAAATTTAAAACCAGCAGCAACACACGCAAAACTTTTTGACGTTTAGCAAATTGGTCGATGTTTCATGCGGTTATTAACACCTGCCAACTTGGGATGTTTTTTTTTTCTTTATTATTAGTAACACAAAAAGTTCGTTCCACTCTGCTAAAAGTTTAGCCAAACATTTTCTGTTTATAGTTCAACGCAACAACAACACATTACATTTTTTTCAACTTATGTATTTGTTGTTTTCATATTGAATCGCTATTTTCTCGAATCAAAACTGTCAGCTGATGCCATAAGACAAGGCAATTGCATGGCACGCTAAAACTTGTTTGGAATTTGGGCTTACAAAACAAAAATAATAAAAGAATACTTATATATAATCAAGTGCATATATAATGTATAATGGCATATGCATGCCATTGTTATGAAGCTTTTGGGATTACTGTGTAATCGAAAGTTATTAAGTCAACTCTTTACACTTGATCAATTTTCAATTGAAGGCTGGTTTGTGGGCTCGCCAACCTTTGTGTGTTAAACTGTGCCACATAACATATTTGTGTCTGCAAAGTGTTGTAATAATAATGCACAAATAGCACAGATATTTAAGTTTCGTTTCGATTTAAATATTCTTTGGCATTTGTGAAGAAAAGGAATAAGAATTGTGTTTGTATTAACATACAAAATAAAAGGAAGCGGATATGTTCAGGCAAACGTCGAGCAAGCAACTGGAAGCAACAAACATACAAACACACATGTCAGCACACATGAGTGTAGCGACTGGAGATTTTGTGACACTTCTATGAACATAGCAACAAAAGCCAAAGAAATAATAACAGGCACAACAACTGCAATACTAACAAAAACAAGAGTAGCTTCTTGATGTTTCTGTCGTCTGTTGTACAAGCAAATAAAGGCGTGACACAGTTCTTATTGTATACTAAGTCACACACACACACACACACGCCAGCACATATGCATGCCGTTGCAGTAACACATGGTCGTTTCTTATTTATAGTCCTGTTGCTTTTGCTCCTCCTGTCAAAGTCAGTCAACCAGTCAAGGAGGCATTGCAAGAAAGTCACATAGCTTGCCCTTTGTCACCCACAGCCTTTGTGTGTGTTTCCTATGGAACGGCAAGAGCATAGGTAAAAACTTGCTGAGTTCCATGAAAGTGGCATACAACAACTACTTGTTGTTTGTTAATTGTTTTTCCTGCCAAATCAAGTGCTTGATAAATGAATTCTTGCCACAACTCAAACATGAGAAGTACAAAAGAAATTTATTAAGCAAGTTTATCAAATATTTGCTGGCCATTTACACTGCAATTACAAAAGTCTTAACGCTTTTAAGTCAAATAGTATTTTTTTTATTGAAATATATGTGCTAAAATGATTTTATTAGCTTCTAATCCAAACTATGTTATTTTATTATTTTGTTCGTAAACTTTTAATTCAAATCAACTTAATCGACTCGAGATTTGTTAAATTGTCTTAAGTTTTAACAATTTTGACAAATTTCACAAGTGAGCTTTATTTATGAAAAGTCTCTATGTGATGTGCTAGGTAGAATTGTTGAAATATTTATAGTCTACTGTAGACTTTGTTGCGATAAGCGTTAGCGACACAACGTTCAGCGGTCGACCTTTGAACTTTGTGCAGATTGGCAAGCAGTGCACATGTTTACCGTTACTTTAAGTGCATTAGATGGCAACAGAAACTAACCGCAAAAACTTAAGACCACCACCCGCCTTGCTTCTTGCTTCTTTTCAAGGATCTGTTGCAGGAACTGTGCATGGCACATGTGCCCCAAACCAGCTAGTGTGCCGCAACCACGCAGAGCAGAGCTTTAAAGTGCTATCGGTTTCCGCTCAACGCTGACCTGACCTTTCAGACAGGCGTGTGTCGCTTCGCATGCGGAAAACCATTTGATATAGTCGTGTATATAGCCGCGACACTTGATAAAATTAATGAGCATCGAGAGCTGGACAAAAAGAAAAACACAAAATACAGAAAGGAACGCAATGGAACGGGTCTGAAAGTAAGCTGTTGCACGAAATTGAAGGGCCCACCAGAGAGATAAATATTAAAAGAAAGAGAGAATGTGTTAAGGGTGTGGAGGAAGGACTCATCAAATTGCTTGGGGATCGGTTGTTGTGAGTCTGTGTTTTGATGTGTATATAAACTCTGAAATATATAAGTATATATCGGCATAAGTAAAAGCAACTTTCCAAACATTTATGCAGCAATCGGAAAAGTCAACGCTCGGAGGCTGACTGCTAAGCCAACAAAGGCCTAAACAAAGGAGAAGTAAAAAGAGGAAAGCAAAAAACTGTTGCCTGCTTTTGGGCGGCGCATTTAAATGTCAGCGCTTAACAAAATTTGCACGCCTTTTACGTATTTTTAAGTTCCGGCAACTTTTGCGCATAAATGAAATTATTAACAAATAAATGAAGATGCGCAATGAAATTGAATTATGCATATACACACATGCACATATATTTAATATGTTTTCTTTTTTTTAATATATTTTAATATTTTCATTCAATTTGGCTGGCTTTCCTCGTGTGCAGCAAACATAAATATCAAAGGTGAGTGTGCTTCGAGACAGCAACTTCTGTGTGTGTGTGTGTGTATGTGCATGTGTGAGCGTAAGAGTAGTATTTTTTTCATATGATTTTCGTTGTTGTTGTTGTTTGGCTTGGATTGCTAGTAATCGGACGGGGCCATGGCTGTCGTGTCAATTCAATCAACTTTCTTTATTGCCGACTCCCCACGAGTCTCTTATGGCTGTTGCTGCCACTGCTGCTGCTGCTACTGTTTGGTTACACAAATGACAATTTATTGTATATGCTTTATGCTTGCGTTGATACAATATACTCTCACCCACACTCTCTCTTATACAAAACGTAAAAATAATAAATTTTCAATTTGCTGCACAGGACACTCGACACGCTGCGTCGTTTAAATGTGAATAGGCATTAATGAAAAAATTGCAAATTTTTGTATTATAATGTGCAAATTGAAAAAGTTTAACGCAACAAAAGCAGAATTTTCTTTCCGTTTTACTTTTGTGGTCTTGCAGTACCTGAAATGTAAGCCCACATTAAACAACACTTATACGCCGCATGGGCCCTTGCAACTTAATTAATGTTTTTGGGGCACAGCGCTCTTGTGCTTTTTACTTGCCAGCCTAAGGAGGTAGTTCTAGTTAAAAAGGTTAGGTCTAACTAAAAAATATAAAGTTTTTCGCCATCTTTTAAAGTTGGAAAGTTTTTGTAATTTTTTCGCACAAAAGGAAACTTTTAACCTTTGTGTGTGAGTGTGGGTTGTGTATGGGGCGTGTATGGATGCTTGGCATAGGTAGCTAATAGCTTGGGGTATTTACCTAGATGCCGCGACTGCTCTGCTGCTGCTGCTGCTTCTGAGTCTCGTTTCTTTCCTGCTAGCCACATTTACAAGTCATTTGCATATGCGACGGAGCTTAGCTTGAAGCTTAAACAGCAGCAGCGAGGGCCAGGGAACACAACAACAGCCAACAAGCATTTCAACATGCTTCCATGGTCGGAGTTGGATTAAAATTTATGCTTACAAAGCCGCTTAGCCAACAACTGTTGCTAAAGTTGTTGCAGCTTTATTTGTGTGTGTGTTTGAAGTTTTCCCACGCGTTGTTATTGTCATTATAGTGGAAACTTTACAGTTGAAGCTAAAAGCAACATCTTTATACCCTATGGCTTATTAAAAATAGGGCACAGGGAATATCATGAGTTGCCTAACTTTCTAAACTTTGTTTTTTTATATTTCACTTCCCATAAGAGCTATTAATGGGCATCTTTAACTCATATGTGGATATATTAAAGCCCATCTCGAGTCTGTTTTCTACAACGAAATTCATTTAACGAGATTAGCTCACTGTCGCATTAATAATATAAATAAATTGTAAATTTATATATTTTTAAGCACACTTATTTTGTCATTGGGGATCGAAAGGAGCAAGAAATAAATAGAAAATATTTTTGTATTCAACTATGAAAGCCAACTAAGCCATTATCTCTTGTGATGCCATGTTTAATCATATGATACACAATAATCAGTTATGTGTGCTAATACTAAATTCGATTTTTTGCTTCTTATGCTGATATAGCTAAAGATTAATAAGATCCTTACCTTTAGACACAAATCTCAGAATTTATACCCAGCTTCGATCATAAATTTTTGTCTTGCCTTTTTACTTTAAACCATTACCATTAAATAGTAAATTAACCATTAGCTGCGCAATTTTGTTTCACATCAAAATTTGTTAATAAATGTGTCAGACGCTTGGTTGCATCCATCCAGTGATTGGAGCATTGATGTATTTATGTGTACACATTTTATCGCAAATGGTGTTTTGAGTGCTAAACCTCAGCGCATGTACATCATTATATAAACATATAATATATGATGATCTGATTTATACATACATAGGTATACTATATGCTCGTATATATTTATGTCTGTTTATATATATAACCACATCACGCACATGACGTCACACCGAGACTGATGCTGAAACTTGAGCGGAACAGGCAGGTCACGTAAAAGACGATCGTTAAAAATTGATGATGTGCTGAAAGTAGGGAGCTGCCACGTGGCCCCCGCCAACATCCATTCAAGACAAGTAAGGGGGCTGGTCAAGGGATGCATTGTTAGCCCATTTGGTATTTGCTTCCCATTTATCCTACCTCTGTGCCACCTTGTGCTAAAAGCATTTATCGACATACATTTTTTTTTTAAGCATTTATGACATTTTAAAGTCGCATTAAAAGTCATAATAAAAAACTTGGCAATAATAAAAGGTAAATATGTGATATACAACTTTTGCTAAATGTCTGGCATACATTGGAGGGCCACCTCATTTGCATGCAATATATGTGTGTGTGTTTGTGTGTGGTTGTGCAGTTGACTTGCTAACCGGAGCACTGATATAAAAATATGTTATGCATGTCAGTTTGGTTTTGTACTTTGATTTTACAGCGGCTGGCGACAGCAACATGGTTATGGTCATGCCTTGCGCCCCCCACCCACATTAAAAGTATGCCACGCACCCTAGCGATAAGCTCTACAGCGTGCGAGGTACAGCCGAATAATTTGAATAATTTGAGTAAGAAGTATCGAAATCATTTTCGATAATTGTTTTGATAAAGTTTTAATAATTGTATTGATTTCTTGTGGTTACAATAAACTTATCGGGTGATCAGTGATAAGTAATCGATCCAAATGTCATCTCTAACACATATCGAATGTTAACTAAACTTTCTATTAATAAAATATAAAGAAAATGCTAGGTTGGGCATCAAACTTATCAATCGCCCCTCTGCGTGTGCATGCATCAGCAAAAAACAAGAGATTTGTACAAGGAAAGTCTGGTGTACGGCGTACGCAAATTTAATTAGTGCAGAAAAGCGCTGAGCGCTCCGAAATGAGTAAAATTGTGGAATGTGAGAAATATAAGCGAAATGTGTTCGAGCCTGACATAAATGCATTCATATTACGACTGGCTATGCTCATAGATATAAAATGCGGGGAGAGCACAAGATGAAGCATATATTTTGGCGTTGGCTTATAAAATTCACCGTAAATTATGACTTATAAAGAAATTATGTGCAAGCAAATGTTATAAAAAAAACCTTGTCTTCCACTTAATATACTCAAAAAGAGAATATTTCATCGTTCTTATAGAAAGACAAGTTAATTGAAATATATTTTTAATGAGTTCTTTCTTTGTTCAAAAATCATCCTTACATAATGCGTATTTCTTTAAGTTTGTTAGCGAAAACTTCATAGACTTGTTATCATCAGTGTGCTTTAATTAAAAGGTGCAGTATGGCGATAGTGGTTGTATCTTATCGATACACTACCGACGAATGTGGCGGTGTGATGATATCTTACTGACAACGCGGTAATATTAAAATGCAACCAATTTTAATTGGTTTTGTAAAAGCGACGCGCATGTAAGTTAAAAAGAATATCAACATTAATAAAGCATTCAAATATATTAGAGAACCGACTAACACACTTAACTCTAAGTTTTGCTATCATTTCTAAATCAATTAGGGTTTCTTCAAGCATAAGCATACAACATTCAGAAAACTTCTATATCGGCAGATAAAAGTTGCCACAAGTTTATGCAACGTCAGCTACTAACCTTGGGTTCTATTGATTGAGGATTGTTAGCGTTTTGTGCCCCTAATTGAGTTTGAACACAGTGTTAAAATACGCCAACGATATGTGGGACCCAAAGTAACTAGCGCTTGCTACGCTTGAGTTGACAATTCAACCTTTTTTTCTTGTCGGGAGGCCAATAAAAAGATGCTGAATATGTTAATTTGTTTTTTACGCTTAATGCTGCGTCATTCTTTAACCAAACTCAGCGCAGGTTGTTTACCTAAAATATTACGCATACGCCACTGCTATCCAATATGTATGATGTGCCAAAACCAACTTGAATAAAAAGAAGCAACAGAGTTGAGAAAAAAAATATATAAAACGCCCACGAGGGTAAAAATGCTTTTCAACCTAATGGAAAATTCAACGCGCTTACCTTTTTGATGTGTTAACATCAATAGGCGCAGGTAGCAAAAACCAAACGGCTCAATACATGAAAACCTCACGCCGCGTCAGCCATGTGTGTGCCAGCGTCGACGCTTGAAAGCGTAAGAATAACGTCTTACTCAGCGTAAGCATTGCAAATAGTATGTTGTTGTTGTACAACAATTTTCTCTGCTGAAAATGAGTATGATGGTATTGGTGCTTGGTGCAGCGGCAGAGAAGCCCCAGACCGAGACGGTCGAGCATCCAAAATCCAAGATATGCGTTTAATGTAAATCAGTAAATTGGCTTAATAGCAAACTACCCAATAAAATTCTTAGTGTTCATAGGATTGAAAATATTTCTTTTGATTTAAATTAATAAATTTTTTAATGCCGGTCGTTCGCTCATATCGATATTGTCATTTTAAGTTATTCAATACATCGAGTTAACTAAATATATACATTTAGTGATCATCGACTACATATTATATCAAACAATGTGCATGTTGTGGCAAAGTCAAGTCAAGCCTCAAGCAGCGTTTAAGCTTGTTGCCAGGACCTATACCTAACACCTACACCTAATCTCACACAACAGAGACTTTTGAGTTTTGACTATTCTTAAACAGTTTCAGTTTCGGATTGGAAAATAATCAGTTTGCATGCACGGGAAATTTTAAGATTTTTCTAATAAAATGGTTGTATCTTAAAATTTTGTAAAAATATTAAATATTATTATTATTCATTAAACCTTTTTAAACTACCTTATTTTATTACCTGTCTCAATTAAACTAAATTCTTTTTTTTCTTTTTTTAATCGCAGGGTATATATGTATGAGCCATTATTGCTTAGGTACATGTGCTCGAAATTAATTTCGGTAAGTCGCAGCAGGTGGCGTTTAACTTCTTGTGAATGCCTTATAAAACGCCGTTGTGTCAGATTTTTCAGAAGATTACACCAATAATAAGAGAGCCGGGTATTTCCAACGAAATTCAAAACGAATTTGATGGTGAAAGTTTTTGCATAACTAATCAAATCCTTTTATGAAACAAAAGAGATGTACCTTCAAGTTAAATTCATTGGAAAAAAGTACAGACATCGAGAAAAAAATTTGTTGTTGCCTTAATTAACTAAGTTAAATAATGTAAGCTACATTAATATAATAACTTCAATCAAAAAAATCAGATATAATGCGTCGGAATGTAGACCTCAATTATAAAAACAAATCCAACTTAACAAAGTCTTATCATCCCCAGTATAATTTTAGAATTGAGTAAGAAAAATAAATAAAAAATAAAAGTAAATAATGCATGTTGCCGTTTTTTGATCTTCAAAAATTCATGACAAGACAAGGGCTCAAACTTATGAAGTGAAACCAGGCAGCGGGGGTTGTTGCCCTCGTTTAACGCTTTCGCCTGCTGCACCCAACAACGGCTGCTCAACAGGGCTGCTGCTTGATTTAAATTTTTTATGTTTCAGCATTAAATATGCAATGGTGAACGTCTGACAAAATGATTTCCTAACCGACGCGTTGTATTGCCAAATATTAACGTCTTTGGCAAAAAAAAGAGATGACATCAGAAGTTTAGAAGTTGCAGTTGAATCTACAATTTGGTTTCAAAAATATCACTAAAATTGCAGTTGCAACTATTGCATCACTCACGCACACAGGAAGATACTATTTGGAAGAGAAAGCGGAAAACGCTGACGCATGCGGTCGGTAGCAATGACATCACTTTACACGCACGATTTGTGGCAAATGCTGCCATAATTTCTGCCTCGATGCTGCGGCGAGTGGGCGCAGGATGACCAATGCAAGATGGCGACGACTTCCGCGCGCACAAACGGAAGTCAGCTACGTCGCTACTGTCTCTTTGCATATGTGTGCGAGTGTGTATGTGTGTTTGTGTGTCTCGCTATTGTCAACGTTCGTCTTTGCTGTTTGGCCCACACACAAATAGTACATACACTTACACACACAAGCTGGCATTTGGCTGGCGTCCAACAAACGCTCATACACATAGAACCAAATAAATTTTTGAGTACAGTCAGCAAAAAAGCTCACTTACGATGACGACAACGAAAAATGTAAAAATGTGTTACATACCTTGCGGCGCATTTGACCATTAGATGACAGCAATTAGCGTCTAAGAGCTAACTATATTTCGGTACACATGCCTGACACAGACAATGACAGCTGGACCAACAAACCTTTTTGGAATAAACCATGCATTAGCCACCACCACGATGCACCCTTTCACGCTCATTAAGCGGATAAAGAATTTGGTAAAAATGGATCGACTGAATAAACTAACTAATGTTAAGTCTTGCAGAAATAATATTGTGCTCGAGGCAAACAAAAATAACGCTGAAAAAGTGCTGCCAAGCAATTTCGGTTCAACAACAGATTTTGAGCAGCTGGAAATGCCGTTGATGTTACTATAACAAAAGGTTTACTTAAAAGTGGATTGAATTTGAAATTGAAATTTTGAGTATATTTTATGAATAATAAATGACACCTTTTTTTTTTAGAAAACTTACGAAAACAGAGTATATCTTTAAAATATTTGTTGATTTCCTTATAATGAGAAAATTAAGTATGTCATATCAGAAAGGTAATATTTCTAATATTCCTCGCAAAACATACTGAGAGCTTAAACGACTTTACCAATTTTTCTACTTTTAGTATTATTGAATTATTATTTAAATGTTGTTCCGCTTTTAGTACATACTTTACATAACTAATATTTTTGTTTATCAAACAAATAAAGCAGTAAAAGTATTTCCAAGCATTATCTAAGCTAACATAAACATAACCCAAAACATTTCACTGACTTTTACGAAGCATTTTATGAACCAATCAGTAATCGAATTGACATGGATAGAAGCTTTAAGTATGCATAAAACTAGCCATAACATAATTATCTTCATTAGTTTGTTAAGCATAAGTAGCTGCCCTAAAAACATTTGCCTGAAAACGCCAGAAGTAAACCATTCCGAACAATTAATGCTTAATTTAGGTTGCGGGCGAACCAATTTTGACCTGTTGTTGTCAATAACAAACAAAATGACGTTGTCTAATCGAATCGTCGCAGGCACTTATAAGCTGACATCATGCGCTGAAGATGACGTGCCAAAGAATCAACCACCAAATACCCAATCCCCTTCCAATTATAGCCATCTACCATTCGCTTGGTTCAATGCAAATGTGTGGCAGCAATAAAATTGCAAACTTTCCGCAATCGCCTCTCAATGGAACAATGAGACAATGAGTTCAGAATGGGCAAACTGAGCCATTGCCGCCAGCATTTTTGGCGGCAAACGCCTACGCCAATGGAAACGCACACACAAACACAAATATTGGCAGTGGCAAACAAGCCTTAAGTACGAGGAATTATTAAAGAATTGGTGAAATCATCAGTTCTCATTCACTATTCTAACTCTCGACTCGATGACCAATAAATTCACCAAGTCCATTTATTAATTTTAAAGTTTATTTATTGTATTGGACTTAATATTTATCTTAAATATATATTTCTAAGAGTAAGTTAATGTTACTAAATTGTGTTTTTTGGCTAAGATGCTAATTTCGACTAATATCACTTAGAAAATGTGTATAACATTTGCGTTTGCTCATCTCACTCTCTCTTTGGGCATTTTTAGTTTACATTTTAGTTTACATGCAAAGCAAGCAAAGTGCGTCCAAAAAAATTATAATTGCATTTTCCACTGCATTTTTTGGAGTTGATTCGTTTCTCAATTCCAATGAATGCAATATTTCACCAGTTTCGAGGAATCACTTGCTACCAGCCGTATCGAAGGCAACTGTGTCTTTCTGTGTGTGTGTGTGAGTGAGTGTGAGTGTTAGTGTTGGTCATGGCACTCATTTCTGGCTTGTGAATGCTTAAAAAATCATTCATTGAGAACGCTACACACACAACGAATACTGTTGGACAAATGGCTTTATGTATATCGAGTATATGTCGCTGTTGTTAGTTGTCTAGTTGGCAGCCAAAGCTGATTGCACGCGTGGGCGTTTTGCGTTTTGCGCTTGCTTTAGTGTGTCTGTCTATCTATGTGTCTGTGTTGTTTTCCTATCCCAAGTACATATTTGTAATATCCCAGCAATTTGTTGTAAACTACTACGACTCTAGAAAGTCTATCTCGCTCGAGCACACGATGTATGCGTGCCCTAGTGTATGTGTGTAACTGACTGTGTGTGCCATTAAGTTTCATTTTATGACAGCATTGCTAGCAACAGTAGCAGAAACTGTTGACGCAGCGTCTCCACTTTCAAAAACTGGAAATTCTGTGAGTCGTGTGTGGGCGTCCTGTCAAGGCAGCCCCCGCAAACTATGAGCCCAGCCTCTCTCCCCAAGAGATCGAAGGAAAAAAAGAGAGCAAGCAAGCTTATCTGTATGCCGGTCGCACGTCGCTGAGTTTTCTTAATGGAATTTATGCGAGTGTGAAATTTATGTTGGCAAAAATCTTACTGAACTGGCAAAAAACTATTTTTAGCCACAACGAACACCAAAAAAAAAAAACAACAAAAAATTGACAAAAAAGCAAAACAAACTTATTAAAAGACGTTGCCTGCTTACTCTTCACGAATGGGAAAAAAACTATATTCTTGAAACTGAGATTGGCTCGCATTAATTGCGATGCGTGGGAAAAAAGAATGGAAAAAAGTCGTTAAATCGGAAAATGCCTCAGAATGGTTTACCATACCAAAAATTTGTAATTGTTCCTGCTGTTTGGTTGTTTACATGTCGTTATCGGGATGTTGGACTGTTTGTGATGGCCGGCCAGAAATTTAATCATCGAATCCTGCACAGACGTCATATTCGCATTTATTTATTATTTACGTGACTTGCGTTTACGACAATGTGGCGCGCTTTGCAACTACTGAATACTTTTACGATAGCCCAAATTTTTTTTATATTTCTTACTTTATGTTAGTGTAAGGTGTTTAAATATATTTAAGTTACAAAAGAGTTGCGCACTTTGTACATTAATAAAATATATGTGCTTAAATAATAATATTTTAAATAATAAAAAAGTCAGTTTGAGTATATTTTTTTCCACTATGATAAACAATGTTGTAATTATAAATTTATAAATATATTTACATAGATATACATATATATATTATAAACTATACTCAAAAATATCTATTAAAATATATACTATACTCAAAAATATTTTAATAGTATTTTTTATATTTATCTTATTATAAATATTTGTCTTTTATTCACAAATTACATTACACATACCCAACGAATTAAAACGCAAAACGTCAACAAAATCCATTTATATTATTATATTATGTGTTAGGAGGTACATATAAACACATTTGCATACTAAAAGCATTCACTTATATTCTATAAATCTTTTATTTATTGCATCAACAAATGCTACTTAGCTTTAGGCTTGATTTTGCTTTCTGCTGCACGCATAAGTCTGAAGTAACTAAAAAAAAAGCCAAAAGAAGGCATAAGTGCTTACAAAACAGATACAGGTAATAAGCTGGGCTAAGGCGTAATAAGCTGCAGCATTGGTGCAAGAGGCAGCTGTCAGTTAAATGCCAAGCCGAAATAAAGAAGGAAAAAGTGTTCCGAGTGTTCGTTGCGTGCATTTTCTAAGAGAAAAGCCAAAAATAAGGGTAAGTTCCTACAAAACAGATACTATTACCTGTATCTTGCGTAATAAGCTGCAGCATTGGCGCAAGAGGCAGCTGTCAGTTTAATGTCAGGCCAAAATAAAAGGAAGGAAGTGAGTGCATTTTAAAGGGAGGCAAGTTGAAGAAATTTTGATGGTTTTATTGGGGGCTCGTTTTGTTAGCTATGATACCTAGTAACACATGTGCCTGTCAATAAAAGCCATAAAATGCGCGACCTTTTGCCACAAAATGTTGCATAAAATGTCAGCGTTCCTGTAAATGGGACGGGCGTGGCCACAGCGGGGGAATTAAGGGCGCGGCGAAGGATATTATTTTTTCAACGCATTACAAAAGCCCATGTTGCAATGGCAATTGTGTATGAGTGTGCGAATGTGTTTGTGTGTGGGAGCAATTCACAATAGTAAGATATGCGCTTTTATTGTCCTCATAATTTATGGTTTAGTGCGCTCGGCTTATTGTGGCGTGGTCATGGCTGTTGCTGCTACTAACGCCCACACACACACACACACACACATACATTTGTGTCTTGTGGGTCGCAAGCGGACAAATTGCTTTTCAATCAATTGAATTTGCAGTTATTGCACTCAAAATTCGCCTCCATCCACCCACAAAAGGTCGCGGCCCAGAAGGAAATATAACGCATACTCACACACGTACACGCAAAGAGACTTAAGTGTGTGTGAGATAGAGATAGATATAGAAAATGCATTCTAGAAAAAAGATTTTTTTTTATTCATAGCCCAACTATGGTTATCGACATTTGTCGACTTTTCTACCATTGACTGGCAAACGCCCCCGAAAACGTTTTGTATTACAAATGGAAATTTTGGTTGAATTTGCCAAAAATTGTAATATATAATATATAGATAATTTTATTATTTGCTATGTGTGTGTGTGTCTAGTTTGTTCATTTGAGACAGTCGACGCTGCCGACGACGCCACATGGCGCGGGTGTTGGCTTATTTATGATGTAGTTGATAAATAAAATAAATTTCATTTAAAGCAAATATCTGCTCATAATTATATGAATTGCATGTATCTACATATATGTATATGTATATTTTTTATGCGCGCTATTTGTGTCCATAGCTTTTTTGGCCGTAAATATTATTTATATTGCCAAGCCCCAAAACCACAACAACTAAAAACAAGCCCTCTAAACAAACCCATTTTAAACAATGCAATCGTAATACTAACTCACAAAAAAAAGAATAAGAAATACAATCTGCAGTTGACAGCAGATGCAATAAGCGTAGAAGACATGTCGGCAGATAAAAGAGATGGGAATAAACAAAACAATCAGATGATTGACAGATGCGTGGTTAATTTGATGCATGTTCTTCAGGTGCTGTGCGTTTCAAATGTTATGTTATGTTTTTTATATTGCTTTTATAAGCGGTTAAGCAACTGCATACAGATTCAAGGACAAGCTGCTCCTGCTGCGTCGTTAGTTACTTAAGTTTGCTTATTCAGAAAAAAACACGCCCACAGCATGCTCTTACAGTTTTGGCAACCACAGCAGAACGTGGCAGGAGACAAATTTTTTATGAAACATACTGTGGGAAACTTATGCGGATAGTTCTGATTGATAACAATATCTTAGGTAATAATTAAAGATAATATTTGTTTAAAAAAGATGCTAAAATAAAATGATAATAAGTAACCAAAAATCGATAATGCTGTTTTAATAAGTTATAACATATTTTATCTTCTAGAAGTTAAAGATAAGTGCAGCTTAAAGAAAATCACAATAACTACTCATGCATGCGCATAGAAAAATGTAAATTTAGAAGCAAATAATAAATTACTAATATTAAACATTAAATTACTAAAAACATTACAATATATTAATAATATAATTAAAAATAATAACATCAAAGACAGCTTGCTTGTATATCCTTAAGCTCTTAAGACCCCGTTAACTCATTGGGCTTCCCATTGTATCTATGATCACTCGCAAATTTTATGACCAAAACGAAAATCGCAAAATTATGACAAAATGCCATAAAAGTTTCAAAGCATTTCAGCACACACTGAGCGGTCGACTAAAGCACCCCACAGCCATCCATCGACTTCAGTGAAAAGCCACCATGCCCGACCAACATAAAAACCTGACATAACTCAAACCTGTTTCAACCTTGCCTGACAGTTTCTAACATGCTTTTGTGGCCTAAACTTTTTGGAGGGCAGGTACAAATTAGGTAATATCCAAATTAATGATAATTGTAAATTAAAGTATGCCTTCTTTGTTGTAGGCTGTTTTTCCTGTAATTGGTTAATGTAGTTTAGTTTAACCATGCTTTTATTCAGTGAACAGTTTGTGCAAGGCCTTAAAAGCAACTTTAATGAACTCAAAGAAAATTAGTAAAATGGATTAAATGTTTTGTGCAAATGTATATTACAGGCAGAAGGAAGCATTTGCGACCCATTTAGTATATATACTCTTGACCAGGAACAACAGCCAAATCAATTGGGCAGTCTGTCCGTCAAGACTATAATATATATATTTTGGCTGTTATCGTATTTGATTAAGGTTTGATTACACATGAGTAAATATACACCTTGTTCATATACAATTATTAACAATAAAACTTATATCTATGATTTAAAAAATAGTAGAGCTTGCTTTAAAATCTATAGCAAAATTGAATTTTGTTGATAAATCTCGTGTTTCACGCATAAGTTAAGTTAAGTATGTAATGCAGTAAGTCACAATGACAGTAATCGTCTAAGATTAAGATTAAGATTAAAAAAAGAAAAAGCCTCCTAGAACAAAAATAAAGAAGATTGTTTATGGGTTTAATAAGCAGGCTTTAAGGCAGATTATGTTCATATGCGTCAAGATAGGATATGATTTAAATGCTTCCTCTTGCCAGTGAACTTTGTGCAATGAAGTCCGAAAATGTTGACCCACCTTCTATGTGGTTAATCGAGTTTCTCGGCTATTGTGCGTCTGTGTGTATTGTCTTGTTTACTTGGTCTCCTGCTCGTAATTAATAATTGTGCTGTAGGCTACTAGCGACTGACACAGATATACACAAAACCACAAGCAAATGGGACTTAGAGACAGAGACACGGAGAGCGAGAAAGACAGATAAATCGAGAGGGACAGTAATAGAGTCAAGCTTTGAAGCTGAATTAGTTAGTTTTCAGATAAATTAAGCGTTAGTCAAGCTCATCGTTGTCACATACACACAAATGGAGAGACAAACACACACAAAGCCCTACAACCATTGTCAATTAGTTGGCGTTAAGCGAGTCACATTTAACAGCTTTTGTGTCCAGTATCCAGCTGTGCGGCACTAGGCCAAATTTGGCTAACTTTGGGCTAGCTGCAATTTATTAATATGTATTTGTGTGTGTGTGTGAGCTTGCTATAAACATGCCCAATTAAAACTAACAGGATTAGTCTAATACTGAACGCACTCGAGCGCAGTTTTCTCTAATTAAATCGTCTGTCGCAGCAGCCTCAAGTTGTCAATTAGCCGTACAACAGTCGGCGATACGAAATAATGCACAATAATAAACAAGTTGATAACTGAAAAATGTGCCTATAAATAAGTTATCGCTTGATTACTTTTAGACGTGTTGCGTTTCGAACAAAGTGCAAATATTTACCCACGTAATTGAGCAACGGCTTATATTGAAAAAGCTCCCCCCAGTCGAGTGGAAACGAAAACAGCAGCCAGAGCATGATACGAAGTGCACGCTTCGTAAACTGAGAAGTTGACTAAATAAATGCGATAAATATATCTTCAGAACAAAGTCAACAGATGGCAACAAACACACACATTTACTGTGTGCCCAAAAATTTTATGTTCAGTGGTTGGCAAAAACAAAAGCCCATGCGATTTGAGAACACAAAATTATGCTTCGCAGCTGTCCTTAATAACTTTCAAATTAAAAGAAATGAAATGAAATGATTAAATTATGTTACGTCAAGGTATGTTTGTGTGTTGGTATGTGTAACGCGCCCGGGCTTATAAAGCATTTACCAAGCAATTTCTGTATTGCTATTAAGACGCCCACACACAATGGACTCAAACATTTACTTATAATGATCTATGCATTTAGTTGCAAAAAGCATTGCCTACTTATCAGGCGCGTCGATCGGTGGTACAAATCAGGGACCGTTATATTTATATTGGATGAACCTGACCACTTATTGCTGTGGTGCCTTTTAATTTTTACTCCATGAATAAAGAACACATAATAAAATGCGCATTTTTCACACTATTTTTACTTGTCTGTACATGCGTTTGTACATATGTACATATATGTACATACATATTATACATCAACTGAAAGGTATTGATGCGCTTATTATAAATATGTATATGCCGAAATATTGTCCAGCTACCTCCGTTCAAAAGTTATTTGAATTTGGACCAAAAGTTTTTGCCAAAAAAGGAAACTTTAAAGCATGATTGACATGAAAATGTTTTAATATAAGTAAATATCTTAAAATGTTTGACTATAAGTTTATGGTGGGGATAAAATTATATTTTTTGACATATTTTTATTTTTATATGCAATATCCGTTTCATGTTGGTGGGTGGTGTCCTTTTTGCTTAATGCGAATTATGTTGTAAGTCTTGATTTTGTTGTTGTTTATCAGCTATGTATGTACATAAGACGCTATGTAGTTGTTGCTATAATTGCTATAGCTTTTGGATTTTTGATTTGAAAGGCAAAAGGAACTGTGTCAACTACGCTCAACCGTGGGCGTTATTTATGAAGCTGCTTAAGGGTAAATGTTCCATCTTTTATTATGCTAATTTGTTGTGTCCGGTTGCGTGTGCTTACCGTTAGTTGCAAATAGGAGTGACGTCATATTCGCTTTGATGAGCAAATTAATATCATCAAGAGAATATTGTGAAAGTTGGTAAACGCGCTAATAAAACTGTGAATTGAAACAACAAATGTTATTTGCTAAACCAACGGATTTAAAGTCTAGTTTCTAGGGCTTGACCAGTTGAAGGAACAGCAGGGGATGGAATTCGTTCTTGACAAAATATTATGACACAACAAGTAAGTAAAATAAAGTTGACAAACAACTAAAGCTGCGTCGTCGTCAGCGCATGACAACCAAATAAAAAAGTTTTTTTCTGAGCCTCTTTGCCATAAAGTTTACTCCGCGTGTTTTCTATGTGATGAACGCCATCAACGGCAAATCAAGCAAGCAAATAAATAAACAAACAAAACTGCCAAAAACTGTTAGAAACGAATACTTTCTTATATAAAACTCATCAACGTCATCAAAATGGCTGCCGTTACCAAAAAGCAAACAAATGATAAAATCAACAGGAACAGCAACATCAACACCAACGGCAATAATAATGACAATAATGAAGCGCTACAGTTACATTTTCTCCCATTGCTCATTGTTTCGTTAAGTGCCAGACAAAAGCGAACGCACAAACAATTGCAGCCAGAGGGGACAGTGGGGGACAGTGGGACACAGTAGGATGGGAGAGGCTGGGCAAACAGAACTTCTGCCTGTGCTGTATCTCATTTGAGTGCCAGCCTCATTTAGCATTACTTAAAACAAACACTGCGCCACAATGACCACAGGATTTGCATAAAGCGCAGCACAAATACCAGCATTGTCCTCGCAACAGCAGCGCAGCTGTGATTCGATTAAGCGCCAGCAGCACACAAACACTGCTACAAAAAGGATAAAACGGGCAGTACTTCTGCCTTGTACAATGCTGTGAACTTGAATATTTTGCCTAAGGCATTCCAACTTGGCTTAACTTTCTGCCCATCCAGCCACAAAATGCAGCAGCTGCTGCACTTGTTTCTTGTGGCTGCTTTTGTTTCTGTTGAAAGTAGTTTATCGTTTTCCTTTATGTTATTCACTTAAACTTGTTTAACAAGTATTAAGCTAATTTGCCAAAAAGTTTGCTCATACACTTTAGGCGAATGAACGAAATTTAAAAAAGTGTCTAAATAGTTTTCGGGAGAGAAATTACCCTTAAAGTCAGAAAGGAGGGAGAGGAGCAACATGTCATCTCTAAGAATATTTATTTATAGATTAAAACCTTTTTTCTAAGCGTTAACTTAAACTATATTATATTACACCTAAAATTTGTGCGTTGCTAGCATGTTAATATAATTATTTTTAAGTATCCTCTTACACTCAAAACTCAACACCTGCCTTTTTGCTTGTTCTATTTTCACGTCCAGATTCAAATTAACATCTTTTATTGTGCTACATAGCGCATACGCCGGATTATACACGATATTTTTGGCAGCAAGTAAAACCATAGCACTCAAACACAAAAATACAAAACTATCTAAAAATAAAATTTTCTACATTTTTGAATATTATTTTCAATGCCAAGCGTCACGCGCCCAATGCAAGCGAAGATAATTTAACGGGCAGGCAAAGTTTTTGAGTGCCAAGTGCTGGGCTTGCGGTTGGAAGGCCATAAATCAGCTGCTGAGTGCAGTTCGGGGTAGAAATGCTTATATGGCATATGTCACATGACCATGAACTGTCGGTCTAGTTAGCCATGGCGTTCTCTTCGTTTCGGCATGGTTCGGTGCTTTGAACTCGTCACTGTAATTACCATGTATGTAGTATGTATTCTGTGTTTAAATGAGTTTTCTTGAATTGTATTGGGCCCTTGATTGGTTGTAAGTAGCACACAAAAACAACAACAACATTGATGACGCCTTCTGACGCATTCTTTGTGTCACATTCTTATAGGATATGCAAGTTTTTACCATTAATGACGACAGCTACAAAAATGTCATAAGCTCATATTCAAAGCAAATAGGTCAAACAAGCCAATAATCAATATCAGTGCAAAGATAACGTTTTGGTTAGACATAGCTTAGAATAGATTTAATAGTGGAAAAAAGTAAATAGTATATAGTTATTTTGAAGATTAAAAGATTCAAGTACTGAATACAATTTATTGCTTCTTATTTCAATATGAATGAATGAATTTAGTTAGTTCAACACATTATTCTAGATTTAAATTTTTTGTATGTAGTCAAAATCATGTTATTTTGAGTTGCATATAAGTTTGCAATGGATCTATTTGAATCATGGAAGTCAATTTAAACTTCCAATGAGCTTTAGTCCCACTGTGCAACTGAATTGCATTTACACCATCTAAAACCAAATTAGCCTGGTGTCCTGCAGGCAGCAAGGTATGTGAATATTGTCTGCTGTTTTGTATGGAATAATGTGCGTGGAGAAGGCTTGCTCCCGTTGTATGACAAGTATTTCACCATTATATGTATTCAACAAATAGTCATATTAGAGACAATGGCGCCTAGGGAAGAAATCAATACAATCAAATGGACCAAAAAGAGTAAGAGAGCGGAGCTGAGCTGAACTATGCTTAGCCTACGGTGCGTGCGAGTAATTAAAATGACATTTATTGCGGTCGCCATAAAGCATAGCTATAAGGTTTTTCATTGCCCATCGATGGGCGTTGTGTGGAGGCCGGGCGACGTCAGCAACCTAATCGTCAATGAAATGTTAATTGGATCAACATTTACATGTCAAGTTGCCGGCAAATGTCATGGGTTGAACATGGATGGTATGACGATGCAATCAATCAGGAAAAATAAATATGCCCAAATTAAAATTGACTTCTTGCATCTTAATAAAGTTTAATTAATTGAAAGGCACCAGTAGAAATACAGCAGCAAATACCTCCCACACCTTGACAAGCGGCACAATAATTTCCAATTAAATCAAGTGAGCCGCAACTCAAAGCTACCACATACACTCACACACACACACACTAACACATAAATGAGGTGCCTAATGTCATCCTACGACCAAAACATGTGGCATACATGAATTTCTGCCTGCCTGCATTTTGGTTTCTTGTTTGTTTGCCGGCCCAATTCGTTTCTTTGGCAAATTCGATGTTGATTATTATCCTTTGACCATGAGGAGCCATTTGAGGTTCGCTATAATCCTAAACTGGTTGCAAGTTCATATATATTCGGTGTTCATAAAACAACAAATGCTTTTAGCTTACAACTTTCTCGGAATAACTTATTAAAAACAGTATCGGTAAAACACAATTCACCAAATTGTTTAAAAGGTCAAATTGAGTGCTGTTTGTTCAGTTGTTGTATGCTTGATGCCCTTTGATTTTATAAATAATCAAAAAACAAACCTTTTCCCAACAATAAGCATAGGCAAATAAATACATAGTATATATTTATGCCTTGTTTGAGAGTTTGCCTGATCAGCCCGATTATTGCCGCACTAACGCATCGCATTTGCCATTCATCCATCGGCGCCTCTTTGAGGACTCTGAGCCGCTTTCAATGGCCACTCAGCAAAGGGCCTCCGATTGCCAGCATCGCAAGTATTTTTTGGGATTAACGAGTGGGGTAGGAAGGAGGATGAATGAAAGGTACTTGCCTGAAGCACTCTGAGCAAAATCAGAAATGTCAATATTTCCAGTTGAGCGCGACAAAACAAGTAGCTTGAAAAAGCGCAGAGCAACGACATTTTTGGCCGGAAACTAATTTAAGAAAATTATTCGAATGCGCGAGCCTTGCTTTGCTTGGTCTCGGCAACTGTTTTATTTCTGGACTTTTGTGTGGACACAAGCCGAGCACACAGTGAATAGGAGGAGACTATCTCACCCTGCCGCATCAGACTGTGTGAGGCGCAGATAGAAAACCCGATTTGCTATTTGATGCGGAAGAGACCCTTGAAGTTTGATTTTATTTGTGTGGCGTTGCCAATGGCAAACAGATTTAAGCAGCGTTGTCTCTCTCCTGCAAACGTCCCTTTCCTTCAACTCATGTGCAGATATATGTTTGTAGTAAAAACTTTGTACATATTTATTTATTTATTTATTTGTTGCTGTTCAATTTTTAATCAACGGCTTTGGCTTCTTGGCACTGCCTCGTACATTTTATGCAATTTCCTGTTTGGCTGTAGCTAAAACTCAAATAGCAAGAGGCAAAATGGAAAAACGCTAAGCAGAACACGACAAAAAAAAAAAAAAAATATTGAAAACAGAATAAAAAAGAAAAAAATCGAGCTCGGCTGGTTGCCTATTTTTAGGTGCCATCCTACAGAATTCAATGTCAACGACAGTTGCAAGCAGCAAGTGTGTGTAAAAGAAATGCAAAAAGTGCTTGAGTCTGAGTGTTTGGGGAATGAATGGCAATTGCAAAAGGCGCTCGTGGCGGAAGTTAGTAAAGTTGCCATCAAGAGCCAACTTCAGCATAAATAGTTAAGACACGTCTTAAAATGCTGAAAACAATTTGATAGCTACCGGTGCGAAAACTTATGGGATAATATACAAAACTGAAGCATACGTATAAGAGGTGAAATCGTCAAATATAGGTGATATAGGGATTCGGAATGGGCTGTATTTGAGTATTGAGTATTTGAATAATTAAGCATACATAGAGAGAATAAATTTAAATAAAGTTAACATTATTTAAAAAAAAGTATTTGCGATTTTTACTTAAAATAAATTTAAAAAATAAGTACATATTATATCAAGTAAAAATAGTCTTCAAGTATAAGAAAATAATCTTAAGCCGGTGAAACTTTACTTATGTTATGTAAGTCAATAGACATATCATTAAATTTAATGTTAAACATAGTAATTTGTCCGCTGTGTGCAGTAAATAATTACTTTAAAACAAGGTGTCGAGGTTGTAAAATTACCCACCCTGGTAGGGAATGGTCTAACCGATTGAAAAAATCACTTAAAAGATACTATGAAAATTTGCGCATAATAAATCAGATTTGCAGAACATATTGTTAAAATAACTCGGAATCGGATCGGACCAGCCGCTCAAACTTTAATGCGAATGAAAATATAAGAACAAAAATCAGTATGTTCACAGTCGTACCTCTTTCTAGCTTGAGCTTAAGTTCAAATGACCTAAGATTTGTAAGAAATACTCATAAAAGGCTGTTTACATACACAATTAAAAAAAAGTATTTTTTAAAGTGGCTACACCCCATGTACAGTAAAAGTTTGTCTTAAACTCTCAATCGAATTAAAATCTGTTCCTAAGCTACAAATCATTTGTCATATTTAAGTAACATTGCATAACTTAATGAATCAAAAGCAAAAGAGATTTCCAAAACGTTGGTGAAATCGTTTAGCTCGTTTTGCTGAAATTCCGTGCAAACTCGTGGTGTACATGCGACGAGCCCGAAAATTGAAATGAGTGGCCAGCCAAGGTGTCAGAGCCAAAGACAATAGAGACATGCACCATTACCACCAATACACACTTACACACATATATAGAGAGAGACTTCGTGTTCGTGCTTACGTCACAAATTTGCGTAGGCGTCATCATCGTGCGAATGCGGCGCACCCACTGCCTCGACCTGCCCTGTCCAGTCGTGAGTGTGTACTCGTCGCTCATTGAAAGAGCCAAAAAGAGCCACCGACGTCGTCGTCGCCAGTCAGGCGGTAATGTCTCCACGCTTGTACCACTTGACGAATTTCCCCAACTTGTGTGTGGAGCGCTGTTTGCTCAATGAAACTCGTAACTTTGATTTTTGTTGTTGACGTAGTCGCTGTAGTTGCCATCGGTTTGTTCAACTGCGCCGGCGCCAAGTCAAATCATCTGTTGTTGTCTCCTTGTTGCCGCTCTGTCCACCCCCGCCCTGGTCATGCCAGCCTGCTTGCCAACCTGCTTTGGCCCAGCCAATGCATTTGGTTTGTGGTAGGACAGTTAATGAACAGCTACTGGGCACAGAATACACAAGGCTCGCACTGAGAATGGGCATGGAAAGCCATGGCGCTGCTCAGCTGATTGCTTGTAGAGTTATAGCTTGAACATTTGTAGAGTTCTGTGCAACAAATTGTGTATCGTAGCCGGCTTCTTATTTATAAGGGACTTTTTATATTGTATATTTCTTCAAACAAATTGTATAGGACAACTTTAGTAAAACCTCTATATTTTGTATTTTAATATTATTATTAAAATATTTTTAATTTTTTAATTTGTTTGTATACTTGTGCCCTTTGCCATAGTACAAATTTATAAAAATAGAACTCCTATCGAATTTGAAACCCCTTTAAATAAAAACCCAACTACAACGGCATCGTCAAAAATGCTCATTCACAAGTCGCGACGCCTAGCAGAAGACGAACTTCATCTCGCAGTGAAAATGTATATTATAATTTGTGTGTGTGATGCTGGCTCGTTAAACGTAAAGCCCACAGACATCGTGACGACAACAGAAAGGAGCGAGCTAAACTAGCTATGAGCTAAGGTACCAGCCCCAAAATACTCACCCATGTGATGAATTCAAGATGACGAGGCACAAACATTCACACACATACGCAGGTTGCAGAATCCCTAACAGAACCGGAACCAGCAGCAGCAGCAGCAGCAGTAGCAGAGAAAGAAGAAGCAGAAGCAGCAGCTGTGGCAGCAGCAACCGTCGATGACGATGATCCTTTTACATAGTATAAGTACGAGTATAACTATGAATACATATATTCGTAGTTTCTCCTTCATTCATGGTATGCCTGACTCGGCATCGTTTCCATTCGGTTTTCTATCTAGTAGCTCTGCAATTCATGCTATTTACTTTCTGTTGCTGTTGTCTTGTTTTGCTTTTTACAACTCTCGCAAATGTGTGGGCGTCATCGTTGTTCGAAATACATATTTCGAAAGAGGGGCTCTCAAACCATAGGGGTAGCTTAGTGCTTGTATAACTAGACTGAATGATGTTTCTTGAATGCGCAAGATGCATTATAGACTGATGGCTTAACTTGAATCAAATTGAGTTGTGTGCACTGTCAAGGGAAAGGAAATTCCCTGGTGTTTCGAAGATTGTTCAATTTATTTATAGTTGTTTCAGCTCGTTTTAGTGAAAATATAGATAGATGAGTATTTATATCACAGCATATAACTACTCAACATTGTTTCTGCTTATTCAATATCCATCGGTTTATATATCGTTCTATGTTTTATTATTTATGTTAAAGAATTTTTTTATGGTGTTTTTTTAATATAAATTACTTAATTAATCTTTGTGAAATACCATCAAGCAGTCATAAAATATTCTTTTGAATAAAGGCACAGAAATTGCGATTAAAACTAACCGATACTGGGTTTTCTACTTCATGCATTTTCAATTTATTAATTAAGTAAGTACAATTGAGGGTTATGGCAATGAATAACAGCAAATCAAATCAAATCACAAACAAAATTATCAGTATAGAACGATCTAACAACTACGAAATACAAGTTACTGCTATTAGGAAAGTCCTATTAACATTAGGCACCAGCAAAGTACGAAAATTCGAAGCAAAACATTGGGGAAATAAACAAAAGGACATCATGTGGGAGATGCCGGCATAATAGGCGCAGTAAAAGTGTGCTCTCTCTCTCTCGCTCTCTCACTTGTACTTGCCCCCTCTATGTCTCGTGCTCTATTGCTCCTACACAGGTCTGGTGGAAGAAACTCTACACATGACGCAGCGACGCTGACTGCTGAAGACACTTCGGTTTATTGGCATCGGGCATTCGGTTACTGGGATTCGGCTATGCGATTCGGCTGCAGCTTCAGCTTTGGCTTTGGCATGAAAACAAGTGGTTGAGCGTGCGGGCTGCTCAGTATTGAGCGAACAAACGTAAATGTCGTTTCGTGCTCGTTGCCCGTTGACTGAGTATAAACGCACAGGAATCAGCAGCAGCAGCAACATTAGCAGCAGCAGCAGTAGCAACAGCCAGAAGCAGTAGCAGGACGCAGCAGCCAGCGGCCAGGGCACAAGTGAAATTCGAGGCACGCACGACAACAACAACAACAATAACAGCAACAACGAGCAGCAAATTGCTCCGAAACGAATGCACAACGAACCTCGCACGACGACTAGAAACGAAACACAAACACAAACGCAAACACACACACACATACAGAGGCGGCACAATATCTATAAAGTTGAAATACGAAACGCCTTGAGGAGGAGAGCAGGAGCAGCGTCGACGGCGCAGCCTGTGACGGCAACAGCAAAAGCAGCGACCGCGTCAATCGGCCCAAGCCAAAAGGCAGACAAACGGGCAAAACCTGCTGAGACGATACGACGAGTCCTTGCTCGTCGGTTCATACGTGCGGAACATTGAAAAAGAGACACACTAGCTAAAGTTGTTCACATCAAATCTAAGAAAAAAAAGACTCCACACACCAAAAAAAAAAATAATATGTAACAAACAAACAACAACATAAACACAAGTATATTCTAATAATAACAACAACAACAAGAAGCAATCAAGTGAAATTCGTGAATAAAATTAAAGTTTTTAAAGTGCAAACTTATTTCTCAACATAACACAGCAAAGTTATATGTGTAACCATTCAAATATTTCTGAAAAATTTTCGACAAATTTTCAAAATTCACGAAACTAACAGAAAAGGCATGTTAAGTTTGTGAAACAAATATAAAACCAAAATTAAATAAAATTAATATATAAAACTAAAACAAAAGTGCCGCAGCAGAGCGCTAAGAAAAAAGTGCTAACAAGTTCCTTCAAAAAAATAAAAATATAATAATAATATATATACAACAACAACAAACAAATGTTATAAGTGTAAAAAAAATATACATATTATACACAATTCAAATTTTCTTTGCATTTTTACTAAAAAACAACCATAGAAACAGTGAATAAGCAGTGGAAAGAAATAGACGATTAATACAGAGTAAAGTCTAAAGAAACGCAATACAAAAATAGAAAAACCCAAGTGCCGTGCGTTCAAATTGTTCTCAAGTCGAAGTCTAACTGCATGCCAAAGAAGAAGAACATAAAACACCCAATTTGGCAAGAGATAGCTAAGGAACCAAAATTCAGAAATCAGAATCTAACGGGAAGCTATAAACGCAGCAAGCGGTCAAAGCATAAGATTTTTAGGCAGCCGCAAGCGACTTCCGTGCCAGCAGAAGAAGTGAAGAGAAAATAACATTAAACTAAAGCCAAAGTGCCGACGGCAGTGATTTCTTATACTCACTACATATACACGCATATGCATATGTGTGTGCTGTGTTTGTGGAAGATAGGCAGCAACTAGTGTTAAAGAGTCGGTGTTGGGCCTTGCTTGTGTCTGTGGAAAAACAGAAAAAAAAACTCTCTTGACAAAGGCCAACAAAGTTCAAATAAACAATACACGGCCCAGACACTTGAGTGTGCACGGAAAAAGTAGACAATTGACTATTGATTTTGTCTAAAAGCAACTTCACAAAATCCAGTGTTGTGCAGTGTGTTAGGCGCTACAGTACGCGCAGTGTTGGACAGCGAGTATGAAGACTTATAAGTGCTAAGCACATAAAACAAATAGCAAACAAGACACAGAACAAAAAATAAAATAAAAAACTGCAAGTGAAATCAAGAACAACAAGAAACTCAACCACACACACACCCTCACATCTCCCTCACACACACTCGTGTATACGTGTTTGTGTCTACCACCCCTTTAACCCTAACCCCTTACTCTCACTCTGACTCTGACTCTGTTTAGCGCACACACAATCGCCGCCAACATAAGCCGTCTAATTGATAAAGTGCGCCAGAGCAACAAAAGGAAAATGTTCTTCTCGCTTGCACAGACGCTCGTCTGCGTCCTGCTCATCAATGGTGGCCTCTATGCACTCCATTTGAGCGGCAACAGCGAGAAGTCCCAGATGTCCTTAAGCTCGGGATCAACAGCAAGTTTAAACTCCAACTCGGGCTCGCCAGTAGTTGGTGGCGGCTTGGGCGGTTGGCAGCCGCAACAGCAGCAACAGCTGCTTCATCAGCATGCTGGCGGTGGAGCGCCACCTGGTGGTGGGTCGACAGCTCATGTACATCGCGGTTCCTCATCGGACTCTCATCGATCGGCGGCTGCTGCAGCCTTCGATGCTACCACGGGCCGCTTGAACAAGGAGATTGCGGACATGGCGCAATTGGAGAGAGAGCGTCTAATGCTGCTCGGTCTGGCCAAGCAGACGGCCGAGAGTCCAGATGCGCCGGCTGGCCATCATGGCCGACCCATCATAGCTGGTCGCATACAAATGCAGCCCAACGATGAACTGGATGTGGGTGATTATCCGGCTCTGTTGCAGCAAGCCGCACGAGGCTTTATGTTTGGCAGCGTGCAGAAACAGCCGCCGCCGCCACCGTTGTCCGCCAATGAAGAGGATTACGAGCAGCTGCGTGAGTTTGGACGTCGTCCGGTCAAATATGATTATGGGCGTGTCGTGCAGCCGCCGGAACCTCGTGAACTAGCAGGTGATCCGTTGTACGAACCGCTGCATGGCTTTGGAGACTTTGATGACTTTTCGGAGCTGGAGAATGTAGAGGAACCGCATGTGGGCGAGGATGAGCTATTGCGTGAGCTGGATGCGTATCAGTATCATGGCCTAGAAGAGGATGGTGGCTTGCAGCTGCCAGAGAATCCCTATCGCACACTAGAACAGCTTGAACTCGCTGCACCAGAAACAATGCAACAGCTTTTTGAGCACCGGGAGCAGCCAATTAAATCCAAAACTCATGTGCCACTTGGCAACTACAATATACGCATGCAACAAAAGTGGGCCAGAAAGCGTTCCCAAACACCTAAGCAACAACAACAGCAGCCAACTCTGCAACGCAACATATTTGGCCAACACTTTAAGCAGCAGCGGGGCAAACTGGCTTTGGCCAATTCGGAAGCCACGGCTAGCAAGCATCTTAAGGCAGCCACACGTTCGGGCTCAAGCTCAAGTTCTGTCAATATGGAAAAGTCTACACAGAACGAAAATGATGAAGCAGTGATAAAACAAGCAAAAGAATCATCTGCTGCCGGAGCAGCAGCAACTGTTGTTGGCAATGCACAGCAGCAGCAGCAACAGCAACAGTCGTCGTCATCATCGAAGCAGCAACAGTCGTCACAGCAGGAGCAAAACAAAAAGGAATCAGATCAGCAGCTAATGCATCCCAATCACAAGCGATCTGGCAATGCGGCTGCTGCTGCCACTGGCGGTGGCTCTTTGGGTGGCTATGCGTCGCCTCCAGTTTCTCACAGTGTTGCCAATTCACTGATGCTGCGCAGTCAGCGCGGCCAGCGGCAATATGATGTGCCACAAATTGGTGAGTGATTCAACCAAGTTCTTTTATTGTTTTAAACTTTGATATTTTTGAGATTTAACCAGTTGAGCTGACATTTCAAAATGTGATAATCGGAATCATTTTAAAATAGGAAAATAATTCAATTTTAAATTATTCTGGATCAAATGAGAAGCAGCATCTTTCAAATTAAACAAAGTTAATAAAATTATCAAGAAAAATATTTTAAAAGTCGATTAAAAAAACCGACTTCATTTTTTTAGGAATCTTAAATAGGCTTTGACAGACTCTGAAGAGGATGTTGTATTTTTTAACCGTCTCTATCTTACCTTAAGACACAAGTCATATACAAGTCATATTATACTAATTCCTCGACAAGCAAAAAATCCATAAATATGTTAAATACAATCTGTATCTAAGCTTTAAATCTCAACCGTGACCAATTACATTAATATGTATAATTATTATGAATCTAATCTATGTTCGAACGTATAAACACCGAAAACATGATACTATGAATTGTAGCAATATAACTAATTTTATAAATATATATACCAGCCAGTGTCTATTCACTACTAATTGTTGTTCCTTTTAACCTTAAACGTGCTTACGTTTGAACGTACGTACGTACATATATTCTGTTACAATTCACTTGATTCAGTTGTTCGAGTTTATGACTTACTTGTATTTTTGGGTCAAGCCCACTCTATTAGTTAAGTCCCCAAGGGCAACCGCTAATCGCTCCATTGGCGCTTTCTATTTATATTCTTTAACATTTATAACATTGTTTTCTTTTGCCTACCGTTTTTCTGTACCGGTTTTCTCGGAACTTGTTTGTCGCATTGCATAATTCATGGTTCAAAGACTTGTGGCTCAATGGTGTGTGGGTGGTGTGTGAATTGTCTTGTGTTTGGGTGGGTGTTGCCAGTTTGGCTACAATTGCAGTGCGTTGGCGTCTCTTGGAATTTAATCCTTTTAGCCCGGTCAGAAGCCGGCTAGCCTTGTCCTCTCATCAATCAAGAATCAGCTATCATTTAATAGATTGTCACTAAATCATTTGTCAACAACATGGGCGGCGTATTCACGGACAGAGTATTCTTTGCACACACACACACACACATACACATCTATACATTTTTACAAATGTTCGCTGTTAATTGGCAACAACTATTTTTTCGGTTATATTTGGAACAAACGAGCAACGTCCAACTTTTTGGGCATTGCATTTAGCAAATTAGTCGCATTGTCTGTGGACAATTTTCACGAACTTTGCGTTGAAAGTTTTGCTTAGGTCTGGCAACTTTACACTATCCCGCTTTTCCCGGCTAATCACTTGGCTGGCTGGCGTTGCCGCCTTTTGCTAAATTACTTTACAACAAGTTTTGATGGTCGCCATGCATACAGAATATTTGCTAAGATTTCAAAACTAAAACTGGTAACCGAGACGACACACACACACTCTCCTTCTCTATCTAACTCTTTCTCTCTCTCTCTCTCTTGCTTTTCCTCTGTTTGCTATGTTATCAATTTTAATTTTTAATTATCACTTTCAAGTTAAATGACATCGTTTTTATGGCCATGAGCTAAATGCTAAGCCATCGTGCCAGCCATCAACACTCTTGTGGCAACCGCAAGTAGGCGTGGCATTGGCCCAATTATAATGTGCACAAATTTTTGGTGAATATTGTATACTACTACTTATTGGGGCGAAGGCTGGCATTGATGAATTTATAAAGATTTGAGCATATGTTTTGCTTCAAAGTTAATTGCTAAGTTTTTGCAAATGAAAACGATATAAATAATTATGGTGTACAAAATTTATGAATGGTTTTGATCTAATATTTAGAATTGTGTTTTTTGCTTCAAAAGATATGTTGCTTTTAAACTTCTTTTTTTCAATGATATGCTCACCAAAAATGCTTAACAAATTAATAGAATTTTAATGTGGTGCATTTGGGAACTTATTAATTTTAATATCCGACCCAGTTTTGAGCTACCGTGTTTAAATGTGTAAGCGTGTGTGTGTGTTTGTGAAAGCAACATGAGTGTGTTCGTAATAACGTCATCAACAGTTGACGATTGTTGTTGTTGCTAAACACTTTGTGCAGTAGTTAAGACAATGACAATTGCTATTTCAAGTGATTACATTTAACTTGATAGCACACTTAAAAAAAAGTTGTGTACTAGAATTTAATTTATTCTGCTCTTGTTGGAACAAACAATTTTTTTTACCAAGAGTAAGATAGTTCAGTAAATATGAATTTTCAAAAATGCAAATATCAATAATTATATTTTTCTATAAATTAAGTTATGCAAATTGGATACAAAGTATTTCTAAAAAGATATACCAAGCTATAATTTTTTTTAAATAGTGATTAACTTTATAAAACTTTCCAGTGCATAAGTTCAATTCTGAGTGCACATACATCTAACATACACACACACACACGCAGAAAGAGATACATTGGCTACCGCGTCATGTCATTTGCCTGACGGAAGGTGTGGCTGACGACGGCGACAGCAGTGTTTGACGCCTGTTGTGTTAAAGTGTGATATGTGGCTGCAGGAGTTCTGCTGCTTACCAAGGAAAACCAGCTTTCTCATTGTCATAATTTCATATTTTTTTCCATGGAAAAACTGTGCATTATGTAATGAACGCGTTTTTATACACATTCACAATTTATCATTTCAGAGGTTTTAGTGTTTGTTTGTGTGTGTGTGTGTCTTTTCCCACTAATTTAGTAACAACACTCCAGGGGATGACTGCCTGTTGTTGCCGTTGTTGTTGCCGCTGCCATTTGACGGACACAACACTCATTTATATAGCCGCCGCAGTTTAACATGTCCTTGCTGTGCGGGCGTTTAGTCCATGCTGTGCTCACGCCTTTGGTTTTCACTATTGTTGATTTAATTTGTAATTTGAGTAACAACTTCGAGTGGCCGGCACTCGACGAGAATACATACACAAACACACACACATACACACTTTACAGCTACAGGGACGCGCCTTCATCATCGACTGTCTGTTAAATATTACGCAAATTAGTTGGAACGTTATTGGAGTCCACTCTCACTTGTGTGTTTTTTTGAGTGTGTGCGTGTGTGTCTGTGTTTTTTGGGTGTGGGAAACGTCAGCGGTGTCCTGTCATGTGCGTAGGTTGCTGCAGCCGCGCTGTCTGCCAACCGTGGAAAATTCCTTAAGTCGATGACGGTGAACAACAAGACAACGACGACAGGCTGTCTGTTGTTGCCTGCAGGCCTTTCTTATTGGGATAACTTGTTGAGACTGTCTGTCTGCCTTTGAAAGGCAAAGAGAGTAAGAGAGAGTGCGTTTTTCTTGTTTTTTCAATAATCGGACATTGATATGCAAAGGCGGGGACATTATGCGCTTGACTCGCTCAGAAGATCAGACAATTTAATTATGTTTAAAATAAATAAATGAAGTTCATTGAACTGATAAATGACAAGCTTCTTTAAAATGATCACAGGTGATACACATATCTAGAATTTATATTTCATACATGGATAAATGTATATTACAAACAAAATTAAATATAGGAATCTATTTAAGCTATGTAATGGAAAGAACCTTTTGAGTATTCCACTGGTCAACACAAAATTTTACCTAGATCTTAAAGTATTAAATTTCGATTATTAAAATAGACTAAAAAAAAAAATGTTGCATGAAAAGGTTTGCATTTTTTTAGGAGACTGATAGGACGATATTTTTTCAAAATCCGTTGTTATTATTATCATTTAAAGCTGAAACCATTAAAATAAACATTTTTATTAATTTTATTATAACTATCAAAATAAGTTACGAACAATTTGTTTTTATATTTTCGTAAGTACTTTCTCTCAAACTTTTTCTAAAACAAGGTATTTTCTTATCTTTTATGTTTATAATTAACGAGAAAATCATAATATAAACTTTAGGAAGAAGAACAAAATTTTTTTGTGAGAATTGTTCTCTTTTTTGGCTTAAATTTTACAAAAATATTTCATGGCCTTAAAGTAGGCTGATCAATATTCAGTACAAAAAAAACATTTGCCAAAACTATTTTTGATAGAACCAACATGTACAAAATTACTCTCCAGTATAACCTTATACTAATTTAAAGATATAAAACTAAATTTTCCATTCCAATTCTTGGAGCTCGCACTAAAAGTCATAAAAGTAATCTAGTAAAACATGTTTTTCCTTTCAAATAAATTATAATACATACTATTGCTTAGCTTCACATACTCATTTATGTACTCATGTAGTTATTTGCGTACACATTTTACGGTTGTGCATTTGAATACCATTTTATGTCTGTTCTTTGCTGTCCCATGACCTACAAATTTGTATTTATTTGTATATTTTTTTTTTAACTCTTGTGCCCCAAAAAACGGGAAACATTTGACATTTGCTCAGTAGTTGGGCATGAAACGGATCTTTATTTATTTATTATTTCTTGTCGAGCTTTCCTTTTGCTGGTAAGGCCGCATTTTTTTCGGGTGCCCACCACAGATGACAAAACGTTCTTTTCTTTGGCTAGTGCTGGTGCTTTTGTTGTGTCTCGTCTGTGGTGGCATTTGCCGTCGACTTTTTGCTTTTTGGCAGTAGCAGCTAATTAACCGCTACTTAATTTGCATAAGCAAATGCGGCGCGAATCCATTTAGCTGAAAGTTAATGAACTGTAAGCGAAGGCATAGCCCACGTATCACGCCTACAACACGTGAGCCTGTTTTTTGTGTGTGTGTGGATGCTACGCGTCAGGCGAGCAAATTTGTTAATGAGCATGCTAAAGTATTACGAAATCTCGCACTAGCGATGCCCTGTATATAGATATCTTTAAGCATTAAACTAAGTTTAAAATTGGGGGAACAAGACTTTCGTTTCAAAGTATCATTATTATTATAAGCAGTCTGATATAAAAAATTATCAAAGAGACTTGTTTATACACCTTAATGCTTTCACATCTAGGGAATTCCCTACAGTTATCTTGTTATTTACTTTCGCGTAAATGTTTTCATTTTCGTTTGGTGGTTTGACTGAAAATAAGCCAACGAAACGCTAAAAATAGACAGACAACATGCAAAAATTAGACTAAGGGTACTCTCAACATTTTCACACACGCACACATTTGCACACATACACAAATCAATAAACAATGACATCATCAAAATCAGCACCAGCAGCAGCAGCATCCGCCTGACAGATTTTAAAGCATATACACAGGCGCCCGGCCACTTGCATATATAATTATGGCGGCAACGAAGCCGAGAGAAAATATTTACATTAGCGTAAGCACAAGACAAAAAGGGAGTGAAAGAGACAGAGAGGCATAGAGCGCAAAGGAGGGGTCGGGGGAGGGGCAAATCATTGAGCAGGCCAATTGTATGTGTGTGTGTGTGTGTTGGCTTTGCCATTCAGCCAGTTTGACGACAGCACCCAAAGCATCAGCCAAAACCAACCAAAAATTTTTTTGCCAACATTTTTTATTCATTTTTGTTTTTCCAGCGTTTGCGTCACAGTAGCAAAAGCGTCTAGGAAATCGAGTGATATATACTAAATTGTCAGATGAGCCCTTGGTATGCATGTGTGCGAATGTTTGTGTTGAATTGTGTAAGTTTGTTGAATTGCTGCTTTGCTTGTGCTTTTAATGTGCAGAGCTGGGATTTTATATGAGCAGCAGCTAAAGGATTGCGAAAGTTGATAAACAAAATGAATGATGCATATACAATATGTGTGTGTGTGTGTTTTGAGTTTAAGTTTATATAGTGGAGTCTGTGCTTATGATCAAGTCAATTAAGTAAGCTATAAATGACAATGCGTATAATAAGACACAAGAGGCCAAGCAAGCATATAAGTGCGACTTCAATACATATACAATATAGAGTGGATATATAGAGCAAAGGCACTTAGTCATCCGAAAACTCAGGGCAAATAAATATAGCTGAGTAATTGTGTATGTATGTGTGTGAGTGTGTATGAGTAAGCACGTATCTTTCTCGTTTTTCTAGCTGTGTGTGCGTTTGTGCTAGAATTTTTTAGTCAATGAAGCGTCAAGGACTTTTGCTTATGATATATTTGCCAGAGATCCACACGACCACCTCAAAAAGATGATGCAATGCGAGGTAGGCAACGACAAGAAAAACAGTTCATAGCTTACTTTTAGACCACAGACGTGTGGCAATGTGTGTGTGTATATAGTTGCCCCAACGTTGTGCCTAATGAGTTGTGAGCTGACGCGAAATTTATGAATGAACTGCAGAAAGTAAACAAAAGAGGAAGATTGAGAAAGAGAATGATAGACTGAGGAGAGAGAGAGAGAGAGAGAGCGCTGAGTTCAAGGCACTTCATCATGTGGCACAACACAGCCCACACCCTGAACGTGTGCGTGTGTGTGTCTTTGGTGGCATTGTTTCAGCTCAAAGTGCGCGTAAAATTAGCTAAGTAGCATGAATTTTGCATATATACATATATTTTCGTTGGGCAAACAACGAACAGCATACACATAAATATTGGATTATTTATTGGTTGGTTGTCTTTAGGGGGGAGAAGGAATAAGTTTTCTTCTGGTGGTAATTGGCATGCAAAGTAAGCTGTTAACCGGTCTGAGTTATGGCCTGATAAATGACATCTCTTCATCAGCATACTTTTGGCTGTTACTCATTAAGCTTAAAACTTTCTATTTTGATGGAAATACTTAAAGTGGTTTCCGGTTTTTCTACAAGTTCGTATTCAAATGGCAAGTAAAGAGTTAACTTAAATTATTTACAATATCAGCTTAACAGTTTGCGTTCGTATTCAAACGGCAAGTAAAGAGTTAACTTTAATTATTTACAATATCAGCTTAACAGTTTGCGTTGGCATTCTTCAATTCGATTTGCAATTTGCTTCAATTTCCACAGGTAAATTAATGATTGACATAATATGATTGACTTCACAGCATTTAAAACAGAATTTAAAAGCTGTCTATCTTTGAATGCAGATGTTGAGCTGCAAAAAATAAACAGAATTTTTAACATTTACTGATAAATGTGATAGACAAAATTCGATTGGTTTGAATTGATTGACTGCAGGCAATTGGTTAACTGGCAACATTTAAGATTGAAATCTCAAAAAATAAATGGTTAACCTTAGTACAACTGAAATTGTTTTACTCTCGTTCAAGTTTTAAATAATGCAAAAATTGTTAAATATTTTTAAAAAACGTTCACGCTGGGCACTTAATTACAATTGGGAGCTGATGTTTTATAAGTGAACACAATTTGAAAATTAGTTCTTGTTGATTTGTGGTTGTTAATTATAATTGGGTCATGGCGTGACATGAGGCTTACAATTCAATTAAATTAAATTCATTTATTTGCATACATGCCTCCATGTGATTTAATTGAAGCCGCACACACCGAGATACATACAACGTATTTAATATGCTTCTTTTTAACACGTCCATTGGAAAGACAGACATACGCACACACAGACACGTGTCACGAAACAAACACAAATAAAACAAATGACAACAACTGCAACAACGACAACAACGAAAGCAACAAAAATAAATAAATGAAGAAATAAACAGCATAAAGTAGAACTTTTGCGTAGGCGCCCACGCGCAATTTTCTTTATCATATCGAAGGCCGATACACACACAGACACAAACTTCAAAAGCTCTTTGTCCGTCAGTAATATATAAATTTATGCTTTCTCTCTATTATACGATTATTTACGTTGTTGATAATCAAACTATTGTCCGAAGTCCAAAGTATCCTTAAGCAACGAACCACATAAATCAAAAAGTATTTTGGGAAAGAAAAGGAAAGTTTGCATAAATAAAAACGTTGATATTATTTACAAATTTTTGTTAACAGAACATCAATCTTTGATCTTATACACAACACTTAATATTTAATTTACATACGATCATAAATTTTTTTTAAACATGGATATTCATATTTCTATTTTTGGAATTTTATAAATTAACCATGAAGTTGTTATTTTAATTTAGTGAATTACGGCCACTTTTACAAGATAAACAGAAAAGGAAAAATTAAAAAAAAAAACGAACCCGAAACGTTCTGTCCAGTTAATACAAATGGGAGCATAGATAAGTAGTGAAAGTGGGTAGATAAGGCTATATATATAAATTTTGAAAGCTGTCTCAAAAACATATATTTAAATTGCCTGCAGACCCACAGCTCAGTAACTATTGTCCTTGAACCTGCAAACTTGTGCTATATAAAATAGAACAAATATTACTGAAAAAATTTATTGGTTAGCCCCGCCAAAAAACAATAAAGATTACTTACTGTTTCGTGGATAAAAATCTAGGCGCTGACATAGCTCAAGTGCGCCACACTCAAATGGCATATGTTTCTTTTTTTTGTCTCCTTTTCATTTGCTTTTTTGGTGCCTAAGGAGTTAGACAGGGTAGCGAAATAGGAAAACAGGACTTTGTGCGTCATGTGCTATAAAAATCAAATGCAATAAAAATTATAGACACAGCTATATGGCATATACTAGATATTTTTGCTGCTAGCGGCTCAATGCCAACGGATGCGATGAGCGGAAGCCAAAACTGGAGCATGCAAACGGACGGGACTGGATGAAAATCTGTGTGTGTATTTTTAGCAAGTAGTGTGCCTGAGTGCAGAGCCATGCTAATGCAAATTATAGCCTATTTAAGTTGACAGCATATATAGCGAGATAGAAATTGTATATAACCAGAGAAAAAGATAGAGAGAGTGGGGAGGCAAAACTAAAGTCTACTTTAAGGCTCGCACACTTGAGCCTGTCGCATAGAAGAAACTAAAATGCAAAGTGCATTTTGGAGTGGCCTCACAGTCTCACAGAGAGTTTGCACAAGTGCAGGACGACAGGCAGGGCGGGCAATAGGGATGGGGGTGGTTGCCTACTTAAAGGCTTCCGCCTTATAACTTGCACTCGCATCTCGCAGCAGCCGCGCATAATGAGGCTAACATGCGCCTGTCTACATGCATAATTCGCCAGAGACAGACACACGAGAAAAAATAAAATAAATTGAAGTAAAGTGAAGATAAATGAGATACTCCCTAGCTGTGCTTTTCTATTCCTACGCTGACCTTTTAAGCCCAAACTATGACTCTATTATGTTAGCCGTATTATTCTTGGAGGTCTTTCCTTTACAAAAGTTTATAATATTTATGCTCACTCACTTATATATTAATTTAAATGCAATTTACATACTTGAAAATTATGCAATGCTTGTGAAAAGAAAAACTTGTTCAACTTCTTGACCCATTTATCAACCAGCCATACAAATTATTTGCAACTTTCTCAACATTCCACCCACTTTGGTCAACCTGCCATTTTATGAGATTTTTGTATTCGTTGCCTTGTTGGCAATTGGACTGCCCTTCAATCAATCATCGGCTTTTGCTCCAGCTATCATTTTACCTCAACCATAGTTTTGTTGTTTTCATTTATATTTCTTTTTAGCGTTTGTGCTTCGGATTTTAACGATTGGTCAATTGTATCTGTCGCTCAAGCAATTTGCATACAAAATTACTAAGCTATAATTCCTGTCTAACTTATAAATAACTTGTTCTTATGATACTTTAATAATTTCAATACTTTGATACTCTCTCGACATCATAGCAAAACTTTCTCTTAAGCTTAGCATAAATTTTATAGATAACACACCTTCTAAGCACTTTTCTGTTCACCTAAAATTTTTGACAAGCAAAAGGATTTAGTTAATGTTGCGGTGAACCACTTCAACACTCGACAGAGAATGCAAGCCACAAAGCACGAAAATTTCAGACGAAAAATACTAAAAATAAATTATCTTCGTATGCCTTTTAACACTTGTTGCCCTTAGCTAGCTTTGCCTAGATGACGTCAGGCTCTTAAGCAAACAGTCAGCCACATCTAAGCATTCAAGCAAACCAACGAGTTAAGTGTCGATGTGCCTAAATAAACACTACACATACGCCCCAAAGAAACACCCTCCACACAAACACAGAGAACGACGACATGACCACAAAATAACATCAAGACTTTCAGAGGCTTAAAGCAGCAACAGCAGATGATTCTTCGGCGCAGCTATATGGCTAATGCCATAACACACAAAGCCCGAAAAGAGAACGAAAACAGAAACGAAAATAACGCATACGCCGCAGTGGTTCCAATCAGTCCAAGCCGCCATTGAAGCGCACAAATTAAATTGACCTTTTGCGCAATAGGCGCTCTCTTACCAGCAATCGCAATCGAACCCTGTAACAACAACAAACATGAGAAATCAGAGAGTCCAAAAATAATGTTTAGTTTATTTTCGTTAGTAAAGTACTGATATAAAAATATATATACTTAGTATTTATATATCTATATATTTTTATTATCAAACGCCAGTTAGCTCTTTGTGTACTGTTAACATGGTATTTTAGTGTCGCTCCAAGTGTTTTTACGTTGTTGTTAAAGCACACTAACGAGCTGTATGTATTGACAACATGTACTGACTGACCATAGCCAGTGAAAATATTTCCAATTCAAGTAATTCCATAAATGCGTAACGAAACTTGAACCAAAAACACACAAACACAAACAATAATACATTGTTAGCGTCTGTCTGCTGTGGTTTCGGATTAATGCTGGCAAATAAATGTCAAGGAACCAGACTGTCAGCGGTTGATTTTGTTGTCGCAAGGCATGCAGGCGTTTCTCCTTATTATTGTTGAACCTTGCGTTGTGGCTTAGCTAGAAATGGACAGATGGTTTTGCAATTAAATAAGATTTATAGCGTTGCAGCAGCTTCTGCTGGCTCCCGATCCCTATCCCTATTCCTATTACGTTGTGGCCTAGTGCCAACATACATATATTGCTATACAGTAATCACCTTGGTTGTCTGTCATTTTCGCATTAATATGCCAGCAGCTGCTGGCACATGACCTCAGCTGTCAATTGTGCGTATACGTAAGCTCAAGTTTGTCCTGAGTTTCTTTTATACACTAACACCATCAAAAAAATAAAAAGGGTATAATAGTTTTGCACAAATATCTTTAAATGGCAGAATAAGGCATTTTCGACCCTAAAAAGTATTCTGTAGAGACAGAGACCGCTTTGGATTCAAATTTTCAATTTAAATTCTATCAAATTTATAATATCGATAAAAGTAAAACATTTGGAAATATTGAATATAGACGAAATAATGCAAATCTGTTACGTTACAAATATTGAACACGAACAATCACTCTTCGCCTAGCGCCTAGGTTTCAGGGTATGTCCTATTCGAGATCTCCTATTTGTTTTTTGTTTCTAATGGCATTTATAATCCATGATATATTATATTATCCATCAATACCATTTCTAATGCTTAAGATGATTTTAACTTCGACTTTTTTTGATGCAGGTAAGTCCACTTACAAAAAATCCATATGTAAAAGTTTTTTGGGTTATTTATGGCTAACGGCTTATCCAGGTGCTCAATTACTTTCTTTTGCTGTTGCTTTTTATCTACAATACATATATCTTAATTTCTAAACACATTTTTAATATTGGTACTTGAGTATTTCGCAGTCAGTCGAGAACGCCCAACAGCAACTTGTTTGTGGCAACAACGAGATATATTTGTAATACTTTAACTAGCTCTTTCCCATCCATACAACTTGCGGGAATATATTTTTAATTAAATATCAATTACTCTGTACTGTAAACTAACATTTTCCAAGCACAATTTAAATGGATTTTCATAGTAATAATGCCTCAGCTTCTCGACGCACACCTCAATCAAACAAACAGCACTCTGCCTGTAGTTTTGCTGGTCCAAGGTGCTGTTCTGTTCTGGGTTCTTTGGTTGTTAGGTGAAAAATATGTACATATGTATGTGTGTCGTATACCTATGTACATACCTATAAAGCACTGTGGGTACATAGCAATTTATCGCTACCTTTTTTACTTAGTTGTTGTCGTTGTGCATATATATTTTTAGCTCCGGAACGCCTAAGGCTATGCACCATTATCTCCACGACTAACGCAAACAGTCAGAACAGACTTGGCTGTCAAACAGAACGAGAAAGAGAACTAAGGGAAATGAAAATGCGACAGTCGTGTTTTGCCTGGTTGGTTTCGGTCTTTAACCTGCCTGTTTGCTTGCTTGCTAGCTGGCCAAAGTGAAAGTATCCTTTAACTGGCATAAAAATAGGCGTACACACCTCCACGACAAAGCACCTCACTAGTCGGAGCACGTATTGAGGGAGTGGGAGAATAGCGCGTAATGAGGTCACTGAAATGGCCCACACACAATCAGAGTTTACTTACTTAATTTAATTTGCGCCACATTTTGCCAAGTAATTGATGAAATTCCCAAACAGAACTGTCAATTGGCCATTGTTTCAATTCCAGACAGTTTTTTTTTCCAAGTACAGGAAGTGCATTGCATAACAATAAAAATTTAACACTCTTCCTTTCATTTGTCCTCCTCTAGTGGTTTTCTAATCAAAAAACTAAGCAAAGTAAACAAACACACCAAAAAAAAAACACTTGAGCCACTGCGTAAGCCATAAACAAACAGTTACAAACAGCTACACAAACGGCTTGAGCAAAGGGCATGGAAATAGCAATAGCCAAGAGCGGGGCATGCAAATGGGGTATGGAAATGACAACAATGCAAACTTACCGCCAGTTTTAGCATAACAAAAGGCAGCCGCACAATTTTCCATTCTTTCTTATTTTTTTTTTGTTTTACTTTTTGACATCGATGAATGAATGCCGCAGCCAAACATTTACAAATCCCGAAACCCTGCTCCGACTGTCGCAGCGTAGTCGTAAATCGCTGGCCCAGGGATGGGCAGTCCAGTGTTAAGCGTTGCTATTGTGATATTTCACAGAATCTGTCAGAAATTTGTTGATTTTTTATTTCTCGATATAAAGGTGAAGAAAACTTTTGTTAAATATAATTCCTGCCGTGCTGTCCGTATGACATGTCTGTACGCCAGCTATTTTTGTTATTTTATTTTTACAAGCTTTCAAACTTTGCTTTCCTCCTTAAAATGAGTTGACAAACTGAAACTTAATTAAATTTTGATTTAATTTGGTTTGTTTTTTTGAAAGCAGTCAGTTTTTCAACTTTATCTAGATTTTCCTTGGCATTCCCTCTATTTTTCTTAGCCACAATTTACTGCCCATCCCTGGTTTACGTTATCTCATATCGGCGGGGTCAGTTTGTCAGGCTGCCTGTTTTTTGTTTATCTCATTTTGTCATTTGCAACACTTGAGTATTTTTTGCTGCCTTTTAAGGCAGCAGCACATGTCAAAGCGGAGGGAGACCGCTTTTTACGCTCGTCTAACTGCTAAGGTCAGAGTTCAAATTGAGATGCGTTGCAAATTAAATGAAGCAAGTTTATGAAAATTTTATAAAACTGTAACTTAATTTTGCGTAGACATTTTCACCTTTGACTTTGACAGGGTTTTATTATTTTTTTAACCCCTTTTGCCACAGTTTGGGGTTGTGTGAAGAAAGCGCACCCTACAAACGTTTAAAACGCATGCAGCGGCCCTAACGGCTCAGGGCTCACCCTACCAGCAACTGCAACTGCGAACGCTGTGAATGCACTCGCTGGCTGTCTGGTTGGAAAGGGGGAATGGTTTTGTTTTGTATAAGAGTCGCTGCACATTTTGCCTGCTTGTGTTTTGCTTTGCTATTAATATTGCTAAAGGTGCGCACTCTTCGGTACTTAAGTGGCTGCCGTCTGCGAACTGTCAACGGGGGTCTACTGACAGTCAGACCCCGATCCCGACCATCTTATCCGCACCCCAACACAACTCTCCGACTGCATTGTGTCATTTGACAGTCTTAGGTCTCAGTTGCTCCCCCTTGGACTCAAATGCAGTTGCTAGCAATTGCGTTTTCCCCCTCTTTAGAGCCCGCTTCCTGCTTGGTCTTTGTCTGCATAAAGTCCTTGTGGGGAAGCAGCAAGCCACTTGGCTTTGAAATATCAGGCGGAAATTAAGTAACTAAGTAGCCAAAAGCAAATTCTGTTAGTCTGTAGTCTAATCAAAACTTTTCATTATGCACAATGAAAAATACGGGCTATAACATAAATATCATATAATTATAATAATAAGAAGAAAGAGAATAACAGAAGAGAAGAACTGGCCAGGTATAGTAAAAAAAAAACGGAAAAGTTTTATTGTCAAAGCGAAACGCACATAAAGTTGGCTTAAAAAGTTTTAGCCGTAAGACAGTGTGTCCTCTTGCAAAGAGAGAATCGCTGGCTATTTTTAGAAATGCCTGGGCAAAAGTTTTGAAGCTTCGACCCCAGCTAAATTACAGTGCAACATTTTAAATGAGACATTTCCCCGCTGTCAGCAAAGCGAAGCATCGAAATATGTATATAAATGAACATAGTACATATATACAGGCATGCAGGCAGGCGTTGTCTTAATGAAAAGTCAGTGCTACGTGCTAACCAAAAATAATATTAATAATGTGCCAAGCCAAGGCAACCAACAGGCAGGCAGGTGGCATCTGGCAGGTGGAGATTGTAGCCATTCAGTTGGGTGACGGCGAAAAGGTTTTTGCAGCTACTGCTTCTACGTGCTATGGCTTAGAAGTGTTCGCCCGAAGCTGACTTATCATCTTTCAAAAACCAAAAAATGGTGGACGATTGTTAACTCACCTTTTACTTTTCTTATTTTTGTTGTGCTTTAGACTTTTATCTTTCTTGTTGCTCTTTTTATTTTGTTGGGTTAGCTTCCCTTCTTTCGGTGCTCATTTCCTGAGGAATTTCCGAGGATTTCTTCAGCACTAAAGATGAAATTGAAAAAAATCATTTATTCCGTTTGCTTACCCTTTTTATTTTCCACTTAATTTTACCATTTTGCTGATTTATTGCCGTTACTAAATGCACAAGGCTTGGGGCAGGTGCAAAATTAAATAATTATTTTTATGTTTGCCGTTTAACTTTTTTTTTGCCAAAGCTCATTGATATTTCTATGGTTAGTTAAATTTGAATTATTTTTCTCAATGTGCATGGCACTTTAGACCTTATCAAAGGGTATCTCCAGCAGTGTTTGACTTTCTTCTACACTTTCCTTTTTGGTGAACACTCATTGAAAGAATATTATAATGCAAATTTAAAAAATTATAATTTATATTATTTCAATTGTTTTTTGTTTTTACTGCCCTCAGCTTCATTTTTGTTATTATTTTGTTTGCATTTTATTTTTTTCCTTGAACATCGTGCGCATGGAAAAACAACTCAAAACGTCAGAAGTTATAAATAATTTTCATATGTAAAAGTGATATGTTCAAAACATGTTGACAGCGAACGCAACGCAGTCCGTGTCGAAGGGAGTCGAAGAGGTCGAGCTTGGCGAGTCCTGCGGCCTGAACTGGCTACATCACTGTGTGTCCCAGTTCCCAAAAACTTCAAAGTAAACAAACAAACCCATCAGCCAGGACCCGCATCCGCATTCACGCCCAGTGTTCGTCCTCTCTTGGACAGTAGAGAGCGAACACATAAATTTATGTTGATTTGCACATGTTTATGTCCAGTTAGCGGCACCTGTAAGCGGGGAATTGGCGGAGTAGTTAGAGTCGGGGACCCTTACTCTTGTTTTGCTGTCTGTTTTTGGCAAGCCAAGCACAAAGCGCTAGCAAGGAAAACGTAAAAGAAAATCGAAAATAAAAAAAGGAAAGCATTTTATATGAAATTCGTATGGCAACGTTGCCAGGAAAACAATTGCGAAAAGTAGTTTTCCAAGTGCTGCTTCACAGCACGTATCATGTCGAATGTTTACCACGGGAAATTCAAATAATGTGCGCTAAACACTAACACACTAGCACACGAACACGCACACACATAAACTTTGCTGTACGTTGAAAATGCAAAAGGCAATGCCCGAAAATAAAAGCAAAACGCATTGCCTTTCATATAAATATATATCCCACCTTCCACCCGACTAATTTAAATTATTGAGCGGCATTGATTCCAATTGTAGAGAGGGAGCGGCGGTGGTACTGCTTGTTGGGGGTGGCTTACATACATACATATATCACCCATAACCGCAATTGACGCAACTGACGCAAATGACCACGAAGCGGCGACGGCGACGGCTCAAGACGTTGGCGACGATGGCGCGCCACGATAATCATCACTAAATCAACCGACAGGACCTAAAATTATAGCCATTAAAGTTATAAATAAAACGCACAGTGCCTCGAGCACGGCAAGCCACCAAAAGTCAGGCCCAGCCAGGCAGGGACAGGCCTCTGTTTTGTGGGCGTGGCTAAACTTGACGGCCCCTCTTCTCGCCTCCTGTAATTATTTTGATTTTGAAAATAGAGCACATTCGTAAGAACCCTGTAAAAGTCGCAGCAGCTGTTAAAAATAATTGTAAAAAAAATCATGTCGTTACAAATGCATTTCATGGAAAATTGAAGAAAATTATTTAAAAATAAAATATTCAACATTTATTATTTATTATTATTTATTTAAAAATAAAATATTCAACATTTATTTGTTTTCATTTTTCTATTTTGTAAACGTAATTTAAATTTTGAGTTTTAAAATTGATTCAAACTTTGATTATTTCTATAAAGATTAATAAGATTTTTTTTTTAAATTTTTATACAATTGTTAAATTTTTTAATTTTCATGAGCCTGTGAAGCAATAATCATTGGACAGCATTTGCCTATGCTTCGCGTAGTTTTTTGCTTGATTGCGTTTTGTGTTTTTTGCGTTTGATAGTGCGCGCACGGCGCACACACATTTCCTCTTTCCCACCCCCTTGTGACTGGAACCTACACGGCCTCCTTAGGGTTTGCTGACGTCAGAACGGGCACGGCACAAACGAATGAACGAGCAGGCGTACGACTTTGAGAACGGCCTTGAGTCGTGCTGCCTGCTGGACAAAACAGTTTGGGTACATTCGATTTCAAATTGGAATGCGAACCCAACTCGATAAGAGGCTAGGCCAATTAGCAATTGCTTGAGTGTAACATTAATAACAATTTGTGGTAGAGCAAGAGCAGCTCCAGCAGCAACATTTAATCATATTTCGGTTGCTACGGTTTTACAAATGAAGGCACATTCATATATAAAGATGCTCTATTATAACTTTAATTAAAAACCAATAGTTAAAATGTGAGAAATATTTCGAAATGAGTGCAATTTTGGCATTTTTGTGTCGTTTACTATGGTCTTGCACGTACTTATTTATAGACGACCTTCAATCGAATTTTAATTAAAAGCCACTAAAAATAGAAACAATAATTAAAATGTGAGAAATACTTCTAAAAATATTTTATAATTGGTATTTTTGTGTCTTTGAAACTTATGATTCTTCATAAAAATGTGAAATGTGTGCCGGACAAAATCTGTCCACGGGCCGGATGTGGCCCTCGCTTTTTTTAATGCACTGCTCAAGACTGCTAGTCGATAAAATTTATGGCTGGCAGTGCTGCAATTATGTAATTAACGTGCTGTCCGCTTTCGCAATATGAAAGCCAAGAACTACACTTGGGTCATCACTTTCGAGTTTTGTTGTTGTTTGTTGCTTGGTTTTGTTGCGCTTTTTTAAGTCTGCAACTAAAACGCTTATCTTATCAGCAGTAATTAGACTCGCTTTTTGTGTGATTGCTGAGTAACATGAGAGAGACAACAAGTGCAAAACAGAAGATGAGAGAATCACGATTGGACGTTAAGCGGATTGCATTGCATTTGTATAAACGATTCAAGCGTGTTAAGCCTGATATTGCTGATGTGTTTTCTAATCTGTGTACATACTGTAAAACTTGAGCATTTTATTTAAATACTAATGTTTTTGTGCCTTTGATTTACTTGTTATATACATATAATAACACAAAAATTAAGAGGAACAAAAAAATTAAAATAAAACAAAAAAAATCTATACGAAACCAAATCAGAATCAGTTGTGCTCATTGCTGCCCAAAAAAGTAGGCCGCAATTAAGTGGATAGCACTTTTTTTTGTCTGTTCCTGTGTCTTTGTCGTTGCTCGTGTCGTTGTTCTTGTGGTTGTGTTGTGTTGCGGGCAACGCATTAAATATCAATTAGCCGAGCTCAGTTTAATTAAAAGCGAGCTAAATATAATTGAAAAGCTCAACATGCTGTCATATTGGTACGGTGGGCTCAATTTCAGGGGTTGTGGTTTGAAAACGGGGTCTTGCGGGGCTCAACAGGTGACCAAAATTGAAAAACGCCTCTGTTCTCCAGCCAAGGAAAATAAAGGGAACACAAAAATGCGCGTGGTAAAGTGGCAAGTGTTGCAACCAGTAATATACACACCCACACTAGCACACATACACACACACAGCTCCGTCGTGGCAAAGCATCGACCCGCCGCGAAACACACAACACACACACACACACTCACTTATCGAACGGAAATGACGACGTTGCCTTCATTTCCATTGTTTTGCAGAGGTTCAAGCTTGCTTTTGCTTGCCAGTAACCGCAGACTTTGTTACTGCCTGGTATTGTTGCTCTTGTTGTTGTCAGGACAAACGAAACGCAAATGAATTCTACATGACGCAGACAGAAAAATTTGAGCCTGGTTAAGCTTGAAAACACACACACACAAAAACAAAATAAACAAGTGAAAAAGTCTCACAGACCAAAAATGTGTCTGCGCTTTGTTATTTTTTCCAAATTTCCCGACGCGCATTTTTGCCGTTACTTAATTGCTGCTCCTCACTGTATGTGTGAGTGCAAGTGTGTGTGTGTGTTGATGTGCCAAACAAATGCGCGCCTTCGACGCTTTTGGACTTCTGTGTGTTTGTTGGACATTTTTTGAAAACCCAGCATGTTCAATGTGTGAAAAAAGGTATGCTAAATAAATAGGCGAATGTGTCTGAACAACAAAATATACTTAAGTAAAAATATTTGATTTTATTTTAATATACTAAATAAAGTGAAATGCCGCTAAATGAAACTTGAGATTTTAACAAAAGAAATTCATATTATTATTAGTGACATTGTTGTCGTTTCATAAATAAAATAATGTACTTACATAAGTAAGTTACATATTTCATATTTACTTCACGATAAATTCAATAAAAAATTCTTTTTTCTATAAGTTAGTTTTAATTAAAAGATTAACATATTACTATTAAAATAAAATGCTTTATTTAAACTTTTTTTTTTTTTTTTTTTGAATAGTTTCTGCAGGATATCTGCACATAGTTACTACTTCAAGCTGTGAACTCTGCGCGGCTTTATTTAAAAATTTGTCGTGTTGCTTTGTCGCATTTTAAATTGCGCATAGCACGCGATTACTGCCACAAACAATAGCCCCGTTCTCAACCACACCAAAATCCACCGGTAGCGCTAATGTATGTAAGAATTCCGGCAACAGCCAAGCAACAGCCTTTCTAATGCGACGTGTGTATGAGTGTGATTGTGTCTGTGTGTGTTTGCATTGTCGCTGCTTAGACGCGATTTACATGCAAATGCGAAGCCGCCTTTTGCTGGCTTTCTTTAGATTATTTTGTTGTTTTTTTTTTGTTCCTCACAAAAATAAGTTTCTCTGCCTTATTTTTACACACCGCCAATTATAAACAATGTGCGAATGTGTGTGTTTGGGGTGTATTGTGTTCATGTTTGTTTGGGACTATTTTTAGCTGTTGTTGATATTAAAATAAATGCTACAATAGCAAGTTAATTTGACTATGCGACGGTGGTTTTTCTTTTGCCAGCTATTTTTAATGGAAATTTTTCTCGTTGTCGCCTGGAACTTGATTTATTTTATATGTTTTTGTTTTTTTTTTTCCGTTGTATAAAATGCAATTTAAATGCAAACTAGACGTTGACGTATTTTTTCACCAGTTTCTTATTGGTGCATTTTATTTTTAGTTAATGCACGTTGTATAAATGCATGAAAAGTTGGTCACCTTTTTTTCACGAAATTCGACAAGGCAATTTATTTAAAATAAATTTGAATTTTAGTTGGTGAGAAATTTAACAGTAAAATCTTTTAAATTTGAAAAGTGAGTGAATTTCTCGTTTGAATAACCATTTTTTCCACCTACACATCGAATTAACTTCTCATTCACTTAATGTTTTCAATACTGTACAACCTGAGCCCTCTACTCTTCCCATCCCATCCCATAAGCATTAATTGCCGCACTAAACAGCCTTCAAAGGAAATTTGAATGACCTTATTAGTGCTTTATTCAGTCTGACAAGTTAAGTGGACATTCAATGAAGAAGCAGCAGCATAAGGCTCACATTTCAATAATGGAAAATGAGGAGAGAGAGAGTGGAAGAAATTACAAAACAGTTAACGGAGAGCAAAAATAATAAAGCGCATTTAATGTAGCGCAAAGTTTTATTGCGTATCGAATTTCATGACGAGGAAAGTGAAACATCGTTATGAAATTCGAAATGAAATTGTTACTCGCCACATATATAGTAAATGTCGAGGAAACCAAGCCTATCCTGGCTTAAGGAGCATGACATTTGTGGTCAAAGTTTTAATAAGAATTTCTACCACGGCAGAAGCTTTAGCTATGGAGAAGAGCTAGCTCTGCTATTTTTAGTTAAACTAGTGACAGCTAAGAAGAACATTAAAACTAAGCAATGCCCATAAGGATTCACATTTCAGCGTGTGCAACCAACTATGGTTCAGGTTCAGGTCAAAAAAAAGCCATGTGACAGCGCTCTGCACTGAACCTAACCTCAACCGAAGCAGCATGGGTCAAATGCTTGATGAAAATATTTAGCCAGGTTGGCCAACTCTCTAATCTCGCAGCTACTCACCCTGTCTCTCAGGTCTTGTTGGTGTGTAGGTGAAGCTTGTTTTTGTATGCCTTCAAAACAAGACGCTGAAATGCGCGCAGCTTGTCGCTGTTGCTTTTCTGCGTGCGCTGCCTGCGCAAAAAGGTAAACACATAAAAATTTGTTGCTGCGGCCACAGAACGGCAAATGCTAAAAGCTAGCAGGAGGTTCGAGTCACAGTGGTCTGCAATTACAATATAAATTAAAAATAATTATCTTGTTGCTTAAATTTCTCAAGTTACGTTTAATTAGTTCAGCATGAAGTTGATATTTTCTATGTAAAGTGCAGAAAAACTTTTAGTTTCTTAAATGAATAAAATATATTAAAATATAAAATAAATTACGCAATATTAAATATATTAATATAGTATAATTTATGATCTGACAAGGTTTATCCTATGTAGAACAATATTAAAAAATATATTTAACTGTTCTGTTTCTACATGTTTTGCGCCACTATTTTGAAGGCTCAAGGGGTCAGGTGGACGAGGTCACAACAAACAGACACTGAAAGTCAAAAAAACATAAAAGAAAATGTTACATGAAGCAAGATGGCAAACGCGCTTGCGGAGTGTTGAAAATAGAGGTGGGAAGAGAAATAAATCGTTTCCTTTCTCTCTCTTGGCGTTTTGTTGTCATTTGCAGTATGCGGCCTGAAAGTATGCTACATTAAAATTTTAGTGTGTCAATTGTGTGTGCTTGCGTGCGCATGTGTGCGTGTGTTAGTGTCTGTATGAAAGTCACGTAGCAGGTTAAAATGGCGTTCTGTATATACACTATATCTTTGTGTGTGTGTGTGCCTTGTAATTGGCGTTTAAGGCTTTGACGTCAGACCCGAATAATAATCGTTCGCACTTTTGTTTGCCATACAATCGTCTCATCATTTTCGACCATTCTTCGCTTTTTTGCTCGTCAGCAGCTTTTGTTCTGCGTCTTACATATTTTTCTGTTGACCAACACTCATGCATGTAGTACATGAGAACAAACACTAAGTATATGATAATGTGCCCGAACAGCTGTTGACCTTTAAGCGAGCAATTAAAATAATTACATTTACAATTTGCAATTGACATACATAAAAAAAAAAAAAAACATAAAAACAACATGCACAAACAGAAAAGATAAAGAGAGAGATTAAAAACATTTTCGACAACAGAAATATACGGGTCTTGCCAGATCAAGCTCTGCTGTTTCAGGTCCTAATATATAACAGTATCCTAAGTGTGGGATATTTTCCGAAAGTCTGGAAGATGGCTAGTGTCATAATATTAAAGCCTGGAAAGTGGCCTGTGACTCATTCAAGCCGATCAGCCTTCTTCCCTCACTGGGCAAAATGTTGGAGAGGTTGATTCTTAACAGATTTCTTACTATTGGGTCTGTATCTCTGGTCATCCCAAAATTTCAGTTTGTTTTCCGACTGCAGCATGGCACTCCAGAATAAAGTTGGAGTTGGACATCCAGCAAGCTTTCGATTGAGTGTGCCATCCTTGGCTTCCGTACAAGATCAAGAGTCTGCTAACTCCACAGCTCCCTTAGCTCGTAAAGAGTTACTTGGAAGGGCGCACATTCTGTTTGATGACCGACGGATGCAAGTTCTCTGTCAAAACTATTCAAGCCGGCGTTCCCCAAGGCAGCGTCATAGGCCCCACATTATTTTATATATAACATAAACGTTTTTCCTCATCACATCATTATTTTATACAGACATTATAAATATAAAAGACAAGAATTGAAAACAATAGTAACTTTATGGGGGAGACTGTATTTGCTGCTTGACAGCTACATGTCGCCCCAGGGCTGCGTTACCAAGCTCATTATAAATGTATCTAGAATGTGGCAGCGTTTTATATTAATTACAAGATGAGCTTCAAAAGATGTCTCCCAAAGTACATTTTGTTAGACTCTTACAACTCACATTTGTTTTTAATATATTTTTTGAGTACAGATATTGTTGCTGTAAAAAAGGAATACTTTTATTTTTCAGAATATTTAAGTCACGACTTTAAGCAAATTTAAAACAGTTTAACATCTCACCCAAAATACTGTATTATATACATGCATTTACTAATGGAAAATTTTCATTCTCATTTTTATTTTGTTAGTCAAATTTTTTTCATAATTTCATGTACCCAAGCTTAGTTTTAATGAGATTATCTCTCTTGGTTTGAACGCGCTTTTAATGTTTGTTTTTTAATTGCCAATAAAGAAGTTTACACTTGCTTTTAAAGATTTATACATACGAAATGCTATGCTGCTGTCACATCGATGGATTGTTGTGCGCCTAAAAAGATCCCAAACCCAATGAGAAGAACTCTCGAAAAACCTTCTTTATGTGAGTAAATGCAAAAGCCAAAGAGAAAAAAAACCAGCACGCGTTAACAAAATCATTTAATTTGGCACAAAAACAAAATATAAAAAAATAAAATAAAAAACGAACGAACGCAAAGCAACAAAAATATTAGTTTTTATTACACTCGAAGCGATAGAAGCAAAGGAAGAGACACAAAAACACACAGCAAAAACGTAAGGAACATTTTCGCCTGCTTTATATGCGTGCTAAAAATAGAATATGCCTGCCAAGGGGCACACCCAGAAAGCAGCTGGCGAGGGGTGTGATGAGGCAAGACAAGACAAGATTACAAATGTGTAAGCAGCAATTCCCAAAAGTTTCACTCAGGATGAGTGGTGTGTGTGAGTTTGTGTGTTTGTATATTTGTGTGTCTGAACATAGACGAGGGATATCAAACTGTTGATGGTTTGTTGCTTCTTTATTTGCCTCGTTTTGTTTGTTGCTATATTTGGCCATTTTTGTCCTTTGCCACTTTGCTATTGCCATTGCCATTGTTATGCTTTGTCTAATGGCTGTCAGACGCGACATACATATGTATATATATCAGATATATATGCATATATATTTAGCAAATATACACGCATATATATCCATCCATACATATAAAAGTGTGTCGAGCCCTGGCCACGCCTTTAAAGCTGTGTGTTTGTTTGTTAGTATTCTTGTTAAGGAACCAAGTTGATTATAATATATAAGTATTGGTATTTCCTTGACCAAATTGTGAACTGTTGACAGCCACTGGCACGCTTTTTGGCCAGATAAGCCAAAGTGGGTTGCAAATTGCCCCATATGAGATTCATTTCGCATTCTCTTATCTTAATTTGATCTGTCAGTTGTTGTATTTGATTTTTGTATCAAGGCAAAATTTTAATTTCAAGGTTAAAGTTGCGTTGCTGCCATTAATTTCTACTAATAAGGCAGAAATTATTTAAAACAGAATATTAAATACATTTCAGCAGCTAAGCTCAACACAATTTAAGCACTCATAACTGCACAAGTTTTGTATACTTAATGTAAAGTGCGACAGCAAACAAAATAATGACAATCTGTTATGGTAACTGATAGAGTGTGTGTGTGTGGCAAGTCTGCTGCACTTAACTGTAATCAAAATTGCAAAAGTGTAAATTACACATTACTAATTGCAAATTTTTTAATATGCAATCATCAGTATTAAATTATTTTAAAGCTAACTTGTCAACACATACAAATTATATGCCAAAAAGGGTTGGGCTGTAAAACTATGTATAAATGACTTAACCCTGGCAGCTGGAAACTGAATTTTTTAACAAACTGCTTGGCCTCAATTGATGGAGTATGTAAAACACATTTTTAACAGTTTATTTTTTATGATATATGAAAATATTGCGTGTTTGAGGGGAATATAGGTATACAGAGTGCAGCAAGAGTGGACAGCTCCAATTTGCATATTAAGTGCTGTGGGTGGAGCAAGCAGCAACTCATTCACTTAGCCTTTGGGTCTTTGCTTACAGCAACTAGTCATAAACAAGAAGGGATGAGGAGAGACGAGCAAAAAGGTTTACTGTTGCCACACTAAGAATTTGCAATTGGCTGAGAGGGTGTGCTTCGAAATTGGTCGATGATATTTCCTATTAATGTTGCAAATATAAATGTTAGTTATCGAGTATGTTTGTGTACATTATTCAGCAAAATTTGAAACATACGAGAAAAAATACATATATTTCAAAACTCAGCGTAAAGGTACTTCAACTTGGCTTATTATATCATATAATCATATTACATAATAGTTACAAAGTATCTTTTATTCATCCATCGCAGCATACTATAAAAAAAATTCAATATTTCAAAATTGATGTCGTTTTATTTCGATTGAGGTGTACAAACACTAACTAAAATGTTTCCCATGTAAGATAAAGGCTCTTTAAAATATAAACAAACAAAGTACAAACAAAATCGATGTCAGAGCGTGGGTGTTTGGGTTGCTTTTACTGGCATCGCAAAAATATGCCCATGTGAAATTTCAATTTGGTAGAGCGATGGCACTTGTGAGTTGAGGTTTAGCAATTAGCTTGGAGGCACCGTCGTGGAAAAAAACCTGAACTCATTATATTACAATAAGTGCTCTGTGGGCGCAATGCACACACACACAATAAAAACAAGTGGAAACGTTGCAGTCGGACGCAACCTACTGCGATGTACTCGATACCATTATTAAAACCAGTAAAAAGAGGCCTGACTGCAAAGGGGTATGATTGCGGCAGGGGCGTTATAGGTCTATGGTTATCTATCTATCTTGTTTCAAAATTTGGTGGCTGTAGCTAAAAAAGTAGGAAGCAAGGAAAATAAAGCAAATAAAATGATATAGAAATGAATAAATTTTATAGAACAAAAAACAGGTTATGTGTAGTTTGAATAGAAGCTGGGGAATAATTGAAAATATGCTAACATATTTGGGGCAAACAACAACAACCGCTACAACAGCTGAGAATACAAAAAGCTAAGCTAAGCTGTAAACATCAAATGCCAGCCAAGTAGTCCTTCAAATAAAAGATACAACGACCAATTTGTTGGAGAATTTATATTCGAGCAGAAAATTTAATCAAAACTTCATTAGAATGCGTTCAACAAACCCCCAAGCCAGCTGTAAGGACACAACACAAGAAAATCCAAATTATGACAGCTATGCAAAAGGATGGGAGATAGGTAAATGAAAAGGACACGTTGACAAAACAGACCCAAATCCTCAATTTGTCAACAAGCAACAATACATAAAAAAATATAAAAAATTGTGAAGAGACATCAAGAAAAGGAAAATAAATTCAATTCAATTTTTGACACAGGGACTCTACGTGAGCCTTCAGCACATGGAATATGTCACAGAAAATGGGTTTTTTCTTTTTTGGGACAATCCAAAAGTGGTCGAGAGGAGTAATGATTGGGTAGAGGTGAATGAATGCAAATAAATTTTGCAGTTGTCATTTATAAATTTGCTTGTGCTTTTGTCTTATGCATTTGTTCGTTTTGTCGCTATTTACGGCTGATAAATGCATGAGGCCAAGGCAGGACAGTCTCAATGTGTAGGTGTTTCAGAGTCTGTGTGTGTGTATGCTCCTTTGTTTTTATGTGTGGGTGCGTTAAGACGCGAGTTTAATGTCCCAAGCAGCGCTAGCCACCATCTCTATTTAGTTTCATTTTTGCAGTTTTTCGTTTATGTTTATTTTTTTTTTTTTTGCTTTTTTTACATTTTCTTCCCTGTTTATGTGCGCCACATAAAACTATCAATTTATTGCTGCAAAATCGTTGCGCGCTGTTTCCTTTAGCTGGCGCTTCCTTTAGCTTTCCTGCAGACGACGCCCTCACACACACTAATGCACTCGTTGTACGTTTGTGTGTGTGTGTGTGTGTGTGCATTGCAATGCGCGCTCTCGTTTCGTGGGTTTTGTTATTATTGTTGGCAGCATTTAAGGCGCCATGCCGACGAGACAACAGGCGTTTCAGCTTTGGCTTTGGCTCTTTTCGGCGCTTTTGCAAATCCGTCGGGGAGGGGGGGGAGTGTGGGCGAAAAAAAGGTTTTCTCGCTTCGAACTTTGTTATAACATTTTTGTTCGTTCTTTTTTTTTGACTTATTTTTGCGGCGAACTGCACTCATTCACAGTGAGACTAGGGGCATGCTTGCATTACGTATACGCCATGGCTCACTCACTCACTTGCTCGGTCTCTTTATCTAGCAGCATTTGCTTTTTGGCTGCCCTAAACACGCACACACACACACACACACATTCTCATACACACAGATATAGCACAAACCACCCCCTCTTAGCCCTTTCCACAACATGACACCCTGCACTAGGATATACGCTGCTCAGCTGCGACTTGGCAACAGTCAAATCCTTTTTATGCTTTTGATTTTTTGACACTCGACGTGTTGTTGTTTGTTTGTCATGCGTGTTGTTGTTGTTGTTGAGTGTCTTAGTGTCAACATGCGTTGACTTTTTCAAGCTTATGTCCTGGCTTATGTGCCACAGAAAGTAACAGGATGTAACAACTTGGGTACAGTTGACTCTTATGCGTGTAAGTTGCTTGCTCTCTGTATAATCTAAACGTGACAAGCATGAAATTTTGTCAAACTTCGTTGCCCAATTTGCATAAGCTTCAGCAACAACTTATCGATATGGGATTTTGTATAACTTGTCAAACTGCTTTTCGGACATTAATAAATATAAATAAGGCAATGCTTAAGAGCTGAATTTTTTCTAAGGGTCCTAAAGTTATTGTACAAATCAAGTTTGCTTCTGGATGCATTGTTTTATGACTAAAAGTTGGAACTTGGCAACAGTTGAAATGTTATGAAAAGATTTAAATATAGCTTTATACCAACTAGTTCCATATGTAAGTGAACTTTTCTCGTCAAAATTTCATAGCCTACCTGTAGGCGCAACGAAACTTACCTTGCCTAGCAAACCTGCAATTGAAATTGCAGCACAAAGAAAACTAGTAGTAAAGAAACTTGTGTGCGCTTATTTCGATTTATTGCACTGACGATAAGCGCCTGGGGTGCAGGCGAAGTCGGAGAAGTACGTTCTCTGAAGGCAAACAAGCGCAAAAATCAATTTAAAGTTCAATAGCCGCGCTTGGCCCAAAAAAAAAAGAAAAGAGCAAACGCCATAGCAAATAGAAAATGGACGACAACAACAACAGAAACAGCAAGAATCGAGCGGGTCCAAAAATATCACAAGTTGCAAGTTGTACACTCCCACTCTCACTTGCTTTTCCTCTCTCTCTATCTCTCTCTCTCTCTCTCTTAGTAGTTTTGGTTGTGTGTGTGTGTGTTTTGTGCATAGCTATTTGTGTGTGAAATTAAGTTCAAATAACAAAATGTGGGTTGACTATAAGAAACAACAAAAGACAATGACTCGATTTGACTTGACTTGACGTAGGTTTAGTGCCATGCAACTGCAAAGAACATTTAGCATTTAACTAACTGTTGGCTCGAAGAAAAAATAACATGTAACTAATTGACGTGAGATTTGGTTAAACGTTGCGTATGCGAAATGAGCCTTGTTTTCTTATATGCATATGGGATATTCATATTGCGGACGGCAACAGCATTAATTGTGGGTGCGTCAATTTAAAATACAGGCATGCATAAACGTGCACAAGTATCCATTGACGCAATCAAATGCAATGGCGGCGGCATCGGTGGACCGCGAAGCGCATTGTTAAATGGCAATCGGCTGATGACGCCGTTGGTGGCGGCGACATTGTCATCATCATCGCCCCGTCAACCACCATCATCATCGTCGATTCGGGCGGGCTCTTCAGAATGCAAATGGCTCTTTGGCACGCCAGGGGCTTTCGTTGGCAGGTGTTTTTTTTTGTTGCACCTGCCTCTCGGCGTCAATTGATTCCATGCTGACAGCAGACAACTAGGAACATGAAGCCGACTTCATTTGGCAGACAAACAACAATAACGATACAGCAAGATGGGAGGGAATGGGCCTCTAAACAATTGAGTGTCAAGTTACAAGTGGCAACTTTAGCTGGTTGTTGTTGCTGTTTTTTTGTTAATATGCTGCAGGGTGATTCAGCAGATATACAACTGCTGACGTTTGTAGACGCATTTCTTTAACCAAACGCTGACAACTTGAGCAGTACTCAAGAATTGCGGCTGACAAATGCTGAAGGGCAGGCACTCAGTTTCTATATGCGTGTGTATTTGTCTTATTCACTGCCACATTATTGAATGGGCGTTTTGTAAACTACAGCAGTCATGACGTAGCAAAAAAAGAACGTCATTGCCTACTTTCATGAATGAAATATGCAAGCGCAGCAAATGCTGCAATCTTAATGGCGTTTTGTATTGCAAATTCACACCTGCTTTATTACAACAAGCGTGGGATTTGTAAATGGAGCTGGTGTCTTATAAAAGTGTCGGCTATTAGGGATGCATATGATGTGAAAGAACATTAAGCTCTCTTGACTTCTAAGAGCAATGCAATTATACTACAAGCAATATTAGCAAAACGAAGCACCAAAATAACAAACATTCGTACCAAACACAGTCAAAAATGATATCACTTTAGATATTTGTAAGCTATTAAATAAATATATTTTTTCTGATTTTCACTATGCAAATGAAATCAAATAAATGGCCATTTACCATTTGAACAACGACACAAAAAACATCCAAATAACTGCTCATCAAATAACTATCCTTTTAATATAATCATTTTAGACATGACAACACTCACAGACACACAACAACAAAAAAGAGTAGATATTTTGTTGAACGGCAATGAATGAAATTCATTTTGGTAAAAATTGTAAATGTGATACACAACAAAGTGCCAACAATCCCAATCCCTGCACCCAGACACATCCAACAAAAAGTGCAGTACCATTTTTTGCAATCGCAGCAACGAATGCGGATGAAATAGAAGAAGAGTAAAGGTTAGGGGATCTGGTGTAAGCCTATATGGGTAACTTAAACAAATCTCAATACGCAAACATGTAGCCAGGAGCAACAATAACAATGACAATGACAACAAAAACAACACACTTACATATGTGTGTGTACGTTAGGATGTATGTGTGTGTGTGTGTCAGAATGGCTGAAACTAAACCGGAGGCGCCAACATGTCCTGCAAGTGATTTATTTTTATGTATTTGTTTGTAGAGAGAAAAAAGCGTCGAGAAAAATGCCACAAAAAATAAAGTTTTTGCCGTTGTTGTTGTTGTTTTTTGTTGTTGCTGTTATCCTTAGAATGGCAACGGTTATCCAACGAGCATTGAAAGTAGTAAAGTAGTAAACGTGCAACTATTTATAACAGCGTATTCCGCTCAGCGGGGCAAGCGACGGAATACGCATAATACACAAACAAAATGGCGAACAGCGAATGGTGAATGGCAGAGCATAGCATACTTTTATGCGGGTGTCGTTGCAACTTGCAACATTTAGACGCAAATCATGGCAGACATTAGCGTGTGCGAAACTTTTGCCTCGCAAGTTGAACGATTTATGTAGAAAGTTCTTACCTGAGCATCAGTTGGGCTTGGGGCTTTGTGGAGCGGCGGCTGTGGTGCCGCAACATTATGCATAAAAACTATTTTGACTAACTGTGCAACCGGTTTCATTTATTTCTTTGCAGAGTGCCCCACCGCAATGGATGGTATGGAGCGTTTTGCATGCCCCACACCAGATTTGCAGGGGCGCTATCGTTGCATAGACGATCATGTGCTATGCGATGGCTTCATCGATTGTCCGGAGGGTGAGGATGAAGATAGAAGATCATGCATGTTCTACAAGACGGTAAGTTTTACAGAACAGCCGTAACCCCAATCCGCGCTCATCTGCCTCTACAAATTGCCTTTAACTGTTATTTTTCTTTTTGTTTCCATTTTAATTGCAGACGAAAGCTCATTTAGATGTGTTAGCGGATGCGTTACTGCGCTGGGCACGGGGGCGTTAAGACCTCAAAGGCAAACTAACAAACACACAAACCCTCACTCAAACACACACATACACACACACACACTTGATAAAAGGAAAAACACACCTAGCGAACCCACGTTAAACATAAATTACAATTAGTTTTACGCTATAAATTAAACAATTATCGTGCAAACCTATTAAGTTTGAACATGGCAAGGCACAAAACCCACTAAAACTCACACACACACACACACATGCATACATTCTAAACACCCCGCCTGCCCACACACCCTCAATTAAAGTATTGAAGACAAATGCAATGTTGTGGCATGTAAAAAATCCAAGAAAAACAAAAACATGTATAAAATATGGCAGCAAATATAACAAAGGTATGATTTGGATTATTATTATACAATTATGAATTATTAAAATAAAATATTAAAGAAAGAAAAAAACACAAGAAATATATATACAAAAATATAAAACAAATCAATCAAGCAAATATTCAAAACAAAATACATTACAAGAAAAAACTCAAAATGGCGATTACATTTCGAAACGATAAAAAAAACATGAAATAATTGTCGCAAATATATTTTTTTCTTATTGTTTTGCGCATTATGTCGGGCCTAAGCTATAAACTATTTTAAGTAAATACATATTATTAAAGTATTCAAAAGTATATTTAAAATATATATATAAAAGTATATACATGCAGTTATTCGTATATACCTCGATATATATATTTAAATATATATATATATATATATATATATACATATATTTCGTGTACATTATTTACCTATACGTGTATTAAAGTTTAAAAGTTAATGCAACAAGAAAAACAAAAAACCAAAAAAAAAATCAAGATGAGAAAACAGTAAAATAAATCAAAAACGCGTAAGAACGAGGGCAAAGCATGCTGAAAGCTGGCAGTGGGAGAAGGCATAAGAATTATATATACATATACACAAGATTGAGAAAATAGAAAACAAACGAAAAAAAAAATTATAAACAGCAGACATTAATTATATATAGTAAATATATACATATAAAAAATAAATATACAATTTAAAATTGGCATAGGTTTTATTGCAATGATAATGCTGATAATACGAATACGAATACGAATGCGTATGCCGTACGCCGTATGCCACTGATAAACTGATAACTGATAAACGATGAAAGATTGCCATGGTAATTATAATGACGATAACTAAAGGCGCCCTAGGTCTATGAATGTATGATTGATATTGAAATATATATACATTCAGTATACCATATAAACAGCAAAAAAAGAAAGTGCTAGACAGAAAAAACAAATTATTTACAAACTAATACAATGAAGGTATAACATTTACATAACAAAAGACTTGACTTGATTATACTAATTATAATTGATAGTTGAGGTCTATTATTTAATTATGATACGATTATGCATTTGATTTACATTGAGTATTGTGCTTAACAGCTCTAATTCAAAAGATATTTTGTATATAAATTATGTGCATTTCCAATTAACCTTTTTTATTTATTTATTGATTATGTGCTTTTAGCTAATCTTTTCATCTGTATGTAGAAATAATTTATGAATCATTTTGTATAATTATTACGACATTTTTCGTAAAATTCAACTAATTATGTGTTTTTTTCTGACCTTGTTGTTTTTCATATATGAAACAGTTCTCATGGAAATTCAAGCTATTTGTAGTTAAGAAAATTTATTTAAACAAGTATATTTAACTAACAATGGACTTATAAATATATATCGAAAATAAAACCCTTAAACATATACAAATACGAAAATTGTAAACTTTAGTTCAGAAGCCCTGTAAAATGCTTGCAAAACACATCAAATAAACAATTAACTCCAAAATGACATTATAATTTTATTTCACTCATTTAATTAATTAACTTGATAAAAGTTATAATCAAAAACAACTATGAAAAATGTTATAACAATTGGCAAGATAGTTGGCGTTTATTTTTTACAATATTCACTATTAAGTTCCAACAAACAATCAATTAAAAAAACAATCAAGTGAATTTTTAAACATACGAACAAAAAAAAAAGAAACAGAACAAAAAAATTAAAACAAACGTTGAAACAATTAAACAAGAATTAAATTATTAAAATCCATTAAAACAATGCATAAAGTAAAAGCTTATAAAAGTGTTTTTGGAAGCTATTTAATCGTTTTATCTACATTTGTTTCATTAAACATTTAATGCCGACTATTATGTCAAGTTAAAAAAAAAAAAAAAAAAAAAAAAATTATTTATGAATAACATATGAAATTGCGAGCAATAAAATTTCATATCTTATACACAATACATATAAAATGCAAATTAATTATAAACAATTAAAAAAACTTTATTCATAAATTATTGTTAGTTATTATTTTCTTATGTGCTGCCACACAGCACAAATTATAATGAAATGCAATTTGCCAATTAAATTAATAAAAAAAAATCAATTAGACCTATAATTGGCCATGTCCTCAGCGTTGTGTCCCTGCGTTGATAACGATCTAAGTTATTCCTTCTTATTTTAATATGCATTAGACAAGTTGTTCTCAACCTTCGATTCATTTCCTTATAATAACCATCTTGAGTTTCTATAAATAACTGCAAAATAACCCACCTTTAAATATAAAAATAATATTAACAATAATTCAAAATATAAACGATTTCTATACCGGTGTAATAGTTCTATATAAATCTAGCTATACTACCAAGAACAAGAAAATAAACCGTATAAAATTATGAGTAAATTAACAACAATATATGCATATTATCCTTGCAAACATTATGCACAAAAAAAGACAAAAATAATTAAATTAATAAAAAAATAAAACAACAAATCCCTAACCATGAACGAATGCGGTCTAACTAAATCCAAAAACCGAAATCTAATCAAAGTAAACCAAATGCAAAGCAATGGATAGAAATTTTAATGACATTTTTGAATGAGAATTGAAATAAACGTAAACAAACAAAACAAAATGGAAAATATACATATACATCTATTTTTGGCCTATTTTTCTATAAACAATACATACAAAAACAACTTTTTAAACTGCAACAAAAACAAAATGGAAAGTAAACTTTTAAAATATGAAATCGAGCGAAATAAATTACTACCGTCAGTTTGGAGTGCGTTAATGTAAATACACATAAGTTAGTTAATTTTAGTTTTAATAAAAGAAACACTGTATTTATTTGACATTTTATACATCAATTTTCTTATAATTCTTGGCTATGCTTTAACAAAGATCGTTAAAATATTTTGCATTTTCCTGACTTGACTATTTTGATTGCCATCGACTGGTCATCTGATTGTGTGTAAAAATTTGTATATAAATATATATTTAACTGTAAATCAAGTAAACTGGATTATGAATTGTATGTTCATTATAAGTTTGTGAACATTTTGCGGCAAATGTTTTTAATTTAATTTATTTCAGAACAACAAAATAAAAAAATATTATTTAAGGTAAAGCGATAACGAAAATAAAAACTAGCGAGACCGAAGAAAACACCTTTTTTAACATATAACAAATAAATATGATAAAAAAAAATAATTGTTACATGTTTACAATAAATTATATAAGCAAGTGCATAGACAAACAAACACACACACACACACAAACATGCAACAATATATATATAAAAACATAAGTACTTACGTATATACAGAATAAGTATATAGAGCACACATACATACAACACAGTCAATATGCAATAAATTAAAAACAAAGCAAAAATAGACAACACTACTTGTATTTATTTGTATTTGTATATTTAAAAACAAAACAAAAACCAAACAAACAAACAGAGAACACTAAAATTAACATTAACTATTAAATGTAGCAAATGGCCAAAAACAAATGCCATTTGCACAGTTTCTTAAAGAAATTTTGGAAATTAAAAATCAAAGTTCAATTCGTATTCTTATTTCATCTACGTATTTGTACTTTATATTTGCTGTACATAAGTTTTGCCTGCCTATCTCTCTATCCCCCCTCTCTATGTTAAATCTTTTATTTAAATATATATATGAAAACTAGTTGATGATAAATAATGTACGCATTTTTGCGGTCATTTTTTTTAGTATAATTATAATTCCATTATAATTTACTGTTTACATATTAAATATATTAATAAATTATATATACGAATATAATATACACAGAAACAAAAAAAAATAACAACCAAAACAAAAACAAGCGAAAAACTATACATGAAGATGATGAAAACAAATACACAACTAAATATACACTGAAAACAAAACCAACTGTGCATTTCTGATTTTACACTATAGATGCTCTACTATCTACTTTCTTACACTATAGATGCTCTACTATCTACTTTCTTAATTAACAGATACTTTCTGCAAAGACCTTCGATATTCTTCCTGTCTTCTCTGTGACCTTTTTATGAAAAACTAAAAATTCTCTATTGGAAAAAAAAAATTTTTTTTGCCCTGCTATCTATCCTATCTTTTTAAATGTATCTTTTAGACTCACTTTACCTAAGCTATATTTTTTCCACTCTCAATGCATCCAAAAAATACTCAACAAAAACAACAACACCAACAACATTACTACAAGCAACACAAACAACGACAAATCACACACAGTACAGCAACTGTGGCAAACTCAACACGTACAGTAAGTTCACCCTAAGACCTACCGACATATATAATTAATAATTGTTCTTATCTTTCAGTTCTTTAAATTATAATTTTTTTAAAATAATTTTTCAACTTGAGAAGCCAAAGTTTACAGTCAAGAATTGCTTTAAAGTACCACCTTAGTTTTCAACCTTCTGGCTGTAGTTATGCAAACAGTTGAAGTGCAATTCCAAACTCAAAGTTTAGCCAATTCATAAAGAAATCTTACAAGTATTCACGAAATCCTCTGGGGCTAGCTTCTTAGCGCATTCTCCGACTAAGTCTGTTTAATGCTTAAGAAGGCAGCTGCTTTTTATGCATTTTAAGCATTTTACATATCCCATGTCTGTGGCTTTACAGCACTGGCTAATGACAGCAAAAAAAACTTTTCAACATTTTACAGTCAGGAATTTTTTCAACACTTTTTAGAAACTAAATTAATTATTAAGCAATAAAATTCAATGAATTCAAATTAAACTAAGTAATTTATGTGTTTTTAAAATCAATTGAATGAGCAGAAGATTTTATTCTCTGGTGAGTTTTAGAGATGAAAGCAGTTGGACTTTTGGAGCGATGTCAAAGGTAGAGAATATTTTCGGAATGGGATTTGATCGGTTTTAGGAAAGCTGAAAAGTAATTTTAATACGAAGTTGGATATGAAAAGCAGTTAAGCAAGTTTATTAAAGAAGGCATATTAAACGTTATTTATTAAATGAGTCAAAATCATATATATTAATCAATTAAAAGTAAATAGCAGTAGAAACTCTTAGAAATACAATTTTGCTGAGCACTAAAGTGGGAGCAGTATATTAATAAATAAATACATACACCCTAAATGTTTATTAAAATATTAATTATTCATACAATAATGTAATCATTGTGTTTACTGTTCATTAAACAGCTTTTGTCTAGACTCTAGACGATAAGTAAGCCGGTGGAATTGTTGAAAAGTTTTCAAAAATAGCTGCTGATATATTTAGTTGGCCCAAAAACTATATATATCTAGCAAACCAAGATACAATTTTGTTGGCATTGTAGGTTGCATGCAAAACAATTTGAAATAATGTTCAAAACCGTAAAGTGATTAACTGTTAAGTTTTAACCCGTAGAACTGTAACCGAACCTGTAACCGAATCTAAATAAATATATATGCAATGCATATAAGTATGTGTATTTCGTATCGTTTGCGGCTATAGTAAAGAGACCTTTAATGGGCATCAGGTGTTGTGTGCCATTGATTCGAGGCTGCTTTTTCTTATCATCATCAACAATATAGTAATATCAATATCGCCATGCAACAAAAAGCTGCACTCAATGCGCACAACCAGAGCCACTGATGCAATTCAATGCCACTTTCAATTAACCAAGCACCACTGAACCACACTCAATTGCCGCCTACGATATGACCAATTTGAGCGCAACGACTTCTAAAAATAGTTGTCGCACCATGTCCCAATTTAAATGCAAAAATAAGAAGAAAACAAGTAAATAAAAAAAATTTTGAGGTCATGCTTTTATACGCTTTCTTGCATACATATTGTTTTGCATGCAAATTGCTTTACTAAATTTGTTGTCGTGCAATTGGTTGACAGACAAACGAAATCAAAAACTATTGATTGAAAAACGACAAATATGTCAAATATCTTATTTTCGTAGTGGTATATCAATATGTACAACAACAAAAACCATTTAAACTAAATTCAGTGGTCGGGGCCATAATAATCTTTGCGTGTCCCTTGGAGTCAAGTCAACTGATTTGTTTTTTGAATAATTTTAATGAACTTTAGGAATAAGAGATAGAGTACTGCACTTTGGCTTCAAATAAAATTTAAATTCACGATAAAAAACTCTCAACTTTTGTTCCAGCCAACAGTTTCCTAAAATTTAATACGTTGAAAAACAAAATATTTTAATTTTTTACTACAAATATTTTAAAAAATAAATTTTGACAAAATTTTTACTTCCCTATTATTTGATATACAATTATTTGACATTATGGCAATTTTAGCGACTTTGACGTGCGTTTTTTTTATTGAGAGCACAGCTGTGTTCTTGACACGCTCTTGCCTAAGCAGAGTTGTTGCAGTTGCATTTGCACACAGCTGGATATGTGAGTGTGTATGACCCAGATGGAGAGGTCGTCACAGATTGCTAGATAAGGTTCTGCACATGAGCGACATGAGTGCAGTGGGTATACCACTCTGTCACAGCCATGAAAGTTTCTTAGTTTATATTTTATTTCATTTGCATCATGCAAGCGGCTTTTAGTTGGCAACATTTTAATTTGTATAATTTGCTCGACTCGCAGTTAGACGAGTTCATTAGAAAATAATTATGCTGTTGAGCGTGCTGTGAAAGTTTTGCAACTACATACACAGACCCACACATACAGCCACATGCAAACAAACACACACATACGCACCCGCAGAATACATGCACTTGTTAATAATAATGCAAATATTGTTTACTTAATGTTTATATAAATAACTTTTTAATGCTAACATTGTTGCAGGAACAAAATTCGATTCAAATACCATAAAAAAGGTTATCCATGGCACAATATATTATTAATATTATAAATTGCACGTATTGAATTAATATATATAGGCAATTTATTAAAATTGCAAGTGAATACATTATCAATAGATTATTTTCGATTAATATAATTAGCGAAAAACGCAAATTTTGAAACCATTAGCATTAAGAATTTTTGCACTGCTGCACATTTATGTGATAATTATAAAAACAAACGATGCAAAATTTTTTTTAATAACTATATAATGCACCACAATTGCACTTAAAAAAAACAACTATTATATATGTATTTATACAAAATAAAAAAGAACCTGAATTTATAGAAGGGCTTTATTAATATTACATTTTTATTTTCATTTGTTTTCTGTTTTAGTGTCGTAAATAGCACTTTATTTGCCACAAAACTTACATATAACCTAAAGCCAAAACAACTGTGAATCGAGATAATTTTGCGCGTCCAGGGTTTGGTGATGAAGAGAATAGTCATCCACCAGCACCTGCAAACATTTTGTTAAATACTTGCATAGCTTTTCCAGCGAGAAACGACTTCAAAAAGTAAAACACAGTGAACAAGCTTTGGACGAATGAGCAAAATGTATGCATTAAGTTTGAGGCCCCAATGAAACCTTCAAGGAAATCAAAATATTTTCGAGCTATAAACATAAGTAGTCACAAGTACCTTAAAGCTAATGAATCGTTGTTTGTATATTTTATGTGTAGACGCTCAGAGATGGCGGCAGCGTAGCTAAACTACAGCCCCAACAAATCCAGCAATAGCTAAAGCTACATCAAAATTAACAAAACGACAAAATATTTATAGTATATATAAATATACTAGTGAAAACCTATTAGCTACACTATCCTATCTCATTCACACAAGCAGCTTAAAAGCAATCCGTCCTAACTGAAACTTTTGAGCCAATAGAAAGAAACAAAACGAAAAATACTTTAAACGCTACGCGGATTGAGATACTCGGCATGAGCACTTTCAATTAGAAACTACATGACATATTATACGTCTATTAATAGCCTTTAAACACACTAACACACTTTAATAACACTATAACACACTCCTACACAAAAATGCACTTAAAATGTAAATGTTGTGATTTAAATGCACCGCCTCAAAGTATGCACCAAATATATTAAATTTTTTGACAAATGTATTTTTGCACAATTTTTGAAGCTGCACCAATTACTTGTAAACGAAATTATATGGTATTTTAATGAATTATTTGATCATGTATAGAAGTTAAAACCCTTAAAATATATATAAACACATACATATTATCAACATAGATTTATATGCATACGAAAACGTTACAAATTTATTCGACTTGTATAACAAATAATAAATGTCAAACCGAACTGGAGAGATTTTTTTATTTTCAGTTTAGTTTTGTTTCGTTTTTCTACATTTTAGCCTCTTTGAAAAACTTGAGTAAAGTCTGCAAAAACATGAAAATAACAACACAAATAGAAAACATAAACATTCAGATCATGCAGCTAATTGGCCCAGGGTCAATGCTCTGTAAATATACTAAAAACAAATAAACAAAAATACTTAATTGAATAAAAAAACGCTATGTAAATAAGCCAAGAATAAAAAACAATATAACAAAATTAATATCAATAAAATATGAAAGTAACATGTTAAACAAATAAAATGAAAAGCACAACCAAAAACAAATCATAACAACAACAAAAAATGTATTGAATGAGAATCGTTTTTAACTTTAATTATGTATAATGTTTTTTGTAATGTATGGTAATCCACAGAGAAAATCCGACTATTAATTTCTTAGTCATTTAACTTGTAAATTATTATGGCTATAAATGTATCATACTATAAATGTAAACAGACAGACAAGAGATAAAACCCGAGTCATACAATAATAACAACAACAACTACAAATGCATGATTTACGTGTAAGCTCTTTATGAGAGTTTGTGTGTAGTTAGAAGTTACACAGAAATTACATCTGCCTATGATTCTATTTACATTTAAATGAATATATATACACATGTACTAACTGAAAATGACAAATGAAATGAAAAGAACGAGATGATAAAGAGTAACTGCATTCGAGTTGAGCAAACACAATTATTGAAATTGAAATTATATGAATATGCGGTGAAAAATGTATTACAAACAAAAAAACAAAAGAAAATAAATGAAATATATATACATATATATACATATACATATATACACATTAAAATCCCAACCAAATACGGAAAAAAAACCTAATTTATGAGATTATATATATACACATACATATACGTATATATAACAACAACAAAAATATATGTAAAAATTAAATAAAATGAAGCCTCAGTCAGTATAAAAAATAAACGCTTTATTTGATTTTGTCACCTAACCGGAAGTGCCCTCAATCATTCATGTGCATATGACTTAATGGTTTATTTTGATACTATGAACGTATCTTACAGCATTTGTACATACATACAAACATTCATAGTATGAGTAAGTATGCATTTTCTTTGTGGATATTTATAGCTACAATTTTGACATTTAGTTGATGATGGGTGAAAAATGCTCTTGCAAGTTTATCAAAAGCGTAAGTATTTAAGTCGGCTAATTAGGCTGTTCAAAAAGGAAAGGTAAAGATTCTTCTTCATAATAAATAAAAACATTTTGAGAAGCTCGAATCAGATGGTTTATCGATTAACTATTGCAACATTTAAGAACTCTGCTGGCCAAAAACTAATTTCATGTGAAAAATAATCCAGCCAGTTGTAAATGTGAGCGTGGGCTATGGGTGTGTCTTAAGTCAACTGTTGTTTTTTTGTCTCAATGGTACGTGGTGTATCAAATACGCCATGTGATCCGCCATAGCACCCCGGAGTATACACAAAAAATGTATTTTATTTTGCCCTGCCACCAGGCTTGTTGTTGCTTATTTTCTGTTTATTTGCCTGCCATTTTGTTGTTTATTGTCTGACTTTTTATTTATCTAAACGCTTCGCTTTGTGTCCAGTCGCGGTTTCCTGGAAATCATTACCATTATTGGCAGGAGGTTTGTTGCCGACTGCTTCTAAGCTTTATGATGTGGCTTTAAATAAAATTTGACCTAGCCATAGCACATATTGTACTACGCTTGAACGTTCGGTTTGTTGAACAAACTTAAAAAAATAACACCCACGCCTTGCCCACAACTTTGGCCTGACCTTTTGACAAAAGCCCGTGTTTCATTCGCAGCCACCGGGTAGCTGCGCAAAATGCAGGTTAATGAAAGTGTGCCAAGTGCCACACGTTGAGCGTACAATCAAAAGAGCAATCGAGCTCTAATTCTGCAGTTCATTTTAAAATAAATAAAATAAAACAAATGCCATAGTCCAAAATGGCATCTACTGACATTTATTGCACCCTTCAACACACACCCACTCACTGTGCTGGATTTCATGTGTAGAAGACGAAGGGCAAATTGACCGAGCTCGGCCTTAGCTAAAATGAAAAAATGTTTGGTTGAACAAAGTGAATTTCTTGAACTAAATAAGTAGAATGACAACATTACAGTAAGATACAAGTTTTGTACGCTTAAGCTCAAATGTTTAAATCGATTCATATGATATCCTTTAGAGAAATTGCTGGCTCACCTGATAGTTGAAGCATAAAAACAAAAACAGATTAAATAAACAACCAATTAAACTTTTAGTAAAGATGTCCAACAAGGAATCCATCTTTATTCTTAATTCAAGCGATAACTAAATGCCCTTGGGATAATCGATTCAGCTCTGACAAAGTAATACTTGCTTCAAGTTAAGGATACTTCATTTTTAGTAATGCATGTGTACAAGGAGTTTTGATATTGCAAACATTTCATTACAGGTCCAAATGAAATTGCCAGGCAAGTTATTTCTTGGCAAGAATTGCGAAAAATACGTCCTCAGCTTTACTTGCAGTTTTAGCTTTGCTGCTTGCCTCCAATCCAAATCGATGCTTACTAAAAATAAATTCGTTCAGCGCTGACAACCAACTAATGCAAAATGTTGCGGTCTGTTTCCATACGACCATTTTTCGGTACTTTCGCAGTTTTGATGCTGACGGTTTGGCAAAGATCCTGTGAATTTCCTTGCGTACAAAACGCACAGCACAAACATTTCGCCTTCGATTTGCGTGTGGCAGATGACACATGCCAAAGTCGCCATCACCACAGTTGCTTGCCACTTGAGTCTGTTCCAGGGCCATTCATTGCACAGGACATTAACCCATTTTCTCCTGAGTTTCTGTTTGTTTTTGTCACAATTTGTTTACGTTTTACACTGCTGCTGTTCTGTTGGCATAATTTAATCATCTACAAGATACCAGATATTTTGTATTTTGCAGTACGTGGGCAGTCGAGCGCTGTCATTTCTTTGTGGGACTGCCACATTAAATATGTTGAAATCATTGGCCGCGTTTATTGGGCTCTTTGGCGTCTTTAAACATTAAGCGAAGTATCTTTATCTTAAAATACAGTGGGCATCAAAAGTGACAAAGTGGACAAACTTCTATCAGAGCTATAGATGTGATAACAATAACAATAGACTTATATTATCTTTTTAGTGTATTTCTAGCGAGATTTCAGTACAATTAAAAACCTAGAAAGCTTACCTTTTAACATCACATTATTAGTTATGGATTTTTCGTTTAAGTTTCCACAGTTCTTTGCGTCGTCCGTTCTCATTTACTTTCGATTGGGTCTGAAATATGCGGATGGTTGTTATTTTTGGCTAGCATCGCTGGCATTTTATTTACAGCCTTTATAAAATATTAATGATGTGCGACGCTCTTCTCTGTCCATGCGCTACTCCACGGCTTGCTGCAAAATATGTTTTGCAATTTTATTTTAATATTGTTCGGGATTTAATTTTGGCAGTATGCTGAAGTCGATGTGGTCAAAGCCGACTAACAGATTATTGACCAGAGACCTCTGGCTTTGGCTTGTCCTAAATACATTGACTTTTTAATTATAAGGACCGAGATACTCTTAGTTAAATTAATTCAGACTGGCATCTGTCTGACATTGTTTTCGACTAATTTTCTGGCAAAGCCAAAAGCAGACAGTCAACTGCCATCTGAAAATCAGGAAGCCATCTGCACTTGCTAGCTGCTAGTCTAATTTGCATGTTGATTCGGCAAGTGAGATACCAAAAAAAAAAAAAATTCCCTTCAAAAACAGCCCAACGGGTCACACTTTACAGCTCATAGTTGTTGGCACTCCAATGCAATGTCACCTTCACGTACCATGCAAGCTCTGTGGCAAATGTTATTGTTAAAATGTTGCGCTGACACAAATGGCACACAAAACCCTTTGGGCCACGGCCATGCGCAACCACCCACTTGCACAGCACCCTGCCACTCCTCATCTATGGTGCATCACTATGCTGCATGCAAACAGTGGCTGGCATCTGAACTTTGTTTGCTGTTGTTAGTCGTGTTGCAACATTGTAATTTGGTTCGCTTGTGCTCATTGGATTTTTATGGCTTGGTGGCCTTTATATAGCACCCCTTTCCCTGACTTTACACAATGGCACAAAATGAAACAGTTGTGGATGTGCAAAGTTGGGAACATAAGTAACCGATCTCATCTGACTCAGATTAACATAAGCTCTTTGCGTAAATGTGATTTAAGTGAACATAGTGAACATGGAAAATGGGATTTCAAGTGCAAGTTTGTGTAAGAGATAATGAATGCGAATTTAAGGAACATTGAGCAAACAGAAGATTTTATTATGCATGAATTTTGGTAGATTGACATGTTTAGGAATTTTTAACATTTTGTAAATATTTTTTACTTTGTTTTACCATTGTTCCCCTTTTCGTGGAATGCAATTTTCAAATTTATTTGATTTGTCATTTTGTTATCAAATCAAATAGTATCCATAGAGTTTTGTTGTTGTTGTTTCTGCAGCGATTGTTGTGCACACACATTTGGAAATATGTTTTCGACACCAGTGAAATGAGATTCGAATGAATAGCAGGCTGAATCTTATTGTAGGTGTTGATCCCAGACAATGGGACGTCTCTGGGGCCACTTATCACACTACTGTATTTATTTTTATTTTCCATGTATATTTTTGTGTTAATTGTCTGTGTTGAATTTAGCGTTTAGTGCTGTCAAAAACAGTGACGGCAAAACGGCACCTGTCAGTTAATAACAATGGCCAAAATGATACGCCAGATAAAGAGTATTTGTTGGATAGTCAAATACCCTGCCAAGACCTTAAAATTACTTATGGTAAAGTATAAGAAATTTTTGAAACCAGTTAACTTCAAGCATGTTCTGTAGGTATTGAGTACATCTAATATAGTGCAACTCTTTTCTGTAAAGCATCTATACAGGGTATCACAAATAAGCATGCCTGTCAATCAGTTGACTTTGTGTGTATGTGTGCTTAAACAAGTGTGAGCTTATTTGTATGTGTTGAATGTATGTTTTTGCATATATGTTTTTTTTTTTTTTTTTCTTTGACATGAAGACGCATTAGCTTTATATTTTGTGTCGCTTTGTTATTGAAATAAAATGAGTATAAAAAATATCCAAAAAATATTCATGTTTTTTAATGCGTTTTTCTCATTGTTGTCTCCGTCGCTGGCGAATTGTGCTGTACTAACTAATGAGCCAGCTACATATCCATATCGTCACCGTCATCAACACCCACCGTCTTGTCCGGGTAGAACTTTTTCAGCACGCGGTGCACATCGGAAACAAGGTTTTCGTATTTTGGAAACTTATCCCGACGTGGCGGACCTTTGCTCATACCAGACCACAATTCGTGCTCAGAGGTGCGAGCGTTTTGAGCAAAGTTAACCTCAAAGGCACCATTGCGGGGTACCTGTTTGCCGTTTTTGTTGTGCACCAACTGGAATTGGCGTTCCGGGATGCGTTCCTGAAAGAATGTCAAACACTCCTCGGCTTTCGTATAGAAGATGGGACATTCTGTGGTATGTTCGATATAAAATATGCTGCGATCCTTCGAAAAGTTCTCATCGGCAGCCCAATCCAAAATTTTTGCCTTCTTTTTTGGCGCCATTGCGAAAAAATGTTATTAAAAATTTGATATATATTTCAATGTTTGCGACAACATCTGTGTGTTTTTGTGCTACTTACAATTGAAACTAAATTTTTAACAATTAATATTAAGTTTGTGCTGATTGATGAGTCTACGGTTAGTTTGTTGCGCTTTAAGTATGTTATTTTTTGGCACTGCTCACGATTTATAAATCACATTTCAAATTTTTCAAGTGTCGTCGTGGCCAAAAGCCGCTTTCCATAAATATTTTCAACCATTAGCTGGGCTATTTTAAAATGCATCCGACACGCACGGAAATTCTCGAATATATATGAATATTGTTTTGATGTGTATATTCAAACAGCACATTCATAAAAAAACATTGTTGTTAATTTGACATACAAAGCGCACAGACGTTGTGACAATAACAGACATAAAAAAAATACAAAAAAGGCAGAAACAGCAAATTCAACAAAAGAAAACGGAATACGTAAACATATACGTATAAATTTAAGAAAAGTTTATTAAATCACAGAAAAAGATTTATTTTGAAACAAACAAATCTATGGATTCCAACAGTGTTTTGTAATTTCAAAATGTGCACAATCTTTTTTCTCAAATGTTTACGCCAAAAAAAAATTTTTAAAAATTAATAAATCAACAAAATTTAACAGACAGAAAAAATATTAAATCATTGCTAGTTATTCATTTTATAAAGTTCACCAATACAAAATGTTCAATCCAGAATATCTATATCCCATTACATTTCCAGTTGAATTGAAAACCATTAAAAAATATTTTTTGATGCTATTTTAAATGCATGCTACGTTTAATTGGTATGAATTGTTTTATTTTTTTAATGCCATTCTCACATACTCTCATCGAAGTGCTCCGCATTTAAATAAAAGGCGGAAATGCAATTTGCAAATGTAAAATAAAAAAATTTAGACAGCGAAAGTAACAGCATACTGAACAGCCCCCCAAAATCATTCAAAACCACACAAACAACAAAATATTAAACACAAAACCAAACACCAAAATAACAAGAAAAAAAGTATACCGGTGGGGTCAATAGCAGAGTGCCCTCTTACATTCTCATAAATATTAATGCGTGTACTTTTATTTAGTATTTAATGTAGCCGTGTTTTTAAAGCAATATTCAAATGTGCCTGCTGGCAGACAAGAAGACAAATGCACAAATACATAGGTATTTGCAAACATATATTCATATTTTACTCAGGAAAATATGAATCTAGATAAATAAATGTATTTGCATGCCCTAAACATGCGAAAAATTGTGGTAAGTAAATACTCAGTGCAACATTATTAATAATATGTATTCATATTTGAATGAAGCACATTCGTGGCGTCTGCGTCAGACGCACAACATTTAAATAAATAAAGTCATACACACATATCTTAAGATATCGAGAAATTCATATGTAGTATATATATTTAAGTATCTTTAGCTGTTGCTGGTTTTTGTGTATCTACATACGCATTTCCACACTCACACATACAAATTTATATACATATGAATATATTTGAGATGTATATTTTTAAAATATCAAAACGACAAATCTCGCAGCATTTTCGTATATTGCAGCATTTTGAAATACAACATATGCTGACGCTGACAGCGAAGTCGACGACTACGTCAACGTCGACGTCAACTGCGCACTTTAGCCAGCTGCAGGCAGAGATCGGCCGGCCGGTCAGCTTCTCCTCGCTTAGTGCCACGTCGTGTTTCAGAGCGCCCAGCCACGAGCCGAACGCGAACAAATATACTTACTTAATATATATTTTTGAATTCAGTTCTTAGCGGGCTCTCACTAAAATTTCATATAACTCGTCAACTTTGTGAAAGTGAGTGAAAGAGAGAAAACAAAATTGTAAAACCTGTTAAGGATTTAGAATATCTATCGAATATCTTCCATAATTCATCTTTTAACAGCCGCAGCCGTAGGAGCAGCAGCATTCAGCAGCCGCCATGCAGGTCTTTGACAACAATATGGTAAGTTGCCATATCTTTATATTTATGTGTGTGTATGTATGATATGTTTGTTTGCTTAAGGCAAGAGCCAAATTGATTGCAGTGCCAACGTAACCACTCTTAGCCCAGTTAACTTAACCCACAATTGGCAATAGACAAACAATTCCAATCGGGTTTTCCCTTTTTTGGTTCAGCCATGCCCCTTTTGGCTAGCAAAAGGTTTGTCGTTTATGGTCTGTTAACAAACATTCGGAAGTCTTAAGGGGTTCAACGTGCTACGGAAAATTAATTATAAAAATTCACTAAATGGCTAAGATCCAAGTGGGTCAACAGCTGCCAAGAAGCGCAAGTGCAATGAAAGTGCATACCTATGTATATAGTCAACGTCCTCATAAATATTTTTTTTATATATACAGCTTTTCAGGCATTTACCTAATCAAACATTTATCTCAAGATAGAATTTACAAAGGTTTAACCTAGGATTGTTTTTAAAGCTTTTTATATTTATTTACTGAGCAATTCGTACAGTCATAAAACATTTTCAAACGTTCCTTCTTTCAATACTATAGATTTTGAGTATTTTGCCAGAAATTTCCATGTTGATTATATTGAAAGCACTTCGATGCAGAAGATATATAAACCCACATATTATGTTCTTCGGAGCGTCGCTAAAAATATTTCCATATCTTTGGCTTATTAATAATACTATACCCGGCCCGGCGACAAACAAAACTTTTTTTATAGAACCTCTAACCATTCCACACAAAAAAAAAAAACATACTAAATAATATAAATAAAGCAGCAGAAACTAGAAATTTACTGGCAGCTGACATGACAAATCAAGCATATAAAACGTTAAGTATTGCAAAAGTTTTTCAAATATACGCATAGAACTTTAAAATTATTCACGACAGAGATGCCACACTTTTACAAAGTTTTTAAAATACGTTCAGTGCAGAGAGCAGTTCAAATTTAATCGATCACAGATCGTGGCAATTACACAAACCTTGCGCCTACCAAAAAGAAAATAAAAGAAAACTTAGAATTGGTTACAAGGTCAAAGAAAATAAAGAATTAGAAGAGACAGAGCAACGATGACGATCAAGACGACGCATTTGGCTCAAATTCAAGTGGCAACAACAAGCACAAAAATTCGTCGATTTCCTTTCAATTCATTTTGAGCTAGTGTAAAAATAGCCACCGACACCATTTACAATTCATCAAAAAAGAAGAAATAAAAAAAAATGAAATACCAGCAATAGAATTGGTTTATTTTCGTGCAAAATAAATCAATTGGCTGTATTTATGCAGATGCCATCATTTGATAATTTCACACAAAGTCGTTGATTTATGGGCGGGTGAATGCCGCCTGACTTTTTGGCCAGGTCTGGCTTGGCCCTTTTGGCCAATATACTTTTGTACTTACACTCGGCAAATGTATGTATGTGACTGTGTTTGTGTGTGTAAACAACATACACATATGTCATGTGTAATTGCCATATGTCAATGTCAATGTGTGGGTGCGGCCATGATAGATGCTAACGGAACGTGTAGTTACGTTTTTTGCGGTTTTCCCCCTATGCAATTAGACATTCTGCACTTCTTTGCTTAAATTCAATCAAATTATTCGCATATTGTTTCTATTGTGGTTGTCTGCTGTCAATTATAGTTATTTCAGAAAATAAGTAAAAGTTCAATATCGCTTCAATATTAAATCAAATGAAAACTATTTGAATTTAAATGAAGTTAAGCTCTTTTTTAAGCAGCAAAAACTATTTAAAGTAATTCAAAGACTATGCTTTTGATGTAGAATATCAGGTGATTAAATGTATGTCTATTGAATATATAAATTATTTACTCTTTCAAGTCCATTGAAATGTGTTAACACAATAGTATATGTATTTAAATTGAATGATTTATTGCTTCACACTACACTAATTTGAGCAAACAAAAACAAAACAATGCGAAGAATGTCTCGTATTATACGTTAAATTTCTAATTGGATTAGTATCAAAATAAATTCTTTATGTATAGAAACTTGTTGAATTCATAAAATATATATAAACATTTCTTTCTACATAATTATTTAAAAATATATCATTAAAAAAAATTATGTTATTTAATATTATAACAAATCTTCATAATTTTTATTCTGTTTTCATATAATTAATAAATAGCTTCCATCTAAAGAGCCTCAAGCATTACACTAATTGGAATGCTTAATACATTTCCCAAAGATTACAACTTAAACGTTTCGTAGTAAAAGTAATTGACGAGAATAATCTTGCAAATAAACAAATAAATACATCGAGCAATAACAACAACAACGTTTGTATGCGTGCGACACTAATCTGTGTGTAAACAGTCGACCACAAATAATTCAACGATTAACGCCGTGCGCGTGAAATAAAACAAAAATTGTTTAAATAAAATTTAAAAGCACATTGCATATTAAATCAAGCAGACAAACAACAACATAGCAAAAACCATTGCTTTTATAAATATTTGCAATTTATTAGACACAACACAAAATTACCCAATAATTCACATGGGGTTCACACATTTTCACTGTTTGCTGTCATCACAGAACAACAAAAATATTCTCAAAAATATTTTGGCAGTGAAAATACTTAATGAATTGAATAATTCAATTGTGTGTGTTATTTCACTACATTCCAATGATCAACAAGAATCAGAAATAATAAACAAAAAATTTATTGTATAAACAAATTGTTAAAGGTATTAACGGTCAATGGATAAAAAAGTACGTTTATTAATTAGCTAATTAGGTAGTCTTGTCAACGAAGTATTATTTGTGACTATTGCCAACAACAACTTATTAAAATATATCAATGCACGACGTTGAGCTTTTTAATATTATTATTTTTATTTTTTGTTTTTTGATTACGTATTTTGTCGAGCTTTGTATTACTTTTTATTACTTCAACTTAAACTTTTTATTCAATGTCTTCTATTATCTGTTTTAAAATTTAGCGTCGCGCTTCAAGACGCGCCTCATTGCGACGTGGTTCAATTTCTGCGCTGCCCCAAAAATCAGCGGAAATACCCTGGGATATCTTTGAGAGACTCTCTATGCCATTTCTGTTTTGTCAAGCGGCTGCAATCGTCAGTTCGCATTTGCTGCATGCGCTGAACATCTCCAGTATCTCAACATTTGCGGTCTTCGTTTGGTTTGCCCTGTCCACCGTGGGTGCCGTGCTATTCTATCACTTTGTGAAGGTAAGTCTTTGAGTTTTCACATGACACATGCATGTTGTACTATGAACAACAAGAGGCGACTCTGAAGAATGCCACAAGTCCTTTTAAGACATTCTAATCCTTTTAACGCCAGCAGGCAAACCACACATGCCGGCCGCATGCCAACATACAGACAACGGCTTGGTGAGGGTTTGGTTTCAGTTTCGGCTTATAGTTATAGCCCATAACGTTGGGTCATAAGGGGGAGAGACTAGGAGAGGTTGAGGGTTTCTGCTTCTGTGCCTACAACAACAGAATTTGCATGTTACAAGTGCCAAACCGCAAAAACAACAAAGCGCAAGGGCAAAAAAAAAAAAAAATGAAAAGTCGGGGCAAAAGATAGTAGGCAAAACAAATCACTAGAACTAAAAATAGCTAAAGCCAAAAACTCACAAGACAGGACAAAAGGATTTGAGTACAGTGCGGAGCAGTGACGACACATAACTGAGCAACTTGTGCTTCAGCTTTTCCCAGTTAACCACCAAAGGCATTTGGCTCAGGATTCGGATTTGGTTGAGACTTCTTTGTCTTGTGTTTGATATTTTAGAACTGACTACGAAATGAAAATGAAAACAAATAAATAAGCAGCAGATAAAGAACACACGGAGAGGAAAGAGACAGAGAGAGAGAGAGAGAGAGGTAGAGAGAAACATGCGACAACAGCTTGGGTAATAAATACCAATGAAAAAAAAAGCGTATTCTATAAGTTACAAAGCAAATAATGAAATGAAACGACTCGAAGTGCATTTTGTTGTCTTGCAATAAAAAAGAAAAGTGTTGAAAATTCAGTTAGAAGATATAAATAGTAAAACAATGGGAAACGTGAAACGCACAAGTACCAGAAAAGATGGAAATACTAGTATACATACTAATAATAATACTTTATGAAACGAAAAGTTAAAAACATCTTCAAATATCTTTAAATAACCTTCTTATATCTTAATAGTAATCTATGAAAGTTATTGTATGCTATGAAGATCTATGCTACACTAGGAACAAAAGTGCGGACAGCTTTATTTGTTTTTGTAATTTTGGAAAACTTCATTAGCTGCCACATGCCACCTCGATGTGCCTCATTAATTTGTTTCTTGTTCATTGCATTCATCTATCTGCAAATAATATTATTGGCTGTAGTAGCTGTGACTTGACTTTGACTCTCGCTTTTATCTTTGCATGCAGCTGACTTAACTTGCATACACACACATTGCGTATACGCAATTTATATTGCTTTAACACACTTGGAGTAGCAGTCAGAGCTCTAATAAATGTATGTGTGTCTCTTAGGCTCATTCGTTTCATTACAAATCGGCGTAGATAATGCTGTAGATATTTCTTCATTTGCAGGCCATTTTGCTTGAAATATCGATGGCGCCGAAAGTCGCCACACACACAAGGCGGCAGATAATTCAAATTTGCGTGCACTTTAATTAGCTTAACTGCTAGCAGGACTGGCGTAGGGTAAGGCAGAATGCTTCTACTTCTGCTGACGTTGGCCATTTGCTGCTGGCTAACTGTCTGGCAATTACGAGCTTGAGCTGCCGCTGGGCTCACATTTTATAGTCGTGCCGGGTGCACGTAAGCAGTATTTTGCATTGATAAGGCAGCCCAACGTGTCCTGGCACGTATATTCTCTTTCTCACTCGCATTGTCGTCCTGGCAATTGCTTGACTGCTAGCATGCGCGATATGCAACCAGACATTAACGTAATAAGCAGCCTGGACCAGGCCTAGATCCAGCACAATTAACAGCTGCACTTGCAGCTACAACTCTGACAGAGCTCCACTAGGAGCAGCCGCCATTATGGATAGCAGCGTATGACCTTAGCTGAAGGACGTATGTATGTATGTATGAGGCTGAGGCAAGTTTAAATTCACGTTATGCTCAAACAAATAGTAAAATGCTTATCAAATTGTGTGTGAGCGTTGTCGCCTGCGTCGATTCAGACGATGTCGTAAATCGACAAAACAGCCTCAGTTAAAGGGTAATCAAATGCGTCAAGGCTCGCCACGCATGCGACCTTTGCCATTTTCTATCAATTCAAACGAAAACAGCATAAACACACACGCACTCACACCGCAAAAGCCAATACACACGCTCAGGCAACTGAACTGTCAGATCGACAAACGGACAGACAAACTGATTGACTGGCAGATAGAAGACGACTGTCAAACAAGCAGTCAGCATAGCTAGATACTTCTTTACACACATACACACACAGCTTCACCATTTTCCAAAGGATAATTTAAGCTAACGAAGCGCACTGTGGTAGGAAATAAATAAATATGTAAATTTTTTTGCTGTTGTTTTATACATTTGTTGAGTGTTTTTATAATTCGAAAACCAATTTTTAACCTATTCTTATCAAATTATATTCTTCTGCTGGCTCTGTTTGATTATATCTGACAATTCACTCTTCAAGACCCACTGTTCTCACTATGTTTGGCAGCACTCTGTGTCTATTTTGGGACACATCAACAACAGTAGCACCAACCACTAGCCTTGTAATCAGTTAACAGTTTGGGGCGTCGGGCGAGCAATTGGGCGTCAACTGTTCCTCCCTGCAATGGAAACCAGGATCTGTCATTTGGAGAACCAAGCATAAAATCCCATTGCCTTTGATTAGTTCTCCGTCTTCGCAACAACGACAACTACAATCGTTATTAACCCTTTTCAAATTTATGTTTTTATGTTCTTATGGGCATACGCTACAATCATTTGTTACTCTTGTTTGATTGTTTTATGCATCACATTAAGCATTTCGATGTACAATTGCCAAAATGTTTATAGCAGCACAAATTGTGCGCAATAAAATGTGATTGCACACAACTAATGAAATGCTCATCCTGATGCACACAACACAATGCAACAAATCTGTCAATTACAGTTTGCAAGAATTGTGATACAGTTGTATATATTGCAGCTGCAGCAGTAGCAGCAGTTTTGCCAATTCAACGCATTACTCATAATTAAGCGTTGCCCCATCACAACATTAGTTAGATAGAATTGCACACCTGTGCTAGAGTATTTCCTGGAATTAGACATTAGTTATACGCCCCGTATGTTTGTGGCGATGTCGACTGTCGCAGTGTAAATAATTGAATTAATAGCTTCATGTAAGCGCCGCTAATGAGCAGTTACTTAACATTCTCATTCAGCCAAGCCTGCTCCCTAGTCATCACCCCTTTCCAACTTTCCGGTCTGACTTCAACATTGTTTGCATATTTTAGAGCGCACTTAACTGACTTAAAGCTATAATATGTACACAACTTGTTGGGCTAGTTACTCGCCTTGCTTGCTGTAATGGCAACCTTTCGAGTAGCTAACGATAAATATTTTTTTTTTTAAATGCGCAGGCGTCAAAACTTTCAAATTGATGCACTGCATTGCATTCCACGCCAAAACTACAGCCTTAAGTAAAACTTTATTGCACAATGGCTTTCCCACCAATCTATTTGGACAAATTTTATCACTGTCTATAGATACGCTGTTATCCTCATGCCAACTCTAAAACTGGAATTTTTGTGTTCATTACAATATTTATATTTATACGTATTTATTTATGTTTCCCCGTACAGCAGAATTTGTTATTTCTTTATCGAATCTATCGTTACACCTGTATTATCCCGTTTAAAAATTAATAATTTAACGAGCTGTTGTGTGTGTGTAAAAACCTGAATCATTTTAAAAAATTTTGCATAGCTGAAAATTTATTTAACTAGCGCTTTTTAGATAGTCTCTTAAACTGTTATTCAGGTTTTTTAAGTAAATAATATATTACACAAAATTTAAGCAGTGTTTATATTTATTTAAGGATTTTGCTTATCTAACAAGTGGATTAAATCGCCAGTTCAAGTTATTTTGGCTTCTTTTCGCTTAAGTACTACTCCACACTTTGTAGCATATACAGCTTCATTAAGGCGTTAACAAATTTGACGCTGATTTGTGTGTCTTTGCTTTACTTTTTTCCGGGCGGGGTACAAAGCGTAAGTTGCAACCTGCAAATTGCAAGCTCTATTGTGAATCATGAAGACTATGTCCAGCTGTTTCCTGTGCTGTTTCCCGACTTTGTCTTGCTGCTGCTGCTATTGATCCTTTTACTCTGCACTGACTGAAAGACTATATAAAACGCGACCAATTCGTATTTCCATGGCAAAAATTTTGCAAACACAAACACACATATCAAAACATCATAAAATGTCATTATGTGTGAAGTTTCGTTGCGTTTTTGTTCAGTTTTGCTGAGTAATATTTTCTGTTGAGTTTTTCTGCTGTCGCTTGTGGCCTGTTGCTTTACCCACACACTTACACAACCGCAGCCACAACTAACGTACGGCGACAAAGCCGTAATAGAAAAATAAAGAAATATATTCAAGTTTTTAAATATAGGTACTTTTAAGTCTGGAGTTTACTAGTTTTCATCATTTTTTTGGCATCTTTTATTGAGTGTACTCAAAAGCTGCATTTGACATTTGCATTCTGCACCTACTACAACTAGCAACTACATAGAAGCCGAGAGGTCAAAATGAGAGCCAAGACCGTTGTGCGAAAGCCAAACACAAGCCATAACCACAGTGGTTAGAACATTTTGTTGAACCATTGACATTTGGTTGGAAAGCGAGCGTATCATGTAACATTTTTACTGACGCTGTTATGTTCTACTAGTTGTTTGTTTGAATGGAGGAGCGTGGTTAATACGATCAGTTAACTTACTTTATTTTAGCATCGCATTATTGGGCTCGATGCATAGAGTTTAGATAACGAACAAAAGTGTTTGTCAGCAAATTAAAAACTGGATTTGGATTTAACTTTTAAACAAGGCAGCATAAGAGAGGATAATCAAAAGTTTTGCCATTGTTGAGTTACGCAAGAATAAAGTTCCTGTCTGTGCTTTAGATTATATAAAGTATTTTAGGTCGATGTAGATTTGCCATAAAAACCACATATTAAAGGTTAGTCTTTGTTATTAAAATATGGAGTTAAATAAATTATCAACATTTGCATACCAGTTAACACGTTACAATTATCTTCTTAAGCACGCTGAATGTGTGTGTGTTTCTGGCAATTAAAGGCACATCCATATACCACATTCACTTAGGCATTTGGACACACAATTCTCAAAATTAAGTTCTCGGTTTGGGCTTCATGTTCAGGCAGGCCTTAAGTAACAAGCTTAACAGGCCCAACCACACACACAAAAACACACACACACACAGAGTAGAGCTTGGCTCTATTAGTTTAGTAGACACTAAAGTTTTAAATATTAATTAACGCAATCGCTTGGGGCACCATTTGTAGCCAGGCAACGACAGAAACTAAACAAAAGGTCAACCAAAAAATAATTATAATTCAAATATAGATACAAATTTTTTATGGATACACGCACACAATGAAACAGAGACAAAGAGAGAGCGAAAAGTATGGCATTTATAGTGTACTAATACTTTATTGAAATATGTGTGAGATTGTGGCATGTAATGAGTTCCTGCCTGCCTGACTGACCGACTGCCTAGCTGCCACAAAGTAAATGCCTGCGTGTTGTCTGCCACAGACAACGTAGAACAAGCTGCGAATTTCCTAAGGTTTCGGGAGCTAGGCGGTTTGTACAACTCGTCGAATGCGCAACGCAAAAACCCTTCAATATGAACAAAGTCTGTGAATGAGAATCTAGGCGTTTGTAGGCGTGTGTTTGTGTCTGTTATGAATTGGCTATAACTTGGATTTAAATATGAGCGTGATTTACGTGAGGAAAGATAAGAAAATCTTAAAAATTTAAAGTTGTGATTCAAATGTAATTTTCATATATTAAACGTGACTGTTCATAAATTAATTACCGCTAAATACGTTCTAAGACTTTTAGCGTTTGCTTTTTCACTTATTTTTTATGGTGTGCGAAATTGTCTTTTTAACATCATTAATGTATTTAATTTGTCTGAATTTTGTGTGCCATGCACTTGAACATGCTCAAAATTGTTTTTGAAATTTGATGTCTGTTTTTGAAAGGAAATTCTTTGTTTTTGCAAGCTATTTTTAGTAACTGATTTAATATGCGTGCATGCGTGTGCGTGTTTCTCCTTAATATATATTATTTTAGGTTACTTTTTTAAATGCGTTTGTTTTTGTTTCTGTGCTTTCTTAGCTACATTTCGTCGCCTTGTTTATAACGATTTGTGTGAAAGGGGACACAATTTGTATGCGGTTTGTTCGCCATTTTTCACTTAAACTCTGCAAGCTGAGGACGCCACGCATTTTACTTATGTAGATTTATAGGAAGGCTGTCGGGGCGGTCAAGCGAACATTTTGCTCTGTTTTCCGTTTCCTTATGCGCCTTTCATTTGTTGGGGGAAGTGGAAAAAACATAGACAAGAAAACACTCAAGCACTCAGCTACGTTTTGTTTCTCTTATTTTGTTAACCTTAAAGTCAAAATGGGTTCAACTTAACTTAATAAAAGTCAAATCTTATTAGAATTAGCTAAGTTAACCCGAAATTGTTTTCATAAATAATAATTAGCTTATAGGGAAACTGGTTGAAAAGTTGTAATTATATTTTTCTCTTTAAAAACAATGCAATGTTCGATGTTAATTAAAAGTCATGTAAACATATTATTTTATTTTCTTCCCGTTTCATTCGAAATATTATTTAAGTTATTTAAGTTGGTAAAGCTAACCTTTAAAAACAAGAACCCCCCTTTTGCAGATATTTGTTACATATGCTTTGACAACTTTTAGCTTGAACTTAAACATATTCTCAGAATATAGTATCTGTATCTTTATGTAACTCGCCTATGGTCCCAACGACTGTGGCCTACGGCTGTAAGCCCTCGATGGTCATAAACTGTTGTTGTTGTGTTCGCAACACCGAAGGTCTTTGTGGCGAGAGTTTGCTTTGCTGTTGTTTACATTTTCTACGCATAACTTTACGCTAACCTTTCCGCATACCCACTACCCACCCACGTTCACTAAAATGAGTCAGCTTATGCGACCCCGACCGCGTAGCTTAAGTCTTTGAGTCGCAATTTGATTTCATTAAATGTTGCTTTTAACTTGTTGCAATATTGCGAAGCATTGTTATTGTGCACATTATACGACGATTGAGCGCATATAAGCAAATATTACGTATACGCCACATGTTTGTGAAGCACAAACGTAAGCCAAAATTAATGAATCCACGCCCCAGACAGAGCCCATATCTTTTTTTGGTGTTGCTGCGGCTGCCGCAAATCGCGTGCCACTGGGTCATTTATCAAATTTGACTTAAAGTGTGCGCTTTCTGCTGCAGATAACACCTGCTGCTCGTCGTAAATCTCATGGACTATGCAATTAAAATGCAATTGAGGATGCATTTAACCAAAAACGCAATTGATGCCCCTTCACAAAGCCGGCGCACTTCCGCTTAACAATAGTTCCGGCTGCAACTCGAGCCTGCAAGCAAAACAAAAACCTAAATAAAAAAATAAAGAAAAGCCGAGAGAAGTTAAAACAATAACTTCGTTAAATGCTTGAGTTGATTGACATACGCCTCACTACAGCGACTGCGATTGCAACTCTTTACAACTTGCGTCTATTTTTGGCTGCACACAATTTTATAAAAAGCCAAATGCGAGCGACGTGCAACCCTGCAGTGTTTATACAGACACATGACATGACTGCCACCTTTTAAGGCCCAAGTTACGTTGCATTGCGGTGGTACAAGCGGCGTTTCGCGGCAGCTCTTTATGCCTTGCACGTAGTTCAACTGGCACATTGGCAAAAGTTGTATGCCCTCTTGTTTTGCATTCGCCTGGCTTTTTGATCTGTTTCTTGTTTTTTGTGTCCACCACACTTTCACTTCTTTATTTTAATGTGGCACAAAAAGCTGTTCAAGTGACACTTTCGGTGATAGCAAGAGAATGGCGAGAAAATCGAGGAAAACGGGAAGAGAGGATTCTGTTGACAACTGGCGACTTTTGTTAACTCCCTTAACTCCCTGTTGATAGCGGCTAGAAAAATGCGTGGCATTTTTTAAGGTTAATTATGAAATAGTGAGGTCTTAATTTTTGAATTATCTGGATTTAAATAGCTAAAAGCTACAAACATAAAAGAAATATAATTAAATTCAAAAATTTCTCAGAGCGTAGCAAAGTCAGCATTTATTATGTTTGTAACTAATAATTTATTTATAGTTTGATAACATTTTTTTGGTATTTTTTTTATTTGGATTGTTTTAAGTAATTTGATTATTTTTCAATTAATTTTTTTTCATACATCGAAGGTCTTTTCATCCGCTATTTTTACTTCACGTACTTCAGGCTGATGTATTTTCTACGAACAGCTGCGGAATTCGATACAGGCGTATTTCTCTTGTAAAAATAATTACATTGTATATATAAACTGCTTTCCGTTTGCCGTTTCATTGACTCTAAATATATTGTTGCTATGGATTTTTTTGTGCACACGATTTTAATTGCACCATGCGCGTTAAGTCAATGATGGTTTTTGTTTTGCTGGCTGCAATTTAGTTGCGCACAAACTTTAAAGTAATTTTCTGCAGAAACGCAGTAAATTGGATTGGTACTGAGCAAAAAGTATTGCCATTGTTGCCATGCTAGAGTATTCTGGCATCCTTGCAACAGCACGTGGCAGCAGCAGCAGCAGTAGCAGCAGCAAAAGTTGACCAGAACTTTATGGCGCAAAAATAACTAAAGTCGCATAAAAAGCAAATAGCAATAGCAACAAAATAAAAAGAAAACAAGTTAAAATGCTCTTGTCGAAAAACATCGACTTGTAAATACCCCGAACCTTACAACTTACGCGTACAGTTATTGCTTGTGTGCATGGGTGCGTATACAGATCGATGACTAAACTTTAATATTCTATATTTCTGTTCCTCAATCAAACAAGAAGCAAACAACTTTGTAGAACTTAATAGTCTTTTGTTATCGATGTGTGTCTTTAGCTCTGACAGCGTCTGAGATCGGGGACTGACAGGCTATGTAGACTCGACTGTTCTTGCTAAAACCAATTTACCCCTTTTATGCGTTTTATGGGTACAGGGTATTAAAACTTGTGGCTGTCGAAAACTTAGAAAACAGCTGACACTTGGAAGGGTGTTGTGATGGGAAATAAAATTAAGGGAACTGACTTCTTCTGTACATAGTTCTTTCTAGTTTATTGAATACCAAAATGCCAACAGATTTTGAAAAGCCCAAAACACTTATAGCCACCAATAAAATGTTGGCCAGTCTTAATGGGTGTCAATAACACACACTTACACAGCCAATAATAAAACACAGACGATGACAACGACTTCTTCATCTTCTTTTTTTTAACAATTTTACGAGCACTTAATAACCGTTAAATAGCTTGAACAATGAGTAAGTTTTTCATCCATCCATAGCTGACGCACTAGAGACGCCACACTTTAGTCGTTTACCAATACAATGACAAACTATTTCTTCACTATGATATAGTATATATACATATATATGTATATCCACATGTATATTGGCTGATAGCATGATGAATTATGGCACAGCCACTATAGACAAGTTGCCTCCCGGCCTAGATGCTCCCCGCCAACCTATTCAGCTGTCTCTCTATCTTGCCGGCTTGACTTGAACAAACTGCGGTTTGTCCTTTGTGTCAAGCATTCAATATACCCACACAGCTTTACTTAGACGCACACACACGAACACACAGTTACACACCCAAGGCGAGTCTGTCTAAAGCGGAAGTGTCAATTCACACGTTTTGATTCTCTCTCCGCTGCTATTGTTAGTGTTTCTTGTATTGTATGTCTACTGTACGTGTGTGTGTGTGTGATTGTCTAGCAGTCAGTCGGTCAGAGCTTGTGATGGAGCCAACTAAGAAAATATTGCTCCTTAAAAGCGAAAGCTGCTTTTTGCCACAAACAAAAAGAAAATCCTTAATAAAACTTTAAATTGGATTTGCCAACAATAAGTTTTAATAAAATTCCATCATGTGTTTTATTCAAAAAGCACTATAAAAAGCTTTGTATTCCAAAAATATAAAAAATCATCTAAAACTGCATTCCAAACTTCACTTGACAAGGAAACTCTGTGGAGTTCAGAATAATCTTAAGCCCAAAGAGATGTCAATGGTGTGATGCATAGGGAAACCGTTTGTTCTTTGGCTTATAATAAATTAACCCATTACTCATAATTTTAAATTTTTAAAAAACCCACAGCACATTTTACTGTAGCTCTAGAAGGTCAGATAGCTCAATCAGCTCTTTTAAGGTTAATTCTTAGAAATGGTTATAGCCTGGGAGAACCCCCTTACAAGTTTTATTACCCGGTTTAATGCACATGTGCACATAAATAAGCTACATTTGCAATACGATTAAGAACTAATTGACAGCACAACCATTATACGTTAATTAAATGATTGCTTCAAATCTGACATGATGTAAAAGAATGGCATTAAAGTAAAGCTTTGACCATTTTTTTATGTTCTTACCTATTAAAGGTATCTGCACCGGGCAAGGGCGTTCTTATTACTGGCTGCGATTCACCATTGGCCTGGTATTTGGCTAAGAAACTGGATGATCTGGGCTTTATGGTATATGCGGGCTTCTACACGCCCATCGAAGAGTCGGACGAGGCCAAAATCTTGAAGGAGGAAACCTCGGGACGCATGAAATTGCTGCACATTGACGTTACCTCCGACAAAAGCGTAAGCCTATACAAGAAAGGTCTTAAAGCTTTTAGTTCAGCTTCAAACCTTTGTTATATTTATGTTGATAGCTGTTGGAAGCTGCTCGCTATGTCTCCACACACTTGCCGCATGGCGCTGAGGGACTGTGGGCTTTGGTGCACTGTGCCCATTGGATTGCTCTCGGTGAACTCGAGTGGATACCCTTTGCCGTGCTGCGCAAAAGCTTGGATCTGAATCTTCTCGGTTAGTGATGGTGCCTCTGTGCAGCTTTAAAGCGAAAGCACTATGTCAAAAGCTCAATTTTTCATAATTGAGTTATATTTTAAAAGCTCCCTATAACGTATAACAATTAATTTAAACTTCATGGATTACCTCAATCAAGGCGCCGCTCGTATGACTCAAATCTTTTTGCCGCTGGTGCGTCGCGCCCATGGACGTGTTGTATTCCTCACCTCGGGCCTGAATCGTGTCCCATCGCCAGTGCGTGGCATTCAGTGTGCCACACAGGCGGCTGTTGACGGTTTTGCTGCCTGCCTCCGCCAAGAGATGCGGACACGCGGCGTGGATGTGTCCGTTGTGGCAGCTGGAGAGTTTGCTCCCGGCAATGGCTGGCTAAATGAGACGGACCTGCGCGAACAGGTAATCAACTACCCATTTTTAATGCACCTGGCCAAGTGCCTGGCCATTGCCATTGCCTTATTACAAGGACAACATGGCTGTATCTTGGACTTGTCTCCAGTCTTTACGATAATGTCCCGCTTGCAGGCAGGACACATTAAAATAGTTGCAAGACGGTTTGTGTGGTTTTTCTCATTAAAACTTTTGTCTTACTTTCTGCAGGCAAAACAAATGTGGAATCAGCTATCCTCCGAGCAGAAGAAAGCCTACGGCGAGGATTACTACGAAGCAGCCATGACATCCGTTGAGAAATACTCGCGCCAGGTAAGCAGGCTCTATCCACACATTAAATGAATGTGACACAATGGTAATGAGAACTTTTTGTTTGCAGGCCGTTGACATTCAGCCCACGTTGCGTGTACTCATTGATGCCGTGACCAGGACCTTCCCCATGGCCCGCTATACGCCAGTGACAGCCACCGAGAAGCTGCAAATATTTCTGGCCGAGCACTTGTCACCCTCATTATACGAGTCCATCTATGGCGAGCAAAAGAAATTTGTCTATTAAGCATATTTTTTTTGTTGCTATGTTTTTGTCTCCCTTTCCCCCTTGTTGACGCCATTGCACATTGTTTTGCTATAATCTCGAAATTGTTATTGTTTATCTGTTGTCTCAAGCGCATTTATAATCAAGCAATAACGATGTCACGCATTCAGCATTTAGCGTTTCTCGCTCTTAAATATGTACATGCATTAATATCATACGAGATGGTTTTTCTTTTATTTTTTCCATTTATTCTTTTTTTATTCCTTTAATGTTTTCTTTTTTTGGGAAAATATTGTGCGTCACTTTTTAATTATAGTTTCGCTGTGCATATTTTTAGTCAGTAGCTCAAATTGTAATACATATTCATTAAACGATAAATAAAAGCCAATGATAGATAACATAAACATATTTTTTATAACTTGTCAGTAAAAGCCGAGAAAAAGAATCGGGGATTGTATAAAAATTTTTTATTAAAAATACACATAATATATTTTATGTATTTAAATTTTGCTCCAATATTAACTTTGTAATATTTGTAGATTAGAAATATCTATACATTTAATTTTTGGTTCCATTCAACTGAGATCATTAAAATCTAGTTTACCGAAAATCATGTTTATTTCAATAGATTGTATTTTAACTGCTGTGTGAGTATATTATATGCATATCTATCCATATATTTATCTCTGATGTTTGTTTGAAATGGAAACCACTAATACTAAACCACATTAGCCACTTCCCCTCACACACAAACACATCTGCAGCTATGTGAATGGTGGCTACATTAGCTGTTGGTAAGCTTAAGTGCATCTCGATGCACATTTTGGACGCCAACTCAGAGACTACAAGCGTGTAAAAATAAATTCAATAAATTTTTAATACATTTCATTCAGCAACAATGACAGTGGAGGAGCATTTTAGCAGCACTTCCAGCCAGCTGCCAAGGACATAAGCAGAAGTAGACTATGGCAGGTAAAAAGCAAACCGAATCACCTGACAGCTCAATGAGCTGTGCCGGCATCAAGTGGCGGTTGGGGCATGGGGTATGCGGCAGAGGGCTTAAGCTTGTTGGTATTGTAAAACGTATTCAACTACCGGTAACAGATACCAAGAAGCGTATAACTTTTCCATAAATCTCTCATAGTTGTTAATGCAAACCGCGCCCGACATTCAGCCCCCAGTTGCTAGATGCCAGTTCGCCTAGTTTTTAGTTTCCAGCTGACAGTTGGCAGCCGTCGCACGTTCGAACTTTTCGACAAACATTAAAAATGCGAAGAAGAGATAAAAAACAAAACAAAAAATACCAAATAAAAAACATATATAAAAAGAGCAGAAGACTAAAAGGGAATGAGAGCTGCATAGGAAATGAGCAGGTTAGCCAAAAATACATAAAAACAAACCAAAAAAAAACAAAAGCATAAAAGTTACCCACTGAATGGAACGCAGACACCAAGGGATGACCCTGGCAAAGTTTAAACACTGACCGCTGCTTTACATGTGCATGTGCATATATTTATGTGCCTGTGTGTGTAAATATGTCACTCACATATGCGCCAACGTATAACACTCACGTCCTGATTTTTTACCTTTTGCTCTTTCCAAAAAACATATTTCTATCTATTGAATATATGTATGTGAATGCATATAAATCCAAATCTATTGTGCTTTTAAGCTGTCAACCCGGAGTTTTGTAAATGAATATGTGTGTGAGAATATGTCAACTTTTTAGTATAGCATGGGGGCTTGAGACAAACGAAAAGATAAATGCTTCGGTTGGTTTGATAGTCGATGTTCTTCCGACAGATGCATTTAAATTTTAATGAATGTTGACAGCTGATAATATAATTTGTTACGTGCAGCTGTTAAAAAACAGTTATCAACTAACAACTGGTTAATATGTTTATATCACATCGTTTTTTTCTGTGGGCTGATGTTTAGGATAAGCCTGTTCATGCTTCAATACAACTAATAAGGTTGTTGAATTGGCTACATTCTTATAAAGCCCTACAAAATAAAATACGTAACAAAAAGTTTCACAAGAATGCAATTGATTTTCGTTCGTTCCCAAATCAAAGACTTAGATTTATAAGATGAAATCAAAAACTTAATGTTAAAATATAAAAATGTTGTAAATTCTTTAAAGCACTGCCAAATGCATCTGTCAGCAGGGGTGTTCATATAAAATTTTACTGCATTTCGTTTTCGTGCGAATGCTATTTTATTTTTTCAATTGTTGCACATACTATATATCAAACTACGAGTCTGCCCAGGGCGTTCTGTATTCGCAGTATTCACACAATATTCTTTTAAGTTCTCTTTTTGGTGTTTTTATTTTTTATGATGCTCACACACACAGTGAACAGTTTCCCTAAAGCCACGTTGAAGAATATGTTAGTGACTTTGGCACGAAACGTTTACCTTTCAGCAGAGTGGCTAGCATTAAAAATAAATATTTTTAGAGTTTTCAGAAGTTTAGTTTTTTATGTTTCTCTCTAAAATGATATAACAAGTGTTTCCAAGCATTTTCCCGTAATCAGCTATCAAAATGGTACTAAGCCTGTTGGCTAATAGCTTATAAGCTAGCTTAGCTCGAAAAGCAGCATTCAATTTGCACCAAGCTGCTTTTAGATATCAAAAAAACTGCATGTCAATGCAGATTCTCTCTGCCTTTCTCACTCTACATATTTATGCTGCTCCAAGCACTTTGCATGATTAAAATTCCACCTACAGCTGAACAGCTAGACAATTGAACAACATGGTCAAGCAACGGAAGCTAATTAGTGGCTCTCCGACGTCAGTCAGCAGATATTTAAGACAAAAGACCATGTAGTCGTAGTAATTATCATTAAATTCATGCCAAGCAGCAATGATGCATGTTGCGGACCTTTGAAAATTTGTATTAAATGCCATTGGCCCGTGGCCAATGCACATGATATAAACTTTGCCTGCGGCCAAGCTTTGAATCATTTTATTCATTGCCAACGACCAAATGAGTATACAAAATGCAAATATCAAATTTCTGTGTATTGTATTTATGCAAAAGTTAACCGAATTTCGAAGAAAATATGCAAAGAGAACTGTCAGCTGACGAATAAAACTTGCACAAATCCTAGGAAAATGGTGCAGATGCAAATTGAAAGATAAAAACTGTAATAGGAGTATGATAAACTTAAAATGATTCGAATTGCCAACTTGGAGCTCATTCAAAACTTAAAAGTTTTAACTTTATAAAAGAGGTACAATAACTAAAATTCAAATTTCAGAACAATTAAAATTGAAAAAATATCGAAGAGTTGAAGAGTTTCATAGAGATAGAAAAAAAAATTAGTTTATGGGAGTAAAATCTATTTTAAATTTTCCGAGACACTTTCAATATCCTTTATTTCTTATATCTGTGCATTACTTACCCGCAGATGCTCTTTGCGCTGCCACAAAATTAAACAAAAGTCTGATAACACATTTAATCTCAATTTATTCTTGAACTGACTGACAATGCAAAAAGTTTTTCGTGCATTTATCTTATTTGCCGAGTTACCAATTTCGATTCGATCGATTTGTGTGTATGTGTGTGTGTGTGGTAAAGTGTTGTGTTTGTAAACTGTGCAGGTGTACACACAATGCATTGAGAAAGAGTTTTCATTGTTATCGCAAATGGCATTTCATTTGGCATTTTTAATGACTTTTAATTTTCTTTTCATGCTTAATTGCTAAACAAAGTGCAGTAGGTTTCACACACGGGCACAGCACATTTATAAAATATATAATTTATTATGCTTCAATTTCTACAATCTAAATACTTCTTTCTATTTAAAATTGTTTTGTATTTTGGTGTTTAATAAGTTTTTAAAATGCATGCAATTTGTTAGAAAATATGTTGCTCCCTAATAACCAAAGGCTATGTGTTAAAATATAGTACATATTGATAATATGTGCTTACAGATATTAATCGATAAATATCGGTTGCAAACATTAAATTTACGATTTTGGCTATCCCGATTGTAATAAGATTAAGTTGCTTGAAGCAGTTACAATTTGGCTTATAGTCATTCGATTAAAGTCGACTTTTATGCATTCTATATTGAACTTTGGTCTATGTATGTATGTATATACTATGTAGCATATTGGTCTAGAAACAGACTAGTAAACACATTCATCAAGGTCAAGGTTAGTTTAAAAAAATATGATTATCCTGTAGATATTGGAGGTGCTCTACATTCAAACATTCATAAATATTTATGAACTGTCTCAATTGTCGCATTTTATTAAGTCCTATCAAAACATGCTCCAAAAATACCCGAAACTGTTATCTCTCTGGCCAGTTTCAGCTTGACATCTTTAAAATCTCTTACAAATTCCTTACAAAACTATCATAAGCGACGTTTCACTGTGCTTTTATCCATACAAGTTGTAGGAGTACATTAAGGTAGGGTTTCTAGATAATTTAAATTTAATAGACACAAACTATTGCTTAATCTTAATCTAACAGGACAACTCCGTTGACCGTCGCGCAGCCTCACTTTGCATACAATATTCGCTATCCTTGAGCTCACGTCCTGTGATATCTGCCAGCGAATTGGGATCCATATTTGAGAGCTTATCCAAATCGTCATCGTTCAGCAGATTCTGTTGCAGTTTTCCCACCAATTTCCGTAAACGCTGAGCATCCAATGAAGGGCGACGTAAATTCGCATTATAATCGCTGGGCTTTTAACGATAAATGGGGAAACCTCTAAAGTAAAACCTGCTTTAAAATGTGTGAAAATTCAAGCTTACATCGCGCCATTGTTCGCCGGGAAAAACGGCTATTAACTCCGCATTTGCTTCCAGTGTGGAAAAATACTCTTCATCATCAATTTCAGTTCCATCGCAATCCAAATGAATCGCGGGCTGAGCGCGTTGAAACTTTGCGGCCACCTTGAGGCGCAACTCTTCCAATGTTGTGGCCACAACGGCCTTGCGTATGTTACGTGTAATGTCCTTGACCTGTACAAAATGTGAAAGTGAGTATGGAAGATTTTAATAAGCTTTCATGCCCTAAGAGAAAGTTTGATGCCACAAGCAGCCAAATAATATAGCCCAACATTTATAGAAATGCATATCTTGACTGTCGCTTTCACTTTACTTCCATTTAATGAATTTCCTTTTGATGTCTTAATTGCAAAACTTTTTATTGTTGCCCTCCTCTCAAAGAGTTGTATACGTTTTCTTATACTCAACAGCTTGTCAATTTAATTTACTTATTCTCAAGTATGCTGCAAAAATACATTTACATATTATAATTGCAATAATACTCTTTCCTCAATAGAGACAACCAACTTTTGACTTGCTGACATTTTGTGTTTAAGATATTCTAATGGAAGTCTTTGAAGATACTCTATGGAAATCTTATTATTCAATTATACCACTTGTCTGCAAGAATATTTCTATAAAACACGCCCCAAGCCAAAAGGCTTGCCCTTGAACAACACTTAACACTGAACTTTCAACTTCAAGTAGAATTCCGCTGAAAAACTTAATTTTACCCAAATTCTCTACCGTTAAACTCTTTCCCACCAACGAGGTGGGTAACAAAATGTCACTTGTTTTTGATTGGCAGCGAGCGCTTGGCAGCAAAGCAACAGGAAATTGAGGAAAAACCGATAATAAAGGAGGGAAAAATAACACCGATGTTTGCTTTAATTTTAAATATGCCAGAAGCATTTAAAAATGTCCGCCTTCTGCTAGCAGCTAATAAAAACAATAAAATGCCAGCCAAGCATACAACAGCGAAAAGGATGAGATGTTTTACATTACTTTTGTTGGGAGGCAACCGGCAGGAGCAACAAGCATCTAATCAATTTATTATTTGCCATAACAATAATGAAAAACAACAGCAACAATAATAACAAGCACAATTTAAGCAAGTCATGCGTTCTCATTTATGGCCAGGAACTTCTTAAAGATGTCGTGCTTAACATTTAAAGCATGTAGCTCTCGATTCCAATGGAACAATACGAAGAAGAAGGCAATTCTATGGGCTTAACAAAGGATATAGAAGCACTCAGCTAAACAGGTAAGCAACCTAAATAAAGCTGACGAATTTTATGCGACGCCTCCTATTAATATTAAGTGTACATAATGTTGAACACAATTTGTACAAACACACACACACACACAAAACATTTGATCGATGTGTAAGTTTGAGGTGTAATCATCGTTCACATCATTATCTCATTGTGAGGCATAAAGGACGACACTGTCTGGAAGTGACAATGTATCCCGTCGCTAAGCTATTAAGTTGCATCTCAGCCATCTGTTTATTATACGCCGGGCCATATCAATCATTGATCGCCGCATGTCTGCTAAACCAATTATAGCGCCGGGTGAATCCATCAACCTGCCGACAATGTTGCGTCTGCTCAACAAGAAACAATGAAAATTTATCAGCCATTTTATGCGAATAGCTATGGCAGATGCCCACAGCAAGGAGGACTGAAGCAAAGCTGACCGACTCCATTATAGCCCCGCATCTTGGTCCCTTGACTGCCTGTCTGCCTGCCGACCCAACTGCGTGTTGGCTATTAAACTTATGTTTACATTTAGCAGGACTCGAACTGAACTCAACAGCCAGCAGAGGGCTAACCAAGAAGTTGGCGAATTGTACATAAAATAAACAAAAGAATTTTATTTTTATACTAAATAACAATCTTGGCATTTGATTACAATTGATTAATTTAAAAAGCTATTTGTATTAAAATTGAAACATAATTAAAAAAAAAGTATAAAGTATATATTATTCATCTGTTATCTTTAACGCTTAGAAGAAAGAAGGTACAGTAATTGGACAACTATAACATATACAAATCCGATTTCTGTATTCTTTTCCATAAATTCATTTCCATTTCTTTTTAAGCCAACTTCGCTCAAGTCACTTGCTGACTTGCTGATTTCAACGTTAGACGCTTGGCCAGCTGGCTGCGAGACTGTCTGACTGACTTAAAGTGAGAGGACTGGTTGGGCTGGCTGACTGTTTGGTTAGCATATGTCAATGGCCTTTGGCTTTGTTTGTACTAAATGCGTTTCTTGGCTTTGTTTTCATGTAATATCACCACTCTCCTACTCAAAAAATAATATAAAATCTGAAACTTAAACTTTGCTTTCATTCTTCAGTTTCCATTTGACACTGGCCATGATTTTAAACTTTTCTTCAACTTCTTAGCACTCTGATTTTTTGACATGAATATTCAGCTTGAGTTCCTTTCGAATTTCTTTACAAATTAAATATTGAATTTCAATGAAGTTTTAGTGATTTTCTTATGAAAAGAGTCTCAGAATATTTTTCATTTAATACATATAACGTTCGATAAGTACAGTAAAGATGGTTTACTTGCTATTCAATTGCCAAGACTTGGCCAATTTCGTAGATACTCTCAAAGCTACACTGACAAATATGTAAGCCTTGAAAATTAAGCTCTGTTTGTCTGTTTCTTTGGCCATGCTCAAACATCAAAATTGGTCCAGCAATTCAGGGAATGAGCAACAGGAACTGAAAAAGCAAGCACTCAAAGGTCAGACAAGCACAATGGGCAGATGCCAATGCCTTCATGCATTCATAATGACACGCGTGCGCCCTTAACTCACTTGTAGGATATCGAGGTCGTTTACGAATGAGAGTAAGGAACAGGAGCAGCAGCAACAGCGTGAACAGGTAATTGTAAACCTCATCAGGAATGCGTGTCTGCATCTGCAACTGCTGCTGGGCAAGTGCAACTGTGCTGCTGTTAAATCGAAGTTAACACAAATGCCCAAGCATGCAAATGCTGTTGGAAGAACAGGCAATTGAAGTTTCTTTGAAGTTTTCCTCACGTTAACATGCAGGGTATCTGTTTGTAGGACACACCTGCCTATTCCATTTGGCACGAAGTAAACGATATCTGCTTTATTAAAGCAGTTGTTCGTATATATTTTATCATCCCAAAGTGCTTTAGATCAAAATTGTTTCAAAGGGGTTAGCATTCACGTTCAATGCTGCTGTCATTGCTGCCACTTATTTCCCATGACTGTCATCAAAATTCTAGAGTAACCGTGACTCAGCAAAATGTTGTTGATGCTCAACGAGCTATTAAAATATTAAAAGAGTTTATCCGCCACATTTGCGAGGGCATTAAATGCTATTTTACAACAATAACAAGCCCTGAATTAAGAGTGGAGAGGGGAGAAACGACAGCAGGCATTAAAATACATCGCAATTCACATGCTTGTCGTCGTTTTGACACTCATGTTATTAGCAAACATTCAACAGAACCGCGTTTCCCTTCTCTACATGGCAGCTCGGTAAATGGAGTAGCATAGCTAAGTTGCACGCTTGCTTGGACAGGAATAATACTTGCTTATTTGTTTTAATACGCAACGTTGCGTATACGCACTGTGTGCGAGTTTGGTTCTAGCTCGCAAAGCTTTTGATTGTTGTAATTGCTACTGCTTCAGGTTGTTGCTGTTGTTGTCGACATGTTTGCAGCATGTGTGTTTGAGTAACTTAATTCCTTCCGGCCTTACCCCGTTACCGCCTTCCGTCCTGCTTCCATTTCGCATTCATTTTGCATGCCATTTGTAGTATAAGTATTTTGGCATTCTGCTTCTGCTTGTGTTCTCCATCTTGTTTGAGCCTTTGCTTTTGTTCAAACGAGGTGGAAAAATAAAACCAAATGCGTTTTCCATGTCGCGTTCGTATGTAGTATTATATCCACTGACACCACAACGGCGGGGAGTAGTCCTCTGTTCACCATACACTACATAAGGACACACTGTGTGCTTATTCTTATTTTTATAAAAAAAATATATATATGACCACATAACGAGGTTTTAAGTGACGATGGCAGTGGGATTAGTTAGCTTTTAAAAGTACTTTTACCGATTTCAATAAGACTAGTGCTTGGCCTCGGTTTCTAACCTAATGGCGATTCTATGACAACGGTAAGGATCTATTCAAGTTGCAAAAACACTGACCGCACACAGAAAAAGGATAAATTTAAGATTAAAGCGTCGTGTCTGCTAGTTAGTGAATGAAAAAATAATAACATCCCGCCTTAATATATATAGCAAATTTATTAAAATTAATGAAAAAATCAACCTTTACTTATCAATTAACTATTAAGTTCAAAAATTGAAAAAATTTTAATAGCCTCAAAACTTAAATAGCCGCTTCTTTGCATCTCTTTTCAAAAGTTTGCAATTTAAGTAAAACTTTCTGCTCACTCTTTTTATTTACTTGGCCACAATGTTTCTAAAAGCTCGTATACGAGTATCTTCCATCAACCCATATTTAGGATTTCCAAAGAGTACCCACATACAGACCAAATACAAAACCTTTGCCTTACCAACGTAGCCATAAAACAGGTAATTAAATTGTGCGCTGTGTGTGTGCCACAACCAAAAACAGACTTCTTCGAGCACATAAATAATTTCATTTCCATTTGGACCATATTGTATAAGAGACTCAGTGCAAGACACATACATTAAAAACGATATTCTATACTTTTAAGACATTATGTGGTGTGTCTGTACTTTTCCCACATTTAACAAGCAAAAACTTATAGATTGAAATTACCGAAGACGGAGGAGCATGTAATGGTTCATCACCTTGAGGCATTGCCCAGCTAACATACATTTAACGCACACACACAAGCACATCCATAAACACAATAACACGCAGCAGCCCGTTATGTGGCTTATTTAATTAATTACAATCGTTTAAAAAGTGGTAGAAGTTAGCTGTTAAGACGAACAAGCTGTTAGATGGACATCAAGGTAACGCTAACAATGTTTGCTTGTCATTCAACATGCCGTGCATGCTTATTAATAAGATGGATGCTACATAAAATATGCATGCGAAATAGGGCCCAGCCAACTAAAGCTGAATGGAAAACATGGGGGGGAGAACTTTCGCGCAAAATATTTTTGAGATAATTCACAAAACAGTCAATTTAAATTCGTGTTGCCTAAAATAAATTTTAAAACCTTACCCCCATGCATCAAGCACCCACTTTGTGAGAATATAAACTTCTGACCTATCGTTTGATCCTTAAGAGATTTGATTTTATTAAGGCGCTTTTCAACGCTCTTTGCCAGGCAATAAATCGATTTGGGATGAGACAGGCAAACGGAAGCACAAAAGCAATCGAGGGGTTTGAAGTGAGGATTCGCTGCTTCCATTCTGACGCATTGTAGAAGTGGCAGCAACATCGTTATCGGCACTAACGCGCACCAGACTCAATGGCAGCTAAGTCCTGCTTCAATGACCGTAACTGCTGGACAGTAATGATATACTACTTGGAGACATTAAATGGCCACGTTACGCTTTCTGGACAATTTCGCTACGTTATTTAAGCCTCAGTTGCTGTCCATTTTATCATGATTAACAGTTTTAATTACTTGTAATTGTTCGCTAACCACAATTTGGCCCAGTTATCACCAGCTTGTTGAAATTTCTGCAATAGACTTTTTCTCGCAACAAACTTAATTAAAATCTATATTAAGGTACAAGAAACAAAAGACAGTTAAGCCAAAGACTAAATATAAATTGATATGTTAGATGATTATAAATATCTGGTAACTCAATTTGTTGTAAATGCTGTAAATGTCATTTATGTAGCCATTTATTCAATTGAATTGGGTGCCAATGAAAGGTTCTAGCAACGTCGACAATTTGTGCCTTGATGCCTTAACGCATTCAGTTGTAACTTATGAAACATGTAAGTAAAAGCAAGCAGTCAGACTGCGAACTAACTCTCAAGTGTATCATAACTCTTTGCAAGCATATTTAAAATTAAGGCGAAGGTTATAGAAATCTTATAAAGTTTTTGTGGATTTTCTTTGCTTGCACAAGCTCTCAAAGGACATGTTACCAAATCTTATACATAAAAAATAGAAAAAACAGAAGCTGTAATTCCATTTGAAACTTTTTTCTAAATGTACTATAAGTACAAGTTGCTTGATTATAACGGTACAAATTTTCTAGCGGAAAGGTGCTCTTCCACATTTTAATGTAAATATATAATGGAGCTAGCTTACTTTACTTGTTGCATGATATATTTGAATCCTTTAATATCCCAAATGTGCTTATCAAAAAGAGATAAATTCTCTTTTATTCTCGTTTCAGTCAAACATGGTTTTTTTGCTGCGAATTCTGGGTAACCTCTTTTTTTGCCACTTCATAGGGCTAGCGACTTTGGGGGCAATATAATTTGGACCAGCTACTGCTGCAGCCCTTAAAAACCAAACAAGCCTTAAGGGCATATAAAAAGCAGACGCAGCATCAAAAAAAAAACAAAACGAAGAACCAGAACAACCACACTGCTCTCGAAGCCAAACGCTTTTGAGTGGCCAGCCGTTTGTGCCTTGCACCTACATAGATCCTGCTGGCGGTTTCCACTTCACTTTGTGCACTGCGCGTCAAAAGTTTTGCGAACGGCGCCTAACAAATTGAAGCCGCCAACAATGGAGGCACCCGTAATCACTTAACGAATTGCTGGCCAATTAACAATCCAAATCAGTTTAATGAATTGGCAATTAATAGGGATGAGACCCACCTTGAATGGCTTACTGTTGTCCATCTCAGCGAAATCGTCATACCCGTTGGTGAGCGGTGGTGATGGCGTATTGGGTGACAACGCCAGTTCCAATGTGATGCTATCGGCCGCATCATCTGCATCCGCATCCACTTCAACATCGTCAGAAACAACAGCAACATCAGCAGCATTTGTAGCCGCAACCTCCACATCATCAGCATCTCCATCATCCGTATCAGCATCCATTTCTGCTGCACGCATCAAAGTCCTTTGTCGCGGTGTTCCAAGTGTTGTTGTCGTTTTTGATGTGGTTTGAGTTTTCATCGTCTCAGCTATTTCGGGGGTTGTTGTGATTACTGCAGAGATTGCCTGTTTTGCTGCACTAACTTCTGTCATTTTTATTTCTTTCCTTTAGATTATTTGTCTATTATTTGTCTTGCTTGTTTTCTGTTTTTGTGTCTTGTTATTTATTGTGTCCCAGTCTGCTTGTTAGCAGAGCACCGGAGATTTATGACATGCAACACGAATTTAAGCGCTAATTGAAAAGTTTTGTACTTGTCGTTGTTGTCTACATCTTTTTGTGTACATATATGTTTTCTCTTGTTGTTTTGACGAAAAGTTTATGGGCGTTTGTTTAGTCTCATAAAATTTAGTTGACAAAGTTTATTTGGAAAATCTCAATTCACATATTGAAGCAAACTAAACAATTAGTATATATTATTGATTCAGATAAATTCTTATTTAGTTTTAATTCAACATTTTTTGTTTATTTTCGTTTAATTTGTAGCTTAAGAAATTTTCGCGATTCTTTGTGTGTTAAAATTGCTGCGTCAACCGCGCCCACCAATTGCAAGAAAAGCCGGCCGAACTTGGAATAAATTGCCAGACAACTGTGCGTGCTGTATTTAAACAAGCAGCGACGTGGCTTTTGGCCAGTCTTTTCTGCCATTTGCAAACACAAAAGCAATGCCAAAAACCCAAAACAGAGTCAAAAGCACACAAGTTAACAGTAAGCTTCGAAGAGCGTGTACTGTTAACGCTCTGTTAACGGCACTGTCAATGCCAGACAGGGCGTGTTTTGCTACATTTGTCGTTGGCCAGACAAACATAGTTGGGGTATAATTTTAAATGGCAATAGGCCTATACACCTGTACCCAGGCACGTCTAAACCTTTCAAATGGCAAAAAGTTCTCTTACTTTTTTGCGAGTTATAAATTTTCGGGCAGTGGTTGGTAAATTGTTGCACTTATACTTATATTCATATAGTACATATAAATTTGAGGTCTGAACTTTTTGTTTGCTGCACTTTAGCTGTAAGGGCAAAGTTTATAAATGCAATAAAAATAAAGTTGGCAGCTAGAATGAATGCAGTGTTGCAGGCAGGCAGTCAAGCAGGCAACTGAAAAATGTCACTTTAACATAATAAGGTTCTCTTAGCGCATTATTAAAATTGTTGGCACTTTTGGGACGAAAGTTTAACAAAGGTGCACAAACAAAGGCACAGATTTATGGTCAAAAATTTGTCAATTGAACTGAGTGTGACAATTACATGGCGCATGCATTCCTCACCCCCTTACTATTTTGGAAAAAGTTTATTGTGAACAGCAAAAATAAACAAATCTATAAATTGATGCCCACCAATTTGTAAAACAGCATTAAAGTTTTAAACATGAATTTGGCTTTGTTGTTATGCACGTTTCGCTCGTCAATAACAAAGCTAAGCCGACAAATTCCAAAATATTACGCATACGCCGCCTGCAACGTTAATTGTCACTCTGCAATGTCAATGCATTGCACGCAGCACGGAAATCGCTCGAAACTCACAGAGATTTTCAACTGATTGACAATGGCGATGCGTACGTGACTTTCATAAAAAAGCACGCAAATAACGGAAAACCCTTTTTTCATTGAAATCCATTTCAATTTATCTTTGCCGAGATTGGATGCAATACGATACGGATTGGATTGGATATTATTATAAAACAAATTGTGAAATAAGCTGGAAATCTTTGTGTATGCTCAAACATACTATGAGCACATTATTTTTATTGAATACATTTAAAATTTACTTTAAATTTTTTTGCATATTTTTTTGAGCTTCTATGCTATGTACATTTTTTAATGTGCTATAATCAACAATTTATCTGTTTTAATTAATGTATCTTCTAGCTAAATTGAATATTGTTAATCATTGGAGCATCTCTAATTACCTCGTCTCGTGTCCTTGACAAATAGTAATGCATATTTCAGCAATACGCTGACCCCGACAGCCGCATATTTCGCACATTTCTCACATTTCGCATATTTTGCACTTTTCACACAACATATAAGTGATGCATCGGCTGCGTTCACCAGAATGTTTTGCTCCATGATACTGGATCATAATGGCTTATTTTCGATTGTTTTTATTAAAAAAAAAAAACACAGCTACAGTCTGCGGTATTCCAGGTGGCATGGCGACCTCACAAAAGTGCATTTTGATACTGCAATAAATCCTGAGCCCATTTTTATAGCTTTTAATATTGTGTTGTTTAAAATTACACCGCTTTAGTCATCTGTTTTTTTATTATATTTCGATAAATGTAGGGCGAATTTCAGTAATGCATGGAGGGCATGCATTTACGCTCCATAACTTTGAACATTATCCAGGAGCGGTCGAGATTACAAGCAAAATAATCGGTGCTGAACTTCCTGGTGAACGCACTCATTGTGTACTATATAGTATGTACTATATAGTTAAGTCATCCACATTTCCATGTGGCAATCGCAGGGCCTAATAATTTATGTGGCAGCCCAAGCTAATTGTGCAATGGAACGTGGCGCGAACACATTTTTGCATATTTGCCACGCACGCATATATTTAAATGCAGGTAGGAGCTGCCCAGACAGGAGCTGAGCATAATAAATTGAGATTTATGCGTCGCGCCAGCCGTTGGGCCTCAAGGTGAGAGAGAGGAGGTAAGTTACATAGTCATCATCAACATCAGCATTAGTAACACAAGCCGTCATGTTTAATTATGGTGCCATGACCTTCGTTGTTTTTAGCTGGACAGGGATTGGGCAGTTAGATTAATTAACTCACTAGTCATCGCAACAGTTACTGAAACTGTAACATGTATATTCCAACAGAAAGGTCACACACACACACACACACACACTCACAGCATGTGTTGAGCAATGATTAACTGTTACAAGTGACTATTTTTCCACTCGTTTTCCTTTTTTTTTTTTTTTTTGGACTCTTGCCAAGCCTTGCTTTCAACTCTGGCATTCAACGGCCGCTTGCGGATTTGTTGGACTTTTGAACTTGAAAATCAAGCAAACAAAACCGGATACAATTTCAACGAAAGCGTTTTCGAATACACAAATCCCAAACTCCGCTCAAAGCCAAATATTTGCGATACTTTTGCTTCCGTGGCATTTGGCTACAATTGAATAAAATTTAAATAAAAAGCGATTGCCAAAAAAAGCACATAAAATTGAAAACGTTTTAATTAAATTGAAATATGTATTCGCGAACAGACACACTCATCCAAAATAAAAGAGCCTACATGTGGGTCGTGGGCATAAGGTACATAAAATATATATATTTGATGCTCGCGTTTGTGTTTATACTAACGTTTTAATTGTATCGTAATAGCATATTTAATTATACATACATTCGTAGGTGTTTATATACATATTTCAATTTGGCATTATAATTGTTTTTATATTTGTTTTTAATTGAATGCCAGCTTAATGTTTGATATGTATTTATTATTTTATAGTTTTTTTAATTGTATTTATTTCATGTTTTGTAGTTCAACTGCTGAAATATATAAGAGACAAAGTTTATTGAATTTTGCTCTATAATTGCAATAAAACATATTAATTTAACTAGGAGTGCTGTAAAGTTTTGTGCAGCCAAGTTAATATGTATTAACATAAATATTTGCACATAAATGCTACAAAACATTTAAATTTGATTGACAACTTCAACCTTTTAGTGTAAATATTTGTACATTTAGTAGAAGTTCCGACACATCCGTCAAACTGGGACTGATCCGGCTCAATGGCCAGCTGCAAACGGTTATTTGCCATCTTGTTTTGGCAGTGCATGCATTGACATTTTTGGTGCAGGACTCAACTAGCGCTGTGACAAAAATGGCTGCGGGTTAAAGGTCAGTTTTACACGCTCACATGTCAGACACCCCGCGGCAGTCGTAAGATAAACAAAATGTATAATTTGATGTTTGTGTTGGGGGCTGTAATGGAAAAAAATTTGCATAACTGTCAGCTGTGTCTAGGCGTACGTATGCTCCTTTAATGGACTCTGTGGCAGCAGCTAATGACTTTGGTCGCGCAAACAAATCAGCGTAGCAAACAAGTACACAGACATAGACACACACACACACACAGAAAGAGACATAGGATAAAGACCCCTCCCACACGGCACACAAATACGAATAACACAGGCAAATGAGGCAATCTAAGCGCTTGTTGCCTGCGGCATAAACTGCATGATTATAGACCCTCGCGCCACTGCCACTGCCACCGCACCATCTTTGCCAGACACACCACAATGTTGCCATCGCATATGAGCCACGGGGCGTATTAGCAATACCCACAGCGCCATCTATTACAAAAAAAAAAACATGCTGTTTATGTGCAATTCGAAACTCACACACGGACAACACGACCCCCCGTTGGTGCACAAATAAACAAGCAGCTCTTTACACATTTATTTTAGATATAAAAAAAAACACGACAAACCAACAACATTAAGCTATACAGAAAAAAAAATAAAATAAAATTGTAGAAAATTATGCGCTCGCCTGCGCGCAATTCTAGAGCTTCATTCGATATATTGTTGTTGTTGTTGTTTGCTATGGACTACGCCCACTCTCAAATCACATCTCCCCAGGATGTTAGACATTTGACATTTGTGTGTGTGTGATGCTCTGCCATTTGGCCACTGATTTCTTCACTTGTTTGTTTTTGTGCATAGCACAAGATTTACTTACTCCTTCTTGCAGCCCAAACAAAAAAAAAGGATTGAAATACTTTTAGCCATGAGCAATATAAGTACTTAGGAAATGGTTAAATCAACAACGCGGTTTGTTCTACTTTTAGCTGGCCTAGAAGATAAAATGTGATCCATCCATGTTTAAGCTAAAACTTTTTGCTCGCTTAGATAAATAAAATATTTAAACAAAAATAAAACAAATCATTTTATATCGCATTTTTTCAAAGAATTTCATGCTGTTTACCATTGTGCAGCACTCTTATTTTCTAGAATTTTTGAGCTCCCCTTCTAGAATGTCACATGCTCGCTTTACCGCACTTCAAAGCATGGCCCTCAAAAACAGTCAAGCCAAATTATATATATTTTTTTCTTAACAAGAGAGTGAAGCAAGTAGCAACAAACCAGTCTACACACATCCACTCAGAAAATGGTCCTTTTAATGAAAATGGTGGCCGTACATCAAAGCAAAGTCAAACGCAGTCGCACATACAATTTAAATAATTTCTTTACCATTGCTGCCCCCTAACAAAGTTTGCGACATGTCAAGGTCACGAAACCGCCAGCACAAAACAACAAGAAAATAATACAATATAATTTTATAACAATAACAACACGACACTAAGTCCGATGGGAAATTACAAGGCATTCAAAAATAGTGAAAAGATTTTTAGTTATTTAAAGGCATTAAAAATTGAAATGCCAAATCGAATTTTGAGGTTAGTCCACAACGCTCACTTTGACCACTCGAGGCACGATGTCGTCATAGATTTAGGTCATTTACAGGCTGCACCAACTCAGCTGAGTTCGATGTACAACTGTGTTAGTGGGGCAGAGCGGCTGGAACAGCAGTATATTCTCCTGAATCGGCCTGGCCCCTATATATATTATGCGCACGTCACGCAAGCACGCAATGGGCGTGTGACGTCACTAAGTTCTGGCAGTGTTTTTAATGCAATTAGGTGCGACAATTGCAAGACATAGTTGTTGCTCTCTTTAAAGCTCGCTGGTTCTCTCTCTCTCACTTTCTCTTTTGACAAGCTCTCTTTCTCAGTGGTATTTTCATTTAATACGCCCTGTTGCACATTTGTTCATGTTGCGCATACGCAGCGTTTACCTGGGCAGTAAATTAACATTTTTGGTTTTGTTTGTTTGCATTTTATTACGGTATATTGTTTCTTGGTGTTTGCAGTAACTATGTTTAATAATTTATGGTTCTTTTTTTTTTTTTTTTTTTTTTTGGTATGTATATATATTTATTGCTTATTCAATATTGTTATTTTCTTGCCTTTGTTTTTGGCTGTGGTTGTTATTCTGTATATGAGAGTATATAAGTGTTTAATTGCCATTGCATATTTTTGTTTGCATTTATTGTTTTTAATTTACTAACATTAAAGGTTTTTGCAGTTTGTTTAATAAATTCTTCACGTTTTTTTTTTTTCTTTTTTGTTTTTATGGCTACACTATATATTTATTGTGGGGGGTGTTTACTTGAAGCAATTTCAAACCAGATCGAGTTCGAAGTCGTCCACTCAAATAATTATTACACATAAGTCAGTCTCAATTGGCTTTAACAAATGACATTTTCAATGGCATTAAGTCTAAAAACAATTTTATGTGTGCGTTTCGTCTTGTTGAACTTGGTATTAACCTAAGTTGTTGGCCATAACAAAACCATATACATATATAAACCATATTAAGCCACAATTACAAACAATCGGAATGACCAAATACAATAATGATAATGATTACAATGAGCAAATCGTTAACAGAAAACTACAAAAGATAATTGAATAATTCAATGTTTTTTAACAACCGAATACATTTTTGTACTTAAAAGCTTTCAATTAGGAATTCTAACTATGCAAAAAGCTATTTAGCTACTTAGCAATTCGATATTGTTAACAATAAAACCATTTTTCATTATAATTTAGCTCATGCAGTTCTATTAATAAACATGATATTTTTCTGTGAGTTTTTAATCACATTCTTTCCATCCTTAATTCATCTACAAGCGGCTTATGCTTTCATTGCAAATGTCCGTTATTTAAAATTCAATATTTGTATTTTCGTTATAGACGTATTGTTGTCATTTATGTTAATTTATCAATTTTTGTAGGAGCTTTCATTTCGCGGGCTTTGACATTGAACAGCTACGTCAAAATTGACAGTAAATGATTGCTAAGAAATAATTCAAGGGTTTCATTAACAACTAAACTTAAGAAGAGTTGTCTCGATTTAAAAAAATTTTTCTCTTCGGAAAAGAACTTTCAAATAATTAAAAAAATCCATCAAAAAGCATCATATAGCAAATTGCGGTCTTTTGACCAACTAAATAAAATTCCATGAAAAAAAAATTCCTTTTCATTACCTTATTCCAAAAATTATTCCTTCTAAGCTTTTGTCCATTCTAGTTGTCAATTCGCTGATTAAATCTTTTAACAGTTTAATACTAATACGTGGAATATTTCGTTAACTTTCATTTACTCTTAAATTCTACGAAGCATTTTTTGTTTAAGATTTCTTTTCGTTTCGTTTCTAAATAATTGTTTGTATGCATTCGTTTCAGTTTTGTATTTTATTTCTTATATTTTTACTTGGCATTTTGTAGCGCCTAAATTACATGCTACAAATACGTGTATGTTAACCCAATGTTGCAGGACTGATTAATTTCGGTTCGTTTTGTTGAAACATTATCATTTAATAAAAATTGTGCCTTACATATCGGCTACTCCTCGGCGGCCAGACTTTATCTAAGGCTGCCCAAAATGGGCAGTCAGATGTCGCCAGTGTTGCCATTGCCATTGCCATTCGCATTGGCGTTCATCTCATTGGCTGCCACAGAAGATGACTCAGTGTTGCTGCCGCATGTGTTGCTGGTTGCCTCGGCAACTGTTATTGTAATGGTGGTATTTTGATTGTCACACTGTACTACCTCAATGGTGCGAGTGTTGCTAGCATTTGTTGCAGTCATCTGTCCACTCTCCGCCTCATTTAGCTGACGTCCTATCTCACGATCAATGGCCTCCGCATCTTCTGGATAACGCTCCGAGCAAAAAATGGCACCTGCTTTGAGCAACTTCAAAAGATTAAGACGATCCTCAGCATTACGTTTGGCACAAAGCGGTCTGCAACATAAATACAAACATAGTAAAGAATATTTTTAAATGAAATTGTGTTTCCTTAAAGCTTTCTTAAGTAGTATTTGATGCTCACCTGCCGGCATCTTTGAGCTGCTCCATAAACTCCTTGCCTGTTATATCCACCAACGAATTGGGATCCATGTTGGATAATGAATCCAAGTCAGCATCATTCATAACGGAAACATTGCACAAGTTGTTCTGCAGCTGACCCACCAGCTGACGAATCCTTGCCGACTCCGAGTTGTTCGCATCCGTGGTATCCCCATTCTCCGGATTGGCTGAACCAGTGCCATTGATGCTGCCATTGCTGGTGGCATTTGGCGTGGTTATGGTCACGTAATGGGTGGGCTATAAACCATTTACATAACATATACAGTTAAATTAAAATTTCGTGTACGTGATGTTTATTCAATGACGGAAATTGAATTATTGCATAAAAGAAATGTAAAAAAACAGTCGCCGATTGCTCCGAAATTAAATCAAAAGCATTATCAACTTGGTTTGGAATTTCTTTTTTGCGTTTATTACACAGACAAATATACTGTGCATATGTTTTCCGCTACATTAAATTTGCATTCTCAATTTATGCACTTTATTTTATTTATTTGGATATTCAGTTAAAGAGCATTTTGACAAAGAATTTTACATGAAAGTCGGATGCCTTACATTCCTATTGTGATTGAGACTCTAAGAGTGAGTAACATTTTAACGATTTATGATGCTACAAAAAGATTAATTTACTTACATCAATCCAATGTTCGCCCGGAAAGACAGCTACCAATTCGGTGTTCTCGTCGAGTGTGCGAAAATATTCCTCATCATCGATCTCGGTGCCATCAGAATCCAAATGGATTGTCGGCTGCTCCTCACACTTTTCAAATTTTTCGGCCACCTTGGCGCGTATTTCCTCTAGGCTTGCGGCGCAGACGGCTTTTTTAATGTTGCGCGTGACGTCCTTGACCTGGACAGTAGGTAGAAAAAAGGAAAAGGGAATAATAAACAGTTGCATACACACGGCAATAGGCATTGAATAAATAATAAATTAATACTAAGACCTGAACCAACAACAACAAGTGCGACTTGTGCCCTATATAAAATATTTAAGTTGGACACTCGACAGCTCCCCAAAAAGTTTTTGTTATTCATTTATTTTTTCTGTATTCCTTTTCTTTTTGTTGTTCCATTACTGTGCTCTGGGATTAATCAACTTGGCATTAGACAGCTCGTATATGTAGGATACAAATATTGTATGTAGATATGTGCTTAGGGCCTAGTTGCTACGCAATTCCAGCTGAAACGTGAACTCATTACCAGCCTCAAAGTTTTACCAACATTTCTCTCAGGTAGACGCACCAACACACCCATAAGCTAAACAGCTTAGTAACTCCTTAATGACGGCTTAGCTTATAGGCTCAACTGAGCTGATGACCTGCGTGCTAAGCTAAATGTTTGGTCGGAAATCACGTCGGTGAATATAATTTATTTGATGAGTGTCATAACACAAGAAAAAAGCGATTTTGCAGAATGTCAAAGTTTCATCTGATTGCAAAACAAGAAGTTAAATAACAAATGCTCGCACAAAAACCGTAAAAAAGGTAAACATTTGAAATTTGTACATGAAACAAAGCATGCCATTATGCATATTTCCGCAGCATTAGCTAAACAACTATCAGGGCGATTTGGATGTCCTTGTCCAAGATTATAGCCTTAGTATGAAGGTTTGTCCCTACTGAAATCTTAAGTATTAATTTTTTTTGGCAAGCGCTTTAAATTAACTTTTAAAAAACCCAAAACAAACAAAAAAGATTACGTCACACTTAGCAGACTGTCTAATACTCTTCTATTGTAAAAATAAGAGCATTAATCAGTTGAACACAAGTTTATTTCCATATCATATATGCTTATATTTATATTTAAATCATTTCAAGAATTTTACCGCATGGCAATTAAACTGAACAAAACCCGTATTCTTGTTTTCCCAACAGAATCAAAGTTTGACAACGCTAAAAAATCATAAATAAATATTAGGTTTGTATTGTAAAAGAAAGTTTGGACCGGTGCATATGGCAATGCTATATATGATTATGATATATTTACGAGCAAGACCATAACTATTCACTTATTTTATTTAAAAATCAATAGAGTTTGTTGCTGTTGTGACTTTGTGACAATCAGGCTGCAAAATACTCTGTTACCAGTACTAAAACATGTTTGGAAAGGGTTGTATAAGATAGGGAAGGATGGGTGTGGCCTAACTATCTTCCTACCAACTTTGGTGACTCCAGCGCAAATTCTGTTGAAAATATAGAGTGGAGTAGAACGGCTTATAAACCGACACTGGTAATGGCCATCAAATAATTAACGCAAAATATCCAAGAGCTCTTATTAATTACACAACATTCAATGCCACAGCAAATGAGGCAGCAACAAGAGTCAAATTTGCGAGTAATTCAGAAACCAAATACCAAGTAATTATGCCCTCGAGATGAACACAACACACATTGAACATCGAAAAGTGAGAGCAATAACAGGTAAAACAAATATTGCGCATACATCACATTGCCCAATCAGCTGTCGGTTGCTGGTGGCTCTAATTAGGATTAGATTAAAAAATAAACAAATGGATAAAATTCATATAGCTAAAATCGGCAAGCTTCACTTTTAATCAGTTAAAACTTCTTCAAGAGTTCTTTTAGATTATTTAATGGTTTTTTTTTGCAACAAATTGGTATGAAACGGACATGGAATGCACTTGCATTTTATGCTTTTGTATATTTAATGCATGTACCGAGCGTGTTTGTCTTTTTTGGGAACTCAAAACATGAGCACAGTTTGACATGCACTCGTCCGCCTTGCCGCACAAATATTTGTCGTGTTTTTGCTAACAAGTTATGCCTGTCAGCAGTTTAATGTTGCATACTTTGAAGCGCATGCCACGAACGCAAGGCTTCATGGCACAGTATTGCCAGGCTGGCCCAAGGACATTCATCCGTCGTTGCTTGTCTTCCGATTAAACTTGCATGTTATGTTAAATGACGCCTGAGCGTTAAGGTTAAGCGGAACATAAATTACACCTTGTGGCCTGACGGAAAAAGACCAAGAAGATAGAGATGCAACAGCATCATCGGCTGCACGATGGCTACTTCAGTCCAAAATTTATCACTCCACGTGCAACGTGCAGCTGCAACACGAGCTTTCATAAATAATATAGCAGGGCGTGCGAAATGAAATAGAAGTTCAGTTTGCATTACAACATTTTTATTACAATTACCTATAGCGCAGCACAAAGGAGGCGAAGAAAAATAGAAGAAAAGTATAAGAAGAAGATGTACAAGTAGAAGTAAATGAAAATTGCCTTGAGGTCCCATCAAGTGAAACACTAAAGCCAGAGTTAAACTCAAACGACCTCGCGAAGGCGCCCATCTGTAATAGATTTGGTCTGGCAGCCTCAAACATTTAAGTCAAAACTTTTTTAGCCGCACTTTGCACAAAACTTGCGTCAAAAATTAATCATATTAAGCCATAAACTTGCCAACAATCACAACTTGTGCCAAACTATTTAAAGGGTGCAATCATGCAACAAATTAACTGCATAAAACTAATTTTTCATTATAACCGACACTGCAGACAAAAAGTTAAATGAAATGCTAAATAAAGACAAGTCAAGGGTCGCTAATTTTTGTTTAATAAGACAAAAAGATAACTAAAAAAAAATAAATATAGAAGACATCAGTACGATACGTTTCAAATACCTTAAAATAGTAAGAAGTATCTTTACAGTCGAGTTCATTTCAAACATCTACTGGCTTATTTATTGTGTGAGGCGGCAAACTTTTTAGCTGCTTGTCTGTCGCTTTTACCGATTCGCATAATTTCAATTAGATTAAATGCAATTCAAACGTATCAAAAACGAAGCCAAATGTACAAATTCAATTTGGAAAATCATTTAATTTACTTACTTATACACTCAGAGCCGCATGGCCTAACCAACTTAGAAACTGGTTAAATGTGTTGCACAAAATGTTTGAAATTATTTTGAAATTGTAGCATGGTATGAAAACAAAGATCTACGTTTGAAAAATGTCATCGAAGTAGCTTGATGTAGGTTAAGTTATGAAGGGATTGAAATTCAAATACGCTAACAACTTTGGTGAAATCCCACTCAACACATAAATATTGTGTCCACTGTACTCGGCTGTCACAAAGGCGCCCATGGCTGCGTGACTGCGTCTCAACTGGGGCACCTTTGTGCCCACACAGACAAAGGCTAAAGACAGGCAGCTGGAACTCGGTTTCGGCAGGAAGTGGTGGGAGGTTATAGCCGCAAATTGGCTGTTATTAATATTTTATAGGCCTAGAACGCAGATTTGAGCGTCGCTAGGGAAATTAGGCGTCAAGATTAAATTGCTGCTTGAACTATGTGCACACATACACACATACATATATGCGCAACAACAATTATGTAAATTATTTTATATTTTATTAATGATATTGCGGCTGGCGTGGCACGTACTATTAACACAAACATGTCAGCTGAGAAAGTTTTTAATGGCATTTTGCATGGAAGCTTTTAGGCCGATTAATGTTTGGCGGTATTTTGCATTAATTATTATAATAAGCAGCGACATTTTAATGGAAAACTGACAGTATTTGACGCCTGTCATGTCCCTTTAGTCTGTTTTATTTGTATTGCGTAGTTTTAAACTCGCCCTGCAAAAGGAAACTTAACACAAAGCGGCCGCAGTGAAGTTTGCAAATTGTTTGCCAAAGGATGTTTGATCAAGAAAATTGCTTTGTGGTTGAAGTTGGCAAATTTGTGCAGTGCGGATTTACTTTGCTTTAAGACTCGCTCTGTTCCAAAGACAAACATTATAACAGTACAATAAACTTAAATGTCCTTTAACGATTTCAACTTGTTTCGACAGCTGATTGGCAAATTAATTAAAAACAAAGGCATTGCAGATTAAACGAAAATAAAAATATAAACAATAAACATGCTCCCTGAAGAAAGCCTAATACCAGCCGAGATGTGTAGAGAAAATTGATGTTATAAATAAATACAACTATCAACTATCAAAAACAACAACGGCTTTTCTTCCGCTTAAATGTAAACAAATAATGCATCTCAGATGTGCCCAAAAACACAACACAAACTGTAAATGAAAAACACCGAAAATTCTAGTCAAGTATTTTGTATTTGCAAAGCCAATGACATTACTGCGCTCTTTATTTTTTACATTCAAGCTCGCTTTCTCTCTCTCTCTGTCTCTCTCTCTCTGTTTCGAGCTGTTTTGTGCTCTCGCAAATAAACAAAAGTTAACAGCGCTTTGAGCTTTTTGTGCTCTGTTTGCTCTCTCTTCATCTTACGCTCACAGCAGCTCAGCTTGAAGTTCACCCAGTTTTTATGTGGGAATTTTTAAATAGCGCAAATGAGAAGCACACAGCACGCGGTTACAAGCGACGATAACCACAACAACAGCAACAACAATATAACCAACAACAACAGCAGCAGCAAGGCAATCGCCCAAATAAGGGCATAGCATTGCATTACAACTTGAGATTTGTTTTTTTTGCCTTTTATTATGAATAAAAACAATTTACATCACTTACTTTGAATGGCATTTTGGAATCGCTAGCATTTGTTGCTATTTCCACAGCATTTGGCATTTTGATAAATAGTATTTACAATATTATTAAGTTTTATTTAAACAGTTATTTGCAAATTTGCAACACTGCACACAGCATTTGATATTTCCAACTTATCACACACACACACACAACAAACTGATAATAATTTCTTTGTGCAAATTGCACACCAAATATATTTTGTTCAGCTTTTCATTTATAATTCAAGCGTTGCGCGAGCTTTGCGTACAATTTGCAAAAACGCGAGCGAGCGCCGGTCTGAACTGAACTCTCTTTGAATTTGACGCTGTCTTTTATAGGCTTCCCGCAAAAGAGAGTGAAAAGCACACAGTTGTTCTGAACATTGCCAACTGCCTGGAGATGGGTCGCAAGCATTCTAGCTGTAAAATTTAAAACAAATTTCAGCTGTTCTTCTTTTAACATAAAACATGCTTGATTTAAATAATTAATTATTGAACACCAAATGCTAATTAACAGACAAAAGAGTATACTCATTCTTTTGCTTCTCAGTAGGACCGTTAACATAGCGCTCTTAGCAGGAACAGGTGCGCTCTGTAATGTTTTTGTAAAAGTTTACAGTCTGAGTTTATTGGCATCAGTTTGAGTTGAAGCTGAAAGCAAGCCAAACCAAATATAATTTGAAAAGCATTAGATAAGTTATATTGATATGGCCTTTGGCTAGCTTTATAAAGTATTTAAGTGTATAAGTATAAACAACTTTGCTAAAAACCTCGCCAACACCTATTTAAATCGATGAATACCTCTATACATATTTGTCCTGCACAAGCTGGTGTTATAGAATAAAAAAAAATAACAATCTTTTTTGACAAATATCCAAAAGGCAACCTTCCGGTTGGTAGCCAGTTGGCTGCGCAGTCTTATCGTTATTTTACCCCATTGGCTTGTGCACAACTTTTGCCATTCACTTAAATATTTTTTTTTTTTTTTGCTGTTCGCTGTCATTGCACTGCCGCATATGCAACTTGCTGGGGCTGGGTGTTGTGGGTGGTTCAACTATTTTGAGCTCAAGTGACTTGAAATGACATACAAGGACACACAGAACGCCTTCTAGGTGTTGCCAGCTGCCAGTTGGCAGTCGACAAATGCCGAGTCACGTGCGTGCCAGTGCATTGACCCACTAAGCCAACAAACTTGGCCAATATGGGCTTTTGAATAGCCTCAAAGACGCAGCAGCCACTCAAAGTTAAGGTATACAACGACGACAACAAAAAAGACACGTCTCCTTAGCACTGAATTTTTTGAATATGTAAACAGAACTTGAGTCGACCCTTTTTTGTTTTAGCCTGGTTAACACTATATATCCTTAATATATATTTGAAAACCGGAGATGCCTGAGAATTGAACAAGCAACGGAAATTGATTTGTATGTGCCACAATGTTTTTTTCCTATGCTAATTGATAATCAAAAAGTCGAGGGGAAGGTATGAAATCGAGCGGAATTCACTTCAATACCCTGTAATCAGTAATTGGCAAGCTAAAACCTTAAAATCTTGTGCCTTTACTGTTAAATTGGATCTTGATTCATACAAAATAATTCAATTTCATGCGCGCATTCTACATTGATTTTAAAATTTTAATACAGTCTCCCCAAATTTTTGAAATGTAGGGTATTTTTTTGGGGGGGACTTGAACTGTCTCACACTTGCCTGCCCACCCATAACTTCTGTGTTTACACAAAGAAGCGCACAAAGGAAGAAAAACAAGGTTAATCAGCAATTTAATAATCCAAGCATCCTATAAAAGATGCAATTAAGCAAGAAGCTTAAGCTGTCCTTAGCTAGCCAGCAACCATTAACAGCGCCTTAACATTTTCGACTATTTAACAGTAAAGCTTTTCGGCTGCCATTGACTCAGCCCACTCCCATTAAGTTTTGACATTCGCTGGGATACTTCATAAATATGTTAAAATTTACGCAAATGTGGGGAAAAGTGAAGCAGGGCAAATCGGCTGGTTGGGCGTGGCTGGTGGCGGGTTTTAATAGCGATTTAAAAGCAGACTTTGCCAACGCTTTGTAGCCCATTACATTTATCAAGGAGAATGGGAAGGAGAAGTGTTTCGAAGCTCCCTGAATAGATTGGATGGTAATGGATGAGCAGGTCGTGTCGTAAACGACCTCACGTTCATTGAACTTGGTACAGCTTATGACAACCTAATACTATGTGAATACATCATCGTTTTTTGTTCGACTCAGCCAACTCACCACATTCATCATATGTTAGCCAAGGTTAGAAAACAATAAATACAAATCAATCACTTTATTTCCTCAGTCGTCAGTCCTATATATATGTACTCGTGTATCTGCTGGTAATATCTCCAGTAAAACTAATAGTTCTCAAGAATGAGTTTGGGCACCACATTCATGCTGGTGAGCTCTTGGAAGAGCAGCTTGCAGGCGTAGGGCATGGATATCTTGGAGACATGCGCCGATGACTGACAGAAGTGGCACCAGGAACAGTAGGCCAATCTGCCGCAGGTGCGGCATACATCGACCTCAAATGCATCCGAAGATATCATCAGACGTTCCATTATCAACATGCTGGCTCCATAGGATATGAGGCAATCACGTTCCATTTCGCCTAGACGCAGTCCACCCTCTCGACTGCGTCCCTGGGTAGGTTGACGTGTTAGTACAGCCTTTGGACCGCGAGCTCTGGCATGCATCTTGTCCTGCACCATGTGCTTCAGCTTTTGATAGTATACGGGGCCGGAGTAGATATAGGCTTCGAGGGGTCCGCCGGTTATGCCCGAGTAGAAAAAGTCCTTGCCCATATAGTTAAAGCCATGACGCACCAGCTCCTCCTGCACATCTGACGCCTTGGAGCCCCCAAAAGCTGTACCATAATGGAATTTACCTTCCAGAACACCAGCCTTGCCGCCCAGCAGCTCTAGCGTTTTGCCCACTGTCATACGGGAGGGAAAACCATGGGGATTCATGATCATATCCGGACATATGCCATAGTCATTAAAGGGCATATCCTCCTGATCCACAATGAGGCCCGTGACACCCTTCTGCCCATGTCGCGAGCTAAACTTGTCGCCTATCTCCGGTATGCGCGTCTGTCTCAGCAGGATCTTAATGAGAAAGTCCTCCTCGGAATTGGCCGAAACCATCACACGCTCAATATAGCTGGGCTCGGGTCCTTTATAGCTAATGGGCACTGCGGTGTATGGCACCTGAGGTGATTGGCCTAAGGAAAGAGTATATACAAAATCAGTTTAAATATTTCATAGCATTACTTACCCTCGAGAGGATTGATAGATGTCACCGCCGGCATTTCCTTGTTGATCATGATTTGTTTATTTAACACCTGCTCGCCGGGCGCCACAATGCCATCTGTGTCCAGGACATCATGCTTGAAGATGACCTTATTGGTTAGCGCATCCTTCACGGGACCCATGATCCTGTCAAATGTTTGGTTCGCATAACGCTTCACGGTGCACTTGGAGTTCTTATAGACCAGACAGCGTCCGTAGCCACGATCGATGGAGGCCTTATTCAGAATCAAAGCATCCTCAATATCATAGCCAGAGTAACTCATCACGGCGACAGTGGCATTTTGGCCAGCCGGCAGCTTATCAAAATTGGTCAACTCAATGGTGCGGGATTTAACCATCGGTGCTTGGGGATAGACCAAGTTGTACATGAGAGAATCGATGCGATTCTTTTGATTATAGCCAATCATTCCCATCGCCTGTTTACCCATGGCACATTGATAGGTATTACGAGGACTCTGATTGTGATGTGGATAGGGAACCAAGCCTGCACAGACGCCCAGCAAGGTAAAAGGTTCGATTTCCAGATGCGTTGTTTTCGTCTCAATATGCTCCTCATTCCAGGCAATAAACGAGTCATTCTCCTCATTCACATCGAGATACTCAATCAAACCGTCATGCAAAAAGTCATCAAATTTTCGTATACCACGTTGAAGTTCATCCAAATGACGCTGCTCCACCAGCGGATGCATTTGATCCACAATGATATATGGCCTGCAAAGTCTACCACCATCCGTATGGATAAAGATACAGCGCTGAGTGTAGGAAGTGTGTATGGAGACAAAGCTGCCCATGCGGCCCTTGCGTCGCATGTAGCGCAAATTGCGCACCAGATGTCGTTGATTAATGGTCAGTCCGAGCACGTTGCCATTGATGAAGACGAGAAAAACGTGCGGATTATTAATGGGATTGCCGCTGACCTCACGTATATCCTCGACACCGGCATTGTAGGCCAATGTCATCACCGGTCGCTCGTCTACCTCTGTTGTTATGTGCGTCATTAGCGCCAGATTTTTGACCAGACCGCATGCCTCACCCTCGGGCGTATCCGAAGGACACAGCATACCCCACTGACTTGGCTGCAGCGAACGCGGTCCGGACACCTTGCGAGTCTTTTCGAACTGTGAGTTCACTCTCGTCATCATGCCCAGCGCCGAGATGTAGCTTAGACGCGACAGCACTTGGGTAACGCCGGCACGTTCCATTTTGAAACGCTTGATCGTCCAATTTCCCGAACTGATGGCAGACTCTAGGCCAACGGTTATTTGTGCCGCTCTCATATGTTTAACGACATCAAACTGTGCCGCCTTCACCTTGGGTATATTCTTGTCCGCAATCATTTTGAGCTCCCAATTCATGCGCTTAAACAAATCCTCGAACATCAGCGATATAAGCGAACCAGCCAATTCCAAACGTTTGTTGCCATAATAATCACGATCATCGAAGAGCGTTTTATCCAGCTCAGCGGCCATCACGCGGCGCACCATCAGCGACACATAGATTGCCTTCATCTGAAAGTTGAAATTGTCAACGGGCACATGAGCCAGAATTGTGGTAAGCAGCAGTTCGCGTGCCTCCTCCGATGGTGTCTTTGTTGTGGCACTCTGAAACCGTTTCACCACCAGCTTGGAGCCTGAGAAACAAACATGAAATTAAAGCTGAATTCTCGAGAAATTTGTCTGACTGCGACTTACCCATGTAGTCTAAAGCCCTCTGCTGTGTGAAAACCTTCAGATTAAAGGCTTCTAGCAAGGAAGCGCCAAAGCGATTTTGCGAACGCGCATCTAAACCAATATGTGCCATTATCTCCTGATCGGATACGACGCCTAGAGCTTTAAAGATTACAACAATGGGTATATCATCCGTCATGGAATTGTGTTTCATGTAGTATTTGCCATGTTTGCTAAGCACTAACGTGCGAGATTTCTTCTCATGCGTTGACGACGTCACCTGACACTGGACGACACCATTGAAGTCTTCGGTAAGCATTTTATTCCAAGATAGCTGCTCCTGAATAAGTATGACCTTTTCCTGACCGCGCACCACAAAGTAACCACCTGGATCTAGCGGACATTCGTTATGCTTTGACAGCTCAAATTCAGATTTGCCGGTAAGCACACAATTGGAGCATCTTAACATAAGGGGCATGCGTCCAATGAGTAAATTGTTTCGCTTAATGCGCTGTGTGCCACGTGTATACTCGATGTCGACGGTAATCGGAGCTGAGTAGGTGGTGTCCCTCAGACGACACTCGTGCGGCGTGGTCGCCTTGGTTATGTTAAAACCATCGTCGATATCTGGTTTGCCAACGCGGACATCCAGATACTTGAGATAGAACAATGGATCTGCACCGCTTGTTACAATCTCGTTGGCACGCACTATCTTTTTTATGTCCACATTGATGAAGTGATTAAACGAATCAATGTGTTGCTTCACCAGGCCCTTCACTTGCAGGAATGCCGGCACCAGTTTCCACTTCTCCTGCAGCGGCTTGATGGGCTTAGGCCATTCCTTGCTATCGCCCGGCTCCCAGGTGTTAACAGGCATTTTTGCATCATCTTGATTTGCTTCAACCATTTAAATACAACAATATTAACAATGAACCACAATATCCAACGTGAGCTTAGGGTTGTCAAAGCACTTGGTAGCCGCGTTTAGTAGCGAAACTATCGATAGTTCTGCACTTTTTGAAATCGGAATTAACGTCAACAAAAAAAGGCTCTTAAAATCACAAACCATTGGGCGTACATACTGCATTTGTATGCCTGTCCAGTTAGTTCTTTATTGAAAATAAAAACGCTATCACGAACAGTATCGATACTATCAATACACTGCGTGCAATTTTAAAAAACCACAGTTAATATCTGGTGGCAGCACTGCTAGATAACGCGCAATTTTTATTTAAAAATCATCAAAACAATATTAAACTCCCAGGAATCTATAGTAATTTCTTAGGTCTTAGACCTTTTTCACAATTTGCACGACATCTTCATCATTGAGAATATGCTCGATGCCCACTTTTTGCGGCTGATGCTTCACCGAAGAGCCCCAGACAAGCGCACTATTAAAAAGAGATAATTTAGAAAGAATATTACAAACAAATATGCTGAACTTACTATTTGAATTCCTTGGCAATAGATCGATGCAGCTTGTTACAAAAGTCTTCAATGCTGGTGCGTTCGTTGTGCAGCACCACGGGCGAACTGTAGTCGGGCAGTTGTCCCTTGGGCTTCGTATAAATTCGCACGAGTCTCAGATATTCCCACATTAGCTCCAGAAGATCATCAAAGTTCCAGTGATGATGCGCTGAAATGGGCACACAATGCGGTATTTTATAGATGACGTCCAGCTCCTCAATTGAGATCTGATCAATTTTGTTCAGCAAATAGATGCAAGGTATATAAATGCGATTTCCCTCGATGACATCAATTAAATCATCACTTGTGGCATCGTAGCGCAACGTTATGTCCGCATTATGTATCTTGTATTCCGACAATATGGTCTTGACCAGGTCCAAGTCCAGTTCGGACTGCGTCACCATGCTATTGAAATTAACGCCACCCTTGTCCTTGCGCTTGTAGTAAATATTTGGTGGCTTCTTGTTCAAGCGAATGCCAAAGCCCTCCAACTCGTGCTCCAGCAGCTTCTTATGTCCCAACGGCTTGAGGCAATCAAGCACCATAAAGATTAAATTGCAGGTACGAGCGACAGCAATAACCTGACGACCACGACCCTTGCCATCCTTGGCGCCCTCAATAATACCAGGCAAATCGAGCAGCTGTACTTTGGCACCCTTGTACTTAATACAACCCGGCACAGTTGTCAACGTTGTGAACTCATAGGCCGCCACCTCAGAGTAGACGCCGGCCAGATTCGATAGTAACGTCGACTTCCCCACCGATGGAAAGCCGACGAAACCCACCCGGGCATCCCCTGTTTTTGCCACCTCAAAGCCAGCTGAAAATGAAAACACAATTAGTATCAAGTTGTTTGGTAGCATTTAATCGCAAAACTTACCCTCGCCGGTGCCGCCTCCGCCGCCCTTTGGCGAGATAAGCTCGCGTCGCAACTTAGCCAACTTGGCTTTCAATAGACCCAAATGGGCTGAAGTAGCCTTATTCTTTTGCGTGCGTGCCATCTACGTTCATTAATACACACATACACGCACACATTAAGAGTAAAGTAAATTGGGAGACAGGTTAGTTTTTGTGGGTCAATATTTTAGAATTAGCCGCTTACCTCCGACTCGATGGCCGCAATCTTCTCCAGTATTGTACTCATTGCTGTTGCGTTAGATGTTTAACGCCGAGAAATAATTAGTTTGTGCTATTTACAAAATTCTATTGCATTAAAACGAAAATAAACTCGCGTGGAGCCTGTCGATTGTCGGCACGGCTACTATAAAGATTCGATAGACTGTCAGACCGACTGCAGCTATCGGTAAATACCAACAGACTAGGGCTACAAAAAATACCAGCTAAATAAACATATGATATATGGTCACCTTGCCGCCATAGTTGATTTTAATTTTTAACTGTCTTTATTCCAGTACAAAATGTTCACCAACAAATGTAAGTAAAAAAATAAATAATTAATGTACTTTATATATTAATTTACGTACGTACAGCAAAAAAGAGCAACAGTCTGGCCAGCAACACCCAGCAAAAGTTCAAATCGCAGTTGATGTCAAGCGGCATTCGGAGCTTTGAAAGTGCTTCGGGACTGCTGCGAAAAACTGGAAGCCAGCTTAAGCAGACAAAATTGAGTCTTTGCCAAAAAGACAATAAGCTCATATTTTCCGGATTTGTGGAGGAGCCAATAAAAATAAAGTCGAAGCACTGCTATGGCTATGTGCCACTTACAAATGGGCTTAATAAACATTTTTGCTCTGCCAAAGAATACACAGATGCAACAACAGTTCCAATGAAAAATGTTGAACCTCAGTCAGTGTCGCCATTTTCAGAAATGTCCAAGCCTGGCCGCGATTTAAGGTACTTCATGGGACGCGTTGACGTTTGTATCAAAATGCACAAAATGCAGCCGCAATTGAACGCTCTTTGGGATGTCTATGGTAAAATTTAGAGAACATACAAATTTAATTTAATATATACATATATTAATACAATTATCAGGCAAGCTGCTGCGCATCATTGTGGGCAAGCGGGGAGAGCACACGCTGCTTTTGCGTACTGATGACACGGGACCCATACTGCAGGCAATTTACTATGACTATGAGGGTGAACTGAGATCCTTGACGATGGGCAAGTTTTAAATAAATGCCCAATAACAACAATAAAACTTTCATACCTTTCTTGTCCAATAGGTTGTAACGTGCACGTTGTTGGTCTCTTCATAGGTGAGAATCGTTTAAAAAGTTTCGCCGTCTCTCAGGTAAGCAATGACGAATGGCCACAAAGTTTTACTCACTTTGAGAACGTGATTACAGAATATTGAAAACATAACAATTTAATTTTGAAAAAGTAGCTTAAAGTACATTCTGTATCAATGTATTTCTATATTACTTTCTACTCAAATTACCTAACAAACTAATGTAGTTTTTAGTTCTTTTTTGTTCAACCCATTCGAGTTTAAATCGATATTTTCAGCCCATTTTATTGAGAATTTTATATTTTAATTACTCGTAGCTATATAATTTGCTATATTTTCACATAAGTTATTACACATTTTTCATTTTGTACTTTCACATTGGGTTTTACATATTAGTAAAGTTAAATATAAATAATACATATATAATATAATTTATTTACTTAGCCTATAAAATATTAGATTCAAAAGTATTTCACTTAGCTTTGCATTGCACAATTACAAATACAGATACATATTACAGATACATAATACTTCCGAAGAAATTAATAGCTAATAGGTTGAAGAGTGTTATAATGCTGCCATATATCAAATTAAAAATCCACATACATAAGAAATGTAACCACTATTCCTGCGGCCAGCGCACACAAAAAGTTAAGTTGCAATGCTGAACTCTTTTGACGATACCTAGTCAAAGAAAATAAAAAATCATGTTACAAAAACAAAGTACAAGTTCCAAAGCTATTTGAACTTACCGCTGCTTGGAACGCGGCGAGAAGGGCGCTGGAGGTATAACTCCCGGCAATGCGCTGTCAAGGTAAACGATCGTATAAAAGAAACTAGCCAAAATGAGACCACACAGAACTGGGCTCAGCTTGGAGCGCAGTTGGTGCTGCTCCGACCAGTTCAAGGCAGCGCTCAGCTGTGCCTGCACATAGACGCTGAGCTCCTGCACGTTGCTGCTGTTTTGTATGTAGGGCACTGTGGGCGGCAATTAAAAATAATCTATTAATAGATACAACGCGTTTTCAAGGTCATCGATTTGATTTTTGTACTTGTTTCAGCCGCACGATAAAAGCGTCGTGACGTACAACAACAAAAATTCAACTCTTGATAGGTTTTTAACGTCTTCAATTGAAAAAGTTAACAGAAAATATATAAAGAAAAACTCTTGAACACGACCAGTTTTGGCGCCCACTCAAATGTGGCACAGTGGGTGAGCAACGTAAAATTAAGTAATTTTTTCATTGCATAGACAACGATTGAGGAAGCTTTATTCGGCACTTGCAGCAAAGCCTTCTTGTTATTCATACTACAATCCACATGCCTTTGCAGCTTGATCATCAAACGGCAAACGTTTGATGATCAAACGGCAATACAAGTTTTCACTCGAAAGCTCAAAAAATGAAGGGCCTAATTTGCATAGAAACAGATGGATAAACGGACAAAGCAGTATAAAATCGGCTCGCGATGCTGATCAAGTATATATACATACACTGTAAACGGATATGCTTTTTCTATGAGTTACCATTAAAACAAAAACAGATAATTATTCTTTAACATGAAGTTTGGAAAATCCCTTCCACTGTGCTTTTTAGATCGCGTGACGGCCGAGCTCAAACTACCGTTAAATCACTCACAGCACAGAAAGAACTTGACATGTTTGTGCTTTGAGAATACATACTTAACTGTTTTTGTATGTATGTATGTAGATATGTAACCAAAGACTTGAGTTTAACAGTCAGAAGATGGTTTTTAAGCAATTAATGAGATATATTGCTGTTTAGTTTTCGGCTTTGCCTATGCAAATGAGCAGCTATTTGTTGTTGGCTAAAGCAAAATGCGCAACAGTCAATTTTTCGAGTCTTTATTTAGATGCTGAGCGCATTTTTAGATGGGGGAAAAGGAGGGTTGTTTGAGTGAGAACGCTGGAAGGTGAAACACATAAGGCAAAATGGAAATGAAAATTGACATGAGATCATACACTTGTCCATACATGTAAGTACTTATACAAACATATAACCATTTAAATATGAACATTGCGCTATATATACGTAAGTCACTTCGTAAACAATAACAAACAAAAAGTGCGCCCATCGAAATGTATATGTATTTACTTACTTGCTAACATGATGATTCGGTAACCGATAATTATAATGCCAAATAGGAGAATTAGAGCTTTGAGGCGCACATCGATATTCAACTCATACCCCTTGACACCGCCCACGCAAATGTAATGTTTTGTTGTTGCCTTGGCTAAATTACAAAATCCAATGGCGTCGTCGCGCCGCTGCTGCGATTGTCTTACGTTTTTGGGGGTTGAGGTGTATATGCGCTGCTGCTGCCCGTTCGGCTGCGCGTATGTTTTCATACTGATAGCAGCGGATGGGTTTGCGTTTGCGTTGACTTCGTGTTGCTGCTCTGTGACGTCACTGGCAGCTTTAAACGACTTCGTTTCGTTAAGCAACTGCATTTCATGAAGCAACTGCATTACTTAGTATTTGCTCTGCATTAAGGCTGGCACTTTAAGTCACTAATACTACTTCACCTTATTATTAATATATTTATTCACTGTTTCTACAAATAAACCACTGATTTTAGACAATACGAAGTAACACGAAAAAAATAACAAAAAACGACGCACCCCCGCGGACAGTAAGAATGCAGTTGCTTGAAGCGTTGCCAAGCTGCGTGCGCACAGTGGTAACACTCCCTGGTGCAGTGTTACCGTATGTTATAAGCGCGCGCGCAACTCACATATTTAAATAAATTCTCAGTTTTGAACAATTTTCTATTTGTAGTTTCTTACATATAAATAATTACTTTTATTTGAAAAACAGTAATAATTAAATATAAATTGTCTTCGTTTTTAAATGTTAAAGTTACTCAATTGTTTTAATACATTTTCAATGCATTTCTGTATTTTATGAATATGTATGTTGTATATGTGTATGTAAAGTATATTATGATTAATCACGCATTTTATACTAACCAAAATTTAACTGCGTTCATAGAAAAGTTAATATTAATTTCTTAATAAGGCTCAATTACTTTACGTCGGGGCATACTCTTTAACTAATTCCACCTTTTTTGTTTTTTATTCGATTAATTTTTTCTTACATATCTAAAAAAATAGTTTCTTTTAAAATAATGCAGTAGTCATCAAATTGAAACAAGCCAAACGGAGTATAATACGAAACAGGAGACAAACTAAAATTTATAATAGAATATTCAATTTTAAAACTATGATCTTATATAATAACAACTAAAAATTAACAATTAAGGCGACACTTTCAAAAACATGTGTACGTCGCCATGCTGGTTGGTTGGTCTGTTTCATTTTATATTATACACACAAGAGAGGGTACAAAAAGTTCAAGGATGCAACTGTTTGTCGACTGAGGGGTTTCTTGTTGTTTTGTGTGTGTGTGTGTGTTTTGAATGTGTAATCATTGTAGTACCCAACTACGTCTTACATATTTAGTTAACTTAGGTCCTAGACTATCACTATGCTAACAAGTGCGCGCCACTTGCTCTACGATTTAGCTGACGCTGCGGCACCGCCGCGCGTTCGCTTGGTCATCGGCTCCGTTGTGTCTGCGGCGCGTATGTTATCGAACAGATTGTTCTCCTGTTAACAAATGAAACAATCAACATGTATTCATAAACAGAATTTGCTATAAGAGTTTACCTGTGAATTGTCATCATCCATGATTGCCAAAGCGGCAGCAGTTCGTTTGGAAGCGGCAGCATTTGCATGTGTGGCAGCCGTTGTCATTGTCGCAGACGCTTTGCTGGTTTTGGCGCCTAGTGTGTATACGTCTAGTGGTATATAAATTTCGGTGTTCTGGAAATTTGCAACGGCGGGCAGTTTATAGTACATTTCAGGCAGCGCCAGTGGCATTGAGAATGCGCTCGAATTGCCATCACATTGACCAACTTTGGCATCAATTATGTGCATGGCGAGATCACAGAGCGCCCACATTTTCTACATAAACAGAATGGTATATATAAAGTTAAGCTGAAAGCACAGATTGCAATTACATACATTGTTATTTTGCGTTCTATCCTTGTCCGAGCCCTGGCAAAACTCGTGATTTTTGATTAGCTGCAGCAGCTGCTTGTAAAAGCCATAAACAAATGATTCGCGCTTCGCCATCAGCGGCTCTAGCACAAAACGCAAACACTTTTCCATCTTACGCAGCTGCACGTAGTCTTCGTAGTTCGTGAAACTAGGATCGTGCACCAACACGGGTATAGCAAAGGCCAGCATGTAGTCAGGTAAAATATGCAGCGACTGCGATTCTGTGGAACTGTCCGGAGCTATAAGAACAAAATACGCATTTAAAAGTTTTGTTCCCCTACAGCTCAGGTATTGAGGAATACTTACACGTCATGGCCACAGTCTTGAGATATTCCCGTCGTTTATTCACATCTGCTTCCACATACTGACGCACCTGATCTTGCAACCTTTAAGTAATGAAATATGTACCATTTTTAGAAATTTCAATTACGTTTTGAATCCACAACTTACTTTTTATTGGTCTCCTTGCCGCTAAGAACATAATAGCCCATAAAGTCCAGGGGCAAGCAATTACGCGGTAGACATCTGCCCAACCCCTTGTGTAGCTTACGTGCAAAAATCTCACGCACCTCAACCACAGGATCCTCCTGCAATATTGCATGTAATTTAACAAACTTGGAACAACTCATTTAAATTAAACGTATATATAAATACTGACCATCAGCTGGGAGAGCTGTAAATACTGCTCGGCACTATATTGATCACCAACGCCCTTCTGTTCGCACACCTTGAGCATAGCACAAGCAGCACCCAGACGCAGCCAGGACTTTTCGGCACCGCACAGTCGATTCTGGGCCAACAAATCGCCGCGTTGATTCACAAACGCTGCCAGCATACGGAAGGTTTTCTGGGCTGCATGCTCATCCGAGCGTAACCCAAGAAGCCAACGTGCCATGGTTTTTAGAGCGTCTAGCTTGCAGAGTGTGTCAGGTGGAAGTTCATCCTGGTCGCACCATTCGCCCTCTGGAAGTTCGACATCACGTTGCGCCGGCACTTCCTGTATGAGCAGTTCCTTGACAATACGACGTGCAATCATATTCTTGACGGGCGTTAGGAATGCCTGCGGCATATTGAGTGCTATGTGTCCCAATGTGACAATCTTGGTGCGATGATATTCACAATTTGGCGCCAGTTTTAGGCGCAACTCCTCAATGATCTCATTGAAAATGGGATGTACTGTCTGTGTGGTAGTTGAGGCACTCCCGCCGCCATCCGTCGTACCCGTCGATGAAGATTGACTGTTGACAAAAATACAGCGTACCGCATGCTTTGCTTGCTTCGGCGTACCCACTAACGCAAAGTCTTTACAAATGGGAGCCAATTCGTTCAGTATGGCTGGATTGCCATCATCAATGAGCGGCTGATAACGACCCAAATGGGTTAACGTTTTCAACACCAGCGGTGCTACATATTCGTGCTCGAATCTAAGTAGAGCAATCAAATGTCGCAGCGAGGTATCCGTAAAAAAGTGAGCCGAAAACACATATGCTAGCATCTGTAAATGCAACAAATACATTAATATGTAAATGCGTGACAGTTGATATATTATCCTATACTTACACATAACAAATTTAGCCCACGCTCGCCAGCTTCATGTCGTGATATTCCGATCTCTTTGCAAATGTCACCACTCTGAATGCATTGCTCGATCAAGCTGTAAAACGAAGAGAGGCATATGAATTAATGATATTTGGAAATTAAAGTTATTAGCGTACCCAATAAGCACACCAATGGACTCTTTGTCCACCATGACGGATGCAACTCGTTCGATGAGTGTCTTTACAGTGTTATAGTAAAGATTTGTCATGACGTGAGCGCCCAGTTTTTTTAACAGCACGCTCATAGTGTCGGCACATTCGCGGCAACTAACATCCCGTTTTAGTACAATGTTTATGCAGCGCAAGAGCTGGGCATCCTTGCGTAGATGTTGACTAAACTGAGTTATAAACTCACTAGCCTTCAATGGATCCGGAAGCAATCTAAGGCAATGAACACAAATATATTATTTTGAGGATAACGCTGTAGTTATGAGTAGATTCTTTACTTGGCAATGTTCGCCTGCTTGGCGGCAAGTTGGCTAAGCACGCGTGGCGTGAATTCCTTGCTATGATGCAGTTTGATCCATTCGCTGACCGTGTTGCGCGATTTCATTTGATTCTTTTGCAGTTCGACAAACGCCTTGGTGGCATTTGCATCCAGATCGCCAAGCAGATGATACAACTTCTTCATGCGCTCCTCTGGCGCCAATTTGTAGGGCACCAGACAGGTAATTAGCAATCGCTCCACCATTAGCTTATCCTCCAGGCTTAGCTTGTAGTATCCATGCATGATCTTATTTTTAATCCAGTCTACCTGCTGTTTCACTTCCGGGCTTAGGTCATTTGGTTCGCAAATAGCTCGTTTGTAGATGTATCCCAGCCCATTCATGGCGTCACGGCGTATCTTGTATTTCTTGTCCATCGTGCGTTCGCGCACAATATCCAGGAGTTCCGGTGATTTGACGACAATGTCAAAATTACGTTTGGCAGTTTCAACGATAGCCATGACAACTTCATGGCGCACAAGCTCGTCCATATCGTGATGGCGCAAGCGCAGCTTTTCAGTGATTTCCGACTGCAAATGCGGATGATTGAGCAGAAAGTGCATTGATGATTGAACGCATTTAACGCGCACCGACTCGGTTATGTCGCAGAACCGACCGAAGAACGTACGCAGAAGCTGTGGATACTTCTTTGATAATTCAGAGTCTTTTTCGGAGAACATGCGCGCCATCAGTGTTGTGGCTTCTATTGACGGAGGACAAAAGATTTACATTGTCAAAATGTTTTGAGCTTATTGCCGTACATCTATGACCACTTACTCAGTCGCTCGACATCATCCGTGGAAAGGAGCTTATTTTCCAATTGCGGCAGCACAGAAATCAGCAGATCACTATTGATTTGGTTAAGCTCATAAATGATGTCGTAAATTTTGCCCGTAATGGCAAGCTTCGTATTTGGCTTGTCCATAACTAATGATCGATTGAAAAACTAAATGGAAACAAAAAGTGTACATTGTGTAATCAATTTGCACGAATATTTAGAGTTAGTTACCAATTTGATGGTTGTCTCGAAGGCATCGCCTGTCTTAACCAGTAGCTGCTCCGTTAGCTCATGAGCATATTTGTTGGTTGATTTATTGGGCTCCACAATGTTTATCAATATAAGATCCAAGAGTTCAAGAGACAAATTATCTGCCTCGGTTATGAGGGGACTTAGTACATCAAGGAAAAAGTTTTTCACCTTAATGCTGTGCTGATCACTACAATGACATTTGTACATTTTATATTCGCACTACGTTATTATATAAAAATCAAGTTTATCATACTCACTTGATGATTTTGAAGACGGTGCTGAACAGATCGTGAAATATCTCTTGGCAATCCTCCAATTCGAAGCACATGTTAAAAGACTTGACAAAGGCAAGGTTTTCCAGCAAGTAAAAGTAGCGCTTAAATGAAGGATCACGCGGATCTTTCAGACCATGGAGTTGCTTGATAAAAAACTTAAAGATCGATTTAATCTGATCCTGTTCTTTGTACGGAGCTTCAGGCGCATAAACACGTAAGACATCCGCTATGCAGCAGGCAATCAGTAATTGGACATCGCGCGACTGATGCAGCATAAAGAAATCGTCGAGCAGATGCAGTGCCAGAGGTATATACTGTTGATGCAGATTGTCATCCTGATCCATGGTCTGCAGCACATTTGCTAAAGTCTGAAAAAAACAAGCTGGATTCAAAAAAACTGCTTCGAATGGAAAAGAAGATGGATGCGAACCTTTAAACGGCGTATAAGTTCATCGGTGCCAAGATCCTCAACCAACGGCCGACAGCCGTTGGGGTAAACAATGTCCGCCATTGTTGGCAGCTGCTAAAAGCTCTCACTCTCTTCGATCTCTTTCGAGACACACTTTCCGAACTGTTTTCAGACAATATTCAACTGTAAGAAAATGCAATGAAAACACATCATATTTAAAAAACAACTGCGACGCATTAAATGTTTATAATAGAAAACATAATAATAACATTAAAGAGGCAAAAACAAAAACAAGCGTGACCCTCAAATAACGCATACTGCAGCGCGGCAGCATTGCCAAATCAACGATTACAGCGGGCGGCAGCATTGCCAAGCCACACGCACACATACTGATGCACACAAACATATATACACACACACATACAAATTCCTAACAACTTGAGACACAAATAATGCGTTTTTTATAATGCCAGTTTTAATATCAAATCGCCACAGCATAAGTTATTTGCATAATGTATGGCATTTCTTTTAATTGTCTTCATGCATTACATTTACTACAATAAATTTGCAGCTGCACATTTTACGCGGAGCTGGTCTTACTTTTCACAATCCAAGAGCAGCAGCCAGCGGTAAAAAAAAATGTTGCCAAATTCAATCACTAGAATTCGAAGTATCAAAGCACAAACACGATTGGTTTTAACCACAAATGCAGCATACAAACACTAATGAAGCACACTTATGCTGTCATATTCCACTGTTTTTATTATTTCAGCTGTTAATATAATGGAACGATTGTTGTCAGCAAGAAAATATTTCAGCAGCGCACTTTTTGTGCGGAATGGCACGCCATTACTCGTCCAAACAATGTGGCCAGATAATTAATGCACAAAAGATGGGCAACATCACAACTGCAGAGTTGCATGTTAAACGCTTTGCTCCAAATTGCGTTTACATTTTGCTGTTGCGTTCCAGCTGCTGCATTCCAGTAACAGCTGTCCAAAATGTCCATGTATACAAAATAACTATCTTATCTGCTTGATCTGTGCTGTGAGTGATAATGCGAGTAATAAATAAACCGTCTGTTGGCGCTCACTATACAGCCCATAAAGGCGCAAATTGTATTTAAATTTGAAATAACCAATCGTGACACGCTGTCTTATGACAACTAGCAAACACGCATGGCACCCAGACAAAAATCAACAAAGTATAGAAAGCGGTAAGTGTGACCCGTGTCAATTATCAGTTCATTCACAGCCCTTTTCAATGACTCTTAATTTAATTAGGTACTATAGCATCAAGTGAGTCTGGTTGCAAGCGAACCAGTTGCAAGTTGCCGTTGGTGCCACAAACATTGTCTTTCGGATTCGGTGAAATAATTTTGACACATTTTCAAATGCAAATCTTTCGTGGATTCTGCTCAAATGCAAATCTTCCGTGAATTCTGCTCGCGCATTTTAAATATAGACCCAAATATGTAAAGCAATGTCGGAAGAAATTGCCAACGCCAACGCAATTCAAGTGAAAAAATAAAGAACGCTTCGCATGATTATGGCTTCTTTGCGCGTACTTAATAGGTAAGATGGACCTACATACTGGATTGCAAAATATATAATAATACCATGTAATCCCTTTCAGATTGGTCTGTCGTGGCTTTTTTGTGCTCACACTTTTGCTCATGTTCTTTAATGAAGTACTTATTTATTATGTATCACAATCCAGTTGGAACCAAATCGATTGTAAACTGGGTAAGTGCCTTTCTAAGTGCCACTTAACACATAATAAACGATTGATTAATTTATAGAAAACTGCACCCGAATTCTGCTCATTGCTGATCCGCAGATACTGGGCACCTCATACGGCCCATCATGGACTCATAGCGCATTGGCGCGCTACGACTCGGATCGTTATCTGCAAAAGTCTTTTGAGCGTGCCGTATCATTTACGCAGCCACACATCATAGTTTTTCTGGGAGATTTGCTTGACGAGGGTAACATAGCCACCGCACAGGAGTACAAGCAATATGTGCGTCGCTTTAGGCGCATCTTCCAAAGTAAAACGGCAATGAAGGTATGTTAACACCGACTGCACCATAACCGTTTGCTTATGCCATCAAATGTTTTTAGTTTCGAATGATCTCTGCCTATTTTCAGCGTGTTCATGTGCCGGGTGATAATGATATTGGCGGTGATAATGGCGAATATATATCCAACTCGAATCAGCGGCGTTTTGAAAACGCATTCATGAGCGAGGATCTGTTCGACTATGACAATCATATACGCTTCTTTAAGATCAATCGCATGCTTTTGGACTTTAGCAATCCCGACAAAGAACACAATGCTGAACGCCTACGCATTGGCGTCTCCCATGCCCCATTGCTAGTCGGCGGTGGACCGCTGTTACGTGCCATCATTAGCGATTTGGATCCACATATTATATTTTCGGGGCATTGGCATGAATCGCGCATATTTATCTACCCCTCGACAAAAGCTATCAACTTCTATGAGAATGCCGTTAGGCATTTTGATCTGAAAGCGCTCAAGGAACAGGAGCATAGCTACCTGGAGATTATGGTGCCAACATGCTCATATCGCATGGGTAAATACAAAATGGGCATGGGCTATGCCGTGTTAGGTACGTTAACAATCTGATTGAAACATTATTTATATTTTTAACTAATTGTTTTGCTTATAGAAAACTACAATCTAAGCTATACAGTTTTGTGGCAACCACATCGATTTGTATTAATCTTTACGTATTTGTTTTGGGCACTGTTTGTGCTGTGCGGTGCCATAGTATATAAAATGATGACAAGATGCCCCTTCCGAGTGGCCAACCGGCAAACAATTTATAGTCGCGTATCGAACATACCTCAATTCTAGAGACTGTATAATCCATAGCTTGCGTTTCTTTTGAACCAATGTAGCCAAATAATCGTACTAACAATTATAGCTCATAACGTTTTGAACTGAATGAAGGAGCAGACTAACAAAATTATACAGTTTTCATAAATTAAAAACTGAAAAAATAAACACATAATATATATTTAAACTTTTATTACTTTCGAGACACTACTAAATGTTTACTACATTTCGCACAGAGTTGCATTGCATGCGTAGTAGTGAGTTACGAACAAATAAAAATACTGGTCAAATACTGGGAACAACGCAGAGCGCATGCGCCGACCGGCTCGTATCTTTGCCTGTCAGCCTCAAAATTAGCTCGCTGCGGCGTCAGTTCAATTTTGAATGCGAACGCGCTAGGTTGTCAGCTACTAAATGTGCGCACTGTCTACACTGGCGGATCTGGAGTGTGCAGCAGGATAATTAAGCGTGACGCGTGTGCGTAACATTAAAAAATAAACATTAAGCTGCCGCCAACTGCAAAAAATACAAACTACAAACGAATAACACAAACACAAAAATAAAGAAAGAACGATCCATTTCGTACACCGGTTTTTTTCTGTTCGTTGGAGAACAAACGAATTCTTTGACTCGCGCCATAATGAAAGCAAAGATAAATGTCGGCTGCCTTTTGCTGATCCTCAGCTTAGGCAGCTGTGTGCGAGGTAAGTGGCGATCGTATCGATGACTCAACATTGAATTTCTATAGAATTCACATCTCTTTAGCCATAACGGATGTCAGCATCACTCAAGGCCCAAGGCGTTTAGCAACAGTCAAGGAACAAAGTTCATTGGAATTGCCCTGCGTTTATCAACTGCCCAAATTGTATCGTCAGAGCAACAGCGTCACGTTGCGCTGGCGCAAAGATAATAAAACATTGCGTCAATTGGAGCTGGGACAGACCGACAGCAGCACCACCCGCGAGCCACAATTGGACACAATGTTGCGTGAGGATGGGCGGATAACATTGAACCGGGAGACGGGCTCATTGCACTTTGGCAGCGTTTTGGCCAGCGATGCGGGTCTCTATCAATGCGAATTGCTTGTCGATGGACAATTGTCAGTTAGTTCGGGCAGTGGCACTGTCGAGGTAATCGAGCAGCTGAAGTTTATGCCGCAACCAACGTCCAAAAATCTGGAATTGGGCAGCGTTAGTAAAGTGCATTGCAAGGCACAAGGAACCCCAATGCCGCAAGTCAAATGGATGAGGGTAAGAGTTGAAATTTCATTTACATTAACATAAAATTAATTTGTTTTTTATTGAACCAAAGGAAACCCAGCTGCCTTTGCCGCAGAATGTCACGGATCACAATGGCACACTGATCTTTCGGGGTGTCACCAATGAGCAGCGTGGTCAATATACCTGCATGGCGATTAACAGTCAGGGACAGATAAGCGCCACAGTGTCCATCAATGTGGTTGTGGCACCCAAATTCAGTGTGCCACCCATCGGACCCATTGAGGTCAATGAGGAGGAAACCGCTGTGATGCATTGTCAGGCCACTGGAGAGCCAAAGCCCACCATACAATGGGACAAGGATTTGGATTATCTTAACGAAAACAATACAGATGCGGCACGCTTTCGGCTGCTGGAGAATGGCACATTGGAGATACACAATGTGCAGCCGGAGGATGAGGGACGATATGGCTGCACCATTGGCAGCAGTGCGGGCCTGAAGCGTGAGGAAGTGCTTCTGGTTGTGCGAAGCAATAAGTCGGCATCGAATTCGATTGTGACAAGGATTATTATATTCATCATTTGTTTGGCATTCCTGTACTTTGTGCTGGTGTTGGGCTTGAAGCTTTGGTATCGCTATCGTCGCCACATCGGCAAGGTGCAGCTGGAGGATGCGGCAAATGCGATGGCTATCAACGGCGACGGCGATGGCGATGGCGATGCTCACGAACATGCCGAGCACGAGCCCTGCCTTACCGAAGCCAATTCCAGCAAGAATCTCAAGAGTAAGCTGCGCGAGAGCACAATTCTGGAGCAGGAGTCACAGGTGGCCGATGATATTGTTTAATGTTCGGCGCTCTCTCTCGCGCCACAGTTGCCATTTTCGAAATGATCTCTTGGGAGGCTCTCTCTCTCTCCGTATATAAATATGTATATGTAGATGTTAATCCAATTTGTTACTTTAATCTATTTGTATTTATATATTTACATAAGTATATATTTATATATGTGCGTGTCTCTCTCTCTCTCTCTTTCTGTTTGTGTATATATATTTGTACAGTTATTTTTTTTAAATAGAATAAATTTTTTATAGCTCTCATAGAGCCCAAACATTTAATAGTGCAACCAGAAAATGCCTCTTTATTGCTTGAAGTTTGGATATATATTTTTATTACAATGATATCGTAAAATTCTTCTATCGTTTGTACGTTATGGCTGAACATTATTCCCTCACCCGCCCTCTCTCACTCTCACTCTACCGTTAGCATAATAAAGCACAACAGTTTTTTATGTACTTTTTATGGGACGACTGCAGGCAAAGCAAAGCAATGGAATGTGCCAAGTGACGAGTACAAGACATCAAGAACTCCACCTCCAAAGCACATGCCCCCTCACACCTCTCAAGAATTCCATAAAGTGTGAAATGGAAAATGCTGTAAGCTATATTTTCTTAAAGAGAACTTTTCGTTATAATTTTTCCAAAATATAGGGAATTAAATAAATGAATTTCAAAGAATCCTGAGAACAGAAAGAATTTCAGTTAGAAATAACAAAAATTAATCATTAAAATGTTAAAATAAATAAAATCAAAAATGAGTTTCTAGGAAGAAGAACTATATAATTTAATATACCGTCATGTGAAAAGTTCAAAAGAATATCAGACATTAAGTTGTTCAGTTTAGGCATAACATTTACTATAATACTTTATAGTTAAGGTGTACTTATGTATTTAATTCTGCTCACCTTAACTCAACGCCTCGTTTAATTTTATGAAGCGCATCCAAAAAGAAAATTGCCTTTTCCTTTTTGTGTATATGTTACATACTATGATGTACATATGCATACATCCTATACTATTTAGAAATTGTCTGCAAACATCAAACATTTGAAGGCATTCATATAAATTTTTTTGTAATGCGGCCTTTGCGTAGACTAAACAAAATAAACATATCACACGAACTACCTTTTGCTAGATCTTCCTCTCTCTCGCTCTCGCTCTATCTTTCACTATAAACAAATGAGAAAAAGTGAGAATTATAAAGGGAAATACGGAAGGGCAAAGCCCCAACAAAAGCAAAAACAACAACAAACAGCAGCGGGTCTTAATGCATGCCGATGTCGTCGCCAGCATCGCCGCAGATCAAAGGCAATCCCAACAAGGGGTAGGCGCTAAAGGGGTGTAGGGTATCGGGCGGTGTTTTGGGTCGTTTAATTGCACTTGCCGCTTTTTATTACTCCCCTCACTCTCTCTCTCTCTCTCTCTATCTCTCTCGTTCGTGCGCATGTGTAGTTTACTTTGATGTGCCTGTTTGGGCGCATTTGTTTATGCGCTCGCTATAAAAAAAAGACCATAAAATATGCATAAAATGCATATGGGCAAAATAAAACTATGAGCAAAAGGCAATTACGATTGAAGTTGAAGTTGAACATAGGCAGGCCAGCCAACTAGAAATGGAAATGAAAATAGAAATGAAAATGAAGCGATTAAATACAAACGTTGGCAAATGCTTGGGAAATTGTCTTTGAGCCAATTTGGTGGGCAGCGTGGAACAGGTCTGAGATAAAGCGAGTGTTGTTTCCTGTGTCAAAGGCTGGACAGCGATGATATCAAAGACGTGAATTGACATTTGAAGATTAAGGATAGACAATAAAATGCTTTATTAAGTTAACAGTAGTAGATGTTTTAAGACGACGAACGAATTCTGAATTTTAAGGACTTTCTTTCGAAATTTCATCTTATAAAAAAAATATATTTTGCTGTCCAAAACTTCAAATAAAAATGTAATGTATGGGAAAATCCTTTGAGTTGCTTAACAAGATTTGTTTTCAAACTCGTTTCTAAAGAGTTCACCATAAATTATTTTCCTTAGGTATTGAATAAAGTTTTTAAAATTTTTGCATATTATTAACAGTACATTTGCCTCCTGGCTGGGCATTTCGTATCCCCGCCCCATTTTTCGTGCACATTTCAAACAATGAAATAGTAGCATAAAACCCAATAGGCAGACATCGACATAAATCTCCAACTTTATGACATCAATAACTGTCGCTCGGCATAGTCTATAGTTGGAATAAAAAAAAGCGCATTGACGAGCCCAAGTTTTCGGTTTTTGGGTTCTGATAACCACAGTCCCAGGGCTGTGCTGTTGTTAATCAGAAGAAGACCACCCCTCTATACCCATACATATATACAAATATACAAATGGCAACGGCATTTTATGACTTTTTGGTGTCAGTCAGTTGGCAGGCGGCGCGTCGAAAGGATCTGTTGCAATTGTTTCGTTTGGGGGTTGAAAGACATCGTAAAAGAGGCGTTAAACTATAAAATGAAAAATACACACACACGCACACATTTAATCGGTCAGACCACGCACAGTAGTCAAAATTCTAAGACCGAAAGCTTCGTTGCTCGTAAAAACAGCAGGCCACCCAATACACTACCCCAACCACAATATCAACATGTGCCTGGTCATTACAGCGCATTATTGTTTGGATTTGAAGCACACACACACACACATACAAGAGTTGAAGGATGTTAAGAGGAAGCGCTGATTATTGGCAGTTGATTACTTTATTTGGCATTGTCAGTGGGTGGAAAGCGATAAGAGTAAACTGATTTAAAGCGGACTTTGATAGGATGGAAATCAAATCCAGCTGAATTATCAACTAATTACTGGATGACGATTTAAAAAATACATTAAATTAAGTTGAGTGGGGTATTGGGAAGGTCAAGCCAAAAATTAATATATATTTTGTTAAAAGTAGAAAGGCGCAAAAATAGGCCAGAACTCTTCTTTGTAATGCCATAATTTAAAAAAAAAAATAGTCACAATCTTGAGATAAATAAATTTAAAATGATTAAAATCTAAAGGCATTGAATATTTTCTTCTAACTTTAAATTTCAACCGGCAATTATTTTGTAACTTAGGTTTATTAAGAAGCTCAACGAGCTGTTGCAGCCACCTCCATATCATAACATCATCAATTAATTGCAATTCAAATGCAGCCCGTTTACGCGCTCAAGACACACAGCCCAGTATTAACAAACAGCCGCACGGCAACACTGTGCAAGCAAAGGAAATACTGGTCACACACAAGCAGAGCACAGAGCCAGAGAAACGATTGGTAGCAATTGCTGTTCCCAGTATTTGGCAACATTAAAAGCCGGTTCCACAAAAAAAACCCCAGCTGCCGACTGTTTTCAGTAATAAACAGACCTCGAACGCACGCGGTTCTTCTCTTCTGCAAATTATATCTCATCGTTGTGTTTTAATGCCGTGCGCTACGTATCTGTATCTGCCGGCTGCTACAGCGACCAACTTCTCACACACTCTTGCGCTCGCAAAACAATAAGAAGTTCGACCAAAAAAAAAAAAAGCACCCACCAATAAACAAAAAAAATAAGAAAAAAACAAAAGCCGGTTCGCAGTTGCTGTGTTGAGATTCGCCAGGCATGCCAAGGATGCAGAGAGTGCATTGAATATATTTTGGTATCTTTGGGATACAAATTAAGTTGATTTGTTGCGCTCGCCTTATGTGCGCTTCGTTTACGCTTTACGGTTCGGTTCGGTATTAAAGCTGCTCGCCAGGCTAGACTGTGGGTAATTGAACTGCAATCCAACAACAGAAACAATCTTCGGGCATTCTTGTGACTGTGTGTGTGTTTGTGTGTGTGTCTGTGTGTGCGAGAGTGTGTATCTAGATACCTTTGTCGGTGCCGGTGTCGCTGCCAGCTTGTCGCTTGTCAATCTAGGCGCTGATAAAAAACGCAACCACAAAACATAAACCAACCAAACAAAACTAAAAACGAAAAAAAAAACAAGTGCCGTCGAATCGTTCGTCTGGCATATCTTTTACTGCCTTTTCTTTTGCCGGTTGTGTTATTCAGTGATAAATGCATTTCATGCGTTCCAACTATGTAAATACCAATTTAATTTGAGTGTCTCCAGTAAATATCAAGCCCACCCCTCCCAAACCTAACCCCCTCCCACACACCCAGATACAAAGGCCGAAGCGTGTATAAAAAATAAAAGGCAATCATCATCGGTTTGGAATCATCGTTGCCATCGCCGTCGTCGTCGTCGTCGTTGCTGTCCAACTGGCAACCAAATATTGAATATTTACACATGCGTTGAGTGGAGTGCATTTTCGAGTGGTTGCACTTACGAGTACCCCACTGTGCACCGTGCACATACATACATACATCCGTGTTCGGATATACATAAGTTCTCGAGTTTATCACTAACAGAATCACAATCATTCGCCAATGTGTGTGTGAGAGTGTCGAGTGTTGTCATATATATATAGTTGGCTAATTGGCCCATAAGTTGGCCCTGCGAGAGACTACCGCCGAGTTACTTTGAGCTCCACTTCAATGAATTGGCTGAATATGGATATGAATATGTTGTTATTGCTGCTGACTACGTTTGTGACACTGGGTAAGACAATTTTTGAATATTCAGTTAATATTATTAAATACTTATGTAACATTCTCTATCCACGTCTCAAGTAGCTAATTCATCAAAGGTTTAGTTTATTTCTTAAGAGCCCATTGTATATCCATAATAAACACAACTCATATGAATAAATACTCATTGACAACAACTCAACATCTACTTTACCTAACCCATACCTGCCATTCATTTCCTTTAAGGAAACTGTGCAATGCTCGAAACTAAGCTGGCTTCAATGCAAAGCCGCCTACCGTATTGAGTCGAGACTCTGTTACTCATTCCCTCAACCCAAGTACTAGGTGCTCATTTTGCAAATTCCATGTTGTGTCTGTGTGTGTGTGTGTGTGCTTGAAGGTTTGGTTTCTCAAAAGGAAACCAACCGCATTGAGCTCAAATTACAAAGAAAAATATAATAATGAAAGCAAAACTAAAACCAAGAAGCGGCGCAATTGAATTCGAAAAGCAAACAGCGCGCAAAATGAGTCAATTAACAACCTAAAATCCGGGTGGGCTGCAATTCTAAACTAGAGACCACAGCGCTAGCAAAACCAATGCACAAAACCAGCAGGAGGACAAGAAGAGGATGAAGACAGTAGCAAGGGCAAGCGGCAAGCAGGCAATAAAAAACAAAAACAAAATTGTGAACGGCATTGTAAGTATGTAGAAGTATATAAACTATGCCGGGGCTAAGTTCCAAATGAAGTCGTTAGGCAAATAACAACGAAGAAATAAAAGCAAACAATACGCCAAACCAGAAACACACAGGACATGTCAGGCAGGCAAAGGAAAAAAAGGATCAGCATTGGCACTTGAAGTGAGACAAGCGACGCCGAAAATTTAGCTAATCAAATGTAGTTGACGCTCGGAGACTTACCCAAAAAGGTATCCGAACTGCAAGTCCAAAGCCACACGCAACTATATAAAACTACAGACAGACAATATACATATGAATACATGCATGCACTGCAAGAAATGAAAAATATCTTTGAATTTTTAATAGCTCAATCTCTTTTGGAAGCGATTATAACATTTGGCTAAGTTCTTGTAAACTATTTTTGGAAATTGTATAAATTCAACGAAAGTGTGGAATTCATATTTTATTTTCAGTGCATACATTTGGATGTGTGTAAGTGTGTGTGTGTGTTTTTTTTTTTGTGTTTGACAGGACATGCTGAAAACTGCTGACTGTTAAGTAGCACAAAGGCAAACAGCCGCAGACAAAAGGCAGCCGGAGTCGAAGTTTCGCTGTTGTTGCCTGTGGCACGGTGAACATTTCAAATCTGTGCAACGTTCAACGTCCATTATTTGTATGGCAAATAGTGAGGCACTCTTTCTCTCTCTCTCTCTTTCTCATTCTGTCTCTGTAGTGAGTCTTTGTGTATGGCACTCATAATTTGTTATTCAAGCATGCAACATGCCATGGCAGGGCAACCCCACACACACACACACACACACACACAAACAAACACATACGTACACAGAGAAAGAGATCTGGACTCGTTCACAGCAAGGCAGCTGACATGCCACATGAATATGCAACCCATAAAACTTGCCCCTTTTTCATAGCAATATAATGGCAAACTTAAAGTTCATGTTGAGGCACTCATAATTGCATGAATTAGACGTGTATTTGCAAATCTCTAGAGCCTCTTCACAAACACACACACACACTTTACACACACACATGAAGCATTGTTTCTCGTTGTGTTCAGATTAGATGGGCCAAATATTGTTGAGAATGCTTGAAATTATGAACTATGTGCTCGAAGGCTGTAAAACTTTGCTTTTTAAATATTTGCTTGTCTTCTTGACTGAGTAAATACCTAAGTTAATATTAGCCGATGTTTTTATTTGTACTTTTTTGGGTTTTTTTTATAAGTTTTCGTAAGTTTGCAAAGGTTAAATTATTTATTTGGTTGAATAATAATACATTTTGTATTAACCTCTTTTTGGGCTTCAAAGGTTTTCATTCCTTGTTCATATATGAAAAACTGATTATTTTTTAAAACCTATGATTGTAATAATTTCAAAAACATATCTTAACTGTCATATAACAATATATAAAAAAGTAGTTTGAATTCTCAAAACGAAAGAATTCGCTTAGGGAAACTATTACAGTAGAATTTAAAATAATTTTCATAGATTTTAAAACTTTACAAAACAATTTGCAAACATTTTTTAAACCATTAATAGTTCAACATCCTTTTTGAACGTTTTCTCTCTTTTTCATACTCTGTTATGGTATTTCATAGCAGTTAACTTTGATTCGTTGTTGGTTTTCTTTTTCTTTTCTTTTCTTTTCTTTTCTTTTTTTTTTGTTGCCTTGTAAGCCCTACATCAAACTTTTGACGGGTAATTGTCATTCACATTCATTTCAAGCTTCTTCATTCATTCACAATTTACTCTATCTCTTCTCTGTGTTTGTGCCAGTCTATTCGAAATGTTTTTGCTGTTCAAATGCCATTCCCATGTTGACTTGCAGGTTTTTTCGTAAAGGTTTCACAATGTTGACTGTGAAAATGCCAGAAATTCTTGAGTGACAGTTCAGTTTTCTTTTCTCCTTTTCTTTTTTAGTTGCTTGTTTGTTTCCTTCTTTAGCAAATCAAAACGCCACCCAAGGGGGATGGTGAACAGCCTCCAATAATAATAATACCCAGCAGGCAGAGAACATTAGAGCTCTCATCGACGGGGGCTAGTTCAAGTGCTGACTGTGCCACATGGGGCACCATCCATCGATGGACCTGCTGCTGTTGGCCGTCTTGATTATTACAGCGTTATTTTCGCATTCATTGCGCTTAATCGACAAATGTTGCCGCACAATTTGTGGCAGCCTCAGCAGTTGGCGCGCTGACTCGCTGATTTCAGAAACTCGGACACTTGAATGTAGCGCAAACAAACGAACTAATTATCACGCATACACACACAGACAAACACTGAGATTGTCCGATACTAGATAAACAGACATATAGTAGGGTGCACTTAAAAAAAATTAAGTTCGTTTATTTAATGATTGAGAAACAAAAAAAATAAAGCTAGAATTATTTTTTTTTTTATATCGAGAGTAAAAAGGATCTATTCTAGGGCATCTTCATCAAAGACTATTGATGTAGTAATTCAATGTCTGTGCCTGAGACGAATACCTCACCTAATAGCGCCATATTTTATATACAACTTTAATGCGCTTGGACTCTCTTTAGTATAAAAATCTGGCATCAAACTTAATCTGTATTTTACTAGACTTCTGGGTCTTCGGTTAACTTTCTAAGCAATAGTTTTTCTCTGAGTGCATACTGGTGTACTGCCCGCTGTTTTTGTTCTCTTTGTCTGTCGTATCAACACTTTTTCTCATTTCTTTGATTTTCCTATCCACTCTCGACTCCACGCACACGCAGATCTTTGCGCTTTTTTTTTTGCCAACGTCAGCGCTTTCAAGGCGAAGCCTCGAAACGAATCTCGAACAGAGCCTTACGTACCGTACCGCTGGCGCATATTTCTTTAATCGACGCCCAGTAATTCTTACTGAAGGGAAAACTGGTTGCAGCAGCAAATTAAATCGATTCTGCTTGGCTGGATGGCTGGATAGCTGGGATAGGGAGACGTTTTGAGACTGGAGGCTCAAGCGCCTGCCTGACAGCCTTTGTGGTTGACTTTGTGGCTCCATCTTTGTGGTTGTATCATAACACGTCGCTGGCTATGTGACTGGCATATGATTTGTAGTCGAAAAACAGCCAACAACAGCAACCAGCAACACCAAAAACAACAATGCGAACAAACCAAATGAGTTTAATGATGTTGCTGGCTGCTTATTGATTCCGTGTCCTGCCCCGCCTTGAGTTGTTGCTGAAGCTGTTGCTGCTTCGGTTTTACTGCCAAGGTGTTTTCCTAAATTGCTTCAATTAGTGCCAAAATATAATGGTCTGCGTTTTGTAGTTGTTCTTCCCCGTTCCTAAGATGCGCACGGTTCGTACAACAATTGAAAATAATCGCTGCTGAATTGCTTTGGCAACTTGGCTTTTACTTTGTTCTTCCCTTTAGCTTTTGGCAGCTAAAACCGCTGAATATGTCTGTGATTTTGGCAAGGACTTGTGCAAGGTGGCGCCTAATAGCAATTGCCTTAATGGCTATCTTAATATAAAACAAAGGTGGTTAATGTTAAGGATTACATATGAATGTTTGTTGGGATTTGTTGTTAACCCCACTCTTTTATGTTTATTATCAATCTTTTATAATACATCGTATATTTTTTAATTATTTTCCATTGCAATTCTACTCTCTTTCGACCATATATTTTTTCATAATTTTTACACAAAGCCAAGTATAAATTCTATGAGCCATAAATTGCATTTGTGGCCGGCTGAATGCATGTAAATATTCAGTTTTTTTATGCATGCATTTTTTCTTACCACTTTTTTTTTGCTTTATGGCCCAGGCTTTTAATTGTGTTGGCTTAATGCAGCAACGCACAAAGGCTGCAAGTTTTTTTCCGTTCTCTCTAAAATACCCTAACAGGAAGTTTTCCATATTTATTACCATGTTTGGCGGGATGGTTAATGGAATTTGTATACAACATAACTAATAATAATAATGTTCTTTATATGCCATGTATTTATACATGTTGAATACATATTTTTTTAACACACATAGTGTGTGTTATATTCGTTACAGTTTGCGTGTTTTGGTAGTCGCTTTGTCGACACGCAACTGCGCCTGTGTTTATGCTATGTAATTTGATGTTTCTGTTCACATTTGACGCTTTACAAAATTGCATTTAGCTTAAACACTGTAATTTGAGCCGCTTAAGCGAATTTAATTTGCTTAAACCACTTTAATTAAACGCAATTATGGTAAATGCATTTTTTTATTAATTGCATTAAATTGTTGACGAGTCAACCAACAGGACCATGACAATCCTGTCGCAGTCGTCTAAAAAAAAGATGTTGCTTCGCAAGTTTTGTTAATCTCTTTTTTTTATATTTTGGGTTAAGGAAGTTGTCAGAGAAATAATAAATTGTATCTTCGATTTTGAATGCAGTTTTATACAAGAAAGCAATGCAAATTCTAAGCCCTGGTTTTCCAAAAGAAAATCCGTTATGTCTGTACAAAGTTTCTACGAAACATTGAGCAACGCCCCAAAGCTAAGCTAGCCCATCAATATAATTCATACCTTCGATCACTAACTCAACTTCTTCCTACCTATAATTTTACAGCTCCAAGCTTGGCCAGTTCGTCGCGTTTCATTCAAACGCCACAGAGTCAGTCAATCATTGAGAACGATGCCGTCGACTTTAGCTGCGAGGCAACGGGGCCCTCAAGCGATTTTCACTATGACTGGTTGCATAATGGTAAGTTTACCATACAATAAGAGTTACACTTTGTTGCTAAGGCTTCTCAATCCATTGCAGGTCAACAAATTGTGTATGACAAGCGTGTCGCACAAATCGGTTACAATTTGCATATTGACGCCGTAACGCGCGAGGATGCCGGCGATTATGTGTGTATTGCAGCCAGTGTTGCCAGCGGCGCCAGGCAGGCGTCCCCACCAGCTAAATTGAGCGTGATATGTAAGTATAGACTCTAAGTGTTGCCCATAATTGTAGAAAATAAGTTACTGCCACTTCAAAAGCTTATTGCACATTAATCTCGGGCATAAAAGTGTTCAAGCTAAATGGTGCAGGTGTTCATGACTAAACTTTATAAAGAACTGCATTATCATTCGCTGAGTAACGCTATTTACTCTGATTTTTTTTCGTCACAGCGGAAAATTAAGTTTGTCTTAAAAAGTGTTTTAGTCAACAAGTCTTTGATATCTAACACAAATTAATTTGATTAATGTAGAAATACAACAACTTCCCATTCTCCGTTATCGGCACTGTGGCTTCCCTTACCATCAATTAGCTTAGCCTGGTCGAAACCACAAGCGAGCAGAACGTAAAGAGGCATAAAAACTCAGCACTACAACAACAACAACATTGATGATAGATAAAAACCAAAACTTTTGATGTACAAACGTCACGCACAACACACTCCCAGACCCCCTTACCCCTGTTCTGGCCGCTGCACAGGAAGTGCAGTGCAATGCATTTACCAAGGCAACGTAGCGTGGCCCAAAAGAAGAAGCATTAAAAGAATATGAGAAAGAGTTAAGAAGAGGAAGAACAAGATACACATGCACCCAAGTGGCAAGTGTAGTTTTACTTGGAGTTGCAGTAGCTGTTGCAGTTGTTCTTCCTCTTGATATACTCTGCAGCCATTGAAAATTTGTATCGGTCTGTTTCAAACAAGTTGTCGATAAATATCGATTTCCGGTTTTATGCCTATGGATAGTCTTAACATGTCGATTTTTGCACAAACTAATAATTAAATAAAAAAATTGCTTGATACCAATAAATATTTATTTTGTATTGAAGCAAAAATATTAGTTTAAGGGTATCTTCTAGTCGTTCACTCTCCATTTTGAGTACGCTTAGTTATTCTTGTTGTGTTGCTGCTATTACTGCTCCAAGCCCAACGTCAGCGTCTTCGTCGGCGTCATGTGATTGATGTTCATTTAGTTGCATTTGCCTTTAAGCAGAAAAATGCATAAATTTAACAAACAGTCGTTGCCCGAGCAGCCCCCAAACCGGCAGCCCTTTCCCTCTCGCACAAACATGTAAACAAAGCGTGTGTGTGTGTTAGTTTTATGCACAATCTGTGCTGCATGTGTTGCAGCTAAAGTTGGAGTTGCAGTTGTAGTATTTGTTGCACTGCCTGTCAGCACCGCCTGGCAGCTGATCAAAGCGAGCTGAACATCATTAAAGACTGCGACTATTTATAGCATCTAGTACAACACGCGTTGCACTCTCAAGTGTTTTAAGCTAATTAATTAACTAATTAATTTGTAGTTTTTGGGGAGTTGATTTTAATTGCCGCTGGCTGTGCGAGCTCTCGAACACTGTTGAAAGGTCGCTAAATGCTCTGCAACCAGAGCATCTTGGATAGAGAAGAGGGGGTGGGGAGATTTGTATATTGTCAGTGGCGCCAGTAAATGCCCAGCAGCTAAGTGGGTTATCGAAGACCCCCCCGCAACTTATCCAGACAAAAACTATTGAAATGCTACTGAGAAAAGTTTAATCGAGGGGAATTTTGTCTGTGTTCTGCTCAGATTACCGAAGAGTATGGGACGCAATCTTTCTTGCTGCTGGCTATAAATGTTCAATTAAGCGCAAATTGAAATGACATCTTGCTTGCAACATTTAACAAATTAAACAGAGAAAGGCAATCGATTTATAGGCATAACAATGAATTAAGGACGAATGCGATATGCTCTTATCTATGGTTGATTTCTAGAAAATGCATAAATAATAGTTGCTCGCTTAAGATCCCCTTTAAATATTTCTTTATATCTCAATCTTAATCATATATGAACTGCATTTGTGTAAAGCGTAGTAGCAAATACAATAAAATTATTGAGCTGCACAATCCAAATGCCAAAGTTGCATAAAACAAAAGAGCGCATTGAATTAATTCCAGCGTTGCAGTACAGCTAACTGATTCAAGCAAACAAAAAACAGAAAACCATTCAGAAACGGAATAGAAACAGAGACCAGACCAGAGACCAGACCAGAGCCAGACAACTGGCTGCCCATTTTGACAAGCCGACAGACGAAGAGAAAAGCATTGCAAGGCAGCAGCAGCATTGTAAAGGGGTTGTTGGACTCGCTGTTGTAAGGATAGCCCAAGGATAAAGCACAGACCAACAGCTGAGCTGAGTTATGTATGTGCCATGGCGACGAAGTTGGATACCAAAAAATATAAAAATAAAGTAAAATAGAAAAGTGAAAGAGGGGTGTATGAGAGGGGATGGTGAAACGGTAACCCAGAGCAGCGGGCATGTTGAAATGTAGATGGAAATGAAATGCAACATTAACACGAAACATAAACATAAAATGAGAAATGGCAACAGCAACAGCAACAACAACAACAATGCCAACCAAACAGCCAGCCAAAGTCATAAAAACCAAACAAAATGCAAAGACACGACGACACCGAAATGGGGGGCGAATGCGAGAAGTCGAGGACAAAAAAAAACCAACCCTCAGACAAACCAACAACAACACACCCCCTCATTCGTATGCTGTTGTTGTTGCTGTTTTACACAAGTTCAAGTTGACTGCAGTTGGCAATGTTGGGCTCTTATACATATACATATATATATATATAGTATTTCGGGGGACAGGCGGAAGATTTTCATTTGCTGAATGCCGGAAAAAACGCATAAAATTTTACGAGCCCAAGCTCGAAAACATTAAAGCGACTCAGACAGAAACTGTAGTCAGCTTTTTGGCGCGTCGCTCTGCCCAACTCGCATCTTGTCTATCTCTCTCACACACGCACACTTTCTCTGTGGTCTATTTAAGTTACCCTGTACATATTTCGTTGATAAAAATTGGTATATTGAATTGAAGTACAAATCTTATAAAAATTAAACATGACACGAAAGCGAAAGATGTCGAAAAGAAGTTAAATAATTGCGAATTAATAAATAATTGTATGTCAAGTTTCGATTAAAAAAATGTGTCATGTGTCACTTTATTTAGCTACAGGGTATCGACTGCCCGAGCAGCCGTCCCGACTGGTTTTACTTTCGACCCCTGCTTTTGGTTACGCGAGTTGATCATTAGCGAAAAGAAAAAAAGTTCCAGCAATTGAGTGGGTCTAGAAGTCTAGAAGAGAAAACATTGCCACGGACTTAGACAATGTGCGATAATCGAATGTTTAACGTTTTAATCTAAAAACCAAGAGGAGGTCTTGGCATTCAGGGCGGTCAACTTTAATTAAAGATGTGCCGGCAAAGATAGCGTACTGTGTGCGGAGTTTATGTCTGTTGCTGGCTATGGTCAGTTGGTCATAAATTTAACCGTAGAAATTGCAAGTCAGAACAATGGCAAAATAAATGTCATTAAAAGCTTTCGCATGAGACTTAAACTCAGCTACAATAGCGCAATCAATATTTTCGCTTTTCTTGTTATCAAAAATCTTATGAGAAATAATGGTTTAACATTTATATATGTCTATAAGTTCTATGCAATAAAATACTGATATAAGAATTATTTTATTATGGCATTAAACATTAATTTAAAATGAAACTGAAAAAAGCGCCTGTATTCAAAATCTGTTTGCTTCCCTTTTGCATTTGGACAACAATCGATGCATTTAAATATGTATATCGATAAGTTAACATTTCGATCGTACAGTTGCATTGCAAATCAACGCTTATATAGCAGTCAGCATCTGTCAGAGTAATTAGCAGACTTAAGGCTGCATAGCTTTAACGGACTGTTAGTTATTCATGAGTCATAGAAAGAAACAGCCCTTACACCAACTGTGAACGCTAATTGAATTACACTTTATGTACAACACCTTAACCATACCATTAAATTCATGATGTGCCAATTTAAAGTAAACAGAAGAAATCCAAAATGGGTCAAAATAAGCAGCTTAAGACAATGAGAGACACTCTAAGTAACTTTGGAACTCATTTCTATGGGTTCCATGATTGGTTCTTTCACTTTCATTCATAATGAGCTAATAGTTAACTTAATATTATAATAGCACTGAAATATTTCCACTTCAGCCAGCTGCCCGCAGCATATTCAATTTTTGACAGTAAATTGATTATATTTTCATAAAAGTCAATAACAATGATAAAATGTGCAGGCAGTGCAGTGCTGCTTATCTTATCAGTTAACGTTGCATTTGACAAAATAAGACAAAGTCGGCACACTTACGATGTTTTGTGGTCCAGTAAAATGCCAAGACAACGATAACGGTTAAATGCCCTTTTGCCCTTATCTTCCTCCCTGCTGCCCTGTTGCCGGACAGTCGACTGTCAATTTCTATTTCTATAATTTTGCTGCCTGCCTTTCGACATTTACTTCCACTTTGTTTACCCGAGGCGAGTTTAGTGTACCTATCTTTTATTCTTTTCTTCCATACATTTTTTTATGGTTGCCAACCCCCTGAGTCCAGGCAATTGTTTACAACAGTTGTGGTTTATGCTCAGCCCGTTTCCAGTTTCCAGCAAAAGTTTTTACAAATTTATTTTGTTTTGAAGCCGTTGGCTGTTTCTTCTATGTTTACTTCGCTACCTTCCGCTTTCCCATCTCCTATTCAACAACGCATATCAACGTGTGACTGAGTTTTAATGTCTTACTCCTCCTTCCATTGCCGTAAGGACTAGGTGTTAAGAGACACGCTCACGGGACACACATCAATCTTAATGAGACATTTCTTAGTACAAAACTAAATTTAATATGTAGCCTCTCACTATTTGTTTTTTAAGGGCCAATTTTTGACACAATGCATATCGATATCGACATAATCGCTATAAATACGGTTAAGTTCGCTTTGGCTAGTCATATTTCATTAAAAAATCAGAGTCACAAATGCACTTCTCACTTTTTAAAGCAGGCATAACCAAATAGAGAACAGACCTCTGCTTACTCTCGTGAGTATGTATGGCTGGCAACTCAACAACAATGCAGTTACTGCTTCGGCGAATTGAGTTAACTATTTGCGGCAAGTAATGATTTTAATCATGCAAAAAGGTTGCATTTGAAACGTTAAATTTACTTCTGTGACAAAATTGTGAATTTGATCACTGTACATGGGTGGAATTTAATAACTAAATATGTTGTCAACTATTTTCTTAGCATTACAGGTGAAAAATTTCTATTAAAACATACAAGCCAAGTAACGTCAAGTACAAGTCTTAAATAATGACGTCATACCTAGGAGCGCAAATTGCAACCTTCATTATTTTGATCTTCTCTCAGCATTGTTGCTCATATAAATAGATACATATATATATGCATTTGCATTCACAAATATGCATGTATAATTTAGCAAATGTACAGTTGCACCGAAACATTAATACCTAACATTTACCATTCAAGTATTTTGTTTGCGTCAAATGCACTTTTTCTGATGAAATCATTCAAAAACAAACTGCAATTTTTATCAGTTGATAAATTCTAAGAAAGGGCCATAATCGCACACATACTTATGTATGTATATGTCGACATATATTAGGAAAGACAGATAAAAGAAATCATATAGAATAGTATATGATTGTTTGTTGATTCATATCTGAAAAGGACTTTAGCTGACTTGGCAAATTGATTTTTTGAAATATCCTACACATCAGTTGAAAGTAAAGTTGAGTAGGGCTGCCTAACGTATTGCATATACATATGTACATATGTATACCAACAATCTACATTGGCTGTAGGGTATACAAAATATGTGTACGTATGTTTGTTTATACATGTATATATGTACATACATATGTACTTTGGCGTCGCTCACATTATCGCTTATGTACTCATTCTTTTCTACACATTCATATGTATGTACATAGCTAGCAGTTCGTGCTTTTAATTTTTCTGCGCATTTTGTAGTTTTGAGAGTCCCGTTGTAGGTTTCAGTTGCGAATTGATCGCGAAGCGAGAGTGATTGAATTAATTGATCGGAAAATCGGCAGAGCTGCTGTGCGTTTGCTATAATGGACACCGTATCGCATTACGAGCCTAGTGAAAAAATGTGGCGGGCATTGGAGCTGAAATTCAATGAAGCTATTCTTAAAAAGAATGATCCCGTATTTCGTGCCTATTTGGAGACACGCCAATTGAGCAGTGACAATGCCTGTTCTGTACTAAGAACACTGCTTACCATCGAGGATATGTCCACCATGCAACTCTATGCTAATCTCATGCTGTCTAACGGGGAAATCGGCAAGACCAAGTCGGGCAAATGCCGCATTAAGTTGCCCGCAAATAGCAAAATGTTGGTGACTCTTGTAGACGATGTGGTTCTCCTGCCGCTGAAAACTTTGCCAGAATCGCCAGAGGCCAGGTTTTTTTTTAAACCACTACCACCGGACTGCAAAATTGGCGAAATTACATGCGTGCCGAAAGATTGTGTGGTTTTTGAATCTACGCGTCGTTGCCAAATATCGCCAAAGGAGTTGAATAAGCAAAAATTCGATATACTGTTTCGTTCACCACGTATTCCGTTTCGCCTCATGTATCGAGCAATAAATGTAATTGAGACAAGTCCACATGCCCGCGGCTATCTATTCCCCCCCATCACCGATAAGCCAGTGAAGATTATGCCGGGCAAGCCTGTTGCCAGCTTTCCGCTTATCAACGAAGCCATAGCGCAGAATCCGGAACAGTTGCAGGCTGTGCAACAGATCGTTGCTGGGCCCAATCCACAGTCGCCTTATATTGTTTTTGGACCACCAGGTTTGTAAGTAGATTTAACATGAAACCAGTTGTTAATCTATCACATATGCAGGCTCCGGCAAGACAACAACAATTGTGGAAGCTATAGTCCAACTGTACCTGCAGAAGGGCTCTCATATTCTTGTTACGGCTGCATCGAATTCCGCCTGTGACACTCTCGCCTTGACGATAATTCAGAGTATTCAAAATAATGAAATGCTTAAGAATGCATTCAATGATCTGACCAAAGTGATCATACGTTTGGTCTCGTATACAAGACTTAAGAAAGCCGCCAAAGCGATGGATAAGACTGTTTTGTTATATTCCAATCATTCAGCCTATCGGAAACCAAAAACTCATTCCGGTTTGAAGCACATTGATGTTAACGATTATGGAATCGTTGTGACTACACTGTGCACAGCCAGCATGCGTGCTCGTCATTGCAAAGACAAGTTCACGCACATTTTCATTGATGAGGCCGCATCATGTTCAGAGCCTGAGATACTGTTGGCCATTGCGGATATTAAAGGCAACAGTTGCCATGTTATACTGTCCGGGGATCATAAGCAGTTGGGTCCAGTTGTCAAGCACAAACAAGCTGCCAAGCTGGGCTTGGATCAATCACTAATGGAGCGCTTGATGCGTCACAACGCGTATCAAGTAGACCCCATCAGTGGTAACTATGATCGCACATTGCAGACCCGATTGCGTCGCAACTATCGATCTCATCCGGAGATCGTGGGCCTCTACAACAAACTCTTTTACAATAGCGAAATAATACCGCTGGCACCGCTGGACAAGGTCAATCAGGCTAAGATGTGGAGCATTCTACCAAATGGAAATTTTCCCATTCTTTTCCAAGCCACCGAAGGGAGTACGCGCAGTGAAACTAGCTCTACCAGTAGCTATAATATGGAGGAGGCTCAGGTGCTTTGCTGGTATGTGAATACCTTGCTCGAAGATGGGCTTGGTGGCGTACGAGTTGAGCAGAAGGATATTGGCGTTATAACGCCATATTCGACCCAAAGTCGTCTCTTGCGGTATATGCTACGTAAAATGGAGCTCAAAGTGGATGTGGGCACAGTGGAGAGCTATCAGGGACGTGAAAAGCCAATTATTATAGCATCGCTGGTTTGTTCAGCACAGCGCACTCAGTTTGTGTCCAATCCACAACGTGTGAATGTATTGATATCGCGTGCCAGAACGCTGCTAATCCTCATCGGTAATCCAACTGCCGTCAGCGAAAGTGCACACTTTAAATTTATTGTCAAGCAGTGCAAACTAAATGGCAACTTATTGCAAAAGGACGACAAATTAATGGATGGCATTATTGAAGACATTTCTATGCTAAAATTAAGTGATGATGAAGACGAAGATGACGATGAAGATGAGGTTGACACGCTAACCTGCGGTTAAGCAGCATCGCCCGCCATATTCAAAAACCTTTATTTTTTAACATTTAAACGATTTATTTACCCAACTTAAAGAAAACCAAGTTATTGAAATATTTGAAATAATGCAAAGCTCAAATACATTTTGACTAGTTAATAAGAGACAAATAATTGATCATTTCTGCATACAAATTATTATGCATAGTTACAAAACATGTGACATTTTTGATTTCTGATTGATGCTTAAATACCAACATAAAACAAAATATATAAATTTTGATCTTTATGTCAAACTTAGTGAAAACAAATGTCTTAAATTAAATATGACAAAGTTCGAATATATTGTGCTTAGACATGAAGTCTACATCATCAGAATTTCAGCATTTAATTTTTTTAATTTTATCATGCATTTCTTATAACCTAAAATACTGGTAAAAATATACATGCCCATAAAATGGCAAAAAAAAACAATGAATACTTTTTTCATTATAAAATAAAATTGTTATAAATTTAACTAAATTTGTTGTTGCTTTTCCAATTCTTTCATTTCTGACTTACGAAATCTTTGTCTGTTTTAATGTTTATCACGTCGTGCCTTGCACTACTTCCGCTGCATGCACTGTGTGACTGACAGCGTTTGTTGAAGGTGTTAAAAGATATGTGCCTGTGGGATTGTTTGCCGCTAACTTTGCATGTACATCAACCTTAATAAGAGTCTGCCTAATTAGCGAGTACTGATTTTAGTTACAGTTAGGTTTCAGCATTGAGATCGAGTTAAGAACCAAGCTCTCTGAAGAACAACTTAAAAATATGGTTAGCAACAAAGCTTCAATAAGGAATTGCAAACCATTGTTGTATGTACTCGCAACTTGATTTTTACACAGTTTTAAATATACATAATATAATTCAAGCATTCAAATTCAAAAACTTTAAATTCGAATTACATTTTGTATGTTACTTTTGGCATCTCTATCCACAACTGTGCCATAATATTTGTAAGGCAGATACACATATACTTATACATTTTTATCTAAGCAAATATTTTTTTATGTTCCAAAGCAACATGAGTCTGCCTGCCACCAAATGGTTGATGTATGTTTTATGGATATTTTGCTTTGGCTATCTGAGAATGTTTGCCACTTCCAGCTCCAACTGCGAGTCTGGTTCTAGGCACTGGCTAGAGTTGTGGGTCCGTGTTTAGATCTCTTACCAGGCGGCTTTGTATTTGCCTGCGGTTTTGTTGGGCGCGTTATAAAATTTACATATGCACATAAATCTTGTTTAGGCTTTGACTTTGTTTGTCTCAGCGTACATATGACTTGCTGGAGTGGAGAAATGCTTCTAAATATTTGTAGATACTTATTTTGTGGCATAGAAAAAACAAACAGCCAGAGGAACATGCAACGACAGCAACAACTCAATAAACAGCGCTGTGTCGTCTCCGATTTGTGGGTCCATCGCTGTCGAGGAAGTGTCAAAAGTTTCAAATGTATTTGTATTTGTTTATTCATGTGTGTGTGTGTGTGTTTATGTGTTGTGGTACGCCTGTTGGCGAGGACATACTGACAGATACTTCTGACTTGGCCGAGCGGCAATAACTTTTCGTATATGTTACGACCAATACGACAGTAGAGTCAACTAATTGGCACTTAGACAGTCGAGTTCACACACACACACACATAGAAATGTATCTAATGGATAAACAAAACAACAACAACAACTATGCAGATTAAGTTCACAGCTCTGCGTTTATATTGGTCTACAGCTTTGATACATATTTCTATGTATATCCATAGCATAGATAAAAAATAGAAGCTGTAAAAGTAGCTTAGAGATATAATTTGATGAGTAATCAGCTATTATTTCCAAATGCTAAAGTATTTAGTTGATACGTATATCAAATAAAATTATTATACAAATTATTCTCAGGGTCATGTAAAAAAGTTTTTAATATAAACAAAATCTTTTTTTTGTGTTATGGCATTCTTACATATTAAAGTTAATATATGTAAGTACGTATCTTGAGATAAGTGCAACGGCATTTCTATGCCACACCCAGTAGCTTGCGACTCCAACAAAACATAATTTCAACCTGGAGCATTCGCATTCTTCTTTTTTTATGCCACTTTTCTTTTCGCCACACACGGTTTTCACATGCTACAATTGTTGCCAAGTACCGTTCGCCCTGCCTCCTTTTTCACATACATACACATGTATGCTTGCAACACTCTGCACTCTGCAAAGCATTTACATAAATCCAAATGGTAAGGGAACGAGTTACGGACTCTACCTCAGTCCGAAACCCAAAGCAAAACTGACAGACAGTTCAATTTATGCATCCTCTGCGATAAAGACAAAGATTGCAGTCTCGTGTTTTGCCCCGTTGAGTTGCCTGACTATAAAATGCACTTAATGCAGCGTGCCACCAACAAAAAAAACAACAACAAAAATAAAGAAGTTAAGAAATTTATTAAAGCCCAATGTTCAATGCGGTTATACTTTATGCATATCTAGGGCAATCCAGCTATAAATGGGGTGATATTTAATAGCTTAGTATAAACAATATTATAACAGATTTCAAAGGGTTGGCAGTTGCGCAAAGCAATTTAATATTTCCGCAGCTCAAATCAACTCAGCTTTAGTCATTTTTTGTTCAGACTTACATAAACAAATAAACAATAAGTTTTTGTCTCAAGTTTTCTACTGATAACGAGTGGAGAATTGACACAGCAAAACAACCAAAATTGCTTATATCAGCTTTCATGGAGAATTTGTGGAGGCTTCAATGTTTATAACATTGTGAGGGATGTCAATAGTTTCAAAAGATGTCTTAAGAAAATAATGATTTGGATTCGTACACAAAATGCAATAAATCTTTCGAAAAGGAAATCCAAATATGTATGTACTTTAATTTATTCTTCATTAAATTACCAATTTTAAAATGAGGAAAATATTTTTAATTATCTTGAATTAAGCAAGAGAATACATTAATAAGTATTAACCATCTCGTCTTCTAATTTAAGTTAAATAAATGCCGTTTATTAATTGCATTTTTCCATTTATTGCTTTGCAGATCTGGACTCGGCCAGCGTGCAGCTGTTGGGCAGCAATCGGAACGAGCTGTTGCTCAAGTGTCATGTGGAGGGCGCCTCTGGAGATGAGCCGCTTCAGATTGAATGGTATAGGGACAGTGTCAAGTTAAGTAACTGGCAGAATGTGGAGCTAAAGCAACATCGATTGCTGGTGCGACAGCCAAGCAATGCCGATGATGGACTTTATCGCTGCACTGCATCCAATGCGGCAGCACGTGTGATGAGTAAACAGGGCTATGTGTATAGGCATCAGTCGAATGTCTTGGGCGTTGCCAAGTGTCTGCCACGGCTTAAGAAAAATCAAAAGTTACCCGAGTCCTGGGGCAAACAGGTGTTTTTGTGCCGTGGCAAACGTGGCGGATCTGTCGGCATGGATCAATCCCTTTCACTGCCTTCGGCGCCAGAAGGTCTACGCATCGAGCAAGGACCCAATGTCAAGCTGACCATCAAGGAAGGTGATCCAGCAGCATTAACCTGCCTCTATGAGCTGCCTGCAGAGCTGCAAAATCAACGTATCCAGCTGCGTTGGCGCAAGGATGGCAAAATACTGCGGCACGTTGAGCTGGGTGAAGCCCTTATACCCGGCCTGGCTCTGGACTACGGCAAGGATGCACTGCTGCGCGAAGATGCACGTCTGGTGCTGCACAAACAGAATGGCACCCTCAGCTTCAACAGCGTCATTGCCAGCGATGCGGGTCAGTATATGTGCCAGATACAGCTGGAAGGACACGCGGCTGTCAACTCTGCACCTGGCACTTTGGATGTCATTGAACAGCTCAAGTTTATGCCGCAGCCCACGTCTAAGAATTTGGAGCTAGGCTTACTGGGCAAACTGCACTGCAAGGCCCAGGGTACTCCAACACCGCAAGTGCAATGGCTTAGGGTGAGTACAAAAAAAAAGAAACCACGGAAATTTAAAGAAAGTTTCCCAATATCCATAGCTTAGTCAAGAATAATTTGGCTATTAAAAAGCAAGGAATCTTTATCAAGTTTTAACCTCAAAAGCAATACTTAACACGCATCCGACTAAAAAAAAAAATATAACACAAGAGTACGTGGTGTATCAATTTGACACAACATAAAAAATTCCAATGTAATCCATTAAGGAAAATTTCTATTTGAATAAGAATATTAATTGAAAGTTGAAAATGGATTTTTAAGTTTTTTAAAATATTTTGGAAATAATTTGGTAACTTTTTAACGACATTTCCATTTTATAACGACAATCAATTCATTATTATTCCACAAAATTCATTCCCATTTAGAGTAAGTAATAAATATTGAGTCAACTTCAATTGGAATCAAATGTATATGTATGATTTTAGTCACATTCATATTCGCTCATATCACAAGTCATTTTGAACACCACTTAAATAAACCAGCTCCAACCACACACTCACACACATACAACGTTCCTTTATCTTACATTCACATGTCCAACTGACAAATTGAAAACGAAAAAAAAAGATGAAAAACGCAATGTGATGCTTTGTAAACATTTCTTTCAGCAAGCATTTCATATGCAAAGCTCTATTGAGTCCAGCAAGCGAAAACTCACTCCCACCACTCCCCATTTCCCCCCCTAATACACACTCTTTACTGTTACGTTGTTTGCAGCTGTTTGACTAGGACGAAACCAATTTTGACAACTGTTTGTCCATTTGCCGGAACAACTGGACAATACACATAAAAAAACTCCTAACATTTTGTGTGTGTGTTGCGCTTTTTGTCTTTTTTTAACATTCTAAGCCCTCTTCACCCTTTATTGTTACCAGCCCCGTTGAGAGTTTTTTGAAATTGGTTTGTAATAGTCGAATGTACCTTCTGTCTACATTTCTTTGTGATCACAGGACACGACAAATGGCAGCTTGCCGGAACACGTGGATGACATCAATGGCACTTTAATCTTTCGGAATGTTAGTGCCGAGCATCGTGGCAACTATACGTGCCTGGCCAGCAATAGTCAGGGTCAGATCAATGCCAGCGTTTCGATAAATGTGGTAGTGGCTCCAAAATTCAGTGTGGCGCCTAAGCCACCCATCGAGACAGCTGAACAGGGTGTGGCTGTCATACATTGTCAGGCCATTGGAGATCCAAAGCCGACCATACAATGGGACAAGGATTTGCTGTATTTGAGCGAAAATAATACGGATCGTCAGCGTTTTAGTTTCCTCGAAAATGGCACATTACAGATACGCAATGTTCAAGCAGAGGATGAGGGCAAATATGGTTGCACCATTGGCAATAGTGCGGGCCTAAAACGAGAAGAGGTTCTGCTGTCGGTGCGAACTAACAACGATAATGGTTTCATGGTTACGGAAGAAACGGCTGGCGATGGTTTCCTTGTTACACGCGCTGTGCTCATCACCATGACGGTGGCTTTGGCCTATATTGTGCTGGTAGTGGGATTGATGCTGTGGTGTCGCTATCGCCGGCAGGCACGCAAGGCGCGACTCTATGAGCTTAGCATCAAGGAGGCTGGCGGGGATCAACCGGAGCCGGGCAAAAGCAACGAACAAGAACCCTGTATATCCAAGCCGCAACGCAATAGCAACGGCAAAACTCGTGTGGCGAATGGTGATGCACAGAAATCCGATGATACTGCCTGCAGTCAACAGTCAAAGGCATCCAAGAAATCCGCCAGCGTCTATGAGCAATTATCGTTGCCACGCTCCGGTCTTAGTGAATTAATTCAGATTGGACGCGGTGATTTTGGCGATGTGTTTGTGGGCAAACTAAAGACATCACTGGTGTCTGTAGTGTCACCCAGTGACAAGGATGCCGACACAGAGAAACAGCACAGTAATAGTGAGAATGGCAGTGGGGGAAGTGGCAGCACCACCTTAAGCACTTTGAATGAGAAGCGTCGCTCAAAGACTTCGATGGATGACATTGAGGAGATCAAGGAGGAGGAACAACAGCAGCAACAGCAGGAGGATCAACTGGTGATGGTCAAGGCTCTGAACAAGGTCAAGGATGAGCAGGCTTGCCAGGAATTCCGACGACAGCTAGACTTGCTTCGGTCCATCTCGCACAAGGGTGTTGTGCGTTTGTTTGGCCTTTGCCGTGACAAGGATCCACATTACTTGGTAATTGAATACACCGATTGGGGAGATCTTAAACAGTTTCTATTGGCCACCGCTGGCAAGGTTAATACCGCCACAGCAACATCCTCTCCACCACCACTAACCACCAGTCAAGTGCTTGCCGTTGCTTATCAGATATCTCGTGGCATGGATGCAATCTATCGAGCTCGTTTCACTCACAGGTAAGAACAACCAACAATATCCTTGAGTATAGTTTAAAAGGAAGATAATGTACGAGTCTTGTAAGATTGTCTAAAATCGAATTAAAATAGGACAAGAAAATGATTGAGAACAAAAAAGTTTCATGCAGTCTAACTTCCATTAAACGAACTTATATTTTTCAATCTAATCCCCATTCGATAATACGAATTTTCTGTTTAACGAAGTTTTTTCTTGTCCCATTGAGATTCTTGATATGGAAGTTCGACTGTAGTTTAAACCCTACTTAATCTAAACTGAATGACAATTTCCCAATTTGTAACATTCTCTCTAGACATATTAATTTATAAATTTCAGATAAATGACAGCCATTAACCCTTTATACCTTCAACTTTCTCATCCTTTAACAGAGATTTGGCTACTCGCAACTGCGTAATCTCAAGTGAATTTATTGTTAAAGTCGCCTATCCGGCATTGTGCAAGGACAAGTATAGTCGTGAATATCACAAGCATCGCAATACGTTGCTGCCTGTACGCTGGCTGGCACCGGAATGCATACAGGAGGATGAGTTTACAACCAAGAGCGACATCTTTGCCTTCGGCGTCGTTGTGTGGGAGCTCTTCAATCAGGCTACGAAACTGCCCCAGGAGCAGCTAAGCAATGAGCAGGTGGTCCAACGTTCACTTGCCAATACCTTGGAATGGTCTGTGGCCGAAGAGACGCCAGCTTGTCTCAAGGATATTTTGGTACGTGTGACGGCAGAACAATGGGGTGATTCAATGACAGTTAATTAATTTATTTGTTCTGTCTATTTGCTTTCATCCTGCAGCTATCCTGCTGGTCAACCAATCCCAAAGAACGTCCGTCTTTTAGCCAGTTGTCTGCTGCTTTGAGCAAGGCAATGCAAAGTGCCGAGAAGTAGGTGGGACGATTATGACTGAATCAGTGTTGGTAAACGTTTATAAACACACAACAAAAAACAGTTTGCTAACTACGCCAAATATAATTTGTAGTATTTTTCTCTTAGCATATAATATTAAAAAAACTTAAGTTAAGTTTGAAAAAATTGATCGATCTAAGTATTTGCATTTTACTGAGCTAATTTTTTAAATGCTAGGCGCATGTTCAACATGCATACTTAATCATAAACTAAGATTAATGTATTTTTATTGTGTACAAATCATAAGCATTGATATCTTCTCTAAAGTATTCACATACGTGGTGCTGCATAAAAAATATAAAAATTTATAAACTATGCAGCAAATGTATATAGAAAAAATTAAACTGCCACATTAATTGACGCATTTAAACCAGATGAAGCATTTATAACCATAATCTTGGCATTTTAAAGTATTTGAAAAAATGTTTTAAATACAAATCCCAATGAATAGATGATTATGCTAGTAAATAAGTTTAATTTTAAATATACAAAATCATATGAACAATTTAAGGCTAGCCACAAAATATACATATAACATAATTATGAATAAATCCACAACAATTAATCACAAGGATAATTTTCACTTTGAAATTTAAAACATAACATTTCATAATTTTTCTATATACATATACTACCACATACATACTAACACATACATAGCATATTAAACTAAGCACATTTCAGTGCATACATATGTAAGCCGTAACAAATTTATAACTAGCAGTTTAAGCTTTGATGCATGTTTACAAAACATTTAAATAAATAATAATCAACACAAATAAATAAAATAAGCAAAAGCCCTAAACTTCGAAATCATTTAAAGTGTTTAGTCCAAAAATAAAAAGATGCAATAAAAACATTGCAATCACAAATGCAAATAGCAAAAGTAAGTTTATTTGTGGTATGATTGCTCGTCTGATAGACGACACCCTTTATACTATTTGAGGCTGCTGGGGTTGCGCAACGGCATTAAATATATCTAAAATATATACTGTAAGTAAAAATCTCCCTAAAAAGATGTCTTTTGATAGAAAGGTGATCAATGATTGACTTAACCTTTTAATACTCCTTATATTCCCATTTTACAGAGTACAAGTCATAAAAAAGGAGTCCCCTAAGAAACATTTTAAGTCAGATTCCGACCTTGTTATGCTGTGTAACTATATATTTATTTTTTTAGACATTTCATTTTGGCGTGGCAAATTTGTTGATGGTCCTCTCGGGCATTTGTCCCGATTTCGCCGTCCCGCTCATTCGTTCACACTTCACTTGATTTGAAAAATGAGCGTCTATTGAATGTGCGGATTGAGTATTTGGTTTCGTTTTCCGCATTGCCTGACAAAATAAAAACAACAACATTAAGGCAATAAACCGTTAAGTTGCCTTTGCTTATTGGGTGGCTTAAAGTTCTCCTGGCCAAAAGGAGCCTACGTTTCCAAAAAAAAGGAAAAGTCTTGCCGTGCGAAAACTTTTGCATAGCCAACTGAGCGACATTTGCATTTGAATCAACAACAAAAGCTTCACCCAACACAATGAGTTGGCATTTCTTTTTTGGCCAATTGTGGACAGCTGTGGCAGTTTATTCTGGGCCAAGAAATAGGCTGTTTAGCATTTCCTGCACGTACAAATTTTGTGTCATGAATCTTTAATGCCTTAGCGCAGAAGGCTGATTGAACAGTTGCCCGGAAATGTGCCAAAAAATGGAAACTTCTTCTTTTTGTTTATAAAAAGCGAAGCGATGATACCCTTCAATATATTGTTTAATATTTGTTGGGGAAATTTATAAAAATGCAAAGATTTTTAGCGGAAAAAACAAGCATTTAAAACATGCAAAAATTAAGTCAAAATGGTTTGAAAATGCTATGTGTAAAGCATCAAGTCTTAAAGTAAGTTAAATGTTCTACTTCGATTTTTATTGGGATAATAGCTTGTAAGAATTATAGGTTTTGGTAATCCTTTAGAACCGAATAAATAATAATAATTTTATATTTCATAATATTTCTGATGGTTTTATTTGTATCGTATTAAACTGAATTTTCTTCTGTTTAAAACTATAAAGTTTTAAATTCTAAGCAAATCAGTTTTCAAAATATGCTTTTATGTTGTGTAGTGTATTCAAATATCTGAAGTGAAAAGCAATAAGCTTAACTGACCAAGGTTTTTAATATAAGCATCGCTCAAATATTCTGGTGTCGACAGCTATGAAAATGTATTGAGAAGAAGACTCCAAAATAACTGAATAGTTAAATCATAGACGGCTGACCAGGCTGCATAGGGCCGAAAAACCCAAACACACTCACATTTACACTCACATGACGTTACTGTGCTTGCCCCTTACTCCAGCCCAACGCCATGAATAAATCAATGCAGTATGCAACTGAAATTCAACGTCAACGAATGTGTGCAATGGTAATTTCCTGTGTTTTGCATACCAAAAGCCCTTAAAATTGATGCCATAAAATTGTTTGAAAAATACATGAGCTCCGGCGCATCTGGCGTATGCGCAATATTTGTACTGTTGTGTCCATGTTTGCGATAGCTGCAGCAACAAAAGCCTAAGCTTAATAGCATTTTTTGGCTACATTTCCATATGACACACACATAAAAATATGCCATTCAATTTATAAATATTATGTATGAACATAAAAGGAACGCGAGTTGAAAATGGCTTTGCCAAGTGAAGCGTATTATGTGCATTACTCATACGCCGCGTATGTGGCACATAACCCACCCTTAGGCTGACCTATGCCACTTTATTATGCCTTTTACCTGGCGCACATAAATTACACATTACGCATGCAAGCTAAAAGTAAATGTTTGGCAAATAAATTACGCACCAAATTAAGGTTTATATATGCTCTTTCTCTCGCTCTAAACGACTTGGCAATTGACTGCAAAACTCAACTCGTTGGCTTACAATAAACAAAAAACAAAAGCACGCAGATTGATGGGGCCACAAGCAAAAACTTCAACAGTTCAGCTTCTACAGCAGGCAGGCAGGAGGAGCCTCATTATGTAGACGCCCAAAATAAAAACAAAAAATAGAACATATTTTCGCATTCATCAGAAGGCAAAAGTTTTGCGATGCGGCGAACTTCCTGCCTTCCTGACTTCCTGACTTCCGCGGCACACATAATTGAAGCACATCGCAGACTCATTTGTTACAGACTCAAAACATAATCATATGCCTGTCAGTTAGCAAGAAGAGAGCTGCACATTTTGATTGCTTGGCCCGGTTTTTATTATAGCAGGCGCAATTAGTGTTTGAAAAATACAGTTCTGGCTAAAGTTTTCACAAAATTGTGTTTGTGGGTTAAACAAAATGAGCAGCTGCACTTTTTTTAAAGGGTTACTTCAAAGTTAATGTTGCATGTGCAACATCTAGCTCCACCAGCTCATAAGTCATGGCAAATAAGGAGAACAGACAACCTCAGAAGTCAACCCCAAAACATCTTTAAAACATGAGAATCCCTCACGTTGCGTGCAACTAATTTAATTATATCACCCAGAAAATATATTCAACTGCAGAAAGACTTTTAGTAAATCAGTGCTGCATGCCCAGCCCCGCCCACCGTCTTCGCAACCCCTGTCTACAAGCTGCCACGCGCCACAACTGCAAAGCTTTTTTGAGCGTATAAATTTAATTAAATTGAAAAATAAAATCCGAAGACAAACTTTCATATTCCTTCAACAAGGGCTGTATAAAAGGGAGTTGCCGATAATTTTCCACTTCCCTCAAAAAGAAATGCGACTCACGTTTTGGGCCAGCTTTTTAGCGATTCGTTGACGTTGATGCCACTTTATGACGATTATTAGAAGATTATATTTGCCTAATTTCAAGAGATGCTCACACTTTCTTATTGCTGAGGTCAGCGAAACGCCTGTACTATGGATAAAATTGTTAATATTATGTGTAAAAAAATATTTGCTTGCAATGGAAAATATGTTTAAGGGATTTTCTTTATTTTTGTTGGCCAGAATTGAGTTTTGTTTGTTTTAAAGATTTTAATCATATTTACCCTTGTCATCAATAATGACCTTCTGGATAGCTCAGCACACTATGACAACTCAATGCTGTTTGAGGGTAAGGTCAATAAAGTTTACTCCCCAAATAAAACATGGAACAAAACTAATAAGCGTTTAATGAGGGTAAGACTCTTAAAAGCGCTGGACAGTTTTCAGTTTTACTTGACGCTGCGTGGTAAATGGTTAATTTGACTGACACTGCAAATTATGAAATGTCAAGATGAGTTGCCAACTAGAGTTGCAATCAGTGAAGCAGACAAACAAACAGCCAGACAGGTGAGTTGACTTGGTGTTTAAGGTAATGGCTTAAAGCTGGGTAAGATTTAACAGCCTTTTATTTGAACAAACAGCCAAGACTTTTGAGTGCAGACAAAGGCGACATTGAAACATAACGCTTGGCAACAAGCAACCCTGAATATTGTTCTGCGAAAACGTGGACGCGATGGGAAAGGACATGCATTAACCAAACAGCTGAGCCTTTGTGTTGACTCATTAACGCACTGGCGGAACAGAGATAGAGATAGAGAGAGAGACCGAGTTGTAAGCAGAAATGAAACATCAGCCAGAAGCAAGCTTATACACTGGGGAAAATAGAACAAGATTGTTTTATGTTCGCATTAAACAACATTTTCCTTAAAAGCAAAAAAATAGTAGTAAAAGTATAAATAAAATGTAGAAATATTTGACAAATATTAGTAAAAATAAATAGCTGAAAAAATATTAAAATTATTGTAATACATAGATTGAATTTCAAAATTATGAAAAAAAAATTAATAAGAGTGTACTTTCAATGTACCGTTTCAAGTGAAATAAATACCCCCAAAGTCATAAAAAGCAAACAGCAACAGCGACAATGACAACAACAATAACAACAACAACAACCCTCAATGGGTGCCACGTCTGGCAGGCGACATCATTGTCGTCCTCCTCGTCGTCGTCGTCGTCGTCGTCGACGCCACTCGACTTGACTTGAATGCTTGGGCTCTGTTTCTATTTACTGCCACATAACGAGAGAGTGAGCGTAGCGAAGAACTTCAGCTACCAGCTACCAAACGTGTAGTAACAATTTTCATTTTCAACGCCAGAAACGAGAGAAGCGAAAAAAAAAAATAAAACGCATAAAATTTTACGAGCCACGCCAGAGACTTGGTAGGAACGACTCCCATGGCAAAAGTTTAGCTTTCGTGTTGGCCATAAAAAGCCTGGCGGGGCCAAAAGTCCTTCCACCCGCTACTACGCCTGAGCGTATGCAGTTGATTTGGAGTTTGAAAAACGTAACGCTTGAATGAAGTTAGTGCTGAGGTTCATTGGGGATTTGCGTCTCGAATGCGCTGACACAAAAAGGGTTTGGGCATGGTGTTATTGGGCGAGTTTTAGTTGAGTTCAGGGAGCTTAGAACGCTTAGGATCTGAACTCTTAGTGTTCAGGTGATGTTTGCCATTCACTTTTTTATGTCTTTGGGCGTTTATTGAGTCGCTTGCTTAGCTTACTTATATATTTGTTGAGCGCGTTAAAGTTTTTTTCTCCTTCTCTCTTTCATCGTGGGACAATAAAGGTAAGTGTGGCATTAGCTGGCTTGTTATGCAAAAAGATTGGAGTATTGTAAAATTAGCGGTAAATGAGGCTGCTTTGTGGCCCGAAACGTTGAACGCCGACTGTAACAACTTTTTACCATCATCGCATTTAGATTCAATAGGCAGAACATTCATTGTGGCACAAACAAATTAGAAGTGTTGCAAGTATGTTTGCAAACTGTAAACTGTGAAATGAAACGAGTGGCAAGTGGTGGGAGAGTCCAATTGAGGCATGCTACATAAACAGTGCTTCTGTTTTTTAGAAGCATACGCAGTGATAAAAGTAATATCATCTTAAAGATGAATCTAATATTATATATTATATTAAATTAATTAGTTTGAAAATGTTATTTCATTAAATAATGTTTCAGTCTAAGGATAATTGTTTTAGTCCCTCTTGTTATGCTTGCTTTATCGTAATACCAAAAATCTTCATATATGTAGTTCCTTTCTCAGTCAACTTAAATGCCAAAATTTCGTAAATAAAGTTGAAAGAGTTTAGTGACAAAAGCACAACTCTTCGTTATTTATAATGTTGATTTTGCACAAATTCATTCTTCCAGTTTGACACCCGTTGACACAATGGCGTGCCTTTTAGCGGCTGACAAGAAGTCCTTACCTCAAATAATTCAGCAAGGAGTAAAACTCGTAAAACTTTAAGCACACACACAGATGGAGCATAGAGCTAACAAAAAGTAACTGAAAAATGTAGCGCTATGTCAACACATTCACATTCCAACAGGATGGCTGTCTTGCAGGCAGAAAGAAGCTGTTGCAGGACACACAGGACAGCTCTTTGTGCTCTTGCTTTTTAAGGGCAATTGCCAAAAAAAAAGAAAAAATATTTGAGGTGTCTAGAAGGAAACTAGCTTACAAAAGAATTGAAAATTGTTGTCCAGTTAAAGTCACGTGTGTTGCCCAACTTAAAGGATCTAAGCCATGATTTGCTAACTAACCAAGAAAGGATCCACAACTTCGTGTACTGCCAAAGTGTAATTTGTGCCGTAACAAACTAACACCCGCAGCAACCAAACTTTCTTAGAAGACAGCCAACTACCAACTATTTTGTAAAAGAAAAACAAGAGCAAAGTTGAAGTATGCCTGACTAGTAGATACCCTATTTACGATGATAATCAAAGTATTTATTTGATTTTAAATTAGTTTGAAAAAAGGACTTTTAATTTAAATTTAGTTTAAAATGATACTACATTTCTGCTTTTACATATATTTCCACAACTTCATAACACCCCCTTTAACCAATGAATGGGGATATTAAAAAAAAAGTATTTTACAAAACTTTTTATGTTAGTTTGCTGCAGCATACAAATTATTTTGGCCACAAACTTTTACACAGCAAACTATTTAAAAATAAAAGTTTCTAGTTTCCAACGGTGCCGCCTAGCACCACTCAAACCGCACCATCCAACCACTAATGGCTGAGATTGTCTTGCTCAGTGAGCTCCACTCAAAATGTCGATAAATGAAAAGATTAATCATTGAATTGAACCGCAGTGCGACGATGCTTTACAATTTATTCAGTCTCCGAATTTGCAATTCGACTGCCTTCAATTCAATATGAAATCGATTTCGCCTTAGGCGACACATGCTGCCATGTGTGTGTGGTTTATATATTTTCGCCTACTTCAAGATTTTGTCGGAAAGCCTTTGGCTGAAAATATTTTGTAACATAATTTCTTTGAATTTTTTTTGTTATTTTTATTGCGACTGTGGCGCAGTTGTCGTCTTGAATTTTAATAAAGTTGCGTCCACAACTTGCTGTAAAGGCGCAACAAAAAAGGTTGTGTGCCAACGAATATTGTCAAAAAGTTTCATGCTAACAATTTTATCAATAAAATTTATGACTGCTGTCCTGGCGGAGCCTAGAAGCGGGCTACACATTTTTGTGGTGTATATATTAGTTGCTGGCAGAGGAAAAGGGAAATTGAAAAATGTAATTGAAAACTAAAATCATATTTTCACATTATTCTTCTGACAAGTTTGTTTGGATAAGCCACATCTGATTGTATGTATTATACAATTTATGTAACATGTTGTGTGAATCATCTGATATTTTATTCAAGTACATTCTCCCCCAAAACATAATATCAAATAAATGTTTGTTAGATTGGCGCAACTTCCGAAATTGCTCCTTAAAACAAAAGAATTTATGAAAGTATAATCTGTATAGCACGCTTGACTATTTATGATGTGTATAAGTTTTTGGGTTGAATTGGTGCTGCTCTAATTGTTTTCTATTTGCATAGCAATTATATGAAGACAGAAAGTTTTGGTTTAATTGAAAGCCGTGCTGTAGCTGCCAAAATCATTTTAGTTATTTATGCAACACATACAAAATTGGCAGCAAAACCCGTTAAGTCTGCGTTGAACTCTCCTTCCCGTTATGGGCCAAGTGGCGCGCCTAACCGCTGCAAGGATGAGGAGTACTTACAAAGTTTCATGCCATTTGCATGGCCAACATGCAACATGCAAAACTGCAACTGAGCTGGCAACTGAGGAGGCAACTGTGGCTGCCACATTACCTCTGTCTGTCGCGACTTTGCCAAGAGATGCATAATACATAATTTTTCTTTTTCTTTTCACTGTGAGTGTGTGCTCGTTTAATTTCTTCTTTTTCTTTATTTTCCACATGTGGCACAACAGCAATGCGTCTTTAGCGTGGCAACATCTCGCACAATGTGGGATACAACTCTCCTTTCTGCATTCATATTTTCACACCCTTTAGGATTACTTCGTGCATGGCATGGCCGTGTGTTTGTGTGTGTATTTGCGGCTCAAGAGCGCTGCAGGAGCTCCTCGTGTTACCTTTTTAATACCCTGCAAAAAATGATGTTAAGATATGTCAAAGTTAGACATCGATCAGAGGAGTGAAAATCTTTAAGAATTGGAATCAACAGAAGATGCAATTTGTATGGGATTTAAAATATGAAAGGTTTGTGAAGAATATCTTTGAGGAGGCCAAAACAACTTTTGAAATTTTTGACTTGCATTTGTTTTGCAACGTCTGTGCAACTTTTTTAAAGCAATTTAAATTAACAGCAATGGCGTCCTACGTGTGGTTAAATATTGTATATACATAAGTCTGTGTGTTTGTGTTTGTTTATGCCTCATGGACTCCTGGCTGTGACTTTAGCGCAGTAGAGGACAGAATAGGACGAAGCAGGACAGAATTGCGAAGGCAAGGCGACTGCACGACGTTGCAATTTGAATGCAATTTGTTATGGAAGTTAAGTCTCCACTTGTCAGTTAAGTTTACGCTTCGCTGTTTGACTGTTGTCGCATGTCGCCCCATGTTGCTACCCTCCCTCCATTCTGCCTGCATGTTGCCACCCCCATGTGCCGCATGTTGTCTGCTCCTGACTACTGAATGCGTTGACTTGTGGCTGTGGATGGACCTGAGTTGTTGGGTTGTTAAAAATAATTAAAGTCTTTAAATATTTAAATTAATTTGCAATGCTGCACAAAAATGAATATTGTGCTGTTAATTGGCCCCAGACACAATTCTCTCTCGTTTTACTGTGCTGCATAACGAGGCGTATGCGTAATGTATTTTTTGTGGCATGCATTAAAAGATACAAATGAACAATTAAAAGTTGCAACTTGCTTGTTGTGTAAGCTGTTAATAAATAATGACGTTAAAACTTATATCAGAAATCCTTTTAAAATCTGTACAAAGATTTCTATAAATATTTTGTGTTACAAAACTTCTTGTGTAACAAAAATAAATTGTTTCACAAGAAGAAACGGGAAGAGTGTTAGTTAAGTTTTTTTTAGACTAAACAATTTTTGGTAAATTGGGGTCTAACTTCTATAGATTCAGAAAAAAAAAAACATAAAAACTATTTATCACAAAAACAAAGCTATTGAAACATCTTACAAACGCTACACCGCCAAATTTGGTGGCAGCTTTTGGCTTGTAAATCGATGGCGCCTTTGCCAGCCAGCTGGAGCCTCAAAAACTCTGCTGTAGGCCGACCGCCATTTACGGTGAGCTGTTGTTATGACATATACCAATGGCTTAGGCAACTGGAAACTAATGGAGCTGAAGGCCAAAGCACTGTTAGTAAGTACAACAACAGCCAAATACATGGCCTCAAATTATGCTACACTCTCAAACACACAAACACACTCACACACACACATCGGCAGTCATAAGCAGGCGATTTACATGCAGCAAAAATGTTGATTAGAAAATTAATTAAGGTTTTTACGATGCCGCCAGCTTTATGAGTCGAGTCGAGTCGAGCCAAGTCAAGCCGATTTGAGCCCAAACAAATGCTGAAACCAAGTTCAGGAGTCGTCAGAGGCTTTCATGCTTGGAAAAACTTTCGCTCGGCGAATTTACGACATTTTTATGGCGCGCTGCCATGCGAGGGCGGCTCGTAAAAACTCAGCATAAAACTTATGCGCCCCACCAAATTGATAAGCCGAGCAGCAAGTGAGCTTCACTGTTGCGGTCCCAAATGATTCAGCTTGTTTTGGGGCGCATATGCAGATGAGTTTGTCATAAAAAGTTCAAGTAAGTTTCGCTCAATAAATAAATTGTGCGCTCAATGTGTGAAGCTTTTCTTTTACAGTGGGCGTGTTATTTCGACAGGATTTTGATAGAGTTTTTTATAGATTTAGCAATAAAAAAGGTACAAGCATGTTTCTAGTTCATATTTACCTGATTGCATGAACTTCTAAACTTTATTGAGTATAAACTAATACCCTACAAATTTTTCTTATTCATTTTCAAGTACTTCTGATAGCGAAGCAATGTTGCCGCTAACAAAATAATTGCACCTCAACAACATTACTAACTAGAATGGATAAAGGGGAAAAATGGTGAAGGGTGGTTACTTAACAATGGCACAACGGCAAACATGACGAAATCATTATTTTGCTCCGACATTTATTGATGCCATAAACTTGAAGATTTATGCGTGCAACCACCCCGCCGCAAACCCCGCTTTTGCCGGTGTTGCATATTGCAGGGGTAAACCATAGCAGTGGTGCTAGCGGCAATCCTCGAAGCCACACACACACAGAGAAACCCACCCGGTTACATTGATACCCCCCACAATTTGGTATGGGCTACGTGGCCATGTCAAATTCTTATTTTTTTTGGCATATTGCAGCACAGTGGGACGCATTTGCCAATATACAAACCATTCTGCTTCATTCCGATAAGTCGCCTTACGCTTCCTTTTTTCACAAACACACACACACACACAGATACAACAACGTGTTAATTTATTTAAATTTACTACGTGCAAAGTTTGCTCGCTTGCATCGTATGACACGCCTTGAAATGTGTATGGAGGATGAGATTGTCTCAATGTTTGCACAAATTTCACATTTTACTGCGCTTCGTCGACTCCGTTGTCGTTTCGTTTTCAAATGCAAACCAATTTGCAAACGTCTCTGGAATGTGTCGCTGAGATTTCCGCCTGCATAGATGACATATTGCGGGCGCTACTATCTTTCCATGGATTTTTTCTTAAGGATATAAATTATCACTCTAGAGCTCTTCAAAAATATTTTTAAGACATTTGAAAATGGAACCACGATATTCATTATCAAATTCTATAATAATAAATTAATAACTTTTCCAATAATACTTTATTTAAAGTAAATAGTAAAAGGTCTATTAAGCATCCTTTTCAAAAAAATACAGATTTTTTAAAAACAAATTTTTTAAATCTTGGTTTTACCTTAAGAACATTCAAAGCTAAAAACAACGATTCCAAAGCAATAGTGAAAGCAACAATAATAAATCCATGTACCCTGGTTATGTTTTTTACAGCGCAGCTGGTAAACGCCAGCGCATAAAAACTCATTTGAAAGAGTGTCTCGACTCTGACTCCGACTCCTTCTCTGATTCTGACTCCAATCCTGTGGCTGGACGATGACGTGCAGCAAATACAACCAGCCAGCAAGTGAGTGGGAAATGGGAAAGGCCTTGCAACAATTGGGATCGGGGGATTGGGTGCTGGAGCGTGCGTTCAAGTGCACATTGCCTGTGGGGCAATATGCATGAGCACAGCTGCTACTTCTGTTACTTCTTCCATAACTGCTACAGCTGCTGCTCCCAGGGCTGTCTTGGCAACAATTCGCGTGTCAACAATAAGCGCAATAACTTAAGTTTCATTCAATGTTGGAGCGTTCCTCACGTTGAATGCAACCAGGTGCCTGCTGGCTGATGACTGAAGCTCCTGCCAGCTAATTAACCGGCAAATGAAGTTCAACAACAGCAGGTGCGTAGAGTTTGGGCGGATGTGGTGGTGGTGTTAAACAAACAGTGTCCACTTGTGCTGAAGCTTCAATGTGCCCCATGTCGCGTGGCAAAGTTTGTCAGTGCTTAAGCTATTCATGGCGATTATCCTGAATCATTGCTGCTCCTTGCCAAATAGGCTTTAAGCTGACTGCATTTATTTAAACGAGCTTCTCATTTTAAAATTTTGTTTTATTTTAATGCTTTGGTTGTGATATAGAATATATATATATATTAACAGTGATAGCTGGCCCTACATTTGCTTATTGTATTTATCTATCCTGAGCTTTAACAATTGTCTTTCATTTAAAAAAAATTAAAATTATATTAATAAATAGATTTAGTAAATTGGGCAAACTAATAAATTTACGCTATGAGTTTTAATTATATGTATAAATATATATGCATACAATTATATAAATATAATATATAGGTATATCTTGTATATACCAAATCACAAAACATTTTAAACTAAAATATATAAGAGAAATTAAAAAGTGAAATATTAAATATACAGATTAAAGGCTAAACTAAACAATAAATTTTTAATGCGCAATTGAACCTACACACTTAATCCTGCTCTGACTAGATTTTACCTAATATCTGGTGCACACTCAATCGCCTAAAAGCATGCTTTGGTATACATAAGCACATCACATCTAAATTACGCGATTGTTCTTGAAAAAACTGGCCATCAACAGCAAAGCAAAGGATGTGGTCAAAAACACACTGCCCGGTATGGAAAGACGTATGGGTAAATTGGGATCCCGCTCACGTTGCGAAAACAACTCCACATCCGCCTCATACGTCTCAAAATTATTCCAATTCAGGCACTTCTTCACCGCATAGTCCCAACGACGATAAAGCAATTCCCGACCTGCAAAATTTAACATGAAATATCAGGTTATAATTATACTTGTATTTTGTTACTTACGATTCTGTGTAGTTGTGGGTGAGAAGACGTCTGTGGGTGGCGCATACATTCGCGTTGCATAGGGCAAGGATACAATGCGCATAGTTATTCCAGCGGCTATCATGGCGCCCATGGCAGCCGGTGATGTTGTCTGAGGACGTTCCAGCATCCAACCGATAATGTCAGCAACAAACTGCACCAGATGAGTGTCCTCTGCATATTCGCCGCCAAAGGTGAGGGCGTGCTTCATGCATGCCGGATCCCAGTTAGGTGTATCTCGCTTGAAAGCTTGCAGCACCTCATAGATTTGAAAACCAGTTGCTTCATAGGCAGCCTGTGTGATATTTTCCGCAGTGGTCTGACTAGTAAGGCCCAGGATAATGCCACGTGCATCATAACGCCAATAGGGCGCATAGAGGCCATGGAAAGCGGGCACAAACGTGATCTCTGAACGTTTGGCCGCCAGTCCACACTCAGCGTTTAGCATGCTCGAAGAGCAGGATGAGGAGATCATTGAGTTCTCGCCAATAAATGTGTTCAGTGACTCGACAACATTATCATTGGAATTGATTTCTGTGTTAATGCGCAATCCCTGACGCAACCAGTTAACCGTAGAGCCGGCATTAGAGATGGCGCCTTCCAGCGTAAAATGCGTTGTGGCAGTGGGTCCCAACTTGTGCGCTATGCCTGTTATCAGCCCATTATTCGACTCGACCATCTGTTGTGCGGTATTCAGCAGCACAAAGCAACTGTCATCCAGCGTACAAACATTCTGGCCTGCCTTCACACACAGTTGTCCAAGTAATGCAGCCGGATGCTCACCCATAACGCCAGCAATTGGCACGCCCAACAATGGGCCCTCCACAATATAGCCATATATCTCTGAATTGGACCGTATGCGTGGCAGAATACCCATTGGCAGTTTAAAGAATTTACACAACTTGACGTCCCACTGCTGCGAGGCGACATTCATCAGTGATGTGTAGTGTGCGTTAGTAACGTCTGTCGAATGCACGCCAACATCGACGCCACCAGTTAGATTCTATATAAAATCGAACAAAGTTTGTAATTGAAGTTTTTCTACATAGACACTTTACTTACCCAGATCAGCCATGAATCTAGAGTGCCAAACAAACACTGCTCATCCTCGATTGCCTTGGCCACCGACGGAACATGCTCTATCAGCCACTGGATCTTGAGAGCGCTGAAGCAGCTGCTTAAAGGCAATCCACTTCGACCGCGTACATAATTAACATTGTGCTTGACATTGTGCAGCAGGGACTTAAGAATTGCAGTACTCCGGCAATCCGACCAACCGATGGCATTGTGATAAGCCTGACCCGTTTGCTTGTTCCAGAGGACTGTGGTACCGCGCTGATTGGCAATGCCAACTGCAATGATGTCATGCGGGCTGATTTCTAGTATCACCAAGTTTTTATACGCAGTCTAAAAGCACACACACACAAACTCACATATTGAGATGATATAATCGAAATTTGTTGCGTGATACGCACCTCAATGCACTCGTGCATGTGTTTCCAAATCTCAGCGGGATCGTACTCCAGCCAGCCTGCATTATGAACTATCTGTCGCAGTTTCAGTTCGTGATAGGCTAAAACTTCGGCATTCTTCGTTGAATAAATCTATGGAAATATATATTGTGTCAGCGTGCGTGTATGTGAATGTATGTCTGTGTGTGTGTTTGTGAGCCAAAATGTGCGTTTTTGCTTTTGGATTCTTACCAGAAAGCGGCAGTGGGTGCTGCTCACGTATGCAACGCCTATAAGTGCTCCAAATCTACCATATCGACCCTCGTTCATATTTTGCTGTAGTTTGCAATACCAAAACAAGCACGTGCCGTTTTCTTCAAAGCGGGAACGGGCGCGAAAAATGCGTCGCTTACAAATCCACTATGAGTTTTGTTGTGTTTGTATGTATGACCGTTGCTCCAGCGCCTTCGCCTGACTGACACCGACGACCAGCCGTCCAAAAATAAGCTCCTTTGTGTGCAGTTAAGTTTAGTGCATAATTTACCTAATACTAGCGAGATTTTAAAACAGTTCATTGATTGTTATTTAAGCAGCGGTACAGCAGTGTGACCGCATATGGGCAGCAGTGAAATACGTAAAGCGCCTGTCAATCAACAATTCGAAAAAGAAGTGGGAAAAAAATACTAAACAAAATGTGATACTCTTTGGATTTGAATTTTATTGAATAACGGCTAAAACAATATTCGCTGAAAATATTCATTCTAAAATATCCAAGTTGTAGTATAACTAAATGCTTGTCTATTTTTCATTTATTATGTTTGTTTTCAACGCTTTAATTATTTAAATCTATAACTTTTATTGCTTTATTATATGTATTTATATCACCATGGAAATCATAAAGGTCTAAGCATTCTAAAATACACAAAATAGTTCAACAAAAGAGAGAGGGAACAAATTTTATTTAAAAGAAAATATTTTAATTATGTTTCTGTAAAATTCTGAATCAAACCGTTCTTATTCTTCACAGGTGTAAAGAACGATGATAAAGTTCAGTTTGATGTGAGTAAATAACTTCAATGTACCATAATTAAATGGTTTAAATGATATTTTATTTTTTGAATTTGCAACCGACATTATTACGAAATATACTAAAAGATACTTTAAATACCGGCGGCTGAGATAGTAAGCTGTGAAAATAAACGAAGTTGGCAGCACCAGCGCCAATGAGCATGCGCAGAGCGCGTAAAACAAACCTGGAAAAACAGAGAACCACAGAAGACATCGCGCACAAGGGTCTGCTTTAAAGAAACTTAATGAAAATAAAAGTATCCATTGATATTACTGCGCAATAGAGAGTGTTTTTAATCAATGCTAAGAACGTGCCCTGTCATAAGCAGCCTTATTCGACACAAGCCAAAAGGCTGCTACTTTTTACTAAAACAGTTACAAATAAAAAGTTATACTGGCCAAGCGAAGGAGCAAACCAATAACAAAAACAAAAGGTGCCATGATAAAAAAAGAAATGCAGCGCTATTATGCAGAACGTGAGACAACGGGACCAGAGTTTGGTAAGTAAATCCTTTCTTTTCGGTACACAATCGAAAAGTGCAGAATCAACCCCCAACAACAACACAGCAGTCTTCCCCTAAACGAGAAGACAACCTAAGGGTTGCTGCCGATGTTGATATTGTTGTTGTTGTTGTTGTTTGTAGTGCTTCAGCTTGCGAAGAACCGAAGAAAGCGGAAATGTACTGCGACACAGATTTTAACGATTTTTCCCACAATTTCACACAGACGATCGCTTAATAAAATTGGTGCGCGCTAATCCTGCCATCTACGATGTGAGTCATCCACACTATCGCCGCAATCCTGTTAGAGTGGACATATGGGATCGTATTGCCAACGAGCTAGGCGCCTCATGTAAGCATTAAACAGCAATATTATGTTGGTATTGGAAAAAAAAAGAAGAAAAATCACTTCGTCATTTCAAATTCTTTTTTTCAATTCCAAGCGATGTTATTTTTTCGCTAGCTACATCTTAATCTCAATATTGAACCAACCCTATTCTTTTCAGCACGTTTCTTGCAAACCAAATGGAAAAACATACGCTACAATTATTTGCAAGAGATTAAGGCACTGGAAACGGGACAGGTTAATCCAAATGTGCGCAAGAGACGCTTCACCGAGGATCTGTCATTTTTACAAAACACCGCACAAACGTACAATGTGAGAAAGGCCCAAAGCTATTACGCTCAGACCGACAAACAAAGTACCAATACAAGTAATAATGGTGGTGGTGGTGGTAGCAGCGACAATGATAGTAACAGTTTTCTATACCCCGATCCGGAGCACTTGCGCATCGATCTAACGGATAATTATGACATCATTGAGCTGGATGATAACAGTGAGGATGGCATGGCGCATGAGGATGGACACAGTGATAATGAAGTTGTGCCTGAGCTGATGGTCATGGAGCCACAACCAGATGTCACCTTGCAGCAACAGCAACCGCTGTCAGCTGTCAATGGCAACGGTAGCAACAGCAACAACAGCCACAACAATACGCATGTCAACTCACCGGCCTCCTCACCACTTCTCATGCCTATGGTGGTCATGGGCACCGGCGATGAAGTGACAAATCATGATGATGATCAAAAAGCGGAACTGCATCAACAATATGGGAACAATAGTGCGCTCTCGAATGGCGAGGTAACCATTGAGCCCATTTATAAACCAGCACTTACCGCGCGACGCAGTGCACCCGTTAAGGACATCATGGCAAATGCAGCCAAACGAAAGGCAATGGCTGCTCCTATGCCCAGATTAACCCCCATCAATGATCCTATTGAGCTCTATTGCTTATCTCTTGTGGACACACTGCGCTGCATGCCAAGATCAGAGAGAGAACGTGTTAAATTTGAATTTGCCAACATTTTGAAGGACGCCAAGTACAAGGACGAGGCCTAATATAAATTCACCTCTCTCTCTATCTTTCTCTGTTAGTCTGTTTTCCTAATATTTACATAAACGAACAACTCTAAGTCACATTAAATGTATAATTATTTACATTACGTTATTTAGACTTAAACTTGTAAGTAAACGACTTGAGTTTTTTATGTTACAACGATTTCTGTGTCCATATCTATTTAGTTGTATCAACAAAATATTATAAATTATACACACACATTCTAAAAATTATTATTATAATAAAAATAAACGTTTTCTATTTTACGGATTTTTTCTCTGTAAAAAAATTCAAAGTTTCTTATTGATTCGCCACTTTCGCTACTGTAAACAGAATTAAGCAATGGAATGACCTTCAGTGCATTATTCAGCCCAAGTTATTAAAAGACTTTTCCATATTTTGGGCAGCTCAAACGCTGTCGAAATTCATTTTTATTGCGCGTAAGTGCATGTTGTTAAGGTTTTTATTGTGTATATCTTGCAAGTAGTCTCCAAAACGTATTAGTTATTAACTTACTTGATTATATAACGTGTAGAATTTATGTCCGATATGATGTCTATAACATGCATACCACCAAATGTTTTAAGTATATGTTAATACGTATAAGTGTATTAATTTGATTAAAGATACAGTAACTCAGTTTTCATTTCCATTAATATATCTTTATAAACTATCTGTAAGTTTTACAGCTTTAAATCTATAAAAAATAAACCTCATATGTTAGGTTTAACGAATTGTCTTAGGATCTATATATTTTATATAAGTATAATTGCATAAGGCATACAGCAATAATACTAATAAATAGTGATGTGTTAAGGTATTTTTCAATTAAAATAAAGCAACTAAAAACGATTAGAAAAAAAGCTCAAAACTATCTTAAACAAATGTTCTTTTAACGATTAAATTAGGACATTGATGTTTGTATAATTGTATTAAAAAATTGTTAACACTTTTATCGACTGTCGTGTGTTTGAGCTGCTGCTGCTATATCTAATAATTATAACAAACTGCAATTATTTATGATTAATGTCGCGGCGTATTTAGCACTGAGCTCTGAGTCTGCAACTGGCGTCCATTGGATGTATCCTGGTCGGTCTTGTTGCTGTCATCCGTGTCCAAAATGTCAGAGAGATCATACATGCTGGGCTGGTAGGTCATTAGCTCTGAGCCGCTGTTGGCTGCATAATATTTAAAAATGTATTTGAGTATAGAACTTTGAAGAGACTTTAGTATATTCATTTTAAATACCTTTCTTCTCGCCGGCCATGTTATCATTGAGAAAGGATAGGCCGTAGCTGTCCATCATATCCGATTCATTGAAGAGCTACAAGAGATACAAGAAATATAAAATATATGAAAGTTAAATAACTGTTTATTTCATGTTTTGTAATCAATTAAAAGAGCTGGCAAATCAAAACTATAGACGCACCGCGCTGACTTTCATTAACAGCTCCTCGTCGGTTAACTGCAAATTAGGCATCCTGCTAGCAACGCCTTTTGGCGCCGCCTGTATAAAAAATTATATACGTGAATGTTGTGAAATTTATAGCTCGAACGGACACTCGGACACATTTCTTAAAACTATTCTTTCAATTGGGTTGGAATACTTACACCCATTAGCATGTTTTGATCAATGGAAACGCCCTCGCCGCGTAGCAGATCCTTCAGTGATTCTAGTTCGTCGTGCATTGTCTCCAGATGACCGGAGACCTCTTCACTGGAAATGAAAAAAAGGTTTTGTCAGTAATACATAGTAATACGCTGTGGACCCAGTTACTTACAGGTGTCCATTATCGCCAGTGTATTTGGCTACGGTCATGGCTGGTGACAGCTGTTGTTGTGGTTGTTGGGTTTGTTGTAACTGCTGCTGTTGTTGTTGTTGCTGTTGTTCATTGCCCAAATCCTTCACAGCTGCAGCTGCCTTTGAAGTGGAGGCCAAATCTGCATCAGTTGCCAATGTAGTCTCATTGCCGTCGTTGGTCAAATCAAAACTGAGTGAAATATTGGCGAACTTTCCACTATTAGCTGTGGAGCGTCCGAACTCCTCTTGCTGATCTAGCTTTGCGGCAACTTGCTCATCTATCTCTGCGTTGGTCAATAATGAATTGTCCTGCAATGGCAGAATAGTTTTTATTTTTTACGACTGTTGAAAAATATTACTTTATTTGGAATCTTACCTCAAAGATATTTGTGGGCATATCGTTGCTGATAAAGTTGACATTATACATATCCGCATTGTCGGCTTCCGGCTGATCAATCAAGTTTGGCATGCTAACAGGCGGCTCCGGTTCGGTTTTGACCAGCACTGGACGCGGCATGGCCTGCGATCGTGTGCGCGATGTCTTCGGTGACATGTCCAAATCCACTATCATGTCTGTTTGACGGCGCAGTTTGTTTCTCTCCTTGAGCAACTGACGATTGCGCTGCTCCTGCTCCCGCACCATAGGCGTGGTCAGTACATTTGCATATTCATCTCCATGGTAGGCACTGTGCGGACTAGTTTGGCCGTGTGTATCAGGTGCCTCGGTGACCGTATAGCGCTCCTGTTGGCCGCCCGGTGAGCGTGTTACATTTGATGTTGCCTCGCCGCCGCTAGTCAAGAGTTGAGTATTTATAAAATCCTCAGCGCTCTGATTTGAATAATCGTAGTTTTGTGAACTGGTTATGCTCATGTTAGAGCGTGGTCGCTCCATTGGTGATACGCTCTCAGCGTCAAAGCTCCTCGGGTTCATTACCTCGTCTAGTAGCTCCTCACTCAACTCGTGTATAACTGGACCGCATTCGCTTTCAGACTCGCTAACATTGCGCTTGCGAGCATTCTCTGGCGTATCGTTGATCATAAGCTGCATGTGTCGCTTAACGCCGGACATATTGCGAGATGGCTGTACTATCGATATTAGAAACTGAATCAACTTGTTTACAATCTGTTGCTGTTTGGCATGCTTCTGGCGCAGCGAGGCTATCTCACGCCACAGTGCCTCATTCTCCTGTTTCATAACCGAAAAGCGTGAATCCAAGGTATCCTGACGGCCGCGCATTGCCTTGACATCGCTAAGCACTTTGGAGACTGTCTCCGTCTTCAGCACGCTCTTTTCATCCACGGTCTTCGTATTCGATATCTTGCGTTTGATGTGATCCAGTAGAAATGGATAGTTGCGCTTGAAGCAAGGATGCGAAAACTCAATCTCATCCCGATCAAAACGTAGACCGCCGTTCTCGATTGAGGTGATCTTATGAAAGCCATCTGATATTAAGAGCAATGAATTACTAAAACTATGATCAAGGTAAAAATCTTATTTATTTACTTACACATATTCAACTGTCGAATGAAGCTGGCCATGTTGTTATGTTTGTAATTGAGTGGCAAAAGCTCGCGCGCGAATTGCGCTTGATTTTGTATGATAAAACTAAGTCCATCCTGATAACAGAAAAAAAGAACAGTTTTAAAATATTTGTTAAACTAATGGTTAGATTTGTGATTTTATAACATAAACAAACTAACATAAAATTTGTCTAAAAGCTTTCAGTATGTATGTACATATGTATAAACCTGTTAGGGTAATTGGACAGTGCAATATTATTATCCAATGTCCATTGATAATGTGCTAATTAACCTCATTAATCATTGACAATATTTATGAATTTACTGATATATAGAAATTTATTTTTTTAGTATTAATTTAAATAATCTGAGTTTGACAACCAAACGCTAGCAAAAATAAATAAATTATACAAATAAAACTCGTTAATTAATTCAATTGGAATTAAAATATTTATCCAATACCAATCAGTAAACCTTAATATATGTTTTAAAAACAAATTAACTTTAACGTCATATGGTGATAAGAGCGACGGAATTTAAGTTTTCAATATGGGGTACTAATTATTAATTATCTTATAATAAAGCCACACAATAAAACCACCAAAATAAATAAAAAAACATAAAAAGCTTCTTATCTAGGCAAACACTTGACAAAAGCAAACTCAAGGCAAAATGGGCAACACACACAGAAAACACAAAAATTGATTTGAATAGCGACAGACAAGCATACAAACTAACAGACGAACGGGGACAGACAAGTGGAAAATTTTTCAGAGATGCATTTTGGATGGAGGGTTTGTACGTGCGTACGCACGCACGCACGCTTGGCCCACGGTCCATGCAAATCGAAAATAAAAAAAATAAAAAGAGAGCAATCTTCACTGTATACGTGCGTTTCAGCACAGAAGCAACAACAAGACACTAATGTGCAGACAACGATGACGTAGTGAAAGTCAAGTCAAAGTGTAAGTAAAATAAAACACCTGCTTATTGTTGTTGTTGCCATACCAAATGCAAAGAAATATATGTAAATAAACAATATGGCGACTGCTTACCTTGCTCCAACAAATTAAATTATTTGTATCGGGATCGTCAACCAAGCGCCAGAGTTTAGCCAAAAAGGCTGGCACTCCGCTGCTGCTGACCGTTTCGCCCACTGTATGCATATTGCGACGTGGTCGCTTCAGCTGCTGCTGTTGCTCCTCGTCGTCCTCCTCGTCTTCCGTGGATTCGTGCTTTAGTTGCACGGTTTTAAAACTTGACCGCGTTTTGGACATATAAAGCGACGTTAATAACTGCGTACGTTAATTGAAAGTAGAAAAAAAAGCTTGTATCAATGAACACGAAATTTTCACTATGGGCACAGTCCACATTCAGTAAGCATGTATGTACATGTATGTGTGTATATGTTACCTACCGCAACTTTTTACAGCTGTTTCTACTGCTTATTAAGCGTTTTGGAAACACTAAAATATTATATTCACTTTATTAACACTTTGTTCTCGTTAGTTATTTTATTAAGTTAACACAATTGTTGAGTTTTCAACTGTATTTCAATAATTCAATGCACAGCGTAATTGATAAAAGTCGCGAATTAAAATACTCTTTCTACTTCCTCCGTACCGTTTATCGCTATCGGTCTCGATGCTTAACGAATACCTATCGAAGTCAACTCTGCTGCTATTTATATAGGTTTTAAGGTATCGAGTACTTGGTGGTATATTCTAACGATAGACAACAATGATTAAAAAAAACATTTTGTGCTACTGATTTGGCAAGAAAAAATGTGTTTTGAATTTTTACGCAACAACAGTGTGGGTCATGCATGTCACTACTTTTTTTTTTATTCGCTATAGTCAAGATTGCAAGGGTCTTTAGCAAAGTACATTGTCCAACACTGCGATTTAACGCAGGTCACTCGTTAACACTGTGCATATGCTGAAAAATGGCTGACACTTTTAATTGCCGAATCAAGTGATTGTTTAAGTGCATTTTGCTTGATGTAATGCTAAAATATGCACAAATCTACTTAAATCAAATAAACGAATGTAATTTAATGCTATACTAATTTAATACATGTGTTGAAACACACTAAAAGGTATGTAAAATCAACGTTTAAAATGCGGTTCGTTGTGCACGACTGTGTGAGAAAAAAAAGTGGGTAAGAAGTAGAATACAAAAGGGCCCGCAAACGGTTTGAGTCTGCTCTCTTTTCTCGGCATTTTTGTGTGTGTGTATGTGCGTTTGTGAGCAGCAACAAATTGCTTGAAAAAGGCGCCAGTTTGTTGTTGTTGCCGAATAGGCAAAAGTCAATGTAACTAAAATTAAAAATTTAATTTTCTTTTAATAGAAAAGACTGCGCACAAAAGCAACACTGCACAATAAAGCAATCCAAATGATGAACAACCATTTTCATTTGCAACAACATGACCACAGCAACAACACGCCACAAAATGTGGCGCCGCAACTCGCCAACGCTGTCCCTGCACCAGCCACATTTAGTTATTTAACCCAACCAACTGCCGCGGCGCCAAATTCACAGCAATGGTTGACCTATCAAATACTGCCAACGCCACCAGCAACTTTGGCGGCAACATATGCAAAGCGTTATTATACAAATCCAGCAGCAACACCTTCATCAGCTGCAGTGGGAACAACGCATCCCAACAGCATTCAAATAACAAACAGCTACGCACAGCCAACACAACAGACTCAACCGAGTCCGTTCAAGACTAATAACATCAATAACATACGCATTATAAGCACAGCGCCCAATGTTTACAGTCTGAATAAAACTGCTGAGCAGCTAAATCAGCTCTATGCAGCGCCCACATCAACAACAGCTGTTACGGCGGCCACCGAATTGTATGCTCCAGTGGGAGCTTATTATACAGCTGCGCCCAAGTTACAGCCACCGCCGTTAGTGCCAGTCAGCAAAAATAACAGCATAAGCAACAGCGTTGCGCTTCAAAGCAGCACTGGCGCCGCCTCTTCCACAGTGGTGCTGGATCGCATTAATATATGCATTAACAATCACTATACGGAACCCAATCTCTGCCAGCCCTCGCCCATAATACCCGCTATTCAGCATAAGGCCCTACTGCCACTTATCGATAGCAGCACTGCGGACAGCAGTTGTAGCAGTAGCAGCATCAGCAGCATTTCTTCAAATGGACGCAACAACAGCGTCGCCACAACAGCAACAGCAGTCATTGTTATAGACGAGCCGGACTCTACAACCACAACACCGCATACGCCGCCGACAACGCCGGAAACATTGAGTTGTTCCCCTTTAAAGTCACCGGGTAGTCAAAGCAGCAATAGCTGTGTGCCGTCGCCAACGACACAGTTGAAGCAGAGCTTCAGCAATGTCACACAGTGCATTGAAAAGGCAGCTGTTGAAGTTGTACTCGCAACCGTTGTTTCTGAGGCGCCACCCACACCGCCGACACCACCACCACCGCCGCCGGCACCCAGTCCACCCGCACCGATTAGCTATGCGTTGCAAGAAGATGTCTTCATCAAATGCAATGACGGACGCTTCTATTTAGGCACCATAATCGCAAAATCTGAGCAACAGTATCTTGTTAGCTTCGACGACAAGTCGGAGCAATGGTGCGATATAGAGAAACTGCGCAAATTGGGCAACGAACCAAGCAGCGACAAAAACATTCAAACTGGACCCATGTGTGTCGCCTGCAAGCGAGCACAGCATGAGGATATTGTTGAGATATGCGAGCGATGCGGTCGTGGCTATCATCGTGGCTGCACCACCGAAATTGCCAGCGGTATCTGGTGCTGCAAGCGGTGCGCTAAACCAATGAAAATGCTGACAGCACTCGAGGCAACTAAGGCGCCAGGCATTTGCCGACAGCTTCCATATCATGTGAGTCGGTCGTACAGAAACAAACAGCAAGATTATAATTTTAATTAATCATCTATTGTTATCAGGTGGACAAGCTTAGCTGGGATGAAAAGCATCGCGTGAATGAGGAGCAAATCTATTGTTATTGCGGCAAGCCGGGAAAATTTGATCACAACATGCTGCAGTGCTGCAAGTGCAGAAACTGGTTTCACACACAATGCATGCAGAACTTTAAGCGAAAGCTGCTGCGCGGCGACATGTAAGTGTATTAAATAATAGTTTGTTTACTTTTTGTTTAATGGTTTTGAGACGCACGACAGTAAATAATTTGTATTTGTTATAAAATGATGAAAAAACTAAACAGAAATTTCAATTTTCAGCTTCTTCGTGTTCTGCTGCACTGTATGTAATGATGGCGTTGAGTATTTGCGTCGTCTGCAAATCGATTGGGTGGATATGCTCCATATAACGCTGTATAATCTACGCAAGCATCAGCACCAGAAGTATCATCATCTGTTAAAGGACATTTGGCCGTTTATCTTGGAGCAGCGACATCAACTACCCATTTGCGAGGAATGGCGCCAGTTGCCAGAGACAACGCTGATGGAGCGCATAAAGCAAACACTCAAAGAATATTCGGATCGATTTGTTTGTGGCAGCGAGCTTAAACGTGCGCCCGCCTACTACGCTCTGCGGCACAGCGGACCACCGCTCTCACCCCGCGTATTCCTGCAGCCCGAGGAGGTGCTCTGCGATGAGCTGCTTATTAGTAAGTTCAAGTTGCTACTCATGCCGGTAGATGATCCGGATGTCTTAAAGACACAGTCAAAGGCAGCGCAAGAGAGCATACCCAAGAATGCTTCCACCAAGGATGTTTACGAGTTTCACACTGATGAGGACGATGAGGCTGAGGTGGATACCAGCGAAGATGAAATACCAATCAAGCAAATCATGGAAAAAGTCAAGAAGCTAAACAGCAACAAGCAGACACCAACATCAAACGGAGAGCCTCAGGTAATGCAGTTGATGAGAGTTTTTGTTGTATTACTGGCACAAATAATAGAACAACAAACTAATGAAACTTACCCATTTCAGCAAATAAACAGCTCGCCGGAAAGCGCCCCCGATTTGGCCGATGATAATGCCAACGATGGTGAGTCTGTTAAACTGTTGGCGCCTGCCCCGCCTCGTCTTGATACCTCCACTATTGCCCACTGCAATGTCACCGGCAGCAGCAATAGCCGTAAACGCAAGGCATTCCGTTTGTCGAAACGTTACGACAACAGCCGCCACTGTGATCTCTCCTCCGATGAGAACTCAAGCAGCAGCCGTGGCACCAGCTCGCTGGATCTCATAATACCACCGCCGGCTAATTTTCTCGGCCGCAATAATCCCTTTCTAATGGCTACGCCCAAAAAATCAGCACAACAGCGCAACGGAGGAAATGTGGGTGCTGGAATTGGCGTTGCCGGCATCATCAACAGCATATTTAAGCTTAAAAGCGTCAAACAGCTGCACGGCATTGAGCAGCTTACCAAGGCAGCTGGCGGCGGTCAACAGCCGCGCATGGTGCGCACTATTAAGCGAAGACTGAGTGCCAAAGATATTACCATTGGGCCCAATCAGGAGGTGCGTAGACGTCGCACCCGACGTATGACAACGGCCGTTGAGGTAAGTGCAATTCGTTGTAAAATTCGTGAAATCTTACATAAACTAAATATTGCGTGCATTTATTACAGGTTATCAATACCACAACAATAAATCCTATACCCAGCCACTACTTTCCCATATATGCCAAAGATTTGCAGCCGCGACCGCCAGTGCCACTGCTGTTGCCGCCCGACAAGCCAACTCATGGACGTTTGTTGAGACGTCGACCGCAAAAGTCACGCGGTGGCTCGCCACCCAATAGTCGACGCAATTCCACCAGCTCAACTGCCACCAATGGCAGCAGCAGCAACGCCGGTGCTCATCACCCAAATGGAGGACATCATTCAATGCTGGATTTAAAGCAATCAGTAAATAAATACTTTGGCGGCGCCATGAATCGCATTGATGCCGGCGAATCGTTTGCCATACGCGCCAAACGACGCATGGGCAATGGGCAGGTGCAGTATTTGGTAGAGTGGGGTGGCGATGCGTCTGTTTCTGCTGCGGCTGCAGCTGCTGCTGTCCCAATCACAAATGGAACAACAAATGGAAACTGATTGCTTATTAATTTTATTTTTAATCGTATTTTTCAATTTTCTTTTATGGACTAAGCCAAAAGTTTGCTGCCAGATTTTAGGCCCAATTTATGTTTTTTTTCTTGTTAATCTTTAAAAAAGCCACTGCCAAATTAGCAATATGTTTTTGACATTCAAAATATGCAACAGCAAAATGTAACTGAATACAGGTTTTAATTGTGCAATGGCAGTTAATTGTTGAAATAAGTAAAACAAAACTGATGAATCGTTTTTTTCCATTAAATATCAATTTGGCACTTGAAAGTATTACAACATTAAACTGAAGCTATTGTTTAAACTTACTGTTGAAGAAAGAAAGCAGCGTATGTATTAGGTATATAAATGTATACATTTAATCGCCACAATTGATTAAATGTTTTCTGAATAGAACTTAAGCTTCAGTTCGTTTATCAACTATTTTATAGCTATTACTACATACATACATATACGCATTAATTATATATATTTTCGAAAAATATATGTACTGCATTTGGTTTAAAAACATAAATATTACAAATCATGTTATGCATACAAAAAATATTTGAGTTATACCATATATAAAACGAACTAAACTAAACAAAAAAAAAATAAAAATTAGGGATAATTCAAATTATTAGATTATTAGACTAGCAGTGAAAAAATTAAAATTGAATTTTAGTATGTATTTTGAGAACCCAAATTTAATCAAAATTGAGTTGAACGCAAACAAAATCTCATGCATTTCCAAAAGTTGTTGTATTACAAAAAAAAAATCCAATAATGCATTAATCTAAATGTGTATATTATACTTTTAAATAAATGTTTATAATTAACACCATATTTTGAATTTTTATAACTATAGAACAACAGTAGTTGTAGAGATATTTATTTATTTATCGAAGACGCGTTACAAATCGATTTTATCGATTCTGCAAATTGTCATTCCAAAAAATTTTATTTATCAGAGTAGGCTTCACAGACATTAAAAAATGTTGAAACCCAGCACGACATTCAGCCTGCCACCACATTAGGAGACACTTGAAAAAATTGGAAAATCGGTTCACTAGCCAAAAAAAAAAACTATATTAATCGTTTGATTTAATGCAGTTAGTTTGGATTGATTAAGTTTTTTTTTTTTTGTAAAAAATACAAAACGAATTAAAAAAAATACAATAAGAAACCGAAGAAGTCATTTTGTGGCTATTGCGGTGTGTTCTTCTGCATCAACCATACAATAAGCAAAATCAGGTAAGTTTATTGTGGTGAATTCTAAAAGATGCACCAAATGTTTTTTCTGGAAAATTCTGTGAGGAACGGTGTGTTTTTTTTACCAGAAATGTCAAATTAAATCAAACTTTAAAGTGGTGCGCAATGCATATAATATTTCAAATTCACTTTTTATTGCGGTTAACATTGCAAATGGCAAAAAAGAAAAATATATCAGTGTTGGTCAATATCACTTAGCAGTGTGGAAGAAGAACGAAAACTATCGACTGAAGTTGTCCATAGCGTGATGCAAATGTAGCGAGTTCTTTCCCTCGTTGGCTTTTGCGAGAAACATATTTGCCGAGTCGAGTAGAGTCCGTTTAAGTGAGCGGTCGTGGTTTCGCTTAGCACACGACTTATCACATATTTTTTGTGAAAAAAAAAATCTTAAAAAAAAAAAAAAAAAATTAAAAATATAAAAAGTAAAAAAAAAAAATTGTAAAAAGTAGCAAAAAATTCGAGCAAGTGTTGAAAAAGTAAGTACGTACGCCTTTGCGAATGCACGAAACAAAGCAAAGACGAAATTTTCTTGTGAAATGTGATTCGTGTGCCACGCAAGATGGCGACGTAAGCTGTCGTCCAAAAAAAGCGCAGTAAATTGCTAAAGAAATCGAACAAAGACCCGCTGTATGATTTGCAAATTGAACTGTGTATCCATTGTGCTTTAAGGCTTTGTATGCATTCACAAATTATGCGTAAATTAATAATTTTGTGTGCTGGCTAGACGAGTGCATGAGTGTGTGTGTGTGTATGCGCATGTGGAAATTTTCCAACATGCGTTTTTGCTATTGGTATGGGTGTATCAAAGAAGGAAATACACAGCAACAACAAAGCACATGCCTATGCCGCGCAGTGTTGCCATGTCGAACAATCGACCGCCCATTTAACTGTCACTTGCGTCAGTATTGTCACAGAGACACACACAAGCACAGCCGAAGAGTTAATATCAAAAAGCACGCCGCTTCTTTTTTGTATAAATTTGTTTTTTGTTCTCTTTGTTTTAGCTGTGTTTGCATGGTTGAGAGAAACGTTTAGTTTTTGCCGTAGCTTTGCATATTTTATGATCCGTAATAATAAATTAATATGCATTTATTTTATTTATTTATATATTTTATTGTTGCAGGAGGACCTAATCTCCAAAAATGGCTTCTTTATACGTGGGTGATTTACACCAGGACATCAATGAAGCGGGACTTTTTGAAAAGTTCTCCACTGCTGGCCCAGTTCTCTCCATTCGTGTCTGCCGCGACGTTGTTACACGTCGCTCATTGGGCTATGCCTACGTTAATTTCCAGCAGCCAGCCGATGGTGAGTAAAACTACATAAACATTGTGAAATTTGCATTGGCTTGCATTGAAGAAAGATGGGTGCAAGTTGAAGTCCCCCCACAGTGTCACAAGTAGCAGAAAACACGTGTACAATTTTTTGCACGCACACACACAGACAGTTGAAGCTCTCGCTATAGTGTGTACATGTGCGATGAGCGCATTGAATTTCCAGTTTTTGTGTGCCTGCTTGAAAGTGAAAGAGAGAACAAAATGGAGAAGAAGAAGAATAACAGCTGGCAGCTGTGTAGACCGAGTCATCACATAAAAAAAAACTGGAAGTTTCTATGCAAACTGCAATTCTCTGATGCGATAATATTTTGCTCTTCAACAATGGCTTATCGCAGACGCCTCATGCTTCCGTTTAAATTTGTATTTCTTGCCTGAAACCGTTGTTTCCAAGTGGCGTTCACACACACACACAAACACACTCTCACCCTCAAAGATTGCATGTATGTGTGTATTCGTCATAAACATGTGTTTATTGTTTATGCCTGCGCCTTCAAGGCATCAGAAGAAACTAGCTTCTTTTATCTACTAATTATAGGTTATAGTTGATTAGCAACTATTTGCACGCTTAACTTATTTGAGCGTGTGTCGCCGTGGCAAAATTGTAATTCCAAAAGAAAAACGACTTATGTATTGTATTGCTTTCACTTTTTCAACGTTAATATGTAGTATGTTAAATGCAAGGCCATCGATATAATACATACGAAGATTCATATGCCTCTCATTCATAAACACGTGTAAATTCTTGGCATGCCCAAAGTCCACAAAATACGAAGACGACTTCAAACCTGGTTTTTCCTCTTTTTTTTTCTTCTCTTTTACGTACGAAATCAAAACTTAAACTTTCACTGCACAGCGTAACTACAAAATCGTCTCTTCTCCACTATTGTTGTTGTTGTTGACTATTAAGAGGTCGTTTACATTGTGTATTTTTATTAAATAAACGCAAGCACAGCAGTTTCTGGTGTTGTTTGTAAGCGTAGTCATACATTCCGTTAAGTTTACTGAACCGCGTCTGTTTTGATTTCAATGATGAAAATATATTTATTTTTAAAGGTTAGGGCGAGGCAAGCAACTTCTACCCATTGGTTGGTCAAAAATATTCAATTTTGAGACGACTAAGATTCATTGTTGCAAGAATAATTACGTGACTTACCATGTAAATTAGGAACAATTCTTATTTACAGAAGTAGAAGCGTTACATATTATTATATACATAAGAAAAAGCTTATAACAAATTTAATGTGGCAACTTCTACCCATTGGTTGGTCAAAAATATTCAATTTTGAGCCGACTAAGATTCATAGTTTGCTAGAATAATTACGTGACTTACCGTGTTGATGGGGAACTTCCCTTCCCAAAAAAAAAAAAAAAAAAAAATTTTTTTAAAAAAAAATAAAAAATTTTTTTTATTTAAAAAAAGTGACTTACCGTGTTGATGAGGCAAACATTCTCATTCGCAAAAGTAGAAGCGTAACAATCGATAAATTTTTAGTTTAAATAAAATGTGGCAACTTCTACCCATTGGTTGGTCAAAAATATTCAATTTTGAGCCGACTAAGATTCATTGTTGCTAAAACAAAGTTCGTAACTTACCATGTAATTGAGTCTTTAAAATTGTCATTTACAGAAGTAGAAGCGTTACAGATTTAATATATTAATTCAGACTAGGCAACTTTCTAAGTATTGGTTGGTTAAATAATCTTCCATTTTGAGCTGACGAAAACTTAAAAATGTCAGGGAGAAACTTGAAACTAACCATGCGAAAATGCTGTGATAAGATTTTTTATCACAATTCTTTTAATTTATACACATTATTTAGCTATTATGGCCTTAAAAATTTGTCATGGACTTTTACTCATTGATTGACAAAGTCGACAATTTTTCATAAATAATCGATTTGAAGCTTTGACCCGAATCCAAAATAAACTAAATAACATTTGCTCTCTTTACTTTTTGCCTTACAGCTGAGCGTGCTCTGGATACAATGAACTTCGATTTAGTTCGCAACAAGCCCATACGCATTATGTGGTCGCAACGCGACCCCTCCCTGCGTCGTTCCGGCGTTGGCAATGTGTTTATCAAGAACCTTGATAAGGCCATTGATAATAAGGCAATTTATGACACTTTTTCCGCGTTTGGTAACATTTTGAGCTGCAAAGTCGCTACCGATGAGAAAGGCAACTCCAAGGGCTACGGTTTTGTTCACTTCGAAACAGAGGAAGCCGCCAATACATCCATTGACAAAGTTAACGGCATGTTGCTCAACGGCAAGAAGGTCTACGTCGGCAAATTCATTCCGCGCAAGGAGCGCGAGAAGGAGCTGGGCGAGAAGGCCAAACTCTTCACAAATGTTTACATCAAAAACTTTACCGATGAGTTTGACGATGAAAAACTGAAGGAGTTTTTCGAGCCATTCGGCAAGATCACCAGCTACAAAGTAAGCGTTACTTTACGTTTATATCAGCATATGCTAACTTGAATGATTGTTGATTTTGTTAAAAATAGGTCATGTCGAAGGATGACGGAAAGAGCAAGGGCTTCGGTTTCGTGGCCTATGAAACAACAGAGGCTGCAGAGGCCGCCGTCCAAGCGCTTAATGGCAAGGATATGGGCGAGGGCAAAACACTCTATGTGGCTCGTGCCCAGAAAAAGGCTGAGCGACAGCAGGAGTTGAAGCGCAAGTTTGAGGAGCTCAAGAAGAAGCGTCACGAGTCCGTGTTTGGTGTCAATTTGTACGTCAAGAATCTGGACGATTCCATTGATGATGAACGCCTGCGTAAGGAGTTCTCGCTGTACGGCACCATCACATCGGCTAAGGTCATGACCGACGAAGAGGGTCGCTCCAAGGGCTTTGGCTTCGTTTGTTTCATTTCGCCCAACGAGGCTACCTGCGCCGTGACTGAACTGAACGGCCGTGTCGTTGGCAGCAAGCCCCTTTATGTGGCACTCGCTCAGCGCAAGGAGGAGCGTAAGGCACACCTAGCATCGCAGTACATGCGTCACATGACCGGCATGCGTATGCAACAGTTGGGACAACTATTCCAGCCGAACGCTGCCAGCGGTTTCTTTGTGCCCACAATGCCGCCAAGCCAGCGTTTCTTTGGCCCACAGATAGCACCCCAGATGCGCAACACGCCAAGTTGGGCCAAACAGATTCGTCCCGCCGCCGCGGTCCAGAGTGTACAAGCCGGCGCTACAGCAGCCGGTGCAGCTGGTGCCGCTGGTGGCTTCCAGGGTGCAGCCGGCGCTGTGCCCGCACAATTCCGCCAGTCAGGAGCTGGTGCGCGCGGCGCCCAGCCCCAGCAGGTGCAGGGAACACATGCCGCCGCTGCAGCCGCAGCTGCAGCCAACAATATGCGCAGCTCGGGTGCACGTGCCATCACTGGCCAGCAATCGGTTGCCGCGCCGAACATGCAGATCGCTGGTGCTCAAATTGCTGGCAGCGCTCAACAGCGCGCTGCAAGCTACAAATACACTGCCAACATGCGTAATCCACCAGTGCAGCCGATGCAGCAGGCACAGCCAATGCCGCAACAGCTGAAGGGCAAGAGTGAGTAATCAAAACATAATGTGAGTATCAAATCAGTTTCTAATCTCACTTTTGTTTTGCAGACCAAGAAAAGCTGATTGCCTCATTGTTGGCCAATGCCACGCCACAGGAGCAGAAACAGCTTCTCGGCGAGCGTCTTTATCCAATGATTGAACGCATGCACGCCACTCTTGCGGGCAAAATCACTGGCATGTTGCTGGAGATTGAGAACTCTGAGCTTTTGCACATGCTGGAGGATCAGGAGGCACTCAAGGCTAAGGTGGAGGAAGCTGTTGCAGTCCTGCAGGTGCATCGCGTTGCCGATCAACCCGCAAACTAAGCTCGAACACAAAGCGGATTAAAACTTTTACAAATCACTCGACACCCAAAAATGTAAGGATTAACTAACATTGTTTTAGCTTAAAACTGAAATTTATGCTATCACTTTTTACTTACAGTTTTTTTTCCGTATTCACTTCAATTTAAAATGCAAAACCACACAAAAAAATTCGCCTTGATGCTCAAGCTAAGAAAAAACGCAGCGAATGACACAATAACAAAAACTGGATAAACAACAAACTTGAGGGCTTAAAGAATAATAGGAGACAATTTCAAATCAGCCGACTATTAATTCTTTTCTATTTCACTCGGGCAACGACACAAAAACAATTTCAATCATTAATTTTCGAACGCATTTACGCAACTACTCACGCAGAGATAGTTCGCTATATACTTATAACAGCAAACACACAAAACAAACATGCATTAGGCGCCGATTATTCATTATCTTTATATTTTTTTTTTTTCTAAAAAAAAAAAAAAGAAAAAACAAAGAAAATCACAAACAACTGAAAATATGTAAATCCAAAAACATTTTGTATTCATATTTATATGCTTATGTGTATATAGTCAGAAAAGTATATACATATATATTTTTTGGCTTGAACTGAAATCTTAATTTTATATGCATATGCAAAATAAATATTGAATAGCGCGATACCGGGAAAATAATTGAAATTGTATAGCCAGTCGGCAAGTTTCTTGTTTCATCAACACAAAAACTTTTTAAGAATTTTCGTATGCTATTATATTTCACATCTTTCAAAACAACACCAACAAACACACACATGAAAGTCAAATGTAATTTTTTTCTGTCATTTCAAATGGAAAAAGCATCTTTTAAAAAAGAAGAAAAAAATAAAAACAAAAAAATTGCAAAAATGTTAAAATAAATAAAAACGAAAAAATTATAAAAGTAAAACGAGAGTTATAGAGCAGAAAAAAAACCAACAACCACAACCGCAAGAATATGAGAATCAGGTTTTTGCTACTTTGAAAACCAACAAATTTAAATATGTTGAGAAAAAATACAATTTTAAAAACAAAAAGATAATTACAAAAAGAAAAAAAGCGAAAAACATACAAAAAAATTGCAAAATCGATGTAAAAATATATAAAAAAAAAATATATGCATACATATATATTTAAACATATATGAAAAATACAAGAAAACAAGAGAGCGCTAAAGCGCGAAACAAAACGTGAGAAGGGAAAATGCGATCAAGCAGAATTTTTTTGTTTATTATCAAAAAAACAAAAAGAAATTACAAAATAAATACATACAATTTTCAATAAATATTGAAACAAAAGCAAAACAAATAAATAAAGTAAGCGGAACGCCAAGTTATTTTTTTTATTTGCGTTCGGCCTTTTGTTAGATTTGACGATGTCTTTACATCGTGCAGACGAGTATATTGAAGCAAAAGAATAAAAGTAAAAAGAATAGGCCATGCGCAAGTAGCAGGCAGTGAAATTCATATTTTTTTATTAAATAAAATTGAGAAAAAAAACTAATTGAAAAAAAATGCAAAAACAAATAAACATTTATATGCAAAGAGCTGCAGAACATATTACACAAAAATATAACAACAAATAAAAAATAAAACCAACAACACATAACCAAAACCCGATTTGGAATACTGAGAAAATTTTGATAGGGAGATATCAAGCAAATTGTGCGATAACCATTTAATTTTTATCAAATATAAGAAACAAACACACACACATACACATACAATTATAAAATATATATATAAAGCAGATATATATTTAAAGCGATGTAAACAAACAATAATTTGTATAATTAAAATCGGACTGCACCTCTGCGGTTGTTGTAGAAAGTTGTACAACATCGCGACAAACATGTAAGTGCCGCTTTAAGCCAATCCAGCAAAATATTTGAACGAATTAAGGTAGACGCGCACAGCAAGCTGTCAACTTATATAAAAACAAAAAGAACAGAGCAACTTTGTACACCCAGAAAATTTCATTAAATAAAATTCCACTTCGGCAAAAACACATATAATTGCATTTTAACTTTTACAGGAAGGTTGTAAAACAGAAAGCAAGAGTTTTACCGCAGAAATCGTGCCAATGCATACGGATATATTTAGTTATTTTTACATATTGAGTTGTTCGATATAGTTATATAACGCAAATCGCATGTGCTTCATTTTAATGATTTTTATTTAATGCTATATAACATTTGTCATTACAAAGAGCTTAGCAAATATTATTTAAGGCAAATTTAAATGAACATTCGCAGAGCTTAACACAATTTGAGAGAGCAAATTGCAACATATATAAAAATTGTTTGGATCTTAATGTAATAGTAGAGTTAACAATGCAGATAGATTTTTAAATTTGTTTGGGCTAACAGAGAAGTACAGATTCCAAGATTCATTCATGACTAGGACATGCTCCAGCATTGGCCGTTTACGTCTTAGTCCTCATCATCATCATCATCGGAGGGCACAAACAGATCGTTCTCCTCCAAAAAGTTGGCCACATTCTTGCTAATCTCGGCGCCCACAAAGAGTCCTGGGATCACTGCACAGACGATGGCAAACAATCCAAAGGGCATCTCTGCTGGTTTTGGCTTCAGAGCACCGCTGCGAAACAGAACTCCAGACATCTGGCGACGCACAATATTATTGCTGTTGCGGGCAGTGTGTTGGCCAACTTGTTGTAGTGCTGCATTAAGTGGATACGCCAAGCGCGAAACAATCATTTTGCAGTTTTTTATTTTGCTTTATATCAATCAATTAAGACTTTGCAAATATATTTGTGTCACAGCAGAAACCGATATGCAAAATATCATTAGCATCGAAATTCGAGTACAAATATCGATGCCGATACTTTAAGCGTCACCACCGATGCCCAGCATTGCTACATCAGCTGCCTTGAATAAGTGCTGTACAACGTTAACAAGTGCGCGTTATTCAAATCAAATGCGAAAGATTTTTTTTAGATAAAACTGTTTTATTTATGTTGCTCTTATTTTACAGCTTATAAGTGTGGGCGTGTGTATATATTGCAGAGCAGTTATAAATGCCCATGGGTTACATATTTTGTATGCTTGTGTATAAATATATAGTATGTATATATATTAGCCTTCATCTAGTAAAAGTTACAAATGTCAATAGCCATTGATTGCGTTTATTAATACACAGACCTATTTATGTTTATAGTTTTCTGTTTTAAATATGATTTGCGATTGTTCTTTTTTCGCCTAATATTATTGATATTGGTATTTGATTGCTAAACAATATACAATAATTGAATGAATATAACAAAGTATATGCAAAATAAATCATCTAAGAAATAGTAGTAGCGCGCTCGCCACATTATATTAAACAAATATGTATAGAACTCATTTACATACTTAAAAACTTTGGAACAACAAGTGTAAACAAAATCTCCCTCTCTATTTGTGAAGCTGCATAACGTTTTGCGCACTCGTCGTGAAATACTTTTTGTTGATTATGAAAAATGTTGACTTGGAAACAGATCTGCGGACGTTTGTTGATATAAATGCATAAATATAACTTAAATAATAGGCATATTTGTGGTTTGTTATTACTAAGTAGTATTTTTAAATGTTGTTGTTGTTGTGATACTCTTTCGGTCTATAGAATACTCTATTTAAATTTCTTGTGTACACTTTCTAAGCCTTAAAATCAATTTAAAATTGTACTAAATAAACAAAAAATAGAACAAATAATTAATACATACAAAATATATGAAATTATATTACGTACAATTTGGTTGGATCTCGCTTTCTAAAATGTGTTAACATTAACAACTGAACATTTTATTGGCTACATTTTGATTTTTGTTGTTAATGGAATGGAAAATTGATGAGATAAGCTTTGTGATGATTGCATTTGGGCTATTTCCAACTGATAAACACAGACCACATGCCAATCAGCTTAATCTTTATTTGTAAGCTGAATCATTGTCAAGATAATGAAAGAATACAAGAAAAAAACCATTAAACAGTCACTTATAATTGGGGCATAAAAACGAAACAAATGCAGAATGTTTAAGCTAAATGCACACAATTATTAATTTTAGCCCAGAGTGCAACAATAAATACTTTTACATTTACACAAAAACACAATTCACACATAAATAGACAATATTGATGGATATTTCTTTAGACCCGCACTTTTGATTTGTTGCACGTGTTGCAAGTCCGCAACAAATTTAATTCGTTCTTTTCTAGTCCAAAATTGCAATTTTCATAGTTTTCTTCGCTTTTTTTTTTTAAATAATAAAATCTACTTACATAAACTGTGGACACGCTAATAGCTTTGAAATAATTGATAATTTATGGTTGAAAATGGCAATTTTCCTTTTGTGACATAGTACATAAACATGAGCGGGGGCTGAGGCAGGGGTAAAACTGTAAAGAGGAGTGAGAGCCTGGAGAAGCTTAATCAAATTCGGCAATGGGCTGAGTTCTGCTGCTGCTGTTGCGATTTAAATCGACGTGCTTGCTGGCGCCGGGCGTATTGGCAGCTGATGAGGATGAGGATGATTCGTCGCTAGGTCATAAGTCCTGAAAGCGCCGAACATCCTCCCAATAGTGTGTGGGTACCTCAAACAGTTTAGCGGGTATATTGTCGCGAAACTCAAACTTTTGAAATGTCACCTTGGCGGTCACCGTATGCAGAACGGGTATTTCAATTTTAACGGGAAAGCCCGTAGGCAGTTTAATGGTAACAAACTCACGCAATTTATTGATATGCTTCAGTGGTGCGACCACCTCTAGCACATCCAACAGCATATCTACGCTAAGCGGAAAATCAGCGCTCATCGCAACTGTGGCACGCAGTGTTTTGTTTGATTGCTTGTGGACCGGAGTGCGTCCCAGTTGGGGACATTTGCCGACGGGTGCATCAATATACTCCGACCAGGTTACACTCGTTGTAGGTGGCGGCGGCAAGGAGCTGCGACGCGGCAGCTCTGGCAATGTTAGGGTGCTGCCGGATGTGGGCGTCGATGCTGCATTTGCTTCCGTATGATTGCCGCCACCCTTGGTGATTGTCTCGACAATGGCGCGATTCTTTTGCAAATCCTCGTGCGACAAGTGCTCCCGTCGCTTGCGTTGCTTTAGTACCAATCCCTGTATGGTATAGATCTCGCACTGATACTGACCACCGATCAATTCCTTGCGATTCGCTCGGAATAGCCAACCGCGCTGGGCGCGTGCGAATTGTATTGTCTTGGTAGACATTTGGGTGGCCAAGATATCGGTGGACATGAGCACATCGACTTCATCCTCCATATCGGACTCCTCATAGCGCAGACGTTGATAGCACAGCTGATCATTATCGAGCACGACTAAGGACTCATTTGGCGCCGCCTCACCGCGAAAGAGAAACGAAATGTCACCCCGATCCCAGCGCATATCATTAAAGTCAACCAGTGTGGTATCAAGACGCAGCGAGGCTCCACATTTATACAGCCGGCAAATGTCCGAGGGCAGGATACGTGAGACTAAAGGTAGCCAAGACTGAAAATCCCACTTGAACTCCATGTAGAAGTCTTGCATTTGACGCAGTGCCTCCACGAGCCTTTCGCGACGACTCTCCATATGCTCACGCGACTGCAATTTGAGCATGCGCAGCAATTGGGTTATTGTCTGTCGATGACCATAGCTTATAGCCTCGGACAACGGCGACCAACCCTCATTGTTCTTAACCTTGACTGGCGCATTGTTGGCGAGCAGCAGACGCACACAGCAGCTGCGACCGAGCATGACGGCAAGGTGAAGCGGTGTATTACCATGCGTATCCTTGGCAGCTACCTCCGCTGTGGCCGTGGCCAGAAGGAGGCGACGCTGCAGTGTCCTTATATCGTTCTCAAAAACACTGCGATGCATTGGAAACGCAACGCCTTCATCTGCAAGTGGAGCAGGTGTGGGTGTGGGTGCAGGCGATAATTTTCTTGTGGCTTTTGTTTTAGTTGTTGTTGCTATTGTCTCCTCATCTTCGTCTCCTTCGCCAGCCGATTGATACTCATCTGATTCGGTGTCATCATCTGCTGTTCCGTTGATTCCTCGTCCATTTGTTGTCTGTTTTGTGTGCACTACCTTTTGATTTTTGTCACACTTGTCCACTTTTTCGTTGGACATGTTTCACTCACTGTCTTCTTGTCGACACACAATTACAGTTTGTCTTTTTATTTATACAAAACTTGCTGTGTACGGGATGGCTGGTCTAAAAAAAAACTTGTTCTGTTTATTGATTATTATTAGTGGTGGCCTGGCGGCAGCAGTGTGTGTGCGACATATCGATAGCTAGTCGATCAAAATGGTTTCTTCATTTGGTTTGTAGCTGTGGCAGGGCTATCACTAGTGATTTGAACGGTCAGCGTCAGTTTTGCAGCCCAAGCAAAGACTACATATTTTGTCAACAAACACAAGTTACTTAAACTAGACTCGAGTAAAACTCGGATTTACTTAAATATCACCTTACTAATTTAACGGTAATGTGACACAAAATCCTAACGATATATATAAATACATATAAGCTAGCTTCATCGCTGCGCCCATCACTAATACGGTTCATACACGTTACATCCGAAATTAGCAATTGACTATAAAATGTTGTTTTGAAAATCTTAGAACCTGAAAGTATTTATTATGTCAAATTGTTTATTTAGTTCAACTGCAAATTTGCGATTCCAGCTAATTGAAACGTGTATGGGCCTCGCATAACAAACTTAAAATACACAAAATCAACAATACAGCAGCCAAGGAAAATCCGAAAATCGTCAAAAGGGGGCAACTGGAAACAAAGGAAATCGGCAAAAAGGCAAGACAACAAGTGAATTTTACACCGAACAGGTTTTATAATTTGAATAATCTTCTTACAACAATATCACGTAGATAATGTCGAGCAATGAGCTGCCGTGGCGCACCAAATACTCAAGCTCTCGTTATCAACGCAATGAAAGCGCCGAACAGCGGACGCCCTTGAATGCCAGCTCGTTGCACTGGCAGCGTCAACAGTTCGGCAGCGATGTGGACGAGCATCTGCGGCGGCGGCTGCATGCCTCGCCCGCCTACATAGATCGCCTTGAGCAGGAGACCGTGCTAACGGGACACGAAGGCTGTGTCAATTGCTTGGAGTGGACCAACGATGGTATGTTTTTGGCCTCCGGTTCGGATGACTACAAAGTTATGATTTGGGATCCCTTTCGAAAGCGATGCGTCAATACGATACACACTAAACATTTGGGTAACATATTCTCGGTCAAGTTTTTGCCGCGTCACAATAACAACATTGTGGCCACCTGTGGCGCCGACAAATATATCTATGTCTATGACATCAATCATGGTAATGAAACGATATTCACCTGCAATTGTCATACGATGCGGGCCAAACGTCTGGCCACCGCACCAGATTCTCCACACATCTTCTGGTCCGCCGGCGAGGATGGCAGCATACTGCAGTTGGATATGCGCGAGGCGCATCGTTGTCGCGGCTCGGGTGAGCAGCCGTCAACGGCTGGTGGTGGTGTTCGTCTGCTCAGCCTCTGTACGCAAGTCGAGTCGACGACGGAAGCCAAATGCCTGGCCATTAATCCCCGGCGCACCGAATATTTGGCCGTGGGTGCCACTGATCCCTATGCGCGTGTTTTCGATAGACGAATGCTGCCCGGCGAAGGTAATTATTGTTACAATTTAAAGGATTCTACTAAGATCCGTTTCTTTTTCTTCTGCAGCCAGCAGCTGCGTCGCCTATTTTGCACCCGGCCAAATTGTTAAGAACATCAGTCGCAACATTGCACATGAATCACGGACCGTCACCTATCTGACCTTTAATAGCTATAACTCCACTGAGTTGCTGGTGAATATGGGCTGCGAGCATATCTATCGCTATGATTTACATAATGCCGCGCCTCCCATATTCTATGAGCTACCCGATTACACCGCAACGCTATCGCAAACGGGTGCGGAGATGGATACGGAGGATGAGCATGCGGATCGCAAGCCAGAAATACGTACGTCCAAGAAGGAATCAAAACGTCGCCCGTTGCCTACAAACATTGAGCAGCACAAGAAGCTAGGCAATGAGCATCTGGAGAATGGCAAGTTGCTGGCAGCAATTGATGCCTATTCCGTAGCACTTGCAGAATATCCGCAAGGAGAAGTCCTCTACTTGAATAGGGCAACAGCTCTGATGCGTCGCGGCTGGTTTGGTGATATATATGCGGCGTTGCGTGATTGCCATGAGGCGTTGCGTCTAGAGCCCACCTATGTTAAGGCGCACTTTCGGCTGGCGCGTGCCCTACTGGAGCTGCGACGGCCACAGGAGGCGGACAAGTGCCTGCAAGAGCTGATACACCGATTTCCCAGCTTTGCAAACAATCATGGTGTTCTCATGTTGCACAAGGACATCCATGAAACTGTACAACTGCAGGAGCAGCTACCGCCTGAAACTTGTGCTCATATGTCCGATCATCTCCGGCTCACTGACGATGAGTATGCGCTGCGTCGAGCTGCGAGGGACTATAAGCAGCGCTATGTCGGACATTGCAACATCACGACCGATATAAAGGAGGCCAATTATTTGGGCTTCTATGGCGAGTTCATTGTCGCCGGCTCCGATGATGGCAATTTCTATATTTGGGAAGGCGAGACGGGCAAAATTCGATCCGTCTACCGGGCCGACAGTGCCATTGTTAATTGTGTCCAGCCACATCCAAATATTTGCATGCTGGCCACCAGTGGCATTGATCACGATATTAAAATCTGGTCACCGTGCGCCTCCAGCGCCGCAGAGCGACCCAATCTCGTTACGGATGTGGTGCGTCATGTGGAGGATAATCAGGAGAAAATGCGCACCGATCCGTTCGAAGCAAATACGCGGAATGCGTATTGTTTCAATAATTAAATGAATCCCACATCACTAGCATAATATTGAACTAGTTTTTAAATCGGAATTTTTAAAACAATTTTGTTATATTGTCACAAGAACATTTTGATTGAGCGCATCAATTGGATACGTGAATATCAGATAAATAAAATTCAAAGAATTGATTTTAAGTTGATCCAATCATATAATCAAACATACTATGAGAATAATATATAATATACTACATAGACCAGTCACCAGTTTTAATAATTAAAAGTCGTTAAAATATATATATATTTTTTGGAATTATTCTGTTTATTTATCGTAGTTATTTAAATCTATGCTCACATGTATACATATACATACATATAAATATTTTACTTTATGTAATAATATTCAATTATCGTTTTTTCTTTCCTTGCTTTGTTGTAATTAAGTTTTCCATCAATTTTTATCTTAAAAAAAGTAAGGAGAATTGATAGCTTTACATAAAAGTTTTCTATCTTTATATATCGCAAACGGTTAACGTTATTGTTGTTGTTAAAAATTATGTTGTGGTATGAAAGTTTAACAATATTTGTTGAACAATTTAAAGTACTTAAGATTTGTGGATTCGATGGAAGATGGTTGTTCAATTGTTTTTAATCTGTCCTTGAGTGTGTGTGTGTGAATAGTGTTGTGGATTTTAGTTAGTGGCTTAATATCTAACTGAATGTGTTGTAAATATTCGCTGCCATGCGGATGATTTTTAACTTTCTACTTGCACATTCATTCACACTATATATTATGTATAATTATGTTTTTATATATTTTTAATGAATCCTCTTTTAATTACATTACAAAAGTGCGTATCTTTTTCATTCTTTTTGTTTGTTTAGGGTTGTCCATATTTTGCTTTTTATACAGTGGTTTTTGTTTTTTTGTTTGTGTTTCATTACTTTTTAAGAATAGTATATTACAAACTATTTTATAATGAAACTATAAATACGATTCAAATCAAATTCAATGGGTCGACAGTGTTTAGCAATATTGCAAATTGAATGATCTAGAAGGGGGAGACGTTGGCAGGGTGAATCATAAAATCGTTAACGTTACTTTTTCGGTTTGAACTATCGTAAATCTCTTGTCAACTCTGTTTTTGTATTTTGTGGGTGTGCATTAGTTTTTAAAATGATCTTTTCTCTGTATCTCAAATGTTGTGTTTTCAATAATGTTACCACTATTATCATTTTGTTTGTTGGAATTTTGTTTTGTTGCTTGCATATATAAGTTTCTTATAGTTTCGTTTATGTTTTTTGTTATTAATTGTTTAAATACCATCAACCCTCCCGCTTTATAGAACTAGGTGTCTCTGCCAGACCTTTCACTTTAAGTCGATCAGCGGTTTTAAGAAATGCCGGCAGCTGTTCTTGCGATACATTTACTTCGCCGGCATACATGAACTCCAATATTGCCTGCAGGTGTATGTAGGATACATCTTTTAGTATAATAATGGGATGCTTTGAGGGATTTTCCTATAACAACAAAGACATCAGTGAATTAGATTGAAAATTCGATGATTGTACATTTAATGAAACTTACCTCCAATAGCGCCTTAAAGTAGGGACTGCAAGCTGAAAGCACCATTTTGTGTGCTTTGCAGGTTTGACCTTCGCAGGCGAGTGTAACCTGTTAAGAAAATTTAAATAGAAATTAGTAAGTTAGCTCCGTACATGTTCCCCAATCCCTAACCAAAAAGATAAACGGTCAAAGAGAAGGGAATATGTAGATGTAGAGATTAAAAAGATAATCAGGTAGATGGAATAACAATTGGTAGATAGATGTTTAATGAAAAAGTGATTGTTGAATAAAAGTTATTTTAGCCAAATTTGTTTCTTTTTTTGGTTTGCCAAAAGGTTAATTTTCTGCATCAAAGACGTGTATTGTGAATGTAAAAACTATTCAAAAAAGTTTGCGAAAGTGAGCAATACTTACATCTGTGAAGCTTTTCTCATCTCTTAAGTGACGGAACGAGGTCACCATATTCGTTTGAAAATCGTTCCATTTTAGAAAAAACTGTTGGTCCGACGACATCATGTAGAAGGCTTGTGTTAAGTTGATATATTTTTTTGGATTTTTTGTTTTTTTTTGCTGGGAGAGCGGTAAGGGTAAACGCGCGCTCACACTTCAGATCTTGATACAGTCAGAAGTGTTAGATAATTTAGACGCGCAGCCAAAAGAGAAATTCCAGTAGATTTTCTTCTAACCTATTAATTTTTAATATTTTTTTTGCCTTGATTTCTGCAAAAGAAAAACAAAGTTTATTCAACAATAACACATAAACAAAACGTGACTTTAAGAAGCCAATACTAAAATGATCAAAAACTTGTCAAAATTTCTATGTGGAAAAGCGCACAGCCCCGAATCGAGTGTGACGGTCGTGAGAGAGCGAGCCGAGCCGTGCCAAACTTGCAAATTGCGAAAGAGCAACCAGCCGCGCTGACGCTGTGGCTATCGCTGGTAAACTCTTAAGCGTTGCACAACCGAAGACAACAACAACAACGACGACGACTCACAGTCAAAAACATTCTATACAATAGCAAAAAAGTGTTTTGCGCAGAAGCAATGTGCAGTTGCGGGCACGGAATGTAGTGTGTGTGTTGGAAAATGTCAAATGTGCAAAGCACAGACCGCAGTAACAAAGTAAAAACAACCACAGCAACGAAAGAGCAACAAAGGTTAAGCAAAATATCAAATACTCGCTCGCACGTACGCTCACATTGAATGCCTTTCACTTTTCAAGGCAATTTCTGCATTTTAGTCATTCGCGTTGCTTATTTTAATTTTTATCTGCTCCCGCACAGTGTACAAAGGTGCTTTACTCATTTCTCTTATGTTAGTTACAGTTCACCTATCACGAATTTAATTGTTCATAAATACATACAGATATAATGTATTCATTATTTTGAAATAAACTACTTTCATATGTAAAATAGTATTAATATAAAAACTTTTGTAACTTTAAAAAAAAATTGCTTCACCAATGTTTTCGTTTCACCGTGCAGACATGTTTTGCGGTTGCGACATTTGCTGAGGCCAGCTTGTTGACACTGCCATATGCGCTACACTTGCGCCGGCTCTGTGTGGGCGGCTAAGACCCTAACAGTGTAGCGAGTACAGACTTCGTCCAAGCATAAAGTTTACAGCAGCGACTCTCACATACACATACATATACAACACACACAAACACATCGCTTAGCGCTCTCAACTTTCAACTGCCGTTATGATTTCGCAATTACATTACAACAGCACTTTAACAACAACAACAACCAAAGTAGCGAGGAGCAGACATTTTCGGAAAATTCCAACTGCATTGTGTGCGAGTTTTCTATAATATGCAACTATCTCACTTGCACTAGCTTAGAAGCAGTTGGTCAGCGCGGCAATTAGAGTGTTGTGTGATGATAAAATTATCCAATTTGTATTACTTTTGGACGACTATTGATTTTTTCCCTGTTTCTATTTGCTCGCCATTAAGCAGAAAGCACCCACAATTGCATATGTTTATTGCTTCATAAGGAAAATACCAGTTTTTAAGCTGAGCAAAGACAACAACAGAAAAGAAACAGAGTGCCGAGAGTGACGACAGCAGCAACAACAATTTAAAACGAGTTCGAACGAAAGTTGCAACACTCACAAAATTGATGAGCCGCTCTCGCACAAATGTTGTTGTTTTTGTTGTCGTGTATTACTCAACATGGCGCTCACAACAACAAAATAGGATGATGAGACGAAGGAACGAACAACTCAAAATTCACTAAAGAAGAAATGCGCGAGAGTCGTTGCTGCCTAGACAATGGCGGCGACGGCGACGGCAACAGCGGCAACTCTTCGTGGCATGCCACAACAACAAATGCTCGTATTTTCCTGTGCATTGTTAATTTTGTCGTTTTTATTTCGCGATTCTAGTGTTTTGATAATAATAATTTTTACTTGCTTATGCAAATATTATTAGATGTAGTTAAAATTAGGTCGCGTTTCGTTTTACTTTGATTCATATATACGCGCACATCAACGCAATACAGCAGGCACACAGTTGCATGCACACACGCACACACACACACATACACTTGTGTCTTTTTTTCCACACTTTCCTAATCGCTATTTGGCTTGCACTATGTACTTTTACCAATACGTACTGTGTGCAATTGAATAATGATCATTGCGATTGCATTTTGTATGCGTTATGTTCACGTTTTTCTTGCCTTTTTTGTTTCAATTTAATACATACACGCTTTTTTAGCACGCACTCACTCACCTTCTGTACACGCTCTGCTTTCGCTAATGCTTGCTTTGCTGCTTTCTTTTTTCTCTTTTCCGACGAGTCTTTTTTGCTTTTTTCGTCAAGCTACTCAACACTCTTTATGCAGCACGCTGTTTAACAGCACTGACACACATAAGTTTCATAGCGATGAGGCTGTGTTCACATTCGCCGGCCACACAATGTTAAGAACATCGCGTTTTTTTAAGAAATTGAATGAAAATCTAAATTGCGCTTGTAGGAGGTTACAAAATACGACAGCAAATGAAAAACAAAGCTTCCGCCAAAAAGCTTGGCAGGCTTCCCGCCAACGTTATGCCAACTACGAGCATGTGCATTACAGCTCATTTCTCGAGTACAATTTGGGCCAACTTAACAAATTTCATCATATGAACCCAGCCGCTTATCCATCCCTAGAAGCGTTACACGACATGGACGAAGAGCTGACAGAACCGATCAGTTCATCTTCATATCCACACAATTGGATGGAAGACTACGAGTTTTATGCAGGCGCCAGCGACGCAACGGGAAACGTTGATGCACAACATGGGACAGCTGATGCAACAGTGGAGCCTTCATCGGTACCCTGCAATGGATGTGGAGCACACTTACACTGCACCAGCTCCTCCATGCCCGGCTATATACCGAGCGAAATCTTTAAGGTAAACATACGAAAACTGTTTTTGTGTTTTAGTAAAAAGTTCCATTGGTTTTTAGGGTCGCACTTCAACGGAGCTTCGAACAATCATCTGCCAGCGGTGCCATTTCCTGCAACACTATAATATTGCGCTGGATGTTGAGGTGCCAGCGTCAGCATACGTGAAAACCATATCGCGCATACAAGACAAATACGCGCTGGCTATAATCATAGTTGATTTGTTAGACTTTCCAAGTTCCATTTGGCCAGGCATGCAACAAGTGCTGGGTACCAAGCGACCAGTTTTCTTGGTTGGCAACAAGGTGGACTTGCTGCCGCGCGATTCAAATAGCTATCTGGAGCATGTGAAGCGCTGCCTCAAGCAGCAGTTCATCAAATATGGCGGCTTTGATGCTTTAAATATTAAAAACGTAAGTCTGATCTCCGCTAAGACAGGCTTTGGGATTGAGGAGCTGATAACGCAGCTGCACAAAATTTGGGAGTACAAGGGCGATGTTTATCTGCTTGGATGCACGAATGTGGGCAAGAGCTCGTTATTTAATATACTGCTCAACTCGGATTATTGCCGGCCCGAGGCCACGGAACTGGTGCGAAAGGCGACAACCTGTGCTTGGCCAGGAACCACACTGCAAATGCTCAAGTTTCCCATATTGCGGCCATCCGACATACGTGTCTATCAACGCTTTCAGCGTCTCTTCTCGGAACGTGCCCAGCGTGCCGCATTGGATAAACTGCGTCGGGATCAGGCGAAGGAAACCGGTATGGTGACATCGGCTCAACTGATTGGAACCGTTGGGCGCACTTTTGAAAATCGCAAGGATGTGCAGGATGCCTTTGCCCTGTCCGGTGGCACTCAACCCATAACGACACTTAATGAGCGCAAGAAGGAATATCGGGAGGCGCGCTGGGTGTATGATACGCCCGGTGTAATGCAGCCAGATCAAATAACACCGCTGCTTACCACTCAGGAGCTGCTGCAGCTGCAGCCAACAAGAATGATAAAACCGCTTGCCGTTCGCCTCGCACCCAAAATGTCGTTGCTTATAGGCGGCTTGGCTCGCGTGGATCTGCTAGACTGCAACCAGGAGTGGCTAAAACTGTTTGTTTTTGCAGCGCAAACGATACCGTTGCTCATTACAGAGACGCAGCGAGCGGAGGAAATTTATAAGCGTTATTTGGGTACTCCGCTGTTGGGCGTTCCCACATCTGGCAAAGATGATAAGCGTTTGGATCGGTGGCCGGGATTGGAGTGCATGGATAGGGATATCGTGGTGCAAAGCGGTCAATTAGAGGACAGACGCACCGAAAGACAACTAAGTTGTGATATAACTCTTAGTTCTGCCGGCTGGTTGGGTCTACTGCTACCAGAGAACACTGAGAGCTCTTGGCGCGTTTGGACACCGCATGCAGCTGGGATCTATGTACGGGAGCCAGCCCTTACACCTCTAGCTGATCGTCTGGTTGGCAAACACATACGTCATTCGTTGGCCTATAACACCTCCAAGCAATTTGTTTTTCGAAAATAGTTGTTATACTTTGTATAAATAAATTAATATTCAACATTTATATCTATTTTAAAATTAAATAATTATTAGATAACTTTCGTTAAGTGTGGAGCATGTTATCTTATTGCATGTCATCGATATATTTCATGCCAGCCGATAGGTAATTAGCACGCCGATTAAGAGACACGCTTATTGTGCCATCTCTAACAAAAAGTATCTTTTTTTCACGGCAACAAAGAATTTTTATGGCAACAGAATTTAGCAAAATTGAAGCCGAAAATGCTTTTTGAATAGCACAACGCAGTGGCTGATAGTGTGTCCAATTAATAGTGCTTAACCTTACGTAACAAAAACACAAAACTGCGACGCGGTCTCCAAAGTAGCGACCCATCACACTTTTATGCTGTAAAAAAGGCTAGAATAATGGAGCAAAACTCCAGCGTTAATACAGCCGAACAGGAGCTGGATATAAACTGTGGAACGACAGCAGGAACAACAGCAGTCGCTTGCAACAGTGGCAGCAGCGACAACATAAGTGCCACACATGAATTTCAAACCATGAAACCAGGTGCTGGCCAAAAGCAACAACAACAAATGCTGCAATTGGGTAACGGACGAACAGAGTTGCCACACAGCGAGCTGGTCAAGATGCTATACTATCTGGAGGGTGAGCTGCAGGCAAGAGACGTTTGCATCGCTGCACTTCGCAATGAGCGTGTCAAGCAACTTATTACCCAGTTGCGCACGAAGCGGGTGCAGCCAAATGATCCTTATGCCTCACTCTTTCGGGATAAAATTGCCTTGAATGGTAATTTGATATCGAGGGAATCCTCCACTCAAGCAGCTCAAGCCGAAATGGAGGTGCGTCAGATTATTGAACAGCAAATGGAGCAACAGTATCAAATGGTCAGCAAACAGCGGGGTACGCATGTTCGCATGGTCAACATTCTCACCGAATCGCTGGAAAACAATCAGCGAATGTTGCAGCAGTTGGAGGAGGAACGTCGTAAGCATGAACATGATACAGCACAGGGTGATGATATCACTTACGGCTTAGAAGTGGAGCGCACCAAGTTGCGACAGCAGCTGGAAGCAGAACATGCTCAGGTCGCCAACATGGAAAAGGATCTCAAGAAACTGCAGGAGACGCTCGAATATGAGCGCAATAGGCAAAAGCAAATCGTACTGCTTCTAATCGCAGAGCGCAAGAAAATTCTCACGAAGTACATTGAGGAAGGCAAGAAATACAAAAAAAAGCCAAAATGTTTACAAATTATATAAAATAACCAAATCTAAATCATTGCAGGCAAACGATCCGAGGATCTTGCTCAAATTTTGGCTGAAGAGAAGCAGCGTTCGGATACGATTGCCGAGGGACTGGAGGAGGAAAGCAAAAAGTCGCTGCGCATGGAGGAGGAGCTAGAGAAGCAAACGCTATCAATGGAACTGGAGCGCAAAACGTTGATGTCCAAATTAGCCAAGGAAGAGCAGCGGTTAGTCTATATACAAATCTAATTATTTTATAGATATTAATATTATTAAAAAAAAAAATAGAGTCAAGGAGCTGGAACAGGAGCTAACCACGCTGCGTGGCGAACACGAGGCATTAAAGAAGCTAAACCAACAGCAACAACAGCATTTGGGAGCTAGTGGCTCATCGGTGGCTAGTGCCTCTAAGGCACGCCAGTTTAGTGGTAAGTCCTGCCTCAACATTATGCTCTGAATATTATCTTGTTGTTTGTTTTTTCTTATTTATTTTTATAACGAATCTATACAAACTTACGTTTTGTTTTCGTGTCCCTCTCTCAAAGATGAAATATTTTGTTAGAAAATATCTTACACAATTTGCAAGGTGATTTCTTTTTTACTCTTTTTTCTTGTGTTGCACTAACTGTGCACCAAAACTACAACTTGAGCAACTGCATCCACACCCACGCACATTCAATTCTCACTCACTGTAACGCTAGCAAAAATGCCACGGTTCAGTAGAGTAGTATCCAGAGTTGGCCGCATAGTGCCTAAGTTTGTTGCACATTAAATATTCATATTCAAATGGGCGTGGGTTTTGTTATATGTATTTTAATGCACATATTCCTCAATCGATTATTTTTTACTAGTTGCTAATTAACTAACCTATTGCAATTCGTATAAATTCTTGCACTAAATGCGTTTGGAAACGAGTTTATTTTGAGTTCCATTAATTTTGCTCAAACAATCTTAAAATGTATATAAGCTTCATCATGCCAAAAAGTAATTTAATTTTTTACTATTATTTATATTTATGTATTGTATTTATTATTATGTATTTTGTCGAACTTTAGCTAATCATCAACTTTCACACACATTTTACAGAAGACGCATGTGCCACACCCATGGTAAACATTGCGAAAATCGTACAACCAACCGCAACAGTGACCAGTATGCCGGTCTCAGGTCCACAGACGGGCATTGCCCGTTCGATTGTGCCCGGCCAGAATATACGCAGTGCCGCCGTTGGCATTGCTACAGCGCCAACGGGTATCGCCAGCGCACCCACAGCGCCTCTATCAACTAACCTGTCTGCTGTCAATCACAACAGCAGCCCAGTTACTTCAACTGATACTTCTTCCAATGCTGCTTCGGCTGTCGCTGCTCCACCATCGCCCTCGCCGGCCAAAATGCAGCCAACGGCGACCATACAACGTGCGCCGGGCGGCAAATATGCAGCACTGGCTGCTGCCGCTGCGCTGGACCAGACCGCAACACCACCGCATCCACATCCTGTGCCCATTGCAGTGCCACCAGTGACCGTGCCACCTGCTGGTGCTCGGGGCGCCCCACCACCCATACCGACCAAGCCAATTGTACCGCCCAAGCGGGAGCCATCGCTGTCCCGATTGGGATCCATAACGAGCGGCAGTGCTGCGGCCACTGCCATTGCCGCTGCAGCAGCGGCGGCTGCAACAGCTGCTGTGGCAGCCACTGCAACAACAACAAATACAACGGCCGCATCAACGTCGACGAGCGCAGCAGCAGCAGCTGTGGCGTCAGTGAACAGTATTGCGAAGCATAATTAGACACTTTCCTAGACATCTTTCGACATCTATATATTCATACATATATATAAACATAATATATACGAGCATTATACCATATAGCATATAGCGAAAGCGATAGAAAAAAATACTCAAAACCGAATATATTACGTAATACAACTGGAAAAAAGGTTAACACTATATTTTCGGGAGCGTAATCTAAAACATTCTATGACCATATTTTATGCCAAACTCAGAAAGTCAAAAACTAAATTTTTACCCATATGAACGAGTGTGTCCAATCCTACCCCGCCCGTCCCCCGTCACAGCCCTCACACAAAAAAAACATTAAGGATTTTAACTTTTAAAGTTACTCCGCAAAATATTAAAAAATTCGTTAATTTTTTTGGTTTGTCTTGTGTGCAAAAAGTTTGTTAAGCATTTAGATAATAGCAGAGAATGTTTGTGTTTTAAGTTTTTTTTCTTTGAATTTTTGAAATAACTGTTTTCAAATATCGCTGAATTTGTGTTATAGAATTCCGTGTGTAGTCGTTAGGAAAAGAAAAAAAATATAAATGTACAAGGCCGTACGATTCTCATTATCATTATAAACAACAAGAAAAGAACATTAAGTAATTATATATATATAAACTATACTCACATTAATTGTATACGGACTACTCCATTGTGCTCTGTGTGTTGTTTGTTAGTTCTTAGGTGCATAAACCCTAAAATCCTGTGCAGCTATATATTAACTAAATATTGTTTGTATTTACCTACAGAACATTTTAGGTTTTTAATTTCGGCTTAAGCATTTTAATTTGCCTTAAACACAAATCAAAACAAAAACATAGTCCTATAGATAAGCATGTTAAAGCCCCAAATTGCGATCAAGTATTTGATAAAATGCTTCAAATTTCCAATTAGACTGTTTTAAGTTGCAGTTTTTTTTGGTCGGAAGCCAGTCAAGTAGCGTATTGTTTGTACTTACTTACAAAGAGGCACAAATAAAAAAATTATCGTATAAATAACAAAGATATTAGCAATGCAATTAACGTTTACAACAAACTACGATTACAATGTATTGGAAAGCAAAAATACAAAATAAATACAATACTAAAGAATTATGCTTGATTTAAATCACGTTGGCGGCGCTTGATTCTCAATAACAGTTGCTCGCACCAAATTTCGGGCGCACGACAAACGCATTAGTTCAACAAACTCTTCAACATTCTCCAGCCGATAGTCCTTGAAGATGGTTTTCGATGTTTGCTGTAAGATGATTAAAAATTAACAATCTTGTTCGAGAGAGCCATAGAAATGTTTGGTGCTTACGTTTTCAAAGTTGGCCGTGTTAAGCTTGTTGCGCTCGATAAGCGGCACTAACTCCATTTCCAGATGCTGCAGAATGGTAAGCGTTTCATTTGTAAATAACTTGGGTTCCTCAGAGTTTAGCAGAGGCATAGCATCAATAAGCAGCGAGGGCCAGAAACTGCAATAATTGAAATTTAAAATATGATCGTATAGTATGTAGTAAAATGAATAACTTATTTACTACTTACTATGCGGGCGTTATTTTGGAAGCCAATAGGTTAACGAGTGGCTCGGCACCGGCCACAAAGTCGCGTTGGCGATGCATTTCATAGAACTCGAAATACTTGCATAGGAAGACCAAGCGTGGTGAGACAAACATGCGCGGTCCAATACATCTTAAGACATCTGGGCAAAGCATTTCTCCAGTTTGCGAATAGTTCTGCAAAAAATAACATTAATACATTCCTTTGCAGAAGACTGGGAGTCAAAATCTAAATTACCTTAAGTATAAAATCAGCTATGGACGTAACAAGCAACACGTCCTTGGAGCGTATGGCCCATTCCAAAGAGCTGCCGTAGCGCTTATCATTATGAGCTCTTTTTGACAAGACTTTGCAAATATCCTGCTCAACCGTAACAAGGCCGCGTTGTTTGGCCAGTTCCAAAATCTTGAATGCTTGACGCTCGCTCCTTATCGGAATGCGTGGGAGTAGCAGGTCAATGGCTGCAGCTCCCTCATGATCGCATGAGTCCAAATAATCAATGCCGAGTTGCCAGTAGTTACGAGATGCCATCAAAAAGTTGCCATACTCATAGACCATTGAGTGACGTAACAAAGCAATGTCGCTAAAATAAAAGTAGATTATTAATATTATTATTATACGTTAAGAGTTTAGCTTGTCTATACATACATGTTATGCTGGTCAAAGTACGACTTGAACTGACCAGTGTGATATATCAGATCAATGAGATGTGCGGAAAACCAATGGTTGTCGTTAAGCTTTTGAGCATCGTATATAAAAAGGCGAATATCGTGCTGCATTAGCTGGAGTACCATACGACTCAGGTGCAGCATTCGCCACTCGGGGCGAAGCAGTGTCCAGCGATTTAGCCAATTGGTGGTAGCAATACGCAATTCAAAAGGCTTGCATGTGGGCTTTGTGTAGAGAAGATAGCCGGGCAGAAATTCATACCATTCCTGAGACTTGATCAACTCAGCATCCCAATGCTTTTTGCTGCCCGCTACGAGCTGCATGATCGACTCTAGCTCTGGCTCCACTGCAAACGTTTGAGCAACCAATTTACGATCCAGATCCATGTGCCAATGCTCCCACTGGGAGTTGAACTTTTGTAATGCATAACCATCCTGATAGATGGGCATCGTTTTCAGCGCGTACTCTGCGGCTTGAAAGGCTGCCTGATTAACTTTACGATTCTGCAAGAGTATGGCACGTGGCACCTCTAACTGGCCGAGCAAAATTAGCCGTTTCAGTGTCTCCCAATAGTTATCGCAGTCGCTAGCCTCCTCAGCCATTAGCAGCAAATCGGTGGCCTGGTCCTCAGCGATTGGATAATGAAAACGCACCCATTCGAGTAGTTGGGGGACAATTAGCTGACTGGTCTGCTGCTGCTGCAAATAGAGTATTTCGAACAGATGCCACAAACATTCGATGGCATAGAAAGTCGTTGTGGCCTTTGTACAGAGGTCCTGCCGCCATTCATCCTCTTGCACCTCGGGTGTTTTCTTGCCATGGTCAAGTTTTTCAAGGCAAAAACGAATTATACTTCGATATGCCCTCGAAATTTGTAAATATTCTGCCGGTTTTTTGGCTCCTTTTGTTTCCTTCACGAGTGTTTGAAGCGTTACAAAGGTGCCATTTGTCTCGGCAAGCAAACTGCGGAGCAACGGTTCCTTATAAAGCGTCGCCTCTTGTGCAAGACTAATTACGACCTCATCTTCGTCGGCTGTGTCTGTGGGCGTATCGGGCGTGTTCCATGTGACGGGACGATAGGCGCTAAGCGCTATTTTTGTGCCGCCGGGCACAAAAGTGGCGGTTAGTGTGTTGCCGCAGCGTATGGCAAGCGAATCTTCTATTTCCTGAAAAGAATGAACTTACTTAGTTAATATGACAGCAACAGTTGTTGGAAATTTTCTTACGAATGTTGGTACGGTCTCTTCAGTCATTTTAAGCACGTAAATTATTTGCTCTCATAAAATAACAACACTTTTATGCGAAAGACCGCGTTTTTGTTAGCGGCATTCGACAGTGTCGACAATGTGTCGCTTTTCATTAGTGCTGGGCAATTTCAATAATATATCGATTATTTAAAAGACTAGTATGCACATTTGCGATAGTTCGTTAAGAATACTTTTTGTCCATTTCTAAAAGTCCCGGTAAAATTTATTTGATCTCTTTTGTACATTTTCAGATAATTCAAAAAAATAAAATACAAAATTACTTGATTTCTGTGCTGTCACAAGATATATATCATATACAGCGGTAAGTGCTGTAAAACGTTATTGCTACATTGCCAGCCCAAAATTATTGCACTTGTTGCGTAGCCGCCATTTCGCAAGGTTCTTGAAATTGGCATCGCTAAGAGTTTCCATAGAAATTGGAATTGTAGAGGATCACAAGAAACTAAACTTTTAATAGATATGGAAGATCTTATTGAAATATTTACACTTTTTGATCTCAATGTGCAAAGATTGCAAACAAATCTGAGGGCCTATCAACTTGATGTAAACAATCTACGCCAGACACTTGTCGAAAGCTGGTCGCATTTTGATCGCGCCGACGGTCACATAATATCTGCCCATGATGGCCTGCTCAGCAGTGTAAGCGAGGTCAACGAATATATAATCAGGTTAAATCTGCACATTAAGCTCAACCGAGTAGGCATTTTACGTGTTGATCGAAATTCCTTGGAGCAAAAAAACAATATAGCAAATCACACAAATCGGCATGGCATCGAGGTGGGCGAGGTGGACGCACATTATGAACAGCCAAAAAGGGGCATAAATAATGCATTGCAGCTGCTTAAAATCGAGAAATTTGATAGTAGTTTAACAAGTAAGTAAAATTCAGCGGGAGTTAAGCTTGATTTCTTGTAAATTTGACTAGCTTTAATCGGAATGGCAAACACTTACTTTTTATAACGTTCCTTAGCTCCAATAAGCATTGCAAATAATATTTGTGAGAATGAAAAGGGTCCCAATCGTGATGTACACATTAAGAAGGAAGCGCCGCCAATTCCACCGCGGCGTAACATCAAATTGGAAAGTTCAATTGTAGCTGCAGCCGCAGAACCGCCCTGGCTGCCCATTTCACTGCGCAAAACAAAACTGCTGCCTCCCAAGGGCGGCACGCAAGTGTCAAGCGATGTTGCATACAACGAGCTCTCAAAGAACATAGCCAGCTTTGTCGCAGACAGCGTTGTCACGGCTACTATGATGCATCTCAATATTGCGGAGAATTGCATATTTGTGTCCAAGTGGGGCCCGGAGACAACACCGCTAAAGAAATTGCTAGAATGCCAAATGCCAATACAGCAACTAAATCAGCTACCCAATTTTGGTGAGATCTTTGCTGTATTTGATGAACAGGAGCAGATCATACCACGTGTGCTGATTAATGCACTCACCGAGGGCGGCGGCTACGAGGCTTACTTACTGGACTATGGCGAGCACATTAATTTAAATGAGGAAGAAGTTATCTTCGCATTGCCCAACGAGATTAAAGCACTGCCTGCGGAGGCTGTCAAATGCTATGTTCGCAATTACAAAGTAGCCTTTATGAAGGAGTTCAAGTATAAGGAAGTGTGTCTGCGTGTCTTGGCCAACAATGGCAACGAATTAGAGGTTGAGCTTTTAGAGCATGGACAAAATGAACCGCCAATGACAACAGCAGCTATACAAATGCTGGACGAGGTTGAGCCCAGTACCAGTGATGCTCTAAAGGCGGTGTTGGGCTACAAGCCTAAAGATGACCAGCGCATTTGTCGCCATTACGATCCCAAGCTTAATGGCTGTTTTAAAGGTATGAATGGAAGAAATGTGTGAGCTTTTATGTTATTAAATTTTTAATACAATAGGTTCCAACTGCCGTCTTTTGCATCAACCATTAGCACCATATGGCGCCACCAAGGACAAAGAGCTAGTTGATCCACTTCCCGAATGCACATTTGTGTCGGAAGCACCTAGGCAGGTAGGAAGCGTTGTACAAGTGCGAATTACGTTTGTCAGCAGTCCGACAAACCTATATGCGCAGTTCCAGGATGAGTTGCCCCCGCTGGTGTGGGCTGCTAAAGAAGTGCACGAAACGCAACGTAAATTTAAACGCAATCCGCGTCTATTGGACATGGTTTTGGCTCTGTACAGCGACGACTGTTACTATCGTGCGCAGATTATTGAGGAGATCGATGGAATGTATAAAATATTCTATGTGGACTATGGCAACACGGAATTTGTCACAATTGAATCGCTGGCACAGTGTCACACTGCTGCAAGCCTTAAGCCGCATCGTGCCATCAATTGCTTCATTGCAGGCATTAAATTGTGCTCTTTGGTGACACAGGAAAAGAGTGCCGAGTGCGTGGAATTTCTCAAAAGCAAAATTCTCAATAAGAAGTTCGATGTTAAGCTGATAGGTCATGTGCCCGATGGATATACGATTAAGTTTTTGAATCAATACGCCAATGTGACTGAGCAGCTGTTGCAACGTGGCTACGTTGAGCCACTTATGGACGTTTACGATCCCAAAGCCAGGAGACTCGAATTGAACTAAAACTCAGTTGCATTTTCAAAACACTTTAAAGTTTAAGCAAATAGTATTTTAGTTGTAAAGCTTACAAGCATTAAAAAATAGCCAGTTTCAATGGCACCGACAGACGCTGGGCGCCAAAGACACCAGAATTATCATCGACTAAGGCGATGGCGATTCGCAGGATATGCTGCGGCTGTAGTCATTATGCTAGCAACTGGTTTATATTTCGCTATTGAACATAGAAATTCCAAATAACTGATGGCTGCAGTCGACAATTACAGTGATTCTAATTGACAATGAATATTAAGTTTTTTAAGCCAATTACTGACGGTTTGGACCAATAACTAAACTTAACCGAAGTAGCATTTTCCTCACAATTTAAAAAACTAGTATTAAAGCTGACAAGCATTGAAATATTATCCACTTTTAATGCCGCAAAGGGACATAGAGCGCAACGAATCAATGCGCCATCGACGCTGCGGCTGTTGTCGATCTAGGCGATGTGCAGTCGTGATCATAATTGGAATTGTGGCTTTACTCGTTGGGATTGGTGTAGCGTTAAGACTAGGTCACAGATATTGGTCAAACTAAATGCATTACATAAACATAACGAAATGTAAAACAACTTAATGAATTAATATATTTTTTGTTTTTATTTGAGTACGAAATATCACATAGGATATAAATAATCTTTCTTCAAAGAAAACTTTTTTATTTGTTTCGTATTCAGAATGAAAAGAATCCCATTAAGTTTCAAGTTATCGAAAAAGTTAATATGTATTTACTTTAAAAATGTTAATAAAATGTATACGTATGTATATGCACAAATATAAGATACGAAATTATATGTTTTATATATAAGAACTAACATTGTTTCATATGCTTTGAAGGATTTGTATGTATTAATAAAAGTATGGAAAAACCTACATGACAAGCCTCTGAATAATGATAGATAGCTTCCATTATCGGTCATTAAAACATAACAAAACAAAATCATGGGCTCGAGCTTAACTGTTGTCACAGAGCTTCAAAACTAAAACAATAAAATAATAATACTAATTGCCCATAATGTGCAAAAGCAAAAACCAACAGCGCTAAAAGTTTTAGGGTACAGGTGAAGTTTTGGATTCCAGTTTGGTCAGGTCGTCGTCACCGCTGCTGGTGCTAATAGATTATGCCGCAACGATTAGAAAGGCAATAAATAACACCTGGCTGTGATCACATGCGTGTACGACAAACATATATCGGGTCACATTAATGCATGCAGGAGGACAAATGACGACTTGCTCGCTTTGTCCTGGTGTTGACAATTTAAATGTTTTAGCAGCCGAGCAGCCAAAGCAAAAAGGGTAACATCTAACGTTCTTGGGTCATTTCAACAATATCCACTTAAACCTATTCAGGGATGTACGGCCTTGTGAAACACAACAACTGCATGGCAACATAGTTTTCTACAGTCATCCTATAATGAGTATCCAAATTATAATCGCTTTGATAAGTACTATATTGAATTCTTTATGTATATTGAAATTTTTGCTTCTAGTACTTTTGTGAAAATTCTATATCAGAATTTAACTTAGTTCATGTCATTCTATAAGTTTACTAGTTCCTAATAAAAAAAAAAATACATTTGTATACATTAAACATTAAATCATATTTAATGTAGAACACCTGCTGAAGGCCACCCTCCACGATAATAGTATAAGAATTAAGTACAGGGTTAAGTGTCAAAAGGATGAGAGGACCCTTAACATATGTTCCAAAACTATAATGACACACACATAATGATGATGAGACCGAGCCAACCCCATTTTGAACATGCATTCAAATAAAACAAAATATTTTTCGACAATGTTAGCTTTCACAATAATAATTTTGATGGACTGAGTGTTTTAAACTATTGTGTACTGGGATTTCAAGCAACTTCAATTAAAATAAACGCAAAACGAATTAACATAGAGAACTTGGTGCATTCTAGCAACAAATTGGCTAATAATTATAGCCACGTTTAGTGCACTTGGAGCGCTGACTATTGAGAGTGAATTGGTGATCATCCATAATGTCCGCACTGACCTTTTGTAGTTCGGCAATGCGCTGCCAGGTGGCGGTAAAGTGTCGCACATTACGTGCATTGGCCAATTTGGCAATGGGTCCCAATGTGCGATAACCGTTATTTAAATAACGTATAAAACCCTTGGCTGACAGGTCCTTAACAGCTGTCTTCACTTGTGCCTTCAAATCGCCACAGGCAAAGGGTCTGTAATGGATATAAAAAAAACAAAAGTTATTCATCTTAATTCAATTTAATTAACCTAAAATCAAAACTTACTCCTTCGCCAACATATCGACAATATCCTGCTCTTTGATGCCTTTCGAATAATTGGGATGATCTTGAAATATGCGCACCATATCAATAACATATAATGGCAAGTGAATATGATATGCATTCGGGGTCATCATCGATGTTGTTGGCTCACAATCACTAATGGGGATTTTGTCACTCATTTTATAAACAAATTTTCTCTGTTACTATCGAATCGATTTTTGTAGTTTTTTTTTCTAGATTGGCACACGTATGAACTATATATAATGTTGAAGACAACTAAAGCACAGTTAATGTGTTCACAGTGTCTACTAAGCTTTCAACCCCAGTCCTTAGTCCTTAGCTGCTAATGTCATCCAATTACAGGTGTCATTAACAGTTTGTTTAACGATGTTTGCTTTCACTTTGCTCTTCAATTATGACCCGAAGCCGTACAAATATTGTAACAATTACATGTTCAGTTCTTTATTACCTGGTAATTTGCCTAATATATAAATAGAGCGTTCCCAAAACAAAAAAAAAAAAAAGTAGTAAAAATCCTCCCATTGCATTAGCAAGTGGAAAGAGTTCCCACTTGTATACTTGGGGGCTGGGCCGGATTTAAAGGTCAGGAGGCCCCGGGGCAACAAATCCGATTAAAATTTCATAATTAAAGTGTTTTCTAGTAAAAAAATATGTATTTTGAAACTTGCACTTTAGAAGACATTTATGAAATGGAACTGCAAAAAATCATTTTGTATACATATATACATGAAGAAGAAGCCCTGCCAAACTGTCACGCAATATCGCTCTAGCTCTAACTTTGAAACACCGTTAATGATACACCTAAAACCAGGACAGTCAAAGGGTTAACTTTGGTAAAACTTTTGCCAACAGATAATAAATTAGCGCATACATTATGAAATTAATATTAATCCTAATTAATCAGTTAGGATGCCACCGACAACTGTCGACTGTCACTGACTTCCGGTAAGGGGGGTTGGGGGGCGAACAACTGGCAATTTGTTTTTACCCAAACGAACAGGTGACAGTTTCTCAAACCGGTAAAGGGCTAAGGAAGACACACACGAAATGACATGTGGTTGAATGTTTTATGGGTAAGGTTATCAAAACGAAACGCGAATTGGTAACATTGGCTTATTTGGCCCAGTCATGCTTGAACGAAGTAGTTACCAGGACTTTCTGATGGCTTCATAATTTTGATTTGCTAAATTGTGGGCTGACTGTGCAATTTTTGGGACTATTATTACAATAAAACCAACCTAACATCTTGCTTAAGTTTTGTAGAAATCGTTCAGAACTCTTCCTAAACATTTTTCGGCTCATTCCTTTTTAATTGGCAATCCACATGAATTGTCATTTTTCTTGAAGCGATACTTAGCTTTGAAGTTTCAATGACGAGTTAATTAATTCAAACTGGAATTCTTTCATTTTTTTTTGTTTTAAAAAAAAAAGTTTTCCATCCTAAAATTTTTAACTCGTTTTTCATTTATTAATTTATGTAAATTTTGATAAATGATTTTTAAACTATTTTTGTTTATTTATATAAATAAAATACTATAATTAGTATCACATTGAACTTTATTTATGTAAGTTTTTATTACATCTTTTATTATAAGGCTCAAGATTATATTTTTACTTGGTAACAAAAACTTCATTGGGCTATCAACACATTTAAAAACAATACAAACTCAAGCATGTTCATAAATATGATATTCATGGACGTTGAACTCGTGCTTATCGATCTGCTTTTAACTCCTATTCCAGCAATTTCACCTTTTATAGCTTATCGCAATGTTCGATCTTAGAGAAAAAAATATTGTTGTAATCACAAGCGCAACGTTAAATTCCTTTATTGTCGAATTTCTGGCACAGTGTTTGCCTAGCTATTTGCTAACCCGCCCATTTTCACATGACCACTCGATCATTCTCATTGGCTGTTAGAAAAAGTTTTCAGCCCCACAAAGAGCCGGACCCAGCTGCATAATAGTTGGCCAAACTCATATAACCCTGTCTGAGCCTTGTACACCCAGAGAAAATACCCCACATAAACCAACTAACTTCTAACTATGAAAGATGTTGGGCAACAGAGCAATGGCTACGGCATCCGCTAAGCGAACGAAGATCCTTGCAGAACATCATTACACGTGTTCGGGTATATAATAAAAAGGAATAATATACTTGACTTTAAGGTATCCGAGATGTTTAGGTATTGGATGTTATGAATAATATTTGAATCTAGAACATATTTAGTCAATCCTATTCATACTTATTTGATGCTAGTTGTTTTAACCATGAATATGCTTATTTGCACTACGGTTTTCTCTGAGTGTAACCATGTCCAGCAACACCCCCAAAATGAAATCAGAAAACATCGACATCGACATGTGTGGTCAAGCAGAGGGGGTTTGTTGCAGGCAACAGTTTCGAGGGGGTGGCTAATCAAACTAACCAGTTATATGAAACCCTTATAACTGTGCAGCAAAATAAATGTCATTCAACATGGCAAAGTGTCATGTATTTGACGAATAATTACCGTCAACATTGCGTGATTGGCTGAATCAACTGGCGGAGGCGGCCTGTGGCGCTACAACTTAGATTTAGTCCAGACGGTGGGGTTGCATTTAGGTGGGAGACTTGGGCAGTTGTGTGTGTGTGTGTGTGAGAACAACCTATAATTATATGAGGCAGCCAGGTGGTTTTGAATAAGAAGAATACGCGCCACAGGCTCAGACACAGTACGACAGTCGAGGC